>OY540834.1:13800444-18800444 GCA_961205895.1 Mythimna pallens
GACCAGCAATCCGTATAATCCGGCGCTTTATAGAATGCCTAAACAGTTCAGGCAATGTATGAAATATTATTTATTCTAAATTTTGCTGCATTCTACACAATGCCTTCTGTTTAGACAGCTATAGGCTAACACTATGAATATTTTTTGTTGTGTGTATTTTTAACTACAAGAATTGTTCTACACCGACATAGTGTTGCGAAATAGTGTTACGCCGACTCCAAGCAACATTGGACTAGGGCACACTAGGGCAGAAAGATAATGATTATGATACAACTCCATTCTTTATTGATAAATAATTTTTTTACTCATTCAGCAACACCTTGATCAGTAAGAAACCTTTAGGTTAAAAATGTTTTAAGAAAAAGATTTTAGGGGGCCAGAAAATTCGGTCTAAACTGAAAAAAATAACTTTGCGAACTGTTGCTGCGATACTTTTAATAGTGAGTGAAAGTCACAGATAATGAGATTTATTTGCTTTTAATCCATTTTAAAGAAGAACGTTTTAAATACTTATTTTTATCTTTGAGACACGTTTTTTTTTATGAAGAACATTTATTTCGGTTTATTTATTCATTTATTTTATTATTTATGTAGACACAAAAAGCAGAAAAAGATAATACATAATAGACATTAGTACAATGGTACTGCTTATTTCCAAAGAAATTTCTTCCAGCAGACCTGCGAAAAGAGAAATCAAAAGATTCCGCACATTTATCATAATTTATTAATAAGTACCTAACGAATGAATCCACACAAATCCGGTGCAGGAACCTCCCAAACTTATCATGTTCGGTGAGGACCAGCGTCATGCGGAAAGTGAGGACGCCATAATTATGGCGTGCCTAAACTACCTTCGACTGAAATTTACAAGTACTTGGGTATGGCAAAAGCTTTAATTATCAATATCACTGACATGGAAGCAATCGTGGAAGGAGAAACCTGATAAAAAGTAGCCCAAATCTTTCTTTGAGTTCAAGTTTACCCCGTACCAAATTTTATTATCAAAATCGGTTTCATCAACAGACATCCACATTTATGATATTAGTGTGGATTATAAGACGAAACTCAATCGGTATTTATCCCTATTTTATTAGCTTATAGTGTAGTAACTCCTCCTTCCTTTTGGACCTCTGTGGCGTGTTGTCACTTATCATAAAGTCTATCAAGAAGAGAGCTGTCACAACTTGACTTTTGTTGTTTGTTTTTTTCAGATGATAAAACAAATAGGTATATAAAACTCTTGTATTTAGTAACTTGTGTTGTAAATATATATATATATATATATTGTATATAAGTTAGTAATTTAGATTGTGTTTTTTGTCTAAAAACTGGTGTTTGTCCTTCCAGCATTTACTAACATCTACCACGAAGTTAAAAGCTCGACGGCGACGGTGATCCTCACCGAGTCGCCGCGTCAACGTGATACTGGCAGAATAGTCGAAATCGGCTCAATTGCCATACAAAAAAATAAATAAATTTAAAACTCTTAAAAGAAGCTTTTTCAATGCACCTGACCAACTCCGACCATGCCTTTCAATGTGTCTGTAAACAAAGAATTAAAATAATGAAACCCACAAAAATACTCGTACTACATATATACTCGAATATCGATGAGACACGATAAAACAACAATATACCAAGATAACAGCGTCCGGTACTTGTAACCGGTACTTAGATACCTATATGATGAAAGATAACGGTGAGTCTTAATTAATAATTATTAGTTCAAGCGCTGAAACAGTACCGACCAGTTGTCTTAATACAGTTTGAAAGAACATTTATTAAAAGTGAGTTTTTCTTACATTTTTATGAATTTCGTAATGAGTTTCTGTTCATAAATATATAGAAATCAAGCTAATATATGGACTGGTCAGCAACTCGCTTTTTGAATGGGTAACTCAAGTAAGTGCCTCAAAACTGAGTCTTAGTATTTATAATAGAGTTCATAGTGATGGGCACCTCACTATCGCGGCGGTAAGTTGAGGAGTGGCTACAGCCCCCCTAGCCAAGTTACGACCGTTTCGTTTGCGTCGAACGCCTCGAGTAGGCCACGCCTCCGATTCCTTTGTTCTGACCATGTGACTAAGCGTTGAGATGACGTCGTAACAAAGCAATCGGAGGTGTGCCCTACCACATGGAGGGAGGGAGGCCTACACCCGGAGGGGGGCAGAGGTGCCACAGTGAGAGCGACCTCACTTCCCGTCTGACGTATGATCAAAGAAAAGGGCTGCGGGATTGTTTGATACATGGTCCTGGATCGCAAAGGGCAACTGAAGGAAAACGCAGCGTTTTAGTCAGTAAAAAGTCTTGACACTCCCTCTTGCTCTACCCGGAGCTGGAGGAGTTATTTGATGATTTCACACATTATTTATTTCTTTTTAATATTCCACAACTATCACACAACGCGGTCTAGTCTCAAGCTAAGCAGAGCTTGTGTTTAGTACTAGACAACTGATAAACATACTTATATAATTTTTAAATACATACTATATTATATATAAATTACACCCACACAGAACAAATGATCGTGCTCATCACACAAATCGAACCTACGACCTCTGTCATAGCAGTCAGGGCCACTAACCACTAGACCAACAAACCAGTCAAAAATGTATTTGTTCCTCTTGTTGTATTGTTGTGCGTCGTACCGAAAACTTAGTTATTGTCTCCGTGAGGTCGTTAAAGGACGATAAAGTGTGACAGCATAACAGCAGCAGCAGCAGCAGTTGGGTAACAGCACATTTTAGTGCGCATTTATATCTCATACATGTGTTGTTAGTGTTCCAGAAGTATTATAGTGGTCAGTTCACTAGTAATAATATAAATCTGTCTCGTTAGTTTCTTGGTGTCAAGCGCGACTGCTTTGCAATAGGTCCTGGGTTCGATTTCCTGGCATCAACAAGTGCTACTGGGATTTTTGATTAGGAATTTCTCTGCAGCAGGCTGAAGTTTGGAAGATGGTGGTGTGACATTTTAGTGTTATACTAGAGTATTATACTATTTAGTGTAATACTAGCTTCTGCCAGCGGCTTCGCCCGCGGGAAAGGTTTCTTCATACAAACTTTAGACCCCCGTTTCATCCCCTTGGGGGCTGAATTTAGAAAAATCCTTTATAAGTGCTCGCCTACGTCATAAAATGAAACTTTGTGCAAAAATTTCACGCTCCTAGTCCCAGTTTTGGCTGTGCGTTGATATGTCAGTCAGTCAGTTTCTCCTTTTTTAGATATAGATTACTCCATTTCATAATTAACTGGCCTGTTGGTATAATGGTTAGTGGTCCTGATTGCTATGCCGGAGGTCGTGGATTCGATTCCGACCCAAGACTAATGTTTGTGTGATGAGCACGATCCTTTGTTCTGTGTCTGGGTGTAATTTATCTATAAAATGTATGTATTTAGAAATATATAAGTATGTTTATCAGGTGTCTAGTACTCGTAACATAAGCTCTGCTTAGCTTGAGATTTGACGGCGTTGTGTGATAGTTGTGGAATACTATTTATTTATTTGTAATAACTTTTATGCCAGCTAAGCCTATACTCGTAGGTAATGTTATTCCGTCATCTTATATTTTCTATCTTCACCTTAAGATTTATGTATATAACTTCAGCACTAACTTGGCCCCAATTATACTATAGGTAATACTCACAATATCCACGTACCTCGGATATTGTGAGTATTACCTATAGTAAAGCACATCATGCCGTTGGTCCTACGCTTGATAGTGGTGTCCTGGTAGTGGTGGTTTGCCATCCTGCATGACATTAAAGGAACAGAGTGCACTATAATATATCCCGCATACTTGGCTAATCTCCGTTGAGATTACAGTGAGAATATTGGTACTTACAAAGAAAGATTTTAACTTTTAAAAAGATTTTAACTTACGTCTAGAATTTTAACTACAGAAACTGTGTTATCAAATGATCGTTGTTCTTTTTTCTGTTTTATTAAAGGCACAAGCAATAATAAATGAAGGAAATAGCAGTAAATTTTAAAGAATCAAAATTAATGGAAATTGGATTATTAAAATTATTAATCGCTAAAGTTTCAAAAGTTTATCATGATACGATATTTTTGGTACAGCTAGTTAACTTGACATGTTTGTTTTCAGATATTATTATGCCACCGCCGCAACATCACGAGCCGCCGCCCCATCATCACGGGCCACCGCCCCATCATCACGGGCCACCGCACCATCATGGACCGCCCCACCATGGGCCACCGCACCATGGACCGCCTCACTTCGGACCACCTCATCATGGTCCTCCACATCACGGACCGCCTCCCTACGGACCACCCCATCACCATCACGGACCCCCACATTGTGGACCCCATGACGGCCCACACCATCATGGACCACCACCACCCACTTGGAAATAATTTTTTTAACTCACGAGTTGTGACCATCCTTATCTGCTGATTTCATTAAAACATTCTTTAAAACTAAGGTCCTTATTATGAAAATTTTCTTTTTAATTACGTAACTTAATCGCTGACTTCACAGTGAATTAAAATCCCAGGAATAAAGATAAAATGTTAATGTTGTTTTTAAATTAAACTGGGAACTGTTGCCGTGGGTAATTTAATTAAATGCCAGTAAAGATTCAACTATTAATTTTATTAGGAGGTGCCCAGATGGTGATTATACTGATGGATTGTATTTTAGGTATAAGTAACTAAAATTTTGAATATACTGTGATAAACTGCACATATTTTTGTTTTCCTTTTATGTATTATAAGATAAATAAATATATAAATAGTGTAATTCGCTACGTAAGATACTTTTTTTTGAGTTGGGAATATCATCCAATGACTTTTCCTTACTTTTCCCTTTTGCTCTAGGGTGGAACTACTGCTCCATCCTTGAGCGCGAAAAGTCATTCAGTCGTGACAGACTTTTACTGAATAAAACTACATATGTGACCTTCAGTTGCCCTTTGCGTTTTAGGACCAAAGGTTGCCATTTTAGAATTTCCCGTGGACCTAGTGGGTATCGGCCCTTCTAGGCCCCTACGGTTTTAATGACATTTTTTTAAAGCACGCATGGAACACTGCGCGCCGTCGTTTACTCGGGCGGTCTTTACTGGACGGGCGGATGGCGAGTTCCTCATTGCTCCGTGCTCGTCGTCTACAAGCCCGCGCTTGCGATGGCTGGGGATCGCTATGCGACTCCCGACGCCTGGGGAACACTGAGTTAATAAATGCCTCAACGGCTGCCTTGATTTTGAGCACGAGTGGAACCTTTTCCATTCCGTGAGTGGAACAGAGCGTGGATATAAACATGGAGCAATTTTGATCCCGATAGTTCGTTTGCATGAGTTAATTAGTTAATAGTATTAATCTATGTACCTTTTTTGGAGTGAGAAATCAAATAACTTCTCCCGCTCTGGAGCTAGCAAGAGGGAGTGTCAGACTTTTACTGACTAAAACCCAGCTGTGATCCTTCAGTTGCCCTGTGCGTTTCAGTGCTGCCGTGACTCCTTCGAAAACGCAACCCGGAACTACGTTCCAATATCTTAGTGTAATAAATATTTTCACAGTAACCATTTATATTCAAGTAGGTACGTTTCAAGTACGTATTACTAAGAAAGTTCGTATAGCAAGGTGGGGCTGATAATACAAGTAGGTACTTGGGCACTGGGTAATACCAGAAAAACAAAACAATTTAAAGAGAGGTAAGGAAGGCTACACACATCAAACTTATTGACATATGAATATTCACAGTAACATTAGTAGCAGTAGTATTCACAGTAGCAGAATTTAACAGTAGGGTCGAAGCCTAGGCACTGAGGCTATGGGTTGTACGAAAGAGAACTCCGGGGTCCTGGAACAAAGACAAGAAGGAACATGGGAGTGGGTTTTAATTAGTAAAAGTCTGACAAGCCCTCCTGCTCCGCCCTAGAGTGGGAGAAGTCATTGCATGATTTCCCACCAAAAAAAAGTCTACGTTAGAACTGAGATATCATCATAACCATTATCATGCCCGGAGGATATGGTGGAGCTTACGGTAGAGGTGTGCCCCGCCTGGGCAGAGTAACGTCGTGTCCTCGTGGGAGCGATCGGTCGCAGCGATCTCTCGCGCCGGGTCTTGGTACAGGCCAGTCCGGAGCGAGGAGGACTGTCAAAGCTTACTGGCGCCACGGGTTGTGCGACAGTGAACCACGGGTCCCCGGAACGAAGGCAATGAAGGAACAGGAGTGGGTTTTGGTTAGTAAAAGGTCTGACACGCCCTTGCGCTCCACCCATGGGCGAGAGATGTCATTAGATGATTTCCTACCTAAAAAAAAACATTATCATCATTTCAGCCGAAACACGTCCACTATTGGACATATACCTCCCCCGATATGTAAGATAGGCTCGCGCTTGACCATTATATCTCACCTTATGGTAAGCGATGGTGGTGGTCGACGATGGAGCACGCTTGCCTAGAAGTATTCACTCTTGACTTAAAGACCCCTAGGTTATTGCTACGAGCTACGAGTATCAGGAAACATGGACTCCGGCAGGGACTTTCACTCTTTAGCTGTAAGCACAATGAATGTGTTTCCAAAACGTTTTGTGTGTGTGGGTAGGATGGTTACTGTGTACCGGTGGCGCATTGCCGTATGCCTGATGGTCCAATGATGGACGGACGGATTGTATATTTTTAACTACGTAATAATAAGGTGAATTAAGTGAACCTGGTTATTTTTAATTAGCGGTAATCGATTATTAATAATCTGTCCTCATTTCCGTTAACATAATACATTATACATCCCACATTTATTAAATGGACAGGAATATTTAATAAGTGGTATTTTATTTTATCAGTTCCGTTTACGCCTGTACGCTGTGTGCTATATTCAGCTTTATTGAAAACCATAACAAATTGAATCAAAGGCATTTACACACATACAATCATTAATGAAAAATTTTGTGGGTGTCAAGTATAGCTTAAAATGATTGAATAGTGATTACTTGCAGAAAAAAATCGGGTCGGTCAGTCAAAAATAAATTGTAAAGCAATAAATTAATGATAAAATATCCTTACACTAGCTTCTGCCAGCGGCTTCGCCCGCATGGAAGAAGATTTTCATCATACTAACGTTGGACCCCCGTTCATCCCCTAAGGGTGTGAATTTTGTAAAATCCTCTCTTAATGCTCGCCTACGTCATAAAAGGAAACTTTGTGCAAAATGTCACGCTCCTAGTTTTAGTAGTTTAGGCTGTGCGTTGATATGTCAGTCAGTCAGTTTCTCCTTTTATATATACAAACAGCAGTATACAATAACTGCTGTTTGTTATCCCTATAAAATAAAATAAAAAATAAATCTTCCATCGCACCTGTCTATTCGCGATGAACTCAAAAAATATTAAACGCGTTTTCATGCAGTTTTCAGCAATTGACAGAAAGATGGATGTGGAAGGTTTAGGTGTAAAATACACATAATATAGTAATGAAAAAGCCTTGAATTTAAATGATTTATAATACCTTTGAGAAGTGGAGCGGTTCTCTAGTCGTAAATAATTTGAATCGTGATCAAGATTGAATAAAAAACTGGGCAAGTGCGAGTCGGACTCGCGCGTTGAGGGTTCCGTACAAACTTACATGTGTAAACAGTTCAATTCTCGAAAGGAGTTTCGAAGATTTTTCGGATCGCCAATTTTTTTTGTGCCGTAACAACAATTTTACTGTTTTCTGATTTATTCCTATACCTGTGCTGTAAGACCTTGCTTTATGCTAAATTTCAGGATTCTGGGTCAACGGGATGTACCCTATGAATTTTGATTCCCTTGATATTGTCGAAATATATGTTTTTTGCAAAATAAACGGCCTTATCTTTTTTTTTTCGTTAACTTAAATGTTTGATTTTTTTACTGCTTCAAGGAATCGCAGATCTGAGTATAAGGTTTTAATTTCAACTCTATACCTCCACGCGTTCCCGAGATAAAGGGTCTTGACAGACAGACAGACGGAAAACAAAGTGATCCTATAAGGGTTCCGTTTTTTCCTTTTGAGGTACGGAACCCTAAAAACTAACCTGTTTTATGTAAATTCGTAATTAGAAGTCAGTTTTAGGTTAAATCATTATAATGGTGTTTTTAGCTTTTAATGTCAATATAATGATGTTTCTCACGGCCGCAATGGAGGATGTCTTCAAGGTTCTGGAATGGAGTCATGGTAAACATCCATATTGTAGCACCCACTCCTGTCAAGATCGGAGACTCTATACTCGAAGTTATGGATGTCTACGTTTACCTGGGACAGTCGGTCCAGTTAGTTAGGTTTAACTTCGAGAAAGAGGTCAATCGTCGAATCCGACTCGGCTGGACAGCCTTCGGGAAGCTGCGCGTTGTCTTTTCGTGCAATATACCACAGTGTCTCAAGACGTAAGTATACCAGTGTGTGTTGCCAGTGATGACATAGGTACCTATTTTCCGGAACGTGGTCGCTTGCAATAATAAATAATAATAATACATATATTTAAACCAACAAAGGATTATAGCATACACACAATAAAATAACAACAAAGACGTCATATACAATTACAATAACAAAGACCATGTACACAAAATAATCAGACACGTAATATGTATTTATAGATTCCGATTGTTTAGTAAGTGTATCATACCTACAGCAATGGGCCTCATCAGAAGGCTTAAAATCAGTAAAAGGGGTATGCTCGGAGTTTTCTTGCGTGATCACATCAGAAATTAAGATATCAGGAGGAGAACCAAGGTTACAGACATAGCCCAAAGAATCGCCAAAACTTAAGTGACAGTGGGCAGGGTACATTGCTCGCAGAACGGATGGTCGATGGGGACGAAAGGTTCTGGAATGGCGACTACGTACCGGAAGACGCAGCGTTGGAAGGCCTCCTGTAAGGTGGACCGATGACCTGGTGAGGGTCGCGGGAATCCGATGGATACGAGACGCACAGGACCAGTCATTATGGCGACACTTGAGGGAGGCCTATGTACAACAGTGGATGATGAAACATAATATTTAGTAACAAATTATTAAGAGAAATGACTCTCGAATTCTTTTTCAAGCGCCTGCGCGGCGACTAGCCATGTACAAAAAATATGATAAATTGTAACAAAGCCTGCCCGCCGCACTTTTTCGCACTTGTGCGAGACATACTACATTGTGAGTCTAAAAGCAGTAGGAGCGAGTTTTTGAGTGAATTGAAAAATACGTTTATTGCTTTAAACACAAAAAATAATATTAAATAGGTACATTAAAATGTTTAAACGAAAGATAATGTACGTGTTTTTTTGTTAAATTTTCTGCAAGATTTCGCTTTTGAACTAATTCTCTCCTAAAGAAACTGTGTGGGTAGATTTTAATTAATAACTTAAACAAAACTGATAGAAAAGGCCAAGTTAAAAAAAATACACCAAACCGATATAAGTAAAGTTCTTAGAAAAGAGACCGCAAACGTTTGAGTGAGTTAACTAAGCACAAACTATATCAAGGTTCATTGAAAGCGGTAGGCCACTAAATAATAATTTTACTTCGTCAGTAAAACGGCAATCCGTTAAGAGTTGTTTGGAGTTTTTCATAGCCCGTTTGTTTTGAAATTCCCTCAAAGCAGAAAATGCCATTTACTTATTGCGCCTCGTTTACTTACAAGGTATTTAGGTTTGTGTCGTCTGTTCCCAGTTTTGTATTTCGAAAATGGAATTTTCCTGTTGGGATATAGAAGGGGCGGAATTCCCAATCGATTTTCAAAAAGGACGTTTTGTAATAGCTATTTCGTTTTTGTTTACAGTTTGTACTTTTTGGGGCTTTTCGTCCGTTTCATTTGTTCTTGTTTTGTGGTTTTTAATAACTCAGTTATACTTTGTTTTGTTACTTAGGCGTATTGTGTTAGCATAGCGTATTTATTTGAGAGAGTTACCGTGGCTCTGGAATGCAAAACGCAACTGAATAAGCACACATTGTTTTTAGTCAGTAAAACTCTGACACTCTTCTCTTAGAGTTATTTGATGATTACGTTCCTTAAAAAAATCGTGTTTCTCCATTATTGGGTTGTAGAGGGAGATAGGCAATCGCTCCATGTAAAATAATAGTATAAATCTGCATATGATTAGACTGCAAGCCGACCCTAACATAGTTAGGAAAAGGCTAGGCAGGTTAGGGTTTTACTCAATTGATGAATGCCGTGATTCCAGTTTGTATTGACTAGTGCGGAACTTTCAAATATTTTTTATTTTTAATTATGTTTTTGTAATGAAAAATGTTTGCAATATGTTATTAGTTTTAAGTTTGCGCCTTTTCCGGCAAATAAAAAGGTTCTTTCTATTACGTCTCGTACGTGTCTTCCTTGCGGTGCGGCTAAGAAAAACGTAAACCTCACTGCTGCGTGGAGGCCATAACTTCAATTTGGTTTAATTTAGAAAAGGGATGAATATATAACCAATATGTCCTATTAAAACAATGTAAGGTCAAAGTGACCTCGTTTTTATGTAATACGAGGTCACTTTGACCTTGTACCGCATTTAGCCAAAAAAGCTTGTGGTTACTTAAACGTCATGGGGTCTAATAAGCCCTTTACCGTCACAATGATAGTTTTCAAACGAGGTCCTAAACACCCCGCACCGCAGGAAAGGAACTAATAAACTAACATTAACCGTATCTACCTACTCGTTACGGAAAAACCTGAAATAGGCTCCATGTATTAATGTATTGGCCTTCGTTTATTAAAGATAAAGACTTCAACTACACCGCGCGATGGTGTAGATAAGGACTTTCAGTATTTATATATAGCAATCGATCTCTTCACATGCGAACTGGATATTGGAAAACTTTAGTTTCATTTCACAAGTGAGTATGTTCTTATTTTAATAATATTTTTTATAGACCGAGCAAGACGATTATGTTAATCATATTAAACAAAAATGTGTTATATTTCAGTCAGCATGACTGAACTATTAATTAATTTGTTTTGAAAATTAATGCTCTGTATTTTTTCTTTTCGTTTTTAGGGTTCCCTATCCAAAGGGTAAACACGGGACCCTATTACGTGGACTCCACTATCCGTCTGTCTGTCACCAACTCACCAGGCTGTATCTGAACCGTGATAGCTGTTGCCGTAATAACAACAAATACTAAAAACACAATAAAAAAATATTTTAGTGGGGCCCCCATACAACAAACGTAATGTTTTTGCCGTTTTTTTCTACGGGTGGTACAGAATCCTTCGTGCGCGAGTCCGACTCACACTTGGCCGGTTTTTAAGTCTTTCTGTGTACAGTAAGGGGTCAAAAGTGCAGTTCCACCTTACCAATGCCAAAATGTCTAAAATTTATTTGTAGAAGAGGGTCAATGGTTCATGACTGATTTAATTGGTAGCATAGAATCTAAAGTATTGAATAAACTAGTTGTGGATTATAAAACTTAAAAAAATAAAATTTAGACACTTTAGCATTGATAGAGTGCAACTGCACTTTTGATCCCTGACTGTACATAATTAAAATAAACTATTTTTGAGCTTTTAGATACACGATTACTGTAACAGCAACGATAAAAGAAATTTAAAAAATCATTATTTTATTTTTCTACAAAAATGTCATCACGTTTGTCACTTTTACATCTGATTCCCGGTTCTTAGTTCTGGGGCCTAACGATGACTTCTTAAAATGTCAGGCGTGTGAGCGAGAGAGAGGGATGGAGTTATACACCTTATATATAGCTTCATTCCTTTAACAGTTTTTTATTTGGGTGGGAAAATAAACTAATGACATCTCGCGCTCTTGGGCGGAGCGAGAGATAGTGTCAGAATTTTACTGACTAAAAACTCACTCTTGTTCCTTACGAAAGGCAACGCTTTCGTACCAGCCGAGTTTTCCTTTCAGAAGCAACCCTTGGCCCCAGTAGGCTTCGACCCTGCTGAGCCTCTACGGTTTGCTGTCATCTCCTTAAGGCGCGCGCCGTCGACGACTTGGGCTCGGTCCGGACGGTTACCGGACGGTTGGACGGCGAGCAACCAGTTGCTCGCCGTCATCGTTCATCCTTTTAACAGTTCAGTTTAGGTCGTAAAATGAATCGCGTGAAGAGCTTGTGCTAGGACATCTGGTTCTCGCTGCACTAATCATACACCCATGGCGGTGCTTAGCTCTCATATTAAGACACGCTCTAATTCTAATTTACTTATGTTCACGGAATGTCCCGCCAAGCCACAAGTTACCAAACTTAGAGGTTTAATGCCTAGAATTGGAACTGAGCCCGATAAACTGCGGATAATATGCTGCCTCTAACGAGGCCCTTATTTAATGTAGAATTATTTGCTGGATTTGCATAATTTCTTCAAATAATTTTCCTACCAGAAACTTAATCCTGGCAGGACTTCGAGATTGTTCGAAGCAGTTATCGCGGCCCTGGAATGCTAACAAAAGGAACAGGTCTAAAACCCTCCCCGGGGTTTTAGTCAATTAAAGTTTGACACCCGGTATCTTACAGCAACACGGCGCCTCAGTTCTCGCTGGAGACGCTCTGCGCGTTGGGAGTCGCAGGACGATTATTGGCCACCGTTAGCGCGGGCTTACGGACGATGAGCAATGGGTAGCTCACCGTCTAGCCGTCCAGTAAGGTCTAAGTCCAAATCAACGGTGCGTTGTGTTCTTAACGCCAGTGAGGCGCGCCTCAAAGAAATGTCAGCAAGATTGACAGGGCCTGTAAGGGCTGATGCCTGCTGAATAGATACCGCGGCACTGGAACGCAAAAGGCAACTGATTCTCTGTCCAACAAAAACGCTAAAAAGTTACTTGATAATTTTAACTCAAAAAAAAAGCTAGACACTTAATAGCCTACCTATTAAGTGTCTAGCTTTTTTTTGAGTGTTTATGTACATGTATAGAAGACCTGAAGGTCGCTTTGTACGTACCTTACCTTGGCCTTTCTCTTCCTCTTCATCCAGCATTTATTTTCATAACGCGCTTCACATTAAATAGAATTGATAAGACCCTAAATTTTATTTCAGGAATGCCACCACCGCAGCCGCAACCGGGCCATCCACCGCACCACCCAGGGGACCGTCCCCCAGGACACGGGCCGCAGCCGCACCACCCACCGCACCACCCACCACACCATCCGCCTCATGAGCCCCATCACCTACCGCACAGCGGACGGGCACCACCGCATCATTAAAAACTAATTTCTGTACTATGCTTTGATAAATGTATGTAACCTATTAATTATTGCGGTATTTTTCTAAGTACCTAATGTATTAAAACATATAAAGTAAATGTTTGCCAATAATATGGGTCTTATTTATTGTTTTTTATTCAGGATTTCCAGTTGAGGAGATATAATTTTTACATGTTGAAACGATGTTGCCTCGTGTAAAAATTGAATACTAGGATAATAAAAATAAATAAATAAAATTATTATGTTATTAATTGAGAAGTTCCAGTTGAGGAGATACATTAGGCATCCAAAGATGCTTAGAACTTAGTGAAACATTTCATCAAAGTATGCTTGTAATTGATTGGCCTATTGGTCTAGTGTTTAGTGGCCCTGACTGCTATGCAGGAGGTCGTGGGTTCAATTCCCACCCAGGACAAATGTTTGTGTGATGAGCACGATCATTTGTTCTGTGTCTAGGTGTAACCCATATCTATAATATGTATGTCTCTCTCTGCTTAGCTTGGGTCTAGACGGCGTTTTGGGATAGTTGAGGAATATTATATTAATTTCAATACGCACAGAAGATTTTCTCAGTTAACTCCTATTTAATGTCCCTTGGGATAATATTCTGCTTCCACGCGAGTAAAACCGCAGACAGAAGCTAGTAGAATATTTACTGCACATTCGAAGATGCCTACGTGCGTGAAGTTTGATTCTATATTACAATAAATAACTTTAGTGATCTGTTTAATTTAATTTAAACATTAGGTTAGATGTACAGTCATGTCAGTTTGTCATGTTTTACAAGCACCACGATAATTGATAAACTTTGATAACATGAAGTGCCAACTCATGAGTACATGTTATTTATGTGCCTGTGAATAAATGACATAAGTACCGTCCTATTTATTAATGACATTATATGAAATGATTGTATCGTTCATGTCCTGATCGCAAACGCTTAGTTCGATTTCCAGGACGGGCAAAGTGTTTGGGGAATTTCTCATTAGCAGCCCGGTGTTTAAATGTTCAGTAGTGGGCAATAAACTACTTCCCTATTACAAGGTAGATGGGTTGCGGGTTTTATTTAGTAAAAGCTTACCTCCAACCAGAGCGTCTGCTTCTGAAAGGAAGACTCGGCCTTGGTACGAAAGGCAATGAAGGAACAGGAGTGGTAAACCTCTCGAAACTGTACTATGAATGGATTGTATAAAATACAACAAGAACATTAGTAGGTAGACCATAAATTAACGATAAAATAGTAAAAAAATATCACGAATTACGTAGCATGTAATTATGCTGTTTTCATACAGCGAAAAAATAAAGTGGATATGCCTTAAATCCCGAGATTAATTTTTACGACACTATCAGAAATATAGCAGAAAAAATTCTTCCTGCATTAATGACGGAAGGAAGTGTATAAATTTGTTAATTTCACCTCAGTTGACGTAGAGAGAACTTTTTCAACGAAAAATACTAATAAAAATTGTATGTATGTATCTTTGTTTTATTTGCTTTGTCTATCTCTGAGGTTTTTTTTTATTAATATTTATTTGTAATATTGTTGGTCACACGGAAAATCCATATTAACATCAACATTTCGATGCAAGTACATGAATAACTCTAACTAATTCCGACCCCTGATTATCACTCATTGGACGCCTGACGAAGAACGAATCATCGAACTCGACAGCGATGAAGATGGTGTGATGATCTCATCATGTTCCATGGCAAAACCGGCTAGATATTGCGGTAATGTGTGAAAGAGTGCCTGTAGCCCTGAAAAGCGAAGGGGAACTAGAGGGCACAGGTGAGTCGCGGGTTTACTGACGGCGAGCAATGGGTAGCTCGACGTCTGACCGTCCGTTAACTGTCCGGTCGTCGACGGTGCGGTTTGATCCACACGCGTAGTTAGTTGTCAGCAAACCGTAGGGTCACGGTAAGGTCGTAGCCTACGGGGGCCATGGGTTCGCTTCTGAAAGGAAAACTCGGCCTTGGTATGAAAGGCAAAGAAGGAACTAGGAGTGGGTTTTAGTCAATAAAAGTCTGACACGCCCTCCTGCCCGTCCCAAGGGCGGGAGATGTCATTGGATGATTTCCCACTTAAAAAAAAGGGCACAGATGGGTTTTAGTCAGTACTAGGCTGACATATCCTTTCACTCCACCCTAGAGCGAGAGAAGTCACTTGATGATATCCGACATCAACAAAAAAAACTTAGCCAAAGATCGCCGAAGAGAAGGTTTCGAAGGAGAAGGCCTTTACCCAGCTGTGGGAGACAAACTAATCTAGTAATACCGGACAAGTGCGAGTCGGACTCGCGCACTGAGGGTTCCGTACAAACTTACCTATGAAAACAGTACAATTCCCGAATTGAGTTACCAACATTTCACCAAATAGCAATTTTTTTTGTGATGTAACAACTGTTTTCAGAATTTTTCCTATACTTGTGCTATGAGACCTTGCTTTGTGCCAAATTTCAGGATTCTAGGTCAAAGGGAAGTACCCTATGAATTTTGTTTCCTTTGAGAGTGTCGAAATACACGTTTTTGCGATATAAACGGCCGTATCTTTTTTTTTCGTTAACTCAAAAGTTTGATTTTTTCACTGCTTCAAGGCACCGTAGACCTGAGTATATAGTTTTAATTTCAACTCAATACCTTCACGCGTTTCCGAGATAAAGGGTCTTGACAAACAGACAGACAGACGGACAACAAAGTGATCCTATAAGGGTTAGGGCGTTTTTTCCTTTTGACGTACGGAACTCTAAAATAAGAAACAAATCAAATAGATTTGTCCTCAATTCATGTCGAGTACAAAACATGTGTTGTACGGTATTATCCCTTCACATGAAATATGTCTGTTTTTGTGGATATCCCTTGAAACGGACACAGGACTATTTTACGGATCGCTGCTTTAGGCCTTTTCAAGTAACTTTTTCTTTCTGTGGAATATCCGCCCCTCCCCTCTTTCGCTTATGTATTTATATTACTCATACTCGCGGGGCTGGTAGGAGTGGCTGTTGCGATGTAAACAGAATTATTTTTTTATCAAGACGAGTATATATATCGCTTATATTTTGTGTTGAAATTATATTCTATGTAAGTAAATATGAAAGTAATACGAGTAAGTATTTTTGTGCGAGGCTTAGGAATCCTCCTCATGAATAAATCTGTATCATTTGGTGAAAACTGCATTAAAATAATAATAATAGGTAATTATTATCGCAAAATAATTAATAGTTAAAATGAGCTAATTTGGTAAGATTCTTGATAAATCTCGATATTAGCGTATTTGTGTGTGCGAGGCGTGGATATCAATACTGATGCGCTACCAAGGTAGTGCCTCGATTACATTTAGGATAACTGATTTCTTATAAAAAGCACTGTCATAGAGTACTTGAATTATGATAGCAACTTTCTAATTTTAAAGTACGAGTGTGCACTATCCCAGTTAGATGTTGTATAATTATGTATTATATATGTATGTTTGTTAGTTCTTCACGCTACAATGGCTGTACGTATTTTAATGAAATTTGGTACCACGGTAGCTTATATTCTGGCTTAACACGTGGGCTATAAATTATAATGGAGGAGAACTGATTCCAGGCTGGAAAATCCACTGGCAGAAGGTGGTAATTATGAAAAATAAAATCCTATAACTTACCGCATCCGCTCCGTGGAATTGACAGAGCCAACTTATTATTCAACGATACTTGAAGGTGAAAGAAAGTATCGTTTTTTACAGTCCTCCTTTTATTAAACCATCACGAGCTAGTTACTTAATTACCAAAGAAGTCGTGCGGAGGAAAAGTGAGGAAATTAGGTGTACGGAAGAGCCATCTGGCGACTGGATTGTGCGATGACCGGAACCTTTGAACAAATCTATCTTTACTTTTCATTAAGAGCCGTTGTCGGCGATTTTCACTTTTTTCATTTTATTTTCTTCGTTTAATTTTGTCAAATTAAATGAATTA
Source organism: Mythimna pallens (assembly GCA_961205895.1). Taxonomy (NCBI): domain Eukaryota; kingdom Metazoa; phylum Arthropoda; class Insecta; order Lepidoptera; family Noctuidae; genus Mythimna; species Mythimna pallens. The sequence goes on from OY540834.1 coordinate 13,817,527, forward strand.
ATTAAACGCTAGTCTCACGGTTTCTCGGTCTTTGTAAGATGGTTGCGGCTGTGATTGGCTTTTTTTGTTCACAAGAAAAATAATGGCTTTTGTCTTGGCCATTTTAAATGAGATTATTCATTCATTTATAGGTATTGATCATTATAGTGGTACACAGGCGGACTTAATGCAACAAGGCATTCTCTACCAGTCAACTTTTGGGTTCAAAGAGACAACACTGTGGTAGGTCATCATCAACATTTCAGTCGAAAGACGTCCACTGCTGCACCTAGGCCTTATCCAAGTGTCACCACATCGGCCGGTCCTGTGCGTCTCACATTCATTGTATTCCCACGACCCTCACCAGGTCATAAGCCCAAGCCTTCCAACGCTGCTTTCGGCCTCATCTTTTCTGCGAGAAACGTATTCAGCCCATCACTTAAGATTGGCGATTGTTCGTTGTACAGTTTCTGCTTCGTTGTGGCAATAATGTTATACCTATACAAGCTTCTGCCCGCGGCTTCGCTCGCGTAAATATAGGTTTCTCCATACAAACTTTGGACCCCCGCTTCATCCCTTTAGGGAGTGAATTTTGAAAAATCTTTTCTTAGTGCTCGCCTACGTCATAAAAGGAAGCCTTGTGCAAAATTTTACGTTTCTAGTCCCATTAGTTTCAGTCAGTCAGTCAGTTTCCCCTTTTATATAAATAGATTAGAAGTTCTGTGGTCGGAAAACACATGAAATAATCGTAAATCTTGACGCAGCTGTAACAAAATAAAATACGTGAGTGCGATTGCTAAACCACCCGCCGAATAATGATTAGCACAATTTCCTGTTATTCCTCAAAACCGTATATTATAACAATCTAACAGCTGTGGGAAATGGCGACGAGCTTTTGTAAATAGTTACAAAAAAAAGAAGCTAAAAAGTGTTAAGACGTCAGAAAATTTTATCGAACCAAAGTTAATAACACAACGTCGTAATCGTTCGGTTCAAGTAGGGCGACCTTACCCGAACGAGCGTTACATAGCCGAGTGTGACGGCTCTATCTATCTCTTTTTATCGGAGTCTGGTTTCTACGTTTAGTCTTATGTGGAAAATTGTGCATGGGTCATGGCGGCCAACCTTTGGTGGCCTTATTCCAACCAGCCTCTTCAGAAACAGGTTAGGCCTCCCAGGTTTTTCAGGGCGTCTGTAAAGGAATTCAGGGATTATAGGTTTCGCATACGAGTGACACCTGTACAGTCTCATTGATCCTCAGTCTTGTGCTCAGCGCGCCTAAAGAAATTTTTACTTAAGAAAAATATATATACGAAACTAACCGTACACGTTACCTTAAGTTAACGCATGATGGCTAAATGTTATAACAAGGTATCACGTCGTATCGGCTTCCCAAGCTTATAGTTTTAATTAGAGCGGTAAATTTTAAGCGATCAGCGCTTAAATCTTAGCAGCCACGTAATTAAAATATATTCGGAAGACGCCGCGCTCGTCCGCCGCGCCCGCCGTTGGCACTGCTAACATTTTATAGGCTCGGTACTTCGAATCTGTAAATATAGACAATATTTATTAGTAAACTAAATCATTTTCCCTTATCGGGCAATATTTTAATGAGCTCATTATTTTTATTTTTTGAGTAAAACGTGTATTTTGATAAGCTTTTTTAATAACGCTTTTCTTGAAGGAATTTACACAGACACGTAAATATATAATAGTTATCCAAATAAAATATTGAAAACCAGAGAAAACTGAGCAGTAAACATTTTATGCGAAATAAAAATTACACGAGGCAAACGAAACCGCACAAAAAACTAGTCGAGCTGTAAAATATTTACAGCGTTTCAATATTTAAAGTACGCCGAAGAAAACACGAGAACTTCGTCGTATTTGTGTGAAACAAACAACAAAAAAGAAGTCCTTTATTTAATGGCGACGTTTATAAACTTGTGTTAAAAGTGAAGTTTTTAACGAAACACAAGAAAATTGAGAAGTTACTTTCACTTTTAAACATTATTAAAGAAATTCTTGATCCGAATCTAAAGACTTGTCAAATTATGCGGCCGATTGGTCGGCGCGGCGTCAGTGGAGTTCTTAATTCAAATTCACTCGACTAATTGGTCAGCCGAGTCGACTCTTATTAGCTTTTTGATGGATATTGTTTTGATTTAATGAATTGCATAATTTTGTAATCAATTTCCTTGTGATTTTATTATGAAAAGTGATTTTGAAGAAGGTGGTGTAAAATGTTCTTGAATGTGATTTGGAACAGATTTATTCATAAAAAAAACTGGGCAAGTGCGAGTCAGACTCGCGCACTGAGGGTTCCGTACAAACTTAAAAGGTAAATTGCGGTTTACAATTTATGACGTTTTAAAAAAAACTACTTACTAGATCTCGTTCAAACCAATTTTCGGTGGAAGTTTATAAGGTAATGTACACCATATATTTTTTTTAGTTTTATCATACTCTTATTTTAAAAGGTACGCACATCAAAGGGACGCACATTATACCACTTTGGAAGTGTCTCTCGCGCAAACTATTCAGTATATAAAAAAATGATATTAGAAACCTCAATATCATTTTTGAAGACCTATCCATAGACACCCCACACGTATGGGTTTGATGAAAAAAAAAATTTGAGTTTCAGTTCTAAGTATGGGGAACCCCCAAAATTTATTGTTTATTTTTCTATTTTTTGTGAAAATCTTAATGCAGTTCACAGAATACATCTACTTACCAAGTTTCAACAGTATACCTCTTATAGTTTAGGAAAAAAGTGGCTGTGACATACGGACGGACAGACAGACACATGATGAATCTATAAGGGTTCCGTTTTTTGCCATTTGGCTACGGAACCCTAAAAAAGGAACTATTAGCACTTAAAAGCCTCAGAAGATAATTTTTTTTTCTACAAAAATATTTAAACCAAAGAAGAATAATTTATTTGAGCTAGATATGACGCATTCCGCTCCTAGGGCTGCGGGATTGTTCGAAACAGTTACCGTAGCCGTGGAACGCAAAAGTTAATTGAAGGAACGAAGACTTAAACCCACCTGGGGTTTTAGTCTGTAAAAGTCAGAATCAAAATCAAAAATATTTTTATTTAACATACGCCTCTTTGGGCACTTATAAAACGTCAGAAGCTAGTTTGAGTCTGACATGCCCTTCCACTCCACACAGAGCGAGAGAAGTTGTTTGATGATTTCCCACCTCAAAATGAAAAGGTAAGACGAATACCACCAAAACGAAAAAAAGTTGAAATAGGGGAAATACGAGTTCCATTGTATTTTAATTTTGATTCTGCTTACCAAGTGCTTAATAGTCCATAGATTTTTATGAACAAAAGCTTTGGCCTTTGTTAAATATGTTTAAATTACGTGATGATAAAATAATTATAAATAATAAATAAAACACACATGGGCCTTCCATGTGTGTACTTAATATAATCAGTAAAATCTTTTTCAATACACTTACTCGAAAACCCGCTCTTATCTCACCGCTTGTAGGCACGCAATAGACTGTTTTCCGCACTAGTGCAGAAAAGTGCGCGTGCTCTCCCCCACCACAATGTTATTAAATGTATCGTATAAGGATGGGCGCGCGTCGACCCCCACGAGTTGCCGGTCAACCCCCGTTTATTCATTTCTTCGTAAGTGTATTGAAAAAATTCGTTTGATACACGTGCAAATTTGTCACTGCAGTCCTCGGCTCCATAACACATTCGCCTATGGCTCGTGCGAATTACGCCTTGGTCGCAATGACAAACTTTCTGCACTTGTATCAAAATGTACTATTTTTATAGATATTTTATGTACATAGCAAAATACATGATAGTGTACACATATCAATCAGTCAATAAAAGCATTTATTTCAAATAAGTAATCCATTGTTGTCAAAAAGTCAGTCAGTCAGAAAAATGAAACTAAAATTGCACATCCCAAAGAGTAGATTTCTATGGAGAAGAACGTGCCAAGAACTCCATAGACAATCTTTTAAATATCATTTCATGTATTAAAAAAAATCTGGTTACCCATATTTTTTTTGTTGCTTCTATCATGTGAGAACAATCTAAATGAATAAATAAATTAAAATAGCACTAACACACGTGTTAACACTAACAGCATCTTAGAGGTCATTGCTAATAAACAGGACTCAAACATCTTGAAAACATTTATTCGTGCCCAAATTGTTTAGTTTTTAATACGCGTATAAAATGTAAAAAAAAAATTGGATGAAATTGTCTGCAATAAAGATTTATTATTATTAATTTATTAGATGGTTGATGGTTGGTTGCTGGTTTGTTTTTTTTATTTGTTATTGATTTTTTTTATTAGTTTTATTTTTTTACTTTATTTCATTTTTTTTTATTGAATTACCTGAGGACTTGTAATTGGCTTTCTTGTGATTATGGTTTCCTTTTTTTTTTGTCTGGTTTTATTAGCTGTAAGTCCTCCATGAAATAAATAAATAAAATAAGCAATTCAGAATTTATGTGGGAAAGTAATATTACTCTAAATAAAATCAATAACTTCAAACACAACTTCATAACAAGTCCGGAATCCGGCTGTTCTCTTACACAGGTACAGAAGAGGTACACGGTACAGTTCAACACACACGTGGGTACGTATATCCATTGTGTTTGAATAAACATTTCAATTGAGAGGGCTTTCATTCGCGGTGTCTATTCGACCGGGGCACACATTCAGCTCTTTTTCGCGCACGGCTGGTTCCCGATGAATGAACTGCGGTCGGGATATTAGAGCCAGCCTATAACGTAGGTTACCAATGTACAGTTTTAATTATTATTGATTTAATGACTGCGTTGATTAGAGGAAAAATATTGGCTTTGTTCACTATTTTTGATAGTGACCGACCAAAACCCGATTTGCAGCCAAAACCGAAACTGTAACCGAATTGTCGGCTCTTCTTTCAGTTTTTGGCGTAACCGAAACTGAAACAGAAGCTGACATGGTAGCCGAAAAATTAGCACTTTTTCAACGACTTCAGTCGCGAGAATATTTTTCTAAAACTTTAACACCCCTTAAACCGAAGTTTGAGGGTAGTTTTGAAAAACTAATAATGACAGTCTTTATTATTCATTTTGATTAGGATTTGTGACAAGTTTCAAGTTTATTAACCCAAAATTCCATAGAGATCTACGCTTTGGAATGTGCAATTAGCATCATTTTTCTGACAGACTGACTTGTTGACATTTCAAAAGTGCCTGTAAATGGTTTAATTGAAATAAAATGTTTTGAATTTTTGAATCTTGAATCAAGGAATAAGATTCTCCCATAGAACCTTTGAATAATCCCCAAATCGTTTCATAGGGGTCGTTTTGAAAATATAATAATATAATAATAATATTCCACAACTATCACACAATGCTGTCTAGTCCCAAGCTAAGCAGAGCTTGTGTTATGGGTACTAAACAACTGATAAACATACTTATATATTTCTAAATACATGCATATATAGATAAATTACACCGATTATAATTAAAAGCGATTAATAGAAACCTTTATTTTTCTTGTGTTACTAATTATGATAAGTTTCATGTTTATGGGACCAAGGAATAAAAATTTGTATACAAACGAAAAAAAAAATGATAATAATAATTTATTTGTTAACATAGGTGAGATACAGGTCTTATTTTTAATAAACAGAGCGCTATGTTATGCCTGGAGGCGTACAAATATGGGGTGCAATTGTCGCTGCAAATTACAAATTATAATTTACAAAGAAAAAAAAAAGACGTGCATAATTTATGATATTACATTGGAAAAAAATAAATTTAACAATTACATATTACTCTAATTATTAATTTAAATAATTTGCAAATCAATTAAATGTCAATACGATTAAAATTTCAATACAATTAAAATGAAATTGAATTTCCAAAATCTCCTAAGTGCTCGTGTACGTCATAAAAGCAAGCTTTGTGTAAAATTTCACGTTCGTAGTAGTTTCGACTGTGTGTCTATATGTCAGTCAGTTTCTCAATATAGAATTCAGATAACTTAATAAAATACTAAACAATCTAAGAGCCAAATATTCGGGCACTTTTGGCCGAAAATGGCCTATGCCGAATTTTCGGTCGGTTCTATTTTTTCTACACTACTACTATTCAACTGTACTTGGTTAGACTGAAAGCCGATTCAAAAAGTGGGAAAAAGCTAGGGCGATAATTTTTTTTTGTACGTACAAACATATATAAACTTGCATACTTAAGTACCCAGACCCGGAACAACATCTGTAGATCATACAAATATGTATACCTTGAGGGAATCAAACATGCAGCGTAGCAGCCAATCGCTTAAGCACTGCGTCAATCGTGTGGTCATTGATTTGTTACGTAGACAAAAGGTGTACCCAAGTGTAGGGAACTAACATTCCAAAATTAGAAATCAATTTTACGACGATATAAATGGCTTCTTTAAACATTGTAATGTCTTACCAGTTCATACCCATATTTTTTTTTGTTGTTAAAAAAAAAATCCATAAACAATTAAGAAACAAAATCGGACATCCTGTAATGCACTCGGGCAACTTCTGAGAATAGGCTTCGGACACAGCGCGCTAACAATATGTATGGTGAGCGAACTACCTGGTACTCGTATATTGTACCGAAACTTATTAATAGTCTAAATGTAAACTTAAGCAATATTACTTAAGTATTATTTAGGAATGTTTTTACTTATTTAAAGACCTAAAGATTTTATAAATTGTCATCGACAATAACGTATCTACAGATATAAAAAACTCAATTTGTATAGTTTCGATATTGAGATAGATAGCACAAGTTTAAAGCTTAGTGGTTTTTAATTGCTATTTAACATAGATAATCCTGTATTCTTGTGTATAATTGATAAAAAAAAAGCAGACACCGCATCTTGAAAAACGAAAACATTTTTACCCGCCATGATCCCTCGAAGAAGGGATATGTTTTTTGTAGATTCTATAATTTCATCATTATCTTTCATCATTCATCATCATTATCCACAGGCCGATTTCGTTGTGTTGTAGAAGTAAATGCCGCTGAAGTAAAGTAACGACGTAAATACTCATGTCAAAGCTAATTTATCAACTGTCAAATTGTAAAATAAGAATATTCGTCAATGCCAAAGTGTATAAAACAAAAAAGGTTAAGAAGAGGAGAGGTAGGAAAGCAACCAAATAGGTTCTTCATTTGTGCCAATCCTAGCTTTCCTGTCGCAACCATATCCTTCTAGTTGTACCCACGACGGCAACAATATCTTCTGCCTACCTAGTCTCCATGACACTTAACTAAAGTAATTATAAGAACCTAATTTAGCCACGTTAGCCCGGCAGGTGATAGCCTCTTCTAATTCACGCACGATACCTCCGATTTTCCGCCTACATTAACCAATCGGCCGGACAAAATGTCGCGATATTCTTAGTATTTATTTTAAAGGTAAAGATCGAAAGCACGGATCATAAGGCTTTATTTATCCTTTATTTAATTTTATTCCAGTACTCAAAATAGATACTACCTACATGGCCTTTGAAATCGAGGACTCGTTGCTTCTCAATGGCTCAGCATAATAAATAAGGTTAACCGACGAGCCAGCTATTGTCAGAACAGATTCAGTTCCGAAGAAAATAAAAATATCAATGTAATGCCACATGTGAAGTGGATACAAGACCGCGATTCACCCAAGACATGGGTTTTCCTAAGAACGTTTACGATATTTTATTATGTGATAACTTTACCGGGTATTTCTATTTACGTCTTGATAATATCGAAGTAAGGGAACGTGAAAGTTTAATCTATCTGTCATTCAAACGGCAAAGTGCGTAGTCGATTTTATCTTGACAAGCGGTACGCGCGAACTTCACTCGATTGTTTGACATTTAGACATCGCTGCGTTCAAGACGAAGATATAAGTATACTTAAAACTTGATCATCAAATATTTATGCGTTCAAGCGACTGTTCCTTGAATATTTAATGACCAATTGTGACTTTCTTCAAGGGCTCTTGAATTAACTTGTTTAATGTCAACCTACATAAAAAAGGTATGCCTTTAAGGACCTTAAATTAGTTCCTAAAAAGGTATGTTGAATTCGCAATGTACCAACTGCTTCCTCGTAATTATGTGTCTTATAGTTAAAGGACGTAAAATAATACAACGGCTAGAAGGTTAACAAAATGATTCAATACATTTTCCTCGCAATGAATTTGTTTTCCCAAAGCATATAATGTCAACCCAGGGTTTTCAATGCGGGCCTCTGGAGGCTCTACATCTAAGTTAAGTTTAAGTTAGAGACGGCTCAGTCGCAGTATATGTGTCACAGGAGAGACATTCAGCAGCAAATTTTTGGTCAACATATTACCGCTTTGCGCTAAACTACGCTTTCAAAGGCAGAAAATTGAAAAATTTAACTTCAAAAGAAAAAATAGTGCGCAACGTTTGTTCAAAACACGAACACTGTTACCTCGAAGAAATATTCAATTGAAATTTTAGAATGTCAAGTAGAAAATATTTCATGAAAAGAGACAAGAGCGAGCCGGGCGCGGCCGTATCACGTACCTTTCTCGCTCGGAAATGCACAAAATAAAACACCAAACAAAGAATACGAAACTGGTCGGCAATCGTAAAGTAGCCGGTCGCCAACGTATATGCAAATGTGGCGAATTTAAAATTCAATTGATTCATTTCGAAACGGAAATGTCCAGGAATAAACCTTTCCCATTAGTGGCGTGCGGGCTACACTAGAGCTGTCAATTTGCTTTATAAATTAGTCGTAGAGTTGCGCTAAAATAATCGCAATTAAATATTCAAATTGGGTAGTGCAGAGACGTGTCGCTGCAGCCTAGCTGTCAGGACTTGCATTCGGCTTGTCAGTGGAATGAACATGTCTGGGCATGCAGCCGCTCTACTGCTGCTCCAGGAATAGCGTCGAACGGGACAGGTCAAACGGAAATAAAGCAAGCTGCACTCAGCGAAGTTTGGACATGTCTGATAGCTTTACTGGCGGCTCGTGAATAAAATACATGCTATTTCTGTCTAGTTTTTCATTTCGCTATTTCATTCGTGCGCCATTGCTATTGTCGTTTATGGTAATTTTCTCTTTATCGTTCTTATGGTTACCATTAGTAACGGTGACTCGAGTAAGTTCATATTTTGCTTCTATAACAAAATTTTTTTTATGTGACAATCTGAAAGTACATCGTTAACTTGCATAAAATATTCTATAACCAGCGTTTTACCTGAGTTAAGCTGGCATTACAAAGTTTCAAGTTTATTAACATGCAGGGGAACGAATGGCGCCCAACATGGGGCCGACTGTGACCGCCTAAATTGCGTTCTCGTAGCGTGCATTGTCCTCTGACACCACATGTGGCCAGGACTTGAATACTCATCCACTTCATCTTTTGTGGGGCATAATCATAGTCTGCGGAGCTTGCTTATTGTGTAATATTTATTACTGTTTCTAAGACACTGAACGAACCCATTCTGAATTAGTTTTGCTTGTATCTGTTTCATGTTTCAATTTTAAAATTGAGGAACAAACTAGTAATTTTTAGAAACAACAAAAATATGGCAGTTCGTAACCTCACATGATGTGGTGGCATGACATCTGATAACAATTGCAAAACCAATATAAATTTCTTGGCAGAGGCGCCTGGGTTATAAGAAAATGTATTATGAAAGCGAGCGGTTTTATTGTGTGGCAGTAAAACGGAAGAATTTGCATCGGGAATCGAACCAGACACTTGCAAATCGACGATCGTAAAACGATCCCGCGTCGGTCACCGGCTTCATGAATAAAACCTTATTTTGGTGGCCGGTGAAAAAACAGTACAAAAATACGTGTCTCACTGTTCAGGACCTACACAATTGATGTACGGAAAAATGGTTTTAACAGCGAAGCTTTGAATATATCGGTAAAAAAACGAAAAAAAAACAACGTATATAGTGTGCAGGTGTAGGTACATACGTAATGTGGCCGCATGTGTGTGTGAGCACTGCAGAAGTCACGTTCCGGCAATATTTGCTGTATAAAATTCAGCAACTGAGTCGGCTTTGTGTGTGTAATGTATACCTACTCATCACATGTGCTGTGGAGGATTTTTTATATCCATATGAAATAGGAATACTTGCTGAATAATTCCTTTATCTAAATACAAACCGCAAGTAGTACACACACGTTTATATATTTGTGCTGCCAGGCATGAGCGTAGCGTAGACTAATTAAGACGTGGGCGAAGGCGCATCGGCAAGGCTTTTTTTTTTAAAACGAGACAGCGACTGTGGCAACCCATTGTTCGACCACATCGTCTCTTTCCATCTGCTGAAATAGTGGTGTTTGACCACTATTTCTGCTGATGCCGAGCTTATTAATTATAAAAAGGCCCTTTAGGGTGCGAGGGCGTGGCGAGGGTCCACTTCGTCTTCACCTAGCGCTTCGAAGAGCGCGAAGTTAATGCACAAGAATCTTTAGAACTGTGCCACGACTACTTACATAATTAACCTTCAATCTACATTCAGCCCGTTTTGTGATGCATGCTAATAACATATAAATAAGACTAGACATAGTCTTAGAGAGTTGGTGAGTCTGCCGACGTAGTTTCTAAACTATAAGCCAGGAGCACCAGGTGTACCATTTCATGAAATAACGCGTTTATTGGTTCATAGTTAAACGACAATTTTGATGTCATGTATAAGTTAAGTAAGCCGAGAGCGCGTGCCGCTAACGCCGGATTTGGAAAGTTATTATGAACTCGACACATTGCCGGCTAATACAGAACACACGTTGTTACAATATTCGAGCAGGAATGTCGGACGCGAGTTTTAATAAATGCCTCAGCTCCCTTCCAGTAAAACGTGTCGGCTTTTAAGGGTCAACTTTTCGACCATGACTGTCATTTTACAAAACACACGTAAATACGCAACGTCAACATTACTCGCGCAGAAAAATTGTTTCATACTGGCAACGTTTTATGATGTCTTCAATTGAATCAAGTTCAGTGAAGCGAGCCGAGTCCCTAGTTACAAGCTGGCAAATGTACAAGTAAACGTTACCGCGCGTTAGGAGAGCAAACTAAAAGAGATATCTGTAAGTTTGGCTATCGATCTCCGGGCCTCGATTCCACTTTACGCATTACACCAATTAGTTGAGTACATTAGGAAGTCCGGAACGTAGTTAGTGAGTAAACAGAGTGTCTAATTAAAAAGTTTTTCCTCCAGTAACGAGAATGGACGTGTTCGTAACGTTAGATTGATCTTTGATTGAGTACCTACGGTTACAGTAAGTTTTGCACCTGTCTGGCTCCAATGTTCTCCAAGAACTTTGTTCCTAATTCGAAATCAGTTTCAGTGGATAAGTGTGAAGTAATCGCCTTGTTAGAGCTGTAACGTTACAAAGTAGCTGCTGAATCTAGGTCACCACAGTCGACGGCGACAAGCATGAGGAGTCTTAATGATTCCTGGTATGGGGCAGGTAATACTCCAGGCTTTTTGTTCGCGTTTTCTATGAATGGAATATTAATGTCAGCTGTATGCTACTATCGAATGAGTTCGTAGAAATGGTGACGCCACGTCGTGTTGGATTATTCACAAGAGTATCATGCATTCTACGAATTTGCATTTAATTTATTTTCAGAACGAATCAGTTTTCCTCATTCTATTTGAAAACTTACTCTTATAGCAAGTCTCTGCTTTTTCAAAACGATGAGTAAATACCCTTAATTTGAATAAAGAAAAAGAACATAATTTTAATTATCGACTTCACATTTTCATAATCCTCGTGTACTTTGAATATGTTCCTGTTTTTACCGCATTCATATCGTTTAATTACGTAATGCACTTCAGTCAGCTTAAGGGATTACGTGTGGTGAATGTTGGCGTTCCACTTACATGGGAAGTGATGGGCCATGCTCATAATTACATACCAGGGGTATATGGGGGGACTGCAATATATAGATAGAGGATGAAAGAAAAAAAAATCAACGCAATATTCTGGCTCTTGTGATGCGTAATATCCTGGTTCAAGAACTCGGGCAGGACTCAGGAGTGATGTTTGAGTCTTGAAGTGTGTTAAAAATCGTAAATAACATTATATAATATAGACAGAAGAAACTTAAATATTGACTAAATATTTATGTATTCTAAACAATACAAAAATCAAATACACTCTCTCACTCACTCTCTTTACACAGTACATCGCTGTCGTCTGGAAATGTGCCCAGAACACTCGCATTATTGCCACGTTGAATGACTTTGACTTCATTCATTATCTTCATTGTCTTTGGATAAAGAATGAGCTGACTCTGGTCGATCAGTCAGTGTAAAATTTCCTTGTATAGGAGACGCCACTCGGACCCCATAACCATAGCGACACGCTTGGGCGACCCCAAAGACGTGTTAAATAAATATAAAAATATTTAACTTTTTCGTTATGTCGTAATGTAAGAGCTTCGTTGGTCTGGTTTTCGCAGGTGATACAGCTGAGTATGAAATGCTGTTTTCGTTTCTCACGCTGGACTGAGTGTTATTGGGTTTTTCCATCTGCACTTTTTCAGTAGCGGCACAGAGTCGATTTTTGATCGGTTGATGGCAATTGTGCAATGGAGAGAGCTGTGCTCGGAGTTTCTGCGCGTGATAGAATCAGAAATAAAGATAACAGGAGACTAGCAGGAGACCCAAGTTTACGGACGTAACCTGAAAAATCGTCAAACTTAAGTGTCAGTGGGCAGGGCATATTGCTGGCATAACAGACAGATTGACGACGGTGCCGAAGAGTCCTGAAGTGGCGACCGCGCACTAGAAAACACAGCATTGTGGGAGGCCTTCCCACAAACTGTACCTATGACATGATGACGGTCGCTGGAATCTAAATGCATTTTTTAGATTTTTTGTCTGTCTGTTTGTACCGGTTAATTTCAAAATTGGCTAGACCGATTTTGATGGCACTTTCACTGGTAGATAGCTGGTATTATAAATAGTAACTCTGACTACTTCTACTTTTTTATTTTAAAAAAAAGAAAACCTAACAAAAAGCAATGAATAGACAAGCTTCTAAATGCTAGTATCTCGAATGTTGCCACAAAATTATTCTAGAATGAACATATATTTTTTGTTTTGTCTACAAGTAAATCAAGAATAGTCTGTAATTATCCTGCAAAGGGCAAATGTCTGTCTCCACACAGACATCAATGCCGTTGCTATAATTATATCACAGAAACGTGAAACTAATGAGATCTATCATTATATTGTATGTGGGAAGGTTAATAAGGAGCGTTTAGAGGTCCTTGATCTGAACTTAGCGGTATAATAAATTTAATTTTAGAAGAAAAACACTACGATATAATCGACCATAATCTGCTGTTCGATACATTTAGTAATGTCAGCAGATTTTTTTAGTGTTGATTGATAGTACAGTAGAGATTCATTCATCAAGTCTCTCTATAGATGGTTTAGAACATGGCACATTGTAAATAAAAACTAATTTAATTTTACAAAGAAAAAAAAGGCAGAGAGATTTTAAGTGCGGCCAACTGAAGGTACATTTTCATACAACCGCTCTTACGTGATTATGATGTTGTTACACATCTTTCTCCAGATATTTTGGATATACAGATATCTTGTGGATATTATTTAGGCTTCTATAGAAATCAGAACATCAATTAGTCTAAAACTAATCCCGTAAAGACCGCTGAAAATCTGCTATTTCACGTGAATTTTAGCCGTCAATAATTTACTCATATATTAAATATATAAAAAGTACATTTATAGAAGCCTTGCAAATTTAATCGAGATTCTGAATGACGAAAATTTTTCTCAAAAACTTTTAAGGGTTTTATAAAAACACGTATTTCCTGTAACAAGTTTTGTGACATGTTCGAGTAAATCACAGAATTACCGAATGCCAACAAAGTTTTCAGGCGTTATCTCTCTTTTTCGCGTTGCCTCTTCATCAAACATCACGTTGGATTGTGTTAGATGAAGCAACAAGCTTTTAAACCATGCTTGACTTTGACGTTAGGCAAGTGGGGTAAGGGCCCTCTTAAGTGTTTGTTAAACGTACAAAAAATAAAGATTTATTATTATTTTATTATTATTATTATTAAAACAGCTGTCAGGCGAGCGAGAGTGTGTTTTTCTAATAATGTAAAAGAGTAATTTACACAGGCATAAAGTCTACACGACTGTATCCAAACTTGTATAAGCTCTTTAATTATCTCTGATCTTTATAGCGTTCACGGATCTGGAGGGGTCCTTTTTAATGTAAAATAGTGTGTTATAATATATAATTAATAATGTTTGACATTCAATAATGACATTCAATAATAATATACTAACATAGTTATAAGTATGATGTACTAACAATGTATGGAATTTTTTTTTTGATTCTGAAAAATAAATGAATAATAATAATAATAATAGCCCTATCATCATCAAATGCCTTCTCGTGCTCTATGGTGGAGCGAGAGGGTGCTTTTAAGTGTTTTTACTGAATAAAATCCACCTGTGTGCCTTTATTTGCCCTTTTGCGTTCCAAGGCAGCGAAAACTCTTTCAAAGGTTGCCGTAGATTGCTACAGTACCTACTACATATAAAACAAGATGGTAACACTAAAAAGTCGAAAGTTTGCAAGTTGGTATTAATGTATTGCATGTATTTAGAAGCCATACCTGTAGCCTGATTCACGTAAAATCAAACAAGTCAAATATCGTTGAAGTTTTATAGTCGTTCGATTGTAGTCCTATCCAAAATCGGTATTCACGTGTTCCATAATCGGGATTGGATAGAACGACAATTCAACTGACTCGAAACTAAACGATCTATCAACGACTTATTGCCGGTTACCACAGAGTACTTTGTAATATACTGCCAGTTACATAATTATTTATTCTACCAGGATAATGAAATACAGATTTTATTTTTTTGAAATTCTATTTACGGCATAACGAATAAAAAATAGAATCAAAAACGATGTTTATAACCATTTAATGAAAACTAGATAACTTTTATACATTAAAATTGTAACTTCGGTTTATTACTTAGGTTTTGTTTGACTACAATCGGTTGACTATATCGAAATATATACTACATGCAGGCTTTCAGCTTTTAATAAATTGGTATGCCTGATGCCCGAGACAAGAAAGTTCAAAATTTACTCGTCAATGACTCGTCTATTGATTTGGTAAATGATAAGCAACTGTCTGCATCCGAATAGATTTAGCAGCCGACATAAGCTCAACTTTTATTTGGTAATAAACTGATTTATTGAATTAATCATTATTTTATTTACACACCCTATACAGTTACTAGAATTTAGTCAATGAGATATGCTATGCATAAACCATAACAAAACCTAGAAAGTGCTCTTACTATGTTTTGAAACTAATTGCAATATGAGGCAAAATATTTCTCGACAATTATCACAGTAAGGTAAATATGAAATATACACTTATTATATTAAATGTTGGTAGCACTCATTATTTAGTATTTTTTACTATCAATACTACTCCGTAAGAGAGCGTACGTGACCCACCACCACACCGCGTCGCTCCTTTGATGACTACAACTCCACCGCGCACATAATGTTAGAAAGTAGCATATTCTGAACTAATTGACCTCCTTTGGTGTAATTGCTGCAAGGAAGGAAAGGAAGAGGAAAGGAAATGTGAGAATAAACAAATAAATAAATAATAGCATTTTTTTTAAGCATAACATACATAGCATAGTCAGCCTTTTAATGTTCCTACTGCTGGGACTCAGGCTTCCTCTCTCTACCTAAATTAAATTCTTTTCATAGGTCCTATGCCTACTACCTGACTATTTTACGTTTATGAGCTCTCCTGTCAAAGGTTTTAAGTCCTTACTACGTTTTGAAATGGGTCAGCCGATGATATCTTGGACAAGGACTTTAGTCAACGTCAAAAGCATCCCATTTTGAACACCTTAGTCTGTTTGTCTTTGGACAAGGTGGAGGTGTGCCTAACTTGGGCGGAGAACCCCTGTGGTCTCGTGGGGGCGATCGGAAGCAACGACCTCTCACGCCGGGCCTTAGTACAACTATGATTCGGAGCGAGGAGGAATAGCAGGCGGTCACCTCCTTCTGCGAAGCAGTAATGCTAGCGAAAGAGTCGGCCGCACGCGTGAAAGAACGGACTCACTCACGCCCCAGCGGCTGGAATCCCGACCCCAATTTCCAGCCACCGTAGGCGTGGGCTTGTGGACGATGAACAATGGGTAGCTCGCCATCCGGCCGTAACTGTTCGAGTCGTTGACGGTGTGTAGTGTTAAACACGCGCCTCAAGGAGATGTCAGTAAATCCCTGCCCTGGAACGCAAGGCAAATAAAGAACATAGGAGTGGGTTTTAGTCAGTAAAAGTCTGATACGCCCTAGCTCCGCCCAAGAGAGGGAGAAGTCATTGGATGATTTCCGACCTAAACAAAGTGGTGTCTCGTTTTTCGATATAATTACAATAACTTTGTATATGTATTGTTCTCATAAATGAGATTTACACGATACTAAAAGTTAGTTTTAACTAACTTTTGTTCAACGACATTTGAACCGCAATATTTGACGTTTAGTCGTTGACATCCGACCCGATCAAACATCGTTTCTTTACGAGAATACCTTCGAGTCGCTTCGAGTCAACGATTAAATGACGATTGTCTTAGCTGAATACGCGTCAACGACTTTTCGATCGAACGATTTTAGAATCGTTGTCGTTCAAACTCGGTTGATGGATGCGAATACGATAATGGTCTAAACGACTAAGTCGCTGCGATATCGTTACGGTTTTGATTACGAGAATCGGGCTTCTGATGAGTGGTGCAACAGTTCCCTGGTGGTCATCTTTAAAAACAAGGGTTATTTGCTTGAATGCAATAATTATAGAGAAATAAAGCTACACATACACTGCTGTCACATACTATGAAAGCCTGGGAGAAAGTTATTGAAAGGAGGCTAAGAGAAGAGAGTGAAATTTCACAGAACCAATTCAGTTTTATGCCTGGTCGGGGTACAGAGGATGCCATTTTTGCTATACGCCAGCTGTGCGAGAAATACAGAGGTGCGCATAAAAACTTGCACATGGTATTCGTTGACCTCGAAAAGGCATGTGACCGGGTACCTCGTGAGGTTCTGTGGTGGGCCCTTAAGGAAAAAGGTGTGCCTGGGAAGTATGTGCAGTTGATTTGAGCGATGTACAGTCGATGCAGTACCCAAGTCCGGTCTACAGTGGGCACCACTAGCAGCTTCAATGTGGCTGTCGGCTTACATCAACGGTCGGCTCTCAGCCCTTACCTCTTCCTGATGATAATGGACGCTCTGACGTCGGACATTTAGGAAGAGGCTCCCTGGTGTATGCTGTTTGCCGATGACATTGTGCTGGTTGCCGAGAGTGGCCTAGAGGTCCAGAACAGATTGGAGGTGTGGTAGCACAGACTGGAGAGTGTTGGCCTGAAATTGAGTAGAACCAAAACGGAATACTTGTTGTGCGATATCGGCGGTCTCTCCAATCCAGTGCTTTTAGCTCTCGCTGGAACGCCCATACCGATCTGCTCCGACTTTAGGTACCTCGAGGCACTCGTCCAAGGGGATGGTGAGGTAGACCGGGACGTAATACATCGGATCAACGCAGGATGGATGAAATGGCGATAGGTCACGGGAACAACTTGTGACCCACGGATGCCCCTCAAGTTGGGTAAAATCTACAAGTCCGTGATAAGACCTGTCATACTAAATGAATCAGAATGTTGGGCTGTGAAAAAGATGGATGAAAAAAAATTGCACGTAGCGGAGATGAGAATGTTAAGATGGATGTGTGGTGTCACGAGAATGGATAAAGTGAGAAATGAGTATATTAGGGGAAGTTTGAAAGTGGCGCCAGTGACTGAAAAATTGAAAGGGAATCGTTTGTCTTGGTATGGTCATGTGAAGAGGAGGGATGAAACGCATGTTACTAAAAGAGTTATGAGTTTACATGTGGATGGGTGGAGAGGGAGAGAGAGACCAAAGAAAAGATGGATGGATTGTGTGAAGAGTGATATGAAAGAAAAGGTAGTTAGTGATAGCATGACGAGTGACAGGGCAGAATGGAAGAAAAAAACATGTTTCGCCGACCCCAAATAACACGGGACAAGGGCAGGAAGATGATGATGTTTGTGGCTCCTTCACGCTCAAACCTCCGAACGGTTTTGGATGTGGCACACGAGTAGACTAGAGTAGGGTAGGACATAGGGATTTTTATCCTGGGGGTATGTTTCCGTTGGGATACTTATCTACTTTCTCGCGGGCAAATCCGCAGGGAAAAACTAGTATAAAATAAATATAAAGTAAATACAAAGTACAATTTATTTCCAGAACAATTTATTCACACAATTTGCATAATTAACTTATACATAATATTCAATTGCGCCATCAGTAGAGCGGGGATAATGCAATAATATCTTCTTTAGTTTTGTTTTATTATAACATGTTCAGTTTACACCTCTCTATGGCTAAAGGAGTTGACGCACGCTTTGCCAGAATTTATAGCAAAACTTCTTTTACGAGATTCCTTGTGAACAAGTAGTTTGGCAGTTAGTCGTGTCCTGGTACTGTGACTTTCAGTTATGCCGAAGCAATGAAGACTGCAGGTTTCAGTAATACGGAAGTAATGTAGACAAATGACGGTAAGTTTCTAAAGTTATACATTCGTTTCGACTAGTTTTCTTGCTGTTGACTGTACCTTCTGAAAGAGTAACTTTTGAGTGGAATACACTGCAGAATAAATATACTTTGGGTTCCATTTTATAAAACAAAAAACTTATCTAGACCTCTACTTTTAAAGACCAGCGGAAGACAGATCTCGACACCATTCCCTTACACTAATGATATTTTATCGTGTCCGGACTGCGCACTCACCTTCAAGCAAATATAGGCTATATTAGCCGATTTATATCACAAAATCGCAACCCTTAATTACTCAGGCAACAGAAATAAGTGACCATAGTCGAAATCGGCCAGAGAATATAATATACAACACATAACTGAGAAGAAAAATGCATCCCTTTTTACACCCCAATTAGAAAATTAAGTTAGGAATGTCGTGGCCAGATCACTTCATGTTATGGCAAACTGAAACTGGCCGGATCGTTTAAACGTTAACATTTGATGATATGTCAATCTTCGTTTGGCCATATCATTGATATAGGATTTCTATGATAATAAAAGGTTACATAACATCTGTATAACAATCTGGCCGTATCATGAAGTGATCGATTTCTAAGATCTGGCTACGACAGAAACATCATAATTCAAACACCGAAATTATTCTTAAATGCACATAGGTAGTGTTTTTTTTACGAAATTAGTTGCCTTAATTGTAGAAAAATAATATGGAAATCGACGCATTACGCTAGTAGCGCATCGGTATTGCAGGTATTTTCGCACGCACATACATACACTCTAGTGATGGGTGATGCAATCAAGATTTGTCAAAATAGGTAATTTGTTTATCCTAAAATATCTTTGATTTTTTTAGGACATTTTGTAACGGTAACAGTTTTCTAAAACAGTTAAGAAAACTTTGCCCAGGCAAGGCAAGGTTTGGGCAGTCAAGTTAGCAACAGTTCACAATATTTTTTTCTCCCAGAGTTTAAGTCGTCGAGGGATTTCTAGGCGTGTTGGTCTGTCCTCATCCATCTTTCCTCTTTTCCAACATACCTAGTTAATGCTTAATACTACAACTTTATCAATAAATAGTTTTTAGGGTTCCACACTCAAAGGGTAAAAACGGGATCGTATTGCTAAGACTTCACTGTTCGTCTGACTATCACCAGGCTGTATCTCATGAACCGTAATAGCCAGACAGTGAAAATTTTCACAGATTATATATTACTGTTGGCACTACAACAACAAATACTAAAAGCAAAATAAATATTTAAGGGCCATATCATACAATAAACTTGATTTTTGTACCGTTTTTTGCTATGGAACCCTTTGTGCGCGAGTCCTACTTGCGCTTGGCCGGTTTTTTTCTCGTGGCATCGCTTCTCTGGCCTATCCAATTTTTCCGAGACGAAAACCTTCTGACTCTCGGCGGTGATGCAGTATCCTATCAGTGAAGTAATCGAATGAATACTTCCTTTACCTTAAACAAAAAAGAAACAATTTTACCTCTTAGTATAATTATATTATTTTAAGACATCGCATTAAAAACTAGGAACTTTGTTAGCGTATGGGCTGGTCGTTCGAATATTCTTTTAAAGGGCTTTTAAATAGGATTTGAATTTGATAGGAAAATAATTGAATTGTTTATGTTTGTTAGGTTTGCTTTTAAGGTACAGAACCCTAACGGAACCCTTATATGATCACTTTGTTGTTCGCCTGTCTGTCTGGACTCTTTATATCAGGAACGCGTGGAGGTATAGAGTTGAAATTTAAAACTATATACTCAAGTTTGCGGTCCCTAGAAGTTGTGAAAAAGTCAAACTTCTGAGATACGGCCGTTTATGTAGCAAAAAACGTATATTTCGATACTCTCAAGGGAATCAAAATTGCTAGAATCCTGAAATTTGGTATAGGTAAAAGTAGAGGAAAAAGTCTGAAAACTTTAAATTTGTCGTAACGTTTAACATCACAAAAAAACTTTTTTTGCGATTCTGATAAATCTTCGTAACTCATTCATTCTTCGAATTGAATTGTTTTCATAGGTAAGTTTGTGCGGAACCCTCAGTGTGCGACTCCGACTCGCACTTGCCCGGTTTAGTATAATATAATAATAGATCGAATCTACAGAACAGATTTTCCAATAGACAGAGTGATTAATGAGTAAGTTTTGTGGCTAGAAAGATGTCACGGCGTCCCTACCTTCCGCATGACGCAGGTCACCGGACAAGGTAAGTTCGGGAGGTTCCTGCACTGGATTCGCGCGGAAAAAACGCCCGGGTGTCACCATTGTTGAGTGGGTTTCAGTCAGTAAGAGTCTGACACGAAGAGCGGGAGAACATATTGAATGTTTTATTTCCAAAAAAATTGGTTATAAAAAATATCATATCATAATAGGTATCCTTTGTTCTGGTATGAGGGAACCAGAACAAAGGATAGGGAAAAAAGCCACTGTATTGAGTTATACATTTTTACATTTTTAACATTGTAATAAAAACTTGCCGGCCACAATCAACATTGATGTCGTATTGAAGTCCAACTGATGTACGAATGTAGGACGAGGCTTAAAATATGGCGGAGCTATTCATATTTTTTTATTATTTTTTATTATTAAAACTAGCATTTTTCTAAAAGCTTATTTCATTTGCAGGTTATATTTTAATAGAAATACTGGTATTTATCAATACCTGTATTATTGAAATAAAAAAGTTACATAAATGTGAACTATTGTTACGGTTTTAATCTATACTCTTTAAACACAATAAAATTTAAATGTTGGTTTGTATTTTTTTTTTTACAAAATGCATATTTAATTCATTATTTTATTATTGTACAAAAAAACATACATAGTACACGGTGATATAGACAGGAGTTTTCTCCCAGCAAACCTTTGAGTTACAGAGAGAGAACCTATTCATGGGTAGGATCCAGTGCACAATATAAATCTACATAACTAAATCTAATATATAATTATGTTATAAATAAGTCTTAAATATAATTATAGTATAATAATAATAATATTCCACAACTATCATACGACGCCATCTGTCTCAAACTAAGCAGAGCTTGAGTTATGAGTGCTAGACAACTGTTTAACATACTTATTTATTTCTAAATACATACATATTATAGATAAATTACACCCAGACACAGAACAAATGATCGTGCTCATCACACAGACATTTGTCCTCGGTGGGAATCGAACCCACGACCTTCGGCATAGCAGTCAGGGCCACTACCCACTAGACCAACAGGCCAGTCGATATACTAATATTATGTCAATAATGAAAGGAAGTGCTCTTTAAGTTTCCTCTTAAAGACATCCAGAGAAGGGCTGTCGCGAAGGGAGTGTGGCAGAGAGTTCCAGAGACGCACTGCAGTTACAGAATAGGAACGACCATAGCAGCTGGAAGTATGATGCGGAGTACGAAGGAGAAGAGAAGAGGTAGTGCGATAGGTTTTACCCCTTGGGACGAGATAGGTACTCAAAGCGTTAACGAAACTGTTTTCTTTTGTTTCTACTAATCTTCGAAACGGCTGGACCGATTTTGACGGTATTTTCATTCACGGATAGCTGATTTTACAAGGAGTAACTTCTATATGCTACTTTTCGTTTCCCCGTACGGAATATATCTTTTAAATGTTTGAACGAAATATGAAGGGACTTTCACTGGGATATAGTTAATATTATATTAAGGAACAATTTTTTTTCAGGTCAGACGGACAGGGACGGACACATCTTCGCAATAAATAAACAGATTTTGACGGGATTTTCACTAAAAGATAGCTTAGATGAGTTATGTTATAATTATGAAATAATAACGGGAGAAGTTCTATTTGATGATTTCTTACTAAAAAAAGGGGCAGAATGTTATAATGAGTAAGTGTTAAAAGAAAAGGAAGAAAGAAAGAAAAAAATATTTATTTGGCATACTTAAACACATAATGCAGAAAGACATGTAGACACTTAAGATTTAAAAAAAAGAAAATAAACATTGTGTCTCGCGGCTGCATCAAATAGGTCCAATTATTAATTTAATTTATTATAAAGATGTCCAGTTCAGCAAAATGCCAGACAACTACGTGGTAGTTGCCTGACGCTAGTTTTCAACTGAACCTTATAAAGAGTTTAAATGGGTTTTTCTTAAATCATTATTCTATTATAAATGTTTTTATTGAATAAATTTTTTATTGTTGTTATTAATTAATTCCATATTTCTAATAAAGTACATCTCAAAATGAGGATTTGCGGATTAGCACGCACGCAAAACTAGAATTACACAGGTGGTAAATTTTGTTCATTACAGCATTATGACTCATATGGGGAAGAGACCATGTGTTTTCATAATATTTATAACTTAGTACATAAATGGTTTACGTGCGTTGTTCACGATGATGTTAATAACCGAAAACCCGCTCTTATGTCACCGCTTTTAGGCACGCAATTGACTGTTTTCCACACTAGTACAGAAAAGTGCGCGTACTCTCACCTGCCACAATTTTATTACATTTATCGTATCAGGCTGGGCGCGCGACGTCCCCCGCGAGTCGCCGGTCAACAACTGCCCCGTCGTTCATTTCTTCGTAAGTGTATTGAAAAAAGTCTTTTGATACACGTGCGAATTTGTCACTGCAGCCACAGTCGCCTTCGGCTCGTGCGAATTCCGCGTCGCCGTCGGTCGCAATGACAAACTTTCTGCACTTGTATCAAAATGTACTTATAAACACGTTTTCTATTGTTTCTACTATAATACTATCTATACCTTTATTCAGATCATAATTACTGTCAAAAACTTAATGATACACTTAAAAATACTCACATTATTATTTAAAAATTAGGTATGTTTATGAAATAAAAGGTGATTAAATGTACAATACAATATTATTTACATTATTCTAAATTATATTTCTTCTAAATAATATTTCCCCTATTTTGTATAATGCCATTAATCGACGCGGCCTATCATTGATCATAGCACGCACCACATTTATATTAATTTCTACCACTGCTTGCTCGAAGAGACTCAAAATCCTGATGAGATATAGCGCAGTCTTTCTTCCAAATGTTTTTCAACAACATTTGGAGGAAAGTCTGAAAAACCAGTTTTGCGTGCTTTGTGCTTTATGAGCTGGTGAATATTTTGTTTACGCACGGGATATCGTTGGATTCGCGCCTTCACTGCATTGATAACCGTTGGTATCCTCACTGTGTGAAATCGGCTGCTCCTCTTACGATCTTCAAAACTTGAATCCTCAGTGTATCATTTGATAGTGCGATAAACAAACCGTACTGTATTTTAATTTTTTACAGGATATATATTGAAAATCTTTGTTGGCGCGTAAACACAGCGGTGAAACACGATAACCGTGACTATCTTCCTTCCATATAAGTATGTATTTATCATTTAAGAGCGGCCAACTCGAGGTACATTTCTATACAACCGTTCATATAAGATTATGATGTTATTGTTACACATCTTTCTCTAGATATTTGGATACCTACTCAGATGCTGGTGATTTCTCATATTTTACATGGAGTGACTGCTTATCTGACCTCCTTTATTTCATCACCACTGCTCTAAAAACGGTGAAGGAAAACATCGTGAGGAAACCGGCATGTCCTAGAACCAAAAATTCTAAGACATGTGACATCCACCAACCCGCACTGGGCCCGCGTGGTGGATTACGACCCTTTTCCTCTCCTAGAGAGGAGGCCTGAGTCCCAACAGTGGGAACATTATAAGGCTGAATATACTACCTTTATAATATTAGTGTGTTTAAATCCTCTGGGCTTTGAGCTGCGAGTATATAGGTATTCCAAATCCCATCCAGTCGGGATAACCAATGAAATGATATTTTTCTATTGATCATTAGGTACCTAAATAATATATGACTGGTCTGTTTGTTTAGTGGTTAGTGGCCCCGACTGCTATGCCGGAGGTCGTAGGTTCCATTCCCACCCAGGACAAATGTTTGTGTGATGAGCATGATCATTTGTTCTGTGTCTGCGTGTAATTTATCTATATATGTATGAAGATAAAGATAGATAAAGATAATTTTATTTTGCAAATATGGGTAACAGTAAAAGATGACATAAAAATATAGGTAACAAGTTCAGCCATATTTTACCATGTAGGCATGCAAAAGACATACATATAACTACTTACAATTTAAAAAAAAATACGCAATGATGTATAAACAAGTAAATGCAAAGAAAATATTTAAACTAACTTAAAATGTATAAACTAACTTAAAAAATCTCTCAATGTATTTAGAAATATTTAAGTATCAGTTGTCTAGTACCCATAACACAAGCTCTGCTTAGCTTGGGACTAGACGGCGTTGTGTGATAGTTGTGAAATATTATTATTATATATATTTTTCAAAAAGGTTTTAAAGTGTTTTTAAACATCAATTTTTACTAAGTAGATGAGGCCGGTGTTTCCTAGCTGACCACCCTGAGTAGAAATGCCGAAACAAACTCAGAGATGAGAGTTTCTTTAAAGTACCTACATCTTCAACTATATTTTACAACATTTTTATACGTAGATGCTATTAATGAAATTCTGTGATCTATGAAATTTTTAGTCAAAGCAAAAAAAACCTTGACATGTATGCATATATGTAAGTATTGCCTATGTACATTTTTTCTTAATGTTTTGAGCTTTTTATTTAGATACAACGTTTTTCTTCTATATTTGTGCATAAGAAACTTAATATATACTAATATTATAAAGAGGTAAAGTTTTTTTTTTTTTTGTTTGCAGGAGGTAATCACTGAAAGTATTGGTCCAATTGCTAAAATTTTTTCACCGGTAGAAAGCTGCTTTATTCGTGAGTGACATAGATTAGGCTATATTTTATGTATGCGGGAAAAACTGCGGGCAAAAGCTAGTAATAGAATAAAATAAAATTTTCCTTTTATCATTCTTTGTTTTGGAATTGAACATACATACATACATTGAAGTTTGTACGGAACCCTTAGTGCGCGAGTCCGACTCACACATGCCCAGTTTATTCTTATCTTTTCAGCCGTCTACTTGGTTGATATAGTAATATTCCTACAGATACAAAACCTATTTAATTTCGCGAGGAATGCTCAAAATGGACACAACGCCTATACCCGGGTAATTTAATTCCCTGGCACATTGTAAAACGTGGACACGGCTGTAACTCATAACCAGGTGTCAGGATTTACGTCCACACAATATGTTATAAAAATCCGGCCATTTTATTTTACGGGTCCACATGATGTGGAGTTTTATTTTGTGCCAGGGTAATTTATCTTAACGCTTGTAAAAGGTGACGGGGTAACTTTTCTTATGTACTTTTGTACGAAATATTTTGCTTTTGTATTTCGCACATAGGCATTTATGTCGTTCAATGTAAAAAAATGTACTACAATATACTTATACTACACTTAACTATAAACACACTTCAAATACGAAAACTAATCTATTGTAGCGACACCTATGTCGCCACATAAGAACTATAAATATGAAATCCTGCATCGCGCATTTAGAGTTCTCCGTGCGATTTGAACATATACAACAGCTTGAAATCATCTATCGGGCAGTTGCCCGGATCAGACAAAATACCTGTCTGATCAGATGATTCTCCCTTTTCAGGAAGGAGGTTCTGCGTGTCTATACTCTGTTCTACTTACTTACTCCTACTTCTTCTTCTGAAAGTGAAGACTGGTGGCATTGTCACGTTGTGTGGCAATGCTTAGTCTTTGGCCGAGGTAAAAGTCTAGGATCAACGGCTATACGTGTATCACACCAAGTTCTAAACTCCGGGCTGCTACAGAAAATATCTTAATGGAAAAACCCAATAGTCCTTTTAGCTCGACAAACAACACACTACAAATAGCTATACACTACTAGTTTTTAATTAGTACAAATACTTAAAGGGCATAGTAGAAAAGGTCTTGTTATTATTTAAGTAAAGTCTCAGCAAATAATATTCATAAACAGCAAAGTTATTGGCGTTTGTTTATATCCCAAAATGTTACTAAATTTATGGAAATATTGTACAGGCTATTGATTATGAATGAAAAACAATGGAAAAACACTGTGCGTAGTATTTTCTAGTAGCAATTGTTATGAATAATTGATTCAATTATGAATTTACCAATTATGACAAATTTTCGTGGACAATTTTGGGATTTCGTTTTTTTTTTACTTTTGACTACATAAGTATGATCAGTAACGGGTACAGATAGAGACCAATTTTTTTTGTACTATTTAAAAATATGGGTGTATATATCAACAATAATAGTTTAGAGGTATGCGGAACAGGGTATGAAGTCCCGTAAATCTCCATTGTAATGTGATCACTGATCAAGAAGTCAGTCAGTCCGAAAAATTATGGTAATTGCACATTCCAAAGTGTAGATCTCATCATCATCATCATTTCAGCCGAAAGACGTCCACTGTTGGACATAGGTCTCCCCCAAGCGTCGCCACAATGACCGATCCTGTGCTTCTCGCATCCACCGCACTCCTGCGACCCTCACCAGGTCGTCGGTCCACTTTGTGGGAGGCCTTCCAACGCTGCGTCTTCCGGTGCGCGGTCGCCACTCTAGAACCTTTCGGCCCCATCGACCATCTGTTCTACGAGCAATATGCCCTGCCCACTGCCACTTTAGTTTGGCGATTCTTCGGGCTATGTCAGCGACCTTGGTTCTCCTGCGGATATCTTCATTCTTTATGCGATCACGCAAGGAAACTCCGAGCATAGCCCTTTCCATTGCCCTTTGGGTGACTGTAAGCCTTCTGATGAAGCTCATTGTAGGCGACCATGTTTCAGCGCCATATGTCATCACTGGCAACACGCACTGGTCATAGACTTTCGTCTTGTGACACTGTGGTATATTGGACAATACAAGATACCGCGCAGCTTCCCGAACGCTGCCCAGCCGAGTCGGATTCGACGATTGACCTCTTTCTCAAAGTTAGACCTACCCAACTGGATTGTCTGTCCCAGGTAAACGTAATCGTCTACAACTTTGAGTGCAGAGTCTCCAATCTTGATCGGAGTGGGTGCTACATGGTTATTTACCATGACTTTGGTTTTGTCCATGTTCATTTTAAGAACCATTCTTTCGGAAGCTCTACTAAGGTCATCGAGCATTGTACTGAGCTCCTCCGTAGTTTCAGTCATGAGTACTATATCATCGGCAAACCGAAGGTGAGTGATGTACTCGCCATTGACATGACTAGGCATTACCTAGTCCACTCCAGTCCAGAACCTTGAAGACATCCTCCATTGCAGCCGTGAACAGTTTCTGAGAGATGACATCTCCCTGCCTCACGCCCCGCTGCAGAAGGATAGGTTTTGAGGTCCGGTCCTGAAGTCGGACTGACATTGTGGCGTTTTCGTACAAACATTTCAGCACTTCGATGTACCGATGGTCAATCTGGCACCGTTGGAGACACTGCAGTACAGCCCAAGTCTCGATTGAATCAAAAGCTTTCTTGTAGTCCACGAACGCTAAGCGTAGAGGCAAGTTATACTCCTCGGTCTTCTGTATAATCTGCCGAAGCGTTTATATGTGGTCTACGGTACTGAAACCTTTTCGGAAACTGGCTTGTTCGGGAGGCTGGAAGTCGTCGAACCTGCGCGCGAGACGATTCGTGATGACTCTGGAAAACAGCTTGTAGACATGGCTCAGAAGTGAGATGGGACTGTAATTCTTAAGCAGGGCATTGTCGCCCTTCTTAAAGAAAAGTACCACTACACCTCTGCTCCATGCCTGTGGCGTCTTTCCCTCAAGTATGACGGAATCGAACAACCTCTGAAGGGCCTTTAGGACCGGTTTTCCACCCGCCTTCAGGAGTTCGGCTGTAATTCCGTCGTCACCCGACGCCTTGTTGTTTTTAAGCTGCTTCAGAGCCTCCCTAATCTCGTACAGGCTGACGTCCGGGATATCTTCGGTATAGTGCCGGGTTAATCTAGCTCTTGGGTCGTTTGCTAGATTCGTTGTGGGTTTTGTGATACATGTGTACAGCTGTCCATAGAATGCCTCGATCTCTCCCAGAAGCTCCGATTTGGCGGATATGACTCTGCCATCGTCGGTATTCAGTTTCGTGAGCTGGCTCTGCCCTATGGACAGATCCCTTGCAAAAACCTTGGAACCCTTATTCCGCTCAATCCCATCCGATAATCCTTTCGGTATTAAAGAGGCGGAGATCGCGCCACCTAGGCACTCGAAACGATTGTGAAGTTCGAGCTGAAAGCTCTCGGAGTTTTGAATCTGGATCTGTGCTGGACGGAGCGTAGACTTCATCAGTCGAGATCTTTCAAGCTTGATATTGATATTCAATGTGCCTCTTACCATGCGGTGATCACTTCCAGTTTTACCGTGTTGATCACAGAGACATCATTGAATATTTGCTTCTTCGTCGACATGATGAAATCAATCTCATTTCTGGTCTCATCATCAGGGCTTTGCCAGGTCCACTTCCTACGCTCACGTTTTTTGAAGAAGGAGTTCATCTTATAGAGGCCCTCCTTCTCCATAAAACTAGCCAATAGGTGTCCCCGGCGGTTTCGATGTCCAAATCCAAATTGCCCCACTCGCAGCTCATCACCGTCTCGTTTACCCAGTTTCACGTTAAAGTCCCCCATCACTACGGTGAAGTGAGTCTTAGAACCGTGCATGGCTATGTAATATAATATATATTAAAATATATATAATAATATAATATGTCATTAAAACAAATGTAAGAAAATGTAACCCTGTGGGAGATGGAACTGGTTACTATGTAACCTAGCTAAGATTGCGATATATAGTATTCTGTGTCAATACAAAAAATATTCAAGTAAAGCTAAGATATTTTTGTAAAATAAAAAGATAAGTTTTTCTGAGACATTATTAAGCATTATTATTATTATTATTTAAAACAGGTGTTTAAAAAATTTTGATCGATAGGTTTAAAGAAAAAGAACCCGTTATATTTACGCGTACCTACGCCTTGAAAGGGTTTGTTGACCTTAATTACTGTTACACGTGTTCTTTTGATTAAAGGGTCACAGTAGGTGCTTAATTATAGAGAGTGATGGACATCTGATTGATTGAAATTGCCTTTAACTTAATTATTTAAAAAAACACTTGAAGCTAAAATTGGTTATTGTATCTAACTAACTTCTGCCAGTGGCTTCAACTGCATTGAAGTACGAAATTAACTTATGAGAACATACTCTCGGGATAAAAAATATTCTATGTGGTATTCCAGGACGTGGTCCACCCGTTTGTGAAAACCGTTGAGCCGTGAAGGAGTAACACGCATGCACATGCTCTGAGCTTGCCACCGGGGTGGAGGTTGGCACTCCTTTATTCCCATCTGCCATACCCCTGAGCTTCCCACCGGGATAGGGTTTTTTTTTTTACACCAAAACGCAAGTGATGGATATAATATTTTCATAAAATGGAATAATTAGCAAAAGCACAGAAAAAATCTTAAAATATTTAAGTAATTTTCAATCGTTACAATCATAGTTTTAATCAATGTATAATTTACAATAATCGACTAGTTTTTATCACAGTATAATTCACAATAATCGACGAAGTAATTATACAAAACAAATATTTGTACCTAAGCGATTGGTTTTCATCGCACGTAACACTAACGAAAACCTAACCAAGATTATTTGAGAAAAAAAGCGTTTTTTTTTAATTACCTACTAGGCATGGGGAGAAAGGTTCCCCGCGCGACAGGTATCTAAATAAACTTGTTTATATCCTAAGGAAAGGAAAAGGAAAAAAAAGATAAAGAAACATGTTAATTTAGCACACACAACTCACGCAATTTAAATCAAATGTTTAAAAAAATGTAAAAGCCGAAACCGTTCCTGAACCGTTTCTAATCTGAATTGTAATATCTACAAGTCACAAAGATTTTCATTATTAGTCCCGCTCAAAGCTTATGTAAAAGTTCAGAATGTCTGGCAAATCTGTCTAAAGTAGACTTGGCTATGTATCTAGGTAAATATGCTAAGCAGTTGTAAACAAGCCTTGTTTATGTTGTACGTTTACCTAATACCAAGTTGAGGTTCACTCGCTAAAAGTTGTCTATGGTGTAGGGTAGGTTACGTTGCGTACAATAAGGGGTAGGTATGCTCCAGGGTAACCAACGAAATTCAAAATTTTCCTAAGTGTTTTGCATGTCAGTGTAAAGTTGTAACTTTTTCATGAAATAGCTTTTCAATAGGGTTTGATGAACTGAGAGCTACTGGCTCCCTATAAAGTGGACCGATGACCTGGTGAAGGTTGCGGGAATCCGATGGATGCGAGACGCACAGGACCGTTTATTGTGGCGACATTTGGGGAGGCCTATGTCCAGCAGTGGACGTTTATCGGCTGAAATGATGATGATGAACTAAGAGGGCTGTATTGATGTTTTTTTTTTGTTGGTTGCTTTGTTAGTCTCGAGGTCGCAAGCGCCACAGCTGACCGTGAGATCCTGGGTTCGATTCCCTAAAAAGTGCTATTGTGTTTATCCATTTGGAATTACTCTGTAGCTGCCCGCTTGAGTTTAGAAGTTGTTGGTGTTACACCCCCGTGCCTCAGAAAGCACGTAAAGTCGTTGGTTCTACGTCTGATCTCTCTCTGGTCGTATCGGATTGCCGTCCCGTCGGACTATGAGAGTAAAGATATAGAGAGTGCACCTGTGTTTGCGCACGTATTTTTTTTACCATTTAAATCAAGTTTGTACTCATATTAGTAGGGTTAGTAACAATATTTACTTAAAACTATGTTAGTAGCTATAAAATTCAATCTACACAAAAATAAATTAACTTAATCAGGCAATCTACAATATTTATTTTGTATTCTTCCCATAAAAAAAATTTCATAATTATTAATTTCAAATTAAAATGTCAAAAATAGGATGAAAACAAAAATTTAAATGTCATGGAATAATAAAAATAAACATGTCACTATATTAAATTTCATGAAAGTACGTCTCATTTTAATTTAACATTTTAAATCGGACCATAAAATTCTCTATAAAAGTGTTAGTTAAACTTAAAACTATGTTAATACCTTACAGTTGCCTATTTTATTTGAGCACTATAATATCTCTTGCGTATTTGGCTAATTTCTGTTGAGATTGGCCATAGTGATCGAAATTCGGTCGGGAGGATTATTGATGATTTTATTTCATTGCCATACAGCGTGGCAATGCCGCCAGTCTTTTGGCCACATTACCAGTCGACAGCGATGTGGAAGTTTTTTGAC
The DNA here is from genome assembly GCA_961205895.1 of Mythimna pallens. NCBI lineage: Eukaryota > Metazoa > Arthropoda > Insecta > Lepidoptera > Noctuidae > Mythimna > Mythimna pallens. Next base: position 13,849,383 of record OY540834.1, read on the forward strand.
GCCATATTTTAGTTAGTTGTAATTAGTGTAGGCTTTTTATTTTTTTTACAATTACAGTTTTAGTATTTTTAAATGTCTTAAAACCTATGTAAAAAATTAAGTTTCGTGTTGCGGTCGGAAATCTTATACTTTAATCAACATACAACTTGATACCTACTCGCCTGCAAAACACACAAACTTAAGTTTTGAGTTTCGTTACACTACATTATCTATGTGCGTAGGATTAGAAGATGTCGAGGAGACTATGTATTATTATGTAGTGACGTTACGGTTAGCGCAGCTGCTGAGCGATTGGCTGGTTTGATTCCCGGACGAAACAAATATTTGAACGGCCAACAGTTAGTTGTTCTGGGTCTAAGTGTTTGTCTATTTATGTATATGTTTGTGAACGCAGCCAAATAAAGGGGAAATTCCTAGTGTGTTTCAACAGCACGGTGACTTAAAAGGCACGTATCTATAGTAACAATTATGGACGATGGTTACCTATACGATGTCTATTCCCTACCGCAATCTGTATTTCCTGATAGATACAACCTAGTAGTCTTTAAGTGAAGAGTGAATACTTTACTTCTAGGTAAGCGTCCTCCAATGTCGGCCACATCGATTACCATCAGGTTCAAGCGATAGTGGTCAAATTCTAGCCTATCAACAAAAAAAAATGTTGCTTCAAAATGTCCATGTTCAAATAAGGAAGTTGTGTTGTAAAATATAATAGGTTACAGTACATATTACCGAGAAATCAGTGCGTTACTATTAATACATACATACATAACAATCAGCCTTATAATGTTTCCACTGCTGGGACTCAGACCTCCTCTCTAGAAAAGAGAGTCGTAATTCTTTACCTATATATAAAAAGAGAAACTGACTGACTGACATATCAACGCACATATTATTATTATTGTTATTTCCATTTATGACTTTGCCCTAAAATTTATTTTTATTGATTTTTACTATATCTATTAGCACACAAAACCGTTGCCGACGTCCCCTCCGATCACCATGTACGGTAAGCCTATCCCCTGGGAGAAGCAAGCCAAGTACCTCGGAGTGATCCTCGATCAGCACTTGTCCTTCGCCGAGCACATAAAGCAGGCTCGCTCGCGAGCCGCTTTCGCTCAAGGTAGGCTCCATTATCTCATGACTGCCCGCAGCAAACTGTCACTTAAGTGCAAGCTGCGCCTCTATACTGCAGTAATCCGCCCGATCATGACGTATGCATGTGCAATCTTCGCACACGCCAAGCCCCGCTTCCTCCATAGGATGCAGACCCTTTAAAATAGGACCCTCCGTAAAATTCTCGGTGCCCCATATTATGGCCGAAATGAGAATCTACATCTAGATCTCAAAATCCCCACCATCCAGCAGTTCATGAAACGCCTTTGCAAGCGTTTCTTCGATACTGCTGTGAAACACCGCAACCCCCTTATAGTATCGGCAGCCCGATACGAACCCTCCCGCATCTCAAAGATTCGCCGTCCTAGGCATACTCTCGTCACCCCCGATGACCCCACTACCCTGCTCCAAGAGAGCCGTAAGGAAACCAGTACAGTTCGCAGACAATACAGACCGCCGTCCTTCCGTCCTCGCCGCCGAGGCCCGCCGAGGCCCGCCGCGACAATCCCGTAAACGTCCTCCCCGTCCCTTGCTTCGAGCCAGCCCGCGTCGCTGAGCCGTAGTTTTAAAATTCCCCGAAAATAATAATAAAATCTTTGTTCGATCCAGCCCGTCCCTTGCTGTCCCCCCCCAGCGACGCCCTAAGCCTAGGTCCGTACCCCACAGGGGGTGCCCTTAGCGTGTAGTCGCTTAGTTTTAAGTATAGTTAAGTAAGCCCTGGCTGGAGGCTTTGATTCTTGAATTGAGGCCGCCACAGGCAAGTCCGGTTAAGCAGCCGACAACCTCCTAGGTTGACCTGCGAGAAGCCACACACAAAAAAAAAAAAAACCTTTGCCGACGTCTGTTAGTCGACACCGTCACCGGCCCACGCTGAAAAGCTGCGCTGTGGACTCGTTGCGTTGATTTGCGTGTGGACACGGCATTATGCTGAGTGTTCGGCTTTTTTGAAAGGACGTGACGCATATAGGTTTTGTTTTGTTCTCTTATATGTTAGTCTTAAGTTTGCGCCCTTTCCGACAAATAAAATTATTTTCTTTCTTTCTTCTTTCTTTCTGGGCCTAGGAGTTTCCTTTTATCACATAGGATTTTCCAAAATTCATTCCCCAAGGGGATAAAACGGAGTCCCGATATTTGTATGCAGAAACCTTCTTTCACGCGGGCGAAGCCACTGGCAAAAGCTAGTCCACCACACACGTTGCTATTAGTAGACAATTTAAAATCACCTTATTTTCCAAATGTAGGTTGAGTCGCTTACAATAACAGGGGTGACCCACATAACCCCTTAAACACCTCAGAAAATTGGGTAACCCATTAATGCAATCGTCCCCAAAATAATAATGTAGGATACAAACATAAATTAACGTAATTGAAACCTACCGAAGCTTGAAAGCTTATTTTATGTGACCAACAATTTGACTGTCAAAGCGAATCGTCTACAAAATGGTGGACACCGTTTAATCACTCGGAGCCTCGTAGGTACATGCGGGACCACCTGTTTTTAATTATGAACAGCCTGGTCGTACCTATTGCTGGCCTACGGATTACCGGCTCGAATTAAATTAACTCAACATTGGGTGTCAAATTTGTATAGTCATGATACGAATAATAAGTTCTATTCTGTTTAATTAAATGATTTAGAAGTCCGAATACTGTTTGTAATGTTGGGTCAGGTTTGTGGCAGCAATATAGAATGTGAGCAGTGTTTAAAAGACTTGTAAAGGAATATTGACATTTTTTTCTGTCCACTCTTGTAAGGAACAAGCCATTGTTCCAGGGCCCCGGGGATCTCTTTCGCATCACAGGGCTTCGCCCTGCTGGGCCCCTACGGTTTGCTGACATCTCCTTGAGGCGCGCGTGGAACACTACGCGCCGTCGACGACTTGGGCTCGGTCCGGACGGTTACCGGACGGTCAGACGGCGAGCTACCCATTGCTCGCTGTCAGCGGATGGGGCGCGAGGGCCATTGCTTCGCATGTGCGGCCGCCTCCTTTGCTAGCATTACTGCTTCGCAGAAGGAGGCGACCGCCTGCCACTCCTCCTCGCTCCGGAGCATGGCCTGTACCAAGGCCCGGCGCGAGAGATCGCTGCCGTCTGTCGCTCCCACGAGGACACGGCGGTGCTCTGCCCAGGCGGAGCACACCTCTACCGTACGCTCTCCTGTGATCATGTTTTCATGTTTATGTATTTAATTTAGTTGTCACTTATTTTCTTGTCTAATGCCCGATTTCTAATTAAAGCATTTGAAGTAGAGTATTCCTCAAACTACACTTTGCCCTGAAAACCAGTCAAAATTTGGCATATGCGTAAGGCTTGAGACGTTCTCAGCTCAAAATACTCAATTGAGAAACCGGCTCTAAGAGTGAATTGCGCCAACAAAATTTAACGATAACCGTTATGTGAAATATACATTTGACTAATTTAGTAATAGTTAAAACTGACGTCACAAATAACAAATAATTATATTAACCACTCAAATTCGGGCGGTTTAGGTTTGTGAATTTCTGAAAGGGAAACCGTGGATCTGGAAACACAAAAGGCAACTTAAGGACACAGGTGGGTTTTGGTTAATAAACGTCTGACAATTGTAAAATATAATAGGTTATACAGTACATTTTACCGAGAAATCAGTGCGTTACTATTATTAATACATACATACATAATAATCAGCCTTATAATGTTCCCACTGCTGGGAGACAGGCCTCCTCTCTAGGAAAGGGAGTCGTAATCTATGTACATATATAAAAGGAGAAATTGACTGACTGACATAATTTTCGCTCCATCCTAGAGCGGCAGAAGTCATTGGATGATTTTCCTCATCAAAAAACTAGGCAAGTGTGAGTCGGACTCGCGCACTAAGGGTTCCGTATAAACTTGAAAGGTAAATTGCGGTTTACGATTTATGACGCATTAAAAAAAAAACTACTTACTAGATCTCGTTCAAACCAATTTTCGGTGGAAGTTTGCATGGTAATGTACATCATATATTTTTTTTAGTTTATCATTATCTCATTTTAGAAGTTACAGGACACACACACACACATTTTACCACTTTGGAAATGTCTCTCGCGCAAACTATTCAGTTAAAAAAAATGATATTAGAAACCTCAATTTTATTTTTGAAGACCTACCCATAGATACCCTACACGTTTGGATTAGATGCAAAAAAAATTTTGAGCTTCAGTTCTAAGTATGGGGAACCCCAAAATTTCTTGTTTTTTTTTTTCTATTTTTGTGTGAAAATCTTAGTGCGTTTCACAGAATACATCTACTTACCAAGTTTCAACAGTATAGTTTCGGAAAAAAGTGGCTGTGACGGACAGACAGACAGGCAAGACGAATTAAGGGTTCCGTTTTTTGCTATTTGGCTACGGCACCCTAAAAAAGAGCTTTAGTTACGGGTAAGGCAGATGACAAGTAACGATGTTTTTCGACCAATCTTTAAAATTTAAAATGAAGGTGCAAGAGAAGATTGTAAACTTCAATGTTCATTCAAATGAACTAAAACGGTAATTGTTTCAATTAGAACCAGTAGTTCCCTAAAAAAGCAAACCAACAAATTCTTCATTTTTTATAAAACATTCATTCATTCATTTATTTTTTCATACGAGTGTGTTATGTACCTATAAAAGTATGAATAAAAATGAGCTCTGTGTAAGTTGTTTATTGTAATTATAGTTATTATTTTTAAATGTAAATACCTATGTAAAAAATAAAGTTATTCCACAGCTGTGTAATAAGCCACATAATAATTATGTTAACACAAGGAACCCAATAGGCATGCACGTACTTACTTATAGATTTATCACGATTTGCCATTTGTATCCATGGTCTTAATGGGTTCGTGGGATGTTACTTACAAAACGTATGTTTCCTTTATTTCCCGGGCTTTTCTAGTCTCCTGTAGATAAGGAAGGGGCCGGATCCTTTTAAAACCTTTTCCGATTATCACTAGCTTTACACGATTGGGGGATTCAATCGGCGGTCGGAGGCGCCCAACGAACTCTTTCACAGTATTCTTAGTATTTATAAAACATCACATTCTCTGTTAAAACAAATTATAGTTGGAATCTATCTAATCTGAACCGTCTTTATCTTTTAAAAGAAAACATCGTAAGCTTCTTTATATAAACATTTATAAGTATTCATTTAAGAAAATCCGTTTTTATGTGGTGAACGTTCTTTGATCTTCCTTCTCAAAGCATTCACAGTGCGTGGGATTTTCCTTACACAGATCGGAAACCTTAGGTGAGCAAAGAAAATACAAGAACTGTTCGTGTTTTGTTGATGTTTAACAAAACGTTCCGGGGAGCATTCAGGTGTAAAAAGAACTAACTGTACTAAAAAGAACTTCGTATAAATTACGCTAATGCATTAAGCCGTTAGAATTAACTGAGTATTTGTGGTTTATTTAACCCCTCGAGTGTATGTTTTGGATGGTCTGCACTGTAGTGAATCTACATGAAAGGATTGAATGAGCTTGTATAGAGAGACACTAGGTTACCTAGTCGCAAGCTCAGTGGACAACGTTACAAGCTTGCGGTTTCACAACTGAATGAAACCTCTCTCCGATTTTAGGTTCTGGTGAACCTGCTCTGCCCTGATGTCAGAACAAAGGAATCGGATGCGTGGCCTACTCGAGGCGTTCGACGCAAACTAAACGATCGTAACTTGGCTAGGGGGGAAGAAATTCTGTTCTTATCAACGTATACCAAAAAGTTATATTGTTTTATTCATACCTAGTACGTTTACATTTCCATAGGAGGTCCTTGGACATAGTTACCAAGGATGGCCCATCAACATTTTGGGCAAGCAGAGAAGAAACCAAAGGAATTTTTAGGTACAGTAGAAACTCTTTCATCAGGAGTTCAGGGCTACTATAGATAACTTAGAACTCGTGGCATATTTTAAAAACATGATAAATAATAGGTCTAAACATCGATTTAAATGTACTACGTGGTCTAAAAGAAAAAAGAATAATGTACCTTTAATATAAAGTTTATGTGAACTTATAATTCCAAGTCAATCCAAAGATTTATCACTTCAAAGCAACCCATTTTACAAAACGACAATTTCATAGGTAAAGACTTATTAAATAACAGTTTAAAAAAACAATATAGTCTGATGAAGAATTAGATAGACGGGCCGATAGACAAGTGATTTAGGAAATTTAAAAGAGTAATTTCGTAGGAATAAATCCTACACTAACCTAAATAAGCCTCTTTTCTGCTTATATAGCTATATATATATCTTTATATCTTCGATACCTATAGTACTGTAGCGACATCTATGGCGTCACATAAGAGCTATTCCTGCATCGCGCGCAATTAAAGTTCTCCACGCGATTTGAATGTTACTATCTACCAGCCCGAAATCATCTGCCGGGCAGTTGCCTACCAGGCATAACATCTGTCTGGTTGTAGGATCCTCTCTTTTCAAAGGAGGTTTGCAAGACTTTACTCTCTGTTCCACATACCTCCAAAGTACCTACAGTACTCCAAAACATCAAAATCGAAAATCACGAATTATGAAAATGTTAAACTTAAACAGGTAGGTACAGTAGTGCTAAAACGAGCACTTAACGCGATCTATTTTACGACCTAAAATGATCTGTTATAGTTATACAGCTATATAGGGTGTATAGCCCTCCCTTTTATTATGAAATTTTAACGTGTCATGGTAAGTCCCCAGGGCATTGAACGGCGAGTCAAAAAGCGTGCTTCCAATCTAGTTGCAATCCTCCAACATGATCTCATACCAAATTATTTCACACAACTATCGTGCGATTCATTATCGCATCATTTTGGTTTTGAGCAATCCCTTTGAAGTATAACCCGACTAATTCTCGCAGTTGGAACAAACAGTGCATTAATCACAATATTTGTGAATACGTTACCCGACAGAGTGGCGGGGCGGCGTCGTTTGCAATTAGTTTTTACTGGCGGTAATTAGGGAGGGCCGATTGCGCACAACTCCGTGCCTGTGCGCGACCACTGTGCGGCTTCGGAAAGTTTAGAGGTGGGCGCTACTGTCATTAGGGAACATTTCAATATTTGAGCTTGTATAGCTACACTTTTTTTTTCTTTTTTTAAATCGTTACCCTACACACTATTTAGCAGAATTACCTCTGTGTCGTAAGTATCTAACCTTACACGGATACTCAGAGCCAGAACAACTATCTGTAGAGCATACAAATATTTGATCCCTGCAACAATCTAACGCGTGACACTCGGTGTAGAAGCTTTGTGCCAATATGGGTAATGCGGTCGAAGCGAGCCTTCCTTAGTGCCTTTTTGTAGGTCTTGGCAGCATGGTTGAAGGCTCTCTTCTTTGAGCTTTGTGGTCACGAGCGTCAACACAGGCGAGAAACGCTGAATGCTTAAGCTGTTTAGCTTGAATACAATCGGCGTTGAACCATGAGTGAGCTGAGCCACCGATGGGTACGTTGAGATAAGGGATGAAATATTTCATAGCTTGACGTAGTACATCGGATATAACATCTGCACTGCTTGACGGATTTTCAGGAGAGAAGCAGACCTGCTGCCAAGGATAAGATGTGCCAAGGATAAGATGCAAAGACGACTGTCGCATCCCAGTGCTGGGCACGCCATAATTATGGCGGTAAGTCTCCTCTTTAAGGTGTGGCTGGAAAGACTTCATGGCTTCTAACCTTCCGCATTACGCAGGTTCTTGCCGGACATGGTAAGTAAGGAAAGGGATGGGAGGGTAGTGGTGGTGGGAAGTTCTTGCACCAGATTGGTACGGAAGAAACGCCCAGGTGTCACCATTATATGGACCGTCCGGAGGACACGGTGGAGCATACAGTAGAGGTGTGCCCCGCACCACCGTGTCATCGTGGGGGCGATCGGCGCTAGCAACCTCTCGCGCCGGGCCTTGGTACAGGCCATGGTCCGAAGTGAGGAGGAGTGGCAGACGGTCATCTCCTTCTGCGAGCGAGGGAACGGCCCTCAAGCTCCAACCCTAACCAGATTTCCAGCCACCGTAGGCGCGGGCTTCCCGACGGCGAGCAATGGGTAGCTCACCGTCCGACTGTCCGGTAACCGTCCGAACCGAGCTCAAGTCGTCAACAGCGCGTAGTGTTTCACGCGCGCCTTAAGGAGATGTCAGCAAAACCGTAGGGGCCCAGCAGGGTTGAAGCCTACTGGAGCCATGGGATCGCTTCTGAAAGCAAAACCCGGGACCCTGGAATGCAAGGCAACAAAGAAATATAAGAGTGGGTTTTAGTCAGAAAAATTCTGACACGCCTTCCCGCTCCGCCCAAGGCCGGAAGATGTCATTGGATGATATTCCACCTAAATATGAGGCGTGCGGGATTTTTCGAAAGAGTTTGCGAAGGGCAACTGAAGAAACATGGGTGGGATTGAGTCAGTAAAAGTCTGACACACAGAACAGGAAGAGTTATATTAAATTACAAGCAAATATCAAAGTACAAACTGATAGAGACATGTTATGATGTTACAAACATTCCCAAACAAACGGCCATATATTTGAGTAAAAACAATTCCACATTTCAGAAATTCAGCGGAAGCTAGAATAAAATACCTATTTGAAGCCAAGATTTTGGAACTTATAAATCCGTTAGCGACAAAAGTTTGGAAGAAGCTAACTTGACAACTCTAAGAGCGTTCAAAGTTCTACTTTTCCAGTAGGAAAGTACCAAAAAATAAAAGTTGCCGTCATCGCCACATGCGAATTGGAATTAGCAAGAGCTCGTTGTACCGGAGAGCAAACTACATTTGCATTGGAAATTGCACCTTATTTTTGTTATCGAAGGCATATATTGGTTTATCGACGCAAATCGATATCGGCTCGATACCCGAAATGTAGGAGTTTAAATGGAACGCGCTATATTCCAGCATGTCATTTGCTTACTTATCGAACTCAGCTAATTGATCCTAAAGAAAAAGCTGAAAATTTCAGTAGGTGTTTACTTTTCGGTTATAATCACATTAATGTGATGTTAACTTATGATAATATTTTATTGTATAACATGATGCGCCATCATAGGCTTTTATTAAATTTTAATATAGGTAGGGAATTATTATAATCAACTCACAAAATGCATAATTATAGTTTATTGACGGACCGGGCGTAAAACATTATGATATTAATTTGAGGTTTGAATTTTGTGGTTTATGCGTGTAATCAATTGGTTTCAATAGTTGCCTACCTTGGTTTAATATACGATAAAATAGAAATTATTTGGGAAGTTATTGAAGCGCACAATTTTAATAAACTAGTGATCATAAATATATTTTGTTTTGACAAAACCGACATTTCTTTCTTATTTTCTAACCACCGTGCGTACATTCAAGCGTATACTGAACTACCAAAGAATCAGCCAATCTATTCACAAGTGACTTCTTCAGGCCTCATTCAAAAGGTAGATATGCAAAACAGGCAATAAATCACGCTAAGACAATCAGATCTCGCAATTATTCCCATTAGCAAGCGTACGACCGTTCTTTTAAATAATTCCTTATGTTTTATACGCAGCGCCTGCTGTTGACCTCCACCGGACCCCTTAACCTCCGACCGGGCACGTAGGTTTACCAGTGTAGCGGACCTAATCCGGGAAATGCCCAAAAAAACGAGGATTTAGTTATAATTTTACAGGTAAAATGCTACAAGGTTTCTATGGGCGTTTTGTAGACGTTGTTAAAGCTAATATTTTTAAGAATAAATGCATAAATAATAATAATGATATTTATTTCATATAAAGTACTTATTGTATTTTAGAAATAAATACTCTAAACAGAACAACACAAACACAAACATGTACACAAAAGTTTTTGCAGCTGGAGCCGAACTAGGAGAACGAAGAACCTGTATTTCGGCTTACAGCGCCCGGGTCCTCGCGTTACATTTCATAATGCCTAAGAATATTTTGTACTCTGATATAGCTCTGCTCTGTTTGTCTCTTGCGGGTGCAGTGTGATTTGTCTGTGGAAATTATTTTGAAAAATATAGATAGGCATGACCAGTTACAAAATATTGTTCCTACAGCTAGAAGGTTTTTATTTCAGTATACCTACAAAAATTCTGAACTTGCACAGACAGATTTTCCGGGCTTTTCTTCCAATTTTTAAAACTTTTGCATTTGACAATGCAAATTACATAAAATTGCAAGATAGATCTTCATTTCCCACAAATGAAAACTGCTAAATGGGAGGGAAAGTGGCACAGAACATTGTTTGCCGCTGAAACAGAATCTTAAAGTGTCTGAAGAGACCGGACTGAATGGGGTGATTCCTAATTAGAGCCACGTCAGCTCCGATCCGGCGGCGCATGAATGAATCATAATTTTATATATCCTCGTCAGATTAAACATTCCCTTTGATGTATAATACCCAGCTAATTCCCAATAGCTTTATTAACTTATGTTAAAATCACCGTCTCTAAATACTTATTTAAAATTAAATGGTTCGAGTCCAGATAGCCTCTATTTTCCGAAGCTCAGTCAGTGTCAATAAATTGTTGAAGCGAGTGCGGCCGCTGCAATTTTTACAAAACGAAAAAGTAAACGTTGTTATTCGAGATTCCACCAATTGCTAGTGTATTTATTGTTCTGTGCTGTTCGCTAACAATTTACTGTGGAGCACAAACAGACAGTGCGGATTGATTAGACTGTTGTTTTTAATGATACGCTAATATTATCATCGATGTAGTTTTATAGTGTACCAAAGTGCGGGTTTTCGTTCCGATTGGTTTTCGTTTTTGTATTTTACGAGACTAGTGTTTCTTATTTTAGAACTAGAGTATTTTAATAGAAGTTCACCCCAGATTTAGTTGAATAAATTCTTAATGTTATGTTTGGGGAGCCCGATTTTCAAGGCGTATGTTAACATGTTTAGTATTATGAAGTAAAAGAACAATTTCTTAGTTTATGAGTAGAAAGTAGTAAGTAGTAGTTGCTCTGATATCTGTTTTTCTCTAAAGAGGTTTCCTTTTCGGGGATTTTACTGAAACACATGAAAGTGTTGTCCCTCTATTGTATAGATTTGTTATAATGTTATATTTTTTTTTAAATTATGTGCTGTTTGTCGTAAATAAACTCTTTTTCTTTCTTTCTTTCTTTTCTCTACTGGAACTTTTTATTTTGTTAATTGAATAAGAATTCCAGTTGTAACGGTGTCCTTTATAAAACCTTTCTTTGATGTGTTAATTACAAATCGGTTCATAATTCAAGGCAGAACATCCGTTATTTTCTAACGTAAAACTTTTTAAACGTGCACTTTCCTTCTAATTTTCTTTATCGTCGTCGGGTGTAGGTATAGGTATCTATTAAACTTAGAAGCTTCTTACAAGGACTGAAAGTTGTTCAATATGAAACTTATGAAGCAAGTAATTCGCACTAGTGATGTTCGCTGGCAGACACAAAGAAATGTTTCAAGAAGTTTGTTGCATTGCACAACGGGCTCCACTTTAGATGTTTTACAGCTCTTTTGACGCACGTGCTTCCAAAATTCTTAACAATTGGTTTACGACGGCAGGACGGTAAAACGTTACTGAAATTAGGTTGGAATGTGTGATTTATAATGTTTTTTTGTTAACAAACATTCTAATTCCATGTTACATTCATTTCAGACATATTTATGACGAATGACAGACCGAAAAAAGTGAGGAATTGACCGTCTCGTCACTTTTTCGTTTTTATTCGCTATTTGAATTTTGAGTACAGTTTTTTGTGGGTATCCAGTGTGTTTTGAAAAGATCTTGATGGGTTGATGATTCTTAGTAGATAAAGAATTAAAAAAAAATTTCAATTGGGGTCTTACATCTCTCATTATTTTTTTTTTCAAGAAATGAGGGGCAATAGCAATGTTCCACTTTTGTATGCCGTAGGTGGGTAATGTAATTCATGATACAGACTGAGACCGCGTTGTGCCGTATCCGGACGTGACGTCACGCCCGCCATTACACGTGCGGCGCTGTAGTGCTGTGCGCGCGTAATGCCGCACACTACTTGATATTCGTGCGCGCACCCCACCACATTTCACCCCGGCACCGGCTGCTCTTAGGATCCTGAACTTTGTTATTTAACCTTTTTTTTTCGTTGGCAACATTCCTTGGCTATGCAGTAGAACTGTAATTTTCCGCGATTGGTCTTTATTAGTAATAGCCGATACTAGTATTTCGATACATGTGTGTTTGATTGCGGAATATTGATATCAGAATGTAGCATTGGAATGGAAGCCGACCATGACAGCTTCCACAAGATTTTTTCGCAGGAATCGAAAAAATATCGGCCTCTCCATACAAAATTATAAATTTGATCGGATAGTTTGTGTAGAGAGGCCGATTTTTTTCGTTTGTCTACAAAGCCTTGAGCACAGGTGTAGGGTAGCCAACCTCGGTGTTTTACAGGATGCATTTTGGAGATTATGCGCAGGACTTGCATGACTTGATTCCACCATCTCAACCACTTTCAACAATCACATTCTACCATTGGACAACCTGAAGAACGGTGTGTATCCACCCTTACGTTGTTGAAACCTCTACGGTCCGGACCAAGCGTTTCGCATCGTCGTTAATACCGCGTACATTGAGGGACTAGAATAACTTGCCTGCTGCGGTCTTCATTTCCAATTATAATTTAGGTGTCTTCAAGGCTAGGGTCTCTTAATAAATTAGTGCGCGTCACCATCAACCATTGCATCACTACTTACCATCAGATAGGATCGCAGTCAAGCACTAGTTTATAACAATAAAAAAAATGGTAACCACTATAGATAGATAGATAGATAGATTACGACTTATTCATTATAAAAAAATACTATTTAGATTATCACATTATAAAAAAATACTATTTATAGCAAAAATTAAAGGATGATAATGAACACAAACACCGCTGTTTGCGGTCCACAAAATTTAAATATGAATACGGAATAAACGTCAAAATACTTCCATTACAAAAACAGATATCCACACGGTTAATGAATTGTAAAACAAACGTCGGTAATTAAAACATCCCGATGCAGTGGTCCGCAATTCTCCAGTTTGAAAACCGACCAAACATGTAAACAACCCGTTCCCGTTAACCCCGATTTCGCCGACCGCATCGCATCCTCGCGTTTTGTGCTTTTTTTTTTAGTTTCAAGTTGATTTGTGTAGTTGTTGCTTGGTAACCCCAACGTTATTCGAAATTTAAAATAAAATCTCACATATTCGCGTTTTCCTTGAATATTTAAAAAATCGAAAATGGAAGGAAAACCTCCTTCCATTTTCGATTTTCTATATTTTGTTCTAAAATTAATCTGTTATTGAGAACCAGTATTATGATGGAGCAAAGAATTTTTATAATTTGTTTTTTCTTTTAACGTTTGATATTTTTTGAATACGTGGAAAACTTGCCGAAAACTTGTAGTAGCTTTTTATAAAAGGAAATAACTTCTGTAATATCAAAATTACAAGTCAGCAGCCTCGCTGACTAAGTTAGCGTAATTAGCAAAATGTTATTAGGTCGTGTCAGTTCCACTTAACTTTATGAGGTGTCGACAGATTCTTTTGGAACAGTTCCCTTTTGATGTAGTCTCCATAACCGCGGTAATTTATTACTCATTACCGACCCGTTTCGTAACCCTTATTTATTCCGACAACCCAAACTATTTAGGTTGCCTGTGAATTATGATGTAGCAAAAATATTTTCGCCCGTCAAATGGTAAATGACAATGTTATTTACAAAAAGCTCGTTAGAGTTTAAAGCGGAGTAGAAAGTTGTGCGCGCTGGCTGGGAAGTCAGAAAAGCAATGTTTGGAAAATTGAGGACACAAAACAAATAATGATTTATCCATTATGAGGAAATCACGCGTGGGGAAAATTTTAACTCACGTAAGAATATGAAAATTGGTGAGAGGAGAACATATGATCATAATAAACCTTATAAAGTGTTTCCTCTGCTGGGACCAAGGCCTCTTCTCTAGGAGAGGGATTGGATGGTAATCCACTATGCGAGACCGGTGCGGGTTGCTAGATGTCACATGTCTTCGAAGTTTTAGTTCTAGGACATGCCGGTTTCTTCACGATGTTTGAGAGCAATGGTGATGATATGAATCACACAAGTAACGTGCCTGCCTGGGTACAAACCTACGACGTGCAAAACGTAAAGTTCGAGCAGTTCCCACTGGTTCACTTCTGACCTCATAGAAGAAACTGATAGTAACTTTTATGAACCTGATTGAATCTATACAGTAGTTTTAAAACAAGGCCCACTGGTCATGAAAATGCTATATAATAAAATAAAAACTAACATATTTAAATATCCTTGTTCTAGGTGCCGTACCTACCTACATAATATATCTTTACGCCCGTTTACCAGAGACAAAACTTCCAACCAATCCGATAAACTAAAATACTTACCGAACGATAGACAGCTCCTAAATCAGCTCGAAGGGCTGGATTGTTATTGTCTCAGCATGCAAATAAAGATTTACGGAGTCGAAACTGAACAAGTTAAACGCCTCTAAATTTAGTAGGAGCAATCTCCCTCGCGTGCGATTCGTTATGTAAAAGTCGAGACATCGCTATAACAGGCGCTTTACAAGATAGAAGCCGCGATAAAAAATTCAACACGCTCTCGATTCCGTTTTTCAGTATCACCCTGACCTTTTTTACGACACGTCGACTATTACAGCGGTATTTTTTTTATAAGCAGCTATCCAGCGACACATGAGCGAGTTTCTAATACTTACCTAGTTCGTCTCACAGACCTCGGAATCCCCGTGCCAGTGGCGAACGCCAATACTGCTCATATTGTAACATATCTTAATCTTCTTCTTATATCTTTTTCTCATTCTCTGTCAGATTGTAAGGTTGTCTGTAAAAAATCGCTTTTAGCGATAAAACCGTTCATTGTGACACCCTATTAATTTTAAGTCATTTTATTTATGGTGTACAATAATGAGTATATCTACTCATACTCATTGGTGCGCATTGTGAGTTGAGTATAAACTTCAACATGTATTCATAGTCAATGGCCTTAATGCGAGATTTTTAACATGAACATAAACGTATAATAATAAACACATAAACGTTTACAATAATTGTAAACTTTTTTAAATACAATTTGATATAAGCGAACTTTTACCTGCGTTATCGCGATCGAGTAATTTAAAAAACTCAAACTAGAACCCAAACACAGGAGATGGCGGAAAACATAAGGGAGAGGACATTCTTAGACCCCAGTCATCGCAAGAGAAGCCCCAGGTGTTGGGAGTCGCAGCGCGATTCTTGGACTCCATAGGCGTGGGCTTGTGGACGGCGAGCAATAGGCAGCTCAGCGTCCGATAATGACCGAACCCGGGTCAACAGAGCGTTGTGTTACACGCGCACCAAAAGCTTTCAGTAAAATTGGTGGGTCTCCCCAGGCTGCCAGGTACGCGGGATTGTTCGAAAGAGTTATCACGCCTCTAGAATGCAAAGGGCAAGTGAAGGAACAGGTTCTAGTCCCACCCAGAGCGAGAAAACTTATTTGATGATTTCCCACCTAAAAAAGGCCCACTGAATTATTATGGATCACCATGTTCTACTAGCAATGAGTGACACACACTGACATGCTTAATTTATATGGAAAGCTTGGCCAACACTATATGTAGAAGCAGTAGACAAACTGTGGTCTATGGTTCGTCGCGACGAATACAACTTAGCTCCGTTCCTACGAATGCCATGCACCAAACATGCTTGCTTTCAAACTTTTATGCATAAACTTTGTGAATTACACCCGAAAGCAGCTTCTTGCGATGCGTGCCGTTTTTATATCAAAAATATTCTTTGTATGGATATAAACTAGGTTTTTAATCTCGATATAACTTTTTATGTTTGCGTTTTATGTCTGAGTTTTGTCTATGGTTTTCTTTTGAGAAGTAAATATTCATAATGTTGGCATTGAAGTCAATAGTGCGTAGTAAAGGCTAACGCATTTCTTACTATCTTATTCTGTGGAAGGAAAGAGATGGCATTTCTTCCACCCGTTTTTGCTCAAATGTTTAGCTAAAGTTAGTCCCAGCATCTTTTCTAGAATCTGGTGTGATCAGCCACAAAATAGATAGGTACAGAAGTCAATCTCATGTATGTACAGTCAGGAATCAAAAGTATAGTTTCACTCTACCAATGCTAAAGTGTCTAAAATTTCTTTGTTGTAGAAGTTCAATAGTCTACAATAGTTTATTCAATACTTTAGATTCTATGCTACCAATTAAATCAGTTATGAACCATTGACCCTCTTCTACAAAAAATTTTTAGATATTTTAGCATTGGTAAGGTGGAACTGCACTTTTGACCCCTGACTGTATTTCACTTTTCATAACTATGTTCGGCGATCGCGCTAGGGTCAGCGCGTTACGCTGAACTGTCTGAGTGCGACCGGGCGCGGTGATAAATGCCTACCTAATCTGAATTATAAAAATATTACATGGCCACAAAATCATCTTCTATTTCTCGGCGCGGGGCCTGTTCTGTGTTACGTTAAAACAAACCATCAACCATCAAATATCTACGTACCTCCCTAAAACAACTGGTAGCATACGTCAATTCACTGTTTAATGTTGAATTTAAACAACCGTCCACTGAACAGTTAGAATTTTTTTTTTGCTGGTCCATTTTTCCACTATAAAGTTCATAGATGCGTGTCTCAAACACTCGAGCTCGCATTGAGCTGAATTGAGCCGAGATATCGTGTCCGTGAGCAGTGTCTATGTGTTGCTCGAGCGCGCTTTGTATGTAGATTGACTTCTGTACCTATCTGTTTTGTGGATCAGCCGTCTATATCGAAGCTTTTCAGAAAAAAAACATTGTTAGCGACAGCTCGAAATATTTGCAGAAAGGGGAATTTAATTTTAAATTTCTTATTTATTTTTTTTGTTCATATTATTATAAATACAAAAAGCGCTTACTGTCGGTTACAATTAAGTTCTTTCTGATAAGACTCGATATATTGAGCTAATTTTGGGAAACCGAATTACATATAGTTCCAATTAGCACCAGTAAATTAATCTGCCTAGCCTTTTCCGAAATAAGTTAGATTTTACTTTCAGTCTAACCTGGTGAGGTTGGACAACAATATTTTACTTGGAACGACTACCTATCTGACCTTTACAACCCAGTAATTGGGTAAAAAGATACCCCTTAGGGCCTGTGCACATCACATTTTTTAAACGCACCGTTTCTAAAACGCACTTCCGTTTTAGAAACGTGCGTCGACAGCGCGCTTTTATCCGATTAAAATTCTACAGGCTGCATCTGATTCGCTTGCGTATCGCTACAAACGCGCGTTAACGGCACGTTTAAAAAACGTGGTGTGCACAATACAAAAGCTTAACAACTGATTTCAGATTTTCTGGCTTGTACAGTGAACCTTTAGAAGTGCTTGGGTACCTTAACGCCTATTTTCCCTTGCACGTTAAAGTTCAAGTTTTACAAAATTAAACTAGATGGCGTTGGTTTCTTCACAGCTAAGTAGCGACCAAAGGCAATCTCACAAAGTATAAACTTGACTTTTAGTTCAACAAATAATAGACACTTGCGTCATCATTGTCGTCAACAACTGATTGTAGTTCATAATTTCATCATTCAAACTAGTCATGTTGACCTAGTGGTTTAGCATGTGCAGATAGATGCGTAAATCAATGAGCCGTGAGTTCAAATCTCACGTAGTACTCACACTTTTTGTAAGTTATGAATGACAAACTAAAGAAATCGGTAGGAATATTATATCAAAGTTAACAAGTGGATATTTATTTGTAATATAATATTCAAGTGGGTAGTTACTCAGCAAGACGAAAAAAATGCTGGTAAACAGGCTCATCAAACAAAAAAGCACTATTAAAAAAATAATATGTTTATTTCTTACAATTTCTTATTCAAATTTAACAATCACCGTTTATTAATCACCGAATAAGATTATAATATTATATATAATTTCTTATTGAGGCCATAGCTTAAGTATTCGTTTCCAATATTGGAAAGAGGATTGAAGCTTATGTAACCTTAACAAAAACAAACAAAAGACCATAGATAATTTTATCACAAAGATCAAAAAGATTAAATGTAGGCTAAAAACTATAAAATTGCACAACAACATATCAAGTGTTCATAACTTTTTTAATGTATTAATTACGGATATTAAGTTAAACACACATAACAAGGTCTCCAGTTAATACAGACAATAAGTACTGAGTGAATAATATTAAATCAGTATTATAATTATTTATTATCTTGTAGCCACAAACAAAACCGTCCGTGTTCACTGGACTTAAAAGTTTTTTCATGAGTAAACATGATATTACTCTAATCAAAGTTTATGTGATCCAAAGCAAACTGCAATCTTGCCCTTTTATGGTTTTCTGTAAGCAAGCCTCCGACGGACAGTGCCAACGCTTGTGTCAAATAAACTAGCATAGTGATTCGTCGACAGATGTCTGTTTTCTTCGTATACTCCCTTATCATGGTTTGACACTGCAATATGTTTATTAGTTTTAGTCCGCCAGCTTTTTGATGGTGTTTTAAAGAACCCTCTTCTTCAAATCGTCATATCAATAGAACAACTTTTTTTCTCTGCAACAATAAAACGTAAATATATAATACCCAATAATGATTATTATATAGGAGTTTTTTGTTATATAAAAGAGTTAAAAAAACTACTTACATTTACACTGGTCTCTCTGGCGTCTTCTGACAAGTTTTTACCTTGATTATGCTTAGCAATTATTGGAGCTCTTTTTACTAAATCTATAGAACAATGCATATTTACTCATTTTGGTAAAATAAGTAGACAATACACCTGGTTAAAAAAAAAATTAACGAAAGGCGCTGGGACGAGATAATCGAAATTAACTTGGCAAACAAACAATTGAGCTTAGTCATAATTTTTTGGTCTAAGTATCATTTATACTCCATACTACCTACTAGTTATTATTTATAAATCCTTATTCAACCTACCCTCTCAAGTTTGAAAACTAACACATAGATAATCAAATATTTATAAATTGATATTCAATTTTAATATCTTCATCTCTTTAACTTAAATTATAAATTATTTCAATATTTAAAGAAACAAAAAGAAAGTACTACAAAAATAAGCATTAATTAAGCACAGCGACGCCATCTATTAACAGTATAATGTAATGTTATCAATAGCAACATTTCAATCTGGTTTTACGCTAGATGGCGTCATTTCTCGCTTCACACGATTTTTGTTCTGTATTTACTATGGACTTTTGCATCTTTAGTGTACAAATGACATCCGGGACCACGTGCTTTTGAATAATTAAGGAATTTCGGTATGTTAAATTGGTCACTCATCCACAGTGCAACCTCGGAAAGCATAGCTTAACTTTGGGATGGTTATTACTTAGGCCCAAGCTCTTCAATTACCCATTAGCACCGTCACCTACTAATTGCTAGTACGACAATAAATAGGTATAGAATATTACATATTGTGTGTCTTAAACGGCAATGGAGAGCGTTACGCTCAGAGTTTCGAGAATCCGAAGAAGCGCAAAACTTAAGTGGCAGTGGGCAGGACACGGTTCGCAGAATTTACGATAAAATGGGCAAAAAGATTCTGGAGTAGCGACCGTGTACTGGAAGATGCAGCATTGGAACTCCTCTCAAAATGTAGACTGATGACCTGGTGAGCGTCGCGGGAATCCGAAGGATGCGAGACGTAAGAACCTGCAGTCGTGGCGACACTTGAGGGAGACCTATGTCCAGTAGTGGACGTCTTTCGGCTGAACTACACTATCGACAAATCGAATTTCTTTATTTGTTTATTCTATAAACATAATTGCATAGCTCTATAGTTCCCATAAACGGTCTATTAGAACTATAAAAATAAAACCGCGGCAGTAGGAATGTGTGTGTTTAGTAAGCTTTGATCCGAAACTAATAAAAGTAGTTGGGAAGTGCACAGGAATTGAGAGCAACTTTTTATCTGTTTAGTTAACTTGTTGTTGCCTGTTGAAGTTTTTGTATAATATTCTACACGGTAAGAAAGTATTATAAAGTACGCGTTAGAGTTTTCCAAGTTGAAAGAGCAGTTGGTTTATTGATGTTGATTCAACTTCAGTATAGGCTTCTTCCTCGAATGTTTTGAGTTCTAAAGTTGGTCCATTGTAGGCATTGCTTTCAACTATCTTACTTATATCTGTCATCGGAAAATTTAAAACGCCGTTAGATTGTAAAATGTCGCGCGAATTTGTAAATTACTTTTTTCTAAATAAAACACGTTTATGTAGGAAAGTAATGAATTTGGATGTGATTTATCGTATACAAACCGTTTTTTTCCTAATATATCGAGAAATTACAAAAAAAAAAAAATAATAATAAAGATTTGTTATATTCATATGGAGTTTGTAAGTTTTCGTTGACATGTCTGTAGGTACACAATAGTGCCTATTGCTTAACATACCCATAATGTGGAATTAATTGTCTATCAATTTTAACAATTTCCAGTAAATTAAAACTTCAATTGAGTTAGAATTATAAAACTGCCACATAGAGTGGTTGTCTGCGGGTTTTTTCGAAAAGAGTCACCGTGGTCGTGGAACGCAAATGGCAACTGAAGAAACACGGGTGGGTTTTAGTCAGTAATATAGTTTGTTACTCCCTCTCGCTCCACCCAGAGCGCGAAAAGTTATTTAATGATTTCATACCTCAAGCAAAACCTACAGTTGTTATTTCATGATATACATGTGATCAGATCATTGTCGTGATGCAGATTATTCAAATTTAAGTTTATTTGCCTACAATTGACTTCCCTGACTGTTCACTCAGTCACGTATATTTTTGTAATGTGAAATGACCTTTTAAATAAAATCTCTTAAACCAGAGAAAAAGTACCCGTCCACTTCTTCAAAAGACGTTTGTATTAATAAAATTGAAACGTCAAATTTTCCAAGAGATGAGCCAAACGAAAAGAGGGCACTCCTTTCATGTGGCAACATTCACAGAAACATCTGAACATCTGGGATCCGTCGCTCACATGTCGAAGAGACCGAAATGATACGCGATTTATCGGATCAGCGCTCTGTTTACAGTTGCTCTTGTGAAAATATTCAGCACGTATAGCTGGCTATAAATATGTTATACGCTGTATATACGTAGGTACTAATGTTCAGTTTTTTTTTTAGCACTTGTGCTTTAAAGGATTGGGTGATCGTGGTTAGAAGGATGATGCCGCTGCCAGTGAAAGTAGAGAGAGATTAGATTAACAATACATGTGTTTAAGTAGACGCGTTACAATGCTGAAAAACTTAGTTATAGAGAGTTTGGTATCTATATCGTATATAGGTAAGTAATTCTGCTCCTTAGCTGTACGCATAATGTGTTCCCAAAACTTCTTTTTTATTTGTACTATAAGTATAAAACAAGATAAAACATGAACAATAAATTTTCCATTAGAAGGTACTATAATAGAACTAACTTCAACTGCAGGTAGAACCATTCCAGTTCACATTCTTCTACCACTTAGCAATAGCATCGTCTCTGGTAAGGATTCTTCAGAAATTCTCAGCTTTCAAGTTAGTAAAAAGTTTATTTGGAACAAACTGTCTGGCTGCGTCGACGTTGTAAATGAAGCTGATAAGACTAATTAGATGAAACTCCTTCCACACCGGACACGTTCGAAAGTACTCCTAAAAATTCTTTGGACAATTTAATCTAGTTTTTCTTAGATAAAAATGTAAGAATCCTTGTAGGTCTTGTGTTTGTGGAGAGTGGTGTTTTGTAGAAACTGCCTCGTTGGCCTTGTGGTGGCAGTCGCGTCTGCTGAGCGTGGGGTCCTGAATTCGAATCCCGGGTCGAGCATTGGGTTTTTCGAATTCCTCTGCAGCAGCCCGGAGTTTGGAAGTTGGTGGTGTGACACCGCCGTGCTTTGAAAAGCACGTAAAGTCGTTCTGCGTCTGATCTCTGTCCGGTCGTGTAGATTGCAATCCCATTGGACTATGAGGGTTTAGGAACAGAGACAGCACCTGTGTTTGCACATACACTTGTGCTCTATAATATCTCTTATGTACTTAACTTATATTTGTTGGGATTGATTGGATTGGATCGAAATTGGGTTCGGTAGGATTATTTTAGTTCCGTAGAGATCCTCTTTCATCGGTTTAGAACTATTGGCACATTACGAGACAAACACAAGTCTGTAAGTGAATAAAGTAAAAATATTGAACAAAGTAGAAATAAAACTTTGATCACATTAAATCAAATCAAATAGCTTATTGATACAAACAATTATTTTACACTGTAAAGTTTGAAGCCTTGACTTCTTAGCTAGGTAGAAACCTGTATTACAGAAGTCAGTGTCTTCTCCCATTAGTGTCACTTAATTATCGAAGTCGAAGTGAGTCGAAGTCGAAGTCCTTAAATTTAATTTACAAACAAAAAGTGAGAAAAAAAAAACTGGGCAAGTGCGAGTCGGACTCGCGCACTGAGGGTTCCGTTCAAACTTACCTTTCAAAATAGTTCAATTCTGGAATTGAGTTACGAAGATTTTTCCGAATCGCAAAATAAGTTTTTTTTTGTGAAGTAACTATCAGTTTTCAGATTTTTTCCTATATCTGTGCTATGAGACCTTGCTTCATGCCAAATTTCAGGATTCTAGGTCAATGGAAAGTACCCTATGAGTTTTGATTTTCTTGAGAGTGTCGAAATACACGTTTTTTGTGACATAAACGCCCGTATCTTTTTTTTTGGTAAACTCAGAAGTCTGATTTTTTTCACAGCTTCGAGGGACCGCAGAGAGATTTAGTATATGGTGCTATGTACTAATATATATAGCCGTTATATACTAATTTAAGGTATGCATATTATGTTTTCTGTTTACCTGTGTTCTTTAACTTCGTTTTTTATAGCTCTCTCTCTTACAAACAATATCAGTCTGGCCATAAATTTACTACAATCTGAAAGTAGTATGTTCAGAATCTGCTCGAGCTCGAGCAGCAAATTTTAAAACAAATACCTAAAAAAGTTCAGGTTCGTATTGTGATGGCAACAGAGTTTTTTAATTGCATTATCCCGGTTACATGTTAGTATAAAGGCGAATCTAATGCTTTAGACATTCTCTAATACTTATCAGAGTACACACTTGTACTGAGAAATACCACGAGCTTTTTAGAAATGTCATCTGAAACTTCTCTTCTAAGCAAGTTCAATTCTGGGTCAACGGGAAGTACCCTATGAATTTTGATTCCTTTGAGTGTCGAAATATACGTTTTTTGCGACATAAACGGCCGTATCTTTTTTATTCGTTAACTTAGAAGTTTGATTTTTTCATAGTTTCAAGGGACCGCAGACTTGATTATAATATAACCAAATCTGCGAAATTAAAATGAATATATGTGTGTTTAAATTTTAACTCGATACATCTACGCGCTCCCGAGATAAGGGGTCTTGATAGATAGACAAACGGACAACAAACTGATCTTATAAGGGTTCCATTTTTTCCTTTTGATGTACGGAACCCTAAAAAGGTCTTACACACCGTTAGGTAAATATAGCATTCAAATATATCTCTTACACTCAATTACACATGAACATATGTTGAATATCAGTTTTTTACGATAATTATAAACAAAGTACCTTGTGTACGCGCCAATATCATTTCTGGGAAAATGATAGTAAAATAGTAAGTTCATGCGCTCCTAGAATGTAGTTAATTGATCTTCATGGTATCTAATTTTAAGATTTCCTCTTGATTTTCTTGTTAGGTAGGTACATAAACACGAGCTGAACAGTAGCTTCTTAGGTTGGGCATTGATGACTCCTCATTTTATAATTATATTGTATTATTACCGTTAGATATCTTTTTTTTTTATTAAGAACCATAAAAACATGTCTTTCTTAAAACTACAACTATTTAATTTCATTCTATTATTAGAACCCCGCCCCTGGGTGTAGGCCTCCTCCAGCTTTCTCTATATTTCTCTATTTTTTATTTTACTTCTTTATTCTTTTTCTGGTGTTGCTATTACTTCGTCCTTCCCATATTGTTTCTGCTGTCCGTCTTTTATTTGTGTATCTCACTAGATGTTCTGCCCAACACCATTTTTGTGTTAGAGCGTACTTGAGAGTGTAGATAATAATAACTTTAACACCAAAGATAACGAACGGGCCTTGATCTCATAACACAGGGAATCCTAGTGTGAGTTCCAGGAAATCAATCCATAAAATGTATGTCTTATGTAATAATTCCTATAATATTAGTAATTTTAGCAGTCTGCGTCGCGCACTCGTCGCACATGCACGATGTTTCATGCTCCACCTAAGTCTGCGGGTCATGATAAGGAGTGTAGTGGCTGTAAATGGTGATCAGTGAATTGCTAGCTTTTGTGAGTAGCAAAGTTGATACACTTGCAGAAACAGCAATTGTGCAAATATGTACAAGTGCATAATTCAATAATGAAATTGAGACTGCAAGACCGGCTACTCGCGTTAAAGTTGTTGGTTCCTACCAATAAAGTCATGAGAAGGACGAAAGGTAATCAACGGAAAAACATTTAAGAAATTATAAAAATTGTTAAAGAATCGGATCATGACAGCCTACCTACGTTTGTGGCGAAAGACCTAAACAAGCTGCCGTCGGTTACGTTCGACTACATCGATGTAACTGCGTTTTTCAGTGAAATGAGTATCTTCAAGAAAGAAATAGCCAGTATTCAGCGAGATATTCAAGGAATGAATCACCATAGCCGTCGTCTGTTTTGTTCGAGTCGCTGAAGTTTAAAATTCAACAATTGAAACAGCTAGTCCATGACATACGTGCTGAGAATTGCCTTACAAGCCAATACAATCAGAAACAAAATTCACAAACTTTTCCTTAGTCTCTTCCTTCATCTAATTGTTGCGCCGATAACAATGCGGGTGGAACAAAATATTGAGACGGTTGCGACCGCGGTGACCGTTGAATTCGTTTCGTGGCGGCCTGAGTGCGGCAGGCCCATGGCGGTAAATCCTGAGAGGCGAGTGGTGCAATCAACAATCAAGGGCGCGCACGAGTCGATAACAGCAGAGGTTATGACGTATAAGTATATTAACAAAAGAAACACAGTGTTTACGATGGCTGACGTTGTCAGAAACGGTGCTAAGTTGCAGAATACTACCCATTCTAATAATGGGGAGGGATGGACGAAGGTCCAGTATAGACACAACGGAATGAAAAACAGGCGTGGTGTGGCCCAACCACTGAATGAGTTTGACTTTAGGGCTGCAGATAGAACTGTATCCCTGTAAGTGTCAAGAGTTCATAAGGAAACAACACCTACAGAAATTGAAGGGTTCATCAAATATAAAACGAACCTTGATGTCACGCATTTAAGGTAAGTAAGAGTTGTACCTCTGAAAAAGGTAGATTTAATCTTGAATGATAACGGGGACCAATTTTGGCCTGCAGATATATCACCTCAAAGTTATTTTCAGAAAATAGTACAATTTTGTGGTGATCATCAAATAATAGCCCTGTAGAAGACATGGTTGTTTTCTCGAGATTTGGACATGTTAAGTACAATAAATAAGCAATTCGGCTGCCACGGGGTATCTGCAATTGACAGGAAGTATGGAGTGGTGCAAGGGAAGCCGTACGGAGGTATGGCGCTCCAGTGGGATAAGCGTCTGTTTACAAACACGGAGATTGTGCAGTGCAGTGATTATTCCTCGACCTTAGTCGCGCCTTTGACACCATAAATCATGATCTGTTGTGGGAGAAACTAGAGCGTAGTAATGTTGTTGCTGGGGTCTCGGGGCTTATCAGGGCAATCAGTTCAACAATGTTAGATGGGATTGTGCTATGTCTGAGGACTATAGGCTAACTTTTGGTGTTAGGCAGGGGAGTTTGACCTCTCCCGACCTGTTTAATCTCTATGTCAACGACCTGATTAAGGAGCTGAGCAGGACACCAGTGGGGCTCAAATTGCCTGAAACCTAAAACCTAAGTTATGTAGATATGGTTCTGCTCAGCCCCT
Organism: Mythimna pallens; assembly: GCA_961205895.1. Taxonomy (NCBI): domain Eukaryota; kingdom Metazoa; phylum Arthropoda; class Insecta; order Lepidoptera; family Noctuidae; genus Mythimna; species Mythimna pallens. The sequence continues at coordinate 13,875,470 of OY540834.1, forward strand.
CAATTAAAGGTTTGAGAAAGCTGCTGGTTATTTGTGATCGGTTTGCGAAGAGTCATGACTTAGTTTATAACGCTAAGAAAACAGAACTGATGATATTCAGGTCAGAAAAGGGATCTTAAAATGTTCTACCAGTATGCATTGGGGGACAGTTAAGGTTGTGGAGAGGTTCAAGTACCTGGTTCACATACTGACATCGAACATGAAAGACGATGCGGACATCGATCGTCAGCGTCATGCCCTGTCGGCAGACGGGAATATGCTTGCTAGACCATTTTTTAAAGCCAAAGTGTAGACTAAAGTGCACCTATTCAGAAAATTCTGTCAAAGTTTTTATACGTGCCAGCTCTGGACTGATTATACGAAAAAGTCCTGGGATGGCATTCGCGTTCAGTATAACAACATCTACAGACACCTCATGAAAGCGAAATTGTAGTGCCTTTGGTATGTTCGTGGAGGCGAGGCTGAACGCGTTCAATGCCATTCAAAGGAACAGAATCGCGTCATTAATGTCCAGGGTTGGTAAGTGTAGGAACAGTATAGTGAAAGAACTTGCTGATAGAGTGTGCGCTACCAGAACATATAAACATTGACTGGAAATAGAGCCTTAAAGGTTTATTGTCCTGTATTTTTTTGTCTTTTTTACTTAATTTATTATTTCAATTTAATTTAATAGAAACCAAGTTTATTGTCTGCTTCTATGAATTAATTAATATATTTTTTAGAAATTTAACTGTACCTTTTTTTCAATTCTTTCAATTTTCAACTCACTTGATAAGTGATTAATATTTGTTCTTTTTTTGATCTGATGAATTTATTGTTTATGTTTTAAAATAATTCCTTGTTTTTTTTTTTGTGTAATTGGATTTGTCCTTGTAATTTTTTGTGTTTTTTGGATTTAATTTGAAAGGCTGTGTAATGGATGTAAATGGTCATGTGTTGTTTATGTATTGTTTGCCCATGTTTGGCAGCCGTATGTGAGGGTCGGTAGGATGCATGTGTCTATAACAGTGTTTTAGGTGAAGAGGGTAAGGCCCTTTTTGAATTTATTTTAAGCTCCAACATTTTTGGGGTTCCGTACCTAAATCAGCAAAAACAGAACTCTTATAGGATCACTTTGTTGTAGTCTGTCAAGACCTTTTTCTCAGGGACGCGTAGAGGTATGAAACTGCAATTAATATCAAATACCCTGAGTATTTGATATTAATTGCAGCTTCATTGCATAGCATTTGCTACCCTAAGTAGTAGTGAAAAAAATAAACTTCTAAGTCAACGCAATCTAAAGATAAGGTCATTTAAGCTTCATTTAGGCGCATATATTGGCACTCGCTATTTAATTAAAACCTATAGGGTACTTTCCGTTGACCTTTAATCCTGAAATTTGGCGTGAAGCCAGGTTCATGGCACAAGTACCTATAAAAAAACTGAAAACTGTAAAGTTTATACTATTTACATAAGTAAGTTTGTGCCGGCCGGTTTTTTCCTTGCTTGCCTTTTCAATCTTCTTATTTCTTATCTCTAAATGATATTGATATGTAGCTGTTACATTCTTAATAAACCTTGTAGGGATATAATATTCATGCAAACGCACTTTAATCCACTTTTAACCAACCGTTTATACTTAGCTGCGATATAAATACAATATTATTAGATTTGCGGGGCCTTGTAAATATGTATTCACGTGTAACACAAAGAAATAGAACAGAACTATCAAAAATAACAATCAATCCATCAAATGTGAGTGGATATGCTGCAAGCTGCCCGTGTATTGTATAATTGAGAGCTATTAGTCATTACCGCAGCATCCCGCGAGTGTGATCACCAGTGCGGGATGGTTCACGTGAGCCAAACCAGACGCTGATGTAGTTTGTGTCATAGTAATGTGCTATTTGATGTACTGTCTAGGTATACCAATATTTAGCATAGCATATACCATAATCAGACTTTTTATATTCCCTCTGCTGGGATTCAGGCCTTCTCTCTAGGAGAGGGAATGGGCCGTAATACACCACGTGGGCCCAGTGTGGATTGGTGAATGTCACATGTCTTCGAATTTTTGGTTCTAGATCATGTCAGTTTCATCACGACGTTTTCCTTCGCCGTTTTGAGAGCATGAGCAGAGTGGTGATGAAATAAATTACACAAACTAATGCGCCTGGCTGAGTTTGAACCCGTGACCTTCAACTTCTAAGTCGGGGCCGTTACCACTCGGCCATCACTGCTCTCATATTTGTATCTAAAAAATTAGGATGATTGAAAATGTAGATACATATTTCTACCAAATGCTTATGGGCCTAGTCTATCTGAAGCTCTAACTCATATTTGTGAACAAGTTTTCCGATTTCTTCAATTGCCCCACTTTAGTAGGTAATACACCCATTACCTAATAGAGGCTAATAGAGGCCTAATAGAGGGCCAACGTTTTTAAAAAACAAACAGTAGGTAATACACCTACTACATTGATTTTAAAGTTGGATGCTAGAACGATTCCGTGTACTGTGTTTAAAACAAATGTCTCGTATTCATGTTCCAGATTGGTACACACTAACCTAGTTCGCGGACGCAGGCTTACGGACGACGAGCAATGGGTAGCTCGCCGTCCAGCCTTTCCGGTAAGAACCAAGTCTGCGCGCTTCCCCCCACCGGTTGGGGCCAAATATTGCCGATTTCACTCCACCATAGAGCGCGAGAAGTAATTTGATAATTTCCCACATCTCGTAATTTGATGATTTCTCATTTTTTGTGACGTAACTACAAATTTACAGTTTTCAGTTTTGTTTTTCTTTTGTGATATAAACGGCTGTATCTTTTTTTTCGTTAACTCAGAAGTTTGATTTTTTCACAGTATCAAGGGATCGCAGACCTGAGTACATGGTTTTAATTTCAACTCGATACCTTCACGCGTTCCCGAGATAAAGGGTCTTGACAGACAGACGGGCGGACAACTAAATCTAATCCTATAAGGGTTCCGTTTTTTCTAAAAAAAAACTATCTCAACAGATCAGCCTATAGTCCATAAAAGGCATAACGATTTCAAGTACCCACCTACTTATTCACACACGCTCACACGCTCATTCCGGTTGAAAAAAAAATTCATAAAATGTATAAGTACTGGTTTTTATTCAATTAACCCAGAAACATAATTAATTCAAACAACATTTTTAATCATTTAAGCACATTTTAGACAAAGAATTTTTTACACAAAGAACCTAGAAAATACACTATAATTTAAGTTCTTACATACCGTGAAAGAGTTTTAACGAGTGTACCCGAATAGAACCTAGGCAATTTGCTGAGAACACAGAGTCCTTTTAAAGTTGATTCTCCGGGGGCACATAACCGCTAGAGAATGGCTTACACAACTTGTTTTATTCACATTACCACACTCCAGTTAAAACCTTATTTAAAACTTCATGAGCATTGCCAGATTTCGATATAAGTATCTATACGTTCCTATGACTATGTAATTACGTTAATGACTACACCTATACCATAACAGGTAAAACTGTTATGGTATAGGTGTAGTCATTGAAACATTACCTGGCATAGGTATCAATGCACAGCCAAAATTACTAGAAGCGTGGAATTTTGGACAAGGTTTCCTTTTATCGTAGGCGAGCATAAAACTAGAACTACATTGCGCACACGTGTACCACATACGCCGATCTGAGCGCGTCAGTCTCTATAAACTTTATATGGAGACTAGGCTTGTAGAGCTACACTTGATCCACGCCACGCGACGTCTTTCTACGTACACATCAGGCGTGTTACACGTGTGCGTCGGTCTAATGTAGTTCTAGCTTACGAGAGGATTTTCCAAAATTCCCTCTCTGAAGAGATGAAAGGAGTCCACAGTTTGTATGGAGAAACCTACCTTCAGGCGAGCAAAACCGCTGGCAAAAGCTAATCTTCTAATATATATAAATCTCGTGTTCAGTGTTTGTTATCGATGTCCTCCGAAACGGGTTGACGGCTTCTTATGATTTTTTTTATTTGATAGGTCTGAGAATAGATCGTATGCATTTTTTTACTCTCCTACCCCACGACCCAATTTTATTCTTTGATGAATTATATGACTGAATAATGTTTGTCCGGTCAATTAGTTTATAATTATGTACTTTACTGTACACCAATATTCTAATAGTTTGCAAAAAAGGAAACCTTACACTAAAAAAAAACACACAATTATTAGCTTTATCGCATTCCGTGATTTATTTATTTATTTCAATTTCATGCAACACAAAAGTGCAAATGCGGACTTAATGATTTCTTCCAGGCAACCTGGAATACACATTTTATTTGTAGTAAGTAACACGAAGCCTGTTCCTTGTATTTGACCAGAGGCGTGTTATGTTCAGATACCTTTATTAATTGGGTGCCTCTCATGCATACAAATTCCTTATAAAACGGGGTCAGTTACCAATTTGACTATGGGACTTGCTGAGTTTTCCAGAAAAGGGTTTTACTAGTACGCTATCTGCCTTAAAGGTCAACCGAGAGCTGGATTCTGTAAAAAGAATCGCAGGCATACTACGATCACGACGGCGAGCAATGAGGAGCTCGCCGTCTGGTCGTTCAGTAACCGACAGGACCGAGCCCGAGTCGAGGCTGTGTAAAAGAGAACCCCAGCGTCCTGGAACGAAAGCAAAGAAGAAACATAGGAGTGGGTTTTATTCAGTAAAAGTCTGACACGCCCTCCCTTTTCCTAGAGCGGGAGAAATCATTGGATGATTTCCCAATAAAAAAAATAAGATTTGTACTACGATCCCCAAATCCTTATAAATCCCTTAAGCATGTATACTGACTTCGATTGTTCATCATCATTTCAGCCGATAGATCTCCACGGCTGGACATAAGCCTCCTCCAAATGTCGTCACAACGAACGGTCCTGTGGGTCGCATCTATCGCATTCCCGCGACTCTTTCTGTTTCCCGACCTTTTTTTATAACAGATAGGAAATTATCAAATAACTTCTTTGGTGGAGAGAGAGGGAGTGTCTAACTTTTACTGACAAACTTTTACTGACAAACTTTTACTGACAATCTTTATTGACAAACTTTTACTGACAATCTTTTACTGATAAACTTTTACTGACAATCTTTTACTGATAAACTTTTACTAATAAACTTTTACTGACGAACTTTTGCTGACCAACTTTTACTGATAAACTTTTACTGACGAACTTTTACTGACCAACTTTTACTGATAAACTTTTACTGACAAACCAGTGGTCCTTCAGTTGCCATTTGTGTTGTAGGGTCGCGGTAACTCTTTCTAACAATACCTAGCCCACAATTGGTACCTAACAATGTTATCAAGTGGTTTTACCTGTTCATTGTATCAGACACTGGGATGCCACGACCAGCAGACTGTGATAAGGCCTTATTGTTCTATTGTCTTATTTAGTATCACTCAGAGTACTATTATAGAATTTCTATGCCCTAAAGCATAAGTGCTCTATTTCTTTGGCATACGCCATATTGTGATATTGAAATTCCAAGCCAATTCGGCTTATCATTGTAACATGTTTCGGAATCTGTTTTGTTTTTAAGGGTGGAATCAATCCAATCAAGGTCATCCAATGAATTCTCGTGCTCTGGGTGGAGCGGGAGGTCGTGTCAGACTTTTACTGACTAAAACCACACATGTGTCCTTCAATTACCCTTCGCGTTCTAGGACTACGGGTTTCCTTTTCAGAAAGCCGCGGTGCTAGCTAGCGGACATCGACCCTGTTGGGCCCCTACGGATTGCTAACATCTCTTAGCGCTTAGTTCACTACGCGCTGTTGAAGACTGGGCTCGGACCGGTTAATTACCAACGGCTGAATGGCGAGCTACCCATTGCTGGACGTCCGCAAGCCCGCGTCTACCGTAGTAGTAGTCGGGGTCGGAATAACGGTGGCTGGGGCGTGAGGACCTTCGTTTTCTCACGCGTATGTTTCGGAATCTGTGGTTTTTGGTACAGTTTTACTTACGTTGTTCTCTATAATACTTACGATCTGCACATTCACCAGGTCTCACCGTCTCAGCTTTGCTTTTCTTCGATGATAGCACTAGCAATATCCTAATAACCATAGTGTAATATCGAATTTGGAAATATTATCTTTTGAAACTATTGAGATATATTATACTCACTAACATTGTTTGGATATCAAACATAAAAATATCAGCATACTAAAGTATGTTTTGAAGTCCGCAGTTCGGTATTCGTAAACAAAAGCTCCATTATAATTATATTATGAACATTGAATGAGCGCCTACGTGAATAGCCTCCAGTCCGTAGCAAATTATCGATATCGAGTTTCGTAGCAGTTCGCTACGAAGGCTACGAAAGTGCTACGAGATTTCAGTTTTACTGCTTTATTAAAATTTTATGCTACGACTTAAAACTGAGTTGTAAAACAAAGTCAAATTGGTTGGGTTGGTATGTGCGTGTATATTGTTCTTGCCAAATTGTTAGTCCACTTGACTCTTACAAAACATTTCTAGTTAAACGGGAAATCCGGTCTAAATCCATCCTGAAATTAACTGGTAACGCAATTTCAACCGGCATATGTACGTCGGTCGTAGCTAATGTCATATTAATGATATTCATACTAATTTGGCCGGGGCCGCAGAACGAGGCCATGCCAAGTTTCGACTGTCTAAATAATTACTAACTCCCCTATGACGCTCTGCGCGCCTACTTTGTTACTAGATTAAACAAGTTAGTTGACATTAAAAACTACTTTAATGCCGCAATTTTGAGGCTACACGTTACATTTAGAATTTATGATCGTACATTTTTATGTTGACTTTATACCTATTTCATTATTTTTCTTCATAGATTCATATTTGAAACTAACCGTCGCGCGTCGTAGCTTTGGGCATACAAATGTCTTGTTAACTTTAGAAAGTTTCAAATGTTTTCGCATTCTTTGTAAGAGATTCTCTCGAGGTCACAACTTCGTAGTAAAAGAAACAAGAACGTTAATTGTCACATAATGTTTATTCCCAATCTTTGGACCCTATAATGCTTTAAAACTAATAATAACATAAATACAACATTGCAATAATTATTATCGAAATAAAGAGATTTTATATTTTATCGTATCTACATCGCTTCTGTAAACTAAACTAGAGAAGACATTGTTTTTGATATATTTCTCGAATTCAGTTTACAGAATGATGCACTGAAGCAGACATGACTACAAAGCAACGGTTTCAAAGCTCAACTGTCAATTTAATATCTAATTTCAGTTATCCTAAACTAGACACCTATAAAAGTACTATTTTTATTTACTATTAGACACATAATATTGAACATAAGTTCGTTCGAGAAAACAATGATTATATTATTTCGTTAATAAAAGATCTGTTACCTAGGGGCTAATTTATAAAACACTTTTCTACGTAACGTCTGAATACGTTACTTGTTACGGTTGTTCTCAACTCGTGCTTGGAGACAGTCAGGAGCTCAGTGGCTCAATGGCTCGTGGCTCGTGGCTCAGTAGGGCTGACGCAGACAGGGTTTCAGATGAATAAAAACTTCGATTGAGGATGAGCTCAAATTTATTTGAATTAACAATGACGTCTCCAATGCCACAATACTCCATGAAGTAAGAAAAGAAAAGTAATGAACATCTATAAAAGTTGTAATAATGATAATTAAGCTAATTTTATCACTATTTTTACAATGTCATTATGTTTTTCTTAAACCACAATAACACTTTACCTCTGCTCTAAAAGCATTTAAATAATCCAAGTCACACAAATCTAACAATTAATTACTAACTATTTAGTTTGTATGGTTTATTTTGCTCGATATACAAATAAGTTTCAGCAACGCACTAACTCTTGTCACCGAAATTAAAATAAAATGTCATTTAATACTGAATACGAAGCGAACTGTTAAAGTAATTTGGTAATTAAGCCATGTTAATATATTCTAAAGTAACAATAAAGTAACGTTCAAAGTGTACGGCGACACAAACGAAACTTGCACGACACTACTCGGGGACTATGCGTACGACTCACGTTAAACACAATCTAATCGATATTATCAATAACGTACGAAAACAACACTTAGCAGGTATTTGATACTCCGATTATTTTGTCTTCTTTATTCTATTCATATTGTATCTCTTAGAATAGTATTTAACTAAATTTATTAAGGGGCACAGAATTGATATGTTTCCGATGCACGGCGTTTGTGTGATACCGCTTCACTTAACCTAACTTGCAAGGCGACGCTACACCCCTATCACCTACCTACCCTATCACATGCGCGATGCGGGCCAATGTCACGCGTCTTTACATAAACAACGAGGTCCGATCCGATCCTTCTAGCTACTCGATTTCACAGTAAACGTTAAGAAAATATCTTTCTATGGTTTACATCAACTTTTTGTGTTTAATAAATCCCTTAAAAATTAAATTGATCAGAAGTGGGGATAAATCCGATTGAAAGGATAAGACGACAGCGAAGCGAACTATGTAGTATGTCGGAAACGTAAGAGTGGGGTAGCGTGACATATAGCCGATTGCATTATAAGTAGTAGACGAGAATACAGAATAAACGTCTCTATGAAACCGCTTTTTTATTCCTAATTACACATTAAATATTACTTGATGATATGTATCGAGTAGTCCCGCAAAAGGTGACGTAGCCGTGTCCGCAGCCACTGGACGTCTCTTACTCGCTATCTAAGGTTGTTGGACGGAATCATGGCGGCGACGGCGTCCTGCGCGCACTTGCCGTGCCCGCCACGCGCGCCACGCCAGCGCTCGCGTCATACGGCGCGTGATCGGCACGTACACGGCGCGACAGGCAGGCAGCCCACGCTAACCAAAACGTCAAGTCTGTCGATAGCTCTACAGAACATTATAACTATGATAGAGATCTCAAAGATTGATACACTTATGTCTGAAGAGAGCTTAACATTGATCGTCATCGACGCCATAAAGCCATCGACACACTCGCAGAACAACTGAAAAGAACAAACAAACTTTTCGTTGTATTTTAGTATGCGCCTGAGGACGCCGCTCGCCGAAGGTATGGGAGATCACTACTACTTTATTACACAATTACTTACACACGAATTAGCATTATATATCGAATTAAATAAGTGAACATTGACTTAGCTTAATTATTATAACCGACAATGAATAATTAATAATATATAAGAGAATCTGAATTGTCAGGAGTTTTCATGCGACACAAAACATTGTAATACATATTAATGATTGATTTTCATTTGATAATAATTTCTTGGGTATAAAACTGAATCTAAGTGTATATTTAATTTAATAAATCGTTTTCGTCTCTAACATTAGCAAAAGAGGTAACAATGAGATAGTACAATAAGATGCCTATTCTAGGTGTCCTCGTGTATCACCGCGGCATCAGCCTTACTTGGGTCCGTAACAAATTATGTCTGCATAAACTGCTGTGGCTTCAAAATAATTAACTTGTCGTGTCCACTACACATTGCAGTACGATGCTCCTACAAAATACAAGTTTGGTACGGTCTGAGGTTAGTATTAAAATTATGTATAATCCTTTATCTTTGGTCTATACGCCACGACGTTCGGTACATTGTGAAGTTACAGTTACTATATAAACAATGTATAAAATTTTGCTAAGTCAAAAATTGACGAAATTTCTATTAAATATTGACTAAGAGATTTCATAAGAATCCACATGCGGTATCTCTGGCTAGCGACCGACAACAGTCGCGTGAGTACCTCAATAGATTTCTGTCGCGTCAACATTGTAACCCAAATATCCAAAACCTTATTTATATAGCCTAAGCAGGGATTTTTTTTTACTTTTTTTTTGTAAATTTTACTTGTTTACATCAGCAGAATACGTCACTAAATACCTATAATAACATTAATATTTCATTTTTGGTTTATTGCTATCTCGCACTGTTGTGTACTTATGTCGTCACCCTTTCATCGACGTGTAGGTAACTCAGTATTCGTTCTGTATGCGATAGTCAACTAGCTAAAAATAAAAAATATATTAATCTTCATTTTGATTAATCCTAACATTTCAGTAAATTTAAATTTCATTACATTGTTTCATTATTATGTATGAATAACTTTCATTAAATAGTAATGTAACTATGCTGATTGTCTACAATAAATACCCTTATCTAATATTATATTATTCACCTAACGATTACACAATAAAAGTAACTACTAAATTTTAAATTAGATTATTACCAAAAAGCTCGTCAAAGCATGCAGATAGTAGAATAATGTTTCACTATTCAGCGTCGGCGCGCACGTCGCCGGCTAATTACAACTATATATTAATTAATATAATGATTACATTTAATTATTTAACTCTCATAAGGCCAAGGCTAAATTCTCGCAACAAGAGACAAGACTGAACTGATCTCGATTGTGTCGCATCGCATACCACCGCGAAGAGTGAGGGAACCCGAATTGGTATAACTTGTTAACCATAGAGCTTAGAGGGAAATCGAAATATGATTTTAGGATTCTTTTTCGCAAGGCACAAGAAATTTTGGTAGTCATCTAAGTGGAGAAGGACACAAACAAAGTAAACAGGCCAGTTATAGACGTGGACGTCAGTAAGTGGGAGAGCATGCGAGCGCACGTCGCGACTCGTGGCGTCGTGTTCAGCGTCTGTTGCACTCGACAAGCGGCTCCGAGGGCTTCCCCGTCCTATCGCACAATCCTACTCAAATATTATAATTATTGCAATAATTCATTTACAGATAGAAAGGATCGTAAGACCAACACTAGAGTGCCAGCGCGACAACGAGTGATTGAACATTATAAACATTACTAAGAAAGTATTAGGTAAATATAATTTGAAATAGTCATGAAATTCATTTAAATACGCTAACATTATCGAGGCTAAAACAAAAGTATCGTATTATTACATACAAATTCATTTAAATCATTCAACTTGAAATATTATTTAACAAAACGTAATCTTTCTATGAAGGGCACCTTTGGTTTTTAGCTTACTCGAATGAGATATATCCTAAAATGTTTAATTTCTGGTAATACACTATAACAAATCCTCTCAGTTGTATACATCGGCCTTGTAAAAACAAATATACAAACTTTACCGTACAATAAGTTAGTTGTAAATAAATCTTATGTTACACGATAAATTGAATAATAATATTAAATAAACAGGCTACATTTATAGGAAATTAAAAGATTTAAATAATAATATTTTATCATGAACAGTAAACAATAAACCTGGAATGTTAATAATAATACAATTAACACTTGCTAATTTTGGTATAAACGAAATAACACCACACCTCTGACGCTGGGAGTCAGGGAACATAACAGAAGAGGAGACAGAGCGCCTAGCGCCTGGCGAGGACTGGGGGCAGTCTCCTGCGCGGGCCCGATGCGATGCAGAGGATCTCGACAGCGCCTCCCTCAGTGAGCTGGTTGTCAAGTGCCGAGAGCCACGAACGAGCTAATGCTGTTCGCCCTCTTCTCCGCCTTTGGCTCCCTGCGTAATGCAACACACGTTAGTGATCATCAAACATGGATAGCGTGCGATGTTCTCTAAGGCTTACGAGTTAGGCAGGCATTAGGTAACTCTATATAGTGCGAGGTGCATGGTGAAACATTAGTAGGGTAGGCTTCGACGCTCATATCAATCTTCCATTTCTTGTGTATGAGAGCCAAAGCATTATCGAATTTAACACATAGCACTTGAGAAGAATATACTTTTTAGTATTCTTTTTCATAAACATATGAATCTGTCATTATCAGTGTATAATCACGGCGTAATAAAATTTACGTCGTAGTTTTGTAAGTCACACATATTAAGGTAGGAGCGATTTTGCCTGATACTATTTGATTTTTTGGCCACCAGTTTAATGTGGATGCAATATCAAGTCGACAGTTGCATATAATGACAGACTCTACGAGTTACTTAGAGTAAATCAAGACGGATTTATGAGAACTAAACAAAGTGCGCGTGCATACTTCATGTGCGAGAATCCAGCCGTTGTGTGCCATCTTATGCCTCGCATATTCGAGGTGGATGGCGCCTTCAGAGCTGAGAAGCAGAGCGCCTTGCAGGCGAGCCAGCGCGGCGGCCGCGTCCGACGCACTAGCGAAGTCGACGAAGGCCACCGGGCCCGAGCTGCCGCCGCCGCTGCCGCCGCTCAGCAGCCGCAGCCGAGAGAACCCCGGGCAGCTGTACCATCATACTCTATTGTGCCCACTCGTACCCCCTCAGTATGACTGACGTGTGTCTTTGAGACTGACCTACTGTGGTGGATTCTTGTAGCTAAATTCAGAGAATGCCACATTTGTGAACAATGTTTGTCAGTTTTAGAATAGTGATTCAGAAAGCAATGTTAATCGTATGGTGCTTCTAAATTCTAAGAGATATAAACTAAACAGTGCGACATTTGTCATCCATTTTAATGCTCCGGATATAAATATCGCAGTCGGTGTGTGCGGCACGATATGACATAAAAAGTAATATTCACGGCTCTCGTATAGTGTGGTGTTATAGTGCTAACGTACGACTAGTTGTGATAACTGTGGAGATATAGTGACGTTCGTCATGCTTAGGGTGGTACGGTGCAGGCTGAAGATCTCACACAAACGATGTGGCTCAACCATATAATTTTCTTTGGAATCTTCTTTGTAAATCATATAGTTTGTGTGAGACATAGTAGAGCCAAAATTATAACAAAATTATAAACCCAATAATGTTTAACGTGGACAACATTGTGATTGTGCAACATGCACTGTGGAAAGTTATATTTTATTAACTTCGTATATATTTTCGAATGCTTTCATATGTTTCATTACCTTATGTGTTGCGTGATCATGCACATAACATCGTGTTATTTTTCGACTGGAAATATTAGTTTAATGTTTCATTTGAAATTCTGTAGATATTTCGATATTTGGCTGTATAGTTTGCGTTGTACTATTTGCAGTCGAAAACTTGAAGCGTTTTGCACATATACGATTGCATGAGGGTTAATGTTGTAGACGTACCTGCTAAAAATTTCCTTAAGTTCGTGTTCTGAGACGAACTGTCCGAGGTTAGCGACAAAGAGTGTCGAGCAGGGAGGCGCGGGGTGTGCGGGGTGCGCGGGGTGCGCGCCGGGCCCGCTGTGCGGCCCGGCCGCGCCCGGCGAGCCCAGCGCGGGCGCCGGCAGCACGCACGCTCCCAGCGTCAGGGGGGTCTGGACATTATTACCATGATAATAAGGTCCAAACTCCTAGTAAAGTTTGAATCACATAAGAAACCGCACAACAGCGAGCGGCCGAGCATTTTGCGTTCTACGCGTTTCTGTAATGAGTGCACTGTGCAAAGTTCTTCTATGGTGCTGTGTCGAAAATTTTCCTGCGTAACGTAGAATGCAAAATGCTTGGCTGCTCTTTACACAGTTAAAATTAGTAAAAATTAAACTCGTAGCCATTGGCATTAAATTATGGAAGTGGTGAGCATTTCGGCAAACTAATATCAAAACTGACTAAAGTTTAGAACAGCAAGCAATATTTGAAAGCATTGTGTAATTATTACATAAGCTTCAATTTGGCAAAATCAGCACATAGGTGTCAGCACAGAGGGGTAAGACGTAACGAAACACATGTTGACCGTGTGCTGAGACCTTCAAGTGAGCATTTCTGAAAATAAAAGTTAACGTACGTGGTGTGGCCTATCGGCGGCAGCTAGTCAGAGGTAGGATCGAACGGGCGCCATCTGCGGGTGGATGGCGGGGTGCACCAGGCCGTGCGACAGCGCCGGCAGCTCGCCGCCGTACGCCAGCGGGTGGTGCCACAGCTCGCCGCCGCCCGGGAAGAACGGACTCGCTAGGTCTGTCCACCATAACAACAACGTCACCAAGCGCACAGTACAATCAAACAAGCTGTGTCAGTCTCTTAACAAATGTAATGTTCACGACGTTACTATGGATGTGATATTAGAATACTGCTATAGAAAATTATTATTTACAATGTGCTTTAAACATGTTTTCACGGTTCTTGATCGAGCTTACACGACATTGAAATTTTGAGAGTAAGTTCCAAAGAAAACAAAGAAATAATAAAGGTTTTAATACCATATTAGTTCTTCCAATACCTGTTCTGGTATAATCTCGTAAGTGATAGCAAAAATGAAAACATCATGAATTTGTTATCATGAAAACATGTAAAAGTTGACAACAGTGGTAAGAACCCGACAGATCAATCAATAGCTTCGCGGAGCTAGGCCTTGCGTGGTACGTGTAAGCGGTCACAGATACTTGCCCTTCGCGATTGCTCGACACCCCGTACCCATTACGTGGCTACTTATACGCTCTTACAGCCTAGCGTTCGGGCAGCAACAGTGAGGATACGAGCATTATAGTGTGAGGATCGGCACAGACACAGGTCGTGCGATATTATTAGTGTGTAGAGGTACGGTATGGGTGTGAGGGCTTCGAGCGAGCGCCGGGCGGTGTGTGCGTTCGGCGGTACTTACGTCCAGTGAGTGGGTGCATCAATGCGGGGTGTGCGGCTGGCGCGGCGGTGGCAACTGCCGGCTTCGGCTTGCTGACCTTCGTGTTGCTTTTAGCGAACTCCAGCCGAATCGTTTGCGGCATGTCGGGGTCGAACCGGACGCCCTGCTGTGAACAGCCGCGAGCGGTGCGGCGCTCCGATATAATGACGATGGAAGGCGGCGCCGCGGGCCCAGAGGTGCGACTCACCGCTGGGCGCGACCGATAGTGCGGGACGGGAGGGCGTCGGTATAACACGTATAAGACTGCATCGAAATCTTTTAACTATCATCTTCTTTAACCCAAAATAAATTTTCATTAAAGTAACCTAAACAGGACAGTTCATGTTTGTGTAAGGGTTCGGACTTAACAATTGATTCGTCAATTTAGTCTCTACATTGGATCGTTCGATATTCATCGAGAGGTCCGCGCCTGCGCCTGCTAAGGTGAGGAACACAGTGCTCGGGATGTGACATCAAACCTGTCAAACAGTGACATGCATTGCGTTCGTATTTACACGTAACATGGTCGCTCGGTCGGTCACGACTGTCGGGGTCGCGCGGCGATCCTCAAAGCTCAATGACACCGACTTGATGACCCGACGTGGTCTATTCTGTATGTGCATGGGTTTAGCATAACTTACTATGCGGTTACTCGAGTCAGGAAAATGTTATTCCAAGTCTACAATGAGAATATTAACTATAGTGCTCATTGGCAGTGTTTGAGGCATGTGATGAGAAGAAGTTTAGTAACACCGTGCGTTATACATGTTTTAGTATTTACAATAGCATATTGAGCTTCGGATACCTAGGACATATCTCAGTTTCATTGAGATACTGGGCCCTCGTGTCACCTATCTTACTGTGTTCTGAAGCCATTCAAACTGATTAGGCGTTGTAGTGTACGTGGACATATCTTGTTATTGAGTGATTTTCCGCATTATAGGAAACATAAAGTCATTTTAGTAATATTTGATTGAGATTCTATTTGTCAGTTATCTACGGATAAAATATTTTATTGAGTTCGCTCCAATATGCTGAGGCAAATATTGTTTGAAGGGGTTTCACTGAGATATTGGGTCAAACTCAATGCTTAGTAGTAGCGGTTTAGGATAAATTCTAGAGCTAGGAGACTTTGTGACAATACCAACCTGAAGATCTTGCTTAGCTGCCTCTGCGCCGGCGCGCGTGTGGAACGTGACGAAACCGACCGGCTGCAATGAAATGAACCATGTAGCGTAACAGATTATTTTTTATATAACACAGAAATGGATATTATACTTTATGGTATTACAGAGATACCGCAAATACCATATAACATGCTATTAGTTCAATGCGAAAGTGGCGCATTTAGTGGCGTAACATGCTCGAAGCTTCCGCCTTTCGTTGTCAACTATGAAGAATTATTTGTACTTAAAAAAATATATAGTTTTAACAATAGTTCACACAAACATTTCACAACGATAGCTTTATATTATCAAGCCTAATTAATCAGCCTTTATAATGTTCCCACTGCTGGGACTCAGGCCTCATCTCCAGGAGAGGGAATGGACCGTAATCCACCACGCCACCGAGAGTAGTGGTGATGAAATAAGTTACACAAAGTAAAGCGTTCAGGCAGGGTAGAACCCTTGACCGAGCTTTGTGTTACATATACTTAACTATACAATTAGTATGCGTATGTTATTTGTATAAACTCACCGAAGCTGTTTTCCCATTCTTGCTGGTAACCTTTAGCAGAGAACCCTCATAACCCTGTACAAACAAAATTACAATGATTATTCTAACTTTGTTATCAAAAGTCCCCCCACGAGTCTAATGTTTGGTGAAACTTATAAATGGGACTACATTATCAAATTGCTGGAATCGTCGGTGTCATTCATGTCGTAGTAAAATTCTATGCAGACGTAATAATGTTGAGAACTACCGAAAAAAAGTGGTGGTTGGTAGTGCCAGGCACGGTATCGTCACGCTATCCCCTCACTAAACTAACCCCCGGTTTAACTTTGCGCACCTTTATGCCTGTGGTGCCATCCGTGCCAGCCGAGGATCGAGTGTAATCCCCCTTATCGGTAAACAGAATCGATTCAATCCGAATATTACGAATCGGAGCATGACATTTGATATTTACGGAACAGTAATCCGAATCGAGATCTAGCCGCGTGACGACCGCGACGATGGTGCTTCCCATTTTTATTTTCTCTCGATATATATTATGACATTTCTATAAGTTTTTGATATTTCGTATGGAAAGTTTTACACTAGCTGATATTTGTTTTTTAGGTAGATGTATAAAGATATCAAACATACATATTCTTGGGGCAATTAAGTAAGTGAAGGACTAAACAAGTAGGTATTACTTTTTCTGAAGTTGTTATTTAGTTCCCAAAATAGATTCATGTCTAGACAGCCACTCGATGTACACCTAAATAGACGAGTTCAGCCAATTAATTTCACAATATAGCTAAGTAAATGTACTCGTAACTGTAACAAATAAAGTAATTAATTGGGAACATACCTCGTACGCTCGAAACAGTAGATAGAGCTCTCGCGGCTTCGCGTCCATCGGCAGCCCACTGACGAACAGTGTCCGCACCTGTAACAATACAAAGCCCATTGAAATGTTTTACTTTATTGAATTCCCTCTCTATTGAAGGGAAATTGGTTACATGTAGCTCATTCGGCTTTAATAGCTTTGTGTAAACCTTTTACAAACTTGTATAAAACTGTCGTCTAAGTCCGATAGTTTGAGATTTGATAATGACTTTTGGTTAAGTAGTTTTCAGATTCAAATCTATGATTAATTACGAAAAAAAGTATTTATTTTGTACCATGTTTTGTAAAATTTATTAATAAAACTTGACTTATGAACGTCTAATGACTTCGCATAGGTAATGTCCACGTGAACATACTGACGTTCTCTTTTTTGTTAAAGTAAACTACAGAAAGAGAAAGACCGGAAAATCGATTAACACCATTAAGCACAGTACAGTTTTCTACGAGCTCAATGATTGACGATTCAATTATTTGTTAAACAGAGCGTACTTTGAGTGAAAGCGCTAAAAGTATAACAACAATATTTACAACAAACTGTTTTGTTAGCAGAACAAAAAATAAGATGGAATATTCACGTCAAACTTTATAGGTTCAAATAGATTCAGAAAACAACGCGAAAAGATATCAAAAGAGTCGCTGGAAGACTTAACAGGCTATTTTTCCTCAATAAACAAAGAAAATGTCGGACAATTTCCACAAACAGCCACAAAGGAGGCATAGAAAACTTTCAATGCCGGTTTTTTTCCGATTCTTTCATCGGTTTTGTAAACGGTGCAGCGCATTAATTCGACGGGTCCATTTAATGAAATAAAACAGAGCCAGTAATGGCGGCGCGATTTGGCGCGTGCGGGAAATGGAGATTAATTGCTGGCAACACCGACCGCCGCCGTCGCTGACGCCATCTTGTTTCGCACTTTATTTATGCGTTTGAGTACGCTTCCTATTACCTTACACTTTTTAAAACATAATTAGGTGACCATAATTCAATGGCGGGCATTTTGGGTCGAAAGGACGTCTAAATCCAGACCGTTACAAAGTTCAAAGGGACAACCTCTGAACTATTGTAGACTACGGTTTATCCACGCCTACACAATCATAGCCAAAGCTTTTAGTTGAAGGAATATTAAATTATTGTTGTTACAACAATGGAACCTAACGTACATAATTAATTGTATTAGGCACAAATACCAGAATACGTTAATCGATTAAAATAGTTCACTGACCAATTTCTGGATTATCACACTTACGTACTATTAATATCCTTGACATTATTCTCATAAATAAATAAATATTTAGAATTTGTAAATGTTCAAATATTCAGAATTTGTTTTTGTTGTAATATTTCTTTTTTATTGGTTGGCTTAACGTCGAACAAAATGTGAATAGATACGTTAGTTCATAACTCCTTTTATGTTTATTGCATGCCGTGGCAACCTTTAATTAAGGCTACACTATATAATGTAAGAATACTGAAATATTTAGCATGTATAATGGTGTATGCTTTCTTGGTTGTCCTAAAAGTAAATAAATAAATAATATCTCATAAACAACTAGCACAAATATAAAAAAAAAAGTTGCCATGCCATAAAAAAGGTTATCGAAACGTGACGCAGCGTTAACAAATAAAGATTTGAGGGCACAATATTTGGTCGGCAGTGTTGATTTATCAGGTTTTATCAACATTAGGACACTTGCGGCGAGGGAGGTCCTCCGTCCTCGTATATATTTTATCGGCATCCGTGCCCCGGTCAGTGGCAGAGTGTCGGACCTTTATGTCGGCTATTTTCCGGTCGAATGCACGGGAATTCCCCGTTTCGGCGAAACGCGATATTTTTACAGCGTCATATTTTAATATTGCGGCATACCGAAGGAAATTATTACATAAATAAGTGCTGGTGCTTGTGTATTACTAATGAGGGGTTGATAAGGCGTTGGTGTGTTGATGTTTACTGTCAGAGGCAAGAAGAGCTTGGAACGTTTTTCACAAAACCGTTTTTAGTCATCGTTTGCGTGTTTGGCATTTGGACATTATTAACCAGTTGTTTATCGAAATAACTTCTGATAAATTGAATAAGTTTATTGATCGAAATGAAAATTATGAGTCTTGAAATTGCCTTATTATAATCAAATTAATTATTATTATGATATCTATATTTCAGACTTTAAGAGTAAATGTCAACCGATGGAAAATTTTAGAGGTCGCTTTCATTTTATCGAACATTTTTCTCGAAGCAAAACCAGCAACGTTGGAAGAGTTTTAGTCTGAAATATAAAATGTATGAGCATAGGTTATGTTAGATAGGTAGGTACAGTATCCTCGGTGAAGCTATCACGGGAGTCGTGAGTTTGGATCCCGAGAGAGTAATAAATATCTGTTTCTGCTATATGCAGTCACTTTGGATTTCCTAGCATGAGGGATAACTCGGATAGAGTTAAATCAATTTAAGGGATAAAGGAGAAATATGTTAGTGCTGAAATAATGGCAGAACTTTGTCTTTGAGGAATTATTTTACGGAGTTTGTAGACCGTAGATTGTATCAGTTTCTTAACTTCATTCGGAAGTTGTAAAAGTCAATTGAGAGAGAACGAGCTTCTAAACGCTGTTTGTGAACTCGCAATTTGTAACGTTTAGGCTTGCACTAGTTGGATTCAAGGCTCAGCACCATTTTCGGTGCCCATAAATGAGTTTTTAAGAGGCCTTTTTGACTTACCTACGTTATTTTTTTTTGTTTATTAGCTGAACCGAGAGACGTTATTCTGTCTTAGCTATGAACTGTCAAACACTCGAAGATTCAATAATCGTAGTTCTGTTTTTTTTTAATATTTTGCGAAACTGTTTATAACTGTTTAAATTTTTAGGGTTCCGTACCTCAAAAGGAAAAAACGGAACCCTTATAGGATCACTTTGTTGGACGGACAACAAAGTGCCCCTATAAGGGTTCCGTTCTGCCTGTCTGTCTGTCAAGACCCGAGGTATCGAGTTGATATTAAAACCATATACTGTCTGCGGTCCTTTGAAGTTGTGAAAAATCAAACTTCTGAGTTAACGAGAAAACAAGTTAAGGCAGTTTATGTCGCAAAAAACGTGTGTTTCGACACTCTCAAGGGAATCAAAATTCATAGGGTACTTTCCGTTGACCTGAAATTTGGTATGAAGCAAGGTCTCATAGCACAAGTATGGAAAAAATCTGAAAACTGTAATTTGTAGTTACGTCACAAAAAAAGTTTTATTTGCGATTTGCAAAAATCTTCATAACTCAATTCGGGAATTGAACTGTTTTCATAGGTAAGTTTGTACGGAACCTTCAGTGCGCGAGTCCGACTCGCACTTGCCCTGTTTTTTTTCATAAGAACTTTCTCCTGGCAATAACAAATTCAACAAAAAAAGTTGGCGAAATTGGTCTTGCCGTTCACGCATGATGACGTTACCAAGAGAAATAGGGATTCATTTTTATATATAATACTCGTAATATACTATATAGCTTCTGCCAGCGTCTTCGCCTGCGTGAAAATGGGTTTCTCCATACAAACTTTGCACTTGAAATTTGCCCACTAAAGGATTGAAACGGGGGGGCCATTTCAATCCTTTAGTGGGCAAATTTCGAAAAATCCTCTCTTAGTGCTCACTTACGTCATAAAAAGAAACTTTTAGCAAAACATGCTCTAAGTCACAGTAGTTCCGGCTGTGCATTGATATATCAGTCAGTCAGTTTCTCCTTTTATGTATATACTCGTAGATAAGGATGTTGTTATAGAATGTCTAAAAGTAATATCAAATATCACGTATTTTACTGGCACGTGGAAACGCTTTTGCTTCCATAAATAAGAGGAATTCAAGAGTCTGAAGTTCAAGGAATGTCGTGAAAAACACTTCTGTTGATACAGCAAAATATCTGTCAATTCCTTTTAAGATTCGTTCCGCGTACGTGTTATACAAAATATCTCCATTCCTATAAGGAGTCGTCTACACGTTTTACGGAATTCCGTCAAAGGAAATCAATCTATAATACATGAATTCCGATCCAACACTTGTAAAAAGCACGGCGGAGCAGCGTGTAGATATAAGACCGTCAAATACGCGCACTCCTAACATATTTCAGGGAGGGAAGGGTGGGCGGTGGACTGTCCGGTCAGTTTGAAAATGCCCCTCCACTCCATGTCGACCATTTTACACTCGGTTGCCCCCGAATCCCTACGCTCACTATTGAGTTATGTTTCATACTCGGCCGAGATGGGAGAAAGGGAATTTTATCGAATAACACATAGACTGAAAAGTTTGCGAGCTGTGATAACAAGTTTTCTTTTTACAACGCTGCACTGTCTGAAAATGAAAAGATTTCGCTAATGTAATAGATGTCGCCATTTTAAGTAATTACGTTGAAAGTATATGGGATGAATTTGTGCTGTTACATTTCGGATTATAGTGAACTTGGCATGAATGAAAAGCTTTTTTTGCAAATGTATTTTGAAATCCTATTAGTCGGAAAGATGGAATAAGGCTGGGATATTTTCCACTACTATATTTACAATTCTTGCTTATATTACGTATGTATATAAATATTAAAGTGTGTATCTTTTTTTTTATTAATTTTTCCTATGAAAATATCTAAATATCGGCGAGGGTTAACTTCGTCTTTATCGCACGGAAAACGGCAGCGTGGTATAAGTGGTCTATTTTGAGCTTATCTCAATTTTACGCCTTTACGGTTCTGAAAGCGGTACGAACATTTTGATCTGTCCAGAGAGGGCGATAGCATCTTGAGTTGACGTTAATACGACAGCCCGCAAAAAATAAATTATATTCCTCTTTAACATAATAAAGATATATTAGAGTGCGGTAATATACTTTCTCGTGCCTGCAAACAGAATTACATTTTGTCTATAAGTTAATACTTATAGATAAAACAAACAAAACAAAGTCCCCGCATGCGAGCGGGAAACTTATGGGATATTTAAACTCTGCATCTTATTCTTCTAAAATTACTAATTGTGCACTACATATTAATGGACTTTTTACTTTTATTAAGGGGTCCCCGGACTCGGACATGCTAGGTTAGAGGTGGTTATTTTTTTTAACCACTCAGAAGAGCATATTTTAGTGAAGTATTTTTGGTGAATGAAGGTATATTTTGTAGTATAAAAACAGGAATAAATTAAGGAACAGTTAAATAGTATCCGAAACTTATACCAACAAAAAATCAGATAGTTTTCTCCTGATGTCATCGCCTGTAGTCCAAATTAAAAATATACTTTTAATAAATAAAAATACGATATTTTAATGTATACGCGCTTTTAAAGCACCATGATCATAGAACACAGACCCTTCATGCTCACTGATCCTTTATCGTCTGATATGATAATGCGTTGAACATAACACATAATGGTAGGTGGTATTAATGCAGAATCGTGAATGAGTAGTCAAAGAGGAATGTGTAGCGTTTCAGTGCACTCCACAATGGGTAGTTGCAAGCTATGGTGCCTAATCATGTGTGAATTGGCAATACCTACATGTAAGTGTGGGTGTAAATGTAAAGTTTTGTTATGCAACGCTTGTGCTTTATTGTAACTCAATTTATATAAATAATAAACTGTAGCGGTATTAACGATTTCTTGCTTGATTTGGTTGAAGAGAAACTTTAGAAATAGCATAAACAACCTTATAATTAGAAAACGACTAAAGGTTCGTTTTCACCAGTACCGGCCAAAAAACTGGTTTCGGCTGGAGTAATGTTTCAACCAAAAAGGACCAGAATATTCGGTTTTTGATCTGACAGTTGTGATAGATTGGTGCCTAAAAACTGCCTTACTAGCTCGTCGATTTATTCGATTTTTTAGTACTTTATGAAAGTTATAAAACTTTATAAATAAGTATAACTATCACGAAATATAGTAAGGAATAACTGTATTGAAATATTATTTTTTGTCAGTTTTCCTGTTACCACGTCAATTTTGGTTTAAGTTCTGGAAGCCAAAACTGGAAGAGTAGCCGAACATTCGATTACGGTTTTAGCTTCGGCTGCTAATCATGTTTTGGTCACACTTACAATGTTCTCACTGCTGGGACTCAAGTCTTCTGTCTTGTCGCGGGTCTAGTGCGTGTTGGTGGAGGTCACATATCTTAGAATTTTTGAGTCTAGGACATGCCGGTTTAACTTAGATGTTTCCCTTCACCATTTTGACAGAAAAAGCAATTAGAAGGCAGAAACTGATCCAGTTACGAAAAATTCTTCACATATGAATAACTTTGCTATCGATAAGTGTTATGAACTTCTTTCCTGAAAAAATGCACGCTTACAGGAAACAGCTGGTTACCATATAACAATAATCCTCCTGATCGAATCATCATGGATTAGCCAAGTACGCATGGTATATTACAGTGTACAAGTGTGTGTGCAAACACAGGAGCAGCACTCTCTGTTCCTTTACTCTAACAGTCCGATGGGACGGTAATCCGATGTGACCGGAGACCGTAGAATCACTGGCTTTACGTGCTTTCAGTGGTACGGGGGAGTAACTTCCAAATTCCGGGCTGCTACAGAGTATTTCTTAATAGAAAAACCTAATAGCACATTCTGCCCGACCCAGGACAGTGTGCGACTGTCGAGTGTGAGGTAGTAGGTCGGGCCATAAATGAGACTGACGAGGCAGTTACTGAAAACCATAATCAGAACCTATCACATAAACAGGAATAAAAAACAAAATAGGAAAAATAATTCAGTATTACTTAGTTACGTAAAATCATTTTTGTTGTATTTTTAAAGTAAAAAAACCGGACAAGTGCGAGTCGGAATCGCGCGCTGAGGGTTCCGTACAAACTTACATATGAAAACAGTACAATTCCTGAATTGAGTTACGAAGATTTTACCGAATCGCATTTTTTTTATTGTGACGTAACTACAAATTTCTAGTTTTCAGAATTTTTCCAAATTCTAGGTCAACGGGAAGTACCCTATGAACTTTGATTCCCTTGAGAGTGTCAAAATACACGTTTTTTGCGACATAAACGGCCATTTCTTTTTTTTCGTTAACTTTGGAGTTTGTTTTTACCGCTTCCTAGGACCGCAGACCTGAGTATATAGTTTTAATTTCAACTCGATACCTCTATGCGTTCTCGAGATAAAGGGTCTTGACAGACAGACAGACAGACGGACGGACCACAAAGTGATCATATAGGGATTCCATTTTTTCCTTTTGAGGTACGGAACCCTAAAAATAGTAGTAGTAGTAAATGTGTTCTTTTTTTGTATTTTCAAAACATACAACATATCTCCATAACTTTGTTAAATGCTTTTATCTGTCATAGCGTTGTTTGTTGACTGTACCTACGAAAGCTGATCTGCCCAACAGTTTGGCACTTAATTGAACAAGCAAGGGTCGGTGTTGTGACACAATCGTCACCGATTTCAGCGCGCCCGAATATTAATTTAATACCTACGAGTGTCGCCCGATGTGATAATAGTAATTGCGCGTTCCAATTGGCAAGCCGATTGCATTCGACGCATCGACAATTTTCAAAATAAAATTATTATATTCAATGACGTTTATTGTTAAATATTATCAAGTTATAGCTTTTTAACGTTGCTTTTCAATTGTTAGCGTTGCTGTTTTGTATTAATTTTAATTAAGGGAAGTCATAGGAATCATAATTACTCGATGTTAATGTCAGAATGGTAAAAGGGAAACTCTATAGTTAACTTTTTAATTACCTGCGTTAAATAGGTTGCATTTTTTAACCGAGAATATAAAAAATAACAACGTAGAAAATGTGTAGGTAGAGAATTTTATTTTTATCATATTTTATCTACCCGGCAACCTGGAAAGCAAGCGGGTCATGTTGACATTCAATAAACAGCGCCTATAAATAAATGAAAATAAAAATAAAATACGGATAAAGGTGTATTCACACGATCGATCGCACGGGCATGCATCCGAAGCGATTGGAGCGGAAACGCCCGGGGCATTGCACAGCGAATTTATCATACGTTAGTGTGTACATACCTAACTTTCAACGTGCAATCTCGCGTGGTACGTACTATGTTTACCAAGTGTGATTAATAACTATTACCTATACTGAATATAACGCTCGGCAGTGAGCTGAGTCAACAAACTCCCGATCAAAATATATAGATGAGATATTGATACAAAACGGAAATCATACATACCAACTATAAAAGTGCAAATACACTGTGTGGTTAGAATATGTACCTAATTAAGATTAAGTATAAAAAATAACAGATACGATTTGGAGTTAAAATAACAAATATTGTTTGTAACTATGAGGACAGAACGTTCTTGTTACAACATGCCGGATTGTAGGTATCTTAAGGGCCTATTACACCACTCGATATTCAGACAGTCTTAGTCAATGTCGCGTAGTGTAATAAGGGTTAGACCGGTCTTACTCGGAACAAAATATCGTGTGCTGAATATCGTGTAGTGTAATAGGCCCTTTAGGGTGATTCTTTGAAACCGAGAGTACGTCTCATTCATCTAGCCTAATTTTCGTACCTATCTGTGTCGTGTTGTAAGCCATTGGGCGCAAATGAGTGCCTTTGATACATTTAGTGATCGGGGAAAACTAATATGCAAATAATAATATCAAATTGTAAAGAAAAAACTAGGTCCGACGAATGAGACACCCTCTCGGTTTCAAAGAATCACCCCTTAACTGTAAATATATTTGTAGGTAAGACGTAAAGGATGATATATCTTCATGATTATTCGAAAGAGTGGCGGTGGCCCTAGAACGCAGAGAGGGAGGGTTTTAGTTGAAAGAGTTTAAATGTGACACTCTCTCCCGATCCGCCAGTTGGATTTCATGATTTTCCAACCCAACAGGAGTGACTTTTTACCTCAAAAAAGGGTATACGTATATGTTATACAGTAGGGTAGTTAGATATATTGAAAAAAGTTTTGTGATAATTAAAATAAGGGATGGCATGTAAATCATCATCATCATCATTTCAGCCCAAAAGACGTCCACTGTTGGACATAGGCCTCCCCCAAGCGTCACCACAACGACCGGTCCTGTGCGTCTGGCATGTAAATATCAATCGAACACGTGTGCCATCTGCTAGCGAACAGAGGACGAATCATTTTCAATCCCACACATAAAAATATACAAAGTAGATACATAGAAAAGGGAAAAAAACGTAAAACGTTTCCACGCTTCGAAATCCAACGGCACAAAGAGGAACAGAAATTAAATGTCATGGCGTCTGATAACTATGAAAGGAGAAAAAGTAAAAATCAACCATTTATTTTGACGTGGTTAGAATAAATAACAGCCGGATGGGCCGATGCCCAAGGTTAAGCAACGCTTGGTCTGTCTGTGGATGGGTGAGAATTTTAATATATCGACACTCCTCCGTGCCTCGGAGATCAGGTTGAACCGTTGGTTTTGGCTGTCATTATGTTTTTTTTTTTCACTCCTGTTCCTTCGTTGCCTTTCATACCAGGGCAGAGCCTTCCTTACAGAAGCAGACCCTTGGCCCCACCAGTAGGCTTCGACCCTGCTGGACCCCTACGGTTTTCTGACAACTCCTTGAAGCGCGCGTGTAACAGTACGCGCCGTCGACGACTTGGGCTCGGTCCGGACGGTTACCGGACGATCGGACGGCGAGCTACCCATTGCTCGCCCTCCGCAAGCCCGCACCTACGGTGGCCGGAAATCGGGATCGGTATTCCAGCGGCTGGGGCGTGAGGACCACGTCCTCGCGCATGCACGTGCGTCCTCCTCCTTTGCTAGCAGGCGACCGCCTGCCATTCCTCCTCGCTTCGCACCATGACCTGTACCAAGGCTCGGCGCGAGAGATCGTTGCTGCCAATGTCACGGTGTGTATGTATGTGTGTTTTCATGTTGATATTCATATATCGTTACGGACAGTCAAAAGCCACGATATTTGACACCAGCCAAACCAAGGGGTATTGTGTTGTCCATACAAAATACTGGTAATCAGCCGCTGATACCTGTAATGTACGCTTTATTGGTAATTCAATATGAAATGCCTCTGCCATTTCGATATGAATTGGCCCTTAGTCCATTCGGAGCCCTCGTTGACTAAGAAACCGGTGTAGTGCTAGGAAGCGGGCGGAAATAACAATAAACCAACTTCTGAAATTACGGTACCTATTAATCTTTTGTTCGGATTTCCATGATATTTTTTACGATTTTCTTTCAACTGGATTAAATCTTTACGAACCCTATGAACAGTAAAAAAATATGACTTTTTGTATAGACGATGGAGTATTATGATAAATTTTGTAGTGGCCCTTAAAATGAATATACATTACGCTTGGTTGAATGGCATAGAGCAACAGTAGAACTCGTATTTTTCGATTTTGTTCCCGTAGTTGATTGAAACAGCGGGTGCGCTGAATAGAAAATCGGTGGTTAACTTTTGTTTTATCCACTCTAACGAGAACTTTGGCAATTCATTTGTTTTCTCCTTTTACGGTCCGCTGAATGAAAAAGTAAACCAATGCTGACGTGTTGTTTTCTGGTGGGTATTTTTGTGTTGCAATCCAAATTAGCCAGCGTTCTGCGAAGTCAAGATGACCAATTGGAATATAGCCATATAGTATTTTCTGTTTCTACAGTGGATGTTTAGTTAAATTATCGTCCTAAGCATATGTCACTGAATAAAAATATAACAGAAAAATATTAAACCCCCTTTGTTGCTGATAGTTGAATCAATTTATTGTACACTAAAATAGTAAGAAAACTTTTACATAAACTTAATATAATCTGACTGATCTGACTGGCTTTTTGCTCTAGTGGTTATTGGCCCTGTCTGCTATGCTGTAGGTCGTGGGTTCGATTCTCACCCATGATAAATGTTTGTGTGATGAGCACGATCATTTGTTCTGTGTCTGGGTGTAATTTATCTATAATACCGTCTTTAGAACGTACGTATTTAGAAATATACAAGTATGTTTATCGGTTGACTAGTACCTACTCATAACACAAGTTCAGCTTAATTTGAGACTAGACGGCGTTGTGTGATAGTTGTGGAATATTATTAAAAAAAAAATATCTACGGGTACAATGCCAGTATCGAATCAAAAGATTAAAGTTCCGACCATTGTCATTGCCACAAACATTTAAAACCCTCACATTTCAAACCCTCACACGACATCAAAACGGGCAATAAACCTTAGAAAAAACAGAACCTAAATCAATAACTGAACGCGTTCCGATAACAAACTGTGAAACTTTTGAAAATGAAGTGTTGAAAGTTCTCAGGGCAATTTTTCTTCCCGCCGTCAATGTCAGAGGCAATATTTCACGAGTTTAACAGCGCCGCGCAGATATCGATGGCCGTGGGGAATCCCAGTCCGACTGGATGCCCGATGGACGCTTCTCTGGGAAACCAACTAAGCCAATTTGTGTGTAAATTGTTAGTCAAGTTATTATATTAAGTTGTGTTTATGTGAAATCAATGTCAGATTTGAGGCAAGTCTTGTCATTGAATAAATACTTAGATATTCTGTATCTCCGTACTTAATTATTGTCACTTCAACATTACAACTTTATTCAGCTTGAAGACTTCTGATACCTCCGGTTTTCTACAAGTGCTTTTATATTATAATTTTATTTAAATACCTTTTCCTTCAATAAACATTCAATAAAAAAACGTTTTCCTTAAACTAAACGATTGAGTGAGATAGAGATATTTCTAATTTTTCGGTTGACCTGCGCCACCAAGATTGTAGCACTAGGAAAATAGACAGAATGAACGCAAACAGACCGGAAAAGTAGAGAAAAAGAGCCGACGAGCCGCCCGATGAACAAGCGAACTGTACCGACTAATTGAAATCATTGAACATACTTCTAATATTTAACTTGAGCGAGCTCTTTTATATATTATTTCACCAACTTTGATTGGATCTTCCAGCTTTCCTTCAAATAAATACTATCGTTTCATAATGCCATATTACTAACTATTTCTTGACTTTAAACAATATTCGCTGGTATCACAATATTAATGACTTCATCCGACCCTTTGTCTCTTCGCAGAGTAATGTTTTCTTGAGCAATCCCGCCGGGGGGCGCAAAAACGTCTATTTAACCACTATCATTAATAACTTGGACCTTTTTTCGGGGATTACTTGCAAGAAATACGATCGAGGATATTGTACTTCAATGGGTAGATATATGAGTACATTAAGTATCAATATGTTACCTTTTAGTTAATATACTCGCTTCGAAAATGTATGTGGAAAGAGAAAATTTACGGCTAGTCATGAAGAAGGATCATCTTCAAGACCACATGCGCCTTCAGATTTATATACGAAGTTTAGTTTAGTTCTTGTTGTTAGCGTGAACACGCGAATAAATAAAAGTTGAACGTAGAATTCCACGACTATTTCAGCTACTAAAAGAACCTACAATAACGTAGGCGGTAATCCTTTTCGTATCAATTTTATTCTAGTGTTCAAATAACAGCTCCCACGTTATCGATAAATGAACAAAATCTAAATAAAATATTCTGTATAAGAGCAAAAGTAGAAAAGAAAGTAAAGAAAGAGTTCCAACAGAGCAATATTGCCGACCACCTGCTCCGCGGAGATAGGGATCATAATGTTAATTTAATTAAAGGACTAATCTAAATTGCAGACGACCCAACACTCCGCCGACCATTAAAAGGATATTTCGTCGCCGACACTAAGTTGGGAAAGTCGCTGATTATAAATATCTTAGAAAACAAGTCAGGGGAGACGATTTACAGTGAAAACATCAAGTAAATACCGAACTTTGTACCGAAGTTTTAATCTGCAGGGTATATTTTTTATTCAAATTAGCCGAGTAAATATGTACAAGGATAATAACATTTTTGATGAGAACGGACCGTGTAAACTTAATTTAGGACAGGACGTAAAAAAAGAATTTTGTATGATAATAAAACAACGTGCAACGTAAGTATTCAGTAAAAGTATTCTTGAATGTAGTGTTTGGTAGAAAGAACTCCTTGAAAAGAATAGCCGTACAATCATAGTTGATGAACAGCTATATTTAATTAAAAGGCAAGTAGGATACTTATCTAAATTGCAGACGGCCGGTTTAAGTTTCATTAAAAGGGGTTCTCGGTCTCTACACAAGGAAGAAAAAGTTTTGCAGCGATAAAGATGCCTTTCGCCTTGAAAGCAGACAAAACTTGTTGGGAGGTGGGTGGAAAACAATTTATTATTTCCTTTGATAGCTAAGAATCTCGAAAGAATTTGCTAATTTTAAATGCTCAATGCACGATTATTCTTCGTTGTGAGTATTTGTTTCGCTGTGATATACTTGGCGCACTTTCCGTTTCTTTTAGTGAATTTAAATGTCAACTTTTTGGGTGCATCGGTTCCGCTCTATGAGATCAACTTATGATAGGCATATTTTTAGATAACATAGTATTTCTGCCTGCTGTACCTTGATTAAAGATAAAATATGGGTAATCGAATAATGGCCGAATATAATATACATATAATGAAGAGACAACAGCTGATATCAATTCAAATTGGAGGGAGCGGTCGGTTACAGCACTGGGTCGCTGGTCCGCCCAAATTATGTTCAATGGATAATTAATCGTCCCTGTTCACTTCAATAACAATGGCCCTCTATATCGAGATAGATCGATCATTATAAAGCTATATTGCACGGATAATATCATTTTAACGACCTTTAAACGACTAATGATGCGATATTTTTTCGCTGTTGACCTTTTAAATTACCTGGACGGTGGGGACTTTGTTTGTTTTGCCCTTTGTCAGTGAAGCGTCTCTTGTTTGTTCCGCAGCAGTGGCCACTTGTATAGCTGTACTAAATGATGAAGTTATTGACTATACTGGTTTGTTTACTATTTTTATTTTATATATAGTGCTGTGGTCTTGTTAATTGCAGTATTCATTTAAAAAATGATAATGACACACAAGTTTGGTGCAAAATTATATAAATATGTAAAATATAGCTTTTATTTTTATCAATTTATTTTTTTCAGACAAATTTTTTGTATAGATAATAATTTATAAACGAACATAAAATAATATATACTATTTACTCTTAACTGATTAAAACTAAATAAAAATGAAAATGTAAATATTGCCATGCATTTTAAAAATAATTATGACACCTAGCATTGCATGAACTTTATGGCTTTCTTGCGATTTATCCTCAAGAGAAACATATTTGAACGCGGTAGTATTATTTTAATGGAACCCCAAAGAGAGGGTCGCCAGCAATTAAAATTTTCCATTTTATTAAATTAACGAGCAGAGGTAAGTACGTCAAGTAGATACTTCACCCAGCCTTTTACTTGTGCAAATATAATGATATTTTCTATTGACAAATGCGTATTTAGATATAATCTAAACCTGAAATGGTTGAGCGGTAAGATCAATATTGCGAGAGTTAACATTTCTTTGATTTCGTATTCTATATTTGTTTATACAATCAAAGCGAAATAATCCCTTTGTAAGGCCCGGAGCAGATCTGAGGGGTGTCTCTAACGAAAACTATTGGCAACGATAAACATACAGGGTTACAAGGAAACTGGGTTTGTCTTATCCTATTTGAATTTCAAATCTGTATACAGGTGAGGATACGATTGGGCGCAACTTCCTCTACGGTTTAGATTTACCAGCCTCAATTGAATCTAGCGTTGGGACTTGTACTGTGTATCTATTTGATAAAGTAGCATAAGATACTGTATCTGAAGGTTTTGGGATACTTTTGTGTTGCGACAGTCAAAAAATAATTTTAAAATTATGATATTGTTTTTAATTACGGCTTGTTATTGCTATGGCTACTACAATACTCTAAAAATATATATTTTTGAGAATAAATTTTCATTTGAATTTTCGTACAATAACCTTTGGTGTCGTCTTGGGCCGACAGCGGGCAATATAACATTAATAATAATGGCTTCATAGCCCATCGCCTGCGGGCCTTATAGCATCCCTTTTGTCTTACCGGCTTTCACTAACTTGCATGGGAAGGTAATATAATCTTGTAACATTGTCGTTTGTTTTTGATAAGGTTTGGTGAACAAGGGATTCAGAGCTCTAATGAAGGTTAATGTTAAACTTGAACATATTTACCAAACCTATAACAAGTTCAAGGAAAATACGAAAGATAAGAAAAATTTACAAAGTTTTTGTTCCATACCCTAAAATTAGAACAATAAATTCACCCATAACGACGACGACCTCTACTTTCTGAACCAGTATAAAATATGATTTTCATTACAACATTCCAAATGACGCAACATTAAATCATCTATCGAGCAAGGTATAGTTTGTAGCTGTAGCGAATAAAGCCGTAAGTTCCTATGAGGGCCACTATTAAATTCTTTATTCCTAAGGTAGGGGGAGAGGAAATTCCTCCACTCGACGTCTACATCCAGGGCAATTTTTCACGAGTGTATGTCTGTGGACGCACGGCACTGTGTGCTGGTACAATATTTAAGTTAATGTACATCGATAAATAACGGCGTATACTTTCATATTTTATTTGAAACATTTCTTATTTTTGCCAAGAAATTGAGTAATTCGGTTATCAGTTGGAAAAATTGTAAGAAAGTGTTTTGTTTCAGGCTTCATTAAACATCGCTGTTGTACGAAAATGTTCCTGATATATCTGCGAGTGAAATCTTTATTACAAGACCTAATCGCAATACAGAGTATATCGTAATAAAGGCCAAGGCCTTAACAAAAAAAAAAGTATGTAAGTAGCTGTACTAAAAACTGGATGGCTTTTGGTACTTTATGGTACGAGTTTCGAAATGGTGTCGTGCTAACGTTACGGTTTTCTCCAAAGATACTTTTAGTACCTGTAGCCGGAAGTACCACTGCTGATAACTTGCACCAAACCGTTAGCTGTATCTCAGCAACCGCTTCAGACTATCTGATTCATGGCTCTAATCTCCACAACTATAGAATTTGTACGAAGATACATAGCCGCAGTAAATTATGGTTTATACATTATGTTTGTTAAAAGAAGTCAAAATACTCTATATTTTGATTAAGGAAACCAACATACGTTATCTTCCGCATCAATCAATATCTTCGAGAAACATTGACCAAACCTCTTGAAACACGGTCAACTCAATAACAGATTGAGTGTCACATCAGTTATATGAGTCAATTTAAAGAGCGAATTCAATCAGTCCAAACAAGCAGAAAATCGAACCCCAAATCATCCAATCGTAGTAAATCTCAAATTCCGAGTACGCAGCTAAGGAGCGGCCCGTCCCGGCCAAGTCCCTGATTTAAATTGCAGATGCCCCTCGGGAACGAACGCCGACTGCCGCGATATGCTAATCATAGTCAAGCCAAGGATTATCCCTGTTTACACTTAACAAACTCACTTAATTTCGCACCGACCGATGTCTTGGCATATTTGTTGTCCAAAACGTTGAATAGTGGACGGCCTAAATCTGACAGGCGAATTAAGGGATATTAATTTGTTATAGTGTGTCTGTTCGTAATTTTATTCATAGCTTTGTGTAAGGCTGACACAAAGTTTTTTTTTTAACGTTTTTATGTACGTAGAGTCTGTTACTGTTGTGTAGTAATTGATATACATGATATTTTTTTTTAATTTATTTACTTTCTTGATAAATAAACTGTTTAATTTATATTACTGGAAAGGCATTTTGTTTAACACTTTAAAACACTTACATCTGCTAGCAGGTAAACAAAGCTACTTATTTTATACTTCGACGCAGCTCTTAACAATTTATTCTTGAATAACATCACTTGTAATAACATGCGTTTGTTTACGGTACAAACGGATGCTATTCACTGACTGACCTTAATATTATGCAGTTTAGTATTAAACTATAGACAAAGGAATATAAAACGCTCAAGGTCTATTATTTAATGCAGAATTAGATTCCAGATAAAACCTCTTTTGGATAACAATCTTGTTTATGCGTCCATTACTGTTCTTTTTTAGCGTTATTGTAAGCTGTTTGCATAATTTTAAGTCAAGGCAGAGTTGGAATCTTAAATAATTTTGTTACGATATTCAATTAGATTCCTCAGATACTAACACTTCATTTTCAATAGTCTAGTCTTGATAAATTTCAAGGAACTTCTCGAAGTCTCTAAGTATGCTTTCAGTAATTAAAAGGATTTCTTTTTAGGAAAATCAATTTGGTAATATAACTTTTCTTTAAAGTAGAATTTGAAACTTTACATTTATGAATATTGATAGCTCTATTACATTTCGTATTTCATGAGAACTCTGAAGGCAAAATTTTACTGGGATTCTGTTAATAACAAAAAAAAATAGCAAATAATATACTTATCTCTAATTTCTGTTCAAACAACTACTACGGGCAAACACATTAAATAACATTATTTTTATTTCCTTTAAACATTTAACGTGTCGGGTAAATAACTAGACCAAGCAATAAGTACGCCTGAGGCGTCGTAAAGTCGATCTGAGGTGGCACTAATACGAATTTATGTCGATGGACCCACGGAGGCGCTCTGCTCGATATCGATTCGCCTAGAGCCTATAAATGTTTCAATTTTCAAACCGCCCATTTTATGTTAACCATTATATATTTTATTATACTCAACAAAAATCCTATTTATATTTTTGGCGCCCAGCTTGGGACAGTCCCAATTGGGCGCCAAATAATATTATGCGGTTTATGGGTTAGTTGACGTTGAAGTAATTTTTATGCATTTAATTTTAAGTCGTCTCCAGATGAAATTAATTTGTTTTTGAACGTGACCTAAAGGACGTACAAAAAAATCTCCACGAATAAATAGCATTCAACAGAAAGATAATGCTGCACGCGTTAAAGTTTAGTTCCATTTTGTTGGGCACTTATCTTCTCCTCTCAAGTATAATGGAAGTAGGAAAACGATTAAGTCATATTTTACGAGCTCCAGACGACGCGTCGAAGTAAATTCTGTCAAACGTTAGCGTTGACATATAAGGGGCAAGTAAGCTCTCTGGTACCGTTTAACTTATATATCGAATTTGGGGAGGAAATCTCTAAAATTTACATGAGAAAGCCTCGTGGAAAGAGGTCTGCGTTCCTAGAGATGTCTCGGGACGCGCTGCCTCCTAACAAGGGACGGGAATGTTTGAGGTATCCGACGTAAGCACGCGGAATACGACTGGAATATTTGATTGAAATCGTGAACGTGCTTAATATCAAATTTTTACTTGATTATGTTTTTTGGGTCTAAATGTACGTGACTTTGTTAAGTAGGCTTTTATTTTTATCGTATCAATAAAGTCGCAATAAGGGTTGATCGTGTTAGATTTTCAGGAGAAATTATAATAATTTAATCAAATCAAGTATGGCCAAAACTAATTTAGTAATGAAATAAAACTTTTTCTATGATCCCACATTGTTAACAAACAAGATTAAACAAGGCCCCCTCAGCTGACATTAAAAGATAAATACGGTGGCGGGGGCCCCACGTTGGGCGCCAAAGTTCGCGATATGTGGCCTGCCACATGAGTAGTAATTAACACCGCCTCGCGAGCTCTCCTCCCTGCCCCGCACGCACCCCTGCACCCTCGCGCCTCTTTGCCACCCTCCCAACACTCACTGGGGCACACCGATTGAATTAAACTTCGGCACGGTTGTTGTGGTTCGGATCCGAGGTTGGTTTTGTCGCCCGCGTTTCGTGCAGCTGCGATTAAACTAGCAACACTTGTCCAGCATTTATTAGTTTTGCTGGCAACATTTTGAATCGCAAAAAGTGATATTAGCAGCAATTTGTAATCATTAAGAAAGTTCTTGATAGATTACGTTAATTGAGTTATGCGGCCTAAGTGTACCCAAAATTATGCGTAGGTATAGTTGATCGATCTTTATTAGTAGTCGCGATGATGTCCAATAAATAATACCTAACTCTGAAGGATTTTTGTAAAGCCTAAAGGTTTGATTTCTATGATTAGATATGAGAAATAAGAATTGTCCATTATTCAGATACTAGCATATAGATACATAGCACAGTTGAACTCTAGCACTAATGAGGTGCCAAGAAGAAAACTAACAATAAAACACAATTTTATAAAAATGTTCCTTCTACATACGGACCTTACGGAGCAGAGCATGAGCTCAATGTCAACAGTTATAAAGTTTTTCTCTCCGTACAATAAGTCTCCGAAACAAGAAGTGTAGAGCACTAGGCAGAGTGGGGGGAGGGTTGTGCCCCACCTAGAAGCACAATTAGCGCGCGCGACTCAACACGGCTTGAGTTTTAACAACGCGGCGCCGAGCTCTCGGCATCATTCACATGAGATAGGCTCTGCCTTGCGGGATTCTTGTGTCCTACACTCCTACACACGCGTTAAAGGAACTGTAACTGTATTTGTTTTAAGTGGGTTTTCAGGTAACGAATGTGTTTAGTGTTAGCACTCGATTCATTTACATGTCAGCTCGGACTGGGTGCTGTTTATGTAAATGGCGCTCGGGGGTGCAATAGCTTTGTTTCTACTGTTATAATGTATTTGATTGATTGCGTTGCGTTACCTTTATTTTCTAAGTTATATAATTAACGCAATCAATTTGTTTAATCAAGCGCATGTGTTTCATATATGGATAGGATAAATAATATAATAATTTGTTCTAAAACAAATGGAATGTTGAAATTAAATGAGTTTAAACAATGAATTCATAATTACACAAACTATATGTTATTTTAGCCAGAAGTGACAAATATTTGTAGCACGTAATTACATTAAAACAGTTTGTAAGGCATTTAAGCAGATAACGGGAGATACATAACCTCCACGAAAGCTCTAAATCTCACTGGGTAATTAACACTGGCTGTGCTAACAACGCTTGAAACTATATTTATTGTGTTGTTCTATATTTGGGTAGATACTAAATAGTATTCAATTTTGGCAAAAACTTTGAATATATCCACAATGATCTATAATGATATAACGGTGATACTCGTAAGCGAGTGAAGTGTCTACAGTTCAATTCCCAAGTTGGACAGTTTTATTGTGTTTGTCCTAAAGAAAATTTTCATTAGACGCCCGAACTTTGGAATTGGACTCGAGAAATGGCACAATCTTGCCCTAAACTCCCCACTGCATACCGGTTTCATGGAAATTGCGTTGTACAAATCTGTCTAAGATTTTATTTATATGATGACTTTAATTGATGTATGATGTTAAGTATATATTAATATATTCATTACCCAAAGACACGTGATGCATATTGTTGTCATCATTTAGGAATTTGAATGCGTGCACGACTGTTCGTAATAAGGAAATGCCATTACGGTTGTTAGATGTTTCTGAGTACAACGACATTTTCGTTCAGTGGATATAAACTACTTTTCAGTTTAACAGTTCTAGTAATCGATAATTAAATTGCTGTTGATTTATGTTCTGAAATTGCGGTTATGTCTTTCTGAAAACGGATATTCGCAGAAATATATAAACTATGTTATTTTATTATAAAATCTTATATAATTCAACTTGAAATTCGTTAAATACAATTTTTTCATAAAAACTTATCACAACAAAAAATAATAATTAGTTGAACGGTATTTCAAACTCCGGCGGGATGAAAATATAAATAAAACTGCGGAATTCGCAGTCAAAGCCAGACTATAAAACTCTCAAATGAAAATCTCTGGATGTGCTTATGTGCATAGGATACGTACATATTTGAATTTCCCACATAAGGGAAAAGTCTTTAAAAACTTTAATAAAAAGCGTATATTACGCGTCCACTTGGGCAACGAGTTTTTATTGGATTTTGTGGTGTTTTCCTCAGCTCCTTATACCGCTTACCTATTTATTTTCTTTAACGTAACTTTACGTCTCTGTTTACCTTATTACAATTTTTTACATTTAGCAGATTTTTCAAAATTTTGACCCATTATTATCAACTAAAATCTTATTGACATTCTTGCCCAATTGTAATACAAACAATGAAACATGGAAACTGAAAAAAGCTAAAACATCGACTGGTACACGAAGATTACCCGGTAACAAAAGTTCATTAATCGTCGATAACAACGGTTGACTAGGTAGCCGTACAAGTGCCTGAGCGCGAGTGTCGAACGCGTGTACGGTGCACTCCACTGCTCTCTGCGACTCTGCAACACTCTAAACTCCTCTATAAGCCTCTCTCATTCCCTGTTACTCGCTCATTTCAGCTTTAGTGTTAAGGATAGGCTCCTCTCTTTTCAACTCGACTTCACTTTGAACTTTATCTGTCTCGATGTCTCTATTGTTACGATGTACTTTTGTCTTGTCCATTGCAGCGAAATAGATTCTTCGTCGAGCCGGTGAGATGGTGGACCGTGAGAGTTTATTATTGATATTTTGATTATTGTCCGTATCTTCCTCAAATGCAAATTTTATTTGAAATATTTTCTTTAGTTTCAAAAAATATATGTTCGTTTTCTGCATACTACACAGTATACGCACCACGAACTATATTTATTCACACGTAAACAGTAATGTACTCGTAAAACGTATGTAACGGCTGGTTTAGCGTAAAAACTGCGGCAGAAAACGTGTGTATATTATAGGGAATCTCGTTTAGTATTAACGCCGGAATAGAGACGCGAGAAAATCCGCCCACCTTGTATAAAAGTTAATAGTACGAGTATGTAGTGGTAGTTGGCGAGGGTTTTCCCAAGATGTCCATAGCAAGTTCTACGCGATCTGCTCGGAGTACTCGCGGCATTCAAATCGCTGCGTTAGCATACAATATTTGAGCAGGAGTTGGGAATCTTCATCGCGTGCGGGTGTGTATGCCCGCTCTGCCCTCGCAAATAGAATTTCGATAGCGAACTGCTCCCAAAAGGGTTTGTTTGCGGATGCCACTCACGCATTCCGATCTCTTGGTTACGAGTGTTTACAATTAGTTCATATCGACTAAACTTTGATTATGTATAAGATTTCATGTATATTGGCCCGCAGCGTTTGGGGATGAGTTATTTTAGAAATATTTGGACAACCTGCAACATTGTGGTCATAAATATGTCCATTAAAGACGCGGCTGATTTATCGACGTTGTGCGTTGAGCTCATAAACCCGTTGTTATAGTTAGTATCTAATGAAAGATAGCAACTAAAGACGATTATTTTCGTTTTTACGCGAACCTCCCTCGATAGGGAGTGACTTAGGCATACGTAAATACGTACCCCTTTCTCTCTAGCTCGCCTATTTAACTATTAAACCAGCCCGCCCCAACGAACTAACGTATTCATGACTTGGAGAATAC
Source organism: Mythimna pallens (assembly GCA_961205895.1). Classification (NCBI taxonomy): domain Eukaryota; kingdom Metazoa; phylum Arthropoda; class Insecta; order Lepidoptera; family Noctuidae; genus Mythimna; species Mythimna pallens. Next base: position 13,914,724 of record OY540834.1, read on the forward strand.
CACCCCCTATTTTACGAGCGGTGGTCGCAGTGAATCGGAAAGGTTACCTATTCGGACCCCGGCCTATGTGAAATATCACGCTAGCATATGCTACGTAATTTGAGGGATCCACGAAAGGTTTGTCCGTAAGTCGACGCGATTGTTCTACATAAAGTTAAAGAGGAGCTTGAATACAATATGTATTGTTTTCTAGTGAATGTGAATATTGAAGCCGGAGTTTTTTATGAAATAGATATCTAAAAAATCGTAAAAAGTTTACAGAGATGCAAGTCGACTTACCTACTCTATAGGAAAGGCGATGACATAGTCGTCATCATAGCAGCTATAAAATATACTGAAGTTCAATTTGTTTATGAATAAAACTCAAAGAGAGATCAGAGCATTAAAATTCCGCGATTGTTTGCATCCGAATGTACCAGTTGACGCACGGCTGAATTCGGTGTGCAAAAATCGCACGCGCGGTCATCGGGCACTCTCGCTGCGACCCTTTCCAGCATCCCTCGTCCACTTCGTTACGCGATATCCGTTTTCGACCTTTAATATTTATATTTGGAACGAGCTGTCGGCCAATTAGGCGACTCCGAATTCAAATTGGCAGTTCATGTTGACAGTTGCCAGGTGGCTGGCGCAAACGGCGCACGTCTCGGAAATCGAAATTTATATGAACGTCCCTCGACATTTAATGACCTCCTTTGAAGTGTTAGAAAATGGTCGTAAAGCTATTTTAGAAACCGACATAGCGATTACTGCTTCTGTTTGTGTGGAAATGAATGTTTCAGTAACAAACCGCAAACTGCTGACAATGAAAGTGCTAATTTTGTGTGAAGTTGATGATGTACCTACGCGAAGTGCTTGATAAACAATGTCAAGAAAATGTTTTATTTCACAATCTTAGAAAACTAAAACAAAATTATTGTATTTAAATCTTACCCCGTTTAATATTAAAAGAAACAACAGTATGGTATTAATAAAAAGCGAGAGGTCGGTACAGACGACATCTGTCTACGGCTGAATTTATCTCGGGACAAATTGCAACGCCCGAGTCGGCGCACTGGCGCGGCCGTACTGCTATCCTTTGTACAAATGAGACACACAACAGCGCAATGGTTTCGCTAAATTAATATGTTTGCACTATCTTAAGTTCTGAAAATTGGATCTGAGTCAGGAAATGAGACAAGATTCACGAACCGCGCGCATTGTGACTACGTTGACTCATATACCTGTTTCAAATAAAACCTTTTGATGTTTCTCCGCTGGCACGTTCAACAATTGATCAACAAATCGTTATTCCGTGTAAGTAGCGTCAAGGATTCATTTATTGCCTCTTAGTACTGCGTGTCCCCGAAGGGAGAATACGTGTGCGTAATACTTGAATGTAGGTGAGTTGTTATCGTTGAACGCCTTTTAGAAATCCAGAAAATTGCACGAAGATTTGTAGGTAAAAAAGTAGGGCTTTGTGCGATTGTGGACAAGAATATACCGAAAACAACAGGTTTGTTTGACGCGGGAAAAACAAAAAATAAAATAAATCACGGTTTTTAATTGAATGGAAAGAACATAACAGAAAAACAATGTCTTAAAAACAAATAACTTGTTTTCATATCCTGATCAAAGCGTCATACCTTAATAAAACATCAGAACCACAAGCTGTACAGCAAACAAGGTATAAAGTCGCAAGACGACAACTTGACAATATTTATCCCAACAACTCGGTTTGTTTAAACGTTAATTATCGTTTTATTTATGTTGGAAATATTCTAATTTACCCCGAGAGCTAATACCCGAGCTGTTCGGCGAGACGAGACAAGACGGCGCCCGTCCCGCCATCTGACAGGTGTCTTACGCGTGGTCGGATTTATCTTGAGATAAATTGCTACGAGCTCTGTTTTCTACTATCATGTGGACCTCGCACGTCACGAGGATTACACCACGATTTAAATCTGTAAGTTATCGTGTTAGTTTAGTTTGTGTGACTCTGTCTAACGTGGTATTTAGGATTTGAGGTAGGTATTTGTCCGGAAAATATATCTGGACCAGAATGCTGAATCTTGATATAGAATTGGATTATGCTCTGTTTTCAATCATAACTCTGAAGAATTATGAAGTACTTAGCATCTGCCAGCGACTTCGCCCGCGTGAAAGTAGGTTTCTCCATACAAATTTTGGACCCCTGTCTCATCCCTTTAGGAGTGAATTTTGGAAAATTCTTTCTTAGTGCTTGGCTACGTCATAAAAGTAAAACTTGAGAAAAATTTCTCTTCAAGTCTGATAATTTCTGTGCGTTAGATAACCTAACGCAGTCAGATTATTAAAAGATATCTATGTATAAAGCAGTTTGTAAGGTACACCATCTTTACCTCGTAAGCAATGAAGGCAAATGTTAATTTAAGAACAGGCTCTGCGCTATTTACACCTTATACGTATTGAGGGACACTGTGGGCAGGTCCCCCTCAACTCCTTTGTTTTAAATATGCATCGCGCCGTCTCTACTCTCGAAAGTGTCTCAAAAGTGCTCTGGCGCTTTTATTAATATTTAAGAAAGGATCTCCAATCGAGACGCAATTTCTTTGGAGCGTATGTTATTTTCATACGTTTTTTACGACAAGACGGTTTAAGTATAGGTGAGAGAGAGATATTAGAGCAATTACAACAAGGATAGTAAACGTTAGATTTACTTGAGAACTAGAATATTGAAGAAGCAACAAATGTATAGGAATAGGATAGAATAAACTTTATTGTACACCAAAATAGTAACAAAACTTTTACACTAACTTAAATCTATGGGTACAAAGGCAGTCATAGGATTATTTATTTATAATATTGTTTATGCATAGAGATAGTGTTTAAAAATTCATCTAGCATAGACTGGCTTATTGGTCTTATGGTTAGTGGCCCTGACTGCATTGCCGGAGATTGTTGTATATTTTGGAAATATATTCAATAAGTATATAATTATCAGTTGTCTAGTACTCACAGAACAAGCTCTGCTCAATTTAGGATTATATGGCATTGTGGAATATTATTATATATGTTTCAAAAGGTAGCCATTTTCAATATTACCCTAATATATGTTTCAAGTGAAAAATTAAAGCGTCCATAAAACATGAATTTGCTATTTGTAAATGGTTTGAGATCAAAAGAGTATATTTTTAGTTTTTTAACTTATGTGTATACACTGTGTCTACATCTCTCATCAAACTCTCCTTTCGCAGGTCTGCTGGAAGAAATTTCATTTCAAATAAGCAGTACCTTTGTGCTCTTTTATCTGCTTTTATTCTTTTCATTTTTAAGTGTTTGTGTGTACATAAATAAATAAATGAATAAGAGTTTAAAACTGATTATTCACGAGGCTAGAACATAACACACAAGATTTCACAGAAGTGACAGTAGAGCGTACAACTAAATACGAAAACATAAGTATAGTATTGAACTCAATGATCATGAAACATATGACAGAAATGTTCATTAAACTCATATTCATAATGACCTCATTTAAAAATGACGTCATAATTTAAATATGACGCGCAAAGGTAATGTTATAACACGAACAAGATAAAACTCAATTTAATCGATATCCAGTCAATTAAAATCAGAAGCTGTGATTACTGACAGTGTCAATGTAAATTGTGTTTGCGATCCGCTTGTTTGTATGAAGAGGGATTTTAAAATTAAAACTGTAATATCCATAGTGTTACTTAATTTTGGGTTTTAATTAGCTTCGTTAAAACGTTGAGCGAGAGGAGAAGTTTAAAATGAAAAGCTACTTTTTTTATTTTGTAGTAGTCGTTAAATTCAATCGAGGGGAAGAATTAAGTGGTAAGTAGCGATATCTATGACTATACATTGGAACTAAAATTCAAAATCCTGCAGTATTAGAATTTTACCGCGATTAGAACATATATAACAGCCCGAAATCAATTAACGGGCTGTTGCCTGGACCAGACAACACCTGTTTTGTCGGAGGATCCTTCCTTTTCAATGGAGGTTTGCGGAACTTTACACTCTATTCCGTATACCTCTAAAGCTGCATTAAAAACATTTAACGCTATGTCATATTATAATCACATAGAAGTCCTAACGCTTGACAAACGAATTTTTTGTACCTATAATGTACAATATTCACACATAGAAAAAAAGTGATATCAGGATTTTAGAAAATCCCGTAGTTGCTTTCAACAGCGCCAAACCAAAAATAGAAACTGACCTTTGAATGTAGGGAACCATCACAGTGAAAATAGTCCTAATTAAAACTCGACCTAAACCCCCAACAGAATTAAGTTCCAAATTGAAAGCAAACGAAGTAATTAAGTAGCAACATATGATCGTAGGGGTGTTATGTGTCGTCTTATTGTCAGTCCATAATGAGACATTCAGGATGCACGAGAGTTCCTGTCTGGCTGCTTGCATTGTTGTACATTCACTTTATTGTTTGCATAATTATTTTTGTAGGGACAGGAGGGGTTTTAGCAAAGGTGACGTTATAAAGAGCTTTATGTTCTGCGCACATTTTGAAAGGATTTGTCTCATTGAAATACGAGTATCTGGGGTAAGACAGAGGTTCCGATCAATAATGATCGAGACAAAGGTGAACCTTTCTGCTGTTATTTTTTCATCTGAGTTCGGGTCACTCGAATCAACTTGCACAGTCATCTCATATGTGCTAAAAGGGTCCACATATTACCAAATATTGTTTAAAAAGAATTCAAAGCAACACCGAAAATATTAACGCTAATTTTATTGTCGCAGCATACGAATCCTGAATTTAATTAATACAATGTCTTTGTGAGACGGTGGTTATATGCAAACGTATGTTGAACGAGAAATTATACAATTAATTAAATTTTGTAACATTGTTTTGAATATCGTGGTGTCTAGCTTATGTACCCTATTTACATGAACGCGTTATGTTTTATAATATTCATAACGTGTTTTGCGAGTTACCGACTTGTTGTATTTTTGGCGGAAGACAAGTTATTGTAGAGTTTATTGCGTATGGTAGCAATGAGTGACGGTTGGGAAATTGTTTCACCTTATTATTTGATATTAGTTAGAACTGAGTTTAAAATAACTATATTCTTGTGTAAGACACGATAGAGAAAATTATTCATGGGTACTACTAAATCGGCACAAAAGGTGAGATGAAGTCTCGAATAACTCTCAAATTATGATGTTAAATTCAGTTCCAGCGATGATAATCAAAATAAACGCCCTCCACTTCCCTCCCTAAATTATGCACAGCCTAAAAGCAAGTAATTAGGCAGGTGCAAGGGAAGAAAAAAAAAATACAAAAGCAGCGCAATAGAGCATTAAACATAGTACCGTAAGCTAATGCGGTAATGCAAGTATAGTGTACAGAGTAGCGCGCCAACCTGCCTGGAGTAGCGAAAGATGCAATCTGCATACATTAGCCTAACGTCCCTTAGTTTTGACACCTGCTCTCAGCCAGTATGAAAATACGGTTGCTAGATGGATGGCGCAAACATGTCAAGAGTAAAGGCTGTTTCAAAGTTGCGTCGCCTGAAGAATGTATTGTTCCACTCACTCGTAAGTCGGACTGCGAAAGCTTTTAACTAAGTATTAAATTGTTGTTTGTTAGTTGTTTAGGAATGTTATGGATGGGACGTACGCAGATACTATGTAGCTTCAAAATTTTGACAATGTTGTGGTAATTAAAGGAAAAGTATATTAGTCTAGTTTTTGTTTGATAAAGGTAATGTTTCTTAAAGTCCACCCGGGTGCCAGTTGATAGAATAGAATAGAATAAAACTTTATTCTACACCAAAATAGTACTAAAACTTTTAAACTAACTTAATCTATGAGTACAATGGCGGTCTTATCGCTAACAGCGATATCTTTACCAGACAACCTTAGGATGGACTGTAAAACTAAACATTAAAAGGGGGTAGCCTGGGGTGTACTTCAAATTATTGAAGTGTTAAATTTTACATAAAAAATATACATTACATTGACTATACATAGATATAAAATTATATTATACAGGTATTATATATAAAAGACGAAAAACATATATTTATATTAATGAATAACTGTTTGTTAGACTCGCTAAAACTCAAAAAGGGTGGGACCGATTTGGCTTATTTTGGTCTTTAAATATTCGAGATAGTCCAGGGAAGGTTTAAACGGGGAGAAAGAATGGAAAAAAAAAAATCACGAAAAAAATATTCGCATAATTCTGAAGAATGCTGTTCTGGTAATGCTTGTAGTTGGTGTTATCCTTACTATTAGGCGGTACGAAGTTCGCCGGGTCAGCTAGTACTACATATATTATATGCATATATTATATGTTACACAATTTCAAAGAAAGAAATAGAGAAAAATAAAAGTAAAAAACAAAAAGGTGGGTTAGTGATGAAAGAACTGAATTTGGGTAGAAGCAGAATTAATTACAGTGTAAGGAAATAACTAGATGATTGATGGTAATCTTCGATACTATTAAATGCTTACATACACCGTTGCCTTTATTCCCCGACTATAGGTGGAGCGGGAGGAAGTGTCAGACTATTACTGTCTAAAACTCACCTGTGTTCTTTCAGTTACCCATTGCGTGGTCACGGTGACTGTTACGAACAATACCGTAGCCCTAGCAGAGATACACCCCCTGCCTAACTTAATCGTTCAGAAAATACTGGAGTCGTTGTTCAAGAAATAGTCATTGTTTTTTTATTAGCTTGTCCATACATAGCATCTTACATAGATTACAAGTAAATACTGACCGAAAGTTCAGTCTCGGTTTCAGGCAGTTTCGGCAAAAAAACTGGCATCGGATAGAGAAAAAGTGGTTTCGGCCAAACAGGGACCGAATTTTCGGTTCGACGGAAACTAGTGTCTTTGAGCTGACGTTTGTTTGTGATAGATACTTAAAAATTGGCAGACAACTGGCCGTCTATGTATCTTATAATTTTTTATGTAATTTGTGTTGTCAGTTTTCTGTTACCACGTTTTTTTTTTATGCGGAGATGCGGAGAATCATCTATTGACTATTGACGCTCCAGGGCAGAGCGAGAGGGCGTGTCAAACTTTTACGGACCAAAACCACACCTATGTTCCACAGTTGCCCTTTGCATTCCAGAAATACAGGTTTCCCTTTCAGAAGCCAACCCATGGCACCAAAAGACCTGGGCCCCAATGGTTTTGCTGACATCTCTTTGAGGCTTCTGTTACCACGTAAGTTCGGTCACGGTTACGGCCAAAACTGGAAGACGAGCCGAACATTCGATTACGGTTTCGGCGTCGGCTACAAATCGTGATTCGGTCACTAATTACAAGTAACCATCTACGAACTGAGTATCTAAATTGCAAGTGAGATTGTATAGTACACAATTCACAGCGACATTACGGGGCTGGTGGCGGTGCAAGCTACCATAAACTAGTACCCCACTGAAGCAAACACCTTAAATACTTAACAGCTCAGTTACCGAGTCAAGTTTAAATGCTCGCCCAGGTCGAGAGGGCTGTCACGTCACGGCACATTTTAATAATGCAACCGTTCGTTTAGTATGAAAATTAGCTGGCGTGTGGCGACCCTGTGCGCCAGTCGCTTGGTTTATTGATGGTGCAACTACGGTGTTACTGTAGACACCTCTATCGGTAGCTTTGGTAATTAATGCGACGCTCACCTTCACGGCTGGTTCAGCTGCTAGCTCTGCCGATTTTGAACTCGACTGCCGAATGGCTCGTGGAACCCGATTTTGAACGGAAAGGTGGAGCAAATGTTGCAAATAATTCTGTTCAGACATGAAGGGATTATTTGAATTTACACTAATATTAAAAAGGCGAAAGTTTGTACGTATGTGTGTATATATGTATATGTTTGTTACTCGTTCATGCTCAAACGGCTGAACGGATCTGGATGGAATTTGGTACGCAGATAGGCCATATCTTGGGATAGCACATGTGATACTTTTTATTATCCCGGGAATATGTTTCCTCGGGGTAATTCTCCACATTCACGTGACTGAAGCCGCCGACAGAAGCTAGTAGAATCATGAAGTTGAATTATCGCGTTAGGTTGTCAATCAAGCAACTTAATCTATTCATTAAACCAATAGAAACTGTCTAAATTGACTTAACAAGGATTTCAATCTTCTGAGTTAGATGTCACTTAACAGATTGAAACCCCTCAGTGAACATTATTCCATTAGACAAAAAATAATTAATCAATCAATTGACTAAGCCAGAAGTCTCCTGCTGAACATAGACCTTTGCCAAATTACGTCACAACTCTCGGGAGTTCCAAATCCCATCCCACTTACAATTACAAATTGGAAGTTCGAGGAGATGTTTGTATGTTAGTACTTCATTGAGAGGTAAACGGCTAAATGAAATTAGAAGGAATTTGGTGCATCAATAGTGCATGTTCCGGACTTCTTTTTTATTTATGTTCAAAATCACAGTATAGATTACATTTTATGCTAAAAACCACAAAAGCCGTTATTGACTTATATATGGCTAGTGAGTTCGGAATAAATAGTATAATATAATATAAGATTAGATAGTAAGTTTTACATTTAAAGATATAAAAAAAGAATAAAGAAAGATAGTAAATAAGTATATCTAATAAATTGAACTAACTCATTATGTGTAATTTGCAAAAATGTTTTTTTTTTAATGCACTTTAAATCAAAAAGTATTATTTTAATTGTAGAAATGATTGTATATAGATGGATATAGGTTTCGTTTGAAACCACGAACAAAAAGATGGCAAAGAATTATGTGACAACGCTTTTGTATTTGGAAAAGTGGTCCAAGATAATAAACGATCACGTACGTGGTATATGAAAGTTAATCTATTTCAATTTTTGTTTTCAGTGTATGGTCTCCTTTATCTTGTCGATGAATCTTCACCCAATCGCGAACAAGTACCTTCACGCCTGCAAAGCCGATACGTGACTCGATTTTCTGTAGATAATCTTTGTAAAGTTGTTTTAGAGGGATAATGTACGAATAACATCGGGTACATTACGCGAACACCTACAAATTACTAGCGATATCAATGTTCTGCCTACTTAACCTGTTACTTTATCATGATTAAATGTCTCTCTATCCAAACGGAGAACAACGCGAAATAGTATAATTATATGATTAAAAAGTAATTGTGCCCTAATAAGTGACTGTCCCTCTATTAAAATAATTCGGCTTTTTATCTATTAAATTATAACAGATAATACAGAAACAATACCACAAAAATATCGTCTGTTCAAATAATAATTAAATTCCAACATATCTACGTTATAATTAATTTGTTCGGAACTTTATGTAAAAGTGAAACCACATGTTTACATTGTAAATGTAGGTGCGGGCCGAGGGAACAATGTTTTAAAGTCAACAGCGGCCTTCTGAAATATTCACACAACTGGGAAATTCAATTTGAAGTTTCCACGTAAAAGTATTAAGGTAGTTTAGTGTTTCCCCATTATTATAACATTGGCTTCGAGGCTGCGGTCGAACACATTTTTAACCAACTCCTGTTATTAAGTTGACACTAACTGCGAACAAGTTGGCCATTCGTCAACTTTCTTCAAAACTTTACGACCCCGCACAATTAATAAAAGAAATGGTTGTAGAATTAGAGCTTAAAGAAAGGAGCGCGCTTGTTTCGTAAGTATACGAGCCCACAGACGAACGGCAGACTGTTTTGTTGCAACAATGGCACAGGTAAATTGTAGCCAGAGTCGACCGTGTCCGCAGTACTACTCCATCTTATACATTTTTAACTCCGATTTAAAATTGCTGTTTAAAAATCGATGTCGGGTTCACCCGTAATTCAAGTACCTTGTATTCAGTTTGTGTGTTCCCGTGCTCATTTATTATTCTTGCATGTTGTTTGACCAACGGACTAAACGCAGTCTAGCCCTCATAAATAATATAGTCTGCCATTTTCTCCAGTTTCCCATCAGGCAGGAGCGCCGAAGCGATTACTTCGCATAAATCAAACAGATTTGAATGCGGACCGCCGCGTCGTGCGGCTGTTACCGATGTAGTGCCCATTAAATCTCATCCTTTTATTTTTATATTCCATTTCCAGCGCTGATTGTTTGCTTTCACCTTCTTACTGCATATTCCAGTTATGCCACAATCTTCGCGAAGTAAACAAGCATCCCTCGAACACATTATTTTGTTAATGTTGTGTTCACGCCAATATGAACATCTACGTAAATTAACATTTATGAGCTCAGTTACCTTCGACATGCAAAGAGAGGTAAATTGAAATTATAAGGAAGCAAAATACGTTTTATATTACGTTTTAATATAAAATAAAGACAATATCGGTAGTAAGACGTGGAGTGATCCCGTACCATGTCAAAGCCGTTACGCGTGCCGTTAGAAATTTTCCGGGTTCTTTAACGGGATTCATTCATAACTCACGGTCGAGTGGAGCCTTCGAATATTTCAAGCTGTAGAGGTCCCACCCCTATAAATTCCGCGCCTCGGGTTGCCAAATTAGGCGCGAGGAACGTAGACTTATTCCCCCCATTACCCCAGGCCAGCCGAGTGAGACTTTTAAGGAAACTTTTCACGTCCTGTCGCAGGTGTTGTAGTCATAAATAATAATTCCCTTGTGCGTCGAGCGTTGCAAAGTTCCGATGAAAATTGATAAATCAAAACAGAGAGTAGTGATGTAGGCTTCTGAGCGACTCATTTGCAAAAAATAACTGTTACTGAATCTTCTTTTAGGTAGAGCATATATTCTGATTTTATTACTAGCGACCAACCCCAGGTTCGCACGAGTTTTAGGAATCTTTGAAATTCTCTCTTATATATACCTAAACATTTCTCATGAATCACTCTGTCTATTGATGAAAACTGCACGAAAATTTATTGAGATCATCGCATTCATATGGACAGACAGATGTTATGGGGGACTTTGTTTTATAAAATGGAAGGAAGTGACTGGATTCTCCAAATAGTTACTTGCGTCAAACTTCGAAACCCCATCCATCGACACTAACTGGTACAAATGCAATATAAAACTTGCACAATCTTGTGTGATCACCTCTAAAGCAATTATGTGGGTCGCATACTGTTCTACTGTTCCGATGTAGAACACATTTGTACTAACAATCGAATGAACTTCCACCCAATTTACTTTATGTGTAACCCATTATTATAATTGCTACACAGTTACAAAGTTGGAAGCCGACGCCGACGCGATGTGAACTGAGGCGAACTGACTCAAATACAAATTATATTCAAGTTTGTTCTTTTAAGTTGAAATGACTTTAAGTTCAGCCTTATGGAATAGCTTTTACTTTTCTTCCTAATGTAATTTAGTGGATTTTTACGGTCAGATGTCTTTGATCGACTTATTGCGCTCAACTTTAGCTAAAAGCACAGTCGGTTTCAGTTTTAACTCAATTTCCAGTGAATTTATTATCTCGACAAGTGTCAGCTTTAGAAAAGGTAGATATGCATCGTGCGTAACATGCCACAGAGCCGGGGGACAAAATTCAAATATACATTTTCAAATATAACAGAGAATAACATTTTGATAACAATATCTACTATATATATAAATCTGCAGTCGGTGAAATGTTAGCATTCAAAATATTTTGATTATATTTTGCAGTGATATAGAGCGGAGAGATTTCATATTTCAGTGGAATGTTTGTTTTCAGAATGTGATGAAACAAAAACAAACGAATTGGGGGTGAAATGAAGTGCAAATCTATATCAATATTTGGCGTGACAATCGTCATCGGGAATAATCGAGGGAACAACAACGGGTCGGTGCCACAATGACCGGTAATTTAGCGGGTGTAATTCCGACGGACGAGCGTTTGGTGAATTTAATTTTATCTGGGATAAACCCTCCACTGTAATAATTTATGGAAACCACCGTGCGACCCCAACACGTCCTGTAATAGCGAGATTTGCAAAAAATGGTTGCACGCTACATCACACAGATGAAGCTAGTAAATATTTAATTAATATTTTATAGACCGTCGGCAAACTATATGACACTGTTGATGACTATAGTTAGTGTAGAGTGTTTAACTAAAGTATAATAAATATCTGGAAAAAACTTTCATATTGGTTTTTGATTAGGATATGTATAGGATATAATTTCGTAAGGCACCCGCCTCTCATGCATGAGGTTGCGAGTTTGAAACCGGACAAGTACCAATGTAAATTTTTCAATTCATATGTAGGTACTGTTCAAGTTTATCTAGGACATTACTGACACCCCGTGCCTCGGAAAGCACGTACAGCTGTTGGCCCCAGTAGATTTTGACAGTTGTTACAGGTACTGACTACCTGTAACTGTTAAAATCTACTGGGGCTAGCAAGTCTGACCATTAGTTTATCTAATGAGTATTGTGTTGCCCAGTAACTGGGTTGTGGAGGTTTGTTACAAAACATGGGTATTCTGTCACATCTGGTTAATCTGGAAGCCGACCTCAAGCTAGGGAAAAGAATAGGGAGACGATAAAGAATGGTTTTTGATTGATCTTTAAACAGAAATAAAGTTGTTATTGTATTTCAGTTTGTAGGTAATAATAATATTATTGGAGCCCTTACACGTAAAGAGAAGCCTATAACAAACTTGTTTGAAGGTATTGTTGATCCAGGTTGGCAAACTAAGAAGTACGAGAATCGTGTACAATGTTCAACTTAACATTTGTTGCGCGAGATGAAACAGAGCAATTGAATTAATTCAATCGGAGGAACTTGGTATTCAGCCTCAAAGACAATTGTTTCTGCTCGTGTTACTGAAATAAAGGAAGCCTCAAGGGGTTTAGGAAATGATCCATGAAATGATTAATATGGTTGATTGGAACTTACAAGCTAGCAACAAGTATTTACTACGCTGGATTTTAATATAGATTACGAATTCTTTTCATGTCGAGTTTGTGAAGCTTTTTAAAATGTAAATCACTCAGTGCAACATTTATCATACTTTTAAACTTTCCGGTTTAAATAAAATTCATAAACTTGCCAAAAAGTTTGTATCTTGGCCATAACGGTAAGTACCTACGGATCTATAAATATGTGGTTACCCTCCTGATAATCCCACCATCATTCACGTGATCTCGGTATAATTTATGTAAATGAGGGTTTCATGTGGCATACAAAGTTGTCAAGCGCGTGAAAATTTCTTCTTTATTCTCGCACACTCGAAAAAAAATGTCGCAAAGGACTCAGCTGTGGTATATTGAGTCATATCTGGTCCAATTAACGTCTGTTTGTTTTGCATTTCCCTTGCATCTCGGAAGCAGTGAGGGCGTAATAAAACGGTCACAACAATGCGGATCACGTCACAGCGGAATTATCTCGCAGCGCCAGAGACGATCAATTACACTGACAACGAGCACGTGGAAAAAGGGCGGCCGGCTCTCCAGGAGGCTTTTATTTTAACACGCTTTTTTGCAATGCAGACCTTACGCTTGCGTATTTTAAACTGCTTTTTGTTTAAAATGCCTGGTGCGAGGGTAGTAATCGTAAGACCAATTAGGCGTAGTGGAGGCTGTTCAACGACAGTCGTTTCGTTCCCCGCTTAAAGACTCAACCTCTGCCTTTATTACTGGTACATTGTCATCGTTATCATCCTTAGTTTTTATGTACTCAATATCTAGAGTCGTAACTTCTTTGTTTTTTTTTTAATGAACAAATCTGGCCTCCAAGTCATCGATCATAGTGAATATAACAGTGCCCGCTAAGTACTCAGTCACGCGAAGACTCCATTTTGTTCGCAACACACTGAGTGTTATATTTGAGCGTGTCTATATAAATCTTCACGTACAGAAGCAATATATTGTAGTAAGTACTCCCACTCGTCTTGTAATCTTCGCGCAGCTCCAAATGAAATACTAATTGTATTCTCAGAACATGTTAAATGGTACCCACATGTTGTTGTGTGCCGTGAAGGGAGTCAATAGACACTACGGTTGATGACTGTTTATTTAATGCTTACAATAATATGGTGTTTAAATATTCCCTGTTTGAGATGAGGTATGTTTGTAAGCATTATATATGCTGATTGTATCTACTCTAATATTGAAGCCTTCAAAATAGTAGTAAACTTATATTTCAGTCGCTGTTTTCCGGCACCCATCAAAAGATAAACGCATTCTCAATATTCCCATATTGCACGATAGACAATATACTGCTGGTTCATTTGGAATCAAAAGGATAATCTTGAAATTTTTCTCTCTTTAAAAATGTAATTCCCGTAGACAATCTATTTTCAATATAAGACTCTCAATTTAACACAGGTATTCTATTCCAAAGCGTCTCTAAGTAGACTCAACAGATTGAAGTGTGTAATACGATGACATTTCCGCGAGTTCCCGCAATCCGCGTTCAGAGGGTAGGTAATAAAACAGTGACAAGCGATAGGACGGGATCGAGTCGGAACGAAATTATCTTGTGGAGACGATGTAGATCAATTATACGGGGCGTCGGGAATTAGGACGGACGGTAAACCGGCGAGTAGGTGGAGATTTATACGGCGTAATTTATAATTTGCTTAAGTACGAACGCTTTTCAGGTTGAGCTGATTTCAAACGGGATCAATACGATTTGCATTTTCTCAGATAAAAGCAACACAGAGCAGATGTCTGTGGAAATAAAAGAAGCATTGTTGGTGACAGGTAACCTAACATACGGAATTGCATTTAGACAGCCAGAAAAATATTCGACAGAATACATTACTGCTTCTATATCCTGACTAAGAGTAGAATAAGTAGGCATGCCTACGCACTGAGTATTCGTTATAAACTTTATAAACAGCATACCAGGTTAAAACGGACTGGCCAATAACATCGAAGTTGGCTTATTAACACGAAAATCAGACATTGTAATAATAGTAAATAAAGTCTATGATCACAAAACATAGGGATTTATTCATAGATTGCTATTTCCCAATAGATATTTGTGATATTTTCACAAAATGTTATCCTAACAAAACAAATGACATTAATCAACAATAGTAATCCACAATTAAGCACTGGATTATGCTCATTTGAACTGTATCGAGCACTTTCGTTATTTCAAAACAAATAATTTTCATAAATATGTAAGCCGGGATTTGAATATTTCACAGAAACACGATGAATCTGCGATATTTTATTTATTCTGTGAGCAATATGTTGATTGAGCGATATTTAATATTACTGTACCTATACCTAATATGGAAATTTGTTGTAACACACATGCTGATTTTTTACCTTAATATAAGTCTTTGTAAAGTTCTATGATACGGAAAAAAGTAACTGCTTCTAATAGCCACCTCTCTGGCAACATTATTGGAAAAAGTAATTAAAAGATATGCCAACATAAAGTTCTAAGGAAAACGTAGAAATGGCATAAAAAGGTCTCTAACTTGGCAAATACCAAAAAAAACTAAATTAATTCAAATAGAATTAATAAAATGGTTCTCAATTAAACTCAAGTTATACGGGATGCACAGTGGGGCGCGTGGCAAACGCGGATTAAATACTAAAGTGTCGCGATTACGTACCGAAACCGACCCCAAGGCGCTATTAAGAATTCAGCAAACGAATTGGGGACATCGAATCGACAAAATTGAGCTCGCCTCATTTTTTCTTACATCGTGTGTTTTCGTCCCCTAAGTACAGATATTTTAATATTTCTCTGACTCTTGGGAGACGACCGCTGTTTTGATCTACAACTCGCAAAATACACATTTTTTTCAGTACAAACATAGAATATTCTTCTTCATTCCTTTATGGGGCATAACTTTGTGAATACGTCGCTGAATAATATGAAAATCTTTTATGAATGAGATTTTTGGAGGGTGCTTCAGAAGGGCCAGCGGGGCAGTGGAGCGTTGAGGTGAAATATGTTCTGTAACTCACCCGCGTGTTACGGACTTAAGATAATAAACAGTACCTGAAACAGACAAAGGAGACTCATTAATATACAACGGATTTTGATTTTAACCAAGTCAAAATAAGTAAAAATAAATTAAAACGTTGAAAGAAAATAGACATCTCTTAAAAACATAAACGTTCGCATGAAAGGATTTCAAAGGCTGAGATTCAAATTATGTTAGGTTAGAATTTGTTGAAGTTTGATTTATTAATTTTAGTTTATTTTATACTAAAACGTGCCGATGGCGGTATCTTGCTACTGAAATTTTGAAATAATTAGGCTACGATTAAAATCTAACCTTTTTTTCTCTTACAAAAGCCTATTCAAGGAGTTTTAAAAGAGTAGAATTAATGCGTAATTTAATAATTAATCAACGTGCTGTCAAGTCATGAGGTTGAAACATTTTGACCCGGTCTTCATTGACCCGACTTCATACGGGCCACGCGTGCGGCCGGGTCAAGTACTTCAATTGTATGCTCATTAATGCTCATGTACCAGTAGGTGCTTTGACACATTAATTTTATCATTTGTTACCGAGTAATGTAGAGTGATTAAGAACATAGACTTGTCTTTCGGGTTTATCCAAATACGACTAGTTTCTTATTAAGTTTTCAAGGTACTGCAAAGAGAGGTAGATAAACTTATTAACACAGACGATTAACTTTCGAGTATCAAAGTTTTCGTATTCATAAAATAAGGCAAACTTCCTTTCTGGGTATAACAAAAGGAGTGTTGTTGCCTTCATGCGTATGTTGATGATATCGTACTGCATTCAAGCTACAAAACGGACATTTGATTGAATGATACTCCGTATACCCTATTGTGTGCAAGGGACCAAAAATGGTTGCGAGTATTATCACCTCGGCTTCACCTACAAAGGATGTTTGCAAATCTCTCACAGTAAATACTAAGTGATCGGATCAACGTAACCTTGTTCTTATAGCAGTTAGTAATAGAGATACGCGGTGGGTAGGTGTGTAGGTATAAGTACCACTGAGGTATTGCCTTGTATTGGCTAACATAATAATTTCCTAATCTCTTTTACCTGATACGAAATGTTTCCGCAAAATTTCAAAGGTCAAAGATCAAGAATTGGATAGAATTTCCTTTCTTTATAGGGGCAAACGTTTTGAACACGATTCTAGGGACGACGTAACGTTTCTAACAGTATCTAAATCCTTTTACTTTACAAAAAGAAACACCATTTCCCGGGACTAAAGTTATTTTACAACAACAATGAGAAAATTGGCAACAAAAAACGACCTACATGATGCGGTGTCAACAAAGATAATATATATCGTGGTATCAGGGTGCCTCCATCGCTATTGTTGTCCCTAAACGCGGCCGTGATCCCGGGATCGCCAGCCCCGGACTCGTTTGTCCCGGGATATCCCTCGGCAAACATCGACGAAACCCGAGATTCACTAGACCTTTACACAAGTGCTTTGTTGAGTCGCTGGAGGATATAAAAATATAAATATAAACGTCTTTTTTTCACACTATATTCGAGCTAGTGTTATATCGGACGCGAAGATTATTTATTGTTTCATCACGGGATAATCCTATATTGTCGTCTCATCGTTTGCTTTATTTTGTCTTACAAGAATTCTTACTCTTGTTTCCTATTATTGATATAACGACGAAACAATTATGTTTCGATGTTGCAGGATTGTCGGTACAAGTTAATTGGCTGTGTTTCGTCTTCGAAAAATTAACCCCGGTATTTAAGGTACCTTCTTTTTCTCTTTGCAGTTAACATTAAACATCAAGATGCGATGTCACTTTACCTAATTACTTTAACATGGGTAAGTGGTGTAATGTGGGATCATTATCAACCAATTGACTATCGTAATATATTATACATACACATTACGGTCTATTAATTCGTTATTGCACGTCGTTTAAGGTTATTAGCCTAATACATTGAGGGCAATAATTAGGTAAGTGATTAGACACTAGTTATAACGATACCATAGTTTACTGCAAACAACACGAAACCCAGTGACAAATATAGCCGTTCATAAAACTGTAGTTTCAGAAATACTGTTCAAGATCACGTCGATTCCTCAAGGATTGTAAAAAGACGACAGAGCCAACTTTGCACGGAAACATCCAATAAAACGAAGTGTGCTATAGTACGCCGGTGCACGTAAAAAGTTTGCCCATGTACGACTAGTCGGGCCTTCGGTCGCCGAAATCGCACGACTTGTCGGCACAACTTCGATATTAGTTCGCGCGTGATCGATTTAGCAGGCCAGTTTGACAGTTGCGATAGTGACAGATGACGCAGACGCCATATCGCACGGGTGATTTGTCTTCAACTTTACCTAAAGACAGTTGTTTTCACAGCTCTCCTCTCCGTGCAGATCATTCTCAGAAGCTAACTTTTATCTACAAAGAGCGATGTGACAAAACGATACCTACTTTATCTAGGTTATTGTCACTTCGAGACACATCAATTTCGGTTTATATCATAAAGTGAATAACCCTGTCCTAAATTATTGTCGACACAAAATATTCTAAAAATAAAAAGAAGCAGCGTACGAAACCCCTCGGAGTTGTACATATATAAATATGGACATATAGGGAGATGTGAATCAATGTAGCGCTGTTTATTTTCGGAGTGAGAGGTCCACGGAGAAAACATTAGCCAAGTTATTAGCACCTTATTTCACCGTAATAGGCATTACATCGTGTCGCTTTTCTGCGCTGTTTGCCTCAGGAAAGTGTTGAACGCCTTCACTGTCATTTTCGTGATTAATTTGTGTCGGCTCTGTCGTGCTAATGGGCTAAAATAATTTAGTGGGCGACACTGATTATTTATTGTCAAGCGTCCTGGTTAACGTTTGCTAAGCGATTTATCGTTAATGCTGCGACAATTATAATATTATCGAACCATCTTTTCTCAGCAGCCTATTAATTTGCTATTGGGGTTAAATTGCAATTCAATTTATATTCTACATGATTTTCGACGCGCGTGTTTTCGGGAAAACTGAACTCAACCGCAATTACGTTTTGAATTTTAGAAAGCTTACAAGGGAAAATAAGATTGGAATGGTTTACAAACTGATGACGTCAAAATTAATTTGCCAATCAATTACAATATTATATATAGGTATCAGTGTGCAATGATTAGTTACACATTCAATATTGTATGTGTATGCAAATGATGTTGATTACACTTTGTTTGCTTAGTCAGCTATTACTGAACACGGTCGGACAATGGCGGCGGAGATCATAAGCTAACAATCGACTGACAATATAAATTTTAGATTGAGCATCATTATATGTACAGATTGATGAATCAGTTTGCGGATTCTACCTACGTTATTGTTTGGTAAATGATATTGGTTGATGAATATTGAATATTTTGATGAGCATAACAATGGAAGAATACTTGCAAGTGTTGTGCAAGAAAACAGTACGTAGCATGTAACGGACTTAAAAATCCAAATAAACAGCTCGTATACATCAGGTTAAAAATTCTTTGCCATATTCAACAGACATGGAGCCTACTCAGTTTGGATTACATGTTGGAAATGGATCACCTATTTGTTTGTGGCATATCGAAGCAAATTTCAAAGACATTAACTAAACACAGCACCAATTTCAAAAACTACTATTTCGAACACACCCTTATTTCTTTTCTATTTGTCTTCTATTAAGTTGCACCTGCTATTTAATGTTTCTGGATCAATGGTCAATTGGAATGAACATAATGATCAATTTGAAGTTGATTTTCTTTTTGAGTTTTCACCTTTTTCAAGCGAGTAAAGTTAGGCTGACGTTGTGTAATAACAAATACGTGTTACAGGCCTGAATTCCATGTCATTTTCAGGAGCGACAAAAAGCCCTAACGTATATGTAGGTATATAAACACCGGAAGAAGGCTTTTTGCCATCACATAATGTATGGGCGTAGCTAAGGTGGGGCAAATGGCAAGCGGCACTTTTCCTGATTGGCCGCGAAAATACGACCAGAATATTACGATATTGTTTGAAAATTTTATTATTAGAAATGTAGAGCGTAGGTAGGGTTAAAAATGACCTTATATTTTTATATTTCATACTTAATGTACCTAGAGGAATGGTAGCCCAGTGGTAACAGTCACGACTGACGAGTTGTAGGTCGTGGGTTCAAACCCAAGCGCCTGCCTGGGTTTAAACTGTGTAAATTATTTCACCACCCTCAAACCGTTTCTCTCAAAATGATCTTGAGGAAACCGTCATGTCCTAGAACCAAAATTTTAAGACATGTGACATCCACCTACCTATCCAGGGCCAGCGTGGTGGATAACGGCATTACCTCTCCTAGCACTGGGAACATTAGAAGGCTGATTACTGCTAATATGCTTATAAAAGGGTATTATTCAAGCAGAAAACGATCCCTCCATAAACTCCTACACAAATTCAATTTCCCACAGTAAATATAACAAAAGTCGTAATTTTACAAAATAACCACACAACATCCATTAGGGGAAGGCATTCTGATTTCCTCCGACTATAATTAAAGTCTCAATGGATAAAGAAGAACAAACTTGGGTCGCATCAACGTCACGCAACAGCCAACTTGGAAGTGAAAAGCCGCCAGGAATACGATGTAACTCGTCTGATTTCAGAGAAACTTGCCTCAATCGGCCGACTTGGCTCCAACTTTTCACACAACAGATCGGCAGCCGAGCAACAATACTTCGGGAAACAAAAGAGCTCTTCGAAATACTTATACACTGCTGTTCAGATTAAAGGGTGCTCCTTATATATTTCCTCGAGCCTTTGTTGTGGTAGTTCGTAGTGAAGACTGTTGATTAATCTAATTTCATTTACCGCTCTCGTTTCCATTACCTAAGTTGTATTTATGTTTAATTAGCTGCCATAATTATACAGAACTATATTGGATTCTGACTTTCACAGAAACGTTTGTTTAATAGTACCTAAATTGTTTACTGTTTATATGCACATACACTACTTTTCATAACGTTAGGAATGAAACTGTTTTGATTTTAAACACATTTATTGAGATACAACAATTAAAACAGTTTTCTATTGAAATGAATTATTGCTACATAAATTTAACATTTCAAATATTTCTATTTAAATTTGATAAACAGATATTCAAGTTGATCTATTTAATAGCACGAAAGTGTACGCCGAAAACTGGAGTGTCTTCATCACTTGAAATTAGTTTCGTATAAAGCATCTGCTATTAAAAGGGCATCAAGTTTAATTTTAATAGCATTAGGAGGGCGCCAAGGGCTTCAACAGCGTAAAGTGTTTCATTTAGCGGCATCACACATCTGACTTTAGCGGTACACCTACACACGTTAAGAACATCTGAGAATACCCGAGGCTTAACTGCGTCTACGTAATATGCAGTTATATGGGAGTATACATAAATTGTTATAAGCGTAGCAAGTTTAATTCGAGTTTGTGGCCACAGGTGCTTTCATGTGTATGTTTCTGTCTGCGTCAGGCCCTTCATCTCAGCCTCATTTGCTCTACTTGGGGTAATTTCTTGCCGGAGCGCCTTAAGGGTGTCGTTACATTCCTTTGCGTGTGTGATTAACTGTATTTATAATGTTGGAATTCCCTTTGTTATAAAGAGTGGTATAGTCTTGTTGTTCTCGCCCCTTGTACCTTTCGTCCCCTCAGAGTCACAAGGGCAGCTTACGTCGGATTTGCGCGATCGATGATTGTGAAACTGTAGGTATTGCAGCGGATTGTGAAAAATGCTCTACCTTAGTGTTTTGTTTGTTTTTAGTGACAGTGAACGATGAGGTTGCAATTGAAATAGGTATCTTATACAGATTAAAACTTTGCAGATGCAGCCTTTATGCTGTAAAAAGGACAAAATGTAAATTAAAGCCCTCAACAAACACCTTTCGATAATTGTTAAATTGAATACCATTACACGAGGTAAATTAAATTGCAGGGGAGAATTTAAATACAACTTACCAGATTTTATTTAATACGTTTTTTAAATATTGTTTGCAGTGTATGTAGTAGTAGTGCTATTCATTTTTTTTTAAGAATTGTAAATATAAATAATCGAAAAACCGTACAATTTTATGGATTTTTTGTTTCTATTTACCCCTGCATTCGTATTTACCTCGTTTGTAGGTACCTTAAAGTGTCATAATAATTTTAAACTAGTGAACTGATAGACAAATATTCGCCTCTGTTTATCTTTCATCGAACGCGAAATTGGTCCGGAAAAACAGAAATAATATTAGCTAAAAATAACCGTACATCTCTCTATTATTCCGTTCCAATACTTACTAGCATAAAAATGGATACAGCGTATTTGTAACGCTCGTTACAAAATATTCGAAGGTTATTTCTCTCGACCCTTGTAAGGCTGGCTTAGAGGGACTTGCCGAGATCGATGCCAGCCTCAAACCTCTACTTATATCGCTTTGTAACAATACAAAAAGAAATATACAGGAACCAAGTTCTTTTTTATTACAAAAGAACTGATAAAATTTCTCCAAATACTAGACCAATTAAGAAATTAGTTTGACTAATACCCCATTATTCAAATTAACTAAGTGTTAATTGGTGAACGTGATTTGAATACAAAAAATACGTTACGCACACTAGTGTAATACTCATCAATATTAAACAACAATATTTATTCAAATTGCCAATTCAGAAATATTGTACCTCTAAAATGGAATAGTAACTGTTTTTGTCCGCAAGTGTACGGTGTGGAAGTAATGCCGTTGTCGTGCCGAATGAACTGTAACTATTGTTTTTATCCGTAGAGCTAACAGTTCGAGGATAACAGATGGGGAGTCTTGTACATTTTACAGCTTTATATGCTACGTATATTTTATATGGGTACCTTTCTTGCCTTTTCAAGATTAAAGAGGCTTTGAATGAAAGGGAATACGTGTTTGTTCCAGAACGCAATTGTTTAGTGAAGGAGATCGATTACTTATTCAAATAATAGTGGATAACAGTGGAATATTAATGCTAAGTAAGTAATATGTATACACATGATACTATACTAACAAAAGAATATTTACCAAACAGCTAAATAAACTTCAGGCCAAATAAACAAATATCAAACCCATTTCACATTCTCAAAACCAATTTGAATTCTTAAGCAACTTCGAAAATACACAGCAGTACACGACAAAGCCACAAATCGAGCTTATGAAATAATAAAACACAAAGTACCGTAGAAATAGCTGCGGCGTCGGTAAAATCGATATAGCACGGGACATATTCCACCTGTCGTTCAGTCACCTAGCGACCAGGGCCAAACACAGCCACTACTCAAATTATACGTCTTTTATAAAACCTACCTTTATATACTTCTATGTATAGAGGCCTCACAAATTAGTCAGGTAGGTAATGCTTCAAAGACAATACGTAGGTATTATTTATGTCTGACTAGCTTCTGCCCGCGGCTTCGCTCGCGTGATTGTAGGTTTTTCCATATAAACTTTGGACCCCCGCTTCATCCCCTTAGGGAGTGAATTTTAGAAAATCCTTTCTTAGTGCTCGCCTACGTCATAAAAGGAAACCTTGTAAAAAATTTCACGCTCCTAATCCCAGTAGTTTCGGCTGTGCGTTGATATGTCAATCAGTCAGTTTCCCCTTTTATATATATAGATATGAACTATGTCGTTAGAATTAAAATGTGTTTTATAAGTGCGTGCTTATTTTTTTTGCATTATATATTTTTTAGTTTTGTAGGTATTAGATAGGTATATATTTGGGTCTGGTCTTTACATTTTATAAATTAAAGTTCCTTACTGTGTCTGTCTATTTGTCTGCGATAAACTCAAAAGCTGATTGAACGGATTTTCATGCAGCTTTACCCATAGACAGAGTGATTCATGAAGAAGCTATGAGTATAATACATGCATATTATAGTATAGGAAAGTTTGAGAATTTCAAAGATTAGTAACGTGCAAAGTCAGGGTGGGTGGCTAGTTTAATATACTTAAGTAAAATTGGTTAGAAAAAGCAGACTATAAGTTTTAATCGTAGACAATAAGTGTTGGGTGGGGACTGGCACAAGAAAAAAAAAGGAGTGACCTATGACCGGCAAAGCGCAAAGTCAAAGGAAATATGACACACAAGTTCTTTATTCCTTTTGTGTTTATTTTGCTGTATAAAAAAAACGATCCCATTTTATTGTATTTTAAATTTTGACATTTATTATTAATATGAATTGTATTGTATGGTATTTTAAGGTTTTTGACATTTATTATCATTATGAATTTTATTGTATTATTATTAATATAATTTGTATTATATTGTGTGTAAAATTTGTTAAACTTTTATGGGTCTAGTCACCTGAAATAAATGAATTGTATTAAATTGAATAAGCAGATAGAATATTGTGTTTTTTTTTAAATATTATTTATAGGATCGTATTTAACCACTATCTCACCTGATAGCAAGCAATGATGTGATCGAGAATGGAGTACGCTTGCCTTGAAGTAATGTACCTAAGTATTCCCCTGGGTTATAACTATTAGGAAACACAGACTTTGCAAGAAAATGGAGGAGAAATTGCAGATAAATTGTAATATACACACCTCATCATATTGTTCTATATTTCAGAAGGTGTAATCTATCCTGATACGTTACATACTTAACATAAGAGAGATCTATGACGCTGCTCACGCCTAACTTCAAGTGCGTGTTGTAATATACGACTGGGGGATAATGTGAGGATGGGCAGCATTCATCTATGTGCTAATAACATCGCTCCGGCCACCAATCTGCCTGCCAAGCATAGTGATTACAGCATTATCGATCCTCCAAGGATAGCTGTTAACAGCATGCAGTACTGAGGCAATACGCGACAGATGACATTTGGGGCAAATTGGAAAATAACAATAAATTGCAGAGAGAAACGTTTCTTCTAATTTTGACAAACTAATAATACAGGATAGATGTTAGTCAAAGTGCCCTTCTTTTTCTTTTAGAGTCGATGGAAAACTCCTTAATTTTTTTGGGCCTAGTAAGTAGGTGGTACGTTAACTGCAACATCGGTGGCACTCATTAAGTCCTCTAAAGTAGGTGAATGCCGTGTATGGGGACTTTGAGACTGTACCCTGAGGTAGTGAGACGAAGTAGCAGCATACCACGAAGGAGTTGGCGGGACAAACCAGGTTTCGCTGAAACTTGAAGGAGAAAGCGTGCGAAAGATGAAAGCGATGCCTTTTTTCAGTAATAGGATACAACAGGATAGTAATAAAAAAAATAATAGGATAGGTATCTGAAACACCTCGGGCTTATGGTACTCGACAATGAGCCTACTAAGCGTAACCCGCTCTAAAAATTATTGGGGTAAGGGGTAACTGTAACATTATTTCTTTGCGTTTGTGCTCAGCGCAATCAGATAGGCTCGCGTTCGTGTAAGTGGAGCAGGTTTTACCTCTCCTCGTAGGCGTGAACTTTGGTAACAGGAAATATTTTTCCAGGAATTTTCACCTTGGTTATTTTTTTTTATGCCCCTCTCTAGGAATTACTCCTGTATCCTGGGTGCATTTCTAGACAAGGAACAACTATATGTAGGAAAAATCGAACCCGCCACACGAAGGGGAATCAGTATCCATTGCGGTTGAGCGGTTGGTTAACCATGCTGTCAATCGAAAAAAAAAATTCCAAACTCTTTTCACAAACCCCCTAAATCTTTATCTACCTTATCACCTTGGATTAATTTTCACACTTAGATCAAAATTCCACCGCAACAGCGCGTGCATTCTGCGCAAGCACTCATTCTATTTATTAATACACCGCGTCAAAATATCGTGTTACTTACGAACAGCATAAAAGCCATCAGCGTTTTACAGCGTAAAGAGACTTTAGCTGTATTAACGCAAACTTGCGGGTTTTCACTAGTACGCAGAGTAATGGGTTACAGTTATTGCTCCCTGTTGTTTGGTTGATGTAACGTAATTACGCCGAGGCGCGCATCACGCGATGTGTCGTGCTGCCTCCTGAAAGAACCATAGGTATGGCTCTTTCCACGTGCCAAGGAAGAAAAAACATCGAAATGTCAAGCTAAAAAGAACAAATTAGATTGAGTTGGCTGCCCTTTTAACAAAACAAAATCCGGGGAGTTACAAACCTCCAAAGAAGCAATTAGTAAAAACATCGGCTTCGAGAACTGTCTAACATTTAAACAAAAGCTGTCAAGTAATTTAGACGGAATGTTAAACGTGGAATAATACATCAATGTTTAGGAAATGCGTAAACCATTTATCATAACAAGAGGGAATTAGATAGCAGCCCCTGGCAGCGGAAAGCCAGTGCGCTCTTATCTACGGAGGCTAATGTAACAAGGCCGCGACAGAGGGGGGAAACGAAAATGTTTATGATATTAATGAACTTTCCTCTACTTGTTTTTTATTACGTAATTTAGATGGAAATGTTATTGTCACCAAAGTGAGGTCATTAGTGTCCACGAAAATGATTGACGGTGTACGAACACGCTGATATTAAAAGTTATCGCTCTCATAAAAAGGCATAGCGTGCGGTATATAAGTACCTATTTAGACTTTCAAGGTGTTCACGTGCAAAAACTGTAAACACTATTACAAAAGAAAATTTAAAGTTCTCTTTTTGCAGATCATAATTACCATCAGCACCGTTAATATAGATTTAACTTTAACGAAGTTAAACACTTAGCAGGACGCTACTTTATATTCGCATTTAACTTTGTCTCTGTAATATGAATGTTAATATTTTTGGGTAAGTAAAGTTAAATATAAAAAAGTTTGGTGTGCCAACAAGCAGAGCCCGTCCGTACGTTGGCAAATATTTTGTGGAAAGTAAAGGAGCCAATGTAGGATGCAAAGAGCCCAATAGACAGTGGAGCGGCTCAAAGGCACAAAAAGCCAAGCCCATTACGGGAGACACGTTGCCGGAAACCACAAAAGACCCAATTATTCTGCTGTGTGAAGCCAAAAAAGGGTTGGACGAAAACCAACTTGTCGGGTGCTCTGTTTCACTTTCCGAATGCATGCTTGCCACGGATAAGTCCTTATTGCCAGAGTATTATGTGTTTTGTTTAGTTTCCAATGATTGATTATTCAGGGCAGAATTTAATACTTGATTTATTTATAAATTATTTGTATTGAAAAGTTTTTTTTTTCTAAATGGCAAACAGAATGAATTTCCAAAACTTTTCAAATCTGGTGGAAGGGGAAACTG
The DNA here is from genome assembly GCA_961205895.1 of Mythimna pallens. Classification (NCBI taxonomy): domain Eukaryota; kingdom Metazoa; phylum Arthropoda; class Insecta; order Lepidoptera; family Noctuidae; genus Mythimna; species Mythimna pallens. The sequence goes on from OY540834.1 coordinate 13,941,756, forward strand.
AGAAATAACAAAAAAAAAGATGCACAAACTACAATGTGACGTGACCGCCATTAAGTTACATGCGTAGAAGAGAGATAGCGAGGTGTTGCCACCACTCTTTCTAATATAAATATGTGAAATTAATGCTAATGGCTGCTTCATTTTAAAACCAATTTTGATGCGGTTTTCACAAAAAGACTTATTTTTGGTGTTATTAGTTGTTTAGATAAAAATTATATACAAAAATAAACAGTCAAATACCCAATTTCATAGAAAAGATAAATAAATCGATAGTCAAATTTGAATATTTTTGACTGGCCTGTGGTCTAGTAGTTAGTGACCCTGACTGCTATGCCGGAGGTCGTGGGTCCGATTCCCACCCAGGACAAATGTTTGTGTGATGACCACGATCATTTGTTCTGTGTCTGGGTGTAATTTATCTATAATATGTATATGTATTTAGAAATATTTAAGTATGTTTATCAGTTGTCTAGTACTCATAACACAAGCTCTGCTTAGCTTGGGACTAGACGGCGTTGTGTGATAGTTGTGTGAATATTATAATATTTAAAAATTTTGAATTGTTAAACAAGACAAATTAATATTAGATTAATATTGTTACAAAGGAAAGAAAGATAAAAAGAAATCTCAAACGTAACCTGTTTTACTCAGCGTCATAAACAGAACATTTATTATGAGTCCTAATGATGAGTGACAGTATTATTCAACTGAAATTACCTGAAAAGACGTCGATTGACGGGTACGTGTCAAATTTATCACCTTTGAACAAGGAAACGTGGTATGTCTCTGTTCAGAAATCAAAGGAAAGATAATTTTTTTAAAGGTATGCTGTCGTCGATCATGATCATTTTGGAGAATGCGATAGATGCATGGCAATATTTACTAATACCATCTTAAAGAGGTTTTTTTTAAGTAATATAAACTAGTGCTTGACTGCGATGCCACCTGATGGTAAGCAGAGATGCAATCGTTGATGCTGAGGCGTACTAGTATAGAGGAGCCTATTCACTCTAGCCTTAAAGACACCCAAATTATAATTGGACGGAAAGATCGCAGTATGGAATTTTTTTCAGTCTTTCGATGTATGCGGTGTAAACGACGAGGCGAACCGCTAAGTTCGGACCGTAGAGGTATCAACAACGTAAGGGTGGATACTCGCCGTACGTCGTAGTATACAGCAATTTACATCTAGGTGAGAGAGCTATATCGTCAACCACATTGTCGCTTTTTCATCTCATTAGATTATAGTCAAACGCGAGCAAAACAAAGAAAAAAAAGTATAGTAACTGAAACAATCAATTGACAAGCAACTCTAACATAAACTTTCAGATTTTTAAGGCAATTTAACAACGATGATTTTTGTAGCGAAAAAAAAGAAACATAATTTAATTCATGGTAAAATCAAAAAGCTCTTTCACTATTAAACGTTTTACACGACTATGAATGTGTCTCTGTACCATTAAATTCATATTATAGTGCGCTACACATATTTTTTGCAGCTATAAAATATTTTATAGGCGACAAACTTCAACGAAATTTCCGCAATATGGTGCGTGATTTAATAACGGCCACATGTTGTTTTAAAGTATTGAAGTTGCTTATTATATAATAATTTCAGTTCTAACTATAATTTTAAGCTGTCAAAAAGACCCAAAATCAAAGCACCGTTAAAGAAAATAAACTATATTCTACTGGTCACGGGTGAGCACTAGTCTGTTATTTGTGTCTCCAATGTTTTTACGTGTAATTTTCATATTTATTTAAAAGGCATTAAACCTCATTATTTAAATTGCTAATTTAAATTATCCACTTGGCCATCTAATTAAATTATCTGCTGGAATTATTAACAAAGTCAAAACTCAAAAATACAATATTTCGGCTTTTCGCTACATAAAGTTTAATGGTGAATAAATCACGAAGAAACTTTGCTCGGCAGTGGACCGCGGGTGGGAAAAATACGCTATTTTCGTAAGGGGAAAAACAATAACTCGAGGCACAGAGCAAGGGCCGCTTTTAAGGCACATAAATCAAAACAGATAATATTTTCGGTGTAACACCGGGTGGCACTTTCGGTACCGGATTTTTTGGGGACACATCCGGATTAGTGTTATTTTTACGATTGACTTCTACTTTCTGTTGTTCCTTTATTGACACGCTCATAAAAAGTACTGACTTATGGCTTACATGCAAAATTATCTTACAAATCGAAATTAATATTTTCACAGAACTTTAATAAAACTTGCATCACTAAATAGAACTTGTGAACGTTTCTCAATTCCCACAACGGTAGCGATAGTAACTGTACAAATATATGAATGGTGGATTAAACTTAGTAACTCAATGCTCCGTGCCCAAGTTACCTAACTATACTCTTCATTTGCTTTGTACAATTTCATTCATTCATACATTCAATATCCAACATCATTCCCGTTCCTAGAGCAACGCTTCAGGCACGAACGGAATGAGATTCTTCCTTTGTGCCTTCATATTTCATCCACCTACTAGGGAACCCGAACGCACCTAGATCGTGAACTGGGATTCGCAACAACATTAAAATCGTCCTTTGCTTACCTGGATAGAGTCCAATTTCAATTGCTCAGCATGTCAGACTAACTAATACAATGTTCTGTCACTGCATATAGCAAAATTTGCTTTTAGGAAATTCGGTTCAGAGTGCTGCGATAGCAGTGCTGATAATTCAGTATAAACGGATCCGCTGGAAGCCGAGATGCATATTGTTTAATACAACCGGCCGACCAAACGCGAATTTAAAAGCTTCAGCGATGGTTTACGATCGGACACGTTAAAATATTAAAGTTTCGCGTGCAATAACAATATGTTTTCATATGTGTTCAACAGAAGATATAATGCGTTCATGTTAAAAAACTTTTATAGATTTTGTGTCTTATTGTTTGTAAAATAATTTTCTACCATGTCTATGACATTACATATATACCGTATCATTTAACATAACCATTATTTAGCACGCATAACGTAATAAAGAAAAATCGCCGTCTTCACTTCAAAGAAAACATTACCTAAGAATCCACTGCTCGTTATAACGTGACAAATTGTCGACATTTTTTTCCGCAAAGCTTCGAGAATTAGCGTGATCAATTGCGTTCTTCGGCACTTCTTAACTCACGTCTCTTTCACTCCTTAGGGAGACAAACGAGACAAAGCATTCTATCTTTTATGTTGGGATTAAGCAGACGTTCGAATAGCTAGATCACTAGATATTCGCACCTCGAGAGACCTCACTTTATTGAATACAGTTTGGAACTCGCTGTGGCTTTGTGAGCTGTGTTCATTAATTTTATGAATTACGTCAAAATACCGTATATTAATTAAATGTTTGAGCGTAGTTAAGTGTGATATACACTAATGGCCCCCAGACAACACTAGATGGTATCGCCTGAAGCCTCAAACAGCGAAGGCGTATTAAATTCCGCGGAACATGCAGGTGTGTTTCCGAGATCTCTAATAATACGCTTAGTGAAACTGTAACAGTTATTTGTGTGTCGCCTACACTAGTGCCGGAAGGTGACATTAATTATGTGGTATCGATGTCGTATTATAGGAATTAATCTCGGTATATCTTACTAGAAATAACATTACATGTTTAATGAAAATACGGAATTGACACCGCATTGAATGTACTCAATAGCAATCCCTATTCGTATAGAAATAACAAATAATAAATAATAATAACTGTCAGACTTTTATTAAAAAACCCACTCCTGATCCTTCTTTGCCTTCGTTCCAGGGCCCCGGGGTTCTCTTTCGCACAACCCTTGGCTCCAGTAGGCTTCGACCTTGCTGGGCCAGTTTTGCTTACATCTCCTTGAGACGCGCGTGGAATACTACGCGCCGTCGAGGACTTGAGGCCGGCCTGTACGTTTACAGTGGGTGGAAATCGGGATCGGTATCTCGGTGGCTGGGACGTGAGGGCCGTTCCCTAGCGAGCGCAGCTGCCTCCTTTGCTAGCATTACTGCTTCACGTAAAGAGGCGACCGCCTGCTACTCCTCCTCGCTCCGGACCATGGCCTGTATCAAGGCCCGGCGTGAGAGAATGAAACAGAGGTACGTTTATAAATTATGTTTTACCAAAAATATATATATATATATATTATTATTATAATTATAATAAATAGAAGATACTACTACCTACAGTAAAATTTCCTACTAATCCCGTCAAACCTAATTAACATCAACTACCTAATTACAATGAGACATATCGGCATGTCGGCCATAACTCCGGACGAAGGCTCTCGTCCGTCTGCCGGTGACAATTATGAGTCCCAGTTATGGATAGCAGAGGTTCCCCCGCCCCCAGGAGCCTAGATAACGCAATTAAGCTGCCGTTATTAAGCGACGCCCATTATTCATTGCTGAGACCCTACATTCATCAACCAGAGAACTTTAGATGAATACTTTTATTTGAAGAACCGTGAAAGGAGCATCTGTAACTGTGAGAACAATGTGGTGTTGGCAATGTTGCTCCACCAAAGCTTGCGGTAAACTTATTCTTTGGTTACTTCCATATTAAAAGTAGGTACTAGGGCAGGGATGGTGAACTTAATAAATAATCTAAAAAGGAAAATGATTATATAGCTGCATGATGAGCCGTCAAAAATTGATGATTTGGTCATTTAATGTTGGTACAATAAAAAAAATTAGATAGTCGAAATATTTACAGTACGTATTATGTTTGTTCAAATAAAAAAAAAGTTTTATTTCTGTGGTTGTTAATTAGCTTGACGCTAAATATTTTACATAGGTGTGCCCGAGTTCTTTTGATGCGTGTCTGCACTGGCACGCGTGGCATAGATTCGCTATCCCTGTAGGTACTAGGGTATCATCATCATCATGTTCCTGTCCTTGCCCCGTTTTATTTGGGGTCGGCGCAACACGTTTTTTTCTTCTATTCTGTCCTGTCACTCGTCAAGCTATCACTACCTTCCTTTACTAGGGTATATAGTAGAAAAAAACAACGATGTGGGGCATATTCTCAATTCTTAGTGGTAAAAGGTTGAATCTATGTCCAGTTTTATCCCGCTTGTATATTCCACTTATGTAAATACCAAACTAAATTCCATTACGGTTAATTAAATACATATCGAAATTTTCGCATCAGGCTAAATTTTGACTGGCGTAGCGTCAGCCTAACCTCAAATTAATCAACCATAGATTGACAGGCATTCCAATCAATAATTAACGCTCAATTACGTAAATATTATTGGCGAACGGCCCACGTACAGCGTAGGGCTAGAGTGGGCCACTCAACAAGTCATTTGCGTATATAGCTGTCAAATCAGGACACGATGGAAAGGGACCAGTAACTATATGTATATCAGAACACACTATAAACTTGATTTAGGGGTCGTCGGGATAACTTTTCAACCTTTCTTTTTGTGCACAGTAAACTTGTTTTAGAGCTGTAGTTGTTTTAAAGTCTACAACGAAAAAAAAACTTAATTTAAATTGGGAATATGATGAAATGCTTTTAGATGTTAACGAAAGAATATGGCCAGTCCATGATACAGATCAAAATATAAAAAATGTATCACTAAATTACTTGAATTCGTACCTGAAAGTGAGAAAAAAATAAACGAAGATAATTATGACATTAATTATTCAGCTGACTGGTAATCCTAATTCGTTGGGACGAATAGAGATTAGGATTAGGACGAAAAAAACAACGAACGAGACAGCCCCATGGTCAAGCAAAGTGTTCATCAGTCGGTGAGAAATTTCCTTGAAAAGGAACCCCAAACGGTTCAAAACTATAATAACCAATCAGGCTACCAATCATATAGGCACCTTTCGGATGACAGCGATGTGAAGGAGCACTTACAGCTATAATTTGTTTTTGTACATAGTTAGATTTAGTATAAATAGTTAAGTTATTTACTCGTAATATTGTTATTTACTTTTAAAAAATCAAAAATAAAACTCATTTTATCAAACTCGTATCTTAAGTATTCGATAAATTAATCTTCAATAATATATTATCTATTTCCTTTACGAAAATAAACGATAAATAAAAGATATGATGTACAAAAAAATTCAGTGCAAGAGATAGGGCTGCGATTTATTACTTTCGAACAAAAAACAAAACAAAGCTATATTTTTGACCGATATTGAAGATAAATATGAACAGTAAGTCATGATTAATATCAGTCGACTCAAAAGGGTGACCCAGGGTTGAGGTAAGGAGGGCCAAGCACTTTATAATGATTGTGATTGAAATTTATTATGGAAACCAAACCGACGTTATTACTGCTAATAAAGGAAACGGTAGGGTATAGACCGACTATCTTGGTATCGTACCGACATCACCGTAAGCGTGGGCTTACGGACGGTGGGTCATGGGTAGCTCGTCGTCCGATAAAGACCAGGACCGGGTCTACGGCGCGTCACAGGACCCATTAGGGCCAGTGCCTGCCAGGGTTGAGGGATTGTTCGAAAAAGTTACCCTTGGCCCTGAAATACAAAGGGTGACTGAAGAAATACATGTGGGTTTTAGCCAGTTAGGTACAGGTCTGTCACTCCCTCTTGCTCCACCCAGATTGGATTTGATGATTACCAGCCAAAAGAAAAAGTTTAGACTGACTAAACTGTTCATCACAGCAGAACAAAACTCCAGTTGCACTCGTAAACAAAACATATCCTATTAAAGAAAATACCACCACAAAGCAAAAACGATGAGCATCAAAGCAAACGTTTGTCGGTATCAATGGCGGCCGTTATCCGTAGGAAAAGTTTAATTGAGTTAGATGTGTGTACAGGATCATGGATTAAAACATCGGGTAAACTGCGCGAGCATAAATCGATGGTGAATTCGATCCCAAAGCGGTATTACGATCACTCAAAAGGGTATTAAGCTGACTCTTGAAAAGGTGAGAAAATATTTCATGTCGCCTTCTATATGCATAAATGTATGAAAGGCATGTGGGTGACTATTCTGTCGAACATTCGGAATTATTCGCGGGAACCTTCCCAGCTATTTCTTTATTACATCCATTTTGCCCCAGCGTCTTATTTCACATGTTTTTATTGTTCCCTTTAGGTTTGCGAACGTAAAGTGAAACATTAACGGCTACTCGTTACTAGAAAGTATCTATTATATGGATTAATTACCCTTCGGTTCAGTCATTGTTTGTGATAAATTTATGTTTATAAAAGTAGAAACTGACTGTCAGACATATCATCGCACAGCCGAAACTACGGGGACTAGAAACATGAAATTTTGCACAATGCTTCCTTTTATGATAGGTATAGGCGAGCAGTAAAAAGGGGGCTTTTGGAAATTCAACCTTTAAGTGAATGAAAAAGAGGGAATTTCGTTTGTATTTAAAATCTCATTCCGTGTGCCATTATATTTAAAAGTTTGCACAAATCATTATTTTTAGAACTATCCTAAATTTAGGGGGTTTTAAAGATTGTTTGGAGGATTCCTATTCCAATACTTGAAAATTGGCACAAATTGTAACGAAAATAAATAATAAACACAGTCATAATTAGTTCTTCACAACTATCTTCAATTTACAGTATAAGGGATTGTTATTGGTTTCATTCTCGAGAATGAAGTCGCTGGGAAAGTGCCAGTATAATTATAAAAGGAAAATTCAGCTTATGGTTGGTCTATCGCGTACCCGTGTTTTATAGGTTTGTCAAAATTTAAGAGTTGCAAATGATTCTACCAGTACCTTCAAGTAGGCTTTACTTTTATTTTTTCAAAAGAATTAGGGCTCCAAGCAAAAACCTTTTTGAAATTGTGACCAAATGGCTTTGTGCTGTTATATGAGTTTGACACGGACAAAGTCACGGGCACTAGTTAGCAATAAATATTAATTTATTTGTTTCATAAAAACAATTTGTAAGCGGTCACTGGAAAAATTTATTATTCAATGATAAGCGTTTTACAGCAGATTAATTCAAAATTGTTGAAACTTGAGCATTGTTCTAAGGCTAACTCTGTTATTTTTCTTATACTCAGCTTCGGTGTTAGTGTAGCAACCAGCAGAATTTATGACCATTGCCTTGTTAACTTACAAATGTATTGCACCTTGTTAGTCGGGTTGTATCGACCTGCTTTATAAAATGATAATGAATAGAGGAAATTCTAATATATAAAAGATAAATTTTAGTATATCGACAGTTTACTGGTTTTTCTATTCTATTCTGCTGAATTGTATTTTTCTACTGAAAACATCAAGATGCAGTGCTATTATAAACTTGATTAATTTCATAGTTATAGCTAAATTTTCCTTCATAGATGTTTAGTAAAACTAGATTTAAATTTATTTCCAAAAATCCGGGGCTATTATTAATTATAGGTTCTCTTGTTTCACTAAAAGTAAATGTTCTTTCTTTTTAAGTGAGAATTCATGAAATAACTGCTCGTGCTCTGGTTGGAGCGAGAGGGAGTGTAAGACTTAATTGACCTACCTGTGTTCTTTCAGTTACTCTTTGTGTTCGAGGGCCACAATAACTCTTTCGAAAAATCCAGCAGCCCTAGTAGTCATAGGATTTCGTAGGCTCGTCGCGCGTGGAACGTAACGCTTTGTCGACTCTCTTAGCTTAATCCTTACCGAACGGTGAGTTACCTACTACTCGCGGTCCGCAAGCCCGCGGCTACGGTGGCGGGAAATCACTGATCTGTTACTCTCAGGAGTAGCAGAGTGATTTTCGCCACCGTACCCGTGGCTTTATATGGACGTCAGCGACCATGTAAAGCCACCAAATTGAAGGGCTTTGTCATGAAAGACTTTTGTAGTTAAAAACAGTCCTAATTCTGTAAAGTTTCCACATGTCATGGTAATTTAATATTTCATGGCGAAAAAAAATATTTATTAGTAGCCAATAGAATGGACGTCAGTTTACGCGTAGCGCGGCCACCTCAATCTGTCGGGCACACTGTAATAGAATCGACAGACGCGGCGGTTGACCGCCCGCCCCGGATATGACCTATCATCCGGCCAACTGACAGAATTGTGTAAGGGCTGACATGGATTGTTTACTCCCCTTATTGTGTATAAACAGTACTTGAATTTATTTTCGTGTCGCGATCGGGTATCGATGAAAAATATTGGTTTTGGGGTCGAGACGAAATTTTCGTATACTCTGTCGGGTTTAATGTTTTAAATGGAAAAGTTTGCGGGCTCTTGTTAATTCGATGGGTGTTTTAGTTTCTGTCTTTTGTTTTGCGAACCATGTTTAGAATTTTCCTAACTTACTCATAAATCAACTTCACAACTTAAACAATAGAAGTAACAACAAAAAACCATACGAAAATGTTATTTCTAAAATTGGGGCAGCATCCTTTGTATTTCTAACGGTCTATTTCCGCATTTAGTTCTTCAAAATCTCTATTAGTGTGTAGCCTGTGTAGTTGGGGGCCAGTTAATTGTTTGCGGGGGTCACTCGGTCGCACGGGAGACAGCTACACTCAGTCGCTGTCACAACGACGCTCCGACGCGGCGTCGCTCCGACCCCGCTATATGAGGACACCGTCGAGCTACTAAGCTTGCGATGTATCACAAGCTTTATTTTGTATTTTTAAGGGTGATATCGTTAAGGCTGCGGAATTGTTCGAAAGAGTTACCGTGACCCTGGAGCGTAAAGGATAACTGAAAGAACACAGGTGGGTTTTTAGTCAGTAAAAGTTTGACATTTCCACACGCTACATCCGAAGCTGAAAGAGTTAATTGATGAAATGCTTACCGATACTGCCTGATCAAAGGACTAATAGATGACTTGAAGGTATGTCGTTTTGAAACTTACCTGAAAAACAGAAAAAAACACAATTATTCTCTGAAATATTTATCCAAACTTCGAAAATACTCGAGTAGTTTACAGGAAGTCTTTGAAAAAATTTACCAAACTCAACTGCAACAAAACATTCGCATTTTCCGACAGAAACTGCACCTTCCACAGTCATACGTCTGAAATAATTTAGATAAGACGTCAACACGTAATTAAGCGGCGACATTTATCAACGTCCCGCGGCCGACACGTGAAAAATAAAACCTTCTTTATCTTCTGTGCATGGTGGATGGTGGGCACTCGCGCCCGTCGCTCGCTGATCCCTAGCGAACAACGTGTGTCAGTTGATTGGACAACGGAGCTGACGTGAGTGGATTGATTCCGGCTACCAACCTCCCCGCAACGCCCCCTCAGTTCCACCACAAATTCCGCGACAAATGTTATTACAGAAACTATCTACCACGTTTATTGACCCACTTTGATATTTCCCAGAAAATCAACGGCATAACTTTGCGGTTGTAATGATAGTTTGATATTAGATACACATCAGGGCATGGTTTCAAACGGAAACTGTTTAGGCAAATGTATGCCAACGTGAGTTTGCTTTGATTAAATATCTAGTCATTAATTCGAGTCAGTTAATTCGTTAGTGTTTGTTCAATCAGAGGTGATTACAATTAAATAATATGGAGCATTGTGAGAATAGAGATAGATATGGATTATATACTACTCCATCTCAGGTCTTCCCGTCCGATTATAATTTGGGTGTCTTTAAGGCTAGAGTGAATAGGCTCTTAATAAACTAGTGCGCCTCACCATCAATGATTGTATCACTGCTTACCATCAGGTGGGATCGTAGGCAAGCACTAATTTATATCAAATTAGAAAAAAATCTTATATTAAAGTCGACACAATTTAAAAAGTTGATAAATTTCATTAAAAGTTCACACTATTCTAGCGACATTGTATTAAAGGCATTGGGGAATACGCTTTTCTCATTTTATGTATCCGTGACTTAGTTATTTAGATCCTATCACATCTACACTAAGACATCAAAATGCCAGACATAACAAATGATTCAAATGAATCTGCTATTGATAAAAAAAATTGTTAACATTCTCCACAACTCAAAAATGAATTTCGGTTTAATATGAATCATATGGGCGACAGCGTGATGGTCTACATGGCTGCGGTCTCCTTTATTGATGCTTGCTAAAGATTTATTCACCCTTTTGGAAAGAACATAATAGGAACAAGTTGACATTAGTCATGGTACATGGAGCACGAGTGTGTTCTTCGTTAACCCCTGAGGAGATTATTGTACAGTGTACGGGGTAGGACGAAGTAGTCGGGGTAGTATGATGCAGCCGGGGTAATACGGGGTAGTCGAGATACCACGGGCCGTTGCGGTCGCGCGTACATTAGCTACATCGTCGCGTTTGTCCTCCTTAGGGGCGGCTAACGGTACGACAGTAGTGGAACACCGAGGAAATTAGAGTTTACACTCATATATGTTTACGAGTAGCTTAACAGCTTTTAAGAAATATTTTAAGACAGTTTGGTGTCAATGTTACTAGTTTTTTTAACTACATAATTCTTTTATTTTAATTTTTACTTCTTAAATCCACGGAATATATCTGTAGGTTTTTTGTATAAGTTGTTTGTACAAATTGAAGATTTTCATTTCAATTAGTACTAATAACTTACCGTGAAAAAACTTATACACATTTTTTAATAAGAGTTGCCACAAAACTGTGCTCCGTTTATCCCTTAGTGAACACTTCAATAGAAAAGATGTGAGAAATAGTCTAATATTTATATATAGACGCGCCATTCAATATGAGAACAACAATTCAATTCGAGATGAGAGTGCGGGGTGTTAGGCCCGACGCCCGCGTCACCTGCGACGCAAATCTCGCTCATGTATCAAAGCACGGCGCGTAAATCACGAATCATTTTACGGAATGGCAATACTAGGACGTCCATATTTCACTCGGGCCACGCTTCCCGGGTTCCGTCAGCGGCTTTATGGGAAATATTTGCGGAGTCAACGCTAAAGCGAGCGTTTTGTGAGCGCTGTCAGACAAACTTGCGTGGAGGGTAACCAGATACCGTATTATGTTTATTTTTACGCAGTTTGTCGTATTTCACGTCAGTTTAAACACGCACCTTTTGATGGTGAAATTAAGGATATAAGATATGAACCTGCTGAAGAAAATGGATACAATGTGGAGACAGAAAGTTCTGATGTCACTTCTTTGAAAATAAACAAGATGATTTCATACCCATTAAACTAAAATAGTGCTCTAACAAATTACGTTAGCACAGCCACGTTAATTAAATAATGTGGACAGCTCAACTGTCCTAGTTCTTGTTAAATTGTGTGTAACATTAGTGACTTACATTCAGCGACCGTAATAAAAATCAATAAAGCGGCACCATGTCCCATAAGTGACGTAATAATTGGTCACCGCTGTAGACGGGAGCGGCGCCTTTGAACTCATTTGAAAGACCGATACTGCACGTCGACGCTCAACGAAGGCACGTTCGTCACCACATTTTTCTTATGGAATATTCAAAAAGTGAGAGGCATCTATGCCTCTCACGGAAGTAATGAAGCTTACTGTATAAACGATTTCAGTGAATTTCATACATGACGGAAAATTTTATTGGAAATGTGGAGGTCATGCCCTCCCTCCCATCTTGCTCCCCGTTACTGAAATATGACGGTCTTTAAGTCTTTATTTTATTGTTGCCGTTTCTTGTGCTATTCGATGTCATTTCTTTCCTGTCGTATGTGATGTTGCTCTTATGGTAACGTGTAGCTACTTACTGCTCGTTAGAGAGGTGAACGCGGTCGTAATGTGCTTAAATGCCGAGAGGAAATTGGTTAATGGTTACGTCTTGCGAGAGATATCTATATGGTACTTCGACTGCGACAACATACTTTGCATGTCGAAAGGTTATCAACACTCTTATTAATACAATTCACTTTTTTTTCTTATTTATTAAAAAGTATTTAATTTAGTTATTTAGCCCATTATGTCCCACTGCTGGGCGAATGTCTCCCTCTCCCTTTTTCACACACTTCTATCCTCAGCCATTGCAGGCTAGTTCCTCTGTAAGTTGTCAAGCTCGTCTCTCCACCTTCGCCTTGGTTTGCCGCGATGGCACCTTTTAGCCCATAGCTCGTCTTACATGTGGCAGCTATGTCCGGCCTAATCCCACTTTAGAGTAGTAGCTTTTCGGACAACATCTTTTATTTTAGTTTTAGTGCGTAGTATTGTATTCCTTATGCGGTCGGAAATTCGAAGCCCCAAAAAATAAAAAAATAAACATATTTAATTATGCTTATAATATAATTGTATACAGATTCCCTATTATATTTCTTTGGGCAAAGAACACGCCAGGCTACTGGTCACGCAGTGTCTTAATTTTAATCCTATTATAGTGATGTGAATCATCCGTTGTTTTCTCCGCATAATCACAAGTAGTAGGTACTGTATTTAGTATGAGCCATGGTTCTAATGATCAGGACTGTAACTATACATATATTATTATTTTACTAAAAGTTAGGTTCGTTCTAAACGATCAGCCCCCCTAGCCAAGTTACAATCGTTTCCCACGCCTCCGATTCCTTTGTTCTGACCACGTGACTGAGCGTTGAGATGACGTCAGAACAAAGGATTCGAAGGCGAGGCCTACTCGAGGCGTTCGGCGCGAACGATACAATTGTAACTTGGCTAGGGGCGCAGGACTCAGTATGCATAAAATAAATTAGGGCCCTCTTCTACTAAAGCATCTTACAAAGCATCTCCAATGTGTAGTCATGAACCAGCTACAAAGTACGTAGCTGGTTCATGACTACACAGTTTTTATAAAGGGACATAATCAAATATCGTCTCCATCTGGGATTGGATGATGGGAACGCAGTCTAGCACTAGTTAAATCAATTTAAAAAAAAAAACTGATTAGAGCAAGAGAGAGTGGCAGATTTGTACTGACTAAAACCCACCTTCATTTTTGTCGTGATAAATTATCCTATGACCTGTTTCCCGCAGGTTTTCTTTTCAGAAATTCACTACGGTCCTAGCGGGCATTGAAGCGCACGTGGAACACTACGCGCCGTCGACGGCTTGGGCTCGGTCCGGACAGTTACCGGTTGGCCGAACAGCGACCTACCCATTGCTCGTTGTCCGCAAGCATCTAGCGGATTAAAACCCACCTGCGTTCCTTGAGTTACCCTTTGTGTTTCAGGACCCCAGTAACTCTTTCGAACAAACCCGCAGCCTGGTAGCTACTTATTCTAGTTAGTAGTGGGTCAGCATTTACATTCAAAGTGGTTTTTATTTTTCAAACCAGACTATCTCTATTGTCATTTGGAAACTATTAAGTACACAATATACATTATTTTTCATATTATCAGCTTTATTAAAATATGTCAGTGCTGTTACTTTCGTATATTTGAAGTGAAACGATATTTATTTATTTATTATTATTGATAGGCTCGCGTTTGACCACTATCTCACCTGATGGTAAGCGATGATGTGGCCGAAGATGGAGCACGCTTGCCTAGAAGTAACCTATTCACTCTTGACTTAAAGACCCCTAGGTTGTAGCTATTAGGGAACACAGACTCCGGCAGGGAATTCCACTCCTTAGCTGTACGCATAATGAATGTGTTCCCAAAACGCTTTGTACGTATGGGAGGGATGTCCACCATGTACCGATGGCGCAACGCCGTACGTCTAGTGGTCCGATGATGGAACGGACTTGGTGGAATTAAATTGTGCAATTCCAACGCACACTCCCCGAAGTGTAATCGATAGAAAACCGACAGGATATAGTAGAATTTTCTAATTATTAAACCAGTTATTCTTTTAGTGAAAGCTTAACTGTACAATGATCTTTATTTGTGTGGGTTGGAAAATTAACAAATAACTTCTCCAGGTCCAGGTGGAGTGTTAAGACGTGTCAGTTTTTAATTGACTAAAATCCTCTTAATTATTTATTGTACACAAAATTTAACATTAATACAATTATTTATTTGACAATTCATGTACAAAGGCGAGCTTAACTCAACAATGAGTTTTCTGCCAGCAAACCCTCCTGTGTTTTTTCAGTTTCCCTTCGTTTTTCAGGGTTCCATCGTATCCCACATGCTAAAGCAGGTAAGAGGACCCCAATACCTAGCACTTTCATCACTTACATAGCCTGATTTTTCATAATTTTTTCAACCTCATGTCTAATCTTTAATAAAGAAATGCATTTTAGTTACTGCATTATTAAGAATGTAAATATCGATACCAACAATATTTACGTCATCACTTTAATATCAGCAGACACACCACCAGATTGTGCGACTAGTATTAATAATTTTACTCACACATACGATTTTCTAATTACAAAACATAGATGGTGTAGCAACACTTATCTGCGTGGCCACACACCACAGTTGTTTGCTTAGGACTGTTGTTCTAATGGACATGGATAACGTCGAACGGAGTTTTCCAACCCTAATTTTCAAATCTGAGCCAATGAACGTCGCGTATTTTATGAACTATTCGACCGTCCGTCTTTTATTATGGTCGTATGACCTTACCCTAAAATGTGTATGTCTGTCGGGTTAATTGCTGTGATTTAGAGACCTGACCTGACCCTCTGTGTTTACTGATTTCGGAATACTCGTTATTCCAAATTTTTTAGAAGTTAAACTTTAAGAAAACATACAAATTTATATTAGGGGTGAGGAAAAACTTCAGATAATATGGTTTTGTATACCTACTTATCTGTTTTTTTTTGTAGATTTTGTAATGTTTTATTCGAATAATTAATTAATGATGTTAATAACCTGAACTTGAAGTAAAGGCGGACCCAGTGTTTAACCTTGCGGAACTCTCTTCAGACATTTAGTAATTACAATGAATGCTATGCGATAAGTACCTGCTGATGCATAACCAAGTAGATTAACATGCAAATAAGCAAAATGGTACGAGTAACTGGCAAAAAAGATACGAAAGGAACACTTAAAGTTAATAACATCTTTAGGAAGGGTTGAGTAAAACGTTAAAATTTTAATTATTTCAAAATAATTCTTTTTTGTTACAATAATGAGTCAAAAGAGAGCTTAATGAGATTAAAACTTTCTGACCTTTGAGTCAAGCAAAACTACTAATATGCTCAAAATAAAATCAAAAGGAATAAGTAACTATTAATAGACAAGTACTTAGAATCAATTCTGAAAGTAACAAAGAGTTGCTTAAAGAATCTAACACGTATTAAGAAAGACACAAACCTTTGTCAACAGAATTAAGCTCTAAAGGCGAATCTTTATTTGTATTCGTTAAAGAAAATGGTGAAAAAATTCTGGTTAGAGCGGCCCAAACGTCAGCAACACATATTATCCGACAACACGGGGAGGACACAAAACTGTTCGTATCAACACTTACGATACACCCCAATCCCGGGGGACCGCCCTATTGCGTTATATTGCCTACTTCGTGTCGAACTCGAATCGTCTTGATCCCATCACTGAATGCTGAAGCTTCGGCTTTTTAGATACATGAGCTTTACGTAAGCTATGAGAAGTTTCGGAGTGTTTCGAGATCAGATTGCTAATAGTGTTAATGCGAATTTTATCGTCTCAACCATAACCCACGTTATTGCCGATAGGTTTTTTATATATTCCAATAGTAATAGACAGGTAACTGAGTAAGGATAATGACCCAGTTTTGGAGGTAAGCATAAAAGAAGAGATGATGGTAAAATCATTGTTGATAAGCTTACAGGGAACTATATCTAGAAAATGCTGGATACAATGAACGCAGAACGGATATTCAACATCCTAAGATCAAGAATCTTTATAATAATGCTCGATGAAATACAATACTTTGAGCCAACGATACCGCCCTCGACGCTCACCTAGTTTCTGCAGCTCGGTTAATCTCCGGCTTCACTATCAAACTACACTGAGCGCCGTATACGAAAAACCGATAGATAAGAATCCACAAGTTCTAGAACCGCAGACTACAACTTTCACACCCTCACAAACAGAAAACTGCGTGTTAACGCACACAAGTACCCGTTGCCATGGCAACCAGGCTGTGATCCCTCGGGAGTGAGCAATAACTTGCGCCTGGTTAATAGGGTGTCGCGAAAATTAGGGAAAACACCCGGCTTCGAAGCACTAGCTGATTAGAAGCGGGGGTGAACCGGAAAATTACTTAAATACTTGATGACAGATGAGGCCGCGCCATAAATATTTACTTTCCTCCCATAAACCGACGTTGCTGTACAAAGTTTGGATTAACGACGTAAGAGTAAACACATGTTGCACTAAAAGCATTTTATAGACGTTCATAAAACATTTTATTTAAAACTGCCCTTTTGCTATATAAATTGCTGGAACACAAGATGCGGTGTCGTCTAAACGCCTGCTCGACTTTATTGAGCAACTTGTTTGCATTTGTATGCAGCGAACTTGCCGCTGCAGGGGCTTACGTATGAATGACTGTTTGATAAATATATTTTATGGGTACCTATCTACTTTTAAGACTGGGTTTAATATACTTTTAGAAAGTTTGCGAGATACAAAATTTCAGATCTTTTACAGTAGTGGGGTATTTGAAGGCAAAACTTTGCCTTCTATTAAATAAGCAAAACCACCAACCAGCGTTTCTGGTCTATTAGGGAGTCTCGCCTCAATCAATTTGAATGGATTTCGAGACGAAACCCACTGTAAAAAAAGTTTCAAGATTGAAATTTCTTGCAATCCTCTTGAAATACTTTTTTTTTTAAGACTTCTGCGTTACATAAAATATATGAATACATTTAATCCAATAAAGTACCATCTTACAGTTTCAAGTAGTCAGGCAGTCATACTCGTATTTCTTTTAATATTATAAAAGGATCAAAGATTTTTCATTTTGCAGTAGAAAACTCTATACACAAGCTCATGTAAGTAGGTACGGAAGTAGCCCATCTTGTTCCCGATGGTGACATTAATACATTTTCCATTGCTATTGAGAGCGAAGATGGATTAATTTCAGTGAGTCAAGATCCGTCTGCTACGCCCGCCTTCACGAGAATACTACTTTAGTTCAGACTAAGTTCGAATTGAAACTAGTCCTAAGATGGGATACAGCTTGACGACAGATTTGCGGTTGGATTCCATTCGATTGTTAAAACTATGGGGGAATTATACAGCGCCTGCGGAAATAGATGAAGCAATGTAAGTTTTTTTTGACAAACTGAAAATTTTGTATAATATAGTTTTGGGAGACATACTAATAGATACAATCTAAGCTTCTGAACTGTATAGGGAACAAAGTATTCATAGAATTGTTTTTAATACATAAACGAAAGGTACACCTTGAAAACTAAATAGGAAGACGTGTTTCAAGTCGAGGAACATGCCCAAAACATAAAATAACATTCACAACACAAAAGAATAGACATTTACCTTAGAAAAGAGTTTCAAAGAGAAAGTATCGCCGAATATTTCCAAACATTTATCCACTGAAACAACATTAAAGTTTGTGAATAATATGAATAATTCCACCATTTTTCATCGAATCATCGGTTCAGTTAGCCTTCAAGAAAAAAAAGTGTTTTATAGCATGTTCCCTTTTCGACCTTTTCATTGGGGACAGGAAGGAAGGGCGTCTTCCTTTGATAAAGTGAAAAATAGCACCTTTAGAATGTAACCTGGTTTCACCCTTTAGAGGGTGTGCGTAGCTGTGGGCACATGGGCTTTTGTGCAAGAAGGGCTTTGGAGATCTTCAGTTTTGGCAAAGGCTCGATACTTAACATTAATCTTTTTCTGAGAATGTCTTAAATACCTATACAATATTTGAAATAAGAAGAATTTTGAAAACTTGTTGCGGAAAATACAGAAAATCGAACAACGCTCACGATAAAATCACTTTTTATCACAGCCCAAATTAGATACAGTTAAATATAGTCCGTAGGTACGTCCTGATAAAGAAGACAAAGACCATTCTGTGAAAAACGACCGACTTCAACGAAAACGAAACAAAAATATTTTATCTCATTGTCATTTTTCTTCATTTTCGTCGGGTTTTCACTATTACACTCCAAAAAAACCTGTTGAAATATATTTTTTGAAGTAGGGCTTGTGACGTGTACGAGGCAAGTGTCGTCATCAAAAGCCCTTCAGCGTGAGTCGCAAGTTAACAATGCGGCCACCCCCACCCTTTGACCTGCCTGATGCTTTGTCGCCGCGGGCACAGATGAGATGACATCTCGTATACACGCCGGCTCTACCTCTACTTATATCTACAGCCCTAGTACACTGCATTCAGTAGTGAGCACACCTGTATCTATTAATAGCTTTGGGGTCACAAGTTCAAGTGCGCTATCACGTGATAGCACTTAGAATGCAGTACCGCGATAGTACATCGTTAGCATGATGATCATAGCTATACAATGGTTAAAATTTATTAATAAAACACCATTTAAAATATTTTACTACTTTGAGCGGGGTCGAGCTAATTGGCCTGATCGATGTCGTGATGAGACTGAATAATTTTGTCTTTCCAAAAGTAATTAATAAAGTATTACAGCTGCTGCTCGATTGTAGCCCGTGGTAATTGCCAATATACGAAATTCATATAAATTGCACTCAAGAAAATCAAGACTCAAAAATTAAGGTATGAAGCCCATCATTTCAAAAGCTTACTGAATACAAATTCCAAAAGGAAATGACAGAAGTTTCGTGTTTTCCTTGTTAACTTGAGAAATTTTGCAAAGAAGTAACTTTGCCGACGGCAATGTTTCATTTTTAGGTATATTCTACGTTATTGATAAAACAAGAAAGGCCAAAGTAACACGACGTCCTGTTCTGCGTGACGTCAATCTTTACCTTTGCTCCCTGTTTGCAGTCCTTCTGAGTGCGTTCAAGCGAAAATATCCATAACTTCAAAAAAATTTATTTGATGTTTTTGCGTGGATGTAAAGTTGAAATCTTGCGAGATTACATTTGTCTCGGTTCACAGGCTTTGATGTGTAAGACTTTCAACATAAAAACATAGATTTACGGTAACGAAGGAAAATTTCATGAGCAATGTTATACAAAGTAGCGTTGGCCTAGATATTGATTTCGGTCTACAATAATTTTATGACTGAAAGTGCTCAATATTTCAGCACAATACCACGGGACCGGAGGAAACAAAGTTCAATGAAATGAAAATTGATGCAATGAATTATTATACCTGCTTACGCTATTATATTGAAACGTGTGCTAAAAAGTTGCCAAATGTAAAAACGATGGTTGCGAAATGAAATGAAAATGGTAATGATTCGGCAAAGTTATCGGATCACTCAAATCAATGTTACATTACAAATGTTGATTTATGCGAGGGTTGTATTGCACGATATGACCTTAGAGAGTAGGAGTACAGGTCTAACAATCGTGTGCAGTTCAGTCACGGAATAAACGCAGATTTTGTCGCGTACGACAGTCGCACTCAGCAGTCGCATCACGTAGCACGACTTGATATCTAATATTTGGTGGCGACAAAAAAAAAACGGATTTTACAAGACTGAAAATACGCGCCGGGAATAACAGTATTATGATGAATGTGCCCAGCTCTTTCCATGAGTTCTGATGATTAGTTGTATAGTTTTCACGTTTTAGCTTGCTGCTTTTGCGTTTAACTCACATAGATAAGTAGGAGCGTAGCTCATGTGGTATCAAAGGGGATCGCATGAGAAACGGCCCTTATAACATGTGGGTTGATTAGACAAATATACTTTTAAAGGGTTGTGCAAATTTTGAATAGGATTTGATTTTGATTGGAAAAGAATTGGATCGTTTTTTGAGCCTGGTTTAGATACACAGTGCCGAAAAAAGTACGGTGGTATCGAAAGGGATCGCATGAGTTTAAGTTAACGAACTGGCATGTTAAATGTACCTGTAAGGATTTTGTATGTTCTAGAATAGATTTGAAAATCGAATAGAACAAAATAATGTCTAGTTTTGGGAGGCCGGACGCAATCGTTGTAAAGTGATGTGATGTGATATTATTGAAATCCAGTAAAAATAGTCAATCAAGATAAAAGTTCTTGGTATGGTCATGTGAAGAGGAGGGATGAAGAGCATGTTACTAAAAGAGTTATGAGTTTACATGTGGATGGATGGAGAGGGAGAGGGAGACCAAAGAAAAGATGGATGGATTGTGTGAAGAGTGATATGAAAGAAAAGGAAGTTAATGATAGCATGACGAGTGACAGGGCAGAATGGAAGAAAAAAACATGTTGCGCCGACCCCAAATAACATGGGACAAGGGCAGGAAGATAATGATGATGAAGATAAAAGTTTTATTTCAAATAATAATTAAGATCCTGGTGTCGCACAAGAGTGCGACAGTACTTATTAAAATAATGAATAACTTTTGTTGGGTGGGAAATCATCAAATAACTACTATGAGTCTCCACCCTGGAGAGGAGGGAGAGGGAATGTCAGGCTTTTAGTAACTAAAACCCACGCTGCGATAACACCTTCGAATAATGCCAAAAACCTGGCAGGAAATATTGTATCCTGCTTTTATCTCCATCAGCACCAAATCCCAAGAGCCTACGCCCCAAGACTCATCAATGTCTTCACATGTTCAAAATTCAGAATACGACAGATGCTACGAATTGTGTTAAATAGAATTCGAAGGAAATAAAATTCAAAATTCGCAGTGCGTCAGTTATCGCCAGAACGAAGTCATAGTCGCAAATTCTGCTCATTAGCCGAATTATAGAATGAACTTGCTGCTGCTAGCGGCATACATACTCCCGGGATAAAAATGATCCTATGTGTTTAATAGTATAAAATTGTACTAAGGCCGCGTTCCTACTTTGTCGTGACGTCAGTTAATCGTGTAGCTTTAAGTGTCGTGGCTTATAATATTTAAATGGAGGTGTTCACGTATAGGTCGTGGCGATCAACAGTCGTGTACGACTTTTTTTGCGGTGACAACAGATTGTTATGATAAATTCAAATTCAAAAATTCAAAGCATTTATTTCAAATAAACCATTTACAGGCACTTTTGAAATGTCAAGAAGTCAGTCAGTCAGAAAAAATGATGCTAATTGCACATTCCAAAGCGTAGATCTCTATGGAGAAGAATGTGCAAGAAACTCCATGGACACTCTTTTCAATCGTGTTTTGCAATTACAAATATCTCTGTATAGATGTGTGTGGTGATCTCTGTGTGTGATAGAGGGAACGGCTATCAGGACAGTCGTAAAACGATAAAAAATTGTCAAGACCAAACCGTGACTCGTTGTTGCGACGTGTCGTGGCCACGAAAAACAGTTGTTCTAATGGGAACAGCTAGATATTATAGTTTCCGACGATAAATTTATCGTTACGACTTAGTGGGAACGCGGCCTAAGGGAACATATTGCATATACAAAAATGATCCTATGTGCTATTGCAGGAGATGGTCTACCCGTTTGCCGTCAGCCGTTTGAAGGTATAGAAGTTAAAAACACCACACACACACACACTGACAAACTTTCGCCTTTATATATATTAGTGTGACTAAAAAATTCATTTAGTATACACCTGCACATGTCTCGAAATTAATAACATAAATAAACAGCAAACAACTTCTATACGAACGTGTCTAAACCATTTAGTATGAGTAACCAGTCAGCCATAGTCACCTGTTATGAACTGGTTACGTTCTTCCAGCCGCTTTAATAGCTTTTAATTTTACAGCGGTTTATGATTTACGTTTCATTTTATGTCCCGTTTATCACCTGAACAACTGCACGGTTTTCAACAAAAAGCGCTATATGCGCTATAAATAATAAATCTAACAATTTTCGTGGAGCTGATACTGTGGATTTAAGCTGCTTGAAGCGAGTTTAAATATGGAGTCATTTTTGTAAAACTGTTTATGAAAATGTTCCAGTTCTTGTAACTAGCGACTTACGTTTAAAATGTAATTTGTCTTAAGTTAAAATGTGGATTGGTATGATTTTCTGAACAAAATTTTACGGCATTACTTAATAAAATAAGACCGTAAGTAGTATCGTGTGATTTATTTCCTAAGCTTTATTTGTGTAGTTTTAATGTACTCCTTGTCAAACCTGCTAAAAACAGCCTTTAATTTTGAGGAACTGCTCCCATTTTGAGTGGAGTGAGAGGGCGTACCGGACATTTACTTTTTTTTTTCAAAAGGAAGCCTTCAGGAAGGAATTTTGAGATTTTTACGGCACTAAATCTACCCTGGTGATCACCATCAGCACATAAAAGGGTTACCTCTGACTAAAACCCACCCATGTTCCTATAGTTAACCTTTCGGTTCCGGGGCGCAGTTACTATTTCGAACTATCCCCACCCTGCTAAATACAGTCTGAATGTACAATACGAACATGTGTGCTGTCTGTGTGCACATCCAGCAAAGAAAACAGACCCAAGCGACGACATACGTCGGGCATCATTTAAATATCTTATTCACTAGGTTTCTCTTTAAAATGTACTCACTAATTACGCGTCTACTAATGAGGTACCGGTGTAAAGGTAAAACATGCGTGCCATATAGCTTGATACCACACTTTTGTTGCGACATTTCCGTATAATATATATATAACTAGTGAATTTACCTAGGCTCTGTTTCGTTAGGATCTTTTGCACCAAATCGCAGATCGGTGAAATTGTTTTACCTACCTATTCAATTAATTGTGATTTTTTTCTATTCCATTTCATTATTGATACTTCTTTATTCTGTATTTTATTTGATTTGTACCTTATTATTATTTATTGTACGCATAATGTTAAATAATTAAATCAAAATATTATTAGAATTAATGTTAGTTAACCAATTGACACAGAGCGACGCGGGGCCGCGTCGGACCACGAAGGGGTAGTGGTGAATTGGAATGAGAAAGCGAGAAACCATGATCGTTTGAAAGAATGAAGGGAGGTCTTTGCCCAGCAGTGGGACAATACGGACTAGCTGTAATATAAATAATAATAATAAAACCAAATTCTGTAAGTGCCGTGCACCTCTTCAAGTGGAAAATTCGCTGCGATAATTGTATATTAGTAAGATTATTTTTTGTTTCTGCGAATGGAGTGCCGTGAAAATAAATAAATAAATTGTCGCAAACTCTTGAACTATAAAACTGTAAATGAGTTTATTATGTATCGTAAATGTTCGATACAATATGTACATTAACACATATATAACCTCTAATATTTTCTATACACAAATTCACTGATAAAATTCCAATTTGTGAAAAAGCAAATTGTAATCGACTAATGCGCTACGCCAATGTTGACGTTGACATACGTTTCTATAGTTACAAGCTTTTATAAATGTCAAATCGTATTGGAAGTTCTTATTTCATTAGGGGAAAAGTTTTTTATATACCTAGGAGCGGTAACATACATAGATAAATTGTTCTACAATAAGTAACTGGAATAATGCAGACGCAGACACCAATTAGAAAATTTAGTTAGGTACTATCTTAATTTAAGCACTGAAATTTTACGCATGAAGGCTATTTTCCTTTTTTTTTAATGTTATAAACTAGTGCTTGACTGCGATCCCACCAGATGCCTGATGGTAACTAGTGATGGTAACTTTCAACTGTTTTTATGTCAAGGGAAAGCACCACAAGCACAGTTCAGAGTTTTATGGTAGAGACAGCGTAAGAATTAGATACTTATAAACCCAGTACGGTAAGAAGAAATATTAAAAAGTAAGTTTTTGACGCATTGATAGAGCAGCTGTATTTGGTATGACTTAAACAAATATGCTAGTGACTCAATCAATATTTATCAAAATAGGTAGTTTTTAGGTTTCGCTACCTACCTCAAAAGGAAAAAACGGAACCCTTGTAGGATCACTTTGTTGTCCGGCCGTCTGTCTGTCTGTCTGTGTGCCTTTATCTCGGGAACGCGTGGAGGTATTGAAATGAAATTAACCATATACGTTTGCGGTCTCTTGAAGCTGTGAAAAAATCAATTTTCTAAGTTAAAAAAAAAATAAGATACGGCCGTTTATGTCTCACAAAGCGTATATTTCGACAATCTTGAGGAAATTAAAATTCATAGGGTACTTCCCGTTGACCCAGAATCCTGAAATTTAAAAAATCAAGGTTTATATATAGACTTCTTTAGGTTATAGCACAGGTATAGGAATAAATCTGAAAACTGTAAATTCATTATTACGTCACAACAAAAAAAAATCCGATTCGGAAAAATCTTCGAGACTCCATTCGGGAATTGAACTGTTTACATAGGTACGTTTGTACGGAACACTCAGGGCGCGAGTCCGACTCGCACTTGCCCAGTTTTTTTTATCATGAAATAATACTTGATTATTTTGAGAAAAAAAAAATCCCATTGTAAAAATAGTTGAAAGTGAATCGATTGCCGATTCTGAACATTATACTTCTCGTTCTTTTAGAATATACGTTTATTATATTATGTGTTTATAGGTTTAGGTTATTCATTGGAATTTTTTAAATACGTCAGATTTTCAAACCCGAATTGACTTCACGGAACCACGTTTGGTCATTTTCTGTTTAAGTTTCATTTGTCTAAAGCATTCGTTCCCAAACTTTGTTTCGCAGACCACCGGTTTATTTTTTTTTAAGGTGGGAAATCATTCAAATGACGTCTCGTGCTCTGAGTGCTGGGTGGAACGCGAGGACGTGTCAGACTTTTACTGACTAAAACCACACCTGTATCCTTCAATTACCCTTTGCGTTCTAGGACTACGGGTTTCCCTTTCAGAAATTCACCAACGCTAAATAATGATCCGCGACAGGTTTCAAATCTGAATTTGAATAATAATTATTTGTACTTACTCATTTTTAGTTTCTATCAGAAATATTGTGTTTGATAAGACAGGAGAATTGTAACTTAAGATCTTGTTTAGTTTAGTTTAAGATTACTGGGCTACAAGTCCAGTAGAAAAATGTATTCAACAAAAGCCTGCTAACAAAGAAACCTGCTACCTTACCCTATTCTACAATCCATCTCTCATTCTATAGTAGGTACCTATTTGAGTTCCGCATTCTCCTATCTCTAACTTATAACAACCACTTCAACTAACTTGAGATCTGCAAGCAACTCGCCTATTGCTCGCCTATTAGCTATCTCTTGTAAAATTTAGTTTTGTACTCTAAACATAAACATACTCTGACAGTGAACACCAGAGTTACGTCATCTTTTTTTTAATGACGCAGTATGTGCTGAGAGAGGAGCCTTTTTGGTCTCACATAGATATTTTTTTTATTTTATTTTTATTTTGTTGTTTGTCCTTTGCGAGTCATAAATAAACTTTCTTTCTTTCAAGTTTCCAGGATTCGGTTAGTGAACACTGGAATAAGACTTTACTTTACATACATAGATTTTTTATCATGTTTACTAACAAAATGATTTATTATAAGTAATTATGTATGTTAGTCTATAAGGTATTTATGATATGGGTACATGTTGCCTGAAATAAATTGATTATTATTATTAACATACCTTGAGATTTTTTTTTTGGTGGGAAAATCATCTAATGACAAATCCCGCTCTTGGGCGAAGCGGGAGATAGTGTCAGACTTTTACTGACTAAAAACCCACTCCTGTTCCTTCTTTGCCTTCATCCCGAGGTCCCGGGTTTCACTTTCACACTACCCGTGGCCCCAGTAGGCTTCGACCCTGCTGGGCCCCTACGATTTCCTGACATCTACCTGAGGCGCGCGTGGAACAGAACGCTCCGTCGACGACTTGGGATACCTTGAGATATGCGATCAAGAATGTCTCGCTGAGAAACTTGAGACGAGAATTTGTATCTATTGCCTTTCATGTGCTGGGTCACAAAGATGAATGGTCTAACTTGAACAAGAGGAGTATTTGAAACTGTATGCAGTACATACTATATTAGATGACGGAATACTTATAACTTCTATATTATATATTTTGTTGATTAATTAGAGAAGATTTATCGACACACTTCACCTTGTAAACCCTAGTTTTATTAAATTTCAGTTTGGCCGATTCGCTGTCTCTTAAGATACAGGTCTCCTAGTTTAAGAGACAGGGTTCATAATTTTTTTGTATGCATAGAGTTATCTTATAGACTAAAATTATCTGTTCACAAAACTATGCTTCTTGTATTTCTGCCACCTTGTTCTGAATTGTGTCTGTGTGTATTGATTGGATAAATAAACTATTTTTTTTATTTATTGACATAGCAACGTCTGTTGGTTGGGTTGCGGGATTGTTGAAAGAGTCAAGTCTTAGATACACTGCACGGGGACATAATGTCCCTCAAAATGATGCGCTACACTGTCAAATTCGGAACTCTGGGTAACGTTGCAGCGTCACGTAGATTGAGTGTTGTACGACACGTGGGGGGGGGGGGGGGGACCTTCTGTCACTTATTGTATCTGAGGTTAAATGCGGCGCTGGAACGTAAAGAGCAAATAGAGAAACACAGGTTTTAGTCAGTAAAAATCTAACACTCCTTTTCGCTCCAACTAGAGCGGGAGAGAAGTTATTTGATGATTTCTCACTTAAAAAGAAACTGGCCATGAGGGGTATCGAACAACATTAGACACCACATTATAACTTTTTAACTATTTTTTAGATTTTTTTTTTATAGGGGTAACAGAAATACATCATGAAAATTTCAATTGTTTAGCTATCACAGTTCATAAGATACAGCCTGGTGTCAGACAGACAGACAGTGGAGCCTTAGTTATACGGACCCGTTTTTACCCTTTGGGTATAGAACCCAAAAAAAAAAAACTATTAGTTGAAGACAGTGCACTATGCGCTAGGTAATACTGTGTTGGAAAATCAAATTGTCAAGGGACAGATAAAAAAAGGAAAATATCAATCATTCGATAGAAATAAAAGCTTCATGAGAGATGTACAGTCATTTGTACGTTAATTCTACTATTTGTATCAACAATATCCCACCAAATTGGATTTTAGGAAACGAGGCGATATCTCAGTTAGCAACACTTCTTTCTCGGAGAGGTTTATTGGAAATTTCCCGATAATTCATTACTACCATGATAAATGTTCCGTTCGACGTTACCATTGAGACTGGGCCCTTTTTACTTCACGGTGATACGCAAAAAGGGGCGAAAGGGGTGAAGAGGGAAAAGGGGATGATATAATCAATCTGGGGTTGTCCCTCGCCAGTCGGATGTGTATTGAAGTGAGGCTGACGTGTGCACTGATTACACACCCCTGTCTATTATATTTCGCGGTGGCAGGAAGACTTATTGTTCTTCGGTAAAACTTTCAGAGCCTCTAATTAGCAGTATTCGAGCGGGTTATTGAGTATTTATTTTTAACGACAACGTAGTTTTAATTAATTTCAGTCTTTTGTTATCCCCAGAATATTTCAGTAGACAGGTACAATATAAAAGCTTTTGCCATTTTTCGAACCAAAAGGTAAAGTAACAAAAAAATAATCTACGAGTATATATACAAAAACTCAATAGCTGTTTCTTAGTCTCGCTAAAACTCGAGAACCAAATCGAGGACCGATTTGGCTAATATTGTCATCAAAACTGTAACGGCCCAACAGGGTCCAAGCTTACTGGGGTCCTAAAACACAAAGGCAACTGAAGAAACGTAGGTTTTAGTACTAAAAGTCTGACACGCCCGGGAGCTCCGCCATAGAGTGGAAGAAGACATTAGATGATTTGCCACCTTAAAAAAAAGTATACAGTTGGATTTTAGTCAGTAAAATCTGACACGCCCTCTCACTCCACCCTAGAGCTGCAAAAGTCATTAGATACTTTCCGTCCTCGAAAAAAAAACACCATGGTAGTCACAAAACCAAAATTGCTCTGTACCATCTACATGATTGCTAATAATCCTAATTACGTTGCTAAACCGTCTACATAACGGTGGTGTGAATCTGATTATCATCGCTACACATCCAGCGCATAACTACAGGTGTAAGTGTTTATTTGTGTTTAAATTTAACGCAAGCTTCTCCGTATAATGCGCTCAGATGTTACAGATTACTTTAGATAAACAGTCAGAAATGTACGGGTTTAAGTCGATCCTGATACTCACTGATATGAGATTATGAGAGCCAACATTTATTATACATGAAATGCCCTCGCCCATGTCATTAAAAGGATTCTGCAAAATTTTGCGCTCCTAGTCCCAGTAGTTTTAGCTGTGCTTTGATATCTCAATCAGTCAGTTTCTTCTTTTATATATATTGCTGTGGCTTATATTGAATACCTCGTAACTGTGAAATACGTAACTTTTCATGAGGCACAAAAAAACAAACTAGACCTTTATTATCATGTAATTATAATTGGTTTTTACGTGTTTTATTTAAATATTTAAAACTATTGATTTATTTCAAACGCTTTTTTCTCTTGTTTTTCTTTTTTTCACAAGTTTTGACGCGCCATTGCGAAGATATCACACCAAACTGACTCCAGCGAAATATGCATTCAACATCGTAGATGGCGCTACGAGTATCAAATCAAAATTTTGAGTGATACAAGATTGTGCGTCACGAGCTTTTCTTTTCAGAAAAATAATATAACAAAAATTACCTAAAATTGCATACCCGAGGTTTTCACTCTAAGCCATCGATAGATAAAACCTTTTTTTCAGATCCTACAAGATCCATAAGAATACATTAAAAAATCATAAAATAATAAAACTTGTCGAAACAATGAATTTATTAAAAGACTGCTTAAAAAAGATATTACTGCAACTGGCTTCATTTAAAGTTGGCATTTGCGCAAATATAAAATTCCTATGTGTGTGCAGCGACTTAGATCGCAATAGCTACTTAACGCAATGAAAAAGACAATCGGAAAGTAGATCTAGCAAATGACCCAGATAACAAACGGTAAAGAACTATAATACTGTCATGACTTAAGAATAGATATCGGCAAACCACCTGTCGTATTGAACATCCGGTATGGACTAATAACAGTGATGAAAAACCTTGCTATTCGATAGTAAAACTGCCCGGATTTTAAACTCATTTGTATGGAGCTCCACTGAGTAAAATCGAGCATCGAATTATTAAATCTCTTTGAAAACAAATTGGTAAATGATATTTGATGGCGTTGACGTCCGTCATGGTAAATGCTCGCTATGACATTTACCGGAATATCTACGGTAATATTTCCATAAAAGTTATGTTAATGCAATTGTATTTTAGAACGTTGTTTGAAGTTGTAAATCGAGGAAGCTGTATGTAGGTATTGGAATAAAATATTTAAATGAGACTAGTCTATGCAAAGGCGACGATCGGTATGCGGGCACAAATAAATCAGTGCGCAATGCACAAAACTGCAGGACCGTGTCGCCGTGTCCCATCGAGAATGTGTCACCGATGCGTCGACACTTGTGCGTTTACACACGATATGCGCTACACCTATCTACCATACGTACTACGTAAACGCTGTATGCAATATTGAACGGAATTTTTGTTGTATCTCGTGCAGTTTGTCCAGTACAGAAAGCAATTCAGCAAACAAAAATACGACTTGTATTTGTTTATCTTTCCAAAAGTCACTCAGAAATATTATGACTCTTTGTTAGGAAGTATGGTTTCGTAAAAGAAAATATAACACAGGAAAAATAATACAAAAGTACTATATTGCTCACTAGATAACACACACGTATTAATTATCCAAAATTACTTCATTACTCCACCAAAGGAAAACAAAATGAGTGTATTCCGTTTTTATTCTCCGGGCAAGCCATGAGAGAGGAAATTAACCTGTTTCTACCTTTTATTTTTTGTTGTTCTCATCAAACGAGAATCTCTGAATAAATCTAAATGGGGGTTTTCATTATTGTATTGCGAACCGACTGATAAAGAAAGATATATTTTATCTTGACAAAACATCATGGACTTGAGAAACGGGGAAAGAATGCCGCCCTCTTACATCGGCGGGCCGCGAGCGTACTCAAGCTGCTTTAGTATACGAACGTTCTAAATCATGTACGTATCTATTAAGAAACTTGAAAGTGTGTCACATTCGCGTGTTGCTCGTAATAAAATCCGTTTCGATTACATATAGCGGGCGTGTTTGCAAATCACTCTACACATTGTCGAATTGTGACCGGCGCGACTAACCCCCACAGTGCAGGTTACTTGAATTTCGAATACCCTTTTCAACACTTCCAATGTTCCCGTATATGCACACTTTCAGTCTGTAACATTGGTCCAGATGAACAATGCGTCGTTCGGGTAGCTCCGGTGTAGTAGCGAACATCGCACAATTGATAATGTCATAACAACCCGTCCGGCTGGAATCATTGCAATTATCCGGGTTTTAACTCGCTGTCGAGATGTCAGATTAACTGACATGTTTATTAAAAACCTACAACAATCAAATAGATTCAAAGCCTTTCTCTCTTAGTTTTTATTTTTATTTTAATCAAGCTACAATAGAAGTCAGAGGGGGACAAATGATATTCAAAATTCTATGTAGCAGCCTAGATTATTAACCAATCAATTTCCCGCTTGTTTGACGGATAATTTTAAAATATCGGTACATCGTAAAATCCAGGCCGTAAAATCCCTGACATCATTGCCTACTGAGACGCTTTCAAGAAAATTGGCCAACTCCGAGGAAATCAGAACCAAGTTTTGACTTATATCTTTCACAACTTTTCGTCATAAATGTGTCACTCTCAAGTCAATCTCTCGTCAGTTTGTCTGCGTAAATAACTCTAATTAGTTTACATTTTAATTGATTTACAAGAAAGGTATTATAGATATGAAGAATAAAACACAGGAAGATAAGATACTTGCGTCAAAAAGAAAATACGTCAGGAAAACAGTTGGGTGCCGGAAATTTCAATAATTGATTAGTAAAGTTACGGAAAAAACAATTTTTCCGTATTATATTATATTGCTCATAATATTTTGAAAGCTACATCAAACGGCTCATAAATCACATGGAACGATCTCAAATATTATTTGAACGGAGTCAGTAGGCGTGTCTTGCTCGGTAAATGCCTTGATGATAATATATCTCTCAGGATACACGTTAATGAGGAATCGATGCCAGAATAATTAGGGTACCTACGTGTTTCCTGAAAAGTAGGCCGTCTAGCCGTTATAGCTGACGACGACGCCGCATTCAACATTCTCAAGAAATCTACAGACGAAACAAAGATACAAAGTAACAGATTTCAGCAGCAAATTAACACGTGCTAAAACGTTATGATCCAGAATATTCTAGCATGAGTTAGATCATCACATCGAATTTATTTTATTTCATAAATTGTTAATTATTTTAAACAACAAAAAATGCAAAAAAGTCTCTTTGCCAGAAACTTCAAACTTTTTGTTATTCCACGCCAAAGACGGTCGTTATGGTCGACTGAACTTAGAATTTTACATAGCATTATGTTCCTTATAGCATAAAATATTAATTAAGGTCACATTTTCAGAAACCGATTCGCACACTGTTATTATTTAAA
Source organism: Mythimna pallens (assembly GCA_961205895.1). Classification (NCBI taxonomy): domain Eukaryota; kingdom Metazoa; phylum Arthropoda; class Insecta; order Lepidoptera; family Noctuidae; genus Mythimna; species Mythimna pallens. The sequence goes on from OY540834.1 coordinate 13,973,987, forward strand.
GATGATTGTTCTTTTTTTCTTAATATACCCCAGTTGTGAACCCGCCACAAACTCAGTAATGTTAAAATAATTTGAATTTAATAATATGGCTTTAGAACATAATTATTCTGGGTATTTGTTGTCAAGTCAAAAGACAAGCCAGAAAAATCATAGTGGTTACGTAAAACCCTGAAAATATCTAAATAGATACAACGTAAGTCCAATATTATAGTCCATCGATGTAATTCTGTCATCGGGGACACAATTAGACCAGATAAGAGTCCTCTTACTCTACAAACTGAACAGAACGGTGAACTCATAACAACAAAACGTTCTGAAATTATTGTGGCTATAACAAAAGTTACAATAATAGACAAGGGCGAAGACGGTACGTAAAGCAAGATTTATTGAATAGTTTGGGCATAGATACTGCTAACTTATTGTCTAAAGTTTAAGTCCAGGGAGATGCGTCCTATTCTAATTCTAAAACAAATCGAGAAAGTTTTCCATTTGCGTCACAAATATGCCAAAACAAACAGTCTAACAATCAAGACGTTCTGTTTGACAGTTATGACGCGGAAACATTTCACGGATCTCACGAAATAATTGAATCAGAACTTATGACAACACTTAGGGATTTAACAAGACAGAATATTCGCATCAGTGAGACCGTACTTTAATTCTCGCGACACGCGCGGTCCCGCATTTTATGACTTCCCGTGTCGTCGCGCCGAGATCGAAATTGTGCTGAAAACACATCAAAATACTGTCCGAAATAAAATTTAAAAATATCCGTTGCGATTATAAAATATCTCGGATGGGTGGTTGGGCATAAGAATTAAAATAATACATTCCGACATCGAATGTCAGACCTTTTAACTGCTACAGTTGTTTTCAGGGATTTTATAACAATTATAATTGTTTGGGAGTATTTATACAGGAAAATGACGACCAGTCTTCGTCATTTTCCTGTATAAATACCTCCTTAATCATGCCAAAAATTACATAGTCTTTAGTTAGTCTGAAAGCTGTCAAAAATCTATACATCTATATACATAAAAGGAGAAACTGACTGACTGACATATCAACGCACAGCCGAAACTACTGGGACTAGGACCGTGAAATTTTGCACAAGGTTTCTTTTTATGACGTAGGCGAGCACTAAGAAAGGATTTTCCAAAATTCACTCCCTAAGGGGATGAAGCGGGGGTCCGAAGTTTGTATGGAGAAACCTAGGTTTACGCGAGCAAAGCTGCGGGCAGAAGCTAGTGTACCTATAGTCAGATTGTTCGAAAGAGTACGCATACATCGAGGGACTGGAACAATTTGCCTGCTGCGGTCTTTCCGTTCGATTATAATTTAGGTGTCTTCAAGGCTGGAGTGAAGAGGCTCCTAATAAACTAGTGCGCCTTACCATCAACGATTGCATCACAGCTTACCATCAGTGGAATCACAGTCAAGCTAGTTTAACTATTAGTAAAAAGAAAGTTACAGTGGCCCTGGAGTGCAAAGGGCGACTGAAGGAATCCAAGGGGTTTTAGTCAGTAAAAGTCTGATACATCTTTCGCTTTACCCAGAGCGGGAGGTGTTATTTGATGATTTGTCATATCAAACAAAAACGAGACAATATTCAAACTTGCAAGCATATACCTAACTTATCTCGTAACAAGTATCTTAGGTCTTAGTCCATGTACATACAATATACACAAAGCTTTTTTCCATACAAGGTAGAAGGATATCCGTCAAGTGTGTGACGACAATGAAAAGTGACGCTTGACGCTTCAAATGAGCGGAACATTCGTAACAATGGTCAATTTAAAAAAGTTGAATAACTGCGGCGGATTGTTAACCTGTCACCACATCTATTTCTGCGAATACATTATTTATTGCAATGACATTCATTCAAAAACCATTATGGATACAAACATATGTGTGCTACGTAACATTTTATTAAATCGGTACTGCACAAACACGTCTAGTTTTAGGACAATCCATTAAAGGTCTCTCAGCACCATAATAAATTGAGAAAGTAGTCCACATTGGTTGCCTCAAAAAGTCAAGAAACATGCCATAATGCACCATAAGGAAAGTAGCCGTAAGTTTTTGCCCTAAAATAGCCAAGAAATATACTATACTGTTACGCATACCAACTCACGCAAGTCACCAGATCCCCTCTATACCAGAAACATGATCGCGTACACTGAACCACATTTACATCATAGTGGGTAGAGGTGTGCAGGAGCACGCGCGAAGCCGACGTGCGCGGGTGAATCATGCGCACTCCGTCATGTCACGTTATTACGACCTCGAATCTAACACTAGTGGCACACTCCACTCCACCATTTTATATGTCGATAGACGCTTTTCAGTGCCAATAAACTTTCTTTTTTATATTTCAGTCTGTAATTGACGACTTAATGCGTATTTATACACAAACAGACAATTCTGTTAGTATTTGTATTACTAAAATTGACAGTCCAATCATTTTGTTTTTGAAATTTTTGCTGCTTAATAGAATTTTTGTTGTAATAAATGTGTTCCAAACTGAATTTTTATTGCGAAAGAAAGCTGTCTTTAAAACAAAACATTATTCAAATAAGTGTATAAATTTTAAAAGCTAACAGAATGCCTAACAGGTTCAAAAGCTAAGCTTAAAGGTGTTTACAAGCGCAACATAATACTTGAACAGTTAATTTGAAGGAGAACATTCATGAACAACAAAGTGTGTTTAGGAAATACCGAGTCAATAAATTGCGTTCCCGGTACTTAGTTGAAACGTTTGCATTGTGCTTTGCTATTAAATACATTGCTGCAATTGCATTACTTCCTTCAGACAATTTATTTGTGAAGTTCAACGTTGTAGGGAAATTTTGCTAATGTTTAGAGCGAGATGTACTTGTTCGACGTAATTAAATGCAAGTTTCAATTACAATGGACGACTGTGAATACATTTAGAGACATTTACTGAGTTTCTTCTTGATGTGGACTACCAGAGCTCGGAATGTTAATCTAAATTCACTGTCTTACTAATCTAACCAAATCTGTATGATAATAAAAGTACATAGTCACAAATAGTAATTAAGTAAACTATCGATAATGTGTCGCAGCACTATCGTTATGCTAATCTGTGGCTCGGATGTCATCTTGCGCAACAGGCGAGTCGAGGCGAGCGCGAGTGTATGCGCGGCTTAACTTCAGCTAATGCCCCACTTCGAGGCTCAGCCTTAACCACTGTCATCAGCCTAAGTACACTGTAGGATCATTTTTCGAAGCAAATTACGCAGCTGGCAAATTACAGTCATTATGTGAATATATAGTCTCTACGAAACCACGGTGCTGTGACAAAAATCATGTTGAAAATGTTGGAATTGTAGGTTTATAAATGTGAGATGTAAAAAGACGCGAGCGAACGTCAAATCACCCGAGTCACGACATATATAGACGTGGGTAAATGTAGAAGGAAGCATATTCTGCGTGTTGTGTACAAGAATTTATGTACTTGAAGACTCTAAGTCTGGAAATATACTATATCTAAAAGAATTACCTCAACATTGAAAGAGAAACGACCTAACTGACAAGAAAAAGTAAAATATAAACGTAACTAAAATAATATCAAATTCATAGCAATCATTTTTTTAAAGGCAAGTCTAAGTCTGTGCCGTCGACGATTATCTGATTGGTTTGATACTAATGAAAGATTAAATGGAGTCTCGATACTATTATAGTAAGATAATATGATAAATTATGCTTAGTAGGTATATACCTACTCGTATCTTAATGACTTTAAACGACAAACACAATAAACATACAAACAACAATAAAAATGTAGAAAAAATGCTTTAAAACAAAATTATGTTTCAGTTTAGGAATAATGGCTCATTTCATGCCACATAAATAAATATCTATTTAGCAAAACCCTTCTGAAAGATGATGTCACCAAAATTTTTACTTACAAGAAAACACGCCAAAATTCGTAAGGCTCACAAGTTTCATCGCAGAATTTGTTTCATGCACAAATACTCGGGCATTTTTCCCTTCAAAATGGAAGCTTTCAAAGTAAAGGAGGTTATTATAACCTTTAGGTAGAGTATAGCACCTGACGACAGTAGATCGACGGTCGTGTAGCTCCGGAAGTGAGCAGTTTGGGGGCACGCCCCGTTTCCGGTGGTCGCGCGTCGTTGCATGCAAATAGTCGACTGGTCGACCGGTCGTCGTCCGGCCCGATCGACCGTCCGTCCGGCAGACAGGTGACGAAAGTACGGAAATAATGGATACATTATTGTATAAGCTTGAGGTGTGGGCTAATTACATTCATGTCAGGTTGCGAATTTGTTCGTATTTGGAACTGTAGTCGTCCGTCTGCGTCGGCTTTGGTATGAAGTTTGTATATGAACTAACTAATGTTTTAGCAGAGATTTTTTTATTTGTTTTTTTTTTTTTAAATCTAAGGTTGCCTAAGAGCAGAGCACAAGACAAAAAAAATGAACATGGAGGAAATGCTTTAAGTATGTTAACGTCTCAAAAACCCCTTTCCGTTCATTTATACATAGATATAATTATGTGTAATTAATTATATATGTGTTTAACTATGCTTGTACTTTTGTACCCTTGTTTTCCAAATAATATATTTTTAATGTACCTGCCATGTTGTATCTTCATCACCCTTGATTGACTGGTAGAGAAGGCCTAAGGCATTAATTAAGTCTGTTTTTGTACCTTTGTATTGCATGGAGTTTTAATAAATAGATTCAGTAAGAAAATAATAATAATAATAATAATAATAATAATAATATTCCACAACTATCACACAATGTCGTCTAGTCCCAAGCTAAGCAGAGCTTGTGTTATGAGTACTAGACAACTGATAAACATACTTATATATTTCTAAATACATACATATTATAGGTAAATTACACCCAGACACAGAACAAATGATTGTGCTCATCACACAAACATTTGTCCTGGGTGGGAATCGAACCCACGACCTCCGGCATAGCAGTCAGGGCTACTAACCACTAGACCAACAGGCCAGTCAAATATTTCCTTATTCCTTTTACACAGGCAGGAAAAGTTTTTACCACCAAATTTTAAAGTTCATAAATAAAAATCGTGTTCCTAGTAGATATTCTATAGTTTTACCATGGCCATTGAAGACATTTGAATTCTTCATTAAATATACAAAGAAGATTTAACAAATAAATGCTTCGTAAATAAATCCTCCTTGTACAAGTTATGTAGTGGGTTTTATTTTCCATTTACCCAATTGTTTTAACCATTAACAGGTTAAAAGACTAAAGCCGTGAGCAGCCTACCAGAATGCTTACCTCCAATTTCTGATTTAAACATTTGAAGTTGAGTATTTCTGAAACTCTACTTTAGCCTAGAAACCTGTCAAAATTTGACATTTAATTCAGTAGGGTTTGAAACGTTCTTAATTCAAAATACTCAAAGAAACCCAGGGGGGATTCAAATAAACAAGTCACCCAATAACCACACACACGTATCAGAAATCAGAATGCCCGTAGCTTCCAAGAGAGTCAAAAATAGACTTATCAATGTCCATTGGGTTTGGCTCTGGTACAATCAAATTAGTTCGGAATGTGGGTTACCTATATCAAGTCACGAGAATATTGTCACATTCTCTATTACCCCGTATTGACTAAATCCTTTCTCTGAAGAAGTGTGACACTGAGACGGATGAGAAAATGCTGTAGGTAGGCCGAGTGTTTCTCGAATTCCCAGTCATGTCCCAAGTGTCCGGAGCACCAGAACAAAGTGTTGAGTTATGAGCTTATGAGCACGATGTGTGCTCACATGTTTGGACATTTCGTATACTAGGATTAGATAGAATACTATTTGTTTGTGAGATATTTATGGGTACTCTTTTGTATTTATTTTGTTATCTTTATCAACGTGGAAGTATTGCTCTCTTTTGTTCCTTTGCATGATAATAGTTTAGTATTTATTTAACTGTAACAAAAATGTTTTAAGCGCGGGTTGAGTTGTATGTTTTGAGTAAATCTGGGACGTTCTTTTCAAATAATCGCTTTTCCACTCGAAAAATAATGTAGGTATCGTATTTGCTTCAACTTTTAAAATTTCTCGATTTTTTTTTATTTTAAGATTTTAGTAAAATATACCCCCTTCCCTTCCCTTGAATAATAGTACCTATCATTATTTAGGGGAAGGAGTAATAAAGGTCTAATAATGAGCAATGGATAGTTCGCCGTCCGGTCTTGCGGTACGGACTGAGCCCGAGTCGTCAATTGTCGAAGGCGCGTAGCGATCTGCGTGCACCTCAAAGAGTTTACCCGTAGAGTCCAGTAGGACCAATGCCCGCTAGGGCCACGGGATTTTCGAAAGAGTTACCGTCGTCACGGGGGAATTTAAGTAAGAAAAATCTGGCTTACCTTCTCACTCCAACTTAGAGTGGGAGAAGATCATTTGACGATTTCCCATCTTACAAAAAAAAAAAGAGAGCTTTGCTTGACAGAGTGTACAAAACGCCTCTGTCACACTTTATTGTACTGATCGATTGTCGGTAAAAAGAAAAATGAGATGTTTTTACATGTGAGGCCTTACGAAGACCTCTTAACGAGATCCATTTGACGACCTAAACTGAACTGTTAAAGGTATGGAGCTCTTTCTCACTCGCAAGACTGACATTTTAACACATCATGGTATGTGTAATGACAAGAGAAAGTCAATTGTACCCTAATCAACACCTTCCTCCAAGATTTCAAGACTTGACCCTGGAGCCATAAATCAACATTTGCTATAACATTTCCGTCCATTTCAACACAAACTCTGCTAATCTAACTAACACAATCGTAACACAAGACGAATATTAACGTCCATACATCATATACCGAGTTCCCCATTCTCATATACAATTCCGTAAGTGTGACGCCGCCCGCCGTCTTACCCGCACATTACACTAGGATGGCATCAAATATTCGTGCCGGATAAACTAAACGTGGATAGTCCGTGACGATACCCACTTCCGCACCGCTACTGTTACAGTACCGTTGGCCAGTGGTGCGGTGAATTTTTTATTCTCCATTATTCCCAAGCTGATTATCCGGTCTACTTGAATCTAGGACTTGAGTGAACATAGTTGAGACGTAATTGGAAATGATGGGACTTAATAACATTGATGCTTGAACATTGATTAATTATTGCATGCATCGAGCTTTGAAAACTTTTTTCTAATAATGCACAGTCGAGGAAAAAACAGTTCGGCCAGTGCAAGAGATTTTTCCGATTGCATATTGTCAGTATTATGAATTTAAATGTAAGTTCGTAAAGATTATGAAAATTTTTATTTTGGGGTAGGATATCATCAAAACTTAAAACCTTACTCCCGCTCTAGGTGACGCGAGAGGGAGTGTCAGACTTTTACTGACTATAAGCCGTGTTCCTTCAATTATCTTCGGGAACTCTTTCGAACAATCCCGCAGCACTAAGATTATTAAAGTTTATATCACCATGGCAGCGGGAATTTTCGAAAGAGTTACCATGGCCCTGGAACGCAAAGGGTAACTAAAGGAAAAAAGTGGGTTTAAGTCTGTAAAAATTTGACACGCCTTTTCGGTCCACCCTAGAGTGGGAGCAGTCGATGATTATGATGATTTTCCTCCTCAGAAAAAAATACGCTTACGCAGAAAATAATTGTAAGTTGGGATCAGCTCCTCCAGTCTACGGCGATCGCGGCTCAAATTGCGGTATCACTGGGTTTGTATTTTGTGAATCATGACACAAAAATATTCCTCTAATTTTTCGATGGTTTTCATAAAATATTTAGTTAAAATTTTATAACACTAAGTATAAACGCCAAATTAATTAGGGTCTAACAAAATAGCTTTCTAGATGAAACCAAGAAAATAACCTTATTTCACGTTTCAATTTTAAATTAAATACCTATTTTATTTTAGATGAGCAGTACCTTTTGCACAAAGCTATTTCTTAGGTATCGTTGAAATATTTTTTACAGACTAAATTTTAATTTCGAATCACTGAAACAAAAAGATGAAAGTAGGTACCTACTTTATAAAACAAGAACTGAAAACTCAATAAAATTTAATATTGACTTAAATTTATCCTCCCTTGTTATTAAAGAGATATGAAACACGATTTAATATTGAATCTTGAAAGTTTGTAAATTATTAAATAAGTTATAGTTTAAAGGAAACTGAGTGGCGCCCGTTGCGCTAGCTTTTACACTTATATTAAATTAGTTATCTTGAAGATTAAATTGTGAGTGCCATACTTGATCTCAGAATTTAGATTTTTTTAAAACTAAACGATAAAAATAATACGTGTACACTTATCCTTCAGCAAATTTCCATGGAAATAAATTGAGAAATTTCCAAATGCAAATGGGACTATTTTTTTCCAACCGATTTTTATTTTTTATTTTTTTGGTGGGAAAATCATCTTATGACATCCCCCGCTCTTGGGCGGGGCGAGAGATAGTGTCAGACTTTTACTGCCTAAAAACCCACTCCTGTTCCTTCGTTGCCTTTCGTACCAGGGCCGAGTCTAGATCGCTTGTCGACAGACAATGTAAATATCGTATTGTTTTTTTTTTCTATGTATCTCAATTTGCTTTTATTTTAAGGCTATTAATAAAATCCATAGTATTATTCAAGAGCTAACTTGAATAATAATATTTTACTTTTTTAGGATTCCGTACCTTAGTCAGCCAAAATGGATCACTTTGTTGTTTGTCTGTCAAGGCCTTTTTTCTCGGGAACGCGTATCAGTAACAAGCTAAAATTTATACTAAATACTCAGTCTGTTACCCATTGGAATAGTAAGCAAAAACAAACTTTCAAGTCAACGCAATCTAAAGATATGATGCTCCGTTTATGGGATATGTTTTAACGCTCACAAATAAATCAAAACCTATGGGATACTTCCCATTAACCTAGATTCCTTAAATTTGGCAAGTAGCAAGTAAGGTCTCATAGCACAAGAAAAGGAAAAAGTCTTAAAGCTGTAAATTTATTGTTACCAGTTTTTTTTTTTTTTTGCGATATGGAAAAATCTTCGAAACTCGATTCAAAAATCGAACTATTTACATACGTAAGTTTGTAGGGAACCCTCGGTACGCGAGTCCGACTGCACTTGACCGGCTTTTTTTTATAAATTAGCTTGGCAGACTGGATGAAATATTGTTTTGTACTGAATTGCATAGTCGATAGAAAAAAAATCGACCCAAATGAGATTTCGAAACGGAGACAAATTCATTCTTATTGGAAAATTGCCTAACCTTTACACTTCGCAAGTGTATATGTACTATCATAATTCTGCTATATGCCGCATTTTATGCTATGAACGATGCTATAAACCACGGGCTAATAACCTCCATAATTTATTTTAATATAATACAACCGTCAGGCTGTAATCCCCATAAGGGTAGACGCACCCGTCGTTGTAAGCCTACAACTCATCGACGACAGTATTAGGTCCCATGTGAAGGGGGTGATTCCACCACAATTTATTGGACACAACATTTTCCCGAGGCCGGAATGAAAACCTTTAGATAGCCTTATAGTTTGTGTGCGCCTTGGAAAGAGAATTCAAGCATTTTTTTCAGGAGGGCATCGAGGTTATGGTTTTACGTCTTGTTTTTTTTTTACAAATCCCTTGGGCGGAGCGGGAGATAGTGTCGGACTTTTACTGACTAAAAACCCACTCCTGTTCCTTCGTTGCCTTCGTCCCAGGGCCCCGGGTTTTGTTTTCACACTACCCATGGCCCCAGTAGGCTTCGACCCGGCTAGGCCCCTACGATTTGCTGACATCTTCCTGAGGCGCGCGTGGAACAATACGCGCCGTCGACGACTTGGGCTTGGTCCGGACGGTTACCGGACGGTCGGACGGCGGGCTACCCATTGCTCGCCGTCCGCAAGCCCGCGCCTACAGTGGCCGGAAATCGGGATCGTCACGTCTACGGTAATTAGGTAACCGGAACATCAATTTTCTTTCTTTTCAATTATGTAGGTACTGTAGACTTTTACGCGGTGTCTACATTTTTCATACATCTAATAGATTGCATCTAGTGTTACACATTTTAAGTTTACATTCCTAATTTAGAAATGGGAAGACGGAAGTTTTCGAATTTTAAATTCATTGTGCGTAGGTACTGATAAGAAGTGGAATTCCCAGCCGAAGTCTATGTTACTTGGTACCTACTACCTAGGGGTCTTTAATTCAAAAGTGAATGAGTTACTTCTAGGCTAACGTACTCCACCGTCGACCACATCATTTACCATCAGTGGGGCTATTGCGTAACTCTGTTGACAGTTCAAGTGATGATCACTTGTTAACAATGTGCATCATTGAACTGTCAAACAGCTAGTTTCGTATTGCCTATCTTCAGTGACCAACTGCAGTGACGTCATTAGCCACTGGTGCCTTTGATAGCCACCGTAACACGTTTTGACAGATGTTATTGTATCGATACTTTTAAAATTGCGATTGTGTAAGCTTTTGAAGCTGTATAATTGTCGATAAAATTTTAGAGTGGTCACAATAGGCACCGTAAATTTTTATAATTCACCACATTTCCACCGTAGTTTGTTAGTCACTTGTGTGATACGTAATACCAATTTTATGAAATTGTCAGTTGATAACTAAGTTTAGTGTGCAACGAATGCTAGTTGCCTGGTAAAATAGTGATTAAAAGCGAGCCTATCAATAACAAAAATAATCGTAAGTATTTCAGTAAGCCTTAAGTACTATCCGAACGTTTTACTAAGAGGAAAATAAAAATAACCTCTACAACACGACTTTCTTAAAACAAATGAATGAACATAATCGAAAACAAATACAAGTGACCCGAGATGATGAACAATTGCAAAAAGCAACAACAACATAAGGATTACGTGCAAGAATTCAGCTTAGAACAATGGCCGGCCTTGGGCGAGGCGCAGTAATCACTGGTCTCGGACTACCGACTACAATGGCGTCGCTACAGATATCTATGTAGATGGCCGGTTTGTTTGTCCTTGTCAGTAAGACATAACATGGCCATAGTTGGATGACAACCTCTGGAGGCGATTAGTTTGTAAACGAAAGAGAATTGAGTAGGCTCCGAGGTGGTACAATCTGCCATGTCAGTCAACAAGGCAGTCTTTGGGCTTTGTGCACGGAAGATGGGCTAGAGTTGTTAGGCCGAGGTCACCGTCTCGCCCTCAGGCGCTTGATAGCCAGTTTGTGGAGCGAGGGCTCCGATCTTGTGGTGTAACGATATAAAGCCCAGTGATATTGTCTCTCGAAACTATATACAGGCGTACCTCAACTTAACTGAATAGAGAAATTTGTTTGAGGTGGACTAATGTAAGTTTTACACTGAAAATACTACTGATACTGGTAGAGAATGCCTTGTTGCATTAAGTCCGCCTATGTACCACTACTGTACATGAAGTTTAAATAAATAAATAAAATATCAGAGACTACTTTTTGCCAGCGGCTTTACCCGCGTAAAAGTAACCTTCACTATACATACTTTGAATGAAAACGGGGGTACGTTTTATCCTCTTAGGGGGTGAATAAAATAATAGGAACCTCTGTGCAAAATTTCCAGACTGCCTTTTATTGTTTATTATTATACTGACTAAAACCAAGGCAATTAAGTAACTTTCGCTGAAAAAAATAATAAAAAAAAAACAAACAGAAATCCACAATCTAAAACCTGTCAAAGTATAAAACTTTTATTTTATTTAACTCAATTGCCTTTTGTCCAAATTCTCGTTAATTTTTTAATTGTTGATAATAAACTTCGTTTTCACGGAAAACATCTGCAATACATACCACTTGTAAGTAAATAGAGGCAGATATAAAAAAAGTTCTTGAGAAGCGAAGCCGCTCGTAAAAACTAGTATTATGTATAAACTTGTTAGTCTCAATTAGTATAAACAACTCGATGGTAATATCGTTAACTGCTGTTACGTTCGCATTTGTTTTTAAATAACAGATGGCTGCTTTTATTAAATTATCTTAGCAAAATATAATTGGGTACTTTTAAGAGTTATAGACATAAATAAAGAGAACTAAATAATGTAGAAACTTAAAAAGATCAGCAATTTTTAAGTGCAACCAACATTAAGATGACCGTTTTTGAACTTATGTTGAAATAGACACCTTCAGAGATTTTTTTTAATAGCCTATACTGTCTCACTGCTGGGCAAAGGCCGCCCCCAACTTCTTCCAGGTATTCTTTTCTTGAGCCGCCTTGAACCAGTCCTTGCGGTAGGTCGTCTCGTCACCTCTCCTCAGGTCGACCTCGGCGGCGTCGACCATCTTCAGGTACCCACTTTGTGGAGACTCTTGCCCACCGGTCAGAATGCATACGGCTGGTGTGACCGGCCCAATCCCATTTTAGCCTGCCAGCCTTTTTTCCGACGTCCATAATACCCGTCTTTTGACGCAGCGTGGTGTCCCTCACTCTGTCGGCCCTCTTGACACACAGAATACTGCGCTCCATCGCTCTTCAGAGTTATCAAAACAATATTTCAAATTCTCAAATGTGAACGATTTATGAATGGAAGAGTAAGTTTCTCTCGTAGCTCTACTGTTACTGTAGATTCATTGAAATTGATAAATGTGTTTCAGATACATTCGCAAACTTCTACTGGATCTGTCTATGTAAAGTTTCGCCTGTCTCGCCAAAGTACCGTGTAATTTACTACTATCACTGTTGTCTTCAAACGGGTTACCGTGTACCGAAGGTATTATCGTCTCAGTAAACGTTTACGAGCGCGTAAGTAGTTTGACAAACGTTATAACGTATTGTCGCCGTGTGTATATTGTTATGATCATGTTATCTTGTGTGCCGAGGCGGGAGCGAAGCAAATAACAGTAATTTTATCCAATGTCGTGAGAACCAACGTTGCCGTTGTGCAAGGAGCTAACCGCTGAACTAGTTCACAGATTAATCTCTGGTTAATCTTAACAACTATCATTAAGATCTAGCGGTAAGACACGATCTTAGATAACGACGATGTTTTACATAAAAAAGATAATGGGTTTAGAAGTGCAAACATTGGTCATAGTAACAACATCTAGCTAGATCAGTCGTTACTGTTACTAACCGTGTATTCCGCGGACCACCGGTGGTCCACAAAAGCTTATTTTAGCTTTAGGTCTGCGAAAGTTTTAAAATTTGTAACTTTCCATCTGAAACGTAAATTTAATGGAAACTGATTTTACGTTTCTTATGTTTTATATCCCAGTAGAATTGTAAGTTTTGAGTTTAATATATATTATTCTAAAAGTTTTAATTTACCTAGCCTTAGTTAGAAATTGTTATTTTTTTCTAGTGGATTCCTAAACCCCTACAACGAGCTCTTAATGCGATCTATTTGACTTGTTTGACTAAACTGAACTGTTAAAGGGTTATATAGGATGTATAGCTGCATCCCTCTTCCTTGTTCGTACGCTTGACATTTTAAAAAGTCATGCTAACAACAAAGAAACATCGATATATATGTACTACGTACTAAATTACGCGTGCCGGTCACTTCAATCGACTCAGATCCATACACCTTAAACATTGCACTATGTTGAACGAAACGCGTAAGTGCCACGAAATTCATAGCGCTTAAGACATTCTAGTCGCGAAAAAAGTATCCTCTAAAAGCTATCTTAGCGCTGTATGTTTTAATTGTTCTAAACGGCGTAATTCCAATCTAGCGCTTCAGCGAACTTTTGTTTTAACTTTTCAGTATTTTTACAAATATTTTCCATGAACGTGCGTGTTTATCTCTAGAATATAAGTCGATGCAAAGAGTGGTCCCAGGTGAAAAAAAGGTTGAGAACCTCAGAGCTAGAACTAGGTACCATTATGTATTAGTATTCTAGTTTCGAACCATGTTCAAACAAGTATGACAATTGAATAAATTATAATGCAAATCACCGGTTGTAGCAACATATTGCCGAGTTAATCAGATCTTAGTATATCCTTTAAAGTTTTAACTTCCTGTCAAGTAGTTGTAAATTACGTGACGTAATGGAAACCAACTCATTCAATATACTTATCTGTACACAAGAGGCACCAAAACATATTATTGAGTTAATTGTGAATATTTTAACATGTCAAAACTCTATTGTATAGATTTGTTATAATATTAATAGCTTCTGCCAGCAGCTTTGCCCGCGTGACAGTCGATTTCTCCATACAAACTTTGGACCCCCATTTCATTTAGATAATGAATTTTGGAAAATCCTCTCTTAGTGCTCACTTACGACATAAAAGGAAGCCTTGTGCAAAATTTCACGTTCCTAGTCCCAGAAGTTTCGGCTGTGCGTTGATATGTCAGTCAGTCAGTTTCTCCTTTTATATATATATATATATATATATATATTTCTTTACGTTATGTGCCATGGTTGTCGTAAATAAACTATTTTTCTTTCTTTCATTCTTTTTTTCAATAAGAAAACAAGTCTATTTCGAAGAAAAATCACGAATTATATCAGTTTTGTGTGAATTTTATATATTGTACATTAAACTACTAACACTCACCATCTTCCTACCCTTGTCCCGTTTAATTAGGGGTCCGTGCAATACGTTTTTTCCTTCTATTCTGTCCTGTCACCTGTCATGCTACTATTAACTCCCTTTTTTTCATATCACTTTACACACAATCCATCCATCTTTTCTTTATCCTCCCTCTCCCTCTCCAAACATCCACATGTATACTCATAACTCGTTTAGTAACATGGGTTTCATCCCTTGTCTTTACATGACCATACTAAGACAAACGATTCCCCTTCATCTTTTCAGTCACTGGCGATGGCGCCTTAAAATACTAGCACTAGTTAATAAAAAAATACTTTGTATTGTATCTCAAAAATATCTCCGGTTGTTATGACTATCGGATTTTACGACCAAATATTAGTAAAGGGACTACTAATATTTGATCGCTCGCTCGATCGATCGATGTCGCTATAACCTATTTTGACTGTATTCAAAACGTGCTTGTTAGTATTAAGTTGTAAACTAAGCAAAGATGACTCAGGCAGGCCAATATTCGAAAACAATCATCGGTAGACACATGTCGCGTATATAATATATGCAAATTGAATAGTGCATGCATAAACACAAGGATGAAATATGAAGTCACGTTACATTTCATTCTTATAAGTTATATTTAATTTGCACCTATTTATGTTCCCCTAAAGTTATTTTTTAAGGTGAGTCGTCATCTAATGATTTCTCAGGGCGGACTGGGAGAGCATGTCACACTTTTACTGACTAAAGCCACCTCTATGTTCCTTCAGTTGCCCTTTGCGTTCTAGGATCACGGGTTTCCCTTTCCAAAACCCCTAAACGATTGAGCTAAAATTTGATATACTTGCGTAACCTGGATGACCATACTTTAATATGGTATCGTAGAGCTGGTCTGATGTTGAGTTGTTGAGTTGAGTCGGATAGTGGCTATAGGAATTACTGAACGCAACAAGATTACCCCATCGTGTTTGAGCCCTTTGGAATGGTCTTGATCAATACTTTACTGCGCAATAAAAGTTTCTTATGAAAAATGTTTTTCCTTATTTTACATATTTTCTTTTAAGTGAAGAGCAAAGTTTATATCGATATCAGCACATTTGAAAACTTATATCGATAAAATAAAGCAGACATACCGAAAGTCTTTAACTAGACTGAGAATTTAAAAATTCAACACAGCTATATTGCTGGTTATCTGTAGTAAGATCAAAAGAATGACACAACTGCCGTCCAAGAGTTTAATCTGAAACTCAATCAGCGAGCATACAAAACCGACACGGTCCAATCCACTCGGCGGTGAAATCGAGACCGCGGGCCATGGTTACAGTAAGTGAAACTGTACACTACGCAACTTCCGGCCACACTATGTTGCCAGATATCCGATGACTGTCGCATAGAGGGCCCGCTGCGGTCGTGCGTCCGTCCGACCCACTCTTATGTCATATTCTAATTAACGTCACATGATACACCCACTTTACATAGATCCCACATGCTTTCCTAACTATTCCCAACATTAATTTCAAGCGTAGCAAACACTGTGCGCGGTCATATTCTAACCATAATTAGTCTAATATTTTAACAGCAGCCTATTTGCATTTTGCACCTGAATAACTAATTATAATATTGTTGTGAGTAGCCAAACGCTACAAAATAAGTTACTTTGTTTTAACGCTGCATGAAGTGTTCATGCCTCGCTTAAAGCAAAACTTTTACGTGATAAAATAATATTTTCGTGAAACGATTTATAAACGAAGAGGAATTTAATTCAGATAAAATAGCATCACATCAAAAGAAAATATTTGATAAAGTACAAGAAATAGCTAAAATAAAAACGAGAATATTTTTATTGTGAACGAAAGTAGATTTGACGAAAAGAGATTAATATCGTCGTAGACATATGAAACCGTAATAAAAAATACATAAGTAAGTGCCGGGGGCGGACGGACAGAAAGTCGCACGACGCCGTACTCCTCTGGGGGCAATAAAAATGATATAGGGCCTGCAGCCTTGTCGCAACAGGAAAATCAATAGATAGAAATGTCAAAACAAGGTCGAAAAACTCCCCATGCAATAGCAAGCAACCTATCAAAGTTATAAACAACTACGTACCACACCGCGGCCGAGCCCGCGAGCACATCCTACCCTACCCCGCTCCCCCAGGGATCGAATTTCAGAAATATTTTATAACCGACACTTCTGTCATTTACGTGACATGCGACAGCGCCCTAGTAAATATTAATTTGATAAAAATATACTCACTTCTTCGGTAGACATACTGCTCTATATCATAAATGAAATTGTTTAATTACCTGAAACAGAAAGAAAAAACATGGTTAATTACCTACAATTTTTAATGTTGGTCACAGTTTTGACATGGAAATACAGGCAGGCGTAAATCACTATAATCATAATGACCACGTGAGTCAACAAGGTCTGTCTAAAATATGAGTTGTCATTAGAGTACCAAACGTAACATTGTTGAAGGTGATACACTAATTGCGCCAACTGGCTCCCAGTAAACATACCGATTTATTACAAAAGAAAACTGAACGCTTTGATCATCTTTATTTATTTGGCAAACGGCAATGTCAGCAGCCTTGCGGATTATTTGTTTTGGATGCGCATCGGTGGAAGATATGCGATTGATACAAAGTTAAAACAAATCTTATTTGATATGAACCAATTGCCATTACACCCGCGCACATAACCATGTTCACTTAAGCCCGTAAATTACGCGCACCTTACGCCAACGGTGACAGATTTATTTAAACATGTGGGTCGGAGTGGGACGTTTAATTTTATTGCGAACCAATTGATTAAAGGATCTATTTAAGTACTCTTTGACGATAATGAGACGTGTCAGAACAATATGTTAAGATCGGCACTGGCGTGGCGACTCAGACTTGATAATCGAACTACAACCAGCAGTATTTTTTTTTCAGATGCGAACGCTCTAGTGTGGAACAAGAGGGCGTGTCAGAATTTTACTGACTAAAACCCACCTGTTTCCTTTGTTATTATAACATATAAGTTTTTTTTTAATAGATAATCCCATATACCACAGTAATGCGACCCATACAATCGTAAACTAAAGACATTTATCTATACATTCTGCCCTGTTTTATTTATGTACACCGTGGGTTAAGTTTTCATACTATGGAGCCTTATTACCTTTTTTATGAAGAAAGTGTATTTAGAATCTGCTAAACAGGTAATCATTGTTAAAACCCGGAAATGTAAAATGAAAAATGTAACTCGGTTTGGTTGATAATCACTTAGTGAAAATACGTTGGCACTTCTGCCAGAAAGTTAACTTAGTTATCCAATGTGGCAACGTTGCCAGCTACCTATCTAGACGGCTTGCCAATAGCGACTGACACGACATTTCGGTCTGTCTTTTTTGTTTAACACTCCTTACAGTTGGGAGTCTTGAAAAAATAGACTTGATTGATTTATAATAGGAAACTGGCATCGACACCTTGCACGCCACAAGTAGTGGTGACCGAGTGTTAACGGCCCCGACTAAGAGCAGTGGTGACCGAGTGTTAACGACCCCGACTAAGAGCAGTGGTGGCCGAGTGGTAACGACCCCGACTTACGAGTTGTAGGTTGCGGGTTCAAACCTAGCCAGGCGCATTACTTTGTGTAATTTATTTCATCACCTCTCTCAACACGGTAAAGGAAAACATCGTGAGGAAACCGGCATGTCATAGAACCAAAAATTCGAAGACGTGTGACATCCACCAACCCGAATTGGGCTCGCGTGGTGGATTACGGCCCATTCCCTCTCCTAGAGGGAGGCCTGAGTCCCAACAGTGGGAACATTATAAGGCCGACTATGCTATGCTATGCTATACTTCGACACCTTGATGTTTAAAATAGCCTTGTCAATGATTTAAAATTGATGACGTTTCTTTTTGAGGGTAGGAAATCATCAAATAAACTCTGCTCTTCTTGGTGGAGCGAGAGGGAGTACAGATTTTGACTAAATAAAACCCAACCATTTTTCATCAGGTTCGCTTTGCAATTTAGCACTACAGTGATTCTTCCGAACACTCCCGTAGCTCAAATAGATGACGTTTACCGGTGCAGTGGTGATATTTAAAAGCACCTACTTTTATCATTTTTGCACCGGTACAGTATTTTTTTTTTAAGTAGGAAATCATCCAATGACTTCTCAAGCTCTAGGGTGGAGCGGCGAGCGGGTCAGACTTTTACTGAAAAAAAACCCTCTCTTATGTTCTTTCTTTGCCTTCATTCCAGGGCCCCGGGGTTTAATAGGCTTCGACCCTGCTGGGCCCCAAAGGTTTTGCTGACATCTCCGAGGTACGCGTGGAACACTACGCGCCGTCGACGACTCGGGCTCGTTCCGGACGACAAGCTACCCAATGCTCGCCGTCCGCGCAGTGGTATAGTATGGTACACTGAAATCAGTAGTGTTCTTTGTTTCTCCCTTATTGAACGAGAAGCCGATTAGATTGCCGATGTGATTTCGGCAGTGGCAACGCTAATATAATTAATAAAATTAAATCACAAGTACAGGTAATGGCGTCGTGTCACAGTGATGGATTTGATCGCAGAGCGGTGCTAGATTATCGCACTGAATGCACAGAACATATATTGGCAATCGTAACTACACAGAATTACTCATTTGTAATTTAATGAAATTGCTAAGAGCGTGGCTGTCAAGCTGTAAGGTTGAAACTATTACAATGTGGAACATATGTGTTTGTACGAACTCATTTTCATCGTTGGAATGCATTTGCGATGCATACTGCTGTCAGATTACTTCCCGAAACACGTAGTATTTGCTAAATAAAATACAAATGATAAACAGCTAAAAGAGCTTGAGGTTTACATAAATACACATGTTGGCAATTTATAACGTCTTGTTTATTGTCATCGCGGATCATTTATTTTGAATATATTTTGATAAATTGACTTACCTGCTAATCTTTACATTATTTCTCGGTATTATTGATGGCTTTGTTATGCCTAATGTCCATATTTCATGTTAAGATGACTTGTTAGCAACGTAACGGCCTAACAATATGTTTATTAAAAACTAGATTTAAACAACTATTAAATAAAATATCAAATTATATTAATTATTGTCTAACGACAGATATAATGTTGGCAGGAAAAAAAATAATGCCGTTAAGAAAAAAAGTTAAATTGATTTAGTTCCAACAAACAATCCTATAAAAATTTCTTATTCACAATATTATCGTAGAATGTAGAATAAAATATCTTGTGGTTGCTATCCGCCCTAAATAACTACATATTCTATGTATAAATATTTTATAGATAAATCAGTTCAGGGTTACAAAAATGTTTGTCTGTCGCAATTGTTAAATTGAACCCAAAAATGCTGCAGCAACTGAATTTAGTTGTGCACAGATATATATGAATTTTATGTAGTGCACTCAAACTGATTAGATTAATTTTTATCCGACCGTGCTGTACCCAGCAAAACAAAGTAATGAGATACGTTAGCGCGTACCAGACTTATTGTCTTTATACATTTATTTTTATGTAGATTTAAATGTAAATTTTGGTGTAATGACGCGAAAATCTGTAAGTTCTCCTCATTAATATTTATGGGGACTGCATTTACTATTTTTTACTGCTTTGGCTTTATGGTTTTAGTTATGACTTTTGTGTTTACCAGGTTTTTTTAGTAGTATTTTTTTGTTTTTTAAAGTTTACATACTAGGAATTTAATAGTATAGAACTCACTGAGTATGAGTGCGACCATATACACAAGACAACCAAACCCGGGACAAGTCTCGTATATTTTACGTACGGGAATCGAACTTGCGACATGCAGCACAGCAGCCAATCGCTTTACCGCTTCACCAAAAGTGCCAACAAAACTTGATAATGATATATCATAAGCTGTCCAATAAAAAGCTAGGTAAACTTTGTAACTGTTGATTAAAAAAAATGTTTCAGTAGTAGTGTAGTCAGCAGCAGCAGAAATATGGTCATACAAATCATCAACTATTGTTACAGTTAAGTGTGAAGAGGGGAAAAAAAGAGGAAACAAGAGTGACTGTAAAATTTCAACGGGAGCTGTTTACGCGAGACCTTTTTTACGATGTTGTTAACTGTTGATTCTTTTCAAACATCTGCGTCGTGAACTGTAAACTACATTGTTCGCGGTTTGAAAGCTAAAATGACGCTCGAAACGTGCTTATTGCTTAATCGTTGGATATTAACATTTTCTATAAAGAAATTGGTGACAAATGAGGGTGAATTATGTCAAAGTGATTTATGTATTTTTATTTATGTGGGTTCACTTCTCAGTATTGTTAATAACATTTTATTAATGCGGCAATATTAAATAGAGCTACCGATAATTACTACCTATTTCTTTTTTCGTAAATAAAGCAGATTGCAAAGTAAAAACTTTCCGACTACCAATTCTATTTCATTCTAAATTCTTTGAGCCTAAAATGCCACTTCCATCAATCCAATATCTAAACAAACAGTAGCCGTGAGAAAACACAAACCATTCGTCTGAAAGCGTCATTTTAAAACCCCTTAATCGTTCGGAAGACGTTCAGAAACCACCTCACCGTACTAAGTGTAGATTGACATATTGTTTAACTTTGAACGGAAGTCTACGACTTTATCTTAAGGGGTGTGTGAGAAACGCGTGAAAAAAACGTGTTTTTTGTGTACGTGAGGCATCCTTAGTGGTTGTTTTATTTGAGTAGTTTTGTTTATATTGTACTACGATCAGGTTAACGACTGAACTAAGTTTATTGTAACAGCTAGACTTTGCGTTAAACTGCCACGTTTAAGAATAAACTGTTTTACGGTATTAACTATTTTGAGAGTATTACAATGTCTCATTAGCGTAATTATTTCTTGCTGATGATGGAGCTTTAAAATAGTACTACTTTATACATTTCATTATCATCATCAATATTTCATCCGAAAAACGTCCACCGCTGAACATAGAGCTCCATCAAGTGTCGCCCCATGATCGGTACTGTATTTTTCTATGGTTTCCCACGATCTTCACCAAATCATTGGTCCATTCAGGGGGAGGTCTTCCGGTACGCGGTCGCCACTCCAGAGCCTTTTAACCCATCGATCAAATGGTCAAAAAAAATATCTGTGAGCAATGTGCCAAGCCCACTGCTATTTAAGTTTAGCAATTTTTTAAGTTACGTCGGTATCTAACATAAGTTCTCCTGCGGATATTTTCATCGAATTAATTCGAGTATAGTCTACATTACAGTTAAGTAGTATTTAATTTAACTTGAAATATTTGCATATTAAATATGGAATACCTATATTGCATAATGTGGTAGATTTACCAATTCAGTACCAACTGGAATCCAATTACGTTGCCTCTTCTTTCGTAGGTACAATCGATAGCCGATGAAATCCCCAATATCACCGAATAAACGGCTGTAAATTTTTCATTTGTCGCCCGCAAAAGCCGAATTCATTTTCTGTGCGTCCAACTTCGTATTGACATGCTTCCAATGCAATGATATTTCAATACACACAGAATTATTTTGTAATTCGTGTGCGAACGAGAGTAATCGACTGGAATCGATAAATCGAGTAAATAATTAAAAAATTGATTGGTCAAATAATTTGCAATATTATAGCCCGTGCCTCGGAAAACACGAATCTACAAAGCCTCAAAGCACAGGCGCGGGGTGCAGGAACCTTTCGATATTTTACTGGTTGCATTTTGGAGAGTGGAAAATTCATGGATTCCGCAATCTCCTTTCTACCATCGGGCAACCCGACGTACGGCGGGTATCGACCCTAACGTTGTTGAAACTTCAACTTTAGGTGTCTTCAAGGCTAGCGTGAATAGGGTCTTAATAAACTAGTGCGCCTCAACATCAATGATTGCATCACTACTTACCATCAGGTGGGATCGCAGTCAAGCACTAGTTTATATCAATTTAAAAAAAAAACATAGTTAAAACCGTTGAACCCGGTTGTCATTCGTAGGTCTTTGACAGTCGTTACGGGTAGTCAGACACCAGAAAATCTGATCATCATTCAATCCAAGGAGTATCGTGTTGCCCAGTAACTGGGTTGTGGAGATCTAATAGGCAGTCGCTCCATGTAAAACACGGTTATTCAGCCGCATGCGATGATTAGACTGGAAGCCGCCCCAAGCTAGTTGGAAAAAGGCTAAAAGAGTTGATGAGTAGCAAATAGCGTATTAATAATACTTGTATGCGTTGTGTAGTTGCTATTCTCACTAATGTCTTTTTATTTTCTCCAACAACTAATTTTCTTTTCTCACTGCATTCAGTATTACAAGCACGGAAGCCTTAATCGCCTCTAGCATCGATACAATTTAAATCGGAATAAAACGAGCAAAGCGAATCGATCTCTATCCTATCGAGAGCAAATCGCACGGCTAAAGACGCTCTCTCGGACGGAATGCTTGCAGCGATTGGAAATACTTGTGTCTGAAGTTCAAAAAGAAAAAAGTTAATTGGTACTGTTTTTGTCATTGCAGTCCCGTTACCCCCTTCAACTAATCTCTCTATCCTCAATCGAGACGTCTTTAGATACTTTTACACGGCTTCAGCTGCGAAATTGCGAAAGTCTTGTTAAAAAAATTGGAACATTGGACTTTTCACTTGTTCTTTGTCGATTAAATTGATTATTTGGCTTCTTAGGAATTAATTTTGGAAACGGAACTTAGTTCTTGAATTAAGTAGGTTTCATTGATTTGTAACATCAAGTAATTTAAGACTTTTGGTGAGGGAAATTGAAGAGAGGAATTACTGTTAAAGAGGTATTCAAATCGTTGAACGTTTGAGAGAATATAAGTAGGTATGGAGGAAGACAAAAACAATAGTTACTAAATATAATTTATAAGCCAATTGATAAGCTATTTCAAAAAGAAAACGGAATAATAGATATTTAATATTTCGTAGAGCTATTGAATAATAAATCATAAGCTCTAGGAATATCAAAGGGAATCTTCAAAGTGATCACTTAAAGTGTTATCAAAGTGGCTTGTAAAAGCGAAGAATGTAATAAGTTATACCATCCACATCCACAATATTGTGGGAGAAAAAATTTAACAGAATTCCTAATTCTTTACACACACTTTTTATTGAGGTGAAATTGACTTCTCCTGCTTTAGAATGGAACAAGAGGATGTGTCAGACTTTTACTGACTAAAATCCACCTGTGTTCCTTTAGTTGGCTTTTCCATCCTTCAGACCCACTGGATGAACTCTAGACACATGTAATTTATACTAATATTATAAAGCTGAAGAGTTTGTTTGTTTGTTTGTTTGAACGCACTAATCTCAGGAACTACTGGTCCGATTTAAAAAATATTTCAGTGTAGAATAGCCCATTTATCGAGGAAGGATATACGCTATAACAAATAGGAATGGAGTATCGAACAAAAAATGTTGCAAAGACGGGGGAAAATTATTCCGTTTGAAAGCTTCCGTTGCGTGCGCTGCGTAACCGGTTATAGTTACACAAAAATTATATTTTACAAAATAGTTTCCCTTTAAAAGTTCTAAAAAAAAATCCGCGACAACATATATTATGTCTATCTTTAAGATTGGCTCATTATACCTTTTTATGGTAATCAAATTCATTGTCCTAAAATAATGCATTATTTGCGAAGGTGTTTTTATAAACATAATATTAATCCTTATCCAAATAAGTACATTATTCATTTTAAGTATTAAATTTTTTTTTATCCCTGGTATATGTCGTCTAGGGACAATTTTCTACTTTCACGCACGCGAAGCCGGTGGCAGCATCTAGTGTTACAGACTCATCTGTTTCTTGTTAAAACTAAAACATGTTTTAATCAAATCTAGGAAATGATAATTTTATAGTGTGAGTAAAGTAAGCAGAAGATTTACAACAGCGCCTGCGCAGGCCACGAAGCGTAAATAAAGCGACATGCGCCGTAACAGTTATACGCACATATTAAACGCGCACGCATCACGGAGTACCGTTCCTTTAATTCTGCTACTTTTCATACTAACTGTCTGGCGTACCAAGACATGTAGTTCAAGCGGCGAGATAAAGATGACATGATTTGGAACTACACGATATCTCGCAATCAGTGGAACATCATACTATATGTATATGTTACTGTAAAATATCCAATTTTGGTAAGGCTAACAACTCACGAAGCGGTTTTCTCCCGCGGCCGTCAAGGTCCTATGATTTACTAACTATTCGTAGTTATGGTAAAGGTCCAAAAAGTTTTGTGATCTTCATTTATTTCGAGCATTTACCACCATTCACATGAATACCGGCCACCGTAGGCGCGGGCTTGCGGACGGTCAGCAATGGGTAGCTTGTCGTCCGACCGTCCGTTGACCGTCCGGACCGAGCCCAAGTCGTCGATGGCGCGTACTGTTTCACGCGCGCCTCAAGGAGATGTCAGCAACTTTACTGTAGGGGCCCATCAGGGTCGAAGCCTACTGGAGCCAAGGGTCTGACTCTGAAAGGAAGACTCGGCCCTGGTACGAAAGGCAACGAAGGAACACGAGTGGGTTTTTGTTTTTTCCACCGAAAAATAAACCATTCACATGAAAAATCTTAAGATTTACCAGGGTTCTAAATCGTTACATACATATTATGTATAAGGGTATATGCTACAACAAATTCCCCCGCCGTGTCTATCTGTTCGTTTGTGATTAAATCAAAAACGGATTTTCATGCGGTTTTATTTCTTCAGAGTGATTTATGAGGAAGTTTTGGGTGTATATCATATTTAGTCGAGAAAAGTCAAGAATTACAAAGATGTGTAACACCCATGCGAAGCTGCGTAATATTATAAAGGCAAAAATTGGTATGTATGTTTGTTATTCCTTCATCCTCAAACAGCTGGTCTGATGTCTGGGTGTAATTTATCTATAATATATATGTATTTAGAAATATATAAGTATGCTTATCAGTTGTCTAGTTCTCATAACACAAGCTCTGCTTAGCTTGGGACTTGACGGCGTTGTGTGATAGTTGTGAAAAATTATTATCCTTTATTTATTTTCTATACATATTTATTATTTATTTTTATTATTACTATAAAAGTCTACTACTAGAGGAAATAAAGCTATTATTAAACGGGTTTCATATATTTATTTGTTTTATCTAGAATAAAAGAAAGACCTTCAAAACAGCACGACTCCAGCTACCCGAAATTCATTCCCGCAAGTTATAAATATCTGTCGCGATACTAATTGCCCCGTCCTGTATAAATTCAATACATTTTTCATTGTTTACATTCGCCGCCGTTGGCCAACCGCACCATGATTACATTTCCACGTCAGCGTCAACTACGAACAAAGACATGGAGAGAAAGCCATCAGTCATTATCAGGAATTCAGGAGAAAGAACAATAAAACGGCGAGTCATGGTCGTTAACCGAATTCACCTTACAATAAAGGAACTGAGAGGCTACCAACCACCCTGAATACTTGGTTAAGGTTTGACGGAATGTTGGCAAATCTGAAGAGTCACGGCTGCCTCTCACGACGCAAGTAATTAGGTATTTAAATAAATTAGCAACTAAGTAAATGTTGAATTTGTGTACCTAATGGGCTCAGAGACCTTGGTCTGGATGCGGTGTAAAATTGGTTTTCAAGACTTTTTTTTAATGAGCACTAGGTTTTACGAAATTCTTGTTATCTGGTAGGTTTTGTTAAGAACTTTTAAATTTTGATAGAGACATTATGATTTCTATTGGAATTCAGCCCATTAACGTCATTCTCTACTTCTTATCTCAATTTATGGGAATTTGTTTTTTTTTTTATTATTGATAGGCTCGCTTTCGACCACTATATCTATCACCTGATGGTAAGCGGAAATGTGGTCAATGGTAGACACGCTTGCCTTAATAGTTGTACTGTTTATGTACTTACCATCTATAATGCAATCCAGAACATAAATGGTAAAAAAAAAACGGTTGGATTTTTTGTTAATATTCAATTTGTTCTGTTATTTATGTGAGTTTTATTGAATTATATTTTAGAAATTTCCTCCTCAAGCCCTTCATTTAAATATTTCAAATAAAAAAAAACGATATTACAAGCCTAATGCCGACCGCCATTTTCCTTTTTCTTTCAAAATTCATGTAGTTTACGTTTTTTCGGTAGTCAAACCTTATCCAATAATACCTTATTTGTTGAAATCCGTCCAGCCGTTTAGGCTACAGGGTGTATATGTCGCAAGTAATAGACATACAAAAATATGATACATACCTGCAGATAAACCACACATACCTACATACTCTCAAAAAAACATAACCCTCATTTAAGAGCAGTCGGTTAAAAATAATAAAAGTACTAAAACTAATCCATTAACTTAAAAGATTAACTCCATCACATAATATCAGCAGATTATCGTACATTTCTGCAAAGAGGTTTAGTTATAAAAGAAATGGTATCAGAATTCTAATCCTCTTTCGCTATTGGAAATACGGGTAGGTAAGGTGAGCTCGAGTGCAGCATAACTCTGATTTGGAAAACGACTCTAAAAGCCAAGATCTTGAAGACCGCGTATGAATAGTCTGCTCTGAACGGGCAAGCAATCTATTGAAAATGTTCAACACGAATTTTCTCGGAGCATGTCAATTCTAACATAGATAACAGCCCCCTTAGCCAAGTTACAACCCTTTTGTTTCGATTCTCGTTTCGTTGATCGCCTCGAGTAGGCCACGCCTACGATTCCTTTATTCTGACGTCATCTCAACGCTCAGTCACGTAGTCAGAACAAATAGGAGGCGTGGCTGACTCGAGGCGATCAACGAAAAGAGAATCGAAACGAAACAGTTGTAACTTGGCTACGGGGGCAGGTAAACCGTTCTACAGCAATTACGAGTATAAATTATTTATCACCAATATTAATTATGATCTAAACGTTTATTGATAAAGTATCTCAATCATCAATACCTACATAAATTATAAATTCACATCGACCGTTTAAATAAACAACTTCCTTTTACAAGATTGAGTTAGTTTTATCAAGATTTATTTCAAAGCGGCGCAGTTGAAAAGACGTAGGTAAATGATATTCAGATCTGAATAAGCTAAACAGTGCGTCGCAAGTCTTGACTTGGCTAAACTGGCGTACCTGCACGTACGTCCAACCACATAAGGGTATAATTATTAAATTTTCTTGTACGCAAGTGTATGTTTTAGTGCATTTGAATAAGGGTGGGAATGGCGTGTATGGTGGTTGTGGATTTGAGACCTTCTCTATGCGTTTCATGCGTCAGCCAAGACCATTAGAGCAAAATGACTCTACGAAGTGTAGAGTGTAGAAGCAACGTTGCTGACACGGTCCAAGAGTCGCCATCAACCGCTGCGGTGTATAAGATTTTAGTAACTAGATCGTGTATTCGTGTGGCAGCTTCATACATAATACTACCGTTTTACGCCTGTCCCTAATCTGCTAGATATTAGTAAGTTAATAATGTTAAGACCATTACCTTCTGAATTTACATATTTCGGGACGCAGGTATAGAGGCTGTGTGAAGTTGTAACATAGGAAATTATTTTAGCATTAGTCTGATGTAAACTTTGACGATTTCGATTGAACGACTTGCTTGGTGCAGTAGTTGAGCGATTGGCTTCTGCGTTGCGTGTCGCGAATTCGATTCCCACACAGATCAAAATTTAATATTTGAATGACCTACAGGAGTTTATTCCGGGTCTTGGTGTATTGTGTGAGTTTAAATGTTTGTGAATGCAACTACGATAAAGAAAATTATTATTATCGGGTTTTTTTTTTGTTTTTTAGAATAATTCTTTGGCTTTTTTAACCAAGGCTTGTCTTTGTATTTTAATGTGTTTTTGGATGGGTTGGATGGTTATGCGATGGAACTATATCGTCTGAAATAAAGATTTTTGTTAATATTATTATTAATTATAAAAGAACAAATTCCTATAATAAGGCGACGCGACGACGTTACATTTGAAAAAAAAAGAACAGGAGTTGTACAGGCCAAGCATTTCAACGTCACGCGTACCACAATATTTACCATGACTTGTTCAACCAGTCACAATTAGGTACATGACATTACTATCATTGTATCTCAGTGTTACGGCCAAGTACCAAGGTAGAGTAATAACTGCCTCTAATCGTCATGCTCCGGGGCACTCGACTGTGGAACAAGTTTCAACATCATTCCATCGTGCCATCTCAAAAAAAAGAAGACCACATCAATCATTAGAGCACTTTCTAAACTGTTTATTGTTGTTTGAATCTTTTGTACTGACGTTGCAACAGTTCAACGTCCATTTATTGTATCGGCTTCCGAGTGCTTCAACCAATCTACCGCTAGATTTAGCCTATTAACGCTATTGGATGTGCCTTGTTAGCAATTATACCACAATACTTCATCGATATTAAAGACCTCTCTAAACTTTAAAAAAAACCGGCTAAGTGCGAGTCGGACTCACGCACGAAGGGTTCCGTATTGTCCGTGGCAAAAAAAAAACACGTTTTTTGTATTTTTTGCTAAAGCGGCAACAGAAATACATCATCAGTGAAAATTTCAACTGTCTAACTATCACGGTTCATGAGATACAGCCTGTTGAAAGACGGACAGAAAGACAAACATAGACAGACGGACGACAGCGGAGTCTTAGTTAGCGGGGTCCCGTTTTACCCTTTGGGTACAGAACCCTAAAAAAACTGCAATTCTTCCAATTTCATGCAATTCATCTCTTTCCTTAAAGCATGGTCTGCTAAAAACGGTCTCGGTAAATCAAATACCCTTTTATTGAGTTTATTTTTCAGCCGTAATGCATCAAATGGAGCTGAGAAAAAGAAAAAAGATGCGCGTAATCACTTCAACGACATAGCCTCGGCCAGAACGAACAATAGCCGAGAAAGTTACGATGACCATTACTATTGTATTGCTTTTGATTTACCACTCGAACTAATAGTTCTCAACCTTTAACTGCCCACAATTCGTCGCTTAAATACCTTATAAAGAACAAATTTTTGCCTTTAAGTTACCTGAATACTAGCTTCTGCCAGTGGCTTCGCCAGTAAAACTCACCCTGTGTGTGTCAATCTGTCGTTGTCTGGTAGATATCGCTGTCAGCGAAAAGACCGCCATTGTACCCAAAGATTTAAGTACCTATACTTACAAGTTGTGTTATATTTTTTGAGTACAATAAAGTTTATTCTATTCTATGATATAAAATAATTTATAAATATTACCTAGGGATAGTGCAGCTATAATATATTGGGGAAAGAATTTTCAGAATCAGTTTAGTAATTTCAGAGATTGTTTCCTACTAGTATAGGTGTTGAAAACGCACGATTGGGTCTTGGCAGACCACGAAAGAGATGGCGGGACGAGTAAAATGTCTTCCTTGAGAATTGCTCAGAGCCGGGAATGAAAGGAATTGAGAGAGGCCCAGCAGTAGGGTGGTGCAGTGCTCTCGTTAAGCAGCTGGATCAAGGGCTGGATTCACAAAGCGGTATAGGAATACCACTTTGTGAATCCAAGAAATTTCTTTCTCTGAGGCCTCTATTTCCGATACCGGTAGGTGGGTGGATTTTTTAAAATCAGTTTTGTATAATAAATATTTAAAAATGTAAAATGTACGTAAAGAAAGTGAATAAACGAAAAAATAATAAATAAAGAACTAATTTAATTACTTACATCATTCAATAAAGAAGAATAATTGAAGATGCAAATAAAATTTCGCATAAAACTATCCAGGTTACCTAGATATTTTAATAAAGACTGAAAACAATCAAAATTAAGTACGGCACAAAATTTAAAGATCGCTGCATAATTACTGATTTAACGATCACCATGAATAGAGTTGCAAATAAAATTCCGAACTAACTCGAAAAGGCTAGGCAAAGAGCCAGCAGTAAACTGTCTTTTAAAGTGTTATGGTTTCATACGAATAAAATAGGAATACTTAGGACATCCTGAAAGTTGCTGGATTCTGATAAATAAGACTACGATACTTTTATTGTCTTTCAAAGTATAATCCCTCGCAATTAATGCATTTTTGCAATCGCTGAAACAACTGCACAAAGCAATCCACGAGACCAGTCTTCTTTAGGGACCTCTTCAATAGCTTTTTTTTTTAGAAACAAATAGAAGTCGTAGGGTGCAAGGTCCGCGGTGGAAGGTGACCAGTTCCACATCTGAAACCTTCAAATAAGGCTTAACTTTAGCGGAATGTGAGGATGCGTTATCGTGGTGGAGGAGTACTTGCTTCCAGGACGCTTTTCGCGAACTTTTTCTAAGACTCTGACTAAGCAAGTATTGACGTACCAATCTGCAGTCACTGTCCTTTGATCTTCAAGCAATACTTTAGTACAATGTCATGATTTACCGAAAAAAGAAGCAATCATTATTTACCAACACTTCGTCTTTTCATAAATTTCGTCGGCAAATCTTCATAAGGAAAGGTCTATACTGCCGAATGGCTTTTTTCTTTCGGGTTCAAAGCAGGAAACCCAGGTTTCATCACCTGTCACGATATTATAGACAGCCAATAACTGTCCTCCATTAAACTTTTTTATAATTTTAAGGCACCTATGCGATCCCACCTGATTGTAAGCAGTTATGCAATTGTTGATGGTAAATCGCAGTAGTTTATTAAAAGCATATTTACTCTAGCGTTGAAGTCACCTAAATTATAATCAGACGGGATAACTGCTGCAAGCAAATTGTTCCTATCAATGGTTTTAGTCAGTAAAAGCAATGGCTCACGTTTCACATTGTTAAAAAAAAAACTATCGCTCGAATGGTTGACATATCGGATAGTGTAGCGAGTTACCATAGTAAAGTCAGGTCGTTGTACGGCAGAGTTGTAGTTCAGGCGATAGTGGATAAGGAACAGTCAACATGCCCCGGACAAACAAAGGACGCACTTGTTTTGCTTTATTTCGCAATGTGGTGCTTTTATGGCTGCTTTTCCGGTTGACATTTTTAAGGTATTTTCTTGAGCAATGTAATTCGTAACGGTCAGAGCATCTTAAATGAGGACGGGTTCTATACAGTACAGATGAAGTTGTGGCGGTGAATGAACGTGACTTAGATGCTTGAAATTAATGTCACGTTAAATTAATATATACTACGTTGGGAAGAAGTTCCTAGGTAGAACCTTTATGTTTAGGTATAAATATCATATCGCAGTAGTATTATAAAGGTTTGTGTGTAGGTTAGTTACTTCTTGCTCAAATGGGTGTGAATGTGGATGAAATTTGGCACACGGTAAAACCATGTCCTAGAATAGCATATAGGATACTTTTTATTCCGGGATTGTAATCCCTTAGGTAATTTTCTACTTTGTCGCGGGCGAAGCCGCTGGTATAGCGTAAGCGCTGGCAGCGTGGCGTAGCGTCTAAGTTTATCATAAGTTTGGGTATTCAGTAGAACTGGTTACATCAAAACTCTTTTGTACTTTAAAAATAAATTATTCGAGTATGTCGAGGTTAGCATAGCCAAAAAAAGGATACAGACTTCTTTACCTTAAATGGTCTGCACTTAGATTAAAGACACAGTCATACAAATATATTATGTTGGCACTGAACGCTCTACAAAGACCAAAGCCATACCGCAGCAAGACAAAAAGAAATCACGCCTAATTATCTATTTGTCGCTGGCGAATAGTTAGTTATTCAAAAAGCCTGCGCCCCTCTCTCCCCCTCACCTCTGTTACTCAACACAACACGGCTCATTAGAACCGGGCCGTGGGAAGCACCGGTCGACTAGTGCGGCGACTAGGCGAAGTACAACATCGATAAAAACATCATGCCTAAAATTAAGGGACAACATAAAAAATTGTGCTTAGCAACGGACTCAAAATAAATATTGAATTATATTTTGTACAATAATATGAATCATATTTTGGTTTGTATGAGAAAAGAATTAACAAAGTCGAGAAGATGATTGCCACAACCACTGAGTAGATTATGTCGCTGTAGAATACTGGGAGCAAAAGAGCAAATTAAGTTAAAAAGTACCTAGAAAAAGCCAATATTAATTACGCGAGGCAAAAGAATCCATTTATCTATTTAAAGAGGAGAGCTTTTTTATTTCACTACTGAGGAAAGTTAGAGGATTTAACGTCTAAAACTTAAAAGTGTACCTTTAATTTTATTTTAGAGACAAAAGATACTTTTAGGATTTATATAACAAGAATGATGGACGCTTTTAATTACGTTTTATATTGGAATAATATTCCACTAAACGGACAAACAAAAATTTAATTAAATTAGCTTCAAGGTAGAATTTTCTCCGTCTTTCGCATTTCCCATTTTATTTTGAATTAGAAATTAATTCTGTAATAAAGAACTGCCTGGACTGGAATGTTTTGACTAGCGATGATTGACGACCGATGGAAATATAAATTTTATGATCATGAAATCATGACACTGTAATAAACACAGTATCGGAGATTTAAATTGGGGACGCAGAATTTGCACAATTTTATTATGAACTGTCAAACAAAATCTACATTCGCATAAAGTTTTCGATGAAGGAAATACTTTTAAAATATGTCATGACACTGTTTGTACTCGTATTACTGA
Source organism: Mythimna pallens (assembly GCA_961205895.1). Lineage (NCBI taxonomy): Eukaryota > Metazoa > Arthropoda > Insecta > Lepidoptera > Noctuidae > Mythimna > Mythimna pallens. The sequence goes on from OY540834.1 coordinate 14,007,027, forward strand.
TGCTGAATAAGGAATCCAGCGCTGATACTTTATCGTCATGCTGAATAAGGGATCTAAATGTTGATAACGAATTCATCGACATTGTTTACGGGAAAACCTCGACAAACAACAACCACTAGTTAGTTTGCAGCGCAGCGTTTACAAACAACGGTGGCTGCGAACGACTGGCTACATACGAACACTATGTGAATATAACTTTCAGTTTCAACATACGTGAGAATAGCGAACTTATGTTCAGTATGCACAAGGGCTTTGGCCGCAAACACTTGGATGTTGGCCCCAACGGCCAGGGCCAACAGAGCCAATGTATAATTTGTCAAACAGCTCACAGTATTATATTTACTTAGCCAATTTAACTGTCTTGTTTCTCGTAATGGTGAGATATGTAACTAACAGCGGGGTTTAGGATACTGTTAGCCTATACACACGCTGTAAAGATACACACGCTGAGGTACAGAATGTGTGAGTTGCGGGAACATTTGAAAGAGTTAGTGGCCATAGAACGCAAAAGGTATATGGAGGAACATAGAAAGTTTTAGTTAGTAAAAGTTCGAAACGCCCTTTCGATCCACCCTAGAGCGCGAGAAGTTATTTGATAAATTCCAAGCTCAAAAGAAATATAGGTTGGTTTTATTCAGTAAACATCTGACACTTCCTTTCTACCCAGAGTGGGAAAAGTTATTTTGATTATTTCCAAACCAATAAAAAAAAAATACAGAACGTGTAACGAAAAAAACCGTGATTGAAATCAATATTGCTTGAATATGATTAAAGTCACCGAGGGACTGGAACAACTTGCCTGCTGCAGTCTTCCCATCCGATTATAATTTAGGTGTCTTCAAGGCTAGAGTGAATAGGCTCTTAATAAACTAGTGCGCCTCACCATCAACGATTGCATCACTACTTACCATCAGGGTGGGATCGCAGTCAAGCACTAATTTATAACAGTAAAAAATAAGTGCGCCCAAAAATAAAATTTATTTAAGCTATCTAGTGTAACTAATTCCAAAAAAAAGAAACAGTACCGTAGCACCACAAAAGATCACACATATATTAAAAAATGGAACAGAAACTGAACTCACACACCGCACTAACTGCCGTACATATGCTTGCAGCGATTTCAAAGAATCTTTAAAAATTCCCACTAGCCGACTAGTTCTCTGAAACACTGCAGATAGAGCGTGTTTAGTCTTGACGCTCTCATGTGCTTACTACAATAAGCTCTCAAATAGTTTAATACCACCAAACTCGGCTTTACAGTTTCTAAAACTTTGCAAACAAGCCCAAACTAGCTGTAGACATTATTATGACAATAATTCCCACTTAGTATCCTTCTATTGTCAGAAAAAGTCTGACGCTCCATCCAAAGCAGGAAGCAAAAAGGTATTCTACTATTTTTAAATATAAGATACTTTTTGATTAAAATATTACTAAAAGTTATAGAAAATAAACTTTTTTTTTACTTCCTTGTAAGTTAATCATTTTGTAGATATTAGACAACAGCGTAGTATAAATATCGAATCGATAGTGTAGTAACTACACCATCGATTCGACGACATACTTCCTCAAAAAAAAAATCCTACAAATTTGCGACCAGTCACATAATTTAACCATCCTAATTAAAGGTAAAACACAAAAATACTTTTTAATACAAGGAAAAAGAAGACAAATTCAGTAGCCATTAAAAAGTTGCCAACCTTATCTAAAAATCTGTGTTTCTTAAAACAAGTTGGGACGGGTTCTAGCTATATTAGCCTGAGAAGTGTCATTACAAGGAAAATTTCATCTTGTTTAACTTAAATCGTAACCTTTTATAGCCGTCGGTCGCGTGAAGTGACTCTGTTCCGAACGAGACAATATTTTTCTTCATAAAAATATCTTGGACATCTCTCTTTTCGTGAGTGTCAAAATATTGTTGTCTCTTAAATAATTTCTTTCCATTATGAGCTGTAAGCCCAGATTCCCTTCCAATGGAAATAGAAATGAAAATTCAGGAGGGTAAACGAAGTATATTGTTTTTATGGTATAAAAGGGATCTTGTAAATTAAAATGGAGAAACGGAAACGGTGTTTTAACAACCCATTCATATTTAAAGAACGTTTTAGCTATGCATTAAAAAATCACCGATTCAATATTTGACAAAACATCAAACGTCAGAAAAAATAAAACTGCCAACCTAGCGAAACTACAGAACCAGATTATAAATTGGACGTTCTGAATTTGAAAATGAAAGAAAGAGCTTACAGAATGAAGTTGGCACCGCTGTGACGGGCAATCGGTAAAACTATCAGCAGGTTTTACAAGAAATAAGCTCCACCAGATCCTTGTTATTCACTAAAAGTAGGTTAAAGTTCTAAATTAAAACTACGTACCCAAGTGTGTTAAGACTCGTGGATATTCTAAGACGGAGTGAAGGGATAAATTGTTTATACATGCAGATATAAATTATCGTGTCAGTTGGTTCGCACCAAATAATCCCTTGGTATACGCCAATCACAACGAAATGTTTACGTGTTTTCATGGAAAATAAAATATATGCATCTCACATACAAAACTGTCATAAATTATCCTAAATTTCACTCGAAATTGTTTTAAAAGGTGTAATAAATATTAATAAAATATTTTTTTCTCGCACCTGAACATAGTTGGACGTTGTCCAGATTCTGATCGTTAAATTTCGACTGCGTGTTTCGTTTTGCTGACCAATACCGCTTATGATATTTCTATTACATAAAGTATTAACAAAACGGGTAATGTATGCTGAAGAACAATATATTTTATTGCGGTTAACAGTTATATTTCGCATTATTATAACGTTTGCGGAACGTTATGATTTCATGTTTTGTCATAAAATAAGAAGAAGTCGTAAAGTCGTGATACGAGTGGATCTGAGAGTATTTAGCAAAAGAAATCTGGGGATTCTTTTTTTTTAATTTAAATTTTATGGGGTAAAAACTCATGTTGTAAATATGAAAGAAAATTTTCACGATACTCAACTACAAATTGTTAAAAAACACTACTTTTTTAAAATATCCACCAAAAAAATTGCAGAATGCGGGTATAATGTCATTAAACAAGGATTTCTGGCAAAAAAACAACTAAATTTAGCAAATCGCCTTGTTTTAGAAAATTAACTATATTCTCTTCTTTTTGATATCTATAGGTACTGGTTTCAGCAATTGATTCAAAATTCAAGAACTTTTTTTAAAAAAAGCACATTAGGTTTGATTAATGATAAAATGCGAGGCGAGAGTATTTAAGGAGAAGATGAAAAGAAAACTAAATCATAAGATGTTTTTTATAATACAATGACTAATGTCATCATTAATGATTTCTTTAAGAAACGAAGCCGCAGAGAGGGGAAAAGTCACTAAAATATAAGTATTTATAAAAATCCTGAGACTGAAGGAAACGGTACTTAGAACTTAGAAAGTTAACATTGCAGTACCTTTACATTCCGCAAGTGATCACAAGCCCTAGAGTAGTAGCTTGTTGAAAATGCATCTTATATAATTACAGAGTACCAACCAAGGAGAAGTTTAATACAAAACTGAAGCAAAAAAGTACCAGTTCAGTTAACGGGCCATTCAAAACCGGGTCTATTTGCCCATTATAAACGCATCGTACATCGCAGCGTCGTAGCGTGTATGCGGAACTTCTACGCACCGGTTTCGTGCCACTCTCAATCGTATATCATTCGACATAATTGCATTTACACACTAGTGTATAATAGCAGTATAATCTCACGGCCCAGCGTGTCGCCCGCTGTTTAGCACGGGTACGTTTTAGAACAATAGTTCGTAAAATTTATTTATAACCTGTTTATTATTCATCAAAATAACAATAACTGGCGTTTTATTCCGTTTTGTTTTAATGGGATTCGGGACATTCACCAACTTTATGCTGGTTGTGGTTTCAGTGATAGTAAAAGCTAAAACTTAAATAACCGTTGCCAAGAACAAAAATCTTTTTTACGCTATTTGTTTTAAAAAGGACACTATCTGAAACAATACCTTAATTTAGAGAGCCAATAGAAACAATGGCACGCCACATTACGTCAGCTGTTAATTTTAAAAAAGAACTTCCCCAAGTCCGAAGTAACGGAAGGGTCTATTCCAAATAAAAATGTCGAAACGAATCTGTCAATTCGAAAATCGTAAGTTAAAAAACGGCCGATAAAAACATGTGGTCGGGTGTGCCCGGGCACGCGGCAGATGTCTGACATCAAGACGTTATGGAGGGTAATCCAGCTCACATGTTGTACGAAAAACGATCGGGCGAGCACGCCACATATCGATTCAACACTACACCCAGACCCCGATCCTCCGACATACTTGGACGCTGTCACCCGCGCCTCTATAATACTAGAAATAGATCACATCTAAGCAATAATGGCCACTGACGAAAGATTCAGCCATGTATATTCAGATATCAAATAGATTTATTCAATATCCAACAAATGTATGCCGAGCGATTTTAGTTTTATTGCGATTATGACATCCATTCGCATTTCACACTTCATAAATGTGTGCGTTATGTTTATTTATTTGCTGAAATGTCGCGAGAACTTTTCGCTAAACGACACGTAATAATAGATGCACCATCTTGGTTATATTTAGATAGATCCTACGCGCAAAGTACGCTAGTTACCTGGACTGAATGTTAAACCTAAATACGTGCAGTTTACACAAGCTTCTTAGAAACTCGACCGATTGACGCAATTCCGGTCATGGATCTCGAGTTGCCCGAACCGAATTCAACTGCTCTTCGAGCTAATTTCCGAACGTCACTTTGTTCTTTATTCAATTTCCGATTTCGGCAACTCCACGTTCCAATTTTAAATTTATTTTGTTTCTTTTTTAATTAATCGCGATAAAAAAAAACATGGTGTACAATTCAAGCAATCTCAATTTAATTAATGATGTTTGATAAAAGAAATATAAATAAATTAGCAAACATAAAGGGAAAATAAATATTAAGCTTCCTAAATTAAATTCCTCACCAGGATTAACGGGAATTACGCAATTAAGGGAAATAAATTTGTATCAGGGATTCCAAGAAACGAGTCGAGTGGCGAGTTACACCGGGATCGGCTTCACGCTCCTATTGGGAATTGAAACAAAGGGGATGCAAATACAACAGGTTGACGATGGAACATAACACGCATCAAGATCAAAATCCGTGCGCTCATAAATACCACAATTAAAAACACCGTCGTACTGTTTAACGTCGTGGACAGATCTCACTTCATGATATGACCGAACATTTCATGAAAAGGTTGCATTTTTTTTTTATATAGCCAACTAAGATTGGAAAATCTAAAAGTTTGACGAATGCTTTGCACTGCTGATTGGCTGCAGACCTAGTCGCGACATATTTATATACTTTTTTGTAGGACAAGTCAAGCGGATTTTGAGGTAAGCGTCTATTTTAGTACAATAATACTTAATAGCAGGTGTAAGATATAACAAAACGAGATGTAGAGGGATAAAATGAAAAAGACAATGATTGATACACAGGGTCGTAGAAGGAGAAAACCATTTTCCTCGGAAGCTGCGCGCCCCCCATTCCCCTCGGTGCCCCTCAGCCATCATAACAGCCGTCTCGGCCGAATATTAAATTTGCTTCATCAGTAAAAAGCGAGTACATTTCGCAATATTGTGAATTTTGTTCGGATAAATTCGACTAAAAATGTTTCACTGTGGGCGATAAATGTAATTATTGAAATAACTAACAATAAATTTCGAAGCGTATCGCTTGCGGACACTGTGTTGTTGTTTCTTGTATAACAGTTAATAATTTTAGAATATTCATCATTTAATTTTGTTTTCTTTTTTATTATTGATAGGCTCGCGTTCGACCACTGTCTCATCTGATGGTAAGCGATAATGTGGCCGACGATGGAGCACGCTTGCCTAGAAGTAAAGACCCCTAGGTTGTATTATCAGGAAACACAGGCTCCGGCAGGGAATTCGACTCCTTAAATACCTTTAATGTATAACTTACACTTTCCGAAGACTGTTTCCCTGTAGTTGATTTTACCACTAAAATAATCTTGGAATCTTACCTGAAAAGAGAAAAGTTTTTATTAAAAATCAAATCGTACATTTTCTTACCAGAACAATATGACAGTAATTTAAATAAACGCTGACTCACTCCTCTTACTTTGCAATAAAATGAACTATCTATATATATATAAGGAGAATCTGACTGACTGACATCAACGCACAGCCGAAAGTACAGGGCCTTTATGAGGTTTTCCCAAAATTCACCCTCTAACTAAGGGAATGAACGGGCGAAGCCGCTGGCAGAAGCTAGTAAATAACTCGATCCTTCATAATAAGTATCATAACACCTCTTTCATTTAAGAGGCGGCAGTTACACAGCCGTTACGATACTAATGTGACAGGTGGTCTTGTTACTCCAACAATAAATGCACTACCTGCTTCAGACTGGTCTGGAAAGCATTACAAAACTAACTACCTAACTACCAGAAATAATAAACATTAAAACTTGCATGTCTGTGTGTGTATGTTTGTTATTCCTTCGTGTTGAAATGGCTGGACAGATTTTGTAAAAAATTAACACACGAGCAGACCGTGTCCACCAAGAAAACCACATAGGACACTTTTTTTTCCGGGAGTATGTCCCTTAGGATAGTTGTCGACTATGACGCAGACTATGCTGCTGCAGCAACTAGTATTATAAAAGCGAAACTTTGTATATCTGTGTGTGTATGTCAGTATGTCTGTTACTCTTTTGCGTTCAAACGCCTGGACAGATTTGGATAATATTTAGCACACGGGTAGACCATGTCCTGAAAAACCACATAGGATACTTTTCATCCTGGGGGTATGTTCCCATGGGCTAATTTTCAAATTTAACGCGAAGCCGCTTGCATAATTTAATGCGAGCGAAGCCGCTTGCTAGTCTGTTACATGATGCATAAATAAAATTAACAGAGAAAAATGGATGGAGAGAAATCTTTACCGCAGGGTAAAGGTGTGTGGAAGTGGAACACAACATGCTCATACAAAAAAAATATATATATATAAGCAACATAAAAGGTTTTCATTTGGAGTTCACGTTTACAGTAAAACGTGAACTCCAAACGAAAACCTTTTATTCGCAAATGACATAATTAATCCGATCAAGATATTAGACAACGTCTTATGACAGGCAAATGTTCTCGAAATAAATTTACCGTCGTAAAACATGGCTAAGTATCGTAATGCGATGACTCTTTGAGTTCGGCTGTTGCTATGCAATTAGGGACAGAAAACAAGAAGGAAAGAAATAAAAAGTGCATGCCCCGACAGATGTTGGCGCATTGGCGCTGAGCGATCGGGACAGGTGTATCACAGGGCTGCCCCGAAAGCACAAACAATTTTTTTTCTTTTGCCGACCCAATTCTGAGGTGCAAAGTAAAAAACTAAAAAACAAAAGTTATCTGCAATTTTGCGTTTTTCTTATAATTATAATAAATTACTAAAAATATTACATATTTTCCACAAAATGTTAATTCTTTTACAACATGTTAAAAATGTAATAAATGAATGTTATAATGAATATTACTTCTCATCAGAAAATCACAAAATTGCTGAGAACTTTTTTTTACTTTCCACCCATCAATTTGTGTCCTAATGGTGAACTCTCTGTCTTGTGCGATTGATCTTTGGCCAAATTGTAGAAGACACTATACTATTCCAAAAAACAAAATTAGTTTTTTTTTTGAGGTGGGAAATCTTCAGATGACTTCTCCTGCTCTAGGAAAAATTTTTATGACTAAAACCCACCCGTGGTCATTCAGTTGCCATTCGCGTTTCAAGGCCACGGTACACCGAAATCATGATGGTATTGGCACTAGGTGCGTAGTGCGACCTAAGACCGTTACAACCAATAACCATTTTGCTAAAATTATAATCCAAAACACAACCGACGCGTTTATCGATACGATGAGTATTATAACGTTTTTCGTTGATGTATTTCACACCCCATAATCACGTCGTCGCTAATAACTTCATAATGGAGATTTTAAACAGTTAAACTGTAGAACAAATTAATTCATTTTAATTATGTGCGCGCTAAAATATGTATAAGTCGAGAATTAATAGATATATTTTGGCGCTGTTGGGGGTAAATTAATTATTGTTTAGGTAATCGATTGATCACAGGGTTAGGGGCATCCTACCATTCAAAGGTCTATAGATCCAACAATTTGGCTAACCGAGCAATTTGCACTAATCGCGATAGTTCCCGAGCAATTTGTGCAAATGATGCGTCACAGGCTCGACTCGATGCTCTCCCACTAATGAGCTATCCACGCAATTATTACAATATCGATTGTTACTCCTTGAATCGAGAGAACAATTCGGACTGATTGATTTTGTAATTAACAATCCCGAAACCTAGTACATACTCGTATATCTCCTCCCTACGTATTTGTTATTACAAATGTTGTGAGCTGATCTGTAATCCTCTTAATAAATAATTGTCTGATGATCGCTACAATGCCTATAATTTAATGAAGAATACAAGATTAATACAGGCACTAATCTGTAAAATGAACATTATTTATAAAAAAACTACTTAAATTAAGAAAATAAAGCACCTAAACTAATACAAATCACCAGATAACACCACCATACAAATACCTAAGTTTTTTTTAAATTTTTTTTTGATAGGCTTGCGTTTGAGCACTGAATATGTCACCCGATGGTAAGCGATAAAATGGTCGGCAATGGAGCACGCTTTGCAAGCACAGTGGACTAACCTATTCATTTAAAATCACAGAAAATTGCATATTTTTGACAGCCCTGCGTAAATAAAATCGAATATCGACAGCGCGGCCGCATCTTGGCCGCCTACTAATCGACCTACTAATCGCCGCCGTCCCGCAGTTAGCCTACCATCCACTGCGAATAAATACCAACTTACGCGCTTTATTGCAGCCAGACAATACCCTGCACGTCACTTAAAATAGATTCGATATTTTATTGAATAGAGACTACACAACGGCTTATCGAATTTATGGTCTATCTTAGAATAAACACCTGTCTTGTTACTTAGCAATTTATTATCAATAACTGTCGCAAAACCTGCAATTATATTTTATTGCGACTGTTATTGTCCGCGGTTAAAGACGTGCTATCATAGTTTCTGTAGAAGAAATGTTACATAACGCGATTAACAATGTTAAGAAAGATAAAACCACGGCTTAATAAGAAAGCCGCTTGTAATCGTCACGAGAAAAACAAAGAAAAAATTAAGTCGTGAGCCAAAATTATAATAAAGCAATCCCAACAAAGACATTCCACAAGTCCGGCTTACGGCACCGGCCGAGCCGCGCCGCCCCCTCCCTCTCCCGACGTTGTTTAATTCCATTAAACCACCCCTTTTATCTTTTTCGCTTTTATCTTTTCCCCACTATTGGATTACTGAACAAAATGGCGTGCAAGAGACACACGCAATCTTTCGCCTTCGCCATTAATTCACCTCTATTTGTAATAACCTTTTCCGTTCTTGTAGATGACTGCTTTTATGCACGCGCGATTAAAATATGAACTATTCATAATTTTTTTTCAGCCTATCTTTTCTGAGATAACATCTTTTATGTTACAAAGTTACATAGTTGGAAAGCTTTTTAACGGTAAACTTGTAGAGTTATATAGACAAGTAACTGGCCGTGTACCGAGAAACTTACACTACATTTTTAGTTCAAGACAAACGCTTTAATTAAATCTTCGGTAGAAATCTATATATATAATATAAAAGGAGAAACTGACTGACTGACATATTAACGCACAGCCGAAACTACTAGGACTAGGAGCGTGACATTTTGCACAAGGTTTCCTTGATGGTGATTTTCCAAAATTCACCCTCTAAGGGGATAAAACGGGGGACCAACGTCTGTTTAAAGAAACCTATATTCACGTGGGCGAAGCCGCTGGCAGAACCTAGTAACAATATAATACAAAGTTATTGTTAACCCTAACGAAGATCACAAAAAAGGGTAATATTGACAAAACAGATGGTACATAATTATTGTACCTACCTATTTATTTATTTTTGTGGTGAAAAATCATCAAATTATTTTTCTTCTCTTTCCGCTCTTGGTGGCTTGCCTTGGTGTCGGTGTCTACATTTTACTGACTAAAACCCACATGTGTTCCTTTAGTTGCCCTTTGCGTTCCAGAGCCTCCGTAACCCGTTTAAACATTCCCGCAGCCCTCGCAGGAACCAATCCTAGTAGGCATCAGCCCGTTCGTTTGACTGCCAAAACAATCGGCACATGAAGACTAATTAAAAACCTAGTTTGTTTGGTCTCGTTCTCACATTACCCCAACCCTCAAACAGTCACATCACACACTTCAATATATATCGCGAAACACGTAAACAAGGAGTTCAATTCAATCAAACTCCTCGGTGGTGTCTGCAAACTGTCAAAGTAACATTCGTGTAGTTTAAATGACGTTCTCGATTTGAAATGCTGGCGCCAGCGTCGAATCGAGCTGTTCATTCGGTCGTGAATGTAAACTGAACACGAATTTTCACTTAATTGTTACTAATATTATATGCGTTTGTAGGTGATGTCTGCTCTTCATAAGGGTATGGTTACATGGTGTGATTTGTTGGAGGTTTAAAAAGTTTGCCTTAAAAAATCTGAACCTTGATGCATTTTCTGACTGCTCCCGCTCTGACTAAAGCGAGAAGAAGCGTCAGACTTTTTCTAACTAAAACTCGTCTGTGTTTTTTCAGTTACCCTTTGCGCTCCAGGGCCGCGGTAACTCTTTCAAACCACCTCGAAGCCCTGATCCTTAAGGCTACGAAAACATTGAGCGTGTAATTTTTTTAAGGTTTCAAAAAGAATCAGGTATAAAATTACTTCACAAAAATACGATCCCAAACCATTCAGTATTTTAAGCAGAGGAAAAAAAATAACCTCTGAAATTGTGTTAAAAGCACCTCACCCAAGTTCATCGAATATTGATTCGCTTGTCTCTAAACCACCACCTGAAGTCCTAAACAATGTCGTTTGTCTTGAAACTCCGTCACTTAAACAAACACGCATATTCGCAAGTTGTGTAACCATCAAAGTGATAGTGTAACTTCGTACACGTCGATTAGGGTGAGTAACGCAACTAATTTCTAATATGTTTCGTTAACGGCACTTACATGAGTTCCCGACGTCGCCCGGCAAATTTTCACCGTAGGCAGCATAGTTTAGTAACTTTGTTAGATGTTCTATGTTATCACAGTTCGGGGAGGCAATCAGGGTAACGAAGAACTGCGGTATTGTTTGAAAGAATTACCAGCCCTGGAACGTAAAGGGTAAATGAAGGGACACGAGTGGGTTTAGTCAATAAAAGTCTGATACTCCCTCTCGCTCCACCCTGAACAGGAGGAGTTATTTGATGATTTCCAACACAATAACAAAAAGTGTTTCGAAGAACCGAAAACCTTTAAAGAATGCATTCACATTGTGTCGATAATACTTTTTTTAATGATATAAACAACTGCTTGATCGAATGAATGAATGGCACTAGTTTATTCATTTCCATCCACTCCAGCCTTGACGACGCCTCCATTTTCTCTGAATACTTCAATTCAGTCTCAATCACTATAACGACATCGTCAGTAGCAGCGCATAGGTCTCTTTGGCTGCAGGTTCTATCACTAGTCCATCCAGAATGATGGCATTCTCATTCATAGTTGTCAAGCCTTTGATTCTTAAAGGAAACTATGGTCAATCCTTCAGAATCGCCGGGTCTGACTAGAATCCGCAAGTTACTACATCAATATCTATCGTCGTCAACGACGACCGGAGCGTTTTAAACTGATGAGATCGTATTGATGTGCACGCATTCGTTCAGACCGAACTGACACAGATTCGTCTATTCAGATTGATCACTCCTTGTATCTTTCTGCGTTTTACACTTAATCAATAGTCGTCTGCAGTTTGTTGTTATATTTGAATTTATTTAATAACACCAGAAACCTGTGGTTGCGACAGTACCAATGCCAATTTTTCATTTCATATATACTTTTCTACGGCACGTAATATCTCCTAGAGAGGAGGTCTGAGTCCCAGCAGTGAGAACATTAAAAAAGGCTGATTATTCTTATGTCTTACTTTTCTTTCAAGTTTATTTGGGACATTACTGACACCCGAAAGCCTGTAGATCTTTGACAGTCGTTACAGGTAGTCAGACGCCAGAAAGGCTGACCATCAGTCTATCCAAGGAGTATCGTGTTGCTCAGTTAATGGGTTGTAGGTGTCTAATTGGCAGTCGCTCCATGGATAATACGGGTATTCAACCGCATCCAGTTAGACTGGAAACCGACCCCAATATAGTTGGAAAAAGGCTAGAGAGACGATGACATGACTTTTGAAGCATCTTCTTTACACTTTCATTTACAAGAACCGAAAAGAATTTCTTATTGTCGTCTTACGCTGAATTTTACGCCCGTAAGCAGATTGTTGACAATATCTTTGTTGCGATAATATGGTTTCAAGAATTTTCATATCTATTGTATGTCTAAGAAAATAACCTATACATATTCAACAAACAATATTTCGTATACAATAATATAGACCTTATAGGCATCGTTCATTTTGTTATTTCTGCGAGATTCGCTTGATCATTCTACAGAATAATAAAATAAATATTGGAATTTATATATTATACAATACTTTTTGGGGCCGTCCTTTTAGCTAGGTTACTTCAAACGGGGGCCAAATAACTTTGTATAATTGCAGTTGACATACAAAGAACAAGTAATGAATGCATTCTTAGTACATCATTGGCAGTAGACTTTACAAAAAGAGAATGCGCGTGCGACGCGGCGTGCGTGTCTAAGTATCAGGGCTGGTCAAATCAGGATCTTATATTGTACGTAAAAAATCATAAAGTTAGAAGTGGAAAAATATTTTGTGGAAAAATTCTGCTTTATATTGTTGTAAAATATTCACGAAGAAATTACTAATCCGTTTAAATTCGGTAGCAATCCGATGAATATTGGATAATAACACCGCTATCTATTTCATAGATTTCTTTCTTGTTAGTTGGCAATATTATAAAACCGTCAAACTTACATAGGTATGGCCAGAAAATTGACAAGGCGGCTACGAATGGACATATAATCAACTCTTTTAAGTACATAATGTAGGTTGTCCTATCTTTCCGTTGTCCAATAGATGTTTAAAAATAAATTAATAGGGACCTACTTGTTTAATTAGGTAACAATAAGCAACCCTGTACCTAATACATAGCAGTCGCGTTCCATGTGCCATATCGATAGTGGCCACTCACTTTCATGCGCGCGCGCACTGAATTGCATTGACTTAATTACGCGTCAACGGTGCCAGCGCAACTATGCAGGGTTAAACTGTTGCTGTCAACTGCAACCAGCGATACGTGGCCTAAAAAAGAACAACTGTCACTAATTAACGCTTATATACAGTTTATTATTACACGCTTAATAATATGCATATAAAATTTTCCGTTACATCGTCACGATGATTTTTCAACGGTTTTAACAATCGTTTTGGCTTACCGGAAACTTTCTAACTCCATACCATTAACTTTTTAATTAGGCAGTCTGAACTTTGCATAAACGAAAAGTTCATATCCAAATAATTCCTGCTTCCAAACGAAAGTGGGGCACTGAATTTAATAATCATTAACCAAATTTACTTTTAGCAAACCAAATATTTCAAATTCACTAAACCCAGACAGCAAATTGAGTGTCATTGTTCCGTGCGATCGGATTCGCATTATTTAGACACAAACAATCGCGCCACTAACGTATCGGAGGTACAATTAATCGGTACGAAGGAACCCCAGCGAGGTGACGCCGCCGTTTTATAACCCTTTGTGATCGGAATCACTTTGATCGGAACACAATTGCTAGCAGAGGAAGGTCGTAATCAGTGCACGATTGTGACAGCTTGGTAGCGTCGCGGTCGACGAGGAATCGAGCTCTGCGGAATATCACAGACGCATCAATCGACTACTAATCACCGCCACTCGTTCCGGCACCACATCAGTTATTTTCTGAGATCAAATAATATAATTACGCTGTTTCTGCCATAAAACTCTGGAATATAAATTTTACTTGGATCGTATAATTCCTTAGTTTGGTCTTTGTCACAATTATTATATTTTGAGTTCTCTTAATTATAATGTGTTGATATTTATTATTTTAGCATATACTTATATGAATTTTATTATTGTTAGTAATACAATATAATATTTTTTAATCCAAAAAGTTGTTGCTGTTGCATTAAGTTCACCATACCATATACTAATAAATATACACACAGTAGAAATACCCATAGCTATCATAAAATCAACAATTGGACACAAACTGAGTGGAAAAACAAACGAGTGAATCGGAATTAATTCACAAATTCGGAATAACGTTATGGAAATTAAACACAATCATGGAAAGACTCATGCAAACTCTTCAGAAACTGTACATTCGGAACGTGAATCTCTTATAAGAAACTAGTTGGAGATTTCTCCGTATTTCCTTAATGCAACCGTTTGCAATACCACGAAATCCGTAGAGGATCTTGCGCCAACATTGAGTTGTAAGCAAATTGGAAATTAGATCGTGTTAAGTACCAAGTTGGCTTTCTGAAGACTGGGATCGTTATCCTCGAATGTTGTCAGTGTAACTAGTATATTCCAGTAATAACAATTCTATGATCTTACTCATTTCTCGACTTCGTTGGATAAATTTAGTTTGAGTGTAATAACGTATATCGCAGCTGATCATCATAATTCACTACCTACTCAAAAACTTTGTCGCAATCCTTAACATAGTTTCGAAAACATTAACTGAGGAGCTGGTTTAAGAGTCACGCTGCATAAAAAAATCAAAGCGTTCTAATCCTACATGGCTAAAAAGATACTCCAGCCCCCCTAGCCAAGTTACAACCGTCCGTTTCGATTCTCTTTTCGTCGATCGCCTCGAGTAAGCCACGCCTCCGATTCCTATATTCTGACGTCATCTCAACGCTCAGTCACGTGTTCAGAACAAAGGAATAGGACGCGTGGCCGACTTGAGGCGATCAACGAAAAAAGAATCGAAATGAAACGGTTGTAACTTGGCTAGGGGGCTGATGAGATAGAGAAACCAATAAACTTCTCAAAATTCAAATATACTTGGCTGAATATTGCCACCACCACCAATTACTTATAAAAACGTCCCGACTTCGTTCCCATTAAAGCCACATCCAATTTCCATCTGTATGAAATGACGGGCTCCGTCTAATGTTGCCGCGTCATGCATTCTATAATCCCCCCGTTGCCACTGTGTGCGGCCCTCAATCTGCACTGATTGAAACGCGGCTGCTTGCCGAGCGATTCGCTTCCACACGACGAACGGTGAACGGTTATGACTGCACCTAACAATCGTGTCTCCATTCTTCACAGTTTATCTCGTCATCGATGATTGTGATTGCAACAATAAATTATGTGATGTTCACAATATGACTTAACAGAGCAGCAGGCTTAGGACAAATGACTTTTCAATACACTTACCCGCAAACCCATATCCCAACGCCTTTAGGCACGCAATTGTCTGTTTTCCGCACTAGTGCACAATTTTATTACATTTATCGTATCAGCTTGGGGCCTCGTCGACCCCCACGAGTCGTAAGTGTATTGAAAAACGTCGTTTGATACACGTGTAAATTTGTCACTGCAGCCCTCGACTCCATACCACACTCGCCTACGGCTCGTGCAAATTCCGCCTATCAAAACGTACTATTTTTATTAGCGTTCCCGCCAAACGCTAAGTACAAAATGTATGGCAATGACATTTAAAAAATTTTTTTTTTTTTTTCTTTCTGTCTATTAACTGTAATTAACCACATATTTTGTATGGCAATGACATATTCGTCTAAGCCTCGGCGAAATGTGAAAGAAATGTAAGATTTCACAACTTGAGTGTTTTTGTTTGTAATGTGAAACAAGATTTTTGGCACAGAGACATTACTGACATTGAATTTTCTCTTTTATCGTGAACTTTTACTGATGAAATTCAAAACAGTTACTTTAGTCCGCTTTTACTGTGCATTAACATCAAATGGCATAATTTTAAACTCGTTTACGTCGTTGGGTAGGTATGCGAAATCTGCGAGGTGGCGTTAAGTGGCGGATAATTTATTCCACATCCCGGGAAATAACGAGAGACCGATCGGGGCGCCGAGACGCCCTCCCTGCGCCTCGCCCCATAATCCTTTGATGGATTCTACTCACCAGACGCCACGAAAGAGATAGAAGGAAACTGGAAAAGTGCACTCCGCCAAGGAAAAACTCAAAACATATCTTGAAAGAATTGCTTGTGTAAACTTTTAACGAGGACGCATGTCGAAGTGTTACGAGAATGTAAAACGTTTACTATATTATTATTGTTTACTAAACCTCAATTTCGTAGAGTCGTGATGACGTTATATTTAATGTCTACGTTATTATCTTTGCTATTGTTATTGCATATGATACATGAAAGTAACTTTCTAAAACTAACGATATTAATTTTCAAAACGTTTCGTTAATAATACAGTACAGTGTAGTTTCGTAAGTATGGTTTTTAATCGAGTTTTCAGACGAAACGTAAACTACAACCACAGAAACTAATAAATCATCGAAAAAGGCTTAATTAATTAAAATAAACTGTAAACAACAGGACGCGCGCGCGGTAGCCACGTTTTCTGTCATTTCAATGAGAACATCTGACCAATAGGAATGTTTCCCGCCGAGTCAACGACCGGACGGGCAGCCAATCGCGACGAGTATCGCGGCTGCTCTAGTGTTGGTCATCCGAGACAAATCGATGTTTTTTTTTTTCTCGTCACGACCACGACCGTCACTCTTACGAGGCCTTACGATTACAAAATCTTTTTCAAGACTTGGGACGATCAACCGATTCACTTTAAAAATGATTGCCGAATAAAATAACGTTCCATTAGGATTGGTTTTATTTTAGTTTGTTTAGTATTTCTCAATGTTTGATATTTAGTTTCTCTGAATCTGATAAACTCGCATCCATCATATTTCTGGAAATTAATAGCGTTCTATAAATAGCACGAAATTTATATTTCTACTGGTTTGTTTAGAGTTAGTCGACTGTGTACATGTACCTACAGTGTATTATTATTTCTTTCCTTGAAAGTTCCAAAGAAGTCTTTATCAGTACTAGCTGCTGCCAGAGGCTTCACCAGCGTTTATGTAGAAAATGAGCCCAAGGGAACATACTCCCGATATGTGCTGTACCAGGACATGTTCTACCCATGTTCCAAACTTCGCCCAAACCCTTTCGAGCGCGAAGAAATAACAAACATACAAAGTTTCGCCTTTATACTCGTAATATTAGAGTGAATTGGATTCTAGCGAATTAAACCTGACAACTTTTGCACTTTTTTAGAAACCAGTAACAACCACGTTATCAAATAGCTTCATCGCCACATTTCATAACTTCGTTGTTCCTGCTACCTGGAGCTATAACATGACACTAATGCTGTACCGCTATTACGATTATTATACTTTATTATGTGTGCACAAAGTTAACTGTGCAAGCTATAACATGCGAGCAGACGTTCCGCTTCAAGTTCAGTGAGCAGCTAGCGTGCAACCATGCAACCAGTATGTACCAGGGTGTAAGAAAATACAGAAGTTCAGTTCTTGCAATTTAAAGATGGCGAAAAGTCCGTAGTTCCAATCGATGCTTTAGAAATTAACGATAAAGTTTAAACACTCATACACTTGCAGTTGCCTTTAAGACATGAACCTCTCTAAGAAATAGAAATAGTAGTTAAATCGTCAGACCTCGTTTATAAAGATACAGCTGATTCTCTTATAGCCACGCAGAAATATATCAGGACTGTAGGTATTTATTTATTCGAATGGAGTGTCTAATCTTTCAATCATCAGAATAATGTACCTCCTCAGAAATTTTCTATTATACCTACAAAATATTACTTGTTTACCTACTTCATTTAGTTAGCCTTCTGATTTTTTTCATAGTATATTTGTATCTACCCACGATATATCGCCCTCTATTATTAACAGCATAGCGGCACCTTACCAGAGATGATAATTGTGCATATCTTCTTATTATAAAACGCGACGTCCGTCCTGTACAATTAGGAGTGCTCCACTAATTATAATTACTTCAATTATAGTTCCCGACCTTTAGAACTAGTCTAGACATGTATTTTTATGTTAATAGAGAAACTGTAGGAGATATATTGTAGACATAAGCTATTAATAAGCTAGTGCGCTTTACCATCAATGATTACATCACTAGGAATACATCACTTTCATCATCAGGTGGGATCAAAATCAAGCACTTGTTTAAATCATTTAAAAAAGGCCCAGAATTCGGTGGTAACGTAGACAAATTGACAGTTACAGACAAAGTTCTTAGAAAATTTAAATTTTACATTCGAATCTCGAACAAATTGCTTTTCGAAACATTGTGGATAGGATTCAAAGCCTTGATGACAACTACACAAAATTCAATAATACCTGGCTTACAACATATTTATACTCGAGAGCCTAGAAGGAAAGCGCAGGCCGAGAATAGCAAGCAACAGTGACACAAAAGTAGCAAAACAGAAAAACAATTATAATTCTATCAATTTACCAAATACAACCTAAAGTAGCTAACACTACTATTACAAAGCTTATAAATAACAATGGATTAACAAAGCGAAGAACACAAGAGTCAGTAAGATTCATGTGGTGGACGGCGGCCAAACGCCAGCCGAGCGCATAATGCTCAGAGGATTAACAATTTGGTAAGCAGATAATTTGCGGCAGATATTTAATGAGACATTATATATTATGAACTATTATAGTGCAGATTGAAGCTGAGTAGGTGACGAGGACATTGATGTCATACTTGTTCATGATTAATGTGATCAATTTAATCTTGCTATAGTAGGTGCGCAGCGATGTATTGCATTATGTGGGCAGGTCTTTAAAAACGTACAAGTAATGATTCCATCAACCCACGCTGGTATACTGCGTCTAGTAAAAGCTAATTTACGGAGAGCATTTTAGAACCATTTGTCTTGTGTAGATAGAGACAAGGATACTCCTAAGAAATCACAGGTTGAAACTAGTGTTTTCTTTATTAACTTTCAAGTTTCATAGCTCCGTTCCAGCTCTTTTGCTTTACATCTTCCTTTGTCTGAACAAACTTACAGTCAATCTTTGTGTTTATATCTAACCAAAAACAACCATGCTGAACATTAGTATACTCTTTACATTATTTCAAGTCCAAAGCTCAATTACAACTCCATTCACTAACGTTTAAAACTGAAAACCAAAATTCTCAAGCCACGGTCGAGAATTGTTCGGGAGCGAAAAGACGGGCTTGTAAAACTAAAGCTTTCTCACTGAACTTCAAACTCAACCGCACTGTAGCACCACTTTAGGAAGCAGCATACGATGCTTGCAAAATGTTAATTATTATATTACAATAACAGTGAGAATGCCAAGTTGGTGGAGTAACCAAAACATCGCAAGAATATCCTCTTTTTCTGTTTTGGGTAGGAAATCATCAAAGTACTTCTCGCGCTCAGGATAGAGCGTGAGGGAGTATCACACTTTTATTAACTGATACTTATCCGTATTCCTTCAGTTGCCCTTTGCATTCTAGCACCGCGGTGAATCTTGCCCTAGCGTACTCCGTTACTCATGGTGTTTCATTTTCTTTAGCTAATAGTTTATTGTTAACACGCTTACGTAGTCTGATCTATTTCTGTTTTGTCTTCATTCATCTTCAGTAACATGGCAGTCTACGATTAGTCTTCACCACCGATCACAATATTGGCTGTCATAACTCGTAACAATAATACCAACAAAATACATACTGTAACTGAACACGCAGAAAGAGAAACATCGTTCCTCAGCCAACACTCGGAAAATTCGGTGTCTCAAGCATAAGTTCCCGGAGCAATCCAACCGCTGTACAAACACACGCCATCAAAGACAGACAGTGTGTTATGAAAACAAGCAACGGAGAATAAACACAAACAAACACGCGAAACAATTGATGAGAATGAGACAAGGGGAGCGGGGGACGGCCCGGTTACGTATTCATTGCTATGTAAAGGATTTTTCGTCCGTAAAACTGTCAAGACGCGTGTGTCTCTTTTTCTGCGGAATTTTTGGCATAAATAAACATCAAAAGCGCTCAGAGTTCTCATTGTGAAATAAAAATTATTACCGGGAGCTACGCTATTGAAAGAAACAGGCTCCCGAATGTGGAAGGCTGATAGAAAATAAACAAAGAATATAACATTTATTTGCTCTTTGCCCAAAATTCATTACGCTGTCTAATGTGCCCGTGTTTATATCTCTACAGGCGTTTTAGGAAGATAATATAAGAAACCATTTCTTCATTTGTACCTATTTATGTAAACTTTGCGAGTCTAAAGTAAGGCCCAAGATACAAACCTCATGGGTGTTCGCTCCTGGCTATGTTATACAGCCTCTGACAACAAGTCAGTCTAGATACAACAGCCTTTGAATATTGCATATCAGTCGAATAAGCGGCTTTGAACCTGAAGAAGGCAGCTGGAAGATAATGGAGAACTGGGAACACCCTAACAAGGAACGTAGTGCGAACAGGCTTAGACGATTCTGAGCATGATTGATTGAAGCTTTAGGGATTGGCCCTAGTAAAACGCAACGATATTCAGTAAGTACTGAAGTATTTATAATTCCAGCTTATTTTCAACTTCCCTGCATAAAACATTGTCCACAAAACTGCTTTATCTAATACGACAAATGTATGGTGACAACCTGTAACCTGCGCGACGTGGATAGTGCGTTACTGCCGCTGGAAAATGGTTATTACATCCATCGAAATAAAACTTAGTAGTGCCACAACGATATCAAACAGTGCGCTGCCAGGCGACGGCGACGGTACGTTTATCGACAGAGGATGTAGCCCGACGAACGACGCGAAATTGCAAATTGTGTTTAACCTAACTCGATAACGATAAAACATTCTAGCGTAACTCGCGTATTCTTTTATCGAGAACCTGCTCTTCTTTTTAAATTACAGCTGTCGCCTAAATGCTAATTGCCCCCACTAAGTACTCAAGGGAGTGGGCCTAGCGACTACACTAATTTTAAGCTGCCGTTCCGCCATACGCTGGACATCATAACCTTACTTTATGAAGTCCATTTGGCTGGTGATACTCTTTTTAATAACGTACTTTAATTTTATGTCTCTTTATCTCAGGGATTATAGCACTTAATTGAGGTTTTTCGTCCACATGTTTATGTAAATTCATATTTGTACCAAATACGAGGATTATTTTGAGGGTGATTATTATTTTTAATGATTAACATTTTCATTATAATAATATTTAACATACAATGCGTTGTCACGATCATTAATGCCCTTTGAAGCTTGCGAGGATGGAAGCATGAAAGGATGAAAATACTTGGGAAATATCGTTTTCATATTATTAATTGTCATAAATGTAACCTTTATTTTCGTTTCATATATTTATTCTTACTCATAAAAGAAGGCTAACAAATGTGCCAAAATAAATATATAATAAAACATGTTGGCAAGATCTTTGTTTCATTGGTAGGTACTAATTGTTAATTAATGCCTTTTAATTGGACGCAACCCTAAACCACGACAAATAAATGGACTCACAAAGACAGCCATAAAAATAACAGTGCATAAATCGGAATGAACGGTGATTCCAACAGCTTAAAGGGGCGGTCTAATGAAAATATTTTAACTATTAAAGTCCATTTGATTGTTTTCCCTGGCAATAATCTGGCAATTAACGATCATTCGGTTAGCTGTCTGTGTGTAATTTATTACACAATTACGTAGCTGATGTATCGACGCCATTGTATTGTGATCGTTACTAAACCTGATGTTGTTTGTTAAACATTCGCACAGAACTTACACAAACGACTTGCAGCTGATAAGGAGTGGTTTGACTGCTGCTAAAATTGAATGAGTCAACGAATTTACAGACGACTGATAAAATAAATAATATGCACAAAATAACTTTGACGTCTGTAATTACAGCTAGTAGATATGTGTACAGTTAATGTACACGCTGCGCAATAACCGGAGCAGTATGAAGAAATAGTACAAAGTAAAAAGACGCATGCATACTCGGTGCAAACACGTAAAGCAGTTCAAAGGCAGGAGCGTCCCAAGCGTGGCGAATCTCCACGAAACGCTATAAATTTTTACTAAAACAAACAACCGCGAGTGAGCAAACAAACAGGCACGCATGCGCCGCGTCTAGTAACCGCGTAGCTTATGAAGCTCGCTAAATATAATAAAATATGCTATACGGGTATTATAATTACACAAACAGATCGAAATGATTCACGATGCAGCCATCGACCGCGTCGAATCAATGTTTAACTTTTATGTTATGAAAAAATTAAGTAATGAATTTCGCACTGACTAATTTGCATGCAAAAAAATTGTTTGCTTCAAACAGAACAGATAGAAATCATCGGTACTAGTGTGAATTTTCCTCTAACGAAACTGAGTCTGAAATCACCTGTTGGGGACCTTTAACTAATACAATAATGAAGCGATCCTCTCCGTCCATTTTCAGCCTGCCCCTCGCCACTCCATTTACAACGCTATAGACACTTACTTATAAATCTATCGCTCCCAATTTAGATAATCCGCGCCAGATTCCGTCCCCGTGAATCTAATTTTAAACTTCATTGTCGTTCCATATACTCTTATGATTACGAAACTGGCCTGTGACCCATTGTTCGAATTTCAAATGAGCGGCATTGAACGTGAAACGAGGCCCAAAACTACGAACATTTCCGACAAGATAACGAACTTGGTGCATGATCGCTATTCAAATGTTCCACCATTATTTTCTCGTGTTCGGTGTATTTTAAACTGAAAATTGGGTATTCTGTAGTAGACCTCTCGAAACCTTAAGAGTTCATAAAGAAGCTTTTTAAGAAGATTTTCTTTCAAGACGTCCTAACAACTACAACATGCAGATAAAAGTTTAAGTCCCTCACGAACTTTGTAACTTACATGAAAGTTTTAACTAGTCGCTGTAATATAATATTGCAATGGGATGGCAACATCGTTGTGAAAATTGAAGAGATTCTCTTTGGAAAGTATAAAGCTGTCAGTAAGGGTACTGTAGAGACCGAGGATATTGAGAATAAAGAATATTTTATTGTAAATAATTTCTATTTGTGAGAGCACCCCACGCCTCATAACTTTAAGTCGATAAATCACAATATTAGACAGCTACTCCTCGAGGGTTGGAGAGAGCGAAAAAAATAAAATCGTCTTTCATCAATTACTGGGAGCAAAAGCTTTCTGCTCGCCTTATTTATTTTCGAAATTCTCAATATCGATGGCATTACTTGTCTTGACAAATCATCGAAACAAAACAAAATTGGATTTTATGGGTTTTCGTTTCAACGTCTGACATTGTTACGTTGTAAATAATTCTTTAATAGCCGATAAGTCTCCTTGATGTTAAGTGTCATTGATAAATGTTAAGTAGGCAAAAGTGAGTGACTTGCATAAAGTCAACTAATCGAAGTTTCATTATATACCAATATATGCACGGCTGATCGATTGGTAAGATCATCAAATATGCAACGATGACAGCTTGCGATTTCGCGCTATCTACGGCAATAGCATCGATGTCATTCGATAGCCTTTTAGCTTGATAACTGGATGATGTAGCATTATGAAAATTTCTCTAATATTTTCCATCTCGCGGCTTGTTACCTCGATCGTCACCGTCAGACTTGTAATATATGACGGCGTTACTAATTTTAATTTTAAATATACATATTCTATTGCCCGCAGATTGAGCTCTCGAGACTAAACTAACTCACTATCGGGGGAGGCAGACAAATCACAGATATTAATGACAATATAAATCTATAAATTGGACAGTTTGACATTTTTGTGTCTAAATTATGACTGATCAAATTAGTCTTTATGATTTCGAAAACTATAATTGTAAATCTTGTGAATGACGCGCCTACATTTGTAGACAAAATTTCGCAAATAAATAATAAGTAATTGGACAAAAGCTTTACTTCTAATTCGCCACTAAACAGATCGTAAACGTCAACTGAAAAAAAACCATAACTTGCTCATGAAGGCGGCCTGAATCCGGAGAAAGAAATAATTTTCATTCAACAAGATAACTCTGTTAAACGTTATAATTAGACTATAGGTACATTTATTCTATCTCATGAAAGCTGGTTGGTCTCGGATGTATATGCTACCGTTAACGTGGACTTATGGACGGCAAGCAACGGGCAGGTCGCCGTCCGGTAAGGACCAAGCCCGAACTGACAGCGCGTTTTGTTCCACGTGCGCATCAAAGAGCTGTCAGCAAAAGTGACAGGGTCTACTAGAGCCGATGATCGGTCTTCATGAGGAAGAACAACTATACAAGACACACATTTTCATTAGCACATAGCAAATAAATATTATGACGCGCTATCTAACAATGGACGTTACCTTTCACACTATATTTCTAATTAACTTAGTTTATTTTTATTCTACAAGTACAAAGAACTAGAGTGGCATGCAGTGTTGTAATGGAATTCTTTAGTAGTCAACTACAAACGAACAACTCGGCAACACTATTACTTTTGAAGCTATATTGTTGAGCTACATAAAGTGCTATTTGGTACTAAAAACTGCAAGATGGTCTAACTAACAAGGCCACCATTTTGTCGGTTTCATTTTTGTTTTCTAAATCAACAGTACCTAGTCTTTTGACTTTGCATAACAACATGTAGGTACCTAACAAATAAAGAATGCCAATTTTCAGTCAGAGACCACTGACCATAACTAGTATATCGGTATATATGAAAAAACAAATGCCCAGTCCCACATAATTTCTATTTTCCTGCTCTTACACGTGCCTTTTTGTTATAAGAACCTCATTAATTTCCTTAGTAACTGTATTTACCTTTAGTAGATGTTACTAATTAAGATGTTTCATAATAACGTTCTCTGTTACTCAATGGAGAGGTATCCGATATTCTTCTTCACATGTTTGATCAAAGAGTGAAGCATGAATGTAGGTACTACCTATGTTTAACATAGGTAGTACATATAACTCCTGAACTAGGTACCGCCGTGTTCATACTTGTCGACCTTGAAGTGAACTCACTCGGTGATTCACCGTCACAAAATATGATAAAAACAGAAGGTCTACTTTGAGCATAGATATATGGAATCACTGCACCTTGATAATAATATCTTCTTGATCTACTTGAAAAGCTTGAAGATCTTAACCTACTTAAAGCATACCTTCACCATCACCTGCAATCGTTTCAGCTTTATATAGCGGACTGTTAGCAATATATGTCCCTCTATCTTTTTATATCTGTTTACAATGCTAATGCTTTTCACCCACCCTAGCGTGAACTAGGGTAAAGTATGATTGTGTTTACCCAATCCTTAAAGCGTGAGCGGCATAACAAATATTGGACAATTCCATGTCGATTCCAGTGTTATGTGGACTTCTTATAGCCAATGATTACAGGGACTGTTTTTATTGGGCTGGTATATCATCAAATAACTTCCACCTCTCTAGGTGGAGCGAGAGGGCGTACCAGCGCCACGGTAAGTTTTTTGAACATTCCCGTAGCCCTAACAAGCCTCATTAGGGCTGACCCTAATGAGCTATGTCCATTTTGTTGATATCTCTTTAGACTACCTATTCAGTGGTCGGGAACGGCCCTGCGCCTCCTGACCGCTAAGGCATCTTCTGCGGCTGTCAACTGCGGCGTGAAGATTTATCTCTGCCTGGCGGTTTCAGCTACCTCCTTCACTCGCATTACTGCTTCGCAGAAAGAGGTGGCTGCTGTAAGTATCAAATTTGCATGACCTCGATCACATCGTCCACTGTTCATTCACTAATTTTCGCAACATTTACTTTACGATCGGCAATTGTTTTGACCTTCTGTTTCTTCCATTCTTCGCCAATACAGAACGTAATTATTCAACAATGTACGAATGTTCGCGAGCGTGTCTAGTTCCCATATCATTTTGCATCAGAAGTAACATTGTAACTTGGGCTAGCATAAAATTCTTTGATACGCATCTCTTATGAAACATGTATCGATCTTCACGATTGGTAAGATTCTTCTTTGACTACGTCACTTAAGCGTAAGTGGGCGTGAATCCTTAGCATCGTGCACTGATATCTTATAGATAAATACATTTCCTCTTTGAAAAGCGGAAGACAGAGAAGACGTGTCAAGGAACATCTATAAAAGAGCAGGTTTTTATAGCAACTTCGTTCCCATGGTCGATTTCACAGTGTAATTATGAATTTAGAATTTTTAGGTTGCGCACATTCATAATATGGGAAAAAGAGGGCAATCCGGCCCCAAGGGCAACCAAAAACGATAACAAAATGATTTCCTCTACAGGCACACTATCTAACAACAGCACGATTACCAAAATTAATCATAACAGCAAAAATGTTAACATTAATTTCAACAGGAAATCGCATTCTATTGACCAACATGTTACTGATATTGATACCAGTTCTATTAATATCATCATAACATTTTTTTTTTTGTTACCAAATAGGTATTACTGTTGCATTTTATGTCATTAAGATTAAAAGTTCTATTACAAGACTATGATTCATTATAGCCTAAAGGCAATCGTGATGGATGATATAACGTAATATAGTATGATCGGTATCGTAATTGCACGTTACGTGATCACGAATTACACCGGTTAAACTTGCTTTAAGAGCTTCTCTTATTACGGAAATGTTCGAATGTCTGATATTAGATCTCGTTGAAATGAAACACCATCAAAAATATAATGTAGTCTTGTTATCACAGAAAGGTGTTTTTTTTATTTTTATTTAGACCATTAGTTAAGTGTTAGTCTATACTAATATTATGAAGAGGAAAGATTTGTATTTTTGTTTTTAATGAATAAACTCAATAACTACTGAACCGATTTTCAAAATTCTTTCACCTGTAGAATGCTATATCACTATAGATATAGGTTATATATTCTTTACTATCACGCGGGCGAAGCCGATGGCAGATACTAGTCGGTTATAACAATAGACATTTATGCTTTTAAATCATTGCCTGCTAAGGCAGCGGGATAAATCCAACGGAGTCAGTACGGTCCTGAATAGCATTGGGCAACTGAAGGAACACGGGTGGGCTTAAGTCAGTAAAACGCTGACACTCCCTCACGCCCCACCCAGTGCGGTAGAAGTAATTTGATGATTTCTCACAATAAAATAAAATAAAAATTGGCTATTTGGCCGTCAACAAAAGTAATTTAAGGTGTTACAAGTCATTTCAAAATATTGTTTATACACCATTCAAATAGAAACATCAATCAAATTGTTATTCGACCAAAAATCAATCTCGTGTCTGAACCGGTTCAAATTAACATTTAGTGATTTGCTGCTTTTTTCCAATTCTTTGCGGACCATTAACAACGATCAAGTATTTACCGTTCCCCCAAATAGGGGTGAACCAATACCTACTTTGTAATTTTTCTTTTAGTTGTCCCCCAAATTGGTTGTGGGTTTTATCACTTTTATCTATTCAATCAGTCGAGCCAATGTCCACCGTCTGTTGCAAACTTCCCTCTATTTGGGGGAATTGTTGAAACTGAACAAAACACGCCAGGTGTTACGCTTATTAACTCTCACGATTTCAACCCTGGAATAAAGTGAGGCTCTACAACGAGCTCCAAACGCGATCCATTTTACAACCTAAACTGAACTATATAGCTTCGCCCAAGGGGATGGTGAGGTAGACCAGGACGTAACACATCGGATTAACACTGGATGGATGAAATGGTGACAGGTCACAGGAACAACTTGTGACCCACGGATGCCCCTCAAGTTGAAGGATTAAATCTACAAGTCCGTGATAAGGCCTGTCATACTGTATGGATCAGAATGTTGGGCTGTGAAAAAGACGGATGAAAAAAGATTGCACGTAGCGGAGATGAGAATATTAAGATGGATGTGTGGTGTGACGAGAATGGATAAAATGAGAAATGAGTATATTAGGGGAAGTTGGAAAGTGGCGCCAGTAACTGAAAAGTTGAAAGGGAATCGTTTGTCTAGGGATGAAACGCATGTTACTAAAACAGTTATGAGTTTACATGTGGATGGATGGAGAGGGAGAGGGAGACCAAATAAAAGATGGATGGCTTGTGTGAGAAGTGATATGAAAGAAAAGGGAGTTAGTGATAGCGTGACGAGTGACAGGACAGAATGGAAGCAAAAAACGTGTTGTGCCGACCCCCAAATGAAACAGGACAAGGGCAGGAAGATGATGATGATAGCTCCATCCCTCTTTCCCGCTCGCACGACTGAAATATTAACACGTAAAGCCTCTGTTCCACTTGTATCTATCATTTACATAAAATACCAACAGCCATGTCAGGTACACCTCGAGGGAGATCGGGTTTGCGCTAGAATACTTCGACACACTAATTGCAATATACAATTACAAACAACATGTGAATTCAGACCAAATTATTATTTACTTCAGCAAATCACCCTAACGGAATATTAACACAAGGATAATAACAGAATTTGCGAAGGAGACGGTGGATCAAAGGCACAAAACGTTTTAGGAACACATTCATTGTGCGTAGACCTATGGAGTGGATTCCCTGCACTGCGTTCAAAAATAACCAGAGTAGCTTCGAGTTGCAACTCAGAGTCGTTCTTTTATAACTTGAGTAGCTACCCTAGAGTTAACCCAACTAACTCTAACTTCGTAGGTTTTTTTTTTTCAACTTCGTAGGTTGGTGTAAGCGGTAAGAATGACAGTTACTTGGCATTGACAGTTGAACTCTACGTTTGCGTTCAAAAGTGCGAGCTTAGAGTGTCTACCCGATGACGTCATTAAAGTTAACTCTAATCTCGTTTTTGTACGCAGGGCTGCAGGAGTTTATGTTTTCTGACAGCTACAACCTTGGGGGTCTTTAAGTCAAGAGTGAATAGGTTACATCGAAGCAAGCGAGAATAAATTAGAATCGACTAAATTTACTTACCATTAAGTGAGATAATGGTCAAGCGCGCGCTTGTCAATAACAATAAAAAAAAATGCTGAAGAAATAAGACTCTCAAATCAAATTAAGTAGGGATCGCAAAATAGGTACTTCCACTTTGTGCACGATTAAGTAGAGTGCCAGTAAACATTTTAGCATTTTGGCTGGCAGTTGGTTATTTGATATTCTAATGGCTAACCTACACAATACTAATAAATTATTAGCCTTATTTACGAGCGTGCGTTATCTTGTGTGTTCAGCACTTATGTTGTATGTAGCTGTGATGTCACTGGCTCGTCGTAGTTACCAAAAACTGTGCCAGTTTCTGTTCTAACTTTTATGATACTCAGTGAACTGACGCAACAGCTAAATTCTTCATAAAAATTATCTCGAAAATTTATCTTTTAGCCCTACGATTCCGTTCTCTAACCTTCTTTGGCCGGACTTGTTTGAAACTCAATTACAGTACCTAACGTTACTTACGAAGATATAATCTTATGTCAAAAAAATAATACGCCAGACATCCCTATATTCTGTATGCGAAGGTGAACTGAACCCACATAAGTTAGCAAACAAGTAACATTTAATATTTCCACGTCGGGAGGGCATCGTTACAGGGGTTTGCGACCGGCAGCCCCGGCAGGTGACTCCGCATATGCCTCCCCTGAATGCCAACGACCCCGCTTTTACATAAACACTCGCTTTATTGATAGCTACGGCAACAGCTGATCGTTTAAAATATTATAATACCGTAATAGATGCTTTTTACTGCCCAATTAGAGTTAAGGCTTCTCGTCAAACTAGTGTTGCCCAAAATGGTCTTGCAAGCCTGCAAGAGTCTTACGTCACAGTTAAGTCAAACTGAGACTTACTTATAAGTATTTTTTTTATTGATATAATCCCAGGACACACTGTCCTGGTGCTGAATTATGAGAAGACCAGACCCCAGATAATGGAAGCAGGGACGGACAAAGAAGAAGAAGAATTGATAAAAAAATTATGTTTGACTGCGATTCAACCTGATGGTAAGCAGTGATGCAATCGTTGATGGTGAAGCGCACTAGTTTATTAAGAGCCTATTCATTCTAGCCTTGAAGATACCTAAATTGAGTATCGGTTTAAAAACTGTATTGTTATATTACGAATATCTCAGTTTCGCAATAGTCTTGCAAGCTCGCAAGATCAATTTTGGGCAACACTACGTCAAACTTTAGTACTCTTTTCAAGAGCACAATTTAATGTTTCAATCAATTTGCCCAGCTTTTTCCCAACTATATTGGAGTCAGCTTCCAGTGTTACCAGGTGCAGCTGGATACCAGGATTTTACATGGAGCGACTGCCTATCTGACCTCCACAACCCAGTTACTGGGTAAGGGTGGTGTGACTATCCGTAATGACTGTTAAAGATTTACAAGTAATAGTCAGGACCAACGGCTTAATATGCTTTCCGAAGCACGATGGAAACTTATGTGTTTAGATGGTAACCCACCCATAGACCGACCTCGGTAAACGTAACTTCACCTTGAAGATCGACCTATACGGTTGTTATTTTTTTATCAACGACCTCCAAAATTTAATTTTAATAAAATAAAATATGACTAAACGTACGTATCAGCTTCTGCATTAAACAAGAAAGGTACAAAAACTACATGCTCTTGGGATTTAAAAAGCCTGCACTTGTTGCTTAATGCAAGTAAAACCGAGGAGCAAATTCCAACAGCATTCATTGTGAAAATAACCTGTATTTTCATTAAAATTCTTAGCGGGTTTAATATAAAAATATGAGGAATGAAAAAGGGTATGAAAAGTTGGCACATTTGATAGGAGCCGGATGCCGGCGGTCATTAATTAATAACTCAGTTAAGCCCCTGTACTAAAGCTTAACACATCAACCCGGGGGTTGCACAACTTCCGGTCAAATCCCGCGCTTCCACCCGCAAGCACTTCCGGTCAACGAAACTCTGCCGGGAGTTTACAAATAACGTGCGGGAACGAATAATATTACATAGTATATTTTGTCGATATACATAAAGATGGGACTTATGTAGATAGATACTGAAGTTACAGGCTTGGATTAATACGGTACTTCAGCTATGAAGAGGTTGGTTTATGAGGGAATGTGCCCCGAGGGTTCTTAAATTAGGCCTGACACAATCATGAGGAGAAATTCGCCAAGCGCTGAATACTTATGTACTCTCAAGGTCTGTTGAATTAACCTTGGCACGGAGATAAGGAATTCACTTACAGTACTTTCTCGTAGCAGTACTTCTATTTAGCTTCTAATCTAATATAAGACAGAGTTTGGATATTACGTTAACTTGGGACAGAATGTGGTTGCACTGTGACTTGCTTTACTAATAAGTTTAAGTTATGGAGTTTTTTTTTTATGGTGGCATATTTTTTTATTTATTTATCAAACTTTATGCACTAGTACGAAACACTATACATAGGTGAACATAATGGTATAGATGGGAAAATATCCAATGATTTCTCTCGCTCCAGGGTAAAGCGAAAGAGCGTGTCAGACTTCTACTAAAACACACCTGTGCCCTTCCGTTGCCCTTTGCGTTCCTTTCATAAATTCGTGAGGGGTAGGGAGTGTGCGTTGAAAAACTTTTCACATGACATTTTCATCGGCCATATCGGACAAAATGAGGGTTTTCCTTTGAGTACAAAATCATCAAATAACTCCTTCCACTCTAGGTTGAGCGAAAGGGAGTATCAGACTAATTCGGACTAAAGCCCTGGAACGACATGAGCAATCAAGTAACACACTTGATTGCTCATGTCGTTACAGAGATATGATGACTCTTTCAAAGAACTCTGCATCCAAGATAAGGATCCTATGTCCAACATTCAGTTAGCAATTACGTGACTAACTGTGCTTATCATAACTTCTCTACCACAAACTTGCCGCTAGAAGTAGTACGTTTAACAAATTATATGCGCCATTAAACTGTCTTCAAGAATAAATTTGACTGTCTCTCTCTGAGACTATTCAGAGTAGAAAAAGGAAAAAAAATACAAAAGGTACTGATTCAGTGACATTGAACCATAAAAAAACGGTAATGGAAGTTCGTGATGCTGCAAGAGTAGGTTTTTTAGGGATCCTGATACCCGGCACTTAAGATGTCCACCTGTCTATTTGTCCGTCTGTCCACTACTGTAACTTTAGAACTGTTAAAGCTAGTTTTTTTTTTGTCATTGTATCAGAACAACTGAATAATGTTGCACTATCATCCCAAAACAATCAAATATGATGTTTTAAATTCAAGTCTCGACAATAAAACATCTACGAAAAATATGAATTTTAGAGACGTAAACGGTACAGAACCGGACAAGTACCAATGTGAATTAAACAATTCATATACAGGTACTTATATTAGTTTATCTAAGACATTAGTAACACCCCATTAGTAGCACTTAAAGCCGTTGGCCCCAGTTTCCAGACGCCAGAAAATCTGACCATCAGTCTATCCAAAGAGTATCGTGCTGCCCAGTAACTGTGTAAGTGTGTGTAAAGTATACAGGTATTCAGACTGGGAGCCGACTCCAAGCTAGTTGGGAAAAAGGCTACCGAGACGATGATGATGATACAGAACCCTGAGTACGCAAGTCCGACTCGCACTTGGCCAGATTTTTTCAACTAGGCGTCATTACCATCGTACCGACCAACTAAGTGAATAATTTCAGTGACTTATTTCAAAGGATATTTGAATGTCTCGCCGGCCATTCGTTCATGAACTGAGATAGTTTATTCAGTTTCAGATTACTTCTACTATAATGGAACAGGCGCCATAATGAATTAGATATCTTTTATCAAAGCTCAGAGCTAGCTTTCAGCAGGGTAATGGACTGTTCAACCTTAAAAATTAATAATTTATTTACTGTTTAGAGTAGCAGGTTTCATTAAAAATAAGAATAACTATTTTGAAATCACTTAAGAATTGCTTACGATATACCAGCTAAATAGTTATACATGGTACTCGTACATATCTACCTAATATTATTATGTACTTCTTTCTATTTCAAATATCTAATAATAAATAGGTTACTGGTCTCTGATGGGTGTATACCTACCAGTGCAATGTTTTTTAACCTACAGGTTGACTTATAGAGAATGCCTTGTGTATTAAGTCCGTTTACGAACCACTACTACACATAAAGTTTAAATAAATATATAAATACCAAGTTCTAAAGCTGTCCAACCTATTATCACAAGCATTAAATCTTAACGTTGAACTTCCGTACAGCTACAAAATATAACAACAATAACCAACCTAAGAAAAAGGTAATAAATGCATACACAAAACAGCGTATGTAGAAAAACATTTAGATACGAATAAATTGTGAGACAAGACAGGCCATCCGTATTTCACCGGCTTATCTTCAGTCACCCGAAATGTGGTTCACTGTTACCTTTAGATAAAACGTACAAGGTGCGGCTTGCCAAAGTAAAAACAAAAGGTATTTAAGCTAATTTCTGTGTAAGCTCTTTAAACCAATAATTTCTCGGCGCTCCAAGTTGACAGTGGTCCTTCCTGGGAAAAGTTGAGAGTCGGCAAGCGCCTGCGGTGAGCCACGACCCCTCAGTTGGTGCGGATTACGGCCCGTTCAAACGACTAAATGAATACAGCTGAGTAATTCACGTTTTATTGTGTAAACAACGAATTACAGCCTTTACAATATTTCTTTAATACTGTTGTTTCGCCTCCGTTACATGGTGGACATCCCACCCATACGTACAAAGAGTTTTGGGAACACATTTCATATGCGTATAGCTAAGGAGTGGAATTCCCTGCTGGAGTCTGTGTTTCCTGATTTGTTATCTATCCTGAGATATCCCAGGGGTCTTATGTCGAGTGAATAGGTTACATATAGGCAGGCGTGCTACACCGTCGGCCAGATCATCGCCTACCATCAGGTGAGATAGTGTTCAAACACGAGTCAACGCATAATAAAAAAAAAATCAAAACTGTTTTAAAAAAAGATCAACAGAAGCTACCATTTTCATACGCTCTTATTTCAGGCAAAAATTACGGACGCAGCCAGAATGCATTTTCGCTTTGCTTACTCCGCAAGGGAAATAAGCATAACGACGATTTAGTGGTGCAATATCTGGTTACTTTATGGGGAGACAAAATAAGCGTTGTTTATTTACTTTGTTTTATCAGATAAATAACTCGTAAAAATCTAAACAAAAGAATAAGTAAATAGAGTCTTCAAAAGGCAGAAAATTTATCGATAAATTCTATTTGTAAGGTATTGAATGCACAAGGCTGCGGGGTTATTAGATATACCCTCGGTTTCTGATTTAAGCATTCGACGTTTTACTAGAGAAGAAGAAGAATTACTCAAACTCTACTTTGCCCTGAAAACCTATCAAAATTTGGCAGTTAAGTATGGTTTGAGATGTTCGTAACTCAAAATACTCAATTCAGAAATCCGCCCATAGTCACCGTGGCTGGAATGCAAAGGGAAATTAAGGCCCTAACTCCCAAGCAGTGCTATAAAACAGTGACTTTTTGAAGCCTACTCCTCGGTAACGGCTTGGTCAATAGGTTTGAAAAAAAAATGTTTATTAAAGATTCATGTACAACATTATCAACATAATATATTGAATCGAAAAATATCGAAGTACTGAAACAATTTGCCTGCTGCAGTCTTCCCGTCCAACTATAATTTAGGTGTCTTCAAGGCTAAAGTGAATAGGCTCTTAATAATCTAGTGCACCTAACCATCAATGATTGCATCACTGCTTACCAAAATTTTTAACAATACGATATTTTTTCACTAGTTTTCCCTACTCCTTTCAAACGGCTTTGATCTTTAGAAATATGTTTACACCAAAAAAAAATTGCTGTTTAAGTGTTCTTCAGAATGCACATAGCATATGTAAAAAAATCAATATTTCGCAAAGAAGATGTAATTAAAGGTCAGCGGGCTCTATCCGGTCAGATGTTCAAGGGACTATACACTTTAAAGGAACACACAAGTGAGTTTTAGTTTTTAGTTGCTCAATATCTGGCACACCCTCGCTTCACCCAGACTGGGAAAAGATATTTGAATTTCCAAACCCAAAAATTGCTTCGACAATCGATTGCAAGAACCATCATCATCTGCCTGCCCTTGTCACGTGTTATCTTCGTTCAGCGCAACAAGTTTTTTCTTCCATTCCACCCGTCACGTTATCACCAACTCCCTTTTCTTTCAATTCACTCCTCACAAAATCCATACATCTTTTCTTTGACATCCCTCTCCCTCTCCATCCATCCACATGTATACTCATAACTCTTTTAGCAACGTGCGTTTCATCGATATTATTATTATCGATTGCAAGAATATAAATATTTAATAATCCAAGTGCATATCTAAGCTACTTTAAATTATGCGACCTTTAAAGGCGAGCGGCCTGCGCTATGTAACAATAAACACTTTGAATTTTCACCGTAAGCTAATATAAAACCGGTTTAGAGCACTGAGCAAGGTCCCATTCAGCTGGTGGTTCGCCCTAAGGCTGAACATATTCATAACAATTACTCTAAGCCTTACCGTCTGTCTCGACTATGGCAATTAACAGTAACTTATCTAGCCTACGAAAGTTAGAGACCTAACTCTCAAGTAATTTGCAATACAAGTATATGAACAATACTTCTGGGTTTCTAAAAATGTTTGCAACTGTGTGAATTTTTTAATGAATGGTCCATGTACGAAAGCGGCACGTGTATCCGTTTTTCTGTGTAATGTACGTCATATTTTAATTTAACCGCCAGCAAACTATGTATCATAACATACATATAACTTTATATAAATATGTCAGCGTGTTACGAATTTATTTAATTTCATAACACACGACTTTCGAATCGTGAACACGGCCAGTGCTGTATCAAAAATATCGCGTTCGAAATTCGAAACGATTCAATTCGCCACTGGCGTTCATAGTTAGGACTACAACCCCGAAAAAACCTAATCAAATATGGACGAGACCCCGCACCAGGTGACGACTGGCAGGTGTAGAACAATAACTCGTTGTCTCTTTCCCACCCACGCGTTACCTACCACCCCGTCTCATTCACACGTTGTCATTAATATTTTTTTCGTATTAGATTTTTTCAAGGGGGGTAGATACGCATCGGTTTGATATACAGTGGTGTTGTGACTTTTCATCCGTTCGCGTCATGCATTTAAAAAAAAATTGGCTTTTGAGTTAGTCGTTGCCATTGTCGTTTTGCCTCGTTCCAGTTTCGCGTCACAGTTTCCGTGTCCATAGAGCATTCGTAGCAACTACGTAGACTTAGTTAAAAAAGTTTTTATGTTAATTAAATTTGACTTTAAGTAGTTTTCTTCAATTGCTTTGATGATAAAAAGATACTGGATTAAAAATAGATGGATTGTGCTTATAGGTTTCTATAAAACAATGGGAAATGAACACATACTGTACATAATATAAAGGCAATATGCTAAAGAGTAATTTCAATGTAATACTTATCGGGGTGGAGATAAATGTGAGCGATAAGTTATCAGTGGATCAATAAACCGTAATGTAACTTTTGTAACAGTCCTCTATTCGCTTCGAAACAATACGAGTACTTGGCGATCTAAACGCAAATAATAACTTTAGTGTCGAAACCGGGCACGCGTTGTGTAACTTGGAAAAGGATGGAAGAGATAGGCACACTGCAAATTAACGAAATAATACGTTACTTAATCATTGAAGACTACATTCGTTTTAGTATATGCGAAACCCAAAACATGTGTCTAGTATTTTTATGTAAAGAATCTATGTGCATTTCATAACTGTATCATGAAAAATCACACAGTTATAAGCTTGTTATGTTACCTGGTTGGCCCCACAAATACACGGTCACCGGGCTATCCGAGCGACCGCGAGGTTGTTTTGCTCCCGCACACAGCTGTGCGCTGGCCACTAATGCCCGCTATGACCTGCCATGACTTGTGCAGCTGTACTTACTGTTGGTGGTGTCCAACACAAATGTGACCTTTTTTAAATATTTTAGGAAAATATATAACATGGTGTAAAAATGATTGGAATCGATTCAGTTACTGATTCTGAACAAACTATATTCAGGTTTCGCGTATACTAAAAATACTGTTGTAGATGTCTAGCTTTTTTTCCGCGACTTTGACCGTAAATGTCGCTTATTGCGTACGCGAACTCGAAGCCAGATAATAAGTAGCCTAGCACCTTCATTGGCTTCATTAGCTTACTCCGTACCGTGAATTTTATCAAATTAGTTTAATAATTTAACCGTAAAAGCGTAACAAACAGACGAAGTTCCTTTCACATTTGAGATATTAGTGTAGATTTCACAAATACCAAGGTTATTTATGTGTGACTGATGCACGTTTAATGTTTGCATTACAGCAAAACTTTGCAACAAGAGTTGGCCCAGATCCATCATTGTCAGGTACAGGTAGAATGTCCCAGTCGAACTGAAGTCCACCTGATTCATTACTACATTCATCAGTCAATCGCTTATCAGACATAACATGGTTGCAATCCCATACTGAACGGTCCTAGCTAACGATTGGAACAAATCTTTTTGTAATTGAGAAAATATATGCTGTCTGATCTCTAACTTTACGAAGATCACTAATGAATTATCTGATAATTTAATCAAAATGTTTTAACGACTTTTCCAATTAATTGGGCCCTCAAGCACGAGAAAAACGTCCGAGGGTGTGTAGCGAGTAGCGATTATCTCGTATGGCCAGCCGGGAGCCCTTGGGCAAACCCTGCTTTCTATGTCATTAACCTTTTATTAAGTTATCTGTTTACCCTCCCACGTAATTATTTTAATGGTGCACAAACACACGAAATTTTGTGCCATGTTTTGCCAGAATTTTGTTACCAGAAAGCTAGTACCCAAGGATTTTTTTATATATATTTATAGGCTCGCGTTTGACCACTATCTCACCTAATGGTAAGCGATGATATGGTCGACGATAGAGCACGCTTGCCTAGAAGTAACCAATTCACTCTTGACAAGACCCCTGGGTTTTCAACTATCAGAAAACACAAGACTCCGGTAGGGGATCCCACTCCTTAGCTCTACATATAATGAATGTGTTTCCAAGACGTTTTGTACGTATGGGGTCGTTATTCATTTAGTCGATGTGCATAAAAAGTTGACGTTTGAAATAAATTTTTCCAAAAGTTGAGTTGTTGTAGTTTGACTTTATTTACATTTTCATCACAGTTTTATAAGATTATTTAAACATTTTTTTATAAATAATTAATTGATGATATTTCTATCTCATAAAGTATGTTATGATGTTAAATTATTGACATCTGATAGTCATCAACTATTTCGTAACAACCCAAACGACACTTTAAGTGCCATTTACTAATTTTGATGCGACACAGGACATAAATATCGAAATTCTGGAATCGAACACGGACATTTTTAACTGTTTATTTATTTATTCCTTTGAAATTAAATTTTAAGACGTCATAAAAAGTATAAATACATGAACTGAAACAGTAAATTTTCTCCAAACTAAAAAATAGATATTCTAAACAGTTTCTTTACGACACGTTTCACACTAAATAATTCTGTCACGAAATGATATTTTTTCTTTGTCGCCCAACAAAGTGTCATAAATGTGGACATGTCACTTACATATTATATGAGCGCGTATGAAATATTGTTAGAGCGACTAATGGTGCGTTTGCGTGGGGCCGCGCCCTTACAGCGCTCTTGCCTGTTCGCCGCTGTGTGTCCGCACCTTTTAATATTACCATAATGCTGATAGTTATTTCATAGTACAACTAATGAGTTTATTTTTAATTAGAACGCGATTTTAGGATTTCATTATAATTAATTAAGTTGATTAAGGAGACCTTCACGAATCATTTAATTTCATGAATATGTAGGTTTATACTATACGCGGGTTTATGATATGCGAGTAGATTTTATATAATATCACACATTATTACACTAATAGATATTTTAAAGGCGAAAGTTTATAAGTACGTTTGATACTCCTTCACGCTGAAACTGCTGAAGGGTGTTTCTAGGGATTTCGATGAAATACACGAGTCGATGAGAAAGACGATATCACAAGTCATATAACTTAGCTGAGTATCTTTTATGTGAATTGTCTTTTGCTTGCTTCATTTTATATGTACATGAGATTTGGCACACGATATACCATGTCTTGGAATAGCATATAGGATACTTTTTTCCGAGATAACGTTCCCTTGAGATAACAAAAAAAAATACAACCTCTAAACTGACCTACAAGTATGTGTTTTTAATCAAATTTGGCCATAAAGAATAATTAAGTGCAATTTACTGTTCAGCAGTAGTGTGACTTTTTTTTTAATTGTTACAAACTAGTGCTTGACTGCGGTCCCACCTGATGGTAAGTAGTGATGCAATCGTTGATGGTGAGGCGCACTAGTTTATTAAGAGCCTATTCACTCTAGCCTTGAAGACACCTAAATTATAATCGGACGGGAAGACCGCAGCAGACAAGTTGTTCCAGCCCCTCGATGTACGCGGTTTAAACGACGAGGCGAAACCTTTGGTCCGGACCGTAGAAGTTTCAACAACGTAAGGAAACAACTAACAAAACCATACAACACAACTACAAAAAAACTACACCCGGACTTGTACGAAACCATGTGAAAACTGTTGATACATAATACATAAATCACATCAAAACTAGGAGCTAAACAAAACGTCTCACGCGTACCTACATAGGTATTAATTATATCTTTTGTTGTAACAACATTGTTTTACAAATTGCTAAAATAACATTTCAAATATCTTAAGGCCGGAGCCGATAGAAATCTAAATTGAATAACTTGGTGTTTTTTTTCTCACTATTGTGTCAATTCATTCATTGGAGCGCGGCGATTTACTGACACGCTACACACGGCTCTGCAAATTGGAAAATCATTCATTGAAACGAAGGGAAACTGACCATCTTTATTATTATTTTTATCTCATTTTTTCTCCATTTTACTGTAACCAGAAAACAGTGTGGAATCAAGTCGTAGCAAGAAATACAATTCATGAAAAAGATCATGAATAGTTTTTCTTGCTTTATTTTTTTTATTAAATACTAGCTTCTGCCAACGGTTTCACCCGCGTGAAAATCGGATTCTCCATACAAACTTTGAAATCTCTTAGCGGATGTTTAAACTCTATAAGGAATCTACCTGCCAAATTTTAAGTTTGTAGGTGTTATAGTTTCTGAGATTTCGTGATTAATCAGTGAGTGGTATTTCGCTTTTATATAATTATATAGATTTACCTGAGCAAACGATAGAG
Source organism: Mythimna pallens (assembly GCA_961205895.1). Lineage (NCBI taxonomy): Eukaryota > Metazoa > Arthropoda > Insecta > Lepidoptera > Noctuidae > Mythimna > Mythimna pallens. The sequence continues at coordinate 14,047,415 of OY540834.1, forward strand.
TAACGTAGAATCAAAAGTTCAAGGAATAAGTAATTAATCATTTTCGAAATAAGGCATAAAGATTCTTATCTAAAAAAATAACTACGCAACTTAATAATCCAAAAAAGACCTCACAACAGTAATTGCAACACACTAATAAAGCGTGTAAAGGCGCCAATCGTAAGGACGCAATATTTAGGTTGCGGGATTGTTTGAAAGAGATATGGCCTGCGCAGACGACGGATTTTTGTCCGCGGACTTTTTGTCCGCTAAAATAGATCGCTTACAACTGTATCGAGTAACGCAAACGAGGGATTAAAATAACGCGTACAAAATGTCCCCCGAATAACCGAGGACCGAACAAAAGTACGGGGGAGTCCCCGAAAAAATAGAACTCGTGTGGCTAGGCGAAGCAACGCACATGGCGGACTTTAGTACGCGTTGTGCGCTCGAGAGTGACGTACGTATGCACGACGATAAATAAGCACACCGTGTGCGTTGAGTTCACGGTAAATCCGCGGTGGACTTTTTATTCGCGGAGAGGACTTTTTTCTCCGCCGCGAAGAAAAGTCCGTCGTCTGCGCAGGCCATTATCAAGACCCTGGAACTAAAGGGCAACTGCAGGAACACAGGTGGGTATTAGCCAGTAAAAGTCTGATTCGCTGAGTCAAACTCCCTGTTGCTAAACCCCGAGTGAGAAGAATTATTTGATAATTTCCCTCAAAAAAAGTATATAGTGAGCTCATGAGCTATCAATATTTCCACCTTATAATAGGGATTGACAGCTCACTTCAGGGGCGCCGGCTTTTAGTAAACCTCATGGCTGCTCATACTCATTTGATGGACTCGAAAAAGTGGCGAAGTGTGAGAAGAGAAACGAACACTGATCGACCGACAAATAAATAAATGTCCTACTTACAAACTGCGTACTTAATTACTAATTATGTTTGATAAAAATATTAAATGAAAACATTATATAAAAATGAAACTAGTTTTTAGTATCAAGAAATATTATAATTTATACGTAACCTAAAAGCGATTACTGATCTGTTTCTTGATGTCTATTCTCAGGGGTGCTCGACATCCACTGTTTTTTTCTTATGAGTGCTCGAGCCCCCGAGCCCCACGGAAACGGCGCCCCTAGCTCACTTCAAGCACCGTGAAAGTGAGGTTTTTGCAGCATATCATCAGTACAGAAGCCCTACCACGATCTCCTAACGCGATCCATTTTACGACCTAAACTGAACTGTTAAAGCACTTACATTCCTTCTCGTTCGAACGACTGACGTTTTCAACACATCATAGTAAGGCCCCACATCTAATTTAATCTAGACCAGTTCGAGATCAAATCTCGAACAATTTTTCAATAACAGTCTGATTCTCTCTCTCGCTCCATCCAGAGAGGGAGAAATTATTTCATGATTTCCCAGCTCAAAAAAAGTAACAAAATGGTCGCTATAGTTATTCCATATCACGCTTGCCGAACAGTCTAGCAATATTTCTCGGGTGCTAGTAGAGATTCCCAGAGCATTGTTACAAGTACAATGTTGTTTTCTTGAGCAATATTGCTGAATTCGCAGCGATTGCGAAACATTCATGCAGACACGTCCGTCTTACCGTATGTTTGTAGTTGTGCATTGTCATATGCTGAAGAATTTGTAAACGACACATTACGGCAGTAGGTACTTTGAAACGCGTTTCTTGTAAAAGAATGCGATTATTTGATCGTGATTACGTGTTCATTGGGTTGAGACACGGAGGCTGCTTGGAATATCACTTTTGAAGAATACAATAATGTTTTTTTAGGTTCCGTACCTCAAAAGGAAAAAACGAAACCCTTATAGGATCACTTTGTTGTCCGTCTGTCTGTCTGTCTGTCAAGACTTTTTATCTCGGAAACGCGTCAAGGTATCGAGTTGAAATTAAAACCATATACTCAAGTCTGCGGTCCCTTGAAGCTGAGAAAAAATTAAATTTCTAAGTTAACGAATAAAAACGACATAGCCGTTTATGTCGCAAAAAACGTATATTTCGATACTCTCAAAGGAATCAAAATTCATAGGGTACCTACTCGTACTTCCCGTTGACCCAGACTCCTGAAATTTGGTGTAAAGCAAGACCTTATAGCACAGGTATAGAAATTAAAATCTTTGAGACTCCATTCGGGAATTGTATTTTGTACGGAACCCTCAGTGCGCGAGTCCGACTCGCACTAGCCCAGTTTTTTTAATTCCAATTTTCTAATTGGATGACAAGTCTATTGAATGATGACAAGAAATCAATCGGGTTTGCAATGCTGATTATGTAAAGCTATTCAAGGAGACAAGCTTACTCAGTAAACAATTGGCAAGTCAACTGATCGATTATAAGTAGACTTTAGTACAACGATTTCTAGATTACATTCGAAGGCCTTTGACACTTTCATTCTTGAAAGCCTACTGCGGTTAAGGTATAATTAGATATGATATAAATCTACATAAATATCTTAGTTATTAACTAAACTATCTATCTATCTATATTGTATCCTATAAAAATGAATAGCTGTTCGTTAGTCTCGCTTAAACTCGAGAACGGCCGGACCGATTCGGCTAATTTTGGTCTTGAAATATTCGTGATAGTCTAGGGAAGGTTTAAACGGTGAGAAAATATGGGTAAATAGGAGAACTTAAAATCAACATTATCCTTTTATCCTGACATTATAAAGATGTTTTTTTAGGGTTCACACGTTCGCACTCTCAAGGCAATAAAAATTCATCGAGTGCTTCCCGTTGACCTAGAATCCCGAAATTTAGCATGAAGCTAGGTCTCATAGCACAAGTACAGGAAAAAATCTGCAAACTGAAAATTTGTACTAACGTCACAAAAAAAAACTTTTTTTGCGATTCGGAAAAATCTTCGTAACTCAATTCGGGAATTGAACTGTCATAGGTATGTTTTTACGGAACGCTCAGTGCGCGAGTCCAACTTACACTTGCCCGATTTTTTAATTGATTGCTTATTTGTAGGGGTGTTGTGGAAGTTCTGATTCAATTACAAACATTATTATTTTATTATTAAAAAGCTACACTTTTGCTTTTGTGTTATTGCTGAGTTTGTATTTTAGTCCACTCTTAATTCTTGCCCGCGGTAAAAATCTTTACTTCATTAAACAGCGAGATGTAAGTCGATTGTCAATAACGAGGCACAAACCAAACATAGACAGCAAATTCTAGCAGTTATTCCTGTAGGAAGGAAGCCTACAGGAATAACTGTTTTCTATTATTATTTTTAATTTTTGATAATTTCCTATTAGCTGTCCAGTACGGTTATGGTTACGGCCGAATACCAGAACATAAGCCGAACAATCGGTGACGGTTTCGGTTTCGGCTGCAAATCATATTTTGATCGGTCAATATTATATATTACAAAATAATCCCCATTCCTATAGTTAGCAAACTAATCAATACCGAAAGAAGATCGACAAGGTTTCGGTACATCGGGGTTCCAAATGACATTAGTATGCAAGGGACAGCGGAAGGGACATCGATGTCCCAATATTTCAAGTTATACGCAACGCATACAAAACTTTGTGTATCCCTTACTTGTATAACATGACATACACACACATATGTACGTATTTGCTGATCCTGACAGTGGTATTGGATACTAGTAGATACAAAGATAATTCCCATATTTCTGTATCAGTTGTACTGGATTGTCTTTTTGGACTATATGTAAGGACTGCTGACCATTTTTTGCTGGGTAACATCTCAAAATGACTTCTCACACTTTTTTTTAAGAAATATTTATACTAAATGCTTTTAATTAGCAGCCCAAAATTCGTATATCTTAATGTTTACAGTAGTTTGTTTATTCAATTATATGTATAAAAGAGAAAATATTTCTAGCTCCCCATTTCTGAAAGCTTTTAATGCAATCTCTTGTCAAACAGCTAGATCGCTCTTTGTTATTGTAGGCAAACATTTAGCGCATGTAACATACAATGAGAACAGACAGCAGATTTCAAACTTAGCGAATTGATACAGCATTCAGAAAAGTCATAGACACGAGAACGACATACTCGAACTTCTGGTCTATCAAAACAAATTCTGACTCAAACAATTCAAATGTTTTCCTAACAAATTCAAATCTATTCTAAAATATGGGTTACTCGAGACTTCGTGTGAACCTTTGTTCAACGATCTTGAAAACATGTTTTGTAGTTTGAAAACCCGTGTTCAGGTATCCTTCAGTAAAAGCCCCATAAAAATTGGTCCAGCTGTTTCGGAAATGAGAAAGAATAATCAAACAACAACAACAAACTGTGTCGGATATATTTTTATAACCAATTAATAATAAAAAAAAATGTTATTTTCATATTTACACACACTTAAATCATATTTATATGTGTATTGATTTGCACAACCCTTCAAAAGTTTATTCGACCGACCAGCCCGCCCGCTAACAAGGTATATCAAGGTAGATAACGCTGTTAGCGATAAGACCGCAATTGTACCCATAGATTAAGTTTATTTATAAATTGTGTTATTTTTGCTGTATAATAAAGTTTATTCTATTCTATATTTTTCATACAATTTCCTTTAAATAAGTCTTGAGCATCGACGCCAAGTTGCTAGCATGCCGGTTTTCTACTGATGTAATGATAAAATGCAACCGGCATTTCTGGGAGTGTGCGTCGGAATTGCATAACCTAATTCCGCCTATCCCGTTCCATCATCGGACCACCAGGCGTACGGCAATGCGCCACCAGTACATGGTGGACATCCCACCTATACGCACAAAACGTTTTGGGAAAACATTCATTGTGCGTACAGCTAAGGAATGAAATTCCTTGCCAGACTCTGTGTTTCCTGATGACTACAATCCAGGAATCTTTAATTCAAGATTGAATAGGTTACTTCAAAGTAAGCGCGGTCTATCGTCGGTGGCAACGTCGCTTTCCATCAGGTGAGATAGCGGTCAAGCGCAAAACTATCAAGAATTTTTTTTAAAATATCACAGTATGACGACAGATACCTACATCTCGCTAGCACTAAATACAGGTACGACTTCTTAGAATAAGCTTAAGCTCTAACTTCTAATAATCTAAAGGGATTGTTTCAAATCGAAGCCAGACGTTGATTACAAAAACAGAACTTAATGCAGTCTAAACAAAAACAATCAATTAACAACTCCTCAAAGATCTGAATGAAACAAACGTGTCAGAATAACAAAACGGTCATGTCGTGTTGTCTGTCAGGTCAGAAGATGGAGTGTCATAATCATTGATTAACGTGTACACATAATAAATAAGTTATGATGTCTGGCATAATTAATGTCGCCAGCAGTGACTTCACAATACTTTCAAATATTGATGTGTTGAATTTGATTTTTTTTGTTTTTTTATTCTTGATTGATTCGCGCTTGACCTGATGGAAAGCGACGATGCGGTCGACGATGGAGCGCGCTTACCTAGAAGTAACCTATTCACTAAATTCAAGGTTCCGTACCCGAAGTGTGACCTTGTTAGGGTGTCCTTTAATATCGTGCGGTTTGGATCACACATGCGGGATTGTTCCGCACGCGTAACCCCCGCTAATGTCCATTTCATACCAGTATTTATTGTAATGCATGGAATAGGCACGCGGGACGCGTTTTTTTGCATTTCGAAATTTTCTGCATACGAGGCAATCCCGGATGCGTAATGAAATCCGCACGATATTAAAAACACCCTTACTACGCCTCTGCTGTCCGTCCGTCTGTCAGCGGGCTGTATCTCATAAACCCTAAGAAATAGAGAGTTGAAATTTTCACAAAATGTGTATTTCTATTGCCGCTACAACATCAAATAATAAATTTAAAGGGGTTCCCATACAAGAAACATTATTTTGTCGGCGATTTTTGTTCGATTTTAATATTGTAGTACCGACGAAACTCTTCATGTGTGAGCTCGACTCGCATTTGACTAGCTTTTTTTTTATTGTCATTGATAGGCTCCCGTTTGTCCACTATCTCTACAGATGGAAAGTGACAATGTGGTCAACAATGGAGCACACTTGCCTAGAAGTAACCTATTCACTCTTGACTTCAAGACCCCCACATTGTAGCCATCAGGAAACACAGACTCTGGCGGGGAATTCCACTCCTTAGCTGTACGTACAATGAATGTACTAAGTAGTTACTGTGAACAATTAAATGTTGGGGACATTAAATTGTTCTACTGTCCGTAAAATGCAAATATAATTTGGATCCAACACCAACAGATCACATGTTTGTTTTTTATGAGATGGGATATCATCGAATAACTTTTCCCGTTCTAGGGTGGAGTAAGAGGGCGTATCAGACATTTACTGACTAATATCCAACTGTGTGCTTCAGTTGCCCTTTACATTCCAGGACCACGGTATCCCTTTCAGAAATTCCCCGTGACTCTAGCGGGCATCGGTCCTGCTGGCCCCAACGATAAGGTGATCATGTAAAGACAGAATAAAACCTTAGTAAAACATTTAGAACCAATGCGATATACTTGGCAATCTATTGTGAAACAGACTCCTTGGAGTGGTTTGGCGACGTTGCCAACATAAAAAGTACTGTCTTGCAATCAAGTCAGAATAAAAGCAATGACGTTCGCACACAATTCGCCATCAATTCGCTCAAACTGTCTAAACATTCCGACTAACAATCGACGAGCAGCTTTAAACGCAGCATTCTTGTTATTTATTACTCACTTGTTCTTCTCATGACGGCTATCACCCATTTCTTACCACTAAAATACCTGAGAGAATTATCGGCACTAAAATATATCTGGTAACAACTCTATTTTCTGATTCACAAAAGCACATTCAGTGATTCAATAACTAGATAACCCTGGCAACACTACGTATTCACAAACCAATATATTAAAATGTGTGTTCACCTTTACAGACTAGAAAATATATTGGAGCAAAGTTTAACGATTCTAGAAAACGTATATTCGCCAAATATTTATATAATTTTATAAATATAGTTTTAAAATGTTGCTTTTTGCGGCCAGTGTTGCTAACTATGCTTGTTTTAGTATTATAGACTACGAAAATAAGCATTAGCGTTGAGAATTGCAAAGTATGGTTAGTCCGACGTACGCGTAATTACCTCTCTCAGCAGAAAAAACGTTAATGCTTTGAAATTGTGAACACAGAGCAAGTTAGTGTTAAGAGCACGAACAAAGGGTATACGGAGTATTGCAAACTGCACTGTCGGCTTTATGAACATAACCGAAATCCGCAAAAACAGCACCTGTAATGTATTTTTCATTTGAGTAAGTGCCACGTAGCCTGCTCACTACACGCTGGACATACCTTGCACGTTAGCCACCATAGGGTTGAGAGTCAACATCCTAATTGCATTTTATACTCGAATAAATCCTTTATTCCAGTCATGTCAGTGCACTTACCTGGAACAAAAAAATAAGAATGGGTTAACATTCCGTTGAAAAGTAAGGACATAAACATTTACGAACAGAAAACTATTGGAGATCATTTAAGAATGTCAGTCGGTGAATTTCCCGATCTGTTTGGCACAGATTTTTAACTTTGCCACTCAATTCTTAAAAGATTGTATGTACCAGCCAACAACGACAATCGAACTGTATTTTCCGCTTTGAACATAAAAGAAAACCGTCCCCTTCCAAACTCCTTTACCGATGTATTTTATGTTATAAACCCTGTAATCCTACACAGGGGTAACCCTATGTCCCAGCAGGGACAAAAGCGAATTTCACTCGTAACCCTATGTCTGTATCCGAGCATATTTACCCATACCACGTACTTCAGCCGCGAATGAATCCGAAATGAGGCAAATAAGCAATTATGCGCTCATATTCAGGTTCGATTACGCGATGTGGGAAATTTTAGATGCACCGCTGGACACATGAGATCGCCAGCCGCGGACTAACTGACAGTAGGTACTGCTCGTGGACGCCGATTTAATTAATGATTCCTGGATTCCAGTAAATGGTTTTTCGCTGGGTCAATATCAATACACGGCAATGTTGCGTATACAAGTTTCAGTTTTAAATCTGCCAAAAATTTCAGGAGATAATTATGTTAGTGATTCTCGATCCGAATCAACAATAAAATGGGTAGGTATTTTTTTTTAAAAATTATTCTTTACGGAAATCGGTAAAAGCGTTTCGTAGAGTAAGTGGGCCTCATGTAAGCTGTCGCACTCACGCACGCAGTGATTTGACACTCAATAAATCGTAACGGGTGATTCTGTTTTATAAAGAGATTTGTTAAAAGAGAGTTATTCTAAATAACACTCAAAATTAAAAAGAACTATAGTAACCATCAGGTAAGTTAGTGGTCAAACGCGAGCCTATCAATAATAATAAAAATGAACTATAATAATAACTATTAGTGATTATTGGCCAGGTATCGTATTATTATATGATTATTTACGAGTTTTATAACAACCTCCTGATATTTTATTCAGATTCAAAACTATATCTTGTGTAAAAGGAAGTGTAAAGTAGAATTTTCCGGGCCATTTCCTATGGAATTTCGAGTCGTATCATAAGCAAGCACTCAAGGAGTCCGCGAACCGTTTTGTGCAACGTCTGTCGCCTGAATGTCTGCGCGGGTGCCCACCCCACTTCCTCCGGTCAGCTCGGAGGCACGGAGGCACGGATAAACTTCTGCTATATAGCTTACTATCCCTATTTAGAGCGTGTAGTCCGCAAGGCGCCTGCAATTTTATCAACAACATACATGAGGGGTCGCATTTACATAATAAACCGCCGCCCGTATACGAAACATGCCCGATGTATTCAGATTTTCGTTATTATTTTACCTCATTCAATTCGTTCGCAAATTATGTGGAGAGGGTTGAATCAAACACATTGATAACAACGAGTTGAATGTAATGTTCATCGCTGCGTTTGCGGGTTAACTGATATAAAAGATTATCTTTGTTTGCGCGATTTAGTTGCATTGATGTGACGTCACGATACTCGGTAAATAACAACCGCGGCCCGCTAGTTGGACCCTCGTTAGTTAATAAAATGCCATTATGCGAGCGATAACGCAGTAAAATAGTCATATATTTTATGATACTCTTTAAAATAATGGCTTGCAGTTTCTATGCAAAATACAGTAGGCACCTTTCACCGATTATTGTTAATTTACAAAGCATTGTCCCAAATTTAATATTGAGCGCTCTGCTTGTATCCAGTCCTGGACTAGATTTGCTCGCTGATGAATGGAAAGAGTTGCTTTTGTCTGATGATTTGCGAGAAGACTTAGTGAGAGGTTAAATAATATATTTATTTTATCTAAGCTACTTTACTTACACAATTAGTGTCTAATTAGTAGCAATAATTAGTACTTTGTTGTGTTGGTTAAATAAATTACTAAATAAAAAAGCGATTCCTACACTAATAATTTATTTAACGCTTTGATGAATGAAATAAGCTATTATATTAACAACTAGCGAATATCAACGTAATTTTTATTTAAAAAATAATTACCAACAAAATAAAACAATTTATTGGCCGGTTTTTATAAGACTACGCTGTTTATTAAATACAAATTGGCAATATTGTTACTGGAAAAGCAGTAATGAATATATGTAGTTTCATCATGTAAACGATGTTCACATAGTTTTTCCTACTAATGGCATAGCATGTTGCAATATTTTAATTGTTGGGCTCAGGTCTTCTCTCTAGGAGAAGGAATGATAGATAGATAGTTATACTCTTTATTTCACACCATATAAAACAGTAGGAGGTGGAAGAATGGGCCTAGATCTACGGCTATTTTTCGGGCAGGGCCTTTTGTCTCTGACATGCTTGATTTTTGTGTGAAGTTATCAGTTTTTTAGTGTCCACCATAATAATTCAAATCGGTAACCCAGTATCCTGGGGCAGATACTTACGGCCCACTGGGCCTATAAAACCCAGTGCGGGTTGCTAAACTTTTTAAGGTAGAACTACATTGCGCCTTCGTGGGCCACGTACGTCGATCTGGGCGCGTCGGTCTCCATACATTTTATATGGCAACTAGACTTGTAGATCTACATTAGCCCCTCGCCACGTGACGCGACTCTGCGTACAACGTCACCCACGTGTGCGTCAGTGTAATGTAGTTCCCGCTTTACAAACGTCGAAATTGTAACCTTCAAGAAATTAGGTGCTTGCGTCTTCGTCCAGTAATTTCCCCGATAAAGGTTCTGATGAGAACATAAAATAAAACCGAATGGTCAGTTCACATTCAACGACACAGCGTTGGTCGTGCGCCAAGCGACGCGCGGTGTCGTCTAATATCGCACCGAGGCGCGACAAGCGCTAATCGAACTCTCCACCAATTTATTATCACGCTTCACTTAACAATTGACATTTTTCAAACAAAACAGCCCAACAATTTGACATTTGAAAGCTCCAATTACCCTTAGATCTTATTATAAAACAGAATCTTCAAAAACATAAGTTTCTTGTTATTTATGTTATCGCTGCCATACTGTAAACTACCAATCAATTAAATTAAACAATAGCAATCTTACTTTGATGTTTTAAATATTTTAGTTTCTTAATAAAATTGTGGAAACTAAATTTTCCAGACATTTTTTGGTGAATATCTAGTGGAAACTGTCTCGCTCTGGCGCAATTAGTCTCCGTTTGAAATAGGAAATACGTCATAATCATTTGCTTCAACCCTTTTCAAAGAACAGCTCCATCGTCAATATAAATAAACAAATGGCAAACTTAAGCAACATTATTGTAGGCCAAACGTAGCGTGAAATGATCGCAGTAACGCGATTACATCCCAATAATGACTCAACTAGCCCACTCGCAATATAAGGCTACGAACGCACTGACGGTGCGCGGTACGAATGTTAATGTATCTGCGTCCGCACTCCGCGCTTCGTACTCCCTCGTCGCCATAAATCATAGTACCTTTTGTGGCTTGCGTCCCTGTCCACACATGACTACCGGATTGGACGAGACACCTTGAGTGTTGCCAAACTGACTTAATCCGAGATGTAATCACGACATTAATATGCATTGTTATTTAGAAGAATAATGGTACCGTGTTGTCCTTTTCGGAAATGAATTTATCATCAGCAGCAGATTTACGAAACGAACATTTTAATTTAAACAAATCGCTACGATGACACTCGTTTTATAATTCAATATTTTTCTTCTAAACATTATTTTTCCAGTATATTTAAGCGCGGCGTGCATGAAAATGCGATTTCCTCAAATTGATTCGGGATAACTTTTGAAGACGTGCAGGGAATAAAACAATTTCCTCGTGGAGATTACAGAGCGTTACTCGCCGCTGTAATCTAATAATATTTACTTTGCACTTTTCTGAAAGGATATTACGAGATTTTTTCATTTTCTAATGAAAATTAGAAGGTAGGCAGCAAATCAATGTATTGACGGAAAGGATTTATGTAGCTTATCTGGATCATTAAGACCAAGTGAAATTGCCGAGAGAGATTGTTTAAAAGAACAATAGAATATTATTTGTTTAATCTTATACCCACACATATCTAATACACACATCACTAATAATATAAAGAGAAAAGATATGATATTTTTGTATGTTTGTCTTTTTTATTGTAATGAATAAACTCAAAAACTACTGGACCGGTTTTAACAATTCTATCAGCAGTAGAATGCTACTTTATCGCTGAGTGACATAGGCATATATTTTCTGCTTTTACGCGGGTGAAGCCGCTGGCAGGAGCTAGTCTACTATATTTGTACACCAAGATAACAATTTAAATAATGACAACATCAAAGTAAGCATACAATTGGCGACCTTCTCGTATTCCGCGATCTCATCCAGGCAAAACGGACAGAGATTGCCTGGCCATAAAATGAGTTGTACTTAATGCATATATTATGTAAGTAAACAGAAAAAAGTACATAATATTAGTTCTTTTTTCAAGTCGATACTTAACCCTTACATAATTACTTTGGGTTCCAGTAGGCGGGTACGTTTATAGCAGCATTACTGTCATCCATTAAATCCTCGTTGGTGCAGCATAGTTGTAGTCATATAATGACTGAAAAATTAACATTTTTAGCTTTATTATGTCAATATATGACTTCTCTACACGTGATGCACAGAGCAAGAAACTTACCTCGCATAAATATTACTAAACATATACAGGGTGTCTTTGACATCGACGCATAAACGAATACCATGGATCCAGTCCAAAAAAAATACTATTTATTTTCAATCGAAGAGTGCTGTTAATTTAACAATAGATAGCGTTATGAATATTAAAAAAAAAATATCACTACCGATAGAGGTACTCGTTGGCATGTATACCCCGATGGTAAACTATACCGACAGATATAAGTAACTATACCAGCCGGTAAGTGCAGCAGGTAGACGGAACGTGAGGTGATCGCCTAGCGGAGGATTCATGTGCCCCATCGCGGCTACTCTGACTATAGACTCACGATATACACGCCATGCCAATACGTTTCGGATTAATTTCTTATTATTTGACAGGAGAAAAATTGTAAGTGGAATTTTAAGCTGTTAAATAGTCCCTCTATTCTTAACTAGTTTCTAGTAGTGGTTTCGCCCGCATGAAAGTAGAAAATGATTAGAATTGAATCATATACTCTGACAATAAAAAGTATCATATGTGTTATTCCAAGACATGGTCTATCCGTGTGCCATATTTCATCCAAACCAAATCCATTGAACCGCTTAAGTGTAAAGGAGTAACAAACATACACATTTACATGAAGGTACCTATACAGGGATATTTGTAAAACACTAAAAACCTTGCAGGACTGTATTACTAATATCATAAACAACAACAATGATATTTTACAAAACATAATTCATTTACCAAAAACAAACCTTCAAGATTTCGTTGTTCTATCTAACACATTTCAACTCTGTATTTCGCTATACCTACCTACGTCCGTATGACGCGACGCAAGCGCATCAAGCACCCCCGCCGCCCGATCCCCGCTCCAATCCGCTGTTATACTATCGCTTGCTTCGCATATACTTCGTAATATTTAGAACGTTCAATTTAAATATTTTTATATTTATATGAAAATCTAATGAACTAAAATTTTTAAAAGTCATAGAACATAAGTTGTTGTTTATGATGTTAGATCATAGTCCTGAGAGGAAGGCAGTATTTTACAAATTACCCTGTATATACAAACTTTGACTTTTATAAAATTAGTATAATATATTTTATTATATATAATCTTTGCAAACGCATCCGGAATAACTGACATTCCGGCGGGCGAAAATGTCGGTTATTCCGGATGCGAAGTCGAAGTCAGGTAAAAAGTATGTTTATATGCCTATTGGCCTATTGTCCTTCCTTGGGGTTTAAGCATACTCCTCCGTACCAAATTTCATCGAAATCGGTTCAAAACCGAGAAGGTTTTAACCGTGACAGTGTAACAGACAGACAGAATTACTTTAACATTTATAATATTACATTTTACATAGTATATGGATATTAATATAATAATGTGAATTGATAAGCTTTTGCTGTTCTTTATCTAATAAGCAATTATTTAAACTTGGTTAAAATAACTCAGATAAGGGACATGATTAATAGGTAGAGCAGATTCGATAGCTAGCTAAGGTACCCAATTATTTTTATTTAATTGCCATGTTTACGCTAAAAGGTTTAAATCTGGACTGTTATAATATTAACTTTTCTTTTCCCAGTCACACCAATACCGATTTATTTACCAATACGGAAGTATTCCAAGAGCCGACATGATGCAACAAAAGTACTCACATCAACATATTTCCTGAAGCCGTTCAAGCGAAAAATAATGCAATTCAATGCAAACTTATTCAAGATTCCAAATGTTCTAGTTTAAAGATATTCGAACATAGAACTGAGATACGTTCTGTATAGTTATGAAGTAAAGTGTAATCTAAACAATAAATAGAGACAATACATACAATAGGTGACCTCATTTCGATGATCGCCAGTTGATCGAATATGACGCAACGCGCATTTTAATTGTTGCGCTTCGTTGCGTCAATTATATTACACTGGAGTGCTTAAGGGCGCGTTTACACTTGGTTGAGTTGCTGGAATTGTAAGGTAGTGTGCTTGTATACTATCAATACTTCTAATGATTGGCATCACTACTACTACCACGCTACGCGAAATTAGGAATATAGTTATATTTTTTATACTGTAGTTTAGTAGTTTTACACCTATGGCGCCACATATGAACTATAACTACGAAATACTTCATCACGCAATTAGAGTTCACCGCACGATTTGAGCATATACAACCGCCCGAAATCATCTATCGGGCAGTTGCCCACACCAGACATAATCGGAGGTTTGCGGGACTTTACGCTCTTTTCCGCAAACCTCTAAAATACTCGTACCTCGAAAAAAATTGCAAGATATCGCACTTGCCGAATTCTGTTTATGACAGTACTCGGATGCAAGTAATCAAAGTAAACTGGAAATGCAATCAATTTTAATACAATCGATGTAAACACTCCCCAATCACAGCTATTCATCATACATTAATTGATACTCTTGGTAGTTAATAGACGTAATAATAAATCTGTTGTAATAGTTTTCGATACGCATACCGATAGCGAATGCCGAAGGATAGTGTTACGTTGTTTTTCGCGCTCCCAATGCGAATAACATTACATAATACATCACGATTGTATTCCCAAAGGGTTTGGCAGAAGTTTGCCTAAAGTACACCGATATTTGGACATTAGTTTTTAATTGCTATTTTCTTATTTTATATGTTTACTAGCGAAACCTTTGGCAGAAGCAAAGGTTTCGCCCGCGTCAAAGTAGGTTTCTCCATACAAACTTTGGACCCTCTCTTGCTCGCCTACGTTGTGAAAGGAAACCTTATGCAAAATTTCACGATCCTAGTACCAGTAGTTTCGGCTGTGCGTTGATATGTCAGTCTGACTGAGTCAGTTTCTCCTTTTATATATATAGATTATTTATTGGTTTTCATCTTTTAGTTAATTAGACCTACTGTGAATGTTATGCGTGACTTTTTTACACAGGGTCACTTCGTATATATTATCATTATATTATCAAAATCATATTATAAATAAGTCGTTGGTGTGCCTATGCAAATAAATAAATATTTGGGCTGCGAAATTGTTGGAATGATTTACCGCGGCGGCTACATAGGCTTTAAAGGCACTATTGGCGCAGTGATTGAGCGCTGCGGGTTGCGGGTTCGATTCTCGCACGGAACGAATATTTATTTGTATGACCTACAGATAGTTGTTCCGGATCTGTGTGTCTTGTGTATGTGAGATTACATGTTTGTGAACACATCCACAATAACTTTTTATTTCTTTTTAAAAAATATATTAAATAAAATGACTTTTCTATTAAGGTACCCATACACGCTAGGGTATAACTGACAGGTTTGCCTGTACAGTTGAGTTTTACCAGTAAACCGAGCGTGTATGTTGCACAACAAGTTTCCACACAAGCTTAACTGACAGGTATAACTGTGCAGGCAAATCTGTCAGGTACACCCTAACGTGTATGGCTACCCTAAGCTATCTGGATCGCAAAGGGCAACGGTAGGAATACAAGTGTGTTTTAGTTAGTAAAAGTCTGACGCTCCCTTTTGTTCCACCTAGTTCGAGAGGAGTTATTTGATTATTTCCCACCTAAAAAAAAACCGGCCAAGTGCAAGTCGGACAAGAAGGGTTCCGTACCATCAGAGCTCAACTTCATTTTTTATTTTATTTTGTTCCGAGTATTTGCTGTTATAGCGGCAATAGAAATACATCATTTGTGAAACATTTCAACTGTCTAGCTATCACGGTTCATGAGATACAGCCTGTTGACAGACATACGGACAGCGGACTGATAGCAATAGGCAGAACCCTAAAAACACAAAATTTCTGATGCAATTAATCAAGACCGGCGAGTTATAAACAATTTAGTTAGTTATTACAAGTATTACGAGACAATTTATGCTTGTATCGCGCATAATAATTGATGTAACATTGAAATAAAGTTAGTATTGTATTGCTTAGCGATAAACTATTCGCATTGGCACACTAACGTAATGTCGCCCATGTTGTTTATGTAATAATTTGCTCTTTATTATTAGAAGAATGTACATAATAGTAGCATATAACTGTATTATATACTGTCGAGTATCTAAAAGATTTCTTTTTTGGTTATGAAATCATCAATTAACTTCTCCCGCTCTAGGTGGAGCGAGAGAGTGTCAGGTTTTTACTGACTAAAACTCAACTGTGTTCCTTCAGGTACCCTTTGCACTACAGAGCCGAGGTCATTCTTGCAAATAATCCCGCAAGCCATCATTAAATTATTAAAAAACTTAGCTTTGTGTTTGAAATAAACATTGCAATGTATGTACCAAATTTTTAGATTCTTATAATCAAGATATCAACTGGTAACCCTCTCAATTGCTATTCGCCTTAACCCGTTGCCAAGAAATGCTCTTAATTTCTCCTGTCTCACGTACAGACAAGAGAATAATAGCGTCCCTCAAATAGCTGCATAGATATAATATCGTCCTCGTGTTCCTATTACATGACTAAGTGTCGCCCAACTCGCCCACCTCTATTGAGGACTGAGGGAGGCGATCAAATGGCGCAAATCGAATAGTGCGTCGATTCCTATGCCGGTTATTATTGGTGCGAGACAATATGCATGACCCAGTGGCGCGCCGAGCGGCGTATACGCTTAATATTCAAGAGTCGCGCGTCCGCGGCGTACGCCCCGCTGTAATAAAAGCACGCTCCGACGCTTAACGAGTACGACCGATGAGCGCCTTCGTATTTCAAACAAGGCGACCCCGCACGTGACCGCAACCAGCCAAGAACTTAATTTGTGCAGTAACAAGAAGATTGTGAATTATTGGCCGCGGTAATGCTCCCTGTTTGAACACGAACCCCCCGATGTCGACGCCGAGATACCGCTCCTCGTTACACCAAAACTTACCCCACAGCCTCTCCGAGACGTCCTCCTAAATGAACTCCCCTTGATTACTACAAACCGTACCAACAAATTTAATTTAGTCAGCTAAAATGATTGAAATGACAAGAAATCTTTCAAGGCCAGAAAACTCCAAAACTCCATGTCTGCAGAAAACACATTACGCTGAAACTTTTTAAATAGATGCCTAATTATGTAATCAGATTCTTTCTCACAAATTATTATGAGCAAAGAATATCTTCGTTTAAAAATTCACTTTCCATTTTATCCCTACAATGGACGACGAAGTTTGAAGAATTTAAACGTGACTAAAATTCTGAATAATTTCTTTCTATTGAAGTACGCATAAAATGTATTTTCAGAATGATTGTATTTCAGAAACAAGATCTATTCTGAAGTAGAATAGTGTTAAGTGAAGAGTTAAATATATGTCCGAGTTGCAGTTTCGAACTAAAACTTTCGGGTTCAAAGAAAGTTATCAGCAATCGAGGGCCCATTGATTGCGCACAAAGAGCCTTTCGTCTTGCGACATTCGAGTTCGATTTTCCGCTTACAATGCGGGCGTCGATTTTCGTCTTGCATTCTGGATTATACTTCCACGGTCCATTCGGTTTGCGTCCATATTGTTCGACCCTCGCTCGGCAGCTTTGTCGCACTAAACGTCTGTGAGAGCAAAAATTGCATATTTTTGTACTAGATGACGTATTTATCAGACTCTACATGACAATTTCTGTGAATTAATACATTGCTAGGATTCATAAAGCTTTAGGGTGCGTCCAGTTTGGCGTGCAGCCAAGTTGGTTGCACAATACACGATAAATACCTACTACAGCGAGTACTCTTAATTACTTCACTCACATTAAGTAGCAACAAGCCTTATGGCCTCCACTACTAGCGGCTATATAGCCGCTGGTAGTGGAGGCCATAAGGCTTGTTTAAAAATAAATACTTCTACACATTCAAACTAAAATAACTGAACCGTAAAGTGCTGAATAAAAATAACAAATTGCTATTACGAAGTACTGTTCTGTAATTTGGAAAATAAGCGCTAAATGAAAATTCCTCAAAATCGTGTAAACGAAAATTCGCTAGACCGATATAAAGCCGGACGCATGGAACTGCACGGATAATTAACCCTCGCGTTTTAAATTTCCTTTTTGGACTTTAAAACATCAAACGAGCCTTTTTGTTCTCTTTAGTCGGCGGACGATCGTTGGTAATCCGAGGTGCAAAAGCGATAGAGAGGCTGTGCTCAGCGCATTGGAAAACAGTTATTCAATGTGCAATGTCTCTGTTTGCGCGGTCAGCCCGGTGACTACGGTCTACTCGGCCGAGCTGACCTTACTTGAGTTGCCGTACTCTGATTTATAAAGCCGACGATGTCATAAAATGTGTACCGTCGCCAACTGCCATTGATGAGTTATAGCGACGATTAGAGCTGTCTCGTGTTAATGTCGGATTAATGTTTGAAATGTTGCTAAACTACTTTTAGACTTCCTAAACTAATTCGCTGTCAACGCTTCATCATAATTTTGATTCATGAAATGTTAAAATATTTCTTGCGTTCCACTCGAAATATTTTATTTTATAATAATACTTTCGATTGACCTTCGCTATCTGAGATGTTGAAATGAAGTCCTAACAGTCTGTAAGAACTTTGACAGTTCACAGAAGTTACACAAACAGGTTGAATAACTTTCTCAAAGCGTTAACTAAAATTTTTTTTAAAGCCGGTTTGCACGTTCCCGTCAAAAAGCCAAAATCGACCAACAAATTCAATTAAAAGTTTTCTGCGAGTAACTCAAACCGACGAACATTAGATAAAGCTCGATTAATTATTACTCTGTTAATGGACAAAAGAAACTCTTTGCAGCGGCCCCGCAAACAAGATTCCAACTGAACTAGACAAAAGCTTGAACGTAAACAGCAATCGCTCATTGAAGCGACCCGTAAACGCGAAGCTTGGAAAACTATCCCTCGTTTTTCCCCGTTTAGTTAGAATATATCTATCTTTATCGTTCTGTAAGGGGAAATGCGGGAGCAGCTATTTGTTTTTACAGTCGAGCGCCGACGAACAAATTAGGTGGGCAAACTGTTGAAACGGTCGAGGTGTCTATATTCCACTCTGCGGAAATTCTTCTCTTAAAATCGTTCGGGAGAGAATGTCTCCGCGATTGAACTCGAGCGAGGTAATAATTTTCTCTTCAGTTCCCATGGAGATGTTCCCTCGATCTGCGTATTATTGGCAGATACTTAAAGGATTTTCAAGAACGAAAGCGATATCGTCTATATGATTTTTCTTTCTTTTCGACTTTTCAAGTTTATCTTTATTACTTATTTATTTCTAGCTTACAAGTGATTGGTTTTTGTCATATTACAAAATACAATAGACAGGCAGGGCAGTAAAACCGGACATAAACGTTAAAAGGATTTACGACAAAAATACCTGAATCTCCATATTGACGAAGAAATAAATTTGCAGTGGGAGCGGAACAATCTATCTTTTTGTGGAGACCTGCTAGTAATTTATCTGTCGGAATTTACTTAAGTAATTTAGGTTTTCGGAAAACACAAAGGGGATAAGAGGGTTTCCTCCGATGTTTGATAGTTGAGACTAATTCATTACGCGTTTCTGGGAATAGACCCCGCGTAAAATAGAATCACATTAGAACTGTGTAATAATCAAGCTGTATGTAAATTTATGTAATACACTTCGGAAGAAATTGGAGCCATTAGGGATTCAGATTACTAAAACATTGGTCTGCGATCGAAGCAACGTTTCTAAACCACTCACGAACGAATTGGTAAAGTGGAGTTCATATGTAACACGATATTGGGACTCCAAGTGAATGTTAAAAGTCTACTGTTTGCTTTCTATAAACGATGGAATACTGAAATTACTTTTTTAAATTAGTTTCCAAATTTTATTGCAAGTAGTTACGTGAAATATAACCCAATAACCAGTTCTCATAAAAACTGTATTATCAAATTAACACAACGAAAATTAATGCTCATGAAAATATTGATATGATATTTTATGTACAAACACACATATAAAATAGAGATAAGAAGAAGGAAACAGAAAAAAAAATAGGTAACATTTATTATATTAAATTCGAAATCTTTTCTTCAAACTTTTAAATTGGACTGCCCAATTGACGCCTCAACATCGAAATTACCCAATTATTTAAAAGAAACCGAATCTCTTTGACCAATGTCGGAGAAAGATACCGCGGGAATGAAAAAACTCGCTTTGTTTTTCTTGAGGGCGAGACGGCCGACGGAAAATACAAATAGTCTCCTACAATAATGTTTATGAGTGTCCTTTCATTAAATTTATTGTGACAGAGTTTCCCCTTCCGCAGAAAAGGCTTGCTTAGATTGAAGCTCGCAATCTGAAATGTACGAGTATCTTAAGTCAACGTAGACTTTAAAGAAAATAAAACGGTCAAGTGTGAATCAAACTCACGCACCGGGGGTCCCGAACTAACTTACCTATTTAAATAGTTCGATATCCGAATTGAGTCTCAAATATTTTTCCGAATCGCAATCGCAAATTATTTTGTGATGTAACTACAATTTTATGATTTTCTTTTTCCTTTGTGCTATGAGACCTTGCTTCTTGCATTTTAGGGTTTTGAGTCTATGGGAAGTACCCTATAGGTTTTGATTTCCTTGCGAGTGTCAAAAATGCGCCTAAACGGAGCATAAATAACCTCATATTTCACTGCTTCAAGGGGTAGCAGACCGTGATATTAATTTCAACTTAATTCCAGAGAAAAAGTTTCTTGACAGACGGACATCATTTAAGGATTCCGTTTTTGCCGACTGAGATACGGAACCCCAAAAACGTTAAAAAGTACATTTTATTGTATTTGTAAAATGTTTTAATCTACATAACAGTTAAATATTGGCTATTTCAGGCAGCTAACACGTGTGAATTAATAAGGCAAATGACACTAACGAAATACAAACAAATATTTGCGTACATTAGCATTTGTAAATGTTTTGGCCGCTGTTCGGGAAACTTGTGGCATCGCGTAACTTTCGCGGACGAAATGTGCACGAACGGTAGTACAAAAAGTAGTAACAGGTTTCAGGAAGCCGTAGAGGTGTTGTCTGTAACTGTGAGGGCCGGTAGACTATGTACTCGCGTGTATCACCTAGGGTTACCTAATGCATTACTGTAAAGTCCTGACAGAAAACTTGATTTCTATAAAATGTCCTGACAATTTAGCAGCGAGCGCGTGATTTTTTATGTTAATTGAGTTGATTTTACTTCAGTTTAAGTGCAATCGTGTTGCTTCAAGTGCAACTTAAGTTGACTATACCGAAAGAAACTCAATCTTGATTCTGTTAAAGTAATTAAAGATAACAGTATATTGAGTCGTAATTGTATCTTATACATATTATTATTATTACAATACAATAACGATATTCGTGAAATTATAATACGAAGTATTAAAAAAACTACTTATTAAATTGTTATTTAGTAGTATGCAGTACAGGTATAAAGTCCCTCAAACCTCCATTGAAATGGGATCCTCAGACCAGACGAGTGTTGTGTCTGGTTCGGGCAGGATTTTTGTTTCCCACGTGTATGCCATCATAGATGTCGCTACAACTCTCCCCTCCGGATAATAGAGATCTATTTTTTTTTTTTAGCGTATTGCCGTGCTCTGGGCAAGTGGTGGGTTAGTTCTAGTGCGTCAGAACCGGAAGCCGCATAGTTCTCGGTTCCCGCATTAATTAATCAATTATCCTGACATTTTCTAAAACACCTGATATGTTACGACAAATCATGACGTCTGATAACCCTAGTCTAGTATCTATCACCCGACTTGTCGCCCGATCGCTCCGGATACTAAGGGGGGAAACAATCGATGCATCTATCATGCTTACAAAATACGAAGCAATAAGCGCTTTTTGTCACTTCACTAGCCGAGGTTTTATGGGAGTTGTTTGGACAGAGGATATAGAACGCTCCCTAGATACATGTGAGGCCATCGGTGACGGCGTGATTACAATGTACTGGTTTATGTCCACTTTTATTGATCGTTTCGGTTAGAGCTTCAATGAGGAGACGGCTGTATTACTAGAACACCAAATCATCAAATGGGAAATGAAAAACTAAACATGAACGCGTAGATCAACAAGCCAAGAGATCCATGAGCAGTCAATGCTCAATGTTAAATTGATCAATGTCCGGTCGCAAATCCTCGTTCCGCTCTGGCTGGCATTAAAAATCGTCAGATAAAAGTTTATTATACGCAATTGTTAAGGCGTATAGTCCCTTGAACATTTGGCCGGAATTAAATCACACATACTCGTACCGCCGTCTACGCAGCAGTACTTGTATCTTTGCATTTAATTCCGTCCAGCTGCGCCCGGATAGACTCCCGCTGACCTTTAAATCCATTTTCTTTGCAAAATATTGATTGATTTACATGTGCATTTTTTTTTTGTGTAAAAATATTTCTACCACTAACCATCAAAGCCGCAAAGCTGAATAATTTTTTTTTTTTACAAAAGTAGGAATTAGTCTTACGAAAAAATCATAAGTTGATAATGTTGTACATGAATCAATAATAAAAATATATTTTTTTCAAACCTATTTATTGACTAAGCCGTTACCAAGGCTTCAGAGAGTCACTGTTTTATAGCACTGCTCGGGAGTTAGAGCCTTAAGTAAAAATAGACGGTGGTGTTGGGAGGCAGACCCGCCGGCGCCATCGCCTCGTCTGCCGCCACTCGCCAGCGCCACCAGACGAACGCACTCCCGTCATGCTCCCGGTAACCCCCCCGAGATTACACACGAAACGACGTCAAACTCGATTGCGATTGTATGAGCGCACGACATCCGAACAAAAGCAAAAGAAAAGTCGTAGCATTTTCCGATTTAAAAATAGATGCTTTTACTAGGTATGTTTTGATTTGATGTGTGAAAGATATCTCTATCGGTATATCGAATATTCTATGTTAGAATAAAATATCACAGTAATATTATCAAAGCGTAAGTTTTTGAGTGGGACGTGTATATTTGTGTGTTTGTAACTCCTTTGCGCTCAATCGGCTGGATGGATTTGGATGAAATTTGGTACACATAGTATTACTTTTTATCCCGGGAGTATGTTTCCTTGGGATATTTTTTTACTTTCACGCGTGTAAAGCTGCTGGCAGAAGCTAGTATGACTATTCATTTTGTGAATGTTGTCAAACAGATTTTACAAAAAAAACCAAGACTAATCGAATCGATATAGATAGAATTTTCATTTATTTTCCATTCTACACTAATATAATAAAAAGGAAAAATTTGTATTTTTTTTTTTTTTGACATACTCAAAATCTACTGAACCGATTTACCAGACGAATGCTAATTTATCACTGAGCGACATATGCATACATTTTTTACTTTCACGTAGGCGAAGTCGCTAGCGGCAGTATCCAATAAACATAAAGCATAGACACAAATGATAGAACGCTATACATATCGCACTAGTGTAGTAAAGTAACACGACTATAAGAGATAGTGAACCGCATGAATGAATGCACCTACGCTACTACGCTACGTGAGCAAAGGACCCTGTTGATAAACCAGCCCCTCGCTCCGCCGACCGGACTCACATCAAAGCGAAGTGGGAAATCAACACTAACTTGCCAAACAATGGAAACTGGACAGACAACAGTATTTATTTGGCGGATTCATTATGGAAAGGTTTTACACAAAAACGTGCAGGACAAAGTTTGGACTGGGACTGTTAACTACGTTGGTTAGTGTGCGGTTAATGTCGAAGCTGGGTTCGTGATGTTATTGAAAACTTGACAGTCGGGAAAATGGTTTTGAATACACAGATTATTTGGGAAAATAAAATGTTTGCCATAGAAATTAAACTAAGTGTTATTACAAATGAACATGTATAAAATATGTAAAGAGAATAATGATAAACGATGAAATAATAATGGTAATGATAAACAATGAAATAATAATGATAATGATAAACAATTAAATAATAACGACACTGATAAAACATGAAATAATGATAATCAAAAATAAATTTAAAATAAAAAAGAAAGAATGAATAAAACTTATTTCCGTAAAAACGAACAGAAAATCATAAAGCAATTTTTGTAAGCGAAAATGCATGTTCCGTAAGTTTATGTCTTTTTCACTAAAAGTGTTATGTGTACAACATAACAAAATGCAATAAACTTTACATAATATCTGCGGAACCCAGCCACTTTATACTACTCAAAAATAAATTTTTGCGTTGATATTGTACCAGTCACTCATTTTGACTCATACCCAGATTAATGTCGTACGGATCATTTAGTTATTTTTGCCAGGTATAAAATTATACTACGGAATCTAAACATTGCATCTGGAACACAGAAATGTCACATTGCTTTGAATCGAGTACTATCGCTGTTACTGAATTTATTTTAGTGGTTCGAATGTATATTTCTCACTGCATTAGATTGGGTCGAGTTCTTCCGAGAAAATCATCAAGCGCACTTATCTAATCTGCAGTATTACACATTAGTTACCCTGCTGTAATGCATAGGATCTAAAAGACAAGATAATGTAACAATAAAACAAGCTATTTATAAAGCTGTCCGCTCAGGAAAGCGGCTGAAAGCGGTGAAGCGACATCTACTCTATTTGTCTCGGCTAACACAACCGCTGGCCACTTCTCTCGTCGCGTCGCCTCCTCCTAGTTTGCGTTAAGGATTTTATCGCTTTTTCTCTAGGGTTGTGCTTGTTACTTTGTTTTTCGTCGACGTTATGGTTTAGAAACACCCAAGCTTTACTTCAACGAGATTGAAGTTTGTGTATTCTTCATTACAGTATTTTCATTTTACGACTTGCAATTTTTTACTTTCCTCATAAAAAACTGTTTAAATATTATGAAGGTTTCATAAAATGTGTAAAATTTTTGACGTGTTAATAGAGTTGACGAACACGCAAAAATAATAATCAATTATAATTAATACACAAACCCACTTCGGAGTCCACATAAAAACTCGCGACTCTGTCCGGAAGTGACATGGCGCCGAATTGCCCGAAGTATAATATCGATATAATTTTCCAAATCAGATCTTTATTCCAAAGAAATAAGGACTAAAATATAATGATAAGTTACAGCAATATACTCTTTCGATTCGATGCCGCCTTTGTCGCGAGGAAAATTTCCTTTTATTGTGTTAGCGAATGCTTATTGTATATCCGAACGTTTTCGCCATTGTAACAGCTACGGCGCCGCACCTCTTCGGTATTACTTTACAATTGTAAGATGACAAATAGCTAAAACGAAACGATACATTAAGTCCTCTTCAAAAGGGGAATTAGGCGCGTTCTAGTTCTATTGATAATTTACGAGAACCGTGAAAATGAAAGGTAGGAAGGGTCCGGATTACGAGTCCAATTGTCGCAGCGATCGGCTGTAATTAATTATGTTTGCTGAATGTTTTTTTCTGATAACAATACATTAATTATTCAAAGAGAAGTGTGGGCATACCTCTTCCTCAGTTGTGGCGGTGTTGACGGAATCCATGCTTTGGCAGAGCGCGAGCTCCATGTTCTTGTGTTGCGGCGAAGCGGGGCGGGGCGAGGGCTGCTGCGGCGGCACCAGCGCGCCTTGTGTCGCTCCTGCCGCCTGCTGCGCGCCTGCGCCTCCCGTAGCTGCAGGGCTTTGCGCCGCCTGCAGACTCTGCGCTGCCTGAAGGCTTTGGGCCGCTTGTAAGCTCTGCTGAGCTTGCAGATTCTGTTGCGCCTGCAGGTTCTGCAGTGACTGATGCGCCAGGTTCAACTGGTGCTGCTGCACGATGCTTTGCTGCACTATGCTTTGCTGCACTTTGATGTGCTGGTGCACAGCGAGCTGGTGAATGGGGTGGAGAGACGCGGGGGGCGCGGGGTACGGGGGGGAGAGCCGCTGGCGCTTGACTTGCGCACTCTGCAGCGCTTCGTGCAGCCTCTTCACCGGAAGGGGGCTCTGGCCGAGGTTATCCACGGCTGTGGCTGGGCGGGCCGGCCGAGTCACGTGACTCTGGCGAGCACCGACTGTGGCAGCGATTGGTTAGGGACCGCGCGCGACGCGTCGCGGGTTCGATGTCGACGTATCGACAACGGCGCAACACTACGCTCGTTGCGGTACGCGATATTAATTGACTTATCAACGTAGATTGTTAAAGGACAGCTATTTGCAAATGTTTTATATTAGCGCCGTAGCACTTCTGTATTCATTCGTATAAGTTGATCCTTTGCTTGTAAACCACTCCTGAAATAGAAGAAAACATGTATAAATTAACTGTTCAGACCAACAAATTGAAAAACTATAATTAAACAAAGAGATAAAGGCAGTGGCAGCAGGAATGCAACGCATTATAAATTGACTTTTCTTTACATTTTCGGAGATGGCTTAACTATAATTTATCTTCTAAGATAGTGAGCTCCAATTAGGGAGCCAATTCTCTTATGACGCGCGTTCTAAATTTGATACATCGATGAGTGCCATCGTAAAAACAAATTTGTATCACACACATCCTCATTACTTTTAAAAAGCTTATATATTATATTTTCCTTCCAAATTACGTACTTATATTCGTACACTTGAAGAAAATAACGAAAAGAAAATGTATGTATAAATTTTTGGGGCAGCTCTCAAAGAATTTCCGCAACTCTGCAGATCATTTCAATAAATTAACACATAATAACATAACACAGTAAATAGTCGTAAAGGTGTACAGAGTAATTGGTTACGGCATTGTTCGGCCATTTCTATAACAATAACACTAATGAATGACTTTATAGACGCCTTAGTACGTACTTCAAACAAATCTTTAGCCATTCTCATCTCGTATTATTAGTAAGAAATCAAGAAAATTACGTAATTCCTACCTACTTATATTTTGATGATGAAAATAGTTTTTGAGTTAATTTATGATTATGAGTAAGAAAAATAGCGAACTAGCTTTTTGCTTCGTGTCAGCAAAATGTAAAAATTAGAGTGCCGCAGCTCAAGGAAACAGTAATAATAAGGTCGGGAATTTTCCGCGATTTTTTCTAACGCCAGCTAAAGAGCTTTTCGTGTAAGAATTATTTCTTTATGACATATTTCTGTTATATTAATATCTCTTTAAAAAGCTGGCCAAGTGCGAGTCGACCCGCGCACAAAGGGTTCCGTACCGACCGTAGCAAAAAAAAAAAACGGAAAAAAAACACGTTTGTTGTATGAGAACTCCTTTTAAATATTTATTTTATTCTGTTTTTAGTATTTGTTGTTATAGCAGTAACAGAAATACATCATCTTTGAAATTTTCAACTGCCTAGCACATGTCTGGTACATGAGATACAACCTGACACCGTGACAAACCAACCGACAGAGGAGTTTTAGCAATAGGGACCCGTTTTTACCCTTTTGGTGCGCTAACAAAACATTCATATTATCTGTTATTCAACATAATCACAGCAAAATATATATTATATTTTATCGATTAAATCATTCTACACCTAATAAAGAACGGTATACGACACAATTTACACTGCATAAAAATAGATATTATTTTTATATGTCAAAGAGTGCCGATTGCAATTGTGTGGGTCGTAGTCAACCATTTGGTTAGTCATCGCAGTAAACGTCTAGAATCGTTTAAATAACAGACTAGACTGATGATATCATTACAATAATTTACTTAGGTGGCGTACTGTACTTATTGAGCGAGTACTAGATGACACTTACGAAGTCTATATTGAATCAATTTTAGGCTGGAAAACAAATGTGGATGAAAGGACGAAAATTTTAAGTTTTTTAAGAGAATAATCCGTCTGAAAGATCACAGCCACATGCACAGTAACCGCTGGGAAGAGTTGCTACGCAGCGGGTTCCCGCAGAGGGAAAGCGCCGTCGAGGCCAGACCAGAAAAAGGTGGCCAGATGATTTAGACCCGTATCACAAGGACTGGTTCATGACAGCGCGGGAGAAGAAGACCTGGAAGGACTTAGGAGAGGCCTTTTCCTAGCAGTGGAATAGGAATGGCTTGAAGTTTAAGAAGTACGACAATCGTGTTCTTCAAATACCAAGAATAAACTTAGCCGTAATGCCAACCATTATGCTACGTCTGTACTCAAAACAAAACGTAAATAGACAAAAATCTATATCAAAGATAATATCGTATCCTAAATTAGCCTTGTTAAAACCGGACACAGTCTTAATATGTAACAATCACGTGTACGACCATTACGTTCGCCAAGGCTGCTTTTTGTTGCGACTCCGTTCCGTGACTAAGCCGACTTGGTATCTAAAGTAAAAAACCGCACTTCACAAAAGTGATCATACGTCCAACTTCCAAATTACATTGATGTACGCACGAAGTAAGGCCATTCAAGGCTGAGATTTAATGTCCCTGCTTGGTACTGCTATATTTAAAATAACATAATTCCTCTCAAGTTACGCAAATCCAAGAACTACTCGGCTTTTTGTCTGACTAAAGTAACCAAGATCTATACAGACGATTTTACGAAACTTACTTAGTACACTTTTTGACCATTTTGTCTTCATGACCACAAAATTACTTAATTGTGTTCCCCTAAACGTGTGAACTATCAATGTTATTTTGTAAACTAATTACTTGCTGGACAAAGTAAATTGTCTGGGAAAAACGTGTGTATTAAAAAAGAATAAATCAAGCCTCCGAATTCACACAATTTACGAAGAACCTTCTGAATGAATAGTTATTCTGTTCGATGTCTATAACGAACCGTTTCTAACAGTAGTCTCGTAATTCCATAAATACTTTTTTGGACTCAACGATCCATATTTGGCTTGAATTGATTTGAATGACCTTTAACAAAGACTAGACCAAACTGAAGGAGCAACGAAGACGACAGAATAAAAATAAATGCAAAGTTAAGTACATTTGCAATGAGACTTTCAAAATGCTAGTCGTGACTCACTCATTACCCGTCAATGAATATTTTTAAATCGTGTTAATTAGCCTTTAAGGATCACAAATGAGATCTTAGTTACAAACTCAACGTTTGAAAACAAGCTTCTATCGTTCAAAAAGATCCAGACAGACTTCAAAGTAATTTATTATAACTTTAATAATATTAAATTTAGTTTACATTATATTTAAAGTCAAAGATCGTATCGAATTCAAAGGCTACTCAAATTAAATACTGTGCAAATATTATTTCATTTACTCTTCGCTCAATTTATTGCAGATTCTATAACTCGTATTTGACAATCGTCGATATAGTCATAAACGCAACAACAACAACAACTTTTCATTCATTCGACAGCAGTTTGTATTTTGTTTCTCCAACATTTCCTTTGACAAAGAAGCAGCAATATTGTCGTAAAACTTTTCAAATATATTTAAAGCTTGTACATATTGAAACATGAATTTTATCTTAACATCTGACCAGTACGAAGTACACAACATAAAGGTGTGCACTAACCGATCCAACCGGCATTTGGATGTTATGCAACAGACAAAATTCTAATTTGGAACATTTCAATGCAGCTTTATGTAGCCTGGAGCTACGCTCGCTTTTGTTTTAGATTGACGTTTGATAAAAGGTAGTGGTCGATGACGTGAAAAGTTGATGATAGAGGTTCGTTATCGAGGATTGGATCGTGTTACAAATGTAGTCAGAACTACGTTAGGAAGCCCAACATCCAACATGGCTGTATAAATAAAATAAATGTTGCTACGAACGAACCTGTATCGTTTCGTTCATTAGGAATTAAATATACACAAACCTAATGTTATTTTATTTAGTTCACATTTAGAATCATGTTTGTTTGATTGGGTATTAGCTGCCTACACATATGGAAACACTAGGTCAGTCAGCGAGCACCTTAAAGCAGACAGACTGTAATATTTGAAAAGTACATACGCGCGGAAAAGTACATCGCGCAATATTTCCTACTCGTACTTCGCTGAATACTTTAATCCGTTCGTGTATTTATGCTGCGGTGGTGTCGGTAAATAAGTCCCGGCCAACTCTTACAGTTTCCATTTGTTATAACTACTAAGTCCCGGCGAGATCCCGGACTTTTACGGGACTTTGTACCTACGGGATGTAGAAGTTCGGAATAAGTGATAAATAGATTGAATTGAAAAAATCATAATAATATTTTGGTATCTATGAGGGTTAGATTAGGATTGGTTGATGTAGAAAAAAATTGAAAAGGCCAAAAATAGTATTTTCCTGCACGACACGGTAAGAAAAGAAAATGTGTTTTACATAAATGCCTACGTAGAATTTTCCAACGCAAAATTCTTTTGTTAAACGGAAGGACCAACTTTTCCTTATTGTATAGTATAGTTGGAATGGGAAAAGGTAAATTAAACTCATGGGACTCATAGCTACCCATCTGTCATGTTTTCCGGATTTTCTTTACCCAGTACAGTTCTTCGTCGTTTTTTAAAGATAACAAAAAAAAAAATAACATTCTTCTAAACAAAACAAATTCCGAGTTAAATTTTAATAATAATAGCAGTAATCATTAGCAGACCTCATTAAAATCGGCTCAAATAATGAACGATAACAATATTGTGCGGTAGGTAACATATACATAGGAAATCGTAGATACGTCCTACTCCACTACCGTTAATCAAGATACGCATCCCTCCTATAAACTACATTACGCACGAGTATACAATGTCATCAATTTATTAATCGATTTTAAATACCGTGAATAAATTATTCGATCGGGCGGTAACGTCATTATTGATAACAGAATAAAATCAATAAGCTCGCTGTGCGAACTGAGTACGCCGGTTAATTTGTTTCGAATAAATATACGATTTAACTCGATTCCAATGTAAAACTTCGCACAAACCTCGCTTTGAAGACACGGCTAGTGCAGTGGTTGTGCGATTGCTTGCTAGCTTCGTGTCACGGATTCGATCAAACATCTGGTCAGAGTGCCTAGTGTGAATTTATTTTACGCTAATGCAATCGACACGTTTATGACGTTTGGCGCTCTGATTCGTCCGCTCCAAGCGCTTAACCAATCAGAGAGCCAAACTCGGCAAACATTTCGATCGCGTTAACGTAAAAACCACTCGCACTCAGCGCACAGGTCTAGTGGGTGTCTTCTGTGCGTGAGTTGACATGTTAATGAAGGCACCCACGATACAAGACTAATTCAAACATTAGAGAAAAGTAAAAAAATTGCCCGAAGCCGTTGAAATTAACGTGATTATATTACTTGTTAACCATACACTATGCCAATTACTGCTTATTAGATTAGTTGGTTCAACTTTTGTTATGTACTTAATCTTCGTTAAATAATTACCCTTAAGCGCCTATCCCTAACCTTAAAGTTAAATCCTGCGGTCAATGCGTAGTATTCATATTGCCTCAAACTCCTTTAATTTAATTTGAAAACTATGGGGTCGAGCACAAAGAAATAGTTGGGTCGTAGGGCGGCCTTCGCGAGGCTGAGGTGTGGTGGCCAAAGTTTGCAAAACTGACAAAAACAACTCGTATACACAATATGAGACAGGTCGCAAGTAACTTCATTAAATTATACTTTCGCGGAAGTAAAACGAAAGAAAAGGTTTTTCCTATTAAGGCGGGAGATACAATTTTTTTTCCTACCTGCCTCTTGACTTTTAAACTGCAAAAGGTAGGGAACGTGCATGAAAAAAATACTTGTTATCTAACAATAAGTATACAAAAATAAAATATTAACAGTGGTAACAATATTAAAATTGGTAGAAAAGCAAACGAAATAAAACAATTTTAAATAAATGTATCCGTCTCTCTGGTCAAAACTCTGTTTTCTAAGGCGGTCATATGGGCGTGATGAACTTTGACGTCAAAGACCACGTCAGAGTTCTCTTTCTTATTAGCAGTTTTGAAGCTTTGTAGCTTTGTTTTGTAATTTCGTTGTTGATGACGATATTTTGAAAATTCTTTCAAAGCATAAACATAATCAGCCTTATAATGTTTCTACTGCTGGAACGCAGGCCTCCTCTCTAGAAGAGGGTATGGGGCGTAATCTACCACGCGAGCCCAACGCAGAATGGTAGATATCACATGTCTTCGAATTTTTTATTCTCGGACATGCCGATTTTCTTATGACGTTTTCTTTCAATGTTTCGAGAGCAATGGTGATGCAATAAATTACACAAAGTAATGCGCCTGGCTGGGTTTGAGCTTGCGACCTACAAACTCGTAAGTCGGAGCCGTTTATTAAAGCTAAATATTCAATTAAAAATATTGCATGCATATTCCCTATTTTTCAAATATTTTGCATTGCAATTTGACTAAAGTTTACGTTTAATATAGTCGTCGGAAAGGTTCCGAGGTTTTGCTCACTAATATGACAGCTACCTAGTATTTAACTATCCGTATGACGTAAAGTTCAAATTTATTTCACTTATTACAGCCATCAAACTAATTTATTGGTGGTAAATGACCAAAATGACACAGTTTTCGTAAGATTAATAGCTACACAAGGCTGTTTAAATTTAAAGTAATTTAAAATTGTGCCACTAAGCCAAAATAGTGAGCATCGCCAATCAACGTAATAGTAATTTTACGACCAATATTTTAGTGGCGAATTTGCATATTATTAATAACAAGCGTCGTCAGCAAAAACCTGCTACATGTGGATAGTGTAACCATGGCGAAAATAATTTGTATAGTGTAACTGTGGCAAAAATAACTGGTTCTTTCTAAAAAGTAGGAGGCACTGCATCATCATCATCTACGTGTTTTTCTTCCATTCTGTCGTTTCCCGTACCCGTAATACTATCACTAACTCCCTTTTTTTGCATATCACTCCTCACACAATCCATTAATCTAAGTTTTTAGATTTCAATTGATTATAGATTGTATAACGTTAAGTGGAAAAGCGGAGTCATCTTACACAAAGCATCTTCTTGCTTAAAAGGAGATCTCCAAATCATATTTATAAAAGTAATAATAATACATAATAATTGAAATATACATTTTTTTATTTATTTATTATTATCTTTTCTTTGGCCTCCCTTCCTTCTCCATCCATCTACATGTATACTCATAACTCTTTTAGTAACATGCGTTTCATCCCTCCTCTTCATATGACTATACCAAGACAAATGATGTAGGAGGCACTGCATAATTATCCATAAAACACAGTTTTAAGCATAGATGTATTTTTAACAGCTTTTAATTAATTTACAATGTCTGTGTACAGTTAGGAATCAAAAGTGTAGTTGCACTCTACA
Organism: Mythimna pallens; assembly: GCA_961205895.1. Lineage (NCBI taxonomy): Eukaryota > Metazoa > Arthropoda > Insecta > Lepidoptera > Noctuidae > Mythimna > Mythimna pallens. Next base: position 14,080,568 of record OY540834.1, read on the forward strand.
ATTGCTAAAGTGACTAAAATTTCTTTGTAGATGAGGGACAATGGTTCATGACTGATTCAATTTGAACTATAGAATCTAAAGTTAAACTGTATGGAATGGCGACCACGTACCGAAAGAACCAGCGTTGGAAGGCCTCCCATAAGGTGGACCGATGACCTGGTGAGGGTCGCAAAAATCTAATGGATGCGAGACGCACAGAAACGGTCGTGGTGACACTTGGGGAAGACCTATGTCCAAAAGTGAAAAATGGTGGACTAGTTATTTTTTATGTACCCCTATGATACGGGTATCAATCAAAAGGGTTTGTTGAGAAGAATACGAAAAACTACATACATCACAATAAATCCAATAAGGCAGACAATTTTTTAAAAGGTTGTTTTTAAAAATGTGTTTTCAACATCATCTTTTTTAAAAGGTGCAACTATAAATAGCAAAAATCATATCGACGAACGATTGAATGCTATTCCATGAATGTGGCTAACAAAACAAGTCCATTCAATTAACATCGCCGGCCAGACGACCGATGGAGCCATTCGCGTAATGAAATTTGGACAGGACAGAGCGAGCTACAGCTATTTATAATGATTTTTTACCTTCCCATCCGGTCTGCAGCAATAATGTAATTAAAACATACTCACTATACATTCTTTCCCACAATATCTTCGCAAAACGAATTTCGCCGAAAAACATTCGTGCAAAGAACTTTCTCCACAATGGTGTCTAATTAGTTACATTTACAGTGAAAATTAGCGTCTCTTCGTACAAAATTCAGTCTAATTCCAAGAGAAATGAACCTTTGTTACACGCGGGCCCATATTCATAGTGAGCGAAGCGTCCCGCAAATTGAATCTAATTGCCGCAACGAAGTGTTGAATCAGACCGACGGCCCTGGCGGAGCGGTGGCCTAAATTGCGCCTATTTACCCATTAAGGATCAGAAATACTATACACCCACAGACCACCTGTTTAAGGAATGAAATTTTCACGAGACGATGACATCAGCTGTCGCGCGACCGTCTTCGTTAAGCGCCATCTGCCACGATCGTGTTTGCGCTAGACCCGACCGTTTGACTTAGGATGACTCAAGCACAACAAGAAATATATCATAGAAATATGTACTGCATACATATAGGACATGCACAAACTGCTTTAATCAATATCTGACTTTAAGAAAGTGCTATGGACTGGTGTCAGTTAAATTGCTGTTTAAGTATTTTAGACTAGATTGAGTAATTAATTATTTAAAAAAAACGTAATAATAAAGTACAAAAAAGGAATATGTAGTTAGATCAATATAATTACGAGACTTCATAACTCAAGTTATATGAAAACCAAAAGCAAACTCAAAAAGCTATCAAAAAGGTATTTGGAATTTCCTATTATCCAGTTGGTAAAATAGTTAATTTTATCGGTGTTTCAAACGACGTGAAATCAATAGAAAGAGTGTATTGTGTGTAATAAACTCAAAAGAATAGCACATAACAAATTATTGACTTTGACAATTAAAATAGCGGAGTATCGTGTTTGGTTGTTTTAACTCAACACGGTAGGCCATCAATTCGATCGTTGAAAAGGTTTTTCTGCACATTTTTCAGTCGGCTTGAGATGTTGTTGCTCAGTGCTCGGGAGAAAACACGTCATGCTACATTGAATTAATCACCTAAATAGATTTTATTACTGCAAATATTTACATTTGCTGTAAAGTGATGTCTGTAACCAGTGCTCCAGTTTTATTTCGAATCCACGAGCGAGGCTGTTGCTCCTTCTTGTTTTATTTTATCTTATGTTTTTTAAGAAACGTCCAATATTATGTTTAGCCATGATCAGAACTAAAACGTTTCCTTGACTCTAGCACTATCATTTGAAATTATGTGAGTAGGTGTAGTGAATGATAAGTGTATTTTCATTCGAAGTTGCATTTTGACGCCATATCTGAAAAAAATGTTTTAATTTAAGGCTAATAAGAATTAAGAGAATAAACAGATTGATGATTCTTTTCAAAGTTCGCGTTGGAAAATGTTCGAAAGTTTTCCAAATATCCATAATTCTATTTGTTCCATACGATTGCACAATTTCCATGCGTGAAGCGTAACTGGAGGTAATTAGTATCACACGTATCACCTCGCCACCTGTGGATATCCATGTTTTCCTAATAAAATCCCATAAATATCCATTTTTATTGGTATCATTTTCGCTCGTCATTACGCGGCGGGCACTGCAGCCTGTTGTGAAAGAGGCCTCACCGCTGAAATCGTGACAAAGCAATATTTTTTATTGCAAATCAATGCTATACGATCGCTTTCCGGAACACACAAAACAAATTGCTAGTCGGTGAAAATCCTATCAAAGCTATTTTATACGTATGCGCCACGCGATGCGACGGTTTGATGTCTCGTGCCAAGTATTCAGTTGTAACTGTTATCTTTGACTTTTTTTGAGATGGTATTTACTATTTATCATTTTAAATGGTATCATTTCTAATTTGCACTTTCCTCTGGCATCAGTTTTTAATTCTATGCTAATTTCCTAAGCTATTAAAAAATACAAAACTTTCGAAACATGTTAACATTAACTGTCGTTTCCTGTTTTACTTACTTGAAATAGACACAAGCATGTTTTAATATCTACGTTCCAAATAACAATTTCCTCAAAGTTACAAAGTGGTCATAAATGAACGTTAAAGTTACGAATGAGTCGCAGACAAAGTACGTCGCCTTTTGTAATACGAAGGCGATCCATACAAACATGAATAATGCTAGCATTAATACCTGTAAAGGTTACAAGAGTGTGACTGGAGCACATCAATCTATATTTTGTCGGCTATAATTAATTTAACTAGCGGCTATTAGCGCCCTTATAGAGCATAGTCATGTCACGCAGTGACGCAACCACCACAATAGCAGACCTTGGTAGGTACGTCTACCACCATTCGGAATGGTCAGAGCAGTAATTACATCAACAAAATAATACTATGTACAAAAATAGAGGAAAAAATTAATGGAAGGCATGCTCATTGCTGATGTTGAAAAAGTCTACAACATACAAGAACCTCGTATAAAAAATCTAAATGGTGATAAATAAACCCAAGGCGCTTTTCAGTGAGTCATAAATTAGACTGACGTATATATTTTCATAGTTCCCATAATATTTTTTAGAATAGAAATGCAAACGTAGCATCTCTAAATGAACAGATGAATTTTGAAACATGGACATTGACCCAAAATTGTTACTATGAAATCTCGCAACTTAATTTGAGGACACTAAAACTAATTTAATGAGAGTAAGTAAGTGTAATAAAACTCAAGTCAAAATAAATTGTGTGTCATTTTGTTATGTTCCGCATACACGTGGCTCCCAGCCACTTAGCTTCAAATAACCCCACGTGTAAGGTTGCAATGATTTCTGCTAACAATATTTTTTATAATTTATTAATTGTAATAAAAATGTATATTACTTAAATAAATTATAAAAGAGCAGGAAAATAAAATGATAAGGAAAAACTATTTCTCGATAAAATATTTATTCTATCTATCGATAAAACTGATATTGAATGATCATTAAAATTAAACTTCTCGTAAAGAAATATATTTGATTGAAATGTGAAACGCGACATTAACCTCGTGAAGAATACGTTTAAGTGACAAGTATAATTGGGAATTATTGAACTCCAATGAGGCATGAACTCGGTCTAAGACAACTTTATTAAAGCTACAATACTAGATACTTCAGTGCCTAACGAGAATAGGACTGAATGAAAAAAAAATGGTAGGTACCCCAACTAAAAAAAACTTTACAATCTAACCAGGCATGAAAATGTACTTAATTTCAAATTACGAATAAGCAATTTGCGCACAAGCAGCCTGCTTGTAGTTAACGTTGTAGACATAATGTGATTACGATTGCATTACTTGAGAATATTTTTCTATGCCGATATGGGAACCTAAGAAAAACAGTTTGCATCAACTGTTTATTTTCTCACACATTTACGAGTGAACGACGGAAAATAGGCTCACTAGCAACCTTTCACTCTGTTCTGCAATCAACAAAGTAAGTTCCCTAGTGTTTTACAGGACTAATCTGTATCAGTTGTTCTTATTAGATTTTTTCCTAATGGAAGGTTCCAGTAAAAACTTTGTCGATTTATTAAAAGTTTGAATCAGCCTATCCGTCAAAGTTCTAACGCCTAATGTAATTTGACTTCAATCCACGCCGGAGTATACTTCCATTAACTCAATTAACCTCTCATTTCTTATGGTAGGGAGTCTAACGATCACGCCGCTATTTTAGAGGTCATTTTCATTTGTTGGGATCAATTAGTTAAAGAACTGTAATACGTCATGGTGGTACATAAATCATTTCATTATTTCTTCGACATCGACACGTTAGACTGAAGTATGTGACAATTTGATGGTATAACCAATATCTTGAAGTATTATTGTATACGTATCAGTTTGTGTTGATTCCGTCAGTGTCTCCCAAAACATTATTCATAGGTGTACGTGTCTGTCTAACGACGTTGACGTGTATTCGACTGTGGCGAGGGAGTTCTCTCGTCTGTCTTGTATTTGTGTGGCCATCAACCGTGAAAAAGTCATCCATTTACATCAACTTCATTTCTCAAACGCCACTGTATTTGAATGCAAATATTTTGTTAAAGTTTTAACAAACTCTGCGCTGGTCGCTAACTCGTGTTATGCAAAATCTTTGTAACAAGAGCCATTGTTTGCGGCTATTGTAACTGATATTGCGAAAGAATTTTATCGACAGCAGTTACATCTCGAATACAGTTCGATAATTAGTCAATGTAACCGATCTTACGGCGCACGATTTAGCAATGATTGGTGTTGTAAAAATTTTCTTTACTAACGTTGTATCTAAATCAGGAAATATAAAGCGGTGATATTTGATTTTTTTCCTCGATTGTAGATTACAATTTAAGGAAGTAAGTAGTGTGGTTGCCATTAATATGATTATTATTAACCGCCAGAGCAACAATAACTCGCGAATAATCACTTTCGAGAGTATCATTGTTTGAGGTTTTTAGTTTCTTCGTCACGCAATTGAATTGCATTACGGCCAAGCTAACCATTCAATAAATCATTACACAAGTCGCTTTCTCTTCATTATGAAACTTTTGTCAATAGCTTTTGTTACAGTTTTTCTTTTGCTTTTACTCTTTTTCCAATCAACATGCTGTACAAATTACTTCTGATTAAAATTTTTCGTTTTAGGTGGTTCTTTTGGAATAAAGCTTTCTTTAGTGTGTTGCTTGCTGCGTATTATTTAGGACAGTTTGATTGTAATCATTTCGTCTGTATATCGACAGCATCAATTGAGTTAGTTGTATGATAAATAACTGTTACATATATGTATTTCCTCATTGTTTGGCTCCAGTACAATGCGTAGTGGTTTCAGAAAGTGCTCCCGCTGTCGATACTTGGCAGTAATTTCTACGTTGCTATTGTTGTGAGCCTCGCTTTTGTGACTTTTGTGTATCACATGAATGACATGACTACGCGTGTTTCTCATTTTGAGTCTCGTTTTCTCAGTAATAAATGTTTCCTTTTTGATTAACATATTATTATGTTCTTCAATTCATTAAATTTATATGTTATACAATTTTTAACTTAATAAATTTTAAGTTTGGTTAACATTCACAGATTTAAGAATTTATTAAAAATGCTTGTAAGAATCTGATAAGTTTTAGTAACTTCTCTGCAAGTAAAAGCAGTAGCAAACATTTACAATGTGTTAGTCTTATCTAAAGCGGCGCAAACAATTAAAGGATCATAAATTCATATCATGACTAATAAGAGTTGCGCGCTTTAATAAAACTTTGATAACGTGCTCCACTATGTGCGGATTCACTTGCAGAGTAACTGTTACTATTTAGTTAATAAACCGGCAGCTTTTCCGAAACTACCTCCGTGAGAAATAACATAAAAGTGAAATTAACAACGCGCCAACAAGTGCATCAATTAATACGTTGCATCCGACTGCCTTTTGCAAACAAGAGTCTCCATTACCTAGAAAACAATAGCACATCTCACAAGCACACACACTGCATTCGTCGGAAAACGCACATGCACAATTTTCCGAACACCGATTACGGACACTGCGTCGGTCGCGTCAGAGCAAAGGGCGGCACGTACAAGCGCTGCCTCTGCGCGCGATAGACTGACGGCTCTCGGGCTGACTTGCGAGCGAGCGGGACGCGCGGCGGGCGTGCCAACACTCTGCGCGCGCATAACGCCTCTCTGTCCTACGCCCGCAACTCCCATACGGTCGTCTTGCTCGCACACGCCCGAGCACACCTTTCAGCTCCCGAGACAGGTGTTCCTATCCCTGTGTGCGTCCAGATATGGCTGGCTTCGCGTGTATGCGCGCTTCCTGCGGCGGCGGATCGTTTTTTATGCCCGGCAGAAATTATAAAAAGTAAATGGAGGGAAAATTAAATAAAACGTTTACAATGAAGCGTTTTCCTGTGCGCTTTCAATGATTCAGTGTGCGCTATTTTTCAGGGTGGATATCATCAGAGTACACAGGCAGCGTGATTACGGGGCTTTTTACGGATGTTTGAGTGATGTAGGCGGGCGTAATTAGGCACGGGGCGGAAAGGTATATTGATTGCGGTGACGCGGCTTTGTATAAAAATCGATATTTTTGTATTAAAGGTGGCACGCGATGTGTCCGGTCCGTGCGTCCGTGGATGAGTAAACCTTCGTATCGATCCAACGCCGACAACTTTCGACCCTAGTTTATGGCGCGCACTATAACTTGAGCCACACTTACCTATGAACGTTATCGAGAACGCTTTGGCTGAACGACCTCTTCTTTCATAAAATCCTGAAACGACTTGAGCTCAAACGCCAATATTTGAGATTTTATAGAATCAAAACATAAAATTTTGGCAAGCCTTACCCTAAGAGTAGATTTGAATCGGCACCACGTCCGACCGAACGTCTCAATAAATGATAGGATGGAAAAGAATTTAAACGAAATACAAAATATTTTCGAATATGACTGTCTCTTCAGGCAACTCATAAAAGATACAACCAGCAGCTGTGGTTCTACTAAAGCCTCAACTACCACTAAAGCCTCAACTTCAACTTCAACTAATTTCATTTCCCTTAATAATTTGACAATCTCCTACAACAAAAACTATGAATACCAACCCAACCTCTTACCAATTCGAAATTGAATCTCGATTAATTTTTTTATAGACTGCGGCAACAAACACCAAACAAGATATTCTTTCTAAGTTTAAATTTTTTGCCGCCGTCGCTAAAAAATCACCAAGAAAGCGACATAACATATAACAATTATATTTTAACTATACTGCACGTTTTATGACTCTTTGATTACCTACATTATTTTGTTCTTTTTTTATTTCTAAAAAACACTTAATTATTTATTTTTAACCTACGTCTCCGCCTAAAAGACCTCTTTTACTGGATATTACATATAGATATTTGTCACTTCGGCCAATCGAACACCTTACTAACAATTTTCCTTTCCACTGGGTTCTTATGACTCTATACAGAAGGGTCAGTTCGACCTCAATGGATAGATTAGGTCAACTTTGATGGACCCCTTGTATACAGGATAAAGTGAAGTAAAAATGAGTGGTTATTTAAGATACATGCAGTTATTTATGGGATGTTGTGTCCTTTAGCTGTGTTATCCTCCACCTATTCCCATATTGCAACCATCACACTAATAAAGCGATAGCTTGTGAGTGTGTTAGTATGTTTGTTATTTCTTCACGCTCGAACGGTTGATCAGATTTGGACGAAATTTGGCACATGGATAGACTATGGTCGAGATTATGTGCCCTTAGGAAGATTTTCTACTTTCAGGCGGGCCAAGCTGCTGGTAGCAGCTAATGAAATTATAAAGCCTCCAAGTTCGCTCTGAACTCTGAATTTTCCCAAAGCTAATTAAGCAAAAAATATTATAATTATATTTTTTTTTTTTTTGTTAATTTTTCCTAAAAATAAATTACTTTTATTGTATGGGATCCCCTTTAAATATTTATTTTATCTGTAAAAAAATCCAACTGTCTATCACCGTTCATGAGATACAGCCTGGTGAAAGATGGACAGATAGACGGACAGCGAATAGGCTCCAGTTTTACCCTTTGGATATGGAACCCTAAAAAGTATTAAATAATTAGCTGAATAAAGTAAATTAACGTGAAAAAACTTTAACACCAACATTATTATTAATTAATAATATATATATATGTAGGTTTATATTATATTAAATATGTATGTATGTTTATTGTATGTATATATACATTTGATCCCTTGTTTTCTTATTATTCTTTCCTTTTTTTTTATGCACCTGCCATGTTTTCTCTTCACTACCCTTGGTTGACTGGTAGAGAATGCCTAAAGCATTAAGTCCGCCTTTGTACCTTTATGTTGCATGAAGTTTTAATAAATATATAAATACATTATTGTAACCGAACGAGAATATCATCCATTAGTCTATCAAGGATCTTTACAAAAACATGTAAAAAAAAACTGCACACAAAATTTCCTAAACGGCCTAGCCTATAAAAGCTGTCAAGAGGATAATGTATTTATTTTTTAACTTTGTCATGAAATAAATAAAGTTACACCAAAAGCACCCAAACTGTCACACACATCATTCCGTTACTAGGACCAGTCGGCAAGTCAATCACACACCTCAGTGGTCCCTTTCCTTCCGTCGGCCATAGAAGGTCCGCTCTATATTGAACTATTGGATGTCAACGGCTGGATTAATAGCTACTTCGATTGACCTATTGTTTATCAATAGAACTAAGAACTCGTGTGGTCAACTTGAGCGGTTATATCTTATGTCCCAAAAGGGGACTCCCTTTCGGGACGTATTCTTAGTGAAATGAGGTTAATTCATTAACTGCCTTTTGATAACTTGTGGCTATTTATAAGGCTTTAGCAACATTCAAACCACATAGGATCTGTGAATGGTAGAGGTCTGTTTAATCCTTATATTTGCGTAAAGGATCCCAAAGACAGTCACAGTCACAGGACAGCCGATGCAAAATTGCGGGAACCTTCTTTATGTATTATAAATTGTTCTACGAAAAAAACTTGTTACAAAAAAAAATACAACCGACTTCAATGTAAAAAAAAACACTACAAAAGTACAAAATGCCTTTAATTTCTTTCTATAATAGTTTTGTCTCTTCGTTACATTGATAGATAGATTTATTTATTTGCATAGAATGTAGGTAATTGATACAATTTGGTGTTACAATATTTTGGAATCCTTGTACATTCTGCCACATGGCATGCAAAATTTACTAACTTATAATACCTAGTTATAAGTTAGTAAATTTTGCAATAGTTCAATTTATTTAAAGCTTTATCATTTAAGAAATCCGTTATTAGGTAATAATTTTTTTTATTAGTAATTCTTTTAGGTACTTTTTAAATCTTATTAATGGTTGCTCTTTAATCATTTTTGGTACATGGCCGCATGGTAATAAATAATAGAAGCCATATACACATAACACTCTTTCTCAATAATGCAGTTTTATATTCGCCTATGCATAACTTGTCTTCGTATTGCGTTCTTAAACTTGCAGCCCTGTTTCTAGTATTTTTTAAAGTTGGAAATAAGTAATCTTTTTTTAACTAAAACGGCTATTTCTAATATATATAGGCAAGGAAATGTTAAAAGATTATGTTTTTTGAAAACAGGTATGCAGCTGTCGGTCACTTTTAGATTAAAAATAGATCTAATGCAGCGTTTTTGCTCCATAAAAATATTTTCTCTCTCGCTACAGTTGCCCCAGAATATTATACAATACAGAAACAGCTAGACTGTGGTATGCTATCAATACTGTCTGATCGTTAACTTTCTTTGATAGACTAAATAATTCATACGCAGCTGAACTTAGTTTTTTGTATATATCATCTGCTTGAGTTTTCCATGTCATATCAATTGAAATTCCTAGAAATTTAGCGATATTGAAATTATCTATTGTTTGCTCATTGAAATTTATTTCCATATTTATGTCTAATGTTATTTGACTGAAATGCATCACTTTTGTTTTTTTTTCTAAATTTATAATTAAGTTATTTTCTTTAAGCCAATTTATAAATATTTCAAGCGTACTGTTCACCTTTTCTTAATAAGAAGCTTTATTATGATATTTAATTATCAAAGTGCTGTCATCAGAAATAAAGACCATTGGGTTCGGTATTTGTCTTTGCAAATCATTTATGTATAATAAAAATAACAAAGGACCGACTACGCTCCCCTGTGGGACATCAAATTTGATATTTTTTCTAGAAAAAGTATAGATTTTTTCTGTTTTGGTTTTTACACAGACTAGAAATTTCTGAAAATTGTTTGCGTCCTTTTAAGTAAGTTTTAATAAGATTTAGCACATTTCCTCGTAAACCATATTATGTTTCAATTTTATTTAACAGTATGTCAAGATCCACATAATCCAACGCTTTTGATAAATCCGTGAATAAGGCGCATATCAGTATTTTTTGTAAATAGCGATATTAATATTAGATTTTGTTTCTAAAACCCTTCTGCCCGTTACATAAAATATTAAATATTTTCAAGACATATATTAAATTGTAGATTAATTTTTCTAATATTTTGGAACAAATTGAAATTAAGGAAATTGGTCTAATTTGAAATTTCATTTTTGTCGTTCTTTATGAAGTGGCTTAACCTTAATGATTTTAAGTTTTTCTTGAAATTTTCTTCAGCTGACATACATGCGTTGATTACATGAGCTAGAGGGGCAGCTATGCCACTACCAACATATTTTATGACCTTTGTAGATATACCGTCATAGCCAAAGCTTTTCTTATCTTTCAAAGATTTGATAATGCTTATAATATCTTGGGGAATTACAGGATTTTCCAATAAAACATTATTAAACTCACATTGTGATACTTTAGCAACCCGATCTACGAAAGAATTATATGAACAATTAATACATACCTAATTTTAGTTTTAGGAAAACATCATCACATGAACAATTAATACAATTTCGCAGTCATTACTCCTTAAATGTACTTGCTACCTGAATCAAATAAATTGAATGCATAATTATTTTTCACAATTTGCTTCGTTATGTCCAATTAATATTCATTTGACATAATTTCGACCAATTAGCACCATTCATATTTTTATAGGAACAGAGCATCAATTACAATATACAATTTAGAACATGGTTTTTGCTTTCTGAAGAATTGTTTCAGTTTTCACCTCGAACTAGCCTAGATCAAATGAGATATGTACTCAGTACCTCCATAGGTTTTGATTTCTTTGCGAGTGTCAAAATATGCGCGAAAAAACGGAGGATAAACGGCTATATTTTTAGGGTTCCGTACCTTAAAAGGAAAAAACGGAACCCTTATAAGAATCACTTTGTTGTCCGTCCGTCAATCTGCCTCTCTGTCTGTCAAGACCCTTTATCTCAGAAACGCGTGAAGGCATCAAGTTGAAATTAAAACCCTATACTCAAATCTGAAGTCCCTTGAAGCAGTGAAAAATCAAACTTCTAAGTTAACGGAAAAAAGATACGGCCGTTTATGTCGCAAAAAACGATAACACTCTCAAAGGAATCAAAACTCATAGGGTACTTTCCGTTGACCCAGAATCCTGAAATTTAGTATAAAGCAAGGTCTTATAGTATAGATATAGGAAAAAATCAGAAAACTGTAAATTTGTAGTTACGTCACGAAAAAAAACTTTTTTTACAATTCGGAAAAATCTTTGTAACTCAATTCGGGAATCGAACTGTGCGGAACCCTCAGTGCGCGAGTCCGAATCGCACTTGCCCTGTTTTTTTTCAGTTTGCGTTGCCGAAGTTTTATTTTTTTGCTGATCCAAGGGGTAGTAGACCTCCATAAGTTTTGATTTCCTTGTGAGTGTCAAAACATACGCCCAAACGAAGTAAAAACCGTCATATCTTTAGAATGAAGTTTGATTTATTCGCTGCTCCAAGTGGTATACGCCTAAGCCTTAGTTTTACATACTTTTTATCTGTACTGATATATTCTGTCAAACTCTGACAGTGAAAATTTCTTTGCTTGAAGTGAGTTGTCAATCCCCAGCATAGCATAGCATAGTCGGCCTTATAATTTTCTCACTGTTGGGACTCAGGCCTCATCTCTAGGAGAGGGAATGGGCTGTAATCCACCACGCGGGCCCAGTACGGGTTGGTGGATGTCACATGTCTTCGAATTTTTGGTTCTAGGACATGCCGGCTTCCTCACGCTGTTTTCCTTCACCGTTTTGAGAGCAGTGGTGTTGAAATTAATTACACAAAGTAATGCGCCTGGCTGGGTTTGAACCTACAACTCGTAAGTCGGGGCCATTACCACTGGGCCACCATTGCTGTCAATAGCCAATCCCCAGTATCATATGGAAATGATGAGAGTTCACTTTAAGCTGGGCTGCGGTATTGTTCGAATGAATTATCATGGCCCTGGACCGCACAGGGCAGTTGAAGGAACACAGGTGGATTTCAATCATTAAAAGTAGGACATTTAATGACTTCCCATCGAAAAAAAAACTTTAAGCTCACTGCAACCTAACTTTTCACAGTTACAGAATAGATCGGCTGGAATCAGTCAAAGACAATTACGACGCTTTTGAAGATTAAAAATTCATTGTGTGAGTGGAATTGCCGGCCGGAGTATATATTTCCTGTTAGTTACAGTCTAGGGGTCTTTAAGTCAAAAGTGAATAGGTGTACTTCTAGGCAAGCATGCTCTATCGTCAACCACATCGTTGCTTACTATTAGCAGGCTTAGACAAATGACTTTGCTGTTAGCGTTTCCGCCAAACGCTAAATGCAATATGTATGACAATGACATTATCTGTCACGTCACTTGTCACGTGAACTTTCCGCAGGTAATGTCATTGCCATACATTTTGTACTTGCGTAATATGGGTCAAGTGTGAGCCTATGAATCCTAATAAGATTGGTACCTAATATAAAATAATAACACACCGAGATTATTGACATTTACAGTAATTTTAACCGCTTAGGAACTGCCAAGCAGACTCTGAATTTATTCGTATAGAAAATTTCAATCAAACAAAAATTCTGCTCAATTTGTTTATGTTCAAATCAAGTGAAAAGGTCAACTCCTAGTCAAATAAATACAAATTCTCTCGTAACAAACACGTGTGCATTTCCAAAAGCCATCACTCCCGAATGCCGCCTATAAGTTCCCCAACATTGGCATCAGTTTATCAAACATAACGTAAGTAATAGACTTTAGAAGTTTTTCCACGGCATTCGTGGGTCGTGGCTGAAGCAGCTAACGTAATAAATTATACTCTTTTAGAATAACATGCCGCGTTCCGTTGAGCACCGGCTTTTTATAAACGAGCAAAAGGAAAGGCTTTCGAGTTTGGCGACTAATGTACTAAAGCAATAAGCGCGGTCTGCTATGAAAATTAAATACGTTAATTTATAATAGGATTGTGAACCGATTTGTTTCTGAAACGATTTTTTGGTAAAAAGTTTTAGCAATATTGAGCAAAGATTTTAGTGTTGCCATCATTGGCCTACAAACTGTTTCAGCTATGTTTAGCAATGATTTTACTGTGTTGCCATCATTGGCTTACAATCTGTTTCAGCTATGTTTAGCAAAGTTTTTAGAGTGTTGCCATAATATTTTTCAGAGCGGGGCCCGGCCTCCGCCATGCCTATTTTTTTGTGTGAGCTTATCAGTATTTTGGCGTCCATTATAGAACTTTGAATCGGTAGCCCATCATCTAGGTGAGCACTAGACCGTACTGGAAAGGACACGGCCCACTTGGCCCCCTCTATATACGCCTATGGCCTTTTCCCAATTGTGTTGAATACTACCAACTGCGTGCGGCAGCTCTTTGTGCTCCAAGCCACCCTTCGTACACATAATGTCATCCCCCAACCAGACCCTACCAAACGCAAAGCAAAAACCACATGCCCAGCAATACACCACAAAACAGCTTTTGCTGCCCGTCAGATTTATGTTCTGGGTTCACTTATAACAGAAAAAATAGCAAGAACATATAAATAAATAATCTGAATAAGCATGAACTTCAGAATAAGTTGAAACTCTAGATGTACGATCAGGATTATTCTCGTACTGAAGATCTACTTGCGTTCCAACGCTAGTCATAACCATACAACACAATCACATGTACACGGACCCACGATCACACACAGACATGCACACACATCCCACACACATCACAGTTTTTATTTCTATTTTATTATCTTTTGTTTTATTGTAAAATAAAAACTTATTCTTATATTATTTATTTAAGGCTAGACTTACATCCTACCTTCTGTAAACACACCAAAAAGGAACAAGCGTATACGATGTAACAGAAGAACACTGACTCCCTAAGTCACAAGTCTCACCTAGTTTAGGAGGCAGGGTCCTAATATTAGAAGATATTTTAATGTACCTTGTATGTAAGTCTTAACTTTGTGTCTATGGTTAATTGTTTCATTAAAGTTATTATTATTTCTTTATAAGTCATTTAAACATATTAGATACATTTTCAAATATTTCTTAAAAAAAAAACAATTTAAAACAACATTTAAAAATATAAAAAATGGTATCCCGCCGGTATCGGGAACAGGGTCCAAGCTACACGGTCAGGACTCCAGAGAAAGGAACCTCATAACTATACGAGCCGTGTCCAGAAGTAATGCTTTCTGAATCAAGCCCTTGATCCAGCCGCCTAACGAGAGCCTCCTAAGGTGTTGGTCGAGGCTCCTGGGTTATTGGCTGACACGACTATCGGTACAATCGCCGAGTCCATATCCCACATGTCGACAACCTCGCGAGCCAAGTCAATATACTTGATTAAAAAAAATAAAGTTATTGTTATTATTAAGAAAAAAACTAAATTGCAACATCAACTTAGTTTTTTTCTTGCGCTTGGCCACTATCTCACCTAACGGAAAGCGACGCTGTGGTCGACGATGAAGCATGGTTGCCTAAAAAATCAATATCATCTTATGACATCCCCCGCCCTTGGGTGGGGCGGGAGATAGTGTCAGACTTTTACTGACTAAAAACCCACTCCTGTTCCTTCGTTGCCTTCGTCCCAGGGCCCCGGGTTTCGTTTTCACACTACCCATGGCCCCAGTAGGCTTCGACCCTCCTGGGCCCCTACGATTTGCTGACATCTCCCTGAGGCGCGCGTGGAAACAATACGCGCCGTCGACGACTTGGGCTCGGCCCGGACGGTTACCGGACAGTCGGACGGCGGGCTACCCATTGCTCACCATCCGCAAGCCCGCGCCTACGGTGGCCGGAAATCGGGATTGGAATCCTGGCGGCGGTTGGGGCGTGAGGACCGTTGCCTCACGCGATCGGCCGCCTCCTTTGCTAGCATTACTGCTTCGCAGAAGGAAGCGACCGCTTGCCATTCCTTCTCGCTCCAGACCATGGCCTGTACCAAGGCCCGACGCGAGAGATCACCGCCGCCGATCGCCCCCACGAGGACACGGCGTTGCTTTGGCCAAGCGGGGCACACCTCCACCTTATGCTCCACCGTGTCCTCCGGGCGGTCCACACAGTGGCGACACCAGGGCGTCGCTTCCGCACGAATCCGGTGCAGGAACTTCCCGAACTTACCGTGTTCGGTGAGAACCTGCGTCATGCGGAAGGTGAGGACGCCGTGAGGTCTTTCCAACCACGCCTCAAAGAGGGGACTTACCGCCATAATTGTGGCGTGCCCAGCACTGGGTCGCGACAGTCGCTGCCGCCATTTCTCCAGCTGCCAGCATTTCTCCATGCCTAGAAGGTAACCTATTTACTCTTGACTTAAAAATCCTCAGGTTGTAAAATATTTAGTACTTATAGTAAATTCTAGCGACTGCGTATCTGACCTCAACAAGTCAGTCATTGGGCAACATGATACTCCTTGGCAAGACTGGTATCAGATTTCCTGGCGTCTATCTGTAACGACAGTCCAAGGTTAACGTGCTTTCTAAGGTTCCATACCTTGCCAAGCCAAGCCAAGTTACGATCGTTTCGTTTGCGTCGAACGCCTCGAGTAGGCCACGCCTCCGATTCCTTTGTTCTGACCACGTGACTGAGCGTTGAGATGACGTCAGAACAAAGGAATCGGAGGCGTGGCCTACTCGAGGCGTTCGACGCATACAAATCGATCGTAACTTGGCTAGGGGAGCTGATGTTTAAAAAGAAACATTCAAGTTAACGGAATAACTTAACTAATATACCTATTTTATTTTAAGCCATATTACGGTGAGTCAATAAATTGGAAAGACCTTTTTTGGGACTTCGAAGAAATTCAAGTAAGTTTGAAAAATCTTTATCTAAATCGTGTTCTATTTTTGAGGGCTAAATAAAAAAAAAAGTAAAGAGTCAGAAAATAGCCCAGAGAAGTTAAAACTTAATTTAGCTTCGTTTGGATAGGTACATTGTCTTTGATGATCTGTATTTTATTTATTTTTAGAGATCGTCCAATAAGTCCTCCCACTCTGGGTGGAGAGAGAGGAAAACCTAATGGCGATAAAATTTCGACATTCAAACATCATTCATTATTGATGGAATTGCCTAAGACTCTCTAGGGATTCAACCTCATACGGATAACATTTTGTACGGTCTCCTACTTTAATGCAAGGTGACATCGCAGCAAACCAAGGCGAAAGTGGAGAGATGACAACAGACAACTACCAGAGGGAATGGCCGGCAATAGCTGAGGACAGACGTGTGTGGAAAAGGAAGAGGGATGCTTTTGCCCAGCTGTAGGTCATTAAAGGAGTGACCAAACGAATGCAATGCGTTTGATTTGTGTTGCGGCTACATGAATGTAAACTACGCGCCAACAAGTTTGCAAGTCAGTCACTGCAGTTGGGAAAACGCGCTCGCCAACCGAAGGGCGTTGGAGGTCATGGAGTACAACTGCTGTGTACACGGATTGAAACTAGTAAGGTCACCTTGGTTGGAACGCTAGTTTGCAACCGTCTAGTCACCCCTTAAGTCACTAAGCTAACTACTATTACTAGCTACAAATTTAATACCTAACCAGTAATGACGCGTCCTTACAAAAATATCCACAGTTAATCTTCGCCAGTAAAATCCATTAGTGTTCCGATGTCGAACAATTTTAATTAACAATATACGGTATTTATCAGGAAGGCTGCGTTAACAACGGCACTATTTCACGGTCTTTGTCATCATAATAGTATTTCGTTGCGCCCAGATGTTGAAGCACTTAGCGGCTTGCACCGGTTTTATTATGAATAGCAACGGAACTACGGAACTAGTATTTTGCGGTTTCCCTGTGGAAGCAGACGCAAATTAATGCCC
Organism: Mythimna pallens; assembly: GCA_961205895.1. Taxonomy (NCBI): domain Eukaryota; kingdom Metazoa; phylum Arthropoda; class Insecta; order Lepidoptera; family Noctuidae; genus Mythimna; species Mythimna pallens. Next base: position 14,097,903 of record OY540834.1, read on the forward strand.
CAGCTTTCAGCTAGAAATTAATGTAATGCACCTAGGTTACGTAGCCAAATTGTTGGCATTCAGTAAATTTTGCAATGCGCAAACGGGATATGGCGAATTTTATAATTGAATTTTTGATACGCCAGCACGATATCCGCCGTGATTACGTTGTTGTGTAATGTTTAACGCTGAAATAAACAGCATTTGTAATATTACTGATGGAAATAACTGTATTCAGATCTTAGGTTTAGATTTTATAGTTAGAGGAGTAGGGCCTATTTATAGAATCACTAGTTGTTACCAACGGCTTCACCCACGTGAAAATAGAAAATCATCCCGAGGGATAGAATAGAAGTGACGTGACAGATAATGTCATTGTTATATATATTGTATTTAGCGTTTGGCGAAAACTCTAACAGCAAAGTCATTTGTCTAAGCCTGCTGATGGTAAGCAACGATGCGATTGACGATGGAGCATGCTTGTCTAGAAGTACACCTATTCACTTTTGACTTAAAGACCCCTGAAGACTTCAAGGATAAAAATTCTTATGTGCTATTCTAGGACATGGTGTACACGTGTATTTCTTTAAAACTTATTCAGCCGTTGTCTTAGAATTCTGAAATTCGACATGAAGCAAGGTCTCATAGCATAAGTTTAGGAAAAAACTTTAAATTTGTACTTACGTCACAAAAAAAAATACGATTTATGATTAGGAAAAATCTTCGAGACACCATTCAGGAATTGATCTATTTACATAGGTAAGTTTTTACGGAACCCTCAGTACGCGAGTCCGACTCGCACTTGCCCAGTTTTTTTTTCTTCCATCAACAAATTATTCTGCCGTTCTGCGAGAGAAACTGACTAAAACTCACCCGTGTTCTTTCACTTGCCCTCTGTGTTCCACATCAGTATTGACTCTTGAATAATCCCGCTATCCGAGAAATATATACGGCAGACTATATGAAGAAGGTGCACCTAACTTCACACTGTAATTGGGTGAACTAATTAGACATTCGTCATCAACATTTATCATTTCACCCGAAAGACTTCCACTGTTGGACATAGACCTCCCCCAAGTGTAGCCACAACTTACGGTCCTGTGCGTCTCGCATCCATCAGATTCCCGCGACTCTCATTATGTCATCGGTCTACCTTATGGTGCGTTTACACGTAAGCCCAGCCTCGGCCAATTGCCATTGTTTAAACGGGATTACCCCATTTACACAATGGCTAGGAATGGCAATTGGCCGAGACTGGGGCCACGTGTAAACGGGGCATTAAGGGAGGACTTCCAACGCTACGTCTTCCAGTACGCGGTCGCTACTCCAGAACCTTTCGGTTTAGACATTAAGCACTATTTTAGAGCAGTTTAAAGTGCCCAGCTTAAAGTGAACTCTCATCATTTTCATGTGATACTGGGGATTGGCTATTGAGAGCAGTGTTGGCCCATTGGTAACGGTCTCAACTTACGAGCTGTAGGTCACGGGTTCAAACCCAGACAGGCGCATTACTTTGTGTAATTTATTTCATCACCACTGCTCTCAAAATGTCGAAGGAAAACATCGTGAGGAAACCAGCATGTCCTAGAACCAAAAATTCGAAGACGTGACATCCACCAACGCGCACTGGGCCCGCGTGGTGAATTACGGCCGTCTATGCTTTGCTATGCTAAGCACTATTTAATTGTTTGCTTAATTGAATAACGCGACTTATTTTGTCCTAAAACTTAGAGATAGGACTTCCCTTGAGAGAGGCAAAGATGGTCTATTAAATTGTCTAGTTTTATAAAGTTAAGACTACAGTAATATATTTAATAGCTAAACTGTCATGCTTACGAACATTTTGTGTCTACGTATTGTATAACAACTTTAGCTACACTTAAAGAGATTAAAACGCTTATCGTGTGAGCTTCTTGCTCGTTTTTCATTCTCTTATTTAAGGGGCTTTTACTTTCCCTGCGTTTATGTGATGTGCTCTACTAAGAGATTAAATTTAAGGCCTTCGCTCTACATAGAGCGCTGTGCTGGAACATACTTAGAGCATGTGATATATAATTCAGGCGATTTTGCAACAGAGTTCATGAAGGGTTTAGCTTTTTAATGATATTAAGTACTATTTTTTTATGTGTTTTATTTTTACATTGACGAAGTGAGGTTGATAGTGGAAATTGTTATTATTAACTACTCTTCTTGGTTTGCTTAGTAATAAGTAAGTAATAAGAGATTTTTTTAAGGTAGGAAATCATTAAAGACTTCTCTCGCTCTAGGATACAGCGGGAGTGTCAGACTTTTACTGACTAAAACCACACCTATGTTCATTCTTTACCTTACGTTCCAGGACCCCGGGGTTCCCTTTCGGACTAACCATTAATATTTCATATTTTGATTCAAATCTAAGATTTAAAATCAGTTTCTTACCTTTTACATTCTGATCCTTTAAAAGCAATCTAAAGATCAACAAAAGCTATTTGAATATTATTTACCCATTACCCATACATTTACATACAAACATTGGAATCACCAAACAAGTCATTAGCACTAGATCCCTCCACAGATTAAACGGAAAACACAAACAATACTAAAATCAATAACACCAACTTCACAGCACAAGAATTAATAGAATCCAAACTGACATTTGATAGAGCTGCCAACATAACAAACTGTGGCGAAACATTCGAAAACCAAAGCTAACTTTAATGAACTCGTTAAAATATTCTGTCACCAAAAACGACGTGCCATGGACATAATGTGGTCTACGCTTGTGTATGGTGACCATAACGTTAATAGCTTAGACACTGTCTCACATACGAGCATGCTAAACATCCTGCATAATTAGCTGTGATTAAATTTTAAGAGCTGAAGTAACAGGTTGTACCACAAATGTCCGTTCTGTACTGTCGCAGGTAGACCCATAATCACTATAGTCAACTAGTCATTTTGTGATTACAGCATCATGCTATTCACCTACAAGTTGGTGCTACAAACTATGATTATTGACCTGTACATTTGAAATCACTCGCTAAACAGGTTCGCGCTTGACCGCTTCTCTCTTCTCACTTGATGGAAAGCGACGATGATGATTTTGTTGGTGGATTTTGTTTGTTTTGTGTTTTAGGGATCCGTACCTCAAAAGGTAAATAACGGAACCCTTATGGAATCATTTTGTTGTCCGTCCATCTGTCTGTCTGTCAAGACCCTTTATCTCGGGAACGCGTGAAAATATCAAGCTAAAATTAAATTTATTTAACTATATTCTTGCTCCACCCAGTGCTGGAGAAGTTATCGCGGGAGTATAGGCCGGAAACGAAAACAATCATTTCTATGATCACCAAGCTCAGGAAATGAATAGTCTATTCTGCCTTCCTCCTGATCTATGACATCCTGTGACGATAAACATGTTTTGACAGCGTTTACTTTACCAAAAACTGGACTCATATAAATCTATAAATATAAAAGAAGAAACTGACTGACTGAAATATCAACGCACAGCCAAAACTACTGGGACAAGGAACATGAAATTCTGCTCAAGGTTTCCTTTTATGACGTAGGCGAGCACTAAGAGAGGATTTTCGTTGAGAATTCACACCCTACTGTGGCCAGTGTGAAAACGAAACCCGGGGCCCTGGGACGAAGGCAACTAAGGAACAGGAGTGGGTTTTTAGTCAGTAAAATTCTAACACTATCTCTCGCTCCGTTCAAGCGCGGGATTTGTCATTAGATGATTTTCCCACCTAAAAAAAACCCTAAGGGGATGAAACGGGTGTCCAAAGTTTGTATAGACATATCTATTTCCACGCGGGCGAAGCCGCTGGCAGAAGCTAGTAGGTATATATACAATACTAGACTAAGCAGACATTGTCAAATTTCTTAATACTGTCACTCCTTGAAGCCTAGATCTAGGTGACTAGCGAAAATGCCGAGCTCTATCACTCGGCGTTTAGTAGCTTTACAGAAACAAACAATATAAATGATCACTTAGATATACGAACTACGCCACAGTTGAGGATTCAGGGGGAGTCTGGGTTTTAAGCCTCTACCCTCCTACCAATAACATTTGAATCCTCTCGTGACAAATCTTAAATTAAACTTTTATTATTAATTTAACTATTAGATTTCTTCCAGACTAGAGTGATCAGGCTCTTAATAAACTAGTGCGATTCACCATCAACGATTGTATCACTGCTTACAGGTAGGATCACGGTCAAGCACTGGTATAAATAATTAAAAAAAAAAACTTGATATTATTCTAATTGTAACTTTTTTGGTAATTATTACTCTGCCGTTAGTATAATATTATCGATAAAAGTGTAATGCTAAAGATATGTAGATAATACGTTGTTCTTAAGTTAATCAGTATCAGGTTTTTTTATGGTGGGTAATCATCCAATGAATTCTCGCGCTCTTGGGCGGTGCGAGAAGGCGTGTTAGACTTTTACTGACTAAAACCCACTCCTGTTCCTTCTTGCCTTTGTTCCAGAGCCCCGGAGTTCACTTTCACTTAACCCATGGCCAGAGTAGGCTTCGACCTTGCTGGGCCCCTACGATTTGCTAACATCTTTTTGATTAATCAGTATTAGGTACCTATGTTTTCTCAATTTACAAATTTTTTCAGATACATTCATGAATATCAAGCCAAAATCACGAATCTGCTACTACAACATAGGTGGAAGACCTACCTTGCCGCATGTACCTACCACTAGGGTCATGGGTTGACTTCTGAACAGGTTACCCGTAGTCCTAGAACGCAAAGGGCAACTGAATGGACATGGGTGTGATTATAGTCAGTAAAGGTCAGACACGCCCACGGTCCCCGCCCTAGGGTGGGAGAAGTCATTAGATGATTTCCTACCTCGAAAATAAGATCTGTAACTACCTATAATATACTAAATCAAACTTCCTATAATATACTAAATCAAACTTAAAGAACACATTTTGATCCGTTTAAGTTACACCGCTACTAAACAAATTGCTAATTTTGTCTCAATTTTCCGAGGAACATATTCTTTTACACATAACCTTCAAATATAGAGACATTGCTTAGCATTTTCCCTTCGCAAGCATTTTCCTGGTTTAAGAAAATATTGCATGAAAAAACTACAGGTTGAAAATTCTTGAGGAAGTTTTTCTTATTTCAGATTTGTGTACTTATTTAATGAAAACGAGGTACACATTCATTCTGCTACTTATCTTATATACCGTGATTTGTTACGGCTTTATAACAGGGAACAGTTTCAATTGTAATCGCCTGCTTAAATGGTGACCATAACGTACTTCCAAAATCAACGATAAATTACCAAAGGCGACCTTCACGGAAAGTTCTAATTGAAACCAAACTACAGCACGACAAAAAAAAAACAGCTTTGAAAACAAATGAATAAATTCACACCCCACGCAAATTTAACACACAAATTTCCTGCGTATGCATATTAACATTAACGTAGTAATAAACATAATGCATAATTCAGTGGGTAAAATAAAAATCTCATCCTCGAAATGGGGTCGGATGAATGGACCTCCTACATATCATCCGGAGAATTTCGCAGGAGCTAATACGAAGCGAAACGGTCGCAACTCGTGTTGAGTATGCCAACAATTTTAATAAATAATTACCTTCGTCGGTGCCTCGGCGGATAAACAGATACCAGCTTAATTCGTTACTAATACATCCACTTAAGGGAGAGTCAATTTGAATTTTTAAGGCTTTTCTGCTGTGTTTTCGGTTTCATTTTTGCTACTTAAATAGAATCATCATAATATTCAGTTCCAGTGCTAATACTCCTGCAGTTTTGAGGATCCTGCCATTAACAGGGCCCAAATTATATAAAGACTAGCTTTTGCCAGCGGCTTCGCCCGCTTGAAAGTAGATTTCTTCATACAAACTTTAGACCCCCTTTTCTCTCTCCATAGGAGCTGAATTTTAGAAAATCACTATTAAAGGATTTTCTTGCCTGGTCATAAAAGTAAGCCTTGTGCTAAATTTCATGGTACTAACAACTACTACTACTACTAACTAACTACTAGCACTAATCCTAGTAGTTTCAGCTATGGGTTGATATGTCAGTTTCTCCTTTTATATATGTAGAGAATAGCCATCGCTTGGAAAGAGCAGTTAGGGCAGTAACGGCTTCGATTACGTCGTGGATTCAAATCCAGGCAGGAATTTAATCCTTTAAACTCCTGAGCTTCCTTCCTCCCTAAATCGTGATCATACTGAGATTTACTAGAACCAATAACTTGAAAATGTGAAGAGGCTCGAGTCCCAGCAATGGAAACATTATAAAACTGATTATGCTAGGCCACAGAATAAGAAATAGGCTAAGCTTTAAACATCGAAAACACAATCATAGAGTCGAAAAGCGTTCACTGCCGCATTGTCTCTAGATATACCAAAAGCACAAGACCGGTCAAGGTAACAATTTACTAACATAATAGTTAAACTTTTAACAATTTTTCAAACAGAAACCCCAAAAAGCAGTACTGACGAATAATTTTTGTTCTATACACAAAGCATATTAGCCAAACCCTACAAATGCTTTCATAAAAATAGATATGTATTTGAAATACGGGAAAAGTCACTGACTATAGCAAAGTCAAAGTCAAAACTTTTATTGCAAACCAAGTGTACAATGTTGACATTATATTATTTCATTAAAACTTAGCAGCCTTTTTCAAAAGCATTGCAATTATTATCATCCGCCTGCCCTTTACATCCCAATTTACCATGTACTTATTAAAAGTTAGGTAGGTATTGTTTCTTAATTAATATTATTATTATTAATTTAAAACAACAAAAAAAAAATGTTATGTCAAAATGAAATCATTTCAAAACACACATTTGAAACTTTTCGACCCTGAAAGGTGAATAATAAGTTGTTTCTAATCTTATTTTGAACTAGAAAAAATAAAATTATCCTGCTAAGACTTAAAAGATGTCAGTAAAATTGACCGAGCCAGTTAGGGCCGATGTCTGCAAGAGCTGCAGATTGTGCGAGGTTGTAGTAGTTACCGTAACACTCTTCAGAAAAGGGCAACTGAATGAACACTGTGAACACTGTTCAGTAAAAATCTGACACTCCCTCCCGTTCCACCAAGAGTTGGAGAAGTCATTTGATCAATTCGAGAAAGAGTGACCCGAGGTCGGGCAACTGAAGGAACACAAGTGGGTTTTAGTCAGTAAGTCTGTCACTCCCTCTCTAGAGTGAGAGGGAGTGTCAGAGCGAAGTCATGACAATTTTCCACGCAAAAAACACGGAAATATAAAATCATAAATCTAATTGACCCACAAAATTATCTTATTAGCGCTAGCCGTTATTAATACACTATTTGTTTCTGGTGCCAAACGTATTAACCCTACGTGTGGAGAACAACTGTACCAAATTGGCCAGATACGGAAGACTCTTCAGAAAAAAACTCATGATCCATAATCTAAACGAAGCAACTTGTCAACAGAACCAAGTTCCTGTATCAAACACTTGAAATCAGCCTCCATTATCCTGCAGCGAGGTTCCAGAGCATGAACATCAATATACATACACATGACACATAACAAACGAACATAACAAAAATATCGACGTGTGTATATTCAATCCTAAAACAAAGCTAAGGTCAACTTCATATTTGAACGCTTTATTAACTAGTCATCAAAAAACAGGACGTCGTCGAGCATAACATAGATACGACCCAAATTAGTCTCCACAATTTTTAGCCACGTTGATACCAAAAAGGTACAACGGACAATTGGCCACTCCTAATATGCTGAGGCTAATTGCAGTAAGATACCGTCCTTCTGCTAATTCGATATGTGTTCCACGGGGCGCGGCTTCAAACCAGAGTGCTAAGGACATAAATGCGTCTCATCGCCAAGTAAATCTCAACTCAGTCGACAACGATTTAGAGACGAATTTTCAATGTGCTGCGTAAAATTTAGGCTCTTCTTATTACGGAGCGCCTTAATGGAAATTGTGAGCCGTGCCCGTGTCGTTACGCGCTGCAAATGTACATAATGTGTCGTCAAAAGGGTGAAATATACTTTAGTAGGCTGTGATTTCGTTCGTAGCGAGCCGAGGCTTACCGGCTTTTAAAAGTTTCTCGAATGTGATCCCCGTTAGACGGCGACGTTCACGCCTGAATAGGGACACAGCTGTTTGTAAATTCAAATTATTTTAGACAGTTATAGAAGTGTTATGATTTAATCCAATTTCATATTAGTCCTCATTCATAAGTTTGAATGAAAACTTACTTTTAACTAACTGTAGCTTTTAACGGTCCCGTAGGTTCTAGCGTTATGTTATATATGTATGTATAGCCAATAGCCTTGGGCTATCCACCACTAAAACATTTTTTTTTATAATATAAACTAGTGCTGCTATGCCATAAGTTTAATTCTCTTTGATAAGGAGCCTATTTACTTTAACCTTTTCAACTCGAACCAGCAGTTCATATAAGCTTACATTGATAAAGTTTGAGTCGTAACAAATAGGTTTCAATTACAAGCTCTATTGTCACCGTTCAGATTTCCAATGCTTTAAACCAAATAGGATCCATAAGAAGAGTTCTTTTGTGTGTTTTGTCGCACTAATCTCAGAAAAATTATTTGTGAATGAAGGCTATGTAACATCACGCTACGACTCATGGAAGTGGAGCAGTAGGTAACCAAAAACACGGGTAAAACCGTGAGGGACAACTAGTAACTAATAAGGCAGTTAATCTTTTAAAGTTATTTTATATTTTAGTGTTGAAATTGCAAGCTCAAATCACACTTAGTAAAATAAATTAAAATAAAATACGAGAATCGTGTATGTATGTAATTAAATTAACCTTTCAAAATCGTTATTAGTACTCACTGAAGTCCATAACAAAACAACATATAAATTCATTGAATTTATGACTCGACCTCGCTGCTTATCACGCATTTGTATCTTTCAGTTTATAGGCAATTAGTACTCGCTAATTCGTTTGTACAACGTCATTTTATTTCACAATAATATCAATTATTCCAAACACAATGATAACTATTTCAATTATTTAAAAAACGTAACAATATTTTGAATGGTTATTTTTATTTGATTGTTTTGTGAGATTTTGAAAACTAATTGATTTCTTTTAGTCCATGTCATCATCTATTGTTTTGAATATGAGAATATTTTGTTAATTTATCATAAGACACTCCGTCTTGTAAGTCAGTAAAATTTACAAAAATGTATGCTTGCCCGACTTCTAAATTCTTTTCAACTTTTGTTTTTCATTTTCCTGCCCAGCCGACTCCGACACAATTAAATTCCCAATTCCACTAGTCCAGCCCCTACACAATATTCTTATCTTGCGCGAAACAAAAAAGTGATACTCAAAATATGACGCTTTTATTAAATTCTTCTTGCGTTTATTAACTTGGGGAGAAAAAATGCTCCAAGTTGTTGGAAGAAAACTAGAGTACAAAAAAAGTTTCACGTTTCTTGACTGAGGAATTTTATTAATGTTGGCTACACTGTTACTTGGAAAACATGATTTTAACACCCATTACAAGGCTCTGCTTGCTTCAAAATAATTCCTGTTTTTTATATATTTGGTGGGGAAAATGTGCAGAATTGATTATTTTCACGAGTCAAAACCAAAACAAAACCAGTTTTCTAAATAAAGACTTAATTGATTTTGTAAATAATAGGTCCTTACGGCTGGGCTATAATAGATTAGCCCGCCTGCATTTATAAAATTGGTGTTTTATAAAACGGGTCCTTTTGAAGCTACGTATTTTCGCGAGCATAAAATTCCAGTCGGGCGTTTAAAAATCCATTTTATCTATTTTCATACAACGTAAAGTTACAATAAAATTCTTAGAAAAACTTAAGAAGAAAATATTTTTACTGATACAAGACTGAAGGAAAAGTAAAACCGCAGTACAATGAAGAAGGGAAAAATATTTCTACTTGCGCGCTTTACCGTTTATGGATTTTCTAGACTTGAGACTTTGTTAGTTCGTAACAGCCTATTAATATCCGAGCTTAAGAAAAATTCACTCGTTGAAGTTATTAACACAGCTATGAGGTTCGCCATGCCTTCGGGTTTTGCCTATCAAGTCGAAATTACCAACTAGAAAAAAGTGAAAGAAAGAGAAAGAAAAATGTGTTTTACACAATGAATTATTATCATCTTATGGCTTCTCCTGCTCTATGATGGAGCGAGTGAGCATGTCAGACTTTTACTGACTAAAATACACCTATGTTCCTTCAGTTGCCTTTTGCGATCTAGAACCGTATATTCTTTTGAGAGCCGATTCCATGGCACTAGCAGACATCGGCCCTGCTGGGCCACTACGGTTTCCAAAAAGACGCCCAGCTCGGCATAATATATGATTCGATATTTCATAAATAATGCAGCTCTCACACACAGTATAATTTAAAAAAAAACTCACAGATCAAATGAAATATTTTATGTAACTGCACTTTTTTTTTTCGGGTGGGAAAATCATCTCATGACATCCCCCGCTCTTGGGCGGGGCGGGAGATAGTGTCAGACTTTTACTGACTAAAAAACCGACTCCTGTTCCTTCGTTGCCTTACGTACCAGGGCCGAGTCTTCCTTTCAGAATCAGATCCTTGGCCCCAGTAGGCTTCGACCCTGCTGGGCCCCTACAGTTGCTGACATCTCCTTGAGGCGCGCGTGGAACAGCACGCGCCGTTGACGACTTGGGCTTGGTCCAGACGGTTACCGGACGGTAGGACGGTGAGCCACCCATTGCTCGCCGTCCGCAAGCCCGCGCCTACGGTGGCCGGAAATCGGGATCGGAATCCCGGCGGCGGTTGGGGCGTGAGAACCGTTGCCTCACGCGATCGGCCGCCTCCTTTGCTAGCATTACGCTGCTTCGCACGTATAAATAACGTCTTAAAGAGATGTCAAGATGATTGACGGGATCCGCCAGGGCCAATGCTTGTCTGGGCTGCCTGTGGGGATTATTCGAAAGAGTCACTGTGACTCTGGAAAGCAAAGGGCAACTGAAGAAACAGCTAGTGGATTTTAGTCTCACTTAATGTAAAGTTGGATTGGATATGCCACAACAGCTCAGGGTAGCCAAGTTACAACCGTTTCGTTTCGATTCTCTTTTCGTTGATCGCCTCGTATTCCTTTATTCTGACCACGTGACTAAGCGTTGAGATGACGTCAGATCGACGATCAGGGATGTTACAGATATAGGAATAATATTATACCGGTTATATATTATATTTAGGTGGGAGAATCATCTAACGACATATCCCGCTCTTGGGCGGAGGGGGAGATAGTGTCAGACTTTTACTGACTAAAAGCCCACTCCTGTTCCTTCCTTGCAGATAAATTATTTTCGGATTATCCGCTAATTTCGGTTATAGATTTTAAAATTATAAAAGTAAAATACAAATAGTAAGATGTACAACAGTATATCAGTTTTGAAAATGGTCAATCCACACAACTTGTTCACACATAATCCAATACCCGTAGTACGTGTAACACAAGTTTGTTGTAGAAACATTGAAGCGTAACCAACCTTGGTAAAGTGGTAACAAACAGAACCCTGGTAATGTTCCAAAAAGCCTATTAAGGCTAGGCGGGCCGGTATTCCGGTGCTATATGATAAATGTCAAAAAAACCCGAGCCGCATTGCGGGGTTAAAGGCTACAATTTGCCAACGCAACTACGTTACAAGATATTAATGACTCCACCAATTACATTAAAAATACCATTTTAGACTTAGTTACGTTCTTTTTGTTTTTGTCCTACTAGTACCGGCGTATCGTTTACTCGTATTTTTTGTTAAAGACTTTTTTTAGGTGGGAAAATTATCTAATGACAAATTTCGCTCTTGGGTGGAGCGCGAGATAGTGTCAGACTTTTACTGACTAAAAACCCACTCTTGTTCCTTCGTTGCCTTCGTCCCAGGGCCCCGTTTCACACTACCCATGGCCCCAGTAAGCTTCGACCCTGCTGGGCCCCTACAATTTGCTGACTGGGCCCCTACAATTTGCTGACATCTCCCTGAGGCGCGCGTGGAACAATACGCGCCGTCGACGACTTGGGCTCGGTCCGGACGGTTACTGGACGGTCGGACGGCGGGCTACCCATTGCTCGCCGTCCGCAAGTCCGCGCCTACGGTGGCCAGAAATCGGGATCAGAATCCAGGCTTAGGAATATACTCTTTCAGTGATTCATAGTAGAAGTACACTGCGCACTCGTGTGCCACGTACGCAAATAAAACAAAACCAGTATTAACCAAATACGCGGGTCAAAACGCAAGGGATAGCTAGTGTATTAAAATAATTATTTAAATTCAAGTTATATTAAGTATCTTAATGTAATTATTTAAATTCAAGTTATATTAAGTATCTTAAGTATCTTTATTTGCACGCCATGAGATATGGCAGACATGTCGTGAGCCACTTTTATTTAAGATCTTGCATGCATGTATTATTTTAATTCTGTATGCATACACATGTTTGAACAAATAAAATTTCTTATTCTTATTCTTTTATAATAATGTAAGATTTAGATTTATGCCATTAAGCTTTTAGGAAAATTAACCTGCCTCAAACGTGACAAAAAAAAATTATTTCATAATTTTCATATTATCCCTACCCTCCCTAATATTGATCAAACTCATAATAGATACATATAGGTACCCGTATTATTCGTTTGTATCCTGTTACCGGTGTGTGTTATAGACGTAAAACGTGTTACAATACGATTATGCTCTTTGGATATTAGTGTGTTCCATAATAAGATTAGACCGGCCTAAATGTATATTGATGTTACCTGTGGTTTCATGATATAAAAGTGGGTCTACGCTAGAGCGAATCACGAGCCGAGCAAAAATTCGTGTAGTGCAAACCGCCTCTAAAGGAGCCGAGCACGAGTGATACTACACGACTTTGAGCTCGGCTCCTGCTCGGCTCCTCTAGTGTAGAACCCCCTTAAGCAGTTGCTATAGAAACTACTGTACGTACCCCGATAATAAGTAGCTTTTGTCCTTCTCTGGTTTTTGAGGACAAATGTGAAGATAACTACAAAGCACCAAGAAACGGGAGGTGGACCGTGTGATAGGTGATATTTTTTTATGACCCCCTCCCCCCTATCTCGCCTGATGATAAGCGAATATGTCGTCGACGATGTAGCACGCTTGCCTAGAAGTAAAAGTTCACTCTTGACTTAAAGACCCCGAGGTTGTAGCTTTTAGGAAACACAGATTTTGGTAGGGAATTAGGTCTGTTTTTATTTTATTTACAATATTTTGTACTAAACGAAAAAATAACACTTTAAATCAGGATTCTAAGTCAACGGCAAGTATCTTATAGGTTTTGATTTCCTAGCGAGAACCAAAATATGCGCCCAAAAGGAGCAAAAACTACCTTGTTTTTAAATTTCATTGACTTATAAGTTTATATTTTTCACTGCTGAGCTTTATAACTCTACGCGTTCCTAAGAAAAAAGGTCTCGACACACGGACAACAAAGTGACCCTATAAGGGACCCGTTTTGGCCGGCTTAGGTACGAAACCCTAAAAAAGCCAAAAAGTACAGTCAGTTTCAACGTATGTTTATCTATAAGGGGTTGTTATAGTAACGGCTTATCCTATTGATCCGAAACCTACACTATTGGGTGTATATCGCATAGCATCCAGATAATAACAGATAACATCCACGCAAAAGTTGAGGGGCGTCTATAATAACATTATCAGTCAATAGATAAATTGGGTATATCGCATCAATAAGGATAAAACGTTAAAGTAAATAGAGAAAATATTATGAACAAAAGCTTTCATGTAAGGTAAATTTAGACGGAGTTATAACAATCATAGCAGTATGGAAGAATCTGCAAACTTAAGTAGCACTGGAAAAGGTAGATAAAAAGGTAGTAAAGTGGTGACCACGTACTGGAAGACGCAGTGTTAGATGGCTGGGTGGGCCGACAACCTGGTGATTGTCACGGGAATCCGATAGATGCGATACGTACAGATTATGACGATAATGATACTCGTAGTAGCTAAGCCAAATGCATTCAAAACATGGAAGAGGTGACTAATAGAGAATAGAATAAACTTTATTGTTGGAAACCAAAATAGTAAAAAAAACTTCAAGTATTGGTACAATGGCTCTCTTCCCTCCTCCATACATTTTATTTAATAAGATAAAGCATCTTATTTTATTGAATAAAGATGTATGGAAGATGAAGATATGCGGCGCAGATCAAGTTTAAATTCCGATAAGTGTAGGTGCAGGAGGATGAAGGATTCAAAAACATGAACAAGAGAAATCAGAGAGGTGCTCGAGAAATTCGTGATTAAATTAGCCGAAAAAGCACAAAATTCATCCACATAACTTGCACAATTAGCAGGTAACAACTACTACTGAACTAGGTATATTATTGTGAAAGAAAACTGCGGTGTCGTAATGTAACTTGAAGAGAAGAGATTATTTGATTTATTGCCAAACTAAAGCGTGACATACAGAGGTCTTAAATATAGCAAAATATTGTAGGACGGTCTCCTAACGAATCCCGCAAGGCCGTAACGCCAATATCTTCTAAAGCTGGTGCGTGCATACATAAACTGAGGCCTTTCTTATTCAATTCAGCCCGACTCTTACTGTCCTCCCCAGCGACGCCCTAAGCCGAGGTCCGTACCCCACATGGAGTGCCCTTAGCGTGTAGTCACCGCCAGCCGCTATAGGCAAGTCCGGTTAAGTAGACGGCAACCCCACAGGTTGACCTACGAGGACCTACAGCCACATACAAAAAAAGGACCAGTATACGTGCATGAAGCAAAAAAACACGTGGTATTACCAAGTGCCAACGACTAGAAAAAACGCGTAAGTTAAAGTTACAAAACTTAACAAAAACTGCATTGAACTTGCAGATTACGCCAGGGCATATATGCAGAGAGGTTACCGACTCGACTTACAACATTAACTAAGTCTAACGAGTCAATTAAGCTAGGTAGGTGTTGACACAACTTGTTCGCACGAGGCATGATAACCATCTGGTTTATCAACGTTGTAAATAAATATGACCGCTACTGTGCACGTAATGTTGCCAACATTATTGTCGACCTTTTCTTTTGAATAATTGAATTACTTTAGTACCGGCGTGGATTTTTCTGGACTATAGACTGGTACTGAAATGCCGCAATTACCATCTTGGATTATGCTAAAAATAAATCGTTATACCCACCAAGACTACTGTTTTTGGTTTTAAAAAGTGCTTCAAAAAGTCTGAGGTATAGTAGTGCACGCTAAGCTTCTGTACTTTAAAAAAAAAACATTATCACAGTTTTTACATATTTAAAAAACACTATCATCTACACTAATATTATAAAGAAGTAATGTTTTTTTTTTATTGTATGAAGTAATCTCTGAAAGTACTGGTCCGATTGCTAATATTTCTTTACCGATAGAAAACTGCTTTATTCCTGAGTGACATAGACTATATTTTATCTAGGCAGGTGAAGCCGCGGGCAAAAGCTAGTTATAAATGTAAGTATATATACACTAAATAAAAGAACCCTTACGAATTAACTAAAAGTAATGTAAAATATGGCATCGAAAAACTCCTCCACATCGCTGCCGACTGGTAATGTACCCAAAAGACTGGTGGTAGACAACTACCAGATAGATTAAGGTAATCACAAAAAGCGTTAAAGGTTACTATGAACGAACATCATTTTGAGCAGTTTAGCTCAACACGCGTTCCAAATATAAACATAAAGGGACAAGTCTCTAATACGTACAAACAAGAGCAAACATTTCGACTTGTTGCTCAGCCTCTCTGTGCTTAATTCCGGAGAATGCGAGATTCGTAGGATCGCCATATAATGAGCTACATTTTACGGTCAAACCCTTTGAGTGCGGTGACAAAACTAGCCCTGGGTCCGACGTGGGCCCGGGGCACATTCACAAGGCCTACAGTGCCACCATAAAACGGTCAATTAGGTAAAATTAAAAGCGGCGCATTTGCAAATTGGTGTGTTTAAACCACGGACTACAATGGCGGCCGCACATAATGGGAACTAAAGCGAAATTATCCTTTTGTACATGAAAACTCCTTTGAAAAGCCACCAGTATTTTTTTTATGTAGAACGCGACGCAACTGCGATTGCGTTGTAGATACAAACCATTGAGGGAAACAATGTCTTTGTTGTTGTAACGTTATTCAATATTTTTGTTCGTTCTGGTATAAAAATCTTTGAGGGCGCTTTGCGGCAAATTAAATTGGTTTTTTGACAACAAAACAGCTATTTTGATATGCCGTGAAATTGACAAGTTGATTTAGAAAACTTGCCCCGCTAAAACATGCCTCTTTCAGTGGTTATAGCGTTATTTTTTTAATCGTGCCATTTTTTATTGCAAGCATTCTTTTATAAGCAATATGAAACATAGTTGCATTAGATGTTCTAATGAAATCCCTGCAACACAAAAAAAAACACCAACAACACACTTTGCAACTTGTTAGCGTTCGGTCGTTCATACATTTAACGTATAATCAAAAGGTTGTTGCAAAGAAATATCTAGAAACCTACACATTTATTTTTTTTCGTGTGGGAAATTATCAACTGCTCCCGCTCTAGCTGGAGCGAGAGGGACTTTTGTTACTAAATCCAACCAGTGTTCCTACAGTTTCCCTTTGTGTTCCAACGTCACGGTAATTATTTCGAATAATCCCGCAGCCTACGACTCGGTACATACATAATAGTGGGTATCGAAGACCCCAAATAATCACTTCATCAGTAGGAAATAATGACAGCTCGCTTTAGACTTTTTTAGGAAACCTACAAATAAATCCTATCGTTCTGGGTGGAGCGACAGGAAGTATCAAACTTTTATTGACTAAAACCCTCCTGTGTTCCTTTAGTTACCCTTTTTATTCCAGGGAGTAGTAATAGTAACTCTTTCGAATTATCTCACTGGCCAGACAGAATCCTAGACCTAAACATATTAATGTTTAGACTCCACACAATTAATGACTCATAAAGAAATTTGCATGAATATGAGCAACTCCATAATAATTATCCCTTTGATCTTTACGTTAGACACTCATTTGCCGTTGAAAGTAAATATCAAACCGTACTTTGCACTGGTGGACAATATCACCCCATACCTACCCCACATAAATGTATAAAAATTTTATTATGCATGTCTCATGCTTTTATCCCCCATAGGACACACGGAATATAAAATGTATCGACTTATTGCGAAGTCAATATTACTTGGATCCATGCAACGCCACATATTCCCATCTTTAAGAACTATAAATGTTACTATGGCAACTAATCGCAACCGCAACATAACAGACTATAATTATATAAACTCATGAAATTGTTTTTCAATATTTTTAGTAGTAAATTATTATATTTATCCATAGAATAGAAAAGCATTCGTTTATCTATACTGTACACGGAAACAAGTCATTACAAAGTCTATCGATCTGCTAAAAATACGAGCAACACCGAAGCATAAAGATATACAACAAGACTTTTTAAAACATGACCTCAAACTAGGATTTTCTTTGCTAAGCCGGTAAGCCGTGGATTTTGGGGCATTACGTTTTATTGGCCCAGAGTGTACGATGTGCAAGCACCTGAAGCTTGAAGTATTCATAAAGCTGAGGACGTCGAGAACTAGACTAGACTTGGTTTTGTAGGGATGGGGCAATGCGGAAAAGTGTCGACACGGGTAACGGTGGATAACGATTAAATGTCGATAGTTGTTGTTATTTCAAATGTAGCGTTAGGTAGATTGCGTGTATTGGGAAGCTAGCATATGAAATCAAAGATACTTTGTAACACATTTGTTTGTTTAATGTTCTTGCTTCGTTTGCCTGAAAATAGGATTTCCATGGAAATTCACAATCATGAAATAGGTACGAAAATATGAATCCGAAAATATTCCGTGTTATGGAAAAAACATTTATATATATAATTTATTTTCTGAAATATTTTTAAATACCTTCCTACTTATTAATCAAAAGGAAATTGCCCGAAAACAAACTTAATTACAATGCAAAAAGGCAGACTGATTACAGTTTACTTCATATTTATTGTCATCATATCAGCCGAAAAATGTTCATTGCTACATATAAGCCTCCCTCAAGCGTCGTCAAAATGAACAGTCCTGTCTTGCATCCATCTGGGTAAGATATCTTACCAGACCATCAGTCCACCTTGTGGGAGGTCTACCAAGTACCAACGCTACGTCTTCCGGTAAACGGTCGTCAGTTCAGAATCTTTCGGAATCACCGTTCATCTCTTCGGTGAGCAATTTGCCCTGCCTACTACTGCCACTTCAACAGTTCATTGCTAAAACTTAATTAAAATTAAAACTTAATTAAATCACTCTTATTTAGAAAGCAGAATTATAAGAAATAGGATGCCTGTTTATAAAATTCCACCAAGATATGTTGTGTTGTTTAATTATAATTTGATTTTGATTATGTGATTGTGAATTAAAATTTTATTTTTTATAGTGTTTTTCACATTGGTTGTAATTATATTTTTTATTAATTTATTTGTTTATATTATAAAATTGTGATCTGTCACAAAGGACATTTATTATTTCAGGTGAAAGACGTACACTGTTGGACATAGGCCTTTCCCAAATGTCGCCATAACGACCGGTCCTGTGCGTCTCACATCCATCGGATTCCCGCGAACCTCATCAGGTCATCCGCGGTCCACCTTGTGGGAGGCCGGCCTTTCAACGCTGCTTCACCCGGTGCGCGGTTGCCTCTCCAGAACTTTGCGTTCCCATCGATCATCTATTCTGCGAGCATCTATAATCCTGAGCCACCACTTCCGTTCTGTACTCTAATCGTTTAATTCTTCGTTGTGTAAATATTTTCTTCATTATTACTTGTTCAGGTGACAATAAATAAATCACTAGTGAATTTAAATAAATATAAAAAATCTTTTACTGACTTTCATAGAAAATTGTACAAAATCATAAAAATAAAATTAAATAACTAAATGTAGAACTAATCGATACCGTTACCATTGCCCATCCCATCCCTATAACACTGACAGTGTTACGACTCGTCACTAGAGGTCGACGGGTCAGCTGAAACCTGTGGGGGTGTGGGAAAGGGGTGCGGGCGTTGTCATGGCGACGGCGCCCCACAACACGCCGCGGCGGCGCCAACCGCTCCACACACAAACGTACCTTATTATGTATGTTTTATGTGTTTGTTGGCTCGGCTGTAACGTGGATTGCAACGGCAACACACACATCCAAACACACACGAATAAATATACGCGCAGGAAATAGAACGCGTTTTAATATTTAAAAACGTATGAGGACAGACGTACGGTAGCCAGTATTAGCTGTGTATTTACCAAATTATAGGGCTTGTGGCGCGACTTCACCGTACAACTGAAGGTTGAATAACAATTCAAGTAGTGCCGTCGAACATTAATATTAGATGTAAGACTTACTTAGGCTAATAGTAGGAGTAACTGCTCTATTAAATAAATTGAAGTGGAGCTGGGTAGCTCCATTATATATTCAAATTTAATTTGATTATAACCTATTATAATTACAGTAAAGTTCAATTAGAAGTTTCTACAAAAGCTTCTATTGTTTTCACCTGTTATGCGATATCTGTAGAATTCTGGCACGTGCCACAAACCAGAGCATTATTCTCGTCATACTCCAGTTTTATTCGAAAAACGAACACAAAACCGTTAATTACAATAATTGTGGCAATTACATACATTAGTGGTATATATTCAATTATCTACGTTCGGACCGTTCTAACTCCTCCGGAGCACACATTCGGCGAAATTACAGAAGCGTTATGTTGGTAATTGATGCTATAAAAGGTAGTTTAGCCTGGACGGCCGTTATTATAACAAATACTGTGTCGGTAACTGCCACAGAGTAACTGCCTTCCTCACGCACACTGGCCAAGAAAGCGCACTGAATTCTTTATGCTGTGGCGTGTTTATTTTGGTAATCATTAATAAGATTACATTCTGTGATGTTTGCGGGAGTGCGTAAGAATTACCTTCCTACATTAAACAGTGTTTAAAATTAGTAGGTAAATAGGTGGTTAGACAATAATAATTGATAAGCAGGTAAGCGGCCGTGACTTCGCCTGTGTAAGCTCGATATTGTCCTATCATAATCTAGACAATGAATCTGTGTATTGCGTTAAAATATAGAGCTCCTGTATAAAACTAAAGAAATAAAGTGTCTAGGAGCGTTTAGTTATTGCAAAAAATTACAACAATTAACCATTAACTACAAGAAACAATGAAAACAAATTCTCTTAAAAACATAAATAAAGGTTTTTGCATTTTGCAGCTATACCAACCAAAGCGACATTACAACACTACACTACTACACACAAAAATACAAAATTTAAGAAAATTTCAATTTCGCGGGCATGGCCGATACCCGGGATTTTCCGAAAAGGAAACCTGTGGTCTTAGAACGCAAAGGCCAACTGAAGGACACTGGTGTAGTTTTATTCAGAAGAAGTCTAACACCCCCTCTTGCACCACCCAGAGCGAGAGAAGTCATTGGATGATTTCCCACATAAAAAAAATCTGAAAGTTTCAACTTAAAAAAATACTTTAACTTACTTACAAAACACAATTGGCATCCACAAATATCTACGTCCTTAATGCGGACGTTAGGGTGTGAGTACTTACTCATATTGAACTCACCGACACAATAGGTACCATGTTAAATTGTAATTTTAAAATTATGATTTTATTTATATAAATGTCTTCTCCATTCAATACATGGAACTACTTTAATGTCTGTGGTAAATACGTAAGTGCAATCAAAATTGTAATTTTGAAAGTGTGAGCCTGAAGTTCCATCACACAGGTCTTGAACCCAGTATAGAGTCCAACTCTCAAAAAGAATAGATGTTCTAATCAATAGTTACTTTTAACCTTTGTACATTTTGAGAGAAAAAAATAAAATATTATTATTATATAATAAATCTGCAGAAATTTTTATTTGTGCGCGCATCACGTAAAATGTCTAAAAAATTTATCTATATATTATATCGATAAATTTTTACATTAAAATTGTGTGTAACTTATATATTACTTCGGCTTTGGTTGACTATATCGAAAGATAAACATATAATTATGACTGTTAGGGGTTTTTTTTTTTTTTTAGGTGGGAAAATCATCTTATGACAAATCCCGCTCTTGGGCGGAGCGAGAGATAGTGTCAGACTTTTACTGACTAAAAACCCACTCCTGTTCCTTCGTTGCCTTCGTCCCAGGGTCCGGGTTTCGTGCTGTTAGGGGGTACGAAGTTCACCGGGTCAGCTAGTCAGAAATATAAAGAACTAATGCCCTCAATCATAAAACAAAAGCACATTTTCCATTCCCACATTAATCTTTAATTAGTCGATATGCCAATGATTCCATTCGTTTCACATTTCTAAACGTCATTATAAAAAATATGTAGGTTACTCAAATGTTGCGATTGTAACAAACTTCGATTAATTTCAAACAATTACAAAATCTGACCTGTAACGTTATGTTGATATTTACTGGCGGGTATTCGGCGAATCGTTGCTGCATTTAATCGATTAGTGGATATTTGGAATTTTAGTGCTTTATTAGAAACCGGCAATATTCATATGTATAAAATGTATCATGCTTAATTATAAAGTGATCGTATATTGGAAAAGTACTGTAAACTACTAGCAAGAGGATAGACTAGAGAATTTTTCCGGTTGCTTTTGTTTTTTTTTTTTTTGTAGCCCTCTAAATAGCTGTAACGCGGACAGCTTTAAGTCCGAAACTTCGAGTAAATTAAAAAAAAAAAACTAGATGGCTAATGTCAATGTCAATGTAAATTTTGAATTTAAAAATACTCAAATACAATACACATCTAAATAATTTAATGAACAGATGAATGAAAAATATGGACAATAAAAAATCGATGAAAAAAGTCCATACATGAGAAGTGTTTAGGGGTCTGAAAGGATAGCAGATGACCCCTCCAGCGGACCATTTTAATTTGCCTCACGATCCACCAAACAAACACCCTGTACATAAAAGGAGACACACAGCAACACAACAACACACAATCGAAACTACTGGGACTAAGATGGTGAAATTCTGCACAACGTTTCCTTTTATGACGTAGGCGAGAACTAGGATTTTGTTTTCCAAAATTCACTACATAACGGGATGAAATTAGGGTCCAAAGTTTGTATAGAGAAACCAACTTTCACGCAGGCGAAGCCACGAACGTAAGCTGGTTATAAATAAGACAAAACACTAATATTGACAGAGAGATTTTAGGAAGGCCGTCATACCAATAGGCGCAAGTGATTTTTGATAATAATCTAAAAGAGTTACTTCGTAGGAAAAAATACCACTTATCTCCCATTCTCACAGTACACACTAGAAAAGAACACACATTTTTTTTTAAGCAGCCCATTCTCAGTTTGTCATAGAGTTAATATTTGACTTGTAATGTGCTTCTATTGTGCTTTTGGGTACAATATTGACTGGTCTACACTGTTCTTACATAATATCTATTAATACTGTAATATGAAAATATTGTAAACAACCACTTTTTTTAAAAGAGGAATCATGGAGTTTCTTGCCGGTTCTTCTCCATAGGAAACGACCAATTTGGAACCGTGCTCTAGTTTCTGACGTTTTATAAGTGCCCATGTAGGCCTATGTGAAATAAAAAAATTACTTATTTATTTATTTATTTTATTTAATAACTTTTATTTAATAAATTGATTTAGATCGGAATATTGAATTGAGTTGAATGTAAATAAAAAAAAATTGGATTTGTTGTTATGGCTACTAACATAGTGTACCTATAGGAAAAAATTGTTAGGAACCCTTAAACGTGTGCAAACTCGAAATAAAAGTGAATATTATTAATATGTGACAATTTGAAAAAAAAAAAATTGAATGTCGGTTAGTTAACAGAAAAAAATATTAAATCATTTAGTGTTTATTTACATTCATTCAGCAGATTCGGACCAATTTCAATATTTAACAGCCATTTCGTTCAGCAGCAAATAAAAAACTTTAAAAAATATGCAATAAATTCGATGGCAATTACGACATCAATATAAAATTGGTACTGCATACAAAGAGTCAATCTACAATCCGATATCGCTAAAATGTTCACACATTTTCAGTGCTACAGTAATAAACAAAGTGAACGGGTAAAATAAAAATATAGTCAGAATATATTTGGGATGTGTTTTTTTCTGTATTTCCCTCGTACTGTATAACCTGTGACTGCATGGCCGATTTTCAAACGCCATTTTATCGTATGTCAACGAACGACAGACGGCACGCCTGCGTGCAACACGCCAAATCTCAAAATCTGTCATACCACCCGTGCACGCAACAAAAATAATAACCAATTTTATTTATGAAAATTAACCATTTATTTACCGTAATGTACTGCTGCCCATTTATTTCTTACGTGACTCATATCAGATACAATAATATTATAGGAAAATGCGTCATGAAAATCTTTTCAGTAATATAAAAATCTGAACAATTATGCCGTCACGAAATGGACAGTCCCGTATACCTTCATTATGTACCTAATCATGAATACTTTTATGACATACTCCCTTTTTCAGATTCCGTACCTTAGAAGGAAAAACGAAAGTATAGGTCTTACCAATGCCCTTTTCCCCAGTATAGCCAAGAAATCGGTTACCAGATTTGCATGGGACATCCTGATATTCCACTGAACTGACCACTTCCTGATGGCATGTCCCGATACACCCTTGACCGGGAAGCCAAATGTCCTGATTTTCTTTATCTCGTTAGACAGAACTTTGATTAATAATTTATACGAGAAAAACATATGTCTGCAAACTCTTGCGACTCTAATTATATTATATATACTTTATTTATAACAATATTTTTGCTTTATTGTATTTTTAAACCAACTTAAAAAATATACAACCGAATTATAAACCCCCCCTTTTTTGAAGTCAATTAAACACGAGGAGGTTCCCATTTCGATCGTATTTTTTATTTTTGTTTGTTAACTCATATCTCCGTCATTTATGAACTGATTCGGAAAACTACTCATTTTTTTCAAATTTGTTCCATTTTTATCAAAATTTGAAATGCGATAACTGTAACAGAAGTGTAGCCTGTATGCCAAGATTCATTCCTAAAGCCTACCAAGGCTTCCTGGTCGTAATAAGCTTATTTACCACCGAAATAACAAGTTTTTTTTTTAGGTGGGAAATCATCCAATGACTTCTCGCGCTCTAGGGCGAAGTAGGAGGGCGTCTCAGACTTTTACTGACTAACACCCAGCCCTATATTCCTTCTTCACCGTGCGTTCCAGGACCCCGGGTTTTGCTTTCAGAAGCGAACCTATGGCCCCAGCAGGCTTCAGACCTGCTGGGCTCCTACGGTTTTACTGACATCTCTTTGAGGCGCGCGTGGCGCGCTACCGACGCGCCATCGACGACTCGGGCTTGGTCCAGACAGTTACCCGACAGCCGTATTGTTGACAAAACATTCACAACAACACACTAAACCACCCTAACCATTAACTCTCTATACGAAGGACACCCTACATCAACATAAACCTTTTTAACGTCCATCAAACGATTACCGTTTAATAAAATTAATCATTGCTCACCCAATACATGATGGGCAGTGAAATCGCGAATTGATTCACAATTCGACCTCAATTCAATAATGGTACAATAAGTTGTTAGGTTAGTACATAGTGTCACCGGAAATTGATCCACGGGTCGGCGCACGCCTGCGCAGGAAATGAAATCGCGTCCGACATGGCCGCTGATCTATTGTGCGATGCGCGCGCGCTTGTTATTTTGTTCATGCGTTTTCGAGCATTTTATTATAACTGTATCTGTTTTTTAATATGTTTTATTTTTTTATAGGTATGTTTTATTATTCATTGCAATATTTGTTGCTGGCAAAACTTGCTGAATAGGTATGTTCAATATCAATCGATCACTATTATTATTATAGTAAAGAATATCCCTCACATTTTTATATCGCTTCAGCTGGTTTGAATCCACCAGTTTCCAGATAAGCCTCACTAAACATCAAAATTATGATACATCATCTTTTTTTAGGGTTCCGTACCTCAAAAGGAAAAAAACGGAACCCTTATAATATCACTTTGTTGTCCGTCCGTCTGTCTGTCTATCTGTCAAGATCCATTATCTCGTGAACGAGTTTGAGGCGTGGCTGGAAAGACCTCATGGCGTCCTCATCTTCCGCATAACGCAAGTTCTCACCGGACATGGACTGTTCGGAAGCTACCTGCACCGGATTATGCGGAAGAATCGCTCGGGTGTCACCACGCCGTACTTTTGTACGGGGCATGGTTCAAAGCGAGTGGCAGGCGAACGCCCCCTTCTGTAAAGCAGTAATGCTAGCAAAGGAGGAGGCCGCACGAGCACGCGCGAGGGAGCGACCCTCACGCCCCAGTCGCTGGAATCCCAATCCCGATTTCCGGTCACCGTAGGCTTGCAGACACTCCCTCCACCTTCCCATGGCCCGACCAACTAACATATGTTATACGGGCCGAATCGTGGGGCGGCTGCGGACTTAGCACCCTTGACCATCTTGGCTTGCGGACAGCGAGCAATGGGTAGCTCGCCGTCCGACCGTCCGGTAACCGTTCGAACCGAGCCCAAGTCGTCGACGGCGCGTACTGTTCCACGCGCGCCTCAAGGAGATGTCTGCAAACCCAGCACGATCGAAGCCTACTGGGGGCCAAGGGTTTGTTTCTGATAGGAAAACTCGGCCCTGGGACGAAGGCTAAGAAGGAACAAGAGTGGGTTATTAGTCAGTAAAAGTCTGAAACGCCCTCTCGCTCCGCCCAAGCGCGTAGGATGTCATTGAATAATTTTCCCACCGACAAAAAAGAACGACCAAAGTAAAGATGGTGGAACTAACTAGATTCCTTCATGAGGAATTGGACAACAATTGAAAACTGCCGTGGAAAGAGTAGAGGGAAATTTTTGACCAGTGGGATAGTATCGACATGGTGTACATAAGGTTAAGCATCTCACAAGGGTACATCATGCAAGCGAGTATCCTGCAATCAGATACACACGATCGTCGACCACATCGTCGCTTTCCATCAGGTAAGATAGTAGTCAAGCGTGAGCCTAAAACAAAAAAAAAACACAACAATTTTCTGTACCTCTTTCATAAATCTGAATTATAAAACATACAACAATTCAACAGTCTAGACCAGACAGTAGAAAACGAAATGGTTTGTGAAATGATTGCTTCACAAATGGATAGAATTGTCGGCACGTCACGCCACTCTGCGCCCGCGCCGGATTCGAAATCGCAACCGGACAATTAGGATGCGCTTTGATGCGTTACGGACCGTCGACCGCGCCTTCGTTCTTACACAATTACAATTGGTACTTTTTGGTTACCGTTTCAACGCCTCATTGAGTTTAAGTTCTGACTTAATAATGACAATAATTTATTTCTCAGATCATACAATCCATAAACTTAAATATACTGTCTGTAAGGTACAGACAGTAAATTTAAATCCTGACTATGCTAATTCATATCCAGAGAATTTTGATGACTGACTGACATTTAAATAATCTTTGTATGTCTTTTATACGAGTTTGTTTTAAATAAAAAGACATGTCAAAATTGTTTACGTTTAGTTACGCAGAAGTTTTGCACAGAGGTTCCTTTTACGGGTAGTTCTTCAGGGACAAAATTTTAGATGTCAATGGGTGTAATTTTGAACTAGTGAAAAAAAAGTTTTTTTTTTTTTGTACAGTTAAACTATGCCTTACTGGGACAAATCATTATTTCAGCCGAAAGACGTCCACTGTTGGACCCCAAGTGTCACCATAATTATCGGTCCTGTGCGTCTCGCATATATCGGATTCCCGCAACCCTCACCAAGTCTACCTTGTCTTTAGGAGGGAGGCCTTCCAACGCTGCGTCTTTCGTTACGTGGTCGCCACTCCAAAACCTTTCGTCCCCATCGAACATCTGTTCTGCGAGCAATGTGCCCTGCCCACTGCCACCTAAGTTTGGCGATTCTTTGGGCTATGTCGGTAACTTTAGGTCAGAGACTTTAAGTCTTCTGATGAGGCCCATTGTAAGCGACCACGTTTCGGAGCCATATGTCATCACTGGCAACACGCACGGTTCATAGACTTTCGTCTTGAGACGCTGTGGTATATTGGACGAGAAGACACTGCGCAGCTTCCCAAACGCTGCCCAGCCGAGCCGGATACGATGATTGACCTCTTTCTCGAAGTTAGACCTACCGTAGTCGTCCACAACTTCGAGTGTAGTCTCCGATCTTCGACAGAGTGGGTGCTACATGGTTATTTACCAGGATTTAAGTTTTGTCCATGTTAAAGAAAATTGAACAAAATTATTAGGCTCGCGTTTGTCTACTACCTCACCTGATGGGTAGCGATGATGTGGTGGACGATGGAGCACGCTTGCCTAGAAGTAACCTGTTCTCTCTTGACTTAAAGACCGTACGTCTGGCGGTACGATGGTGGAACGGGATAGATGGATTTAAATTGTGTAATTGTGTAATGCACACACTATGACCAGAACCAAATCATCATTGTTTTATTGTTCTGCCGCATATATTACCACGTCTTGCTTGACTGCATATAGCGGCTTTGAATTTAAATCATTCAAAACACGTTGCTTTTGCAACTAGTGCAGAAAGATACACCACATATTTCTTTGGATTCTGAATTTCTGATCGTGTCTCACCTTGCGGTATACGCACAGATACTAATTCTGTAGCCCTCAAAACCGGAACACGTGAAGATGTTGATGTAATTAAGACAAAGTTTCAGTGAAACGGACCGAAAAGCATTCGGAGTGTGATCTATAAAAATGGCCCGATTTCTGAAGCTGTTTTTTTTATTTTATTTATTTAAGAAGAACCAATAATTGTACAATATGTATTACAATTAATATGGTATCATGTTTGGGTAAATAATGGACGCTTTGGTTAAGGTTTCTACGCACCCGTTATATATCGTAACGTGCGTTCGCGCCAAACGCCTCGAGTAGGCTACGCCTCCGATTCCTTTGTTCTGACTACGTGACTGAGCGTTGAGATGACGTCAGAACAAAGGGATCGGAGGCGTGGCCTACTCGAGGCGTTTGGTGCGAACGATACGATTGTAACATGGCTAGGGGGGCAGGTACTATAACTTATAATAGGAATAACGTTACTGTGATTCTATGCAATAGTAAGTAATGAAATTTCATAGTTTCCTTGCGATTAGAATCAGAAATGTAGACCTCTGCAGAACCAAGTTTACCAACATACCTCGAAGAATCACCAAATTTAACTGGCAGTGGGTACAATGATTGTAGAACAGATAGTCTATGGAGCCAAAAGGTTCTAGAGTGGCGACTGCGTACCGGACGACGCAGCTTTGGAAGACAAGATGGACCGATGACCTGGTAAAGGTTCCGGGAATCCGATAGATACGAGACGCACAGGATCAGTCTTTGTGTCAACACTTAGGGGAGGCCTATGTCCAACAGTGGACGTCTTTCAGCTCAAATGATGATGAAGATTGTATGCCTCAATAAATTCATGCTTTATGAAAATAACGTAGCATAAGGCTTGTTTTCTCTATTCTTCCCTTGTTATGCTAAGCTATTTGAACCAACAGCGGTCAAATCCAATAACACTGCTCGACTTGGGAAGCAAACCTAAGACTTCTTGTTCAGCAGTACATTTTCAGATCAATAGATAAACGAATCCGTTTGTTTAATGAATCGAGAAGAATGAATTGCTAACTCATACATACTCTATATAGATCGTTTGGGAACTCAAGAGGTTTTTCTATTGACTGACAAGATAAAAAAAAAGAAAAATCCAATTCCAAGAAACAATAGCTCTCATGCCTTACTAATCGTAGATAAATGTGACAGAACCGGTAAATCTAAATTTCTAATACAGTTACAAAACTACCCTGGCTTAGATATTTATCGACTATACAACATTAGTTTTAGTATATGCGAAACCCGAAACACGTGTCTAGTTTTTTATTGTATCATGAAAAATCACAAAGTTACAAACTTGTTATGTTACCTGGATGTCCACACAAATACATTGTCACCGGGCCATCCGGGCAACTTAGGGGTTGTTTTGCCCCCGCACCCAACTGTGCGCTGGCGCCTAATGCCCGCTACGACTTGCCGTGACCTGTGTTGTACTTAATGTCGGTGATGTCCAACTTCTGACCTTTTTTTAATATTTTAGGGAAAAAATGTAACATGGTGCAAAAATTATTGAAATCAATTCAGTTATTATTTCTGAACAAACTTTATTCAGCTTTCGCATATACTAGAAATAATGTTGTATAGGTATACTATATGTTAATAATAGCAACTCGCCCCAACCAGCCAATTCTCGGCTTTTGTACATTTTAATATGCATATATTTATACATCTAAACCTTTCTCATGATTTATGAATTACTCTGACTATTAGTATAATCCGCATAAAAATTAGTTTAGTAGTTTTTGAGTATAACGGAAACAGTCAGACAAAAAGACGCAGAGGGGGTATTGTTTTATAAAAACATAAGGACAAAGATACAGCTAAAAAGCTTCATGATATAAAAGGCCGACTTATAAGTCATCGTGGAATTCCCTCACTTATCTTGGAATTTTCCCTACGAAAATTGTTACCAATTCATCAGAAAATCTTCATTAAGTACTTCCAATACTATAAGACATTGAATTTTTATACTCATAAATACTAATACTAAGTAATTCCTACATGTAATAACGGAATTAATTGGGTTACACACACAATAGGTACACAGAAGTCGGTCTCTTCTTCGAAAGCCTAAATATAGTAAAACACGAACGCCAATATCCATAATTGCTTAGCTGTGTACTAAAATGTGGAAAAATGTAGGCAAGCACTATAGAGGTTAGGTACCGTCAGCATGCGAGGGAACGCAAGCGCTTGTGAACACGCGAACCGCGCCCCGTGTTCCATTCCAGTCAACGTTTTATACGAGAAATAGCTAATGTTTTCTGTTATTGACATAACATTCTTGTTTGCTCGTAAAAGTACCCGCAGTGCGAGTGAAGCGGCGTCACATCGTTATCAATTTAAAACTCGAGTCGAAGGAAATTACTGTATCTAAGGAATACGTAATACGTCCTCCAATATGTCTCCTTTTTATTTACGAATTTAGTTATCGAAAGAAATTACTTTCTGGGGTAATTTATGCTTATTCGACAAATTTATTTAATTATGTAGATAACTGACACGTGACAGAAATAATAATATAATATAATATTCACACAACGCCGTCTAGTCCCAAGCTAAGCAGAGCTTGTGTTATGAGTACTAGACAACTGATAAACATACTTAAATATTTCTAAATACATACATATTATAGATAAATTACACCCAGATACAGAACAAATGACTGTGCTCATCACACAAACTTTTGTACTGGGTGGAAATCGAACCCACGACCTCCGGCATAGCAGTCAGGGCCACTAACCACTAGACCAACAGAAGAGTCGTGAAAAAGGAATGAAATCATAAAGAATACTGGGCAAAGAACTTCGAGAACCGAGCCCCCCTAGCCAAGTTACAACTGTGATGAATCATAAACTTCAAGCTTCAGTTATATAAATATTTTATTCACTTTAATCAACACAATTTCATATTTATTATTCTATTAACAATCATTTTCAAATACACGGATTGGTAGGACATGTTCACTGTTCGACAACTCAAAGCAGACTCTGTCCAGAATGACAGTTACAAGCTCAATATTTCCCCACCACAAACTTTCACAAACACTCGGTCCGACAAATCAGAGCAAAGTAAACAGTATGTAACATCAAGTGACTAACTAATATACATTAGGGTTTATCAATAATTAACTGCAATTAAATATTTCATTTTAATAATTATGATATATTTATACAAAACAAATACCTACATAAACTCTAATACCATAAATTATTACTTAATGTCTACAACGAATGCCTTAAGTTCTTGTAACTACTAGCGCCATCTATCGCTTATAGATGGAAGTTTAACGATTTATGAAAATTTCTTTAAAAATCATTACACAACCGTTTCGTTACGGTTCTCTTTTCTTCGATCGCCTCGAGTCGGCCACGCCTCCGATTCCTTTGTTCTGACGTCATCTCAACGCTCAGTCACGTGGTCAGAACAAAGAAATAGGAGGCGTGGTCTACTCGAGGCGATCAACGAAAAGAAAATCAAAACGAAACGGTTGTAACTTGACTAGGGGGACAGGTATCCTCAGTGAAATGTTCAGTAACACCAAGGCGCTACTAGCCTTCCTTGAGGAACTGGGTTGGATCTAATGACACATTTGTCCTAGCCGCACCACGCAAAATACGAGCTTTGGACGTAAAGTTGCGGACATCAGAAGCACTACCACGTGGTCTTAAGGCGATCCATTTGACGAACCTAAACTAAACTGTTAAAGGGATGGAGCTTTATAGGATTTATAGCTCTATCCCTCTTTCGTGCTCGCACAGCTGACATTTTAAAACGTCTTAAGGTAAGGCCCCAGCCCGATAGACAATACAATGTTTTTTTTTTAATTTTTTGGCTTTATCCACAAGGATACGTCAACCCCATTGTACCGTAAATAACATAATTATGTAAAAATACATTTATCAGAATTATACAATGAATATTATTCATTAATGAATTTAAATAATTGCTCAATTAATCTCCCATGTTTGTCAACACTTATTAAGTTCACCTAAAATAATTTTCAAAACATAAATAAATTTTATTCAAAAGTACCCTCTGACTTCTGATTTTTGATTTTGTACCAAACATAAAATACAATAAAAATGAGAAAGACTTTTCAGCTTTTCACAGCATTTTCTTCATGTTAACTCAGTAGATTTACGACTCTTCATTTTTTTTTTTTGACGATGGGTGCATCAGACTATTACCGAAAAACCCACCCTTATTTCTTCATTTGCCCTTTGCTTTCTAAGGCTGCGATGACTCTTTCGAATATCCCTTCAAAATTGTAGTCGCCCATGGTTTATTTTATACCATGAAACAAAAATTTTATTATGATATTATTTGTAGTTACGGTAGAAAAGTATTTGTTAAAACCAAGGGTACCTGCTTACTATAAGGTTTCAAGGTAAGCACTTACCCTCGTCGCCTTGAAACATGACAGCAGATTTATTACATAGAGATATTGATTCATTAGAAAATTTATATTGTGTAACTGTTTTGTTTCAACGTTCAGAAGTCACGTAGAGATATTATCCAAGTAATTGAAAACGTAAAATCCATTCTTGAAGACAATTTTCTGATTTTCCTAAGCAATTTAGTATTTATTAATACAACAAATAAAGATTAAGTTCTTTATACGATCTGTATGTATGTTTCTATGTCCGCCATTTTCTTAAAAATTACTAATCGTGCTTGAATGGTGTTTTCACTATTTCAATGCTTATTTTTTCAGGGATAGTTTTTAAGTATATCACATCTCGTCTTATCCTTATTACCCTTTGCGTCCTAGGACTACGGGTTTCCCTTTCAGAAATTCTCCGCGGTCCTAGTTAGCGGGCATCGGCCCTGCTGGGCTCCTACGGTTTGCTGACATCTCTTTGAGGAGCGCGAGGATCTCAACGCGCTATTGACGACTGGGCTCGGTCCGGTTAATTACCGAACAGCCGGACGGCGAGCTACCCAGTGCTCGACGTCCGCAAGCCCGCGTCTACCGTGGCTGGTAGTCGGGGTCGGAATTACGGCGGCTAGGGCGTGAGGACCTTCGTTCCCTCACGCGTGCAGCCTCCTCCTTCGCTATCATTACTGCTTCGCAGAAGGAGGCGACCGCCTGCCATTCCTCCTCGCTCCGGACCATAGCCTGAACCAGGGCCCGTCGCAAAAGGTCTCTGCCGCCTATTGCCTCCACGAGGACACGGCGGTGCTCCGCCCAAGCGGGGCACACCTCCACTGTATGCTCCACCGTGTCCTCTGGGTGGTCCGCACAATGATGGCACCCGGGCGTTGCTTCCGCCTGAATCCGATGCAGGAACCTCCCGAACTTGCCATGTCCGGTGAGGACCTGCGTCATCCGGAAGGTGAGGACGCCGTGTTGCCGCTCCAGCCACTCCTCAAAGAGGGGACTTACCAATATAATGTCCCCACACACAATGTGTAAGATCCCAACACACATTATATTGTGTGTTGGGATCTCATGAAGATCTTTAGAGATAGACATCGAAATCCTTAGTTATTAAACCAATGGCAAATGACCAGCGATCACTGCGAACGTGTATTCATTTATTTTTTACACCTTTCAGGCCATAACAGCGTGCCGGAACGCACTGACGAGGAATACAGATGAAAAAGTATACAGTTCACCATGGTATTGAGTCAATGGAGTCGTTTAACGCATAATATATTTCATACCTATAGGTACCGTATCGTAGAACTTGAAAGAAAAGAAAGAAAGAAAGTTTATTTGTCACTCGTATAGGACAAACAACAAAACAAAATAAATTATTAACTAATCATAAACTTATTAAAATAAAATAACAATATATCAAAAATTATAATTCTGACAATTTTTTTGCAGTCGGTCCTAGTTTTGGAAACAAGTTTTTTTTTAAACTTTCAAGTACTTAAATAGGCAAACAAATCTTAGGGTTAACAGCTAAACCGCTACAAATGTTGAAAGTCAACCCACAAATGCCGCTGTTGAAGTATTTCTTGTTCGAAAACATTCTGCCAATTAAATAAAAAGTTGAAACAGTTCATACCTTTCATTCCACACGCGACGAACTTAAGGAGACCTAATTAGGAGGTTATCAAGTACATTCGTATGTTAAGTATGACTTTGATTGGTATACACTCCATATATTTGAAATATTTTATAGGTATGAACCGTATTGACATACATATTTTACATGTCAACGTGACCCGACCAAGTACCATTAAATTATTAGAATATACGAAGCGAATATAAAATATAAAAAGCGAAAAAGTGTACCACTTTTACCAGGCCGATTCTTAATAAATTAGTGATGACTATCGGTCTATATAATTTGTTTTATGAATAGGTACGTATCAACATTTCTCAGTAAAGAATATTTTTATTGGCAACTACTAACAATGTAATACGTCATTTATTGCTTCGAAAAATGAACAACTAATCTCGCGTCAAGCTTTATTATGATATAAATTCTATAATGTAATATATTAATGAGTTTCATTTAATTTAAAGTTTATTTTCTTTTTTTTAGAGCATTCAAATAAAATATTGTTTCGCTGGACATATTTCCCTATTATTAATTGATACCCATTCATGGGTGTATACAAAATAACATTGCATTAGTCCGTCATCTTTAAGAGTCCACCATATTGGATTTAGAATGACGTCGTCGTCGTTTGACAAGTCATCCAAACTGAACATACATCCATATTATTTCAAAATTCATTTCCAAGATTTGCCCTATACAAACAAATATACATACAAACATTGCGAGTTAAATTTATGCTAATAAAAATAAAATATAACAGCTAGAAAATCGATTGTAAAAAAGCTCTTAGTATCAATATACGAGCGACTACACCACAGTACCTATCCAAATAAATGCTTTACCTAACTACTAGCACTTTTCCCGCAACTTCGAGCGCGTGTTTTTTGATCTTTTTGCGTACAACGGGAACAAAACAATGCACATCCGTTTAGTTTCTTATGTGCAGAATATAAAAGTTTAATAAGAAGACTGAAAACATTTATATTAAAACACATTTTAATTAAATCATGGAGTATAACCTCATTGATATTTATCTTTCACATGGATGGGCGAGTATGGAGACCTCTCCATGCTACGGGAAGCACGTTGGCTGTCAGTCTCAGCTGTCATTTGTAAATTTTCGACATCGACATTCGACATTCGTTACAGACAATCAGAAACTACTAAGTTTAATATATTATCGAGTACCTATCTAGATTGTAGAGATCGGATAGGCAGCTAGCAAGATGCAATTGAACATCAGTTGCATCCGTTCAGACTGGAAGCTCATCACCAGGACGGTAATGATACGGGGCCCGCAAGTTGCAGGGGCCCCGTATAAAAATTCGTAACATGTTATCCACAACCTTCATTTCTAATATTGATGAGAGGTGCGTAGTTAATGAATAATTACTAAATGATAGAATGTTCAATTTTTCGTTTGTTCTTGCATTCTCTACATAAGATCACAATTAAAACTTAACCTCTTTTCTATTCCAAAATACTCCAATAAACGAACTCGAGCATGGACGAAGTCTATCTAGTTAGTTTGGTCATCTCTGTCATGGCCTATCGTGACTCCGTCTCATGTCATCTCTATGCTAGTAGGCTACGGTGTAAAAAATAAACCTCGATAACATTTGATATGGGGCCCCTTTGGCTAGCTGGCTTTGACTAGCTACGCCACTACTTATCACTCACCATTTTTCAGACAGACAGATAAAGTAGTTAAGTCAATAGGCAATGACCTCAGTGGACCTTCGGAAACAGTGCGTCTTAAATTTTTGATTTCATCCGTCACAAGTAATCAAAAATAAAATATTATTGCGTTTTTTTTACATTGAAGACAGTTGTATTTTTTTTTTTTTGTAAAAAGATTTTTTTACACTTTTACTATGAAAGCTAATAAATAAAAAAAAACATATTAGGAGTTCCAACATAGAAACTTATGCATTTCAAAGGGCAAGCAATATCAATGACGTAGGTACACCTACGACTTTCTTCTAACAAAAGAACTCTGTGTTCTTGGTTTAACAGCTTTCGTTTAGGAAATTTTGTCTTGTAGCCGCCCTGAGAAGAAAAGTTATTCGTGAGATAAAATTTCCCACGTGAAAGTGATTGAAACAAAAATAAATATCCCATTCATTTGCAGTTTTAAGTCCGTATACATCATCAATATTGCATACCGCTTGAGAAACACTGTTTCCACGGTAGAACTCAAATTATTATATTACAAAATAATGCGAATTTCTTAGATTTCATACAAAAGTGATTGTACGTACTGCGATATTACAGAAAATACAAAACATAAAAAGTCAATAAATACCTAATTTCAAAAAAAGAATAACGTACCTACCTTTAATACAAAGTTTATTTGAACTTATAATTTAATATAAAATAAATATAATTTATAAAAGATAATAAAATAAAAGATATAAAATAATATATATTATAACACGAAAACTAATCAGAAGACTGGAAGTCACCCAAAAGGCAATAGACACAGCCTAGCTTAGAATGAACCCGCGCGATCAAATCAGAAATTGAAAATGTTTTTTAAAAACATACTTAATTACAAAATAAATATTCTTTATCATAACAGTGGACTATTATTGTATGGGTATACTATTATTATATGGGTATTCTTTGGCTAATTAACGAAATCTGCCCCATAGCCAAGTTACGACCGTTTCGTTTTGATTCTCTTGCGTCGACATCAGAATAAAGGAATCGGAGGCGTGGCCTACTCGAGGCGTTCGACGCAGGAGAATCGAAACGAAACGAAACTTGGCTAGGGGGGCAGGACCGGTTATTAACTGCTGCTGTTGTTGTGTAGTAGCCAGATATCGTAAAACCCTGCTTAAAACTTTAATAATTTTAAGTTTAACGGTTAATCGATCCTTCGTTTACCCTTACGCTTACCGGGGCTTGCAATGTTTTGTATGGCTTATTAACTCTTTCCAACGTAAAAATTTAAACGATCGAACTTTCAATAGGAGCTTTAATATTCTTGAAATCGATTGAACGGTAACATTTTGAGACCCTTTATAGCGGCTTCACAACCAATTACCCCTATGTACTTAAGTTTTCATTGCAAAAGATAAGGCATCGCTTACTTTGGTCTTCTTTCTAATGTCAACGTTCTTTACCTTATCCTTCAGTTTTATACCTAGGCAGCTTCTCTCCATTCTTCTCTGAGTAGTTCGGATTTTGTTCCTGGTTTTGAGATCAAAGGTCCAGGTTTGGCAACCATAGGTAAGGCACGGTAGCAGTCCTACCAAATCATACCAAAGGTTGGGTTTCGTTTTACGCAATTGCCGTGATTTTCGCACCGCGCACGTCATTAACATTTTATTTCATGCGCTCGTGCGCAGTAAATTAGAATCCAGCTCTTGCGTGTGGAACCCGCACCAAAGTTCTTACGCACTTTTACTGGAAAAAGTGCAAAAAGCGTTCCTTAGGTTCTTGTACAAGCGGAAGCACGGCTATTACCCATACCTCTATCCGACAAAATTTTTATTGGGTTGCCTCGGATATAACTCACTAGAGGTAAGACGAGCGCGAGATCAGCTCACCATAGCCTGCAAGACGCTCCGTGGCTCTATTGACGCGCCTGATCTGCTTACTGTGCTAGCGCGTTTCTTTGTCCCGGACAATTACTGTCGCGGCAAAAAGCACAGAATGTTTGCTGTGCCTCAATGTCGCACTGTTGCCCGTGCGCAGTCTCCAATACCTCGCACTTTGGCTGCACTAAATGATCTCTTGGATTCTTATCCAACAAACGATCTGTTTGCGGATGAATGGAAGATGATTTTATTGGTATGTCAGAAGTACTGTGAGAGGAATTGATGAAAGTACATGTCGTTTATACCTTAAAAATGTTTGTTTAGTTACTGTAATTGGTTGTTTAACCGTTGTAATTAATTGATTAAATAAATAAATAAATAAATAAATGACTATTTTCTTGATCGGTAGCGGAAGTTGCGATTTTAATATTTCCTTATGGTGCCAGAACTTGTTCCAGGTAATAGCCACTCTTCGGTTTAGTTCTTCTGTGTTTCTTTCCTTACTAAAGGAGATTTGCTGAAGGCTAAATGGAAGTGGGCTGGTCACGTTGCCCGCTACAGGGACGACAGATGGACTTTTCGTTCAGTAAAGTGGTCTGGGCCAAAAGGCACCAGATCAAGAGGTCGACCAAGGGCCAGATGGGCAGACGAAATTGTAGCGTGCGCAGGTGAAAGTTGGCTTGAAAGAGCTAACGACAGAGAGGGATGGCATTCCTTGGGGGAGGCTTTTACCCGAACGGGGTCCATGCATTAAAACGAATATCAATTTATGAAAAATATGTAATTACAGAAATAGAATTTACAATTGAAATCAAATTTATTTAAGGTATTAAATTGTAATTGAATATTGTGATAATTTGTTAGCGTATATTATTTATTATGCATGGAATAAATAAAGCTTTATTATTATTATTATTATTATTACTTAAGTTTAGTAATTATTTCTAATGTAGGAGAAAACTCAGCTCAAAGTAAAACATTGTGTTTCCAAGTTTTGACCTATTCCCAACTAGCCGGGGGTGGGCTTCCAGTCAATACCCGTGTATTACATAGAGCGACTGCTTATTATCAGACCTCCACAATTCAGTTACTGGGTGACACGATACTCCTTTATAGACTAATGATCAGACTTTCTGGCGTTTGACTACCTTTAACAACTGTCAAAGATCAACGACTGGGCTGTTGGTCTAGTGGTTAGTGGCCCTGACCATGCTACTATGCCGGAGGTCGTGGGTTCGATTCCCACCCAGGACAAATAGTTGCGTAATGAGCACGACCATTTTTTCTGTGTCTGGGTGTAATTTATTTATATATGAATGTTTTTAAAAATATATAAGTATGTTTATCAGTTGTCTAGTACCCATAACACAAGCTCTGCTTAGCTTGGGACTAGGCGGCGTTGTGTGTTAGTTGTGGAATATTATTATTATTTCGTTTATTTATTATCTTATCACATAAATTACATTTTTAAATATTTCAGTAAAAATAAAACATTTAAAAATATAAAAAAAAATATGATTATTATTATTACAACGGGGATCAATCGTTTTACATGAAGTGAAAACTTCCCAACAGTTTAACAAATTTTTCAGTTCTTAGCGGATGTTATAAGGAACCTACCTGCCAAATTTTGAGTTTATAGGTGTTATATTTTCTGAGATTTCGTGATTAATCAGTGAGTGGTATTTCGATTTTATATATATAAATTAAAAAAAAACAGCAGCAGCATAGTCGGATCGGAAAAAAAAGAGATTCTATCGTAGTTTTAGTAGTGCTGGGCAAAAAACAGTTGGGAAAAAATGAGAGCCTGCTGAAGCAAACAGCGAATACTATCGATATAAATTCCTAAGTTCATCACAGTATGACTTAAAGAAATGATAGTCTCTTTTCATTCCATTACCGTTTAAATTTCCAAAATCCCCTTCTTAATACTCACCTACGCCATAAAAGGAAGCTTAGTGCAAAATTGTACGTTCTTATCCTTAATAGTTTCAGCGGTGTGTTGATATAATAATCTTTATTTCATCTTTTACACAAAATAGTTATATGTAACAGCCACAAGAAAATCTTAAACAAATAATTATGCTAGGGCCCAAGGTAATATATAATGGTAGGATATGTTGTGTATATTTGATATTCATGTATCTATATATGTGTGTATCTATTATAATGTATTATATTTCATATTTGTACTTATTATCTTGTCAATGATAGCCCCATTTCATGTTATAACAATTTCTGTCCATTTCAGGTTGCCTGGAAGAGATCATGGAATGCGATAAAACCGCTCCTTCTATGTGTGTGTTTTAAGTTTATTTTTGGATATGTATAGAATAAATAAATATATATCAGTCTGTGAGTTTCTCCTTTTATATTTATATATGTATACCTATAAATAGCTGTATAGCAAACCTTTCCAAATTACAGCAAGGGTGATTCCACGGAAAAACCTAATTTGAATTGTGTATATTGTCTTACCTCACCTTTGTGTGGCTTCCCGTCACCACCCCAAATTTTCACTCCAACGCGGAAACGACTTGGTAAATACACATTATGTACGCAACACGATATTGTAACGGTTTGAAAGCGATATTTTACCGGTGTTAAATATTGCTATAATTATAGCGGCTAGTCTGTTTTTTGACCATGATAAAGTTTTACTGTTATTATGAAGTAGAGCTGTCTAAATGAAGAATTGAGACATGGACAAGTACATAATTATGAGGATTTCTTAATGATAAAAATGTATGCTTTTTTTACTGGGTTAAGGTAGGTACTAGCTTCTACCAGATCCATGGGATTATTCATAAAAGTCACTGTGGCCGAACACAAAGAGCAACTGAAGGAACACAGGTCCGTTTTAGTCAGGAAAGTCGGTAGCGACATCTATAACGCCACTTAAGAACTACGCTTCAAAATCCTGGATCGCGGCATCAAAGTTCACCGCGCAATTATAACCACAGATATCTGTGATTATAACATATACAACAGCCCGAAATAAACTATTGGGAACTTGCCCGGACCAGACATAACACCCGTCTGGTCGGAGCATCCTCCCTTTCCAACAGAGGTATGTGAGACTTTACATCCTGTTCAGTTTATTAGCATAAAGTATAATCAGCCTTATAATGTTCCCACTACTGGGACTAAGGCCTCCACTCTAGGAGAGGGAGGGGGGGTTCAGTTTATTAATAATAACCAATTTATGATTTTTTACAGAGTCAAGGCAGGTACTAGCTTCTGCCAAAGCCGTGAGATTGTTCGTAAGAGTCACGGCACCCTAGAACAAAGGCAACTGAAGGAACACAGGTGTCTTTTAGTCAGTAAAAGCCCGACACGCCCTCCCGCTCCTCCCAGAGTGGGAGACGTTGTTTGATGATTTCTCATCCCAAAAAGATAGGCATTAGTCTGAGTACGCTACGAAAAAATGTGTTATTCTAATTAATAGGTCTTTACGTAATACCTCTTTTCTATACTGTGAAAGTAAATTTACCGTTAAAAAATGAGTAGTTTGGTTTCTTTAGTCTTTTGAGGTCTGGTTTCCGCACTTAGTCCTTGGTGGACCAATGTACGTGGCCATGGTGTTTAGCGTGGTGTTTATAGCGATTGAATTATCATGACTATTTTCAATAGGGATCGTTTACAGATTGGATCATCTGTTCATTTAATTTAAGGTACTTGGTTAATGTAGAGTTAGATTAGGCTAGATATACCTAGATGAGCTCATAAATTGCAGCTAAAACGACATAAAAGTTGTATTAGGGGTTAAAGTATGAAATTGCCGTTTTTTAAAACGGATTGCTTTGAAGTGTTATATATATATATATATCTTTGGATTGACTTGAAATTCTTTTTTCGAAATTAGGTATTTATTGGCTTCTGTGTTTTGTATTTTCTGTAATATCGCAGTACTTGTAACTATTTTTGTATGAAATATAAGAAAACTCGCATTATTTTCTAATAAAAGTTCTACCGTGAAAACAATGTGTCTCAAGTGATACCACTTGAGACACATTGTTTTCACGGCAATACTGATGATGTATATGGACTTAAAACAGCTAATGAATGGAATGTCTATTTTTGTTTCAATCACTTTCACGTGGGAAATTTTATCTCACGAATATTTTTTCTCCTTAGTGCGGCTACAAGACAAAATTTCCAAAATGAAAGCTATTAAACCAAGAGCATACAATTCTTTTGTTAGAAAAAAGTGGTATTTATATGTAAATGATATTGCTTGCCCTTTGAAATGCATAGTTTCTACGTTGGAACTCTTAATATGAAAAAATCGTTTTTTTATTAGTTTTCTTGGTTAGAAGAACTGCGATATTACAGAAAATACAAAACACAAAGAATCCAATTAATACCTAATTACGGAAAAAAAATAACGTACCTTTAAAATAAAGTTTATTTAAACTTCTAATTCCAAGTCAATCCAAAGATATAACACTTCAAAGCAACCGTTTTAAAAAACGGTAATTTCATACTTTAACCTCTATTATTTCAAAACTGAACATTACTTAAGTTTTGAAATAATAGCGTGACTTTTACACATTGTTCAATACTCAGAGCGTTGCAGTTTTTTAATAAAACGATTATCGAAGCTGATAAATCATAGTTTTTCAAATTCGCGAGGAAAACTGGAGGACAGCATCTACTTACAGCCCGAGGTAGGT
Organism: Mythimna pallens; assembly: GCA_961205895.1. Lineage (NCBI taxonomy): Eukaryota > Metazoa > Arthropoda > Insecta > Lepidoptera > Noctuidae > Mythimna > Mythimna pallens. Next base: position 14,139,898 of record OY540834.1, read on the forward strand.
ACCGAAAATCCTCATACTAATATAATTATGACAATCCATTTACACGCATGAATGAAGTTACGAATACCCAATATATACTCGTAACTATGTACAGTCGACAGCACGACGGTGGTATCACTTTGACCTTACGTTTATCAAGCATAGTACGGAGTAGGTATCAACAAACAACACCAACTAGTTCTGCTACCACCGACATGCAGCCTACTGTACCAACTTAGTAAATGAGATTACTCACCAAACGATGTCTTCTTCCAAAAAGAGGTAGTTTGTAGAATGTTCAAGATTCAGTTCAGTTTTCACTTATGAAATATTCTTCTCCGTATAATTAATTAATATTTAAAATCGCCAAAATATTGTAAAATGCTTTTAGGTATAATGCAATATTCATAAATTTAAGGTAAATATAAGGGATATTTAATATATTATTCTACAGGCACAGTTATGATATGTATTTGTTTGATATTGTTTTATATGCTAAGTCATCGAATATACGTTTCTACAGTAGATTTATCGTGGTTTTTGTTATGTCATTTCTTGCTTGTATGTGTTGTTTGCATGCCTCATAGCCTCAGTAATGATCAGTTCCTTCAAGGTTGCCTGAGAGGAGTCGGTATACGGTTCACTTTTTTTAACATTCTTGAGATTCACTGTTGGCTTCCGATGTTATTATCACTTCATATTTCGTCCAGGCTATGGCGACTTGCTGTTTAGATTACATTAAAAGCCGTCTACAAACAAGCATGGAATTTACGGATCTACTGGTCACTGTAACTGGCAAGACGAGGGGAAAACTAGAGCGGTATGTTCCGCACTTTTAAATAGATTCGATGGACGTGCTGGTATTATTTTGCTCTGTTTTCAGGGTGTATTGCTTCGCAGTGATTTTCTAAGCGTGCCTCAAAATGTCAGAGTTGTCAGATGGTGTGCACATGCGCAGTGGTTCCCCTTTTGACAAGTCGGTTGAGGGTGATGTCGATAAAACAGGGGCTGCGTAGGCTTGGGAATCGGCTTAGAGGCTTCATGTTTGTAAATAGCTTGGTCGGATACCAGAATATTGGCCTGAATGTAGGTTTCTCCTCTTTTCCATCTCATTTTCCTTCTCTACAAGGTCTGGCAGAGAGATATCATCCAGTGAAGTTTTAATTTCTCAAGTTGTTACTTGGGATATCTTATGGGATTATTCATTTTCGACCTTTGCTTTACTTTACCAAGGCCAATTTTTGTCTTTGGCGAAGCTTATGGAGTTTTTGAGGATCGTAGCAAGTGACGTATATTTTCTGCCTAAAGCAATCAAATAAAGCCATATATGCCTATGCAATGTTGGCAGATAATAATATTGCAATGTATTAAATATTTATGGATGAAAAGAACGCGACTCAGAAAAGTAATTAATTAAAGTAATTAATTAAACTATAAATAGTTAACATTCTTTACAATAACTGAGTTAAGTAAGTAGGTTTTACTCTCACTAATGAGTGGTTATATTCTTAGTTGCGAGTAATTATAATTCTGAGCTACAAGCTTCATATTAAAACTTCACATATCTACAATTAAAAATCACGCATATAGCTGCACGATTACCTGAAGAAAAACACGTTTATTTCATAGTACAGTCGTAGGAAAAACTTTTCTGTAGCGTTCCCAGATTGTGATCAAAACGGAGTATGCTTGACCTAACCACGATTTCTTTTTTAAACGTTATTTCTGTATGCATAGCGTGACAATTTATAGCATTTTTTATGTTTTTCAACGTTTTCTTTGTTAAAGAAAAGTAAAAAAAATAATAAGAAACACTTCTTGCGGTCACTTCTCTATAAACAAATGGCCTCGCTTTGCGTGATTTTTATTAATAAAGACTTTTATTATAATAACGTTCCCTTTTATATTTATACTTTCTAACGCATAATTAGGAGCAATAAAACTAATCTTTGCGATAAAGTCGGGGGCAGAAAGTTCATCAAATCATTTTGCTTCTCGACCCGAATAGAAATTGCGAGCTTCTTTGACAAAAGTTACTGAAAAGGTCGAAAACTTTACATGGAAAACTTGGAGAGTGAGCAGCGGAGAGCAGCGGAGAGTGTAGGAAGTAAGGACACTCGCCGTAAAAGAAAAGTAAAATTGTAACCATGGTAATAAGCGAGCTCTGATACAAGTGAAGAAGTGAAACTCAAGCACGTACATAATATCGTGCCCTTATTTATCCAGCGGAATGAAAGTACCTTCGTTATAAAATTTGTCTCTTTTAATTTTGACAAGAGGAAACTTGAGTTTTATGAATACTATATACCTACAGTTATTCTATCTTATCAAGGCGGGTTAGTCTTCGGTGTGTGTGTAGGTTCATGTAGACTTTTTATTGTGTGTGTAAGCTCGAAGCCACTCGAAGTACTCGGTGTCATATAAAATAGTTACACATACAAAAACTATGTGCACGCAAAACGAAATCGTCATCGTCGTCATTTTATCCGAAAGACGTCTACTGTTGAACATAGGCCTCCCCCAAGTATCGACCCAATGATTGTTTGTCTCCCCAGGTCATCACCACCATCATTGATTCACCTTGTGTTAGCGTCTCCAACGCTGCGTCGTCAGTTACGCGGTTGGCACTCCAGAAACTTTTAACTCCATCGACCATCTATTTTGGACTCGGCACATTGCTCGCAGAACTATATAGTTCTGCGAGCAAGGTGCCCCACACACACGCACACACCAAGGCTAAAAGAAAATTACAAGTCTACATCAAGCATACCAGTTGACAGACGGGAGGCTACCTGCTACGCCACACGAGTAAAGCTAGAACTACATTAGACCGACGTACACGTGTAACACGCCTGATTTGTACATAGAACGACGTCGCGTGGCGTGGATCAAGTGTAGCTCTACAAGTCTAGTTTCCATATAAAATGTATGGAGACCGACGCGACAAGATCGGCGTATGTGGCACACGTGTGCTCAGTGTAGTTCTACCTTAAGAATACGCAATACGCTACGGCGTAGAGCATTGCGTAGGCTGCATAGCGAATCTTCGACATCTGTTAGTAGCAGTATTATCTTATCGCTCGCTTGACTGAAAAAGCATTGTTTAAATAATTATAAGATTAACGAATCGCTGAATCTTTATAGTGGGTAATCAAATCACAATCTGCTTAAAATATGTAAGTACCTACAATGCTAAATCAGGTCTCACTTTAGGTTCAATACTCTCAGAACATTTTATATCCAAAGCAACATAGAACTTAGAACTATAATAAAATACGAAATATGACCAATAAACAGTTTATTCTCCCCCGTGATATTCCAAGAATACTTTACAGGCATAAACCGTAACTCCATAAGCCTACGACCATCGAAAGGACAATAAAAACGCGACAACCTCAAGGCTGAGCGGTCACGGCGACATTTGAACACTGCACAAAGTTATACGTATAAATAAACTATTGAAACGCCCTAGTTTTACCCTTGGGGTAAGATATTGTACTTACAAACATTGTACTGGTATATGTACATGTTGGGTGACCTATGCATACAAGAACCCCCTGTGTTTTGTTACAGAGGTCAGATGGCATTCGCCACGTATGATATGGTGGCAATTATTTACAGGGTATATTTTTTTTAAAGGTGGGAAATCATGCAATGACTTCTTCCGCTCTGGCTGAAGCGAGAGAGCCTGCCAGACTTTTACTGACTAAAACCACACCTGTGTCCTTCAGTTGCCGTTTGCGTTATAAGACCACGGGTTCCCTTTTCAGAATTCGCCCCAGATGTTGCAGAGTATATGTCATATATTCGTAAGAAGAACATAAATGGACTGTTAATAAGAATAGTTTATATTTCAGAAAAATTATGGTTCGTAGTGACGCAGAGTGTCTAAAAACTGAATGAGGGAGGCCAGTATCAAAGTCAGAAAAGACGAACTAAAAAAAACTTTTGTAGTATGCTGGTCCAGCTCCTCTACCACCGAGGTGTACAAAAAGATTAGTTTGGAAATAATTATTATTATTTTTTAATGCTTTCTTTGGGAATTGTAAAATATTATAAGTATTGTATAATGTAGAAGCATTTATTTTCAAAGTTTGTAAATGTGAGTACTATGGAGCTATTTTTATGTTACTATTGGACTTGTTTGACATAAATGAGCACGGCAGTTGAGAGTTTGTCATGCTCACTTAAATGTCTCACTGATGGTGGCGCATGTGTTGGATCATTCGGTTCCCTTCAAAATGGTTGAGCTGAGTGGTGCTAATATTAGCGTCATGTTCGTGAACGGGCGCTGTCAGTTGAGACTGGTCATCTCTTAGCTGCCAGTTGCTATTTTAATATCTATATTTAGTTTTTATTTTTACTGTATTTACATTGTTCTCACATGATAACGACAAGATACATGTAACAGAGATATTTGTAATAACAAAACATGATTGAAAAGAGTGTCCATGGAGTTTCTTGCACATTCTTCTCCATAGAGATCTTCGCTTTTGAATGTGCAATTAGCATCATTTTTTTTTCTGACTGACTGACTTCTTGACATTTCAAAAGTGCCTGTAAATGGTTTATTTGAAATAAATGCTTTTGAATCTTTTGAATCTAGTAGTGAAGTCAGTTTTTTTTATTGTAAAAAGTTTTTTATTTCACACTTTTTAGTTGTGAGATACTTATATTCAGGGTATCTATTTCTCATGACAATTCGAATTAACCCAAACACTGCTAGGATACATTGTTTTATTATGAAGTTCCCATTCACCTCCCGGCTCCATTATCAGGTCCAACGCTGAAAACCAGCGCCGTAGACTCATCGCATTTTGCGTGTGGTCACGGCATTATGCTGAGCGTTCGGCCGTTTTGCGCGGATGTGGCGCCTTTTTCTTTCACATAATAAACTTATAATTTGTTAGTTCTAAATTTGCGCCTTGTTCCGCCAAATAAAATGTTTTTCTTTCTTTCAGGTCAGTTCGATAGTACCTTATAGCCAAAGTGAATCTCATGACAATTCTAATAAGAGCAAAAACGGCTAGGTTACATTGATTAATTACGGAGTTCCAGTGCCTACCTTCCGGCTCAATCATCATCATCAGTTCACTTCGATGATACCATTTTCAACATAAGTATTCAGAACCATTTATTAATTTGTATTATCATAATCGCTTACCTATCTTCATTGTGATATCTATGTCAGTATGAAGTTCCGTTAGCCATTTCTGATCTTTCTTCATCAGTTCTACTTCTTTAAATGTTACTTTTTTACTGTAAATGCTTAAGTTCTCGATGAAACTAAAAAATGCCTATAATATTTGAAGAGTTCCCTCGATTCCTCATGGATCCCATAATCAGATCCGGAATTTGAAAAAAATGGGATCAATCTGGAAGTATCCTTATAGAGAAAAAAAAATTGCAAATCGGTCGATAAACGATGGATCTGAGGTAACAAACAAAAAAATATGATGAAAAAAAAATACAACTGAACTAAGAACCTCCTCGTTTTTTTGAAGTCGGTTAAAAACTGACTTACAAATACTGAACTTATTAGTGATGATAAAGGTTTGAAATTCACAATGTTAAGCTTTTCATCCAGTAAAATTATGACAGCCTGTGAGATACATAAAACACCGTAGAGAAAAAGTCAAGTAGAGGTTGTGAACTTCAAGATCACACAGATTCATTCATAAAATCGACATAGCTTCTATATAGAAGCTTTAAAAAATATGCTTTGGTGGGTAAAAGTATACAAATTCAGAACATTTTATTGCAGTGATGACTCACGTGAATTACTATCTCCAAATCCACACGCATAGAGTAGCTAACCGAGCCACGCAATAGAACAAAACATTAGGGTATATTGTACTACGCTCGGTAGTCGCATGCATTGTTCTAATGGAAGCAATAAACTGTCTTCAAATTAATGGTTTATTGTTCTTTGTGAGCGACCAATGGATCGGAACCTACTGTGCTTTGTTGTACTGTTATGATAATGATCCACGTAACTCTATACTGTACGATAATATTAACGATATATTATGATATTTAAATTAGTGTTGGGTAATTGCGTCTGCCTGTGTGTGTGGGTCTTTGGTGAGGAAACGAGCACTCCCATCTTCCTTTGTAGTGGAAATTAATGCTACCCAAATTCTAGTTTTATTGACAGTGTTAGTAGTGTTTACCGGTCTGTAGTCGATGATATCATAGTTTCGGATTCGATCATCAGTTTGCTTTCAAAGCGTTAGATGAAAATGATATCATTGCCTATTTTCAACAGCATTTTATTCAAGTTTTCAATCTGCTAACTGGCAGCATTGTCATTCAACGTGACAATGCTGCCGAGTCTTCTGGGTACATTTCCGGATAACAGCGGAGGACTTCGAGTCCATATATTATGTACTTATGTTTAGTTTATACACTTAGTTAATGTTTCTTATGTACATAATTATATTAGTAATCAACTGAACGTGACTTACAGTGGTCTGCATGGAAAGCACTAAATCACTTACGCACGCAGGTAGGCCGCTGCAAAAACAATTTAGCGAAATGGGGTTTTATATGGACCCGTTGGATACTCAGTGTACATCCCTGTTTAGAACAGAAGCCATACGTTGGAGTGCCCCAAGTGCCCATACACCTGGATTAACCTAGCCACCTACTGGGCCCAAACAACAAGGAGTTTACCATTGGCCCAAAAAGAAGAATAACAGTAATTTTGCACGAAATTATGAAAGATATATGATGTACATAATACAATGGCAGTGAGTAGTCACTGGTCCTTCCAAGACTTTCCATATTTTATCAATGAAATAAAAATATCACATAGCAATGTAGCTTGTTGCTGGCAAGAAAGATTTTCCTGAAAAAATAATTTTAACACTAACCTGCTAAACAAGCCGGAGAAAAGAATAAAATTTAACGTCAACGCTTCGCAGTACCCCCGACGGGGCACGTTATTTTCATACGAAAAAACAAGTCTCTAACGTTAATGCATACCTATAACGCAGTCACGGCCCAGGGCCCCAGAACAATTTACATTTTATATAAATATTGAAGAATAACCATGTTGGTAATGTTCGAGATAAAATGGATTCCGACGACCTCCGTCCATTTGGATAGGAACGGTGTGTTACCATCTTGTTATTATGACGAAATTATACAGGGTTTTATGTTATTGTTTGCTGATTGGCAGTCAAATTAACATTAAGAGAATGTTTTAGCAACTTAAGTAGGGTTCGTCTACTCATATTCATATCTGAAAATGAAATACTCATAAAAAGAAAATCTTTTGGAAGGTTTTCTAGCTGGTGTTGACGAGCAAAACGGATGGATCTGGAAGATTCTAGAGTGGTGACCGCGAACCAGAAGAAGAAACACTGCAAGACTTTCGCTGGTGACTGGACAAGGTGATCGGTGACCTAGCTGGGGTGCTGTAGCCCGTTCAACGCAAGAAGTATCTACAGAAATAGACATCATTCCGTAGGAACGAACTAACCTACGATCGATTTATAATAAATACTTCAGAATTTGTATCGATCGATTTAATAAACTTCTTGTCAGTAAAAACCACATTTGAATAGTCTTTTTAGTATGACATCCACCACACAAGCGATGAAATTCTGCCCTCTAGGGATCAAGATATCAAGCACATACGCTATGTTACATTCAAAGCGCTGAAGCATGAATATTTCCTTGTCTTTTAGGTTTTTCTCTAGAGACTGCATAGAATTAGCAAAAGCCAAACGCATTTAGGAACTGAATATGTCGGTAGACTTTGGTTCTTACATATTGTCTGTATGTATGTAGGAATTGGGTGTTTATTTAGGTGTCTTTATTTATTTCTGTACTAAACGACAAAAAAAAACACAAATTAAATCCTTTTCTGAGAATAGTATCAAAATTGGTATGAAGAAAAATGGGGATTTTGTAAGCTACTTCTCGTGTCGATCTGACTCAAATTTTGTCCGACCAATATTAAACCACCTGGAGCTCTTAGAAGTAACCTATTCACTGACCTGTTTTATCTGTCAGGAATCATCTAATAGACTTAGACAGGGAATTAGGCACTTGCCCGTAAACACACATCACACAATATTTCATAAAAAACCACAAATAACACCAAAAATATATGTATTTTCTGAAAACCAGATCAAAATTGGTTATATAATAATAATATTCCACAACTATCACACGACGCCGTCTAGTCCCAAGCTAAGCAGAGCTTGTGTTATGGGTACTAGACAACTGATAAACATTCTTATATATTTCTAATTACATACATATATAGATAAATTACACCCAGACACAGAACAAATGATCGTGCTCATCACACAAACATTTGTCCCGGGTGGGAATCGAACCCACGACCTCCGGCATTCAGGGCCACTAACCACTAGACCAACAGGCCAGTCAAACTGATTTCAGATTTATTCCTAACTAAACCTTTGCTATAAAACTTTGCTTTATGCCAAATTTCAGATGAATTTTGATTCCTTTGAGTGTGGCGAAATATACGTTTTTTGCAACATAAACTATATCTATCTTTTTTTTCATTAACTTAGCAATTTGATTTTTTCACAACTTCAAGGGACCGCAGACTTGTGTAATTTCAACTCGATTCGTCCACGAGCTCCAGAGATAAAGGGTCTTGACAGACATACAGACAGACGGACAACAATGTGATCCTATAAGGGTTCCCTTTTGAGGTACGGAACCCTAAAAACGTTGCGTCAACTAACCAATTATATTGGGTTGCTGTAATGACATTTACTTAGTTTCCTACCAATTTGTATTTTCTAAACATCACACTGAAACTCAATCAGTGTCGAGGTCGGAATCTGCAATTGCAATCTCTACTAAAGTGACAGTGGTGGCAATGGCGATGCAACAGTAATCTAAGATGTTATTGTTATACGTGATAAGGCAACGTTTGTGATGGAATATGTTACAGACTTTATAACATATCCGGCCAGTATACTGGGTATTAGGCAGTCCATGTATACCCTTGGTTAGGGGCCATTCGAGTCGACTACAGGGGAGTGGGGGTTTTTGATTTGTTTATTTTTGATGACATGGGAGATGGGGAGGTTTAGATGGTGATTACAACAGCAGTGCAAATTTTATAGTGTTATAAGAGAACAATGTCGATGTTTCAAACTCACTAGAAAGTGAATAGACACACATCATTAAGCAGCATACATCTAATGTCATTGAAGACATGATTTTAATTTCAACTCGATACCTCCACGCTTTCCCGAGATAAAGGGTCTTGACAGACAAACAGACGGACGGACAACAAAGTGATCCTATAAAGGTTCTATTTTTTCCTTTTGAGGTACGGAACCCTAAAAGTGGGCAAAATAATTTAATTGTCTGTAGTTCAGTACATGAAGAAAACAAAAACCAAAAACACCGGCTTCTGAAATAAAAGATAAATATTATTTCGGAAGCCAGTTATAAAAGAAGTCGGTTCCATTTTTTGTATTTATTTATAGGTCACGGAAACGTCGAAACAGCCTAATTGAGAACAGGGTTCACCTGTCCATACGCGGTTTAGTAGCACATTATTATTGCAGGAGCCACCACGTGAAGCAGGATCGATAGGAACACAGCTGGCGACGTTGAAAGGTCCACTTTTTATTATCAATGGGTTAATTTACAAAAACGTTACGCGGTCAAATGTGAGAGTTATTTGAACAGGTTAGGTTGAAGGATCATGTTTGTTTAATCGGATAATACCTTTCGTCTTTTGTCTGTTATTATCGTGGTATCTTGGTTTGCACAATATACGAAAACATTGTGATATACTAATGGACATTAAGAATTTTCTTTCATCTAGCAACTGCCAGCAGCTTCACTCGCGTAATAGAAGAAAATTATCCCAAGGTAACATACTCCTAGGATAAAAAGTATTCTATGATTCTATGTGCTATTCCAGGACATAGCCTACCCGAGCATCAAGTTTCATCGAAATCCATTCAGTAGTTTTTGCGTGAAAGAGTAACAAACATCCATACATACAAACTTTCGTGTTTATAATGTTAGTAGGACTTTTTACTTTGGAAGGCATCTGAACTTTTAGAGACAAGACCAGAGATTCTACGATGTAGGACCATAAAGGTTTTACGTCACTAAAAACACTCGTTGCTCACTACAAGATTGGAAAAGGGCGCGTGTCTTCTTAAAAGTATGTTTGGATGATCATCCCCCTAGCATTTTCCCTAATAGCTTGGGGTCGGCTTCCAGCCTAACCAGATGCGGTTAAAAACCTGTGTTTTACATGGAGAGATTGCCTATCAGACCTCCACAACCCAGTTATTAGGCAACACGATACTCTTTAATTGAAAAAAAGTTTGGATAGGCCAGGCCATCCTTGACCCACTAGGTACTTAAAGAAAGAATAAAGCTCTGCCCCCCTAGCCAAGTTACGACCGTTTCGTTTCTCTTGGGTCAAACGCCTGGAGTAGGCCACGCCTCCGATTCGAAACGAAACGGTCGTAACTTGGCTGGGAAGAACATCACCTACCACCAACCGATTTCATGAAACCCCAAGAACATCTCCCGCCTGGACGTAAATTACATGGAAAGCACTAAGTCGGTTGCGTATCCAGGTAGGCCGCTACAAATACAACTTGGCGAAATGGGGTTTTATAGACCCGTCGGATACTCAATGTGAGTGCGGTACCCCTGTACAAAGCATGAACCACTGGTTAGAGTGCCCCAAGTCCCCATACACCTACACTTTGGAGGATTTATTGAATGTCACCGATGCTGCACTTGACTTAGCCACCTACTGGGTCCAAACAGTTTGACGCCATAAGTGAGTAAGCCAAGTAAGTAAGTCATTTAATTTCATAACAATGGAACATTGTGTTGAAAATAAAATATAAAAAATAAACAATTGCAGTGATGGTAAACGAAGAGAAAATATACATCATTCTACAAACGTGTTTACCATCGATTCGAAAAGAAGAAGAAGTTTGAATAAAATAAAAATCTTACGGGATACATTTCACAAGATAGATTGTGTAGTATATCTGTAAAAGACCTCAATAACCTCGTTTCGGAAAGGTTTCTAAAACATACTAGCAATGTACCACGTGGGACAGTCGCTGTCATCGGAGCACTTAAAGTGAAGCAACAGTACATGTCTTCATAACCCTCTGGAGACCACAAGTGTACACACATTATGTACAGCAAAGAAGTTAGTACTCATATCTTCAGTAAATATAGTATATGGTTAAGTACCAGTCCGGTATTATGACACATAAAACTTTAGAATTTATCTATTAAATTATGGATTTGACCCTATGACGAAAGTAGTAAATAATAGAATTATTTGGTCAGAGAAAGCATACTATAAAGGCTATAGTTTGTGAGTGTTGTTGTTTCTTTACACTCAAACGGATAAACGGATTTCGACGCAGCTTAGTACTGGGGTAGACCATGTCCTGGAATAGCTCGTAGGATACATTTTATCCCATGTAGTATGTGCGCTTGGGATAATTTTCTACTAACCGCGAGTGAAGCCGCTGGCAGCAGCTAGTGTTATATAAAATACACTAATTCGCAAAAATACTGGGTCACTTTTTATTAAAGTGTGATATTTTCATATAATTGTAAAACAAAACATGAATTCGTGAAACTGTATATTGTAGATGACTGATTATAAATAAAAGAAATACAAAACGTTTTGTACACTATTTAATTTTAATGAAATACTAAGAATTAGTAAATAATTAAAATCTAGGCTGATTATGCGTAAAATTGCGCTAAAATTCACTTCTAACTTATGACAATAAAACTACATGTCGCAGTTTCATCATCATCTTGCTGCCCTTGTCCCGTGTTATTTGAGGTCAGCGCACCATGTTTTTTCTTCCATTCTGTCCTGTCACTCGTCATTCTATCACAACTCCCTTTTCTTTCGTATCCATCCATCTTTTCTTTGGCCTCCCTCTTCCTCTCTATCCATCCACATGTATTATACTCAGAACTCTTTTAGTAACATGTGTTTCATCCCTCCTCTTCACATGACATCGCGATTATCTTGTTCTTTTTTGTGTTGTGTTAGTTTATCATTTCACAGTGTAATTAAATACAAAAAATATATTTTCCTAAGCTTTAACTTGTACAAATGAAACCTCTTTTAAATTGAATACTAATCTGCTTATAACATATTATTTGTATCAACGATCTATTTACATAACTATGGGAGATATCGCTATTTTTCTGTGTGACCCTTAAATTTTGCGGCCCAGTGTACATACAGTTTTATTTTATCACAGAATTATCTGTGTGTTAAAGTCTGCCATAATTGAAACTTTGCGATATGCAGATTATTATATTATGCAGAACATTACATTTAGAATGTTGTAAACATTCTAAATAGAACAAACAAATATCAGATTTCATTGAAGGCTGTATATTAATATCAATCATTTGCGATATTACGAACCATTGTTTATTGTAAATTACAGAAGCCTTGAGACTAAAGACTGCTAAGAGAAACAATTAGAAATCCAACTCGAACGCGTCTGCGTGCTGCCCAAACAATTAGAAGCGAACCTCTTGGCTGGGCCGGGAGTCAATTAGTAAGATTATCGTTCATTCGCAAAACTTACAATCAACTGGGTCATGATGGGTGCAGCCAGTGTTTTACAATGCTCAACTAAAACTATAGACAGGGCGTTTTCCCATTTTAGCTTGCAAATTGATTTCCGCCGATTCGCCAACCTAAGAAGAATGTTACCTATTTTTAACTAGCCGTCCCCTGCGGTTTCACCCTCGTCTTTGGTTATTGTTCTGTTCATGTGGGTCGTAGCGTGATTTTGTATATCCTTCATTGATGAATGGGCTATCCAAAACTAAAATATTTTTATTCGGAAATATTTTTTCCTGGCGCTTTCAAAGAAATAAACAAACGCACTCTTCCTCTTTATAATATTAGTATAGATTTCTTTAATTGGTTTCGAAATCTTTGTTTTATTAGTTGTTTAGAATGATATTCCCTACCTGGAACGGATGCTTTTTAAACCTTGACAAAATAACAATACAAAAATTACTGCCTCTATTCACATGTAGACACATAGCTAGAGGCGGCAGCGCCATCCGGACAGGACGAGCCATTTTTGCAGTCACCAAACCCAGCCCAACATGATGAATAAAAATTAACTAACAATAAACCTCGAAACGCTGACTAAAGTAGGTATGGTTTTACATCGAGCTAATGACCTTTTGTAAAGTATAATAAAATTCTCTAGTAACTGTAAAACACGTGCCGCCACAAAAAAGAACATAGCTCTACTATAAAATATGCACCTTTTAATTCTAAAATGAGATATTTAAAGCAATCATAACGTGTTCACTTTTAACTCACTTCAACTAATTCGTTAAGTGCATTAAGTTGAGCTCAGCTCTCGCGCTAAAGTGTCTGTGGTGCATCTAACTCCGACCGAAATCCACCTGTATAACCTGTATTGCACTGTTGCAATATGAAGCAATACCTTAATTGGAAACCATACTACGAGATTATGTTATTGAAATCCTATATTAAGATAAATTGATAAAATAGGTACATCGAACATGACGAACGATGGACTATTAAGGGCCGATGAATCATCATCTTCTATAATCTGTATACATATAAAATGCTTTGTCCTGAATGACTGACGGATCAACGCACAGCCTAAACCGCTGATCGTAAAGACCTGAAACTTGGAGGGTATATTCTTTGTATAACGTAGGCATCTGATAAGAAAGGATTTTTCGAAATTCTACCTCTATGGCGATGAACGGGGTCCAAAGTTTGTATGGTGAACCCTACTTTCACGCGAGCAAAGCCGCTGGTAGAAAGTAGTCTGCTCATATCAGTCGTCAGTTTGACAGTTCCTTGGCAATTCCACCTTTGACTAAACAAACCTCATGGTGATATTCAGTAAATAAGAAGAAACACGGTATCCTTTTTTTGGTAGGAACTCATCAAATGACTTTTTCGCACTAGGACGGAGCGAAAGGGCGTATCACACTTTTACTGACTAAAACCCATCTGTGTCCTTCATTTGCCCTTTGCGTTCTAGGACCACGGTAAACTCTTTGGAATATTCCGTCAGCCCAAACACACTGTCCTATTCGTTAACGAGCTGGGATCTAAGCACTCCGACTTTACAGTACTTAAGAAGTCGTTGAAGATTGAAAGTATATCTTCAACATCACGAAGTTAAAGAACACTTTATAATTGGGATTACCTTGTGTGTGATTGCAATTCGTGAAATCAAATTTCAGTTAGCGGGATCTTAAATAACTTGGCACCTTTTAAACAATCCGAAAGAAAAAAAAACAACTCAACTAACGTTAGAAACATCCAAGTCAATGAAACTCCAAGTGTTCGCGGTATGCGCTCGGGCCGCGCAACCCAATCCGCGCATCCAAGATGGCGGGCATAGAGCACTGCGCACACGCCATGTCCGTTACGCTTGACCACTGAAGCGCGAACAGTTTTTTTCTACATAAACATTGTTCGCAGTAGAGAAATCGACGGGCGTGACTGCGGCCATTGTTGTACGGAGCTAAACGCAGAGAATATTAGAGCGTGATACGGTAAAATAACGTATAAATATACAATCCGTGCATATATTATGGCTATATGGGATGAGGTGACATTTTGTGATGAAGTACGTTGTTTTATTTTATCTAAAAGCAGCAAGTTGTGGTGACAACTCGGCTTCATAGAATGGATAATATGTCTATAATGAGGGTGACGTCCTACTGAAATGACAACTAACAGAGAAGTATTGAAGAAAAATAGATGTTATAGTGTCCCTAAATAAATTAAGATATATGCAAGAAAATGATGAACGGTTTTAGAGAATACAGGAGTTAGGTATTACAACAGCTGCAGGATTTTTTAAAAGAGTTACCATAGCCCTGGAACGCAAAGGCCAGCTGAAGGAACACATGGGATTTACTATTACCTACGTGTTTTATGTCAGTCGTGGGAGCGAGCTTTAACAAACAGCTCAGTTTAGGTCGTAAATTGAGTCACGATAAGAGCTTGTGGTAACACTGATGGTGGGTTTAAGTTATTATAAGTCAACACTCCCTGTTGGTCATCCCAAAGCGGGAGGAATTATTTGATGATTTCCCACAACATAAAAAAAAGTATTACAACAACATCCGTATGCTATAGATGCTCACAGCTAGACTACTTGAAATGTTTTCATATTAAATCACTTATCAATTGGTGGCTTCGGAGACTGTTGCAGTAAGGACTTGTCTCAGGAAGGCTCAGGGTAATCGCTGTAGAATACTGTCCATGGTAGCTTAGGTTGATTCTCCATGTATAGAAAAGATAATATTCCCGTCGATTAATGTAATGGTTCGACTACCTATGAATAAAATGTGGAAAGACAAAAGTAATTTAGTTCTTATGCTGTCTTGGCTCGTGCGGCATACTAGAATAGATAATGCCGTGGTGGCAAGGTTAGTAGCGGAACTGATGGCCCAGGGTGCACCGGACGTAGCATAAGTATCGCCACTCATAAAGGGTGACAGTAAAACTCTTTCCGGGATATTATTATACTATATTAAAGATTTTTAAGACTAAAGAATAGATAAATGGATTGGGAGGAGGCCTTTGCACAGAAGTATAATAACAATAATAATAAGCCCTGACCACCGGTAGCATGGGCCCTGTTCCCGATGCCGGTGGGCTACTATTTTTTATATTTTTAAATGTTTTTTTTTTGAAATTTTTAAAAATGTAATCAATATGTATATAATTTTAATAAACGGAATAATAATAATAATATTCCCCAACTATCTCACAACGCCGCGCCGTCTAGTCTCAAGCTAAGCAAAGTTTGTGTTATGTGTACTGGAACTGATAAATATACTTATATATTTCTAAAAACATACATATTATAGATAAATTTCACCCAGACACAGAACAAATGATCGTGCCCATCACACAAACATTTGTCCTGGGTAGGAATCGAACCCACGACCTCCAGCATAGCAGTCAGGACCACTACCCCTAGACCAACAGGCCAGTCAAGTGAAGAAGAAGTGGAAAAGCACAGGATTTTAACGCATTTGTATTTGTCTTTTCGTTGAACTGACTTGTCCGACAAAAAAGTCAGATGCTCTAGTAGCTGATCATTTTATATGAAGCTGTTCATATTTATCCAACAAAGAATTTCCGTGCTCCGAGAAGAAACATCGGGTGTTTCGCAAAGCCCACTCTTCAGTAAAAAGTTGTGTCGAATTTTGCTCGGTAACTCTCTCCTCGTTTCTTGTTCCAACCATCAGTAGCTTTGAAATGTTCCCTAAGTTAATCTTTCCATCAGGATTACATGAATTCATTTTTTTCCTGGCTATTTTAATTTGTTTCTTTTCTCATCAAAAGCTTCATCGACGTCCATCGTGTGCAATCGCCTCGCGTAAAGTGTCAAAAATTGGCTCCGACTTCGATCGGATCTGACGTCCAACTTGTGTGAGCAGAGGCGGCGACATCCGATTAATATACGGATCCAATACCCGTCAAGTGAGAACGCGCGTTTAAGGGAATATTTACCAGTTACAACAAGTGGTAATATACACTGAGGACCTTTTTTTTTTAATTGATATAAACCAGTGCTTGACTGCGATCCCACCTGATGGTAAGCAGTGATGCAATCATTGATGGTGAGGCGCACTAGTTTATTAAGAGCCTATTCGCTCTAGTCTTGAAGACACCTAAATTATAGTAGGACGAAAAGACCGCAGCAGGCAAATTGTTCCAGTCCTTCGATGTTTGCTAACAAAATGATTATAATTAGTTATGTATGTTAGTCTGTAAGGTATTTATTATATGGGTAAAAGTTGCCTGAAATAAATTGATTATTATTCTCTTTATTCTTTGTAAACACATATGAATTACATTTTCAATTTTTTTTTTAAGCAAAATCGTACAAAAAAAATATATTTAAAAATTTAAAAAATAGTACCCCACCGGTATCGGGAATAGGGTGATTATTATTATTATTATAAACGACGAAGCGAAACGTAAAGATAAAAACGTAAGGGTGAATACTCGCCGTACGTAGGGTTGTCCGATGGTAGAAAGGAGATGGCGGAATCAAGTCATGCACTTCCCGCGCACACTCTCCAAAATGCAACCTGTAGAATACCGATAGGCTGGCTACCCTGCGCCTGCATCTTTAGAATAGAAATGAGATAATTTCAGAAACCATTAGGTACTATTAGAATAAAACCACATATTCTTAATTTCATTAAAACAACGTTGTACACGAAACCCGTTTGTTTATCGCTTCCTGTTGATTATCCTTTGTTCGAGCCTGTTCAAGCGCATCTATTCAAATTACACGATAAGTAGATATCAATGCGCATACGCGATGAGCCCGCATGTAGTACTGTAGGACGGTAGGCGGCATTATCGATCGTACTAAGTTAAACTTAGGAACTTTGGTACACAGGTTAGATTATATCGTGCGTTTGATGACGACCCTTGATAGTAGAAGAACTTATTGTTGAGCTGTAATAGCTTCCATTTAACGGGGAATTCACTACGGACTTGCCTGCAGAACATGTCTGCTGGACCTCGTTACTAATAGGTCTTTTTTTTGAGCAGTGGTACCAACAAGTAACTTCTTTTACTCTCGGTGGAGCGAGCAGAAGTGTCAGGCTCTTACAGACAAAAACCCACTTGTGTTCCTTAAGTCACCCTTTGAGTTTCAGGGCCGCAATCCTGCAGGACTACTAACAGGCCTACCCTATTTATTATACCTGTCCAGCAACAGACATTGCTGTAAGTACCTACTAGCAGCGATGGCGTGGCCCGGAGACATACCCTCGGGCACAACTATATAAATACTGGGCAAGTGCGAGTCGGACTCGCGCACTAAGGGTTCCGTACAAACTTAAAAGTTAAATTGCGGTTTACGATTTATGACGTATTAAAAAAAAAACTACTTACTATATCTCGTTCAAACCAAGTTACTGGGGGGACACATTTTACCACTTTGGAAGTGTCTCTCGCGCAAATTATTCAGTATATAGTATAAAGAAATGATATTAGATACCTTAATATCATTTTTCAAGACCTATCCATAGATACCACACACGTATGGGTTCGATGAAAAAAAAATAATTTGAGTTTCAGATCTAAGTATGGGGAACCCCCAAAATTTATTGTTTTTTTCTATTTTTTGCGAAAATCTTAATGCGGTTCACAGAATACATCTTGTTACCAAGTTTCAACAGTAATGCTCTTATAGTTTCGGAAAAAAGTGGCTGTGACATACGGACGGACAGACAGACACATGACGAATCTATAAGGGTTCCGTTTTTTGCCATTTGGCAAAGGAAACCTAAAAATGAATAGCTGATCGTTAGTCTCGCTAAAGCTCGAGAACGGCTGGACCGATTTGGCTAATTTTGGTCTTGAAATATTCGAGATAGTCCAGGGAATATATAATATATATAATATAATATTCCACAACTAACACACAACGCCGCCTAGTCCCAAGCTAAGCAGAGCTTGTGTTATGGGTACTAGACAACTGATAAACATACTTACATATTTTTAAATACATACATATTATAGATAAATTACACCCAGACACAGAACAAATGATCGTGCTCATCACACAACCATTTGTCCTGGGTGGGAATCGAACCCACGACCTCCGGCATAGCAGTCAGGGCCACTAACCACTAGACCAACAGCCCAGTCGTTGATCTTTGACATTTTTTTTTTTTGGAATATCTAAACGGTGTGAAAAAATGTCATTATAAAATGAATTATGCTGTTCTGGTGTGGCCAGTAGATGGCGTTATCCTCACTATTAGGCGGTACGAAGTTCGCCGGGTCAGCTAGTCCATAATATATTATACTCCAGTTATATAAAGATGGTTTTGGATTAATCAAATAAGTTTCATGCCCTGATTCACAAGCAGCATGTTATTTCAAAAGTAAATTTTGTGGTACAATTTTTCCTGTTACTCTTCACACGGTGTTTACATCTCTTTTTTTCGAACTCTCTTTTCGAAATTACACGATACGTACGTCTCCTTTCGAAGGTATTTTTTTTAAGTTTGGAAATCATCCTATGTTTTGTCGAGTGTGTCAGATTTTTACTTCTGCAACCTTTCGAAGGTATGCTGGAAGAAATTTCTTTAGCAATAAGTATCACTTTGTTTGTTATCTATTTTTCTGTTCTTTCTTCTTGTCTGTTTATGTGTGCACATTTTTTTTTTTTCAACTAAATTAAAAACTCATACAGGTAACCTATCTATATGAGCGTTGAGAGCAGATCTAGAACGCTGATCAAGAAAAAGAGTACTTTTAAACAAAAATAAGTGTTTATCATTACCTACCTATTATTAACAATAATAGTCGCAGTAACCAAAGGTAAGGGTTTACCTTTCTTTCTAGATAACGAAACAAACTTTCACGATAGCATTAATGGCAACAGCACAACTGCAATCTGCCTGTCATTTCAGCCAATTATGTTAGGTTCAGAGTTGATAAAATTGCTTTGTCTAATCATAGGTTCTATGGGTAGATGCCCATCGCTTTTCCGCTAGTACTTACGTTCAGAATTTGCACTTTCTTTCAATCAACAGCTGTCTGGAACACGACAGATGTTTCATTTTATTATAGTGTCGCGTACTTAAGACGGTAAAGACGGAACTCTTATAGGATCACTTTGTTTTCCCTCTGTCCGTCTATTTGTCTGTCAAGACTTTTTTTCCTAGTACCGCGTGGAGGTATGTATGAAGCTGAAATTAATATCCAATGCTTAGGTCTGCTACCCCAAGCAGCAGTGAAAAATTCATACTTCTAAGTAAACGCAATCTAAAGATAAGATCTGGTTAAACTGCGTTTAGACTCTTATTTTGACACTCGATAGGAAATCAAAACCTATTAGTGTCCTTCCCTTTGACCTAGAATCCTGCAATTTGGTATGAAGTAAGGTCTCTTACCACAAGTATAGGAAAGAAAACAAAAATTTTTAGTTACGTCACATTTTTTTTTTATTAAAAACTGATTGTTGTATTCGTACCTATGATACCTTCTCAGTTAGTATATATAATACCTACTTAGTTTAATCAATCAATCTGCTAGTCTTTTCCGTAAGCTGAATAGGTACCAGTAATTTATATGGAGCGTCTGCCTATTAGACCTGCACAACCCAGTAACTGGATAGATATCACGATACCCCTTTTTTTTTTTTTTTTTTTTAAGGTGGGAAATCATCCAAATGACTTCTCGCGCTCTGGGTGGAGCGCGAGGGCGTGTCAGACTTTTACTGACTAAAACCACACCTGTGTCCTTCAATTACCCTTTGCGTTCTAGGACTACGGGTTTCCCTTTCAGAAATTCTCCGCGGTCCTAGCTAGCGAGCATCGGCCCTGTTGGGCCCCTACGGTTTGCTGACATCTCTTTGAGGAGCGCGAGGATCACTACGCGCTGTCGACGACTGGGCTCAACGTCCGCAAGCCCGCGTCTACCGTGGCTGGTAGTCGGGGTCGGAATTACGGCGGCTAGGGCGTGAGGAATCACGATACCCCTTAGCATGACTGGTGTAAGATTTTCAGCTCATGCCATTTTTGTTTTTCGTCCCATATGCGCAGGTCAGGACCATATCGCTTCGTCATCAGTAATAAATATTTATCTTTTTTGAGTTACATTAGAATACGGGTGCAAATTGCAACACATGCTAATGTTTTCAGCGAATGTATCGCGTCTACCTTCTCGGCAAGCTTCGCTAAGGTACTCAATACCTACTACAATAAAATTCTTAGCTCCATTTGACCGAGATCGCGACTGTTTAAATGATTCCACATTTTATGCAGTTGCAGACACTTGAGACACAAAACTACACCAATTTAACATCACAATATCCACTAGGAATCAATTTGCGAATAATTAAAACAGCCACCGAACTGCACTCGAAGAAATCCCGCCAAAACATGCAGACATGAAAAGTAATGTGACAAGTTTTTACGACAGTTTTTTTTTTAGGTGGGAAAATCATCTTATGACAAATCTCGCTCTTGGGCAGAGCGAGAGATAGTGTCAGACTTTTACTGACTAAAAAACCACTCCTGTTCCTTCTTTGCCTTCGTCCCAGGGCCCCGGGTTTCGTTTTCAAACTACCCATGGCCCCAGTAGGCTTCGACCCTGATGGGCCCCTACGATTTGCTGACATCTCCCTGAGGCGCGCGTGGAATATTACGCGCTGTCGACGACTTGGGTACAACGACAGTTAAGTTAATTCACTATTATGAGCACTGCCGAGCATGCCTGCCATAGTGTTTGAGTTGGGAATCCAATTAATAATAATTGTATTCCTAACTCAAACTTATTAATAATAATAATAAAAAAAATATTATTATTAATAATAATAATATTTTTTTTATTTCTCCTCACAATGTTTAATTTATAGCTAAAACGGCTATACAATTACTCAGTTTAGTATGTGTTACATATGTGAGGAGCTGGTGTCCGTGAAAGGCGTGTCTCACGCCTTGTTACGGCCTGTGTTACGGATCACCAGTGCCCCACCCATCGAACATGTAGAATCAATTTTGACTGGCTGTATTTTAAATATAGCGTGAAGGTATTTATACAAAATATAACAAAAAGATAAAATAAAAAAGGTTGAACTCAAAACTACGTATGTATACAATTCTGGAGTGATTTTACTAGAAGCAAACAACGATTAAATAAAGAAAAAAAATTATAACGCCTATTACCTGCTATGAGTTATTGTGGAAGCGCAGTGCACACAATTATTCACTTAAGAAATAAGTCTATTCAAAATAAAATTATGATCTACATAATAAGTAATATCCACGACCGCAAGTAGTAGCAAAAATCGATGGCCAGGTAGTAGATAGCAGTTATTGAAATAATAATACATACCTAGTTACAATTACAGCCATTCAAAGGCAATTACCTATTAATGAGCCACGAGTGAAGAATACACGTTTGATTGGGCCATGTGTGTCTTTTCCCACAAATACCGAGTCATAGACAAAGGCTCATCGATTGCGACTACTTTTCCACTTCTATATTCTCTTTGAAACTGCCATTTAAGTTTGTTTAACTAGTGCTTAACGTATTAGGTATTTATATGGATATCATTTTTTCTTAATGTAGACTGATTATGAAGTTGAAATTACCTACATATGATACAAATAGTATGAAAGTAATATTTTGTTATGGTAAAAAAAAAGTTTAGTCCACCCCACCAACACCATCTACCATTATTCAAAAAACAGGAATAGTTTTTTATTGAAGTACTTCGACGCCAGAGTATATTTTTGCGTGTTATACAATACGTCTGCGACATATACAATATATATGTCGCAACCGTATCGTATAACACGGCGTATTACAAGTTGACGCGCCGAATTAAAAACTCGCCGAATTAAAAGCTCACTGTAACGTAATATGGCTACCTCACGATCAGACAAATTGTACTCAGCGATACGTTTTACAAAGCAGCGTTCAACGTATAGCTTTATTATCAGTGTCTAGA
Organism: Mythimna pallens; assembly: GCA_961205895.1. Classification (NCBI taxonomy): domain Eukaryota; kingdom Metazoa; phylum Arthropoda; class Insecta; order Lepidoptera; family Noctuidae; genus Mythimna; species Mythimna pallens. The sequence continues at coordinate 14,162,418 of OY540834.1, forward strand.
TAACTATAAGTTATATAAGTCTGCCACTCCCTCTCGCTCTACCCAGAGCGGAACAAGTTAATTGATGATATCCCATCCTCAAAGAAGCGGCCTATTTAATTTAATTCTATTTCTCTACATCTTCGGACTCGTGGAGTACCTAGATATGTTTTTATCTATTCTGTGTTTCTATAGTAAAACGGTAAAAGGTGATTGTACCAGCAGTAAGTAAGTTTACTCACATTTGTTCTAGTTTGATAACGCTTTTAACAGTACTTTTCACTCGCTTGTTTTAACTTTTTTACTGTTTAGAACACGCAACAATATTTCTGACACGAATGTCGTCTACTGCCCTTTCATTATTTTAAACACGTAGGCAAGTACCTACCTATTTATCAAGTAGGTACCTAAATAGTCAAGGCTGAAGTTTTTGAACGCGTGAAACGAAATTATTTTAATCTCACCGCTTTCAAAAAACGGAAATTCTTTTTTAGTCTTGTAGTTCTAGTTATGTATCAGGGATGTATGGAGCTTCGTAACCATTATTAACCGAAATTGATATAAAAGTTTCGGATAAAGGGATAACTTAAAAAAAATTATAACTGACTTCACTAAAAAAAACACTAGAAGGATCAAAATAACTTTAATTTCGGAAGTCGGTGTTTCTTGGTATTGTTTGTTTCTTATTTGACACCGACTTCCGAAATTAAAGTTATTTTTAGTGAAGTCGGTTATTTTTTTTTTTTCGTTAAAACGTTTTTTATTTCACACTTTTTAGTTGCGATACACTTAACCAGAGTTCCTATTTTTCATGACAATTCCAATTAACCCAAATACTGCTAGGATACATTGTTTTATTATGAAGTTCCCGTGTCTCCCTTCTACCTTCCGGTTCCATCATCAGGTCAGTTCGGTAGTACCTTATAGCCATAGTGCATCTCATTACAATTTTAATAAGCTCAAACTCGGCTAGGAAACATTGATAATTTACGGAGTTCCGGTGCCTATTTTCCGGCTCCATCATCATCATCATGTCAGTTCGATGATACTTACCATTTTCAACATAACTATTCAGAACCATTTATTTATTTATATTGTCTGATTCTGAAGCAATAATTTGACTAAGTTCTATAAAGTGAAACATTCGATTTCCACGGATACCATTTCCTTGACTTAATAATGCCCACACACTAAAAATAAAATAAACTAAAAATGTTTAGTTCAGCACCATCTACCGAGAATCCACGATTGGGCTCGTAGCTTTCACCTTAATTAATGTACTTCTCGTACTTATATTATATCGATGGGGTATTTCATATAAACTGAAAATCCTTATTCTTGAAAATAAATGACCAGAGTTAATAAAAGTTGGTAAAACTTTTTATTTTTTATATGGACCTGCGCACACTTCGTCGTATCCTACGAATAGGGGCGTAACTGCATAATAGCAACTTTTCAGGAGACACTTTTTTGTGTTTAATTAAATTAAATATTATCAAATGTATATTAGTGATTTCATATAACGCGTATTGATATCTTAAGATTAGGCTAGGATTATTTTCAATAAATTATCTTTATATTTTAAATGCATTTTGTCCCTTAAATCCTTATTCTCTGTTGTGTTAATCAATTTTCAAAATTGGGTACATAAAAAAAACCATAATGGTGATTGGGGCCGTGTTCTATGGAATGGCTATATTGCGATACGAAGCCCTAATTACGTTTGTGTCTTTCTTCTATGTTTCAAATTATGTTTTTGTTTATTCTTCCGCAGATGAAAGGCATAATGTAACTTATTGCTCAAGTCCAGCACTACTTCGCATTATGTAAATAAAATGACTTAATTAAGTACAAACTCGTTGATGTTATGATATTTGAACTTATTCAATACTACAATTAAACAAAACGCGTTCCGCCGACTAGTGGCCGAGCGGCGCTATTACGCTCTCTCCGCGCCCGCGCACCCCCACTATTCGTGAAGAAAGAGGGCGCGACGGCGATTGTAGCTTTTTTCTTCGATGAAAACGTAGTGCCTAAAATTGTGGCTTTTTAGAAACCCTAATTCTTTGATAACTTGAACCGTCTTTAATTGTTTTGTTGAACTGGTTATATGTGGTATGATGAGAACAATTGGATTATGCAATAAAAAAAGAAAGCCCCCTATGTTCGTTAGGGCACTATTCGTAGGATACGACGACTTGAGACAAGACTGTCTTAGACAGAATTGTCTACGACGTCACAGACTTGTCTGCGACAAGACTGTTTTTCCACTAAAACCAATATTTTGCAACTAAATGGGGGGTCCATTTAGTTGCAAAATATTGGTTTTAGTGGCTAGTGGATTTTTCTAGTGCTTTAGTAAAATTTAATTTCTTACTAAAATGCGAGCACTCGGGTGTAAAACAGCACTAAAGAATCCATAATTATCTATCTGATACCGACGATGATGGTGCAAACAAAAATGATTCGTCTGAAGACGAATTAATACATAGCTGTTATTGAATAATTTGTATGTTGATTTACCTACTAATGTTAATTTACCCACAAATGGTATTTTGATCAACTGATTGTTAATTTTTATCACTTATTATTAAAGAAAACTAATAACCTGTATGCCTACTTATTTTATTTCGTACATCACACATTTTTTTAGTGGGAAATTTTGCGATTTTGTGGATAATTTTTTGTTAATGGTTTTCTGTGGTTTTAAAAGTTGACTCTAGTCGTAAGTTAGTGTAATTGTTGGCAATACTGGATGTCTCAAAACAGTCTCGTCGCAGACAAGTCTGCGGTGTCGTAGACAAATCTGCGACTTCGTAGATAAGTCTGTCTAAGACAATCTTGTCTCAAGTGTGCGCAGGCCCTAACATTTCGTGACGGATAATAATTTAACATCGTTGGTCGTACGTATCTAATGTTTAAATACTTTTCATAAAACCTTGTTTGGTTAATGTCAGTCATCCCCAAGGGAGAAATATTTATGATTGAAGGGGTCTTTTTACAATTCTATCTTTATTTACTGTGGTGAAGATCGAGAGTGTGTCGACCAGGGTGGCGTACCTTATACTCAGAATATCATCAAGATATTTGCTGAAGGTTATACAGGTTTATGCCCCGACCTCGACACATCCCGATGACGAAGTCAGAGACCATGAGCCATGCATCGTTATAAGACTCACTTCACCGTGGTCATGGGGGACTTTAACGTGAAATTGGGCAAACGAGACGGTGATGAGCTGCGAGTAGGTCAATTCGGATTTGGACGTCGAAACCACCGGGGAGACCTACTGCCTAGTTTCAAGGACGAGGTCTCTCAAATGACCCAAGAGCTAGATTGACTCGACACTATACCGAATATATCGCGTATATCATCAGCCTTTACGAGATCAGGATGGCTCTGAAGCAGCTGAAAAACAACAAGGCGTCGGGTGAGGACGGAATTACGGCTGAACTCTTGAAGGCGGATGGAAAACCGATCCTTAAGGCCCTTCAAAAGCTATTTCATTCCGTGATACTAAGTGAAAAATGCCACGGGCATGGAGCAGAGGTGTGGTGGTATTCTTCTTTAAGAAGGGCGACAATGCAGGCCTATCACACTTCTGAGCTATGTCTACAAGCTGTTTTCCAGAGTCACCACGAACCGTCTCGCGCACAGGTTCGACGACTTCCAACCTCTCGTAAAAGCCGGATTCCGAAAATGCTTCAGCACCGTGGACCGCATACATACGCTGCGGCAGGTTATACAGAAGACTGAGGAGTTTAATCAGCCTTTCTGCTTAGCGTTTGTGTACTACGAGAAAGCCTTTTATTCGAACGAGACCTGAGCTGTACAGCAGTCTCTCCAACGGTGCCTGATTGACTATCGGTACATCGAAGTGCTGAAGAGTTTGTAGAAAAACGCCACCATGTCAGTCCACTTCAGGACCAGACCTCGAAACCTATCCTCTAGCAGCGGGGTGTGAGGCAGGGAGTCGTCATTTCTCCGAAACTGTTCACGGTCGCAATGGGTGACTTCAAGGTTCTGGAATGGAGAGGGCTAGGCATTAATTTCAATGGCGAGTACACCCTCACCTTCAGTTTGCTGACGATATGGTATAGATACTGGCACGGATCTTGAGCGCTGAATTCTACAATTCTACTTGCGCAAAAGCACGCAGAAGTGAAATATCGGGTCTCTTTAGTGGTATGAAGAGAGATGCAGGGGTGGGGAGTGAAATCATTGTACAGTGATTGGCTCGCCGATATTGTACGATGCGCAAAATGATCCCCGCTCTTTCGCCGAGCGCTCAAGATTCGTGCCGCTATCTATAGTCATGGCTGAGATTACGGAGGAGCTCAGCTCTTAAGTGGGACTTAAAATGAACATGGACAAAACCAAAGTCATGGTTAACATCAATGTAGCACCCAATTCTATCAAGACGTTTACCTGAGACAGACGGTCCAGTTGGGTAGTCTAACTTCGAGAAAGAGGTCAATCGTCGAATCCGACTCGGTTGGGCAGCGTTCGGAAAACTGCGCGGGATCTTCTCGACCAGTGCGTATTGCCAATGATGACATATAGCTCCGAAACGTGGTAACTTACAATGGGCCTCATAAGAAGACTTAAAGTCACCCAAAGGGCAATGGAAAGGGCTATGCTCGGAGTTTCCTTGCGTGATCACATCAGATATGAATATATCAACAGGAGAACCAAGTTTATCGACATAGCTTGAAGAATCGCCAAACTTAAGTGGCAATGGGCAGGACACATTCCACGCAGAACAGATGGTCGCCGGGGATAAAAGGTTCTGGAGTGGCGACCACGTACTGGAAGACGCAGCGTTGGAAGGCCTCCCATAAGGTGGACCGATGACCTAGTGAGGGTCGCGGTAGTCCGATGGATGCGAGATACACAGGACCGGCCAAAGTTGTGGCAAAGTTCGGGGGTGGCCTATGTCTAGCAGTGGACGTCTTTCGGCTGAAATGATGATGATGATGATCTTTATTTACAATACACCTACCTACTAAGTACTAAACATTGAAAAGAAAAAATCAAAATGGTGACTCACGAGTTACTACATTAACCAGGGGCGCCGACTCTGTGGGTGCTCGGGGGCTCGAGCACCCATGAGAAATAAATAGGGGTGGGTGCTGAGCACCACTGAGAATTGACATTAAAGAAACAGATCAGTAATCGCCTTTTAGGTTACGAATAAATTATAATATATCTTGATAATAAAAACTAATTTAATTTTTATATAATGGTTTCATTTTATATTTTTATCAAACATAATTAGTAATTAAGTACGCAGTATATAAGTAGGACATTTATTTATTTGTCGGTCGATCAGTGTGCATTTCTCTTCTCACACTTCGCTACTTCTTCGATTCATCAAATGAGCACCCATGAGGTTTTCTAAAAGCCGGCGCTAATGACCTTAACCTTATTACAGAAATGACCATACATTTCGGGAAGTGTGCATTGCAATTGCACAATTTAATTCCGCCAAGTCTGTTCCATCATCGAACAACTAGACGTACGGCGTTGCGCCACCAGTAGGTACATGGTGGACATCCCACCCATACGTACAAAGCGTTATTGGAACACATTTAATATGCGTACAGCTAAGGAGTGGAATTGCCTGCCGGAGTCTTTGTTTCCTGATAGCTTCAAACTTTATGTCAAGAGTGAATTGTCGGCCACATCAGCGTTTGTCCTCTATCTCACCTGATAGCAAGCGGCCATCAGGTGAGATGTGTTCTCTCTATTCCGTGGGTGAAATAGAGGACAAATGCGAGCCTACCCATAACAAAAAACAAAAATCTTTATTTTTGGACGGCGGCAAATCATCAATTAACTTACGTCAGACTTTTACTGACTAAAACCTATTAATAAGTGTTCCTTCAGCTCCCCTTTGCGTTCCAGAGCCACGGTAATTATTTCGAATATTCCCGTAGTCCAAAATGTACATAGCGTAGGTACTTACGCCTTTCCCACATAAGGTGTGCGAGTTCCTCGGGCGTGTTAAGCCCCCATTACACCACTCGATATTTCAGACATTTTTAGTCTATGTATCGTCACACAAGAAAAAGAGCAACTTACGTCAATATCGTGTAAAGGAATTTAACAGAATGATTAGATAAATAGATGAACATAGACTAAGACTGTCTGAATATCGAATGGTGTAATAGGCCCATAAGTGACGAGAACCCAGTGCTCGTGCGGTGCTTGAATAGCTCCATCGCTCGAGGAAAGCTTACGACCAATGTGGAAACCTACCTACTCTACGAACCTTTTTCTGGTTCAGCTGAAAATGTGACCAAAACGTTTCTATTCTAGAATTTATTATGTACTAGCTGACCCGGCGAACTTCGTACCGCCTAATAGTAAGGATAACGCCATCTACAGGCATCACCAGAACAGCATAATTCATTTTATAATGACATTATAATTAGAGACGGCGTTGTATCCGAATTTTATTTTCGTGCATTTTTTCCATTTTTTCTTACAGTTTGAACCTTCCCTGGACTATCTTGAGTATTTCAAGATCAAAATTAGCCAAATCGGTCTAGCCGTTTTTGAGTTTTAGCGAGACTAACAAACAGCTACTCGTTTTTGTATAATATCGACGGTTCAAAGGCTAATTGATCTAAACGACATTTTTTCCAATATTGAGTTAATACATATTCGGAATCAGCATATTCTCCGTCATTTGAGACAGGTTTCAATTTTTTTTTGAAAAAATTTCGCTATCAATTAGTCTTTCAACCGTCGATATGTAGATTAATATTATTATGTATTGCAGTATTGTTTCCAGAGTACCTACCTATCGACAACGTACTCATTGCTTAATTAGTAATGATAATGAAAACCATAAAGCCAACACAACCAACCATATAATAAATTAATGAATATTAATAGGAATCTGCACCTGTTTAATGTACGTGCCCTAAGTAACAAAGATATTAGGTAGGTTACCTATAATTCATTAATAGATACTTAGGTACCAATTTGGACATTGCCTTCTTTCGTTTATTCATTCGTATATATACTTATAAATTATATTTTTAAATATTTCAATAAAAAATATTTAAAAAAAAACATTTAAAAATATAAAAAATTGTGTCCCACCGGTATCGGGAACTGGGTCCAAGCTACCGGCGGTCAGGGCTCCAGAGAAAGGATCCTTCTAAAAATACGAGCCGTGTCCAGAAGTACCACTTTCTGAATCAAGCGCTTGATCCAGCCGCCTAACGCGAGCCTCCAAAGGTGTTGGTCGAGGCCCTTGGCTATTAAGCCATTGGCTGACACGACTATCGGTACAATGATCGCCGAGTCTACATCCCACATGTCGACAACCTCGCGAGCCAAGTCAATATACTTGATTTGTTTATCTTTCTCGGCTTTCACGAGGTTCTCGTCATGCGGAACGGATATGTCAACAATCATTGCACGCCTCTCGCTTCGGTCCACCACCACTTATTGGCTACAATAGCCATACCAGGCTTATTGGCTACAATAGTCAGTGATGATGGACCGATCCCAGTACAAAGTGATATGACCATTATCAAGAACTGGGTCGGGCTCATACCTGTAGTACGGCACTTCCGATTCCACAAGAGAGTATTTCAAAGCAAGTTGCTGATGAATAATCCTGGCTACAAGGTTGTATCGATGCAAGTACTCTCCGTTAGCTAGACGAGAACAACCAGAGATAATGTGACGAATTGATTCTCCCGGACGGTAACATGCCCGACAGATGTCAACCGTGCCGTCCTTCACAATAAATCTCCGGTAGTTATTCGCCATGATAACTTCGTCCATAATTGCACAGACAAAACCTTCGGTTTCCCCAAAGAGGTCACCGAGACGCAGCCAGGCTACGGACGCAAATTGGTCTACATCGGGCCCTTGAAGGGCCCGGAAAAAGCGTCCGTGAAGTTCCTTGTTCTGCCTTATTTCCCTGCGATCGTTAGTGTCAAGCACTACCGGTTTGCGCCAGTTCTCGTCAGGGAGAGCGGGGTGAGTCCCTTGTCCACTGTCACTACATCTCGATGCATACCCACGTCGGTAACTTGCCTTCTTTTATTTTTATTACATAAGAATAAGAAATTTATTGATTGATCACCAATTACTTAAAGCGTAGGTACCTAAGAATGCCTAAGTACTTATTACTAAAAAACAGTGTTTTCATATCAAATAATGTTGTGTCAAATTAGATGATTGTAATTTAAAAAGAACAATTTGAAACCCTATTGGCCTTTTGTTGCTGACGGTATATAGAATGATGTAGATATACTTTAAGTACGATTATGTAAGCAAGCTTCCAAATAAGAATAGGACCAATTTTTACGCCATGTTGTGACGTCATAGCTGTCAAATCGAAAAATTGGGTAGGATGAGCAAAACAAGAAATTTTCTAAATAATACTTATTTATGACTCATGAACGAAAAAAATTTAATCAGAATCCAGTTCTTCAATTTTGCTAATATCTGCGTCACTGTGTGAAGTGTCTAAGTGGTGGCAAATAGAAGAAGGCGAATTGTTCGTAACGATGAAAAATAGAAAATATATTTTTTTATACTAATTATGACTGAAATAATATATTTAGCTAATTTAGATTAACCAATAACGTTTTTGCTTCACTTAGATTGAACTAAGACTCAGTAATACAAAGCAAAAAAAAACCGTTATTATACGCAAATAAGATCCTTTTTTGCAAGCCGTACTTTTATTCAACATTTGATAAATCGAGGTTATTGACTTTCCTATTCTTATTTGGAACGCTTACCTAGTAAACGTTGTGTCTGGTCTGGGCAACTGCCTGATACTCCTTATTTTGTGTGACGTCAGGTCTCCTATATCAATCTCTTCCGAGACCCGAAGGTTGATACCAGGATGAGTCGTCCGGATTTGTCCGTACAAGATGTGATACGTCCGTCCGTCGACCAGTGGAAGGTTGTTTTCGGTGAGTCGGAATCGGAAGCCACATTGTACTCGGTGAGTCGAAACTTTCCGCGATAATGCTCCAGTGAGTCGGAGTTGTACCATCCTAGTGAGTTGGGATAATTCTGCAAGCTCCAGTAGGTCAGAGTGATATTACAGGTTTCACTGAGTCGGAGCGACGCAATACGACGTAAGTCCTTAAAACGTAATTTATGTAGGCGTGTTGAGATTCTTAATTAATATTTATACCTATCTAAAACTTCTAATTTACAAATTTTACATAAGTACCGCTTCAGACCTTATCTTCATTTTTTTTAATAGGTATAGGTGGCCCAACTGCAGTTTTGACCCCTGACTGTACCCAGTCAGGTATCAAAACTACAGTTGTACTCTACCAGTGCTAGTGTTTACAATTTTTTGTAGAAGACCAGAAGAGGACAGGGATCGTAGGGGGGACACTCAGGGGACTGTGTCTACTTACTACTCTAAGGTTAAACCTCCATTACAGTTGAATGGGACAGTCCTTTTTAGTACTTAGGTAATCTCTGGAAGCAAAGCGCAAAGGTTCAATCTATGGAGGATGAAATAAAGGACTGTAGCTGCTGTTTACGTCACCTGCTTGCTCAGCTAGTTTAGTTAGACCTATAATAAACAATTCAAGTGCTCGTTCCATTAAACTAAATAACAAAAATAAAAACCTCATGTTACATCGCACGAGATATCTGGGTTTGTTCAATATTGAAACACCTGTAATACTCAGATCGCATGCTGTGCATAAGACACGCGAATGTGTCATTTTTGGTTTTTGCTTTGCAGTTACTTTTTATTATCAATGTCGATTTTTTTCTATTGTGATATTACTCCACATAATGAGACAATGGAACAAAGTTTTAAACATATTATGAACGCTTATAATAGTTTCGTATGACTGCTGGTTATCTAATTATCTAATGTAATAAATACAGGGTTTTTTTTATTATTTGCCTGTCGGAAGTAAATCGACAAATTGCGTGATTGATTAGGTAGGTTCGTGATATTTTATTTGTTGATAGAACCACTAGCGCCACCTATTATAGAACGGTACTCGAATGAACTAATATTACTACAATTATTTGTCTTGCATTCATTGAATGACGAACTCTTGCCGTTATTTCATCGGATAGATTATAACTAAATGGCCATGTATGATCAATCCGGATTAGATTATTTCAGTCAATAGTTTACAGCAGGAGGGCCAGGCCAGGGCCAGGTTCATGGCGCTAATAGCATTATCAAGGTAATTTACTTGTTAATTAATAGGGTCGGGTTTATAGAATCTAAATTGTTGTAATTAATCGTGCAAGATGTATTTGGTTGGATACATGTGGATGGTTAGAGCGGGAGAGGCAGGGCAAAGAAAAAATGGATGGATTGTGTCAGAAGTAATATGAAAGAAAAGGGAGAGAATAGTGTCATGGTTGACAAATGAAAAAAGAAGAATGGAGAATGGAAGAAAAAAGTAGGTGTTGCGCCGACTCCCAAGTAAAATGAGAAAAGGGCAGGAAGATGATGAGATGAGACTGACTTTAGTGAGCTCTTTCCAAGAAATAATAGAAACAGCTCTTTGTGATGATGAAACCTGGGGTAAATGCTCCAGGCCAGACCGTGAAATTCAAATTTTCTTAATTTTTTTCATTTTACAGGAAAGTGTCAGTTTCCATATTCAACATTATTTTTAGTAAGCGAAACTTGAATATAGCTTATTCACAATCAATAACTGAATCGATTACAATATTTTTGACACCATGTTATATTTTTTCCCAAAAATATTTTAAAAAGGTCACAAGTTGGATACCATCTACACTAAATACAACACAGGTCACGGCAGGTCATAGTGAGCATTAGACGTCAGCGCACAGCTGGGTGCGGGAGCAAAAAAACCCTCAGTCGCCCGGATAGAACGGTGACCATGTATTTGTGAGGACAACCTGGTGACATAACAAGCTTATAACCTTAAGGTTTTTCGTGATACCTACAGTTATGAAATTTTGTACATAGATTCTTTACATAAAAATACTACACGTGTTTCGGGTTTCGCATATACCAAAACTAATGTTGTATGTTCGTTAAAAAATTAGAATATGATTTGCGACCGTAAAAAATATGGCTTTACTGAGTTATGAACATTAAAATTTGATTTTGAAAGTGACGGCCGTATCAACTGGCCACCGGACCTTTAATAAGCACCTCTCTGTCACAGGAGTGACAGACAGCCCATTGTGCAGAGCCTGCATGGAGGTGGACGAGACAGTAGCATATCTGCTTGCTGGATACAGGGAAAAATACTTCGGAAACCCAGGGAACCTCTGCGAAATGGTCAATAACACCAAGGCGCTGCTGGCATTCCTTGAGGAGCTGGAGTGGATCGAATGACGCATTTGTCCCACCCGTACGCAAAATACGTGCTTTAGTCGTGGAGTTGCCAGAGACCAGCCCGAAATACAATTTCTCAACTAACTGCGGACCCAGGTTGGCCGCTGCAAAAACAATCAATCCTCGACCCATTTCTAGCACGCTATAATTATGGCGGTAAGTCCCGTCTTTGAGGAGTGGCTGGAAAGACAACACGGCGTCCTTACCCTCTGACGCAAGTCCTCACCGGAAATGGTAAGTTTGGGAGTTTCCTGCACCAGATTCGTGCGGAAAAAATTGTGTAAACCGCCCGGAGGACCCGGTGGAGCATGCGGTAGAGGTGTGCCCCGCCTGGGCAGAGCACCGCCGTGTCCTCGTGGGGGCGATCTGCGGCAGCGATTTTTCGCGCCGGGCCTTGGTACAGGCCATGGTCTGGAGCGAGGAGGAGTGGCAGGCGGTCACCTCCTTCTGCGAAGCAGTAATGCTAGCAAAGGAGGCGGCCGCACGCGCGAGGCAATAGCCCTCGCACCCCCGCCGTCGGGTATTCCGATCCCGAACGGGTAGCTCACCGTGGTAGACGGCGAGCAATGGGTAGCTCGCCGTCCGACCGTCCGGTAACATTCCAGACCGAGCCCAAGTCGTCGACGACGCATAGTGTTCCCCGCGCGCCTCAAGGAGATGTGAGCATCCATGGGCCCAGCAGGGTCGAAGCCTACTGGGGCCATGGGTGATGCGAAAGAGATCCCCGGGGCCTTGGAACAATGGCAAAGAAGGAAAGTACGATGCGCCCTCCCACTCCGCACAAGAGCGGGGGACGTCATTAGATGATTTTCCCATCCAAAAATAAAGTGTGGAGCCGCCAACGACCTTACAGCCACTAGACGTCTAATAACAGGCAACGCATGTTAACACATATGACTTATAGATCTGATGTAAGTCTCGAGCACTTCTTTGAGTCATAAACACGTCCGCGTTAGTTAATAAAAATATTAGGAAATAAATTAAACAATGGTCCCTTGTTCAATACTTTGGTGTGGTAACAACAGCCAGACTTCGCGTATTCGAAAAGATGGCATAACATTTCATGGGTAAGTTAATTACAATTATATTGATTTTCTGGGATTTTTTACCGCTTAACCTAAACTAGTCATAACTGTGATGTACCAGTTCTTATGACTACCTCTGTTATCGATAAAGTAAAAAACCTATTTATTATTTATACGATATTTTTTTTACTTACTACTATAAAGACTACGTAATTGGACGAAATTTAATAAAAGTAAAACACAATTAATAATGAAAATTACAAATGAAAAAGACAATGATGTAACCTGCTATGCTGCCCATCCTGCACACTGCACTTTTCAGTATTTATACAAAGCCAATAACAGAGCTGTACAGGTTGCCAAATACTTGTCAAAATTATTACTTTTTGAGTGTATCTAAAGTGCAATAAATATGTGTGTATATTTTAATAAACATAGAACCGGACAATGACTTGCAAAATGCGAAAAAAAAAACTTTGAATCTCGCGGACTACCATGGTTGATTTTTGACACGCACTGTTCGCTTCATAACTATGAAGCCATGCAAGAGCAAGGGAGGTAAGCCACTGAGCCTTGACAAAATTAATAATATAGAAAGAATACAAGGTGTTTCATTTGGAGCATTTGAGTTTAATACTTCACACAGTACATTACAAAAGCCATAAATATATTTAAGGTAATAAATATTTCATAATATATTAGATGTAGTTATGTACAATGAGATCCTCATTATAAATGGTCACTGACTGAGTGCTTCGATAGTTATGGTCGAAGCGAATAACTTTTTCACGCCACCTCTGCTTGGTGTTAAATCAACTTATCTATTTACAAAATCCTGAAGCAAAAGGTGACTATTAATTGTGACACAAATATTTAAACACGATAAGGTACAAGAATAGCTATATCAGAATGCACAAACTACTGAACAACAAAAACTTTGCAGCACAAAATTACGAAAATGCCCTTTAACCGCTTTTTTCTTTTTCGTGTCCTATTCGCCAGGGTCGTGTATTTGCGACAGGGTACTCCATCTCTTTTACCTCTTCAATTCCGATAGGTGACAGAAGAGTTGACGAGATGGAGTATTTGAGTGTGGATGTGCGACCCTGGCACACATAGGTATGTGGGATATATATCCGACAAACACTTGCGTTTATTCCGCTTTTAACCGCCTGGTTAAAAGATTAAATCTATTTATATTAAACCTTTGTTGTTCTGAGTATTTCACACATTCAATTTTCATCTAAATGTAAATGATAGTTAAAAATTATCGACAATGAAGTATAGGTAAACTACGACACACAGACATAGCTTTTATTTTTTTCAAACATTTACAAGCAGACTAGCAATACTATAAAAATTATAATAACAAATCGTATTCAGAGGTGACTAAATAAGTTCCGCTTTTAGGCTGCCTGTCCACCGGAGCGGAGCGAGGCCGCGGAGCGGAGAAACGGAGAAATATTAACCAACGCCACAAAATCTCAGCTCCTCTTCAATGGACAGCAAGTACGAACTAATTTAAAAATTCATACAAAACCGGGAAGCAGAGCGAGGCAACGGGGCGAGGCAGCGGAGCGAGGAAGCAAAGAGGGGAAGTGGAGAACGAGTGCCAGCGCTATAACAAAACTAACAGTCTGCAACTCCTCTCCGCATTACTTTCTCACTCCGCTCCGCAGCCTCGCTCCGCTCTGGTAGACAGGCATCGCATTAGTCCTTTGCTCCGCTCCTCTGTCTCACTCCGCTCCGGTGGACAGGCAGCCTTATCTGGCGTCGCTGTTTGTCGCCATAGACATGTTAACTAGACTAAGCGATCCTTGTCTGGCGGTTAAGACAATACAGTCAGAAAAATGTAAGAGACAGCGTTCGTGCGACCAGCTGTTGTCTTTTTCTAGAATATTTTCAATTGATAGATTGGTCCACTTCAAAGGCTATCAGTGTCACTATGATCTACATAAAATAGAAAAATACTGGCCACACATTCGCTTTGCTTCTTTTTTTTTTGTTATAAAGTATATTTTAGTTTTTACTGACACATTGAGTTACTTAGTTCCATTAAAAATGACATTGTAATGTTTATGCAGTATATGTATCAAATCAGCCTTCTTGGCAAACTTCAAATCGATTCTCAGCTCCATTTTACCGAGATCGCGCCTGTTTCAAAGATTCTACATATTGTCCAGTTGTGAAGCGCTTATGACATAAAACTACACTAATTTTATATCACAATATCCACTAGTAATTTGCGAATAATTGAAAAACTTCACCCGAAGAAATATTGCCAAAAATCACTTTGCTTCTTTCTACAGATTAATAAGTTTTCTGACAATAAACCAACCACAGCCATAGACTCTAAGTGAGACTGATCCAATACTATATGTCTATGGTAGCCATGTTCAAGCTACGCGTTTTCGTGGCGTTACCGCAGCTACTTCTAAGGTTCACAGTTGACCTGATTTATCACAGGGTTTATTATTCCTAGCACATTTTTAATTCAAATATCACAATAAAAATGAATGCATCGATCCAGTTTTTAGCTGCAGGAGTTGTTAACATGCTTCCTTAGAACTAGAACTCTTGAGCTTTTCCACAAGTTATCAAGTCTTGATTATTATTATTATTAAGACAAAATATCTGCCTGGCTATCTGTTTTGAACGATTCAATTTATTTTGAAAGACGATTAAACTGTTTGCAAATACAGTTAATCATGAAAATAAGACTACTATGGTTAATTTGGTCACCACTGAACTCATTCTCAACCTTTAACTCTACTAAACATTGCGTCAAATCTCGACTATCGTAATTCAGCTTCATTCTGTGGCATTTAAATAGACTAGAAAATAAAGGTTCCGGGTGATTTAAATCTAGTGCGATTATAATAGACCAAGATGAAAGCTACGGGCCCGATCTTGGCCATGTTTTTGCTAGATAGTGCTGAAGAACTCTCAGTGCGTATATAAGTTAGGTATAATACACGACAGTCAGAATTAGGTTAGGTGGATTTTGAGGCAATACTTTGAATGTTGATTTCAAAATTCAATAAAGGGCCATGGGGCGCTCATCGAGTTACTCGTAATATCAGTAAACAGCTGATCGACTCTTCGCGTGACTAGAGGGCTGGACTTTTCTTCGGTCAACGAATCAGCATTGCTATCCAACGTGACGTTCTGGCACTTATCCCATTGACATCTATGTGGATGAATTTTTTGATGCCTAATGAGTTCTTTTTCTACCCGTTTGTACATATTATGTTTTAATTTGTATAATACAATATTTATTAGTTTAGACGTTCATAAATAGTTATACACCACTAATTTTTAATTAGTACAAATACTTAAAGGGCATAGAAAACGTCTTGTTTTTATTTAAGTAGTCTCAATAAACCATATTCTTAAACAGCAAAGTTATTAGTGTTTGTATCCCAAAATGTCACTAAATTTATGGAAATATTGTACAGGCTATTGAATATGAATGAATGAATGACGATTAAATAGAAAAACACTACGCGTTGTATTTTCTAGTAGCAATTGTTATGAATGATTGATTCAATTATGAATTTACGAATTATGACAAATTTTCGTGGACAATTTTGGGATTTCGTTTTTGTTTTACTTTTGACTAGAAAAATATGATCAGTAACGGGTACGTATAAAGCTCTATATTTTTGTACTAATTAAAAAATAGGTGTGTATAATTATGATTTTATTTATGAACCCTTTACCCACTTGCGTCGGATTTGTCTGACGAGTGTTTTTGTGTTCTATTCGCCAGTGTTTGTGACTGGGTACTCCATCTCGTTTAGCTCTTCAATCCCAATGGATGACTGAAGAGCTGACGAGATGGAGTATTTGGTCGTGGACGTGCGACCCTGGCGCAATAAACGCGAGTGTAGTGTTTAAGCAAATACCATTTCCTTAACTTAATAATGTTTCGATACATTAAAGTTTAGTCGAGTTAAGAAAATAGTGACCAATCGTTGTCACTCAGCTTAGCCACGCCCCTTGACCAATTAAAACAGTAAATAAGAAAGAAGTGTTCACATTGATCAGTTGAAGTAAGCCCTTCAGACAGAACGGATGCGTCTAAATACTACATTCGTAAAAATAAAAGTGACAATTCTGACGATTATGATTAAATTATTTTAAAATAAGTAGTGACTGAATATTTGAAAATACTGTGTAGCAAAAAGTTTAACTATAAAAAAAATTATCTGAAAATGAGTTCAGCGCCATCTAGCGACAACATGAGTACGCGCAGGCCCTTAGCTTTCGATTTAAACCAGAATTTTTATTTTAAACTGTTAAGCTAACAGTTAGATACTCAATTAACTTCCTTAGTTAAATAAGTACTGTAGTATATATTACCTTTGGACCCCAACAATTACTAAATACAAAAAAAAATGATTTTATTTATTTTTTACCCGAATAAAATAATTCGTAGTAAGAGGTAAGAATTTTCGTTAAAAAAAAGTTTTGACTAATTTTGTGTAAGATATTTTTAAAAAATAATATCAGTTGAATATGCTAAAATATCTTACATATCTACCCAGTATTCATTACTATTAGAAAAAAAAAACACTTTTCTTGAAGAGGTCTAAACAAATAAAATTAATGTAGATAATATAATTAATGTAGTTAGATTGATTGGAACACCTTAGAAAATAAATTTACATGAACATCAAATATATGACATATTGTCTGATAAATTCTAAGACTGAATAATTATTTACATTTTGCTGTCTATATATAACGCCATATAAAAATGACTCTATCAGCAAATGGTGTTAGTGCAGAAAAATACTGGTTTGACTAGGTTCAATCAAATTTTAACTTATATACAACTATATATGCCATCTTTACCCTAAGAAGCCCATTACATTAGTTAAGATACTATATAAATTACAATTTATTATTGTCAAACACACACCGAAAACCAAATGTAAAATGATTCAGGTTGGACATTACTGTGTGCCTATTATTAAATTAAAAGTTTCTAGCTACCATTTTCATTTACAAGAGTTTATACACAACTGAGGTATACATCGAAACTGCTTCCTACAAAATGATGATAACAATACAAAAATAAGAATATTTGCACAAGATGTCATAGAGATCCTACGCTTGGAGGCATGATCACCATTAAAAGTACAAGTGTCATTGGAACACACAATGCATAGATCATACCCCATCATTATAAATTTCAATTGCAAAAACAATAAACAGCCTTGCCACCAGCATAGTAATCGACTTTAGTAACTTAACGGAGTAATCAATACATTAATTTATATTCATAAAGTAATAAATAATAACTGAACACTTAAAAATTACTTCATAGTTTGACATCTCAGAATTTATGATTTATCTTACAAATTCGACAGTTCAATCTCATATAATAATAATGATGTGAGCAACCACAAAACAGAACTATAAACTCATTGTACAAAAATACCTACTAATAACTAGATAAAAGGCTCATTAATTAAAAATAAATTTGTACTTATATTTTGGTAGCAAAACTGCACTCGGAGCATATCACTGTCAGTTATATCAATATTAAAATAATTATAATAAATAACAAAATGACAAACATTGAATCTAAATTGTGTGTTGTTTACCTACACTTTTATTCTCCAAACAAAATAAAACAAGTAAAATATAAGCAAATCATAATAAATAAATAAATAAACAATGGCAGGTAACTTTAAGCTGACGAGAATTCCTAATTTCAAATCCAACAAAATATAAGATGAAAGAAGAACGGACAACCATAAAACACTGTAAAACAAATGTCTTTTTAATAATGGAAAACTAAATATTCGATCGAAAGAAAAACACTCTTACAATAGATCAAACTGTACTAATTGAAAATGTTTTATGTTATTGGTTCCATTTCACATACACAATGACTATCTACAAAACATTTACTTTATGAATAATGAAAATTACATGGCAAATAACAATGTGAAACACTAATTATGTAAAACTAATTAAGAAAGTGCAAAATTACCATGAAATCCAAGGTGGTTGGTTCATCTTACCAATTGGCACATGTGTCATATTTATGGGCAGATTAACTACTGCATAGCTTTTTTTCAATTTTCTTAATGTACGAAGTATTGTGGCACCACTCCGACCAAGAAGGAAAGCTGCTGGTATGTTCACATCTAGCTCCATTCTGAAAGAAATAAATATAGAATCAGAAATACCAAACAGACACACAATAAAACTGCCTCCAAGGTTACATTAAAAAAAAATTAATGATCCAGCATTTTTTGTGTCCATTATTCATATGTATACTTTAATTTTGATTCATGAAACTGACACACGTAGGAATTCAA
Organism: Mythimna pallens; assembly: GCA_961205895.1. NCBI lineage: Eukaryota > Metazoa > Arthropoda > Insecta > Lepidoptera > Noctuidae > Mythimna > Mythimna pallens. The sequence continues at coordinate 14,181,099 of OY540834.1, forward strand.
TTAGAAATCATCATCATTTCAGTTGGGTATACCCCAAAGGGCCTTCCCCAAGTGACGCCACAAAGACTGGCCCTGTGTGTCTCACATCCATTGGATTCCTGCAATCCTCATCAGGTCTGAATGATGGAATCCTGCCCAAACAAGTCAGATTCGATTCCACGATTCAACTCTTTCTCAATGTTAGGTCTACCTAACTGGACTATCTATCCTAGGTAAACATAATCATCTACAATTACGAGTGTAAAGTGTCCGATCTTGATAGGAGTAGGTGCTACATGGGTGTTTGTACCTCGGTTTTATCCATGTCAGGTCATCAAGCATTATACTGAGGCCCTCCACAGTCTCAGCAATTAGAAATGTGTATATAATAATAAATGAGTAGGTATATAATATACCTAATAGTGAAAAAAAAACACATTACTTTACCCAGTAAAAAGTACTTAAACATGCTATTTTACTGCCTAAATTAAAATTTTATTGCAACAGTACAATAAATAATTATTAAATAAAGGTCTAGATAGGCCTTTCTTTACAGATATCTGTTAACGATAGGGTTTGGGTCAGGTACATCTCGTGTCTCGAAGTCCCGGGACTTTTCGTAATTTTAGTTGTCCCGAGTCCCGTGACTTTCGGTTCGAGACTCGAGACGAGGCAAGATTGTCGAAATTGTTAAAAGCTGCTGACACACGTCATTTTTAGGGATACGTAACTCAAAAGGAAAAAACGGAACCCTTGTAGGATCACTTTCGTTGTCAGTCTGTTTGTGTGTCAAGACCCTTTATCTCCGGAACACGTGGAGGTATCGAGTTAGGTCTGCGGTCTCTTGAAGCTGTGAAAAAATCAAACTTCTGAGTTAACGAAAAGAAAAGATACGACCGTTTATGTAGCAAAAAACGAGCTTTTAGACAATCGCAAGAGAATCAAAATTCATAGGGTACTTCCCGTTGATTTAGAATACTGAAATTTGGCATGAAACAAGGTCTCATAGCACAAGTATAGGAAAAAATCTGAATACTGTAAATTTATTTGCGTCGTAAAAATATTTTTTTGCGATTCGGAAAAATCTTCGTAACTCAAATTCAAATTCGTGAATTGAACTGTATTCAAAAGTAAGCTTGTACGGAACCCTAAGTGCGCGAGTCCGACTCGCACTTGTCTGTTGTCTGTTTTATTGTTTATATTTAGAATTTTAAATGATAAATGATATTTATTTTGTAAATAGGTTTAAAAAACACTTTTACACGTCAATTTTTGTTTTCGTCATTTTTAAAATAGATGAGGCCGGTGTTTCCTAGCTGACTACCCTGAGAAGAAACACCGAAACAAACTTAGGGGTCAGTCTCTTTTAAAGTCCATACAGTAAATTTGTAATGGTCAAATCACATGAGAACCATGCAGATTTGTCTGAAATGGTCTTTTGAAAAAGAACCGTACAGATTTGAGCGGACCTGTCCAGTCAGTGCAGCATAGTCCTCACGTTCACAATAATATAAGGAAAAATATTGTTTACAAAATGTAATACTTAGCAAAGTAAACATTGATGTCAAAAATTAATAGAGAAAAAAAAGTCAAATTGCAAAATAAAAATAATGTGCAATAACCATTAGCCCTTTTTTGCAATACAAAAATTGTCTGGATATCGGCGGCATTTCCCCACAGTAGAATACCGTACGTCATGACACTATAGAAATAGCTAAAGTAAACTAAACGGGCAGTATCTACATCAGTTAAATTTCGAATTTGTCTAACAGCATATGCTGCAGAGCTAAGTTTTTTTGATAATTTGTCTATTTGTTTGGCCCCACTGAAGCTTAGCATCTAGAGTTATGCCTAAGAACTCTGTATTATCTTCAGGACTCAACTCTTTAATATGAAACTAATTAATTATGAAACAAATCTGTGATTATGAGAATTAACAATGTTGTGATAACTAATAATTATATATATATTTGAGATAAATGATGATTAGATAATGGAGTTACAAGATAATAGTAAAGTTATTATATGAATAAGAATTGGTATGATTTTTAAGTTAGTTTTATAACTATAAGATTTAACTGCTTAAAAGTGAATCTGTGTGTGATTAAAAGAAATAAACAAAGCATTTATTAAGACTGAATACCAAAATCACTATATGATTGCCTATAATATATGAGGAGTTCCTTCGATTCCTCATGGATCCCATCATCAGAAGTGGATTTTGAAAAAAATGGAACCCATCTAAAAGCATATCCTTTAAGACCAAAAAGAAATTTTTCAAATCACTCCATAAACAACAGAGTTCTAAGGTAACTTACATAAAAAAATAAAAATAATTAATAACCATTTCCTTTTTTAGAAGTCAGTTAAAATTCTTCAAAAAATACTAAGTACCCCTCTTAAAAAAAAAAAAAAAAAGAAAAAGAAAATTCCTAAAGGTCTCGAAATCTGTGAATTCCCAGGATTCTCGGGACTTTGATTGTAGGCTGTCTCGTGTCCCAGGGCTTTGAAATTGTCGGGAATTCCCAAACCCTAGTTAACAATGAAGCTACTGCAAAATTATATGATTGTTTGGTCTAATTTATGATTTTATGTGGACAAAGCCGTTTGCAAAAACTAGCAAGGAATAAAGAACTTACTTATCATCAACCATCTCTATTAGGTGATCAAGAGAGTCATCCCACTTATCTACAGACTCTGTTATAATAATGGCTCTCGCACCAGCCTGCTGAGCTTTGGCTGTCTTGAACACGAAGGAGCACTCCCTGAAAAATATATTGCAGCTATTTTGAAATTGATTACTAAACCAATATTGATACTAATATGAAAGAGTAAAGATACAATTTTTACTTAGTTTTGTAGAGCAAGATTTATGGGAGTAAGTAGTTAACTACTAATTTTGGTCAGCAATGTTAACATTGCTGGCATAAAAATATTCAATTGTTGAACATCATCATCATTCCAGCCGAAAGACGTCCACTGTTAGAAATAGCTTTCCCCCAAGCGCCTCCACAGCGACCGATCCTGTGCATCTCGCATCCAACATAGTACAAACAATTGACTGATTTGTTAACATAGCAAAAATAAGATTTAACTGTAAAACTTACCCTCTTTCAGACAAGGCGATCTGTCCTACAATATCTTCATGATTGACTATATCAGAGCAACTATGCAGTGGTATAGTGGGTACCAAACGAGCATCCTGAAATTGTATGCTCTCATTCTGAAAAAAACATTACACGACTCATTAATATTCAATATACAATTCTGTTACACTAGGAAACGTTTATAAAAAAGTTTAAGATACTTACGAAAGGTGTACCAAAATCCTTGGCTGGTCTGATTCTGTAGGAATACCTCAGTTCAGGTGGATCTAATATTTCGAAAAACACGTCACCAAATATCACGTCTGCTGTAGAAACGCCATCATAAAAGTGTAAATCATTAGCTGAAACAGTAACAAAACAATAATAAACGCCTATTAGTAGCTTTATACTACACACGTAACCTACAATAACAGAATGATGAATTTACCACCAGGCGATACAGCACTTGTAAATATAATGAGTAATAAACTAGAGTATAAGGGTAAGAGCCGTTTTTTGGAGTTGAGTTTCATATTAGGTATAGCAAAAAAATTCGCAAACGTATCTTCAACTCTTCAATCTTCGATACCGATTTGATATTGATTAGTGATGTGCCGAGTACGGCTTGACTCGAGTCAGACTCGATTCCTGCTGTGGACGCGCTGACTCGATTACAAATTTTATTTTGATTCGAGTACGCAAGACTCGATTCCAAGACTCGAGTACACTAGACTCGAATCCAGGACTCGAGTCAGAAAGAATCGATTCTCAACTCGATGACTCAATTTTATTATGCGAGTCCAGCTGGCTCGAGTCTAGCATTCGAGTTAAGTTGACTCGCTCGTACTCGATCTGTGTTTACTTAAGAAATTAAATGACACTAACATAAGTTTGCATTTTTTTATAAGCGTACAATTACACGAAAAAGGATCTGTTTTTGATTTGTAATAAAACAAATAAAACTTGATCTCATTTCTAGTTTCTAGATACATCCTTAGTGTGTTCTATGTTTTTTTGAAATATAATCTTTAGATATATTTTTCTTTAGATTACAATAAAAATGGTTGATTTATTATCGTTGTGTCGTTATCCTAAACCTAAACTACAAGCTGTCTGAAGTTTTCCTTTTTGTTTTAAAAAGTATTAATAACGGTCTCTTCTGGATTTGAAGTTCTAGACTAAACTTCTGGACTCGAATTTCTAGACTGGAGTCATGGACTCGGGTCCTGGACTCGAATCCTGGACTCGCATCCTGGACTCGAGTCTGAGACTCGAGTCAACATGCGAGTTCCACACATAGAACTCGAGTACTGGAATCGAATGGTGGAATCGAGTCATAACTCGAATACCGTAGAAACTGACTCGAGTTGACTCGATCCACAAAAACAGCGACTCGGCACATCACTAAATTATTGATACTGATCCCGATCTCCTATTTGTCGATTTTGACAGTGACAGTTCTGACACACGTCACACAGTCTAAAATGTCAGATGTTCATTATTTTTTTGCTAATGTTTGGACACCAAATTTTTTAAGCCTTGTCTTCGTAATGAATAGTTCACTTGTTTACCACTACAATGTCTACATTCTAATGTTTTTGTAGTACTTGGCAACAAACGGGCCAAGTCAACCTTCTCTGCGAACTTTGCTGATGTAGTCAACACTACAATAAAATTCTCAGCTCCATTTTGCCTATTGGAATATCGACAAATGATTCCACATATTGAGTTCCGCAGACACTTGAGATTCAAAACTATACCAATTTTACATCATAATATCCACTAGGAGTCAATTTGCATATCATTAAAATACACTGAACTTCACTCGAATAAATACCGCCAAAAAACTAGTGCAATGCCAAGCCAACAGGCGAGTTACTGTTGAATTCATGTTCAATTCAATTCAATTCATTTATTAATTTTGTGAACAAAGGGTACAATGATCTTATAATATATGTTTGGCCCATCCAATGTTCCGCCGAAAGGCATACAAAATAGCGATGGTAATGTCAATATATGTATACCTACTATCAAAATTAAATTAATTGTAAATACAAGGTCCACAAATGATAATTCACAAAAAAATAGAACAGTATAAAAATCAAGCAAAAAATTAAAAAAACAAAAACAAAAAACGTAAAAGCAATGTCAGCAATACTAGAGTTGTCAAAACTAAATCAATTAAAATATTACAAAATGTCAAAATATACTTTAAATAAAAAAAATAATACAATGCCAGCAAAAAAATTAAATTATCACAAATACATTAAAAACAAATGTCAGCTATACTACAGCTGTCAAAATAATTACAAAATGTCAAAATATATAAAAAAAATTAATACAAGGTCAGTAAAAAAAAAAATTAAAAAAATTATGATTATCGAAATTTACTCAATTATACAAAATTGTCAAAACTAAATCAAATTGTATGAAGTTGCTATGTCAAAATTTGTCATTAAGGTATTCATCGACAGAGTAATATACCTTGTCATTCAATAATTTAAAAAGCTGACGTTTAAAATCATTTATATTGTTAGCTGATACAATATGACTTGGTAGCTTGTCGTATAGCTTGGGAGCCATTGCATATATGCTTTTATGGAGAAATTTGGTCTTTGTGAAAACCAAGTGCAGTTTATTTGAGCGTCGTTGACTTTCGACAGGTCTGAAAAGATGCATATTGTTTTTAACAAAAATACACGCTTCGTAAATATATAGTGATGGTACAGTCAAAATATTCATTTTTTGGAAATGTGGCTTGCATGAATCCGTCCGCTTTATTTTACATATAGCACGAATGCATTTTTTCTGGGATAAAAGTACTTGCTCGACTTTAGCACCATTGCCCCAAAAAATCAGGCCATATCGCAAATTGGAGGCAACGTAACCATGATAGGCTGCTAAGAGTGCGGTCATGTTTGCAATTTTACCTAATTTATAAAGAGCATAAGAAAACTTACTAAGTTTCCCACACACATTCTCAATATGCGTCCGCCAAGACATATCGTTATCAATATGTAAACCAAGAAATTTCGTTACATTACACTGTAGTATTGGATTTCCATTATAATTTATTTGAAATTTTGATTGCATATTCTGTCTAATTTTGAAGTTCATGATTTTAGTTTTGGCAAGATTAATTTTAAGATTGTTAGCTTTTAACCAGTCAATAATTGTAACCAAACTGGAACCAATATCATCTTCTATTTGTTTTTGATTACCACTACTATATATAACAGTGCTGTCGTCTGGAAATAAAGACATCTGGTGTGTAATAGCTTGGGGAAAGTCATTTATGTAACAAATTAATAGCATAGGTCCTAATATAGAACCTTGCGGAATCCCGTAATGTTTATATATATAATATAAACATTACGGGATCCGACGATTATATGACCATCCGGGACGGTTTTGACAGTTCTTAGAACGTTCAATCAAGGCAAACCGAAAATCTATCGATTATTGATGGAATGGAAATTGATTAAAACTAGTATTATAAACTTTATTACTGTCACAGTACCTATTTGAGCCGCTTGATCCGGGCGGCATCGATGTGCAGCAAAAAAAAGTGGTTAAGCGGCTCGTTACTTGTAGAATGCTTGTAGATAAGAAAATTATACGTCATTCATCATAGTGACGTAGATGGTGGATGACGGAAAAATCTGAAGCTACAAGCTACAAACTCAACTCCTAGTCTCCCACACCCTTGGGGCGTGAACACTATTGGAACAGTGATATTTTAAGACGGTGTCGATGATTTCGTCATACAAAACGTAGTTGCGATTACGGTCACTCGGAATGGCATTTGATGCGCTAATAAGTTTTAAGGGCCTATTACACTACTTGATATTCAGACTGTCTTAGTCGATGTCGCGTAGTATAATAAGGGTTAGACCGGTCTTACTCGGAACAAAAAATGACAGTCTGAATCACGTGTGCTGAATATCGCGTAGTGTAATAAATAGGCCCTTTAATGGCGTAATTTGGAACTCTTACTAATTTTGGTTGACAACGCTAAATAGGAATACTATATATTTAAAAAGTTTGTCGATGCATGGGAAAACCCCTAATCTTAAACAAACAATGCTTCACTTATATAATTTTATGTGTGACCTTTTGTAGGATAATATTATATTTATCTAGGAACTTAGTTCGACTTGCGATCCGAAGCACGAATGCTGAACGTAGCATAATTACCGACGAAAATATATCAAAATAGTATTTGTTTCCTAATTATTATTTTAATTAATTAATTTTAAATAATAATAATATAGGGCTTGGAAGCGACCGGACTAATGAGCGCCTAACAGGTGATTACAGCACTTTTTTGAGGTGGAAAATCATCAAATGATCTTCCGCTTTAAGGTGAAGCGACAAGGCATGCCAGACTTTTACTGACTAAAATCCACCGGTGTCTTTTAGTTGCCTTTTGCGTTCCGCTGGTCCGCAGTAGCACAGTCGGCCTTACAATGTTCCCACTGTTAGGACTCAGGTCTCCTCTCTAGGAGAGGGAATGGGCCGTCAAAAATCCACCACGCGGGCCCAGTGCGGGTTGGTGGATGTCGGTTTCCTCACAATGTTTGCCTTCATTGTTTTGAGAGCAGTGGTGATGAAATAAATTACGCAAAGTAATGCACCTGGCTGGGTTTGAATCCGCAACCTACAACTCGTAAGTCAGGGCCGTTACCACTAGGCTACCACTGCTCATCTGCGTTCCGCAGTAACTCTTCCAAAAAATCTAATGATCCAGATGAGGAGACTATGTGTTTATGCTGGATTCTATCTAGTCGGTGCCTGTCAGTCACAACAAGGGTGCTTGTACTCGAGAAGTCGAGCACGCAAGCAGTCTTTTACCAGAAATGGGGGTAATTACTATCAGCCTTCAAGATGTACCTCTTTCAGTCCCTCCGGCATGATGAATGCATGGCTCCTAAAGGTGCTGGAGCTGTATAAAATTAATGCTCCTCTTCGCACCTTCCTGATGTCGTTTATAGTGGAGGCCGGTCGATGAATGTCGACAAATTCAGGATAATTTATTTTAATATTCCAGGGCGACAGTCTAAGTCCACCAGGTTTTACCTATCCTTGAAGCCTCTTAGCACACTGCCGGGAGTGTTCGGGTTCGGGCCTGGGCTACCGATCAAAAAGAGGTGCTCAGGTTATCTCGCCTACACACACACATGGATGATCTGAAACTTTTTGTCTCCAACAACTTGCAACGAATAGAGCTACTGATAGTAAGGGATACCTACAGTAGTGTTATCAGGATGGAATTTGGTGTGGACAAATGTGGAGTCATGTATGTAAAGCGAGGGAAGATTATGGAATCCGTGGGAACTCAACTCTCGGATTCCATACACCTTAGATCTTTCTGCTCAACCAAAACTTACAAGCGTTTGGGTATGTCGAAAGCGTTGGGCATCAATACTGCTGACGTGAAATAATCATTAAGGGAGTGCTTCTTTGGCCACCTAAATATAGTGCTGAACAGCTTTTTATCAGACGGGCAGCCTTTTGGTTGCAAATTTTGCAGGGTTTGCAAATTTCCTATTTATTTATTTTTATTATAATAATATACTTTATTGTACACCATTACACATACAAAAAGGAAACTAAAACTATAACACATACATACAATTTGCGGCCTTATCGCAGTCCGCTATCTCTTCTAGGAAACCTGGAATGCACAGTACCTATTGTACCTAATTGCCTGGACAAGAAATGGGGCTGTCATTGGTGTGACGATACCATTATTATCCATATATACTATAATAGATACATATGCTATATAAAAGATACATATATACACACATTATATTGAAAACTATAGGACAGAAATAATACTGACGACTATAGATAATCACAGCGACCGGTAGTGTTCTGTAACGGGTCTTAAAAACACTAAAACAGTCAACCATTGAACACGTTTAATAAGGTCTGGCAATTCATTCCACAGATGAGCAGCTTGGACAGTAAATGATTTAGGTACTTAACAAAGAAAGTTTCACTTTTTCCCCCAACTTCGATCTCGATGCTCGAAGGAACTACACCTGTACGTTTTTCGGGATAAAGTACTGCATAACACTCATACAATAGATAGTAGATAGAGTGGATTCTCATAAATTTTGCCTCTTAGTTAAGTTTAGATTAACTTACTTGGTAAATAATAGTTCAAAAAATTATAAAACATTTCGGTAATCCTGTTCCTTATATTTTTTAGTCACTGATTATTAGAAAAGGGCATCGAAATTTAAGGCTTTCTTTTACTATCTATACTACAAATATTAAAAAAAAAACTGCAATAAGTTAATATATGTAGGACACACACAATGTAAAAGAAAGCTAAGAAAAAAGTAAGCAAGAGGACTCAAATTACATTGAGTGCGTGTGGCATGGCATCGTAAAAGAGACAATACTATTGTAGTTTGTAGGGTGAATCCTAAAACCAGTGAAATTAATTGAAACATTAGTATGATAATGAGCATAATCAAAACGGAAGTGTTAGTTTTACATACTCTTTGGTCTAATAGTGAATTGGTGACGTGTAGGTACTTGTAAACTCTATGGCATGTGATTACCCGCCACATGAAATTTCAGTACGTTCCGTTCAAAACCTTCAAACAAAAGCAACAAAAATTGATCTTGTGGATATTGCTTAATATATATTTTTCTTAATGAAAATCGTCATATTTATTGAAATTTTCATTATTAATTTTCTTAAAAACAGAAATGAAATCAGAAGTTTTGGTCGGTAAAACACACCACGTTAATTGAAACGTAAAATGGCAACAGTTAGAGTTGCCATATATTGTATATATCCTAACTTGTAGGAGATAAAATCTGAAGTGAATAGGTTACTTCAAGGCGTGCATGCTCGTTCGTGGACCACAACTACCACATCATTGCTTAAAATCAGGTGAGATAGTGGTTTAACGTGAATGAACCTGTCAATAGTAATAATAATTTAAAAAAAACTCGTCACCGTGAAATAGTATATATTTTACATACTAAAAAATAATTACACATTATATTTAATCACATGAGATTCCATAGTTATGTATTTAGTGAATAAACCTTTGTTTTCTACGTACTTACAAAAAATGTTAATAATATTATTTTGGTGTCAAGATCTGATATGGTAAACTGGCGACGAAAGCAAATGCTGGGGAATTTTATTCGTGATCATGGTAGCCCTTTCTTGGGCTGTCAAATGTCAATAAAAACAAAAAGCAGAAGAGTAAATTGTTGTCTTTGTGGTTGTATTCTCGTTGTAGACATCGGTGCGAGGTATACGAATATACATTAATTATTTATTGTGAGTTTTGAAGTGTTACCTGTTGCAGTCGCCTATTGGCTTAGGTATAACAAAGGTTTCATTATTTCAGTGATGCTTCATTTTACCGGCGTTAATAAAAGCAGTAATGAATTTCATTGAATACATAATTATTTTTACTGTTTACCAAATATAATTTTCAGCTCTACTAAGGGGACTATGTAGAGTTTAGACTACAAAATAAATATACTAATATTGTTATACTATAATCTAGTTGTAATGTGTAGATTATTAGGATTAAATTTAATATTTTTTTTTACTTTTAATATGATATTTTTTATTTATGCAGGTAAGTGTGTATTGTATGGCATTTACTGATTTTAAAATTTTCTTACTGCCATTTCTTTTATATTTCTTCAAAAACTATTTCACAATGATTACTAGTAGTAGTTTCTAGCTTTTTTATTAGCAAAATTGAACTATTGAAGGTCTAATAAATTGAGGAATTTTTCAATAATCCTTCAATTCATGAAATTCAAAGTAAATAGTCTAGAATGTAAAAAAAACAGTGTTGTTTATGTTGTTTAAATATAGCATAGGATTGTCGGCCTTATAATGTTCCCGCTGTTGGGATGCAGGCCTCCTCTTTAGAAGAGGGACAAATATGAAGCAAAAAATATCATAAATAAATATAAACATTGATTTATCTCTTGAAATTGTATTGCATTTGCTGAAAAAAATCAAACTTAAAAAATAAGATGAATATTTCAAGGTCTATATTTATAGCTAGCCCTTTGATATATCATTGTGTGTGTGTCAACTTTTGTACACCTTTAAAAATTGTAAAGTAAACTAACATTATGCATGTTGCATGTTGTTTTAGACTTGTCAATAAAGTATTATTATTAATTATATTTGCCTAGATAACAAATCAGGATGGATGAAGACCAGGTGCCCGACTCAGAGGCAAAGGATCAACTAAAAGCAAGGCCCTATCAAGCTCAGCTGGAAGAAATTGCTACAGAAAATAATACCATTATATACTTACCAACAGGTTAGTTATTTTACAATTTAATAGGCAACAAGAAATCAATTACTTAATAGGTTTTATAAATCTATGTCCACAAACAATTGGTTAACAGTATAGTGATAATTCTATCAATACTCTGTATTAGTTTGAAAGTGGCTGGTAACAGAAAAGTTGAAAGGGATTTGCTTGTCTTGGTATGGTCATGTGAAGAGGAGGGGTGAAACACAAAATAATAATAAGAGTTATGAGTGAGAGGAGAGGGAGGTCAAAGAAACGATTGATTGATTGTGTGAGGAGTGATATGAAAGAAAGAAAAACATGTGTTATGGCAGCCTCAAGTAATATGGACAGGGGCACGAAAATGATGATGATAATTCTGCATTAATAAAAGGCTTTTTATCTTTTCTTTTCGTTATTGTTTTTTACAGAGAGATAAGTTTTACCTTAGGCTTTGTTTATTTTTATCCTGCAGCCATTATTTAGGAGCCATAACTATTTACTGTGCTAAACAAATTATGATGCCACTCTAATTCAATTATGATTACTAAATCGATTTTTTGTAGCAAAATTGTGATTTCCCTCAGCATTATTTACTGTTATTGATAAATAATATCTATGTATAATATGACGTAATTTAGATAATATAGTTTATTTTAACTTTTCTAACTTATTTATTTATACATACTGTGTCAACATCTCTCCAATACTCTTACTTTCTTGTCGCCGCTCTGCTGGAAAAAAAATTGTTTCAAACAAGCAGCACCTTTGTGCTGTTCTATCTGTATTTGTTCTTTCTGCTTTTAAGTGTTTGTGTATACATAAATAAATAAATGAATAAACATTATGGGACAGAAGATTCTTCAAAAAAACATACATTCAGCCGAACATAGAAACTCCTTTTTGAAGTCAGTTAAAAGCTGAGTAATTCAACCAAAGAAGAGCAAACAGTTTATATTTTATTTTCTCTACAGGCTCCGGGAAGACATTTATTGCAATCTGTCTAATCAAAAGATTCCGACAAGCACTGCAAAAGCCATGGGGACACGGAGGGAAACGAACTTTCTTCCTTGTCAACACCGTGCCATTGGTCATCCAGCAGGCAAGTAGAAATTGAAAGTTCTTATTAATCCTTTTTACAATAGAAATTTTCAGGTGCTAGTTCGATTGCTTGCATTATCAATACAAGGGTGAGGTTAGCGGAGCGGGAACCGGACAGGACGGACAATTTTTTAATTTTGTTTTTAAAGGAAGTTCGTGGATAAAATGTGTATGTTTATTTTTTTTTTTTAATGGAAACTTGGAATTACTCCTGTATCATGGGTGCGTTTGCAAACAAACTCATATACACAAGACACCTAGGCCGAACAACTATCTGTAGACCATAAAAATATTTATTCCGTTCGGTAATGGAACCCGCGACACGTAACGCAAATCATCTTCAACCATTGCGCCAAACGTGTCGTTGAAAATTGGCTGCACATGTAGCAAAAAAACTTGAATGTATAGGATGCTTGGCACCATCCCCATAAGCAATCAAACAACAAAGGTTTTTTTTACACGCCACTTAGAAACATATAAATTCCCTTTTTAATGTTTTGAAAAACAAACGAGGGAAAATGCCTGACGTCAAATGAAATATATTACCGAATTCTAAAGAATGGAGTACCCTGAAACAACCGCTAAACTAATTAAGAAATTGTATAAGAGAGGCTATCATCCTATCCCGCTCAAAGTATGGGAGCATCGGCTTGGTGTGGTGATTTTAGAAATCTTCAGGTTTTTTTTTACCATGGATAGGCTCGCGTTTGAACACTCACCTGATGGTAAGCGATGATGTGGCCGACGACGAAGCACGCTTACCTAGAAGTAATCTATTTATTCTTGACTTAAAAACCCCTAGGTTATAGCTATCAGGAAACACAGACTCCTACCGGACCCGCCTACCGGGAATTCCACTCCTTACTAGGTACGCGCAATAAATATGTTCCCAAAACGCTTACGTATGGGTTGGATGTCCACCATACCGGTGGCACAACATCCGCCGTACATCTAGTGGTTACGGTTACATAAGAACTTTATACTTTTTTTTATAATTAATTTATTATTATTTTTTTTATAGTCTAGGTTTGTTAGGGTTGATAGGTGTATCACAACTACTCACAAACAATCACTCTTTAGGCATCTCACCGGCAAGCTTAGAAAAACTTTTCTGTTAGCGCGAGCGTTCAGCTCCAAACGCTAAGTACCTACAAAAGGTATGGCAATGGCATCTGCGGAGAAGACACGTGACAAGTTGTAATGTTCGTTTAATGGACATTAAGATATTGTTTACCTTTTTAAAGGATTTATTGCTATCTGTTTGAATGTCATTAGAATATTGTTACTTACCACTAAAGTAGTTAATTGAAAGACCAATTAACTACTTGCTAGTGGTAACAATATGCTTTCATACAAAAATATTTACAAGTACTGCGATATTACAGAAAATACAAAACACAAAGAATCCAATAAATACCTAATTTCGGAAAAAGAATAACGTACCTTTAATATAAAGTTTGTTTGAACTTATAATTCCTAGTCAATCCAAAGATTTACACTTCAAGGCAACCCGTTTTAAAAAACGCCAATTTCATACTTTAACCCCTATTATACAGGGTGTTTGGTGCATCGTGTGCCAAATTGAAATGGTCGACGGGAGGGGTCACCTGCTATCCTTTCAGACCCCTAAACACTTCTCATGCCCTGTGGATTTTTTTTCATCGACTTTTTATTGTTTTATAAAAATAAGGCCCAAATTTTTTATTCAAATACAAATAAAAAATACATATATGTATTTTTTTATTTGTATTCTATATATCAAATAAAATTAAAATTCAGAGTTTACGCCTTATAAGGCGTAAACTCTGAATTTTAATTTTATTTAGATGTGTATTGTATTAGAGAACTTTTAAATTTAAAATTAGTGACATTAGCTATCTAGTTTTTTTTTAAATTTACTTGCAAAGTTTTGGACTTGAATTATAGCTGTCCATGTTACAGCTACTTGGCGATAAAAAAAAAAACCAAAAGCGACCCGATTCTTCCAACGTAATCAGAAATTCTCTAGTTGGTCCTAACCATTTCAATTTGGCACACGATGCGCCAAACACCCTGTATTTTTCTAAATACATACATATCATAGATAAATTACACCCAGACAACAAATGATCGTGCTCATCACAAAAACATTTGTCTTTGGTGGGAATCGAACCAACGACCTCCGCCGGAGCAGTCAGGGTCAATAATCACTAGATCAATAGGCCAGACAAGTGGCGTCACAGGACAGTTAAAAATCCTCAGCATTTTGTTGAGAACACGTCACTATCCATTACCCTCCAATCCGCAGGAGAACATGTCCCAACGCGTTAGTTTATATCGTAACCCGCCAGACGAGACGTGTCCTATCCTGAACGGTCGCTATACCGGCCGCTGCTTTCTGCACCACGTGTCTGCGGTGACTCATTGCACAGTGCTATACGAGTACCTACTCTATATTTCGTCATCATAATGGTGGTGATCATAATTATAATAATAAGTATAAATCTTTTACATTTCTCAAAAAAAAAACATAATTAAATAATTGCATTCTACGGCCACCGTATCTCTTAAATTTCATCCAAGTCCGTTCAGCCCTTTGAGCGTGAAAGATTAACAAACATACACACCCACATATGCAGTGTGTATAGTGCAATACGATTCGATTGAAATTAGAAATTGATTCAGCGCAATACGTCGCCGACCTAACGTAATTATTAGATTATTTGTTATGGTTTTTTAATATGTTTTAGTCATCGATCACTAATAAAATGATCGATGATATTATTTTGTGGTTTTGTAAGATTATTCGTGTAATTTGTCTACGGACTTGGGCTCGGTCCTTATCGGACGGCCGGACGGCGAGCTTATACGCTCATCATCCGCAAACCCGGGTATACAGTGGCCGGGGATCGCTCTGCGAGTCCCGAAACCTGGGGCGTCTCCACTCGCGGCGGCTTGGTGTCATGAGGTGGTCCGTTCCCTCACAGCTGCTGCCATCTCCTTCGCTAGCATTACATAGGTAACCCACCTGTGTTCCTTCAGTTGCCCTTTGGGTTCCAGGGTCACGATAACTCTTTCAAACATTCGCGCAGCCCTAGTAGACGATGTGATACTCCTGTGCCTCAAATAGCACGCTAATTCGTCGATATTGCTTCTCATTTCGCAGTGGTTACGGATTGTTGAAAACGATCAAAACCTACTTCTATTAATAAAGATTGTTGATATCGATCGACTGTATGTTTAGGTCAGTGAACAATCGATAAATAACAGTTCAAAAACAATTCTAAAAACGTGCTTATTCAAACTAGAAGTCATACGGTAGCTATAACAAGGGGCTTTTGTTTTGAAATTAAATAGGTACGTTGCGATAACCCACAGGCATATGCTTATCTCATTTCATTCGCTTTTAAATCTTATTTTCATACCCTTTGAGCCTATTTTAGAAAAGCGGCGCTGTGAAAACAAAGTTCTACTGTAACAATATAATAATAAGTTGTATGAACTACAATTCAGTCGCAAAACCCGATTAATAGGTACTCCTTCGTATATCGACATAGTTTTTAACCGACTTCAAAAAAAGGAGGAGGTTATCAATTCGGTTGTATTTTTATTTATGTTTGTTACCTCCAAACTCAGTCGTTTTGTTTTTTTTTTAATTTGATATAAACTAGTACTTGACTGCGATTCTACCTGATGGTAAGCAGTGAGGCAATCCTTGATGGTGAGGCACACTAGTTTAATATGAGCCTATTCACTCTAGCCTTGAAGTCCTTAAAGACTCCCAAATTGTAATCGGATAGGAAGACCGCAGCAGGCAAATTGTTCCAGTCCTTTTATGTACGTGGTATAAACGACGAGGCGAAATGCTTAGTCTAGTAGTAGTTTCAATAACGTTTATGGACCGATTTGCAATTTTTTCCCCCTTAAAGGATATGCTTCCAGATTGGTCCCATTTTTTTTCAAAATCCAGTTCTCATGATGGGATGAGGTATCGAGGGAATTCCTCAAATATTATAGGAACCAATTATAGTGATTTTGGTATTTGACAAGACTGTAAATAGTGTAAAGTAACATATTTGATGAAGTGGAACTGACTAAGAAGACCAGAAATGGCCAACGGAACTTCGTACTACATAGATGTCATAATGTAGAAAGATAGTATATCGACTATGACAATACAAATAAATAAATGGTTCTGAATAGTTATGTTGAAAATGGTATCATCGAAGTGACCTGATTATGATGGAGCCGTAAGGTAGGCACTGGAACTCGGTAATTAATCAATGTATCCTAGCCGTGTTTAGAAATGTCATGAGATGAAGTGTGTGAGTGAGAAATGTCCCGTTTTACCCATTGGATACGGAACCCTAAAAATGAGGAAGAAGAGAGAGTACCCAGTGTACGTTTCGATCTTCTAGATTAAACAACCAACGCTTGTCGAGGACCAACCTTGGCCAAGTTGAGCTTTTGATCACGGTTGTCATTTGCAGATCTTTGACAGTTGTTACGGGTTAAAGTGTTACTGAGGTACCTACTGTACTGTGTAGTTGTGGGAGTCAGATAGGAAGGCGCTACATATAAAATACTGTTACAGCTGGTCCCGGTTACACTGTAAACCAACTGCAATATAGTTGAGAAAATGCTAGGCAGATTAAAACATTGATGTATTGTATAGCTTATCATAAACCCTGATCCAGGTTAACGACCAATTAAAACTTGCTTTAATTATACTATACTTCGTTATAAGTCAAAGATTTTACCAAATATGAAGACTTTTCTTAATTATACGGTAGTTCGATCGAAACATAACTTATGAATGTGAAATTAGCATGGATTAGCATGTTAGTAGTTTATTTGTGACAATCACATTGTCGATTTATTATTTGGCGATGTGTTATTTAAAGGACTAGTTTTAGTTTCAATCGTGTTTTATTAGCCACTTTTCTAATCATAGTTTTCAGCCTGAAGATACATTTTCAAAATTTAAACTTCACAGTAAAGATTCTAACAAGTTTCGTTCTTTACTTTTGTTCGATTAGATCAAGAGAGAATAAAGAAAAAAAAATAATTTAAAATATTTATTTATTTTGCAGAAGAAAGTCATAGAAAAGCTGTGTGCAGTAACTGGCGTGGGTGCTTACAGCAGTGAGGATGGTGTGGATTACTGGGACAAGGGGAAATGGGACACAGAACTGGAAAAAAATCAGGTAATATACTTCTTCGATAGTGTTACACTAGCACCAGCTCCAGGTTTGTGTAACAAATCTTTAAAATTCTCGGCTATTATCTTCTATAATATAAATGTATTATAAACTTAAATCTTCCTCATGAAACAATCTGTCTATTAGTGTAAACTGCATAGATATCTGGAGATATGCCTTCATTGCGGAATAGTAAAGAGTCCTAGTGATGCCGCTGTGTATTTACATTCTATACATGGCCAGAACGCAAGGGTGTGAAACTAAACGCGTATAGATTGGAAATCACTTTTTAATCGAGGTCTTCCAATCTATACAAGAGTAGTACGCAAATACTCGCGTATACTTCGTATAGTGACCTAACTACCTAACCTTATTCCATAATATACAGTGCCAGTACAAATATGGACTAATCGTGCGTAGTTCGGAATAATCGCGCCTGGATTAGGTCATGTTAGAATAGGTTACTATTCTTTTTATTAGAACACGATGGCGAGCTAAGGAAGCGATCATGTGGGTTAGGTTAGGTTAGAAAAGTGACCATTAAAGCGTGAAGGCGAGCGAGCGCGGTAGCCGCCGCCGGGCGCCAGATCCCCTTCTAATGTTAGTGAAAACGTAAGGAACAATTAAATTTTCCTTCCAGCATGTGCCTGGATGGGTCAGTTGCCAATACTGGACCGGACATTTGCAACTTGTTTGCCCAACAATTCTCGTCAATGTATAGCTCCACCTTTATAGGCGCATCTGAACAACCAGTTACCGTACAAAAGTTTTAAGTAAAATACAACTTACTGAAAGAGAAGTTCTTATGAAGTTAAAGAATCTGGACTCTTCGAAAGGTCCCGGCCCTGATTGCATCCCTCCCATCTTCATAAAGCGTTGTTGCAAGGCACTGGCATTTCCCTTATCCATTATTTTCAATCATTCATTGGCAGAGGGCATATTTCCTGAGGTGTGGAAACAGGCTAAAATTGTTCCTGTCTCTAAAAAAGATGATCCTGCAGACGTAAAGAACTATCGTCCAATTTCAATACTGTCGTGTTTTCCTAAAAAATTTGAATCTCTTGTCTGCCCTATAATCACACATCATTTCGACTCAAATATCTCATCTTGCCAACATGGTTTTAAAGCCGGTCGTTCAGTGGAAAGCAATCTAATTCAGTTTGTATCCGACATATCTGAATCTCTAGACAAACGACTGGAGGTAGATGCGGTGTACACAGACTTTAGCAGTGCTTTTGATAAAGTGAGTCACTCGTTACTTTTGTCAAAACTAGCAGCTAATGGAGTGCACGGATCACTTCTGAGGTGGTTTACATCTTATCTCCAACAAAGGTCACAGGTTGTTGTTTTGAATGGTTATGCATCACAACCTTATGTATCGAACTCTGGGGTACCGCAAGGCTCCCATTTAGCACCAATTTTATTCTCGCTGTTCATTAACGATATAGGTCCTTTAATCAAAAACTGTAAGTTCTTAATGTTCGCTGATGATTTGAAGATTTACAAAACAATCACGTCTCCAAACGATTCCGCGGCGATTTAAAGTGACTTAAATGGAGTGCAGGATTGGTGTAATAAAAATGGTATGGCTCTAAGTGTCAAAAAATTTTTTCATATTACATTTACAAGGAAGAAAAAAGCCAGCGTAACATCATATACTTTGGATAACGTGATACTAAGTAAGGTTGTTGAGATTCGGGATCTCGGTGTGATCATGGATAGTAAATTGACATTCAGGCAACGTGTAGATGTTTGTGTTAAAAAGTCAGCCCAATTACTTGGTTTTCTTAAACGCAATACGCAGGGTTTCAGGTCTATTAAAACTAAAATGGTCCTATACAATGCTTTGGTGCGCAGCAGGTTGGAGTATGCCTGCGTTGTCTGGGACCCGTTTTACGCAATACATTCTCAGCGTCTGGAGAGCATCCAAAGGGCTTTCACCAGACACCTTGCATTTATCTCCCCTGGCATATCTCATAGGTGTCCTTATAATCCGCGTTTGAGCTTTTTCAAGATGACCTCACTACGTCAACGGAGAACTATGCATAGTCTTATGTTCCTGCACAAATTAGTGAACGATCGCATAGACTGTAGTGAACTTTTATCGCTTATCTTATTAAAAGTTCCGCATAAAATTCCCCGCTTTCCTATAACAACACTGCTACAACACCC
Organism: Mythimna pallens; assembly: GCA_961205895.1. Classification (NCBI taxonomy): domain Eukaryota; kingdom Metazoa; phylum Arthropoda; class Insecta; order Lepidoptera; family Noctuidae; genus Mythimna; species Mythimna pallens. Next base: position 14,200,917 of record OY540834.1, read on the forward strand.
TACCACCTCTACAAACATAGGTGTCAACTAACCATTCATCAAAATGTGTAACAACCTAAATTCATTTTATAAGTCCGTACCCGAAGCTGATGTATATGACGATTCTGAAGCGAAGTTCAAGGCAAGAATTTTGGCCTCCCTACACGCCAGGGACAAGTAATCGAGTCCATTCTTACTCTGTTTGTTTTGTTTTATTTTTAACTGTTTTTTATTTTATTTTTCTCTCGTAACCTGTTTCCTCTATTGTCCACTGTTTTGTGTCACAATTGTACAAATAATTTAAATTAGCTACTAAACGATAAACTGGAATGTGTAAATGTTGTGTTTATCCGTAATTGGCATGTCTATAAGAACTATACCTATGATCTGTTCTTGATCTGATCTTTTATGTGTGTGTATCTATGTGCTGTGGGTGAACCTAAATAAATAAATAAAAAGTGAATCATTTGGGTTAGGTTAAGTTAAAAATCGCGGCTGGATAAGGTCAGGTTAGAATAGTGACTATTAGAACGTGGTGGCGAGCTAACGAAGCGATTATGTGGGTTAGGTTAGGCAAGAACAGTGACCATTAAATCCAGATCCCCTTCTAATGTTAGTGAATCTTTTGGGTTTGGTTAAGTTAAAAAGTTAAGTTTTATCTAATACTACATTAATAATGTTAAAACTTCATTCCATTATATGCATAAATGATTTTATTAAACTATATCGCAGCTTTTGTCAGACGTAAGTGATGTTAACTGTAGTATAGTTTTGAAACGACGCGCGCTTACACGTTACAAACTATACAAGACCAGTGCGCAGAATTTGTGTATACGCGAGCAGGCTATGGCTGCGTTCTGGCCTTGTATAACCACCAGGAGGGATCTCAACAACTGCAAAACGGATTTTCAAGCAGTTTACCACGGATATCGAGGGATATGCCTTGCGGGCGTGGCACGTCTGCAAGGCATATCCCTCGATATCCGTATATCGCGTTTTTTTGAGAATTTGAATAAATTTGAATTTTGATTTCTAAGGAAGTATTTGATATATTTATATGTATTTATAAATTTTTTCTTACCAAATGGGTAGGTATGAAAGCAAATGCGATACCTATAACAATTTTTTTAAAATTTTCGTCTGTCTGTCTGTTCGTTCCAGCTAATTTTCGAAACGGTTGGGTTGATATTGACGGGACTTTCACTGGTAGATAACTGATGTTATAAGGAGTAACTTAGTAGGTACTTCTACAACTTTAGCTACATTTATTTTAGAAAAATAATTAGGGTATTGATTGATTTCAACTTCCTTATTTTTGAGTTATTTCTCTTTACGATTAAGCGTGCGAGACACTAGGTACTTTTTTATTATTTGATATAAACTAGTGCTTGACTGCGATCCCTCCCGGAGGTAAGCAGTGATGCAATTGTTGATGGTGAGGCGCACGGGTTTATTAAGAACCTATTCACTCTAGCCATGAACACACCTAAATTATAATCGGATGGGAAGACCGCAGCAGGCAAATTGTTTCTGTCCTTCGATGTACACGATGTAAACAACGAAGCGAAACGCTTAGTCCGGACCGTAGAGGTTTTAACAACGTAAGGATGGATACCCGCAGTACGTCGGATTGTCCGATGGTTCCCGAAATGCTGGCTACCCTACGCCTGTGCTCCAGGATTTGTAGATTGGACTTAACCAGGATAACTTTTTTGTATTATTCACTTTTTCAGGTTATCGTAATGACAAGTCAGATTCTCAGCGACATGTTGACCCACCAGTACATTAAAATTGAAGATATTAACCTATTGATATTCGACGAGTGTCACCACGCTGTCGTAGATCATCCCATGCGGCTCATCATGAAACATTTTGAGAGCTGCCCGAAGTGTAACCAGCCGCGAGTTCTAGGTAATATGAACACACTGTTTCTTGGTATTATTCGCATGTTCTTTGTTTATGTAAATAACTTGTCTATTTTAAGACGTTTCCTGTTTAATTCACACGGGTCAGTATTATTGCCTTCATATTGAAAACAGCATATATTTTTTAAAACTACGGGCACGACCGTGGTCATATTTTCGCTAGATGGCATTGAACTTAACACTTTTAGTTTATTTTGTTTTTAGTGTATGTAAGCATTATTAAGTCAAGGAAACGGTGTCTGCTAAAATCGAACATTCTACTGTATGTCTGTATTGAACTTAGTCAAATGATTACTTCAAAATCCACCTAATTCTGACTGTTTATGCCTTTAACTAAAGTGCTAAATAAAGCGCTCTACTTAAGCATTTAGGTAGTGATAGCTAGCAAACTGGACTGTGATCGTGGGTTCGAGTTAATAATAATAATCTGTATTTAATCTTTTTACACAATATAGTTACAAACAATGGCTACAGGAAATCTTAAACAAATATTTATGCTAGTGCCCAACGAATAATTATGTGTATAACAAATCCGCTCAGGCGCGGTCCGAGTTCCGGCGGGATCGGTGCCAAGTTGCGGCATGGCGGGAAGTACTCCGGCGGGATATCATGGTGGAATGGCGACAGCGCCTATCCCAACCCAGTGCTGGGTATGCCATAATTATGGCGGTAAGTCCCCTCTTTGAGGAATGGCTGAAAAGACCTCATGGCGTCCTCACCTTCCGCATGACGCAGGTTCTCAACGAACATGGTCAGTTCGGGAATTTCCTGCACAGGATTCGTGTGGAATTAACGCCCGGGTGTCACCACTGTGTAGACCGCCCGGAGGACACGGTAGAGCACATAGTAGAGGTGTGCCCCGCCTGGGCAGAGCACCGCCGTGCCCTCGTAAGGGAGATCGGTGGCAACGAAGTTTCGCGCCGGGTCTTGGTACAGGCCATGGTCCGAAGCGAGGAGTGGTAGGCAGTCGCCTCCTTCTGCGAAGCAGTAATGCTAGCAAAGGAGGAGGCAGCACATGCACGCGCGAGGGCGTGGCTCTCACGCCACAGAGCCGGGATCGCGATCTCGATTTCCGGCCACCGCAGGCGCGAGCTTGAGGGCGGCGAGTAATGGGTAGCTTGCTGTCCGACCGTCCGGTAATCGTCCGGACCGAGCCCAAGTTGTCGACGACGCTTACTGTTCAAGGAGATGTCAGAAAACCGTAGGGTCCCAGCAGGGTCGAAGCCTACTGGGGCCGCCAAGGGTCTGCTTCTGAAAGGAAGACTCGGCCCTGGTATGAAAGACAACGAAGGAACAAGCGTGGATTTTTAGTCAGTAAAATTCTGACACACCCTTTCGCTCCACCCAAGAGCAAAAGTTGTCATTAAATGATTTACCTACCAACAAAAAAAAAAGTGTATAACTAAATTGTCCATATTTAAGTACTTAAGGAAAATTTACTTTAAACCTAGAATGTAACTATAAAACAGTGCATGTGCGAGTTGGACTCGCACACTGAGTGTTCCGTACAAACTTAACTATGTTACACAATCTGCGGTCTAGTTCTAGTTCAATTCCCAAATGGTGTCTCAATTCAAAAGATTTTTCCGAATCGCAATAATTTTTTTGGTCACTTACAACAAATTTACTATTTTCAGATTTATTTCTATACCTGTGCCTTAACACCTTGCTTTATGCCAAATTTCAGGATTCTGTTGAAATATGTTTTTTGCGACATAAACGGGCGTTCCTTTTTTTTCGTTAACTTAGAAGTTTGATTTTTTACAGCTTCAAAGGACCGTAGATAACTAATATTTGAGTTTCAATAGATACTCCGAACGAAATTGATAATTGAGTTTCAATAGATATTCCGATATCAAGCTCAGTCAAGCATGCACTTTATTTTTTTACCATTGCCCAAAATCCGACGTGGCGGATGTAGATATGTCCGATGTCCCAGAAATAAGAATTAGGCTTTCGTATGAACGAAGCGATTACCATAAGTACCTATTGTATGATAATATAATTCGACGTTCAGTATAAGCTTGAAGAATTTTTTTTTTTTAGGTTTAACGGCAACTCTCCTCAATGCGAACGTGAAGACCGCGAGAGTTGAGGAGACACTCCATGAGTTAGAGATAACATTCCATGCAACTATTGCAACTGTTGATGAGCTGTGCCAAGTATTAAGGTATGTATTTTTCTTCATATAAATTATTATTACATGTAGCCTGTATTGTGTTACTGCCGGGCACAGGGGCGCCGACTCCGTGGTTGCTTGGGGGCGCGAGCACCCATGAGAATTAAACAGTGAGTGCAGAGCACCCCTGATAATGGACATGAAGAAACAGATTAGTAATCGCCTTTTAGGTAACGTATAAATTATAATATTTTTTGATAATAAAACCTAGTTTCATTTTTATATAATGGTTTCATTTTATAGTTTTATCAAACATAATTAATAATAAAGTACGCAGTATGTAAGTAGGACATTTATTCGTCGGTCGATCAATGTGCATTTCTCTTCTCACACTTCGCGACTTTTTCGAGTCTGTCAAACGAGCATGAGCACACATGAGGTTTTCTAAAAGCCGGCGCCCCTGGCCGGGCAAAAGCCTCCTTCCTTCTATTTCTTTCATTGTTCCCGGCTCTGGGCCGTTTCTTGCCAAGTCGTCCAACTATCTCCTTCGTGGACTGCCCCGACCTCGTCGTGCGATTTCAGGGCACCAATTTTGTGTTTTACGGCCCTACCACTCGACCGGCATACGGCAGACATGTCCAGCTGAGTCAAACTTAAGCTCGGCAAACTTCCGGAACACCTCAACGATCATATCAATTTGATTACCAGTATGTCATTATTTCCGTAAATTTTACCCTTTTAGCGACAACATCGGATGGTGTAAAGGTTGGAGTACTGATTAAAAATAATGATTTTTCAAAAATCTAATGGCAATGTTTCAGTTTTTATCAAAACCGTTCGGAGATTCCTTGAAGTATAGGTATTTTTCGCTAGTTTTAAATTTGGCTACACAGGCAGGATGATTTTACAACTCTGTATGGATGATTTCTGTGTTATCTTATATACAAAGACAATTTTTCAATTGTGTTCCATGAACTAAATTCTATATGTTTTTTAGCTATTCAACGAATCCAAATGAGATGGTTCAATTCTACAAAGCTTTGACACCGTCTGATGTCTCTCAAAAAGTTGTGAAAATGTTATTAAACGTTCATAATCTAGTCATTGACATAACACTACCAAACTCTTCTCCGAAACACAATGTTCAGCTGAAACATTGGCAAAAAGACATCTCTACAGATCCTAAGAAGGTAATTGGAATGTTTGGTTATCTTTTTTACTTTATTAACAGAATATAGTACCTAGACAGCTAAGGCCTTGGGCTGCGGGAATGTTCGGAAGAGTTACCGTGCCCTGGAACGCCAAGGGCAACTTAAGGAACACAGGTGGTCAGAAAAACAGAGTGGGAGAAGTCATTTGATGATTTTCCACCTCAAAAAACTGGGCAAGTGCGATTCTGACTTGCGCACTGAGTATTCCGTAGAAACTTACCTATGAAAACTGTTCAATTCGCAAATTGAGTTACGAAGATTTTTTTTTTTGTGACTACAGTTTTCAGATTTATTTCTATACTTGTGATAAAAAACATTGCTTTATACAAAATTTCAGGTTTCTGGGTTAACGAGAAGTACTTTAGAATTTTGGTTCCCTTGAGTGTCGAAATATACGTTTTTTTGCGACATAAAGGGCAATATCTTTTTTTCCACTAACTTAAAAGTTTGATTTTTTCACAGCTTCAAGGGACCGCAGACCTATGTATATGGTTTTAATTTTAATTTCAACTCGTAATGTCCACGCATTCCCGAGATAAAGGGTCTTGACAGACAGACGGACGGACAACAAAGTGGTCCTATAAGGGTTCCGTTTTTTCCTTTTGAGTGAGGTACGGAACCCTAAAAAGGCAGTTTCTCCAAATGAAGATAATATGAGCTCACTCGCTAGCGAGCCCCTCTATGGCGTCACTATTCACTTCAGGATGGATGCAAACAGCGGTTACTTATGTTGGGTCGTCCGTGCCCACCTTAGCACCCGCGCAAGCTATTAATCTTGGCTGTGACTTCATTGGTTTTCCTCTGTATTTTTTTTTTAGAATTACTATCATTGTGTTTTTTTGTGAAGTTTCATACCTGTCTTTCATCCTCACAGCTCTACGATACTTCTGAGATTGTATAATGTCCGCAGACGGGGGGGACTATCTTCAAATACATTACAGTAAAGTTCAAGTTTCTTTTCTTACAGCTCGTAAAAGCTGTCAAAAACATGATAGGTTCCATGATAATGTTCTTAGAAGAATTGGGCATGTACGGCGGTTCTCTGGGCATACTTGCCTACATAATATTATTGGAACGCTTGAAACGTAAAGCGATTACGAAGGAAGAGGAAACTCTTTATAAAATTGCTATCGGACATTCAGTCGAGTAAGTATTATAAATAAGTACCTAAATCCAGTATCCGGGCTAAGTTTACAAAATGGTGTAGTTGTGCGGTGTAATTTCGACCGTATGTCAGAGTCTTAAGTTTTATAAACTGACAAAGATACCTGAACCTACCGTTTCTGATCGTATTCACTTCACATCCAGACAGTTAGTCTGGATGTGAAGGGGTTAGTCTGGAGGTCAGGTAAGTGTGCGAGAGACAAAGCAATTGTGCGGTCAGATGTTGTCTTATTTTAGAATTTTAGTTGGTCGATTCACCGACTGCTATCTTTATGACTTCGACCAACGAATATATTATTTTTGTCTCTCTTCTGTAGGTTTTACTAAAGAATAGAGAAAGAAATATATAAAAAACAATACGCTTAGTCAGATTAGTTCATTTTGGTGATGATAATGCTCGGATCAGATTTTTGTGCCTATGTTTTTAGATTCTAATGAATACAGCATCAGACTCGATAAGTTAATACGTATCTTCTTCTTTTTTTTGTATTCATCCAAAGGTAGTCTGTAAAAATCGCTTTTAGCGATAAGACCGCCCATTGTGACACCCTATTAATTTTAAGTTCCTAATGTAATTTGTATTTTTGGTGTACAATAAAGAATATATCTATCTATCTATCTTACTATAGCTCTGGTTGCGAAATTAATTTTAAAACCAATGTTGAAATATACTAATGTATGCATGACTTGAAAAGCAGTAAAAATACTTTAAATATTTTATAAACCTTTTTATTACGTTCGCAGCGCACGCGCCGTTTTACTAAAAGCAATGAAAGATGAGACTGGATACCAAAAGATTATTAAATATTCATCAGAAAAAGTCCTTCTAATGTTGAACATTTTGAAAGAATACAGTCCAACTTCATTGGACACTCCTGGAGGTAAGCATGTTTCCTTTTTTAACTGTTTTTTTTTTTGTTATCTAATAAAAAAACAAGTAACTAAGGTCTTTTTTACATAGCATGGGTAGGATGACAGCAGGATGAAAATATGTATCTTTAAAGATGAGAGAAAAGGATAGGTAGCTACATTGTTTGAATCTGACAGCTGTCACCATCCTATAGAAATTTTAGTGTAAAATAGTTATTTTTTGCATTGCTTTGCATTGTGATCTCCTCACACAATCTGTCATATATTTTGCTATTTTGAGTCAATAATAAAAACAGTGTATAAAACCTTTTTTTTTAGTTGCTTTAAAAGTGAACAAAGCAAGGAAACCGCTTTCGGCGATCATTTTCACTAAACAAAGATTTTCTGCGAAAGTGTTGTATAACCTGCTTAAAGACGTGAAGACTACTAATCCAACGGAATTCGGCTTCCTTAAACACGACTTTGTGGTCGGTTTCAATGTGAACCCGTTGAAGAACACAAGGGAGGAATACTATGTCAAGAAGTCTAGCCAGCAAGCTTTACTGAAGTTCAGAAACAAGTAAGTTCTATTAAAATAAGGTTGCCAGGTTTTAAAACCGAAATACCGAAGATCAGCCAGTTTAACGGAACATTTGGATGATGAAAAAGGCCAGATACCCTTAATTTTTAGTCTTAATATATCACAACAATTAGTTTTAAAAGTAATACAAGGGTTATTAAACATTTTTTTTTGATAATATTTCGTCCTGCTATAACGAGAGGGTGTGTCAGAGTTTTACTGACTAAAACCCACTTACGACATTCAGTTGCCTTTTGCGTTTACGGGTTACCGTCACTCTTTTAAATGTTCCAGCAGCTTATAATATTTACCATAACATCTTCTTATTTTTTTTTAGGTGTTAAAATCATCCAATGACATCCCCCGCTCTTGCGTGCGTAAGGGCGTGTCAGACTTTTACTGACTAAAAACCCACACCTGTTCTTTCTTTGCCTTGGTCCCAGGGTCCCGAATTTCACTGTCACACTACCCGTGGAACTATGATATAGTTTCTGCTTTCCGCTTCTCCCGAGTGAACAGCTGATATTAAAAGGCCAGTCCTAAGGCCTATTATAGTCTGTTTGGCTCAGGCAACTGTCCGAAAGTTGGAGCTGTTGTATATGATCTAATCGTGTGTATTTTATACCACGATGCATTTTAGTTCCTATGTGATTTCATAAATATAGCTAAAATCTGTTTAGTAAGAAAGTGACAGACAGATACATTTTTTATATTTATGATGAAATGGATGCGTAATTTTTTTTTTTTTACCATAGCACTACAATGCTTTGATGTTATAGTTATTATCTATATATATAAGAGCGAAATACCAGTCACTGATTAATTTACGAAATCTCAGAAACTATAACACCTACAAACTTAAAATTTTGCAGGTTCCTTATAGGGTGTAGACATCCGCTTAGAACGATTTTACGAAACTCCACCCCTAAAGGGGTAAAATGGGGGTTGGAAGTTTGTATGGAGAAACCTACTTTTACGCGGGTGAAACCATTGGCAGAACTAGTTTTTTTATATGGTTCAATATTGTAGCGGTATGCGGAACTCTATTGAATAAGGAAGACCTCCGACAGGAAGGTGTTGTCTGATCTGGCTAACTACCCTCTATTGGATTATTACACTTATTTTTGAAAAGTGTCTTAATTAGAATTTATAGTGTTAATAAACCACTAAAAAATAACACAACATTTTTATTCAGTTGCTAAGTACCCTAAAAATGAATTTAAAATTTATGTTTTCAAAGGACAATGCTCAGGAAGTATGAAAAAAGAACCCAGGCTTGGCGCAAATGAAACGTATCTCAGTTTTTTAGTATGACCCTGTAATAAAATGCCACTTATGTGGCATAATCGAAATAGATGGCTAAATGTAAGAAATTGTTTAGTGGCAGGGTTAACGTTCAGGTATTTCAAAATGTAATTGAAATATTTATAATTAGCATATACTAGATACCAAAATGAAACGCTTTACATTGAAACTGATGACTGAATGCGAAAAATTGCTATTTATTTTATGGCAGGGGTAATTTTAGGGTATTTAAAAATAATTACAACCGCGTATTTTTACTGGACTAGGTTTTAGTTCTCTTCGACCTCATGGGAACATCAAAAATGTGCTAGGGAATATAGAGTTCCTACTTTAAGTAAACAGTGTAAACAGAATCGAAAGATCATTTATTGATTTTCTATGTCTATTACAACGTTTTCTAATGATAGCGCAGGATGAGTTTTGGCATCTAGTCCATCCTAGGTAATATATCACTGACATCACATGGGCGCAGTTGCTCAACGTTCTCTTTCCATGAATGCAAGAGCAATAATGCTCCGATATGCCTTTCCTGGCATTTTCTCTTATATATAAAATGTACGTATAATACGTCTTGCTCCTTACGATTTAAACTAAACTGCGATTTAATTAGATGTCGCATACAATCAAGACATGATTGTATGCGACATCTAAAAACAATGCATACAATCAAGACATGATTGTATTACCGTTTAAATCGACGGGCGCTTGATCTCTAAAAACTTCGATTTTATACACGCCCGTCCTCTTGATGTGCTCGCTACAATACGAGCGAGCTATTTTGAAGTGATACGTACCCACTGCAAACAAAATCAGTTCTTCTTGCGTAAATCTTGGGAAGTCCGTCAATTCTGGGTAGCTTGCTACGATGACACGTAACACAATTGTTCATTTTAAACAGATAGGTGCCATCCACAATACAAAGTCCGTAGTCCAAAGTAATGTTGAAGTCGTAATATAAGTGTCAAAAATTGGTTAAGCAAGGAAAGCACAGATCGCAGCAAAGGTTATCGAGGGATTGCAAGCACATTTACAATTACATTCATTTGATTGATTTGCTTAGGTATAAAACAGAAATAGAACACTAAAGAGATAGCAGATGTTTCCATTGTTGTGTATAGTGCCGTGCCGAACCTCCTGTTGCCGTTGCGCACACACATACGCACAGTGACTAGTGAGTTATCTCTCTCTCGCTCTTAGACGTCTTATGGAGCGCTGTAGTGATGCGTAAGATTATTACGTACCAATAATCAATGAAGTCATGTGATTTTGCATAGTTTCACACAGAAAAAGAATTAAGTAAAAATAATCCCGGCCACTAAACAAATAGTTTATTTTTTTACATACCATACCACCTATGTGGTATTTCATTTCACATTCTTACAAAAAATATTAGATACATTCCATTTGCACCAAGCCTGGGTTTTTTTGAGCATTGTTTTTTCGCGCGTAATTTGACGAATATGTAGAAAGCAGTGGACGCCATATTTACTCTGTGGTTGTGACGTCAATTGGCTGTGTAAGCAAATGCGCTCAGCACGCCCATCAGTTGACAGTTGACAGCTGTCACTTCAGTTTACACAGCCGAATGACGTAATAACATGGTGGTTACTATTTCATGGCGATAAAGAACAGATAATAAAAACTGAAAACTTTTTTATCAACTAAAACTAACACTTACCGACTGCATTTTACATAAGCTATCATAATAATACATTTTTAGATTTTTCTCATAGAGAGTAAAATACCCTATTGTTTTCGGACTATTGTACCTATATGTTCTAATTGTGTGGAGTATTCTAATATCGCGATGTAGAATTTAATCTTTTATTTTCTATGTGACGACTTATATTTTGCTATACAAAAATAATTAAAAACTTATAATATTACCTTGTCATAAAGCTATTAAAATTGAGCACTTATTTGATTTTTCAGCGATCTTAACTGTTTAATTTCGACGAGTGTAATTGAAGAAGGAATAGACATACCGCAATGTTTACTAGTCCTGCGTTACGACCCGCCCTTGGAGTACAGATCATACATTCAGAGTAAAGGTTAGTACAATGTACAGTTAAATTAGACAACGTCTGCGCTTCGGCATCCTAGATGAGAATCAGTAATATTAAGTTTTTATTAAAGAAACTTTAATACATCAGACGAATATGTCAATTTGTATAATCTATTGTACTGTACCTGTACTAAACGACAACGTTGATATCTCGAACATAAAATGAGGGAAGAGACTATGATGTCCGCCATTAAATATTTACATTCCTACTCGCACCATTTACAATAGACACAAGTCGGTAAAGTTTCGTCTATAGTAAAGTGTTTTTTTTTTAGGACGAGCTAGAAGTTCCGATTCGAGCTATGTTATATTAGTAGACAGATCAGATGAAAAGAAATTCATGAAAAATTATGAAGAGTTCCAGCGTACTGAACATCTTATACAGAGGGTAAGATAGTTTTTTTTTACCCTTGAAGGGTTGCAACCGTGGGATCTTGAGGCAACAGTCCTTGAACACACGCATGACTGATGCATGGAAGTGCAACACCAGAGCGAAAGTTCTGGCGGACAGTGAATACTCTGAATCTTCAGATACCATCAGCCGTTTATTATAATATTCAATCATTTTTTAGATACTGATTGGTAATTCCGATGATCGGAACGAACCGGGTCTGGCCGAAATCAATTTGCAACTCTACAAAGATGAAGATTCACCCCCATATATAACACCAAATGGAGGTATGTTACTGAAAATTATCTCGAATTCTAAATTGAAATACATTTTTTTTTAAATTAAACTTTATGTGTAATATCGTGTTTTCAGGTCGTTTATCATCAGTATCGGCCATAAGTCTGCTAAATCGATATTGTTCCGTATTGCCACACGATCAGTTTACAGTCATAACCCCAATGTGGATCCAGGAAATGCAGACTGACAAACAGGGGATTCAGCGCAGGCTTGTAACCATCATTATGCCTTTGGCTTGCCCTATTAAAGAAGAGATTGCGGTAAGTATTAAATTAATTAAATCGAAAATAATAAAATATTATAAGCACTCGCAGAGCGGGGTTCTCAAACGAAGTCGAAATGCAAAGTAAGGTGTACTCCAAATTGTTCCAAGCGGCGATGACAGAGAAAACTAGTCAACTGTACGCGTTGAAACGGGACGGAACATAGGTGGGATGATTAAGCGTTTGCAAGGCACGTACTTCTACCCTACATTCGAAATGATTAAAGTTACGAAACTCAACGAAGCGTATAGTGACGAATACGCGTCTATGGAGCTACGCGGCCGTGGACAGTAGGCCTTAGTCCAGGGGCTCTAGTATGCTATTTTTATAAATTAGTCATTCCAACACGATTGATGAACAAAGTTCGTAATCTGTTAATTCGTACTCGTAATGTCGGATCATTGATCGATCAGTGGTCTCGAAATGGAATTGTGGAACGAGCTGTCTTGTAACAATTTAAAAGTAATGACTGCACAGTGACGTTTTAATGGTAGGTCACTGATGAAAAGAACTGTTAAAATTTTCATTTGTAATTACGTACGAGATTACCATTCTGTGCCATTTCTTTCAATAGAGTGTCAGTGGTTGATCATTGGAAAGTCATAATGACGCCATTTTACTAGTGGATTACCAAACTTGTCAAAATCAAAAATTATGAAATCAACGATAGACCATTCTGACACTATTGTAATAGCAGACTTCAGGCCCAGTTCTCAGTCTCTGTCAGAAACAAAAAAAAACAGCAATGCAACTTGTCGTACCAATATAGATGGCGTAACCAATTTTAACTATTATTTTCATTTAAAGAAGTTCCGATTATTTGCATCTAAGAAAGTTATCCATCTGGAATCTTAAATTGGCTGCCCTTGTCTGGTAGCCTTGTGTTTAATGCATACTCATAGAGTTGTCAATTTTTTAAATAAGTACTCTACTTAATCTACAGGGGAATCCTAAATACAGTTTGAAATCAGCCAAACGATCGGCAGCGTTAAACGCTTGTATCAAACTGTACGAAGTTGGAGAATTGGATCCGATTACAATGCTACCCGTCCGTTACACGTAAGTTCTTACGTACAGTCTATTATTCTTGTACTAATTTACTGCTCATGCTGGTCAATAATGCTTTTAACCAGCTACTATAAAGCTCATTGAAGTAGCATTATAATAGAATTAGTGTACACCATAAAAAAGCCACTGCCAAAATTTGGTTCTCTAATACTGCTTACAGCTAAGAAGAGGTGTGAATTTACCGCGTTAGGCAACCGTTTATAATCTTTGGTCTTGTTAACCAGCTAGTAGTATTTATTATACGTAGCCAAATGCTGGATAATAGTTCTTTCAAGTTCTACTAAAATCCATTTTGTCATCATTCTCCATTATTATTCAGCCATTAGTCAGCTGTGCTGTATTACAGTGTAGAGATCTCTCATTATACAGTCTTAAGAATCATCTTATCCGTTAGTGCAGTTACATTAAAGTTTTTGACTGTAATATAGTTTGTTTGAAGATGTAATTTCCGCTCATCTGCTGCTTAGGTTTGTATAGTTTGTCTGTAAAAAATCGGTTTTAGCTATAAAATCGCCCGTCTTTACACCTTATTAATTTTAAACTCCTACTGCAATTTTTTATGGTGTACAGTAAAGAGTATATCTGTCTAAATATAGTGCTTAAGAATAGAGCTATACTACTAAGATGAAAAGCCTATTTTCACTATGTAGCTTATAAAAATCCTGAGTGAACACGCGTCGGCTAGGCTGGATACAGGCGCGACTAGCCGGCCACAGTGTATCAAGGTAAAGACAAACAGAGACTACCAATCATATTTTTCATTATAGTGCCGTGGATTTTGAGGACGTAAATGTGAAGACTTGCTTCCCGAACTGGCGTAGCGATGATGTAGGGGACGAAGAGTCGGACCTGCCATATCCAGGTACCAAGAAACGAATCAGAAAGCACAGAATACAGGTATGTTTAAATGAAAGTTAAAAATTACGTCTAACCAATTTGCAGAATGACCTTTCATTGTGTGGTTACTTAAAAAATAATTTAGAATGTGTAAGCTTATTGGCTTTCCAACGTTGGAAGGCCTCCCACAAGGTGGGCCGACGACTTGGTGAGAGTCGTGGGAATACGATGGATGCGAGACGCACAGGATCGGTCGTTATGGCGACGCTTCAGAGAGGCCTATTTCCAACAGTGGAAGTCTTTCGGCTGAAATGATGATGATGATGAAGCGTGTTGACCCGATGCAATTTTGCAAAACCCTTTGGTTGAAGACTGATCGGAAAATTTTTGATGCTGCGTCATTAACAATTCCTGAACAACACAGTGTCGTGACACGACGTTGCACCATATACCTCCTCGACGCGGCATCGAGCTGTGGTCAGGCGCCGCCCGGCGCACAGCATCACGTTAACAAAACCGCAACGTGTCATTGTGGTCAGGCTCTCAGTCGATTGGAGTGGTGGAAGTTTACTTCACACATATATAATCAGCCTTATAATGTTCCCTCTGCTGGGACTCAGGCCTCCTCTCTAAAAGAGGGAATGGACGGTAAACCACAACACGGGCCCAGTTGGTGGAGGTCACACGTCTTTGAATTTTTGTTTCTAAGACATGACGGTTTCCTCACGATGTTTTCCTTCACCGCTTTGAAAGCAGTGGTCATAAAATAAATTACACAAACTAATGCGCCTGGTTGAAATATTACTGCTTAGCTTAGCTGGAAGTTAACAAGAGAAGGACTCAAATTATAGTAATATTAATTTATAAATTGAAATATTATTATAATGTCATGAATAATTTATTTTTCAGTTCCCAGCAGTACTTGATAGCGTACCAGACGAAGATGTATACTATTTACATATAATCAAGTTAGCGACTGCGTTCGAAGAGCCAAAGGATTCTCGCGAGAAAGCCTTGTATAACCTTCTTCAGCAGGGCGAAGGCTATGGATTCTTGACCCAGCAACCTCTACCAAGACTGTGCGGGTTTCCTATGTTCATGACTGTTGGGGAAGTTTCTACTTCTATCGAAGTGAATTATGCTGTTATTAAGCTCAGTGCTAAAATGGTCCAATTGGTGAAACAGTAAGTTTTTAAACTAAGCCCTTCTTTATCGTCTATGATAAAAAGATAACTTAAAATGTCTGTAATTAATACCAGAATCCCAAAACCTTGAATTGAAATTTAACACCTTTAAATTATAACTATTTTTATTGATGTATTTTATTATTATAAATAACTTATTTTTTATTTTATTTGTTCTTTTTAAAATATCTGTTATTTATTTATTGTGCAAACCTACCACATTATTTTCTTTTTAACCCAGAGGTTGACTGGTAGAGAATGCCTTGTTGCATTAAGTCCGCCTATGTACCACTACTGTACATGAAGTTTAAATAAATAAATAAATAAACTTGCCCCTACTTATGTATACTTTCAACCTTATTTTTAGTATATACAAAACCTGAATATAGTTTGTTCAAAATCAGTTATTGAATCGATTCGAATAATTTTTACAGCACGTTATATTTTTTCCCAAAAACATTTAAAAATGGCTACGAGCTGGACACCGCGCGACATTAAGTACCTATCAGCCAATCATATGTCACGAGAGGTCATAGCGACGCGAGCGCACAGCGGGCGCTTCCCTTCCCTTCCCCTCAGTCGCCAAAATGCCACAGGACGAAGCGCACGCGTCGCACTCTCCTCCCGGTTGCATTTTGCGACCGCGTGGCCGCCGTGGCGCCGCGAGTGTTTTGACTTTTGTTGGTTGATCTTGTAGGTACTTGCCTATTATCGTATGTAAAAACTATCGTATAATTGAGTACGGAGTGATAAGTAAAACATTGTAAGTAGTGATTAAGTTAATTATTGTAAATAGGGATGATTAACATTTTTAAACACGCCAAGATGGTCAAGCTTAGGTAAATATTATTACGTACTTTATTTGTAAAAGCCGCAGCGATAAAATGTAGTGTGACCAAAGCTTGCAAGTGTGATGGAAAATATTATCACTAGTTAATTATAATACAAACTGAAAAAAATATTATCAATGAGCGCTAGACGGTGCGTGCGCGCCTCGTGGTGACCATGTATTTCTTTCTACGGACAGTCCGGTAACATAACAAGCTTATAACTTTGTGATTTTTCATGATACGGTTTAGAAATTTTGAACATAGATTCTTTACATAAAAATACTAGACAGGTGTTTCAGGTTTCGCATACTAAAACTAGTGTTGTATAATTACTAGCTGACCCGACAGACGTTATCCTGTTTTAGCTATGAACTGTCAAACGCGGGATGGTTTAACTGTCGTAATTTTCAGAAATTGCTTAATTTACTTGCAATTTTTTTTATTACATAAGAACCTTCTACAAAGTATTAGTTAATTTAAAAAAAAAAGATGAATGAAAACGGTTAAGTCGTTCTCGTTATGTAAAGCTCACAGCGAAATGCGATGCGATGAAACGAATCGCGCACTTTTTAAGGTAGTGTTGCAATATAGAACCTTAATACACAAAAAGGTTTACATTACAAAGCTAATCCGAGTAAATATCACAGCGGCGTCCCAATGCGTTTCGTAATGCAAAACTGCTGGCCTCTCAAGGATCAAATAGTCGCATCGCGATTCGGTGTTAACTGACCCTTAAAAACCTTCACACGTATCACAACTATTCCAGATTTCACTACTTCCTATTCGAGCAAGTACTAGCCATCGCTAAGAAGTTCCTAGTGTTTGAGGGCAAAGTCAACTGTATGTACGTCGTGCCTGTGAAGGAGGACAACGGATATGATATAGACTGGAATGTTATGACCTCATATGACGAGATACAGCCAGTTCAACCTACTTCTTATGAGGTAAAACTTTATGGTTACACCTATAAACTCTTTAATGTTATTGCTGTAGTTTTATAACAACGCTAAGTAATGGACATAATAACTCATCAATAATAACTTCTCCCCCTCTGTGTGGAGTGAGAGGGAACGTCACAGTTTTATTGATTAAGTCTCACCGGAGTACCTTCAGTTGCCCTTTGCGAGGGTCGCGGTAACTCTACCCTGGTAGGACAATCTACAGTACAAAATTTTGTAAGACCTTTAGGTGTTGAAAGATTTGCACGTATATGCGTGGTCTACCATATTCATGCGAATAGGTTATCGTTTAATTTAGCAAATTATTGAACACTGTCACATTTGGTTGTTAGCAATGTTGCTTTTGGCATACATACATATATAATTATGCCCGTACAGGTTCCGCTTGTATTTACCGCACTAAGACCTGTGCATAATTTCTGGACTGTTCAAACTATGGCGAATTCCACGCGGTAAGTGGAACGCGACTGTGCACATCTAAATTCTGATTTTTACACCTCCTATGCAGGGCGAAATATGCCCGCGATGATTGTGTATTCAGCTAGGCGTTATTCGTCCTGCATCTCGCATGAGCGTATCTTGCTTTAGCCTAGCAGGTTTAATTTTATGATTGATTTTAAACATTTTTGTTCTGCAGGAGAGACTTTTTATAGAAGTAACACCGGAAAACTATAAGAATTGTGTGGTCACACCTTGGTATAGAGTTCTACCGGACAGGTGAGTTTCTATTACGATTTTTCCGTTTTAAGATGTTTTTAATGTTTTAATTTCATTTTTACCTTACATAATATTGAAGTGTTATTAACACTTGTCATATTGTGGACCATCAATAAGAAAAGTTCCATCATCGGACCACTAGACGTACGGCGAGTGAGTTTTGAGAACACATTTATTATGCGTACAGCCAAGGAGTGGAATTCCTTGCCGGAGTCTGTTTCCTGATAGCTATAACTTAGGGGTCAAGAGTGAATAGGCTACTTCTAGGCATGCGTGCTCCATCGTCGACCAAATCATCGCTTACCATCAGGTGAGATGGTGGTCAAACGCGAGCCTATCATTAATAATAACAAAATAAAAAAAAAGTGTTATAAAATATATATAGCTGTCCCCCGCCGTATCACTCGCGTCTATAGGTACAGCTCCGCTTCTGTTGTTCGTACCGTGATGTTATATAGTCTTCCTCGATAAATGGGCTATCCAACACTAAAAGTTTTTCCAATTCGAACATGATATTTTGCGCGTTCAACCAAACAAACCCTTAATCTTTATAATATTAGTATAGTATAGATGGGGTGTTAAAAAATAATCTTTGTTGAAAAAGACTATTGTTCGATGCCTCTCTTTGATGCCCTTTGCGCTGCTATACAAAGGTCTCAATAGTGTCTCTAATATTATTTCGGAATACAATAAACTCCTGTATTAAAAATGTTGTCATAATTATTTTTATTTTCAGGTATATTGTGTCGAATGTTTTAGAATATATGACACCACAGTCCCAATTTGATTCAGACTCGTATCTGACGTTTGCCGATTATTATGCAGACAAATATAAACTGGAGGTTATTGGCGAAAAAACTCAGCCATTGTTGGAGGTGAGTTCTTTGAATACGTAATTAATATAAAGTTATTTCTGATACCATTATATATGTTAATAAAATATATATTATCTATGTTAATAAAAATATTATGTAAATGATTTTAATATGGGTTATAAATATAAAAATCATTTACTTACATTTAGATTAAAATTTAAAATAAATACTTAAATAAAAAAAAACATTAATTCAATAATACAATCTGTACTGTATTACAATAGTAATAAAACGATTGCTGTTCTTATAATACTTAGTTAATTATAAAACACCTAAACGCGATCAACCTGCAACTTCAAGGTGAATAATATTTTCTTTTCGCTTTCCGCTTAAAATACTACCCCGGAACCTCCTAAGCGTCGTTTCGCTTCTATAGTGGTCCCCTTTTACTACGGCACTCGGGTACTCCATTGCTTAATAACTCTTTGTAGGAAATCAAACAAAACAAAACGCAAATAAATTTGAATCACGATAGATTTCGATTCAGGACGCCTTTTAAAAGAAAAACCATTGTTTTATATTGTTAAATTAAGAATGTCGATAAATTGGTGGGTAAATTACCCTTGCCAAGCTAATAACGCATTATTGTTAACTTCTTGTAGAAGTTTTCGAGATACAATCAAAGGCAGAAGAAATTGTACACAGTAGAATTTATAATGTAATAAATCGCATTAGAAAATACATAAATGAGTACAGCCATCAGGCGATCACGTTGACGAATAACAAAAGTCTTTCTTACTTCAAAAAACGTACGACAGTTGTATAGAAAAAAAAAACTACCCATCAAACAGTGACTGCCAAGAAGGTCAACATTCAATTTCAATATGTATTCATATTGAAATTGAAAATCCTTTAAGGGGTAACTAGACGGTTGCAAACCAACGTCTCAACCAAGGTGACCTTGCTATTTTCAATCCGTGTAGACAGCAGTTGTAATCCATGACCTTCAACGCCCTTGGTTGGAAGGCGTTTTCCCAACCACCGAACGTGTTTGCGCGGTGGTCTTGATCAAGGTGATCTTGGTTGGAACGCTAGTTTGCAACTCTCTAGTCGTCTGGTCGACCCTTTAGGCATTAAGCTTTAAAAAATACAAAAAAGCAAACAAACAAATAAAATTAACAAAATCGACTTCGATCGATCTCAGTCGATTGGTGTGGTAACTTTAGCTTTTATTTTTTCGTAGGTACGCAACATCAGTTCAAGAATGAACTGTCTGTTACCCAGAGCGGCTACCATTAACACACTAACGGAAAAACAAAAGAAGCTGGTGTCAGCTTCCCAAGGAGACGACAAAACTAACAGAGGCTTTGCCGAGATTTTCGTGGCGGAGTTTTGTGTTCGATATGACTACCCTGGAGTGTTGTGGTACAAGGCCATAATGTTGCCAAGCATAATTCACAGGTAAATTATAGATTTATTTTAGTAAAAATCGACTGATGTTCAAATATGAACTTTAATTGCGTGTATATTAAGTTGATGGCTGCGGTAACTCTTTCGAACATCTCGCAGCCTTAACAGTAACTTTGTATTTAAAATAAATCTGTTACAGAGTGTTTATGTTACTGGTCGCTCACGAATTGCTGACTGAAATATCAAAAGACACCAAATACGGCTCACCAACTAGAAAGAAAGGCAAGTACAAAAATCAACCTGATATTTCACGTAAGTTTCAACTCCGTTTTTGATAGCATCTCATTGCATGCGTGATGGCTACTCACACAGCTTGCTGTAAGCTAACCAATGGTCAGTTTTCATCATGACATGCAATCATTCCATTTTAGTTCTAGTTTAACATGGGATGAAATGATGTACTGTGTATTTCATACTCTCAGCCTCAAACCAAGTCTAGTCACAGATCACACAAAAACGTACTTTCGTTTGACGTAATTGACAACATCGACTGGCCTGTTAGTCTAGTGGTTTGTAGTCTGACTGTTTGTTATGCCGGAGGTTGTGGGTTCGATTCCCACCCAAGAAAAAAGTTTATGTGACGAACACGATCATTTGTTCTGTGTCTGGGTGTAATTTAACTATAAATGTCCGATGTACTTACTTAGAAATATATAAGTATGTTTATCAGTTGTCTAGTACTCATACTACACATGCATACATACACAAAACACACACAAACAACAAGGCAAAATATTTACAAAACTTTTATAGGACATGACTGACAGAGATTAATAAAATGCAATATTGTAATCACATCCATTAAAAGAGGAGAAGACCTGGTGACCTGAAATTCAGGCCAAAAGTCTACCTTAGGCACCAGTCTCCCACAGTATGAACCTAATTATTGTCATTGTCTTAGCTTTGTAAAGGCTGTGATATTGTGGTGAGAAAAATAAATGAATTATTATTATTACTACAAGAGTTACTTAGTTTGGGACTAGATGGCGTTTGTGAAAGTGTAAAAAAATGGTCTTTTAAATTTTACTACTGTTAAACTTTTTCTTTTCCATCATTTATTGTAAAATGGGTCATATTTTATTATTTGTTACTGCGAAGGATCACTAACTCCAGTCACAGCGACATACACCTAGTTTAGGACTCAAAGCGTTTAAAAATAACCTAATTATTTTAAGGGTTTATTTAACTAATTGTTTTTCGACTTAGGATCTTTGTTACAGTAGGCTTAAGATGAAATAAATAATAATGATTGTTAATTTAGTTATGTATGTCTATTTAGGAATGTCATAATTAAAATTAAATAAACTTTCATTATGCAAATATTTATAAAGATTTTTTTTACTTAAAAGCAGAATTAGAATCCTAATGGTACATAAATTATTTTGCAGAGCAAGACTGGCTGCCAATACAAGGAAGTGTACAAATTGCTACAAACTCACTGCTAGCACAAGTTGAGGAGCCAACCCAGATAATGTCTGTGGACAGGTAAGATTATCTGTATAACATAGCAGTGCCTCGCGGTTTCACTCAACATTTAATTTTTTTTTTTAAAGAAGGCCTAGTGCTCGATTTTTTTACTTATGCGATTGCGTTAATGTTTACTTATATCAATTTGAACGTCGGCGTCGTTGTGTTTCCCATTAGGGTCACCAAACAGCGCCTATTCTGATTCAGTATAAATACATTAAAGTTAACGTGATTAAATGGGTATAAAAACTCGTTCTAAGGCCATAGTTCACACCTAACGCTGACAAAGTGCGTCAATAGGGTATTACACTCATTTTTTTTAATTATCTCAATTAGATTCTATAGTGCTAATAAATCAATAAAAAAAATCACAAAATTTTTATTCAGTCGCTAAGTACCCTAAAAATGCATTGGAAATTTACATTTTCAAATTTCGCGCGTATTTGACGAAAATGTGAAAAGCGGTGGACGCCATATTTACTTTGGTCGTGACGTTAGTTGGCTGTGTAAACAAATGCGCTCAGCCCTGCATTCAAAAATGAGGGTTGAGTTAATTCTAATGACGTCATCAGGGTAGATACTCTACGCTCGCATTTTTGAACGCGAACGTAAGGTTCAATGGTCAATTTGGCATTGACCGTGCAAGTGTCATTTATGGCCGCTTACACCAACCTACCCTGCTCGGAGTAAGAGTTCGTTGGGTTAACTCTAGGGTAGCTACTCGAGTTATAAAAGAAGGACCCTGGGTTGCAAGTCGAAGCATTTTTGAACGGTTAGAGTAATGACCCTATCCTTCTCTGGTTATTTTTGAACGCAGGGCTGGATGGCCAAACAGTTGACAGCTGTCACTAGTTTACACAGCCAAATGACGTATAATAAAAACAGAAAACTTAGAACGGAATTTTAAAATTTATTTTGTTATTCTATGAACTAAAACTAACACTTACCGACTGCATTTTACCTAAGCTATCTTGATAATATTTTTTATTTTTTTTTTTTCATATAGAGTAAAATACCCTATTCCAAAATATTATAAAAAATTAAAGCCAATATAAGTTGGGTACTTGCCTGTTTAATTTTGTACAATATTTGGTATTAAATAGCATTAAAAATAAAACGTTTGAAAACCGCACCAAGCCTGCTTATAAAATGAAGCAACCATTAGCAAGAAAGATGAAGAAACATCTCGCTATCTCTTTTCTATGCGCGTAACCTAATGGCGGTGACGTCAGATTGAAATTCATTCTTTTTCTGTTATTTGACAGTTTCCCCTACCACCAGTTTTGAAAGGTCTACTTACTTTTTACTTACTTTAAAAGGTCTTAGTTTTGAACAGATTTGAAAAATTCTATCTAAAAATAAATAGTCAATTACCCGATTATAATATTATTAAGTAATATAAAATAAAGTATGTCTTTTTATTTTATTTTTTAGGATTCATAACCAAACTGACGATGATGGTGGTAAAAGGCCAAACATACTTTCCATGAAAGAAAGCCTCTACAAACTACAACAAAAAAAGCTGAGCAAAGAGTTCCCGTGGGACGTAAGTACTTGAATTTCAGTTTCAGCCTTGATAAATTTATTTCGATTGGACTGCATTGCCTTTCCGCTGCAAGCGTTGATGGTACAATATGACGTCATAGCAAATTAAGCATTTTATTAAGTCGGTTTTTAATCAATTTTTAGATGCAGTGAAAAAATCTTGATTTTTTTGAAAAAGATACGTCAAAAAAAATATCAATGTATACTAAAAACCGGTCAAGTGCGAGTCAGACTCGCGTACCAAGCAGTGCTGCGTATTTCAACACTCACAAAATCTATAGGGTGCTTGCTGCTGACTTAGAATCATGTCCATCACTCCGCTCTACCGCGAACACCCTACTATGATGTCTCTAACCATCGTATTTCCAGTGTAAGAAATAGACGAAGCTGTACAGGACGTATAGCACTATCACTATCTTTCACGACAAAATCTGATGGCATTGGAACTTTCGTAGTACGGCCTCAGGATGAAGGAACAAATCATTTATGCTCCGTTGGCGTAATTGCTGTGCCCATCCCGACGACTAATCATATAATAAAAAAAACAACTTGACCGGTTTTTTTAATCCGATCAAATTTCTTATCACGATCGCCTACTCAACCATTCGTACATCATAATATTTTCAACAGGAGAAAATGGAGCCTATCGACATAGAGCGAAACCTGTCCACAGTGACAGTAATGGACGTGGAGTGCTATGATGAGTTCGTGTCCGCACCACTGAAGCCCTTGCTATCCGCATCGGCCAGCGTTAGGTCGCCGCAGTCCGTCTATGGACACTCAGCCGCTGCCATATCTGCGCCTCCCGCCGAGTATGTACATCACTACATAGTATAATATTAAGTCTGAGTTAAATTACTTATTAGTCTTAGGCTAGATTGTAATCAATTATTACGAAATTTGTTCTCAATAATAAAGGATAAAAAAAACTACATAGTATAAAACACAGTCGCCCGCTGTCTGTCTGTACCTATGTGTGCAAAAGAAAAGAAAAATATTTTATTTGGCACACGTACACAGATACATACAATGTAAAAACAACAAACACTTAAGATAAAAAAAAATAACATTACGCTACACACACACACGTGCACGCACATTACACGTACATTATGATTTGATCTTTAAAACTGCGCAACGGATTTTGATGTGGTTTTATTTAATATTCAAGAGTGATTCAAGAGGAAGGTTAATTTGTGATTCAGGGGGCCGGCGGCGCGTGTTTATAAATATAATATTTTATTAAGAAATCTGAATCCACCTAAACTTTGTAATGGCATGCGTTTGCTAGTAAAATCACTAAAAACTTTCATAATAGAGTACACAATACTCACCGGATGTTGTACCGGAGAAGATGTATTGATTCCCCGTATTCCTCTTTACCATCGGATTTACCGTTCCAATTTAAACGCCTAAAATTTCCGGTAAAGATATATTTTGCAATGACTGGCTGCTGTAGGCTTAGATTTGAGCGTTGAGTGTTTTTCACATGGCCTATGTCACTCTTTCAAGAGTAACCTCTAAATAAAACAAGTTTGTATTGTCAAAAGCTGTGTATATAAAGATATTCTGTAGTATATTTAAAATCAGCATTGCACCCGTGCGAAGCCGGGGCGGGTCGCTAGTAGCATAAAAAATAGTATAATCAGTAATCAGCCCTATTATTAGGGAGGGCTTCTGGAAAGGTAACCTCGGTCCTAGAATGCAAAGCGCAACTTAAGAAACAGAGGTGTGTTGTTGTGTTTAATTATTACACAAAATAAAGCGACTGCCTGGGTTTGAAAACCACTAGTAAGTCGGGGTCGTTACCATTGAGCTACCACTGCTCCCTAGTCTAGTAAGAAAAGCATTTAAAAAGTTGAAAAGATGAATTATGGCTATAAAGTGATAGTAGTATGAAAAAAAATTGCATAGCATAGCATAATCAGCCTTTTAATGTTCCCACTACTGGGACTCAGGCCTCCTCTTTCTAGGAGAGGGAATGGGCCGTAATCCACCACGCGGGCCCCGTGCGAGTTGGTGAATGTCACATGTCTTCGAATTTTACTGGTTCTAGGACATGCCTGTTTCCTCACGATGTGTTCCTTTAACGTTTTGAGAGCATTGGTGATGAAATAAATTACACAAAGTAATGTGCCAAGCTGGGTTTGAACCCGCGACCTGCAACTCGTAAGTCGAGGCCGTTACCACTCGACCACCACTGCTCTTTAGTCTGCTAAACAAGTTGCGCTTTTCCTAAATAAATTGGATTCCAGATTCTAATTTAAGTTTGCCTCTCCAGGTACAACGACCAAATTAAAATTCTATGGAAGAAAGGAACAGGAAAAGGTCCAGAATTGCGCGATATTCTGGCTGCATTGACGACTATTAAGTCTCACGATACCTTTGATTTGGAACGCGTGGAGTGCCTGGGCGACTCGTTCCTGAAATTTGCAGCGACCCTTTATCTTTATCATAAGTTCACTACTCTCAACGAAGGGCAACTTACAAATATCAAATGTAGGCTTATTAGTAACAGGTAATCATCTTAAATTATTTAATTCTGTAACATATTTAAAAGTTAAAAACCTTTCCTGACCTTTGGTTTTTTAATTCAGATTTTGGAGTTCAAAGCATACTTTTATGCCAAAGTTTAACAGGTTTCCAGGTTGGAATTAGACACATACACAAGTTTAATGGTTAGACTTTTAAAGACAAAAGGATTATATTAATCAGTGCAGCATATCGCATACCACTGCTTGGCAAAGGCCTGGTTCTGTGCCTCCTGCGTCCATTCTTTCCCAGCTTGCTTTTTTATGTTCTTCTGTATGTCAAACTGACAAGCATCCAATGTTAAGTACTGCCTGTTTTCACTACCCGTAAGGCGTCACGAAATTGTGATATCTAAAATTCTCAAATGCATTTTTATTCATTGTTTAGCTTTTTCTACTTTTTTAGACAAAAAATGCTCGGACAGGCGGCTTGCTTAGCGCATACAACCTCGCAAGGCACCTTGCGAGTAACGAAGTAAAAGGAATGTATTAAAACGTCCGTAACCGGCCGCTTTGCGCACTGAGGCACCTCTGCCTGCCGTCTAGTGTGTATCAGTACAAGCCGTCTCACTGTGTTTCTAGTCTTTACACAATCGTGGAAAATGCACTCGCAAATAGTTCAAACCTATATTTGTTTTTAGGAACTTATACTATGCCGGGGAGCGCTTCAACCTAGCCGGCAGAATGAAGATTGAGCAGTTTAGCCCCAGAAAAGATTTTATGCTACCAGGATTCTTCGCACCGCGTGAGGTTGAGGAGTTCCTTGATGAAAAACAGGTAAATAATTTTTTATCTAAACTGTAATTGTATATTTTTACTATTATTATTGATAGGGTCGCGTTTGACGATTACTTAATATGATAGTAAACGATGATAAGGTCGACGATGGAGTACGCTTGCCTAGAAGTAACCTATTCACCATTTCTTAAAGACCCGTAGGTTGAAGCTATCAAGAAACGATCGGATTTTGACAGAGAATTCCAATCCTTAGCTGTACGCGCGATTCGTTCGTTCCCAAAACGTTAAAGAGTAAAATTTCATGTTTTTTATATGTTTGTAAAAGGGTATCTTTACAAGAATACAAAGCAGCAGGGTAAAGCTAATGTAGTATGAAATAAACTAGCAGAACAGGTAACAGGCCACGTGACGTAGGATGGAAGTTGGGACATGTCACGTAGGGATCTAATGACATCATCAGCGGACGGCATATCCGTGGCCGAATGTTAGGCCAGTCAAGAAATTTAACTTAAAAAAAAAATAGATTTGCCATTGATACGCTAAGAAGATGAACTAGCGGAGAGTGTCACACATTAGATAGAAAACAAGGTGGAACAAATGAGTTAATTACCTTGTATTTGAATGCACCCTGAACCTGTTCTATTCGAACCGGAACCGCCGGAACGCATATGTATGCGGGACACAATGGCTTTTTAATTGTATCTGTAATTCCGGCGGCATACGAAAGGTTAATCCTTATTTTATAATACGCAAAATTTTGTAAGAACTTTTTGAACACTATTATTCTTTCATTATTTCGCTTATGATTTTCTTTTATCACCCAATCTTCGTTTGTTTATATAATGATGATGATGACATAATTAAAAAAGGTCTTTCCTTTTTATATTGGTTTTTAAAACCTAATGGAATTAAATAGTATGTTATTAAATAGTTATGTATGTAATAGGGGTTAAAGTATGAAATTGCCGTTTTTTAAAACGTGTTGCTTTGTTTTTTAAAATGTTATATCTTTCGATTGACTTGGAATTATAAGTTCAAATAAACTTTATATTAAAGGTGTGTTATTCTTTTTCAGAAATTAGGTATTTATTGGATGTTTGTGTTTTGTATTTTCTGTAATATCGCAGTTCTTATAACCATGAAAGCTAATAAAAAAACGTTTTTTCATATTAAGAGTTCCAACGTAGAAACTAGTGTGTCATGACAAAAATTATTCGGAATTATTTTTGGCATGACACACTTGACATAATCTTCTTTAATCGAATATTTTTAAGGCTTGCGTTTTTTTTAACGTAACTAATGTTTGACCGAATGTTTATATGTCCGAATTTACAATGGCACTTTTAAGATGGCAGAATTTTATATTAACTTTCCAATAAAATAAACGCCTCAGCCCCTCTTACCAGGCCCCTGGGACCTAAAAAACAACGTTTTGACTTCCAAAATAAATATGCACTCATCAGTAGTAGAGTATTTCAAGTACGTTTTTTATATCAATTCTTTTTGCTTATCAAAATGGATAAATGCTCACCATTTGTTGTTTGTTATTCAGGAGTGAGCGAAGCAAACCTGATAATTTAGGGCACCCCGACGAGAAACAGATTAGGTTAGAAGGGCTAGAGTGAGCGCGTAGTAAAGCGAGCAAACGAAACCCCGGTTATCAGTTTCGTGTTAGGTTGCTTTTAACCTCACAGACCTCACTGTCCTTACCCAAGCTGTCAATTAGCTCTAAAAGCGTTTATATATTTTTATGGCATAGCATAAAAAGTAAAAGAAAACTTAAAATGTTAATGTCTTTATTAAATCAATTCGTTACTATTATCATTAATAGCTCAATAACTTTACTATTTTATTAATAGCACAAAGTTCAAATATATAATATTTATAAATGTAGTCTTAAGGATCTGTCAGACGATTGATAACCCTTTTTTGTTTGGAACGCGCAATCATTATTTGTCAGCTAAATAAAATGAAACATACTGACTAGCTAGACCAATTCGTTGTAAAACGTACAGTCAATAAAAGAGATAAGTACAACTGTTTAACTATTTGATGGCCTGCTTGCGCAAAAAGTCACTAAATACATGTGTCGATACAGAGTTGATCCATCGTTTTTCCTGTCATACCATGTCAACTTAAAAGGGAATGAAACAATGTTTTAAATTCCATTTGTGCTGGACGTAATTAGTGATTTTAGGTGCAAGTGGGTACTTTAATCCAGGTGGTGCATGTGCTTAGTTTTAAAATCTTTGACATCACCCTTCTGAGTGTGTTTTATTATGTTGTAAAAATTCTTTACTTATGCCTCTTTTGTTGACTGTATTACACGCATCAGTAACTGCTCATTTTCGTATCTTTTTAGATTGCGCAATTGTACTTACGGTACTAAGTTGATTTATTTTTAGAAGTACTATGGAACTTGATAAATTCTTTAACAGAATCAAACACGTCATCTGCTAGCACTTCAGGCGTGTGGAGTGCGGCGAAATGGCCCCCAAAATTGTAAGATGTAGATCGAACTAGATTCCGGAACTTATCTCTAAGTATCCAATCTGGTTGGTAGGTGACCTCGTAGAGGAATTTGACTGCTGCCATTGGTACATCAGTAGGTATACTGAAATATAAAATAAAGGGATGGTTAAATAGGTTAATTTGTCGGAACTTCCATTTCGATGCGGAATACGTGTTTTCTATCGAAATTAATACGAACAAAATCGACAAAGGCAGCCAACATAGAATAATGTTAATTTAATTTATCAATAACAAAGTTTTGAATTTCGTAGTTAGTAAGTGTATCTTTTTAAGATTCAAAAAATTTTCAATAATACTTACTTTTGAACAATACTAATTTCGGGATGGTAAAATCCTTCCGCGTAAAGTCTCATAGAAGTAACAATGCACTCATTCATCCACGTTATCGTCACTGTGTCTAGTACATCGTCAATATCTAAGTTTGCCAACCCTCCATGTGGGGTATCTAGTTGGTCCCTGTTACTGCAAATGGCCATTTTTTCCATTATGTATGCTGCTAAACCAGCTGGAGAGTCTGTGAGGGCGACTCCTGAAAAATATCATCTATATATATAAAAGGAGAAACTGACTGACTGACATATCAACACATAGCCGAAATTACTAGGACTAGATGCGTGAAAATTTTGCACAAAGCTTCCTATTGTGACGTAGGCGAGAACTAAGAGATGATTTCCCAAAATTCAACCCCTAAGGGGATGAAACGGGGTCCAAAGTTAGTATGTAGAAAACTACTTTCACGCGGGCGAAGCCGCAGGCAGAAGCTAGCCTTTCAATAGACTAGAGTGATTCACAA
Source organism: Mythimna pallens (assembly GCA_961205895.1). NCBI lineage: Eukaryota > Metazoa > Arthropoda > Insecta > Lepidoptera > Noctuidae > Mythimna > Mythimna pallens. The sequence continues at coordinate 14,230,551 of OY540834.1, forward strand.
TGTAGGCTACAAAAAACAGTAGATATATCAACTTTATTTTTAGACAAACTATATTATAACTTCAAGGTTTGATTTGTTTATTAAAAAAAAAAAACGTTGGTCGTTGCACTAGCATTGTTTCAGGTAGTTGACAATTTTTTTATAAATGAGCTGGGAATTAGTTTTGTAAAATCACCTAAGACATCCAAAACGAATTCTTAGAGTATGTTTCCCAAAGGACACGGTGGAGCATACAGTAGAGGTGTACTGCCACGCTTGGGCGGAGCACCGCCGTGTCCTCGTGGAGGCGATTGGCGGCGGTGACCTCTTGCGCCTGGCCCTGGTTCAGGCCATGATCCGGAGCGAGACGAAATGTAATGTGGTCGCCTACTTCTGAGAAACAATAATGCTAGCGAAAGAGAGGGCCGCAACCATGAGAAAACGAACATCCTCACGCCCCAGCCACCGCGACAGGTGAAGCCGAGTGTCGGGAGTCGCAGGGCGATCCCCGGCCACTGAAGGCGCGGGCTTGCGAACGGCGAGCAATAGATAGCTCGCCGTCCGGTCGCCCGGTAAGGACCAGATCCGAGTCGTCGATGGCGCTTAATTGTTCCACGCGTACCTCTAAGAGATGTCAGAGAAAAGAGAAACCGTGGACCTGGAACGCAAAGGGCAATTTAAGGGTTTTAGTCAGTAAAAGTCTGACACGCCTTCTCGTTCCACCCTACAGCGGGAGAAGTAAAAGAAAAAGAGTGTGTCTAATATAATGTATCTTACTTACCAATAGTATCAGGCTTCGTAGATTGAATATGAAAATAACCACTTTCTCTCAGTAGGTATTTGAAATGATTCTTCAGGGGATAGACTCTTTCAGGTCGATCTGAGTCTATTAAACTTGGGAACAGGGATCCAATCACCAACTTAAAGTGACTAATGAGTCTTGAAGATATGGGCATGTTATTGTGATATCTGAAAAATAATTAAAATACCATATTAAGGAGTAGCTTCTACCAGCGGCTGCATGAAAGTAGAAATAGTAGATTATGTGACTAGGAAATAAAGCGGTGTTTAAATCGCGGGCGACATGTTGAATTCCTAGCGAAACGAAGGTTTCTAAGATTTAATTCCGAACGGAGTGAGGGATTTGTATAATTAACTCCCGAGCACTGCGAGGGGGTTAATATAGAAACCTGACATTACTTCCTAGGGAGCGCCCATACTACATTCGATCCCTAGGGACAGCGTGACTTGCTTTAGGAGAGGGTTAAATGATACTAAAAGGTACCGAGCAGGTGGTGTAAAAATATATATTATAGCCTATGTCACTCAGCGATAAAATATCATTCTACTGGTGAAACAATTTTTAAATCGGTCTAGTAATTTGAGTTTATTCATTGCAAACAAAAATCAAATCTTTCCTCTATATATAAAATAAGTATAGATAAATTAAAGAAAAAATAATTTATGAGGTTCCACATTCCTCTCTGATGTGTGGTTTTATAAAATGTTGTTGGGTCTTATAATATAATTAGTCATCATTTTTGCACTTTGAAACCGCTTCTGTAAATACCGTGATACTAATAGAGGTAATACATGATTAGTGATGTAGACAATCATTTGGATTTAACTTATTGTCAAACATACAACATAATATTCTTGTTGCTACGGTACGATAAGATACTAAATAATTATACAGCACTTTCCGATATCAACCAATATCAATGCAGGAAAGTGTAACTATCAGATAAAATAGGTAGGTACTTTACCCCAGAACATTTTCGGGGAAAAGAGTTGTCAGATGCGTAGCGCACTGAGAACCCCAATCACCTGCTTGAATATAGAACTTTTTGTGGCCAATTCGCAACATTAAGTTACGCATTATTATTCCAATCTGCAGTGGGTTTAATCCTGGTTTGTTGGTACCCTGCAAAGTAAAGTAAACGATGATAAGATCAACTTTAGTTATTATTTTAGTTTTTGATGTGTAATATAGACAGAGTAAATTACATAAAAAGTGATTATCTTAAGTAGATAATAAAAAATATCTTTATGTAAGTATATTTAAGCTTTAGGTACCGATGAAACACGATAATGTCGTATTTACTACCTACAAACAAAAATTGTTGTAAAAAGTGACACGTGTAACGCTCAATGTATTTGAGATGACCAGTAATCTAGAATTCATGGATTTATGTGATACAGTTTTGTTATTAAGGTCACCAGGGACCGTTTTAATGCTTCCCGTCTCTAAATATGGAAATGCCTATAGGTATTATTATATTGCCCATAGGTAGTATATAACTTGTGTACATATTTGACCATTCTATAGCATATTATCTTCTTTACTTTTTTTTTTTTTTTTTTTTCGGATGGGAAAATCATCTAATGACAACCCCCGCTGTTGGGCGGAGCGGGAGATAGTGTCAGACTTTTACTGACTAAAAACCCACTCCTGTTCCTTCTTTGCCATTTTTATTTTTCCAGGGCCCCGGGGGTCACTTTCGCATCACCCATGGCCCCAGTAGGCTTCGACCCTGTTGGGCCCCTACGGTTGCTGACATCTCCTTGAGGCGCGCGTGGAACACTACGCGCCGTCGACGACTTGGGCTCGGTCCGGATGGTTACCGGACGATCGGACGGCGAGCCACCCATTGCTCGTCGTCCGCAAGCCCGCGCCTACGGTGGCCGGAAATCGGGATCGGAATCCCGGCGGCGGTTGGGGCGTGAGGACCGTTGCCGTTGCCTCACGCGATCGGCCGCCTCCTTTGCTAGCATTACTGCTTCGCAGAAGGAGGCGACCGCCTGCCACTCCTCCTCGCTCCGGACCATGGCCTGTACCAAGGCCCGGCGCGAGAGATCGCTGCCGCCGATCGCCCTCACGAGGACACGGCGGTGCTCTGCCCAAGCGGGGCACACCTCTACCGTGTGCTCCACCGTGTCCTCCGGGCGGTCCACACAATGGTGGCACCCGGGCGTCTCTTCTGCACGGATCCGGTACAGGAACCTCCCGAACTTACCATGCCCGGTGAGGACCTGCGTCATGCGGTAAGTAAGGACGCCGTGAGGTCTTTCCAGCCACATCTTCTTTACTTGTATTGTCAAAGTACGCTAAAATATATAAGTATATGAAATCTTATTTTCGTAACTTTTCCTTTGTATTAAAGATGTCGGTCGAGATAGTCAGATTTGCACTTATAAATACATCGTTATTTAAAGAAGATGCAATTTTCTTACCTCGGAAAACCCATAACCAGGTAAATCTGCAGCTACAACTTCGAATACGAAGTTATATCCTTCTCTCGGTGTTGTCAATATAGGAATAACTTTGTCGAACTCTTTGGACGAACTAGGCCATCCGTGTAACATGAGCAGTGGTAGGACTTCAATACCATTATTCGCTTTCGGTTTTACGTGTATGTAATGTAGATCCAATCCCTGTATTTTTGTTTTGTAATGAGGAAATCTATTTAACAGTTCTACTCTCTTTTTGAAATCATATTCATCAACCCAGTAGGTCAGAATCTTTTCCAAGTAGACCGTGTTCATTCCATATTCAGATTGAATGCCTTCTAAGGGTTTTGTCAACCTCCGTCTGCTTTTTATTCTTTGTTTTAAATCTGAGATCATCTGAAACCGTTAGATTAGAATGATAAGAAATACTATTAGAAAAATAAAAAGTTTAGGCTAGGCTAAGAGCACGAACGACAATACGAATTTGAGCATTGCTCGTACTCCGCTCGTGCTCGGCTGTTCTAGCGTAGACCTCCTTAAGGCGTATAGTCTCTTGAGCATCTGGCCAGCTGCACCCGGATAGAGCCCAGCTAACCTTTAAATTAATTTTCTTCACGAAATATTGATTGATTTATACATGCCATGAACTCTGAAAAACCCTTAACCAGCATTTTTTTTGTGTAAACATATTTCTAAAGATCAAAGCCGTTTAAAAGGAGTAGGGAAAATAAGCGAAAAACTATCAACTTATTAATTATTTTTTTTAAGAGGCGGACCACTATAGCGGCAGGAAGCGTTACGAAGTTAGTCACGAAAGCAAAATCACACGAAACCATACGTGTGACATTTAGTAGTTGTCAGCTTACAGTTGTTCTCCCTCCATTGTAAAGTTTAGTCGGTATTTCGGTAAACATTGTATATATACTTAAACAATATCTGTGTCGTAATATAGTATTGAGTGAAAGTTATTTCTGAATAGACTATAATGACACGGTACACGTGGCATACACACATCACATGAACTCTGAACTATCAACCCTAAATTAGAGACAAACACTAAATTCTTACGGAAAAATCATGATAATGTTGTAGGTACATCATCGTCTTCCTGCCCTTGTCCCGCCTTATTTGGGGTCGGTGCAACAAGATTTTTTCTTCCATTCTATCCTGTCAGCCGTCATGCTATCACTAACTTCCCTTTCTTTCATATCACTGTGCACACAATACATCCATCTTTTCTTTGGCCTCCCTCTCCACCCATCCACATGTATACTCACAACTCTTTTAGTAACATGCGTTTCACCTCTCCTTCAACTTTTCAGTCACTGGCGCCACTTTCAAACTTCTCTAATATACTTATTTCTCACCTTATCCACCACACATCCATCTCAACATGCTCATCTCCGCTACATGCAATCTTTTTTCATCTGTCTTTTTCACAGTCCAACATTCTGATCCATACAGTATGCCAGGTCTTATCACGGAGTTGTAGATTTTACCCTTCAACTTGGGGGGCATCCGTTGGTCACAAGTTGTTCCAGTGACGTGTCGCCATTTCATCCATCCTGAATTGATCCGATGTGATACATCTCGGTACATGAATCTATAATAAACTTTTTTTTTTTTTCAAACCTTATTGACCTTGGCGTTACCGAGGAGTAGGCTTCAGAAAGTCACTGTTTTATTTATAGCACTGCTCCGGAGTTAGGGCATTAAGAATCGTGTCGAACAAAACAATCAATTATAGGAGATTATCACATCATTACATGTTCTGTTTTAGTAGTAGGTATAACGCGATTCTACAACTCATTATGAGTATCTAGTTTTAGAAGCAAAAAAAAATCTGTCCTTTTTGCTGTATGTCCGACTGTTTTTTCTTATAAATATTTTCTAGCACGTACGGATTTTTTGCGGCCAGTGTAGAATATAGTTTTCACCACAGTAGCTCAGACAAGTAGGTTTTGCTGCTTGAAAACAGTGAGCAAAACTCGATTTTGCTCACTGCGTGAGACAAAGTAACTTTTTAATCATTTTTTTTTAGCCATGCAATTCGAATCATTCGAACTGCACTGTACTCTGTCTCTTTCTCGCCCTTATAAAAAAGCGAGTGCGAAACATGCCATTTCGAAGTTAATTCCGATTTTGAAATTCCACCACAAAGAAAACGCGTTCGGAAATGCGTAATAAATATTTGTAAAATATAAAAAAGATTATTTTTTTTATAAATAAATTATTGAATTTTAAATTTATTATTGTATTTGAACAAAAATAAGAGTACCTGAGTACTTATAGCAGCAGATAAATGGCATTTAACCTTTAATTAATTATTTCGAGTTTCAACATTGACTGTTTTAGAACGTGCTTTAAAAAAACAGCGGAAATAAAATAGTGGCAAATAAGATTAAGAATGTTAAAATAATTGTAAAATATGAGCAAAACTAGCAACAGAGATAGTACTTATTTTAATTGAAATCATTATTAAATCTATTACTGTTAATTATTTTATTTCCCAAGTAATATGTGTTCGCTGCTGAAGTGAAAAATTATGTGTGTAACACGAGAGCAAAACTTTTTGCATCTCGTGCCTTTGAATCCCTCCCCTCGCTCAGGATTCTACTTTAGAATCACTCGCTAACGCTCGTGATTCAATCAAAGAATCCTTCGCTTGCTCGGGACTTAAAATTAGCACTCGCAGCAAAAAACAACTTTGCTCTCTTGTTGCACAAATAACTATTGTATATTTACCGAATCATTGAAGTGGATTTTGAAAGGCCTTATAGACTCGTCTTGCTTGTCGAGCCTGCTGCCACTTCCCCACCATTTTTGAAGATCCAACTTCGGCACTTCATGTACTTTATTGATCACCAACCTAAGTCCTACGAAGATAGCCATCATGGCTACGAACGACGTTATAAGGGCCTTCATCTGAAAAAAAAGGAAATATGTATATACATATAACTAATAATAATAGTTTATTTCAGAAAAATACACTTAAAGATGATTCACTTGATAAAACAGTTTTGACAAATATGGTAAATACAGAAAAGGAGTTTCGTTGGTACTTGTACTAGTGAAAAACATTGTACACAGCTAAAAGCATCGTAACATATACCCGGGATAAAAAGTATCCTATGTTAGCACAAAGGATAGATACTTTTTTATCTAGGACATGATCTACCTATGTGCCAAATTTTAACAAAATCCGTTCGTCGGTTTTAGTGTAAAGAAGTAACACACAAACTTTCGCCTATAATATTTGGGTGTTTTTTTTTTTTTTATATATCGTGCGGACGTTATTATTTCAAACTTTACACACCCCTCTATAATACTTTATTGTTGTTAGCTAACAAAAACCGGCTACAACTATAAGCTAGTTAACGAAATTGTCTAAAAATTTGCCGTGTAAGTGTTAAAATACTGATATAATCCATTTACAAAAATAAAAAACATTTAATTTTTCAAAGTGGATATTCTTCGTCGTAACAGACATAACTGTACTTTGAAGACTTTGTTATGCTAAACAGTTATGTCTATAGTTCGCAACCATGTCTTTTTTCTGTCTATACTGTTGTTGCGGTGTGCGTACCATTACATCGACAGTCATCGGACTTAAGATCGTCTAGACTAGGTCTGCGTGGTGCCTATTGTATAAAAAAAAACCTACCAAGTGTGAGTCGGACTCGCGCACGCAGGGTTCCGTCCCACAGTATTATTTTGACTCAGATTTGGTCACTCTGTTTTATTTACTAATTTGACCCGCTAAATCAATTTAAGTCATAAAGTAAAACTGCCATACTTTATTTAGCGTAGTTTTAGAGATAATTGAAAATTCGAGAAAAGTCCATAGAAACAAAAACCATATTCAGGTAAACTTTTATTTAATAATTGTAGTATAGGTGCATTAGTATAATATTTAAGTACAAATATCGATAATAAAAAAGTAAAACATTACGGTTCTTGACCAAGATTCATGCTTTTTTCCTAAAATTCTCGATATTGAATAATATTAGCGATTTATGTTTTCACAAAATGATTCTATATAATCATACCATATCCCAAATAAAAAATCGTATAAAAAAGGCAAAAATTCTTAAGATATAAATTTTCAAAATATTAGGTTAGGGTTGTCACATCGCATAGTGTGTCAATTTACCAAAATTTTGAAGTACTAAACAAAGGGGTCTGAAGATTCGAAAGCACGGCAAAACATTTCAAGATTTGTATGAAACGTTACTTCACAAAAAATTTAAAAAAAAATGTTGGTTTGTTCCGGATAATTTTTATTGTATTCAATTCTATTTTAATTTTTGCGTGTTTTTCACTGGCATATTTGGCGACATGGTGGCTTTCCTGCAAAAGTTCTCTTTATTAAAACCAGCAACAGAGCTAATGACCACACCCGACTCCCCGAAATTGATGAACTATCGGATCTGAGTGTTGATAAAAACAAATCATTTAGAAAATGCCATTGCTTAGTTTATACCACTCAGTCATCACGACTAATAAGCCATCACGACACAATAATAATCAGATCATAATATAAATGCATTTATTTATTCCGTACTTGACAAACCTACGAGTATTTCCATAGAAATCAGTAAAAAACTTAAAAACGCTGTAAATCCCAAATTCTACAAGATTAGTATTTCAAAATTATTTTATATAAACCTATTTTAAATATACTGAGCAAAAAAATAAATGTATTAAAAAAAATAATATATATATTTTTTTTCTTTATATTAATAATAATACAATGTATGTATTAATTTTAAATGATAGATTAAGTTTTGATTTACAAGATAAAAAAAATACTGGGATTTTTCAACAGTAGTGTAGGAAATATAACAACTAATAGAATATAAGAGGGTAATTGACCTAACTTTCAATAATTTTTATCTTGAAAATAAAACTAGATATTTCACTGGGAGTTTGTTATGGAGTTTTGTACATATATTGTGCATAGAATGAAAATATAAAACAAGAGTGACCGAATCTGAGTCAAAATAATACATTGTGCGTCCATAGCAAAAAGCACGTTTGTTGTATTGTATTGGAGCCCCACTTAAATATTTATATTATTCTGTTTTTAGTACTTGTTGTTATAACGGCAAGAGAGATACATTATCTGTGAAAATTTCAACTGTCTAGCTATCACGGTTCATGAGATACAGTCTGGCGACGGACGGACAGACAGACAGACGTACGGACAGCGGAGTTTGGGTATGGAACCCTAAAAATTTAAAAACCCCGACCCAAATGTTTTATTTAAAGTACGAATCATCAATTAATCAGCCTTTTCACCCACTTTTAAGAGTTAAACTGATTTTCAGTTTTGTAATGAGTACATAAGTTCTTTCATTTGGTACCTACCTCCATTTGACCATATTTGCAATTGCAAACATTCGGTTGTTCATTCTCACTTTCACCCCTCGCCTTACAAACCATCGCTCGACAACCTGCTTTAAAAAAAACCGTATTGATATCGGTTTACACGTTTCAAGAGCTACGGTGCCCATACATAGCGGTTCCTTAACCAACCTTCTTTTTACGTTGGGAGGTTAAAAACAATGAAGTTTTAGACAGTATGCCTAAACATGTTGTCCTAAAACTAAGTTATAAATAAAACGATTATGAAATTGATTTCTATGCTCTATACAATACATTATCATCATCTTCCTGCCCTTATCCCGTTTTATTTGGGTGCGTTTACCCCAAATAAAACGGGACAAGGGCACGGTTTTTTTCTTCCATTCTGTCCTGTCACTCGTCATGATATCACTAACTCTCTTTTCTTTCATATCAGTTTTCACACAATCCATTCATCTTTTCTTTGGTCTCCCTCAATAGGGATCCCTGAATAGAGAGTCTCTCTCAATGCACAATACAATACAAATAATAATTAATCGAATTTAACTGCAAGCTTACATCAATTTAGAACAGTTATTGTTTATGATACCTGTCTACTATGTATTTCAAAAGGCTCGTTTTTTTTACAAAATTAAATGTTAAAATTTCCAAGTTTATGCATTCATTTGTAGTTTCTATAAAGTAGTCTTTAATGAATACATTGTAAAATGTTTATTTATGTGAAGAAAACAAAAAGTGTGCCTAATCTAATGTATAAGTAAGCGGAAATATCAAAACCAAGTTACAAACTAGCTCTTTTCCCGCGATTTCGTTCGCGTGAATTTCGTATTTTTTTCTACATAGGATATAAGAGAGATTTTGACACCCTCTAAACCGTCCTTTGAGGGTAGTTTTAAATAACTAATCATGTCGATCTTTTTTTATTTATTTAGATTTTATTCAAAGTAATTTTGAATGAAGAATAATGAAAACCTTTTTTATTTACTTAGGTTACAATTTGTGCTAAGTTTCAAGTATATTGGCTCAAAGAAAAAAAAATACATACTAACAAATTTTCCCTTTTTCACCCCCTTAAAATTCCTTAGTTTCACGTTCCTAGGCCTAGGTCTACAACTACTAGTAGTTTCGTCAGTGCGTTGTTGATATATCAGTCAGTTAGTTTCTCCTTTTGTATTTAGTTATGTATATAGATTAATGTTTCATTAAGGGTCTAACCATAAATAACGTCACACGTTTAAAATTTTAAATATTTCTATCGCTATCTGTGATGTAGTTGCGATAAATTTTATCAATCGTTCGATTTGATGTTGTTTTATAACAAAACACTGCGTGACAAATAAAAACTGGGCAAGTGCGAGTCGGACTCGCGCACTGAGGGTTCCGTACAAACTTGAAAGGTAAATTGTGGTTTACGATTTATGACGTATTAAAAAAAAACTACTTACTAGATCTCGTTCAAACCAATTTTCGGTCGAAGTTTGCATGGTAATATCATTTTCTTATTTTAGAAGTTACAGGCGGGGGAGGGGGGACATATTTTACCACTTTGGAAGTGTCTCTCGCACAAACTATTCAGTTTAGAAAAAAATGATATTAGAAACCTTAATATCATTTTTCTGAAGACCTATCCATAGATAGTTTCAGTTCTAAGTATGAGGAACCCCCAAAATTTATTGTTTTTTTCTTTCTATTTTTGTGCGAAAATCTTAATGTGGTTTACAGAATACATCTGCTTACCAAGTTTCTTATAGTTTCGGAAAAAGTGGCTGTGACATACGGACGGACAGACAGACATGACGAATCCATAAGGGTTCCGTTTTTTGCCATTTGGCTACGGAACCCTAAAACTATTGTATAATAATAATATTCTACAACTATCACACAACGCCGTCTAGTCCCAAGCTAAGCAGAGCTTATGTTATGAGTACAAGACAACTGATAAACATACTTACCTATATAATTCTAAATACATTTATTATATAGATAAATTACATCCAGACAGAACAAATGATCGTGCAGACCACACAAACATTTGTCCTGGGTGGGAATCGAACCCACGTCCTCCGGCATAGCAGTCAGGACCACTAACCACTAGACCGTCAGGCCAGTCAAATATCAGTGTATGAAAATGATGTATACTTATTTTCTTCCTATAACGACTCATTATCTTTCCCTAAGAATGTACCAAATAATGCCAAAAATTAAAACAATTAGAAATTGAATATACGACAAAAATCAGTACTATTTTTTACATTAAAAAGCTGGCTGCAATAAAAATGGGAATCCTCGCGAAGGTCAGACAGTAATTACTACTGCCTGTCGGTTTTCTACCGGTTGCATTTTGAGGAGTGTGCGTCAGAATTGCATAGCCTAATTCAGCCTAGCCCGTTCCATCATCCGGACCACCAGGCGTACGGTGATGCGCCACCAATATATGGTCAACATCCCACCTATACGCACAAAACGTTTTGGGAAGACATTCATTGTGCGTACAGCTAAAGGAGTGAAATTCCTTGCCGGAATCTGTGTTTCCTGATGGCTACAACCAGGGAATCTTTAAGTTAAGAGTGAATAGGTTACTTTTAGGTAAGCGCGCTCCATCGTCGAACGCATCGTCGCTTTCCATCAGGTGAGATAGCGGTCAAGCGCGAATCTATCAACAATAAAAACAATCTTTTTTTTTTAAATTTATATATATTTTTTGGTATGTTTTTAATAGGTACTTCCTAAAGAAGGGAAAATGTTGTTAACTTATCGGTTTAACCCTGTGATTAGATTTCACTTGCTTAAAGATTAAATTAAGAGATGATTTTGTACAAGTATGAATGCATAAATCGACAAATTATAACCTACTAGGGAAAACTCTTTAAATCATATATTTTGATATCATATTACACACATACGCTATTTTATGCCAAAATTAATTTCAATGTAGAAATATTAGTGGGTAGAGGTTTGTCTATAAAATTTACCAAAAGTAAGGTACATTCTACAGTAAGAAAGAAATAAAATTATGAATGTACGTCATTTTCAGCTTAGTGAGAGAATACTTGAATCTAACTTACATAATTATTAAATACTCAATTCTAAATAGTATCCATCATCATCATCATTATGTCCACTGCTGGACATAGGCCTCCCCCAAGTGTCGCCACAATGAACGGTCCTGTGCGTCTCGCATCCATCGGATTCCCAAATAGTATCCGTGTCGAAGGTAAATTACGGCGCGAATTGAAGTACCCAGAAGGTACCTATCGCAGACGTTACCATAACTTAGTGCTTTCGATGTCATTTTCAATGTCGGCCAAAAATGTGGGTCGATTCCTTATCGAAGCTGTGCAAAACACTTTCACTCATTACATTGCATAACAATACGTAAATATTAATCAATATATGACTCACTTTATGTTATTTGGTACACTCCAGGTAACTTTAACACTGTCACCCGCCACATACGAAAGAAAAAAAAGCTATAATTCTTACTTAACATACACAAAACTTCTTAAAATACGTATTTTATTTGTTCGTACATGGCACGTGCGATGCCGGTGATCACCGAAATCATATTGTGAATCTGTGATAAAATGCTCGCGACGGACGGTTTGAGTTCGCCGCACCGATCAGCGACCCGCGAACGGTTTACCCCGGCCTTGACCTTATTAAGCCTTCATTGAATGTTAACATTCACGTACATACTAAATAGAATAAATTATGTAACCCCTTACGAACGCAAAGTATAATAGAACATACTTACATCTGGATTAGGAGTTTTCACTGGTCTTTTTTTCTTTCAACTTAGAAGCCGTTAGACACACGTTTGCACGTTACTGTCTGACGTTTGAATGCCATCAATTACATTAAGCACACCTACTAACTGTTTAAAGTCAATGAGACATTTTACAGGGTATTTATTTTGTGATTCTCTTAAAAATGAGGGTAGGTGTATAAAAAGTACCGTTCGTTTATTACTGTCACTGTACTTCATTGTTGCGTACTTATTTGGGTAACTGGTGAATTTATCTACGTATACCCGATAGAAGAAAATCTAAAGAATCCGAGTACCGATTTCTACCAATTACAATTAAATGTTTTCGCATTTTTCTCATTACTTAAGAAGTGCGATAAAAATTTTGACACGTTAGTCAATCACCTTCTTATATAACCTATGCTTACTTTTACACATAATGATAAAATTGTGACTACCATTTTTTAATAATTGAATACTAAATGGAAATTGTATTTGTATACATAAAGTGTTAATGCGCGAATGTAGATAATATACCTGTATACCCATTTTACGTAAAACTGTCTGTCTTTTCACATCAACCGCCTGCATGTCAAGATATCAAATGAATTATTTAGCAAATTCAGATATAAAAAATTCGCTTCTAAGCTAACAATTCTTATCTTGCGAGTTACCTACATAGCTATGGGAAATAGATTACTTTTGTTTGTTGACTGTAGCCGGTGGTCCAAACATTATTGTTCGATCAAAACAATAAACACTAAATACGAAGGGCGTGTCAGACTTTTACTGACTGAAACCACGCATGTGTCCTACCCCTTTGTGTTCTAGGACTACGGGTTTCCTGGCCTTAGCGTGCTTCAGCCCTGCTGGGCCTCTACGGTTTTGCTGACATCTCTTTGAGGCACGCGCGGAACACTACGCGTCGTCGACAACTTACTGGACAACCGAACGGCGAGCGATTCATTGCTCTTCGTCGGCATTATAAACTGGAATACTTTAATGTCCAAAATCTTAATACAAAGTGACATTGCATGTCTTCTCTACATGTAAAACAAAGTCGCTTGCCGCGTTAGTCTATTTATCTGTTAAACTTTTAAATCATGTAACGGGTTTTGATGCGGTTTTCACTAATGGAAAGACTGATAAACGACGAAGGTTTTTCTATATAATTGGTATCCTTGCGCAGTCGGTTCGGTTCATTAGTTAAGAATAAATTGGACGTAGTAAAAAGGCCACTTATGTATGTAACTAGTAGTAGATAGTACGTGTAGCAGATATAGACAACTATATGGAAAATTTTGGTACATAATTGACGTAATAGCTTTTTTGAGTTGGGGGTTATCATTCAATTACTTCTCCCGCTCTAGAGTGGAACGGAACAGCGTGTCAGACTTTTACTGACTAAAACCATGCTTCAGTTCCCCCTTTTGTATGTGCTATCGACGACTCGGACGCGGGTCGGACAGTAACCGGACGACTGGACGGCGAGCTACTCTTTGCTCATCGTTTGCAAGCCCACACCAACGGTGACCTGTAGTCGTCCTGCGACTCTCATCGCTCGAGGCGGCTTCTGTCGCGGTACCTGGGGCGTGAGCATGTCCGTTCTCAAGCGGTCGTCTCCTTCGTGTTTTAACGAAATAGCTGCGGTTATCAAATTGTGTTGGCTTTACCGCACTATGGCGTTAAAAAACAATCGAATACTGCTGTTATCCATACTAATACAATGTGAAAGTCAATCCAACTGCATTTTGGTACGTTTTTAAGGCTAAATTCAGCCGGTTTTGGCAAAATTGGCTGTCTCCCAAACATTACACAAACAATGACACCTATAAGTGACCAGCAAGCAAATTTTCTTTTAACCTCTTTGTAGGTAACAGGTTTTTTTTATTTTTGAAACGGCTTTGAAACAGCTTTGATAATTTCTTAGAACTACATTTCCATCGCCCGTCTAACATCGTCTATCCCAGAGAAGATCGACCCTAAATGAGTACCTGAAAATGGTTTCTCGCCCATAAGTATTTTGTCAATGGGTTTGTCAATGTCATTGAGCAGGGCCGGCTTTACCTGTAGTGCAGGGTGTGCGGTGCACACGGGCGCAGGGTCTTAGGGGGTGCCGAGCGCCGCCCGAAACAGTGAAATAACTTCAAAGTTATGTGGCGCCTCTTCTTAAAAATGCTATTACTCCCCGTCGGGAAGTAGATTTATTTTTCATTGAAAATTGCATCATTCGCACCCAAACTTCAATTAAAAAAAAAAGTTATCGGTGTCAAAACACCTTAAAAAGTTCGAAATAATTCACTTTAAGCAGTCTGATGCAGGCTTTAGGCTCTAGGGCGTGCCAAAATTTAATCTACATACATAAATACAGACACTCGAAAAAACATAACCATCCTACTGGCGTAGTCGGGTAAATAAACTCAAAGTATTCCTTTTTGTCTGCATGCCCACTAGAGGGCGCCAAGATATGGTTGCACACGGGCGCTCCGAAGGCTAGAGCCGCCTCTAGCATTGAGTGCCTTATATCTTGGCGATTGTTAAGTTTCATTAAGTTACCTGCTGATCGTTTTGTCATAGAACCATTCTAAAATCTTACGTGTAATTGAAACGTAACCAAAATATTCAATCAACGCACTGCTGGACATAGTCTGAGTCACAACACCCGATCCTCCGCCTTCGTCATCCAGTTTGTATCACCTTTTCAAGGTCTTCGGTCCACATGTTGTGGTCCCACGCTACTCTAGCTTGTACGCGGTTATTGATCCTTTGACAAACATGCCAGGCTCACTATTCTATCAGGTTGCCAACGCTGCAAATTAATGGTGTTAATACACGCTTGAACTTAGTACGATGGACCAAACTTACTCTGAGTCACGCTCGGCCTTGGTACGGAGAGACCAAATCTGTTGAACCTAGTCCGAACGTCTGTTAATACTAAAAGGTGAAACTTACACAAATACCGTTTCCTTGACTTAATACTCCCAGAGTTCAGCGCCTTCTAGCGAGAATATATATGGTCATGCTCAGGACCGTGTTGGTGAAGGCTAACGAAGGTGTACATATTCGGTAATCTGATAATCATATATTCACGGCACTATATTTGTTCCAGATCCGGCCGATATTCCTGATAGGTGTACAGTTCCCGAAGTCAGAAATCCTGGATGGCAAGCTATCACAGGAGAGCATGGATATGGTGCGCGAACGCTACACGGAATGCGGGACCGCAGAGATCGAACCTGAAGGTCGCGCGCAGAATGCTATGCAGTTGTACGTCCATTCCCAAGCTGTGGCTGATAAGGTATAGTGATTTTAACATAATACATATAACATGAACACATAGTGTAGGAAAATATAACATTAACAGAACCTTATTGAGTGTGTACGAATGAAAATTAGTTTATTTTAGATATAGTGCTAAGTGTAAGGTAAATAAAAACATATATGTTAAAATGTGGTAAATGGTAAAATAATAAAATATTGAGACAACCAAATCTTGCAGTGAAACGATTCATAAATGTTTTATGCCTTGGGCAGCTAAGCGGACTAAAACGGACGAATTGCAAACAGCGTAAAATATTAAAAGAAAAAGTTGTTATTAACTTCGGGTACTTAGAAAAAAAATATCAAGATCAAATAACATCGCTCCTGTTTTTCACGTAGGGTTAAGGGGTGACCATACGGTTGCAAACCAACGTCCCAACCAAGGTGACCTTACTAGTTTCAATCCATGTAGACAGCAGTTGTAATCCATGACCTTCAACGCCCTTGGTTGGGAGGCGCGTTTTCCCAACCACCGAACGTGTTGGCGCGTAGTTTACATCCATGTAGCCGCAACACAAACCAAACACATAAACTAAGGTCACCTTGATTGGAACGCTATATTGCAATTGTCTGGTCACCCCTTTAGGCAGGGGTACATAGGACCTATGGTAAACCCTCGTTTCATCAGTTACTTTTAAGTCTGCCATGACTGCGGGATTGTATGAAAGAATTATCGTGACACTGGAACGCCAAGGGTAACTGAAGGAATTTGAGTTTTAGTCAGTATAAGTCTGATACACCCTATTGGTCCACCCAGAGTGAGAAGACTTATTTGATGATCTCCCACCTCAACAAAAAATTGTTAAAATCCCATATAGTAAAGAGCAAGCCTATTGCCATATCTGCCCTAGTACATACCACGGGCTGCTACTAAAAGATTACTAATAAAAAAACCGTCCAAGTGCGAGTCGGACTCACGCACAAAGGCAACAACATATAGTACAACATATAATATTTAAACAACTTATTTACACAATTTATTTTGTTCTGTTTTAGTAGATATTTGTTGTTATAGCGGAAACAGAAATACATCATCTGCGACAATTTCAACCGTCTAGCTCTCACGGTTCATGAAATACAGTCTGGTGACAAACGGACGGACAGTGGAGTTTTATTAATAGGGTTCCGTTTTTACGCTTTTGGGTACGGAACCCTAATAAAACTTTGTTTGAACCCAGAATTGATGCCGCGTGTATAATTTTATGTTCAAGCAACAACACCTGACTAAAGGGTCGACGACCGCTTGAAGTGTAGTCACTTACTAGTTTAGATTTGATATTAATTTCGTTTTGTCGTCATTAGATATCAGTAGTCCATCGGTAGGTCGTCTGATAGATATCGCTGTCAGCGATAAGACCGCCATTGTACCCATAGATTTAAATTTGTGTATTGAGTTGTGTTACTTTTTTGGTGTACAATACGTTGCGTTGTACTATACGTTGTGTATTCTATTCTTGACTTAATTAAATATGACGCTGCCCCCCTAGCCAACAATTGTAACGTTAGCGCCGAACGCCTCGAGTAGACCACGCCTCCGATTCCTTTGTTCTGACGTCATCTCAACGCTCAGTCACGTGGTCAGAACAAAGGATTCGGAGGCGTGGCCTACTCGAGGCGTTCGGCGCGAACGATACGATTGTAACTTGGCTAGGGGGGCTGGTCCTCTTGTAATGATTACAAGATTACTTGGGCAGACCAATAAGGGCCCTTATCCACAATCGGTTTCTAGCATGCCGCCGAGCCCATGCAAATAGTTGCGATATGTAGGTACTTATAACAATTAAGTCTTCTATTCGGATATACAGGGCTGTGGCGTAAATAGTGGTCCACCGTTAAAGATTCGATATACCAGATAGTCAACTATAACATTATAATTTTAACCATTTTTACCCAAGGATTTCCAATTTTTTTTTTTTTTTTGATGAATTTTAATATTTTAATACAAATTTGGCTGTATTTTCAACAATAACCATTATTTTTTGTCTGGATTCTAGTCCTCAAATGGTCAATACTGGTGATTTCAATACCAAATCAAAAATAGTATCACAATAACAGATCCTAATGAAACTTTTGAAATGTGATTAGAGTTAGACACTACTGGTTTTAAGAGCACAAATATGTCTCAAGTAGAAAAAAGCCGACACGTTCGTCTGAGTCATGCTTGTTAACAAGAGGCCCATTGATTGAAATTGTCGCCAAACGAATAACTCACAATACGAAAGTTAGGAAAGCATAATATGGTTTACTCATGCTATCCCTTTTATTGTTAACGTTGAAAGCTCCAGAAATCTCGACATGATTTACGAGTAGTACGATCTTGTCACTTGTGCGTCGTATGCGTTTCGTGTATTTTCCGCCTGTGTCCATTTCCACTGTTTCTTGTTGCTATCGCCGTGGAC
This sequence comes from Mythimna pallens, assembly GCA_961205895.1. Taxonomy (NCBI): domain Eukaryota; kingdom Metazoa; phylum Arthropoda; class Insecta; order Lepidoptera; family Noctuidae; genus Mythimna; species Mythimna pallens. The sequence goes on from OY540834.1 coordinate 14,248,593, forward strand.
CCTGATTTGCCTACCGATTGGACTTGTTGTTTTGGTGATCACTGCTATATTGGCTACGTGTACTCTTGACTTTGGCTTGCTCAACGATTCGGACAAAAGTTCAGTGCAGTGACAAATAAAAAATGGCTCAGTACGCACCGCGCGAATATGCCAAAATGCATTTCATTTACGGTGAATGCAGAGGCGTCGCTAGAGAAGCTGCTCGTCTTTATCGGGAGAGATATCCCAATCGAAGACATCCAGATGATCGGGTTTTTGTTAGAGTGCATAACGCATACACCGAGGGGAGGATACCTGGAACAGACGTAGACGGTGAAAGTGAGGGACGACCGCAAGATAACGATGGAGAGGTACTGAATTTAATTGCTGAAGATCCCTCAATTTCGGTCCGTGTCTTAACTCGTAGAACTTTTATATCGACTAGATCTGTACACCGAATTCTAAAAAGACATGAATTGTACCCATACCACTATCAAAGGGTACAGTCGTTGCTACCAAGAGATAGTCCTTTTTAGAGAAAGATTTTGTAGAGAAATGCTACGCAGAATAAGAGAAGACCCGTATTTCTTTAATAAAATATTATGGAGCGACGAGTCATCCTGTAAAAAAGATGGATATTTAAATCTACATAACTTACATAGCTGGCAGCTAGAAAACCCGCATCTCATAAGGCAAGACAGATCACAATATCAATTAAAAATAAACCTTTGGACCAGAATCATGAACGGACAAATAATCAGTCCATACGAGCTGCCAGAAACTTTGAATGCAGAAAGATATTTAAGTTTTTTGCTGAATGAGGGCAAGCCCTTGCTCTTAGAAAATGTCGGTTCTGAAGTCCGAGAAGACATGTGACTGCAGAACGATGGCTGTCCTGCTCACTATGCTGTTAGAGTGCGAGAGCATCTCAACACAGCGTATCCAAATAGGTGGATAGGGCGCTTAGGTCCAATTTTGTGGCCACTACGCTCTCTAGACCTAAATCCGCTGGATTTCTTTCATTGGGGTTGTCTAAAAGAAAGAAATCACCAGTATTGTCCATTGGAGGACTAGAATCCAGACAAAAAATAATGGTTATTGTTGAAAATACAGCCAAATTTGTATTAAAATATTAAAATTCATCAAAAAAATAAAAAAGGAAACCCTTTGTTAAAAATGGTTAAAATTATAATATTATTAGGACAGAAGTAAAATCACAATTAAAAAAATTAAGATTTATTAACCTAAAAACTAATCACATGAGTTTTATAAAAATAATTAACAAATTTAGCAATATTACAATCAGAGGAACAAAGTCATCACTAAATCAAGTAAATCAACAAGAGTAATGAAATACAGAGATACCAGATTACACCGAATAGCTGACGGGTAGCGCTTCCGCACGCAACAGAGTCCAAACGAAAAAGAGGGCGCGTCCCATCGCCAGCGGTAGTTTTATAATGTTTGCCCCTCCATGTTTCTGGGCCTGGTAGTAATATCCAACACGACCATCCTGATCATGCGTCGTCCTCGACGGCATCAGAAAGGTCCGGCAAGCTCTGCATTGCTGCTCCGTGGGTCTCATTAGCTGTACGGGAAGGCCCAGCGACTGGCTCCGTACCGTGTTGGGTGGAAGTAGTGTCTTCAGCTAGGTCGTCTGCTGTGAAACCAAAAAGGAAGATTAACGTCTCCCAGATAGCACACATTTGCCTATTCTTTAGCTTATACTCAATTCATCTTACGTGGCCTTTTTCGTTCATTCATCAGACACATAAATTAACTAGCTAAGTAGTCTATGAAGTACCAAGACGTTATCTTAGTACTCCATAGAGTTCCATTCGACACACCCAAAATATAATCCTGTCACTGACAGTCATACATCACACAAGTCGCTGTCATGTAGGGCATTTAACGCCAAGAGGAGCGTCTCGCAGTCCGTCCTCTACATGACCCATCGTGTAGGGCGATTACCAAATCACCGGAAGGAACGTCTCGCAGTCCGTCCTCTACACAACAAAACACACGTGATACGGGAACGACATCCGTTATACGTGGGTGGCAAGGCCACACTTTATGAGACATGTCAGGTACCTCGCAGTTTACCTGACGTAGACGTCTCGCAGTCCGTCTACTGTCTCACCCTGAGATCTGCATCACCCTCTATGGCAATGTAGATTTCTCACAATACACAAGCACACTTACGCTCAAAGAATGCAGCGCAAGTCTCAGGACACCACTTCCCTTTCCAGAGCACCATGTACTGAGCAGCAGCTTGTGTCGTCTTGCCATAGGAGCCGGTCAGCAAGCGCAGTTCATATCGTCCACTTGGCAGTGCGCGTATGACCCTGTACGGCCCTCGCATCCCATGGTCCATTTTTCCGGTTGCCTGTAAAAACTTAATTACGAAAACCAAATCATTTACATTAAAAACTTTTGGCGTGTGTCGGTTTCGATTTACATAATCATCCTGTCGAGACTGGTTTCGTTTCAGTAAGTCAGTCGCGCGGGCTTGGCGTAACTCTCTTTGTGCTTCACGGTTCGGCTGTACACCTTCCAAAGCGACATCACGGAACAGTGACCCGATGACGGGGGTCGCCGCATCGGTGCCCACCAGCAGGTTTAACGGCGAAGCTGGAGTGGTCTTCTGCTTCGTCGCGTTGAGAGTCAGCTGAAGTCTCCACAGTGTTTCAGACCAGGCTGTCCCTTTGTGATTGGTCTCGATTCGAAGAAGGTTCAGAACGGTTCGGGCGTACCTCTCAACCTGGCCGTTTGATTGGTGCATCTCTGGAGTGACCAAATGTATCTCTGATCCCATATCTTTAACAAAATCTAAGAACCTAACGGACTGATACATTCTGCCTCTATCTGTCACAGTCAATTTTGGCACACCAAATAGTGATACTGCGTTTGTGAACACTCTTAAGAGTTCTTCTACGTCCTGCCTATAAATGGGGTAAAGGAGCGTGTACTTGGTGAACGCATCCACGATGAGAAGAACAAATTTGAAGCCGTTTGAATCAGGGAGTGGACCTAGGACATCCGAGTGTACTACGGTAAAAGGTTGATCGGGTTTTTCCCATGAAGTTATATTTTGTCGTGGAGCCCTAGGCACACGTTTCTTGGAAATACAGATCAAACAATGTTCGAGGTACTTTTTTACAAATTGCCCGAGGCCTGGGAACCAAAAATGCTTCAGGATTAGATCCAAGGTCTTGTCATAGCCAATGTGATTGTGCTCATCATGGAACACTCGCAGCAAGCTAAGACTGTGACCTCGGGGGACAAAGCAAAGAAACCTTGGTTGCTAGCCTATTGGGGTGTACTTATAGTACAGCAGGTCGTTTTTTTCAAAATAGCGATTAGAATCTAGATTGCCTTCCCTAAGTCTTTGGAGAAGTTTCTGTGTCTCCTCGTCCGCAGCTTGTGCTATCTGAGCCCAATTGCGAGGTTGAGTGATATGAAGTACTTTACGAGGGGGATTTCTGCTCAAATAATCGGCGTGTGACATCATTGCCCCTTTTCGGTACTCCATATCAAAGGTAAAATCTTGGAGATACATCCACCAGCGGGCAACTCTCGGTAGTAGATCCTTTTTACGCTCGGTGGATTTGAGAGCATTGTAGTTTGTAATTAATTTAAACTGGAGTCCAATTAAATAGTGTCGGAAATTCTGCAACGCTCTCACGACCATCAACGTCTCTAACTCATAAGAGTGGTATCTACTCTCTGCGCCTTGAGTAGTCCGGCTGAAGTAAGCCACAGGTCTTTTGCTACCTTGCGGGTTCGTTTGCAAAAGAATTGCGCCATAACCGATGCTGCTCGCATCAGTATGAACCTCCGTGGGTAGACTCGGGTCAAAAATAGCTAACACCGGCTCATTTGTCAAGATTGAAATAATTTCCTGACGCACTTTTTCCTGTTCAGAACCCTACTTGAACTGAACATCTTTTTTGATTAATTGTGAGACTGGGAACGTTTTCGTTGCATAGCCCTCAATGTACTTCCGAAAGTATCCAGCCAGTCCTAGGAACTGCCTAACTTGTTTGACATTTTCCGGGGCGGGTGAGTCTACTAATGCCTGGATCTTATGTGGGCTCGGCCTAAACTGACCTTGACTGATTATTCGGCCAAGGTATTCAACCTCGGTGGTAAGGAACACGCATTTACGTACGTTTATCGAAAATCCTGCCTTGGTCAAGGTCGTAAGTACTTGTCGCAACAGGTCGATACCTTCGTCCACTGTGGCGCTCATCAACAGTACATCGATATATACCAGGACTTGTCCCGCGTCGATGAATTTGCGCGGCGTTTTGTTAATGATACGTTGATACTCAATGGGCGAATTCGTCAGACGGTATGGCATTTTTAAGTACTCATAATGCCCCTCCGGTGTGACAAATGCGGTGCGATGGACTGACTCCTCACTAACGCCTTTGACAATGCGCAAGCGAAGCAACGTACGCCTCGCGTACTCGGCGTATGTCGTGAAACTGTTAGATGTCGTATTCATCGTCTCAAAAAGTATCGTCGCATAATCAAATTTTCGAGGGCAAAGTGGTTTAAATTCGCGTTTCGCGTTTAAAACTATTCCACGACCTATCAGAGGTAACCCATTCATTCAACCACGTTTTCGCGTCGCCCTTCAGACATCCGGCCTACACGTGACAGGCATTCTTGGTCGCCCCACCGATTGGCTATTAGTGCGCGATCCACTTCATCGCACCAAGAGTCCACGTCATGGATAGACGGGTCAAAGTTTGAAACAAAATAATGAGAAGGTCCTGGGTTTATGGAGTGGATCGCATCTACTATGGCTTGAGCCGCAGACGACGCTGTTGATTCCGGTAGCGAAATGGGGGTAGACGTGATTTTATTTTCGATCATTTCCAGTCGTGATAAGATTGTGTCTAGCGTTCGCGATTCTGTATGGGTTGACCGCAGTGTATGGCCAACGTATGACGTAAGCGGTAGTGTCCCGTTCGATCGTACACTAGTGGGAGTCCGTTCGCGAGGGTTACGTGATTTATTTCGAGGTTTTCGTGAGCTATTTCGCGACCGATCATGCCTATGATGCCGTCGGTGCAATCTGCTACGTGATCTATTCCGTGAACTATGCGTGTTAGGCATATTCACACGTCAAAACAAGTTCTATGTTCACAAAACAACGACAAAAAATAAAAGTCACACACGTGGGTAAGTGACGACAAAGTTCCTCTGTTATGAAATTCAAGCTAGTCAGTAGGCCCAAATCGGGGTTTGGATTGCAATCCCACTTCTGATATTAGGACAGAAGTAAAATCACAATTAAAAAAATTAAGATTTATTAACCTAAAAACTAATCACATGAGTTTTATAAAAATAATTAACAAATTTAGCAATATTACAATCAGAGGAACAAAGTCATCACTAAATCAAGTAAATCAACAAGAGTAATGAAATACAGAGATACCAGATTACACCGAATAGCTGACGGGTAGCGCTTCCGCACGCAACAGAGTCCAAACGAAAAAGAGGGCGCGTCCCATCGCCAGCGGTAGTTTTATAATGTTTGCCCCTCCATGTTTCTGGGCCTGGTAGTAATATCCAACAATATGTTATAGTTGACTATCTGGTATATCGAATCCTTAACGGTGGACCACTATTTACGCCACACCCTGTATGGCTCTGATAGCTCTTTTCTGCTGAATAAAAATAGACTCTATGTCTGCAGCCCGCCCCAATAGCAAAATACCGTAAGACTGATAATATGACAGTAACTAAAATAAACTAGTCACGCAGTATCTACATCAGTAAATTGATGGATTTTTCTGACAGCATATGCTGCTGAACTAAGCTGACCTGCCTGAGATGTTAAATGAGGACCGCATTGTAGCCTCGAGTCAAACGTGATCCCTAGGAAAACTGTATCCTCGACGAATTCGAGTTTCTCCTTATTCAATACTATGTCAGAGTAATTACTGACGCAAATCTTATGCACTTGGTTTTTTTTTCATTTAATATAAAATTATTAACAGTAAACCAGTTTTGGACTTGCTGTAGAGCATTGTTTACGTCATCAAGGTTTGTGGAACGTCTATTGATCTTAAAAATTAACGACGTATCGTCAGCAAACAATACAATATGTGGTTGTTTTTTTAAATATCTTATCATAAGTTACTTCTTCTCGCTCGAACTGCCGAACGGATTTCGATGAAACTTGGCACATAGGATGTTGTTATCCAAAGAGTATGTTTCTTAGGGATAATGGTCTACTATTACACGGGTAAAGCAGCTGGCAGTAGTTAGTTATAAATAAAAGCTTGTAAAAAATATTCAATTTATTGCTGCAAACTAAATAAAATTTACTAAATTATAAATGGTTTTCACGATCTCGTGCGGATCTATAAAACTTACACGTGCCTTCCATGACAGGACGCTGACATTCGTTCGATTGGGCAATCGTATCGTGTTTGCCTTATAAGATAATATTCGCTTTCCACGTACCAAGAGTAGTTTGTGGGTCTATGACATGCATTAAATATTGCAACAAGTTAATGTACAAGGTTCTTTCCTTGCCTTTGCGTTCCAGGACCACGGGTTTCACTTTCGGAAGTCAACCCATGGCCCCATAGCATGGCAGAAGGCTTCGGCCCTGCTGGGCCTCAATGGTTTTGCTGACATGAACACTACGTGCCTTCGACAACTCGCGCTCTTTCCGGACGGTTACTGGACGGCCGGACAGCGAGCTACCTATTGCTCGTCGTCCGCAAACCCATGCCTACGGTGGCTGGAAATCGGGGTCGAAGTCCCGGCGGCTGGGACGTGAGGATGTCCGTTCCCTCACGAGTGCGGCGGCCTCCTTCACTAGTATTACTGCTTCACAGAAGGAGGCACCCGCCTGCCCTTCCTCCTCGCTCCGAACCATGGGTACCAGGGCCTGACGTGAGAAGTCTCTGCCGCCGATCGCCCCCATGAGACACGGTGGTGCTCTACCCCTGCGGGGTACACTTTTATTAAGGCTTATGGGAATTACCAATAACGCTTTACTCGTGTCCTGGGGTCGAAGCCTGAAAATGTAGAAATATGTATTGTGATATGTAATTTGATATTGTTATACGTAAAAAAACACATACCTTATTCTTTCACTTTTTCAGTCAGTCGCCGATTGCGTGGAGGCGCTCATTGGCACCTACCTATTAAGTGGTGGAATAACTGGAGCTGTCAAAGTCATCGAGTGGATGAAGATCATTCCTCCAGAGGTATGTGAAAAATAAAATAACCTATTAGTCTTCCATAATAATATAATATACTATATTTAAATTTGATAATTTGTTAATATATTTACCGTAACACTCAAAAACTTCAACGAAACTACTTTTTTTTTAAATTATACTAGTTAATACTAGCACTTTTAGAAAAACCTAAATGCTGATGGTTTTTTCATAACTACCCGGAGCAAACGATTTTTAAACGAAGAAAGATTTTAAAGGTTACATTATAAAAAAAGCGAAATGGTCTCGAAAATTATGGCATCTCACTTGGTATATTTTAAGTTTTCTTTCGACCAATGATACAGAAATATGAAGTCTTTGGGAAATTATAAAGAAAAACTGAATTCAACTGTCAAATTAATATTTACAGTACAGTTACAGGCTTCTACAGTAAAAACTTATCAAAAAAATAAATTAATTCGTAATAAATACAGGCCGACTGCTTTTATTTTCAAAGTTGTTACTTACGTAAATCAACTTGTTCCAGGATGACTTTCAGGAATACTTGTACAGGCGAGTGCCGACTGCGATCAGCGAAGGAAAGGCGACCGCGGCAAACATTGATTTCTTGCTAACGTACTACAGACCTGACGTGGAGGCAATTATTAAGTATAAGTTTCAGGATCCGTCCTTCCTGTTAGAGGTAAGGAGTTGTATGACCTACCCTCTTAATTAACCATTTTAATCATTATCTTATGTTATTAAAGGGGTGACCAGATGGTTGCAAACCGTGTAGACAGCATTTGTAATCCATGATCTTCAACACTCTTGGTTGGGAGGCGCGTTTTCCCAACCACCGGACGTGTTGGTGCGTGGTTTACATCCATGTAGCCGCAACACAAAACAAAAACATAAGCCAAGGTCACCTTGGTTGGAACGCTAGTTTGCAACCGTCTGGTCACCCCTTAAAGATGAAAATACTAAGGATGAGTAAATACGAAGTAAAGTACTAGACTAGTGCGACGGTAAAATCATAAAAATAATAATAATAATAACAGAAATTCGATATTTCTCTAAAATGACCCTTTCTGAATTTCTATGTAGTGTCAATACTCAGCAGGAAAAGTAGTACCTTGTAGATTTTGTTGCTGCGTCTAACATCCAATGATGCCAATGTATTTCGTTTTCTTTTTAGGCTCTCTCCCATCCATCATACATTCGCAACCGACTGACGCGTTCATACGAACGGCTGGAGTTTCTAGGCGATGCCATATTAGATTTCCTTATAACTTCGCATATATTCGAGGTCTGTGGAGAACTGAAACCTGGTGAGATGACAGACCTCAGATCTGCACTAGTGAACAACGTCACATTTGCTTCGTACGTTGTCAAACTTGGACTGCACAAGTGAGTAATAAAACTAAAGAATATATTTGAATATATGTTTTTTATTTAGATATCGGCTTTTAGTTTTGTAGATTACATAAATTAATAATAAAGATGTGTTTTCTTTTGTGCATATGACCCGAGATGTTATTCTGTGATTTTCTATTCGAGCGTGGTTAAGTTCACATGAACACATCTCATGAACAGTCAAAATGAGGTTGATTTTAAGGCAGTCATTTAACTAAATTCAATAAAGTGAAATGTCCATTTTACGCAAAATACCGTTTCCTTGACTTAAAATGCTTTCATCCACTAAAAACAAAATAAACTATAAATGTTGAGTTCAGCGCCCTCTAGCGAGAACATACAACACGGGCCCGTGGCTTTGACTTTAAATCTTTACCATTTTTTCTATAATTTTTTGAAGGGCTCGTGACTTAATAATAACAGCGACACTGATCGATCTGCAAGTTTGAGAAGCGTTTACCAAGTTCGGTCCGTGGGTGTGTTCATGACCATTCATTACATACTGAGACCTCTCCATGCCTCAGAAAGCATGTTAACGCCTCAAATATCGATTGATACCACTTAGGCTCATTAGAGACAGAGCTGGCAGTAGGAATAAAATACTTTATTTTTTTTTTGCTTTTTGTAAAGAGATAGGCGCTCGAAGAGTTACGCAACGTACGTACTGGCTTACGTTGCACAGTACAGTTACACCAACCATTATAGTAACTATACTTTGCTATAAAGGTCGAATACAGACCAAACATATATATTTTTTCAGATTCCTTTGTTCGGAACTGAATCCTACTTTAGACGCTGCCATCATCATGTTTGTGGAGCATCAAGAACAAAGAGATCACGAGATAGTAGAAGATGTTCTCTATCTGATAGACGAAGAGGAATGTCACATTGCCGAATATGTTGAAGTTCCTAAGGTTAGTATTTCAATAACCATTTTGGAGGTATGCGGAACAGGATGTAAAGTCACGCAAACCTCCGTTAAAAAGGAACCTAAGGATCCTCCGACCAGACGGGTGTTATGTCTGTTTGGCAACTGCTCGAGAGATGATTTCGGGCTGTTGTACATATGAGTCAATACCATTTTTTTCAATTTTGTTGGCGAAGCCGTTGCTTCAGCTTCTTCTCTTCACTTTCTTTTCCTCGATCGAAAGAAAATGTTTCACCACCAAAATTTAAAAATTTGAAAAATGTTTATGTTTACCCATATGTTCATATCGCGCAGAGAACTGCGCGATGCAGGATTTCATAGTAGTTCATATGTGGCGCCATAGATTTCGCCACACCATTTAATTTAAGTTTTTTTTTTTTTTCATTTTTACATGGCGTACCCCTTCCAATTTCGGTTGTGTCTGTGAGCGTTAAGGTCTTCTGATTTACACACATTATTGTATTGTTATCTCCAGTGAAATTTCGTATTGTTGTCTTGGTATAAAAGAAAAGGATTTGTCTGTTAACGTCAACTTATGTCTTACTGTATTGCAGTCATAGGGCCGTAACTGCGTTAAGCGGTCCCATACAAAAGTGCTCCGTTGCAGGGACCCGCGCGGGCATCCTTTGCGGCTCGCGGGCCCTTTTTAATAAATATTAAGTTTTCCGTCGACACGACTACATGCACACCGTTAAATTTGAACTAATGACACTGCAATGCATGTAATAATCCGATTTCCACGGTGGGGACCCGAGCACATGACACACGCGTTTTGTCGCGAAGGGGGCCCGTCGCGGGCGTCCGCTTAACGCAGTTTTGGCCCATACGCCTTTTGTCAGTTCACCTTGAAAGATACTTATGAAATCGATAGGAAACGGTTTAAAACCTTCTTTTACAGTGAAATGACGGTAGAAAAGAAAATCTTTACAGAAGTAGTTTTTTTTTAGCCTTCTCTGTCTATCTTGCACAAAGGCTTCCTTCCATATTTTGGGAGATCACGCTTTCTTTTTCCAGTTTGGACGAAATTTGTAAAGCTCAACCCGCCATCTCCTTCGTGACCTATCACGACCCCACCTCATCATTTCAAAGCCCCAATCCTGTGTTATTTGAGCCTATAGGTTTGTAACTGTTATACTTAAGTCTTTATCCATATTTTCTTCGTACGTCCCAGGTCCTCAGCGATATCTTCGAGGCGTTGGTCGGTGCTATATTCCTGGACAGCGGCGGCGATCTGGAAGTTGTGTGGAAGGTGGTATACGCTATTATGCACAAGGAAATACACGCCTTCTCCAGCCGCATACCGCAGCAGCCTGTCAAGATACTGTACGAAAAGATTCATGCGTGTCCTGTGTTTGGGTGAGTTTACTATTTGTAGTCGTGTCCCACAACGACCACTACTATTAGAACCGTCACTGACTAAAGCCTAAACATTCCGCACAAACTAAGCATTTCAGTGAGTGTCACCATTCCGTGTCATCAGTGGTATCTTAGTCATTTTTTTTTTTAATAATTTGTTTAAAATTAAAACTTTCGAATCCACCTAAAATTAAGTTAAATCGTAACCTTTTAAATGTGTTTGAAGGAAAACTGTTAAGTAACAAAAACCATTCCGTGTCATCAGTGGTATCTTAGTCATTATTTTTTTTTAATAATTTGTCAAAAATTAAAACTTTCGAATCCACCTAAAATTAAGTTAAATAGTAACCTTTTAAATTTGTTGGAAGGAAAACAGTTAAGTAACGGGAGAGAGATAGCGAGATGTTCCTACCACGCGCCCAATTTTCCTCATACTAATATTTGAAAAGCGCAAAACACTTCCTAACTAAATTTTTTGACTTCGACAATTAGGAGTTCTTGCTACTTCGCCGTCGATATATTCCTTTAACAGTTCAGTTTAGGACGACAAATTAATTGCGTTTAAGAATAGGGCCTGTGGTTAACCTATCAGGTTGTCGTCTACTTTGGCTGCATTTCCACCATGTCGTAATGGTTAATTTATCATCGGACGACTAACGTTTCTAGTTGTTCCTATTATAACAACTGTTTGTCGTGGCTACGACAGATAGTCGCAACATTGACACAAGATTTACCGTCACGGTTTAGTCTTGACAAAATTTTATCGTTTTACGACTGTCGTGCTAGCCGTTTCTACTATCATGACAATCTGTTGTCACCACAGTCTTAGACGACAGTTAATCGTGTCGTCCTATAATTATGTGCAGTTCCATTTAAATATATAAGTCACGACACATAACCACACGATTATCTGTCGTCACGACAAAACGGGAACGCGGCCTTAACCGGACTAGCGTGGCCTTAATAAATTGAAGTCGTCAGCCAGGACTTACAAAAACACCTAAAACTAAGCGACTACACGCTAAGGGTAACCCCCCTGTGGGGCACGGAACTCTGCTTATTGCGGTCGTTGGGGAAGAACGGCAAGGGACGGCAAGAGTCGCAAACAAATAAATATTTTCTATTTTCAGAAAAGCGGAAGTCATCAATCCTGATATACCAAAGATAAGGGTGGGAGTGACAATAACGAAGAACGACCGGCAACACACCGTCTTTGGTATTGGCCGCAACAAGTCGCAGGCAAAACGGGCTGCCGCGAAAATGGCCCTCAAAGTTTTGAGTCTGTAGATATAATATCCTTCTAATACGAGGTTATTTTTAATTCTTTAGCATTTTTGGGGCGATTTTTTTTTTGAGGTGTAATATCATCAGCTAACCTCCCCCGTTCTGGGTGGAGCGAGAAAGAGTTTTAGACTTTTGCTGACTAAATCCCTCGTGTGTTCCTTTAAAAGAAAACCCGTAGTCCTAGACGGCAAAGGGCAACTGAAGGACACAGGTGTGGTTTTAGTCAGTAAGTCTGACACGCCCTCCCGCACAGGAGATTAAAAAAAAGAAGTGTATTCCTTTAGTTACTCTGCTTTCCAAAGTCGCGGTAACTTTTAAGAACAATCCCGCACCTCATTAACAATTTAGATGAGGCAGCTGTTTCTTAAGTAACTGACAGCTCAGATCAAAAATACACGAAAAAAACTGGAGGTCAAAGTCTCTTTTAAAGTCTATACAATTATATAAGAACAACGTCTATTAATGTTTATGGTGGTATTTTGAAGAAAGCATCATACATATTTAAATGGGCATGTTCAGACAATTGTCAGTTGAGATCGACACCGAAACGAAAAAATAAAAAATCTGTCCAGTACATTTATTTTCGCATAACTCGACAAAATGTAGGGCACAAAAGTTTTTAGGGTTCCGTAACTCAAAAAGAAAAAACGGAACCCATATAGGATCACCATGTTGTCCGTGTGTCTGTCTGTCAAGACCCTTCATCTTGAGAACGCATGGAGGTATCGAGTTAAAATTTAAACCATATACTCAGGTCTATGGTCCCTTGAAGCTGTGAATAAAGTCAAACTTCTAAGTTAGAGAAAAAAAAATGCGGCCGTTTGTCACAAAAACCACCGTATATTTCGACACCCCAAGGGAATCAAAATTCATATGGTACTTCCCGGTTGACCTAGAACACTGAAATTTGGCATGAAGCAAGGTCTTATAGCACAAGTATAGGAATAAATCTGAAAACTGAAAATTTGTAGTTACGTCACAAAAAAAAGCCTTTTCTATTTGGAAAAATCTTCCGAGTCTCGATTCTGAAATTGAACTATTAACATAACTTTGTTTGTATGGAACCCTCAGTGTACGAGTCCGACTCGCACTTACCTAGTTTTTTTTTTTATGTTTTTGATATTTATACTTGTTATCATTTCCCAAAAAATTGCTAATTAGTTTAAAATAACCTTGTATTGTAAATTTATATTTACACGATGACTTTTTTTTATAATGGATATATTTAGGTATTTATGTAAATCAAATGTAATTGTTATAGTAGATAATACATTTGTTATTATTAAGCCTCAGATACACTAACACACGTCACGTGAATGCGATCTAAAATGTTGGGGGACAAGTTGCGGGACACTGGGCAACGTCATGTAGATTGAGCGTTGCGAGTCATGTTGGGGGACAGTTTGTCCCCTATTAAATTTGTGTATAGTACAGTCAATTGCACGTGGTACTAAAATGACAACCTCATAGCGCCTAGATTTGCGCCTTGAATTTTCTAGAAGTAATATGGTTTTTGTAGTCGAATCTTTCTGTTGACGTGCAATTGATCGTTTGATACGATTTTAATTCATAATTAGTTTCGTTTTTATTATGGCTTAGAGCAGTTTAGTAAGTCTGGGTAAAAGCTTCAAAAAATTATTCTCTTTTTTTACGTGGGAAATCATCGAATTAAGTATTTCTCCGGCTCTGTATGGAGCGAGATGGAGTGTCAGACTTTTACTGACTAAAGCACACAATGGTCCTTCAGTTGCCTTTCACGGGGGCCACGGTTACTCTTTTGAACAATATCGTAGCTAGGAATAATTTAAAATTCTATTTGGTAAATTGTGTTGTTCGAGTTAAATTGATTATCTATAATTTTGTTGCAAACCACCACTACAGGCTTATGTTCTCCAAAACCTTTAACATTTTCTACGGTCTATAAGTTAACCTAGTATATAATAGAAACTTGAGGACCAAAATAAATTTGCAAATCGGTCCATAAACGTCGGTATTCTGAGGTAAAATAAAAAAAATGATGACAAAAAAATACAACCGAATTGAGAACCTCCTCCTTTTTTTGAATTTGGTTAAAAAAAATATTGCACTTTTTTCGTTATTCGCTTCAAAATAGAATGTTGTGTAGCAAAGTCAAAAATCGTAACATCGAAGTTGTTATTTTACTTTGCTCTTCAAAAGACAACGTCAAAATCAACTTTTAAACTAACATATCTGAACGGCATAAAAGTAGGTATTCGTCTTTCTGATCTTAATAAACTAGTAACTGAGTAACACGATGGTCCTTAGCAAAACTTGTCAAATTGCACGTATTTACTATAGATAATTTTTTATGTAGTATTAAAATATTATGGCCTGGTCAGGGAGAAATATCGATGGCCCTATAGAATAGTTGCCAACAAAAGTCGATCGACATATTATGAGTATGATGTGCCAATAGAGTTTCGTTGCTGACTGCACAAAGACTACAACCGGAATCCTTGCGAAATTCAATTTAGAATGCTTGCTTATAGAATAAGCTAAGTATTCTCCACCGAAGTATGTGAGAATGCATTTCGCAAGAAAACCAATTTTTTGGTAACATATTCGACCTCGTAACTGCTTCAACTTTTTTTTCTTTTTACTCAAAAATCATCAAATAACCTCTCCCGCTCCGGAAACAGTGAGAGAAGGTGTCACGACTTTTACAGACTAAAACCACACCTATGTTCTTTCAGTAGCCCTTTACGTTCTAGGACCACGCGTTTCCCTTTCAGAAGTAGGCTTCGGCTAGGCGACCACAGGTAAATCAATCGTAAGGTTATATTATACTATACATATTTTGCAGACGTTAAACTATACCTAATTATGCGCAATGCTTTTACGTAGTGGATACATTTATGAAAAACTTCGTGGTTGCAACATTAGTAGATTTTCACGATCATCATTAATTTTCATCATTTATTTAATTATGTAAACTCTATCAGTGTCAATGTCAACTATATAGACTGTCTATGTTTATCGATATTAACGCATAAATCTCTTATAAGATACATAATTGATAAGTATATAATAACTTAGCGTAATGAAATCTGTTAGAATTTAGAATATGACACTAAATTAAACCCCTCGCACACCTTCTCTACTCGACGAGCTCGACTTTTGGTTTAACTTAGTACCTACTGCTTCACTTATTTTTTGAAATAGTTTACTGTTTGTGAGTGCAAGGGTCCATTGGATACGCCATTCACAAAAGAAGAAGAAGCGAGTCTGCCACGGCCGGCTCTGCCACTCGCTTCAATGCCCACGGCATATAGAATCTGTTATTATAGCACACACAAAAAAAGTTGGTACCAAAAAGGATCTGCGGCGACGCAACGAGGAAGTCGCTCTTTTTTGGACTTTTTTAGTTATACTGGTCTTTTAAGATGTTATCTAACATCTTAAAACTATTTTATTTCACACTGAAAGTGCTCGCCACGTCATTCACTGCCTTTTCGTTACGAATTGGCCCTAAAGCTGGCATTCGTATTCAACTGTCGAGTTGATGTCGTGTCGTTAGTGTGTGATGGCCTTTATAAGAAATTCTTGGCTAGACTGTCGTGGTAATTATGTATTGACGTTTTCTAATATAATATAATCGTTGATATTGTGTCTATACTTCTATAGTTAGGAAGACTGAGGAAAGTGTGTAAAAAGACATGTATACAGGGAAAATTGAATGGCAGGGATTATATGGAGATTAATAAGTGTGAAAGTTTCAATTGAATTGTGCGCGGACGTTTGCAAGGATGTAGGAAATATAATATCTATCTATGATTATATGCAGACGCAGACGCCCACATACAATACAATTACTTTTTATGAAATTTTGTCCCGAAAACAAGTTATTCAATATTGATATAGATATTAAAATTAATTGGGTTTTATTTTACAATTACCATTCAATTAGTAAAAATTGTAGATTAATAAAATAAAAGAATAATGGATTTATTGTGGAATGAGAATAGTTAGGCGCTTGTTTTTTCGTATTGACTATTTTAGTTTATAGAACTTATTTTTTTATAATCTATTCGTAAGGTTCATTCGTAAAAAAGTTGAAAGGTGTACCTACTGTAGTTAATGATAGGAACATGCTTATTTTTCTCGAAGCATTTGAACTCATTTATAAACAAAATTATTGGATACCTAATTATATTATTATTTTCAGATTTTGTGAACTTTTACTAGATGTGTATTTTATTGGTAATACAATTTTAAAACAAAACTTTGTGTTGTTTATTTGTAGTAGTAAACCCGTACGAGACAGATGTTCCTTTCAACCTAGAACCAGAGTGAGTACCTAAGCATGATACACCCAACTCGACGTTGACTACCGTAAAATCCGTACAACTTTGCCCATTTTTCTTGCGATTTTATATTCCACACTGTTGTTTGAAATAATACTTAATGTTACTTTTAATCACTTTTAATTAGTAATTGTGCCACATCATTGTCAAATGTAATTTTCTTTGCACAGACTACATAAAAATATCGAGAAAATGTATGTTTATGTGCTGAAAACCTTAATTTGTACAGCGGGTCATTATAGTACTTTTTACAAGTTTGCCCAATTTGCAAAAACTTTTGTATCTTCGGTATTTTTAACTTTAGGAACATAAGCTTTAAGGGTAAGTAATTCTAGAAATAATGACAATCTATCACAGGACTCTTACTATACAACTAAACGTTCATATTGAATGTCAAATTTGGGTGGGCAAAGTCGAAATCGTTTATTTGTGGTTTTGCAAATAAAACTGAACTAGGGTTGTCACTTTTCAGGCCTACTATTTCAAATTTAATTTAACATTGAGGGGACCTCCCTAACGGTAATATTTTGGTGGGCAAAGTCAAAACGACTGCTTGAAAAAGACGAATTTGATATTGCCCACTGTTACATTTTCTAATTTGAGATACGTTTTTGCATTGGATATCGGATCTTGTTTATTTATTACAAACTAACAGTGATTAAAAACTTGTCTGCTGTAATCAAAATCGAGTTACCTACAGAAAAAGTTAATCACACGACTTTTGGTCCGCAAATTACACCACCAACTTTGTCATTTTATTACAGCCGACTGGAATGAATTAATTAATTAAAATTAGGTCGGGGATATATTTTTTCTTCTTTAGATTTTGTAATAAACACAACTAAAAATGTTGTATGTTTTTTAATATTTGTAAAAAGTAGATAGCTGGGCAAACTCAGATCAGTTAGGCAATCTTGTAAGGTTTTACGGTACTCGAAGTGACTTGTCGTCAGAAAAAAAAGGAATTGCAAACCGTCCAGGGATCCATTTAAATATACACACAAAAATTTCATCCAAATCGGTAAAGACGTTTAGGAGTTGTTGATAAACATTTACTTACAGTAGGCGTGTGTAACTCTTTACTGAACCGTCTCACTGTTCCGAAACATTTTAGTGTTCTGTAAGATTGGAATAGCAGTAATATTTTAAATGGTATCATTTGGAACACTGAAACACTCCTTTTATAAGCTGCAGTCTTTTAAAAATTCAAATTAAAACGTAAATAGTGTAACCTGAACTAAAAACATTGCTTTGATTCTCAATTAAAACTGTTAGTCTGTATCTTTTGAGCCGTTGTTCCGATGTTCCAAAAGATACATAGGTATCACTGTTCTAGAACATTTCAGTGATTCAGATGCAATGTTCAATCGCAAAGATGAGACGCTACTTTCCCCACGCCTAATTTACAATTGAAGAAGAATTATCTACACTAATATTATTAAGTAGGTAATCTCTAAAAGTACTAGTCATCATCATTTCAGCCGAAAGACGTCCACTGCTGGACATAGGCCTCTCCCAAGTGTCGCCACAATGAACGGTCCTGTGCGTCTCGCACCCAACGGACTCCCGGGTCCACCTTGTAGGAGGCCTCGGTCACCCGTTCTGCGAGCAATGTGCCCTGCCCATTGCCAGTTAAGTTTTGGCGATTCTTCGTGGTACTGGTCAGATTGTTAAATTTTTCACCGACAGAAGGCTGCATTATTCCTAAGTGACAGGCTATATTCGCGCTGCACTCTACAGAAGCTGCAGCCCTGCGGGCTTGTAACCACGGCGGACGCGGGTGAAAACCGCTTCGTGAGCTCTTAGCCTAAGAATATTACTATCAAAGGATCAATTGCAGATATTGCTATTTATTTATCACTAACTGTATTACAACATATTAAATAAAACATTTAACTTTGTTCCCACATCAGGATGTGGATTTTAATGTTATTATTATTGCATACATAATAAAATTAGAGGAAATAGGTGCTGGGCCTCTTGTATGCGAAGGTGTTGAGGCGTTTGTGGTGGTGCACGCGTTTGGGCAGCGGGAATTTGAT
The DNA here is from genome assembly GCA_961205895.1 of Mythimna pallens. Classification (NCBI taxonomy): domain Eukaryota; kingdom Metazoa; phylum Arthropoda; class Insecta; order Lepidoptera; family Noctuidae; genus Mythimna; species Mythimna pallens. The sequence continues at coordinate 14,267,110 of OY540834.1, forward strand.
GTGGCTGTTGTGGAACTGCTTCACCTGCGGCCGGCGGCATGCAGACGCCTTGATTACTTCCACTTTGATGATCTGCAACAATGGAAAAGATGTAGTAAATGAAAAGGACTCATTCTATGATTCCACACACATTTGTGAATCGGTATAGGAGGATGATGATGAATTGATATAAAATAATTATCAATATCACATTTTATCTAAATGAAATCAAAGGTAGATCGATTGGCGACATCCTATGACTAAAAGTGACTATAATGTCCTGTTTTGATCGAGACTCTTCTTGGTCACCTGTACCGTTATCTTCGAACAGTTCGACCTATAACTCCAGGACGCAAAATGGACTATGTAGCAAGCAGAAAAAGAAATGGAATAAGTTAATTTCTTTATCTTTTTTATTATTGTTTATAAGTTGTGTTTATTGTCATGTTTGATAACCTGCTAACTGGCGTAAACTTATTACATACCTACAACTTACAATTATTAGGACAACTTATTTCTTTAAGAAACATAACCTAAGTGCATTTGAGAAAAATGTCAGTGCTCAAATTAGCTACGTAATTTTATTTTGTAATATAACAATAATAAAAAAATTGATGTGTAACATCAATTGTTTAAGCGTTTATTTTAAACTTTTTTGCAAAATAAATATCATTTTTTAATTGGGTGTAAAGTGCATTATTCTAGTTACATGCTGTTATACATGCTGTACACTAATTTCGCCCGGTTTATTTTGTCCAAATGGGTAAAAGTATAGAGTTCGAAAGATGGAAGATCTAACTATTGTGTACATGACTCCCTTGCCGGACTCGCCTTACGTGAGGCCTTTTCGTTTCAACAACACGCAAGGAGGCAAGGAGAAGAACTGGGACATGCTGGAGGTGCACGACAGTGTCATCGTCTTTAATGTTATCAGGAATGTGTTGATATTTGTGAAGCAATTCAGACCCGCAATATACTACAACAGTGTATCAGTACAAGACCGTCAAAATCACATGATAGACGCTAGTAAGTACCCAGCATCTCTCTCGTCTGGGTATTACCTTAGAGATGTGTTCTGGAATTCTTGACAAGAACAAGTCTCTACTAGCCCAGCCCGTTTTGAGTTAAACAATAAATGGTTGGTTTACCTGTGCCCTATGAACTTATACAGTGATAGTCACTGATACAGTTTCAACAAAACAAATACACAGCATCCCTTTTTTTTACTTAATTTTGAATCAGTATTGAAATTTGCAACTAATTTTCTTCATGAAAAATTTATATTTATTTTACAGTGAATATGACACTAATATTAATAAGGTGGAAGTTTGTATGTATGTTTGTATATAAATGATTAATATCTATGATACAGAAAAAGAGGTTCAGCTACAGCAGTCTGTTAATTCAATGAGTATAAAAAGAAACAACAGAATTATTTTCTCAAAACAAAGCAGAAACATAGCTATAGTGTATTTAAATAGCAAATAAATAAAAATGTTATGTATTATGTCTGAGGCCATACTAAGAGTTCTTAACTCGACCTCTTTTTTTGATCCAAACGGAAGTAATACTTACTTTAATTGGGAGTGCCAAAGTCTGATAAATAAGACATTAGTGATGTACCAATTAAAATGCGGCATTACTACCGAAATTGTCAATAACCAGTTATTATGATTTGAACTAAGAAAGCAACACCATAACACCTTTTATATTTGGCATCAAATCCTATGTATTTTTTTTATTATATTTTACAGTGATTTTACCGCTTAAATGAAGTATATTTCCAAAAATGGTTATGGATGAATAATGGTAAGTTTACAACCCTATAGTGTTATAACATTCAATGAATCTCGTACACCAATGTCTGATTTATATGATGTGCAATGTAGGTGTTATAATAAAAAAAAAATTATCAATAATAGTCCATAAATCAAATATACTGTTTGTACTTAAACATGACATTTAGAGTTGTGGCGTGTGGTGAGCATTTTATGAATAAAACCGTGGTGTTGAAAGGATTCTAAATAAAACTTAACAAACACAGCCATAAGATTCTTGTTTACTAATCCACTATGAACATAACTTGTCAAAAATAAGTTATTGTTTATTATTACTGATGAAAATTTGGTGTACTTTAATCTAGGCAAATAGCAAGCTGAATGCTTAGCAAAGGCATCTGAAATGTTAGTTTAAAGTGACAAGAGTAAAACTTACCTGAATAGAGTGAGCACGGGCTCTGTGCCTGGCTCCCATGTCACGATAGCACTGAGTGACGGCACCGCCGACGCTGAGGTCGCGGTACTCGCGGTACATGTTGTGTACTCCGGAGCGGGACTCATAACGCAGCCAGATACCAAAGTTCTTGATTTTCACTGGGCTCCTTTCGGGGATTTCCTGGAATTTTTAATGTTTGGTTGAAAACATATTGTATGGGATTACTATTGTCCTAGGTCTTGTACAATCTTAATATGAATTTAACACTAGTGAGGTAAGAGGTTAAGATCCATTATGACCCTCATTGTATGATGATTATAAGCAGAACTTAATTGTTTAAATTTCCATTACTTCAGCTCTATGTATCACAAAAGAATAGCAAATTTCTTAGACAGATCACACCTTCATTTATATTTAAGGTTCATAATCATTGCCTCTTGATTCCTTAAATTTACCTGGTTATTATCAGGCAGAACTAGGCAGAGATCCATGGGGGTTAATTGTTTACTTGATCAAAGTTGGGAGTTGCCTTGATTTTCAGTTTCAGCAGTGTAATGTGTGCAATACATAAAGGATGTAAGTCTCATCTTCCAAGGAAGTACAACAATCAAAGTAGAACAATCCTCACTGCAATATGTATTACCTATTATCATTATTAATTAATCATAGAATCCCACTGCAGCGCTAATACTTCCATATCACTCCACTCCAACAGGAGAAATAAGAGAGAGAAGCCCTATTTGTCTTACCATTAAATTTTTAGGTATGAAAATAATACTAACCCTGATGGAGACGATTTCACCAGTGGTCTTCTTGAACTTCTTTAATTGACGCAAGAAGTACCAGAAACGAGATTTAGCCACAATCTGGTCTGGGGAGAAAATCCTCATCTTATATAGAGGAGGCTTGGGCTCGCTCTCCGAAGGGAGCTTGCGGCCGATGACCTCATACTCCTTCAACTGAAATCAGAGTAGATTATTAGATTTACAGAAACAGAAGTTTTTATTTACACATCAGTGCATGCTTACGTGCTTGGAATTTCAGAAAAAACTTTCCGAGACACTGGTTTAGAACTGTAATGCGTGAACTCATTTAAATTTAGTATCACTTTTAACACTTCGTTATATGAACTGAATCAACAAAAACGAGATTAAAAACGTACGGCATCACAACATGACATAACCTAAAAGCACCCCTATTTATGTGACAATTAATTTATATCCGACCAATATTGATAAGAAATTTAAACTGCATCTTGTATTATTTTACGAGTAAAATAGAAATTGAATCACAAATGTAGTAAATGATGAAGTAAACTGTAATAATAACTTGACTGAATGTACCGACAACGTGTACGCCTCACTTTTATTGAAATTGACACTTTTTAGCACTGGTTTTCATGTTTCTGGTGTTGATTAGGATTTCTGGACTACATTAATCTGTTTTTATATCAATTTTTCACTAATTTATCTCAAAATTTTGAGACTTACCTCTCCTTTAGCCTTCATTTTCGGAGGTTTTAGTCTGAAAAGAATCTGTCAGCGGAAGCGGAACACTGACGCGAAAGAAAGATGGCGTCAATATACCAAAGTTGCCATACAAAATAAATAACAATTAATGAAATCGTAGGCAGAGAATATTAAACTACTACATAGAATAACATAGTCAGCCTTTTATTGTTCCCACGGCTATGACTCAGGCCACCTCTCCAGGACAGGGAATCCACCACGCCGACGCGGGCCAAGAATGAAATACATCAACAGTAAAAATAATACTGACTGCAAGATCCTTGTTATAAATATCATACTATAGAAAAAATTAAACCACAATGAAACCAGCCTCTTTATCTTTTATAGAGATCGAGCATATATAGATTTTCATTTTGTTGAAAAGGAAAATAAGTAAAATCTTTGAATTTTTTGTATTCGAGGCGAATAATTTCAAATTGAGTGAAAAATATTTTTGTTATATGAAATTCCGAATTAGTGTGACAACATAACTTCATTATTTTATTGAAATAAACTCTTTATTTTTATTACTTATTTATTGTAATCATAAATTTTGTGTTTTTTTTTTTAATTTGGCCAATACTTTCCGACCGTTGGACAAAGCTTATCTCAATGGCTCCACCCCACAGCTGCACAGGCATAAAGCCACAGATATATGACGTCCAATACACGATAGGTTTTGATGTCAGTTGTGCCACATTCAAATATTTTGATTGATGAAAAACCTACCGTCTAATGCTATGACTGACGTATATATGACGAAAACATAATGGGGATAACAATCCGTCATTCAAACATCATTCATGCAAGATTAATGGTTTTGATTGACGCTTGCATGATCGTGTAATGGACTGACACGAGGTTGTTCGCAAAGGCATGGCGTGGACTAATTTAGATGTGGGTGAAGGCATATCAGTGAGGCCATCTTTTTCTTTCATATATTCGAAAACGAGACAGCGACTATTGCAACGGAGTGTTCGGCCACATCATCGCTTACCATCAGGTGAAATAGTGGTCAAACGCGAGCCAATTATTAAAAACCTCGTTCTTAAAGAGCCCTCGCGTATGCGAGGTCCCTTTGGGCCTGGTACTGGTTGTCCGATAAGCGATGAAATGAGGTTTTTGTCTTGTCTAGAATTTATCAGCAACACTATATTACAGTACGACAACTTCAAAATACAAAAACTGCAACTTCATCTCAAAAACTAAAGCACTGGTTTAAAACACCAATTTAAAAAAAAAATTGGTTGCCTGTAAAGTCGGTATACGGGCGAAAGTTTTACGTGACAACGACTTTGAGTGGTAAAATAATTTTAATGTGAATATTCATTCGTATAGTAGGAAGAAGGATGAATTATGTCTGTCTCTCTCGCTCTTAGGCGGGCTAACCATGCCCGAGTGGAAGGGACGCGTGCCTCTCACTCGCTCTCATTGTGAGCGCATAACGTGAGCGGAGCGTAACGCAGTTTCTTGAAGTGTCACCCGGCAAACCAATTTATAAGACGTTGTCACGTCAAAAAAAAAACCGTCAAGACCGTCAAGTTGACATCTCGCTTGACATTCCAATACTGCCCTGCATTCAAAAATAACCAGAGTAGAGTACGGCAGGTTTGACCCCAGCCCTGCGTTAAAAATAACCCGAGTAGCTTCGAGTTGCAACTTAAAGTCGTTACTTGAGTAGATACCCTAGAGTCAAACCAACTAACTCAAAGGGGTCCAGTACACGATAGGTTTTGCTGTCAGTTTTGCCACAGTCAAATATCTTGACTGACGAAAAACCTACCGTGTAATGCGATGACTGACGTTTGCATGACGAAAAATGTATGGGGTCCATTACACGATCATGCAAGCGTCAATCAAAACCATCAATCATGAATGAAGCTTGACTGACGGAATTTTATCGCCATACATTTTTCGTCATTTGGCAAAACTGACAGCAAAACCTATCGTGTATTGGACTCCTAACTCCGAGCAGGGTAGGTTTTTTTTTTTTTTTTTCTTCTTTGGCAACTGAGCCGGTGTCGACTATTCTGCCAGTGTCATGTGGTGACGGCAGCGCCGTAAGGTGAGCCGTCGAACTTTGCCCTTTGTGATAGATCTAAGACGTTAGTGGCAGGTTACAGATTGATATTATTGTCATTTAGGAATTTGGATAGGAGTTGGACAACTTTAGGAGAGAAATTCGTCAATAGGGAATGGAAGTTAGTAGGAAGGGGTATTTTAATTTTGGGAAGCATTTGGTACAAATCGAGGGAGTGGGAGTTTAAAGGACAAGAAAAGAAGATATGGTCCAATGTACCATCATCGAGGCCACACTCGCACAAAGAACTGTCACGAACGTGAATTTTATGAAGGAAAACTGGACTACTGCAGTGGCCGAGTCTCAATCTGCACAAGGATGAGACCGTTCTTTTGGATAGTTTGAGACACTTAAAAAACCAAGGTTTCCGCTGGATGTCAGGCTGGATACTGGCGTAGTACGCTCCCTTGAGCTTCGAGCTTACCTGCCATGCCGCTGACCACAGATTATGCAACTTAAGTTTGGTGTCCGAGCGTAAGTCGTAGCTATGCAACTTGTAATGCCTTCGGTCTACAGGGTTGGATGTAGCATATTTTGCCAGCGAATCGGCGCATTCATTGCCACTTATACCCGAGTGACTAGGAACCCAAACTATCTCAATATTTAAACTTTTGGTATGGCAAGTGTAGAGTAAATTAAGAGTATCGATAATAATTTTACTATGGAGTTTTGATTTTAGTTGGTTTTGACCTAAAGCCTGGATACTACTGTAAGAGTCTGAGAAAATGACTGAATTTTTAATATTGTGTGCTAATATAAAATTGATAGCTTCTAGTATGCCAATGCATTCCCCTGTAAATACAGAGGCCTCTGGAGGGCATTGGAATAAAAGGGCTATTCTGGAGTTCTGGAAGTATGTTGATACACCTGTACAACCAGTTAGCGATAATTTCGATGCATCCGTATAAAATATGTTCCAGCCTTGCCAGTATCTTTCAATAGCCCGGTCGAAGTCCCCTTTTACGTCCTGCGAGTTTTTGGAGATGCCAAGTTCTAAAACGATTTTTGGCTTAAAATGAACCACCTCATAGGCGGAAGAAAAGACAGGAAGAGTAGGATATTGACACACAGGTGAAGGGAGGTGTTTAAGCTCTCTGTACCTATTCATCAATGGAATATTTTTATTGTTCCAATAGGAAGAGGCATTGAGAGATAGAAAAATTTGCTCCAAAATGGGAATTAAAGGATGGGATGAGAGGGAGAGGACTTTTGATAAGAAACGATCTGCTAAGTATTGTCTGCGAAGGGCAAGGGGAGGATCTGCACATTCAACCTGGAGAGCATTTATGGGGGAGGATTTCATGGCACCAATTACGATTCTTAAGCATTTGGACTGGACTGAATCTAGTCTGCGCAGAGCTTCTCTGTTACATGGCTCAATTAGATAACTGCAGTAATCTAATACGCTTCTGACTATAGCATTATAGACCAGTTTTAAGGTATATGGGTGAGCACCCCACCATACACCTGCCAAAGCTCTAAGGACCGAAATCGAGCGTTCACATTTTTTCACTGTGTTGTTAATGTGACCCACTCCCGATAATTTGGAATCCAGGATAACACCCAGAAATCTGGCGCTCTCCTTTACTGGGATAACTTGGCCGTCGATATTAATGTCCACCTGTGGAACAAGACGTCTGCGAGTGAAAACAACTGCTGTACTCTTTGGGGCGCTTAGAGATAACCCATGATCTAGTAGCCATTGGTTTAATGAGGACAAAGACACGTTCATGGATTGGGCAGCGTCCTCGATGGACTTGCCACAGACCAATAGTGCAATATCGTCCGCATATTGGAGAATTTTGCAGTCCAAATTTAAACAAGAGGGAAGATCTGAAGTGTAAATGTTATATAGAGGGGGGCTAAGAACGGATCCCTGTGGTAGACCCCTCCAAGCTAATCTTGGTTCAGAGTCCTCCCCAGGAATCCTTAGTTTAATACTGCGGTCTGAGAAGATGTTGCATATGATCTGAAATATCCTAGCCGGGATTCTCAGCTGTTGCAACTTCTGCCTGAGGATCGGGAGGAGGACAGAGTCATATGCAGCAGAAATATCCAAGAAGACGACTACCACAGACTCACTTCTACTAAGGGTCAGCTGGATCTCTGATGTGAGGGTTGCCACACTATCAGTTGTACCCAGACCTTTCCTAAAGCCAAATTGAGTCGTTGGTAGCAGTCTTCTGCTCTCCACAAACCATTCCAGACGATTTTTTACTAAATTTTCCAAGAGTTTCATAAGGACGGACGATAGAGCAATTGGTCTGTATGAAGAATGATTACTAGGATCTTTTCCAGGTTTCAAAATGGGGATAACAACTTGAACCTTCCAATCAGGAGGAATATATCCGGAGGAAAAACAATAATTGGCCAAATCCAGGTAAAACTGGTGGGTCTTATCCCCAGCTTTGCATATGAAAGAGTATGGAAATCCATCTACACCAGGAGCAGAATCCTTCACATGTGCGAGGACCGATTTCAGCTCCCCCAAAGTGAATGGTTTATCCAGAGGATCATCTGATGCCCTCTGAGGATCTGATGAAACACATTCATCTTTATCCGGGGCGTAGGCTGGAGCTAGCTTGGAGAAGAACTGGTGAGCCAGTTCTTTAGATGTCATGCTGCCAGAGGGTAGTCGCATGCTGTTCCTAAAAGATTTTAATTTACGCCACACCACTGAGGCTGGAGTGGATGGACTCAACGAATCGCAGTACTTCCGCCAACCATCTCTTTTCTTTTTCTTGAGTAGTTTCCTGGATTTAGCCAATACATGTTGAAAATTAATGAGGTTCTCTAGGTTCATATCCACGTTGAGCTTTCTTTCGGCCTCATTCCTGGCTCTGATCGAGGCAGAGCATTCTCTATCCCACCATGGTGGAGAAGGAATTTTGCCGGTTGGCGGTTTTTTGGAGGGGAAACAGTCATCCGCTGTAGTGGATATAGTACTCGAGAATGCTGAAAAGCATTCCTGAGCATTTGCGTCATTGATGGGAGGAAGAGAGGAGACCCGTAAATCCAAAATTTTAGAGTACAGATCCCAATCGACTGAATTCAGTTGGTACTTTAACAGGGGAGGGGAGATATTGTCGGGAATGGATTTAGATGGGATTTCAACCATGATGGGATAGTGATCACTCCCATAAGTCATATCCAAGCGCTTCCAATTGAAAAGGCTGGCTATATTGGATGAGCAAAATGTTAGATCAACACAACTGTTGTTCTGTCCTGGCGAGCCCCGACGTGTAGCACAGCCATTGTTGATCACACACAAATCTAGCTCATCCAACATATCAACCAGACCCGAACCAAAGTTGTCGCAGGTATCTGACCCCCACCTATAGTGATGGCCGTTGAAATCACCCATGACAAGTAACGGGCCTTGTACATTACTCAGCAAATGTTTTATTGTATCAAGATCATTAGTCTGTGGGTGAGCAATGTAAAAACTAAAAATATTTATATCCTCAGCCTTAACAGCAACAACATTGACGTTGTCACCTACAAAGGATAGAGGAATTGGGGAGAATGTAACTTTGTTATTGATGAACAAAGCACATCCCCCATATCCATCTGATCTGTCATGTCGAACACCACTGAAACATGGAATCCCGAAATTACTATCCGGACGAAGCCATGTCTCAGCGATGCTACAGACTGATGGTTTATGTTTATTAATTAGATAAAGAAGGTCAGTCTTCCTGGGTGAAACACTCCTGACGTTCCATTGAAGAAATATCTGGGGATGGAACACTATGAATATAGTTGACGATTGATGACAATTTGTTGGCAACGTGGTCTGGTAGGGATTGGGAAGGGTTCGCTAACATTGTCATTAGCATACTGGAAATTACATTAAGTATGTTTTCAGGGCTAATGGGACTGCTTGCACCTTCTCTAGGGATAGCGCAGCCATTTTGGGAGGGGGAAAAGGAATAATCTTGAGTAAGGGCTTGATGAGCCTGCTTATCATAGCTAGTTGAAAGGGGGGCATGGGATTTTGGTTTAAGGAAAACCGTTTTACGGTGCGATCTAGGTATTTGGGGAGTTTGGCTTTGGGATTGAGGAGAACAAGGGGGTTTTGGATTGGATGGTGCTCTTGATACTTCAGCATATGATCGTGAAACCCTAGGGAAAACTTGACTTGCTTCCTCATAAGAAACAGATTTTTCTGCCATAAGGGCTTTTATCCCTTTCTGACGACCTAATTCGGGGCATGCCTTGTCGTTAGCATAGTGGTTGCCGGAACAGTTTACGCAAATGGCATACTCATTGGGAACTTGGCATCCATCACCTGGGTGGTCTTCACTGCACTTGAAGCAACGCGGTTTCGAACGGCATACAGTACGAGTATGACCGAAACGACAGCAGTGGAAACATTGTATGGTAGGGTACATGTACTTTACAACTGAGAGTGCTGAGTAAAAGCAATAAACTCGCCTAGGAAGAACTTGCCCGTCAAAGGTGAGAACAACGGTTTGTGTGGGTTTCCATTCAGTGACACCTAGAGAACTCACCTTCCGGTTCATTCTCCTCGCCTTTATAACAGGGCCGCATCCAGCAGGAACCTTGATATTTTGGATGATTTCATCCTCTGTCCAATCTGTAGGAACATCTCTGACGAGACCCATGCGTGTGATATTGTACTGAGGAATTGTGGCTGTATAATTATGTTGGACTAAAATACGGCTGATCAAAAAGCTGTTCGCATCCTGGTGCGACTGGAACTCCACTGACACGCGATTCCTTCCTAACTGTTTTACACTACCAAGGACAATGTTGCTGAAATTTTTTTCGTGTAAAAACATCCCAAATTTTACTTTGTGCAGAGTAGTACCCGATGTCTGGCCGTTGTTAAGAGAGACATGCACCACATAAGGGGCATTATCTCTAGATGTGTAGATTTGCCTACCGGTCTCTTTTTTATGGAATTTGGGAGGGGTTGTCACACTGGTCGGGGGAGAGGTCGCCAATCTTTTTCTGCTAGCAGATTCAGAGTCCATTATGTCGTTTGAAGCATTGTCGTCGGGAAGAGAAATCGTTGTGTATTCGAAAGGATCAGGGGGGTCGGGAGGTTTTTTAGTATCCATAGTGGATACTGTATGAAATAGTTTAAAAAAAAACACCAAAACTTAAAAAAAACAAACACAGACGAAAGCACGTGTTTGACCTTCACCACTACCAAGCAAAGTCCCTACGTTCGTTGATTCCAATCTTTATGAATTCGTATTTGCTTGCACGATCCGATATTATATTATCATTCACGGAGCGCAGAGTTCATCAGAAATTATTATTTTCTGTTTTCTTCTCATTTACTATTAAATTCCTTTTTATCTTATTTCTGATATTTTTCTCCAATTTTTTCCAAACTTTTCAATGTCAGTCCAATACTCTAAGTCCAGGGTAGGTTGCTGTAAGCGGTAGGAATGACAGCTGCTTGGTATTGACAGTTGAACTGTACGTTCGCGTTCAAAAATGCGAGCTTAGAGTATCTACCCGACGACGTCAATAGAGTTAACTCTAATCTCATTTTTGAACGCAGGGCTGGGTCGTTCTTTTATAACTCGATTTAGAGTTAGTTGGGTTAACTCTAGGGTAGCTACTCGAGTTATAAAAGAACGATTCTGGGTTGCAAATCGAAGCTACTCCGGTTGTTTTTGAACATAGGACCGCCGACTGTCATTTCTGCCGCTTACACCAATCTACCCTGATTGGTGTAAGCGGCAGAAATGACAGTTGCTTGGCATGGCATTGACAGTTGAACTCTACGTTCGCGTTCAAAAATGCGAGCTTAGAGTATCTACCCCGATGACGTCATTAGAGTTAACTCTAACCTCAATTTTGAACGCAGGGCTGACACAGATTTACAATCTGACATTCTTGTCACAGAGTACTTTGTAATATAAAATAGCCGCGTGTTCCGAATTGCGCTAAAAGTGATTACATCGCAAATCCAACCAAATTTAATAGTCACAAAATATAAAGGCTCTTGAGGAATAATTGCGACGTTGTGCGTTGGTCGGATTCGCGATATTATCGCTTTTGACGCAATTTCGAACGCAGGGTTGTTGTGACAGTGACTGAGTGATAATGACATTGATTGTTCGAGTTCTATTTGCATGTCGCTGTCGAGTGATGTCGAGGTATCTCTAAACTTGTCTGTGCTGTCGAGGTATCTCTAAACTTGTCTGTGCTGTCGAGTGTCTTTACGTAGAAAATAGAAAACAGTAATATGTGGTTATTACTTAAACAGCAGTAGTTTTTAAAGATGTTTTCCAAGAAACTAACACGGGTAGTTAAGTATGGACTGTATGGTAGTGTAGCAATCGGCGGCACTGTTACGGCTGCTGTAAAACTTAACGATGGTGATTACGACTCCTTGGCGATCGTTAGGCTCTCCAGGGCAGCATTCACTGCTGTGGAAATCGGAAGAACATATAAATCCTTGCTGTACAGCAAAGATTGGGATAGAAGCTCAAAAGAATATTTGGAGGTCAAGAGTCAAGCTCACCAAATTGGGGCAGAGAAATTGCTTGAGCTATGTAAAGCCAACAAAGGTGTGTACATTAAAGTTGGGCAGCATGTAGGTGCATTGGACTACTTACTGCCCAATGAATATGTGAAAAAAATGAGAATATTGCATAAAGATGCACCACAAAATACTGTGGAGGAGTTGTATAAAGTTATAAAAGAAGACTTAAAACAGGATGTAAGTAAAAAAAAGTATTGTAATAATTTAATTTTTTTTTAAATCTCAATGTAATCTAATTATTATACAACATTTTCACATTTTAGCCTAAAGATTTGTTTGATGAATTCGACCCTGAACCTCTAGGAACTGCATCACTAGCCCAAGTACACAGAGCTAGACTGAAAGATGGCACAGAGGTGGCTGTCAAAGTTCAACATTACTTTGTGAGAGACAATGTGAAGATAGACCTTAAATGGATGGAGTTCATAATCACAACTATGTCAAAAGTATTCCCTGACTTTGAAATGCAATGGCTGATAGATGAGACTAAAAAAAATATAGCAAAGGAATTAGATTTCATACAAGAAGGACATAATGCAGAAAGAGTAGCTAAATTATTTCAGAACTATAAATGGTTGAAGGTACCCAAGATTTTCTGGGACTATAGTACTGAAAGAGTCCTTGTTATGGAGTATGTGAGTGGTGGTCAAGTAAATGATGTAAAATATATTAATGTAAGTATGAACACAGTTTGTTTCACTTTAGACATCTTTGTATATTGCACATGAGTGAACATGTGGGTGTTATGAATTGATCTACACATTACTCCTTGCATTTGTTTGACTTAGGGTTGGTGCTGTATGTGTGAATGTATGTGCGTTGGGCTGGTTTCCGTAACTTAATTTCTAAAGTGCATATTTCATGTACAGATGGACAAGAGTGTGTGTATCATTTTGTAAATTAGATTAGAAAGGACATTGATTTATATGGCAAAAGCCCTACTCTAACCCAATTTTTGGTTATTCAGAATCAATTCTTAGATTATGTAACCTTGACCCAAATTGAATTTCTTTAGCCTAAGTACCAAAAAAATGAAATTCAGTAAGAACATTAAATATTGCATCATTCACAATAGGGAAGTCAAATGATGAAATTGCATAAACTATGATTCCTATGACATTACATTGAATTGCAGAATATTGTAAAATTATGTAAATAATATCTTCCCTTGTCAAAATAGATAACAAGCCAAGAAATTAACATTGTTCTATGTTGCATTGCTTTTACAACAAATCAAAGATAGTACCTACCTATAGTCAAATTAAAGTTATTCTGACAAATAATTATAACTAAAAATTGTGAAAGATTTCAAAAATATGTGTCTAATATCTTTTCGCTTGCTGTTTTTTTTTTTAAAATAAAAGTGTTTCTGATTTGACCCCTTTTAGGACCACAAAATCAACAGATATGATCTATGTAAAAAGTTGGGTGACCTGTACTCGCACATGATTTTCATCAGTGGCTTTGTGCACAGTGATCCACACCCAGGGAATATACTTGTAAAGAAGGATCCAAAGGACAAGAATGTCACCGTCTACTTGCTGGACCACGGTTTGTATGCTGTAAGTTTTAGAAAAGTGTTACATACAGGTTCTACTTCTTCTTTTCAATTAGATGGTAAACTCTTTAAACTATTTGGGCCCAGTAGGTGGCTATGTTGATAGAATTGGTGGCACTCATCAAATCCTCCAAAGTGCAGGTGTATGATGGGCACTTGGGGCATTCTAATGTGTGGCTCATGTTTTGTACAGGACCACTGCACTTACATTCAGAATCCAATGGGTCTATAAAACCCCATTTTGCCAAGTTCTGTTCGCAACTGCCTACCTGGGTGTGCAACCAATTTAGTGTTTTCCATATAGACCACTGCAAATTGCGGCCAGGTGGGAGATTTTCTTGGGGTAGTCGGGTGGTGGTAGGTGATGCTCTTCCCAAAGCTTTGTTCTTTCTTTAGGTGGCGGGTCAAGGATGGCATGTGTGCTACGCAGGAAGCTCTTCCGGCTCTTAAGCCTACTTGGAGCTGTTTTGTGTTCGAAGAGACCCCCTCTTCGTCGGGAATCGGATTCTTGAATTTTTTTTCAATCGCGTATGCGACATCCCTACGTACGGCAGGTAGAGCAATACCAGCCAACAGATAGAGTTTATTAAGCGGAGTCGGTTTAAGGCATCCCGATATAATTTAAAGGCGGTGTCTACTTGCTTTGCGTGTACTGATCGGTGCTACACTGGGCACGCCAATTCACCAGCAGAGAGGCATAAGGCCATGCCAGTTGTGCGAAGAACATCGGGTGCTGCTCCCCAGTTGGTAGAGATAAAGCGGCGCAACAGGTTGTTTCGGGACCCAACCTTCTGCTTTGTGTTGAGGCAGTGCACGTGTTACACGTTCACATGCGGACCGTTGTACGTGGATCACGTACAATTGTCCGCAGAGGACTAAGTGCGGAAACCTTACTCAGACATAGTAGGCAGTGCACGTTAAAAGTCAACGCTCTATCCAACGCGGCAACGCCACACGTAGATACTTCGGATTTTTACAGTCCTCTACGTCAGTACCATTCCAGGTGATGTTGAGTTTCCTATTCGAAGAGCTATTGCGAAGATGAAACGCGCAAGATTGAGTTTTGGACGGGTTCTGTTATTTATTACTATCATAGTTCTAGTTCTTACAAAGTGACTCGAGCGCTTGTGTCGAAGTACAATTTTTGCAGTAGTAAATGATTGCGCCGCCAAGGCCAAACCATCGGCATAGATATAAAAAGCGTTCAGTAACCTGCGTTGTAGGCTGGTCGTTGGTATAGACGTTAAACAACGTGGGGGCCAACACACTACCTTGAGGGAGACCGTTTTTTTGTCGACGCCATCTGCTCTTATCTGATTGGAAACACACCTGAAAGCGACGGTTGTGCATTATTTCGCTTAAAATATTGACAAAACCTTGGTCGTTAGTTAGCGTACTGACTTTAGCTAGTAGCTTCTTTATATTTATGGCGTCTTATGCTGCTGACAAGTCCACAAATACGACACCTGTAACTTTTTGAGCCTCTTAACCATCTTCTATGTGCCGAATTAGCCGGAGGACTTGGACAGAACAAGACTTGCATTTGATTAGTGATACTTCTTATTCCTTTCATTGTATCTAGTAGTGCTTTCACTAATTATTCTTTAGTTCCACAATGACTTTCCTTCAGATTTTTGTGAGGGCCTGCAATAAAGTTCTGCCAAGTTAATATTGGCATAAAAAACGGAAAGTAAAATAATAATGTAGATGTACATTAGTAATTTATTTATTTAACACTATGCACACAAAAGTTCAGACACGACTTAATGCTCATATCAAATGCGTAATTTAATTTCATAGTATGTTATAGTATGTTCCTATATCTTAACACTCTGACATTGGGCATGGAAGGAATTTTTTTGTGTATTATTGGCAGAGTACCAATTTGACATAATAACGCCATGATAAATTTATTATGGCGTTTATTCATAAGTAATGAATAAATATTAAATATTCTGGAGCTTGTGACTGCCATATAATAATATCGAGAATCACCTACGTGTCCTGAATATTTAAGTTTATTAAAAACGAGTTAATGGTTAGATATGATTCACAGATAAAATGTATGAGACGGCCAAACGCATACATTATACCTATGCAATATAAATCTATATAGCAAATTCACGGCAATTGCAACGCATGTTTCCGTGTATACACACACGGAAACTTGTACGTCATTATTATCTGCACTGTGGTTCTGCCTCGCACTCGAGTCTCGAATACTATAAATTTAATACTGAGCGAGAGCCGTTTGCGCGGATGTGACGCATATTTTTCGTATTTGTATAAAATTTTCTTTCTGCTATTTATAATTTTATCACTGAAAAAGTGTTCCATTCTTCGGAACGCGCGTGGACGTTAGAGCGAGCGTTACGCATTATCTTCTTAATTGATTCTAATTTTACAAACTGTGAATTTAAATTGTGACTGTTTTGATTATTATTGTTTAAATTTGTATATGAGTCAATGTCCGAAAAATCCGAACCGAATCCGAGAAACTCCGGTCCGAACTACCCGTAGTATAACTTATAGGAGGGGGGTTAGGTAAGAACTAAGGTCGGTCTTTTTACATAGCATAGGTAGGATGCCAGCAGGACGAAAATATCCAGAAAAGGATAGGTTAGGTTAGTTAGCTAGTAGCTACCTACATTGTGTGAATCCGACACCTGTCGCCCGCACCATCCTATAGCAATTGTAGTGTAAAATCGAACTTTGTCCATCTGAACTTCATATCATTTCCAAATTGGATCACAATTCATCGCATGCAGGAACCGTACTAATATTTGTTCTGAATATATTTTTTTTTCTTCCAGCAATTATCAGATAAATTTAGGTATCATTATTCAAAACTATGGCTATCAATAATTGATCGGAACCGGGAGGATATGAGGATCCACGCGGAAGAGTTGGGGATACGCAAGGAGCTGTATGGATTGTTCGCTTGTATGGTCACAGGGAGACCATGGGACTCGATAATGAAAGGCATTGGTCGGACTAAACCAACGTCCGACGAGGTATGTATTTTGTAATTGCCCGATTTTTACTAATTATGATGATCAACTAGAGTTACAACCATTTTAACTCTTCGGTTTGTTTCGACGAGTGTTTTCGCGTCCTATTCGCCAGGGTCGTGCGTTTGAGACTAGGTACTCCATCTTGTTTCACCAATAATGTGACAGAAGGGCTCACGAGAGGGAGTATTTGGTCGTGGATGTGCGACGCTGGCTGAATAAATGCGAGGGTGTTTGTCGGAAATACATATCCGACGCTACGCGGTTAAAAGGTTAATGATGATTTAAAATCATAGGTACCAGATGTAATGAAAAAACTGCACAGAGTTAACAAAATAATTATCTACTTTGTTATTCATTAGGCATTCATGAAGAGCAAAAACGATTCCCTGCCCTGGAAAACAAAATCTTGTAATTATTCAGCTAAGTATTTTCATATTTTATTTTTCAGAAATCAACATTCCAAAATGAGTTACCAAACATTTTGCACTATGTTACACAATGTCTGGAGCAAGTCGACAGACAGGCGCTGTTAGTACTGAAAACGAACGATCTTATTCGTAGCATAGAATACGCCCTCGGTATGCAAGATCGCATGTGTGGGTTTGTTATCATGAGCCAGTGTTGCGTACAAAGTGTGTACAACCTCGAGTATCAGGTGAGTTCTTTTTTTAAAGAGATTGTGAAACTGTCAAAAGGTTGCGTGTTCTTTTTTTAAACTGATTACGAAACTCGTAAAAAGGTTTTGCATGTGATTTTTGTGAAAAGTAGTTTGCGCACTATGAAGGTTGCTCAGTCAACTGCAACCTTCATAGTGCGCAAACCACTTCAACTGTACTTTTTATGTACCGCATGGTAGATATTCGGTCCCAAATTAACCATGTTAACAAGTTTCACACTTAAGGTGTAATTATTATTTTTCATGTTTGTTTCAGAATTCACCAAACATCTTGAAGAGATCATTTTTGAACCTTAAGTTTGGCTGGTCATTAGTATTGTTATATTTCTACAGTTTATACCAAAATCTACATTTTAAACTGTCATTTAAATAGGAAACATTAGTTAATTTTGGGAATGGTAAAGGGATTTGTAAGTCTGAACAAAGTCATTAGAAGCTTTGGATAGTATTTAGAGCTTTAAAATCGTGCAGCAAAACCATTGATATTTTTTCTATACGCCCTGTATATAATAGTGTATACAACTTGGATCGCACAGCCAAAACTTTCTAAAAACATAAAATAATGCACAACCATGATGTTTTCAATCCAATATTGAGATACATCTATCTACATGAGTAAATGTTAAGCTTTGATTGTGTTTATAGTGTAATATAAATAAGGGCACTACAAGAATAGTAAGGTATAACACTCGGAATGGTTCACACAGGTGACACAAACTAGTAACTAATTTAAAATAGTTACACTAGTCCATATAATACCTCCGACGGCAGAGTATTATGTTTGTACATAACCAGTGTAAAACTGATAATTGTAAATAATAAATCAGCTAGCGCAATTTTATACCATGTATAATACTGTTACATTGTTAAAATATTATTTTTGAAATATATATTTATTGAATACTTACATTGTTTTATTACTGTAAAAATGTACCTATATAAAATTATTAATAAAAAACTTATTACAAAAAAAAATTACAGACTTCACTAAAAAAAAAAACACTAAAAGGATCAAAATAACTTTAATTTCAGAAGTCGGTGTTTCTCGGTATTGTTTGTTTCTAATTTTTTTTTTTTGTGAAGTCGGTTATTTATTTTTTTTGTAAGTTTTTTGTATTTCATACTTTTTAGTTCCGATACACTTGTAAACATAGTGCCTATTTCTCATGACAATTCCAATCAACCCAAACACTACTACTGTTACATTGTTTTATTATGAAGTTCCTGTCCACCTTCCGGCTCCATTATCAGATCAGTTCGATAGTACCTTATAGCCAAATTGCATCTCATGACAATTCAAATAAGTCCAAACACAGCTAGGTTACATTGATTACTTACTTACGGGAGTTCCAGTGCCTACCTTCCGGCTCCATCATCATCATCATCATCAGATCACTTTAATGATACCATTTTCAACATAACTATTCAGAACCATTTATTTATTTGTATTGTCATAGTCGCTTATCTTCATTGTTATATCTATGTGAGTATGAAGTTCCGTTGACCATTTCTGGTCTTCTTCATCAGTTCCACTTCATCAAATGTTACTTTTTGACTGCAAATGCTAAGTTCTCGATGAAAATAGCAAAATCATCATATGGCATCATGCCTATAATATTTGAGGAGTCCTCGATTCCTCATGGATCCCATGATCAGAATTGGATTTTGAAAAAAATGGGACCAATCTGGAAGGAAATCTATTTAGGGGAAAAAAAATTGCAAATCGATCTATAAACGATGAAGTTCTGAGGTAAAGAACGTAAAAAAAAAATACAACCGAATTGATAAACTCCTCTTTTTTTTCGTCGGTTAAAAATAAATTGCGCTGACATACAGGCCCACCTAGTTCAGAAGTCAGAGGCTTATATTGTGCCGTAATTAAGCCAATATTATAAATGAATCAGTGAACAGGGCATATTGTTCACAGAACAGAAGGTCGATAAGGCCGAAAGGGTTTTCAAGGATGCGGGACGCACACGGTCGTTTGTTGTGGTGACACTTAGGGGAGGCCTATGCCAACAGTGGACGTCTTTCGGCTGAATTAATGATGATAAAAGACGTGTGATTTGGTATATTCCTAGGATAAAATAAAAGAGCGAAAGAAGAGAACAATCTTGTATTTCATATTCATTCAGAATTTGGAACCAATTCACAAAGGTAGCTTCTTTTCTAATACTGATAACTTAGTGCTCAATGTAGACAGGTCACCTTGTAACTTCAAAAGAATATTAGCAAAGTTGTCGCGACTTTTCCTGCCACCTAGTTTGAACATAGAAGTACTGGAAATACGACAGGATAAGTCGGACTTTTTGAAGCCACAAAACATGGGGTGTTGCGCTTGCATTTGGTTATCTTGAATGTGGAGTTTATTCAGTGCCATTGTTTCATTCGATAGTGTAGATTGAGCTGAAAATGATAACGATAGAACTAGATTACATAATTGTGACGCCTGAGAACTCTAAATGCATTACTTATGGAAAGATTTAATAAACTAAATGTTCTGGATGGTTTAGTGACCATCCAGGACATTTTTATTCCAAGCTCCCAGAGCGATCACGCAAAATATGCAATGCACTCCAATGCACTGCACTGCACTGTATTAGGATGCACTTACGGCTCCGATGAATTGGGTTGGTCATCAACGTGTTGCTAACATACGTTTTGCTAATGAGAAAAAGGGGAGCTCAAGTCAACATTCGTTAGAACTAACAGTTCGTAAAATAAACCTAATATTATTTTCAACTGTGGAATGTTATAAGAATCACTGCAATAAGTTAGGGATTAAATCGCCAAACAAACCATGACTATGTAGGTATAGGTATGTCGTGGCCAGATCTTAGAACCGATCACTTCATGATTTGGCCATCTAAAACTGGCCAGATCGTTTGAACGTTAACATTTTATAATACGTCAATCCTCGTTTAGCCATCCTATCACTGATGTAGGATTTCAATGATAATAAAAGGTCTAAAGAAAGTAGGCCAAACGAATATTGAAATATCATCAAACTTTAACGTTTAAAACGATCTAGCTAGTTTTACTTGGCTATTTCATGAAGTGGTCAATTTCTAAGATCTGGCCACGACATATAAGTACATTATAATGACACTCGTGACTTTGAATAGAAATGCCCTTTTTAGTATGTGCTTGTGCACCTATTGGTTCGTTGGAAAGCGTATATTTTAAAATGACTGCATAGTAGCAGTTTTCACTTTCTATCTATCAAGATTTAGGGGTCAAGGTGTCGGTAGTAATGCTCTTAGGTTTTTCAAAGAGCGAATGTGTGAAATTGCTAATATCATTTATAAATATAGGGTCTGGCTGATGAATGTCTGATACAAACTTATAGAATAATAACTAATGCCATTGTAAAAATATTAGCCAACTAGCAATATAAGTAGGTTAGCTATCATAGATGTTTTTTATATTTCTACGTTAGCTACTGTTACGACTTCTCTAGCGAAACTATGAGTTGGATTGGTTATTTCACAAGAAAATTGCTTTAAAAGTGTAAGCGTTAAGCTGGCCACCGTAAACCTATGAATTACCTACTTACTTAGTTATCCATCTCAATAATTGAATAATACTTACAGAAACAGGTACCACCAACAATATTGTCATTATTATTATCTGGGCGGAGGTTTTCATACACTATATCGGTGGTCTTGACTCGATTTGCATAATCAGACTGCTCGTCACCATTGCCGATGGTCAGCATATTGTTACGAACCGCAGGCGAGGCTGTAAGACCGTACAATATTTGGTAATAGGTAGGTTCCTACTTACTCACTCATTGTTAGTATTCAAGGTGATAATTTGTTCAATAAATAATGTGCGTCATATGCAATGCAGTATGAATCGTTTAGCACGTCAACTAAGTAAGCTCTTACTTCAACAGAAACTACGACGGTTCTTTTATGTGAAAGTTCTTATTTAAATGATGGCTCTACGGAGGTTCCCGTTATTTTAAAAATTGTAATGTTAATTTTAAAGAGATGCGTCAAATCAAACGTCATACGATAGCTGATGGAAGCCTAAGCTTTTGGCATTTTAGGGCTCATTTATACAAGGTCGTAATTTGTATGCCGATTGCGGATCGGCTTACCAAAGGTGGTTTGGTCGAAGTGTTGTTCACACTGGCGCGAAGGACGCTTCCGCCACTGTATATACATAGATACTGTGCTTCCGCGTTGCCGAATGACGTTGCAAGCAGACGTGGTCCGTGTTACACGATGCGTACCCGGTAGATTTCGGCTGTGAAGCGCATCGTCACACAACTATATAGGCTTAAAATATTGCCACAAATCCATGGATCACCGAATTCCCTTACAGAAGCGGGGAATAAATTGGGAGGCCCAATCTGTTTCTGGGAAAACGTCGGCTGTTTGGAATGAAGGTTGCTAAGGCCCGGGGTACACCTCCACCGTGTCTTCCCGGCGGTTCGCACAATGGTAACATCCGGGCGTTTCTTCCGCCCGAATCGAGTACAGGAACCTCCCAAACTTAGGTACCTACCATGTCAGATGAGGACATGCGTCATGCGGAAGGTGGGAACGCTGTGACGTTTCTCCAGCTACTCCTTAAAGAGGGGACTTACCGCCATGATTATGGCGTGCCCAGCGCTGGGTTGCGACAGTTGCTTGTCGCCATATCGCCATGAGATCCCGCAGGAGTTCTGTCCACCATGAGAATTATGTGAGGAAACCAAAAACCCTAGAGTCCCAGATAGATAGACTCAGTGTAAATAATCGCAGTGTGAATGATGAAGACTAATCAAGTTCGCAACCATTTATGAGTAAAGGGCCTATTACACTACGCGATATTCAGCACACGATATTCAGTCTTATTTTTTATTCCGAGTAAGATCGGTCTAACCCTTAATACTCTACGCGACATTGACTAAGACTGTCTGAATATCAAGTAAGTAGTGTAATAGGTCCTTAAAAAATAAAAAAAAGTATTCCCACTTTGCATCCGATTGGCTGGCGGAAATACTTCAAGAATGTACGGATGTTGAGGGTCATTGCCTTTCCGCAATTCGACCAAAGGTACCACAGCATCTTTGTTTGTCTTGAGTACTATGATTTCCTCGCAAAAATCTGGCAGTTCCAGCAAATGCCACACTTTTTGACGTAGGACTGATATCGAAGCATTCGGCTTCACCGCTATGTATCGGAGTCTTTCTTCAAGGACTAAAAATAATAACAATTATTTATTTATTTTTAAAATTGTACAAAGGGGAATAAAACTTTTGCCATACATTTTGCTGGTATATTTTCTTTTTCTTTTCGCTAAAAGTGAAATCTATGCCATATCTTAAAGAACTGTATAAGAAAGTAATAGCAAAAAGAATTATGTCTACCAACCGCAACCAAACAAAGTTTGAGGGTATTTAATATATTCCTATAGTTTTTTTTTATCAAGCGTTATTTTTCTTAAATAAAAATACTCTATGTCGGATATTTTAAGTTTTTCTTTGTTAAATATAGTTTTAGTTTCGGTTTTTATGGTGAATACCTACGCATTAAATAGTGTCAATCACTATCGCAAAATTAACGCGTATCTTATCAAGCAAGTAACTTGAAAAGGGTACCTACCTATATTTACAAAGGTGTCCTATTTAGTTAAAGCTATTAACTTGAAAAAAGTACCTACCTATGTTAACAAAGTTATTCTATTTAGTTACAGCTAGTAACTTGAAAAGGGTACCTACCTATATTAACAAAGGTATCCTATTTAGTTAAAGCAAGTAACTTGAAAAGAGTACCTACCTATGTTAACAAAGTTATTCTATTTAGTTAAAGCTAGTAACTTGAAAAGGGTACCTACCTATATTAACAAAGGTATCCTATTTAGTTAAAGCAAGTAACTTGAAAAGAGTACCTACCTATATTAACAAAGGTGTCCCATTTAATTAAAGCAAGTAACTTGAAAAGAGTACCTACCTATATTTACAAAGGTGTCCTATTTAGTTAAAGCTATTAACTTGAAAAAAGTTCCTACCTATGTTAACAAAGTTATTCTATTTAGTTAAAGCTAGTAACTTGAAAAGGGTACCTACCTATATTAACAAAGGTATCCTATTTAGTTAAAGCAAGTAACTTGAAAAGAGTACCTACCTATATTAACAAAGGTGTCCCATTTAATTAAAGCTAGTAACTTGAGAAGGGTACCTACCTATATTATCAAAGGAAAGGTATCCTATTAAGTTAAAGCAAGTAGGTAACTTAAAAAGAGTACCTACCTATATTAAAAAAAGTGTCCCAATAAGTTATAGCAAGTAACTTATAGACAGTTAAATAGTTTCTCTGATTGGATTTTATTGCCTTGGGACTTTCAGGGTTGCAATTGGAAGTAGGAAATTCTCTAATGACTTTTCTCACTTTAGGGTGGAGAGAAAGGGCGTGTCAGACTTTTACTGACTAAAACCATACCTGTTTCTTTAGTTGCCTTTTGCGTTCTAGGACCACAAGTATCCCTTTCATACTTTCCCTAGCAAGCATCAGCCTTGCTGGGCCCCTACGGTTTGCTGACATCTCTTTGAGGCGTGCGTGGAGCACTACGCGGGGACGACGACTCGGGCTCGGTCCTCTCATACCCATTGCTTCTCGTCCGCAAGCCCGCGGAGATCGCTTGCAATTCCCGACGCCTGGGGCGTCTTGTGTCGCGGCGGCTGGGGCGTGAGGATGTATGTTCCCTTATTCTTGCGGCCGACACCTTCACAATATTTGGGAATAGTGTGGCGTGCGCACGATAGGTAAAACGGATAGTCTTCTGTGCAGAGTAAGCATGGAGTCGGAGGAAATGATCGCGCACGTGATCCTTGATTGTACATGTACAGGCGTCATCGAAATACAGACACGAACTCTAGGACCACCAAGTTCCCTCAGAAAAGTCCTGAATAAATTGGGAGGCTGGATGGAATAATAGCCGCTATGACCCCCGTATTATGGTAGGTACATTACGGACTGAGTGTGGGACCTAAATATCAAAAGTAGAAGATAATGAGTCAAGATTGTACAAAAAAAAACTTACCACCCAGATCATATCGTCGAATGATCACGAATGTAATGACTTCTTTCCAAAAAAGTTTTATTGGCGCTTTTAAGAGCTTAGTTAGTGACATGGCGGTAATGTATCACTATAACTGCCCATAAAAGCTGTAAATTACTTCACACTCATAGTACCCAAAGCATTTTTGCTATTTTGTATTTATTCTCTGAGTTTATTCTTCAACAATATTATTTGATTTCTCTATGTAAAAGTCATTGTTACTGACAGTCGCTGACGGTTTATGGTAAACCTCTTTACTTATAAAGTAGGTTTACAAAGTTCTAGTTTTGAGCTGGATACTTTAGGAAATCTACCGTCTTGTCGTTGTCGTTATTTTTAGTGACCAATTTAATAAGGACAAAATAATTTTAAAAAAATAACAGAGTTCACTACAAAAAGCAAAACATTAAAACGATCAAAATAACTTTAATTTCGGAAGTCGGTGTTTCTGGTATCGTTTGCTTGTAATTTACCACCGTCTTCCGAAATTAGTTATTTTGATCGTTTTAGTGTTTTTTGTAGTGAAATCGGTTTTTTTTTTGTTGTAAAAAGCTTTTTTATTTCACATTTTTTATTCTTTATAGGTTCACGCTTCACCGCTTTTTAGTTGTGATACACCTATAGCCTGAGTACCTATTTCTCATGATAATTCGAATTTACCCAAACTCTGCTAGGATACATTTATTTTATTATGAAAGTCCCATCCACTTCCTGGCTCCATCATCAGGCCAGTTCGATAGTACCTTATAGCCAAAATGCATCTCATGACAATATTCTAATAAGCCCAAACACGGCTAGGTTACATTGATTAATTACGGAGTTCCAGTGACTACTCTATTATCATCATCAAATCACTTCGATGATACCATTATCAACATAACTATTCAGAAACATTTATTTATGTGTAGTTTTATAGTTACTTAACTATCTTCATTGTGATATCTATGTGAGTGTAAAGTTCTGTTGGCCATTTCTGGTCTTCTTCATAAGTTCATCTTCATTAAATGTTAGTTTTTGACTGTAAATGCTTAAGTTCTCGATGAAAATACCAAAATCAATATATAGCTGCCTAGAATATTTGAGGAGTTCCCTCGATTTCTCATGTATCCCATCATCAGAACTGGATTTTAAAAATGGGACCAATCTGAAAGCATATATTAAAAAAAAAATCAAATCGGTCCAGAAACGAAGGAGTTATGAGTTAAAAAAAAAATACAAACGAATTGAGAACCTCCTCCTTTTTTAAAGTCGGTAAAAAACAATTCTATTTATACTAATTAATAGTATAAATAGATAAAAATCTTTCCCCTTTACGATATTATAATTGTATAATATCGTAAAGATTTTTATTATTGTTTGTAATAAATAAACAAAAAAACCACTGGAACGATTTTGAAAATTCTTTTACTAGTAGAATGCTACTTTATGGCTGGCAGAAACTCTATTGGTGGGTTTCTGAATTGAGTATTTTGAGTTAAGTATGTCTCAAACCGTACATAAATGCCAAATTTTAACAGGTTCGCAGGCTAGAGTTTGAGAAATACTCTTAAAAAACTTCAAATGCTTAAATCAGAAATCGGGGGTATGTTTACCAATAGGTAAAGTAAGCGCCTAGACTTGAAGCATAGCAAGGCACAACGGGTGTATGTGTAATGGTGTAAAATAAAATAAATAATGGGTAAAATGTTCGTCATCAGACGAACTGCGCGCTTGGCGTCTTCGCGAGCCGCCTAGCATGTATCGCCAGGCACTAGGCGCTGAATTATTTTGAAAACATTGGTCATTTAAAAGTAAAAATACCATTGTTCGAATTTTGAATTTCCCTCCACATTTTTTCGAGAGTCAAATCAAATTTTTTCGAAAGCCAAATCAAATTATCGTGTCTCATTTAGAACTGGATTTGCATCGAGAACATTTTCGTGCGATGATTTTCTATAACCTGTGGAGTCATTAGATCGACTTCAAATTGCTTTTATAGATGAAGGACCTTCAAAAGCAACTATCTACCGCTGGTCTAGCGAGTTCAAGCGCGGTCGCCTTACTTTGGAGGACGAACAAAGGAGTGGTCGTCCTACGACGGCTGTCACGGAAGTAAGTGTGCTGGCAGTAAAAAAATTAATTCAAGAAAACAGGCGAATTACATACGAAGAAATTCAGCATACACTGTAGATTGGTTCGGGAAGCGTTCACAAGATTCTGCACGAACATCTTCGCGTGAGGAGGATAGTTTGCCGCTGGGTGCCGCACAACCTCACCGAAGCTCAGAAGCAGGTCCGTGTGGAGTAGTGCCGTGATATGATTCAAAAATGTAAAGCAGGCTCGTCTCGGCACGTTTACGACATTGTGACAGGTGACGAATCCTGGATTTATCAAGACGATCCAGAAATAAAGCGTCAGTCGACAGTTTGGCTGTTTCAAAACGAACCAACGCCTACGAAATTGAAACGATCGAGAAGTGCAGGGAAAAGTTTTGATCGCTAGTTTCACTTTGACGGGGTATCTGATTTCAATTCCATTCCGAGACCAAAGCAGCATCAACGCCGAATGGTATACCTACCACAAAATGCCTGCCAGAAGTTTTGTCTGCAATGAGCGATAAGCGACCGAACACCGGGCTTCACGGGATACTGCTTTACCATGACATAGCGCCCCGCGCACTCATCGCTCAAAACGAGGGACTTCCTGGACACCACACCGGCCAGAGTCTTGGGGCGCCCTCCCGGTCCTATCTGGCACCGTGTGACTTCTTTTTATTCCCTAAAATAAAAAATCTGCTGAAATGGATACAGTATTTATCAACGGAAGACGCGCTAGCAGCGTTCGAGAAGGCCGTAGAAGAGGTGTCTGCGCCGGACTGGAAAAAATGATTCGTAAATTGGTTCAGATGCATGAAACTTTGTATAAAGGCTGGTGGAGTTCTTTGAAAAAATTTAATAAAAATATTTTATCCATACAAGTTAGTTTTTAGTTTCTCAAAACTTTCTGAGTGTCCTACGTATGTCTCCTCTAAGAGTCGCCACAACAACCGTTCCACCATGTGGGACGCCTTCTGACGCGCGGTTGCCACTCCAGAAACTTTCGGCCCCATCGACCATCAGTGTTCTGTAAGCAATGTGTCCTGCCCACTGTCAATTATGTTTCATAATTCTTCGGTTCATGTCGGTAACTTTAGTTCTCTTACGGATATCTTCATTCCTGATTCGATCACGTAGGGACCACGTTTCAGAGCCATATGTCACTCACTGGCAACACGCACTGGTCACTTAACCTATTGATGGTAAGTTATTGTAGGTAATATTTAATGTTAAACCCGTTGATTGGCGGACAAAATTACGAAAAACAGTATTCTAACTAATCAGGTCAGATAATAGTATCTGCCACCGTAAAATTATAAATTCCGTTAGACTATAATCTATCTTGCAAGATTATAAACTCACGAAAGATAGTGATCAATATTTTTCGGTATATTATAATCTATCGAAGTGAAACTGTTTTATTGTAATATCGCATAGAATGGAACGCATCTCGCTCGATAAGATTGCTTGATTAGAAGACGATGACAAAAAATAAACAATAAATTGTAACAAAACACCTCTATTGAACACGTAACCACACTTTAAGCGCATAAAACCACATAATCTTGACTGCCACCAATACTTTTCTGTTATTTCTTTGAAAACTCTTTCATCTTAACCTACTCAGAAATCAATTTAATTTTGAAGCCTGTATGGCATACATTAGGTTTTGGTATTGAGAAAAGTCCCATTTTTTTGTAATTGGGTTATAAGTTACTCCGTATGTTAGTTCCACGTGGCAATTATCTGGAAAAATAAAAAAAAATATTTGTTAAAAGAGCACGAAAATTAAATAAGTAGGTACTTTTTTAAAACAGTTTGAAACTATGTTTTCAATTGTAAGTTCTCATCGTCTCCAAAAATAGTGTAGACATTACGAGCCTTTTTTTAGAGTTGGAAATCATAAAATAACTTCTCCCGTTCTTCTCGGGTGAAACGAGAGGTACTGTCAGAGTTATACTGACTAAAACCAACCCGTGTTCCTTCAGTTGCTCTATGCGATCCAGTTGATAGGTCCTAAGGTAAGGACAATAGTCAGGAAGTGGGCCTTAAGCTGGGACCTTGAGGTGAGAAATTAGGTCCCTTTCTAGAACCAGAAACTGTGTAATAGCGACGCGCGACGTTTACCAAACAGCACTGGGCCCGTATGGTGGATAATGGCATAAATGACCCACTCCTCCTCCAAAGAGAGACCCGAGTCCCCAGCATTGGGTGCTTAGCTGATACGAGTGAACAGCAATGGTCTTAACAACTCACATCAGGGCTTATTCACATGATTTTGTTTTTGTATTGGTAATACTATAATTTCTGTGACTATGACTATAACATCAAGTGAATAAGCCACTGCTGTTCACTCTAACACACACTGACTGATATAATCAGATATAATAATGATTATTTTATTTTCTGCACCAAGTGCAATGTTGGTTGCTATGTTTACTTTTTAGTAAAATATTCCCATTTTGCAATTTATTATCTCGGTATACAATAAAGGATATATAAATAATAATACCTAAATGATTTTAACACATCCACAATAGGTATGTGCGGCCCAAGACCATAAACAAGCCTTTTTTTTCGAGGTGGGTAGAACGAGAAGGTGTGTCAGACTTTTGCTGACTAAAACCCACCTGTGTCCTTCAGCTGATCTTTGCCTTCTAGGGTCACGAATATTTTCAAACGTTCTTGCGACCATCAACAAGCCTTTATGTCACAAGCAAAGACTTAACATTTTTTTAGTTAATGAAAATGCAAGACTAAATACTTACTTCGTTCTAATAAAAATGTGAGTTCATTAGGCGTTATAAATTTCTCGTACTGATGGGCACCGGTAGGTATGGCTTTAATAACATTCTCAGCAAGGAATATGACTACGAACTGAGATAGCCTTGTCCTGTTAGGTGTCGTGAAGAATAATTTGCCTCTTGGCTTGACTGTCTTTATGCAAGATTTGACAAACAACTCCTGGTTGTTTACATGCTCTATGACTTCTGAAGCCACAACGGCATCGTAGTGATTTTCAAGCATGCTCGCGTGCTCCTGAAAATGAAAAAGTCATTCAATGTGGATTCATAGGTCAACACTAACACTAGTTTATAAGTTTTTATACTACTAACAAATTGGAACCTAGTTATCTTAAATAAACGTTTATTATTATTATTAAAGAGTTGCTAGCAGATCTATAGAATTGTTTGGATCAGGGGCGCCGGCTTTTAGAAAACCTCATGGGTGCTCATGCTCATTTGATGACTCGAAAAAGTAGCTAAGTGTGAGAAGACAAATGCACACTGATCGACATTAACTGGCATTCGTTGCCCGCATCGGTAATAAATAATAAATTGAGACAACATTACATACATTGTCCTGGTCCCAAACTAAGGTTTTCTCTTGTACAATGGAAACCAGAAACAACCCAGGGTGCCACAAACACCCAGACCCAACACAAATACCTGTTTCATCAACAAACATTTGTGTTGGTGCGGGAATCGAACCCGCGACCCTTGCGTCTCAACCGGCGCTCTGAACCACTGCGCTAAACGGGTCGTCGAGTAATGAAAAAACGTCCATTCCTAAAAGGCGATTACTGGTCTGTTTCTTGATGTCTATTCTCAGGGGTGCTCGGCACCCACTGTATATTTCTCATGGGTGCTCGAGCCCCCGAGCACCCACGGAGTCGGCGCCCCTGGTTTGGATAGATAGATCGTTTTAATAGTCAATACAAAAAATTACCTCTATAGTACAATTAATGTATTCAGGTTGGTTGTTTGCTATTTTAGGGTCTATAACTTTGTGTTTTTCGGCCATACGGATGAGTTCTTTGCTAGCATCTATACCTGTGACGGAAGCTCCAAGCCTTGCTAATCCCTGAAATGTAAAATTTGGTTTTAAAGAGAAAGCAGCAAAACTGAAGGGCCCAACAGGGCCGATGGTCGAAGGCATGCTAAGGCTGTGGGATTGTTCAATAGAGTAACCATGGCCCTGGAACGCAAAGGGAAACTGAAGGAATACAGGCGGGTTTTAGTAAAAGTCTGATACGTCATCATCAGGGACTCAAACTGTAACCGTAATAAGTGTTTTTAACACTATTTTTTAAAACAGTTTTAACAGAAAAACACTTTTAAATGTAACAGATACAATAATGTTACCGAATCAAACTGTAACCTTTTATATGTGTTAATAAGTGTTTATATGTGTAACAGAAATAATCGGTTTTAGTATAGCTTTAGGTAGGTATAAGTAATTGCACAGTACGGCAACAACGCGTGGCGGCCGTAAGAGCGCGTTGTTAAAGCCTACGACGATCTTCAGTACACACACACTAACGCATTAAACATAACATAATTATATTTGTTTTGTTAAGTTCCGATTCCGACTTCCGATCGGCACACGCCATTATTTTTTTATCTCAAGTCACCATCTCTTGCTTACAATACACTAAGTACCAGAAAATATGCCTCGTAATAAAACCAATACCGTTCACAGATATTTTACATTTATTGGAATTGTTATGAGAAATACTCTAGTTATATACGGGGTGTTTGGTGCATCGTGTGCCAAATTGAAATGGTCGACTGGAGGGGTCATCTACTATCCTTTTAGACCCTTAAACACTTCTCATGCCCTGTGGATTTTTTTTTCATCGACTTTTTAATGCTTTATGAAAATAAGACCCAAATTTTTCATTCAAATACCAATTTAAAAAAAAATATATAAGGCGTAGATTCAATGCAATTTAACTTTTTTTATTTCTAGTAAAACCCAAAAAGAGAGATACGAGACAGATTTTACCTTATAAGAGTGAGATAACATTTTTAATAGGTATCAATTAAGCATAAATATTTTAATAAATCATAATTTTGAATATTAGTCTTATGTCATTGATAGTACTAACATAGGTTTTTAAGTAATTTGTAACTACTAAATATGGATATTTGTCCGAAATAAACGTTATTATTATTATTCCATTTATTTATTTTTTATCCATATAGTTTACATTTTTAAATATTTCTTTAAAAAACATATAAAAAAACATTTAAAAATATAAAAAATAGTTGTCCGCCGGTGTCGCGAACAGGGTCCAAGCTACCGGTGGTTAGGGCTCCAGAGACAGGAACCTCCTCACAATGCGAGCCGTATCGAGGAGTACTGCCTTTTGTATCAGGCCCTTGATCCAACCGCGCAACGACAGCTTCGACAGATGGTCGTCGAAGCTTTTGGCTATAAGGCCGTTGGCGGTCACAACAATCGGCACAATGATAGCCGAGTCCACATTCCACATATCGACAACCTCGTGTGCTAAGTCGAGATATTTGATTTGTTTCTCTTTCTCAGCTTTCACGAGATTCTCGTCATGTGGAATGGTGACGTCGACTATCATTGCGCGGCGCGCTAATCGGTCTATCACCACCATATCCGGCTTATTGGCTACAATAGTCCGGTCAGTAATGATAGACCGATCCCAGTACAATGTGACATGGTCATTTTCGAGAACTGGGTCGGGCACATACCTGTAGTATGGTACCTCAGAATCCACTAGGTTATATTTCAAAGCAAGTTGCTGGTGAATAATCCTGGCTACTTGATTATGCCTGTGCAAGTACTCGCCGTTAGCCAGACGAGAACAACCAGAGATAATATGTCTGATGGACTCACCCGGACGATGGCATGCCCGACACACGTCAACCGTCCCGTCCTTCATAATATGTCTCCGGTAGTTGTTCGTTAAGATAACTTCGTCCATAATTGCACAGACAAAACCTTCAGTTTCTCCGAAGAGGTCGCTAAAACGTAACCAGGCCACGGACGCCGCGAAATCTACATCAGGCTCATGAAGAGCCCGATAAAAGCGC
The DNA here is from genome assembly GCA_961205895.1 of Mythimna pallens. Classification (NCBI taxonomy): domain Eukaryota; kingdom Metazoa; phylum Arthropoda; class Insecta; order Lepidoptera; family Noctuidae; genus Mythimna; species Mythimna pallens. Next base: position 14,299,645 of record OY540834.1, read on the forward strand.
CCGTGGAGCTCCTTGCCTTTCCATACTTCCTTGCGGTTATTATTATTATTATTATTATTATGTGACTAGATTCACAATTCTAGCGAATTCACAAAGTTATAAAAAGATTTTTATAGCATGTGGCACATCACTAGCAAGAGGATAAACTAGAGATTTTTTAAGGGAGTTGGAAGATTCCGGTCTCTTTAGATTTTTTTTAAAGCCATGTATAGTAAACTAGTAGCTGTAACATGGATAGCTTTAATTTAAGTCCAAAACTTTGCGAGTAAATTAAAAAAAAACTAGATATCTAATGTCACATATTTTTTAAAATTCGTATTTGAATGAAAAATTTGGGTCTTATTTTCATAAAACAATAAAGAGTCGATGAAAAAAGATCCATTAAGAAGTGTTTAGGGGTCTGAAAGGATAGCAGATGACCCCTCCAGTCGATCATTTCAATTTGGCACACGATGCACCAAACACCCTATATAAGTGTATCGCAACTAAAAAGTGTGAAAGAAAAAAACTTTTTACAAAAAAAAAAATAACCGACTTTACCAAAAAAAAAAAAACACTATATGAATCAAAATAACGTTCTTTGTTGGAAATCTTAATATGAAAAAAATGTTTTTTTATTAGCTTTCATGGTTATAAGAACTGCGATATTACAGAAAATACAAAACACAAAGAAATCAATAAAAACCAAATTTTGAAAAAAGAATAACGTACCTTTAACATAAAGGTTATTTGAACTTATAATTCCAAATCAATCCAAAGATATACCACTTCGAAGCAACCCGATTTAAAAAACGGAAATTTCATACTTTAACCTCTAAAATATAAAGATACCAGGGCAGGGACTGATTAACCAAAAAAATAATTAATCAAGAAATTATTTTTTTTATTGATAGATCAACATACATCTATTTTTAAAGTCAGTTATTAAAATTTGTGTCTATAATATAAATATTAATTATAAAATAAACAGTGTTTTATTTTTACTGCCATTTTTTTTTCTGTGGAAAATCATCTTATGACATACCCCGCTCTTGGACGGGGCGGGAGATAGTGTCAGACTTTTACTGACTAAGAACCCACTCCTGTTCCTTCGTTGCCTTTCGTACCACGGCCGAGTCTTCCTTTCAGAATCAGACTCTTGGCCCCAATAGGCTTCGACCCTGCTAGGCCCCTACAGTTGCTGACATCGCCTTGAGGCGTCCGTTGAACAGTACGCGCCGTCGACGACTTGGGCTCGATCCGGACGATTACCGGACGGTCGGACGGCGAGCCACCCATTGCTCGCCATCCGCAACCCCGCGCCTACGATGGCCGGAAATCGGGATCGGAATCCCGGCGGCGTTCGGGGCTTAAGGACCGTTGCCTCACGCGATCGGCCGCCTCCTTTGCTAGCATTACTGCTTCGCAGAAGGAGGCGACCGCCTGCCACTCCTCCTTGCTCCGGACCATGGCCTGCAACAAAGCCCAGCGCGAGAGATCACTCCCACGAGGACACAGCGTTGCTCTGTCCAAGCGGCGCACACCGTGTGCTCCACTGTGTCCTCCGGGCGGTCCACACAATGGTGACAACCGGGCGTTTCTTCCACACGAATCCGGTGCAGGAACCTCCCGAACTTACCATGTCCGGCGAGGACCTACGTCGTACGGAAGGTAAGGACGCCGTGTTGCCTTTCCAGCCATTCCTCAAAGAGGGGACTTACCGCCCTAATGCAATATGCTTATGGCGTGCCCAGCACTGGGTTGCGATAGTCGCTGTCTCCATTTCGCCATGAGACCCCGACGGAGCTCTGTCCGCCATGCCGCGACTTGTCGTGGCAACGGAGTTCCGCCCCGACATTGCATCTCCACGCGCAGATCGTGCTTGCGTGCATGGCCTGTTGCCTCCAGATCCCATGGTGGCTGGCCAGCAAGGAGGCTCACCGCTTTGCGGGAAATCGTGCGGTATCCCCGAACCATCCGTATGGCCATGACCCTCTGGCACGCGTTCAGCTGGGCCGCCGGTCGCTTTCGTAGTGACGGCGCTCACACAGGCGCTCCATAAAGGGCTATGGACCGGACGATGCCAGCGTAGAGCCTCCGGTAGGAGACGTCTGGACCCCCGAGGTTGGGCAGGAGCCGCTTGAGAGCAGCCCCAGTCCGATTCAGTCTGGGAGCCAGACGTCAGAAGTGCTCCTCGAAACACCGGCTGTCGAGGACGAGTCCCAGGTACTTCATCGTCAACCCGACGCCGATGTGAACTCCTCCTACCGTCAATTGGGAGCGCCAAGGCGGCGCGCTCCGAGGGCCGTGAAAACACATGGCCTCGGACTTGTGCAGCGCCACCTCGAGTCCCAACTGCTGGATCCTATCAACGACTATCGTAACCCCACGTGTCGCTAATTTGATCGCCACCTGGTACGACACTCCCTAAGCTAGGACCAGACCACGCTGACCCCGTCAGTTACTGCCATGAGTGCGACAAATTATAAATAAAAAATAATCGACAACTAAGTACGATATCCTTTTATGCTTTACTCTTTGAGCATTTTATATACTTATGTTTAAATTTTAGTTGGTGTACAGTCTATAATATGTATGAGTAAGCATAAGTACGCATGCACGGTTTTACATGTTGAAATTCCTATGCAATTAATTCACTATAAAAAACTTTGAAGTCGGTTATTTTTTTTTTGGAAAAGTTTTTTATTTTACACTTTTTAGTTACGGTACCACCACTAAAAAGTACCCCTCAACCAAATTTAAATACCTTATAGCCAGAGTGCATCTCATGAAAATTCTAATAATCCCAAACACGGTTAGATTACATTAATTTATTACAGAGTTCCAGTGCCTAACTTCAGGATTCATCATCAGATCAGATCGATATATTCCCCCTCTACTTTCAGTCAGTCATCGACTACACGTATAAACAAAGCAATTTTACTTGTTACGACGGTTCTGTTCTGATCCTATGAGGAGTTCTGTTCCATATCTTCGAAGTTCATGATCAGATCATAACAATATGTCTATGGGACCAACACGGAAGCATAACCTTTCAGACAAAAAAAAAAATTCAAAATCGGTCCACAATTGACCGAGAAATCGGTGAACCTACATAAAAAAAAACAACATACATATAACCTCCTCCTTTTTGAAGTCGGTTAAAAATGCTTGTTTCTTGGATCCATTGGTTCAACTAAACCGTCACTATGCAACGCACACTGCGAAAATTTCGCACCACTTCTTTGCAGTCAAACTTTTCGTTTCCGAATCCGAATAATTTAGTTTTGTTTTCAATTTCTTCTGTATCATCTTCAAATAATGTGGGACTGTCAAGAGGCACAACTTCTTGTTGAAGTGCGAAATATCTAGATTTAGGAAATCTAGATAGATTTAGGATAGTCTTCGTCCTTATCCAGACGGGTTTTTTTTTATAAGAAAGGATTGATTGCGAATAATCCTCTGAATATACTTCCGGCTCTATCAAGATATCGGGACTAACAGGACGCACAACTTCTTGTCGAAGTGGTAAGCAGTTGATTTTAGGATGATTGTCATCTTGATCCAAACGAGTTTTTTTTTTTAAAGAAAGGATTGATTGATCCATTGCAGTCAAAACTGTTCAAATAAACTTGATTTTTAAGTCACGAATATTTTCAATACTGTTTTGCACGTATACAACAGACTGCGACTGGAATTCGGCTATCTAATGCTTTATTAACCATAAAAAAGTACATTGTAAATTTGGCAACGCTGCGTTTGCCTGTTACACTTATTAACACTGTTAACACTTTTATATCTGTTACAGATATGTTACGGTTACACTTTTGTAAGTGTTTTGGGTTAACACATTGAAAACACATTTATAAGTGTTACATATTTGATTCTGTAACCAATTCAACATGTAACACTTATTATTCTGTAACCTTTATGAAGGTGTTTTTAAGTCCCTGGTCATCATATTATGTATATGTGAAACTTAATACTTAATTGTTAGATTTAAATTATTTATTTAATATTTTACTGAAAAATGTCTCATTTTATACACGTGGAGATTTGTCACTGCAGCACTCGGCTCCATAACCCCTCGCCTAAACGCCTCGGGTGAATTTCGCCTCAGTTACAATGACAAACTTTCTCCACTTGTATCAAAATGTACTATAGACAAAATCGGACCAGAATTAAAGTTAAAAAAAATATTAACTTGTACTTAGTTATTATTTAGAATGCAAAAATTTATATAAAGGTGGTTGAGAGAAAAGAGTGAAATTTCACAGAATCGATTCGGTTTTATGCACGATCGAGGCACAACGGATGCCATTTTCGTTATACGCCAGTAGTGCGAGAAATGCAGAAGTGTGCATAAAAACTTGCACAGTAATACTTTGAAAAGGCATTCGCCAGGTGCCTCATAAGATTTTTAAGTTGTGAGCCGCTAGTTTTTGCGGAAACCACACCGATCTGCCCCTATTTTCGCCATACTTTGCCATGCCATTGGACGCTTGTCCAATGGCATGGCAAAGTAAACCGATAAGTAATGTACAGGATCAATTCAGGATGGATAAAATGGCAACAAGTTCCTGGAACAAGTAGTGCCTCACGGATAATCCTTATGTTAGAAGGGAAAATCAACAAGTATGTGATAAGATCTGTAATACTTTATGGATCAGAATGTTGGGCTGTGAAAAAGATGGTTGAAAAAAGATTGCATGTAACAGAGATGAGAATTATTTGAATGGATGTGTGGAGCAAATCAATAAAAAGAGCAATAATATTACAGAAAATTTTAAAAATTGCATGGGTACCAGTGCCTGCAAGCTGAAAGAGAATCAATTGTCTTTGTATGGTCATGTGAAGAGGAAGGGTACTTAGAGTTATGAGAATAAATGTGGATGGATGGAGAAGGAGAGGGACACCAGAGAAAAGATGGATAGACTGTGTGACGAGTGAAGCAAACGAAAAGAGAGTTAGAGTAAGAAAAGTGATAGTGTAACAGTAGTGTTGATATGAAAAAATTGACGAAAAAAACGTGATGCGCCGACCCCAAGTATCCGATGATATTGATTTAAAATGCTAGATGTAGTTAGTTGAGTCAATTAAAACCTATTACCGAACTTTTTAGATTATCTTAAAACGTCAGAGGATTACGGACGAAAACAAACACGTTCCACAACAATATATTAGCATCAACTTATGACCTTTTTGCAATTACGGAGTCAGGTCTCAATAATGGGATTCATGACGGAGAACTAATTCCAAATGAATTTAACATGTTACGTTGTGATCGAGCGGACGGGAGAAAACAAGGAGGAGTATTTTTGGCAGCTTCCCCGCGCTTTAGTCTAAATCGCGTTTCTATAGACAACGTGGACAAGGCCTTATTTGAGATTGTGTGCGCGACAGTTCAACGACGAAGTAACTTTTTGTTCTTATGTTGTGTTGTTTATATTCCGCCTAAATGTGATGCTCAGGAGTATATGCAATTATTTCAAATATTAGAGAATGTTTGTGTAAAACATGAGAAAGTATTAGTGCTGGGTGATTTCAATATGCCTTCTACGACTGTAGAAGTTCAAAGTTATTTGGAGTACTTTATTGCTTACTGTGGATTTCGGCAGGTAAATAATTTGGTTAATATTAATAATCGTACATTAGATTTGGTACTATCTACGTTTGATTTGAGTGACTTAGGGGTACAGCTCTCTGAGGAACCTTTAGTAAACATTGATGCACAACATCCACCGCTAGTTATTTACGCCAGGTTATCGGATCGGGAAGTGGAGGGTAACCGGCTTTCACAAAATTTTAATGATAGTATGACGTTAATTAATAAAAATAGGTGGAATTTTTATCGGGCAGATTTTCAAAGTTTATATAATTATTTTATGTTATTAGATTGGGAACAATTGTTTAAAATTCAGAGCTCGGAAGCGGCTATAAATTACTTTTATAAAACAGTGAATGAGGTCCTCGATGAATGTGTTCCTAAGAAAACTATTAGAGCAAGTAAGCATGGGTCTAGGTTTAATTATCCAGAATGGTACACATCTGACTTGATACGTGATATCAAAAATAAGTGGCGTTACCATAAATTATATAAAATGACTGGTTCCCAAAGCGATTACAAAGCATTTTCTCACTATCGAACTCAAGTGAAAATTAAGATCGCTTCAACTTATGAAGCTTACCAAAACCGCCTTCAGAAAAATCTGCAAGTTGATCCGAAATCGTTCTGGAGCATGATTAGGACCAAACAAGCTAAGCGTAATAAACCTAAAATCACTAAGGACGGTTTATTGCTGAAAGAGGAGGAGTGTGCAGAATGTTTCGCTGCATATTTCCACTCAGTTTACAGCTCACAGCAGCCGGCGCTAGACCCGGAGGCTGCGGAGCGCTCGGGCGGCGGGGCGGCGGGGGCGGCGCGTGTGCATGTTGATCGCATCAGCGCACGAGATCTGCGCGCGGCGCTCTTGCGTCTCGAGCCCAAGCGCTCAGTGGGGCCGGACGGCATACCGCCTTACATTGTCAAAGATTGTCGCATGGTTTTTGAGGAGCCCTTGTTACACATCTTCAACTTGTGTTTGCGAGAGGGTCACTATCCGGACGTGTGGAAGATTACGCGAGTCATCCCAGTCCCTAAAGGAGGTGCGGGCTCTGATGTGAGTGGATATCGACCGGTGGCGGTGCTGTCTGCGTTCGCCAAGGTATTTGAGTCGGTGTTGCATAAAGGTATTTATACGCAAGTTATGTCTCGGCTAACGGACGTACAGCATGGCTTTCGGCCGGGTTGCAGTACGGGAGGTAACTTATTATCATTTCTTGGCGAAGTATCACCCGCTGTTGACGCAGGTGGTCAAGTGGATGTTGCGTATTTTGACTTCCGGAAGGCTTTTGATGCTGTGGATAATGATATACTTTTGTGCAAACTCTCTGCTATGGGATTCACACCACACTTGCTTAACTTTTTTGCTAGTTACCTTGGCGAACGCAGACAGTACGTCGAGTATGCAGGGCATGACTCTAGACCCTACTATACGTTCTCTGGGGTGAGTCAAGGCACTAATATCGGGCCGTTAGAATTTATATTATTTATTAACGATTTGCCCACAGTTGTTAAAGAATCAAAGTGTCTGCTATTTGCAGATGACTTAAAGTTATTCTTGCCTGTTAAAGATGAGGCCGACTGTGATCAACTCCAGTCTGACATTAACAATGTAGTCCAATGGAGTAAATCTAATAAACTGCATTTTAATGCCAATAAGTGCTGTGTGATGAGCTACAGTCGCGCGCATTCTCCATTGCGGCATCAGTACGAGATGGATGGCGTAGTAATGCCGCGCGTCACGCAGGTACGGGACCTGGGCGTACAGATGGTGCCGGAGCTAACATTCCGCAAACACATAGTTGAGGTGTGCGGCAGGGCTTTCAGAAGCCTCGGTTTCATCCTGAGACAATGTAAGGATTTTAGCGATACGGCTGCTGTCAAAGTTTTATATAATGCACTTGTAAGGAGCCACCTAGAAACTAGTTCCATTATTTGGAATCCTCATGAGAAAAAGTACAGCCTCATGTTGGAAAAGATCCAAAATAAATTTACGAGATTTCTGTACTTGAAACAATATGGGGTTTACCCCTTTTATCCGCTCATGTACCCGAGTCTTTTCGTCCTGGGCATGGTCGGGTATACTAGACTGGAGGTAAGAAGGGATGTCGCACTGGTCAAGTACGTAGCTAGTGTACTGATAGGGTTGTTGCACCACCCAGACGTGCTGGAAGCGCTGCGGCTGCGCGCGCCGGATGGGTGTGTGGGCGCGCGCCGCCGCCCCGCTCTCTTAGAGGTGCCGTCTGCTAGGACTAACCTCCTAAAGTTTGCCCCTTTGTCACGAGCCATACGAACTATCAATAATATAGCACAATCGGAGGATATATTTGGCCAAACACTGCCGAAATTTTTGGAAGCAGCTCAAATAATTATTGAGAAAGGTCTGGACATTACATCCTAATTAATAGAATATCTTAACCATGTACATATATTAAGTGTTAGTTATAACATCGCCTTGGACTTATCTGTAAAGGTGTTATAATGAAATAATTAAATAAATAAATAAATAAATAAATAAATAAAAAATCTTATACACAATATTCTATTTATTTGTAGAAGAGTATTAATAATATTTGTGGTTCTTGTTCTTACCTCTGATAGTATTCCTCCACCACAGCCAACATCCAATATTTTTTTACCTTTGAGTGGCTGCAATTCTTTTTGAGCAGTAGATAAAAGACCATCTCTGACAAAAGGGATTCTGTGAATATAAAAGAAGTTTGAATTTTTTTTTTTACCTTCTCTGACATCCTATCAAAACCACTTAAGAGTTTTAAGTCCGGAATATATAGTAGCTTGATAAGTGTTCGCTCTGGCAAGTTTGTTAGATTTTATCCAGTACACAATTGGAAGCCTGAGTCCCAGCAGTGGGAACATTACAGGCTGATTATGCTTATTTATGCTTAAACACAATTGATGATGAAATAAATCTTTTTTTTTCAGACATTTTGGTTCACACTATTGTTGTTACATTTTCATTATTACATTATTAATTTTATTTACGTACTATTTATCATTACATTGTACAAAAACCAATTAAAAATTATTTTAAATATTTGCCACCCTCTGGGGCCCCGGTCACACACACTTGAATTTGAACTCAGTGCTAGAAGGGGGCTGTCCAGCTTGTGGCTGAGCACATTCAAGATGGTGTTGGTGCTTCCACCAATAAAAATGAATAATAATGGAATGATATTATGATAGGCCTGTGGTTCCCTAGCATTTTTGGCTGAGGTCCACTTTCAAATCTTTATTTTATTTTATTTAATTACATCAAGTTTATACAGAGGATGTTTGTGAGTACATATGTGTGCATGTATATTTGCTACTTCTTCATACTGAAACTACTGAAGGTATTTTCCTTGCGAACAATTTTCTACTTGCTAAATGGGTGATGCCGCTGGCAGAAGCTAGTTGAAAGATAAAATTATATCATAAATACTAGGTTTTTAACATACCTATAGTTTCAACTAAAAATATACCAGCAGAAATAAAATTAAAATCAGATTGAACTAAGGTTTCTCAATCAATTACACTTTCTCTGTCTTTGATTTGATTGAATCAATAGTATGCAATCAGTATATTATACATTCAATCAAATTCAATATACTTATAATAAATTTGTGACAGTCATTTTTTTTTTAATATTGTGAATAGTAGGTAGGTAGGTAGGTAGTAGGTTTATTTATTTCTAGGCTGACAGTACTACTATACCACTATTGTGATAAATATTTATGTATAAGTAGAAATTGCCAATCAAGATGTGATTTCTTGAGTTTTCAACAATTTTTTTTATAATCTCAAATGGCTCAATTTTCCAAGGATTCCCACTTTGAGAAATCTCAATGAGAAACTATTGGATGCACAAAAGTTCTTTGGAGTAAAAATGATCATATCTCTTGTAAACCACCAGTGGTTTTTGGAACATAGTCTAGGACCAACTATGTTAGGTTACATGCCATTAATTTGTTTTTAATTCACCAGGTGAGTAACTCTCTATAGAGCTGTATATATTTTGTTGGTAATAACGATTGGTTGCGCCGCCATGTTTTCCTGGTGAAATATACTTAGCCCTAAAGGTGCTACTAGTACTACCCATGTGCATCATCATAGTACATTGTGACCTCTCATTTGCACAACTAGTGTTTTATAGTTAAAATCTGAGGTGTTGATTATCTGAACAGTGTAATGACGATTACGTCCTTACTTATAATTAATACTGAATGTTATTATAGACACCAACAGTCCATAATATTTGGGACAGATTTCGTAACGTCCCTTTACCTTGTACGTTACCTTATCATATTCATACTGTGTAGCAGAAACATTTTCCCGTTGGGATCCCACCAGTCATTCATTTGTTTTGAAAAGAACTCCACATCGGCCGCATCTATCGTCGAAGTTTTCGCTGTAGTAACCACGCTACTTGTGCGAGTCCATGTAGTCCCTTCATTACTTTTTAACGATCGTGCAGACATCAGGAAACCCCATTGAGGCAATTTTAATGTCGTATTTCTGTAATAACTGCAATTATTTAATGATAATCAATCAGTACACATTTTTACACCATTCATTCAATATAACTGCAGCCACGGATTTTATACATACACAGTCTTATCTAAAACACATTTGCTTAATTTTCTAGACCACATTTCCGTAATTTTAAATGAGAATTTATTTGTAAATAAAGACCGGTTTTGATTCTTATTTGTCTGTCATACAGACCACAGAGTCAGAGGAGATACTATTCTGTCATCATCAGTGACATAACCATACCCCGTGTTCCGAATTGCGTCAAAAGCGATTATATCGCGAATCCGACTAAATTTAATAGTCACAAAATATAAGGGCTATTAAGTAATAATTGTGACGTTGCGCGTTGGTTGGATTAGCGACATTATCGCATTTGACGCAATTCGGAACGTAGGGATAATCTCAATATTTTTATCGTAGTGATGTACTAAAGGAAATCGAAACTCAATGGTCACTCGACTATTAAGTAAATGAATTCTTTTGTATTTTTAATTTGTTTTTCTCGTAAAAGAAGTTTTAACTGTAGACTATAACAATATGAACTCGATAGTTTTTCCCAGCAGCGGCTTTAATATGTAGGTAGGTAGGTATTTGTTTTAGAGATTGAATTGTTGGTGGGTGGCTATGTGAATGAGGATCAATCATGATTTTTGTTAAATATGCAAACTTTTAGCGTCAAAAACAACAGTAAATACTGTGAAGAAATTATTTAAATCGGACCAAAAATGACGAAAATACAGCAATTTTAGTATATTAGTTCCAGAAACGCGCCCGAGAATGATGCGAGTCGCTGTGATGTACCAGCGAATGAATACGGGAGCATTTCACGTGAAGCGGACCACTAAAAATTTCGATGTTTCTGATTTTAGTAATAAGTATTTGAGTATGTTATATTTATGTCTATGTTCCCGATATACATACATAATATTTTTATTGTGTTTCGTATGATTTACGAATTATGAAGGTTTGAATGTAACGAGTTATGAAGGTTTAAAATATAACGTAACATTCATGTACCACATAATATATCTACCCATATTATGCGAATAAATGATTTGACTTTGACTTTGAAGATTTGACGAACTCTCAGGTATGCGTCACTTCGAATGCCATTATCCAGCTTACGGAAGTTGAAATTAAGTAATGGATTTTATTCTTCATTTGATGAGGTTTTTAACTAAATATTCTAAAATGAAGTTTATTTTTTTATAATTTTCAACTTCTGCTCCAAAATCTTGATTATAATGGAATAGGTTAGGTTACTAATATATATTTTTTATGTATGTTTTGGTTTTTTTTTAAGTGGAAAAGTCATCTAACGACAAATCTCGCTTTTGGGCGGAGTGGGAGATGATGTCAGACTTTTACCGACTAAAAACCCACTCCTGTTTCTTTGGGTTTCGTTTTCACTCTACCCATGGCCTCAGTAGGCTTCGACCCTGCTGTTGCTGACATCTATTTGAGGCGCGCGTGGAACTGTACGCGCCGTCAACGACTTGGGCTCGGTCCGGACGGTTACCGGAAGTAAAAATGGTAAAAATCGAAAGTTGTAAAATGTTGCAGTGTCGTATTTCAAATCGTCAGATATCATGACAATACTGCCGTGATTAAACTCTTCTTTTTTATAATAATACCAGGAAAGTGGCCTGATCATTGTTCCAGTGAAACGATTGGGCAGCGTCAACCTCCCCCACTGTAATCGATCTGTCTCCTAAACGACTTTTAAGTCCATTGTGAAACTTAGCGAGCGATATGTCAACACTAAGAGCTTTGATTACAAAGAAAATAAAATAATGAAAGTGGTCCAAGTTTGTGAATATTAAAAAAAAAAACAGGTTTTTTTCCCACAATTTTTTTAGAATATTTAGTTAAAAAACCTCATTAAATAAAGAATAAAATACCTTACTTCATTTATTCAATTTCAACTTCCCTAAGCTGGATAATGGCATTCGAAGTAGCGCATAGGTACCTGAGAGTTCGTCAAATCTTCAAACCCTCATAACTCGTAAATCATACGAAACACGACAAAAATATTGTGTACGTTTAACGGGAACATAGACAAATATAAAATATTACTAAAATCCGAAACATCGCAATTTATTAATTGTTCACTTTACGTGAAATGCCCCTACGATCAAGCCGTTCGTCGCACGGATCACGACAGATGACGTCATCGTAAATATCTCAGCGAGAGCGCGCGTTTCAAAGTAACCGTTCAGAAAAACTTTAATAAATCCACCATTTCTTGACGGATTTTAATAATTTAAAAAATTTAATGCTCAGTAAATTATTACACATAGGTACGATATACTTAATAAAAATGGGATTTTCTATTATGTGATTGATCCTCATTCAATTGTACTTCGGGGAATATGGCGTATGTTCCAAGTTAAAATATAAGCCATATTACAGTATTCAGTTTGTAGAATATCTAACTAGGAAATCGGCAGATGTAATCACAGTTAGTAGTACAGAATGAATCCGATTTATTGTACATTGGAGGTCCCGACCGCTCTGCTTCCTAAATTGTCTACGATCTAGGACAGTGTAATCACGGTGGGCGCTACGATTTAGAATGACTTCTTTTTAATATATTTGGTTAATAAACTTAAAAGTGATCGAATTGCTTTAAATCAAGTCTCAAAAATTTTCTAAAGTCTTTAGGTTCCAAACAAAACAAACATACACTATGTTCATATTAGACAGCTTTTGTTTTACCCAGCATTTTATCTTTTCCCTTTTTAGGGTTCCCTACCTAAAAAGGAAAAACGAAACCCTTATTGGATCACTTTGTAGTCCGTCTGTCTGTCTGTCAAGACCCTTTATATCGGGAATTCGTCGATTTTTTGACAGCTAAAAAATCAAACTTCTTAAATTAACGAAAAAAAAGATACTGCCGTTTATGTCGCAAAAATCGTTTATTTCGACACTTTCAAGGGAATCACATTCATTGTGCGTACAGCTAAGGAGTGGAATTCCTTGCCGGAATCTGTGTTTCCTGATGGCTATAACCCGGGAATCTTTAAGTTAAGAGTGAATCAACCGCATCGTCGCTTTCCATCCGGTGAGATAGCGGTCAAGCGCGAACCTATCAAGAATAACCAAAAATAATTAAAAAAAACTTTTTCTGGATTTATCTAGATCCAGAATAAGTTTTTTTTAAATTATTTTTGTTGATTTTATGTAAAAACGCGCAATTACTTAATAATAATACCCCCCCGCGAGCGAGGGGATAATAGTGTTTCAGACAAGTTTTCAAATAAAGTACAAGCGCAGAGTGAAAGCTACAGTTAACTTTCTGGTAACTCATCCCATGATAAATCCAATCCACCATGTCAGGCACTGGAGCACTGCTCAATCTAAGTTTAGCTTGCTCCACTTCTTCTCACTTCTTGCGGACAGGGAGTGCCCTCTAACAATTCAGTTATCCTTTTAACAATTCAGTTTAGGTCGTAAAATGGATCTCGGTAAAGAGCTTGTGATAGGGCCTCAGCTATTCGGGCCGATACCTGTCAGGGCAGCGCATTGTTCTAAGGAGTTACCGTGACCCTCATAAAGGGCGACTGAAGGAACACTTTGGGTTTTTGTCAGTAAAAGTCTATCGCCCATAAACGACAATTAGCTTACCACTTCAAAAATTCTTGTCTGTCAAAATAAAAAACCTATTAAAGGTGGGGTGCAAAATTTCGAGCATTCTCTCTCTTGCATTCTTGTTTAGCAATTAAAACAATTTTATGCTCAAGAGCGTTTAGGCACTGCTGCACATACGATCCGAGGTCCAAGTTCCATTCGTTTTAGAAATGTTCTAAATTCGGACAAACGGGCTTGTGATGGTCAGCAGTGCTATTCTTGTAAGAAAACAGCCTTGAGCGCAGCGCTGGTCGCAGCGATGCAATGGTGCTGCGCTCAAGGCTGTTTTCTTAGAGAATAGATAGGCTGGGCGATGGACCGTGTGGTCCAATACGCACTTGGCTACTAAGCGTGTTTTTCAAATCGTATGAGCTTAGAAAAAGGAGTTTATGAAACTGCACATAGGTACAACATAGGTAGGTATCTAACTTTGTAAGTATTAAAACACTAGCCTCAGGTCAAGAACATTGGTTTACTAACTCATAGGTTGCTTTGTATATTTGTTGTAAGAAACTAAAACAAATATTTGTTCCCAAAAATATAACACGACATGAAAATAATTTCTTTATTTCTATATAAATACATTAGAAAATAGATGTACAAACTAAGTAGGTAAATAGTTAACAATTAATGTGATGATTCAACATAAAACAATAGTCCTGTAAACAAATCTTAGAATTACCTATTCGTTCAGAAATTGACAAGCCAAGGATGACTTCGTGCGGCAACTAAGTTGTTAATTTTCACATAGATGTGTTAACGCTAATCGCAGAATACACTGAATGTTTCAGTTGAACGACTAAACATTATCTAGAGGCCGTCTCATGCAAGTAAAACTGAAGGGACTCAGTAGGGCCGATACCTGCTAGGCCAGCGGGAATGCTCAAAAGAGGGTACGGTGGCCCTGGAACGCATAGGACAACCGAATGAACATAGGTGAGTTTTAGTTTGACATGCCCTCTAGCTCTACCAGTGGAGTAGCTAGTCCTAATAGGGCCCCATATCAAATATTTTTTGCAGTTTTTTTAGTACAAATTAGGTCCTACTAGCATAGAATTGGTGCCTTGAAAGTTCTCAACAATGAAAATGAACTCGTTTATTGGATCACTCTGAAAGTACTTGAAAACGTTGAGTTTTTATTATCGCCTTACGTAGAAAAAGATAGAACAAGCGGAGCAAAAAAACTATTAGAACAGGCTATCATATCTGATATTATTAATAAAAAAAATTATATATATTCATTCACTACTGGCCTCATATAAATATGGGAATTTGAGATTGTGGATGAATGAACATATTACGAATTATGGCACATGTCAGGGCCCCTGTTGCTCGGGGGCCTCGTATCATTGATAAGGCGGTAGCTACGCCCCTGTGCTCTACCCTACAGCGAGAGAAGTTATTTGATGATGTTCCACCCAAAAAAAAAACGTGTCTACGTAAGTTATGCGACGAATGCTTACCTCTAATAAATCTAGTAAGCTTCATTTACTGCCGCAAGACTACGCGGTACAGTCTCTTGAATTTAATTTTAAAACATGTCTATCTTGCTCATCTTGATCGAAACATCCCTGATCTTGGAACTCTTTGGTACCTAAGCATGTTTAGTCGGAGGCCTTAAGGAACCTTGTGAAGATCTCCTTGTATTCGCCATTGGGGTCCTCTTTCTTAACCAACTGTTTCCAGATGTCGGGCGTCTTCGTTTGGAAGCCCTTGACAACAACGCGGATCAGATGGCGCTGCCTCGGCGTACATTTAGCACAGCCGGTTTGAAGAGCATCCGGGATGGTTTCTGTAAATTTTATTAAAATGTTAGGAAGAAGCAGGGTTTTTAAATAGTCAAATGGATTTGTGAGCAGTTTGATGGAGTTAAGTTGGCCTTAAGTTATGCGAACTGAGTTGGTTGTTCACCTTGACATATTCTTTAAAGTTTCATTTCGAACTATCTGGTAAAAAAGAATCCTTATTGTGTGGCTTCGTCTGTCTATCGGTTTGTCTGGTCTGTCATAATGTGGTCACGGCTACTTGATTCAGTTATTACCAATGCTATCAATTTGCAATTTTGAACAGGTCTAAACAATGCCCGTTACATAGTTAATAAATAACATAAACATTTATACAGAGCCCTCGGTGGACGATTAATAATAATAATAATAATAAGATTTATTTTCTCACCACAATATAAGGTACATTTACATAGTATAAAGAAAGTAATACATAACTGCAGTTTTACAATTACAATATTATATTGTGGGAGACCGGTGCCTAAGCTAGACGTAAGGCCGGTATTTCAGGACACCAGGACTCCCTCTCATTCGGAGATAGTAACATTTTTAAACATTATGTATATAGAGAGATGGATCGTTGTCGACTTCTTTTGAATTTCCTTTCCGTCAGTCTTTATTTTCCTAAATTATCTACAAGCTTCTGCCAGCGTCGTCGCCTGTGTTTAATTTGAAAATTGTCCCAAATGAATTTACTCCCGGAATAAAAAGTACCTATTCTATCTCAGACCATTAGTCTGAGTATCTTATATGCTTATTCTAAGGCATGGTCTACCCTTGTGTCAAATTTCTTTCAGACCCGTACAAGCGTGATGAAGTTACAAACATTATATACTAGTGTGATAATTCATGGACATATGGACAATACATACATCACAACTTATATGAAAAATAGAAATTACAAATCTAATCGTCTACTCACTCTTGAAAGCATTTCCCTCAGCGGTGCAAGGCCCGGTGCTGAGGAAGCAGTGTCCATAAGACTTCAGCAGACGGACGTTCTCCACCAGGGACTCGACATCGAAGTTGTCGTAACGTGTGTCGTACGTCGCCTCGGGTCTGGCGCACACCGCCGCTATCAAAACGCATAAGACTAGAATGGTCTTCATGGTTCTCTGAAATGAGAAGATTTATTAATATATTAGTGGGCCTAGCAGTGCTACCACGAACTCTAGGGTGTATATATCTCCCTCCCTCTTTCTCGCTAGCACAACTGACACGTCTTGGTAAGTGGTGTAGTCAAAATTCGACTGTAATTTTACTTTCCATATTCCTACACCCTGTAAACTTAAACTGTCCAAATTCCCACACTCCTTCGTGCGTACAATATGCGGAAAAAGGCTACAAAATCTACTCTAAACGTAGATAGATATAAATATAAATTTCTGCAGAAAGCAGCACGTTTAAATATAAGTGCTGGGGGCTGATGAAAAAGATTTTGTATTTATATCTATTGCAATGCCAAACTGATAGAAGTTTAACAAGATGCTCTGCAGAAATCACTCTGATTAAGGCAACGGTCTGCTTATTTTTTTATTTTTGTTTACCGGCTTTATTAAAAGAAGATTTAAATTTATAATGACATTTTATATTAATAATGTAAATATTAACACTGAAATAATCATAATACCTGCTGATTTATTGTTTCAGAAATGTTTTTGTAATAACAGGTTTTTTTTTTTTTTTTTTCGGTGGGAAAATCATCTTATGACATCCCCCGCCCTTGGGCGGGGCGGGAGATAGTGTCAGACTTTTACTGACTAAAAACCCACTCCTGTTCCTTCGTTGCCTTCGTCCCAGGACCCCGGGTTTCGCTTTCACACCACCCATGGCCCCAGTAGGTTTCGACCCTGCTGGGCCCCTACGATTTGTAATAACAGGTAAGTAATTGAAATAAAAAAATTCTACGCAATTAAATGTTTAAGGAATTAAAGTTCAGTAATAAAAAACCCCTCAAATTACAAAAAAAAATACGATTCGGCTAAAAGACACTGTAATTGAAATTAAATAAATGCCCTTCGAAATTTGAAATTAAACATACAATTTAATGCGAAAATTCCAAAATAAATAAGACCACTTACATTTGATATTTCAAGTTCCTTGGTTCCGACAACACTGTTCTATTTGTGGCACTGATTTCCTTTATATACCATTCAAGATATTAAGTGAAGAACTCCGACTGAATGTAAACAACTAGTCAGCATTGGCAATTATATCATCTTCGCTGACGTTGTTGAATGTAAACGTATACCGAAGAGACGACAATGGTACGTGTAAACATCCATTTTAGATTTTTGTCACCTATGCATCATTCGAGCAAACGTGATAATTATATAGTCTAACAATATTGACATCCTTGTACAAAGTAGCTATCAATATAGTCAGTTTCAATCAATAATAATTATGCCATTTGGAAGGCAGGATAGACCACTTTTTTAAGATTAGGTACATAAATAACAGACAACATGAACACAGAGACTGACGCACACACAGACAGACAGATGACAGATATGATTACTTGATCTTTCTTGACTCGGTTATGTGTTTGTAATAATCAGATAGTGTCTGTGGTATTTCACTGTGTGCAGGTACCTGCACACACTGAAGTGAACCCCTCTTTGAGAAGTGACTGGAAAGACAACACGGCGTCCTTTCTTCCGCATGACGCAGGTCCTTACCGGACATGGTAAGTTCGAGAGGTTCCTGCACCGGATTCGTGCGGAAGAAACTTCCGGATGCTACCGTTGTGTGCACTGTGCACCGCCCGGGGGACACGGTGGAGCATACGGTAGAGGTGTGCCCCGCCTGGGCAGAGCACCGCCGCGTCCTCGTAGGAGCGATTGGCGGCAGCGATCCCTCGCGCCGGGCCTTGGTACAGGTCATGGTCCGGAGCGAGGAGGAGTGGCAGGCGGTCGCCTCATTCTGCGAAGCAGTAATGCTAGCAAAAGAGGCAGCTGCACGCGCGAGGCAATGGCCCTCGCGCCCCAGCCACCAGAATTCCGATCCCGATTTCCGACCACCGTAGGCGCGGGCTTGCGGACGGCGAGCAATGGGTAGCTCGCCGTCCGACCGTCCGGTAACCGTCCGGACCGAGCCCAAGTTATCGACGGCGCGCAATGTTCCACGCGCGCCTCAAGATGTCAGCAACCGTAGGGGGCCAGAAGGGTCGAAGTCTACTGGGGCCATGTGTAATGCCAAAGAGGTCCCCGGGGCCCTGGAACAATGGCAAAGAATCAACAGGAGTAGGTTTTTAGTCAGTAAAAGTCTGACGGCCCTCTCGCTCCTCCCAAGGGCGGGGGATGTCATTGGATGATTTTCCCACCCAAAAAAAACTTAAATATTACCATTCAATAGTTTATCTAATTTAATTTATTTAATCTATCTATTAAGATGTAACAATTTATTTTCTTAATATTTCTAAGGGTTTAATGCCTGAAATAAACGATAAATAATAATAAAAAAGTTATAATCAGGTACCTAGGATGTTACATTATTTGATAAAAAATAGAAAGTAAAACTAATTAACAACATTCATTCTACGTGACATAAGAAAGATATTGGCTAATTAGAACATTTAAGTCTAATTAATATAACGATATAGACAATTAATAAATGAGGTGATTTCCAGAAACTATGTAAGTTGTGTCATTAGTTGCTGACGGAGGTATTTGTTTTATTATCTATATTTCATATTGTTTTCGATTCACACTTGTCCAGTTTTTTATTGTTTAGAATAAAAATAAATGAATAGTAAGAATTTAACTATTTAAAGCCGGAGTACATATATTTATTTATTTATTTAAACTTTTCTTTAAATTTAAACATCCTCATTTTTCTCTCGCACGCCGATAGTGGGCCCAGTTCGATCATACCTTATAGCCAGATTGTATTTCATCCCCATTCCAACAAGCCGATATACGGCTAGGATATATTGTATTATGACGGAGTTCCTGGGCCTACCTTCTTATTCGATTATACTTACCTTACAGCCAGAGTGCATCTCATGATAATTTTTATAAGCCTAAATACGTCTACAATACAAAATTGTTACGGGCCTAACTTCCCGCTTCATTATCAGATTAGTTTGATAATACCTTACAGCTGAGTGTAGCAATTTTAATAAGCTCAAACACAGGTAGGAATTAGGATACATTATATTACAATGAAATTCGCCTGCCTACCTTCCGGCTTCATCATCATCGGATCCGTTCGATGATAAGTATGATAACTTATAGCCAGAGTGCAACTCAAAATAATTCTAAAAACCCAAAACATTACCTAGATACTCGTATATTTATTGTTTCATTAAGAAGTTACAGTGCCTATCTTTCAACTTCCTCATCAGATCAGTTCGATGGTATCATTTTAATCAACACGATTTGTTACGTCATAGCCGCATATCTATCTTAATAAAATTAATATTGTCGGTATTAACCGACGGTTAATGATTTTGACCACGTTCCATTAGAGTTTTTATTACTCTTTACTAATTAACAATCGATAAATAAATCAGCTTCATCGTAATCAGCATAAATCAGCTTCTTTTAAGGCCCGATAAAATAAATATTTAACGTTTCATCTTTTTAGATTTATATTTGTCGTGGTCAGATCTTATTATTGATCAATTCATGATATGACCAACCATTTCATGCAATGGTGGCAGTTCATGATGTAGAACCTGACCGGCCACATCTATATATATAAAAGGAGAAACTGACTGACTGACATATCAACGCACAGCCGAAACTACTGGGAGTAGGAACATGAAATTTTGCACAAGGCTTCCTTTTATGGCGTAGGCGAGCACTAAGAGAGGATTTTTAAAAATTCACCCCCTAAGGGGATGAAACGGGGGTCCAAAGTTTATATAGAAAAATCTATTTTCACGCGGGCAAAGCCGCTGGCAGACGCTAGTTATGATATAAAATCAATAAGCACTCTGCATTTAACGACATGTACCTACAGCTAAGTACGATTATTTCATGGTCAAACATGGGACCATTATTCATTCATACATTTCATTGTGATCATTTAGTAAAATACTCGTACTTAGTTATGTCACAGTATAGATAAAATATGGAACAGTACGGAAACTACCTACAAATGTTCGAAACGGCTCACTCACACAAACATACGCATCGACGAGACTTCTAAGCGGCATTCGCTACTGACAGACAGGACCGCGAGAAACACTTAGGAGTCTTGTCGATGCGTATGTTTGTGTGAGTGTGCCGTTTCGAGTATTTGTAGGTAGTTTCCGTACTGTTTCTTAACTTATTTATACAGTGGTTATGTTGTCCACAGGTACAGCTGGGCGGAGTGGGTGCGTTTCATATCATATAAAGTTATTTGGTATATTTTCATTTCAACATTTTTTTATCGAAAATCATTTGGTCTAACGTTTCAAATATATTTGTCGCAGCCGTATTATATAACACGCCGTATAACAAGTAGGCGCGTCGTATTGAAAAACATTGCTGTAATGTAATGTGGCTACCTCACGTTCAGCCAGATTTTAATTCGGGCGAAATAAAGTACCCATATTGTATGCGCGCTTTGTGTTCGTCAAAGTGGCTAATCAAGAATCTATTAACATACCCAGTATTAATTAGAATACTTAGTCCAAAGCGAGCGAAGCGAGTTCAGAAACTTAGGGCAACTCGACACGGATAGGTTTAGTTAGGACCGCCTTAGCCTTCGTGGTTATTTTTTTTTAATAAATAGCAGTCCCGCAGAGCGGAGCTTCGTCAAGCTATCTTGGCAGGTGGAATTCAGTTACTAGGTATATCTACTCAGACTAAGTTAGTAACTTATGATAGAAATTACAAAAAATATACTACTGTTTTAAATAATTTTGAATAATTATTTAGAAATGATAATTTTTTAAATATTCTATATTTTTGTTCTTATGTCTTCTATTCAACATATGTTTGCTTATAAAAATTAGTTATTTGAAAATTATATCAATCGTTTAATATATTAACTGAATGTATCAAATAAAATTATAGATTCAGTTGTTATATTTTGTAAATACTGATTTTGCAATTATCTATATAATATTATTATCCGCTCCCTTTAAGAGATTTCGTTTTATTTGCATGATGTAACATGGCCGCAAATAATTATTCTTTATTAAAAGCAAATAATAATTTTAATGGCGGCGTGTCCTAGAACCAAAAATTCGAAGACATGTGACATCCACCAACCCGCACTGGGCACGCGTGGTGGATTACGGCCCATTCCCTCTCCTAGAGAGGAGGCCTGAGTCCCAATAGTGGGAACATGATAAGGCCGACTATGCTATGCTATGCTATGCTATGCTAATAATTTTAAAATGGAAGATAAAAGTAGAATAAAATATAATGTGTGTGTCGTAACACAAAGCATTATTATTTGATATGACTAATATAAGCCTGCAGCCAATTAGCAGTTGGAGTGTAGCTATGGTGTACACATGGTGTACATAATTGTGCCAATGATTTGTGATGCTTTAAAGAAAAATCGTATTTAAACAGAAGAAAAGAAGAAGGAAGATTTTTATTTGAATGCAAACCATCTGTTTAGTTTTTAAATTTTTAAGATTATGTTTGTTCTTACAAGAGAGCTCAGAGAAGCTCAGTTTTTTGCCCTATAAATGTTGTGGAATGCGATGGATGTGTGCTAAGGTAACCCCAAAAGCTGGCTACAACACTTTCGAACCTTGTTGCTAGCTTTGCCCTTCTTGCCGTCATTCCACTAATCCTGCGATGCACCATGCGCAGCTCGCATCACACATCTTCATAGCTTTAGTGGGAAACATAGTTTCACTGCTTTTTTCATAAGAAAGATAAAAACACCTACGTGAGTAATTACAGGTAACATTAATTCGAAACACGTTTCGTGAACGCAATAATCATCGTTGTTTTAGATCGTTTGTCGTTTTTGTAATCAGTAACTGTATCGCTACAAAAATGCGACTGTATTGATGCTGTAGCGCTGCTAACGCGAAACTGCATCAATGAAACAACAGCTTCTATGTCAGCGTCAGCATTTTTTAAAATGAATATGGAAATAACACAAGTAATTGACGTGATGACAGAAAAACTAAAAAGTCTCGACAAAAAATTCAGATCATTGTAAAATCAGCCTTAACAGTAATAAAATACGTCCTAAAAACTAGATTGATTACAGTAATAGATGATGAGACTGCCAGCTTTCAGGCTTCTAACAGGTCTAACAGGTTTATTCCTTGAACCAAGAATCGTCAGCTCAAAAGACGCTAGTTTTGGTCGAGCCGAATATTCTGCCACTTTTTGCCCGTAACCAATATTCCAGTCGAAACCAGTTTTTTTGGCTGATACCGAAACCCGATCAAAGAACAATGGCGGTAAATTGTTCTAATAAAAAGCTTCATCTAAATAATATAACGCCATTAAAAGTGCCCATAAAATAATTTACTAAGTTTTATTTAGGACTTCTGACTCCCACACAAAACTACGATGCGAAGCGATGCGACGCCGCTTCGCGGAAATACGCGGATTGCTGCGATGTGATTTCGTGCGGCAAAGCAATGTTCGTTCACGTGTCCATACAATGTGCGATGCGAATCAATTCGCAAGTTCTCACGATGCTTTGTGAAGTTCGTAGATGTTTACGATGCGACGTTGCATTGCAGTTTGGTGTTTGGGATATATTTAAGGCCTAGCTAAGGGCGCTTTAAATTCATGCGTTTTTTTACGCCCTGCCGCGCGGTGCCGATGCGGAGCGTTAGTCGTACCGCGTATGGACGATCGTATTTTTAACCGACTTAAAAAAAGGAGGAGGTTCACAATTGGGTTGTATTGTCTTATAGTTATTATCATAATTTTTTTTTTACGTTTAATACAAATTAATTATTTAATAAAAATTTTGCAAATCGGTCCATATACGACGGAGTTCTGACCTCCGTCGTTTATGGACCGATTTGCAAAATTTTTTCTTCCCCTAAAAGATATGTTTCCAGTTTGGTCCATTTTTTTTCAAAATCCATGTCTGATGATGGAATCCATGAGGAATCGAGGGAACTCCTTAAATATTACATTCTGTGATTCAAGTAATTTTATCTTACACTTGATCGCGACGGGCTTTTCACGTGTGAATGAATGGGACGAACGTGTGATGTTCGTGTTAGAACCAATTCTAATAACGACGGTAGAGACAAGAGACCGTTTGTGGTAGGATTCATTAGGCGAAGTCTAACTTGCGATTAACTGTACAGTTACCGACGCTTAACCAAACTACGAAGGCTGGTGGTCCCCTAAAACTGTTAATTGGCGAGGCTGCGTTTTCTGTACCGTTGGTGACAAAAGACGATATAGACTCCGAAGTTAAATTTAAGTAATGTGAGAAATGATAGAGAGTGCATAGAAACCTATGAAAAGTGTAGGTTTAATCTGACGAAAGCGGAAGTTGATAAATTTTTGACAAAAGACTTTTTTTATAAACGAGCATAGCAAGTTAGATCCGTTTAAAGATTCGTTTGAAGTAATGGAGAGAGGAGGAAAATCAGCGCATAACTGATAAAATTGGGATAGAGTAAGGTAGTAGAGATAATGAGGTTATTAAGTTTACACGATGATCGGACTATAGGAGATTTGTAGCCATAGCTTAATAATTTCTATTGGTATCTAGCGGTCACAGTAGTCTGTAAGTACGCGGTATTCAAATAACTCAACCCGGGGCGTATTGTGGGAAAAGTTTAAGTCGTGAGATACTTGGCAATCCTGGAAGGACGCGCAGGAATGGTTGAGTAACTAGAGGTTACTGGGTTATCAGTAGCCAGAGATCACATGTAGAGCTTTATGATTAGTGTTTTGGATTAGTTTGTTTGGTTGTGTGTATTGTTAAGATAGATGCTAGAAACCCGCACTGGGCTGCGTGGTGGATTACGGCCCATTCCCTCTCCTAGAGAGGAGGCCTGAGTCCCAACAGTGGGAACATTATAAGGCCGACTATGCTATGCTATATTAATTATCTACACTTAACTGAGTTGATTTTGTTAATCAGATTATATCATGACCTTCATGTTCTTAATATTTTAATTTTTATTCTCGCTAGGTTATTATATATACAAAACGAGCAGACGTATAAAAAACAACATTAATGCCAAATGGTTTAGTTTCGTAAATTTTGAAGCGTCTCTTTTACGAAAATAGCCGATGAATCGGGTCGTTGTGCGCGTCGCACGCCCCCGCCGCGCCGGTGCGTGCGCGTGTCGCGTCCTGTCGTCAGTAGCGGCGCGCCTTTGAGCGCGCTGTGACTGCGAGTATGACAATGCGTGACGTTATGTGGCCAGCGCTGCCAGCAATGCTGGCGTTGCTGATGGCGTGCGCCGCCGCGCAAGACCTCGTCATCGGTCAGTACTCTCACTCTGATGTGTATACCAGCTGATAGAGTTGATTTTTCTGTTTCTAAGATCGTCACTAGGGCTAACAAACTAATCTCGCGTAACGTAAGCGCATGTGTGTAGTTTTAATCAATATGAGTGTTCGCATATGTGGCAGGCGTGGTGGAACAACCGGTGCGCGCGCTGCAGCTGGCAGCGGCTGTGGACGCGGCTTTGAATGTGTCAGGCGCCGCCGCCGTGGCGCCGCTCGAGCCCGATGAGCCGTTAGCGCCGCCCGCTGCCGTCTGCGCGCAGGTATAGACTAGACCAGTACACCGATAGTACTAACTAGAGTATGCATATTAGCCAACAGCAGGCATAGTGTAGGGGGTTCCCTACATATGGTCATAGGTCGGTAAAAACGGAACCCTTATATTTTATGACTTTGTTGTCCGTCTGTTAAGACCCATTTTCTCAGGAACGAGTGAAGACATTAAGCTGGTATTAATATCAAATACCCAAGTTTACTATCCTAAGCAGCAGTGAAAAAATCAGTCTTCTAAGTCAACGCCATACTTGTTATGAAATTAAAACCTTTATGATACTTCCCGTTGACCTAGAATCTCGAAATTTAGCGTAAAGCAAGGACTTATAGCAGAAGTATAGAAATAAAACGGAAAACTGAAAATTGTTAGTCCTTTACGTCACAAAAATATACACAAATAAAATAATAATGGCAAGCTTGGTTTCTGCAAAACAACAAATGAAAGTAGAAAATCTCGAAAAAAATCACCTGCTCCATATTTCTGTGTATGCCTTTTTTATGGTGAGAAATCATCCAATAACTTCTCCTGCTTTTGGGTGAAGCGCGAGGGCGTGTCAGACTTTTACTGACTAAAACCCACTTCTGTTCCTTCTTTGCCTTGCGTTCCAGGGCCCCGGGTTTTCCTTTTAGAAGCGAACTGGCCTGGGTTCACTTTTACTTGCCCCAGTATTCTTCGATCCTCCTGGGCCCCTACAATTTGCTCCTCCTCCGACATCTTGAGGCTCGCGCTTGACTTGGGCTCGGTCCAGACGGTTACCGGATGACCGGACGGCGTACTAACCATTGCTTACCGTCCGCAAGCCTACGCCAACGATGGCTGAAAATCGAGATCGCGATCTCGGTGGCTGGGGCGTGAGGGTCGTTTCCTCAAGCGTGCGGCCGTCTCCTTCGCTAGCATTACTGCTTCGCAGAAGGAGTCGACCGTGGCCTGAACTAGGGCCCAGTGCTAGAGTTCGTTGTCACCGATCGCCCCCACGAGGACACGGCGGTGCTCTGCCCAAAGGGGGCAGACTTCTACCGTATGCTCCATTGTGTCCTCCGGGCGATCCACACAATGGTTACATCCGGGCGTTTTTTCCACACGAATCCGGAGCAGGAACAGGTCCGGTGAGGACCTGCGTCATGCGGAAGGTGAGGACGCCGTGACGTCTTTCCAGCCACTCCTCAAAGAAGAGACTTACTGCCATAATTATTGCGTGCCCAGTTCTATGTATGCCTAACACAATAAAATGTATTAAATAGCAGGTTTTTGTTTGAGGCTGCTGCGAGCGCGGACGGTGGCCCGGTGGTGGCGACTCTGGGTGGCGGTGATGGACGTGCGGCACGGCTGGCGGCAGCGGGCGCAGCGCGCGCGGCTCTGCCACTCCTGTTGGTGGATCAGGCACCCGCCAGCTCCACCTGGGAGGCACTCGAGCTCTACCCACACCCGCAAGCCCTAGCCCAGGTCCGGTTCAAACTGCCCCTATATTTAATCCAATTATTACGCGATTGACCGATCTAATGACCCATAATCAAAGTTCTTGGTCTCGTGCAGGCGTGTACGGAGCTGTGCGCGGCGAAAGCATGGCAGCGCGCCGTGCTGCTGCACGAGGGTGATGCGCGTGGTGCCGCGCTGCTGTCGAATAGTGCCACGACACCCGCGCTTGTGGTGCGTCAACTGCCGCCCGTTGACGAAGACGCGCTGCTCAGGTCGCATTGGCACCGCTCACGAATAAGTTCCAATCATTAAAGTGACAACACGTTATTGGCGAAGTTATTGTATGCAGGAACTTACTGCTCGTGCTGAAGAAGTCCGGCTTGACGAACTTCATCGTGTGGTGTTCAGCGGAGTGCACGGTGCGCGTGCTGGACGCGGCACAGCGTGTGGGGCTGCTGGCCGAGAAGCACTCGTTCATCG
Source organism: Mythimna pallens (assembly GCA_961205895.1). Lineage (NCBI taxonomy): Eukaryota > Metazoa > Arthropoda > Insecta > Lepidoptera > Noctuidae > Mythimna > Mythimna pallens. The sequence continues at coordinate 14,326,738 of OY540834.1, forward strand.
CGCTGTCATTGGATCTGCACACGCAGTCGCTGCATGACTACAGTCACGGCGGTGCCAACGTCACTGGTGCGCGCTTCTCTTTCGTACTTTGCCCTCCACACACGGCACTCTGCTCACTAACCGATTGTGTGTTCCCCAGCATTTCGCCTGTTCGATCCCGAGTCTCCTGAGGTGGTGGAGGTTATGACTCAGTGGCGCAAAATGTACTCGGAGCGCTTGAAGGGGGTGGGGAGTGCGGAAAATAGGGAGGAGCCACCGGAGCCTGAGGAATTGGCGGTCATCTCTGCGGCGCCTCCCACCGCACTGCTGCTGGCGTACCTGGGCACAGGGCTTGTAGCAGAGGCATGGCGCCGTCTGCAGCTGCCCGAAGCCGAATCAGCCGACTGCGCCGTGGGAACTGGCGCTTTCCACGCCGACACACTGCTCAACTACCTGCGCTCGGCAAGTTTCGTCATGTGTTTTGCACAGCAGCTACAGGCTCGCGTTACAGACTGCATTGTGACGGTTGCAGGAAGAGTGGAACAGTGAGGACGGCGCAGGACAGTTGGTGGGTGGTGCTATTACCTGGGAGGTGGAGGGCGGGCGGCACGATGTGCAGCTGGAGGTGGTGGAGCTGGCGCGTGGCGGGCGGCTGGAGCGCGTGGGTCTGTGGGCGGCGCGTGCGGGGCTATCCTTGCAGCGTCGCGAAGCGCCCGTCGCTGAGCCACCACCCGAATCCATGACAAACCGTACCTTCACCGTGCTTATCGCTGAGGCGAGTATCGCACATATGGTTTAAACTTTAATCTTGAATTGGACTATGTTGGAGTTGGCCAATAATAATTCAAAATCTTAAATATTGTAGTTTTACACTTTTCTATTTGGAACATCTAGACAATACTTTAATTTTCTGTTTTAGAACAAACCCTACGTGATGATGCAAGAATCTACGGACCGATTATCTGGGAATGATCGCTATGAAGGTAAAAAACACAAACGATTTACCTATATTTCATCTTTTTGAACTAGTCGTCAAGCGACTCAATTATTTTAATAAGCCTTTATTTTATTTCCATTTATCTGTATCTATATATATATAAATTAATAGCTATTGGTTAGTCTCGCTAAAACTCAAAAACGGCTGGACCGATTTGGCTAATTTTGGTCTGCAAATATTTGAGATAGTCCAGGGAAGGTTTAAACGGTGAGAAAAAATGGAAAAATCACGAAAAAAATGTCGGACTACAACGCCATCTATAATTAAAAAGTCATTATGAAATGAATTATGCTGTTCTAGTAATGCCAGTAGATGGTGTTATCCTTACTATTAGGCGGTACGAAGTTCGCTGGGTCAGCTAGTAAAAAATAAATTACAACAAAAATGTAGTTATCATAATACTCACGAAAGAGGACAAGAGGTACGAGTAATTACTAATATCATGTGTCGTAAATCTATTTATATAAAAGGAGAAACTGACTGACTGACATAACAACGCACAAGTGAAACTACCGAGACCAGGAAAGTGAAATTTTCCACTAGGCTTTCTTTTATGACATAGGCGAGTACTAAGAGAGGAATTTCCAAAATTCACCCCTCTAAGGGAATGAAACGGGGGTCTAAAATTTGTATGGAGAAATCTATCAAGAGAGAGAGAGAATCTATCTATATCTTTCAAGCGAAAAAAGAATTTCTCAAATCGGTTCATAAATGCAGGAGTTATGAGCTAAAAAATATAAAAAAGAATATAAACTCCCCCTTTTTTGAGTCGGTTAAAAATAAAACATTTTAGTCGTTTTTAACACTTAGTAATTCCTTCACACACACGGGTTACTTCATTAAGATAATGCTGTATACCGAATGTTTAATAAGGTTTTGGTCCCTGTTTTATCATTCTTCCACTAGCGCACTCTTCAACTCATGTAAGGTAGCTGAAGCTAGAGAGCGTTATTTAACGCGTGTCCCGAGCTCGTATCATGCTTGTTCTATGGTATTTTAGTCTGGGTTGCGAGCTCCTTTAAACTAAAGTCACGTAGCGAGACCAGGCCATGCTCAGGCCCGTAGCTTTTGCCTTAAACGCGTTGGAGATGTTCAAAGACACCTGGTCACCTCGCTCTGAGACATTTTCACTCTCATTATGGCGTTAACGGTAGAGCGCCCATTCCGAACTCAAAGCATAATAAATAATTAAATAATAATTAATTAGTTCTACATAATTATGTAAAATAATTTGTGGAAGAACAAAATTAATGGTGGTAGTGACTAAGTAGGTTGTGTCTGGTTTTAGGATTCTGCATTGAGTTGATTGACAGGCTGGCAAAGCTGTTGCATTTCAACTACACGTTTGTGGAGGTGGACAGCGATTACGGTACACGCGACAACGTCACCGGCAAGTGGACGGGCATGCTGGGCCGTCTTATAGAGGACGAAGTGCGTATGTTCATTTCATAAACAATTTTTACATAGTATCGAAATCAACACTAACGCTACAAAGAAAACAAAGATAATCATAATATCTTTATAAGAAATGAAATTTTAGAACATTTAAACTATCAATAGAAATTATACAGTGAACGAAATGCTTTCAAATAATAGTATGTGGTTATTTCCGTTTTATGTGGTGTATGTATGTCATCAAATTAATTAATATAAAACAAATAAATCTATATTCCACCATTACAAAATAATGTCAAAAATAAAAATAATTATAATGTCAATAAAGAAAAAGCGATTACGAACGTCTAACTTAAGGAATATCAAGTTGTAAAATAAAAAAGATTTTTTAATAGTAATAGTACCATTACAAATGTCAAAAATAAAAAGGCAATAAATTTTTGAAATGATTTATTTTAATTTAATTTAATTTCTTATGAACTAATTGACTTATTTAATACATTTGAATATTATACTAACGTAGTTTAAGTTTCAGTCACTGACAAAATCTGGACATTGAAATCAGTCTGAAATAAAAAAAAAAAATTTATTGATTATTAAAGAAATAGCGATTAAAATTATCAAAATTAAAAATGTCACGTCAATAAAAGAGCTCTGTATGAAATACGCTCAGGTGTCCCTCAGGGTAGCGTACTGGGACCGGTACTATACCTGTTCTACACTGCCGATCTTCCTACTAATGGGGATACAGTCACTGCAACCTATACCGACGACACTGCGGTCCTGTCAGTACATTCCAAAGCAGAAACCGCTTCATATCAACTACAAAGCCATCTGAACGAAATAGAGAAGTGGTTCAAACAGTGGAAAATAAAAGCAAACCAAACCGAGTCCACCCATGTAACTTTAACAATTAGAAAAGAAACCTGCCCGCCAGTAAAATTAAACAACGAAGTCATCCTACAAGAAGGCCCTGCAAAATACCTGGGTCTATACTTGGATCGGAGATTGACTTGGCAGAAGCATATCTGGACCAAGCGCAAACAACTTGACAGCAAACTCCGCAGCATATATTGGCTAACCGGTCGCTACTCCCGCCTAAGCAACGAGAGTAAAATAATGGTCTACAAAGCCATCATTAAGCCCATCTGGACATATGGCATTCAACTATGGGGCACAGCAAGCAATAGCAACATTGACATTTTAGAAAGGTTTCAAAGCAAAACATCTTCAATATACCCCTAAAGTAAAAGTAACAAATATATGTACCTAGACCTGAAAATACGAACGGTAAAGCAAGAAATCAGCCAACATAGCCTGAGATATCAGAAAAGACTCGCACAACACACAAATGAGCTGGCACTAGCACTGAATGGAACAGCACACGAGGTTGAGGAGATGTGACATCCCCAGTCTCAGCGCCAGATTCGCATAGGGAGATGAGAGCTACCCTGAAACCGGTCTCATTTAATACAAAGAAACATATACCCAGTGGTTTATTGTTCTAGGACAGATTGCCATGGTTCAGAAAAAAAAGAGTGACATTAACATACATTACAAGATGTAAAAACAAAAAAATATCTAGCCAATAAAAATAATGATACCATTACGAATGTCAAAAATAAAAATGACAATTAAAATCGAGATAATAATGTTATCATCATCATCATCATTTCAGCCAAAAGACGTCCACTGTTGGACATAGGCCTCCCCCAAGCGTCGCCACAATGACCGATCCTGTGCTTCTCGCATCCACCGCACTCCCGCGACCCTCACCAGGTCGTCGGTCCACCTTGTGGGAGGCCTTCCAACGCTGCGTCTTCCGGTGTGCGGTCGCCACTCTAGAACCTTTCGGCCCCATCGGCCATCCGATAATAATGTATTAAAGTCTAATTGAATGTACCTGCCATATTGTCTTTCCACTACCTTAGGTTGACTGGTAGAGAATGCCTAAGGCATTAAGTCCCCCTTTGTACCTTTTGTTGCATGAAGATTAAATAAATAAATGTGAAAAATATGTTACTGAGTAGGTACCTCCAAGTAACGTCACACCAGCTCCAGTGAAATCTCTCTGTGCAGAACGTTGACTTCGCGATCACGGACTTGACTATCACGGCGGAGCGCGAGAGTGCGGTAGACTTCACCACGCCCTTCATGAACCTTGGAATCGGCATCCTGTTCCGCACGCCCAAGACACCCGAGCCCAAGCTCTTCGCTTTTCTGCTGCCCTTCTCAAATGGCGTAAGTTCTGTGCCTTCTCTAAATGGAAACGTCCGTCGTTATAAAAACTTATGTAATGTTCGGTTAAACTGTACCTTGATGGCTTGTAAGTCTGGGTATCCCAGACTTAAAATCATCATTTAACCACCGATAAGAGAAATCGTTAATGCTCGGCACTTGTAACTATTTGAATTGGCGCAGGTGTGGCTGTGCCTGGGCTTCGCGTATTTAGGCACCTCGCTGCTGCTGTATGTAGTAGGGCGCCTATGCCACGAGGAGTGGCAGAACCCCTACCCCTGCATTGAGGAACCGCTCGCGCTCGAGAACCAGTTCACGCTGGCCAACGCACTGTGGTTCAACCTGGGGGCCGTGCTGCTGCAGGGCTCGGAGATCGCACCCGTGTAACTACATCATTTATTATTACTTTATTGACTGGCCTGTTGGTCTAGTGGTTAGTGGCCCTGACTGCTATGCCAGAGGTGGTGGGTTCAATTCCCACCCCGAACAATTTTTTGTGTGATGAGCACGATCACTCGTTCTGTGTATTACTTATAAAATAGTCTTTGTGTGGCAATTTCAAAACAAAATCTTGTTGGCATAAGAATAAAATATATGAAGGGGTCTACTTGACCTAATCTATATGTCGCAGGGATATGAAAAAAACAGAGATTTGGTCAATTCCTTAAATGATTTGATCAAATTTGGCGCAAATTCTAATCAAAAAGAATAATAAAGATTTTTCCTTATTAGTTTTTCAAAACTACTCTCAAAATACAGTTTGTTAAAGTTTTTATAAAAACTTTTTCTCGAACGAAGTCGCTGGCTAAGTACTGGTAAAAAATAATCTGTTTGAGAGTCAAGCTAACGCCGGTCGCGCGTGACGTCATCGCGCATTCGGTCGAAAGTCAAGCGACCGCCGGGGTTCGCTCTATCCCACTTCATTGTAGGCCCTATTTTCACCACTTAGAGACTACTTTTGCATGAACAAGTTTCATTACTTACGTTCTTGGATAAATTTCCTATAAATTGAACGCATTATATTTTATAGTCTGTGCTCTGCTATATTTTTTTTTTGTTTTTTTTTTTGTAAAAAGTAATATTTCCGCCACCAGTAATAATATAAAATAAGTAATAATGTAAATAATGAAATGTTTAAGCACTAATGAAATATTCAAGCTGAACTCTAATTGAGTGTGTGTGCCTGCAGAGCCTATAGCACGCGCGCGGTGGCAAGCGTGTGGTGGATATTCGCGCTGGTCATCACCAGCTCGTATACGGCTAACCTGGCCACGCTGCTGGCCAAGAAGTCGTCCGACCAGGTCATCAACAACGTGCAGGAACTTGTTGACAATCAGCTCGGCATCGACTACGGTGCTAAGTTCAATGGCTCTACTTACAATTTCTTCGCGGTGCGTATGTAATACTGGAGTCGAGTGTCACAAACTGACAACAATATTAAACTTATTAGCCTCCTCGCTGCTCAGGGGCCATTCATTTATTATGTAAGACGATTTTTACTAGTTTTTGACCCTTTCCCCAACTAAATAAGAAAAAATAGCAATAGGCCGACCCCTCTACTTGTTTAACATTTATTAAGTAAGAATCTAAAGGAAAAATTAATTAATGTTTGGTTGATTTTGATCTTTACTTTTAAAAGTATCATTTTTTAGGAACGTTTACGTGTGTCGTACCTATACGCAAACAAGTAACGTTCACAAGCGAGGCGCAGGGCTTGTAGCATGGGTACGCGTACGTTGCCATGGAAATAATTCACCTATAGGTACGCATCTGAGCTCACATCCGACTCGCGCGGTTGCCCGTGCTGTTTTCAAATTATAACTTTGCGTATTTATGTTATCTTACGTAAGAACTATCAAAACTCCCTCCCACCCCCTTGTTAGATAAAATTAGACATGGTCGACACCCCTCCTTCCTTAATACGTCTTTTTTTTAATTGGTATAATTTAGTGCATGACTGCGATCGATCCCGCCTGATAGTATGTAGTATAGTATATGTGTGTGGCTGGCTAACCTACGCCTGTGCTCAAGGCTTTGTAGATTGGGCGTAACCAGATCTGGATTCGCAATTAGCATCTTCGCACGTCTCTCCACCGAGTCCAAAGCTGCTAGGTGGCATTTTGCAGCAGCAGTCCATATGTGGCTGCAGTACTCCACACACGAACGAACCTATGCTTTGTATAACATTAAAAGCTGTCCTGATGTGAAGTACCGCCGGACCTTTGCAAGGACGCTGAGTTTCCTAGCCATGGCTTTGGACTCAATGAACCGCCCAAAGTTAAGGTCTGAGGAAATTTCAACTCCCAAGAGCTGAAGGCGGTCGGTGTAATCCAGGGATACATTCTAGGTTCAAGGTGAATGGGCTCCTTATAGCGGTGAACAGACACGTTTGTGTTTTGGCGGCGTTGAATCTCACCAGATTGGCTTCCCCTCACTTGGAGTCTCCAAGTGAAGCTTGAAGTGAGACATTCTTACTCTATCAAAGCCTCTCTTTCGGGCCGGATTAGCTCCTTACTATCTCGAGCACCTGGGAGGTATCTCTCTACAACTGTGCTATCATCTGCATACCTATAGATACCGGGCATCATCATCAGATCGTTGATATGCAGCAGGAAGAGAGTTGCAGAGAGAGTACAGACCCCAGAGGAACTCCGGCATTAGTCGTTATGGGCTCTGATGAGCATACATCGACAACAACTCGGAGAGACCATTCACTCAGGAAGTCTTTTACCCAGTTAATCAAACCAGTGGAAATGCTGTACGCTGGAAGCTTACTCAAAAGACTGGCGTGACGAAAGCCTTCAAGACGTCTAAAGAAACGGCAATCGCATCCCCATTGCTCTCGAAAGTCTCGCCCCACAAGTGGGTGGCATAAACAAGTAGGAACCCAGTAGACCGATTGCGGTGAAATCCGTCACTGAGGAGATCGTTACCTTCCAGGTATGCCATGAAGCGCGAGTTCAATACATGCTCCATAATCTTGCATAGTATGGAGGTTATTGAAATCGGCCGATAATTGGCAGGATCGACATGAATGCCCTTTATGGGCACGGGTTGCACGTTGGCAAGCTTCCAGGACTTGGGCACTATACCAGTCCTAAATGATATAGTACAAGTGTTTCAATACAGGAGACAACTCGGGCGCACAAGCCTTGAGAACAAACGCTGGTATACCATCTGGTACATTATCTTTATTCACGTCTAGACGACACAGTGCTCTCAGAACTTCTTAGATCCTTATGCGAACCTCGGGCATCGGGCAGTGAGGCAGAGTCGGTGGAGTAGCACTGCTAGTGTCAAGACGAGAATTTTGGCAAAGAGAGATGCAAAGAGACCTGATATCTCTCTCGCTGTATGAGTTAGTGTTCCATCAGGTTTAACTAGCGGATGAGAGCTGACAGAAGTTCGCTTCGACTGACTTAAAAAGCGATCAGAATGCTCTGCTACGACAGGTACTGCTTCTGTTGGACGGCAGTGCAGAGAGCTTTGTGCCAGTATGAAAATGAATGTCTTACGTAATAAACGAATGGCCCGGAACCTCATGAGTTCCAAGCAGAAGTTAGTTCATTGCTTTCTATCAAATCTTCCACATAAATATTATTTTTTGATTGCAGCACTCACAGAGCGAGCTGTACCAGAGGATGTACGAGCACATGCGCACGCGCAAGATGCCCATTTCCAACCCGGCCGGTGTCGCTAAGTAACACTTGCAAGCAATCTTTATTTCTTTATTTTCTTTGCTTACTTGTCGCAATGATTGTGACTACGTGCGAAAACTAGGTATTCGGTACTCACCGATTTCGAAACAAAGTCGTGCTTGAAGATCGCCTTAATAGTAATCAAGCCACTACGACACACAGCACCGCTCCAATCCACTGGAGTCTGCAGAATCATACCGATTCACTATTAGATTGCTCCGCACGATTAGAACTTGTACAACAGAATCATCCCGACTCACTTTTAGATTGCTTCACACGATTAGAACATGTACAATATAATCATCCTGACTCACTATTACATTGCTCTGCACGATTGGAACATATACAACAACCCGAAATCAACTATCGGGCAGTTGCCCGGACCAGACATAACACCCATCTGGTCGGAGACTTTACACTCTATTCAGTACAACTCTAAAAACTTACCATTGGGGTTTCTTAGTGCAAACAATGATAAATCTATGTTAATCGTCTAGAATAGCTGATCTTTGCTGCTGATCCTCTATTTAAAACGATTGATTACAGAGTGGTGAACGGAAAATACGCGTTCTTGATGGAGTCGACGTCTATTGATTATGAGACGGAGCGCAACTGCGGTGTCACCAAGGTGAGTGTCTCGCTCTTGACATTGATCACACACGACGATGACGCGCACTCACGGCTGTGTTTCCGCAGGTGGGGTCACTGCTCGACAGCAAAGGCTACGGCATCGCTATGAAGAAAAGTAAGTGCTGGCTGAGCGCAATGGCAAAGATTCAAAGCATTCTATTTGAAATAAACAATTTACAGGCACTTTTGAAATGTCAAGAAGTCAGTCAGTTAGAAACAATATGCAGCATAATTCACATTCTGAAGCTTAGATCTCTATGGAGAAGAATGTACAAGAAATTCCATGGTCCATGTTTCTTGTCGCTACTATTATGTGAGAATAATGTAAATAAAGTAAAAAAACCTAAATAACCACTATAAAAAGCACCACATATAAAATAGGCGGGCATAGGTATAGCCATATTAAAATAAGCCGCTGGCAGCTAAGAGAGGACCAGTCACAACTGACAGCACCCGTTCACAGACATGACGCGTATATATTAGCACCACTCAGCACAACCATTTTGAAGGGAACCAAATGATCCAACACACGCGCCACCATCCCTGAGACATTTAAGAGACATGATAATCTTTCAACTGCCATGCTTATTTATGTCAAACAAGTCCATTAGTAAATTAAAAACCATAAATTTCTCCATTGTACTCAGTATTCACATTTACAAACTTTGGAATAATGCTTTGTACGTTATACAATACTATAATACATAATTTTAAATTTAAAAAAAAATTAAAAAGCAATTTCCAAGCTAGTAAATTTGTACGCCGCATGCATGTTCATCTGTTTGTTGAAGAACAACAGAACAAGCAATTTTTTTGTTCAGATTCCAAGTTCCGGCAAGCCTTGAACTTAGGCCTGCTGTACCTGCAGGAGAGGGGCATTCTGCATGATATGCAGTACACCTGGTGGAAAGAGAAGCACGGTGGCGGTGCCTGCAAGGTACCCAACTCGTCACTTACAGTGTCGCTAACCTGATACTTTTCTCGTTTCTATATAATGTCCCTCGGGATAATCAAAATTTGTTACCTAGATGCTAGACATCGATCTAGTTTTCCACGAGCAGTCCATTGAATATTCTAACGGTCGATGTGTAGCTCTTATTGTAAAAGCCAGATCTATGGCAAATGCTAAGGTGGGTTTGAGTCAGTAAGTCTGATACTCCGGATTTCATTCCACCTAGAATGGATGAAGTTGATTTCCCACCTAAAAAAAGCTTGTATGCAATGTGAGTGCCAGGAACACCTACAAAATTATAATGGCAGGCAACCATAACCTTACCTCGACTATTTTTGTACGTAATACCTACTTTGGTGATAAGTTTTTTCAACTTTAGTCTTTCAGGTATATTTTAAAATTTACCAAGCTACTATTACAGAACAGTTTCAATTATTACTTTTATTTTGAGGTTGGAAATCATTAAATTTCTCTTCTTGCTCTGGATGGAGTGAGAGGGAGTAGGTATTAACCTTTTTCTTATTAAAACCCATCTGTGTTCCTTCTGTCGTTTTTCGAGTTCCAGGACTATGGTAACTTATTGAAATTATCCTGCAGTCCTAGCAGGCTTATCAATAAGTTTTGGAAAATCTTAGGTTTTGTTGGTTTACTATCGGATTTTTACAGTAACATCGATATCGATTAATCAAAGGTATGGTATAGAATGAATGAAGCGGCGCGGGCGTGTTGCAGGTGGAAGAGGAGCATGCAAGCGCGGAGCTGTCCATGACCAACTTCTTGGGGCTGTGGCTGGTGCTGGTGGTGGGCTGTGCGCTCGGCATCGTGCTATCGTGCTGCGACCTAGCGTGGGCGGCGTCGCGTCGCGCCCGAGCCGAGGGCGGCCGTTTACACACGCACTTCTGGTCAGAGCTGCGTTTTGTGTTCCGTTTCGACCAGTCCGTAAAGCCAGTGCAGGTGTGTTATCACAACAGTTAGTACATGCGTCATCCGGCGCGCTCTTTCAGTTTCTCATGAGTGATGCTATGCGTCCCAGGGTCCGCTAAGTCGTTCGTCGAGTTCGTCGGCCGGTACAGCACGCTCAGCGGAGTTAGAGCCGGGCTCGGCAGAGTTGGAGCAGGGCTCGGCGGAGCGCGAGGTGGGGTCAAATCAGGGCTCACCGTCGCCGCAGGTGCTGGGCGTTGCGGGAGCCGCAAGTCCGCGCCGGCGCCGTTCCTCTATGCACACCGCCAGCCTACGCCTCGCACGTCATACCAACCGGGACTCCAACACGCCTTCGCGACGATAGCCTGCTCCTGCGTATTGCACACCAATATCCCATCTTTTCACGTCATGTGCCTGATGATTTCGATTTCGCTCAGATCTATTACCAACCAGCTTGTCATTGTCATAAATACCCATGTGATTCGTGTACCTTCTTGTCGCGAACATTATTAGATTATAACATGTGTAAATTGAATGTAAGATTATTTTTCTATTATATAAAAATCTCGTGTCACAGTGTTTGGGTCGTGGGCGTCTTTGGACCGGGACGGCGGTCCTAACTTCCACCTATAAATTAAATACAGTTTTTTTTTTTGGTGACTGTGCTTTTTCCCTTGTGGTCCCAAAATATTACAAAAAATAAAAAAAATATTTTTATACGTAGAACTACCCTGGAACTGCTTGACCGATTTTTATGAAATTTTTTGTGTATATTTGGTAGGTCGTTGGCTATTTTTACCCTCCCACTCCCACTCCCCATTTTTTCTTTTATAATTTATATGGCAGAACAACGTTTGCCGGGTCAGCCTCGTATTTATATATTAAAACAGTAGAAATGTTTAAGTACGTAAGTTACGCCTCAACCGCCGCCAGGATTCCGATCCCGATTTCCGGCTACCGTAGGCGCGGGCTTGCGGACGGCGAGCAATGGGTGGCTCGCCGTCCCATCGTCCGGTAACCATCCGGACCGAGCCCAAGTCGTCGGCGGCGCGTAGTGTTCCACGCGCGCCTCAAGGAGATGTCAGCAACCGTAGGGGCCCAGCAGGGTCGAAGCCTACTGGGGCCATGGGTAGTGTGAAAACGAAACCCGGGGCCCTGGGAGGAAGGCAAAGAAGGATCAGTTTTTAGTCAGTAAAAGTCTGACACTATCTCCTGCTCCGCCCAAGAGCGGGATTTGTCATAAGATGATTATCCCACCTAAAAAAAAAAGTACGTAAGTTGTGACAGTTAAAATGGCGGGAGTACCAAAACCCACAACACATTAAATATCATACCACAGTAAAATAAATAGATTTTGGTAAATATATATATCAGTGTGAACCGACCTACCTATGAAATGGCGGGCAAATTAAACATGTTCTATTACTTAAAATCGATGTGTGTAAAAGACGAGAGCAGGGAAGGAATTGACGTCATTTTAGGGTACCACGACATGGACAGGTTAGGTTAGGTCGCCTTAAACTTCGTGGTTATTATTTTTATAACCACCCGGAAATAGGAGTCTTACTATAAATCCCGCGGAATAGAGGACCTGAGTACTTATACATAATAAAACAACTTGAAAAAAAAAACTGGCTATAAGTAACAAAGGTACTTAATGTAATTTGCTTACAAGTACTCAGGTCCTTATTTCTGCGCGCGTGGTATAAAGTAACGCTTAACGCATATAGTTTAAACCTTCTAACCTAACCTGTCCAAAGATTCAAGGATTCAAAAGCTTTTATTTCAAATAAAGCATTTACAGGCACTTTTGAAATGTCAAGAAGTCAGTCAGTCAGAAAAAATTATGCTAATTGCACATTCCAAAGCGTAGATCTCTATGGAGAAGAATGTGCAAGAAACTCCATGGACACTCTTTTCAAACATGTTTTGCAAAACAAATATTTCTGTTACATGTTTCTTGTTGCTATCATGTGAGAACAATTCAAAATTCAAAAATTCAAAGCATTTATTTCAAATAAGCCATTTACAGGCACTTTTGAAATGTCAAGAAGTCAGTTTGTCAGAAAAAAATGATGCTAATTGCACATTCCAAAGCGTAGATCTCTATGGAGAAGAATGTGCAAGAAACTCCATGGACACTCTTTTCAATCGTGTTTTGCAATTACAAATATCTCTGTTACATGTTTCTTGTCGCTATCATGTGAGAACAATGTCAATAAAGTAAAAATAAAAACTAAATATAGATATTAAAATAGCAACTGGCAGCTAAGAGATGACCAGTCTCAACTGACAGCGCCCGTTCACGGACCTGACGCGAATATTAGCACCACTCAGCTCAACCATTATAAAGGGAACCGAATGATCAAACACACGCGCCACCATCAGTGAGACATTTGAGTGAGCATGACAAACTCTCAACTGCCATGCTCATTTATGTCAAACAGGTCCAATATTATTATGTCAAACCACTTCATGGTACTCACACTTACAAACTTTGAAAAAAATGCTTCCACATTATACAATACTAAATATAATAATAATTAACTACAATAATATTTACAAATTTAACAAATTAAAAAAAAAACATTAAAGACTAATTATAGTTTCAAAACTAATCAATTGGTACACCCCGGTGGTAGTGGAGCTGGCCCAGCATTGAGTCAAGCATTTTTATCTTGAATATAATCCTCCAACTTATAATATGCTTGCCTGCATAGTGTGCGTTTAATACAAGATTTAAATTTCTTTTAATTGAGTTCTAATATTTGGGGAGGTATTTTATTATAACATTTCAAACAGTACCCCATGAAAGAAGAGGCCACTTTTGCCAGTCTGAAACCTGGTTGAACTAATTGCTCCCTTTTTTTGTAACATAATTATGTCTATCGCCTCTTTTGCTAAAAAGATGAAGATTTTTTCTAACGTAAATGATGTTTTCATAGATATATTGACAAGGCACCGTCAATATGTTAATATCCTTAAACAGTTCTCTTAGAGAATCGCTCTTTTCTGTAGAATAAAAATTGAGTCGATGTCTGCAGCCCGTCCCCATAGTAAGGTTCCGTATGACATGATACTATGAAAATAACTAAAATAGACTAGTCTAGCGGTATCAACGTCCGTAAATTGGCGGATTTTTCTCACAGCATATGCAGCTGAGCTAAGCCGTCCCGCAAGAGATGTTAAATGAGGACCCCATTGTAGCCTTGAGTCAAGTGTATTATTATTATTATTAAATAATTTTATTGCACACCTTAACATAATACAGGACAAACATTTATATAAATAAGTGTACAATAGGCGGTCTTATTGCACAGGGCAATTTCTACCAGACAACCTTTGGATGGACTGATCGAAAGGAAAATATTTCGGGCTGTCAGTGTACAACAACTTATAGAATAATGTAAAATAAAATAATTAAAAAATTATAGTGTAATCCCTAGGAAAACCATTTTATAGACAAATTCTAGTTTCTCATTGTTCAATATTATGTCACAATCACTACTATTGACATTCGTTAAGGAAAATCTTATCCATTTCGTTTTTTTTCCATTTAGAACTAGATTATTAGCAGTGAACCACTTTTGGACCTGCAGTAGGGCGTTATTTTCGTCTTCAAGATTATTATTCTTTCTATTTATCTTGAAAATCAAGGAAGTGTCGTCGACAAGTCCGTGTCGGGGTGCCCTAAAATTACGTCACCTCTTTCCCTACTCTCGTCTTTTATTTACACACTTTATCGGCTGGGCATTAGGTTAGGCTATAGAATACTTACTTAGGTAAAGTATTAAATAAATCATATTTCATACATTACCTACATGTTTTTGGTATTCTATAGATTGCCTAGATATTATATAGAATACCGAATTATACAGATTGCCGGTAACATACTATATATTTCTTAAAAGACTTACTAAGACAGGACCGTTCATCACGCGACTGAGTTACACCTTCGTCACGGTCACACTTGTATCCGCCATCCTGATTGACTGGCCTGTTGGTCTAGTGGTTAGTGGTCCTGACTGCTAATAAATGCTGGAGGTCGTGGGTTCGATCCCCACCCAGGACAAATGTTTATGTGATGAGCACGATCATTTGTTCTGTGTCTGGGTGTAATTTATCTATATATGTATGTATTTAGAAATATATAAGTAGGTTTATCAGTTGTCTAGTACCCATAACACAAGCTCTTCTGAGCTTGGGACTAGACTGTGTGATAGTTGTGGAATATTATTTATTTATTTTATAATTTATGTACACACAAATATACAGAAGAGATGTAGACTATAGTGTGTAGAAAATAAGCAAAAAAGAGATATGTTGTGAGTGTATTATATTATATTATTATATCCTAGTTCACACACCTGCCGTTCTTATACAGAGTGGGATCTTCGAAAAACTCGTCGATGTCTCAGCAAAAGTCCCTGCACAGGTAAGATTTTTAGAAGAAATTATTTATTTATTTATTTATTTATTTATTATTATAGAAAAGATTTTTTGATTTATTGTAATTTTCTCAAAGATGACGACGACCCCGATATACAGGGTGATTTATTTAAGGAAACACTTTTGAAAAAATGACGCGATAGATGGAGAAATGACAAAAAAAAAAAAAATAGAGAAAAATACTCATAGCTGTGTTGGAACCGAATTTAATGAAAATAAAAATTGAATCATAGGTTTTTTAAAAAGTCAATAATGATTGCAAGAATTTTTTGAAAAAAATAAACTCACACTTTGTATTGTTAGGCTATTTGACATTGTCATTAATTAGGATTAAATTTTAGGTAGAAATGACATACAAAAAACTGAAGTTTACTTTTAAGTGACCACTAGTAGTATTAAAAATTCCTACAAAAGCATAGGTTGCAAAGAAATTTTCAATACTACACACATGCAAATTTGTCACTGCAGCCCTCGGCTCCATATGCCTACGGCTCGTGCGAATTCCGCCTCGGTCACAATGACAAACTTTCTGCACTTGTATCAAAATGCACTATATTCCGAGCGAAAAGTTTTCACGTCAAAGAATAAAGATCAGCCCCCTTATGCAAGTTACAGTCGTATCGTTCGCGCCGAACCCCTCGAGTAGGCCACGCCTCTGATTCCTTTGTTCTGACGTCATCTCAACGCTCAGTCACGTGGTCAGAACAAAGGAATCGGAGGCGTGGCCTACTCGAGGCGTTCAGCGCGAACGAAACGATTGTAACTTGGCTAGGGGGGCAGGCGTATAATAAACACACAGCAAGAAACACTTTTTTGTTTGTTTAGTTCTAAATTTGCGCCTAGTTCCGCCAAATAAAATGTTTTTCTTTTCAAGAAGTAAACATAGCCTCTATTATTGATAAAACTTAAGATTTACCCGTCTCCCTGGTATCCTGCATCACAGAGGCACTTAAAAGATCTAGTAGGTAGCATGGTACATGTGGCGTTCGAATGACAGTAACTCTTCGGGCATTGAGAGGACCCCTGAAAGGTAAATGGAATTTTATTTAGTGTTTTACGGCCATTTGAATAACAAAAGGCACCTGGGACCTATTTAATAATCAAATAATTAACGAAAAGAGAAGTCACTCGTCTGCTCAAAAGATTTTTTATTATTGATTGCAGTACTAATTTTTCACCGCAGGTCTCCGTCTGAAATTGGTCGGTAGCGACACAGATTCTGAAATCAGGCCTGATTCATAGAAATATGCGTACCTTCTGTTACATATGACTAGATTAAAGTGGGATTAGAATTGTATTATTGTGATTTACTTTTTGTTTTGGCAACAAAAGTAGTTTCTTATCCCCATTTCCTTCTGGCACATTATCTTTCGACCGCGCGTGAGCAAAACAACTGCATTACGTGGCACTTGTCATGACGACAATTTAATTTGAAAGAAGGACCAAGTTGAAGAATTCAATATAATTGTAATAATATATATGCACCACTGCATAGTATAAAACAAAGTCACTTTTTGTGTCCGTCTGTCCCTATGTGTGTTTAGATCTTTAAAACTACGCAACAGATTTTGATGCGGTTTTTTTTTAATAAATAGAGTGATTCAAGAGGAAGGTTTATGTGTATAATACACGCACAATATAGTAGAGGAACACTAATGATTTTAGAGGTTTCTAATGTGATGTCGTAAATAAACACATTTTTGCGCTTACATTGCAAACGCTGGCTGAACCCTAAGAGATAGATCAAAATAATGTAATACAGTATTGTACACCTTAAAAAGATCTACAAAAAGTCCGCGATGGTATATATCTATCTTTTAGGTATAACCAAAAATAACCATTTTTTACCCTTTACTTTTTACGAGAAATAATCGCAATGCTTGGGAGTTAATTATATAAATCCCTCACTAACGTTCGGGATTAAAATTGCAACCTTCGTTTAGTTCGGATTTCAATATGCCACCCGCGACTTAAAGATACTGCTTTATCCCCTAGTCGCGTAATCTACTATTATTCAATTAAGTACCTTAAAGAAATGGTGCATTTAATATTATAGATCAATATGGCCCTTTATAGCGTGTAATTTAATTGAAGATTTTCGAAGATATTACAGATTTAAAATGCAGGGACATCGCGGTTGCGGCAAATAACTTGATTCTTTCAGATTACTTCCAGATTGGTCCCATTTTTTTCAAATCCAATTCTGATACTTAATGGAATTCATGAGGAATCCAAGGAACTCCTCAAATATTCCAGGCGCTATATAGTGATTTTGGTATTTTCATCGAGAACTATAGCATTTACAGTCAAAAAGAAATATTTGTTGAAGTGGAACTGATGAAGAAGACTAGAAATGGCTAACGGAACTTCATCCTCACATTATCGTATCCTACGAATAGGGGCGTAACTGCATAATAGCAACTTTTCAGGAGACACTTTTTGTGTTTAATTAAATTAAATATTATCAAATATGTATTAGTGATTTCATATAATGTGTATTGATATCTTAAGATTCGACAAGGATTATTTTCAATAAATTATTTACTTTATATTTTAAATGCATTTTGTCCCTTAAATCCTTATTCTCTGTTGTGTTAATAAATTTTCAATATTGGGTACATAGAAAAAAACCACAATGGTGATTGTGGCCGTGTTCTATGGAATGGCTATATTGCGATACGAAGCCCTAATTACGTTTGTGTCTTTCTTTTATGTTTCAAATTATGTTTTTGTTTATTCTTCCGCAGATAAAAGGCGTAATGTAACTTATTGCTCAATGATATTTGAACTTATTCAATACTACAATTTAACAAAACGCGTTCCGCCGACTAGTGGCCGAACGGCGCTTGTACGCTCTCTCCGCGCCCGCGCACACCCACTATTCGCGAAGAATGAGGGCGCATTGGCGATTGTAGGTTTTTTCTTCGATGAAAACGTAGTGCTTAATATGGTGGCTTTTTAGAAAACCTAATTATTTGATAACCTGTACCGTTTTTAATTGTTTTGTTGAACTAGTTATATGTGTTATGATGAGAAGAATTGGATTATGCAATAAAAAAAGAAAACTCCTATGTTCGTTAGGGCACTATTCGTAGGATAAGACGACATAGATATCACAATGAAGATAGTTAGTAACTATGGCAATATAAATAAATAAATGGTTCTGAATAGTTATGTTGAAAATGGTATCATCGAAGTGACCTGATGATGATGATGAAGCCGGAAGATAGGCACCGCCACCCTGTAATTAATCAATGTATCCTAGCCGTGTTTGGGTTTATTAGAATTGTCATGAGATGCACTTTGGCTATAAGGTACTATCGAACTGATCTGATGATGAGGGAAGGTGGAACGTAGACACAGGAACTTCATAATAAAACAATGTAACCTAGCAGTGTTTGGGTTTATTGAAATTGAATTCAAATACCATCGAACTTACCGTTCCAATATAAACGCCTACAATTTCCGCTAAAGATATATTTAGCAATAACCATCAATAAATCGCAGGGTCAAACTTTCAACGCTACAGGCTTAGATTTGAGCGTTGAATGTTTTTCACATGGCCAATAATTATATGTCGCTCTTTCAAGAGTAACCTCAAAAGAAAATATGTTTTGTATTGTCTAATGACAAAAAATCTGTGAATGTTGTATATAAAGACATTCTGTAGTATATTTAGTATACGCCGGTGCAATAAAGGAATCTTAAATGGTGACATGTATTTGCGTTGACAGATAGTACAGACAACATATAAAACTTCTAGTAAAAGTTTTTTTTTTTTCAAAATAAAAATAATAAAAACAAGACTGAGTCACATTAATTTAAAACTAGCTTCTGCCAACGGCTTCGCCCGGGTAAAACTTGAAAATTTTTAAGACACGTGGCGCCACCTATTATCATTAAAGAATTTTAAGATAGCGTGGAAGCAAATCAATACTATTTTCTTTTTCTTTTACGGTACGTGCGAGGATGAGTATAGACGGCACTAGTGTGCGAGCGAGAGAACATGATAAGCGCCGCCATTTAGAATTCCTTTCTTTAATGAACCGGGTTTATACTAGCGACCCGCCCAAGTGCAATGCTGGACAAAGCCGCATCAAAATCCGTTGCGTAGTTTTAAAGATCTAAGCGTACATAGGGACAGCAGCGGGAAGCGACTTTGTTTTAACTATGAAGTGATCAGCATTGCACCCGTGCGAAGCCGGGGCGGGTCGCTAGTCTACTATATTACATTCTGTCTGGGGAGATCTTGGTGTAAAGCATGTTCATCAGGAAATAATAAAAAATAAAAGATTTGAATAAAATAAGAACACCGCTGTATCTTGGAGAATAATGATTTTTATTGGTATTGTCATCAACAGTATTAATTATTTAATAAATAGCGATCACAAAGTGGATCTGTGATATACTTGACCCGATAATGACCGCCACTGATTGTGCGGTTGTGCCTACCTAGACTACGCAATCAGTTCTTGGTAACCGCACGAGACCAATGATAAAGTTAATTTTTTTCCTCAATATCAAGAGACACATTGCGTAAACCAGGGCCTAGGGTTACCAGGTCCTAAAACCGGAAGGCCGAACAGATCAAACCTGACCAGTTAAGGGATATTGAGTAAAATACCGGACATCTTAATTTATTTGGGATTTTGTGTTTTAATTTTGAATACTCTTTAATCAAAAACTCTTCTCAATGAAAACAGCAAACTTCAACAGCCTTCTTTGTTATAGGTGACTGGTGAAATGTAAAAGCCGGACTGGCTGGCTAATACCGTCTAATTTGGCAGGAAACGCATCCAAAAAACTCAAATTAAAATGACGCTTGACAACCCTAAGTGGGTTTTTGGTCAGATCTATCATCATTTAACCTAAGGCTGAGCGCACACTTGAGACAAGACAGTCTTTAGACAGACTTGTCTCACATAGTCAAGTCTGTCTCAAAACTAAAACGAAACTGTTTTATCTAGGGATGAAAAGTACCATTGAGGTATTGATACTTTTACTCGATACGGTATCGGTCATCACGTATCGATACTTACTCAATCTCAATCGAAAAGTATCGATATAAAGAACATTCGAGTACTAAACATAGAATTCGAGTATTGGACTCGAACCGCGGAATCGTGTCATGATTCGAATACACAAACCGAATCGAGTCAACTCGATCCACCAAAGCAGTGACTCGGCATATCACTAAGTATAAGTACTTCAATATATCGATATTTGAACCCGATATATTTTGATCCGATACATCGATTTATCGATACAAAATATTTAATATCAAAAATCGCTTCAAAAAAGTTTTTTTTTTCAAAATTTAGTTACTAGATGAATATATAACGGAATTCAAAGAAAAAAATAACTGTATTGTCCATGACTAGTCTGTTTTTTAATTTCGTTACCTACCAGACAATGCTGGTTTGACTGAAATAATAAATTAGTCTTCAAAATATTAGAATATTGTAATGTAATTTAATTAAGATTTTCATAAATTAAAATAAATAAAAAAAATACATAAAAATTACTATTACCTATTATTGAGCTAAACTGAACCAAATAAATTATT
This sequence comes from Mythimna pallens, assembly GCA_961205895.1. Taxonomy (NCBI): domain Eukaryota; kingdom Metazoa; phylum Arthropoda; class Insecta; order Lepidoptera; family Noctuidae; genus Mythimna; species Mythimna pallens. The sequence goes on from OY540834.1 coordinate 14,347,563, forward strand.
CTTTTCAAACCAAAGGAAAGTTTGACCGATATATCGATTTCTTTTCCCTGATATACCACCGAGGCCGATATTAATATTTTTATAAATATCAATAAATTGATTAAAGACATGTTTCATCACTGCCGACACACTACTAGGGAGGAGGTACGTTGCTAGATTGTTTTGTCTTCGATGTGCGCGCCCGCATACATACAAAAGGGAAGCCGACTGTCGTTAGCCAGAATTGTCACTGTGCAGTTTTTGTTGTTGTTAGACAATTTGGTCTATGAGACATCTTGTCTTAAGTGTGCGCGTCTTTATATGTTTGGTAAAGCAATAGTCTGTCTTAAGACTGCCTTGTCTTAAGTGTGCGGTCAGCCTAAGTCAATAAACTTGTTTTTATCAATAGCACTTTTCAGAACTTTGAGTAAGAAATCTGGACAAGGAAAATAATAGTTCATTTTTAGGATTCCGTAGTTACGGTCCACAAAATACGTGTAACTCGCTAAATGGCTACATAATAACGATAAAAAAATAATAAAAAAAGTTAAAAATAAAGGTAATTTATTTTTTTACTATTTTTGGTTTTGCTCTATCACGAAAACGGTAATACATAAAAGCATATCAGGTTATTGTTTATGCTAACACTAATATATAATAAAAAGAGGTTGAGTACCTGACTACAACTTAAATATAAAGATGATGAGTACGGCCTTTTTAAACATTGCAAAATTATGTCAGTCTTTGATAAATTCAGGTCAATTATCTTAGACAAATTTAATAATATATTAGCTCTTTAATATTAAACAGTTGACTAAAACAGTTACGAGATCTTGATTACCTGCCAACATATAAATTACCGACAACTGTAAATGTGTATGGCATGAGAACTTGGAAATATTACCTGATAATTTGAATAAAATTCCAAAAACCGTGCAATCAAATATTTTCACCAGTCACCAGTACATATAAAAAATGTAAATTTACCCTGATAAAATATTGTAAAACTGGTGACATTACATCTTAAGATTTATAGTGAAAGTTTATTTATTTTTTATGTAGGTAACATGCTGTGAGCGAGCTTGCTATCTCCAGTTTGTCACATAAACCTTTTAAGGTTTCAGACAAGTGTTTTGTTGTAACGAGTGTAAAGTGTAAATGAATTGAATGATGAACTAAAAAAAAAAAACTTTGAATCAGTTTTGAGTACGAAGGTTTCACCTTACCGCAAATACATATTACATAATACGATACTCGCAAAGTCTAGGCTTTGACTTCGACTAAATTTCGTAAGAAACAAGGTCTGTCACCAATACGGAATCCTTCGTAAGCGAATGCGACTCGCACTTAATCGGTTTTTTTTTTAAATTCATTTCTCTCGTTCATTATTAGAATAAGTAAATATTTCGGTTTCCAGTGTTTCGTAGCCTGGTCAGAGGTTATCACCTCGAGTTTTATATAAACATTACTATTTGTTATGTCCGGTATATAAAGATCTAAAATTTAATTTGATAGACAGTTTTGTCTTACTTAGTCAAGAGTTAAGAGGAACATATTAATCATGAGCAAGTTCACGGTGCGTAGTTTATAATATTTAAACACAATTGTGTTATTATAGCAAAAATAGTGATATTGGATTTTGTAACTGAGTACCTATACTTTTGTCATACTGTTTTTATCTTCAATATACTTAATTATCCAAAAAAAAATTGCCGATTCTTTTTTTGGTGTTTTTTTTTTTGTATAAAAGTTTAGATTCCTAGAAAAAGTTTGCATTAAAGTTTGTAATAAATAATTTTCTTACTATTAATAGGTTTATCGGGTTTGATATTATTCTTAAATTTGTTTGCTAAAATATAGATATTGGCTAATACAAAAACCATATTAATACAGTGCATCTTATTTTTAAATTTGTATTGACTCAATTATCTGATATACTTACTATTCTTATATTCCAGATTGTTCTGCTGGTAGTAGCTTTGGTCACCATGACCGTCGCGAAACCTCAAGGTGGTGAGTTAAACTCCATTTTTATTTAACTAATTACATTGAACTTCAGCCATACTATTAGTGCTATTCATATTTCCTGATTAAGAGAACATGATCTGACGCTTGTGTATCCAAGTTTATTTTATAAATGGTCCAGGCAGTAGCGAATTACTTAGGTAGGTACTTACTATAAAAGCTCATTAAAAACTAGCAATACCTTTCCGACAAGGTAATTATATAATAGAATAAACTTTTTTGTACATCAATATAGATAAATAAAAACATGTATAATAGATTTATATTATATCGACGGTTGAAAGGCTAATTGATCTAAGCAACATTAAAAAAAAAAATTAAACCTGACTCAAACGACGGAGAAAAATTTGCTGATTCCGAATATGTATATAACTCAATAATGGAAAAAATGTCGTTTAGATCAATTAGCCTTTCAACCGTCGATATTATAATTCTTCCATAAAAACTTTTATTAGTACTATTTTGTTATTTATTTTTGTCACATTGAGTAGTCACCATTTTCTAATTATCCGGTGACATATCAAAATAGCTCACACGTATTTATACCTACATATGTAATTCAGTACGTGTATTTTTAGTTGGCAATCGTAGAATGTGAGATAGGAGATTGGGAGGCCTAAGAACTAAGTTATTAGACTCCTACCACTGTCTCGACAAACTTAATTAATTTGTTTTCAATTTCTTTGCAGTTGATGTGATAGATGGTGACCAGCAAGGTAATTATAATAGTCTGTAACTTAAAAAAAACTGTCACTATTCATTAAACCCGAAGCGAACGCCGGCGTTCGCTCGCTCACTGTCTTTCTATTGTGTCTCTAATTACAGTAGTCAAAAGTTGAATATATTAAAAGTAAAGAGTAACTTAATTAGGTACAAATTATGAATGGTTTGTAGAGACATAACCAAGATAAAGTTCAGGATTTTAATCTATCGACTGCTTTCACAATCGACAAAAAACATATTTAAAATTGTGAGGGATGAAACATTTAGTTCAATGAAATGCAGAGGCCTTTACTAAAGTGAGTCAATGGTGCTCACTCGACAGTCGAAAGGTCATATCCATTGAGTTTGTTTCGGTGTCTCCTCTAACAAGAGTCACGGCCCTTATTTTTTTTGGGTCGTGTTAGTTTGTATTTAAACCAATCTATTAAGGGCCTATTACAGTACTCGATATTCAGACAGTCTTAGTCGAAGTCGCGTAGTGTAATAAGGGTTAGACCGGTCTTACTCGGAACAAAAAATAACACTGCCTAAGTATCGTGTGCTGAATATCGCGTAGTGTAATAGGACCTTTACGGTATACGATTTTTAGAGTTCCGTAGGTACCCAAAGGGTAAAAACGGGACCCTATTGCCATCACTCCACTGTCCGTCTGTCATCAGGCATGTCATGTCATCATGAACCGAACCAAGCTAGACAGTTGAAATTTTCACAGATTTGCAGCGCAATTTTTTTTTTTTTTTTTTTATTCGTTTATATACGAAGTAAAATTTGAATGTCTAATTGTTGATTTCTTTGCAGTTGACTTCGTTGACGGCGCAAGTCAAGGTAATTACATAATTATCTAATATTTAACAAATACTATTTATTACAATAACAATTAAATATATTATATATATATATATATATATATATATATATATATATTTTAATATTCAATTCATATATTCAATATATGTAACTATAATCACGAAAAGGGAATATTTAATTCATACTCTGCTTGATTTAAACTGTTTATTGTTATTATTTTTAAATTATTTACATTTTTATTATTATTTTTAATTACATTTTTTATTCGTGTTGCAGTGGACGTTGTTGATGGTGACCAGCAAGGTAATTTTATTTAGTAACTTAATTAACAAGCAAGCCGTATGCTCAGACATTGAATTACTTACTAATGATATAATAGTCCGGTAGATTTAGACATCCGACGTTACAAAAATTCGCACCCAGCTGAAAATTGTATTTTTGACCTTTGACCCCCAAATTTTTTTTCCCAGGTTACGATTTGATGAGGATTTTTTAGATTTCATTTGTGATAGTGTTTTGAACAATCCTACCAATTTTCATCTGGGTGCAAATTTTTGTAACCTTACCCCTATTTTTTGGTCTAATTTGACTAGACTATAATCTTTTTATTATTATCATTTATATTTAAATATACTAGCAAACAATAAAGAGTTTCTTATAAATATTACGCGAGCACTGAGGAAGATAGTTCGAAAATTATTCCCCTTTAGGGGTTACAAAGGTTAAAGAAAATTTGAATTTGAAGTTAGAAATGTGGAACTTTTAGACAATTGTTAATAATAAAAAATTCGTCTGAAAAGTTACCGATACGTCATCCCGTCAGAGTCAAGTGTTGAATTTTTAAACTAATGTTTCGTGTATTTATTTTTCAGTTAATTTCGTCGACCCCACGGGTGAGTATCTCTGAAATGGTTAATAGCATCTTTGACTTACTAAGATAAAAGTGCCCAATGAGGCTCAAATTAATAACACATGCACCATTTGGTTAATGCAGAAAGTGTAGTTTTTTTTTAAAGATTTTTTGACATCGTTTGTCTGATTTATTTTTGGCACCCTTTAGCAATTTTTACTATGCTTGTTGTAACTGGTTTTAAAGTACTTATGATAATGTAATTTAATAATGACACAAAATATTATCTTTTTTACAGTTGATCCTCGTGGACCGGAAAAAAATTAAAAATAGTATAATTTCCAATAGTTATAAGTAATTTACAGTGTAAAGTGGTAATCACAAACCAATTTTGTAAAATAAACCTAATTTCAAACAATTCTGTGCCTTATTTTTACAATAAATTACTCAGTGTGTTGCGAAAGACCGAACTTGATTGGCCAATGTGGGTCAAGTTCGGGTCAACTAACCACTTATTATATCATTAAACAGAGACTTCAAGAGATAATATTTAACATCACTCGTATACCTACTCTCCGAAAAACTTGACATCGATAAAAAGTTCGCTGCCTAACATGGTAACTAGCTGTAGAACGGTAAGTCACCTCTTTGAGGAGTGGCTGGAGCGGCAACACGGCGTCCTCACCTTTCGCATGACGCAGGTCCTCACCGGACATGGCAAGTTCGGTAGGTTCCTGCATCGGATTCAGGCGGAAGCAACGCCCTGGTGCCATCATTGTGCGGACCACCCAGAGGACACGGTGGAGCATACGGTGGAGGTGTGCCCCGCTTGGGCGGAGCACCGCCATATCCTCGTGGAGGCAATTGGCGGCAGCGACCTTTCGCGTCGGGCCCTGGTTCAGGCTATGGTTCGGAGCGAGGAGGAATGGCAGGCGGTCGCCTCCTTCTGCGAAGCAGTAATGCTAGCGAAGGAGGAGGCTGCACGCGTGAGGGAACGAAGGTCCTCACGCCCTAGCCGCCGTAATTCCGACCCCGACTACCAGCCACGGTAGACGCGGGCTTGCGGACGTCGAGCACTGGGTAGCTCGCCGTCCGGCTGTTCGGTAATTAACCGGACCGAGCCCGGTCGTCAATAGCGCGTTGAGATCCTCGCGCTCCTTAAAGAGATGTCAGCAAACCGTAGGAGCCCAGCAGGGCCGATGCCCGCTAACTACGACCGCGGAGAATTTCTGAAAGGGAAACCCGTAGTCCTAGGACGCAAAGGGTAATTGAAGGATACAGGTGTGGTTTTAGTCAGTAAAAGTCTGACACGCCCTCGCGCTCCACCCAGAGCGCGAGAAGTCATTTGGATGATATCCAACCTTAAAAAAAAAAAAACTAGCTGTAGAAGCAGTTGAAAAATGGCTACCATTTAAACGGCTAGCTAATAGATGTTATGGTCAGCTCCAAAATTCTTTGTCAGAAAACAAAGTAAATTGAGGTGCTTCTATTGATAGGCAAAAATAACTAAATTAATCAGCAAGAAAAGTGATATTGGACAGGATTAAAATTAATATTATAGAAATTTAAATATGTACAGCAATACTAATAAAATACTAGCAAATTGCCATTCGGATTTTATCAAATGTTGGCTAGGTGTAAAAAAAAAATTGAACTCCATTGGCAAGGTGCTATCGATGGTCGTAAACTGGGCTCGTTGCAGGGGGCTCATATTTATGTCTGTAGGATATTAAGGAACCTAACTTAAAGTGAAAGCCGGGGGTTGATCTTTCGCTGAATCTAGCCTTTGTCATCCCTTTCGAACCTAACCGGAGTGCCCTATGTTCCCTATGTCGGTGTGCCCTATTTATTTTACAAACATATGCCATATCAAGCAGATTAAATTTATGTCTACTTGCTGTCTGCATAGCATAGCATAGTCGACTTGCTGTCTCATTATCTTTTATTAAGTTTAGCAGATTGCTGGTGGTATGGGATGACAATAACCCAGCGTAAATTAAAAGTCACCAAGATAATTTCATAATCATGATTTGACTGGCCTGTTAGTCTAGTAGCCAGTCGCCCTGACTGCTATATATATAACCTAACATTTGGGCAGCATCCTCATTAACCAGTATCCTCCTCCACCACGACAACGCTCCAGCTCACTCCACCAGGCGGGCTATTGAATATTTGTTTATCGAAGGCTTCGATCAACAGTGATCGAAGGTGTGGAGTTAGTGAAACAGTTTTTTCTGGTACCATGTGACTTTTATTTTTTTGCAAAGATAATATCTTTTATTTATTCGCTTAGAAAAATTCGTTTTATGAACTATAAAGATACCGTGGCTGCGTTTGAAGGCGTGGAAGAGATCCCTAAAGAAGAGTGGGCCAACCGCTCACTGCTGAATTCATTGGTTTAATCACATGTAGCGGTACCTAGAAAGGATCGGAGACTACTTCGAAAAACAATAAAAATATTGACATGCTTCTTCATCATTCCGTTTTTTTATTTTCTATAAACTTTCAGTATGACCTCCGTATATACTGTAACAGTCTTTTATATGTGAAAATTAATCTTTGTATTCTTAAATTATCGCCCAAAATGTTTCCACCTTGTAAATTAAACTAGTCGCAGACTCAAGGTAAGAATGTATTCTCATAACAAGAATTTGTAACCAAGAGGACACACAGTACGAAAAATAGACAACTTCAACTCTTCATTAATGGTATTTGTCGAAGAGACACCACAATTTTGCCAATTACATGTGCGAACTGTTATTAAACTATCAAAATAGTCAAGAAGTTTTTTTGAAGAACATTTTTTAATTTTTGCTTTAGCATAGACAATATGTTAGACTATTGCTAAAGACGTCAATGTCAAAATATTTAAAAGAATCTTGATAGAAACGTATTTTTTTGTACAAAATATCTTATACTTATTTTAATGGTACAAACACGTAATGAGTAAGAAGGCGCTGACTAAATTAGGTCAGAAATCATCAGTCTTGAACGTGAATACGAATAGTTCAAAAACCTGCCCAAGTGTCTTCACACTCACTTTTGTGGTAGAAGTGGTGGGCATCGATCTCTGGCATGATTGTAATGAAGGATGGCTCGACCTCGGGCCACCAGTTCAAGGGGTCAAGCTTACGTATCACTTATATCCAGGACAGATCTTTGACGTGGATGTGGTGATATGGCCTCACGTTGCGAAGGTGACGAAAAATATTATTATTAAAAGACCGTTGTTTCCCGCTGCAGAGCCATTGCCTAAAAAAAAGGATAGCCTATCCTTTCTTTTCAGAGCCTGAGCACACTCGTTTAGGAAGAAAGTTAGAAGTTTGCCATTCCGAATTAGGTTATTAGTATTATAGTATTAAATCTCGGATTAATACATTGCATGCATTGGGAAGCGGTTTCAGACCGGCAAACTAGACGCGAACTGTAGGTCCTGTTGTAACGCGCGCTTTTGAAATTTCCCACAATGCAAATTGCAATTTTTACGATACAAAACAAAACAATACAATACAACACAATACAGTACAATACAATAAGCCTACTTCGCATACCTGAAAGACGGTCTGTGTACCGCCATCCAGTGAGACACCATTAGGCCATCCACCCTGCTGGCTACAGTAGCCACGAGGCTATTGGGGCTGTCGCGCATCCGACGCATCAGTGATGCGATTCTCAGCCGCAGAAGTGAGCCGAAATCCGGAACAAGCGCGTCCGCGAACATCCCCGACGCGCTACAGAAACGCGGCAACCCCAGCATTACCCGAAACGCGTTATTATATTGGACTCGTAGAGCATTGTACGAGCCCTATGTATAACTGACCCACACATGTACACTGGCAGTAGGCCCTGAACAGTGTTATTTTAACTTCACGCTTACACCGTGCGAACCTGCGAGCCAGCATGTTACACCTGACAGCCAACGCTCTACGTTCCCTCTCTAAGTCAGCGTCATCCAACAGACTATCGGTGACCTAGTGTCCCAGATATTTAAAACGAGTGACTCTTTTCAGTGGAACTCCGCCCAAGGAAACCGGTGGAACAGTGCCACATATTTTATTTTGCCCCCTAAACACTAAGAGCTCGCTTTTTGTTGAGTTATACCTGAGACCATGAGTCACCGCATAGTCTTCACAGATTCGGAGAAGCCTTCTTAACGCACTAATCGATGGGCTCAACAACACCATATCGTCATTCGTAACTAATATTATTGACACATTGCCCGTCAATGGAGCAACCGATTTGGGTGTTACTGAGCTCACAAATAAGCCGGTTGACATACAGGTTGAAGAGCCTAGGTGAGCTAAGCCCACCCTGCCTCACGCCGCACTCCAACCTGTACTCAACAATAATATATATAATATATATATAATATCATTTAAAAAAAAAACACTTATTTTTTCAAGAATCTATAAATGTTAATAATAATTTTAGTGTTTGAATACATTTTGTGATCCTTCAGGTGGTCTGTGGAACCAATTACGGTTGGGTGCGGACTTGGCAGTTTCTAGAAAGAAGATGGCTGACTTTTTCGATACGTCACATGTTTCCTGTTAATGTGATGGACCTGCGTAACTTCGTGGCAACAGTGACCCCTAATTTTGGATTGGGAGCACTTAGCGCAAAGTATTAAAACAATTTTTTTATAACGCCCCTTGCTCACGGCGACTTTTTGTAGCGATGCCGGAGCAAAGCTATCACGCGTTCGCATAGGTTCAGTCGCGATGCGGTCGCTAGCGGTTTGCCTTTGCTCCCACCACGATTCTCTGTCGCGATGCAAAGGCGATACTGTTCATCTGTTGCGGTTCTGTCACGATGCAAACGCGATTCAGTAACGGCACAAAAATGCCACAGTTGCAAGATGGACTCCATTGAGGCAACATTAGTAACGTTGCCTTTTGATGCTCGGTTCTGCAGCCACACGCTGTTCTCTCCCCGATATCGTCCGACAGTCGCGCGTTTGCACCGATATAGTCGCGATGTTTTAGCGTGTTGGCATCGCTTCTGTAGCGCAAATGCGACTAACGCGCGTTAGTAGCGTTGCTGCCGCGCGTTTACGAAACGCGCGAAACCATCGCTACAGAAAGTCGCCGTGGGCGTGGGGCCTAATAAACAAGCCGGGAACTGGCACAGAAATGTGCAAGTAGCTTGCGTATCATAGAGACATATTATAATATCATTTAAATAATCAGAACGTGATATGGCATGGTTAGCAATTACAGGGGTATTTGGGGCTATAGAATAACTAGCAAGCCTTATGTCTCACCCATTGGCGGAGAATACCTAGTGTTAGGGTTGCTTGTTGGTTTAGGTGCTTAGTTTACTAGATGGCGTTGTGTGATAGTTCTGGAGTATTAGTATTATTAATAAATACCTAGCGCTAAGTATTGACTTGTATGTGCATTTCAAAAGAAATATAAGACAGTATCGTTTAATCTTTGTATTATTGTACAACTACGTCCTGATCCTGTTGGTGTTTGTCACACTAGCTACCCACCACCAAGTGTCGAGGTGATATAAAAATAACGAAGTCACAAGAATGAACTGAAACGGAGATGCAGTGAGAAATGGTTTTCATAAAAAAAGATGTTTATTTTAATCTAATCTTTGTTTTTCAGTTCCAAAATCGTCAATTCTGCCGAAGTTTATCTACCTCCTTTGCGATTCGGCGTTCGTCGACAGTTCGCCAAAATTATGGACGCAGAGTCGCGAAGTTCTCTGAACGAGTATATCAAGGATATGATATGGTTTCTCGTTGTAAATTATATTCCAAGAACATTTAGGGATGGACCGTTCGATACGCCGTATCCAGTTAAAGGTAAGTCAGTACAATTCTACATTATTGTGAACTTTGTTCTTCAATAGCTTTGTTCTTCAATAAGTTGTTGCTGGAAGAAGCCATACCTGATGAGTGGTGCAATAGCTCTTTGGTGCCGATTTTTAAAAACAAAGGTGATGTGCTTGAGTGCAACAATTATAGAGGAATAAAGCTAATGTCACATACTATGAAAGCCTGGTAGAAAGTTGTTGAAAGGCGACTGAGAGCAGAGAGTGAAATTTCACAGAACCAATTCGGTTTTATGCCTGCTCGCCGTACAACGGATGCCATTTTCGCTATACGCCAGCTGTGCGAGAAATACAGAGGTGCGCATAAAAACTTGCACATTGTATTCGTTGACCTCGAAAAGGCATACGACCGGGTACCTCGTGAGGTTCTGTGGTGGGCCCTTAGGGAGAAAAGTGTGCCTGGGAAGTATGTGCAGTTCATCCGAGCGATGTACAGTCGATGCAGTACCCAAGTCCGGTCTACAGTGGGCACCACTGGCAGCTTTGATGTGGCTGTCGGCTTAAATCAAGGGTCGGCTCTCAGCCCTTACCTCTTCCTGATGATAATGGACGCTCTGACGTCGGAAATTCAGAAAGAGGCTCCCTGGTGTATGCTGTTTGCCGATGACATTGTGTTGGTTGCCGGGAGTGGCCTAGAGGTCCAGAACAGATTGGAGGTGTGGTGGCTCAGACTGGACAGTGTTGACCTGAAATTGAGTAGAACCAAAACGGAATACTTGTTCTGCGATTTCGGCGGTCTCTCCAATCCAGTGCCTTTCCGATCTGCTCCGACTTTCGGTACCTCGGGTCACTCGTCCAAGGGGATGGTGAGGTAGACCGGGGCGTAATTCATCGGATCAACGCAGGATGGATGAAACGGCGACAGGTCACAGGAACCACTTGTGACCCACGGATTCCCCTCAAGTTGAAGGGTAAAATCTATAAGTCCGTGATAAGGCCTGTCATACTGTATGGATCAGAATGTTGGGATGTGAAAAAGACGGATGAAAAAAGATTGCTCGTAACGGAGATGAGAATGTTAAGATGGATGTGTGGTGTGACGAGAATGGATAAAGTGAGAAATGAGTATATTAGGGGAAGTTTGAAAGTGGCGCCAGTGACTGAAAAGTTGAAAGGGAATCGTTTGTCTTGGTATGGTCATGTGAAGAGGGGGGATGAAACGCATGTTAGTAAAAGAGTTATGAGTTTACATGTGGATGGATGGAGAGGGAGAGGGAGACCAAAGAAAAGATGGATGGATTGTGTGAAGAGTGATATGAAAGAAAAGGAAGTTAGTGATAGTATGACGAGTGACAGGGCAGAATGGAAGAAGAAAACGTGTTACGCCGACCCCAAATAACACGGGACAAGGGCAGGAAGATGATGATGTGAACTAATCTATATATCGATGGCTTAGAGTTAAAACCTCGGGTATGCAATTTTAGATAATTTTTGTTATATTATATAAATTCTGAAAAGAAAAGCTGGTAACGCATAATCCTATATCACGCAAAATTTTGAATTGATACTCGTAGCGCGATGTGGAATGCATACTTTGATCGAGTGGGTTTGGTGTGATAACTTTGCAATGGCGCGTCAAAACTTGTGGAAAAAAAAGAAAAACAAGAGAAAAAAGCGTTTGAAATAAATCAATAGTTTTAACACTTTCACAGCGGATCACGATCTCAACTCGGCGCATCACGAGTAGCACTCGTGATCATCTTTCAAACTGTTTATTAGAAAAACACGACGTCTTATCGTGATCCACGTTGTACGCGTTTGTAGCTGAGTTAATATGCTACACACACATATGCAATGTTTGTATGTAGTCAGTCGGCCGTCGGCGAGTGCATTTAAAAAGACCCAAGACCGAATTCATAATTTAAATAATTGAAAAAATGTCAATTTTTATTTACTTTTATTAAATTAACATAAATAATATAATTTGTTTTTATTTATTATTCATAAAATACAATAGTAGATTTTATATACACAAAAAGAATTATCCATATACTACTGTCCGTTATTTTTCTATGATGTTAACAATTATGCAGAAAATCGCCCGCGTACCGTATCAAGCGGCGCTCTAAACGCTCCGCTGTCAAAGTGTTAAATATTTGAATAAAAAACGTAGAAGCTCATTATAATTACATGATAATAAAGGTCTAGTTTGGCTTTTTGTGCCTCCTGAAAAGTTACGTATTTCACAGTTACGAGGCATTCACTCTAAGCCATCGCTATATAAAAGGAGAAACTGACTCGATGAGACGGGTGTCCAAAGTTTGTATGGAAAACTTACTTTCACGCGTTCAAATATTAATTTATTTTGTTTCACTGTGCGCGTCTACGCTATGTATATGGAAAAAATAATCTGCGCGTATCGTCGCATGCTTGTTTTAGAAATAATAACTTAGATATAAAAAAAAAATACGATAAAAATGAACAAAAAACATTACACTGTACACTTATTTTTAATTATGTTTGTCCTGTATTTTTTGTTTATGTGGTATACAATAAAGAATATAATAAATAAATAAAAAAGGCCTATGTTTAGGCAATAATAATTGCTTTGACTTACTAAATTATCACGTAAATGTTATTGAATAAAAGAATATTCGATATGTCCTTAACTATACATTTAAAAATAGTCTGAAACAGAAGCTTTTCTTTTGAGTGTGTGATGGGTGAAAAATGCATCTTATCAGCCCTGCTCCTTTTAAATGAACAACCATTAAAAAAGCTTACCAGTACCATTTAGTCACTACAAACCGATTTCAGAAGGTTTAATGAAACTAGTCCCATTACAGACGTAAGACATCAAGATGCAGCACTTTACCAGGTTCAAGATGTGATCCTGAATTTGAATCGCCGAAAAGAAGAAGAAAATGAACAAGAAAAAAAAATGAAATCTTCGATGAAAGACGTCAAAAAACAGACTCCTGTGGAAAAAGTTAAATATGAAATCAAATTGTCCGGTGATTGGATTTTAGCTGGTAAAGATAAGTTTTGATGTAGTTGGTTGTAGGCACTCTATCTCTAGGCCGATGGATAATGTCTGTTTAGTTTGCCATCATCAAAGCAAAGATGACGAGGAGGCTCATGCTGAATTGTTTTATACCAAATAACTTTTCTTTCAGATTTTTCTTTAAATTGATTTTTCCAGAACTCGTAACATTTAATTTTTAACCAAATTCAAAAAAAGGAGGAGGTTATCAATTCGGTTGTATTTTTATATACCATTTTGGAATCCATATGATGAGAGTTTTAATTTGATACCCATATTGCAGTATCCATTTTTTTTACTCTAAATTATGGCGTCTCACAGTTGTTATATTCTTTTAACGTCACCTATCTAAGAATAGTGTTATCAAGACGGATCTAATGATATCTTAATTATGGAAATCCGTATAGCAGTTTGGGAAATATGAGGTAATCACTACATAATAGTATAAAACTAAGTCACTTCCCGCTGTTTGTCCCTCTTCCGGCTCCTGACTTATATCTTTAAAACTACACAACTGATTTTGATGCGGTTTTTTAAGTAGATAGAGTGATTCAAGAGAAGGTTTATATGTATAATACATGCATAGTATAGTAGAAAAACACTGGTCATATGAGAGGTTTCTCATGTGATGTCGTAAATAAACACATTTTTTCGGTTACATTGCAAACGCTGGCTAGGGTTCAGCCAGCCAGCCAGAGATAGAACAAAATAATGTACTACTGTATTGTACACCTTAAAAAAGTCTACAAAAACATCTGCGATGGTACCTGTCTATCTCTTAGTGATAACCCACAATAACTATTTTTCTTTCTTTACTTTTTACGAGAAATAATGGGTTATTTACGAAACGATTTTAAGCAATACTTACAGCATTGATCCTTATGCAATTAATCTAATCTACATTAAATACATTGTGCATTTAATGTAGATCAATATGGCTAATTTAAATGAATATTTTCGAAGATATTACAAATTTAAAATGCAGGGACAGCGGTTCCGGTGGTATCAGCATTGCACCTTTGTGAAGTCAGGGCGGGGCGCTAGTAAAGAATATTACATACATGTAGACAAGATACGCGTGAAAAACATAATCCTTTTTGCAGTCGGGTAAAAAGCGAATGGACCGTTGAAATAACTCCTTTGATTCTTATTATGTCTGACTGTTACCTCTGGACGTATTACCGGCAGAGCGGGTTTGGAAAAAACCTGGTACACGGGTAGACCGTCTCTTGTAATAGGACATATATTATTATGGTATCTACTTTTATATCGGGAATTCGGGAGTATGTACGCTCCCTTGGAAAAATTTTCGTCTTTCACGTTAGCGAAGCCACCGGTGGAAGCTAGTTTTGAATAAATCTGATAAAATATACTTGTACACTACAATACAAATAGGATGGTGCGGGTGACACCTGTCGGATTATTCATACAATGTAGTTATTTTCTCTCATCTTAAAGATGCATATTTTCGTCCTGCTGTCATCCTACCCATGTTGGATGTAGGAACATTGAAAGGCTGATTATGCTTTATGCATAATCAGCTTTTCAATGTTCCCACTGCTGGGACTCAGGCCTCCTCTCTAGAAGGAATGGGCCGTAATCCACCACGCGGGCCCAGTGCGGGTTGGTGAATGTCATGTCTTCGAATTTTTTGGTTCTAGGACATGCCGGTTTCCTCACGATGTTTTCCTTCACTGTTTTAAGAGCAGTGGTGATGAAATAAATTACACAAAGTAATGCGCCTGGTTGGGTTTGAACCCGCGACCTACAACTCGTTAGTCGGAGCCGTTACCACTCGGCCACCACTGCTCCCCATGCTATGTAAAAAAGACAATTGTTTTTTAGGAATTGGAAGAGTTACACCTTTTGTAGTGACAGGCGACCGCCCTACAGAACAAGGAGAAGTGATAGCGCTGATAAGCAGCATGAATTTGCCAGCGCATGAAGATTTTTCAGTTTTCTATGTAAATGTTTGTAATCTCACTGATGTTCCGATACAAGATTTGCAGCAAAATGGGTAAGTTTCTGGTCTCAACCTAACTTGCAATACAGTAGATGGCTCATGCTCGTGCTAAGTTCATTATTGAAGCAGTTTCTACTTTGTCATCGGATTATTGTAAAAACCGTTCGTTTATGAAAAGTCAAAAGATAAGATTTATTGTATTTTAAATGATTGTTAGGATTAAGATTAAGTCAGGCCATGGTGGTCGGTAGACTGGTACCTATAGTGTTTATTTTTCCCTTCAGTTTTAGTGTACACCGTATAGACCGCAGTAGTACAAGTACGCGCACTCAGTCCCCGCCATAGGTAAAAGCCCACGCCTCCACAAGGAACGGAGCTTGTAATGGTGTTCCTGTCCCTAAGAAATAAAACAAACTAAAAATTTAGAGCTCAGCGTCATCTATCGACAACATGGTTACGCTCGGGCCCATAGCTTTCGTTTAAGAGCGTCCAACTTGAGATAAATTTTCACAACTTTTCATACAACCGCTCCTACGTGAATACGACGTTGCCACACATCTTTCTCTAGATATTTTGGAAACGCTGATTTTTTGTGGATATTATCCAGGTTTCTATTGAAATTAAATCATAAATTTGTAAAAAAATATTACAAAAATCAAACCTCTGAAAATCTGCTATTTTGAGTGTAATTTGGCCCTTGATAATGTATTCTAAAATTAAAAAGTTAAAAAAATATAACTTTCCTGGAACAAGTTTTGTAAAATATTCGAGTGGAATAAGAAATCACAGTACGCCAACACAGCGTTCAGTTGTTCTCTTTTTTCGGGTTGCCTTTTTATCAAATATTGCGTTGGATAAACTAACTAAATAAATACAACAACTAACTAACTAACTAAATACGCATAATAGTCCAGTCAATTTAGACATCCGAGGTTACAAAAAATTGCACCTACCTGAAAATTGGTAGGATTGTTCAAAACACCATAAATGAATTCAAATAAGTCCTCTTCGATCCTACACCTGGAAAAAAAAAACTCGGGATCAAAGGTCGAAAAACGAGTTTTTCGCGATTTTCAGCAAAACAGTAAATTTTATCATAAAATTAGCTCAGACAAAAATTGTAGATCAGATAATTATATCTACAAAAATATCTAAGTTTTATTTTCTTAAGAGCCACCGTTTTTGAGATATAATGATTCACAAAGTTGAAAGAGGTAATGTCATAATATGCACACGTTTTCACGCCACCTTTGAGGTAGTGTACTTAGCGCGTAAGGATCCTATAAGGATCACTTTGTTGTTAAAAAACGAAGAGACATAACTATTACATAAACACCGATTTCAGATATTAAAGTTATTTTGCACTTTTCAGTATTTTTTTTTACATTAAAGTCGGTTGTATTTCGTATGTCTCAACTTAGTATCAACTTAGTTTCATATAAACGTGAGCCTTTTTTCCTTTGGAGTTTCTAAAAAGAAGTCTGTTACAGATTTACACACATTTATACAAGGTGGACGATTAGTGAAGAAGAACATAATTCAGAGCAGCAATCCTTACAAACAAAACGACCCACAACTGATTTTAATTTTAATGATCACCACGCAGTACCTCTATCACGTGCTGTGGCGTCGGATGTCATGGCAAAATTTTTGGATATACCATTTCGAGTAGAGGTAATTATTTTACTTACGATAAATTACTCTGATCAATACTTTTTACTCTTTACTGGCGTGAAGTAATGCAATGTCGATGCATTTAACCTCTAGGCTAATGACGATTGGATCATCAGGGTTAGTGACAATTCATTAGTCCAGATTATGCGTGGCTGGAAAGACCTCACGGCGTCCTTACCTTCCACATGACGCGGTTTCTCACCGGACATGGTCAGTTCGGAAGGTTCCTGCGCTGGATTCGTACGGAAGAATCGTTCTGGTTTCACCACTGTGTGGTTCACCCGGAGGACACGGTGGAGCATGCGGTAGAGGTGTGTTCCACTTGGGCAGAGCACCGCCGTGCCCTAGTGGGGCGGCAACGATGTCTCGCGCCGGGCCTTGGTACAGGCCATGGTCCGAAGCGAGGAGGAGTGGCAAGCGGTCACCTCCTTTTGCGAAACAGTAATGCTAGCAAAGGAGGCGGCGGCACGCGCATGCGCGAGGGAACGGCCCTCACGCCCCAGCCGCCGGGATCCCGATTTCCGGCCACCGTAGGCGCGGACTTGCGGACGGTGAGCAATGGGTAGCTCGTCGTTCAACCGTCCAGTAACGGTCCGGACCGAGCTCAAGTCGTCGACGGCGCGCATTGTTCCACACGCGCCTCAAAGAGAGAAACCGTAGGGGCCCCGTAGGCTCGAAGCCTTCTGGGGCCAAGGGTTCGCTTCTGAAAGGAAAATCCGGTCCTGGAATGAGAGGCAACGAATCAACTAGGAGTGGGCCTAAGTCAGTAAAAGTCTGACAGTCCCGCCCCGCCCAACATCTCCCGATGTTATTGGAGGATTTCCGAATTAAAAAAAAAAGTATACTGGCATTATTCTTACGTTTTCGGTTTCTGTGTCCTGACGTCAACAGCATATGCATTTTATTTAAATGTGTTTTTTTTATTGTGATTTTAGCTTCGGGGAATCAGAATCCCTCCAAAGGTATTTACGGTGCCAAAATTTTTTGGGTACGAGAAATCTGATCGTGATTATGGCGTAGGCGTACCACCTCCGATACCTAATCAAGATGTAGATTTTCTGATCGCACAAACAAAGATTGATGCAAGAGCATTGACAAAAATTAACGGATCTGTCAAAGCAGAGTTTCCATTATATCCTCCAGAAATATCTGTGGTGGCAATGGAACGTGAAGAAGTTTGTACAAACGACGTAAATGCAGTCAGAGCAAAAGTTAAACCTGCCTTGATTATTCAACCAAGCGTTATCCTACAGGCACAAATGACAATAGAAGTATCTTTGGGTCACGTTGGGTGTAAACCTAAGACAAATGTAGTAAGATATTCTAGAATGTACTGCCTTGTTAATGATCGCAACGCCATAATGTCCTTGTTACGCGAAATCATTGAAATTAACGAGTCAATGACTCAAAAAGAGAATAAAGCGGGTTTGTTGACGGGATTCGGATTGGATACAGGAGACACAGTATTATTATACGTGGAAGGTCCAAGGGAGGGACAGATTTTGCGAGTTTGGGAAAAGACGGAAGAATTTTACCCTTCTGTGAAACCCGTTTTTTCAACTTCTGCTAAGTATAGTTGCCGATTGTACCCTGGTAAGTGAACATGATCTTGGTCTTATTTACAACATTAGCACATTATCGTCTTCACACGATGTTTAATTTATATTTGTTTGTTTTTTTAACTTCAGAATTACTACATGCCGCTGTGCCTTTTAATATCATGAAGATGTTTGTGCCGATATCACTGTTGTTAGGTCTAACGCCAATTTACGCCCGACCTGCATTACCATTACCTGCTCGTTCTGTAAGTAAATTAAGTAAGGTACATGTACGGCATTCTTGCCTAGTGCCATATCTGTATCTTCAAATTTATTATGATTTATTCATCTGTAGATAAAAACCATGACAATGTTAAAAGCCATTCAAAATTTGTTTGCAGGCGGTTCTCAAGATAGGACGCTTGATAGGCAGTAACTTCAAAAGTGCTCCGTGCTGTCGTGCGATGCCAACCGCTATGGAGCTCAAGAGTTTTAAACTGGAGCTTTGCGTAGCACCTCGGCCTCCGGCAGTTTTTATTACAGAAATATCCAGAATAATACCAGGTTCCTGAATGGCTTATTAGCGCCGAAAATAACAACACATTTGTACTTTCTTTGATTTTGGCTTTGGCCCGCAGCGTTGTTTCTTGCACGACTAGAGAGAGAGACACCCAGGATACTGTGCTCCATGGCTTACTGGCGAGTTTGAAGCCTTAACTCTAGCTGAAATGATGCCCAGAATACCACTACCCAGAAAGCTTGAATGCTTGAGTGGGATTGGGCTGGCTGACATGTTTGCCTTTTGTCAGACGAGAAATGGAGGGTCATATGATTGAATGAGTTCCAGTCATCGTCATTCTAATTATTCCACACATTAATGGAGGTGTATATCATTTAATTCCCTTCAATTTGCGAAAAAAATACTTGCTTTGATTGCTGCTGCTCGAAAATTTTAAGGCATTAAAATAGTCTACTTACACACCCATGATTTGTGTTGATGCGGTATTCGACATAGATACGTTCCCGTGCAGCAGACGAATCGGTTCTTCTTTGTTGAGAATTACTCTACCAAGAATCTCTAGTAGTTCCACCTGGCCGCAACTTCTCTTGTAAAGTACCTTCACAAAATTTTAATGGAACAGGAGAGACTACTGGTATTCCCGTCAAGTTGAACTGGTAGATTGACGGTCAAGCTCAGTCTGTGAATTCGTGATCATGCAGTCGGCTATTTCAGCAAAGCATTCATTTCGTCATGCCTAGTACCTCTCGTCACCAAAGATAAAGTTTGCTGGGAATACCGCATAACAGAACTGTAATATCCCACATAAAGATTTAGTTTCTGCAGATATCCTGTTGGGTTCTACAAATAGCCTCCTCTCCTTTTCTATTTGCCATAGTACATTCATACCATAAGATGTAGCGTATTGAGAGTATGTATGTGTGTATGTATGAGTTATTATTATTGCCTAAAAGTCATTTAATTACTTTTAAATGCTGAGTGATTTTTAGACAGCTAGTATTTTATTACTGCGGTTACTAATACGTTGATCCAAAAGTAATGATAATCGGTATAAAAAAACCACCCAAGTGCGAGTCAAAACTCTCACACGAAAAGTCCACATCATAAACTGAAAAAACCAGATTACATTTCCTACAAAAGTTCATAAAATATGAGAGCACCTAACTTTACTTTGAAGAAAAGATACACGAGTAGGATTGATGGATTAACTTAACTTTATAGTTGAAAAAAAATGTTCTCTCATGTACGTCACAGTGTGTGTCAATTCCTCAACTACAAAAACACGTTTGTAATTGCATAAAAATTTGTTATCTTATTTCTTTTATTTTTAACTTTTCGACTGTCGTGTAAGCACCATTGGCTCACTTTTGAAAAGGCCTCTGCTTTTGATTAAACTAAATCGTTCATCCATTTTTTTTTTAAAGTTTGAAAGCAGTCGAATCGAGATATAACTAAAAATTGTATCAGAATTCTGACGTTTTCTTATATTGTGCTCCGAGTTTTTTCTTCTGGCTTTTTATGATATTAAATCAACAAGAAGTATTTGATGCCCTTGCGAGCGTTAAAATATATAGCATAAATGACCGTATCTTTTGATTGTGTTGAGTTAGAAGTTTGATTTTTTTACAGTTTTAAGAAAAAAGTTATCAGTTTTAGGTATACAAACTTGAGTATTATATAGGTATTAATTTTAACTTGATATCTCCACGCGTTGCAGACAAACATAAGGTCAACGATGTTGCCTTTTGCCTTTTGAGTTATGGAACCATCAAGGATAGACAAGATATCAAGGTAGTCGATCCATACAGTCCATCACTATCGTTAATTGTTATCTAAACACTCAAAAAATAAACTAATATAACCCCTATAAAAATGCTTAAAAAGCAGCTATCACCACACTTTCTTCTTTAAAATTCTTACCCTTGGTGTCAGCAATGCGGGAGCTACTTCTAAATAATAAATAAAGAATTTGGTGCTCTTCAAAATTATGTGCAGCAAATTATGTGATGGCTTCTTTGTATGTTGTACTGTACTGCAAACACAGTATCTTAAACTTTTTTGAAGTTGTTTTTGAAAAGGGACATCGATGGATGGCCTTCAAAATGTTCATCTTTTATAGATGTTCTTGTTAGCATAAGTGTGTGAGCAATTATGGCCAAGTAGTAACGGCCCCGACTTACCGAGTTGTAGGTCGCGGGTTCAAATCCAGCCAGGCGCATTACTTGTGTAATTTATTTCATCACCACTGCTCAGAAAACGGTGAAGGAAAACATCGTGAGGAAACCGGCATGTCCTAGAACCATAAATTCCAGGACATGTGACATCCTCCAACCCGCACTGAGCCCGCGTGGTGGATTACGGCCCATTCACTCTCCTAGAAAGGAGGCCTGAGTCCCAACAATGGGAACATTATAAGGATAACTAAACTAGCACGCAATCGTGTTATTTGGAAGAGCAGACCCCGGAGTTGATATGAGTTGTCATGAAGATGTTCAATAGATTTTGTTTTGAAACTCTGTTACTTTTAAGGGCTGTCACGAAAAAAAAAAACAATAGAATTTGTCTCCCAGAAATGATGAATTTTATATTTAACTGTTTTTTAGGGTTTCCGTTCTTTTCTTTGTTGTCCGCCTGTCAAGACCCTTTATCTCGCGAACGCGTGGAGGTATCAAATTGAAATTAAAACTACATATTCAAGTCTACGGTTTCTTGAAGCTGTGAAAAAATTAAACTGCTAAGTTAACGAAAATAAAAGATACGGCCGTTTATGACGAAAAAAAAAACGGATATGTTTCAAGGGAATCAAAATTCATAGGGTACTTCCCGTTGACCCAGAATCCTGAAATTTGGCATAATAGGAATAAATCTGAAAATCGTAATTTTTTTATTAATTAAAAAATTAAAACAATAATATATGATTAAATATGATAATTAACAACCGCTTCCGCCGCTATTTAATATATAATAATAAATATTATAATTAATTATTTTTACATAGTCTGAACCGCATTTGCTCAGTTTTTTTTCACTGTGTGTGTCACTGCTAAAGTCTTATTTTCAAGATCTTATATTATCATGCTGTGTTAGAAATACCCGAATATTTTTATACTTATGAATCAACCAGATGCGATTGCGAGAATAACTATTTTTATCCAATTTAGATATGTTTTCTAAGAATGATTTCATCGTCTATGTTGACGATGAGTAGAGGTTTCCGTTTCTCATTTTTTTTTGTATTTTGTAAATGTAAATAAGGGATATTATTACCCATCCTATTTTTTTACGGTAGATTTCAGGAGATGCTGACTAAAAATGCTATTTGCAGTAGGTTCCTGGGATCAAACAGCCAGTGAGACACCGTTCGCGCAAAGCGCATCGCGATCGAAGATCAATTGGAAAGAGAAAGAGGAGCGTTAGTGAGGTTCTCCTGAAGTGTCTTTCAATAATATAGCAATTATTATACCATTTTATTTTCTTAAATTTTGACTTTTTGCATAATAACAAATTTTTGCTTTTGTATTTTATTATTAATTTTAGTGTTATTTGTATTTGGAGTAAAAAGTAACTTTCCGGTGTCTTTGATAATAGTATAGCAATTATTGTACTATTTATTTTTCTTTAAATTTTGACTTTTTGCATAATAACAAATTTTTATTATTGTATTTTATTATTACTTTTAGTTTCATTTGCATTTGGAATAAAAAGTAACCTTCCGCATGTGGTTTTTCTTGTTTGATTATACCGACAGCTTATTTACAGACAGTTCATATTTTAATTATAAATACCTAACTGTTAATCACGAAATTTGCATAATGTTGGCTCGAAACAGTGAGCATAGCAGCTCGTCCAGCAGCAACTTTAATGCTACCTTCTATATATTATTTATTGTAAGAAATAAAAAAAAAATACAAAAAAAATATTTATAACCGACTTTTATTTATTTATTTATTTATTTCAATTCTATAAACTTCAATGAAAACATTGAAAATTGCAAAATAACTTTAATTTCGGAAGTTGGTGTTTCTCGGTATTGTTTGTTTGTTATCACCAACTTTTTTTTTAGTAAATTCGGTATTTTTTTTGTAAAAAGTTTTTTATCAACCATTCTCGCGGGCGAAATCGCTGGCAACGTGCTAGTAGCTAATAAAATAATATAAAAGACTAAACAGAAGAATCTTAGCACTAGTCTGCTAGCTACTATTTAGCAAGGTTTCTAGTTATAAAGATCCCTGAAGTAGGTGAATAGATTTTTAGTTGAATAATATTTTTTTAAGTTGGCGGGACGAACTAGACAGGTTTCGCCAGAACTGGTTAGAGGAAGCGCCTTCCTGTAAAAGATGGAAGGCGTAAAGGGAGGTCTTTGACCATAAGTGGGACGGAAAAGGCTATAAAATTTTTTTTAAGGTTTACTTATTGGTAGATGGCGCTCACTGTTATCAAATTTCTCATGCATTTGGTTACATTTCTTGGGGTTTGAGTAGTTAAGGTGAAAGCTACGTACCGACGAGCTACGTCATGTCCTCGCTAGATGGCGCTAAACTTAACATTTTAAGTTTATTTTGTTTTAGTGTATAATTAAATAGGTGTGTTGAGTTTAGTAAATACCAATTATTTGCTAAATTCGACTTTAATGGGGTTGAAAAGGTAGCAATTTAATTGTACATGCAAAATATTATTCTTTGGGCCCATATACTTCAAACTTAGGTTAGATAGTAACTTAAGTAAATAAAAAAGGTTTTTATTATCCGTTTTCTAAAGCTATCCCTTTAGACAATTTAAGGGATGATTGTATGGAAGAATCTTATTATTTGGGTTAATATTCTTGAAACTTGGCACCAGTTATAATAAAAATTAATAATATTGACTGTCATCATTAGTTTTTTAAAACTACCCTCAAAATACGTTTCAAGGGATGTTAAAGTTTTTAAGAAAACATTCTCGCGAACGAAGTCACTTGCAAAGTGCTGGTTTTGCACATTGACATATTTTTATTCTTTGATTGATTATCATCATTATCATCATCATCATCATTTCAGCCGATAGACGTCCACTGCTGGAAATAGGCCTCACCCAAATGTCGCCACAATTAACGGTCCTGTCTATACGTCTCGCATCCATCGGATTCCCGCAACCTTTACCAGGTCATCGGTCCACCTTGTAGGGGGCTTTCCAACACTGCGTCTTCCGGTACTTGGAATTGATTATAAATTTATATAATTAAATGTGACTTGCAATTATTTTAAAAGCGTCCTTTTCGAGGTAAGTACTACATTTTCATACAAACGCTCTTACGTGATTATGATGTTATTACGACATCTTTCTCTAGATATTTTGGATACACAGCTATCTTGTGAATATTATCTAAGTTTCTATAAAAATCCAAACATAAATTTGTGTAAAACTAATCTAGTAAAGACCTCTGAAAATTTGCTATTTTACGTGCACTTTGGCCCTCCATAATGTACTCATATATTAAAAATCAAAGCCTTGCACATTTGATTGAGATTCTGAATGCCGAGAATTTTTCTGATAAACTTTAAGGTTTAACAAAAACAACAAGTTTTGTGAATCATTCTGAGTAAATCACGGAATTACCGATTACCAACAGAGTTTTTAGGCGTTATTTCTCTTTTTTTTTGCATTGCCTCATCATCAAACATCGCGTTGGATTGCGTTAGATGAAGCAACAAGCTTTTAAACCATGCTTTATGTTGACGCTAGGCGAGTGGAAAAGGACCCTCTTAATTAAATTGTGACTAGTTAGACCTTTCGCCCCAAACGCTAAAAAGAAACAGCGGTTGCATACGGCCTCAAAAGGACACTGGCATTAAATCATGTGGGCTATTATTAGTGGCCTAAGGAGCGTGACCAAATGCGCAAGCACTTGTATCACCCCGGCCAAAAATAGCTGCAAAACACTTTGTGGCTGTAGTAAAAAAACCCTCTGCTTGCCCAAGGTTAAAGACATCCATGAGGATTTCTATACGATACAAAAAAAAAAAAAAAACGGATGGAGAACTTCTGCCTATATTATTGAAGTCGGTTGGAGTCTCCTTAGCTTAGGTGTAAACGATTATTCTGAGTTGTAAGATTACTAGCTGACCCGGCAAACTTTGTACCGCCTAGTCAATGAATGTTGTGTTAGGTTAGACTAAACTGTCAAAGGATAACGCCATCTAATGGTATCACCATAACAGCATAATTCATTTTAATTAGAGATGGGGTTGTGGTTGATTTTTTTTCGTGAGTTTTCCTTTTTTCACACCGTTTAAACCTTTCCTGGACTATCTCGAATATTTCAAGACCAAAATTAGCCAAATTGGTCCAGCCGTTTTTAAATTCTAGCGAGATTAACGAACAGTTATTCATATAGGTAGAAGATAAGCAAGGAAGTATTTATTAGTCAAAGACAATAATTTTAGATCTGTCAAACGATTTTTCAATCCAATGACAATTTATGTCAAAACTTAAAAATATTTTAATACAACTAAGGCAAAAAGCAAAATAAGAGTATATTACGTGTTTTAAAAGCAAATGAAATAATTCCAATGAGTAGGAAGTCAAAAGGAGAACTAGTCTTAAATGAATCTAAATTCTGCCCAAGTGCCTTCACGCTTACTTTTGTGATAGAAGTGGTGGGCTCCGATGTCTGGCATGATTGTAACGCGGGGTGGGTTAAACTCGGGCCACCAGCTCAAGGGGCCAAACTATCGTACCAATTGTATCCAGGACGGACCTTTGATATAGAGGTGGTTATATGGCCACACGTTGCGAAGGTAATGTCAAATAAACCTACTAATATTAAAAACGCGAAAGTTTGGATCTATGGATGTTTGTTACTGTGTCGCGCAAAAACTACTGAATGAATTTCGATAAAACTTGGTCTACGGGTAGATCCTAGGTTCTGGAATAGCAAAAAAATGTTTTTTCATCATTTTTTATATTCTAATAATTATCATAAATTCATATTTGTGATGGTAAATAGTGTTTTTCTGTCGGTATGAAATTTTGAAAAGTGCTCTAATGAGTTAGTGTTACTCTAACCTCTTTACTTGATAGTTTGTTGGTAAACTGATGGGTAAACTGCCCGTAACTGTTGGCTGTATTTATCTGTTTAAAAAATACTTTTAATTTATTTTTGTCGTTATATTGATTTTATTCACACCAAGATTATAAAACAAAAGGAAACTTATGATAAAAAACAGACATATTAACAAACAGACGTTGTTATTTTTTGACTATTACACAATGGCTAGGCGATTTATTGTTATCTAAGCTGTCAATAAGTTCACTACAGGAGGTTTTTAACAACTTGCCTGGTTTATGGTACTCATGAGGCATAAATTTTGGTGACCATCAGCTAACGAACCTCCGCTTCGTTAAAAACATTGTGTTATTCAACTTGAAAAAATGCTCCAGATCTGAGCGCGGCAAGTCATTGAGGTTGGACTTTAAATGAACAAAGCCAAGACCCAGGTCATGACCAAAAGCACGAAACGTAGGGTAAATGGGCAAGTGTTACAATATGTCAATAATGTACATTGGTCACATTAGATTGTGTCTTTTAAAAATAGGCAAGATATGAAAGTCGATAGACGAGTTCAAAATGCTTGGATGACCATCTGGGTCTTTAAAAATCACATGAAGGGAAATCTTCCGATGACTCTGAAAGTAAAACTCATTGATATGTGCATGTGCACCCTGCCCGTCCTAGCCTACGGTGCACAAAGTTGGTCAAACCTCAAAATTAGTCAACGGGTAATGGAACGTAGCATAATAGGTGTTAAGTGAATAGATCACGTTAAAAGCACCACTCTGCGCTCAATAACTCAAGCAGCAGATGATAAGGTAAAAAAGAGGCTGGCTGAAGTGGGAGTGAGCTGGCCACGTCGCACAAATGAACGCGGACGAAGCCATTGAAGTCGACTTTGGCGAAGGTGCTGTGACGATCTGATCATGTTTGCGGGGCAAACCTGGCTAGAGATCGCCTAAGAGAGAGAGGTTTGGAAGGAGAAGGGGGAGGCCTTTGAATATAAAAAGATACACGGATATACCAAATTATCCTAAGGGTACATACACCCGGGATCAATAGTGTCCTATGTTCTATTCCAAGATTGTGTCTACCGTCTACTGTGATGAATTTCATTCAAATCCGTCGAGCCGTTTATGGGTGTGATCGAGAAAGAAGTTGGTTAAAAACTACGTGAACAACGTTGAAGTATTTCTTTCCAGCCTTCACTTTCTAATAAGTCTGTATATTTTTCCACTGCAGGTGTTATGTGGAGCCAACTACGGTTGGGTTCGAACTTGGCAGTTTCTAGAAAGAAGATGGCTGACGTTCTCGATACGTCATGCGTTTGCTGTAAGAGTTACAGACCTGCGCAACTTCGTGGTGACACTAACTCCTAATTTTGGATTAGGAGTACTTAGCGCCAAGTATGAAACCAGTTTGTTTCGTAGTTAATTTTTTTTTAATATGAAATGACATATTCAAAAAAAATAAACCAGCTAGATAGGTTTAGCGTTAGACAATATACCAAATGTCTACTTACTGGAAAGTCACTGTTCAGCAGGTGAAGAATTCACTTGACAAGTTACGTAACCGGTAAAGGCGGGTACAGACTTACGAAATGTATCATGCAATGTAACAGATTTCCCAAAGTGTGGACTTTTGCGCACACGACCCGCGCATACTACACGCTCGAACCGAGCAATTTAACTCGTGCGTGCCGCGATCCGCCACTTGTCGGCTTTTTTGTTGAACATTAAGGGGCAGAAACAGATGCGAGTAGGTTCACGCTTGTTCGTGTACGCGCTGCATCCACACTTATGAAATGCTCCTTTCATGTTACATTGCACGTTACGTTACAGTAGTTTGTACCCACTTAATGTTATTACCTTAAATTTTGTACTTGGCGTTTGGTGGGAACGCTAACGGAAAAGTCATTCGTCTAAAACTTTTGATCTTTGTTGTGTCATTACTGTTCAGTTCCAAAATCGTGAATACTGCCGAAGTATTGTTGCCCCCTTTGCGATTTGGTGAACGTCGACAATTTGCTGAAGTTTTGGAGCCAGAGTGTCCTCTAAATAAGTATATCGAAGACATGATATGGTTTCTCGTTGTGGATCATATTCCGACCTCAATTATGGATGGACCGTTTGACACGCCGTTTCCAGTACAAGGTAAATCATTTTGATTCTGTTTTATTATTTACTTGCTTTTCCCCACAGCTTTGTTCGTATAATCTGTTTCACAAGAACCATGTAATTTCCATTGCAAAAATAAGGCCATAGCAGTTAGCGAAAGCGTTACTTTCTATTAGTGAAATATTTTTTGTAATCAGTTACCTACTTGTAGTTTTAATAATATAGTGCGCTGCACCATCAACGACTGCATCGCTGCATAAAATCAGGTGTGGGATCGCAGTCAAGCACTGGTTTGTATCATTTAAAAAAAAAGGAGAGTCAGTCTCTGGGAGCAGTTGCCCTAATGGTAAGGGTCCCGACTTACGAGTTTGTAGGTCATGGTTCAAACTCAGGTTTACTTTGTATTGTTTCTAGGGTTCCGTATCTCAAAAGGAAAAAACGGAACCCTTATAGGATCACTTTGTTGTCCGTCCGTCTGTCTGTCTGTCTGTCAAGACCCTTTATCTCGGGAACGTGTAGAGGTATCCGGTTGAAATTAAACCATATACTCAAGTCTGCGGTCTCTTGAAGCTGTGAAAAAATCAATATTCTGAGGTAACGAGAAAATTAATTACGGCCAATTATGTCGCAAAAAACGTATTTCGACACTCTCAAGGGAATCAAAATTCATACTTCCCGTTGACCTAGAATCCGGAAATTCGGCATGAAGCAAGGTCTCATAGCACAATTATAGGAAAAAAAATCTGATAACTGTCAATGTCAAAACTGTCAATTTGTTATTACGTCACAAAAAAAAAACTTTTTTTAACGATTCGGAAAAATCTTCGAGACTCCATTCGGGAATTGAACTACTTACATAGATAAGTTTGTACGGAACCCTAGGGCGCGAGTCCGACACGCACTTGCCTAGTTTTTATCACCATTTCCTTCAAAACGCTGAAGGAAAATATTGAAGGTACTAGAACAAAAAAATCGAGTTCATGTTACAACCACCAAACCGTATACCGCCTATACATCGAGACCTGAGAGGGAGAGAGGGGACCTGAGTCCCAGCAGTGAAACATCATTATGCTTATTATATGTATATGGATTTAAAGTCAGAGCAGTGGTGGCCGAGGGGTAACGGCCCCGACTTACGAATTGTAGGTCGCGGGTGCGAACCCAGCCAGGCGCATTACTTTGTGTAATTTATTTCATCACCACTGCTCTCAAAACGGTGAAGGAAAACATCGTGAGGAAACCGGCATGTCCTAGAACCAAAAATTCGAAGACATGTGACATTCACCAACCCGGACTGGGCCCGCGTGGTGGATTACGGCCCATTCCCTCTCCTGGAAAGAGGGAGGCCTAAGTCCCAGCAGTGGGAACATTAAAAGGCTGATTATGCTATGTTATGGAGTTAAAGTCTACGTTATTCCAAGGGTTACATGAGGCTGATATATTACAGACATAAGGCATCAAGATGCTGCACTTTACGAAGTAAGGAATGCAATACTAAATCGTCCAAAAGATGAAAAAGATGACGAAGAAAAAGAAAACATAGGAGTGGTATCCTATGCAAAACTGAAAGGTCTTAGCAGAGAAACCGCAAGAAAGCAGCCTATTGAAAAACAACATTACGAAATTAAGTTATCCGGTGACTGGATCTTAGCAGGTATAGTTTATATACAATATTCTTTCGGTAGGCGGTCACCCCAAAAGCGTAAAAGATATATTTATTATCTTTTATTTCGGGAATAACTACTCCCGAAATAAAAAATAAGTACCATTAAAAGCAACAGTAAAAATTATTCCAATTAAAATTATTCCAGTGGAGCGTACATACGCTACTTTGGAATAATTTTTGGCTTTCACGTAAGCGAAGTCACTGGTGGAAGCTAGTTTTGAATAAATCTAATAAAATATACATTTAATGTATTGTTTTAGGAATTGGAAGAGTTACACCATTTGTAATAACAGGGGACCGCCCTAGAGAACAAGGAGAAGTGTTAGCACTGATAAGCAGCATAAATCTGCCAGCAGAGGACGACTTCTCAATTTTCTTTGTAAATATTTGTAATCTCACTGAAGTTCCAATAGAACATTTGAAACTGCACAGGTAATCTTCTCGTCTTAATTTATTGTTCATAAAGCTTGGGAAATAACATTTAGATCCTTTAAAGAACCATGCCCGTTTGATATATACCAAACTATCCTAAATAATTATGATTAGAATTATGATATTAATTTGAAATCTTATAAAGGACTCCATAAAAAAAGGATTTCTTCTTGATTATATTTCAGTTTAAGTGTCATTTATTCTTTTGCTTGTTGCTCGGATACAGAGTCTTTTCAGTCATGTTTTTATAGTATAATTATTTTTACTTATTATTATTCCTTTGCAATATAGATGTTTTACAAAATATTGCAATGGTTAATAACAGTGTTTTTCGGAAGATGCTTATTTTAACTGTAAAGGAAGTTTCCTTTTAAGCGCATACTACTGCTGCTGTTTATTGATTAAAATTACAACAAAATTATATTGCAAAGTCTGCGATGAACTCATTTTAGAAAATAAAATATATCACAACATTGCAATTAATTTTAGATAAGTGTTGATACATAAATCGATCGGATTTCTAATATTTAGACCGATTATTTTTCTTCTCCGTAGAGGAAGCGACTACACACACACACATACACACACACATACACACACACACAACACACACGGAACGTTTTAAGTTTATGTATAAGTTGTGTTACTTTTTTAGTGTACATTAAAGTTTATTCTATTCTATTCTAACACACATTACACATACATTGGTACATTTTAGTATTCTCAAAGAAAAAACCTAAGAAATACAGATTACGCATGTATCTGCAATCTATGAATATTTTATATTATTTTTTTACGACAACACGGCCATAATTATACGCCGCGTAATAACTATTTCCATGCATCAGTTCCATACCCGAGTCTTTCCTTTTGAGAATCATATTGACGGTTCAAGGAGATGCAATCTATAACCTTCATTGGATAATAACTGTTTTTTTGTCATCAATTGTAGTCGACTCAATAGGTTCATAGAGTTATGAACCTATACTACTACTACTTGAGTAAGTTAGAAAGACATTTTTCAAAAATGAAAACAAGCGCCTAGTGAATAACTAACAGTAAATTTGCTTCAAAACTATAAGATATATGAAAAATATCAGTAGAAAGTTAACATGTATATCGTCCAATAACTTTTGAACTAGTGCTTTGTAAGAAGTTAAATCCAGTTACTTTAAAAATGCAATTAAAAAGCTATCATATTATGTAATGCTTGGTAAAAGCTTTATTCTAATGTGGGCATTATTTTTTATGAATGGACATATTGTCAGTGAATTCTAACAATGTGTAACTCAAATGACACTATGTGATGAGTTATAGTGTGAAGATTGAAAGATAAACAAATAAGAAAATAATTTTATTTAGCCCACTTTGTCACAACACAACAATTTGAATAGGCTCTTAATAAGCTAGTGCGCTTCACTATCAACGATTGCATCACTGCTTACCATCAAGTGGGATTGCAGTCAAATTTATATCATTAATGTAGAAACTTAGATTTAAAAAATAAAATAAAAAACAACATTGTGTGTGATTAATGGTCCAGTTAGGTAGGCCTAACTTCGAGAAAGAGGTCAATCGTCGAATCCAACTCGGCCGGGCAGCGTTAGGGAAGCTGCACGGAAAGCTGAAAGTCACCCAAAGAGCAATTTAGTGGCCCTTTTCTTTACGCTATTGAATCAGAAATGAAGATTTCCTTAGGAGTACCAAGGTTACTGATATGGCCAAAAGATGGGGAAAACTTAAGTGACAGTGGGCAGAGCATTGCTCGCAGATTAGATGCGAAAGGTTTTGGAGTGAGGACCGCTTGCCACGTTGAAAGAACTCTCACAAGATGGACCGATGACCTCGTGAGGGTTGCGGGAATCCGATGGATGCGAGACGCACAAGATTAGTAGTTGTGCCTTCACATGGAGAGGCTGATGTGCAGTAGTGGACGTCTTTAAGCTGAAATGGTGATGATGATGAAGATTGATACTATGGGCGGTTTAAAAAAAGATTCCTTATTTGATTTGGTTAAAAAAAACACATGCTTCAAATCAAATAAAGAAACCATTAATGCCTTACTCAATCTTAGAACCTTACAAATAGTATGCCATTTTAATATTATACAGCTTGATGACCATAATAAGTCAAATATATATCTAAGATGATTAAGTACTCGCCTAGACCACTTTCAGTTTAGAGATCGGCTTTGAAACTTTGTTTCGTGACTGTTAGTGGCATAAGGTAACAAATTGGCTACGTCTGCTGTGGCTGCGTGATTGTTCGATAGAGTTACTACGGCCTTGGAGCGTAAAGGGCAACTAAAGGAATACGGGTAGGTTTTTGTCAGTATCGGCCCTTTCACGACCTTGCCGCTGTGAGCGGTAGCTAAGCGCGGGGGGGGGGGGGGGGGCGAGCGGTAAGATCAAAAGTATGAAAATTTTTGAAGCATGCCACGAGATGCCGCTCATAGCAAAAACACGCACCCCAAAGACCGAAGTAATGGCCGACGCTAGCGCGCACTGGTGACTTTTGTCAGGGTGACTCTACGTGCACCAAAATCATGTTGGGTTCATAATCATAAGCACTGTGATAGTAAACAAAAAGACCAGTGCGCGCTAGCTCTTAAATTCTAGCACTCCCTTTTGATCGACCCCAAAAAAGGAAACTAATTGGCTATCAAATTGATTGATTCTTCCGCAATGCGTAAATAGAACATGAACGTTGAGGCAAGATTAATTTTGAATAAATGTATTCAAATGTATTCATGTACTTTTTAAACAGAAGTCATGTATTCAAATGCATCAATAATTTTATTTCCTTTTTAACTTATTAAAAGAAGAAATCTGTTACAGATTTACGCATATTTATACAAGATGGACGACTAATGGAGAAGAACATAATTCTGAGCAAGAACCCTTACAAACAAACCAACTCAGAACTGAGATTAATTTCAATGATCATCACTCGGTACCCCTACCAAGTGCTATGATATCGGATGTCATGGCTACATTTTACGATGAGCCTTTTCAACTAGAGGTAAAGTTAGTCGTGTAAAAGTATTACATCGGCCTACATGGGCATTTATAAAACGCCAGAAGCTATTACACAGCTATTACACGATTCCAAATGGTCGTTTCCTAAAGAGAAGTGGTGTTTCCTTTAAAAAAAGGGAGAACAATATTTCCATATTACAATATTAATAGGTATGAGAGGACAATCACTATAAACTGGTCACTTTTGTCACCAAAAGCACAATAACAATAGTAATTTATGAATCCACAGAGTCTACAGTGTTCTCACATTCACATTATAAAAAATGGCTACACAAAATAATAATAAATCTATCAATAAATGATGCGCCTCTACAATAATAAATTACTAATGAGGTCAAGGTGGGGCATGCCATAATTATGGCAGCAAGTGTCGTCTTTGAGGAGTGGCTGGAAAGACATCACGGGGTCCTCACCTTCCGCATGACGCAGGTTCTCATCGAGCATGGTCAGTTCGGGAAGTTCTTGTACCGGATTCATGCGGAAGTTACGCCCGGATGTCACCACTGTGTGGATCGCCCGAAGGACACTGTGGAGCATACGGTAGTGGTGTGCCCCGCTTGAGCAGAGCACCGCCGTGTCCTCGTGGGGAATCGATCTTTCGCGTCGGGCCTTGGTACAGGCCATGGTCACACCCACAACAAAGTATACAAACAACCAACAATAAAGTATATAATAAATAAATAAATAATAAATAAAATAAAAATTAAGTTAAGATGACTATGGTTTAAATAATATAAAAAAAAAAAACATTGCAAAAACAATGTCACAAAAGATTATTAGACATTTACACGATAATGTTTATTGATCTTTTGCTTGCCTTTTCTCAATCTAACTTTTAACCTAAACTTTTGGGCATTTTGGGTTTTTTTGTCTTAATTTCATGGTGTGCTATAATAACTACCGAGATAACACAAAGCTTCAGACTCCAAACAAGACATGTTAACTTCAATCTGACTACAATTCGACTGTTTTACTCGCTAGTCCATCAG
Organism: Mythimna pallens; assembly: GCA_961205895.1. Lineage (NCBI taxonomy): Eukaryota > Metazoa > Arthropoda > Insecta > Lepidoptera > Noctuidae > Mythimna > Mythimna pallens. The sequence goes on from OY540834.1 coordinate 14,381,741, forward strand.
CACCAACGAGCTGCGAATTACGTTCTTTAAAACCTCGGTATAGGATAGTACGTCGATCATTTCATTGTGATTACAAAATTGATTTTTCGATAAATCTCAGCTATGAATTATTGGCACCTTATCGTCGAAATTCCTGATATTTTACTTTTGCAAGATTTGAGCTTTTTATGCGTGGGTGTGTAACGTAATAATAGCACAAGGACGTTGAATAGTGGCCAGCGCAAATGTGATAGTGAAGAGTGCGGGGAGTGGAAAGTGGTAGAAATCGATTATATGAGTTAGATTTTCACTTTCTAGGACCAAGGTTTCCTTTCCAGAAACTCCCATATGCGCCGTCGACGACTCTGTCTTGGACCTTACAGGAATGCCAGACGGCGAGCTACTCATTGCTTGTCGTCTGCAAACCCGTGCCTACGGTGGCCCGGGATCAGTTTGTGACTCTCAACACGCGTCTACACCCAGGGCGTCTCTTGTGTTGTTCTCTCACGTTTGCGGTCATCTCCTTTGCTACCATTACTACTTCGCCGAAGGAAGCGACCGCATCCCGTTTCCTCTCGCTCCGGACTAAGGCCTGAATCAGGGCCCGACGCGAGAGATGATTGGTAATTGGCTTAAAAACTTTGATTGATTGATTCATATAAAAAAATCAGATTTAAAATCTAAAACCTTTAAACTCATACGAAATTCAAAATCTAGTCCACTGTTCTGTCAATACGTTGAGCGGGTGGGCTTCAATCCGATTAGGCAAAATTGTGTGTAGTATCGCTTTCTGATGTTCAGTCAAGTAGGTGCCAAGCTTCTTACATAAATATTTTTAATTTTACTCAAATGTATACGTAAAATAGTTTACAATGTCTATACTAATTCTATACTTCATATTGTAAAGCTGTTTGTTTGTTTGTTTTGTTATTATTATAATTTTTTCCTTGTTACTTTTTGCTCTATTTATTTTATTTTTTGTTTTTCTTTTTGTCATCTGCTTAGTTCAATATTTATAATGTAAGGGAAGAGCGAAGCCTTCAACTACAGGCATTTATATGCCTAAATGGAGGCTCCTCGATATGCAATTTAATGCCAATATGTTAAGCAAGAAAGTTATTAGGAACGGAGTATCAACGAAAAATGTTGCAAAAACGGGGGAAATATTATTCCTTTCGAGAGATTCCGATGCGTATGCTGCGTAAACGGATAAAGTTACGCAAAAATTATATAACACAAAATTGTTCTCCTTTAAAAGTTAAAAAAAAAGAACAGGACAGCATATGTCTATCTTTTAACGTTGACTCACTTTTCCGGATTTTATTGTTCGAATTTTATTTAACCGAAAACTACCAATGTAGTTTTTGCTATAAGCATTATTATGACATATTATCAGATCCTCGAAGTAACATGATTGTGTCGTAAGTATTATTTTACCGAACTATATTTGCTATTGGCCGAAGCCTCTTTGTTTTTTTTTTAGGTGGGAAAATCATGTAATGACAAATCGCGCTCTTGGCTGGAGCGAGAGATAGTGTCAGACTTTTACTGACTAAAAACCCACTCCTGTTCCCTCTTTGCCTTCATCCCGGGGCCCCGGGCTTGCTTTCACACTACTCGTGGCTCCAGTAGGCTTCGACCCTGCTGGGCCCCTACGGTTTCGCTGACATCTCCTTGAGGCGCGCGTGGAACACTACGTGCCGTTTTTTACTGCAGAAAGAGGCGGCCGCCTGCCACTCCGGACCATGGCCTGTAGCAATACCCGGCGCGGGAGATCACTGCCGCCGATCGCATCCACGAGGACACGGCGTTGCTCTGCCCAAGCGGGGCACACCTCCACCGTGTACTCCACCGTGTCCTCCGGGCGGCCCACACTGTGGCGACACCCGGGAGTGTCTTCCGTACGAATTCGGTGCAGGAACCTCCCGAACTTACCATGTCCGGTGAGGACCTGCGTCATGCGGTAGGTAAGGACGTCATGTGGTCTTTCCAGCCACTCGTCAAAGAGGGGACTTACCGCCATAATTGTGGCATGCCCAGGCTGAAGCCTCTTGCAATTTTTTTTTTAATTTACCAAATGATTTATGTGCCATATGTCCTAAATATCGATATTTATTTATTTATATACAAGTCATTTAATGGTGCTATGAGCGAGCGTAGTAAACTTGGAATTTTAGGGCGCCACGATACGGACAAGTAATTTAGCCTTAGTAGTTATTTTTTATAACCACCAAGAAATAGGGCGTTTACTTTAAACTCAAAGTAGAAATAGGAGCTCTAAGTTGACCATGGGTAGGGTCGGAGGAGGACCCTTTCAGTAGCCCCTTAGTACTTGTTCAATCAAAAGGAATGCCCGATTTTCGCAAATACCATTTCCTTGACCCCATACACTCTCATACACTAAAAACAAATTAAAGATGTTGATTTTAGCACCACCTAGCAAGAACATGGCCACACTCGGACCCGTAGCTTTCATCTTAACAAGTTTGTGTGATTGTAGCTTCGTGGAGTCAGGATACCTCCACCGGTAATTGCGAAGCCAACATTTTTTGGTTACGACAAAACCGATCGTGATTATGGCACACGGGTTCCACCTCCAACACCTAAACAAGATAAAGACATACTTATTGCTCAGACAAGGATTGATGCAAGGGCATTGACACAAATCAATGGATATGTCAAAGGAGAGTTTCCGTTATATCCTCCAGAAACATCTGTGATGACCTTGGGACGTGAAGAAGTTTGTACAAACGACGTAAATGCAGTCAGAGCAAAAGTTAAACCTGACTTGATTATACAACCAGGCATCATACTACAGGCACAAATGACAATAGAAGTATCTTTAGGTCTCGTTGGATGTATACCTAAGACAGATGCTGTAAGATATTCTAGAATGTACTGCCTTGTTAATGATAGTAACGCCATAATGACACTGTTACGTGCAATAACTGAAATTAACGACTCAGTTATTCAAACAAAGAGTAAAGCGGGTTTGTTGACGGGATTCGGATTGGATACAGGGGACACAGTTATGTTATACGTGGAAGGACCAAAGGATGGACATATTTTGCGGTTTTGGGAAAAAACAGAAGAATTTTATCCTATTGTGAAACCCGTTTTCTCGACCTCTGCTCAGTACAGTTGCCGATTGTACCCCGGTAAGTTGAAATAACCCTTGGTTTTTTTTTTATAAACAGCGGTTTCGAATGACGTTCTTTGTAATATGTTTTTTATAAATTTCAGACTTGCTAGTGGCCACTATGCCTTTCAACATCATGAAGATGGTCGTACCATTATCAGTGTTGTTAGGCGTGACGCCAATTTATGCCCGACCAGCATTGCCGCTACCTACTCGCTCTGTTAGTATTTTGTGTAATTTATCAGCAGCCTTAGCTGAACTGTCCGATTTGTATTGAGCAAAAACAACACAAAAGTTTATTTTTTAAAATTTATTTACACACAAACACTTAAAAATGAAAAAAACATATAGACAAAAAAGCACAAAGGTGTTACTTTTTACAAAAGCTTCTAGCTGACCTACTATAGGAGAATAGGGGTAGATACAATGTGAAAAGCTAAATGAGTTAGAAAAATTAAAATAAACTCCTGCCCTTGTCCCGTTTTGTTTGGGGTCGGTGTAGCACGTTTTTTTCTTCCGTTCTGTCCTGTCACCCGTCACGCTGTCACTAACTCCCTTTTCTTTCATATCACTTCTCACACAATCCATCCATATTTCTTTGGCCTCCCTCTACCTCTGCATCCATCCACAATTCCACATGTATACTCATAACTGTAAAAAACTATAATAACTTAACTAAATCATATAATACATAAATATATATTCATCATTTCCGCCGAAAGACGTCCACTGTTGGACATATGCCTCCTCCAAGCGTCGTCACAACGACCGATCCTGTGCGTCTCGCATCCACAGCATTCCGAGATGCGAGAATATATATTAAGTAACAGTAAATAAATGTACAAAATACATAAATTATAAAAAAAGTAAATATCTTCAATATATAACTTTACAAAACGGCTTTACCATTTTCAGGCAGTATTGAAGATAGGACGCTTGATAGCCAGCAAATTAGAAAGCGCTCCATGTAGCCGTGCAATGCCAACGAGTATGGAACTCAAGAGTTTTAGACTGGAACTTTGTGTTCCGCCTCGTCCTCCGTCTGTTTATGAACAGGTTGTTTAAATGCTCATAGTCCTGCTATCTTTATGCCAATACTTTAAGGGAACAAGTAGTATAGCTTGTCTTCCTCCTTACACCACTAAGCTATCATCATAGTATTTAATGTCTGAGTATCTCTATATCTCAGTTTTTATCTTCTAGTAGTATAATCATCATCATCATCATTTCAGCCGAAAGACGTCCACTGTTGGACATAGGTCTCCCCAAGTGTCTCGCATCCATCAAATTCCCGCGTCATTAAGCAGGTCATCGGTCTACTTTGTGGGAGGCCTTTTAACGTCTTTCGGTGCACGGTCGCTAATATTATCTGATCTTTGGTTTTTCTTTATTCGTACTAACAACAACAAAACATATTTTAAACAAATAATCAGCATTATAGACTTTCACTTTTGGCAAGACATTTTATTGGTTGTTGTTATTTCAGTCAACCCATCCCAGCTGTTTACCTATATATTCGGAAACCGAATGAATAGAAGTAAGGTCCTGAAGTCTTTCGGATATTTATATTATAGATACATGAATTAGTGTAGTGTGTACGTGTACCTATTTTTTCATATTTTGTATTTAGTTATAATTCTTATTTTTAAATACGAACAAGCGTTCGTAATAAACAATTCTTACCAAATATTTGTATATTTTTTTTCTTGTATCTTGAGAACGTCAAAAAGCTGAATGTTATATAATTTTCCATTTAATATGTTCATGATATCCTTCTGAAATCTACTTCAAAAACATTATTGGCATACACATTAATAATAAAATAAAATATACTAAATTCCCAAAACTCCACCAACAGACTTCATTTCGTTTCACTCAAAGTATAATTTAAAACCTTACGTTGCGTGTCAACTCACATGCCTCACCTACTAAACTTATAACAAATCGCGTCAAACTTGAAATTTATTGTGTCTACAACTAAAATTAAGTGTAGGAAACTGTAACTACTTAGTATTGTTAGAACCTTAGACCGCGTTAAGAGCGTTATCACACTGGCGATTGGCGAACGTGATTTCAGAGAGGTAATTTTTAAGGCTTGTAGAGCGCTTTTCACGGCAACGTGACTTGTTAGCCGTGTTTTCACATCAGAATAAAGCGCTCTCGTTTCGTTCTTGAAGCGAACACTTTTCGCAGACCTTGCTAAGCAGACGAGGTGAATTTGCTACGCGCTCGAGTTGAACTTGCTACGCGCTCGAGTTAAACTTGCTACGCGCTCGAGTAGAACTTGCTATGCGCACGAGGTGAATTTGCTACGCACACGCAGTGAACTAGCTACGCATACGAAGTGTGCTTACTACGCACACGCGGTTCACGCGGTGTACTAGCTACGCACAGGAGGTGTACCTACTTGCTACAGCAGCGAATACGCTCCCGAATCGCTAGTGTGACAACGCTCTAAGCTTCATTATTTCACTACAATTCCTACAGGTATTTAAAGCAATGGTTTGCTTAAACTTTCAAGTTTACGCGGCTTGTTAGCTCCTAAGTCAGGTAAGGAGCTTACTAAAGCGTTGGTTTGGGTTTCTGTGTTAACACTTTGCGATAGGTTAACGAAATTGACGTGATTGGAGTTTTAGATGTTTAGCTGGGTTTGCGTTGACTTCATTATAAAGGTTCGTTGCTTAAGACATCGTTTCTGTTAGCCGAATTTCTTTGAGGTACGAACCAAGTCCTAAGTCGAACCCTACTCTGCTGGGCAGCGTTCGGGAAGCTGAGCGGTATCTTCTCGTCCAATATACCACAGTGTCTCAAGACGAAACTCTATGACCAGTGCGTGTTGCCAGTGATGACATATGGCTCCAAAACGTGGTCGCTTACAATGGGCCTCATCAGAAGACTTAGAGTCACCCAAAGGGCAATGGACTATACTCGGAATTTCCTTGCGTGATCAAATCAGGAATGAGGATATCCGCAGTAGAACCAAGGTTACCGACATAGCACGAAAAATCACCAAACTTAAGTGGCAATGAGCAGGGCACATTGCTCGCAGAACGGATGGCCGTTGGGGCCGAAAGGTTCTGGAATGGCGACCACTGGGGGCCTCCTACAAGGTGGACCGATGATCTGGTAAGGGTTGCGGGAATCTGATGGATGTGAGACGCACAGGACCGTTCATTATGATGACACTTGGGGAGGCCTATGCCCAACAGTGGACGTCTTTCGGCTGAAATGATGATGATGATCACGAACCAAATACCCTTATTTTTCTAGGTCGGAAATCATCAAATAACTTCTCCCTTTCTGGGTGGAGAGAGTGGGAGTGTTAAACTGTTACTGACCAAAACCCACCCCTTTTTTCCCTCAATTGCCCTGTGTGAACTATCGCCTTTTAAATATTGTGATGAATTGTGACAATTATTACGCAGTACCTAAGCTCTGACGTATTAAGTCTGAGCTTGCTCTATGAAACAATACGTAAAAAGTTAGTATCTACTTAAAATCTAAAAAAACGAGAAGATCAAGTCGTTGCTCGCAAAAAAAAAGATGAATTACCTACCTTGATAAGCTTTCCGGGCATTGTGCGAATAATAAATCGGCGTGTCATAAAAATGAGAAGGAGATAGCAATAAAATCTGTCATCTCAAGTAATACCGTCGTGTTTTAGGCTTATCTGTTAACGACGACAGAAATCTACGCCTCCGTGAAATTGGTAAGACGGTAAAGTAAAATTTATCGCGTCGCTTGTGACTGCTATAACCTTTTCGTGTTACTTAATTGAAGCTAATATATTTTCGTAAATATAGCCGAAACTGATAATTGAGAATTAATGTATCTAAGGTCTTCACCAATTTTTTTATTTGATAAGTAAAGTATTCAAATAAGAAAAATAAAAACACAGAACTAATTTAAACTATATGTACACTATAGACTTCTAGCTAAAAAATGGCGTCATAAAACTCTTCCGCATCGCTGTTGATTGAAAGTGTGCCCAAAAGACTGGTGGTTAGTCGGCTTCCACTGTAACCGCAGGCAGTTGGATACCAGTATTTTGAATGGAGCGACTTCCAATCTGACTTCCACCAGCTATTAATTGGGGAACACGATACTCCTCGGCAAGAGGTTGGTGTCAGATTTCCAGATTATTACTGTCCGTAACAACTTTCAAATATAACAAAAATCATCGATCAAAGGCGTAACTTGCTTTTTGAGGCATGGAGGAATCTCGGTAGGTTAAGATGGTCCCATGGGATAGAACCCAATCACTTTCCCTTTTAAGTGGCTGCAAAAACTTGAGTACAAGATAAAACAACTGCTTCTTGTCTTAGTCCTAAAAGGGTGACCAGACGGTTGCAAACTAGCGTTCCAAGCAAGGTGACCTTGGTTTATGTGTTTGGTTTGTGTTGCGGCTACATGGATGTAAACCATTCGTCACACGTTCGGTGTTTGGGAAAACGCGCCTCCCAACCAAGGGCGTTGAAGGTCATGGATTACGACTGCTGTCTACACGGATTGAAACTAGCAAGGTCACCTTGGTTGGGATGTTGGTTTGTAACCAACCATCTGGTCACCCCTTTATTGTATCATTCAGTAATACATATTATCCTAGACTCAAACGTTCACCACTACATACAATCACGCTCACATCCACAACTAACACGCATAGAACTAATTCTTGTCTCTTTTGTTATTTTTTCATATGTTTTGATTGTGTGTTTAACTAAGATGGTTCCCATCGACTTGTAGGTATTTTTTTTTTAAATTGTGTTCTTTAGCTACTTTAAGCTAAAGACTAAAGTAAAAAAGCGACTTCTTGATGATATAAATATATCCATCTGTTCTGCTAGCATTGTGCCTTGCCACTAGCACTTACGTTGGTCGATTTTGCAGTCTATGTCGGTAACCTTGGCTATCCTTGGTCCATGGGGCCGAAAGGTTCTGGAATTGCGACTGCGTACAGGACGATGCAGCGTTGGAAGATCTCCTACAAAGTGGACTAACAAACTGGTGTGGATCACTAGAATTCGAAGGAGGCGAGACGCACAGAACAGTTCACTGGGGCGAAGCTTGACGGAGGCCTATGTTCAGCACTGGGGACGTCTTTTGCTTCAAAAGATGATAATGAAATTTTTCACCAGAAGCTGTCACCCACCGTAATGGTCAATGATGAAAAGGCAAAGAAGAAACATAGGAGTGGGTTTTAGTCAGTCAAAGTCTGACACACCCTCCCGGTATAGAGCAGGAGAAGTCATTGTATGATTTCTCTTTTAAATAAAGGGCTCAACTTTGCTTACTTAACAGAGAAGTGATGTATTACATAAAAACCCCTATAAAGCCCAAGGAATTAATTTTACCACGTTGTAAATACCTGGCAAAGTTAATCTGCAACTCTATCCAGCAAAAATGTGGTCTTAACTTTCCTACAATGAAAAGAATTCGTCATGAAATATGTATAAATGGGAATGCATAATTCATTTGGATCTTTTCCAGTAGTCATAAAACATTGACTCTTTTATTACTGCTACTAACATGGTTGTTAAAACTTGTGTCCCATCTTAACTGATACGTTAAATAACATTTGAAATGGATTTGTTTGAGAATGTGGATACAAAAAAGATACATTAGTTTCAATGATCGTGGATAAAAGATCACACTAATATTAAAGGCGTAAGTTGTATGTGTGTGCGTATGGGTGTACTTATACATCTTCACGCTAAAATGGTAGATAGAATGGATTTAAATGAAATTAACGAAACTAGGAAACCATGTCCTAATATCCCAGGAGTATGGAATATTTTTTTTTACTTTCACAGCGGCGAAGCCGCCGGCAGAAGATTGTAATTTATAGTGAAGATTTCTTGGCTGACGGATCGGTGCTTGATGGGATCAGTTTGTCATCATAATCAGACATCACGATTGTTTTTATTGTCGTCTTGAATGTTTGTAATCTTAAATCTAATCTAATCAATCTTATATGATGTAATGTATTCTATCTATTAGTCTCTAGTGTCACACTTTGATCAATTTTTAAGTCATAATTACAGGTTAAAAGAGGGCTTATTACTTGCCATTAACCATAAGATAACACAGTCAAAGTTTTGATCTATATGGACCAACTTTTGTTTAGTTACTAGGTTACGATTTCATAAATTTGTTATACAGAATGGGGTTATGTATTTCGTGAATTAGCCAGAAGGAGGGAAAGTAACAAACTTTGTGAAGACGTAGTTGACAACAACACGGCATCACTTATTCATCATAACATACTAGGCACTCCGGACGATAATCGTACCCTTAAACAAAGTGTGACGTTAAAACTTCAGTGTTGCCAGTAACTTAATACAACATTTTGTACACCTAAACGGAATGAAGTAAATAATTATACATAATTTACTTTCACAACTTTATGAAAGTTTATGCGCACCGCCCGGTAGGTATATAAAGTCGGTAAGGTGTTGTAACTTTGGCCCATGTTCGTAACTTTGACATTATCACTGTGTTGTGTTCACACTTAAGTTATTGTGAAGTCTACATTATATTACCTACTTGCAAGTGTTTATAAATTTTGAGACGAATTGTTTCAGAATACAATGAGCTAAAGTTTTGTACGACTGCCTTTGTTTGCTTTCATTTTGAGAACTATTGCGTGACTTTTGAAAGTTGGTCACAGTTTAAAATATTTTGTGGACATGGCATAAGGTTTGTAGTAGGTTGTTGAATGTTATGTTACTGATTTCTGAATAACCCATAGCAGCTATTCAGGAATTCAAACTAAGTAGGTAATCCTTAACAGATAATCCAGACACTTCAATTTCATTCAATAAATCTCCCTTCAAAGGCTCGAGGTGACTTTAGGGGGCCCGTGAATCTTAGAGTGATAGCTAAACATCCCCTAGTAAGATTAATTTGAGTTTTTCGATTTAGATTTATGGGGAAGGTTGGAACCCGTAAGCATGGGCGCGAGCGACGACCGTTCCGTTCGGCTGATCATTTGTCAGTGTCTCTGCTTTATCTGATCCGAAAACTGAATGAATTTTGGCAAACGCTTTCAGAATGCCTTGATTGGATCAAAGTAGACAGATGTATGCGATGCTTGGGGCTGGTTTGGGTTAGTTTAATATAGACTGCGGCTGTATTAACGGCTTTGGGTAATTGGTTCTTATAATCAACTTTTGTTAATGCTGCGCAGAAACGGGATATGTAGCCGGTTAATCGCCATAGCTTCAGCCCCCAAAATGTTTATGCACTTATTTTGCATAATATACTCGTGCCTACGCCACTTTTTATTTCGGTGGGTACTCAAGTAAAATTAGCCATGAATTACTTAGACTTGTTCGTCAACTCGCGCCTGTAGTAGCTCGCTACGGTACTTCCGGCGTGAAGTACCGTCTCACCTTTGCTAAGATCCCCAATTTTTTGGTAGCCATTGGAATTAAAATTTAAAATCCAGCTTCGCGGTATTAGTTGCCCGGACCTGACAAAACATCCATCTGGTCGGAGGACCTTTCCTTTTCAACCGAGGTTTGGGGGACTTTACACTCAAGTAAAGCATGCTTGGGTATCATGCGCCGTCAGCCGCATCCTCCTCGCCTTATTTCGCCTTTTAACGTATACCGAAATTTAAGTAGTCAATAAAGTCAGTACTTAACCGAATCGGCCAGCACAGACAAATCCGCGGGCAATAGCTAGATATTGGTTTCAATCTGTTTTTATTTGAATGTACTTAATACAAGCGCGAGTTGACGACAAAAAAAAAGTAGGTAAAATCGTAAAGTGCTAAATCACGAGTTTCGCAGTCGGGAGTTAACGAACAAGTCATTAATTACTTCTCTCACTCTGGGTGGACCGAGAGCGAGTGTCAGACTTTTTCGAACAATCCCGCAACTCTGGCAGACATTGGCCCTAGAGGACCCTGACAATTTTCTTGATAGGTCTAAGGTGCGCCAGGACCACAACGCAGCGTTGAACCAGGCTTGGTCCTTATCGGACGGCAAGCTACCCATTGCTCGCCGTCCGCAAGCCCGCGGATACGGTGACCGGGAATCGCCCTGCGACTCCCGACGTATGCCCACGACTATCTATTTGATTATTTGTCAAAGATAAATATGTGAAAATTGCCCTCTTTTTTTAGATTAGTTAATCTAACCACCAATAGTCCCGTACCAATAAATCCACCTACATAATTAACTAGCGTCAGCCATGTTAAGGCGCAGAGGACAAGTAGGTGTTTCTGAAATAATACGAAAGAGGTGTTTCAAGACATGGGGACACTGCAGAGTCCCAAAAATACCCTACTCAACCCTTACGTGACGTGCTTCCCTACTATCTGATTTTTATCACAATTAATTTAGCTTTACAGCTCCAAATGTTCTTTGTAAAATATATGTTGCCGATTTTATTTGAAAAGGCGATAACGTTTTCTTTATTGCCGTAGAATGGTATGGTTTAAGTTATTACTGTATGTGGTGTTTGTTTAGTGGAAGGTGGACTTGAGTGACACTGTTTTGTTTCACTTTTTATGGGAGAGAAGCTGTTGAGTCACATAAATCAAGTTAAAATGATTGATTGATTTTAATTTATTTATTGCGATTTTGATTTTAATTTGTTTATTGTGATTACGATTTTAATTTATTTATTGTGATTTTGATTTTAATTTGTTTATTGTGATTATGATTTTAATTTATTTATAGTGATTTTAATTTTAATGTATTTATTTTTATTTAAGATTTGATTGTTTTACCATGATTGCACAGTTTTTATTTTTATTTTGAGTTTTAATTTAATTTTATCCTGTTTTTAAATGTGAGATTTTATGTTTTACTGGCTATGAGGTCCATATATGTCTGAAAATAAATTATTTTAATTTTAAAATCAAAATATTTACTTCAAATAGGTATACTATCTACAGGCACTTTTGAATAGTCACTAAGTCGGTCAGTCAGAAAAATTTAGAAGTACGTGCATTAAACTTAACGGACACTCTTTTAAATTTCGTTATGTAAGTACTTGTATTACAAAAAATCCGATTACATTAGGTATGTCACTGATAATGGTTATAGTAAAAGTTGGATAAATAATATAGAGGAACATCCTAGAGCCGCCAGACGTAAAAATTAGCAACTTAACAGAAATATCAACAATGTTTATTACGTAACTGGTATTGACCGTCGCACTTCAGTCCAAACTAGCAGGTTTACGTAATTTCAAAGTATATACTAATCCTACTCAATCAGACTTGTTGTATAATATAATTAATGACTGGCGGTTGTAGGATCTTGGACTTACAAAATACAATACAACAGACTATCAGTGTCCCTGCCATTTTAAAATACTAGCATTTGCCCGCGGCTCCGCCCGCGTACATAAAATATAGTCTATGACACTCAAGAATAAAGCAACTTTCTATGGGTGAAAAAAAAAATTTACCAATCGGACCAGTACTTCCAGAGATTACCTCCTACAAACAAAAAAAACATAAAAACAAACTACATCTTTATAATATTAGTACTTATAGACTTTTCTATGGTTTGATTTTATACTTTTAGTGACACGATTTACCAGGGATGGTTTTAAGTGTCTGTCAGTTACTGACTACGTGTATTTTTTCCAGTTTGAAAATTATAATTAAATACTACATCTTGATAACCACCATCGATATTTACATTACATAGTTAGTTTTACAGTCCACACGCTCACCAATAAATCAGTGTGGACATAATTATGAGGATGCAGTCTTCGGCGCTGAGTCTGCTGCGATCCAGTAAATACTAAATTGGTATTTGTTGTGTTGTGTCTGTGTCGAATAAATGTTTTCGATTTCTATATACTATGTATTTTAAATCATAAAAAGAAATCATAAAACTATACACACGCATGCAACATTTTTTTTTACAGATTTCACGGATTAAACAGTTTCTATATCACGGATTAATTTTTCAGTCAGTCACTCCTTTTAGTGTAAGTTACTAACTTCTGCCAGCGGATTCTAATTCCACGCAGACATGCGTGGAATTAGAAAAGTATCCTCCAAGCTATTCTAGGACATGGTCTACACATGTGATATAAAAATCATCCAAATCCTCTCGTCAAAATAATATAATATTAGATATAGAGCTCTACTTCGTATTTTTTTTTTGGACAGCCTTTGGGTCTTTAAGCCAAGATTGAATATATTACTTCTAGGTAAGCGTATATACTCCATCGTCGACCACATCATCGCTTATCATCAGGTGAGATGGTGGTCAAAAGCATCATTATCCTAAACTAATGTGAGCGAGCAAGCTAAATTGGACCGAGCTCTACTGGATGACTTGTGGTAAGGGTTCTCTGGCCGGCAAGCCGGTATCACCTAACGTTAGGAAATTTTATTACAACACGCATTAATTAAATTGACATATAACATAATCAGCCTTATGTTTCCACTTCTGGGACTCAGGCTTCCTCTATAGGGGTGGGAATGGGCCGCCAACCACATCCACCAACCACCATCCACCAACTGACTTGTAACTTAAAAAACAAAAACAAATGATAATTGATGAAAATAAGGCTGTCAAATTTTTCTTTTGTTTTTAAATTATTACTTAATATAGATGGCCAGTGTGTAATAAGACAACATAATATAAATTTCGCCGTTCTTACGTTTCTGTAAATATGTCCATGAGTGCAGTTGAAAAATCTTTGTAGGTTTTAAAACCGGGGATCAGAAAAATAATTGTTTTAGGAAACATTTTGATTGGGTGTTCGAAGCAAGCTTCTATTTTCTGTCGATTTGCTGAGGTATTATAGATTGGTTGGTGTTCTGTGTTAGTTTGTATCGGAGCATTTACTTTTTCAGAAGGCCCTCTATAATAGTAGATTATGTGACTAGGGGGTAAAACAGTGTCTTTTAGTCGCTAGCGGCATGTTGAATACCGAAACGAAGGTTGCTAAGTTTTAATCCCGAACGTCAGTGAGGGATTTATATAATTTACTCCCGTGAATTGCGTGGGAGTTAATATAGAAACTGAGTGAAGTGAGAAATTCAAGTGGCCCAAAACCAAGACAGCTTTATCCTCGTGTTGGATACTCAACTTTTTACACCATCTATGAGATAATTAAAAGAAAATTTACTAAAACAAATTATATACCTATTAGAAAAACATAAGTATTATTTGCAAGTTGATAGAATAGAATAGAATATAATAAACTTTATTGAATTTTATTTTTTGTTGGTTTCTTGCGTGGTAGATTACGGCTCATTTCCTCTAGGAAGAAAGGAGGCCTGAGTTCCATCTGTGGGAACATTACAAGGTCAATTCTTCTGTACTATACATTTTCACAATAAGGTTGGGACTATTTTCTCGACCAAAGAGATAATGCCAGTAATCTGAAGCATTATTACGAACTCGGTCGTAACAAACGTAGAACACTACTTAGGTACTTAGTGATCTTTGGTCTCCAGTGGGCAAACTAAGTACATTGACTGTTTAGTTTATGGCGTCGTAGTAGAGGTAAACCAGCTTTAAGAGGTCACTTACCTAACTTTGTTAAGAAAAATGTTCAGTCTTTTGCTGTGCCGTATATTGTACTCGGCCATTTAAACAATGCTTTACCATTTTATTACTGCACAGTAAAATCAAAACCGCAAACTGTGTTAGATGCTCATTTATTTCCATGCCTTCTATTTTCAAATCACAGAACAACGAGGTCAAGTACTAGCAACCAAAAATCTGCGAATATGCGTTTATTCGAATTTCAAATGCTCAAAGCAGGCAGCCTGCCAACTGCACTGTTTGGGAAGTTTTTGGCGGGATTTCTTCGAGTGAAGTTCAGTGTCTGTTTTAATTATTTGCAAATTGACTCTTATTTGATATTGTGATGTAAAATTGGTGTAGTTTTATATTTCAAGTGTCTGCGCAACTGGACAATGTGTGGAATCATTGGAACTGGCGCGAACTCGATAAAATAGAGCTGAGAATTAATGTACCTAGTATTGACTACCACAGCAAAGCTTACCGAGAAGGATGACTTGATACATTTGCTGTCAAATACTGCAAAAAACATTAGAATGTGTAACATCCGCGTTCTAATGGATTTTATTAAAGTGACTGAAAATATAATACTTTCTAAATTTGACACTGGCAACATGCACAAACCGTGCGAAGCCAAAATTGCCAAAAAAAAAAACTGCACTGTTTGATCGCGACAATTGCACGGCCTCGGCATTTCATACCAGGACCCTATAAAACGAAGGCAATAAGTCATTTTCACAACTTTTTACGTCGAAATGTCAGGAGGCAATTTGTGAGACTTGTTTTGTGTGCGTCCTGATGCTCACGGCATGCGATTTATGAAACTGCACGTTTAAAACTACCGGTATTGAGTTGCCTTAGACCTGCACCTTATACCAACGTGTCAGAGATCATTTTCCATTGTTTTAAAATTCATAGCTTTATTCCTCAGGCAATATACCGGGAGCTGAATAACGGTCGGGTTGTCTGCGATTTATGCTCGGCGAAATCTGTTATTGGGATCCGGTATAATAGACACTATTTATTACTCTAAGTAGGTGTTTAAGTCAATAAATGTTTGTTTGTCTTACCGGGATGGGTAATATCTACATATTTCGAGATGATTTAAGTTTTCTTTATGAAAACCGAAGCGTTTTGAGAACACATTTATTGTTCGTACAGCCGAGGAGTCTGTGTTTTCTGATAGCTACAACTTAGAGGTCTTTAAGTCAATAGTGAATAGGTTATTTCCAGGCAAGCGTGCTCCATCGTCGACCACATCATCGCTTACCATCAGGTGAGATGGTGGTCAATCGCGAGCCTATCTTTAATAATAATAAAAAAAAACCAGTTAGTAATGTCATATATTTTTATTATTGACTAGCTCATCTGACGCTACAGCTAAGACAGTCTAGCTGTAATCTTTTAAACGCACGAAGACTCAATACAATAGTCTAATTATCTGTTTTTTTTTTTTAATTTTCTGGTCAATTATTTAAATTCTTTTCATAAGAACATTCTCGTTTCCTGCCAATCAAAACAAATCAATCATCACATCATCATCATCACTCTCCACCTTCCCGCGACTCTCACCAGGTCGTCGGTCCACTTTGTGGGAGGCCTTCTAATGCTGCGTTTTCCGGTGCGCGGTCGCCAGTCTAGAACCTTTCGACCCCATCGACCATCTGTTCTACGTTTTTCCTGCCAATAATGAGCACAAAAAAAAAAGATTTTATCGATATAGAATATAGATAGATAGATTATACTTGTTATTGTACACAAAAATTAAAAAGATAGGTTCGCATTAGACACCTATCAGATAGGTGTCTAACCTATCTCACCTGATGGTAAGCGCTGATGAGGCTGACGTTGGAGCACGCTTGCCTAGAAATAACGCGCCCGCTTGCGTAATATTATGACTCTCTACCAAATTATAGCTTGTGTTGAAACAAGCCCCCTAGCCAAGTTACGATCGTTCCGTTTGCGTCGAACGCCTCGAGTAGGCCACGCCTCCGATTCCTTTGTTCTGACGTCATCTCAACTCTCAGTCACGTGGTTAGAACAAAGCAATCGGAGGCGTGGCCTAATCGAGGCGTTCGACGCAAATGAAACGATCGAAACTTGGCTAGGGGGGAAGGTTATAACCTATCCTGATACCGAATTTCATCCAAATCGTTGAGATGTTTGAGCGTGAGCGAGTAATAAACTTTCTAATATCAATGAGATTTACTTTGTAACAAAATTTTGTTTTTTACTTCAATTGCTTGGCAACAAGATTTAACAAAGTTTGTGACCAACTGGGGCAATCATCGAAATTATTTTACTAGATTTAATCAACCAATATGCAGCTCGTTTTGTTGACAAATGAGAGATGAGCTTATTAAGGTCTGTGGAATTGTCCATAAGAGTTACCGCGGTCCTGGAGCGCAAAGGGCAAATGAAGGAACACAGGTGGGTTTTAGTCAGTAAACGTCTAACACTCGTTCTCGCGACACTCCGAGCAGGAGAAGTTATTTAATTATTTTCCATATTAGAAAGAAGAAAAGGTCTCTGTAAGTAGGACGAATGTTACAGTTCCGTCTACCAATGCGTATTGTTCTCTTTGTGTGAGTTATACAAGGAGCAGTTATGAATCTGCATAGAATTTCAAGAATAATCATTTGAAAATACTATTCCTGGTTAATAATCAATAATACTCGAAATTTTAGTTTTTTTATTTATTTATAGTGTTATTCAAAATAACTCTCTTATTAACCGTCTTGAAAAAAAAAACGGTATTTCCCGATGCGATTAATCGCGCGTCATGCCGCAGTGTGCGTGAGTGCGATAGCCTGTATGAGGCTCCGCCCACTTACTCTACGAAACTCTTTTACCGATTTCCGTAAATAAGAATAAAATTTAAAGAAAAACTTATCCATATTATTGTCGATTCGGGTTGAGAATCACTAACACAATTGCTTCCTATATTTTTTTGCATTTTTAAAACTGTACCTTGTATAAAAAGCTCTGTTTTGCTACGACATTGAGTTGTCCAATAGAGCAAAAGATGAAGAGAAATGACACCTACAGACGAATTGCTATTTACTGCAATAACAGAAATATTCACAAAACTGGTTTCCTGTTTTGTTGAAACTTGAAAAACTGTGCCTGCTCCGGTCATCCCGTCCAACTATAATTTAGGTGTCTTCAAGGCTAGAGTGAATTAGGCTCTTAGTAAACTAGCGCGCCTCACCATCAATGATTGCGTCACTGTTTACCATCAGGTGGGATCGCTGTCAAGCACTGGTTTATATCAATTAAAAAAAAAAAAATTTCGACTCGACATAAATGAGTCAAACCTCACTCAAGCGTCCACTAATAATGTAGCACGTAACACTGTGTTACGTTCGCGCTACTGATTTGCGAGTAGTTCATAATTTTGTTGCTGTGCTCACTGAATTTAACTAGCCATTAACTTGAACGGATGCGACCGTCGACGTATTATACACATCAGTGCTGTGAAATTTCTAGAACGGCCTCAGTTATACACTTGCGGACGCATTCATTTGATTGTTCTGTTTATCTAAATGAATATTATAAACATTTTTTATATATTAGTTAAAAGAAATCTTTTAAAGTAGGTACAAGTACCAATTAGACTCGGCAAAAGCATCACTTTTGCCGGGTGCTACAGTCACGTGGAAGCCGTCGCGTTTAGAAGCTATAAAATACAAAAATAAAGTCCAGTTACACTTATCAAATAGATGACTGACCTTATCACCACAGGTGGTATGAAAGTGAAACCCGGGGCCCCGGGACGAAGGCAAGGAAGGAATAGGAGTGGGTTTTTAGTCAGTAAAAGTCTGACACGCCCTCCCACTCCGCCAAGAGCGGGGGATGTCACTGTGATGATTTTCCCACCTAAAAAAAAGAGTGAATAGGTTACTTCTAGGCAAGCGTGCTCCATCTTCGACCATATCATGGCTTTCCATCAGGTCAGATAGTGGTCAAGCACGCCTATCAACAATAAAAAAAGAAGAAGGCAGTCAGGTGGAAGTTCAAGTATAATATCTATATCTGAACAAAACCCTCGTTATTGAAAATCTGGCACAAACGGATTCTTGTTATCAGAACATTTTGGATTAAATTAAATTATTCAGCTTCAGTCCCTGAAGGATTAAATGAACCGATAAACATTTTGCAAGATGACAAAAAAGGGTCACGCAATAGTAGGCAAAAACAGACGCAACGAGGAAACCTTTCATACGATTAAAATAAATAGTTTGGTTTTATCTTGACCCACAATACCCACATTATGTACTTTGTAGCTGGCTAGCTTCTGGTTTTATCAGGTCATAAACTGTGCACTGGTTTATTGCTTAACAAAGACTGAAGTACTCATAAAATATTGTGGTAGCTATTCTGGGGAGATTAAGAAGAGCCATATACTGTTATGGTTTAGTACAGCATGGCTACGGTCGCGGTGTAATATGCTTTTGGTAACGGTGTATCAGGTATCAAGGTGTAGTGCTTATTTTTCTACGGAGCAGCACGTATTTGGCTACAGCGAACCACGCATTTAGCTACGGTGCAGCAAGCATGTGGTTACAGAGCAGTATGCCTTTGGCTATGATGCAGTATGTATTTGGGTAGAGAGTGGCAGATATTTGACTATAGCGAAGCGCGCATTTGGCTACAGTGTAGCACGCATTTGGCTACAGCGTAGCACGTACAACGTAGCGCGTTGATACAATCGCTTAAGGGATAGTTTACAAATATCGTTAGCGCTGTCCATAATCCCTATTCATTATACACTAAGAGGACGAGTTATTGCGAAAATTAGGAGATTTACAGCTGGAGATCCTCAGTTCACTAGGCACTTGAGTACTTTTACCCGCTCGTATTAACACTATACTCACGCTTACTTTTGCCCCATTAAATTCTAACATTATTCTTCATTTCGCGGGTTGCCACGATGTAGGTAGGTATATGATAATGGAACATTATTTGGCAATAACATTAGCTAGTCGGCAAGATTATTTCGAGGCTTACCGACCAGGGAAACACGTTTGGTTTCGATACTAGTAAAAGCTATTTTAATATATTTTGTCGCACTTATTTTGATTCTTACGGCTGTTTCGAACGTGATTAAGACCGCCATCGAAGGCTAGGCTCACTATGATAGTTAATTTTAAACACTCGTTTCACGCGCTCCTCAAAGAGATTCGTACAGTGTAAATAGGTGCAGTCAGAAATAATGGTGGTAAAACGTTATCATATCGGTTCAAGCCGTTTTGGAGTTCGATAGCAAACACTGTGACACGAGATTTTTATATATTAGATTATGGAGAATCAAATAGCAACACTGATTTATCATAATTATAGTTTACACGATGTTGTATCTACCTTAATGCAATAAACGCTTCTTATATTTTACTAATCCTTGTTATTATAATATACACATTTATATATGAATTTTAAAATTACATTATACTGCAGCAGATAAAGATTGCTATCTTTATCTTAAAAAATAAAATCTCGGCTGCTCATCGGTTTATCAGATTTTCCCATGAATAGTACATTGTTCCCTTCAAATCTTTCTGATACTCGTATTAAAATACTTTGAACAATTCCCGTTGCACGGACTATTGCGCCACTCCATCATGAGGCTCCTCGAAATTGCATCGTGCCCGGAATTAATTCGAGATAGCATAGCGGAATACCTAACGAGTTTATTACGCTTATTTGAATAAAATTGGCGCAAAATTCTTAGCATTATTGCATGTGAGTTTTATTTTAAAATAATTAAATAAATTGCCGGAGTCTGTGCCTGATAGCTATAACTTCCCCTAAGTTGTCTTTAAGTCAAGAGTAAATAGGATACTTCTAGGCAAGCGTGCTCCATCGTCGACCACATCATCGCTTACCATCAGGTGAGATGGTGGTCAAACGCGAGCTTACCATTAGATAATAATAAAAAAAAGTTGCCTTTTTTCCTACTTTGTCTTGTATTCTAGGACCCCGGGTTTTCCTTTCGGAAGCGAACGCATGGCCCCAGTAGGCTTCGGCCCTGTTGGCCCCTACGGATTTGCTGACATCTCTTTGAGGCGCGCGTGAAACAGTAAGCGCCGTCGACGACTTGGGCTCGGTCCGGATGGTTACCGGACGATCGGACGGCGAGCCACCCATTGCTCGCCGTCCGCAAGCCCGCGCCTACGGTGGCCGGAAATCGGGATCGGAATCCAGGCGGCGGTTGAGGCGTGAGGACCGTTGCCTCACGCGATCGGCCGCCTCCTTTGCTAGCATTACTGCTTCACAGAAGGAGGCGACCGCCTGCCACTTCTTCTCGCTCCGGACCATGGCCTGTACCAAGGCCCGGCGCGACAGATCGCCGCCACCGATCGCCTCACGAGGACACGGCGTTGCTCTGCCCAAGCGGGGCACACCTCCACCGTGTCCTCCGGGCGTTCCACACAGTGGCGACACCCGGGCGTGTCTTCTGCACGAATCAGGTGCAGGAACTTTCTGAACTTACCATGTTCGGTGAGAAGCTGCGTCATGCGGAAGGTGAGGACGCCGTGAGGTCTTTCCAACCACGCCTCAAAGAGGGCACTTACCGCCATAATTATGGCGTGCCCAAGGTAAAGTTGGGGCTGCGGGATTGTACCAGGGTTGCGATATTGCCACAAAAAGTCGAAAAATGTTTTTTTTTATATAATAATATTCCACAACTATCACACATCGCCGTCTAGCCCCAAGCTAAGCAGAGCTTGTGTTATGAGTACTAGACAACTAATAAACATACTTATATATTTCTAAATACATACATATTATAGATAAATTACATCCAGTTACGGAACAAATGATCGTGCTCATCACACAAACATTTTTCCTGGGTGGGAATCGAACCCACGACCTTCGCCATAGTAGTCAGGGCCACTAACCACTAGACCAACAGGCCAATCATAATGTGATTGTGAATACATTTGCACGCCATGTTATGGCATGATATACTGAAACAAATTTATTGTAACACCTTATGCTATGTACCCATATTCCAGAAAATGAAGATTTTTGTTTTGAACGTTTAAAAGAGTCACCGTGATTGTGGAACGCAAAGGACACAGTCTAGATAACATTAGAACCAACTACCTTTCCTTACCAAGTCACAAGTAAATTATGAGGATGTGGACGGCTTTGTTTTAGGTCGAAAATCATCCAATGACTTCTCTCGCCTATGGTTGGATCGAGAGGGCGTGTCAGACTTTTACTGACTAACATCCTATGTTCCTTCCTTGCCTTGTGTTCCTAGGGTTCCCTTTCGGTCGACCCATGACCCCTGTAGGCTTCTGCAGACCCTACTAGGCCCCTACGGTTTTGCTGGCATCTCTTTGAGGCGTATCTTCAAAAAACTGATAAGTTTTAAAACTAACCTGTTTGACAGAATTGTCTCTGGAGTCGATCTTGGCCGTGAGCTCCTTGATGTCGTTCTGTAGTTCCAGCATCCGTGCCTCGTACTCCCCGTATGTTGTGTCCAGCCGCCGTCTCAGCAGGTGTTTCTCTTGTTCTAGTTCCTGGGAAAAAGAAGAGAGATCAGTTATCTATCTATATTTATAAATATAAAAGAAGAAACTGACTGACTGACATATCAACGCACAGCCAAAACTACGGGGATTAGGACCGTGAAAGTTTGCAGGTTTCCTTTATGAAGTAGGCGAGCACTAAGAGAGGATTTTCCAAAATTCACCCCCTAAAGGGATGAAACGGGGATCCAAAGTTTGTATGTAGTTTATATATATAAAAGGAGAAACTGACTGACTATGTTTTTTACTTGAGCCAGCAATGTCCCTGTTAACGAAATTGAAGTAATTATACTTTTAAGGTTGGGAAGTGTGGGCTACGGCGAGCAATAGCTCGCCGTCCGCTGTGGACCGTTCTACGCGCGCCTCAAGGAGCTGTCAGCAAAATTTACGGGGCACTCTAGGGCCGATGCTTGCAAGGTTTGCGGGATCGTTTGAAAGAGTTACTGCGGCCCTGGAATATAAAGGGCGACTGAAGGAACATTGGTGGGTTTTATCAGTAAAAGTCTGACACTCCTCGCTCCGCCCAGAGCGGAAAAAATTATATGATGATTTCACATCCTCAAAAAAATAAGAGACGGTTATGTAGGTACTTTTAGGAACAATGGATGAATTAATTAAATGCATGGGTAAACTTTCTACAAATTAACATTGACGCGCCTAATAAAAACCAATCGCTTGCAAATTATACACGTAACACGAAACTAATAACCGTTCCCTTTATACAGAAAGTTGAAGGCCCGATACTGTTACTGTTTTACCAAATGTACCGAACTGTTATCTACAATGTTTCGTCAGTGTGTTCGGGACAAGTTGTTATCAGCACTCGCAGTTCGACTCCTACTGCGGGTCTACTACCAACCAGAACACAGACATAATGTTCCGTGTTTACATAAAACTCCATATTCCTATCTGATTGAAACTTGCCAAATTCTACTTGAAACATCTTATAAAAGTTGGGGCACTCTGCAACGCCTGGAATGTTCCTGCGAATAAATTTGATTTAGTGATCAGACCCTAACCAGCTTTACAATGGACGTGACCTGCATATATTTAAAAGAGACTCAAGCAGAAACGATTTTCCGAGTCCCGTATAAAAATATAGAAATGAACTCTCAGATTGTGCCTGGATATCCTATTTGACACTTCGATAGAAACGTACACTTCTGTATGAATGGAATAGCAAATATAAATGGTAAGTATTGGGGTCCTAATCAAAATATAACTTATCATATTTTTGCGGGTCCCTCATCGAATAAGTCAGTTACATTTCTCACTTGACTTGGTAATTTTTCCAGCGCGTTTGTGAGACAAAAACCCTGGAATTTCTGTACAAATCAAGTGACTGATTTATTCGCTCGAGACTACTGGGACCGGCTTCGGAATTCATGTTGGCGTACGCGAACGTCGGATGTCAGCTGTGTAGATGCTGACGTGCAGATTACACTGGGCTTGTGTAGTGGAATAATAAGATTAGTATTACAACGTAACAGGAAAAGTTGTACGAAAATGTTTCGGAAATGAATATTGGTTTTCTGTGTGTCGCTGAAGCGTTTCACGATCCGTTGAACCAAAAATGTAAGAGTAATTTGTGGTTAATTGGAAAGTCCATTCGTAAATGAAATGGCATAAAGTGTTTCGTGTTCTCTTATGTTCGTATTGAATGTATATTTCCCAGCAAGAGTATCGTTCAAAATAGAGTAGCTCCTCCCCATCGCTCGCTACAAATAATGATGATCGTGAGGATTGATGATGAAGGCCGGGGATGTGAATCATGTCGGATACCATAAGCAACGTGATAAGGCAATTGCTTTGTGTTATTAGTAATACATTATGTTTGGCAATATTTTCTCTGATAGAAGCCCTATGACCGTAATAAATTGAATAAATCACATTCGTGTAGGTATATTCTCAATAGGCACTTTTGTGAGAATCCCATAATTGAGAACGTTATAGTTTTTCAACGTTTAGAAAAGTTATCAGGTGTTAACTGGGTAATATTTTCAAAGGGTCAGATGGCCTTTTCAAAGTCACAATTTTTATGTAACATGATCTGTTTTTTAACTTTGTTTTATATTATTATAAAACAAAGTTCCTCACCCTACGTTCTATCTGTCTGTATAGACCTATCAGGTTTTTCAAAAACTACTTGAACAGATTTTGCATTATGCGAATTTCAGCAATAGTATCTATGTATGTGCGCCAAATAAAATATTTTTCTTTCTTTTTTCTTTTCTTTCTCAGCAATAGAGAGATTGATTCAAAAGAAACGTTTTTGTTTATAATACATGCATATTATAGTGGAGAAAAGCTGAGAATTTCAAGGTTTCTAATACCCGTGCGAAGCTGGGTGGAACAATTGAGACCTTGTCAGTAGTCTAGAACATAAAGTTTTCATATTCCAACCAGTTACAAAATTAAATCAAAGGCATAAAGTTCACGCTTTATTCGTCCCAAACTGTCACACTATTTATGAAATGGCAACACGTTACAAATTTGTATTCGTCCCAAGGCAAACATTACTTGTCTAGGATCTGGACTTAATTACGGGCGGGCTTAATAGGCTCGTTCATAAATTATAGGGTAGTTTGACGGACAAGATCAGAATACCGTTGTGAATAAGGTTACACGGTACGGCAATCGGTTTTACGGCTAATATAGCTGGCTAATTGACCCTTAAGCTTGCTTTGTTTGTGTTAAATTATGTTACTATTTATTTTGGACTACAAAATAAAATAAACTTTTTATTTTGTAGTCCTTATAGATTTTTGAATAATTTTTTTTCAGCCTTCATTTTTCATTAGGGCCCTTTTTTGAGGCCTCAATTATCATGAATTTGCTCGCACTAGGGTGGAACGAGAGGATGTGTCAGACTTTTACTAAAACTCACCTTTACCCTTTGTGTTCTAGGACCACGGTCACTTTTTCAAACATTCCTGCAGTTCTTGAGAACACCTAAGTTTTTTTTTTGGCGAAATTTTCGGACACAACTCGGACTAGGTCAACTTGAACATGTTTGGGCACATCCGAATGGTTGGTAACCCTAGTTTTGTAAGTTCCGTCTCCAAGGGACAATAGATCTGCGAAGTCACGTTACCGAGATTATCTGTTGTTCGCTTATTTTGGACGGAATTAAGTTTTGAGGCTGTTTGTTGTAGATAATAAATAGGACTTGGTGTATATTGTAGCCACTTTGTACAAGATGTATGGTCGAATATGTCAAAGTTGATTGATTTATTTTATCTTGAGATAATATAACGTTGCCCAATAAACTAGTACGCTGATACACTAAGTCTTGGATTTAACACTAAGCATATTTGAATACAATAGTTTTCTTTAAGGCGTATAGTCCCTTGAATATCTGGCCAGAGTTAAACGCACACATGTGCATATGAGTATGTACTTGTACTGTCACCTGCGCCCGCATTGAGACCTGATCCGCTAACCTTTAAAACCATTTTCTTTGCGAAATATTGACATGTACATTCTTAAGAACACTTAAACAGCATTTTTTTTTGGTAAACATATTTTTAAATACCAAAGTCATTTGAAAAAAGAAGGGACAACAAGTGAAAAAGAGTCAAGAAGTAAAAATTTTTTTTTTGGCAAAATTATTAGTTAAACCTATAATAAATAATTTCTTTTTTCAAATCTACTAACCCAGTCGTTACCAAGTAGTAAGCTTCAGAAAATCGCTGTTTTATGGCACTAAATGGGAGCAAGGGCCTTAAAATGCGAGTGAAACCAGGGAAAACAGTGTTAATCTGCTAGTGTAATTTATCCATAGTTCAATAAAAAACTAATTTTTATTTCAATGCCCTAACAAACAAAGCTCCCTCACATCAATATGTTATAAGTATTCCACAAAAGATTCATTTCGTCCGTGTTTCTCACTGTAAACTATCCAAGTACGAAATAACCCGGAAATCGACGTTCAACGTGAAAAATGTGGCGGGTCGAAGCAATAGTCCGGTTTCCTGTTGTTTTTATAGAAATAAAGGATAGTCCAGTACGATTTATACAGTTTTCTAAAAAGTGTTTTCCTAACTAAATATTTTCTGTAAAGTTTTAGCCTTTTTAGGGTTCCGTACTCAGAGGGTAAAACGGGAATCTATTACTAAGACTCCGCTGTCCGTCCGTCTGTCTGTCTGTCTGTCTGTCACCAGGCTGTATCTCATGAACCATGATAACTAGACAGTTGAAATTTTTACAGATTATGTATTTCTGTTGCCGCAACAAATACTAAAAACAGAATAAAATAAATATTTAAGTGGGGCTCCCATACAATAAACGTAATTTTTTTGCTGTTTTATGTTACGAACGGTACGAAACCCTTCACGCGTAAGTCCGACTTGCACTTGGCCGGTTTTTATATTGAAAAAACAGTTTTGTGTGTTATAGCATGTTAGATAGTAAAACTTTCGTATGTTTATCTAGGACATTACTGACACTCCGTGCCTTGGAAAGCACGTATAGCCATTGGTCCCGGTTATCATTCGTTGATCTTCGACAATCGTTACAGGTAATTACGTCTACGGTAGGTACGTCTGTCCATCATCAGTCTATCCAAGTAGGATACTTCTGATAATCCTGTTACTAGGCTGTGGAGGTCTGAAAGGCAGACTCTATGTAAAATATTGGTATCCAGCCGGTTAAAATGGAAGCCGTTTGGGTAAAGTCTAAGGAGATGATGATGTTAGGTGGTTAGGTTAGGTCGCGTAGGCCGTTAGGTCCTAGAACGCAAAGGGCAATTGAAGAGCACAAGTGGCTTTTAGTCAGTGAAAGTCTGACATCTCATTCCACTCTAGAGCGAGAGATCATGATTGCCCACCTCAAGAAAAAGGTGATAAAACTTAATGGTTGACAAGACATATCAAACCTAATTTTATAACTATTATAGAACCTCACTGCCTTGGTTTAAACTACTTTTTTGTTTTTTAAACGTTTTCCCACTAAACTAGGAATTATTCCTGAGCTATCACGAGGTCTTAACGCGATCCATTTGACGACCTAAACTGAACTGTTAGAGGGATGGAGCTATATAGGGTGTACAGCTCTATCCCACTTTCTTGCTCGCACACATAACATTTTAACAAGTTATGGTTTTTTTTTTTTTTTTTTTTTTTTTTTTTTTTTTTTTTTTTAAGGTGGGAAATCATCCAAATGACTTCTCGCGATCTGGGTGGAGCGCGAGGGCGTGTCAGACTTTTACTGACTAAAACCACACCTGTATCCTTCAATTACCCTTTGCATACTAGGACTACGGGTTGCCCTTTCGGAAATTCTCCGCGGTCCTAGCTAGCGGGCATCGGCCCCACTGGGCCCCTACGGTTTGCTGACATCTCTTTGAGGAGCGCGAGGATCACTACGCGCTGTTAACGACTGGGCTCGGTGCGGTTAATTACCGAACAGCCGGACGGCGAGCTACCCAGTGCTCGACGTCCGCAAGCCCGCGTCTACCATGGCTGGTAGTCGGGGTCGGAATTACGTCGGCTAGGGCGTGAGGACCTTCGTTCCCTCACGCGTGCAGCCTCCTCCTTCGCTAACATTACTGCTTCGCAGAAGGAGGCGACCGCCTGCCATTCCTCCTCGCTCCGGACCATAGCCTGAACCAAGGCCCGACGTGAAAGGTCGCTGCCGCCAATTGCCTCCACGAGGACACGGCGGTGCTCCGCCCAAGCGGGGCACACCTCCACCGTATGCTCCACCGTGTCCTCTGGATGGTCCACACAATGATGACACCCGGGCGTTGCTTCCGCCTGAATCCGATGCAGGAACCTCCCGAACTTGCCATGTCCGGTGAGGACCTGCGTCATGCGGTAGGTGAGGATGCCGTGTTGCCGCTCCAGCCACTCCTCAAAGAGGTGACTAACCGCCATTATTGTAGCGTGCCCAGCACTGGGTTGCGACAGTCGCCGTCGCCATTCCACCGTGAGATCCCGCCGGAACTCGGTCCGCCATGCCGCGACTTGGCGCGGCAGCGGAGTTTACAAGTTATGGTAAGGCCCCTGGGTTGTCGTGGGTGCATTGACACCTGTAAACTCACATATACAAGACTCTTAAACCCGGAACAAATAGTTCTAGTGTGTGCTGTCAGTGTTACTAATATACCTACACACTAGTGATGTAACGAATGTTAGATTTCTCACATTCGCGAATGCACATGCGAATGCGAAAATTCAAATTCAATATTCGCGAATAAGAATGTTGACTTTCAAACGAATTGCGCGCAAAATATCATACAGGTTTGACATTTCGTGTCAGCCAAGTTTATATTGAACGTAATAGAGCCGTTACAGACTGATTAAACGAAGCTTATCACATTAAGTTCATTCGAAAAGATTTCTTATGAATTAACATGTTGTTTCACATTCTGTGAAACTGCAAAATGTGAAATGCAAATTGTGTGATAAAAAAAAGAAAAAAAAAAAAATATATGTATATATGTAAATATAAAATTGAAAAATTGGATCAGTGGTATTGTCAGTGTATATCCATTCAATCAATATATTATTTCCTTTTTGTTTGTCAGAAATATTCGCCAGACATTCGCGTGTTTCTTGTGAATACGAATGCAAATGTCATTCGCGAATGCGAATATTCGTTACATCACTAGTACACACACTAAATAATACCTGTTTTAAGTAAACATTTCTTCAAAAAATATGTTTTCGAACGCCCCAATTCTATTTTGATGGTAAGTCAAGGTATACTTAGCTACGGATCATTTACCTTTACGTGTTTAACAAACTTTTTTATGGCATCGTTCGTAAAGTAGTTTATATTAACGATGTCGTGGCAGAAGGGTACGAACGAAAATGAGCTTTTCAATTTAGAATGATTCTTGTTATTGTAACTTTTGTGATAGTTACGAGCTGTATAGGCTTTGATTGTAGCAAGAGAAGAATCTAGTTCGCGTGAGAGTAGAAATTTTTCTCAAGGGAACATGTTCTTGGAATAAAAAACATACAATGTACCAACATAGGATGTTTTTTATTGACCATACATGGTCTACCCGTATGATAAACACCTGAAACCGTTCAGCTTTTTGAGCGTGAAGGAGTAACAAACTTACATACATACACATTTTTGCCCATTATAATACTGCTATGTAAATATTAATAATACACATAATACAAATAGAGCTATAATTTAATAATATTATATAGGTGAAAGTTCGTATAAATAACTAAATGTCTATAGAAAACTGAATGAAGGTTTCGCAGAACAGCTTAAAATGAATACGGACTAATTAAAAATTTACATTCAAATAAGTTCTTTAGCACGAACTAACCCGACGTGATTAAGGAGTTAGTACTAAGAGACGTGAAAATTTTCCGAAAAATTATGCACGAAAATGTTCAAAGAGTACGAAGGCTTAGACTTATTTAAATAAGGTAAAAAGTAAGCCTACTTAAGCCCTTGGGGACTATTAGGGTGATTTTCTGTGTCTACATAAAGTGAACAGAATTTTTAAAATGTTCATAAAGTGAGCTAACGTTCTGACTTCATCCTGCTGGTTAAAATCTATTGAACATTGTTTTATTTTAATTTGAGTCTTATAATATATTGGTTTTAATTGATAAACCTACTTATACAATTATTTGTTCTAATATAGTTTGTAGTATCTGTGTTGTAGTGTGTGTTCTGTGAATACCAAAGTATGACGATTGCTACAAAGGAAAACATAGGAATAGGATAGAAGGTTATCAATTATGGTGATGAATGTATGTTTGGGATAACTGATATTATGGTGGTAACAGTCCTTGCACGCATGCACGATTTGTACATGGAGATGCTCACCGGGGTAAAACTTCGCCGCATGGCATGGCGGACAGAGTTCCGCCGGGATCTCATGGCGATATGGCGACAGCGACTGTCGCAATCCAGTGCTGAGCATGCCAAAATCATGGCAGTAAGTCTCTTTTTTGAGGAGTGGCTGGAAACACGTCATGGCGTCCTCACCTTCCGGATGACGCAGGTCTTCAGCGGACAAGGCAAGGTCGAAACGTTCCTGCACATGATTCGTGCGGAAGAAATGCCCGGGTATCACCATTGTCAGTGGAGGTGTACCTCACTTGGGCGGAGCACCGCCGTGTCCTCTTGGGGGCAATAGGCGGCAGGGACCTCACGCCGGGTCCTTGTACAGGCCATGATCCTGAGCGAGGAGGAATGGCAGGCGGTCACCTCCTCTGCTAAGCAGTAATGGTAGCGAAGGAGGCGGGCGCATGCATGAGTTAACGGACATTTTCACGTCGCAGCCACCAGGACTCCGACACCGATTTCCAGCCACCACAGGCGTGAGCTTGCAGACGACAAGCAATGGTTAGCTCGCCGTCTAGCCTTCCGGTAACCGTCCGGCCCGAGATCGTCGTCGGCGTGTAGGAGCACTACACGCCGACGACGTGCGCCTCAAAGAGATGTCAGCAAAACCGTAGGAGCCCAGCAGGGCCGAAGCTTACGGGGCCATTAATTTAGTTCTGAAAGGTTTCCCCAAGGTCCCAAAGAATGAAAAGAGGTGTGGTTTTAGTCAGCAAAAGTCTGACACGCCCTCTCGCACCGCCTTAGACCGAGAGAAGTCATTGGATGAAATCCCACCTTAAAAAAAAACCGTGACTCGGGCCTGGTCACTATCGGACGGGAGGATGACGAACTACCCATTGCTCATCTAGCAAGTGCCGTCGTAGTAGACTGAGCGATGGAGGAATTGGCACACTCATTCTCTGACCGCTCTCAAAACGTAAGCCCAAAAATTAAGCTCTCAATTGGGCTCAAGAAAACTTTGTTACATTTACAAATATACCTTTTAAAACAGAACATCTGGAGTTTGGCGTCTATAAGTGAATTAAAGAAAACCGTTAGAGTAACTTTACCAGATTATTATCTCAATTTGTGAATGCTAATGTTGGTTTTGTGTTGTTGTACTAAGCCTACCGGAGTCCGGATGGCTATTGTGGTGGAAGGTATTTAGACTCGTTTGTCCTATTGTTACCAAGTAAAGTCGGGACTGTTTGGGCTCAGCTTTGTACAGTATTCAACTTGTTTAGTTCATTCGCCTTTGATGTTTAATCTTCTATTCGGGAATGACTTCTTGAAGTTTTTGTATAGAGGTACTCGAGCAGAAATCCAAAAAGTATTCTATTGGATTCAGTGTGATTGTGGTTGTCAAGCAAATTATAAATTGAAGATGCTTGGGTAGCGAATAAATAATTAATGAGCATTCAGTATACTGTTGTAAGTCAGTGACTTCGGGTGTACAGTAAAAGCAGTAAAATAAACATTATAAACCTTATAATATACCCACAACGAGTGTTAGGCCTCCTCTCTTAAAGAGGGAGTGAGCTGTGATAAAATATCTTTGAATTTTCGATGCTAGGATATGCTGGTTTCCTCCATTACGGTCACCATTAGGTTTACCAATTTGACAGCAGTGGTGATGAAACAAATTGCACAAAGTAAAATGCCTGTGGGTTTGAACCCAGGACTTACATCTCCTAATTCGGTGTTGTTACCTCCGGGCCACCACTGCTCCCGAAAATCCAGCTGCAAAAAAGCAGCAGCAATTAAATTGAATGTAATAATTCAATTTAATTCACATGAGTGGTGATATATCTCGGATCATAGCAATCATTCATAAGTCTTCCAACACTAGTTCTAGGGTACCAATAAACATATTTAGAGACCAACTGAATATTCGGCTTCGGGCAGTTTCGGCCAAAAATACTGGTTTTGGCTGAGGTATTGGTTTTGGCCAAAAAGTGTTTAAATATTCTGCTCGATCAAAACTACCGTTTTTAACTGATGGTTGTGATAGGTGCGTCTATGTGTTTTTTAATTTTTTTAATAACAAATTTGTTTAGTATTTAGTGAAAGTTATACTGATCGGAAAACTCCAGTGTACGCGTGCTTCCTCGATCTTTCCAGGGCCTTTGATCTGGTGTCATACGATATCCTGTGGGAGAAGCTGGAGAACATCAAGCTACCTCCAAAATTATCTAACATATTTAAATATTGGTACAGACACCAGATCAACAGCGTCAGATGGGCAGGTATAATGACGGAGCCGTATAGGATGGAATGCGGGGTGAGACAGGGGGGTTTGACCTCCCCTGCGCTCTTCAATCTGTATATGGATGCACTGATCGATGGGCTCAGCAGCCAGCGTATAGGCTGCCATGTGGATGGTGTCTGTTTGAACAATTTGAGTTATGCGGATGATATGGTGCTGTTGAGTGCATCGGTCTGTGGATTGAGGAAATTGCTGAGCGCGTGTGAGGAGTATGCCTCAAGCCACGGGCTGAAGTATAATGCTAGTAAAAGTAAATACCTTGTGTTTGGGGGGGATCTTAAGATATCAAAGGATGTGCCACCTGTGTGTATAAATGGGGTTTCTCTAGAGAGAGTGTATGATTTTAAATATCTAGGTCATATAGTTTCAGCAGACCTGAAAGATGGTGCGGACATTGAGCGGGAGCGGAGGGCGCTGTCGGTCAGGGGTAATATGCTGGCTCGCAGGTTTGCGCGCTGTTCGAGGGAGGTAAAAATCACACTGAGAGCTTATTGTACATCCCTCTACACGTGCAGTCTGTGGGAAAGGTATACTCGTGCGGCATACGGCGCCATCCGCGTCCAGTACAATAACGCGTTCAGGGCGGTGATGGGGCTACCCCGTTACTGCAGTGCATCGGGTATGTTTGCAGAGGCGCGCACTGACTGCTTTCACACAATTATGCGGAAGCGTGCAACATCCTTACTGAGCAGAGTGCGGGCTAGCTCCAACATCGTACTGGCGATGATTGCCAGTAGACTAGATTGTCCTTTCATCCGGCATTGTTCGGCTAGATATGTTCCGGTGTCAATGCCGGAGAGGAAGTATTAATTTAAATTTATTTTGTTTTGATTTGTTTATTTTGTTTGACTCTGATTTTAATTTAATTTATTTTGATTTTAATTGTGCATTATTTTAATTTATATAATTTGATTTTAATTGATTGACTTTGTTTTTGATTGAATTTATATTGATGATTTGTTTATTTATTATTCTTGTATTATTGAATGTAATTATTGTGTTTTATTAATTAATTCAAAATTTAAGGCAATTTTATTTATTTATTATTAATCACTAGTCTTATTAGTTAATGTAAATTGTGTCATGTATAGTGTTGTGTTATTTAATGATATGGGTGTAACTTACCTGAATAAAGATTATTATTATTATTATATTATTATAACTATAAAATTAAGTATAACCATATCGAAGCATAGTTAAAAATAACAATATCAAGATATTATTTCAAAGATTTTACGGTTTTTAGGGTTCTTTGTTGTCCGTCTGTCTGTCAATACCGTTTATCTCAGGGACACGTGGAGGTATTAAAATAGTTGAAATGAAAATGAATTGAGTTGAAATTAAAACCATGTACTCAAATCTGCAGTTCCTTGAAGTTGTGAAAAAAATCAAACCAACCGTAACTTATTTTTTGAAAAAAAAAAATATGTTCGTTAATGTCGCAAAACGTATTTTTCGACACTCTCAAGGGGATTAAAATTCATAGGATGCTTCCCGTTGACTCAGATTCCTGAAATTTGACAAAAAGCAAGGTCTTATAGCACAGGTATAAGAATAAATCTGAAAACAGTACGAGTAAATTTGTTGTCATGTCTCAAAAATATTGTTTTTTTTTTTTTGCGATTTGGAAAAATCTTGGAGATTGAATTCAGGAATTGAACTATTTACATAGGTAAGTTTGCACAGAACCCTTAGTGCGCGAGTCCGACTCGCATTTGTCTAGTTTTCTATTACGACGTAAGTTTCAGTTTCGTTTACGGTTGAAATTGGAAGAGAATCCAAATATTCGATTTTAGCGATAAGACCGCCCATTGTGACACCCTATTAATTTTAAGTTCCTAATATAATTCTTATTTTTGGTGTATAATAAAGAATATGTCTATCTATTCGGTAACGGTTCCAGCTGAAAATCGTATTTCGGTCGAACACCAAACATATTGCGTCAAATAAAGAACAACCTTATTTAGAACAACTCAATTTTACAAAACAAAAATAAAAACAACAAACACTCAAAGAAAATCAAGTTAATATCGTTACTCGGGCGATATATTACGTACAGTCGACAACACACGAGCATCGAGCCATTTCATTAGCTCCTTCCGGATCCCCCAAGCTCCGAAGTACCCCAACAGATTACACAAAGAGAGACGAATAAAAAACATATTTTTCACCTTTGCCACTTATCTTTGTAGGCCGTAACGTATTGTTGCGAATTACGTGGTAATACGAATTGTGGAACGAAATAATACTTATTCCGAGTTTATTTATTACATTTTGGAGTTTCTTTTTTATTCGGTTTCTAAAATGTGTTTTTTTGTTTTGTTTTTGCCTGCACGTGAAATCTAATTATTCGGATTTAATGACATATGTAACGGGTTAGTTCGAAAGAGGTTCCGGGGCCCTGGAACGCAATGGGCAGCTGAAGGGACATACACTACAATTGCTGTGGGATGGTGCGGGTGACAGCTGTCGGATTCATATAATAATAAATAAATAAAATCGTTTATTTATAACATAGGGCATTTACATTTACAATTAAGTAGATTAAATATTAAAAAGAACACAGTTGTTTATATGCCTGAATTAGGGTGAACCTGTGTTTCAGGCGAGAGAGTGCTTAAATACAAAATAATAAATTAACTCTAAATATGACTATTACAAAATTTAACTAAATTTAGAGATACGGCGAGTTCTATTTACATACAGTAAGTAGGTCTTCTGTCTCTACATAAGATATGCTTAGAAAATATTGGAAATAATGTAGCTACGTATCCTTTTCTCTCATCTTAAACATGCATATTTTCGTCCTGCTGTCATCCTAGGTGGGTTTTAGTCAATTGAAGTCTGACACTTCTTATCGTTCTATTCAAAGCAGGACGAACCTCCTCCCGCTGTGAAAAGAACGATTGATGATTTGTGATCTGTAGGTTTTCATTGTGTTGCAGATTCCCTAGCCTCACTGAGACGTCATGGCGTCGTAGCCAGGTCTTGTTGTGTCAAAAATGTATGGTTGACTATATGACCTACAGATGCCAGGTGAGGTACACACCATAAAGTTGCATTCATTTTCGTGGCTATATATAGTCACATACGTTCCAGTAAGGCAGGGGTCTAAGGCAAACCCTTGTGCTATTCACAAATTACTGAATGCATTTGATGCTTAGTTTAGTTACTCCACGAATCTAAGAATTCGTGAAGTCTACAGTGTTCTCACATTTACATTGTAAAAAAAGAGACTATATAAAAAAAAAAGCAAGAAAAATAAATAATTACAACTATCAATAAATGAGACGTTAACAAAATAAATTAGTAACGAATTTATGGTAGTTTGTTTTTTTTTTAGGTGGGAAAATCATCTAATGACAAATCCCGCTCTTGGGCGGAGCGGGTGATAGTGTCAGACTTTTACTGACTAAAAACCCACTCCTGTACCTTCTTTGCTAACGTCCCAGGGCCCCGGGTTTCACTTTCATACTACCCGTGGCCCCAGTAGGCTTCGACCCTGCTGGGCCCCTACGATTTGCTGACGTCTCCCTAAGACGCGCGTGGAACAATACGCGTCGTCGAGGACTTGGGCTCGGTCCGGACGGTGACTGGACGGTCGGACAGTGAGCTAGCCATTGCTCGCTGTCCGCAAGCCCGCGCCTACGGTGGCCGGTAATCGGGATCAGAACCCCGGCTGGGGCGAGAGGACCATTGCCTCGCGCGGTCGGCTTCCTCTTTTGCTAACATTACTGCTTCGCAGATGGAGGCGTTCGCCTGCCATTTCTCCTCGCTCCGGACCATGGCCTGTACCAAGGCCCGGCGCGAGAGATCATTGCCGCCGATTGCCCCCACGAGGACACGGCGTTGCTCTGCCCAGGCGGGGCACACCTCTACCGTATGCTCCACCGTATCCTCCGGGCAGTCCACACAATGGTGGCATCCAGGCATTTCTTCTGCACGAATCCGGTGCAGGAACTTCCCGAACTTACCATGTCCTGTAAGGACCTGCGTCATGCGGAAGGTAAGGACACCATTTTGTCTTTCCAGCCACTCCTCAAAGAGGGGACTTACCGCCATAATTGTGGCGTGCCCAAACGAATTTAAGGTAGTTGGGGTCTAATAATATAAAAATATTGCAAAAGCAATGTTAGAAAAAAAGTATATATTATAAAAAATGTGGAGAAGTTAATAGACACATTTACACAATATAATGAGTTACCAAGGGGCCGCATGTGCAGAAGCAGTCATTGCTAAACAAGACTAACTGACTGTAAGTATTTGTTAACAGCCCGCGAACTTTTCCCAACTCTATAGTCGGTTAACAAAATTTATTCGCGGAAGTTACGGCGTCGTGCACTGTCTTAATCCACTAAGATACGTGACACGTTACACTGTTTCAAAAGACAGTCACCTACTCAGAACCAGAGGTGTTATTCCGAAACTATCAGATCCGTATCCTATCCGTAATAAAATAATATTAGTAACCGTATCCGAAACCGATATTAAAGTTCCGGATAGTTTCGGATAAAGATGGAGTCTAAAGGAGAGGTTACCACAGGTTTTTGATGGTTTCTCTTGACCAAACAAATGACAATCTAGGCTAGAAATAAAAGTTAAATCTTACTATTTATACTTTACTTTTACAATTTTTAAATTCTCAATAATAAAGAAAATAAGAGCCTCGAACAACATCTAAGGAGGCTCTCGTTAGGCAGCTGGATCAAGGGCCTGATCCAGAAAGCAGTACTCCTGGATACGGCGCGCATCGTTAGGAGATTCCTCTCTCAGGAGCCCTGACCACCGGTAGCTTGGACCCTGTTCCCGATGCCCATGTGGGCTACTATTTTTTATATTTTTAAATGTTTTTTTATTTTATTTTTTAAGAAATATTTAAAAATGTAATCAATATGTACATAAATTTAATAAAGAAAATAATAACTTATTTCATCATAAGCCTTTCGTTGTAATATTTCTAGAAATTAGTTAAACAAAGACTTAAAATTATTAGGTAAATTAACGCCCTGACTCCTAAACTAGGTGTATGTGACTTAGGAGTCAAATTATCCGAAACAAGCGGATAATCCGAAATAATACTATATTCTTAACCGTATCCGAAACTGGTATAATATTATTCCTATATCCATATCTGTATATAGATCCGAATATCCCTGCTCAGAACTACTGCAATCAATAATGCAGAAACTGCAAACTTGGTTCATCTCTGTTGAGTCGCTCTTCTAAAGGAATACGGGAGATGATGACGTGAAATCATAATGTTACAAATAAAGGGGAAAATAAATATACCGCTACGAATAAAACTGGAAAATACATTTTTAGTTCAAAATATACGTTTTATTAATAAAATCAAAAGTAGAGAATAGCGTTTTCAGACTTTAACAAAATTAAAAAGAAAAGTTATTTTATAACAAAATAAATAAAATAACGTTTAGCTTATTACATACAGCTTGACGCCATAAAATAAAATTTAATTGCGCAATTAATATAAGCAGTTATTTTAATTTAAGACATAAGACAAAACAATGATTATATATTTTTTCGTAATGATCATATCTAAAATCAATCACATTACAATAATAAAACTTTATAAAGTTGAAAGTTGGTATGTATGTGTATTTTTGTTATTCTTTCACACGAAATCGGCTGAACTGATTTGGATGGGCACACACATAAATCACGCCTTGCAATATTACATAGGGTACACCCGTTTTACCTCGGGAATATGTTCTCTTCAGTTAATTGTCTTATTCACGAAGCCGCTGGTTGAATATAGTACTAATGATTAAGTATTAAAACATTCGTATCGTACTATTATAAACCTCGTCTGCGGCTCAGTCTATAAACCAACAGTCATATTTTAATAACCTCTGGTGTATGACAGTGTTGTATACTGTTTGTGTATTTAAGATTTTTTAAAGATATAAATTATACATCCAGCTATAAGAACAATACGTCCCGGGTGTCGGGATTCGTTAAGCAATTTCTAGTGCGCGGGACGGCGAGCAATGAGTAACTTGCCGTCCTGCCGTTTGGTAAAAACTAAGACTGGTTCGACAGCGTGTTCCACGCCGCTCAAAGAGATGCCAACAAAACTGAAGGGCTTCAGTAGGGTAAATGCCTGTTAGGACTGCGGGAATATTCAAACGATTTACCGCGGTCCTGGAACACAAAGGGAAACCGAAGGAACACGGTGGGTGTCTTTCCATTTTTCTGACTTAGTCAATAAATATATGACACTCCCTCTATTTTCACCCAGAGCGCGAGAAGTCATTTAATGATTTTCCACATAACAAAAAAAAAAGCAATAAATGCAATTATTACAATTTATTATTGTTAGACAAAATGTATGGTATGCGATATCAGAGAAGGCTAGTTTCACCATTTCAGCTCTAAGCTTTCGCTCAGCTTTCACGTCCGTTCTTTCCAGACGTAGATAATATGTCTGGAATAGCCTTTCCTACACTGGTACGTAACAGAGCGATATCACGGACTATTTATTTTTATTTCCTACGTTTAAGCGATGTAGCACTCTGATTTCCAACATTTTCAACACAAAAGTTTAACAGGATTCTCTGGCAATAACAAGGAAGTCAGGAAAGTCTTATGAATTTTATGGCAACAAGGAGATCGGAGAAGTCGACAGATAAAATTTTACAACAGACTAATGCGGACTTTAATATATTTTTTATTACTGGAAATTTCTTGAGCCTTCAGATGTTAAGGATTTCCGGTCGAAATTTTTCTTAATATACTTTTTATGTTCGTTTATCAGCTGGGTATATATATACAAGCAAAAAAAGGTATTTAATTTCGAAACCAAAATAAGAAAGCAATAAAAAGAAAGTCAATTTAAGAGTCCTTTAAAGGATCCTTTTATACGTACGTTAATGTTACGTTTTAATTTATTTAATCGCATTAAGTTTGTGGGTTACTAAGGGATACCAGGAATTCAAACGAAGTTCGAGCTTTTGGTCTCTAAAAATATAAGTGTAATGTATGTAATGTCCCAGTAACATATACCTGGCTACAAACGGGTGCTGCTATCCTACATGTTGGACATGAAGTATGGGTGACGTAATTGAAACGTATAGCTGTGAGTATGTTCTGTACTTTACATTACAGTGTAGTTCTTACGAATGAAAATGAATGCACGTAGAGATTTCTCGTATTTCATTGTACCTGGATATAAAAGACAAAAGCAGAAAAATTACATTGTAACAGATTTGTTAAATAGGATTCAGGCAAATCTTTCGTCACTTAATCTGAATATGTGAACGTAGTGATTTTCTCAATAAAACTTATAATAGAGTAAAATAAACTAAGTAATTCTAACACGACGCGATTGGCCACCAGCTTCATCTGCCACCCACAACTACCCACTACTTGTGCCACTCTAGCAGATCAATTTTAACACTATTCATATTCCGGTCTCGCTCGCGAACACATCACGAACAAAACTAGGAATATCGAAGATTACAAGTGGTAGGTCTCGGAGGAGAGACTAACTATAAATGTCACAACGACACAACCCCTGCAGCTTGTTGAAACGTTTTATGGACTATAAATCGGAATGGAGCACCCCCGTTAAGTCCTCTGCTTGGTCAGATGTTGAAATGTTTTATTCTCGACATTAAAAGGGTGAAAACCTTTGGTGTAACAAATTATACGTTTTATTGAATCTTAAATTCTCGTACTTAGTTAGTAAAGGCGGGTTTTATGGAACGGAATTGGTTTAATTCCTCTTAATCATGTGATTTAAAATTAAAAGGGATTTTTTCTTTGTGTTACAGCTTTTCCTGTACAGGCATAAAATGCGGCTGTTCACACAGCGTTGTCGTATATAATTTTTACAGTACCTAAATAATTTGACTTACCCAAGAAAATATTATTGTTCATTTTACTTAAAACAAATATTAGTATGTCGGTGAAGTCAATAGTATGGAAGCAGATAAAAGTGTCGACCGCAGAGGTCCATGGCTCTTTCCTCTGTCAGCAGCTGTGCGTACAACGTCTAGTCTCGGGGACTGTCTCACTGCTCGTTGTGTGAAGTGAATACCTAGAGCTTGCATCATAATAAATCAGTTGTGTGATCTGGAATAATTTGTTTTTTGCTCGATACCCAGTCATCGCCCACAAAACAGAGTACCTGGACAGAGCTTCAATGATTGGCATCCTGAGCCGAAAAGTATAATATGAAACTGTTATCCGAATACTGTTAAAGATCATACTTATCAACGGCCCGGATTTTTGTTTATTTTTTAACATGAACTGTCATTGAAAAAACTACGTTTTATTGAATTATAAATTTTCGTACTTGGTTAGATATACTGATATATAGATAGAATATTTATTTAGTTAGTAAAGGCGGGCTCAATGAAATGGAATTGGTTTAATTCCTCTTAATATTCTTCATGTGATTTACAATAAAATTGGTTAACCTTTAAAATTCATATTGTTCAGCCTTCTACAGGCAGAGGGAATATTTTTACCACCATATTTTATATATATATATTTTTTAATTATTAATGATATTCTAGCGCTTGACCACTATCTCACTATCTCTATATCATTGTGCAAAAATCGAATTGTTTTAAAAAAAATTGTTTTAATATCATACTGATCAATGGTCCCGTTTTTTTTAAATA
Source organism: Mythimna pallens (assembly GCA_961205895.1). Lineage (NCBI taxonomy): Eukaryota > Metazoa > Arthropoda > Insecta > Lepidoptera > Noctuidae > Mythimna > Mythimna pallens. The sequence continues at coordinate 14,422,621 of OY540834.1, forward strand.
TAATTGTGTTAGACGATTGAGTTTCAATGAAAAAAAACAATGCAGGAAGGCAAAGTATAAAATGGCGGAAATTTATTGTTACTTTATTCATCGTTACCGACACTCATTGATCGGATAATTTGTTGACGAATTATTTACAATTTAGTCCTATTAATTAATATGCGGTATTTGATTTGAAACTCTTTAGTTTATAATATATATTACTGTCAGGACTAATTTTGTCATAAATACTCAAACAATAACCTAGATTAATGATCATGAATTTAAAATCGTAGTCAATTTCAAGTAAATCTATATGAAAATTGTAAGATATGGCTACATCTTGAGACCAAATCTTAATCTACTTTTGGTATTTCCTAAATTCACCAGTCTCCGTCTTTATTTTCCCCCGTCAAGATCAGGTACAAAAGAATGGCAGGAATTTTTTACATTACAGTTTGGGGTCTATGAATGTTAGCAGAGCCATGATATTTAAATACCTTCCCGTCGTATTGATGACAATAATAAAGGGACCTTTGCTTCACAGACCGGCAATAATATTCTAGTATTCTATTCCACCTACCTTGAAAGATTAAAGGTCAGAATAAGGGATTTGAATAAGACGAAATGAAGCTACATTTTGTAAGGGTTACAATGTAATTTTGAAGTGTCGCTTTCGATTCGACTGTCCCATTTCAGTTGGGTAAACTTAAATTAATGTAGCAAATAATACATGAATTCAAATGCAAAACATAATCACAAATAGTAGATCATATTGTAGAGATCGGAAATAATTAAAAACTGGCCAAGTACGAGTCAGACTCGCACATGGTTCCCTACTGCCACTGTGCGGGCAAGACTGTCTTAGACAGACTTGTCTATATCTATTTTTGTTCTGCGAAAACGCTTGCTTTATCGGGTTATACTAAGAAGTTACTTGACGTAATGTTTACAGAGTGTGGATATGAATTTTATTAGGTACTAACTGCCATTAGTTAACCACTAGTAGGCTTTAAATTGGTATTCACAGACCGATAGTCAAGTCTAAAAGCCTAGTCATCGACAGGCATAATTTGATTCGGCGCTGACAGGGATTCCGAATAATTGATGGGATTACAATACGCACTTAGCCAGCTATGTACTAATCTAGACACACGGTAGTGTGCTAGCCAAGTTTGTTAACCAAAAAGGTAAGACACCAGCCATGGGTAATATTACTCAAACCGTTTCGGGCCTTTCCACCCCAATATCTATAAATCTATTTGAGTTTCATGTTTAATTACAATTTTGAATGTCTATAAGAGATTTTATTTGCTAAATCCAAAAATATAAAAACATGTTTTAATGAAAATCACTATTAATAATCACTAGCTCACTCACCCACTGGTCATCAAAAGTATTGGCTAGTTTCAGGTGGCTTAAATCGTTGAACATTTGTGTTGCTGGACATATTTTATGTAGGTACAGGGAAAAATAAAAGATAAGCAAATTAAAGGTTTCTTTAGAAAAGAAAATGCTTAATGGAACTGGTTACTAAGATAATTTTGTATTGTTATTATTGAACGATTTTACGGTAAATATCCGTATTTACCATTTACATAGCGAGGCAATTGAAGCAACTGAAGAATGATATTGTCAGGAAAAATGATTATGAAGTTACTTGCTCCCGATTTCTGATTTAAGCATTTGAAGTTGAATATTTCTCAAACTGTACTTTAGCCTGCAAACTTGTAAAAATTTGGCATTAAAGTACGGTTTGAGACATACTTAACTCAAAATACTCAATTCAGAAACCCGCCCATAAACATCAAAAGAACAGGACTCCTGCCATGACTAACTCCGGTGTGAAAAAAAGGATAAGGCAATCCGTCGTGTATATTTACATCTCTCTCTTACACCGAAAGTATGTAATTCCAATTCCCACTTCTTTTATAAGCGAAACCATTATAGAGAACTTGACATTTTTTCACAATTAAGTTTTGTTGTGATCACTCTTTCTTGTCTAGATTACGATTAATCATTCGCAAAGCAGATGTTCTATTGTGGTTTCATCGAGTTAGAATTACGTTAGAAGGTCAAAATTGTGTTACTATATAGACTAAAATATATTAGTTTTGAGCAGATATTAATATCAAAAGAAATTGCAAATTAGCCATAAAATTAAACGGTGCTTAATTGCTGATGGATTAACCGAAATTGTTTTATTTAGAACTAGCTTCTGCCAGCTGGTTCGCTCGCGTGAAAGTAAGTTTCTCCATACAAACTTTAGACCCCCGCTTCTCCCCCTTAGGGTCTGAATTAAAAAGAAATGCTTTCTTATTGCTCGCCTACGTTATAAAAGGAAGCCTTCTGTAAAATTTCACGCTCCAAATTACAGTAGTTTCGGCTGTGCGTTGATATGTCAGTCAGTCAGTTTCTCCTTTTACTTCTAGAGTTTTGACCGAATTCCCACATATTAAAGATCGATCCTTTTTAACAATTCTTTCCATAATACTGCTTCAAAATGATACGATCGTATCTGTTTAAATTTCATTGGTATTAAAAATGAAGCTGTACAAATATTTAATATTCCAAATTGTAACCGAGTACTAAGTAAATTCCAGCCCAGCATTGATTTTGCTGGTGATGTTATCGATATAATTTATTACATCGTTAATGCGATCGTTTGATCTAATCTCGAGAGATATTGGATGGAATTACTGTTGCAAGTGTTGGATGGAAACATGGTTGTACCATTGATAGCTATTTCACCTCGTCATTCATATCCCGTACATCCCAGGACTGGAACAATTTGGCTGCTGTCTTCCTGTCCGTTTATAATTTAGGTGTCTTCAAGGCTAGAGTGAATAGGTTCTTAATAAACTTGTGGGCCTCACCATCACCATCGATTGTATCACTGCTTACCATCAGTTGGGATCGCGGTCAAGCACTACTTTAAATTATTTAAAAAAAGTATTGTGAGCAACGTTTACGACTTATTTTTTCGTAAAAAAATAAATCTACGAGTAGAAGGAGCTATCTACAGTTGAACTCAAATGCAGAACTCAGGTGAAAAATGATTAGGATAATGATTTTATTCATAATTATCGTCATCATTTCAGTCGAAAGACGTCCACTGTTGGACATAGGCCTCCCAAGCGTCGCCACAACGACCGGTCCTGTGTGTCTTGCATAACATAACATATTTTATTTATTTCTCTTCAACAAAGGTGCCTTACAAACTAACATTACATGAGTAGATACACGTTTGTGGGAGACTGGCATCTGCTCAAGGAAATCCTGTCATACAGATTACCAGGCACCCCCACAGACTGTTTTCTTTTTTGCATCCATTGGATTCCCGCGACCCTCACCAGGTCATCGGTCCACCTTGTATCCTTTCAACCAATGATTTTATTCAGTTTTTTTTTTCACTTCTCTGGAGACCAGAATCATTTAAGGCTACTGTCTACGGATGCGTAGCTTCATAGATGCGTATTGGTCATTATACACTTTATGTACGCCTGCTCACAGCTTACATAAAAACTATGGAACTCGACAGCGATGGAGCGACAACGTCGTGACGTCGTATCGTTGCTGCTTCGTCTTTTGTATATAAGCGGGTGTACACCAAGCATTTAAATGGCAAATACACGTCTATGAAGAGCAGTGGTGGCCGAGTGGTAACAGCCCCGACTTACGAATGTAGGCCGCGGGTTCAAAACCAGCCAGGCGCATTACTTTGTGTAATTTATTTCATCACCACTGCTCTCAAAACGGTGAAGGAAAACATCGTGAGGAAACCGGCATGTCCTAGAACCAAAAATTCGAACACATGTGACATCCACCAACCCGCACTGGTCAGCAAACCGTAGGGGCCCAGTGGGGCCGATGCCCGCTAGCTAGGACCGCGGAGAATTTCCGAAAGGGCAACCCGTAGTCCTAGTATGCAAAGGGTAATTGAAGGATACAGGTGTGGTTTTAGTCAGTAAAAGTCTGACACGCCCTCGCGCTCCACCCAGATCGCGAGAAGTCATTTGGATGATATCCCACCTTAAAAAAAAAAAAAAAAAACCAACCCGCACTGGGCCCGCGTGGTGGATTACGGCCCATTCCTTCTCCTAGAGAGAGGATGCCATGGATGGAGTCCCAGCAGTGGGAACATTAAAAGGCTGAATATGCTATGCTATATGCTACACGTCTATGAAGCTGTATCCATAAATGGTACTGGTTAGTGCGTCGATTTATAAGAAATAGTGCATAGGTATTAAAACATACATTAGAACTACCTAGACGAAACCTATAACTACCATGTCCCAAATCAATAAAATTAGAACTATTTAACTGTTAGCTATTAATGGATGAACTGCGAGCAAAATGGCCGGTCTCATTGATTTCAGGACGAGTCGATTAATAATGGCTCGGGTTTGAATACCCAACAAATTGGCGTAAATTACTACGATTCAGTAAATGTCACTTACGACCTATTCGTCTGGGATAGGTGTTAGGTACTGACTTAGTTACGATGTGACTTTAGAATGTGATTTGTTTTAGTTGAATAAGTCGTTTCGGGCACTTTCGGGTCGAAACATTTGGGTCGTGGAGTTCGAACATCTCTTCTTTATGAATATTTCTGCTCGACTGGTCGACACTTAAGGTACTGTGTTTGCTCGTTCTTTGGTGAAAGAATTAGCATTGCCATTTTTGTTTTAGGTGGGAAAGTCATCTAATGACAAATCGGGAGCGTGAGATAGTTTCAGACTTTTACTGGCTAAAAACTCACTCCTGTTCCTTCTTTGTCTTCCTCCCAGGGCCCCGGGTTTCACTTTCACAATACCCGTGGACCCCAAATTGCCATTCAATATGACAATGCAGCTATTCTTCTGTGCACATATCCGGATGACAGTAATATGCATCCATATTACTGTACCGGAAATGTGCCCAGTGCTTTGTTTTGTATATATCTACATAGTTAAATATGAAAAAAAAAACTGGGCAAGTGCGAGTCGGACTCGCGCACTGAGGGTTCCGTACAAACTTACCTATAAAAACAGTATAATTCCCGAATTGAGGTACGAAGATTTTTCTAAATAGCAAAAAGAGTTTTTTTTTTGTGACGTAACTATAATGTTTCAGTTTTCAGATGTTTTCCTATTCTTGTGCTATGAGCCTTGATTCATGCCAAATTTCAGGATTCTAGGTCAACGGGAAGTACCCTTTGAATTTTGGTTCCCTTGAGAGTGTCGAAATATACGTGTTTTGCCTCATAAACGGCCGTATCTTTTTTTTCGTTTACTCAAAAGTCTGATATTTTCACAGCTTCAAGGGGCCGCAGAGTTTAGTATATGGTTTTAATTTTCACTCGATACTTCCACGCGTTCCCGAGATAAAGGGTCTTGACAGACAGACTTACCTCTATAATATTAGTGTGATATTGAGTTTTTTATATAAATAACTATATTGTTACTAGCACTTTGCCAGCGACTTTGTTCGCGAAAATGTTTTCATAAAAACTTTAGGTATGCAGATTACTTTCCATAAATAAGATAAAGGTGAGGTTGATACATTTTAAAAGAACGTACAAAATTTTAATTTCATGCAAGCATTTCGCCTATTAAACTACTTTTTTTTGTTCCGAGTAAGACCGGTCTAACCCTTATTACACTACGCGTCATCGACTAAGACTGACTGAATATCGAGTAGTGTAATAGGCCCTTAAAAGTTGTATACCTATTCAATAATATTGTTCACAATCTATAAAATCATTTGTCGTTTTACCTTATTAAAATAAACAACCACTTTAACGTGAGACAGTAGGTACACGCCTGCCAGGACTACGGAATTGTTCGAAAACGTCATCTCAGCTCTGGAACGCAAAACGCAACTGAAGAAACACAGGTGGTCAGTGCATACCTGCCAGTGTCTCTCGCTCCATTCAGAGAGAAAATGAGTTTTTTGATGCATCGCCCACACAAAACAAACGATAGGCACAGGTGAAATTACTGACAAAAAAATTACTTGTAATCACCTTTACAAATTAGGTACACCAGCACATTGTCACGTTCCTAAAAACCTAATTCAAAGAAAAACTCACCTGACGCTCCAGGCTATATGACAAACGGGCCAAAACGTTCGAGTTTGTCAAAAATTTGTACATGAAAAGAAATCCTTCAACTCAATTCCCAAGATTTGAACGGAATTCGGTATTATTGATACGAGAATTTGCAAATATAAGAAAAATATTCTCTTGAGGGCGGGATTGCTCGTAATATACGAATACGTACGAGGAGACGGCTTTTACGACGTGCAAGCGGTTTGCGAGATACGGAATAAGGATATTATGTCGAACCTATTCGCGCACCAGAATAGTGTTTTCTTATAAACAGCTCGAGGAGTACATTTGATTTCATAAAATCTCTGCGTCAAGAGGGCAAATAAATGGTTTTCAATGCGAATTCAAATAAATAGGTTACATCTATTCTACCGCGTTCTTTAGTTCTATTTTTGAACATCGAAACTATTTATAGGTACCTACTTGAAAACAAAAGAAAAACTGTTTAGTGTGTTTTCTGCTTTAACATACAATACATTTTCTGTTTTAAAATAAAATGTTTACAATTTAAATTCGAGCAATTAAATTTAGATTAACCTTTTTCGACTGCATTAAACTTACTCGCATCTATTTCACGTAATTGGCTCTCTTAGCGTATGTAAAACACGTTACTTTACATTTTCATTGGGAATTGTGTGAATATATTTATAGGAAACTAACAAACTAAGTTTAAATTAACAAAGTTTAAAAGTAGCTTAGGTTAAAATGTTGATCATGGCATGTAAGATATTTTCAGTTTACTCTCTGGCAGCGCATCAGCTATGCTCCTTGGCGTTAAAGTTGTTCATAGACACAATGATCACTTACCATCAGATGACGTTCACTGTTGGACTTAGGCCTCCCCCAAGTTTCGCCATAATGACCGGTCCTGTGCGTCTCGCATACATCGGATTCCCGCATCCCTCACCAGGTCATCGGTCCACCTTGTGGGAGGCCTTCCAATGCTGCGTCTTCCGGTACGTGCTCGCCACACCAGAACCTTTAGTCCCCATCGACCATCTGTTCTGCGAGCGATGTTCCCTGCCCACTGCCACTTAAAGTTTGGCGATTTTTTTTATTATGTCTGTAACCTTGGTTTTCCTGCAGATATCTTCATTTCTGATGTGATCACGCAAGGAAACTCCGAGTATAGCCCTTGCCACTGCCCTTTGAGTGATGAGGCCCGTTGTAAGCGACCACGTTTCGGAGCCATATTTCATCACTGGTCAGATAGATTACTAACTTACTGATAATTTTTCATTAAAAATAATATAAATAATTTTTTAATGACCAATAAGCAAGCATATGTCCTCTCCAGCCACTCCTCAAAGAAGGAATTTACCGCCATAATTACGGCGTGTCCAATTGTTGGCAGGGTTTTTTTTTAGGTGGAAAATCATCCAATGATTTCTTCCGCTCTAGGGCGTGTCAGACTTTTACTGACTAAAACCCACTCCTATGTTCCTTCTTTGCCTTCGTTCCAGGGCCCCAAAAATTCTCTTTTACACAACCCATGGCCACAGTACAATAGTTGGCAGGGCTGCGAGGTTTTTCGAAAGATTTACCTTGACCCTGGAACACAAAAGGCAACTAAAAGACACAGGTGACTCGCTCCACCCAGAGCAACAATCATTGGATGATTTCCTTTTAGACACTTTAAAAAAAAGACCTGCCAACTATTATGTCTCATCAAATTAATTGATGATTTAATAGTACGTAATTCAAACGAAATAAAACGAATAGTGCTGTAGCACACGGTCAAAATGGCAGGCAGTCGGACAAACCGCGTACAAACGACGCGTAATGCGGTGTATTACGACACTCTCATTCTGATATATTGCACGAGGACCTGACAAGATTAATTTATTCGACCGCGACAAATTTTGGTTGAAAATTCTTTACTAAATTTTGTTCAACGTTGACAGTGTTGTTTGCACTAAAGATTGTATAAAACATCTCACATCTCTGTTTTTATCTCAGTACTACTGACCTGACAGACGTTGTCCTGCCTTAGCAAAGAACTGTCAACCGTGCGAACTGTCAAGCGCGCGAACTGTCAAACGCTCAAAGGTTAGTAGCCATAGTTTTGTGTATTTTCTGAGCACTTTTCTTATTTTTTCTTTACATTAAGAACCTTCTACTGACAGAAACTAAAAACAAGAAAAAAATAGCGAAATTGGTCTAGCCGTTCACGCGTGTTGAAGTGACCAAAACAAATAGGGATTCATTTTTATTTATAATAGGTAATATAATATAGATATACAGGGTATCTTTGACATCCACGCGAAACGAATACCATGGATTCAGTTTCAGAATTTTTCGTCGGTTTTTTCCTGATTAGAATACTTAACGATTTTATCTACCCCGATTGCTTTTTAATGAATTAGTTTTTAATTATTTTTTTACTAAAAAGTGTCATCGGGGTTGGTTAGAATAACGATTTTAAATTGTATAAATTAAAAAAAGTACCGTTTTTTTTTTAAATTAGCAAAAAGCCGACGAAAAATTACACCACTGGGGGGTCCAGAATTATACACTGGATCTGTGGTGTTCGTTTGTGCGTCGATGTCAAAGACACCGTATAATATCAGGGTGTTATATTTATATTAGTATTATCATAGGTATAAATCATATAATCAGTGTTAAAAGGGCAATCAATGGATTAGGACGGTTGGCTCCGGGATTGTTCGACAGAGTTACCACAGCTCTGGTACGCAAAAGGTGACTGAAGGAACACAGAACGTAGGTACCTTTTAGGCAGTAAAATTCTGACACTACCTTTACAGGTATGCGGAATAATGTGTAAAGTTCCGCAACCTCCGTTAAAAAGGGAGACCAGACGGGTGATTTTGAATTCGGGCTGTTGTATATTTTCTTGTGTGGAGAAATCTAATACTGGGATGCGAGATTTTGTAGTTTAGTTCCCATAGCATCATAAATGTCGCTACATGCTTATCGCCAATTCAGAGTGGGAAATTAAACATGTATTAGGACCGTTAAGGTGACAAGCTCTTTAAAACGATGCTTAGGAGAAATCTCTGTCTAATAATGGTCGTCCTTTGACGAAAATGTTGATTAAACTCTGCGGTGATGTTACGGTGATGTTGTTATACTGATATGTATAACCAACGTAGGCGCGGGCTTGCAGACAGCGAGCAATGGGTAGCACGCCGTCCGACCGTCCGGTAACCGTCCGGACCGAGCCCAAGTCGTCGACGGCGCGGCGGCGGAGATGTCAGCAAATCGTAGGGGTACAGCAGGGTTGAAGCCTACTGGGGCCACGGGTAGTGTGAAAGTGAAACCCGGGGCCCTGGAAAGAAGGCAAAGAAGGAACAGGAGTGAGTTTTTAGTCAGTAAAAGTCTGACACTATCTCACGCTCCGCCCAAAAGCGCGATTTGTCATTAGATGATTTTCTCACCTAAAAAAAAATATGTACAACCAAGTATCTATTCATGTTGAACCGTGATTGTGCCGTTAACAAAGTACAGTAACAAATACAGTACAGTAAATGTTTCATTAGATTGTAAAAGGAGGTAAAAACTCACAGCATATTATCAAAATCTGCATTATAAATATCTAATGCAATGCAGTGGCATCGTTTAAATTAATGGTCGATAAAATATTATCTACCGACCCTTTATCTAAACGAATTTTTTCGCTCTTTTCTGTTCTAGCATATACACCACTAGTTTTTAATTAGTAAAAATACTTATAGGTCTTATTAAAAAAGGTATTTTTATTATTTAAGTAAAGTCTCAATATATAATATTCATAAACAGCAAAGTTACGAGCGTTTGTTTATATCCCAAAATTCACTAAAAATAGTTGTGTATACGAAATCGAATTCAAAAAACATCATTAAAAATATATGTATACAAGCTTCTGCCAGCGGGTTCGCCCGCGTGATAGTAAAACATACCCTATGTCACTCATTAATGAAGTAGCATTCTACTGTGGAAAGAACTTTTCTCTTTACACTTAGAACAACTGTAAAAAACAATAAAATACAAACATATTCAACAATCACGCATCGCATCTTTTTAAAATTTTGAATGTCCATTTCCGTAGAAACGCTCGTCACAATGGCGTAGCGTCATGGAATCGTCATGCATCATTTCCTTTACACGCTTTCTTTACATTATCGCGTCCATAGTCTATACACTGTAAACAGAATCGCGTCCTTTGGCACAGACGCAACGTAATGTTGCCACTTTATACATAATATGATATCGTATTTTCTCTTTATTTATCCATTATTGTTTTTTTTTCTTCCTTATAATTTATTTTAATTTATTTATCTTATTTAAATCTATTAGCACACAATACCGTGCCGACTTCTTTATGTCGATACCGTTACTGGCCCACGCTGAAAACCAGCGCCGTAGACTTGTCGCATTTTGCGTGTGGTCACTGCATTATGCTGAGCGTTCGGACGTTTTGCGCGGATGTGGTGCATATTTTTCACAAAATATACTTATAATGTGTTAGTTCTAAATTTGCGCCTTGTTCCGCCAAATACAATGTTTTTCTTTCGTTCTTTATAGTATTAGTATATATATTCGGAACGTATGTTGTAACTTCTAAAAGACTTTTAGTGTTAGTTCCTAACGATTTAGCTGTAGGACAAATAATCTGCAGCGCCAGGTCTCCTGAATCACACAGTATGCAGTTCCACGGGCCACAAGAACAATATATTGTCCCGGCGGACACATCGGTAAGTGCATGCTCTTTAATGTGTGAAAACGCTTCGGAGAACGAAATTTAGTGATCTAGTTTATGTTCAGCGGTTAACGGATCGTAAGAGCATCGTTAAAGCATCATGACCATTTCAAGTCTGTTCGAAAATCTTTGCCAACTAAAGTGATAATGTTCTATATGAAAGGAGAAACTGACTGACTGACAGGAGCGTGAAATTTTACACAAGGTTTCTTATTAAGACGTTGGCGAGCATAAGAAAGGATTTTTCCAAATTCACCCCTTAACGGAAAGAAACGGAGGTCCAAAATTTGTATGGAGAAACCTACTTTCACTTGAGCGAAGCCGCTGGCAAAAGCTAGTAGGTAGACAAATGTTTCGGGTTTCGCATATACTAAAACTGATGTTGTATAAACATTAGTTTTAGTATATGCGAAACCCGAAACACGTGTCTAGTATTTTTATGTAAAGAATCTACGTACAAAATTGCATAACTGTACCATGAAAAATCACAAAGTTATAAGCTTGATATGTGAGCAAAAATATGTAGTCACCGGGCCATCCAGGTGACTGAGGGGTTGTTTTGCACTTGCACTCAGCTGTTTGCTGGCGCTGAATACCCGCTATGACCTGCCGTCACCTGTGTTGTACTTAGTGTCGGTGGTGTTCAACATGTGACCTTTTTAAATATTTTTGGGAAAAAATATAACATTGTGTAAAAACCGGAATATCGGAATCCATTCAGTTACTGATTCTGAACAAACTATATTCAGGTTTCGCATAAACTAAAAATAATGTTGTATATAAAAGGAGAAACTAACTGATATATCAATGCACAGCCGAAACTACAAGGCCTAAGAGCGTGAAATTTGCACAAGGTTTCTTTTGATGATGAAGGCGAGCACTAAGAGAGGATTTTTCTAAATTCACCCCTAAAGTGTTGAAATGGGGGTCCAAAATTTTTATGGAGAAACCTATTTTCACGCGAGCAAAGCCGCTGGAAGAAGCTAGTAATTACATACACAAACATAGACGCACAACACAATTTTAGTTTTAATTTTGTATACCATAGAGTAGAAAGATACAGCCCACTAAAGATTTGTTAATCATTGTAAATCTGACCGCAAACTACCTCTTAAAAACAAGTAGGTATACCCTAGCTTAAGAAGTATTATTTATTGTATAGAATTTGCAAACTATAATGTGTTTTTGAAACCCCAATACCAAACTGTACCTCAAACTCCGTATGTTTATGGTTAAATAAAAGAATCTTACTTTTATCATCTCTGGGATATCAGCCCTGCTACCAATCTTGCTGATACGGTAATCTTTTCAGAATAGCTCGTGCTAGTCCCAGTGGAGAGGAGATTTAACCCCTAGAAAATGGAGTTCCGATCGACTTGATCGACTTAAACTTGCCAGGCCAATTAATCTTAACAATAGTTTCATAGATACAAGCCTTAGTACCGTCTCAACATAAGAGACGGCGTGACCCTTTCTCATTTAATATTAAGATGAACAAAGTACCTGACAAATGCACGTAAATAATATATTATTGTTACGGATTTTTCACCTCCATACTATAAGACGTTCGAAACAAAATTAGGTCCACGTTGCAAGTCATTTTTAACCGATTTCAAAAGGGAGGAGGTTCTATGTTTATGAGTATCGAACTGATATGATGATCAAGCCTGAAGTTAGACACCGAAACTTTGTAATAAATTAATTTAATCTAACCGTGTTTGGTATTATTAGAATTGTCATGAGATGTACTCTAGCTTTAAGGTATTTAAGTAAACTGAGGAGTACTTTTAGTCGTGGTACCAGAAAAAAAGGGTAAAATAAAAAACTTTACAAAAAAAAAAAATACAACCGACTTCAATTTAAAAAAAAAAAACTTTAATTTCGGAAGTCGGTGTTAAATAACGAAGAGACAAAACTATTATAGAAACTTTTCAGTGTTATTTTTTTAAATTGAAGTCGGCTGTATTTTTATTTGTAAGAAGTTTTTTATGGAGAACCTCTACTCAACTCTGTTGCTATGATAACGAAAGTAAACCAAAATAAAGAACTACAACTGATAATTTAATGATTCCATGTGGAATTGAGTTACAGAATATAATCTGGAATATGGAGGAACAAAAAGAATAAAGCTAGAACTACATTAGACCCACGCACACGTGGACCACGCCTGATTTGTAAGTAGAACGACGTCGCGTGGCGTGGATCTATTCTAGCTCTACAAGTCTAGTTGCCATATAAAATGTATGGAGACCGACGTGGCACACATGTGAGCAGTGTAGTTCTACCTTAACTGCATGCGGATGGGTTTTAGTCAATATAAGTCTACTACTCCCTCTTAGCTCGGGAGAACTTTTTGATGATTTCCAGCTTAAAAAAGGGAGTTAGTTTCAAAAGAAACATTTGTCATGGTAAACTAAAGTGGCGCAACCTATTTTGTGTTTATGACACAAGGTAGCATTCTCATTGTATTTAACATCATATTGTAACAATACATTTTCATTTATACGAGAGCTCATAGAGATAATAATGTTCCCACTGTTGCGACTCAGGCCTTTTCTCTAGAAGAGGGAGTGGGCCGTCATCTACCACCTGGGCACAGTGCGGATCAGTGGATGTCACATGTCTTCGAATTTTCGGTTCTATATATAACGGATATATCGGTTTCCTCATGATATTTTCGTTTACCGTTTTGATAGCAGTGGTGATGAAATAAATTACGCAAAGTAATGCGCCAGGCTGGGTGTCAAACCGCGTACTATAACTCGTAAGTCGGGACCGTTGCCACTGGCCTCTATAAACAAGGATTCTTAAGAATATAACATAATAAGGCGTAGAAAAGCTATTAATATTACTGGCATCTCTTAATTTAAAATCTTAGTACAAACCAAAAACAAAATGAGCCAATCATGTCAGAGGAAACATGCAAAATCAATCGGAAACCATCCAAATTAGCAAGTAAATCAAACGTCACGACAGTAAGTTATGCATAAACTCCAACTAGACCGTTAAATTAACCACGAAACAAATTTAAAATTACATTTTCCGCTACAGTCACAATTGGCTGGTGCTCGGCAGATTCCGGCCAAGTTCGTGACAGCTGTTATCGATCAAGTAGTGTCTTGTGATCGTTGTTGCTTTGTTGAATCGTGTATTAATCCATAATAAGGTTTCTAGATTCTTCTTTTTATATACTACTACTTACTTATTTATTTACTTTATTGCGTTTGTTTTTCGGAGTCTTAAACAGGGAATATGCATGCATTTTTTTCATTTTTATAATGTCTAAATCATTGACTAGAAATTAAATCATTTTTAGATTATTTCATTTAAAACCAAATATAAAAGAATCTCAAAACGGTGCAGAAAAACATCATGAGGAAACCGGCGTGTCCTAGAACCAAAAATTCGAAGTCATGTGACATCCACCAACCCGCACTGGGCACGCGTAGTGAATTACGGCCCATTCCCTCTCCTAGAGAGGAGCCCTGAGTCCCAACAGTGGGAACATGATAAGGCCGACTATGCTATGCTATGCATAAGCAATGGGTTCAAAGTACTTCGACACTTTGGTATAAGGAGGTAGAGGTAACTGCTCACCAAACCCACCCTACACACTATTGACACATTTAAAATTACAAAACAGCTACCTAAACGCAAAACTAATGAAACTAACTGGAATACTGAGCGATTGCAGAGCCTCTAATTAAATGGCAAAGTTTCTCATCGCACGCGCTTTTCAGCCCTGAACTAAAGCGCTGTGAGCAAAACCGTTCGTTATAAATTATAACTAGGGGACCTACATGGTGGCTGTAGGGCTGTTCATTATGAAAGTTATTTCTTTTGAATGAGTGAATGTTCGTTCGGAATTATATGTTAGACTTTCCGTATAAAAGTTTTTTTTTTTTTGAGGCCTTCTTTTCGTGTCGATGGACTCAAACCATTTCTTTTTCTGACCACTGTTTTGCAACCTATAGATACAGCTCTGTCATTGGCAGGACATGCCGGTTTCCTCACGATGTTTTCCTTCACCGTTTTGAGAGCAGTGGTGATAAAATAAATTACACAAAGTAATGCGCCTGGCTGGGTTTGAACCTACAACCTACAACTCCGTAAGTCGGAGCCAATACCACTCAGCCACCACTGCTCACTCGGCCACCACTGCCACTATTGCTTATGAACGAAATTCATCTGACAATGCGAGTGTTTTCTCTCAAGAAGCTATGCGATATCACACGATTATTTTTGTCTTTTGGTTCCACACTGTTTGTGTATTGAGCTAGTGTCAAGTTTCGAAAATATATCGTTTTTTTACTATATGCGGATATAAAATCTTAAAAATGTATCGAATCAGCCTTCTCGGCAAGTTTTTTTTTGTTTCATATAAACCAGTGGTTGATTGCGATCCCACCTGATGGTAAGCAGAGATGCAATCATTGATGGTGAGGTGCACTAGTTTATTAAGAGCCTATTCACTCTAGCCTTGAAGACACCTAAATTATAGTTGGACGGGAAGACCGCAGCAGGCAAATTGTTCCAGTCCTTCGATGTACGCCGTATAAACGACGAAGCGAAACGCTTGGTCCGGACCGTTGAATTTCGGAAAGATTCGCTGAGGTAGTCAATATTGCGATTACATTCTCAGCTCCATCGTCCGGTAACGTCAGGACCGAGCCCAAGTCGTTGACGGCGCGTAGTGTTCCACGCGCGCCTCCAGGAGATGTCAGCAACCGTAGGGGCCCAGCAGGGTCGAAGCCTACTGGGGCCATGGGTGATGTGAAAGAGATCCCCGGGGCCCTGGAACAATGGCATAGAAGGAACAGGAGTGTGTTTTTAGTCTGATATTATCTCGCGCTCCGCCCAAGAGCGGGGATGTCATTATATGATTTTCCCATCCGAAAAAAAAGCCCTATTTTGCCGAAATCGCGCTGGTTTCAATGACGCCACGTTGTACGATTATGTAGGTACTTTGGATGCAAATTACACTAATTTTATATCACAATAACTAATGGGGATTTATTTGCGAATAATTAAAACTGCCCCTGAAAATCACTCGGAAAACTCCCGCCAAAAACTTCCATGCGAAATTTGAAATTAAATCCTTGCCTACAGAAATAATAATTGCCAAATCGTATCGCATTGCCTTGTTTTCCTCGCGCTTGGATAGAGAGTTTAAAACGTTGTTACGTAGATGAAGATCACCTTTATCGTCGACTTGATCAGTACAATAAAATATGATACAATGAAGTAGTCTGCTCTGTCACGCAAAATATAATTACCTACCCAATTTCGAACCCTTAGTAGTATGTATATAAAAGGTAAATGAACTTTAGTTAAATATTTTTTGAAGATAACGTTTTGAAGATTATTAAAACACCAAAAAAAAAAAAACTGGGCAAGTGCGAGTCGGACTCGCGCACTGAGGGTTCCGTACAAACTTAAAAGGTAAATTGCGGTTTACGATTTATGACGTATTAAAAAAAAAAACTAATAACTAGATTCGTTCAAACCAATTTTCGGTGGAAGTTTATAAGGTAATGTACATAATATATAGAAGTTATCCCCCCCCCCCCCGTAACTTCACACACACATTTTACCACTTTGGAAGTGTCTCTCGCGCAAACTATTCAGTATATAAAAAAATTATATTAAAAACCTCGATATCATTTTTGAAGACCTATCCATAAATACCCCACACGTATGGCTTTGATGAAAAAAAAATTTTGAGTTTTAGTTCTAAGTACGGGGAAACCCCAAAATTTTTTTTTTTTTTTTTTTTTGTGATAATCTTAATGCGGTTCACAAAATACAACAGTATAGCTCTTATAGTTTCGGAAAAAAGTGGTTGTGACATACGGACGGACAGACAGACACATTATGACGAATCTATAAGGGATCCCTTTTTGGCTACGGAACCCTAATTAGTTTATATCGTGAGTTAACAAACTATTATTCGTAAACAATGACGTGTTATTTAATTCGTTTTTCTTTTGGTGTGAAATATTTTTTTTTGACGTTATTTAATAAAAGAAAATTGAGAAACTTATAGTATTTACCTTAGTTTTTGAAGATTACGTTTTGAAAATTGTTAAAAACACCAAAAATTGGTTTATATTGTAAGTTAACAAATTATTATTCGTAACCAATGACGTGTTACTTAATTAGTTTTGCTTTTGGTGTGAAATATTGTTTTTGACGTTATTTAATAAAAGAAAATTGAGAAACTTATAGTATTTACCTTATTTTTTGAAGATTGTCAAAAACACCAAAAATGTATTTATATCGTTAACAAAATGTTATTCGTAAACAATGATGTGTTACTTAATTCGTTTTTCTTTTGGTGTGAAATTTAATTAATAGGTACATATTAGTCAAAATCTCAGAATTTTACACAGTAACGTTGTTCAAACAACATGTCTAAACCAGGCGAGACTCCTGCATGACTCCTAAATAAACAAATTGCACTAAATTAATGAAACTTCTAGTTTGTTTTTAATTACAGCAGGTGTTTGTGTGTTCCAGACATAATTACTTTTGCGAATCAAAAAATACGTTAAATGAAGCTAAAAGGCGTTTAACTTCGGTTTAGAATTTGTGTTAAACTGTTTTCTTTTATGTAAGTACTGCTATTGAGAAAGGTCATTTAAAGAGATCACAATTTTTTGCATAGCGTTAATGAAGGTTCCTTAATTCTGAAGATATTATTAGGCACTCGCAATGATGTCAATTGTGTATCACTTAAAAATATAAGAAAAACTGAATTTTAAAGTTGGAAAATCATCAAATAAAATCTCCCGCTCTGGATGGAGCGAGAGGGTGTCAAACTTTCCCTGTCTGAAACCCACCCAGCTTTCTTTTATTGCCTTGCCCTTTGCATTCCAGGTAACTCGCAGAAAAGTTTGAAAGAGTTACTGAGGCCCCAGAATTTATAGGAAAAATGAGCTGGAGAAGTAATTTAATAATAATTCTCAAAAAAAGGATCACGGTGGTTCAGAAGAAAGAAACTTTTGATCTGTTTCTGAATTGAATGTTTGGAGATAAAAACGACTTTACTCTAATGCCAAAAGTTTAACAAGTTTTTAGATTAAAGCAGAGTTGGTCAAAGACATAAATACCAATGGTTAATTCTAAAATCAGGCATAGTCTAATATTGAATCATTTGAACATTACCAATAATGACAAGTAATTAGCATAGTCGGCCTTATAATGTTCCCACTGCTGGGACACAGGCCTCCTCTGTAGGAGAGGGTATGGGCCGTAATCCACCACGCGGACCCAGTACGGGTTGGTGGATGTCACATGTGATCGAATTTTTGGTTCTGAGAGCAGTGGTGATAAAATAAATTACACAAAGTAATGCGCTTGGCTGAGTTTGAACCCGCGACCTACAACTTGTAAGTCGAGGCCGTTATCACTCGGCCACCATTGCTCTTAAGTAGTAGACAAGTAGTTAAGATGGTTCAAACTATTTTACTTCCAAGATATAATCTTTATCTAATCAACCTACAAAATTCGCCTGGGTTCGCTTCCGAAAGGGTAACCCGAGGTCCTGAAACGCGTGGCAAAGAAGGAACATAGGAGTGGATTTTAGTCAACAAAAGTCTGACACGCCCTCAGGCTCAAACTTAGAGCGAGAGAAGTCATCAGTCAAAAAGTCGCGTTTCAACAATGCATTCAAAGCAAAACAGTAGTCAATCCCTAACTAAATCTGGCAAAAGATTCCGCGCTCATATTTCGGTCAATCTCATTGCGTGATATGCCAGAATGAGAATGATGGATTAATCCTTAATTGCTGTGACAACACCAACTGTTCTCAAATTCCGTCAGTTGCCATTAAATTAGAAAACTTATTATGCTTCCAAAACACTCTCCCCTCCTTCATTTTTAATGCAGTCTCATTGGTGTTCGGTTCTTGCAAAATATTTTGTAACATCAGGAAGTCAAAGATTAAATTATCCATTCATTGAACAATATTTTGACAGTGTTTTTGACGGCTTTTAACTACGGTTTTGAAAATATTGGTTGACAAAATTCAGATGACGTATAATGGTACATTTTGATATATATGTGGAGAAAGTTTTTCAATGCGACCGAGGAAATCAGGATGGCAACAAGCCGATTATCATTCAAAACCAAAGTACGCGAACTAATTCGTAAAAAGTTGGCAGTAGTATCATCACAGCGTTAATGTTATCCTATTGTCGATTTGGACCATTTGTTTAAGTATTTTAGTGTTTGTATGTATTAAACTTGAATTTATATTGTATAATTGTATTATATTTATTCAATGGTTTAATAGTAGGTACATCTATTCTATGGTCGATAAGTAAATCTATTCCTGTATTCGCCTTTTTCTCTCTCTTTTATTGCACCTACCACTACTTTTCTCTGCATCACCCAAAGGTTGACTGGTAGAAAATGCCTAAGCCATAAGTCCGTCTTTGTACTTTTGTGTGCATAAAGCATTAAATAAATAAATACAATAAATTTTAGCGGGGCGAGCTCACGCACTTTTCCACACTAGTGCGAAAAACAGTAAATTGTGTGCCTAAAAAGCGGTAGGGATAAGAGCGGATTTTCGGGTAAGCGTATTGAAAAAATATTTGTAGGTGTCGTTGTATGACAAAAGTAATCCTACCTAACTTGGGACGAATATCCAATACATAGACGAATACGTTTTCCAGGATCCAAATAATATACAACTTATCCGAGTAAAAAATAAATCCAGGACTAAACATCTTTGTTGGAATCATACAGTCCGTTTTGTTAGAAAATCATTCTAAGCTTATTTACCCATACTAAATACATTTGTTCCCGTTTTTATCCGACAACAACACAAAACCACTCTCGATTTTTGTAACATTCCATTCGTAATACGAACATACGTATATTTTGGCATAAAACGCTTGAACATTCAGCCTAGTGTAAACAATGGTAACAACAATAGGTTTTCCTCAATAAAAACTGGAACATTACTAGTGAGAACATATTGTTGTGGGTCTATTGCCATTTATGTAACTCTGAATAAATTAAACAGGACTGAATCTGGTGGACTTTTTGCGATGGTCCTAATAGTTCTGAGTCCTTTCTGTTAAGGCCAGGATAAGTTTAATTACTCAAAGTAATCTTAAGGACTGGAGGCTTCGTTTGGTTGGTTATTATGTTATTTTTTTAATGATAAATGAAGATTATTTTGTAAATAGGTTATAAATAAAACTTTTACAAGTAGATTTTCTCGTTAATTTAAACTGGATAATGCCGTTTTGTGTTTGTTTACAAATTTTTGAATCAGTTTTACAAATAAGCAGTATTTTTTTTATTAATTGTTGGAGCCCTCAATACTTGTCCTTACGGACATAGTTTCCCTAAAATATTGATAATGAACAGAAAAATAAAATTTAAGGTGTATTTTTAATGTAGCCGACCGATCAAGAAATTAATCATCATCATTGAACGGCACAGTTCATTAGTAATTTTATTAATTTTCCTTTCAATTTTCGTTCTATTAAAATGAAGTTTTCCAAACTCATCAATCATTTCTCTCTTCTCGAGAAGTCTGAATACTTTCAAAAGTCCAGGAAGATGAATCTTTAGAGTATTTTAATTAAGAAGAGGTAGTTACTGCCTACTTACCTTAATACGTATTTTTCGGAAAAGTTTTTTTTTCCATAATTAAAATTGATATTGGCAGGGTGCAATCAAAGACTCTAGATAGTAGAAGAGGGTGATGGTAATAAAAAATCTCTAGCATAAAGATACGAGAGAAAAATAACGTATTTTGTAAGTTTTGAAGGGAAGTAACGACGGTGAGGTGCGGGGGGTGTTTTGACTAAAGAGAGATTGTCGCACAGCAATGCTTCCGCTCTCTTTTCTGAAAAACACCGACAGCTTTACTTGAAACTGATTCGACTCTTTAGTGAAAAAAATTTTTTTTGCAACATCATATTTTCTCGCTTGTTTTCCCTACTCTTTTCAAACGGCTTTGATCTTTGGAAATGGCTCATGCTCTGAAAAAGTATACTTTTAAATTTGTAACTAAACTGATAGGTAACGATACTGAGAATCTCCGTCACAAAACTGATGTCTTATAGTAGCATACTTTATATGTACGAGTATATACGTATTCGTAGCACAAAAAGTAAGAAAATTGTATAGAAAGTGAACAAAAATGTAATTAAATTACCACAATACTAGTCGTTTATCACCCTGAGGTCTTTTTTTTAATATTAACTTGACACATCTCTTGATTTCACAGCAATGGCAAAAATATTATGGCTATCGCGACAGTGGTTTTGACGTAAGTGATAGTGTTATCAGAATGGGAAAAGATATTAAGACCATATTAAATAATAAAATAAAATAAAAATCTTTTATTTTCAGGCATCATGGTCCATAGTGACTTAGTACAGACAAATTTACTTAAATAACTATGTGTATGTGACCTACTAGGTACACTAAAACAAAAACAAATACAACAAACAATCACAATACACACACAATCAGGCGATTTCTACGATAATTGTGTTTCAAATTTTATTGCGTGTTATTAACCCTGTGTAACGAAATTTCATAATTTTGGGACGCAATTCGTTTAATTAAAATACATTATTTTATATATGATTTGCGAATAAAATTGGTGCTATATAATTGCTTGATTCTTCAGGATTAATATTATAGTCATTGTCAATGTTAATATTCGTAACAATTAATTCATCTTTGAAAAGGTGTAACGGTCATTGAGACATTAAAAAAATATGATAATATTTATAGCAATGTTTTGACATTAATAAAAAATAATCTTTTAATGAAAGTAAAATCTTCATATTAATAGACTAATCTATAAACAATGAGTGAAAAAAGAAAATATGTCGTACTATTAGATATTTATTTCAATATGAATTAGCGGGACAAGAAAATATATCAAATGTTGCTACACTTTTTCTGAGTATGACCCAAATAAGTTTACTGGTTAAGTGTTCTTCACAATCATAGCATAATGTAAATCAATCAATATTTCGTAAAGAAGATGGCTTTAATGGTCAGCGGGGCTCTATGCGGGCGCAGGTACGACTATGTGTGCATTTAACTCCAGCCAGATGTACAAGGGACAATACACCTTAAATATTGTGACTGTGCCTTAAGCACGAGACGGTCAACACAACGAACAAACCAGTCCTAGATTACACTGCGTTATGTGAATCAGACCCAAAACTTTTACATTCTTCTTAGATTTCTTAGTACATGGAATATTAAATAAGTCTCAGCTCAAAATAGAGTTCACTTACTTAGAAGGTAAGTACGTAGAATTACGTGTTTAGTTCACTAATACATTCTACATCATGTATAAAAATACTAACTTCACCTCACGGTTTGGCACGCATGTTTTGTTACTAGAATTATCTTATGTCCTCCTTCACGTCTTTGGCAATATCTATATTAAATTTGATCAAGATCGTTTCAGTGACTGGGTAGAACTAACGAATCAAACAGACAGACGAAACTACTTTCGCATCTATGTATACTGATGGAGTTTGTTTGTTTAAACGCGACAATCTCAGGAGCTACTGGTTCGAAAATTGAAAAATTCTTCCAGTGGTAGATAGCCCATTTATCCACGAAGCCTATATAACATAATGCCTCGACCCGCGGGAGCGGTACTAACCAAAGACTCGGGAGAAATCACGGGGGATATTTATAAATATATATAATTTTTCTGTACGAGAGTTTTTTACCTAACTTCTAGTAAACCGCTTGACCGATTTAAGTGAAATGTGTGTCTATTTGAGTTAGTCCCTATGCTTTGCTACCCTGAATGCTTTAAATATACAGTTGAGCGCTGCAATCAGGTTCTCAATTTTTTTTCTGACACAAACCCAGCCAGGACAAATCCTATTCGAAAGGCACCGCTTGTAGTTTATAGTATTATGTATTCTATCTTTTTCTGTTTATACGTAAAGAAAAGAAAGAAAACTTTTTATTTGCAGGAAAAGTCGCAAACTTAAGACTAACATATCAAAGGGTGCAAACTAAAATCTGCAATTTTGCGATTTTGTAATAAAATATATGCGCCACGTGCGCTGCTTTACATTATTTAAGTAGCAATTTAGATATTGCATTACTAAAAGTAATTAATATTAGTTAAGATGTCGGTATTATTGGTTCCAGGCGTTTGAATACGAACATGAGGAAGTTTGGTCGTTGCCGAAACTTCAGCACCGTTTGATCTTCATTCCATATTGCAAACATCGATGCTGTAAGTTGGAATTTCATAAACGACAAGTTATTCTATGTTTGCGTGAGTACATAATAGTATACAATCATGTACTTATGAAGTACCTATTTACCTAGATCTGATTTTAAAATCTGCTTGAGTTATAAAAATAAACGTGAATGTTTTCTTACCACAAAGGAGATGACGGGACGACTTAGATATCTCCGTTAAGGATTGGCAAGAAATCGGAAAAAGAAGTCAGGAATATATAATGGAAGGAATGGAAGTAGGCACTTTTCCCACGTTGAGATAGTTCAGGTTTGATATAGGGTAAACCAAGCATACGTGCCCAAGAGAGTAACGTACCCTACTTGCAAAACTAAGACGTGCATTTAAAATTACATAAACTATACAATTCAAGATAAACTTAGTAGTGTAAAAGCGAAGCCCAGGGCCCCGGGATGAAGGCAAAGAAGGAACAGGTGTGGGTTTTTAGTCAGTAAAAGTCTGACACTATCTCCCACTCCGCCCGAAAGCGCGATTTGTCATTATATGATTTTCCCACCTAAAAAAAAACCCTACTTGCAAAACTAAGACATGAATTTAAAATTACATAAACTATGCAACTCAAGTTAAACTTGCATTGTATAGTTTATATCGCCGTCATACTTATAATATAGTACGAGTATTATAAGTATTAGCTTATTAGATAAGCACAGAATTTTAAATGCGTGTCTTAGTTTTTTGCAAGTGGGATAATTATGTATGCGGTTTACCATAATAATAGTAATAATTACTGTTTTATTATTTTGTATTGTACGTATTCATTTAAAGTACGCGAGTACTCGATTAGCTAGAAATGACTTTCCAAAAATAAATAAACCATTGTTTTTTTTTTCGGTAGGATAATCTTCCAATGACATCCCCCACTCTTGGGCGGTGCGAGAGGGTATGTCAGACTTTTACTGACTAAAAATCCACTCCTATTCCTTCTTTGCCTTTCATACTAGGGCCTAGTCTTACTTTCAGAAGCAGATCCTTGGCCCTAATGGGCTTTGACCCTGCTGGGCTCCTACGGTTTGCTGATATCTCCTTGAGGCGAGCGTGGAACAGTACACGCCGTCGACGACTTGGGCTCGGTCCGGACGGTCCGGTAACCGTTCGATCGAACGGCGAGCTACATCTTAGGACATTGGGGTCCTGGTCTTTTGAAAGGTATGCCAGAGACTGAAGCCTACTCGCGGAGGTCCAGTAAGGTGTGAAAAGAAAACTAACACCACCTCGTGATTCTCCCTGTACGCGCTATCTAATTGCACCCAAGGACAACCTCTGTTTAGTGTAAGTGATACCACCCGATGATTCTCCCTGTACGCGTTATGCAAGTGCACCTAAGGATAACTTTCACCTTTATATTATTAATTTAGATGATATCCCCAAACCAATGCAAAAATTATACGTCATAATATGAAGTAAAGACCATCAGAAGGTTTGAAAACACGCAATGGGCAAAGGAGAATGCTGGGAGTTTCCTTGCATGAATGAATTAGGAATGAAGATCTCGCTCGTAGAACAGATTGTCGATGGGGCCGAAAGTTTCTGTAGTGATGACTGCGTTCCAACAGACGCAATGTCAGAAGGTCTTCTAACAATGTAGACCGATGACCTGGTGAAGGTCGCGGGAATCCGATAGATGCGAGGCGCATAAGATAGGTCGTTGAGACGACAAATAAGAGAGGCATATGTCCAACAGTTGTGATCACGACTTCTTTCTAATACCTATTTAGCTTTTTCTGTTAGAATTGACTGCAAAGAATCACGCTAATTACTAAAATCGTTAGTTAAACATTTGAAATCAATCCAAAACTTTAATTCACGGGTAAAGTTTAATTGTGTGGATGTCTTTCGGTAGAAATGATGATGACAATGAAATTTATAAACATTTACAGATATCTATAAACATTTACAGCGTCAACATCAATTGCTACTCCATAATGTACGAAGTCATCTTTTGAATAGCTAACATAACTAGAAACTTCGCGAAAAACTCAGCCAAAACAGTCTCAGTTATACATAAATGAGAAGTTTTCCGTCTCCATTTTATTCGACGCTTTATTCCCTCGGAACGACAGACGAGAGGCGATGTAGAATGGCTCTGTAGGATGTGGTAAAACATTGCGAGTCGACGCTCTTGAATTATTTCAAGCCTTATGTCTCAGACCTTTTCATTCAGGTACTCCGTCGGAATATAGAAAGAATAATTGAAAATCACAGAGAAGAGGAAATCACACGAGATTCGAGCTATGAGTGTGTTCGTCTTTTTTATAGATTTCACTAAAATTACAAAGACTGTTACAGCGAAGTTAATCTAACTTTTTGAATTTATTAGTCTCTATGGAGACTGTTTTATAGTAAAATATAAAAGTATACTTGCTTTAAACTAAAAATCTTGGAAAGAAAGAGCTGAGGGAGTGAAAGGCAAGGAAACTAGGTTAGTAGGTATTATGCCTAGATATTTGAGCTCACGTTTATTATTATTCTACTGTGTTTTCCTATCTGTGACAATATTTACTAGTGGTATTTGCAAGACTGCAGTTTTCAATTGTCAAAAATATTATGAAGGAAATTGTTTTTATATTTAGAAAGTTTATTTTCCAACATTTTTAATTGAAAGGCTGTTTTGTTTTGCTTATGAACATTCCTGATCCGATCACACGAGAAAAAACAAGTGGTACTTAATCACATTGAGTGTTTCTAATTAAGTATTTGTCTCGTTCAAGTCAAAAAGTTGTTGTGGATTGGTTGCTTATACAAGTTAATAATCACTTATAAATACCTATAAGTGAATATTAACCTATGAAATTGCCGTTTTTTTAAACGGGTTGCTTTAAATCGTTGGAATGACTTGGAATTATAAGTTTAATAACCCCCTAAGGGGATGAAACAGGGGTCCAAAGTTTGTATGGAGAAACCGACTTTCATGCGGGTGAAGCCGCTGGCAGACGCAGCTTTAGTACATAATTTACAACAGTCCGAAATTAAATATCGGGTAGTTGCCCGGACCATACACCACAAGTGTTTAGGCATGGTAGGCAATACATGTGGTCTAACAGTCAGCAGATATCTGCATAATTTTGGTTTGGTGGCTGAAACGGAAATACATACTTTTTGCCTTGCGCAAAATAAGTGTGGAGGATCAATTTGTAAATTATCTTTATCTAAACAAACAGTCCTTGAAAGAAACGTTAAAATAAAAAGATTAAGTAAAGAAATTCTAATCAACTCGACAACATTTTTCAGCTTAAACTTCGTTACTAAAAGACTACAACCACAAAATAGATAGGTACAGAAGTCAATCTCATGTATGTACTTCACTTTTCATACTTACGCTCGGCGATCGCGCTAGGGTCAGCGCGTGGCGCCGAACTATCCGAGTGCGACCGGGTGAAGTGAATTGTAAAAATATTACATGGCCACAAAAATCATCTTCTCTTTAATCATCTTTAATGATAATCATCTTCTTTTGTTCTGTGTTACGTTAAAACAAACCATCAAAATACAAGCAAATATCTACTTACCTCTCTGAAACAACAGGGTAGCCTAAAAAATGTCAATTCACTGTTAAATGTTGAATTTAAACAACCGTCCACTGAACAATTGTAAGCGACAGCAAACAAGGCTCTAAGAGTATTTGGCATGTGTCGCTCTGCCTATGGGAAGACATGGGGCCTTAGACCCCAGGTTATCAAATGGATATACACCATGATGGTGAAACCGCTGATCACATACGGGAGCATCGTATGGTGGACCAGAACCAAGCTGGCAACTTGCAGACAGGCCCTAAGCAAAGTACAGCGGACTGCCTGCATGGCCATTACAGGAGCATTTAGAACCACGCCAACTGCGGCGATGGAAACGATGCTCAATCTCACCCCTTTACACATTGAAGTGGAACTAGAGGCGAGGAGGGCCATTCATAGGCTTAGAAGTATGGGGCACTGGACAAACTCCGGATGCAAAACAAACCATACAAACACAAGACCAAACAGGGAACTTGACTGGATGATGGACATGGGATGT
The DNA here is from genome assembly GCA_961205895.1 of Mythimna pallens. Classification (NCBI taxonomy): domain Eukaryota; kingdom Metazoa; phylum Arthropoda; class Insecta; order Lepidoptera; family Noctuidae; genus Mythimna; species Mythimna pallens. Next base: position 14,449,675 of record OY540834.1, read on the forward strand.
GACAAAATACATACCATTCAAAATCTCAAAAAGGAGTTTAAGATATACATTCCGAGTAGGGAGGAATGGAAAGGTGGGATGAAACCCCACAAAGGGAAGAACCAGGTATGGTACACGGATGGTTCTAAAATGAACACCGGTACAGGAGCGGGGGTACATAGCGACAACTGCAATCTCAGCCTAAGTTTAGGCAAACTGGCGACGGTATTCCAAGCAGAAACCTATGCTATAATCGCATGTGCGCAGGAAATACTAGACAGAGGCACCGAAGGGGACACTGTCTACATTTTAAGCGACAGCCAAGCAACACTTAAGGCACTCACGTGCAATAGAGTGGACTCTGGGCTCGTACTAAACTGTATTAAAATACTTAATCGGCTAGGAAGGCGCAACAAGGTCAGATTGATCTGGGTGCCAGGTCACACAGGAGTAGAAGGCAATGAAAGAGCCGACACTCTAGCAAGAAAAGAATCCGAGACACCCCTACAAGGACCGGAACCTTTCATAGGACTCTCACCAAGGGTCATCAACCAAGCATTGAAAAGGGCTGCGTTAGAAATACACAGCACACACTGGCGCAACACAACAGGCCAGAAGCAGGCAAAGCTATTTCTTAATGACATAGATAAGGCTTGGACCCAAAAATTATGGAGGTACAGCAGAACACAGCTCCGAATAATCACAGGAGCCTTCACGGGGCATTATGCCACCAACAAACAGCTCTACAACATGGGACTAGCAAGCGACCCGACTTGCAGGATCTGTGGAGAGGCAGAGGAGAATATGCTACACTTACTGTGCGACTGTGCAGCACTAGGCTCCAAAAGACTAGAGTATCTGGGCCAACCATTTCCTAGGCCAGAGGACTATAGGCTCAGCCCCATCAAGGCCATACTGGGACTCATGACGAAGGTGCACGAAAGGCTGGGGTTTGAGTAGAAGGGAGGGGGACTAGCACAAAAGATCCAGAAGGGTCGAAGTGCTCTGGTTTTAAGGCCAGCCCCACACCAAGATAAGATAAGATAAGAACAGTTAGAATAAATTTTTTTTTGTTTGTCCATTTTTCTACAAAAAAGTTCACGAGATACGTGTGAGACGCGTGTCTCAAACGGATAAAAAATTCAAAATTCAAATATTTTTATTTCACATAAGCCTACTTCAGAAGCTAGTGCACGGTTACAAATTGATCGTTTCCTATGAAGTAGAACCGGCAAGAAACTCCATAATTAATTAAATAATTAATCCAATTCCATAATTAATTTAACTCCTTAACTTATGGGATAGCACTCGAGCTCGCATTGAGCTGAATTGAGCCAAGATATCGTGTCCGTATGTAGATTGACTTCTGTACCTATCTTTCTTGTGCTACAACGTCGGACGGTTTAAGTTGCAAGAAAAACGACGTCAATTCTCTACCGGGGACCTGAGCCGAATAATATTTACACAAAAACAGACCAAATTTATCTAAGTATGCCCTTGTTTTCTAGGTCGGAAGAGAAAAATGTGAAGCCACTAAACTTTTATGTTTGGCAACAAATACAATATTGTTTTCGTAAGTGAGTAGCTACCGGAGGACGGAATTAAATGTCGGATAAGATTGACGATCTCTTCTAAAGTCACCTAGATGAGCGGCGGTGATAGATTAGGGAAGCTAACTCAAACTGGAATTGGGAATTAACTTAACGTGGATTTTTTAGATTTTAATGACTTGTATATTTATTTATTTAATATACACTTTATTGTACACCATTAAAAACATACAAAAAGAAACTAAAACTAAAATATACACACACAATCGGCGGCCATATTGCATTCCCCGATTTCTTCTAGGTAACCTGGAATGAACAGTAATTTTCTGGACATGAAATTGTTCTTTCATCGGTGTGACAATACCAATATTACAGAAATAGATATACAGGTACACACACAAAATATTCATCTTTTTACTAATAAAAATGTTGACCTGGCTTGCGAGGTTGTCGACATATGGGATGTGGACTCGGTGATTATTGTACCGATAGTCGTGTTAGCCAATCACTCAAACTCAAAATTAGTTATTCCACATTGGCCTAAATGGGCACTTATAAAACATCAAAAGTTAACGCGCGATTCCAAGTGGTCGTTTCCTATGGAGAAGAACCGGCAAGAAACTCCAATGGTACTCTTAAAAAAACGATTGTTTCTACAATATTTCCGTATTGCAATAATAACAGCTATGAGAGGACAGTGTAGACCGGTCAGATTTGTACCTAAAAGAAAAATAGAAATTGTAATCCAAGAATCCACGGAGTCTACAGTGCTCTCACATTCACATTATAAAAAAAGCTATACAAAAATTAAAAATATACCTATTAATAAATGATAGATGTATACAATAATAAAATATTAGTGAAATTAAGGTGACTGTGGTTTAAATAATAGATGACTGTACGATAATGCAGTTAATGAGCTGCCAAGGAAGCCACATGTGCAGAATTAATTGCCAAACAAGCGTGTCTTCAACGTAGTCCTTAACCTTGTGCCAATGGTGTAATAGCCAGGAGCCTCGATCAACACCTTAGGAGTCTCTCGTTAGGCGGCTGGATCAAGGGTTTAATTCAGAAAGCTGTACTTCGGGACACGGCTCGTATGTTTAGGAGGTTCCTTTCTCTGGAGCCCTGACCGCCGGGTAGCTTGGACCCTGTTCCCGATACCGGTGGGCTACTATTTTTTACATTTTTAAATGTTTTTTTTTTAATTTAAATATTTAAAAATATAATTTATACGTATGTAAATGAATAAACGGAATAATGAAAATACGTAAACAATATTGTATTTATTGCCAAATATAAAAATTTAGTGGTTTCACATTTTTTGAGTGTGCAAGTCACCCCCTGCCTTTTATCGATGGATATTAATAACATTGTTCAGGTAGGAGCCATTGTCTTAACATAGTTCCAGGTTACCTAGACTCCAAAAACCATAGCCTTATTATCTTTTCTTTTCCATATGTCACAATAGTTTTTCACCGTAGTCCTTGGGTGCGCTAGCATAGCGCGTATAAAATCGTTGGTTGATATAACGTTCAATTAAAATTATCTAAAGGGGCGTCTGCGAGTTAGCTTCGGCCCCTCGTATGCCTTCGAAAGGACCAGGACCCCAGGGTCTTTAGATGTATAAATGATAATTATATTATCATGATGCACTAGCATAGCGCGTACGGGGATAACGCCGGTTGGTACCACGTTCCATTAAAAGCGTCTAAAAGTGCCTCTGCGAATTGGTTTTCGGCTCCTCTTACGACTTCTAAAGGTTCAGGACCTCAGGGTCCTGAGATAAATAAATGATAATTATAATATTTATTTAATTGGTTTAATCGGGTTCCTAGATTAAGAGTGTCGGGAGTCGCTGGACGATTTCTGGGCACCGTAGGTGCTTGCGGACAGCGAGCAAAGGGTAGCTCGCTGTCCAGCCTTCCGGTAAGGTCCAAGCCTGAGACGACGGTGCGTTGTGTTCCGCGCGCGCCTCAAAGAGATGACGGGGTTAGTTAGGGCCGACGCCTGCCTGGGTTACCGTCCCCCTCGCTAAAGTGCCACTGAAGGAACACTGTGGGTTTTAGCTAGTAAAATTCAGACCCGGAGAAGTCATTTGATGATTTCCCTAGTAAAAAAAGCTTAAGAGTTATGAGTATACAAATATTATGTCTAGATGGATGAACGAAGAGAGAGAGGGAGGCCAAAGAAAAGACGGATTACGTTAGGAGCCATATGGAAGAAAAGGGATTCAGTGATAGCGTGATAGTTGACAGGACAGAACGAAAGACAAAAACTGCTGCTGTGTTACGCCGACCCTATGTGATATGGGGAATATAATGATGAATCGGGATGAGCTGATGAAAGTTTCATTTCAGTCAAAATAAAACAAACTGTTTTCTTTTTAATACTGTGAAACTAAAATTATGTAGGTTCTTTACGTTCTGTTCTTTCCGATCACCGTAGGCGCCGGCTGGCGGACGGGAGCAATGGCTAGCTCGCCCGAGATATCAGCAATATTGACGGAGCCTGTTAGGGCCGATGCTTGCCAGGGCTGCGTATTATTCGAAGGAGTAACCGTGGCCTTCACAAAAGCCCTGAAATACTCGTATATACTGTTTTAAGCCCAAAATTATTGAATTTATAGGCAAATTTTGACGAAGTGCGATATATATTGGAAGGTCATGTATTACACTCTGCTAAACCAGCAACTGAACAGTTGCTACTCTAAAATAAAACGCTAGTTTAAATTGATACAACCTTGTAATAACCGAGTGTACAGGAGACAAGCCAATCTTTTTTGCACCGAATTTACAGCTTAATAAGGTATAGTTTTCAGTAGACTTTGTAATTTTTTTTGGGTTAGCGAACTGAGAGCCCAATGAACTAATCTAAAATTCAAACTAGAGGTAGCTAATACTGTCCCAGTTTTCATTTAATTCCGAACCGTTCATCGAGAAGTTTTCCCTGACCTATCACCTAAATGAGAAATAATATTGAGCCGGATAAATGTTTTGTTAATGGGAGACAGGTGTATCCTCAATATTGCTGGACCCTAAACTAATACAGATAACGATGTTAGATAACAAAGTTGGATATTTTTGCGGACTCGAGGAAATGACAGGTCGACTTGAGAATGTTGCCTTAATTAAACTAAAGGGTGTTGCGTCATCATCGTCGTGGAGTATTGCAGGGATTATAACTCAGGCGCGTCAACATGGCTACCTACTTATCGTTTTCTACAATTGCTGACACCGAGGCGTTATCGATTGGAGAACGGATTTAGACACGAAAAAAAAAAATATTACAATATTTTTTTTTTCAATTATATGGTGTGTGTCGACTACAATCCTCCAGATTGTAATCGGCCACTTTAGCCAACCTCAACGGACATTAGCCAAGTACTTCTAATTGCACCTGTATGTGCGCAAACACTGGTGCATTCTCTGTTCTTTGACTCTCATATTCTAATGGGATGGCAATCTGACACGACCGGAAAGAGATCAGCCCAAGCTACAACCATTTCGTGTCGAATTCCGTTCTCCAATCGATAACGCCTCGGTGTCAGCAATTGTAGAAAGCGATAAGTTGGTAGCCATGTTGACGCGTCGGCCGCTCGTTCTACAATAACAAAGGATGTAGCATTGAACATTGTAGAAACGATAACAATTCATTCTATCATTTGAACGATGTGAACTTGGCTACGAATTTTCTATTCGTTTCTTCTGGCCACGTGACTTAACGTTGAGATGATGTCATTCCCATACATTTGATTAGTTTCGACTAGCGTTAACGATTGCAGATTATCAACTTGGCTAGGGGTGCAGACGCAATACGAACGGCTATGCCTACTTTCCGTCGCCAAGACTTTTTTCAAGTAATTATGTGTCTGCAATTGCCAAGCTTGCCTTTATATATTATGTTAATAGCTAAATAACGGGTTCCAACAAAATATCTACCTGTACACATATAAATAAATTATTTGGTCTTTAGCGTTGTCGTAAGCTTATACATGAATATGTCGGCGACTATGACTATTTAACGATATTAAGACACTCAATTGATTCCTTAGTACCAGAGTGGGGTTGGATTGCTGTGACATTTTAGACGTCAAGTGAACGGAATCGTTTGGAGGAGCAACGGTTCGTAACGCCAGTCTTGGGCGGGCCGTCATTTATAGTACTGTAGCAACCATGGAGGCCACGCTAATACTACTAGCAAGCTTGCTAGCAAACTGGCAAGTTACACTTTTAAGGTTTATGGTAAGACAGGCATAGTTGTCGATATTCAAAACATAGATTGAAAACAGATTGTCAAACAAAAAAATATTAAGCAAATGATATATTTTTATAAATAATGTATCAAAGCGTGCTTCTAACAATACAATAATAGTAAATTGAACCATAGAAGCCTTGGGTGACGCAAATGTCACCCCTATCCCAGTACTGTGACGCCTGTGGAGGTCTCAGTTATTATTAACTTGCAAACTGACATGTTATACTTTTAAGGTTTATGTTATAAAAAGTTAAGGTTTGTTTGATGTTCAAACAAGTCGGGACGTATTTTTATAGAAAATGTATATGAAAGTGCTTAAAACAATATAATAATAATAGTTAAATAATAACCAGAAGCCTTTTATTGCGTTTCGACCCCTACAGTACCATATTATTAATGCACTAGCTGCTAGCCGACTTCGTCCGCGTCAAGTTCGTAAAACTGCACAAAAGTAGCTAATAATTCTGTGCTTGCGATTCATTAATGCATTGTTAACCAAGTTAAATAGGTTTAAGGCGTGTAGTCTCTTGAAGATTTAGTGTTTTATCCGGGGCTCTATCCGGCCAGCTGCACCCTGATAGAGCCCCGCTGTACTTTAAATCCATTTTTATTGCGAAATATTGATCAATTTACATATGCTATGTACATTCTGAAGAACGCTTAGCCAGCAAATTTTTGTGTAAACATTTTCTAAAGATCAAAGCCGTTTGAAAGGAGTAGAGAAAACCAGCGAAAAAATGTCATGTTGATAATTTTTTCTTGGCAAAAGTTTGAAAAAATCATATGTTGATAATTTTGTACATGAATCTATATATATATGTAAAAGAAGAAACTGACTGACTGACATATCAACGCTCAGCCGAAAACTACAGGGCCTAGGAGCGTAAAATTTTGCACAAGGTTTTTTTTTATGAGGTAAACGAGCACTAAGAGAGCATTTTTCAAAATTCACCCCCTAATTGGAGAAATGGGTGTCCAAAGTTTGTATAGAGAAACTTATCTTCACGCGAGCAAAGCCGCTGGCAGAAGCTAGTGAACATATATTTTTTCAAACTTATTGACTCCAAGACTAGAGGACTACAGGCTCAGCCCTATCAAGGCCATACTGGGACTCATGAAGAAGGTACACGGAGGGCTAGGGGTTGTATACAGGCATAGTAGACAGGAGGGGCATACCACAAAAGATCCAGAAGTGTCGAAGTGCTCTGGCCTAGGGCCAGCCCGAAAACAAGATAAGATAAACCTATTGACTTAGCCGAGGAGTAGGCTTCAGAAAGTCACTGTTTTATATCACTGCTCGGGAGTTAGGACCTTAAGCTCAATCGGTTAAGAGTAAGTGTTAGAATCCATTTGCAAGTTTTGGCCAAAATAAACATACCTATATACAAATATTATTGCAAGTTAAATACATAGGCTTGTAAAAATACAAACAAAACAATAATTTAAAAAAAACCGACGAACAAATCAGAAAACCCCATTGGAGAAAATTGAATGTCATCTTATTCGTAGATACTGCGACAGTAGTTTACGAGAAAATCACAAAAAAGTCAATTCCCTCGTATGTATATTTAAGGGGTGAATTTATTAACCTCTCTCAAGTCAGGTGTGTGTAGGTAAATACTGAGCTTTTGGTATCCCTGAAATTATTTGCTTGCTTACATGTTTAGTGGCTTTCTATGATTTTTACCGTACGTACCTCAAAAGGAAAAAACGGAACCCGTATAGGATCACTTTGTTGTCCATCTGTCTATCTGTCGGTCAAGGCAATTTATCTCGGGAACGCGTAGAGGTATTGAGTTGAAATTAAAACCATATCCTACAAGTCTACGGTCCCTTCGTGCTGTGAAAAAATCAAACTTCTAAGTTAACGAAAAAAAAGATACGGTCGTTTATGTCGCAAATAACGAATATTTCGACACTCAATCAATATACATACGAGGGAATCAAAATTCATAGCGGTAAGTACCCGGTGATCCAGAATCCTGAAATTTGGTATAAAGTAAGGTCTTATAGCACAGATATAGGAATAAATCGGAAAACAGTTTTGTTGTTATGTCACAAAAATAAAAATTGTTTTGCCATTCGAATAAATATTCGAGACTCCATTCAGGAATTGAACTATTTAAATAGAACGAAATTATGTATGGAACCCTCTCTCCGCGAGTCCGACTCGCACTTGCTCAGTTTTTCTTACCGCAGTACGTTTTTTTTTTAAGGTTTTTTTTTTTTTTTTTTTTTTTAGTTGGGAAAATCATCTTATGACAAATCCCGCTCTTGGGCGGAGCGAGAAATAGTGTCAGACTTTTACTGACTAAAAACCCACTCCTGTTCCCTCCTTGCCCTCGTCCCAGGGCCCCGGGTTTCACTTTCACACTACCCGTGGCCCCAGTAGGCTTCGACCCCGTTGGGCCCCTACGATTTGCTGACATCTCCTTGAGGCGCGCGTGGAACAGTACGCGCCGTCGACGACTTGGGCTTGGTCCGGACGGCTACCGGACGATCGGACGGCGAGCCACCCATTGCTCGCCGTCCGCAAGCCCGCGCCTACGGTGGCCGGAAATCGGGATCAGAATCCCGGCGGCGGTTGGGGCGTGAGGACCGTTGCCTCACGCGATCAGCCGCCTCCTTTGCTAGCATTACTGCTTCGCAAAAGGAGGCGACCGCCTGCCACTCTTCCTCGCTCCGGACCATGGCCTGTACCAAGGCCCGGCGCGAGAGATCGCCGCCGCCGATCGCCCCCACGAGGACACAGCGTTGCTCTGCCCAAGCGGGACACACCTCCACCGTATGCTCCACCGTATCCTCCGGGCGTTTCACACAGTGGCGACACCCGGGCGTGTCTTCCGCACGAATTCGGTGCAGGAACCTCCCAAACTTACCATGTCCGGTGAGGACCTGCGTCATGCGGTAGGTAAGGGCGCCATGTGGTCTTTCCAGCCATTCCTCAAAGAGGGGACTTACCGCCATAATTGTGGCGTGCCCATTACCGCAGTACGTGACGTTGGTACGATGAAATGCATGGGATAATTGTATTAGTACCAGAAATACCAGGCTGCAGGATTGTTCGAAAGTGTTAACGCTGCCCTGGAACGCAAAGGGCAACTGGAGAAACACAGGTGGGTTATAATAAGTAAAAGTCTGACATTCGCTTTCGCTCTACCTTTTTATTTTGTATTTTACCATCGAAAAATAATAATTTGGGATGCTTACCTTTAATGATACAAATAAAAAAACTCTCTAGTTGCGAAATAATTCTAAACAACTATTATTTACCCTTTATGTAATCGAAGCAGTAATGCTAGCAAAGGAGGCGGCCGATCGCGTGAGGCAACGGTCCTCACGCCCCAATCGCCGCCGGGATTCCGATCCCGATTTCCGGCCATCGTAGGCGCAGGTTTGCGGACGGCGAGCAATGGGTGGCTCGCCGTCCGACCGTCCGGTAACCGTCCAGACCGAGCCCAAGTCGTCGACGGCGCGTGCTGTTCCACGCGCGCCTCAAGGAGATGTCAGCAACTGTAGGGGCCTAGCAGGGTCGAAGCCTACTGGGGCCAAGGGTCTGATTCTGAAAGGAAGACTCGGCCCTGGTACGAAAGGCAACGAAGGAACAGGAGTGGGTTTTTAGTCAGTAAAAGTCTGACACTATCTCCCACCCCGCCCAAGGGCGGGGGATGTCATAAGATGATTTTCCCACCGAAAAAAAAAAAAAACCCTTTATGTAATAAATTTTAGAGGGTCCTTTTTCACTCGCCTATCGTCAACATTGAGCATGGTTTAAAAGCTTGTTACTTCATCTAACGCAATCCAACGCGATGTTTGATGAAAACGCAACGCGAAAAAGAGAGATAGCGCCTGAAAACTCTGTTAGCATCCGGTAATTCCGTGATATTTTACAAAACTTGTTCCAGGAAATACGTGTTTTTTTTTGCCCTTGAAACTTTTGAAAAAAATTTTAGTCATACAGAATATTAATTAAATTTGCAAGGCTTCTATTGTTAAGCTTTATTGTTTTTTTCATTTTTGAGTAAATTATGAAGTGTCAAATTTCATGAAAATAAAAACATTTTCAGAGGTCTTTACCGGATTAGTTTTACACAAATTTATAAATTGATTTCTATAGAAGCCTAGATAATATCCACAAGATACTGTATCTCCAAAATATCTGATGAAAAATGTGTAATAACGTCATAATCGTGTATGAAAAACAGTGAAAATGAATGTCGAGTTGCATCCCCTTAAAATTAGTTAACATAGTGCTTAACACAAATTCTGTAATTCAGGAGTTTCAGGATATGATTGATTAATTTATTTCGACCACTCATAATTAAGGGTATTTGTAGCAAAACCGTGGGTCCCTAATTAGTTATATTAATATGGTCGGTGTGACCCCGTTACGCCAGCAACTTGACCCGTTTCCACCTCATATGAGTCAAATTATGACGGAGATTTATTAACCAAATAAATAATACGCTTTAGGTACTGTGGGTATCGAGGATAAATATAAGACTTCAGTTGACTGGACTCAATTTGAAAGACAATCGTTTGTCTTGGTATGGCCATGTGAAGAAGAGAGATGAAACGCATGTTACTTAAAGAGTTAAGAGTATACATGTGGATGGATGGAGAGGGGGAGGAAGGCCAAAGAAAATATAGATGGATTGTGTGAGAAGTGATATAAAAGAAAACGGATATAGTGATAGCGTGACAGGACATAATGGAAGAAAAAATTGTGTTGTACCACCCCAAATAAACCGAGACAAGGGCAGGGAGATGATGAGTTGACTGGGCTACATTGAGGTTATTATTGACACTAGGTATTATGGATATACAGGCGACGAGTGTGTGTCCTGCTCACGTTGTTTACATTTATATAAGCTTACGCCAATTACAGTGTGTGTTGTATATGTTAAATAACCCAACACACACTAACAGCAGTGTAGGCACAGCTGTTACTGATTCTGTTCTGAAAACTGTTCGAGATCCCGTAAGAGCGGACTAATAAAAAAAATAAAAAATAATACAATAACCATTCAAGATATTTGTTTTCACGAGACCCTTTTAAAAAATAAACATATATTATTTTTAAGTAAATTTCAAATATTGCCGTGACGTTATCTCGTAGTTATACATGTTTGAATTCGTAAGTTAAGGTCAGATTCGCGATTTTTTTTTATCGAGTCAAGTAATTTATCATGTTTTGTTTTTTGCCCACGGTTGATCATGTGGTCACTTTTAATAAAAATATTTTTCATGGTGTTTTCTTTTATATTTATAAATTTTCAGTGGTTCAAAAAAGTTCAAAATGAGTAGAACCTGGCCTTAATTAAGACTGAGCTTAGTAATCTAACATTACAATTCAACCTCTTAATCCTAACACAACGTAACTAATGACCAAGCATATACATCAGATTGCTAAGTCTCTTCAAAGGAGTACTTCGTCCCCGGATTAATTATTACTCAATCTAATATTATTCGACGGGTTGAGTAAAGCATGATATTAGAACCTCATGCCGTAGAGTGAGGAAACTGTACAGATAGGAATATTATGTCAGTACTGTGTTTTCTAACAAGGAAATAGTCTGTAGTGACATTTATGACGTCCACAAAGGAACTACAATTCAAAATCCTACATCGCGGTATTAGAATTCTCAACAGATACAACAGCCCGAAATTAAATATCGGGCAATAACCCGGACTAGACACAACACCCGCCTGGTCCGTGGATCCCCCCTTTTTAATGGAGGTTTGCGAGACTTAACACTCTGTATAGCATACCTCTAAAAGTCTAAAGATCATCAGACTGGAATTGCTTAAATCAGGGATGTCGATTTATCAACCCCTCTTTCCAACTAAATCATTTAGAAGTGACGACAGGTAAGCGTTTGGGGATTGTCTTTGTAAATTTTGACGTTTTAAATGTGCTAATACTGAGCCTTTTTTATTTTAATTTGCATAGACTGAGCATGGAGTATAAAAATTGCGACGATCTTGAAATATTGAACGTTTATTTCGTTGGTCTTGATCATCGCAAGCATGACTTTTGTGCGTGATGTCCAGTTGTTCTATTATAAATTACTCTGTAGCAGCCCGGTGGTTTAATAACCCAGTGTCTCGGTAAGCAATTAGAGGCGTTAGTTCTGCGCCTGTTCTCTTTCTGGTTACGTCAGATTGCCGTCCTATCGGACTATGAGTGTAAAGGAATAGAGGGTGTGTCCGTGAATATGAGCGTTATTAGCAGTAGTAACTGTAACTTAGAATACATTCTGCGAAGAGTTTCCCCTCTATATATTCTTGACCTATGTTCATCCTGTAAATACTGTGATACTGCATTATAACGTCAATGAAGAGCCGACTTCAAAATGTGCCTTTGAGGTTATATACAGACTGTATATCTATTAGAGAAATGTCTTCTTAGACCGTTTAATCTCGACCCTTGTCGCTATTAGGCCGATTTATACAATCTAGGGTTAGCAATACATTATTGGGTCGGTGATTCGGGAAGGTTGATGTTATCGGAATACTTGATGAAGAAAACATTTCAATATTATTAACTGTATCTCTCTGTTACGATGTGATAGTTGTTTCACACAAATGATTACGATGAATGATGGACGGTTGTTGCTTTTACGATTTGTTCTTCGTTTTTTAGCGTTTCGTATCCAAAGGATAAAACGGGACCCTGTTACTAAGACTCCGCTGTCTGTGGGTCTGTCACCAGGCTGTATCTAATGAACCGTGATAGCTATACAGTTGAAATTTTCACAGAAAAAAATACAAAAAAAAAAAAGAATAAAAGAAATATTTAAGGCGAAAGAATCATGTTTGTAATAAGGGGGTCCTTATTACAAACGTGATTTTTTCGCTGTTTTCTGCTACGGACGGTACGGAACCCTTCGGGCACGCACTTGGCCCGTTTTTTTTCAGTACTATTAAGATTTTTAGCAGCAGTTTCACAAGTAGTTTAAATTACGTTTGATCACTATCTCTATCTTTAAATAGCTTGAGCTGAATGCTACAGGGTAGTCTATATATAGTATTGGCCTATGCTACTAGCTACTTCTATTGAACGACTTTTTTCATGAAACTGCCAATCAGTAGGGTTAAACGAACTGAGAGAGTTGTATTGATGACATTAATGATTATCGACTACGTACCGGAAGACGTAGCGTTGGAAGGCCTCCTACAAGGTGGACCGATGACCTGGTAAAAGTTGCGGGAATCCAATGGCTGCAAGACGCACGGGACCGATCATTGTGGCGACACTTGGGGGAGGCCTATGTCCTACAGTGGGCGTCTTTCGGCTTAAATGATGATGATGATGACGGTCGTCAATTACATTTTAATGCCCATAGAATCTGATGCTGAATTGCGAAATACAAAAAACTTAAGGTAATTTGAATTTTAGCGGCCACCCTTTTTTAAGGTGGGAAATCATCTAATGACTTCTCCTGCTCTAGAGTGGGGCGAGAGGGTGATTTTGATTTTTAGTGACTAAAACTACACCTCTCAGTTGCTTTTTGCATGCTAGGACCATGAGCATCCTTCTAGGTCCACGAGTATAATATCTACCCTGGAGCATACATTTTAACACAATTTTTGTAGAAGTTTCGATTTCAATCTGAGAACTTTATACCTCCTATTTACCTATTATTCCATTACAGATGGATCAAACTAAGGTCGTGGTTTTGTGCGTAACCGACCGAACAACCACTATTAGTACGGTGGCATTATAAGTTTAAATTAATTCAGGATTATCAATTGATTTCAATAAAAACCTTTTGCACGTTTAACTTCAAGTGTAAATAGTGTTTTTGTAGAAGAAAGTTATTATTAAAACCGTTTTAGAACTTTATATACTTTGCTTTGGCTTTGGAGTGAAAATTAGAAAATACGTAAAAACGTGTGTGTTATTTTTTACAGAAAATTCATTTTCGTTCCATTTTACTAATCTATATATATCTACATATTTTATATATAAAAGGAGAAACTGACTGACTGAAATATCAATGCTCAGCCGAAATCAAAGGGTCTACGCGCGAGTGTGAAATTTTGCACAATGTTTCCGTTTATGACGTAGGCGAGCACTAAAAGAGGATTTCCTAAAATTCACCCCATATATGGATGAAACGGGGGTCCAAAGTTTGTATCGAAAAACCGACTTTCATGAGGGCGAAGCCGCTAGCAGAAGCTATTTTTTAATAATGCTTAAAAATCTACTCACTTATCCAGAGTAACGTTTTCTAAAAAACGGAATTAAAGCCGATCGAACATTAGTTTACGTTGTAACAAATTATTCGATTAATTAAGTCCCTAAATGGACCTTGTAAAAGAAATGGGCTTGATGCGTATTTCCAGACAGAAGACACAAATCGCCAAATAATTAGTTGTCCCTTTAGAAAAGTGTAGAGTACGAAAAAAGGCTCCTGATTTAACAAAACATTTTATATTAAGGTTTTAGAATTCGGCAAAAAAAATCTGCAAACATTTCCTACGGAGTAAACAATTGCTGGGTCCCGAACCATGTCCAGTAAATGTCATCATCATAATCATTTCAGCCGATAGACGTCCACTGCTGGAAGTAGGCCTCCCCCAAATGTCGCCACAATGAGCGATCCTGTGCGTCTCGCATCCATCGGATTCCTGCAACCTTCACCAGGTCATCGGTCCTCCTTGTAGAGGGCCTTCCAACACTGTGTCTTCCGGTACGCGGTCGCCACTCCTTAGGCCCCAACGGCCATCTGTTCTGCGAGCAATGTGCTCTGCCCATTGCCACAAGTTCGGCGATTCTTCGTGCTATGTTAAACCTTGATTGTCCTGAGGATATCTTCATTTCTGATTTGATAACGCAAGGAAACTCCAAGCATAGCTCTTTCCATTGCCCTTTGGGTAATTTTGAGCCTTCTGATGAGGCCCATTGTGAGCGATCACTTTTCGTAACCATATGGCAACACGCACTGGTCATAAAATTTCGTCTTGAGACACTGTGGTATAGCCTGGTATATACCGTGGTATCCAGTAAATGTACCATCATCAGGATATCAATTGATTGATGATCAGAGTTGGACAAGGCCCCTTAGATATTAACAAGATGATTTATGTACCTCAGGTTGAAATACCATAAGCATAATCAGCCTTTTATTGTTCCTACTGCTGGGACTCAGGCGTCCTCTCTAGGAGACAGAATGGGCCGTAACTACACAGGCCCAGCGCGTGTTGGTGGATATCACAAATCTTCGAATTTCCAGTTCGAGGATATGCTGGTTACCTCATGATATTTTCCTTCACCGTTTTGATAGCAATAGTTTTAAAATAAATTAAACAAAGAAATTCGCTTGACTGGGTTTGAACAAACGACCTACGATACGTGTCTAGTTATTTTTAATAATTTATTGTACTTAAACATTTCTATGAAAATAAAACTATGACCATGCGAGAGACTGCCTTGTTCCGAAGCATTTTAACCGAATCTCAGGAATCTCATAAGCTTGTGCAAGGGAGCGTTATTAAAGCCGATGGAACAAGGGTGACATGTGAAGGTCGAAAGTTATTGCGCCCGTTTTTCTCGACTCTTCAGGTATGCACGTATGCACCAAAGTAAGTTATGGGGCAAAGGGATTCCCATCCATATTAAGCAGGCAGATGATCCTGTAAAGAAAACAACCACTTTTTCAAACCTTTAGTGAAAAATATATGAATAGTAAAACGAGATAACGCGGCGAATGAAATGTTTTTCAAGCGCCTTAAAGCGGTCTCCTCTCGAACACTTTGAGAATAGAATAGAATAAAATAGAATAGAATAGAATAGAATAGAATAGAATAGAATAGAATAGAATAGAATAGAATAGAATAGAATAGAATAGAATAGAATAGAATAGAATAGAATAGAATAGAATAGAATAGAATAGAATAGAATAGAATAGAATAGAATAGAATAGAATAGAATAGAATAGAATAGAATAGAATAGAATAGAATAGAATAGAATAGAATAGAATAGAATAGAATAGAATAGAATAGAATAGAATAGAATAGAATAGAATAGAATAGAATAGAATTTATTTGATGCAATTTTCGGTGAATAATTTTACCTTACCTGGTTTGTTAAAAGTTTCTTAAAAGCGTGTAGTAGACAACTCTAGGGGTCCTACAATGGTGTATTATAATGATCATAATTCCGATGTAACAGAGAGACTAAGACAGAGTTATACAGGCCGTACAGCTCTGTCTTGAAGAAAAATATGCCTCGTTGCCATGACCTGTGAGAAATTGGGCAACACAGTCAGTGTGTATTGTCTTCGCTAGCCGCTCACGAACCAAATGAAAGATCTGGTGTCTGCCTTGCCATTTCAATAGAAGTTCCTTTCAGAACTCAGTCCGTAGTATACGTTATCTATAGATCTTAGCACGGTCATGTTGTGGTAAGAAATCTGAGTCCATTATCTTCTGTGCGGAATAGTTCATCGCTGGAGCACGTCGCTGCACCTTAAGAGTGATTGACACCTACAAGAACCTGTAAGGCCCCGACCCGTAAGGAGTGCTATCCGTCTATCCGTCTTTTTCGTTTTACATAAAAATATACTAAATAGTATACTAAAAAATATACTAAGTAATAAACTAAATATACCCCATGCTTTTAAACGTAAAACGTTTAAACCAGGCACAGGTATATAGAAATCAACTGCTCACAATTATCAGGCTAAATTTAGGTTCCCTTAATATTAGTATATGGGGCTTCCTCGACCCATCTCTAACACAGTGCCAGTGTGGAGCCGCTGCAAAGGACATGCGTCATTTGCTTATGCTGTCCATTCTGCACAACCACCTGCAGAAAACTAACAAAGCCGTAGAGGTTGCGAAATACTGGTCAGATAAAATTTAGTTAGAGCACATCGACACGAAAAGAAGAAGAAGATTAATATTAGTGTTTTAAATAGTGGTGTTTGGCAACTGGATTTATCCAAGTTTGGTTAGCTTACCAAAAAATCGGTTGTTCCCTTCATTTTCTACAGTTATGCGAATATGTAAGTGTATATAACTGCCCCCCTAGCCAATTTACAACTGTTTTGTTTAGATTCTCTTTTCGTCGAACGCCTCGAGTAGGCCACACCTCCGATTCCTTTATTCTGACGTCATCTCAACGCTCATCCACGTTGTCAGAACATAGGAATAGGAGGCGTGGCCGACTCGAGGTGATCAATGAAAAGAGAATCGAAACGAAACGGTTGTAACTTGGCTACAGGGCTTGTGTAACTTGGCCTATACTTTTCTTTTTTCATGTTTCCAATGTTGTAAATTGTAGGATCCTTATAAAAATGTATTGCCCTCTGTAATTACCCATTAAAGTTTTTCAGTACAGGGTGACTATACTAGGGCGGCACTGAAAATTTCGGGAATCAAGGAAGTGACACCACATTACAATTCAAAAATGTATTTATTGCTTTTCGAAGTATTCTCCGAGAAATTTGACACATTTTTCCATACGATGGAACCAATCATTGAAGCAACCATTCCATTTGGAAGTTGGGGTCTCCAAAATGGCCGTTTTGTAGGCGTCCACAGCTTCTTCAGGTGATGAAAATTTCTGACCACGGAATTTATTCTTTATTTTAGTCAAAGTATAGAAATCATTAGGCCTTAGGTCGGGGCTGTACGGCGGATGTTCTAATAATTCGATGTTTTCTTGCTCTAAAAACTCTTTTGTTCTGTGCGCGGTGTGAGAACTCGCATTGTCGTGATGGAGGATGATGCGGCGGTTGCAGTTCTCTTTACAGAGTTCAGAAACGACCTGTGGCAAACAAATGCTAGCATACCATTCTGCATTAACCGTTCTTTGTCCCTTAAGAGGAATAGTCGCAACATGGTTGATTTTGGAGACAAACGTAGCCACCAGTTTTTTGCAACACTCCGTAAACGAACAATTTTTGTTGGCTTTAACTCATTTTCGAACACTCAAACTCGTGACTGGTTTTTTGTTTCGGGTTCGTACGCGTACATCCAGGATTCATCACCTGATACGATGTTGTATACAGCATTTGAGGATCTTGCGTGGAATCTTTCAAGAGTTCTGACGCACCAAGTAACGCGAGCCGCTTTCTGCTCTTCATAGAGCGAATGCGGTATCCATCGGGAAAACAACTTTTTTACACCTAATTGTTCATGCAAGATTATTTGTATTTGACTCATGTCAATGTCTAAAATTGCCTTAATTTCGCGGTATGTGACATGTCGATCTTCCTCAATTAGCTTACGCACAGCATCAACGTTTTCTTGGGTGACTGCAGTTTTTGGACGACCTTGACGGGGATCATCACTGAGCTTGACACGTCCACGTTGTAATTCAGCAAACCAGCGGTAAATTGTGGTTTTGGATGGGGCTTCATCACCAAATGCAGAAATAATCCGGTCGACACACTGTTTTTGTGTTAAACCACTTCAAAAGTCATAATAAATCATTGCTCTTGAATTTTCTCGAGTCAATTCCATTTTCTCAACGACTAAACAAGTTTGACAAGACCTTGGGACAAGACCGAGAATCTTTTTTTAAATAAATAAATGGTATTCGATTTTTAAAACCAAGGAGTTTTCAATTAAAAAGATTTTAATATGACAGGAACAGTGGAAATATTCCATTACCGATACTTTTAGTGCAGCCCTGTACAAGCTTGCAGTTACCATGAATAGGTATTATAGAAGACTCGTAGAAGGAGACGTCAGAGGGCCAACCGCCTCGACGCCTAAAACGCTGAAACCCCGCTTGCAACATTTAAGGCAGGCGGGACTCCGAGGTCACGGGCTCTCAGAGTGGGGACTCTGTCCGCCCACCAAGTGACTTCAGGAAAGACGGTGGCACAGTGATCACGTGCCACCGTGCACAACGAGGCTAAGGAGAGACTTCTCATAGTCTCCTCAGGGATGTGCCCTAACAGGCGTTGTACAGAGGGGGTTCCGGGGTGGTCTTTTAAGAGGTCACGGGGGCCTCTTTCATGTGCGGATGGTGATCACCGGGGTGGTTTTATTGAGGTAAAAATCCCACACTCCCTGGTCTTTTCCCCAAAAGTCCAGGCGCCTTTTGAAGGTTTCCCCCCGAAAATAAAAAAAAAGGAATTATAGGTAACTAAATTAGCATGTATTTTAAAGAGAAATGTCTCAGCATGCACTATCGAACCGTCTAAAACAGTTGTTACCAACCTATGGTTCGCGGACCATTGTTGGACTACATGAGTTTAAATATGGTCCATGAAAATCTTCATCGTTTTTTGCCCAATTAAAAAATAATACTGATGCGAACTGATTGTAAGTCTTTATCAGCAATATTGTGTTTTTTCTGACAATGCTCTTTACTTTTGATTTTAAGATACCAGGGCATGGGTTGATTTCTGAAAGATAAACACAGTTGTGAACACAGGAACATAGGTGTGATTTTAGTCAGTAAAAGTCTGACACGCTTTCCCCCCCACCCTCGAGCGAGAAAAGTCATTAGATGATTTTCTATCTTAAAAAAAATTGGTGTGTTACAAGTTTTGAATTATAAATTAATATAGTTATATTTTCTTTTGTACTTCTGATCCCTGCTAAGAAACAAATCCAATGAAATGCCCGGTCAAAAAAAGGTTTGGAGCCACTGTTCTAGAACGAGTCCAAGACTTGCTAGGATCTAAATTACCAAAGAGAATTAAGACTACGGAAAAAGAATTTCGCAATTAAGTTTGTTTTAAAAGAAAGGTGCAGGTGAAGTCAGTGAGGCGTTATAACGAAGTGCCTGTAATTATCTTGACAGATGTACTTATGTGGAACTATTGGTAGCAATCGGGTTATCACTGGGGAATCTGAACATGGGGTTCTTACGAACTTAACATACTGGGCGCATTACTACTTATGACTGGCCTGTTGGTCTAGTGGTTAGTGGCACTTACTGCTTTTCCGGTATAGCAGTAAGGGCCACTAACCACAGGTCGTGGGTTTGATTCCCACCCAAGACAAATGTTCGTGTAATGAGCACGATCATTTGTTCTGCGTCTGGGTGTAATTTATCTATAATATATATGAATGTAGAAATATACGAGTATAATTATGTTCATCGTTGTGGAATATTATATTATTTACGAGTATGTGGGCGGATTAATAAAGTAAAAAAAAACTGTTGACTATGTTGACAGGTGTGTTGGTCTAGTGGTCAATGGCCCTGACTGCTACGCCGGAGGTTGTGGGTTCGATTCCCACCCAGGACGAATATTTGTATGATGAGCACGATCATTTGTTCTGTGTCTGGTCATAATTTATCTATCATATGTATGAATTTAGAAATATATAAGTATGTTTAATAGTAGTCTAGTACTCATAGCACAAGCTCTGCTTTTTTCAGCTTTCGGGACTAGATGGTGTTGTGTGATGGTTGTGGAATATTATATTATTATTATAGATAGCGGCACGAATCTTGAGCGCTCGGCGAAGAGCAGGAGGATCGTTTTGCGCATCGTACAATATCGGCGAGCCAATCACTGTACAAGGAGTTCACTCCCCGCCCCCGCATCTCTCTTCATACCACTAAATAGACCCAATTTTTCAATTCTGCGTGCTTCTGCGCAAGTAGAACTGTAGAAGTCAGTGCTCAAGATCTGTGCCGCTATCTATATTATATTATTTACGAGTATTTGGGTAGATTAATAAAGTGAAAAGAAATCTGCAGCTATTTTAGGAATATCTTCTCTATTGCTGCAATATTACGACACATACATAAATACAATACAGTTACAATCAATACGCTAGGTCAAAAAAAGATCGGCAGGCACATTGAACACAAGTTGTGTTCAATGTGCCTGTCTGTTCTGTCGAAGAGATGTCAATGAAACTGCTGGAATGTTTAATAGAGTTACCGTTGTGTTACACGCAAAGGGCAGTTTACTGAAGGAACACAGGGTTTTTTTTAAGTTAGATTTTTTTTAAATTACTTTTTACGCTCTAAGGTGGAGCAGGAGGACCCGTCACTTTTACAAACTAAAACCACACCTTTGTTCCTTCAGTTCCCTTTTACGTTCCTGGACCATGATTATCCTTTTCAGAATCGTTCCTATGGCCTTAGGAACGACGCCACGTACTGTTCCACGCGCGCCTCAAGATATCGGCAAACCGTAGGGGCCCTGCAGGGTCAAAGCCTATTGGGGCCAATGGTTTTTTTCTTAAAGGAAAACTCGGCCCTGGTATAAAAGGCAACGAAGGAACAGGAGTGGGTTTTTAGTCAGTAAAAGTCACACCCTCTCGCTCCGCCCAAGCGCGAGAGATGTCACTAGATGATTTTTCCATTTCTGTTACGTAACGGTATCCGTCTCTAAAGTTAATTTAAAAAAGGACTACGTAAATCACTTTAGAGAGAATCATTGCATCTGCAAATACAATATACGAAATCAATACAGTCCCACATTATTCACCACTTTTTATTTACTGTTCTCTAAACAGTGGAAAAAAGTGAATAATAAAAGCTTGGAGGGAAAGTTTGTTTGTTTCAAATTCAACCTGTTGGTCTAGTAGCCTTGTAGTCAATATATTGCAACTACGAATCAGAGCATTCTAGCAGGAAAACTAGACCTAGGATAGAAAAGGAAAATTCTAAAACTGGGCAAACCTAACACACGATGCTTTGAATTTTTGAAACAGAAATGGAATTGCACTGAGACTCAATTTGTATTTTTTCAGATTGGGATACCATAATCCATTGTGTACAATACATAATCTGCTTAAGAGTAGCACCGCGTTATTTATATTAAAAATATTTTATTTCACATAGGCCTACGTCAGCACTTGGGTCAGAAGCTAGTGTACGGTTGCAATTGTTCGTTACCTATGGAGAAGAACCGGCAAGAAACTCCATGGTTACTCTTTTAAAAAATAAGTATGAGATGACAGTATCTCAAAAAGTCATCATAATACCAAAAAGTCCAATAAAAAAAAAGCAAAATGAAATAGCAAATCTACGAGTCAGCGGCGTTTACAGTGTTCTCACATTTAAATTAAAAAAAGGGCTACATTTGTCACTTTTCTATTTTGAATATGGATTTCTTCCTCATATATTACTCATTACTGAGGGTACTGAAGTTCCTGTTGGATTACTGATAGTGTCTCGCCATTTGTGTCGGTTCTTGGCGTATTGAAGTGCGGCGTGCATTTGGCCGTGGCGTCTATCTTAAGCTATGATTAAGTCCATATTCGAGTAAAAAGATACAGTCCAAAAAGATGGGCATATCAGGTTGGCTCATATGCCCATCTTTTTGGACTGTATGTTAGAAACGAGATTGTCAACATTTTTTATGACTGTACGAGAAGTGTCAGTGAGTGTTCCATCTAGACGACGAAAAAAAGCATGACGCAAGAGTCAGAAGTCTCTTGAGAGAGAGAGAACTCTTCATCCGCCAGAACTATGAATGGAATGGTACCACTGGTTATGATGATAAAAGTAGTAATGATCTTACAACACTAGTAAAATGCAGATAACGCATTTTGTAGAGGCTTTTTTTTAACCGACTTCAAAATGTAGGAGGTTCTATGTTCGGCTGAATGTATTTTTTTTATATATATATTAACCGACTCCTCGGTCAAGTGTAGACCGATTTTGAAATTATTTTTTTTTTATACAGGTTATCTTCCAAATTGGTCCCATAGAAATATTGTTATGAACTGATCATGAATTTCATAGATATGGAACAGAACTCTTCATAGGATCACAGCAGAACTGTCGTAACAAGTAAAATTGCTTTGTTTATACGTGTAGTCGATGATTGACTGAAAGAAGAGGGGGAATATATCGAATTGATCTGATGATTAAGCCTGAAGGCACCGTAACTCTGTGATAAATTAATGCAATCGAACTGTAAATAATAATAATATTTTTTCATAACCCTATTACGATACAAGAGGTAGATTCAAGAGCAAATACAACTACACTGTCGTTTTTAGTTTGGAACGCTGAGAAGTCCTGAATAGTGGGGACCGGATTATTAGGATTAAGTTGGTTTTCACTTAGATTTGAAACGTCCGGTTTGAATTATAAACAAGTCGGACTCAGTGGCAGATCATTGATGTTATACTGGTACTGGTTGACTGGTAGAGAATGCCTAAGGCATTAAGTCCGCCTTTGTACCACCTTTTGTTACATGAAGATTAAATAAATAAATAAATACTATACAAAATATTTACAGTCTTTCATTTGCAAACATAATATGTTTAGACAAATTTTCAATTTCATAGTCAAAATGGATTATTATCTATATTTGCATTGTCTATTTAGTTGAGCGTTCAGAGCGAAATATCCATTTAATTATTTTGAGATTGATTGGTTCGTCGGTGAACTTTTAAAACATCATGGAAGTAACCTGTAGTCATAAGTTGATATTAGTAAATTCATTATTTTAACGAAACAATAAAATATCATGGCATGCACAATAAAATCGAACAAAAAACTAACGAGCAATGTGTATCACCGTTTAGGAGCACAGCCATTTTTTATTTATTACAAAGCATTGTACCTACATGTTTTTATATGGGAATTTATGCGGGCAGAATGCAAATAGAGCCGCTGTGGAGGAATTGTGGGCAAAAACACGAATTACAGCGAATCTGGGCAATACATTAGTGGCGTAAGTGGCACATTATGTTTATGGGAAAAAGGAAAGTTAGTATTTCAGTTGTTTTACGATTCACATTGCGCTGAATGCGTTGTGGTGGAATTCATTTATTTATTTATATAGGCACACCAACGACTCGTTTACAATTTGTATTCAATAATATAATAATAATTAGTATGAGGTGATCCTGTGTAAAAAAGTCACTTACAGGTATGCACAACATTCACAAAAGTCTAACTAATTAAATAGGTGACAAACCGTTAAACAATGAACACATAAAATAACAGAAATTAAAAACCTTATGTCCAAACTTTAAAATAAATAAATAATAATAATACTAAAATAACATTATTCTCAATTTAAAATTAAAATCAAATTACATTATTAACATATCAATCAATCACATTATTATTAAAATTAAATTACATAAAACAAAAAACAAACAATTATCTAGATTAATCAAAATATCAAGTGTAAAATTACAATTTTTATAATGTTAAAAAAATAATAAAAAATTAACCCTATTACGATGTATTATGGCAAGCATGCTTTAATGTGAAGGTTTTAACATTTAAACATTTATTTATTTATAACATCAAAAAAAAAAACAGGGCTAGTACGAGTCGAACTCGCGCACTGAGGGTTCCGTATAAACTTACCTATGAAAACAGTTCGATTTCCGAATTGAGTTACGAAGATATTTTTGAATCGCAAAAAAAGTTTTTTTTTTGTGACCTAACTATAAATTTACAGTATTCAACTCGATACCTTCACGCGTTCCCGAAATAAAGGGTCAGACAGACGGACGGACAACAAAGTGATCCTATAAGGGATCAATTTTTTTCCTTTTGAGGTACGGAACCCTAAAAATCAAAGTTCTATATGAATCTAGGTATACAGATACCTACGGTCATAATTACTACAATAACAGAATTTCTGAATATTGAGAAGTTCTTCATTTTGTCAGCATTGAGAGCGGGTTTTTATTTTTTAACTGGCTGTCGTTTTGCCCCGGATAATTAGTATTACTACTTAAGAACGTCCTTCTCGAAGTACATTTTCATAAAACCACTACGTGATTATGAAGTTATTACCAGAGGTCGGAATTAGGGAAGGTAGAGTTAAACATGTACTTACACCGATTTCATACAGCGAAAAGATAAAGTGAATATGTCTCAAATCCCAAAATTAATTTTCAAGAGCAGTTTTTTTTTATGACATCAGTAATATAGTTGGAAAAAGAAATCCTGCATTAATGACGAGGGAGTAAGTGTACAAATTTGTTAACCTTACCTCAGTTGACGTATAGAAATCTTTTTCAAATGAAAAATACTAATAAAAATTGTTTGTTAACTATCTTTGTTTTATTTGAATGCTTATCAATCTCTGAGGTTTTTATTATTATTCATTTGTAATATTGTCGGCCGCACACAGGTTTTTCATTAGAAATCTCGGGAAGATCCACATTTCGATGCAAGTACTGGGGTCAGAATGAGTAACTCTGCCTAATTCTGACCCCAGCCCCCTAGCCAAGTTACGATCATTTCGTTTGGGTCGAACGCCTCGAGTAGGCCACGCCTCCAATTCTTTTGCTCTGACGTCATCTCAACACTCAGTCACGTAGTCAGAACAAAGGAATCGGAGGCGTGGCCTACTCGAAGCGTTCGAAGCAAACAAAACGATCGTAACTTGGCTAGGGAGGCTGGTTATTACACATCTTTCTATTGAAATCAAATCATGAATTTGTGTAAGCTTAATCCAGTAAAGACCTCTGAAAATTATACTAATATAGAAACCTTGCATATTTAATCAAGATTCTGAAAAATAAATATTTTTTTCAAAAGCTTTTAAGTTTTTTAAAAAAGACACGTATTTCCTGAAACAAGTTTTGAGAAATATTCGAGTGACAGAATTACCGAATGCCAACAGAGCGTTCAGTTTTTATTTTCTTTTTTCGCATTACCTCATTGTCATATCGTCGTATCCTACGAATAGTGCCCTAACGAACATAGGGGCTTTCTTTTTTTATTGCATAATCCAATTCTTCTCATCATACCACATATAACCAGTTCAACAAAACAATTAAAAACGGTACAGGTTATCAAATAATTAGGTTTTCTAAAAAGCCACAATTTTAAGCACTACGTTTTTATCGAAGAAAAAAGCTACAATCGCCATCGCGCCCTATTTCTTCGCGAATAGTGGGGGTGCGCGAGCGCGGAGAGAGCGTACTAGCGCCGTTTGGCCACTAGTCGGCGGAACGCGTTTTGTTAAATTGTAGTATTGAATAAGTTTAAATATCAATGAGAAGAATTGGATTATGCAATAAAAAAAGAAAGCCCCTATGTTCGTTAGGGCACTATTCGTAGGATACGACGTTATATGTATTGCGTTAAATTACGTTAGATAAACCAATAAACTTTTAAAACATGCTCAAGTTGACAATAAACGGATCAGGAATGAGGAAGGACTCTCTTAAGAGACAGTTTCCATACAAAATTACCAATTTAGAATTTTTCTTTATACAACTGTTTTTTTTTTCGTATTATTTTTTCATTTAAACCGTAAAGTGAAAACCCAAAAAAAAAGTATTAAGAGCCGGTTGTAGTCACTGAGTATTTTGTATGAACTCCGCCCGGGTCTATGTCGATTTCGCGGCCCCGTAACAGCGGTTTTATTTTTATATTAAGGAAAATATCTATTAAAGATTTTTGATTTTGTGAGGCTATTTTAAAAAACAAGCTTTATTATTTTTTTGAACTTTAAAATATTTCCGTGACGTAATCTCGTAGATATACACGTTTGAAATAGTAAGTTATGGCCAGATTCGCGATTTTTTTTTATCGATCCAATTAATTTATATCTTGTTTTGATTTTTGCCCGGCGCGGTGGTTGGTCATGCAGTCAATTTTTATAAAATAATGTTTCATGGTGTTTTCTTTTAAATTTGTGGATTTCCAGAGGTTTAAAAAAGTTCAAAATGAGTAGAACCTGGCCTTAAAACGGTTCAATGTTTTTTTGAGTTTTAGCGAGACTAATGGAAAGCAATTTATATTGGTACCTATATGGTATTCAAATACAAGGTCCACTCGTGTGCCAAATTTCATATAAATTCGTTTAGCCATTCAAACATGAAGAAGTAACAAACATACACATACATTACACTCATAAACTTTCGATTTTATAATATTGGAGTGATATGTATAATATTTTATAAATGTTAGTCTTAAACATTTCTGATAAGTAAATACACAAGACATGGAATAGGTTATTTGAACCAATGTGTGAGTTTCTGGAAATATACTCGGATAGAAAAGTTGTTGAAAGTATTCTTAGAATTTCTCTCAGTAAAGATTTTTTTATTTTCACCTCAAAATCCTAAGAACTGACAACCGTTGGTGTCTTTTCACGTTAAAGTGAATCTAACAGACCATTAAATTCCAAGAAGAAAACTAATGTTGTTAATAACAGAATACTTGTATTTTTACAAGCTTTTATTTAACATGCAATACATTTTAACCTAATTAGTCTTATAATGTTCCCACTACTGGGGCTTAGGTCTCCTCTCTGGGAGAGGTAATGGACCGAATGCAGGTTGGTGGATGTCACATGTCTTCGATCTTTTGTTTCCAGGATATGCCGGTTTTCTCACGATGTTTTCTTTCATCGTTTTAAGAGAAGTGGTGATGAAATACCTAAATTACACAAAGTTATGCAACAAGTGTTTTTAGGAATTTGAACCTCCTTGCCAATTCTTAAATAACACATCTAAGTTGTTCCTCCATCTGCTTCGTGGTCTGCCGCAATCCCATCGTGTGATTTCGATTTCATTGGTACCAATTTTGTGTTTTACGAGCCCATTGCGTCAACGATCTGTATTTTGGAGCGCAGTATAGTGTTTCAAACGCGATCCGTTAGTTTAACACTAAGTAGACTGCGCTCCATAGCACGTGGGCAAACCTTGAATTTAGGCTTTTGGATATTAGTCAAACACCAAGTTTGTGCGCCATAAGTCAAAATGAGGAGAGTACAAATGTCCATAAGCTTACGTTTCGGTGACATAGGCAAACCGCCTTTAAATAGTTCGTTCAAGGACTAGTAGCTCTTCTATTGTTTCTTTTATTTTGTGTTGTTGCTGTAGTACTGTATGTACTGAAGATTATTCTATTCCAGGTATTTTCTGTTCAGTACTTTATTTCTTTGTTTTGCCGTTTCCGGAATATCTCTATTTGGCCCAAGTAGATATATTCTTGGACATATTGTCCATTCTCCTCTCCTACGTATATGTTCCTTGTAGCCATTAATACTCGACAAAATTCCAGAACGCTATCGTGATTTTCTTAAAAGAAAAGTAAATAACACAATCTGAAAATCAAATCCATGATTTTGCACTCGAAAGACGGCACTCGGTATAATAAATCAATATTGACCCAAACAGAATACAAGAACGTGCGTGACTTACTAAGTAAGTGCGTAAATCATTATTTTTCGATTCTTCTCCGGCCGCGTCGATTTAAGAACAAACTGTGTTTTGTAAAGAGGGCAGATAAGCCCTCTTTGTTCCTTCTTGTATAGCGTCTATGTTTTATATTTGTTCCGTCGTTCAATAATACTTTTATGTTTGTGAAAGTTTCAATAGAACGTTTTAGAGATTTGAATTCAACAATATTGTTGTTATTCCTTTGTGACCTATTGAATAGGAAATTGTGGACGACCTTTTTCATTGAATTTTCTAAATTGGGTCCTTTTATGTTGCAATAACTGGTTGCGGAAAATCAATCTAATACTAAAAATGTCTTTGTAAATAAAATGTCATTTTTCCGGGATTAAAACTCGAGTTTTTCTATTACATTCGTTTTTTGGCAAACTATATATAGACCTACTGAATTTAATATTAATTATTTCAAGAAGCATTATTGAGGTGTTATCAAACAGCTAGTAAACTCTTCACGTGACCAGAGCTGGGTTCTTTGCCCAACAAATTAGCGTTATTTATTTATTTTATTTAGTACAGCAAAATAGCCATTAATACAAAAATACGTTAATCCTTTCACTCTGTCTTCACACAGAATTGCCAACTTTCTAATAATATTGTTATTGAACGTGGCAATGCTGTCAGCGTTTTGAGCGCTTTTCCCATTAACAGTGACGTGGTGAATTGTTTATTAGTCATTTATTTTTTGTTCATACTATTATTTCCAGTTTGTTTATTAAATTGTTTATTAGTTTAATTTTTTGTAAGTATATTATAACTGGATTCGATTCATCGATTGGTTATCGGTTTGTCGGTTACCCAAATCCACACACACGAGTAATTATAGTAGGTAATTGGTAATGGTATAATTAATTTATTAGTAATATAATTAGTTAAGTATTTTTAAGTAGGTACCTGTGTAAATAAATTCATAAATATTACATCAATAGTATAATTTCTTTAAAAAAAAAACTATTCGATTTGATAATACATTGTACATTTTGGTACACATACGGAGTATATTGCTCGTTTCTTTTTACTCAATAAACTTGTCCAAATTCTTCAAAAAGTAATAATTTGCTCAAATTTCTATATGTAGGTACCAGGAGTTCAGAAATGTACAGGAAGTGATAAACGACGTCACTTGTTACGTTCGTCACGAACTGCCAACGCAATCCACTTGTTTGAGACTTGAAACTCGAGATGTACTCATACATTATACACGCTTGTGTAATGTGCTAACAAATCGCCTGACTCTTCCTTTATTTTTTTGTAGGACAAACTGTCTACATTCATCTCTGTTTTCCATTCATTTTATCACATTAATCAGATCATATGGTTAGCTTATAGATTGTAGGGAAGATAATGATTTGCAAAGCCGACGTAACTGAATTTGGTATAAGAGAAGAGGGATGTTTTTTCAGTACACCAGTTTTCAAATCCCTCTTTTTTATGTACATGAAAAATGCTCGCTTCAAGATCCTTACCAAACGTTGTCTATATTTGTTTTTGTGTAGTACTAGGAGAGATGACAAGCGCAAGAGGTTATAATGTTGCGACATGCTCATCGTGAACTCCAGGATGGATAATCAAGTTAACTGCCGAGTAACACGCTAGTTTTGAAGTTATAAAATGAACAATAAAATAAATGGGTAAGTATAGGATTTTCCGGGTGATGGGAAGTAGAAGTTTGAAAGTCATTCAAGAGATTTAAACGCATTGAATCATTCAACACAAAATTTTTATAATGTAAAACATACGGGAAATTCTCCATTTTTTTCCATGTTCTACTTACTTTCACCTATTATAATGTGATGGAGTCAACTTTACGACATAGAATAAAAGGTTCAGTTGACAACCGTTAAGGTTCTATCCTTACGTCGACAGCTTGTAGAGTATTTCGCCAACGCTTTTTATGACGTCATAAAACATAGTGACCTTGAACTTTTAGTAGTGATGTTTTTTAAGCCGCAGTTGTGCTCCGTAAGATGCACTAGAGGTTATACACGAGTTCATTTGTTTGTCAGCCAGAGAGATTCATCCGTATGTAGTGAGATGCTGGGTCGTAGTGAATGATCTGGCCAATGACCATTTCTTTTTTTGGTGGAAAAATCATCCAATGACATCCCCCGGTTTTGGGCAGCACAATTCTGAACAATAAAACGCCGACCCAGTGTATTAGTAGTTAATAGATTGTTATGTTATTCGATATGTATTAGTTTATTAATCTATATGTCCATTTATTTGTGTTTTTTATCTATGTGCCTTAGTTGCCTGATATAACAATGAACTATTATTATTAAATTCTCAGCCTTACAAAATGTTAGGCGTTTATAAGTGCCGTTTAGGGTCTATTTTTTGTGTTGTACTTATATTCATCTTTATATAAATATATAAGTGGTAATAATCATGTTATTACATGATTCACTTTCTAGATTTTTGTATTTCGTACTTCTGGGTGTTTTTCATTTCAAAATGTTTTTAAAATATTTGATCATCTGGCCTAGATCCAAAGGCCAAGTTTTTGCTCTCTGCCCAGCCATTTCCCAAATATTTTGGGGTGGGCAATCAACTAGATGTACATAGCTGGATATCAGTATATTACATGGAGCCTTTTTCTATTTGACCTCCAAAACCTGGCAATTGAGACACGATATCCCTTAGCAAGACTGCGAGATTGCCTGCCTTCTGACTATCCATATAAAAAGTACTCTGTGGCCTATCCATAACAACATTTTCATACGTAACAAAACAAAAGTGACTTCGAAATCTAGACTTTTTTTTTTAAGTGGGAATATCATCTAATGACAAATCGCGCTCTTGGGCGGAGCGCGAGACAGTGTCAGACTTTTACTGACTAAAAACCCCCTCCTGTTCTTTCACTGCCTTCGTCCCAGGGCCTCGGGTTTCGTTTTCACACTACCCATGGCCCCAGTAGGCTGACCCTGCTGGGCCCCTACAGTTGCTGACATCTTCTTGAGGCGCGCGTGGAACAGTACGTGCCGTCAACGACTTGGACTTGGTCTGGATGGTTACCGTACGATCGCACGGCTGGGCACGCCACAATTATGGCGGTAAGTCCCCTCTTTGAGGAATGGCTGGAAAGACCACATGGCGTCCTTACCTACCGCATGACGCAGGTCCTCACCGGACATGGTAAGTGCGGGAGGTTCTTGCACCGAATTCGTGTGGGAGACACGCCTGGGTGTCGCCACTGTGTGGAACGCCCGGAGGACACGGTGGAGCATACGGTGGAGGTGTGCCCCGCTTGGGCAGAGCAACGCCGTGTCCTCGTGGGGGCGATCGGCGGCAGTGATCTCTCGCGCCGGGCGTTGGTACAGGCCATGGTCCGGAGTGAGGAGGAGTGGCAGGCGGTCGCCTCCTACTGCGAAGCAGTAATGCTAGCAAAGGAGGCATCATACAAAAGGAACGCATGCCCTATTATTCACAAGGCGAACAATGTTTAATCACGCTTATAGAGTAGCTTTACTCTATTTTTCCCCAAAGTGAAGCAATAACGAGCAGATAAAATATCTGCGTTTAATTAGTAAGATATCACGTTCACAATAATTATTATCTCATATGCTGGAAGGCATGGAAAAATACTGCGACAAATTTTTCCATCACCCGACAAACAGATTGTTCTCGCAGTAAATATTTTGTTATTGCAAGAGAGGAAAACATCCGTTCACAGCTTTTCTTAAGGCCATTGCTCCCATTTAGTGCCTTAAAACAGTGACTTCCTGAAACCTACTCCTTGGTATTGATAGCGGCACGAATCTTGAGCGCTCGGCGAAAGAGCGGGGACCGCTTTGCGCATCGTACACGTCGGCGAGCCACTCACTGTACAAGGATTGCACTCCCCGCCCCGCATCTCTTTTCATACCACTAAAGAGACCCGATATTTCACTTCTGCGTGCTTCTGCGCAAGTAGAACTGTAGAAGTCAGCGCTCAAGATCCGTGCCGGTATCTGTAACGGCTTGGTTAATAGATTTGAAAAAAAAAAGTTATTATAGATAGACATTATCAATATATGATTTTTTGTAGGACTAACACATTTCCAAAAAAAAATTAACATGATATTTTTTTCGCTTGTTTTCCCTACTTCTTTCATTTGATCTTTAAAAATATGGTCTTCAGAAAGTACATAGTATATGTAAATCAATCAATAAAAGAAAATGGTTTTAAAGGTCAGCGGGGTTCTGTGCGGGCGCAAGCGGCAGTACGAGTTTGTGAACATTTTATTCCGCCCAGATGTTCAAGGGAATATACGCCTTAAATATACGTAATCGAATATCATAATTCACTGGCCGATTTTCGATGTTGCCAACTGCAAAGTTTATTCTCGGTTATAAAGCAGGCGAGACTCGATCAGGCATTCGGAAACGAATATTTATTGCACGCGTTATCGAGTTACAAAATTAATTCAATATTCATGATATCATGGAGTTTGTAAATGTACTGTAACATTGATTTATAAAAATATCAGTTGATGAGCGGTTTAATGTGGATTAATGTATTGACGATATTTTATGTATTTTGATTCTGAAAAGCCCATTTAAGTAATTATGTCGGAAAGCAAATAATGTGAAATGTTTGGTAATGTTTATTCGAGGTAAATTAATCTTACTTGCAACAATCGCCTGTATACATCACAAATATTTAAATACCAAATCTCACTAAGATAATAAATCACACAATTGGAACTTTAAATTAATAAATATACAATTGATGCCCTTATCGCATTCTGTAATCTTTTTCAGGCAACATGTAATGGACAGAGAAAATATCGCAAAACAGTCAATGATACAAATATCACGTAGCGTAAGTTTCGTAGCCGCGTAGCAAAATGATTCTGCTACGCTTGCTACGACCTGGTACAAGTCGACACATCCGAGCGCATTCGTAGAGACATATTAAAATTATGCACGACATATTTTTTAATTGATATTTCCTGGCTTCAGCACATACCATGTCGGCGACACTTCAACCGTCACTGCATTGACATAGTAGGTTCATAAAAGCAGTTATTAAACCTTTTAATGGAAGTTGCCGCGTGGCCAACATTGGCCATAATCTACAGGCACCATAAAATAGTAGCACAGCCAATATTTACGAGTTTACTCTATTCATTCAGCAAACAATATAGATTTTATATTTCGACACCGAGAATCTGACGAAATAACTTATTTACTCTAACCTCCTGACATAGTACACTAAATCAGCTAGCTTATGGTATTTGGCTCTTGGCCAAGCGAATTGAGTGATTTGATCAAGATCTTGGGCCAGATTTTCTTGGATTACGACCCAGCGTAATTTAGACATAGTCGTATACGAGACGGTTGAAGCATCTGTGTTTAGCGACTGCATTGTTTCGCTGGCGAAATTTGGCGCATGGTATATTGCAAGCAGCATTTTTTTTTATTGATATAAACTACTGCTTGACTGCGATCCCTCCTGATGGTAAGCAATGATGGAATCGTTGATAGTGAGGCGCGCTAGTTTATTAAGAGCCTATTCACTGTAGCCTTGAAGACACCCACATTATAATCGGACGGGAAGACCGTAGCAGGCAAATTGTTCCAGTCCTTCGATGCCGCGGTATAAACGACGAGGCAAACCGTCCGGACCGTAGAGGTTTCAATAACGTAACGGTGGATACTCTCCGTACGTCAGGTTGCCCGATGGTAGAAAGGAAATGGTGGAATTAAGTCATGATTTTCCCGCGCACACTCCAGAATGCATCCTGTAAAATGCCGAAAGGCTGGCTACCCTACACCTGTGCTCCAGGCTTTGTAGAATTTTCTAAAGCAAAACAAAATTAAAGGCTCACTCACACATCAGTCACGTCACTTCCAAGTCTACATGGCACGATTGGCGCAGTGGTTGAGCGATTGGCAGCTGCGTTGCTTGTCACGGATTTGAATCCCGCACGGAACAAATATTTGTATAACCTACGTATAGTTGGTCTGGTCTGGGTGTCTTGTTTATGTAAGTTTACATATTTTTGGACGCACCCACGTTACAGGAGTTTTTCCTAGTATATATTTGGCAACATTTAAATTAAAAAAAGTAGTCACTGTGGTTTTTTTAAGGTGGGAAATCATCGAATGACTTCCCTCGCTTTAGGGCGAAGCGAAATGTTCAAACTTTTACTGACTAAAACTACACCTATGTTCCTTCAGTTGCCCTTTGCGTCACAAGATCAGAAGTCGACCCATGGCCCAGGTAGGCTTCGGCTATGCTGGACCCATACGGTTTTACCAACATTTCTTTGAGGCGCACGTAGAACACTACGCGCCGTTGACGACTCCAGCTCGGTCCGTATGGTTACCAGACACCCAGACGGCGAGCTACCCATTGCTCGTAGTTGCGGTGGCTGGCCTCCTCCAACCTCCCGAACTTACCATGTCCGATGAGGACCTGCGTCAGGCCGAACGTGACAACTTTCCACTCCTCAAAGAGAAGAATCACCGCTATGATTATGGCGTGCACAAGTCGTTGGGGCTTAAGAGGTCATTAATTCCGTGATTTTTGGTCATTTATCATCCTGCTAAAGAAAAGTTAATTTTTTATCGTTCAGTCATGCAGTCTCAGGAGTATACGATATTGAATGTATTGGGTAGTAAATTATGTTGTATACTTGGACTTCTTACTAGAACTAAGTTAAGGTTCTCCTTTAGTTGAAAGCAAAGTAAGATTTTCATTACGTTCGAAGCGTGAGCACGAGCAATGCATAGAAGTTTCTTGGACATTTTATGTGTCGGTAGCTCAATGTAAATTTATTTGAGTGTAGTGAGTGGGCTGTTCTTAGTATTACCTATAGTGTTTTAGTATTTAATTATTTAAACTTTATATACAATAATGGTATAAGGGGCTCCTATTAGCCGATGACCTTGAACATTTCGCTTTAAGTCGAAGCATTAAGCAGCATTTAAGCGGAAATTGCGAAATCATTTGCTCCACCAATAGCAGAATCGTCTCAAAACTTCTTTCGTTACTTTATATTAATATATATGTATGTGTATTTTAATTCTATGTATACTTTTTACTCTTGTTTTTTGTATATTTTTTTTATGCATCTACCATATTGTCTCTTTACCACCCCAGGTTGACTGGTAGAGAATGCCTAAGGCATTAAGTCCGCCTTTGTACTTTATGTTGCATGAAGATTAATAAATAAATAAATAAACATTTGTCTTACCGCTCTTCCCCTATATTATTAGGTACACTTGAACGATAAATACGGGGGTGTTTTGGCGAGAAAAATGACGATGTTCACCCGTCCAAAGGGCTAGGCGCCGCATGGTTTTACATTTTAACGCCTGCTAGCAGCGTGGCGGTCGTGATATACAAAATTTGTTACCGAGGATTAAAAAAATGCTAATATCTCAAAAAAATATACTATTAGTAAAAAAGTATTTATACAATATTCACAATCATTAGATTATCTATTGGCAGGTATAATATAAACATGTTGGATAAAAAAGTTTAAACACAAACAATAAATGTTTTTTTTTTACAAAATTGAAGAACATGAATCAAAGTATTGCATTTTTTTTTTTTGAATTTTATGATGCGATTTTAAGGTATTTTATACAAATTGAAAAAAAAAATATTTTCAAAGAGAGTTTCGCATGACACTGAAGCGCACTGCTCTCAAAACGGTGAAGGAAAACATCGTGAGGAAACCGGCATGTCCTGAAACCAAAAATTCGAAAACCTGTGACATTCACCAACACGCACTGGGCCTGCGTGGTGGATTACGGCCCATTCCCTCTCCTAGAGAAAGGAGGCCTTAGTCCCAGCAGTGGGAACATTAGAAGGCTGATTATGCTATGCTATGCTATGCTACTGAAGCGTAAGTTGATGGACATGTGTATTTCCCATTCAAACTTATGGTGCCATAATATTTGTCTATAATTGTTAAGTTGCCGTAATTGGCGTGGGCTTGCGCACGATGAGCAAACCCCTCGGTAACTGTCCGGACCGAGCCCGAGTCGTCGAAGGCGCGTCGTGTTCTAAGCAAGTCTCTAAGATATGTCAGCAAAACCGTAAGGGGCCAGCATGGGTAGTCTGAAAAGGAACCCCGGGTTCCTGGAAAGCAAGGCAAAGAAGGGACATAAGTGTGGTTTTGGTCAGTAAAAGTCTGACACGCCCTCTCCCGCCCTAGAGCAAGAGAAGTCATAGGAAGATATCTCACCTTAAAAAAAGAGGCATTTAAGTAAAATTTCAGTGCTTGAATTATGATGGTAACTTAATTTCCTAATTGGGGTGTATAAGGGTGAGCTTTATTCCAGTTTTATGTCTTTTTAAATGAGACAACACTTTCCACTACTCAAGGTTTGGTCCCAAAATTTCACGATCCAGCCAATTATTCAGTTTGTGTGACTACATTGTTCTCTAGTGGGCAATATATTTACAAAATAGGACGGCTCACGTGTGAGGCCGGCGGTCAATTAACAGAACACTGAAATTCTGACAAAAAAAAAAAAAAACAGTGCAATAGTTTTATTCTGTCTGAACAAAGAGTTTGATTGTATGACATGTAGGAGCTTCACATTTATTTATTGGTGGTACATATTTAATTATTGCGAACTTCCCCAGAGATAGCTATTAAGTTGACTTATATGGAAACGGTTGTTACACGGAATTGTAAATAAATGAAGGTGTAAATGGTAATTTATTAACCTACTTTTATAAGAATTGACAACGCCTGATTTTCTTTTATTGGCGCCACCATTAATGACGATACTTTATGCCATGAACAAACATTGGTCAGCCTTTTGAGATACCATTTTTTTGTTAACCTGTTCTGGTTCACTCCTGGGCAGAGACCTCTCTCAACGCCTTTTATGTTTCGTAAGCCCACGCTTTCTCCTTCCAGTTCTGGCGATATCTGTGTTGCTAGAAATCTGAACTATTTCGTAAGTATAAGTTTTCAGATTTTTTCATAGACTTGCGCTATGAGACAGAGATTTTCAGGATTCTAGGTCAACGGAAAGTACCCTATAGGTTTTGATTTCCTACCGAGTATCAAAATATGCACCTAAACGGAGCCTTAACGGCCTTATCTTTAGGTTGCGTTGACTAAGAATATTGATTTCTTCACTGCTGATTGGGGTAGCAGACTTGAGTATTTGATATTCATTACAGCTTCATACCTCCACGCGTCCCTGAGAAAAAAGGGTCTTGATAGACGGACAGACGGATAACAAGGTGATCGTATAAGGGTTCCGTTTTCATCAACTTAGGCACAGAAACCAAAAAATACTGAATCTAAAAACCGTATCTTATCCATACCAATATCTTTAATGCGAAAATAACTGTATGTCATTCGTTACGTCAGTTACTTCTTAACGACTGAACTTATTTGGATGAAACTTATTTCACGATGGTATAGGACATAGGTTGTTTATTATGGGTGTATATTGTAATGGAATATCTTCGACTTTAACGCGAGCTGATGCCGCTAGCTGAAGTAAGTACGATAATATTATTTATACCCCACACATGGCTACTTATCAACATCACGACGAACTGTAGATGACACCATAAAACGTAATGCATACCTCCATTTCTTTTACTATCGAAGGAAGTGAGAAAACGATAAATAAGACGTAAATTCAAACATCAGTCATGCGAAAAGAAACTTGTGAAAACATGTGAAGAATAAAATTGGAGGAATTATTTGGTAGTTCATTTGAAGTGCCGTATGTCCAAGATGGGTTTTTGATATCTGATTCAGACTGAAAACTTATTTTTTCTTTTAGTCGTATAAATTCAGATATTATTGTGTTCTAGTCTTCAGTTAGTTAATATGTTTTTTTATATTGTTCTTCTTATTATTTTAAAATTTTTTTAACTCGCCAAATTTTTTGTTTGATGACTAGTATACTGCGTTCCATTGCTCGTTGGCAAATCTTAAGTTTGAACTTCTGGATGTTATTCAAAGACCAAGTCTGTGCGCCATAGGTCAAGACGGGGAGAATACACATGCCCATGAGCTTTTGTTTTAGTGCCATGGACCTGTAGCTCTTCCAGACGTTTTCAGTTCATCTTGCTATCTCTTTGTCTTTCCTCGTCTTG
This sequence comes from Mythimna pallens, assembly GCA_961205895.1. Taxonomy (NCBI): domain Eukaryota; kingdom Metazoa; phylum Arthropoda; class Insecta; order Lepidoptera; family Noctuidae; genus Mythimna; species Mythimna pallens. Next base: position 14,487,635 of record OY540834.1, read on the forward strand.
AAAGAGACTACTTGGCTCAAGTAAAGGTATTTCTAGAGATTTTGTATTATTTCCCCGTGTTTTTTGGCGCTTCGTAAGTCATGACTTTAGTCTTCGACATAATCATTTTCAGTCCTAACTCAAGACTTGCATCACTTAACTCTTGTAACATGCGTTCTAGCTCAGTGGCTGAAGAAGAAAGAGATCAATTTCATCAGCAAAACGGAGATTTGTTAATCTCGTTTAAGAGAGAGAAATTTAGGAGAGAGCTGGTCGCCCTGTTTAACTCACTTGTCTATATTACATTTTTGACCTGTGGTTTCTAATTTGATTGCTATTTTTATAAATTATCCGCAACAAATCAATGTTAATGGGATCTATTTGTTGCCTGCTTAAAGTTTCAAAAATGGCTGTGTGTGTGATGCTGTCGAATAATAATAAAAACAGGTAAAAAGAATCATAATAAAAAAAAAACATAAATAAAAACCTATAAGAAACATCACATGTGTTTATTTTGATATCGGTTTAATTGTCACACGAGGGTCAAATTGTTTGGAGTACGCGGAGTGTTTTTTGCGTCTCCTGTAATGTTAAATTTCTGGACTTATACCCTTTTTCACTAGGGCAACAGACTATATGATACCATGCTACGACCCATCAGAGCACAACAGTAACCAAAAACGCGGCTGAAGCCGCAGGGGACTTTTAGTTTATATATAAAAAGGATATTAGCGGATCATTTTCATGTTGAACGAAAAAAGGTTTTATATCGATACTAGCGGTCCCGGCAGACGTTGTTCTGCCCAAAAGCGGGATTTAGTAAAAAAAAAAAATTACCCTACTCTACCCTACTCTACCCTACTCTACCCTACTCTACCCTACTCTACCCTACTCTACCCTACTCTACCCTACTCTACCCTACTCTACCCTACTCTACCCTAAAATAATAATAATAATAATAATAAAAAAAAAAGTACCCTATGTCCGTCTCCTGGTTCTAAGCTACCTCCCCACCAATTTTCAGCCAAATCGGTTCAGCCGTTCTTGAGTTATAAGTGGTGTAACTAACACGACTTTCTTTTATATATATAGATGACAATGTTACGAATTTTCTAATCTTGTAAAACGTTATAAGGAACATACTTTAACAAGTAAATGAATTTAGTGTAAAACAAGTTTGCTGAATGCGATGGAAACTCAGAGTATTGTTCGAAAGAGTTACTGCGGCCCAGAAACGCAAAGGGCAACTAGACAAACACAGGTGGGTTTTATTCAATAAAAGTCTAACACTCTCTCCACTTAGAGCGGTAGGAATTACTTAATGATACAGCTAAAAAAAGGCCTAATGCGATAAGTAATTTTGAAATGAATATTTTAAAATAAATCTGTTCACCTTTTTTAAATTGTAGTTACAACAATTGTACCTAATGAGTTTTGAAACGTACCTAACTTAATCTAAACGTAACATTATTAAATAAAGCTGGTGTATAAAATAAATCACATAACACGACCATAATATTAATTGTGCGAAAGTTGAGCAAGTTTATATAATATTATATTTGATAAAAAAAAGTCATCAATTTCTTAACAAATAATTTACTAGAGGAAAATAATTTATAAATACGACTTATTAAGTAATTGGACGAATGTAAATAAATGTTTAATAAATTAAATTGAGTAAGAGATTTATTTTCCAATAAACAACATTTGTCAGTTATCCAGTTTAGAAGAAACTTTGTATTTTGATTCTGTAAGGGTCAGCTCATACTTAGACGCGACGCGACGCGATTATGCTTAAAGAGGCCAGTTTTTTCGCACTGCCTTGTTACTTCACGGCGAAACGCAGTGCGACGCCCGCCGTGGAGACCACCATGAAGCCGCGTCGTACAAACTCAGTTTGTGTTTTCTTTTGTTTTATTTCTCTTACTGAAATGTGTACTTTTTTGTGTAGTAAATAAAGTAGTATATTGTATCTCAAGATCCGTGCCTCAGTATGACCCCATGGAGGCGTAACCAGGTCACGACGAAAAAAATATGTATGATGGACCGCGTGACTAATAGTGGCCAGGTGAGGTACACACCATAGGGATGCATTCATTTTCTTGATGGCGCTTACTGGCAGCACCGCCATGGTGTTCCTGTGAGGCACGGGTCTAAACCGGCCAAATGCAACACTCGCAAATGAATGGAGCCGTACCGTTAAATAGGTCAACTGTAAATGGTTTGCGAGTGTCGAAATATTCGGGATTGCGAATCCTTGGTGATCGAGTACGTCTTGCATTTGAAAGATCTTTATGTTGTTTTTATACAAAAGATAGCACTATATGTGTACTTTTGGCGCTCTTCACCACATACCATAATTCCGTTTTACCCACAGAGTGAAAAAAAAAGTTTGAAGTAAGCTCTTTTTTATTATATATATATTCTATTATTATACATTACCTTTAAGTAAAAACTTTTCTTCTATGAGCCTCCTGTATTGTAAGCATTTATTTTATTATAGTGGCAATTGGAATACCTACACACCACTCAATGAAAATTTCAATTGTCTGCTTATTGCAGTTTTTAAGTTACAGTCCCTTGACCGACAGACGGGCGGACAGCGGAGGTTTACTAATAGTGATTTGTTTATTGCCCTTTGAGTAAGGAACCTTAAAAAGTGTGCGTAGCTTTGTCGCATTGGGTCTCGATGTGAGATGACCTTTAAGTAAGAAGTTAACAGATACCTTTTGAAGTTCGTAAAGTCATTATAAATGATTGTCGATAATTTTAGAATCATTCGGTCGATTTTAACTGGAGTTTCGGTCGTTAACGAAATTATTTCCGTTAAATGATTATTGGGAATTTCACAGTTCAGAAAATTAATTTGTAAGTTGATTGTTTTACAGGCTGATTTTTGTTTATTAGATATTCTAGGTATCTATATATACTCGTATATATATATAAATAGCTGTTCGTTAGTCTCACTAAAACTCGAAAACGGCTGGACCAATTTGGTTAATTTTGGTCTTGAAATATTCGAGATAGTCCAGGGAAGGTTTAAACGGTGAGAAAATATGGATAAAAATCGCTAAAAAAAAAAAACCGAACACAATGCCATCTCTAATTAAAATGTCATTATAGTAATGCCAGTAGATGGCCGTTATCCTTACTATTTGGCGGTACGAAGTTCGCTTGGTCAGCTAGTTGTTCATAAAGACAGATAGCTTTAAAAGCTTTTCGAATAATATTAATTTACCTAATATTCCTTAAATAATATAATTTAAAAAAAAAATACGAAAAATTAAAAAAGAAATCATACTTGCACACGGTCCTATTTACTATAAACCAAAAATTAATACGATCCCGTAAGAGGCCCTTTTAAAATTTTGTATTATTTATGGTTCTAGCGGCAATAGAAATAGGTGCATTAGTCAACATTTTATCGTTTCATTCGTCACGTGATGGAATATTAGCAGACATCGCCTTTGCGAAGGGCGCTAGACACCAAACTGAGCAGAGCAGACAGTCAGATTCTGACCACACACCTGATCCTGATAGACCAGTTCACTCCTCTCGGTTTGGTGTCTGAAACGATAAAATGTTAACTAATGTGCTATAATTCCACAATAAAAAAATATATTAGTGACAAAGATATCGCTGAACAAATATGCTAAAAATCCGGCCAACTTTACCTAGGTACCCGTTTTTTTTTAGGTGGTAAAATCATCGAATGACAAATTCCGCTCTTAGGCGGAGCGAGAGATAGTGTCAGACTTTTACTGACTAAAAACCCACTCCTGTTCCTTTTTTGCCTTCGTCCCAGGGCTCCGAGTTTTGCTTTCACCCTACCCGTGGACCTAGGTACCAGTCCCGAAAACCATGCAAAATAAAACTCGGAACATTTTCGTTTTTTTTGTATTCTTCTTTTTCTTTTTTTTTTCTTTTTGAGGTATAAAACTAACAAACATTTGAATTGAGAAACTGTTCCTTTTTGAGTGGACTAAAAAATAGGTAAACAATCCTGAGACCAAAACTAACAGACAATGACACCATAAAATCAGTTTTCACCTTCTTTACAATAAAAAAGAATTAGCCAATTAGGGGCAGCCGATAGAAGTAATACGATAATGATGAAGCGCAATCATTTTTTTTTAACGAAAATTTAAAAGAAAATCAAAAAGACCTGATTTTTTTTATATAAATAAAACATTTTTGGGTAATTTTCTTTTGTATAATTACAAAAATGAAACAAAAATTAACATCGTTACAAAAGTGACCAATGTTACAAAAAAATAGGAAATATTAGGGCTTTTTCACAACACTATTAAAACAATGAAATTAGAGCTTAATCATTTATTGATAACATAAGCAGTCTCTCTAATTACAAAATCAGTCTCAGAATAAATTGTGCATTCCGTTTGGTCATTAAGTATTTATTAAAATGTTTAGTCTACAGAAAACAAACCATTGGTGATGGAACTTACGGTTAAAAATTAATAATTACTTTTAATACGAAATTACAAAAATAATAGTAAAGTTAATTATTATTTATCAGCATTTTTTATTAAGAATGAACTAGTAATAAACCAAATAAAAAATACTCATAAGTGACTTAGAGATACTACGAATAGTATCTATACGTCGCTTATAAATAATTAGTAAGAAAACTGTTATATCTACACCTCAAAATTTTGATCGTTTTAATCCCGTGGAGGGTCGATCTGGAACATGAAACACTATCGATTTGTACGTCAGCTAATCGAGTGTGTGCAATGACCTGTAAGTAAAAAAATTGCGCACTAGTTAATACATTACCCTATATATAGTTACATCCTTTTTGTTACGCAACAAAAATATGTAACAAATCGTTACGAAAATGAAAATCAACGGTTTGTTGAATAACGACCTTCAATATTTGAATTTTAAAAATAATGTTGTTGGACTTGTCTATCACCATAATCAAATTGAATCAATATTATTCTTTGAATTTACGCAAAAAAAGTAAGACAGAGACTTACCGTTATTTTTAAAGCTGATCAACTAAAATGAAAACTTTATTTTGGAAAAGACACTTCACCACAAGAAACACACTTTTCACAACAATGACACCTGCAGCCAAAATGGCGGAGTAATATTTTGTTGTCATCTGATTGGATGCCTTTGACAAGAATATCAATAAAGAATCTCAAATATCTACTAATGTTTGTGTTACAATAATGATCAACAAAATTGAATGAAATAGAAGACACATTTTGAAAGACTTATAATATAATTATTACATAAAGTTTTTTATTACAATTTTGTATAATTTACATAATAATTACCTAATAAGACATTCCGCAAAGAGGACTTACAATAAAATGAGTAGTTTAATCTTTATGATGGTTTTTGTAACGCGCTCTCGCTTAGAGACATGAGGTAGATGTATGAAAATATTATGACACTAAGAGCATGAGTGTCATATATTTCAGACTACTTATTTTTTTTGTGAAATGTTGAAATCCTTCTCAATAAACCTTTATTCAATGATAATAACAATAATTTGATCGTTTAACATGTTATGTCTGGACAATATTTCGGTGGACGTTTTCACGTCCCAAAATGTACATAAATTTTGAAAATCACCCTTTTACGTACTAAAAGTTCTAAATAGGAAGTGATATAAATAAACGGTTGTATTGAGAGCAAAATAATTATGTGAAAAAACTGCTTCATAAAAACTTTATTAGTTTTATAAATGTGAATCGTTTAGTCTTATGTTGTTCTTAAAATGATGTGCACGTAGTAAGTGTGTACATGTACTTATCATCTTTATTTTTTTAAAGGACTGTCGGAGAAAATAAAATGCCAAATCGGCACGTGCTTATCCTACACGTGTTTCCTTAACTAGTAAGTATCGAAAACCAATAACGAATGAGTTTTCTTACAAAAAAAACTTCCTTATTATTTGTCAGGTATTTACCTGTAGACTATATTTAGGATACGAAACTTGGCTTGACTTAATAGACATATATTAAGACCCTTGCTTCTTCATACCTGGCTAACAACGAAGGCATCCGGTATTTGGTTATGTACAAAAAGAAACTTTTTTCAAATTGATGATTACAAGAAGGTTTGCGATGGCTTACTTTCATATTTGGTACTGATAAGCTACCTCCCTTGAATAACTAATAACCAAAGGTCGGAATTAGGTAGAGTTTTCATGTACTTGCATCGAATTGTTGATATTAATATCTTCCCGGGATTTCTACAACAATAAATATATAATAGAAGCCTCAGAGATAGATAAGACAAATAAAACAAAGATAATTGACATACAATTTTTATTAGTATTTTTCATTGAAAAAGATCTCTATACGTCAACTGAGGTCCTCACCTCAGTTGACGTTAACAAATTTATACACTTTCTCCTCCTCGGCATTAATGCAGAAAGAATTGTTTTCTGTTATATTTCTGTTAGTGTCATATTTTTTTTCTGCTTACTTTATTCTTTCGCTGTATAAAATTATTCTAAGTACATAAATAACTACCTAATTCCGATCTCTGCTAATAATAAACATTTTTTTTTTCCGACAATTAAAAAAAAAAATTGCCCGGCGTTTCCTAGCTGACTACCCTGAGAAGAAACACCAAAACAAACTTAGATAAGTGGAAGTACACACAAAAGGGAATCCTTCTGATAATAACCATCGACTTATATTCTAGTACATATAATATCGATGATAATAACCAAGTAACAAGACGTGTCTTTTCGAATTTCGACAGTCTTTCTCCATCTTAAAGACATATTAATGAGGTGTTGTACGCAAAAATAGGGTTCCATGGTTTCACGTATCCATTTGCGCTGATGACGAATTTAAAATCATTTTCCCTTAGTTCCGGGGTCCGATGGATTTGGCTCCAAATTCCGGCCATATAACGTGCGCTGAATTTCAATCGCCTATATTCGGAGTTCTGGTTCACGACACGTTCGCTTATTGGTCAAATCCAAATGGGTTGGTCTGAAATCTAATCAGGGACTGCAATACCGTATTACGGACAAATAACCATAAACCCATGAGAGAATTTTACAGATACCTTCAAATTCCAAATTGGGATTCTGTTGTCGAACTTAGGTATTTTATCTACCTACTGCAGAAGGTGAACTAATCAACTTTTATGAGACTGGTGGCCAATCTAGCTGGGGCTATTTAAACGTCACAAAAGTGTTCTGGAGTTTTAGGTAGCAAAAAAATTCATGAAAAAATTCTGACTTAGACTAATGTTTAACCTCTTAATGAAACTCCAAGACTCATGTATGTTTGAAAGAGTTTCAGTGACCTTAGATTTTTAGATTTTAGGTCACTGAAACGCCACTGGAACCTCAAAATGAAACCCTGGAGGTGCATACGCCACCATGGCAGTCTGACTCCAGAACCAGATCTCGAAACCTATCCTCTAGCAGCGGGATGTGAGGCAGGGAGACGTCATTTCTCCGAAACTGTTCACAGCCGCAATGAAGGATGTCTTCAAGGTTCTGAATGGAGAACAATTCATTTGATTGAGGCGGAGTTTAAAAAAATAAAATGAGTTAGACATTGTTGACTAAAAAATGTATCAGCATCCTTCCATAATAGCTTAACAACACGATCCAATCAGAACTTTTTGTTTTTTTTTTTAAACTAACTCGTAATCGTAATAAACTCAACCACATCTTTATTCGAGTGTAAACAAACTGGTTGCTTACATTAATTGAATAAGTTTGGGATAATTTTCTACTTTCATGAAATGCCTTCGGGTGAAGCCACTGGCAGAAGCAAGTAATGATATAATAAGTCACTATGTGTTACCCATACCTAGAACCAATCATGTCATAGGAGCATGCCACAATATTATGAGCCAAGTGCGATTGCACGCCTCGCCCCTCGTTTCCATAATAATATTCTCTATGGCGCCGTGGGTAGCCAATTCGCGGTTGATACCGAAAATACACGGCAAAGGCTTGAAATGACAACACTGTTAATTAAAACTAAAGTTAGTAGGTTTGTGAATATTGAGGTTAGAAGAGTTTTGGGGTTGATAGGGTGAAAATATTTAAAGTTAAACCTAGTTATGTGCAGGGTGATAGGTACAGGGGATTGTTTAGCTATAATTAACGTAGCCAAGTCGTCATTCGCCAAATGTAAGGTAGGGCACGCATTTTTTTACCACTCACTGATTAATCACGAAATCTCAGAAACTATAACACCTGCAAACTTAAAATTTGGCAGGTAGGTTCCTTATAGGGTGTAGACGTTTGCTAAGAACGGATTTTACGAAATTCCACCCTTAGGGTGTCAGTAACAGTAAAAAGTAAGGCTAGTCAGTAAAAGTCTGACACGAACTCCCTCTCCACCCAGAGCGCGAGAAGTCATTCTGATGATTTCCCAACTTAAAAAAAAACCCCTAGGGTTTTAAAACGGGGGTTGGAAGTTTGTATGGACAAACCTACTCTTTTACGCGGGTGAAACCGCTGGCAGAAGCTAGTTCATCATATAACTTCGTTTGCTCCGGGTGGAGCGAGAGGGAGTGTCCGACTTTTACTGACTAAAACCCAATTTTTTTTTATTACAACAGATTAAGGCGAAATAGGAGTGTCTTTTTGACCTCGCACAGTTCTTTTTTATGTTTTTTTTTATTTGCCTTATTTATTATGATTAGTTCATAATTTATTTTATATAATTGCACGTCATGTGCGAGGCACAAATAAACTTTTTGTTTTATTTCTAACAATATGGTAAAAAATAAAACCTTTCGCCGCCTATTATATACAGCGACCATAAAACCATACAGTTTATTCTCATGGTAACGAAAAAGGTTATAACAATAAAGTATGCAATAAAGCGTCGAATAACGGCTTATCTTCTATCATCTTATTCTAGGTCGCTTATTATTCATTCAGTTAGTATGGAGGTTTAGTTCGTGAGCTGATAGGACCATAGAAAACGGAATCTTTGCACCCGACAGCAACTCGAGATTCATCATCATCATCCTGCCCTTGTCCCGTTTCATTTGAGGTCGGCGCAACACGTTTTTTTCTTCCATTCTGTTCTGTCACTAGTCAGTCTATCACTAACTCCATTTTCTTCCATATTACTTCTCACACAATCCATCCATCTTTTCTTTGGTCTCCCTACTCGAGACTGAGCCACTATTAATAATATCTATTATTGGAGAAATGTTATTATAATATTGACGAATTCCTTAATGATAAGTTGTAAGCTATTTAATATTGATTTTATTTAATTTTGACATTGTAATATTATTTTTAGTATAGTAAGTTACTTGACGTTGATATTTATTTAATTTTGACATTGTATTATTGTTTTATTATGGTAAGTTAATTGACATTGATATTTATTTACTTTTGACATTGCATTGTTATTCTAATTTCTATTCATTGAGTTATGTTGTGTTTTGTTATAATTATTTCAATGTGTTAATTAATTCTTATTTATAATAAACTACGAGAAAGAGTGTACACCTTTAAGGTAGATTTTTGAGGAACTAACTAATTTATTATTAAGATCTCATGTAAAATGTACCAAAAATCACACCAATAAATGAATTTTGAATTTTTTGAATTTTGAATATTTGTGCCCGGACATGTTTGTCTGAAGCCGTAGTCAGAATTTTCCGGTCCTTCTAGTGTATATAAATGTTAATATCCGAAGTGGCCAAAGTGCGACTTGGTTAATATCTATTATGAGCAAAATTATGATATCTGATTGATATAGAAAAATAATGACAAAACAGAATTTCAGCGCCGGTTTATGCCTAATAAATTTAAATCTGTAATTTTTAAACAGACATATATAATCTTCGTTGCATGTGGTAAAACAAAATGGTGCAGCGGTGGATCTACGACTGTGGACATCAAGCGAGTCGGCTTGGATTAAGAGAGGCTTGTATTTGACATTCTCGCTTTTCGAACAAACCCTGGCGTTTGTCAAGATTCACACAAATTGTAAATCACTGAATCCAAGATTCAGTGAATCTCCTCAGTGTGTGTTAACATTCACCGGTATAGGTATGTCCGATTCCAATTTTTGAGGTACACCATCGAAAATGGTGATCGACGTACCTACACCGGTGCATCTTAATATTTACTAATATCGAAGATTCACAGTAACGGTAACAGTGTTGACGATACCGTCACTGTAGCCTAAACTGTAGAAAGTACAGAAAGTCGGCTGATCGGTTCTATGCAACGATTGAAAACAAGCGCATAAACACATAGTTATTTTACATCAGCATAAGTGCTCTTGCACTCTTTATAAATGAAGCGAGTCTGTGAGTGAACGCGATTTCCTTTATTGCATCCAGGTAGATAATCTTTGGTTCCAGATAAATTTGTATTAACATTTTGTCTCATTTATCATATTATCTTTTCATCATCATCATCATTTCAGCCAAAAGACGTCCACTTATGGACATAGACACTCCCAAGTGTCACCACAATGACCGGTCCTGTGCGTCTTGCATCCATCGGATTCCCGGGACCCTCACCAGGTCATCGGTCCACCTAGTGGGAGGCCTTCCAACGCTGCGTCTGCCGGTACGTGGTTGCCATTCCAGAACCTTTCGTGCCCATCGACAATCTTCTGCGAGCAATGTCTACCCACTGCCACTCAAGTTTGGTGATTCTTTGGGCTATATCTGCAACCTTGGTTCTCCTGCGGATATCTTCATTTCTGATGTGATTACGCAAGGAAACTCCGAGCATAGCCCTTTTCATTGCCATTTGAGTGACTTTAAGCCTTCTGATGAGGCACATTGTAAGCGACCACGTTTCGAAGCCATATGTCATCACTGGCAACACGCACTGGTCATAGAGTTTCGTCTTGAGACACTGTGGTATATTGGACAAGAAGACACCGTGCAGCTTCCCGAACTCTGCTCAGCCGAGTAGGATTCGACGATTGACCTCTTTCTCGAAGTTAGACCTACCCAACTGGACCGTCTGTGCCAGGTAAACGTAGTCGTCCACAACTTCGAGTGCAGAGTCTCCGATATTGATAGGAGTGAGTGCTACATGGATGTTTACCATGACTTCCCATTTGATTATCTTTTACTACATATTAATATTGATTTACCTCACACCTATCAAAATTAATTTGCATCCGTATACTCTACTCATAGTAAGCTTCAGTTGAAATCTAGTATCAGGTAGTGTCTGGTATTTTGCTGAACTGGATCTATTTGGCGCAGCCGTGGGACACACAATTATTATAAAAAAAAATCATGTCACAAAGACACAACCACAAAAAAAAAACAATAATATTTAAAATCAGTCATAGTGTGACGGATAATATGACAGGATGGAAGAAAAAAAACGTGTTGCGCCGGCCCCAAGTAATATGCGATAAGGACAGGAAGAAGAAGAAGAAGAATATTTAAAATGTTTAGGATTGATTACGTCACATTTCGGTAGCGCATGTCAAGACTTAGATGATTACCTATCACTTTTATAGAACACCATTTCATCCTATGTACTATACTGTGCCGCAATCGTAAGAATTAATACACGAACAGTTTCTCTAGTACGTTAGTATTCAAAGCCTGTGAGCTATAAATCCTCTGTCAAAATGTTTCCTCGGTAACCGCCCATGCTGCACCTTTGCCTTGCACTGCGATCGAACTGCTATGATAATTCGTATTTGCGGGTCTAGAGTGGATTTAATTATTCGTTGCAGTTTTTGCTAGCGCTTCAATAGTCGGTTATTCTGTAGGAAAATTAATAAAAGAAAAATTGATTTGTTTATTTGTAAACACCCTTACGTGTGCCTTTAGAATCAACAAATTATAGACAGAATAATTTTATTATACGTGCAAGTAGACAGTTCAATAACATATGTAAGCAGGATGACTTGGATCCCTTTATTTTTATTTTTAATTTATTTATTGACGGATAATAAACAGCTACAACATATAGCTCATGCATATAAATAACAGTAAATAGGTGATAATGTTGCAGCCAACTGCATTATCCACAGATTAAACATACAATAGGTACATTGTTTGCCACTAGATGGACATTATTGTACAATACATATACTAAACACTGTAATGCATCCTTAATATAAAAAAAAAATATGTTTGGTGGAACATTTTCATATAAATAACTGAACTCAAAAAGAATAAATATATACCTATAATATCAATGACTCAATTGCAATTGAGAAACTTTTTCATAATATTTGTTTTAAACTGAAATTTAGAACATGCAAATATATCAATGTCAATGAAATTCAAATTATACGATTCCGATATTCTATGGATCGGGCAGCGTAAGCCAGAAATTGTTCGGCATGCATTTAGCGCGAACAAGGTTGCATTTTTTTTATATATCAATTGCTGCATGAATTTTGCGCATGTTAACAGTTCGAGGCACTGAATAACACAGCCCACTCGTGAGATCAATGGCATCGAAGTGGTTGTGGACAATATCATACAGAACATTGGCTTCCAAGTATTTGCGTCGATCCTCTAAGCTCACAAGCTTGTACTTGCCTAATAATTCCTTTATGACTAGTGTGACGTCAGCCAAAAGACTTTTCAAGTAACCTTCAAATTGTTTCCCTATTTTGTAATGTTTTTAACCCTTAAATGTGACTTTAATAAGTTCATTGTGTTAAAGGTCTGTTTATGCTCACTTCTCAATTTTAAGTCTGACACTATACATGAGGACTTGTAATTGACTAGCTGTCCTCTATAATGGGTTTTCTTTGAATCAGTTTTTTTTTTTTATAAGCTGTTAGTCTTCCAAGCTATAATAAATAAATAAATAAAATTGTTTTTTAATGAGTTGTTCAATCGTAAAATAACTCCTTCTGCTGTGGCTGAAGCGAGAGGAAGTTTTTATTTTATTTTTGCTCCAAACTAGGAATAACTCCTGTATGGTGGGTGCGTTCACAAACATATGAACTCACACACACAACACACCCAAACTCAGAACCACCTGGATCTGTAGGCCATGCAAATATTTGTTTCGTGCGGGAATCATACCTACGACGCGCAGCGCAGCAGCCAATCGCTGAGCTACTGCGCTCACCGTGCCGTGAACTATTAGACTTTTATTAACAAGTCCCACCTGTATTCTTTCCTTCCTCCCGCCTTTTGCGTTCCGGGGCTACAGTAACTCTTCTGAACAATCCTACAGTCGAGGTTGCTTATAATTTGCCTTCTCCGTGCTCAGGTATACTTAGGGCCTAAACTGCGTCAATATTCTGTTTTTTCTATTTAGGGTTCCTTACACGAAAGATGCTAACGGGACCCTATTGCTAAGCCTCCACTGTACGTTCGTCCATCCATCCGTCTATTTGTCCATCTGTCATCGGGCTGTCTCTCATAAACCGTAGGGCTAAGAACACACGACGCGGTTTTCATCCGCGGCCGCCGCGCTATCGAGCCCGCAGCTTCTGTAGAATGCAGATATATATGTAAAAAATTAAAGCACATTTCAAGATGCGTTTTACGCTCACGGTGTGCGCGGATGTTCGCGGCTCCCGCTTGTAAAGCGATGGCACGCAACTAGTAGAACCTCGCGGGCCGCGGTCGCCCGCTGCCTCGGCGGTTTGCACCCGCATGCTCTGTGGTTGGTTGGCGGGCGACCGGGCACCGATCATTTCACTTGTTTACGGGAGAAAATCGCAACCGCGGCGGCTACATAACCGCGTAAATCTAGGTGAGTTTTGAAATTGAATAGCTGTTTCCTCTATCGCGGCGGGCGCGGGTAAAAACCGCTTCGTGAGTTCTTAGCCTAAGAGATAGAAAGTAGAAATTTTCAAAGAATGTGTACGTAGAACAACAAATAATAAAATAAAAGACAAGAAATGCTATTTTTTTTGCCCGATTTTAATACATTATTATATTGCAGTACGGAACCCTTCGTCTGCGAGACCAATTTACATTTGGTCAGGATTTTTTTTTGTTGTTGATAGTTTCGCGTTTGACATCTATTTCTTATATGGACGACGATGGATCAAATACAATCTACTCATTTTTAATTGGTTACCTGTACAAACATTAGGTTTTCTTGCCGCTCCGCTTCAACGGTAAATCCTACAGGATACATAGTCACATATGCCTTCAGTTGATAATGAAGCTGTCTGTCGGTAAAATGAACATGTTTGTAATACCTTTACAACCATTTTCCTTTTATTTATAAGTTTAGGTGAAATCGAATTGGCAAAGCTTGTAGCGGTCTACACCTATTAGTTTAATACATATATTCCACTACTAAAACGGAACTCTAGTGTTCATTGTGATTTGGATTATTGTAGACTGGACAAATTTGTTATTGTTTGTGGTGAATAAAGTTCTCTACTAGTAAACCGGCATTTAATTACTTACGTTCGCAACAATACTTTTCTCTCAAAGAAAATTAGTAGAGAAAGTAATTTTGCCTAATATAATTATTATACCATAAGCGATATAAGCATATTTTATTTTTTTATTCTCTCAGATATAATCCTGTGCGTACGAGGAATTATTCGCGTATACGCCTATATACGAATAATTCCTCGTAACAACAACAGCAAAGTTGTTACAACAACCAGTAATACTCGTACTGATAATCGGGAAGTTACTGTAAAAACAAACACTAGATGCAATTTATCGTTCCATTGTGAACAAGCGGTGCCTAAGATCTCAAGCCAGTTATGGTCGATTTATCTCCGGATCTGTTGCGGATTAAAACAAAGAGTGGGGGTGTGGGCGATGACTTAATCTTGTGAAATACGGTCCGGGGAGGGGGCTTATCTTAAGTGAAAATGCGTATCAAAATATTAGCAACTAAGGTCTCCGGAATTTTTTGTTCCACAGCGGTTAAATAGAAGCAATAAAATACGTTTGGGGTGCGTCGTTAAATTTTATGTTCGCGATTGCTTTTCCGGCGTTTGTAGGCACGTGGTGTTAAGTGTGGGCGGTTTTTCAACTACCGTCATAACTTCTGTAGTTGACTACCCACTTATTTTGAAGATGGAACACCTAGTCGAAGTCGAAAACAAAAAAAAAATGTTTGATACTAGTCACTTTAAGTAGTGATAAAGTTAGTAGAATTATTTTAGTTCAATTAAAGATTTTCTAGATAAGGGTGTTTCTTTAGATTAGGGAAAAAAATCATAGATTTGACGCCATTAACTGCATCAAACTGCTTGACTTGTTTACGGTGGTTTAACACAGTCAACTTCTTTATTTTCTACATTCTAGTGAGTATAGTTTTGAAATCGTCTCCTTAAGCCCTTTATTTCCATCCCCCACACAACAGCAACAAAAATTAAAGCGTCAATTTTTTTTTAATTTTTATTTTCCCTGGGTACACCAAAATTACAAAAAAAAAAAATTACTCTCGAAACTAAGATGAATCTAACGACACTTCTCAAGCTAAAATGCCACAAGCCGTTTAGGTTCTAGGGCCTGCCATATATATACGTACACTAAAAAACAACCCTCTTTTGGGCACAGTCGAGTAAATATAACGTGTAAGGAACAAGTTCAAAAAAGTTGAAGTTGCCATAATTATCATAAAATACTACTTACAAAATTTCAAAGTGAGCTATAAATTAAAACACACATAAATCTACACAGTTTTAATGAAAACGGTTAAAGTAACCATTACAGTTAATAGAGGTTTAACTAAACGTAGTTTTATATCAAGTGTGCAAAATTACATGTAAGATAAGATAGTGTGAACCCCTGCTAAGCGGAGTGGGCGCGCTCATATATTCACGCGAACTCATTTCCCCACACGAGGGTCTGATTAAGAAAATGCCTCTAAAAATTTAAAAGTACAGGCAATATCTTTGAACCGTCACTCGCACCTGTTACTTAAACATTGCAGTAATTGAATTTTTTATAGTTTATAAAGTCCTAGGAAATTGTACAGGCTGAAAATTCTATCAAATTTTTATATTGGAAAAGCCTGACGTTGATGAATCGACTTCATTCGATGAATGTCCTATATTTATTAGCCTTGAAATTAACTGGGTTTATGAGTGGGTGAGGAACGTGGAGACGCGTTCAAACGCCTTTAATTATTTTTTGATAAAATTACGCATACTAAAATTTATGAAAGACCTAGAAAACGCTAGTGTTAAGACTAAGTGGCGTTTATTGGAGATTTCTGGAGAAGAAATATGGAAAGCTACGAGATAAAGGTTTACCCAGCTGTGCTAAAAAAGCTTGGTTATGAAAATCGAAATGGTTCCAAACTAAAAATAATTGAACTTACATATACTTATATACAAGTGTGTCTTTAACTCAAATGAATTAAATTTAAGACTATTATAGTGTGTGATAATTCTATTTTTTTTTTGAACTTTATAAATCCATTTTAACTGTATATGACTTGTGATTGTTCTGTCACAGTTCATTCCTGCCAAACAAATGTTGGTACTTGATTACACCCAGTATTCCTATTACTAACCCACATTAGTGTCTAAAGTACTACGAGCAGATTAGAAGGCAGAGTATGCACGTTATCTAATAACTAACACTAGGAACAGATAGTCTGGTATAGTAGGTTCGGCCTGGTACATAAATCGTGTTACAAATAGCTTGGTTGCGACACGGAATAAGAATATATATAGAAGCGTTACTTCCGCTCTTCCGTTCCTACGCCTACTTTGAGTCTAAATCCGTGGATCTGAATGTCGGACAAAATTTGAACGAGAGTAGTCAATCGGTTCGAAAAAATAACAGACAGATTTGGGCCGTTTGAGATATTTTTTGTTTGTTGATGAGCCAGCTCTTGATCGCAATCTCGTTTGATTTAAAATGATGAATGTGGTCCTAAATGGAACAACGCCCAGAGTCTGTTGACTTTTTCTTTGGTTATTAACGCTTGGTGGGCGAACTTTAGGTAGTTTCCTTTTGTATTTTTTGGACTTTGTTAGCTGCTGCAAGTGGCTTCGCTGCGTGAAAAAAAAACTCCTAAGAGAATATACTCTCAGGATAAAAAGTATCATATGTGCAATTCCAGGACTTGGTCTACCCGTGTACCAAATTTCATTCAAGTCCATTTAGCCATTCCAGCAAGAAGAAGTAACAAACAGACACAAACACACATTCTCAAACTTCCTCTTTTACAATATTAGTTTGATAGTGTGAAAACAATTTTTTTTTTAATATTTTGATAATGTATGTAGTATTACTGCATACGGACGCTAGAATTACATTGACGGTATCAGAGTACGTACAAATAATCATACGTGGCGCTTTTGTATATTCTTATTCTGTGGTTGTACCCCTGGTTTAATGGTCTGTCGAATCAGTTCGCTGGTGTAGGCTACCAGGGTGACAGATGATAGTGTTGTGGGTTACACCAGAACTGTCTTGTGTGCGTTCTACGGTTGGTTGGACTGTCTTGTCTTGCTGATGGTGAGACTATGTTGAGGTTGTTTATGGTGGAACGAAGCGTTACAAATAAGGTTTTGGTATTTTTTGTAGTATCTTTGTTACGTAAAGTTTGATTGATGAAAGCACGTCAGCCCTTGGGGTTCACGCAACGTTAAGTAGATGCCTACTTAAAAATATGCTTACTGCAATATTAAATAATCTACATAAGTATGCACTTATGTAGATTATTTCAAAACTAGCTTTTGCCAGCGACTTCGTTCGCGAGAATATTTTCATTAAAACTTATTTAAACATCTTCTTTTATAACCGTGTTTTTAGGATAATTGTAAAAACTAATAATAAAAATCTTTATTATTTATTTTAATTAGAATGTGTTGTGTGCCAACTTTCAAGTTTATTAGCCTAAGGCATACGATTCTCCCATGCCATATAACCTTTAACACCCACTATTTTTTATAGGGATAGTTAAAAAAACAGAATAACGATAACCTTTTTTATTTACTGGGATTACTATTTATGCCAAATTTCAAGTATATATGGGTCAAAGGAATAAAGTTTTACATCTAAACGAATTTCCCACTTTTCACCCCCTTTAAAGTTGAATTTTCAATAACTCCTTCTTTGCCCTACACCATGAAAGGAAAAAATTTCATGTTAAGTAGATCCAGTAGTTTTGGCTGTGCGTTGATATGTCAGTCAGTCAGATTCTCCTATTTAAGCACCAAGACATGAGTTTTGGCGTAGTAGGACGGAGTATGTTTGTTAGTAGGTAAATTATTTTAACACTACGAAGTGTTAGTAGTATAACAATTTACCTACAAAACTACGTTAGTTAAACAATGCTAAATCAGTTAGTGAAACCACTAGTCATGTTATGCGATCTGTCTGATCTATTATTTCAGCGTATTCCCATATGTATTTTATTATTAAGAGGAGCTAATAATAATAATTATACTTTATGCTATTTCAAATATCTGTTATGTATTTATTGTGCAGGCCTACCGCAGTGTAGATTTTTTTTAACTTAAATGTTGACAGGTAGAGAATATCTTGTTGCATTACGTCCGCTTGTGTACCATTAAGGTAGGTCAATGCTAGAGAAGCCCATCACAAATTCGTGAAATGTCGGTTGTGCTCGGCTCCTTTACTGTAAGTGAAGTTTAAGTTAATATTTTTAGTGTTTGGATTAATTATTTTCTATTTTACTTATTAAAAGCAGCATAACTATATAGCAACTATTTAAGCTAACGATCAATAACCCGTTGTATACTGTCCGGGTATTGTTTCCGTCACCTATATCTTCATTACCGCTCCAATGAACCGGTCGGCGTACAAAATTATGCGGCGTTCCAATCTATATTGTTCGTCTACTAATTGAAAGACCGACATAGTTGACCTTATGTCTATATACCGAAGAAGAACCCTGTATCTATAAATTGTGGACCCCTTTTCCATAGCTTGACACTTTCATGCTAAGGGTAAACCAAGTTATGTGTATATTCTGCGCATCTGTCAGTGTAAGGTATACATGACGTGCTGCTACCGGGATGTTGGGATTCACAGGATGTTTCTCGGTCACTATAGACGCGGGCTGGCGGATGGCGAGCAATGGCTAGCCTACCGTCCGGCCGTTCGGTAAGAATCAAGCCCGAGTCGATACCGCGTTGAGTTTCACGCTTGTCGCATAGAGATGTTAGCAAATAGACGGTCTCAAGCAACAAGGCCAATGCCTTCTAGGGCTAGGTCTGTTGGATCCTGGAACACAAAGGGCAACTGAAGCCATAAGGGCCATTTCAAGCACAAGTACTGAAACCGCCGTAGAGCAGAAATATAATCTCTGTTCACTTGTAACCCTGTATAGGTACTCTACTGTTACCTGCATTTTTTTTTTTTAAATTCAAGTGTTGGGAAATCGTTCAATAACTTCTCCCGATTTGGAAAGAGCTAGAGGGACTGTCAACTTTTACTAACTGATTACTAAAACCTAGTTTTCTTCATTTACGTTTTGCGCTCTAGGTCTTTCTCACAACCTTGAAACACTGGGTTGTTTAAGTTACTTTTTTTAAAGTGAGGTTTTATCCAATGAGTTCTCGCGCTTAGGTGGTGCGAGAGGGCGTGTCAGATTTTAATTAATAAAACCCACTCCTGTTCCTTTTTTCACTTTCACTTAACCCGTAGAACAATGCGCGCCGTCGATGACTTAGGCTCGGTCCGGACGGTTACCGGACGACCGGACGGCGTGCTACCCACGCTCACGGTGGTTGTTTAAGATACCTAAACTTTAATTCGTTTAAAAGCTGGCAAAATATAATATGCCTTGTGAAATCCAAATACGAATACGATAAGACTGTTTGTATGCCTGAAGTTCGTCAAAACCCTCATTAAGATTAATTACTAATTATATCACAAGCTGGCTTCAGAATAGTTAAGCCAGCATATGTTAGTGTTTGCAACGAAGTTATATACCATAAGTTTCCGTTTAGGTTTGGGCAAAGACAGAATTAATACTATAACAGCCTTCATTATCCTTCGATTTTCAACTTAAAATGTAGCTAGATACGATTTGAAGTAAAATAAGATCTGTGTTGAGATATGACGTTCTTGTATCTCGCATTTCTCAGTGCCGGTACAATATTGCATTGATAAATCATGAGTTGAGTGGTTGAGCGCACTAGTGGCTGGATTGTCTGTAGCAGTAGTCAAGAGGATACCCTTTTGATTATTAAGTGTAAGGTAATCGTATGATGTGTCTGCTATTGCTTTTTCTTCGTATTTCCAATGCTTTCAAGCCCTGAAGGGTTCTATTGTTGGTTAAAAGACGATTTAGGTTAAGGTTGAGTGATTTTTCCAACAGAAGATGCCTTTTATTTCTGTTGATAATAAATCCGTTTATTTCGAATTAGAAATTTGAATTCAAAGCATTTATTTCAAATAAACCATTTACAGGCACTTTTGAAATGTAAAGAAGTCAGTCAGTCAGAAAAAATGATGGTAATTGCACATTCCAAAGCGTAGATCTCTATGGAGAAGAATGTGCAAGAAACTCCATGGACACTCTATGTTTTGCAATTACAAATATCTCTGTTACATGTTTCTTGTCGCTATCATGTGAGAACAATGTCAATAAAGTAAAAATAAAAACTAAATATAGATATTAAAATAGCAACTGGCAGCTAAAAGATGACCAGTCTCAACTGACAGCGCCCGTTCACAGACCTGACGCGAATATTAGCACCACTCAGCTCAACCATTTTGAAGGGAGCCGAATGATCCAACACACGCGCCACCATCAGTGAGACATTTGAGTGAGCATGACAAACTCTCAACTGCCATGCTCATTTATGTCAAACAAGTCCAATAATAACCTAAAACCATAAAATAGCTCCATGATACTCACATTTACAAACTTTAAAAAAAAAATGCTTCTACATTATATAATACTAAATACAATAATAATTAACTACAATAATATTTTACAAATTAAAAAAATAATATTAAAGAATAATAATAATAATAATAGTTTCAAAACTAATCAATTTATACACCCCGGTGGTAGTGGAGCTGGACCAGCATTGAGCCAAGCATTTTTATCTTGAATATAATCCTCCAACTTATAATATGCTTGCCTAAATAGTGTGCGTTTAAAACAAGATTTAAATTTCGTTTCATTGAGTTCTAATATTTGTGGAGGTATTTTGTTATAACATTTCAAACAGTACCCCATGAAAGAAGAGGCCACTTTAGCCAGTCTGATACTTGGTTGAACTAATTGGTCCCTATTTCTTGTAACATAATTATGTCTATCGCCTCTTTTGCAAAAAAGATGAAGATTTTTTCTTTATTTCAGCAGCGAACAATAGTTATACTGTACTGATGCGACTTTTTGCTTAGCTTTTTTCACACAAAATGACAAAGATTAAAAAGAGAACAGTTAAACAGCGGCAGCACTCCCTCTTTCTTAAAGTGTACCTCAGTAATATCCGAGGACTGAAGTCCAATCTCATCGCAGTCCACCACCATCTGGAGACTGAGAAACCTGCTCTTTTTTTTCTTACGGAGACGCAGATCAGTAGTCCGTCAGACGTGTCGTACTTATCTTACCCAGGTTTACCCTGGAGCACCAGGGACGACATCTGCTATCGGCGTCTCTGCAATCTTGAGGACTCCAGGTACTCCACGCTCTGGGCTTTGGTGGACACTGGCATAGATCAAATTGTCTATGCTTGTGTCTACCGTTCACACAGCGGTGATCAGGAGACAACTAGGCTCACAAAGCACCTTAGTGAGGCGGCGGATGTGGCTCAGCAGCGGTATCCTTGTGCCCAATTGGTGATACTGCGGGATTTCAATGTACACAGACCATGCTGGGCGAGAGACGCGGATGCTAGCGCTAGCCTTAAATCTTACCCAGCTGGTCCAGGGGGCTACAAGGGTGCCGGATGTTGAGTCGCACATGGCCAATTGCTTGGACCTTCTGTTGACTACAGATCCGGACCGGTACTCAGTGTCGATATCCTCACCAATAGGTAGTTTCGACCATTGTCTGGTGAAATCTGTATCCGTCTATTCCCCGCCCGATCCCAGCCAGCAGGGTTTGGCGATACAAGTCAGCAGATATACTCAATACTCAATACTCAATTCTTTATTGCATTCCACAATGTAGGCTTAGGTGGTAAATATTTGCCAAAAGAAACAATCATGGACCCTGTCGGGCACAGCAAAAGAAGGATACAAAAAGCGGAGAAGAGGACTTATTTTCGGCATCTTATAATCTAACATATAAATACATTTTTATGAAATAATTAATTAATAATAATTTGAAATAATAATAATGTCAATATTTAAAATGTAATTTGCAATAAAATAATTAATAATGTCAATATTTAAAATGTAATTTGTAATAATAATAATGGATAATGTCAATATTTATAATGTAATTTGTAATATTAATAATTAATTATGTCAATATTTAAAATCTAAATTATACGTAAATAAGTCTAAGGAAATAATAATTTAACAGTTTTGCTTAATCCATTCTAATGCGTTTCAATGATTTATCATTTAAATATTCGTCAACACTGTAATAACATTTTCTTATTAATAGCTTTTTTAATTTATTTGTAAATAAATGAAGTTTTTTTTCTTCTCTTATTGCTTCGGGTAACATGTTGTAAACTTTGATTGACATAACTAGAGGGCTTTTTGAGTGTATTTTTAAGCGGGATGTTGGTATGTTGAGTCGTGTTTTGTGTCGGAGTGTGTATCTTGATTGTATGTCTTCTCGTTTAGTGTAAAAGTCTTTGTGTTTGTGAGCGAACTTGCATATTTCAAGTATATATATACTAGGTAAAGTTAAAATATTCAGATTTACAAAATGGGGCTTGCAGCTATCTGTCTGCTGTATATTAACTAGGATACGAATTAGTTTCTTTTGGACTGTGAACAGTGCAAGTGCGTCTGTACTGTATCCCCACATTATTATGCCGTAGCTAAGCCACGCATAAGCGTAGGCGTAGTATGTAACGAGGGCAGTGTCTAAATTAGTAGTTTTTTTAACTTCACGAAAAGCGTATAAAAATTTTGAAAGTTTAGATTTTGTTTTTAATATGTGTGATTTCCAATTTATGTTCTTGTCTATGGTTATGCCTAATAATGTGAATTCATCAACGGCTTCTATTACATGCTTATTAAAAGAAAATGATACATTCAAAGGATTTTTTTGGTGAGGGTGGAAAGTTATTAGTTTGGTCTTCGCAAAGTTGATTTCAAGATTGTGTTCGTTCATCCAGGTTATTATTTTGCTAAATATTTCGTCAAGGGTACTATTTAGGTTTATGTTGTCGTGGCATTGGGTAAGAATGGAGATGTCGTCCGCGAACAAAACGCACGGTCCGAATTCTGCTATAAATTTAGGGAGATCATTGATGTAGATGAGAAACAAGAGACATCCAATTACACTACCTTGTGGTATTGATGCGTTAATCGCCTTTTTGTCAGACCGTAACTTTTGAAGTTCGTTTATATTATTATTGAAGTATTCTATTTCTACTAGCTGTGCTCTATTTTTCAGATAAGATTTGAACCATTCATGTGCTTTGCCGCGGATCCCTAATCTATAAAGTTTATTTAATAAAATGTCATATTGAACTTTGTCATAAGCTTTGGTCATATCAAGCATTAATTCCACTGCGTATTTTTTATTATTTATTATGCTTATGGCTTCCTGTATAAATTTGTATACTGCTAATGCTGTTGATCGATTTTTACGAAAGCCGTTTTGGCATTCGTCGAATATTTTATATTTTTCGCAGAAAGTGTACACACGGTTGCACATCGCTTTCTCGAAAATTTTTGAAGCTGTAGGTAGTAAAGCTATTGGACGATAGTTACTTGGCTCTGTTTTTTCATTTTTCTTGTGTAAAGGTTTCACTAACGCTATTTTCAACTGATCAGGGAATACACCCTCTTCAAAAGACTGGTTTAGTAATTTGAAAAACGGTAGCGTTAGTTCATCAGCGCATTGTCTCAATAAACAGGGTGGAAGTTCGTCGATGCCATGACTTTTTTTATTTTTTAGTGTTTTTAGCATAGTATTAATTTCGGAAGGTTCGACTGGAGTGAGGAACATAGTATTTTCGGTATGTGAAAGCACTGGTATATTTTTCGACTCATCGTTTGCTCGTATAGGACTTCCCTCGCCAATAGATGCAAAAAAGTTGTTAAAAATGTTGGCTACTTCCTTTGGCTCTGAGGTTGTTTTATTATTACTTGTTTGCAATGTTATGTTGAATTTGTCTTTTTTTATTGTTTTATTGGTTCGCTCGTTTATAATATTCCACATCGTTTTTACTTTGTTATTAGATTGTTTTATTTTTTTAATATATTGTATCTTTTTTGCTGTTGTAACTGTTTTTTTAAATATTTTTTCATATATTTTATAGTGTTGTGATAGTATTGGATTCTTAGTTTTTAGTGTCAGTATTTTTAATAATCTTTTATTTTTGCACGAAGTTTTGATACCTTTGGTTAGCCATTTCTTTTTTAAAGTCGTTCTTAATTTAATTTTACATAGGGGTATGTATTTGTTTAGGATAGAAGTTAGTGTATCGCTGAATGCTTTATAGTTATCATTTATATTTAGATCGCTTTTTATTATTTTGTTCCAGTCTAAGGCTTGTAATGCAGATTTAAACTTTAATATATTGATATCGTTAAATAACCTTTTTTTACGTACCAAGTAGGTTGAGGTGTGGTTACATGTGGCATGGAGATTTGTATTGCTGTTCCACTATGATCTGAGAAACCGAATTCTTCTATGGATGTAGATATTTTTTTTGTGTTAAAGTTTGTGAATATCAAATCTAAGCATGTAGATGTAGTTTGAGTGGTACGAGTGGGTTTCTTTATATGTTGTGTAAATTTGAACTCTAACATTAAGTCTATGAATTGACTTGTTTTTCTGTTGCTATCTAAAACATTTATGTTAAAGTCTCCGCCTATAATAATATCAAATTTGCTATATTTATTATTTATATAGTTTAAAATAATTTTTAATTGTCTTAGAAATACATCTTCTTCTCTTTTATTCCAATAAATCGCTAGTAATAATATATTTTCCTTGGGTAATTCAACTGCACATAATTCTATTATATATTCTATGGACATAGCTGTAACATCTTTCCTCTCTCTGAAATCGATGTGATCTTGGAGTAGGATGCAGACACCACCACCTCCTCGCGTCTTTCGGCAATATGATGCAGCTATTTTATATCCGCTAAATTGTATCATGGTTTGTTTTTCGCTCGATAACCAGGTTTCTGACAAGCATATTGCGTTATATATTGGGTTTTCTTCGATGAAATTTTCAAATATGTCTTGTTTATTGTAAATACTTTGTACATTTTGAAATAAAATGTTAAAATATGGTCCCGTGACTTCGAAAGGATTTATTTTTCGTATTTACATCTCCTATTATTTCCTTGTGTTGGTCGTTGCAATTGCTTTGATTTTGGGTTGTTATTGTAGTATCGTTTGTATCATCAGTTCTATAATATTTTTGTTGGTATGTTTTATTTTTCATATTTATTATTTCTCCTTCTATATATAATTGGTTGTTCCGGATCACTGAATATAGGCCTTTCTTTCGTGCATTTAACATTTCTTCTCGCATAAGTTGCCTTTGTTTACGTGCATTTTCATCTAAAAACTCAGATATATATAGTCTTGTGCCTTGAAAGTAGTAGCTATTTTTATTAGGTACTTCGCCATTCTTTTGCTCAATATTTCTACGACCAGTGGTCGAGTATTGGTGGTGTACCTTCCTAGTCTATACATACTTTCTATATAGCCCCTTAGGTCTACATGTAAAATATCTTGGAATATGTCAATTACTCGGTCATGTAAATCAATTTCCGATTCTTTTAAGTACTCAGTAAATCCGTATAAAACTATCTTCTTTGAATTGCTTTCGGTGCACGTAATAGTTGGGGAAACACATAATGATTTTAATTCTGATATTTCTTTATTGAGTTTTTCATTTTCTTTTATTATGTTTTGTATTTTGGTGTTAACTTTTTCCAATTCTAGTTTTCTTTGATCATTTTGCTTTGATAGGTAATTGGATTTTTGCTCAAGATCATCTGTGAGTTTGGCAATAGCTTTATTAATTTCTATTTGTATAGTGCTCCGTAGTTCAGAAATTATTGATTTGTTGTTTTCCTTCAGACGTGTTGTAATCATTTGACTTAAACTTTGTAGTGTGAGTTCAGGTTGTATGTTGGTATGTAATGTAGAGTTTTGTCCATCTGTCTGGATTGTATCTCCTAGTAAACTGAGTTCATTAGAAGTGGTTGAATCATTGCCGGGGTAAGTAGTTCTCTTTCTAAGTGTAACGTTACATAATTCATTGGGTGAAGCAACTTGCTCGTTGTAAGTAGATATTTGTGGGCGTATTGGAGTGTTTGAGTTTCCCGTTTTTGGCATTTTGCAGCGGCAATCTTGGCATTTCCATGTTTTTTTAAGATCTGCAGTCATTACTGCCTTAAAATGGTCTCTGGAGACATTTGCACACTCCAAATCATATTTGTAACCACATAATATGCAGGTAAGATATTCGCTGGTTATGAGGTTTTGTGTACAACCTGCGCATTTTTGTGTCATTTTGTTCAATTTTGATGATAAAGATTGATAAAGATTGGGATGGTATGCGTTTTTTCTTCGCATGTTATCCTTGGCAGCCTACTTGCTTCTCTTCCGCTGATCCTTCGTTGTGCGCGGACGCAGTGTCGGATGTGTTGCGTCAGGGGATGGAATATTAGATTCTTTTCTCTGATTTAACAATGTCTGACAAAGTTCGACCTTGGTTTGGCACCGAATTGAATCGCGAATTGAAAAGCGCTAAAACATGCGGCATACCAAGAATGGGTCGACGTTCGTAGGCGCAAGGCAAGTGACGTGACTCATAAGAAGAGAGTCTATAATAGGGCTGCCAAATCCAGCAAGAAGGTGATGCATAGGTCTCGGTTTGACCACATTAGTTGAATTGGGAACAAGCTTGCTTCATACCCAGCAGGTAGTAAAGCGTTTTGGCCCCTGGCTAAATCTGTTGAATCGAACTTCTGCCGTCCTTCACTACCACCACTGCTGAAACCCGATGTGTCGCTGGCCCACACAGCTGAGAAGAAAGCGAATCTATTTGCCTCTCTTTTTGCGGAATCTTCACGTCTTGATTCCGGTAACGTGCGTCCCTCTGCCTTTCCTGAGCGATGCAGACATACGCATCCATCAGAACGAGGTTCGTAGGGTGCTACGTAACCTTGCCTATTTCGTCTTTCGTTTGAGGCTGGAAGAGTACCGATGGCTTGGAAGCAAGCTAACGTGCAACCCGTGCCTAAGAAGGGTAGTCAGGCTGACCCTGCTAATTACAGACCATCCATTCTCTGCAAGAGTATGGAACGAGTGATAATAAGCTCCTGGCATACCTAGAAGCTAATGACATCCTCAGTGATCGTCAATACGGCTTTCACCGGAATCGGTCAACTGGGAATCTCCTAGCATATGCCATTCATATCTGGAGTGAGGCCATCGAGAAGCATGGGGAAGCACTTGCAGTCTCCCTTAATATCTCGAAGGCCTTTGACAGGGTCTGGCATGATAGCCTTATTACTAAGCTTCCTTCCTTCGGTCTGCCCACTGGTCTGTGTGACTGGATCGCAGACTTCTTGAGGGGGCGATCAATCCGAGTGGTTATTGATGGCTGCTCGTCCGGTCAAATGGAAATTAATGCCGGGGTCCCTCAGGGGTCGGTACTCTCGGCAGTATTGCCGAGAGTACCGACCCCTGAGGGTTTGCTGTTGGTTTGCATTCGTGCTGCACATAAACGACATTCTTAAACCCGGTACCTTTGGGTATGCAGACGATAGCACTGTTGCTGAGAGATACGTGTCCGATTTACGTGCTAGTGGGTCACAGATCCAGTCTTTCCGAGAGGCTATGGTAGAACGCTTGAACTTGTCCTTGAACGCATTATCCGATTGGGGCGAAGCCAATCTGGTCAAGTTCAAAGTTGCTAAGACCCAGGCATGTCTTTTTTCCGCCAAACGGAGCCAATTCCACCCGGCTCCATCATTCCGGGGTGTAACCGTGCCAATAACTGACGGCCTTGAGCTTCTTGGGGGGTAACGTCGTCTACCCTTAATTCTGGGTCTTACATCGAGGCTAAAGCTCAAAAGGCTGGCAAAAAAATTGGAGATCTTAGCTAAGGTGAGACAGTACTTCACGCCGTAACAGCTAATCAAACTTTATCAAGCGCAAGTTCGATCGTGTATGGAATACTGCTCTCATCTTTGGGATGGGTCTGCAAAATACCATCTTGATACCCTGGAGTCGATTGCGAGTCAAGAGGAACATCGGTGATGATGCACTTGTCGAGTCAAAACTACAAAGCCTTGAGCATCGACGCCGAGTTGCTGGCCTGTCAGTTTTCTATTGATTACATTTCGGGGAATGTGCGTTAGAATTGCACAATTTAATTCCATCAAGTCCGTTCCATCATCGGACAACTACACATACGGCGTTGCGCCATCGGTACATGGTGGACATCCCACCCATACGTACAAAGCGTTTTGGGAACACATTCATAATGCGTACAGCTAAGGAGTGGAATTCCCTGCCGGAGTCTGTGTTTCCTGATAGCTACAACCTAAGGGTCTTTAAGTCAAGAGTGAATAGGTTACTTCTAGGTAAGCGTGCTCCATCGTCGGAAACATCATCGCTTACCATCAGGTGAGATAGTGGTCAAACGTGAGGATATCAAAATAAAAACAAAATAGATAGGCCGTTTGTGTCGCAAAAAAACGTGTATTTTGACACTCTCAAGGAAATCAAAATTCATACGAAATTTGGCATAAAGCGAAGTCTTATAGCATAGTGATGGAAATAAATCTGGAATTAGTAAATTTGTTGTTACGTCACAAAAAAAATCTTTTTTTGATTCGGTAAAATCTTCGACACTCCATTCGGGAATTGAACTGTTTATATAAATATGTATGCTTGTACGGAACCCTCTGTGCGCGAGTCCGACTTGCACTTGCCCAGTATTTTTGACGTGGGAAATCATCAAAATGTATTTTCCGGCTCTGGTTGGCAGGGAGTAGCAAACTTAAAGTGTTCATTCAGTTGCCCTTTTTGCGAGGGCTAAGGTAATTCTTTCGAACCATTCGTAGCCCTGGCAGGTGTCGGCCCTAACTGGTTCCATCAGTTTTGTTAAACACAACACACCGTTGCGCGTTGACTCAGGTTTAGTTCTTACGCGACGGTCGGACGTCGAGAGTCGTCGTCCGCAAGCCTGCGTCTGCGATAGCCAGATATTGTCCTGTGGCTCTCAACGCCCAGGGCATGAGAATAGAATAGAATAGAATAAACTTTATTGTACACCAAAATAGTAACAAAACTTTTACACTAACTTAAATTTATGGGTACAAAAGCGGTCTTATCGCTGACAGCGATATTTTCCACACAACCTTAGGATGGACTGCAAGAACTTGAAATAGAAAAAAGGGGATAGTCTCCGATGTACTGCAAATTAATAAAGTATTAGATTAAAATTATATACTAGACTATACATAGATATAGTATAGCTATTATATATAAAAGACAGAGAGAGAGAGAGACAGTATCTAGTATCTAGTTTTGGTTCTTTCAGTAAATTATAAATAACACTTAAATTTGATAGTAAACCTTTTATAAAAGCTCAAATATTTGTCTTGACCTCTTACAAACGCTCTAAAATAAGGTTACCAGCATCCCTAGGCTAATATTCCAAGTGATCTTCTCCAATTCACCTAAACCTCGAATCATGAAATTGACAGTTATATTTTGTAGTTTATTGTAATTATTTGACGATTTTTCACTTGTTATGGCAACTTAGTCAAGGGTAGAATTTAAAAGCGGGTCTATAAGTAAGTTGTAGCCCATATAGCAATATCCAAAATTAACTGGCTACTAGCTATGCAAATATAACTTCACTAGGGCGTGTAATGTATGGTTCTCGCTTGGCGGAGCGTGTCATAGCGTTTATTTTATTGTAAAATGCGCAACAGTTCACGCCAATGCACTTCGTCAAAAAGGGAATGAACTTTACGACATTAGTGCAGTAAGTTATTTAAGGACGGAAATAAGGATCTCGTAAAAAATAACCAGTAGCTAGGCTAGGGCGCGTTCCAACGTGAACAAGTACTATGCCTATGGGTTGGTATGGGTTATTACCTACTTCCATAACCGCTATGAGAAAATTACATAAGGAAAAACACAGTAATATAAAATGACCCGTAAATCGTTATGTAATCCTATTGCTTAGAAAGACTAACAAACAATCTTTTTCTCTCTTCTTTTCAGTCAATTGTCTACGCTCAGTTCATGTTCAGTAATCAGTAAACCACCGTTTATGATTACTGAACCATGAAATGAGTAAGTTGTCTTTCTTTTGAACTTTGTTTACGTTTTGAACGATTAAAGTTTATGTATGTTATTTTGATTAAGATTCTGCTCGGACTCTGAACCTAAATACACAAACATATAGCTAAGTAATAACTGAAGAAAGTTTTTTTTCTAAACTCAGGAATATAAGAAACAGAACCAATAATTCAAAGTACCTGAACATGTGACGACCAAATTGACACCGCTAAGACATAAACCGTGTCACAAACTTCTCCACCGCGTCATTCCATCGAAGTTCGGGCCCTCCATCAAAGTGACGACGCGGATAAATCTCGAGGAAGGAAGTGTAATTATCATATATTCACTATGATCTACGATGCAAATAAGGGTGACGTGCCAGACCAAACTCCCATTAATAATTATATCAGGAGTTATCGATCCTTAGGGTCAGTTCACACCGCACTTTTGAAATAGCGACAAAAAAAAAACAACAACACCACACGCACGCATACACACCTTATTAGTTCATATTGTACATTCATTGTACTTTTTAGTACAATATTGACCGGTCTACACTGTCCTTACATAATATCTACTTATACTGTAATGTGGAAATATTGTAAAAACAACAAATTTTTTAAAAAGAGTAACCATAAAGTTTCTTGCCGGTTTTTCTCCATAGTAAACGACCAATTTGGAACCATGCACTAGCTTCTGACGTTTTATAAGTTGCCCATGTAGACCTATGTGAAATAAAAAACTTTTGACTTTGACTTTGACATAGTACACTCACAAGCAATAAGATTTTTGTTGAGTTGTGACATTGTCACAGTTTTTATTGATTTTAACTCTTGCAATTCGAGAAATATGTGTGCGACAAATGGTTCTTACCTAACCATCAAATAGGTACTTAATTTAGAACCAAGGATAATTTACAGTGGACGGATTATGCCTACATGTAACATCTGTTTATACTTACCTGTATTAAGTATGCAAATAAATGGATTGACTGATTAACTACAAATTTCAGTGACAGAATAAAAAACAAAAGAAATCACATTCTGGTGGCGTCGCGTTATGCTGAGCGATTTACTGCGTGACGCAGCGTTGCTATTCGCAGCGCGAAAAATTAGCCTATTCAGACGTCGTAGTCCAAATAGAATACGAACATTGTACGAATAAGTGATGGTTGCATTTATTTATCGCAAACCAGAATGCATTGTCAAATGCGACAATGCATTCTACATAGTTTGCGATAAAAGGCGCTTTCCAGTTTTGTCATGCAAATGAACGCGACAACTGCATATTTGTGCGCTAATCGCTATCTTCGTCAACGCTTCAAGCATTATTGAGTCGCGTCGCGTATCGGTGTGTACTGACCCTTACAAGTACTGTGCATAATTGATTCGAAGATAACAGACTTTGAGCGATTGTTGGTCTTCCTTAATTATCTATGGCTTATGTGAAGCCATACGAGTAACATAGAGGGGTTACAAAATTTCGTTTACCACAGACCCTCATATGTTTAGTAAGGTTAATGGATTGTTAACTTAAGATTAGGTGAAACGTAAGAGCTTAAAAAATAAAAATACAGTCAAGGGTGTCGTGAATTTTTTACTTAGACTTTGGGTCAAAAAGTCTAATAAAAATGTGCGTAATTGGATAGAAAATAGGATTGCAATTCCATGTAATCAATCAGTCAGTATAGATCATATAAATAACCGAACTAAAGGATAAACACATAACATATATTTCGTAGCGAACTGAAGTTGATGTCAACGATACTCAAGAATGATTGATTGAAGAAGTTCTCTGTAACTACCTGCAGAGTGTCAAAAGTCCCATCACAAAGTTACCATCAGTGTGCACATAAGACTGCGTAGATAGACAATATACTCAACAAGTTACAGTAGTCGGTAGTGTACGTATTATTGAACAAAAATTGTTGGCAAATAAATTTTAATTTATAGAGAAAAGTCGCTGTTCAGGGTAGAATGCACGAGCTCTGGGATTGTTCAACTAAAACACAGGTGTATTTTAATCAGTACAAGTAGACTAACACGTCCAAGAACACACCCTAGTGCGCAAGGAGTTATTTGATTTTTGATTTCTCACCTCAAAATTCCTTTCAGGCCTTCCAACGCTGCGTCTTCCGGTACGTAGTCGCCATTTCAGAACCTTTCGTCCCCATCGACCATCTGTTCTGCGAGCAATGTGCCCTGCGCACTGCCACTTAAGTTTGGCGATTCTTCGGGCTATGTCTGTAACCTTGGTTCTCCTGCGGATATCTCCATTTCTGACGCAATCACGCCAGGAAACTCCGAGCATAGCCCTTTCCATTGCCCTTTGAGTGACTTTAAGCCTTCTGATGAGGCCCATTGTAACGACCACACTATCTTCACTAATTTTATAAAGATTTATAATTTTGTTTTTTGTTTGCAGGATGTAATCTCTGAAAGTACTTGTCCGATTGATAAAAATTTTTCACCGATATAAATCTGCTTTATTTCTGAGTGGCATAGGTTATATTTTATGTATGCGGGCGAAGCTGCGGGCAAAAGCTAGTAATATTATAAAGACGAAAGTTTGTGGGTGTGTGTGTATATGTGTGTGTATGTTTGATACTTCTTCACGCTCGAAAGGCTGATAGGATTTCGATAAAACTTGGTACACGGGTAGATCATATCCTAAAATAGCTCATAGGATACTCGGGATTTTTATCCCGGAAATAAGTACCCTTGGGCTAGTAGTTTTATAAATGTTTTTTTTTGCAGACTTTTCTGTATTAAAGTTTGCTAACGTACTTGGTTCACAAATAATTATTTTAAGGTCTTTACTTAACTAACAATACTGAGCCATTCTCGGCATTGGTCAAATATTTCTATTAACTTATTCATTGAAACATACAGTTTTTATACAATTACATAAGAACCTTTAGAAATTACACTAAGAATGACGTTAACAGGGTAGCGACGAGTCCCAAACTAGGCAAAACCTGTATCTTAGTGACCCAATAATTATACAGAGTTAGCAAGATGATCTGGCCTGCTGGCGCTACGTATAATTTTTTCATAATAAAAATACAAAACGAAAGAAGTACATAACAGGGGTAAAATAAAGAACTAAACAAAGAACTAATACTACCTGTTAGCAACGATAGTGCAAAGGATCTGTTAAGTGTGTAAATGTAAAGTGTGAGTGATGGTGTGTGGTGTGTTTGTGTCTGTCAGTACCTATTAACTTGTACAACAAAATAAGGCTTCTGTTTTCTCGCAAGTTCGGTATATGGATTTGTTTTAAGTGGAACAGTAAATACTATTTACTATTTCGGTAAATCCGATAGGAACCTTGTGTATGTAAGCTTTAGATAACATCATCCGCTTCCATTTCATGTCCCGTTTTCCCGAATTGTTTTTTGTGTCAATTAGTCTATATTGAATTACATAGAGTTTTGCTTGATTTTGTTATACAGAGTGCTTTTTACATCATTGGTATGATACCAATGATGTAAAAGGCAAACTGTATAACAAAAAGAAAAAAAAAGGAAAGGAAAAGATTGAAAGAATTAAATTGAAGATTGAAAGGATTCTTTAAGAGCAAAAATAACCTTGAATGAATATGAAAAATTCACAGTATGAGACTAATTTGATGATGGTGATAAGACTAATTTAGAAATTATGAAATAAAATGCAGATTGTAATACTTTTTGTCGAATTGATTACAAAGTATATATAGTATTTTATAGCTGTATCTACCTCTATAAACTACTATTTTTTAATTAGTACAAATATTTAAAGGGCTTATTAGAAAAGATCTTGTTATTATTTAAGTAAAGTCTCAATAAATAATATTCATAAACAGCAAAGTTACCTATTAACGTCTGTTTATAACCCAAAATGTTACTCAATTTATGGAAATATTGTACTGGCTGTTGATTATGAATGAATAAATGGCGATCAAACTGGAAAAACAACTGCGCATAGTATTATCTAGTAGCAAATGTTATGAATGGTTGATTCAATTATGAATTTACCAATTATGATAAATATTCGTGGTAAGTTTTGGGATTTCGCTTTTTTTACTTTTGACTACACAAATATGATCAGTAATGGGTACGGATAGGGCCCCATTTATTTTTGTACTAATTAAAAAATAGCGCTGTATTTGGTACTTTATGTTTTTTGTTTCGGTGGCAACTTACCAAATGACTCCACCCACTTTAGGTGAAGCGAGAGGGAATGTCAGACTATTACTGACTAAAACCCACCTGAGTTCATCAGTTTACCCTTGGGTTCTAGGACCGCGGGTTTCCTTTTCAGAAATTCCCCGTGGCCTAGCGGGTATTGGCCCTGCGAGGTCTTTACGGTTTTGCTTACATCACCTTAAGGCGCGCGTGGAATACCATTACCGTCGACCACTGGGGTTCAGTCCAGAGGGCTACCGAACAGAAGGACAGCGAGTTACCCATTGCTCGCCGTCCGCAAGCCCGCCCTTCTTTGGCTAGTAGTCCAAAGTAGGCGCGCCACTTCTCAAAGGGGGGACTTACTGCCATGATTATGGCGTGCCCATCCAGGGCCAGGGTAAGGTCTTCAAATGATCCCACAATAGTAGGTACCTAATTAATTTATTATAAAATATTTGTTAATGTATATCCATCTAGTGATTATTTGGGCACGCCGTAATTATGGCGGTAAGTCCCTTCTTTGAGGAGTGGCTGGAAAGGCAACACGGCGTCATTACCTTCCGCATGACGCAGGTTCTCACCGGACACGGTAAGTTCGGGAAGTTCCTGCACCGGATTCGTGCGGAAGCGACGCCCGGGTGTCGCCACTGTGTGGACCGCCCGGAGGACACGGTGGAGCATACGGTGGAGGTGTGCCCCGCTTGGGCAGAGCAACGCCGTGTCCTCGTGGGGGTAATTGGCGGCGGCGATCTCTCGCGCCGGGCCTTGGTACAGGCCATGGTCCGAGGCGAGGAGGAGTGGCAGGCGGTCGCCTCCTTCTGCGAAGCAGTAATGCTTGCAAAGGAGGCGGCCGATCGCGTGAGGCAGCGGTCCTCACGCCCCAACCGCCGCCGGGATTCCGATCCCGATTTCCGGCCACCGTAGGCGCGGGCTTGCGGACGGCGAGTAATGGGTGGCTTGCCGTCCGACCGTCCGGTAACCGTCCGGACCAAGCCCAAGTCGTCAACGGCGCGTGCTGTTCCACGCGCGCCTCAAGGAGATGTCAGCAACTGTAGGGGCCCAGCAGGGTCGAAGCCTACTGGGGCCAAGGGTCTGATTCTGAAAGGAAGACTCGGCCCTGGTACGAAAGGCAACGAAGGAACAGGAGTGGGTTTTTAGTCAGTAAAAGTCTGACACTATCTCCCGCCCCGCCCAAGAGCGGGGGATGTCATAAGATGATTTTCCCACCGAAAAAAAAAAAAAAAAAAAATCTAGTGATTATTATGTATGATGAATCTGAGAATAAAGTAATGGGCTGCAACATTGCTTCATATAATAGCATAGCATAATCAGCCTCTTTGAGGCGTGGTTGGAAAGACCTCATGGCATCCTCACCTTCCGCATGACGTAGGTTCTCACCAAACACGTGAAGTTCGGGAAGTTCCTGCACCGAATTCGTGCGGAAGCGACGCCCGATTGTCGCCACTGTGTGGACTGCCCGGAGGACACGTTGGAGCACACGGTGGAGGTGTGCCCCGCTTGGGAAGAGCAACGCCGTGTCCTCGTGGGGGCGATCGGCGGCGGCGATCTCTCGCGCCGGGCTTAGGTACAGGCCATGGTCCGGAGCGAGGAGGAGTGGCAGGCGGTCGCCCCTTTTGCGAAGCAGTAATGCTAGCAAAGGAGGCTGCCGATCGCGTGAGGTAACTGCAACGGTCCTCACGCCCCAACCGCCGCCGGGATTCCGATCCCGATTTCCAGCCACCGTAGGCGCGAGCTTGCGGAAGGTCTAACCGTCCGGTGACTGTCGGGACCAAGCCCAAGTCGTCGACGGTGGGTATTGTTCCACGCGCGCCTCAGGGAGATGTCAGCAAATCGTAGGGGCCCAGCAGGGTCGAAGCCTACTCGGGCCATAGGTACTGTGAAAACGAAACCCGAACCCTGGGACGAAGGCAACGAAGGAACAGGGGTGGGTTTTTAGTCAGTAAAAGTCTGACACTATCTTATCACTATCTGACGCCCAAGAGCGTGATTTGTCATAAGATGATTTTCCCACATAAAAAAAAAACTGGTGAGACTCAGGCCTCATCTCTAGGAGAGGAAATGGGCCGTAATCCACCACGCGGGCCCAGTGCGGGTTAGTGAATGCATATTTTAGAATCAAATGTGCCATGTTTTCCTTCACCGTTTTGAGAGAAATAGTGATGAAATAAATTACGCAAAGTAATGCGCCTGGCTGGGTTTGAACCAGTGACCAGAGTCCACTCTGCCACCACTGCTCTCATTTCTTTGCTCTCAGTTCTCACGGCGAGTATACCTTATACTCGCCGGTCGTCGGGTTATCTGATGGTAGAAATGAGATGGTGGAGTCAAGTGATGCAGTTCCTGCGCACACTATCCAAAATGCATCCTGTAAAACACCGAAAGGCTGGCCACCCTACGCCTGTGCTCAAGGCATTGTAGATTGGACTTAACCAGATCTGGATCACCAATTAGCTTCTTTGCACGCCTTTCCACCGAGTCCAAAGTTGCCAGGTGGCATTTTGCAGCACCAGCCCATATGTGGCTGTATTACTCCACACCTGACCTGTGCTTTGTATAACATTAAAAGCTGTCCTGATTTGAAGTACCACCGGACTTTTGTAAGAACATCGAGTTTCCTAGTAGCTACTTTGGCTTTGGACTTAATGAAAGTTAAAGTCTGAAGAAATTTCAGCTCCTTTGCAACCTGCAAAATACCAATGTGAATTTTTCTATGAATGCATAGGAGGCGGGTGCCTTTACAACACTACATAATTTGCGGCATAAATATTATAGCTGTTTATTATCCCTCAATAAATAGTTTTGACAGACTTAATAAAACGTTGTTTTTTTTTATATTTCAGACTTGGTCCCATAGTGAAAGTGATTCAATTCCTGAAAGACCGCTGAACTATGGATCACATTGAATCAACTAACATTTCTTGATTGTATTTCTTACAGAGTATAAAATTTTGACATAATATTTGTGACAGAGTAGGAGTTGTTATTTATAGTACAGTTTGCGGCAATATGAAGCCTCAAAAATGTGTCTAAACATTGTGGCTATTAGGGTCAGATGTCACTCTTCTCTTATATGATACCAAACTTTACCACATTCTGTTATTTTCGGAGCTGGTCCTGATATAATTATTTTGGGAAAGTTTTGAAGGCTAATATTATTAGATATTGTAACATAACACAATTTTAGTTAAACTGTACGAGTAATTTACTCGAATGGACATAGTTATAGGATAGCCAACGAGCAGTTCTTAGGGTTCCGTACCTCAAAGGGAAAAAACGGAACTCTTATAGGATCACTTTGTAGCCCGTCTGTCTGTCTGTAAAATTATTATAAATTATCTCGGGATCGCGTAGAAATATCGAGTTAAAATTAAAATCATATACTGTGAAAAATCAGACTTCTAAGTTAACGAAAAAAAAGATACGGCCGTTTATGTCGCAAAAAACGTATATTTCAACACTCTCAAGGGAATCAAAATTCACAGGATACTTCCCGTTGACCTATATTCCTGAAATTTGGCATGAAACAAGGTCATAAAGCACAACTATAGGAAAAAAATCTGAAAACTGTACATTTGTAGTCACATTTTTTTTGCAATTCGGAGAAATTTTCCTAACTCAATTCGGGAATTGAACTCTTTTCATAGGCAAGTTTGCATGGAACCCTCAGGGCGCGAGTACGACTCACACTTGGCCGGTTTTTTTAGCTGTAGCTGTCACTCATTAAGTCCTCCAAAGTGCAGGTATATGGGCACTTGGGGCATTTCACAGTGTGGCTCATATTCTGAACAGGGGGACCTCACTCACATTGGGTATCCGACTAGTCTATAAAGGTACAAGTTGGTAGCGGACGACATGAAGCTGCAGCAAACGACGTGTCGCAGCGACACTACTGGTTTCTATGTATTTATATGAAATTCCCTCCGTGGTTAGCGACATGAAGCTAGCGACGCGTCGTCGAGCGGCCGACGGCAGTGTCATCCGACCGCAATTCAGTAGTGCCGTTGACGCTGGAGCAACGACACGTCGATTATTCTCGAACACGTCAGACGTCTTGTTTCACGGAGCACTCGGAACCAACTGGATGCCATCTGCTGTTGCCGTCTGCAGTCGGGTTCGAAATCATGACTGCAGCGACATGATGCAACGACGTGTCGTGACGACATGAAGCGACGACATGTCGTTTGTTGCTGCTGCGTGCAGTCGGCTACCAACTTGTACCTTAATCCACAATTCGCCAAGTTGTATATGTTATATGTAAACGTGTTTTATCTGTGTATTTAAAATCTGCCTGTTCGGACTGATTGCAGGTAGGAAATGCTGAAACATCAAACTGAATTTTTGCAATGTAAAACAGATTTGATAAAAAAATCTATTTCAGTTTTAGATATGACTTTGTAGCTGTATAAATCTGAATAAAATAATAAACTAAAAATTTGCATTTTATGTGCATTTTATAGTTTAGAGTTGTTTATTAAAATCAAAGAATATAGCAAACTTTAACTGTTAGTGTAATAGATATTGAATATGTAGCATATCAACATTTTTTTTTTGGATTCACTTCATTTCCAAATGTCATATTCCTTATCTTCTCTGCTTTATACTAAAACAGTCCCCCCATCTAAATTTACATTTATTTGTTTTATCGACACCTTTTTTGTATTTGAAATAAACACCCAAAATGTTACAAAAAGAATTCATTTATGCAGCCCTTTAATCCACGAAGAGCCTCTGATATAATCTTAACATTGACTGCCTCCCTTCAAAAATCTAGATTCGAAATTTCCACCAAAATTATTTATTTCATCACCTAAAAAGCCGAGATCACGAAGTACGAGATAGCATTGACCGTCTATAACATTGTAACGAAACATACCACGAATTAGCAACGTCGGTTGCTTAATCTCTCAACAACATAATTGCAGCTTAGTTTGTAAACTTAAATTAAGGTAGCTTATAACGAAGCTTAGCAACTTAGGATTCGTATTTAAGGCTAGATCTGGATTATGTAGGCTATTATAGAATGTTGACCAGTGAAGTTTATACTTAAATGAAACGGCCCGAGGAGTTTGTAGAAAATTAATATTAGCCGCATGGGTTAACCCTCAAGGTTAAGCGCGCCAAAAGCTGAAGTACACACTGAGGGTGCAGTTGCTGGAATCGCACCGGAATGTAAATTTCAAGGCGTTTGTGATGCGAGTACCGAACTGTTTTCTACACCTTGCTATGAAAGAAGACTTTTGGCGACAGGGCGTAGTGTTCCGTCGCTTCCGCGGACAAATACTACAGGACAGCACCAACACGATATAGTGCGAAGTGTTACTAACATAGTTTTATGTCATAATTACTAATAAAATAATTTGATATATTTATGTATATTAGCCAATAAGGTATTTATGATATGGGTACTGTTTACCTGAAATAAAATGATTATTATTATTAAGCAATGTTTGCCAAGGTCGTTCTGTGGATGGGTGGCCATCTTAACATGCCGAGATTCCTTTGTGTCTCAGAGAACAGCGGTCAACCCGAAATATATTTCCATACAACTGCTCTTAAGTGATTGTGACGTTATTACACATCTTTCTATAAATATTTGGAAATACAAATATTTTGTAGATACTATCTAGGTTTCTATTGAAATCAAAACATAAATTTATATGAAACTAATCCCATAAAGACCTCTTTTGCTATTTTGCGTGAATTTGGGCCCTTCATAATGTAAATTAATACTCATAAAATAAAAATATAAAAAAAAATAACTACAAAAACCCCGGCCGACATTTAATCGAGATTCTGAATGACGAAACATTTTTCAAAAACTTTTAAGAGTTTAAAAAGAAACACGTATTTCCTGAAACAAGTTTTGTGAAATATTTGAGTAAATCACGGAGTTTTCCGGCGTTCTCTCTCTTCTTTCGCATTGCCTCTTCATCAATGATCGCATTGGGTTGCATTATATAAAGCAACAAGCTTTTAAACCATGCTCGACGTTGACGATAGGCGAGTGGAAAAGGACCCTCTTAGAGCGTTATTTCTTTTTTCGCGTTGCCTCTTTATCAAACATTGCATAGGATTGCGTTGGATGAAACAACAAGATTTTAAACTATGTTCACGTTGATGATAGACGGATCAGGCTGGCCTAAACTGTTGGTCCAGCAAGCACTTGGTAACGCTTGCGAGCAACTAGAGTAACGAAAATAAATTGGAATAAAATACCTGTGGGCTTTATAAACTTGTTGAGTCCACGAATAAATATTACCAATATTACGGTCGAAAGCACGTTTTATGAAAAGTGTCTGCGCGTTGGCGTCGGCCCTTTGTATGCTTTCCAAAGAACCTTAGGGTCCGGAGATAAATAAATACGTAATGATAATCCTGCTGAACAAATTTCGATCGATGCCATACGATGGCCAACGCACAATGGAGATTAGTCAGGCGCACAGGAGATATTACAATGCACAAGCGTGTGCACAAACACATTACAATCTCTATTCCTTTACTCTTATATTCCAAGATCAGATGCATAATCAATGGCTTAACATTCTTTCTAAGGCACGGGGATGTAACTCCACAAATTCTACACTCCAAGCAGCTACAGAGTTATTCGTAATGGAAAAATCCATTAGCACTTTTTGTTCGATCTAGGAATTGAACTCCACGTCCCAGCAGGGTCGAAGCCTACTGGGGCTATGGGTTGTGCGAAAAAGAACTCCGGGGCCCTGGAACAAAAGCAAAAAAGGAACAGGAGTGGGTTTTAGTCAGTAAAAGTCTCACACGCCATCAAGTTGGATGGTTTCCCACCTAAAAAAAGGACTTCGCGACCAGCAGTATGCTTGCGGCTACAAGACTAACGTGGCAGTTGGAGCTAATATTTCTGGATACAATTTTAAGATCAAATGGTCAGGCAGTGAACCCCACTAGTGCATTTCTAATAAAGTAGTCTTTCTAACCACACCAAAAATTACATTGTGTTCAAGCAGGATATAAGAAGAAAGGTTATAAAATGAAGAACAACGATTAATATTGAATTTCTCCTTTGACTTGATCTTAATTGGCCTTGAACTTAGAGTAGGTAACAAAATCTTAAGAACTTACAAGGTTTCATATTAAAATTAGGCATTATCTAATATATTTCGTAAAGTTGATAACGATATTATTCAAAGACTAATATGTATGGCCTCATTCGTATTATGTTTGGAATTTAAGATTGAAGTGAAGTCTGCTGGGAAATCAATTACTACAAATTATGCTAAGAAACAAATTAATGAAGAGGAAAGTGGAGGAAAATCAAATAGAGGGTGAAAATGGACAGTGGCTATTTCATTACTCCGCGTATAGTTGTCTCGTTCTAACTAGTCGAGAAATAAGCGCGAACGCTTACTTAATGTGGTGGTTACAAAAGGCTGTGACGGTAACATTATAGAGCGTACAAATAAACAAAAATTTTAAATAAAGGTAAGTTATCTTAAATTTTGATGTTTTTTTACCACGCTTTTATTAGTTTCACCTGTATGTATGTATGTATGTTTGTTTGTTTGTAACCGACCCCTTTGAGCTCGATTTTGTCCTACTTTGAACGGTCAGATTTAATTCAAACTTTGCACACCTGTCAAAGATCGATGACAATGCAATAATCCGATCAAAATATCAGATTATCCTAATTAGATTCGCCAGGATTAATTAATTTCTAAAAAATGAAAAATAAATAATAGTTTAAAAAAACTAAAAAAACACGCTTTTATAGAAAATCCAACTAAAAAAATAGAAAATAAAGTTTAATAAATTTGGATTAAGAATAGTGTACATAAGAAATAAATGTATATTATTGTAAAAAAGCGTGGGGTGCATATAATGTCAATAATTATGAACATTTTATTGACAGATGAGTAGAAGGATCATCACTTTGATAATATCTTAAAAAACACTTTGAATGCACCCCACGCTTTTTTACAATA
Organism: Mythimna pallens; assembly: GCA_961205895.1. NCBI lineage: Eukaryota > Metazoa > Arthropoda > Insecta > Lepidoptera > Noctuidae > Mythimna > Mythimna pallens. Next base: position 14,530,070 of record OY540834.1, read on the forward strand.
ATATACATTTATTTCTTATGTACACTTCTCTCACAACCTTGATTAAATTGCGGAAGACAGTGAGCGAAACGCTTTTGTCCTCTTTTAACTCGACGGGGCTCCTTCTTCTTGGTGGTTATAAAAAAAATAACCACGAAGGCTAACTTGTCTGTGTCGGAATGCGCTAAAATATATTATTTTTTCATGTGTGACATGTCATCAAACTTTAGATAATTATTAGAAATCAAAATTTATTCATTACAATGAATTCAAATTCAAGCAAAGAACCTGTTTCATAATTTTACCGTATACTTGGACGTTAGTCTGCAGATTTTCTAGTTAATATAAGAACTCAAACATTTTTTTTTTTGGTTTCCGTACCTCAAAAGTAAAAAACGGAAACCTTACAGAATCACTTTGTTGTCCGTCTGTCTGTCTATCTGTCAAGACCCTTTATCTCCGGAACGCGTGGAGGTATCGAGTTGAAATAAAATTTAAATCATAAACTCAAGTCTGTGATCCCTTGAAGCTGTGAAAAAATCAAACATCTGAGGAAACGGAAAAAAAAGATACGGCCGTTTATGTCGCAAAAAACGTTTATTTCGACACTCTCAAGGGAATCAAAATTCATAGAATACTTCCCGTTGACCTAGAATCCTGAAATCTGGCATGAAACATGATCTCATAGCACGAATAGGAAAAAATCTGAAAACTGTAAATTTGTAGTTACGTCACAAAAAAACTTTTTTAGTGATTCGGAAAAATCTTTGTAACTCAGTTCGGGAATTGGACTGTTTTCATAGTTAAGTTTGTAAGGGACCCTCAGTGCACGAGTCCGACTTGCATTAGCCCGGTTTTCTCAACTTTAACGGACTCAACCAGATAATCTGCAAATTAACAAGTTAATCAGCACTCAAACTGATTTCCGAACGTTAGCGGTAACATATGAGCATACACTTAAAATGAAAACTCCTAACTTATATTGGCGTCAAAAATTCTCTCACAACCTTGTCTCATAAAGTGTGCATAAAAGACTGGCGGCATTGCCACGTTGTATGGCCATGCTTAATCTCGGACTTACATAGGTAAAAGCCTACCCTTGCATACCACGCTGTGACAACTAGGGGTTTGGCCAAATGAAAATATTTGAGCTTAATGTTACTAAGAACTAGAAAAAAAAAGATCAAAAACTATAAAAGGAGAGGTCAGCAAAACCGTAGGGGCCCAACAGAGTCGAAGCCTACTGGAGCCATGGGTAATGCGAAAGAGAACCCCAGAGCGCTGAAACGAAAGCAAAGAAGGAACAGGAGTGGGTTTTAGTCAGTGAAAGTCTGACACGCCCTCCCGCCCCTCCCAAGGGCGGGAGATATCATTAGATGATTTCCCACGTAAAAAAAAACCCATACCTATGGGTCAAATCGATTAGGCATTTTGTATGTAAATGGCTGAATGTCAAACGTCGCACAACATTTTTAGTTAAACCAGATAGTGGAGATTCAACCAGTATACCTTAGTTCTAGTTCATCAATAAATACTCATTTCATGGGCACTTTCGAACCACTTCTACTATTTTATATACTATACGAACTTTTGGAAACATCCTATGTGGGTGGTGCTAAAAGATATCCTGCCTTTCATTAAAGAAAGTATAGTTAAAAGCCTGTCAGACTCCGACCATTGCAGCCTTTTAACCTTTTTGATCGGGGTGAAATCGGATAGTCGAAATCACCGCCTCTGCTTGTACCCCACAGGTACTATGTTTGAAATTGTAAGAACTAACAGGTTATGTTTGCACTCACAGCAACAATAAATATAGTTTTAGAGGGCTAAATATGTATTACTTTAAAAAATACAACTGCATATGACAACACTTAGCTAACCTTAATGACAACATAAAAATAATAGTTTAAAAAAACTAAAAAAACACGCTTTTATAGAAAATCCAACTAAAAAAATAGAAAATAAAGTTTAATAAATTTGGATTAAGAATAGTGTACATAAGAAATAAATGTATATTATTGTAAAAAAGCGTGGGGTGCATATAATGTCAATAATTATGAACATTTTATTGACAGATGAGTAGAAGGATCATCACTTTGATAATATCTTAAAAACACTTTGAATGCACCCCACGCTTTTTTACAATAATATACATTTATTTCTTATGTACACTATTCTTAATCCAAATTTATTAAACTTTATTTTCTATTTTTTTAGTTGGATTTTCTATAAAAGCGTGTTTTTTTAGTTTTTTTAAACTATTATTTTTATGTTGTCATTAAGGTTAGCTAAGTGTTGTCATATGCAGTTGTATTTTTTAAAGTAATACATATTTAGCCCTCTAAAACTATATTTATTGTTGCTGTGAGTGCAAACATAACCTGTTAGTTCTTACAATTTCAAACATAGTACCTGTGGGGTACAAGCAGAGGCGGTGATTTCGACTATCCGATTTCACCCCGATCAAAAAGGTTAAAAGGCTGCAATGGTCGGAGTCTGACAGGCTTTTAACTATACTTTCTTTAATGAAAGGCAGGATATCTTTTAGCACCACCCACATAGGATGTTTCCAAAAGTTCGTATAGTATATAAAATAGTAGAAGTGGTTCGAAAGTGCCCATGAAATGAGTATTTATTGATGAACTAGAACTAAGGTATACTGGTTGAATCTCCACTATCTGGTTTAACTAAAAATGTTGTGCGACGTTTGACATTCAGCCATTTACATACAAAATGCCTAATCGATTTGACCCATAGGTATGGGTTTTTTTTTACGTGGGAAATCATCTAATGATATCTCCCACCCTTGGGAGGGGCGGGAGGGCGTGTCAGACTTTCACTGACTAAAACCCACTCCTGTTCCTTCTTTGCTTTCGTTTCAGCGCTCTGGGGTTCTCTTTCGCATTACCCATGGCTCCAGTAGGCTTCGACTCTGTTGGGCCCCTACGGTTTTGCTGACCTCTCCTTTTATAGTTTTTGATCTTTTTTTTTCTAGTTCTTAGTAACATTAAGCTCAAATATTTTCATTTGGCCAAACCCCTAGTTGTCACAGCGTGGTATGCAAGGGTAGGCTTTTACCTATGTAAGTCCGAGATTAAGCATGGCCATACAACGTGGCAATGCCGCCAGTCTTTTATGCACACTTTATGAGACAAGGTTGTGAGAGAATTTTTGACGCCAATATAAGTTAGGAGTTTTCATTTTAAGTGTATGCTCATATGTTACCGCTAACGTTCGGAAATCAGTTTGAGTGCTGATTAACTTGTTAATTTGCAGATTATCTGGTTGAGTCCGTTAAAGTTGAGAAAACCGGGCTAATGCAAGTCGGACTCGTGCACTGAGGGTCCCTTACAAACTTAACTATGAAAACAGTCCAATTCCCGAACTGAGTTACAAAGATTTTTCCGAATCACTAAAAAAGTTTTTTTGTGACGTAACTACAAATTTACAGTTTTCAGATTTTTTCCTATTCGTGCTATGAGATCATGTTTCATGCCAGATTTCAGGATTCTAGGTCAACGGGAAGTATTCTATGAATTTTGATTCCCTTGAGAGTGTCGAAATAAACGTTTTTTGCGACATAAACGGCCGTATCTTTTTTTTCCGTTTCCTCAGATGTTTGATTTTTTCACAGCTTCAAGGGATCACAGACTTGAGTTTATGATTTAAATTTTATTTCAACTCGATACCTCCACGCGTTCCGGAGATAAAGGGTCTTGACAGATAGACAGACAGACGGACAACAAAGTGATTCTGTAAGGTTTCCGTTTTTTACTTTTGAGGTACGGAAACCAAAAAAAAAAAATGTTTGAGTTCTTATATTAACTAGAAAATCTGCAGACTAACGTCCAAGTATACGGTAAAATTATGAAACAGGTTCTTTGCTTGAATTTGAATTCATTGTAATGAATAAATTTTGATTTCTAATAATTATCTAAAGTTTGATGACATGTCACACATGAAAAAATAATATATTTTAGCGCATTCCGACACAGACAAGTTAGCCTTCGTGGTTATTTTTTTTATAACCACCAAGAAGAAGGAGCCCCGTCGAGTTAAAAGAGGACAAAAGCGTTTCGCTCACTGTCTTCCGCAATTTAATGATGAAGCCCTTCCCTCGCCTAGAAAGGAGGTCTGAGTACTAGCAGTGGGAATATTATAATGCTATTATTTATATATCCTAAGGAAAAATTCCTGTAATGTAAGAAAAAATAAAGAATCAATATTCAATATTCAGTTTTCCCGCGGTTCCCCCCCGTGGTTTATCCCGCGGCACTCATGAATTTATTGGGGATAAAAAGTGCCCTGTGCCACTCAGCGATCGAACATCTTTTTTAATGGAGTAAGATTTTCATAAACAGATCAATTTTTGTGAAAAGTGACAACTAACATTAATTTTAAGTTATTTATTAACAATATTCTATGGATTCATTGTGGTCTGAAATAAAGTTAATATTATTATTATTTCTTTCATCATCATTTCTGCCGAAAGACGTCCTCGCCTTTCCTAAGTGTCGCCACAACAACCAATCCTTTATGTTTCGCATCTATCGGATTCCCACGACCCTGACCTTGTCATCGGTCTACTACTCAGGAATCTTGCGATCCCTTCGACCATATATTCTGTAAGTAATGTACTCACCGCTACTTAAGTTTGGCCATTCTTCGGGTTATCTCGGTAACCTTGGTTCTCTTGTCTAATCTTCATTATTCCGAAGAAACTCTGAGCATAGCCCTCTCTATTGTCCTTTGAGTAAATTTAAGCCTTCTTCAGGCTCAGTGTGAGCGACCACGTTACAGAGCCATTTTTCACTTGGTACACACAGTTTATAGACTTCCATCTCGAGACACTGGTATGGCGGACGAAAAAATGTTGCTTTAAATCGATTTATTTTCATTCTTTTCTTGTCACAAATATATAGACGGTTACTTGGTAGCATTTTCAAAATTAAATTAAAATAGTGTCATAAAAAGTTATCATGTTGTGCTACAAAATATAGTGACACACAGTCTTGTCTGCCCTACCCCTAGAGTGTAATTCAAGCCCGCGTAAGTGCGGAGAAGTAGGGTTAAGCTTGCGTAGCGCCGCCAAAACCCTGCAGCGCCGGAGCCGTGACAGAAACAATGCTTCCTTCCAATGATTTCCATTGTATACAAGGCCAGAACGCAGTCATAGGAAACTGCTTGCGTATACACAAAGTATATTGCTATTTTTAAACCTGCAATTACAATATATACACGAATTCAGCGCACTGGTCTTGTATAGTTTGTGTTGTGTTCCAAACTATACTACAGTTAACTTCACTTACGCCTGACAAAATCTGCGATATAGTTTAATAAAATCATTTATGCATATAATGGAATGAAGTATGTAGAATTAGATAAAAAATTATGGCTTTTAACTTAACCAAACCCAAATAATTTACTGAAATTAGAAGGGGATCTGGATTTAATGGTCACTGTTCTAACCTAACCTAATCCATATGATCGCTTCGTTAGCTCACCATCGTGTTCTAATGGTCACTATTCTTACATGACCTAATCCAGGCGTGATTTTTCCGATCTACGCACGATTAGTCCATATTCGCACTGACACTGTATATTATGGAATAAGGTTAGGTAGTTAGGTCACTACGAAGTATACGTGAGTATTTGTGTACTACTCTTGTATAGATTAAACGATAAATCAAACGCGAGCCTATCATTAATAAAAAAAAGTTTAGATGACCTCGATTAAAAAGTTATTTCCAATCTATACGCGACTAGTTTTACACCCTTGCGTTCTGGCCATGTACAGAATGTAAATACGCCTTGCTGCATGTTACACGCCTGCTTCCATGCTGCATGCTTGTTGGCATGCTGCAAACCTGCTTGGATGCTGCATGCTTGCTTCCATGTTGCATGCCTGATTGCATGCTGCTTTAAGCAAAGCAAGCAGCCTTAAAAATAAAAATATGGTAATGCAAATATGGGAACTAAAACAGTGGTATGAATGTTCGGAAACATAATACTTCAAACAAATGTTATTTCGTCTAAATGTAACATCAGTGAAAAGTTTTTTGACCAAACGAAACGTTGGAGTAATGAAAAAGATCGAATTAATAATAGGTCAACTGATACAGTGGCAAACGTGACTTCGATGAAATGAAAAAAAGAAACGATAATAGTTGAAAAGTTTTAGGTGAAATGAAATTCGGTTAAATATTTTTCGAAGTTTTGATAATACTATTTACTACCACAGCTAATGACTGTCAATATAAAATGTATGCCAAAAGACGATTCTGACTGTGAATTTTTTTCGATGTTATGGTTCTGATTTTTAATTATTACGGATATGAAATGTATGACTAAAGATGATTCTGACTAACAAAATTACGGCTCATAAAAAAACACTAAAATAATCAAAATCACTTCCATTTCGGAAAGCGGTGTTAAATAAGAAACAAACAATACCGAGAAACACCGACTTCCGAAATTAAAGTAATTTTGTGCCTTCTACTGGTTCTTTTAGTGAAGGTTGTTATTTTTTTTTTGTATTTTTTTATGCTATGATAATATATTAAGAAAGGAATTACAAATTAGAAAAGCCTTTACTGAAACGACACCGCTTCTGTTGATCTTCAGCCCTCTACGGTATTTTCACCATCGGAATTTTAATGAAAATTTATTGCATGTTATGCCGAGACGCTTGGAAGATAAAAAGGTAAAGTATTTTCAGCAATTTTACAAGAAACTGTGACCTCTGTTATCTTAAAATTTTCATGATATTTTCCGATCTTAAGAGGCTCAAAATTCAGACAAGCTTTTAAGCTTCCCCGTGATGCCGGAAGCTTTCTTCTGGTTAAGATGGCTTTTGTTTATTTTTCTTTAGGCAATAACTTGTAATTTATGCATATTCTCGGTGTTTTACGGCAAGATTTGTATATATTTTCTTTTCATTTTATTTATTGCACTCAGCAGAGCTCTGAAATATATCTTAAAAAGGATTACTTAAATTAGAATAAGAATTCTCTAGGCAGATGAGATCTCATTGTAAAATCAGGCTTAATAAAATCTTAGCCATAACTGTTGAAGATTGAAGAATTGCCCTCATAGTAATGGTGAGGATAGTGTTACAATAAGTTTCCTCACCATTAAGAACTTCAGATCACTGTCTGGTGAAGTCTGTATTGTCCGTTTTCCCACTCGCCTGTGACTCACGCGGTGAACGACACTAATGTGGCATTACAAGGTAGCAGATTGGTATGCGATGCTGCACTTCTTTGCGTGTTATGCTTGGCAGTAGGTCTGCCTCATCCGCTGTACGGATGCTATATCTGATGTGGAGTATTTAGCCTTTATGGTGACGTACCCATTGGTGACTCAGGTATCCCATGGTTCAATGCCGATTGTGCTCAAGCTGAAGAGCATAATTATTCGGCATTCCTCACCTGGGTTGACGCTAGTGACCGCAAAGCTCCGGATCTGAGTACAATGAAGATACTGTTCAACCAAGTTACCAAGTCCTACGAAAAGGTATTAAAGAAAGGTCGCTACCTCTGCGGGTTAAACCTGATTGAACATTTTCTCATACGGTGAGAGAGAAAGCAGGTCTCTTTGCATCTCTTTTCGCCCATAATCCACGTCTTGATGGTAAAAGTGCTACTCTACCAATTTTTCTTCATTGCGGTACCTCGATAAGTTGTTTGCATAAGGAACAAAGAGGTATTGAGATCAACATGTCGTCTAGACGTTAATTTAGCTAGTGGATCAGATGGTACAGTAAAGGTTCTCAAGGCTTGCGCACCTGTGTTGTCTCATTGAATTGAAAGATAAGTTAGCTACTAGGAAACTGGTGTTCTTGCCAAGGTACAGCTGTACTTTACACTAAGATAGCTTCAAATGTTATACAAAACATGCCATCTAGCTGCTTTGAACTCAGTGGAGAGGCGTATGAAGAGGTAAATTGGGGATTCAGATTTAGTTAAGACCAATCTACAAAACCTGAAGCAGGGTAACCATGCTTTTAGTATTCTATAGGATGCATTTTGGAAGATGTGTGCGGGCATTAAACCCCTTGATTTCGCCATCACCTTTCTACCATAGAACAACCTGACGTAAGGTGAGTGTCCACCTTTACACTATTGACGTCTTTACAGTTCAGACTAAGCATGTCACCGCGTCGTTTATACCGCGTGTACCGGAGGACTGGAACGATTTGCCTGTTGCGGTCTTCCTGTCCGATTATAATTTAGATTGTTCAAGGCTGAACCTTAACCTTGCCTTACCTTAGTCTTGCTAAAGGCTAAGGCAGCCTAAGGCTAGGGCTTTTGATAAACTAGTGCGCTTCACTATCAATGATTGCATGACTGCTTACCATAAGGTAGGATCGCAGCTAAGCACTAGTTTATATCGATAAAAAAATTGCTGATTTAATAAAACCAACTCTAATGTAAAATAGGAACAGAAAGAGCTATAAATAACAACCAAAAACCTTTAAATAATAACAATAAAATGATCGTTTCCCAGACAAAGGAAAACGAAAACGCCAGCATTCATTACACCTAGCAATATATCACGACCCTTATTGATCACAAATAAGCGCCTAATTTCAAAATGATTTATCGTTCACGAATCGATTTACATTTATCATTATAGCTCCAAAAGGCAAAGTTCTATGAAAGTGATTGGAATTAAGTTTGTAAAGGTGGTTGTTTTACGCTAAATTGAAAACGGGGTAGGAAGTCGTTTCTATTTCGAGACTTTTATTGTTCGACTTTCAATTGTTTTACAAGTTTAAATTCAATTATTTTCAAATCAATTTGAAAAAGAAATTGTTGCATCATTTTTAGGGTTCCGTACATCAAAAGGAAAAAACGGAACCCTTATAGGACACTTTATTATCCGTCTGTCTTTTTGTCTGTCTGTCCTTTATCTCGCGAGCGCGTGAAGGTATCGAGTTAAAATCAAAACCATACACTCAAGTCTGCGGTCCATTGAATAAATAAAAAATACATTCAATACTCATTCATTTATTCATTCTGAACGTTTAATATAGTTTATTACCAGTAACATCTTTATCATATAGAAAACATAAACAGTCATTGAGAGGGTCCTTTTCTATTCGCCTATCGTCAACATCAAGAATGGTTTAAAAGCTGGTTGCTTCATCTAACGCAATCCAACACGAAAAAAGAGAGATAACGCCTGAAAACTCTGTCAGCATTCGGTAATTCCATGATTTACTCGAATATTTCACAAAAATTGTTCCAGGACATACGTGTTTTTTTGAAACCATTAAATGTTTTTAAAAAAATCGTTATCATTCAGAATTTTGCTCAAAATTTGGAAGGGTTGTTATATTTTTTTGACTTTTAAAATTTTTGAGTATATTATAAAATTTCAAAGTTCATGCAAAATAGCAGATTTTCAGAGGTCTTTACTGGATTAGTTTAACAAAAATTTACAAATTGATTTCAATAGAAGCCTAGATAATATCCACAAGATATGGTGTTTCCAAAATACCTAATGAATAATGTGTAATAACATCATAACCACGTAAGAGCGGTTGTATGAAAAACAGTGAAAATGTATGTCGAATTGCATGCCCTTATATAGAGATTTAAAAACATTAAACTGTTGTTGATAGTTTCAAAAACAACAAGATTTTTGAAAAGGTAGATATTTATGATTATTACTTTGAAACAATGACGCAAATCATGCAACAATTAAAATAAAATATTGAAATTGACAACAACCAGCGTCATTGACGTTAATCGTCATTGAATGGTCGTCAGCGGACGTACTATATGAGATAATTGATCCATAATCATCAACATTAACTTAATTGCAAGCAGTTGTAGTTAAATTGAATTAATTTAGCGAGGTTCTGGTTTAAAATAGATAACACGAAACATGTTAATCCTGAGCTAACCTATTATCTTTTTTATAGTTAGAAGGAATGATGTTGGTGTTGCTATAAACGTGAACATCTGCTAGGCCCAAGCTACACCACAGACTAGCCTTTTTTTCAGTCATCTGCTAGATATCGCTTTCAGAAGTAAGACCGCCATTGTACCGATAGGAAGATTTAAGTTTGAGCACGCCATAATCGTACGCGACAAGTTTCCCCTTTGAGGACTAGTGAAAGAGACGCCATGGTGTCCCCACTTTCCACCTAACGCAGGCGACCTCACCGGTCATGGCCAGTTCGGGGTCGCTGTTCGACCGTCCGGTAAGGACTGAATCCGACTCGATGGCGCGTTGTGCTCCACGCGCGCCTCCAAGGTATGTCAGCAATACCGAAGGGTCTTAGCAGGGTCGAAGCTTACTGGGGCCAAGGGTCTCCTTCTGAAAGGAAATCTCGGCCCTGGTACGAAAAGCAAAGAAGGAACAGGAGTGGGTTTTTAGTCAGTAAAAGTCTGACACTATCTCCCGCTCCGGCCAAGGGCGGGGGATATCAGTGAATGATTTTCCCACCAAAAAAAGGTCATTACTGGATTTGTTTTACTCAAAATGATTAGATTTCAATAGAAAGCTATGAATTAATATCCACAATGTATCTTTGTTTCCAAAATATCTAAAGAACGATGTGTAATAACGTCATAATCGCGTAAGAGCGTTTGTATGAAAAATAATATGTATTTTAAGTTTTTTTTTTGTTAGGCTTATTTAAAAAATATTTTATAATGTAAGAGGTATGTAAATAAAAATAAATAAGTGGAATAATAATAATAGTTCTTTTTTTTCGTGTTACTAAGGCCCTAATCTTAAAAATAATAATGAAAATGTATCTTGTGTTGGACGCTCTTAACGTACTTTTTGTGACACGCAAGACTCTCGGTATATTAATATCGTCACCTATCCACAGAACGCCCTCCGGACGGTAATCGGACGGTCGAACAGCGAGCTATAGCAATTGCCAAATCGGGATCACAATCCTGTTGACTGGGGCGCGAGGACCATTGCCTCACGCATGCACGTGCGGCCTCATCCTTTGCTAGCATTACTACTTCGCAGAAGAAGGCGACCGCCTGCCACTCCTCCTCGCTGCGACCGTTGGTACAGGCCTGCGTCATGCGGAAGGTGAGGACGCCATGAGGACTTTCCAGCCACACCTCAAAGAGGGGACTTACCGCCATAATTATGGCGTGCCCAATCCAGTAAAGACCTTTGAATTCTGCTACTTTGCGTGAGCCAAACTCTTCACGATATACTCATAAATTGAAAAAAAAAACCGAGCAAGTGCGAGTCGGACTCGCGTACTGAGGGTCCGTACGAACTTACCTGTAAAAACAGTACAATTCCCTACCCTAAGTAGGAAAGGAAGTACCCTATGAATTATGATTTCTTAAGAGTGTCAAAATACACGTTTTTTTTGCGACATAAACGGCCGTATCTTTTTTTTCATTAACTTAGAAGTTTGATTTTTTCACAGCTTAAAGGGACCGCAGATTTGATTATATGGTTTTAATTTCAACTTGATACCTCTATGCGTTCCCAAGCTAAAGGGTCTTGACAGACAACAAAGTGAAAGATCTCTTCCCAAAAAAAGGAACCCTATAGGGTTCCCTTTTTTCTTTTTGAGGTACGGAAAAATACCCTAAAAATAAAGAAAGTACAACTAAAAGAACCTTACACATTTAATAAAAGTTTCTGAAAACATTTAAGGTTTTCTTCTTGGAACAAGTTTGTGAAACACTCTAGTGAATAACGCCGTGTGGGAATCGAAACCACGTGACGAAATGCAGGAGCCAATCGTTTAACAATGGCGCCAATAGTGCCGTCATACATTACGTCTAGAAGGATTATTAGTTGTACTAAAAGACAAATACCGCAGACAGCACGTGCCTCAACTGTTACGACTAGGTTTACTAGAAACTCACGTGTTTTGAAGTTTGAAAGCTAACCTGTTATGCAAGTCGATTACGTACACATTAAATTGTGGTGAACAAGAATCCTTGAAAGTGAATTATTGGCGTAAACATACTTCAGGATTTTCCTGGGGTTGCAGGATTATTCAAAAAGTTAACCATGTTTTTAGAACGTCCTTTGCGTTTCAAGGACTTGGTAACTCTTCACCGCAATTAACGATATCGCAACTGAAGAAACACGTTAGGTTTTAGTCAGCAAAATTCACAGAGAAATTCTGTCACTCCCTCGTCTCCTTCCCCTAACGGGGTCAGCGTGGTCTGTTACGTAGACGATACGCTGGTCTTGACGCAGGGAGTAGTTGTAGCGACATCTATGGCGTCACATAAGAACTAATCCTGCATCGCGCAATCAAAGTTCTCCGCGCGTCTAGAACATATAGAACAGCCCGAAATCATCTATGGGGCAGTAGTAGCCCACCAGACATAACAGCCGTCTGGTTGGAGGATTCTTGCTTTTCAACGGAGGTTTGCGGGACTTTACTCTCTGTTCCGTCTACCTCCAAACTGGTGACCCTCGACAAAAAAACGTCAGCGCAGCCTTCGTGCAGCCACTACTTCGTGACGTCATCATCACCTCCTCAGGCTTTCGAGCAGCGAGCTATACAGTCAGCACCCACGGCTTTAAAGGGTATCCTGACCACCAGCATGCCTACCTCGTCATACCTGGTCATCACCCTCAGCTTCATCAGCGACTTTGACTAAGCACACCGCACCTTCAGCCAGTCACATGAAGAGCCATGAAGAACCTCTCCTGGTCGACGCCAGCAGTCAAGCCACTACGTAGCACAGCTCCGCTCTGACTCACTGGAGCCAGCAGCATTACTCCGACTCAATGGAGCCTGCAGCATCATCCCGACTTACTGGGACATCATCACCCTGACTCACTGGGGCATCATCCCGACTCACTGGGACAGCAACAGCCCGACTCACTAAGGTATCACCGCAGACAGTTCCGACTCACCGAGAACTATGCGGCATCCGGTTCCGATCCACTGGAACCAACCTACCACTGGCCTGGCACGCATCAAGAAGCATCAAGAACCATCGATTTCCGATCTCCGGAGGGGAGTAATGTAGCGACATCTATGGCGTTATATAAGAACTAATCCTGCATCGCGCAATCAAAGTTCTCCGCGCGTTTAGAACATATAGAACAGCCCGAAATCATCTATCGGGCAGTAGTAGCCGTCTGGTCGGAGGATCCTCCCTTTTCAACGGAGGTTTGCGGGACTTTACTCTCTATTCCACATACCTCTAAACATACTTCAGGATTTTCCCGGGGTTGTAGGATTATTCAAAAAGTTAACCACGTTCTTAGAACGTCCTTTGCGTTTCAAGGACTTGGTAACTCTTTACCGCAATTAACGATATCGCAACTGAAGAAACACGGTAGGTTTTAGTCAGCAAAATTCACAGAGAAATTCTGTCGCTCCTTCGTCTCACTCCTCTGACGGGGTCAGCGGGGTCTGTTACGCAGACGACACGCTGGTCTTGACGCAGGGAGGGTCGTACCTGGCGGTGGTCGAACTAGCGACTCATTGGGTTACGACAGTCGTGGAGAGGATCCAGCAGATGGGACTCGAGGTGGTAGTGCACAAGTCCGAGGCCATGTGTTATCACATCTCTCGGAACGTACCACTACCGGATTCCTAAATAACGGTAGGAGGAGTTCATGTCGGCCTCGGGTCGACGATGAACCTGGGACTCGTCTTCAACAGCCGATGGAATTTCGAGGAGCACTTCCGATGTCTGGCTTCCAAACTGGATCGGACTGGGGCTGGCCCTCAAGCGGCTCCTGCCCAACTTAGAGGGTCCAGACGCCTCCTGCCAGAGGCTCTACGCATGGAGGGTCATGGCCATCCGGATGGTGCGGGGATACCGCACGGTTTTCAGCGAATTGAGGATCTTCCTTGCAGGCCTACCACCGTGGCATCTGGCAATAGTCTTTGCACGCATGCATGATTTGCGCGTGGAGATGTAACGCCGGGGCGAAACTCCGCTGCCGTGACTAGTCACGGTATGGCATACAAAGTTCTGGCGGGATCTCATGGTGGAATGGCGACAGCTATTGTCGCAGTGCTGGGCACGTCACAATTTTGGCGGTAAGTCCCCTCTTTGAAGAGTGATGATTTCCTAACTAAAAAAAGGCCTTACGTTATGAATGCGAAAAACTTTTGTTATTGCTATACACGTAAATAAATAAATGTGAAAACATACCTCTCATCAATCCGTTAAAGTCCCCACTGCTGGGACTCATCCCTCTCTCCATGAAAGGGATGAGCGGTGTCTAATACATCATGTGGGTCCCATGCGTTTTGGTAAATGTCACCATCTCTTTGCTTTAGGCTTTGCGTAATGCCGTGATTTTTGCAGAATTGTATTTTTTTATGTCAAGTGATTGATTAGACCACTATCTGATATGGTGATAAGCGATGATGTGACGACGATAGAGTATCCTTGCTTGGAAATCTTGACTTAAAAAGACTCTGTACCTATGTAGTTTTCAGGAAACTGAGTCCAGCTGGGAATTTCAGTTATTAACTGTACGTACAATGAAAGTGTTCTCAAAATGTTCCATCCAAATTTACGTAACTATTCATCTAATTAAGTAATAGCTGCATAAAAAATATAAATAGGTTTTTACTAGGTTCTCATACCATACTGGAACATACTAAACTAGCTAACTAACATGTGGTACCTTCCCTAAATTCATTTTAATCCTTATTAATTATGCATTTTGCGTGCTTCCTGTGGTGAGTGAAGCCGCCTCTGGCCAACGCGTCCTCTAACTAAAACTAAACTGATTATATCTGTCTCTAATTAATTTACTTGTTTAAATTCGGGACATGAAGTGTCATTTAATTCCTATTGTGAATGTACACTGGTTTCGGCTATTATATCATACTGATTTATTTCTTAATTCATTTTTAGGGTTACGTACCTTAAAAGTAAAAAACGGACCCCTTATAGGATCACTTGATTGTCCGTCTGTCCGTCTGTCAATACCCTTTATATCGAAAACGCGTGGAGGTATCGAGTTGAAATTAAAACCTATATGGTTTTAATTTTTTTGTTTCAAACAAGTTTGCAGTCCCTTGAAGCTGTGAAAAAATCAGACTTCTGAGTTAACTTAAAAAAACATATATATTGGATACTCTCAAGGGAATCAAAATTCATAGGGTACTTCCCGTTGACCCAGAATCTTGAAATTATGCATGAAGCAAGGTCTGAAAGTCCAAGTATAGGAAAAAATCTGAAAACTGTAAATTTGTTGTTAGGTCGCAAAAAAAAAAATTGCGATTCGGAAAAACCTTCTTAACTCAATTCGGGAATTGAACTGTTTTCATAGGTAAGTTGGTACGGAACCATCAGTGCGCGAGTCCGACTCGCACTTGTCCGGTTTTTTCCCTTGTATACCTTTTTAAGAGCACGTCATGAGTTACTGTGCGTTTTTTTAGTTATTTTGTAAGATTACATTTTTTCAGATCTACGTCATCATCATTTTAGCCGAAAGATGTCCATAGTTGTACATAGGCCTCCTCCAAGTATCGCCATAACGACCGGTCCTGTGCGTCTCGCATTCATCGGATTCCCACGACCCTCATCAGGTCATCGGTCGACCTTGTGGAAGGCCTTCCAACGCTGCGTCTTCTGGTATGTGGTCACCAATCCTTTTATCCCCATCGACCATCTGTTCTACGTGCAATATGCCCTGCCCATTGCCACTTAAGTTTGGCGATTCTTCGAGCAATTTTGGTAACTCTCTGCGGATATTTTCATTTCTGATGTGATCACGCAAGGAAACTCCAAGCATCGCTCTTTCCATTACCTTTTGGGTGTCTTTAAGTCTTCTTATAAGGCCCACTGTAAGCGACCATGTTTCTGAGCCAATATGCACTGACTCTTGTCATCGACATAGACTTTTGTGTTGAAACACTGTGGTATATTGGACGAGAATATACCTCGCAGTTTCTGCCCAATCGAATCAGATTCGACAATTGATCTCTTTTTCGAAGTTACATCTATCCAACAGGACCGACTGTCACAGGTAAAAGTAGACGTCCACAACTTCGAGTGTAGTCTCCGATCTTGATAGGTGTGGGTACTACATGGATGTTAACCATTACTTTGGTTTTATCCATGTTCATTTTAAGTCCCACTCTTTTAGAAGCTCTACAGAGGTCACTGAGCATTGTACTTAGCTCCTCCGTTGTCTCAGCATTGACTTGTCATGACATGTCTTGGTTTGAGAATAAATAGAAGTATTTATATTATAATATGTGTTAGGACTTATTTAATTTTAGACTTATTTTATATCATGCCAGGATGCCGCTGTTAATGGACGTGTATCTGTCTGATTTTATTTTTAATTCTTAATTCGAATGAGTATTCAAGTCCAGCCAGGTTCCCTTCAGAAGGCAGCCTTAATGATCCCTAGAAAAAAATAACTAAAAAACATCAATCCTGAGATGTTCAATCATATCCTTTCATAAATTAACATTTTAATAGCTTGGTAATGAAATTCCATATATTAGAGAAGGTTGGGGTCATATTGAGAAAATTACAAAAAGGTTTCATTCGATAATTAATTCTTTGATAATGGTTTTAATTTTCTTAAAACCATCCAAAATGAAATTATGTGGCAAGTTTAATTAAAAGATTATTAAGTATAATAACGGCTCCATTATTATTACGATTTTAAAGAAATTAAAGATGATGAAATTAAAACGAGATTGATGACGGTTTAGTGATATTATTAGTAACAGACAAAATGACGATACAGTCTTCTGAGATTTTCAAAACAACGAATGAATGTTTATTTATTAAATTAATAAAACTGATTCTCTCTAAGAACTGTGGTGGCCTTGTGGTAACAGTGACTGACGAGTTGCAGGTTGAAACTCAGCCAGGCGGATTACTTTGTGTAATTTATATCATCACCACTGCTCTCAAAACGGTAAAGAAAAACATCGTGAGGAAATCGGCATGTTCTAGAACCAAGAAGTCGAAGACATGTGGCATTCACCAATTCGCATACGGCTCGCGTGATGGATTATGGCCCACTTCCTCTCCTAGAGAGTAGGCCTGAGTCCCAGCAGTAGAAACATTATTAGGCTAATAAGCCTTATAATCACACAATAGTGTATGTATGTATATTTCTCCCCTGACCCTTTCTTAAGAATTAATCACAGTGATGACACCAAAATGCTGTGAGAACTGTAATTGTATAATTTATACAAACGAATGAACAATACAGAAAACCTTTTAGCAGTATTTTATAAAGTAAAAAAGTACATAACTATACATAAATATATCATATACGTACAAAATAAGTGAATAATTCCATAATGTTCGTAACAAAAAGTAACATTGACCCCACATTATTTGGTCCTTATAGTCTTGTTACGATTATTAGGTATCCTACACAAGTCTCATTATTTTTTACTTCGGACGGTTAATGCATTATGTCAGTATCAAGTATAGAAAGTATTTGGTTTGTTTTTTCTTTAGAATATAGTGTTATAAACACATTCTTAGGATTTTGTTTCTCTGAAGTAATCAATACAACAATAAAATTCTCAGCTATTTTTAGAGTAAATAGGCTCTCAATAAATTAGTGCGCCACACCATCAACGATTGCATTATTACTTACCATCAGGTGGGATCACAGTCAAGCACTAGTTTATAACAATTAAAAAAAAAGCTCCAATTATATCGAGATCGCACTTGTTTCAATAATTCCATATATTTTTTAGGTAACACTTTAGGAACAAAATTCTATAGTCTACTCTACAATACTACCATCAGTATGTTAATAATTTCAACAGTCAATGAATTTTACTAAAAAAATCCCTCCAAAAACTCCTACACCTGTTACAAAACTTCCTATTGATGTAATGTCCCAAATGGGCCTTCACCGGTCGCGTCAGATTGACATTGGCTTAACTTTTTGCACATTTATATTCCCTTTTACCTTTCCCTGGGGCAAACTAAAGTTTTATACCTTTTTGAAATTTCTTCTAATATAAACTTGGAGATTAACTGTGACATCAGTATCAATTTTACACTTGATTTTTTTTAGGTTGGAAAATCATCTAATGACAAATCCCGCTTTTGGGCGGAGCGGGAAATAGTATCAGACTTTTACTGACTAAAAACCCACTCCTATTCCTTCTTTGCCTTCGTCCCAGGGCCCCGGGTTTTACTTTCACACTACTCCTGTTGGGCCCCTACGATTTCCTGACATATCTCTGAGGCGCGCGTGGAACACTACGCGCTGTCGACGACTTGGGCTCGGTCCGGACGGTTACCGAATGGTTCGGTACGGCTCGCTGTCCACATGCTCGCATGCTTACGGTGGCCGGTAATCGGGATCGGAATTCTGGCGGCTGGTGCGAGAGGACCGTTGCCTCGCGCTATCGGCCTCCTCTTTTGCTAGCATTACTGCTTACACTTTTTTATGGAATAGTTTGATAGGTGAATTTAACCAATGCTACATCTAGTAATCTTTTTTTTTTATTTTATTTGGTATAAACCAGTGCTTGACTGCGATCCCACCTGATGGTAAGCAGTGATGCAATCATTGATGGTGAGGCGCACTAGTTTATTAAGAGCCTATTCACTCTAGCCTTGAAGGCACCTAAATTATAGTTGGACGGGAAGACCGCAGCAGGCAAATTGTTCCAGTCCCTCGATCTACGCGGTATAAACGACGAAGCAAATCGCTTAGTTCGGACCGTTGGTGTTTCAACAACGTAAGGGTGGATACTCTAAAGTTTAATACCTATTTGAAATTTATTTTTATATAACCTTGGAGAATGACCGTGACATAAGTATCAATTTTACACTTTCAGTTTAGAAATGGAAACTTTTTTATGGAATAGCTTGATAGGTAGATAATTTTAGTTAATGATCAATGTTCGGGCACTCTCGGTCACTTGGCATTTTTCGGCTACTGTCGTGAGACATCGGAGGAGGCGAGCGGCGGTGGCGGCGATCAGAGTCGCGGCATGCGGGACTTGACTCCGCTACCGATCTCCGAAGACGCCGCGCGCGCACACCAAACGCTTACCAACATCGAAAATTGTACCTATTCAGGAATCTTTTTGAATTACAGTCTATTTGTCTTTGAATTCAGTCCTAAGGTAGGTCCCTAATAATCAACATCTAGTGATAGAGGATGATAAAATGTAGCGCTGGCAGTGGTGGCCTAATGGTAACGGCCCCGATTTATGAGTTGCAGGTCACGAGTACAAACCCAGCTAGGCATATTGCTTTGGTTACTTTATTTCGTTTCACGTTTCAAAACGGGGAAAGAAAACATCATGAGGAAACCGGCGAGTCCTGAAACCAACAATTCGAAGACACGTGACATCCACCAACCCGCACCATGCCCGCGTGGTGGATTACGACCCATTCTTATTCTAGAGAGGTGGTTTGAATCCCAGTAATGGGACTAAAAGGCTAATTATGTCTATAATATGCTATGCTAAAATTTAGGTGTGCCAAAAGAAATTCCAATAAATTTAAGAATAGGAAATGTTTGACAAAAAATATAATTAGAAGGATCATTTTCTGATGGATAAGACATTATCTCGGTCCTCAATGCTAAGCGTTAGTTAATATTCGTTCCATTCATAAAAGCGATATCATGCATGTTAACTGCCTCGTTGGCCTCGTGGTCGCAAGCGTTACTGCTGAGCGTGGAGTCTGGTATTCGATTCTCGGGTCGGGAAAAAGGGACTTATAAGAATTTTTCTGTAGCTGCTAGGAGTTTGGAAATTGGTGGTGTGATACCCTCGTTCCTTGGCACGAACGAAAAGCCGTTGTTCCTGCGTCTGGTCTCTCCACGGTGGTGTTGGTTTGCCATCCCATGGAACTATGAGAGTAAAGGAGCAGAGAGTGCACATGTATTTGCGCACACGTTGTGCACCAAATAATACCTCCAGCGTGTTTTGTTAATCTCCATTGAGATTGGCTTCCGTATCTGAATTTCGGTCGCGAGTATCGTATTAGGTTGTCTGTAAGAAATTGCCCTGTGCAATAAGACCGCCCATTGTACACTTATTTTTAATTATGTTTGTCCTTATTTTTGTTTATGTGGTGGACAATACAGAATATAATAAATAAAGAATAAATAAATATATTTTTATTTCAGCGACTTCGACCGCGTCAAAACAGAAGACTATTCGGCGTGGCCGCACGTGTGGGGGAACGGCCGTTACGCCCCAGTCATCGGGATCCCGATCTCGATTTCCAGCTACCGTAGACGAAGGCTAGTGGACTGCGAGCAACGGGTAGCTCGCCGTCCGGCCGTCCGGTAACCGTCCGGACCAATGTCGAGTCTTAGACGGCGCGTAGTGTTCCAAGCACGCCTCAAAGAGATGTCAGCAAACCGTAGGGGCCCAGTAGGGTCGAAGCCTACTGTTGTAGGTACTTAATTAAGCCAGCAATTGGTGTGCAAGAAACTGGTTGGAATGAAAAACCAATTTAATTCTCCACGTGTCATAGTACTCACTCTATAAGTCTTTAAAGGAACCGATCACTTTTCCGAATTTTTTTTTGTTCGAATTTTATTTTACCTAAAACTATTGACCGACGTCTTTTTTACTATATGCATTATTTGACATATTTCCAGATCATCGAAGATTCATGTGTCTTATGTATTATTGTAACCGCCTTTATCCATGATGCAATGAACTAAATATATCTCCATATTAAACTTGCAAACGTTTTGAACTGAAGTTCAATATTTTTCTTTTAAATAAGGATTACTCTGGATTTTGTATAATAGATTATTCCGATCGCCGACAAACAGGCTTAGTTTTTATTACGATTGTTTAGCTCTGACTAAAAGAACCAGAGATTGATACATTTGAAATGCTTATAAAGTTTGTTTTGTTTTAGCGAAATAAAATCGTATTTTTGGAAACATACCTGTGGTTGACACAAAATCAAATAGGAGCGCACAATATCATGAAATGCTTTTAATGACATTTTCCATTAAACTTGGAACTCATCTTTTATTATACATATTATAAATAGAACCAACCTAAAATAAATTGTATGGTATACATTGTACTGTTATTGACAAAAAATAAATCAAAAGAAAATTACTTGCAAATGTTGTTTTTCACAAAAGACCAAACCAATATTGGTAAACACAAATATAAATTGTTAATTCAGTATATCATGCGTGATCATAAATAATGGTAAAACAGAGTTGGATAAATCATCAAACGATTTGTATAATACCAGATGATAACCACATCAGGCCGGGTTATCATCTCGAAGGTAAACAAATACGTCAGTATATCATACGTTATTCGCGACGATAGAATAAATATCAATATACGATATTTAGCTTATGAACACACACGAAAAACAACCTCAAGTCCCAATGGAATATTCCTATTTATTGAAACACAAAGTAGAAGTGACAGGAAGAAAAATAAATACGCGTGGTTCGGCGAAAGTTAATCAAATTCTCGAGAAAGAAGACGCTAGTTATGAGAAAAACCTTCGATCGATGCTCAAGGGAAGAATCTTTTATTAAGTATTAGATATTAACAAAACTTTTGTATTATATTCAGGAATAATCTTATTCTATTGGTATTTTTTGTTACATTTAGGAAACCAATAAGGCTTAGACCAGGCGTTCAATCTAACTTTATACATCCAAGTCTGCAGCGCGAACTATTTGGGAGTCGCAGAACTGCTGAGTCAGATGTATGACGAAGCAGAATGGATCCGCACGTACGATACAAACCTATTGTTACAATTCAGCAATTGCGAGCGATATTAGTACTTGTAAGATGAATTGGTTCTTACTAAGCTGGTAGCATCTATCTTATATTGAAAATGTTTTGATCGAAACTGTACCTAAAGACCAATCCAACCCTTTGTTGAAGAGCTTTCTCTGCAAATAAGCAAGCTTTTCGGCCAAGTGTACTCACATATTCCCAATTTCAGGGCATGTGAGTAGGTGCTACAAAACTTCCAATTTAGTACCCGTTTACCCTACATGGGGAGTACAGTTTAGGAACCGAACCTCACTTCAATTTAGATCAAGTCGTAAATTACGAAGTTGGTATCTAAAAGCGAAAACGCTTTTCAGATTCACGCCACTTTTAGCCGGAAATATTTCCTCGAAGACCGTATTTTACTTTCAATAGATTCTTCAACATTCAGAAGAAGTAAAGATAATTATTTATGCTTAGGAAGAGTCTGACAAAATTAAGTACACTCCGATTCGCACGATAATCGTATTAAAATGAAACGGGAAAGTTTTTTTGTATTTCAGGAAGCTTGATTTTCTTTGTTTTGCCTATTTAAGTTGAGATTAAGTAAGGAGTTCCATTCAAAGTGAAACGGATTGTGAGCATTTGAGCAGTTGAAAAGAGGGAATTGAAATGGTGGTGTTACATCTGTCTTTTTCTAACAAAGAGGTGATGGAAAGAGACATAAATATTTTGTCGCCACGGCATTGGATTAGTTCAGTGGCTGGATTGTTGCTGGTTCAATTTATAGCGTGGACGGGGTTGTTAATAACATTGTTACAGAAGATTTGACGTCTGAACAGTCAACTGGTGAAATAGGAAGCTAACAATTTGTTCACTGTCATTATTTTACTTGTATTCTGGCTAATAAATTTAAGCACTAGCGTTCATTCATTTGGGTTAGTTTGAGAGTACAGTGAAATAAAGGGCTGTGCTTTTACAGTTGTACACGCTACATAAATCTATAACTATTTAATGGATCGTAAACGGTACATAGATGTAATTGTAATTTACTATGGATTGAAATTCATCTTTTTTTTACTAACATGCCTTGAACCTATGAATATAATATAAAATATTAGAATATTTGTTCTGGAGATGTTTAAGTAAAGAGTTACTTCTCGACATCATTCTAATATATTTTTTTATTGATCGGTTGACGGCCAATCAATAAAACAAAAAAATAAATAAATAGAAAATTTAGAAATACTTATAAAAATAAGTAATTGAGATTTTGTCGTAAGCTGTAACCTAAAATTAATATTCCTTTAATAACGAAAGATTTAATAGTACGCGCGAAGTTTACGCAACGATATACCTAATTACTAAAATAAATGATTACAAGTTCTTACAGATTAATCAACGATAACCTTTGCTAGGGCACTCTCAGGACATCTTATGAATTTTCTATTTAGAAATTCAAAACAAAGGCCAATATATCTAATATCTTAGCTTGATCAGGCATATTTCAAAAACATTTATATTAAAGTTTTAATTACATTTGCTTATATTAAACATCTACTGTTAATTAGAAGAAGTATTACAATAATTTGCCTATATTAGTTTTCGTGTTGTCATTGATTAAATATCATTTATCATTAATCTAGCATATTAGAACTTAAATCATCCCCTCCGAATTTCGGTCACTTTATTTAGATTGCTCTTTATTTACACTTATTAGTAGCGTCGAGAAATATGTATTATATTAAATATAATAACTTACTTGCACGTTCTTCTCTATAGACCTCTATAATTTAGAATATACAATTAGCATCACTTTCCTGACTGACTTCTTGACAATTCAAAAGTGCAATTGTGAATGGTTTATTTGAATAAATGCTTGATTCTGATTTAGATTCTGATTCTGGTGGCCAATCTTAACAGAAATTAGCCAAGTACATAGGAGATATTATAGTGCACTAGTGTGTGCGTTTTTTTAGGAGGTGGGGAATCATCTAGTGATTTCTCCCGTTCTAAGGTAGTGCGGGAAAAGGTTAGACTTTGACTGACTAAAATCCACCTATGTGCCTCACCTTCAGTTGCTCTTCGCGGTCTAGGACCACTGATTTTCTTTTCAGAAATTCCCCCGTAGCCTTTGTGGACATCGGCTGGGTCCCTACGGTTCAGCTGACAGCTGTTTACGGCTCGCGTGGAACTGATGACTTGGGGTCGGTCTTTATCGAACGAGCGGATAGCGAGCTGTCTATTGCTCATCGTCCGTAAGCCCATGCTTGCTCCGTGATACCCAACGTCAGGGACGTTTCCTGTTGCGGCGGTAAGGGTGTGTGGACGTTTCCTCACTCTTGCAGCCATCTCCTTCGCTAGTATCACTGCTTCTCAGAAGGAGGTTACCGCATCCCATCCTGTCTCGCTCCGGACCGTAGCCTGAACCAGGGCTCGGCGCGAGAGGTCACCACCGTTGATTGCCTCCACGAGGTCACAGTGGTGCTCAATCTAAGCGGGGCATACCTCCGAAGCACGAGGGTGTCACACCATCAACTTCTAGTCTCCGGGACGCTAGAGTGTAATTTTAAACAGAAAACTCAATAGTATTTTTGCTTGAACCGGGAATCGAGGCAAAGACCTTGGGCTTGACTTGACTTTGCGCGAGTAAGAATGCAGAGCAGCGTGTAACAGAAATGTTTTGGCTTGACTGTCAATGGACATCATTTGGCTACTTTCGCATTATTTCCACTTCGTTAGGTAACTGTAAGAATAACAGGCTTTTTCCCGCGGTGCCGCTCCCGTGATCTATCCCACAAAAGCTTTTTTCGGGAAAAGAGAACCCTACGGCGTTCATAAGAGATTATCTCTTCAAACAATCAACAATCATTTACTTATTTACTATATAATAAATGTCACAGTCGAATTTGTTAACTGCTCAAAACCATTTTTAACAAGAATCATTATGAAGTACATTTTACCTGTTAAAATTACTCAAAGTTACTAAGATACCTGTTAGGTTGATAGTTTTTTTTTGTGAACATTTTGTAAACAGTTTTAAACTAATTCTAGTGAGTAATGACAAGTAACGTTCCTTCACATGTCTTTTATAGACAGGTTGTTATATCATCATAATTATTTCAGCCGAAAGATGTCCACTGTTGGACATACGCCTCCTCCAAGTGTCTCCATAACGACCGGTCCTGTGCGTCTCACATCAATCGTACACGAGACTCACCAGGTCAACGATTTATCTTGTGGTAGGACTTCTAACACTGTGTCTTCCGGTACGTGGTCGCCACTCCAGAAGTTTTCATCCCCATCGACTCTGCAAGCAATGTGCCCACTACCGCTTAAAATTGGCGATTCTTCGGGCTGTATCGGTAATCTTGGTTCTTTTGCAGATATCTTCATTTGTAATGTGATCACGCAAGGAAAGTCTGAGCATAGAACTTAATTGACACTGGCAATGCATTCCACAGGCAAGCGGCCTGGATTTTAACCCACAAATGATCAGATGACATAAAAAATGAAAAAAAAAAAAAAGGAGTCACAGCGAAACTTTAAACATCATACTCCTTCTAGATAGAATACATGAAAGAGAAACTGTGGGTGCACTAAAAATAGTACTCATTTATCTAACTTCACATCTTTTTCGTTTGGTATATAACCTAATTTTGCAAAGGGTCTTGTTTGAATACGTTCATACCATTAAGGACCTAGTTTCATTTGCTGTAAGGATCCGGTTAGTTATGTATATTACCGTATATTTACGCGTTGAAGTAACACAAGTGCAGTATTCCAGCAACAAAGGCAGCCGGACCATTGTGCGGCCAACAGGACTACCGGAAAATTGGATATGTCACGTGTCGTCGTGAAACATATTGTTAGGTCCAACAAATTCCCCAGCATTTTGCACTGGAATTAAACATAAACGCTTGTATCATAGGACCATTTTACCTTATCAAAGGACTTTGCAAAACGTCTTGTTGTGAAGTAAATTGATTACACTTTTTCTTTTGGTGCTGAACTTAATTTTCTTTGTTATGCTTTTACTACTTTTTTTAGTTGGGATATCATCAAATAAGTTTTCTTGCTCTAAATTGAGCGAAAGCGAAAGCAAAGGGAGCGTCAGACTTATATTTATTAAAATCCACCTGTGTTCCTTCAGTTGCTTTTTGCGTTCCAGAGTCACGGTAACTCTTTCAAACTACTCTGCAGCCGATATCTTTACTAGGTGTATCTATATTTTAGATGCATGTGGTAGTAATTTTCGATTCATGGTAAGTTCGGGTAGTTCCTGCACCGGATTCGTGCGGAAGCGACGCCCTGGTGTCGCCACTGTGTGGACCGCCCGGAGGACACGGTGGAGCATACGGTGGAGGTGTGCCCCGCTTGGGCAGAGCAACTCCGTGTCCTCGTGGGGGCGATCGGCGGCGACGATCTCTCGCGCCGGGCCTTGGTACAGGCCATGGTCTGGAGCGAGGAGGAGTGACAGGCGGTCGCCTCCTTTGCGAAGCAGTAGGTAATGCTTGCAAAGGAGACGGCCGATCGCGTGAGGCAGTGGTCTTCACGCCCCAACCGCCGCCGGGATTCCGATCCCAATTTCCGGGCACCGTAGGCGCGGGCTTGCGGACGGCGAGCAATGGGTGGCTCGCCGTCCGACCGTCCGGTAATCTTCCGGACCGAACCCAAGTAGTCAACGGCGCGTGCTGTTCCACGCGCGCCTCAAGGAGATGTCAGCAACTGTAGGGGCCCAGCAGAGTCGAAGCCTACTGGGGCCAAGGGTCTGATTCTGAAAGGAAGACTCGGCCCTGGTACGAAAGGCAACGAAGGAACAGGAGTGGGTTTTTAGTCAGTAAAAGTCTGACACTATCTCCCGCCCCGCCCAAGAGCGGCATCCCCCGCTCTTGAGCGGGACGAGATATATAAAATGATTTTCCCACCGGAAAAAAAGTACTTTTCGATTCAAATAAGAATAGGAACGTCAATGACCTGTCAAAAGTTATTTGAAAAGTATGGTTAGCAAATAAAATTTATTTGCCTATCAATAACGGTAACGGTATCATTACGCGTTGTTATTCCAAAATGACGCGTCGAACACATTAGTAAGTAAGAACTTTATCTAAAAATAAATCATGGAAAGATACAAATATTATTTCTTTACGATCAGAGTAAGATCTTTCCAGTCTGATGACCGTAAGAAATGAATATGTTTTCCGACAACATCTACAGTAGTGGAAGCACGAAGTGGTTTAAAAATCTGAAGTATAGCAAATAGCGAAATAAAACAGACCATCAAATATTACTTCCACAAAAGTTATGATGTCGTTAACATGATTAATGTAGTTCCAGAATCTTGACTTGATTGGCATAAACTGAATTTAACTTTGTTCGATATAGAAACTTTTATTAGAAGCTCTTGGAAGAAAGATCAATTTAAAAATACAATGCGTTCCAAATAAGAATAGGATCGATTGCTATGTTGTGACGTCACGTCATACTGTCAAATCGTAAGAAATTTGTCAAAATTTAAGAACTCAGATAGCTCTCACGCCCCAGCCACTGAGATCCCGATCCCGATTTCCAGCCACCGTAAGCGCTGGCTTGCGGACGGCGAGCAACAGATAGCTCGCCTTCCGAAAGTCCGGTAACCGTCTGGACCGAGCCCAAGTTGTCGAAGGCGTGTATTGTTCCACGCGCGCCTCAAGGAGATGTCAGCAAAACCGTAAGGGCCCAGCAGGGTCGAAGCCTACTGGGGCCATGGGTGATGCGAAAGAGAACCCCGGGGCCCTGGAACGAAGGAAAAGAAGAAACAGGAGTGGGTTTTTAGTCAGTAAAAGTCTGACACTATCTGACGCTCCGCCCAAGAATAGAAGAGCGGGGGATGTCATGGATGATTTTCACACCGAAAAAATAAAACCAAGTAGTGACGGTGGCAGTCTTGATCCGTCCCAGAGGACGAAAATTCTTGGGTTCTCCTCGCTTCCTGATAATTTTTTTGTTTAATTTATAAACTCGAATCCCTAGCTTGTAATTTAAGTGAACACCACATCATAATTAATATCTCTTCACCAATCTATACTTATCAATATTCCAAAGTGGATAGCCACACTTTCTGCAAAATATATGAAATATTGTCGTAATAATAATTGTCTATATCGACAGCACAATTATGATTTAATAAAATTCGCCGTCCATTGTCAACGTTTAGGCCTGAGTGCCCGATAAACAAGAACCCCATTCTAGGTAAACAAAACAAAATAACACTCAATTCCAACTCATTCACCTGTAAATTTGGTGATAAACAAATCCATCATGAAATTGTTCCTTCATTTAAATAAATATTTTTCGAATAAAATTATTCGATGCATTGAAACAGACATGTACGGTACTTAACGCCCAGGAATCCAGAAATAAATGCTGAAACAATTTTGGGTCGTTTTTGTGTTGATTTTATGCCATTTCGGTACAAAGGAACAACGTACCGACTGCCAACAGCTGGTCGTTACCGAACATCCCTTTTTGCCTGATGCTACAAATGGTAAGCCTAATAAGACAAATTTCAGTGTAATAGTTATTGGGGTTGGTCTATATTATAAAGGTTTGAAAATGCCTTTCGTTTATGGACCAATTTGTTTGCTTCACTTTACTTTGATTAATAAGGAAGAGTGATGTTGATAAACTTTATAGCTATATAATATGTGCTTTCCCTTGACATCAAAAAAGCTGAAAGTAAAGTTTCCTTCAAGCGTAAAATTCGGAACTTGAAGTCCTCTCAACCTTAGATTTCATATTTATTATAGTATTTATTAGTTTATTATATTAGCCCATATATGTATTTTATTATTATAAGCCACTTAATTTAACGATACTACATTCTATTTCAAATACCTGTTATTTATTAATTGTGCACCCCTACCACAGTGTTTTCGTTTTTAACCCAAAGGTTGACTGGTAGAGAATGCCTTGTGGCATTAAGTCCGCCTATGTACCAATACTGTACATGAAGTTTAAATAAATAAATTGGCATACTGATGCTAAAGTTCTTAGATATAAGGCTGAATTACAAAATATAGTATTATTGCACTAAAGCGTCTTATTAATAAAACTAGCTAACGCGGCAGATGTTGTCTTGTTTTAGCTATAAATTATTAAACACGCGAAAGTGAAACAGTCGTAGTTTTCTCCACTTTACTGCGCAATTTCCTTAAAAAAAATCCTAAAGTAAAAAGAGTTTCATTTTTATTTGACTGGTCTGTTGGTCTAGTGGTTAGTGGCCCTGACAGCTATGCCGGAGGTCGTGGGTTCGATTCCTACCCAGGACAAATGTTTGTGTGATGAGCACAATCATTAGTTCTGTGTCTGGGTGTAATTTATTTATAATATGTATGTATTTAGAAATATATAAGTATGTTTATCAGTTGTCTAGTACCCATAACACAAGCTCTGCTTAGCTTGGGACTAGACGGCGCTGTGTGATAGTTGTGGAATATTATATATTATATTATTATTATTTGTATAGAATACATACCATTAGGTAAAGGAGGCGAAAATGGTGTGACAAATGTGACGATCTTATCCCGGGATAAACTTGGCCAGTGATCGCCCAAAACAGAGGTTTAGAAGAAAAAGAGGAAGGTTTTGCCCAGACACTAAATAGACTAAAAAAAAACATCTATAATAGTTTTGTCTCTTCTTTATTTAACACCGACTTCCGAAATTAAAGTTATTTCGTACTTTTCAGTGTTTTTTTTTTACATTGAAGTCAGTTCTAATTTTTTTTGTAAAAAGTTTTTTATTTTACACTTTTTAGTTATAATATCACCACTAAAAAGTACCCCTTAGCCATACTTAAATACCTTACAGCCAGAGTGCATCTCATGAAAATTCTAGTAATACCAAACACGATTAGATTAAATTAATATATTACAGTGTTCGGGTGCCTACCTTCAGGCTTCATCATCCGATCAGTTTGATACATTCCCCCTCTTCTTTCAGTCATTCATGTACGATTACTGACTACATGAATAAATAAAGCAATTTTACTTGTTACGACAGTTCCGCTGTGATCATATTAGGAGCTCTGTTCCATATCTTCGAAGTTCATGATCAGATCATAACAATATGGGACTAACTAGGAAGCATAACTTTTCAATCAAAAGAATAATTTTCAAAATCGGTTCTCAATTGACCGAGAAATCGGGGAACATACATACGAACATTAATACAACCTCCTGCTTTTTGAAGTCGGTTAAAAAGTAACACAACTTATACAAAAATGTACAATGCAAGCGACATCACTAGGAATGTTTAAATTATATAAATTTAATCTTAAATTAGGTAATGTTCTAGCCTGGTAGGTACCCGCCTTTATTTTTAGCTAGGAACGTAACCAAAGTTGCTGCTTGATCCTCGCCGTCAAAGTTTAAATAGTGTGTAATTAAGTACGCAGTTAAGGCTGCTGTTGTTGCAAACACGCCAATAATTTGATACACGCGGTTACGTCGAAGTTAGTTGCTTGCTTCTTAGGAAGGCGTTAGATCATTATGCTTCATTGCCACGTTTTCACTAAACTTTGAACTCCACTTATGCTTGTATGAAAACGTTGTCTTATTGTATAATATTGAATGTAAAGTTCTCAACGATTAATGCAATTGTCTCAATTTATCTGCTATTGTAGACATCATGTTTTTGCCGGAGAACAAGGTGGAGGTATGTCCCGTTTGGGCAGAGCACCACTGTGTCTACCGCCCTAGGGGCAATCGGTGGGGGCGACTTCTCACGTTCGGCCCTGATCGAGGCCTTGGTTTGAAGTGAGAAGAAATGTGAACTAGTCACCTCTTTCTGCGAAGCAGTTATGCGAGCAATGGAGTGGGTGGAAAGGCAATCTTCACGCTCCCGCCGTCGCAGGAAACAGCCCTGAGTGTTGAAAGTCGCTGGGCGATTCCCGTCATTGTAGATGCAAGATTGTTTGAAAGAGAGAGAGAGATTGCTTGAAACTCAGAGAGCAACTGAAGGAACACGGGTGGGTTTTAGTCAAAAATGTCTGACAAAATAAAATTTGGACGGACAGAGTCCCAAATTTTCAGTCACTAGTAAAGTATTTAAATACTTTACTGGTGATTGAGAATTTGTTAGTAATAAAAATGAGTCAGTAATATTATATTAGAAAGCTTAAAAAGTATAAAACTATTAGAGTAGACTCTTAATCAGTTTTTTACTTTTTACGCTTTCTTACTATTACATAAAAGGATTTGTTGCAATCCTCAATTCTGTTATACTTTTTGGAACCACATAGTAATAAATTGAAACAAACACACAAGAACAGAACGTCTATAAAACAAACGAGGACAGTAACTAATTGTTAATTAAGAACCCGTTAACGATGTTGCAACAAAATAAAATGGTTTCCAGTTCTACCAAACTAAAGTGTCCATTCTAAAAAATATTATTTATCTTACAGCGGCGGAACGGATAAGCTAAACAACAAAACTCAGAATTCTGGTGTTGAAGTTAGACCGCTCTAGTGGCAGTAACAAATTGACCCGTCGCGAGATCTATTAACGGTTTCTGTTTTGCTCCAAGCCTTTGTGCACTGGACCGAGGATCCTAGCAGCATAGATTCTAATCTATAAGAGTAAATCTGTGATAATAAAATTTATTGCGCTTATAGAGGAAATGGATGTAGATCGATTTCATAGTGAAGTGGGATCTTAGAGGATACTATTGAGGTTCATTGTGATAATGTAAGGATCGAAGTAAATAATAATAATAAAAAACAATAGACTCCACATTTTGAGTCTGTTGTGTTTTTTTTTAGTTTAGTTGTAAATACTAAAAAGTACAGAACAATTTTATTTTAGAAGTCGGTGTTAAATAACGGAGAAATAAAACCAGACCCCTTGGGAAAGTTCCTTGAAATTGACTGTATGTTATGTAAATATTTTATTATTTTACACATACTGAACCTAAATTGTGTGCAAGTTTTATAGTAAGGTACCAATTGTCTCTTAAATTTGAAGAGTGCCATTGATTTCTCCGGGATCCCATCATCAGATCCTGACTTGATGCCCATGGGACCACTATACTAAAGTATACCTGTTCAAATAAAAAAAAACAAACCAAATCGGTACAAACATCTTTGAGTAATGGTTTCTAATTTTTCGAATACGACAAAAGTCAATAATAACAATAATAATACCCCGTCGCCGTATCTCTACGTTGACGTCGTGGTGGGGCTTGCGTGCTCCAAAATACCCTAGGTCTGTATCGGTAGCGTTTGCTTTGCCGTAACATGCCAAGGGTGAGGGGCCAGACAAAGAGAGATACTATCCGCAGGGTAGTTTTGTGGCGAACTGTTAAGTACATTAATGACCACGGACCCGATCTTCCGGGAGAAATGTTGTTCCTCATCTCCGGCTTGCCTTTGTTGGTCGGCCGTAGTGAACACTGACGAGGAGCGGAGCTCCCACCTCTCTCTTGCCTTTATTGGCTGGCTTGAGTGGAGATTCGCATTAACCGGGGCTTGTCCTTGGATGCACTAGCATAGCGTACAGGGATAATCGTCGGTTGGTACCACGTTCTATTAAAAGCGTATAAGGGGCCTCTGCGAGTTGGTTTCGACTCCTCTTACGCCTTTAAAAGGTCCAGGACCCCAGGGTTCTGATATATAGCAGCTCGCAATAATAATAATAATAATATTTTTTTTTTTATGAATGATTTTTTTTATTGGAATATTTAAAAATATAATTTATTAAATATATAATTAAATATTTCATTTAACATTTATATAAAATGTTAAATGAATAAACGGATATATAATAATATTCACACAAGTATCACACAACGCCGTCTAGTCCCAAGCTCAGCAGAGCTTGTGTTATGAGTACTAGACAACTGATAAACATACTTAAATATTTCTAAACACATACATATTATAGATAAATTACACCCAGACACAGAACAAATGATTGTGCTCATCAAACAAACATTTGTCCTGGGGGGGAATCGAACCCACGACCTCTAGCATAGCAGTCAGGGCCACTAACCATTAGACCAACAGGCCAATAAAAATATACCTATGTGAAAGGCTTTTTAAATTAATCCCGTAGTTTTTAAGTTTATTCTTTAACAACAAAAACACAAATTTGTTCCTCTTTACTACGAGTATATTACTAGCAGCTAGCAGCGGCCTGACCAGCGCAAAAGTAGATTTTTTGCGGGATTTTCCTATGTCCTTTTTTTTGACAAATTTCATCTGAATCCCTTCAGCAGTTTCAACGTAGAGGAGTAACAAACATAGACAAAGTTTCACAAACTTTTTGCCTTTATAATATTAGTATCTATGATTAGTATTAGATTTCTCTTTCATGCAGGCAAAGCCGTTATGCTCACATCTAGTATAATGTATCTTTATTATTATTCTGTGAATATTTAAAGGGTTTAGAGTTATTTGAAATTAGAAACATTTAAATAAAAATCAATACTATCTGCCAAAAATAAAAAATCATTTGTCCAGATTATGAAATCCAAATTAATCATAACGTCCATACCTGCCCAGTCTCTCGTTATCCTAAAACGAATAGCCATGCCACGGACTCAGGATATTGATGTAATAAAGGCAGAATGGGAAGGACCGGAATGCGGAGTCATTTTTCAAGACAATTCCCCGCCAAATACCCAACAATATGGCCGCGTGCTTGTAACAGAAATAATTTAAAATAGATCCCTCGGGTATCACTCAATCAAATTGACTGTTTGTTTTTGTTTCATCTTCAATATTGGACAACGAGTTTTATTACGTGGTAGAGATGTATGTTGGTATAGATACTGACTTACCTATTTTGGTTTATTGCTGTAACATTGATGGCGTTTCCACCAAACCGTTATGCGGTCAAAAGAAATCTTCAACAATCGATTTTCTACAAACCTAGCCTTAATCGCCATTCTGTACTATTCCAACTCGATACCTGATCTGATTTCTTTATGACCTAAAATTTATATTCCGTTCAGTGGTCGACAAGTCACGTCCGATTAAGATAGGGTTGGTACCTGTTTCAGACGTTAACTCTTTACGGGTTAGTGGCTCTTAAAGAATGCGGGAACACGTACTGACTAAACTTGCCAATAAAGCCAGCCATAAGCGAAGTGTTATTACGTAATGGTAGTAAGTTACAACTGTTTGTTTTATGGTAATGTTTCTGCGGATTCTGTAAACAGAAAGTTTTGATTTTGTACAAAAAAGGGTTTTCACTGTCTTTGAAGTTTCGGTTCAAAGTGAAGATGGACTCCGACAAATTCAGCAGGTATCAGTATGTCATTAATATTTATTGCGGCATATTCGTGAATGGTGTCAAATAATTCAGTGGAGTCATGGCATAGTATTAATCATTTACTAAGTGAATGATTTTGAATGAATTAAAATTATTCTTAATTAGTGACCGGCTTTGCACGAGTGCAACTTGTATATATGGAAAGCTTGTTTATTGCTCTTTCTATTAGTGAAAATCGCATCAAATTCCGATATGTGGTGTAGGAGGATTTAACGGATAAACAAACAGACATGAGAAGTGACTTTATTTTATACCGCACTGGCTATCGCTTGCGGCTACACTCTCCTAAAATGACTTTTTAACTGACTTCAAAAAAACACAACTAACACTTTTAGCCGATTCAGGAGCTGATCTCCTGTCCTTTAGCGCCATGGAGACTGGAAGTTCAATGTGGTTGTAGAGAGATACATAGAGGATTCCATCTGAATTAGTCTAAAATATGTAAAGGCATTGTAGGAGCCATTACACTGAAAGAGCCTCAGTCATCTGACTGAGGCTCTCGGTGTGTATTATTGTTATTAATTTTAATTTTTTATGTAGAAAGGCCAGTCCAACGATCTCCTTGGACTGGCTTTTCTACATAAAAAATGAGCCGTTGCGAAACACCTAACCATCGCCCTCTCTCGCCAACATTTACGCCAAGGGAATCCGCTGAATCGGTGCAACTATTAAGTAAGATAGATAGTTTACCAAAAAACAGTACACAAGTCACTAACACCAACATTACAGTACCTAAAATAAATATTACACTCAACTTAAGTAACTGTAGCAACGTTAGTTTAAATTTTTCTTAATTATACTTAAGTATTATTTGTTACTAGCGTCTGCCCGCGGTGTCGTTTGCGTGGAAGTAGGTTTCTCCATACAAACTTTAGACCCCCGTTTCATCCCGTTAGGGGCAGAATTTTGGAAAATCTTTTCTTAGTGCTCACCTGCGTTATAAAAGGAAATCTTGTGCAAAATTTTACGTTCCTAGTTCCAGAATTTCGACTGTGCGTTGATATGTCAGTCAGTCAGTTTCTTCTTTTATATATATAGATAATTAAAGGACTATTCTGTAATACTTACCTGTCATAATGTAGTAGTTAATACCTAAACTGAAATAAAAGCATCTTGTGATTGTAAATGTTTTTTTTTTGCATTTAGTAATTTCCTCGCTGTGGTGGGATGAAAAGTTACGTGTTGCACTCGAGTGCAAAGATATTTCACCTCGTGCTCTTTTGATTCTCTCGCTAACGCTCAAGCCCTCCTAGCCAAGTTACAACCGTTTGGTGTCGAATCTCGTTCTCTAATCGGTAACGCATCGGTTTCAGCAATTGTAGAAAACGATAAGTTGGTAGTCATGTTGACGCGCCTGAGTCGGCCGCTCGTTCTACAATAACAAAGGATGTAGCGTTGAACATTATAGAAACGATAACAATTCATTCTATCATTTTGAACGATGTGAACTTGGCTACGAATTTTCTATTCGTTTCGTCTGACCACGTGACTTAATGTTGAGATGATGTCATTCCCATACATTTGATTGTTTTCGACTAGGGTTAACGTTAGCAGATTATCAACTTGGCTAGGATTCTAATTTTAGAATCCTTCGCTTACTCGGTCATCAAAATTGGGTACGCTGTTAAAAAGAAACTTTGCACTCTTTATAACAAATAACTATTACCTCTTTTTATTATTAGTTTAGATTTATTTGTTTATATCACAAATTCGGAATGATGACGTGTTAACATTACTTTTGGATTTGATAATAATCTCTTTAAATTGAATGGTATTAAAAATATAAGGAAGTTAATTAATCATAAAGAAATCATAGTTTCAATATTTTGCTAATGGAATATTGTTTTGGACATGCCACGAACAAATGCTAAACACTCTTTGGTAGTTGGTAAGTATTTTGTGGAAAAATGAAAATTGGTTATAAAGCCAATGTTTATATTTTCTTCTTCCTCCTTCATTAATAATGAAAAATACGAATAAGTCGTGCACAAACTCTTAAAAAAACTTACCGAAATATTATTTGGGCACGCCACAATTATGGCGGTAAGTCCCCTCTTTGAGGCGTGGTTGGAAAAACCTCACGGCGTTCTCACCTTCCGCATGACGCAGGTTCTCACTGAATACGGTAAGTTCGGGAAGTTCCTGCACTGGATTCGTGTGGAAGCGACGCCCGGGTGTCGCCACTGTGTGGACCGCCCGGAGGACACGGTGGAGCATACGGTGGAGGTGTGCCTCGCTTGGGCAGAGCAACGCCGTGTCCTCGTGGGGGCGATCGGCGGCGGCGATCTCTCGCGTCGGGCCTTGGTACAGGCCATGGTCCGGAGCGAGGAGGAGTGGCAAGCGGTCGCTTCCTTCTGCGAAGCAGTAATGCTAGCAAAGGAGGCGGCCGATCGCGTGAGACAACGGTCCTCACGCCCCAACCGCCGCCGGGATTCCGATCCCGATTTCCGGCCACCGTAGGCGCGGCCTTGCGGATGGCGAGCAATGGGTAGCCCGCCGTCCGACCGTCCGGTAACCGTCCGGACCGAGCCCAAGTCGTCGACGGCGCGTATTGTTCCACGCGCGCCTCAGGGAGATATCAGCAAATCGTAGGGGCCCAGGAGGGTCGAAGCCTACTGGGGCCATGGGTAGTGTGAAAACGAAACCCGGGGCCCTGGGATAAAGGCAACGAAGGAACAGGAGTGGGTTTTTAGTCAGTAAAAGTCTGACACTATCTCCCGTCCCACTCAAGGGCGGGGGATATCATAAGATGATTTTCCCACCGAAAAAAAAAACCGAAATATTATTGTTATTAATTTTTTACACGCGAATTTGGCGTCAGTTGTTTTACTATTTAAGATCAATTTTAATGACATATAATAAACCTGAAACTTAAGAAAATGTAAGGTAACGCAACTCGGACCACAAAGATACAGGTTTTGTCTATTTTCGGGACTACTTTTTAAATGACTCTGTTAACTTTACTAATTAGTGTAAGAATATTATAAATTTAATTTTAACGTGACCTGCTCACTGACACTTAAGTTTGGCGATGTCTGAAGAATCGTCAAACTTTAGCTGTAGTTGCTGGGCACAATGCTAGCAGAACAAATGATCGATGGGGCCGAAAGGTTCTGGAGTGGCGACCACGTACCAGAAAAAGCAGCGTTGGAAGGCTTTCCAAAAGTCAGACTGATGACCTGGCGAGAGTTGCGGGAATCCGATGGACACGAGAGGCACATGACCTATCGGTGTGGAGAGGCTTGGGGGAGGCCTATGTGCAATAGCTGACATCTTTCGGGAGAAATGATGATGATGATTAAGGTATAATTAATTGTTGCAATGGACCAATATATTTACTTAATTGCAACACCAGAAAATAAAGGAATTGTTTCCAATTTTCTTTGTACATAATCGGATCAAATAATAACAGTCAATTGCACGTTTTATATTTTAGAAAACCTACTAATTTGATTGTTATTTACGTTCCGAGGCCTATTAATTTAACAAGCTTGCGCTTTCCTAACTCAAGAATGACGGCAATTGCCCGGAGGTGACTTTGATTCATCTCCAAGTTGGATCCCATTTAGAAACATTAATAACGAGAAATAATTTGCAATCACACTTCAGTCATTTTGTCAAGAACTTTGTCGCTCCGGGCAAAGTAATTGTTTTTATTGTCAACACAAAAATATGGAAAACGATTCTTTACTTTACATTTTGAGTGGCTGATTTGTAATTTTTATTAAATGCTTTTGAATAATTAGGTAAAACGTAAAAAGAAAGAGTTTTTATGCTTGTTACCTCAGTACTCGCATTTGTGAACCGATTTGAAAAAATATTGTTATATTCGATGTGATATAATTCAGTATTATTTCCATTATGACATTTTGTCAAGTTTTCTTATTTTTTCACACCACGGTACAGATCTATTCCTACTAACAAAAGTCAAATATTTAGATTAAATTATCACATTTGTTAGTATATATTAAATTGATTGATATTTATTAAAAATTAGTAGTTTATGATACCTACATAACAAAGGTTATTAAAATATTAATTTGAGTGTATAATCTGCCATTGGTGAAGTAATTAAATAGTTGGTAGTTGATTATGTGCAATTCGTGCGTGTTAAAATCGTGAGCTGCAGGAATGTCCAAAAAGTCACCGCGGGTCTGGAACGCCAAGGAAAACTGAAGCTACTGTTCTGCCCAGAGTGGTAAAATGTTATACGGATATTTATCGCAAAATATCTTGTCACATAACTGTGAGACAGGGTCGACTGCGTCTTTCTTCTCCTGGTTCAGCCCTCAGCGCTGTGGCTCTGTCTTAAACGAGTCTCAGCATTTTGCTGAGCGCTGGCCATTTTGCGCGGATGTGACACATATCCTACCACTTATATTATAAGCATTGAGAACTACCGTCCTCTCTCCATATTGTCCACCTTGTCAAAGTTTTTTGAAAGACTGGTTTATGACGAGCTCTATCCTTTATTACACAACTCGATAATTAAGCAGCATCATTGTTTTTAGAATGTCAAAGTGCTCATCATTCACCAACAATAAAAATACATTGTGTACATGAATTATAAAATAAATAAATAAATAAAAATATTACAACTCATACATACAATCTAAATATATGAAGTGTTCATTGGATAGAGTTACTGGAATCAGGGACCTTGGGATGCTTCTGGATAGTAAACTTTACCTGAATCAACACATTGATAACATTATTAGTAACGCTTTTCGCATGTATGGATTTTAAGAGGAGATGGAGCTTGTCTGGAACAGTGTGTAAGCATAACTATTAATGAATTTTAGATTTGATCATATTATCCCCAATAA
This sequence comes from Mythimna pallens, assembly GCA_961205895.1. Lineage (NCBI taxonomy): Eukaryota > Metazoa > Arthropoda > Insecta > Lepidoptera > Noctuidae > Mythimna > Mythimna pallens. The sequence continues at coordinate 14,568,844 of OY540834.1, forward strand.
AATTATCGTGTTTCAAGTCACAGGTTAAACTACATGTTGATGATAAAAATAATTTGACTGCGACATTTCTAACTATCTTTATTTGATACATTCCACACGAAATATGTTAGATACTCGTATTAGACTAGAAATTTAATATTCTTCCAAGCATGCTGAAGCTACCTCTTATCTTTAGTATCTTTGCGCAGTTGGATGCATTTAAAATTTTCTATATATATTTGAAGAGTACTTGAGAGTCTACATCAATTTTATATTTACAAAGGATTTTTACTTCACTCGCATTGATAGGTTGTAAGTGCATAGCTTATTTAAATTGGATAAATTTTCTTAAGATATGTACAAAGAAAAAATATTCTTGCTTGAAGTTATAATGTTTCAGATTTAATGTAAGGTGTGGTGATGACAGGTTTTTTTTTAAGGTGGGAAAATCATCTAATGACAAATCCCGCTCTTGGGCTTAGTGGGAGATAGTGTCAGAATTTTACTGACTAAAAACCCATTCCTATTCCTTCTTTGCCTTCGTCTCAGGGCCCCGGTTTCAGTTTTACACTACTTATGGTCCCAGTAGGCTTCTAGCCTGCTGGGCCCCTACGATTTACTGACATCTCCATGAGGCTCGCGTGGAACAATACGCGCCGTCGACGACTTGGGGTCGGTTTGGACGGTTACCGGACAGTCGGACAGAGCTACCCATTGCTTGCTGTCCGCAAGCCCGCGCCTACGGTGGCCGTTAATTACTGTACATATATATACGTTAGCATTACTGCTTCGCAGAAGGAGGTGACCGCCTGCCACTCCTCCTCGCTCCGGACCATAGCCGGATATGAAAGAAAAAAACGTATTGCGCCGACCCCAAATAAAACAGGACAAGGGCAGAATAATGATGTATAATAGGATGTTGCAATTGGGTAGTTGACTCATTTATTTATCATATGTATCTGAAAGTATAAAATAACTTTATTCAAAAGTGCAAATTTAAAGATTGTTATTGAATTTCTGTCAATGTTAAGTAACTAAGTTAGAAACCTTTCAAGTCTGACGGAAGGGGAAACTGTCAAGTAACAGAATAAGGATGCTCACATTTGAAATGTGACGTCACCGCCTTAAGGATACGTGTGTACGAATAAAGAGAGCGATTTACTCCCCTCGTGATTTTTAATTTTGGTATGAGGAAGAGTTGAGAGAGAGAGAGAGAAATGCTGCGCGTCAAAACTATGACAAAAGATGCTACCCGAACAGCTACCACTCTGAAGTGAGATTGGGCCGGACATGTCTGCTGCATGTCGGATGAGCGGTGGGCTAAAAGAGCCACTTATTAGGTCCCAGTAAACGCAAGGCGACACCGCGGCAGACCAAGGCCCGACGCGAAAGTTCGCCGCCACCGATCGCTCCCACGAGAAAACGGCGGTGCTGTGCCCAAGTGGGGCACACCTCTACCGTGTGCTCCACCGTGTCCTCCAGGCGGTCCACACAGTGGCAACACCCGGGCGTCACTTCCGCATGAATCCGGTGTAGGAGCTTCCCGAACTTACCAATGAGAACTTGCGTCATGCGGAAGGACGCCGTGAGGTCTTTCCAGCCACACCTCAAAGAGGGAACTTACCGTAGTGATGATAGGTGGAGTATGGCAGTGACCGAGTGGCATCCAAGGATTGGAAGAAGTAATGTCGGTCGCAGCGAGATGAGTAGACGATATTGTTGTCATTGCTGGTAGACATTGAAGGGTGGCACAGAAATGGGTTGACCTTTTTGTTTATCTGGTGTCCTTATTTTTAAGATATTTTTTTTCATATTTGTTTACTAGAACTAAAATAATAATAATAATAACCGACTTTAATTCAACGACTAAAACTTTGTTGGAAGTCGGTTAAAAAGCGTTTAATCTAGCAAATGAAAAAATTGCATGCATATTCCCTATTGTTTTTACACTAAAATTACACGGCTTACTCGACTGGCCTGTTGATCTAGTGGTTAGTGGCCCTGACTGCTATGCCAGAGGTCGTGGGTTCGATTCCCACCCAGGGCAAATGTTTGTGTGATGAGCACAATCATTTGTTCTGTGTCTGCGTGTAATTTATTTAAAATGAGAAAAGTATTTAGAAACATTTAAGTATGTTTATCAGTTGTCGAGTACTCATAACACAAGCTCTGCAGTTTAGTCCCAAGTTAAGGGACTAAATGGCGTTGTGTGAAGTTGTGTGATTATTATAAATTATTATTATAAAGCCTTACCAAGAAATTTAAGATACTTTCAAATCAATCTCAAATAATTTTTGTATTCAAGTCAAGGCAACACAAGTAAATATAGAAGAGTTCAACAATTATGGCCATTATCTTTATCAAAACTCCCACACATACACTTAGCGCCATTTGAGAGACTTAACTGTGAAGCTTTTATCCTTTCAATAGCGCTAAATATCATCTCCATGTGCCGTAATATTAAATTTTGTCGAATAAAAGCCGTAGCAGTAGGAGCCCCGAAAGATTATTATGCCCTTTAGGACCGCAAGGCGCCTTTGAAGAGCCCAGAAGTGATCTCTGATATTTCCTTAAGTATTTTCTAAAAATATACCTACAGGATATTGAAAATATTGATTTAGCGTTTTCTTTGTTACGCAACGGTTTTCGTTGGGATTTGTTGACGCATTTTGTAGGCGTCATCGTGTTAGCTCACAGTTTTTTTATTTTTATTTTTCAGGAAAATGACTTTTCGTTTTTTCCGCGTTCATTAATTTTTTTCTAATCCAAAGATTTGCGAGGCACGTCCTGACCGACTGGGTGCGTCACGCCGCGCCGTGGCTTTCCGCTGTGAATAGATGATATAAAGAGGACGGTTTTGTTTACTTGTGAAGTTGACTTGACATTTATTTAAGCAGTTTCGTGTTCTCAGAAAAATTACAAGATATTAGTAGTCAACTATTCAAACCTCATTTTTATGAGTTTTGCGAATAAAAATTTACTAAAGAGCTTATTTTTTTTTCTACTTTACCTTACATTTATTTTTGATTGATATAATGATGAAAGCTATTTATTTTCTTCATATTTTTATTAAAATAATTAAATCTATAATACGGGATAGCCTCTATCCCATACTCCCTTCCCCAATGGTTTTATATGATATGATACACACTTTAAGTGTCACTTAGATTGTATATGTATAATTATATTTACTGGCAGTACCTACACCATTGACTGACAACCCTTCTTTTATTTGAAGTTTATCGAGTCCATTCAAAGATTGCGTGGTAGATATCCATGTCAGGGATAAGAATACCATTATTCTGTATGGGTCTTTAATTAAGAACTATTTGTCGCCCGTGACTCCACTCACGTGGAATTAATGCTTTCTAACCTTTGCTTTGCAAAAATCAAACATCTGAGTTAACGAAAAAAAAGATATACTTATGTCTCAAGGGAATCAAAATTCATAGATAACTTACCGTTGACCTAGAATCCTAAAATTTAGCATGAAGTAAGGTCTTATAGCATCAAATGCATAGGAAAATATCTGAAAAAAAAATTGCAATTCGAAATAAATTTGAAAAATCTTCGTAACTCAATTCGGGTATTGAACTGTTTTCATAGGTTAGTTTATACGACACTTTCAGTACGCGAGATATTCTTAGTCCAAGAACGATCGAAGTAAGCTTGGAATTGTAGGCACTATTTTTTTATAACCAACCAGAAAATTGCTTACATTGAAGATAACTAGTGGCTAAGATAATTCAGACGCTCGCTATTTTGGCTGACTTAGTCATTTAGAAAGCAAAGAAAATTTTCAGAGGCGAATAATGCGATTAAAAATCGTCATAATCATTTCAACCGAAAGACGTCCACTGCTGGACATAGGCCTCTCCCAAGTGTCGCCACAATTAATGGTCCTGTGCATCTCACATCCATTGGACTCTCGCAACCGTTACCAAGTCATCGGTCCACCTTGTAGGAGGCCTTCCAACGCTACATCTTCCGGTATGTGGTCGCCATTCCAGAACCTTTCGGCCCCAACGGCCATCCGTTCTGCGAGCAATGTACCCTGCCCATTGCCACTTAAGTTTGGCGATTCTTCGTGCTATGTCGGTGATTAAAAATAAGTCTGTTTAATTAGCACCTATAAATTATCCTAGTATCTCATCATAATGACCTGTGCGTCTCGCATCCATCGGATTACAGTGACCCTCACCAGGTAATCGGTCCACCTTGTGGGAGGCCTTTCAACGCTGCGTCGTGGTATCTGTATCAGATACCTCATAAAAATCATCTAAATCTTTTCAGTCTTTTCAGTCTTTAAGCAAGCAAGAAATAACTTACTTACTTTTGCAAACCTTCCCCTTTACTATATTAGTGAGATACAGCAACAGAGTAGGTAGTATTTCAATGTTGGTTTACAATGAAGTTTATTCTATTATATTATACATACACATGTATAATCTAGCTTATACAAACCGAACCGTTACACAGTATCATGCTTCTTAGTAATAAGAAGGAAAAGTTCGTAGTTTGCAAGTACGTTGTACTTTACGTACGAGATCGGTTCTGGTCTGCTAGTGAGTTAGTGCACTTAACGAAACTCCTTTTACACTGTGCCAGTAATATAGTCGAGAAGTTTACGATAAATAGTAGCAAGTTGAGGTCATTAAAACATGGTACATTATGTGGCCGTAAACTAATACGGTACGTGTCGGTTCAATATCACTCTGATATTGGAAAGGCTAAACTTGTTAAGTGTGTGTTTGTTTGTTACTTCTTCACGTTCGAACGGCTGAATAAATTTCTTTGAAACTTGGTACACGGTTAGACCATATCCTGGAATAGATACTTTTTATCCTGAGGATATGTTTTCTTGCACATACTTTAAAGGTTGTGGAACAGAATGTAAGTCCCATATACATAGAAAAGGGAGGATCTTCTGACCACCATACGGATATTATATCTGGTCCTGGTATTCTACTCTATAGTTGATTTTGAGATATTGTATGTTTTTACGCAAAGAATTCTATGGTGCAGGATTTTGAATTTGTATCCGACTTCAAAAAGAAGGAGGTTCTATGTTCGGCTGAATGTATTTTTTTTTTGATTTCTCGGTCAATTGTAGACCGATTTTGTTAATATTTTTTTTTTATTGTAAGTTTATGCTTTCAAGTTAGTTTCAAAGAAAACTGGTTACGATCTGATCATGAACTTCGAAGATATGAAACGGAACTCCTCATAGGATCACAGCAGAACTGTCGTAACAAGTAAAATTGCTTTGTTTATACGTGTAGTCGATGACTGACTGAAAGAAAAGGGGGAGGGGATATATGGAACTGATATGATGATAAAGCCGGAAGGTAGTTACCGGAACTCTGTAATAAATTAATGTGACTTAACCGTGTTTGGGATTATTATAATTATCAAGAATGTACTCTGGCTATAAGGTATTTAAGTTTGGCTGATGGGTACTTCTTAGTGGTGGTACAATAACTAAAAAGTGTACAATAAAAAAGTTATTACAAAAAAAAATACAACCGACTTAAATTAAAAAAAAAAACACTGAAAAGTGCAAAATAACTTTAATTTCGGAAATCGGTGTTAAATAACGAAGAGACAAAACTATTATAGGAACACCGACTTCCGAAATTAAAGTTATTTTGCACACTTCAGTTTTTTTTTTTACATTGAAGTCGATTGTATTTTTTTTGTAAAAAGTTTTTTATAGTTTGTTTGACTTCATAGATGTCACTGCACTACTTACGCACAAAAATACATCAGTTAGCTGAATGATAACAGCCAGGCAATCGCTAGAATTTATTCTGAACGGCTTATCAGAACAGTGTCCTGTTTTTGCGTTCTTAATAAGTGTATGTACAATTACAGTGAACAAAGCGGGCTTGCTATGAATAGCTAGAGTAAAAAAGGTATGGAAAAAGGCATTTTTCCTCTACACATTTCCGTAGTTCTGTGAAGGGTAAATGTGGGACATTTATTTTTATAGCCAGTAAGATTGTCAGCGACCTACTTGCATTCGAGACATTTTATGTAATTGGCTTCTGCCATAGTCAGGAGCATTGTACACTGTAGATATTGTTCTTCTTTTCTTAAAGTTTTTGTGGGACTAATGCTTGGGAAGGAACGATAATGTTATCTTTTATATGAACTCGGTAAGAGATACGAAGAGTTGCGAAGATAGGCATGACGATGTGTCAGGGTGTCAAGGATACAAAAATCGCATTTTCTTTAATATTAATCATTTAATTTCAATATTATTATATTGAAATAATTTGATTTCAATAATAAACATCATGATTATTATTTTATTATATTTAAATATAATAAAATAATAATGTCTTTCGGCTTGAATGATCACGATAATGATGAAAATAACTACCGTAGAATATATATTACTAGCTTTTGTCTGCGGCTTTGCCTGCGTACATAAATATGTCACTCAGCAAGCAGCAATTAAAGCAGCTTTCGGCAAAAAATTTTAGCAATCGGACTAGTAATTTCAGAGATTACCTCCACAAGATTACAAACAAAAAATAAAAACTTAAAGTAATTAAAAATATTAGTGTAGATGAAAACACGTCTAAACATTGTTATCGTATTGCAATTGTCAATCAAAGATTTTTATCCCATTTTTCTGATCATACAAATGTATTAATTTATACAAACTGTGCCAGTTATTGTTTTTATTTAATTATTTTGTTCACAATGATGAATACAAAATTGGAATTATGACTACATAAGTATTCATATTAATGTGTCATGGACGATTGGTTTTATATAATGAGATAAAGGCACACCTACCACAATGTAGTATTTTTTAACTCAAAGATTGACTGGTAAAGGATGCCTTATTGCATTAAGTCCGCCTATATACCACTAGTGTACATTATGTTTAAATAAATAAAATAACCTGTACCTATATTCTCTAGTAGATAAATGGTTAAGAAAGTTTTAATATTATAAACTACCTAAATACACATCAAAAGATGTATACATATTTTTTATTATTAAAATATTTAAAAATATAATTTATGCTTGTATTAAGTGAATAAAGAGATAATAATAAATCGTTTTATTGCTGGTGATACCTATAATACAAATACCTTATAGACTTTAACAGTTTGATTTTCCCAGTGCTGTGCGATCAATCGTTGAAATCGGACGCGCCTGCACTGTATGCGAAAATTATTATTTAATTTGCGCCGAACGCGGCAAGTGCCGCTGCCATCATGCGTTCGGAAGAACTTATGGCGAACGAGGTCCTGGCATTCCTGCAGTATCAGCTCGATGTCATGGACGAGGTCAGTGTGACCCAGATCTGCACATCCAACTTCAATGAAGAGGAGATCCGCAGAGCGAAAACACTGCTGTACGAGTCGCAACGCATGGCTGACCGAATGCCGTCCCGTAGGAGGGATGAAAAAGGAGAGAGGAGTCTCCAGGACATTATCAAAGTGCTCAAGGAGACCGACCCAGATGACGTGCCGACTTTCGTGGCGAAGGATTTGCGCAAGCTGCCCCCCGTCACATTCGACCACGTTGACGTCACTAGACTGCTGCGAGACATCACAACCCTCAGATCAAGCCTGGCCGAGATGTAGTTGAAGTTGGAAGCATCGCAAACCATCATCAGCGATCTACGTACCGAGGTAGCAGATTTACGCAATACGGTATGTAGGTCACACGAGCGAACTACTAACATCAACACCAGTCACGGCGCATTGAATGCATCGCAGCGGAGTTTCGAGTCAGCAAAATTGGACTCGTCGCCGACCGCCGTCACTGCAAGTGATGCAAAAATGCGCCCCACCCTACCCGCGTCCCCCGTCTCTGGGGCACCGAAGCAAGTGAGCGCGTCACGTGCTTACTCTGCTGCCGTTGTTGCTACTCCAGTGAAAAATCAGCGGCCATCAAAGCAAGTGAGGGGTACCCAGGGGCCCTCCGTTCACGTTCGAAGCTCGTTACCTTCGGTAACAAGTCAAGGACAGGTCGATGAAGAAGGCTTCGTTCGTGTAGCAAAGAAGAAGAAGAAGCCTGCTTGTCGCAATCAGTGCGGTACCGCATTGACAGGTCCGAACATGTAGTTACGTCCCGCTATTCCATCGACGCAGCTGTACGTGTCACGTCTGCATCACTCCACGAACGTAGAGGATGTCGTGGAATACATAAAGATGAAGACCAGGTTCATCCTGAGAGTTGAAAGGTTGGAGTCGCGTCACAAGATCAACTTCAAATCTTTTGTTGTACGGGTACCGACTCAACATCTGGAGACTTTCATGAAGGAAGAATTTCGGCCGACGGGTGTCGTGTATCGGCGCTTCCGCGGAAGGCTACATGACACCACGACTCAGCGCAATACGTCGCCGCCACAACGTAGTTTTTATAATAAATAAAAATAGAATGTTATTATTATGTATTAGTTTATTATTTTTAAGATTGTTATTTATGTATAGTGTCTATGGGCCTTTGTAGCCTGAAATAAAGAGTTATTATTATAATTATATTATTTAACGTACATAACATAGTATATTTTGTTTGTTGAATCAAATCATATTTGATTTAGAACTATGTTACCAATACTTCACTTTGTACTATATTGCCTTGGTGCTGTCCTGTGGTACTTGTCTGTGGAAACGGCGGAATGCGTGTGGCATTCCGCCGTTTGCGGCCAAAATTCTAAAAGCACAATGTAAAGATAAAAAAAATCTTTGAAAGTAAATCAGTTTTTACACCTTTACAGTTCAATTTTTTTTTTAAATTATTGTCTCCCTTACAGTTGTAAAGTACATTATAGGTATCTATCTATAACTGTAATGGTAGTTACCATTATAGATATGGATACCTAATGCGAAAGAGCGGTCTTAAAATTAGTTTACAGTGTTTCCGCCCGATTACAATTTAGGTGTCTGGTCCAGATACCTCTTACCGCAGGCTCTATGCAGGAATCGTTCGGTTCATGGCCCTTTATGGAGCGCCGGTATGGGCGCCGTCGATACGAATGCGACTGGCGGCTAAACTGAACGCAAGCTAAAGGGTCATGGCCATCCGGATGGTGCGGGGGACACGGTTTCCCGCAAAGCGGCGAGCCTCCTTGCTGGTGACCACCGTGAGATTTGGAGTCTACAGTCCTTGCACACATACACGTTCTGCACGTGGAGATGCAACTCCGGGGCGAAACTCCGCTGCCACGCCAAGTCGCAGCATGGCGAACAGTGTTCCGGCGGGATCTCAATGGTAAAATGGCAACAGCGACTGTCGCAACCCAGTCCTGGGCACGCCATAATTGTTCAATAGTAATAACTAATATACTAAGTTCGTTAAATACAAAAAAACACTATAGGTACTCAAAATAAAAACCGCAATATGTAACCTACTAATCTACCTATCTATATAACATAAAATAAAAAATAGCATTTTTGCGATGACGACATGATCGAATGTACGAGTATTTTACATGGTGACAAAGTACTTTTATTCTGACATAAAAATTCCCTAAAGCGTAGGTTGAAATTTTAAGTCGTATTGAATAAAAACAAAAGAATTAAGAACAATATTAAAATATTTCTTTTATTATTACAAACAAGGACTCAATTTTACAACGTTGTTAATCTGACGATGTTTTACGAATTTTTACGAGCCAAAGGCTGAATTTGGCAGAGTAAGAAGTATTTGGTCCTAATATACGCACAAATTGATTTGAATGGTCTTTGAAACAGATAAATCGCAAAAGAAAACGGCAGAAATGTAGGTCTACAAAAACTAGAAAATCCAAACTGGAATTTGGCACAATACTACTTAAAATCTTGGCTATCAAATAAATGCTGGCCTTAATAAATTTTGCAATTAGATTAAATTCAAGAGAATATAAGTCTAAAACAAAATTCCTTACAGAAGGCGGTGACGCGCAAGAATTCAAGTGGAATTACAATTTCACAAAAAATACAGGACAGTTTTTCTAGCTTCTCCATAATACCTCCATAATTATCTTCTTGTTAAATAAAAAGGAAAAGTATAAAAACGTTAATAAATGGAGATGGAGCCCCAAGTTGTACGCGATATTTTAGTAATGTATATTTTTTGTGAAAGATATGTTGTATCCCCAAGCGCGTTAGTCTTTACATTGAGAGGAATATCAAAAAGCCCCGAGTCGATTTCGTTCCGGTTTTCAATCAAGAGATTCTTTGCGATAGATTTTTGAATATTTCTCTAAGTACGTATACATTTCGTGAACCCCGCGAGGTCGCTACAAATACGGATATATTGACATCAAGTCTCAAAGGAGAACTTTTTAAAAAGAAACATAAGCAGCAAGCAAACTAACCGTAGTTTCTCAATAAAAATCCCACGCTCGATTCGCGGATCCCGCGCACAAAGAAGATATTTGCGGGGAAGAGTTTTAAAAATTGTTGTGCTCCAGATTTCAAGCTCTTTGTCCCAGTCACGACCGAGTCCTCGGGGAACGTTCTCGAAACATGCTTACGGTCAATGTATATGGAAACGGGCCTTTTTAAAATATGTTGTTCTAGGCCTACGTATATAATGTTTTTGAAAGGAATTCTAAAGGATAATCTACCCGTTTCGTTAAGGTACGTATAACTCAGAAGCATATTTATAAATATAAGGTTTGTTCGTTCTCACAAATGGTTTCCGAAAAAGCAGTTGTTTTTTCCCTGTCTGGGTGTTTTCAGAGGCTACCAAAAATACTCAATAACCACCAATGAAATACTCAATGTAACTGAGGTAGCCAAGAGCAAGAATCTAAAATTAAAAGAGCATTTACAAGCACTTTTAAATTGTCAACAAAACAATCAGTCACAAAAATGTTGCTGATTGCACATTCTCTATGGAGAAAAATGTGTCAGAAACTTCATGGCCACTCTTTTAAATCGTGCAGTTGATGCTCCAGGCAGATAATTTTACGGGTTCTAAAGATAATCTACATTCTAGTTTTATCACGCTGTCTGTGCTGATATAATTATTTGATGCAGAACTCCTTAAGTTCACTCCAAAGCTCTCAACATGGCAATTAGCAATCGACTAGTTATTCACAACAAGACTGTGGCACATCTAACGAGCTCTAACAGACCAAACAATTATATTCACCGAGTAACATCTCGCGAGTTAATAAATTAAATCCCCTTTCTCCTATTTAGTGCCATAAAACAGTGACTTGCTGAAGCCCACTCTTCGGTAACGGCTGGGTCAATAGATTTGAAAAAAATAATTATAGAGTCATATGTAACATTAATAATATGATTTTGTCGTATGACTAATACTTTTGCCAAAAAAAAATTAACAACATGATATTTTTTCGTTTTTCCCAGTAGGGACTGGAGTACTCCTGGGACTGGGCTTTCAAACGACTTTGATCTTTAGAAATATGTTTATACAAAAAAAATTGCTGGTTAAGTGATCTTCAGAATGTACATAACATATGTAAATAAATCAATATTTCGCAAACAAAATGGTTTTACAGTTCAGAGCGGCTTCATGAAGGCGCAGGCGTCGCTATGATACGTGTGCATTTAACTTCGGCCAGATGTTCAAAGGACTATACGCCTTAATATTTCGGCGTACACAGCGGTTGAGCAGCAATTACTCGAAATAATGCCAGTTTCATTTAATTGCCGTCAATTTTCCGGCAGTATTACGTAACTTCGGAACCCCGATAAATTGACCGACGTGTGTTTTTGCACGACGAAGCTGAAACGGTTAATGATCCTCACTTTTGTATATAACTAGGTACTACGAGCGGCTTTGCCTGTGTGAAAATAGAAAATTGTCCCAAGGTAACATGCCTCCGAAATAAAAAGTATCTTAAGTGTTATTACAAGGCATGATCTATTCGTTGCCAAATTTTATCCAAGTAAGTTTTGTTTGTTTTTTTATTGTTGATAGGTTTGCTCTTGCCTGCTATCTCTCCTGATGGAAAGCGACGATGTGTTCGAAGATGGACTGCGCTTGCCTAGAAGTAACCTATTCACTCTTAACTTAAAGATCTCCAGATTGTAGCTATCAGGAAACAGGAGGGAAAGCCAATCAGCCGCTTGAGTGTGAAGAAGTAACAAAAATACATACACCTAATTACAGACTTTCACTTTTATAATATTACAAGCTTCTGCCAGCGGCTTCGCCGACGCGAAAGTAGGTATTTCTGTACAAACTTTGAACCCCGTTTCATCCCCTTAGGGGGTGAATTTTAGAAAATCCTCTCTTAGTGCTTGCCTGCGTCATCAAAGGAAACCTTGTGCAAAATTTAACACTCCTAGGCCTTGTACTTTCGCTTGTGCGTTGACATGTCATTCAGTCAGTTTCTCCTTTTATATATATATAGATAGATTATTATCGATTATGTGTATGTAAATATTTTTAGGCCAATTGATTTTTTTATATAAATTGTTTTATTAGCATATCTTGTATCGTAAACAACACATAAAGCAGAGATTACGATCATTATGCGCATTCCCGTAGCAATTCCTACTACCTCAGTAATATAAAAAATAATCACTGGCAAGCGAGTAAATGGCACTTAAGGGGCGAGAACCAAGCAGAAGCTTCACAATAAAATTAACAACAGTAATTACTATGTAATCCAATCTGTGGAGACTTAACGAAATTATTTATTATTATCTCTCGAGATGCAGATGCCTTGACTGCGATACCTAAGTTCATCACTGCATCCAATTACTGGGGTCCTTTGACTGAAAGTTAAACGTTTGAGTACATGAACTAAGATAATAATGTTTATTGAAATGTCTCGAGATGAATTAACCCGATATGAGGTGGCTGTCGTAAGATTAAATAACAATACATAAATTTGTATAACAAAATTGTATAGTTGCTAAAAATACAATGTTTGATATTCCACACAGTCATTATTTTTAATACCTCACCTTATTTTTTTTTGTAACCAAGTAGTTAGTCGCCTAATAGTTTGTAATTCGCCTCAAAAATAATTAGCCAATTGTATTTTATCTTTATTGTAATTGATAATATTATTGATCTAGATTTTAGATTGTAGCGACATTTATAGCGCGAACTAAAAATACAAAAACGTCTATCGCGCAATTGGAAATCTCCGCGCGATTTGAATATATACAACAGCCCGAAATCATCTATTGGGCAGTTGGCCGGATCAGACATAACATCCGTCTGGTCTGAGGATAGTCTCTTCTTAACAGAGGCTTGCGGAACTTTAAACCTTCAAAAGGTTATGTATTGTCTTTTAGCTATAACTCTACCTGTGCTTATTATTACTACTTAATTGCGCGTTTTTGCGTAAATTTAACAATAAAAAATCTTTTCCTTGAATTTTCTAGGCCAAAAAAAGATATAGAAACAAAAATTTTCGGCCAAATAAATTTCGTACAAACGTAAATTTATTTGGCCGAAAATTTTTAAGCGATTTTCAAGGTCATTCAAGTTGTATAAACGTATCTATGTACAATCGGTGCTCGAGGGGATCAATAATTCGTGGAAAATACTTTCCACAGTTTAAAGGAAAATTTCATACACCATTATTATTACGATAATGGCAGCAAGCAACATCTGTTATTAACGGTCAATTAATATTGCCTTTATGGTATCCAATTTTAACGGCAACATTACAGATTTTGGATATCGAGTCAAGCGAAATGGTATTGATGGCTATCCACATCCGGATTCTGGGTAAACTGTTTATCCTTGTTTAAAGTTCTGTTCGGTTTCCTTAGCAGTGAGCTGAATATAAGCTTTTTGGGATAACATTTTTCTATTTTAGTATAAAGGTATAAGAAGAAAGTGAAAAATAAAGACGTATTTTAAGTGAAAATATGTTGTGTGGAGAAATCATTTGGGTTTATGTGGTAAACGGGATAGTATGAAGTCATAATACTATCAAAAAACAAACTTAACCTTTTGCTCAAAAATCTGACAACAGAAGGATTGATTATATTCATTGATACCTTAACACGTCGCTCACGTTGCAGTGGTGATATGCCTTAGCATCGCCGTGCTGGCTTAAAAGTTAACACCCACCAGACAAAGTCATGCCGCCAAGTCATGTTCCAGCATGATGTCTGGTGAAGCTGTATGGTGCAGGACGGGTCTGAGCCACTGACCTCTAATATTTACCACTGGAAAGGCTGTTCCATACGTTCGACGGCTAATATTTTGAGCCTATATGAAGCGCGTGTGAGAAATAGTAGAGGTCAGTGGCTGAGGTTGACATCACTGGTTTTAGTATCGTATACACTCGCTACGGCTGACAGCGCCAAAATGGCGAATATCAAACCGGTACAAAAGCACTGATAGCCACCAGTCAAGTGCGATAAATAGTAGAGGTCATTGGCTGAGGTCGACATCACTGGTTTTAGTATACACACACATACTTGCTACGGCCGACAGCGCCAAAATGGCGTACATCAATCAGGCACAAAAGCACTTGGACAATCACCAGTCCAGTGAGACAAATAGTAGAGGTCAGTGGTCTAAGCAGTTGTGTAGCGATGTATGCCTCTATGGTGTGCCAGTTGTTGTTGAATCGGTTTTTTGATCATGAAGGGTAGTGATATCTGAAGCAAGGTGCTCCATTGGCCAACCGCTCACGAAAAACTCCAGACGAGAGGATCCGATTATGATCCCAACCGATGAGACCTAGATAAGATGTCCGTCAGTAGCAGCGTACCTCGACTAATTTGGATACTCTTTGGAGTACCATTTCGGACAGCGTGCCTGGGTCTGAGTGTACGTCCGCAATGACATCTGCTGCCAGCGTCTCTGTTACCTTGGACTGGAGACCCTAATTTCTCTTCCTTATGGTTGTTGGTGGACACCGGTATGGACACAGTTGTCTATACCTGTGTCTACTGGTCGCACAGGGATGATCAGGAGACGACTCGACTATTTGAACACCTTAGTGAGGCCACCGATAAGGTTCTGCACTGGAACCCTGGTGCGTAGCTTGATGCTATTAACCCGGGGGCTTTAAACAGCTGTCACCTTTTTGATGGAAAAAGCTATACATATTAATTGTCCAAAATGTCGCTCTAACGTCGGACATTCAGGAAGAGGCTCCCTGGTGTATGCTGTTTGCCGATGACATTGTGTTGGTTGCCAAGAGTGGCCTAGAGGTTCAGAACAGATTGGAGGTGTGGTGGCACAGACTGGAGAGTGTTGGCCTGAAATTGAGTAGAACCAAAACAGAATACTTATTCTGCGATTTCGGCGGTCTCTCCAATCCAGTGCCTTTAGCTCTCGCTGGAACGCCCATACTGATCTGCTCCGACTTTCGGTACCTCGGGTCACTCGTTTAGGGGGATGGTGAGGTAGACCGGGACGTAATACATCGGATCAACGCAGGATGGATAAAATGGCGACAGGTCACGGGAACCACTTGTGACCCACGGATGCCCCTCAAGTTGAAGGGTAAAATCTACAAGTCCGTGATAAGACCAGTCATACTGTATGGATCAGAATGTTGGGCTGTGAAAAAGACGGATGAAAAAAGATTGCACGTAGCGGAGATGAGAATGTTAAGATGGATGTGTGGTGTGACGAGAATGGATAAAGTGAGAAATTAGTATATTAGGGGAAGTTTGAAAGTGGCACCAGTGACTGAAAAATTGAAAGGGAATCGTTTGTCTTGGTATGGTCATGAGAAGAGGAGGGATGAAACGCATGTTACTAAAAGAGTTATGAGTTTACATGTGGATGGATGGAGAGGGAGAGGGAGACCAAAGAAAAGATGGATGGATTGTGTGAAGAGTGATATGAAAGAAAAGGAAGTTAGTGATAGCATGACGAATGACAGGGCAGAATGGAAGAAAAAAACATGTTGCGCCGACCCCAAATAACACGGGACAAGGGCAGGAAGATAATGATGATTAATTGTCCAAAATGTTAGGGATTGACTGCTAATGATAATTTGGCTATGGCTATTAATGACAGAATGCAACGTTCCCTAGACCCTAGATGCCCTTTGCGTTCCAAGGCCCCGGCAACTTTTACGAAAATTCTCGCACCCCTAATGAATACTAGAGACTGTTTACATCGTCTTTATTAACCACTAAATATACGCTTAAAATTCAATTAAACCTCTCATATCACCATGAGAAACGACTCAACCCACACTCAATCTCTTAATCGATTGCTCGCCAAATACTATGGTTAATCCATTAATTATTTAGTTTGACGTCTTAGTCTCGGTGATCCCAAGGCACTTGCTAGACGGATCTGTGGCTTGGAATCACTCTCGTGTAATTATATTCATAGCATGTTTTGAGTAAGGTTGCATTAGTGTGTTTGAGGTGTATTATTATTATTTATTTTGAGGAGTCCGTGGAGTGTAGTGTGTACTTTTTAAATCGTAACTAAAAAGTTTTTTATTTCACACTTTTTAGTTGCAATACTTATAACCAGACTGCCTATTTCTCATGACGATTTCAATTAACCCAAACACTGCTAGGATACATTTTTTATTATGTAGTTCCCGTGTCTACCTTGCACCTTTCTGCTTCGTCATCAGATCAGTTCAATAGTACTATATAGCCAAAGTGCATCTCATAACAATTCTAATAAGCCCAAACACGGCTAAGATATCTTGATTAATTACGGAGTTCCATAGTTCTGAGGTAATAAACATAAAAAATAATGTTTAAAAAAAATTAAACCGAATTGATTACCTCCTCCTTTTTTGAAGTCGGTTAAAAAAGATATCATTAAAACGTTAGCTTCACAATATCTTTACGCTTTGCTGCTGCAAAGTGCTTTAAACATTACATTAAAATGTTATCCCACTTCTGGGCAAAGGTTTCCCTGTTTTCTTTCCTGTCATGCAAAAAATAAAAGTGTAGATTATTAATTTTAAGATTAGTCCAATGGCAAATTAAATAAAACTGTACCTACTCAGAAAAGAGGTTACGTGATCGTTTTTTATAATTTTCAGGGATGAAATGGAATTCAGGAAAAGGTGTCACGTTCAATCGTCATATCTATTGAGCTGTCCAATCCATTACAAATTGCAGAATTGCCTTCCGAAACTGTGTTTTAATATTTGAAACTAGGTCAATGGAATATTATTCCAAAATCGTAAAGTACTTGTACAATTTTAAGACCCATGTTCGTGGAGTTTCTTGCAGGTCCTTTTCCATAGAGATCTACAGTTTACTGAAAAGAAAAAAAAAGATGAAGTACCTTAACAAATTAGAAGTGCTTATAAATGCTTTGAGTTCGAGTCTGAGAAGACAGAAAAAAAAAAAATATAAGTAAGTAGTAACCTAATCTACGTGCTGCGATAGAATTAAAGGAAGTTGAATGGAACTGTGGAATGGCATCCCACACTCCCTTCGACAGCTCTTCTTTGGTTATTTTAAAGATATAGTTGCACTATCCGTTGAACATAGCATTGAACTGTCTTGTGTTGAGCTGGATAGGCATATCATAGTGTGCGTTTACAGGCCCCCTAATTATCAAAACTACTCTATTTTTGAGTCTGTCATGGAAGATGTTATGGCAAAACTTGCAACTGGTAACAAACTAGTAATTATCTGTGGAGACTTTAATGTTAATATTTTAGAAAATAATTCAGA
This sequence comes from Mythimna pallens, assembly GCA_961205895.1. NCBI lineage: Eukaryota > Metazoa > Arthropoda > Insecta > Lepidoptera > Noctuidae > Mythimna > Mythimna pallens. Next base: position 14,586,396 of record OY540834.1, read on the forward strand.
TAGCAGCAGATTATTAAATCTCTTCAAATCCTTTAATTTATCAAATGTGTTTATAGAACCTACTCGAACTACGACAACTACTGCTACATGTATCGATAATGTTTTTTGTTGCTGCAACTATTTAGAAAAGGCCATTGTAAATTATCTGCCTTCTGATCATAGCGGCCTATTGGTAACTTTTGAATCCAACTTACCGATACAACAAGTGCAGATTCAGTCCAGACCAATAACATCTGGTAAACTAAATAAATTTAACAGCACTTTAATTAGTAAGTTAGGTGATTGGAATCTTGAAGTGAACAATGGTAATTTTTTGTATAACGATTTTTTTTCAATAGTCCAAACTGAGTTCAAGAAGACTTTTGAGAAGAAAACTAAAAGTATCTGCCCTAAGTTTAGATTTAGTGACTGGGCAACTAAAGGAATCAGAATAAGTAGGGAAAGACTTTGAGCTGTATGGCCTTAAGCCTATTATTAACACTGAAACTTTTAATAAGTATGTTGCTACATATTCAAAAATGTTTAAAAACACTTGTAAGGCAGCTAAGGCCTTGTACATCAGCAATAAAGTTAAATCAGCAGATAATAAAATAAAAACGGTTTGGAAAATTATAAATAATGAAACCAACAGGAACAAAATACATAATAATGATTACACTTTGGAGACACATCATGGTCTTATTAGCGATAACAAACTAGTTGCAGAAGAATTTGTAAATTTCTTTGCTAGTATACCAACTAAAACCACTGAAGCTCTAGATTCGTCGCCATCGCATGCTTTTGGTTTATTACAGGCAAACGTTGCAGCCTGTTCGACTGAATTTAACTTTAAGCATATAAACCCCTTTACAGTAATAAAAGCGTTTAAACAAATCAAAGTTAAATTGACAGAAGATTTGTGGGGTATGTCTATCAAAGTTTGTACCTCAATTATTGAGACTATAGCGCCGTACTTAGCCTTAATATTTAATTTGTGTATAGATCAAGGAGTCTTTCCTGATCTAATGAAATATAGTAAAGTGATACCACTTTTTAAATCCGGGGACAGTAAAGACACTAATAATTGTAGGCCGGTGTCCGTGTTGCCAGTTTTTAGCAAGATATTTGAAAAGGTGATGTTAAATCAAACGCTTAATCATTTTAACACAAATAACATCTTACACGATAAACAGTATGGTTTCACCAAAAGACGTTGTACAACTGACGCTGGTGTCTCCTTACTAAAACACATTTTTAATGCGTGGGAAGAGGCACAGGATGCTATAGGCATCTTCTGTGACCTGTCTAAGGCGTTTGATTGCGTGGTTCATGAAACATTACTCTTGAAACTTGAGCATTACGGACTAGGCAAAACAGCTTTAAGCTTATTAAAATCTTATTTGATTGACAGACAGCAACAAGTTCAAATAAACGGTGTCAATTCGTCGGGATTAAATGTGAAAATGGGGGTACCCCAAGGTTCAATTTTAGGTCCTTTTTTATTTTTAGTTTATATTAATGATTTACCCTATTTGTTGGAAAATAAACTTAATATGGTGTTGTTTGCTGACGACACTTCTTTGATTTTTAAGATAAATAGAAGGACTAATAATCTTGACGACGAAAATTACGCCCTACTGCAGGTCCAAAACTGGTTCACTGCTAATAATCTAGTTTAAAACGGGAAAAAAACTAAATGCATAAGATTTTCCTTACCTAATGTCAAAAGTAGTGATTGTGACGTAGTATTAAACGATGAAAAGCTAGAATTTGTCGATAAAACGGTTTTCCTGGGGATTACGCTTGACTCAAGGCTACAATGGGTCCTCATTTAACATCTCTTGCAGGACGGCTTAGCTCAGCTGCATATGCTGTTAGAAAAATCCGCCAATTTACGGATGTTGATACCGCTAGACTAGTCTATTTTAGTTATTTTCATAGTATCATGTCATACGGTATCTTACTATGGGGACGGGCTGCAGACATTGACTCAATTTTTATACTACAGAAAAGAGCTATCAGAGCTATTTACAATCTTCGCCGGTGCGATTCTCTAAGGGAACTGTTTAAGGATATTAACATCATGACGGTGCCTTGTCAATATATTTATGAAAACATCATGTACGTTAGAAAAAATCTTCATCTTTTTAGCAAAAGAGGCGATAGACATAATTATGTTACAAGAAATAGGGACCAATTAGTTCAACCAGGTTTTAGACTGGCTAAAGTGGCCTCTTCTTTCATGGGGTACTGTTTGAAATGTTATAATAAAATACCTCCACAAATATTAGAACTCAATGAAACGAAATTTAAATCTTGTATTAAACGCACACTATGCAGGCAAGCATATTATAAGTTGCAGGATTATATTCAAGATAAAAATGCTTGGCTCAATGCTGGTCCAGCTCCTCTACCACCGAGGTATACAAATTGATTAGTTTGGAAATTATTATTATTATTTTTGAATGCTTTTTTTTTTTGGGAATTGTAAAATATTATAAGTATTGTATAATGTAGAAGCATTTATTTTCAAAGTTTGTAAATGTGAGTACCATGGAGCTATTTTATGGTTTTTTATGTTACTATTGGACTTGTTTGACATAAATGAGCACGGCAGTTGAGAGTTTGTCATGCTCACTTAAATGTCTCACTGATGGTGGCGCATGTGTTGGATCATTCGGTTCCCTTCAAAATGGTTGAGCTGAGTGGTGCTAATATTAGCGTCATGTTCGTGAACGGGCGCTGTCAGTTGAGACTGGTCATCTCTTAGCTGCCAGTTGCTATTTTAATATCTATATTTAGTTTTTATTTTTACTGTATTAACATTGTTCTCACATGATAACGACAAGAAACATGTAACAGTGATATTTGTAATTACAAAACATGATTGAAATGAGTGTCCATGGAGTTTCTTGCACATTCTTCTCCATAGAGATCTATGCTTTGGAATGTGCAATTAGCATCATTTTTTTTTTCTGACTAACTGACTTCTTGACATTTCAAAAGTGCCTGTAAATGGTTTATTTGAAATAAATGCTTTTGAATCTTTGAATCTAGATGTTTGTTTGGAGAAAATTTGTCGTTGTGTTAAGCCCGCCTTTAAAAATGAATTGTGATATAATCTATATATATAAAAGAAAGTCGTGTTAGTTACACTGTTTATAACTCAAGAACGGCTGAACCGATTTGGCTGAAAATTGGTGGGGAGGTAGCTTAGAACCAGGAGACGGACATAGGGTACTTTTTAACGAGTAGGGTAGAGTAGGGTAGAGTAGGGTAGAGTAGGGTAGAGTAGGGTAGAGTAGGGTAGAGTAGGGTAGAGTAGGGTAGAGTAGGGTAGAGTAGGGTAGAGTAGGGTAGAGTAGGGTAGAGTAGGGTAGAGTAGGGTAATTTTTTTTTTTACTAAATCCCGCTTTTGGGCAGAACAACGTCTGCCGGGACCGCTAGTATAGAGATAAAAATTAGAGATGAGTATCTATGTGGATGAATTCTGACTGATGCCAACCAGAATTATGGCCAAGTACCTCCATCATATTGTTGATAAACACTCAAAACGCGTTCTATTCGAAGCATAAATATAAAACCTCGCAAATTCAGCACTCGGCACAAAATTGAAAAATCATATCAATATCAAAATGCAAATGTATAAAATCGGAAACGTTTTTAAATATCGGTTACATTCGCATTCGTGGAGTACGTTCACGATCGTGCCTCTCATGTTTGCCGGACATAGAAACCCTGTAGCAAATTGAATTTTCTAATCTACAAACGGTTAAAGGTGACTGCTGCATACGAAAGGATCGCACCTACCATTTATTGGGAAATAGAAACGTAATAATCGGAGCTGGAATTGAATTGGAAGGACCTCGGTGTGTTTCTGTTTAGTATACTGCATTCAGTCAAAGGTTTTTTAGAGTAGATTTATAATGAAACGACTGTATCGGTTCACCTGCCCCCCTAGCCAAGTTACAACCGTTTTATTTCGATTCTCTTTACGTCGATCGCCTCGAGTAGGTCACGCCTCTAATTCCTTTATTCTGACGTCATCTCAGCGCTATCATGTGGTCAGAACAAAAGAATAGGAGGCGTGGCCAACTCGAGGCGATCAACGACAAGAGAATCGAAACCAAACGGTTGTAACTTGGCTAGGGGGGCTAAAGCAGTGATGCAGTCGTTGATGGTGAAGTGCACTAGTTTAATTTAAGAATCTATTCACTCTAGCCTTGAAGACACCTTTTTTTTAGGTGGGAAATCACCCCTTTCTTGAGCAGGGCGGTAAGGCATGTCAGACTTTTACTGACTAAACTGACATCTCCTTGAGGCTCGTGTGGAAAACTACGCGCCGTCGACGACTTAGGGCCGGTCCGGACGGTTACCGTACGGTCGAATGGCGAGCTACCTATTTCTCATCGTCCGCAAGCCCGCTCCTACGTTGGATCCCAACGGTTGGGGCGTGAGGGCCATGATAGCTTTACTCCTTCGCAGGTACAGGGGACCACCTGGCACTCCTCCTTGCTTCGAACCATGGCCTGTACCAAAGCCCGGCACGAGAGAGCTTTGAAGACACCTAAATTATAATTGGATGGGAAGACCGATACAAGTTCTTTCTTATCCTATACCTTACATACTATAAAACAAAGTCCCTCACCGCGTCGGTATGTTCGCGATAAACCCGAAAACTACGGATCATATTTTCATACAATTTTCACCAATAGGCAGATTGATTCATGAAGGTATAGGTGTTTAATACATACATATTGTATCAGAAGAAAGCCGAAAATTACAAAGTTTTAATACACCACCACCATAAGTTAATTTAGTTTTTATTTAGATAGCTCACACTTCACGGTTATATTGGATTAATCTTAATCTGTGACTGAGGCGTAAAAAAGTAGTTTAGCTGCTGTCAAGATTAGTATAATTTTACCTGAAGCTTTGCTTAAATCAAAAAGAAATGAAAGTGTTCATAAAAATAAATTTAAATATTCTTTTTCTTTTCTACGTCTTCTACGTGTTCACTTAATACCTAAATCTTCATATCTTCTGAGTTACTTTAATAATTTTTATTAAGTTAATGTGAAATAAAAAGCCGTCTTCGGGTTTAGAGTTTATTTATTTCAAACTTGATCTTAGTATTTATGATATACGTTTTCGATGAAGAAAAATCCAAAATCAATCAATGTAATGAAGCTGTACAAGACTAATAGAATTTATATTTATTTTAGATATTAAAACCACGATGGCATAAACACACTTTACTTGTTGTAAAGCTTCTGATCCTAGTTTTGTGTCAAAATTATGATAAAATATGTAACTATTCTATTTCAATAAAATTATTCAATGAACACAGTTCTTCAAATTATACTAGCTGCTGGCATTGGCTTCGTCCAAGTGATGGTAGATAATTACCCCAAAGGAACATACTTCCAGTATGTACTATTCCAGGATACGGTCTACCTGTGTACAAAGTTTCATCGAAATCCGTTTAGCCGTTGGAGCGTGAAGAAGTAACAAACATATACACACAATCACTACCACACACACTCATAAGCTTAGAAAAAGACTGGTTGTTAAGATTTTTGGGTTCCCGACTAACCCGTATCGAGTGATATCAAAGCGACTTGTAGTAGCAAAATCAGCCTTATATGTTGTCACTGCTTAGACTCAGGCTTCAGGAAAAAGAATGGGCCGTAATGGCACGCGGGCCTAGTGTGGGTTAGTTTTGATTTTAGGTCATGACAGATCCCTTAAGTTGTTTTTCTTTACATTTTTAAAAGCAGTGGTGATGAAATAAGCTACAAAAAGTAAAGTACCTGCTTGGGTTTGAACTATGACCTACAACTTATAAGTGGCCATTACGACTGGGCTAACACTTTTCATTGATCCAACATCCACTTGTAATGTAACATTCATATTACCATCATGCATTTCATCTAGTGACTCAAAGGTCCAACTATGACCTACAACTTATAGGTGGCCATTACGACTGGGCTAACACTTTTCATTGATCCAACATCCACTTATAATGTAACAGTAACATTCATATTACCATCATGCATTTCATCTAGTGACTCAAAGGTCGAACTATGACCTACAACTTATAAGTGGCCATTACGACTGGGCTAACACTTTTCATTGATCCAACATCCACTTGTAATGTAACATTCATATTACCATCATGCATTTCATCTAGTGACTCAAAGGTCCAACTATGACCTACAACTTATAGGTGGCCATTACGACTGGGCTAACACTTTTCATTGATCCAACATCCACTTATAATGTAACAGTAACATTCATATTACCATCATGCATTTCATCTAGTGACTCAAAGGTCGAACTTATGACCTACAACTTATAAGTGGCCATTACGACTGGGCTAACACTTTTCATTGATCCAACATCCACTTGTAATGTAAAATTCATATTACCATCATGCATTTCATCTAGTGACTCAAAGGTCCCAATATCTACCCAATATTCATGGAACCAGTTAAGTATTGTCACGCAGTACATAATCTAATATAGGGCCACTCTGGTTCGTGAGTAACTAACCAATCAGTCTTCATGCATGCCTAGTAGCTGTGGCGTCGATGATGTTCTTGAATGTATGTTTGGCAATTAGGCAATACTCTGCTATGGGCGAATTCCTATTGGAGAGATTGTAAGGTCAATTAAATGTAGTTATTTCAAGCATATTGAAAATGAACAAGATTTTATTCACTTCGTGATAATATAAGATGCTGAATATTGATAGTTTTTTTTTTTAATTTTATATTTTTTCTTTCTTTTCTTTAAAAAAAGCCTTGCTCCAAATTAGGAATTATTTATGTATCATGGATGCGCTCACAAACATGTAAACTCACATACACAAGTCACCAAGACCCGAAATACCTATCCGTAGGCCACACAAATAGGCTCTAGACAGACGGACTGCATTTCAACTGCAATCCAACTGCAAATTTGCAGTTCGGATGCAGTTTGAATGCAGTTGACACGACTGCAATAGAACTGCAAACCAACCGTGCGGTCCAATTGCAGTCGGCGTGCAGTCGTGTGAACTGCACACCGACTGCAATCGAACTGCACCATACCCACCCGACTGATTCTATGCGCGAGGGGGCGGAGCGTTAAAGTAGTGCGGAAATGCAGTCCGTCTGTCTAGAGCCTTTTTTGCTCTGTGCGGGGATTGAGTAGTGGTGGCCGAGTGGTAACGGCCCCGACTTACGAGTTATAGGTCGCGGGTTTAAACCCAGCCATGCGCATTACTTTGTGTAATTTATTTTATCACCACTGCTCTCAAAATGGTGAAGGAAAAGATCGTGAGGAAACCGGCATGTCCTAGAACCAAAAATTCTAAGACATTCACCAATCCGCACTGGGAATGGTGAATTACGGCCCATTTCCTCTCTTAGAGAGAGGGGGCCTGAGTCCCAGCAGTGGGAACATTAAAAAGCTGATTATGCTACTATTATGCTATTATCTGGTCTTTGGTCTGACCTGTTGGTCTAGTGGTTAGTGGCCCTGACTGCTATGCCGGAGGTCGTGGGTTCGATTCCCACCCAGGACAAATGTTTGTGTGATGAGCACGATCATTTTGTTCTGTGTCTGGGTGTAATTTATCTAAATATGTATGTATTTAGAAATATATAAGTATGTTTATCAGTTGTCTAGTACCCATAACACAAGCTCTGCTTAGCTTGGGACTAGACGGCGTTGTGTGTTAGTTGTGGAATATTATTATTATCGTTTATTCATTTGTTTATGTACATATAAATTATATTTTTAAATATTTCAATAAAAAATAAAAAAAACATTTAAAAATATAAAAAATAGTGTCCCACCGGTATCGGGAACAGGGTCCAAGCTACCGGCGGTCAGGGCTCCAGAGAAAGGAACCTCCTAACAATACGAGCCGTGTCCAGGAGTACCACTTTCTGAATCAAGCCCTTGATCCAGCCGCCTAACGCGAGCCTCCTAAGGTGTTGGTCGAGGCTCTTGGCTATTAAGCCATTGGCTGACACGACTATCGGTACAATGATCGCCGAGTCCACATCCCAGATGTCGACAACCTCGCGAGCCAAGTCAATATACTTGATTTGTTTATCTTTCTCGGCTTTCACGAGGTTCTCGTCATGCGGAACGGATATGTCAACAATCATTGCACGCCTCTCGCTTCGGTCCACCACCACTATATCAGGCTTATTGGCTACAATAGTCCTATCAGTGATGATGGACCGATCCCAGTACAAAGTGATATGACCATTATCAAGAACTGGGTCGGGCTCATACCTGTAGTACGGCACTTCCGATTCCACAAGAGAGTATTTCAAGGCAAGTTGCTGATGGATAATCCTGGCTACAAGGTTGTGTCTATGCAGGTACTCTCCGTTAGCTAGACGAGAACAACCAGAGATAATGTGACGAATTGATTCTCCCGGACGGTGACATGCCCGACAGATGTCAACCGTGCCGTCCTTCACAATAAATCTCCGGTAGTTATTCGTCATGATAACTTCGTCCATAATTGCACAGACAAAACCTTCGGTTTCCCCGAAGAGGTCACCGAAACGCAGCCAGGCTACGGACGCCAATTGGTCTACATCGGGCCCGTGAAGGGCCCGGAAAAAGCGTCCGTGAAGTTCCTTGCTCTGCCATACTTCCCTGCGATCGTTAGTGTCAAGCACTACCGGTTTGCGCCAGTTCTCGTTAGCCATTGAGAGCTGGGTGAGTCCCTTGTCCACTGATACTACATCTCGATGCATACCCACGTCGGTAGCTAGGAAATATTCCCTGAGACTGCATACCTCGCGGTTGTGTAGGGTCTTAGCATTTAAAAAACCTCGACCTCCACACTTCCGCGGGATATACAGTCTCATCACCGACGATCGTGGGTGATGCATTCGATATGCAGTCAGCAGTGTGCGGACCCTCCTATCCAGGGCGTCAAGTTCCGTTTGAGTCCATTTGAGTAGGCCGAAAGAGTACATCAATACCGGCATGACCCAACCGTTGAAGGCGCGCACCTTGTTTCCGCCTGAAAGAAGGCTATTGAATACCTTCTTCAGGCGTCCAAAGAAACGTTCCCTCAACGATTGCTTCATGTCAGAGATATTGATGCCTAGAGCTTCCGACATACCCAAATACTTATAGGTTTCGGTTGGAGAGAGGGATCTCAGGTTTATGGAATCCGTGAGTTGAGTTCCCACAGATTCCACAACCTCCCCTCGTTTTACATGCATGACCGCACATTTGTCCACACCAAAGTCCATCCTGATGGCACTACTGAAGGTTTCAGTTACCTTCAGTAGCTCCATCAGTTGCAGATTGTTGGGGGCAAAAAGTTTCAGGTCATCCATGTAAAGTAGGTGAGATATTACCTGACCACCTCTCTTCAACCGATAGCCTAGACCTGAATTCTCCAGAAGTGTGCTGAGAGGATTCAAGGCTAGGCAAAACCAAAGTGGACTCAAACTATCACCCTGGAATATACCTCGCTCGATCCTTACAGGTTCCTTATTCCTCTGGATATGTCGACATCCTGGATAGTGAAGGACCGTCCGCCATTGCCTCATACACGACATCAGGAAGGTGCGTAGTGTTGTATCAATTTTATACAATTCTAGCACCCTCATGAGCCATGTATGAGGAACAGAGTCATAGGCCTTCTTATAATCTATCCAACATGTCGACAGATCCTTTCGGGAACGTCGAACCTGTTGGCTAATGGTCATATCAATGAGGAGCAGCTCCTTAGTACCACGGGACCCGTTCCTACATCCATTCTGAGAAGGTGACATGATGAAATTTTTGTCAATATGACTGTTAATTTTGCTTCGCAGTATGGATGTAAGAACTTTATAGACCGTCGGCAAACACGTGATCGGTCTATAATTTTTAGGCTCCGCAGTACTACCTGACTTATGGAGCAGATGGGTTATTCCTGTTGTTAGGAATTCCGGTAGCGACCCGGACTCTAAGGCAGACTGAAACTGATATGCCAAGCGAGCGTGCGATCTTGTAAACCACTTAATCCAGAAATTGTGCAGTCCATCCGGCCCTGGAGATTTCCAGTTTGGCAACGGACGGACTGCACGAGCTACATCTTGGGGGCTGATGTCAATTGCCCCCATTTGTGGTATAGGATCGCACGCACGCTCGACCTCTCGAGTCCAGTCACCCTCAGTGTGACTGACAGGCACCGACCAGATGCTGCGCCAGAATGAACTCATGGCGTCATCATCCGGGAGGCGCGCATCAGTCACACCTTGGTCCGGTCTCTCCCAAGACCTATAGACCCACCTTTCATTACTCCGGAATGTGCGATTCTGGGTGTATCGCTCCACCCGCCGCTTATACCTGCGGATGCGGTTTGCCCATGCATACATCTTCTGCTTCAGGAAGTCGATGCGCTCTGTGACACGGGACATATAGTCTCGGGGGCTGATGTCAGTCCCTGAAAACGCCCGTCTCACAAAGCGCATCACTCTTGGGCGAGTGTTGCCCTCCCTGAAGCAGATTAGTTTGCCGATGAGTGCTCTGGCCCCACCAATACGACGCTCGATTCTGCACTGCCAAGCCGGCACGATTGGTTTCGGTCGTGTAGCTACGTCACAGATTGGAAACTTGACGTGAGCTACATGACATGCCGCAACAGCTGCGCAGTACATTATCGAGTGTGTATCAGTGAGATCTTCGCAGTCGTCAAAATAGTTTGACAACTGCAAATCCAGAGCAGCCACCAGCACCTTATTCTTGTTATGCATGGGCAAACGAGGTAAGCGCGGCCTAAGTTCGAGTGGCATGTTGCGATACTCCCGAATAGCACACTCCAAAGCACTCCTCAATTCATTGTTGCACTGGGTACTTACATGTGTAACCATGTCAGTAATCTCTTCGTCAGCATGCCCGGAAAGATGGTAGGACGGTGGTACCGCAGTCTGTGGTACCATGACTGGTACCACAGACTGCAACGAAGGAACAATGGCATGGTTACTCATTTCCGTTCGGAGGCGATCAAGTACAGTATCGTCCAACATATGATTACGCTGGATAACCCGCACCTGATCCGACAGTCGTTGGGCCGAAACGTTGACGGCTGGCTCAAGCACCTGAAACAAAGAGAGCATCCGAACACGGTACGCGGTCAGATTGTTTCCTCCCTCTGTAGCCCCATAGTATGCGCGCATGACGTTTTCATTGATGGATTGCGTCCATCGCATGCGCTGCACACTTCCGCCGGGAGCTGGGACCCTATCAGAGGCCGGTGGGCCTCGAGGTCCTAAGCCACTCGGCGGCCGGCGTCCTCTCCGTCGACGCGCAGGTGGTGGTGACGTGGGCGGAGAAAAGTACTCGTCGCTGGAGCTCGACGCAACTGCCACGGCCGGTGTCACAGCACTCACGGTGGGGCTGGATTCCGGCGGCGGCGAGGCGGAGCTGAGCGACGAGGCCGGAGGTGGTAGGCGTGCACGGCGAGCTGCGGCTCTGGTCAACATTTTTGCTTTTCACTTTTCAGCTTCAATTTTCCATAGTTTCTACTATTGTCATCTTTGTTCTTCTCTTATACTTGTTATTTCTTTTTATTTTCATGATTTTAGGGTGGTTTGGGATTTATTAAATTAATTTGTTGTATAAAAAATGTGCAGGGAAAATTTTTGCTTGTCACTTGGTTGACAGCCGAGCCACAGATTCTTTATTATTATTATGTGGGATCAAACATATATATTATATAATATATAAACCTCCTTGATTACATTAGACGATTTTATAATTTCTATATCATGATTTAAAAAAAGAAACTTGAACTTTGAAGAAACGTTTAATCAAATAAACTTATTCACATGACGACTTTATTAAAACAACGACTTAATAGAGTGTCTAACAAAAATAATTACAAAGCAAACTTCATAATGAAAAACTTGGCGCAACTCGGTTTGGGCCAAGACGCCAACGTTTCCTCGTCCATCAAAAGTTTGCCAGCGGGTCGCAAGTTCAGTCGTTAATCATGTGTGTATCCGGCAGCGACAGTGCCACGCTTAACTTTACTCTCATATGAAATTATGATGGCAATGAAGTTTGATAAGATTTCTTTAAAGTTTTTTTTTTGTGTTCAATAGTGCAAGCGCCAAGGACAGTTGAGTATGCAAAATCTAAGGACCGCATTCTGTACATAGTTTTGAACCCAGAAAAGCATGCAGATTGTGATCCTAGATGTTGCCAGGAGGTTTCTTGGTCTATTTTTTTAAACCCCACCCCCCTCCGATACCAAGTAAATGAAGTGGACAAATGTTTAGTTAGGAATCATTTTAATGATTGTTTTAGTAACAATATCCAATTATTTCTTAGAATCAGTTCACACCGAGACGCGACGCGACGTGAGTCTCAAAACCACATGAAAATCTAATGTGTGGTTTAGGACGACTTACGCCCCTCGCCCACGGCAACTTTTTGTAGCAATGCAGCATCGCTACTAACGCGCGTTAGTTGCATTTGCACAGTGCTACAGAAGCGATGCTGACGCGCTACTAGCGCACTATCGAACAACATCGGGGAGAGAACGAAGGGAGGGTGGCGCGTACTGGAGAACCAAACACATCAAAAGACGTAACTAATGATGCCCCAACGGAGTCCATCATGCAACTGTGGGATTTTTGTGCCGTTACTGAATCAACTCGAAAGAAGCGCGACAGTATCGCGTTTGCGTTTGCATCGCGACTAAGAATCGTGATGTGGGTGAGGGCTATCAGCTAGCGACCGCATCGCTACCGTATCGATATGAACGCGCGACAGCATCGCTACAAAAAGTCACCGTAGGCAAGGCGACGGGCCTTAGCGAACAGACAGACGCGGGAAGGGAGCGACTTAGGTTTTTGTTTAAGTATATCTATATTTTTTTATCCTTTATTATAATCTATTTTATTTATTAAACACTTTATACTTTTTTACTTTACAAAAGTACAGCGGCGGACTTAATGCTTTACGCATTTTCTACCAGTCAACCGTAGGGTGATGCAGAGATAAATAGTTGTAGGTGCAATAAAATAGAGAGAAAAAGCAAACCGGTACAAGAATAGATATATTATAAGTCATAAATATCATTCAATTATAATTATAATACATACACAAATTAATAATTCGAAATTAAATCTAATGAATTTATCATCAAAGCAACCGTCAAGGTACGATATGAAAAAAAAAACTATACCCTCCTTTTCGGACAGCAGGTGGTGTAACTCCAAGGAAATATTTTTCTAGTGATCAGTATCCTCGTTAAGAAACTGCGCTCGTTAGGCGGTCGGTAAGTACACAATCCTCATAGGGACTGTTTCCTTGGAAAGCTGCAGTCGTCTCACGATGTAACTTTAACAATTGTTATGGTCTTGAGTGCCATCTGAAAGTTTGGCTCTAGTAATTAGATGCCGAAGCAATATTTTCAAATTCTGATTCTGAACTACATTTGATTATTAATAATAATAATATTCCACAACTATCACACAACGTCGTCTAGTCCCAAGCTAAGCATAGCTTGTGTTATGAGTACTAGACAACTGATAAATTCATTTATATATTTCTAAATACATACATACATATTATAGATAAATTACTCCCAGACACAGAACAAATGATATTGCTCATCACACAAACATTTGTCCTGGGTGGGAATCGAACCCACAATCTGCGGCATAGCAGTCAGGGCCACTAACCACTAGACCAACAGGCCAGTCGATTAAAACTAAGCTATGGTTTCATTTTATTGACTGCAATAATATTTTGGTGAGAGTGATATATTTTTCTAAATAACAATGTGGTCCAAAAATGAATGGTTTCGAAGGCATCATCAATCACAATTAATTTAGGTTAAAAATTTACACCCGTATGACAAATCTTTACTTTTTTGACGTTGCCAGTCATCGATGAAATCTAAATTAGTTTGCCAATAAAAATGACAGAATGACATTACATATTATTTACGCTGTCATATTTCACGTGAGGATGTTTTACATAAACAATCGTGAATTTATCGAATTATTTTGTATAGAAAATGAAAACAAAAAAAAAAAGATAAATGAAAAATAATTCATACGCCAATTGATTCTTTGATATAGTCTCATTCATACCCTAGAGTTACGTATTTTTTTTTAAATCCCATTTAAAAAAAAATACGTTGTATTTAATTATATAAAGATATTCTCACGCATAAAATATAATTATTTGTGTTTATTATATGTTAGTAAACTTTTTGTAAGATCGCGATTTTGTGTTCGCTTTACAAGACATAAAATAATTACGATAATATAGACGATATGAACGAAGGTTCTAAAGTGTGACTACGTACTAGAAGGTGCAGTGTTGGAAGGCCTCCCACAAGGAGGAACGATGACATAGAGAAGGTTAGTGCTGGTTTTGGTGGAGTACGCTTGATGCAACACACATACTCGTTGGACTTGTCGATGAGGTGACGCTTCGATCGTCTTTTAGCAGATTTGATGATAATGAATAACATTTATAATTCTCGCAGAAACCACAACCAACCTACCAGACAATCCATGACCACGACCATACTGCAAGGAGTGTACGACTGAGAAGAAGAAGACACATGCAGAGACATACAGAGGTAGATATAATGTTTGTAACGTTCACTTGGGGAATGAAAAAACTAAGCAACTGTTTTTCAACTGAAATGTTGGCGTTGCGTAGCTAGAAAAAACTGGGTAAGTGCGAGTAAGGCTCGCGCACTGAGTGTTATGTACAAACTTACCTATGTAAATAGTACAATTCTTGGATGGAGTTTCGAAGATTTTTCCGAACCGCAAACATTTTTTTTTTGTGACGTAACAACAAATTCACTGTTTTAAGATTTATTCTAACACCTGTGCTATAAGACCTTACTTTCTGCCAAATTTCAGGATTCTTAGTTTATGGAAAGTACCTTAATTGAACACACACTCCTTGCAGTATGGTACTGCAAGGAGTGTACGACTGAGAAGAAGAAGACACATGCAGAGACATACAGAGGTAGGTATGATTTTTGTAACGTTCACTTGGGGAATGAAAAAACTAAGCAACTGATTTTCAACTGAAATGTTGGCGTTGCGTAGCTAAAAAACTGGGTAAGTGCGAGTAAGGCTCGCGCGCTGAGTGTTATGTACAAACTTACCTATGTAAATAGTACAATTCTTGGATGGAGTCTCCAAGATTTTTCCGAACCGCAAACTTTTTTTTTGTGACGTAACAACAAATTTACTGTTTTGAGATTTATTCTAACACCTGTGCTATAAGACCTTACTTTCTGCCAAATTTCAGGATTCTAAGTTAACGGAAAGTACCTTAATCGAATTTTGATTCCCTTTAGAGTGTCAAAATATACGTTTTTTGCAACATAAACGGCCGTATCTTTTGGTTTCATTAACCTAGAAGTTTGATTTTTTCACACTTTAATGGGACCGCAGACATGAGTATAATATATGGTTTTAATTTCGACTCGATACCTTTACGCATTCTGGAAATAAAGGACCTTGACCGACAGACAGACGGACAACAAAGTGATCCTATATGGGTTTCGTTTTTTCATACGGAATCTTAAAAATTAATTCTAGTTGCACTCAGTGTTAGCTGAAGCATCCTATTACAACCTTTATATTCAGCTAACTGTACATTCAACAATATACTCATACTGCAACAATACAGAAAGAGTTATATTAGTGCAATATCACAGAATGTGACGTGCACACAACACATGACGTTTTTACTGCAGAGGCCACGTTAAAGTATAACAAAGAAAAAATGAAGTTTATATGGATTCTAGGTCAATGTGCATTTATATGAATATTTTGTGAGACATAAGGGGGAAAGGCAATTTCAGTGTTACATATTTTTTCTTTGATATTGTAGGGACTGAAGCGCAGGTTCCAGGTGTAGGCTTCTGGGGTCTAATATATACGATGAGACACTCTGGGCACAATATTTTAAAACTTGAATAATACAATTATTTTCCAGTGAAATTTAAATACTATAAATTCAAAATTGCCATAATCCTTTAAAAATATATTTCCCTATTGCTCATCGGAAATATACTTTTAAATGATACTAACAAGGTACGTATGTCATGCGCTCTCTTTAGATACCTATCACGGTATCGGTTTAGCGGTGATTTGTATTCTTAATAAATATTAAGAATACAAATCACCGCTTTAACAAAGTTATCCCTGCTTGGAGACTGCCCTTGAAACTTCAGATAAAAAAATAATATAATTTATTCACATTTACATTCAATTTGTTAATTACAATTACATTCGATTTATTGACTACATTTACATTCAATTTATTGATTACATAAACATTTTTGATAATTATATTTTTATAAATCTAACAATACATCGTAAATTAATTTAGTTTAACTACTAAATTATAATATTGAAATTAATTACTCAATTTATCTTGAAAACCGTTTTTAACTGATTAATTCTTGTCAGTCTTGAAAATAACCTAATCCAAATAATAAAATATCTGGAAATCTTAGCTACCTAGATAAAAATCTAACAATAATTATTTTGATCACTATTTGACAGGTACAATATCGTCGGCTACTTCGTTTTCCACAGTTTGCTAACATTGAGCTCATTAATCATTTTCAGGACACTGACAAGCGAGGTGGAAGCCTGAGGTTACCAGATTACGGCGTCACGAATTTGAGGTTAAATAAAGGTGATATTATAAGCACCACTCATGATTTTGTGTTTATTATTGGTTAAAATATAAAGTTTAATCATTCAGCGTCGAAACAAATAAGGCCATTGTACTCATTAATATGAACAACTTTTCCTATGAGACTAACCTTGAAATCAAGAAAATAAAACAAAATTAAATGCTCCATAAATTGTCGAGTTATGTGTGTAAGCTAGATTTAGCTTGACTTTTTTTTGAATGACCGACATTTTGACAATTCAAAAGTGCCTGTAATTGGTCTATTTAAATTAAACGTTTCTGATTTCTGAAGAACGAAGGTCGCCGACATAGCCTGCAGAATCGGCAAACTTAAGTGGCAGTGGGCAGGACACTTTTCACGTAGAACAGATGGTCGATGAGGCCAAAAGGTTCTGAAGTAGCGACCGCACACCGGAAAATGCAGCGTTGGAAGGCCTCTGACAAGTTGGACCGATGACCTGGTGAAAGTCGCGGGAATGCGATGGATGCGAGACGTACAGGACCGTTCGTTGTGGCGACACTTGGGAGAGGCCTATGTCCAGCAGTGGACGTCTTTTGGCTGTAATGATGATGTGAACAGAAACACATATGGGGCAGCGGATGTTTTTTCATGATTTCAGGGTAGATCGCATAGTAAAAGTTGTGTATTAAGTTGTCCCCTTTTAAGGAAAGCCCGAAGCCTACTGGGGCCAAGGGTCTGATTCTGAAAGGAAGACTCGGCCCTGGTACGAAAGGCAACGAAGGAACAGGAGTGGGTTTTTAGTCAGTAAAAGTCTGACACTATCTCCCGCCCCGCCCAAGAGCGGGGGATGTCATAAGATGATTTTCCCACCGGAAAAAAAAAAAAAGTCTGTTGTTTCAACGTTGTATAATTAATTTAATGATATTAGGTACATCAAGTACGTGACACTTTTCTTTTTATTTTATATGGGAAATTATCATCAAACGACCCTTCCTGCTCTGGGTGGAGTTATAGGTAAATAAGGTAGTGACAGACATTTACTGACTAATACTCACTTGTGTTTCTCAGTTACCTTTTGTGCTCTAGGGCTATAGTAACTCTTTAGAACAATCCCGTAGCGCTAGCAGGTATCGACCCTGGTAAACCTCGTCCGTTAGCTGATAATTATTATTTTGAGGCATGTACGTGACCCCTGTAACAAAACTGAGTCTTCCTTTCAGAATCAGACCTTTGGCCCCAGTAGGCTTCGACCCTGCTGGGCCCCTGCGGTTGCTGATATCTCCTTGAGGCGCGCGTGGAACACTACACGCCGTCGACGATTTGGGCTCGGTCCGGACGGTTACCGGACGGTCGGATGGTGAGCTACCCATTGCTCGCCTTCCGCAAACCTGCGCCTACGGTGGCTGGAAATCGGGATCGAAATTCCGGTGGCTGGGGCGTGGGGCTATTGCCTCGCGCGTGCACGTGTGGCCTCCTCTTTTGTTAGCATTACTGCTTCGCAGAAGGAGGCGGCTGCCTGCCACTCCATAAAAATGGCCATGGCCTGTATCAAGGCCCGGCGCGAGAGATCGCTGCTGCCGATCACCCCCACGAAGACACGGCGGTGCTCTGCCCAGGCGGGGTACACCTCTACCGTATGCTCCACCGTGTCCTCCGGATTTGCGATGCATGCTTGTAGTAGGCCTATGTCAAACAGCGGGATTGTTTGAAATTTTCTTTTATCTGGTATAAGATTTAAAATCCATTTTGGTGATCACAAGGGTTCATGCAAGCTGCTCTTTCTCTGTAGAAGAATTTCAGTTCTGAAAAGCCATTTTTGCAGCTGTGATCAAAGTAATAAGGGATAAAGCAAATTCTTTCCCATGCAGAGACCTCCATATCTAAAAAAAAAACACTATTCTCATTTTACTCAAAACGATTCCGTGTCAAAGTTTGGCAACATTTCCCGATAATTATAATTAATTAGAACTCGAAGGGTTTCAAGTTACTCAATATCGATTTTGAGTTATCAGTAATAAGTTTCTGCTGAGAAAATTTGGTGGGTACTGGAATACTGTAGGTAAGAGGTACTTTGTTATCTGACGGTCGATAATTTTATATACCTAAGGCAGCTAGGTATCAAAGTTAATATAGACGAAGGCGTTTATTGGAGATAGTTGTTATAAATATTGTGGTGTACTGAGCGCTGAAATTGGCAAAGAACTATAAAACTGTCAAATTAACTAGGTATGTTTTTTGAGGCAAGTTTGTGTAATAATAATAAATCATAAATCAGCCTTATTATAATTTTCTCACTGCTGGGACTCTGAACATCCTCTCTAGAAGAGGGAATGGGCCGTAATCCACCACGTGAGCCCTGTCGGTGGATGTCACATTTCTTCGAATTTTTGGCTCTAGGACATGCGGTTTCCTCACGTTTTCCTTCACCGTATTGAAAGCAGTGGTGATGAAACGAAACCTACAACTCCTTAGTAGGGGCCATTACCACTGGGCCATCACTGCTCCAAAGATTGTTTATGCGTACCAATTACGAGTATATATACAGTGTAATTAAAAAAATAATAACAGAATCACTTATGTAAAGAAAAGTACTTTTTGACTTGTGAAACATTTGTTATGTTTTTTTGTACGAAGTTGGTACGGTGGATTTAAGGTTAAAACAATTTCTCTTGTAAATATCATGCGATAGGTTTATGGAGATATGCGGAACAGAGAGTAAAGTCCCGCAAACCTCCGTTGAAGAGGGACGATCCTCCGACCAGACGGGTGTTATGTCTGGTGGGCTACTGCCCGATAGATGATTTCGGGCTGTTCTATATGTTCTAATTATTGGTGGTTCTAATCGCGCGGAGAACTTTAATTGCGCGATGCAGGATTAGTTCTTATGTGACGCCATAGATGTCGCTACAGGTTGTTAAAATACCTTCTAAAAATTTTATTTTTATGTAAGTGGTACAAAAGTTTCCTGGAAAGAATAGAAGTAGGTATGAAAATAATACTATTTTGAATATTATTGTATCTAAGTTTTTTTTTCCATTTCCTTACAGCAGGTCTAGCCAAGTTACGACCGTTTCGTGTTGAATCTTTTTCTACAATCGGTAACGTAAAGGTAACCATTTTAACGTTATAAAATTTATAACGTTATAAATGTTACAAAATTTCTTGGTATTTTAATTGATAATAAATTGACCTGGAAACCGCATTCAGACGATGTATGTAATAGGTTAAGCAAGTCAGCGTACGTACTATATAACCTGGCAAAAAAAGTGAGCATTCGCACCGTGCTGGAAGCTTATCATGGTCTAGTTGCATCAGTTTTGAGATTCGGAGTTATATTTTGGGGTAACTGTACTGAGAGGGAGAGAATATTGTTCCTGACGTCACATCGGGCCACACACCACATCGCAGCTGCGGACGTCCCCTCTCCGCTCACTTGCTCGCCTACACCTTGCGCGTACGCACATATCATATCGGTTGTCTCAAAATTTGTTATTACGCATACCTACGTAAATACAGTCCTATAAAATTATCGAATCAAGCAGTTTTATTGCGTAGTCAAGACCACCAGCAGCACACCTGGAGCTTGATATTCACCATATGGTCCTTCGAGCTAGGGAAGATCGCCGTTTTTGTGCTACGCACGCACCTCCCGTGGACTTTGGACTGGCCGTCCATACAGCGTACTCGCCTATGCCGTAGAGGACACTTGAAGGACAGTCTACCCAGTGGGATAGTGTACTGAGTGAGTCCGTTCCATAATCCCTTTCTACTTTCTTTTCTTTTTGCCTTTTTAATCCAGGAAATTTGAAATAGTACTATACGGATCAGGCTCATGTTGATCTCTTTATTTATAGCTTACTTATTCAGTGGAAATTTCCATAGTCAAATCATCTTCATTTTGCATAACTTCACTTATATTGTAAAAACATTCCTCCGCTCGCTAACCGCAAGTGTTTGCTTAACGCGTAAACAACATCATTAGTGTATTTTTTTACTTCTTTCGATATTGTACTTATTGCACCGGTGACTCACCGGGCTCATTAGCATATCAGCTGATTTTACCTTAGGCTTGGCCAGCTATTTACGCATTTGATATTATAATCGAAACTAAATTATATTGATTTATTTGTCTTTGCTTGTACTACTGACTTTGCCATTTTTTTTGCTTTGCCTATACTGCCTACCTACACTTTCTCATTATGTCTGATGCAAAGTTAAGGGAACTCATAAAGAGGCGAGGTAGCTACAAAGCAAAGCTTACGCATTTTAGCAACTTTTTAAGAATACTACCTAGCACGGGAATTGATTTAGATAATTTTCAAAGAACGGAATTAAAAAACCGTCTTAGCTCAATGGAAACCCTATACAAGGAATTCGAAGTGTTACAGACAGAGTTGGAGCTGTTGTCGGAGGATGCGGATGAAATGTACCAAGAGAGGGAGCAGTTCGAGTCGCAGTACCACGCGCTGGTGGCCCGCGCGGGGGCGATCTTCGCTACCGCGCGCGCCTCGTCGCCCGCGCTTGTGTCTGCCACCTCCGTCGATGATCTCCCGCGCCACGGCTCTGGCTGCAGGCACGACTTTGTTCGGCTGCCTAAGATAGACTTGCCTCACTTCGACGGGGACTATCAGCACTGGCTTGAATTCCGAGATACGTATCTTTCCCTTATTCATAATAATGACAACATGCAAGATATTAACAAATTTCATTACTTGCGTGCTGCTTTAACCAGCAGCGCGTCATTGGTGATAAAAAGCATAGATTTTAAAGCGGACAACTATGGTACAGCTTGGAAGTTATTATCCGAAAGGTACGACAATGAAAGACTACTTATTAATAATCACGTGCAGGCCTTATTTAATTTTGAACAAATTAAACATGAATCTTGTAAATCTTTACGGAACATGATCGACGTCACAAATAAAAATCTTCGTGCCTTATCCACATTAGGACAGCCTTCTGAGCATGGGGGTCTAGGGGAGACCCTCATAATATACATGATGTCAGAAAAACTTGACAAGGTCACACGAAGGGAGTGGGAAGAATATAAAAATAATTTAGATTCCTTTCCAAATTTAAAAGATTACATAAAATTTTTAACAAACAGAGCAGATTTACTTGAATCCTTAAATTATAATAAAAACACAACAACGAAAAACACTAACGAACACAACAAAACTAAAAACTTCCTTACAACAACAAAAACAAAAAACAAAAACAATGCAGACAATGTTAAGTGCCCCATGTGTTCTGAGAATCACTTTTTATTCAGTTGTCAGCCTTTCAGAAAACTTGACATAGAAGCACGCATTAAAAAAGCATCAGAAAGCAATGTTTGTATGAACTGCCTTCGACCTGGTCATACCGAGAAGCGTTGCAGTCTCTCGCATTGCAAATATTGCAAGACCAGACACAACACCCTCTTGCATAGGGAATCACTAGAAAAACAGACAAGGGAAAACATAGTTTTATCTACAAACGTCACATTACCCACAGAAAGTGATCGAAGTCACATTTTGCTTTCCACAGCCTTGGCAAAGGTGGCAGACGTCAATGGAGAGCTTCATACTGCCAGACTACTGTTGGACAACGGCAGCACCTCCAACTTTATCACCGAAGAGCTATGTGGGAAGCTCGGCCTGGTAAAACGCAACACTAGCTCCATCGTCTCAGGTATAAATGGTCAAGCTTCTAGTACCTCAGAAAGCTGCAGTCTTCATTTGCGGTCTTATGATGGTAGCTATCAGGCGAGGGTAAGCTGTTTTGTTATACCGAAAATCACACAATCACTGCCTGGCTCTTATGTAGACAAAAGGTATATTACCGTCCCGCCAGGTATTCAATTAGCAGACCCAACATTCAATGTGCCTACTGCTATCGACATTCTAGTCGGTGCTGAGGTGTTCTGGGACGTCTTAGGTTCCGAGACTATTAATTTAGGCAATAATCAGCCTAGATTACAATCATCCAAATTAGGTTGGCTTATTTCGGGTCGCGTCAGTCGGTCTCGTCTTCGCACGAAACCTTCTGTTTGTCACTTTCTATCACATGAGGAGTCAGATCAGCTGACTCGCTTTTGGGAACTTGATACGGTGTCGTCTGCCAACTGTTACTCTTCAGAAGAACAGGCATGTGAGAAACTATTTCAGGAGACCACACGTCGTGATACCCATGGTAAATTCATTGTCACCATACCATTGAAGGACTCGCTTGAGTGCTTAGGTGATTCTTACGCAATGGCCAAGCGTCGTTTTCTCTCCCTAGAGCGAAGATTTGAGCGAGACTCCACATTCAAAACCAGATACATGCAATTCATGCAAGAATATATTGATCTTCATCACATGACCGAATATTCAAAAACCAATAATTCAGAAATTAATTATTTCATGCCTCATCATGGTGTTGTGCGCGAGTCAAGTTCTACCACAAAACTTCGCCTAGTTTACGATGCTTCGGCCTCCAGCACCTCGGGCAAGTCCTTCAATGATATTCAGATGGTAGGTCCAACCGTACAGGAGGATCTGCTTTCCATTCTCTTGAGATACAGGCAACACAAATTCGTTGTAACAGGTGACATTGAAAAAATGTACAGAGCTATTTTAGTTGAACCGTCTCAGCGCCCGTTACAACAAATTGTTTTCAGATTCAACTCCTCAGACCCTTTAAAGACCTATGCACTGAATACAGTGACATACGGCACAGCTTCAGCCCCGTATTTGGCCACAAAATGCCTAATTTCACTTGCAGATCAATGTTCAGACCCAGAGGTTAGTCAGTCAATCAGACGTGATTTTTACGTAGATGACTATTTGAGTGGTGGCGAATCGATTGAGTCAGTCATAAATTTATGTCATGGGGTAGTAAATACTCTTGAGTCAGCCAAGTTTCACCTTAGAAAGTGGCAATCAAATAGTCCAGAGATATTAGAGGCCGTCACTAATATAAAACCAGAACATCAAGATAAAAAATTAAATCTAAATGACACACCTAGCAAAACACTTGGGCTACACTGGGATTGTAAAACAGACACATTATTCTTTTCTATAGATTTAAAACCTATTACCAAAATTACAAAGCGTAATATTTTATCCCTAATAAGTCAGGTATTTGATCCAATCGGCCTCGTTGGGCCATGTATAGTTCAGGCTAAACTTATGCTGCAGCAGCTGTGGATACTTAAATGTAACTGGGATGATGAAGTACCAACAGAAATAAAATCACAATTCCTTGAGTTCACACAGTCACTTCCAGCTCTTAACTCAGTTCACATTCCTCGTTGGGTATCTTGTAGTAATGCTTGTTTGGTGGAGCTACATACTTTCACAGACGCTTCTGAACGCGCCTATGGTGCGTGTATATATGTCAGAACCGTAGCAGTCGACGGAACAGTTTGCACTCGCCTTTTAGCTTCCAAAAATAAGGTCGCCCCTATAAAGGCCACAACTATACCAAGGCTGGAGTTGTGTGGTGCCTTACTGGGCACAAGACTTTTTCTGAAGGTACGTAAATCATTTACTCTAGAGTTTAATCACTGTTTCTTTTGGTGTGACTCGACGATTGTGCTTGGATGGCTGTCTACATTGCCAAGTCAGCTCGAACAATTCGTCCGCAATAGAGTAAGTGAAATCCAAGAAGCTAGGACTGGACAGACGTGGAGCTATGTGCCTTCAAAGAGTAACCCCGCTGATCTCACATCTCGGGGGGTGAACGCTGATTGCATCAGCTCGTCTACTCTTTGGTGGTCGGGTCCTGATTTTTTAAATCACAAAGAAATCAAATTTCCTAAATCACCTAATACACAAAATAAGTCTTTACCAGAAACATCTTTACATACAACTACTGACACACATAAACAAAATTATAACAACATATTTTCGAATTTAATTCATAAAAAATCATCATTTACATCACTGATAAGAATCGTTGCCTATATACAAAGATTTATCAACAATTGTCAAAAACAGAATAATAAAAAATCATCTTACTTAACAGTTTCAGAATTACAATTATCACAGAATCTCATATTACAGATTTCTCAACAAGAAATGTTTCCTGAGGAATATTCATGTCTTAAAACTAATAAGGCCTTACATAAAAAAAATCGGTTAATAAGTCTTTCTCCTTTCATTGATTCAGACAACTTAATACGCGTAGGTGGACGTCTCAATAACTCCAACTATAGTTATAATGTTAAGCACCCTATTCTTTTATGTAGCAAACATCACTTAACAAAAATTATCTTCGAAAGAGAGCACAAAACACTCTTTCACGCTGGGCCACAATTACTTTTAGCGCACATTAGACTCACCTACTGGCCTTTAGCAGGCAGAAACCTAGCTAAGCATGTAGTGCGTAACTGCGTTCGCTGCACTCGCTTCAAAGCTCAGCCTATTCAGGTCATCATGGGCAACCTACCAAGCGATAGGACCAACTTAGAGTACCCCTTTTTGAACACAGGGCTTGATTATGCCGGGCCAGTGCTGATAGCCGACCGTAGAGGTAGAGGATGTAAACTGATAAAATCTTACATTTGTGTTTTTGTGTGCTTTGCAGTCAGAGCCGTTCATCTGGAGCTAGTTTCCGACCTTACCAAGGAAGCTTTTCTTGCGGCCTTCAGCCGATTTATCAGTCGTCGGGGCAAGCCTCAACGCGTGTACTCCGACAATGGCACTACGTTTGTGGGAGCTTTCAATGAGCTTTCACGCTTCTTAAAGGTTTCATCTAGTAACATAGAGTCAGATCTTGCAGGCAAAGACATTGAATTTAAATTTATACCTCCCTACAGCCCACACTTTGGTGGAATTTGGGAAAGTGCAGTAAAATCCACCAAACACTTATTGCGTAGAGTTATGAGCCTAACTCATTTAACATATGAAGAGCTCTCAACATGTCTGGTTCAGATAGAGGCTATTTTAAATTCCAGACCTTTAACACCTCTATCCACTGATCCATCAGATCTTTCTTATCTTTCTCCTTCGCACTTCCTCATCGGACGATCACTCACGTCAATCCCTCGTCCTCAGATCACCGACGTCAACATCCAGCGGCTACAGCGTTTCGACCGTATCGAAAAACTACGGCAGCATTTTTGGCAGCGCTTTTCTAATGAGTATGTGTCTCTCCTGCAGCAGAAAACCAAATGGCAGACGGCTGGGCAACAGCTTAATACAGGCACCATGGTCTTAGTCAAAAACACCAATCTTCCTCCTCTTCTGTGGTTGCTGGGCAGAGTGGTTGCAGTGAAGACTGGCTCCGACGGGCATTCTCGAGTCGCCGACATTCTGACGAAGAAGGGCGTTATAACACGTGCATACAACAACATATGCCCGCTTCCTGTCTCTTCAGCATTATCTTGAAGAAATCTTCAACGTGGGGAATATGTTCCTGACGTCACATCGGGCCACACACCACATCGCAGCTGCGGACGTCCCCTCTCCTCTCACTTGCTCGCCTACACCTTGCGCGTACGCACATATCATATCGGTTGTCTCAAAATTTGTTAATACGCATACCTACGTAAATACAGTCCTATAAAATTATCGAATCAAGCAGTTTTATTGCGTAGTCAAGACCACCAGCAGCACACCTGGAGCTTGATATTCACCAATATTCAAAGCCCAAAAGCGTTGCATTAGATCAATGACTAGTCTAAAGAATACCGACAGTTGCGCGCCTGTGTTCAAGTCTCTAAAATTACTCACCTTTCCGTCTTTGTTTATACTTGAAGTTGCAATGTTCCTTAGAACAAATATACACTTTTTTACCCGAATGGACGATATTAGAACGCGTCCGGGACCTATTAGATCGCAATATAAAAATCTAATGTTCACAGGTAGGTACAAAACAGCATTGTTAAGAAAAAGCTTACTATCAATGGGGCCCTTGATCTATAATAAAATACCTCATGCTTATAAAGAAGAATCGCTAAGTATATTTAAAAAAAGACTAACTTCTCTACTAATAGATAAATGTTACTATTCTATTCAAGAATTTTTGAATGATAAGAGTTTATAATGTTATTGATTAAATTTTAATTTTTTATTGATTTTATTAATTTATTTTTACATGACATTTTTATTAATATTTTATTTAGTTTACCAATTTTTAATTTTTTGTTTGTTTTTGCATGATGTAAGATAGGGTTTGGTTTTTTTTTTACAATGTTAAATGTTAATATTAATAATGATTATTTATAAATTAATCTGTATTTTAAAATTTAATGACATGGTATATAGAATAATAATTTAAATTTTTCTTTTGATACATACATAATTTATTTAATTGAATTTATGAATAAAATATGAATAACGTTAATTTATAAATTGATCTGATATTCATGTCTCTTTTTGCTGTCGTAATAAAAACGATATAAAATAATGTAAATATTTGCATGCCAAATGGTAAAATGTGGCCGAGCTTTTATGTATCATAAGAACTGATTTGTATTACCCATATTTGCAAAATAAAAAATTCTAATTCTAATTCTATTCTAACGTGCCTGCATAGATCTCTCGTTCTACAAAAATTGTAACTTGGCTACCATTTATACCACGAAACTACAGGATTCAGCGATAAACATTATAGAAACGATTACATTTTATTCTATTATTTTGAACGATGTGAACTTGGCTACGAATTTTCTATTCGTTTGTTCAGACCACGTGATTTAACGTTGAGATGATATCATTCCCATGCATTTGATTAGTTTTCTACTAGCTTTAACGATTGTAGATTATCAACTTGGCTAAGCCTTCAGTAATTTCTCATTCAATATAAGCTTACAATTTTTTTTTAATTTATTAAATTATAACTCCTTTACAGACACGGTTATGGCGATGTTATAACTTAAACTAAGTTAAATTATTTATGACTAAAAATTATGTAATAAGTCTGGAACTATCTCAGTAATTGTTTGAGCTTCTTCTGCAAGTTTTGGGCAAACATTTCCTAAGGTAGCGCTATATTATTAACTAGCTTCTTTTCTTCTTTTTTAGTCAGTAAAAGTCTGACACTATCTCTCGCCCCACCCAAGAGCGGAGGATGTCATTAGATGATTTTCCCACCCGAAAAAAAAAAGTCCAGTCTAGTATACTCGACCATGCCCAGGACGAACAGACTCGGGTACATGAGCGGATAAACAATAAGTGCCCTACTAAATTACACTCACAACTCCGAAAACCCGGATACTTTTGAAATCACACATACAGCACTAAATTCGTTTCTCCATCCTGCAAAATCGGTGCACGCTAGTATTTCTGATGTCACGATGCGAACAGTCTCGTTGTGCCCATAACTTTACGTTAGAACCCCGTTAGCGACATTCCACCGAAATTCGGCGCACGTACTCGTATCGTCAAGTGCGAGTAGGCTCAAGCACCTCACACTGAGGTCGGATAAGGACTACCATTGTATGATAAAGGACAATACGGGTGAAGTTGTGACATTTTGATCTATTCGTCTAGAGGTTTGAGTAAACCGGTTGGATTGCATTTAGATTGTAAACAAAGGAAGGTCGCGCTAACTTAATAAAATTATGCACAGCAGATTTAAAGGAATGCTTACAATTTTTTTTCCTGTCTTGATTGTTCGAAAGATGTATCATGGCCTTCGCAAAGGGCAACTGAAATAACACCGGTGGAATTTTAGTCAGTAAAAGTCTGACACTCTCCATCCAGAACGAGAGGAGTCATTCATTAGATATTTATAACGTAAAAAATGGCTTTAATTTAAATAGACTAATGTTTTATTACAAATCCAATATGCAGGACCTGCCAAGGACACTGTGGCCAAAATCCGTGAGGAGTTCCGTTCATTCAGGGAACTTATGTTTGGTATGCTGGCCTTTCTTCGTAAGCAAACAACAGAGCGCTCCAGAGTGGTTGATGGGTTGGAGACGTGTACTCGACGGAGGGCCATCATCATCACTGGATTTGCTGAAACGGACAAGGAAAACTGAAGAAAGATATGTACAATAAGCTGGCCCTCCCCAACATCACCGCATCGTCCATCAAGGTATATCATAGGCTGGGTGTATCAAGCAGAGGACCCACACGCAGTCGACCAATTTTGGTGCGATTTTCTAATGTTGACCATAAGGCTGCTGTTTGGAAGGCAAAGTCTAGATTGAAAGGCTCCACTGTCACGGTGAAAGAGTTCCTGACTAGGGTTAGACAGGCAGTATTCAGAAAAGCGCGCTTGCACAAAAACGTTACACACGTTTAAAAAAAAAAAACGATAGTATCTTCTTTCAATCGATTTCCTTGCGATTTCAATTAGCTGCCGCATTTAATTTTTTCATTGAAATAATTACAAAAATGTAAGCATTCGTATTTACACCTAATAAGTTGGAAATATTAAAAATTTAAATCAAACACATCAAGTTGTTTAATTTACTTGTTTATCTACAAAGGTTGAAAGCTATGTGAATTAAGCAATTACGTTGTATATTGATCATAAAAGTTTTATAGGAAAAGTTTACTTTATTCTTTTTAGCACATTTAATTAAAAGCTAGTTTTACAAAGTTTTATTTTAGTTTTAATTTATTTTTAACCGCTTAATCATTACTTTTTAAATCACTTTCGTATTCTCAGCATTTCCTTTCAATTGATACTTATTTTAAAGGAAAGCATAATAAACTTAGATCGCCATTTTTAGAAGTCCATTATATTGAATTTAAAATGACGTCGCTTTATTTTTTGAGTTATTCTCAGCAAGCCCTTTTATTTGATACTCATAAGGTACTCATTAAAAATAACTAGTCCGCCGGTTGTTCCGTCATGTTGGATTTAGAATGACATCACAGAGTTTATCATGTATTGTCATCCAAACTAAACGTGTATTCAAAATTTCTGCTCAATGGGTTGAAAATATCTGTTTCAAAATAGACTTGCAAGATTTCACCCAAACAAATATAGTTACTTCTTCTTCTTCATTTCGTGTCGATGTACTCTAACTAAATTTTATCTGACCAGTATTTGGCAACCTCTACGGCTCTGTTATTGGCCTGCTAGCACTCGGTAACGCAGAGTCTAGCTGACTAATCCTTTCACCACGATGACTCAAACTCAATAGTTACTTCTAAAATATACATACATCGCAAGTTGAATAACAGCTTGTAAAAATTAAGTCAGAAAATATTTTAATAATATTTAGAGAAAAATGATAGATAAAAAATGTGTTCAGCATGAGGGATTGATATCTTAAAACCTCTAGTAAATACTTTAGGAATACCAGACTGTAATTTTAAGGTCGTCTAAGTCATTAATCTCTTATGTCGCCCTAGTAGGCACCTAATCCTGAAACATGTTGTCTGCGGCGTAAGTAACATAAAAACTGCTTGAAAATATATTTCTTTCTTGAAATAATAATTATAACCAGGCGTTGGATTGGAAGGGAAAAAGGTATAAGTAGACTTTATTAGAATGTCGAGAAAAAGAGGGTTGCCTTTCACTGATCACTGTCGCGGAGACAAAACACGTACTTAGATTTTTTCCTAGTATAAAAATCTGAAACTTGGCTAATTTTCATTTATTTGTTTCTTGTTTTTTTTTATTATTTTTAGGCTCCCGTATGACCACTATATCACCTGATGGTAAGCGATGATGTGGCCGGCGATGAATCATACTTGCCTAGAAGTAACCTACTTTTGACTTAAAGGTTGTAGCTATCAGGGAACACAGACTTTGGCAGGGAATTTCACTCCTTAGCTGTACGTACAATAAATGTTTTCCCAAAATCTTTTGTACGTATGGTTGAGATGCTTTAGACAACAGTATAGTCCATTTTGTTAGTAAATAAAATACCATATTACTAGTGTTAGTAGTAAACAAACAAGGATTAAAACAAACATACAGTGAAGACATACAGACGACTGAGGCAGTATGTGTAGAGAACGATATAGAAAAGAGTAAACTACTTGACCATTATCTCCACACAATGCTTCAAAATACGGGAGACTCTCAACCACTGACACCTATGTATACATACACGTTTAATTGTTTTTTTAATTCTCGAATAACAACAGTTAATAATAGCATTTATATATACGAGTATGCAACTCTTTCAAAGGTCAGACATAATAACAATGGAAATAACCGGATACTTAAAATACTATCCGGAACAAAAAACTATTTAAATTACAAAGCATTTTACCGAGAATTTATTTAACATTTATGTCTAAACTAAATAATAGCCCAGAACTTGCTGGAGGTGCCCAGATATTTTTATAGTTCCACAACTGGCATAAATTTCCAAAATGGTCGCACAATACACTACCTAAGTTTTGTACGTTTATCTCTTGAATTTTCACAAACACACTGCACCGGAATAAATGGCGTTCGTGTGATATTTTAGCACTTATGCCCGTTGCGAACTGCGTGCGCTCAATTTGATATCATTTTGCATTAAAACGATCGTTTCTATACAACTTTTGTTCTGGATAATAACAAAATTGTGTTAGATTTTCAGCTCGTTTTTGTTCGAATAGCAATCATTTTCAATGTTATTGGCAGTTCAACTATGTTCATTGGTTTTCACTGTTCGTTGCACTGAGCTGCAAATTGGAAAAAATATATTGTCTAGGCTTATCGAAAAGAATAGTCTAAACTAATACTATAGAAGAGGTAATATTGAATGTTTACATACAAATATTTGTAAGTACTGTGAACTTAGTACGAGTAGTAGAAACCTACTCCTCGGTAACTACTGGCTGGGTTAATAGATTTGAAATCAATATTTATTTATTATAGATTCACCCTAGCTTCTGCCAACGGCTTCGTCCGCATGCAAATAGGTTTCTCTATACAAACTTTGGACCCTCGTTCCACCTCCTTAGGGTGTGAATTTTGGAAAATCCTCTCATAGTGTTCGCCTACGTCATAAAAGGAAACCTTGTGCAAAATTTCACGTTCCTAGTAACAAAAGTAAACTACTGGGAGTTTCGGCTGTGCGTTGATATGTCATTCAGTCAGTTTCTCCTTTTATATATATAGATATAATATTTATCTCTAACGGTGCTAGATTGACTATCTGTACAAAGAAGTGCTCTGCTGCTGTGTTTCTACGAGAACGCCACAATGTCAGTCCGACTTTAGAGCGGACCTTGGAACTTATCCTTCTGCAGCAATTATATGTAGTGGATGAATTGGCAAAAGAAAACAGTGTCACAGTATTACGGTTACCACCATACCATTTTGAGCTGAATCCCATAGAGTTGATATGGGCACAAGTGAAGGGATTCATAGCAAACAAAAATAAAACTTTTAAAATGGATGAGTTGAAAATGCTTTTGCCGGAGGCGTTAGCAAGTGTGACTGCAGAAAATTGGAAGAATTGTGAGGACCATGTGTATTAAAGAGGAGCAACAAATTTTTAAATTAGATAAAATAATAGATGACACAACCGAACGCTTTATTATTCATGTAACAGATAGCTCTACTTCACCGTCATATTCAGAATAAGTTCTATTTGAATATGATGTTTAATTAGAACTATTTTCATTTTGTGAAAATAATTTTATTTAAACATCATTCGCCTTCTCGAATTGGTCTCACAAAACGTAGCTGTTAAATGTCATGTGAAACTTTCCACGTTTTCGTGTTTAAATAATGCATTTGAATAGGCTGTGGTAAGATTAAGGTATTTGTGCTTGTATCCCTACGACAAATAATCAATTTTCACATAAATTTTGTTTAATTAGAACACAAGAAATACTTACTGTAATAAAAGGTTTAGTACCCCTGAGTCACGTGGTTTATTTTCTGTTTACCTTTAGTTCACTACCTAAACTGATAGAGTATAAGTAATAATACGATGTCCATATGTAGATGTACCTATGTTGTATGATAATATAATAGTATTCATCTTATTCATTGAGGTCTTTGATCTACACTCAAACTGTTTGAATAGATACTTAGCGTGGACTTTTTATGAGAGGAGGGCCACTCATCTTGAATTCTTTATTCACAAAGAAAGAGTTAAGTGCACTACAATCTACATAGTTATAGTATAGTAATATTTTTTTGAAATATTTAAGTGTCTAATAAACATAAAAAATAAAAGTACTTAGATATTCGAGGTCTCGTAGAAAACTATGAAGAAGAAAGGTAACCAGCGGTACAATTTTGTACCAAGGTGTAGTAATTTCAGTCTGCTATTTTTATAAATTCGTTATTCCAACACGATCCTATTGTCATTTTGATAAAAGTTTGTAATCTGCTAATTCATAATGATCGATCATTGATCGGCCAATGGTTTCGTAAGGGCTATATTGCACCAGGACACCATGGTACCGCGACTAGTTGCGCCGCCATGGTGTCCCGGTGAAATATAGCCCTTTTATTAGATAGATTTTCATGTTACATACTCTTTGGTGGGGGTGTTACTGGCGGCAGGACTGGCGTCCGAGCTGGTCGCGCCACCAAATTGGTTGCGCAACCAAACTGACACCAGGTGAGTAACTCTCTATAGAGCTGTATACATTTTGTTGGTAGCGGCGACTGGTCACGCCGCCATGGTGTCCCGGTGAAGTACAACCCTAATAGTTGTAGTAGAATGACAATCGAAATAAGCAGGACCTTTGTACTCTTTTATCTGTATTTGTTATTTTCGATTTTAAGTGTTTGTGTGTACATAAATAAATAAATAAATATCGAGCTGTCTCCTAACAACTGCACAATGACGTACTAATGATAGGTCACTGATCAAAGGAACTGTCAAAATTTTAGCAGATTACCGCATACGTCAGACATTAATTTGTCATTATGTACGAGATTACCATTCTATGCCATTTCTTTCAAAGTGTCAGCGGTTGACCATTTGAAAGTCATAATGACGCTATTATACTCGTATTAGTAGACTACCAAACTTGTCAAAATCAACAATTATGAAATCAATGATAGACCTTTCAGACACAGTTGTAATAGCAGACTTGAGGCCCTGCTCAAAATTTGCTTTGGCAAATGATAAATAAATTATGGTAGTGTCTTAATATTTTTTAAGACATCTACGTGCATTGTTTTGAGATAGGAAATTTTCAAATAACTTTTCTTGATCTGGGTGGAGCGAGAAAACAACTTTTACTGCGTTCCAGGGCTACAGTAACCTTTCGAATATTCCCGCAGCATCAAAATGCCTGTAGAACTGTGGTTTTACTTCTGACGAAAAGAAAAGCGGCCATTCACCTATACTCCATTCACGATAGCATTAGACAAAAGAGGTTCATAGAAGCAGGTGTGGACAACATTTATTTTTCGAGATAAATTTGATTATTGTAAGGTAAGTACTAAATACTTAGATAGGTAAATGAAATGGTTTTTTTTTAAATAGACATAATTATCTTTATATCAAATAATTAAAAAAATAATTAATGATACATATACCATGATACAAGTTTCCTTCTTACAAAACATATGAATTGTACACACTACAAGGCAACAAGATAATTATTTAACATTCATACAAATAGAAATAACTAATAATAGATAGATAGATATATTCTTTATTGTACACCAAAAATACAAATTACATTAGGAACTAACAAATAACTAGCAACTAGCTATTAGTATAACTAGCTTTTGCCCGCGGCTTCGCCCGCGTACATAAATTATAGCCTATGTTACTCAGGAATAAAACAGCTTTCTACCGGTGAAAAATTTTTCGCAATCGGACCAGTATTTTCAGAGATTACCTCCTACAAACAAAAACTAACTTTTCCTCTTTATTAGTGTAGATGAAAAACGTTCTAAGTACTGACAACACCTGCTTCTTTTAGGTTTTTAACATGGAAACTAGTAGTATACTACTTTCTTTCTTACTACTAATAAAACTATATAATTTATTTAATTAAGAGCCTCATAAATTCAGAAGATGGATAGTACAACAGTTGGTAGATAAGTTGATTATAATCAATTCATCATTCTTAACTGTAATAAAGCACAATATACATAATTATATCGTACTTTCATTACAAAGTGTACCCTAAAACCACCTTTTTTAACTTCTGTCTAATGCTATCGCGAATAGAGTATAAATACCGCCCTTTACCCCATGAGACGTAAAATCCGACACAAATCCTTCGTAGCACCCAATTTTTCTACTGTTACGAAAAGAACAAAAAAGTTAAATTTTATCCTCACGGTGTTCAGGTGTATATCTGAGGATATAGGGCAGGGATACACGAATACCGAGGTCCCAGTAAGTAGGTATGCCAAGTCATGGGAGCTTTATTTAAATCGAGCCCATCGACCCGGATAATTGTCGGAACACACGAGATTGTAGCTGAGAATGCAGTTTAGGATTGTTTTGAGATATTACTGGTTTAGGGATTTGATTGTTTCTGACTATTTGTAATTGCTGTATTTGCCTGGTTTCGGCATTAAACACAGAGCAACCTTAGTAGATTTACTGTTTCTGGTTGTTAAAGTAGTCTTAAATAACAGAGTAGTGGCTGTACCACAGTGGTATTATTTGACTGGCCTGTTGGTTTAGTTGTTAGTGGCCCTGACTGCTATGCCGGAGGTCGTGGGTTCGATTTCCACCCAGGACAAATGTTTGTGTGATGACCACTATCATTTTTTTGTTCTGTGTCTGAGTTTTTTTTTATGTGGGAAAATCATCTAATGACAAATCTCACTCTTGGCCGGAGCGAAAGATAGTGTCAGATTTTGTAATTTATCAATAATAAGTATGTATTCAGAAATAATTAAGTATGTTTATCAGTTGCCTAGTACTCAAAACACAAGCTCTGCTTAGCTTGGGACTAGACGCAGTTGTGTGATAGCTGTAATATTATTATTATAACAAAAGTGACATAATAAATTTGCTTTCAATTCTATTGAAACATCATATTCTTATTATATATTATGCTTAGCCGCCTCAGGAGGCTGTAGGTAGAGAAAAATTCTAACAGCGATTATAACTGCCGACATACCAAATAATTAAGGATTGTCACGCGAAACTTCGATGACGGCCAACAATTTATATGTATGTGTATGTTTTTCACTCCTTCACGCTCAAATGGCTTAACGGATTTAGATTAGCACACGGGTAGAACATGTCCTGGAATGAAATATAAGATACAGATATTATCATCTTCCTGCCCTTGTCCCATTTTATTTGGGGTCGGCGCAACACGTTTTCTTTCATTCTGTCCTGCCACTCGTCACGCTATCACTAACTCGCTTTTCTTACATATCACTTCTCACACAATTCATCCATCTTTTCTTTGGTCTCCCTCTCCCTCTTCATCCATCCACATGTAAACTTATAACTCTTTTAGTAATATGCGTTTCATCCCTCCTCTTCACATGACCATACCAAGACAAACGATTCCCTTTCAACTTTTCAGTCACTGGCGCCACTTTTGAACTTCCCCTAATATACTCATTAACATTTTTATTTCAAAGATACAGACATAGAATTTTTATTCTGGAATCCTCAATTTCTTATTCCTAAGGAATGGGAAGTAAATTATCCCAAAAAAATGAGATATTTTTTTACTTTCATGAAAGCGAATCCATTGATAGAAGCTAGTTAGTTATTTTTAAATCATTAATAGGTACTTACCTTTTTAAATCTCTTTCTCTGAATTTGTATGTAAAGTAAATGGAATCGACAAGCTGCATTGAAAATAGAGTTTTAAAGCGCAAGGAAGCAAGATTCTCCGAAGGAATTCTTTAAAACGGAATCGATACCGCTCTTATACCAATTAGCAATTCAGATTTAATTCCAGAAAAAGCGTATCAATAGCTGTAAGGGGAACAAAATTAGCTGAAGGTGCTACAAACTGAGAAGGGTATGAAGATTGACATATGGCGGGAAGGAGAAGCACTATGAATGATTGAGAAATTAAAAGGCAAGGGTTTCTGATTCCGATTCAGCTCCAATCATGTTTCGAACGCTCGATCTTGTAATTAGTCTTTAAAAAATATTGTTTATTATGTAAATAATGTAATGTAAATTTACAAAATATTATATTAGATCAATAGCTGTATGAGTAACAACTTTCCGCTTTATAATATTAATTAAGATAAATTATAATATTTTTTTAGAATGATGCTATTACTTTTACAGCTCTTTTTTTGTATTTGGGTGACTTCTATGTCGGTGGTAATTTTTTATTTGTAAAAAGGTAGTAGTAGGTACTCGGCTCTCAAAAAAGGAGAAATTATTTCAACATATTTTTGCAGGAATAGTTAACTTTAAGTATAGGAAATACCCTTAAAAGATTTTAGACAAAAGCATAACATTTAATCACTTTTTTATTACACCAAAGTTCTGGGCCTCAACCACTTGCACCTATTTTAGTACATTGGGTCGTAATAATAATACTGACTTTATTTCGGACCAATTATTCCATTTAATGTATATCGATCTAAAATTAGGTTGCCCTTCCATGATAAGTATCACTTTTTATTCTAGTTTAAAATACACGAGTATTTTGGAGAAAAATAGAAATCCAGGACCCAGGAAAGAGCTAGAATGTTTGATATATTAAAGTGATTCTCCCAATTTCAGTTCCAAAACCTTGTGGAGGCACAAAAACGCAAATAAATGGTTTTATTATGGTGCCATAACAGACTATAAAGCATCTGATAAGAAAAATAGCAGGTAATTTATACAGATGCTAACTCTTTGTAGAACATAACGAACGAACAAAAAAGCTTTCTTGAAGTTCATGTCAGGAATATTAAAATAATTTTTCTTTTCTTGAAATAATCAACTCAATTTACTTCACTCAACTTAATACCATGTTATCAGCAGCGTCGCCCAAATAAAAGTAGAAAATGGTCTCAAGGGAATGTACTCCCGAGATAAAAAGCTTCTATATACGTTATTCTATGTGTTGTCCCAAGACATGGTCTAACCGTGTGCCAAATTTCACTGAAATCCGTAAAACCGTGAAGACGTAACAAACACAAACAAGGCACAACATTGTAAAGCAAACACGGAAAAAAATGTACAGTTCATAAATATGTACGTACTACATAGTATAGGAATATATCTACACGCCTAGCGTCGGTTACGTACGACAAACTTCGCCCACAAAACATCTGCGCCAGTTTCGTCGCACTTGAAAGTTGAAATCTCCAAAACTGCTATCTAGTCAAGGAGTAGCAATATGAATTCTGACGGCATCTGCGTCCATATTTGTTTGACGCTGCATGCTATTGCCATGGCCCACTCTTGGCTTCGAGCCAGTCGCCTAGTCCGTGACCAAAGGCACATTACAGCACACCATTCCTACCATACAAATCTGGAATTTCATTTTAGTGATAAATGGATTAAAAACCTGTCTCCTGGTGTGAAATAGTGAACGACGTGATTTGTAGTTAAAGAGATTTCAAGATGGCGACGCACCCGTGATGTAATTTTATGTAAAAAGTGATTCAGGTTTTTATGGATTTTGCAATTTGAATATATAATATTAAAACTGGAGATTTGTTGGAAAATAATAATAAAAAATAATAATTTCTAATTACAATGGAACTGAAAGTTTTGAAAGATTAAAAAAAAATCTTGAATCAGTATTCTTGGTAGGGTTTGAAATTAATTAAAATATCTACATTGATGTTTTAAAAGCGACATTCAAGGAATTTACAATATCTACGAGTAATAAAATATTGATGAAAATATTTTAGTTTAAAGTGGCTGTCTACAGTACAATATAGTTGTTTTGTGAAGTATTCGAGTAAATCACGGAATTACCGAATGCCAACAGAGATTTCAGCATTGCCTCTTCATCAAACATCACATGGGATTGCGTTAGATGAAGCAACAAGCTTTTAAACCATGCACGATGTTGATGATCTAGGTGGGTGGAAAAGGACTCTCTTAAAATAATAAATTATTACTTATTAATAATATACAATAACTAATCTATTTTTTTACAAACTATTGCACACAAAATGATGGTGTCGTATTTCGCTGCGAGGTCGGTAACCTTCCACAATATCGCAGCCCTAGTCTTGATACTTTATATAGATTTTGTGATAGTTTTCAATCATGATTATATCTTTGTATCTATAAATACGTTATAACACATCAATGACTGGTGAAAATGGTCTTTGTGAAGGATAATAATTTTATTCCATGTCGAATATTTGATATTACGTCAAAGAAAATGTATGGTGTGGGCGGATATTAACAAATCCCTATCCCTTCAGACGTTTTCCTCTTTCAAATATATAAATACTTACCTACTACCCTTAGAAGTTTACTGGATATGTGCCTATGTTAAGTAGGATATGATTTTTGAACAGTTGTTTGTTTATACGAACCTAATAAGATCGGTAAAAAAGAAAAATCCTTATAAAAATGTTTGACTCCCGGCAACGACATTATTACGCATTTCATAATTTCCCTTCGTTCTTCCTTATAAAAAATACACAGTATAATATTGACATAGGGTTCTAAAAAAGTAACATTCTATCAGCAACTTCTGATCCACCCCAGCTTTTTACGACTTTTAGAAATCTATTTATTTATTTATTACATTCTTTATTTTAGAAACTTTTTTTTATTTGGTATTATAAACTAGTGCTTGACTGGGATCCCACCTAATGGTAAGCAGTGATGCAATCGTTGATGGTGAGGCGCACTAGTTTATTAAGAGCCCATTCACTCTAGCCTTAAAGACGCCCAAATTATAATCGGATGGGAAGACCGCAACAGGCAAATTGTTCCAGTTCTTCGGTATACGTGGTATAAACGACGAGGCGAAACGCTTAGTCCGGATCATAGAGGTTTCAACAAACAACGTAAGGGTGACTTACAAGAATCATAACAAAAAAATAATCTTTTATTATCTAAAACATATACAATGGGCGGCTTTATCGCATTCCACGAATCTTTGGAATTCTAGAGCAACTCAAGACGTCTCGGCGTGGGCAGTCCTGATCCGTCCCAGAGACGTTATTTATGAGTACTTCGTAGGTACTGTTAATTTGGTTGTTTAGTTTATAAACCCGAATCCCTAACTATTGATTCTACTGAACACCACATTTGGGTGGCCATACAATGTGCGATGCGAATCAATTTGCAAATTCCATATATTTGGACTTCCATATAAGAATCTCTTTTTTTTAGGTGGGAAAATCATCCAATGACATCCCCAGTTCTTGGGCGGATCGTGAAGGCGTGTCAGACTTTTACTGACTAACAACCCACTCTTGTTCCTTCTTTGCCTTGGCTCCAGGGCCCCGGGTTTCACTTTCACACTACCCGTGACCCCAGTAGGCTTCGAACCTGCTGGGCCGATACGGTTTGCTGATATCTCCTTGAGGCGCGCGTGGAACAATACGCACCGTCGACGACTTGGTCTCGGCCCGGACGGTTACCAGACGGTCGGACGGTGAGCTACCTAGTGCTCGCCGTCCGCAAGCCCATGCCAACGGTCATCCCGGCGGCTAGGGCGTGAGGGTCGCTCCATCGCGCATACACGTGCGGCCTTCACTTTTGCTAGCATTAATGCTTTGCAGAAGGAGGCGACCGCCTTATTTGGATTGGTTTTCCACACTTAGTTCAAGGTGGACCATTGTACGTGGTCTTTAGGAGTTCTTGCCAATCATAATCTCTGTCAGAATATCTACACTTTCCTCTTAACTTAAGTTTGATCTACTACTTTATCATTTATTTGTCTTTTGGCTGAAATGATGATGTTACAGTACGTAACGGGCCAATGTGTGTGGGCCATAACTGCCTTTACACCAACCAGCCCACCTCATTCCAGAAACAGATGAGTCTCTTCAGTTTGCTCAGGGCGTCCATCAGTGAATGCGTTGCTCCCAAGTTTTGTGTTCTTATCTCACTCACGGTTGTGCACTCGAGGAGCACATGCACGACAGTTTCTTTTGACTCCAGGCATCCTCTGCACAAAGGGCTTTCTGAGATATTCATTGTGAAGAAGTGTTTGTTCATGGAGCAGTGTCCGGTGATGGCCCCTGCCACCAAACGCAGGCTGCCTCTGTCCAGTCACAAAAGGTTGTTGATTGATGATGATATAGTAATGTATCTACATCTTTCTAAATATCAAAGATCATGTACATCTTATTAAAAAACAACCAAAACGTTGTTCACAAAACGTAACGTAGGCGTACTCTCTCTGATTAATAAATTGTTGTTGTTTGAGTTGCTCTTAATGCTCGTACCACAGCCACCCACACATTTGCCTTTACATGCAATAATTTTACTCAATGACAAATCTCTCCGAGCGACCGTAATGGCTTCATTTGTTACTCTCATACCCTGCGTATCAAGAAATG
This sequence comes from Mythimna pallens, assembly GCA_961205895.1. NCBI lineage: Eukaryota > Metazoa > Arthropoda > Insecta > Lepidoptera > Noctuidae > Mythimna > Mythimna pallens. The sequence goes on from OY540834.1 coordinate 14,627,302, forward strand.
AGCTTATCTCCCAGAAACATCGTGGCAATATTCAGATTTAGGCTGCAACACAAATGAGACAACGCACTGTGCTTACGTGAAAAATAACACTGAGTTGTAATAAAATGTAGGGCATGCGTTGAAGTAATAAGCAGTTATTTTTGTAAGGACTAACACAATTGCTTTATATTTTTTTACTACACTGTTAGCTTGAACGAAGCATAAACACTAACAATCAGGTCTCGTTCTATCGTAAAATTTCAAGCATTCCAAATAAAACGTAGAAAAGTTTTCTGGCGAGAAAATTGTACACGACGAAATAAAAGAACAGCTTCACTTAAAATGGATACAAATTACATGACTGTGAATTGAGAACACTAAAAAAAACCGGCCAAGTACGAGCTGGAATCGCGTACGAAGGGTTCCGCACCGCCTAGAGCAAAAAGTGGCAAAAAATCACGTTTGTTGTAAGTCCAAATTAAATATTTATTTTATTCTGTTTTTAGTATTTGTTGTTATTGTGGCAACAAAAATACATCATCAGTTAAAATTTCAACTGTCTAGCCATAACGGTTTATGAGATACAGCCTGGTGACAGACAGACGGACAGCGGAGTCTTAGCAATAGGATCCCGTTTTTAACCATTGGGTACGGAATCCTAAAAACAATCAAAGATGAAAATCTTCTGCTTAATCATCCAGTAAATGCTACTCACGATTCGCTGCAATCTTTTTAAAACTAGAATTTCAACGTCAAATTGTCAGTCTATAAAACACCAATTACAGCATTGCTACTGCATCATCCAATTATTCGGTGGAACGCTTCGTCCGCATCTCAGGCGGTAGATGCAAACTCCGCATTTTCAAGATCTATCCATTAGGAGTAAAGACCCAATTTCCTAGCAACAGTTAATCTCGGGGTAACGAGTCCATTAAGTAGACACGACGGCCGTTACTGCATCGGGGAAGATGCTTACATAAAATATTATTACGTGGTTCAAGTGTAGGGGATAAGGGATACAATATGTGTATGATAACCTCTCATAATTGAGTGACGGTAAACACGATAAAGACTGATAAAAATAATTTCATGTTGGACCTAGCTAAGTAAATAACGCTTCAGTGTGTGGAATAATTCTTAGCATACAATAAGCGTTTTTTTTTTATTTCTTCTTTATTTTTTATGACTTCTCCCGCTCTTGGTGGAGCAAAAGGGAGTGTCAGTTTTTTTTTTTTTGATAATGTTACTTCAGTTGCCTTTACGTTCCAGGGTCACGGTAACTGTTTCAAACAATCCTGCAGTTCTGTCAGGCATGGACTCTAACAGGCTGTTAATTGACGAGCACATGGAACATAATGGGCCGACCCGGGCTTAATCCTTATCGGACGGTGAACTACCCATTGCTCGCCTTTCGTAAGCGGCCTACGGTGGCTCCGAATCGCGCTGCGACCCAACGCCCAGGTTTTCTTTTATTGATTAATTAATTCATTAAATTTATTTATTTAATATATATTTATCTATTTATTTATTTATTTTATTATTATTATTTTATTTATTTTTATTTTTTTATTTATTCATTATTATTATTATTATTTTTTATTTACTTATTTAATTATTTCTTTATTCATTTATTTATTTATAATAAGCACACCAACAGCACAGTCACTTACAATTCAGATAAACTTACATCTAAAATTGGCATTTCAGTAACCATGCAAATAACAGGCGGCGGTGTGGCGCTCGGAGCTTGAATATTTACCTCTACTTCAAAACAAATAGGAGACTATTGGGGTATTTTCCTTGCAAACAACTGTTATTATTAAATTGTATCACTGCTTACCATCAGGTGGGATCTCAGTCAAGCACTAGTTTATATCAAATAAAAAAATATATACCACCGAATTAATAACTTTCTCCTTTTTTTTTGAAGTCGGTTAAAAACTGGGCAAGTGCGAGTCGGACTCGTGCACAGAGAGTTCCGTACAAATTTGCCTATGATAACAGTTCAATTCCCGAATCGAGTTACAAAGATTTTTCCGAATCGTTAATTTTTTTTTTGTGACGTAACTACAAATTTACAGTTTTCAGATTTTTTCCTATACTTGTGCTATGAGATCTTGCTTCATGCCGAATTTCAATATGTCATGTATTTTGATTCCCTTGAGAGTGTCGAAATATACGTTTTGTGCGACACAAACGGCCGTTTTTTTTTTGTCGTTAACTCAGAAGCGTGAATTTTTTACAGCTTCAGGGGTCTGCGGACCTGAGTATATAGTTTTAATATCATAAAGGGTCTTGACAGATAGACAGACGGACAACATAGTGATCCTATAAGGGCTTCGTTTTTTCCTTTTGTGGTACGGAACCCTAAAAAGAAGAAAAAACTAATTACATAGCTCGATAATTTTAGCATTCATTAGATAGACGGCTCTTATATCTGCCACTTTTAAGAGAAAATGCCGTTTAATACTGACACGATTTTTGAGCCCGACAAGTGTAAACAAAATATAATATTCACAAACATAAATGTTGTCGTGTGTAAACCAGAACGCTCAACTCATAACTTGTCCTGTTTAATTACGTTTGAAATGAGATTCCAGTGCGTAATGAAAAACAAACCCAGACTCTGCCCAGACTGTTGTCACAGAGGCCACAGATTAAACAAACAACATACAGGCTACATACAACGGATTTTAAACGCCGTTTTGCAAAATGGAAAGGAAACATTCATTGTAGTTGACGGTAGTCCACAGCGGCGAAGGGAAAACTGTGTTGGCAATATGTTTCTTCTCTTTTGGTGGTCGGTTATTTGCTTCTGATAAATATATTGTTATCTTGTTGGGCTGGTTGGTATGAAGGCCGAAACCCGAATTAATCCACTATGGACTTATACGTAGTGTGGAGATCAACAATCCCGATATATATCTACATATTATTAATTGGGTGGTAAATCAACAACATTTACCAAGTGAATGAAGAATTGTTGTTGACTCGTTATCTAAATATATAAAAGATTTTTTTTGTAAAATTCACCCCATATGGGGATAGGAAGTTCAAAGTTTGTATGGAGAAAGCAACCGTGGGAAGCCGCTGATAGAAGCTAGTCTAAATATAAATTTAAAAGAAGAATTTCACGGACTGACGTGTCAACGTACAGCCAAAACTACTGGGACTAGGAACAGGATTTTTTGAACAAGGTTTCTTTTTATGACGTAGGCGAGCACTTAGAAAATTTTCCGAAATATGCCCCCTAAAAGGATGAAGCGGGGGTCCAAAGTTTGTATGAAGAAAGCTACTTTTACGTTGGCAAAGCCACTGGCAAAAGCTAATCAACGAATATAAACCTAGTTAGGTTTTTATAGCGAAAAACAACCATGAGTCCAGGTCTTTGCAAATAAACAGGACTCAAACATGAAAAAAAATATTCGTTCATAATTTGATTAGTTAGATAAAATTGTAATAACTATGGATATGGTCCGCAATAAAAAAATATTATTATTATTATTATAAATAATATGAGTTTTTTTCATTAAATTAGGTACTTAACAATTTTATTATTACAACAACTTTGTATGGTATTTTTTATTTAACTGAACGATTTTGATAATTTGCTATTTGTCATGATGGATAAATTTAATGAAGACACTATAATTTAAAAAAATATCTTAATAGCATTAGTATTAATCTTGGAATTCTACAAAAGAGTTACCATGGCCCTAGCACGGGGCATCTGAGGGAACACAGATAGGTTTCAATTCATAAAAATTCTAACAACGGGTCTCGCTGCACACAGAGCAAGAGAATTTATTTGATGAATTCTTACGTAAAAAATAAAATAAAAGCAAAAGCACACAGCAAATATTATAAGCGTGGCTATCTAAAATTATTATGGATACAGTTTAGACGCAGTTTATTTATGAACGTGTGCAAAGTTTTAGCTCAAACAGCAATTTATATTTTGGAACATTCATGGTTTTGTTTAATGGTGGCACAAAAACATTTTGTATTTAATATATTCAAAGCTTTTCCACTGCTTCGATGTATAAAAGTGTCTTTCACATGGCAACAGTAGTACTTAACAAATTGCCAAAAGAGCTAAATAATCTACATATTAACTTATTTAAACAAAAGCTGAGAAGTTTGTTGTGTCAAAAATGTAATACAATGTATCTATATATATATATATAGATTTTTATCAGATAAATTTTGACATGTAAATGTAATTTTTGTAATGTTCTTCTTTGACTACGTTGTAATCACAAACCATAATTAACTATTTAAATCTGAATTATTTTTGACATTTACCTAACAAATTATTTTGACTTTTGTTCCTATAGAAATCAAATAATACAATCATATAAGTAGTTAATTTGTAGTTTAGTACGAGTAAGCTCTTTATTTGCATTTAAAAATTGTAATTAATTCTTTTTGTATACCTACAATAGGCTGATCATAGCGCATATTAACCTAAAACATGTCCAACCACTGTACCTACATATGTATCACAAATAAAATATTTCTGATTTCTAATTTCGAATCTTTATATATTATAAAGCCTAAAAAATAGTCGTAACAGAGAATTACTGGTTCTTTTTTTAATTTGGTATTTTTCATTAGAGTCAGAGTTTTGTTTTTGGTGTACAATAAAGAGTATATCTATCTACCTATCCAGAGTTAGGATTTGTGCATGGTTATTGCCATTTGCACTAGTCTAACATAATCAGTTCCCACTTCTAGGATTCAGGTCTCCGCTCTAGGAGTGGGAATCCCCCACGCGGGCTTAGAAAAGGTTGATTGTATATTTTCACATGTTCTCGATTTTTTGGTTCTAGGACATGCCAACGTTGGTGCTCACAACAAAACGTTGTGAGGAATCACGTTTTCCTTCACCATCTCCTATTAAATGGGATTTAAGTAGATCTGGAGAAATGTGGGTATGTTCTTGGCATACTTTTGGTTAACCATTTAGGGTATACAGGCGTAATATTATGTATTATGTATTAGAATCTATAGTTACGTCAACAAATTAAAGGGTGACTCCAGTAGGTATTCGACCTTCAAGCTGTGGGATTGTTCGAGAGTTATAGAATAGAATAGAATAAACTTATTTTACACCAAAATAGGAACAAAACTTACACTAACTTAAATCTATGGGTACAATGGCGGTCTGATCGCTGACAGCGATATCTACCAGACAACCTTAGGATGGACTGTAAAAACTTGAATTAGAAAAAGGGGATAGCCTGCTGTGTACTGCAAATTAATAAAGTAATTAGTAGATTAATATTATACACTAGACCATACATATACAGGGTGTAAAAAGACCGATCACATACCCGTTAACTACACATTCTGTACATATAACTAAGTCATTTTGAACAAAAAATATTGCTGGGAAACAAACTTTTTTTTCCATCTTTAAAAAAAATATGCTTTTTATTGCGAGCAATGTAAAGCGCGCAACTGATTGTGCCGGTGTGTGTGTAATAGGTACCGTGTATACGATAGGCGAGGCGCGGCGCGGCGGCGCCTCGGCGTCGCGCGCGTTTTGCATGGTGTAGGTATTAAATAGGCTCTTGGTAATTAAAAAAATCTGTTATGTACAATTACTTAAGTATACGAAATACGTACAGTTTTTAAATAGCCTGAGTACTTACCTACACTGTCCATCACTTTAGCTTTTATCCCGCACAGGTGGCCTCTCAACACTGACGAGCTTCGGTTCAAACTGCCGACATTCCACGCGGAGACAGATGCGCGCCCTAGCCCGTGTGTTTTCATGAACTCGCTCCAGGGACCAGGATCCCTTCTTGCGCTGACCACTGCTTAAGTTCATCACATCAATAATTTTTTGTCGCATTGCCGCAGCGGTCTCGCAGGGGCGGTCAAACACCCTATCTTTGACGTAAACCCACAATAAGGCGAGCGTGCTGGCCATGCGTTAGGCCCAAACCGTCCGATCCAGTTGTTTTCGAAAATCGTCGTCAGTTGCTCACGAACTGGTCTCACAACATGAAGCGGCGCACCGTCGTGCTGGTACCACAACCCAAGCTTCTGAACTAGTGGCATCTCTTCCAAAGTGTCGGTTAGGTAGCCAGTAACAAAATTGAGGTAGGCAGGCCCGTCCATTCTCGGTGGCAAGAAAACCGGGCCTAGGATCTGGTTTCCCACAATGCCAGCCGTGTCTGGAAGCCCGTTTCTTGGGTTTGATTTGGATTGACGGAACACCAATAATGGGTATTTCGGCGGTTCCACATTCCATTATTTGTGAAAGTGCTCTCGTCGGTGAAAATTATTTTTTGGATGAAGTCTCGTTCCTGGCTCAACAGCCACCTGCAGTAATCCATGCGACGTATCGCGTCACGTAACGAGCGCTCGAGCACTAGCACACGATGGATTTTGTAAGGCCGTTGCCTATCCCGCCTTAACACTTGTGTGCACATTAGAATGGGAAACCATGTGCCGAACGTGATGAACATGCCGCCTTCGCAATATTTTGGCTGCTGTTCGTACGCCCAATCGTGGGTTTTCCTGCATCACAGCGAGAATGGCCTCATCGAACGCTGGTCGTATTTGTCGGCCGCCTCCCAGAGAAATTGGTACTATCGGTTGGTTGTCCAGCAATCGCTGAACAGCTCTGGTGAAGATCCGCGAATCCGTGGGTTGATACGCGGTAGGATGCTTAATCCTGTACAGTCACAGAGCCGCAGTAGCATTTCCATGAGCCATGCCGTAACAATAAATAATATTCACGTACTCGCGCACCGAATAAACATGAAAAGGCATCTTAACTCGCGATAGGTGCCTACAACTAAATGAATCCTGAAAAGAACACACTACACACACGAACATACAACGCACTCACAATACATCTACACTAAGCCTATCACTCCAACGCTTTCACTACTATCAGTCTATCACACAATACTACACAAACACAACTAATAACAGTAATTCGCAAAAAAAAATATCCACAAGTGCATTCGATGACGTAAGAAACCGAACTAATAACAAACACGTAGGTAAGTAAATTCGCAATAAATAAAATTCCTTTAAATTTATTTGCGGAGGGGGGTCGGACCGCTGGCGGCCTTTTTGATGCTTTGAGCACAGCCGCGCACCGCCGGTGGGCGGCTTTTCCCTTTCATAGAACACGAGCCGCTCGCGTGCTACTGGCGCTAGCGCCAGCCTGGTGTAATAACAAAATGTGATCTCATAGATTTAGGTGTCGCTCTAGTTATAAATAATTTCCTAAATTGAGTTTGAGTTCTAACGAGCATTTAGAGGCTTCATCAGTTTACGCACTTAAATTATTCTGTAGGTTGTCTCGTGATTACATTAAAAAAAATGTTATCAATGAACACAGATAAATGAAATTCTGACCGAATTCTGGTTAGTATTTGTGAAATAGCTAGCAAGTAGTTTTGAAGGCCGCTCTAAACACTAAAGACAAATTGTATCTCAGTTCAGACTGCTGCAGTTGTGTACGGAAGCGTGAGTAGCTTTGTTTTTTTTTTAACGTTGTGAAATCATCAAAATCATCTCGCGCTCTGGCGGGAGAGGGAGTTTTAGACTTTTACTGACTAAAACCCAATGTTGATCCTTCGGTTGCCTTTGCGTTTCAGGGTCGCGGTACCTAAATCTTTGGAACATTCCCGCGACCGTGCCTGGCATCGCTCCTATCAGGCCCCATCAGTTTAGCTGACAGCTTCTTAAGGCGCACGTGGAACACAACGCGCTGTCCACCAGGGCTTGGTTGTTATCGGACGGAGAGCTACCCATTGCTCTCCGTCCGTAAGCCCGCGTCTACGGTGGCCGGGAATCGATCTGTGACTCCCGACAAACTAACGACTTCACGCAGGTAAAACGCGCCGCGTGCTCGTTTATGTTTTAAAATGTAATTTATTAGGTGGGTACCTACTAAACATTTTTATAAAATGAGGTACCTATCTACGACATTTATTTCCAATCATGCTTAACAGGATAGCTTTTAGTGCATAAGCCTTACAGCCTTATGCACTAGAAGCCATCCTCACTAGAAGTCATCCTCAAAAATGCCTACAATACTTACGGATTGTAGGCATTTTTGAGGGGCTTTATCGTTATCGTATTATCCGATATCTAGGTTGTGCAGGCCAAATAGGCAGTCCGGTTAGATTGAAAGGAGACCCTAATAGTTGGGAGAAACCTAAGCAGGTGATGATTAAGTGTATGGAACTTTGTGTGATTTTTCCGATAGCTTTAGGTAGGTACCTAATTCAAACATAATAAATGAAATTACGAAATTTACTTTTCCTTTATCATTGTGATCGTAAATGCAGCAATCACGTCGTTTTACCTGTTCGTATCACATCTTATTTACCTACTTAGTGAGGTTTATGTTATGCTTATGAACCTAGTGAGGTTTATCAAGTTGTTATTTAAGAAGTTTAAATTGTAGGTAGGTACCTACCTAGGATTTAAGTTTAGTTTTTAGATAAGTAGAAAGTAACTTTTTTGCGATAGGAAATCATCAAATGTCCCTTCGCGCTCTGGGTGAAGAGAAAGGGAGTGTCAGACTTTTACCGATTTTTAGTCAGTTAAAAGTTTGAAACTCTATCTCTCTCTCTCTTTGTTCCTTCAGTTGCCGTTTGTATACCAGGGCCGCGTTACACCCGGGCGTTTCTTCCCGCTGAATCCGACATGGGAACCTTTCGAAACAACCGTGTCCGGCGAGGACCTTCGTCAGGCGGAAAGTGAGGACGCCGTGGTGCCTCACTAGCTACTCCTCAGAGAGGGAACTTACTATCCTACCTAGGATTTAAGTTTAGTTTTTAGATAAGTAGAAAGTAACTTTTTTGCGATAGGAAATCATCAAATGTCCCCTCGCGCTCTGGGTGAAGAGAAAGGGAGTGTCAAACTTTTACCGATTTTTAGTCAGTTAAAAGTTTGAAACTCCATCTCTCTCTCTCTTTGTTCCTTCAGTTGCCGTTTGTATACCAGGGCCGCGTTACACCCGGGCGTTTCTTCCCGCTGAATCCGACACGGGAACCTTTCGAAACAACCGTGTCCGGCGAGGACCTTCGTCAGGCGGAAAGTGAGGACGCCGTGGTGCCTCACTAGCTACTCCTCAGAGAGGGAACTTACTATCCTACCTAGGATTTAAGTTTAGTTTTTAGATAAGTAGAAAGTAACTTTTTTGCGATAGGAAATCATCAAATGTCCCCTCGCGCTCTGGGTGAAGAGAAAGGGAGTGTCAGACTTTTACCGATTTTTAGTCAGTTAAAAGTTTGAAACTCCATCTCTCTCTCTCTCTTTGTTCCTTCAGTTGCCGTTTGTATACCAGGGCCGCGTTACACCCGGGCGTTTCTTCCCGCTGAATCCGACACGGGAACCTTTCGAAACAACCGTGTCCGGCGAGGACCTTCGTCAGGCGGAAAGTGAGGACGCCGTGGTGCCTCACTAGCTACTCCTCAGAGAGGGAACTTACTATCCTACCTAGGATTTAAGTTTAGTTTTTAGATAAGTAGAAAGTAACTTTTTTGCGATAGGAAATCATCAAATGTCCCCTCGCGCTCTGGGTGAAGAGAAAGGGAGTGTCAGACTTTTACCGATTTTTAGTCAGTTAAAAGTTTGAAACTCCATCTCTCTCTCTCTCTTTGTTCCTTCAGTTGCCGTTTGTATACCAGGGCCGCGTTACACCCGGGCGTTTCTTTCCGCTGAATCCGACACAGGAACCTTTCGAAACAACCGTGTCCGGCGAGGCCCTTCGTCAGGCGGAAAGTGAGGACGCCGTGGTGCCTCACTAGCTACTCCTCAGAGAGGGAACTTACTACTGCTATCATGGCGCGCCCAGCGCAAGGTTGCGACAGTCGCTGTCTTCAAGTTCATACCATACCACCACAAGATCTCGCTGGAGCTCTGTCTGCCGCGCCGTGCCGCGATTGGACGCGGCAGCGGAGTTTCCCTTCGACGGCGTTGCATCATCACGTACTAGGATTGTTGCCTGCAAAATCCCACAGTGACAGGCCAGCATGCCGGCTCGCCTCGCAGGAGACCGCGCGGTATCCCTGTATCATTAGGATGGCCATGACCCTTTTACTCACCTTCAGTCCGAGTGACCGAGTCTAAACCGGGGCCCCGTAAACGTCCATGGACTGCACAAACCACGGGGTCTACGCGGAGCGTAGACCCTCTGGCAGGAGGCGTCAGGACCTGCCAGATTGGGGAAGACCTGCGTCAGCGCAGCCGCGCTTAGTTAAGTAGGTACAGTAGGTAGGTCCTACTTTTAATTTCTACCATTTAATACCTAATTTCAAAATTAAATCAATAAACAAATAATAATCAACGTTTTTATTGAAAACGTAAAATCGTAAACTGTTCAATTCATAAAATAAATAAATTGTCCATACTGTCATCAGCTGAGCGCGTTTCGCATTTGTTCGTTGAACTCGGAACCTCGCACGCTAGTGTGCGCGCCACAGCCGCACAGCTGCGTCGAAGCGTGCGTAGTATTTTGTATTCATTGCATTTTTGTAACTTCAAATGCGTAATTTGCTATGAAAAATTAATAATTTTGATAATGTTTGTTCGGAAGAAAGTTTTCTAATGACACTTGGAATACGATTTTGAAAAAAAGTCAACTTTTTTTTTCTTACTTTGACCTTGAATATCTCTGGAACCAGTGATTTCCCAAGTATGTTCTAGAAGAAAAAAACTATCCCAGTGATGGGTACAATACGTAGTTTTCGTTTACGTTAAGGGTCTTTTTACACCCGATATATAATACCATAGCCCTGGAACGCAAAGGGTAACTGAAAGATCACGGGAGAGTTTTCGTCGGTAAAAGTCTGACACTTTTTCTCGCTCCACGCAGAACAGAAGAAGTTATTTGATGATTTACAAGTTAAAAAAAATTGTAAAACCTGGGTATTAGACCTACTCAACAGTGTTTTCCTGCCCTTGTCCCGTGTTATTTGGGGTTGGCGCTGCATATTTTTTCTTCCATTCTGTCCTCCCAACCGTTACGCTATCACTCCCTTTTCTACTAGATCTAGTGGTGACCCTGGAGTTACATAAATTCTTCTAAGATTCTCAGGCAAACCTGAAAAGGTCCCTTAGCTACTTCATAAATCATTAGGTTTACATGCCATAGAAAATATTTACAGGAATCGTAAAAGACGGAAAGCAAACAGCAAAAAATGTTGGAAAACTTCACTCATAAAACAAAGTTCATATGAACCCATAAAAACTTGTAAATTATTCAAGGCAAATAAAAGGTATTTGACGAAGAGACTGGTCATTTCAATTCACTGGGTTTATATCCAAATCCAGTTTAATTTCACTTATGGGTTTTTTGTTGTTTGCCATAAGATAACTCGTTGGTCTCGTGGTTGCAAGCGAAACTGCCGAGCGAGGGGTCCTAGGTTTGATACCCGGATTGGGTAAAAGATATTGGGCTCTTGCAAATTGTGCAGTTGCCACCCCGAATTTATTTCATCACCACTGCACTCAAAACGGTGAAGGAAAACATCGTGAGGAAACCGACATGTCCTAGAACCAAAAATTCGAAGACATGTGACATTCGCCAACCCGCACTGGACCCGCGTGGTGGATTACGGCCCATTCCCTCTCCTAGAGATGAGGCCTAAGTCCCAGCAGTGGGAACATTGAAAGGCTGATTATGCTAGCCTGGAGTTTGAAAATTTTTAGTATGATATTCCTATGCTTCGGAAATCCCGCTAAACGGTTGGTCTTGCCCGTCTGATCTCCCCCGGACGTGTCGGATTTCCTTCCCATAGAATTATGAGAATAAAGAAACAGAGAGTGCACCGGTCTGTATTTTTGCGCACGTGCTGGTGCACTATACGTACTTGGCTAATCTTCGTTGAGATTAGCCACCGGAACCGAAATACAGTCGGGAGTATTATTTATTTTTATATTGAATACATTTTTAATTACTTGCTATGAAAAATTACACGTCCAAACCACTGTATTTGTGCCTACGGTTTTTAGAACATAATTTTAATGTGTTTCAGTTTAGCAATATGCTTAGAATATTTATTTATCTATTTAAATTTTATGTAGGTACAGTAATTTTAGGTTAGTAGGTCAGTGTCAGGTTCTATCCACCCGGAGGACATGGTGGAGCATACGGTAGAGTTGTGCCCCGCCTGGGCAGAGCACCGCCGTGTCCTCACGGGGGCGATCGGCGGCAGCGATCTCTCGCGCCGCGCCTTTGTACAGGCCATGATCCGGAGCGAGAAGGAGTGGCAGGCGGTCGCCTCCTTCTGCGAAGCAGTAATGCTAGAAAAAGGAGGCGGCCGCACGCGCGATTAAAGGCCCTCTCGCTCCTGCCACCTGGTTCCCGATCCCGATTTCTAGCCATGAGAGAGAAGATGCGGGCTTGCGGATGGCGAGCAATGGGTAGCTCGCCGCCCGACCGTCCGGTAACCGTCCGGACCAAGCCCATGTTGTTGACAGCGCGTGGTGTTCCACGCGCACCTCAAGGAGATTTCAGCAAAACCGTAGGGGCCCAGCAGGCTCGAAACCTACTGGAGCCATAGGTGATGCGAAAGAGAACCCCGGGGCCCTGGAACGAAGGCAAATTATCAGTAAAAGTCTGACTCGAAAAGGCGGGAGATGTCATTAGTTGGTTTACCACCATCAACAAGTCGTTCAATGGTTTAGCTGAACAAGAGGGTTAGTGGCAGTCACAAATATTACAATAAAATATTTTAGAGAGAAAGAAAGAGATATTTTTCACTTTCAAACGAAAACTTAGAATTGCTCTCACTATCTTTGTGAACTCTTTTTCGAAAATGTTCGTAATTAAATTTTAAAACCACAGTATCTTTTTTATGGTATACCTTATTTCATTAAAATCGGTTTATTTATTTCTAAGAATAAGGACTTGCTAGGGACTTTATATAAAAAAATACCGTGAGATGTAAACGTAAGAACGTTTGTATCAAGACTCTTTCTTTATCAGTCAATACCAATACCTAATAACAGATTGGAGTATTTGAATCGATTACTTATCTCAACATCATCACAGACCTTTTGAAACCTGTAAAACGATTTAAACTGTTAAATAAATCTGAACCAACGATATTAATTTTCAATTTAAGGATAAAAATGCAAAATTAAATATAGGCCCGAATTCCCGGGAACTCCTGGGCGGCGGTCCATTTTACGGCCCATAAATAATTTGACGGCTTTAACATTTTCGATCGCTTTTGGCGTATAATTAACAACGCTTCAATTGATGATAATGACTGCATTGTTGTTTAATTCACACTAAAATGACACTGTATCCATTCTACCAAGTTTTGAAGACAAAGCAAAATTGTATTTAAACATTATTGTATCGAAAGCAATTACAGGATTGACTAGGTTTCAATGAGATAGACCTATGAACTGTGATACAAATATTTATAATTTAACCGTGTACACAGGTCACATTAAATATTCTCTCGAACAATAAAATATTCAGCGGCAAGAATGAAAAATGTTTCGCGACCCCATAAATATTCATCGTACAGTCCAATTCACACAAAACTATAAGAGCTATAAATCTGAAGGTGCGTAAATAAACAAGCGGTTTGGAAACGGGAGTATGGCTTGAACACATAAAACGTAAAACAAAGATTGGTCCGGTACATAATAAATAGTGACGCGAAGGCGGCCGGGTCGCAAGTACTTTGGCTCGCTCCCAAACAACGTGATATGTGGCCGCGCCTGTCCTCGCTCAGATTCAAATTGTTTTTCTCTGAAGATTTTCATTTGAAGAGTTCAGTGTAATATCTTAGGAAATATGATGCTAATAACGCTTGGCTAGCCATGTGAGGTGGTGAGTTATGTCTCTGGGCTCTATTTTATTTAGCAGATGTTTTTGTTCAATACGTAGTCATTTATCAGCTTAGGTTAGCAGTAAAAGCTGGCATCATGGATTTGCTGAGCATTTAATAGTACTATTATGCAGTGCATACACTAGCTAGTAATTTACGTGCTTTACCTGTACTTTTATATGCACTTTTACATTTTTTTTTAATTTCACGCAAACATTGAGTGGTTAAACGATTGGATGCTGCGCCGCGTTTTATGTCAATTTCCTCACTGAATAAGTATTTGTATGGCTGACAGATAGTTGTTCCCGGACTGGATGTTTTGTGAGTTTATACATTTTTTACATTACAATACAGGAGTAATTGCAAGTGCGGGGCGAGGATTTACAAAAAAAAAAATGGAGTGTAGCTGTATCAAGGCGTGTCAAGACACGGCTATGTTGCTGTTCGTCAGTCTCGCTAAAACTCGAGAACCAACCGACCCGGTCCGATCGGGTCCAATTTGGCTAATTTTGATCTTCAAGTATTCGTGATAGTCCAGGGAAAGTTTAAACGGTGAGAAAATATGGAAAAATTCACGAAAATAAATTCCGAATACAATGCCATCTTTAATAAAATGTCATTTAAATTGTCATTTTCAAATGAATTACGCTGATAAAAAAATTTCTTGCATAAAATAAGACATTAAAAATAGATTTGTATTTATTTAAGTAGTTTTACCTGTAGAAAAAATACAGCATGAACTTATCTTTTGGAAACAAGTTATAGGTAATAAACAATTAAATAAATTGTTTTTATAAAAATAATATTTTATTAATTAAGGAATAATAATATAAAATTTTAAATGCATTTATTTTCTTCTAAAGACCTTTGATCATCATCTGAAATAGTGGTATCAGGTATTTGTGTTCAAACTTCCAAACCATGCATGAGGCTTTTCTGGAATAACACCTTTGCGGCAGAGGTTTTTCTTGTTCATAATAATCTCCAAATGAGTTCGGTGTTCCCCATGATCCTCTGCGATCATGGGGGACCCCGGACTCAAACTATTTTATTACACAAGTTTTAGGAAGCACCACTGATGTATTCTCAACAACGGTTTTCAGTCTTTTCTTTGTTACAACAAATATAATCTGAAAAGAGTTTAACGCCATCAAAAGAAGCTTAATACGTAAGTGCAACGTTTTCAGAAGAAAATTAATACGTTTTAAATCTTATATTGTTACTAGCTTCTGCCAACGGTTTCACCCGCATAAAAGTAGGCTTTATATTAAGCTTTTATATTTATAGGTTATTCATTCATTATATTTTTTTAAAGACGTTGCACTTGCGTATTAATCGTCTTCTGAAGGCGTTAAACTGTTTTCAGCTTTTTCTTTAATCATCATCATCATCATCATCATTTCAGCCGATAGACGGCCACTGCTGGACATAGGCCAATAATGTAACAAAGAAAAGACTAAAAACAGTTATTGGAAGTATATATCAGTGGTGGTTCTTTTCACGCAGGATGAATGAAATGGCGACAGGTCACTGGAACAACTTGTGACCCATGAATGCCCCTCATGTTGAAGGGTCTACAAGTCTGTAATAAAGCCATCATACTGAATAGATCAGAATGTTGGGCTGTAAAAAAGACGGATAAAAAACCAATTAAATAAATACAAATCTATTTTTAATCTATTATATACTACGAACCATTTTTTAGTTTTAACCAATATTGTTACGCAATAACCTATTTATTTTTAGTCAATTAGAGACTATAATATGTTTACTGTAAAATAATTTACTATTTTACAGTAAACACATATTTTATACAAATTTCCTTAAAATGTGTAAACAAAATGCGATTTATTGACATACATTTAGTTAAATAATGAAATGATACATCTTTTATTTTAGTAGTTTATTTGGCAAAATGTAAATTATCAGAAGATATTCGACTTTGAACTTTCTATTTTATTTTACTCAGATCTTCGTTTTTGTGATTTAATTGTTTTTCGATGTACTTATAACGGCGATATTGTTTTTGTCGTATCAGGCTGTGCGCTAAACGACCCCCACGAAAAAGTCATTTGGTACACGTGGAAATTTGTCACAGCAGCACTCGGCTCTATAACACCCTCGCCTACAGCTTGTACGAATTCCGCCTCGGTCGCAATGAGAAACTTTCTCTACTTGTATCAAAATGTACTATTGTACACCATTATACAAACAGACCATCAAAATAGACCCAGAATAACACACATGATTTTCCTGCTTGTTTCACAAAATCCCAGATTCTGCCCCTTTCTTAAACTCAAGTGTTTACTAAGTTTAGCCTGCCTAAGTAAGGCAACTTATTTGCATGATCAGGAAATTAAAGTAAGTATGTCGCTAAACAAGTTTTCAGCAAATGTCTTGTGAAAGCCTTTAGAACGGAAAACGAGTGACAATAGGAGCTCAGTACACAGAATGTTATTCGCAAGTTAAGTTGTTTTTGTTTCAATAGACTTAAGAGTAGATTTGGAACAAATGTTTGGTTGTTTTCTTTGGAGTTGTATTTTTGTTTTACGTCTTTAAGATAAGTCTGATGCCTCTTTATGATCCTGATTGTGGTTTTGGTACCTATATATATTTGTAAGCTGAAACTCCCACGGTCCGGACTAAGCGATTCGCTTCGTCGTTTATACCACGTACATCGAGGGACTGGAACAATTTGCCTGCTGCGGTCTTTCCGTCCAACTATAATTTAGGTGCCTTCAAGGCTAGAGTGAATAGGCTCTTAACAAACTAGTGCGCCTCCCATCAATGATTGCATCACTGCTTACCATCAGGTGGGATCGCAGTCAAGCACTGGTTTATATCAAATAAAAAAAAAGCTTATGTATTCTGCTATCTTTCGTGTAGCTATATATGTATTTCTGGCTCCTGTAACACAGACACTATGCCTAGCGCAGGAGTCAGGGCCTCACTATTTTTGTTAAACGTTAATTTATGTCAATAAAGAATTTATTATTATTTTATCTATGTAATATAATATGAATATTTGTTTTTGTTTGAATAATATTAACTGGCAGAACACCGCAAATGCAGTTCTTATAGTTCTTACAGTCCATCCTAAGGTTGTCTGGTAGATATCGCTGTCAGCGATAAGACCGCGATTGTAACCATAGAGCTAAGTTTCTGTAAAATTGTTACTCTTTTGGTGTACAATAAAGTTTATTCTATTCTATTCTATAAAAAAATATATATATTAGTTATTATCAACCTTTGTACCTTTATGAGAGGAACAAATAAATATACTTATTATTAAATTTATTTATTTTATGTACATATTTATTACATTTTTAAACATATATTTTTAAAAAAATAAACCAAACCGTAAGGGCCCAGCAGGGTCGAAACCTGCTGGGGCCAAGGGTCTGCTTTGGAAAGGAAGACTCGGGCCTGGTACGAAAGGCAACGAACGAACAGGAGTGGGTTTTTAGTCAGTAAAAATCTGATACTATGTCTCGCTTCACCCAAGGGCAAGGAAACAAAAAATGGTATAAATCTAAAAAACGAGAAATTGCTCTACGAGAAACAAAACCGCAAAATATTCTAACACTCAGGAAAGAAATCCCTTATCCTAGTGACATACATTGCCTCCCCATTTAAATATATCTCGATCAGTTCCATTGAAAAGTACTTAACACAAGCACCCAACTTTTAAGACCTCGAAATAATGTTCCCATTTCAAAGAAAGTGTAGGCGAATGCGTATGAAGCATCCTCTTGAGCTTAAAACATTTTTATCGGTAACACTCGCTATATGACTCCTTGTTGGAACGATATTAAACTTTATTTCTATAAGCTACGGTTGGTTTTAGTTTGACTGTAATTATGTAGATCGATTGGACACAAGTGGGCCGTACGAGACATGTATTGCGGCTCTCGATACAAACAGTTTAATGCAAAGTGCTGCAGATAAGTAGTGATATAGGTTTTTAGAGGAAATCAGACGTTTATTAGAGAGATCTGCGATTGTATAAGTGTTTTTGTTTCAGTTAAGTTAGGCGTACGATTTTATTAGCCATTAAATTAAGGGTTTGTTTTGTTTGACTTACTGAAAGCAGTATGTCAAATTAAAGTCGCTTTCATTTGTTTTATTTTGTGTCTTTGATAGTTTTTTTTTTTTTTTTCGGGTGGGAAAATCATCTAATGAAAACCCCCGCTCTTGGGCGGAGCGGGAGATAGTGTCAGACTTTTACTGACTAAAAACCTACTCCTGTTCCTTCTTTGCCATTTTTTTTTCCAGAGCCCCGGGGGTCACTTTCGCATCACCCATGGCCCCAGTAGGCCTCGACCCTGCTGGGCCCCTACAGTTGCTGACATCTCCTTGAGGCGCGCGTGGAACACTACACGCCGTCGACGACTTGGGCTCGGTCCGGACCGTTACCGGACGATCGGACGGCGAGCCACCCATCGTTCGCCGTCCGCAAGCCCGCGCCTTCGGTGGCCGGAAATCGGGATCGGAATCCCGGCGGCGGCTGGGGCGTGAGGACCGTTGCCTCACGCGATCGGCCGCCTCCTTTGCTAGCATTACTGCTTCGCAGAAGGAGGCAACCGCCTGCCATTCTTCCTCGCTCCGGACCATGGCCTGTACCAAAGCCCGGCGCGAGAGATCACTGCCGCCGATCACCCCCACGAGGACACGGCGGTGCTCTGCCCAAGCGGGGCACACCTCCACCGTATGCTCCACCGTGTCCTCCGGGCGGTCCACAAAATGGTGCAGCCGGTGCAGGAACCTCCCGAGTTTACCATGCCCGGTGAGGACCTGCGTCATGCGGTAAGTAAGGACGCCGTGAGGTCTTTCCAGCCACTCCTCAAAGAGGGACTTATCGCCATAATTAAGGCGTGCCCAAGTTCTTTGATAGTAAGAGTACATTCTTAAATCGAAATTGTCTTATAATGTTTTTGACTCGCAACATAGTTTCCCCTATTTGTTATTACATTATTATCAGATGTATAATGTTCCCACTACTAGGTTTCGGGCCTAGGAGAGGAAAAGAGTCGCAATCTACCACTCTGGCCCAGGGCGAGTTGGAGAATGTCACACATCTTCGCTTTTTTTTAATTCTAAGATATAGTGATTTCCTCGCGATGATTTCCTTCACTGTTTTAAGAGCCGTGGTGATGAAATAGATTAAAAAAAAAATAATGCGCCTGCCTGGGTTTGAATCCACGACCATTACTCATAAGTTAGGGCCGATACCCCTTGGCCACCATAATACCTCGTTATTAGGAAATTAATAATATCTACATAAACATAAGCATGTATGAAATCATTACTATCTCCTAACTTGTTCAGTAGAGTTACACTTTTAATACGTTATAAAAAATGTAGACCACCATTATAAAAAAATGTATTTTGTTCTTTTACTGAACTCAAAAGAGAAAATAAATCAACGAATAAAACGTCTGCCGTCCAGGTACCCATGAAACTTTAAAAAGCACTTGAAAAATATCTTTGGAACACTGAAGTCGCAAAGCATACGTCTTACTAGCAAAATGCTATCGACGGTAAGAGCAAATAAGTCACCAGTGACTCCAACATTTCAGGTTTTACTCAGTCACTGAATAACTTAGTATCAACTGCAGGAGCAATAAGATCATACGTCAATTTGGAAATAGTACTGAATCTTGTGTTCACAAAATAAAGGAAAATTAGAGTGTAGCTTTCTTTTTTTAATAGACAGTGTGAGAAAAGGATAGTGACACCTTTAGAGCTGTCAAATTCACTTGCTCTATCTAGCATGCTTAAGGGCGGAATTCACCAATAAAACTAATCGCGTTCTAACGTTTGGCTCGCATAATCGCGTTAAGCCGCTGTCACTAGTGCCACTTGTAAAAATACAATAAAAGAAAAATACAGGCAAGTGACACTAGTGACAGCGGCTAAACGCGATTATGCGAGCCAAACGTTAAAACGCGATTAGTTTTATTGGTGAGTTCCACCCTAAGAAGTGGCAATCTTTAGTTTAAGCCAAAATAAGTGCAGTAGTCGTCAACATCAGTATATTTTCATCATCATCATCATCATCATTTCAGCCGAAAGACGTCCACTGTTGGACATAGGCCTCCCCCAAGCGTAGCCACAATAACCGATCCTGTGCTTCTTGCATCCACCGCACTCCCGCGACCCTCACCAGGTCGTCGGTCCACCTTGTGGGAGGCCTTCCAACGCTGCGTCTTTCGGTGCGCGGTCGCCACTCTAGAACCTTTCGGCCCCATCGGCCATCCGTTCTACGAGCAATGTGCCCTGCCCACTGCCACTTAAGTTTGGCGATTCTTCGGGCTATGTCGGCGACCTTGGTTCTCCTGCGGATATCTTCATTCTTTATGCGATCACGCAAGTATATTTTAGCGTGACTTTAATGGGGGAACAAATAAAGTAGATTAAGTTTATTTATACCACAGTAGAACCCTCAGAAAACGTTTTCTAAACCCGTCGCATTGTCCGGAATTACACCTAATTTACATTAAACGTTTGTTCGCACGATCAGTTGCAAGCCAAACGCTTTCGAATGCGGATGCCTGCATGTTATCGTTGCGGTTTCAGTGTTTCCAATGGAAGAACTTACTATGTTCAAATATAGATGTAAGCCCCTATTCACACGTTAAGCCTTGGGTACCTAGCACCGATTCTGTGTATAAAGTTACCGTGGAAATTTTCACGAGGAAAGAATTTCAATCTGGGAAACCGGTAGTCAATCCATTCTTTGTGTACCGGTTTCCCAGTATATACCTGTAAAAAGGGATTTATGCCGATTTTCAATACTAGGTGAATTCTAAATCATTAAAAACATTATCATCTATCGTTTGTTGGATTTCAGCAAATCGCAGTGCTAAGTCTACGTATGATGATATAACAACGCAATTTTACTAAAAGATTCATTTAGGAGTTGTATATTTTGTTACATAGATAGAAAATACTTTATTATACAGTCCTATTCTAAGATACGGTCTACCTTTGAACCAAATTTAAGCTTCTTTATCATCTTTCTTCCCTTGTCCCATGTTACTTGGGGTCGGCGCAACACGTCTTTTTCTTTCATTCTTTCCTGTCAACCGTCATACTATCACTGAGCTTAAAAATCTTTTTTTTTTTTTTGTGGCCTCTCGCAAGTCAATCTAGGAGGTTTTCAACTGCTTAACCGGACTTGCCTATGGCGGTCTCAATTCAAGAATCAAAGCCTCCAGCCAGGGCTTACTTAACTTACTTAAAACTAAGCGGGGGTGCCCTGTGGGGTACGGACCTCGGCTTAGGGCGTCGCTGGAGGAGGGCAGCAAGGGAGGGGCTGAATTGAACAAAGATATTATTATTATTAACGGGGATTTTTTTTAAACTACAGGCTAAGCGGCGCGGGCTGGCTCGAGCAAGGGACGGGGCGGACGTTGACGGGATTGTCGCGGCGGGCCTTGGCGGCGAGGACGGAAGGACGGCGGTCGGAGCAGGGTAATGAGGTCGTCGGGGGTGACGAGAGTACGCCTAGGACGGTGAATCTTGAACATGCGGGAGGGTTCGTATCGGGTGGCCGATGCGATTAGGGGGTTGCAGTGTTTCACAGCAGTATCGAAGAAACGCTTGCAAAGGCGTTTCATGAAATGCTGGATGGTGGGAATTTTGAGATCTAAGTATAGATTCTCATTTCGGACGTAAAGCTTAAAAATCTACCTACTCGGTACCTAATAAACAAGGACGTGTATAAATGAACTTTCGCTTTTATAATATTAGTGTGATTGTATAGCCTGGGTAGAACCCAGCAGTAATGGCTTATCTACCAGAAAACCGCAGTATGGACTGTGTGAATTTTCAATAAAAGCGGGGTGGTCAGTATGGTATTTTAGTAATTATAATAGAACATTAGCGGAATGTTAAATTAACAAGGCAGCTTTATTTGCATTACTCAAAATTACCTCCTACTGCTCTAGAATTTGAGTTAATTAATTTAACTAGAAGTGTGAAGCTTCCATATTGTATAGAGCCAAGTGAAACTCGGTTACCCCATTCTAGCGGTTCACTTAAACCACTTCAAAATACGCAGAATTTCCACCCGTCTAGCTCCAACCAAGCCGTTTGGTCACGGTCTACACTCTCAAGCGACATGCGTTTTGCGACAGCGACTGTAGAGAAAATAAATGAATGAAGTAGCTTAGACTGCGGCACGAGTCACCACAACGTGAATTACGTAGAACGGTTTAGTAAGTTTTATTACGAGTAACTTAAACAAAAAAATAGTGTGGTGGAAAGTCGGTACTAATAAGATAACAATAGATCTCAAAATCGATAAATCCATTGGTTTTTTATCTAATCGATAACTAAGTAAATTGTGAAATATTGATTGGAAGTAATGGCATGGCATGAAGGAGAGCATGTGTGTCGTTTAGCGCAAATCACGTCGCCCAGTCGCATCGTCTTGGGTCATGCGCAGAGTTTTTTTCTGTGTTGGCAAATCATCAAATAACTTTATCTCGCTCTAGATGGAGTGAGACGCCTGTGTCGGACTTTTACTGACTAAAACCCACCTGTGTTCCTTCATCTCTCGCACCGAGTCATGGTACAGGCCATGGTCCGGAGGGAAGAATAGTGGTAGGCAGTCGCCTTCATTTGCGAAGCAGTAATGTTAGCAAAGGAGGCGGCCGCACGTGTGAAGGCCTTCATGCCCCCGCCACCGAGTTCCCGATCCCAATATCCAGCCACCGTAGGCGCAAGCTTGTGGACGGCGAGCAATGGGTAGCTCGCCGTCCAGACGTCCGGTAAACGTCCGGACCAAGCCCAAGTCGTCGACGGTGCGTAGTGTTACACGCGCGCCTCAAGGAGATGTCAGCAAATAGTGGTTTTAGTCAGTAAAAGTCTGACACTATCGCCCAAGAGCGAGATTTGTCATTACATGATATTCCCACCTAAAATAAGGGGCCCAGCCGGGTCGAAGCCTACTGGGGCCATGGGTTTAGTGAAAATGGACCCCGGGGCTCTGGAACGCAAGGCAAAGAAGTAACAAACGAGTGAGTTTTAGTCAGTAAAAGTCTGACACGAAAGGGCGGGAGATGTCATTGGATGATTTCCCACCTAAAAAAAAACTGTGTCCCTTCAGTTGCCTTTTTTATTTCAGATACACAGTAAATTTCTAGCAATCCCGCAGCATGCACAGAGCCTAAGTCTCGAAGCACTTGTTTGGTACCATATTGTTTTCTCGCACATACGACATTCACAAACCTAGTACTTACAGTTCAGGTGGAGCTACTGGAACAGCTATGTGTTTGAATATGCAAATCCCGAAGCGCAATGTCAGTTACAATGACTGTTCGATATATCTGGATACGTTATCAAGGAATATAAATGCGAATTTTAGTGCTGCATTGGTACAACCGATTGACTGGTTGCCTGTATTCTGAATTGGATTCCTAAGTTTGTAGTTAAGGGTTTTAGGTAAATTTTAGCTGGCGTATTCTATTCATACAGTCTTATAAAAAGGCGAAAGTTTGTGAGTAATTTATGTTTATTATTCCTTCACGCTGAAACTAGTGAGGGGATTTTTTTGACCGACCGGTGGACCATGTACTGGAAGTGCACTAAGGTTACCTTTTTTTCCGGGAATATGTTCGCTTGAGATAATTTTCTACTATTATGCAAGCGAAGCCGCTGGCTGTATCTAGTACTACAAATGTAAATTATCACATTCGAACACAATTCGTGCGTTTAAAATAATATCAGTGGCTAAACAGATGTCGATGTTTGGAACACTGGCATACAATAGCTAGGACATTCAAATAGGCAAAAGGTAATTTAATGTCTGATCCAGTAAAGCGGAATAATGTTCTGTGTAATAATTGAAATTAAAGCTGAATAAAATTTAGTTTTTTGTTTAAACCCGAATTTGAATCATTACGATTTGATTGTTTGTCAATTGAAAATCCGGTGACTGTGCGTTGTAGGAATGTATAAGTTTTTAATTTTACGAGGATGAGCATAGGGAAGAAAGCTATTCTATACTTCTATACTAATACTATTACAAATATAAAAAAAATAATTAAGCTATTGGTTTGTAACGAATAAACTCAAAAACTACTTGACAGACTTTAAAATTCTTTCACCAGTAGAAGTGAAGAAATGTCAAGAAGTCAGTCAGTCAGAAAAATGATGCTAATTGCACATACCAAAGCGTAGATCTCTATGAAGAAGAATGTCCAAGAAACTCCATGGACACTCCTTTCAATCATGTTATGTAATTACAAATATCTCCGTTACATGTTTTTTGTCGCTATCATGTAAAAACGTAAATAAAGTAAAAATAACTACTATAAAATGTAATAAATAAATAACAACTCAGGAAGATCCTGCCCGTGTCCCGTGCTATTTGGGGTCGGCGCAACACGTTTTCTTCACGAGGTATCCGGTCGTATGCCTTTTCGAGGTCAATGAATACCATGTGCAAGTTTTTATGCGCACCTCTGTATTTCTCGCATATCTGGCGTATAGCGAAAATGGCATCTATTGTACTACGAGCAGGCATAAAAACCGAATTGGTTCTGTGAAATTTCACTCTCTTCTCTCAGTCGCCTTTCAATAACTTTCTCCCAGGCTTTCATAGTATGTGACATTAGCTTTATTCCTCTATAATTGTTGCACTCAAGCACATCACCTTTGTTTTTAAAAATCGGCACTAAAGAGCTATTGCTCTACTCATCAGGTATGGCTTCTTCCAGCAACAACTTATTGATGAACAAAGTTAACCGCGTCCATCCATCCACTCGCAATAACTTCCACACTTCAACTGGTAATAAATAAATAACAACTAAAAAGTAAAAAAGCTACTGATAGAAACTATTATGATAAATGATAAACCGATAGATCAGTTCTGCTTTCGCCATACTAAGGAATATATGACGGTGATGTTACACACACATGCTAACTCGTATAACACCGTTCACATATACCATCTAATATAAACGTGTCATTATCATGTTTTCGCAGATTGCCTTAATCTTTCCTTTATTTAATCCTCTGACTCGCCATTTTCGTGATACTTAAGATAAAATCGTGAACATTTCCCGTTCCTTGACTCTCATATTTAAAGGTTCTGTAGTACTGCAGACGTTTCTGGTCACAGACCTTTAAAGCGTAATTCTTGGCTTTTGCACAATTTTATCCATTAGTGCTGATTAACGTGTTATTTTTTGGCCTAATTTTCGCAGAGGCTAATTATAGCATTTTCTCGTTATTAGATTTCATATTGACCTTAATAAGACTAACTTATTTTCTGTTTGTGATGTTACAAAATTACGCTTTAAAATAATATTTATGATCAAACAGTATTTTCATGCATGACAGTTAAAGCTAAACCAAATTCGTCGAAATCAAAATACACATACATAATGTCCGCAAATTAATTTCAATCAAGCAACCTATTTGTAAATTTTCAGTAGTTTCTACACAATTCAAATAACTATTGAAATAATGGAATAAAAAGCGAAGTGGAGCAGAAATCTCTTTTACAATGTATTTACATCGAACACTGCAAATCCTAATAGTTTTTTTTAAAATTCACATCCAAGATGTAATGATTGTTGTGAAACACATTCTTTTCTTAGCTAACTCGACGTCGAAACAACGCTCCTTTTATCTTTTCTAATTTCCGATGTTGTTTTTTTCTTTATCTGTTGTAGTTTTTCATACCTACTTTCGCTATCTTTTGTTCCATTTTGTGATAATCTGGGACCAGAAAAGGTTAAAATAAAATGAATGTTGGGATCCGCCTTTTAGTTGAGCTAATCGGTAAAGTGGCTTACTATCATGATCTTTGACAGTACTTTTGACCATTGACAAGGTCGTTTTTTTTCTACTCCGTATAAATCGGCTTTTGGATGAACTTGAGCAAATGACATACTCAAAGTCTTAGTATTGACAACTACACATATATAGTATAAGCAACCTATGCATACAATATTATCTATGCATATTCGCCTTACTATATACCTAACCCATTCTGTTTCAAGGCAAGCATTCTGAAAGCTTATAGTAATTGCCCTGCTAGGAGTAAATTCTACAGAGAAATTGCAAGCATGCTCCATCATTCTGTTCACACGTAGCCTATTATTAAGCAAGTCAAACTGGAGCACGATATAGGCCCTTACCTCTGAAGTTTTGTTAATTAATATTCAACAAACAACGTAAGCTATTTCTCTAATTTGCCTCACGTTTCACACAAACTCACTTGACCTGAACTGTAACTATTAAGTAACATACTCAAGAAACGGGGAAGTGGGAGTATTCGTAGACGTTCAATTAGTGAAATTATGTTTACCAAAGCCAGGCTTCTGTGGAGATTGGTTTAAATTTTCATAGAACGAAGGCAATTGAAATGGATGACACCGTTAGTTTTCGTCTATTGGCGGCAAATTGAATTTGTGCGCTATCTTGACATCTAGAGCAATTTGCTCAGAATTAGGAGCCGTTTCCAAGATGGAAGCTGTGTTTAGATTTGCATCCTTGAGTGTGTTAGAATTAAATATGGGATTAGTTTGCTGTTGGTTTGGAGTTTTATCTTTGTTAGTATCTGTTGTAGGTGCTTAGTGGTAGGACCGACTATTACATTGTTCTGAACAGTCGTCTCTGTTGTATTTAATTTATTTTTGTTTCCAACAAAGTTTATATTAT
Source organism: Mythimna pallens (assembly GCA_961205895.1). Taxonomy (NCBI): domain Eukaryota; kingdom Metazoa; phylum Arthropoda; class Insecta; order Lepidoptera; family Noctuidae; genus Mythimna; species Mythimna pallens. The sequence goes on from OY540834.1 coordinate 14,653,788, forward strand.
CTATCTCATACAACATGTAATATAATAAACCTACGTTAAAGTCTGACACGCCCTCCCGCCCCGACCAAGGGCGGGAGATGTCATTGGATGATTTCCCACCTAAAAAGAAAAACAGTCGTCTGCTGAATCGACTTCAGTAGTTTTACAATAGCATTTTTTGTCTTTAAGATTTTTTTTGTTATAAAAATGTTTCCTATTTTGATAAATTCTTAGTAAATCTTGATTACATCTCTAGCATGTTTGTGTACCAATGTTGTGCATTGATTCCTATATTATTTACTATTAGGATAACTGATTTCTTAAAAACATACTACCTAACTTCATTTAAGTAAAATTTCAGCGCTTAAATCTATCTATAAAACAATCATCATCATCATCTTCCTGCCCTTGTCCCGTTTTATTTGAGGTCAGCGCAACACGTTCTATTCTTCCATTCTGTCCTGTCAATCGTCCCAATATCACTAACTCCCCTTTCTTTCATATCACTTCTCACACAATCCATCTCTCTTTTCTTTGGCCTCCCTCTCCCTCTTCATCTGTAATACAATCATGTGTACCTTAATTTTCTAATTGGGGTGTAATAAGGGTATGCATTATTCCAGTTACGTGTTGTATAATTTAGTCCTGAATTTAGATTGAATATGGAACTACTCCACATCGCATACTTCAATACCAAATAATAATAATAGCTTTCAATCTTTTCTAACCTTACGTTGTTTTGTTCCAGTTGTTGAAAAGGGCGGGTAACCCAATAATTGGAAGGCAGCTCCTGAAAGTTTTCTAACAAAGACCGACATGTTCATCAGTCAACGGAAATGTCTTTTGTTTTTGTTAGTTTCCATTTTCTTTTGTTTAGTTTGGTTAAAATAAGAAGGGTTTTCTTGTAAACATGATTTATCTATTTTCCTAGTTTTCATCCCAACCTTCATACAATTATTATATAAAATTCGTAATAAGGAATTTCGTTAAATGAAAACAGTTCGATTTCCGAATAGAGTTAAAAAAAAACGCGCTAAGTTAGTGTGGTTAGCGCGTTTTTTTTGTCCGCAGACTTGAGTATAATTAATATAGTTTTAATTTAAACTCGATACCTCCACGCGTTCCCGAGATAAAGGGTCTTGACAGACAAACAGATGGGCAACAAAGTGATCCTGTAAAGGTTCCGTTTTTTACCTTTTGAGGTACGGAACCCTAAAAAGTAGCAGCCACCGGCCACAAGGGGCTGTCGCTCGCTTCAACTACCTTTGTGGTCGCTTCTGGTTTCTCGTGGTGGCATTTGTAGTTGTCGCATGTGCCATCCGTCTGCGCCCGTGTGCGGTGACCTTAAGGTTTCCACAAGGAGGCACGATGTGACAATACTATAACAATATGACATATTTTTCTAATAAAATTTGTGTTGCTGATAATACATCCGTAAAACAATTCATATGAAAATGTATTGTGTCATCTTTCTGGCTTTGTCATTTCTACCTTTCCATCTATCCATAATACCTCAGCCAAAGTTCATTCCAGGTGATAAAGCAGTTGCTCAATGAACCTTAAATGCCTGGTCAATGAAATATTTTATGAAACTTCCATTTTCTCTCAAAAGGAAACTCATGGCATGTACATCTTTCTCACAAAACGTGGTCGTTAACACAACGTCTATAGTTTACCTTTGGGCTCTTTCAGAAAGCAATAAAATGAAATACCATTGAAGTCAAGATTACAGACCGCATATGAAGCAGTATACTTCATTCCAAAATCAAATCGCAGATGTAGGTAACATAGCCGCTAATATGAAATGGAGCTGGGCAACTTGCGGCGGGTTAGGCCCAAAAGGAAGTGACGAATAACCTAAAAGACTATGCTCGAATTGCCCAAGATAGGCAAAATTGGAAATAATAATTGAGGTCTTTGCCCTGTAGGGGGGCACTATGGGCTTACTATAAACTACACATAAATGTTACTACACAGTGGAAAGTAAGGGTCCAGTTTTTCTTATTCGTCAAGTCATTTTTGATTGATTAAAATTTCTCGTTGAAATTTATAAATATAAAAAGGATAATGTGACATGTGATATTGAATTATAATCTTAGCTTCTGTAACAACTTTTACGAAAACTCGAAACAAGTTATTGACATTTTACTTAGAAATATTTTTTCTGAAATGGTATTAAATTATTTCAGTCTATTTTCAGCTGTGCTCTGTCAAGAGTAAAACTTTTAATGAAACTCTTAGTCATAAGAATTTTAAGTAAGTAACATTTTGCATGCGTGTCCAATCTTAAAATTTATGACCATAATTTCCAAAAGTTTTTAACACTTTATAGAAGTTAAGAAGAATGAATCGAAGAGGCATCAGTTGCCGCACAAATTGAAAAGCATCCCAGATTTAAAGCCAATTTAACTTGGTTGACTATTTGCAGTTTTCAATGGTACGTTCTCGTTTCAATGGAGACAGGAGGAGAGAAAGTTTCAATTTCTGATCCGATTTTTATCTGGCTTGAGGAATGATCTACGGTTGATGAGTTGGTAATCATAATTAGGACTGTATTTTTTTTTCAAAATCGTCAGTTAGTTTATGACGACATGATTGATTTTTTCCGGTATTTTTGAAGTGAAATTCGAGTATCTTATCTTATTTATTTTTCGCACAACATCGTTAAGCCTATGCTTGAATTTGGCTGAAGTCCACATCTACGTAATTATCTACGTAAGCTCACTAAAAAAATCGAGTTTTGTGAATTTCACTTTTGAATAGGTACCATAATTATAGTTAAAATAACTGTCTTATAATTTATATTTACAATTATGTCATCAATATTTTAATCAGTAACCTTTTTTAAAATGAGTTCGAAACGCTTGGGTAACGGGGCCAGAAAGCGCGACGTCTGTTTAAAAAAAAATGAGATTTGGCAAAGCTGTTTTTTTTAAATTTTTAATTAGCATTGCCATTCAACGTGATAATGCTAAAATAAATCTTCTGGGGACATTTCCAAGTGACAGCAATATTGAGGAGTACTTCGATGCATTTGAACATATATACAATAAAACACTAAATACACAGGCATAAAATAACTAAGCTAGTACATAACTAGTTAAAACGTAGTAGTAAATAACTAGTTTAGCATAAATACAGTACTTAGTTAATATTTAAGTTTCATAAGTACAAAAACAATATATATATATAGAGATCACAATGAAAATAGTTAAGCGACTATAACAATACAAATAAATGAATGGTTCTGAATAGTTCGGTTGAAAATGGTATCATCGAACTGATCTGATTTGATGATGGAGCCGGAAGGTAGGCACTGGAACTACGTAATTAATCAATTACATTGATTAGCCTAGCCTTGTTTGGGCTCATTAACATGAAATGCATTTTGGCTATAAGGTACTGTTGAACTGATCTGATGATGGAGCCGGAAGTGGAAGGTAGACACGGGAACTTCATAATAAAACAATGTATCCTAGCAGTGTTGGAAATGTCATGAGAAATAGGCACTCTGTTTATAAGTGTATCGCACCTAAAAATGTGAAAAAAAAATTCACTAAAAGGATCAAAATAACTTTAATTTCGGAAGTCGGTATTAAGTAAGAAACAAACAGGACCGTGTAGAGAGCAGAGTATTCATTATTTAAATTAATCTAGGATTTTAAATATTACAAGTCCGTTGTATTAAAGTCTTGTAGTCATTTTTTGTAGTAATTAGAAATAATTATAATGTATGAAAAGTTTGTAGTCTTTTAACGTAAATTGCCAGCCGCTGTTTCCCTAAGTAATGAGATAGCAAAGCAATTTCAATTAATTGAGCATCCCACGCTTATTTATTTAATTACAATTTTAGAGTTTGTTGTATTAGGACACGCACTAATCGCAAAATAAACTATTTTCTATGTGTAAAATAAATGTAAAGCAACCCGTTTTCTTTTAATGTTAATAATAATAATAATATTTATTTATTATAAAGTACATATTTGACACCAAATGTAAGGACAAAAAATATATATATAAATAAATAGTTTTTTGTTTTCAAAGATAAAAAAAATTAGACAAGCCGCATGCCCGATAGATGTTCCCCTTGGTTAAAATGACGAACTAACACTGCTATCTCTATTTAAAAAACAAAACTTTTTAGTGAATATTTTCAAATTTCATAATTTCTAAATCTGGCTTAAGTCGTGCCTTGTCAGCCAGAGAATGAATTTAAGATCAAGCAATTATCACGCTAAATTTCAGACTTAGTATTTAGTTGTAATCACCGGAATAATAACTAAAACCGGAAAACGCTTGTCTATTTAGTTTTACTAATTGTTTCTTCAGAAGCGACATAATAGGGCGAAGGAAGTTGATGATAAGGGCGAGAATTCTGAAACTTCGTACTGTCCCCATTCAGGCCAAGTTTCCAATATAATATCTTAGAACAGATATTGGTCCCGTATGACAGTTACCACATTTCAGTTCATTTGTTCTAATTTAAGTTGCGTTGTTGGGCGACCGCCAAGCAATAAGTAGTTTCGACGAGCTTCCAACTAAGTTTATCGATGCTTCTCCAATTTATCCTTAGTAGAATGCAGACTACGGTTATGTAATTACGGTGACATGTGTTCAGGGAAGTGCAAACTTTGATATTACTATTTTGTTGTATTTTCTATATCATCTGTAGTACCAATTACTTACTCGTACTTGATGAACATGAATTTTCTGTATTGCATTCTAGCTTTAAAATATTTTTGTAGATAGTCCAAAAAAGTTTCTTAAAAATAAGATTTTATTACGGTCTCTTATTTTTTTAATTATTATTATTAAGTCACAGGTCATTTTCAGCTTTTTCTACATGATACATACATATAATATATAATGTAAAACAACGATTACAAAAAAAAACTTCCTTAAGAAAAAAAACATTTTCGGTGCCAGAAACATAAAGCCATAAAACAGTTTAGTCAAGTTTTATTTATAGTCAAGTGAAAGTAATAGTTGACATATCAAAGTCGTTACTATTTTTATTTGAAAAGTATTGTATTGTTATTAAGATTAATTTTTGAATTATCATGCCTCGTCTATAATTTTTTTCCGAACAATGTGCGAATTATTGTTCAAGCTGTCTGGGGCAGTTTGACATTATTTAATATCGACAATAAATGAGTGATAGTGAGTGCTAAGTGATGGAAGAGTGAAAAGAAAAGATTAATAATTTTATTAATAAAAATCTGTGATTTGGTCTAATTGTTTTTATTAACCATTTATAATAATGGCGACAAAAGATTACGTCACTACATGATAAGGCGCTGTAGGCACAGGTTAGTGTACCGATATTTATAAATGGTGTTCTATTTTCTTTACGATTTTATGCTATTTAGTTTGTGTGAAAAAGATAAATCATTTTTTATATTTCGATTTTAGGATTTTTTTGGTAGTTTAATAACATTCCTATGAACTAGTGCTTCGTGTGTTTTAATTTAGTGTCGTATTGTCAGCGCCACGTTGTATAAGGTTGCGATACAAATAATTAACAGATAATGCAGTCACCAGAAATGAAATAATTGTCTTCAATTGGAAACAAAATTGATCAGGAATTTTCATGTTGTCGTGTCATAGTAAGAAGCAGAAAAATATCATGTGGTCTTGGAAGGTATACTTACACTGAACAATAAAAACGACTAAAACAGGGCACTTCTAAAACCAGGAACAAAACGTTTTTGTTTTTGATTTACGATTCCAAAGTATGCCCAAGTATTTAAATCCCAAAAAGTGATAACAAATAGTCAAAGTTTGGCGTAGTACCTACTCGACAAATTGTCCAAGTTTTCAACTATAAAACACGAACAGTGCTACGTAATTGAGGCTTTTAGATTTTGTTCATCCATTTCAAAAGCATTTTGTTCTAAACAAACTCTATGCGTTGTTTGAAAAATTGTTTAATTTTTATGTACCATTTAAAAGATGCGACTGACTGGAATTAACTTGAAATATGAATGCGGAAAAAAAATGTGCTGTGGATGAAAAAACATAATATTTAATTTTGTGAACTGCAACATTTTATGAATGGATTAAGGTTATGTTAACATGAAAATCGGCAGTTTTAATACCCCTACATTTTGAAAACCACAGCATCCATAAATAAGTCCAGGTCAAAGATTGAATTCAAAGTGTGTGGAGATAAATTATTATTTTACTAACATAGTTTATAATGTTACTAACCATTATGGATCATTGTTATCTGACTAAATAAAAAATTATACATATATATAACCAAATTCATGTAGTCTTGGCCTTAAACGAATTTAGAACGTGGGCGGTAAATTGAACTAAAAACTGTCGATACAAACAAAATATAACATATAAAGGTCGTTTAGTACATTATAAACGTACCAGAGCTAAGTACACAATTTTGTACCGCAACCGCTTTTAGCGGATTGTTTAGGAGTTGGCAAGAGTACAGGTCTCCAGTCAATAAGTTAAACGTGGTCCCAAGTCAATAAGACCCAAGTGGATTTAGTAGATTGTGAATTTGTTGGTAAGCTTTTTTATTTAATTTGGGTCATGTTTAAGAAGGGAATTTATTTTATTTTGAACATACGATATAATAAGAAAAATAAAAACACTTAACTAATTAAAATTACATAATTTAAACACAATAACTCCTACCTAAAATAAGGCGTCAAAAAATTCCTCCGCTTCGCTGTCGACTGGAAGTGTGCCCAAAAGACTGGATGCCGCCAGTCTTTTGGGCACACTTCCAGTCGACGTGCCACGTTGTATGGCAATGCTTAATCTCTGACCAAGGTAAAAGCCAGCTCTTTAGTCACGCGAAGTATCAACTAGCCGTTTGGATAATTCTTTAAGGTTCTTATTTTAAAGTAATGTCTTAGGCAAATAAAAATCTTTTTTAAATTTTCAATGAATTTATTTGTTCTACGTAGTCTGTATATAATATTATAATCGTGTAAATTAATATGCATACAGTTAATTCAAGCAATTTTGAAATAAATTTTCAATGAATTTGACAAACATGCCAGACAATATATGACGTAATCAGCAACAAGATACGCGCGAAAAACATAACCCATAACAGTCGGGTAAAAAAAGGCAAGAAGATTGTGTTTTTAAATTATTTTTTTTTGCTTTTTTTTTCACAACTATCATGCAACGCCGTCTAGTCCCAAGCTAAGCAGAGCTTGTGTTATGGGTACTAGACAACTGATTAACATACTTATATATTTCTAAATACATACATATATAGATAAATTACACCCAGACAGAAAACAAATGAACATGCTCATCACACAAACATTTGTCCTGGGTGGGAATCGAACCCACGTCCTCCAGCATAGCAGTCAGGGCCACTAACCACTAGAATAACAGGTCAGTCGAATTAATAATAATAATAATAAGGAATCTGTGGCTCGGCTGTCAAACTGACTGACAGCAAATATTTTCTCGCCAAAATTTTTCATTCAATTTAATTCAATACTATACAATAATAATGCATAACCACCGGAAAACCCTCAAGAAAAAATAAGAAAAACATCAAATCACGATCCAACTATATACGATGCCTCCAGCAAAAATAATATGCAATAAAATGGCGATGAACTGAATCGGAAGAATGCTGACAAGAAGCCGAGCACAAAAACTACACACACACCCAACATCTTCGGGTTCGTCACTCAGCTCCGCCTCGCAGCCGCCGGGACCAGCTCCAACCGTGAGTCCAGAGATTCCGGTCGCTGCAGTTGCGTCGAGCTCGAGCGACGAATACTTCTCGCCGCCGACGACACCACCACTTGCGCGTCGACGGGGAAGAGGCCGACCTCCGGCCAGCTTGGGACCTCGAGGCCCACCGGCCTCTGATAGGGTCCCCGCTGCCGGTGGAAGTGTGCAGCGCATGCGATGGACATCGTCCATTAATGAAAATGTCATGCGCTCATACTTTGGGGCTACAGAGGGGGGAATTAACCTGACTGCGTATCGTGGTCGGATGCTCTCTCTGTTTCAGGTGCTTGAGCCAGCTGTCAACGTTTCGGCCCAACGACTATCGGATCAGGTGCGGGTCATTCAGCGTAATCGTATGTTGGATGACGCTGTACTTGATAGACTGCGTCTGGAATCACAGAGTAGCCGTGTTTCACCTGCTACACCACCGGACGCGGTGCAACTCACTGCTTCACCGCGACCCGACCACGTTGGTGACGCCGATGATGACGCGGCTATATCTGTGAGTACCCAATGTAATGAACGATTGAGCGGCGCTTTGGAGGACACATTTCGGAAGTACCACTCCACACCGACGGAGCTTAGACCTCGTCTACCTCGTTTGCCCATGCACAAGAGAAATAGAGCGCTGGCGTGTGCTCTAGATTTGCAGCTATCAAATTGTTTTGATAGCAGCAAAGACCTCACTGATACCCACTCGATCTTGTACTGTGCGGCTGTAACGGTATGTCGTGTAGCCCATGTTAAATTTCTTAATTGTGACAGAGGTACACGACCAGCTGTACCAGCTTGGCAGTGCAGGATAGAGCGCCGTATCAGTGAGGCTAGAGCACTCATCGGTAAGCTTATCTGCTTCAGGGAGGGCAACACTCGCCTTAGGGTGATGCGCTTTGTGAGGCGGGCATTCTTGGGGACCGATATTAGTCCTCCAGATTATCTGTCCTGCGTCACAGAGCGTATCGACTTCCTGAAGCAGAAGATCTACGCATGGGCAAACCGTATTCGTCGGTACAAGCGGCGAGTGGAGCGGTACACTCAGAATCGTACATTCCAAAGCAACGAAAGGTGGGTTTATAGGGATTGGGAGCGACCGGACCAAGGTGTGACTGATACGCGCCTGCTGGATGATGACGCCATGTGTTCATTTTGGCGCAGCATTTGGTCGGCGCCTGTTAGTCATACTGGAAATCTCCTGGACCGGACGGGCTGCACAATTTCTGGCTTAAATGGTTTCAAAGGTCGCACGCTCGCTTGGCATCTCAGTTCCAGTCTGCCTTAGAGTCAGGGTCGCTGCCCCAGTTTCTAACGACAGGAATAACCCACCTGCTCCATAAATCAGGTAGTACTGCGGAACCCAAAAATTATAGACCGATCACGTGTTTGCCGACGGTCTATAAAGTTCTTACATCCATTCTGAGAGCTAAAATCAATAGTCATATTGAGACAAATTCTATCATGTCTGCCTCTCAGAATGGATGTAGGAACGGGTCCCGCGGTACTAAGGAGCTGCTCCTCATCGATATGGCCATTAGCCAACAGGTTCGACGTTCTCGAAAGAATCTGACGGCATGTTGGATAGATTATAAGAAGGCCTATGACTCTGTTCCTCATACATGGCTCATGAGGGTGCTAGAACTGTATAAAGTTGATGCAACTCTGCGCACCTTCCTGATGTCATGTGTGGGGCAGTGGAGAACAGTCCTTCACTATCCGGGATGTCGACAGATTCGGGAGAACAGCGAACCGATAAGGATTGAGCGTGGCATATTCCAGGGTGACAGTTTGAGTCCACTGTGGTTTTGCCTACCTCTCAGCACACTGCTGGAGGGTTCTGGTTTAGGTTACCGGTTGAAAAGAGGCGGTCAGGCCATATCTCACCTTCTTTACATGGATGATCTGAAACTCTTTGCCCCCAACAACTTGCAACTGGTGGAGCTACTGAAGGTTACTGATACCTTCATTAGTGCCAACAGGATGGAATTTGGTGTGGACAAATGTGCAGTCATACATGTAAAGAGAGGTGAGATTATGGAATCCGTGGGAATTCAACTCTCGGATTCCATACCCCTTAGATCCCTCTGTTCAACCGAAACTTACAAGTATTTGGGTATGTCGGAATCGTTAGGCATCAATACTGAGGACATGAAACAAGCGTTGAAAGAGCGCTTCTTTGGCCGCCTGAATAAAGTACTGAATAGTCTTTTATCAGGCGGAAACAAGGTGCGCGCTTTCAACGGTTGGGTCCTGCCGGTATTGATGTATTCTTTCGGCATACTCAAATGGACTCAGACAGAACTTGACGCCCTGGACAGGAGGGTCCGCACACTACTTACCGCAAATCGGATGCATCACCCACGGTCATCGGTGATGAGACTGTATATCCCGCGGAAGTGCGGGGGTCGTGGCTTCTTAAATGCTAAGACCCTGCACAACCGCGAGGTATGCAGTCTCAGGGAATACTTTCTAAAAACCGACGTGGGTATGCACCGAGATGTGGCAGCGGTGGACAAGGGCCTCACTCCGCTCTCCTTGGCCAACGAGAACTGGCGCAAACCTATAGTACTGGATACTAATGACCGCAGGGAAGTATGGCAGAGCAAGGAGCTTCACGGACGCTTTTACCGGGCCTTACATGGACCCGATGTAGACCTGTTAGCGTCCGTATCTTGGCTGCGTTTCGGTAACTTCTTCGGGGAAACCGAAGGTTTTGTCTTTGCGATTATGGACGAAGTTATGATGACGAACAACTACCGGAATTACATTGTGAAGGACGGTATGGTTGACATCTGTCGGGCATGCCACCGGCCCGGGGAATCAATTCGACACATTATTTCTGGGTGTTCTCATCTAGCTAACGGAGACTATTTGCATAGACACAACCTCGCAGCCAGGATTATCCACCAGCAACTTGCTCTTAAATACAATCTTGTGGAATCAGAAGTACCGTATTATAGGTATGTGCCCGACCCAGTTCTCGACAATGGCAATATCACATTATATTGGGATCGATCTATCATCACTGACAGGACTATTGTTGCCAATAAACCTGAAACAGTGGTGATAGATCGACTAGAGCGTCGCACAATGATTGTTGATATAGCGGTCCCTCATGACGAGAACCTCGTGAAAGCTGAGAAAGATAAGCAAACTAAGTATCTTGACTTAGCTCGCGAGGTTGTCGACATGTGGGAAGTGGATAGAGCAATCATTGTGCCGATAGTCGTAACGGCCAATGGTTTAATAGCCAAGAGCCTCGAACAACATCTAAGGAGGCTCTCGTTAGGCAGCTGGATCAAGGGCCTGATCCAGAAAGCAGTACTCCTGGACATGGCGCGCATCGTTAGGAGATTCCTCTCTCAGGAGCCCTGACCACCGGTAGCTTGGACCCTGCTCCCGATGCCGGTGGGCTACTATTTTTTATATTTTTAAATGTTTTTTTATTTTATTTTTTAAGAAATATTTAAAAATGTATTTAATATGTACATACATTTAATAAATGGAATAATAATAATAAATAACATGAAACAATCGTTGAGGGAGCGCTTCTTTGGCCGCCTGAATAAAGTGTTGAATAGTCTTTTATCATGCCGGTTTTGATGTACTTTTTCGGCATACTCAAATGGACTCAGACGGAACTCGACGCCCTGGATAGGAGGGTCCGCTCAATACGTACCGCAAATCGGATGCATCACCCACGGTCATCGGTGATGAGGCTGTATATCCCGCGGAAGTGCGGAGGTCGTGGCTTCTTAAATGCTAAGACCCTGCACAACCGTGAGATATGCAGTCTCAGGGAATACTTTCTGAAAACCGACGTGGGGATGCACCGAGATGTGGTTGCGGTAGACAAAGGCCTCACCCCGCTCTCCTTGGTTAACGAGAACTGGCGCAAACCTACAGTAATGGATACTAATGAACGCGGGGCGGTATGGCAGGGCAAGGAGCTTCACGGGCGATTTTACCGGGCCTTACATGGGCCCGGTGTAGATATTTTAGCGTCCGTATCCTGGCTGCGCTTTGGTGATCTCTTTGGAGAAACCGAAGGTTTTGTCTTTGCAATTATGGACGAAGTTATGATGACGAACAACTACCGGAAATACATTGTGAAGGACGGTACGGTTGACATCTGTCGGGCATGCCACCGACCCGGAGAATCAATCCGACACATTATTTCTGGATGTTCTCATTTAGCTAACGGAGACTATTTGCATAGACACAACCTTGTAGCCAGGATTATTCACCAGCAACTTGCTCTCAAATACAATCTTGTGGAATCGGAAGTACCGTACTATAGGTATGTGCCCGACCCAGTTCTCGAGAATGGCAGCGTCATATTGTATTGGGATCGATCTATCATCACTGACAGGACTATTGTTGCCAATAAGCCTGACATAGTGGTGATAGATCGACTAGAGCGTCGCACAATGATTGTTGATATAGCGGTCCCTCATGACGAGAACCTCGTGAAAGCTGAGAAAGATAAACAAACTAAATATCTTGACTTAGCTCGCGAGGTTGTCGACATGTGGGAAGTGGATAGAGCAATCATTGTGCCGATAGTCGTAATGGCCAATGGCTTAATAGCTAAGAGCCTTGAACAACATCTGAGGAGGCTCTCGTTAGGCAGCTGGATAAAGGGCCTAATCCAGAAAGCAGTACTCCTGGGCACGACGCGCATCGTTAGGAGATTCCTCTTTTAGGAGCCCTGACCGCCGGCAGCTTGGACTCTGTTCCCGATGCCGGTGGGCTACTATTTTTTATATTTTTAAATGTTTTTTTTAATGTTTTTTTTCAAGGAAATATTTAAAAATATAATAAGTATGTAATATAATAAATAAATGGAATAATAATAATATTCCACAACTATCACACAACGCCGTCTAGTCTCAAGCTAAGCAGAGCTTGTGTTTTGAGTACTAGACAACTGATAAACATACATATATATTTCTAAATACATACATATCTATATATATAAAAGGAGAAACTGACTGACTGACATATCAACGCACAGACGAAACTACTGGGACTAGGACCGTGAAATTTTGCACAAGGTTACCTTTTAGTCATAGTCATAGTCATAGTCATAGTAGTTTATTGGTAAGGGATTCTTACAAGTCATTATAAAATATTACATAAAATAAGTCAACAAATGATAATGTACATCACAATGTCAAATAATAAAAAATGTCAAACAAATAAAAGAAATTACAAGGAAAATAATAATAATAATAATCGAAGTCAAATTACAAATTAAAATAAAAGTCAAAATAATTTTTATTCCAAATTAGCGTCAAAGTTAAATTAAGTTAAATCATAAACTCGTCAAAAGAATAAAAAGCTTGCTCGATAAGCCATTTTTTCAAACGAGCTTTGAAGCTTCCTATAGTTGGGGCACCAGAAATAGCTACAGGCAGCTGATTATAAACTGTCGGGCCCATAACATGAGTCGTCTTGGAAGATTTGGTGAGCGTTCTGGAAACCGTCGATAACTGACCCCTGCTTCTGGTGCAATATGAATGACGGCTGCCTACCTTTGGGTAAAGGTCGAGGTTCATCCTCACGTACAGTGCGACCTGATATATAAGTATAGCAGGTAACGTTAGGATGCCTAGTCTAGCAAAATGGGGTCTAGCGGACATGTCCTGCGGTATTCCGACGATGGCCCGCACGGCACGCTTCTGCATTCGGAAGGCGCGCTGCCAATCGGCAGCACGTCCCCATAGCTCAGCGCCGTATTGGAGTAACGAGTGCACCGTCGCGAAATAACAGGTCCGTACATCGCGTTCGGGTAAGACGCGCGATATTCTGCCAAGAGCAAAACATGCACTACCTAATTTACCACACACTTTGCTAATCTGACCATCCCACTTGAGGCACCCGTCAATTTCAAATCCAAGGAAGGTTATTGTCTTCACCTGAACCAGAGCCACTCCACCCGCAGATACCGCCAGTGGTCGTGAAGACCGCCCTGACAGAACAAAGTGAATGAAGTGGGTCTTTTTCAGATTCAGAGCAAGACCATTTCCCTGGAACCATAACGCCAATTGATTCGCGGCATCGTTAAGCCTTTGCTCCAACTGATCCACTGATTCAGCTGTTACCAACGCTGCAACATCATTAGCGTACATGAGTACTTCTGCGTCAGTCACAGCATCAGGCAAGTCATTCAGCAGCAGCGAAAAGAGAATGTTGGATACGGATGATCCCTGAGCCACTCCCATCTCCGATTTAAGAGGTTTCGACACCACCTTTCCTTGGCCACCTACCACAACTTGAGTCCTATCGTGCAGCAAATCCGTCACCAAAGCATGCGACGGCCCCACCACTCCGTAGTGCTGTAGTTTTACAGCTAACACGGCGCGGTCAGCAACGTCGAACGCTTTGGATAGGTCGCAGCATAGGACAGCCACTTGCATCTTTTGCTCACGTGCACACATGACTCGATGTACGAGTTCACGTGCTAAACCCGTGGTCGAGCGGCCTTCTCGGTACGCATACTGACGGTCAGAAAGGGCGTTCGTCTCCGACATAAATTTAATAAGTCGGGAACTCAAACCGTTCTCGAATACTTTCGCAATTGTCGGTATAATAGAGACTGGTCTGTAATTGTCCATGCAGTCTTTTTTCCCTTTTCCTTTGTACAGGGGGGACACTTTACTGAGCTTTAATGGCTCAGGAAAAGAACCTTCCCTCACGCAAGCATTAAATAATTCAGCAAGAACATGGGCCAGAGGAGCCGCTACCAGTTTTAAAAGTCTCATCGAGATGCCGTACGTGTCTTTCGACGGTTTAGGCGGGATCCGTGACGTGATGATCTGGTGAACTTCATATGCACCAAAAGCAGTGAGCCTAAGTGAGCGATCAGCCGGCGGCCGCGACGCGCGCAGCTCAGCCTGCACTCGTAGCACGTCAGCGCGCGGCGCGCCACTCGCAGACGCCGCGCTCAAGAAACGTTCGTTCATTGCGTCAACTACCGATTCTTTTGTGAGAAACGGTGTTCCGTCCGAATTTTGTACAATATCTGTAAAGTCAAGAATTGGAGAATTGTCCTTGCCTCGCTCCTTATTTATGACTTTCCACATTGCCTTTGAGGAATTTTTAGAACACTGTATAATGTCAGAATAATGTCCAGATTTTTTATTCTTAATTAGGTCTACATATTTCTGTTGCATGTCTGTAATTAAATTGTGCATGTCATTATTCGGGTAACGCTCGCAAATGTCAACTAATTCAAATAATAGTAATTTATAATCGTCAATTTCAGATGTTACCCACGATGAGTCACTTTTTCTGGAATTACATTTCTTAAGAGGAAAACAAATGTCAATCTTATTCGATATAATGTTTATAATCGCGCGAGCCAATAATGAAGGATTACTATTGCGCGCTCTTATCTCGTCCCAGTCAATACTAGCTATAGCCGCTATAAAACTAGCTTGATTGGCATTTGAAAACGACCTGACATAGCGTGGAGACTTTGATACAGTGTGTTTACTGCGCATCACCTCGGCCTTGACTGCTAGATGGTCACTTAAGTGTGTAACAACAGGTGCCGTATCCACCGACCCTGCTTGCAAGTTAGAATACACATGATCTAAACACGTAGAAATTGTCAAACTTATGCGGGTAGGGAATTCTACTTCATTCGTCATGTTATGGGCCGACAGTATATCCAACAACCTTTTTACATCGGTTGACTCAGTTAAGGTGTTAATATTGAAATCGCCCACTATAATACACTCAATATCAAGGTCTAAGATCTTATCGAGCAATTGTTCTAATTTACCTAAGAAGTCATTAGCACTAATTAAATTCGTTCTATATATACAAATAATACTCATGTCAAAATCTATTAAATCTATCGCCGATATCTCGCATATTTGCTCAACCGACATCGATACTAATTCGTCATTCTCAACGCTCTTTACCCCGTTTCGAACATAAATACACGATCCTCCATGTTTGATAAACTTTCTACAATTGCTGGACGCAAGTTTGAACCCATTTATATCCACACATTTTAAATTAGGTTCAGGTAACCAATGCTCCGTAATTGCCAGAATGTCACACTTCAAATCACCGCGCAACAACACTTCCAACTTATTCGTTTTTTTATCGATCGACGCAATGTTTTGATGGCATACAATAACAGTTTCAATCTGAGTCGACACATTTTTGCATACATCACCGCCACAGCCGCTCCGTTGTACTGGTGACGTCTCAGAGGCTGGTCTCGGTGTTATTGCCGCTTCCCCGCTCCCCGCGGGGACGCACGCGAAACCAGTCTGACACCTTCACTCGCGGCGGCCATGCAGTCGGCGAGGAGAAACGCTCGTACATACTTTCAGGGAAACCAATTACAAAAACTGCATGTTTGTCCGACTTAATGTCACGTTTTTCGACAAAGTATTCTTCGCACTGTTGAATTTTATTGAGGTAGTTCAGCACGTTCTGTTGCGTAGTCTCAGGGCGAAATGACCATGCATGAATATACCTCATACGCTCCACTGTTAGTAGTTCGTCATCCGTTTTTCCAGTTCCGGTCACCACTCTGCGAGACCTGCGTTTTCGGTTGACGATCTTCCACTGGTCCTCATTGTATGTGTTAACTGGAGGCTTGTCAATAACTTGCCCACTTCCCGCTTTTGGGATCGCTCTCACCTTAGGTTTCATGGCCACACCTTCATTGATGACGATCGTCGGCTGACCGTTAATTGGTGACCCGCAATTGGTCAAATTATTTACATCAACTCGACTTGGCTCGGGAGTCTTCGGCGCATCGTCGTCGTTAGACAAAACAGCTTTTGAAGCGCTTGATGTTTTTAAGGCAGCTGTCCCTTGTCCTGCAGCTTTAGATGGTCGTGCAGCGGTGTTGGAGATCTTATTTAGCCGCGCTTGACGCAGCGGTCGCTGTACCGCTTGTTGGGTCTGGGCACTAGTTGACTCACAGTTTAGCGGCTTACCCTCAGACGCAGAAATGAGTTCGGTGATTAGTCCAGTTTGCTTTGTTATTATAGCACTTTGATCACTTATTTTGCACTCCAGTGCACTCACTTTTTCTGTAAGGATGCTTAGCGCCTTTTGCATGTCGCGAACACAATTTTCTAGGGCCTTTTGAGCCATTTTATATTTACAAATAATTAAAAAGTGGCAAGCACTCTAAGGAGACTTTCATCTGCTGGGTCTACCCGCAGTAATAAATAATTTATGACGTAGGTGAGCACTAAGAGAGGGTTTTTCAAAATTCACTCCCTAAGGGGTTAAAATGGGGGTCCACAGTTTGAATGGAAAAACCTAATTTCACGCGGGCGAAGCCGCTGGTAGAAGCTAGTTATAGATAAATTACACCCAGACACCGAACAAATGATCGTGCTCATCACACAAAAATTTGTCCTGGGTGGGAATCGAACCCACGACCTCCGGCATAGCAGTCAGGGCCACTAACCACTAGACCAACAGGCCAGTCAAATTAAATGAAGCTAACAAATCTAAAACTTAACGCGTGTGACCACTTCTCGAAATCACAGCTTGCCCTCCTTCTGAGCATACTTTTCATACCGCTTGTTGGGTCTGGGCACTAGTTGACTCACAGTTTAGCGGCTTACCCTCAGACGCAGAAATGAGTTCGGTGATTAGTCCAGTTTGCTTTGTTATTATAGCACTTTGATCACTTATTTTGCACTCCAGTGCACTCACTTTTTCTGTAAGGATGCTTAGCGCCTTTTGCATGTCGCGAACACAATTTTCTAGGGCCTTTTGAGCCATTTTATATTTACAAATAATTAAAAAGTGGCAAGCACTCTAAGGAGACTTTCATCTGCTGGGTCTACCCGCAGTAATAAATAATTTATGACGTAGGTGAGCACTAAGAGAGGGTTTTTCAAAATTCACTCCCTAAGGGGTTAAAATGGGGGTCCACAGTTTGAATGGAAAAACCTAATTTCACGCGGGCGAAGCCGCTGGTAGAAGCTAGTTATAGATAAATTACACCCAGACACCGAACAAATGATCGTGCTCATCACACAAAAATTTGTCCTGGGTGGGAATCGAACCCACGACCTCCGGCATAGCAGTCAGGGCCACTAACCACTAGACCAACAGGCCAGTCAAATTAAATGAAGCTAACAAATCTAAAACTTAACGCGTGTGACCACTTCTCGAAATCACAGCTTGCCCTCCTTCTGAGCATACTTTTCATGGTTTGTGGAATCCGGGAGGGATTCCACAAATCAAGCAAGGATTATTTTTGGTTCTCAGATTTTTTGTTGACCTGGTTGCACTGATCTTACTCATTTCGTTAAAACATCCCAGACATGTTTAATCGAGTTGAGATTAAGACTTAGCTGCTCAATTTAAAAGACGGATCCCAAGTTCTTTTGTGTAGGAAACGTCACCAGAACGGTTAGCGCGAGCATTGTCGTCCATAAAATGAATCTTTACCTATAGCAGTTTATGCAAGTTATGTCGTTATGTGGACTAATTCCACATAATTATGTAATCTGCATTAACTGCTTGGCTTCCTTTACGTACCAGTGAGGATTTAAGGTTCAATTTTCTATGAAAACTAACTCCGTACGCTCTGACGAATTAATTTCTGCCAAAAACATAACGGAGCCTCCGCCATAAGGAGTGATCTCTTCGAAACACATTTCCGCATATCATTCCCTTTTAGTAACACTTGCCGGTGCCGGTCGCCTCCAAATAAAAAAAAAACAGAAAACAATACTTTCAAGATAATGGATAAGGATCTGTCTTAAAAACTAAAGTATTTACTTTTACTTATTTCTTCTCATTTGATTGCTGTAACTGCGGAAAATAAGTTGGAATTTTTGTTGCCTTAAAATAAGACTGTAGGTTTTGTAAACAATTATTGATATTATTTTCAATAATTCGATAGGATTTTTATAATAATATAGTTTTGAAGTATAAAAGTTATGTAAAAGAAAACCTCAAATGGCGTAAATATAATAACCTCATCGGAGGTTATATATAATTATTTGAGCCGTTTGGGGTTGAAACACTGGGGCCATGGGGTCCAAGCGCTCATCGAGTTGTTCGAGATATCAGCAAACAGCTGGTCGACTTTTAGCGTGACCAGAGGGCTGGGCTTTTCTTCGGTCACCGAATCAGCATTGCTATCCAGCGTGGCAATGCTGCCAGCGTTCTGGGCACTTTTCCAATTGACATCGATGTGGACGAATTTTTTGATGTCCTATGAGTTCTTTTTTTACCCGTTTGTACATATCATTATTTTCAGTTTGTTTAAATACTTATTAAGTTATGATATTTAATAGTTAAGATGTATATATAAATTTATCTAAAGTTAAATAAATAATACTCTTAGTAAGTTAAGAAACCATCTTATACAAAAAAAAAAACAGCTATCTTTACTAAAACAATTTCTCAGACATAGCTTTACTAATCTCACGAAGTGAAATCGAGCGTTCGTTTATTATCTGAGCATTTTTTTCGGGTGCCAGTTTTCAAATTAGCGTGGCTCTTTTTTTTAAAGCAATTTCATCAACTGCATTAAGACAGAACTGACACCGTTATCCATCTTGATTTGACGGAGCAAGCTTTTGTCATTCAATTTGCACTCTAAACTCCATTTTGTCGGAGTTTCGTACGATTCGTTGCTTATAATGCCTGGATTCTCTTGGAACAAACTCAGTCTTTTGAATATGAACTCAATGTCTCACGTCTTAAGATTTACTTAAAAGTGTACATGTGGGTGTCGTTCAATTTGTTATTTCTTTGGAGAATAGCAACTATTATTATTCAGACAATGTTCTTCTTGAGACGTCTCCCGACGTTATTGTGTTTTTTAAAAATGTTTGTGCACAAAGAACTTAATTTAATTTAGTTAGGGATCGATCTTAATAGAAAATCTTTATAAAAAGTGGAAAATATTTAATTTTATCGAGAAAGTAATTTAATTACGTGTGCTTGATGTTCAATTTTCATTTTATAAAATAGAAGAGTATTATTCAATATCAAAAAGAGAACAGTTTACTTGGAAAACATATTTAAAATATACGGACATAATAATAAAGTTAATTCATAATTTAAATGATATTAAATGTACTAATATTACAATAATACAAAACATTTAAACAATCCATAAATACTTATTTTAGCGCTTTTTTAAACAGTACGAGAGTGAAATTCTCCTACTGTTTAAAATTTTGCTGCACCCAAAGGGTGCAGGGGGTTTATTTCAATGTTTAGGGTTCCGTAACTCAAAAGGCAAAAACAAAACCCTTGTAGGAGCACTTTGTTGTCCGTCCGTCTGTCAAAACCTTTTATCTTGGGAACGCGTGGTGGTATCGAGTTGAAATTAAAACCATATAATTAGGTCTGCGGTCCCTTGAAGCTGTGAAAAAATCAAACTTCTGTTGCGCTTCGCGTTGCCTTGGGCGGAGCGCAAGGACGTGTCAAACTTTTACTGACTAAAAACCAGGTTCCCAGGGATCTCTTTCACATCACTCATAGCCTCAGTAGGCTTCGACCCAGCTGGGCCCCTAAGATGCTGGGCCCCTACCATTCTATTAGGCTTAAGTTGTTCATCTGCTAAACTTTTAATCGTAAGTTTTACTTTCATTGCGCTACCTCCTTTGTGAAAGTTAGCTCATTTTATTGAATCCATTAGAAGTTTCTTTTACTTTGTTCCTGTTAAAACTTGCTTTTATATAAATGACTACAGCTTCTGATATCACTACAGTATCTTTTCGACCAACCGTATGTTACTGGTTCTGTACCATGTACCATTTTTTTTTGTGAGAAATTATCACATAACTCTTTCTACTCTGGGTGGAGTCCATGAATTACGCGAGCATCAGATTTATACAGGCTGAAATCCATCTGTATTCCTTCAGTTCCCCTTATTAGCTGTTCAGGCCTATGGTAACTCAATACTCAATACTCAAATGTTTATTGCATTCCACAATGTACATACATAGATGGTAAATAACATTTTGATAATGGACACAATTGTGGACCCTGTTGGGCACAGCAAAAGACTATGTAGGATAAACTCTTATGGACTAACTTATACTAAGTACAATAATCATTAAACATCACTACTCATTACTCATTTGAAAAATTTCGCAGGTACACTAAAGATGCGAAAGTCCATAGTAAATACAGAACAAAAATCGTGTGAAGCGAGAAATGACGCCATCTAGCGTAAAACCAGATTGAAATGTTGCTATTGATAACATTACATTATACTGTTAATAGATGGCGTCGCTGTGCTTAATTAATGCTTATTTTTGTAGTACTTTCTTTTTGTTTCTTTAAATATTGAAATAATTTATAATTTAAGTTGAAGATATTAAAATTGAATATCAATTTATAAATATTTGATTATCTATGTGTTAGTTTTCAAACTTGAGAGGGTAGGTTGAATAAGGATTTATAAATAATAACTAGTAGGTAGTATGGAGTATAAATGATACTTAGACCAAAAAATTATGACTAAGCTCAATTGTTTGTTTGCCAAGTTAATTTCGATTATCTCGTCCCAGCGCCTTTCGTTATTTATTTTTTTTAACCAGGTGTATTGTCTACTTATTTTACCAAAATGAGTAAATATGCATTGTTATATAGATTTAGTAAAAAGAGCTCCAATAATTGCTAAGCATAATCAAGGTAAAAACTAGTCAGAAGACGCCAGAGAGACCAGTGTAAATGTAAGTAGTTTTTTTAACTCTTTTATATAACAAAAAACTCCTATATAATAATCATTATTGGGTATTATATATTTATGTTTTATTGTTGCAGAGAAAAAAAGTTGTTCTATGGATATGACGATTTGAAGAAGAGGGTTCTTTAAAACACCATCAAAAAGCTGGCAGACTAAAACTAATAAACATATTGCAGTGTCAAACCATGATAAGGGAGTATACGAAGAAAACGGACATCTGTCGACGAACCACTATGCTAGTTTATTTGACACAAGCGCTGGCACTGTCCGTCGGAGGCTTGCTTACAGAAAACCATAAAAGGGCAAGATTGCAGTTTGCTTTGGATCACATAAACTTTGATTAGAGTAATATCATGTTTACTCATGAAAAAACTTTTAAGTCCAGTGAACACGGACGGTTTTGTTTGTGGCTATAAGATAATAAATAATTATAATACTGATTTAATATTATTCACTCAGTGCTTATTCTCTGTATTAACTGGAGACCTTGTTATGTGTGTTTAACTTAATATCCGTAATTAATACATTAAAAAAGTTATGAACACTTGATATGTTGTTGTGCAATTTTATAGTTTTTAGCCTACATTTAATCTTTTTGATCTTTGTGATAAAATTATCTAGTCTTTTGTTTGTTTTTGTTAAGGTTACATAAGCTTCAATCCTCTTTCCAATATTGGAAACGAATACTTAAGCTATGGCCTCAATAAGAAATTATATATAATATTATAATCTTATTCGGTGATTAATAAACGGTGATTGTTAATAAACGGTGATTATTAAATTTTAATAAGAAATTGTAAGAAATAAACATATTATTTTTTTAATAGTGCTTTTTTGTTTGATGAGCCTGTTTACCAGCATTTTTTTCGTCTTGCTGAGTAACTACCCACTTGAATATTATATTACAAATAAATATCCACTTGTTAACTTTGATATAATATTCCTACCGATTTCTTTAGTTTGTCATTCATAACTTACAAAAAGTGTGAGTACTACGTGAGATTTGAACTCACGGCTCATTGATTTACGCATCTATCTGCACATGCTAAACCACTAGGTCAACATGACTCTAGTTTGAATGATGAAATTATGAACTACAATCAGTTGTTGACGACAATGATGACGCAAGTGTCTATTATTTGTTGAACTAAAAGTCAAGTTTATACTTTGTGAGATTGCCTTTGGTCGCTACTTAGCTGTGAAGAAACCAACGCCATCTAGTTTAATTTTGTAAAACTTGAACTTTAACGTGCAAGGGAAAATAGGCGTTAAGGTACCCAACCACTTCTAAAGGTTCACTGTACTTGGAATCCTGCATATTATTATACATTAATTATATGTTTCATGTCCATGAACTTACAACTAATTATCTGCTAATAGGCTTCATTAATCCAATTATAGTCTTCAAATAGCACATTAGATCCGTGGCTTAATTATATTACTGCAAGTACCTACGGGGTGGCCATTTGTAGAGAAAATGTCGTCTTGGTTTTTGCAAGGATACATAAATAACATCAGTATGTCAATATCATTCACGGCATCCTAACCTTCCGCATGACGCAGGTTTTCACCGGACATGGTAAGTTCGGGAGGTTCCTGCACGAATCGCTAGGGTGACACCGTTGTGTGGACCGCCCGGAGTACACAGTGGAGCATACGGTAGAGGTGTGCCCCGCTTCGGCAGACCACCACCGTGTCCTCGTGGGGGTGATCGGTGTCAACGATCTCACGAGGAGGATTAGCAGGCGGTCGCCTTCTTCTGCGAAGCAGTAATGCTAGCAAAGGAGGCGGCCGCACGCGCGAGGGAACGGCCCTCACGCCGCAGCCATCGGGATCCCGATCCCGATTTTCGACCACCGTAGGCGCGGGCTTGCGGACGGTGAGCAATGGGTAGCTCGCCGTCGACGACATGGGCTCGGATGGTTACCGGACCGAGCCCATGTCGTCGACGGCGCGGCTGGGGCCCAGCAGGGTCGAAGCCTACTGGGACATGGGTTCGCTTCTGAAATGAAAACCCGGCCCTGGATTGCAAGGCATCGAAGGAACTAGGAGTGGGTTTTAGTCAGTAAAAGTCTAGAACGCCCCCCCGCTTCGCCCTAGGGCGGGAGATTTCATTAGATGATTTCTCACCTAAAAAAAAAGTCAATATAATATATGTCAGTACTCTATTGTGAGGCAATGTATTTTGGAGTCTACGTATCAGGAGGTGGCCATTCTAACATTAATCAATTAACTTATTTATTTATTTAATCTTCATGCAACAAAAGATACAAAGGCGGACTTAATGCCTTAGGCATTCTCTACCAGTCAACCTAGGGTAGTGGAGAGACAATATGACCATACTGACTGACGCTGATACTGATATGATACTTATGACCTAGGTATAAGTATCTTTATGTTTTAGCTCACCATCTATCAAATATTTTTCCTGAAAATATTGTGTTATAGAAAGAGGTTGCATGAGAAACATCATTCACGGGCTAGTTAGAAAAAAATACTTTTACAGAATAGGACCAGAGTGCCGTAAATATAAGGTATTGAAATTTTGTAACCCGAGTATACGGTCATAATCACCAGATCCCAGAAACCTATATACTTAGGGGATGGAGACGCAATGAAAGGCTTATTATATCATTTGAACTATTATAATATTGGTTTAAGCATTTTCATATATGTAAAATATAAATACGTCCCGACATAATATTTTGACGTCTTTCTATTCTCTTGATTGAACATCAATCAAACTAAACTTTTCATAACATACACTTTAAAAGTAAAAGATGCCAGTTGAGCAAGTTAATAATAAGTGTGAACTCCTAAGACATCACAATACCGAACCAGAGCAACAGCCTTCACAATATTTTATGATTAATAATAATATACGTGCAAGTGATCTTCAATTGCTTACATCAATCAGGCTAATACTATTGGTTGCCAATAACCATATATGCACAACAGCTAGGTAAGTTTTAGCACCAAATGCATTTCCAGAATAACTCAATGGTTGGAACGCTGATGAACAGACAGACTGCCGATACGTGAGACATGTCGAAATGCAGTAGATAGATTGAGTGCCGCGGTAGAATTGTACTAGAGGAGCATTGCTTTGCAGGAGGCATTAGTTTACGTTATAATCAAAGTCAAAGATTCGCATATATCTCGAGATAGAACCGAAATAGAGTGTTTCTGTTTAGTGTTGATATGAGGCGTTAGCACCTTCCCTTTTATTTGATATAGGTACGTGCAAAAGATTAAAATGCGAATTTAGTGACAGGAATTCAGTACCAGGCGATAAAGAGTGGTGAAGACCGTCGCAATAGAGTCGTACTATCATACAGTTGTTTTCTATGACATAGAGCTCCGAGATAACGCACAAAGAAAATAATAAATATATGTAACATGACAGGTTTCTAGTTTTGAGGAAAAAATGTGAATGGTTTATGAATAATGTTATTTTTTTTTTAAGTTTAATGATATATAAATAATAGTAACTAAAAATAATATAATACTAAAATTGACAAATTTTACACTATAGATATGTAGATAGTTATGCTGAACTATTTATCTATACATTATTATTACAGTAAAATTGTGGACTGATGGTATTAATTGGCGCAAAAACTACTGAACCAATCCTGTTCAAATTTTTCATACATGGTGTTTATAGGCCAGGTCTACTGTTAGGCTATAAATTATCACGCTATTTGCTATGGGGGTGAGCAATATTTCAAAATGTCGCTATTGAACGACATTTGCCATTACAACGGCGACCATACCCATTGCTCGCCGTCCGCTCCTGTTGATCTGGACGGTGACATTTTCCTACAACAAAATAAGGAAAAGTGAATAATAGGTAGGTGGTAGAAGTGGGTAATTGTAATTCTTCTATAAAAATAAAACCTAATTACCTCGACATAACTCAATCATAACTCTTTTTTGTATGTAAACACTTTTAGTCTTGTGAGTAACAGCGCTTTTAACAATAACATTTTAAGTAACACTTAATTGTTTCCCATAAATAACAACTCAGCTATAATATGTCGTACTACAAGTTTTATTTAAAAGTCCTTATTTGTTTAGCAATAACATGTTATGCTTCATAGTAGGATATATAAAATTGTTTTCTATTTAGCAACAATCAATCAAGCGGATACCATTGCTGTTGGCTATAAATACGTCAATTTGATTGGACCAAACTAAATTATTTCAACACAAAACGAAGCTTTACCTTTGAAATATATGTAGGCAATTATTATTGGGTAAATATTTGTATTGTTTTATGATTTTTATGGGCAATCTAATCTCTACATAAATTTCGAAAAATAAAATCTTAATATCACAATAGTTACTGACTTACCTTGCTTACCCCAACGTGGATAGCGTGCAATAACACTACAACAACAGTTTATAAATAAAACAGGTCACTACAAGTTGTTTTACAAACGGATTATTCAGTTTTTGTCCATAGTTTGTTGCTTGCCACTGAGCCGAATGACTGAATGATATTTCATAATAAACTATCAAGTGTCTTAACATCTTTATCGGGATGATAGATAGCGCTACATTAATGACGAAAGTGTACTTTTCAGGTACTTTTTTAATTTAAATGATTTGTAAGACTTTTGTATAACGTGATATATACGTGATACATAAGAATATATCAATATCTCCAAATTTTATCAGCATCCTTGTGTTTTACGAACTTGAGCGGACGAAATCGCGGGAAACAGCTAGTTAAATAATAAATCACACTAATATTATAAAAGTGAAAGTTTGTGAGTGCGTGTGTGTATGTTTGTTTCTTCTTTACGCTCAAACGGCTGATCGGATTTGGCTTAAATTTGGTACACAAGTAGTGCATGTCTTTTAATTGCACATAAAATGAAATGTTCATTCCGGGATTATTGTCCCATTATCAACTAAAATGCAGGCAAAGCCGCTGGCAGCAGCTGGTAAATAAACATTAAACGTATAAGCCTAAACTGTAGCTAAAGCTTAGAGAAAAAAGAAATAATGACAATTCATCGATCGTAACATTCCAAATGGTTAACTAAAACCCAACTGCAGTATAGAGATAACTTTGAAGAAGCAGTCAGATAACTAACCACTCATCAAAATACCAAAGAACTAAATCCCGAATTTCAAAGATGTAAAACTGTACGGCTTCTACTGGTTAGCTTATCTACGTACTCAGGACTGAACTATCTGTACTAATTCATGCTGGCTGAACCCTGAAAGCGTTCGTTTTCTATTTAATGCCAGACGTAATCTATGAATTGTGCAAAGTGAGCCCAGACAAGGCTCGCTGCCAGACAGACTTAATTCATTATCCTATTATTTTAATATGAACTTAAGTGATGTGA
The DNA here is from genome assembly GCA_961205895.1 of Mythimna pallens. Classification (NCBI taxonomy): domain Eukaryota; kingdom Metazoa; phylum Arthropoda; class Insecta; order Lepidoptera; family Noctuidae; genus Mythimna; species Mythimna pallens. The sequence continues at coordinate 14,680,560 of OY540834.1, forward strand.
AAAGGCTTTTAGAGCTAATATGTTGCTGCTAGAGAAAAAAACATCAAACAGTATTTTTAGTTTTTTTTTTCGTCAAAAAGAGTCCTTGTTGACGCGGCAAAAAATATCCCTTCTGATATTCGCAAAGGTATTTTGTTACTATGCTTTGATGTTGTTTTTTTTAAATATATTTATAGGTTCTTTTTATGTCCAGTGGTGAGTTGTATTTTTGACATCGAAGTATATTTTTTTTGTGTCAAAGTAATTTATTGACAATATGGCTGAGCATTGACTACAGTTCAGGATCCAAATCTAACGGTGAGTTTGTTGACTTGGGATAAAAGTAGAACAGTTTGTATCGCAAAGTACACAACTCGATCGTACGAGGACCTTTTTCGGGATTTAGATAGAAACTTTGCCATGTATATTTAAACAGATGCCGTTAAAAATTTTCTCTAGTACTTTTTGCTGCCGTACCTTTGTATTGATTATAAGGTTCTAATTTTCCTTCCATGGTATCTCGTTCTTCAATAAAAAAAGTTATATAATCGAACAACATATCTGTAGAGATAGTAAAAGATTTGCAAATTCAGAAATCAAATAAGATAATCTTGTCAGGATTTCCTTAGGGACTGAACGACAATGCAAGATGGAAGTCAGGTGCTGATTAATTCATGGCACTTAAGGAAAATCCAGTTCAGCGAAGTTATTATGCAAAGTTCATTTAGTTTAAGTACTCGAAGTTTCTGTAGCGGCGTTTCATTATGCACACATTAGATGAAACTTCAAACACAGTTTTCGGAGAGCTACGTGCGTCCCTCGTAGCTGTCTGAGGGCGGCGAAATTGGCATCACATAAATTTTATCGTGCCAGTGTGAAATGTATTTCAATTTAATTATTGTCACGTAACCGCAAAAGGATTCTTAATACCTACCAACGTCATTAATAATATTGTTGTGACAAACGTGAACCAGCAAATTTTCAGATGTAAATATCATATTCAGTACCTATCTATTATAAAATTAAATGGTGTAATTAATCACTTGTTCGAACAAATGAAATTATTATGAACACAGAAAATGGTACATTAAAAAAAAGGATTTTCACAGACCATCGAATTTAATGAGGTACCTTTCCTATTTTGAGTTAAATTACTATTCAGATCAGGATTAAAATGTCGTGAATTTGCAATTAGTGCAGGTTTAACAATTTATAGGGTTGAGAACAAATCAAAATGTTTATTTATGTATTAATGTATGAGGTATCATTTTAATTTGCACTCAATTCATAGGAGATATTTGCGATATCATCATAATATTGAAATGTAGGTCCCTGTACAAACAGGCTTAGTTGTTTGAATTGCGTGTAATATTGCCAAAAATATACAGCTTATATACTCGGTACAGTTGCTTTTGAAATTATTTTAAAGATTTTTGTTTAAAATTTCTCAAAAATAAGGACGAAATTTTAAAATAAAGTATAATTAATAAATACTATTGATTAAAACAGTGCGCATTTTAGCCAAAATACGTCCACTACTGAATAAAAGGTCCTGTGCATCTTGCATTTATTGGATTCCCGCGACTTACACCAAATCATCGGTCGGGTGCGTTTTCGGTCGCTATTTCAGATCCTTTGGACCCCATCGACCATTTGTTCTGCCAGCTATTAGCCTTGCCTACTGCCAATACCTTCATTTTTGATTTGATCACGTAAGGAAAAACTGAGCACAGCCCTCCAATGCTCTTTGAGAGACTAAGCTTTCTAATGTGGCCCATTGTAAGCGAACACGTTGACATTCACACTACGTTGATTTATGGCTCGGCTATACGTTAACACTGGCAATGCACATTGGTCATACATACAGACATGTCTTGAGACACTGGTATGTCGGACGAGAAAATACCGCGCAGCTTTTCAAATACTTCCTTACCAAACTGGACCATCTGCCTCAGTTAAAAATAATCGTCTACGAATTCAAGTGTAGTCTCTGACCTTGATAGAAGAAGGGAAAGTGGGTGTTATATTAATAATTAATGCTCTTCGCGTCCAGTACAACAATGCATTCAGGATGTTGTTGGGGCTGCCTCGCTTCTGTAGTGCCTCAGGAATGTTTGCGGATGCCCAGACGGTCAGGCGCAAGTGAGCAGCACCTTTGTTGAGCAAGGTGCAGGCCAGTACCAACGGCCACTTGAGTGTCATTGCCAATAAGCTGGATTGTCCTATTATCTGGTACTTAAGCCAACTACATGCTTCTGTAAATTCTGTCTACTAACATAGTTGTTAAGTTTATTGTATTACTAACAACTGGTATTTCTGTTGTGTATGGTTTTTAATATTGTTGTTTAAATGTATGTGTTACCTATGGACAGAAAGGTCCGAAATAAACGTTTATTATTATTATTTGGTTGTTTACCTTAGTTACATTCATGTTCATTTTAAGAGCTACTCTTCCAAACTCTCTATTGAGGTCATCGAGCAGCCCCATTCGTCGCCACAACAACCGGTACTATAGCATCTTGCATCCATCAGACTCGCAAGTCACACGTCTGATCATGGATCGACCTTGTGGGAGGCCTTGCAATGACGTTTCGTTCGACCTAATCGGCTCACAGTTCTACGAGCAATGTGACCTGTTCTCTATCACATGTGTTTGAAAATTCTTCGGATTATATTGGCTGCTTTTGTTTATTTGTAAATTAATAATAAACATTTCTGATTCGACCGCACAGAGAAACTGTAAGCGCTGTCTTTTGAGTGACTTTCAGCCATCTGCCGAGGTCCATTGTTAGCTACCACGTTTTAATACCTCATCACTGAGCGTCGGTCTGTGTAAAGCGCAGTCAATAAAGCATCTCTAAAACAAAGCGCAGAAAACATTCGAACGTTGTTGATTAAGTCCATTCAACACTGATGTTTTCAGGGTTAATTAAATAAGAGCACAAACATGTAACTTGAAGTTATGAAGAATGTTACGTGATCTGAATAATATCCAACCGTCTTGTGTGACTAAATTACTTAATTGCGTTCGAGACTTTGAAATCTTTAATTAACGAATGAAATACGAACGCGGAATATCAGATTACTCGAGCTCTTGAGTTTCGCGGTTCGTTGAGATCCCCTGAGTTTCGTTAGTTGTAAAGATTGGAGATATTTGAGAGGTCACATTGTAAGAAAGTTTTTCCTCATTGGCTTTCACAGATCGCTTTTTGTTTCTGATATTGATGGAGCTTCTAGTAATGACGCTATTTTATATTCTTGAGATATTGTACCAATATACACAAATACAGTTTTTACATCTTTATGAACATTATGAAAGCTTACAAAAAGCTTACTTAGCTCCCTATGACACGTTTTTTTAATTGGAATTCGCAAAAACTACAGAGAATGTACTTACAAGTATTTTCATAACAGATAATTTCATCAAAGAATGTTTCATTAGATACATTTATCTGAAATGATCTCTTCACGCATTGAATAATGTTTTCATACATAGGGAGGGATCTACCACGCATCATATTTGATTTATTTACGATTTCTCATGGAATTTTAAATGAAAAGCAAACAAATCGATAAAATACGGCCGATACACAGGGATGAGGAAGTAGATTTCTAAACATATTTGATCTACCCAGAGTTCTTTTGATGGTATAAAATACCTTCTTATATTAATGTAAAGTCAATATTTTTGGAATAAAAATATGTGAAACGTTTAATGTTATTGAAAACTAATTTATACGAAGACCTCATCTTACTGGTCATTATATTACCTTTTTGGTAGTTACTCAATCACTTACCGATATTCTATTCTTAGAAACAGAAGTTTTTTTTTTCTGTGGGAAATAATGTAATGACTTCTCTTGCTCAGTAGAGCGGGAGGGCGTATCAGACTTTTACTAATTAAAACCACACCGATGTTTCTTCTGCTATAAAAAAAATATATACAAGAGCGAAGTGTAACTACTTATAAAAATACAACTCCTACTTCCAAAACTAGTTAAACCTATATATCTAGTTGAGACAACTAGTTCATCAACTAATTTAAAAACAATAATTGAAAAACGCAAACAATTGAAAACTCAGAGCAATATAAACGTTATATGACTCGATGCTATTTTATTTCCATAAGCGTTCTTATCACGTATGGATCCACGTTGTATTTCTACATTTACTAAATTAAATAAGGTTGGTACATATTTTTTTTTAGGTGGGAAATTATCTAATGACATCTCCCACCCTTTTGTGTCAGATTTTACTGACTAAAACTCACTCCTAGTTCCTGCTTTTCCTTTCAGAAGTGAACCGTGGGCCTTAAGGTTTGAAGGCAGGTGCATATACGATACAATCATTATAATTTCATTGAAGTAGCAAAAGCGAGAGCTTGACGCTAGCGGTAAAATTACACGTTCACAAATAACAGAACTAATGCTAACCCAGTAACTGGATAACTTTATAACAAATGAATGAGCGCAAAAACAACACACATTTAATACAAAAAAGGAAGGTTTCAATTGCTGTATCCCAAAACGGCTATTCATTCATGCAATTAGGCTACAATTAATACCAGAAATGTGAAATGAGGATTATTATGTTTATCGATGGCTCCATGGAAAACTCGCTCGTTACCCGATTTATTATCGAGGTAAGCCGATGTGTGCCAGTCTGTACATAGATATAAAGAACTGGACTGAGCATTGTTGTCTTATCATCATCATTTCAGAAGAAAAGACGCTCACTGTTGAACATGGGCCTCGCCCAAGTGTCGCTACAACGATCGATCCTGTGCGTCTTGCATCTGTCAGATTCCCGTGACTCTTACAAGTCATCAGTCTGTCTTGTCGCTTTATAATGCTGCGTTTTCAGTCGCTGCTCCAGAACCTTTGGGCCCTATCGACCATCTGTTCTGCCAGCAATGTACTTTGTCTACTAACAAAATCTTCATTTCAGATTCGATCATGCAAGGAAATTCCGAACACAGTTCTCTCCATTGCCCTTAGGGATACTTTAAACCTTCTATTAGCACTGTGTTATGATATTGACACTACGTTGACATAGGGCTCTGCCTATGTCATCACTGGCAATACACACTGGTCTTGTCTTGAGACACTGTGGTATGTCAGATAAAAAAATACTACGTACCTGTGTTGGATTCGACGATTTACCTCTTTTTCGAAGTTAGACCTGCCAACGGCCCAGTTAGGTACTGGGCCGTTTGTCTCAAATAAATGTGATCGTCTATAACTTCGAGTGCAGATTTTCTGATATTAATAGGAGTGGTATATTGTCGTCACACTGTAGAAAGGGGAAAAGTAATGTGGGGTCAATACTCCCCTTCTTTCTGTAGGTTGTAGTGACGAAGGTGATACGGACAGCCTGTGACATGACTACTATTAGGTCTTTACCTATGAAATTGCCGTTTTTTAAAACTGTTTGCTTTCAAGTGTTATATCTTTGGATTGACTTAAAATTATAAATTCCAATAAACTTTATATTAAAGGTACATTATTCTTTTTACGAAATTAGGTATTAATTAGTTTCTTTGTTTTTTGTAATATCGCAGTACCGCAGTAGTATCGCAGTAGTAGTTATAAACTATGAAAGCTAATAAAAAAAATCTTTTTTTTTTCATATTAAGAGTTCCAACGTAAAAACTATGTATTTCAAAGGGCAAGCAATATCAATGACGTATACGACTTTCTTCTAATAAAAGAACTCTGTGTTCTTGGTTTAATAGCTTTCGTTTTGGAAATTTTGTCTTATAGCCGCCCTGAAAAGAAAAAATATTCGTGAATTAAAATTTCCCACGTGAAAGTGATTGAAATAAAAATAGACATTCCATTCAATAGCAGTTTTAAGTCCGTATACATCATCAATATTGCATACCCTCTTGAGACACTTTGTTTTTACGGTAGAACTCATATTACAAAATAATACGAGTTTTCTTAGATTTCATACAAAAAATGGTTATATGTACTGCGATATTACAGAAAATACAAAACACAAAGAAACCAATAAATACCTAATTCCTAAAAAATAATCATATAATAGCATAGCATATTAACATATATCTTAGGTAAAGACCTATTATTAGTCTTTTAGAAGATGACAGCTACACGATCTCTTTGTACCATTCACACTTTTCTGTTCGTATTCATTTGACAGACAGACAGGGGACTGTTGGTCCACTATACCTATCTATGGTCTGGGCAGCCCAATAAAGCTTTTACTCCCTACTTATTCAAATTACGTGTTTTTTCAGACATTAAGTTTCACGCCGGGGAGTTTAATGGCTTCAATAAGATTACGTCGTTTGGCAGACTATGACTCCTTAAGTTAGTATTCGTTTTATGTGATGCTGAACTTTTAAGAGGATTAAGTTGTTTTAGAAATGACAGTGCGAATTGAGCCTTTACTTTGAGCTCAAAGAAGAGAAAAGGTACGAAAAATATTAAGTATCATTTTTTTTTTAATGAATTAAATTAATTAAATCGATTAAAGCAAAACCAAAGTTATGGTAAATAACCATGTAGTACCCACTCCGATCAGGATCGGAGACTCTGCACTCAAAGTTGTAGACGATTACGTTTACCTGGGACAGACAATCTGGTTGGGTAGGTCTAACTTTGAGAAAGAGGTCAATCTTCGAATCCAACTCGGCTGGGCACCGTTCGGGAAGCTGCGCAGTATCTTCTTGTCTAACATACCACAGTGTCTCAAGACGAAAGTCTATGACTAGTGCGTGTTGCCAGTGATGACATATGGCACTGAAACATGTTCGCTTACAATGGGCCTCATCAGAAGGCTAACAGTCACCCAAAGGGCAATGGAAAGGGCTATGCTCGGAGTTTCCTTGCGCGATCGAATAAAGAATGAAGATATCCGCAGGAGAACCAACGTCGCCGACATACCCCGAAGAATCACCAAACTAAAGGGGCAGTGGGCAGGGCACATTGCTCGTAGAACGGATGGTTGATGGGCTCGAAAAGTTCTAGAGTGGCGACCGCGCACCGGAAAATGCAGCGTTGGAAGGCCTCCCACAAGGTGGACCGACGACCTGGTGAGAGTCGCGGGAGTGCGGTGGATGCGAGACGCTCAGAATTGGTCATTGTGGCGACGCTTGGGGGAGGCCTATGTCCAACAGTGGATGTCTTTCTGCTGAAATGATGATGATGGAATTGTAAGACGCGTAACTAAACGCTACCAAACGCATTACTTTATGTAAAGTACTTCAACACCACTGCTCTCAAAACGGTGCAAAACAAAAATCGTGAGGAAACTGGCATATCCTAGAACCAGAAACTCGAAGAAATGTGACATCTACCTAGTCGCAATAGGCCCACGTGGTGGATTAAGGTCAATTTTCTTTCTTTTAGAAGAGGCCTAAGTGCTAGCAGTGGAAACATTATAAGGTTGACTATGCATACATATATATACTGTTGTTTTCTAAAGCTTTGTACTCAGTAACTTAACTTGAAAAATTACACATGTTGGTCGCACAGTACCTGTTTGTTGTTTATGATCACGAGTACTTTCACTAACCGAAAATTTATTACTTAACAAATACGAGTAATCCTGTATAGTGCGACCGAGTCACGATCATGAACAGTAATCTCTAAAGTAAACTTGGAGGTTTTCATTCGGTTGTATTTTTTTATTCCCAATGAAATCCTTTACTAAAGTATGTACTGAAGTAAATAAAATTCAAGATTAGTTATGGGTCGGTTTACTTGCTTCCTTGAAACGATGGGTATATTTAATCATTTATCATTTATAGGTGCACAGGTCGGTTCTAGTAACATATTTAATTTAACCATCTTCTTTGCTAGAAACTGAGACATTTCCTTTTTTTTAAATTCATTGAAATAAGCAAGATCTTGACTGCGATCCCACTTGATAGTAAACAGTGTTGCAATCGTTGATATTGAGGTGCGTTAGTTTATTAAGGGTCGCCACACACGGGTCACACGCGACAGCCACAAACACCCACAAGAAGGTAGAAGCGGCCACAAATGAAGCTGAAGCGCGTAACTGCCACTTTTTTTAACCCATACGTGCAGTATCATAATGGACTGCCACAAGAAGCGAGCAGCGGCAATTTGTAGTGTGTCGCGGCAACCTGCGTCAATCCTGTGCGGTGAATCCATATGAAATGTACTACTCTAGGGCAGGGGCCCTAGAGTAGTATTAGGAGGGCACTCCGGCACCACCGGGTGCTCGATTACCTCTGTCGTGTAATCGAGGCCTACCTGTGGGATAGGTAGCCCTACCTACCCTGGTCACCAGGGAGAGTAGAAACGGCGAGAGATGTCGTGCGGTGTTCAAGTGGGATCGCGTGAGGGAGCGGCCTTCACGCCCCAGCCGCCGGGATCCCGATCCCGATTTCTGGCCACCGTAGGCGCAGGCTTGCGGACGGCGAGTAATGGGTAGCTCGCCGTCCGACCTTCCGGTAATCGTCCGGAACGAGCCCAAGTCGTCGACGGCACGTACTGTTCCACGCACGCCTCGAGGAGATGTCAGCAAGCCGTAGGGGCCCAGCAGGGGTCAAGCGTTTGCTTCTGAAAGAAAATCTCAACACTGAAATGGGATTTTAGTCTGTAAAAGTCTGACTAGTTTGGGGGAGGCCTATGTCCAACAGTGGATGTCTATCGGCTGAAATGATGATGATGATGTTGATAAAAGTCTAACACACCCTCACACTCCGCCCAAGAGCGCGAGATGTCATTGGATGAAAATGGCGGTGGCGGCGTTTTGTAGTTGTGGCTGGTGGCCTATATGCGGCGACCCTAAGAGCCAATTTATTCTAGTCTTGAAGACACCTAAGTTATAATCGGATAGGAAGACCGCAGCAGGCTAATTGCCCCTTCGATGTACGCGGTATAAACGACGTTCTTAATTATACAAACGCTTTTAAACATGTTCGTTTGATTATTTTGTAATATAAATTACAAAATAAACTAATAAGTATATTTAAGGATGTTGAAAACCACACAGCACCACTACTTTGTATCTCTGAAAACTCTCAAAGAAAATTACTTAATTTTCTACCTAATGAAACATCAGACACGTCACAAGCAGTGATGTTTCAAAATCTTCTGAGTTTATCGCTTAATTTACTCTTATGTGCCCACAAATTTGAAAACTAATTGCCTCATTTGGTGGTACCAGCTATTTCCATATGATGCCAGGGTAATGAGATTGTGTCTCGCATTTTCTGCGTTCTGTCTGAAATAGTAATTAAAACTTTTACCATGTGAGACCGACACGAACGGCGGGGTAAGTAGTACTTATCTTTCTCCGTTATCTTTCTTTTGGAATTAGCATCTATGTTCATTTTAGTTGTATAGTTTTAGATATTGTGATAAGGGAGACGCAAATGAAATGCTTCTGGTTGCATTATACTGTTATTTTATTGTATGAAGCACTTTCTAATACATTTTATATATAAAATTACGTCTCGATATTTATTGAAACCTCCCTAAATATTGTTTGAACATCTATCAATCCTAAACTATTTAAAACATAAACCTTAAAAGTATATCTTGCCAATTTACAAGTTAGTAGTATTTATGTGACCTTCATGGTCACTACAATATCTACGTAGGCTAGAGATTCTAAAAGAGAGAGAGCGAGTATAAGATTATAATACTACTGACGGCGGTTACTGACTGTTTTTTTTTTAGGTGGGAATATCGTCTAATGACAAATCCCGGTCTTGGGCGGAGCGAGAGATAGTGTCAGACTTTTACTGACTAAAAACCTACTTTTGTTCCTTCTTTGTCTTCATTCCAGGGCCCCAGGTTTCGCTTTCACACTATCCGTGGAATCCTGTATAGTGCAACCGAGTCCGCTCCGGACCATGGCCTGTGCCAATGCCCGGCGAAGAGATCACTGTCATCGATCTCCGATCGCGGGCAGACCTCTACCGTAAGCTCCACCGTGTCCTCCGGGAGTACTGACTGGTGCCAGCGGCTTCTTAGAAAATTATCCCAATGAATATACTCCCGGGAGAAAAAGTATCCTATGTGCTATTCTAGGACATTGTCTACCCGTGTACTATATGTCATCGAAACCCGTTCAGTCGTTCGAGCGTGACAACGTAACAAACTTAAAGTTTTGACTTTACAATACTATTTTGACGGTGTGATTCATTAGTAATAAAGAAAGAATGAAAAACAGTTTATTTACTCGAAATGACGCAATCTTAAAACTAGCTGACACACATAATCAATATATAGTGAAGATATGCATCACATCCGCGCAAAACGGCCGAACGCTCAGAATAAAGCTGTGGCCTCACGCAAGATGCGATGAACTCACAGCGCTGGTTTCCAGCTCGGGCCGGTATTTTTTTTTTTTATTGTAATTCACAAAACTGATGTACAATCATGCATCCATAAAATAAATCACAACATAATATATCTGATTGACACCTACTAGATGTGAATCTGACATGCACACGTAAAATATCCAACTTAGGTACTATTAATAACATCCTACAAATTGATCATTTGAGGGCAAAAAAATATTTAAAATTATAAACAAAACCAAAAATATCATAACATTAAGTTTTTGAGTTAAATTTTTATTGAGGCTACAGAACCAGCAAAGACGTCTACATCACCACGAATAGAATTGGCAAAAGAAAGCATGCGGCTTATGGGAGAAGAGTTGCCTATATTAGTTCGACTGTGAGGCAGGACGAATGTTCTTCGGTTAATTAAGCGGCTACCACTACGAGGGATGCTAATTTTCACTTTTTCTAATATTTCGGCAGAATCTACTAGACCATTGAGTAATTTAAACAAAAACATAAAATCCAAATATTTCCTACGTGTGCTTAAAGATGTAATTTTATAACGGTAGGTATATATTAGTAACGTACTTTCACAGTACTTTACTGAAGTTGACGCCATACCTAGATAATTTTATAAAATTTTCTTTACGGTCAACATAACGTAGCATAATCATCAGCCATATATAACGTTCCGACTGTCAGGACTGACTTAAGCCTTGCTCTTTTGTAGAGGGAATGGGCCGTAATCCACCTTGCTGGCCCAATACGGGTTGATGGATGTAACACGTCTTTGTTTTTTTGGTTTAAGGACATGCCGGTTTGCTCACGGTTTTCCTTCTAAGTTTTGAGAGTAGTGATAAGTGAGTAGTGAACTGTATTTAAAATTTGGTGCTTATTTAAGCCGATTTGGTTAGTTTATATGTATGACGGCGAATTAACTATACAACTTAAGTTAAACTAGCGTTGTATAGTTTATGTAATTTTAAATTCGTGCCTTCGTTATGCAAGTGGCCCACGTTACCGACTGGGGTTCGTATAGCTGGTTTACCCTAATATATTTTATTACACAAAGTAGAGTGCCTACCAGGGTTTAAACCCACGACCACTCGTAAGTCAGGGGCCACCATTGCTGACTTGCTGGCACTGCTCACTTAAATACACTGAATTCATCATCATCATCATCATTTCAGCCGAAAGACGTCCACTGCTGGACATAGGCCTCCCCCAAGTGTCGCCACAATGAACGGTCCTGTGCATCTCGCATCCATCGGACTCCCGCAACCGTTACCAAGTCATCGGTCCACCTTGTAGGAGGCCTTCCAACGCTACGTCTTCCGGTACGTGGCCGCCATTCCAGAACCTTTCGGCCCCAACGGCCATCTGTTCTGCGAGCAATGTGCCCTGCCCATTGCCACTTTAGTTTGGCGATTCTTCGTGCTATGTCGGTAACCTTGGTTCTCTTAAATATCAGACCTCCATAATACAGTCACTGGGCAACGCAATACCCCTTGGATAGACTGATGGTCAGACTGAGAACATACGAATAACAACCGAGACCAACGGATTTACGTGCTTTCCGAGGCACGGGGTGTCAGTAGTGCTCTATTTAAACTTAGAAAAGTACATACTGGTACTTGCCCGGTTTCGAACCCGCAACCTCATGCGTGAGAGGTGGGCGCCTTAATCTCTGGGCCATCACGAAACATTTAATATGAAATTCCCATTGATCTTTATTTTTTTTAAACACAATATAGTGTTCTCATCATCATCATCATCAACATCATTTCAGCTGATAGACGTTTACTGTTAGACTTAGGCCTCCCCCAAAAGTATTCTGTTTATCGTTGATTAGTTATGTCTAATATAGTTGTACATTTCAGTGATTTAATCCTGTTGGATAGTTAGCGCCGGGCCTTGGTACAGGCCATAGCCCGGAGCGAGGAGGAGTGGCAGACGGTCGCCACCTTCTGCGAAGCAGTAATGCTAGCAAATGAGGAGGCCACACGCGTAAGGCAACGGTCCTCACGTCCCGGACGCCGCAGGGATTCCGATCCCGATTTCCGGCCACCGTAGGCATGAGCTTGCAGACGGACCTCAAGGAGATGTCAGCAACTGTAGGGGCCCAGCAGGGTCGAAGCCTACTGGGGTCAAGGATCTGCTTCTGAAAGGAAGACTCGGCCCTGGTACGAAAGGCAACGAAGGAATAGTAGTGGGTTTTTACTCAGTAAAAGTCTGACACTATCTCTCGCTCCGCCTAAGAGCGGATGTCATTAGATGATTTTCCTACCGAAAGAAAAACCCTGTTAATCCCCGAATGTTTATAAAAATTCCCAATAGCTAGTCATTAAATTCCGAACGAGAGCTTAATTTCTATCTAAATTCGAAATTTAATATAAAGTCTATATTTACACTTCAGAGAATTGTTTGTATTTCAATAATCGTTTACCGTCTGGCAACTTGTTGCTACAGGATATTACAGTTCTAATAAATTGGAATTTATATTTTGAATAATAAGATAGACAGTACAAATACAATTTTAAAGTTGTCTCATCTCCTATGAATTTATACAATTACACACGTCAACATCATAATCTTTCTAACCGAAAATCTCCAGAGCGTCGCCATACCCAAAAGTCCTCCGGGCCTTGGTACAGGCTATGGTCCGGAGCGAGGAGGAGTGGCAGGTGGTCGACTCCTTCTGCGAAGCTAATGCTAGTAAAGGAGGAGGCTACACGTGCACGCGCGAGGCAATAGCCCTCGCGCCCCAGACGCCAATTCCGATCCCGTCTTTCGGCTACCGTAGGCGGGCTTGCGGACGTCAAACAGTGGGTAGCTCGCCGTCCGATCGTCCGGTACCCGTCCGGACCAAGCCCAAGTTGTCGACGGCACGTAACCAAGTGCGCCTCAAGGAGATGTCAGTAACCGCAGGGGCCCAGCAGGGTCGAAGCCTACTGGGGCCATGAGTGATGCGAAAGAGATCCCTGGGGCCCTAGAAAAAAAAAATGCCAAAGAAAGAACAGGAGTGGGTTTTTAGTCAGTAAAATTCTGACACTATCTCGCGCTCCGCCCAAGAGCTGGGAAAATAGTGGTGTTTTTTCACTACCATATTTTGTATTAACTGTAGTATATTAGAGTCACTCGCTACTGTGCACATCCACCTTGTGGCCTTCCAATCTGCGATCAAAGAAACTTAATAGATAGCCTGCTGACCTAGAAAAACGAATAAATATAATCTTTTATATCCCTGACAGTACAATAAAGTTCCACGAGTATAAGTCAACATCATTCATTCTGCCTTTATCACATCTATGAATGTCAATAAACCACCCCAGCGCCGGATAACAGATATCAGTAGGCCAATACATCACTATTTTCTTCAATAGCTTTTTAATACTTTCGTTCTCCTTATAATATATCATCTATACCATAGAACACAGAACCGTTACGGCGTATCAGACTTTTACAGATTAAAACCCACTTGTGTCCTTTATTTACCTTTTGCATTTGACCTAGTGCCTCAGTCACTCTTTGAAACGTTCCCGCAGCCCAATTCCAGAGAATTCAAGAAAAAACAACTGGGCAGTGCGCGCACTGAGGGTTCCGTACAAACTACAAATCCCGATTCTCTAAGATTTTTCCGAATTCCAAAAAAAGTATTTTTTTCTTGTGATAAGTCACAAGACACAACAAAGCAAACATAAAAAAGTTAACAACAAATTTTCTATTTTAAGATGTATTCCTGTATCTGCCTATGCTATAAGACATTGCTTTATGCCAAATTTCAGGATTCTGCGTCAACGGAAAGTACCGTATGAATTTTGATTCTTTTGACAGTATCGAGTAGTAAACGTTTTTTGCAACATAGATGGCCGTATCTTTTTTATTTGTTAACTTAGAAGTTTGTTTTTTCACAGCTTCAAGGGACCACAGACTTGTTTATGGTTTAAATTTCAATTCGATACTTCCACGCGTTCCCGAGATAAAGGGTCTTGACAGACAGATAGACCGACAGACAGACAGACGGACAACAAAGTGATCCTATAAGGGTTACGTTTTTTCCTTTTGAGGTACGGAACCCTAAAAATGTGTTGCACTAACCCACAGTAACATGTGTCAAGAGCAAGAAAATGGTGATGATGATAATGAAGATGCGATTGTTGTTTGTTGGTTGGTTATTGTTAATAACCACGTCCGTGACGTATTTAAATGTAATTTCGTTTCAATTTAAATGTGTCAAACGAGGCGTCTGCAAGTTGACTTCGGTTTTATTTTTTAGGTGGGAAATCATCAAATAACTGAATGAAGTGTCAGACTTTTACTGAATGAACTTTGGCGTACAAGGGCCGTGGCAACTGTTTCAAACAATCCCGCAGCGGCAGGCAGCGGCCCTACCGATGAAGGTTTGATCCTCGTCGGACAGACCCATTGATCGTCGACCTCAAATCCATCTTTCGGTGATTAAAAATATCATAATGTTGAAATCTTAATTGTCTGTTATCTTTTCTCGACAGCACGGTTGGCACAGAAATTGAGCAACTGTCTACTGCACTGCGTATTGTGAATTCGATTCCCAGACAGAACAATATTCTACAGATAGTGGTTCCGGGTCTGAGTGTCTTGTATACGTGAGTTTACATGCTTATAAACACACTCACGATACATGAGTTCTTCTTAGTGTGGGTCGGTTTATAAAATAAATAAATATATAAAACTGTGAAAATTGCTTCGTTAAAAAACAGAATCTCATTTAGTTTTTCGGCTTGCTTAATAATTAAGGACAATATCACACAGGGATTGCAATACCTTCACTTGGTTTTACATTGCCTACGAAATGATCACCACCTGTTTTCTACTTAGCTTTCTAATTTCTTTTATGAAATCGTCATCATCATCTTCATCATTTCAGCCGAAAGAAATCCACTGACGAATTACTGGTATTATGAAATATTTTGTTTCAATACCATTTTTATTCGACAAAAGATTCACACCTCAAATTATTTATCATCCAATCACTCATCGTTCGAAAGGGCATTTGTACCAGTACCTACAATGAAAACATTATTGTTTTTAATAGTAACAATATTTTCAGTAATCACACAAAACTTCGCTTGAATGAAAACGTTCATCGGCTTATTAAAAATAAATATTTTCGCAGCAGCTGTTGGATGACGGCTGTATTAATTATATCAACAGATGTTAATAATATTGAGTGAGATTCGCAATACTTAATTGGATATTTATAACTATATCGGAATTGAAGTGTTATGGTTTTATTGATTTATCTATAATATGTATATATTTAGAAGTATATAAGTATGTTTATCAGTAATTGTCTTGTAGTTGTGGAATATTATTATTATTATCCATTATTTATTTTCTATAAATATTTTGTACATTTTAAAATATTTCTTAAAAAACATTTAAAAAAAAACAATTTGAAATATAAAAAATAGTAGTCCGCCGGTGTTGGGAGCAGGGTCCAAGCTACCTGTGGTTAAGAGTCTAGAGACAGGAACCACCTCATAAAGAGAGCCGTATCAAGGTGTATTGCCTTCTGTATCAGGTCGTTGATTTGCCCTTGTCACATGTTACTGTGGGTTATTATTTTTATACATTCATTTATCCCAGGGCCCTGAGGTCCTGGACCTTTGGAAGGCGTACGAGGAGCCGAAACCAACTCGCAGAGGCCCTTGTAGACGTTTTTAATGGAAAGTGGTACGAATTATTATTATTATTATTGAAAACTATATAACCTCTGTATCAGTTATTGCAGATGCAAAGTCGGAGTAAGATAAAAATTATCCTATCACCTTTCTTGTGGTTTTAGCTTACTCCATACTAAATTTCATAAAAATCAATTTTGCAGTTTAACCCTAAAAGAGTAACGGACCGAGTTAATTTCACATTTATTGCATTAAAAACGGATTATTCCATTTGTTTGTTGAAAGTTATATTATAGTAGAAGTCCTGATAGACGTTTTCCTGCCCGATAGCTGGGTTAAGGAAAAAAAAAACCGATTGCAGTACCACGTCATCATCGTCTTTCTGCTCTTGTCCCGTGTTATTTGGGGTCGGAGCAACACGTTTTTTTCTTCTATTCTGCCCTGTCACTCGTCATGCTATATATACTTCTACACTTTCATATCACTCTTCACACAATCCTTTCATCTTTTCTTTGATCTCCCTCTCCCTCTCCATCCATCCACATATAAACATTATTGCAGTACGCCATCTACTGGGCTTAATTGCATTTTCATACCATCTAGGGATTTACTCCAATATGCACAGAAAATTTAGGTGAAGTTAGGTGACAAACACACGTAATTATAAATTAAATTATATATATAGAGATAAATTGATAGATAGGTAATCAATAATTCTTTGCACCTTTTACAAGAACAACAGTGAAAAAGGCGATGTTCTTCTCTATGGATTTCCAATTAGAAGAGGTAGTAATAAAATTACCCCTGGAAGGGTGGTTGCTCCAAGAGCAATTCTAACCCACCCGTGATCCTTCAAATGCCTGTTGATGACTTTCCGCGGTGACCCTTTAAAACATTCCCGAAATTATCATTTGCATTCTTTTCACACCTTAAATCCTAATTTATAAAAATAAAATATTATTTTAATCGACTTTACACTTGATTTTTCATCAGGTGGAATCGCAGTCAAGCACTAGATTATATATTTAAAAAAAAAAATATTACAACCGACTTAAAAACAAACTAAAACATGCAAAAAAAGAAGAAACAAAACCAAAACACCAAATAAAAAAGATTTTTTAACTACCATTGAAATTAGAGAGCAGCTCTTACGTGCTCAAGTAAATCAGTGTATTAATTCAAATATCCAAATCTGTTGGCTTTTGTAGTTAACGGTGAATATACAAAGACAGGCATCTCGTGAGACTGTTATCAGTGATGCGAGATGGTTGAAGAGCATCTTGAAGCTCGGGTTCTAGACGCGCTTATGTAGGTACACTTGACCTGGGCCTCTAAAACAGCGCATTTTATGTTATTTAAAGACAATCTTAATGATACTTAATTATAATTCAATTATTACTTATTTATTGTACACACCTACTAAAGTGTAGTATTTTTCAACCCAAAGGTTGACTGGTATAATATAGTTAATGTCTTGTTGCATTACGTCCGCATTTACACTATTATACATAAAGAGTAAGTCGCGGTGAGAGGATGATTTTAGATTTAAAAGAAATCAAATAAAACATATATAAAATAAATTAAGTGAAAATGATATGGTTAGAAAAGAGCTGATTATTGACATGCTTTTGACTATCTCAGGGAAACTTGCCCAGAAGACTGACTAGACACATGTGCTGCCAAGTATTGCAAAAACATTAGAATGTGTTACAATGTATTCTAGTCGACTGTATTCTATATCAAAAACTTGACACTGGCTAAACAAACGACGATGTATGAAAGAAAAATACCAAAAAAATTGGAAAATGTTTAACATGACGTGGACAAAGTCAAAACCTAAAACAGACAAAAACTAGTGTTTACAAAAAAGGGATGACACATAATCATAATCATTCAAAAATAGGATGAATAGAAAACCGTTCCAAAAATATCTTGTCGCTCGGAGGACATTAAGGTACGAGTATAGTTACAGAATACAGAGCAAAAATAATTTTATTAAGTATACAATGTGAGGATAACATAATAGGGACGTAGCAGTTTATCCTCTTACTAAGTATAATCTCTTTTCCGCTCCATATAATACCGGTACAAATATACCTTTTACCCAACAATACAAGGTATTAGATAGCGGTATAGAAATAGCTATCAATTGCTGGAAGCAATTGATGGCTATTTCGACAACTTTTATGCAAAAGCGATATGAAAATAATTCCTAGTACTAATTTTTAACATTCAGCTATGGAAAATTCAAATGATATCAATTTATGAAATGATAAAGTGGTTGCAAATGACGTCAGAGTTACTCTTACCGAAACCTAATTAATCCTTAATGATCTTTCAATATATAATAACCATTAATGAGATGGTAATATAAAATTTTGGACCTGAATTAAACATGATCGCGGTTCGCTACCAGTCATTACTTACATACATATATACTTTGTTTAATAAAATCTGGCGGTTCGCTTTATGGCCACAAAAATGTGGATTTGAATTTTACGACGAAAATATACAAACAAGTCAAGGATAATATTATCTACGGTTGGCCAGACGGCCGTGAGGACTACGCGTGAATGTGACCTTAGACATTCATCCTGATAAATTACAAATGTCAACCGTAATGGATACAAGTGTTAATATTTCAGTTTCTTAAAATCGAAGCAGAAATTTGTCTTTGCATCCTGTGACATTTTTTTCTCTCACGTTGATGAAAGAAATAAAACATTGTTTTATTTGTTTTGTGTGCTATATTGTTTTAGTGGAAATATATATAAATGTGTATATTTTTTAATTTGTAAATTCTATTGTTCTTATTTCTCCAATGTCTATGTTACGGTTTTAAGTTATTATTATTATTAAATTAGTTTGTAAGTGTCCTTTGTACAATGCCTTGAATCTACTCTGTAATTTTGTATAAGTACTTACTTGTAAATAAATAAATATTGTTGTAATCCTTTACTCTATTCGTGATAACATTAGACATAAGTTAAAAAAAAATTGTTTTAGGGTACACTGTAATAAAAGTACAATATATGTATACTGTGCTTTATTACAGATGATGATGATCGATGCTGAGTTTATTATAATTAACTTATAATATACCAACTGTTTTAATTAAATAAATTATTTAGTTGTTACTTATACTACTAGTGGGCATGTTAAAAACCTAAAAGAAACAGGGCTTGAAACGTTTTTTTATTATACTAAATAATATTAAGTTATTTCTATTTGCATGAATGTTACATAATTATCTTGCTGCCTTTAATTGTATACAATTTATATGTTTTGTAAGGAGGGAACTTGTTAATACGACCGCCATAAAAAAAAAGTAAAATTGCTTAAACGAAAACTTGTTTATTTAAAAAAATCCCTTTCATTTACCTATCTAAGTGTTTAGTTCTTAACTTATAATAATTAAATTTATCTAAGCAGGTAATGTTAACATTTTATATTGAAACCATTATTTTTATTATAATTATTTGAATTTATTTGGAAAAATAAATGTTGTGCACACCTGCTTCTATGAACATCTTTTGTCTAATACTATCGTGAATGGAGTATAAATAGGTAGCATCTAAGTTACTACATACCTATTTTTCTAACACCAGATAAAACCCATGTGTTTTCATTCATTATCTGCGACCAGTCTGCTACTTTCAGGAATGTTTCAGATATATCGTAGGTATAACACATTCTAGAAAGTTGTAGACTCAGTTTATCTTTCACCCACTTATATTCACCCATTACCATTACTCTTTCATCTTTTATACCTAACTTTTTTAAGTCAGTAGCTTTGGCCGCATGAAAGTCAAAAATTATACCAAGGTCACTTACTGCTGGATTGAAAAATCCAGTGTCCTATTTAAGGTGATGGTTTATCCGTATGCCAAGTTTCACAGAAATCAATTCTGTCATTTGAGCGCGACGAAGAAGTAACAAACATAAACACACATATATACAACTTTCGTCATTATTATATCAGTGTGATATTGATTTTCAAGGAATAAAGATACATGTGCACGAGGCTAATTTTTTTTCACTTAGCTTATCGAAGAATTTCATTAATTTATCTTCAATAAACAGACTATGATGTTCGTGTCGCATATATATTTCAGAATTTCCTAACCTTCTTCAATCTCTAAGGAAAAACTGACTGACTGACATATCAACGCACAGCCGAAACAACTGGGATTAAGAGCGTGAAATTTTGCACAAGGTTTCCTTTTATGACGTAGGCTAGCACTAAGAGATTTTCAAAAATTCACCTCCTAAAGAGATGAAAAGGGGTCTAAATTTTGTATGGAAAATCCTACTTTCACGAGGGCGAGGCCACTGGCGGAAGCTAGTTGAGATATAATATCTTACACTTGCATTAGATTTTGTCAGCTCTGTTTAGTTGCGTAGTATCTTTATTTGGTAAGAGCTTTATAAGCGGTTACAAATTACAGTAAATTACTCTTGGATTGGCAACTTGTTAAATGACATCCAAACTTTTTGTGGCCCAAATAGGTCACGCTAGTTTTAGTTGTAAGTAGGTTAATTATGTCTTTACGATAAGGATCTTTGCAGAATTGTTCGAAAGAGTCAGTGTGGATTTGGAACGCAAAGAGTTTTCGCAAAGAATCAATAAAAGTCTGTCACTTCTTCTTATTCTATCCAGAGTAGAATTAATTATTATTTGATGATTTTATACTCTGAAAAAAAAGGGATAAGGATCATAATATGTCAATGTAATCATAATATTACAACCAAGCAATGGAAATTTGACTTATTACTGTTTTTTTTTATTGGGTAGAAAAATCATCTTCTGTCAAATCCCGCTCTTGGGCGGAGCGCGAGATAGGGTCAGACTTTTACTGACTAAAATCCACTCCTTTCCTTCTTTTCCTTCATCCCAGCGCCCCGAGTTTCACTTTCACACTACCCGTATTCCCAGTAGGCTTCGACCCTGCTGGGCCTCTACGATTTGCTGACATCTCCCTGAGGCGCGAGTGGAACAGTACGCGCCGTCGACGACTTGGGCTCGGTCCGGACGGTTACCGGACGGTCGGACAGTGAACCAACCATTGCCGTCCGCAAGCCCGCGGACTTATAACTGTTAGAGATTTTCAAATCTTTCCTTTTAATTGGAGAAACCTTTAGCAAGGCTGGTATTGCCGTTCGGCAATGAATCAATGGATCTTAAATTAGAAACAAGATATTATTATACCTTAAATTAACAGTGAATATGAAACATAACCAGTTTTATAATTAAATGAACAGTAATTTAATTATGAATTTGTTGTTTCGATAATTTTGGCATATCTCAATAATCTGTAAATATTGACTTCTATGAACTTTCATAAAAATAAAAAACAAACCACAGTCCTAATAAGTGCCAATTATGATACCAATTCATCAATTCTACAGTACCTATATCAAAAAGATGAGAGATGCGAAGTATTTAATCAAGCGTACATTTAGGGGCAAAGGCTACTTGCGTGTACTGCTTCATAAGTTTTATGATTTACGGGTTATTTTTGTACAGAAATAACACCACGTGGTTTTATTTGAGATACGTTCATGCGTCATATTTCGAGAGCTACTAGCAAGCTTAAAACTTCCTGTAGTGTTAATCCGGTTTTATAAATTCCTAAAGCGGAAAGGTTTTAAGTACTTAGCTTGGTTTGCAACTAATTCATTATTAGAGCTTGTTCTAGCTTTCGGTCTCTAAAACCAATAAAAGTTCTCTACTGTTCCCTTGTGCGCAGCCACCTCGAGTACGTTTCCCAAGTCTGGAACCCTCAATACGAGACTTACAAATCTCGTATTGAATCAGTTCAGAGAAAATTTTTGCGATATTTAGACTTTAAAGCGAAGCAATATTCAGTCGACTACGAGCACCGTTGCAAGCGATATCACTTCTTACCATTACATATAAGGCGTAATATCAATGACATTTGTTTTTTGGCAAACATAGCAAACGGATCAATTGATTGTCCTGAACTACTTGGCAAAATTTTTCTTCGCACTAATCAGAACAACCTACGTAAGCGGCCTCTATTACAGGCACCGTGCACATCGACAAAATACAGGCGCAACGCCTTCTCCATACGTAGTGTTCTAGCCTTCAATAATTTACCATCACACCTAGAAATCGATCTGTTTTGCACCAATGTACAAAATATAAAAAAGATCCTAACCAAGGAATTTTTGGGAGACAATCATAGATAACTAAATTAGTTTAAATTTGAGATAACGCTATGTAGGCCTTTTCTTCATCTTTGATATCACTTGATTCGATTCAATTCTTATTATACCTACTTAAATGAATTTTAAACTTTATCTTAAACCTAAAATATGTCAACGCAATCTGTAGCTAGATATATATATGTGGAAGCTTTTTATTAGCAATTTTCATTACTTATGTAAAAAATTATAATTGTTATTAGCCTGTAAGCTTTCTTTAAAAATAAATAAATAAATAAAATAATAATGCCCAAAATAGTATAGAGCTATTCCCCAGCCAATACCCAGAATGCAGATTTATGTCGTATGATAGCTTTTTATTTGCGTTTTTAAAATACCTATATGTAACGTCATATAAAGCATGGGTTCAAAAGTTATTAGAAGATATATTTTTTATAATGTTAGCTTCCTAATGAATTTTTATACATCTTATAGTATTCAGGCAACTTTACTATTAGTTATTCACTAGGCGCTTGTTTTCATTTTTGAGAAAATACCTACCCAACCTTTTTTCCTCCCTCCTCCTCCTTCGTTGCCTTTCGTACCAGGGCCGAGTCTTCCTTTCAGAAGCAGACCCTTGGCCCGAGTAGGCTTCGACTATGCTGGGCCCCTTACAGTTGCTGACATCTCCTTGAGGCGCGCGTGAAATAGTGTGCACCGTCGACGACTTGGGCTCGGTCCGGACGGTTACCAGACGGTCGGACGGCGAGATACCCATTGCTCGTCGTCTGCAAGCCTCACGCGATCAGCCGCCTCCTTTGCTAGCATTACTGCTTTGCAGAAGGAGGCGACCGCCTGCCATCTGTGTTGTGAGCTCGTTGAGTCGATTACAATTGATGATGAAAATAAGAGGTAAATATTCAAATCGACGAGTCCCAAGAATAAAATCATATACGAAAAATTATTGATTTACGGTAACTATGAGGTTTTGAAGTTCTGTATAAATAATAAGAGGTTAATTCAAATAAAAAGTATAAAGATATATAATAAACAAAAAGGACTGCCATATAGTTTTTACTATGTATTCGCTATGTGCACGACAGTAGCGCCACCTACAATGCGCAACTTTCCGGGATTATGCCAAATAATGACATATCAGTATTTTATTGTTTTCTAGTAAATATAGTAAATTAAAGATAAATAAAAAGACGACAAGTGGTATTTGTAAAGGAATTTGTTAAAACAGTGCATAAAATAATGGATATTATTATAAAAACTGGTTTCGAAAGTGTAAAACACAATATTCGTATCCAGCCTCAAACCGTGTTGAAAGGAGAAAAATTAGTTTTAGCACAACATGTAACAAATGTTGAAGAGCTACGAAAGAATGGCAATAGTTATTTAATACGAGCCCACATAATTCGTCAAACATCGGTGACATTAACGCCCTATGTAACAAGTTTAAACGTAAGTACTCTCATAACCTTAAACGTAATGAAACGACGGTTCTCTTTCCGCACAGACTCTAATATTTTTTGGTAGGTAACGTACCTACTTTAATTAACAATTATAATTTATTTATTACAGATCAATGATTCTCGTGTTGTCACTGGAGTAAAATGCAGTCGTGTTTATAACCAGAGCGGCAAGTGCAAACATGTTGCTGCTATAATGTTATATTAACATATTATAGCAGCAACATATACCATGGCGACCCATCAACATTAAAATAATGAAGACAATAATTAATATCACATAAAATATAGCGCAAATAAAATTGATCATAATTTAAGGTTATTTCGCTTACTTATTTCTTTTTATGGCATCTATCCATTTATTTCTTTGATTTAATGTTCAGTCCAATGTAGGAAATATATAGAATTTACACCGACTATTTGTGCCGTTATTTTTGCACTTCACAACACAACAACATCTATTATTAGGCATTTTAAAATATTTTATTTACGAACTCCGTGCAAATTGACTTTACTTTCCCGGATTGTTGCGTATTTCTGCCACGATAAGCGCTGCGATCGCTTTACTATACCCCCATCATGTACTTCGCACATAGCGAATAATACGAATACGTAATCAAATACATTTCGTATTATTTTCTCATAAGATTTTGTTCTTGGGACCCGTCGAAATACACATAGGTATCATCTCCTCGAAACGTCAACATGACTGTCAAAAGAAAATACGGGTATGAAACTGATGCATGGAAATAGTACGCGCCGTATAATTATGGCTGTGTTGTCATATAAAAATAATATAAAACATTTTAAAATTGTAGATACTTGCATAATCTGTATATTTTAGGCTTTTTCTTTGATAGTAAACAAATTTACAAGTCGTTTCCTCTATGGGGCAGAAAAATAAATTGGTCTAAATATTACAAATCCGATCAATTTATATATCAAAACTTTTCTAAAAATAATTACAACACCATTGCAATGGATGAAAATAGGAGCTTAGGCTGGATTTGTGACATGGGTGCTGTGATTTATTTTTTCTAAAAATCAGATTTCATTGTAGATTTTGCTGTATAATTTAGTTGTTATTTTAATCAATAAACAGCAGCAGTAATATACGCTTGAGAGAAAACGTAAAATAAAAACTCAATTGATAATGAAAAGAAGTATCTGTCGTAGTCAAGAAATAATAATGAATTAAAATAATTATACTATGAAGCCATAACTCAAAAGACTCTGTATTCGAGTAACCAGCATTAATCAAAAAAATAAATTAATGAAAAAACTGAAATATAATCAACAAAATGTACTATTTTTACTTTTTTTTATCCTGATAGTCCTTTATTTCTAATTAATATTATAACTCTAATCATAATTATTTAGCATAGTTAGGTAGTTTACTTTTTCTGCATTTTCTGGTTAAAAAACGAGCATGATTCTTTGAAATATTTTTTTCGATACACAAGCATAATTCAAACTCCGAATTAGCAATAGTAATCAATCATTTCAATTGCTGGTTTTCCTTAAACCTAGTGGGCTTAAGGAAAACCAGTTTAATGTATTTGCCGAATTCCAAAAGCGTGATGCTTGCAATAATTTGTTTTCTAAGTTTGAAATCATGCTTCAATCTGGTAAAATCTTCTTCAGGTTCCGTAAAATTTTCTTATACAAGTTTGTAGTCTAGGATTTCTTCTTTCCCTTCAGTAACAATTTTTTTAACTTTGTTTACAGTTAGTTTTCAAAGCTTTGAAAATTTTGCCCTAGTTATAGAGTCCCTGAGTGAACGCTGAAGTATTTTATTAAAATTGGCCGATAAAACAATACATGTTGTTAACATGTATTGTTTTATCGGCCAATTTTTTTGAGCTGCTTTATTTTCGTTTCTCTTTAACGCAAGTTCATTACTGGAAGAATTTTATTACATATTTAGATAACTAGAGTTCTCTACACGATATTTAAATCTTGTCTACCTTGTTATAGGTGTTTTCATTCTTTTTAGGGTTCCGTACCTCAAAAAACGGAATCCTTATAGGATCACTTTGTTGTCGGTCCGTCTGTCAGGACTCTTTATCTCGGGAACGCGTGTTGTTATCGATTCAAAATTAAAACCATATACTCAAGTCTGCGATCCCTTGAAGCTGTGAAGAAATCAAACTTGTAAGTTAACGAAATAAAAAGATATGGCCGTTTATGTTGCAAAAAACGTATATTTCGACAGTCTCAAGTTAATCGAAATTCATAGGGTACTTTCCCTTTATCCTAGAATCCTGAAATTTGGCATGAAGCAAGGCCTTATAGCACAAATATAGGAAAAAGTCTGAAAACTGTAAATTTGTTATAACGTCACAAAAAAAATGCGATTCGGAAATATCTTCGTAATCAATTCGGGAATTGAACTGTTTTCACAGGTAAGTTTATTCGATTCGATTATCCAAGCCTGGTTTATTTTTATTTGCGACTTTGTCCGCGAAAGACTCATAACACAGCACAATGCCATTATTTTCGTCACAATTCAAGTTATTTTTATAACATCAGCTGAAAGTTCTGTCGAAATCGGTTCAGCCGTTTTGGAGATTAGTCGGAACAAACTCTGATAAAAATCTTAAATATAATTAGTGATGTTATTATAGTAAATGAATCTTCCCGACCTTATTTCGGTCACGGTGACCACTCTCAATAAAGACTAGCTAAGTATTCTGGAGATATTATAGTGCACAAGTGCGTGCGTAAGCACTCTCTGTTCCTTTACTCTCATTGTTTGACGGGACGGCAATCCGATACGACCAGAGAGAGATCAGGCGCAGGACCAACGGCTTTACGAGCTTTTCACGGCACCCCTGTGCCGCGAAAAGCTACAGAGTAATCTATATGGAAAAACCCAGTAGCACTTGTTGCCCGACCCAAGAATCGAACCCAATAAATACACTATGTAACACAGACTATAAAAACGTGTTGCTCAAATTGTGCTACGGTCGCAGGTGTTGCCACTTTATCTATATGTATTTGTCACCTTATTTTTTTTTATTTATAATTCATATATATTTTTATTTATTTTTCTATCCAAATCTTTTTGTACACTGCACCGATCTTTATGTCGACACCGCCACCGGCCCACGCTGAAAACCAGCGCTGTGAGCTCGTCGCATTATGCGTGAGGCCGCAGCTTTATACTGAGCGTTCGGCCGTTTTGCGCGGATGTGACGCATATCTTCCCTATCTATTGATTATGTTTGTTAGCTACTTTTAAGATTGCGTCATTTCGCGTGAATAAACTGTTTTTCTTTCTTTCATGTATTAACCACTTTTTAATCTTGCAATTTGTTTATAGTTAGTATATCTCAGTAAACAAAACCGTCTTCCGTTTATAATATGTCCCGAGAATATGTAACTCTCTAATCCCATAATGTCCACACATGTATGCTTGCTATTCTATTTAGTAGGAAACTAGTAACTTTATTACCTCGAGATAACTTGTCTCTCTAGGGACTTCATGCTCAGGATGACAAGTGTTGTGCCTATTCGCTATGTGCGAAGTACATGGTGGGGGTATAGTGAAGCGATCGCAGCGCTTATCGTGGCAGAAATACGCAACAATCCGGGAAAGTAAAGTCTAAAGATTTAAAATACTTGACACTAAACTTTGAATGGTTTTGGTTGCACGAGTTTTTATGCTATGTACATTTTTACTTGCAGTTATCCTGACATGTCTAATTGCCAGTTCTGGCATGCTGATTGCTTGATTGTGTTACAACAAATGTGAATAATACCTTCCTCTGTTACAGCTACATGTTTCTCATAATATACATTCAGATTTTCTTCTAGTGTGTAATCATTGTGATATAATTCAAATTCGCTTCTGATTATATAAAAAAAAATTAAACATGCAGAACAGTCTTCTCGCTCAATAAATGATTCAACTATGTCCAACATTTCAGATATTACATCTGTAATAAGATTTATATCTTGAGACTGCACTGATGCCACTCGTACTTGTTTTAATGATGACTCTTGCAATAATTCATTATGAATTATTGGTTGTGGTTGACAACATTCAGCTTTGGATACTGGTGGAAACATGTCTCGAAAGCACCTCCCCTTGGAATATTTACTTTGAACAAATTGACGAATGCTGGGTTTTCCCCATTGTTTTTCATTGCTTGTTTTCGAAAGACTTACTTTGTTGTTAATATAACATATTATAGCAGCAACATGTTTGCACTTGCCGCTCTGGTTATAAACACAACTGCATTTTACTCTAGTGACAACACGAGAATCATTGATCTGTAATAAATAAATTATAATTGTTAGTTAAAGTAGGTACGTTACCTACCATAAAATATTAGAGTCTGTGCGG
Organism: Mythimna pallens; assembly: GCA_961205895.1. Classification (NCBI taxonomy): domain Eukaryota; kingdom Metazoa; phylum Arthropoda; class Insecta; order Lepidoptera; family Noctuidae; genus Mythimna; species Mythimna pallens. The sequence continues at coordinate 14,708,490 of OY540834.1, forward strand.
AAAGAGAACCGTCGTTTCATTACGTTTAAGGTTATGAGAGTACTTACGTTTAAACTTGTTACATAGGGCGTTAATGTCACCGATGTTTGACGAATTATGTGGGCTCGTATTAAATAACTATTGCCATTCTTTCGTAGCTCTTCAACATTTCTTACATGTTGTGCTAAAACTAATTTTTCTCCTTTCAACACGGTTTGAGGCTGGAAACGAATATTGTGTTTTACACTTCGAAACCAGTTTTTATAATAATTTATCCATTATTTTATGTACTGTTTTAACAAATTCCTTTACAAATACCACTTGTCTTTTTTTTATTTATCTTTAATTTACTATATTTACTAGAAAACAATAAAATACTGATATGTCATTATTTGGCATAATCCCGGAAAGTTGCGCATTGTAGGTGGCGCTACTGTCGTGCACATAGCGAATCCGGATATAATCCTCTCGACCGAATTTCGATAACGGTGACCAATCTCTACGGAGATTAGCCCAATACCCAGAAGGTATTATAGTGCACAAGCGTATCTGCAAACACAGATGCACTCTAGTCCTTTACTCTTATAGTCCGATAGGAATGGCAATTCGACACGACCGAGAAGACAGACGCAGAGCCAACAGATTCACGTGCTTTTTAAGGCATGAAGGAGTGACACAAGCAACTTGCTAACTTCGGGCCTGCTGCAAATAAAAAGTCTAATATGCACTCTAAGCTCACGCCGGGATTCACCGTAGGCGCGGGGTTGCAGACTAGAAAAGTAGCTTTGACAAAATTGTAATTTATTGTCATCGTTTTTTTATGTGGTTACAGCAATGTATTACGTAAAAATCAATTAAACTTAACGGTGATTGAATTTATTTATCTCGGGATCTATTGAAAGAAGTAACAAATATTTATTGTTATTTATTTATTATATTATTTATTGTACACCACATAAACAAAAATACATAATATTTTATTCGAAGAAAGCAATTCTTAATTCTTGCTAGTGGGCACATTTTCGTAGAAAAATCTAATACAAATTATGTTGGTAAGGGTTAGTTTCTGTTCGTAGCAGCAAATACTTACTACGACACACAAAAGGAAAACAACTCGAGTGCTTCTCGAAATCGGGACCGCAGTACCCTTGACCTTTCCATCTTTTTGAATAATAAAAAGTCAAAATATCTTTCCGATAGGGAAACCCACGATTAAGATTTGTTGCTTATAATAATTTGATTTTTTCTACAAAAGCTCTCGCTGGGCAGATCGCAGTTCGATTGAAAACTTGTTAAATACGTGGGACACTCTGAAAGTTTTGAGAAACTATAAAACTAACCTCTATGGATAAAACATTTTTATTAAATCTTTTTAAAGAACCCTCCACCAACCTCCATACGAAGTTTCATGCGTCTGAACCAATTTTCGATACATTTTTTAGAGTACGCCGCAGACACCGCTTCCACGGCCTTTTCGAACGCTGCTAGCGCGTCTTCCGGCGATAAAAACTGTATCCAAATTCAAAATTCGAACAATGGTATTTTTACTTTTAAATAACCAATATTTTCAAAATAATTACAAGTGGCAGTGCCTTAATTACATTATTTAGCCATTTTTTTTTTCGCAAAATTTTTGAGTGACGGTTAATTTTGCTGACTGCTACAGCGTTTCCACCGTTGAGTAGAATATTTTTACTAGTTTTTTATTAATTTGCATTGTACAAATGTAACTATGTATGTTCGGGTCAAATCTTGCAACTCAATTTTGAAGCAGACATCTTCAACTGATTGAGCTGAAACTTTTTTACTCTCTTCTAGAAAAAAGGCCTGAGTCTCAGCAGTGGGAACATTATAAGGCTGATTACACTATGCTTTATTTTTTTAACACACTGTACCACTCATTAATGCTCAGACGCCTATACAAATTTGGATGAATTTGGGCACACGGGTAGATCGGAGGTCGAGAATATGTTCCGTCGGGACAGTACTCTACTTTTACACGAGCAAAACCGCTGGTGCAAGGGCTACCTTGTACCAGCGGTTTGTACCAAACAATAAACTAATTAAATCAAACACAAAGTTAGATGTTTTAATTCAGAAGTTCTCTATAATTCTATGCTGCAAACGTTGTTTTATGAGATAAAATGAATAAAAAATGAATCGATTGTCAAGTAACACGTTATTAAACGTTACAACAACAACAAATTATTTGGTGATTAGTTTGTAAACTATTTAGAAAACTTTTCGTTGTATAGTGATGAAATAGCGAACCATGTTTTTGTCAGTAAATCAATTTTTGGTGAACTGACAGAACACCGAAATCAAAGGCACTATTGAATATCTGAAACTGTCAACAACTTGTTTGATGAAATAAATTTAGGGCACGTGGCCCTACTCAATTATAAGAAGGAAAAAAACAGTTTTGTCTAGCAACAAAGACAAGGTATTTTAAGTGTTATAAAAGATGAAATAATTGGTAATATCAAGAGGGAGTCAGGATTATGTGACACTGTATCGGTTTCGATACAGTGTCACATATTCCTGACTTTATTGTTCCAACCAACCAAAGTCACCAGTAGGTACATGAATTATTGTCATTCCTAAAACCTCTGTATAACATTTTGTCAGTTCCAAAGCACACGTTACATTAACTGTCAAACAAAACTGTACTGATCAGCATTCAAGCCCAAACACGGAACCCAATTTGAGACGCTGAATTGAATTTCAAATGGCTACACTAACTGTTCCGTAGGAGCTAAATTAATACTGTATTTAGATTCGTAGGAATTTCGACTGTTAGACAAAATTATAAGGTAGCTAAATAAGGTGTTTCGTAAGTTATTTATACTTCTTCTGATATGAATACACAATTTTATGAAGATGTTTGTTTGTCCATTACTCAGTCACGTTTTTAGTTTTTGTTTATTTTGGGCGTAAACTACATAAACCATGAATTTTAAACGAATACCTGGGATACTTTTATGGATTACTTTTACATTTCGAATTGAACGCGAAAGCGAATTTATATAGGCAAGTTTATACTGAACCCTCAATGCGCGAGTCCGAATTACACTTGCCCAGTTTTAAATTTTATTTTAAGTTTCCAAATGTTGTTTTTACAGTGTGTGCCAAATAAAATATTTTCTTTCGTTCATTTTTTTTTTGGTGCAGTTTTTGTTTAATTAAGACACCGTAAAATCTGAAAGCTGAGATTCTAAAATCACTAAAATGTTGATAGGCAATGGCTAAACAAATGTAGAGCCGAGTATGAGACATACAAACAGTCTCTTAAACTGAATTATTATTAGTTAAAAATTCCTCAACGTTTGGAGAGAATCTAGAATCATAAGCAACAAGGACACCCAGTACCCATAATAAAATTATCAAGGAAATAAAATTCGTTATGACCTATTTTATTTTTTATAATTTACATCTTTATGTAAATTACAAAAGAATGGCAAAAAAAAATCCATTCACTCGCTAATGTGTACGCCACATTAGCGAGTGAATGGATTTTTTTTTTTTATAATTGTCCTTTTATAGAATTTGGTTGTTGTAGTCAACGTTATATCCACGTTGCCATCCACGAGTAATGTAATCGTACGTAATACATCTAAGGGAAATAATAAAAGTGTTGTCTCTACCTTAAACAGTTTTTTTTTGCTTTAATGGCACGTTTGAAGTCATGGTTGGTGCGCTGCGTGATGTGGGTTCGATTCTCGCACAAAAAAATATTTGGATAGTCTGCAAAGAATTTTTTTGGATCTGAGTGTCTTGTATAACGAGTAGTTTATCACATCGTTTTTTTTTTTCAGGTTTATTTTATTTTTTCTTGTTAAAATTTTTGGTATCTATATTATTTGGTAGTAATAATAAAAAAAAAGTATCTTAAAAGAGACCTTTGTTTTCGAACACAGATTGATTGGTAAATTTTCGTATCTAAATGTAGGTACATAAAAAATAATTACTTTTTTTTATTATTTATTCACTCGATTACCGTGTTGTAGCCATCAGGAAACACAAATTCTGGCAAGGAATTTCACTCCTTAGCTGTACGCACAATGAATGTGTTCCTAAAACATTTCGTGCGTACCTATAGGTGGGATGTCCATCATGTATGGCGAATTGGTGTACGTAACCGCATCGCCGGTACGCGGCATATCTGTTGAGTTTTAGAACTGTAATATTCTAAAACCTGAAATTCTAAAAATGTAGCCTATCTATATATATATATTTAAAGCCGAGCAAGAGACAGAAAAACAGTCGCTCTAATATTCATTATAATTAATATTCCTTCAAAGTTCGAGAGATAACAAGGATACCCTATTGGATATCTTTGTTATTTAGAAATCCGATAATTTTAAACGAAATTTATTATGGTACATTTTTATTTATTAGAATTTGCATAAAATAAAATAAAAAACTTTTTACAATATAATTTGCATTGACTCTTTGAGTAATGCGGATTACATCGTCTTTTTATACATAAAATTTGTTCGTTTTGTAAATTGCCTTGTGAACCTATCGCCTACAACTTAGCTAAAAGCATCCTTAATACACCAAAGTGCTAAGCTAAACAATACATAGAAACCTCTAGCAGTAAATACGTCCAAATTGTCTATAAATAGTGATCGTAGTAATACTGGTGAGGAGGCAGGAGAGCAGGTGCTCTCCCAAATATTCAATTCTAACTAGTATATAGGTACTAGTTTTAACACCCGGTTTCCTTTCCTTGGCCTGACCCACAAGATGTAGCGTTTCACGGCATAAAAATTAATGATGTTGTGCGTAAACGCAGAAGAATTTTCGAAATAGGGAATATGCGTGAAAAAAAATATTTGATATCAAACCAATTTGTTAACAAATAAACGAAAATAGAATACTACTTATGAAAACAATATCGAAATTAGTAGAAAAGTAAACTAGATGTAATAGTTTTAAACAAATATTTTCTCCCTCGCCAAGACACCGTTTTCTACTTTGAAACTTTATAATTTTGTTGTTGATGATGATATATTTTTTTATATGTATGTTACCAGAGCTAAAAAGTAATTAATTGAGCAAATAAAAAATTGCGTGCATATTCCCTATTGTATCAGTTCAATTTCTCCAGATATTCTATAAAGTTTGTCAAAAACTAGCCATACTCACAACTGAGAATGGATCGGTAATGAATGCCGCTTTCGAACAAATTATGGATTAAACGTGCCTGAAAAAAACTTTCTACAATGAAAAATATTCGGCAACCTCGCAGTATAATCAGGTAAAGATAGCGAGATTAATTCAACAACTACAGAGAGGGATAATGTACAGTCAGGGGTCAAAAGTGCAGTACCACCTTACCAAAGCTAAAATTTCTTTGTAGAAGATGGTCAATGGTTCATGATTGATTTCATTGGTAGCATAGAATCTAGAGTATTGAATAAACTAGTTGTGGACTACTGAACTTCTACAACAAATAAATTTTAGACACTTTAGCATTGGTAGAGTGCAACTGCACTTTTGATCCCTGACTGCATATAGCCAAAATCGATGAGTTTAAAAATACAGATGTTTAAAATAAGTGTAACGACACGTATGGCATTTCATAATTACTAATCGTGCATCGCACAATTAAAATTCTTCGCGCGATTTGAACTTAGAGTACAGCTCGAATCTATCGGGCAGTTGCCTCCGACTGGACGGGTGTTATGTCAGGTGGACATAACACCCGTCCAGTCGGAGGATCCTCCCTTTTCATACCTCCAAACTGGTGACCCTCGACAAAGAACGTCAGCACAACCTTAGTACAGCTACTACTTCGTGACGTCATCATCACTTCCTCAAGCTTTCGAGCAGCGAGTCATACAGCCAGCACCGACAGCTTTAAAGGGTATCCTGACCACTAACATGCCTGCCTGGTCATGCCTGGTCATCACCCCTAGCCTCATCAGCGATCTTGGCTAAGCACTCCTCATTGTCGGCCAGTCACATGAAAAGCTATGAAGAACCTCATAAGAAGGAGGGATGAAAGAGTCGAGTAGAGAGAAAAGTAGATATGGTTAAAGTGAACAAACTTCTTCTCTGGTTAATGGGCGTCCATTTGAGCTCAGATTTGAAGGTCGGCACAGGGTCATATTGTTATTAATTAATTGATTAATGAGATACCCTCATTAGCATTACACCGTCCGCAGTTCATTACTAATGAATCATTCTTTAAAACGTTTTGCTAATGAGGCTTAATGGTTAATCTCATCCAGATGTGTGCCAGGTAAAGTTATAGAAAGTCTTCAATTTCCTGAAACCCTTTAATTAATACGTATTAGTACTATTTTTATTACAGTTTTACAATACACCGTTAGACCTAATGTTCCAATACACAATGGCCGTCGTCGCTATTTACTTTCAAGTATTTTTCATAATTAGCAATAATTGGACATTTTTTCTTTTCGCCACAAGTGTAACTTAGGCCATATCTTAAAATCAATAGCGAAAAGAATTATGTCTACCAACCGTAACCAAGCAAAGTTCGAGTTTATTTAGTAGATTGCTATAGCTTTTTATCTGGTGTTGTTTTTCTTAAATAAAAATACTCTATGTCTGATATGTTAAGTTGTTGGAAGTCTTTGGCGGTCGCTTATCTCTGACTGGATATATACACGAGCAGGTGTTTATAATAAAACTTAAAATAAGATTCTAGAATAAAGAAAAAGGCACTAAAAAGGTTCAGTTAAACGGCGTCAGGCAACTGCTACGTAGTTGTCTGGCATTATGCTGAACTGGACCTATTTGGCGCAACCGTGAGACACATTGTTGTTGTTGATTGTTTATGTTTAATTCAAGTTAAGTTTTCAACGTAATTTGTTTGTGCATTTTGAGCCAAATAAACATGTTTGTCGTCAGCTCTTCTGTCAATGTTTTCGTGTCCAATAGAAATTGAAGAGCTAAATGAGATAGAGTACCCAGTCGCAAACACACGACCATGGCGAATAGGACGAAACTTGCATCGGATTGGTTCGACGAAAACATTCGTCGAACCAATCCGATGCAAGTTAAGTTATGATGATGATGATGATCTTTATTTACCTTTAAATGTAAATAAATGCCTGTCGTCATAGTAATCATACATGTTGGTGAAAAAATAAAACTGCTAAAAATGATGCAGTTTCCTACCTTGCTCGTTTTTTTAGGGTTCCGTACCTCAAAAGAAAAAGCAGAATCCTTATAGGATCTCTTGTACGTCTGTCTGTCTGTCTGTCTGTCAGTCAAGACCTTTTATCTCGGGAATGCGTGCAAGTGCGGTCCTTTGAAGCTGTGAAAAAATCAAACTTCTGAGTTAACGACAACAAAAAGATACGGCCGTTTATGTTGCAAAAAAGTGTATTTCGACTGTCTCAAGGGAATCAAAATTCATAGGGTACTTTCCGTTGACCCAGAATCTTGAAATTTGGCATGAAGCAAGGTTTTATTGCACAAGTATAAGAAAAATTCTGAAAACTGCAAATTTGTAGTTACCTACGTCCAAAAAAAAAAAATTGCGATGCGAAAAAATCTTCGTTACTCAATTCGGGAATTAGACTGTTTTCGCAGGTAAGACTGTACGGAACCCTCAGCGAGTGAGTCTGACTCGCACTTGCCCGTTTTTTTTTATTTAGCCTGGTTTTAGACAGGTGACGAGAAAAGATTTATCTTGTTACAGAGCTCCGAAAAAATGAAAACGAATGAATCAAGGCGATTAGGTATTATGAGGAAAAATGTGCAATATTCTTATTGCTTGTATTCTTATATATTCTTTATTGTACATCAATTTCACAAACAATAAAACTAGGATAGTTACTTGCTTGGCTACTTTGTTTTTTATTGAGCAATAACAAAATATATCTACAGTAAACAAAAGAGATAAGTCATCTGGTTACTTATCATCTTTGTTGACTGTATATAAATGACTGAATTACTAATTAAAAACTAGTATTTATAGCATAATAATTATGATTCGAAGGATCATTATTATTAAAAAAAAAATGTGTGTATCACACACTCTAGAGAATGACCCCTATAGCCTGAAAAAGCATTATAGAAAGCAAATAATTGACATAATTCACATAATTAAGAAACTTACAGCACTAGTTAATAAATATGTTAATAATACGAATATAAGTACACACAACCCGGTCAACCTCGGTAAGTCCCCTCTTTGAGGAGTGACTGGACCTTCCGTATGACGATGGTTCTCACCGGACATGACAAGTTCGGGAGGTTTCTGCTCCGGATCCAGCCGGAAGAAACGCCCGGGTGTCATTATTGTGAGGACCACCCGGAGGACACGGTGGAGCTGCCGAAATTCCGACCCCAACCACCAGCTACGGTAGACGCGGGCTTGCGGACGTCGAGCAATGGGTAGCTCGCCGTCCGGCCATCCGGTAATCGCGGACCGAGCTCAGTCGTCAACAGTGCCTAGTGACCCACGCGCTCCTCAAAGAGATGTCAGCAAACCGTAGGGGGCCAGCAGGGCCAATGCCCGCTAGCTAGGACCGCGGGGATTTTCTGAAAAGGAAACCTGTAGTCCTAGAAAGCAAAAGACAACTGAAGGACACAGGTGTGGTTTTAGTCAGTAAAAGTCTGTCCCAAAACCTAAATTCATCAGGATCTTCGTGTTACCGTGGTCCTGGAACGCAGAGAGTAACTGAAAAAAACATGGTGGCTTGCCGGTTCTTCTCCATAGGAAACGACCAATATGGAACCGTGCACTAGCTTCTGACGTTTTACGTGCCCATTTAGGCCTATGTGAAATAAAAACTTTTTTTTATCTTTATTTTAGTCAGTAATAGTCTGACACTCCTCGCTCCACCCTGAACTGGAGAAGTTATTTGATGAATTTTCCTACCTTACATAATTAGGATCCTCGAAGTAAGGCTGTGAAATAAACACTACAGTTATTGAAGTACTTACTCCCCAAAGACAAGAAAATATTTCTAAAGTGGTTGTAAAAAGATTTGAAAATAAATAGGTATTCAAACCCTAAACCAATATTGGTTTTATATTGTTAGTAGAACAAGTTTATTTAGAATTGAACAAACCATTTTGCGCCAATTCTTTTTCAAAAACAAAAAACTTAAATTGACGATTTTTTTCTTTGATTAGATTGACGAACTTAGATTTACGAGTACAAATGTTTTTATAGGTTATCTATTTTATTTAGTTAATACACTCGTATTTTTTAATTAGTATAATAAAAAATGGGGATATATTCGTACCCATTACTGATCATATTTTTGCAGTCAAAAGTAAAAAAAAAAACAAATCCCAAAATTTGTTATAATTGGTAAATCCTAACCAAAAAAACCGACTTAACTAGAAAAACACTAAAAGGAACAAAATAACTTTAATATCGAAAGTCGGTGTTTCTTGGTATTGTTTGTTTCTGAATTAACACCGACTTCCGAAATTAAAGTTATTTTGATCCTTTTAGTGTTTTTTTAGTGAAAATGTTTTATTTTTTGGATTTTTTGTTTCTTTAACACTTTTAAGTTGCACTTATAACTAGAGTATTTTCTCGGTAGGTTTCATACAAAGATATTTTTTATCAACGGTAACAATATTGTCAAAAGGTTTAAAGTGACATGTGCTGTCTAAAATCATCATGTGAGGATATTGATGGCATAAGGTCTCGTTATCTGTTTCCTGCAGTAACAAAGGAAATCTCGAGTCAAATCTAGACCTTCGTTAACCGATGTCCTATTGCAGAATCCTCGAAATCTACTGAAATAGAACTATTGGAGAAATTTCATTAGATCGCAACATTGCAATATCAAATGTCGTAAATGGAGTTCGTAATGGATTGTTCATTATTTTGTAGGGATGATTATATTGCAACAGAGGCCTGGATTGGATTCCTTAAAGAAAATGGAAACTTGGCTACGTTTCAAGAAATGACGAGCATTAGAATGACTTGAAGTGAAGTGATATGTGAAGCCTGCTCAAGTCCAATAAAGCTACTGTGAAAGCCCTCTGCCCTTGCCAGAGGAATAAGATCTTAAGACAAGGAAATCAAGGGCAAACAGTTCATTTTTCTTCTTCTGAATCTTAAATGGTTAATGGTTAAATGCTGTCAATAAAATAACGGTGTAACGCGCTAGAACAAGTTTGACAATGCTATCTTGTGTTTTTCCAACGACCGAAACCGTTGATTGCGGTCTACACTATAAGTCATAATTATAGCTTTGATCGGGTTAACGAACTGGCGTTTTACACAAAATAAAACATAAGTAATAAAATGAGATTACTTTTATATTTAAAAATACATTTATGTCTTTGGAAGGAAGCCGTTCGAGGACATCGCTATTATATTTTTAAAAAGACTGAAAAAGATAATAATGACGTCAATCATAAAATAAAACAGAGACTGGGTGTATCTAATTAACTTCAAAGTGATAATAATTTATTATCAACTTTATGTGCACACGATTCGGATCAAATTCAAACAGCAGTAAAAACGCCTGTTATTTGCGCTGCGGTGGCAGTATAAAGATAAATGCATTCTATTTGCGTCATTTGGAATTACACTACTCGATATTCAGACAGTTTTAATCGATGTCGCGTAGTGTAATAAGGGTTAGACCGGTCTTACTCGGTACAAAAAATAAGACAGTCTGAATATCGTGTACTTAATATCGCGTAGTGTAATAGGCCCTTAAGGTTTGAGTGGTATCCCAAATGCCCGGTGGTATCCCAGATCCCCGTTGTAACTATGATTGTTTGAGAGTTACTTCAGAAACAACAGATTTTTTACAAACCTCTTATCACCAGTTAGCAGTATGGACATTACTCAAAAGGTAGCTGAGACAGACTGAATCTAGAAGGTGATAAACCGGGTACTGTGATGCTGTTTGAGAGAGGTTTATGTCTAGCAGTGAACTGTGATAGGCTGAGTTGATTGACTTGCCTTTTGTGATACACATTATTAGATATTTTAACTGCATTTATATTCACGGAATCACTGTTAATAATGGATAATAGTGTTTGTCTTGTGATCCTTGTTAGGTACTTCATTAATTTAATTCACAGCAGTAACAATAATTACGCGGAACTCCGACGAGGCTGTAACCGAGAATTGCAGCCATATACCATTCACATTACCGTTCGAAATTTTCATTTAACCCTATTCTAAATAGCTGACACGAAAAGCCGGCTTCTCACGTTGCCTCCGTTCCGTCCTCGTGTCGTTTTAATATCGGAGTTTGAACGGTTACAGCATTATTTTTTATGTCTAGATACATTCGTGAGTTTCGTGACACATCTGGGCTGAAGAAGGCTTATTTTGTCAAACGTGTGAAGGTGCCATAAAAATATTCAGCTGGCATGAAAAAATGGCTGTTTTATGTTGTTGAACCATGTTTTGGCAGTATAAAATGAGTTTTGTAGTTCTTACTGCCTAGGTTTATGGCGTGTATCGCAGAATTAAGTGTTTTCCTCCAGAGCTTATTAGGTAGGAAATAACTTCTTTACGTTGGAAGGATGATAGTCCTGTTCGCGATGATAGGTCGTGGTGGAACAAAATGAAAGTTTTAGTGAACTGTATAATATAACATAAAGATAGAAAGGAAATTACAAAGGTCGGAAATGCAAACAAGAAAATAAGAACGCGCAAGTGCTGCCGTACGTGGCGTGAAGGCGTGCAAAAGCTGACCGGTGTGGTGCGGAGCCCGCGACCTGTCGTCGACCGGCTGACTCTCTGCTGTCCCCGCACCCCTCGTTTATTGCCGCCAGTGCACGGTGATGTTGAGAGGAGCGGTCTCAACAAGTGTCTAACTTTAAGGGGTAATATTATTCACATTTATCCAATACACAAAAGGGTACCTATTATGTATTGGTTAGATGTGGATATTCTGTATGACTTGTTTACATCTAAAAGTTCCAATACAAATACCAAAGCTATCTTAATTGTATTGGAACTTTCACTGCAATTGTAATGGAACAAATTGCAGTCAGTTCATTCATTTTAGATCATAAAACTAATAAAGTATATTTTTTAAATTTATTTCATAGTTTTAAATTTTCAATCGGTTTTTTTTTTATATATAAGCGAAAGATATTATATTATGTCATAGGCACAACCTTACGGCATATTATTATAGTGGCTACTGTGTGTAAACTATAAAGTGTCAATCTATCAACTGATAAACTGATGACTACAATTTTACTTCAATTTTGAATATCAGCGTCTTTGTTTAAATGACGTCATGAACAGAACAACACGGTGTCCAGCGTTTTCGTAAAACTACGCGATAAAATGTAAAATTTAAACGCAATTTTATGGCACTTATACCAGGCCACTCAGAAAGTTTTGCGAAAAAAAGTTTTTTTGGATAGTAGGTAGGTAGGTACGCACTGGCCCCTTGTAATTATTTGTAAAACTTTGGTTATTTAAAAATAAATATACCATTGTTCGCAACCCAGTGCTGCGCACGCCATGATTGTTATGGTGGTTAGTCCCCTCTTTGAGGAGTGGCTGGAAAGTCGTCACGGCGTCCTCACATTCCGCTTGACGCAGATCCTTACCGAACACGGTAAGTTGAGAAGGTTCCTGAACCGGATTCGTGCGGAAGCAATGCTCGGGTGTCACCAATGTGTAGACCGCCTGGAGGACACGGTAGAGCATACGGTAGAGGTGTGCCCCGCTTGGGGAGAGTACTGGTAACGACCTCTCGCGCCGAGCCCTGGTACAGGCCATGGTCCGGAGCGAGGAGCAATGCCAGGCAGTCGCCTCCTCCTGTGAAGCATTACTGCTAATTAAGGAGGCGGCCGCACGCACAAGGGAACGGCCGTCACGTCCCAGCCACCGGAGGCATGGACTTGCAGATAACGTGCTATGAGTAGCTCGCAGTCCGAAAGTCCAGTAATCATCCGGACCGAGCTCAAGTCTTCGACGGCGTGTAGTGTTCCACGCGAGCCTCAAGGAGACGTCAGCAAATCATAGGGGCCCAGCAGGGTTGAAGCCTACTGGGGCCATGAGTTAAGTAAAAGTGAACCCCGAAGACCTGAAATGAAGGCAAAGAAGGAACAGGCGTGGTTTTTAGTCAGTAAAAATCTGATGCGTGTCAGATTTGACTCCTTGGGTGTTAGGTGGAGCGGGAAAAAACATTGTACGATTTCCTACCTTAAAAAAAAACTACTTAGTACCAAACTGTTTACCTTGAAGAAATATCCAAAAATATGCTTACTAATTTAAATTAACTATAAATAGCTAATTAAAATAATTATCATATTAATGTCACATACCAGCATTTGACAATTTTTTTTTATAACAAAAATCATGGGTAATGCAAGTAAGACGGTAAGTAAAAATAATTCCACTGGCCTTCCATACTATGGCCGTAATTATACCGGTTACTTTTAATAATAGAAGTACATAATTGTGTTAATTATAAGCCAAGTAATTATAAGGTCTTCTAACAGTACACTAGGCTGCAAAAAATCAGGGTCACTAATAAAAAGTGTGATAGTTTCCTGAACGCGTCAGATAAGTTCGTTAACTACTAACTAACATAAAAATAACATAAGACACTGTTTAATTACAATGGAATTCTAATAAAACATTTCCAACTTATGACAACAAAAATAGACATCACAGTTCATCTTATCCTCGTAAAATCCTACCTAAATTTAGGTCGATATACATTCGGTCGATTACCTAATGTAATAAAAATAGTCGCAAGTACTGTTTCATGAGCGCCTCAAGGAGATGTCAGCAAACCGTAGGGACCCAGCAGGGTCGTAGCCTACTGAGGCCAAGGATTTGTTTCTGAAAGGAAAACTTAACGAAGGAACAGGAGTGGGTTTTAGTCAGTAAAAGTCTGACACATCCTCTCACTCCTCCCAAGAGGATGTTATTGGATGATTTTCCCACCTAAAATAAAATGCATGTTTTGTAGAATATAGATCTATATTTCGAAATGCTCACTTCATGCTAATAATTACGACGTCTTCAATATACGAATTGGCTAAATGAGCACTATTTGGCCGTGCATTATCGTGCATAAAAGTGGAATTTTGCCCATATTTACTAAAAAAAGATCCAGCATACTCTTTTGAAATGTCCTTTACGTATCTAAAAGCAGTCAAAGAACCGTTTTCTATCTCCATTAATTCCGCACAACTCTGTTTAGATATTTCAACCTATACTAGTTTTGACACTCCATCAAATGGCACTTTCTCTTCAAAATACTCTTTATGATGACATTCTTTGGTCGTCTAAATACTTTTCGTCTCCCACCTTCAGAAAATAAACAAAATCTGGACTCATCGGAAATTATGTGAACCAATCTTCATCTAATATTTTCGAGCAAACCATACTTTGATGTTTTCTGAGCAGTTTGGAGCCACTTGCTACCACAAATTTACAAGTAGTTTACTTTATTATTTCTTTAAGGCTGTTTTGGACTTGAACAGCGGTAAGATGTCGACTTTTTAGCATGGTGCTCAAGATCAAACGATCTTCTCATGTGCACCTTGTCCTGATATTTTTTGATTTTGTAATGTTCATAATCGGCATGAACAGATATCTAAGAAGCATTACCAATCTGTTTGTAATATATTATACTAGCGATCTATATACGTAACTTTGGCAGATATTGCAGTTTTTTATGGGACCCATTATTTTTGCATATCAGTGGATCTTGCGAGGTTTAATTATATTTCACTAGCTTTTGCGAGTGGTTTTGTCCGTGTAGAATTAGTGCTCCTCCCCTTAATAAATTATAGCCTAGTTTTGATGTATAAGCTCTAAAATTTCATCTAAATCCGTTCAACCGTTTGAGTGTAAAAGAGAAACACAACACATACACACAGTGTACCTTTTTTGTTACAAGTGTGAATAAATAATTGATTTTAAAATAGAAAACATTTTGTAAATATACTAGCGAATTTCTAAGTGAAATGTGTGTAAAAATTTCATCTAAAAGTTATTCATTATTAAAAAATGTTTTGAATCTAACAAGTATACAATAAACCCTTCTAAAATATGGAACATATTTAAAACTAACACTAAAACTGTGGTTTAACTCTGGATTATGCTGAATAATTAAGCTTGTGTTCCATTTAAACATGAATATTATAACGCTTTCAATGAAAATATTCTGCTTGTGGCAAAATAATGGATTAGCTCATTAAATATTTAAAGTATTATCCGCATCCGATCGCTTGAATGTGATCTTCCAATGAAAAACGAACTGGATTTCAAATAGAATTCAGGAAAATAATATTCTGTAATAGTACCACCACTGATGGGCATGAGATACACAACCACTGAAATTTGAGTAACAGAGATTTTTTTTTTTTAATTCTTGATACGTTTTCTCTTGACAGTGGAGCGCGCTTACCTAGAAGTAACCTATTCATTCTTGATTTAAAGATAGGTTGTAGCCATTAGATTCAAGTTTATATTCTAGAAGATGCAGAATTCCTGGACATCCGTCTAGGCTACAAATTTATTATCTACTGGACAGATAAAGAGTCAAATAGATTAGTCAACCCACGCAAACAGTAAAAGAAGAATGCTTCCTTTTATTCTTAATACAAAAAAGAATCATTAGTCAAATTACATGATCACTGATGCTTGCAGTTTACAACACAAAAGAAGTGTGTTGAAATTAGTTAAATAAGTTTAAAGGTGTCTGGACAAACAACACGAGTACCGTGGAATCAGTTTTTTTCGGGTTTAAGTCTCAACAAGACTACATTTTTCATGAAAGAAAAATTTACCCTTTATTCATTCATTTCAACCAAAAATACAAAATAAGCAGTATTGCACCTTTTTAATAAGTTTTTTTTTTAAATGAAGTATTGTCTACGGTTTTCTGCCTGTCCTAGTTTCTTACTGCTTACTCTTGTTTATTTGCTCGCTAGAAGACTTGCAAGTCGAGGTGAACCAGCTACCTCATTTATTTCATTCGTCCCCTTGACTCGAAGCGAGTGCGTTGGTCCATTGCCCGCTACATTCACTGGCAAAATGACGTACATATGAAGGTAGG
The DNA here is from genome assembly GCA_961205895.1 of Mythimna pallens. Lineage (NCBI taxonomy): Eukaryota > Metazoa > Arthropoda > Insecta > Lepidoptera > Noctuidae > Mythimna > Mythimna pallens. The sequence goes on from OY540834.1 coordinate 14,724,476, forward strand.
TATATAATTATAGAACTGTTCAATGAATATTAAATGCGTATAGATGCGAAACTTATAAGCATAAGCATAGGCATAATCAGCCTTTTAATGTTCCCACTGCTGGGACTCAGGCCTCCTCCACCACGCGGGCCCAGTGAGGGTTGGTGAATGTCACATGTCTTCTAATTTTTGGTTCTAGGACATGCTGGTTTCCTCACGATGTTTTTCTTCACTGTTTGCGTAACTTATGATTAACACACACAAAAATAAGGATAAGAGAGAAAAACATTTATTTGACGACAAAACGTCTTTTACTACACAAAATAAAAATAAAAAAGTTAAGAACCGTGTCCGCCATTGCCACCAAAATACTGGACTATCATAAAGTTAATTGGAAACTAGCACTCACTCGCTCAGGATTCTACTTTAGAATCCTGAGCGAGGGGAGGGATTCAAAGGCACGAGATGCAAAAAGTTTTGCTCTGGTGTTACACACATAATTTTTCACTTCAGCAGTGAGAACACATATTACTTGGGAAACAAAATAATTAACAGTCATAGATTTAATAATGATTTCAATTAAAATAAATACTATCTCTGTCGCTAGTTTTGCTCATATTTTACAATTATTTTAATATTCTTAATCTTATTTGCCACTATTTTCTTTCCGCTGTTTTTTTAAAGCACGTTCTAAAACAGTCAATATTGAAACTAGAAATAATTATTTAAAAGTTAAATGCCAGTTTTATCAGCTGCTATAAGTACTCAGGTACTCTTATTTTTGTTCGAATACAATAATAAATTTAAAATTCAATAATTTATTTATAAGAAAAAGATAATTTTATATTTTACAAATATTTTCTATTTATTACGCATTTCCGAACGTGTTTTTCTTTGAGGTGGAATTTCAAAATCGGAATGAACTTCAAAATGGCATTTTTCTCACTTGCTTTTTTATATGGGCGAGAAAGAGACAGAGTACAGTGCAGTTCGAATGTTTCGAATTGTATGCCTAAAAAAATAATAATTAAAAAGTTACTTTGTCTCACGCAGTGAGCAAAATCGAGTTTTGCTCACTGTTTTCAAGCAGCAAAACCTACTTGTTTGAGCTGCTGTGGTGAAAAATGTATTTCCAATACGTTTTACACGTATAGTGGAATGTCAACTATGTGGACGAGCGGTGCAACGCTGTTGGTGATCCGATGATGAAGCAGGTTTAGCGGAATTGTGCGATTCCGAAGCACACTTCTCATGAAAATAAAAAACTGGCAAGCTAGCAACTCGGCGTCGATGCTCAATACTTTGGAGTTTTGACTTGAAGAATGCATTGTTGCTGATGATCTTCTTGGCTCGTTTTCCAATCGACCTGAGCGCATCAAGCTTGTATTTGGCAGACCTATTGCTAAAATGAGAGCATTCCTCTATACGATCGAACTTGCGCTGATTTCATTATAAAGTTGAGTTTTTTTCAGGTCTTCTTCAACAGTTTCATGGTTGAAAAGTATAGAGAAAGGTATATTCTCTTAACATTTTTAATTATAACAAATGTTTATAATTCGAATATGTATCTGAACATTTGGGTGTTTGAAACGAACGTATCCATATAACCGGACTTTCACTTCTGTACATTTTTAATCTATATGACGTGTGTCTGACGGAGACGTCGAAAGCCGTATGTTTCATGGTGTAAATGCTACTTGACTGTCATGAAGAACTTGATAAGTCTGGTGGACGCTCGGTCTAATACTTTCTAGTTCAACTGATAAAAGTATTTTAATAAATTTAGACCTTTTATAAAATAATAAAAATATAACAGGCGACAAAAGTAAGGAAATATTTTAAAGGTCAAACAGAAATAAAAATAATCCAAATGTTTTTTAAAATTACTCGTGTATCTAAAAATTTCAAACACCTAGTTTTTATATTTATCGTTTTCCTTTCGAGAAGTGAAAATAATAATTATTGGCGCTTGTAATAAATTGAAAATTGTAATTTTCAGCTACAGTCAAACACTTTGAAGATTTTTTACGATCTATAGTTAGGTTTTTTTTTATCTTTAGCCTTTCTTTATCCAAACCCAGCCTATTCCCAACAGAATGCAGCTGAATCCAGTTTTTTAAATAGAGCTGACTGCCTGTCAGACCTCCACAATCCTGTTACTGGGTACCACTATACTCCTTAGCAAGACTGCCAGATTTTCTGGCTTCTTACTAGACGTAACTAAAGTCAAGGGTCAACGAATATCAGGCGGAACTAATTCTTTAATTTGCTTTTTAATGAATAATAATTATAAGATTTATTTTCTCACCACAATATAAGGTAGGTACATGTACATAGTATAAAGAAAGCAATACATAACTGCAGTTTTACAATTACAATATTATATTGTGGGACACTGGTGCCTAAGCTAGACGTTAGGCCTGTATTTCAGGACACCAGGACTCCCTCTTATTCGGAGATAGTAGCATTTTTATACATTACGTACTCTCACATTATTAAATGCGGTAGGTTACTTATAACAGATCATGTTTACAATAAAATTGTTAAATTCAGTGTTAGTATTTAAGTGAATATAAATAATGCTTAGGTGTATGTGTGTGATGGTATGTAGGGTGTGTATGAGAGGGTGAGGGTATGTGTTTGTGTGTTTAAGAGGGAATATGACTGAGATTAGGAAAATTATTATTCGAATAGTGGGTTGATTTATGAACAGGATGCAATTGAGTTAATTAAAAAGAGAATAAAGAAAGTTGGCAGCAGTATCATCACAGCGCTAATGTTTTCCCATTGTCGATTTGGACTAATTGTTTAAGTATTTTATAGTGTATGTATGTAGTGTATTAATTTGAGTATATATTGTATAATTGTATTATATTTATTCTATGTTTTATTAGTTGGTATATCTATTCTATGGTCTATAAGTAAATCTATTCCTGTATTCGCCTTTTCTCTCTCTTTTATTGCACCTACCACTACTCTTCTCTGCATCACCCAAAGGTTGACTGGTAGAAAATGCCTAAGGCATTTAGTCCGCCTCTGTACATTTGTGTGCATAAAGCAATAAATAAATAACAATGGTAATTTAATAACCGGAAAATGGTACCTATAGTGTTTTGTTAGCAAGTTACATCTGGGTAGCAAGAAGTTTTTCTGTGTCGTTATAGTTTAACTCTTGGAGCCAATTCCTTACTTTAGTTTTGCACTTTTTGCTGGTGAAACTATAAACACATCATTATGGCGGAGTCAAGAATAAACTGAGATCGTCGGTGACTTGTCACTGGCCCTGATTTAGATCATGGTATGGGGCGAGAGGGAATGAAAAGAAGTCGAAGCAGTAATGCGAGTGAAAGAGGTGGCGGAAACCGTGAGGTTAAGCACATCCTCACGGCTTACCGTGGCTCTGGAACGCAAAAAATAACTGAGGAAGCACAGATGGATTTCTGTCAGTATTAGTCTGACACTCATTTTCTATATTCTTACCTTAAAAAATGAGGCACGAGCTAAGACATATAAACCCTTCTACTCGTGAATAAAATGGATGAACATCCATGGCGAAAATCGAATCATAGTCTATTATTATTAAACCACAAAGACTCTCCTCTGTACCTCAAGACGCGGTAGAATTATCACGTGCACCCTGAAGCATGAACAACGTGAGGTCACACAAGAAACTATCCAAGTAGACGTTAATTGTCCTAGATAATCAATCAGCACGCACCTCCTTAATTAACCTCCCTTTCTTACACCCACATATGAACTAGAACACTCACACACACACACCATCACACACACACATAGTTAAAACTATCTCTATGACTACGATGTCACGACTTAAAGGACCAAATTTAGCATAGTCAAGGGCGTCTGTAAGGGCAAGATTCATAGACAGCATTTTGAGTTAAGTAACTTTAATGTACGTAAGCCTCTTATTTAAACACGTTTGAATCTCTTGCTGACATTCGCTTAAACTTGATTGTGGATAATAATCTTTATAGATTTGTGAATAAGGTTTTTTCAATTATATTGAAGTCAGCCTCCAGTCTAACTGGAAGCAGCAGCATTTTAGGTGGAACGACTGTGGTGGGCAGTGGTCTGACATTCAAAAGCCGAGTAGTGATACCCATCAAAATTCTATAAATAGTTTTAACACGCAAAGTCCTTGACGTGAAATTGCGTTAAGTGAATCTGGCCCTAAGCACTTACGCAAGATGTAATATAATAGATTGTCATACTTTTATTACTAACATTCCTAATCCCCCCAATAAATGTTACCCACTTACTAAATGTCAAGGATATTTCAAACTATCTCCATCTTAGTGTCACTGACATAAACCTAGTGAGATAATTTTTAGTTCCCGATCCGAAGTAATAAAGTGTACCGAGTTAAGGTTGTAAACTGACAGACAATGAGGCGACATGTCAAAACACTCACGATTTGCTAATAAAAAAGAAACCGTATTTATTAGGTACTTTATAGTTTAATTTTGTTGTGCTACTCGTTTGTAAGCAAGCATATTGACAGGAAAATATTGTGTAGTAAAAATACAATGGATGTTTTGGAGTAACGTAAGAAGGGACGAATGTGGATTACGTAAATAAAGCACAAAGATACACGTACATATATACTAACAAATTGCATAAAAAACCTAAAAAAGTAAAGTTTGTTTTTTTTTTTGTTTGTAGGAGGTAATCTCTAAAAATACTAGTCAGATTGCAAAAATTTATTCAACGATAGAAAGCTGCTTTATTCCTGAGATGCATAGCCTATATTTATGTACGCGCGCAAAACCGCGGGCAAAAGCTATTGGTAGTCTCTAATAATAATTCACTTATTAATCTAATATAATTATAATCTATATCTAATATATAAAAATCTCGTCTCAGTTTTTGCTATCGGACTTCTCCGAAATACCTTGGCCAGTTTTTTTGTATATTTGGTTTTTTTTTTCGGTGGGTAAATTATCTTATGACATCCCTCGCTCTTGGGCGGAGCGGGAGATAGTGTCATACTTTTACTCACTAAAACTACTACTACTACTACTTTTTTTAAATCAATTTCTGTTCGTTAGTCTAGCTAAAACTCAAAAAGGTTTAGACTAATTTGGATCTTTATATTTTGTTTTTTTCTCTATACCTCTCTAATATCTACTATCTATATATCTCTATTACTAGAAGTAATTAAATTTTGAACCACCCATTTTTTTTTTTGGTGGGAACATCATCCAATGACATTCCTCGCGCTTGGGCGGAGCGCGAGGGTGTGTCAGACTTTTACTGACTAAAAACCTACTCCTTTTCCTTCGTTGCCTTTCATACCAGGGCCGAATCTTCCTTTCATAAGCAGACCCTTGACCCCAGTAGGCTTCGACCCTGCTGGGCCCCTATGGTTTGCCGACATCATTTTGGCGCGCGTGGAACAGTACGCGCCATCGACGACTTGGGCCGAGCCCGGACGGTTACGGACGCTTGCGGCCGCCTCCTGGACTAGAATTAGTGCTTTGCAGAATGCCCGGTGCGAGAGTTTGTTACCGCTGATCGCCCCCACGAGGACACGCTGGTGCTCCGCTCAAGCGGGGCACCCCTTTACCGTTTGCTCCACTATGGCCTCCGGGTGGTCCCCACAATGGTGACATCCGGGCGTTTCTTCCGCCTAAATCCGATGCAGGAACCTCGCGAACTTGCCATGTCCAGTGAGGACCTGCGTCATGCGGAAGGTGAGGACGCCGTGACGTCTTTCTAGCCACTCCTCAAAGAGGGGATTTACCGCCATAATTATGACGTGCTCACGGTATCCACCCTTACATTGTTGAATCTTCTAAGGTCCGTACTATTCGGCTCGTCGTTTATACCGCGTACATCGAAAGACTGAAACAATTTGCCTGCTGCGGTCTTCCCGTCCGATTATAATTTAGTTGTTAATAAATTAGTACACCCCAACATTACTGCTTACCATCAGGTGGGATCGCAGTCAAGCACTAGTTTACATCAGTTAAAAAACAAAAATTAAGTCCTGGCTGGAAACTTATAATTAAGGTCACCTTAGGCTAATCCGGTTGGCGGCGGGAGTTATTGAAACAGTTACCGTAGCTCTGGAACGCAAAACGCATCTGAAGGAACACATGTCACTTTACTCAGTAAAAATCTGAAACTCCCTCTCGCCTCACTACAAGGACTGGGTTCCGTGAAAAATAAAAGGGTTCTACTCATCTCATGCGTCGTTGACTGAAATGTGTATGATTTTATACAACTTCTTTTCAGAAATCAAGATGAGTTGTAGATTAAGTTGAAACAGTAAACAACGAATTTTCATTAAAAGTTACTTAATCTCCTTTATAGGATGAATTCCCAAAATCCTTACCTAAAGTGTAATATGAAAGTAAGAAAAAATTAAAACTCAGGCACTGCACTTCTTGCATATTATACTTCAATGCATAATATTTATAAGAAGAAGATTTCTATTCAACACAATAGGTAGAATTTCAACGAGTTTAACTTAACTTTTTAATCTAAGTAATGCAGAGGCATTTTCTAGAATCGACTATTTAAATTAAACTGCGTCCTTCATTACGATACGAGAAGACGTGTAAAGCCCTATCAACAAAGCGCTCTTTAAATTAAATTTAAACGGTACTATTCTAGACGCTTAAAACAGAAAACACGACACAAAGTGACTGGCACAAAAAAAAAAGTAAACAACACGAATGTAGGGTCTTTAAATAACTTGACTTTAAAATGTTTATGCTAGTTCAATTGCCTCCACGGAAAATTTTATACGGAAGCTTGCTTCTACATACTGAGAACGATAAATGGGAGTTGTTGAAAATAAATATTTTGTGCGACATAAACGGCCGTATCTTTTTTCCCGTTAACTCAGATGGTTGATTTTTTCACAGCTTTAAGGGACCGCAGACTTCAGTATATGGTTTTAATTTCAACTCGATACCTCCACGCGTTATTGATATAAAGGGTCTTGACAGACAGACGGACGGACAACAAAGTGATCCTATAAGGGTTCCGTTTTTTCCTTTTGAGGTACCTAAAAAGGAGCCTTAATACAAGGACCACCGGGCAAAAATCTGTGTACCATGGTATTACATAGTACAGAGAGAGTTATTTTTTGCCCGTTGGTCGCTGTTCATTCATCTGATATGACCAACCTTATTCTATTTTAGACTGGCTGCCTTTTTGTCCATGTCATTATACCAACATGCCAATATTAAGCATGACCCTTGTAGCATAATGTTGCTGAAAACTGACAGTTGTTAAAGACAACTTGCCTTTCTCTTAGTAAGAAGCAAAACTTGGAGTCTGAAACTTACAGGGAGGGTGTCAAGACTTGCAACCTCCTTGATACTTAATGCAAACTAATAAGGTATATTTATTACCTATGTAAAGTTCGCTATGAGTTTGAAGCATTAAAACGTGGAAAAATAGTGTAGGTTAGATGTTTAGTTATTTACCTTAATAATCCTTAACTTTATATCTTTAAATATAAAAGCGAAAAACTCACTGATTAATCATGAAACTATAACACCTACAAACTTAAAATTAGGCAGGTAGTTCCTTATAGGGTGTAAACATCAGCTAAGAACGGATTTTACGAAACTCCACCCCTAAAGGGGAAAAACGTGGGTTGGAAGTTTGTATGAAAAAACCTTTTTTCGCGCGGGTGAAGCCGATGGCAGAAGCTAGTATTATATAATTTTTCTGTACGTGTGTTTGCCACTTAACTCCTCTCAAGCGGCTTGACCGATTTTGTGTGTATTGGAGTAGGTCCCTGGATGGTTTAAAATTACAATCGAACCCAATAGGTGGCGCTGCAATCGGGGTCTACATTTTTTTTTCTTACGCAAAGTCAGTTTTCGGGTAGGATAACATCTGCTGGGTCCGCTAGAATAATAATATAACCTTAACATGTACCTGTTTTTTGTTCCTAATGAATAAAATAAGATAATTAAAAAAAAAAACCCATAATCAAAAATGACGAAGCGGAAAATAATCGTGCTTATGCAAATTTTAAAAATTGGTTTTACCAGTTTTTGAGTAACATTTTGTGTTGTATGCATATATGTATGTATGTATTGTAATCTCGTTTTGTTATTATTACTTGTTTTAAGTTTTATAAGTAGAAGAGGCTTACTGTACACCTATATTTATACTGGATTTTTGAGTCGTGTTATATACAGAACAATTTATTAGTGACAAAATGTATACTATTATCATTCAAAGAGTAGTTGTAAAGAAATTTCAAGCCCATGCCATTTTTTCAATACGAACAATGATGCGAAATATAACATTGAAACCACCCCACCCGTATCGTTTTAGGAATACACTGATAGTACGTACAGCTAAGGATTAAAATTTCCTGCCAGAGTAAACTGATAACTATACTATGTTTGCTGATAACTATACCCTGAAAGTTTTCGTTCAGGGTTGCGTTATATATGAATTTGTTTTTTTTTTTCAAAATAATATATAAGTACTATAATAGTATAGAAATCACACACTGAATCTAGTGTGGTACCGATCCTCTCATGTAAAGCGAGTCTACATCACCCTGAACGAGAAGTGCTTAATGATATCGAGCTGCTTGAAACCTATCCCGCTCAACAAGCTCTACCCGTTGGCTGAAATCTTCACTTGAAAAAAATTTTCAAGTATCTTATTCTCGATATTCTGTTTAAAAACATACAATAGGCAGACGTAAAAGTCGGAAGAGCTTTCTGCGCTGCGTACAAGCCATTCGGAAGCAACCATCCATAGTGAGACGGAAGTTTTGGTAGGTTACTAACGCCCGACTTCCTTCAACCCCAGGAACATCTGCCACTTGGACGCAATCTGCAGTTGTCTATATACAAAGCGACAAATAGATGGCACACCTAAGTAACTTATTGCAAACACATTCTAAAAAATGGGGAATTATAGAACCCCCAAAACCTAGTGCAAGTACGATGCTCCTGAACTACGATGACGATAATGATGGCCTTCTTACTAGAGTGCCCAAAGTGTCCCTACATCTGCACTTAGCGGGACGTCAAAAATGTCTCTGACACCGCCTTACATGGCCACCTGCCTGGCTCAAATACTACGAGGGAAAAGAAAACCCGCAATTCGAAAAGCAGAATAAGTCAAAAATCTGTTGCAAATTCTGGGTAGGCAAGATATTTGTACTAATATCTTGACGTAGTATAAAGGCAACCACTAAACCACTATAACATTACTCCAACCTAACTGTTAACTACAAGCAACTCAGACTATTGTTAATAATTCCACTTAGAAATATTTCGACATTGAAGCTGAGCTACCAGAGGTTCACATAACTCAACTAAGATTCATGAACATAATTATATAATAGGTAGAATGCTTCAACGATTGGTGTAAAGATGGAGTTCTACATAGAAATTAATCAGTCTACCTAGCCTTCTTATATGTTAGGAGAAGCAGGTCTAGTCTAACCTACGTAGCTGGGTATCAGCATTTTATAATACATGGAATTACTGGCTATCCGACTTCCAAAACCCAACAATTGGGTGAAACGAATACCTTTGGCACGGTTTTCTTTTTATTGACGTGGGTGATCATACAAAGATGTCCTCAACTGGTTTCCCTTTCAGAAATTCTCCATGAACCTAGCGGGCATCGGCTATGTTGGACCCATACAGTTTTGCTGATGTCTCTTTGAATCACGCGCGGACAACTACGTGCCGTCGAAGACTCAGACTCTATTTTAACAAACAAAACAGAAATCTCCCAGCAATGCACTTCCATGCACAGTTCCTGCATGTGTGCAAGAACTTTTGCCTCCAGTTTCCACGGTGGTAGGCAAACAGGACTCACAGACCTAGAACAACTATTTGTAGGCAATACAAATATTTGTTCCATTTTGCGGTATAACGTGGTAGGTAGCAATAACATTACTTTCTATCAATGACAGAATTCTAGGAATCAGATCAGTACTCCAAAAATTACCTTTTAGTGTTAGTTTAGGTAATATATTTATAACCAAAACTAACATTTTGTCGTCGTTATAATATTAGAATAAGTTAGATAAACTTGGTTTAGTCATAGTCTAGTGAACTATGACGTAAAAACTGTCTTTATTGAGACATCAACAAAAATAAAAATTATAATATTTTGTGTCCATAAAAACATGTCTAAGCAAAGTCTAGCACTTTATAACCTGCTTGTACTCCGTCTTCTAACGCACAAGGATCTAACTGTTTGGTGCGAATTGGATTTGCATTCTGACTCCACATTTCTACTAGGAAACTGTTAATAAGCCGTAAGGCCAGAGAATAGATAATTACAGAAGGTTGACTCTTTAATGGCTCTATACAACGACTGAAAACGCGCGCACACACACATAGATGCGCGTCTACGTACAATGAGTAAAATCACACCTTTTGCTTCTGGTACTCGTATTTTTATTTATTGGGGTAGCAAGCGGTGATGTCATCGACGATGAAGCACGTTTACATAGAAGTAACTAATTCACTCTGCACTTAAAAAAACCCTTGGTTGTAAATATCTAGTAACAGACTCCGACAGGGAATTCCACAGCTTAGCTGTACGCAAAACGAATGTATTTCCATTACGTATGTACGTATGGGTGAGATTACTATCATGCACCGATGACGCAACATTAGTGGTCCGATGATGGAAAGGGCTTGGCGGAATTAAATTGTACAATTCTGACGCACACTCATGTTTGTTTCAGATCTCTTTACGTCGCGTCTATGTTTGCGCAGGTGAACTAATATAAGTGATTACTAAACTTAAGTGACAGTTGGCAAGGTAGAAAATTATTTGAAGGCCTTACACAAGATGGAACCACGATCTGGTGGGAGCTGTGAGAGTTCACTGAATATGTTATGGTAAGCGGTCGATGTAATGACGCTGCGTGAGGGAGGTCTATGTAAAGCCGCAACAAGCAGACTTACTAGAGGACAAAATATACCCAAACATGGCGCGACGCTGTCAAATTGTTCAATCAATCAATCAATCAAAATATTTATTTGCTAGAATATGGTACATAAGGTGTTACAGTATATTTGTTTCAGCATATCCTGCCATAACATGGCGTGCAAATATATTCACAGTCAGTGTTGTCAGTTACCCGATCTTGTCGATTACACATTCTATTGACTTGTCTTCTAAATAGTCCTTAACGGTATAATATCTTTTAAACAATAACAGATTAAAAAGTATTTTTTTAAACATTGTCAGTGGTAACTCTTGTAAACTATTTGGTAAATGGTTGTAAATAATAATCGACATCGGAAAAAAAATTATATATTCAAAGCCTGGACGATTTCATTTTCTAAATTTTTGTCAGTGTCACTCTTAAGCATTATTGTCGTGTCATCAGCAAATAATATGCAATCTTTGCCTATCGCCTCTAGAATGTCGTTGATGTAAACTAGAAAGAGTGGTGGGGATAATATACCTCCCTGTGGGGTGCCATAACTGTTTTGCTTATACTCCGACCTATAGGTTCTTTTCTCATTCTGACAGATTTTTGTTACTTCCACGCATTGTTCTCTTTCAAAAAGGTAACTTTTGATCCAGTCGTTGGCCTTACCCCGGATTCCGTAATGCTTAAGCTTTGAGAGTAGTGTTTTATGGCAAACAAAATCAAAGGCTTTAGTCATGTCTAAGAACACGCAACTTATCTTAGATTTTTGATTAAGACTTTCAGTTATGTATTTTACTAGTGTAAAACATGCTAAAGCAGTGGAACTGCCTTTCCTAAAACCAAATTGTTCTTTTTTAAGAATATTACATGTGGTTAAAAAGTTCTCCATTTTGTTACACATAACTTTCTCAAATATTTTGGATAGAACTGGGATTAACGTTATTGGGCGATAGTTACTCATGTCAGTTTTTACACCTTTCTTATAAAGAGGTTTGACAATTGACCTTTTCAGGCGTGTTGGGAATACTCCTTCTGTTAATGACAGGTTTATTATGTATGTTAAAGGAGACACTAGACTCCTTGCACATATTTTTAACACTTTAGTGCTCAGGTCATCATATCCAGTCGAGTTAGTGTTTTTTAGACTGTGAATTATTTTATAAACGTCTGATTCATCAACTGGTGTGTCAACAACTTATCCCGCGACACGAGAATAAATCGTAAAATATTGGAGAGCAAGTTGCGGGACACTGGGCAAAGTTGCAGCGTCACGTAGATTGAGCATTACGCGTTATGTTGGGGGTCTTTTTGACTCCTAATGTGCCTGGATTTAGAATAGAATAGAATTGAATAAAGTTTTCACCACAGCAGCTCAAACAAGTAGGTTTTGCTGCTTGAAAACCGTGAGCAAAACTCGTATTTGCTCACTGCGTGAGACAAGTAACTTTTTAATTATTTATTTTTTTAGCCATACAATTCGAAACATTCGAACTGCACAATACTTTGTCTCTTTCTCGCCCTTATAAAAAAGCGAGTGAGAAACATGCCATTTCGAAGTTCATTCCGATTTTGAAATTCCACCACAAAGAAAAACACTTTCGGAAATGCGTAATAAACAGAAAATATTTGTAAAATATAAAATAGTTTTTTTTTAATAAATAAATTATTGAATTTTAAATTTATTATTGTATTTGAATAAAAATAAGAGTACTTGAGTACTTATAGCAGCAGATAAAACTGGCATTTAACCTTTATATAATTATTTCTAGTTTTAACATTGACTGTTTTAGAACGTGCTTTAAAAAAACAGCGAAAATAATATAGTGGCAAATAAGATTAAGAATGTTAAAATAATTGTAAAATATGAGCAAAACTAGCGACAGAGATAGTATTTATTTTAGTTGAAATCATTATTAAATCTATTACTGTTAATTATTTTATTTCCCAAGTAAGTAATATGTGTTCTCGCTGCTGAAGTGAAAAATTATGTGTGTAATACGAGAGCAAAACTTTTTGCATCTCGTGCCTTTGAATCCCTCAACAACTTTGCTCTCTTGTTGCACAAATAACTATTGTATTTCTGGATTTAGAGCAGTGGACGCCTCTCGTTGGAAATAAAGGTGCAAGTGCGTGCGACAGTTTTTGTTGTGTGTACTTATGGTAAGCGGCAGATAAATTTTGTTATACAATACATTGACCTTTTCTAAATATATTTGTTTAAGGTACCCGAAAAACAAAATGTAAAGAATCAAAATAGATGTCGATTCGAAACCGCATTATGGCATTATTTCCGTTTTTTTTAAATGAGAATGACAATAAATATACCAGAGTATGGCAAATATATCTGGGTCCCACCATAATAGCCGACCTTCTGTATCTATTTTGTGCTAATTCCATACATAGTCAAAGCATGGCGTATTATTCCAGCCTCCATTTAAATGGAATAGACAAAACATTTCTGCACCATTTTCACCCGGTCTCTGAAAGCCAGTTCAATTTAATCTGTTGTTTAATTGCGCGTCAAGTGATTCGATTGGCTCCTATTATTACAATCAACCAGTTTTAAAGGTTTCGTTGGGCTTACAGAATCGGGAGCTTAAATGGGCGCCACGAAATAAACTAATAATGGAAGACACAGAATTGAATAATATTTTAGTAATGGTTTACATAAGATGTGTACAGTCCAATAAACATAAAAATATCATATGATGGACATGGTAAGTGCCAAAGGATTCCACAGGATCAATCGATGTGGCTATTTATAAAAGCAAGGCTTAGCTTTTTTCGTTAAGAAGTCTTTCGGTTGAAATGACGAAACTGATAATAATGAAGAGACCTAATATAAACTATCCAATACCTTACTTTGAAATAAAATAAAATAGAAACCCAGCGATAGAGAAATACAAAAGAATATCATAGTTGATGATCAAGAACATTTATATCATTATAGCAATTTTTTTTTTCATTTCAATGAAATGAAAAGTCCTGAGCACCTTAGGTTTGGAAGGGCAGGATACACATATCGATGAGTACGTACCTCAGAAAGATCGGTAAATCTCCCTTCATTATCTCTGGTTTTCATAGACCAGTAGGCCAGTAACTATCGCACGAGTTTCTGATCCGAATGAAGTCCGAATGAGTTTCGATTTTTTTTTACGAGTACCTATTAGGTATACAATTATTTCTGTTGATTTCGCTCCATTGTTGATATTTAAGCAATTACATGCTTAATAAATCACAATATTGGTTTATTTAGAATACATTTCAAGTTCACACTTAAAAAAAAAAATTATCACCTATAATTGAAATTTTTTAACCAGAAGTGAAATGTTTTTCGAAAAGGTTTAAAAATTCATGGAATTTGCACATCTCTATTGTGAGCAATTTCCAACTAAAATATTAAATTGCACCACCGCCGGGCAACTAACCACATAGCTCGTTTCTTAATGCATAAAATTACAAGCAAACATCAAATATGCGAATTCTAGAAAGTGGGTTCTCAAACTTTGGGGCGTGACCCACATGCGGGTGTAAATAAGTAACCCACGGGGGTCGCAGCACCTTTATAAATAAACTGCGTATGATTATTGTTTACGAACCTAATTCTTAATTTTTTATCGTACACAAGCAATGATTATACTTAGTGCTTATTATGAAATAAAAATATCTTGTCAACATAGAATGTTGACATAACCAGATATTGTATAAAAGTGGAATCAAATTAAGAGTAAGTATTCACATGACTTTTTATTTGGCGCAAGTTTTCAACTTATTTAGGTTTTACTTTAACAGACAAGGCAGTAACGGGGGCGTAGCGATTTTAGCAGAGTTTTTTTAAATTGCGAAGGTGCATTTCATCAAAATTTGAGCACCACTGTTCTAGAACATCTAGACGGACTAGTAAGATAGAATCTTTAATTGGCTTGTGTAATTAGACTATGTACTAACGAAGCAAGAACTAAAATACTGCGTGTAATGAAGCTAAACTGTTGTAAATGCGCGCCATTTAAGTGAAGTTTATAGGGGTAATAAAGAGCTTATTTGGTACCCTCTCTATCCTTGTTTTGTATTGGTTTTGCATCTGTTTACTTTGTTTGAATAAATACACACTAGAGTTTATTTTCCTAACATGTTATTTTTTTTTCGCTATTTACGAGTATAAGGGAGAGAGTATGTTGCCAATCACTTATGTTAATTTTATTATGGTCGCTGTCCAAACTAACAATCATAAAATAGGAGTTAAATATTTTTGATTGTAGAATGTATTAATTCAATTACGTAAATTATTTCATTGATAGTTAGCGAGAGTATTATACATATATACTTTACCCTGAAACGCGAACTGTGGATGAAAAGATATCCCATTCTCCAAATTTCATCTCTCCGGCAGATTATCTGCCACTGGGTCACGAACTGCAGTGGCCAATCTAGAAATCTTTGAACCAAGTGGGGGCTCAGGTTGGCCGCTGCAAAGATAATCTGGCCAAATGGGGTATCCTTGACCCATCGTAAATACAGTGGCAGTGTGGAGCCCCTAACCAGGTTATGCGTCACCTCCTTTCCTGTACCGCTTGCACAACTACCTGCACCTTCCATGACATATGCGAGATCAACGACAGAGCGGTCCAGGTGGCTAAATATTGTTCGAACTAAATTTCAGTCAGATCGACACGAAACACACAAATCCTGTGCCCTATAATTTCCGTAGATCTTGGGAATGAAACCAATGTAAAATGGAAGAAATAAAGAAAGAAAGAAAAAGAAGTAAAGAAAGAAATGGAGATAGAAAGATGTTTATTTAGCACACAGACACACTCAATGAAGAAACAATTAAGTAGTAGCTTAAATTAAAAAAAAGTAAATTAAAACAAAAATATGGTATATCAAAAATAGTGCAAAATGCTAGTCAGAATTAAATTCAGAAAGTTATATTCAGAATAGTCATTGAGCACTGATTCGTTGTTGGAAATGCCCGAAAATTATCCCAAGTCCAATAATATAGTATAGTCATGAGCTCATGGCTCGAAGTAATATAAAACCGAAATTCAATTGCGTCGGAGAGAATAGCTCGCAGTTGGAAGTACCCTTTTGGTGTGACGTCAGAATGGTTTGAAAGGTCCTTCAAATGCATGCTGTTTAGTTCAAATAAAGGTTTTTCGGTATTTTCATAACTTTGATTGTAGGTATTGTACTTTGGATGTCAATTAAAGAGCCTATCTCTTTCCATCTGTTTCACGTCCTCTGCATTTGATTTAGAAATAAATACTCAAGGAATTAAGGCAAAGCGTATATTGCTCTTCTGCATTACAAAATAACGTGTATTCGAAATTGATTTGAACGGCCTGGTACCTATAATGCTTTTAGAGCAAAATTTTTTTTTGAGAGAGACAAACGAGCTATATGCAGGCCGTATAGCACTATGTCTTTCTCACACAAGATTCGCCTGGCGTGGTGCGGACTTGCGGAGGGCGAGCAATAGATAGCTTCGCCGTCCGATCGTCCGGTAAGGAACAAACTTGAGTCGATAGCGCGTGGTGTTACACACATGAATCAAAGAGATGTCAACGAAATTGATGGGACTCACTAGGGCGGATGCTTGCTTGGGCTTCGGGATTGTTCGATAGACTTACCGTGGCCCTAGAACGCCAATAGCAACTGAAGGAACACAGGTGGGTTTTAGTCAGTAAAAGTCTAACACTGCCTGTCGCTCTGACGAGATTGGTTGTTTATGGATTGATAATTACCTACCTCAAAAAAGGCTGCAAGTATTTTTTTACGCTAGGTTCATCCTAGAAGCATTTATTTATGCTAGGTTCTTCCTAGAAGCATTTATTTATGCTAGGTTCATCCTAGAAGCATTTATTTATGCTAGGTTCATCCTAGAAGTATATATTTACGCTAGGTTCATCCTAGAAACATTTATTTATGCTGGGTTCATTCTAGAAGCATTTATTTATGCCAGTCTCATTTTAGAAGCATTTATTTATGCTGGGTTCATTCTAGAAGCATTTATTTATGCCAGGCTCATTTTAGAATTATTTATTTATGCTAGGTAAATGATATAATAAAATAAATGCTTCTAGGATGAACCTACAAGCATTTATTTTACACTAGCTGTTAACAGTGGCTTCACCCGCGAGAAAGTAGAAAATTTACCCAAGGGAATATACTATGGGAATAAAAATTATTACAGAACATTGTCTACGTATGTGTTAAATTTCATACAAATCCGTTGAGCCGGTGGAGCGTGAAGAAGTAACAATATTTTTTTTTTGTTATTATTATTGATAGGCTCCTCGCTTTTGACTACTATCTCCCCTGATGGTAAGCGATGATGTGGCCGACGATCGAGCATGCTTGCCTAGAAGTAACCTTCACTCTTGACTTAAAGACCCCTAGTCTGTACCTATCAGGAAACACAGACTCCGGCAGGGAATTCCACTCCTTAGCTGTACGCATTATGAATGTGTTCCCAAACCACTTTGTACGTATGGGTGGGATGTCCACCATGTACCGATGGCTCAAAACCGTACGTCTAGTGGTCCGATCATGGAACGGACTTGGTGGAATTAAATTGTGCAATTCCAACGCACACTGCCCGAAGTGTAATCGATAGAAAACCGACAGGCCAGCAACTCGGCGTCGATGCTCAAGGCTTTGGAGTTTTGATTCGACAAGGGCATCGTTACCGATGATACTCTTGGCTCGCTTCTCAATCGACTCCAGGGCATCAAGCTGGTATTTACCCAAACCCATCCCTGTGATGAGAGCAGTACACACAATATATATTGACACTGACACTGACACTGACAGTTAATTACAAATTAATTGAAATATGCGAAGAAATGATAGTGTTAATACGTTTATAATTAGTTATTTTTGGGGAAAACACAAAATGAGGATTTTATACATAAAATTACAGCGTATATTCTCAAATTAATTAGCAATTTGCAAACGTTTATAAATTGTATAATTAATAGTAATTACCCAATTAGTAATTTATAATATATTCCTAATTCTATTTGTAATAAGTATTAGGTAAGTAAACCGCTTTCAATTTTATTTTATAATGGTAAATGTTTTGTTTTCTATATCCTGTCCTGTGATGATCACATGCTACATACAAATTTGTAATATGTTTTAGAATTAGTTTACATTTAGACGTGTATGAAATGGTAAACTATTTAACAAAATCCTTTACATTTAACCACAAAGAATATTTTGTAGTTCAGTCAAGTTTTAAATTTATTATAATATAGATTTTAGATACATATTCTCTCGTATTCTTACTTCATTGAATGGCTATTTCACGAGAAAGCGCGGGCTACCTTGGAGCATCCATAAGCCAGTAATAACTCAAATGACCCAATCGTCTGTTAAATACCATTCACCAAACGCTTCTTTGAAAATTTGTCATATTATTTTGCGCAATATTAATTCGTACCAGAAACTTGGCTGGGCATGCCGCTATAATGGCGGTAAGTCTTCTCTTTGATGAGTGACTGGAAAGACCTCACGGCGTCCTCACCTTCCGCATGACGCAGGTCCTAACCGGATATGGTAAGTTCGGGAGGTTCCTGCACTGGATTCGTGCGGAAGAAACGGCTGGGTGTCACCATTGTGTGGACCGCCCGGTGGAGCAGAGGAAGAGGTGTGCCCCACCTGGGCAGAGCACCGCGTTGTCCTCGTGGGAGCGATCGGCGGCAGCGATCTCTCATGTTGGGCTTTGGTACAGGCCATGGCCTGGAGCGAGGAGGAGTGGCAGGCGTTCGCCTCCTTCTGTGAAGCAGTAATGATAGCAAAGGAGGCGGCTGCACGCACGAGGGAACGCCTCCCACGCCCCAGCCGCCGGGACTCTGATCTCGATTTACAGCCACTATAGGGGCATGCTTGCAGACGGCGAGCAATGGGTAGCTCGCCATCCGACCGTCCGAACCGAGCCCAAGTCGTCGACGGCGCGTAGTTGTTCCACGCGCTCTTCAAGAAGTTGTCAGACCACAGACCGTAGGGGCCCAGCAGGGTCAAAGCCTTCCGGGGCCATGGATTGTGCGAAAGTGAACTCCGAGGCCCTGGAACGAAGGAACAGGAGTGGGTTTAGTCGACACGCACTCCCGCTCCGCCCAAGGGCGGGACATGTCATTAGATAATTTCCCACCTAAAAAAAACCCAGAAGCTTGGCCCCGTTGTCTGTCCATTACAATACCCGATGAAATAACGTTGCATTTAGAAATTTTCAAAGTTCAGCTTAGAAAAACATACATTATCATTATCTACGATTTTTTAAATGTAAATAATTCATTAAAAACTGCTAAAATCATCATCATCAGCCGAAAAACATCCACTGTTAGACATAGCCCTTCTTAGTTATCACCACAATAAACGGTTCTGTGCGTCTCGCATCCATAGGTTTCGCACGATCCTTACCAGATCAAAATAAATAAAAATAATAATATAATTACTCAATGTAATAATTTATTGATAGACGCATTCGTAAAACCAATAACTTAATAGAATAATGTAATGTAATATACAGTTAATGCATTCAATTATAAGAATTATGCAATATCCATTAACTACACGCTTATAGCAAATAAATAAATAATAAGAAAGTTATCCAAAATTAGAGGAACTTTAAAAAAATAAACTTGAACGATCTACTTTAGCGCGAATAGCCAATGAAAAAATCTACGGGAGTAGTTCTTGCACTTAGATTCGAGCGAGGAAATGATCACGAACTAGAATGCAGGTTTTTTTTTGCACTTAGATAAATGCAATGAAAGTTTTACCTTCGAGTTTGTAGCTAGAGAGCTTTTACATACATTTTGTTGTGAGTATTCAAAAGCTTGCAAGATTTTAAAACACAACTTGAAAATTTCAAAGAATTTTGGCTGAGATTTGTGAGATACAAATATTGAACGTAATTTAACACTCAAAATCTCCTTAATATTAACTGATAATAATTAGAGACACAATAGAAAGACAATGGGCGAGCGAACGCCGGCGTTTAAATTTTTGTCATCTTTCATTTTTGTGAACGTAAGGACTATGTTGATTCCTTTTTTTTGTCCTTCTCAGTAATTTTAACGTATGTCTGGCAATTTAAGTATTTTCTGCGGCCTACCCAAATGATCAAGGTCGTCAAGTCGTTGAGCTCCTTAGTAGTCCTGAGTTGAGCTTTACGAATACTGACAAATGCTTGCACTGACTGGACAGGTCCACTCAAATTTGTATGGTTCTTTCTTCAAAAGACCATTTCAGACAAATCTGCATGGTTCTCATGTGATTTGACCATTACATATTTACTGTATGGACTTTAAAAGAGACTTTGACCCCTGAGTTTGTTTCGGTGTTTCTTCTCAGGGCAGTCAGCTAGAAAACACCGGCCTCATCTAGTTTAAAAATAACGAAAAAAAATAATAATTGACGAGTAAGTGTTTTTTTAAACCTATTTACAAAATAAATATCATTTATCATTCACGCTGTAACTCTTTCAAATAACTCCGCAGCTCTGGCAAATCTTCCATCACATACCTATTATAAATTGCAGCCCTAATCTAAAAGAAATATTCATAGGCATTATTTATAGGCATTAAGTCCGCCTTTGTACTTTTGTGTAGCATGAA
The DNA here is from genome assembly GCA_961205895.1 of Mythimna pallens. Classification (NCBI taxonomy): domain Eukaryota; kingdom Metazoa; phylum Arthropoda; class Insecta; order Lepidoptera; family Noctuidae; genus Mythimna; species Mythimna pallens. The sequence continues at coordinate 14,744,993 of OY540834.1, forward strand.
GTTTTAATAAATAAATAAATATTACTCAACAAAAGTATTTAAAATCTATTATTTCAGAGATTCTTGTAACACCTTTAGTTAAATCACGATCAGTGACAATCATACAAATGCCTCACCTTCGTAGTTAGCATTACGGATACCAATTTACAGAAGGACGCTATGGTACTTAATATTGCGTGGGTAGGCAACACTAGTAACATTTATTTTATCTAGTTTGCTTACCTAGTTACTCTAGTAGTGAAGACCTACGTAAACGTATCTACCATCATTATCAGCTACGTAATATTACGTAGTTGGCCTTCAATGGGTCAATAAACTATGGTCCAATTAAGCGCGGGTTTTAGTCAGTAAAAATTTGACTGAATTTCGCTTCACCCAGAGCGGGAGATGTTATTTGATGATTTCTCAACTTTCAAAAGTAATGGGCAACAGAATAATTTAAAGCTACATTTTTATTGGTCTTCGATTTATGTTATTCTTAGGTCTGGAAATTTTATTGACGATACAAGTAAAAGAAAAATCTATATATATAAAAGCGAAATACCAGTCACTGATTAATCACGAAATCTCAGAAACTATAACACCTACAAACTTAAAATTTAGCAGGTAGATTTCTTGTAGGGGGTAGACATCCACTAAGAACGGATTTTACGAAACTCTTCCCCTAAGGGGATGAAATGGGGGTCCAAAGTTTGTATGGAAAAACCTACTTTCACGCGGGCGAAGCTGCTGGCAAAAGCTAGTATTAGAATACAAACAATTTAATATTTGATTTGTGTAAAAATATTCCACACGTAAACATCGAACGGAAATTCCTTGGGAGTAAACATTTTATCGTCGATCATGTTTTATTAAAAGTTAATAGCACTCTGGGTTTTTCGGTCTCATGTGGAAGCTTGAACGAGAGCCTCTCGTGGGACAGTGCGTCAATTGAGCTTTTTTTACATGTTTTTTTGTACAAACTTTCGTTTGCTTATTTTTGTGACGTACTCGTTGGTATGGACTTTTCTCTCATTTTACGAGTAGTATTACAGTTTTCGATAAAAATATATTATTATCTTATCCTAATTAAATAATCTGTTAATTTGGCTTGTTTAGATCTCCCTTTCTTTGAGATTGTCAATTTAGATTTGATTTGATTTGGATGTGAAATGTCAATCGATTGATATCAATTTTACCTTTAATTTTGATTTCTATTTACAAAAAATGTTTTGCAGTTACTACAAATATCAAATAATATTTTTATTTGCTATGTTATTGGGTGCGCTATTTCTAATATTCAATTTGTTTTGAATATCTTGAACTGATGGAATATATCAAAGGGTTTTTTTTTTGTTATCAGCTTTAAATTGACTTGCTCCGTTCATATAATATATCACTGGTTGCAAATTAGTATTTCATTTTTCAAGCATATTTTTGGTCGGTTGGTCTAGTGGTTAGTTGCCCTGACTGCTATTATGCTATGTCGGAGGTCGTGGGTTCGATTCCCAGGCAAAACAAATGTTTGTATGATAGGCACGATCATTTGTTCTGTGTCTTGGTGTAATTATTTATCTATAAAATGTATGTATTTACAAATATATAAGTAGGTTTATCAGTTGTCTAGTACTCATAGCACAAACTCTGCTTAGATTGCATTGTGTGATAGTTGTGGAATATTGTAGAATCTTATTTTATTGCTTGCTAACTTGCAGTAATTATATTGAGCTAGTGTGATGATTAAGCTAGAAGGTGGCTACAGGATCTCCTCAACCAATCAATATAGCATGATTGTGTTTGGTCTCTTGACATCTTACGTTAGACTAGGTTGCTAGGTCTGCGGGGAATTTCTGAAAAGGAAATCCGCGGTCCTAGAACTCAAAATGAAACTATACAGTTTTAGTTAACGACACGCACCCCCTCCACCTAAAAAAAAACAAACTTTAAGACTAGGTGGTGCCCAAAGACTGATGATGGGGGGCAGGTGGCTATAAGAAATTTGTAGACAAAGAAGGTAGCACATCGTTTTTGGGCTATGAATAAAAAAGAAAGTGGTGCCCAATGTCTAATAAAGGAACTGGAAGGTCACCATCAGAACTCTTCAACTAAACAAGATAGCCCTGGTAGTGTTTACGCTCGTTGATTTTTTCCTGACAAGTACGTTAGCCCAATGTGCAGTGTAGTGATTGATGATGAAGCTAAGGCTCCTTGAGATAGTCACAGATAGACGTTTAGACCTCAAGCTTCTTATAAATTATTATGGATGTATTTTTACGTACTAAGTTCTGTTTTGTACTTTTCGTTCAGTGAAAGCTTGTTTAAATATTATTTATATTCAAATTTACATTTAATTATTTCTGAAAGTGAAAAAGTGCAGTTCCTTTATCAGTACGTATAATACCCGCATGAATATTAGTCAAAAATTATAAATTCTTATTTTCCGAGAAAACCAGGTCATCGGTTATAGAACTATCTAAAAGTTCCACATCCATAATCGTATAAACTGTAAGCTCTGCGTATCATAAAGTTTATTATTCCCTGCAAAACTTCAGCAAGATATATTAAAATAAAGGAACATTGTTAGTAACAGCGTAAGATTATCTTAAGCGGTAGTAGTCCGTATGGGCACTAACGAAGATGCACATTATATGAAGCTTAGCTATAAAACAGATGTTCGTGAAGATCATAATAACACACTGTAGAATTATGACTGCAATCTGGAATTCATTTAGTAGAATCTAAAATTCAAGGAACATTTTCATGTAAATTACACCTGTAATTTTCGTGTTTATCTAGCGAACAAAGATGTAATTTGATACATGATTTAACTGAGAAGTAAGTAGTAGAGAAAAAGATTCTTATAAGTGATTATTTTCAATTAAAATATATAGATAACCATTATAACTCCAAGAAACTATAACGTTATGGGAGTGAGAGGGAACGTTATGAGAGGCAAAACTAAAATTATGAAAGGTAGGAGGGAGAGGTAGAGGTAAAAGAAGCGTTAATTTAAAGAAGGGGTAAGAGTGGTGTAAAGTTAAGAGGGAGAGGTAAGAGGTGTGAAATCTGAAAGAAAGAGGTGAGACGGAGAGGTAAATAAATAAAGATAATATGTACCCTTGTGAGGTATATTACAAAATTAATTATAAAAAAAAAACAAAAGAGGTATAAAAAGGTAAAGAGTTAATAAAAGGTCAGTTGGAGGGTGAGGGCACAGCCTACCGCCGTCAGTGCTGACAGAGGCCGAGAGAGCAGTAGGAGACACGAGGAGGCTGGGAAGTCTGCAGGTACGTAGAGGAGCTCCGCGACAGCCTTCAGAGGCTGGCAGACAGAGGTAGAGCATCTCAAAGATCCCACGCGGACCTCAGAGGCGGTCTGCATGATCACAAATGGGTAGAAAAACCCACCCGTAGGCCTTAGAAGGCCTCAGGAACGTGTAACAGCAGAGGTAACGGTGAGGTGATCCTCAGCCGGTGGCAGACCCAGCAGTATACAGCATAAACAAGTAAAAATAGACAATAAAGAACCCGCAATTTGCGCTATATTTTACAGGAAAACACTGTTCTCCAATTGACCACTCTTCGTGCTACTTAGCTTTCGAAATCTTCACCACCCACCATTTTTTTTACAATGAAGCTGGGTGATCTCTTCTATAATTTTGAACTTCAAAAATGAAGCCTGAATTAAGAATCAACCAGTATTATTGCCTCACAATTTTTTTTTTTAAATAAGAATTATATTTATGAACACGTATTTATGTAAGAATAATATCAATTAATACTTAATTAAAACATATGATTTATTTTTATTAAATCATATGTTTACTTATAAATACAACAATAGCTCTAATATTCTTTGATGTCCCTAATTAACATTCAGTGGAAAAGAAACATAGGTCATCTCACACAGAAACACAAAAGAGACACAGAATAAATACAAAAATCGTAAGAAATTAAAATTATAAACTAACAGAAGACATTATTACAATAAAAAAAAGCATGAGAACAAAGATCAAGTAATGAAAATGACTATGAAGTAATGTGAATCAAGTGTGAGTATAAATAACACTACAAAACCAGGGACGTTTATAAACATGTTTTTTTTTTTTTTTTTTTGCACACATGATGGCTTAACGATATCGTCAAAGTAGTAGAAAACACCTGCTCCCCTAGCCCAGTTACAACCGTTTCGTTTCGATTTTCTTTTCGTTGATCGCCTCGAGTCAGTCACGCCTCCTATTCCTTCATTCTGACCACTTGACTGAGCGTCGAGATAACGTCAGAATAAAGGAATCGGAGGCGTGACCTACTCGAGGCGATCAACGAAAAGAGAATCAAAATGAAACGGTTGTAACTTGGCTAGGGGGGCAGAATGAAATACGCAAAAGGAGATAATAAAGAGAATAGGGACAGAGAGACAAGAGGGTTAGAGCCTACTGGCTATTAGTAAGCCAGTGCTTAAATCCAGTGTTGCGAGATTTTACGAAAGAGTTACTATGGTAACTAAAGGAACACAGGTGGGTTTTAGTCAGTAAAATTCTAACACTCTCGATCCTCCCAGAGCAGAAGATTTGTTTGATGATTTCCACCTAAAAAAAGAGGTATGAATCCAGAATGTGGTGATGACTACGAAATATTCTGAATTCAGCTAGCTTCTATCCTTTTGTGCAAAAATGGACTAAGTTATAATAAAATACAAAACCAAAAGTAAAACTGCCGATCATAAAAACAACACTAAATGTCAGATGCATACATTCCATTAAAACATGTTTCTCACTATAAATTGCAGCAGGGTTTTTGTATTCATTTTTTATGCCTTAGTAGCAGCGATAATTGCAACAGGTTCTGTGTATAAAATTAGAGGCACTTTAATTTCCTTTGAGTAATTTAGTATTTAAGGGAACTTATCTAGCTGGGAACGGATAGTGCTGTCAGTTTTCTCATTTTCCCGTGACAGGAATAGAGCTTATGCAGTTAGTCTCGCGAACAATAGGCTTTGTAATGTGTACCCTTTTTTTTTGCCTGTACGCCAGTATGCTATTTTAGGACTTCGATGACATTCCACTGCTTTTAGCAAACAATCTTTCTAGTTTTTCCCCAACTTTCATAGAGAGTTTCTAGTATAACCGATTACTGCTGTCTGACCGGTATGAAACCCTGGGTTCTGGAACGCAAAGGTAAAGAAGGAACATAGGTGTGGTTTTATTCAGTTAAGTCTGACAAGCCCTCACATTCCGCTCTAGAGTGGGAGAAGTCATTGGATAATTTTCCACCTTCAAAACTACACCAAGCGACATCCCTTGGCAAGACAGGCATATTCAATTTATTTTATCGATTTTATATACTAAGATCCCAGAGCTGTCTGCGCGTGGAGATGCAACGTCGGGGTGAAACTCCGCTGCCGCGACAAGTCGCGGCATGGCGGGCAGAGCTCCGGCGGGGTCTCATGGCGGAATGGCGACAGCGACTATCGCAACCCAGTGCTGGGCACGCCATAATTATGGCGATAAGTCCCCTCTTTGAGGAGTGGCTGGAAAGGCAACACGGCGTCCTTACCTTCCGCATGACGCAGGTCCTCACCGGACATGGTAAGTTCGGGAGGTTCCTGCACCGGATTCGTGCGGAAGAAACGCCCGGATGCCACCATTGTGCGGACCGCCCGGAGGACACGGTGGAGCACACGGTAGAGGTGTGCCCCGCTTGGGCAGAGCAACGCCGTGTCCTCGTGGGGGCGATTGGCGGCGGCGATCTCTCGCGCCGGGCCTTGGTACAGGCCATGGTCCGGAGTGAGGAGGAGTGGCAGGCGGTCGCCTCCTTCTGCGAAGCAGTAATGCTAGCAAAGGAGGCGGCCGATCGCGTGAGGCAACGGTCCTCACGCCCCAATCGCCGCCGGGATTCCGATCCCGATTTCCGGCCATCGTAGGCGCAGGCTTGCGGACGGCGAGCAATGGGTGGCTCGCCGTCCGACCGTCCGGTGACCGTCCGGACCGAGCCCAAGTCGTCGACGGCGCGTGCTGTTCCACGCGTGCCTCAAGGAGATGTCAGCAACTGTAGGGGCCGAGCAGGGTCGAAGCCTACTGGGGCCAAGGGTCTGATTCTGAAAGGAAGACTCGGCCCTGGTACGAAAGGCAACGAAGGAACAGGAGTGGGTTTTTAGTCAGTAAAAGTCTGACACTATCTCCCGCCCCGCCCAAGGGCGGGGGATGTCATAAGATGATTTTCCCACCGAAAAAAAAAAAAAAAAAAAAAAAAAAAAAAAAAAAAAAAAAAAAAAGAGCTGTCTGACATAACTTATTTTCACATTGATGAAACCTTAGGTTCTCAGTAGCATCTCATGTGCTTTGAATACCTGTGTACTTATGGAGCTCCCCCTTGAGGCCCCTGAGCAGGTACCAGGTAAGAAAGGGAACTAAAAATAACGTGTTACTTAACTTATTTTTTATGGCTGTTTTTTATATATGTTTTGTAAAATATTACTCTAAAGTAGTATCATAAGTGTCGGACACTTTCCATGGACCAAAACTTCTGTCAGACGCTTTAAAGCTCCACAAAACTTAAATAACCTTTACTTATTTTTACATGTCTGATTTTTAAATATGTTGTTAAGGTAAGTATTACAAAGTTATATTTCATTAGTCAGACAAACTGTAGTGACCAAACATCCCCTAAACACAAATATCATGGAATTGATTAGTTCACCATCATCATTTTAGTCAAACAAACGGTCCAGTTGATCTCGCATCAATCAAATTCCCGTAATCTTCAACAAGTTATCGGTTCACCTCGTGGGAGGCCTTCCAACGTTACGCCTTCTGGTACGCGATCGCCACTCCAAAGCCTTTCGGCTCCAACAACCGTCTGTTCTGCGAGCAATGTGCCCTGCCCACTGCCACTTAAGTTTGGTCCTGATCCGTTTACAAAAACTCATTCACTGGAAAAAAGCTACACTGTCGCCGCGTAGTAACCATCATTTCAGCCGATAGACGTCTACTGCTGGACATAGGCCTCCCCCAAATGTCGCCACAATGAACGGCCCTGTGCGTCTCGTATCCATCGGATTCCCGCAACCTTCACCAGGTCATCGGTCCACCTCGTAGGGGGCCTTCTAACACTGCGTCTTCCGGTACGCGGTCGTCATTGTTGCCATCTGTTCTGCGAGCAATGTGCCCTGTCCATTGCCACTTAAGTTTGTAATCATGCTGCTACAATATAAGAAAAATGCATGGTTTCTATGACGCATGTAGCAAGAAGAGCCACAGAACCAAGCTCGTTGAGAGCAAGGATCGTTTTTGTTATTTCTTTTATTTGTATAGAAATAAAGCATTCTTTCAAGCTCAAATATTTTGTACCTTATTTTTTAACAGATTAATGATCAAGTTTTTTGAGCTTCTTTTCTTTAACGTTTGATATAATGTTCTCATAATATTTAATGGGTCATATCAAGACTGTTTTTGTTCCGTTGTTTGGCTGAACATTATGGAGCTATAAAAGCTTTGTGAATGGCTATTAAGATGAACGCAACAAAGATTTTTTTTTCAATTAGTATGTTTAAGGCAAGGGGATGGTGAGGTAAACCGGGACGTAACACATCGGATCAACGCAGGATGGATGAAATGGCGACAGGTCACGGGAACAACTTGTGACCCACGGATGCCCCTCAAGTTGAAGGATAAAATCTACAAGTCCGTAATAAGGCCGTGATACTGTATGGATCAGAATGTTGGGCTGTGAAAAAGACGGATGAAAAAAGATTGCACGTAGCGAAGATGAGAATGTTAAGATGGATGTGTGGAGTGACGAGAATGGATAAAGTGAGAAATTAGTGTATTAGGGGAAGTTTGAAAGTGGCGCCAGTGACTTAAAAGTTGAAAGGGAATCGTTTGTCTTGGTATGGTCATGATGAAACGCATGTTACTGAAAGAGTTATGAGTTTACATGTGGATGGATGGAGAGGGCGAAGGAGACCAAAGACAAGAAAAGGAAGTTAGTGATAGTATGACGAGTGACAGGGCAGAATGGAAGAAGAAAACGTGTTGCGCCGACCCCAAATAACACGGGACAAGGGCAGGAAGATAATGATGATGTTTAAGGCAAGTTGTTTTTTTCCGATTTTTTGTAAATTTTAAATTTTTATTTTGTTAATAATTTATGTAAATCTTTCTCTTTGCATTCAGTGTTTACAAATTTAAAAATAGCTTTACTTTATAAAAGTATTTCTAGGAGAAACGATGGTTTGATAAGGTTAATATTTTTTTTATGTTAGTTAGATTTTTGGCTGCTATCACTTGCTAGACGGAATTTTGAAAAATGTATTTTATAACTTCATTTTTTTATTTTAATTTGATATAAAGGCACTCTTGCGTTTGTAAAACTGCCTATAGTTTGCTGTATTGAGGGTTAAAATATAAGCTTAAACTTAAAATTGTAACACACTACTCTCATAGATTAGACCTCTCATATATGTACGATTACGTCATAAATAATTTTGACAGGATCGGCAGAGTTATCAATTAATTGAAACGGCAGTGAATTTGCAATTTAATTAATTTTACTGGGTTAATACCTTAGAACCTTCAAACGACATACCAATAACCAATTATAATTTATTGACTTGTGTGAGAGGATGTAAATCATATTCTATATGTGTCGACCCAAATTAGAAATGTAGGCTTTCTGGATATAACATAGATTTTGAAGTACTATCCTCACATAGATAATTATGCACATGCACGTTTTTGTAATACATTCATTGTGCGAACCGCTAAGAAGTGGAATTTCCTGTTGGAGTCAGTTTCCTGGTAGCTAATTAAAGGGCCTTTAAGTAAAGAGTGAAAGATTACTTCAAGGTAAGCGTGCTTCGAACCTGTCGATCATCATCATCATCATCATCATTTCAACCGAAAGACTTCCACTGCTGGACATAGGCCTCCTCCAAATGTTGCCAACAACGACCGGTCTTGTTCATCTTGCATCCATCGAGTACCCACAACCCTAATCACATCATCAGTCCTCCTTTTGGGAGGCGTTCCAACATTGCGTCTTCGAGTTCATACTACTTCAAAACCTTTTGGCCTCAGCCGGTCAATAAAAATATTAAAACAATAATTGCACAAGTATGTGTGGAGACGTTTATTACGAGTACTATATATGAAGGAATCAATATGTATCTCTAAATAGTGGAATAATAAATAATATGTCTAAATAGTGGAATTTCCTTCTACCAAAAAACTTTAGAAATCGTTCAACATTTCCTGCTAGAAGTAGTTAGTGAAAATATTCTTGTATTACTTGTTCGTTTCGAAACAATGAGGATGCGTTCACATTGTGCGTTAAAATGATGATTTCAATTAAATATTTATTATGCAGCTGTATCTCCTTGTCTAGTCTAGCATACGTACTTTGAAATAAAGAAGGTTGTCACACTGTTATTTATACTCTAGCATATTACTGTTTATAAAATAGAACAAGGAAATTCCACAATAAGATTTCTTTTTAATTCATTTACGCAAAGCAGTTGCAAAATATTCCGCTGGCATCATTTACACCAACGCGTAATATTGATTAGGAATAAATTGAAACAGGTTTGACCGTTAGCACAATGTTCGTAGTTTTTAGATAGAGTTTAGTTTATATCTACTGAATCTAAGCAGATGGAGTTATAATTTTGTTTGCAGCCACTTTTTTCTTACAAAAAATTCTGAAGAAAGGCTTGACCCCAAAACAGGGAACAGGGATGCGAAATGACTTTTATTTTAAAAGTCAGTGTTTCTGGTTTTTGTTTGTTTTTTTTTTTATCGTATTGAAGTTGTCCGAGATTTTTTGCAAAAAGTTTTTCTTCTTTAATATGTTTTTTAGTTGGGTACACACACATAGCTAAAACTAAAGTGCGTGCCATTACTATACCAAGGGATCTATGCAATATATCTATTACAAATGTGCCAATAAAATTAGAATTCGCTTGATTACTTCAACCAGGATCCCTAGAATCGGATCTATAGAATAGGATAGGATCGAATCGAATGGAATCGGATCGGATCGAATGGAATAGGATCTATAGAATCATCTGAAAATTTCCATTCAAACAAAGAAATAATTTTTCAAATCGTTCCTGGCATTTTCGAGGAACATATATAAAAATAAAAGATTTTATCGAATTGAGAACCTCCTACTTTTTTGAAGCCGGTTAAAGTATATTATAATATAAGTAATATCATTGCCTTTTTTATTATTGCAACCCAACTGTTGATACGGTAATATAATAAGTAAGATCCATATAAAGTAAGTCCCATAACAAATAGAAGAAGCGAAATAGTTTTCTATAAAATATTTTCTATCCTATAGGTATATAATATAAAATTAATCATAAACCGCAACTCCTAATTAATTATTTTAGGGCTTTAATAGGACAAAGAAAATTTCCACGGACTTTCAAAAATGTTACTAGCCCGTCCGACAGTATAATGAAACCGGACTTCCATGAATTTCCATATTTTATTTACAGAGGTGCAATATGAGAGCGCTTGGAATGAAAAGCAAGCGAGAAAAAAATACAGGTCGCGGTAGTTAAATAAATAATGCTCCTCTTTGGAAGTCTAAAAGTTCCGAGCAATGCAAAACGTCTAGAAAAATTCAAAAAGTCTTCACGCGAAAAAGGCAGAGATAATTCTGCGTTTTTTGACTGTTTTTGTTTAAATTACTTAGAATGCCCACAGCTGTTCATGATCATCATGATTTCAGGCGAAAGATGTCCACTGTTGAACATAGGCCATTCACACTACGAACGATCTTGTGCATCTCGCAACTATCGAATTCCCACGGTCCTCATCAGGTCATCAGTCTGATATGTTATGCGGCCCACACACATTTTAATCCTTATTTATTAATAAGTCATTTACTGTGCGGGACAACAAACACTAATAGTAATTAGGTGTAAATATAAAATAACAGTTAGGTACTTTTATAGTTTTATGATTAGCAGCATTTTTGTTAATGTTTTAAGGGAACACATTTTGTTTACCGTTAGGGTTTTTTGGTGAACGCTGTAATTAACCAATTGTTTACTTTAGGTATAGTTTAGTTTGCATTTTTGATGTAATAAGGGAACACATTTTGTTTACTGTTAGGGTTTTGAACACTGTAATTACTTAAGTTTATAGTTTACTTTTTGTTAATGTTTTACGTGAACATTTAGGAATATTTCGTTTACAGTTAGCTGACTATAAAAGAGTCAACTTGACTCACGGAAAATCAGTTCATCTTCATAATTCTACGTGTCTACATCTAATTTCTTACTCAAATTCTTGTAATTTAGTCTTAGTGAATAAATAAATTGTTTTTAAAGCAGTTGTGCTTCTCACTGCGTAACAAGTCCACCTTGTGGGAGGCCTACCAAGGCTGGAGTTTTCGCAGTTGTTAATAAAATATAATATAAACCCACCTTACAATTATCCGCAAACCTGCTTCAAGGCCTAACTCCTCAATCCTAAGATTTTGTAGACTTCTTAAGAATTGCGATGAAGGGTATAGATATTTGTAACAAATCAACTAAAAAATTCAAGCGCCTAGTACACCTAAAAGTAACCACTACAAGTAAGAATTATAAGTACCTAACTCAAGATATTAAGTTTTATAACAAATCTACGCGCTCTTCAAAGAGATGTCAGCAAACCGTAAGGGCCCAGCAGAGCCGATGCCCGCTAAGAACGCGGAGATTTTCTGAAAAGGAAACTCGTAGTCCTAGGACGCAAAAGGCAACTAAAGGACACAGGTGGATTTAGTCAGAAATCTGCTCCACGCCCTTGCGGTCCATCCAGACCGGGAGAAGTTATTGGATCTTTAAAAAAATACAACATACTAAAAAAAGGTATATCAACATAGATCGGTGCTAAAATCCAAAATATATTCCACTAAGAACTCCAACAAAGCTTACGAAAGTATTACAAAGCCTCCATTAAAAGCTCAATCAAAGCTATCAACATATTATTAATATTTTATGTCCAAGTTAGATGAAATATTTCACGCTCAATTTTTAATACCTTATGAATAAATATCCCACTTCATACTTATTGTTCGATGTGAATTGTACGTCAAAAACATTCATGAATATTAAACGGAGCTGGTATTTTAATACTAAGTACTTTTGATGTGAATCTGTGTATGTAAGGGTAGTAAAACTGATTCTTTGAGTTGGTATCGATTCGGACACAATATATTCGAACGGAGTCCGAATCAACACATTTTATTTTAATAAATTTTTCTCTGAAGATTCGAACAAAACCAAAATTGCAGCTGTTTATAATAATAATATGGCATAGCATAGCATAATCAGCCTTTTAATGTTCCCATTGCTGGGACTCAGGCTTCCTCTCTAGGAGAGGGAATGGGCCTGTAATCCACCACGCGTTTCCAGTGCAGGTTGGTGAATGTCACATCATGTCTTCGAATTTTTGGTTCTGGGACATGCCGGTTTCCTCACGATGTTTTCCTTCACCGTTTTGAGAGCAGTGGTGATGAAATAAACTACACAAAGTAATGCGCCTGGCTCGGTTTGAACCCGCGACCTACAACTCGTGAGTCAGGGCCGTTACCACACGGCTATCACTGCTCTATAATAATAATGATAATGTTTACTTGCCAAAATAATTACAACAATTTTTTTTACATATATATGTGGTGCGGTAAGTAAATACATAAACATAGCATCTGTAGCCAAACTAGGCAAAGCTTGTATTATGACTATCGGAGCAATTTGTTGTTTAGTACAGTCAGATATTATCTGAAGTTACCGCCTGAAATCCAGCCTAAAATACATAATTTTTCGCCCATAATACATGAGGGAAAAAGCGTTACCAAAAGTACGAGTATATTTTAAAACTTTTAACTCTTTGTCTGACTGTACTAAACAGTGTGTGTCCGAATGGTCAATGAAAAAAATATATCAATTTAAAAATTTATCAATTCGGACACTGTGTCCGAATATGTTGTGTCCAAATCGTCAGCAACTCAATTCTTTAATCGATTGTCGGTGTTAATGAGGTCTAACGGACCGGTTGTACACCGGTTGCTGATCGGCGGCATCTAAGAGAATGGCAAGACCTATGCTCTACAGTTCGATAGTTTGTTTAGCAGAGCCTTTGTCGGCGCACGCGACGTTCAAACCGAAACCGATCCGTTTTAAACGCATGAATATCAAATTTTAATTTCTTATTTTGTGAATTGAATTTTCTGTGGAGTGTCCTTTTTTACGAAGTAAGTTTTTCCTTTTTAATTATTACTTTAATAACATTTCTTGTTATTGTATTCAAAATGAAAATGTATTGTTTGCTTACATTCAATTAAACCTGGTCTCTGGTATGTTTTAATTATAGTTAGTTGCGTTTAATATGTACATTTTGAAAATTAACCAGGGTATTTTGTATAATTATACTGTGCCGGAAATATTCCATTGGAATAATAATTGTAGCAAATACAACTGAGTAAAATAAACTATTTTCATATTAATTAAATTCATTTGTCGAGGACTGCGGGGTAGTTTGAAAGAGTCACAGTGGTCTAAAACCGACGCAGAAGGCAACTGTAGGAACACAGGTGGGTTTTAGTCAGTAAAAGTCTTATATCGCCTCTCACTGCACCCAAAACGTGATAAATTGTTCAATGTTCTCGAATCATAAAAAAAAACAAAAGCAAATTCTAAAATGTAAAATAACTTGAATCATTAGTGCTATCTAAATATTTCACAATAATAATAATAATAGTAATGTAATAATTTAAATGGCCCTAGTCTCCACACTAGGATCCCCTGTGTTGTGGAGACTAATCTCCTTCGTTTTACAAAAGTAGTAGTAGATATTAGGGAGGCGACAATAATTAACTAAATTTGTGTCAAGATACATCATCTTAATATAATATAATAAGTTTTAATATAATAGTTACTGAAGTCTTAAAAATATCTAGTTTCCATTTAATATGCGAAAAGTTTCAAGGTAAAATACTAAAGTACATAAACACAATGATAATTATTGAGTAATTAAATTATTTCTTTCCACTTGTTGGTCACTCGAAGCATTATTATGGCAAGATGTGAAGCTAGAACAATAGACTGATTTTATATTCTTTAGAGCGAATGATCACAATCCGAGGGACGCACACAGCATTATTGATGCGGTTGTCTTTGTTCAGTCTTTATAAATTAATGTATTCCAATGGGATTAATAATAATATATTATTCCACAATTATCACACAACGCCGTTAGCACGCAACTTGCGTGCGTGCAGCAAGCAGAACTTGTGTTATGAGTACTAGACAACTGATAATAAATACTTATATATTTCTAAATACATACATATTATAGATAAATTACATCCAGACACAGAACAAATGATCGTGCTCATCACACAAAGATTTGTCCTGGGTGGGAATCGAACCAGCATAGTAGTCAGAGTCACTAACCACTAGACCAACAGATCAGTCAAATTATTTAAGATTATTATTTCATATACCTAAAATTATATACATTTATTGTAAAAGTTAATCTGTTTTAAGATGCGCTAATTCTATCTATATCTGGTTTACATAGCCCAAATAAGTGGAAAATGACTAACGTTGTTTGTTTCAAAATTTGAACATAATTAAATCAAAATTATAAAATATTTTCCTCAACGAAGTCAGAACTGACTATGTAGAGATACGATTGAGAATATAAGACAGGGTAGGGGTACTGCAGTGCATCTATACCGTACCCACGACCAACGCGACGCGAAAAATGAATTACCTATTCAATATCCTATATGTGTAACATCCAACCGATTAGTAATTACAGGCACGGACAAAAAAAATATGGTATCAGTATCTTTTATGCAATTTGAAAAAGATTTAAGTATATTTTACTGAGTTGAATTTTCTACTTGAGTCTTTCTTGATACCTGTAACCTAGGCAAGCATGCTCCATCGTCGACCATAAATATCATCTCTTACTATTAGGTGAGTTTTGACTGGCCTGTTGGTCTAGTGGTTAGTGGCCCTGACTACTGTGCCGGAAGTCGTGGGTTCGATTACCACCCAGGACTAATGTTTGTGTGATGAAATATATAAGTATGTATATCAGTTGTCTAGTACTCATAACACTAGCTCTGCTTAGCTTGGGACTAGACGGCGTTGTGTGATAGTTGTGGAATATTAAATATATTAAAAATATATTATAGTTAATGGTCAAATGCGAACCTACCTATAATAAAAATATATATATTAAAAGTTATAGAAAACAATTATACTACCATTAAAATGTTAAGCCGGGTTAAAATTGATACAATAGTTTACATATTTCGCATCCGAACAAGCAATTAAATTAACATTAACGTTGATGTTATGAAACAAACATAACATATGAAGGTACCTATGTATTTTTTGTACTTACCTACCTAGATTCACATCAGAATCTGTAACACGTTGGTGTAACCAAATTGATGTAACTCTTGGGCTATCAAGGTTTCAAATCAGTTGCAAAATAAAATTATTTATTAATAGATTATGAAAAAATATAACGGTCGACAGGTAATTAATATTTCTTTTTTATCTAAAAACTTTCAAGTTTATTTTCTATTCAGAAATTTAACGTCATGCATCATTATTTTAATAGTTTGAAATTCCAGTAGATGTTGTGTGCGAAATATTTATTATCAGCCCTAAAAACGTTAAATTAAAAATAATTACGATCGTTAGCTAACCTAACAATATACTTTGCCATTAAGTAGTTGACATTCTCGTTACGTTGACAAAACTAATTACCAATCGCTGCACAAATAGGTGGCATGTCTGTCTGTCTCGCTTGGCATTTAAGGTTTTAATTAAAATGGCAACACTGAGTCTGGACGTTTCTTGTGTATAGTTTAATTTCTGTGATTGCTTGTGACATGTGTTCTAAATTTTGAATTCTGGCTACTAGTATGTTTTTAACTTGTTTTTAAACAACTTCATAAAGGGGGAGATTCTCAATTTAAAATATAATATGAGATCGTACATAGTGTATGAGTTTTAAATGTTTTTATTTTAAATTTCAAGTCTGTGACTGAGCTACTAAAAAACCCTAAATTGACGAAATATAAATAATTACTTATTTAATTTCGTTTTTGTAGCTTTTGAAGCTACAAAAACGTATTGCGTCTGATTTTGATGAAGTTTATTTCTAGTAGGCAAAATTTTAGATGAACATGCATTATTGTTGAGTAAGTAAACCTACTACTCAAAAATTCAGTTCAATGAACTATTATACCTACTGTTCGACGTCATATAGCTTTATATGATTTTTTGTTAAATCCAAGGCATCCTTGAATTTAAAAAATTCGAAATTACAAAACAGGTTTACGTTTTACCTGTTACGCACGTAACCTTTTTAGAAGGTTTCATTGCATATCGAAACCCTTAAAAGTTCTAAAAATAATTTTATTTGACCATCGATTGCATATTAGTCGCAGTTTCTTAAAATTAGTCACTTAAAAGTTTCAAAAGATGTTAAAAATAGTTAATGGTTTTGTATCACATCATGTCAGCTTCCTGGTGGTTAATAACATCAGGACCTTTGCTGGCCTGTCTTGAAGGGAAGTGGTGTGGATCGAATGATTTAGGTGACTCACCCCTACGCTAATTCATGCTCGAATATGGGCATCAACGACGATGACGAGAGATATGTTATATAACAAAATTTTCCTATTGACCTAAATTACGTACTGACGATCATATTTTTTTAACCAGTAAGTTATCATAACAGCAATCGAGAGCCGGAGCTCCGTTATGAGGTAACACAATCAGTAGTCGCAGTTGTTACACAGTTGTTGTTCTACAAAACATCGGGTCAAGTTCATTGTTGTAACGCACTGACTCGAACGCAAGAGTCGCTTGGCGTTCCATTATGAGATCCTAAATATATTTTTGTTATTTCATAAAATATTCTGAGAGAGAAAGTTGGTTGTTTATTATAGATTTTTGTGTTGGAACCGAAGGATAAACTAATTTGGACCGTGTTAAGTTTTAGCTGTAAACCATCCAAGTATTTTAAGAACATTTTTCAAAGTAAGGAGTCTAAGTAGGCTATTCGAGGTTTAGAACAAACTATATATTTATGGCAATTTTTTTTTTTTAATTAATTAGTTTTAAAAGTATGATGATAGCCAGTGAGAGAGAGTAGTAGCAGCACAGTAGAGACAGCCCTGACTTATAAGTTGTATGTCGCGATGGGTTTAAACCCAGCCAGGCGCATAACTTTGTGTAGTTTATTTCATAACCACTTCTTTCAAAACGGTAAAGGAAAACGTCGTGAGAAAATCGACATGTGCGGACCGGTGGATCTCCACCAGTCCGCACTGGGTCCGCATGGTAGATTACGGCTTCTAGAGAGATTTAAGTCCCAGCAATGGGAACATTATAAGGTTGATTATTATGTTATATTATGCTAATAATCTGAAACTTAAAAAATCTGGATTCATTGGATAAATAATGAAAACTATATTAACACTTATATTTAACACTTAAAGCACAAACTCCTAACAAATTGGATAAATTGGATTGAACTGACTTTCATTTTTCCTAATAAATTATTCGCAGAAATTGTAACAAAATATTTGATTAATTCGACCTAGTTCAAGCTCTTTCATGCTACGTAAACAACACGTATCATGAATCGAATGTAGCAAAGAAAGTTAAAAAAAAATATTGCAGTATTACAGCTCTCTAAAGCAAAACACGGTAATTGGTACAGCCAATTCAATCACTTCGGATAGCGTCGGTACAAATGGAATCTAGAAATGAATCAGGTTTTTATTCCAGCCAGTATTTTTACGGGAAATTTTATATAAATAAATAAAAAATAGCCAATTTTTTATCTTTTAAATTTTTTAACTAAAGAATTGGATGGAACAGAATAAAATTTATTGTACACCAAAAAAGTAACATAATTTAATATATATAAATAATAATATATAATAACATAATGGTTGTCTTGGACAACCTTAGAATGGATCGAAAGAACTTAAAATAATACTGGTAGGATGGTAGTCTGCGGTGAAGATACTGTTAACAAATTAATCAAACTTTACACTATAGATAAGCATATATATATTTAAATATAACACCACTATATATTAAATTTGATACTAGCTTTTATAATTCAATTTATAGCACTTGTTTTTGACTCTGTTTACTTTTCGAGGTTTTTTTTTTTTTTTTTTTTATGGTGGGAAATCATCCAAATGACTTCTCGCGCTCTGGGTGGAGCGGGAGGGCGTGTCAGACTTTTACTGACTAAAACCACACCTGTGTCCTTCAATTACCCTTTGCGTTCTAGGACTACGGGTTTCCCTTTCAGAAATTCTCCGCGGTCCTAGCTAGCGAGCATCACCAATTGCCTCCACGAGGACACGGCGGTGCTCCGCCCAAGCGGAGCACACCTCCACCGTATGCTCCACCGTGTCCTCTGGGTGGTCACTTTTCGAGGTATAGGAGAAGTGAAAGGTCAAAGAGTTATATTTGCAATAAACACTCCTCGAATATTGAAATTAATTTAACTCACAGTTTTCTTCAAACGCGACATCAGTAAGAAGTTTGTGCAGTTCTAATGCATGCAGTCAAATAAATATGATTCCGGATTTAACTTTACTATGAAATTACATTTTTTCTCAACCCTAACCCTATACTATTACTACCCCTAAGCTAATCTCATAGGTATCTACCTAATTAGCTATCTAGGAATCCATTATTATTACAATCTGTAAAGTTATTATTATTATCAAGAGGATTGGCAGCCAGCTATGTACTAATTAATATAATACAGTAGGTACTTAATTAATAATACAGCGTCGATTAGCAATATAACCCAGATACCAAATATCAATTTCGGATCAAGGATGTATGAAAGGAACCACGAGAATATCTAAATCCTGGATCCATCAATATATTCTAACTAGAATTCACAACCATTAGACCTAATCTATACCTCTATACGAATACTAGCTTCCACCAGCGGCTTCGCTCGCTTGAAAATAAGTTTCTCCATACAATCTATCCTCAACTCTTTCCTTTCCCAGGCCACGGTGATCCTTCAAATAAACCCGCAGCCCTGGCAGGCATTGGCTTTAGCAGGCCCAGTCAATCATACAACCCTATCTTTGAGGCGCGCGTAGTTCACAACTTGCCGTCGACCCGGGCCTAATCCCTATCGGACGGTGAGCTATAGGTATAGTCAGAGATCAAACTTGCCGTCACTATAAACTAAAGTGTTTAAAATGTCTTAATTGGAGCTTATAGCTAAACCACGACCAGTAAAATCTTTTTGTTAAAGTCTATTATCATCATCTTCAAAGTCTATGCTACTGACTAAATCGGTAAAGAAGTAAAATAAAAAAAGAATGGTATTTGACAGTAACGTGTAGAATTTTATTAAAGGTTTTTGTTTAGCTGTACTACTGAGCCGAATATGGCGCTTTTTAGAGCATCCGGAGTCAGATGATGAGATGTAGAGATATTTTGGGCACTCTTATATTAGTAGGCCATTATCTGATCAGGTGCACCGCATGCGCACTGGTTGTCGGAGGTATCTGTTATCCCCCATTTTGCCAGGCTGTTGATTGGGTGTGCAGTCTATTGATCACTTTCCATATAGACCACTGCACATCGCGTCCAAGTGGCTGATGTTCCTGGGGTTGAAAGAAGTCGGGTGGTATTGAGTGGTGTAACTTACATCTTACAGTGGATGGTCGGTCCGAATGGCCTGTGTTCAGCAAAGAAAGTTCTTCCGACTTTTAATTCTACCCGGAGCTGCCGTAAGTTTATAAAGGGGATGTCGGGAATCGGATTCTTGATAGCGTTCCTCAAGACCACTTGCGATAGTCTTACGGACAACAGGTGGCACGATAAAAATCGATTATTTCAAGTCTTATCACGTGTCTAAATTAGGTATGCAAATCAAATATTCTTCACCTATAAATAGATGATATGAACGTATTTTTTTTTTCTGAACAACCTTCAAGGTCACCTTAGCCATTTTTCAATTATATTGAGATCGGCTTCCAGTCTAACAGAATTCAGCTGGATACATATATTTTACATGGAGCGACTGCTTATCTTCTCTACTCAACCCAGTATTTGGGCAATACGATACCCCTTGACAAGACAAATAGCATCAGATTTTACGACTTCTCACTATCGATACGAGATCAATCTGTGTGGCTGATGAATAATAACTTAGTGGTTTTTTTAGGTGGGAGAATTATCTAATGACAAATCCCGGTATAGGGTTTTTTTAGGTGGGAAAAACATCTAATTACAAATCCCGCTCTTGGGCGGAGCGCGAGACGCGAGAGAGTGTCAGACTTTTACTCACTAAAAACCCACTCCTGTTCCTTCGTTGCCTTCGTCCCAGGGCCCTGGGTTTCGTTTTCACATTACCCATGGCCCCAGTAGGCCTCCACCCTGCTGGGCACCTACGATTTGCTGACATCTCCCTGAGGCGCGCGTGGAACAGTACGTAATAGTAACTTAGTGGTGTAATTGTTAGGTAATTACTTAAATGACACTTCACACACGCTTCACCATCAACGATTGCATTATTGCTTACCATCAAGAGGGATCGCAAGCATTAGTTTAAGTCATTAAATAATAACCCCGTATGGTTTCTGATTAGTCTGCTGTCAAAGATCTACAAATGACAGCCGAAACCTACGGTTTTTTTTCAAGGCTGGAATTCTTTTAATGTCTTCTCCCGGTATAGGGTGGAGCGAGAGGGCGTATCAGACTTTTACTAACTAAAACCACACCTATGTTCCTTCAGTTACATTTTGCGTTCTAGGACCACGTGTATCCCTTTCATACTTTCTCCATGGCCCTAGCAGGCTTCGGGCCTGCTAGCATAAAGGAGTTTTAATATGTTGTGATAGTCACCCATCCATAGACCGGCCTTGGTAAGCGTTGCTTAACCTAGGAAATCGATCGGCCCGTACGGCTGTATGGTAATGTATTAAATAAAAACTACACTCACATAATTTCTATTAACATGGAGCACTATAGCATCAGTTTACATTAAACTAACCTAATACAACTTTAGGTCAGATTCAGGAAAAAGTATGAAATGCAGTTCCTGCATTGTTATTTTTAATGCACAAACAGAGCTAGTAAAGTTCTATTTAGTTCCAAAATTAAACTTCCCAATAACGTTTAACAGTAAACATTGCTATTCTGCAAAATAAAGTTGTAACACGTAATTGAAAATGTTGCCAGTACTATTACTAACGGCTAGTGTAAAGTTAAACAATTCAACACACATGTTCGGATTGCAAAAAAATAAAAATAAAGGTGATTACCCACTTAAACAATTAAGCTCTGTTCAGTTCAGTTTATCGGATTGCAATATGTCATAATAACTATAAGATGTCGTAAACGCGAAGTGAAAGTAACAGTGACGACACGAGCATCTGAGATTGATGCAATGATTTGAACCTTAGTGCGTAGATACCGTTACAGTAAGATAGTAATAAAACTTTGTTACTGTGCGTTTTGTGAATGAGATTTTTTCTTTTGGAAAATCAGGCGTTATAATTATGCTAAATAATTTTTTTTATGAGACCATAATAAAAGTAAAATTCTGGATACTGGAAGGCAAAAAAAAACAGTTTTTTTAAGGTGAAATCATGCGTTACAATTATGCAATTGGCAAAAAACTTACAAAAAGGAAAAATTTCCAAATATTTTAGAAGCTTAATAAAAGTAAAATCTCGAATACTTTTATTTATATATTTTTTTTTAAAGAAAAAAAAATGTGAACGGTTTAATTAAAAGCAAGGTTAAGTTTGAGTCTTTTATGACTACAAATATCCAACAAGGAAGGTATGAAGTAGCTACGTGTTGATCACTTGCAATATGTACAATTCAGTTCACAAAAAGCATTATTGTAACCTTCTACATTTTGTAATTGAGGAA
Source organism: Mythimna pallens (assembly GCA_961205895.1). NCBI lineage: Eukaryota > Metazoa > Arthropoda > Insecta > Lepidoptera > Noctuidae > Mythimna > Mythimna pallens. The sequence continues at coordinate 14,766,932 of OY540834.1, forward strand.
AACTTAATCATTTAGTTAAACATTTTCATAGTAAATTCGTTGGAAATCCCACAAACTTTTTAAGTGATTACATTTACTGACCTTGGTGACACAAGAAGAGTAAAATAAATAAGACTAAAATGTTTAATTTACATAAGTAAATAATGTATTTTGGTAAATAGCTGCTCAGATTATACTAAAGTCGATCAATCATACTCAGCTTTATACGTGTAAATTAGCACTCCAACATCTCTATACTATGTATAAATAAGCTCTTAAGGATTTAAACGAAGAAACCTTCTAAGAAATATTAAATATTGTAACTGTATTAATTAGAATTATGTGTAGAATTTGAGTTAAATAAGCCTTATAATTCTCTTTGTGTTAGCCATGTTACTCAATAACTTTAGCATTTTAGATCTCAAAGTAATCGAAGATTATTGCATAATTTCACATAGTTCGAAGTGATTCGTATTTCTCAGAAATGATTATTACTTCAGATGTTTTATACTAGATAGCTTCTGCTAGTGGCTTTGTCTGCTAGAAAGTAAAAAAATATATAGCCTATATTATTACTCAGCGATATAGTAGTATTACACTGGGAATTGATTTTTTTAAATCAGTCCAGTAGATTTTGAGTTTAATAATTACAAAGAAAAATATTAAAATACACAACTTCCCTTTTCAAATGAACCCATATTTCCCTTGATCACGTCATCAAGCGTGAATGGCTGGACCAATTTTGCTAACTCTTTTTTTGTAGTGTTTTTTATCGTCAGGAAAAAATTGTTAAGAAAGAAAAAACCAAAAAAGTCGCGCCGAAAATGAGAAAATTTCAGAAAACTACGACGACTTTAAATTTTCGTGCGTTTGACAGTTCAAAGCTAATAAAAGACAACATCTGTCAGATCAGCTAGTATTAATAATAAATAAAAAAAAACAACTTCTATATTGCAACATGTACTATTTTACAACTATAATTTTTTTTCCACGCTCTCTTTACTCTTTCCGTACAGCTAAGCAAACATAAATATTTAAGAATAAAAAAAACCTAAATCTAAAACATACCAAACCTCAATTGGTACAACCTTACCGAAACAGATTGTAACCATGTGACATTATTGGCCGTTTATTGAAATTCGAACAATGCCATTTCCATGGGATGCCGTTTTGGGTCAACATGCGTCCTGCTCATGAATAAAGGCCTGCGGGTCTGAGAAACAATTCCGGGTCCCCTGTTACTGTCTTCTATAAATATCAGAACAACTTGGATTTAAATAGAATCAGACATCACCATCTGGGGGTACACAATTCCTAAAGGATATCAACAAAAGCAAAAGTTTATACTAGAAATATTTTGCACTGCGTGCAATCACAGCTAGGTTAAACGGAAATTATTTTTCTCATGAAGATATCGTTATCACATTCGAAACATTCCTGGGTTATGTGGGTCGTATGCATGACAACTATGGGTATCGGTCATATCTACGAATTTTTTCACGTATTTTCCTTTTACCGATCATAAGGATGTTATTTCGAGTTTCCATGCCATGACATTCAAATTGAGTATTTGGGAAACCACTTAAATATTTTATCTACATACATATTTAGCGATTACCTTACAGTAGGTATATGGCCTCACGATTTGACTATCGTCATCAGTCTGTAAAGCAGTCTACGTTGGCCTCCTTTTGATTTCTCGAATTGCAAACCTGTTTTTTGTCCAACTGTCTTTCCAGTTTAACTAGGATTGTGTATCTTTGTATGTCTGCCAGAGAGCTCTGTACTCTTATTGGATCTCGATCTGCATATTGATCACCAGAGCGTCTTCTTCCTCTTCTCAATTTGCAAACCAATTGTCTTGAATTGCTGACTAGCGTGTCGATCTAGTGCTTTGAGGCCCTAACTACTATGTTGGAGGTCGTGGGTTCGATTCCCACCCAGAACAAACGTTTGTGTGATGAACGCAATCATTTGTTCTGTGTCTGGGTGTAATTTATCTATATATGTATTTATTTAGAAATATATAAGTTTGTTTATCAGTTGTCTAGTACTGATAGCACAAGCTCTACTTAGTTTGGGACTAGACGGTGTTGTGTGATAGTTGTGAATATTATAATTGTAATTAATTGTTGAAATTCTTACATTTCCTGTGAAAACCTTGCTAAAATTAAAGCCAGGATTTATACAAAAGCTAACTGTAAAATAAAAATTAAGGGCATCCCAGTGAGGTACGGTTTTTGGCTTAAAGCGTCGCTGGGGGAGGATAGCAAGGGACGGGTTGAATCGAACATTGATCATATGACTTAGGTATATAAGTATGTGAGAAAACGAGAAAACACAGATGCTCCCTGAATTTTTAATTTTTTTCCATACATTGCCAATGGTTTTGCAGTAAAAAAATATACAGGTAAATACATAAACTCACGCTTTTTCCCAAGGGGATGGGTGAGCAGGTACAACAGAACACCTCGTGCTATGACAATATAAAAATTACGTCAATAGTTATGGTAATTTTATAAGTACATAGATTATGGTTGCTTGTGGTATTGATGATTAATGAATGGTTCAGTGCAATTTTGATTTTTGAATTGTATAATTATGTGAGTTTACATATTTGTGAAGTTATTTTTAGTGTAGGGGCTACGGTTTTCTTTTTAGGGTTCCGTAGCCAAATGGCAAAAACGGAACCTTTATGGATTCGTCATGTCTGTCTGTCTGTCCGTCCGTATGTCACAGTCACTTTTTTCCGAAACTATAGGAACTATACTGTTGAAACTTGGTAAGTAGATGTATTCTGTGAACCGCATTAAGATTTTCACACAAAAATAGAAAAAAAAACAATAAATTTTGGGGGTTGATACTTAAACTGAAATTCAAAAATTTATTTCCATCAAACCCTTACATGTGGTGGTGTATCTATGGATAGGTCTTCAAAAATGATATTATGGTTTCTAATATATTTTTTTTCTAAACTGAATAGTTTGCGTGAGAGACACTTCCAAAGTGGTAAAATGTGTCCCCCCCCCCTGTAACTTCTAAAATAAGAGAATGATAAAACTAAAAAAAATATATGTGTACATTATCATGCAAACTTCCACTGAAAATTGGTGTGAACGAGATCTATTAAGTAGTTTTTTTTTTAATACGTTATAAATCGTAAACCGCAATTTACCTTTCAAGTTTGTACGGATCCCTCAGTGCGCGAGTCCGACTCGCACTTGCCCGATTTTTAATAAAAGAAAAAAAGAGATTAAAAAAGAAACAATCGATTTCTCGTTGTTACTAAAGTAACAAGACCCTGATTTAAAAGGTAAGGTGTGATATTGAAAATTCATTCATGTTGACTCACAGACTTCAAAGATGAATTTGCAAATCTGGACCAAGAAAATGTTTTTCAAAGCAAAATAATCATCGCGGAGAATGGGCGAGGTTAACTTGAATATATTTTTTCGCAGACTTTGACAGAAATATCTTTGAGAGAAAAAAGCTCGAACAAATAAAAATACCTGGCTGCTTTTTTATTCATTTGAATTCTTCAAATATTTATAAATAGAATAGCAGTTCCGACAGACGTTGTCCTGTCCGAAAACTAGAATTTCATTCGAAAAAAATTGAGAACCCTATTGCAGCACACATATAGGTATATTTTTTGTATTATATGCAATTTATTAGTTTATGTATTGTATATAATGTAAATAGTACACCACGAACTACCTGCGTATATTTTTCTCCTTTTCTGCCAAACCCATCCAAAGGTGGTCTGTAAAAAATCGCTGTTAGCGATAAGACCGCCCATTGTGACACCCTATTAATTTTAAGTTCCTAATGTAATTTGTATTTTTGGTGTATAATAAAGAATATATCTTTTTTTTTACTTTATTCAATTTGCTTAAATTATGCATTACAAAAATTATTTAATTTTTTTTTTTTAAGACGTGGCAAGAAATTTATGCTAAGCTAACAACATGATAAAACTTACTAATACACCCACGAAATCAAACAAACAATCCCACATTCTACATCCATAGACTATTTTCACTGTTCATATACAATCCTGTTAATCTACGGACACAGTGATAGATAATGTTTTTTTAGTATTTTTTTAAGATGGTATTTCAATTTAGCACATGATAACAAGTTTGGGGGTAGCTCATTCATAAACATCGGTGTAACATATTTCCTCGTGCGTTTACCAAAATAGTTACTTACTTTAGGAACAGCAAGCATCTTTTGTTTAGATAGACGAGTTGGGTACATACGCCTAAGTTCCTCTTTGTATTCTTCATTATTAAATCTATCTATCAATTACCGGGTTTAATTGTATTTTCAAACCATCCAGGGACCCACTCAAATATATATACACAAAATTTCATGCAAATTGGTCAAACACAAGAATTTTATATAGAAAGATAAAAAATTCCAGCGTGTTTGGTACTTGAAGTGAATGAATGCAAATTCCTTCAAAAATATTTCATAATACGAGTAGGTATATACATATAATAGGAATACGTGAACTTCCTTAATGCGAGGAATGTTTTTCAGTTTTAATATTCGATATAATAACGTGAGGGTACTTTATTTCTATTTTATAGATGAAATAAACTCTCTGTCTGTGCAAGGATCAAGGATCTGTGTCATTATCGACTAGTGATACACATAGTGAAAACTCAGAAACGGCTGGACCGATTTGGCTAATTTTGTTTTTGACCCGATTAACTTCGTACCACCTAACAGTAAGGATAACGCCATCTACCGGCATTACCCAAACAGCAGAATTAATTTTATAATCACTTTAATTAGAGATGGTTCGCCATCTCTAATTAAATTGTATTCGGATTTTTTTTTCGTGATTTTTTCAATTTATTCGCACTGTTTAAAACTCTCTCGAATATTTCAAAACCAAAATTAGCCAAATCGGTCCAGCAGTTTTTGAGTTTTAGCAAGACTAACGAACAGCTATTCATTTATATATAATAATATTTATAGATATGTGTGTATTTAGAAATATATAAGTAAGTTTATCGGTTGTCTAGTACTGATAGCACAAGCTCTGTTTAGTTTAGGACTAGATGACGTTGTGTGGTAATTGTGAAATAGTTGTGGAATAGTAAAAAAATAAAAAGAAACCAAAACTTAGTCAGATGAACAATATAAACAACATGCATGACATTGCATGACATATTTTCACACAATCTGTTCTTCATTAGGTAATTTACTCTGTTCATTTTATGCTTTTTTTCTTTCACCTTAGCGTTAGTCAACTATCAAGCCGTATCAAACAGTTATTTAAATAGAAAATACAGTACGGACGTATAGTCTCGTCCTACCAAAAATGAAAAAATGAATTAACATAATCTTTTTCTTTTTTCAGGAAAGATGAAGCAATCAAGTATAATAATATTAACAGTGCTTGTGGTACAAGTGTACTCGGTAAGTAATTTTCTTTTTAATAACTTCAGTAGGTATTTGTGTAAAAAAGAAGCGAATCCGAAGAATCACAGTGGCTAAATATTCATTACGCAGATATTTACGGTGAAACTTTTATGAAAACATTTTTCGCTTCTTGTTTTGTTCCTTTCATTGTTTGACATCGATTTCCATATTTAAATATTTTGCAAATTATTGTAATGTTTTTTTGGAAGTCGGTTGTATTTTTTTATATATCTTTTTTTAAATATTTTACTTTTTATAATTTATAAATGAAACTGTGTGTGCAAGTTATTTGTTGCTAAAATAGCAAAATATAATATATAATATTTACTCAATCTACACAATGGTTTGACGACCTAATCTGAACTATTAAAGGGATGGAGCTATATCGGGTGTATAGCACCATCCTTCTTTCTCGCTCACACGCCGGCTCTCCCACTGGCGTTTTACGAGCGTTGGTGCTTCTCCAACGTCTGCGCAGCGCCAACTTTGCGCAGACGCGATGTTAACGTCGTGAGTTTCTAGTGGTAAAGCGCCAACTAAGTGGTAAGCGTTGCGTCTGCGCAACGTTGGCGCTGCGCAGACGTTTGAGAAGCGCCAACACTCGTAAAACGCCAGTGGGATAGCGGCCTTATATTTTAACACGTCATGGTAAGACCCAAGGTTCCATTCTGTGCCTTAGTTCAAGTACAGTACAGACCATAGTTGAATACCTACTTTGCTTTGAGTTTGGTATAAACCTAACAATATTTCAATTACAATACCTTATTCATATTTAAAATTATACATTCACTTTTAGATATTTGTACTACATCAAGGCCCGACAAAGGCCGACGACTTTAATTAGGTATATTTGTTCATTATAGTAATGTTAAACAAATATATACCACTGTTTTGGAAACCTAATAAGATTGCAAACAGCTTTTTGGAGAACAATCAAATTTACATAACTATTCAAGAAGGTACATAAGTTCAGGGTCTGAGTCACAGACCATAGAATCATCGCTGTGACAGCGGCTAGATCCGCCATTATTATTCAAATCAAATACAATTATTTATTTACATAATACAGGTTTATTTTTATTATTCGTGCCCAAGTAATGCGTACTGACCTTAAGTCGAGCAGTCATAATCATATTAAGAGTAAGGTAATTCCTGTCTTTGTTTGGATAATATTTTACCCTCAACAATATTTAACACTAAAATTAAATCTTTTCCTGATGTATGACTTAATTAAATAAAATACCAATCAGCATTTTAAATATTGATATAAGAGTTGGGGTAGGAGTCGCTATCTATTTTGTTTATGCGGTACCCGACATAGTGACATCACAGTTCAGTTAGCGCATCCTTTTTCTGTCATTTGACAGTTTCTCCTTCCATAAGATTTAAAAGGCTTCTAACTTCCTTGATTTAGAGCAGACTTTTTTTTTAGGGTTCCGTACCTCAAAAGAGAAATCGGAACCCTTATAGGATAACTTTGTTGTCCGTATGTCTGTCGAGACCTTTTATCTTGGGAACACGTGGAGGTATCGAGTTGAAAAAACCATATATTATTCTGAAGTCTGCAGTCCCTTGAAACTGAAAAAATCGAATTTCTAAGTTTACGAAAAAAAAAAATGATACGGCCGTTTATGTCGCAAAAAAACAAAATTCATAGGGTACATCCATTGACCCAGAATCCTAAAATTTGGCACAAATTATTATTATATCTTATAGCAGAATTAAGGGAATAATTCTGAAAAAAGTAAATTTATTGCTACGTACAAAAAAAAAAATTGCGATTCGGAAAAATCTTCGAGGCTCCATAGATAATTTTGTACAAAACCCTCAGTGCGTGAGTCCGAAACGCGGTTACCTATCATAAGTTCGAAAAATATTTGACCGAATTCCACTTCATCTAAAACTTTTCGACTATTATTGTTTCATTTTTTTTATTTAACCGAAGTCACGTCTGCCACAGTATCAGTTGACCATTATCAATTCGATTTTTTTTGTTACTCTAACGTTTGATGAATGTTGACGCAACATGCAGCAGGTATGTAACATGCAGCAGGCATGCAGCATGCAGCAGGCATGCAGCATGCATGCAACATGCAGCAAGCATTGTTTCTGTCATGGCTCCGGCGCCGGCACTGCAGGGTTTGGGCGGCCCACGAGCTGAGGAGCAGGTGGTTTGAAGGCTATGAAGGCAGGTGGGCGAAGCTGCAGTGGTAAGCGTTAAAACCATCTGCGACGATAAGCGCGCTTACGCGGGTTTAAATTACACTCTAGGGGTAGGCAGACAAGACTGTGTGAAGTCGGTTTCACAGCTATTCGTTTCTGTCACTAAATTTTGTAGCACAACATAATGACTTCTTATGACACCATTTTAATTTAATATTTAAAATTCTACCAAGTAACTGTCTATACGGTGGTTACCAAAATTCCAAAAAACGTTGTTTCGGTGTGGTGTGTGAAAATATGGCAAATAAATCATTTGGAAAATGAAAAAAGTTCAAAAGAGGCTTCGGCCAATAGCAAAAAGTGATTTTGTAATTCTGCGAAATATAGTTTGGTTAAATAATACCTATGACACATGATACTTCGATGATCTAAAAATATGTCAAATAATGCATATAGCAAACAAGACGTTGGTTTCACTAAAATGAATTCGAACAAAAAAAAAATCGGAAATGTGATCGGTTTCCCCAACCCCCAGTTTTTTTTTAATATTTACGATTATGGATACAGTTAGTTTTGAGACAAAAATTAAAAAAGGAGTTAACTACAATCACTGCTACGCTTGGTTTATATGGAAAATTTTAGCAATGCCGACTCTAGAAGTAGCAGTCAAAACATCTTTGAACTCTATGGTCTAATTAGAATAACATTTTAAAGGAGTAATATATGCTTATATTTTCTCGTATAATTAATGAGAAATTTTCTTGTTGCTTGGAAATTCTGTAATTTATTACAACTTTATAATGTGTCATGTATGAAAATCTTGTGGGTCGTGTAATATTTACTTTATTAAAAGGAAGATAGATGAGAAGACGTCTTAATGAAGTAGTGTGAGAACCGACGACTCATTTTATTTAGATAATACAACCAAAAGTATATGTGGATTCATTAGCATATGTGATTGATGAGGTTCTTAATATTTTATGTATGTTCAAATAATGTTTGCGTAACTTTTATGCAATGATCATAAAGCTTTATAACTATTATGAATGGTTTTATTCTATACTAAGACCCTTTACTTGAGAATAAATTTGAGACTCATTAATATTGCATAATATTTCAAGTGTTAAGGTCTTAAAACAAACGGACACCATTTTTGTTTTTGAACTGTAGAACTCATAAAACAATGAGTTTCTGCTAAATTATTTATCATCAGTCGTTCTTCTATTGTTTTTGGGCAAACCCATTATTGTTGTAAGGCTTTAGCGTCATGGTTACTTATGCGTAAGTCAGCTACTTAGAGAAAACTAAAGGGCCTATTACACTACTCGATATTAAGACAGTCCTAGTCTGTGTATATCTATGTATCTCATCGTCCTGTTTCATTCCTTTACACGACACTGGCGTAAGTTGCTCTTTTTCTTGTATGACGCTACATATACTAAGACTGTCTGAATATCGAGTGATGGTAATAGGCCCTTGACTTCTACTAATCACGGAAGCGTATTCATCGTACCATCGTGTCGTTGTCGCTTTGTCGACAAGTTTCATAGTTTTGTATGTAAGCTTCACGTAGGCGTACACCAAGCGTATAATGAAGCTACGCGTACGGACGCGTATGTGTATAGTGAATGTGATCATTAAGATGCTATTGAACTTCTGGTCGTTCACTGTTCTAGAGTATATTTAAATCAAAGTCGTGCAAAATAAACGTCAACAATTTAAACCTTTAAGTTGAAATGGGTCAAGTGTGAGTTAGACTCGCGCATGAAGGGTTCCGTAGGTACCATACAACTTTGGAGACATTATATAGGAAAAAAAACATGGGAACCCCACTTAAATATTTATTCTATTCTGTGTTGTTTGTTATTGTAGTGAAAACAAAAATAAATCATGTGTGAAAATTTCTAGTCTAGCGGTTCATGAGATACAGCCTGGTGATGGACAGACGGTGGAGTCTTAGTAATAGGGTTCCGTTTTTAGCTTTTGGGTACGGAGCCCTAATAAACGATATATGCATACTTACTTTAAATTTCCCAAAAAAAGCAATTATATCCGTATGGTTATAACACAAAAGCCCCTGTCATTATGACATGTGTGCCAACCTTCATAAAGTTTATCCTAGACGTGGCGGTGTCTCTAAAAACGCCTGTTTATTTTGGCTAGCCTGCGTGCCCGAGTTCATATGTAGAATTTAACGATTTGTCACTGTCACATGGACCTCGAGCGCTTTGTGACTTGTGAAATATTATGCGGTCAGTACCCGGTAGCTGGCTTTGGCGACGTTTTCGGGATATTGTATGGTAATCATTTTTGGAGGTCGATGGTGTGGAAGCTGGAGTATCAGTGAGCGTTTGTGTTTTGGTTGTATATTTTACTTACATGCAGTTAAATGTATTCTTTGTTTTACTTATTGTGATCTCTTAGCTACAAGTGGATACAAGTAATAAGGCTATAATATTTCCACTGTTGGAACATAAGTATAATATATAAGTTTGCAAACCGGATCTGCTTTGGTTAATGGATGTCACATGTCTCCTCTTTTTTCTATTTCATTTTATTCAGTTTCCGTACTTTACATTCCGGTTTTGAGAGCAGTGATGATAAAACATATTATAAATCATAATAATGATAACATTCTACAACTATCACACAACGCTATCTAGTCCCAAACTAAGCAGAGCTTGTGCTATGAGTACTAGATAACCGATACACATACTTATATATTTCTAAATAAATACATAATATAGATAAATTTCACCCAGAGACAGAACAAATGATTGTGCTCATCACATAGACATACCTATATCCTGTTTGGGAATCGAACCTACAACCTCCGGCTCAGCAATCAGGGCCATGACTAACCACTAGACTAACAGGCCAGTCATATATTGAAAATAATGTTTGCTTGGGTTCGAACCTTCAACCTACTACTAGTGAGTCACGGGAAACATTATTTTACTGGTCTGCTGTTCTTTGAATCAGAATATTTACGTACCCGTTGCTTCTCAGCCGTCAGGGCTACTGATTTACCGATCTCTGTTTGTCCGATATGTTTTACATTGTCCTTGGCCGGGGTACATAGATTTTAACAAAATTCTACGTAAATATTATGTAGGTACTCATTGTTTTGCGTTTCACATACATTTCTGCTTCTGTGTTTAATCAGTTAAGCAAATAATTACAGACATTAATAATTAGGCTTCCACGGTCATTATTTTCAAAGATTTCACTCCATTTCATTATTATAATTACCGTGAAAATCGAAAGAAAAGTATTGAAATAAGTGTTTTCGATAAGTTAAGTAGTTAGTAAGAAAGTTGATTTTTACTATCCAATGCGGAAACGTATTTTTAAATCATTCTGAAAATTGCCGAATTGATAAGTTTCGCTATGCAATTCACTTTTCTATCCAAAATTGGTTCGTCACTGTTTTTCTCAATAAAATTTTATTCATTTTTGCATAGCGTATTTAAGTCAGTAAGAGTGTAAAAGAGAGATTTAATATAGATTCTTTTCATATCCTTTTTAAAGTCATAACATTTCCTTAAGGAAGCGAAATGTTAAAATTTCGTATTTTAAATATTTCTATTTATTAGATTTTTTAAAAAGAGCAATACTTATGTTTATGTATATTTGCATATGTAGTAATGTTTTATTGTGAAACTTTACAAATTAAATCGCATTTCAGATTGAATCTTCTATCAAAATTAATTAATTACTGCGAAAGTTTCTAACTGTTAATTAGTTCTATTATCAGACGTTAAATTTTAAGTCAATGTTGATTTTAGTATGGTGTTAAAATCAGATAATACCCAGACTATAGCTTTTTATTAAATTTATTCACCACTCTAGATAGAGTAGAAAGAAAACTCTTTAACCGATCAATCGAAAAATAAATTTAATTTTTTTTTTTACGAAAGTGTTATTTATTTCCGGGTGACAGTGATGTGGAGGAGTACTTCGACACGTCAGTGTATTATGTGTTTTTGTATTATATGTAGTATTATGTATAAGTTAGGTTTAGTATAAAAGTATTTGTAGTTTAGCTAATATTGAAGTTTCCTACATAGTTTGTTAAACTTTTTATTTAATGAAACTATTGCTTGACTGTGCTCCATCCATGGTAAGCAGTGATTCAATTGTCGATGGTGAAGCGCACTTGTTTATTAGGAACCTATTCATTCTAACTTTGAAGGCACTTAAATTATAATCGGACTGGAAGAAAAGCAATAAAAGTAGACAGTCCAGAACACTTGCAAACACATGTTCACACATCCACACCACATGCTAGGAAACCCGGCTCTCAATGAACACAGCAATAACCTTCCAAATGCTGGTCACTACAGTCTGTTGTCCCCTCAATGACCTACACTAAATGTTTACCATCTCATATTTCATGCTCTATGACACTTTTAGGTTGGAAAAGCAATATTCACCTTCTATCGTGAGTTTTAGTGTTTCATGTCTAAATTGGCAAAAAGGAACATGAAGTGGATTCAGTCGCTTGTGTGTCTATTGGTTCTCTTTCGATGTACCTAAAAGATTTTAAATTCAGCTTATCAAAATTATAGTACCTCTATTTAACTTAGAAAATGAGTATATTATATGACCTTTGATTAAAAAAATAAATGATTTGTTAGTGAATTTATTTTACATTGAATTTATAACTTCAAATTGAAAAGGTATGCCCAAGAATTTTGTTTTTATCTTTACGGTATAGTCTAGTGGAAATTTGAGGATTTAATAATTTACTATAGATAATGTAAGAAAGCTGAATCTTGCAAATCTAAACAAATCTTACATAGATAAAATTGTTATGTGATTGTATGTCAGGGGAAAATCTGTGGAACTAAAGTTGTCAAAAAATAAAAGGCCCGTTTTGACACTTGATGTTTTTATTATTTACGTTATGTAACCGTCTATATTACATTATGTAACCATTATGTAGTTACATTAAAACACTTTATGTAATTAATTATTATTTTATTGTTTCTTTCATTTTCGATCCAAGTTTCATTCTAAGGTGTTTCTCAAATTTATATCAATACGGGTTTTTTATGTTTTAACGAGTTCACTGATCGTATAACGAATTTAATTATTTCACATCTTATGTTAACTTTGTAGTCCGGTGTCCGCACTATGTGCTTGATGGACTTATTGTACTTCGATCAAAGCGACCTTTATTTCAACTAGCCCAACTGTCTCCAGCAGCAGATAAGCCATACAAATACATATTGATCGAAATAAAAATGTCTCCTGAATGAACGCAAACTGTTCAAATAAGTGTGGGTAGATAACTATTCTTTGAAAAAAACCTCCAAAGAAACCAATCAAAATTTATACGAAGCCTACAAAGGGAGTATTTGATTAGATGGATTCTTTTTATTAGTTTTAGTCTAGTTATATCCTTTTCAGTCCTTTTATAACGCTTACGTTCCGGTTCTCAAAATCTGTTTGTTGTATAGAATTAAGTAGTACATAATATTTGTATTACATTACAATGACTTATACTTTTTCAGAATTCACAAAAGAATAGAGTAGAATAGAAATACTTTTATTCGGGACAGAGACAGCACAACGGTTCTAAACACAAAGTAGAAAAGAACAAATGTACATAGTGCGCCGAGCGTGCCCGCACCGAAAGGGTGACCACCTCAGCTTTTGCTGGGCGTAAGACACCCAGCGCTGGTTTTCAGTTGGCACCCGCAGTGACGCACGGACTAGGGTAAACATATATTCATTACTCGTATGTAATTATTGAAATAAATATTGATGTTATGTACTTACTGGTGTATGCTAGAATAGGTGGGTAGCTCAATCCTTTTTGCTCGATAGGTATGTTCAGGAAATTTTTGCGATATACAATCAATGTAATCACTCAAGGTCTTGTATTTTTGCTACCACATTCGGTATCTAGGTTATAAGAAAAAAAAGTACTTCATTAAACGTTTAATTTGACTTTCAACTTACTAATTGAACCTACTTAGGAAGTAAACTGTATCTTAGACTTATTTAAGAGCCTTCTTTCAACATTCTATCTCGTGTTATCTATTTTCGGTTTATTAATATTCTTTGCCTTATATTTATTAAAAGTTGATTGATTGCCTGCAAACACAGTTTGTTTAATGTCAACAATCTCTTAAGTATATTTCGTTATTATACTAGCAATCCGCCCCAGTTTCGCTCGGGTGTTACAAATCTTTAGAATTCTTGACTTTTCTCTACTCAAAAACGTTTTTTCGTGACTCATATAATCGTACAAACCAAAGATACGCAATAAAAAAGAGAAAGGAAGTATATAAATACGTTATACACATAAACTTTCCTCATGAATCACTCTGTAGATTTGTAAGGAACGTAAAAATCCGATCAGCAGTTTTTGAGATTATTATGAACAGACATACAGATGCGAATGGGAACTTTGTTTTATAAAATGTAAGAATATACATACGCACATTGTTAGGTTTAGTAGAAACAGTTAATATTTCGGTTTCTTATGTACATATAATTATTTATTTATTAAAACTTCATGCAACACAAAAGTACAAAGGCGGACTTAATGCCGTAGGCATTCTCTACCAGTCAACCTATTTATAAAACGAAATACCTAGACTAGATTTATCGAAATTTATAGAATAATTAAATTGAATTATTATAATAATATAAATGTATCAAGAAGCAAGGGTCAGAAGGAACAAAAAAAAAACAATGTATTTTTTTTTTCATTGAATTCGTCTACACTCATATTGTAAAGAGGTAAAGTTTGTTTTTTTGTTTGTAGGAGGTAATCTCTAAAAGTACTGCCCCCTAGCCAAGTTACAATCGTATCGTTCGCGCTGAACGCTTCGAGTAGGTCACGCCTCCGTTTCCTTTGTTCTGACGTCATCTCAACGCTCAGTCACGTGGTCCGAACAAAGGAATTGGAGGCGTGGCCTACTCGAAGCGTTCAGCGCGAACGATACGATTGTAACTTGGCTAGGGGGGCTGGTCCGATTGCTAAGATGTTTTCAGCGATAGAAAGCTGCTGTATTCCTGAGTGACATAAGCTATATACTATTGTACGACGGTGAAGCCGCGGGCAAAGGCTAGTATTTCATAAAGATGTTTTTCAAATGACTAAATACTAATTTACATTTTAACCATTCAATTAGCCAAAACTTACTACTAACTTTAGCAAAGGAAAGACTTTAAATTGATTAACGAAGTTAATTAATTTTGGTGGCATTTAGGATAAAGTTCAACTTAGTTGGTTTGTTTCGAAAGTATGCCTATAATGGTAGCAAAATATAAGTATAATAGCGTCTGCCAGTGACTTCGCCTATGTGTAAGTTGTATAAAATATAATGTGATAATAAACAATATGTAATGCTTAATATTGCGCCTACCACCTGGTAGAAAATCCCTTATGACATTAAGTCTGCCTCTGTACTTTTGTGTGCATAAAGAATTAATAAATAAATAAATAAGTTGAAAATTATCTCAAAGGAACATATTCAGGGCACAAAAAGTATCCTATGACCTTATTATTATTGATAAGCCTACCTGTATATCTTTCAATCAAATCTGTTCAGTTGTTGGAGCGTGAAGAAGTAACAAATACACACACACACAAAAGCAAACAAATTTTCACTTTAATAATATTACAAGCTTCTGCCAGCGTCTTCATCCGCCGCGAAAGTTCGTTTCTCCATACAAATTTCCAACCCCCGTTTTACCACCTTAGAGATGGACTTTCGTAAAATCCGTTCTTAGCGGATATCTACACCCTATAAGGAACCTACTTGCCAAATTTTAAGTTTGTAGGTATTATATTTTCGTAGATTTCGTGATTAGTAGTAGTGAGTAATCAGTGAGTGGTATTTTACTTTTATATATAGGTATAGATTAGCGGTCCCCCTTGGTTTACACGTGGTTTTGGTTACTACTCCGCTTCCGTGAGTCGTAACTGGATGTTTTATAATACCTTCCTCGCTATGAGGGCTATCCAAAGCTAAAATATTTTTTTTTTTAATTCGAACAAGTAGTTCCTGAGATTAGCGTATTCAAACAAACAAACTCTTCAGTTTTATAATATTAGTAAGTATAGATTATAAAGTGATTATTGTTAAGACTTTATTTTTAAAAATTGACATCAATTATATAACAATACAAATGAGTTTACCTGGCATTTAACAGAACTGTAAAGAGGAAATAGCAACGAATGAGTGGAATGCGAAGGATTGGAAGTAAGCCTTTACGCAGGAGTACCAGCAGTGTAGACTAAACTACTAAAAATGAACAGATATTTTATTATTTTAAGATGACACTTATTTAGCTATTTTATGAATATTAACAAACAAATGCTTAAAGTTTTAACTGATACAAACATACATATTATGCATAAATATCTCTGTGTGTAATAACAGTGAGTTATATTGTCACACAATGACATATACTGTCATGACATGACATTTATTGTCAAGCTGTCGTGTTAAAAGTAGGTAATGTTTTAATATGGAAATTACATCTACACGCCTTTATTAAATCTTAATTTTTGCTCTTTTTTGTCATTTAATTGAATACATTTTCTGCTATAACTGCGATTTTTCTTTATTTTTACAAAATATACCGTATAATTATGTATAGTCACATCGATAGGATACGGTGTTAACTTAAACATAAGACTTAAAGTGTAAGTCTAGTCTAGAAGACTAGATTTAGTAAATATTGACTCAATATTTTTAATAGAAAAAAAAACATATAATTGTGACGAGTATACTTAAACTCGGTTCAGAAAGAGTTTTGTCTTTAGGTCATCATGTATTATTACTTCGGTTGATCAACAGTAACATTGTATATTCTGAAACAGAATCGTATTATTCATCTAATTTCAGTCTTGATCTGAACATTACACAACTAAGTTATTTATTCATCAGCCGCACGGGTATATCTCGTAACATTTGTCAGAAGCCATAGAATGTTATATTAGTCGTGATTCCGTGGTTACTGGGTCTTATAGATCAGATAGTCAGTCACTTTATGTAAACTACTGGTACCACTGGTACATGCAAAGCAAGGCGACATCGCCCTGAACGAGATGTGTCGAATTATACCGGGTTGCTTTAAACCGACCCCGGTAAATAAGCTCTATCCGTTGGCTTGTATTGTTTCACCAGCTGTACGCAGGGATGTTACATGCGCGATTGAAAAGACAAAACCGAGTAAGTGTCGAGTCGGACTCGCGCACTGAGGTTCCGTACAAACATACCTATGAAAACAGTTCAATTCCCGTTTTCATTTTTTAGATTTTTCTGAATCGCAAAAAAGTTTTTATTTGTGACGTAAGTATAAATTTACAGTTTGCAGATTTTTGTGCACTATATTTGTGCTATGAGATCTTGTTTCATGCCAAATTTTAGGATTCTAGGTCAACGGGAAGTACTCGATGAATTTTGATCCCCTTGAGATACATATACATAAACGGCCGTATCTTTTTTTTTCGTTAACTCAGAAGTATGATTTTTTCACATCTTCAAGGAATCGCAGACCCAAATATATGGTTTTAATTTCAACTCAATACCTCCACGCGTTCCCGAGATAAAGGGCCTTGATAGACCGACAGATGGACAACAAAGTGATCCTAAAAGGGATCCACTTTTCCTTTTGAGGTACGGAACCCTAAAAGCAAATAAAGGTTACCTATAGTTGTAATCTTTATGCTGTATGTGTGTACATTTAATAGACAGCTCTGAAGCAACTATAACAGTTTAAATTGCCGTAAATGCTAATAGAAACTTCCTGCGGGTTCGGTTAATGGTTTCATCAGTTTCCTATATAATTTGTTAACCTCACTCGTAGGTCACGCTATCGTAATTAATTCCCTATTATCCTTATAATGGAAATCATCAAATAACATCTTTGGTTCTGAGTGGGGCGAGAGGAAGTGTGAGACTTTTACTAAGTAAAACCCACCCCTTTTCTTTCAGTTACCCTATGCGTTTCAGGGTCATTATACACACCATTACTATGAAAATAAACATAATAAAAATAAGGTAAACACATTCAGTTTAAATATTATTATTATTTACCGTCTAGGGGTATTTATCAAGAATTAAGTAAAAATTAAAAAAATATATATACTAATTATTATATATTAATTAAATTATTAAATATATAGACGTGATGAATTTTTTTAACCTTCTAATGTATTATAATAGAACACCTTTTTTATGGTGGGAAATCATCTTATGAATTCTCTCGCTCTAGAGTGGAGCGAAAGGGTGTGTCAGACTTTAACTGACTAAAAGCACACCTATGTTCCTTCCTTTGTATTTTGCGTTCTAGGACCACGGGTACCCCCACCATATTTTTCTCCGTAGCCTTAAACACCTCTTTAGGTGTTTTGTAAAAAAAAAAACTGGGCAAGTGTGAGTCGGACTCGCGCCCTGAGGGTTCCGTACAAACTTACCTATGTTAATAGTTCAATTCCGGAATGGAGTCTCGGAAGATTATTCCGAATCGCAAAAAAAAAATGTGACGTAACAACAAATTTACAGTTTTCGGATTGATTCCTATACTTGTGCTATAAAACCTTGCTTTATGCCAAATTTCAGGATCAGGGTCAACGGGAAGTACCCTATGAATTTTGATTTCTTCGAGAGTGTCGAAATGTACGTTTTTTGCCACATAAACCGAAGTATCTTTTTTTCTCGTTAACTTACAACTTTGATTTTTTTACACTTACAAGAATCCGCAGACTTGATTATACGCTTTAATTTCAGCTCGATACCTCTATGCGTTCCAAAGATAAAGAGTCTTGACAGAGAGACAAACAGACGGACGGACAACAAAGTGATCCTATAAGGATTCCGTTTCTTCCTTTTGAGGTACGGAACCCTAAAAACAATTATCTTACATTAATATAGTTGTTGTTTTTTTTTTAAATATATATAGACTCGAATTACCAACCTCTCAAAGCCGCCATTTTTAACCCATTGATATATTATTGCATTGCTTCATAGACATTTCTCAGCAGGCAAGTGATTACTGCTGATGTCATGTGCATTAACCTTCAACCAACGTAATTTTAATGTTTGGAAAAACACGGTGAATGGACCAGCTAGCGTCATGGCTTTAGGTATGGTAAAATTGCGCAGTAGAATGCGGAGCGTTTTAATTGAGTAAGTAGTTTAGCCATAGGCGATTTTCGCAAGGCAACTGAAGGCACACAGATGAATTTTAGTCAGTAAAAGTCTGACATTCCTTCTCACTCTACACAGTGCGAGACAAGATATTTCATGGTTTATAATTAAAAAAAAAAACCTGGCAGGTAGCGGTCCTTCTGGGCCAAAAAGCAATATCTCGTATTTCCAGTTGATTTGGCCGTTTTTTGTTTTTTGTTTTTATTCCTATACCAGTTGTCTTGATTAAACTGTAAGTAATAAAGAGGATCCAGACATAGGTTGATCGAAACAAAGTAGTAGTTGTGCCTCAAGCAATTTTCGTAAGGCAACTGAAGGTACACAGGTGGGGATAATATTTATAGCTAATTTAAAGATTGCCACATTTCACGTAAATAAATTGTTTTTCTTTCTATTTTACTCAGTAAAAGCCTGACACTCCCTCTCAATCCACCCAGTGCGGGAAAAGTTATTTGATGATTACCCACTTCAAAAAAAAATCCAGGCATTAGCTCTTGTGGGAAAAAAAGTAATATACGCATTGTTTTTGATTCCTATATCTAAACGTGAGTTGCCTGGAAGTAACAAAAAGGACCAAGACAAATCTTGCTCGCAACAAGGAAGTAAAGATTCTTGGATGATTCCACACTTTAGTGAATAATTAAACGATTTTGAAGAAACGAATACTGACTAAAACCGTACTGATAAAACCGAACCATCAAACTATCGTAACGAAACCGGTAGGCACGAGTACTCCGTAATCGAAACCATAAACCATCTGCCACTGACACGCTAAACAGACATATAAAGTTTATAATGTCCCAAAGTGCCAAAATAATTTTAGTTGTAAAGTTCAAAAGTAACTACAACAAACTGTCTTTAGACGATTATCAACAAATCACAAACGAAGCATGCCAATCAAATAATCCTATTAGGAACTAATTGGAACATCCACTTTTTGTTGTCTACAAGACGACTGTCAAAATTGACTACGAAAGCCAAATGATTCAATGACCAAATCTGAATAATTCACTTAGATGTTACTCAAAGGAATCAAAATTTACGAAACATCTTGAAATTGAGTAACAAATTGGATTAGTGAAATAAAGTTGTAATTGGTAAACTGGTTTACAATATTGAGAAAATAATAATTACTGTTGATGTTTCCTTGCGTCAACTTTGGACAGTGTCCTTCATTAGTGTCAATTTATTTTTTTGTATAATTTGAATATATTGTTATACATATATTTGAAAGAACATCATCTGTTTCGTGTAAATAAAATATTAGTCTCGTTCTCAAGACGCAACGAATAGATTTCAAAGAAAGACATAACGGCAACACTGAGTAATTTCCGTTGCAAGCAGACTCCATTCATTTTCTTCATTTGACTAATGACTTGCGCGAGATGATTAAAAACCAACGTTTAAAATAACTATGGGTATAAACAACTTGATGTATAAATAAACATAAGTATAGAAATGCAATAAACTGGGTATTTTCCGACACTTGTATTTTCAAATTAAAGTCGCGTCAGTTATGTAGGTATCCGGCTCGAAGGTCAAAATCTTTGCCTTTTCTCTCTTTTACAAATAACTTCCTTAAAAAACTTAATAATACTCTTGAACGTTGACTTTGATTAAATACCTATTGCCAACTGTTTGAAAAAACAATTTGATTAACTTAAAACGTAATTAAAATATTTAATTGTTAGGCAAGAATGGGCTATCCACTTACAATTTTGTCTCCGTTTCTATATCAATCTTGTAGAATTGGATGGTAGAAGAGAAATAAGAAATAGACAGGTTTTTGTCCATCATTTTGAAATGTTTTTCCTGTGTTTCCATATTGTATACATAAATAGTGAAATAAATAAGTAAACTCACAAAATTACACTCGTCACGCAAGTCAAGTTTAAGCAACAAACACAAAATAATTTACGTGCAGTATCTTATGAACACAGGCACCTATGTCGTAACACTACCGGCGTAATAATTACATCGTGTAATTGCCGTAACAGCAGGCCATGGAAACAACAAGTCTTGAACAATGGGTAGTACAACACATATGCATCTCAATCAATTTGTTTAGCTTTTTTTCAACTATTTCAGAGTCGTTTTTCAAATAGATGCAGCTAAATACTAGTATTTTACAAGGAGCGACTGCTTGTCTAACTTAAACAGCCCATTAAACAGGCCATTTAAACAGCCAAAATAAATAGTAAAGACGTACAGTGATTTAAACAGCCCAAAAACTCTAAAACATAAGAGATATACCATGTTGAGATTTTAACAACTATTCATTCTAATAAATATAAAAATAATCGTATAAAAAATTGACACATTTGTGCGATTTTAAATTGCAGATAACATTAAAATGAATTATGATGAGCAGAATTTTGTAACATAGAATGACCCATCTTGCGACATAGGTCATTGTTTTATGAAATATTTAAATTGTTAAAAATAGCAAAAGTTTCACACAGATAATATGCCATTTTGTGACGTAAAAATATGTTACGAAAATTCAATTTGCAGACACAAAGAATTTACAATATAATTTGGTTTGATCGAGTGCATGCCAATCTGTTGTCTCATTGATTTTCAATGAACAATATCTGCCTATGGCATAACCTAGACTCAGAAATTGTTTAATATCGAGATTGGTTTCATATCTTTATACTTCAAAAGATTCCAAGTATTAATCTAAAATAAATGTAATGTATTATATATATTTTTTAATTTTATTTATAAGTTGTGTTACTGTTTTTGATGTACAATAAAGTTTATTTTATTCTATTTTAATCCAAGTGTGACGATTTCATTGATATTGGTTGTAAAAGTTTGGTAATTAATTTCTCAAGACTATATTTTGGTAAATAAATACTAATAAAATGACTCACAGCTTCATAGAGTAATGTACAGAAAACCTTGCTCCAAACGTTATGAAACACGTTGCTTGCAACAAAACTTGGTTTTGTTTTGCATAATGACTGGACAATATCCAAACCATGCTGTGACATAATTTGTCTTATTTTAATGCACAGTAATTCAAGTATTTTTTAAATTTGTTGCAAACCCACAGCAGCGTGAATTTCGAACAATGTATTGGTTGTTGGATAAATACAGTCCACTTCATGTTCGACATTTACACCCGGTGTATCTAAAACAGTAATTCTAGCAAAGGAGGCGGCTGCGCGCGTGAGGGAACGGCCCTCACGCCCCAGCCGGATATCGATTGCGATTTTCGGCCGCCGTAGGCGCGGGCGTACGGTCGGTGAGCAATGGGTAGCACGCCGTCCAATTGTCCGGTAACCGTCCAGACGGAGCCCAAGTCGTCGACGGCGCGTATTGTTCCACGCGCGCGCCTCATGTAGATCTCAGGAAAATAGTAGGGGCCCAGCAGGGTCAAACTTACTGGGGACATGGGTTATACGAAAGAAAACCCCGGGGCCCTGGAACGAAGGCAAAGAAGGAACAGGATTGGGTTTTAGTCAGTAAAAGTCAGTCAGTTTCTCCTTTTGTATTTAGAGATGAATTAGATACTTTCGACATGCATCGCAAGCATAGAATTATTAGTTACGTCTGTCAGTTTTATGAACTTATCGCGGACGAAGTCGCGAGCAACAGCTAGTTGATTATATAACAGATCATTGTTGTTACAAAATAGTGAAAATCCATAAAAAGAACAGTATCGTAGTTACGTTTTTTTATGTCATTGTCAATGTCAAAACTGTGTTTTAGTGTTGATATTATTGTTCTTGTTTTTTTTTTTTATAGCTTCTTTTTTTTTTTAATGTGAATGTGAGAACACCGGGGACTTCGCGAATTCTTAGGTTACTTCCTATTACGACTCACTTTTTTTTAAAAAATATTATTATTTTTATTGTGCTTTTGGGTACAATATCGACTGGTCTACACTGTTCTTACATAATGTCTATTAATACTGTAATATGAAAATATTGTAAACAATCATTTTTTTTAAAAGAGTAACCATGGAGTTTCTTGCCGGTTCTTCTCCATAGGAAACGACCAATTTGGAACCGTGCACTAGCTTCTGACGTTTTATAAGTGCCCATGTAGGCCTATGTGAAATAAAAATTTTTTGACTTTTGACTTTTTGACTTTTGACTTTACACAATGTTAGCGTTTATTTTTGACTAATAAAAAACCTGCACAGCGTTTGATTCCCAATATATCTCATATCCTACGTCATTTCAAGTATATTTTATTAGTCGGTTATTACTATTAAATTACATTTAATTATAATTAATAAGATTTATTAGTCACTTCAGAGCACATGATCGCAACCCGTAGTTGACTAAATCAGAAACCAGTCACTGTAGCCGAAATCGGCTAGGGAGTATATATATATATATTATATATTACTATTATAATCATTTGATTCTAAATTCATATATAGGTATAAACATCAAATATTTTATCGAAATAGCTAATGAGGCTCGTCCAAAGCGGATAGTGTGCAATAGCACATCAAAAACAGTGAATAGTACCTAATCACGGCATGTATCATTTCCTATTGTGTAAATTTGTGTATAAATAATTATCAGCCTTGGATGATTTTACGATATTATGTTGATATTTCGAGTAGAGGAAGCGTGTAATAAATTGCTGTTTTGCTTTGGCGGGACTCCAGGCCTTATTAATAGGAGAAGTGGCTATATCTGTGATTTAGATGTTTTTAAACAGACTGAATTGACATTGTAAAATGAATGTTCTTAATTTATGTTTTTTTACAAAGGTCACTAGCCCACTGCATACGGTGAGACCTTTATTAGTCCTACGGCTGGGCAAAGTCCTCCTACTATGTCATCCAGTGGTCACGATTTTTCGCTTCTTCTTTCCAGTTCTTAAAAACACATCTAGATCATCCCGCATCTCCTTCGCGATCTGCCCGTGTTGCTCGGCCAGGATACCTACTAATCCTGTATCTTATGGGCCGTCAAGTTATAGATAGATATATAGATACATGGCCTGCCCAATCTCATTCAAGCTGCGCAGTCTTTTGTGAACACGATCTATTAATTTGGCACATAGTATGATGTTCTCTATAGCACGTTGGCAAATCTTCACACACTATTCTGGTGAGTTCTATCACTAGAATAAATTACCAACATATTTATGTACGAAGGTATATTGATTTTTTATACGTGGATTTCCTCTACGTGGATTTCCGCTTAAATATTGTTCGAAGTTTTTACTATGAATGAATAATAAAGTTGATTTCAGCTTTACTGCATTTCTCGATTCGAACTCGCAAAGTCATTTCAACTTTACTTTTTTTATATTCTTAAAAGGTTTATTCTCTCATCAATTAATTATACCTCCAAACGAACGCCGACGTTCACTCTCTCATTGTCTTTCTATTGTGCCTCTAATTACGGTATTCGAAAATATACTTTTCGCCTTTTGACCTACTTGATTATAATTTTACTATCCTCTTTGGGTTTGCTTGATTACCGCCATTGTCAAGAAAATGGTTTCTCAATAACTATCCGGCTTCACCCTTCTGATATAAGAAAGCTTGGAGTGCCAAGAAATAATAAATATTGAACCATATAATGCAGACACCAAGGTTGCGCAGTAAATATCCCGATTACACTTAACCCCAACGTGAAGAGTACTTTGTATGCTATCATAGTATTTCGTAAAGTAACGTAGATTGTAACGTACGTACTTGTAAGGTATAAAGATAAAACTCGATATATTGGTGCGTGCCATAAAATGAAATACGTTTTATAGGTGTTTTTTTTCGATCTTGGAGTTTATCTTTAGAATTTGATATCGTTAAAAAGGTGCGCGTAAGTAACAAAATTAAACAAGGCTTCAGAATTCTTCAAGTAATTTTATTGCATGATATAATTTTTATTTTGTAAATTCAATCTTTTTTGCAACAGTTTTGTAACGACAGTTAAAAATTGGCTTTTATTAAATCAATAAAAGGCAATTTTTAACTGTTGTTATCTTAAAAAAAAAAAAAACAAAATAAAAATGATATATATACCTACATAAATTATTGACATAAAAAATCCCAATAATAACATTTAGGTACAGATATATGCGTTTCAAAACACTGATTTATTTAAATTTGATGTACAAATTGGGTACTAGATATAATACAACAAGGCATCATCTACTTTCGATGTAAAAGGACAAACTTTTTGTTTCAGCAAAAAACAAAATAATAATATAATCTAGAAAATCCACGTGGATATCAACAGAGCGGTTCCCCCGGTAACGTTACCCACAAAATATATAATCCCATTGTGGTATCAATTTCACAGACACACGACTGGTTTCTATACAAAACACTTTCATTTATCGAGTACGGATCACCTTACCACAAACACAGTTCCGCAAATGCGAAGCAAAGTTGGAGATAAAATCACTATACTACCTATATGTAACAACTTTCAGATGGATATGTAATAGTTTCTGCCTGTGGTTTCACCTGCGTGAAAGTGAAATATTATTCCAAGGTCGGGAACTTCCGGGAAAAATAGTATCTAATGTCCTATTCCAGGACATTTCAATACCGATTGGAGAGCCAAATTATTATTATGCGCAGGAGAACCAAGGTTACCGATAACCCAAAGAATCAGCAGTGGGCAGGGCACATTGCCCGCAGAACAGATGGTCAATAGAAACGAAAGGTTCTAGAGTAGCGATCGCGTACCAGAAGACGCAGCGTGTGAAGGCCTCCCATAAGGTAGACTGATGACCAGGTGAGGGTTACGCGAATTCAATAGATGCGAGACGCACAGAACCAGTCGTTATAATAATATGGTGACACCTGAGAGAGGCATATTTCTAACAGTGGACGTCCTTCGGCTGAAACGATGATGATGATGATGATGATGCTAAATTTTATCCAAATCCAATCAATATAGAAAAGATAAAAATTAGTATGTATATGTGTACGTTTGTAACTCAAATCGTCTGAACGAATCGAACATGGAATACCACATATGAGACTTATCCTGAGAGTATGTTCTCTCGGGATTATTTCTGTTTTGACGCAGACGAAGCCGCTGAAAGAAGCTAGTTATTTTAAAATTTCAATATACTTTGGGAAAATTTCAATAGTTTTCCACATTCGGTCTGACGACCTCAAAAGCGGTATGCCATAGTAAGATTTTATCATACTACTCGTAGTACTTATTCATTGGTTTTTACGAGTAAAATATTTCATTGGTTAAAAGATTTAATTAATAAAGTATTGATGATATATTTCCACGTTACATGCATTTTTTATTTATCTGCTGCTCTGCCGTCGTTACGAATACATTATTCTCTTTCTTTTTAGTTTGTAGGTACACTAGCTTTTCCGCACAGCTTCTGTCCTTCCTTGTCTTCCCAGTCGGGATGTTTGATTGAATAAATTGATGCTATCTGGGATATCTAGAAACTCAGAGATAATACTGTGATGCTTTTTAATAAATGACAATTTCACTGGTCGTCTGCAAGCTAGCACCTACGACTTCGCGCCTTAGGCCACGCCTCCGATTCCTTTGTTCAGACCACGTGACTGAGCGTTGAGATGACGTCAGAACAAAGGAATCGGAGGCATGCCCTACTCGAGGCGTTCGGCGCGAACGATACGATTGTAACTTGGCTAAGGGGGGCAGATCTCCATAGACGGCAGCTGGGGCATGAGGATGTCAGTTCTCTTACTGTTGCCGTTATATCGTTCATTAGTATTACTGCTTTGCGGAACGGGAAGTGGAATGGGAGGTGACCGCCGCCGATCGCCTCCACGAGCACCGGACTTCCACCGTAAGTTCTCGATCATAGCTTGCAAAAGCCATTATCTCTGATCTGACAATCATACCTAAACCGTGGGTAATACCTAGGTACTACAAGTAGATAGGTATAGCCACTAGCTCATACTAATAATTGTGATGGCTACACCAAATTCCAAATAGTTTTCCTCAAAAATATTAGAATACATTTTATCTAAAAGTTATCATTTTTCTTGAGTCAATTGTTTTTAAAATTTGCAAATCTGTAAGATATTTATGCTGTTGACCGTATCTATAATATAGTCGTTAGTAATCAGAATCAACTTTATAATCTATCAATAAAATAAACTTATCATGCAGTATGTGTCACTTTTATGAACAAAAGCACGTGTTAAACCTTGTGAGTCGATATTGTTTGGGTATTTCCTATAAATTGTGTATAAAAAGTTGTTTTCAACGCTTCCTATTGGTTATATTATTGAAGTAATGGTTTTAAACACACATAAGCACGATATAAGAATCGTTAAACAATTTGAAGCGTTTCAAGAACAAAGAGACTAAAACCCAGATTTCTCGAACAAAATCAATTAGTATTGTAATGGGTACAGGGTGCTGTTGGGGCTGTCTAGACACTGCAGTGGATCGGGCATGTTCTCTTTGGCGCGTGTGGATGATTTTCATGGTGTAATAAGAAAGAAAACTGCCTCGTTGCTAAGCAAATCTAGCTCCAACAGCATTCTTCGAACCTTAGCCGATATTCATGATGCGCCAGTGATGACTTGTTGCAACTGCTGGTGTGACAGTTAGTTAAGTAAATAAATATTATTCCCTTTATTTATTTCATATACATATAAATTACGTTTTTAAATATTATCATTATTATTATAAAGCCAAATTATTGTGTGACTTGTCAAACGCGCCTCATTTGCGCAGATATGTTTAAATGAACACTATGAGCAGCCCATTGCTTCACTCTAGTTGAGTATAATTTATGACGCGTCAAAAATTTATTTTCAGAAACGGAAAGTTAATTGAGAGTTAAATATTTTGACCGTAATTATGTTTCACTGTTGTTTGTTAAAAATAAAATTATTTTCACTCAACAACCATTGCTTTGTTGTGGTGGGAAGCGTTTATTGGCTACCTTTCTTAGAAAAATATATAAAACAATCTTTAATTCGAATATATTATGTTCATACGTGTTAGTAAACCTTTGAAAAAATTGTAGTTGTTGTTCATGATGCATCTTTAAATAACATCACCTAACAGTAGAGTATCGTACTTTGACGCTTATGGTCTTCAGGATGGATTTGGAGTTAGCCCAGACTCGGCAAAGCAGGTGATATCTGTCTGACGGTGGCGTGGAAGCTATATGAAAACCAATTTTTTAAGTATGACAGACATAGAACGCTTATTTAGTCAACAGATAAAGTTATTCTTAAGTTAGCGTATATGTGGTAGAAAGATTTATGTAGCTTGCATGCATTATTATGCATTCAATCGGTTAAATCTTTTTATTGGATGGCTATAATTAATGCTGGGAAAAAAGAGTTTTTATGAATGCCATTGACTTTTGTTTGTGCTTTGTCGAGTGCATCCGATTAATTTATATTCATACTTAATCCTACGAATATCTTGGAACTCTTTCTATGAAACACTTTCAATGTATTTGTATTTTGCAGGTCGTAGTTTTTGGTTTCGGTTAGACCTTCGGAAAAACGAAGATTTTATAGCTAAATATATATTGACACAGTATGAATAAACAAGGACAAAAATAAGGAATAATGAAGACCGAATAGCTATGTGACTATAGATCTACAGCATTGATGTATTATTTATACATATAATCAGTCTACAGTGACAGTTCGTCACGTTGTTTTTACATGCATATGTTGTATGCAGGTGTTCAGTGAGAACTAACGACCAGTGAAATTATTTGCATTTGAATGTTGATAAAAAAAAATTTTTGAATCAAAATTTGACTCTCTTTTTATAATTGTAGTTTTTTTAACCATTACCAATATATTTGCTTCAGACGACAATACTTACAAAAATATTATCATTGAATTATTTCACAGTAGTCATGATTAATGTCGTATTCATTTATTTCCTAATTTATCTCAACCAACCCAGCCAAAAACGTTGGATCAGCAACTCATGTTTTTGAGATAAAACCAATAAATAACTAAGTGGATCCTATAAAACACAATTTACGGTCTAACCTCTATAAAATTTTCAATTTAGGACTCTCTTGTGTCTAATTCTGCTTAAATATCCACCATTAACGAATCTACTGAAGCTAATTATAATTAATGACGTAAAGAGGATTTGTTTTATTACTGTTCAAAATAACTTTAGTATTTTGTGAGTCTTATCATTGATCTTGAATCTAAATTAAACCTTTTGTATGAATTGTAGGTAATTGGTCCCAGCTAGACAAAAATAGTCTGAAATTTGCGTCATAGTTTAGGTTTTTTAGCTTAGTACGGTTTATTTTTAAGGTCAAAAAATCATCTAATGACTTCTCCCGCTCTTCAGGGAGCCGGAGGGCGTATCAAACTTTTACTGACTAAAACCATACTTATATTCTTTCATTGCCCTTTGCATTCCAGAACCACTGGTCTTGCTTTCGGACTTAAGCCCATGACCACAGTAGGCTTCAGTCGGTATGGCATTACTGCATAGACACGAATTATTGAAAAATCTTTTTATTTTCCAGACGTAGATTTTCTCTGCTTACACAAACGATGGCTAAAAATAAACATCCTCTGGAGTGATGTTTGTTAAAGCTGGGCACCTATTTCATAGATTCAGCCAATAGCTTCGTCCATGTAAACATCAAAAATTGACTCAAGGAAACCTTTCTCCAGTATAAAAAATAACCTATGTCATGTCTTCAATTCCATCTAGGTATTCCATATACTAAAAATTATCTAAATCCGTTCAGACGTTTCATTGTAAAGAAGTAACAAACATAATATATAAAAATTGCCTTCATAATATTAGTGAAATTGGATCATTAAGAATTAATTTTCAAGATATTGAACTCACATGATATCGATTTAACTATCACTGGTTAATATCGAGTCCGTGGAAATAAATTATTTCCATTAAGTAATTATACCTACTTATTCCAGCCACACAGTACTACCCAACTAAAAACCGCAAAAGCAATAATTTTATTAAAATTACCCAAAGTTAAATATATTAACTCGTAAACTTGATCAATTACTACGCCATAAAATAGTAGTAAAAGTTATTAACATTGTGTTCAACTTAATTGTCATGAATTTGTGTTAATTTAATTGTTTTGTCTCTTTACAGGCTCCGCAGTTTATTACTTTCAATGAAGGTAAATTGGGGGTGAACTTCGGTGGATATCATGCTGGCGTGGGCCTTGGAGGCTTAGGTGGGTCGCATGTTTTGCATATTTTTAGTCAGTCAATTATGATAACGACTGAGTCATTTTTAAGTAGATTAATTACCTGATTTTATTTCTGTCCTAATTAGAGGACATTTATCTATATATTATGTTATATATTTGACTATCCTCCTTACGCCGTATTTCTCAATGCTGCTTCATCACTTTCACTTGTATGATATTTCCCCAACTTTTTCCGTCTCTGTTAATTTGAAGCGCATTGTATACCGTGCAGTCAAGAGTAGTGTGGATCTGGACTGATCAACGTATTGGGCTGCGTCTACAAGGGCTTTTCTCATCTATACGATGAGCTTAATGATATTTGACTATAGTAATATTGTTTTAGCATTTTCAAATTTACAAAAGAATATATTTTTTTATATTTGGAATATTTTGTTACAAAAATTAATAATAATACCAGAAAAAATGGGCACATTGGTTTTAATATTAGTTACTCTCAATATTTAATCTTCTTATTAAGTACCCTGGTATTCATCAAACCTTATCCCTCATATCTTATCTAAAATCCGAGGCTCAAAATAAACTGAAGAATTTGCTAGATTAATAATATTCTGTTTATGTGTACGAAGACAAATTGCGCCCCCATTTATTTTTATCTTAAGGATGTTTAATGAAGCTCTATCTATGCAAGAAATTTCAACCATTTTGCTTCTCAAATCATAATCTTTGTCAATAATTTTACAACGATATTTATTAAATACAAATATAAGATATTTATTAAAGATTATTCAGACAAATACATTTATTTTGCTCAAACAAAATATACTAGGTAAACAGAAACTGATTAGGTATATTAGATTCTGAAAGTTTGGCTCGTTGCAAATTTAAATTTATTCCATGCTAACTACATAGATTTAGATATACTAAGTCTTATATCCTGAGACAATAATATGTTATATTAAAAGTAAAATATGAGTATATTTTTTCTTATTAACAGGTCTCGAAGTTAATGCTCTAACTCTCAGTACAAACTGGCACCCGTTACATAGCTAGCGCTACGATCAAAGTGCAGAGAATAACAAAATTATCTTCTATGAATTTAAGTCTTGCTGTAAAGAATTCTCTTTATTTAAAAAAATAAGTGAACTATATTAATTAAAGTTCTTGTATTGTTAGTTGCAACAAAGAATTTGATTATGTTCTTGTTATAGCTGGTGGAAAAGGAGGCACTGCAGGCGGTCTTTACGCTGAAGCTGGTACACCGTTTGGTCCAGCAGCAAAGGCTGGCCTTGGAGGAGCAGTTGATGGCAACAGTGGCACTGCCGGTAAGGAAAATAAAAATAAATCGTTATTTCAAAACGATGCAAATATTTACTACTAAAGCGTATGTATATTATTTGAGTATCGATATTGTTTTGTTTCCTTGGACTATATAGGTAAAGTAACGTTCAGTCAACATAACAAATGTTACGTTGCCCTGCATGTTGGTGTTGGAGGCATGGCCAACGCTCAGGTCAATTGCTGGCCACCCAATATCATTGCTAGCTGTGACGTGAAATTTTGGTAGTTTACAGTACATTATTTAAGCGTTCATATCTGCCTGTGACAAAATATCTTGGAAAAAGGACAAAAAAAGAATTATTGATACGAGATTAAATTCTCTATGAAAACACTCTATCAAAAACATAATAACGTAACACAACTGTAAATAAATGCAATGTTTCGAAATCACTGAAATTTGCTTTATTACTACTGACACTCTGTGTAATATTTATACTCCCATTTATGCTGCCTGCTTAATTTGCATGTATACCCATATTTTGACAAAATAAAATAATCTTTATCTATGAAATTTTAATTTTTTTGTCATGAGAATTCATGAGAGATTAATTTAATCACTATAACGACTCAAACATGAGAAAATAAATGAAGATGTCAAGTGATATGAAAATCTTAATCTTTTATTATATCAATTTTATAAGTGAAAATTAAGACATTAGTCAAAGACATTTGAAAAGTAGAATAGAATAGCTCGCAAGAAGATATTTTACTTAGCTAGACAATGATCACAGTAACTATTAATCGTCGTCAACTCTACCTCGACCTCTGAAGTCAGCGCGCAATTATCTTGTGACGCTTGAAAATTTGCGGAAAAACTCAATGTCTTGATTGCATATGCCACATTTACTCAACCAATAGCAAAGCCACAATGAATATTCATTTGTATGAATAAATGAACCTAATCAACTGTTCATTTATTAGCGACTAATTTTGTTTGAATATGGGTAGTGTTTTCTGATACGTGCTAATGTTCAAATGAAATAGAAAATGATTTGAGAATTGTAATCGGCTTAGTTGTAATATAAATGTGAAATAGGGATTCTAATTGAAAATAAACTATAAACTGTTACCTATTAAAACTTAATTGTTTTAATAGCTCATATAATGGAAGAGTATTCAATTTAACATTTATAATATGAGTAAATACTTTAGCAAGATTATGAGTTTATTGAACTATGTATACGTATTACCGCACAGAAAATTACTTGTAAAATCGTAAATAAATACTGATTGAGTAAATTTTGTTGTTTTCCAGGGGGATTATATGCTGGTGCAACCGCTGGAGGCGGAGTAAACGCAGCTGCTGGTCTTGGTGGCGCTGTGGCTGGAGGAAAATCAATTGGTGGAGGTTACTCCTCCGCTCAAGCAGGAGGCAAATCCGCTACCGCTGTCTTGGTAGGTGATAAAGCAGAAAAAGCTAGGAGGAAAGAAGAAAGACGAAGACTGAAAGAGATGAAAAAACTCCTTAAAGAGCAGAAAAGACATTGATGGGTGGCGGATTCTATAATTTTATATATAACTTACTCTATTTCATAAACGTTCTATCAGAGATTTTTTCATATTTTAATTTTGTAAAATTATTTTTATTTCAGTATTTACCTTTGGCTATTGAAACACTAATAAACACAGTGGTTAATTTCGGTATGCAATCTTATCGAACGTTTATGGATCAAGTTAATTATGTGAATAGTGGGTATTAATCGTAATAATAATAATAAATTATAAACTCTTAAATTAATACTCATTTAATCCAGAAATAAATATCTAACAAACAATGTGTTATCTTTAAAATATCAATGGTAAATCCTTCTTATCGGAACATGACTGTATCTACCCATCACTCTATTATTCAGTCATCAAAAATCTGCTGCAAAATGTGACGTAGGTGAGACTGTGGTTACTCAAATAAGGTAAAAGTACCAAGTTTTTTCTGTGCATGCACTCACGATGCACGTCCATTTTTCATTTTGTATCTCATTTTTGAACCCCCATTTTTCACTTCCCCTGTTATGCTGCTATACCTTGCATGGTGCTTTGGACAGGATGCTATGTACCCGAATGTGCCATGATCAAAACTTGTACACAAGAAGTTCATTATTTGAGATGCATTGTAGTTATTAGCATGATATGAATAATACCTAATAAAAAAACGATACAACAAATACTCACACAAAATTTTATCATTTCAGGGTGGAGAATCTGGTGTATCAGGATCATCAGGATTTTCGATCTCCGCCCACAAATCTATTGGAATACCAACCACAGTGGTGAAAGAAACTGAAATATCCGTAGTTCCTGTGGAGGAGGTTAAAACCGTACACAAGAACGTGTACGGAGAAGCAAAACTCGAGTCTGCTAACGAGATAACCCCAAGTGCACATGCTGGTGCAGAAGCTAACGTAAACGCAAACGTTAATGTAAACGCCCATTCAGGGGTCGTAAAAGAAGTGAGTAAATGGAAAAGGCCGTACTATCATCACACACGTAAAATTCAACTATTTCCATTTCAAGATATAATGAGTTCTTTATTCAGGAGTCCACAGAGAAGTTATAGTCCACTTATGTGGATACCTCGTCCACAATATAATTATGTTCAGCAGGTTCGTAGAAATCGTCAAAGGTGAATTATTGTTCCTGCACCCAGAGGCTTGAAGACAGCTGCGAAAATGCTCTGCACCTTTGTTTGTAAAATAACATATTATATTTTAGCATTTTTAGGAGAGCATTGCTATTTCTCCTGCGTCAGCTAACCGATAAATGTGATCATAGTTACATATGCTGCCAAACGACAAACATAACATACTCGTAGTAATAGCCATAATAAAACAATAAATAACCCGGAACATTCACTTCTTTCACTACATATTTAAGTATTTAATAATTATCTCGTCACTAAACATAACACTCATTAAGATCTTTTAGTACTGTAATATTTTGGCAAGAACTTTGATATATAAAACCTAGGTTTTATGTTTTTAATTCTTTTTGAAAATCACACCCATATTTTTTGTACCTTCTAACTTATGTTCTTTCTTTGACTGACAATAACTATACAGTTATAATCTTCTTTCTTTTTCAACACTACTGTCTATTTCTTACGTTCATCTAAAACTGTCAACTAAAATCTAATCTCTTTTTACAAAGGTACCCGTTGAGCCTACACCAGAAACTCTGTCAGTATATGTTCGTAAACACAAGCCCCATAGACATCACGTTCACAAAGGCGTCTACGTTGGTGGGTATGCAGGAATTGGTGGTGACGTAGCAACTGCTCCAGAAAAAACAGTAGTCTACAAAACTGTTCAGCCCATAGAGAAGAGAGTCGATGTTGGGGTTGAAGCACATGGTGAGGCAGGAGCGGCATTTAACGGAGAACACTATGGACCAAGCAAAGGAGTTACGTATAGCAAGGAAGTTGTCGTCAACACAAAGCCGAGTACTTTCTTCCAGGATATTTTCAATGTGAGCATTACTTTATTAATTGCATTGTTAGTCGTTTTTTTGTCAGTAGCCAATTTAATATTGAATTAAGGCAGCTTGTCCAACTTCATATATCAGACACCATTACATTTTTTTTTTAATTAAAATTTCGTTCAGTATAGCATTTTGTCATCTTTACACAATCTTTTTACTATTTTAATATTTATATCATCAAACTTGTTTTTTGCAGATCCCAATTTCAACTTTGAAGGCAGTAAGCGGTTTTCTGACAAATACCGCTGAAAATACCGGTATTTCAGTACAAAAGTCAGCTACATTCAAAACAGGTGGTTACTCTGGTTTCTCTGGCAATGCCGGATATTCCGGCCATTCAGGCTACTCCAGTTACTATTAAAATTAAATTTTAATTTATGTTTAGTATATAAGTTTTACACAATTACTACAAGTGATGGTATCCAGAATATGATTTGTAATAAACACATTTCTATAAAAAGTAACTAAAAAACCACATGCAAATTTTATTTTAACAGGAGTTGAACTTTTATTAAACATGGCAATGAAAATAATAATAATAATAATATAATATTCCACAACTATCACACAAGGCAGTGTAGTCCCAAACTAAGCAGAGCTTGTGTTATGGGTACTAGACAACTGATAAACATACTTATATATTACATATATAGATAAATTAAACCCAGACACAGTATGAAATCTCCATCAAAAGTATGCAGCTAAAATATTTCTGGAATAAACAATATTAAGAAGAATTTTATCAAATTATACAAGCCTTTCATTCAGAATAGTAGACTGTAAATCATGAAAATATTTTACGTCGCTGTTACAAATTGTGATAAGACGTGTAAGCGACCTGCAGGGAACAGTTTACTCTAATCTTACCCTCCCCTTTGCCCTCGTAATCTTTGTGATATTTTTATCTGCTAGCTTTTATTACATTTTTATTTTTTACGAGCCCCCTTTTAGAGCAAAGTGCCTTGGTTGGACTTATTAAAAGAATAGATAAATTCACACAAAATAACAGCTGCATCAACCCGTAAAATTGCTGCGTTTGTTTATTTTTATTTAAAAGTAACAAAAATGTAAAAATTATTTGACAGCCATGGTGTTACCCTTTCTCATTGATTTAGGTTCTTACTTCAACTTCTCTCTCTGATAATTCTAAGTGATATAACTTGTTTATTTTAAAAGGAGGAAAATATTTTTGAATTAAGGTATTCATTCTAAAATATTTGGTAGTTTACTTGAAATTAAATTAAATTTTGTATGGCAAAGTATATTATTGCCAATTTGCAGCAATTATAAGGAGATAATTATTGCGACTTTTATAATAAAATAAAACGATATTTTATTAGATGACTGTTCATCTAATAAAATATTGAAAAAATCAACTTTGAGAGTTAATTTTGTATAGAAGAATTATGAAAGGAGTTCATAATCAATATAATTCTTTTTTAATTTTTATTATTGCATGATAGTTGATTATGTACGTACGTAAGTGATTAAGTACCTAACTATTAGATCCTTGTTGTGATTAATGATTTCTCATCAATTTGTGCATTTTCTACAGACTCAGATATAACTTCGAAGCATGTTTCTCCATCAACATCATCTTCATCAGCATCCGAGGCTCATATCTCGGTTCAGACACCGAATGCCTCAAAATTTATTGATGACATTTTCTCTGTAAGTGCACGATCATTCGCGGTAATCAGGTTTTGGGTAATTGCGTGATATTTGCACCTATTTAGATATAGCACTAAGTCTAGAAAGATACACTCGTAATTATAGCTTTTAGCGTTTGCATGTATTTGTAGCTTTCGATGTTATAAAATAATAAACCGCTTATTTTTACACCTTTTTTAACTCTTTGATCAATAAATCTACGGTTGAATCTAATATTAAATATTGGAACGGTAAACTAAATAAATAACCACAAACAATAACAATTTGACATAGAGTTTGATTTGTAAATAAGTTTGATTGAATTGGTTTTCCAACAAACAAACAATTGGTATAAAATCGAAAATATAATAAGAAAAGATATTATACATACAACTCTGACGCTTATTTGATAAGAAAGATTATAAGAAAATTATATTGATATTTTACATATTTTTAAAATATTAAAGTCATATTATAACTTATAATTCGTGTAGTATTAGTTGTGCAAATACAATATATCAGCTTGCAGCTAAATAAATTGGTTAATTTTTTTTTGATATATATTATCAATGGAATGTTTTTTGTTATACCCATTCTTAATATGAATTTAAGTTTGGTGGTTAAAATGGTGATGGAGATAAAATTACGTAACATAACGCAGAATTGGCAAATAAAGGTTTTTAAAGGTAATACTAACAAACGGATCGATTTCCGCGGCAACGGTAAGATGTATATGGTGTGTTATTTTTACCAAGGTTACGAAATCGGTGGGTGTTTGGCCTGGTGAGTATCTACAGCTTTGTACCTATATGCACATTTATTTTAAATTATGACCTTTGAAATGTGATGTAATAAAACATTATATTTTATAGATACCAATTAACACCCTTTCGGCTGTAAACAAATTTTTGGAAAACAATGTTGCTGGGAGGAAAAGAGTTCAGGTGCGTACACGTAAAACCTTTTCGTGTTAATAAAATAGAAATATGTTGCATACTAATCTATTCATTCCATTCACTACTAATTCATTATCCAAGCCTACCTCCAGTCCTGTCCTTCTAGTTACCTCCTTCTTTTTGAAGTCGGTTAGAAATATTATATATTATTGTTAACATTATCAAATTTATAACTTAAATAGTTGAAAGATCGATTGAAGTAATTTGTTTTTTTTTTTAATTACTCATATTCCAAAAGTAACCGACCTGATTTATAATATAAATCAGGTCGGGTACTTTTGGAACTACCCTCGTATAGCGGATAGAAATTATATTTGGTTTTCAGAATAAGGGTTTTTGGCAATGCTTGGTAAAATACCATTGTCCAGCAGTGAACATCTTGGCTCAGACAAACATGATAATAACATCGATCTTAATTTTAAAATAAAAACATTACGGTATCCAGAAAGTATTTCAACGAAATTTCAACTGAAATAATCATTCAAACCTCCTCCGCAGGTGACTTCAGAAGTAGACGGAGAGCCAACAAGAATCAGGCTAGGACCCCATGCCAGGAGGAGGGCCAACAAACAAGTAGTGATAGTTCAAGAGCCTGCAGAGCAAAAGCCTCAAGAATCTAATTAAAACAATTACGCTTATAAAGGCGTTAGTACCTGAAGTTTACAACTCAAATATTTGATTTCTTAAGGGGAAGATGGAACTGTACAAAACTGTATTGCAATTATTACTTGTGTAAATATTTTAGTATTATAAATGTTAAATGAATATTTGAGTTTTTTCATTTCCCATGGTTTTCTTTTCGTTTGAAAATAGTTTCGTGATTAAGACTGTATGATACATAAATATGTATCACAAATGGATGTGATTTTGACTACCTTGCAGATTTGATTCGTTAAGAATCAGAAAAAAAAACAGAGAAACCTTTTTTAGTTTTATTTGAGTTTAGACTCTACAGCGGAGGTTTTAGAAGTTTTGGCTAACTGTATCCAAAATTGACTTTAGATAAAGTTATATAATGTTGTTAGCCTGCCGGTTTTCTATCGTTTACATTTCGGGGACTATGCATTTTAATTAAAGATTGAAATCGTGCATTAGAATTGCACAATTTGATTCTGCCAAGTCCGTTCCATTATTGGACCACTAGACGTACGGCTTGACGCCATTGGTACATGGTTGGGCACGCCATAATTATGTCTGTAAGTCCCCTCTGTGAGGAGTGGCTGGAAATAACTCACGGCGTCCTCACCTTCCCAATGACGCAGGTTCTCACCGAACATGGTCAGTTCGGGAAGTTCCTGCACCGAATTCGTGAGGAAGTAACGCCCGGGTGTCACCACTGTGTGGAACGCCCGGAGGATTCGGTGGAGCACACGGTAGAGGTGTGCCCCGCTTGGGCAGAGCACTGCTGTGTCCTCGTAGGGGAGATTGGCGGCAACGATCTCTCACGCCAGGCCTTGGTACAGACCATGATCCGAAGCGAGGAGGAGCCTCGCACGTGCACGTGCGAGGGAGCGGTTTTCACGCCCCAGCCGCCAAGATCCCGATCCCGATTACCGGCCACCGTAGGCACGGGCTTGCGGACCGCGAGCAATGGATAGCTCGCCGTCCGACCGTCCGGTAACCGTCCGGACCAAGCCCAAGTCGTCGACGGCATGTAGTGTTCCACGAGTGCCTCAAGAAAATGTACCGTAGGGGCCCAGCAGGGTCGAAGCCTACTGGGACTAAGGGTCTGCTTCTGAAAGGAAAACTTGGCCCTGGTATGAAAGGTAACAAAGGAACAGGAGTGGGTTTTAGTTAGTAAAAGTCTAATACATCCTCGTGCTCCGCCCAAGAGCGGGGGATGTCAATATACAGGAGGTTGAAGTTATTGCTAGTTTAGAAAGGATACAAAATGGTAATAAAAGCTGTATATTGGCTTTGTCTTTAACTATATTCATTAAACCAAAACAGTTTTAAAATTCAAAATCAGGCTTAAGTATGTAGATATATTGCAGTAACTGAATGCTAGACGAAATTCAATTTACAGTTGTACAATTAGTTAGTTATTTTTAACCACGTAACGAGATTTAAAACAAAAACTAGTCCCTTTATTCTTGTACATACTGAAAAATACGAGTGTTTCACCAATCTCCTTAATTGGAAAGTAATAAGCTCCAGAGTCCAATTTGTTCAAATCCATCTTTTCAAAATTATAACTCCCCTTATAAATCTCACATGTTTTGTCATTGTATCTGACGTTTGACGTCATTAGAACAACTCTTGGTATCACACTTTTGCATGTCAACTTTTTGAAAGTATTCATCTGCTTAATCACATTACCAGGCCTTTCGATAGCAGTTTTTATTTTCCAATAATATCCCTTCATATTATTTTTTATCGTCAAATTTCCTTTAAAATAGACTCCACCACTTTTATTGTAGGGTTCGACACTGAGTTCCACAAGAGGGTCCTTCTCGTAAGGTGGTTCTGGATTGCTGCACTTTTCTGTACTTCGCAGCGTTATTTTGTACATCATTGATGAGACTGGCACTAATAAGGTTAGAATAAAAGTCCATGTTAGTTTCATAATAATTTCGGTAAACCATATATAAAACGTAATGATTGTACAGAAAACAAGGTTGAAATAGCCTTACAATTGGATCCAGCAGTGTCCAATTAAAATTCATTCTAAATCTCGTTATGTGCGATTTTCAAAATATTGTGTTACATTTGATGACTTATTTGCTACTAATTTCTTTATAATAAGGTTGAGAATAATAAGTTCTAAACGTTTATGTTCGCATCAAAATATAGTGATCGATTCTAAACTTTTTCCATTAAGATTCAATTTATGATATATATCTCTCTCTGGCTCTGAAAACATTTTAGACGTAAACTGTGATATTGTTTAACGTATTTTTAATTTTATCTATTTACAAGCATATCAAAATATTATAGACTAGTTGACCCGGCGAACTTCGTACCGCCTAACAGTCAATGAATGTAGTATATCTTTCGATATCGTCAAACGATTGCGATGAAACGAAGTCTAAGTAATTTATCAAGATACAAACAATTTTAATGTATAAAAGTTATCTACATCGATTGCGCACATTTTATGTGATACGCGCACAACTAAAAACTTCTATAGATTTATTTATTTTTTATTATATGTATATATAGATTAGAAATTCTTCAATACAGTACAACGTAATCTTACAATCTGAAAAAGTATATTTATTATAACAGAACTGTTTTTTTTTAAATGAGAGAAGGCAGTCATAATTCCTTCAACGGCATCAGCCCTTACAGACCCCGTTAATTATGCCGGCATATTTCTTCTTTCTCCCTCACGCTTTTTGCTTCCTCCTTTGCTCGCATTAAGCTTCGCAAAAGGAGGTGACTGCTTCCCATGCACTCTCGCTCTGAACACTGACAGGACCAAAGCCGGACGGGACATACATCTCCATCCATCTTCCAACAAACAAAGTGTGTATTGAAGAGAAGTAGAGTTTCTACCATAGGAAGCGCACAAGCTAGTGGCGAGTTAGCTCATGAAACTGTATGATGAAGGGTCAGCTGTCACAGTATGTGTTTTAAATTGTTGTTCAGGCAAGACAGGAATAAACAGCCTCACCAGCGGTACTATTTCTTCAAAGCTATCAGATTCATCCAGAAGAACTTGACAAGCGAAGATGATCCAAAAGTGTAATCGCCTTACTTTGAGAGAATTTAATTTCAGCATACCAAGCAAAACTTCCGTATAAAATTTAAATATAGATAGTATCCGAACAATTTCTTGCTCATAAAATCTAAGGAATGAATTTTAGTCCTCAAGAAGTAAGGCGTAAGAACTCTCATAGGAGTCTTAAACATCTGACTCTATTTTATTCCTGAATCCAATGCCTGGAAATGATTCCAGAGAAACCTATAGGTTCTTACAGGTTAGGGTACTTCTTATAAAAAGTCTATAATATAGTCTTGGAACAACATGGTAAAATCCTTCAATATTTTGTGTACAAACTTAGTGTGCATGTTTGACTCGCACTTGGCTGATATTATTAATAATATTAGTTGGGGTTTCGTAACCAACTTCCAAAAATGATTTTTTTTTTTGCTCGACAGTTTTGGTCAAGTGTAACATATTTATATTTTTGAAATCTACTCGCCAAATTCTAGACGATAATCGAATGCATTAACAGGTTTAAAAAAAAGTAAATAAAATATGGGTGGGGTGTTCATTTATTTATTATACCTACCCTATTGGATTTTTAAATTTTTTTTCAATAGCTTATGTTACTTGGGACGATGCAAGGATTCTAAAAATACCTCATACATATAAATCAGACCAGTCGTTTAGAAGTTATGATAGAATAAAGAAACTCACATACATATATGAACCCTGAAAAACATAACACTCCTTTTTTGGGCAGTCGTATAAAAATTGTCATTATTCAGAATTTTGATTAACTGTGCAAAGCTTCTATGGATGTACTTTTTTATATTTTTAACATTTGTTTAAGAGTAGATTATGGAGGGCTAAAGTTCACGTAAAATAGCAGATTTTCAGAGTTCTTTACTGGATTGGTTTTACACAAATTTATATTTTGATTTACATAGAAGCCTAGATAATATACAAAAAATATCTGTAGAAATATGTGTAATAACATCATAATCACGTAAGAGCGGTTGTATGAAAATGTAACTCGAGAGAGGTACCAGAGGCTTTTTCTAAAGTGAACCCACCAGGGGTTCACTTGACAGACTTGACTTAACTTGACAGTCGAAACACTTTTACACGTCAATTCCTTCGTCAGTTTAAACTAGATGAGGCGAGTGATTCCTAGTTGACTACCCTGAGAAGAAGCACCGAAACAAACTCAGGGATCAAAGTCTTTTTTAACATTTTTTTCCATAATGCGTGTAGCTGTATTGTATAAAAGCTTATTTTACTCAAATGGAATACTTATTTAATATCCTCAATTTGGGATCATCAGTATCAAAACACCTGGTGTGTGTATTAGAAAAGCTTTGTAAAAAGAAAACAGAACAAATAAAAAAAACACGATACATAAAAAAAAAACATAATGGTTTTCACTTATCGAGAGCTACCACAATTTTCCGCATAAAAACAGTACTTGCTTATGGTTTACTATTCTTGTTCCTACTATGAGACGTAGACCGTTACTGCTGTCCTTAATTGAAAAATAAATACTATTTAGTTTTTTTAATTTAATGACGTAAAGAAAGAAACCAATACTTGATTGTACACAAAAAAACTTAATAAAAGCGATTTGACAATTCATCTACAAAGGCGAGCATAACTCAATAATGAGTTTTCCCTCAAAAAACCTTTGAGTAACCGAGAGAGAGATCATATTCGAGGGTAGGATATAAAAGCTTGATTATTATGTAGATACCTAGTGTGTTCCGATGATCTCTTATAGTCTAGCCACTAAACGAATTAAGAACCTGTTGCAGCAATTACCAAGCAAAATCACCGTTGCAAAGTATGCCCAAGTAGTTTAGTCGAAATGCAGTTTAAGGATGCACAGGAAAATCCAGAAGTTTCGAGTATTCAGGAACTATTTACAAAATGACATTACATCCTAAGTATAAAATGATATCGCTTGGGTATCTTCTTAGTCGTAAATTACATCCCTTGTCCGTTTACGTTTAGTGTAAGTGAAAAGGGAGTAGCCAAGAATTTACTTAGTACACTTCGTTTCTCGTTTCGTTTCTTTTGTTGTTCTGTAGCAGAAATAAATATATAAAATACGTGTGGTAAGTATTCATATTGTGGTAATTTGCCATGATTTGTCAAGGGAGGGAAAAAAATTTAATGAAAATAATACCAATATCGTCATGTCCTTAGCTTATTCCCAAAATAATTGGGGTCTACTTTCAGTTTAACCTAGTATGCGGCTAAGTACCTGTGTTTTACATGGGACAACTTACTGCCAGCCGACTTCCACAACCCAATTACAGGTCAACACGATACTCATTTATTTTTCAGTGGGAAAATCATCCAATGACATCCCTCGCTATTGGGCGGAGCGGGAGATAGTGTCAGACTGTTACTGACTAAAAACCCACTCCTGTTCCTTCGTTGCCTTTCATACCAGGCCCGAGTCTTCCTTTTAGAATCAGACCTTTGGCCCCAGTAGGCCTCGACCCAGCTGGGCCCCTACGGTTGCTGACATCTCCTTGAGGTGCGCGTGGAACATTACGCGTCGTCGACAACTTGGGCTCGGTCCGGACGGTTACCGGACGGTCGGACGGGAGGCTACCCATTGCTCGCCGTGCGCAGTGCGGTGGCTGGAAATCGGAATTGGAATCCCGGTGACTGGGGCGCGGGGCCATTGCCTCGCGCGTGCACGTGCAGCCTCCTCCTTTGCTAAGTTACTGCTTCGCAGAAGGAGGCGACCGCCTGCCACTCCTCCTCGCTCCGGACCATGGACTGTACCAAGGCCCGGCGCGAGAGATCACTGCCACCGATCGCCCCCACGAGGACACTGCGGTGCTCTGCCCAAGCGGGGCACACTTCTACCGTATCCTCCGGGCGTTTCTTCCGTACGAATCCGGTGCAGAAACCTCCCGAACTTACCACGAACAAGATACTCCTTGGATACACTGATGGTCAAACTTTCCAGCGTCTAACTGTCTGTAACGACTGTCAAAGATCTACGAATGACTACTGTCTCAGTTGACATTTTTTCTCATCTCAGGCGACCGGACACCCAAGTAACATAACGGCTTTACGTGTTACTTGGGTGTCCGGTGTCCGATTTCGACCCCGCAATCTCTCATGCATGAGAGGGTGGTTCAGAGGAGCCTAAAATTTATTTCCTAACACATAATGGAAGATAAAAGAGTATTTAGAAGACTAGCAGATTGAACATTATGCATGACAATGCGCAGCTACATAGTGCTCATTTGGTTAATTGATGCGTATATATTCAAAACGTCGGCGTCAGTAAAACATGCATGAAGTGGCAAGCTCACCGCCCAAACTTGAATAGAGTTTTTTTATTATTACTTTGCTTATACTTTCCCATAGCTGGGCAAAGGCTTTCTCATTTTCTTCCAGGTATTCTTTCCTTGAGCCACCTCGAACCAGCCCTTGTGGTAGGCGTCTAGGTCATCTCACCGCCTCATTCCAGGTCAACTTCTACAACTTCGTTCATCCTCAGGTACTCTCTTTGTGGAGAAACCTCCAGCGGTCAGTGTGCATGCAGTTGATGTGGAAAGGGAATATGAATGAAAAAAAACATATTTGCTACCAAACCAGTTTGTCAATAAATATGCAAAAATATTAATCAAAAATAATAATAAAAGATTACTAACTGAGAAAACAATATATCAAAATTAGCAAAAGAGATACAACAATTTTTGACAAATAGGTCTGTCTCTCTCGCAAAGACGCCTTTTCTTTTGGCGGCCGTACGGGTGTATGTACTTTTACGGCAAATGGATGGAGGTCCATAAGGGAGTTTTCGGGACCTAAAAGTTTGGAAAAA
Organism: Mythimna pallens; assembly: GCA_961205895.1. Lineage (NCBI taxonomy): Eukaryota > Metazoa > Arthropoda > Insecta > Lepidoptera > Noctuidae > Mythimna > Mythimna pallens. The sequence goes on from OY540834.1 coordinate 14,811,731, forward strand.
ATAAGGTTGATCGTGGGTATGAAATTTTAGCATTTTATTATTTGTATTATTCTAATAATTATTTGCTCCCCAGGGGCCGAAGATTGCCAATTTTGCAGTTATATGAGTGCAAGGGCACAACACCTTCTAAATAAAATATTATTATAAAACTGGGGCACAAATTATACATCAAAATAAATGTGTTGCGCCCTTGAGCTCATACACATTGCATGTAAATAAAAAGCTTGTAAAAATTATTTAATACAGCAAATAAAAACAATATATACATACTTCCTGTTTCATAGAACAGGCATGAGACAAGTTTGGAAGTTGCGTTAGACAACACTCCCCAGATCTAGCTACCTTACTTGAGTTAAAAAGTGCGCTAGTGGAAAAATGGTCCAACATAGAATAAAATCATCTAGCACAATGGACCATCGCAGTATACCCACAGTATGGCGTACTCAACTAAAAACGCACAAGGATGATTTACTACTCTTTATTAAAATACTAGCTTTTGCCCGTGATTTCACTCGCGTATGTAAAACATAGGTCACTCAGGAATAAAGCAGCTTTAATGGGTAAAAAAATTTTAGCAATTGGACCAGTACTTTCAGAGATTACCCCCTACAAACAACAAAACAAACTTTACCTCTTAATAATAATATTATTAATGTAGAAAAATTGAAACTTCATTTAATTGGTTACAATGATTTATAAACCTTTGTACATATTTTTACTATGCTTTTAAAAACAAAATTTTAGATTGTAAACAGAAGCAGGTTCCTTTAGGTTTATAATAACTTAAAAAGTAAACGTTTATTCCAAGTTGCCTCGTCGGTATAAAAACTGCACCACGGTCTATTTTAACTGCATCTAAATTCCGAATAGAATAACTTCCTTTCAAAATATTACAAGTCTTGTGGTCATATTTTATAGTTGACATTCCATAAATTAGTTTAAAAATAAAACTTTTACAAGATAATCCTTTGAAGTCATGCTCGTAGATAAGTTTACCGTCTTTTTCGAATCCTTTTTTGTATCTCCAAACATATCCAGATAAGTTTTCTTTAACAGTGATATTGATATTGTAGTAAAAGTTGTCAGTTTGGTTGATCACTGATATTTTAACATCAACCTTGTTGTCTGCTTCGTATGGTGGATCGGGATCCGGACAGAATTCGTCACCTTTGTAAATCATTTTGTAGTTCACGCAGTATACAATTGAAGACAGAAAATGCAAGCCCATAATAGCACCAAAAATAAATTTCATATTTTCTGTAAATGTATTTTTAGATGGAGTATCTATTTACAACTAGTTACGTACTGAGCTCTGGTTGACACAGTCATTAGGATGTCATTAGTATTTAAACATTTTCACAATCAGTGAGCAAATACTAAATGCAAATCTGCTGCTAGATATTTACTGTTTTGATATATATATATTTTTTTCTGATCGTCAAGTATGATTTGAGGTAGAACGTATACATTTAGCAAAAACACATACAATCTTCGAGCATTATATTGCAATCAATGATAGAAGGTGAAACAACTGGCTCTAAAACACAAACTAAAAAAAAAACAGAAATTGTTGGATCACCAAGAAATTGAAAATAAGCTAGCTGGCTTAACGCTAAAATAAATACACACATAGTAAACATATTTTTCTGCGAGAAAATAAGGGACAACTGAATTTAACAGAGCTAATAACGAATTCTTGATTAAAGTGACATACTATATTTCTTAACAAGACGTGAGATCGCGCGTGTTTTATTGATATTGGCAATGTACAACAGTAAAGATCAGAGAAAATATATTAGACCTTTGTAAATAAAATGCGGGATTGCATACAAAGACAGGTTTCCTTAGCATTTTGGTAACTTATGAAATAGACGTGTATACCAATTCGCCTTGTAGGTAGGAAGTTAGCAGCACGATCTAACGTAGCTATATCCATTCTATGTACAGAATAATTCCCTTTATATATTTCACAGGTATCTTGATTGAACTTGATTGAAGAAAGTCCAGCAAGTGCTTTAAAAAGAAAACTTTTGCAGGTCAATCCTTTGAATTCGTTTTCGTAGTATATTTTTCCAGATCTTTCGAAACCATTTTTGAATTTCCATGTGTACCCCGATAAATTTTTTTTCACAGTGATGTTGGCTTTGTAGTAAAAGCTTTCAGTATTGTTAACTACGGTCATGGTCATATCGACTTTTCTATCTTGGTCGTATGGTGGGTCTGGATCTGAGCAAAATTCGTCACTTTTATGAATCATTTTGTACTTTACACAAAACACTATGGATAGAAGTTCCAAAACGAATATTATACTACATTTATATTTCATATTTGACCAGAATATGTTCGTTACTATTAAAGTCACAGTTGCCATAGACGAATCATTTTGGGATTGTTCAATTCATAGAAGTTACTGGTTAAAATCATTTAGATAAATCTCACATAATTTCACAGCCAAATGAACACAATATATATGTACTTATGTGCCATCATCAAATGAATAAATTGAATTTAAATGGTTCTTTCCTGATTATAAGATACCAATTTAAATAGGCAAAATATTTTGTTCCAGCAGACACAATAATAGCAAAAATACAAGTTTACATTGAGAAATGCCATAATATAAAAAGGTTCTCACTATCATTACATACTAAAGAAAAATAATCATATTCATTTTTTAAAAGCAGTAAACTTTTTTGTTTTAATTAAAATTCGAAGCGTTTATTTCAGTTAAACCTTGTTCAGTACCTTTTGAATAATCAAGGAGCCGATCAGTTAGAAAAAAACACATTCCAAAGCTTAGATCTCTATGGAAAAGCACGTTCAAGAAACTACATAGACATTCATATTCATATTTTTATATGATTATTTACGAGTTTTGTAAAAACCTCTACATTTGTAACTTTCTATATTTGTTACCTCAGATCTCAGTCACTTATGTACCGAATCATAAAATTCTATTTAATTGAAATGTCCAAATTGGTTCCATTTTTGCAATTACCAGTTTTACAATTCCAGTTTTTATGACGGGATCCATAAACAAAGGAGGAAACTTGTACAATATTATAAGCTATCATATTCTCGCCAGCAATACAAGTATTTGCATTCAGAAAGTACCACGTCTTGATAAAGTGAGAATGACGAAGAACACTGTAGATGAACAACAAACACACAGATGTCTCAAGTAAGATAGCTAAACGGCTATGAAACAAATATAAATCATGGTATCATCGAACTGATCTAATGATGAAATCAGAAGGTAGACAATGGAACTTTGCAATAAAGCAATGTATCTTCGTCGTGTTTGGGCTTATTGAAGAGAGACAAAAAATGTGACTATAAATGATTTGAATTTTATTATTATTCTATAGATACTAAGGTACCTATATATATATAAGGCTTCGCCCGCGTGAAAGTACGTTTCTCCATAAAAACTTTGGAAGCCCGTGGTCCAACATAGAATAAAATCATCTAGCACAATGGACCATTGCAGTATTCCCACAGTATGGCGTACTCAACTAAAAACGCACAAGGATGATTTACTACTCTTTATTAAAATACTAGCTTTTGCCCGTGATTTCACCCGCTTATGTAAAACATAGGTCACCCAGGAATAAAGCAGCTTTAATAGGTAAAAAAAAATTAGCAATTGGACCAGTACTTTCAGAGATTACCCCCTACAAACAACAAAACAAACTTTACCTCTTAATAATAATATTATTAATGTAGAAAAATTGAAACTTCATTTAATTGGTTACAATGATTTATAAACCTTTGTACATATTTTTACTATGCTTTTAAAAACAAAATTTTAGATTGTAAACAGAAGCAGGTTCCTTTAGGTTTATAGTAACTTAAAAAGTAAACGTTTATTCCAAGTTGCCTCGTCGGTATAAAAACTGCACCACGGTCTATTTTAACTGCATCTAAATTTCGAATAGAATAACTTCCTTTCAAAATATTACAAGTCTTGTGGTCATATTTTATAGTTGACATTCCATAAATTAGTTTAAAAATAAAACTTTTACAAGATAATCCTTCGAAGTCATGCTCGTAGATAAGTTTACCGTCTTTTTCGAATCCTTTTTTGTATCTCCAAACATATCCAGATAAGTTTTCTTTAACAGTGATATTAATATTGTAGTAAAAGTTGTCAGTTTTGTTGATCACTGATATTTTAACATCAACCTTGTTGTCTGCTTCGTATGGTGGATCGGGATCCGGACAGAATTCGTCACCTTTGTAAATCATTTTGTAGTTCACGCAGTATACAATTGAAGACAGAAAATGCAAGCCCATAATAGCACCAAAAATAAATTTCATATTTTCTGTAAATGTATTTTTAGATGAAGTATCTATTTACAACTAGTTACGTACTGAGCTCTGGTTGACACAGTCCTTAGGATGTCATTAGTATTTAAACATTTTCACAATCAGTGAGCAAATACTAAATGCAAATCTGCTGCTAGATATTTACTGTTTTGATATATATATTTTTTTCTGATCGTCAAGTATGATTTGAAGTAGAACGTATACATTTAGCAAAAACACATACAATCTTCGAGCATTATATTGCAATCAATGATAGAAGGTGAAACAACTGGCTCTCAAACACAAACTAAAAAAAAAACAGAAATTGTTGGATCACCAAGAAATTGAAAATAAGCTAGCTGGCTTAACGCTAAAATAAATACACACATACTAAACATATTTTTCTGCGAGAAAATAAGGGACAACTGAATTTAACAGAGCTAATAACGAATTCTTGATTAAAGTGACATACTATATTTCTTAACAAGACGTGAGATTGCGCGTGTTTTATTGATATTGGCAATGTACAACAGTAAAGATCAGAGAAAATATATTAGACCTTTGTAAATAAAATGCGGGATTGCATACACAGACAGGTTTCCTTAGCATTTTGGTAACTTATGAAATAGACGTGTATACCAATTCGCCTTGTAGGTAGGAAGTTAGCAGCACGATCTAACGTAGCTATATCCATTCTATGTACAGAATAATTCCCTTTATATATTTCACAGGTATCTTGATTGAACTTGATTGAAGAAAGTCCAGCAAGTGCTTTAAAAAGAAAACTTTTGCAGGTCAATCCTTTGAATTCGTTTTCGTAGTATATTTTTCCAGATCTTTCGAAACCATTTTTAAATTTCCATGTGTACCCCGATAAATTTTTTTTCACAGTGATGTTGGCTTTGTAGTAAAAGCTTTCAGTATTGTTAACTACGGTCATGGTCATATCGACTTTTCTATCTTGGTCGAATGGTGGGTCTGGATCTGAGCAAAATTCGTCACTTTTATGAATCATTTTGTACTTTACACAAAACACTATAGATAGGAGTTCCAAAACGAATATTATACTACATTTATATTTCATATTTGACCAGAAATGTTCGTTACTATTAAAGTCACAGTTGCTTTAGACGAATAATTTTGGGATTGTTCAATTCATAGAAGTTACTGGTTAAAATCATTTAGATAAACCTCACATAATTTCACAGCCAAATGAACACAATATATGTACTTATGTGCCATCATTAAATGAATAAATTGAATTTAAATGGTTCTTTCCTGATTATAAGATACCAATTTAAATAGGCAAAATATTTTGTTCCAGCAGACACAATAATAGCACAAATACAAGGATACATTGAGAAATGCCATAATATAAAAAGGTTCTCGCCATCATTACATACTAAAGAAAAATACATCATATTCATTTCTTAAAGGCAGTAAACTTATTTTTTTAAATTAAAATTCGAAGCATTTATTTCAGTTAAACCATGTTCAGTCTCTTTTGAATAATCAAGGAGCCGATTAGTTAGAAAAAAACACATTCCAAAGCTTAGATCTCTATGGAAAAGCACGTTCAAGAAACTACATGGACATTCATATTCATATTTTTTTATGATTATTTACGAGTTTTGTAAAAACCTCTACATTTGTAACCTTCTATATTTGTTACCTCAGATCTCAGTCACTTATGTACCGAATCTTAAAATTCTATTTAATTGAAATGTCCAAATTGGTTCCATTTTTGCAATTACCAGTTTTACAATTCCAGTTTTTATGACGGGATCCATAAACAAAGGTGGAAACTTGTACAATATTATAAGCAGTCATATTCTCGCCAGCAATACAAGTATTTGCATTCAGAAAGTACCACGTCTTGATAAAGTGAGAATGACGAAGAACACTGTAGATGAACAACAAATACACAGATATCTCAAATAAGATAGCTAAACGGCTATGAAACAAATATAAATCATGGTATCATCGAACTAATCTAATGATGAAATCAGAAGGTAGACAATGGAACTTTGCAATAAAGCAATGTATCTTCGTCGTGTTTGGGCTTATTGAAATTATTATGAGGGCCACAAAATGTGACTATAAATGATTTGAATGATAATATTCTGTAGATACTAAGGTACCTATTTATAGAATACTAGCTGCTGCTAGCGGCTTCGCGCGCGTGAAAGTACGTTTCCTCATAAAACTTTGGAACCCCGTTTCATCCCCTTAGGGGGTGAATTTTAGAAAATCCTCTCTTAGTGCTAGCCTACGTCATAAAAGGAAAACTTGTGCAAAATTTCATATATCTAGTCCCAGTAGTTCCGGCTGTGCGTTGATATGTCAGTCAGTCAGTTTCTCCTTTTATATATATAGATTATCATTCAAAACTGTAGTAAGCTGTAGAACTTGCACTTGCTTGTAGTGATTGGGGGAGCTAAAAGTAACTAGCTATTTTTTTTTAATTTCATAAGTTATGGAAAATTCTGGCCCAGCTGGTTTTTTAGTTGGGAAATCATCCAATGACATCTGCCGCCCTTGGTCGGGGCGGAAGGGCATGTCAGACTTTTACTGATTAAAACCCACTCCTAATTCCTTCGTTGCCTTTCATCCCAGGGCCGGGTTTTCCTTTCAGAAGCGAAACCACGGCCCCAGTAGGCTTTAGCCCTGCTGGGCCCCACGGTTCGCTAACATCTCCTTGAGGCGCGCGTGGAACACTACGCACCATCGACGACTTGGGCTTGGTCCGGACGGTTACTAGACGGCCCATTACTCGCCGTCCGCAGTCCGCGCTGTCGGATGAGGCAAAGATGATTTATAAATTAGTTAAGTTAGCAATTGAGCAAAATATTTCTAGTTTATGATGCCTATAAAGGTTGCATGATTATGCCTCATCAAACCCTTTTTAAAATAAAAAACCATTACGTCTTAATGATAAAATAATACATAACGTAAGTAAGATATCTTCTTAGAGGCTTAAAGCTTGTGTCGTAAATCACATCCCTCTTCTACTTGCCGTTAGAGTAAATGGAAAGGGAGCAGTCGAGAATTTACTTAGCACATTTCGTTCTTGTGTATTGTGTAGCTAATATTTTATATCACAAAAATAAGAAACATGTGTGGTAATTATTTTCATATCCTAGGTAATTTTTAGATAAGAAGTCTCATACGACAGTATGTATTGGTGAAAAGATGACTATTGTACACTTTTAAATGGTTTTCTTGCACCTATAGATGCGTGCAATATATCCAAATGATGGAATTTGTAGATATGTTACAGCTACACCTAGTTGACTCAACTAGGTGCAGCCGGCCACGTGCGATTAAACTTAGATGTATCCTACTTATCTTCGGTTAGGCCTAGGTTCAGTCTTCAGCTAGAACTAGGTGCAGCCACACACCAGTGGTTAAACTTAGTTGTATCCTATTTATAATCGGCTAGGAGTAGGTTTTCAGTGCAGCTAAGTATTTTGGTTTTGTTATGAGATTCTGATTTTGCGATACACAATTGATTCGATTATATTGAAAAATAAAAGACAATGATACTGAAGATTTTTTCACAGTTTCAATTATGGACCGCGGACTTGAGTACCTATATGGTTTTAATTTCAAATTGATACCTCCACGCGATTTCGAGATAAAGAGTCTTGACAGACAGACAGACGGACAACAAAGTGATCCTATAAGAATTCCGTATTTTCGTTTTGAGGTACGGAACCCTAAAAATAAAGTTTTATTTCTAACTATGGTAATACTATTTGGATACACCTAAGTTTAACCACCGGTGTGCGGCTGTAACTAGAAGGCTTACCTAGGTCTAACCAAAGATAATTAGTAGGATACACCTAAATTTTACCGCACATAGCTGGCTGCACCTAGTTGTAGCCGGCAAAAACTAGGTGTAGCCACACTTCAGCTATTAGCCGTAACAGATACATACTAGATACTAGATGCGTATTGGGTTTTTCTAATTTAACAGAATAAAACTTTTTTTTTTGAGGTGCGAAATTATCGAAACTTTTCTGCTCTAGGGTAGAGCAAGAAGGCGGATCAGACTTTTGCTGACTAAAACTCCCTTTCAAAAATTTTCCATGGCCCTTGTGAGCATCGATGTTACTGTGTCTCTACGGTTTTGCGAAATCTCTTTGAAGTGTGCGTAGAAAACTATGCGCCTACAATATCTCGGGCTTGGTCTTTACCCGACGGCTAGACGGCGAACTATCCATTACTCGCCATCCGCAAGCCCACGCCTGTGGTGTTCGGGGATCACCCTGCAATTCCCGACACCTAGGGCATCTCCTGTGGCGGTGGCTGGGGCATGATGATATCCGCTTCCTCACGGTTACTGCCAACTCTTTCACTAGCATTACTGTTTCGCAGAAGATTGCACCCCTTTATTTTCCTCTCGCTCCAGACCATGGCCTGAACCAGGGTCAGACGCGAGTGGTGCAGCCAATCGCGTCCACGAGGACATGGTGGTGCTTCATCCAAACGTACTCTTCTCCTCCACTCCTCCGTGTCCTCCTAGCCATTCGATCAGAATAACACTAGTTCCTAGTGCTATTTTATATTTTTGTTTTACAGTCAATTAATACAGTAATCAATAATTGACTGTAAAACTAAAATGACTGTATTTAAAATACATGCATGTTTTATCAATTTTTATTTTGCAAGAAAATTTTAATACAATTTTATTGATGCTGACAGCTTTATTTTTCAACACTTGTGTTTTATATTTTTATGAATAACATTCGGGTTTGTATGCAGAAGCAGGTTCCTTTAGGCTTATAAAAACTTAAAAAGTAAACGTTTGTCCCTAAACGTCTCGTTGGTGTCAAAACTGCGGCACGGTCCATTTTAGATATTTCCAGTTTATGAATAGAGTAATTTCCTTTGAAAATGTCGCAAGTTTTATGGTCATACTTTATGGTTGACATTTCATAAATAACTTTGAAAATAAAGCTATTGCAGGACAATCCTTTGAAATCATGTTCGTAGATAATTTTACCATCTTTTTCGTATCCCTTTTTGTATCTCCATATATAACCGGACAAGTTTTCCTTGACAGTAATGTTAGCAGTGTAATAGAAGTTATCACTGTTATTAACCACAGCAATGTCGACTAAAAACTTCTTGTTTGCTTCGTACGGTGGGTCAGGATCCTGGCAGAATTCTTCTCCTTTGTAAACCATTTTGTACTTTAGACAAAACACAATAGAAGATAGAAGATGTAAGCCAATAATGGTGCCAAAAATAAGTTTCATATCGACGTAGTTGTATGTATTTTAAGAAGGAATACTGGTTTACGACTGGTGTACTGGGTTCTAATTGAGTCAATAGAATGTCACTGGCTAGTATATAATTAACTACCATTTACTTTGTCAATAAAATAATTTTACAGTCACTGAGCACATAATACATACCAATCTATTCCTAGATATAACTATTTATCCCTTTATATTCGTATCTTTTCTGATCATCAGAAATGATTTTAGGGTAAAAATAAAAAAAACAAAATAATTATACAAACTATGACGGTACTATTTCAATGAGAGGTAAACAATTAGCTTGTAAACTCAAGAGAAAACTGGAAATAGTAACACTATTGCTTTGTGCAACTGTACACTTTGTGTAGATACTGGCGTATAGAGTACTTAACACTTTATACATCATTTACCCTGGTCTCCAGACTAGAGAGTGGAAACGGCGAGAGATGTCGTGTGGTGTTCCGCAGGGATCGGTACTAGAACTGCCCTTGTGGAACATCATGTACGACTATGTGCTGCACGGCGACCTCCCTGACGGGGTCAGCGTGGTCTGTTATGCAGACGACACGCTGGTCCTGGCGCAGGGAGAGTCGTACCGGGCTGCTGTCGAACTAGCGACACGCGGGGTTGGAATAGTCACTGAGAGGATCCAGCATTTGGGAGTCGAGGTGGCGCTGCACAAGTCCGAGGTCATGTGTATTCACGGCCCAATTAAAGGTAGGAGTTCACATCGGTGTCGGGTCGACGATGAAGTACCTGGGACTCGTCCTCGACAGCGGGTGGAAGCCGGTGGTGCAGCTGAACGCATACCAGAGGGTCATGGCCCTACGGATGGTGTGGGGATACCGCACGGTTTCCCGCGAAGCGGCGAGCTTCCTTGCTGGTCTGCCACCATGAGATCTGGAGGCAATAGTCTTTGCACGCATGCACGATTTGCGCGTGGAGACTTAACGCCGGAGCGAAACACCGTGGCGGCGTTTTTTTTGGTGGCGGATAGAGTTCCGGCGGGATCTCATAGTAAAATAGCGACAGCGATTGTCGCAATCCAGTACTAGGCACGCCATAATTATAACGGTAAGTCCCCTCTTTCAGGAGTGGTTGGAAAGATCTCACGGCTCCGTATAACGCAGGTTCTCACCGAGCATGGTAAGTTCGGGAAGTTCCTGCACCGGATTCATGAGGAAGTAACGCCCGGGTGTCACCACTATGTGGACCGCCCGGAGAATACGGTGGTGGAGCATAGAGGTGTGCCATGCTTGGGCAATGGGTAGCTCGCCGTCCGACTGTCTGGTAACCGTCCGGACCGAGCCCAAGTGGTCGACGGCGCGTACTGTTCCACGCGAGCCTCAAGAAAATGTCACCAAACCGTAGGGGCCCAGTAGGGTCAAAGCCTACTGGGTTTGTTTCTGAAAACCGTCCGGACCGAGCCCAAGTAGTCGACGGCGAGTACTGTTCCACGCGCACATTGTACAGTGACCCATTAAAAGTGCTTAGATACCTTAACGCCTATTTTCCCTTGCATATTAGAGTTCAAGTTTTCGAAAATTAAACTAGATGGCGTTGGTTTCTTCACAGCTAAGTGGTGAGCAAAGGCAATCTCGCAAAGTATAAACTTGACTTTTAGTTTAACAAATAATAGACACATGCGTCATCGTTGTCGTCAACAACTGATTGTAGTTCATAATTTCATCAACTTAACATAAGTCAAGATGGCCTAGTGGTATAGAGCACACAGATTGAAGCGCAAATCAGTGTGCCGCAAGTTCGAATCCCACGCAATTGTTGACTTTTTGTAAGTTCTTACCCGATTGGAAATTATGGATTAGCATTACATATATTAAATTATTCTTAAACTTGTTCACACATTTCTTAGAGTTAGAAAGGGATCACAAAAAAACTAAATAAAGAATTACATTTCTGCGAGGTAGACATAAGTTTTAACTTGACCGAAATGAACTGTCGTTTGGTTGTAGTTGTTGGTTAGTGACGTGTGGTTAACAGTATTGTAATATTCGCAAAATGCAAGCTAATATTAGTATTGAAGTGAGGGCGACTATCATTGGGCTGCATAAAAGCGGTCTTAATAAAACACAAATATCTGAAGAAACCGGACTGAATGTGAGTATAATAGCTATTAATGAATTGTAACTTTATTATAAATTAATCTTCTAATAAAAATGTATGCCATTTATGAATCCATCCATCGTATCTTTATGAGGCTTAAAAGAGAAATACATAAATCGTTGGGTTTATTGGATTGGTTATTGGATTTATAAATGCAGTTTTATTTTAAAATTATATGCAATCATTATGATTGTTAACATTTTATATAATGAAAATGAAGTCAAGTAGGTATAGCTGCCTAATATATTTTTTTTTTTGTTTTAGAAAAATACTGTAAGTCTTTGGATAAAAAGATATGAGGAAGAAGGTAGCCTTGCTAGTCGAAAGAGAAGTGGGAGACCGAAGCTTATTAGCGAGGCGCAGCGACAACATATGGTGGACGTATACAAAACGTATGGTTTCGCACCAACGAGACATTTTGCGGAATTATATGACACCTCGATGGATACTGTTCGCCGTGCACTTCACGCTGAAAGTGTGCATCACAGAAAACCTGCTAAAAAGCCGTACTTGACAGAGAAGCATAAACAAGAACGATTACGTTTCGCACGTGATTATTTAGATTTTGACTGGAATACTGCGGTATTTTCAGATAAAAAAACATTTAAATCCAGTCAAAAGGGCAGGCTTCACTTATGGCGCAAGAATAACACTCGCTGGTGTGATAACAACATTATTCCTAACACCGAATCAGGTCGAATCACAATTAATATGTGGGGATGGATGAGTGCAGCAGGACCAGGAGAACTGGCTTTCATTCCTCCACGCGCAAACAGTTCAACTTATGTGGAAGTGTTAGACTCAATTATGCTACCTACTGTGCGCAACATTTACCCAGCTGAAGAGTTAGCACAATTTCCGTTTGTCCAGGATAATTGTCCTATTCACCGAGCGAGTACTGTGCGTGAGTGATTTCACAATCACCCGGAAGTAATTGTTATTCCATGGCCAGCGCGATCACCCGACCTCAACCCCATAGAAAATCTATGGGGTTTGATGGTGCAAAGGTGGGACTCACGGAATGTGAGGTCTACGGAACAATTAAAATCCCATTGCATGAAGGTGTGGGAAAGTTTTAGAGGGAGCGAAATATGCGGTAATTTGGTTGGGTCCATGCGCAAACGTCTACTTGACTGTATCGAAAATAATGGGGGTTATACAAAATATTAAGTTTTAGTAAAATCAGTAGGTGTAATTAAATATTTAGTAGGCCATTTTATTTTAACATATCCATGATTATTCGTTAACAAACACTGTATTATATTGTGTTTACTTTCGTTTAAAACAGCTATATCTTTTAACTTGTGCCATCGCCTTATGTTAAGAATTCAGTGAACTCGCTATCAATTTTGTTGACAATAATCATGATTCTATTTTGTTTTTTATTCTTCTACCCACACTGTTCTAACATAATAGTTCAATTTATTTTTCTCATCTAATTGACGATTATCTTGTGAGAACTAAAGTTCTTTTAACAGAAATTGAGGTTTAGTTTCAATCTTCTTTTCGTCAAGAAAATGAACAATTAAGCTATGACCTCAATACATTCATTGTGACGTTACATAAAAATAAAATGTTTACAAAGTCTAAATCATATATCACTTTTCAATAAATAACTGGATATAAACAATTATATTTTATTTTATTAAATTTTTAATATCCTTTCATTGTTACGTTATTCATATTATGAATGGTCTAAGTGGGTATACTTCCAACAAACAATCTTACACGTAACATAGATAACGGTTACAAGATAAATTTTTTGTCTAGGTAACAATTCGACGTCACAATTCTCATAAATGTTTAATTTGTAAATATAAAGAATAAAGATTTTTATTAAACACGTCTTTTTATTTCCACCTTACATCATCGAAAAGATGTAACAACTAAATAATTGAAAATTACGAATGTGTTCTTCTTGTGGTTAATAGATCATATTCGTAACTTGCAACTATTTAGTGCAAAAAATGCAATAGTATTTTTCATAGAAATATAAAAAACAACTATATTAATATAGATTGGGAATTTTCAAAGTAAGAAATAACCAGGACCGACCATGATTTGAACTTGGGCTACGTTGTTTGCGAATCCAACACTTAGTTCATACGGCTACCAGCACATGATATATTTGCGTGAATTTTATCAATGCAATGGTAAGAACAAGTCGCCTCTGTGACTGTGTGATGCGTATTCAATGGCACAGAAAAATAATAATGATGTTTTAAGCTCAGTGCGACGACAGTTCCTTAATGTGTGTTATCTGTGGAATGTGGATACTCATACACGCACACATACGAACGGAAGTATCGTGCTCGCTCGGTTCGTAGCAATGTAATCTTTAGCGTTCTTATGGACTTTTGCAGTGAGGCCTGTAAATCCATATTCAACCTACCCTCTCAAGTTTGAAAACTAACACATAGATAATCAAATATTTATAAATTGATATTCAATTTTAATATCTTCATCTCTTTAAAAGAAATTATAAATTATTTCAATGTTTGAAGAAACAAAAAGAAAGTACAAAAATAAGCATTAGTTAAGCATTAATCATTTGAAGCACAGCGGCGCCATCTATTAACAGTATAATGTAATGTTGTCGATAGCAACATTTCAATCTGGTTTTACGCTAGATGGCGTCATTTCTCGCTTCACACGATTTTAGTTCTGTAGTACCTATGGACTTTTGCTTTCGACCGTACACACGATGCACAATGTGATGTATATGTAATGTGATGTGGTGTGTGTGTGACGTACGATGTGTTCGATGTGATAGTTGTGGCATGTGATAGGGCCTGGATGGTCTGAGATGATATAAAATTACAAATAAGGAGTAGAAATTTTATATGAAGGCTTAAATAATAATTCATTTATAAATAATTTTAAAGATTATTAGTTTCATTTGATTTAAAACTATTGAAAAAGGTTCTAAGAATTAGTCTGAATATTATTTATAGCCTATTTTGTGTCCCAATGCTGGGCAAAGCCCTCCTCAAAAAGATATGAAAAGAAAAATATTAAAAAAATATTATTTTTATTTTTGAATTCCACGTTATTTTGCAACTCCGAAAACGATTTATACACATATTTCGTGATGTTGATATATTGTTTAGTTCATATTTGAGGTTCAGTTTGATTTGACATAGCTCACGTTTGAAATGTTTGATATTGACAGCTTGTACTCATCAAGTATGACGATCGATTCGATATTTCTTTATATATATTGTTTGTTGTAGTCGTATAAAACTATAAGAGTAAGCGTTGTTTGATAGACTTTAGAATAAATCGTAAATCGACTTCATTGATTTATACAATTTAGTTGTGTTATTCATGCATGTCAAACACTAGCCCCTTTTTTAAACCATTTTCGGAGTTCATGTAGAAAATATAGACTCCGAAAATGTTAGCTTGGGATCTTTTGAGCACGCCACAATTATGGCAGTAAGTCCCCTCTTTGAGGCGTGGTTGGAAAGACCTCACAGCGTCCTTACCTTCCGCATAACGCAGGTTCTCAACGAATACGGTAAGTTCGGGAAGTTCCTGCATCGGATTCGTGCGGAAGCGACGCCCGGGTGTCGCCACTGAGTGGATCGCCCAAAGGACACGGTGGAGCACACGGTGGAGGTGTGCCCCGCTTGGACAGAGCAACGCCGTGTCCTAGTGGGGGCAATCAGCGGTGGTGATCTCTCGCGCCGGGCCTTGGTACAGGCCATGGCCAGCGAGGAGGAGTGGGTAATGCTAGCAAGGGAGGCGGCCGATCGCATGAGGAAAAGGCAACAGTCCTCACGCCCCAACCGCCGCTGGGATTCCGATCCCGATTTCCGGCCACCGTAGGCGCGGGCTTGCGGACGGTGAGCAATGTGTAGCCCGCCGTCCGACCGTCCGGTAACCATCCGGACCGAGTCCAAGTCGTCGACGGCGCGTATTGTTCCACGCGCGCCTCAGGGAGATGTCAGCATGCTGGGAGGGCCCAGCAGGGTCGGATAGTGTGAAAGCAAAGCTCGGGGCGCCGGCCAAAGAAGGAACAGGAGTGGGATTTTAGTCAGTAAAAGTCTGACACTATCGCCCTCTCCGCCCAAATCATCTAATGACAAATCCCGCATTTGTCATAAGATGATTTTCCCACCTAAAAAAAAGGCTTGGGATCTTTAAGTCAAGAGTGAATACGTTATATTTAGACAAGCCTACTTCATCTTTGATAACATCATCGTCTAAGTAAGATAATCGTCAAACCAACACAATTTAAAATAGAAATGTTTATTTACGATGTTTCGAATCCACTTTTGAATTCGCATGTCATTTCTAGCTCTTTAGGTGAATAAAACCGAAACTCAATTTTCAATTACCAGTGCACACCGATGCTGAGGAGTTTTCTGACGTCGTGTTTTAAATAGTTTTTAGTTAGTCAAGGCATTTTTTTTTTGTTTTAGTCCATATTGTAATGTAAAAAAAATTCGGTGTCCCTATGTTTGAGCGTTAAATGTAATGTAAAGTGAATATTTATGTATGTGTGTGTGCACTTTATTGCAAAACATGTGATCTCCCGAATAAAAATAAAGAAAGAGATAATGAAATCGGGCGCCAAGGGAATAACAAAAGAACAATAACAGGAAATAGCAAAGTGGAAGAGTTCAGGCTTTTTATCTGCCAGCGGGAGGCTAATAAATAAATAAAACGAAGAGCAAACTTTTGTATTTTACTCTATTTTACTGCCCGTAGCTTCACAAGTCTATGACTTAGGCTTAGGTACTAAACGTTAATTGAATATAGTAAGGTGATCAAATTGAAGGCGATTATTGCATCTGTGTGAAACATGTAATTAAAGGTAAAAGGATCTAGTAAATTAGGTATCTTAGCTTAACCCAGGGAGCCGCATTCGATGAAGGTCATCCACGTGACGTCAGAAAGTAATCCAAATATATATTTAAAAGAAACGAAGAAAACACTCGAAGATATAATAAAAACGCCAGACGACTGAAACAATATTTTAATACGTTTAATTAGCCCGAGAGTTTTACGAAATTGCGAAACGAGGTTGCGTAGCAGCGTGACAATAGCAAGATTTACTGTTTTTCTTCTCAAAAAAAGCTCTAGTGCGCTAAAACCAGCGTCAAATAGAACGCGTGCGAAAAATCGCTAGGTCAGAAAAGAAATAACAATTCATAAGAAGCAGATTCAAAAATCACGCTCACGCGTCATAGAAATAGCCAAAATCAAGTCCTTATCGGGCACACCATAATTATAGCGGTAAGTCCCCTTTTTGAAGAGTGGCTGAAAAGACCTCACGGCGTCCTCAACTTCTGTATGACGCAGGATCTCACCGAACACGGTCAGTTTGGGAAGTTCCTGCACTGGATTCGTGCTGAAGTAACGCCCGGGTGTCACCACTGTGTGCCCCGCCAAGGCAGAACACCACCGTGTCCTCGTGGGTGAGATCGGCGGCAACGATCTCTCGCGCTGGGCCTTGGTACAGTCCATGGTCCGAAGCGAGGAAGAATGGCAGGTGGACGCCTGCTTCTACGAAGCAGTAATGCTAGCAAAGAAGGAGGCCGTACGTGCACGCGCGGGAACGTGGCTCTCACGCCCCAGCCGCCGGGATCCCGATCCCGATTTCCGCTCACCGAAAGCGCGGACTTGCGGATGGCAAGCAATGGGCAGCTCGCCGTCCGACCGACCGGTAACCGTCTGGACCAAGCCCAAGTCGGCGATGGCGCGTACTGTTCCACGCGCGCCTCAAGGAGATGTCTGCAAACCCCCTACGGTTTGCAGACATCTCCTTGAGACGCGCGTGGTGCTCTTTTACTGACTAAAAATCCACTCCGGTTCCTTCGTTGCCTTTCATACCAGGGCCGTGTCTTCCTTTTAGAAGAAGACCCTAGGCCCCAGTAGGCTTCGACCCTGCTAGGGCCCTACGATTTGCTGACATCTCCCTGAGGCGCGCGTGGATCAGTACGCGCCGTCGATGACTTGGGCACGGTCCGGACGGTTTCCGGACGGTTGGACGGCGAGCCACCCATTGCTCGCCTCGCATAGAGTTAGAAAAAAATGCTACTAGGACCAAAAGTCTTCAAAATAAATCTTTGGCTAAGAAAATGAATAAACACACTATTTTACGTCATGTTATCTAGTGAAATGATCTTAGTTGGGTATCATGAATAAGTGAAAAGAAAAGGAATATTTAGATGAATATTTTGTTAACCACTAACTTGTAGCGTCAAAACTTTTTGAAAGGCTTCATAATTTGCTGTATACTGTATAACATAGTATAATATTAATTCGTCAGCGCACACAAGCTGGGATTAGCTCCAAATATATTTACCATAAATATATTTGGAGCTAATCCCAGCTTGTGAAATATCGCCTAAGTTTATTATTATAAGAAGCAGTCGATGTAGATAACTTTTATACATTAAAACTGTCTGTAACTTAATATATTACTTAGGCTTTGTTTCTTTCAATTGGTTGACTATATCAAAATATATACTACATTAATTGACTGTTAGGTGCTACAAAGTTCACCAGGTCAGCTAGTGTCAAATAATTTTTCGATTACAATATTTAGAAGCTGTTTATCGCCTCAGTAGTATTCAACAACATTACAAATTTATATTATAATGGACATTAAGTCCATTAACTAAACTAAACCCGCTTCAAATCTAGCAAACGACCCAAGAGCTAGATTGACTCAACACTATACCGAAAATATCCCGGACGTCAGCATGTACGAGATTAGGATGGCTCTGAAGCAGCTGAAAGACAACAAGGCGTCGGGTGAGGACGGAATTACGGCTGAAAACTGGTCCTTAAGGCCCTTCAGAAGCTATTTGATTCCATCATACTCGAGGCAAAAACGCCACAGGCGTAGAGCAGAGGCTTGGTGGTACTCTATTTTTAATAAGAGCGCTAACGCCGTGCTTAAGAATTACATGTCTATCTCGCTTCTGAGCTACGTCTACAAGCTGTTTTACAGAGTCATCACGAATCGTCTCGCGCGCAGGTTCGACGACTTCCAGCCTCCAGAACAAGCTGGATTCCGAAAAGACTTCAGCACTATAGACCACATACACACGCTACGATAGGTTATACAGAAGACCGAGGAGTTTAACCAGCCTCTTTGCTTAGCGTTTGTAGACTACAAGAAAGCCTTTGATTCGATCGAGACTTGGGCTATACTACTCTCCAACGGTGCCAAATTGATTGTCGGTACATAGAAGTACTGAAGTGTTTGTATAAAAACGCCACCATGTCAGTCCGACTACAAGACCAGACCTCGAAACCTATCCTTTTGCAGTGGGGCGTGAGGCAGGGAGACGTAATTTCTCCGAAACTGTTCACGGCAGCAATGGAGGATGTTTTCAAAGTTCTGGAATGGAGAGGGCTAGGCATTAATCAAAGACGAGTATATCACTCACCTTCGGTTTGCCGATGACATAGTAGTTATGACTGAGACTGCGGAGGAGCTCAGTACAATGCTTGGTGACTTCAGTAGAGCTTCCGAAAGAGTGGGACTTAAAGTGAACATGGACAAAAGCAAAATCATGGTATAGTGCCATGTAGCATTCACTCCTATTAAGATCGGAGACTCTACACTCTAAGTTGTGGAAGACTACGTTTACCTGGGACAGACGGTCCAGTTGGGTAGGTCTTACTTGAGAAAGAGATCAATCGTCAAATCCGAATCCGCTGGGCAGCATTCGGGAAGCTGCGTGGTATCTTCTCGTCCAGTATTCCACGGTGTCTCAAGACGAAAGTCTACGACCAGCGCATGTTGCCAGTGATGACATATGGCTCCGAAATGTGGTCACTTATAACGGGCCTCATCAGAAGACTCAAATTGCGTGATCGAATTAGGAATGAGGATATCAGCAGGAGAATCAAGGTTACCGACATAGCATAAAGAATCGTCAAACTTAAGTGGCAATGGGCAGGGCACATTGTTCGCGGAACGGATAGCCGTTGTGGCCAAAAGTTTCTAGAATGGTGACCACATACCGGAAGACGTAGCGTTGGAAGGCCTCCTACAAGGTGAACCGATGATCTGGTAAGGGTTGCGGGAATCCCATGGATGCGAGACGCACAGGAACATTCATTGTGGCGACACTTGGGGGAGGCATATGTCTAACAGTAGACGTCTTTAGGCTGAAACGAAGATGATGATAAATACACCATATTTAAAAAAAAAATGTAATCATATTCTTTATACCTAACTTTGATTTAAACTGCACATAATATCTGTTCAGAAATATATTTACCTAGCTTTTACCCGTGGCTTCGCTGACGTGGTATCCTACTAATGTTATAAATGCGAAAGTTTGTGAGGAATGATAGATGTATGTTGTACGAGTGACGTCACAGTTGTCAATCAGTCATAAGCGCTTTGTGTACTTCTCTCAAATAAATAAAAATACAACAGTTCGATTCCAACAATTTTATTGTGAAACAAATCTTATCATTTTGTACTCATTAATATAAGCATATATATATAATTATATATTTATTTATTTAATTCCTATTAAAAAAGAACTGATTTTTATCCGTACCTACAGTCTAAGGTTAAGTTGAAGACCAGCGTCAGGCAACTGATACGTAGTTGTCTGGCATTATGCTGAACTGGACCTATTTGGCGCAGCCGTGAGACATATTGTTATTGTTAATTTTGTTTCTCCATATTTTTTTATGTTTAATTTTAGTTTGCAAATCAAATACTTGTTGGTTCATGAATCATGGTGTGCCAAATAAACACATTTTCTTTCTTCTTTCTATGTATGGATGTTTGTTACATATTCACGCAAAAACTACTAGACTGATGAACTTAATGATAAACGTTTCAAAAATATAGCCTATTATCCTTAATTTCACAAAGTTTCATTACGTGAGCAAGTTCAACACTACTTGTTGAGTTACTAGTGGGCAGAGACGCTGGCAGAAGCTTGTCTTACATAGTTTCAAAACAGCAATATTTATATACAGCAGCGCCCTCAAATCTTAGATCAGTTCTCTGTCCGCACAGTTTTATAATTAATCTTTTAATTCGAAAAACACTGATACGTAATCTGTTGACTGTGAATCTCTTTATGATAAATATGTTCAAAAAATCTATGCAGATGGAGAGAGCTATATGTCTAAAGTCTTTGACAGATGCCCTAGTCCTTTTTAAGGCATAGGTTACATAGATATTTACTTACTGGTATTCATAACGTATACTACGTATATTCAGACAGTATAAAATTACTTTAAGGTATTTCTTTCAAAGTTGAAGCAAAGAAGTCGAAATGTTATCCAGTCCGACAGAACCCTTGTTTATTTCACGTCTTTAGCAGTTTAATCTATGTTGATTTAATTGTTGTAAAGTTGAATCACGAACAATTATTTGATTTGCTTTAAGTTCCGGATAATCGAGGAGAATGACACTGGAGGAGTATTTTGCAACAGTACATTTTAATAAAAGTAGAGAAAGTTCATTACAACCGAGCCGTGCAGGCGAGGCTGTTATGAAGCAAAATACTGCAGAGACAATTTTCCACATATATCAAACGATGTTTTTCAATATTATGACGTATTTTTGTTTATTTTGTACTAAAGAAAATTTTACAAAGTGGCCATACATTTTGTTTTGTTTTAGATAGCAGTAGGCTATCATCGCAAGTATTTTTTCCCTCAATCACAATATCTGGCGAATTCTCTTCAAATCTTAAATTCGATCACAAATAACACAAATGAATAAGTTAGATAATAGTCTTTAACATACTTTTTTCTGCACTTAACCTTTGTGGGTTGTAGGAGAAGCAAAGGTATCAAACCGATACACATCCTAATATTAATAATAGAAATTAAAAAAAAAATATATATATTTTTACAATTATCTAATTGTTAATGTTGTTGGTAATAACAAATTATTGTATAAATAATAATATTTATTTATGATATTCTGTGTATAAACACAATTAAAATTTTCATTAAATATTAAAACCTTAAAAATGTGCGCCTCTTTGCTTAAAAAAGTATCACCGTTGACCGTGACGAAATCGGAAAGGAAAAAGCCCTCGTTGTGATAAATTATATAAGAAAAACACGAGGGTGATATATATGGTAAATTGAACCTAATCGTAGGTCAATAAGATTCACTTTTTGAGGAAGTGTATTAAAAAAGCTATAGCAGTATCAACGCCGAATAATGCTTTACACGACTTTTGAAAATAGAACACGGGTTTGCATACAAAAACAGGTTTCATTAGAATTATGGGAACTCATATAGTAAACGTTTATGCCCATACGTCTCGTTGGTAAGAAGTTAACAGCACGATCAAACTTAGCTACTTCCACTTTGTTAACGAAATAATTCCCTTTGTATATTTCGCAGGTATCACGGTTAAACTTGACTGAAGAAAGCCCAGCAAGTGCTTTAAAAATAAAACTTTTGCAGTTCAATCCATTGAAGTCATTTTCGTAGTATATTTTTCCGGCCCTTTCGAATCCATTTCTAAATCTCCATGTATAGCCCAACAAATTTTCCTTAATAGTGAAATTGGCTGTGTAGTAGAAGTTTTGGCTATTGTTGACAACGGTAATGGTCATCTCAACTTTTTTCTTTTTTTCGTATGGTGGGTCTGGATTCTGGCAGAACTCGTCACCTTTATAAACCATTTTGTATTTCGCACACGAGACAATTGATAGAAGCTCCAAGATAAAAATCACACCACATTTATATTTCATATTTGATCAATACCTAGGTATATGTTGGGTATATGTTCGTTACTTTTAATGTTACATTTGCAATAGGCAGATTGATTGCGGTGTCGTTTAAATCATAAAAGGTTACTGATTAGTATCATATCAATAGACAACATATAATTTCGCACAAAATGAACACATAAATGTGCTCATATATGTACTACAATTAAATGAACAAATTGAAGTTAAATTGTTTTTTTCCTAATTATAAGATATTAAGTACGTACAATAAGTTGCTCTCGTAACAATAGAAATTATTTGCAATGGATGCGTAGTAGATGGAGCAGAGGCATTAAGTCTGTCTTTGTACAGTGTTTTTATAAACTTTATGCACTATTGTTTGTAAAGTTTTAATAAATAAATAAATACAAGTTGATGAATGACTGTCATTACAGTTATACTAGAACTTTAATGAAAGGATCTAAACCTGAAGAACAATGGCGAGGAAATTGTTGATGAAATTATTAAGTGTCTACATAGGTCACTAGGACATAATTATAGCGGCAAAATAAATTACTAAGTTTTATTAAATCAAGCCATTACTAGTCTAAGTTTTGCAAAAATTTAAGCTACCCATTGCTCGCCGCCTGCAAGCCCGTGCCTACGGTGGCCCAAAATCGGGATTGGAATCCCGGTGACTGGGGCGTGAGGGCCGCTCCTTTGCACGTGCACGTGCCGCCTCCTCCTTTACTAGCATTACTACTTCGCAGAAGGAGGTGACCGCCTGCCACTCCTCCTCGCTCACGGCGTGAGATGTCGGCGGTGTTCCGCAGGGGTCGGTACTAGGACCACCTTTGTGGAACATCGGGTACGACTACGTGCTGCGCGGCGATCTCCCTGACGGGGTCAGCGTGGTCTGCTACGCAGATGATACGCTGGTCCTGGCGCGGGGAGAGTCGTACCAGGCGGCGGTCGAACTAGTGACACGCGGGGTTGCGACAGTCGTGGAGAGGATCCAAGAGTTGGGACTAGAGGTGGCATTGCACAAGTCCGAGGCCATGTGCTTCCACGGCCCTCGGAATGCGCCACCATCGGGTTCCCAACTAACGGTAGGAGGAGTTCACATTGGCGTCGAGTCGACGATGAAGTACCTTGGACTTGTCCTCGACAGCCGATGGAATTTCGAGGAGCATTTCCGACGTCTGGCTCCCAAACTGGATCGTACTGGGGCTGCCCTCAAGCGGCTCCTGCCCAACCTAGGGGGTCCAGACGCCTCCTGCCGGAGGCTCTATGCAGGAATCGTTCGGTCCATGGCCCTTTATGGGGCGCCGGTATGGGCGCCGTCACTTCGAAAGCGACCGGCGGCCAAGCTGAACGCAAGCCAGAGGGTCATGGCCATCCGGATGGTGCGGGGATACCGCACGATTTCCCGCGAAGCAGCGTGCCTCCTTGCTAGCCAACCACCGTGGGAATTGCAGGCAAAAGACCTTGCACGCATGCATGATCTGCGCATGGAGATGCAACGCCGGGGCGAAACTCCGCTGCCGCGCCAAGTAGCGGCATGGCGGAAAAACTTCCGGCGGGATCTCATGGTGGAATGGCGACGGCGACTGTCGCAACCCAGTGCTGGGCACGCCTTAATTATGGCGATAAGTCCCCTCTTTGAGGAGTGGCTGGAAAGACCTCACGGCGTCCTTACTTACCGCATGACGCAGGTCCTCACCGGGCATGGTAAGTTCGGGAGGTTCCTGTACCGGATCCGTGCAGAAGAGACGCCCGGGTGCCACCATTGTGTGGACCGCCCGGAGGACACGGTGGAGCACACGGTAGAGGTGTGCCCCGCTTGGGCAGAGCACCGCCGTGTCCTCGTGAGGGCGATCGGCGGCAGCGATCTCTCGCGCCGGGCTTTGGTACAGGCCATGGTCCGGAGCGAGGAGGAGTGGCAGGCGGTCACCTCCTTCTGCGAAGCAGTAATGCTAGCAAAGGAGGCGGCCGATCGCGTGAGGCAACGGCAACGGTCCTCACGCCCCAACCGCCGCCGGGATTCCGATCCCGATTTCCGGCCACCGTAGGCGCGGGCTTGCGGACGGCGAGCAATGGGTGGCTCGCCGTCTGATCGTCTGGTAACCATCCGGACCGAGCCCAAGTCATCGACGGCGCGTAGTGTTCCACGCGCGCCTCAAGGAGATGTCAGCAACCGTAGGGGCCCAACAGGGTCGAAGCCTACTGGGGCCATGGGTGATGCGAAAGTGACCCCCGGGGCCCTGGAAAAATAAAAATGGCAAAGAAGGAACAGGAGTGGGTTTTTAGTCAGTAAAAGTCTGACACTAACTCCCGCTCCGCCCAAGAGCGGGGGTTGTCATTAGATGATTTTCCCGCCCGAAAAAAAAAAAAAACGCCGCCGTCGCCCTCACGAGGACACGGCGGTGCTCTACCCAGGCGGGGCACGCCTCCACCGTGTCCTCAGGGCGGTCCACACAATGGTGATACCCGAGCGTTTCTTTCACATGAATTCGGTGGAGGAACCTCCCAAACTTACCATGCCGGTGAGGACCTACGTCATGCGAAAGGTGAAGTCTTTCCAGCCACGCCTCAAAGAGGGGTCTTACCGCCATAATTATGGCGTGCCCATTGCTGGCCTGACTTCATGACTTTTTAAAGAAAGAAAGAAAGAAAATGAATTTATTTTGTCACAACGCAAGGCACACAAACAATATATGTAAACACGAAACCATACAAAAGATAATAATATAATAATAATAAGCTGGTTTTCAACTGATCCTGAGGTTGTGACGTAACGGACGCGAAACAGTTTTGTAGTGTAATATATAGCAGTGATGCGTAGGCACTTAAATAATATAATACATCATAATAGAATGTTGATAATTAGAGAATAAATAGTCATAAGATAATTGTATGTAGTGTGATGTGAAACAAATAAGTAATAGACGAATGATACAAAAGAATATATATATATACCTTCAAGAACACATAGTTCTAGGAGTCTACTCTTTATCTTTTTCTCCACTAGGGCAGCTCTGACATACGACCCAACCCAATAACTATCGATCTTTTGCTTTTCATGTCTTTACCGTTTTCATACAATTGTTATAAAAGATTACAATCCAAGGCAAAAAAGAACATTTAGATCAATTGCCACACTCAAATCAACATTAACCACATGACCAGTCCCAAGTTATGCCTCGCAAACTTGACACAACTTATGCGGAGGATAACACACGTATCACACCCTCTGTGATTCCGACAAAAAGTGATCAAATTTATCTAATCGCAGAGAGACGATACTAAGTATCCTCACTGCCTACTTTAAAAATTGTTCGTGCGGGTTACCGGGACTTAAAGTAGCCTCTCCCTTGGGCTTTACCATTCACTCTCCTACTGTTTTGAACGAGTAATACAAAAAAAAAAATCTAGATTATGTAGCTGAGGATGTAAACGTAAGATAAACGGAAAGAATGAAAGATTACATCATGCATACAAATAACGGCGAGTTTTGTTATGCGGATCCTGCTTTACAACCAAAAATGGGACCCAACATTTGTTTCGTTCTTCACATTTTTTACCTTCTTGAGGATGAATGGTGACTAATGCTGGTGCGACACGGTCGGAACTGGCACATGAACACAAAGTTGAAATGAGAAAAATATTAGCACCATCTCTCCGAAGATCTTTTTGGAGCATTGAGGTCTAATACCTAAGATGACAATGACATAGAACAAAATCACGTACACGTTTATTCATCGCTTGTTATTCACTGGTCGAATTATTAGTTACATGGTCGGCAATGAATGGTACGTCAAGACTAGGGAAATCTGGTATACATTGTCGGGGCCTATAAACACTGCGCTCAACATATACCATCTAATCGTCACGAAAATGACCAGAACAGAAGTGACCAGACCATGAAGTTTGTGTGCGGATAAACGAATCAAATCGGCAGTTATTTGAACTTTCCACGCTTTTTGAACAATCTGTTTTTTTTTAACAAAACCCTTTTAATTTTTACTGTTTATCTGATATTGTAAAATTATACACAGATTCAGGTTAAGCTGCTTGTAAATAAAATATGCCCATTTTAATACGGAGTTTAATCACGATTACATTTTATTTGTATTTCATTATTGTTTATTGTTATCAAGTATTATTGAAAAATCTTCATTTTAGTATGTTCATTTTTATGTTTGGTACACGTACTTAGTAGTATAGATACCGCAGTATGGTGTTTGTTGTTTCCACGTATCATTTTTTACGTATAGTATTTTATTATATAGTCCATTACATACTTTACTTAGGTAATGTAGGTATAAAATTCCTAGGGATTGTTTAAAGTCACTCCTGGTCCACCGAAAATGTGTAAAGTAAATAGATTTTGGTCTATTTTAAAATATAAAATGACGGGCGAATGAAACATGTTCTATTACTTAAAATCAAAATGTGTGTTAAAGACGAGAGTAAGGAAAGAATTGATATAATTTTAATGTACCCTGAGACGGACAGATTAGATGGCTAAGGCGGGAGCGGAGCAAGTGATATATTATACTTTGCCCAGGTATTCTATACAATAGTATAGCATACCTAGGCAAAGTAAATAATATTTTATACATTACCAATACGTTTTACATAGTCTATACATTGCAGGTATAAACATATGCAGGTATAGAGCACCGGATTATACAGATCGCCAGTAACTTAATTATGTATTTATTGTGTACTTAATGAATACTCGTGTAATTGGCGTACGTCATTTTTATTTTACAACTAGCTTCTGCCATACAAACTTTAGACCCCTGTTTCATCCCTTTAGGAGCTGAAATTTGAAAAATCCTTTCTTAGTACTCGCCAACGTCATAAAAGGAAACTTTGTGCAAAATTTCACGCTCCTAGTCCCATTAGTTTCGTGCGTTGATATGTCAGTCACTCGCTTTCTCCTTTTATATATATGGATGACATATAAAAGCATAATAAAAATGAAAAGAGGAAGGAGGTTGTATATCCAACAATATGTATACACAGTAGTTACAGATTTAAACGAGTTATTCGAAGATAATTCGTTGTTTTGAACAACAAATTGAGGCATTCCACGAAACACATATCTACATAATTAACTCATCAATAACAGTAACTCAATCATAATAATTACTCTGATTGAGCCGTTATACAGACTCTGGTACAAACAAATGTATGTTTCATAGAAGTGGCATCAAAATTAAGATAATTAACAAACCATGAGTTTCTTGGTGTTGCTATGGTATTAATAGTACGCAACGTTAAATCTAGGGGAAGCTGAGCACGGAAAATCCCCAGGGCGGCAACATAAGGAGCAGCAACTTTGAGGGCGATAATTGGCTGGTACTAGAAAAGTAGTTTTATTAATTAATGAACGCGTAAATAAACAAAGATTTATATATATCAAGATTTTTAATCGATTTTGCATATCAAAACTGGCAGCTCCTTTTTCAAGTAACATATGTAAAAAACGAAAAACGATAAAAACGAAAAACGATAAAAACGAAAAAACGAAAAAACGAAAACGAAAAAACGACAAAAAGAAACGAAACGAAAAAAAAAACGAAAAACGAACGAAAACGAAAAACGATTTGATCATCCACTACTTGCATAATTTCAACTACAGCAGCTGTAGATAATAATATACTAGCCCCGTCGTTGATCCGATCGGCCGCATTCAGTATTTTACGTTACCGGCACTGTTTTTTGGCATCATTCGATCGTTCTTAAGATGTCATTTCCAACCGCATACATTCTTTTTATTTGAATATGGCTTTTTTACGTATATAAACCGACGTTATATACTTGTTTTTTTTATTTCATGCCATTATATTCACAGTAACTATTTCACACTAATGGTTTATACATCCAACTTGACGAAAGTTAACGATTCGTCATTGCTTTCCCTAGTTAAATTTTATACCGAAATGTAAATTTATAATACTAATGTAAAAACAGCAAAATCACCTTAAAATGGCGGTGCTTTCCCTTCCAACATATGCATGCGGCACAGTTTTCACTGAGCGTATCAAATTCTTTGATCATAAGATTATCCAGATTTTGAATGGAGATAGATATACAGTTGCAACAGAAAACTGTATTCCACGATTTTGCTATTATAAGTTTTTTGAATAGTTTCCCGTTATGGAAGAAATTGTAAAGATGTATTCCTGTCAAAAAACTGTGTACACAAATGAAAGAAAGAAAAAGAGTTTATTTACGTCAAATATGGCGCATACTTTAAAATTAAATAAAAACAAAAGAACGTAGATGGCCTTAGTATGTTCGGCATTTTCTACTAGTAACTCTTTGGTTTTTCTTCATCTTGTCATGTCGATTCGACTCAAATTTTGTTCGATCAGTATGACAAGTAGCCGCCTAGATAGCTCGGTCGTTGGCATCGTGTAGGTCGTGGAAGGTGGAGGTGGTTGCACATACTGAACAGGAATATGAACCCACTTGAGGTAATTATTTTTAAATATCTTTTTTTCCTGCAGAATTTACCAACAGAACTTACAGTTTAATATCGATCTATATGTTCACTTCATCAGCAAACTTCATTCAACTTTAATTAAGTTTAAAAGTTACTGGTGTGACTGCAGTTTGAAACCACGACAGTGACAAATTTAAGACATATATGCTGGTTGAAGTTGGTTTTATTACTAGAACGGCATACATACTTTTTTGATTGAGCTATTTAATATATTAGTTTAAACTTTTTGATGTTAGTTTTAGGAAACTGAATCAGAAACTTAAACAAGATTTCTTAAACAAACTCTCAAGCATATGAAACTACATACACACATGATCTTCTCATAAAACGAGTTCACATTTGAAAGAAGTTTTATATGAGATATCAAAAACCCGTAAAATTTAGGCATCTTTATGCTACACACGGATACGAATAATAGGAAACACCACTAGCACCAAAATAAAAACATGAAGTTGACAATAAAACTCGTAATAATACGCAATGTAGTATCATAAAATTGTGGAGTTGCTTTGTTTACAGCTTTTCTCGTATGAAAGTACGAAGTAATTTTACGGCCGACATCTTTTATGATGACAGCTATCAAAACAAACTTGAAAATTTGTTGAGAGATAGATGAGGAATACTAAGAAAGATCTTACATCGGAGCATCGTCCGGGTCATCTGAATTCTATGTGCAACGCATAATTTTATTGTACCTACTGTTAACATTTCATGGGAACGATTACCTACTGTTAACATTTCATGGGAACGATTTTGAGTTTAAACAGTTGGCGCAGTAGTTGAGCTATTGGCTGCTGCGCTGCGTGTCTCGGGTTCGATTCCCACACGGAGCAAACATTTGTATGGCCTATAGATAGTTGTTTCGAGTCTGGGTATCATGTGTATGTGAGTCTCCATGTTTGTGAACTCACCCATGATATAGGAGTATTTCCTAGTGTGGGACATTTTTTTTTTTAATATTGTTGTAAATAAAGTGTTTACAAATTCGGAATCAAGCACACTTACCCAAAGCCACGGCTACTGTGACCTTGAAATGCAAAGTGTAACTGAAGAAACACGGTCGGGATTTAGCCAGTAAAAGTCTGAATCTCCCCTCGCTGCACCCAGAGTGAAGGATTTCCTACCTCAAATGAGGATCACTCCGGTATCACCGGACGCCCGACTACCTCTGTCGTGTGGTCGAGGCGTACTTGTCGGACAAGTACATCATCTACCCGGGTCACTCGGGAAAGTGGGAACGTCGAGAGATGTCGTGCGGTGTTCCGCAGGGATCGGTACTAGGGGCGCCCTTGTGGAACATCGGATACGACTACGTACTGCACGGCGACCTCCCTGACGGGGTTAGCGTGGTCTGCTACGCAGACGACACGCTGGTCCTGGCGCGGGGAGAGTCGTACCAGGCGGCGGTCGAACTAGCGACACGCGGGGTTGCGACAGCCGTGGGCAGGGTCCAGGAGTTGGGACTCGAGGTGGCATTGCACAAGTCCGAGGCCATGTGCTGTCACGGCCCTCGGAACGCGCCACCACCGGGTTCCCAACTTACGGTAAGAGGAGTCCACATCGGTGTCGGGGTCGACGATGAAATACCTAGGACTCGTTCTCGACAGAATCGTAGGGGCCCAGCAGAGCCGAAGCCTACTAGGGCAATGGGTAGTGTGAGAACGAAACCCGGGGCCCTGGGACGAAGGCAACGAAGGAACAGGAGTGGGTTTTTAGTCAGTAAAAGTCTGACACTATCTTGCGCTCCACACAAGAGCGAGATTTGTCATAAGATGATTTCCCACCTAAAAAATAAAACCTCACATGAGGATTATTAAGGAAGATCATACGTAGATCGTACGATCTGAAGCAGCAGGAATGAACTAGTGCAACAACTAGTAAACAAGAAAGTGAAAACATTTAGCCAACTCCCAACAATGAAAAATTGCAGTATCTGCTATTAAAGTTTGAATGAGTAGACCTTCATACTAGTAAAAACAAAATAACCTAAAATAAATACCTGTCAGGTACCTACTCAACGTTTTTCTGATCTCTTATAGCTTCTTTTAGTGAGATTACTCTGGTAGGTATCTATTAACGACATTAGACTATTTCCCACAATAATTCAACATAGAGAATTTATCAAAGTTTACACTTTCCACTGTTTCCACTAGAATAGACAAGTCCATCCAATCGCGTGTTAATTTGAGATCGACCCTCGTTAGGTTTCTACACTTCTAATTAAATTAAAACTACCCAAATCATTTAATAGAAATGCTTCGAGCTCTAATCTTCTCGCCTTTGGGGTACACCATTACAAAGCATAAGTACAGAAGGTCAGCATAGAGCAACAGGCGTACGTACAATGACTGGCTAGAGTAAGAATCTTTCGTGGATGCTCAAGTGGGTGTATTGTGAAAGGGAAAATACAATAAAAAGCTTCGTGTTCCAACTCATTAGGATTTATTGCTAGAAGCAGTTTATGTTATACTAGCTTCTAACAGCGGCCGCAACCAACTTGAAAATAGGTTTCTCCATACAAACTTCCAACCCCCGCTTAACCCCCTTAGGGATGGATTTTCGTAAAATACGTTCTTAGCAAATGTTTATACCCTATAAGAAACCTACCTGCCAAATTTTAAGTTTTTAAGTGTTATACTTTCTGAGTTTTCGTGATTAATCAGTGAGTGATATTTCACTTTTATACATACATATTTTTTTTCCGTCTAGCGGCTTGACAGCCGTCCTGATTTTACTTGATTTTACTGACATTACAAAATAATTTCCTTTTCTTCATATCATAATACGAATAACTATGCTACATTTTATGCATAAACCTTAAAAAGTATAATTATCTTGTCCGTTTGCAAGTTAATAAGAGTATGCAGCTTGCAAACTCTTTCGATGCCACAGTATTAAATATTTTAACCACCGTTTGCACACGTGCTGATGGCTGACTATTATGGGTGCTTAGTGCACTGTGAGGGAGTGACGACCGTTGAGCAATGATCTTATGTTTTACCATGAGCAAAAATGACTAGGCTCATTGTCTCTACTGCCCGCTATTATAAAACATCACGATGCATTATAGCCACCAAATCGTGCCGCCACCATGAGCGCCTTAGTCACCACGCCATAGGCAACAGTCCTTGCACGCATGCACGATTTGCGCGTGGAGATGCAACGCCGGGGCGAAACTCCGCTACCGCGCCAAGTCGCGGCATGGCGGACCGAGTTCCGGCGGGATCTCATGGTGGAATGGCGACGGCGACTGTCGCAACCCAGTGCTGGGCACGCTACAATAATGGCGGTTAGTCACCTCTTTGAGGAGTGGCTGGAGCGGCAACACGGCATCCTCACCTACCGCATGACGCAGGTCTTCACCGGACATGGCAAGTTCGGGAGGTTCCTGCATCGGATTCAGGCGGAGCATACGGTGGAGGTGTGCCCCGCTTGGGCGGAGCACCGCCGTGTCCTCGTGGAGGCAATTGGCGGCAGCGACCTTACACGTCGGGCCTTGGTTCAGGCTATGGTCCGGAGCGAGGAGGAATGGCAGGCGGTCGCCTCCTTCTGCGAAGCAGTAATGTTAGCGAAGAAGGAGGCTGCACGCGTGAGGGAACGAAGGTCCTCACGCCCTAGCCGACGTAATTCCGACCCCGACTACCAGCCACGGTAGACGCGGGCTTGCGGACGTCGAGCACTGGGTGGCTCGCCGTCCGGCTGTTCGGTAATTAACCGCACCCAGCCCAGTCGTTAACAGCGCGTAGTGATCCTCGCGCTCCTCAAAGAGATGTCAGCAAACCGTAGGGGCCCAGTGGGGCCGATGTCCGCTAGCTAGGACCGCGGAGAATTTCCGAAAGGGCAACCCGTAGTCCTAGTACGCAAAGGGTAATTGAAGGATACAGGTGTGGTTTTAGTCAGTAAAAGTCTGACACGCCCTCGCGCTCCACCCAGATCGCGAGAAGTCATTTGGATGATTTAACGCCATCATTCTTCACCATTGACGTGTACCCATATACGACTATACTAGAATTATAAATACTATCAGTGGAAAGGCGATCCCAGACTATCTCAAATAAAAGCCAGTCGTGAAGATGTCTACAATCTCTGTACGGTTTGCTTTGTGATAATTTTTGCTTGTTGAGTGAAGTCAACCTTCTGTAATTATCTACATTGTGCTTTGACCGTACAATTATAATCACTTCGGCAAGGTTTGGCTCATCAAGAATCAATCGAGAGCCCTTAGATGTCATGGCCAATATTTCCTTTGTTGCGTGTAACTAATAGATTTTTCTAAAGCCAATTCCAGGTTTCATTAGAAAACCGGTAATTTAAAGGCGTATTTTTTACGAAAAAATGAAATTATGATTACAAATTATATTTTCACTGAAAGACAACGCCCAAGGCTGTGATTACTGGTTGAACAACATTATTAGATATTAAAATGTATTATATCAAGATGGCCAATCTTAAATGAAGAGATGATACTTATTCTTTTTTATCCAACGAAATTAGTTAAATATTTTTTCATTATTATATTATTCAATCTTGGCGTTTTCTTATGTATCTAATAAATCTTTTCCTGCTTTCTGGCTCAAAATGCG
Organism: Mythimna pallens; assembly: GCA_961205895.1. Lineage (NCBI taxonomy): Eukaryota > Metazoa > Arthropoda > Insecta > Lepidoptera > Noctuidae > Mythimna > Mythimna pallens. The sequence goes on from OY540834.1 coordinate 14,845,201, forward strand.
TGAGTTTTAACACAGCTTTTCATTTAATTTTTGGATATTTTATTAGGTATCTCATTAACAAAGTAACAGAGATATTGATAATGATACTACTTTTACTATCTTACATTGAATCTAACACATTTTAAAAATTTTGTATTTCGTCTGTACTTTAGAATACAATGGCTTGAGTTTACACAATGTTTATGATCTATAAAAATAGGAATCAAAATTTAATACAATTATTTAACTGTAATGGGTATCAAACACTAGAACTATGCCTCGAATCGAAACGGTGACAAAATAATTGGTTTTTAATTCTGACAATTAAGATGTGAACACGCTTCGATGCTTTTCAACTGTATAGCTTTTGAGTAAAAAGTCAATGGTGTTTTTTTTTCATTATTTATGTTCATGTTTCCTACACTTTTAAGATATTTTGTAGGGAGTGTAGTTAAAATATACCTAGCATAGCATAGTTGGCCTTGTGTATGTTTCCACTGCTGGGACTCAGGCCTCCTCTCTAGGCGAGGGAATGGGCCGTAATCCAGTACGTGGGCCCCGTGCGGTTTGGTGGATGTCACATGTCTTCGATTTTTTGTTTCAGGACATGTCAGTTTCCTCACGATGTTTTCTTTCTCCGTTTTGAGAGCAGGGGTGATGAAATAAATTACACAAAGTAATGCGCCTGGCTGGGTTTGAACCCGCGACCTACAACTCGTAAGTCAGGGCCGTTACCACTCAGCCACCATTGCTCTTACCATAAAGCTAACATAAATAAATTTGGCAATGTCACTAAAGGCCGCTTCTTGCATTGAAATTATAACGACTTACAAAAACCCTCTATTTGAAGCACTGATAATTTACTTTACTTGAAACAAACATTAGAATTTCCGGGCTCAGATTATAACTTTTTACTGTGCACAATCAATTATGAAAGGATTCATTAAAATTATTTTATACATCCAATCAAGCATATTTTTCTTATAGTGTGACGTAAACATAAATCCATTGTTTCGAATTACAGAAAAAAATTTCGTTTTACTTCTTACCTTGTTACCTGATAGCAAGCTGATAGAAGTATTTTCTGTTATATTATTCGTGAAGTCTCACTACTTAGTCAATTGACAAATAATCATCACTCTAAAAATAACATGCATTTTAATTTAATTGTGTAGTTAGTGTTAGTAGCTTTGCTTGATTTAGGGCAGTACTTAATCTGGATTTAGGTAGGCATTTGATGAAGGTATATTTTCAGTTACAAAATGTGTTTTTTACTTTCTAGTACATGGAGTTAAAGGCCAAAACAAAAGGCAAAGCTGCAGACTTGAGGAGGCAATGCAGCAGCAACCGGTTTAGGGCTTAACAAGCTTATCCCTCTCAATGAGTTGGAGAACATAGTGCTAGCAATTATTAAGTCCAGTAACAGAGGAGGGACTGCACAGTAATGTTAGTTTAATAATACTTCATTATAACATTATTTTATGGGTAGACATAGGTGTAATATCATAACTAAATTCATTTAAATGCAGGAATATCTAACAAAGACTACTTTTAGTGTGTGTAGTGTGCTATCTAGGATCTTTTTTAATGTTACAGATACCATGTGTAGATGAGGTTGCAGCCCCTGTTGATACAGAAAATGCAGCACGCAATCCTCCAGGACATCAACACCTTTCTGCTCTTGTATCCTTTAAGCCTTTAAATCCCATAATAGATGTGGAATAGCTCGATGACTGATCGTTTACATTTATTGATTTATTTAATTATAAGTATATAGGTACCTAATTTCTCTATAAAAAAAAGATGAGTGGGTGATGCTCTATCTCCCTTAGTTCTAAGTTCCTCAAAACATAATTTATATTATTATGGCGTATTGTTTAAGTGTGAAACTAGATATTATATTTAGTTTTAAGGTTAATTACTGTGGTATTATTGAACTTAAAAGCTGTGATTTTCAAACATAGTTTAGTTTTAATGTGTGTTTCAAATGCTGTGATTCTTATCATATTCAGAAGCACTGTTATATTGTATATCTATACAATAAAAATGTTGTTTGTAGTTTACTTGATGTGTTTATTTACAATTTTACTGAGCTAAAAAATTACTTACTGGATGCCTCTAATATAACCAAAATTCTTCCCTCCTATTACATTTTTCCCCCGAAAAACCTGTTATCTTATAATCAAAAAAAGCAACTAAAAACCATTGATTCTTTATGATATTAAATTTATTATATCCTTAACAAATACTGTTCTTAGAAAATATAATTAGCTTCTGCCAACGGCTTTGCCCACGTGATTGTAGAAAATCACGTCTAGTCTATCATGCGCAAGTTCGACCGTGTATAGGGTACTGCTCTGATCTTTGGGATGGGTCTGCCAAATACCAGCTATATGCACTAGAGTCTATTGAGAAGCGAGCCAAGAAGATCATTGGCAATGATTCACTTGTCATGTCAAAACTCCAAAGTCTTGAGCATCGACGCCGAGTTGCTAGCTAAGCTAAGTCCGTTCCATCATCGGACCATAAGACGTACGGCGTTGCGCCACCGGTACATGGTGGACATCCCACCCATACGTACAAAGCGTTTTGGGAACACATTCATTATGCGTACAGCTAAGAAGTTGAATTCCCTGCCGGAGCCCTTGTTTCCTGATAGCTATAACCTAGGAGTCATTAAGTATAGTATAGGTTGCTTCTAGGCAAGCGTGCTCCATCGTCGGCCACATCATCGCTTACCATCAGGTAAGATAGTGGTCAAACGCTAGCCTATCCATAATACTCGTAAAAAAATTAGTGAGTATTTATCCATTTTGATAACCAAAAAGATTTTAAATACAAAACGTAATATTTTCTGACGAGTGTGTATATTTATTTTAGAACTTTAAACGTTGTTTTTTAGGCACATCGGTATAAAGTGAGTTCATTTTATAATAATTAATATATTTTACTTAGAACTTACACTCAGGGACGAAAATTATTCTGGTGAGCATTTAAATTATAGGCACCCCCTATCAATACTAGGAAAAATAAGGTAGACGAAATTTACCTAAAAATACCTCGTCTAGACAGCTGCCAAGGCCTTAAAAGACCTAGGAGTATTTTCAATTATTTAGGTCATTATTTGTAAAACCTGTAATTATGGTAGGAGAGAAATTAAGAAATAATTTCGAATGCCTATTGGAGCGCAATAAACTGTGTTAAATTAACAAATCACGATCGAAACATTGCACTGCGTTCTAAAACACATATCATTGAGTTATCTTGGGTAAGTAATATATGATATAATTACAAAATGTCTAATATTTACCAGATATAACAACTGAATCTATAATTTTATTTGATATAACGATCTAATAAACGATTGATATAATATTCAAAAAACTAATTTTTATAAGCATAACATACATTGATCATAAAATATTTAGATCTACTACTCTAAAGACAAAACTTATTTAGCCTAATATGAAAGAACAAAATCATAGTGGCCTTTAACTTAACCTAAACCAAATGATTCACTAGAAGGGGACCTGGCTTTAATGGTAACTGTTCTAACCTAACCTACATGATCGCTTCGTTCGCTCGCCATCGCGTTCTAATGGTTACTATTCTAACCTGACCTACTCCAGGCGCGATTTTTAATTTAACCTAACCCAAATGATTCATCAACATTACACAGGGACATAATATATATATTAAACGATAGTACTAATGATTTTCGATGAAATAAACTTTATATTCAATAACAGTTTTACGCAATAAGTTTTATAGTATATAAATTTTATATGTAAAGAAATTATATCAATAGTTAGTAGCTCTCACGTATATTATATCTCGTGAACGTTATTGGAATGGAAATATACCAAATAACTTTACATGATATAAAAATCACCCAGGTGGCTCAAAGGGCTGCCTTACTTAAATGTGACTAAGCAGAACAAATCTGCCGCAAGCTTGACGAGCTAGGCCCGTCATCATTATGGTGGTAAGTCCCCTTTTTAAGGAGAGCTGTCACGGCTGGCGAGGTGTCACGGAATTTTCACCTTCCGCATGACGCAAGTTCTCATCGGACATGGTAAGTTCGGGAGTCAGTAAAAGTTTGGCATGCCCTCTCGCCCCACCCTAGAGTGTGAGAAGTCACTGTGCATAATTTTTCACCTCAGAAAAAATAAATGTAGGACACGTATGCAGCAGTGGGACGACCTGGATGTTTTCCGTAAGAATTGGAAAAAAGAGGCAAAACATGGAGTCCTTTGTCCAGAAGTAAAATTACTAGCACATATTACAAGTAATAATAATAATCCTTGTGACAACTTTTTGTAGATCTTCGCTAAAAAATTCTTTCGGTTTATTACCTATAAATAAACGAAGGATATTGAAAAACCAATTGAAATTGTTTTGGTAGGTACGTACTCGTACCTATTCAAATTATTAAACAGCAAATTTTATTTTTGTATCTAGCTTGGTAAAACTTCGGCAAATCGAAAAGAAAAATGGTTATTCAACGAGCGAGCAAATTACAGCGATGAATAAATTATAGCAGTGCTAATGAACCCAATTTTAATTTACGTATTTTTTGAAGAACAGATTTTCGAAGTTATAAAGGAGTTTTATTTAAAAACTTATTTGTAAAATTTATATTATCATTATTCGGAAAATAAATATTTGGAAAATCTACATTATTCAGGAAATAAAGTACTTATCCGTATCTTCAACTTTAGAGTTTTCTAAGTAATCGTTTTCCAACGAAAGGAATGAAGAAAAGAACATCATAAATAAGAAATTACATTGATGACGGGCCTGTTGGTCTAGTGGTCAGTGGGCCTGACTGCTATGCCGGAGGTCGAGGGTTCCATTCCCAGCCAGGTGTCTCGGTGTCTGGGTGTAATTCATCTATTATATGTATGTATTTAGAAATATATAAGTATTTATGTCAGTTGTCTAGTACTTATAACACAAGCTCTGCTTAGCTTGGGACTAGACGGCGTTGTGCGATAGTTGTGGAATATTATTATAGTTACATTTAAACTCCACAAAAAAGTCGAATTACTATCGAAACTTGCCTATAATTATTACTTTGACTGCACGGTTAGTGGACTGGTTGAGCTATTGACTGTTGCACTGCGTGTCGCGGATTCGATTCCCGCATGGAACAAATATTTGTATGTCTTACAGATAGTGGTTCTGGATTTAGATGTCTTGTGCATTTTTCTGAATGCACCCACGATATTATAGGAGTCATGTCTAGAGTCGGGCAACGTGTAAAAAAAAACTGGGCAAAAAAGTCGGACTCGGGCCCTGAGGGTTCCGTACAAATTACAATTTGCAAAGAGTGTCGAAGATTTTTCCGAATTGCAAAAAAGTTTTTTTTTTTTGTGACGTAGGTAACAAATAAATAATTTACCGTTTTCAGATTTATTTCTATATCTGTGCTATAAGACCTTGCTGTATGCCAAATTTCATTCTGGGCCAACGGGAAGTACCCTATGAATTTTGATTCCTTTGAGAGTATTAAAATATACGTTTTTTGCGACATAAACGGCCGTATCTTTTTTATTCGTTAACTTAGAAGTTTGACTTTTTCATAGCTTCAAAGGACCATAAATAGATAGATACGGTTATAATTTCAACTCGATACCTATACGCGTTCTCGAGATAAAGAGTCTTGACAGACCGACAGACAGACGGACGAACAACAAAGTGATCCTATAAGGGTTCCGTTTTTGCGTTCGAGGTACGGAACCCTACAAAAAAAGAAAAAATAATTAGGGGCTCGGGATTCCAATGGATGCTCGACACACAGGACCGGTCGTTGTTGTGGTGACACTTAGGAGTGACTTATGCCCCACGTATTTATTGCTATTGGAAATAGAAAAATAATAATATTTTGAGTAAGAACCTTCACAGGATCGTACGCATTTGTATGATCTATTCTATCTTATGGTGTATGACTACCGTAACAATGCCGGTCGCTTTGTCTAGTTCTATATCAAATGTAAACAAAATAACAACACACAATACAAAGTCCAAAACATAAAAGAGTAAAATAAATTTAGGGTTAGATCTGAACTAATCATCAAGCACTTAAAAACTAATCAAGTAATCAACTGTAACAACTCAGCTTTTAGCCCTTCTGATTTTTGTTTTGGTCAGTAAAAGCTTTGGTTAAAGCAATTTTTGCTTAATTTGTCAGTCTCAACAGAATCAGCGCCAATTACTTGAATTGCGTCATTTTCCTTTTCCTTTCCTCATTACTGTTTAATCTTTCCGAGGCCAAGTATTCCAAAATAAGTTAAAGTACCATCCATAAAGTAATTAAAATTACCGAATCCTTGACGTAACTTTGAGAGGCACTTTCGAAATAAGTAATCTTACGAAACATAAGTTACGATCCTCTAAACTTAGGTAACTATCTAAACATAGCCTTTGGAAAAGGCAGTGCTCCTAGAAAACTGGGCCTATTCAGAAATAGGGTTAAAGGAGGATTAAGCGCGTCTTAACTTTTGTTTAAATTTATTACTCCAAAGTAGAAAGTTAGCCAAATTGAATCGATCATTTCTAAAACAGCGCAAAACTTTTCAGTTTACAAACATTTTGTTTTAAACATTTTCTTATAGATAGATGCCATTTTATTTCCTTCAATGATACCGTGTAATAGACGTTTATTACATAAACAGTATAAGTTAAGTGGTTCTTGCATGCATCACTACATAGCAGTACTGGCTATGTCTATTTTAGACGATATTAAATTGATTGATATAACTTTGTTTTCACAATATAATTATTTTGTCTCTTAAGTACTAGATAAAACCATTTTAGATTTGACTCAAAGTTAACAACACAATATCCTGGCCATAATATCATTCCTCAAGGATTTAGTAGAAGTTAATAAATTCAAAGCTAACCTATGGCTAATTTGGTAGCTGATTATTTTTTTCTTTTATTTGTAAAAAAAAAATGTAGGTAACTTTATGTAAAATTACAAATGGTAAGGATTTATCAAATCCATTCATTTTTGAGTAAGTTGGAAATATTTCAGATCTGGTAGAAGGGAAAACTGTCAAGTATCAGAATAAGGATTCACACATTGAAATGTGACGTCACCGAATCAGCTGACGTGTGCATACAAGAATTATTGAGATGTCCCTACCATACCACATCCTATTCTTATTCATATCAATATTTGAAATGCTAATTACTGTTTCATTTAATAACCAATTTCGATTCTGTTTTCAGAAAATGATTTCTTTTTAATTTTTTTTTACTAAAACTTATTGTACAAAAATGAACACAAGATTTTGATGTAAATCTTACGTAATTAAGTAACCATTACATAAAGAATTCATTGCATTGCAATGAACAATTTCTTTAATCTGCACAATCCAAGAAAAATCTTAGTACCTTAATTCCTCAGAAGGCCACATTACTAACAAGGTACCCAAAGGGTAACACAAAGGTAACATTGATTATGCACATGTATAATGTCACGACAGGTATCTCTAATCTCCATATCTCTCTAAGGCTTCTAAAGAGTTAGGCAACGTTAAAATGATTACAATAGCTACCATGTTATACCCACAAGGCATGAATATAGTCGAACATCTAAACATTCCCGGCCACTTGATAACTGTTCCCGAAATTAGATCAGACCGTCCCGTGGGAGAATTAAATTTGGACCCTAATCAAACTTGGTCCATGTTCACTGAAGTCGGTTTAAGTCAAGACAGGAACTCGTAAGATAATACTACGCATATGCATTCGTACTAGGTATTTAGGTAATTCGTTATATTTACGAGGATATAAACTTTACTAGGGTTGCAGAGTTTGAGCGAATAATTACTATAGATGATATCAGCCCCCCTAGCCAAGTTACGATCGTTTCATCTGCGTTGAACGCCTCGAGTAGGCCACGCTTCCGATTTCTTTGTTCTGACATCATCTCAACGCTCAGTCACGTGATCAGAACAAAAGAATCGGGGGTGTGGCCTACTTGAGTCGTTCGAGGCAAACGAAACGATCGCAACTTGGCTAGGGGGGCAGATGATATAATCATTATAATAGATTACTCAATTTATTCATTAGTAGATTAGGCATTAAGTGATGTAGTTTAAATAAATAAAAAAAAAAAACAGTGCATAGATAAACGAATAAATAACCTGTACTTGTTCGATCTACGCAAAATTGACACGGATAAGTTAGGTTGAACTAAATGAATATGCAAAAATTAGTAGTCTTTAAAAAAAAAAAAAAATTTATATTTGAAAAAAAAAGCACATGGTTGATGAGATAAACAATTCTGGAAACATACATACTAATTATTTCTACATTAATTAAGGGGTGGTCTAGGACTTCATGCTATATCATAAACATTGAAAAATGTTTTGAGTTTTAAACTCAAAACTCGAAAAATCTTACGCCATAATCCTTCTTTCAATATACTCGTTTATTCAACAAATATCCAACAAAGACGTCTACATCCAAGTTATAGCTTTGAGACGCATAGAGATTGCATAATGCTATCTCATATTCTTTGAAAATTTTATTTTTATTCTGGTAACAGCGGCGACATAACTGTACTTAGGTGTTTGTCTTTGGTCGATTCTCTGAAGCTTTCAGAATATTGTTATAATATTATCTTTTCTTTGAAAGAAAAATAAACGTTGCCTCACATGAGGAATTATTCCGCTATCGTGGGTGCGTTTTGCCTTTAACCGTTAGCCGTTATACTTGGAATAACAATTAAAACACAAAAACGAAGATATGAGTAAAATTAAATTGAAAGTTCAAAGTCGAATATCTTTTGATAATATACATTTTGCTAAATAAACTACTAAAAGAAAAGATGTATAATTTCATAATTTAACTAAATATATATTATAAATTGCACATTTTAGGGAAACATCGCAAAGTCAAAAGGGTAACCTATGTAATTGGTTTTACCTGGTGCTGTATAATTTGTATAAAATATGTGTTTTCTGTAAAACAAAGTAAATTATACTCTCAAATTGACTAAAACTAAATAGGTTATTGTATAGTGCAACAACTGGTTAAAACTAAAAAAAAAAATTTCTTGCTTAAAATAATAAATTAAAAATAGTTTTGTATTTATTTAATTGGTTTTACCTGTAGAAAAATACAGCATGAACTTATCTTTTGGGAACAAGTTGCAGGTAATAAACAATTAAATGTATTGTATTTATAAAAATAATATTTAATTTATGAATAATATAAAATTTAAAATGTATTAATTTTCTTCTGAAGACCTTACAAGACCATCGTCTGAAATAGTGGTATCAGGTACCCTGTCTTTCCTCCCGATATTCAAACTTTTAATGCATTAAGCTTTTCTGGAATAACATCTTTGCGGCAGAGCTCCAGTATAATCTTTTTCTTGGCCACAATAATCTCTAAAAGGAGTTCAGTATATTCGCAGAAGATCATTTGATACACTAGTTTCAGGAACATCTTCATTATCTTCTTGCCCTTTTCCCGTTTTATTTGGGGTCGGCACAACATGTTTTTTTCTTCCATTCGGTCCTGTCACCTGTCACGCTATCACTAACTCCCTTTTCTTTGATATCACCTCTCACACGATTCCAATTCTTTTCTTTGGCCTCTCTCGCGCCCCAGCCCCATGTATCATCATGCATTTCGTCCCTTCTTTTTACATGGTCATACCAAGACAAACGATTCCCTTTCAACTTTTCAGTCACTCGCGCTACTTTCAATGTCCCTCTAATATTATCATTTCTCTGTTTATCCATTCTCGTCATACCACACATCCATCTCAATATTCTCATCTCCGCTACATGCTGTTTTTTTCATTTAAGTTTTTTACATACCAACATTCTGATCGATACAGTATGTTATGCCTTATCACGTACTTGTAGATCTTTCAACATGAGAGGCATTCGTGGGTCACAAGTTCTTCCAGTGCCATTTCATCCATTCTGAGTGAAAGGAACCACCACTATTGTATATTTTCAATAACTGTTTTCAGTCTTTTCTTTGCTACATTAAAGAAAAAGCCAATAAACTCCTCCTTTTTGAAGTCGGTTAAAAACAGTTCAACGTCTTCAGAAGATTAGTACGCATTGCAACGTCTTTAAAAAAAATGAATAATAACAATATATGATTTAAAAGGTATTAATCTTCTTTTGAAAACGTTGAACTTACGTATTAAGCTTCTTTTGATGGCGTTAAACCGTTTTCAGCTTTTTTTTGTTGCGAAAAAAAAAGGCTGAAGCAGTTGTTGAGAATACATCAGTGATGTTTCCTAATACTAGTGTATTAATAAAATATTTTGCCATAATCCTTTGCGACGACACCAAACTCCTTTAGAGATTATTGTGACCAAGAAAAAGGTCTGCCACAAAGGTGTTATTCCAGAAAAGTTTCATGCATGGTTTGAAAGTTTGAATACAAATACCTGATACCACTATTTCAGACGATGATCCTGCAAGGTCACATTTAAAATGTATATTATTATTCATTAATTTAATATTATTTTTATATAAATAAATTATTAAAATGTTTATTACCTGTAACTTCTTTTCAAAAGGGAAGTTCAAGCAGTGTTTTCTACATATAAAACCAATTAAATAAATACAAATCTATTTGTAATTTCTTATTTTACGCAAGAAATATTTTTTAGTATTAATCAATTCTTGCGCTATACAATAATCTATTCAGGTTTTAGTCAATTTGAGAATATAATATAGTTTTATAGTAAATAAATATTTTATATTGTATTGCCAGCGTTGTTTTTTGCATTAGCTGAAAACATCGTGAATAAACCGGCATGTCCTAGAACCCAAAAATTCTAAGACATGTGACATCCACCAACCCGCACTGGGCCCGCGTGGTGGATTACAGCCCATTTCCCTCTCGTAGAGAGGAGGCGACTCATGATCACTGACTCGGATCATTATAAGGCCGACTATGCCATGCCATGCTATACATTAACTGAGTTTTAGAGCGACTTTAAGTATCCTCAAAGAGAACCAATTATCCAGAATAAATACTTTTTCTTGCATGAATTTTATTTTGTATTGAAAAGATGTGCTTTCAGGCAAAATAAATCAAATCGTGTAAAGAGCTTACCTTTACTTAAAAAATAAACTGGACCGAATAATCGTCTCTAACCGTTTATTACTGAGAAAAAATATCTTGCCTTTATTATTTTTTTAGGAGTAATAAGTAATATGTTGTGTGTAACAGTAACAATTAAATCAGCTTACATTTATGTACCCGACAATAATTCTAAGAAGTATATGCAATATTTTTTTTCCTACTATCTATCTCCTAAACTAAAGGACATAGAGGATAGCGGGTTTTTGCAATTGAAACAGCATTTAAAACTTAGTACTATGTCATTAAAAAATCATTTTAAGAAAAAATTGGTTTAATTGGTTTTATAAGTATAGTATAATACATAATATAATATTCCACAACTATCACACAACGCCGTCAAGTCCCAAGCTAAGCAGAGCTTGTGTTATGGGTAATAGACAACTGATAAACCCACTTATATATTTCTAAATGCATACGTATATAGATAAATTACACCCAGATACAGAACAAATGATCGTGCTCATCACACAAACATTTGTCGTGATGTCATCACGACCTCCGGCACAGCAGTCAGGGCCACTAACTAACCACTAGACCAACAGGCCAGTCGAAATATAAAATTCAAAAACATGATTTTAAGTTCACTCGCTCTCATGGATGGCTTGAGTCCCATATGTATGGTTATTAAAGACTACGTTTATAAGAAAGACCTCCCGTGATCCCTAAGTCCCCATAGATGCCTAATCTACTAGTGACATAATTATAGACGGCCTAAACCATAATTCCTATAAAAAAGCTTACCTAGTCATGTCTTAGTAATTCAGATCACATATTCCAATTTCCTATCCCTTACGTTCAGACAAGGGATCTAATCACATCTTAATTATACCGTAAGTAAAAAGATGTCGCAAACTAATTGTCGTAAGTCCCTAATAGGGGGGACAAGGAATTGTTTCAGACAATTTTATAAAATGAGTAACAGTACCGACAAGATTGTCTTTTTTTTACTATTGTGTTCTATGTTAGAAGTTACATGTGTTGTTTTTGGAGGGAATACCCGTCTTTATTTTGCAATTAGGGTTTTTTTTCGGTGGGAAAATCATCCAATGACATCCCCTGCTTTTGGGCGGAGTGAGAGATAGTGTCAGAATTTAACTGACTAAAAATCCACTCCTGTTCCTTCGTTGCCTTTCGTACCAGGGCCGAGTCTTCCTTTCAGAAGCAGACTCTTGGCCCCAGTAGGCTTCGACCCTGATGGGCCCCTACGGTTTGCTGACATCTCCTTGAGGCACGCGTGGAACAGTACGCGCCGTCGGCGACTTGGGTTCGGCCAGGACGGATACCGGACGATCGGACGACGAGCTACCCATTGCTCGTTGTCCGCAATCCCTCATCTATGGTGGGTGGTAGTCGGGGTCTCGGTAGTTGAGGTGTTAGAATATCCGTTCCCTCACGTGTGCGACCGTTTACTTCGCTAGGATTACTGCTTCGCAGAAGGAGTGGACCACCGCCCATTCCCCCTCGCTCCGGATCATGGCCTGTACCAGAGCCTGGAGCGAGAGGTCACCGCCGCCAATCGCCTTCACGAGTAAACGGTAGTGCTCCGCCCAAGTGGAGTTCTGATGTTGAAGTTCATAAGAAATTCCCTCAAAAACTCCTTAAATATTATAAGCATGCATATTCTTTTTTTCACGGAAGTATATTTACGTCTTGAGAAAACCTCGTGGTGATTATAAATTATGAAATTTTAACAATGCACCATGTACACACAGCTTCAGGATCATTAAAATTTCGCCGTGTATATAAATATTTTCCAAACTCTTAAGTACATGCGTGCGTGTAATTTTAATCACCGTTAATTCTTATTTGCATATTTCAAATTATGATGGAAAAGCGGCTTTGTATAATTTCAATATTAATTCCATGAATCATGGAAGGTTTACGCTGGCCTTGGATTTTAATTTGTAGAGGTTCTCATATTAGTATATTTGGAACTCTGTTTGTAAGTAACTTTAATGATGGGCACGCCTTAATTATGGTGGTAAGTCCCCTCTTCGAGGAGTGACTGGAAAGACAACACGGCGTCTTCACCTTCCACATGACGCAGGTTCTCACCGGAGATGGTAAGTTCGGGAGTTTCCGGATTCGTGTGGAAGAAACGCCTGGGTGTCACCATTGTGCGGTCCGGCTGGAGGACACGGTGGAGCATAAGGTAGAGGTGTGCCACGCTTGAGCAGAGCACCGTATCCTCGTGGGAGCGATCATTTGGTACAGGCCATGGTCCGGAGCGAGGAGGAATAGCAGGTGGTGTTTCTGCGAAGCAGTAGTGCTAGCAAGGGAGGCAGCCGCATGCACGAGGGAACGGCCTTCACGCCCCAGCCGCTGGGAACCCGATCCCGATTTCCAGCAACTGTAGGCGTATGCTTGCGGACGGTGAGCAATGTGTAACTCGCCGTCCGATCGTCTGCTAAACCTCCGTATCGAGCCCAAGTAGTCGATGGCCAAACTCAGGGCCCTGGAAAGTAAGGCAACGAAGGAACACAGGAGTGGATTTTAGTCAGTAAAAGTCTGACACGCCCTCTCGCTCCACCCAAGGGCGAGAGAAGTCATTGATTTTTCACTTAATTATTGTATATTCATGAGATCGTGTAATCGAACCCATTTTTTATGTTTATGACGATAGCACGTGCATATCAGCGTACTTTTGTGTCTATAAACTTTCTAGTATAGTATTATTTCAGCTTAGTAGTAGCAGTTGTTAATAATAATAAGAGTTTGTGCTATGAGTACTACCAACTGATAATGCTGACACGCTCAAGCCAAGCACACCACCGTGTGCCACACCGCGTCCTATGGGCGGTCCCTACACTGGTGACACGCGGGCGTTTCTTCCGCCTGAATCCGAAGTAGGAACCTCTCGAACTTACCATGTCCGATGAGGACCTACGGCATGCGGAAGAGAAGGACTCCGTGACGCCAGCCACTCCTCTAAGGGGGGACTTACCACCATAATTAAGGCGTGCCCTCGTCTTGGGTGGATATCAAACTCACGACCTCCGAGATAGCTATCAGGGCTAACCTAACCTAACCATTAGACCAACAAGCCAGTTATTGAACTTTTCTTAACTTCATTGGAACTCGTGTAATTAAATAAAGCTTATCGTTAGTCAAAAATGTCGAAGATCACGATAAATGTCGATTTAGGTCAGTAATTGGGATTATTTTGCTTTTTTCCGTCAAAAGATCAAAGGCCAATTGAGAGCAATGGTGGCGCAGTGGTAATAGCCCCGATTAACGAGTTTGTATCTTGTGTGTTCTAATTCAGGCAGGTGCTTTACTTTGCGTAATTTATTTCATCACCACTGCTCTCAAGTTAGTAGCGGAACAAAAATATATTTCAATACATTGGAAAAAGTGAACAAAAAGTAGACAAGTGGAAATTCGTAATAAAGATATTGTAAATCGGTGTAAAGGTGGGCTCACCTACTTTAGTGCTTATGTATAATCTGATGATATGATAGGTGCAGTGGTCGGGCGCCTATATTTCTTCTGTATGTGAGCTTATGGATTGGTGAACGCACCTAAGATACACAAGAAATTCAGGTTACGTTTAAAAAAAAACTGAGTATGAGTAAAAACCTTGATGTTTTGTATTACTAATACTGTACCTACCGAGAGTGGTAAAAAGATTGTTCATCTGACTGAACTTCATACATTTTCAGAAAAATAAGAAATGTTTTCATACATTCACATTTATTATTTGAACAAGGCTTCATAACGTAATACATTTTCCACAACGTTTGGTCGCGGGTCTAGTGAATACGTTCATGTAATACCTAGAGGTTTTAGGGTTCCGTAATAAAAAGGCATTTTTAACATGATTTATGTCGATACGATTTGTCTTTAAGACACCTCTGTCTGTTAGTCTCACGCCTTCTATTTAATCTAAGATTGATACAATCATCACAATACTCGGCCAGACTAAAAACGCGAGCGCGATGAACTCAAACATAAGAGCTTCTTTGGAGTGTCCACCGACAGACCATACGCGGGCGCGAAAATCAACGCGGAAATCTTAACGTCACGCCATAGCTTGTTCATACAAGTCTCAGGTCACAGTGCATGCCGCACGGAAGCAGGTATCTCAAACTAGTTCGGACAGCTTTTTATGGTGGCATAACTGCGGATAGGCACAACCCGTGCGTCTCCGCACCCAACCCGCTCCCAGCACTACGCTGCCAGTCTAGCCGAGAACACATTTCTTGGATTAATTTAAAGGAGCTGTTAAATATTTGCTACTTACTCAAGGTCGGAGAATCTAAAGGCAATGCAGTAAAGGGATAAACAGTATCTTAATTCTGGCCTTATTAGGGTTCCGCACCTCAAAAGGAAAAAAACTCAAAAGGAAAAGACGAACAACAAAGTGATCCTATATGGGTTCCCCTGTCAGTCTGTCTGTCTGACAAGACCCTTTATCTCGAGAACACGTAGAAGTATCGTGTTGAAATTAAAACCATATACTCAAGTCTGCGGTCCCTTGAAGTTGTGAAAATATAATAATAATAATAATATTTATTTATTATAAAGTACATATTTGACACCAAATGTAAGCACAAAAAAATATAAGCAATACAACAGTCAATTTAATTTGAACACCCTGACTCCTAAACTAGGAAGATCCTGTATCTTAGGAGGCAGTGTCTTCGCAAAAATAGTGGACGAACAAAATAATGAGCGTACAGCGTATAGATTATTGCCAAAATGTGGATTAATGAAGAAAGAAATATATAAGTATATAATTATGTATATGTATATTTACTGATAGTATGTATATGTATAGTGTATGTATGTGTATGTATAGTATAAGTGTAGCGTGCATGTATTTGTGTGTGGTGTCGTGTCATGAGCAAATGTAGCGTGAGTGCGTGTAAGCGAGAAGGGTGTGTGGTATGGTCTAAGTGATTAGCAGCAATATCAAACTTTTGAGTTTGCGAAAAAAAGATATGGCCGTTTATGTCGCAAAAAACATGTTATTCGAAACTCGCAAGGGAATCAAAATTCATAGGGACTTTCTGTTGACCTAGAATTCCAAAATTTTTTATGAAGCAAAATCTCATAACACAAGTATAGGAAAAAATCTGAAAACTGTAAATTTTTAGTTACGTCACAAAAAAAAACTGTTTATGCTCATCGGAAAAACTCTTCTTAACTCAATTCGGGAATTGAACTGTTTTCATAAACAAGTTTATACGGAACCCTCAGTGCGCGAGTCCGGCTCGCACTTGTCCGGTTTTATAAATCATGATCTACGTAGCTTGGCAAGTTTAATTTAAATTAATTTACTTCGTAAAATCTTAATTGTTTAAAAACATCAAAGAATCGTAACATTTTATTTCTGAAAACGAAGTTTGATTTCTAGCAAATTTTAAAGATCACTATGACTACGGAACTCTACTTCAAAATAGATTCAAAACACACTTCACGAGTTTTTTTCTCTAAAAATGTGAATAATTCAGCCCAGTGCATCCACAATGCAGATGCAAACTTTCCCCCATACATTATCTTTCTGCGCCGTTACTTTCTTTGAAAATACTTTTTGGACTGCAACTACGCTAGAATAGAATAATGCTTAAACAGTGTTGTAACAGTTGGAACAGTTTTGACAGTAGAGATCTTGTCAGACATTATTCGTGTAAGTACCCAAGTAGATGAATTTCTTAACTCAGCTGTTGTTTATAGCGTGTTCAAAAGTTTAAGCACTGAACTCAATTTTCTGTTTTCAAGAAAATATGTTTTAGTGTAGGTCAGTGGTAGTCGTAGAAATTGTTGTGCAAGTGAGAATCTACGGAATACGCTTGAAGTAAGGACCTGGACTTACTTCTTCTTTCTAAAATAATATCATTGATGCATAAAATAAAAACAGATTACGTAAATTACAGCAATTTCCGCTCGCGTCATAATTTGTCACATATATATTGCAATATTTTTATTTCAGAAACTGAGTGTAAATCTTATCGTAATTTTTACGGGTAGCTAGAGAAGCGCCATGGCACGCAGAGTTCTCTTCTTCCACCTGCCACAGGCGGGCCTGAGTGTCAGCATTGTGAGGATCGCCCTGAAGATCCAGTGGAGCATACGGTAGAAGTCTTCTCCGTGGTGTTGATGAAGTGATGACGAGCGAAGGAAATGGTCGCAAAGAGGGGGACATCTTCATGCCCGACGTCCAGGCGTTGGTAGTCGCAAGGCGACTCCCGGCTACCACAGGCATGGCTTGCAGACGCCGAGTAATGCAAAGCTCACCGGGTAAGGAACGACCCCAAGTCGACGGCTCGTATACGCACGTCTCAAAAAAATTACAGCAAAACCGTAGGGGTCCAGTAAGGCGTGAAAGTTTCAAAGAGTTCCCGTAGCTCTAGTTTGCTCCTTTTCCGCCAAATAAAATTTTTTTCTTTCTTTCTTTCAAAGGGCAACTGAAGAACACAGGTAAGGTTTAGTTGGTAAAAGTCACTCCACCGTAGAGCTGGAAAACTCATTTGATAATTACCCTGCTGATATAATTTACTTTCCTGCTATGTTGAATGTAGTATTATTTAGAATAGAATAGAATAGAAATACTTTTATTCGGGATAGGCACATCACAACGGTTATAGACACAAAGTAAAAAAAAAAACAAAATTATAAAGTGCGCCGAACATGCCCGCACCGAAAGGGTGACCACCTCAGAATTTGCTTGGCGTTAGACACCCAGCTCTGTATTTCGTGTGTTACTTAAAAGAATACACACATAACACAGAAAAAACATATTTATTTTAGTATAATTTGAAAATATTTAGGTGTAAATACGAGACAAAATCACATTTCCACCACAACATAGTTACCTAAGTCTATCTAACCTTAGCCGACCGAACACCGTCCAGAGGATATACCCATTTCCTCACTGCACTTTGGCTTACCACGAACTTCCGACTGAACGGTGTTGGGCGAAGTTATCGTCAAAGTAAAGTTATTGCGATAGTTTGTTGGGAAAATCATAATAACTATAAACCAGAAACGAAGCAATTTGAACTGACACAGTTGAAACTGCTTCGTTAGACTAACTTTACATTTCGACTAAAGTTACAAAATAATAGATTTCCCTTAATTCTTTCTGCCTAAAGCTTTTTAGGTATTTAAAGTTCGAAAGAAAGAAAAGAAAAAAGAAAGAAAACATTTATTTGAGACTCGCACAGGACAAAACAAAAATAAAATAAAAAGTAACTACTTAATCTATAAAAGTTCGCTAAAAATTACACTAAGCTACATTCTAACTGCGTAGTGATCGGAAAACTTTCAAAAAGAGTATGTTACGGAGAAAGTTAATCAGTTTACTTTTATTTTTTATTTTTTAAGGCCTTTTCTGTATAACAAGCTCAACAAATTATTAGATATAATTATATATCGTAAATTATATTAAATGTAGTAAATTGATATCGGAGTATCTACTGAATCATAACTACACAGATACAGAGAAACTATTGGAAGTTTTAGTATGATTGTAGGTTAAGTTTGTAAGTTGTTATTCTGTAATTTCTGTATACATGCATCCGTAGTGACCTGAAAGACAGGTTTTATAAACCTAGCTCAGGCAAGTCGCTAATTATACATAATTCTAGGTTGGTTAATAAAGTCAATTTTCCTTTATTTCTTTAATATTGATAAATATAATTATAGTTATTCCTTGGGCACTAGCATAATTATTTGTTTAAGATTTATTTGTGGCTGTTATTTGTAACTATTTTGTATCAAAGGTGAAATAAAGATTATTATTATTATCTTATAAATTAAACAGTAGTATCATAAGTAATTATGCTTTTATGCAATTATTTGGTATTAATCAATAAACACGCGGGCCCATTGCAGATGGATGTTCGAATCGAATTTTTGGTTCTAGTATATGCCGATTTCGTCACCATGTTTTACTTCACCATTTCGAGAACAGTGGTGGTGATGCAATGAATTACACAAAGTAAAGCGCTTGCTTGGATTTGAACGTACGACATATAACTTGTAAGTCGAAATCAGTGTACGGTGACTGCCAAATTTTTCGGCTTAATATTTTCCTTTAAATCTTACATGCCTTCTATTATATTTAAATTAGTTTAAAATATTTTATTTCATATAGGCCTCCATGGGCACTTTAAATACAATATCAGAAGCTAGTGCATATACTCGTATTTGTAATGATTCCATTGTTCATTTTGCAAACGTTTTTTTTTTTTCAAAAGCATTCCTGTCAGTGTCATACAGGCTTGTTTACAAGCTTTATAATTCGTCAATGTTGTTTATGCTTTTGATTAGTTATACACTTGTACATGTAACGTTTGAGAGGAACATTTCCCAGGAGTACAGTAAGAGATGATAGAGTGGAGAGTGTAGCAGCTACCTATGAATTAATAACACCATACTATGATCGCCAATCTATCTGCAAAGAGGGATGAATATGGTTGATAAAGCCCCTTAAGGATACTAGTCAACATGATAAAACTACGTATATCGTGAGTATATTTTGATGTATTGTAGCTATTGAATATCGGAACTATGTTTGAACAAAAATATGTAGAAAATAAATGTACGTTAGGTTAAAGCGCGAAGTACCTACCCGTTATTTATTATGTATCTATGGCCATTATTTATTATTCGCCTGAGGTTTTCTACATAGCAACTTAAATCCGATGTTCATTTATTTTTTCTTTACAGGCATAGCATAGTTGGCCTTATAATGTTCCCACTGTTGGGCATCAGGCCTCCTCTATAGGAGACGGTATGGGCCGTAATCCACCACGCGGGCCCAGTGCGGGTTGGTGGGTGTCATATGTCTTGGAATTTTTGGTTCTAGCACATGCCGGTTTCCTCACGATGTTTTCCTTCACCGTTTTGAGAGCAGTGGTGATGAAATAAATTACACAAAGTAATGCGCCTGGCTGGGTTTGAACCCGCGACCTACTCGTAAGTTGGGGCCGTTACCATTCGGCCACCACTGCTCTACTTTCTTTACAAACTTTAAAGTAAATTAACTGAATTTAACTAAGCAAATGAAGTAAAGGATGTAGGGTGAATTATGAATTATATCTTAGCTTCCACTTTAAAACTTGGTTTTTATTTAGAGTAAGTTTAAGTAAAGTTTTTAATGGACTACTTACCTTGTTAAGACACGGTAGAGTTACCGGCCAGATAGTATGGGAATAATTAATGAGCTTGCTGAGTTTTGAATATGTTATTATGATACATTTGAGCAAAAAGCACTCCGTCTTTAGTTTAAATACCCAACTTGTCTGCAAAACACATAAAATAGTTTATGGTCAGATCACATAGGTAATAAAAAAATAAAGCAAGTTTATGACTTATTTTAAATAGCTTTTTTCTTTAAGGTCGAGCGCGAAGGCGTGTCAGAATTTACTGAATTGACTAAAACCCACACCTATGTTCCTTCTTTGGCTTCGCACCCCCTGCGAAAGTCGAACTGGCCGTCTGCAAGATCTAGGCCCACCCATGCTAGATGTGTAACGAGACACTCTGCATTTATTCTTTCAAAGGGCTTGCCCTCCTCCTCTAGCAGCACAATGGGCCGATACGCGGACGGAGAGTCCGCAGGGCGCCCTGGCTTCGCGATGAGGACCAGTTTTCCCGGCTTACGTCTTAAGTGGAAACTGGCCAAAACCTTCTTTGATAAGATTTTACAACTCCTATCATCCATTTATTTTTCATTTTGGGCTTTATTTCATTTTAATACTTCGGCTCAATACAACATACCTACTGTTTTATAATGCAAAGCAGATTTATATAGAACAATAAAGTAATCAAAACTCATTCCCCTACAAAATATACTTAGCAAATGATTTTAAACATAAAATTGCTATTTTAGCATCTATAGGCAAACTCAACACTATAACTGTATAATAATTATAATAGAGCTATTTTTTTTTCATTGCATCTGCTCGAGTCTACACTACCAACATTAAAAAAAAAAAAAAAATTCTGTTCATTTCATTATTCGGCAGTCCTACGAATGCAAATTGTGACGAACGCAGTCACTCGCAATAGATAAGGCACGCTTGATACTACGGCCAAAATTTTGAAAGGCCGTCAGTGAACTTAGACCCTTACTAATGAGTACCTATCTGATAATTAAAAAAAACTTTTTTCAAAAAAAAAAAAATCGTTTCTCATGGATTCCATCATCCGAACTGGTTTTTTTTTTTTTATGTAACCAATGTTGAAGCATATCCTTTATGGCCAAAAAAAATGCAATTGGTCTATAAACGACGGAGTTCTCAGGGTGTTACCTCAGAACTCCGTCGTTTATAGACCAATTTAGCATACAAAAGACACAACTGAATTGATAACCTCCTCCTTTTTTTGAAGTCGGTTAAAACGAACAAAGTAGATACTTCAAAGCACGTGACATAGAATTTATGTATTCACAAATTAGCCATCCTACTAGTTCAGCGTACATTTCCTTTACGAAAACTGACATCATTTTTATTATCCGCCATCACAAAGTACCTAAGTACCTTTTTGTAACATTTCAACGACAACCCGTACTTTTGGACGTTGTAAAAAGGCTTTTAAGTTTCTCTTAACAAAAGGTCCAGTGCGTTTCTTTTGTTTTTGTTTTCTAAAGGAATGACCCCTCTTATATCCTTTAATCAGGCAATGTATAGACCTACCGTTTAGATGATTGGAATTTACATTTAGTAAATATATTGAAAAGTACTGTAAAGTTTGCCAGTGCCTTAATAAGTAGAGCTAGTCTGTTTTATTTATTAGATAATCATCAGCTTCTGCTAACGGCAGTAAATGTTCCAAGGGATCATAGTCTCAGGATAAAAAACGTTAACCTTCGGCATGACGCAGGTCCTCACCGGACGTGGTCAGTTCGGGAGATTCCTGCACCGGATTCGTGCGGAAGAAACGCCCGGGTATTACCATTGTGTGGACCGCCCGGAGCCATTATTACAGTGAAGATAATGTGAGTATTTATTACATATTAATAAATTGGATATCAAATAAAATAATATCATACAGATTTGTTTAGAAAGTCATCAACTAAATAAAAAAGTCAGTCAAATAACCAATTATAAAATGTTCTGTTAAAATCTAGGTCATTGAGTTTTCTCTTTAAATGTTATTGATATTAGCAACACATCAATTATCATGAATACGAATGCTTTAAATAATCATATTGTAATTTACTTATTGCCCTACTGTTCTAACTATCGAACACTATTAACCATCCCATCTTATCCCTTCTAATAATAGGTATCCTATCCTAATTTGAGCTTTGTTCTAAAGCATTCATATTCATGACTAGTGGCAGCTACTGGTACTGAAAGCTACCAGTATCGCTCGTTGGAAAATAGAAAAAGATCTCAAGGGAACATACAACTTATAATTTCACGTCAATCCGAAATTATCACTGTTCAAAGTAACCCGTTTAAAAAAAATGTAATTTTATAGGTAAGGACTTTTTATTATTGTGACTAGTGTGATTGCAAATCGAATTTTACATAGAACTGGATAATTTACCACCAAAAACTTAAAAATTTGTGACTCAATCATTCAAATCTCTTTAAAAAATCACACTTGAATTACTACGGCTTTCGCTACGTCCATGTCAAAGTTGGAGCTAGAACGTCACCTAAATCTAAGAACTAGGGCAATATATTAGGATCGGGTACAGAGCTCGATTCTGCTTAGAAAGAGCATGAATCAATCAGTCAAAAAGCTTAGATAAGCTCTGATGTAAACTAATTAATGCTAGGCTTATGTAAATTATTGAACGTTAAATGTTTACTTAGTTAAATTATTAAGGGAAAATATTATATATTATAACAAATTATATCGATATAATAAAGGTGAAAATTTATATGTATGTATGTGTATGAGTGTGTGTGTTGGTTTCTTCTTTACGCTCACACAGCTAAACGGGTTTTATAATACTTTTCTTGATATAGCTGTCACAATTATATAGGTATAGGTTAAAATTTATAATGGGGCAGTATTACCTAATTTAACGGCGGCAAAATTACTACAAGTAATATTCTGTATAAAAAAATTGCTTAATATTTAGTTGTGTAAATCATAAACTAATTGAATTAAATTATGGTCGTTTATATATTTACAATGAAATAAGAAAAATATTATACCATATTAAAATTATTAAGTCATTTAAGGAACTTTAGCAGAATCAAACAAAAAAACTTCACAAAGAATCTGTTAAAAAGCTCATAAGCCATCCTCGGCCGTTACAGCAATTTCTACTTATATACATCTACCTCCTCTTAGGTGACAATGCAAATATTGCTGTACTGACAAGTACACAATTCATCGCATCACTTGAATTATATTTTTTTCTCAGCAATGAATAGAAAATAAATATTTGTATGTGAAGAGAACAATTGATGCACGTTTGCTAAACATGAGCATACACACGACAGCTCGAGCGCTAAAATTTACCATATCGTTATGACGATGGTGAATTTCAATGATTTGAACCTTGTGCTCATCGTTATAGAGATGCAAATTAAAAATAATGATGCTATGCCTCGATTTGAGGATTTTCAAATCGATCACAGTAGATTGGTTTGTGTTTATCCAGTTGATTGCGTGTTGGCGAAATGTAACTAACGATGATTGTGTTTCGGGCCATCGTGTTTTAGCGATTAACTCGTTTTAACTATAATTATTTTACTGCTTAGGAATGAACGTAGTTATTTTCCGTAAAATGTTGACCTTGTTTTCAAAATATTTCTTTAAATGTTAATACCTACATAAACGTATATTCAAATAAATTTTTGTCAATAAAAATATTGAGATAAAAAACTTTTAACAAAAAACAAAACGGTGGCGGTGTTTCTGGTATTGTTTGCTTGTTATTTAACACCGACTTCCGAAATTAAAGTTATTTTGCCCGTTTTAGTGTTTTATTTTTTGTAGTGTAGTCGGTTATTTTTAAATTGTCAAAAGTTTTTTATGTCATTATTTATAGACATTTTTTTTTTTGTAAAAAGTTTTTTTTTTCACACTTTTTAGTTGTGGATACACTTATAGCCAGAGTAGGTACCTATTTCTCGTAGCAATTCGAATTAACCCAAACACTGCTACGATACATTATTTTATTATGAAGTTCCCATCCACTTCCCGGCTCCATCATCAGGTCAGTTCGATAGTACCTTATAGCCAAAGTACATCTTATGGCCATTCTAATAAGCCCAAACACGGCTAGGACACATTGATTAATTACAGAGTTCCGGTGCCTATCTTCTAGCTCCATCATCATCAGATTACTTCGATGAAATCATATTCAACATAACCGTAACATTCAGAACCATTTATTTATTTGTATTTTCATAGTTACTTAACTATCTTCATTGTAATATCTATGTGAGGGTGAAGTTCCGTTGGCCATTTCAGGTCTTCTTCATCAGTTCCATTTCATCAAATGTTACTTTTTGACTGCAAATGCTTAAGTCCTCGATATAAATACCAAAATCACTATATAGTTGCCTAGAATATTTGAGGAGTTCCCTTTATTCAAAAGAGATTGTTCAAAAGAGTTGAGCTGAGTGGTGCTAATGTTCGCGTCATGTCCGTGAACGGGTGTTGTCAGTTGAGACTGGTCATCTCTTAGCTGCCAGTTACTATTTTAATATCTATATTTAGTTTTTTTTTTGCTTTATTTACATTGTACTCACATGATAGCGACAATAAACATGTAACAGATATATTTGTAATTACAGAACATGATTGAAAAGAGTGTCCATGGAGTTTCTTGCAAATTCTTCTCCATAGAGATCTACGCTTTGGAATGTGCAATAACATATTTTTTTCTGACTGACTGACTGACTTCTTGACTTTTCAAAAGTGCCTGTAAATGGTTTATTTGAAACTAGCTTCTGCCAGTGGCTTCGCCCGCGTAAAAGTAGGTTTCTCCATACAAACTTTGAACTCCCGTTTCATTCCATTAGGGGATGAATTTTGTAAAATCCACTCTTAGTGCCTACATCATAAAAGGAAGCCTTGTGCAAAATTTCACGCTCCTAGGCCCAGTAGTTTTGGCTGTGTGTTGATATGTCAGTCAGTCAGTTTCTCCTTTGATATATATAGATAAAATGCTTTGGATCTTTCAATCTTTAGTCAGTAAAAATTGACACTCTCTTTCGCTTCACCCAGGGCATGAGAAGTTATTTGATGATTACTCACTTTAAAAAAAGTGGTCATTATGTCTTTTAAATTCAATCTGCCTTCTATGCAATTGTCTTAGTTTCTTAGCTCTGTGACAATAGCTTTCAGTGGGATAGTGAAGTGAAGCCACATCCGATTTAACGCGGTACGCCAATTTAGCTTAAGAAGTTTGTTCTCTATTTACATTTTGTTTAAGTCTTGATTTTCTAGTATGCATATTTATAACCACACAAACATGCTAATGGCACAAAAGCCATTAGAATGTTTTTGTGGTTTCTAATTGGTAATTTGGACCCGCTGGTATCTAGG
Organism: Mythimna pallens; assembly: GCA_961205895.1. Taxonomy (NCBI): domain Eukaryota; kingdom Metazoa; phylum Arthropoda; class Insecta; order Lepidoptera; family Noctuidae; genus Mythimna; species Mythimna pallens. The sequence continues at coordinate 14,870,785 of OY540834.1, forward strand.
ATAGCACAAAATTATAGTTTAACTCTCTTCTGCTATAGGCCGCGTGACGGTAGGCTGCTCCATACAAACTTTGGTCCACCATTTTATTCCTTTAGTGGGTCAATTTTAAAAAATCGTTTTTTTGGTCTTTTCATCATAAAAGGAACTTCTGAGCTAAACAGCGTTAGCCTAGGTCCAAGGGTTTTGCGCTGAGCGTTGATTAGTCATTGAGTAAGTCAGGACCTTGTCTTTTATATATATATCATCATCATCATCATTTCAGCCAAAAGACATCCACTGTTGGCATATGCATACTGCTGCACATAGGCGACGCTTGGAGGAGCAAGCATCGCCACAACGACCGATCCTGTGCGTCTCGCATCCACCGCATTCCCGCGACGGCCATCGTTCCACCTTGTTAGAGGCCTTCCAACGCTGCGATTTCCGGTGCGCGGTCGCCACTCTAGAACCTTTCGGCCCCATCTACTATCCTTTCTATAAGCAATGTGCCCTGCCCACTGCCACTTTAGTTTAGTTTAGTTACAGTATATACAGATGTCATTTTGAAGCATCCTATTATCTCCATATTTTTGTATTATAATGCTAAGTAGTTTTACTAGTAGAAAGAGCAATAAATGAGGAAGGTTTGTATATTTAATTGGGCACCCGTGTGAAGTAATATTTGTGACATTTACTATTTCCATATACGGGAATACCTACTATAATAATACGTTTGTACTTATGTAGGTACTACTTATATTTTTGGTTGCTTACGTTTTAGTTTCTCCTTCCAAATCCTAGCGGCCTTTGTTGGATTAATTTACCCCAGCAAACTAATCTCTGTTTATGTTTTCATAATACCATAAGACGACAACAGTGAAACTTGCCTTCAATGTTAATGTTGTGTCAATGTCAATGTTAATGTCACAAACATGATATGGAAGCCTTAAAGAGTCAATTATTTGTTTTTTTTTTTTTAGTTTTACCTATTATTTTCGACCCACCCCTGCTATTTCTATAACCTGTGCGAAACGGGTTATAGAAATCATTGAAATTCTCTATTTTCTCTACTATAATTACGCAAGTACCATACAAATGAACCATTCCCTTGAATCATTCTATATGTTGGTAAAGACCATATGAAAATCTGAAGACACAAAAACGCGGTGGGATTTTGTTCTTACTAATAATGAGTCTATCGCAACATAGACCATATTTAGATACCTACAGCCAGAATCCATATTTTCCAGACCCGTTACACTGTTTAATTCATGCACACCCATTTTACTCTCTAACACATGTTAGGTATGTTGCCAACAACGTTATGTTTTGTTTTGCCAAAACTAAATGTTTGTTTAAGTTTTATTTTACCTAAAGACCTTAAATCAAACTACTGTGATACTATTACTTAGTAAATAGAGGAAATGTTAAGAATGAAATATGTCTGCTATTCAAAGTTTGTTTTAAGTAGTCTCATTTATTTTAACAAACTTTGCTGACTAGGAACTTAAAAGAAACAATTCTTGAAAATGGTAAAGCGTGGATACCTAATTGCTGGTGTTTTTTTTTTAGGGTGGGACAATCATCTAATAACAAATCTCACTCTTGGGCGGAGCGGGAGATAGTGTCAGACTTTTACTGACTAAAAACCTACTCCTGTTCCTTCTTTGCCTTCGTCCCAAGGCCCCGGGTTTCGCTTTCACACTACCCGTGGCCCCAGTAGGCTTCGACCATGCTGGGCTCCTACGATTTGCTGACAATTCCCTGAGGCGCGCGTGGAACAGTTCGCGCCGTTGACGACTTGGGCTCGGTCCGGACGGTTACCGGACGTTCAGACGGCGAGCTACCCATTGCTCGCCGTCCGCAAGCCCGCGCCTACGGTGGCTGGAAATCGGGATCGAAATCCCGGTGGCGGTTGGGGCATGAGGACCGTTGCCTCACGCGATCGGCTGCCACCTTTGCTAGCATTACTACTCCGCAGAAGAAGGCGACCGCCTGCCACTCCTCCCCGGGTCAGATATTTATCTCAATTGTTATTCCGACAATTTAAATCTTTACCAATTTGTTCTATGATACGTACTTAAAAGAACAAGTATTTATAAGACGTCTAGAAGGATTTAAGAACCGTATTTCTTAAAACGTTTCAAGAAAATTCCTAGATTTTCATACATCTTTTGAAACTCACTAATGGGCTGGAATTAACTGTCGTCGAGACTAGGCAGAATCTTTTGTCTTTTCTGAGTGAATATAACGAAAACCTTACAAAATTTCGGAGTAAGTAATTTCCTTTAATTTATATGAAGTGCGCCGGAACTTGGCAAGTGTGCGCCAAGGTGGTATAATTTGTAATGGACTGTTTCACGCAATCCATCATCGGAGTAATTTAGCTAAGGTAGCATGACCCTACTAATGGAGGAATGAAGTTCATGCGACAAGCCTTGTAATTTATGTTTCCTGGTATTCCTGAATCATGAATTTTGAGGGCACTACGTATTTATTGTTCACAACTCAAAACAAAAAAACTGGGCAAGTGCGAGTCGGACTCGCGCACTGAGGGTTCTGTACAAACTTACCTATGAAAACAGTTCAATTCCCGAAACGAGTTAGGAAGATTTTTCCGAATCACAAAAATAGTTTTCTTTTTGTGACGTAACTACAAATTTATAGTATTCTGGTCAGGTCTTTCCATATACTTATGCTACGAGACCTTGTTACATGCCAAATTTCAGGATTTCAGGTCAATGGGAAGTAACCCTATGAATTTTGATTACTTTGAGAGTGTCAAAATACACGTTTTTTGCGACATAAACGGCCGCATCTTTTTTTCTCATAAGCTTAGATGTTTGATTTTTTCACAGCTTTATGGACCGCAGACTTGCGTATATGGTTTTAATTTCAACTTGATACCTTCACGCGTTCTCGAGATAAAGGGTCTGACAGACAGATAGACAGACGGACGGACAACAAAGTGATCCTATAAGGGTTCTGTTTTTTCCTTTTGAGGTACGGAACCCTAAAAATGTCCGAAATACTTATATGTTATGTTGTTCATGAGATAACATGAATTTGTGGGTTTCAGGGACTTATTTGCGGTGCTTACAAAGGTTTTTGTATTTTGAGAGCATTTTTCCAGCTTTTCCTCTTACAGTGAGTTGACGTGAGGATTCGGATGTAACGCTGGGTTGAACAATTTTTATCTTTAAATATATTAGGTATTTTGAAAATGTTTTCTGTAGTTCCCGTTTTAGTATTCTAATCCTATCAAAATCAAATCAGAATATTTGTTTTCTTGAATAATGGTAACATAGGGTGTCCCAAAATTAACGCATGATTTGAATTAAATAGAAAACAAAGTTTTTTTTGGGTTTGCCAACACAAATGGTGGCAAATTCTAATCTTGCGTTAATATTAAATGAAATGGTTGACTGGTAGAGATGTTTTGTGGCATTAAGTCCGCCTATGTACCAACATTGTACATGACGTTTAAATAAACCTTTAATTTATGATTCAATAAAAAATCACAACGATAAATGATAAATGATATTTATTTTGTAAATAGGTTTAAAAGAACACTTTTACACGTCATTTTTTTTTCGTCATTTTTAAACTAGGCCGGTGTTTCCTAGCTGACTACCCTGAGAAGAAACACCGAAACAAACTCAGGGGTCAAAGTCTCTTTTAAAGTCCATACAGTAAATATCTAATGGTCAAATCACATGAGAACCATGCAGATTTGCTGAAATGGTCTTTTGAAGAAAGAACCATTCAAAGGAGAAGGGAACGACTCCATAGACTCATGGGTCCAGGTGTTAACTGAATCAAACTAGCCTTATTTGTAAGAGGATATAAAAACAAAGCCTCACTGAAAATTTGGTGAAATTTGGCTATCCAGGAACCAAGTTATATGGATTATAGTAAAAGTGAGGTTATATTATAGGTAACATAATTGTAGTTTTTTATGTTATTTAAGAAATACTATGAGACGCATGCCACTGACGAATAACTGATAAAATCGCCTCATCTTCCAAGACTCTTCTACCAGTAGGGTTACTGCGACCAGTCGCAATCGTACTCGTACAATTTACATAGTGATCCATGTCGTCAATATCCAATCGATAGGCGTAAACAGTTGTCCAAAATAGAGAGCCAGGTAATTTAGAGTAGGAAGGTCCGTCAAATAGTCCGTTATAATGTGCAAAGTCGAGGTCGTGGGGTTAAACAATTAAACAAGGAAAATACGTGCGCACTCAGAACGAAAGAAAACGAACGAGTGCATCTGTCAGTCAGTGACTGACGGATGTCAGGCACAAGTGTTGCCAAAAGAAAAAAAACACTATGAATCTATTCAATTGATTCCACGAAAGCTTGATCTAAACTTATCACTCGATTTTCATACATCATATTCTCATATTTTACCGATTTATTCATAATCGATTAGTAGTCATTCAGGAATTATTTAATCGATTATTTACTTTGATTAACTTAATTTAAGTTTTCTCGCTTCCTGGGTAGAAACATGGTACCATAATTTGGGATATCCTTTAGAAAAATAAAACGGTTTTTTTTAAATACATTTCAACTAGTTAACTGCTGGGCCCAGAAGTCCTCTTCTCCTTTGAGTGGACCTGTCCAGTCAGTGCAAGCATTTGTCAGTATTCGTAAAGCTTAACTCAGGACTACTAAGGAGCTCAACGGCTTGACGAACAATACCAAAGAAAGGACATTTAAGTAGGCCGCAGAAAATACTCAAATTGCCAGACATACGTTAAAATTACTGAAAAGGAAAAAAAAATCAAACAACATATTCCTTACGTTCACAAAAATGAAAGATGTCAAAAATTAATAGAGAAAAAAAAAGTCAAATTGCAAAATAAAAATGATCTACAATATCAAATTGTAATCTAAAGACTAAAAACTGTGTTTTCTATTTAATTCAAATCTTGCGTTAATTTTGGGACACCCATATAATAAGGAGTTACAGTAAATTAGTAAGCAGTTGTTTCAGTATATCCTGACATAACATGGTGTATTCAAAATTAGCGATGTCAATTAATCTAACTTACAAATTATAGATTCTATTGATTTGTCGTCCTTGATGGTAGCTATGATATTTTTTAATAGTAACAATTTTTAAAAGTATTTTTTTAAACATTCTCTATGTCTTTAAAACTATTTGCTAAATGATTTAAAATAACAATCGACATGCATTTTACTTCTAAGTCCAACAATATTCCGTTCTGAAGAACCAGTCCATATAAACCAGATATGAAATACCCATAAATACTTTCGGAGCTGCACCCGACATTACGGAGAACCATATATATAGGTATATCAAGTCCTATCTCTACTCGTTCGCCAACTTTTAGGAAGTCCATTTAGCTTTAGAGCACGCAATTTTTGACTTTACTGCAAAGTAATAACGGTCTTATCAGCAACTTATACATCGAGAAAGGTTGTTACTTTGTTTGCGACACTGCTATTAGCCGGAAAGCAAACAACGTTCGATGAGCGACAAGATTCTTATTTTTTGGCTTTTATTGCTGATATTTCTCATTAAGATTGTGATCTTTGAACTACATTTCAGCTATATACCAGACATGTAATACCTATTCCGCTATTCCGCTATTAGATGACTGGACTAAATTTTGTGAAATGGTTGATCGGATATTGAATTAATAATAAGTTACTAGAATAATTTTCTTAGCAGTGACGGCCCGACTTACGACTTTTATATCGTGGATTCAGGTCCAGACAGGCGCATTACTTTTTGTAATTTATTTCTTTATTACTACTTTCAAATTGGTGAAGGAAAATGTCGTGAAGAAACCGGCATTTCCTATAACCGATACTTAAAAATCATGTCAAATCTACATATCTGCACTGGGTGGTAGATTACAGCCCATTCCCTCTCTTAAACAGAAGGCCTGCATTGGAAATATTAAAAGACTTATTATGCTATGCTATGCTAATTAAATCATTTTCAGAAATGTTATCTAAATCACCCGATGTGTGTGTGTGTTATCTAATCATCATCATCATTTGAAAACTGACTTTTTCTTGTAAGAAAAAGTCAGTTTTCAAATACCTTTTCAATACACTTACTCGAAAATCCGCTCTGATACCACCGCTTTTAGGCACGTGTTATACATGTGTCATATCAGGCTGGATGCGTGTCGACCCCCACGAGTCGCCAGTCAACCCCCGTTTATCCATTTCTTCGTAAGTGTAATGAAAAAAGTCGTTTGATACACGTGCAAATTTGTCACTGTAGCCCTCGGCCCCATAAGATATAGAGAGTTTTCTTATATCTCTAATCTCTCTCTTTAGATCTAAATTGCCAGTATACCACGCCAAACGCCACACCATACAATAGTCACCGATTTCGTAAAGATATAGCCTTGAAAGTGTGTAAATCATCAATATAGTGGCGTGTGACCCTAGTATATCGGATATTGATAAAAAAAAAACACAAAAACAAAATCTTTTAAATATTAACTAATGTGAACTCCTTCAAGAAACCCTATCAAGTCCAGCAATAATACACAAGAAAATTTTCACTTGAATATGTCATACTATACAGTCTTATAATAAACTTATTGTTACTGTCCCTGAATTATATATAGAAGGACCAGCTATTGACATTCAGAGAGGGTCCTCAGGTGTTTTACGTAGACACCCAAGGGCCGGCTTTTTGTATTGTTGGTTTAACTAAACAAAGGAGAGAATATTAGATGAACTCAGAGAGATTTTGAGTGTAATCCAATTTTGTTTCCAGAAGAAATGTGTCATCAATTATCATAACTGCACATAAGGATCAACGCAGACTGAGTAGCCTGTTGCTTGCACATACAAGTGACGAGGGTAGATGCAGCGGATAGTCGAAGATCAGCGCGTGCAATTATTTTGCGATGCTCAGGATTTTTTTATTGTAGATAGGTGTGAGCATATTATCTTAGTTACTCCACATATCCATTTGTACATTCTCACCTTCGCTTAGAAGGTATGCAATCATTTTTCATTAGTTTTTTCACAGATTGTTATTTAGACCCATACTCTACTCTTTTGCTCTATCGTAACCAAAAAATTGTAGTCATCAAAGTTACAAAATTAAAAAAAGTCAATTTACAGCTTAAAAAAAAATCAAAACCATTTTATGTGAAGTAAAATGTTATTAATTTTCTTAGCGAATTTTGACTTATACTCCATCTGTTTAGGTAATTAACTAAATGTAAACAATCTTGACATGTCTTTTGTCTAAAAAAATTATCTAAAAATGTTTGCAATTTGTTATTTACCAATACCGATGTTTGATAATTACAAAATATAATTAAAATAATCTTTGTATGTCTTTTATACGTTTTTTTTTTATATTTATAAAAAGACATATCAAGATTGTTTACATTTAGTTAACTACAACAAATGGAGTATAGAGTTATTTAATTTTTTTTAATGTGGGAAATCATCCAAAGACTTCTTCCGCTCTTAGGCGGAGCGCCCTCCGCATGTCAGACTTTTACTGACTAAAACCCACTCCTGTTCCTTCTTTGCCTTTGTTCCAGGGCCCCGGGGTTTACATTCACTTAGCCCATGGCCCCAGTAGGCTACGACCCAGCTGGGTCCCTACGATTTGCTAACATTTCCTTGAGGAACGCGTGGAACACTACGCGCCGTCGACGACTTGGGCTCAGTCCGGATGGTTACCAGACGACCGACGATGTGCTGCTCATTGCTCGCCATCCGTAAGCCTACGCTTACGGTGGCTGAAAATCGGGATCGGAATCCCGGCGGCTGGGACGTCAGGGCCGTTCCATCATGCGTGCGACCGCCTCTTTCACTAGCATTACTGCTTCGCAGAAGAGGCGGCCGGTTGCCTTCCTCCTCGCTCCGGAACATGGCCTGTACCAGGGCCCGACGTGAGAGGTCGTTGCCACCAAGCGCCCCCACGAGGAGACGGCGGTGCTCTGCCTATACGGAGCACACCTCTACCGTATACTCCATTATGTCCTCTGGCCTATTCATACAATGGTGACAACTGGGCGTTTCTTCCGCAAGAATCCGGAATCCAGTGCAGGAACCTTCCGAACTTACCATATGCGGTGAGAACCTGCGTCATGCGGAAGGTGAGGGCGCCGTGTTGTCTTTTCAGCCACTCCTCAAAGAAGGGACTTTCCGCCATAATTGCGGCATGCCCAGCACTAGGTTGCGACAGTCGCTATCGCCATTTCACCATGAGATCTCGCCGGAACTCTGTCCATCATGCCACGACTTGTCGCGGCAAAGGAATTTCGCCACAGCGAGAGTTTTTTAATTAAATAAGTTTAGAATGAATGAATCAATGATAACACTCAAGCCACTAGCTAGCCTGTCTGCGATAGATAAAACTGACCGGAGATTGAAAGTAATATTTGCTTCAATTAATATTTGTTTTAATTAAAAAAATGATTATCAAACAAAATAACTAGCATAGATTTCCTACACAAGTAAATCAAATTATCTTGACCATAGTCAGAAGCCAGAATTGGTTCATAAATTCCACTTCTGACTTTAATAAGGTTAATTTTGAAATTCACACTGCGAGTAATCCTGGAATATTCACACTGGTAAAACAAGACTGAAAAGCAATGCAGTTAATGGCATTGTGGGTCGCTGATTGACGATCACAAGGTATTTGCATTGATTTCAATGAGTCCATTTTAATGCATTGCATTCTTATGGGGATTTGGCTATACCGGTTATTTGGCTGTTTTCTTCATGTAAAGATGTTACCGGCAATCTGTAAAATTCAGGTATTCTATACAATACCTGGGTAATGTATAAAATACCTAGGGCATCCAGGCAACGTATGAAATGTTATGAATATTATTTTCCATTACATACTTTACCTAGGTAATGTATACAATTCCTAGGGATTGTATAGGGTTATCACTGTTATCCGACCTAGCCATAAAATAACAGGCAAATGAAACATGTTCTATTACTTAAAATCAATATCTTGCAATCAAAAGACGAGCACAGGGAAGGAATTGACGTAATTTTAGGGCACTTCAACATGGATAGGTTAGATTAGAAGATGGTGGCTTCGTGGTTATTTTTTTTAATAACTATCCGGAAATAGGAGCCTTACTTAAACCCCGCGGATAAAAACAGGACCTAAGTATTTAAACATAATAAAATTAATGTGAAATTAAAATTTCTTCTGGCTATAATTTTTTTAATTCATTTATTACGTAAGACGATTTAGGGGGGAGGAGGTCGTCCATGTTTTATTTTTTCCTACATGGGGGTGGGGGGGTGTTGATAGTATACGTAAGATCATAAAAATACGTAAAGTTAAGATTTGAAAAACAGCGGGCAACCGCGCGAGTGCCCATGTGCACTCGGATGCGTATAGGTTAATACGTATAGGAAAATGTTATCATCATCAAATGATTCCACCTAAAATGATTATACGCGTTCCTAAAAATTTTTACTTTTAAAAATAAACATCAAAACCAACCAAACGTATATTTATTTTTTCCTTTAGATTCTTACGTAATAAATATTAGACAGGGGGGAGGGGTCGGCCCATTCTTATTTTTTCTTATTTAAGGGGGAGGTGGTCAAAAACTTGTAAAAATCGTCTTAAGTAAAAAATGAATGGCCCCTAAGTAACAAAGTGGTTTGCTTACAAGTACTTAGGGCCTATTTCTGTGTACGGGGTTTAAAGTTAGGCTTCTATTTTCGGGTGGTTATAAATAATAATAAGAACGAAGCTAACGGTGAGAAGAAGCCTTCTAACCTAAACTGTTCGTGTTGGGGTGCCCTAAAATTACATAATTTCGTTCCCTGCTCTCATATTTTACATTACCGGCTGTGCATTGGGTTTTGTATAGAATACCTAGGCAAAGTATAAAACTATTAATATTTCATACATTACCGACACCTTTTAGGTATTCTATAAATTACCTAGGTTTTGAATAGAATACCAGATTATACAGATTGCCGGTATCATAGAAATGGGTTTACCTGCATTATATTATAATTGTGTTTCTTTTTTTTTTGCATTTTCTGTGCAAAATAACTACAAAAAAGATATTGAATGAAAATAACTACCTATATTATTCCATTCCAACATACTTTTAGGTAGGTATGTGAAAATATCAGTAACCAAATAATTAGTTTGATATTTTATTTATGCCAGCTGAAATTGTAAATTAATTATTGTATTCAATGAATAATAAACTGCCACAACCAATAAGCAATATATGGAACAGATAAAACATTGCAATCGTATAATAAAAAATATAAAAATAAACGTTGATAAAAAGGAGAATTATAAAAAAAAATAAAGATTTATTTACTGAAAACATTTTCATTCAATCTTATTTAAGAGTAAACTAATATTATTGAAGCCAATAAACTTAATTAGTACAAAGAAAAGATAAGTTGTTTGTAGGAGGTACTTAATTTCTAGAAGTAGGTACTGCTGGACCAATAACGAAAATAATTTGCTGATGTGTAGTAAGATATTTATGTGTGGTTGGCTGAAGAAGAATAAATGAAATCCTGAACTCTGTAAATAAAGTCTATTAAGCTGTTACCAAATCCAAGTACATAGCTTTTTTACACTAGACAAGCGAACACTTATTCTAGCCACGATGGCGACAACCGACTGACCGCGAAATTAATTGGGCAGGGAACATTGCCTCTGCATCACTGACATTTTTTTTTGCTACTTGTAGTCCCCACACTATACCACAATTTGTTATAATATTTCTAAGTGGCATTATAAGCTTATCATCTACAAAATACAGTTTCTGTAGGGTTCCGCGAAAGCGAAACCGTTTGATAAAACTAGTATACAATTTGAAAGTTTTGGCTTCCTAAGTTTTTTTGTAGCAAAAACGCCATGTTCAAGAAAGCAGAAACTGAACATAACGGGTTGTAACAAAACAGGGACAAAACCCAACTTCCCGAAACCCAACTTTGATTAAAAACACTCAAGCGAAATGCCTTAAGGCTCTCCTCGGCGTTTTTCTTCTAAGATTTGTTTTGTGAATTAATTTCTCGCCAAAAACCTTAAAGCGTTTGGTACTTCCTTATGCAGCTACTTTGTGCTTGAATTACGATGGAATCTATGATGAAGTCGATAAAAAGGCGTTACTATTATCATATTTATAATAATTTATATTTGATATTCTTTTTTGAATAATATATTCTACTTATTTACACTCAATTACAATAAACCTTTAACAATGCTTGCTCTGAAATCTGCTAAAGAATTATTCTTCCAGTAGCAATGTCGCAAAAAAAATAATAATTGAATAATTACCCATCTTAACTTTCCTCAAAATATTTTTTCAGCGTAATTTGCCAAAATTATTGACAAGTTTGAAGACTACAGATTTTATTTTGGCTTTCAAATTGTTGAGTAATTACCCTGTCAACCTTGGAAACTTTTAGGCTTTTAGATACTCGATTAAATAAAGAAAATTTGAAGCAGGCTAACTGTATATTTTTGCCTATCAATTTAGATCAGCTATTAAGTTTTTTTAAGATTTTTTTTTTAATTAGCCCCACAATAGCAATTACTCTTGTATCGTAGGTGCGTCATAATTTTTTGTGCTTTAAAACAACTTGAACGTTAGCAAAGCGCGGCTTTTGTTGCTTTTCTTACCGAATCCATGCGTTTTTTGTAACAAAATGTGTCTTACTTGAGTGTAGCGGAGTTTTCTAACATATAAATAAATTTCGTAATTGTATCTGTACCTACTTCTACAAATTTTAGTCCTTGGTAGTATTTTGTATGACTCAAGGCTTTTACCTCCCGGCAATGCCAAACGTTTGGGCACATTACCAACTTTACTAGTCGACAGCGATGCGGAGGAATTTTTTGACACCATGTTTTAGATTGTATGTAGTTGATTTTTATTAGCTAAATGTTTTTAGGGTTTATATGATCATAGTTATATATATATATATATCTTTTAAAAATATGTAAATATACACACGTATAAGTATTCACAACGCATCTCGAAAAAAAAATGTTTTTAAAGATGCATTGTTAATGAAGTTATTGTTATTGAATATAATAGAGGCAAACATATTGGGGTCAATGCGCAAGGTGAAGATATCGATGCATAAATCTACGTGCAGTTTGGTTCAAAATTTTGCTTTGCATAGATATTGAATTTCATCTTCACTTGGCTTTCAAAGGTTTCTGGGAATTAAATTGACGCTTCAATTCATTGTGATAAGATATTTCCTGGATTTTAGGATACGGATCAAGCCAAGGTACATGTATTATTTGACTTGAAAGGCAGTGTTGAACTGATTTGTAATTTAAAAATTTTTGCTAATGGCTTCACTTGCGTTGTCCAAATAATCGTCAAAAATATGTATAAAAAGTATTCTGTTACTACTTGTCGTTTATTTTTCATAGGTCACAACGGTCATAGATAAAAGTGTGTATATTTTTGGTATACAATAAAGTTTACATAAATAGGTAAAAAAAATAAGTTTGACGTCCTGGTTTTCGGTAATCTTTTTGCAATTGGTCATTTAATAACAGATTTTTATACAGAAAATAATGTTACTGAGTGCCGATTTGATAGTTTATATTCGACCTGTTCTTCCAGTTAATAACCAACTTTTGTAAGGATATCTCGTAAAGTAAATAAACCTGACTATAGTAACGGTAACTTTACATACCGCAAACCGCAGCATTATAAGGGTTTTCACATGGTGGACCGATTAACTGGTGAGGGTTTTAGGAATCTGATGGATGCGAGATGTACAGGACCAGTCGTTGTGGCTTCGCTTGGAGGAGGTCTATATATATACAGTTGTTGGAAGTTGTTGTCATTAAAGTTAATAATCTGCATAAGCAGCGATCTCAACTCTTCTATAGAGTTGAGATCGCGGCTTATGCCTAGACACCCTAAAACCAAAGTTAAGTGAGACCTAGACACTACCCATATGGAAAGCAAGAGCAGTAAATACCCAAAAATAAACTGCAGCGATAGCGTTCATAATATTAAAGGCTGACTTATTGGTGTTTTAAAAAATCGTTAAATAAATTTGTCAGATTAGGAAGTTTGAAAATTTGTAATTTAATAAATTATAAACGTTTTTTGTTCTGTTTTGTTTAAGAACAATTGTGATTTCTGTTAAAAATGCAGACGGACCGATTAATGCCTTTTTTTTTGAGTGGGGAAATCATTCAATGGCTTTAGAATGGAGTATAGAGTATGCCAGACTTTTACTGATTAAATAAAACCACACCCGTGTCCTTCAGTTGCCTTTTGCATTCTATGACCACATATTTCCGTTCCACAAATTCCCCGTGGACTTAGCGGGCATCGGCGGTACCCCCTACGGTTTTACTGACATCTCTTAGAAGCGCGCGTGGAACACTACGCGCCGTCGACCACTCGGGCTTGGTCCTCACCGGACGGTTGGTCGGCGAGCTACTTATAGCTTGTCTTCAGCAAGCCCGCGCATACGGTGGCCAGGGATCACCCTGCAATTCTCGATGCCCGGGGCGTCTCATGTCTCAGCAGCTGGTGCGTGGGGATATCCGTTCCCTCACGGCTGCGGCCATCTCCTTGGCTAGCAATACTGCTTCGTAGAAAAAACGACTGCATCCCATTCTCTCTCGCTCCGGGCCATGAGTTCAAAATTACCCCACAGAAAAATTACTAAAATAAAATAGGATCTTGTGTCCATATTTACGCCATGGTCACCCGTGTTTCAATTTTGTCCATATCCATTTAGCCATTAAGCGTGATAGATTAGTAAACATACAGACATTCATTATCGATATTAGTAGGAAGTAGAAAGGAAGAGGCTTTATATTATGTTTAACGATGGTAAGGTCTTTACACCCTATTATAAAAAAGGCTTAAAGTTTGTACGTGTAAGTACACATGTTTGTTTCTCCTTCACGCTCCTTTAGATGAAATTCACCTTAAGACTCGGCTTTTTTTTATCTTGGGAGCTTGTTTCATTGGGAAAATTTCCTACTTTCACACAAGTAAAATTGTTGGCGGAAACTAGTTTCAACTTTCAACTAATGAACTACAAAATAACACAATAATTGAGTAAACAACTCCTGTAATAATACTGCCGCTAAGACCTCTATTAAAATTAATGTCTGTAGGTATACGGTTCCGTAATGCGAAAACAAGCCAGGCGTTGCATCGTTCGACGTCCGATATATCCGAACTGTAATTTCCAATAAAAACCTCAACATTTTTTAATTTCGATGGCCGACGCATACGTGCAAAACCGCATGAGGAAGTCGGTGTACAGAGTTGGCGTATTTTGATCGGTGTTAAGTATCTTATGGAAGATCAAGTTAATGTTGCCGGTTTCTGGCTCTAATTGCTTTCAGTTTTTATGTATGTATGTTTATATTTTACATAATATAAACTAGTGCGATCCTACCTGATGGTAAGCAGTTATGCAATCGTTGATGGTGAGGCGCACCAGTTTATTAAGAGCCCGTTCAATCTAGCCTTGAAGACTAGAATAGAATAGAAATGCTTTTATTCGGGACAGACACAGCACAACGGTTAGAAACTCAAAGTAAAAAAGAACAAAGTACAAAGTGCGCCGAGCGTGCCCGCACCGAAAGCAAATGCTGAAGTGGTCACCACCACTTCAGCATTTGCTAGGCGTTAGACACCCAGCACTGGTTTCCAGTTGGCACCCCGCAGTGACGCACGGAGTAGGGTAAATATAAATAAATATTGTGTACCTACTGGAGTATAATTTTATTGAAATAAAATACATAAATAACTATTTGATAAATAACAACACAATACTATAAAATTAAATTTGTACTACACTGAAAAAATCGATAAAACTATAAAATTACGTGGTACCCACAATACTGGATTTGTAGATTGGATATATTTTCTTTAAGAGATTGTATCTTCCAGAAAAGCTTTTTTTACTGTAGATAATATTTTTTTAGTTTACATAAAGCATAATCAGCCTTTTTAATGTTCCCACTGCTGGGATTCATTCCCTCTCCTAGAGAGGAGGCCTGACCATAATCCACCACGCGGGCCCAGTGCGGGTTGGTGAATGTCACATATCTTCGAATTTTTGGTTCCAGGACATGCCGGTTTCCGCACGATGTTTTCATTTACCGTTTTGCGAGCAGTGGTGATGAAATAAATTACACAAAGTAATGCGCTTGGATGGGTTTGAACCCGCGACCTACAACTCGTAAGTCGGGGCCGTTATCACTCTGTTGTTTAAATAAAGCATCCAAAATTCACGTTAAAATATAACTAAGAAATATTGCTTTGTATTGTTACAGTTAAGTGCCATCAGCCACTGTGAGCAAATCTTCATGCACAATGTGCACCGGAGCGTAACATTGTCAAGGCAGCATATGCAAATGAGACAAAATTACTCCACAAATTCAGCTTCACTCAGAATATCTAGATATTTGAATGTCACACGGTATTGAAGATTGTCCTCGATACCAATGGTCGAAAATGGCTACAGGCCAAATAGCTTTTACATTTTCTGGGGACTGCAAGATAGTTCGGTTTAATGGAGGATTTAAATAACATAAATGTGTCTATTTCCCTATATTTCAAGCTTCAGGGCCACCACATATTTAAGGCCAGCCATACCCCTAAAGGTACAAGTTGGTAGCCGACTGCACGCAGCAGCAGCAGACGACATGTCGTCACGACACGTCGTTGCGTCATGTGGCTGCAGTCATGAATTCGAACCCGACTGCAGACGGCAACAGCAAATGGCATCCAGTTGGTTCCGAGTGCTCCGTGAAACAAGATGTCTGACGTGTTCGAGAATAATCGACGTGTCGTTGCTGCGGCGTCAGCGGTACTACTGATCTGCGGTCGGACGACACTGCCGTCTGCCGCTCGATGACGCGACGCTAGCTTCATGTCGCTAACTACGGAGGAAATTTCATAATACGTAGAAACCAGTAGAGTCGCTGCGACACGTCGTCTGCTGCTGCTGCGTGCAGTCGGCTACCAACTTGTACCTTAATGGCTTCGCTATTTGACGTCTAAAAATAAGAGATAGGTATACCTGGTTGACAAAAGTTTATCAACAAAATGGTTGATGTCAAAAAATAAAAACTTGTCACTACGGTGACTAACTAAAAAATGCTTATGCATGTTTAGCATGTGTATGTACTTATTTTTCCTGTATGACAAGTGCTCAAAGTATGGAAAAGCAGACAAAATAACTAAAAACAACTAAGATTCAAGACAGACTACTACATGATTGATTATACGACACTTTAATAGATTAATCTTCGTTTGAATCCAGATGTAAGCAACTGACAGTCCCATCAAACATAACTCCTGAAGATGACGATGCATAATGAGCGAGTATGTCCACCAAAACAGTGATCACGTCTTCGCAGGGCCTATCGGGCCCTCTTAAATGTACAGACACGCGCCATCAAGGGGAGGGGTTTCATAGGGTTCCCCGACAAATTGCAACGCTACGTTCCGGATTATTCCGGATATACCCGTGAACATATTGCCCGGATATTTCTCACCGGGACTCGTCGAGAGTGATGCCCCACCGTGTTTCGGTTTTGAGCTTAATTATTTTCCCGTGCTAAGTTTTGCTCAAACTTAAGTTGCTGTTTAAGCCCAATATATTGCAAGCGTTTGTGTTTAAGATTTGAACGCCTGTTTAAGTGTGTTGTAAGTCGACTTAAGTTTGCAGTTAAGCAAATTGAATTTGTGGTTTCTGCAACAGTACTTGCCTGTAACTACTTTTAGAGCTCTTGAACTGTTCATTGATGTCCGTTTCAACTTAAGTCTTTATCTTGTCTTTATAGTGCTATTATAAAATGAAGTAAAAAGCCCAAGTCGTCGACGGCGCGTAGTGTTCCACGCGCGCCCCAGGGAGATGTCAGCAAACCGTAGGGGCTCAGCAGGGTCGAAACCTACTGAGGTCATGGGTTCGCTTCTGAAAGGAAAACCCGGCCGTGGTATGAAAGGCAAAGAAGGAACAAGAGTGGGTTTTTAGTTAGTAAACACCCTTCGGCTTCGCCCAAGAACAGCAGATGTCATTGGATGACTTTCCCACCTAAAAGAAAAAAGAAAAAACACAGGCTACTTGTCATCTGACTTCGACTTCGCGTCCATTGTAACCAATATTAGCTAATAATAGCTAGTAATAGCTAGTTCTAGCTATGAAAATAGTTCGCGCAACTAGCTAGCTAAAACTAGATACAAAATGCACTTAATACAGAAGCCTCAGATAAAAAGTAATCAAAAGAGGCATCACATCAAAAACACATCAGTCATCGAAGTTATATGTGAATAAATGATAGGTAGATTTAAATGTAGCCAAAAATAATAATACTAGCCTTTTGAAGCAGCTTCGTCGGCGTGAATATCGAATATTGTCCCACCACCACATAGTGGATTAAAAGTAATCTCGGCCATGGTGTATTTTTTGGTGGAAAATTATCAAACAACTTATCTTTACTCTGGGTTGAGCGAGAAAAAGTACCAGGATATTACTGTCCAAAACCCACGTTTGTTCTTTCAGTTGCTTTTTGAGTTCCAGGGCTTCGGTAACTCTTTTGAGCAAGCCTTAGTAGATCCCATCCATTTGGCTGACAGCTCTTTGAGGAGCGGATTTTTTTTTTCGGTCCGAAAAGCATCCAATAACACCCCCGCTCTTGGGCAGAGCGGGAGATAGTGTCAGACTTTCACTAACTAAAAACCCACTCCTGTTTCTATGTTACTTTTCATACCATGGCCGAGTCTTCCTTTCAGAATCAGACCCTTGGCTCCAGTAGGCTTCGACCCTGCTGAGCCCCTGTGGTTGCTGACATCTTATTGAGGTGCGCGTGGAACACTACGTGCCATCGACGACTTGGACTTGATCCGGATGGTTACCGGATGGTTGGACGGCAAGCTACCCATTGCTCGCCGTCCGCAAGCCTGCGCCTACGGTGGCCGGAAATCGGGTAGAACACAATGTGCCGTCAACTCGGGTTTGGTGTCTACTGGACGGCAACCTACCCATTGATCGCCGTCTATAAACCCACGCTACGTTGACCGGAAATCGCCCTGCGACTCTCGATTCCCAGGACATCTCCTGCGACGGTGGTTGGGGTGCGAGAATGTCCTCTCCCCCACGGTTTTTGCCACGTCCTTTGCTTGCAAAGCTGCTTCGCGGGAGGTGACTGGTTCTCATTCCCCTCGCTCCTCGATCTACCTGTATTCCAAACAACCCGTTTAGTTTTTGAGGCGTGAATGATTAACAAACATACAAGCATGAAAACTTTTAAACATTCATTCATGGAGACTATCACATTAATTTGTGTCATTCTTTTTTTTACAGACAATTGCATGTCCCCTGGAAAAATAATGTGCAATGTGTGAGTGTATATGTATAATGTGTTTTTAAATTTCTCAATTTATTTTAATTTTAAATTTATTAGTAAAAGCATTCAAGGACATAAATTGGGTAATGATATTTTACTTTTTTTTAATTTGCGTGATAGATTGGACGACGACAACCGCCCCGTTTCATTTTTTGTATTGATCGATTTATCAGTAAAAAAGACAAGGTTGTTCTTTTTTTAACATAATAGCTTCCTCCCGCGGCTCCGCTTCCGTGAAAATATTTTCCAACTTTCAATCAACTTTAAAATTTTCAACTGTTTTTTCTCATTTTTTTTTCTTTTAAATTGTCCCTATATTAAAATTAACTAAATAAAATAAACAATGATTAAAATCGGTCAAGCTGTTAATGAGTTTTAGTGAGATTAACGAACAGCAATCGATTTTTACACATGAGAAGAATATTATTAAGTTTCGTACAAAAAAAAAAACGGTACATAACGAATATAATACGTCTTTACTATTCAGTAGTCATAGGCGATCGTTCATGATAACCCACGCACTACCGTAGACCCAGTGCCTTCAAAAGAACTGGCTTTCTGCCAAGAGTAATGCGAGAAATGATTTAAGTGGTCATATTTTATTTTAGCCAATGATATTGTAATGTTTGGACTAGATTTAGGTCCATTTTTTTATATATTTATTTGCGCTTAGCTTTTTATGGCTTTGACTTTTTAACAGAATATGGCTGCCAAAAAGGAAGGTTATGTTTGTGTCTACGAGAAAAATAAAAGAACCAAAAGGTAATTACTGACGTGTTTTATTTGTAGCAGCTTTGTTTGTTTTTATAGAAATCGATGTCTTTGGAAATGTTATTTTGGTGCTGCTTAGATACAGCACTTTTTAATTATAATTTAGCTGAATTTAATTTTAGCAAAAATAAATAAACTTGTAAGTACGGTTCACCAATCAGTTATTCTCCGAGTGAAATAGTCGTCGATCTGAGGGGGGAGGTGTTACGCGCCTCACTATAAAGGAAAGCGCTGACACCTAGGCACGAGGCAGCGCATGTGCATCGACGTCATCGCCGCTGTTGCCACCGAGCGGGGGAAACTGCTGACACAGACCATGAGGCCGAGGACACCGTCTACGTGACCACGGCCGCGCACTTCGGATCCAACCTCGATCGAGTCAATTTAATTGTTTTATCGTAATTATAATTGTAACTTCTATTTGAATTAAATTAGTTTGTAAAATAAATCGGTTTTTTTGAGTCATCCGGCAGTAGCCTACGTAATTAACTCATTAAAAATCAGAGCGCAAGCCTAATAATAATATATTTAATTTAAAACTTTATGCAAATAATAAAGACATTTTATTCGTAACGTGTGTAACGTGCAATGTAAATAATGTTTAATTTATTTAAATGTAGTATCTACTCTTTCTTTTCATTCGTCTCGGCTGAGATTACTTACCAACCCCTTTTTTTAACCAAGCAATAAAACTATATCAGTATAATGTTTCATTTGAAACGTTTTACAGATACAGACTATTTAAGAATTATTGACAAATCCTAGAAAATCATCATCTTCCTGCCCTTGTCCCGTATTATTTGGGGTCGGCGCAACATGTTTTTTTCTTCTATTCTGCCCTTCCTTTTCTTTCATATCACTCTTCGCACAATCCATCCATCTTTTCTTTGGTCTCCCTATCCCTCTCCATCCATCCACATGTAAACTCATAACTCTTTTAGTAACATGCACTTCATTCCTCCTCTTCACATGATCATACCAAGACAAACGATTCCCTTTCAATTTTTCAGTCACTGGCGCCACTTTCAAACTTCCCCTAATATAATCATTTCTCATTTTATCCATTCTCGTCACACCACACATCCATCTTAATATTCTCATCTCCGCTACATGCAATCTTTTCAAAACACAAACACAAATCCCAGAAAATGTATATGGGTTAAGTGCTGATACTACTATGCAAAAACTACAGAATATTAATTCAATGCAGCGAAAACATTCTACTAAACGGTGATTTCTTAATAATTTTTAAACTGAAAAAGAACGCATTGATGTTTGAAATATTTTCTATACAAAACTACTACCACCACCACTACTACGTACCACCACTGTACATGATGTTTAAATAAATAAATAATAAAACTTATCAAACTGCCATTTTATTACTTAAATAAAAAATGTCAGACTATTGGAAAACCAGCTCTAAGAAATACAAAATTACCATCGATTTCAAACAGTTATACGTCTCAATGTAGCTCAATTAAAATCTTTTACACGAATGAATATAGCAGTTCATTGGTTTGTGTTTACTAAAGAAACGTGGAACTAACACGGACAAAAATATTATTAATGTTGGTGATAGCCATTTTGTATATTTTTCTCAGTAAAACGGGCACAGCGGAAAAAATATTTTTCATTGTGGATTTGCGTCGATTCTCAAAGTAAATTGGAGCTTTAATTTTAAAAGGGTATCTAGATTTTATTTAAATCCTGTAGTAAACAATGTTGGGTTGGATACTGTCATATTCGTATAAAAACTTTACAGTGGACGCCAAAATTGTATAGAAAATCTCAAATAGTGGAACATTTTCTACTATTTTTTTTTTGTAATAATAATAATTTAAATTCAGTACAAATTCTTTTACCATCTTAAACCAATAATTAGGATCTCACCTTGGTTCACACCCGTGAGTTTCTAAAAGAACATCAGGTAAATGGCCTGAGAAAAATTGCCTACAAAACCATAATAATAATGTTTTTTTTTTGTATAATTTTGTTTAAAAAATATTTAAAAATGTAATTTATATGTGTTTATAATGAATAAAGGAAATAATGAGCCACTTACAACAGTAAATAGCCCAAATAGCTACCAGTGGCATCACCTGCGTGAAAGTTTAAAAATTTGTTTCGAAGGAACATATTACTGGAATAAAAAGTATCCTTCATCCAGCCGTTCGAGTGTGAAGAAGAATCAAACATACACACAAACGCCTTTATAATATTAGTGTGCGATCCTTTTATAATGTCAACTGAAGAAAGAAAGACAGAAAGAAAACACGTTTATTTGGCACACAGGCAATGAGATAACGATTATAATTTCTATATTATAATCGTTATCTTAAATCCTAAAACTTAAAAAATACATCAACAATGTGTCTCACGGCTGCGCCAAATACGTCCAGTTCAGCATAATGCCAGGCCAATATATAGGGTGACTGGCAATTAGTGTACGATACTTAAACACGTGATTGTGCTCATAATAACAAAAATTTTTTGTTATGGGAGCAAAGTCGGAATCGTGTAAAAAATATCAGCTGTTCAGTACATTTATGTTTGCCTAATGTACTGAACAGCTGATTTTTTCGCGATTTCAGGTTTGTTCCCATAGTAAAAGTTGTTGGTTATCATGAACACCATCACGTGTTTAAGTATCGTATACTAATTACCAGTCACCCTATATAGCAGTTGCCTGAACTGAACTGCCTCAACTGAACCTTACTATGAGTCTACGGATGCTAATCAGTTTGCTGCGAATTTTAGTGAAGAGGTCTCAAATCGACCAGTTTTGTCCTAGTACTATATTAAGTTCTTATGTTTCCTAAAACTACACCTGATTTATGAACTATTTAATACTTTAAAGCAAAAAACATGAACAAAATCTCAACATAACAAATCAAGATATGTAACAAACAGTTTCTTTACATCAAGCAGATTCTGTAATTGAACATCAAACACACAACACGGGTTTCGTTTCTGCACTACCCTTACCTTACTCAAGAATTTATCGCACATGACCTGCAGAACCCGTGTCGTATTCAGAAGCAGGTGAACACAAAATGTCCCTAGAGTGACTTGCACTTTGTAGAACAATACGTGTAGACTTGTGATACGATAATGCATCAATATGTTATGACGTGTCTATAGATGAAGCGTGGAGTTTGCTTTGTGACTTCACTTGGTGAATCGTAACAATGATCGGTTGTCATTGTAGTGGTAACAGAATAATTACAATAGGTTAATGAACTACTTTGCGGTACGTTATTTCCCATAAAAACCGGGCAAGTGTGAGTTGGACTCGCGCACTGAGGGTTCCGTACAAACTTACCTATGAAAACAGTTCCATTCCCGAATTGAGTTACGAAGATATTTAAATCGCAAAAATAATTTTTTTTGTGACGTAACTACAAATTTATAGTTTTCAGATACTTGTGTTATGAGACCTTGCTTCATGCCAAATTTCAGGATTCTAGGTCAACGGAAAGTACCCTATGAATTTTGATTCACTTGAAAGTGTCGATGTACTTTTTTTTTTGCGACGTAAACGGCATCTTTTTTTTCGGTTAACTAAGAAGTTTGATTGTTTCACAGTTTCAAGGGCCTGCCAGTACATGCTTTTAATTTCAACTCGACAACTCCACGCGTTCCCGAGGTAAAGAGTCTTGGCAGACAGAGAGATAGACCAATAGACGGACAACGAAGTGGGTATAAGCTATAAGGGTTCCGTTTTTTTTCCATTGGCCTTTTAAAACCCACTCCTATTCCTTCTTTGTCATTTTTCCAGGGCCCCGGGGGTCACTTTCGCATCACCTATGGCCCCAGTAGGCCTCGACCCTGCTGGGCCCCTACGGTTGCTGACATCTCCTTGAGGCGCGTGTGGAACACTACACGCCGTCGACAACTTGGGCTCGGTCCGGACAGTTACCGGGCGATCGGACGGCGAGCCACCCATCGTTCGCCATCCGCAAGCCCGAAGATGCGAGTAGTTAGGTGCTTGAATAATGCCATTTGTGGAATTATCTGAAAAACTAAATCAAAAAAACAAAATGTTGATTTTTGTTCCGACGGCCACTTGAGTACAACCATGTATTTGTTTTTTTGTTTTACTATGATAAGGTTAATTTGAATGAACGGACAGTATATTACTTTATTAGGTACTAGCTGTCCCTGTAGTTTCAACCTCATCTTTGGCAACAACTTCGCTCCTATTGGCTGCAGTTTGATGTTATACAACCTTTCTCGATGAATGGGCCATGTAACACTAAAATATTTTTTCGTTTTGAATGAATAGTTCCTGAGATTAGCGTGTTCAAAGAAACAAACTCTTCAGCTTTATAATATTATATTCTAGCGGTCCTAACAGACGTTGTCTTGTTCATCAGAATAAAAATTTTGAACTCGATCGCAGCGCCACCTACCTGGTCCAATTGTATTTTCAAACCACCAAGAGACCCACTCAAATATACAAACAAAATTTCATCCAAATCGGTCTAGCTGATTAGGAAGAGTTAGGTGACAAACACACGTACAAAAGAATTATATAATATACAAGCTTCTGCCAGCAGCTTTGCTCGTGTAAAAGTAGATTTCTCCATACATACTTTTCACCCCCGTTTCATAATTTAGGGGGTGAACTTTGGGAAATCCTCTCTTAGTGCTCGCCTACGTTATAAAACGAAGCCTTGTGCAAAATCTACGTTTCTATTTCCAGTAGTTTCGGCTGTGCGTTGATAGGTCAGTCAGTCAGTTTCTTCGGTTATTTACCTGGATAAAGTATAGATTAGAATCTAATAGCATCTAAATGGCAGCCTGAGAGTACAGGATACCTAGTGTACAAAATGTAAGTTCATTTCACCTAAAGAAACCTAAGTAGAACTTAAAGCTAAAGCTGAACAAGACAACTCTCTAATATTCTCAGGTAGTAACAATTTCTATAGTAAGACCGTTAATATAATGGTCCGCGCACACTATCTACGTAAGTAAAGGTTGGCATTCAGCTCTGCATATTAATTCCAAGCCGCGCGAATCAGTCCGTGAACAACTTGAATGTAACGTTAAATTCTATTTCATTTTTATTTCAGGTGAACTGCAGTTTAAACTGTTATCTCTAGCGTTATTTTAAAATAAAATGTTTATGAAAATATTTAATTTGGATGTTTATTATTTTGTGTTTTTCACTTCATCATGCGTTTTTCATGTGGTTTTCCTCATGAGTGTCAGGCCTAAAATACCAACAATAAATGTTGGACAATTTTATTACTGTTGGCTTAATGTAAATTTTTTGTAAACTTTATTGAATAAAAATTTATTATTATTATTATAATTATTATTAAAACCCCAACCCCTTAGTAACCTGAGCGTTGATTGAATTTACTTATAGATGAAGTTTAGCTACAAGTGCGAGTCGGACTTGCGCACTGAGGGTTCGGTACAAACTTACCTATGTAAATAGTTCGATTACCGAATAGACTCAAAAATTTTTTTGATTCGCAATATTTATTTTTTTTGTGACATTTTGTTTACAGATTTACTCTAGGTACCTGTGCTATAAGAAATTGCATTCTGCCAAATTTCAGGATTCAGTGTCAACAGGCCTATGAATTTTAATTCCCTTGAGAGTGGCGAAATATACATATTTTGCGACATAAACGGCCGTATCTTTCTTTTTTTGTTAATTTAGAAGTTTGATTTTTTTACATTTTTAAGGGACCGCAGATTTAAGTATATAGTTTTAATTTCAACTCGATACCTCCACGCGTTCCCGAGATAGTCTGTTTGTCAGTCTGTCAAGACCCTTGTCTTGACAGACCGACAGACAGACATACGGACAACCAAGTGATCCTATAAGGGTTCCCTTTTTTCTTTTTGAGATATGGAACCTTAAAAACCTTGATTCAGTAAATTATTTCTATCCGTGCATACTTGAAAGTTTCCTTACAACGGGAGTGAAACTATCAGCCGACATTCAGGATGAAATATAATAGTGTGATTGCATTTATGGAGTTAACTTTATAGAGCTGCGATGGGAGCATAGTTTTGAAACTAGAATTGTGATGAAACTGTAGGGTGACCACATCGGAAGTATTTGGCAAATTTTGATGTGTAGCCAAATTTTTTATTAGTTTGGTCCTGACGTGTAATTCAGTCGTTGTTAATCTTGTACACTAAAAGGACAATAATATATATATTTTTTGTCAGTAGAATACATAATAAAAATTGTGAAAATTTAATGAAAAACCCGACAACATCTTGCACGTTTTTAGGTAATCAAAAGAGTAAAGGCAAATGTAATTTACCGCACAAAACTGTGTGCTGAAAAAAATCTATGTAATAATCGTGAAAAATATTTAATGATTTTTTTAAAATCTCATTTAAAGTTTTAAACATCCAATTTGGTCACCCTTTATGTAGATAGTAATCGAAAGTGGTTAGTTTCTAAGCTGCTAAACTTTGGAGAGTAAACTCATGAGGATTAGTTGTAACTAACCAACTTTTACTTTAATTCTTCAAAGTTTAAATCGAAGAATAGCAAGGAAAGTGGTTAATATTTTGCTCATCAATTAATTAACCAGCAGCAGTGTACTAAAATAAAATCAATAAACTTCTGTTGAAAAGGGAAGATCCTCCGACCACAAATCAGAACTTTATTTCAAATAGAACAAGCACTTTTGAATTGTCAAAATGTCGGTCAGTCACAAAAAAAGTGAAGTTAAGTTGTACGTTCCAAAGCATAGATGTTGAAGAACGTGCTAGAAACTCCATGG
Source organism: Mythimna pallens (assembly GCA_961205895.1). Classification (NCBI taxonomy): domain Eukaryota; kingdom Metazoa; phylum Arthropoda; class Insecta; order Lepidoptera; family Noctuidae; genus Mythimna; species Mythimna pallens. The sequence continues at coordinate 14,896,684 of OY540834.1, forward strand.
ATACTTAAAACTAAATAAAAAGAGTATTTAAAAAACATAAATTGAAATAAGTCACTAGCAGCTAGGAGATAACCAGTTTCAACTGACGGCACTCGTTCACGAGCATGACGCGTGCATCAGCACCACTCAGCTCAACCACTATGAACGGGGGCAGAACACCGCCGTGACCTCGTGGAGGAGACCAGCGGCAACGGTCTCTCGCGCCGGGCCTTGGTACAGGCCATGTTCCGAAGCGAGAAGGAGTGGTAGGTAGTCACCTTCTTCTGCGAAGCAGTATTGCTAGCAAATGAGGCGGCCGCACGTGCACTCGCGAGGGCGCGGCCCTCACGCCCCAGCCGCCGGGATCCCGATCCTGATTTCCGGCCACCGTAGGTGCGGGCTTGCGGATGGCGAGCAATGGGTTGTTCGCCGTCTGACCTTCCGGTAACCGTCCGGATCGAGCCCAAGTCGTCGACGGCGCGTACCACGCGTGCCTCAAGAAGATGTCAGCAAACCGTAAGGGCTCCGCAGGGTCGAAGCCTACTGAAGCCAAGGGTCTGATTCTGAAAGACGAAGACTGAAGACCCGGCCGTGGTACGAAAAGCAAGGAAGGAGCAGGAGTGGGTTTTTAGTCAGTGAAAGTCTGACACGCCCTCGCGCTGCGCCCAAGAGCGTGGGATGTCATTGATGATTTTCCCACCTACAAAAAAAAAACACTATAAAGGGTACTGAAAAACCCAACAACACGTGCCACCGGTGCCACCATCAGCGAGAAATTAGAGTGAGCATGACAAACTCTCAGGTGCCATGCCCGTTCATGTCAAAACAAGTTTATATTGCTCCATGGTACTTCAGATTTACAAAATTTGAAATAAAAAAAGCTTCTAAATTATACCTATAATACTATTGTTTTCAAAGATAAAAAAGGAAATAAATTAATATGAGGTCCATTAAAATAAAAAGAAATATAAACGATGTCGAAAACAACAATACGAAACGGGCAGCATATATACAAATAAATAAAAGAAATACTGCTAATTAATAGCTACAAATTGGCTGTGGAGCTGGACCAGAATTTAGCCAAGCATTTTTATCAAGAATATAATCTGCCAATTTATAATGTGCTTGTCTACATAGTGTGCGTTTAATACATGTTTTAAATTTTAACTCATTTAATTGGAGAATTTTAAGTGGTATTTTATTATAAAATTTTACATAATATCCCACAAAAGAGCTATCTGCCAGCAGCCAGACATGTCATGTCTGGTCTGAGCAACTGTTTAAGGTAAGAAACTCTAATACTGCGATGCAGGATTTTGAATTTTAGTTCCTATTTTGCGTCATAGATGTCGCTACACACTAAGAGATTTCCTGAAAAATATGCATTTCACCATCGAAAACCCCATAGAAATCAAATCAATACTTTTGGGAAATTTTGGACATAGCAACTTACAGCAAACCTCCTTTTTTGAAGTTGGTAAATAAACTAACTAGTTATAGGACTAAATAAATATGTCGTTATTGGGTATTGAAGTTTCCACAGGAAAGGCCCTTGCTAGAAAGTTATCACCGATCTTATTATTGATCCTTTAAAAAAGCTCAGGTGCGTTGTAGTCTTAAATGGCACGCGTGTGAAAATATACTTTTGTATATATGTAGGATTAAACGTGGACGAAAAACAGGATTATGTAGGGTAGTGTGATTTTCTAGGTACGTTTACTTTTTTGAGGGTGTACGAGTAAATTATCAAATAATTTTTCTTGATTAAGACCCATCCGTGATCTCTTTGAGGTGCTTGGAAACACAACCCACCTTCAACCTGAGCCCGGTACATGGGTAGGTCGTCATCCGATAAGAACCGGGCTTGAACCTTGCTTGCTGTCTGAAAACACAGCCGGGACGTGAAGATTGCCTCTCCGTCACGCTTTCCGCCACCTCCTTTGCTTGCATTACTACTACCCAAAAGGAAAATAGTGCTTTCCACGCCCTCTCGTTCCGTACCATGGCCCGGAGCATGGTCAGATGCTGCCCCCGATCTTCTCTATGAAGACATGGCAGGGTTTCGCTTAAGCGGGGTAGAGACTCAACGTATGCTCTGGTCTGTCCTCCGGGCGATCCACATAATGGTGACACTTAGGCCAATCCTCCCTTATCTGAAACTGGAAATTCTTGAAACATCCGTGTCCGGTGAGGATCTGCGTCAGGTAAAAGGCGAGGATCTTACTATTATTACCACGATTCCGATCTGCCCCAGTTTCTACCCTTAGATACATAAGAACATTTTTTTTCTTTGTACATTTAGTTTCCCAAGATAATTATAGCAGCAAACATAAGACATGAATATTCTACTCTATTTACATATTTATTGCTACATGTACACAATATGATCTTTATTGCTTCGTCCCAGTTTTCCTCAAAGAGTTCCAGAATTCACTTTCACCGAAACGGATCCAGGCATGTGAACCCTTAAATCACATGAGCGAAATTAGATCAGCATGCGTACGACCTTTAATCGAATTGCTACAGCAATTTGTATATGCCGACTTCATTTTTGACGCAATTCAAAAATCATTTGTCATAAGAGGAATTTGATTTATTGAATTCATTGGAGACTCTTGTACGTAATTGCAAGGTTACCTAAAAGTAAGGCGTGCCTTATCTGGGCGGCTTGTTCGAAAGTGTTATCGCTGCCCTTAAAGGCAGGGTATTTTTTGGTTGAGGTGAGAAATCGTTCAATGACTTGTCCACCCAAATCTGACTGTGTCCTTCAGTGGCCCTTTGCGCTTCAGACCGTATCTCATTCAAAACTTTCTGTGGTCCTAATGGGTATTGACCCTACTGGACCCCTACGGTTTTGCTGATATCTCTTTGAGATGCGTGTGGAACACTACGTGCAGTCAATGACTCGGGTTCGGTCCTTCAGTCCGGATACAAAGAACAAAAAGACAAAAATAAATTAGGAAACGTAAAAATATCTAATAAGGATAAAATAAATTTTTTTAGCCACTGCGGATTCTGACCTTACTTTCAAATAAAAATCATTTTATTAGTTCAGTATCAAAAGATTTCACAACCATATGCTAAAAAATATGATAAATCGAAGCTTAAAAAAATATTTTTTTACGTTTAGTAGGTACGAAAGTTCACTTTTTATACAGACTGTCCTTTTATTGGTCAATTTACATGTTGTGTATTTACTTTTAAGCTTCGAGTCAAAGTTGAGCGTATTATCTATCCGGTTCATAAGGGTACAATCTCTTAATCACCCCATTGGGACAAGTCGAGTGTGATAAGGGATAATGCCATTCAATATCGGTAAGCTTTGACTAGTTCGTCAAAACAACGCCGCTGTTGATGTCAGTTGGCACAAATTTGGGGAGAAATTATACATAGATTGTCTTACTTCCTTCTTCACATAATTAATTAAAGTTTATTCTGGGTAAGCGTGTCTAATAAAAGTAGACATTCCACTAATTAGTGGGTTTTCTAAAAGACTAATTATAGGATGTTTCAGGAAACTCGTACTACAGCAGGGAATAAGAAAATTATACGTCTTTGTTTTTCACTTGTCGATAAATATAGTACAAAATGTTTTATTTCGCCTTAGTACCTCTAGTGCTGTTGCTATACTCGAAATGCACTGTCATATGTGACATTAAAACCACTCTATTCTAAGCACAAACAGTTATTTGATCAAATTTATATTAGTGGTAACATTAAAAGTTCAATTTAGCCAAAGTCATAAAGTCAAGCAAGCAAAAAAAAATCTAAGCCATAATTATTTATAATCGTAAAAATCTAGTAAATTAAGTTTCCAATTATAATATTTTTTTTCCGATATTAAGAATGGTCATTAGCTTGATTTGATAAAACTTAGTCAACTATGTTGCCAGTATATATATCATAGTAACTTATGTAGACACTTAATAATTTTTATCAACAATTTTCTCGCCGTTGTTCTTTGTAGTTTCGTCACAAAATAAAACTTTTTTTGCGGGAACCGAATTTTTTTTTATAAGCAAGTTTGTACGGAACTTTCAGTGCGCGAGTTCGACTTGCACTTGCCCGGTTTTTTTACAAAAATTGCGTATTTCTCTTGAGTTCACGCTATTGTAAAAACTTGTCTGTAAGCCATGAAAATAGTCGTCAGTATTGTACGTGAGTCTATATAATCGTTTTTTATAGAAAATACTGTCGTGGTTTTAGTGTTGTAGGAGACGGTATAGTTTGAAAAATGCACCACTAACTGTTCGCCATTTTCCTCCGCGCTCGTAGTTGAAATATTACCATCTTCCGATTATCAGCTAAACTTTGAAGTGATGTTGACTTACCAATAAATTATTTAGTGCTCTCTGGCAAAATTCTCGATAACCATATCAAAAGCTCAGTAATCGATTCTTCGCTTTAAAATGCTACTCACTTTCCTTGAAAACAGAGTTTAAAGCTAGCGCATCAAAGCTGCAAACTTACTACTGCAGTCACGCTACACTTTGACTCATTAAAAATAAGGTGGAAAATTGATTGTATGTCTCATCATTAATAAAAAAGCCAATAGTGAGGATCCTAACGCTTCTTGAAACAAACTTTAATCTATATCCTAACACTTAGGGAGCAGATTCGACAGAAATGTGGTGAATTTTATTATGCATCACTATGCAGTCGTGGTGGGATTCTAGCTGTCTAAGGGCGGAATTTACCAATAAAATTAATCGCGTTTTAACGTTTGGCTCGCATAATCGCGTTTAGCCGCTATCACTAGTGTCGCTTGTAAAATACAACTAAAAAAAATACAAACAAGTGACTCTAGTGACAGCGGCTAAACGCGATTATGTGAGCCAAACGTTAAAACGCGATTACTTTTATTGGTGAATTCCGGCCTAAGTCAAAAATTTTGTGGGAAGTGAAGAACTTAATTTTGTTCTTGAAAGTTAACATATGGCAATATGAAAATAACTAGTTATTACTAGGTAATTTCAATCTTTTTTTCTAAATAATAAATTAATTCTTTAGTTTTGCCCAACTGTTTGTAGTTAAAATCCACGTAGACATACATTGTAAATTATTCTTCTGTTTTGGTTAAAAATTATGCAACGTTGTTTTCACTTAGTATACTTTTATTTAATCAAAAAATCGTATTGTATTATTGGTAGGTATGTAACAGGATTTTTTATATTTATTTATATAAAAACTAACATTTGTTAAACATAATTTTATTCTCAGAACGTGACTTCAAGAGAATTTTCTAGTAAACATTTCAGCTGAGTGACAGTGTGAATTTTAAAATCTCTGTTTTCTACTTGAATTTATTTTCGGACACCTAGAGTCTTATGTGCCCATAGGGTGCTATTAGTTTCATCCAAATCCTTTTGATTTAACCCAAGGCTTGAAATTGTCAGTATAACAAATATTTATGTGTGACTTTGCTCTAAGTGAAACGAAAGTCTCGGGTCGGATCTAAATACCCTATAAAGTTTCAGTGTAATAAAGTTTGCGATAAATAAAACATTATTCTGCTAAGCTATTTTTACTCAAGACTTTTTTGAGACAACATAATGTAGATGTCGACGTCCCACTTAATGGATTACTTGAGCATTCACACTGTTCTTCATATAAGTAGTGTGGCCGTTCGTCGATAGCTATTTCATTTTTCAAAACTCGATATAGATTAGTGCAGCAATTTCTTGAACTGTTTCTTTTAAGCGTGTTGATAGGAATGCATTATTCATCAGTAGCGTCATCAGATCCTATTGTGGCGTACAATAAATAAAAAAATAAAAAAAACTGTTACTACTAAACTGGTCAACTGGTAGTCAGTACTAACACTGGTTTTTAAGTTGTGTGTATATTATATAGTATAGTGGTGTGTGTTTATTGTGACTTAGTCTGAAAAATAAGATTTTTAACGTAGGATTAGAAGAAGCTGAATATGATATTATGTCCTACGTCTCATAACCAGTACTAGACAGCTATTTCGACCTAATGTAACATTTTCAGTTAAATGAGATCTTTGATCAGTGACCTAAGTAATTAGATATTGTAATAGTACTGCATGATCTTTTAGAATTTCTGTTATAAGCAGCTTTTCTCAATTTTTTTTTTAGGTTGTTGGCACAAACTGGAGAGTGTTGACTTAAAATTGGGCAGAACGAAAACCAAATAATTGTTCTGCGATTTCGGCGGTCTCTCCTGTTCTGTGCCCTTAGCTCTCGCTGGAATGCCCATACCAATCTGCTTCGACTTTCGGTAACTCAGGTCGCTTATCCAAGGAGATGACGAGGTAGACCGAGACGTAACACATCGGATCAATTCAGGATGGATGAAATGGCGAGAGGTCACTGAAACAACTTGTGACCCACGGATGCCCCCCAAGTTGAAGGGTAAAATCTATAAGTCTGTGATCAGAATGTTGGGCTGTGAAAAAAGGCTGATGAAAATAAGGAAGTGATATCATGACGGGTGAAAGGGTAGAATGGAAGAAAAAAACGAGTAGCGTCGACCCCAAATAAGACGGAACAAGGGCAGGAAGATGAGGTGGAAAAATCATCCAATGACATTCCTCGCTCTTGGGCGGAGCGCGAGGGTGTGTCAGACTTTTACTGACTAAGAATCCACTCCTGGTCCTTTCAGTTTGGGGTCAGACGTCGGAAGTGATCCTCGAAATTCCACCGGCTGTCAAGGGCGAGTCCTAGGTACTTCATCATCGACCCGACGCCGATGTGTACTCCTCCTACCTTTAATTGGGAACGCCGTAGTGGCGCGGTCCGAGGTCCGCGAAAACACATAGCCTCGGACTTGTGCAGCGTCATCTAGAGTCCCAACTGCTGGATCCTCTCAACGACTGTCGTAACCCCGTGTCGCTAGTTCGACCGCCACCCGCTGTTTTTTTTTTTTTTTTCAATTGGATGTTTATATTTATTGTGGTCTCATATAAAACTAACACTAGGTCTAAGGCAATTCTTTACTAACACTATGGATCTTTTGTTGTCTGTGAAGTAAATAAATTATTATACTTATTTCTACTTATAAGGTTCTAGAAAAGTAACTATATTCAGAGCTGTTTTCAATTCTTTAAAATCTAAACCTTAACTTTTTTATAACACATTATAGCAAAATATATATACCAATGTCATTCAATATTAAGTGCATTTCATGTATTAGAAAAAAAAGATTCAATTTGATAAATCATTTGGCATTTGTAAAGCTCAAGTCAATCATCTTTGAATAATAGTAGCAGCTTACTATTATTCAAAGATTTGACTCTGTAGCGAAATCTATGGCGTCACATAAGAACTAATCCTGCATCGCGCAATCAAAGTTCTCCGCGCGATTGAAATATATAGAACAGCCCGAAATCATCTATCGGGCAGTTGCCCACCAGTCATAACAGCCGTCTGGTCCCCCACCAACTGTATTCCCACGTTGTCGTCGTGGTGGGGCTTGTGTGTCTCAATGATCTTGAGGGCTTTGCCGGTAGAGCTACTCATGCCGGAAGGCCTCAAGTGAGAGACCAGACCAAGAGGAATACACACAGGGCGGAGCCCAGGAAACTGGACTGCCGCGGAGGGTTCGCCTCAGGTACGTGTCTGCTTAGCAGACATGACCTTGATGGCGAACGAGTCTATTGGGGACCCCACCCCATTGCCAAAAAGGCGAAGCTGAGTTCAGCAAAAAATATGAGTGCGACTGATAAAAATATAACTACCCCAGGAGGGTACCTGCTTGCAGGAGAATCCCTCCCCGAGCAGAGCTCGGGCTGCCCCTCGTATTCTGGGGGGGGCAATCACCGCACCGGTCCTTCGGACCCTCTACCGTCTTCTGTAGACGCATCGAGCCAGGGTGGCTCACCTATCGGTGCCGCAGAGTCCCTGGGATCCACTCCCAGCACGTCTGCGGCGCCGATGGACAACGAACAGGCCGGAAGACGCTTTGGCCTGAGGGAGGTGAGCGCGGATGAGCAGTCAGACTCCGATACTGCTTCTGCGCTCAGTCTGGGGCACATGGAGGTGGTGGAGCTCACTTCCAGGAGAAACGAATTCCTCAAGCGCCCCGCTCGCCCCGGCGATGGCCGGGGGTCATCCTCCGGTGACGATGAGCTGAGGCCTTCGGCCCGCAAAATTCCCACCTCAAGTCGGGGGGCGGGTCGAAAGGTAGGAAAGGGGAGAGGGCTCGCCACCCAGGATCGATCCTTGCAGATCGCCAAGGAGGGGCGCCACTATGGGAAGTCTAGCCACGAGGTTAATCTCTCGGGGTCATCCGACGGTGAACCGGGCACCGAGGGCTGCTCCACCCAAGAGCTGCCCAAAAAATTCATGGAGGTCGTGGCGGCGGTGATAAGGGGTGTGGCCTTAAAGAGGGTGAAAGCCTCAAAAGACAAGGCGATACCCGAGGCCATAGCCTCAATTAGCGCCGCAGCGGTGGACGCCATTGGAGAGTTGCGGGTAGAGGTCGCTCGCCAGGCGGCCAGCATAAAGACTCTCCGAAAGGAGAACGAGAGCCTCCGGTCAAACCAGACCGGGCTCCGAGGAGTAGCCAAAGGGGGCCACACACAGTCCCAGCTTGAGACGGAGAACCAAGTGCTGGCTCTGGTGCGGCAGGAGCTAGCTGCCTTCCGGCAGCAGCAGCAACAGCTGCAACAGCAGTTTCAGAAGCATGTCCAGCAGCAATTCTCCGTGCTGGAGGGAATAGTGCTGCGCCCCCCACTTGCGGCCTCCGGCCAGCGGAAGGCGACGTCTTACGCCACCGCCACTGCGGCCCCGGCTGCTGGGCCTAAACCGGGACCATCGGGGCAAGCCAAGCGCGGAACCGCATTATCGGAACCCGTGAGGTCGACTCCGGTGGTGGCGAGGCAGAAGAAGCCTGACCCTCCCAGGAAAGGCAAGGCGGCGGAAGTCCCAGCCACGGTGGGGAACCGGCCACCTCCCCTTCTTCATCCTGTCGAATCTCCGGCCGACGCCGAATGGCAAGTGGTCGGAGAGAGGAAAAAAGCGGGCAAGGTGGCAAGGGCGGCCAAGAAGCGCGAAAGGCACCGGCAGCACAAAAAGAGGGCCCTCACGGCTAGGCTTCGCGCCCCGACATCCGCAGCTGTAGTGATCACACTACAGCCAAGTGCGGAAAAGAAGGGCGTGACCTACAATGAGGTGTTGACCAAAGCGAAGCGGGCGGTGGACCTCACCGAGTTTGGCATCGCCGGGGGCTTCCGTATGAGGACCACTGCAACCGGGGGCCGCATGCTGGAGGTTCCTGGTGCGAACAGCGGCCCTACCGCAGACGCTCTGGCGGAAAAGATCAGAGCGTCCCTAGGTGCAGAGGTGGCCAGAGTGTCCAGGCCCACGAAGTGCATTGATATGCGCATTATGGGCCTGGACGACTCCGTGACAGAGGACGAGGTAGTGGCCGCCATTGTCAGGGCGGGAAGGTGTTCTGACGACCAGGTGCGGGCAGGCACTATCCGTGCTGACAGCACGGGCATGCGAACCGTAACGGTGAGCTGCCCCGTGTCGGCGGCCAAGGCCATAACTGGAGAGGGCCGAAGGCTCCTGGTGGGCTGGGTGTCTGCGCAGGTGAAGTTGCTGGAGCCCAAACCTCTGAGGTGCTTCCGTTGCCAGGTGGGCCACCATGCGGGGGTCCACTGCACCTCGGAGGTAGACCGAAGCGACCACTGCTTCCAGTGTGGTCGGCCCGGTCACAAAGCCGTAGCCTGCAACGCCGGGCCACACTGTTACGTGTGTGCAGCGGCTGGCAAGCCTGCCGACCACCGGGCTGGGAGCAGGAACTGCGTTCCCCCCACCAAGGGCAGGGGTAAGGCCAAGAGGCCCTCTCCTATCACCGCCGTCACCACCACCGCTGCTGCTGCTGCTGCCACCGCCACAGCTACCGCCGCAACTGCCGCGACAGGGCCCTCACAGGGAGCTCGGGAGGAGACTGTAATGGACTGCCAATAATTGCTCCATTACGTCTCCTCCAGGCGAATATCAACCACTGCGTCCCCGCTCAGGATCTGTTGCTTCAGAGCATGGCGCAGTGGTCGATTAATATCGCTGTGGTCACCGAGCCGTACTATGTCCCACCCAGGGCTGGCTGGGTGCAGGACCTGAACGGCTCGGTGACATTAATTTCGTCGGCCGCCGCCGGTACCCCTTCCCTCGAGGGCGTCAAGAGAGGACGGGGTTGCGTGGCAGCACGGTTCGGGGACATTGCTGTGGTAGGTGTATACCTCTCCCCGAACCGAACTCTCGCCGATCTTCACAACTCCCTTATGGAGTTGAGCATCGTCGTCGCCGAGTTTCAATCCCTCCCCGTGGTTGTCTGCGGGGACTTCAATGCCAAGAACTTGGCTTGGGGTTCCCGGTATACAGACACACGGGGCCGGATGGTGGAGGACTGGGCTCTGGAGGCAGGCCTGGTCGTCCTAAATCGGGGTTCTGTCCCCACGTGCGTGCGGATGCAGGGCGAGTCCGTGGTAGACATATCGTTCGCCAGCTCCGCTCTGTCTCCGCGCGTCGTCGACTGGCGCGTTATGGAGGGGGTGGAGACGTACTCAGACCATCGGTACATCCGGTTTGACGTCTCCGCCCAGACCTCGACCGCGCCGGTCCGACAGAACCAGTGTGGTCCGCGGTGGGCCAGGACGTGCCCGGCGTCAGGTGTACTGGTGGTCGCCGGAGATCGCGGAACTGCGCAAGGCATGCGTTGACGCCCGGCGCCGGTACACCAGACACCGAAGGCGCCGCATCCGCCCGCCAGATGCGGAGGCTATAGAGGCGGAGCTATACGAGGGATACAGGGCGGCGAAGCGCACCCTCCGAGCGGAAATACGGCGGGCCAAATTAGAGGCCCGCGACGTGTTTCTGGGGACTCTGAACGGAGACCCGTGGGGACGCCCCTACAAAATGGTGCGGGATAAGCTCCGCGCCTGGGCTCCCCCGCTGACACAGAGCCTCCGGCCCTAGCTCGTGGAGGGTGTGGTGAACGCTCTGTTCCCTTCAGGAGGGGAGCATTCTTCCCCGTCTATGGCTCCGCCCGCCGCAGTGTCTGACGTGGACCACGACGGCGACGACGACGTTACTCCGGAGGTGACCGAGGTAGAGATGAGAGTGGCGGTACGAAGGCTAAACGCCAAAAATACCGCCCCAGGACCCGATGGCTTGCCTGGGAAAGCCTGGGTCCTGGCCATGGAGGAACTCGGGCCTCGACTAAGAGGGCTGTTTAGCGCATGTTTGGAGAGGGGCCAGTTCCCACTTCGTTGGAAGACCGGGAAACTGGTCCTTATAGCGAAGCCGGGGCGCACTGCGGACTCTCCGTCCGCATACCGGCCCATAGTGCTGCTCGACGAGGTGGGCAAGCTCTTTGAAAGAGTAATTGCAGACCGCCTCGTCGCGCATTTAGCGCGGGTGGGGCCGGATCTTTCGGACAGCCAGTTTGGTTTCCGCAGGGGGCGCTCCACGGTGGACGCCATCATGCGCGTGCGGGCCCTCACGACGGGGGATGCGGTGTCCCGGGGCAAGGTCGTAGTGGTGGTGTCCTTGGACATCACTAACGCCTTCAACTCCCTGCCCTGGAGTAGCATTACGAGGGCACTTCGGTATCACCAGGTGCCCGACTACCTCCGTCGTCTGATCGAGGCCTACCTGAAGGACAGGTCTATCACCTACCCTGGTCACGAGGGGGAGTGGAGACGGCGAGAGATGTCGTGCGGTGTTCCGCAGGGATCGGTACTAGGACCGCCCTTGTGGAACATCGGGTACGACTACGTGTTGCGCGGTGACCTCCCCGACGGGGTCAGCGTGGTCTGTTACGCAGACGACACGCTGGTCCTGGCGCAGGGGGAGTCACACCAGGCGGCGGTCGAACTAGCGACACGTGGGGTTGCGACAGTCGCGGATAGGATCCAAGAATTGGGACTCGAAGTGGCACTGCACAAGTCCGAGGCCATGTGTTTTCATGGTCCTCGGAACGCACCACCACCGGGTTCCCAAATAACGGTAGGAGGGGTTCGCATCGACGTCGGGTCGACGATGAAGTACCTGGGACTTGTCCTCGACAGTCGGTGGAACTTTGTGGAGCACTTTCGACGTCTGACTCCCAAACTAGAACGGACCGGGGCTGCCCTAAAGCGGCTCCTACCCAACCTTGGGGGTCCAGACGCCTCCTGCCGTAGGCTCTACGCGGGAATTGTTCGGTCCATGGCCCTTTACGGGGCGCCGGTGTGGGCGCCGTCACTGCAAAGGCGACCGGCGGCCATACTGAACGCTTGCCAGAGGGTCATGGCCATCCGGATGATACGGGGATACCGCACGATTTCCCGCGAGGCGGCGAGCCTTCTCGCTGGCCAGCCACCATTGGATTTGGAGGCAACAGTTCTTGCACGCATGCACGATTTGCGCGTGGAGATGCAACGCCGGGGCGAAACTCCGCTGCCACGCCAAGTCGCGGCATGGCGGACAGAGTTCCGGCGGGATCTAATGGTGGAATGGCGACGGCGACTGTCGCAACCCAGTGCTGGGCACGCTACAATAATGGCGGTTAGTCACCTCTTTGAGGAGTGGCTGGAGCGGCAACACGGCATCCTCACCTACCGCATGACGCAGGTCCTCACCGGACATGGCAAGTTCGGGAGGTTCCTGCATCGCATTCAGGCGGAAGCAACGCCCGAGTGTCATCATTGTGTGGACCACCCAGAAGACACGGTGGAGCATACGGTGGAGGTGTGCCCCGCTTGGGCGGAGCACCGCCGTGTCCTCGTGGAGGCATTTGGCGGCAGCGACCTTTCACGTCGGGCCTTGGTTCAGGCTATGGTCCGGAGCGAGGAGGAATGGCAGGCGGTCGCCTCCTTCTGCGAAGCAGTAATGTTAGCGAAGGAGGAGGCTGCACGCGTGAGGGAACGAAGGTCCTCACGCCCTAGCCGACGTAATTCCGACCCCGACTACCAGCCACGGTAGACGCGGGCTTGCGGACGTCGAGCACTGGGTAGCTCGCCGTCCGGCTGTTCGGTAATTAACCGCACCGAGCCCAGTCGTTAACAGCGCGTAGTGATCTTCGCGCTCCTCAAAGAGATGTCAGCAAACCGTAGGGGCCCAGTGGGGCCGATGCCCGCTAGCTAGGACCGCGGAGAATTTCTGAAAGGGCAACCCGTAGTCCTAGTACGCAAAGGGTAATTGAAGGACACAGGTGTGGTTTTAGTCAGTAAAAGTCTGACACGCCCTCGCGCTCCACCCAGAGCGCGAGAAGTCATTTGGATGATTTCCCACCTTAAAAAAAAAAAAAACAGCCGTCTGGTCGGAGTATCCTCCCTTTTCAATGGAGGTTTGCGGGACTTTACACTCTGTTCCGCATACCTCCAAAAGTCAATCTTGAGGCTTCATTCATTCTAAAACCTGCTTAGTATTCAACAAGATGAATAAACAAATTTATAAATGTCATTTATTTTGCAAATAGGTTTTCAAAATTAAATTAAAATCTAAAAATACGTTTTTAAATATTGTTTGTGGTTTAGGCTTTTTACTCGTAATTTTTTTTCCTGGTCTGTTTTATGATAAATCTTTGTTCTATAAGTAACTGTGTAATATTTTGATTTTAATCTAGATAGTGATAAAAAAGATCCAGTTTTAAAACTCTATAATATTCGCATTGGTCTAACTTTGAGGTTAAGCTACGCTTACCGAGGCCAAAGATGGGTGACCATTTATTGCATACTGAGATTTGGTTCCGTGCCTCGGAAAGCATGCTAAGCTGATGATAACATAATTAATGAATAGGAATATGTTATGATATTATCAATTTTAGATTTTAATTTTATGTTTTTATTATCTAATTTAAATAATTAATCAATTTCATTGTGTAATTTTAATGTTTTATAATTTTGACCTAATGATTTTGTAATAATGATTTTGTTTATTAATTTAAAATATATATATTGTTTTTTCAACAATTGTGCTCAATGGGTAGCATTTATATTTATTTCTAGGTGCTGCTAACGGCTTCGCCCGCTTGATAGTAGAAAAATATCCCAAGGCAACATACTCCTTGGATAAAAAGTATTCTACGTGCTGTTCCAGGAAATGGTGTACCCGTTTACCAAGTTTCATCGAAATCCATTCAGTAGTTTTTGCGTGAAAGAGTAAGAAACATCCATACAGTCATACATACAAACTTTCTCGTATAAAATAGTAGGATGTTTTGTAATGAACAACTCGATTTGTTAAAAAAGACCATGGATTGTACACCAAAAGACATCACCAATGTCTTCCATAGATTTTTATTTCAAGAGACGGTTTTTCTTCCTCCAGGAAAATTTTATGATATTACTAACTGACCCGCCCCCCAAACTTCGTACCACCAAAGTCATTGAATATTGTGATATCTTTTAGCTAAACTGTCAAAGGATAACGACATCTACTGGCTTAAACCTTCCCTGGACTATCACAAATTAGCCAAATCGGCCAAGCCGTTCACGAGTTTTAGCGAGACTAACGAACAGTTATTAATTTATATTTATAGATATATTATGTGTAGATATAGATTTGGTGCCGGAATACAGACTTGCCTAGTTCGGCTACTGATGTTTAATTATTTTGTATTATAATAATTTAGCCTACATTATGTTGTACTATTGTAAAAAATAATTTAAATAAAAAAATCCCTTTAAATAATTGTTTTCCTTGAACTCGAAAAATAGCTACATACCTAGTTAAAAATTCCAAGCGATTATCCGCACATGAAGATATATATCATAATCCTAATCCCCGAAGGTCATACGAGTGGAATCTGGATCAAACGTTACATTCCGTCGATCAGAACACAATTGCCCGGTGATTGATGGCTTCCAGAGTATATAAAGTAATTTCTTCCGGGATATCTAAGATATTATTTCTTACAAGAGATGCACAAGGTCATTCGTATCACAGCTGCTCTACATATCGGATGGATCATTAATTTTCTTCACAATACAGAAATGCACAGTCACGAAATCTTGTGGATCTTAAGTATATATGTTTACACTCAAGGGTAACGAACAATATTGAGGAAAATATTATGTGTTTTTTCTTCTTCACACAATTTTGGAGCCTTTCAAGACTCCAAAAGTTTTGTAACAGGAGCTTTTCATATATAGACATTTTTTTAATATACTTTATTGTACAACTCGTAATGTCGACAGAATAAACATTTACAAATAACTAAGTGTACGATAGGCGGTCTTATCGCACAAGACAATCTTTTATAGATAACCTTAAGATGGAATGAACGTAAATAGATAGATTTGAGAAGGTCAGTATACCAAAAACCATAAATAATATGAACTTTTGAACGCATCAGTAATGAAAAAAAAAAACTAATACATATTCTTTTAGATTCCAAAATTAGAAATTCCGAAAATATTATTTAACAAAGTAAAATCAACATCACTCGTGAACCTTGAAAGGGTTTATATGAATAGAATCAACGTCTTCAGGGCGTTAATTACATTTCGTCGACGTCAGGACCACTCAGAATATAGGTGCAAAAGAACAGCTCTTTACGTCGAGCAAAAACAGTAGCACGCATACATTTAAGCGTACCCGCGTACAGCTGATATCAAACAAATGCTAATCGCCGCAACCAGTGCGCTTCTACTCGCTGTGTGTGAATCGTATCTATGTATGCGCGCCCTTGCACTTATCGTAAGGAGTTAGTCTTCTGTATTTACCTATTTATGCTGTGTCAGGACTCTCTCTGTTTGTTCTAAGACGAATACATTTGAGTCGTATGTAGTCTATTAACATTTCAACCAGTCTTGTTAGCTAATACGGCGCTGGAAAAAGACGGGTTGGTAATTATTGACTGAGGGTTCATTATTTTGAATAAGTGTCATGTTCTGCAGGTAATGTTGTGATTTTGAGGTCGCGATATTATCATTATTATTATTATAAACATTAAATTTCAGCTTTTTTAGATGTACTCGTAATCACAGGGTCTTGATTATTAAAATTTGCTTGAATTTACCCATTGGGTCATTAAACAAACAAATACTCACAACACAAACAAACAACAACAAATATTCAGTCCATTTTCCAAGCATGAGTGAATTATGAAAATTGAATATTACGATTGCTAACTGAAGTAGTTTATGGATCCTACTCTAAACGATGGATGCATATTATGATGTATGTATGTATTTAATAAAATCATTACAATCTCCCTCATAAATGTTTTCACCATTGTCTAATTATTTAGTCGCAGGCAGATTATATGATTCATCATTTTGAACTAAGTGACTCACAGTTCTATCCTAATCTATTGTTAGGTTAGAACCGTGACCAACCACGTCAGCCGAGCGAGCGAAGCGAGCGGTGCCCCACCTCGCTGATTTCAGTAGTTGTGAAAAACTGTAACTAGTTCGACTTGTTGTGCGATAAGACCGCCATTGTACTCATAGATTAAGTTAGTTTAAAAGTTGTTGTTACTTTTTTTTTCGTTTATTAAACAATAACATTGATACATTCATGCTGACATATTTACATACCAGCGCAAACCATCGCGGGTTTAACAGCGGTATGTCAGAAGCAACAAACTCGGCGCCAACATACTTTAGGCGAACAGTAGGTATACATACATAGTCCTCATTCAAAAGATACTTTCTAGATCGCATTATAATCTAGAAAGTATCTCTTCAACACTCTTGAGCAGTTTTTTTTATTTATTGCCTTACTAATTTTTAGTGGTAAATCGTTCATAACTTGGTAGCATGCATTCCCACGTCCGTGATCCGTAAACATTATTAGATTTAGGTACGATAAATATGGGTAAGTAAGCTAAACTACGCAGCGACTGGTGCCTCTCGCATTTACGAATATTGCTTATCTTATGATAGTTTTCACATAAGACACGCAAACGTACCTTGTCAAGGACATTTACAATTTGACAGTGTTTAAATAATCTTGAAATTTATGTATTATTCTTGTGGGTACAATCGTTTTTAAAATGCGTAACTGCAACTTGTAAATGTCCTCGACATAAGTCTTATATGTACGCCCGTAGCTACTTAGGCCATAATCAATTACGGAATCGGCTAGTGCCAAATACAATGTTCTAAGTGTTTTATAGGGTACCTTATACTAGTTATCGATACTTAATCGATAACTTTGCTAGTACAGACCTAAGCTTATTACATACAATGCATGATCAATGTGCGGCCGCCAGTGGAAGTTACTATCTACTATCACACCAAGATACATATGATGAGTCACCATTTCTAGTGTCTGGCTACTACACGCTATGACCGATCGGTGAAGACACTTATGCTCATACGCATACGCACTATTTTGATGTACAATAAAGTTCTATTATATTCTATTTTATTTCGCTCAAAGATAGTTTCATCTTTTAAGTCGTGTTGTTGCCTGTAACATGACATCTTGTGTTCCTGTGCCGGATCCCTGCAGAAGAGACGCCCGGGTGCCACCATTGTGTGGACCGCCCGGAGGACACGGTGGAGCACACGGTAGAGGTGTGCCCCGCTTGGGCAGAGCACCGTCGTGTCCTCGTGAGGGCGATCGGCGGCAGCGATCTCTCGCGCCGGGCCTTGGTACAGGCCATGGTCCGGAGCGAGGAGGAGTGGCAGGCGGTCGCCTCCTTCTGCGAAGCAGTAATGCTAGCAAAGGAGGCGGCCGATCGCGTGAGGCAACGGCAACGGTCCTTACGCCCCAACCGCCGCCGGGATTCCGATCCCGATTTCCGGCCACCGTAGGCGCGGGCTTGCGGACGGCGAGCAATGGGTGGCTCGCCGTCCGATCGTCCGGTAACCGTCCGGACCGAGCCCAAGTCGTCGACGGCGCGTAGTGTTCCACGCGCGCCTCAAGGAGATGTCAGCAACCGTAGGGGCCCAACAGGGTCGAAGCCTACTGGGGCCATGGGTGATGCGAAAGAGATCCCCGGGGCCCTGGAAAACAAATGGCAAAGAAGGAACAGGAGTGGGTTTTTAGTCAGTAAAAGTCTGACACTATCTCTCGCTCCGCCCAAGAGCGGGGGATGTCATGAGATGATTTTCCCACCCGAAAAAAAAAAAAAAAAAAAAACATGACATCTTGTCAATCACTCAAAAATGCGTTTATTGATTTTTAAAATTCATAAGGAGGTACGTAAGTATTATTGACATAATTGACGCTAAAAACATATGCCATAAAAATTTTGTTCGGGACTTCGCCATGATCCTTTTCGATATTTTGAACATTGACATTTTATCCGTAGGTTTTTTAATGTTCGACATTGGTGGCCGATGCGGTAATGAAGCATTGTTTTCGGATTTTTTATCTTCAGAGGATTTCTTAGCAGTTTATTAAATTAATTGCCTCTGCAAAATGGCAGCTCTAATAGTTTTGATCCTGATGACAGGCAAATTTCAAGTAATCTACAGATTTAGCAATTTTAAAGAAAAGAAAAGGAAGAAAAAGAGTGAATTTACTTCAAACATAACGCATACCTGACCTGGCCGAGTGGTAACGGCTCCGACTTACTAGTTGTAGGTTGTGAGTTCAAACTCAGCCAGGCTGTACTTTGTGTAATCTCTTAAAACGGTGAAGGAAAACATCGTGAGGAAACCGGCATGTGCTTGAACCAAAAATTCAAAAAACACGCGGCGTCCACGTGACATCCACCAACCCGCACTGAGCCCGCGTGGTGGATTACAAATAGCAATAACAACTCTATAGGTATAATTTGAAGCTTTAACTGATCGAGTACTGTTTAATGTGGTTTCTTCCCCCTACAACTGATTATATTAAATCTGCAGAGAAGCTTCATACGTACCACTTACTGCCTGGAAATCTCTAAACCGATTACAAAGTCAGGTGGGCTGCTCTAAGTACAAATGCCTCCAATGAGTCACAGTAGCGTCTTTTCGTGCTCACTGTACAACAACATTTGCACTTTGAAATTTACAAGCCAAACACTAACATGTCAAAATTTTGATTAGACGACATTTGATTTAGGATTCATTGATACGATAAAGAAGATGAAATAGCCTTCTGTTATAGTTGTAAAAAACACGCGGCGTAAAGCTTGCGGAGGTGTATACGAAGGTCAAATTTCTTGCGGAAGTTTCGTAGTTGCGGAGACAGAGGCAAAGTTTCGTCGAAACCCAATTCGAAATGCACACTGAATGTATATATTTGTAGTTGAAATAACCAATTATTATCGATCTGTCGCCCGACTTTAAAATGTAAATTTTTGTTGAATGTCTTTTATAACGTTATAGACTTTTATTGGTGTTTCCAATTGGATTTATTACTGGTACACAGTGAATACAATGGGTTTTCACGTACGTCATATATTTTTGCCAGTATATAAATTCTTTATTTAACCATTCCTACATACTATTTACATAATTATAAAAAAGCTTAAGTAACGTTATTGTATTATAAATACACTAAAATAATTTAAAAACTATCAATAATATTGCGTCAAAAAACTACTTGGCTTATGCCAATACTGCATAGCTATACTTTTTTCTTTAACGGAGGTAAAAGCCAGCTTTTGAATCACACAAA
Source organism: Mythimna pallens (assembly GCA_961205895.1). Lineage (NCBI taxonomy): Eukaryota > Metazoa > Arthropoda > Insecta > Lepidoptera > Noctuidae > Mythimna > Mythimna pallens. The sequence goes on from OY540834.1 coordinate 14,916,183, forward strand.
GTATAATATTATAATTTATGAGCACTTGGCACACATATTACTAAAATTTCCTGTTTAACGATTATTTTGCAGATGTTTTATTATTTCTGTAGAGGATTTATAATCAATGAAGTAGTTAATTGCTAATCAGCCCAAAGGTTTTTATAAATAATGCCCACTATACGCTATAGTATCTATCAAAAAAGGGTTACTACTTTTTAGGGTTCCGTAGCCAAATGGCAAAAAACGGAACTCTTATGGAGTCCTGTCTGTGACTGTCCGTCCGTATGTCACAGCCACGTTTTTTCGAAACTTCAAGAACTATACTGTTGAAACTTGGTAAGTAGATGTATTTTGTGAACCGCATTAAGATTTTCACACAAAAGTAGAAAAAAAAACCAATAAATTTTGGGGGTTCCCCATACTTAGAACTGAAAATAAAATTTTTTTTTTCATCATACACATATGTGTGGGGTATCTATGGATAGGTCTTCAAAAATGATATTGATGTTCTAATATATTTTTTTTCTAAACTGAATAGTTTGCACGAGAGACACTTCCAAAGTGGTAAAATGTGTGATTTTAGAAATTACAGGGGGTACCTGTAACTTCTAAAATAAGAGAATGATAAAACTAAACAATATAATAATATATATTATGATGTACATTACCATGCAAACTTCCACTGAAAATTGCTTTGATTGAGATCTAATAAGTAGTTTTTTTTTAATACGTCATAAATCGTAAACCGCAATTTACCTTTCATGTTTGTACGGAACCCTCAGTGCGCGAGTCCGACTCGCACTTGCCCAGTTTTTTAGTTCTTATTTGTTACATTTTCAATAATTGGTTTTCCACTTCTAGTTGGGACAGATTGCAGAGTTTCAGTTTCTGCAATGCGGAAGAAATTGAATTTGTTTTATTGCCTAGCTTATTTGCACTTAAAAAATCTCTTAGTTGATTTGAAAGTATTTTTTATCTTTAAATAGATCGTGCCTATGGCTGAAGTCAGACCAATTTATTTAGAAGGATCGAGTGATCAAGCTCTACGTTACGTGTAACATATTTTTTTACTGTATTGTTTTTACTCAACTCGTGTGTGTAATTTATCAGTAATTATAGTTTTTAGCCGTTTAAGGTCAAAACGCTTGGATTATGTAGTCCAGGTGCATGTCATCGTGTCAAAGATATTTCTCACCGACTTATCGAGACTTTGAATGACCAAGGTCTGGTTATTTTTTTTATTCAAAAGTATAATTAGCATTTTCATTCAACATGACAATACTGCCTGTCTTCTGGCTACTTTTCCAGCCTCTTCAAAGAACAGCGATGTGGAGAAGTACTTCGACATCTAAGTGTATTTCTTTTTGCATATACGTATGACCACCATTATGGCAATTTAAACTACATAGAGAAAAGCTTTGGTAGATACTGGGTAGTAAACACACAAGCTTCTAGATGCAGTTCTTTGGAGGTATTGATACTCAAATAGTAACCTCCTAAATACAGCTAAGGTGCTAAAGAGGTATAACAAAGGAGTGGAATTCTCTGCGAGAGTCGGTGCCGATAGCTACAACCTGGGGTTCAGTAAATAGGCTACTTCTAGGCAAGTGTGCACCGTCAATCACATCATTGCTTACCATCAGGTGAGGCAGTGGTCAAGTGCGAACCTATCAAGCAATAATTATCCAAATTAAATATTATTCGATTCATAATTATCGATTTCATCACTACTTACTATCAGGTGGGACCTCAGTCAAGAAATAGTTCATAAAATTCAACTGACTTAAGCCAATTTTTTGTATACTTTATATCAGACACTTCCTGCCTCTTTTTATCCATTCCAAATAATTATTTAGAGGACCTTTAAATTGCATAACATGTTACCTGACCAAATACTAAAGATTTTTCATTACATCACTCGAACACGAAGCCACGGAACTAGAAGTCTTCAATTCCTATCTACGAATATCTCGGTACTAGTCGGAAACTCGAGGACTTGTTTTTATTGGTCAAAGTTGGAATAGTTTTAGGAGTATCCGGGGTCCTCTAATCATGAGCATCATCGGCTGCTGTGGATCTTGGAGAACTTTGTAGTTCAACTTTGGAGAATAAAGTTCTCTTACGTTGTTTTTAATACCGGTCTTCGTCTTTAAATAGTTCCTGATCTTGATTACGTTACTTTTTTCTGAAATGGGATTTATGTGTAGGTTGAGTGATGGCCTTCTCTCAAACTCCTTTTTATTTTTTATCCTATATTTATTATTTATAGCTTTTAGCCTCTACATGGAATGATTAAGGCATCCAGGCTCATATTGCGAGTTGCGGGTACCAAACCGGGCAAGTACCAATGTGATTTTTTAATTCATATGTTTTTTTATAAGTTTATATAGAACATCACTGACACCTACGCCTCGTGAAGCACGTAGAGCCGTTGGTCCCAGTTGTCATTCACATCATTGATACGTCGATACAGGTAGTTAGACGCCAGAAAGTCACACCATTGGTCTATGCAAGGAGTATCATGTTACCTAGTAACTGGGTTTTGGAGGTCTGATAGGCAGTCACTCCATGTAAAACACGGATATTCAGACGCATCCAGTAAGACTGGCTGCCGACCCCAAGGTGGGGATAAGGCTGGGGAAATATTGATTTTCACGACATAGTCCGCGTGAATATCAGATAATGTGGACGTGAAGTTGAAGTTGAAACCTGATATAAAGTAGCTTAGGTCCTTTCTTGGTGTTCAGGCATATATGAACTATCCTTGTACCAAATTTTCAGAATCAAAATCTGTTATGTAGTTTAACTGTAAAAACATAACAGACACAGAGAGTTCATCATCATTATTATAATTTCAGCCGAAGGACGTCCACTGTTGGACATAGGCCTCCCCCAAGTGTCACCACAACAAACGGTCCTGTGCGCCTTCCAACGCTGCGTTTTTTGGTGCGCGGTCGCCACTCTGGAACTTTTCGGCCCCATCGACCATCCGTTCTACGAGCAATGTGCATTGCCCACTGCCACTATGTGTCATTATAACCACTATATTCTAAGCACAAACAGTTATTTTTATATTTATTATCTAATACGGAAAAGTATTTCCTAAGTATTTATTAACAATACATAAAGCAAAGCATGCGATACAAGTGTGTGCGATATAAGTAACAAGTTGACCAAGATTTATATTAGTGGCAAAATTAAAAGTTGAAACCAAAAGTTATGAAGTGCCAGTAAAAAAAAAACTATGCCATGATTATTTATTATCGTAAAAAATCTAGTCAATTCAGTTTCCAATTATGATGATTTTTTTGCGATCCTTAGACTGGCCATTAGCTTGATTTGAAAAAATTTAGTCAATTATTTCACCGATATTTAACATGGTAATTTATGTAGACACTAAATAATTTCCTCAACGATTTTCTCGCCGTTGTCCTTTGATAAAGCTAAGTCTAATTCAGATAAAGTTTCCCTAATTGTAGTAATATTGACGACGTAAGTCTCTCGCAGACCGGTAGCAATTTTATAATGAGACCATATTTCACGAAAATACTGTTAACCTATTAAATGCAATCAGTATAATTCTATACGAGTCTGTAATTTAAGTTTAGGATTCAAAATCAATTTCTATTCGGTTTAAATTGGGCTTCATATATTGTTAACAGTTTGTCCAGACAATTTTGCTATCTATCTCCTTTAGAGACTATATCTGTTTGGTAGGTATGTATATTACATAGTGGAGATGAGAATGTGAAGATGGATGTGTAGTGTGACGAGAATGGATAAAGTGTGAAATTAGTATATTAGGTGAAGTTTAAATGTGGCGCCAGTGACTGAAAAGTTGAAAGGTTTGTCGTTTGTCTTGGTATGGTCACGTGAAGAGAAGGGATGAAACGCATGTTACTAAAATAGTTATGAATTTACATGTAGATGGATGGAGAGGGAGAGGGATTCCAAAGAATAGATGAATGAATAGTGTGAGAAATGATATGAAAGAAAAGGGAGTTAGTGATAGCGTGACGAGTGACAGGACAGAATAGAAGAAAAAAACATGTTGCGCCAACCCCAAATAAAACGGGACAAAAGCAGGAAGATGATGAGGTATGTCTATTATGTGCAGTATAAAGGAATGTGAAATAGAGTGCGAAGTCCAGCAACCTCCATTGAAAAGGGATCTCCGACTAGGCGGGTGTTGTGTTTGGTCCAGGCAAACTGCCCGATAGTTGTGTTTCGGACTGTTGTGTAAGTTTGCATTGCTCGAACTTTGATGCTACGATGTAGAATTTATACAATGTAACGTTCGATGTAAGATCGTTAGATTGTGTGTAGCCGCTACAGCTTATTAGGTAGCTGTACAGTCACGAGCAAAAAGATATACACCATTAGTTTTTAATTAGTACAAAAAAAAAATGGAGTTCATCAGTACCCGTTACTGATCGTATATGTGTAGTCAAAAGTTAAAAAAATAACGAAATCTAAAAATTTACCACAAAAATATATCATAATTGGTAAATTCATAATTGAATCAATCATTCATAATCAATAGCCTGTACAGTATTCCCATAAATTGAGTGATATTTTAGGATACAAACAAACGCTAATAACTTTGCTATTTGTGAATATTATTTATTGAGACTTTACTTAAATAATAACAAGACCTTTTCTAATAAGCCCTTTAAGTATTTGTACTAATTAAAAATTAGTGGTGTATATAATACATTATCATATTTTCAATACATCTTCAATTCTGTTACTCAAAATATATAATTATGGACGACAGATGGTTTTTAATTGCCTAACCATCAAATTAGTCATTTAGAACCACTTGTCGTACACATATTTCATGAATGGTAGAAGTTAAGATAAATAGAAAACGTGACAATATATATGTATATGATGTTTGTGTGTGTATATGATCACATTTCTTCCTACCGTTCTCAGCTTAAATGGCTGCCTATCCGTCACAGGAGATCCCTCAGATCGCTCTGCATGCTCTTCACCATAAAGAACGATCCTTGTTCTCCTGATTATTTAAAACAATATTTTAAAGTGTTGGGCAGTTCTCATAATCTTAACCTTCGTGCATCCTAAAACATGCTCCTTCATATTCCTTCTCACCGTACTGGCTTTATTTCCAACTCATACGCTGTTTCCACCATAAAACTCTGGAATGTGCTTCCCCTTGATATCAAAAAAGCTGAAAGTTAATTTTTCTTCAAGCGTAAAATTTGGAACTACTACTTGAAGTCCTCTCAACCTTAGTTCAATCTTCGTCGGAATTATTATTAAGTTCTCTTAATGATTTGAAATTTTTCTAAGCATTTATTAGTTTATTATTTTAGCATATATATGTATTTTATAATTATAAATAACTTAATTTGTATTTTATTTTCTGTTTGAAATATCTGTTATTTGTTTATTGTGCAAACCTACCACAGTGTTGTCTTTTTTAACCCAAAGGTTGACTGGTAGAGAATGCCTTGTTGCATTAAGTCCGCCTATGTACCACTACTGTACATATAGTTAATAAATAAATATGTATATCTTATTGCTCGTGTTTGTACCGACATTGTATTATAATTGAATCTGTTAAGTCAAGGATGTATTTGGAAGTACCTAATTAGTTTACATGCATAATTGACGTATACCTTAGAGACCTCATTTGGTGTACCTATTGTCTTCACTATAATTGTAGCATAATGGCAGGTATTAGAGACACACTGTATAATCTTTATGGATATCTTTACCCAGTATAATGCTGATCACATGGTGTTACTAACTCTAACGAGGTCAGCCTATCAAAAATGCACTCCCTTCTAGTAAGTATTAAGTACACTAAATTGAACAAGTATTATATATTATAAACTTACCCGCGGTTGCGCCTACGTGAAGGTCTAAATTATCTTAAGGGTACCTACTTCTAGAATAAAAAGTCCTATGTCGTATTCCTGGAATTGGTCAAGTTATTCCAATCCATTTCAAGTTATCCGAAAAAGTAACAAACATACATACAAACTTTTCCCTTTTAATATTAGTACGATTATGAGAATAATTTATACAAGGCATAGGCCTCTCTTCCTTCTTTTTACTTTTTCCAGTCTTCTGTAGTTTTGGGCCAGTACAATAGTTCTAGGAAACAAAAATATATTTAAAACAATATCTTCATCAACACCGAAGTTATAAAGTTTCAATGAAAGAAAAGTCAAACATGGTCTTTGACGTCAAAGTCTTAGTTAGAGGTAGATATATTTGTTTAAAATTGTTGTATCTCGTTTGCTTTCCTACCAATTTTAATTTTATTTTCACAATAAGTATTTTATTTTTGTATATTTATTGATAAACTGGTTAGTTAACAAAATCTTTTTTTTATCATTACTCATACTCGGAATTGAAACGAAATTGAAATAACATAAAGATTTATATTTAAATTAATTGAAGAATATATTTTTTTTAAATAGCTATGTTATTATTTCAACTATTTCTTCAAAATATCATAGATATGCGAAAAAAAAATCAATTTTTTCAATGTTGAAAATGAAAAATAATGACTAAGTAACACTGGCTGGCCATAAAAACGAAATAGGCAGGAAAGCAGCAATTCAATCTTCATTTGGTTTTGTCTAGACTTCTGTATGGCAGAGATTTGTACTAATACGATGAGTTTATTGCATTCAAATATGCATTTAATGCCCAGTGTCATAAGAGTAGAAGCTAAAGCAGTTGCAGAAATCCTTTTACCGTTTAAATCAAAACAAAAGATGCTTAAAATCTACGACGGTTCATGTTTTTATTTTTACTTTCCTTGTATTCATAATGATAAGCACAGAGTTAACCTCGTGTTATAGACTTATTTAGTCCCTCGAACTATTGGTGCCCTCGCTACGCTTGGGCGTCAAACCTCTTTTCGGGACTAAATAAGTTACTTTCATCACTACAGTAACAATGTACTATTTTATACATATTCCTTATTCATTAAAAAGTTCGAAAAATATTCAGCGGTCTTTTTTACCATGAATCAAATATTTTTTTACAGCACCAACCATCAAACGAGCATAATCAATGTACGAGTCATCATCATCATTTCAGCCGATAGACGTCCACTGCTGGACATAACCCCCAAATGTCACCACAATGAACGGTCCTGTGCGTCTTGCATCCATCGGATTCCCGCAACCTTCACCAGGTCATCGGTCCACCCTGTAGGGGGCCTTCCGACACTGCGTCTTCCGGTACGTGGTCACCACCTTAATGCACGAGCACCCAAAATATACGAGTATTCACTGATAATTATTTGAACCAAAGTTGCTAACTAAAGTGGTTCGTAAAGTACTTAATTAAGGCACAGCGCTCAGCACACCGTACGAGCACGTGTTTGCGGGAACCCGTTTGCTTTGTAAATCCTCCCACACTCTCCTCTGTACGCCGAAAACCCAAGCAAAATATTCGAGAACATATATAACAAAAGAGTTCATTTTTTTTTCCTTTTTTATTTTACATAAAATGTAACGGTTTGAAAAGGTTGTAAAAATACCTATAAAAGGTTTTGCTTCATCGTAAAGCGATGTAGAACGTGCTGTGTTTTCGGTATTGAATATTTGATGATGTGCCTTAATAAATGAAGTGTGACGTATAAATATGTTTTTTTTTTGGGTTATGAATATGAATTGTATCCGTTAGTTTTAAATGGAAATATTCATTTGTAGTGTTTGGTTGGACAATACCCAATACCCATGGCCTAAAATTTTGTGTAAAATTAGTTAAGTACATATTCCTTCTTCAATAAAGGTAAGACGATATTTTTTTGTAGGGTGGAAAATCATCTAATAACATCCCTCGCTCTTTCGTGGGATTTTTACTTACTAAAAACCCACTCCTGTTCCTTCTTTGCTTTCTTCCCAGACCCGAGTTTTCCTTTTAGAAACAAACCCTTGGCCCCAGTAGGCTTCGATCTTGCTGGGCCCCTACGGTTTGCTGACATCTTCTTGAGGCGAGCGTGGAACACGTACGCGCCGTCGACAACTTGGGCTCGGTCCAGAGAGGTTACCGGACGATCGGACGGCGAGCTACCCATTGCTCGCCGTCAACCAGGCCGCGCCTAAAGTGGCCGGAAATCGGGATCGGGATCCCGGCGGTCGGGGCGTGAGGGCTGCGGCCTAGCGCGTGCACATGCGGTCTCCTCCTATGCTAGCATTACTGCTTCGCCGAAGGACACGACCGCCTGCCACTCCTTCTCGCTTCGGACCATAGCATGTATCAAGGCCCAGCCGATCTCCCCCACGAGGACACGGCGGTGCTCTAACAACAGGCTTAGAACTATGAATCATTGTAGATTCTGTTAGGGCACAGCAATATATTTAGGTATTAAAATTAATCATGCGTACAATATTAAGTAGAGCCATGCAAATTATAAATGCAATTTCAATGTTTAAATTATTCATTAAAATTAAAAATACAACTAAAAAAAACATAATCCGTATTAGTAGGTAAGTATTAAAAAAAATATTGGCCCACACTAGGCATTACTCTTTGCATCGTGCGTTCACAGATATATATACTCTCATATACAAGACATCCAGACTCAGACATCTATCAGTAGGCCATACAAATATTTGTTCCATACGGGAATCGAATCCGCGACCAGCAGCGCAGCAGCCATACGCTAACCACTCCGCCAAAATGTTACAATTTACAACAATTATAAGAGTAAGAGATTTAAGTTAAACAATAAAGAAAACACAAAATCCTTCTATAAGTAATTAAAGTTACTTGGGTAAATAAGTTAAAATAGTCGTTTGATTGAAAATTAAGTGACTATTTCCTACATGAAAGATTTGAAATATTTTCATCAGTTTTTGAAGGCAATTAATAATTTATGTTAAGCCATCGAGAATTTGTCTTTAACAAGCTGATGAGCTAAAAAAGGAAAAACAGAAAAGTTCAGTTTATTCAAACGTTTCTTATAAGCCATGAATATTTTTTTTTATAATTCTTTTCTTTATGCACACAAAAGTATAGAGGCGGACTTAGGCTTCTTTTCATTTTTTAGGTTTATGCTATCAGTCAATCTTTGGGTGATACAGGGACAAACGGAAGGTGCTATATTGAAAATTAAACACTTTTTTTGAATACAAAGATATACATGGGAGTGAATAGAAAGATATACATGAGAGTAAGGATTTTCTTTTTTTATTGACAATGAAATTGTTCTCCAAATATGATTATATTTTACATAATTTACTATACATTCTACGTTTATATTCCTGATAGTTTTTGCTGGCGGCTTTGCTAGCTTGAAAGTAGAAAATGTTCCCTAGGGAACATACTTTTGGGATTAATAGTATTTCATGTCCTATTTCAATACATGATCTACCCATGTGCCAAATTTCATTCAAATCTTTTCAGCAGTATTCGCGTAAAATAGTTACAAAGATAGCTACTCCCAACCACTCACAGACTTTATAATATTAGTGTGATCGTTTCGATATCAAAACAATATGTTTTTCTAAAACATTATTATAGTGATTTACAATTGTTTTTATATTATAGTTAAACAATATTGTGACAAAATGCTAAAATATTACTCCGTAATAATTACTTAGTATGATTTGATACCGGTATGTAGTATGTTCCGTTGGAACTTTCTATTTTCAGGTGGGCAAAGCCACTATACAATACACGAATACCTATACTTAAATCATTGGTACTAAAAGATAATAGGAAAAAAATAACTCTGTGACGGTACTATCTTATATATTTATTTATTTATTATATACTTTATTGTACACCTCATAATGTGGACAGGATAAACATTTACAAAATCTAAGTGTACAATGGGCGGTCTTATCGTACAGTGCAATTTTACAGACAACTTTAGGAAGGACTGAACGAAAAGAGATCAACAAGCAACAAGAAATGTTCGATTATCTACAAATGATGGTTGCCAATACTAAAATAAAATAAAAAGTTCGTCATTTAAACATTCGTTACAGCAAATTTACTCCGCATACCTCACTCAGTCCTTAAAGCTTAACTTTACTTGGCAAGTCATTTTTCTTAGCCGAGTTTAGCTTTTTTCGGCTCATTAAATACGAACGTTGCTTTTCGAGACATTTTTTGTTAACTCCAAGTCTCAAAGCTACTCAAGAAGTTCTTCCTTCGGCAAACACTAGCTCTATGTAAAAAATCACTTTTTCTTATTTTACGTGTGAAAATTTCATGCCTCATATGATACATATATTATATAGACTGACCTGTTGGTCTAGTGGTTAATGGCCCTGACTACTATGCCGGAGGTCGTAGGTTCGATTCCCACCCAAGACAAATGTTTATGTGATGAGCACGATCATTAGTTCTGTGTCTGGGTGTAATTTGTCTATAATATTGTATTAAGAATTAATAAGTATGTTTATTAGTTGGCTAATACTCATAACACTAGCTTTGCTTAGTTTGGAACTAAATGGCGTAGTGTGAAAGTTGTGAAATATTATTATCATTGTGGAATATTATTATTAATTTAATTCAATAATATGATTTGAAATCGTAATGAACAATAACAATTAACTCAAAAGAATTAATCCAGATTAATTTCCAAACTCATATAAATTTATTTCAACTTAATTGGATTATATTGATTTCAATTTATGTACAGAATTATTTTTGCAAATACGACGAAAAATTAATGGTAATACGAAATTATTCATGGTTACTAAGTTTTCGTTTATGTCAGACTAAATTCAGCTTGAATGTAGAAAATTATCACTAGGGAACATACTGTTGGGATATTAAGTTTATGAAAGAGTTTTGTGTATTAAACTATAGGATTTATTTATTTATGACTACACTTTTGTATTTATTATATAAAATTAACCTGTTTATTGGATTGATAGCTGTCTTAATCACGTCTGACAATCTCATTTATCCTAAACTCAAATCAACTCAATGTCTATTTATTTTATTCATTATAATAATAATAATATTTCACAACTATCAAACAACGCCGTCTATTCCCAAGCTAAGTAGAGGTTGTGTTATGGGCACTAGACAACTGATGAACATACTTATATATTTCTAAATACATATATATATATATATATATATATATATATATATATATATATATATATATATATATAGATAAATTTCACCCATACACAGAACAAAATGTTCGAGCTCTTCACAGAAGCATTTGTCCTGGGTGGGAATCGAACCCACGACCTCCGGCATAGCAGTCAGGGCCACTTACCACTAAACCAACAGACCAGTCAAATACCAGCCAGTTATGTACCAACTTTAGGTATTCTAAAGAAATACTGATGAAAGAGGCTCTACAATACTATGTATTCCAGGACATGGTCTTTTTTATAGAGGTGCAAAATCAGCAAAAAACTTCTCCCGCTCTATCAGACTTTTAATGACTAAAACCAACCTATATTCCTTCAGCTGTTCTTTTTGATCCAGAGCCTTGGTAACTCTTTCAAACATTCCTAAAAGCCAGGACATGGTTTTTTTTTTACGAATAGAAAACTTTTCCCCCTCTTGGTGAGCGGTAGGGAGTGTCTGACTTTTAATGACTAAAACCTTTATTCCACAAAACACACAACCCACAAAACCCACAGTTTTTCTTCTTTAACTCCTTTAAACAATCCGCAGCCCTGGCATGCGTTTCGCTCTAACTAACCTCATCAATTTTGCTGATATATCTTTGAGAAACGCGTAGAACACAACGCGCCGCCGACCCGTGCTTGGTCCTCACCGGACGGCCGGATGACGAGCTACTTCTTCGCAAAAAAAAGTGGTGGGTTGGTTGTGGTAGTGGTGTCGTTCTCACTCCATAGCATGGCCTGAATCAGGGCCAGACGCAAGAGGCTCCCGCTGCCGATCGCCTCCACAAGGACATGGCTATGCTCCACTCAAGCGGGACAGACCTTCACCGTATGCCGTGTCCTCCGTATGATCCGAACAACGGTGATACTTGGGCGTTTCTTCCTGTTAAGTCAACAACAGGGTGTTCCCGAAAGAACTGTATCCGTAATGGACCTGGACTATTTGTGTGCCAAAATTCATTCAAATTCGTTCTGCCATTTGAGCGTGAAGGAGCAACAAACATACACATGTACATACAAACTTTCACTTTTATAATAGTAGCGCGATTTATTCAATAAATATAATTTTAGAACCAGTCTTGCATTTTCACGTTAAACTCATGAACCTTTCATGACCGTTAAATGAATATATTGAACCATTCACTAATAAAATTTCGCTCAATTGGATATTAATTTATTCAATTAATTACGGCCTCTTTTTCATAAACCTCTGTGAGCTTTGTTGAAAATCTTTTTATTATAGCATTCAAATTATGCATAAAGCACGTCAAATTATAAATGAAATTCATTTTTCAAATTGGTTATAAGGAACATTCCATTGTTTTCATTATTTTAGACGCCGATATTTCCTTGTTGTATATTCTGAGAGAAAAAAAAACCTAGTAAAACTCAAAGGTCAAAGTCTCTTTTAAGGTCCACATAGTACTGTGTCCATGTAGACTGGTCAAATCATATAAAGTACTGTGTATATAGGTAAATTTTCTGCAATAGTCTTTTGACGAAAGGATCTCATCAATTTGAGTGGACCTGCACAGCCATTGCAAGCATTTGTCAATTATTGTGTAGCCAGTCAAATACCCTATTCATCTGGGTTTGAGACAAAATGTAAACAAAGCAAACCAATTTAGGTACCTTCGGCCAAGTTTTTAGACGTGTTTGAATACATTATTAATAGTCTCCTTTTCTGTTGCATGCATTGGCGTTTTCTTTACACGCTTTCTCTTCGGCGAATAACAAGAATTCAACGAAAATATCTGAAAACGGCACTCTCGTATCAACAAGTTGATCGATAGTGAAAAAGATGGCAGATTATAACCCATCCGATAACAAAACTTCACTTTTAATGTAAAATGTTTGCAGTATCTGTTGTCTATAATTTAGTAGTATTATATATTATTTGTTTACCTTTTGTCTCACGGCTTCCTGAATAGCTTTAGAAGCTCAAAGATTTGACGAACAATATTAAAGTAAATAAAATTGGGTAGGCCGCAAAAAATACTACTGAACTGTCAGACAATCAATAAATCTACCTACAACTGCCTACATACTTATCTCTTATAGTTTTCACTTCTCACATTCATGATTATCATGCAGATTAGTATTTGAGGAAATCTGAGGAAAGAAGCAAACCAATTTGAGTGACCCTGTCCAGTCAGTGCGAGCATTTCTTAGTATTCGTGAAGCTCCATTCATAGCTACTTAGGAGCTCAACGACCAGACTAATAATAATCTTCCTTTCACCACCGTATAATCTAATCGTAAATCTTCCGTTCTTAACTAGTAAGAGAAGCGTAAGCGTTCAGTGCTAAATGTTACATTATCCGACTGTTATTTTTTTTCACAAGCACGATTCAGCAGTCCGATGTCTAAAATAATTGACAGTCGCTTAACTGAGCGTAAACTGTGCGTCCGTGTACCATTGCTTGGGTTTGACTTGACCATGCAGTACCATGCAGTACCAGTGTCAGGAACTCTTTTTTGATTGTTTTGCTAGAATATTAGGTATCTAAGTAAATAATTACTAACACTATGATACAGTCTTACTCTATTCACATAGCTCTCGTAACTCACATAGAACACGGGGTAACTAAAGAAATACAAGTGGGTTTTAGTCAGTAAAAGTGTGATACTTCCTCTCACTCCTCCTAGAGCAATTATTTGATGATTTTCCACCCCATTTTGGATTCAGGCTGAAGAAATGCCTGGGTATCTCTATTGTGCGGACTACCCAGAGTATGCAGTGGAGATGTGCCTCGCTAAAATGGAACACCGTCGTGTCTTCGTGGAGAAGACCGGCGGCAGAAACTTCTCGCACCGGGCCCTAGTTCAGGACATGCGGTACACGTTACCTCCTTCTGCGAAGCAGACCAGCGACGGAGATGGCCGCAAACGTGAAGGAATGGATATTCTGACGCCCCTGCCACCACCACAAAAGACGCCCCGGGCGTCTGGACCGGGAGTTGCAGGGCGATTCCGGCCACCGTATTCCAGGCTTATATACAACTAGCAATGGGAAGCTAGATTCATGGGGAATTTCAGGAAAGGAAACCTTGGTCTTAAACGTAATGGACAACGGAAGGTGTGGTTTTAATCAGTAAAAGTCTGACACGCCTTTTTCACTCAAACCTAAATCGTGGTAAGTCATTGGATCATTTCACAAAAAGACCCAAAAGAAAAAAAAAACTGCTACTATTGATCACTTGATTTTCACGGCAACTCAATTTATTTTGTGCAGCTTAACCTTATAGGCTTTGATCAATCGACCCAAGTGCTGTAATTTAGTCTAGCCACAAAGCCGCTAATTTCAATAGTTTTGGTTAAACCCCGTAATAAATTGTGTAGCTTAACTGAATATTTGCATCAGTTGGCGTCTGAAACATTATTAATATTTTGACAGCGCTGAATGTGTAATTTATTAATAGCATAAAATGTTAATAATCTACAAATAGTTTACAAACTATTTTTTTTTTTTTGGCTGGCCTGTTGATCTAGTGGTTATTGAACCTGACTGCTATGCCGGAGATCGTGGGTTCGAATCCCACCATACCACCTAGGACACATGTTTGTGTGATGAGCACGATTATTTGTTCTGTGTTTGGGTGTAATTTATCAATAATATGTATGTATTTAAAAATATATGTATGTGTATAAGTTTACTAGTCTCATAACACAAGCTCTGCTTAGCTTGGGACTAGACGGCATTGTGTGCTAGTTATGGAATATTATAATTATTTTCATAAAGTATCATCTGTATTATCAAGAATTATATGAATACACTATTTAGTGCAGTTATTTTTTTATCACTGGTTGCCTTGCACTTGACCTCTATCTCACCTGATGGTAAGTGATGATGTGGTCGACGGTGGAGCACGCTTGCCTACAAGTAACCTATTCACTCTTGACTTAAAGATAGGTTGTAGGTATCAGGAAACACAGACAGTTAATTGTTTGTACACGAAGGTATTTACGCTCAATATTGTTTTTATTGAGGACTTGACAGTCATCAATAGCTGATATCAGAATATTGGACTGTAAAAAAATTGGATGATAAAACATTGAATGTAGTAGAGATGGGAATGTTGAGACGTGTGTGTGGTGTGTCGAGAATGGATAAAGTGAGAAAAGAGTATACCCATTTCTCTCAGTGACTGAAAAGTTGAAGAGGAATCGTTTGTCTTGATATGGTCATGTGAAGAGGAGGGATGAAACGCATGTGACTAAAAGAGTTATGAGTATACATGTGGCTGGATGATGATGTATGGATTGTCTTAGAAGATATTGAAAGAAAAGGGAGTTAGTGGTGATATGATCGGTGGCAGGACAGAATGTAAGAAAAAAAACATGTTGCGTCGACCCCAAATAACACGGGCCAAGGACAGAAAGATGATAATAGTCGTCATTTATATTTTTGTCTATAGTTTTCAATATGTATATTTACATATATGTATCCATTATATAGCATATGTACATATCCTTAAGGATTGGCCAGAAGTAGCTAAGGACAGAATGGAATGGAATAACGGAAGGGAGGCCTTTGCCCTGCAGTGGGACAAAACGGGCTCATAATAATAATAATAAATAATGTATATATCTGTGTATCCATTATAATATATATCTTTAATACTGGTTTTGTCACCCCAATGACATTCCCATTCCTTGTCCAGGCAATTACTGTCCATTCCAGTTTGCCTGGAAGAGATCGCGGAATGCGATAAGGCCCATTGTATGTATACCTAGTTTACATGTAGTTTTGTTACGTGTTTTAGTTCTAGTTTACTCTTATATGTGATATAGTGTACAATAAAGTATATAATAAATAAATAGTCCCCAATAATAAAAATAAAAATCTTGGCCTTTTTTTTAGTAAGAAATAATGAAATGACTCCTCCCACTCTAGGTTGAATGAGAGGTAGGGTCAGAGTTTTACTAACTAAAACCCACCTGTGTTCTTTCAGTGTCCCTTTGTGGTCCAGGGCTACGGTAACTCTTTGTTATCTCCTTCATTCGAACTACTGCTTTGCAAAAGCTGTCTGTTTCCGACTGTATGTCGCGCCAGACCATGGCCTGAACCAGGCTCGAACGCAGTTAGACTACCCTTACATTAATAAAAAATATTCATCAGTTCAGTTATGTGCGATTTAATTTTATTTATTTAACGATTTATGTACACACACAAAAGAAAAATAGGTACAGAGGTGGTGCTTATTTCTAAAGAAGTCTCTTCCAGTATACCTGCGAAAAGTTTGAAGAAAATAGATAGGTTGACACCGTGTGAAAATAAGTACATAAAAAATAATTATCAATAAAATAAAAAGTAGTTCTATCAAAACTTTATTCATAATACAATTCATGGTACGAATTTAAACTTGTTCATTCGACAACACCACTCACGTAAATATTATTACTATCCCAAAATAGGTTTAATTACGACTTTAAGGCATTCTATTTAGTAAAACCCATCTCTATTATTTCTTTCTAAACCTCAACGACTTTTTATTTTGAGAAATATCTAAATAACACTTCTTGGAACTAAAATAATAATGTCCAATCTTGATTAAAATTTAAATTTAAGTATCATAATAATAATTCATAAGACGAAGTTACGTAGGAGTAACGTCTCGTTTGTGTTTCTCTCAGCAAAATTATGATTGACCTTAACTTGTGTATTTGTGTGTATTTGGCTTTATCCAGACTGTTAAGAGGATTTACGTAATGTACTCAGTAAGTCTGTGCTTATATACAATAGATATATATAAACCATAGGTCTATGTATATATACCAAGTCAGCTTGTAGCTACAAACTGACTTGGTAAATGATGGACGTAATCACACTTATACTTGTATTATTCAGGCGAAAGTTTTTATTTACATATGTGTGTGTGTATATTCACACCCAAATGGCGAAACAGATTTGAATGAAACTTGGTACACGGGTAGATCATATTCTAGACTATGACATAGAATAGGTTTTTTTATTCTAGGTGTAAATTATTTTGGAATAATTTTCGACCTTCACGTGGGCAAAGCCGCTGGCTGAAGCTAGTGATTATTACAAAACATATTTTGATAGATAGATAGATTTATATATTACTTATTGTACACCAAGAAAAAAAATCCACCACGACCACCACCACCACCACACCATCACCATTTTGATAGATCCTTTTATTTTAATTAATAAATAAGTTTTTTTTTGTAGTGTTCAGCAAACTATGTTATTCTTCCCAGATTTAGTTTCGTTATCGAAAAACTGAAAAATTGCCAAATGCTCGTGACCTAGTGTGACTGGTTTGATTAAATGTTCAACATCTAATCGTATCACTCGTCTTATTCGTTTCGTTTTCTTCGTTTTTTTTGTTTAATTTGCGACGCATCGATAGTTTCTTATCAGAAATCGGTTACAAGTCTTTCAAAATGATTTCCGATAAAGTCACGTACGGTTCAATCGTCTTAGCCTGAAGTGTACCTACTTCAAAAATGCAAAGCGTTTCTAAATTCAAAAGAAATATTTTTCTTTTACTTTGAGTCCTTTGATCAACCTCGAAGGTACAATATTTTCATAAATCGAAGCTACTGTTACAATTTCGAACTAAACTAATCTGGAGCTGTTTACATGTTTGTTAGTCAACATCGCCTCGTGGATCGGATCGTAATGAAATTTATGTGAAGGAATGTTGTGAGTTTTCTTTCAATTGAAAACATCTCGTGTTATGTCCCAGACGAAATACACCAATTCACGCTGAACTGTGTGTGAACTGTCTTTGTTACTTTAATTATTTAAAATTGGTCAGCTATTTGTAAAAAGTAGCCTTTAATACGTCCATTTCTGGTGATGTATTATCAGGTCACCATACTAACATTATAAAATGTTTGTGATGTTTTAGTTAAATCTGCAAAGCAGATGTTTAGTTGAAACTGCATCAAATTAAATTGTATTTATGGTATTAACTCCTAACTTTTTTGGGACACTACTAATAAAATATATTTAATTTTATAATTGAAACAGGAGTTATTATTAGCCTCAATAAATTAATTAATTACATTGAAACATTATTTCAGTTTCTGGATTTGAATGCTAATTAATTTTAATTCGACAGGAGTTATTAGCACTTCGCTGTCGATATGTGCTATTCCAGTACATGATCTACCAACTGTTCATTCCTGGAGTGTTCCCTTCCCATAACTTTCTAAAAACTATGAAACTAGAATCAAATATGTATGATTCTTTCTCAAAAGATCGTTTCAAACATTTATTTCTTGGTCATCATAATCATCGATTAGACCAAATTGGCATTGGAGTATTGGTGACCTTCCTCTTAAACGTAAAGGGCAACTGAAGGACACACATGGGTTTGAATACGCAAAATTCTGACAATCCTAGACCGGGAGAAGTCATTCCATGATTTTCAACCACAAAAAATAGACATTTATCTGCATAGTCACCATAATGGTTGATCAGACCAAGATAGTGCTGGAGTGTTGGTGTCAGTAACCTATCCAAGTTTTGCACCTCTCATAAGAATAATAAAGTCTAAAATAAGACTATGCAAAACCGTACACAACAACGTACAGTAAATGAACCATATCTCTCTACACAGAAGTAGGTACTCACTGACAGATGCCAATTTATATAGACTCATGTAAATTGGATAGGAATACGAAACAATAATGGAATCAGGGCCATGTGCCGTATTTACCAACGTATCCCATTTCTATTCCATATTTTCCCAAAGAATCTTCCTTTACTTATTTGATTCTCGAACAATGTTGGAAAGAAGACGTATCAAAATGTTTTTCCTTTTGTGTTTGGCCGTTATAAATAATAAGTTTACACTAGAATGGTGTCTTGAGAAAATGAATGAAATAAATCTAGGCACAAAAGGGTGGCAAAAGCGCGGGATGTCTTTTGAGAAAAAACGTTTACTCGAACAAAGAGGTTCAATAAAGACCTTTCAATCTATTTTGATATTGAACAAGTGTATCCAGCACACACAATATTGAAAGTGGACACTTGTATTTCATTTTATATTTCATTCTTATGACCATCAATTGAAAAAAAAATGTGAATCAATCACTGAGCAGAATTACTACTTATAAATAATGAAAAAATGTGCATGAGCAAATTCAATTAATGCACTAGGGATTTTATGAGTATCAAAAGAAAATATCCAAAATGAGCCTGTGCACTAAAGATTATCGGAATACACGATAATTAATTGTCTTTTTTATAACATAAGTTGCAAATACTTCTGTAACACGGACAAAATATACATTTAACTGTATTCTAAGCGACTAATAACATCCACCTACCGCCATCGACGCCTAATACGATCGTTTAGAAAAGTGTGTGGTCTACTTAAAACTAACTAAACGATTTACGACAATTCATACAAAAATTACCCTCCTTTTGGGTTTATTAAAAATAATATTTATTGTTATTTATTATCTTACAAATGATTTTAAAAATAACGTTAATGTGAACTGGATACAGATATTATTATGTATTAATATTAACAAGTCTAGAAGAGTGTTATTTTAATTAAAACGAGACATTGTCATATCTACTTGTAGCATTACAAAAGTTGATGTAAGACAGTTTGTAACGTATTGCCATAGTAAATTTTAGAAAATATCGATTAATCGTATCGTATTTGCCATCCCTATTTTTGACGTAACAACGGTCCTTTGTCATTGTCATAGTTACAATTTTACCTATACTAGAAAAAATAAAACTGCTAATTATCTAGGTATGTACTAAAAATAGTTAACTGTATTATGATGTTTTTCAGTTTTTTAGAAATCACTCAGAGCTAAGAAGAAAAAAAGGATTCCTGGAATGCACCTTGTGGCATTTCACAGGTACCATTAGTTAGGCGTCTTAGGAACACCACTCATTATTTTTCTTTAATAATCTAGGGTAGCTGATGTGCTAGTCCGTAATAAGGGTAGTGTGTGCCTAAAAAGGTAGAACCGAGTTACCCGTACCGTAATAGAAGAGATTATTTTTGAGGTGGTTTATCATCAAATGTCTTCTCGCGCTCTAAGGTGGAGTGAGAGGGCAAGTCAGACTTTTACTGACTAAAATGCATCTATTTTATTTCATTTGCCCTTTGCGTTTTAGGGTCACGGTAACTCTTTCAAATATTCCGGCAGCCCCCGTAATCATTCACATAGGATTTTCTTAAAAAAAAATTAGGAGAACCAACATATAAACAGACTAAATACTCTTTACTGTACACCTTTACAAATTACAAGTTATTTAAGTCAGTAAGCAAGAAGCGCGTAATCGTGTTGAAAAAGATGAACTCAGTATGAATATTATTTTATTTATTTACTAGCTTCTGCCAGCGACTTCGCCCGCTTGAAAATAGGTTTCTCCATACAAACTTCCAACCCTCGGTTTACCTCCTTAAGGGTGGAGTTTCATAAAATCCGTTTTTAGCTACTAACTACTGAGAAGTGTTAACGATGATGTCTGTACCCTCTAGGGAACCTACCTGCCTAATTTTAAGTTCGTAGGTCTTATAGTTTCCGAGATTTCGTGATTAGATTTAATATTCCATGTACACATATAAAATAAAAAGACGAAAAGGAAACAGAAAAATAGGTACAAAGGTGATGCTTTTGATTTCTCAAAAAATCTCTTCCAGCATAACATTAACCTCCACACACATTAGTTCCTAATATAATTTGTATTTTTGGTGTACAATAAAGAATATATTATCTATCTATCTATCTATCTATTAATATTACTGATAGTTCTATGATATAGGTATACTTACCTTAGTTATAGGACAACCTCTGAAACAAAAGAGCATACCCCTCACATTATACCAGCACAATTAAACTGATGGTGCAAATAAAAGCTCATTACCATTTAGCACGTAACGTTATTATAGCACCCATTACTGCCTATACGATAAGGTCGGCACTAACGTCCTAAATGACCCGAAACTAATGACATCATCGTTAACACTTCTCATAAGTACCGGGAAATTAATTTATTGTGTGTGAGGCAGGTTCACGTGTAAGTAGATGAAGAAATACAGGTACACTAGATGATTCATATTAAAAGTGTAAATGAGGTCTATTTTTGACGTAGAAGCTACAATCGTGAAAGAAAAAGTTCGCGAAATAAATGAAAATGTTCTTGAGACGAAGTAAATATTTACCATCGAGGCTCTTGTTCCAAGTTACTTCTTTTTTTTATTATTTATTTATTTATTAAAACTTCATGCAACATAAAGGTACAAAGGCGGACTCAATGCCTTAGGCATTCTCTACCAGTCAACCAAGGGTAGTGAAGAGAAAAACATGGCAGGTGCATAAAAAAAAGGAGAGAATAATGAGAAAACAAGGGATCAAATGTATATATACATAAAATAAACATACATACATATTTAATATAATATAAACCTACATATATATATATTATTTACATAAGGAAAAATGAAAGGATTTTTGAGACTACTCCACTATTTGCGTAGAAAATGAAGCCGCAACTTCCGCTTAAATGCATATTGACTGGTGGCCGTCCTGATGTCAAGAGGAAGCGCATTCCACAGAAGTATGGACTGTATATGAAAGGAAGAATGAACAAAGTCAGAAGTATGAGAAGGACAAAGCAGTAGAAGATTGTTAGAAGAACGCAGATTCTTAGCATGACAAGAAGATAGATATTGAAAGTGTGATATAAGATAAGAAGGAGGGGTGGGAGAGTTAAGTAAAGAGAAAAGTGTAGTCAGTGCGCGCAAACCTCTTCTCTGGCGAATGGGCATCCATTTGAGCTCGGATCTATAACTAGAAATATGGTCATATTTTCTTAAGTTAAAGACAAACCGGATGCAGTTGTTAAGGAGCCTGTCAAGCTTGTCTAGCAACACCGCATTCAGGTCAAAGTAGCACACGTCACCATAGTCGATTATAGGAAAAATTAAAGTCTGCACAAGCATTATCTTCGTCTTTGCAGGCAAAAAGTTCCTCAGACGATACAGATACCGCAAAGTCCCGGTGACTCTTTGGCAGACACCTGAAACTTGACTTTGCCAGCCAAGCGTCAAGTCAAGATGTAAACCGAGATCTTTAACGCTAGGACTGATGGGTATGACGGCACCATTAAAAACAATTGGAGGAAGAGAGTTAACCACCACTTTACCCATCATGCGCGAGCTACCAATTATAATGGCCTGACACTTTGAGGGGTTTACGGACACCCCAAATCTATCAGACCAATCCTTGATAGCATCCAAATCCCGGTTTACATCCTCTATAGCGTCTGACAAACTCTCTACCCGTGCAGCTGCATATAATTGTAGATCATCGGCATATAGATGATACGAACATCGAAGACAGAGAGTTATAAAATTTATGAAGATGGAGAATAGCAACGGAGAAAGAATACCGCCCTGTGGGACACCAGAATCTAAATCACGCCAACTCGAAAAATTCTCGTCAACGCGAACCGACTGCTGACGTCCCCGAAGATAAGAAGAGAACCATTCCAGTGCCTCAGACGAAACCATAAGATGGGAAAGGATAGATAGAAGAATATCGTGACTGACAGCATTAAAGGCATTTGAGAAATCAATTAAAACCAAAACAGTAACCTTGGTATCCTCCATGGCTTCTCTAATGTCACCAGTCACTTTAAGGAGAGCAGAGGAGGTACTATGGCCAGGCCTGAATCCGGATTGAAACGAGTTAACAAGGTTGTTACGGTATACAAATCCTGAAAACTGTTTATGAACGCAGGCCTCAAGTACTTTGGACAGGAAAGGAAGAATAGAAATTGGGCGAAAATGGTTAGGTAGGGAGGGATTAGAGATTTTAGGAAGTGGACGCACGTAAGCCATACGCCACAGGGATGGGAATTGACCGGAATCAAGGGAAAAATTATTTTTAAGTTACGCTAAAGGGATATTTACTTAAACATCCCTTCCATATGCACAAAACATTTTAAGAAAACATCTTTGTACGTATAGCTCAGGAGCGAAATTTACACATACAAAAATAATAAAAAATTATACAGCACGGGCCGGAAATTCTACTCCTTCTGATGGTACAACTAGAGGTCTTCAAAACACAGGCCGGGGTTGCGCTCAAGCGGCTCCTTACTAATCTGACGAATCCAGTCACCTCCTGTCAGAGGCTCTACGTAGAGGTCGTGCAGTCTAATTCCCTTTACGGGGCCTCTGAGTGCTTTCTGGCTTAATATGTTCTAAAGGTACAGGGTCATCGAGATGTTGTGAGAATACCGCACGGTCTCCTGCAAGGCGGCGAGCCTCCTTGCCAGCCAACCACCGTGGGATTTGAAAGCAACAGTCTTTGTATACATGCATGAGTAGCGCGTGGAGATGCAACGCCAGTGCGAAACTCGGTTACTGCGACAAATCGTAGCACGGCGGACAAATGTCCGGTGAGATCTCATGGCGGTATAAAAACAGCGACTGTCGCTAACTAGCGCTGGGCATACATAAATACTATCGAGGCGATAAGGCTCCTCTTTGAGGAGTGGCTACTGATGAGTGACACCGTCGTCACTTTCCGTCTGACGCAGGTCCTTACTGGACACGGTTGTTTCGGAAGGTACCAGTGTCAGATTTAGCAGGTAGAAACGCCTGGGTGTCACCATTGTGCGGTTTACCCGGAAGACACGGTGGAGCACACGGCGGAGGCTTATTCTGTTAGGACGGAGCACCACTCTGTCCATGTGGAGGCGATCAGTGGCAAGTATCACTCGCGTCCAGCCCTGGTTCTGGCCATGGTATGGTGTAAAAGGGAATGGGAGTCAGTCACTTTCTTTTGCGAAGTGGTAATCCAAGAAAAGGAGGCAGCCGAAACCGTAATGTGATGATAAAGCTTACAACCCGATCCCCGCCAGAGACGTGCCAGGCGTTGGGAGCCGCAGGATGATTTCGGGCCACCGTAGGCTCGGGTTTACGGACAACAAGCAGTTCACTATCTGGCAGTCCGTCAAGGACCAATCCCGTGTCGACGACGTGTTGTGTTCCAAATGCGCTTCTAAGAGATGTCAGCAAAATTGACGGGACCAATTAAGGTCGATGCCTGCTAGGGCTACGGATTGTTCGAAGGAATTATTTGAATCCTCGCAAAAACGCAACTGAAGAAACTCTGTGAGTTTTAGTCATTAAAAGTCTAACAATCCTTTTGCGCTCCAGAGCGGGAGAAGTTATTTGATGATTTCCCATGTAAAAAAAAGTCTTTAAGTCAAAAGTGAATAGTTTACGTCTAAGTAAGTATGCTCCATCGTCGACCATAATTATCATCGTTTACCATCAGGTGAGATAGCACTGATCAAGCCCGTCGTATCCATAATAACAAAAGCGAGATGGAAAAACAAAATATTTTAACTGATATACGAAGCTCATCTAGAGTGAAATATGTTTGTATTTTATTAACGTTATACAATATTTTTTGTGTGCTGTCGTCACTGACACTTTCTTAAATGTACCTACTTGATTAATTATATTGTTTAATATTTAACAGTAAATTCCACTAAATTGTTATCTTACTTACTAATTGTTGTACGATTAACTCATCATCATCATCATCATTTCAGCTGAAAGACGTCCACTGTAGAACATAGGCCTCCCCGAAATGTCGCCATAACGACCGGCCCTGTGCGTATTGCATCCATCGGATTACCGCGACCCTCACCAGGCTATCGGTCCACTTTAATTAAATACCATTTTAGTTTTGGTAGATACTTCTAATTGAAGACAAAAACTATGTAATAAAATGCTTTTGAAAAACTGCGAGACTTAATTAAAACATGTTTCTGAAAACAAAATATGAGAAAGTAGGATACAATTTTATAACATTCAAAGGTTTTGTATAATATTTGAGAAGACTCGAAAATTCGAGGTTCCTCGTCACATAAGAGTCTCTCAGCTTTACAGAGAGTAGGCCGTCAAAGAGATGCCTCGCCAACCCGCGCATATGACGGATATGTGTAAGTAAACACTTCTTTCCCTTCTTCACACAAGATACACAAAGAGAAAAACAAAAGCTTATATTCTGCTATAAATAAAAACAGAAATATAAAACCTATTTTTGGTACCCTTCCTATGCCAAAACTCGGATCAAAAATAACTGGACTGCATTTAAAAAAAATTATATTCATAATCTTTAGCGTATTTCAGTTCTACGTAGAAAATTTTCCTGTGTCATTTTTGGCATTTTCCAATATATCCGTCACTACGAGTACAAAAAATAATATTGCTCAACGAATGCTTCAAATTATTTTTGAAATTCTATGTGCTCGGGTGTTGGTATGATTCATCGTTTATTTTTTATTGTTGATAGGTTCGCCCGCTATCCCATCTGGTGGATAGCGATGATGCTGTCAACAGGAGCGCACTTACCTAGAAGTAACCTATTCACTCTTAACTTAAATATCCCCAGGTTGTAGCCATCAGGAAATACAGACTCTGGCAGTGAATTCCACTCCTTAGCCAGAAGAATAATAATTAATTATCCGCTAATCAGTCCCTAAACTGCTTCGAGATTTTATAAATAGGGTTGTTTGTTCGAATTCCTGTGAAAATTCGCAAACTATAGAATTTCGTTCAAGTCAACAAAAACTAATGAAAATATAGCTTAAGATGTCTACACTGTTGTGTCAATTTATATTTCCTGTAAAACACCAGTACACTATAAAATAGTTAATCTAACGAGATATCAAACTGTTGTTTTACGACTCCACGTGAACTATTTCTTCAGTATTATCTCTTCAAGTCTGTTAATTTTGTTGATCAAGATCTCAAACAGAGCAATAAAATGGGTACGTGTGCTGTTGAATATGAGTTCGTTCTCAAGCCATGAAAGAGGAAATTTTCTTTGTGATTACGAATCATTAAACAAAAATGATCTTAGAACACTATAGTAGAAGCCAGATAAAGCCATAGCGATCATTGACCCTTACTTTTATTGACATTTTTAATTTCAAAAAACGGACATAATGACATAATGTTGTCTTGCATTGACATTTATCGTGATCCTTATCAAAACAGTTCATTGTTTGTTTTTTGGTAGTTACGAAGCGACATTACAAAAAGGTAATTATAATATATTGAAAACTAGATTTTGCCCGCGGCTTCACCCACGTACATGAAATATGGCATATGTCACTCACAAATAAAGCTGCTTTTTATCGGTGAAAAAATTTTAGCAATCGGATCAGCAGTTTCAGAGATGTAGGTAATGTCTGAAAATACAAACATAAAAACAAAACTTTACCTCTTTATAATATTATAGTCATAGTCATAGTCGGCCTTTTAATGTTCCCACTGTTGGGATTCAGGCCTCCTCTCTGAGAGAGGGAATGGGCCGTCATCCACCACGCGGGCCCAGTGCGGGTTGGTGGATGTCACATGTCTTCGAATTTTTCACATTTCGAAGACATGTGAAAAACATGTCACAATATATTATCTACACTAATATATTTATAATATTAGTGTAGATTAACTAAAATCCTCTACTTCCTGAATTAGGCTGAACAAAACACGTATTTTAAAATTCCTGTTTCAACCCAGGAGATCAAAACAGTTGTGCAAACCCGACATTGCTAAAACATAGCCAGAGTCATATAATACGAGTTGTGACATTGTTTGAGAGATGAGAATCACCGAGAATCTGAAACAGAAACTACTTCTAGGCAAGCGTGCTCCATCGTCGATCACATCATCGCTTGTCATCGGGTGAGATACTGGTCAAACGCGAGCCTATGATTTATAAAAAAAATAAAGGGCTTCTGAAAGAACACGGGTATAGTCAGTAACAGTTCTGACACATCTTCTTGCTTGATTACCTCAGAGTGGGAAAGGTTATTTGATATATTTGGTCAATTTGGAACCGTGCACTAGCTTCTGACGTTTTATAAGTGCCCATGTAGGCCTATGTCAAATAAAAACTTTAGACTTTTACTTTGATAGTTTTCCATACTCACAAAAATAACAGGGATATACACCAGTCACTTTTCTTTGTGCTCCCCTTAAAATGGATCATTCAATGCATAAACATTGTCACAACATCTTGTTATTCTGATAGAAAAAATCTCAAAACGTGTTGCGCGTCAAGATAGGCTCCCGCAAGTAATCGGATGTAGATCTCTACACTTTGAAAACGGAAAAGAGCGTCGCTGTGGGTAAGATTCTTTTCGTTCCAAATAAAGTTTAAACCATTTGATGAGATAGGTGAGCAGGTATATCTTATCATTATGTAGGCTCTGCCAGCGGTTTCATCCACAACAAAATAGAACATATATATACATATTCTTAGTTTGAATCTGGACTAAATATAAAAGGTGCTCCAAAAAAATAGAAAATGTATGAACCAAAACAGCCAGTCACAACAAAAAATTGTCTTGAATTTGTCCATTATTTAAATAATTTGTCTCAATAAATAATAAACGATAAAATACCCTTGTAAAATAATCACTTAAGCCATTTTACAAAGATACAACATGTACACAAAGATGCATGCCGACAATACATGAATACAAAATAGATAAACATCCTTCGACATCTCTGGAGATATTTGACTCGGTCACTTTGCACCACGCTACTATGCATTCCTAACGACGATGCATTGATAAACCGCCTTGTTAATCTTGAAGTTTCTCCTAAGTAGCTTCAAACAATGTGGTTAAAGTTATCAAGAACGATGTCTCTTAGGACGAGCGAGAATTTCTAATTGCATGACTATTTGCTTACGAGTTTGCACTCCACTGCAGCGTGAAATCATATTGAAATAATTTATTACTACCATCGTTACTCTCAGCAGGTTCAATTCTCAACAATTCATCAAATGTTATATCAATTATTCCTTATTTGAACAACTGAAGGCCAGTATGTAACATGTTCATTATTTGTATTGTCTCGCATACAGTCGACCCTTTATCAATTAAAAGTTGAGTAATCCGCAAGCAAACGAGATTGTGTACAGGAGATATAAATAATAAAATATACAAAGCCAGAAATTGAGAAGGGATTTAATATTTAAAACTAACATAGTTTATTGTTTTTGCGACACAAATTGATATGGACTAACAAAGGAAACTAATTTCAAACAAGTTACAGAGTTGACAACCAAAGCGAGTACAGACTAATGAAATGTAACATGCAATGTAACACGCAATTAAAAAATTTGTCGTCTCATCATCATCATCATCATTTCAGCCGAAAGATGACCACTGTTGGACATAGGCCTCCTCCAATTGTCGCCATAATGACCGGTCCTGAGCGTCCCGCATCCATCGGATTACAGATTCGGGAGGCCTTCCAACGCTGAGTCTTCCGGTACGTGGTCGCCATTCCAGAACCTTTCGTCCCCATCGACCATCTGTTCTGCGAGCAATGTGCCCAGCCCACTGCCACTTAAGTTTGGCGATTCTTCGGGCCATGTCGGTGACCTTGGTTCTTCTGCGGATATCTTCATTCCTGATGCGATCACGCAAGGAAACTCCGAGCATAGCCCTTACGCGCGCGAATAACGGAGGAAGAAGACACACCGTTGTCGTCCAACTTCGAAGTCTTCTGCGTTTTTTGTCACATGATTCACTATTCATAATGAAGCACCAACAATAGTCTTAGCTAGTAATTGGTCTTCACTATCCATTCTCATCGCGTGTTCTCAGCAGACTGAGCTATGTTCGCCACGCGCGTGCCGAAAATAGATGCGAGTAGGTAGGCTTGGTTTGTGAGCACGCTCCGTCCACACTTGTAAAATGCTCCTTTCATGTTACATTGCATGTTACGTTACAGCAGTCTGTACCCACCTTTAGAGACTCCATGGCGTCATCGCCACGAGTGTAAAGTCTGATTCCGACTTTATAGAAGACGTCTGCTCTTCTTTATCTTGATTACTGAACATCGAAGCCAAAAGGGGTAGCATTTTTTTTTTTCACCAAACAATTTATTTTCAAAGATTCGATTTCATAATGTAAGTCTTCGTATCAAACTACGGCAGGTATTGGTTTGATTTTTGGCCTAAATTTTAGTGATATAAAAATTGATTCTGAATAAAACTACTGAAAGAGAATGCCGAATGAAATTCTTTTATTCAAATCACTAAATCATAGAACGAGAGAGAGCGATTCTATGAGATATTTAAATGGATGTTAATACTTTTCTTCCCAGATTAGAAAAGAGCATTAATATTTTATTTTCTCGGTTGATATATATTATAGTTGTCTCAGAGATAGGCATGATATTTTTTACTAGTTTGGATGATTACTTTAATCAGATCATATCAGATATACGAGCATCTTTTTGGCAAAACTGTTTAGCAAATATAGAATTTTTTTTTTTTTTTTTTGAAGCAAAATACCTCCATATTTCACATTAATATGACGCTAGAAAATTAAGAAGTTAAGAGAAGTATTATCTAAGCAGCCAGAGTAGACGAAGCTCCTTAATTAAAATAAAATGTTACATTATTCATGTGAATTTGTACATATTATATAGTAAATATTTTAAATTATGTAGATTTTTGACCACTTTACATATTCACCTTTATTATTTTGTCTGACTATACAACTAAAACACAAATAAACCGCAAAGTGGCCTGTGAGTACCGATCAAATCCAACCATAAAACATTAAGCATTAAGTTCAAATTTCAATGTCAAAAATTCTTCGGTGTTTTATAGACGTTCCCATCAATAATGCAACGTACACTGGCAACATTTAACCCTTGGGATTCTGCCCCTAATTAACTTGGGTCCACGTTACCACTGCGAATATTACGAATGCAAAGCCGGTGTCAAACTCCGAACAATCAAAGTAATAATGATGGTTCGTTGTAAACAAGGTGCGTCCGATACTTGGGGGTTAAAAGTTTGCTTCGTTAGCTAATTGTGGGCTAAAAATATTGTAGGTTGGAGAAATTTTCGGGCTAAGGTAGTTTGTAGACTTTTCTATCTTTTTATTTCATTTGTTTTTAGGATCGGGGTTGGTTCGAAAGAGTTACTGTGGCCCTGGACCACAAAAGGGAAAATAAGGAACAGACTTTTACTGACCAAAACCCAACTATAGGTTTTGGTTAGTTAAAGTCTGTCTCGCGCTCTAGGTTAGCCTAGAGCGGGAAATGGAAATCGTAAAACTTTTGCATACAGTCCTTCCAAACAATTGTCATTCAGGTAATTAACATCTCTCGGTCTACCCCTTCCTCTTTTCTTTGCAGCTATAGAATGGATATTTTTCACGATTTTAGGGCCAAGATTAGTCTTTCAAACGTTCCCGCTGCCCCAGCAGGCGTCGACTCTGTTTACTTTTACTGGCACCTCTTTGAATCGTGCGTGAAACACTACGCGCCCCCGAATCGGGCCTAATCCTTACCGGATGGCCGGACGGCGAGCTTCCCTTAGCTCGTCATGCACAAGCACACCTTTATGCTGGGCAAAAATTGCGTTACGACTCCCAACACCTAGGTCGTTTCCTGCGGTAGCGGCAGGGGCGTGTGGAGGTTAGTTCCCTCACGGTTGTTTCCCATTCTGTCTCGCCCTTGACTACGACCTGATCTAAGACCGGACGCGAGAGATCGCCGCCGCTAAATGAGAGCGTACTGTCATATTTTATTGTTTATATAAAATTATGTGTACAATAAAGAATACAAAGAATACAAAGAACGTAACACTTGTTTTTCTTAACTTCAGTTTGGAAACTGAAGCCAGAAATCACGACGTCTCATTCACTTGTTTATTGGCCATTTGGCTATTAGAAAAATATATATCTACTAGCCGTATAGTGATTCAGGTTGCCGTTACATGTGGATAGTGTGAACATTACAGTGATTTTAAATATGAAATCGCTTCCAAAAACGTTGACGTATGTTCTCAATTCGCTGGTGGCGCTCCTATTGGCTGATGTCACCTGTGGATGTGGAACAGACATGAGTGGTCGTCCACAACACGGATCGTGGATATACGTTTATCCAATTATAAGTGAGGAATTTACAACGCGCGTGTATCGTCGGTCGTTCTCGCTGGTGAAGTGATGGCGGGCCAGTCGCCCCGCATGTCTTGCGCGACGTCGACGATGCAGCCCGACGAGTGCCGAAGTTAGCTGACGGCGCCCGAACAGTACCCCATCAACATATTAACCCGATAATATCCACTGCCCAAATATGAGCAAACCCGACCAGTACTGTGACGATCCCATGGAGATTAGACAGTAATCAACGCGCTTATCTACCAGATTACTGGACGTAGTAAGATGTTCCAAGTACCTATAGATGAGAACTGCCCATCGTCTTCGATATAATTCCGCAAGATCTCCTAATGTAAGCTGTGCGAGGGAAGCACTTCCATGCAGGAATTACATCAGCATCTCTAGCCAACTTGATAATCTTCAATCATTAATGCTAGTTGAAAACTAATAAAATGTATGGGAATGACATCATCTCAACGTTAAATCACGTGGTCAGAACAAACGAATAGAAAATTCGTAGCCAAGTTCACATCATTTAAAATGATAGAATGAATGTTATCGTTTCTACAATGTTCAACGCTACATCCTTTCATTGTCGACTCAGGCGCGTCAACATGGCTACCAACTATTTTTTTTTCTACAATTGCTGACACTGAGGCGTCACCGATTGGAGAACGGAATTCGAGACGAAAAGTGTGTAACTTGGCTAGGGGGGCAGATTATAATTGATGTTGTGGCTCCACAATTACATTGATAAGTAAACCCATAAGACTTTAATGTAACTCAAGTATTTCTCATTTTGTCTGCTAAACTATTGACAGTTATCCAAATAAAAATTTTCGTGTAAAAAACGACTAACAACTCTCGCTTAACAAAGTTCCTTTACGTGAGTTCTTTCCAGATAGAAAAATATCCAAACCTTGTATAAATATCTGAATAATATTATATTTATAGCCTGTGAAGCAAAACCTATCTTATCCGCTGAACCTAAACATCAAATCATCTATGTCCATTTTAGCCTCAATCTCTAAAAAAGTTCAGCATTCTATAAAAATAAAAATATCTCTATGAATACGAACATACGGCCTACATACATTAGACACATAATATTTCATCAAAATAAACTGCTTAGTAGTTAAATGGGGATGGGGATACGCCTAAAATTTATCATTTTCCACTGACTCGCCCTGAGGCTCCGGTCCCTTTTATCAGTGGCCCTTGCTACGAGGCCGAAAGAATCATTCATTTCTCTCGATCCCGCCAAGAATTTGATAAGCAGGCCCGAAGGGTTTTGAAAAGTATTGTGCAGAATCCAAAATCGCTTTTCTTTAACCTTATTTGAAGCCTAAAAATGTTTATTCTGCTAAACATTTTTAATGGTCTCATTGTACTTGAAGGGGTTCTGTTAAAACAAGCCTTCGTTAAAAATGCCCAGTTGGGTACATTATTTATAAATGAAAATATTTCTCTAAAAATGAACTAGGTACTTCACAAAGTTTATTTTTAGAAAAATAGTTTTCGTTCGTCAACTTTGTCTGCATATTTGCGGCCCCAGTTTGTAAGCACGTTGACGTACGTAACCAAAATCTAATACTTTTAGATTTATTTGGTACATAAGTAAATATACTTCGGACAAAGGATAAGCATTGCCATTCAGCGTGGCAATGCCGCCAGTCTTTTGGGTACATTACCAGTCCACAGCCGCGATGCGAAGGAGTTTTTCGACGCCGTACTTTAGATTGCTTTTTTAGTACTTTAGGGCTTTTATTTTTATTTTGTAAGTTAGTTTTAATTAGATTATGTTGAACATATTTTGTTTATATATATAACATCCAAGTAAAAAAAAGATATATTTTATAATATTCGTACAACTCTACGACTTAAATCCAAGTCACTGATAAAAGTATCACTGGGGTTCCACTAGGGACCGTTAAAAGTGTATATCTGTTAATCATTTATTTTTATTCAAAGTTTCTAAATGTCTTGAACTCAATTTCAGTTCACATAATATATTATAGAATAGAAATGTAACGTTTTTGTGGTGAATTGCAGGTTATTTTATTTATTAATCTTTTTATGATTTTTAATTTAATCAATACTTACTTATTACTCATCAACGCCGATACAATTTAAATAAACCTTTGATATTTTCATTGTGCTTACTAAAGTACCTACATAGTATCCAATTTATAAGGTTTTCAAGGCAGTGGATTGATGCAGCAGAGCGATGATGGAGCGAAGTTTACAGACAGGCCTATGTTCAGTAGTTGAAAGTTATGTAAAATCACGAATAAAAAAAAATGTTGTGAGATAGAAAAACTATTGCTAGAAAATCTGCTAAAAACCGCATTCAAGTCGGTTCACCCAGAAACAGATACAAAGACAGACAAACAAACACATACACACAGCGGTTACACTAGTAACAACTCTCTTCAAAAACGTAAAGTTAAAAAGCGGTATTAAACTTCAAATATTTTTCAAAGTTTAATTCTGTCTACAGAGAGCTTCGTCGCCTTGCATACCCCGGGAGCATTATGAAAATATTGAACATATTGCAAACATTCAATATACCGAAAATATTCAAAAATATTTATCACCTACTCTCCTGGGAAATATTTTGAAGCAGATCTCTGCGATACTTTATAGTTGAAATTCGAAAAAGTTTTACAAATTGAGTACCTATTTCGATCTTACTTTGAATACCTAATTTTAAATGTGTACTAAATTTTTTCGTAAGTATTGTAATTGATGAATATTATTATTATTAAATAATAAGTTTAATATTATTAATAAAACTGTATAGATAATTGATGAATAATTCTGATTCAAGATAGCGTGTATTGTAAAGCAATTCGGCGATAGGGTTTTTAGTTTGTAATTCTTAACGAGTTGTGTTTGAAAACTTTATCTAACAAACATAGTTAATACTTTTGTAAAAAAAAAGGTGATTTTGCTCACAAGGCCTTAAATTGGGAATCAAGGTCAACGTATACATTGTCATGTCAAACATCCTTTACTTTTCTGTGATGTGATTGTGTGTACAGAAAACATAATATGTGAGCAAGACCATTTCCATTTTAAGTCAAGAGTGAATAAGTTATTTCTAGGCAAGCGTGCTCTATCGTCAACCACATCTTCACTTACCATCAGGTGAGACAATGTTCAAGCGCGAACCTATCAATAACAATAAAAATATATAATAATACAAAAATAAATATATAATATACCGTTCATTGTGGCGACACTTGGGGGAGGCTTATGTCCAACAGTGGACGTCTTTCGGCTGAAATGATTATTGATTATTAAGTTCAAGATCACATTACCAGACGCTGAATGTCATAAGAAATAATAACATTAATATTTTTATAATACAATGTTACTCAGATAATAATATATGTTACGTACGACTTTATACGTCGCCGTCGGTGGTATCGAAATGGAAGACTGATCACAATACTAGACGAGAACTGATCGAAAATAAGCAGTCCAGGTAACATTAAATAACTTTACAATAATATTTTATTAACGTTATCACACTGTGCATGTTCTTCATAGCAAATATAAATATGACTAATATAATCGTAATACATATTTAAAGCACATGACTGCAAGTTATAGTCGCAAAAAAGTCAGTCATAAGAGCCAAAATCAAAAAAGAAAAATTTATTTGAAAAAAATCTTATGTGTATAAATAGTTATGAGATATTTTATTTATACGTTAATTTCCTATTGATTATTTCAGTGGAATTCAATAAAAAAAATATTAACTAAGCAAATGCGTTGAACATGACCGGCCAAATTCTGGCTGTGTAGGCCTCTGTGTGTTCAACTCTTAATGGGTATATGACAAGGCTTATATCGCAAAAACATAAAATCTGTGCTTTGCTACAGATCGTACTCCCCGGACAAAAAGTATCCTGTCCGCTATTTCAGGACATGGTCTACTCGTGAGGCTATTTTCATTTAATAATGGTATTATATTGTACTATTAACGGAAATTTAAGATAAAAGGTTTGGGGACGATTGACTTGTCAACTCCATAGGTATATAATATTTATTAGGACTTGTATTGTTAAGTTATGTAGACTAAAACCCTTCACTAAATCATTATTACGATAGGTATGTATGACGAAGTGATAAACACATATTCTCCAGACTGATACCTCGACTAACAGGCACGGATTAAGGATCACATATAAACAGGCGAATGTGCGAAACCATAATATTAACACTCATTAACATATGCTAAATTAAGCACCAAGAGAACATAATCCAGCCCAAAACAACACGTGCCCATTCCGGGCTGTGCCCATACGGTACGGTACCCATATTGGGTCATGCTCAACATAGCGACATATTTGCATTTTTTGCAATGCAAATGCAATGACTGCGTACAAATATATCAAAGTGAAAACGTAATTAAAACTATGAACTGTTTATTTTATTTGCTTTTGTTTGTGCTGATATCGTTTTATTAGCTTTCATGTTGGTTTTGTATAATTAAGTTTAACGTAATGTAAGCTGATTCGAAGTAAGAACCAGGAACAGGAGATAATAATAAAATTAGAATCGTTCTAGAATCCTAAAAATAAAGTAAAAAACTAAAACCCAACTACTTACGACAAAAAAAAAACGACGCTGAAAAAGTTTGAAACAAGATTTTCATTTGGTTTTTCTTTTTGTTCTGTTCGAAGTATGAAAATCTTGTTTCATACTTTTTCAGCGTCGTTTTTTGTCGTAGTTGGGTTTTAGTTTTTTTTACTTTATTTTTATTTAAACAATTTTGGTGTTAAATTTAACACATGACTTTTTGTCGTTACGTATCCTATGTTTAGCGGACAATTAAGACGGTTCTAACGATACCTCATACATCGAGTTCCGATAAGTAGATTACGAGCTATGAGGGAACAGATGAACATACTCACATACATCAAACATACATAGCCTGTCAAAATCATAACTTTCCTTTGTTTTTTTAGTCGGGTAAAAAGGAAGAAAATATTGTCTGTTAATATGCCAAGTAATGTTATAATTTTTAACTGTCTCATAATTGGTCTCGTGGTCGCAAGCACGACTGCTGAGCGTGGGGTCCCGGGTTCGATTCCGGAATCGGGCAAAGTGCTGTTGGGTTTTTCCATTACGGATTTCTTTGTAGCAGCCCGGATTTTGGAAATTGGTGGTTTGACACTCCCGTGCCTCGAAAAGCACGTAAAGCCGTTGGTCCTGCGACTCATCTTTCTCCGGTCGTTTCGAATTGCCGACCTATCGGACTATAAGAGTAAAGGAGCAGAAAGTGCACCTGAGTTTGCGCACGCACTTATTTTGTCTTGCTTGTTGTCTCTGTTGAGGGTGACCACCGTGTTCGAAATACGGTCGGAAGGCTTATTAGTGTTAAAATATAAGTAGGCAGTTAACTCTTCCCTATATGGCACACGTGAACACCATCATAATCATCATAATTAGCCTTTTAATATTCCCACTGCTGGGACTCAGGCCTCCTCTTTCTAGGAGAGGGAATGGGCCGTAATCCACCACGTGGGCCCAGTGCGGGTTGGTGAATGTCACATGTCATGTCTTCTAATTTTTGGTTCTAGGACATGCCGGTTTCCTCACGATATTTTCCTTCACCGTTTTGAGAGCAGTGGTGATAAAATAAATTACACAAAGTAATGCACCTGGCTGGGTTTGAACCCGCAACCAACAACTCGTAAGTCGCGGCCGTTAGCACTCGGCCACCACTGCTCTCTAAAACTCACTAAACGTGAACACCATTGTAATCAATTTACTTACTACATTTAGTTTTGCACAATACCGTAACTTGTATGTACCTACAGAAGAGCCCAAGCGTGCGACATTCTCATTCCTCTATCTTACGTATAGAAGCGCAGTGTAATGAATTGAATTTTCTTTAGATCCTTGTGAAATTATTTACCTTCTAGACTTACATCCATTAACACATAAACATCAAATAGTAAACAGATTCTAAAGTGATTTTGTTCAACGAATAAAAATACATGTTTTCCGTGCAACTTTGACGGCCCTCTAGTTGTTTTAACAAGTCAACATTTTACAGGCAGTTGCGGTCGCTCACGATTTGTGTAGCGGTATGTGGCGGGTTACGTAAAAACACGTTTTTTTTAATATTAAAACCGTCGGTTGAGTGTTACCATATTCAGCGTTTAAAAATGTTGGCTTCATTTTTTGAAATTAAAATGCGTACCTTAGTTTACGACGACTGAACGCAGAACTTTTTCACGTGAAAAAATGTAAAAATTTTCGAATCGAAATTATATCTTTAGTGTGGCGTTTTAGTTGAAGCAATTATGGAGCTAAAAGAAAGATATTTTTAACAATATTTACTCAGACAGCGTAAAATGGACAAAGAAAAATAGAATAAACCGTTTGGTAAAGTGGAATTTCCGTTTGGAACGTCTGTAGCGACAACGGCATTTAAACGAACTTAATTTGCGGGAATTTGCGATGTAAATAAGAAATTGTTTAATGACCTAAAGTCCGTTTGGACATTTAAAAAGAGGCAAATGAACCTTTTGGAGATGCCATTATGACAAAAGCTCTTATTAATAGGCAGAGAGGGCTTTGTTTCGTCAGTCTCATTAGTCTCTGTGAACTCTTTATTCTGCGTGATTTTGTCTAATTTACTTTAGGTTTTTGGTCAAGGACTTTCCTTCAAGGTCCTTTTTGGGCCAAAATATCTAAAGGAGGTTTTAGCGAACAATTTTATAAAACATTATTCAATTAGGTTTATTTCTTAATTAGCTTACGCCCGCAACTTAGTTCGTGTAATACTCGTAATCACTATGTGCTTGCGTTTCATTCGGAAAGGATTTTATTCATTTATTATACTTTCATATGAAACGGCTAAAGGACAAAACGCCAATAAGATTCGTTAAATATGTTATGCATGTAAGGATACCGGCCGATTTCCCGCGAAGCGGCGAGCCTCCTTGCTGGCCAGCCACCATGGGATCTAGAGGCAACAGTCCTTGCACGTATGCACGATCTGCGCATGGAGATGCAACGCCGGGGCGAAACTCCGTTGCCGCGACAAGTCGCAGCATGGCGGACAGAGCTCCGGCGGGATCTCATGGTGAAATGGAGACAGCGACAGTCGTGACCCAGTGCTGGGCACGCCCCTATTATGGTACTCTCTTTGAGGCGTGGCTAGAAGGACCTCACGGCGTCCTCACCTTCCTCGTGACGCAGGTTCTCACCGAGCACGGTAAGTTCGGAAGGTTCCTGCACCGGATTCGTGCGGAAGCGACGCCCGGGTGTCGCCACTGTGTAGACCGCCCGGAGGACACGGTAGAGCACACGGTAGAGGTGTGCCTCGATTGGGCAGAGCACCACTGTGTCTTCGTGGGGGCGATCGGCGGCGGCGATCTCTCGCGCCGGGCCTTGGTACAGCCACTGTCCGAAGCGATGAGGAGTGACAGGTGATCGCCTCCTTCTGCGAAGCAGTAATGCTAGCAAAGGAGGAGGCCGACCGCGTGAGGCAACGGTCCTCTCGCCTCAGCCGCCGATTCCGATCCCGATTTCCGGCCACCGTAGGCGCGGGCTTGCGGACAACGAGCAATGGGTAGTTCACTGTCCGACCGTCCGGTAATCGTCCGGACCGAGCTCAAGTTGTCGACGGCGCGTATTGACCACGCGCGCCTCAGAGAGATGTCAGCAAATCGTAGGGGCCCAGCAGGGTCGAAGGCCACTGAGGCCACGGGTAGTGTGAAAGCGAAACCCGGGGCCCTGGGACGAAGGCAACAAAGGAACAGGAGTGGATTTTCCGACAGTAAAAGTCTGACACTATCTCTCGCTCCACCCAAGAGCGGGATTTGTTATTAGATGATTTTTCCAATTTATATATATATTATTTTAATTAAAAAACTTTTTTTTTTAAATAAATTTATATTAAAGCTAAACAAATCTTCCAAAATATATGGGATTTACACGACACATTTCCTGGCACCTTAACTCAGATGAAATTAAAATTTCGCAAAAAATGCAAGTGATGCTAGATGGTATGTCCTTTTTATCTTCAATATGTTCCAGATGTTGGATAATCTCAAATAACCGTAATAACAAATTATCTAAATCTGAAATATAAAAAACATTATAAAAGACGAGTGAAAATGTGTTAGAAATGTTGCAAAAGATGATAATACTGCTGGTGTTGTGGTGTGGTGGCCTTATATCTACAATTCAATATCTTACGTTTAACCTAAACTTAACTTTAAACAGATACCTATGAGGTACTCGAAAATTAAAAATTTTAATATTTTCTTCAAATTCTCGGTACAGTAAAGAAGCAAAAGTGCATGGGTAGTACAGAAATAAAATCGTGTGAAGCGAGAGATGACGCCATCTAGCGTAGATTGAAATGTTGCTATCGACCAACATTTCATTATACTGTTAATAGATGGCGTCGCTGATCTTAATTAATGCTTGTTTTTGTAGTACTTTCTTTTTGTTTCTTTAAATATTGAAATAATTTGTAATTTATTTTAAAGAGATGAAGATATTAAAATTGAATATCAATTTATAAATATTTTATCTTTTGTTACTTTTCAAACTCGAGAGGGTAGGTTGAATATGGATTTATAAATAATAACTAGTTGGTAGTATGGAGTATAAATAATACTTAGACCAAAAAATTTTTGTCTAAGCTCAATTAGTAGTTCGCTAAGTTAATTTCGATTATCTCATTCAACGCCTTTCGTTGAATTTTATTTTTAACCAGGTGTATTGTCTACTTATTTTACCAAAATGAGTAAATAAGCATTGTTTTATAGATTTAGTTAAAGAGCTCAAATAATTGTTGAGCATAATCAAGGTAAAAACTTGTCAGAAGAAGCCAGAGAGACCGGTGTAAATGTAAGTAGTTTTTTTTTTTAACTCTTTTACATAACAAAAAACTCCTATATAATAATCATTATTGGGTATTATATCGCACCTACGGTGCAATAACGTCACTTATGCAATTTTCGTCAAAATTTAACTGATTATGAGAAAGTACTCCGAATCCACCTCTTTACTTGGTGCGTTATTGTCATTTGTGTAGTACGCCAACTTTCCTCGTGAGGGCATTAGTGTCGTTACGGTTTTGGGGCGAATCTGGACAGCACTGGGAGAAACAACGTTTCATTGTTCAGTTGCGCGCAGCCCCCCGCACGAGTAGTTGTCTTCTGGAGCTACAACGTTACTAAGGTAATTGTGACAATTATTTCCTATGTTTTTGGAGCAATAACGACACTTGTGTAGTGAGGTAGTGAAGTAATGACGTTGTTTCCCCAATATTTGTATATCATGGTGTAAAGTTTAACGTTAGATTAACACTTGTTACGATATTGCTCCAGTATAGTACGATTATTGTTTTTGATTATTTTTTTATGATAATTATTCCAACATGATAAATAGATAGATAATAGTTTGATTATGACATCTTTTCTCTTTTTTATCCCGAATTTTTAAATAAGTTGTTTAGTTGATGTGAGATGTTTAGATTTTGAAATTACATTCCTGTGTTAAATTGAAAACTGATATCGGCGGTCCCGCTAATTTTAAGACAATTTTATTTTATTGATTTTCTTTAATTTAAAGTGATCAGTTTGTTTCGTTTGAAATTGTATTATAATTAGTACTTACCTATTTGTATTATTAATGTGGTGGTTTGGCGCACTAAAAGAACAGCCGTCACTGCTTTTAAGCAATCTAATAAGTAATTCATTCACGGGAAATTAAAATCTTAATTTTGATAAATCAGTCAATAATTTATTTCGTTATCATATTTTTTTTATTAAGCACCTATTTATTATCATTATTTTGTGTTTTCTTTTTTTTTTCAGAATGAACCAACGCAGTAAACACCTAGTGCTACTTGCACTTTCCGATGGTAACAAAAACTCGATTGAAGTTCAAAATTTAGCCAACTCTACAAAGTTACCGTATTCAAAACCAGAAAATGCATTGTCTCTTACAAATTCCGAGTGTCCAGTTGATACTGGAAATATCAACTGGACACTGGATCACCATCCAACCTAGAAGACCCAACAACAACTACTCCAGAGCAGGATGATACTACTTTCGAGAACCCCGGTAACTCTCCATCGATTTTATTTGCGACTCTTCGAATCGTATGAACAAGAGGGTATCGACTTTCAAACAGGCTATTTCTCCGGCACTGATTCAGGAGATGAATACAGGCCTGGCCCTCGTTCAAGATCGTCTTCATCCAGTAGCTCCAGTAGCAGTTCTACCAGTAGCTCCAGTAGTTGTTCCAGTGATTCTCCTGTAGAAAAGAATAATGCTAATAATGAGAGTCTAGTTCACGAGTATAACCAACCAGGCAGTAAGAAGATAATCTGTCATTAAAAAGTCTGATTAATATAAAAGTTACTATTTAGAATTCAGAAATTTTGTTACTCTTTTTTGCTATTTGAATAAATATTTTTTAGAAATGCATGATGACGTGTTTTATTTGCTTTGACATAATTGACCGATAAATTATTTTCTAGACCCATAACGTCACTTCTGCGAGGGTTGTAATTTTTAAACGTTTATATCTTCATAATAGTAAACAGTGAAATGTTTGCTTTTATGTTAAAGTAAGGTTTAATGGTTTAGTTTCAATATTATCAATTTATTTTTTTATTCGAGTAAAACTAGACAATTTAATAGAATGTTCAATTTTCAAACGCTTCTCCTGAAAAAATAAGTCAGATACATAAGTGACGTTATAGCACCGTAGGTGCGATATATTTATGTTTTATTGTTGCAGAGAAAAACAGTTGTTCTATGGATATGACGATTTGAAGAAGAGGGTTCTTTAAAACATCATCAAAGAGCTGGCAGACTAAAACTAATAAACATATTGCAGCGTCAAACCATGATAAGGGAGAAGAAAACGGACATCTGTCGACGAACCACTATGCTAGTTTATTTGACACAAGCGTTGACACTGTCCGTCGTGCTCTTCATACTTAGTAAAAAGCTGCATTATCGGAGGCATGTTTTGAAATCCTTGCTTACAAAAAACCATAAAAGGGCAAGATTGCAGATTGCTTTGGATCACATAAACTTTGATTAGAGTAATGTCATATTTTTAATATAAAATTATAATCTTATTCGGTGATTAATATTAATTTTATTATAATACGGATATTTTTATATTTGAATAAGAAATTGTAAGAAATAAACATATTATTTTTTTAATAGTGCTTTTTTTTTCTATAAGCCTGTTTACCAGATTTTTTTTCATTTTGCTGAGTAACTACCCACTTGAATATTATATTACAAATAAATATCCACTTGTTAGCTTTGATATAATATTCCTACCGATTTCTTTAGTTTGTTATTCATAATTTACAAAAAGTGTGAGTACTACGTGAGATTTAAACTCACGGCTTTACGCATCTATCTGCATATGCTAAACGTCAAACATTAAAGTCATGATGACCTAGCGGGTCAACATGACTCTAGTTTGAATGATGACATTATGAACTACAATCAGTTGTTGACGATAATGATGACACATGTGTCTATTATTTGTTGAACTAAAAGTCAAGTTTATACTTTGTGAGATTGCCTTTGGTCGCTACTAGGCTGTGAAGAAACCAACGACATCTAGTTTAATTTTCGAAAACTTGAACTTTAACGTGAAAGGGAAAATAGGCGTTAAGGTATCCAAGCACTTTTACAGGTTACCGTACATAACAAAAACTTTCTTCTATTTTATTCTGAATTTATTATAGATATTTTGTCTTCAGGTATTCCTTTAAAAGTAAGCTAGTACTTAGGGTAGTAACTAGTCTAGTGATATTATTTAGTTCGATATATTTACAATCGTCTTTGAACAGGATTTACTATAAATGCTCTAATTTTATCAGCTTTGGGGCTCAATATTTAAGAAAAAATATTTTACGACCTTGTTTACTTTCAACTATATACAATAACTAGCTTTTTTCGCTCACTTGAAACTAGGTTTTGCCATACAAACTTTGGACCCTCGTTTCATTTACTAAGGGTGTAAATTTTGGAAAATCCTTTCTAATTCTTTGTAAACATCATACAGAACTCTGTGCAAAATTTTAACGTTTTAGGTTTGGGCTGAGTATTGACGAGTCTGTGAGTTAGTCAGGACTTTGCTTTATATATATATATATTTATATAGACAAAAATACTTTCTATCAGCGATTAGTAAATTCCCAAAGGTAATGGATCAACCACATGAACTGCGACATTGTTGCAGCTCTGTCCTGGAACGCAAACAGCAACTGATCATTAAAAATTTAGAATAGAATAGAATAGAATCGTTTATTTCTGAGTACCTGCATGATTTGCCGGTGTAGAAATATAAAATGAAAAATATCTAATTTGCAAATTCACAACATTCAAGTTCATGCAATAATGAATAAAATTTAAAAAAAATAATAGTGGCAGTTTTTAAATGATTATGTGTAGTTTTATGGACCACGTTATTTTTATCATGCTCTCTCATTCTACTCCGAGTAGGAAAATACATTTGACGATTCTTCACCTTAAAAAAAGAAATTAATCACATGTTATTTCTGTACTGCAACTCGCATATCTATCCTAAAATTTTCTTGTATTATTGGACAATCGCTATAGCTACACTGTATAAGTCACTTTATCTAGAACCTAAAGATTCTTCAAATTATATAACAGTTCAATATCCAATTACGCAACACAATTTTCTCTGAAGTAGCGGCTTTGGTACGTTTATTTAGACTCCTATTAGTCTTAGCCTGGCTCTAATCACAATGACATGAGATAAGGAGCTTAACTATATCTTGGCATCTTGAGTAGATACCGTGCATTAAATATTTAGTTCTGAGAAAACATTTTTATCAAGATTGAATTGAGCACATTTTGCAAGATATATATGATTCTAGCAGTCCCTCCTGGCCGATTGCAGTTCAAGTGTATTTTCGAATCAACCGATAAAAAGTAA
The DNA here is from genome assembly GCA_961205895.1 of Mythimna pallens. Classification (NCBI taxonomy): domain Eukaryota; kingdom Metazoa; phylum Arthropoda; class Insecta; order Lepidoptera; family Noctuidae; genus Mythimna; species Mythimna pallens. The sequence goes on from OY540834.1 coordinate 14,960,194, forward strand.
GTTCGAAAAACCCACTCAACAATACGAGTACACACTAAGTTTAATCAAAATCAGTCAAACCGTTTAGAAGTTAGGTGACAAACATACGTACAGAAAAATAATATATAATTATATAAGGATAATAAGTTCATCATCATTATCATCATTTCAGCCGAAAGACGTCCACTGCTGGACATAGGCCTCCCCCAAGCGTCGCCACAATGAACGGTCCTGTGCGTCTCGCATCCATCGGACTCCTGCAACCGTTACCAAGTCATCGGTCCACCTTGTAGGAGGCCTTTCAACGCTACGTCTTCCGGTACGTGGTCGCCATTCCAGAACCTTTCGGTCCCAACGGCCATTCGTTCTGCGAGCAATGTGCCCTGCCCATTGCCACTTAAGTTTGGCGATTCTTCGTGCTATGTCGGTAACCTTGGATAATAAGTTATCAGTACAATATATGTGAGTTGGCTGGAAAAGGCAGGAGATAAAATCAGCTGATAAAACATGAGGGGTTTTTCCCATCAGTGGGCCAAAAAGGGTTAAATGAAATAAAACGGTAGATAAACGAATATGGAGATATTAAAAGCATTGTTAGAATTGCGTCTTCCGACGTATTATCGTAAGGCACTCTGCGTAAATTATCGAAAAAGGGACCACAGACAAAGTCATACATTTTTCCAAAAGAATAAGACTTACTCGTACATAAATCAAAGTGACGATGTGTTTATCCGCGAGATTATGGAAAAAGTATGCATTTATGGTAAAAGCTTCTTGATTATATTGATGTCACTGTTATCGTTTACCCAGCCATGCGCATAACTTTTATTTGTATAATTTATTTCATCACCCCTGCTCTCAAAACCGTGAAGGAAAATATCATGAGGAAACCGGCATGTACTAGAATCAAAAATTCGAAGACATATATAATATCCACTGAACCTCACTGGGTCCACGTGGTGGCCCATTCCTTCTAAATAGTAAGTCGAGTCCTAACAGTGGAAACATTTTTTTCTTTCTTATTTTTCTTTATAGCCTTGAATTCTACCATCTCCTCACTAAATCTTTTAAATTAACTATTAGGCAATATACTACCTTAGTATACGTAGGTCTGGAAGTATACTTTTTTGCAAAGAGTTCTTTATAAAACAAGTATCTATACAAAAGAGAATGTGATTATACACCACTAGTTTTTAATTAGTACAAATATTTAAAGGGCTTATTAGAAAAGGTCTTGTTATTATTTAAGTAAAGTCTCAATAAATAATATTCACAAACAGAAAAGTTATTAGCGTTTGTTTATATCCCAAAATGTCACTCAATTTATGAAAATATTGTGCTGCGCGTAGTATTTTCTAGGGGCAATTGTTATGAATGGTTTATTCAATTATGAATTTACCAATTATGATAAATTTTCGTGAACAATTTTGGGATTCCGGTTTTTTTACTTTTGTGTACACAAATATGATCCGTGACGGATAGGGATAGAGCTCCATTTTTTTTTGTACTTATTAAATAATAGTACTTAATGTATATTTAAATTTTGGAAATAAAAGTCTGTTTAGAAGTCTGAAGGGAAGGAAACATCAATTCAATTCAAAATATTTTGTTTCTATCACAGTTTCCATATTACATTAAAAGCATCTGCCAATTTCTTTATAAAAGCTTTTTTTTAAAGAAATCATCCAATGACCCACGGTCCTAGCTAGCGGGCATCGGCCCTGCTGGGCCCCTACGTTTTGCTGACATCTCTTTGAGGAGCGCGCTGATCACTACGCACCGGTGACGACTGGGCTCGGTCCGGTTAATTACCAGACGGCCGGACGGCGAGCTACCCATTATTTGACGTCTGGAAGCACGCGTCTATTGTGGCTGGTAGTCGGGGTCTGAATCTCGGCGGCAGGGGCGTGAAACGTTCCCTCAAGGGTGCGGCCTCTTCCTTCGCTAGTATTACTGCTTCGCAAAAGGAGGCATCTGCCTGATTCCTCCTCGCTTCGGACTATAACCTGAAGCAGGGCCCGGCGCGAAAGGTCGCTACCACCGATTTCCACAACGAGGACACGGCGGTGCTTCGACCAAGCGGGGCACACCACCACCGTGTCCTCCTCCTCCGTATAGTCACATACAAGATTTGGCCTCCCGTTTAGTCTCCTTAAGGGGTGAATTATTATTTATATTCCTTTCTTATTCTTTATATACGTCATAAAAGAAACCTCGTGCGAAATTTCAGTGTTCTAGGACCAAGGGCTTGGACTGGGCGTTGATGAGTCAGTGAGATAGTTAGGACTTTGCAATTTATATAAAAACAGATTAATAGGTATGAGAGAAAAAGCTCACCGTCCGACCGTCCGGTGACCGTCTTGACCGAGCCCAAAGCGTCGACGGCGCGTACTGTTCCACACGCGCCTCAAGGAGATGTCAGCAAACCGTAGGGGCTCGGCAGGGTTGAAGCCTACTGGGGCCAAGGGTCTGCTTCTAAAATGAAGACTCGGCCCTGGTACGAAAGGCAACGAAGGAACAGGAGTGGGTTTTTAGTCAGTAAAAGTCTGACACACCCTCTCGCTCCGCCCAAGAGAGGGGGAGGTCATTGGATTATTTTCTCACCTACAAAAAAAAAGGTGTGAAAGGGAAAGTTAGGCCAGTCCATACAGTCAGTCAATCCTATCGAGAATTTAACTTTTATTTATAAAGAAAATAGATAGGTATGCCTAACTATGAACTTATATACTGTTAGTAGATCTATCTATCCAAGAAAAGTTTTAAAATCAAATTGTATATTTTGAAGACTGTGTTTTGAGGAAAACTTATACACTAAACGTACAATGTATCGGGTCGTTATTTTACCAGTTTTAGTGTTCTCTAAGAAATGGGTCACTATTTTACCTGGGGCAATAAGTAGGTACATAACTTTACTTATGTAACATTGTCGCTGTTGCGGTCACTGGGTAAGGAGAATGCCGATAAATCATTTTCATTTTATCTTTTTCGCCGAAGGCCGATGCCTGTTAGAGCGGGATTGTTTAAAAAAGTCACTGCGGCTCTGAAACGCAAAGGGTAACTGAAGAAACATGGGCGACTTTAAATCAGTAGAAGTTTTACACATGGAGCGAGAGGGATCTCACTATACGCAGAGCGAGAAAAGTTGTTTGATAATTTCCAATTAAAAAACAAATTTGTGGTTAAATAGGTTTCTTGCTCTAAGAAACACTATACTAAAATTAACTACTTCATCCAGTTTGTACTTAAGGTAGACAAACAATGACAATCACTGCATAAATAGGAAATGACATGATTTTTTATAGTGTTTAGACTCGTAGCATTGTGAATGGTTGCTCTGGACTGAATAAGATATTGCCAAAATAATACACCCAAATTCGAAATAATCACCATCATTTCTGCAAAAATAAAACGTACGCTACTAGACATAGACGACCTCCAAGTGTCATCACAACCACCATAGAAGCAGGCTTGGCCGTCTGATCGTCCAGTAATCGGACGGAGCCCAAGTCTTCGACAGCGCGTAGTGTTCCACACGCGCCTCAAGGAGATGTCAGCAAATCGTCGGGGCTCAGCAGGAACGAAGCTTACTGGGGCCATGGGTTAAGTGAAAATGAACCCCGGGGGCCTAGAACGTAAGACAAAAAAGGAACAAACAAGTGGCTTTAAGTCAGTAAAAGTCCACCTCCCGCTCCACTCAAGGGCGCGTGATGTCATTAGATGATTTCTCACATAGAAAAAAGTGTCATCACAACCACCAGGACCGGTTGTTGTGATGACATGCGTCACATGCGTCTCGCATCTCTTTGGATTTCCGCGACCCTCACTATCGCGTCTTCTGGTACGCAGAACCCATCGGCCTGATTTTATTTTATTTATTTAGGGAGAGCAAATAATCGACGAGGCCCATTGTTTTGTGAGCGACCACGTTTCGGAGCCATATGTCATAACTAGCTACCCACTATAGTCATAAACTTTCCTCTTGAGAGAGACACTGTGGTACGTTGGACTAGAAAATATCGCACAGCTTCCCGAACACTGTACATCCGAGTCGGTTTTGACGATTGACCTTATTGTTGAAGTTACACCTAGCTTAACCGGATCTGTTTGTTCCAGGTAAACACAATCGTCTACAACTTTGAGTGTAAAGTCCTCCGATCTTTATAACCTATAGATATTTCGCCTCTCTCTTAACACTAGAAATTAATGAAGTAGGAAAACCCGAATAAACAAATTAGAAAATGCCAATGCAAAAATTAAAATTTTAAATAAAGGAAAATCCGAAAAAACAAATTAGAAAATGCCAATGCAAAAATTCAAAAAGCTATTTCTTTAAATAATAAAACTTATCTCACAATGAACGTGTTCACTTTCCAAAGACTTAAACTCACGACCTTCGCAACACGACAGGTATTCCAGTAATCTAGACAAACGGTTATCGAAACTCGGCTATTTTCATTCTTAGGTGTTGGTCCAAGGAGCGTGGAAAGAATTGGATGTGCTATTATTTGAATATTTTTAGTATATTTATATTCACAGTTATAATATAAGTTACCGCTTCAATTAAAAAGCATATTGTATACAAGTTCGTTCAAGGCAAGGCTCAAGGCTGTTAGAAAAATATCTCTACTCTGTAGACGAGTTGTAAAATAATATAAGTTTTCAACTATTTATATTGTTAATTTACCGTTTTTCTATTAACATTGTAATTACTATTTAAAAAAAAAATATATCATTACTTATTGACATTGATTATTAGTATTACTTATTATTTTATTGACATTATTAATGGTAATTGTATTATTTTTTGACATTGTTTTGTAATTTATTTAACATTGAATTATCAATTATTACTGTTGGTGTTCCTAGTTTTTAAGATTTAATATTCGCATACAATTTTATTTTTTCTTGAATAATGTATTATTACTTCTTGAATAAACGATTAAAAAAAATATATTATTATGTTCATCCATAGGCAGTAGCATGTCGTCAAGAAAGTTTTTAGTAATGTATAGCATAAGAGGAGGATAATGGAACGACAGTAAAAAACGATTGACTTGAAAGGAATTTGAAACAGAAATAAGGTAGATCAAAAAAATATGGAAGAAGATATAGGAGCCAAATCTATGATTGAACTAAAATACATTGCATTAACTGCATCAGACTGCTGAGTGACTTGTTTCAAACTTTTTAGACAACTTTTGCGGTAGGATTTTTTAACAAATTTATTTAAACGCATTAAAGTCGAATCGAAAAAAAAAACTTTTTCTTGGGATATCTAAGTTTATAACTGAGTAAGTTAAGTATAAGTTTTTTTTTTTTTTTTATAAATGTATAACATCTCGCTACAACCCGCAGAACCGGAGCAGTAATCAAATAAGCAGGTGATACTGCGGCGGACAGCTTTCTATTCATCATCATCATCATCATTTCAGCCGAAAGACGTCCACTGCTGGACATAGGCCTCCCCCAAGCGTCGCCACAATGACCGATCCTGTGCTTCTCGCATCCACCACACTCCCGCGACCCTCACCAGGTCGTCGGTCCACCTTGTAGGAGGCCTTCCAACGCTGCGTCTTCCGGTGCGCGGTCGCCACTCTAGAACCTTTCGGCCCCATCGGCCATCCGTTCTACGAGCAATGTGCCCTGCCCACTGCCACTTAAGTTTGGCGATTCTTCGGGCTATGTCGGCGACCTTGGTTCTCCTGCGGATATCTTCATTCTTTATGCGATCACGCAAGGAAACTCCGAGCATAGCCCTTTCCATTGCTCTTTGGGTGACTGTAAGCCTCCTGATGAGGCCCATTGTAAGCGACCATGTTTCAGAGCCATATGTCATCACTGGCAACACGCACTGGTCATAGACTTTCGTCTTGAGACACTGTGGTATGTTGGACGAGAAGATACCGCGCAGCTTCCCGAACGCTGCCCAGCCGAGTCGGATTCGACGATTGACCTCTTTCTCAAAGTTAGACCTACCCAACTGGATTGTCTGTCCCAGGTAAACGTAATCGTCTACAACTTCGAGTGCAGAGTCTCCGATCTTGATCGGAGTGGGTGCTACATGGTTATTTACCATGACTTTGGTTTTATCCATGTTCATTTTAAGACCCACTCTTTTGGAAGCTCTACTAAGGTCATCGAGCATTGAGCTTTCTATTGGAAATTAAATATTCCTGCTTTTTTTTAGATAGCAGTGAGATCACTAATTGACAAAATATTCAAAGGTGTGACTATAGGAGTAAATGTTAGTCTAGTTATACGTCAGTCAATACCTACGTGAATACTTGAAATACAGACAATTCCTTTCTACAATCTCTGTAGTTTCTACGATCCCAGTTTCACCCGTTTTCTTAGATAAAATATGCGTAGTTGCATCGAACGTAAGCTCTTTAGAAGATTTCACGTGTGAGGACCCAACGTTTGCACAACGATTGAATACTAAATTACCGCTACCAAAATATGGTATCGCGGTAAAATATATGTTTACCCTTTTGGCGTAAAGCGTTTTGATAAAGTTGGTCTCGCTGTGTTCGTTTTTTATTGCGATTTTTTTGTATTACTTACGTTGGTACTTAGATATGTGTATATCTTTACGGAGCTTCGTGTTGCTTTTATTATGATTAGAGTATGATTTATTTTTCGATTTGCTTTAGTGGTTTTTGTTGAAGTTGAAATGCTTATAGGAAGATGTTTTTAACAGATTGAGTTCTGTGATTTTCCAAAAATATTTACGTAGGTATGGGTTTTATGTATATATATTTGCAGAGAAAAAGATTTATTTTTACTAGTATTTGTTATTCAGTATAAAGTTTTGTGCCCAAATAAACACAGTATTAAACAATTGCATCTCTCATATAATATTATTCTAAATTGATCAGTATGTCACCGTCTATGTCGTAAAGCTAAAACGTCACATACCTATAATAACACCGGTACAGTTAATACACCCTGCAAAGCAGAACACACTGTTATCCGTCGCATAATGCCACGTAATACTATAATAACAGCTTCAAAGACCCAAGCAAGTAGACAGCGTTATAATCATGAGGAAGCTCACACATCCGAAACTCGGTGTTAGTATCCGTACCTACCTATCAATAAATTGTTGGAAGGTATTCAAACTCAAATCGACCTGAGTAAAGGTGAGTGCAATATACAAAGAAGTAGGAGCGTTCAGATGTTTAATATATATGAAAACAATAGTAACTACCTACCTTCAATAAAGTTTTGCATTTTCTGTCACCTGTATCGACTTATGAGGCTTTTGATTGGCTATTATTTAAATTTAATTATTGTCAATGGCTTATATGATTATGGGTCAATTTCGTATCTCACCTTCGTATAAGAGGTCATTGATTGCCAAATATATCCTATTTTAAATATTTATTCTCAATAACACAGGATGGACAGTTATGTTTGTGTGCCAAAACCACACAGACCTACCTGCCCTAATGAGCCAGCATTATGGACCTTCCTCTTGGTATTTTAAATATGTACAATTTGTACAACATGAATGCGAGATCCATCTTGACCTTCAATTTGTTATGTCTAATCCAACAATACCTAAAACAAATAAAGTTTGATACATCTATTGGTAAAATGGGGTAACACTAGTTATTTTTAGTGCAGGAAGCACTAGTATAAACTGAACGACAATTTTTTTTGTGCATGGAAAATTATAAAATATTTTTTCCCAGTTAGTTAGAGAAATATGAGCTTACGCTCCTTCTCAGTCCACCCAGAAGAATGGCTGCGGGGACTTTTAATGACTGAAACCCACAGTGTCATTAAATCAACTTTGGCGAGGATCACGGTAACTCCTCCAACCCGCAGCCCTAGCAGACATAAGACATAGGCCATAACTGGCTCTTTCAATTGTGCTGACATCTCCTCGAGGCGCGCGTGGAAAATCGGGAACAAGTGTAATGTCGCTCTGGCTATGCGTTTAGGAAGTGCTTTCTAAACAAATGTAAAATTAAAACTTTGATATGAATCAAGACTACTCCTGATATATATTATTCATACAATACAGTAATTAGCAAAGAATTCAAACGAGTTAAGAAATTAGAGTTCTAACTCAATTTGTATGACAGTCAAATCCGTGCTTTCTCAGAATTACTGGGATAAAATTATTCTGCTTTTATGTAGGCCATAGAAATTTTCCACGAACAATATTATGAATGAACGTCGAGGAATTTTAGTTACTACGCTTGTTCCAAAAGGAGTAATAAATTAATTCTTCTTAATTGAAATTGGACCAGTGTAATTCGTAATTTAGGTGATGGTTCATCTGGTATTGATTCATCTGGTAGTGGTTCATCTGGTTGTGGTTCATCTGGTAGTGATTCATCTGGTAGTGGTTTATCTGGTGGTGGTTTTTCTGGTGATGCTTCGTTAATCTGGTGGTTGCAATGCTACTGTTAACTGTAACCTTTTTTTCAGTGGGAATACATCAAATGACTCCTCTTATTCTAAGTGAACTGAAGTGTCAAGCCTTTACTAAAACCCACCTATGTTCTTTCAGTTGCCTTTTTGTATTCCAGGACTATAGTAACACTTTCGAACGATCCCGCAGCCCAAATGTAAGCACTTGGATTCTTTTGCTCCTTCGAGCAAAATGTTATTGGTGTTTTTTCATCTGGAAATTCACGGTAGCAGCCTGTGGTCTAGATTTGTACCCTTAATACGTATCAGCTTGCCCCAAATTACAAAGGAAACATGGCTGGCGAGAGGTTAGTGTACTTTAGAAATCTACACTTGTGCTTCAAGTTTTCAAGAATATGTCACTTAGTAAAGATTTAAATGATGCTGATTTGAATGAAGATGCGTGATAGTAGAAAATTATGCCCAGGAAACTAATCCCGAGATAAAAGAAAGTATCTTATGTGCTATTGCAAGACATGGCCTACCCGTGTAAAAAGTTTCATCGAAATCCATTCAGTAGTTTTTGCGTCAAAGAGTAACAAACATCTATACATCCATACATACAAACTTCCACATTTATAATAAATAACATTTAGAATAAACCATTTACAGGCACTTTTTGACTGGCCTGTTGGTCTAGTGGTTAGTGGCCTGACTGCTATTCCGGAGGTCGTGAGTTCGATTCCCACCCAAGGCAAATGTTTGTGTGATGAGCACGATCATTTGTTCTGTATCTGGGTGTAATTTATGTATAATGTGTATGTATTTAGAAATATATAAGTAAGTTTATCAGTTGTTTAGTACTCATAACAAAAGCTCTGTTTAGCTTGAGACTAGACGGCGTTGTATGATAGTTAAAAAAAAATTGACAGTGCCCGTTGACGGACATGACGCGTATATCAGCACCACTCAGCTAAACCATTTTGAAGGAAATCGAATGATCACACGTGCCAGTGAGACATTTGAGTGAGCATGGCCAATTCTCAACTGTCATACACATTTCTGTCAAACGAGTCCAAAAGTAATTTTAAATACCGTTAGTTTATAATAAGTCATGCAAAATTGAGAATTCTTCTTTTTCAATAAGACTCGGATAAATAGTAAATAAACTAATAAAATAGTACATAGTACAGGGCTATGCTCGGAATTTCCTTGCGTGATCGAATCAGGAATGAGGATGTCCGCAGGAGAACCAAGGTTACCGACGAAGAATCGCCAACTTAAGTGCACATTGCTCGCAGAACGGATGGCCGTTGGAGCCGAATGGTTCTGGAATGACGACCACGTACCGGAAGACGTAGCGTTGGAAGGCCTCCTACAAGGTGGACCGATGACTTGGTAACGGTTGCGCGAGTCCGATGGATGCGAGACGCACAGGACCGTCCATTGTGGCGAAGCTTGGGGGAAGCCTATGTCCAGCAGTGGACGTCTTTTGGCTGAAATGATGATGATGGTGATGATGATGATATAGTAAATTATCAAAAGATGAGATGATATAGATATTTAATAGTTTTACAAGAAATCAAAAGAAAGAAAAAAGACATCGTTAGGTCACACAAATATCACATTGGCAAACAATGCAGGAAGAAATAAGAAACTTAAAAAAAAAAATAACATTGTATGCCTCACAACTGCACCAAATAGGTTATGATCAGCAAAATGTCAGACAACTACAAAATCTGACGCTGGTTTTCATCTATAACTTAATTTTGTATGAACAAGTTTGATTACTTACGTTCTTGGATAAATTTCCTATAAATTGAACGCATTATATTTTATAGTCTCTACCCTCAAATTTTTTTTTTCGTTTTTATTTGTTAAAAGTCATATTCCCGCCATTTTGTTTATGGCGCCCCTGCAGTTTGACAGTTCTTGACAGTTCTTGTTCGTGAAAAGGTTAAGTTGAGTCTACGGATACAAAACAGTTTTAATACGTTGTGAAGTATATAAATATAATATTTATTTTAGATTTATGACTTATTACAATTTTACGATGCTTGCAATTTACTGGAAAGAAAATGTAAGTTTATTATTGTCTAATTATTGTGTATCCAGTCTTACCTACCAGCAATTCAGTCCATATAAAACTGCTGGCTTTCTCGCTCACTCACTAACCCGTCATAAAATCTTCGAAACTTTAAAGATTCCCTTGTCACGTGTAAGACTATTACACTCCCACGTCTATCCCTTATTGGAATAGGGGATAAAATTATTCAAAATGGCACTATTATGGGTTACTCGGGGATTGCAAATATACACTTATAACATAATAATGTAGTAAAGGCCATTGATACGTAGTTATTATCGTTTCGTATACAAATACTTTAAATAGTAGCTATCCTTATTATATAGCAATATCATTAATTTTCCCATCATGCCTTATCAGACTTAAAAGTCACGCAAAGGGCAATGGAAAGGGCTATGCCTGGAGTTACCTTGCGTGATCGAATCTGGAATGAGGATATCGGCAGGAGAACCAAGGTTACAGACATAGCACGAAGATGGCGATTCTTACTAAAGCTTAAGTGGCAGTGGGCAGCGCACATTGCTCGCAGAACGGATGGCCGTTGGGGCCGAAAGGTTCTGGAATGGTGACCTCGTACCGGATGACGTAGCATTGGAAGGCCTCCTACAAGGTGGACTGATGACTTGGTAACGGTTGCGGGAGTCCGATGGATGCGAGAGCACAGGACCGTTCATTGTGGTGACGCTTGGGGGAAGCCTATGTCCAGCAGTGGACGTCTTTTGGCTGAAATGATGATGATGATGATCATCAATTCATTTACTGCCCTTCCTACCAGGACTGCTCAGAGGTTTTTTGAAAGAGTTACCGCGGCCATGAAGAGCAACTGAAGAAACAGAGGTAGATTTATGTCAATAAACGCCACGCTCCACTCAGAGCGGAAGGAGTTATTTCATGACTTCACAAATAAAATAAAAATCTTTCGCCCTTTTTACCGCAATTAACACAAATATTATTAATAATAATAATATTCCACAACAATCACACAACGCCATCTAGTCCCAAACTAAGCGGAGTTTGTGGTATGAGTCCTAAATAGCTGATAAAGATACTTATAAATATTACTAAATACATACATATTATAGATAAATTATACCCAAACACAGAACAAATGTTCGTGCTCATCACACAAAAAATTGCCTTGAGTGGGAATCAGACCCACGACCTCCAGCATAGCAGTCAGGGCCACTGACCACTAGACCAACAGGCCAGCTTTCATTAATAGCCTTTGACTATGCCATTTTAGTATAAAGTCTTATTACAAAAGTTTACCTCGCACGTTATTTTTAATGAGATTTTTAAATACATTCAAAAGTCAGATAAATTTATACCAGTATTTCCAGTACCAGGTACTGTAACAACATACTGGGCTGTGGAAGACAGCCAGTCATTTTACGTAGCTTGTATCAAGGAGAACTGCATACTTATACTGAGCTTGGTAGCCTACTTCAAAGAGCTTGGTGAATAGCTAGCCTGATGATAAAGTCATACAGACTATAAACAGTTATATCATAAAGTGCCTAAAGCTATAGCTTACACAATATATTATATCAATTTTCTAAATGTTGTATTTTTTATTTTAGTTTTCATGAATAGTTTTTAATTTTAGTTATTCCCAGCAAATGGCCATTTGGTACAGGCACTTATTAGGGCCCCAAAACTAGAGGATTGTAGACGGATACTTGGGGTACGGGAGTACCCTAAGTATCCGTCTACTATCACACTAATATTATAAAGGATAAAGTTGGATGTATGTACCTATGTTTGTGTGTACATTTGTTACTCCTTCACGCTCAAACAGCTCAACGAACTTGGGTAAAATTTGGAACACAGGTGAACCATGGCAGTATGTTTCCTTACGATAATTGTCGACTTTCACGGGGGTAAAACCGCTACAGCGCTGACAGAATTTAGTAGTACATAATTTTGACCTAGCAGGTGGAACTAAGTTATTACAAAAGTTAACTATTGACTAGAATAGAAGAACAATAGCTTTTACTTGCATTTATGTAGTGTTCAAGTAAGAATGATTTTATTTACTACAAGACTGTCTTGTATGTTCGAACACAATTTACTTGCACAAGTTTCAAGACAGAATAAATATCTTTAGACCATTTAAATTTCAGTGCGGAAATTGAATTCACGACTGTTAGTGCATGCAGCACTCCATCCTTATTCGATATTTAGCTAGTCTTTGAAAATATTGACATTAATATAACGGGAGCCTGGGTGCTATTTCCAGGCACGTAATTGAATTTTCAGTGACGAAATTTTCAGGTAACAGGGTTCATAGTGTACTTATCTTATAATTCAAATAGGTTCACACCGAATATGCATACAGACTTTATTGATAGATTATACTCTGTGTCGTACACCAGTAGGTATTTTATAATTTTTGTCTTTATCTAATTATCGCAAAAATGCAAGCACATTTGAGGCTATTTTAAACGCAAAATAGGAATTCATCATCATCATCATCATCATTTCAGCCGATAGACGTCCACTGCTGGACATAGGCCTCCCCCAAATGTCGCCACAATGAACGGTCCTGTGCGTCTCGCATCCATCGGATTCCCGCAACCTTCATGATATTTACAATTATTGGAATGCGATTAATACTATTTTATAAAATTATTGAATGTATACGATTTTTTTTTAATCATTACAATGACAAATAAGGGAGACAAGTTTTTTCAAGTTGGTTTTTTTAATGCTGTATCATTGGGTACGGGTCAGGATAATTTGATTGGAGCTCTGGACAGACATTGCTTTGACGTTTTGGCCATTAATGAAACTTGGTTGCGTCCAGGGGAGGGAGGGCGCGCACCCGTGGTGCCGGGCTACCGACTACGTCACACGCCGCGGCCGGCGAGTGTGCGCTCGGGTCGCGGTGGCGGGGTTGGCTTTTTCTTGCGGCGGGGACTGAACGCGCGTACTTGTACTATGGCACTCGATCCCAGGTTTGAATCGGTTGAGCAAATGTGGCTAACACTGACATTAAACGGCAAAAAAATAGCTGTAGGTACGGCCTACCGACCGCCTTGGCTTGACCTAGTCTTATTCCTGGACGCCATAACGGAGTCTATTAGTTCACTGGGAAACTGCGACCACTACATTCTACTCGGCGACTTCAATGTTAATTTGCTGGACACAACCGGGATAAAAACTAATAAAATCAAGGAATTTCTAAATTGTCTCAGCCTTATACAGTTGGTAACTACTCCCACACTATTCACATTATCAAGTGAAACTCTCATCGACCTTCTGTGCACAGACATGAGAGCAAGATATGTATCTGTGGAGTCACTTGGATCTCTTAATGGCCATTCTATTGTAATAGGTGAATTCCACATTAAACGTGATAAATTCAAACCTTACTTGGTACAATTCCGGCCTCTTAAAAATGTGTGTATTGAAAACTTTAACGAAGATTTGTCATTTTTGGGTTTAGAGTATATTCCTACGCTAGACAGTGTTACTGACATGGTTCATATCTTTAACACTCATATGATCGCCCTGTTTGATGCTCATGCCCCAGTTAAGTCATGCACTATTAGGGAAAAGTCATACCCGTGGATTACCGACACAATAAAACTCATGATGCGTTTACGTGATGACGCGCTAAGTGCTTGTAGGAAATCAAAAACCGAGTCAAAAATAAAATATTATAAGGAGCTAAAGCGCTTAGTGGTTAGTTCCACTTAGTAGCATTCCAATAATTGTAAATATCATGAAGGTTGCGGGAATCCGATGGATGCGAGACGCACAGGACCGTTCATTGTGGTGACATTTGGGGGAGGCCTATGTCCAGCAGTGGACGTCTTTCGGCTGAAATGATGATGATGATGATGATGAATTCCTGTTTTGCGTTTAAAATAGCCTCAAATGTGCTTGCATTTATGCGATAATTAGATAAAGACAAAAATTATAAAATACCTACTGGTGTACGACACAGAGTATAATCTATCAATAAAGTCTGTATGAGCGTCAGGCACTAGTTGTCTGGCAATGAAGCTGAACTGGACCTATTTTGGCACACAATTATATTTATTTTTAATTTTTATTGGTTCTATTTTGTTTGGTTTTGTGTTTTTTGTGCCTTGCGTTGTGACAAAATAAATACATTTTCTTTCTTTCTTTCTTTCTTTCTTTCTTTCTTCACCAGGTCATCGGTCCACCTTGTAGGGGGCCTTCCAACACTCGTCTTCCGGTACTCGGTCGCCACTCCAAAACCTTTCACCCCCAACGGCCATCTGTTCTGCAGCCAATGTGCAATGACAAAAACAACAACAAGCAGGAATTATACAATGATAATATAATGTTGCATGCTGAATAGCCTAAAATATTATTTTGTTAACATCTAGGATGAGCTAAATGACACATTGTATATGTATGATCTAGTGCTATACATTATTGTATTCAATTACTACCTCTACTCTCTTCTTCTTCTTTGACTGTCCCTGCTCCCATTTTCTAGGGTTGGATCTCCTCACAGTTCTGCACCAGGATTGTCTGTCCTGGGTAGTCGATTTTGGCAACTGGGCTTGAGGTTTCTCTCGATGTTAGACTACCAGGTCTCTACCTCTCTTTTGTTTGGGTAAGCTTCAAGCGGGCTGTATTCTTATGCTAAAGAAGTCTAGGTAAAGTAAGTAATAATAAGTACTAACCTTTTGTGTAACGTGCTTGTTGTACAAGACTATTGCTTCAAGGATTGCCTCGCACACAGGTGCGATGCGATTTGAAATATTGTAAGTTTATTTTCATAAGAATTACGTTATCTATATATATAAAAGGAGAAATTGACTGACTTACATATCATCGCACAGCCGAAACTACTGGGACTAGGAGGGTGACATTTTGCACAAAGTTTCCTTTTATGACGTAGACAAGATTACGAGAGGTTTTTTAAAAATTAACCCTCTAAGGAGATAAAACGAGGTTCCAAAGTTTGTACGGAAAAACTTACTGCCACGCGGGCAAAACCGCTGGCAAAAGCTAGTTTACTAATATTAGAATACTAAAAACTAGATATAAACCAATAAGGGGATGCCTAGTCTCCATGGTATCTTTACCTAAGATGAACATCAAATATTACTCTAAAAATTGACCAATTTAAAAATCTTAATGGTATTAGATATTTAAAAAATATATTGAAATAGACGTCACTATTTTAAAAACATAAAACTGAAGTAACGTTTTGAGGTTATTATTTTACATGATAATATTTAACTATGAGCTAACTCAAGAACTTCTCTTTTTTAATGCTTTTGTATTATAAAAATAGAAGTTGATTATATTTGAGGCTGCTCTCAAAACATTGTAATTACTATTTATTCATTCAACTGTCAAGATAAGTAAACAACTTTTCGTATAAACTATATTGTTTAAAGAAATTATTCTACGGGTATATATTATTCGGAGCACCCGTCGTACCTGTCTGTGGAAGCCATGAAATATTACATTAAAATAAATGTGACTCCGACTTCACTTCCCACCAAAAAAGCCGTCAGACTTTATTAAACGTAAGTGATATAATGGAAGTCGTTATCGGCATGCGCCCAGTTAACTGCACCATATGCACCCAAGAGCCTCGTGTTAGGGCCCGCATAACTTTAAAACTTTCCCCTTTGTTCATTTAATTTCATTCAGTGTTCGAGTGAATCCGATGCTTTTGAATTCAGCAGGTTTAAATTGTAATAAATCCCTACTTAAAAGTATTGAAACTAGAATTAAAGCCTCGTTTTGCTGTGAAGTGCTTGAAAGTTTTACTGCTCAGCGTGAAGTCCACGGTTAACTTCCCGAGCAGGGCAGCGTTATTAGGTTTTCCCATGTGAACTATCAGAGATAAGAGATTAGAGGGATCTCCTATCAGAATGATAACAAGCCGATTAACATTCAAAACTAAAGTTCGAGAGCTAATTCGTTGAAGTTGGCAGTAGTATCATCACAGCGTTAATATTTTTCAATTGTCGATTTAGACTGTTTCATTATATGGGATGTAGTTTATTAATTTGTTTATGTATTGTATTATATATATGGTTTATTAGTACTTGTATCTATTCTTGTATTCGTTCGTTCTCTCGTTTCTTGCACCTATCATTATTTTTCACTGCATCACCCAAAGGTTGACTGGTAGAAAATGCCTAAGGCATTAAGTCCACTTCTGTACTTTTGTGTGCATAAAGCATTTAATAAATAAATAATTTGCTAGCAGCACGGTCTTCGGAGTATGAACATGTGCCCGGTCGATGATAGCATGCTGGTCAGCTATTAGATGAGGCTTAAACATAAGTAGCAACCACTGTGGGTATACCTTTGCCTAACCGGGGCATAATACGCGTAATGATATGCTTACATCCTTACATATGTATGTCACAAAATAAAGTTCCTCACTGCATTTTTGATTGGCTGTCTGTCTGTCTGTTGAAGATAAAAACTACTTTTTTAAAACAATTTTTTGTTAATAGACAAAACAATCCATGAGGAAGGTAGAAATGTGTAATACATGCATGTTATAGTAGAGAAAAGCCAAGACTAAGATAATAAAACCCATGCTACGCAGGGCTGGGTAGTTAAATAACTATTCAACACATTATAAAAAAGTATTTGGACAAACGACTGCCTAATATAAAACCGCTGACGCATACAGATACATGTGCATGTAAATCTACACACACAACTAAGACCAACCCGCCTTCGTGAGATACAACCACTCTACGTGAAAAAATTGAAACGAGACTTGCCTACTTGTTGATAGGTACATAAAAGTGATCTGCGAAATGGCAACCGTGTTGAGGAAATACATTTAGGCTCACAAAAAGAGCCGCACACACAAAAAGATACAGGACACTTGAAATTGTAACAAAACTTGAACAAGAAGAATAGCTTGCATATAACTTGGAACATAGACATATATTATCCTTTCTAGTTTTAACTGACTCGAAGCTGTAGAAGTTACTAAGATTGTTGATTTGAGTTACAAATGTAGCGATTTTGTCTAAAACTAATCCAGTAAAAAATTTTAGCCCTTTATACTGTACTTATAAATTAAAAATATAAAAAAAAAAATATTCATAGAAACCTCGCACATTTAATCGTGATTCTGAATGACAAAATTTTTTTCCAAATTCTGTTAAAGGCTTTTAAAAAAACACGTATTTCCTGGAACCAGTTCTGAGAAACATTCGAGTAAATGACGGAATCAACGAATGCCAACGAGAGTTTTCAAGCGGTATCTTCATTTTCTCGATGCCTTTTCACCAAACATTGCGTATTGCGTTAAATGAAATAACAAGCTTATAAATCATGCTCACAGTGACGATAGGCAAGTGGGAAAGGGCCCTCTTATACACATATATGTATATATATTTATGGTTGTACAAAATATTGTTCCTTCCTGTTCTTGTCACTGGCTCGGTGGTTATTCAAATGTTGGCTTAAAACTTTGACACTTTCGCATCGATAGTGTTGATGACAGTTAAGGGCAATATACGCAGTTAAGGTTCTGGAATGGCGACCACGTACCGGAAGACGCAGCGTTGGAAGGCCTCCCACAAGGTATACCGATGGCCTGGTGAGGGTCGTGGGAATCCGACGGATGCGAGACGCACAGGACCGGTCATTGTAGTGACATTTGGGGGAGGCATAGTCCAACAGTGGACGTCTTTCGGCTTAAATGATAATGATGATGAAGGGCAAGATAAGAGGTGAGGCAGTATATGAAATAGAATCGAATAGAATAGAATGCATTTATTTGTCAGATTTTTTTTTATACCACGGTCATTTTCTATCGGGATAAATGATAAATACAGTGTCCATGGTTTGTAAAAACCATCGAGTTAGGTTTGATAATAAAAGAGGACAGATTTCCCTACTTATTAATAAAACGTAGAATACCTACATTAATTATTATAGTAATAAATTTGTATAGGATGTAAACAAAGAAAACAGTTACTTCACTAACTACTGTCCATCTGACTTTAGTAAGTTAACATAGTTTACTCAGTTGCGGACAAGGATAAATCAATAACAGTGTTTTAGTTTTACACAACAGATGGAGGAAGAGATTACGGGGAGTTAAAACTTATAATGAGAAACTAAATAAGCATCAAAGTATACAAGAGCTTATAGAAATATATAACTAAAGGTATCAGCCCTTTTATTCCTGAGTGAATTTTTAGCAATGTTCGTCATAGCTGCATTGTGGTACGCGGGCGAAGCCGTGGGTAAAAGCTAGTCTATGATATGTATGTACTTAGAAATACATAAATATTTTTATCAGTTGTATAGTACTCATAGCACAAGCTCAGCTTAGTTTAGGACTAAATGGTGTTGTGTGAAAGTTGTAATTTTTTTTTTGCCTCTTTTAATTAATTCGTCCAGGAAACATACTCACAATAGGTATTAAGGCCGGTCAAACTTACAAATATAACAAAAAACCTACAAATTACATCATGTCCCAAATATGATTCGCTGTCTCAGAGTTTAGGGGAAATCATTTTTATGGCTTTATATTTATAATACTAAAATATTGTGTCCCTTTTTGTTGACAATGTTGAACTCGGGACGTAAAAACGTGATTTTTATAACTTGGTATGTAAAAATTAAGTTAATGAGAAATGCATTGGAAATTCGAAACTACTACTTAAAATCTTCTTAACCTTAGTTCGATCTTCATCACAATTATTATATTTTGAGTTCTCTTATTTATAATGTTTCATAAAAACACTTAACTAAATAAAACTATATAATATACTAAAGGCAAAAACCTAAAATGTGGCGTCATAAAACTCCTCCGCATCGCTGGCGACTGGAAGTATGCACAAAAGGCTGGCGGTATTGCGACGTTGTATGGCAATGCTTAATCACTGACCGAGGTCAAAGCCAGCCCTTGGGTCACGCGAAGTGTCAACTAAGCGTTTGGATAATTCTCTGAAAAGTGTATGAGCACTCGGACCCCACGGCCCAAGAGTTACAACCCGAAACGGCTCAAAAATATAACTGCCGACGAGGTTGTTGTTATACTTCCGTCGCTTGAGGTTCTCCGCAGCCACAGCTGCAGCACTAGCACAGCACGAAGAGCTAGGAAGATGGGATGGAAGAGTGTCGACACAGGTAGCGTCCCACACTAAAGTGGAAGATAGGTAGGCCTACCTATTTTCCACGGAAATAAAGACATGCCGTCCGGTCTCTTACCATCGTCGCGTGCCAGGCCATGAGATTGGTTTCAAAACAGCCGGAACACTAGACGGTGACAAGGGCTCGTCAGATGATGTCGTTAATATTCGCGTACCATGCTATCTGTCCCACGTTTTGACTGCATGACAGGCCATGCTTACTAAGGTTGTTGACAACTTCGTCACAGTGGCAGCAATGAGGAGAACAGCAAGGAGCGCCTAGGCGTAGGGCAACAGCTAGGCGGAAAGTAGTATCGTAGTAGTTATTATTTAATACAAATAAATGAATTAAAAAAAATGAGGATTATCATGGATCCTCATGGATTAATATTACATTATATTATGTATTTATAGTGCAAACCTCCCACAGCGTAGTTCTTTTGTAATTTTAAGTCTGACTGTTAGAGAATGCCATATTGCATTAAGTCTGCCTATGTAGCTACCACTACTGTACATATAGAATAAGATTGGTAGATACGAGACGATTAAAGCTCAGTTTAGCTCAGTAACTTTGCGCAAGAATAAATCAGCCCAACATTAACAGTTGTTAAGTGAAACTCTAAATAGCTGAACACATTTTAAATTAAATTCTCCTTGTGTCTTCTACAACCGTATCCTGCGATCCACTGTTGTTTCCATTCTTAATTCCAAGAATATAATAAACAACGTTGCTAAGCTTTAGGAACAGCACAGTTTCATAATAAAAAAATATAGGTACAGAAGATCAACTTTATAGAGTGAGTGAAATAGCCCGCATACTTCGGCAAGCGTCAACCTACAGCAAAGTTTTATGGACAACAACTATGGCTGCTTTATTTCTGACAGCTACAATTCTAGAAAGCCAAAATTAACCATGGCGACTACCAAAAAAGCGCTGAAGCCTTTAAGCTCGATAAGGCCTGGAGAAATTGTAGAATTTTCTTGGATCCCGCAACGAAATAAATTGGGATTTTTGGAATGGATCCTCCTCTTCCTCGAGTGATATTCCTCAATACTGAGGGTCGTGAAGTTCCCGCTGGATTAGCTTCTTACTGATGGTGTCTCGCCACCTGTGACGGTTCGTGGCATCATAAAGTGCGACGTGTAAATGGATGTCCAGTGTGGAGCAGAGCAGATCCACCCATCTTTTTGGGTTGCGGCCTCTTAGTCGTTTGCCAAAAACCATGCCAGTTACGATGAGTTCCAGGTTGTGGGCATAGTTCCTGGCCATGTAGCCAAAAAACTCTAGTAGTCTGCGCATACAGGTAGTCGAAATCGGATGGAAAGCAATAGTTTAAAACTGATAAAACAATTGACGCAGAGAGTATCTATTTGATTTTTATCGTGATCGTGACTCTTACTCACAACAAAGATTCCAAAAACATGCAGCTTCGAAAAACCTGTCCTCCAATTTTTTTTTTTTTCTTGGTGGGAAAATGATCTTATGACAAATGACCCGCCCTTGGGCGGAGCGCGAGATAGTGTCAGACTTTTACTGACTAAAAACCTACTCTTTTTCTGTCTTTGCCTTCGTCCCAGGTCCCCGGGTTTCTTCACTTTCACTCTACCCGTGGCCCTAGTAGGCTTCGACCCTGCAGGGCCCCTACGATTTGCTGATATCTCCCTGAGTCGCGCGTGGAACAGTACGCGCCGTCGACGACTTGGGCTCGGTCTGGACGGTTACTAGACGGTCGGACGACGAGCCACCAATTGCTCGCCGTCCGCAAGCCCGCGCCTACTTTGGCCGGAATCCCGTTGGCGGTTGGGGCGTGAGGACCGTTGCCTCACGCGATCGGCCGCCTCCTTTAGAATTTTGGCTAACACTTATTGGTATTTATCCTAAGAACATCCCAAAAAATAAGTAAACCGTAATTTTATTTTTGACGTTATGCGTTTAATTTGTTTATGATGCTAACGTAAATAGACCGGTGAAGCAAAAAAAAAATTAAAAAAAAAATAATCACTTGCTTTTATATAAAGCTGGAGACAAAGCAAACTTGCTAACACTCTTTTAGGCAGTGATCATACGCGTCAATCATAATGTGTGTGCATCAGTTATTATCCGGCCTTCTGCATCTATGTACTCTGTGGCACGGGGATTCATAATATCAAAGCGAAGAATCTGGTACGGCAGACAATAGGTATACTCTCATTGTTCGTGGTCTTGCATGCACGAGCGTATGGATTAAGCGATACACAATGCAGAGTCAACTTCCCTGATTACGAAGATAAAACAACCTGCTGATTAAATTATTGTGGAGTTAAGTAGGCCGTTTGTTTTGTTAGGATGGGCTTGTATAGCCAGGTGTAAGGGAAAAGGAGGTTTACCGGTGAGTCGTTTTTGTTACGAATATTTGTGCTTACTTAGTTTAAGTTGTGTAACAACACTGAAACACCTCGGCAAGGCCTTGATAATGTGATATTTTGCCGGCGATAATGAACGATTTTCAGAAATGCATGTGATCGATTGTGTTAGCGAATAATCAACGTGGTACTATCTGGAGGCAACAGTCCTTGCACACATGCACGATCTGCGTATGGAGATGCAACGCCGGGGCGAAACTCCGCTGCCGCGCTAAGTCGCAGCATGGCGGACAAAGCTCCGGCGGGTTCTCATGGAGAAATGGCGACAGCGACTGTCGCCACCCAGTGCTGGGCACGCCACAATAATGGCGGTAAGTCCCCTCTTGGAGGCGTGGTTGGAAAGACCTCACGGCGTCCTCACCTTCCGTATGACGTAGGTTCTCACCGAACACGGTAAGTTCGGGAAGTTACTGCACTGGATTCGTGCGGAAGCGACGCCCGGGTGGACCACCCGGAGGACACGGTGGAGGTGTGCCCCGCTTGGGCAGAGCAACGCCGTGTCCTCGTGCGGGCGATCAGCGGCGGCGATTTCTCGCGCCGGACCTTGGTACAGGCCATGGTCCGGAGCGAAGAGGAGTGGCAGGCGGCCGCCTCCTTCTGCGAAGCAATAATGCTAGCAAAGGAGGCGGCCGATCGCGTGAGGCAACGGTCCTCACGCCCCAACCGACCGCCGGGATTCCGATCCTGATTTCCAGCCACCATAGGCGCGGGCTAGCGGACGGCGAGCAATGGGTGGCTCGCCGTCCGACCGTCCGGTAACCGTCCGGACCCAAGTCGTCGAGGGCGCGTATTGTTCCACGCGCGCCTCCAGGAGTGGGTTTTTAGTCAGTAAAAGTCTGACACTATTTCACGCTCCGTATAACTATTATTTTTGTTATTTATTCAATCTGCTAACAATTTGACTGGCTGGTTTCATTGATTGAATTCAACTATTCTTAAAACAGTGACTTCTGAAGCTTACTCCTCAGTAACGACTAGGTCAACTGGTTTGAAAAAAAAATGTTTATTATAGATTCATGTGCTAAAATTAATAACATGTTATTTACTCCTTTCAACCGGCTTTGATCTTTAGAAATATGTTTACACAAAAATTGCTGACGAGTGTTCTTCAGAATGTATATAGCATATGTAAATCAATCAAAATTTCGCAAAGAAAATGAATTTAAAGGTAACAGGCGTGTGCATTTAACTCCAATCAGATGTTTAAAGGACTTATTAATATATTATATGGCAATGGGAAGGGCACATTACTTGCAAAACAGATGGCCGTTGGGGCCAAAAGGCTCTGGAATAGCAACCGCGTACTGGAAGACGCAGCGTTGTAAGACCTCCCACAAGGTGGACCAACGACCTCGTGTAGGTCCCGGGAATTCGATGGATACGAGACCCAAACAACCGTTCATTGTGGCGACACTTGGTGGGAGGCCTACATATGTCTGAGTGGACGTCTTTCGGCTGAAATGATGATGATTAAAAACGAAATGGTCAGCAAAGATTCATGGTAAAATCAATCCTTGATAATGCTTGTAGATATTCTTTATCGTTTAAAGAAATGTTCAAAGTATTTATTAATATGTTTTTTTTTTGTGATACAGTAGGTCTTATAGTTAAGTTATTGTAATACAAAAAACTGGGCAAGTGCGAGTCGGACTCGCGCACTGAGGGTTCCGTATAAACTTACCTATGAAAACAGTTCGATTCCCGAATTGAGTTAAGAAGATTTTTCCGAATCGCATAAATGGTTTTTTTTGTGACGAAACTGCTAAACTTTTCAGATTTTTTGCTATAATTGTGCTACAAGACCTAGCTTCATGCCAAATTTTAGAATTATAGGTCAACGGAAATTACCCTATGAATTTTAATTCCCTTGAGAGTTTCGGAATATACATTTTTAGCGACATAAACGGCTGTATCTTCTGTATCGAAGTTCCAGTGCCTACCTTCCGGCTCCATCATCATCATCAGTCCACTTTGATGATACCATTTTCAACATAACTGTACGGAACGGTACGCCATACGGTATTATCATAGTCAATTAACTATCTTCATTGTGATAATAGATATCACAATGTGTATCAATGTAATCACATTGAGTATAAAGTTCCGTTTACCATTTCTGGTCTTCTTCATCAGTTCCACTTCATCAAATATTACCATTATCATTTGATAAAGTGGAACTTTTTGACTGAAAAAGCTTAAGTTCTCGATGAACATACCAAAGTCACCATATGGTTGCCTATAATACTTGTAGAGTTGCCTCGATTCCTCATGGATTTCATCATCAGAACTGGATTCTGAAAAAAATGGGGCCAATTGGAAAGCATATCCTATAAGAGGACAAAAAAATTTGCAAATCGGTCCATAAACGACGGAGTTCTGAGGTAACAGACATAAAAAAAAAACATAGAACCGAATTGATAACCTCTTCCTTTTTTTGAAGTCGGTTAAAAAAGGGAGTAGTCTGTGGTGTACTGCTCGCAAATTAAGTTAAACTAAATTTATATAAGCATTACCTTTACATTTTTTATTCTTCTGTTTCTTTCATCTTTTCTTTTATTATTATGTGTGTACATAAATAGTTAAATAAATAAATATTAGTGTGAAATTTGATGGTTATAAAGTTTTAATTTTATCACGTATATGGTGCATGGGTTTTTTTATGAAGGTTTTCTAACTATAGTACTAAGCTTTCAGCTTTCGAGAACCATTTTATATTACCAAAAACGGAAGGCACTGAATAAAATACATCTGTGTCAAAAACATCAACCATCTACCTCCACAAGGAACTATCCTTTCTCATAAACCTACGAATCCCTACCTTTGCAACCAGTTCTTTTGAGCTAAAAAACACGCAACTTTGAATAGACAGGCGTCACTATTCGGGAAACAATGGTCGTTCCACGTCCCGAGGCCACTCCAGCCGCCACGTTTTTCAGCTCGGCGTCCTTTAACACGTTCCTGTGACGTCAGCAAGCTTCGCTACTTGTTCGAGTGTGTCATTGTGAAGGTACCGCTGGACAGTTCAACATTAAATTAGGATATACGTCTACCTAAAGCGTGAGCGGCAATAAATTTGTATTTTTGCTTGTGTACTTAGGACTCGTATATGGTGTGGAACGAATCGGATTTCGTGATGATTATAAACATAGCAAGTTGGTATTACTCTTTAAAAAAGTCAACATATTATGTTGTAGTATGAAAAAAAATATTCTGTGTAACCTACAAAATATAGGTAAATTTTAATTTAAGCAACGAAAAGTCAATAGCATATTAAGGCTTATAATGTTCCCACAGCTGGGACTTACGGCCCATTCCTTCTCCTAAGAAATGGGTCATAATCCACTGTGGATCCGGACCGGAGTACCCAATAGGTATGGATTAGAAGATGTCACATATCTTCGAATTTTTGCTTTTACAATATTTTTCTTCACCAGTTTAAGAGCACTGACGATGAAATAAATTATACCATGTAAAATTACTGCCTCGACTCATAATCGGGGCTTTTTCCATTAGGCTATCACTGCTCGACATTAGTAGATCGACATTTAATCATAATAGAGGACCTATTCAGATCGTCTTAAGCAAATTAAGACGATCTGAAGAATCTTCGAAACGCATAATATACACACAACAGTTTCTGATTTACTCTGCATTTGTTGGTCAACTGCCTTGAACAAGGGTCGAGTAATCTAAGCAGGGACTACAAAATTTCGCTCGAAAAGGTTCAAAATTTTCCCAATGACGAACCGTGGTCCGATTACGGTTATGTTAGACTTATATTTTATAGACAGAATGGATTCGGGTAATGCTAGTTAGTAACTTTAATTATATTATTTCATTAACATTTAACATTTCTCAGTTCTAGTTATTGTGTTGTTTATTTCTCAGCCTAAATAAATTCAAAATGTTGGGAATGATATTTGTTTTGGGATCATGTTATTTACATTAATTTATGAGTCTCATTTTATGTTAATATTGGTACAACGTTCGTTAGTTTAGGTCACCAAAAACTCAGATCGCACTTGGTTTGTTAACATCACAATAATTTATAGATAATGTTATATAATTTGTGATTTTTAAAATAGAACTAACCCTGCTCAATAAATGCATTGACTACAGGGCACAATGACGTCTTCAAATTGTCATAATTCGAGCGTGAGAGAGGGATAGCATTATTTGTCCTGTATAGCTCCGTTTCTCTCTTACACCAGAATTATGATGATTTTTAGACTTCATTGTAGTATTAAACTACAGTCATTGTGTTATGATAATCATCATCATCATCATTTCAGCTGAAAGACGTCCACTGCTGGACATAGGCCTCCCCCAAGTGCCGCCACAATGAACGGTCCTTTGCGTCTCACATCCATCGGACTCCCGCAACCGTTACCAAGTCATCGGTCCACCTTGTAGGAGGCCTTCCAAAGCTCCAACACTACGTCTTCCGGTTTGTGATCGCTATTCCAGAACCTTTCGGCCCCAACGGCCATCCGTTCTGCGAGCAATGTGCCCTGCCCATAGCCACTTAAGTTTGGCGATTCTTCGTGCTATGTCGGTAACCTTGGTTCTCCTGCGGATATCCTCATTCCTGATTCGATCACGCAAGGAAACTCCGAGCACAGCTCTTTCCATTGTCCTTTGGGTGACTTTAAGTCTTCTGATAAGGCCCATTGTAAGCGACCGCGTTTCGGAGCCATATATCATCACTGTCGTCATCGGAGCCATATGTGATTGTTATGATAATATTAGCTTAAAATAGCGTGTTTAAATCTTACTGTTAACTAAAAAATCACTACAGTTATTTTACTTATCTTTATCTAGTGTTATTTGAGACAAGTCTTTATCAAATGAATCGGCTCATCGTGCCACATCTGAGCGTTCTAATAAAGATAGAGCCATCAACATGACAACTATTATAATTTGCAGCAGACAAAAGCAAAATTGGTTTCCTTTCCGTTCACTCAACAACACAACCGCTCTATTCTGGCCTCAAAAGTTACGTTCCTGTCCCTAGGTACACTAATTGTCTTTTGAATAAACAATAAAATGGATAGTTTCAAAAAAGACTCAATAGTTCTCTGAACTCTCATTTGAATTGGTAGATTCATCAATATAAACAGGTACATTTAAATAAATGAAATGGACAGATTTGCAAACAGTTTTCTTCTCATTAACGAAAAACATAAATAAACCATTTTATTTACACGAAGCACATTTATCATGTGCAACTATTTACGGATAACCTGCATCTTTCAACAGTGAACAATTCGGGCCATACGTTTTTGCATCGCGTTTTTGAATGAATAACGATGAATCGCTGTGGTCGCAGCTTGCACATTAGCATACACCGGAATACTCAGATTTTTACGTTGTTTTTCTGTTTATTTACGATACTAAATTTTACTGGTTTTGCTATATAGGTACTAGTACACAGGTAATTGTTTTTCTATCAGATACGCCCGTTGTATTATAGCCTACTAATATTTTAAATGGGAGTAAGGGGAGAACGGAACTAAGATCTTATCCGACCCTATTGTCAACCTCACCTGCACGCGCCGGATGGTGGCGGGGTGGCGTATTACTGCCCCGTGGTGCTCCCTGCTAGACAACAGAAGAGGCTCTGGCGACCGAGCAAATGGCGGGATAACCATTCACCTGACTGGGTAACCGGTTGGAAGAGGCTAAAACGGCCTTGGGATTTAAATAACCCCTAAAAGGCTTAAATGCAGAAGGCAAGGGGAAACCACTGCATAACAAATTCCCAAGAAAGTCATCATGAAGGTACAGTCAAATACACAGAGGAGGCCATGCGACCCGCTTAGCAACCGGCGCCGTGCTGCGTCCGGGGCAGACGGTGGGAAATTGGCTACCGGCCATACGGTTGTAGGAGACCAGGAAACGTATGGAAAACATGCTATTGGAGACTCCATGAAAATGCGACATATTCAAAAGATAGGGACATGGAATGTTCGCGGTTTACTTCAACCAGGCAAACTAAAGATCCTAGAGAAGGAGTTAACGAGGTGTGGCATTAATATCTGTGGCATTAGTGAAACTCACTGGAAGAACAACGGTCATTTTCTCACAGAGACACATGCCATATACTTCTCTGGAAATGACCATAATAGCAGAAATGGAGTTGCCTTCCTTATTCCAAAAAATCTAAGGAATAGTGTAATGGAGTATGAACCTGTTAGCGACAGGATAATGAGAATAAAGTTTAAAGCGACACCTGTGAATTTTAATCTCATTCAGGTTTATGCACCGACTAGTGCTGCATGTGATGATGAGATAGAGAGCTTTTACACAGAACTGGAGAGTACCATCGAAAAGATTGCCAATAGAGAAGTTTTGATCATCCTGGGTGACCTTAACGCTAAAGTGGGAGCTGATGCACATCACCTAAGTCATTGTGCGGGTAAATTTAGCTTAGGGCAACGCAACGAGCGAGGGGAGCGGCTCATTCAATTCGCAGCTGATAACGGTTTGGTAGTATCCAATACATTCTTTGAACATCACCAGCGCAGACTATATACTTGGATATCGCCAGACGGCAGACATCGCAATCAAATTGATTATATCCTGATTAGATCGCGATGGAAAACTTCCATCAAGAATGCTCATACTCTACCGGGAGCAGACTGCGGGTCAGATCATCAATTGCTGATATCGAAAGTGCATCTAAAGTTAAGAGCAGTTAGGAAACTCGAGACACGACGAAAGATTGAAGTAACTGACAATGCGAAGTTTTTAAGTGCACTGGAGCAAGCGATGATACCGTGGACGAGCGTAGACTCCAGCACAGAGACTCCAGATCAGTTGTGGGATCGGTCTAAAAACGTTATGGTGAGCTCGAGCGATGAGTCTGGTGTAAACGCACGGAAACGGAAACGGCAGCATTGGATGAGCGATTCAACGTTAAGTCTTGTGGAGGAAAGGCGAAACATGAAAGCATCTGGAGCTGATATAAGATCCCTCAACGAAATGTCCGCTAGAATTCAGAAAGCTTGTAGGCGGGACCAGAACGACCAACTTCGGGACATTTGTGCAGAAGTGGAAGTCCTTGCAAATAAGCATGAATCTAGGGACCTACACCAAAAAATTCGCGCCATCACAAAAACCCTGAGTAGCAAGACCTGGGCCATCGAAAACTCAACTGGAGAAACGGTGACGAACATAGAAGCAATAGCTGAAACTTGGAGATAATATTGCCAGTCTCTCTTTCAAGACCCGAAATCGGAGTGTTATGCCCCTACGGATCCCGGAAACGAAGATCTTGAGCCTGATATTCTGAAAGATGAAATACGAGCCGCTATTAAGCATCTGAAGAACGGCAAAGCCACAGGGGCGGATGCAATACCGATCGAGACAATCAAAGCATCGGGCGAATATGGTGTCCAAATCTTCCACACTCTATGCATTAAGATATGGCTCACGGGGCAATGGCCAAAAGAATGGGCTCACACTATTTTTGTCCCCTTGCACAAGAAGGGTTCCACCAAGACGTGCAGTAATTACCGACTTATTGCTCTTATCTCTCACGCAAGCAAGATTTTACTGCAGGTACTGAACGAGCGTCTAAAGTCCTACTTGAGCAAAGAAATTGCTCCTGAACAGGCTGGTTTTGTTAAGGGGAAGGGAACCCGGGAGCAAATTTTGACGGTTCGACAAATTATAGAGAAAGCCAGAGAATTCAACAAGCCTACCTACATATGCTTTGTGGACTTCTCTAAGGCGTTCGATTCCGTTAAATGGCCCAAACTCTGGGAAACGCTGACGGCGATGGGTGTTCCAAAACACCTGGTACACCTCCTGCGAAAACTGTATGAGAATGGTACAGCCTCAGTACGCGCAGATGACATTCAATCCAATCACTTCCACCCCAGCGCCGGAGTCCGTCAGGGATGTATTATTTCTCCACTACTGTTCAATGTGTACACAGAGCTCATAATGAGGATTATACTTGAAGACTGGACAGATGGCATCTCGATTGGTGGCTTGAAGATCTCCAACCTGCGATATGCTGACGATACCACTTTGTTCGCCACCAGTACCCAGCACATGGAACAACTTCTCGCCAAGATGGAACGGGTTAGCCTTGAGTTTGGACTTAAGATAAACCGGAATAAAACGAAAGTGATGATTGTCGACCGCATGAATAACAATTCTCCAGAAATTACACAAATTGCTAATTGTGATGTGGTGCAATCATACATTTATCTGGGGGCCTTAATTACGAACAACGGTGGATGTATCGATGAAGTGAAGAGGCGTATGGCAATTTCCAGGTCTGCGATGGACAAGTTGAGGAAAATATGGAGGAATCGCAACATATATAGAGCCACAAAAATCCGGCTAGTTCGGGCACTTGTATTCCCCATATTCTTGTACGCCGCAGAAACGTGGACCTTACGGGAAATAGAGAAGAAGAAGATAGACGCCCTAGAGGTGTGGTGCTGGAGGAGAATGCTCGGAGTATCGTGGACTGAATTCCGTACCAACGAGTCTATACTTCGGGAACTTGGCATCAAGCAGCGTTTATCGTCTTTGGTACAGTCTCGTATTCTCACCTTTTTTGGTCACGTATGCCGCAGAGGGGAAGTGGCTATTGAGCGACTTGTGGTTCAGGGAAAGGTTGAGGGTACCAGGCCACGGGGAAGGTCGCCTATGAGGTGGACTGACCAGATTAAAGCGGCAGTAAGTGGCTCATCATCACTGCACGAATGCACGAGGAAGGCGGCCATCAGAGAGGAGTGGCGGCGCGTTGTGAAGCTTGCCACCAACACCTGAAGTGATGACCACGACCACTCTGTCAAGAGTGATATCGACAAGGAAGAAGAATATTTAAAAGGTAAATGTTGTTAGTCCGCCTCAGCAGATTTGGATAAAATTGATTTAAAAACCATAGAGGATAGGATTATGTCCTGGTAGTAGACCGTATGTTCCTGTGTCACAATTTTGGTTTATATTATACGCAAAACCACTGTCAAAAATTGCTTTTTTAACTATAAATGAAGCATAAAAATAATGCTGAAAAGTTTAATGATTCAGAAATGTTGATACCGAGATGTTATGTAAATATATTTATAAGCATGTTTGATATAAAATTGATACAAATTTTAAATGTATTATGCTTAAGTTAGCAATAAAAGTTATTTTATTTTACCTGAAATAAATCATTCTAAAAAGATAATTAAAATACTACATTGTAATGCTGTTAAGTAGTAGGTAAACTAACGACCATAAAACCCGTATTAAAAATAGACAATATAAAGCAACCTAATAACAGAAAAAATCAAAAGCCAAAATGGCTGTCTATACCTTCGCGTAAACACAAAGTAAGAAATACGACTCCAAGCAATAATCTGAAAATTAAACGAATAGTCGATTAATTCGTTTAACATCAGGCAGGCGATATTTCGTGATAATCTGAAGCAGTTAAAAATATTACTAGAGACTTTGACTATTTTCGAAATTACTCGATGAACATCCGATTGTTTTGTAGAGTCCAAAAAGTTTTTAATTAGCAATGTTAATCCTGAATTTCGGCTGCAACATTTATATGATCTTTTTTGCAACTTTGTACGTGATAATTCGAATGGCAATCTGTTGAACTGGAACATTTCGACTCGAATTATCGAAAGCATTTTAATATGAAAATGGCAATCGACGTAAGGTTCGTTTCTCTTTAATCTTCTGCCAGCAACTTCACTTGCGTGAAAGTAGAAAATTATTACTTCCGCAATACAAAATATTCTATGTTCTATTCCAAGATATGGCCTACCCGTGAGATAAATTTCATCCAATCGTGTAATACACAACACGTACATATAAACTATCACATTTATAATATTAGTCTTCAAGATTTTTTTTAATATTTGACGGCGCATCGCAAATATGTCGTATTTAAACGGCTGCTGTCAGCTGTCACCGATGACAGCTTCTATTGATTGGTGACAGTTAGTGTCAAATGTCATTGTCAGACGTCAGAATAAGAGTGGCAGCCGTCACTCTAGCGGAGCGTCGGGCGGGTGGGAGCACGGCGGCCATGTTGAAGAACACTTTTTGAACGAGAGCCGACCGTGCACCACGTGCTAGACGAATCGCTGATATTCTGCGTCATCCTAGTGTGAAATGCAATTATCATAGTGAACTTGATTACTGATTGACTTTAGCTAGAATATAGGACAGTTATTTTGTGAATCAAGCTTTGTTAACGTAAATTATAGTAACTCTGATCAAAACTCGAGTGTTAATTAAAATTACCATTCCTTGCCCAATTACCCACGATTGACCAACTATGGCGGACTCTGATGAAGGCCCTCCTGCGCCGACATCAGAAGTGGGATCCCACGGGCTGCGACCAGAAGAGACGAGATCATCATTGGAAGACCATGGTGCCACACAATTACTAAGCAACATGGAAGCACTACTCTCGCGAGTGGTCTCAATGTCACAGATGCCTAGCACAAGTACAGCTGCCATCCAACTTTTGCAGTTCAACCCAGACGACAGTGATGCTGACATAGAAGGTTGGTGTAACGTTACCGAAATGATCGTGCAAAAAAAGTGTTTAGAAGGAGTCGAGCTACTTATGGCTCTCACAAGTGCACTAAAGGGTCGCGCAGCCTCTAGCATAACTAGATTAAATCTAACCGAGCTGACTTGGCCCTTAGTAAAACAGTCCTTACTGGTCAAGTTTTCAAAGCCGAAATTGCCGCAAGACCACTTTGATGATATATTGCGGTTCCAGATTGGAATAAAAGAAACTGCATCTGAATCTGCAATGCGGTTGTGGAATATGATTGAGCGAATACCCAAGACTGACATGCCTGAAGAAGTGATTACTGGATTTGTGGTATCTGTGCTCTACCAAAAAGACGGTGTTATACGTCGTGAGCTGAATGCTCATCTCATTAGTAGTAGATCTCAATTGTTCCGGATTCTAGGCGGCATTTCTTCAAAGCGGCGCCTCGAATCAGAGATGCAAGAACTAGAAGTGAAACGACCCCGTATGAGCGATACACGGTTCCCTAGAAAATGCCATTGGTGCGGATTATCTGGACATTGACAAGCTGATTGTAGGAAGAGACGTGAAAACGCCGGATCATCAGTACAAGCAGACGCCTCGAACTCTTCGCGTCTTGCTGATAGGACACCAGCTGTCACCTGCTACGTGTGCGGCAAGCAAGGTCATGTGGCGACAGTTTGCCCCGACAGAAAAACTGGTGGAGGAGCGGCAGTCAAGGAGGTCAACCTGTGTGGACAGCGCACTTCGAGGGGCATCCTAAATACTTCATCCGGTGAGCCCGTTTTGTTTTTATTTGATAGTGGGTCGTCTTGTTCGCTCCTCAAAGAGAGTTTTTGCTGTAAATTTCCAGGTACTGTGTGCAATTCTCTTGTCTACCTAACTGGGATCGGGGGTGATGATGTTAGGTGTGATACTCAAATTTTAAATGAAGTAAAAGTAGGTGAAATAACTCAGACCTTACTTTTTCATATGGTACCGGATTCTTGCCTATCGGACCCTGTCATAATAGGTAGGGATATCTTAGAAAATGACATTGGCGTCCAAATAGATCAAGACCAGCTTAAATTCTTTTCTAATAAACAGTCTAATTCTTGTGAGTTGCAACCGAATAGAATAACTTCCGATTCAATTGACACTGATCTCGAAGGTGAAGATAGGGAATCTTTAGTGAAACTGCTCAATAAATATGCTCAATATTTTATAGACGGGGTTCCAACTAGAAAGGTTAATACTGGTATGTTAGAAATTAATCTAATAGACCCACACAAAATTGTCCAAAGATGTCCTTATAGATTAGCGCCACCAGAAAAGCAAATTGTAAGAGAAAAGGTTCAGCAACTTTTAGATGCCGGGATTATAAGAGAGAGTACTTCACCCTTCGCTAGTCCGATACTCCTAGTTAAGAAAAAGGATAATACAGATAGAATGTGCGTCGATTTTCGGGAACTTAATTCTAATACTCGACCCGAACACTATCCACTGCCGCGTATAGATGATCAAATAGACCAACTCACAGGTGCCCGATTCTTCACTTCCCTCGATATGGCCTCTGGTTTCCATCAAATCCCTGTTCACCCTGATTCAGTAGAGAAGACAGCATTTGTGACGCCAGAAGGCCAATATGAGTACTTAGCCATGCCGTTCGGTTTGCGCAATTCCCCATCTGTATATCAGAAATGTATAACGAAGGCACTATGCCACCTTAAGAATAAACCCCTGGTATATATGGATGATATTCTCTGTCACTCTAAAAGCGTTCGCGAAAGCCTGGAGCAGTTACATGAAGTTTTAGGCGCGTTATCTGAGGCAGGATTTTCACTCAACTTAAAAAAATGCAAATTTCTTAAATCAAAAATTGATTATCTGGGATATTCGCTTCAAAGCGGTGAAGTGAGGCCCAACCTTCGTAAAATACAGGCCCTGGTAGATGCTCCACCCCCAAAAACAGCAACACAAGTCCGGCAATTTCTTGGTTTGGCCTCTTATTTCCGCAAGTTTATACCTGGTTTTAGTCACACAGTCGGCCCATTGTATCCACTGACGAAACTTAAGGGTCCCATCAAATGGACTGACAAATGCGAGGACATACGTAGGACAATTATTGGCATACTGACATCTGAACCAGTCTTAACCATTTTCGATCCCGAGCTGCCAGTCGAGTTACATACCGATGCCAGCTCCGAAGGCTATGGCGCAATCCTTATCCAAAAAAGAGATAATTTACCTCACGTTATAGAATATTTTAGCCAACGCACAAGTGATACAGAGTCCCGCTACCACTCATACGAACTGGAGACGCTGGCAGTCGTACGAGCGGTAGAACACTTTCGTCATTACCTCTACGGGCGACGCTTCACGGTCTTTACTGATTGCAACACGCTAAAAGCATCTAAGTCAAAAGTAGACCTGACACCACGTGTTCATCGCTGGTGGGCTATCCTTCAGGAATACGATTTTGAAATCGTATATCGTAAAGGCCGTGGAATGGAGCACGCAGACTATCTCTCTAGAAATCCCCAACCCGATACAAATTCACCTTCCTCAACATCTTCTGTCAAAGGACGAAAAGATGTCAAATTCGTAGAACTGCATAAAGGTTGGCTTTCGGTAGAACAAAAAAGAGATTCTGAAATACAAGATCTGATTTTTAAACACCATAATAATGATTTCCCCGAATCCGTAGCAGAAACGTATGACGTCAGAGACGGTATCTTGTATAGGAAAATTGCTCGGAACAAAATTGTATCATGGTTGCCCGTTGTCCCTCGCTCGTTGATTTGGACTTTAATTAGTCACATTCATAGCGAACTTCAACACTTAGGATACGACAAAACGCTAGACAAAATTTATGAACAGTATTGGTTTCCCCAGATGTCCAAGTGTGTTAAGAAATTTATAGAAAGCTGTATTATATGTAAGGCATCAAAAGGCCCTTCCGGAGCTCAACCTGTTCAGCTCCACTCCATTCCAAAAGTGTCTTTGCCCTGGCACACCATCCACATTGATTTTACTGGTAAGCTCAGTGGCAAAAGCGACCGAAAAGAATACTGCTCGGTAATTATCGACGCTTTTACGAAATACGTATTACTAGAACACACCTATTCATTAGACGCAACTTGTGCTGTGCAGGCCGTAAAAAAGGCAGTATGTCTTTTTGGTGCACCGAGACGTATAATTGCTGATCAAGGCCGTTGCTATGTAAGTGCAGAATTTAAAAATTTCTGCACCGAGCATAAAATCGACTTGCACTTTATAGCAACTGGTTCTGCTAGGGCTAACGGACAAGTCGAGCGTGTTATGCGAACGCTCAAGAGTCTTCTCACAATTAAAAAAAAAAAAAACAAAACGACTTGAAATTAGTGTTATAGCGTGGCTCAGTTGGAGCCGCGATTTGAAATTAGTGTTATGGCACGGCTCCAACTGCTCGACTCTCAAAGTCCAGTTCGTCTTGACTCGTACATATTCCACGATCTCCTCAACCTTCGTGGTATGATGTAGTCTCGAAACGTACAGCTGCGTCGTGAGTGTTGCTGGACGCAGCAGCATGTTGGGTCCTGCCAGTGTGGTACCGCACTGGTTCTGAAAAGTAGGGTTTTTTCTCTTCTTCTTCTCTACCTTTGTGCAGACACGTCCGTACTTGACCGTGCATTGTACTGCAAAAATAAAAATCTTAATAGCTGCCCGATACCTGAGTTTACGTCCAGATGATGGCAATATTATCTACCTATATCTTTGAGGCGTGGTTGGAAAGACCTCACGGCGTCCTCACAGGTTCTCACCGAATACGGTAAGTTCGGGAAGTTCCTGCACCGGATTCGTGCGGAAGCAACGCCCGGGTGTCGCCACTGTGTGGACCGCCCGGAGGATACGGTGGAGCACACGGTAGAGATGTGCCCTACTTGGGCAGAGCAACGCCATGTCCTCATGGCGGCTATCTCTCGCACCGGGCCTTGGTACAGGCCATGGTCCGG
The DNA here is from genome assembly GCA_961205895.1 of Mythimna pallens. NCBI lineage: Eukaryota > Metazoa > Arthropoda > Insecta > Lepidoptera > Noctuidae > Mythimna > Mythimna pallens. The sequence goes on from OY540834.1 coordinate 14,996,641, forward strand.
AGCGAGGAGGACTGGCAGGCGGTCGCCTCCTTCTGCGAAGCAGTAATGCTAGCAATGGAGGCGGTCGATCGCGTGAGGCAACGGTCCTCACGCCCCAACCTCCGCCGGGATTCCAATCTCGATTTCCGGCCACCGTAGGCACGGGATTGAGGACGGCGAGCAATGGGTGGCTCGCCGTCCGACCGCCCGGTAACCGTCTAGACCGAGCCCAAATCGTCGACGACGCGTACTGTTTCACGCGCGCCTCAGGGAGATCTCAGCATAGGTCATCGATCATAGCAGGGTCGAAGCCTACCGGGGCCATGGGTAGTGTGAAAGTAAAACCCGGGGCCCTGGGACGATGGCAAAGATTCCTTCTTTGCCTTCGTCCCAGAGCCCCGGTTGTGGGCCAGAAGTGGGTTTTTAGTCAGTAAAAGTTTTACAATATTTCTGCGTTATATTATTAAAATTTATGAGAGAGTACAATAACAAAATAATCATTCTATGTGTCTCCGAAGTCTATAATATTTAATGTTCATATTATAAAAAAAAGAAGCTAATAAACAAATACATTCTGAATCAGTTAGTCCTGTTATTTGCTAGTGGTTCATTGATGTCTCATTACAACATAATAGGTTATCAATTTGTTATGTCTGCAAGTATTTTTTATCATCACTTTAGGTTCTCTACATAAAGCCTCATACATTAAGCATTTTAAGAACCTCATCTAGCTATCTAGGTAATTTGAGACGTAAGAACTTAAAACTTATTCATCGTAGGTACATATCTGTCTCTTAACATGAGATTTAGCAAACTAAACCCGTTCAATTTGTTAAATGATGCTATAAAAGATTCCACACAAAAGGTGACCTCCATTCTATTGTACTTTGACCTTTCGACCCTTAAATCATACATTTTAATATTAATGGTCGTGTTTGCCAAGTTCTACATATGTTTGAAGAATGTAAATGGCCTTCTAGAGTTATTAAATAAATATTTTCTGTAACGATGGTAATAAAATATTTTCTTCGTCTTGGAGAAGGTTGGTAGGTAGTTGGTCGCAGATAAGGAATATTTGTGACAAACAATTTTGTTGTATGTGTAGATAATAAATTTCTGATAAAGGAAAGTATTGTCAAACTGGAAATAATAATCTAATACCAGTTATTATAATAGTCACTTGAAGAGCTCGTGGGGTACAATAAAATATTTTAAATAACAAATTTTGATTATTTTGTTGTAAATATAATGAACTCGCCGACCGTTGCCACGGCGCCGCTCGCTTCGCTCACTCGGCTCGCGCGCGGTTTGTCACAGTTCTAAACTAACCTAAACTATTTCACCCAGTTCAAAATGAATAATCATATCTACAATCTCCCGCAGAATTTTTTTCATTATTGTCTAATTGTCTAATCGCAGGCAGACTGTATGATTCATCATATTAAACTGGGTGAAATAAGTTCGGTTAGGTTAGAACTGTGACAAACTGTGCGTGATCCGAGTGAGCGAAGCGAGCGGTGAACGCTACCGGCGAACGCTACGTCCAAGTCGCTCGCAGATTTTATTTCACCACTTTCTAATTAACCGGGTTTTCAAAATATCCGAAGTAACAAATTACCCTGTGCATACATAATAAATATATAGTGTTGTATTGAGAGATTTTTATCTCGCGCGGGCACCACAGGACCGGCAGCGGCGGTGGTGGTCGTGGCACGCATCGCTCGTACACCGATGCCACGTCGCAGGCTGACGTAGCATCGCAACTCTCCCCGCGCTGCTGTTTTCGAGGCTAGTTCCATATAAATCTATGCATAGAAACGCGCCGTCCGCCGCCCGTTTTGCACGCTGACTTCATGTCTGTCCTTCTAAGTCTCATTGTGTTTCCACTGGGGCCATGGGTTAAGTGAAAATGAATCCCCGATCCCTGAAATGCACGACAAAGAAGGAATAAACGAGTGGATTTTAGTCAGTAAAAGTCTGACATACCTTCTCGCTCCGTCTTAAAAAAAGTGAATTGTTTTGACGAAGTTTTATAATATGACATAAAATGCAAAATACCATGATATTTTGTTTATAATTTTTCAAGGGGTAAATACTTCCACTCATTAGAAAATTGATTACAAACGAATTATACATTACTTCATAACGAAAGTTTTTACAATTTATTTATTATTTATGAAGACACGAATATACAAAAAAAAGATAGGAATTTATGTTTCGATTCAATATAAAATACGATTTTACAAACAATGTTGAAGGACCGTAACAAGGTTTTTTAAGAGAAACGTCGTAGTTATTATGTTTGTATTTTCGATATTACACCATCCATCAAGTTACCAACGACGTGTCCAATGTTTTCCAATAAACGTCAACGTGTACGTTCGTTAGGTTGGTAGGAGGTACCTATTATATTCGTAGTATAACATCCATCTACCCTCAGCAAAACACGTTTCGGTGGTTGTGGTGGATGATATGGTTTTCCTGTGTGCCAAATAAACGTGTTTTCTTTCTTTCTTTTCTGGCCCAGCAAGGTCGAAGCCTACTGGAGCCAAGGGTCTGCTTCAAAAAAGAAAGACTTGACCATGGTGTGAAAGGCAACGAAGGAACAAGAGTGGGTTTTTAGTCAGTAAAAGTCTGACAACAAAAAGACGGGGTGATCATTGGATGATTTACTCACCGAAAAAAAAATTATCTGCCCCTCTACAACCTAGTATAAGCATAATTCGATACCCCGCGGTAAGGTTAGTTTTGGCAGATTTCCTTGCGTCTGACTATTCGTACTGACTGTCAAAGATCTACAAATCAAAGCCGAGACCAACGGCTTAATATACTTTCCGAAGCACGGAAGAGTCATGATACATTAAGACGGTCACTCAACCAGTCATCATTATTATAATTTCAGCCTAAAGACTGTTGGAGATAAGCCTCCCCTAAATATCGCCGCAACGAACGGTCCTATGCGTCTCGCATTCCCGCTACTTTCACCAGGTTATCGGTCCACCTTGTGGGAGGCCTTCCAACGCTGCGTCTTCCGGTGCGCGATCGCTACTCCAGAACCTTTCAGCCCTATCGACCATAATCGCCCAACGAGCAATATCCCCACTGCCACTTAAGTTTGACGATTGTTTACGCTAAGTCAGCGACCTTAGTGATTCCTGCGGATCTCATTACTTAAATATTTAAATAAAATTATCCAAATGGCAACATAATTACCAAAGAAATATTTAAAAAAGGTTATCTATTAAATTCGTATTATCTGAGGATAATATCCCGTAAAGTACCACATTTCAGAAAAGGCACAACCGATTCTGTATAAGTCTTGATTTAATTAATGCCATGACAATGGATTAAATATAATCTGGCCGAGCACGAGAGTTAATTTGATCCACGAACCATGTCTGAATTCTGAGGCGCATTCACTAAAATGGATTTCACGATAAGGGAAATATAGGTGAGAGTAAACTCGTATGGTGGCTAATCTATGACGGATGTATTTTATCATCACACGGAGTTAAGAATGAAGGTGCTAATATGTAGTTTATTCAACAGTAAATTCAATAACTTTTGATCATGATAAAACAGCTAACGCCAAGGATATTTTTGTGAGTGACTTATGACTATCATTACCTACTAAACATAAAACCATTTACGGTACTATTTTCCATAAACTTAAAGAGAATCATAATGGAAAGATATATTATTCATAAAGAAAAAAAGTAAGCGTTTTAAGTAAAACATTGATCAAGTCAAATCAATCAGAACTCCAACTAAACATCGAAATTCACATCCAAAATAAATTCACTCCAAGGAGCCGTAAACTATAAAAGGTCTTCAATCAATTTCAAAGAGCACTAACATAATACTAAGGTCGATAGCTAAAATTAACGTTCTGGGTCGAACTCATAAATCACAGAAATACCAATAAGAATAAGCGGTAAATATGCCGCCTCCGTCTCACCCCATCCTTGGCTCTTGGCACATCCAATTTGCCGGTATGATACCCGTACAATCTCGCTAACAATAGAACCACAATGAATGGCGCCTGATCCAGCCGTAAATATATCAAAATTATGTACAGCCCCCGACGGCATAAGTTGAGAAAAATTGTTCTCCTTCGTTTTATTTTTCCTTTGTGTTATTATTGAAATTAATTGGTGTAATATAAATTAATTGGGACCTATCTTCAAATTTATTAGTTTTATTTTATGATTTTAATTAAACTGTTTACATCATTGAGCTTTGTTATTACCTACACTTGAGACTAAGAATAAAAAAATAGATTAAAAAAGTTACAAACGGTGTCTCACTAAGTTATTAAGCATACCTTATAATTTCAAATTTTGCTTTGGAAAATAACTAAATTTACCGACTAATTTAGGTAAACAAATAATATGGATACCGTTCAGCACAGCTTTATTTACCGCTTTTAAAAAATGTCCTGAGGTCGATGAACACACAAAACTAAGTAAGAAACATAACTTTAAAAAAATTAAAAGGTAACATTTCAGCAGCCGGTCATCACGTAACATTCTCAACCTTTTAGATTGTTTCATAAAAAATGTAAGGACGTGCGAATAGCTTCCTTGTACGAAGAAAGGGCAAGATGACCCGGAAGAAAAGCTACAAGAAGCGAAATGTTTCGGAGAAGGTAAGAGGCTCATAAATTCCGGGTTTCATCACGTTCAAGATCTTAGATAAAATAAAAGGAAATTATGAGGAAAAGTCGGAGACATCCAATGTAACAGGTGGGGTACAAAACTACGAAAATGATCTTGGGTAACAAAATATACCATATTTAAATATACGTACATCGGTAACCAAAATCAGTTTTGCTTCATTGTTTATTTTCGAATGTCTTCATCGGTTCTTCACCAAATTTAAACAAGACCAACTCAGAAAAAGATTCCTCAAACAAAAAGAAAAAAAAATTAAAACATTTTTTCTTTTAGGTGGGAAATCATCCAATGATTTTTTTCTGCTTTAGGGCGGAGCGAGAGGGCGTGTCAGCCTCTTACTGACTAAAACCCACTCCTATGTTCCTTCTTTGTCTGGCGTTCCAGGACCCCGATTTCCAGCCACCGTAAGCGCGGGCTTTCGGATGACGAGCAATGAGTAGCTCGCCTTCCGGCCGTCTTGTAAAGCCGGGTATAGACTGCTGTAACATAACATACTATGTAACACGCAGTGATAGATTTAGCTGTCCACATTGTCGCAATGTATCATGCAATGTAACAGAATTCCTATGGTGTGGAAGCCTTGCACATACAAACCGTGAACACTACGCGCGCGAACAGAGCATTTCAACTATGTGAGTACGTGGTACAGTCAGAGGTCAAAAGTGCAGTTGTCCTCTACCAATACTAGGGTATCTAAAATTTCTTTGTAGTAGAAGTTTTATAGTCTACAACTTGTTTAATCAATACTTTAGATTCTATGCTACAAATCAAATCAGGCATGAACCATTGACACTCTTCTACAAAGACATTTTAGACCCTTTAGTATTGATGAAGTGCAACTGCACCTTTGACCCCAGACTATACATCTGGGTTCGTGCGCGCGCTGCGTTCACACCACACTAATGCTTCTTTCATGTTGACGTTGACATGTAACGTTACAGCAGCCTGGCCCTAACTGCTATGCCGGAGGTCGTGGGTTCGATTTCCACACAGGACAAATGTTTGTGTGATGAGCACGATCATTTGTTCTATGTCTGGGTGTAATTTATCTATATATGTATGTATTTAGAAATAAATAAGTATGTTTATCAGTTGTCTAGTACCTATAACACAAGCTCTGCTTAGCTTGGAACTAGACGGCGTTGTGTGATAGTTGTAGAATATTATATAATTATATAGTCTGTACCCAGCTTAACCGTCCGGACCGAGCCCAAGTCGTCGACGCGTAGTGTCCACGTGTTTTATTTACACTTGATGAAAATATTGCTAAACTTCCTACATGAAAACACAAACAGACCAAAAACGAAAAAAAAGTGGCCAAACTTATAAAAAAAATTGAAGTAAATTTTTAGGTACTGAAAGTTCATATTTAAATAAAAAACTTATGAATGCCTCACTGCAGGGCAAAGACCTTGTACAAAGGAAAAATATTTGCTCGCTATGCATATATGTTAAAAGCGCCCTTAAACATTTTATAAATCCCAGTCTAAGTTTTGTTAAACATTTATTCAGATAAAATTCAGCTTAATTTCTATTCAATTATAATTAAATTCCAGTTATTGTAACTGAACAATGTGTTAATTTATAAAAAACCGGGCAAGTGTGAGTCAGACTCGCGCGCTGAGGTTTTCGTACAAACGTACGTATTAAAACAGTCCAATTTGATTAAATTTATCCTAATCGCAAAAAAAAATGTCTTTTTCACCACAGCAGCTCAAACAAGTAGGTTTTGCTGCTTGAAAACAGTGAGCAAAACTCGATTTTGCTTACTGCGTGAGACAAAGTAACTTTTTAATTTTTATTTTTTTTTAGCTATACATTTCGAAACATTCGAACTGCACTGTACTCTGTCTCTTTCTCGCCCTTATAAAAAAGCGAGTGAGAAACATGCCATGTCGAAGTTCATTCCGATTTTGAAATTCCACCACAAAGAAAAACACGTTCGGAAATGCGTAATAAATAGAAAATATTTGTAAAATATAAAATTGTTTTTTTCTTATAAATAATTTATTGAATTTTAAATTGATTATTGTATTTGAACAAAAATAAGAGTACACCTGAGTACTTATAGCAGCAGATAAAACTGGCATTTAACCTTTAAATAATTATTTCAAGTTTCAACGGCAACATTGACTGTTTTAGAACGTGCTTTAAAAAACAGCGAGATTAATAATGTTAAAATAATTGTAAAATATGAACAAAACTAGCGACAGAGATAGTATTTATTTTAATTGAAATCATTATTAAATCTATTACTGTTAATTATTTTATTTCCCAGGTAATATGTGTTCTCGCTGCTGAAATGAAAAATTATGTGTGTAACACGAGAGCAAAACTTTTTGCATCTCAAGCCTTTGAATCCCTCCCCTCGCTCAGGATTCTATATTAGAATCACTCGCTAACGCTCGTGATTCAATCAAAGAATCCTTCGCTTGCTCGGGACTCAAAATTAGCACTCGCAGCAAAAAACAACTTTGCTCTCTTGTTGCACAAATAACTATTTTTTGTGACGCAACTACAAATTTACAATTTGCAGATTTTTTCCTATACTTGTATAAGACCTTGTTTCATGCCAAATTTCAGGATTCTAGGTCAACAGGAAATACCCTATGAATTTTGATTCCCTAGAGAGTGTCGAAATACACGTTTTTTGGCCGTATCTTTTTTTTCGTCAATTCAGAAGTTTGATTTTTTCACAGCTTCAAGCGACTGTAGACTTGATTATATGGTTTTAATTTCAACTCGATACTTCTACGCGCTCTCGAGATAAAGGGTCTTGACAGACGGACAACGAAGTAATCCCATAAGTGTTCCGTTTTTTCCCTTTGAGGTACGGAACCCTAAAAATGAGTATTAATTGAAATGAGTTTATAAATTATTGTATTATGGCGCGCTATAATGAAACAATACAAAGCAGAGACATAGTATATTTTGATACAAGTGGAGAAATTTTTCTGTTAAATTATTCAATAGGCTTCAACCCTGCTGGGCCCCTACGATTTGCTGGCATCTCCTTGAGGCACAAGTGGAACACTGTGCGCCGTTGACGACTTGGGCTCAGTCCGGAACGTTAACCGGATGACCGGACTGCGAGTTACCCATGGCTCGCCGTCCACAAGCCTACGCTTGCGGTGGCTGGAAATCGGGATAGGGATCCCAATGCCTGGGGCTTGACAAGGGCCGATCCCTCGCGCGTGCGACCGCCTCTTTCGATAGCATTACTACTTTGCAGAAAGAGGCGACCATCTGCCATTCTTCCTCTCTCCGGACTATGGCCTGTACCAGGGCCCGGCGCGAGAAGTCGTTACCGCCGACCGCCGCCACGAGGATACGGCGAGTCTACGGTGAACGTGCTGATGATACAGGAATAATTCCAAGGGTGTATCTAAGTTAAATCAAATTTAGTAAACTCAATAAAAATAGGCATCAAAAGCACGAAGAAAATATTTGTTTTCAAAAAATATGCAAAAATAATGTAAAATTACTTGAAATTAATATATCCGTATAAAAAAAAATCTTACTACTACTTACTAACTTATTAGAGCCAATAATTATTCTCGGTTATCACAATGACAACAAAAGGGAGATCATAATCTTTTTAGTGATCAAAATGTACACATTTTGGTATCTGCATACGAAATTCAATCTCGCAGATTGATTCTCTGGTGCCCGTCCGGACTTACAAAGGAGCAATCAACCAATCAGTCTTTCAACGTCTAATGACGACTGCATAGAGAGCCTACCCTAGAGGCAATTATTTATTTATGAATTTATGGCTTAAAATAAACGGTATATTATGTAAAGCTGACACATAATGTTTTGAAGGACGGAAATGGCTATTTGAATTCCGAGTTATGACGTGATCATTTTGAGACTACTCATGTTCAAACATATTTAAATGAATATTAAAATAAATAATCCCCTTTATGTAAATTATAGATTTGAATTTTAATATTTTTCTTTTCCTTTAGCCTAAAAACCTGTCATTGTTTGACATTAAAGTGGGATATTATGGCACGTTCCTAACTCCAATTTTACAAACTAGCTATTAGACGTAAAGAACAACGGGGAGGAAATTGTAGATGAAATTATTAAGTGTCTACATAAATCACCATGATATGCAGCAGCAAAATAATTTACTACGTTTTATCAAATCAAGTTAATGGCTAATCTCAATATCGCAAAAAAAAAATAATTAATAATTGGAAACAGAGTTGATTAGATTTTTACGATAATAAATAATCATGGCTTAGTTTTATTTTTTGCTGGCTTTATTTCATTAGTTTTGGCTAAACTGAACTTTTAATGTTGCCACTAATATAAATCTGGGTCAAGAAACTTAATATGCTTTGCTTTCTGTATTGTAATAATATACTTAGGAAATACATTTCCGCATTAGATAATGAGCATAGAATAAAAATAACTGTTTGTTCTTAGAATATAGTGGTTATAATGACTCAAATGACATCGTAGTGCAATTCGAGTATAGCAAAATCACCAGAAAAAAAGCATGGCATTAAGACATTTCAACTTTCGTCCAGTCTAGGACTTATAAAAAAAAAAACATGACATTATGACATGACATCTTGATGTTTCTTTCAAAAATGCGCCTTTTGATTTTTTTAATTCACAATACCTCCTGGTGAATTTAAAAAATAGTAGGTATTATTGACATAATAATTATACTTAATTACAGCAACGTCAAACTGGAATATCTTTAATACGAAGATTCTGTTAATAGTAGGTAATATCTAAGACAACATTGTTCAGAATATAATCTTTATACTTTGTATAATTTTCATCGTTATACGCTAAAAAAATATGCTCACAAAATTTTGTTAGGGACTTTGCCATGATCCATTTTATGACTGTAGATGGTCTATTCACTGAATGCATTAATCCATTTTTGAAAAATCTGGAACCTACTCCACCGCGGAGTAACATAAGCTACTTTTGAGATCAGTTTAAAAAAAAAAAAACACGGGTTTCGTGAGGTACTACAGAAACTTTGCCACGGCGGGAAAATACAGCAGGTGATAAACTATGCAAGAAAAAACTGTCGGAGCCAGCTTACGTTTGCAGCGGCAAATCCTAGCTATAGATTTCCTTTAGCTGATGCGCATTTTTTGCATGTTATTTTATTATTGTAGTGTTGTGGGTTTATTAAGTGGTCGTATTTTTTAACCAGATTGGCACATAATATTTTTTACTGTATGTTTTCGTATTTTAATTAAATTACTACCAAGTACCTAATCATCAATATTTATTTAAGTACATGTTTAATTTTAGCCTCGTCCTTGCATCATTGCGTAGTGCCACTTGTTAGATAACTAGCGCTGTGTATTTGACACTCATTAAATGCTAAAATGGTAACCCTTTCGATACAGGCATGCTCAGCGCAATTTTATTGTAAGACTCTATCGGTACTATTCTTCTATTTTACTTGACGTTCATAACTGTTGAGTGTATCTATGTCAAATAAATGTTTTATATTCTATCTTTTTGTCCGATTTAATGATGTACCTACAAAGTCTCAGTTGTCCATGTTTTTAACTGACTTCAAAAAGGTGGAGGTTCTATGTTCAGCTGAATGTATTTTTATGGACACAACTCATAAGATCACAGCAGAACCATCGTAACAAGTAAAACAGCCTTGTTTATACGTGTAGTCGATGACTGACTGAAAAAAGAGGGGGAATATATCGCCTGAAGTTTGGGGGCTGAGTCACCCGCATCCGTAGGAGAGTACCCATTTTAAGTCCCTACACGTGGTCCCTGGGTGGTGCTAATCAGGTGGCACTTACTGGTGGTAGGTTTCGACCGATGGCTTGCGACCACCCACTGGGCAAAGACGTTCCGCCAAGCGGCTCAGCCGTGTTCCGGTACGATGCTCAGTGTAGCCAATTCAGAGGAGTTGGGTCGAACTGGTCGTTCCATTGCAAGCAGACCGACCAGGCCCACACTGGTATGGAGGTATCGGGAGACTAGTCGCGGAGGGTAGCGGGATCCGAGGCACGGTGCGCCGCTGGCCGACCGCAGGTAGTTGGGGGCCCAAGTAATGTACCAGCCACACATGAAAGGCTGCCCCGCCAACTGTCGAAAAATCCCGGGATGCGCCATCGTGCTGGTTGGCGACCAGAAGAGAGGGCCCGATGGACACTCCCGGGGGGGCTCGGGCGTCCCCGCAGTCTCCAGACTAGTACCCCAATGATGCCATCCTATCAGTGCTTGCCTGAACGATAGCAGCGTGAAACCCCATCTCACTTCCTTCTCCTCTCCTTCATTCACTCTTATACACAAAATGGCAAAGATTAAAAAGAGACCAGTTAAACAGCGGCAGCACTCCCTCTCTCTTAAAGTGCACCTCAGTAATATCCGAGGATTGCACTCCAATCTCGTCGCAGCGTGGAGACTGAGAAACCTGCTCTTTTTTTTCTTTCAGAGACGCAGATCAGTAGTCTGTCAGACGTGTCGTACTTATCTTACCTAGGGTTTACCCTGGAGCACCATTTTAAACCCCGCGCGGGTGTATGTATGTATGCTCGGGACGACATCTGCTATCGACATCTCCGCAATCTTGAGGACTCCAGGTACTCCATGCTTTGGGCTTTGGTGGACACTGGCATAGATCAAATTGTCTATGCTTGTGTCTACCGTTCGCACAGCGGTGATCAGGAGACAACCAGGCTCACACAGCACCTTAGTGAGGCGGCGGATGTGGCTCAGCAGCGGTACCCTTCTGCCCAATTGGTGATTCTGGGGGACTTCAATGCCCACCATCAGGAGTGGCTTTTCCCATACCAGTGCACAGATCATGCTGGGCGTGAGACGCGGAAGCTAGCGCTAGCGTTAAGTCTTACCCAGCTGGTCCAGGGGGCTACAAGGGTGCCAGATGTTGAGTCACACATGGCCAATTGCTTGGACCTTCTGTTGACTACAGATCCGGACCGGTACTCAGTGTCGATATCTTCACCAATAGGTAGTTCCGACCATTTTCTGGTGAAATCTGTATCCGTCTATTCCCCGCCCGATCCCAGCCTAAGAGGCACCCGGCGGGTTTGGCGATACAATTCAGCAGATTGGGATGGTATGCGTTCTTTCTTCGCATGCTATCCTTGGCAGCCTACTTGCTTGTCTTCCGTTGATCCTTCGTTGTGCGCGGACGCAGTGTCGGATGTGTTGCGTCAGGGGATGGAATATTACATTCCATTCTCTGATGTAACAATGTCTGACAAAGTTTGACCTTGGTTTGGCGCCGAATGTAATCGCGCTGAAGCGCTAAAACATACGGCATACCAAGAATGGGTCGACGCTCCTAGACGCAAAGCAAGTGACGTGACTCAAAAGAAGAGAGCCTATAATAGGGCTGCCAAATCCTGCAAGAAGGTGATGCGGAGGTCTCGGTATGACCACATTAGCCGAATTGGGAACAAACTTGCTTCATACCCAGCAGGTAGTAAAGCGTTTTGGTCCCTGGCTAAATCTGTTGAATCGAACTTCTACCTTCCCTCACTACCACCACTGCTGAAACCCGATGGGTCGCTGGCCCACACCGCTGAGGAGAAAGCTAATCAATTTGCCTCTCTTTTTGCGGAATCTTCACGTCTTGATTCCGGTAACGCGCGGCCCCCTGCCTTTCCTGAGCGATGCGAGACGACTATGGCAGACATACGCATCCATCAGAAGGATGTCCGTAGGGTGCTACGTAACCTTGACGTAAACAAAGCCAGCGGTCCCGACGGGATACCGGCAATTGTCTTAAAAACTTGTGCGCCTGAACTGTCTCCGATCCTGACACGCCTATTTTGTCTTTCGTTTGAGCCTGGAAAAGTACCGATGGCTTGGAAGCAAGCTAACGTGCAACCCGTGCCCAAGAAGGGTAGTCGGGCTGACCCAGCTAATTATAGACCTATCTCGGTAACGTCCATTCTCTGCAAGAGTATGGAACGAGTGATCAATAATAAGCTCCTGGCATACCTAGAAGCTAATGACATCCTCAGTGATCGACAATACGGCTTTCGCCGAAATAGGTCAACTGGGGATCTTCTAGCGTATGCCATTCACATCTGGAGCGAGGCCGTCGAGAAGCATGGCGAAGCACTTGCAGTCTCCCTTGATATCTCGAAGGCCTTTGACAGGGTCTGGCATGATAGCCTTATTGCTAAGCTTCCTTCCTTCGGTCTGCCCACTGGTCTGTGTGACTGGATCGCAGACTTCTTGAGGGGGCGATCCATCCGAGTGGTTATTGATGGCTGCTCGTCCGGTCAAATGGAAATTAATGGCGGGGTCCCTCAGGGGTCGGTACTCTCGGCAACACTGTTCTTGCTGCACATAAACGACCTTCTTAAACCCGGTACCTTTGGGTATGCAGACGATAGCACTGTTTCTGAGAGATACGTGTCCGGTGCACGTGCACAAGATCACAGATCCAGTCTTTCCGAGAGGCTATGGTTGAACGCTTGAACTTCTCCTTGAAGGCAGTATCCGATTGGGGCGATGCCAATCTGGTCAAGTTCAATGCTGCTAAAACCCAGGCGTGTCTTTTCTCCGCCAAACGGAGCCAATTCCACCCGGCTCCATCTTTCCGGGGTGTGACCGTGCCGATAACCGGCGGCCTTGAGCTTCTTGGGGTAACGTTGTCGTCTACCCTCAATTTCGGCTCTTACATCGAGGCTAAAGCTCGACAAGCTGTCAAAAAATTGGGGATCATAGCCAAGGTGAGACAGTACCGCTTAAACTTTATCAAGCGCAAGTTCGATCGTGTATGGAATACTGCTCTTATCTTTGGGATGGGTCTGCCAAATACCAGCTTGATGCTCTGGAGTCGATTGAGAGGCGAGCCAGAAGGATCATGGGTGATGATGCACTTGTCGAATCAAAACTCCAAAGCCTTGAGCATCGACGCCGAGTTGCTGGCCTGTCGGTTTTCTATCGATTACACTTCGGGGAGTGTGCCTTGGAATTGCACAATTTAATTCCACCAAGTCCGTTCCATCATCGGACCACTAGACGTACGGCGTTGCGCCATAGGTACATGGTGGACATCCCACCCATACGTACAAAGCGTTTTGGGAACACATTCATAATGCGTACAGCTAAGAAGTGGAATTCCCTGCCGGAGTCTGTGTTCCCTGATAGCTACAACCTAGGGGTCTTTAAGTCATGAGTAAATAGGTTACTTCTAGGCAAGCATGCTCCATCTTCGGCCACATCATCGCTTACCATCAGGTGAGATAGTGGTCAAACGCGAGCCTATCAATAATAATAAAAATAATTTAAAAAAAAGTTAGGCACCGGAACTTTGTAATAAATTTTAAAAAAATACACCCGACTTCAAATTAAAAAAAAACACTGTAAAGGACAAAATAAATTTAATTTCGGAAGTCGGTGTTAAATAACGAAGAGATAAAACTATTATAGAAATCCGACTTCCGAAATTAAAGTTATTTTGTACTTTTCAGTGTTTTATTTTACTTTTAAGTCGGTTGTATTTTCTTTTTTTTGAAAATGTTTTTTTTTTTATATTCCACAGTTAACCAATTCCTCTGAAAATAATTCCAAAGTTCAGACAATATTACAACTTCACAAGTTCATCTAACACCGTTTAACAAAGTATTGTGTAACAATACGATCACTAAACTAGCTGAACGCTAAGCAATAACACACTCTCACGAGAATTTGACCGATTAAGTTCGCTTAGTCCCAATTCGGGCTTTAATACCTTTACTATAATTCAATATTGGATAGTTAGTACTGTATGGTCTGCTTTATTAATAGTAAGAGATGTTGTTATCTAGTCGTGGTCCACTTATAAGCGTGTTTATGATAAACATTAGTCATGTGATAGAACAGTTATGAGCGTTTACGTTACGCACAACCTCAATTTAGAGAGAGTTTCAGGTTCAATATCTTGGAAATTAATTAATCAACTGTGTCAAAACTTGATAAGTACACATACATAAGATCTTCATCATCATTTTAGCCGAAAGACGTCCACTGTTGGACATAGGCCTCCCCAAGTGTCGCAACAACGAATGTAAACCTTTCCAGCCCCCTTAGCCAAGTTAAGATCGTTTCGTTTGCGTCGAACGCCTCGAGTTGGCCACGCCTCAGTTCCGGTTCCTTTGTTCTGACCACGTGACTGAGCGTTGAGATGACGTCAGAGTAAAGAAATCGGAGGCGTGGCCTACTCGAGGCGTTCGCCGCAAACGAAACGATCGTAACTTGGCTACGGGGCCAGAAGCTTTCGGCCCTATCGACCATCTGTGTACATGCAATTTACCCTACCAAATGCCACTGAAGTTTAGGGATTTTCCGGGCTATGTCAGCGAGCTTGGTTCTCTTGCGGATGTCTTCCATCCTGATACGCAAGATACATGAGTCGAAATAACTAGTTAAGAACGAAAAAGAGTTTCGAATCGAATTCTTATTTAATTTTTTTTATTTCACCCGCCTACATGGGCACTGGGCATCAGAAGCTAGTGCAGTTTCAGTTTATCCTTTCTTATGAAGTAGAACCGGCAAGAATTGCAATAGAAAACAATGTCTTTAAAGCTTTCTAAGAAAAACGACGAATCACTTCGCTTCTGATTAGCTTTCCGCGTAAACTCTCTTAGGGAAATTAAGTACCTTAGTCGTTTTATAGGATATAAAAGACACAAGTAAAATTATAAAGACTTTTGATCAGTCGCGTTAAGATTTTCAATTATAATCGTGAGGTAACAGAAACTGTCACCTACCATTATGTTTTCTTTTACCAACTGTTTACACGCATCACTGAATATAATTGAAAATTATCCTATACTACTCATAGTTACGTTATAAATTTTAAAGTTTGAATGTTCAGTGTAGAATAGCTTTGAATATTTGGAACACGCAGTTTTATTCCGTTGGTACATTGCAGTGGAAAAGTTTTGACAATTACTTATTTTTCAAAGTAAGTCAATAAAAAAAAATACAATAATGCTTTTATTTAGATATCAGACTACAAAGGTCTAGTTCAAAGAGTTGTTTTTCAGCAACAGTTTATTTGTACTTTTCATGAAACTAAAATAACTTTAGCTCAACTGCGACAATTGTTATTAATATATTTATCATTTATACACAATATGCAACATAACAAACGCACACCCTGAAAGTAAGTCATTTCTTACAAAAAAAAAACATTGCCTAATTAAAAATTGTAGGTAGTGTGTTTAGTAGGTGCTTGCATTGCACATTGCTTGATTGTAACAATTTTTTTTATAATAGGGTGTGTAAGGGCTATATTTCACCGGGATACCATGGCGGCGCGACCACAACAAACTGTATACAGCTCTATAGAGAGTAACTTACCTGGTGTCCGTTTGATGCGCAACCAATTTGGCGGGGTGACCAACTTGGACGCTTGCACTTAAGGTCCATTTTGATACTGCCTCAGTGTGGTGTAGCGACTCTGGTGTCTGTATGGTGTCTAGTTTGGTAGCTCACGGACACCATGGTGGCGTAACTGGTCGCACCGCCATGGTGTCCCAGTGAAATATAGCCCTAAGGGTGTGAGACTGTGTGTGTATATACGAGTATGACGATTCAGGATGTCAATCAGAGTGGAAATCTTCTCCAGACATTATTAAGATTGAGATTGAGTAGGTGATGAGTGGGGTAACGCAAAAGCCAAACTATTCCAGACCACGTAACTGATTTATTATGATGAAGGCTTTTACCTAATTAAATTCACAACGAGGTGTGAGTCGTTCCCTAGACTAGCGGTTGTTCAAGCGATTGCCGACAGAGAAACTACGGTCACGTCTATACAGTCGGAACTTTTATCTGGTAAGCTGGTGCGAACGCTAGCCCAGACTCTGTTATAGTGGTGTGACGTTATCACAAATTACGATTCGTACACAAGCTTTCGTACTATTGACATCGCCGACATAATTATTATGTTTGATATTTTAGTTTTAGACCTCTATAGATAATGTTCTTTTCCTTTTTTACACACCATTGTCTAAATTCCTTTTTGTCTTCATCTACTTTTTAAACTCCTTTTGCAGGTCTTCATTTGTATTCATATTTATAATGTATTTTATCAACTAACTACTACACTGTTTTCCTGTATGTACAACAATAATAAAATAAATAAATGACTTTCCATAACTTAGGTTTTAACGTCAAACCATGCCTCGTTGGTACAGTGGTCGCGACTGCTACTTTCGAGGGTAAGGTCCTAGTCTCAAATAGTTGTTTGGTTTTTTTGACCAAATTTCTTAATGCTGAATTACACGCAACATAATCAAAAGAAAGTGTAATGTATATATGTATGTAAGTGTAAGTGTATAAGAATAAGCATCATTAGACGTGTAAAGTTTTAATTATTGGAACTCAAGCCTTTTGCTCTTGGATAGGGAATTGTTTTGAATGTTGTTTTCTTTCACCGTTGTTAAGACAGTAATGATGAAATAAACTTCATAAAATAAAGCGCCAGTTCAGGTTTTTACACGTGACGTATAGTTTCTAGTCATTACCATTGGGCTACCACTGTTCTAGCCGGTAATATGTACACCTCTGTCTAATACTTCGGCGAATAAGCATGATATAACGTTATGATTTAAAAATGTCAAATCAGCTCCTTGTTATCTTGGAAGCTGCGTGACTGTTAGTATTACCTTTATCCCTCATCCGCGATATTTCGTCATATGTGATATGTCACTGCAACTTTTGCTTATTCTTTGCAGTTTTTTCCTTATTGCTTCGCTGTGGTAACGTCGGGTTATAAAACCTCATATTTTTGTACATTCCTCATCGACTTTTGTTACCGTTGCTTTATTCTTTTATTCCATGGCTGTCTTCTTTTTTGGAAATAAACTAGGTTACGTGAACCATGAAATAAGACTAGTGTAATTGTTTATACACTAGTGCAACGTTCATCAAGGAACGTTTTATGTTCTAGTAGTCATTGGTTACTAGTATTTTTAAGGCTATATATAGAATGTTTATTTTATATACCAAGTACTTTTATGTTAGTAACAAAAACAACAATATTCATACACGAATAACAAATATCGCAAGACGCAGCATTGGAAGGCTTGTTAAAAGGTGGACCGATGGCCTGGTGAAACTAAGAACTCACGAAGTGGTTTTTACTTGCACCCGCCGCGGTGAAGAAACAGCTATTTTATTTCTAAACTCACGAGATTGGAGATTTGTGCGGTTTCGCAGCCGTTGTGGTTGCGATTATCACTCGAAAATTTGGTGGGCGATTATCGCAAGACGGGCCGGTGGGGCCATGGGTAGTGTGAAAACGAAACCCGGGGTCCTGGGAAGAAGGCATCGAAGGAACAGGAGTGGGTTTTTAGTCAGTAAAAGGCTGACACTAAATCCCTTGCTCCGCCCAAGAGCGGGATTTGTCATTAGATGATTTTCCCAACATAAAAAAAAAGACGGGCCGGTTAATTATTAGTTGAGTGCCAGACCATCATGGACACCTACCAGGAACAAGCTGTTGCGTTATACTTACTTCACAGAAGAATTAAAAAAGAAGGCCTGAAAAGTACTGGGTGCATGCACTGTCGGATTTTGTGTCGGAGTTTTATACCCCCTGCCGGCCGTTATGGGGCGCCAACCAATTTCAGACCATGCGGGCGCAACCCGGCGAGGCTGTGGATCCCGCTGCCGGTGCAGCAGGATCCGCAAACAACCGCGCACACCATAGGTGTAAAGTGCGTTGTGAAAAGTACTCTAATTTTTTACATATATATTATTAAGTATCTGCATTCTACAGAAGCAACGGGCCCGCTACCGCGGCGGACACTGGTGAAAACCACTTCGTGAAATCTTAGCCATCCGATAGATGCGTGACCCACAGAACCGGTCGTTAGCGATAATTGAGAGAGGTCTATGTCCAACAATAGACGTCTATCGGCAGAAATGATGAAGATGATGATGAAATGAATAATAATATTCCACAACTATCACACAACGCCATCTAGTCCCAAACTAAGCAGAGCTTATGCTATGAGTACTAGATAACTGATAAACATACTTATATATTTCTAAATACATACACAATATAGATAAACTACACCCAGACACAGAACAAATGATTGTGCTCATCACACAAACATTTGTCCTGGGTGGGGATCGAATCCACAATCTTCGGCTTAGCAGTCAGAGCCAATAACCACTAGACTAACAGGCCTGTCAATATAAATATGGTTTCAGTATACCAGACGAAATATTGGAAAGGTAAGCCACACAACAGTCCAGCCTGACAGTAATCATGCCTGCGCACCGATGATACACATTTTTGCTGTGATAATAATGATAATGAAATTCGCGTTACCAACTAAACGTTTTGACCTAGTTTGACGAACACATTTCTGGCACGCAACTTTGCCTGAGATAATAATAAAAGTTGATAATAGTTGCCATTACAGCATTACTACGCCAGTCTATAGCTGACCTGTGCTCAGTATTGAGACTTCTAAACGAATGCTACACTTTTTTTAAACTTATTTATCGGGTACCTAGAATACATGCTACATCTTCGCCACACCCAGTAGAGAGCACAGATGCGCCGAAGCGAGTTACGATGACTGTTAAGCGAAACGACGCGAGCATCCTCGACTCAAAACTTTATCTAACACGCTAAGTTTTCACTCACGTGCTTGTGGCCACAGTTGCATGTATAGCTGTTCTTGTAACGAAGAGTTTGAGTAATTGGTTGAACTGACTAGGGCTACGGAATTCCTGGTAGAGCTGCGGGATTGTTGGAAGAGTTACCATGGCCCAATAACACAAAGGGTAACGCCAAACTCAAGAAACACAAGTGGGTTTTAGTCAATAAAATTCTGACACTCCCTTTCCTCTCATCATCGTCATTCCCTTTCTTCTTCTTTTTTTTTACTGACCGACATTTTTACAATTCAGAAGTGCCTGTAATTGGTCTATTTAAATAAACGTTTCTGATTTCTGATTTCTGATTCCCTTTTGCTCCACCCAGATGTGAATAATTAATTGTATGATTGCTTTTAACGAAAATGAGATGGCGCGAACGTCGCATTGTAAGTTGGATTAAGATGTTCAATTTAAAATTAATTATAATTAAAAAAACTCTAAAATATATATCTTGGCAGACAATGCACAACCTAAACCAACTACTTAATGTAAGTAGAATAAGGAGGATTTTTGCACAAGAGTGTCTATATCTAATAAATAAAGTAATAATATTCCACATCTTTCACACAACGCCATCCCGTACCCGTTCAATGAGTTTAAAAAAAGTGTAGCCTTCGTTTAGAAGTCTCAATACCGAGCACAGGTCAGCTATAAACTGGCGTAGTAATGCTGTAATGCCAATTATTATCAATTAAACAGCTTGTAGTATGGCTACTAGACAACTGGTAAACATACTTAATATATTTCTAAATACATACAGTATTTAAGAACAAATGATCGTGCTCATCACACAAACATTTGTCCTGGGTGGGAATTGAAGCCACGTCTTGTTGACGTCGATGACGTTAGCATCTGCCTCGTAAAGTTCTTTCAAAGTGTAGGTATTGCACAGTCAGCATGACAAGAGCTCAGGCACTCGTAGTTCGAGTACCGCCATCTAATAACAAAGCGGCTCATCTGGCTTTATAGTCGGTTTAGAGTTCTTTATATCCTAATATCGATTCTGAATTAAACCCAAAAGAGTTAAATAGCGGAAATAAGTATGTCTAAAAGTTTGTTATTTTTTTATGATTTTTTAATAAAGAAGTTATTTTATAGATAGAATTCTATTTAAAGTTTATTGCCGTCTGTTTTTATCAGAAACTGCTCTATAAAATAAATTAAAAATTCCAACAACTATAAAAAAGTCCGAAACGTCCAAACCGATCCCTCTCTCTCATAAACTTTCGCAAACGAAGCAATTAAATTAAATAATAGATCAAATTTTCAATTACAAATAAAAACCCTACTCAGACATTGTAAGCCTACATAAAATCTTTGAGCCGAACCTAAAATTGATGTACTACGTGAGCCTACGCAAGATTTCATTTGTCATGTTACGGTCGCCTAGTAATCTATGGCTGCCATCTAGGTACACAGAGCCATTAAAAAAGTCCAAACAGAAGCGAAACTCATAGTCTATCCTTTGTATTTGTGGCGAAACTGAGGAAATCTCTCCTCTACGAGGTTTTTTTTTTTGATGTTGGGAAATCGAGAAATCACCCTATGACTTTTCTCGCCCTAAGGTGGAGCAAGAGGGCCTGTCAGACTTTAATTGACTAAAACGACCCTAAAGTTCCTTTAGTAGCCTTTTACGGTCTAGGACCATGGGTTTCTCTTTCAGAAGTTGACCCATAGCTGCAGAAGGCTTCCGCCCTGCTGGGCCCCTATAGTTTTGCTGACATCTCTTTGAGTCACGCGTGGAACACTGCGCGCCGTCGACGACTTTGGGCTCGGTCCAAATGGTTACCGGACGGCCGAAAGGCGAGCTGCCCATTGCTTGTGGTCCGCAACCCCACGCCAGCGGCGGCTAGTAGTCAGGGTCGGGGCCTCGGTCGCTGGGGCGTGAGGATGTTCGTTCCCTCACGCGTGCGGTCGCCTCCTTCGCAGCTTTGTTAGCATTATTATTGTGCAGAAGGAGGCGACCGCCACCCATTCCCCTCGCTCTGGACCATGGCCTGAACCAGGGCCCGACACAAAAGGTCGCCGTTGTTCTCTACGAGGGTGAAGTGAGATTTTTTCCGGAATTTGCGGGAGCGTACCTACACTCCATTAATTAAAATTTGTACCCGACACAAAAACAGTATTCTAATTGCGTTTAAGTAACATACTTTGAATGACAAAAATTACAAGCCCTTTCATTTCGAGAGTTCAACATTTAGATAAGTACATTATTTTGCTGTCAACCTTCATCAGATTTTTTTCAAAACATATTGATAATGTAAGCCTACATGATTTCAAAAATACTTAAAACAATTTAAAATCGGAGAAAAAGCAATGGCACGTCTATACATTCTTATTCTATGAATACAGACTTCTTATCACCAGAATGTTCATTCAGAATGAGGTTCGTTGGAAACAGATCCTTTATGAATAACCGATAGGTCTGAAATCAAGTGGCCATTAAATAAAGGTAACCTAGGAGATCACAAAGCCGATAAGCGACCTTGACGCCGTTGTGAGAAGCCGGGACTGCGGCGGTATTACATTAGGAGTGCACCACACTGGCGGTACTTTTAGAAATTTTCCTTCGCTTCTATTTGGTATTTTTTTTTTGTGCCTTGTAAAATATATATATATATATATATATATATTTTTATAAAAGATTTAAAGCTCTGTCATGGTAATGAAAGCTATTTAGTGTATCTTAGTGAGTCTTATTTTTGGAGTTCCAAGCGGAACCCATATAACTCATGTTTGTCTTCGATTTATTTCATTTTGAATCACACATGAATATCTGTAACCCAAACACATACATAAGTGAATAAATTCGGAACCAGGAGATCACTGTTAATTTTTGTAATTGGCAAATAAAGAAATTAAAAGCATTCATACAGTATAGTGTTTTTGGTCATTATTATAAAATAAACAGTTTTGAGTCATTAAAAAAAAATCATTTCCCTCGCCTTTATATCCAAAACTAAAATTTTATGAAAAAACTCAGAAAATAATTTTATTACTTATAGATGAGAAGATAGCCTTTAAATTGTATATTTTGTTTTTAAAAAATGTTCAAAATACAATTCCATTGGAATCCTCTGCAAGGGAGTCCTACTCGCAGTTGGCCGGTTTTTCTTATCGCTGGTACCTATGAAATAAAGAGTAAGAGAGAGTTATTTGTTATCAATCAGCTTGATCATTATCAATGATATTTATTTTACAAATTGGTTTAAAAAAACACTTTTACATGTCAATTTTTTCGTTAGTTTAAGCCGGTGTTTCCTACCTGACTACTTTGTGAGGAAACACCGAAACAAACTCAAGTGTCAAAGTCTATTTTTCGAGATATCGATATTAGCGAAAATTACGTGAAAAGTTCGCTACTAAAGGTCCTTTACACTGAACACACAGTTTTTTTTAGTTATATCACCATTAGATGTCCTCCTCTGTCCCTTAATTTACGACTCCTTAATTTCATAATTATACAATTTTATATAAAAAAATTAAAACTCATACTAAAATATCATGCCTTCTGCTTAAGCCCTTATGTCGTGTGACAGCTTTCCGTCCAACGGAAGTGCCCATAAATCGATGTAGAGAAACCGCTTTATATGATCCTTTCAGCTTCCAAAGGCCGCCAATATTCCATAAGAGTAACAATATGGTTGGGTATGCGACTATGCATATCTATGCTATCATATTGTATGTTAAGGTGCCATTCGAACCTCGGCTGCAAGCTGCGGATGCAGAAGATACGGCAGCTGCACGACTGGTTTCCTATGTAGTAGTATAGATTTTTGTGAAAACCATTCCGAACGCGGCTGCAGCCGCACGTGCTGCCGAGCATTGGCTACGAGTGCTGCCGTGACCTGCAGCCGCAGCCGATCGCAGACCAGTAGTGCTGCAGCAGCAAGTCGATGCGCACGTATTTACGTCACTAGAGTGACGTAACTACATGTGACGCAACCTGTTTAGACAAGAGTGAAATAAGTGTTACTCATAGCTGATAGTGCTTATATTAGATTGAATCGTAGATTTGCGACTGGCAGCACGTGCAGCCTCAGAATCACTCCCGGCTGCGGATGCAGCCCATGGCTGCGTGTCATGCGTGTGCTACCTGCAGTTGAGTTATCAGGTTAAATGAGAGTCACTATCAATAGTTAATGCATACGTAATAAAGTAGTAGTAGGTATTAGAGAAATTCTTCAATGATAAACAGTACACAGCATAGAAACATTTGTACAAGATTTTCATAGAAAAGTATAAGAAACAAATGGACTAAAGATAGATTTACGAAAATTCAACCTTTAAAAGGAATCAAAGTTAGTTTGGAAGTTTGTGATATTAGCCAATGGGATCGGGCCCAACGATCTAATTTCGATGGAATTTAATACTTACGGAAGAAAAAAAAAAATATGGTATGAAAGGACGTCCAAATGGGCGCAAGCAAAACCAACTCTAAAATAATGAATAGGAACGTTGAATTTTGTATGATAAGTTTTAAATCACGCAGACGAAGTCACTGTATATTCATATTCTTCGCAATGTGTCCTTCTTTGAAGCAATATGTTTTACGTTTTAGTAACATACACTTCCAGTATTTCTTGAATAGCGCTATGTTTTGTTAGAAAATTCCATTCCGTTTGAACGACACGACAAACAATGAAAAAAAATGCTTTAAGCTTTACAAGAATGCTGAGAAAATAACCTACCTAACTTTATTTTTCTCACTTCGGAATTTTATTAAGACTGAATATCATGTTGATATAACATTTTTGCAAATGAGGGTAAAACTCTTAAGGGAGATTACTAGGATTTAATTAATTTGTTAAAAAGTCAACGTTTAGCATAAACAAACTGTGAGATTAAAAAATGTTCAATTTCTTTATTGAAAATAAGGGTTTAACGGAACTTTATTCTCAATAAAAACATAGCATAAATCACATAATTGGGAACAATAAATTTTTATTTAAATAATGATTTACGTTCGACAACATCCGTTTTAACTATTTAAAACTAACCGATAACAAAAATGAGAGAAATGTCAGGTTTCCGATTTGGTAAAGACCAAGCTGAATTTTAAATGCATTGTCGGGCTCTTGTTTCAGAACAAAATGGTTTGACACGTGACGATGGAAAGAGGCTAGATGGGATAATTGGATAGACAGGTTGGATAGACCTTTGGTGTAGGATCTAACAAACTTCGACAAGCGCCATCCTACCTTCTTAGCTCGGCAAGCTACAGCTACTAATTATTAGCAAACAGCTAGTTAACTGGCCAACGAATCAGCATTACTATTTAATATGGCGGTGCTGCCAGAGTTCTGAGTACTTTTCCTATACACAACAATGTGAATGTTTTTTTTTTAATGCCCAATGACTTTTTTATGGATTTTATAAACATACTAGCTTCTGCCAGCTGCTTTGCCCGCATGAAAGTAGGCTTCTATATACAAACTTTGGACCCCGTTTCATCTGTTTAGGGGGCGAACTTTGGGAATTCCTCTCTTAGTGCTCGCTTGCGTCATAAAAGGAAACCTGCTATTAATCCTAGTAGTTTTGGCTGTGCGTTGATATGTCAGTCAGTCAGTTTTTATATTTATAGATTGTGATAATCTATAAATATAAAATATTTGAAGATAATAATATTCTGCTATTATAAATAAAAAAGGTGTTAATTTACCACGAGAAGGCGCTTTTTCGTACAAATGAAGAAATGGATGATGAATTTACATAAAATTGTGATAATTTGTAGGTACATTTAAGATCTTACATTACTTTACATTAAACAATACAAATGCATTTAACAATGCTTTTGTTACTAGAAAATAAATATAACATTACAAATTTGAAATGACTGTCAAACTACAAAGTTGTTTTGCTAGATCAAACTTAGGCCGCGTTCCGACTATGTCGTGACGACAGATGCTCGTGTAGTTATAGGTGTCGTGGCTTATATATTTAAATGGAGCTGTTCACAATATAGGACGACCTGATTAACTGTCGTCTACAACTTTTTTTGCGGTGACAACAGATTGTAATGATAGTGGGAACGGCTAGCACGGGTCTTAAAACGGTCAAAAATTTTCAAGTCTGAACCGTAACTGTAAATTATGTTAGTGGCGACGACAAACAGTCGTTATAATAGGAAAAGCTAGAAACGATAGTTCATCATCATCATTTCACTCGAAAGACGTCCACTGTTGGACATAGGCCTCTCCCAAGCGTCTCCACAACGACCGATCCTGTGCGTCTCGTATCCACCGCATTCCCACAACTCTCACCAGGTCGTCGGTCCACCTTGTGGGAGGTTTCCAACGCTGCGTCTTCCGGTACGCGGTCGCCACTCTAGAACCTTTCGGCCCCATCGACCATCGAAACGATAGTTATCCGATGATAAATTAACCGTTACGACATAATGGTAAAGCGGCCTTAAGGTATTGATACGCCGTGAAACTTGGACAAGTCATAATACCAGGCCACTCAAAAAGTTTTGCGAAAAAAAGTTTTTATGTATAAGGCACTAACCACTTGTAATTATTTTTAAAACTTTGGTTATTTAAAAGTAAAAATACCATTGTTCGAATTTTGAATTTCCCTCCACATTTTTTCAAGAGCCAAATCAAATTGTTGTGTCTCATTGAAAAATTGATCTGCATCGAGAGCATTTTCGTGTAATGATTTTCTACGATTTTAAATGTGGACTAAAATCTGATGAGTCATTTGATCGACTTCAAATTGCTTAATGGATGAAGAACCTTCAAAAGCAACCATCTACCGCTGGTATAGCGAGTTCAAGCGCGGTCCGTGTTCATCTCCCGAAGTAAGGCACTTCGGGGGATGAACCAAGGAGTGGTTGTCCTACGACGGCTGTCACGGAAGAAAGTGTGCTGGCAGTAAAAAAAATAATTCAAGAAAACAGGCGAGTTACATACGAAGAGATTCAGTATACACTGCAGATTTATTCGGGAAGCGTTCACAAGATTCTGCATGATTACCTTAGCGTGAGGAGGATGAGGTTATGCGGCACCTAGTTTGCCACTGGGTGCCGCACAACCTCACCGAAGGCAGGCCCGGGAGAAGTGGTGCCGTGATATGATTAAAAAATTTGAAGCAGGCTCGTCTCGGCGCGTTTACAACATTGTGACAGGTGACGAATCCTGGATTTATCAATACAATCCAGAAACGAAGCGTCAGTCGACAGTTTGGCTGTTTTAAAACGAACCAACGCCCAAGAAAGTGAAGCGCTCCAGAAGCGCAGGGAAAATTTTGTTTCTTCACTTTGACGGGATATCTGATTTCAATTCCATTACTAGACCAAAGCAGCATCAACGCCGAACGGTATAACACAAGATGCCTGCCAAAAGTTTTGTCTGCAATGAGCAATAAGTGACCAAACACCGGGCTCAACGGGGTACTACTTCACCATGACAACGCGCCCGCGCACTCAGCGCTCAAAATGAGGGACTCCCTGGACACCACATCTGCCAGTCTTAGAGCATTCTTCTTACAGGCCTGATCTGGCACCGTGTGCCTTTTTTTAATTCCCTAAAATAAAAAATCTGCTGAACGGGTCATCAATAGGGGGACCAGTTTTCATCGCTGGAAGACGCGCTAGCAGCGTTCTAGAAGGCCGTGGAAGAAGTGGCTGTGGCAAACTGGAAAAAATGTTTCGAAAACTGGTTCCGACGCATGAAACTTTGTATAGAGGCTGGTGGAGAGTTCTTCGAAAAGATTTAATAAAAATATTTTATACATAGAAGTTAGTTCTTCTTTTAGTTCTTTGTAAAGATTTAATTAAAATATTTTATCCATAGAAGTTAGCAAAGGAGGAGGCCGCACAAGCACGCACGAGGGAGCGGCCCTCACGCCCCAGCAGCCGGGATCCCCGATGCAGATTTCAGCCCACCGTAGGGGCCTAGCAGGGTCAAAGCCTACTGTGGCCAAGGGTCTGCTTCTGAAAGGAAGACTCGGCCCTGCTATGAAAGGCAACGAAGGAATAGGAGTGGGTTTTTAGTCAGTAAAAGGCTGAAAAGCCCTCTCACTCCACCCAAGGGGGATATCATTGGATGATTTTCCCACCTAAATAAAATAGTACTGATAAAAAAAACTTATTTATTTCAAGGATCAAAAAACCAGTTCCATTCTGACGTTTTCGGTCTATCGCCTCGAATGCCTATCCTTATACCAAACGCAAAAAAGACAAGATATTTTAACCCTTTAACTTTCGGTGTTCGGCTGACGTTTCGAGTGGTGTCGACAACAAATGATCCTAAAACATATAATTTAGTTCTCTTTAGGTCTGAACATACCTAGAAAGACCTACAAAACCTAAGCTATAAAGTCGGGAAAGTATCGTCACAGTTTGCGGGAGTAAAGACCCAATTTAGAAACTTCTGGCCTTTGCGTTTGTTGTTGAAACTAAAGCGCAGAACCGCTAGCTAGCTAAGTTCAAGTTTTACAACATGTTACTTTTTTTCTTTAGGCAAAACTACTCAAATTGAGATTGGCATTTTCACAAGGGCACAAAAATAAATTTTATAATTAAAAAAAAGTGCATATTTCTAAACGGTACAGTAGGTACTTTAATGTATTCCCTTAATAAGTAAATCTAGAAAAAAAAAACTGGGCCAGTGCGAGTCGGACTCGCGCACTGAGGGTTCCGTGCAGACTTATCTATGTAAATAGTTCCATTCCCGAATGAAGTCTAAAAGATTTTTCCGAATCACAAAATATTTTTTGTTTTGTGACGTAACAGAAAATTTACTGTTTTCAGATTTATTCCTATATCTGTGCTATAAGACTTTGCTTTATGCCCAATTTCAAGATTATGGGTCAACGGGACGTACCCTATAAATTTTGGTTTTCTTGAGAGTGTCGAAATATACGTTTTTTTGCGACATAAACGGCCGTATCATTTTTTTTCGTTTACTTTGAAGTTTGATTTTTTCACCGTTTCAAGGGACCGCAAACATGAGTAAATGGTTTTAATTTCAACTCGATACCTCTACGCGTTCCCGAGATAAAGGGTCTTGACAGACAGACAGACAGACAGACGTACGGACAACAAAGTGATCCTATAAGAGTTCTGTTCTTCCTTTTGAGGTACGGAACCCTAAAAATAAAGTAAAAATGTTTATTTGGTACACACATCTGTGCTACTTATTATAATGTTGGGACAAATATGATTAACTTAATTTAAAAAAAAACACATTGTGAGCCTCACTACTGCTCCAGACAGTTTCTGTTTAGTAAAATGCCAAACATGTATACAGCACATATGTAGCAGTTGCTTGACGCTGGTTTTCAACTAAACCTTAAATTGAAAACGTTGTAGCATGGCACTCAATGGTAGTGCAATTTTCTATACTTAAAGCATTTCCATACTCGTTTCAGTACTTCTAGAGATCATCATCATTTCGGCCGAAAGACGTCCGCTGTTGGACATAGGCCGCCCCAAGAGTCGCCATAATGACGGTTCTGTGCGTCTCTCACATCCATCGCATTCCTGCGACCCTCACCAGGTCATCGGTCCACCTTGTGGAAGGCCTAGAGATACATACATAAATAAAGAATACATCTTTATGTAGTTGTTAGCTTTATAACACGGTTTTGCAAGCGTTAATTTAGATATTGACAATCAATTTGAGTTGTTGCTAAACATAGGAAGCATTAATGCTAAAACGACTAACTTAGGTAAGTAATTTAGGATGTTAGTTAATTCCGGTAGAGGTCTAATATTTACAAAAATAAATTACATAATACAATTGGAAATCGTTCGCCCAAAAAAAGTCTTGACACATGACTAAACTTTATAATAAAATATTGTAATTGACCCATTACAGCTTGACTTGATTCCGCCATCTCATTTTTACCATCGGACAACCCGACGTTCGGCGAGTATCCACCCTCACATTGTTGAAACCTCTACGGTCTGGTCTAAGCGTTTCGCCTCGTCGTTTATTCCGCGTACATCGAAGGACTGAAACAATTTGCCTGCTGCGGTTTTTCTCATCCGATTATAATTTGGGTGTCTTCAAGGCTACAGTGAATAGGCTCTTAATAAACTAGTGCGCCTTAACATCAACGATTGCATCACTGCTTACTATCAGGTGGGATCGCAGTCAAGTATTAGATTATATTAAATAAAAAAAACCATTACAGACTGAGTTTTTAAAAGGTCGTGGATTCACTTGCTTTTTTTATAGTTTATAGTGTATCTAGAACAGAAAAACAGGATAAAAAGTTAGGTCCAGTCCTTACTTCTGGAAAAAAAGCCGGTATCATACAGCTCCGCCAGCTTCTTATGTAGGCATGATAATTAAATTGACATATATTAGAACGACTGTTTTAAACAGTAAAATGGAACAGTTGAGTAAATTTTTCTGAATCATTTTTTATTATAATGAAAATTGTAGAAACCACTAGGATTCCATACCACATTTGACAAATTTAACTCCTATTAGATATAATGAAAGAAAAAAAATTATGAATTCAAAAACTGTAGGAAAGACAGTCCCACACCACATTTTCGGCACTCGGTCCTCGTTTTACTTTTATAGGATTAAAAGGCACATTTTTTTGCGTATGCCACTCTCACAAGGCACTAGTGATTGGCCCTCACCATCGAAACTAATTTCACCAGCAACTCTGGTTCCAGTTTTTTTTTTCCATTTTGATGCAGTTGGCCCTGCGCTAGGCAACGATCGAAATTTTAACAGATATGTCGGCTTAAAACTTTTGAATGCATTATACGTAATAATATCTTCGGAAGTTCAGCTGGCTGGTTCAGTTGGCTGGCTGGTAGACTTTCCAGCGCATTGCAATAGAATCCAAGCATTACAGACAGTCACGTCTTTTAGTTATGTGAAAATGGGCCACATTTCTTAGTTCTAAACCCAATTCTATAGGGGTTCACATTTTGGTCCAGAATCAGTGGAACCCACATATCAATTGTAATTTGTGTATATGTTAAGGATGTTTTCGTCGTTTTTAAGAACAACTAAAGCTTCATGAAGAATACAATTCCTGTAAAACAACAAACAAATACCTAAATATCTACTATAATTAAAGTATTAAAACTTAATTAAAACAAAAAATACAATAGTTTTAAGTATAATATAATTTATCTTATTAATGTTGTGTTGTTTGTTATGTTTTTTTTGTTTATTCTCATTTTTTAAATTTCTAAATATACATAAATATAATAGATTTGATGTAAGAAAACCCGATTGTGGGTTAAGCTCGCCTGTGTATATCACCTAGCATGCTTATTCAAAAAG
Organism: Mythimna pallens; assembly: GCA_961205895.1. NCBI lineage: Eukaryota > Metazoa > Arthropoda > Insecta > Lepidoptera > Noctuidae > Mythimna > Mythimna pallens. The sequence continues at coordinate 15,027,212 of OY540834.1, forward strand.
AGTAACTGAAGAAAGGAGGGTATTTGAAAATTGAACCTTATTTTTTTAAACACATGTTTTCAGATTCGAATACACTCTTTTTGACTTAAATCTTTTTTATGATTAAGCATGCGACCTGTTCAATTTTTCGTTCATTGTATAATTTGTGTACAATAGAGAAAAACAAAAAGCGCTCAAAATTTGCAAAGATTTTATAAAACAAAACACTATAATAAATTTATGAGAATAAATGGTAAAAGTCTTTTTTTTCGGTGGGAAAATCATCTTATGACATCCCCCGCTCTTGGGCGGGGCGGGAGATAGTGTCAGACTTTTACAGACTAAAAACCCACTCCTGTTCTTTCATTGCCTTTCGTACCAGGGCCGAGTCTTCCTTTCAGAATCAGACCCTTGGCCCCAGTAGGCTTCGACCCTGCTAGGCCCCTACAGTTGCTGACATCTCCTTGAGGCGCGCGTGGAACAGCACGCGCCGTCGACGACTTGGGCTCGGTCCAGACGGTTACCGGACGGTCGGACGTCGAGCTACCCATTGTTCGCCATCTGCAAGCCTGCGCCTACGATGGCCGGAAATCGTGATCGGGGCGTGAGGACCGTTGCCTCTAGCATTACTGCTTCGCAGAAGGAGGCAACCGCCTGCCACTTCTCCTCGCTTCGGACTATGGCCTGTACCAAGGCCCGGCGCGAGTGATTACCGCCACCGATTGACCCCACGAAAATGGTAGAGGTCTAGCGGTGCCAATAGGCACCCACGAATATCAATTCATTACAGTACAGTCATCATAACAAACTTTACTCGAAAGCGTGACACATTTTTGCCTGAGCTTTTTCAACTCTGAACTTCAAACTAATAACAAAACCAAATACTTGCTTGTGATTGATCACAAATAATACGTGATTAAGGGATTACCCATAGACTGTCGATACTAATGCAAATCAATCATTTTCGAACTGTCATTATTCTGATTAGGGCGCAAAAACTGAAACATCTGAATTGCGGTGCCAAACGGCACCGGTAGGCTATAAAGGGTTAAATCATAAAACGACAGTTGTGACATCTGCAGGCCTAGCCAAGTTACGACCGTTTCGTGTCGAATCTCTTTCTACAATCGATAAAGCCTCAGCATAAGTACCATTTATACCATAAAACTAAAATGAATTTTGAACCGATTCGATTTTGAACGAAATAAACTTTGGAAATAAATAATTTAAAAAAATGAGTCGTATCATTGTTTTAAACAATATTTCAAACCGAACTGAAAACAATTTGCCAAAAAATTTTCGTAAAGCAACAGCCTCTATTTACAAATTCGATGCCGGCCAGAAGTTAATCACTTATACAATATCCTTGGTCACGCCGTCTTACTTCTCGTAAATCTTCGTCAACGAAACTGTCACCTTTATAAAGAGATACAACATTTTTTACAAAGGGCCTAGACGGTTTACCGCAAAAAAGGATCAAACTCATTTTAGTGACGTCACTAGCTCGATATGGACTTGCCCTCGTTTTTACGAGGAATAAGTAAACAATTTTTCTCTCTAGTGATAAACATTGATGATGTTTTTCTGCTGCAGATTCTATATGGGTTTTCTTTTCTTCAATATTAGTTCTGATATTAGTTTGAGAAATATGCTGTCACTTATAGCCCTGTGACAGTGTAGTTAATGGCAAAAGTATGTTAGGACCAGAAACGACCGTTTATTTAAACGAAGCTATTTGTCGTTTCATGGTTTTGTAGATTAAAGGTGATGTATTTTTTTCACCTCCAGTTATGTAACCCAAATACACAAAAATGTTTGTATAATCAATAATATTTAATTTTCAGCTCTGAACATCTATTTTGTTAACAATGTTTATATTAATCACGACAGTATCATGAAATTCATTAGCTGGCTTACATGTATAATAAAAACAGTTTTATTGTAGTTATATTAAATGGCATCATTTTTAACACTGAAATGAACAGTCACTTCAGTGTTAAAAATGATGCTATTTGCACATATTAAAGCGTTGATACACCGCCGCTACCACCAGCACTACCACCGCCTTTGTACAGTGTTTCTTACTAGTGCATAAAGTTTTAATAAATAAATAGATAACAAATATCTATATATAATTCTTGTTGCTACAACAATGCAAGAGAAAAATTGTGTGTCTTATCTTGATCGCCAACTAAAGAAGAAGGCTATAGCCCACCATTATTCTTCATCGACACCTTCTCACCTGTTGTCAGAACAATTAGTCGATTGCAATGAATAATCGAATAAAATTAAAAATCTTATTCTTCCTGGCCTCGTCCCGTTTTATGTGGGGTCGGTGCAACACGTTTTTTTTCTTCCATTCTGTCCTGTCACTCGTCACGCTATCACTAACTCCTTTTTCTTTCATATCGCTTCTCAATATCGCTTCTCACATAACCCATCCCTGTTTTCTTTGGCTTCTCCCTCTACATCCATCCACATGTAAACTCATATTTTTTTTAGCAACATGCGTTTCATCCCTCCTCTTCACATGATTATACCAAGACAAACGATTCCCTTTCAACTTTTCAGCCACTGGCGCCTCTTTCAAACTTCCCCTAATATACTACTTTCTCACTTTATCAATTCTCGTCACACCACGTATCCATCTTAACGGTCACATCTCCGCTACGTGCAATCTTTTTTCGTCCGTCTTTTTCACAGCCCAAGATTCTGATCCATACATTATGACTGGCCTTATCACGGACTTGTAGATTTTACCCTTCAACTTGAGGGGCATCCGTGGGTCACATGTTGTTGCCGTGACCTGTCGCCATTTCATCTATCCTGCATTGATCCGATGTGTTACGTCCCGGTTTATCAGTTTTCCTCACCATCCCCTTGGACTATCGACCCGAGGTACCGAAAGTGGGAACAGATCAGTATAAGCGTTCCGGCGAGAGCTAAAGGCACTGGATTGGAGAAACCGGCGAAATCGCAGTACAAGTACTCCGTTTTGGTTCTACTCAATTTCAGGCCAACACTCTCCAGTCTGTGCCACCACACCTTCGTTCTGATCTGAACCTCTAGGCCAGTCTTGGCAACCAGCACAATGTCATCGGCAAACATTATACACCAGGGAGCCTCTTCCTGAATGTCCGACGGCAGAGCGTCCATTATCATCAGAATAGATATAATTAAATAATGTTCTTGGTTACAAAAAACAGAGTAAATAGTCTGATAGCGTATGAAAACGTAACACATGTATAGGTTTGTGAAAACCAGACCTAAACCTTTGAAATAGTGTGATTTCAATTCGTGTGATTGCAGCGTGAATTCAGCTAGAAATTTCGAATATACAGGACCATCTATGCAAGTTACAACTGAGCGGAAATCCACTTAACAAATAGTTGAGAGTACTTTGAGCAAACTGAGAGTCGCGCGATCGAGTATAGATGCTACTAACCGGTTTCTGATTTTGAATAGGAGGACCCCTGGGCATAAATTACTGTAGATGAAATTTTCTGACCACAATATTACCACGAATATGTAACGTCGCGAAATTTATTTTGGACTGACGTAGTAATATCATTTTAAGCATTAAGAAGATTTATGTAACAATACTTAGTAACCAACCTACAAGCAGCTAGGTTAATAAAATTGCATTAAAATATTGTGCAGTCAATCCATTAACTCCGATTAACAGTGTCTGTCGCTTCGGGTATTTGGAACCCTGAAAAATTTAATTATAAATGATTCTAGCTTTGAGATAACATCGTCAATATCATAATTATGGGGATTATCCAAGGTTTTTTTTTTAAATATAATATATAACTATGTTTTGACTGCGATCCCACCTGATGGTAAGCAGTGATGCAATCGTTGTTGGTACATTGCTTTTAGTTGCTAGTTTATTAAGAGCCTATTCACTCTAGCCTTGCAGACACCTAAATTACAATCGGACTGAAAATTGTTCCAGTCCTTCGATGGACGCGGTATTAACGACGAGGCAAAAAGCGAAGTCCGACGATTCATGAAAATACTACGGTCACGTTTGATCCAATTACTTATAGTAGCAAAGTGTAACTTCGTTTGGAATAGGTGTTGTTTCTACTAGAGAAACATTATTAAATAAATAAATCAGTTAATAAGTCAACTATATAAAAAGGAGGAAAACTAAGTTTTAGAAAATTGAAAATTGCTTATCGAAAACCTAATATAACGAACAAACAATGATTTATAGTATGAAACACATTGCGAAAATTAATTAATCATTTATGAGCAATGTTTAAGATAAAACTGCCTTTGATAATAGTCGACGATAGGAAGGTCGATAATCAAACTAATATAATAATACGCAAAACTTTGTGTGTATGATTGTTACTCATTTACGTTCAAACGGCTGAACGAACTTTGATGAAATTTGGCATGGAGTTAAATCATATCCTGTAAACTGCACATAGCAGTATTTTCTTATGGAATATCCACGAAACGGACGATGCCACTTGCAGGCGTACATAACCATATAAAATAGTACCTATCTTGTTCATTGGCTATAAGATAATATTTTTTCATCACGGCCTTAAAAGCCAGGCTAGGATTAGCAAAATAAAATAAAGTAATCCCTGGAGTACTTAGGTACACTTAATAGGTCAAAGAAAATCATAAAATGACTTCTCTCGCTCTAGGGTGGAGCGAAAGGGCGTGTTAGACTTTAATGACTAAAACCACACCTGTGTCGTTCAGTTGCCCTTTGCGTTCTAGGACCGCGGGGCTCCTTTTCAGAAATACTCCATGGCCCTAGCCTTAGGTCTTGGTCCAGACGGTTACCGTACGCACGGATGACGAGTTACCCATTAGTTGTCGTCCACAAGCCCGTACCTACTGTGGCAGGTAGTGGGAGTCGCGGCTGCTGAGACGTAAGGATGTCGGTTCCCTTACGCGTTCGCTCTCTCGGTCCAGACCATGGCCTGGACCAGGGCCCGGCACAAGAGGTCGCTGCCGCTGGTTAGGCGAATAGATCTTGGATGTATAATAATGTAATACCAAGGTCGCTAACATAGCCCGAAGAATCGCCCAACTAAATGGCAGTGGGCAGGGCACATTGCTCGTAGAACGGATGGTCGAAGGGGCCGAAAGGTTCTAGAGTGTCGACTGCGAACCGGAAAACGCAGCGTTAGAAGGCCTCCTACAAGGTGGACCGACGACCTGGTGAGAGACGCGGGAGAGTTCGGTAGATGCGAGACGCACAGGATCGGTCGTTGTGGCGACGCTTAGGGGAGGCCTATGTCCAACAGTGGACGTCTTTCGGCTGAAATGATGATGATGATGATGTAAAATCATGCACACTTTTATTTCTAGAGAGCTCTGCTCAGCTTGGGACTAGACGGCGTTGTGTTACAGTTGTGTGAATTATTATATTATTATTATTATTATTTCTGTGAGTGTAAAATCGATGCGCTCGGTCCCTTAGAAAATAGCTAGCGCACACTGAAACAATGTGGACGTGAAGGTAAAACTACAATGGGCTCACGTAAGCCACGTACGTCGATCTGGCTGCGTCGGTCTCCAAATAAAATATCTATACCTGGATTCCTACAACAAGTCAGTTTACTGTCTCTCAGGATCGTAATCTGCGGGTAACCACCGATACTCACAAGTAATAAAAATCTTTACTGTTACTTAGTAAGTTTATAAGAAGCAATGAAGAGGAATTACAGAGAATATCACGTGGGTTATGTACGAGTCTAGTCTGGAGGTTAACCCTAGAGTATTTATTAGAAAAGCTGTAGATATGGACTGTTTTGGAACCTTTAACCACCTTTAGCATTGTTCTTATTCTTTTTAAAAAGCTTTTTACAAAAAAAAAAATAACCATCTTCACAAAAAAAAAACACAAAATGGATCAAAATAATTTTAATTTTGGAAGTCGGTGTTTCTCAATATTGTTTGTTTCTTATTTAACACCAAACACTTGTTTACTTTTTGACTGTAAGTGTTAATTTCTCGATGAAAATACCTAAATCACTATATGGTTGCCTGTAATATTTGAGGAGTTCCCTCGATTCCTTATGGATTATCAGAAATGGATTCTGAAAAAAAAAATGGCACCAATCGGAAAGCATATATATCCTCTAAGAGCAAAAAAATTTGCAAATCTGTCTATAAACGACGGAGTTCTGAGGTAACATACATAAAAAATAAAAAATACCTTCAACCGAATTGATAACCTCCTCCTTTTTTTTTTGAAGTCGAGTAAAATGTACTTTATATCAACGTTATTTTGTTTGTATTCTATCGTGTTTGATATGCAACGGATCGAATCCTGGTGCTGCATCCGTCATGCATATTAAGGTGTTGAAACGTTAACGTTATTTAACGTTTCAACACCTTAATATTTCAATTGTCTTTCATGGTTTTAAAGTCAAGTAAAGTGCAACTGGTATAAAGGAGGATATTTCAAAAAGGAATGGCAAAGCTTGAATGTTTGAACATTTTAATTTGTGGTTTCAGATTCGCTTGAAACTTGGTGCTAATGCTTTTTGACATAAATAAATATTTACTTAATATCATAGCTTACAAATGGTAGCAAAGTATGATATTCGTTAAATAATTATACCTGCATGGATTTTAATGAAACTTCGCATATGGGCAGATGATGGCCAAGATATTATTATCAAGTTTCCTATCCGGGGACTACGAAATTTGACACCTCGGTATAATGTTTCCTTAGAATAATAAAACACTTTTATTGTAGACGAAGTCGCTAGCCAATGAAAATACATTCATAGACGCTCTCTATAGCTATTCATACTCTACCGCGAACCCTATAAAACAAAGTTCAACCCCGAAACGTGTTCACGTCCGACCTATTTATTGGTGCTACCGACTTACGGCCGGTAAGGTAAACATGCTGAAAAATATATGAACATAATAGAATTTTTAGTTCGGTGCTGATACTGTACAAAAACGTTTTAGGAGCTGGTACGTAAGTAAGTGGTAGTCTTTGATCTAAGTTGGAAAGAAAATGCTACAAAGTCTATAGGTTTATTTTACTAAAATATCATGTTATTGAGCATCGTTACAAGCAATTTATTGACAGATCTGTTTTGTTTAGAAAATTTCATATAAATAATGTAGACTTCTTTGCTTTTTTTTCTTTTATTATACTCTGTTGTTGTTTTGTGTTGTATTTTGGTGTACAATACAGTTTATTCTATTCTATTCTATGCTATGCTATTCTATTCTATTCTATTCTATTCTATTCTATTCTATTCTATTCTATTCTATTCTATTCTATTCTATTCTATTCTATTCTATTCTATTCTATTCTATTCTATTCTATTCTATTCTATTCTATTCTATTCTATTCTATTCTATTCACTTTTATTTTTAGCCAAGTAAAAGAAAAACTTCTCGGTATAAATTACTATGAAACTAGGAATGTCTGAAAAATGTAAGTTATTTTAGCAGAAAAGTCAATGAACCTTACATGACCTTTCCTTTCTAAAGAGATTGCCTTTAATAATTTTCAATCAGCTTCTTGACATTTTCATTTTTTTTTAGCGAAACAATCACTTTGTCGCATTACGTCACACACGCTTTAAGAAACAGGCTATCTTTAACAGGAACCTTTCAAAACGATCACTAAATTGATTACCCTATACCCGAGATACTTCATTACGATATAAACGAATAAGATGGTATGGAAATCTTTTTATCTCTGTATAAGAATGTAAAACAAGCTAACACAGTTTTCGTTGGCTCTGACCCGGCAACTCGTGTACTGGATCAATTTTTATAAAACCCATGTTATGGTTGTAAGACACAGTTTTTGTGCCAACATGGAAGATAAAGAAAATAGAAAATGTACGGTATATTGGCCCGGTATTTTTTGTGCGTAGGTTCAAGTCCTTTTAGCTAGGGCCAATTCTTAAATGACATAATACCTACACTTGAAGGTACGATGTATTCCCTGGAATACGTCTTAGTATGAGGTATTTTTTGATACTTCAAGAAAAAAATGGAACGAAAAAGTATTTATTTATTTTACAATTCATGTACACACTTATATAATAGAGAAAAAAAGACGGAAATAGAAAAATAGGTACATAGGTAATGCTTATTATTTCTACGGAAACCTCTTCCAGCATACCTAAGAAATTATAGTTTTTTTGGCTAAAACTTTAAGACTTTGCAGACATCAATAAATGTAAACAAAACTATTCGTCATCATCATCATTTCAGTCAAAGGTATTAGTAGTGTGAATATGTATCTTAGAGGAAAAACAGAATCTGATTTACAAAAATCATTCACCAATAAAGACTGATCCAATTTAAGCTTCCTAAATTTAATTGAAAAAAAAAAACCCACAATATCTTATCATCTATTTATTTACTTTTCGAAAATGTTACCCCTAACTGGGAATTATTGCTGTATTGTGAGTACGTACTCAAACACAAGGGAACTTCAAATTGGATCACTCTTTAGAAACTGAACGAGAAAGTCTACATACCTAATGAAGCCCTACTTTTATTCTGGAAAAAATTCAATGTAAAAATAACACAAAAGGAACCAAATAACTTTTATTTTGAAGTCGGTGTTAAATAACGAACACACAAAACTCGAAACAGTGACTTCCGATTTGTTGTTCTTTTTCATATATTACACTTTTTAATTGCGGTGCCTCCAGCTAAACTTAAATAGTGTGCAAAGTAAGTTACATAAAGAATATAATCATTGACACAACTTATAACCAGAGTATTTACATCTCATGACAATCCTAAGCCCAAATACGGCTAGGATACATCGTTTATAACGGAGTTCCCATGCCTAAGTTAAAGTAAAGTAAGTAAGTTAAAGTAAGTAGTTTTAATAAATCATTAAAAAAATAATTGCACAGCCACAAGTAATACGACATATAATAAATCGTCACATTTTCTATATATATTAACTCCTGCCATTTAAGAAATAGACGTATGTGTTCGACAATTTGTTCTAAATTGTCTGTAAGTACATCGTTGTGTTGTAAGTACATCCTCTACAGGCAAATCTGTTCTCTATCCCAAAAATTTAAAGACCTAAATCCGAGCAAATGAGGTCACATCATAAAGGAAAATATTTCTAAGCATGTAGATATTTCTTGACACACAAAGCGAAGTACCACTGTAAGTACTTCATATAAAAGTAATGCCTGAGATTTTTGCACTAAGAAATCTGGTAAAGAATGTCTTTGTAGTCTTTAGAGTAAGAGTCCTAAGCAACTCAAAAGGTTCTTATGAAGAGAAGACTTGTGTTATCCTTTCCTTCGTTATGTTTTATTTAAATGTTTCTATTCTGTTTCAAACAAATAGCATTACTTTGTAGATTTTACGCGTGAACGAGTATTATGTAAGTGTTCAGATTTATTTTTAGAAAAACGGAAGTTTAATTGTTTAAAAGGCTACTGTGCTAGAATTGTATCATGTTATTATCGCTACATTTTAGTGCGGGTCATCTAGCTCTTAAGAGCGTTCACTCGAAATTACGCGCTATTTGGCCTAAAACTAAAAAAACTAAAAATATTGATTTACCCATAATCTTACTTAACTATTTAGACAAGAATATTTCCTAACGTTATTGGTAAATCACATGTTTGTACAATAAATTATTAATGGATATAAACGGGTTTTCAGTCAATATGGGAGTCTCTAGAATCGCAAAATATTGAAACAGTTTATTTGAAGGTAATACAATATCTATACAAAAACTGCAACAGTAGAATAAGAATGGAGACGACTGGACCTTCAATACCCATAAGAAGAGGAGTAAGACAGGGTGATCCCATCTCCCCAACTATATTTATAGCAGTGTTACAACAAGTCATTGGACAACTACAATGGCAGAGAATAGGTCTAAATATAAACAATAAATATATAAGTCATTTGAGATTTGCCGACGATATCCTGTTGCTGTCTGAAAGTAAAAACGAGTTGCAGTCGATGTTAAACGCTCTTCACGCCGCAAGTCAACAGGTAGGACTAGAAATTAACCGTAGCAAAACCAATATTATGACAGACTATTCGAAGTCCCCTGTATACTTAAACAATAAAGCACTGGAATATGTTGACACTTACGTATACTTGGGTAAACCATTATCGTTTGAAAGGAAAGAAACGAACAAGAAATAGAAAGGAGAGTTTCGAACACTTGGAAAAAATTTTGGAGCTTAAAAGAAATTATGAAAAGTGACATGCCAATGAAAATTAAGCAAAAAATTATGGATACCTGCATATTGCCAACATTAACATACGCTAGCCAAACTTGGAAGTTCACACATCAAGCACAAGCAAAAATCAGGACGTGTCAAAGAGGAATGGAGAGAAGTATGTTGAAAATTAAAAGAATTCAAAAAATTCCCCATACTACAATCCGAAAGAAGACGAAAGTTATAGACGCTCTGATTCAGTGCAAAAAGCTTAAGTGGCGTTGGGCTGGGACACATAGCCAGACTAACAGATAGCAGATGGACAGCCAGAATAACATCCTGGAAGGGCCCATCAGGCACCAGAAAGAGAGGTAGACCAGCTGCCCGGTGGACTGACGATATCATACAAGCGGCTGGCAAACAGTGGATGGAGATGGCAAAAAACAGGGATAAATGGCGGTCTCTAGAGAGGCCTTCACCTTCGATAACGAGGGGTTCTTTCAACCACAGTAGAATTTTAATATATATAATTATAAGAAATACATTTAAATATTGCAGATAAAATTAGAAATAAGTTTATTTTTGTAATCTTTTGTAAGAAATATAAGGCTTTTTTATTTTATTTTATTTATTATAAACGGGTTTGAAAATCATGGTTTTTGGCCAAATAGCGCGTAATTTCGAGTGAAAGCTCTTAATAGAAAAAATAAATTATTATGTCCGTCCTTCAGTACTTTCCAGACTGGCTAAAAGACACTTCTGAGTCATACGTAGGCAAATTAGTATAATGCAATTATCAAACATTGCAATATATTTATATATACTAGGCCGAAAACATTCCGCTCCGCTAGTAGAAAGTGTGTGTGGGTTTGTCTTAAACACATAAGATAAATTCGTGAAAGTAGTAGGTGACAATAAATTTAAAAGAAAAAAGGATTTTTAGTGGCCCAGTTTATATAGAATAGATAAAGAATGTTAAAAGAAAGTGAATCAATGACTCATATCTTTTTCTTATCAGTAGATCGAGAAGCTATTGAATAAGACTTTTTGAATTTTCGCTATGCACATGTCATTATACACCACAAATGTTTAATTAGTACAAATACTTGAAAGGTTTATTAGAAAAGGTCTTGTTATTATTTATGTAAAGTCTCAATAAATAATATTCACAAACAGTAAAGTTACTAGCGTTTATTTATATCCCAAAATGTCACTCAATTTAAGGAAATATTGTACAGAATTATGAATGAATAAATGACGATCAAAATGGAAAAACACTGTGCATAGTATTTTCTAGTAGCAATTGGTTCAATTGTTTGATTTTCCCCTACGGCCCGGACTAAACGTTTCGCCTCGTCGTTTATACCGCGTACATCTAAGAACTGGAAAATTTGCCTGCTGCGGCTTCCCATCCGATTATAATTTGGGTGTCTTCAAGGCTAGAGTAAATAGGCTCTTAATAAACTAGCGCGCGTCACCATCAACGATTGCATCACTGGTTACCACCAGGTGGGATCGCAGTCAAGCACTAGTTTATATAAAAAAATAAAATAAAATAATAATTTACCAATTATGACAAATCGTAGACAATTTTGGGATTTTGCTTTTTTTTTACTTTTGACTACAAAAATATGATTAGTAACGGGTACGGATAAAGCCATTTTTTTTTAGTACTATTAAAAAAATAAGGGTGTATTCTCATATAATAAAAAAAAACTCACAATCTCTCTCTCAATAAATATAATCTGTGTTAATTGAAAATAATGATGTTTGCTCATGTAAAAATTTGGTTAAAAATAAATAAATATTGTTGTATCAGAACAGATTAGGGTAAAGGTCTTGTCATATCAGACGCAATCGAAAACGAACCAACATTTTTCTAATTGAATTAAGTGACATTTCATCAGAGACGGCGATTATAATTATTGAAATTTCATAAGCAATGTGACATTTCGATAGTGCATTTATTCAAATATCAATAAACATATTTTTCACGTGTGAGGGAACGGACTCCCTCACGCCCAAGCCACCAGGATCCCGACCCTGATTTGAAGACACCGCAGGCGTGGGCTTGTGGACGACGAGCAATGGGTAGCTCGCCGTCCGGCCGTTCGGTAATCATCCGGACCGAGCGCGAGTCGTCAACAGCACATAGTGCGCCTTAAAGATATGTCAGCATAACTGTAGGGACCCAGCAGGGGTAGTCTACTGGGGCTATGGGTTGTCCAAAAGGGAACCCCAGGGTCCTGAAATGCAAGGCAAAGAAGGAACATAAGAATGGATTTTAGTCAGTAAAAGTCTGAAACTCCCTCCCGGTATAAACTCAGGCAGATCAATTTTATGGAAATATACACAATATTTCAAATAAACAGTTATATTTCGTCGTCAACACATGACATCAGCCAACTCTAGACGTCTGGAGCGAAACACATTAAATATGTATGCAAAACCTCGAAAAGGGTTCTTACATAAGGTTTCTTGAACTAAAAATCCGTACAAATACCTTTGTTATGTAGCATAAAGAGGCGAGCAATTCCTTTCAGTGCCGTTACGAGTCTAACTAAACTGAAGAAACGTGTGAGAAATACATTTGGTATAGTTTCCTTTTTCCTGTAGATATAAAACGGTAATGTTATCTTATTTCTTATGTTGACTTCGTTACGCGCCATTAGTGGTTACCCCACACCGAGGTAGAAAGGATTGCGACACTATAATACACCCGCAGCAATTTTGTGGCTTTTGAATGAGCTGCCTTCATACAACTTCTGTTTATCTCTATATAGCCGGATTTTGCAATGAGCTCTTTATAATGCTGGCAAACTTTTTATCTATATATATAAAAGGACAAGCTTCTGCCCGCGACTCCACTCGCGTAAATGTAGGTTTCTCCATACAAAATTTGGACCCCCGCTTCATCCATTTAGGGAGTGAATTTTGAAAAATCCTTTCTTAGTGCTCGCCTACGTCATAAAAGGAAGCCTTGTGCTAAATTTTACGCTTCTAGTCCCAGTAGTTTCGGCTGTGCGTTGATATGTCAGTCAGTCAGTTTCCCCTTTTATATATATAGATAAACTGACTGACTGACATATCAACGCATAGCCAAAACTACTGGAACTAGGAGCGTGAAATTTTGCACAAGATTTCCTTTTATAATGTAGGTGAGCACTAAGAGAGGATTTTCTTTAATTCACCCTCAAGGGGATAAAAAAGGAGGTCCAAAGTTTGTGTGGAAAAATCTTCATTCACGTGGGCGAAGCCACTGGCAGAAGCTAGTATCTTATATGTGTATAAGGTAAGTGATTAGATTTTATGGAAAGCAAATTGTTATAAGTTTACTAGCTGACCCGGCAAGCGTTGTTCTGCCATATAAATTGTCCAAGAAAATAATGGGAGGCAGGAGTAGGAGAATAAAAATATTGGAGGAGTTTGATATCCAATAAATAACAAATGGTACCAGTTCATTGATTCGTTGTTATGTGTTTTTTTTATTTGTATTAGTAGATTATTTGTGTACTTTGTGTATGGGCTTTAGTTGCCTGATAATAAATAATGATATAACTATTTTTGAGGCAAAGGCTCAGTCTCATGAAACACAATAAAGAACGAACCAATATTTATCACCAAAACGGATCACAATACGGAATCTAAATGGATAGAAGACCAAGATCTATGATGATTCCCTATGCTGTAGATTTAAAATAATCTTTACAGGCAGCTATGATCCTTATTACCATAGATTACAGTTCATAAATAAAAAGGTACATTGAGTTTTACTTTAAGGTAATTTCTCATACAAATCTTACCATTTTGTTGGAAAATGGACGGTTCAGTGAAGCGGCTTGTAAAGTGGTTGTTACAATTTTATTGCAGTGTTACCATAAAATGCAAAATGTTATGAATTTTGACCTGACCATAGAATGCTTTTTTATATTTAACTTGTATGTCAGGACGCACGAAAAAGCTGCGCTTGTCATTTTCAACTTTTGTGAAAACGACACGTACTCTGTTGTCGTTATTTGGGTTGTGTGTCGACCCAAATAGCTCAGCCCATTGAAGGCTGACTCTGTTCCTCGGTGACAAAAGGCTTATCTACTTATTTTGCGATATTCAACCAATACTTACGTGGTCAGCGTTGATTCGTTTTGTGGTCGAAAAGTTAATCACGGGGATTATAGAATCATAATATGCTGTAATCGATTGTTTTGGTTAAGGGCGGAATTCACCAATAAAACTAATCACGTTTTAACGTTTGGCTCGCATAATCGCGTTTAGCCGCTGTCACTAGTGTCACTTGTCTGTATTTTTCTTTTGTTGTATTTTTACAAGTGATACTAGTGACAGCGGCTAAACGCGATTATGCGAGCCAAACGTTAAAACGCGATTAATTTTATTGGTGAATTCCGCCCTTAGGCTCGTAACACAGAACCTAATGCAAGACTAGTATTCTGTATAGCTTCACCTAAATGAGTCTAATAGTAGGTTTCTGAATTGGGTGTTTTGAGGTAAGAATATCTCATACCCTACTTAAAAGTCAAATGTTGACCGGTTTTTAGGCTAAATTACAGTTTGAGAAATACTCAACTTCAAATGCTGAAATCTGAAATCGAGGGTAAATTTGAAAATAATGTTTTAAATAAATACTTACCTTTTGATGACATCCCTCGCTCTTGGGCGGAGCGTGTGACCTAATACTTAAATCTAGAATTACGGCTATACATATATTTGTCTACATATTACTTGCTAGAGATTCGAGAGTAGTGTGGGTATTTGCCACGGCACACGCAATTGAATCAATAAATAAAGATAAACCGCCAAACACGACTAGAAATTCGGTCAGAACTCCCACCAACACACAGCACACACGCGCAACATATTATTCATTACACCAACTGCGGCCCTCGCAAGATAAATGCGATAGTCCAACGTGGTTTGGCGTTATTACCTAGATATAAATCTGTTGAACACACCTTGTAAAGCGCTTTCATCTTGGAACAAAGCGAACATGAGTCACGCTGAAACCGCCACAAAAGCTGTCACGTCTATTTCGGTGTTACAATTGCGTTATCACGCTTTGTGTCAACCAATAGCAATCGTGCTTTTAGTGACAATTGTAACCAATTGTGTAAGGTGGAAAATAATTGTAAATTGACAAACAACATCGATCAATGAACGATACAGTTTAGTCCTGAACCATAACTTAAGGAAAGTTTATATTAGTTCACAATTTCTCGATACGGCACGAAGAGATTATGAACTGTCAAATAATGGTTCGTATCATCGTAGACTGAGTGTTCAGTTTACAATTTATCAGATGTTTCAAATCTCTTTAAGTATTTATAATCTTACGGATGTCTTTTCAATTTCCCGGTGACACATACATCTGTTAGTAGACGTTATACACGTGTCATGGTAACTTTAACGAAAGTAAAGCGAATGTTTAATATTTTACCTACCTCATAATGGGGTGGGTTAGTGGTTTTACCTTACCAAGAGAAGGTATTTTCACCTTCATATAAAATAATGGCATTTTCCTCGTATGGCTGAAACCCGCTTCCACACGAAAATCAGATACCGCTAAGAATATTAAATGTCGTGCACATTTTTTAAACGCTGATCCTTTTCACCGTAGCTTTAGGGGTATAATTTATTACGCACTAAAATAGTAACCTAAGTTTCTCCCGTATCTGAGGCTATGACACATTTTGGGTCGTCGAGCCAACACGGTAGTACCCAAGTAATAAAACTTATCTTTAATGCCCAAGTATATCATAGCATAATCAGCTTTATAATGTTCCCACTGCTGGGAATCATGTAGATAAAATGGGCTGTAATACACCACAGGAACTTAGGTTTGGTTTTAGTCAGTAAAAGTCTGACACAACCTTCGGCTTCGCCCTAGCGGAAGAATGTGGGATTTCTAAACACTCCAAAATAAGTCAGATTGACATACCACCTGTCACAGAAACTTTTCTTTTTGAAATGCTATGGTTACCGCTGTTCTCTGTATCCGTGTTTGGTACGTGCTTACAATAAAATCTGTGTTAATTAATCTTAACTAAATATTTAGTTTCGCACATAATTCATCAGAGATGTTATTAGATGATGTCCCATCTTATTAAAAAATAAACTGGCCTAGTGCACAGTTTCGTTTGGTGGATCTCACAGTTCTTCGAATTTTTGCTTCTGGGACCGTTTCCCTCACGATGTTTTCCTTTACCGTTTTGTAAGCTGCGGTGATGAAATAAATTATATAAAGGCTAGATTTGCACCATAGAGCTACAACTCGTAAGTCATGACTGTTGCCACTAGACCATCACTGCTCTAATAACAAAGACTAGGTATAAAATAAGTGTCGCCGCACATGAGCCACATACCACAGCCACAAACGCCATCGCGAGAAACTAGAAGCGGCCACAAAGAATGATGAAACGCGCGACAGCCACTTGTTGTCGGTGGCTGCTACTTTTTTTAACCCATACGCAAAATATCATAATGGACTCTGACGAAGAAGGTTTAAATGCGCGAGTGGTGACGGCGTTTTGTATCGCCGTTTAGAGGCCAGTTCGGGCCACAAGAAGCGAGCAGCGGCGGTTTGTAGCGTGTGGCGGCCACCGGCGTCAATCGTGTGCGGCGAAACCATATAAAATGTATGAAACCTACAGGAAATATGCCGGTGGCAGTGTTTTGTTGTTGTGGCCGGTGGCCTGTGTGCGGTGACTCTAAGTAAGACCATAGTAATAATAATCATCTAATAATAATGAAATTATACAAAATTATCTTTGGCTTACTTCTGTCACTGGTTTTGCTCGCGTGAAACAAGTAAATTACCCGGAATAAAAAGTTCTCTCTTAATAAACCTAACTTGGCTTTACTGCCAAGCTGAAAGAAAAACTATCTTATAACCAATGACTTCTTTTTATCGGTCATTCTTTTTTCATTACGTGTGACTATCTTCACCCACGTGTAAATAGAAAATTATCCCAAAGCTAATTTAGAATTTGCTCTACTCGTGTGCAAAATTTCATCTATATTCGTTCAGCCGTTTGAGCGTGAAGGAATAACAAACATACAAACTTACACCTTTATAATATTAGTGTGATAACATTAGTCTGAACTTATATGAAATCCTTACAGGTTTCATCCGTTTATTGTAAGTAAACTACAGACGTGTTACATGTGGACCTCTTTCATTCTTCGATACGTTTCTTATTGAGTCAGCTGGGATGAAAAGCCAATTTACTTGATTGAATTATACCACAGACTTATAGAATTGCTCAATGGATAAAACTTAATCCCATGTCAATCGCTTCAAAAGGTATCGGTCTATTTTTATTTATTTTTTTCAAAGAGACGAAATCAAAACAACATTTCTTTTAAAAATCCATTTAATGATGAGACTAAATAAATATCAATCACATTAATTATATATTTACAATTAATTACGATATTTACATTCCAATCGGCGTATTTACACAATTATCGTATCCTGTACAAAATGTTTTTGATCACCCTAGAGATATTTTACACTCAACTTACGTAGGCAATCAACAATTCTAGCAAATCTTTGCAGCCGACTGTATCTTGCAATAGTATTTACATTTTCATATCAATAATTATAATTTAATGATAAACCAAACTAAACTTAGGCGACTGATGTATTCGATGAGCCTTAATATAAGGTTGCGTGCATTGATAAGCATAAGCGAGGCGGAAGAACGCGGCGCTCGCTCGTCCGCCATGACACTTGACGCAACTACGATTCGGCGACCACTAGACCCGTCGCTTCTAGTCTCGTCCGCTGCTGAAACGCTGCTGACCTCCGGAGGCACGCAGTTCGGAGGCTTTTCCTGCTATAAATAATAACATTTCCGTCAGATTCACCCCTCGAAATTTTATTTACGTAATTTATTTGTCACTAATAAAGATATTACAGAATGAGGCATTCCAAGATTTATTTTTATTGAAGAAGTGTGGCAATTTATGAAACAATAGTTACGTGACGGCATGAAACTTCTACACAATGCGGTAAAAACTTGAACATTTCCCTAATTTTTCTTTTCTCTGAAAGTTATTTATGGTAAAATATTGGGCCTCAAGTAGAAATATTCATGAACAGGGAAAACTTATTTTGTCTTTGTAAGATTCTTACCGGTGGTTGGGTAAAGTTGACTTTTTCTTGACATCTCCGGGACTGATGGGCGATACAGGCAGCATATGCAATCGCATGGGGAATGTAACTCTGTTCCACTACCCCTGCGAACAGTATTGTTGCCATGGGACCTGAACAGAAAAAAAGATAAATACAATTTCAAATCATGATTATTAATAATAATTTGCAGGGACAGTTTTCCTGAATAAATATTACCTAGAGCCCAAATAGGTACATCTTCTCCTCCATGTGTAGCCCACTGCCTTGGAACTGCAGCTGCATGAACAGCATCAGCTGAAGCAGCAGCAGAGGCAGTAGTATTCAATGGCAGAGCCCTGGGCTCCGAATGGCCAGGACCAGTCCCATAGAGTAAAGTAGTATACCGTAAGCCATCAATATCCGAGACCACAGTATCCGCACCTAAACACAAAAAAACACTTCAAACTTCTTGAAGAACTCTCAAATCCCTGTACAAATACTTCTAAAGCCGCAAAAACCTCGAAGTTCAAAACAATCTTTAATTAATTTCCAGAACTCTAAGCTGCAATTTCAACGGCCAAGCCAATAGCTATCAATGTGGTTTAGAGCTTACATCATGTAAACGAAAAACGTTTGGCACACGACTTCAATTAGCAACTTTTGTAGTCTGTGCCAAATGTCGCTTGTTTGTATATGTATTTGGCTTCAGTTGTCCACATTTCAACAAGAAAATTGGGTAAAATAGAATGTATTTTAATTCTCTGTTTAGTTTGTTACCTAAAACGGGGTGTCCTCTCGGCGTCGCTTGCCCGCCGAAAGTCATTACATGACCGTGATCGGCGGTGACGACGATCAAAGTTTCAGCGGGATTAACCCTCTCTAATGCTGCCAACAGTGCGGTTTCTAACTCCAAAGTCTCGTCAAGTGCTCTGTATGGATTGTTGTAGTGATGAGCGTGATCTATTCTTCCACCTACGCATGAAAATAGGAACATTACAATGAGAAAAGGGTTTACACAATAAAAAGAATAAATGAAAAATAATATTACAATAGAATCGTAAAATCCTCTTCACGTTAAAGATTAAAAGATGTTTTGTTTTTGTAATATTTAGTTAAAGTTTAAATCATTTATATGTACATATAAAATCTAATAAATGAACATCGAGATTAATACAGTGTGTTTTTTTCATCAAAGAAACGCGGTGAATAAAATTGTTGCGGAGTAAAATATAAAAAAAGAACTTAACCAAAACTCACCTTCAATAAGGAGAAAAAATCCTTTGTCATTTTTCGTCAATATTGACAAAGCAGCTCTGGTCATATCAGCTAAGGACGGATCTTCTGCTTTTACAGCAGAAGTTGCGCTCGCTCCGTCTTCCGCATCCGCGACTGCTCCTCGCTCAGCATTGAAGTCCATGTGAGAGTATTCGAACAGACCTGCATTTTGAAAATGGAACACGTATTTTTTAAACTCTTTTTTATTTTCATTCACGAAAAGAGGACATTTCCAGGCAGTAACATCATTAAGCGCTTTAACACCATTTAAATGTATAATATCATTCAGAATAATTAACGCTTCGCTGTCGCTGACGAATGGATGTTATTGTCACGTACGAGTACATCCACGTATAAGGTTCAACAAGGAAAATAATATTACCATATCGTGAAGAAATAAAATGAAGTTGCTCTGAAAAACATTTATCACAAAGTTTTATAATTTAATAAACGACTGTAGTCCAGTAGTCCAAAGTACTTACTCAGGTGACAGATAAATTAAAATTCTAAGAAGCGTGGTAAAACAATATAATTTTAGAATTAAGGATGCTGGTAACAGCATAATCCATATTTGAAATGCAAATGCTACGTTATGTCGGGCTGGTGAGATTAAAAAGGATTGTAATGGGATTACACAACGAGGCCGCACTGATCATAATGTTAACTTGGTAAAAGTAATCTGGGCGCACGTAAATATTTCATAAACTCCGCAAAAGGACCGGAAACATTTTTGGTCCGACTTTTCTTAAACCAAATGCTGACATCCACACCCTCTGTTGTCTCTCTTATATTAATTTTCCAGCGGAAATTCATTACTTTTATCGTTTCCTGATCTTTGCGTATCCCGGGAAAGTTAAGTGCTGTACAAAAGGCGGGATTGCTTTGCAAAATTTTTAGTAAAAACTCACGGGAGTTTTGTTAAGAAGATGATTTAAAATGGCTTACTTACACGACAATAGTTTAAGCTGGGATAAAGGGATGAATATTGCAGTCTTTTAATGGTGTTCACAATGCCTGTCTCAAAATTTCAATTTAAAATAATCAGGATACTGTTATGTTTGTCACGTCCTATTTTTAATTAAGTGTCCATCGATATTTTCGAAGACAACATTTTTCTTAATAATTTTATTATTTATATAATGCCTACGACTCCGAATTTTTAAAGAGGGTTAAGCTGTTGTGCTAGGTGTAAAGGTGCCATTCCCGCATGGAACATTAGTATGTAATTTGTATGGCCTAGAAATTGTGGTTTTAGGTTTGGATGTTTTGTGTATATGTGACACCTGCGATACAGGAGTAACTTCTGGTGTTGGCGTTTAAAAAAATATTTTTTAGAATAAATTGAAAGAATTTAGCTACTTTTGAGTATGTAGGTAAGCATTTTAATTTTAGAAAAAAAAAGGATAGAAAGGGGAAAATTTAATTGACATAATCAAAAAGGTATAAAAATGCAACGAAGAAGGTTAAATGGAAAGAAAACAAAAAGAAATTAGTAAACAAAATTATAGTGAGCCTCACCGCTGTGCTAAAATTCTAGAATAATTATGTATTACTAGACAGCTACTTCTCTAAAGAAAATATAGGTAAACTAACTAGTTTATTTATATTATTTTATTCATATTTCTTCATTGTATACTGGTTTAAAACGGGGGTCACCCGAAACAGGCTTTGTGGACACTCAAATTGTTAAGTAAGCTTTAACCCTTAAACAAACCCAACAAAGCACACAAAAGGGACCAGTTTCTTAAATAATCCGGAGCGGTAGGTGAGGTGTTTTAGAAAATTTGTATAAAAACGCAGTTTCATGAAAGTAATGGCTCTTAAACTGACGGTTTAAGCCATAATTTAAAGATATAATAACGAGTTTTTAGGTAATTTTACCGGATGCAAAAGTTTTATGTTCGGGTAATATTTTCTGTGCCCTAATAATGCTAAAGTTTCGTTGTCTATTACAATAGCAAGGTTACCTTTGATATTTTCCTAACCTTCGTGTTAAAACATGGCTGTAATTTTTACGAAAAATTTCACAACGAAAAATCCTAATTATTCTACCTGAGTAAAACCAACAATATCGTACCACTATATCGCCATCCATGTTTTTCTTTAAAGGTTATGACTAACACTGGTTCTGTCCGACCAAAATAAACGAACAGTTTCAGCTACCCTTTTGTTTTTAATAGTCTCACATTCTGTCATTGAATATCATGATTTATATCTTATTGACAAGTCAATAATTCTGAGAAAGTCTACGTATAAGAACGTAGACTTTCCCAGCATGATTGACTTTTTCTTGGCTATCAGCTACCCAGCTATTACAGTGTCAGTCATATTTTTCCCAATATTGTGACCTTGGCATGAATTATGTAGATCAGAGGCTATCTATTGATCGCATTAGAGTTCTTACCCTCTTTCTTGCAGTTCAGAATTTTCGATGACAAACGACGAAGTATTAAGAGCAGATGTTTTCTCCACAAAGTTAAGCTTAATCGTCTGTACAGAGCCTAAGTTTATTTACAAAATCGATTGAGCTATAAGTTTGAAAACAATAGAAGCGTAATCGGGCGTTCAGAATTTACTGGAATTCAATTTGTATACTTAGTGAATTACTTTGTGGATGCAAATATGTTTGCTTCTTAAAAAATAATCTTCAGTTCATGTGGTTGTCAAAAAAAACAGCGTTTAAATTATAAATTCAAATTAATATACATTTCGAAAGACTACAAAGTAAGGTGAGATAAGATTCACATAGACTGTCGAAACATGGTACCTGAAAAATCTGTACTCAGCAGTGGATGGATAAAGGCTACCAATGACGACGAAATATTGTTTATTAATTAAAAATAGTGCTATCTATAAACTTACCTAACAAATAATCCACTGTTCTTGGATCTAACTTCGCAAGTTGTTCTCTCGTGTGTATATATTGAGCTCGCAATCGCCGCCTCTTCTTTTCTCGTGCCCAATCTTCTGCTAAATTTCTACCGTCTAGTCTTCTTCCTTCTCGGTTTGGGTGCTCTGGATCTGGTGTTACAGTAGGTAGAAAATGTCTCCTCCCACCACCCATTATAACCTATACAAAACAAATTACAAATGTAAAAATATTATATTTTGTGAGGACCAATTTTTGAACAGCCTATTTTTGTCTAAATATGTAAGAAAGAAAGTAAATATAAGTGTTCAGAATAACATAAATGAATATTAGTATCCAAATGCTTAGCAAAAATTATTACAATAGCTATATTTGATATTCTTGAATGTATAGAACTAAAGGTCCATAAATAAGATCCACGTAGCAGTGTTCTGTTTATTATATTTCACATGAAATTCGAAACAATTCTTTATTATATCGAGGTACCTTTGAAAAATATTGTTTTACACTACAACCAAACGAAACAAAGAGAATTCTGCAAAAATCTGTAGTTTATTTTTCCCTGTGTTAGGCCTGTACTTAGAAAAGTACAGGCCTAAAACTAAATGGACGGCGCGGTGACGGGTTTAGAACGAAATTCACAAAAAATATGTCCTGAACAAATCAAAGAGGATTTACTAAAATTTGTAGTATATTTTGCAGTGTTCTGAACACGTATTACTGAATGGATATAACAGCGGTAGGTTAAAACCAAAATTTATAAAAAATATGTCCTAAAACTCTACGATCTAAGTACATATTTTGGTTTGGAAATTTTACCTCTGTACCTACATGAAACATCCAAAAAACCGTACCCTAATTAATAAAAAGCTTAAATACTTTTTAGACATATCTCGTATATTGAGGTAAGTTTACCATAATTATCCATAAGTGTATATTTTTATTATTATATTTAGCATATACTGTCACACTGCTGGGCAAACATCTCCCTCTATTCCTGCCATTGATCCCAGCTCTGAGCTAATTCAAAATCAAATCAGTTTATTGCAAACATGTTGTACAGTGGTTGGAATTAAAATTAAAAGTTTCAAACATGCACCCTGTAAGGGCACTGCAAAAAAAAAATCTAATTAAATAAAATACAATTCAAAATTCACATTAAACTCACACTTACATATAAAAAGGAATAGCAAAAACACACAAATTGTGGAGTGTCAAAGTTCACGCAAAATAACAGATTTTCAGAGGTTTTTACTCGATTAGTTTTACACAAATATATATATTGATTTCAATAGAAGCCTAGATAATATCCACAAGATACTGTGTTTCCAAAATATCTCATGAAAAATTAGTAATAACGTCATAATCGCGTAAGAGCGGTTGTATGAAAATAAGTGAAAATGTATGTCGAGTTGTATACCCTTAGGTACCTACGTTGGAATTTCCCACCACTCATCACACCGAACTCTGATCCCTATTGAAAAGATTTTTACCGATATACTCACTCATGGCTTACAATCTTTATAAGTGGTTTATTTTTTGATTTTCAAGCTTATAAATCTTTACTGTCCATAAAGCTGTAATAAGGACTGAAGTGCATTAACATCAGCGTAAAATTCATATCATTAATTGAAATGAGCAGCTTGCTGATACGCCAACGTAAGTAATTGTAGCTAATTAACGTCACTTAGTAATTTACAGGAAGGGCTTTCGTAGAATTTCAGAATTCAGTTCAACTCATCTCCCGAGAGTTATTAATAAAAAGAGATTCTTACTTATGTAGGTACTTTTTAAAAATTCAAGCAAAACTCTTCCATTTCTGAAGACGCATCGCAAGTTTCTTCCCCTAAGCTTTAATTTAACAAAACATTGCGCTCTGTTTTGTTTCAAAAACATTTTCGAGGACATGAACTTTACAAAATTAGTGCGCATTTTGCATGGAAATTATACGGGCAGATTATGTAAAAAGATATAAGTACGTAAATGTGCTTATTTTGACGCAAATATCAGAGTCTTTATGTGATACTTGAGTAAAATGTTTGCTACTTTGAGGTTTTTGATAGTTCATAACGCTTTAATATTTGGTAAGATTTTATGTGCGAGTCTATGAAATGATAATTTCGACTTTTAAAATGGGAAGACTGAAACCAGTCTTAGTTCATCCATTCTTAGAATGACTTCAGCAAGTGTTGCTGAATCTTGGAGATGCGGATTTTTTTAGCCACGAGCTAAAACTAGACCCGTTATAATATAATATTTCATAATATATATTCATACAACTGTCACACAACGCCGTCTAGTCTCAAGCTAAGCAGAGCTTGTGTTATGAGTAGGTACTAGACAACTGATAAACATACTTAGATATATATTTCTAAATACATACATATTATAGATAAATTACACCCAGACACAGAACAAATGATCGTGCTCATTACACAAACATTGGTCCTGGGTGACAATCGAACCCATGACCTCCGGCTTAGCAGTAAGGGCCACTAACCACTAGACCAACAGGCTAGTCAAAATGATTTAAGAGAGCCCTTTTCGACCCGTCTATCGTCAACTTGTGCATGGGTTTATAAGCTTGTTGGTTCATCCAAAGCAATCCAAAAAGAGAGTTATCACCCAAGCGCTCTGTTGGCACTCGAATATTCCACAAAAATCATTCTAGAAAATACGTGTTTTTTTTTAAATATTGAGCATCCAGAATCTTTAATAAATGTGCAAGGTTTCTTTCTATAAGTATATTTTTTTGACTTTTTTATTTTATGAAAACATTATGAAGGACCAAAGTTCACGCATAATAATAGGTTTTCAGAAGTCTTTAAATTTATGATTTGACTAGCTTCTGCCAGCGGCTTCGCCCGCGCGAAAGTCAGTTTCTCTGTACAAATTTTGGACCCCGTTTCATCCCCTTAGGTGGTGAATTTTGGAAAATCCTCTCTTAGTGCTGGCCTATGTCATAAAAGGAAACCTTGTGCAAAATTAGACACTCCTAAGGCCTATAGTTTCGTTGGCTGTATATAGGTTATATAGGCTGTGCTTTGATATGTCAGTCAGTCAGTTTCTCCTTTTAATAAAAAGGACTTCCATTTCTTTTTTAGATAATATCCTCAAGATATTTGGGTTTCCAAAATATCTAGAGTAAGCTGATGCTGATAACGTCATAACCACGTAAGAGCGATTGTATGAAAAATAATGAAAAATGTATCTCGGGTTGGACGCTCTTAAGTAATACTCACGTTTATACTTCTCCCCGGCTCATTCTCTACAAGCTGCATTGCTATGTCCTTGCAGTCTTTCCTGACAGTGGGGGGTACTCTGCTGTCATCTTCCCAATATCGGGACGGCGCATGCGCATATAAAGCCGCAGGAGTCGCGTGCGTTATTCGCGCTGTCGTCACGATGCCACTGGATTTACCTAGACAATAGACATAGAACTTGTTAAACGTGTATAAGATTAATTATATTATTTGTCACTAGTTTCTGCCAGAGGGTTTCTATAGTAGCAAATTATCCTAAGGAAACGAAACTCCCGTGATATATTAATATAATATAATATTCCACAACTATCACACAACGCCGTCTAGTCCCAAGCTAAGCAGAGCTTGTGTTATGGGTACTAGACAACTGATAAACATACTTATATATTTCTAAATACATACATATATAGATAAATTACACCCAGACACAGAACAAATGATCGTGCTCATCACACAAACATTTGTCCTGGGTGGGAATCGAACCCACGACCTCCGGCATAGCAGTCAGGGCCACTAACCACTAGACCAACAGGCTAGTCTAGTATATTGACTGTATATAGTCATATTGACTGTGACCCCTATGAATAATTTTAATAACCAACGTAATTCAATTCATTTTATACTTCTTTTTTTTAAGCTTCCGCAACAAAGCTAGATAGCTAGATATCCTATATCCTATTCCAGTCAAAACACAGGCAAATCATGTCGGTCTACCTGTATTTTGAATTTCATCCCAACCCGTATAATAGGTGAGTGTGAAATAATAACAAACATGTAACAGACATAGAAACTTTCTTCTTTATAATATTAGTGTCATTATCTTATCCGTATCTAAATTAATTTGGGGTTGGCGCAGCATGGTCTTTTACTTCCATGTTTTTCTCATGGTTGTTAACTCACTAGTCACTGCGTTTCTCCCCGAGCTATAAGCTCTTATAGAGTGGATGGACTCTATAAGAGCTTCGTTCGTTATCGTTCATTCTTATTTTTAGGGTTCCGTACCTCATAAGGAAAAAATGGAACACTTATAGAATCACTTTGTTGTCCGTCTGTCTGTCTGTGTGTCTGTCTGTCTGTAAAGACCCTTTACCTCAGGAACTTGTAAAGATATCGAGTTGAAATCAAAACCATAATTATACTCAAGTCTACGGTACCTTGAAGCTGTGAAAAAATCGCATTTCTGAGTTAACGAAACATAAGGATACGTTCGTTTATGTCGTTTATGTTGTATGTAAAAACGTATATTTCGACACTCTCAAGGGAATCAAAATTCATAGGGTACTTGCCGTTGACCTAGAATCCTGAAATTTGGCATGAAGCAACGTCTTATAGCATAAATATAGGAATAAATCTGAAATTTGTAAATTTGTGGTTATGTCACAAAAAAAAACTTTTTTGCCATTCGGAAAAATGTTCAAGTCAATTCGGGAATTGAACTGTTTTCATAGGTAAGTTTGTACAGAACCCTCAATGCGCAAGTCCGACTCTGAGTTGCCCGGCTTTTTTGATACAATAAGGCATTATTATATCAAAAAAAACCATCACTAAGAATTGCTCCTCTAAGCATATACACCAAGAATACAGAAATATTAATGACGCAGGTTAGTGATCAATAATTCAACTTGGCACTTTAAAGTTAATAGATGGTTGAAAGGAAATAAATTCTGCTTACTGCAATATTAAAGCAGGTCAATAAAAGCAAGCCTTGCTTTCATTCATCAAAAAATGAATCAATGAAATGCCAGCCATGAGTCAATGGGCTGCAGAAATGTTTGAAAGAGTTGCCGTGGCCCTGGAATGCAAAGGGCAACTAAAGGATCATAGCTGAGTTTTAGTCAGTAAGAGTCTGACACGCCTTATTCCACCTAGACCGGGAAAAGTTATTTTACGATTTTTCACCTCAAATAATATTCCTTGACACCATAAGTACCAATTCGAACTAAAATATAATGAAGATAAAGAATATCTAAGATAAGAAGTAACACTACTGTTCACGAAAATTTAAGCTTTACCATTCAAAAATAATAAATGTGAAAATGTAAAGAGAAAATACTAAATATTTCAAGAACCTTGAACAATGAACTTTGAAAAGCCTATTTCGTAGATGCTAAATTGTTTATATAAACCATAAAGTTTGCGTTCAGCCATTTCTAGGTTTATGATTATGATCTTAAGAGTTTAGTGAATGTGGTGTGTCGTGATGAAATGAAAATTGTTTAATAAATAACAAAATATGGCGGGGTTTAGGCTTAAAATGTTGATGTTTTAGTTCGTTTTTCTTTGTGTAAGTATAAAATAAATTAGGTTAATTATATTATTAATTTAAAATTGATCAAATGCGGAGTAGGCAGGCCCGTCGCGACACCGTTGAAATTAAAACAGTTTTAATTTCAAGTTTTACTTTTCTTTTTTTTTACTGGCCTGTTGGTCTAGTGATTAGTGGCCCTGACTGCTATGCTGGAGGTCGTGGGTTCGATTCCCACCCAGAAAAATTTGTTCAATGTCTTGGTGTAATTTATCTATAACAAGCTCTGCTTAGTTTGGGACTAGACTAGAGGCCTTGTGTGAAAGTCGTGAAGTATTTTTATTATTATTTTGAAAGATATAGAGCCTGATGATTAAGCTGTAGAGCAGTGGTGGACCAGTGGTAACGGACCCGACTTACGAGAGAACCGCAACCAAATCGTTTTTTTTATTACGGGCTTGCTTTTGATCACTATCTCAGCTGTTTTTTTTTTTTGTAGTTGGGAAAATCATCCAATGATATCTTTCTTGGGCGGTGCGGGAATGTCAGGCTTTTACTGACTAAAAACCCACTCTTGTTCCTTCATTGCCTTTCATACCAGGGCCGAGTCTTCCTTTCAGAAGCAGACCCTTGGCCCCAGTAGGCTTCGATCCTGCTGGGCCCCTACGGTTTGCTGACGTCTCGTTGAAGCGCGTAGAGCAGTACGTGCCGTCGACGACTTGGGCTCGGTCCGGACAGTTACCGGACGGTCGGATGGCGAGCTACCCATTGCTTGTTAGACTGGCCTGTTGGTCTAGTGCTAAGTGGCCCTGACTGCTATGCCGGACGTCGTGGGTTCGATTCCCACCCAGGACAAATATTTTTGTGATTAGCACAATCATTATTAGTTCTGTGTCTGGGTGTAATTTATCTATAATATGTAAGTATTTAGAAATATTTAAGTGTATTTATCAGTTGTCTAGTACCTACTCATAACACAAGCTCTGCTTAGCTTGAGACTAGACGGCGTTGTGTGATAGTTGTGTGAATATATATTGTGAAATATTATATTATAACGGGTCTAGTTTTAGCTCGTGGCTAAAAAAAGCGGGGCACACCTCTACCGTGTGCTCCACCGTGTCCTCCAGGCGGTCCACACAGTGGTGCCACTCGGGTGTTACTTCCACACGAATCCGGTGCAGGAACTTCCCGAACTGACCATACTCGGTGAGAACCTGCATCATGCGGAAAGTGAGAACGCCGTGAGGTCTTTCCAGCCACTCCTCAAAGAGGGGACTTACCGCCATAATTATGGCGTGCCCGCTATCTCACCTGACGGAAAGCGAAAAACAAAGGAATAGGAGGCGTGGCCGACTCGAGGCGATCGACGAAAAGAAAATCAAAACGAAACGGTTGTAACTTGGCTAGGGGGGCAGGCCTGCGCTCCTCTAGGATTCCACATGTACCTAATCTCATATTTAAAACATTTTTGAAATTTTAAATCTCATTCGATTAGTTAACATAACAAATTTCAGAAATGTAATAAACTCAAACATTATCTTCACAATAGCGATATAGTATCTCCTTTATCTAGATATAGCATGGTCGAGATACGTTCACACACTTGCCCATTAAGTGCCAGTCTATCGAAGCGAATGCACCACACAATGGGCACTCGACGTAACTATTGCACCCATATTTTACCAGCGCGACAATTTTGCCTCACTCTGGATATTTCATATGTAGGATTTGATATTAATGTTTGAGGCATCAGAATTGTTTGTATGGACTTTATACCTATTGTTTTGCTCGGCATTGTATTATTGTGTTTACTGAAAACAAGCTATACTGACAATTAGCACCTATTTAGATTTTAATTACGATTTTGAACTATCCCGAAGCCCTGGATCAAATCTATTCGAAATAAAATTAAATTGTGTCTTTTTTTACTATATTCACATGAAAGTATATTTGACACCTATAACAAAGTCAAAGTCAAAGCCAAAGTCAAAGAGCAACCTTTAAAATTTTTACCTGTCTGTTTGATCTAGATATTCTCCGAAACGACTGGACTGAATTTGCCTGGAGATTCAGACTCAGGCTACTTTTATTTTGAAAAAAGAATAGGTGTTTCGCGAAAAAAATCTGCTTGAAATTGTGAACAAATCACATTGTTCTGTTTTAAGATTCTGATGCGGACAAAGTCGGGGGCACCAACTTGTTAAAAACTTTTCTCACATCTTCATCATTTCTTCGCTTCATGCCTTTATCATGATTACCGATGTCCATACAACGTTTCGATTATCCGCACTGGTGCCACTTACACTCACTTGGAGTTATTCCATTGATTCGCGTAACATCAGAATACTTGTTAACATTCGTAATATACGAGATAGCTATATTAAAATGCTCACAACTATTAGTACTGGCACCGATTATTCTGATTATTATTAAAATAGTAACATCAACCAACAACCAATTTTATTCATAAGTTAAGAGTTCTAATTTTAAATTAATTTTATTTTTAAAGATAAATGGATTTTTTCTTTCAAGATGAGTGATTTGTTTTCGTATAAGTTTAGCGTATCATTTTTATTTCCATTTTTTCATTTGAATCCTTTTCGTCATCATGGTTACGTTAAAAATTCGAATAATTATATACAACGTGTCACGTTAAATGCGGATAAAACCTCAGACACCCCAAATGATTTTAAATTCATTTGACCTAATTATGAGAGAAAAAAAAATATAAACAGGCTGCGTCTGTCCAGTCGCAGAAGTCTTCTAGTTATAAATGCTCCTTCCCCATTTCTTTAAACGTTGGTAGTACATGAATACGCCTTGCTTCTATACACTCATTCACGTCTATACATTGATATATGTAAAAGCACTTGTTAACTCCGACAGCAAAGATTCAGTGAAGTACGGCGGTTAAGCCGGGGTCACGTAATGGATAGCGGTATTATAGAATAATCTGTACACTCGATATCGTATCGGACGAATAAATAACATCCAATAACGTAAATTCAGAAAGGTTTCCTTATTTATTGTTTACTAGCTTTTTCTAGCGACATCGCTCCCGTGACCCCGAATAATAAGTACACAGTTTCTGGGGATTACCATACCCGGAACCGTGCATTATTTCGAGATAAAACTATTCTCTGATACTATTTGTTAAAGAATTTTTGGATGCTGATTTCGAGAGATAGCCTTTTAGAAATTGTAGTGTAGGTACTTAGATACAAGTAATAGACAGTAAGTCATAGCGGGTAGCGGCTGATTTTGTATGCGTCGTCAGTTCAGAATAAACCGTGTTATGAACAAGTTGTTTCGTTGTTCCACTCCTCTTCCACCCCCGCGTACTAGGACATTACAGAAATTAGTTGTAAAATATTTGTGAAACGTAACCTATAATTATTAACTATATTATTATTAATATTATAAAGAGAAAATATTTGTATTTTTGTTTGTAAACTCAATAGCATAATAATAGATCAATTTCAAAATTCCTTCACGAGTAGAATGCTGCATTGAGTAACATGGTATACATATTTTCCATTTTCACGCGGACAAAGCCGCTGGCAAAAGCTAGTTCTTTGATCATTAACAAAGTAATATGAAGGAAATAAAATTGTTGATTATCAATAATTTTACCTCTTTATATTTATTGTTTTTAAGTGTCCCACTACTGAACGCGTCCTTCTTATTTTTCCAAACCTCTTGGGTGATACCTGGCCAAGTTCGCCTCGTAAAAATTATCAGAGGGCTTAGCCAAGTCAATAATCTACGCTTGTAGAAAACTTCAAATGTATGTGAATGACGTCATCTCAACGCTCAGTCACGTCAGAATAAAGGAATCGGAAGCGTTGCCGACTCGAGACGATCGAAAGAAAATCGAAACGAAACGGTCGAAACTTGGCTAGGCCTGCTAATCGTTACACCACTGCGGTCGACCTTTTTATAATATAAAGATTTTTTTAAGGCTTTTACTATAGTAATTACTCCGTGCGTGCGTTCACAAATATGAAAAGTCACGTACAAAAGACATCCAGACCTAAAACAACAATCTATAGAATAAACAAATATTTTTGCTACGTGCGGGAACCGAAACCACGACACGCAGCACACCAGTCAACTGCTTATGTCTACTTAACTGTCCACGAACGCATAGCTTTATGGACGCGTATTGGTCATTATACGACGCGGCAAAGCCACGATTGCCACTGCCACTTCGTCAACAGTCTTTCATAGTTTTGTTTGTAAGCTTTAAGCAGGCGTACACCAAGGGTATAATGACCAATATTTATTTATTAAAACTTCATGCAACTCAAAAGTACAAAGTACAATACGCGTCTATGAAGCTACGTGTCCGTGGACAGAAGGTCTTAGTCATTGCGCCAACCGTCAATTTGTCGTCAAGATTGGGCATAGTCAGAAGTATCTTATAAATGCATAAGGTGTTTCATTTTGTACAGCGTGTAAAAATGTACACTTACCTTAGTTATGGTTTTCATTTCAAACTTAGCAAAGAGTTGATTGAAACCGTTACTTAGCTATATCTTATCTTTCGATTCAGCCATATATACGTATTCAGAATAACCTGATTATCTATCTCCTGCTCTACCACGCGTGCCTGTCACTTATGAACGACGTCTCCGAGCATTGTTTTATTATACGCTCCGTAAGGAATTCCTTATATGTATCTTTTACCTTCAGAAGAACTATTCAATAACAATGATATTTA
Source organism: Mythimna pallens (assembly GCA_961205895.1). Classification (NCBI taxonomy): domain Eukaryota; kingdom Metazoa; phylum Arthropoda; class Insecta; order Lepidoptera; family Noctuidae; genus Mythimna; species Mythimna pallens. The sequence goes on from OY540834.1 coordinate 15,059,860, forward strand.
CCCTAGAGAGCACGGTAGACGTACAAATATCATTAGTTTTATCAAGAAGGTAACGTTTTCAATAATGTCTGTTATATATTGTATCTCAAGAGACTGAATCGAATTGTTTCGTTATTTGACTTATAGCTAGTTTCAGAACGCGGCATCGAATGTTTGACAGCCGGAAATTATTCCACGGAACGTTATACTACAAAGATGAAAGGAACCTATCTCAAACTCTAGGCCATGAGCTACCTGTGAAGTCAGTCATAGTATACAGATTAAACGCGTCATGTCGCAAATAATTCCTGTGTGCTAATTTTTTAGGTCGTTGTTAGCCTAGATGTCAATAGTGTATAATTAATTTTACAGCTTTAAAAAACCATGGTTAACCACGAGGAAAACCTAAAAATAGTTTTGAGTGTTTTTAGATTATAATTTTTAAACGGTGAAACCTACGAAAAAACCGATTAGTTCTCTTTTAAAAATGACAAAATTCGCTCCAATTTGAGTGGACCTAGCTATATTTAGGTTAATAATTTAAAAAAAATGTAATTGTGTACAATTAATAACAACATAATTATGCAATCAAAATCTTATTGGTGCAAAATGCAGCGCAGTGTAATTAAGCTCAAATATCATGCAAATCCGATAAGTTGTTGACATGTGACTTATTAACATGCGCACATCTAAACACACAGAATTACCTACATAACATTAGTTTTAATATATGTGAAACCCGAAACACGTTTTCGAACGGCATTTTTATGTAAAGAATCTATGTACAAAATTTCATAACTGTATCATAAAAAATCACAAAGTTATAAGCTAGTCACCGGGACCTCTAGGCGACTGAGGGGTTATTTTGCTCCTGCATCCAGGTGTGCGCTGACACTTATTGCCCGCAATGACCTGCGGTGACCTGTGTTGTACTTAGTGTCGGTGGTGTCCAACTTGTGACATTTTTAAATATTTTTGGGAAAAAATATAACATGGTGTAAAAATTATTGGAATCGGTTCAGTTAATGATTCTGAACAAACTATTTTCAGGTTTCGCATATACTAAAATTAATAATGGTACTAGCTAACAACCCCAGCTTCGCACACGTATTTCAAATCTTTGAAATTCTCAGCATTTAGCTATAATAATATGCAAGTATTATACAATGTAAACATACACTCTACCTATTGGTGAAAATAACATGAAAATCCGTTCAGGAGTTTTTGAGTTCATCGCGAACAGGCAGATAGACGCGGTCGCCAAAAGTGTCCTATTTGTTTTATAATATGTAAGAATGTAAGGATAAGGATGTAGGAATATACTTACAAGGGGAAATAATAAATAAACATGAAAAAATGAGGAATGTCATCAAAACAATGTAACATGCTATAAAAATTTCTACATGGCTCCAGGAATTAATTTTTTTAATGTCATTCCTGGAGCCTTCGGATAAAAAATGACGTTGATATATTTATATGCAAACAAAAAATATTTTCATTTGATGTTACTGTCCGTATTGCAGAACGGTATAAAGGGGAATAAAATTTTTCATATACATTGCTGGCCTAATGTTCATTTTTGACAAAAATGAAACTTAGGCCATATCTAGGACTGTATGATAAATCAATAGCAAAAAGAATTATGTCTACCATTTATAACCAAACGAAGTTAGACACTATTAAGTATATTGCTATAGTTTGTTATCAGACGTTACTTTTCTTAAATAAAAATACTGTTTGTCTGATATTTTAAGTTTCCCATTGATATATATATAATATAGTTTTAGTTTCGGTTTTTATCGTAAGTACGCATAACATACTGTCAATCAATATCGTTACACTAACGCATATCTTTTCGATTCGTTTATCACTTTTTTTTTACTAGTTTTAGTGATGAAAATCTGCAAGAGTGTAAAAATATGACAGTAATAACAAATTTAATCCATTTAATCAATGGAAACCTCAAAATATTACGTATTATATTTCCATTTCATTGTAATATAACGAAAATAGGTAACGCCTGACAAAAATATACTAGCAATGCTTCTATACGTATCTTCGTTCGATTACGGTTTAAAGACCTGTTTCTCTTTGCTATCGATTCCTCGTATTGGCTTTTAATATATAACCTAGGTTTCATTTCTGGCGAAAATAAAAAGTAAATCATGCCAATAGTTATATTGGCCTTTTTATGTAAAGAGATAGTAAAATAATTGGATAGGAACAAATCCTACAGTTAATGCGCATAAGCCTTTTCATTATCTCTGATCCTAAAAATAATATAGTGTTCTTACCGGCTTCGTGAGCCCAGTCAACCAGTGACGTGACTTTGGAGTTAATAGTCGAAGCACAGCTGTTGAACCTGCCTCCAGCATCCAAGCCCAAAGTCTCGTACCGCGCCTTCACACCACAGAGGAGAGCAGTAGCACAGGCTGATGACTCCCCAGTTTGAGCATCGATGTTGTAGGTCTGGTGACAAAGATAGATAAGTGCTGATATATTTTGAATTTAGTATTCTTAATTATTTATTAGTATTAGAACATTTTATCTTCTTTTTATCTTTAAATTGAAAATCTAATGAATAGAGTGAGTCTTTTCATCCATAATACAAGTTAACTCTTAGCTTGGGTTCCAGAGGTCGATAATGATTATTATTATGCAATTTTAATAGAAACGATACCGCATGATGTTAAACCCAGCTTAAGTAAATTTGGAAACAATTAAATTATTATTATTAGATTTTTTATTGCGTTTGTGGTTGCTTTTAGACAGCAACTTCAAAAGCTTTAACGTTGTTCAATAACGGCAATTTTTTTTACGGTGGGAAAATCATCTTATGACATCCCCCGCTCTGGGCGGAGCGGAAGATAGTGTCAGACTTTTACTGACTAAAAACCCACTCCTGTTACTTCGTTGCCTTTCGTACCAGGGCCGAGTCTTCCTTTCAGAATCAGACCCTTGGCCCCAGTAGGCTTCGACCCTGATGGGCCCCTACAGTTGCTGACACCTTGAGGTGCGCGTGAAACAGTACGCGCCGTCGACGACTTGGGCTCTGTCCGGACGGTTACCGGACGGTCGGACGGCGAACTACCCATTGCTCACCGTCCGCAAGCCCACGCCTACGGTGAATAGGAGCATAGGAGCGACATATTAAAAAATAACTAAAATTAAATGATTTGATCTCATAAATATCATATTTTTTTAATTTAAACTACCTTCTGCCAGCGACTTCGACTGCGTGAAAATCAAAACTTATCCCAATAGAACATACTCGCGGGATAAGATTTATATCCGATATCCTATTCTAAACCATAGGGTTTACCCATGTGCCACATTTGATTGTAATCCTTCCAGCAAAGCAGAGTTACTTTCACATCTATAATATTAGTTAGGATGTAAGGCTTGATGCACATAATTATATAAAACCGATTGAACGTGAACAACGAAGAGGGTCGAGTCATGGATGCTGGTTTTTGCTCGTTCATTTCAATCAATGGCACAATGAACACTCTGACAACACCGCGGGGCGGACCGTTGATCGATGTGCATTAATAAAGTCACTTTTGTACCCCGTTCACAACTGCTGCAGTCTCTTATGTGTAACAGCGCTACGAGTATATCTTCCAGAATCACTGCACAAACCTAACTATCGTAAATAATTATAATTACAATTATTATAATCATATTAATTTGTAATCTTATAATAGCTCCATAATAAAAAAAAGTTAAATAGTATTTTTTGTTGATTATATTTCAATTTAAGTGTAAATATATTCTTTTGATTAATGCTCGTTGCTCGGATACAGAGTCTTTTCAGTCATGTCTTCATAGTTTATCTAATTATTTTTACATATACCTAAATATTCTTTTGCAATGTTATAGATGTTTGTCTTGTTTTCACTGTTGAAGTTTTTGTTTTAAGTTTCCTTTCAAGCGCATATTACTGCTGCTGTTTATTGATTATGATATTAACAAAATTAGTCAGCAAAGTCTGCAATGAACTCTTTTTTAGAAAAAAAAATATCACAACAGCCATGTCACAAATCCAGCCTAAACTTCTATTTTCATCTATTGCAATGATGTTGCAATTATTTTTAGATAAGTAGTAAGATTATTTTTATTTTACATAGAGGAAGCGACTTGTACATTTTAGTATTCTCAAAAAAAAGCCTAAAAAGTATAGATTACGCATGCATCTACAATCTATGAATATTTTATATTATTTTTATACGGCAACACAGTCATAATTATCCGTCGCGTACTAACTACATATTTCCATGCATCAGTTACATGCCCGGGTCCTTTTGACAGTCATGTTGACGTTTCAAGGAGATGCAACCTACTCCTATAACCATATTTGGATACATACCAGTTTTTCTTGTCATCAATTGCAATCGACTCAATGAGTTCACAACTCCAGTTAGGAAGGCATTTTTTCAAAAATGAAAACAAACGCCTAATGAACTAATAGTAAAGTTGCCTGAAAATTATAAGATGTATAAAAATATCAGTTGAAAGCTAACATGTATGTCGTCCAATAACTTTTGAACTCATGCTTTGTAAGAAGTTAAATCTAGCTTTAAAATGCAATCACAAAGCTATCATATGACAGACAGATTATTCGTTGTGTTGTAATATTTTAAGTAAATATTCATTATGAATTTATTTAATATTTTATTAATGTCATTATTTAATTAATCATCAATAATGCTCGTTTAGTGGCACTCATTACCGAACATTTTTGTTAAAATGCGGATAATGCAGTGGGTCGCAATATTGTTTCTACTTAGATAATTTATTAAGCACTATATTGTGGTTGTTAATAGTCCCTAAATAAGCAAAATAAAATAAAGTTATCAATATGCCAGAGCTATGAGATTCGTCTAAGGCAACTGAAGGAACAGAGATAGATTTTACTCGGTCATAGTCTGACACTTCTTCTCGCTTCACCCCAAGCAGGCAGAGTTAATTAATGATTTACAACAACAAAAACTACGCATACATTTACAATAAAGTAAACTATACGAATATACGAATATTTCTACACCGAAAAGAGACTCAGTTGTTGTACTTTGAAAACCTAGTCTCATCTACAACGACTAACATAAAAGTGCAAACATCTTGAAGTACCATATAGAATAGAATAGCATAAACTTTATTGTACGCTAAAATAGTAACAAAACTTTTACACTTAAATCTATGGGTACAAAGTTCTAAAAACCATACTGCGTCGTCATCTCAAGCGACTCTTCGAAAAATTGCGTTCCAATATTGTTAAAGTGTTAATAACACGACGCACAGATGGGATGGTGATCACAATATAATGTTATTTGTTCACAGGTACATTGCAGTCCCAGAATAAACCCTTAATCGACGCTCACGACACACATGAAAAACAATGGGACACTCTCACGCCGGAAGCCATATGGGTATAACTGTTCATGTGGAAATATAAGACGAGAATTCTCATCACAGAATTGTTTCGCAACGCGAGTTATAAGTAAACAAAAGAAAGTGGGTTAGTGTGTTGAGAGATGTGGAAAACTGCAACTATTTTCACTATAATATCAACATAATACGGGGTATCTCGTAAACATTCAACGATTATGGTTTCCCTCAGAGACCGCAACAGCGAACGAGACTGTAATGATATTCCCGAAATCTCTTTGTGGCTCATTATTGATTCATTATATCAGTGACATTTTAGGCTGTTTTGTAGTATTCGAGAAAACGGTGAACTGATTGAGCGTAGGTAAATAAGAAAGTAAGTAATAATTTTCTGCGCAAAAAAAAAATCCATCAAAGTAACATCAGTGATGAAACACCAAAAATGAGAGCTATTTCACATAAAAAAGATCACTGTCCTCCAAACTAGGAAACAATCCTGTGTCTTAAAGAACAGTATACTTTAAATGGATTGATACAGATCTGTAATGTAAAAGAACATATTTAGAATGAGATGATAACCGGATAATATATGGATCTATCCGTAAAATATCTGTTTTTTTTTCTATTGTACATAAGGAGAAGGAGATTGCAGTTTGCAGCGGTTGTCGAGGATAGACTGGAAATGGATGACCATCTTACCAAGACCCCTCCGTACTTTGGAAAGCAAAGGTGATTTCCAAGCCGTTTGTTTCGGCTATAATATGAAGAAGTTTAACCGTAGTCAGAAGCCACGAAATCTAAAAACCAGCCTTGCCTAAGAATATTGTGCTTCCTAATGAGAGGGTTGATATGGTCAGTCACTAGATGTAAATTACTGGTACTCAGCTGTATCTAGTTAAACTGGAAACCGACTCCAAAATAGTTGACAAAAGGTTAAGCTGACTGATATTACATATTTATAAGATAAAACAAAACATGCTTCTGACCCTACAAGAAACAGTGATAAGGGCAAGTTGACAATGATATTATGGTAATGAGATCCATCTGAACACCAATTTATAACAGAGTAGGTACAAGTAAAAGCTATTCAGTCTGAAATTAAACCTGATTAGCATCAAAAGCCTTCGAAGTATCCTCCTACAAAAAGAAATAATGAAACGTGAAAGGAGAATACAAAAAATGCTCTCAGAAAATTGACTGGAAAAATTAGCCAAAGTTGGTGATATGGCATGAAAGATAAAATAAAAATGGCGTCCTATATTCACTGTTTACCGTGTTATCGCTGATGATATGTATTATGCATGTAGATTTTATACGATTGCTTCAAATGTATTTTTGAATAAATTTGATCAATTCAAATTTTGATGATATGAAATTATTAAACCAATTTCAGATCTTAAAATATTCAAGGGTACGAAAAGTTTTTGATATTACAATGAACCAATAACGACTTATGGTAATTTTTAAGGAACTTTTATTTTTAGGGTTCCGTACCACAAAAGGAAGAAACGGAACCCTTATAGGGTCATTTTGTTATCCGTCTGTCTGTCTGTCAAGATCCTTTATCTCGGGGACGCGTGGAGGTATCGAGTTGAAATGAAAACCATATACTCAGGTCAGCGGTTCCTTAAATCTGTGAAAAAACAAACTTCTAAGTTAACGAATAAAAAAGATAGGGCCGTAGATGTCGCAAAAAACGTATTTTTGACTCTCAAAGGAATCAAAATTCATAGGGTACTTCCCGTTGATCCAGGAACCTAAATTGGCATAAAAAAGTCTTATACCTTTTTTATGCCAAATTTTAGGTTAGGTACAGATATAGTAATAAAACTGAAAACAGTAAGTGAAAACGTACGGTTCAGAAAAATCTTCGAGACTCCATTCGGGTGTTGAACTATTTACATAGATAAGTGTACGGAACCCTCAGTGCGTGAGTCCGACTCGCACTTGTTTTAAATTGGCCACCTTTTTTGGATTTTGTACCTTAGTCGGCAAAAAAGGATCCCTTATAGAAGAATGAGTTTGTTATCCGTCTGTTCGACTGTCAAGACCCAAGTTTCTCAAGAAAACGTATAGGTTTGAAGTTGAAATTAATTTCAACTACTCGGGTCTTCTTTCATTTGACGCAGTGAAATAATCAAACTTCTAAGACAACGCAATCTATAGAAAAGGCCGTGTATGCTCCGTTTAGGCGCTTACTTTTTTTGTACTCGCTAGAAAATTAAAACCTTTTGACCTAGAATCCTGAAGTTTGGCCTGAAGTGAGGTTTCATAATATAAAGATCGGAAAGTCTAAAAACTGTAAATTTGTAGTCACATCAAAAGACATAGTACATTTTGATACATGTGGAGAAAGATTATCATTGCAACCGAGGCGAAATTCACTCGTGCCGTATATGCGAGGGTGTTATGGAGGCGTGCGCTGTAGTGACAAATTTTAATTTCTTACTTCAAAATACTTTCACTGAAAATTACAGCGTACGAGTATTTTTGTTAATTTGAAATTTGACTGGCCTGTTGGTCTAGTGGTTAGTGGCGCTGACTGCTATGCCAGAGGTCGTCGGTTCGATTCCACCCAGGACAAACGTTTGTGTGATGAGCATGATTATTTGATCTGATGTATTTAGAAATATATAAGTATGTATTTCAGTTGTCTAGTACTCGTAACACAAGCTCTGCTTAGCTTGAGACTAGACGGCGTTGTGTGATAGTTGTGGACATTATTATTATTATATTTTGTACTGAAGAAAATTTTCCAAAATTGCCGTACATTTTAGTTTTGATTTAGATGGTAGCAGGCTATCGCAAGTATTTTTTACCTATAACAGTATCTGGCAGCGTAGCATCTAAAAAGTTCTCTTCAAATCTTAAATTTGTCATTTTTAGGCATCCAAATCCATACCTCAAAAGGAAAACGGAACCCTTATAGGATCAATTTGTTGTCCTTCTGTCTATCTGTCTGTCTGTCTGTCTGTCTGTTAAGACCTTTTATCTCCGGAACGCGTGGAAGTATCGAGTTGAAATTAAAACCATATACTCAATTCTACGCACTCTTAAAGCTGTAATAAAAAATTGTAAGTTAATGAGAAAAAAAGATACTTCGGTTTATGTGGCAAAAATAGTACATTATGATATAAGTGTGTAATGTTAGTGATTACCGTCGAGGCGGTATTTAGACCCGAGCCGTGGCGAGGGTCTTAAGAGAGCCAAGAACGGTAATCATTAATTACTCAAGTGTGTCATACGACGTTTTACAATACACTTGTGAAGAAAACATCAGTAAAACTAGTACAATTTTCTGTGACATGGCGGTAAAAATCTGTTTTCTGTTTTCATAACGCGCGCATCATTTATTTTATTTACCCTTAGAGGAAGGCTAAGGTATTTTGATCATACTGCCTAGTCTTACCCATATGCACCGTTTATGTTTTCTTGCGTGAAAAGTTTTTACGCTAATGTCTTTCGTAGTGACAATAGTATACGGATGTAACATTTTAATGATTTTGTATTATTTAATTTTACTTAATTAAGTAATACAGCCACTGAACTTTACTGGATTAAAAAAAAACACGCCAAAATCCGCGCGCATCGGAAAATGGCGGCCAATGACTACAAAAAAAAAAATATATTTGTAGGTACGATTTATTTACTAAATGTTTTTTATTAAATAAATCGTTTGTACAAGATAAATTTGTCCATTTTAACTTGTAAATTGGATGAAATATTATAAGTAAGTAAGACACTAATTTATTTAAGTATGTAACGCCGCGTCGCGTAAGTACCTTAGACGCTCGCGCACTCCTTCCCGACATCCGCGCAGCCGCGCCCTGCGTACCCCGCGCGCGCGCGCCAGTCGTCGCTCGCCCGCGTTAGCGTCACACGTTTCCCAAAATCACGCCACGCGAAAATACGTCCGCTACCTTCTGTCCGAGACTCTCGTTCGCTCACATTAAGTACCTACTTTGTGTTTGTGCTATTCATTTACTGTACTGTAAACAAATTATATATTGTGATCGTGAATAAACCCCTTATACGATTAAACTGGCGCTCAACTCGAGGCCAAACCCAAAGTGCTTACCATGCCAAGACCGACTCGAGCAAACCGTGCGGTCCTAGACCGCGAGCAGGAGGATCACAGCAGCGACGAAAGCGGCGAACCAGCGGTGAAGTCGCAAGAGACGCGCGCCCTAGGCGGCGCCACTCCCGCGCACGTGCTCGCCGCGGACGACTACGACGCGACCTTGGAAACGCGCGCCCCGGAGGGCGCCTTCCCAAGTCCAACTCCCAGCGGGGCCCGTACCGGAGCGCCCCAGGCTCTCGATACCGAGAAATTATTGACGACGATTATGGAGACATTTGCCCGAACGCAGGCGGAGACCAACCGAACCCTAGTTGAGACCCTGCGTTCGCTACACAATAATAGTCAGTGGAACCCGATTGCATCTACACCGAGTCCGACCGCATCTACCTCAGTGGTCGGGAATGCTACCGTCGCCGCCACGCCCGGCGGCAACTTTGCTAAGTGCACTGCGCGTTTCGACGGCCGGTCACGCGACGCTGAGGTGCTGGAGGCATTCATCGACGCGGTGGAAGTGTTCAAGGAGTGCACCGAAGTGTCCGACGAGCACGCGTTACGGGGCCTCTCCATGTTGCTGACGAGCGACGCGGCGGTGTGGTGGCGAGGCGCCCGCGCCGGCATCGCGACGTGGCCGGACGCGCTACCTACGGCGTCCAGCAGCCAGGGTATAAGGTACTACGTGAAATGTTCGCCAAGGAACAATCAGAAAACGAACGTGCTGAAGTGTTTGTGTCACGTCTACGGTCGTTATTAGTTAAGTTGCCTTATAGTGTTCCGAGTGCGATGCAAGTCGATATAATTTACGGTCTGTTGCACCGTCGCATCCGCAAACGATTGCCGAGAGACAGTGTATCTAATGATGTAGATCGGTTATTAGAGAGAGCGAGACTCACGGAAGACTCCATCGAGGAGGTTAAAAGGTCAACGGAAACTCCCGCGCTCGTAAACTCGAATATACCTACGCGCGAAACGAAGTCACCTGAGCGTAGCGTTACTACGAGTTCGACCACAACCACCGGTACGAAACTCGCTTCAAACTCAAACGAAAACTCGAAACGTTCTCGCGTTCGGTGTTCGCTTTGTAAGGCATACGGCCATGTTTCTACTGATTGTCGGAAGGCAAATAAAATAGATTCCAAGGTCATCAACCCGATACGGTGTTATGGATGCGGTCAACCGGGTGTAGTGCGTTCTAAATGTGATATTTGTAATTCGGCATCAACGTCGACCAAGAAAGACGACAAACCTTCTTTTAATAGCGCTAGTTTCCATAAGGAACCCGACGCGACTAGTGATTCTGGTAGGTACGTGCGTTGGGCTAGCATAGATTCACATAAAGCACACCCGATGGTGAATATCCACGTTATGGGTCGCAATGGGGTAGCCGTTGTTGACACCGGCGCTACGCATAGTTTAGCGAGCTCTTCATTATATCGGATTTTGATGGACTCGGGTGTCCGGTTCAATGACACCAAACGTTTAGTTCGGTTAGCCGACGGGTCTCGATCTTCCATGGACCTGCTAACTGCGGAGGTGCCTGTCACAGTTGAAGGCCGTGTGGTATCTTGCGATTTCTTAGTATTGCCAGGCAGTGACACGCAGACCTTACTCGGGGTCGATTTCTTGTCCAAGGCGGATATGATATTGGACGTAGCCCAGGGTAAGTGGACGTTTAGAGACGCTCCTGATATTTTTTATGATTTTGTGTATACCTACACACTTAACTCAGTTAGTACAGACCAAGCACGCGACGATCATGCTGAGTTGCAGTTACGTCCAGACGAAGGCCCCAAGCTTACCGACGAGCAGCGGGGTACACTCAACCGCTTCATCGGCGAGCACGCGCAGCAGTTCGCGCGTGATGGGCCAGCTACAGAGTTTGCTACTCACCGTATTAAGGTACCGCCGAACCAAGAACCATTAGCATCGCCGCCATACAGGTTGTCTCCGCCCAAGCGAGAAGCACTCGAGAGGGAGTTGCAGGAGATGATCCGCGCCGACGTGATAGAAGAGTGCGAGTCTCCGTGGGCGTCGAACGTCGTTCTCGTAAAAAAGAAGAACGGTGGGTTTAGAGTGTGCGTTGACTATCGGAAGCTCAACGCAGTCACCGAGCCCGACCGGTACCCGCTCCCTAGGATCGAGGACGTTCTGCATTCCGCTAAAACCTCGAAGTACATGACCACCCTCGACCTTAGGGCAGGCTACTTCCAGGTAGGGGTGGATCCTGATGACAGAGATAAGACTGCGTTCACTACGCCGCTAGGTACGTACAGGTTCAAACGTATGCCCATGGGATTGCGCAACTCGGGCGCTACTTTCCAGCGGCTGATCGACCGGTTTAAATCCAATCTGCCAGGAGTCGCTTTGGAGGCGTATTTAGATGATCTGCTGATTCTATCGGACGAGTCATTCGAGAGGCACCTCGAAGATCTCAAGGCTGTATTCGATCGGCTTGCGATGTTCAGCCTGCGAGTCAACCGTGAAAAAAGTCATTTTGCCAGGGAATCAGTGAAATATCTTGGCCATATTATCAAGCCAGGTGGTATTCACGTGGATCCTGACAAAACTTCGGCGATCGCAAACATGCCGACCCCCAAGAACATTAAACACCTTAAGTGCTTCCTTCAAACCTCCAGTTGGTTTAGGCGATTTATCCCTAGTTATGCGGAGGTCGCTAAACCACTAACGATTTTGTTGAGGAAAGCAAGTACGTGGCAATGGGGTGCTGAGCAACAAAAAGCTTTCGAGCATATTAAACAGCTGTTGACAACGGCCCCAATACTGCGACAAGCTGATGAGGCGATGCCATTCGTCCTCAGAACCGACAGCAGTGGGTATGCCCTCGGGGCGGCTCTCCTCCAGGGGGAGGGGAACGATGAGCTTCCTATCGAGTACGCCAGCAGACTGTTAACTGCGGCTGAAAAAAACTATAGTACGACCGAAAGGGAGGCTCTGGCCGTCGTGTGGGCCGTCTCCAAGTTTCGTGGGTACATCGACGGAGCGGAAGTGATCGTGAGGTCCGACCATCAACCGCTCAAGTGGCTAATGAGCATGAAGTCACCCAGTGGGCGATTAGCTCGATGGGCACTCACCCTCCAAGAGTATAACCTCAAAATCGAATACACGCCAGGCAAGGCAAACGTTCTAGCTGACACGCTGTCGCGTCCTGCGTGCACTGAAGGTTCCGATTGTGACTTGTGTTATGCCGTCGCTGACATGCCGTCACGCCGCCCTAAGGACGTCCGGGAAAGTCAGATGTTAGACCCCGAGGTACGCAAAATTGTCGAAGCACTGGAGTCTGACCATCCGTTCAGGGGGAGGCCATGGGCCGATAAAGGGTACGTACTTACAGAGGGTGTGTTATATCGTTATGGACCCGAAAATGAAGATAATGACGACGCCAGCCTGGTAGTCCCAGAGCAAGAACGGATGAAGATCTTGTCAGACTACCATGATGCGCCAACTGCTGGCCATCTAGGCGCGGAGCGTACCTTGCAACGCTTGGCTAGTAAGTATTACTGGCCAGGGATGCGTTCCTATGTCACGCAGCATGTCAAACACTGTGTACAGTGCCAAAAATATAAGGCTGACACTAGGAAACCAGCTGGATTGTTACAGACGCCTGCTTCAGCGCGTCGATTTGAAGTTTTGTCTGTGGATCTTTTCGGGCCACTTCCCGAGACTGCCACAGGTAACAAGTGGATTTTAATAGTCGAGGATACCTGCACTCGGTGGGTAGAGTTGTTCGCCCTCAGTAAAGCTACAAGCGAAGAATGTGCAAAGGTTCTGGTCTCGGAGGTGTTCTTGAGGTATGGGGTTCCCCGAAGGCTTATCAGTGATAATGGTGTCCAGTTCATCAGCGAAGTTATGCAACAGACCTGCCACGCTATGGGTATTATCCAATCACTTACCTGTTACTATCACCCAGAAGCGAATCCGGTCGAGCGGAAGAACCGCGACCTCAAGCCGCAACTGGCGATTCTGGTAGGTAAAGATCATGATACGTGGGATATTCACTTACCTGCTATCCGATTTGCTATGAACTCAGCTGTTACGTCGGGTACGGGTTATTCACCCGCTTATCTAAGTTGTGCACGCGAAATGCGCGCGCCCGCCGATGTTGTATCTGAAATGCGTGCTATTATCGACAACGACAATTATGTAGGTGACATCACCACTTACCTGAAGAAGGTGTCGTCGGTACTCGTTGATGCTCGTGACGTTCACGAGGCTGCTCAAAAGGTGCATAAAAGTTATGCTGACAACCACCGTCGTCCTGCCCCAGATTACAAGGTTGGGGATTTGGTCCTCTTGAAAACGCAGGGCTTGAATGACACGAATAAAGGTCAAACGCCCAAATTCATTCCGCGACGTGACGGCCCATATCGTGTACAGGTTATTGCAGGCCCAACCACCTACGTGTTAGAACGTATTAGGGACGGAACGGTGTTAGGAAAGTATCATTCGTCAGTGCTGACACCTTTCGTTGGTCGCATCCCAACCGAACCCGTCCAAGAAAAACGTAGAAGGGGGAGGCCACGCAAGGCTAACCCGACCGCGAGGACGCAAAAGTCAGGTTAGAGGGGGAGAATGTAACGCCGCGTCGCGTAAGTACCTTAGACGCTCGCGCACTCCTTCCCGACATCCGCGCAGCCGCGCCCTGCGTACCCCGCGCGCGCGCGCCAGTCGTCGCTCGCCCGCGTTAGCGTCACACGTTTCCCAAAATCACGCCACGCGAAAATACGTCCGCTACCTTCTGTCCGAGACTCTCGTTCGCTCACATTAAGTACCTACTTTGTGTTTGTGCTATTCATTTACTGTACTGTAAACAAATTATATATTGTGATCGTGAATAAACCCCTTATACGATTAAAAGTACTAAAATTTGTTTTGTGAACAAAGAGGTTGAACAAAAAGGTTTTAATTACATTATAGCACTAGTGCGTAATGGTAATCAAAATGTCACAGGTTGGTAACGAGTGCCATTATATACCTAAGTGCAGTGCAATAAGAGTCACTTTCTGAGCAAGTGTGTTGTAAACGTACATTTCGACACTCTCCGAGGAAATTAAAATTCATAGGGTATTTCCCGTTGACCCAGAATCCTGATATTTGGCATAAAGCAAGGTCAAGTACACAAGTATAGGAATAAATCTGAAAACTGTAAATTTGTTGTTACGTAACATTTTTTTCAACACACTTGCTCAGAAAGTGAATCTTATTGCACTGCACTTAGGTATATAATGGCACTCGTTACCAAACTGTGACATTTTGATTACCATTACGCACTAGTGCTATAATGTAGTTAAAACCTTTTTGTTTAACCTCTTTGTTCGCAAAACAAATTTCGAATTCGAATAAAATTCTCATTAATTTATTGCGTTCAATAGTAATATAAATTAGAGTCTTACTTACTTATTTCATCCAATTTACAAGTTAAAATGGACAAATTTAACTTGTATGATTTATTTAATAAAAAAAACTTTTAGTAAATAAATCGTACATTCAAATAAAATTTGTTTTTTTTGTGGTCTATGGCCGCCATTTGAAGAAACATATATTTTTCTGATTCTATTTACTGCAGTGGATTATATACTGTTGCGCATTATAAAGCTAGAACTACACTGCGCACACGTGTACCACAGATGCGCGTGGTTTTTGACGTGATTTTTTTTTATTCCTGTGAAGTTCAATGGCTGTATTAATTAAATAAATTAAATACTACAAAATCATTAGAAAATGTTACATCCGTAGATATTCTATTGTCACTACGAAAGACATTATCGTAAAAACTTTTCACGCGAGGAAATAAACGTAAGACTAACCAGTCAACTCTGGTCCAGGTACACGAGGAGTGCATATAACACTCTTCGTGTACAATATAATAACGCCTTTAGAGCTATGCTTAAGCTGCCCTGGCGGTGTAGTGCGACTGGCATGTTCGTTGAGAACAGAGTTACTGATTTTCATGGGCTCTTGAGAAGACTCAAGGCATCTTTCCTGACTCGACTGACCCGGTGTAAGAATGGGATAGTATCTGAAGTGTTTCATAGTGTGTACCTGCTTAGGCGTTGTTAATATTATTGATTTATTACTGCTAATTATGGTGATGATAATGATAATAATTTACAATAATATTATTATTATTATTAACTTATTTATTTAATGTAATTCAATAATTTATCAATAATTTTATCAATATTTCAATAATTTATTTAATCTATTTTAATTTAATTAATTCATTATGTTATGACAATTTTAATTTTAATTTTATTTAAGTCTATATTGCTATGGGTTAATATGCCTGGAATAAACGATAAATAATAAAATAAATAATAATAATATCATAATGTACTATTTCTTTTTTTGCGATTCGGAATAATCTTCCGAGATTTCATTCCAGAATTGAACTATTTATACAGCTAAGTTTGTACGAAACTGTCAGGGCGCGAGTCCGAGTAGCACTTGCTCAGTTTTTTTTTCACAAACAATACAAATAAATAAGTTGGATAATAGTATTTAATATACTTTTTTCCCCGCGCTTAACCTTTGCAAGTTAAAGGAGAAGCAAAGGTATTAAACCACCGAGATTCGGGTCTATCATCGCTGAGGCTTGATTCGGGGACTTAACTCTTTACATAGGTAAATTTATGTGGAACTCTAGGTGCGCGAGTCCGTCCCGACTCGTACTTGACCGGTTTTTTTTCTCATTGCTATCAATTACCTACATCGATCATCTTTATACCTCATGATTTATTGAACGGCTTTTGGATAAATTAGTAGTTTTTTTCTAACAATACAAATTGCTGAATTAATTTATAAATATAATAGGATCTTAATTAATAGTATGCGGTGATGTAGTTTTCATAATAGCAACAAAGTAATACAATTTTACTATAAATGAAGTAATTCGTTATTTTGTACAATAAAGAGTATACACAGGGTTATTTGTAAAACACTAACAACCTTGCAGACTGTTACTAACATCATAAACAACAACTTTTGTTCTATGACTTTTTACAAAACATGATACATTTACCAAAAACAAACCTTCAAGATTTCATTGGTCTATCTAACACATTTCAACTCTGTATTTTGCTATATCTACCTACGTCTGTATGACGCGACGCAAGCGCATAAAGCACCCCCACCGCCCGATCCCCGCTCCTCTCCGCTATTGTAATATCGCTTGCTTCGCATAGACTTCGTAATATTTAGAACGTTCAATTTATTTTTTTATTTTATTGTTTGAACATCTGTGAATTAAAATATGATACATTTTTAAAAGTTATAGAACAAAAGTTGATGTTTATGATGTTAGTACCACAGTCCTGAAAGGTTGCCAGTGTTTTACAAATAACTTTGTTTATCTGTCTATATATCCTTGTAAGAATTTTTATAAAAACGCTCGACACTCTGAGTAGCCTTAATACAGTAAAACATTAACCTAGTAAGTACAAAAACTATAAGCAACCCTAAAACCAGTACTTAAACATACTTCACTATATTTGCATTCATTAAAAATTTAATAAATTCCTGCTGTTGACTTAATCTTCATTATAAGAGTGTACTTAATACCGCTTCGTTCCGTTTACAAGTTGTTTAAAAACAACCTTTATTACATCCGCTAGTTAAATAAGCAAGAACTTAATTACTGTTTAGTTTGAATGTTTTAAATACTTGTAGTCTTGGTAAAGAGTAAAGATAATAACTAGCTAATCAAATATGAATAAACTTATTATAAAAACAACTGAATAATAAGTACTTTTTCAAAATTTCTTATAATGCGAAGATAATTTGGATGTCTGGTTGCAAATTTGCTATTAATAATAATTGCAAAACTAAGACATAATTTACTTAAAAACTTGGATTTTTTCGGTTCAAAGCTTTTGTTTCCAATTCATATCGGAATAATTCTCGACAAAAGAATAAAACGGTTGTATTCGAGGATACCTAAACCTCTGTCATACGAGTTGTCCTAACTCAGAACACAATCATGATGCAATGCATATAGAAGTTTTAGAAATACATTTATTATTATGATTTTATTATAGAATTTACGGAATTGTACCTTTGAGACCATGAAATAATAGGTTCATGTATTGATTTATTGTAGGATTCCGTTGCTTAATCGTATACTCCTAAATCTGTGACTGTATTGGAATAGAGTAAGTAACTACAGAAGCTAAAGGGAGCAGTGTTCTATGTTTTAGAGTACCTTTATTCACTGAAGCAAGCTCGATTAAAATGTATCTTCTTGACTCACGATGATGAGACGTACATACAAAGGTGGTCTGAAAAGTTTCCGACCTAAAAAAGATATAAGTAATTTTTCTTACAATTTATTTTTCTTTGTTTTACATTTTCTCCTTGTAACTCTACACACTTCTTCCAGCGATGCCTCCATCTCTTTAATCCGTTCAAATAGTAGTTGGCGTTTTTCTCTGCAAAATAATTATTCATGAAGTTTGCCTCCGCATTTGACCAAAATGCGCTCGGAGGTTAAAGATTTTTACAAGGAGAGAAAATCTTTAACCTCCGAGCGCATACTGGGGCCACGGGTAGTGTGAAAGTGAAACTCGGGGCCCTGGGATGAAGGCAAAGAAGGAACAGGAGTGAGTTTTTTGTCAGTAAAAGTCTGACACTATCTCCCGCTCTGTCCAAGAGTGGGATTTATCATTAGATGATTTTCCCACCTAAAAAAAAACCTCCGAGCGCAATTATTAGATGAGGAAACAAAAAGGAGTTGCTCGGGGTTAGATCTGGTGAGTATGGCAGATGATCAAGCAGTTCAGACCGAAATTTGTAGATTTTAGGCGTGGCAATCGCTGAGGTGTGAGATGGCGTGTTATCTTGATGAAAAAGGGTTTTCTTTTTCTGCAGCTCACATCGACTCACTCAAATGACTTTCAAATAACAACTGCGCGTCCAAAATGGCTGAAACTTTGGCGAGTAATAGTGAAAAGATGCACAACTACATACACTAGCTTTTATTGACGAGTGCTGCTACCTTCACATTGAGGTCGGAAACTTTTCAGACCACCTACGTATATACATTTTATATCTAAGTTCCTCTACACTTCAATGAACGAGTCAAGTAAGGTTTTAATTGACAAAAAGTATGAAATAAAGAAAGCAGTTCGATAGAGCCTTGTTGACCAGAACTGATTTCATCATTGCTACATACGCTTGCTTGTTAAATAAAGAAATAAATAAATACGCAGTCGTTTCGGTGAATTTTGTAAATAATTAATAATTTATAACGAATATTAATCTGTTACAAACTTTAATATTGACTTCATTATAATATTCGTTTATATTTGGATAGGGTAATAAATTCCTGTACTGGAGACAAGGCTTGAGCCCCAACATTGGGATCATTACAAAGCCGGTTATGCAAATTATGCTTTAATAAATCCTGTATGCAACTTGTGACTCATAATCTCAATAATCTTTTTCCCGAACTAGCTTGAGGTTGGCTTCCAGTCCAACGGAATGCGGCCACGGTGGAGCACACGGTGGAGGTGTGCCCCGCTTGGGCAGAGCACTGCCATGTCCTTGTGGAGGAGATTGGTAGCAACGATCTTTCACCCCGGTCCTTGGTACAGGAAATGGTCCGACGCGAGGAGGAGGGGTAGACGGGCGCCTCCTTCTGCTAAGCAGTAATGCTAGTAATGGAGGAGGCCGTACGTACACGCGCAAGGGAGCGGTCTTTACGCTCCAGCCGCTGGGATCCCAAACCCAATTTCCGGCCACCGTAGGCGCAGGCTTGCGGGCGGAGAGCAATGGGTAGGTCGCCGTCCGACCGTCCGATAACCGTCCGGATCGAACCCAAGTCGTCAACGGCGCGTACTGTTCCACGCGCGCCTCAAGAAGAGGTCAGCAAACCGTAGGGGGCCAGCAGGGTCGAAGCCTACTGAGGCCAAGGGTCTGCTTCTGAAAGGAAGATTCGGCCTTGGTATGAAAGGTAACGAAGGAACAGGAGTGAGTTTTTAGTCAGTAAAAGTCTGACACACCCTTTCGCTCTCCCTTAAGAGCGGGGGATGTCATTGGATGATTTTCTCAACTTAAAAAAAAACCGAATGCTGAAAACCCATGTTTTACATGGAGCAACTGTATATCAGACCTCCGATTTTCGAGCTGGTGAAAAACACTATCCCTCTCTCCGTCCATATATGCTCTCGTAGAGAGGACATCTGAGCCTCAGCAGTAGTAACATTATAAGGCTGAGTATGCTATTACACTATCCCTAGTTGAAACACATGATAGATTATAAATGTAGGTAATACCATAAGCAAAATTAACAATGGTATTATCACCTGTGTCTAGTTAATCCCCATTCAGGTTAATTCTGGATGATAACGTTATCACCAATACAAATCGCAAGATGTTGTGGACGCCTAACCAATAACATCATACCAAAAACCAAACACAGAATTCACTCACCCTAAGCTCAAGACCGCATAATCGTCAAACCAATACGAAATTCTAGTTAGGACAGTCACCAAACCAATAACATCATATTATTATCTTACAAAAGCGAACGCAAACTACTACAGAGTGATCACCAAAACCTACGTTAAACGCAAGATAGTGCGTACCGGATTAATACCAAACGCAATATACTATAGCATGGCCACGAAACCAATCAACTGTTTAGTGCAATCACCAAACCAATCCAAAACGCAGGATAGTGCATCATTAACCCAATCAAAAAAATTATCTTACCACTTAGGTACTTAAAAAGAAAGTTTACACGGTAGTAATCACTGAAAGTCTACTTTACCTTTGCCAAAGCGACTGCAGGAAAGGTGTCCCAGGCCAGATCGGTATCTTCCCCAGATTGTCCTCGTCGCTGACCTCTGAGGATTCTGGCTGCGGTAGCTGTAGTCAGGCTCATACCGTCTCCCACAACAAGGATCACGTTCCTGTACAAAAACGGCAATGTTGAAAAGAGGAAAAAAAAATGCTCCACCTAATTGTGGGATTTTGATGATATGTATGAGTACACACACGTTAGTTGTTTTAAACAACGTAGCGGTTTTAGAGAATTCAGTAGTTCAAACGAACTTTGGTAGAGTTTGTTTTTTATTTTGTACATATTTAATTAATGGAGGTTTGAATAAATATTATTTTATATGAATGTAATGGAATAGTTATTTGAATCAAATTATACAGCTCATTGAAGAAATTATTAACATATTTTCTCAGAATCTACAAGCCCACAATACAGAAGGGTCCACATTAGTCATAGAGGTTTTTTTTTTCCACCAGTAATCCCGTTGGTCCTACTTACCGTAGCACCAACGGGATTACTGGTATTTTATATTTATGTGTCAAAATCTATGAACCAATTTTTGAATAGTGTATTGTGTAAATATGTTAGGGGTGCGGGAAAATTTTTAAAGTTACCACAGCTGTAGGTTAGGATAGCAGGTTGGAAAATCGTTACTTCTCTCACTCTTATCAGAGCGAGCTTTCATTCAGTTGCCTTTTGCGTGGATTTTAGTCAGAAAAAGTTTGACACTTCGTACCACTTCAACTAAACCGACACCACGCCCAGAAGCGCGTTAGTGATCCTCTTTACCCGAGACCACAAGGAGTCCGTTCTTTTGCGAAGCACCGCCGGAGGCACTGCACCGCAACAGACCCCTGAACGCGTTGTTATACTGGACGCGCAGAGCACTATAGGCTTTTTTAGTTACCGCCAATGTTCTGCGCCATCCATGTCCATATCATCGTTAAGCTTGTCATTGATCCAAGACCCAAGTACTTATATTCAGACACTTCCTGTAGGATGGTTTTATTAAGTTTGATGGAAAGAACAAGGTAAGTTTCAGTCCCAGTCTTAAAAACCAGCAGCTGACTCTTCTGAACATTGTACCTGGCCCCATGGGACAATACATACCCTTCACAAATGGCCAATAGTAACTTCACAGAATTGGTTGAGGGGCCCAGCAGCACCATGCCACCGGCGTAGCTAATATTATTCATAAAAACAACATCCACTGAACAACCGACACCAGCATTGCTGAGCTCCTCAATCAGTCCATTTACATAATAATATACAGGTTGTTTGGTGCATCGTGTGCCAAATTGAAATGGTCGACAGGAGAGGTCATCTGCTATCCTTTCAGACCCCTAAACACTTCTCATGCCCTGTGGATTTTGATTTTTTTTCATCGACTTTTTATTGTTTTATGAAAATAAGATCCAAATTTTTCATTCAAATACAAATAAAAATATATATATAAGGCTAAGACTATGAATTTTTATTTTATTTAGATGTGAATAGTATTAGAGTAGTTTTAAATTTAAACAGATAACATGTTTAATAGGTTTTTTAGGTATCATTTAAGCAACATTGCTTCGGTTATCATATCAACATCTAAATAAATTGATGACCTCAACAAGCAGCCTGGTGTTTAGCCTCATCTTCCTCCAGAGAAAACATTGTATGACACCATGCCAAACGCTTTTGACAGGTCCAGGAAATAGGCATATATAGTACCTGACAGTATGGTACTGGATAGTATGCTAAAGACACGGTACTGCAGATTCTGTGGACAAGCCAGGTCGGAATCCAAACCGAGCTTCATGCAGTGAGACATGTCGGCTCAAATGTCTGTTAAGCACACCGTCCAGAACCTTACCCAGGGTCGTGGCCAGAGATATAGGCCTATAATTTTCCTATTCCGATGCGTCAACAGTCTTATTTTTAATTATAGGTACTACTATGTTTTTCATGAGATCGTCTAGTACGTAGTTTTGACGAAACAATATGGACAGCACCCTCGGTAGATGAATACCCCGCATGCTGCATATGCTCAATGCTGAGACCATCATGCTAAAATAAACTTTTCATTGCGATAGTACATCGCTATGATTTATTTATTTATTCGCGAGGAATTATTTTCTATGTTCACGCAAGGAAAGTCGCTGGCAAATGGCTACATACATACGAGTATTTTGCATAAGTATCTCCAGTTTTACACAACGCAAAAACTCCGTATCACAATACACCCTATTTTTTCGTGTCACATTTATCAGTGTCGACGGTTCCAAGACTAATGTGAGGATTGTGAGGGTTTGGAGGCTTAACTTGTCTCCCAAAGGGTCGAGTGGCAGGTATGTAAACAAAACCATTAATTACATATCAATTTTTGTACCCAGTAGAGGAAAGTAGCTTTTTTCCTTGTTGCAATGGAAAATATTTTTCAATAGGTACACTTGCCCGAAACTTTGCTCCTAGCAACACCACCTTAAGGCTTGCAATGTATAGTCTATTTCGCAATAGTGGTGCAAAGTGTAGCAGACAGACTTCGCTCCCATTTTTTAAATATTTTTATCATAAGGCTGGTTGCAATTCCCATCAAAGCATAAATACATTATATTTTTTTCGAAATTAAGTATTTATTGGATTCTTTGTTTTTTTTTTTTTTTGTATTTTCGATGATATCGCAGTATTAATCACCATGATAGTTAATATAAAAAAACGTTTTTTCGTATTAAGAGTTTCAACGTAGAAACTATGCATTTCAATTCAAAGATAACACTTCAAACCAACCCGTTTTAAAAAACGGCAATTTTATAGGTAACGACCTATTATTAGGATGACGGTTTTGTAATCATTTTTATAGAAAATATTCATAAATAGTTAAACTTCCATCTATAAGCGATAGATGGCGCTAGTAGCTACATGAACTTAAGGCATTCGTTGTAGACATTAAGTAATAATTTATGGTTTTAGAGTTTATGTAGGTATATGTTTTGTATAAATATATCATAATTGTTAAAATGAAATATTGAATTGCAGTTAATTATTGATAAACCATAATATATATTAGTTATTCAATTGATGTTACGTACTGTTTACTTTGCTCTGATTGGTCGGACCGAGTGTTTGTGAAAGTTTGTGGTGGGGAAATATTGAGCTTATAACTGTCATTCTGGACAGAGTCAGTCTGCTTTGAGCTGTTGAACTGCGAACATGTCCTACTAATCCGTGTATTTGAAAATGATTGTTAATAGAATAATAAATGTGAAATTGTGTTGATCAAAGTGAATAAAATATTTATAAAACTGAAGCTTGAAGTTTATGATTCATCACAGTTTTATACCTTTGCTTCTCCTTCAACCTGCAAAGGCAATCGAATGTATATCATAAGTGATACGTATTATATTAAATTAAATTGTTTAGTCCGATTGCCAAGTCAATCTAGGTCATAAAGGTCCCTTAAGTACTGACTGAATAAATTAATCGACTTGGTATTACATGGATCTCACAAATCTTTACGGTAGAAGAACTGAGTTACAAGCCTTGGTTTCTTTACAAGTTATTTTTTGATAACATTCCGTTTACTAATGAAAAACAATAATGGAAAACGATTCAATAATAAAAAAATACAATAATTGAAAACGATAGAATGATGTTTTTTTTAGGTCGTAAAATCATCTAATGACAAATCCCGTTCTTGAGCGGAGCGAGAGATAGTGTCAGACTTTTACTGACTAAAAACCCACTCCTGTTCCTTCTTTGTCTTTGTCCCAGGGCCCCGAGTTTCATTTTCACACTACACTACTTTCCAATCCAGAGCTGACTTTTTCGTGAAATAGCCGTTCAATACGATTAGAACTGGTAATTCCGCCAAAAAATACAATACTTATGTTACGACTGGCAATCATACTTTAATTAACATAGAACTTGACACTGACTTGCAAAATGTACAAAAAAACTAGAGAAAATCTGAATTTCGCAACTTTTCCTGGAGCTTTCACAATAATAATAATAATTTAGGGCCTGATACAGAAGGCAGTACTCCTCGATACGGCTCGCATTGTGAGGAAGTTCCTTTCTCTGGAGCCCTAACCACCGGTAGCTTGGACCCTGTCCAGACACCGGCGTACTACTATTTTTTACATTTTTAAATGTTTTTTTATATGTTTTAAGAAATATTTAAAAATGTACAAAATATGTATATAAAATAAATAGAGATAATAATAATAATAAGTTTATTTACTAAAAAGTACAGATACATAATGAAACAAACAGTAGGTTGAGAAGTTATACAGTTCTTTAGGTACGTATGTTGTAAATCTGTACTTAAAAATTTTTTAGAATCCTGCCTCTCAAACTAGGTTATAACCTGTATTCTGAGAAACAGTGAACAGCCACAAAAGTCTTATACACTATTATTTTTACAACAAACAATTGACGGACGATGTCGTCCGTATAATGACATCGTATTGCACTAGTCAATTAATTATTCCAAGCAAACTGTAATTTTACCCGTAAATGACAGACCGACGCTTAACAGGCATCGCTGATAGTAATGTACCTAATGAGCAAGTCTGAACATAATAATTCGGGTTCATTTACTCATTACAACCACGTTAACAGATACTGTATTGTGAAATTCTGTGAACTCAGAACTTATTTTTTTTTGTTCTAAAATGTTTTCCATACTTAAAACTGCTGCATCGTCACTTGAAACAACTATGTACATAACATAAATAATTGTTCTGAGCGGGATTCGAACTTGCGATACGCAGCACAGTATCCAATCGCTCAACTACTTAGGTAATCGTTGCCGTTAAATCACAGTTAAAATGAGATAAACTCAGGTTGTGTTGGGAAGAGAATAGCCCTAACGGTAATTGACCTCTTAAAGGGTTATTCTCACTCCCATTTAAAGTTTTTGCTTTCTTTACACTGTATTGAATTTTGTCTCTTTTCCAATAAGCAGATAATTTTATCTAAGGAAAATTAATATGCTTAGTCTGGCCGTAAAACTGTTGCAATTAAAAAAAAACATTTGGATTTGGAATCTTTCATTCTTAAATAGCCAATCGGTGTTAAAAAAAATGTGATATTAAAATGAAGTGTGTGATAAAGAGAACCGAATTGCTGTGACAGAATTACCTAAAATAGGTATACCAAATACATTTTTTTTTTAAATTCTTCATCCACTTGGTGTTAATCAAATGTTCGTGTACCGGGCTATTAATAATTACAATGAAAATGGTTTGGCCGTCCATGTAGTATTTGTACAAATAAGGCGATGAAAGCAGTAGAGGAAAGAATTTGAAGAAATCCAGTCTGAAAACAAAGGATTTTATCTCAGGGAAATGAATATAGTATCACGGGAAATGAACCATGTGCATAGTTTAATAGATGACTTAGGACTGGTACGTGAATGCTGGTTTACCAGCGAGAGAAAGCTAAGTATTGGGTCTTTTAAAATGTACATGTGTTTTATATGTAGACCTCAGCTTATACGGCTTCAGAAATTGTTTAAAAGTGGATCGGGAACGCAAAAGGCAACTGAATGAACACAGGTGGATTTTAATCTGCATTGTTTGACATTCCCTTTCGCTTCACCCAGAAAGGAGATACTGCCGATTCCGGTAAGCATCCTGTGCATGTGAGTTTACGTGTTCGTGAACGAACCAACTATAAAAGAGTAATTCCTAGTATAGATCAACGTTATTTTTTTAGCTATTACTATCCCACTGCTAGAAAATGGCCTTCCCCAAGTCCTTCCAGACAATTCTTCTCCAGCACCATCTCGAACCAGTCCTCGTGGAACGCGTCCAGCAGGCTTAGCCAGGTTGATAATCTACAATCGTGAACGGTAATAGAAGACTATTCAAATGTATGGGAATGACATCATCTCAACGTTCAGTCGCGTGATCAGAACAAATGACTTGTCTAGGCCTGCAGATCATCTCGCCACCTCTTTCTAGGCCGGCCTCGACGACTCTTTTCCTCTAAAGGCGGACACTGCGTGGCGACACTTGCCCCGCGGTTACTGTGCTTGCGGCTGATGTGTGACCCGCCCAATCCCATTTGAGCCTGGCAGCCTTTTTGCCAACGTCTATTATGCCCGTTTTGGAGCGCAGCATGTTATTATTATATGAATAAAATACAGATACTATGTTAAAACATTAACCTGCATAAGATAGATAGATAGATATATTCTTTATTGTATACCAAAAACAAAAATTATGTTAGGAACTTAGGTTAGGTTAGGTTAAATTGATAGGGTCATTGATAGGGTCATTGGTAGGGTAGGGGGACCGAGCACTGCCTGTAGGCGACTGTACTTGGGCATCGTGCGATCCATGGCCCTGTATGGGGCCCCGGTATGGGCTTCTGACCTGACGGCTGGCAGCATCGCAATCCTGCGAAGACCACAGAGGGCGATGGCCGTCAGGGCTATCAGGGGGTATCGCACGATCTCCTACGAGGCGGGCTGTGTACTGACCGGTTCTCCGCCCTGGGAACTGGAGGCGAGAGTCCATGCCTCACTGTACCGGTGGCGCGAGGAGATGAGGACGCGGGGTGGTGAACCGATGCAGCGCGAGATCGAGCTGCATCGGTCTCAGCTCCGCGAGGTCATGGTGGCGGAATGGGGGGACAGGCTTCTGCGCCCTACCGCCGGCCTCGCCACAATCGATGCGATCCGACCAGTGCTCGACGAATGGCTCGGGAAGAAGCACGGCTCCCTGTCGTTTAGGGTGACGCAGGTGCTCTCGGGGCATGGCTGCTTCGGGAAGTACTTGTGTCGCATAAACAGGGAGCCGGACGCTCGGTGCCATCACTGCACCGACTGTCGGGAGGACACGGCGCAACACACACTGGCCGAGTGTGCCGCATGGGAGGAGCAGCGCCGTGTCCTTGTATCTGAAGTGGGCCCCGACCTGTCGCTGCCGGCCGTCGTTCGTTCGATGGTCGGGGGCGTCGAGTTGTGGGATGCGGTGATCTCCTTCTGTGAAGCCGTAATTTCGCAGAAGGAGGCTGCGGAGAGGGAGAGGGAGGCCGTGGCCACTCTTCCGTGCCGCAGCAGGCGAACCGGGCGGCGGCGGAGGGCAGACAACGCCCTCTTCCAGCCCCCATAAAGAGGTCCGGAGGGACGGTGAACTCGGGGTCGTCCGCCGTCCCCCATCCTGCAAGACCCGAGGCGGCGGCGCGTAGTGTTCCACGCGCACCCCTATTAGACGTCGCGGGGGGAGGACACCTCACACTCCCCGCGGGCTTGAGGTGGCCCGCATAGGCGGGCCGGCACTAGCCGGGGATCATGGATGGCGTATCAGCTCCCACGATCCCCGGTCCAAGTGTGGGAGGGAACACCGAGGTGGTTTTTAGTCAGTAAGAGTCTGACAGACCCCTTCGCCTGCCCCAGGCGAAGGACATCCATGAGGATTTTCCACCCCGGC
This sequence comes from Mythimna pallens, assembly GCA_961205895.1. NCBI lineage: Eukaryota > Metazoa > Arthropoda > Insecta > Lepidoptera > Noctuidae > Mythimna > Mythimna pallens. The sequence goes on from OY540834.1 coordinate 15,087,524, forward strand.
AACAAAAAAAAAAAAAGGTTAAATTGATAGGGTGTCACAATGGGCGGTCTTATCGCTAAAAGCGATTTTTTACAGACAACTTTTGGATGGATTTTACAGAGAAGGAGAAAAAAGATGTGTAGGTAGTTCGTGGTGTACAATTGTCTTCAAAAGACAGTGCAGAGGACGAGAGATGCGCGCTGTGGAAGCAGAAGCACCCAACTCCTACACATTTTATCACCCCGTCAGAACATCTCCCCCCTGGACGCGAATTGCAGTGGCCAATCTGGAAATCTCTTAACCGACTGCGCACGCAAGGTTGGCCGCTGTAAAAATAATTTGGCCAAATGGGGCTTCCTCGACCCATCTCTAACACAGTGCCAGTGTGGAGCCGCTGCACAGGACATGCGTCATTTGCTATGCTGTCCATCCTGCACAACTACCTGCAGTTTTCAGGATCTATACGAGGCCAATAACACAGCCGTAGAGGTTGCCAAATACTGGTCAGATAAAATTTAGAGTACATCGACACGAAAAGAAGAAGAAGAAGAAGGTGTACAATTTACATATATACAATAAACAAACTATTAAATTGCATATTATACAAACAATATATTATATAATTATGAAAGCAAAGAAATGATGTACTTAATGACGACATACAATATATATGATAAGATATGTACTAAATTGATTAAGCACAATTTCACACATCTCTTAAAATCAAAAGCACTGACTAAACCTTGAATTTTCTTTGAATCAAATTGGAAGGTACAGTTACCTTTCAACGTAATTACATTTAAAGTAGAAAGCCTATTACTAGAACTGTTGGGACTAGTTATAACTAAATTACGGTACGATTTCATTACGAAACCGTTTCCAGGTTATAGCATTTTATTCCCCTTGGTTTTCCTTGGTGGCTTGTGTTTAGGCTCAGATATTATATTAAATTAAAGGCAAGTGGACTGTATAGGGGTTTATTCTAATCTTAGCAAAAGTATGTTATAAGTAGTCCAAAAATATGTCTACGCGCGGTCGTGTTGGACGATGCAATACCCGATGTCCTGTGTACTTGGTCCCCGCGCCGCCGCGCGCCGTGCCTCGTCATCGTAGTGTATGTGTGAACAGCTTCGTTTGGTAATAAGGTGAAGTTCGTTAGTCGATAAATAAAAATTTATTTTGATCAAAGTTTTTGAAATAAATTACCTAATAATTAATTGGTCTTTTGGGCTCCGTATCGAAATCGGAGGCGCGAAAAGAAAAGGCGTGTAAAGATCGGAGACAGTCCAGGCGCACAAGTTCTTAAAAAATCGCATTGCATCCCGTCGGGACCGCTAACCTAGTTCATGTCAAGGGTACGCAGCACACTACGGATAAGCTTCTGATGGATAGAACATCCGACATACTCGTCTTGAATCCATCAGGAGAAGCAGGATTCATATGCGTAGATTCCTCGAAAAAATAGGCAAACTGCATTCGCCTCAGCGGTGTGAGCTAGCGACTTGTTGTTTTTCAGGAGACCTCTGCTCACTACTACCTGGCAGTGAGAGGCGATATTTTGGAACGAAGTTCCTTATCGCGCGTTGTGAAAGGGGGCCAGACGGAAAAAATTCTTACGAAAAGTGGTCACGACACTTTCTTACGAAAAGTGGTCACGACACTTTTTGCTATAGTAAGCTATTGTAAGCTGTGCGGCGTCGCATGTTTCTCTGTCTGTCTGTCTCTCTCTTATCCTCTGGGCTGTGGCCGCCATTTTTTTCGAGTTGAAGTTTTCAAGGGTGCTTAAACCGACAGTGAGGTCAAAATGTAAATCCAAGATGGCGGCTATGAAAGTTTTTAAATTTTTTGACATGGGTGTCGTTTTCGTGGTTTTCGAGGGTATTAAAGCCGATAATGAGATCAAAATGTAAATCCAAGATGGCGGCTATGATGAACGTTTTAAATTTTTTGACATGGGTCGTATTCATAGTTTTCGAGGGTGCTGAAATCGATAGTGAGGTCAAAATGTAAATCCAAGATGGCGGCTATGAAAGTTTTTAATTTTTTTTGACATGGGTGTCGATTTCGTGGTTTTCGAGGGTGCTTAAACCGACAGTGAGGTCAAAATGAAAATCCAAGATGGCGGCTATGAAAGTTTTTAAATTTTTTGACATGGGTGTCGTTTTCGTGGTTTTCGAGGGTGTTAAAGCCGATAATGAGATCAAAATGTAAATCCAAGATGGCGGCTATAAACGTTTATAATTTTTTGACATGGATGCGTTTTCATGGTAGTCGAGGGGGCACAACCCGAAAAGGTCGGGGGATAGCAGTCCCCCGATAGCACAGATTTTTGTAGGTGCTTGCGTACTATGTACATTTAATCGTTAACAAGTCAATCTACTTAATAAAAATAATAATAGTTTCTTTAATACTTATGTCCAATGAAATAAAATTTTATTACAATTCCTTCACTAATCAATCGAAAAGAACTTCGTTCCATCCGGGTGTCCCTTGACACCTCTCAAGTTTTTTTTTTAGGTGATAAATCATCTAATAACATCTCCCGCCCTTGGGCGGGGCTCCCGGGCGTATCAGAGATTTGAATGACTAAAACCTACTCCTGTTCCTTTTTTGCCTTCGTTCCAGGGCCCCGGGATTCTCTTTCGCATCACCCATAGCCCCAGTAGGCTTCGACCCCGTAGGGCATCTACGGTTGCTAACATCTCCTTGAGGCACGCGTGGAAACTCAAGCCGTCGACGATTTGGACTTGGTCGGATGGTTACCGGACAGTCGGACGGAGAGCTACCCATTGATCGACGTCCGCAAGCTCGCGCCTACGGTGGCCGGAAATCGGGATCAGAATCCCGGTGGCTGGAGCGTGAGGGACGTTGCCTCGCGCGTGCAGCCGCCTCCTTTGCTAGCATTACTGCTTCGCAGAACTAGCAGTCCTCCTTGCTCCGGACATAGCCTGCAGTAAAGCTGGCGCGAGAGATCGCTGCCACCGAGCGCCCCCACGAGGACACGGCGGTGCTCCACCCAGGCGGGGCATACCTCTACCGTAGTCCACCGTTTTCGCCCGGAGGAAACGGTGTCCACACAATGGTGACACTCGGGCATTTCTTCTGCACGAAAGGTTCAATTCAACTGACTTAGCCAGGGACCAAACGGGTTTACTACCTGCGTGCAAGCAAGTTCGTTCCTTTTATTTGAATTATGCAACACCTGAAGGACGAAGTGCATGGCAGCTCTGTTGAAGGATCTCTTCTCTCACTTGCACTCACTCGTTAGTCCGTCCCTCTGTCAAAAGCTACAGTCGTCACATGTAAACTTTTTATGTAGGTCTTACATAATGACCCAAAACCAAATAATTAAATCATCAAAATATTTTATATTTTACTAGTAGTTAAGTACATATTTTAACCCAAATACTATAAACTAAACTAGTGGGTTTTGGTTTTCAGAGCATGTCGTCATTTGAAAAATATTTCTCACCGACTGATCGACCTTTTGCATGACCATAGAGCTGACATCTGTCTTTACCAAATTTCAACGTGACCATGCTGCTAGTATTCTGGGCACGTTTCCGGTAGCCCAGACGACAGTGATGTGGCAGACAGCTTCGACGCCTAAGTGTGATGCGCGTTTCTTTCCGCAGATCAGTCAAATCATGAGGCACCCATTTTTCATATTTATTTATTTTATTGATTTTTCGCAAATGAGTCAATATTGTTGGTAAAAAAAAAATATATATTGTTGGTAAGGTAACGTTAAACCATGCCGCTAATTCCTGGATAGTTTGGCTCAGATCGGCTTCCACCTTCTCTTTCAATTCATTTTTATTCACCTGTGTGGGCGGACTTCCACGTGGTTCGTTCTTTAAATCAAAGTTTCCATCAAGAAAGCCTTTAAACCAAAATCGTACGGTGCGTTCATTAGCAGTCCTCTCTCCAAACGCAATATTGATATTGAGAGCTGTTTCTGCCGCGTTAGTTCCGCGTCGGAACTCATATTTAAAAACACTAAAAGTAGAATCGAATGTTGTACATTTTTAAAAGAAGAACTTCATAGGTACCATGTGAAAAAAGTTTCGCTCAAAAATCTCAAACTATGAAGGTTCTATGTCAATTCGAAGTACCTACTAGAATTTGGCCAGGGAAAGAAGTCACCGAATTATTTATCAAACTATGTATATGGCAGCATTTTAAAAAATAAGAATTGACAAAATTGTGTTCTTGACATTTCGTACATAACTCATTTTATGTTTACATACATACATCTTAATTTATTCATTTTGCTTAAAATAATTCCGAAAACAATCACTAGTTCGGCAGAGAAGCTTCTATTGAATATAATTGACAAATTTAAAGATGCAAAAAGTGAATTAAATTAGAAACATGCAGAGAAAATGCGACGGTTGGATCCAATATTTTCATTTCTAGGTTAGATTTTTAATTTCTATTAGAAAAGTTTGATACTTTTTGACTATTAATAACAAAGTGCAATATTACTCACATGGTTAATTATACTTTTCAGGAAGTTTCGACAATGAGCAGACGAAACTCCTAATAATGAGAACAGTAAAGGAATCGAATACGCGCTATCCACCAAAGCTGAGGCGAACATTTGAACTATATTATATTCCGTACATCAATCAACCATTGAACGTACAAAAAAAACCAAACGAATAAAAAAAATCGATAACACACAATTTATTTTATTCAAATTTAAAGATTCTAGGGAAGTGTTTATTGAAAGACTCTTTATTTCACCGCCCACATGTGGTTGCACTACTCCACACATAATTGGACAGGTCCAATTATGTGTGGAGTAGTAGTTTGCAGTAGTTTGCTTTGTATAACATTCGATGTTGTCCTAGTGTGAAGCGCCGTTAGTGCCGTCAGTACCGGATTGAGCCGGCTTGGGGCCTGTAGCAAATTAGACCAAAGAATTATTTATTAGTGTGATACTAATTAATTCAGTACTTTTAAAAATACCTAGATGATGATCGTTTTTTTTGCATACTCCGAACGATTAGTGATTTAAAGGCGAAATTCTAAAAAACCGAATGAATCTCGGAAATTATGCTTAGGACATTTTAGGTTTTATTCTGATAAATAATACAGAAATAGGGAGTCTTTTCGATCATGATGGCGAAGCCATTTTGAATTTATACAGAAAAGCTGAATAGTTAAGATTTACTAGGAATAGGATGCAAAATTTTATACGCCACAACGGCCGGTCCTGTTTATCACGCCTCCATCCGATTCCCCCTTGTTGCGAGGCCTTTCAACGCTGCGTCTTCAGGTTTTCGATCCCTACTACAGAACCTTTGGGCTCCATCGACTATCTGTTCTGTGAGCAATGTACCCAGCTCACTGCCACTTAAGCTTATCTTCACTCCTGATAGATTCGATCATGCAAGGAAACTCTGAGCATAGCCCTCTCTATTGCTCTTTGGGTGACTTAAAACCATTTGATGAGGCGCATTGTGAACGACCACGTTTCAGAGCCACTACGCACTGGTAATGTAATATTCACATAGACTCACAAAATATGTAGTTCCCTAAAAACCTTATTTAAGCTTATTCTTAGTAGGGTTATTAAGAATAAGCTTAACTGAGGCTACACATATTAAAATTAAGTAGCTTTAGCCAGCGGCTTCGCGCATGGGAGCCGCTGGCTGAAGCTGCCCCTTCTAAGAATTAGCTTGAACAAAGCTTTTAGACACCTATAACCCCATGGATTTTAAGATCTGTTGCATAAAAAGTACGATGATGGGGCAATTCTAAGAGATCTTCTATTCTACAGTTTACCTACTTGAACCGTCTAGCCTTTGCAAGAATGTCAAGTTTCCTAGCACCACCGTAGCTTTAGACTTAATAAACGGCCTAAAATTTAGATTTAAGGAAATTTTAACACCCAAGAGCTCAAAGTGGTCGATGGACTCCAATGATACATTCTACAAAGCTGGAGCCAAGGTGAACGGGTTCCTTTTGGCAGTGAACGGACACGCTTGTATTTTGGTGGCGTTGAATATCTCGGCTCAATAATTAGCACTTGTTTAATTGGTAAATAAACATACATCAGAGATGTGTCGCATACTTATTATTTTCATGAATAATCAAAAGTATCAACTCCGCTTGAGTGGCGTACAGCTAGGGTGAACAGCTTAATTTTTTTTTAATACGACCTCCTTTTTGTTGTGCCATCTTTCGTTGGCCAGACTTTTGAATATAACGGCAATTTCATACTTTAAACCCTATTGTATTATTTACTTATACAATTTTCCAAACCTAGAATACCTAAATACTAAAATCTTCCACAAAATTTGTTCAAGCATACATAACATTCAATTTACATGTACAACAGGGATCCTAATATTTGTCTATAGTTCCTCTATTGTTTGTACTGTACTGTATCTGAACCGAATAGATCCAAGCTGGGGTCGAGTATGTTTATTCGCATGAACAAAACAAGTGCGAAAGTTTGTCTTTTTCCGAAGGGAAATGAGGCCAGAGGAAAGTCAAAATGTGTAGGAAAAAAAATGCGAGCTTTGTCGTTTGGGATTTGTATGTCAGTCATTTATTACAAGCTGATTAAAAAAAGTAGTTAATTTATGCATATTTTTGATCATTAAGTCAATAGAATGGAAATTGTTTTTTTTTAGTTATGCAAATATTTTAAAGAACTTCAGTCATTTTAGCTTTTGTATTTCAGACTTTCTCTGAAATCCATAAAGTTACAACATTGTTTTTTTTTTTCAAGATAAGACACGATATGTTTTATCGTTATCGATTCTGGTGTGTGGTGGTAGTAATAAAATTGTTTTTTTTTTGCCATTCATACAACACACAGCTATATGAAAGTTTAACATCCGATGTGGCCCATATACGAACTTGACCGAGATTTCCACATAAGTATTGCTTTTGTGAAAATGTCGGTCATGCAAAACAACCGACTGCGTCACACAGGCATCAGAAATACTGGAATTCGTGGCAGAGATTTCACCTTCGGGCCCGCTAAATACCGCGGAGCAAAATACGAGTTTAAAATAAAAAGACACAAATTATGAAGTTATTGTAGTATTTGGGGCCAGGGAGACCAAAGAAAAGATGGATGGATTGTGTAAAGAGTGTTATAAAATAAAAGGAAGTTAGTGATAGCATAACGAGTGACAGGACAGAGTGGAAGAAAAAAACGAGTTGCGCCGACCCCAAATAACACGGGACAAGGGCAAGAAGATGATGATGTAGTATTTGGGGCGAGTGCAAGGATAACAAGATCGAATTTAAATTACGTAGAATTGTAATTTGTCTAATACACGTCACAAAACATAAACCTCTAGGTACAAGAGTTCCTTACACAAGCGGTAAGCACAGAGGAAGACAGTCAATTGAATGAGAATGAGTGTGTATAGAAGTTTGTTATTTTTGCCGATGATAAAACTAATGTCTTCATTTGACATTAGTTTTATTATCACTTTGTTTGATTGTTTTTTTTTTAACTATGCATTGGTTTAATGTTTTTAATTTTATGTATATTACAGTTACTTTTCGAAAAGTAAGTATTAAAAAAAAATCGTACTTACTTTGCGACAGGATTTTTATCAGCTGCGTACTGCAATCGTTTCTGCAACGTTTCCTGTGCTTGCGCGTACCAGTAGTGGCGATCTGTGAAAGAAGAGCATATTCAATTTAAATCATCGAAAAAAAATCTAATGCTTGTCAGAAAACTAATAGTAATTACATTTCTGAAAACCTATAAAACCCATCAGTCAGTATCCAATTAAATCTAAGTTGCGGAATTATTTTCTACACGAATAGCGGAGTTGTCTCAAAAACCCTATATACATAATTATACCGTTTTGTACCCTGTTTACTTACTAATCTTTTTTTGTTACACCGACCATGTAATATCTCCACCATCTTTGATTGACTGGTATTCTAAGGTATTAAGCACGCCTTTGCACCTTTGTAAGTTCATGCAAGAAGTATTAATAAATAAAAGAAAAATAACGATTAGAAATAATGAACTCATCTCGGTAATATTCCTATGTAACAAATTTTCGACGAATCATCATTCACAAATACCTTGATCTCCTTTATGAAATAGCGTAGAATATTATTACATCACTACTACGAAGCTTTTCAAATACCTACCTACAGCACCTAGTCCATTAATATTCATAGTAAACCGTTATGGAACACAACTTCACGAATCAAAATATTGTAAATTCTGACAGTATTGTGTCGAAGTGGTCAACAGCGATGTCGAGTGAACCATTGTGATAGTAAAACGATCCATTTCAAGTACATTATAAACACATTACCAACGCAGCGGCCACCGAACTTGGCAAGTTATGTATGATAGCGGTCAGTGCATTGTGTCTAACAGATTCATCGAATTTTCGACAGAATATTATTAGCACAATTATTATAGCATAGCATAGAATAATCAGCCTTTTTATGTTTCTACTTTTGCAACTCAGCCCTTTGCTCTCAGAGAGGAAATAGGCCGTAGTCCATCACGGCCACACGAGCCCAGTGTGGGTTGGTGGATGTCACATATCTTCACATTTTGAATTTGAGGATACGCCGGTTTCCTCACGACGGCGACGCTTTCCTTAGTCGTTTTGAGAGCAGTAGCATAAAATAGTACCTACAGAAGTCAATCTACATACAAAGCGCGCTCGAGCAACGCACACACATACACCGCTTGCGGACACGATATCTCAGCCCGGTTGGAACCAGTGCGAGCGCGAGTGCCATCCGTTTGAGACACGCGTCTGTGAACTTTTTTGTGCAATAATGGATTAACAGAAAAAAAAAGTTATAACTGTTTAGTGGACGGTTGCTTAAATTCAACATTAATTGGTAAATTATCGTTTTTTAAACTACCAGTAGTTTCAGAGAGGTAAGTAGGTATTTGCTAGTATTTTGATGATTTGTTTTAACGTAAAGTAGAACAGTTAGGTTGGTAAATACCTCAGTGGTCACCAGCCCCGCGCCGAGAAAGAAACATGACTTTGTGGCTATGTAATATTTTTACAATTTATATTAGGTTTTTATCACCGCATCTAAGCGCGCTCGGACGGAGCGGCGCCGACCTTAGCGCGACCGTTGAGCGTAGGCATGAAAAGTGAAGTACATACATGAGATTGACTTCTGTACCTATTTATTTTGTGACAGTAGTGATGAAAAAAATGACACAAAGTAATGTGAATGGCTGATTTAAACCCACGACCTAAAACTGGGTACCTACAAGTCAGGGCCGATAACACTGAGCCACCACTGCTCAGCATTATTTAGGTATTAAATAGGATGATGAGGATGAATGGAAAGGCAGAAAGAGGCTAAAGAAAAAATGCAAAATGGAAGAAAGAAACGTTGCGCTTACCTCAATTTTTTTTATTTTTATTATTATTGATTTGAAATAGGACATAGACCAAAAGATGATAAGGCATTAAATAGAAGTATTTTTTTTAAATTATACTTTGTTGAATTTATATGTCGCTTTCTAACGTATGAGATTGAGGTCGCGAGTGGATGTTTCAATAAAAAATACATAAGTATACTTTATGTACTCGTAGTGCAAAATTTAGTCTACATTCTAACGTAAATGTGGTTGCCACAAAAATTTCCTTTTACAAGGAATAAAGTAACACGAGCCAGTTCGCCAAGGGCCTAGTATTTTTCCAGCTATGTTGCGGTTGGCTTCTAGTCTAGCCGAATGTAACTGAAAACCAGTATCTTATATAAAATAACTGGATAACACGATACCTCTTTGCAAAACTGATGTATGATTTTCAGGGTTATGCTCGCATAGACTGTCTATATTTCTTTTAATCTCTCCTTTCGCAGATCTGTTGGAATAAATTTCTTTGGAAATATTCAATATCTTTGTACTAATGTCTACAATAAAATAAAATAAAATAGGTAGAAAATCATGTAATGACTTCTTCTCTAGAGTGAAGCGAGAGGGCGCGTGAGTCTTTTACTGCCTAAAACTCACCTGTGTCCTTCAGTTACCTTTTCCTTTACAGGACTATGGTAACTTATTCAAACGTTCCCGCAACTAACCAACATCTACGAATGTCACTCGGGACCAACAACTTAACGTCCTTGCCAAGTCGCGGAGTAATCTTGGTTTGTAATGGATGGTCACTAATCCGCATAATCATAAAAATTTGCAGTCCGTCTGTTGTCCGTCTGTTCGTTACCGTGTACTCTGATACATGATTTGGTTTATGTGTACCTATAAAACAATATTTAAGCATAAGCCTAAGGCAATAAGTCCGCTTTTGTACAATGTTTATTACTAGTACATAAAGTTTTAATGAATAAATAAATATTCGTCTAATAGACTGGGTTGGCTCTCTTTTAAGCTATACTAATAATATAATAATATAGTGAGTATAAATCCTGAAATACCTATTTCAGGAGCACCGTACCTAAAAAAGATCCCTTACGCGATCACTGCGTTGTTTGTCTATCTGTCTATCAAGACCCTTTTTCTAAGAACCACATGAAGATATCAAGTCGAAAAATAATTTGAAAAGCTTAGTTCTGCAATCCCTTCAAGCCGTAATAAAATGAAGTTCTATGACACCGCAATCAAAGTATACGGCCGTATATGCCATATATTTTGACACTCGCAAGGGAATCAAAATCTATAGGGTACTTATCGTTGTCGTTTAATTCTCTTCGCTGTTGAACTAGAACCATGAAAGGTAAGAAGCATGGTCCCACAGCACCAGTAAAAAAAGTTCCTAAAAACGTTGCTAGGTTGCTTTATCAAATAGAAATTAGTAGGTACATTTTAATACAAGTAGAGAAAATTTGTCATTGCGACCGAGGCCAAATTCGAGTGTTATGAACTGCTACAGTGATAAATTTCCACGTGTATCAACATACACTTACGAAGATATCGGTCACTTTGGTACCCAGTCTGATACGATAAATGCAATAAATTGTGGCTGGGGCGAGTTCGCGCACTTTTCCGTACTAGTTCAAAAAGCAGTAAATTGCGTGCTTAAAAACGGTTAGGGCAAGAGCAGGTTTTCAAGTAGGTGTATTTATTGAAAATATCTTTTAATGGAATTAACAACTCAAGCAGTTAAAGATTGTTCGTGACGTATAAGTACCAATGTGTGGAAGACCATTTTTTTTCAACTACAAAGCTTATGTCTTCAATTCTTTTTATTATTGTAAAGAGTGTCATTTTCATGCAATTTCATAACAAGTACGGGAACACAATTTAATTCACTAAACCCCGTTATTTGTTTTACTATTGTGTCTCTAATTACGCTACTCAATAGGTTCAGAAAAATACTGGATTAAAACAGATACTTCACTAGGCTTCTCACTAAGATTTCTTGTGTTACTGAAGCCAGTTTATTGGAGTTAATTCATTATTGGATTTGATTTTGTTTGACATAAATTTGCTAGCAGTACACCGCAGAATACCTTCTTTTTTTAGTATAAGTTCTTATAGTCCGTCCTAAGGTTGACTGGAAGATATCGCTGTCAGCGATAGGACCGCAATTGTACCCATAGATTTGTTACCCATAGTAAGTTTGGGCACAAATATGGCGGCAAGTCCCCTCTTTGAGGAGTGGCTGGAAAGACAACATGGCGTCCTTACCTTCTGCATGACGCAGGTCCTCACCGGACATGGTAAGTTCGGAAGGTTCCTGCACCGGATTCCTGCGGAAGAATGCCTGGGTGCCACCATTGTGGGGGCCGCCCGGAGGACACAGTGGAGCATACGGTAGAGGTGTGCCCCGCTTGGGCAGAGCACTGCCGTGTCCTCGTGGAGGCGATCGGCGGCAGCGATATGTCGCGCCGGGCCTTAATACAGGCCATGGTCCGGAGCGAGGAGGAGTGGCAGGCGGTGGCCTTCTTTTGCGAAGCAGTAATGCTAGCAAAGGCACCAACCGCACGCGCGAGAGTACGGCCCTCACGCCCCAGCCACCGGAATCTTAACCCCAATTTCTAGCCGTAGGCTCTGGCTTGCGGACGGTGAGCAATGGGTAGCTCATCGTTCGGTCGTCTGGTAAGGACCAAACCCGCGTTGAAGTGACGTTGTGTTCCACGCGCGTCTCCAAGAGAAAAGTATAAAGTATCAATCAGCAAAATTGACTGGGCCAGTTAGGGTCGACGGCGGCCAGGGCTGTGGATTTTTCCGTTAGGACAACTGATAAAACACTACTTTTACTCAGTAAAAGTCTGACACTCCCTCCCTCTCCACCTAGAGCGAGAGAAGTTATTTGATGATTGGATACTCGAGTAAAAAACGATACTTAGTAAAAGTAAACTTCTATTACTTAAAGGTAGTGGTTTTGCCTCATGGCTCATCTAGTTTTTATCCAATCTGGAAAATGCCTAAAAGCGTTTCGCTTCGTCGTTTATACATAGAAGTAGCGTACATCGAAGGACTGGAATAATTTGCCTGCTGAGGTTTTCCCGTCCGATTATAATTTGGGTGTCTTCAAGGCTAGAGTGAATAGGCTCTTAATAAACTAGTGTGCCTCACCATCAACGATTGCATCACTGCTTACCATTAAGTGGAAGCGCGGTCAAACACTAGTTTAAATCAAATAAAAAAAAATAAAGCCGAAAACGTTATCAAAACTTAATGAATTACCGCAGTATTTTCTACTACTCTTAAACCAGATGGTTTTACTTAATCTATTAAACGTGTGGACCCGCAGGTGGTTCGCTAGCCCACAATCAATAAATAAAATGAAACCCCTAAGGCAGTTTGCTGGCGAAAACATAAATATTGCAAACTTTCAACCATACAGTTTTCCAGACCAATCTATTGCTTCTAAGAAATTGGCCAATATATTTATCAGCTTTTCTCATGTGTAAAACTTATTTTGAATTAGAAAATGTAGTTGTCCGCTGAAAATGTTTCCGTTCGTTGCAAATTAATAATAATTTATTTGGCTTTTGTTGAGAAATAAACATTTGTAGTCGAGTGGGGGACGAGCTTTTCACTGTCTGTGACGAATCCGGATGTCTCCAAAGAAAAGAGTATGTTGCCCTTGAAAACTGATTTTATTAGGCATACAAAAGTACAGGAATATATATATATATATATAATCTATGCAGAGCAGATCGAGAATTTACAAAAACGTGACCGTATACAACTGCGAGTCGGACTGCGGGGTGGTAGCGGCGCGGGAGGCGCGCGGACCCGAACAGCGCGGTTTCTATCCCCGTAAGCGGAGCGCGGACGCCCGAAAGTACTATGTTATGGCGCGAAATTTTTCCTACACATTTTTATTATTATTTATTTGCTAGAATAAAGCTGTATAAATCAATATGATCTTAAAAAAAGATGGCCTATATACATTCTACAATTACATTTGGTGTGCAGATATTCCAGCATACAATATTATTTTTGACCTAGGAAACACCCGGATTCTGTGATGAAATTCTTGATACGTTACAAATTTAATATAAGTCTAATAATATTTCAATTGGCTGTAGGTACTTCACTCGTTTGAGTGAATTACCAACGCGCGCATTAGCTTCTATAATTATCGGTTGATAATAGCAAGTAGCGCGCGTTTGACAATTAATCGCAATAATTTTCCGATAGTTTTCGTTCCGGGAACTGGGCGTATGTATATTAATTGTATCAGACTCGCAATCGTACGCTCCTAAAGGCTATTAACAAATTTACCAGTATTTAATTAATTTTACATAACCTTAAGTAACGAACCAAGTAAATGACCTGAAACAACTTAAAAGTTACGGTGAACTCAATGAAAAGAAGGTCAACGACATTTAAAACATTAATTCAAAGGTGCAATATACGTGGGCTGTGGGATCTCTCACGCCGGGCCCTGGTTTAGGCCATGGCCCGGGGCGAGATGGAATGGGATGCGGTCGCATCCTCCTACGAAGCAGTAATGGTGGCAAGGAGATGGCCGCATACGTGAGGGAACGAACATCCTCATAGAAATCGAAGGGCGACAGGGCGAGGAGTGGGCTTTCGGACGACGAGCAATGACTAGCTCGCCGTTCGGCCGTCCGGTAACTGTCTAGACCGAGCATCTCGAGCCCGAGTTGTCAACAGCGCGCAATATGCAACGCGCGCCTCAAAGAGATATCAGTTTGACCGTAAGGGCCCAGAAGGGCCGCTGGAGCCACAAGAAATTTCTGTAAAAAAAAAGCCATGGTCCTAGAATACAAAAAACAACTGAAGGACACAGATGTGGTTGTATGATTACCCAGAAATAAAAGGTGCAGCTTATACGTTTTAGTAACAAATGCTAAATCAATGCTAAACCTATAATATCAACAAAAACTGGTCACCAATAAATTCATAACTCCTTCATACTACTTTAAGATCACATTAAAAATACAAGTAACGAAGAGCCACAAAGTAAATATTAAAAGAAGTTTCCCTAGCTTCAGCAACCGTTCAACGACCGATAGGCACACATTAGATTCTGATCGGATAACTTTGAGGAGATTGCAGGAAGCCCCTTTCATATAAGCGATATAGAGAAGTTTATGTAGGATGTTTATAAAGGAAAAGTTTATGAACAGAAAGTACACATTAACGTTAGTGTATCAGCTATCGGAAAGACTTACGACGTCAATAAAATATGAACCTGAATGAGGGATCGGTTGACTTGTTTAGCCAAAGGAAAACTGCGAACACGGATACAAAAGAAAGTGATGAGGCTAAATTAGACATAGGAAAGACAAATTGACAAACAGAATACGATTAGACAAGATTAGTAGAAAAAAAAAGTTTTGTGAATTGACGTCGTGATGCTACCCATCGATTTTCTACCAGTTACCTTTCGGGAAGTGTGCGTCGGAATCGCATAATTTAATTCTGCCAAGCCCGTTCCACCATTGAACCACCAAACGAACGGCAATGCGCCACCGGTACATGGTGGACAACCCACCCATACGCACAAAACGTTTTGGGTACACATTCATCGTGCGTACGGCTAAGGAGTGGAATTCCATGCCGGAGTCTATGTTTCTTGATAGCTATAATATAGCCATAGATTGGTCTTTATGTCAAGAGTGAATAGATTGCTTCTAGGCAAGCTTGCTCCATCGTCAGCCACATTATCGCTTACCATCAGTTGACACAGTAATCAAACTTGAGCTAGTATCTATAGTAAAAAAACAGAAGGAAGGGAGCTGATAATGTCAGTATGGTTTTGCAAGTATATTCAATTTAGTATCATTATTGGAAGGCTCGTGTTTGATCACTATCTCACCGGTAAGCGATGATGCACTTGACGATGAAACACGTTTATCCAGATGAAACTTATTCGCTCTTGACTTAAAAACTCCCAGGGTAGTGCTAACCTAAAACGTTTTATGCGTATGTGGGGCACCATGTAATTTTCACGAAAGAAAACCACGCCTTCAAAAATTATTTCGTCAATTATAATCAAATATTTATTTCGTGAACTGACTCCATTATTTTAACGAACCAAATGAGAAACGAGCATATTTAATCAGAACAAAAAGTGGAACTTTGGAACTGGAAGTCGTTTTTGCCGCGTCGATGCCATTATTTAAATTTCCTTATTATTGTTGGGTGCTTAACTAGGCATTTTGTTTATTAAGGCTATAAATGCTTGTTATTTGATAATGGCTGTTTGACATGTTTATTTATATGGGGTTGTGTATTTTATGCTTATTAGTTATGGTAATGAGACTAACTTTATGATGTTCTAATCGGAGAATCCACTTCACGGATTTACACGTGGGCATTCCTGTGGGCTCTATCCATCTGACCTCAATTTTATGTGTTATTATGTTTGTTTACGACGGTTACACAGTAAACAGAAATATTAAATGCAAATAGACACCGCCTTTTCTGGTTTTCCTAGTAGCAATATAAAAAAGAGAGATAAAATCCAAACTATGAATAAATTTCCCATAAAAAAAAAAAAAATCTGAACTATTCCATAAGGTTTATATGTTTCCGTTTTCAGAGTTTTAAATTGCCATCAAACTATTACCGAATTTTGTCACTGACAAAATTCGGGAACCAAACTCAAAACTTCAAGGCAACGTAAACCTCACCAACCACCTAACCTACCCCCACCTTACCCTTAACCACCCGGGGGGGGGGGGGGTTACCCGTAACCTTAGGCATTGTAAACCTCTATAAGCACCCTCGATTTTCACCTATAGGTTGTCTTGATGTAACAACGTTCTTTTTAAATCATGCCAAGACTTAACTGAATTTTGACACTTTATAAGACTCCTATCAAGATCGCAGACTCTACACTCGAAGTTGTAGACGACTACATTTACCTAGGACAGACGATACAATTTGGTAGGTCTACCTTCAAGAAAGAGGTCAATGGTCGAACCCGACTCGGCCGGGCAGCGTTCGAAAAGCTGCGCGGTATCTTCTCGTCCAATATAAGACAGTGTCTCAAGGTGAAAGTTTATGACTAGTGCGTGTTGCCAGTAATGACATATGGCTCCGAAACATGATCGCTTACAATGGGCCTCATCAGAAGGCTTAAGATCACCCAAAGGCCAATGGAAAGAGCTATGCTCGGAGTTTCCTTGCGTGATCACATAAGAAATTAAGATATCCGCAGGAGAACCAAGGTTACCGACAACGCCAAACTCAAGTGGCAGTGGGCAGGGCACATTGATCGCAAAACAAATGGTCGATAGGGACGAAAGGTTCTGGATTGGCGACTACGTACCGGAAGATGCAGGGTTGGAAGGCCTCCCCCACAAGGTGGACCTATAACCTGGTGTAGGTAGCTGGAATCCGATGGATGCGAGATATACAGGACTGGTCATTATGGCGACACTTGGGTGAGGCATATATCCAACAGTAGACGTCTTTCGGTTGAAATGATGAACATAAGTATCATTAAAAAAAAAACTAATAGTTACCATAAGCCTCCTTAGCCTCAGTCTTCTGCGGAGCCGGTGTAAGCACACTGGTACTGATAGTGGACATCATGATCGCGATGCAACACCAAGCACTCATGGTTCACAAGCCTCATCGGTGCTGCAGTCTTGTCCGGGCGTACCGAAGAAAGTCAGATTCGTCGTTACGCACTGCGACGCACTGGTTGCGACGTAATCACCGAAGTTTGTGCTTGTATCTGAAAAGATGGAAAATCTTTGGTTCATTTTGGTTTTTTGTAAAATATTATTGTTTTTGAAAGTTTATTGTCCTTTTTACAGAATTTAGGCGATTACAGTAAATCATTCAAGTTTTAAAAATTACAACGTACTGTTTGGTGTAATACATAAAATTTTCTATCTTATCGCAATCTTGCAGCATAGCGTCTCGTTTTGTTTTCAGTGTGATCCCCCCATTCTAGGTAGAGCAAGAAGGAGTGTTAGACTTTTGCAAACTTTTAGTCAGCAAAAGTCTGACACTCCGCTAGCTGTGTTCCTACAGTTGCTTTTTGCGTTCCAGGACCATAATAAGATAAGATCAGATAAGATAAATTTATTTGCATAAAACAAACATGTACAGATTTAATGAGGCTCTGACTCCTGTGCTAGGTGGAAAAACCTGTGTTACAGGAATCATGGTAACTCTTCCAAACAATCCCGCAGCCCCGGTGTATCAGAATATGCCTGGCCTAGATAAAACATTTCATATCATTTTAGGTATCCATATTTTTTATTTATCTAATGTAGTATATGACCCACTAATGTAGGGCGTCTATCTTCTAAACAAAAATTAATCGTCCAGCAAAAACATTCATCAATATTGAATATTCTTATGCCTACACGTAATCTGATTTATTAGTCTTTACTAATGTTCGTTAGACACGACAATAACACAATTCCAATATTACAAAAATACCCGTAAACAATCGGTACCCGGGTATAAAAAGCAATAAAAAGCGTTCATGCGAACACCACAATGTCATCATTGTGACAAAAAATTCCAGGAATTATGACATGTCATCATGTCAGGTGCTTTTTCACACGCTCTAGCCGCGGAAGTCGGTGCTGGGTTGACGGTAGCGAAGTTTATGTGCGGGCAAGTTTGAAAGCTTTTACACGTTTGTAGGTACGTACTTCCGAAACCCGGCTTATTCAAACATTCGCCACACCTGACGACGACTATCCGGCATGCAGCGAAATCGTGTGGCGTGGGAAAAAGGGTCTACATGTCCACAGTTAGCCGTAAAGTAAGTTTATCTGAAAGATTGCGTGTAGAACTAATATCACGCTCACTCACACACAACATCATCACGCTACGATTGCAGGTAGTCGATGACCGAGTTAGTTATGTTTATTCAATTATTTAATAAAACTTCATACAACACAAAGCAACTCGTACAAAGGCGGACTTAATGCATTTTTGGAACATTTTTTTAACTGGTAATCTTAACTTGGTATATCTATATTTTTGTTCTGTATATTATTTATTTAATTATATTTTATATTTATTTTTATATTCTTTTTAAATTTATTTAAACCTCAATTTTGTTTTAAATTTTATATTAACTTAAAGGACACTGTAAAAAATGGCCTATGAACCAACACGCATGAAATATTTACTATAATTACTAGTTATTTTAATAATATACATAACTTAATTATATTTTAATAGAACGGACACTTTTTAATTTCGAAAATATTTTAAAAAGTATTCACTTTCGTCCATTCTATTATTTTTTGGTTCAATTTTAAGGTTTTTAATAAACAAAGCTATTATAGCTCATACAGCCAAGTCTTTGTAACAGCACTCTTAATAAGAGTTTGACACAGACAAGTGTCAGTATTCTCAACACTTGATATACGATAATGATTTTTAATTACAAACAGTCCGCTATGATGTCGCGGAACCATAATAAGCCTTATCAAAAAACTTGATTGAAAGCGCTGTTTGAAACGAGAAATAATATTGACACTGACAGTTGACGAATTGACAGATGACAACATTTGACATTTGGTACTAATGTCACTTGGCGCACGCATTCTGTGCTCGATCTGCTTTTCTTAAAGATTTTAATTTTATTTCTGGATTTTAATTTTATGTTTAATTTTTTTATTTTGATTTTATTAATGAGATAATTTTTGACATTAACTATGATTGTAATTTTAAAATTATTTTTTTCCATTCTAATTACCATTTCATTTTTTTTTCTATGGTTCCTTTAATACAGTTTATAACTAGTAATTAAATTTTGTTTTTTATTAATTATATTTTTCAAATTACAAAAGTTTGATAAATATTCAATAAACAATTTATTGTTAATCTTATAAACCCGATAAATCTCACAGCTGGGTAGAAGCCTCTCTCTCTTTTTCACAAATGTCTGTCTTCGGTCAGCCTTCCGGTAAGCATCAAGTTCGTCTCTAATGGTCTTATTGAAATAAATGATTTGACTTTTTAGATGCAACGATTAAAGATAACCAGTCATCATAATTAAATTATTAAACCCAGTTATAATATTAAAAGATTATTTTACTATTTTACCCGATGTTATTCGATACCCAAATAGGTAGGCTATTACCGTAAAGTAAGTCACGAAGCTTGCGTAACTCGTGCGGAAAAATAGGCGCCTATATTAAATCTATTTGTTAGGCACTATTCAGAAAATACGATAGCTAAAGTAAACTGTTTGTAGAGTAAATTGAGCCTGCTTACATTAAAGCTATTTTCGTAGTATCCTTCTAAATATTAAAAAAATATATCTCCTATTGCGACCGTCTGTCTGTCTGTGTGATCGCGATAAACTCAAAAATGACTCTCGGGTTTTCGTGTGATTTTCTTCAATATATTGTAGAAGAGAAAAGTGGAGGATTTCAATGATTTTTGACAACAGTGCAAAGCTGGGGCGGTTTGCTAGTTAAGAGTATATCTTCTGTATATATAAAAGGCTAAGTCCAGACTCACTCACTGACTCAGCTATAACCATTGGACCTAGAACGCTGAAATTTTGTACCTACAGAGGTTTTTTTTATGATCTTAACTCTTTTTCTTTCTTTCTTAAGAAATAATTTTCCAAAATTCAAATCCAAAGAACCAAAACTTCGAAGACATGTGACATCCTCCAATCCTCACTGGGCCTTCGTGGTGGATTACGGCTCATTCCCTCTCCTAGAGAAGAGGCCTGAGTCCCAGCAGTTGAAATATTATAAGGGTGCTTATATTATGTATGTACCCCCTAAGGGGATGAAACGGGGGTCCAAAATTTGTATGCTGAAATCTACTTTCACGCAGGCGAAGCCGCTGGCAGAAGCTAGTATACCATTATAATAAATTATTTGCTTAAATATACCTACCTAACAAGCAAAAGTTTACCTGTTGCCTGTTTGGTAGGTACTCGTTTAGTTAACCGTGTAATTGCTATCATTGATCTTTTTGGTGTTAGAAAATTATCACATACCTTCTATTGCTCTGAGTTAAGCAATATTTTGTCAATTAAAACTCACCCGTGTTCTTTAATAGGTGTTTCAGCCATTAACCGTTTCGTCCCTGGAACGCAAGACAAAGATGGAACATACGAGTAGGAGAGGGTTTTAGTCAGTAAAAGTATGACGCGCCATCATGTCCAACTCCGAAGTCATTGCATGATTTCCCATCTAAAAAAAAACTCGGGTTCCTGCAGTTACCAGCGTGCGTTTTGCGGTGGCTCGAACAATCCTGCAGCCCAAAGCTTTGAGAGCCATCACTCTCAAGACTTCAAGGTTCAAGGCTAAATCAGTAATAACATCTCATTATCCTCGCCTTTAATTAAGGTAGGTAAAAGCGTTATGATAGCCCGCGAAATTCACATTTTCTTAATTTACTGGTGATTAAAATTGTCAAGTTTTAAGTTGATTAAAATATGATTTGCTGGCGTACATAATACGTATTTATTTACAAAATTGACAAATTACCATGATACATGGATAACCATGTTAGACGAAATTCGAAGACATGTGACATCCATCAATCCTCACTGGGTCCTCATGGTGGATTACGTCTCATTCCTTCTCCTAGAGAAGAGGCCTAAATATCGGTTCATGTTTACTACGCGGGCTTTTTGACGTGATCGCCAGTCGTAGGACAGCTGTCAGAGAGCGAAAACGTAGTACGTGTACTAGTGAGCCGATATTTATTTATATTTTAATTATTTAGGACATCATTGGAACACTCTTCCCTCCTTTTTCTCTGTCTATTATTGCAACTTACTCTGTTTTTCTTGGAATAGTACATAATTATGATACTTTTTATCCCGGGATTAGGTATGTTCCCTCGAGAAAGTTCTCTACTATCACGTGGGCGAAGCTGGCAACAGCTAGTAAACCATAATACCTTGACTACTTTACTTAACACACGGACTTAACATGACTTATAACATCATGCCCATATACGCCGAAGGACAACTTTTAGTACCCCATATTTCATAATTTCTGTTGAGTCATAAACGAAATAATATTTCTACATTTAGTTATATTATATATTATTTCCTATTCCACATGGAATAAACCAGTGCCATCTTTACTGTGTTAATAACTTATTCTTCTTTTTCTTTATTAATAATTTCAGTCCGATCGATTAAAATATATTTTTATTTTATTGAGTATACCCCACACTGCTTATAAAGGACCATTCCTTTATAAGCAGTGTGGGATACACAGATCTATAACTAGAAAATCAATAAACTGACAGTAACATATATTATGGGTATTAAACATTTTATTGTTTCGATAATATTAGTATTGGATCTACTCGTAGTATTTTTGTCATCTCCGGTTGTGTACTTCGCGGGCTTTTCTGACGTGAGAGCCAGTCGTAGGACAGCTGTCACTATCATAGAGTGAAGACGTAGTACGTGTACTAGTGAGCCGATATTTATTTATATTTTAATTATCTAGGACATCATTGGGACACCCCCGTCCATTTTCTCTGTCTATTATTGCAACTACATCTGTTTTTCCCTGCACCACCCAAACGTTGACTGGTCGAAAATACCTTTTACCAATACATAAAGCCACCTCTGTACTTTTGTGTGCATACAGCACTTAATCAATAAATAAACAAGCAAGTACTTTCTCCAATCTCTCGTCCTTCCGTCCGATTATAATTTAAGTGTCTTGAAGGCTAGAGTGAATAGGCTCTTAATAAATTAGTGCGCCTCAACATCAATGATTGCATCACTGCTTACCATCAGGTGGGATGCACTAAGCGCAGTCAAGCACTAATTCATATCAATTAAAAAAAAAACGCTCTCACAGAGGTGATCTATGATTCAGTAATATTATTCATACTATATCAGGTAGACAACAGCAATTAATAACCTCATTAATGTCATAGGTATAGCTTCTGAATCTCGATGTTATCGTTGATCTGGAACTATAATAAATTATCCGGTATTGTTTATGGGAATCCTCATAACATACGCAAGGTAAGTCAATACATCATTTATCGAAGATCAGTATAAATGTGAATAATATCTACGCTCCGTATCCATGAACAATATGCTGTCAGGTATTTTCAATATGCACGGGATATTTTGGCGTGATTTATTCGTGTGAAGTTCAGTGGCTGTTAGTTATTCGCAAATTGATTCCTAGTGGATATTGCGATATGATGAGAGCAAGCTTAGTGGTAACGGCACCGACTTACGAGTTGTAGGTCGTGGGTTCAAAACCACACAGCATTACTTTGTGTGCGTGTTACTATTTCATCACCATTGAACCGGCCATGTCCTAGAACCAAAAATTCAAAGACATGTGATATCCACCAACCCGCTCTGGACCCACATGGTAGATTGCGGTCTATATCTTCTTTTAGAGAGGAGGCCTGGCCCAGCAGTGGGAACATTATAAGGCTGATTGTACTATGTTAGCATATTATATTATGTAAGCATATTATGGGAGACTTATACCTGAACTAGGCTGGGGGCCTGTATTTTAGGACATCAGGTCTGCGCTCTTAGGTTTTATTAACATTATTTTATTCATCTAATGATCTAACAAAACGTAGTCGCAAATCATTTACAATATTAACTTTGTAAATTCTATATAGAGTTTGCATGGCTTGAGAATATAGACTTTGCTAAGAAATTAGCCAACTGGCAAGGTCCACTTACAATTTATTTTTTAAAATTCGTTTATACTTCCTTCTGCTGGGCAAAAGCTTATCCCAATTTTTTCCGCTTATTCTATTCTCGAGCCACCTTAAACCAACCAGGTAGGGGTCCAGGTAGGGGTCGAGGTAAGGGTTCAGGTAGGGGTCCAGGTAGGGGTCCAGGTAGGTGTCCAGGTAGGGGTCCAGGTAGGGGTCCAGGTAGGGGTCCAGGTTGTCTCGCCACATCTTCCTGGGTTGGCTTCGATGGTGTCGTCCATCCTTAGGCACACGCATTGTGGAGACTCGTGCGTAGTGGTCAAAATTATTATGGCAATCAAAAAAACTTACATTAAACATAAGGACACTATCTAGACTTGGCGTAAATTACAGAGTTAGGTCATTAAAGTGACGCTAATCGAAATTCACAATTAATTGACAATTATAACAAAAACAAAGGCCTAATAGCACAGCAAATCCCAGCAATAGTATACACTACCTGATCAAAGCTACAGATAGGATACATAATACAAATAGAGTATTAACACAAGACGAAATCTATGTACGAGGGATCTATGTATGATATATAGATTATGTATGATTCTATATTAATTAATCTATGGATAGAGCGGCAAAGCGCACCCTCCGAGTGGAGATAAAGCGGGCCAAACTAGATGCCTGCAATGAGACCTGCAGAGACCCATGGGGCGTGGTCTGTTACGCAGACGACACGTTGGTCCCGGCGCAGGGAGAGTCGTACCGGACGGCGGTCAAACTAGCGACATGCAGGGTTGTGATAGTCATTGATAGGATTCAGCCATTGGTGCACAAGGCCGAGGCCATGTGTTTTCATGGCCCTCGGAGCGCGCCACCACGGCGTTCACAATTAACGGCAGGAGGAATTCACACCAGTGTCGGGTCAACGATGAAGTACCTGGGACTCGTACTCGACAGCCGGTGGAATTTCGAGGAGCACTTCTGATGTCTAGCTCCCAAACTGAATCGGACTGGGGTTGCCCTCAAGCGGCTCCTGCCCAACCTAGGGGGTTCAGACGCCTCCTGCCGGAGACTATACGCAGACATCGGGGCCGGATCTCATGGTGGAATGGCGACAGCGACTATCACAACCCAGTATTGGGCATGCCATAATTATGGCGGTATGTCCCCTCTTTGAAGAGTGGCTGGAAAGACCTCACGGCATCCTCACCTTCCGCATGACGCAGGTTCTCGCCGAACATGGTCAGTTCGGGAAGCTCCTGCACCGGATTCGTGCAGAAGTAACGCCCGGGTGCCACCACTGTGTGGACCGCCCGCAGGACTCGGTGGAGCACATGGTAGAGGTGTACCTCGCTTGGGCAGAGCACTGCCGTGTCCTTGTGGTAGAGATCGGCGGCAACGTCGGGCCTTGGTATAGATCATGGTGAAGCGAGGACGAGTGACAGGCAGTCGCCTCCTTCTGCGAAGCAATAATGCTAGCAAAGGAACAGGCTGCACGAACACGTGCGACGGAGCGGCCCTCACGCCCCAGGAACCGGGATCTCGATCCCGATTTCCGGCCACCGTTGGCGCGGGCTTGCGCCATTCGAACGTCTGGACCGAGTCCAAGTCGTCAATGGCGTGCGAGCATGTGCATGTGAGTGTGTGAGCACTATGAGAAGATTTTTCAAAATATACTTCCTAAGGACAGGAAACGGAAGTCCAAAGTTTGTATTGAAAAACCTACTTTCATTCAAGCAAAGCTGCTGATAGAAGCTAGTAAGACATATTCTAATGTTTTCTCTTTAATAACGCTACAAAGTGTTTTAATTTCCTCTATACATCTAAAGAAAAAACCGAAATTAATATTTTGGTGCTCTCTTTGTAAGTAAATTGTCGCACACACAGCAAAAAGCGTTTAAAGTACTAGAAAGAATCTCATTTATCTCACAGGAACTGCGGGTACGTTGGTAAGAACAAGTTCCCCGAGGTCGGCAGCCATGAAGTTTCAAACTCCATTCTTCTGATTGCGGTCACCGAAAAGGCGAACTTTAAAATTGTTTTGTACCCGAACAGAGGTCCAATCAATTGGATTTGTATCATCAAACGATTCATTTAAATCCTTTGAGGTTCTGTGTTTAATCTGCGAATTTCCTGTTAACAACTTCGGTATCATGGCCCCGAAAGAAAACGTTAATAAGCAGGATTAATTATTTTGTTGAACATTTCTTGGAACGACGATAATCGAATGAAATGTTTTTGTTAAGAAATCTGCTTTTTGATCGGCACTGATTTTTTTAACGTTAAATTAATTTTAATAAAATAAAATTAATTGGTGTCCTAAAATCCCACGACGAAGTTGCGGCAGACCAAGAAGGAGATGACGGGACGACTTGGAAGTCTTCCTTATTGCCAAAAAGTGGCTCAGAACCGGGAAATTATTCCCGGTTCTGAGCCACAGTCAACCACGCAAGAATCGAGGGAAGCCTTTCCCCAGCGATGGGACAGTAATATTCTAGATATATAAAAATAATATAATACATTAATCTGTTCTATAAAGTCACGTCAAGATATTTCTGTTTTAGCTTCGCTTGAACGAAAGTTTTTTTTTGTGGGAAATCATTAAATTACTCTTACCGCTCTGCGTGAATCGACCCAGAGTGTCAGGCTTTTACTGACAAAAACCCACCTATGTACCTTCATTTACTTCTTGCATTCCAGAACCGCAGTAACTTTTTCGAATAATCCGGTAACCCTTGAATGAGGGACTGATTTTATTTTTAATTAAAAAGAAACAAGGTTTATGTATGTATGGCACAAGTAATTGGATAAAGTTAAATATTTTTTATTTATAAAAGTGTGTGGTCGTCATTCCCGAGGCTTCATAATGAACTTCCGAAGACTTCGTGATTGCGTCACAACTGTTCCTGTATGCGACAGGGACATAATAATTAGTATGTGTATGTTGGTATTCATTTTATAGGTAGGTATACATTTATAACCGGTACAATACAGTTCAAGCGACATGTAGTGGGAACGGGTACACAAATTGATTTTAATTGGTCATGATGAATCGGTCTGGTACTGTTATTTTAGAGTACTTTTACTACCTCTGCTACTTCTTTTTGACTGGTTCTTATGATTGATTTGAACTTTATTTACTTTTACAGAAATAATCGGACAGCAAAAAAGATTTAACATTGATTGGACGGCCGATGATCAAAATGTTAGTGAGAAATACCTGATACTCAACTATATAATCGTTATAACCGTTGTGCTTAGTCTGTCCCAAATAAAAGTATTTCTATCGTATTCTTTTTCTTACTACTGTTACTATCACAAAACAAGTAACATCTTAAATTCAATGTCTGGCACAGGTTGTGTAGATTACCGATCAAACAAGATAAGTTTCAGAAAATAAAACAAAATGGCTTAGGATAGGGGTACTGCTGACCCGTATTCCATGGAACAATGACATGAATTTGTTCAATTCAATTTATTTAACGTTTAATTTTATACACCAGATGGTATACACCAGTATTGCTATATCATGAAGGTGTTCGGGAAAATTCACAGCACCAGTTGGCGCCACTTAACCGTTAGGTTTTTAATTTGAAAACGTATACATTACGTTAACGTCTAACATTTGACGTTGATAACTAATGATATTAATATAAGCATGTTGTGTAAGCAATTACAAATAAATCGAATAATCCCATCTTAGTTATAAAAGTAAACACGGACTTTTAAACATTTTAACAGTGCGTAATTTGTCAAGTAACGATAATTCGGTTTAAAAAAATATTTATTCCCATTAAGACACAATTGTCACTTACATGAGAACATTATAAAAAATAATAATATAAAGTAGCAATATTGTTCCAGTGTGGGTATATGAAAAATACATTATTGGTTGTCGACAAGTTAGAAGAAGCGAATTCACTGCATTCCTGAGATAAGGCGGTTGCCCAAGTTAAAAGACGCTAGTGTTATTTGAAAATAAGTTGCAAAATGATAAAATTACATTAATATAGTGTATCGTTATTGTAAATATGGTTAATTAATTTATTTTTAAAACTACTTAATGAAGTCGCTTCTTTTACATTTTTTGGAAGTTGATTAAATAACTGTGCTCCCCCATAAGTTAAGTTATTTTTACCATAATTTGTTCTAGTTCTGAACAATACAAGGTGACTAGCTCGACGGGACGAGTATTTGCGGGTTTGACCTTTCGTTGTGAACGTAATGTTTGAGTGAATGAGGTTGTGAGTTATTTTATAAATAAGTATGCATGTGTTATATGTAAAAAGTTGTTTAATGTTTAGCAGTTTGGTCTCTTTATAAATAGTTTTCGAAGGTGTTAAAAAGTCGAAATTGTACAGAATTTTTATTATTTTATTTTGTAAAATTTGTATAGGTTTTATATTTGTTTTGGATGCGTTTCCCCATACTTCAATAAGATACAATAAATGAGGTTTTACCAGGGCGTTATATATGAGTAGTCGTACTTTTTTTGGGATACAACGAACAATTTTATACAGTGAGCCCACTAGTGATGAAAGTTTGTTTTTTATGCGTAGTAGGTGTGCATTCCACGTTAGATTACTATCAAGTGTCAGTCCAAGATATTGTTCTTGATTCGTAATTTTCAAAACTTCACCATTTATACATAGATTAGGGTAATTCAGTAGGTTTTTATTTTTAGCTTTAAAAATGATGTATGACGTTTTAGAGATGTTAATTGTTAACAGGTTACACTGAAACCATTTATGTAATTTATTTAAATCATCTTGCGCATCTTTCATTATTTCATTAATTTCGCGTCCAAAATAGAATAAGCATGTATCGTCAGCGTAAAGTGTAAGGTGACCTTGTAAACCTACTTGGTGTATGTTATTTACATAAACTAAGAATAATAAGGGCCCCAAAATGGAACCCTGGGGCACACCGCATGTCAAAGTTCTTAAATAATTTGGTTCAATAAATTGCTGATAGTTTGATTAATTATTATTATCAAACGTTTAGATACATTAAAATTGACTCAAAAACATTTACAAGATATTTATGACACAATTTTAAACAGACACAATTTGTAAATTTGTCCATCCATTGACTTTATACGCGCGCCTTTCCCCCACTTTATATGACGTGGATGCAGAGCTGTTTACTGTCAGAATGTGGTCGTCCAGTCAGTCTATCGTTGGCGGTTGAACTGTAAGGTGTAAATTGAGTGTACATGTTCAAGTGTTACTACTGAAATAAAAGTATTTATAACCAGTTACAGTGTTTTGATTTCAGTTGACAGGTCCCTGGACCTGAAGCCTCAGTGCTGCCACCTGGTGAACGTCGTTTTTGAACACCCTCATTACAGTGCCAGTGAACCAGTGGTAATGCCCCCCTCTCCCAACTCACGTGTTGTAATGTCGTGGGTTACAACTCAGACAGACGCTTTACTTTGCGTGTTTATTTCATCACTATTAATCTCAATACGATGCAGGAAAATATCTGGTAAGGAAATCAGCATTTCCTAGAACCAAAAATTGAAAGATTTGTGACATCTACCAACCTGCACTGAGACCGCGTGGTAGATTGATTCTCATTCCTTCTTCTAAACAGAAAACTTGAGTCCCAACAGTTTGAGCTTTATTAGGCTAATTATGCTATGCCCTGCCGGGATCACGGTCCCGATTTCTGGCGACCGAGCACAAGTCGTCGACGGCACGCATTGTTCCACGCACGCCTCAAAGAGATGTCAGCAAACCGTAGGGGCTCAGCAGGGTCAACGCAGGACCACCCATCAGGGCCGAAGGCCACGGGCAGTTTGAAAGTAAAACCCGGGGACCTGGGATGAAGGCAAAGAAGGAACAGGAACAATAGGTTTTTAGTCAGTAAAAGACTGTCACACCCTCTCGCCCCGCCCAAGAGCGGGGCATGTCATTGGATGATTTATCCACCGAAAAAAAAAGTGTGAGACTTCCTTTAATTAAAAATGAAGACTTGTCTCGTACCACGATGTGATGACGCGTCGTGGAAATCAATGAAATGTTTCATGAAAATTTATACATATTTTGTGTCATTTGAGCGATAAACCATCGCATCGTAGGTATGTTTGTTTGTAGATAAAGTAAAAACGGCTATGACTCCACTGTCCGTCTATCTGTCATCAGGCTGTATCTCATCAACTGTGATAGCTAGATAGTAGTAATTTTCACAAATTATGTATTTCTGTTGCCGCTATATCAACCAATACTAAAAACACAATAAAGTAATTATTGAAATCCTGTACAAGAAATGTATTTATTTTTAGCCGTTTTTTGCTACGGACAGTAGGAAACCCTTCATGCGTGAATCTGACTCGCACCTGGCCGGTTTTTTAATCTTAAAATCTTATGAAAATGACATGGATAAGACACATACTTATTAAGCCATCAACATAAAAAAATGGTTAAAGTTTTGTTATAGTATATTCTTAAATAACTCGTTATATTATCACAATATTACAAATAAGCATCGCCTCAACATTCAAATCCAAGAGTTTAATTCAAAGTCAAACAATAGCATAGATATTATCGCTCCATAGAGGCATTCCATTTCCAAAGTTAGAACAGCTATTCGAAGTTTAAATACGTTCTACAACGGTCAATAATCTGATTTGAAACTGCACGAAATTCTATTCTGTTTATAATATTGTAGCTAATGAAAGCTTTTTAAACAAAAATGGCTTCAGACAATGGAAACAATAAACCTGATGGCTAAATAGAAGATTTGGCTTTATTCTGTGGAGTAAGAAACTAGAAAGTTTTTGGTTAACTTCTTTGCGAGGTTCGTCGCCTATAACGCGGTCTTCAGGAATTCAAGGTGAGTGTGATAGTTTCATGAAAGTTCGCCCACATGACATAGTTTTCCGTCTTTGCTTTGTTAATATTTCATAGAAATCCCGCTTTTGTCACAAAACTAAAACTTTTTTATTCCGGATTAGCGTTTTCACGACAGCTGGCATCCGATCACTATTAGAAAGCACTTATTACCCGACTCGGTCACAAAAACAATTCTAGAAATATTGTTATAACTTCAGACGAAAGAAAATACATTAATTTAGTACAAGAAAAAGGTATTTTCTTTTGTCCAAGTTCTGAGTTTCCAGTGATACTTCAACCTGTTTGTTTATATAAAAATGTTTGAAACTTAAGTAAAGATAGGAATAATATTTCAATGCCTTTAGATAAAATAAATACTGGAAGTACAAAGGAAAAGGTGAAATAATAGTATTTTGTTGATTTAGTATTCTAGACTACCGTCTAGAATACTACTTAAGGCATACTACTAGGCATATAGTTTCTGGATTCTGATAAATAAGGCTTGATATTAGATTTACGATACATTTATTGCTTTTCAAAGTATATTCCCTCGCAATTAATACATTTTTGCATTCACTGAAACCACTGTACAAAGCAGTTGACCCAGTCTTCTTTAGGGACCGCTTCAATGGTTTTATGGAACGCATTCACAGCCGATTTAGGGCTCGTAAAACGTGTGCCTATAAGTTTGTCTTTAAGTTTTTGGAAAAAAATAGCAAAGTGCAAAGCCCGGGCTGTAAGGCGGATGCGTCTTTAGTTTCACATCTGAAGCCTTCATGTAGGCTTCTGTTACCTTAGCGGAATGTGAGGATGCGTTATCATGGCGGAGGAGTACACTGCCTCGAAGACGATTTTCGCAAACTTTTTCTAAGACAAGGCAAGCAAGTGTCGAGGTACCAAGCTGCAGTCATTTGTCCTTTGATCTTCAAGCGATATTGTAGTGTAATGTCCTGATTTGTAGAAAAAAGAAGCAACCACTTTTTTTTTATCCTCTTTACCGACTGGCTTTTTCTTTTGGTTTCAAAGCAGTACGCCCAGGTTTCTTCACCTGTCACGACATTATAGACAGCCAAAGACTGTCCTCCACTAAACTTTTTTTATCATTTTTAAAGGCACCACTGGACATGCAGTCGTTTCTGGTCCTCCGTTAAGTTATGTGGCATTCATCGAGTACAAAGCTTCCGAACCTTCAGATGCACATGCAATGTAAAATGTTTTGAACATGGCTCATTCCAATGCTTAACAAAACACGAATTTGATGGCAAGTAATATTTTTGTCAGTTTCAATAACTTGTCTTACAGTGTCAATTTTCGAGTTTGTAACTGCAGTCGCCGGCCGATCTTCACGTGCCTCGTCATAGAAATGATCACGTCCACGTCTGAATTCTCCAAACTACGAATACACAGAGTTGCAACATAATGCTTTATCACCAAATGCAAATTGAAGGCTCTGGCAACTCTCTTGTTGACTTAAGCCACAACGAAAATCATAAAAAATCATTGAACGGAAATATTCACGAGTTAAATTCATTTTGGTAGCGACACACAATCTTTGAAAGGACGCTACAATAAAAAAAGAAATGACAGCTTCGCAAATTAAAAAATAACGTGCTTGCAAATAGTTCCATTTTCGATCATTATTTTATTGTAAGTGGCCAGATCTAGAAACTTTCAGTATGCCCCACGTATATCAACAAAATACTATAATACTACTATATGCCAATAGTATTCTATTGGAAAGTAAAGTAATGGCCTTTGACTCAGCCTCAAGCCTTTTTATACTTTTGAAATAAAAACATTTGCACGTCGTCATATTACATTTGTCGTTCAAAATAAAACCACAACAAACTTCTTTTGAAAGACGAATTGCTGATAGTCAAGGTATTTCAAAAAAATTTGACGAGATTTTTTCGACGTAAGATTAGTGGCTGTTTTAATTATTCGCAAATAGATTCTTAGTGAATATTGTAATAAAAAAAGTCTAGTTCTGTACTCAAGAGCCTTCGCTACTGGAAAATACAATATAAATAGTGATTACTTCAGCGAAGTCCAAAAGGCGGATTTTGTTTACATTTACTGTCAAAAACTGCAAAAGCATTTTACTTAAATCTCCTCATTCTAATAGAAAACAAACCGACTGTATTCCGTATTAAAAATTAAATAGTTCCCAAAGTTGTCACTGTTAAATTGGTTAACTACGTTTTAACATTCGTGCGTCATTTTCCTGACAAGTAACATTGGCGTCACTTTTTGGAACTGCGACTGTTAAGGCGTAGAGTGGCTGACATTACATAGATTTCAAAGAAAAAACCTTTAAAATCTTATCAACACGACCAAAGCGTTACTTAGCCAGGCTTCATCTTTGCCAAATTACAAGACTGTACAAATTACGGTACATGGTAGACATCCCACTCGTACGCACAAAGCGTTTTGAGAACACATTTGTTGTGCGTACAGCCAAGGAGTGGAATTCCTTGCCGGAGTGTTTCCTGATAGCTACAACTTAGGGGTCTTTAAACGTGCTCCATCGCTGACCATATCATCGCTTACAATCAGGTGAGATGGTGATCAAACGCGAGCCTATCATTAATAAAAAAACACAAGACTACTTCCAAAGATCGACGTTCGCGAAGATTAAGAACCAACGCGCCAATTTTAAGAACCAAAAAACGCCTGATAAGTTTTAAGAACGAAAAAAAGCTTTGTCTTGGTAATAAATGTCAATAAATACACCGCTTCACGTTCTCTCTGACACAGAGACATAATACAGCAAAATGATGCTTTGAACCTATCCTCTTGAAATGTACCCTCGTCATATTCCACACAATCAATAGCTATTATGTGCTAAGTCTTATGAGACAAGCAAACAACGGAGCGTCCCTTGACTTCATTTTAACTTTATGACACTTAAAGGAACTAAGATTGAGACTATCACACTTCACAATAATATTATAAAGACGACAGTTTGTATGTATGTGTCTGTGTAGGTGTATGTTTGTTAAGGTGTGTCCAGACCTGGCAAGCGGCTCGTGAGTGGCGCATTCACCAGGTCTGGACACACCTTTACTCCTTCATGCTCAAAAAGCTGAACAGATGGAATTGGGTAGATCATGTCCTGGAATTACAGATAGGATACTTTTTATCCCAGCAATGTTATATTAGAATGTTCCCTTGGGACAATTTTCCACTATCATGGGCGCGAAGTCATCTAGTCTGTTGTAACGCCCGTACTGAATGCGTGTTCCAACGCTCAGTGTGCCGGCCTGGTGGGGCTTGTTGACTGATATTCCTACATGTTAAGTGATACGGACCGCATGGCTGCGTGTGCAGCCGCTATGGCTTTATTCAGTGGTGATCATAGACATCGTTCTTGTCTTGATGTAGAGGCGACGAACTATTCCAAAGCGCTGGTTTATTTTCATAAAGAGTTAAAAACTCGAATCGATCATTCGTCCACTCCGTCATGTGCCTATACGCGCAAGCGTCACCGCAGGTGAAATGAACGATTACAACCGACGCAGACGCGCCCGTACAGGCCGCGACAGTCAACGTCACGCCACGTCTTTAAACTTACAGACTCCCGATGGATCGGACGGGCGACAACAGGCCACCGCAGGCCTCAACGGATGTGACGGTTCCCACGGCCTGTGGGTCTGGCCTGACGTGGTCTGACCTGTGAGAAATCAGGCCTTAGGACCCCAGCTTAAGAAATAGGTATTCCTGTATCATGGGTGCATTCTCAAACATGAAAACTCACATACACAAGACACTCAGATCAGCAACAAACCATGCAATCAAATCTCGTGGTAGAGGAAACTGTCAACTAACAGTAAAAGGATGCACTGTGTCGTTTACCATTAGGTTAAACCATACAAAAAAGGCAGCGAAATGATCCTACCACACCCTCACTCTCCCTCATAGTAACATTTGCAATGAAAATTGCTGTTTCGATTAATAGATATTTTTTAAACTGCTTTAAAAAATATGTTCGTGTTATTTGTTGTTTCGTATAATAATTTACAAAAATATACACAGGAAAAAAGCCCTATTTATTCACGTTCATGCAACGTAAATCGTTCAAACTTATTAAGTTCGCACAAAAAACTGAAATGCCAAAGAAAATTACGTCTAACACAGTTGTAAATTTTCAATTCAACGTCAACTATAAAAGTTAGCGCTGGCTATTATGTCAAAACTAACATAATACCGTAATTATTCGCAATTACCTTACCGCACAGTTTATTTAAGTCGTTTGGAACAATTTGCACTTATCAAGCTACTTGAGGAAAAATTAGGTTAAAGGTAGAAGAAAGATTTTTCGTCAGTGGGTTCTGTTTACGTTTTTGTATAAAAACTTCTGCAATTTATTTTCACGGGTATTACAAATGTGTTTTTTGCGTATAAACGAGACGAAATAAATTAAAAAAAATCACATTGGTTAACTTATTTTTTGGTATCACACTAATATAAAAAAGCGAAATGTCGCCGCACGTGGACCACACGCGATAGCCACAAACGATGGCACTAGAAGCTAGGAAGCGGTCAGAAAAGAAGCTGAAGCGCGCGTTAGCCACTTGTGGCCGGTGGCTGCTACTTTTTTAACCCATACGTGCAGTATCATAATGAACTCTAACGAAGAAGGTTTAAATGCGTGAGTGGCGTGTAACGGCGTTTTGTATCGGCGTTTAGTGGCCAGCAGCCCGATTCTCGTAATCAAAACCGTAACGATATCGTAGCGACTTAGTCGTTTAGACCATTACCGTATTCACATCCATCAATCGAGTTTGAACGACAACGATTCTAAAGTCGTTCGATCGAAAAGTCGTTGACACGTATTCAGCTAAGACAATCGTCATTTAATCGTTGACTCGAAGATATTCTCGTAAAGAAACGATGTTTGATCGGGTCGGATGTCAACGACTTAACGTCAAATATTGCGGTTCAAATGTCTTTGAACAAAAGTTAGTTAAAACTAACTTTTAGTATCGTGTAAATCTCATTTATGAGAACAATACATACACAAAGTTATTGTAATTATATCGAAAAACGAGACACCACTTTTTTTAGGTCGGAAATCATCCAATGACTTCTCCCACTCTTGGGCGGAGCTAGGGCGTATCAGACTTTTACTGACTAAAACCCACTCCTATGTTCTTTATTTGCCTTGCGTTCCAGGGCAGGGATTTACTGACATCTCCTTGAGGCGCGTGTTTAACACTACACACCGTCAACGACTCGGGCAGTTACGGCCGGATGGCGAGCTACCCATTGTTCATCGTCCGCAAGCCCACGCCTACGGTGGCTGGAAATTGGGGTCGGGATTCCAGCCGCTGGGGCGTGAGTGAGTCCGTTCTTTCACGCGTGCGGCCGCCTCTTTTGCTAGCATTACTGCTTCGCAGAAGGAGGTGACCGCTTGCTATTCCTCCTTGCTCCGAATCATGATTGGCGTGAGAGGTCGTTGCTTCCGATCGCCCCTACGAGACCACAGGGGTTCTCCGCCCAAGTCAGGCACGCCTCCACCATGTCCAAAGAGAAACAGACTGAGGTGTTCAAAATGGGATGCTTTTGACGTTGAGATTTGAGAGACGACATTTCGCCTCACTAAAGTCCTTGTCCAAGATATCATCGGCTGACCCATTTCAAAACTTAGTAAGGACTTAAAACCTTTGACAGGAGAGCGCGTAAACGTAAAATAGTCAGCCTATCCCTATGAAAAGAATTTAATTTAGGTAGAGAGAGGAGGCCTGAGTCCCAGCAGTAGGAACATTAAAAGGCTGACTATGCTATGTATGTTATGCTTAAAAAACATGCTATTATTTATTTATTTGTTTATTCTCACATTTCCTTCTTTCTTCCTTTCCTTTCTTGCAGCAATTACACCAAAAGAGGTCAATTAGTTCAGAATATGCTACTTTATAACATCATGTGAGCGGTGGAGTGGTATTAATCAAAGAAGCGGCGCGGTGTGGGTCACGTAAGCTCGCTTACGGAGTAGCATTGATAGTAAAAAATACTAAATAATGAGTGCTACCAACATTTAATATAATTAGTGTATATTACATATTTTAAACCCCTTACTATGATAATTGACGAGAAATAGTTTGCCTCATATTGCAATTAGTTTCAAAACATAGTAAGAGCACTTTCTAGGTTTTGTTATGGTTTATGCATAGCATATCTCATTGACTAAATTCTAGTAACTGTATACGGTGTGTAAATAAAATAATGATTAATTCAATAAATCAGTTTATTAGTTAAAAACCAAATAAATGTTGAGCTTATGTCGGCTGCTAAATCTTTTCGGATGCAGACAGTTGCTTATCATTTACCAAATCAATAGACGAGTCATTGACGAGTAACGAGTATTTTTGAACTTTCTTGTCTCGGGCACTAGACATACCAATTTATTAATAACTAGCTGAAAGCCTGAATGTAGTATATATTTCGATATAGTCCGATTGTAGTGAAACAAAACCTAAGTAATAAATCAAGTTACAATTTTAATGTATAAAAGTTATCTACATCGATTTCGTACATTTTACGTGATGCGCGCACCAAGTAAAACTTCAGCAGATTTATTATATGTGTAGATTTCTTCTTTTTTTATTTTGTTTTAGGAAGCACAGTACAATCAATTGTTGTAGGGGTTCATCAAATCTGAAAAAATAAATTGAGTTCTTATGATTATTATATTATTATAGTTAGCCCGTATTGTTCCACTGCTGGGCAAAGGCCTCCCTCCTTTCTTTCCAACGATCACGGTTCATTGCTTTCTCGTTCTAATTCTCCCGTCGTCCCGCCATTTCTTCCGTGGTTTGCCGCAGCAGCCCCGCATCGCTGTTTCTGGGCACCAATCCTACGTTTTACGGGCCCACAGCTCGTTAGAAATGCGGCAGACATATCCTGCCCAGCCCCTATTTAAGCTGGGCAGCCTTTTGAGACACTTCAATGATTTGCGTTTTGGTGCGCAGTGTTGTGTTTCGAACATGGTCTGTACACATAGTATGCTGCGCTCCATAGCACGCTGGAAAACCTTTAATTTGGACTTTTGGATATTAATCAAAGACCAAGTCTGGCACCATAGGTCAGAATGGGAAGAATACTTAAGTCCATCAGCTTACGCTTCAGTGACATGGGCAAAGTGCACTTAGTTCTTCTGATTATGAGTCCCTAAATTATCTAGACCAGCTTCGGCCTTCAAATTCAAATGTGGGCAGTTCTGCACGATGCTTTTATTTACACTTCTCCACTACTTACTCGGTCCACAATGCTAAGGGTGAACCCTTAGTAAGCACAATCAAGGAGTGAATGGTACACTTACTAGGTATCGGTATACTTAAATACATATATTTGCTTTTATGAAAGTTTAAACCACTGATGTTTTGTATTTGGTAGGGACTTATTAGATTAGCAAGATTATGTAATAAAACGATTTTTGTAAAAAGTGTCTCCTAGATTGAAATGACAATCTGATGATTGACATTATTTTGACAGATAATGCAGAGACAAATATTTAAATATATATGGACTTTACTTTTTAAACCACAATTTAGCAAATTTATAGGTGAAATTTATATTTTGAGTAACGATTTTCATTAAATGGTTATAAACATCGTTTTTAATTCTATTTTTTATTCGTTATGCCGTAAATAAAATTTAAAAAAATTAAAATCTGTATTTCATTATCCTGGTAGAATACATAATTATGCAACTGGCAATATATTACGAAGTACTCTGTGGTAACCGGCAATAAGTCGTTGATAGATCGTTTAGTTTCGAGTCAGTTGAATTGTCGTTCTATCCAATCCCGATTATGGAACACGTGAATACCGATTTTGGATAGGACTATAATCGAACGACTATAAAACTTCAACGATATTTGACTTGTTTGATTTTACGTGAATCAGGCTACAGAACGGGCCACAAGAAGCGAGCAGCGGCGATTTGTAGCGTGTGGCGGCCACTAGCGTCAACCGTGTGCGGCCAATCCATATAAAATGTATGAAAACTATAGGAAATATGCCGGTGGCGGCGTTTTGTGGTTGTGGCCGGTGGCCCGTGTGTGGCGACACACGCTGGTAAGTTGCAAACTGGCAAGTTAATATTACTTTTTAAGGTTTATGGTTTTAAAAAGTATAAGTGATATTTAGATAGCAGATTGTTTTAAGTAGTCAATAAAGTAAAAAAAAGTAAGCGTGTGAAATATTTTATAAATTAGTGCTTCTTGCAATACGATATAGTAATTTAACTTCATAGAAGCGTTTGATTTGAGCCCCGTCCCCACAGTATGTGCTATGTATGTTTGTGACTCTTTATGTTCAAACGGATGAATGGGTTTAGGTGAAAGTTATTTCTATTCCGAGAATCATATGTTCCTTTAGGATATTTTTCGTCCTTCACGTGGATGAAAGCTAATAGTTTATAAGGTTCATGATTAGGTATACCTATCTGTTTCGAAAAAATAAAAATATATGTTAAAAACCTACCTTTCAGGAATAAATTTGCCCTTCATTCGTCGTCAACAGACGTGTTCCCAGCTGCTTTCATTTCGAAATTGTTGAAAACAAAGTTTTTTCATCAATATTATCGAGAAAGGTCCGCAATTTTGATGTCAGGTCTGATGATGACTATCTCCACTACACAGAATTTCTGAACGCTTTTTATCAGCCGTGTTCGTGTTAGAGACTATAAAGTAATGTTTTACTTACTTTTTAAAACATTCCTAAAAAACCTTTTTTATAAATTGATTATCGTAGGTAAACATTTCCGCACACCGGATCTGAAAAACTTTTCTACAGGCCGTATCATTAGTCTGTATTTCTTCGTCGTAATTATTTAAATGATGATTTTTGAAATCACATTATATCACATAAAATTACATGTGGCATAAAATTTCCTAGATACGTAACCAGGCCTAAAGACCTAATTACTGAAACACCAGAACAACAATGTTTCAAGGTTGCCAAAGATGTAATATGTCACGTAAGAATAGTTTACAACGAAACTTCACATAAAACTGAAGTTGGGCCAGCCTTAAGAAACAAAGATAAGATGAACGGAACTGAATACTGAGATCTCACGGGAAAACGAACAAATAAACGTACTATCTGAAAGGAAAGGCGACTCACTCCCCAATGAAGTTAGATAGACAAAAGAGCTACCGTAATGAAATTCTCTTTTCAAAAGAACCTTAAAAATACTACAAATACAGTTAGAACTACGACTTGTCACGCTAACCAAAGTGATTACGTGAATCAGATTGGGTTCGAGAAATGCTGAACAATTTTCTTTTACTCAAAGAAAGATGTAGGTAAATAATATTACTACTGAAATTTTAGCTATTCTTTTTTCATCGAGATTTGTTTGAATCAAGATTATAATATTACATATAAAAAAAATTGGTACAAAAGACAGAAACTAGGTAAATTGAACGACCACAATTAAAAAAAAATCGTTTTCTAATAAACATAACTTAGACATGAAGGGGAAAAATAATAATAATAATCTGCAGGGCAGTTTTGTGGCGAACTGATGGGCATTAACGACCCCACGGACCCGATCTCCCGGGAGAAATCTTGTTCCTCATCTCCGGCTTGCCTTTATTGGTCGGCCGTAGTGAAAACTGACGAGGAGCGGAGCTCCCACCTCTCTCTTGCCTTTATTGGCTGGCTGGAGTGAATATTCGCAAGAGCAAATGTGCTTAGGAGAAAGATGTATAATCCAGTAAGATGCTGGTAGGGATCTTGATCGTACTCCCGGGATTGTCCTGATAGCCGTGGTATACCTCTCCGCTCCTCAAGCACCTCAGGATATGTTGCCTTCTTGTTGCTACGTCACTTCGTGCTAGCGACCGTTTTTGGGGACCCATTTATTGAGTGTGCAAGTCATCCCCTGTCTTTTTATCGATGGAAATTAATAAAATTGTTCAGGCAAAGCCATAGACTTAACATATTTCCTGGTAACCAGTCCACATAAGACTACAAAAACCATAGCCCTAAATCTTAGTTTTCCATATGTTGCAAAAGTTTCTCACTAACCGGGGGTTGTCCTTGGATGCACTAGCATAGCATACAGGGATAATAGCCGGTTGGTACCACGTTCCATTAAAAGCGTATAAGGGGCCCGCGAGTTGGTTTCGACTCCTCGTACGCCTTCCAAAGATCCAGGACCCCAGGGTTCTGAGATATATTAACACATAATAATAAGTTTTTTTTAATCAAGCGTAAACTATATTAGACCGACGCACACCTGGGCCACGCCTGATTTGTACGTAGAATCGCGTCGCGTGGTGTGGATTTAATGTAGTCTACAAGTCTAGTTGCCATATAAAATGTAAGGAGACCGAAGCGCCCAGATCGGTGTACGTGGCCAAGTGGTGGTACTTTGAAATATTGTTCACACAATCAAGATAAATATTATATTTGCCACAATTGAAACCTAATTAAATTGTGTTATATTAAATTTAAATAGTATGTTAAGAGTTTTTTTTTTTAAATTTAAGCGGGAACTACATTAAACCGACGCACACCTGGGCCACGCGTTGTGTGGCGTGGATCTAATGTAGTCTACAAGTCTAGTTGCCATATAAAATGTATGGAGACCGACTCGCCCAGATCGGTGTATGTGGCCAAGTGTGCTTAATGTAGTTCCACCTTAAATTTAAGTATTGCTATTGGTGAGTCCTCAAATTATAAATTAACTCGATTAAAACCGAGGGCTAGTCTTAAATCAAAACAGAATGCTTGAAAATACCTACATCGCTTGAAAACTAAGTAATAATGTGGTTCAGGTCACAACTTTTACGTCTACAAGAGAAACTGTGTCAACGACGGATTTAAACAAGTTTCACTTGAAAACTATATTTCAACTACAAAATTTATATGTAAGAGTAAACTGCAAACAATTGAGTCTTGGAATGAGTGCCAAATAATAACTGAGGACAGAATTGACTTCAATCTCGTAAAGTTCGCAGAAAATATTTTTGTCTTGAAAAGAAGTTAATTAATTTGACATGGACACTTCTATGCTCCAAAACTTGTTATCCTATTTCCTCATTACCTTTCTGTCTTGTCATATTTTACATGACGTTGGTCCATTACGTTTTCATCTTCCTGTTTGACCTGCTGAAGACCAGCCAGGGTCCGCACAGGGCTTCGGATGGAACCAGGGATCCCCACAGGAAATAAAAGACTGCTACCCTGTTCCAACTGTATATTTTCGCAGAAAGAGGTTTATCACAAGTACACAGGGGTTATACATAGAGTCGCTGGAAAATCTTAAATACTACCTTTAGATGGACTGAAAGAAAGGAGATAGATTTATGTACTCACTTTTGTAAGCAGAATTTGAGTACATTAGACGTTTATTTTGTAATCTAGTTAATAAGTTGGATAAAAATTCGTCAGATT
This sequence comes from Mythimna pallens, assembly GCA_961205895.1. Classification (NCBI taxonomy): domain Eukaryota; kingdom Metazoa; phylum Arthropoda; class Insecta; order Lepidoptera; family Noctuidae; genus Mythimna; species Mythimna pallens. Next base: position 15,128,770 of record OY540834.1, read on the forward strand.
TTAACAATATAGTACCTGGAAAAATAGAAAAGGAAAATATTTTTCTGCTCCGAAAATTAATTGTAAACATATTACACGCGGCCGCAGCTGCTGAGGTAATAAATAGGTTGATGAACTTTACGTCCACTTTGGAAATGCTTCTGTTTTATGAGCACATAAGTCATGGTTATGGTCTCAGAAAGGGAAATGTGCGGAGGGACTAATTTATAGATCTTTGTGAAAAAGTCTGCCTCTATTAAGTATACAATATACTGTTAAGTAACTGAACATAATATTACGCTTGTGCTCTACGAAGTCAAAGGAACAGTTGTATCTGTTTTCTGGCTACCGTAGGCGCGAGTTTACGCACGATGAGCAATCGGTAGCTCATCGTCCGGTAAGAACCAAATCCGGGTATCAGCAAGATTAATGGGGCCGCTTACAAGGGCTGCAGATTGTTCAAAACAGTTACTGTGGCCCACGTGAACGGCAACTGAAGGAACACTGTGGGTTTAGTCTGTAAAAGTTTTACACTCTAGATGAAAGCGAAACGATGTATCTCTTTATTCTCTTTGTGCATGAGACATAACGCGCCATCGATGTGGACTTGGGTCTTACCAGACAGCCTTACAGCGAGCTACCCATTGCTCATCGTCCGCACGCCCGTGCGGCGTTGGCCGTGGTCATCTGCGACTCCTGAGCCCGGAGCACCTCCTGACAATCACTGGACTAACGAGGTAGTTTCAAAGGTAATGTTAATTATTTTTATATAATAATTTTCTCTGGCCTTCAAGAAAGAAAAGCTGTCACGACCACCAAAAATAGTTTTATAATATTGTATAAATTCTATTTTAATTTGAAGAAAGAAAACCTACATACAATGTAAATGTGAATAATGAATGTGATGTGTGTGCGATGTGACGTAAATAAATAAATGTGTAACATGAGGGACATACTTTATGATATTCACTAATTTATGCAAACGTATAAATAAAAAACAAATTGATTATTAAAAATATAGAGCTGAGAGAATCTAAATAATGATGTTATATATCTGTTATCAATAGTGTGTAAAAAAAACTGTCTACAAATATTATTTATAAAGTTACATATTTTTACTTATATTTATTTGAGATCTTTCCAACATCATAATTACTTAGGTGTGTTGGCAATATTTTGCTGGCAATTAAAATTGAATAAAGTATAACGATCACTCATACATGCGTCAATTATGTCTATTGATAATGACGACAACAAGCGAAGTTCATTTATAAAGAACATTCCCGTACAACAAGCATTAAAAGAATAAAAACAAAAAATATATCTACACATACTTTTAACAAACTTCCTAGAAATTTATAACGCGGTCATCGACCGACTACGACTCGAATGCTTCTTTTTAATTTTTACGTTTTTTATGTGTTACGCAGCAGCTGTTAGCCAAAGTACGCAACGACCGTTCAGCCAGTCATTACAAAGTTATTGAGTGCTTTACTTGGCCCTAAATATTCCTACTTACTAATTTCGAATAGTGGTATAATGTTCTCCGTTGAAAGGTCACGATGGTCGTAAAAAGGAAAACTTGAACATCTTGAAATAGGGATCATAATTTACTTAAATGTTCTTCATTGCTTTTCAATTATATAAAGTAAAACTTGATCACTTTAAGCTGATTAATTTAAGTTGGTTAGTTTACTTAAACGTGGTGGAAGTTTGAAGCTCTGGCAGCATTTAGACAAACTCAGCGCAGGAAGCGGGATGAGTTTGTGTTCGTCAATAGTTTTAATGTTTAGAATGTCACGCGATTATTTGCGCTAGTTTGATAACTTTAAAACAAGTTTTTTTTTAAGATATAAACTAGTGTTTGACTGCCATCCCGCCTGATGGTAAGCAGTGACGCAATCGTTGATGGTGAGGCGCACCAGTTTATTAAGACCCTAATCACTCTAGCTTTGAAGACACCTAAATTATAATAGGACGGGCAGATCGCAGCAGGCAAATTGTTTCAGTCAAATTGATACAATCAGCGTGTGCGTATTTATTTTCGCATCTTACTCGGCATCCTACATGGGCGAAAGCGGTTACGAAGTGATCCAATGTGGTTCACGCGAATGCGTGAGCCACATTGGATCCATTGAGCCACATCCATGAGCATGTGATCCATGAGCCACACTTTCCTACGTAGGCTTAAGAATCGCCTACGTAGGAAACTGCGTTACGCAGGATTCGCCAGGTGCCTACCTAAGTTTAACTCACCCTACGGCTGTCAACGGACAGCCGTAGGGTGAGTTAATCGTTCGGACCGATCCCCAGTCGTCGACGGCACGTAGTGTTCCACGCGTGCCTCAAAGAAATATCACCTAAACCGTAGGGGCCCAGTAGGGCCAAACCTCACTGGACTCGGTCTTTCAAACGTTATATAATATCAACAACGCATTTCAACAAGTACGATGCTATAAAAAAAAAACTTTTCCATCCATAACTGTCATGCTCTTTGACAAAGAGCATAGTTTATTAAAAACATTTTAGAATTCTATGAAATTCACTTTCACAAATCAAACCATTTTGCTGTATTCTTTCATCTGTAAATTTGTAAGCAAAAAGTTCAAATACCAAACAGACTGGCATATTTTTTTTTATTATTCACAAACGATGAACATTTTTATATGTAAATATATCTACAAAAAACTATGTTAAAACACACAAATTAAATCTAAATTAAAACTATAATAAACATACATAAACATAATATTTACGATAAATAAATATACCTATAAATATACACTATTTACGTACTGTTAGTAGTTAAATAACAACAGTAAGGTTATTTTGACAAATATTGTGGAAGATATTTATAGTTTGTGGAAATGATTCTGTAATCTGTAATGTTTGACTGGCCTGTTGGTCTAGTGGTTAGTGGCCCTGACTGCTATGCCGGAGGTGGTGGGTTCGATTCCCACCCAGGACAAATGTTTGTGTGATGAGCATGATCATTTGTTCTGTGTCTGGGTGTAATTTATCTATACATGTATGTATTTAGAAATATATAGGTATGTATGTTTATCAGTGGTCTAGTACTCATAACACAAGCTCTGCTTAGCTTGTGACTAGACGGCGTTGTGTGATAGTTGTGGAATATTATTAATCATTACTTTAAGAAAAAGCTACTTTGTTGCTTGTGAACTCCGTGACTGGGGCTTTGCAGAACATCATTAAATTTATCTCCAAAAATAAATGTTGAAAGGTATTTTCTTTCCCGATCCTAATTACCTCGCAGATTACCTACTGTCTGTCTACTAAATTGCAAAACAATTGGATTTCTTTTTTTTTTTGAGTAGAAAAATCATCAAATAAATTATCCTGCTCTAGGTGGAACGAGAGGTCGTGCAAAACGAGAGGAGTTTTACTGAATAAAACTCATATGTGTTCCTTGATGCGCAATGACCTCAGTAGAGCTTTCGAAAGAGTAGGTCTTAAAATGTATATAGACAAAACTAAAGTCATGATAAACAACCATGTAGCACCCACTGCTATGAAGATTGGATACTCTATACTCGAAGTTGTGGACGATTACTTCTACCTTGGACAGACAGTCCAGTTGGGTAGATCTAATTTAGAGAAAGAGATCAACCGTCAAATCCAACTCGGCTGGTCAGCGTTCGGGAAGCTGCGCGGTATCTTTTCGTCCAATATACCACAGTGTCGAAAGTCTATGAACAGTAAGTGTTGCCTATCATGACATATTATGGTTCCGACCGATGACCTGGTAAAGGTTGTGGGAATCCGATGGATGCAAGACGTACAGGACCGTTCATTGTGGCGACATTTGGGGGAAGCCTGTGTCCAGCAGCGGACGTCTATCGGCTAAAATGATGTGTTCCTTTAGCAGCCCTTCAGGGCGACGGCAACTGTTTCAAACATTCACGAGGCCCTAGCAAGCAACGGCCTTAGTGAGCCCCCTTCATTTAACTGATATTTCAAACGTGCAAAACTTACAGTTTTAGTTACTTACTATCGATACAGATTAGGACCGTACTGGACGGCCGCTCCGCGAGCTACCCATCACTCGGTTTAGTTTATACTCATCCCCAGTCCCAAATCGCCCGATCCATATATATCTACCTATATTTATAGCTAAAAGGTGCAAATGTGTGTGTAAGAAAAGTGATTGTATTGTTTGTATTTATTTTTATCAGTCATCTTCTCGTAGTCCGCAAGTTAGATTTCTCTAAAAGTGATCTTTGAGTTGTTGATTCTTACGTCGTAGATTTTAGTTTTTATGGAAACAAAATTACTACCGATGTAGCTTTAGAAATTGCATACAAAGGCCTGTACTGTAAAAAAACACACCATGTATTTTATATACACACGTCAAAGTGTACACTAAAAATAATTTTCTCTGTAAGAGACGTCTTGAAAGTTGAAAATAAAATAAATGTACAAACTCAGTAAAAACATACCGAATTTCCCAAGAAGGTACCTTTAAATTGTTTTGAATGAATTCCAAGTACTTTTACTACCTACTCCAGAAATCCATAAATATATTGTTGTCACCTGTACTGTCCGGACTAAGCGTTTCGCCTCGTCGTTTATTCTGTATATCGAAGGATTAGAACAATTTTCCTGCAGCGGTCTTCACATCCGGTTATAATTGAGGTGTCTTCAAGACTAAAGTGAATAAGCTCTTAAACTAGTGCACTTCACAATCAACGATTGGAGCACTGCAGAAAACTAAATGACATCGGCAACTTTTAACTCTCGCTCTAAGGTAGAGCGAGAGGGCGTGTCAAACTTTTACTGACTAAAACTTCACCTGTGTTCTTTCATTTGCCTTTTGAGTTCACCTCAAATAGTATAGCAAAAGCTGAGCAGCTTATTTAGCACGCCTTGTTTTCATCGAATCTTAATAATCATTTTTTATTCGCAAACCACTTCTCGTTTATCACATAATGAGCATTTAAAAGAAAAAAAGAAAAGCGTTTATTTGAGACTCGCACTTGACAAATAACAGAATAAAAAAAATAAAAAAAATGACAGATATCAAACAGTGTTAATAGAAACTGACTGACTGTTCAAAAGAAAATAAGAATGAGAAAAAACGGTAACACAAAAATACGATTTTTGATTTGAAGTACTGACTGTTCAAAAGAAAATAAGAATGAGAAAAAACGGTAACACAAAAATACGATTTTTGATTTGAAGTAATAAAGATATTTACGTACCAACCTATTTCAGGATATTTTACGTAAGCGGACTAGTCCCCAGTAAATTATCTAATATTGCGAAGTTTATGTAATAATGTAGTAATATAATAACATAAAAATAATTTACTAGGAACTCAGCCTACGCAATTTAAACTTATACTCTTACAACGTTTTCTATGATCTTAGGCAGTATTAATCGAGGCAAATCTAATTATAACCATGATCGGCTATTTTTGTTCTACTCTCAATATAGCTCAAGTAGAATCGGAAAAGCCTTTCTTCCTTGAAGATCAGAGAAACCCGCTTAATTATTTTAATTTAATGTAATTTTAGTTTTATGTAAATTTGGATGTTTGTTACTCATTCGAAGATTAAGGAGCCGAGACTTCGGATCATTGAAAAAGTACCTCCAACGCGGGTCTTACTAGATAAGCTTATTATAAGGACGTGGCACCAATTTATACACGATGCGACAATCTATCGTGTATAACATAATAATATTAGCTTCTGCTAGCAGCTTCGCCCGTATGAAAGTAGATAATATATTTTTATGTAACTCAGTGTTACAGTCGTGTTCAACTAGTGAAAGAATTTTTTTGTTTGTTTAAAAGCAATAATCTCTAGAACTACTAATTGGATTGGAAAAAATCTTCCTCTGCGAGATAGCGTTTCGCATCATGACAAATAGTATAGGCTACATAACATCATGCTATGACCCGCAAAATCGGAATAGTAGGCAAAGAAGTGAGTGAAACCGCTGGGGACAGCAAACAATTATAGAAGTAGTTCCAGAAAAATAAACTAAGTAACACAGAAGTACCAATTTACGGATAAAAATCTTCCTGATGACTGACAATGAAGATTACAGGAACACGAAAAGGATATAATTAAGGGAAGTTCTGAAGGATGTTAATTAACAAAGAAAGAGGGAAATACTTTCTTTTATGAAGTATCATTTCATGTGTCCTCTTCTCCCTCATTTTCGGCAAATTGGGACGACAAGGCTTGTCGAGGAAAATTGACGTGTTGGGTAAGTCAATGTCATAAGATGCTAGACTATGGACACATACGGACTATACAACGAAATTGTTTCTTTCTATAAGAAAGGGAATGAGATAAACTTTGCCTATGAATGAGAATAAAAACGTACTGTTTGACGTTTGATGATCTCTACCGAAAGTGCCATGCGTGCGACAATATACCTACTTAAGGGTGTGTTTCCACTGAAGTGGAGCTGGGCAGAGTAGATCGTGAGTTGGCCAATCTTACTGCTCGAAATCTCCACTCCACATCAGTGGAAACAGATTAAGTGGAGCAGAGTGGAGCTGAGTGGACTTTCAAGTAAAACAAACGAACACCCAGCTCCAAGCCGGACAGAAAAGAGTCAAACGGAGGGCATGAATTAGAGGGTTGCTCAACTCCACTCTGCTCCTTTCCGCTTCAGTGGTAATACTTGCCAATTTCACTGCTCTTCGCCGCTCTACTCTACTCAGCTTCAATCAGATTCACTTCAGTGAAAACTCTCCCTAATTCATGAAATATAAAATGTGTCGAACAAAAAATGCTTTAAAACGTAAACAAAAAAGCAACATGGACAAAACGACGCGTATGCTAAATTCTGTCATTATTTGCTTAATAACGTTTATAACAATGTATTAGCTAATGCGTATCTTTGGTTGACCTGCCAGATGAAATGCTTTTTAAATAAAACAATACCCTCTCAATGTCACAAAGTACCAAGTAGACAGACTCGAATCTTATATAAAAACAAAGCGAAATTTCTCGTGAAACAAAAAGCAAACGTTGGAAAAACCACTGTAAAAACAAACACTGAAAAAAATGAGGCAAACAATTCGTCATGTAATCAAATAAGTGCTTCCTTTACGTAAGCAAAGGTTGGAATAAGTTACCGAAAAATAACAGGGAAACATAATGTATTTGTTTATTATCCGTGTTGCCGAATATTCGATTATTGTTATCGATTATAGAAAGTTATATCGAGAGCAACTGGGGATCTGTATATCATTTTTTGCAATCATTTTCCGGCAACTCGGTAAGTTTGAGTTCCTCTCTGACTTAGTCATCCGCAAAAGTATTGAACTGTGATTATTATCAGAATGGTCCTTAAGGATCACTTAAGAGCTAAATAATAACAGACTCACATTTTCCTTTTGAGGCGGTAAATCATACAATGACTTCTCCCGCTCTAGAGTGGATTGAGAGAGCGTTTCTATGGCTAAAACCCACCTATGTTCTTCAGTTGCTCTTTGCGTTCTATAACCACGATTTTCCTTTCAGAAATTCTCAGTGATCATAGTGGCCCTGCTGAGCCCCTACGGTTTTGTTGACGTCTTAATACTACGCGCCGAAGGCTAGTCGGGCTTGGTCCTTACCGGATGACCGAACAACGAACTACCCAATGCTCATCGTCCGCAAGCCCACGCCTATGGTGGCTGGGGATTGCCTTGCGACTCTCAAAGCCCAAGGCGTCTGCTGTCACGTCGGCTGGGGCGTGTGTATGATCGCCTACAATTGCTCTTCAGTTGTGACTTGCATTTCAGGGTCACGGTGACTATGGCAACTGACACTGAACGTGTCTCAACTTTGATGGCTGAGCAACACTTACCGAGGTAGGTTCATGGATGAGTGACCATCTCTCAAAAATTTTTTACTCTACGCTACCGTGCTTTCTAAAGCAATCATTCAATCTGTCATTTGCAGATCTTAGTCAGTTTTATATTTGAAGGATTAGATTTAGGCAAAGTTCAAGCAGATTGACTCTTCCGTAAGAATGCTTGGATAATTGATAGTTGAATATATTTTCAGTACAAATATGTGATGGCAATGTACATAATTATGTTACACAGAAGAACACTTACACAGAGAAGTACACTTACTTTAGGTAGGTTACACCACTGCTTAACTCTTTTTTTTTGTACTGAAAAATCAAATATCTTCTCCCGCATTACATGGAGCATGAAGTGTCAGGCTTTTACTTAGTAATACCTACCTTGTGTTCCTTCAGTTGTCCTTTGCGTTTCAGAGTTGTCTCTTTCGAATAAACCTACATCTCACCTCTACCTAACCCTTCGGAGGTAGCATACAGACGGGATGTTATCTCCACGACGAGAAAATATGCCATCCTCTTTATAGCTAAACTAAATCTTAGGACGTTTGGGTTCCATTTGGGCTGTTAACTGTCTTATTTATTACTAGATTCTCAGTAACTTGGCTATTTGTTTCAGCTGTGTAGCTAAAAGTTTGAGAATGTTATTTCAGGAAAGCCTTTTCCACGGTGCTATTTATAGCCATTTCCTGTCTCCAATTACTTCCTATAATAATGAGGGTGTACAGAGTAACTAGAATAGTTTTATTCTGTTTTACTTTAATTTTTCGTTCATTACGGCTACCACCTGAAATGGACCGACATTTGTGTGAGCATATATTGTGCTCGTGGTCGCGGTAGACACGACCGGGAGATGCGGGTGTTAAAATTTAAATAAAATTCGAAATAATCTTTAAAAGCGTGTTTTATGGTTGTCGACTTTCCGTTGTTTTATTTTAAAAATGACGTTACCTATTTTGGAGCGTGCACTTAAAATGATATTACTATAGTTATTTTGTTTTAGCATGACAATAGCGGTCATTGATCTGGCTATATTAATTAAAATAATAAATAAATAAAATATAGGCCCGTGAATACAGAATTGATGCCCTGACACAGCGATTTGAGACCGCCAGAGACCACTAAGAAATGGTCAGACGACCTGGATGTCTTCATTAAGAATTAGAAGGGAAAAAATCGTGAGCGTTGGAAGGAACGGAGGGAGGTTTTTGCTCAGTAGTGGGACAATACGGGCTAGTAACAATAAAAAATCAATTAATTAAATAAACCCCTGTTGAATCGAAATCTATTTTATTGATCCTCATAGTTTATTTTTTGAGTTCCAGTAAAGAAATAATAGGGAGAGGGTAATAAACATTTGCCTTCCAATAGCAATTGTTATTCTGAAACGACACAATTATAGTTGACCGTAATGCAAGATTGAAAATTCTTATTTCTAAACTGGTTACTGTACCTCAAGTAGTGACCGAAAATGCAAGTTTGCTTCGTGCAAAATCTCATCTGAAATCGAATTTCGGATCTATTTTCAGTGTACAGGAAAAAAAACTACAAGCAATTGCATTTATGTACTAAAACAACATACTTCATTATCATCATCATGATTTGACTGTTGGACATAAGCCTCCGCCAATTATCATCATAAAGACCAGTCCTGTACGTCTCGTATCCATCGGATACCCGCGGACCTCATCGGGTCATCGATGCACCTTATGGGAAACCTACCAACGCTGCTCTATCCGGTACGTGGTCGCCACTCTAGAAACTTTCGGCTTCATCGACCATCTGTTCTGCGAGCATTGTGCCCTACCCACTGCCACTTAAGTTTGGCGATTCTTCGGGCTAGGCGAGTTAGGTTAGCGAACTGGTATGTAAAATATATGGAAAGCTCTAAATCGGTTGCGAACCCAGTTAGGCTGCAAACATGCCCCAAGTGCCTATACACCTGCACTCTGGAGGATTTGATGAGTGCTACCGATGCTGCTATTAATGTAGCCACCTATTGGTCACGAACAGTTTGACGAGTTTACCATCGAATCGAAAAGAAGAAGAAGAAGGATTTTGCAGTTCTAGGCTAGGTTTGAAAAATGAGTAGAGTAAAGATATGTCTAGTTTTTTCAGTTCGGACATAACCATTGTAGCGCAATGAGCTGATATCGAATCCTGAAGAAAAGTATAAGTAAAACGTGATAGTCTTCCAATAGTTTTATTCAAGTAGAAGATCCCCTACCACAGTTCCACGGTAGCATAGTGGCGACACATACAACATACTAATGTTATACTACATATCCAGTGTCACCGATATATAAAACTAAGTTCTCGAATATATAAAAGATATAGATTTTGTTTCTAGAAGTTTCTAGAAGTATCTAGATGTTTCTACAAGACAACAATGTTACTTGATTTAAAACACGATATGAGGATACGTTTTATCAAATATTGCAATATTTCAAATTTACTACTTTTCCCTGTACGGTTTCCATTCACTCGGAGGAATTGCAATAGAATTTGTATTCAGAACAAAATGAAAGTCATTCTTATTGAGATATGATTTATTTTACGTCGCGGACATGCCACTAGGATGGACCCTTCAAGATGATTGGTAGTAATAGCGATATAGATCTACGATTAAAAACAAACTATGATGCTATGTACTTTTCATACCGGAAAAGATCTTTTTTTGACCAAGTTTCTTTCACAAGCATTGCCATTTTGGATAGTACCCAACACAAGTTGTAAACTTTCTTTCTTACTATTTTGTACTGTACTTTCATATTTTTTATGTCACGGCTTTTTTTTGTTAGAATTTTTAATCTTCTGCAAAGTCATCATTAGTAAATCACTAGCGTTTACCAGCGGTTTCGCCCCTGAGAATGTAGAAAATTGTCCCAAAGAAAAGAAATTCATACATATGAAAAAAGTATATTCAAACTTATGGTCTACCCGTGTGGTAAGTCCATCCAGCCGTTTGAGTGAGAAGAAATAAAAAACATACACACACTTTATTAGCGAGCAGTAGGGCCGTGTGGTAACGGCCCTGACTTACGAGCTAAAGGTCGCAGGTTCAAACCCAGCCAGGCGCATTACTTTGTGAAATTATCTCATCACCACTGCTCTCAAAACGATGAAGGAAAACATCGTGAGGAAACTGGCATATCCTAGAACCAAGAATTCGAAGACATGTGACATCTACCAACCCGCACTAGGCCCGTGTGGTGGATTACGGCCCTTTGCCTCTCCTAGAGAGCTCCTAGAGAAGAGGCCTGAGTCCCAATAGTGGGACCATTATATTGAATTGTCAGTTTAGGACTTCATTCATTAAATCCCAAACGAATGCCGGCTTTCGCTGTCTCATTGATTTTCTATTGTGTCTCAAATTATGGTATTCAAAAGTTTAAAAAATAAAACTTTAACTATGCAAACAACATTACCTAAGCTTAACTCTTGATTTGTAATCTGTTTCATGTGGCTTAGGTTGTAATAAGCATTTTTTTTAAAATAATAATAACAATTTATTTCAACCAATAAAATTTTAATGCTATAAATTAAATAATTTGTTTGTAGGTTACTCTTGAAAATAATATAAGTAGGTATTGCAACCAGCAGTCAAGTTATATAATAAATCATATTAAGTACAAACCAATCCATAAGAGTACCTAATATTCGGTATCAAAATAGTTACGTGTTAACAGAAAGGCTGTCAAAAGATTTTTAAGAGAAAAGGTTGAAGTTATTACGAATAACTGATGACCTGCCAGACTGAATACGGGGTCACAGTTTTTGTGAATGATTGGTTAACAAAATAAAAACAATTTTATCGTTCACATAAATCCGTAGCCAACACAATGCATAAATATGAATCCCGTACAAATAAAAGGATAATATCCACAGAGTCTTTATTATTTAAACGGAGCTCAGCTCTAACATCGTTGTGGACATAAACTTTCAATATTTTTTCATGAGGCGGACCGAGCCAATCTCTCCGCAGTCCCCAAACGGGATTACACTCAACACCGAGCATTTTATTTTGTTTCAGGGCATTCAGTTACCAGTCAACACAAACGTTGTGAGCTAAATTATTATAAGCAACTTTGTTCAGTTAAAATCTTATTTGCTACGAAACTCAACTCAACAATCGAAATCGCGTAGGACTTTCGTAGCACTTTTGTAGCCACGTGCTACGAAATGCAATAGCGATGCTACGCCGCTTATTACGTCATGTCTACGTCCCAAAAGTTACATTTAACTTTTATACACGTTTGTATATTTATGCGAAGTTGAGAATATGTGAAGTCTGGTATAGAATAGACTATTCTAAGGGATTGGTTTAGTTGTGATTGACAATCCGTATGTATGAGATCATATTTTCTTTTACTACTATTCTTTAATCTAACAAAAACCCCATTTGCTAAAGTAAATGTATTTTTTCTTGCCGGAATGTAATTTACCTCATAAACAAAGTATTATAAAAAATAATATAAGCGTGTTATTAATCTAGTATACTTAAACTTTCTCCAGCGCGGTTCTTTATTGTCAATAATTATGGTTTAGAGCCCCAACAATGTTCAAGAAACCTAATATTGTTGTTGGAAGTTAAAAGTTAGTGTTTTAGTACTAAAAACTTGAATAATATTTTCTAGAAAATCTTTTTATAAACAAAATCACCTGAGCTGTTTTTCTGTTGTGAAATTTATAAGTATCGTTTCTCAAGTTTGATAAATTTAATATAATGTCTTACCTAAGTGACGAAATTCGCTAAGTATTTTTCCTCAACCGCATGCTTCAGTGTTCTTTAAAAATAGAAAATAAGAACTTTGTAGATACACCAGTTTTTGTTATTCGATTACATTTTGGAAAAGAAAACAGGTCTTGATATGTTTACGGAAGAATAGATCACGATACTGTCAGAATGTGTGATATTTTGTGAAAAGAATGTATGATTGTGTATCATGTTTCGTAAAGTCTTACGAGGAATACTCGTATGTCTTTGATGTAAATAAATATAATAATAATTTACCTAAGTACTTTTACAAAGAAATACATAAAACAAACTTATGAATACTTAGTAGTACTAATTTCTAAAAAGATTGTCTTAATTACCTAGATATTATAATTACAAAAACTAGTTTAATTTACACATGTTTATAATGACCTATTAATGGTGCCATCATTAGACTAAGCGATCAGTTTATTTCGGTCCACATTTAATTAATTGTGGTGATAGTGTACCTAATTAGTTTATACTCAAGAAACTTTTATTAAATATAATTATCATCATTTATAAATTTCATAAAGTAGCTGTCAAATATAGATTGAGTCAAATCAGAAATGAAGATCCGCAGGAGAACCCACGATACCAAAAAAGACTGAAGAATCACAAAACTTAAGTGGCAGTGGGCAGGGCACATTGCTCGCAGGACTGATCGTCGATGGGGTGGAGTGACACTAGAGTGGCGCACCGGACGTAGCGTTGAAAGGCTTCCCAGAAGGTGAACCGATGATCTGGTTTGGGTCCGGGAATCCGATGGATACGAGATGAATAGAACCACGTTGTGGCGACACTTGATTTATATATCGTAAGTTGAATAATGTGTTGAATATTTTACCAATGACGAGATACACTTGCAAAACACAAATAAAAACTACCTTAAAGGTTTAGTTTATGATAATAAGGAAAAAATATTAAAAAATTCATAGAACATACAAATACTTTACATATGAAACACATATACACAATACACACAATTACACACTCACACTCCTCCAACTCACTCACACATCCCCCACTCTCACACACACACTCACTCTTCACTCTCACACTCACATACACATAACCATGTCATGTGTAACTAATTCTTTTTATTTTTACTTTTTTTTTAAATGTTTTTTTGTTTTAATTGTAGTTTTCTCTGTTGTAGTTTTATTTGATTTGATAAGACAGAAGAGACTGATCTCCACGACAAAGGGAATCCTAGTGTGGAGTCCAGAGATCTGTAAAATTGTATATAATACCTTTTGGAACAATAAACATATTTGTATTTGTATTTATTTGAGGCAGGCAGCTTACATCCATCAGTCAACGACTTTCACCTGAAACGGTGATGATGATGATGACGCGTCTCATCTTTCACATCAAATACTCAACACCAGCAATGAGACCCTACAAAGGCTGAACAAAAGCCGCTTACAAAGAAATAATCTACCTTTTCCCAGCAAAGTAAGAAGAGATCTCTACAATTCCGTTTGCCGTCACTTAACTAAACCGGTAGTTAATAATGAGCGAGCTCTTAGTGCTAACCGTTTACATTATTCACATTTATGTCCGTGACCTCATTATAACGAGGATGTTTGTCTTTCGCCAGCTTGTAGGCGGAAAACTGTTTTATATACTACGCAGGTTTAGAAAACATAACACGAGAAGAGCACATCTTTTGTTAAGGTAAATTGGATTGAAACCATGAGTAGTAGCTGTATCACACTCATAAAGGCAAATGTTTGTGAGTGTGTGTGTATGTTTGTTACTTCTTCTCGGTGAAATTGCTGAAGAGATGCAATTTGGCACAAAGATAGACCATGTCCTGAAATAGCACATAGGATACTATTTATCTTGAGAGTATGTACCTTTTGATATTTTTCTATTTTTACGCAAGTGAAGTCACTTGCAAAAGCTAGTTAAATATAAATCTTACTCTTCTCACATCTTCTTCTCTTCTCTTCTTTCATCACTCGACGGGATTATTGAAACTAACGGTTTAGCTTGCTTTTGGAAGCACCGAACAGCACCGAGTCGACCTCAGTACTAGGTGTTGCTCAGCCCTTTAGCTTGACCCGTTCAGCCTCCGGGCTACTGGTTTGTTTATAATTCTCACAGCGACTCTATTACGCAAAAGGTAACTGAAGAACCCCTGCTGGGTTTTAGTCAGTATAAGTCCGACACTCCCTATCGCTTCACCCAGAGAAGAAGTTATCACCCGGGAGAAGTTATTTTATAAATTCCCACCCAAAAAAAAAACACTCTTCTTCTTCTTAATCGTTTCACTCTTGGCAGAGTGGTTTTGGTTATCTCGATGGTAGCTCTCCGGAGGCTGTCAGGCTACGACGCATGATTCCCGCCACTTGTGCCTACTGGAAGTTAACCGGGCACAATCGTTCAATGGACCGTCAACAGCCGCTTCTTCTTCTTTTCGATTCGATGGTAAACTCGTCAAACTGTTTGGGCCCAATAGGTGGCTACATTATAGCAGCATCGGTAGCACTCATCAAATCCTCCAGAGTGCAGGTGTATGGGCACTTGGGGCATTCTAGTATGTGGCTCATGTTTTGAACAGGAGCACCGCAGTCACATTGAATATCCGACGGGTCCATTTTGCCAAGTTGTGTTTGCAGCGGCCTACCTGGGTTCGCAACCGATTTAGTGCTTTCCATATAGGCCACTGCAAATCGCGCCCAGGCGGGAGACGTTCTTGGGGTTTCAAGAAGTCAGATGGTGGTAGGTGATGCTCTCCCCAAATCTTTATTCTTTCTTTGGGAGGCGGGTCATCGATAGCCTGTGTGCTACGCAGGAAGCTCTTCCGACTCTTAAGCCTACTTGGGGCTGTTTTGTGTTCGAAGAGGGGATGTCGGGAATCGGACTCTTGAATTTTCTTTTCAATCGCGCACGCGACATCCCTACGTACAGCAGGTGGAGCAATACCAGCCAACGGATAAAGCTTATTAAGCGGAGTCGGTTTAAGGCATCCCGATATAATTTGACACGTCTCATTCAAGGCGATGTCTACTTGTTTTGCGTGTACTGATCGGTGCCACACGGGGCACGCGAATTCACCAGCAGAGAGGCATAAAGACATGCCAGTTGTGCGAAGAACATCGGATGCTGCTCCCCAGTTGGTAGATATAAGGCGGCGCAACAGGTTGTTCCGGGACCCAACCTTCTGCTTCGTGTTGAGGCAGTGCACGTTAAAAGTCAACGCTCTATCCAACGCCACACCCAGGTACTTCGGGTTTTTACAGTGCTCTACGTTTATGTTAAGTTTTCTATTCGAAGAACTATTGCGGAGATGAAACGCGCAAGATTGAGTTTTGGACGGGTACGGGCGAACAGCCGCTTAGATCTGGTAACTCCAGCACATTAGTGATCTACCAGTTCTTGTGTAACAAGGCGTTCGATGGATTCACTTCCACGTTAACAAATATGGCCGAAGCATTTAAAAATACGACTGCTCACCAGCACTCCTTAATGCCAAATTCTTCGAGAATAGAAGCATTTGTTATATGTGGTACAGGTGTTTGAACAAAAGAGTTACAACACAACAGAAAGTCGATTTATAAAAATAGAAAATGTACCCGATTTTCTACCGTGAGACACAAATAGAAAGCCGATTAGGTAAGCGTGAATTCTGAAGAAAAAGATGTAGCTCGAGGGTGTTGTCAAGCCCAACTATATCCTCGCGTAGGGTTTTAAAAGACGACTAAAGGATTGAATACAAAGATTTTTTTATTCATCTCAAATGTAACTAAAATAAGGCGCGACCCGTTCGTTATACAAAAACTGTGTCATTAACCCATTTCAAAAAGAAGGAGGTTCTATGTTCGGCTGAATGTTTTTTTTTTTTTTCCTACCGATATCTTGGTCTATTGTGGACCAATATTTAATTTTATTATTTTGAATAAAAGGTTTTGCTTCCAAGGTGGTCCCATAGAAAT
This sequence comes from Mythimna pallens, assembly GCA_961205895.1. Classification (NCBI taxonomy): domain Eukaryota; kingdom Metazoa; phylum Arthropoda; class Insecta; order Lepidoptera; family Noctuidae; genus Mythimna; species Mythimna pallens. Next base: position 15,145,279 of record OY540834.1, read on the forward strand.
GTTGATATGATCTTTATGAACTTCGAAGATATAGAACAGAACTCGTCATAGGATCACAGCAGAAAAGTCGTAACAAGTATAATTGCTTTGTTTATACGGGTAGCCGATGACTGACTGAAAGAAAAGGGGGAGAGGGAGGACGAACTGATCTGATGATGAAGCCGGAAGGTAAATTAATATAATCTAACCGTGTTTGGGATTATTAAAATTATTATGAGATGCACTCTGGCCATAAGGTATTTAAGTTTGGCTGAGCGGTACTTTTTAGTGGTGGTACCATAACTAAAAAGTGTAAACAGTTTTTTATTTTGATGTTTATGATTTAGCTTTTGTTAAAGCCAGTTCAAAATTGGGAAATCATACCAAAGGAATGTATTACCGCAATACAAAAAGTTTACTATTCCCTAATACAGATTGTTGCCTATTCGTGTGCCAATCTAAATCCGTTCAGCCTGTGTGGTTGATTTAATTAACATCAACAACATAGTGAGTAGCCTTCCACATAGTAGTCTGTCACGATATAATTACAGTACAACTGCCATGTCTGTCAGATCACTTTTGCCTTGATTATGGAGTTTCAATAGAATAAGAGGCCACCTTACACTGGAAGTGTACATGAGGCCTACTGCTACTCATAAGCTGCAATAGGCTCCATGTATACTGCAGCTCTATGTAGCAGAGATGTTACGGAAGTTCGATCCCGAATCCAATTTTATTTCCAATTCCGATGCCGCTTCCGATTTCGGTTCCGATTTTTAAAAATCATTTGGGGGTAAGTGGAACAGAGAATAAAGTCCCACAAACCTCCGTTGAAAACCTCCCTCTTCAACGGAGGTTTGTGGGACTTTACTCCTATCTCCTCCGATTAGACGGGTGTTATGTCTGGTGGACAACTGCCCGATAGATGATTTCGGGCTGTTCTATATCTTCCAATCGCGCGGAGAACTTTAATTGCACGATGCAGGATTAGTTCTTATGGGACGCCATAGATGTCGCTACATCACTCCCCTCCGGAGACCGGGGATCACTACAATCAAAATTTAAATACTCTGGTTCAGAATTCAGTTCCGATATAACCAGTTCTGTTACATCCCTACTCTGTAGTATACAGCACAACTGCAGCGCATAGAATAGCTCCCCCTAACTGTCGATCCATGAAATATAACTTTGATCACACGGTCCACTTGTTACGATTCCTGGATTCAGCATAGTGTGGCTGAAATTTTCTGCGAGGAAATTCTTAGTAGTCTTCAAAGGATTGGACCTGACAAAAGGCTACATTGCCCTTTATCGAGACGCGGCCAATTCCTAGAACCCAGACAGACTTACAATGATCTGAATACCTTCATAGGCCCCTTGGATGACGACAGGAATTCGTTTGGCAATACAGTGCATAGATTGGGCCTTTCGAAACTTTAAAAAGGATCGCTGTGTCGAAAATAGAGACCTTTTTAGGGCTGCAAGAAATCAGTGTAATTAGATGATACGGAACACTAAATGCCGCCATATTGTCGAAAACATATTTTCTTCTGCTGATATCTGGAAATACCTCGGAACTCTCGCTATCGGTAGACCACGTCATATGAATTTTCCTAAGATTGCAACCGTCACTTTAATACTAACTGTCATTTGGATTCGCAAATGCTGCCTCAGACGGTTGACTGCATTACTAACCGGCCAGGTCCTATCATTGAACAGTTCCACTTTTCCCCGGCCTCGGATAAAATCAAAAAGATTATCTTATCCATAAAATCCAAGATGACTACATCAGTCGTTATATGATTACCTTGATCCTCGACTTTTTTCTTCCCTTGATTAAGCACATTTTTCCATCCCTGTGGCGTATGGCTTCCGTGCATCCACTTCCTAAAATTTCTTCCTTTCCTTTTCAAAGTACTTGAGGCTTGTGCCCATAAACAGTTTTCAAAATTTGTTCACCATTATAACCTTGTGAACTCATTTCAATCCGGATCCAGGTCTGGACACAGTACTGTCTCTGCCCTCCTTAAAGTGACGGGTGACATTAGAGGATACCAAGGTTACTGTTTTGGTTTTAGTTGATGTCTCAAATGCTTTTAATACTGTCAGTCACGATATTCTTCTATCTATCCTTTCACATCTTATGGTCTCGTCCCAGGCACTGAAATGGTTTTCTTCTTATCTTCAAGGACGTCAGCTGTCGGTTCACGTTAACGAGAATTCATCGAGTTGGCGTCATCTATATTCTAGTGTTCCACAAGGCGGTATTCTTTGTCCGTTGCTATTTATTCTCGATCTTCATAAATTCCATAACTCTCTGCTTTCGGTGTTCGTATCATCTTTATGCCGATTATCTTCAATTGTATACAGCTACGCAGGTAAAAGGTTTGTCGGTCGCTAAAGAAAATGTAAACCGAGATTCGGATGCTATCAAGGATTAGTCTGATAGATCTGGGGTGTCCGTATAATTCTAATTATTGAATGATGGGTAAAGTGGTAGTTAACTCTCTACCTCCAATCATTTTTAATGGTTCCGTCATCCTATCATTTCTAACGTAAATGGTGACGTGCTACTTTGACTTGAACGCGAAATGAAACTTGACAGGGTCCTCAACAACTGCATCCGGTTTATATTTAACTTAAAAAAATATGACCATATTTCGAATTACAGATCTGCGCTCAAATGGATGCCCATTCGCCAGAGAAGTTTACACGCACTGACTACACTTTTCTCTCTGATCAACTCTCTCCATCCCTCCTTATCTTATATCACACTTTCAATATCTATAAGTTCTTCCCATGCTAAGGATCTGCGTACTTCTAACAATCTTCTACTGCTTTGTCTTTCTCATATTTCTGATTTTGATTATTCTTCTTTTCATATGCAGTCCATACTTCTGTAGAATGAGCTTCCTCTCGCTATCAGGATGGCCACCAGTCTTCACTAATAACGGAGTGATCTCCAGAACCCCTTTTTTACTTTATATAAATGTACATATGTAAGTATATATTATTATTTTTCACATAGGCACTTATAAAAATCAGAAGCTAGAGAGCATAGTAATAGAATTTTGGAAAGTCCTCTCTCTCGTCTTCGTCATAAAAGGAAACTCTATGCAAAATTTAATGCTCCTAATCTCAGTAGTTTTGGAAATCAGTCAGTTTCTCCTTTTATATAATTATATAGATTATACTTACTAACACAGAAACTAGAGTGATATTGTCAGTAATAATTCTTATATATTTTTATTAGGGCTTGCCTGAATAAACATTCAACTGTCAAGTTTAATTTGAGTCATGCTTCTAAAAAATATGTTACACATAACATAAAATCATGCCTACATTTTTCGAAAGTTAGCTATACCGGATGACATATTATGTTATAAGGCCTCCCATAAGGTGAGCCGAAGGCCTGGGAAAGGGTCGCGAGATTCGGACTGATGTGAGATGTACAGGACAGAGGACATCTATGTCCAACATTGTATATCTTTCGACTGTAATGATAACGAATCTTTCCATTTAGTAATAAAAAAAAAATATTTTATTGAAAGAAGTCATACTTAATGGTAAAAATCTCACTTTGAGTTTCTTCACAGTCACAAGACATTAACTTAGACCAAGATTCTAATTCGATTTTGTACTTTTCAGTCATTTTTATTTTGTTTTTTCTGGCTTTTTTTTTGATTATTTAATGTTTTCTTATTGGCCGTATTTAATTACTTTGAAGTTTTTAATCTCTAAATATTATAATATTTCCTGTTAGCCTTCCTTAAATGAAGTGTGTACCAAGTGGTTTCGTAATTTCATTTATTTCCTTTCCTCAAATCTTTCCTTGTTTTTGTCTCAAAATATTAAATTATTATTTTAAATCCCTAAATATATTTTCCTTATCTCCTAAAATAACCGCCATCGAGCTATTTGTATGAATGAACGAATAAAATGAGTCTGACAGTTTTCGTTTATTCACCTTAGGCCCTGAGAGATTCTGAAGCTTGGTACTTGTAATGTCGATTCGTTATTATTTATTATTTTGTTCCTACAAGGAAACGACGTCTTAGTAAGTATTTCTTTTTTAACTCTTATTCTTTTTACGAAGTTAGCTACATAATAATAAAAGTTTCAGTACTGACTTGTTGCCTACTACTTATAGTCGTGAAATAGTTGTTTAATAGTTTTTTTCTTATGTTGGTAGTAAACATTCGTTCGTGATTAGTTCCGTAGGTTTGGAACTAAAACCGTAAAACCTACGGTAATATTAATCAGGTTTTTTTTTTATATCTAGTAATGTGTAACCATGCAGGTGTTCATATCTAAAATCTCTTTTTCTTACCATTATAATATATAATGGTAAGAAAAAGAATGTTAACTGAAAATGACAGTTTATTGGAGTATCTTTTTTTATTCATTATAACTGTTTGCATCGATTTTTAAGAAAACCTTTTTTTTAACCCGTTATCTCTATCATTTATAACTGTGTGATGTGTATTCTCTAAAACTATTTCTTGGTGTCATCTAGTTTAAATTGCCAAAAAGAACTGATGTGTAAAAATATTTTTTTAAACCTATTTTCAATATCATATACTAGCTGCTGTCAGCAGCTTCGCCAGCGTGAAAGTAGAGGATCATCCTAAATGAACATACTTCATACACACACACCTTCGTCAAACCTCGGGCGGCATCGCGGGCGACGTCGCGCATGATATGTGGCAGGCCCGACACACTTCACTAACGAGAACGACCGACGACACACGCGCGCCTTGTAAATTCCTCTCTGTACCAAATTTTTCTTTGAATATACGTTTGTCAGTTTTACAGTACACTGCTTTTTATTTAAGTCCAAGTCTAGACCCTTACAAATCTGATACTTCCTCTCACCCTACTTCGGGCGGGAAAAGTTATTTGATTATATTATTTCCGAGTTTATGAGTAAATAAAATAAAATAAAAATAAAAATAAAAAAGCCTTTTATTCCATGCAAATCAAATAAATAATTCATCATGCAATTTTAATAATATTCAAATCTAAATCTAATCAAATTCAATAAATATCTAAAATTTAAAGTTTGATTTTACAATTTTTTTTTTTTTTTTTTTTTTTATAAAATTATTATTATTTATGTATATTTATTTATTGTATTTACAAATGTCGATATGATTAAATATTTAATTTTTATTATTTCTTTATTATTTTAGTAGGTAATTTTAATAATATTCTTATTTAAGTATTTAATAATAAGTATTTATATCAATTCGTGCTAATATTATTAAGTTAGAAATTGTATTATGTTCTAATTAGCATGGACCCCTCTCAGGTTAAGGCCTCCTCCAAGACTTTCCATTTATTTCTGTTTTTTGCTGTTTGTAGCCAGTTTATTCCTGCGGTTTTCTTTATGTCGTCCTCCCATCTTGTGTAAGGTCTCCCCACGCGGCGTTTGCCTGGCGGGCCCTTCCATTTAGTGACGTTTATGGTCCACCTGTTGTCATCTTGTCGGGCTACATGACCGGCCCATCGGAATTTTAGTAATTGGGCATAAGTCAGTGCATCTATCGCTTTAGTATACTTTCTGATCTTTGTATGTCGTACTTTTTGTATTTTCTTTATATTCAACATGCTACGTTCCATACCCTTCTGGCACGAACTAATTTTGTTTTTAATTTTGCTTGTAAATTTCCATGTCTGACAGCCGTAAGTTAGAGAGGGCAGAATGCAAGAGTCCATTGTTTTCTTTTTTAGTTCTATTGGCATGTTACTTTTGAATACTTCCTTTAAACTCCAATACTTGTTCCACGCGCTTTTAATTCTACGTTCTACCTCTATATCATTATTGTTGGTTTCGAAGCTTATTTGCTTACCAAGATAGATGTACTGGCTCTCGTATTCAAGTGGCTCGTTCCCCATCCTAATACAATGCTTGATACTGTTTGTCATGACTTTTGTCTTTGACAGGTTCATCTCCAACCCCACTCGTTTGCTGTTCTCGTCAAGTGTCTCTAGCATATATTGCAGGCCACAGCTAGTTTCTGATAACAATACGATATCATCTGCGAATCTTAGGTGATTTAAGTATTTGCCATTGATGTTCAAACCGCACCTTTTCCAGTCTAGATTGCACATTATCATTTCCAGAACAGCTGTAAAAAGTTTTGGCGATAATGGATCACCCTGCCTTACTCCTCTCTTTACAGGAAAGCTTTGGCCAACTGTTTCCAATTTCACTTTGCTAGAGCTGTTACTGTAAATGTTTCTAATCACTTCTATGTACTTGTTCTCTACTTTTTGAGCTTTTAAGGTTTCCCAGATACTTGCATGAGAATTTGTGTCAAATGCTTTTTGATAGTCGACAAAGGCGATGTAGAGCGGACTTTGTCTTTCCTGGTACTTTTCAATAAGTAATTCTAATGAGTGAATGTGGTCTATGGTAGAAAAACCTTTGCGAAAGCCTGCTTGTTCCACGGGTTGAAATGTGTCTAGCGTTTCGCTTATTCTATTATTAATGATTGAAGAGAATAGTTTGTATATAGTCGGCAAAAGGCTAATAGGTCTATAATTACTTATGTCATGTGAGTCACCTTTTTTGTAGAGAAGAGTTATGTGTGATTCGGACCATTGCGAAGGTATAATTGCAGTTTCTAAAATGAGATTAAATAGGTGCGTCAAAAAAGTGGCTAGAGAAGCTCCACCGTACCTTATAGCCTCGTTGGTGATTTTATCTGGGCCTGGGCTTTTATCTGATTTTAATCTCATTATCGCTTGAACAATTTCTATGTCATCAATTGGTTGAATTTCTTGTTGTATGTTTCTCTGTGTTATCATTACATTAACCTGATTACTACCAGTGATAAAATCAGGTTAATGTAATGATAACACAGAGTTTATGAGTAACCTCTTAAAAATATCGCCTGACAAAGCTATTGAATTAATAAAATATAAAAGTTGCTTTTACGATCATAATGGGATTATTATGTTATAAACAAAAAGGCTCTTTTTCACGAGACACTTGCCTAAACATAGGTCCTGTTTACTCTCAAAATTTTACTTAAATCAAAATGTATAAATAATGAAACAAAAACTCAAACCAGGTTACGAGATATTTACGTGAACATAGGTAGGTACCTACTGTTTACTCAAAACAAAATGTTTAAAAATGAAACAAAAAAACTCCAACCAAGTTTTTGTGTGAAAATATTAATTAATGGGTCAGAAATGTGCCTTTTTCCGACTAAATGTTTGCTAATCCGATTATTCTGTTCACAGCATTCGTTTTACGTTCAGACAATAGGCTAGTTAGAGATTCAGCTAACTAGTTACATAGTTACACTAAAGCCGGATTGTGCTGCAGTTTCAAAATTAGTATTTTAGTTATTGCAACTTCTATTTTTTTTTCATATTTATTAGTTTTAAATAGCACAGCCTAAGCTGGGTTACTTTAAGGGCCTAACGTTTATTTTTACGTTTTTTTCTTTCTTTCTCTTTTTTTTTCTTCTTAGGTACTTTCTTTTATTTATTTGTTTATAAACATAAGTGGTACATAGATGCCCTTATTCTTTAATTGTAGTAAGCTTTTATTGTCCATCTTAAAGCTTGAACACGAGTAAGTACAATTTTCAGCAACCATCGACTTATATTCTAGCGATAGACAAGCACGTTTATGGAAACTATTTGTCAAAATACTGAAAAGTTAAAGTAAAAGTTCGCTGCAGCGCTTTATTGCCATTATGATGTCTAATAAAACTATTAAAATGTACAGCGCTTAGATGGCTTCTAGAGCATATTTTTTCGCGAAAAAAACGTCTTAAGCGCCACGAATTTCGTGACACTTACGCGTTTCGTTCAACATGCTGTAATGACAGGTTATCGATATAGATTTTTATACCGCAGAAGCGACACAGCTTTTTGCCTACAATACTTTATTACAATAACACTCTATTTCAAAATTTAATAAATAAGTGAATTCAAAATCGTGTAAAATATTAAAACCATTTATTGTCATTAACCACTCTGAAGAATAACCTATCTCCTGAGTAAATCAAAGAGACTAATACTACTAATCAAAAAGATCAGGACTGCGCTGCTAATATTTAGTAACAAAAACGATAAAAAACAAAGTAAAACACAGTTAAAATAGTTTTATGAACACATCTTTTCTTTAAAAATAAACTAAATTCGTCTAATTATCTCCACTATTTCAGCTATCCTGAGTGAATCAAGATCAAGACTCTAAGATGGTAATATTTAGTAACAAATAACAAAACAAACAATAACGGTAAAAAACAAACTAAAACAGTTAAAATAGTTTTATGTACATATCTTTGCTTTGAAAATAAAAATTCGTCTAATTATCTTGACTACATATGTCAGCTATCCTGAGTGAATCAAGATTAGGACTTTAAGCTGGTAATATTCAGTAACAAAACAAACAATAACGGTAAAAAACAAACTACAACACTGTTATAATAAAAAAACATAGTCTACAACACATTTAAAACAGTTTTATGTACACATCATTTACTTTGAAAATAAACGATAAATAATAAAATAAACACAAAAAATAAAAATATTATTAGTGCCATCTATGGGTTCTTACTATTTTTTGAGAAATTTTACTAAGAAGCAATTGAAAATCTAGACGTGATGGAATATTTCTACCACCAAATTCAAACTATTTAGTTTATTAAATTGTATATATATTATACAATTGCATTGTATCTACGATTCGTTTGGATATCTTTTTAATATCCAGCTCTTTTTTCTCTCTTTTATTGCACCTGCCTCTAATTCTGTCTGCAACAACCCCAAAGGTTGACTGGTAGAAAATGCCTAAGGCATTAAGTCCGCCTCTGTGCCATAATTTGCATGAAGTGTTAAATAAATAAACATTTATGGTCATATCTGTTGCATTTCTAAAATAGAAAATTTTAGACTAGTTTCCTTCAAATAAGACTAATTTGGTCAATCTTTGTTTTTTTGTTTTATAATTTACCTCGGGATCAGTTTTGGCTTCGTGGTGTAGTCTTATTTTGGCGTATTTTTCGATTACGGCTCTGATTAAATGCGTTCTATGATTGAGTGTACCTGGCTGCTGTAAAGAGTGTAAATTTAATTAGTCAAATGTAGATGTATTTATAAACGTTTTCAGTGTATTTGATACAATTATGTTGATATTGCTAATATTGCTATATATCCTCGGCAAATTTTTGCCGTATGCTTTAAATTTTATTAAATGACGTATTAACGTTTCAGTTTTTTGTATACATCTTCTGTTGAGTAGCACAGCCCACCCATATCTTTTAACTGAATTAATTTGTGATGCCATATTCGAACTGATGTAACGAATCCATTCTTCCCTTTTCGGATGACCAGAGTGAACAAACCTGAAATATAATTATAGTGTATGTAGGACGAAATCTCAATAACAGTAATACAATTTCACACATAGGACTACAAATTCAACTGAATCTAATTTATATTTGAATACTAATCTGCACGTAATAATTAGGTTGGTTAGGTTAGGATAGAACCTAAGTACTAACGAATGACAGAATGCTTAACGACAAAACTTACCGATGAAAACTGATACCCGATGATTTGCTGACATTTCTTGCTGAGTTTTTACAGTATCGAAAAACGCACATCGTCATAATTTCTGAAATTGACGGAATTCATTGATATTATTTATACAACGAAGAAAAACATTAAATAAAATATTAAAAAAAAACAAACGGAATAAAACATCATGCAAAGTTCATTAAACCAGTTGTAGGTAAAAATCGGGTTTTTATTTAAAACATGCAGATGTTCCAATCTGCATGTTTCAGATTGGAACATCTGCATGTTTTAAGTCTATATATAAAATGGAAAGGCTTTTAAATAAAATAATATATTTTCTAACATACTATTACGATATTAGAAGCTATTAAATTGTCCGAACAACCAGTAATTTTACTTACATGAGTACAGAATTATTACTTACGTCCAGATTCCCTTTAATTTAAATTTATAAGCGCCGCTCTCACACTGCATGAACGTCAAAACTGTACTAATGTCATCAAAATCAAGGTGCATAGAAGAAACTGCACCTGAGTCGACTGAAGTGAGTGTACGGCACGCGTAATCTAGTGCGTAGTACATATATATCGATGTCAGCAACCATTACGAGTATTTATAGCATAATGCTATTTTCTACTTCGGCTATAATTTCCAAAACTATTTCAGAGGTGAAATTATTTGGCTGTTTACTCTATTTATAGTAGCAACACGACACTTTTTTTTTAACACAACCCAACAAAGCTAGTTAAGGTAGTCATTGTGAAGAGAACTAGAAGTTATAGCTTACCGTATGGTTTTTCTTGCAAACCATACGGTTTTTAATTAATTCTTTATTATATATAAAACTTAACATGAATACAATTATTTATTTGACAATTCATGTTCAAAGGCGAGCTTAACTCAACAATGTGTTTTTTGCCAGTAAACCTTTGAGTAACAGATAGAGATCACATTCGACGATAGGATCCCGTGTATAATATCGACGGATGCAAAGTAAATAAAGTTATCTGCAATTTTGCGATTTTCTGATAGTTGCAGAAACTTTAACTAAATATTCATATTCTAAGACATGGAAAATCATCTTTCAAGTGTCAAAAATGCAGAAATGATAGTAGCTTTTCGTAAATTTTTGGAAAAAAAAATTACCAAACCACTTCTTAATATTCACTTATTAATACTAATTATTAGAAAATCGCAAAATCTCAGATAACTTTATTTACTTTGCACCCGTCGATATAAAACTACATAAATAAGTCACATATATATATATATATATATATAATATACATACTAATAAATACCAATATATGCTAATATTAGGTCAGTGGTGAAAGAAAGTGCTTTCAAATTTTCCTTTTAAATACGTCCAGAGAAAGGCTGTTGCGAATGGAAAGTGAGAGAGAGTTCCAGAGACGCAGAACAGTTACAGAAAAGGAGAGCCATCATAGCGGCTGGAAGTGGGACGCGACGTACGAAGAAGAAGAGAAGTAATAGTGCGATAGGGTTACCCCTAGGGACAAAGTACTCAAAGCGTTCACGAAGGTATTGAGGAGCATTGGGATTGTGTATAGTATAGAGAAGGGATAAAATATAGGTATCTCGCCTATGCCGAATTAACAGCCACCTAAATTTGTTCCGAAACTCCGACATGTAATCGTATTTGCGGAGGTCGAAACTAAAGCGGATGCACAAATTCTGAAGTCGCTCGAGTTTGTTTAAGAGTACCCTTGTAGCATCAAGAAAATAGACATCCGCATAGTCAGTAGCAGTAGGAGAAGAGATTGAGCAAGAGCAACCTTGGTGTGAAATGGCAAGAATTTTTGGAGACGTTTAATAGACTGGAAAGAGTAAAAGACCGTCTAACTCATATCAGCAATATAGTCACCAATGTTTTTTGCACTTTTAGAGTATAATATGGGCACCGAATCATGCACCACTGGTGGGAGCGACTGATGATCCAAGAGATTGAGCATGTAACTACCACCAATAAGTGCTTGTGAAGATTAGTTTGGGTTCAGTAAGAGTCCATAACATTTAGCCCACTTATTTATTCAAGATCCTCATTGATGGCAGTCACAGTCTCAGCTAGTTCACCTACTTTAAAATGACGATATAACTCTAAATCGTCTGCATAGAGATGACAGTTAGAAGTAAGGACCTTAGTGATGGCGTTTATAAAAACTGGAAAGAGAAGAGGAGAGAGGAGAGTTTTTTTTTATGTGGGAAAATCATCTTGTGACAAATCTCGCTCTTGGGTGGAGCGGGAGATAGTGTCAGACTTTAACTGACTAAAAACCCACTCCTGTTCCTTCGTCGCCTTCGTCCCAGGGCCCGGGTTTCGTTTTCACACTACCCATGGCCCCAGTAGGCTTCGACCCTGCTGGGCCCCTAGCGGGTGTTCCTCAAGGTGACCTTGAGGAACACCCGCAGCCAAATCTCATCATTCAGAGTAATCGTCATCGGATCTAACAGACTGCGAGCGGCCCCGAAGATTAAGTTTGAACCACTCAATTACTGGTGCAACAATCACAGCCCTTTTTCAACATTACCGGAAATCTCGCGAAAAGTCATGGAAAATGTAATAAAACGGGCACAAATGTTTATCGACACTAGTGGCAACCACTTGACGGATATCATCTTTTTCACTTAAAAGAAAAAATTGTAAAGGTCCTAATAAAGATTTCCATCACTCAAAATCATTTTTGTTCCTTTAGTCAAAAGGTTATACAAAAACAGATTTGGATGATTAATTTTGCGCCACCTTGTACTTCAGCTAAAGTATTTTGGTTTTTTATTTCGGCAAATCAAAAACAAATATTATACATATTCCGCATTGAATAGCTAATTTTTTTAAAGTTACAACTAATAAAAAACTTGTCGAGGTTACATAACAAAGCTTGTAAGTTGAGTCTATATTATAATGATATAATATGTACGCTTTTAAGCCTCTAAAGACTTTACTATTTGCAAAGCAAACTTCTAAAGTTAAAATAAATATGTCGGCACACTTATAAAAGACAAACATGAAACACTAGTCCCAGTTGAACCTGGGCCTACTTTAGTCAACAACTAAACTAGTTACTTAACCACTTGAAGTCAAAGATTAGTTTGAAACTAGGCAATTCAGAATTAATGAAATGAGTGATACAAAAGGACAAAATTAAACAAAAATAAATTTTCGCTTAAATTCTGGCGGACGGTCAATTAGAAACTTACAACGGTTACCCACGGCCCGTCATCAAGGATTCACGTTATTTGGGAAAATCATAGAGTAGTGAGCGAATGGAGTGTTAATGGTGAATATTGTACCTGTATTTAATCAATCAATTGGTCTAGCCTTGTTCCAACTATATAGGGGTCGGCTTTCAGTCTAGCCGGATACAGCTGAATACATTATTTTATATGAAATTACTATCTCTCTAATATATGTAATAACCCAGTAACTGGGTATCTGGGTATTACAATGCCCCATAGTAAGATTAATACGCGTATTAGAAGAGAACAATGTAATATGCATAACACAAAAAATTACTATATTTTGCATCACCACTGCACACAGGTAATAAACAAAGCCGTCTGATGCTTAAAATTATCGACGAATTTTCTCTAAGAATCTCAAACATATATAAATATATGTAAAAAATATTCATAGACACTTCATTGACTCTCTACTCTGTATCAACAGCTAATTAATTCATGCCCCACGTTCGTTGGATATGGCCGCTGAAATACAAATAAAATTTGAAATAAACAGGAGCTTGTTTGTATATGTATCTTTGTTAATATGATGTTGTTATGTAGAATTTGTGCGTACTAAATTAATGGCTTTAGGATGAATATTTAAAAGCTTTTTCTGGTGACTATTCTTAACGTAAAAATGTGAGCTGATTTGATGAAATTCAATGTACTACCCAACTACGGCGTAATAAAATTAATAAAAAGAATCCCCGTGATAAACAAGTATGTTATCTGTTTCGTTGCATAAAATTTCACACAATTTAGTGCTTTACCGTCCTTAAAATTGAAATATCAATAAAGTTCAACAACACAAAAAAATATAACTCACTAATTACGGGAAATTCAATAAGTCTAGTTTTACTTTTGAACTACTTATTCTTCTTATTTCTGTGTACACAGAAAAACGAAATAAAGGTCATCTTACAAGGAAAAAAATATTCCCAGAGTTTGTTTAACATTCATCATTCAACAAAACACTATATTTTCTCATTACAAATGGTAGCACTCAGTACATCAAATTTCTTTAACTTCGTTTAATATCATCGTTACTTAAGAGGTCCGGAATTTCTTTTGTAAAGTACCATAATATTAAAATGGAAAACTCAGTCGGAAGTTTTTAAAATGTTCTTCTCTCTCATAATGGATGCAGCTGGATACATAATAGGGCTTTCAATACCCGTATTCCGGGATCCCGTAATTAGGTATTTTTTTGATCACGGTATTGACGAGCAAATACCATGATTACGGTATTATAAATATAATATATATTATTGTGGTTTATTGTAATAAGTTTTTTTTTTTTAATCTGTGGGAATATCATCCAATGACATCCCCCGCTCTTGGGTGGAGCGAGTGATAGTGTCAGACTTTTACTGACTAAAAACCCACTCCTGTTCCTTCATTGCCTTTCGTACCAGGGCCGAGTCTTCCTTTCAGAAGCAGACCCTTGGCCCCAGTAGGCTTCGACCCGGCTGGGCCCCTACGGTTTGCTGACATCTCCTTGAGACGCGCGTGGAACAGTACGCGCCGTCAACGACTTGGGTTCTGCTCGTGCCTACGGTGGCCGGAAATCGGGATCGGAATCCCGGCGGTGGCTGGGACGTAAAGACCGTTGCCTCACGCGTGCGGCCTCCTCCTTTGCTAGCATTACTGTTTCGCAGAAAGAGGCGACCGCCTGCCACTCCTCACTCTTTACTGTAAGATTTAGACACGTATTACACATACTCGTATTTATTAAATTAGTATTATATTAGTACCAGTACTTATAATAAGTACATGCGTTAGGATGCAATTGTTGCGCGGCTAAATTGTTTGAAAGAGTCACCGCGGCCCTGGGACGCAAAGGTCAATTATTTGATGTTTTCCAAGTCGAAAAGAACTTGAAGGCATTTTGCATTATTTACCAAAAAAATAAACATGTTTTAAAAATGTCGGCACAAGCTCTTAACTAGGCCACAAGGGTTATTTCAAATAAACTAATAAACTACGCTTTTTCTAAGCTTCATTACAAGAACTCGTTCAAAGAAAAAATCCTATACTACCTACAAACTACAAGTTAATTAGTAATTTAGTATTCTGCGAACTCATTAGCTACAACTTGGTCGCTTTTTATTTCTATTACGTTCTATTACGTATATAGCAGCACGTAATAAAAATAACTTTACCGTGATTATATTTTTAGAATTTTGTAGGAATAAAAGTACTTATTTTCTTATCGTAAAAGAATCCGTTTTGTTTGCGTCGAACGCCTCGAGTAGGCCACGCCTCCGATTCCGATTTTACTCGAGGCGTTCGGCTGGAATCTATTTTAGACTTTATCATATTGAACTTGTAGACAATTTATTTAGCTGGTCTTTGATGAATAATTTGTTCTATTTTTGCTGTCTTTCCATTCTCACTTAAGTCTATTTTAAATGTTCTTGAGGCCTACTAGACAAAGTGACATTGTTGAAAGTTCAAAAGGTTTGTAATTTGACTGGCTTGTTGATTTAGTGGGTTCGATTCCCACCCAAGACAAATGTTTGTGTGATGAGCACGATCATTTGTTTTGTCTGTATTTAGAAATGTATAAGTGTAATAATGTTTATCAGTTGTCTAGTACTTATACCACAAGCTCTGCTTAGTTTGGGACTAGATGGCGTTATGCAAATGTTGCGGAAAATAATAAAATTAATTAAAAATTAACCATTTCTTCTTCTTATCGTCGTCAAATCGACTTACCAAATCAATATGTAAACACCTGAATAGCTCCGTTGTTGGCTTCGTTTAAAATGTCGAAGGTAAAGTTGACGCATACCCACCTGTGCAAGGCGCACTGGCTCTGTGCTTGGGATGGGTCAAGGTTATCCTATTTTGCAAGATTGTTTCTACAGTGGCCAGGCTGAGTCATTCATTATTTAATATTTCAATAGTACTTGAGAATCTCATTTTGACGTTATATTTTTGACGTTGCTGTTTTCACAGTAAAATAACTGAGAAAAATGGTAAATTTTTCATTTTATGTAGGTATTAGTACAGAATTGACTGATAGGTAAACAGTATTTTCATACCATGGTTCTATGTAAATAATAGAATAAGAAAATACTATTTATAATATTATAGGTGCTGTTTAGCTATTGATTCATGTTTTTACATACTAGAAATTACTTCTGTATTGTGGGTGTGTTCACAAAAATGTAAACACACGTGCACAAGAACTAAACAATTCTTTATACCATACAAATATTTGTTGAACCTGCTACAGTATAACGAAAAATCATTTAACCACTGCACTATAATCTAATATACTTTAATACCTATGCAACGTGAGTTCCTACAAATTATAATTTCAACAGATAACCACGGCTTTTGGTTGCCACAGCGCTCATTACAGGCTTCTACACCGAACCAAATGCAACATCCAATTTAGTGCAACATTCATTTGATTTGATTTTCAAAGTTAGAACGGCGGTATGCTTTTGAAGTTACTGGAACTGTATGAACAGATGTGGTCACTTTGTGGATAATTTAGATAGAATTTATTTGATTATGGTGGTACACTCAGGGCTCAGTGGTTGTTTCCGTTTCCGGGAATGCAACACAACTTTGGTCTGATGTAAAGTCGGCTGCAACTGCTCCCATCAGATGACCCGGTGCGGGCTACACAAGAGTCTATTGAATGTGATAAGCACGCAGTGGCGGTGACACATGTTGGAAGCCTATGTTCGGCAGTGGACTTAATGATAATAATGAAAGCTAATGCTGTGACATTACGTTTAGTTTGCTCAGTAAAACCTTGAACTGTCAATTTAGGTATGTATATCTATTGTTTGCCAAAGCAATCTGTATTACGCACGACCAAGCAGCATGTACTACGAATCTATACCCATATTTCCCATAGGGCTCCCTGCCAATCACAAAATTACCATACTACACATGGGTACTGTTATTTAGGGGTTTTGGTTGTGGTGACTTGCTAGCAAAACTTTATGGATTTAAGTAAGTAAATGGTACATTATGAAACCAACACTATTCCATATATATTTAAAAAAATAATTAGGTTTGGCAGCCTTAATTACCTATTCAATAGGCGGGAATTCATGAAAAATAAGTACCTATTGCTTAAAAAAATATATTTTATCAGGGTGCCTAGCCTGTTCTCAAATATGTTGGAGTCAGTTTTCAATGTAACCTGATAAAATTACCTGTATTATGCACTAACTGCCAGCAGCGGCTTCGCTCGCGTCATAGTAGAAAATTATCCTAAGAGATCTTGTGCTATTTTATTTCAGGACATGATTTATCAATGAACCAAATTTCAATAAAGTCTGTTTAGGCGTTCGATCTACTTCTTTACAAACTTTAATAATAGGGGTTAAAGTATGAAATTTCCGTTTTTTAATACGGGTTGCTTTAAAGTGAAAAATTATAACGTACCTTTAGTATAAAGTTTATTTGAACTTATTATTCCAAGCCAATGCAAAGATATAAAACTTCAAAGCAACCCTTTTAAAAAACGGCAATTTCATAGTTAAAGACCTAATATTGGCACCACCACTTGGCAAGACTAGGATCACTTTTTCAGGCTACTGAATAACCGTGAGGACTGTTAAAAATCTTCAAATGACAGCCAGGACCACTTTTTGAGGCACAGAAAAGTTTCGTTACGTAGTAGATGGAATTCATGTCACCATTAATATTTACATAGCCTAGTACTTCCCAAAAGCCGGTTAGGTCCTACAGTGCTGTGACGTCAAAAGAAGTTGTATGAGGTACGGTCTTTATTAACCTACTGGCCTTAATATAATTATATTTTTATAATAGAATTTGAACTTGAATAAAAAAGAAGACAAGTCAAATGGGGTTAAGATGGGTATCAAGCCTATAAGCAGTTACCCTTTTATAAAATTAATGCAATAAAGTAGTCTCTTTTCTCTTTTTTTTAATACTGAATGAATCACTATATAGGGTGCAGTTGCAATCTGCACGTCTCGCGTAGTCGGTGTCATTTTTCTACTGACGAACACCATGCGTGGTTGCTTGCGTGCTCAGCTTGAGCATGTGTCGGTCGGTACGCATGCATAAATATACCGTCGTATGTCTCAGGTTGAGGCATGCGTGACGAACTATTTCACAACGCATGCCTCGCGATGTCTGTACGCGGCTGAAGGTTGTCTGGTGTAATCGCTGTTAACGATAAGACCGCCATAGTGTAATAGATTTAAGTTTGTCTAAAATTGTTACCATTTTGGTGTAAAATAAAGTTTACTCTATTCTATATCACAAAATGGCCACCAAAGTC
Organism: Mythimna pallens; assembly: GCA_961205895.1. Classification (NCBI taxonomy): domain Eukaryota; kingdom Metazoa; phylum Arthropoda; class Insecta; order Lepidoptera; family Noctuidae; genus Mythimna; species Mythimna pallens. The sequence continues at coordinate 15,163,322 of OY540834.1, forward strand.
AGTCTTAAACTATTTCGAAACCGTAAACAAGCACATCAACACACTAGCAACGTAACAACAGTTACGTAAACTAGTCAACATTAGCTTTAGCGAGCGCATTTGGTCATAATGATTGTTCTCCGTTCACAGTTTATTTGGTTGGCGGTTTTCCGTGCACGGAAACGAAAATGTACAGTATGTGTTGGAAACTTGTCTGGTAATTTGGTTCGGTGATGAGATATCCCAGGGCATTTACAGGGACTATTTTTATATAAAAAAGAAAGAAATAAAGAAAATGAATTTATTTTGTCACAACGCAAGGCACACAAACAATAGTTATGTAAACACGAAATTAAACAAAAGAGAACCAAAAAAAAAAACAATTGTGCGCCTCACGGCTGCGCCAAAATAGGCCCAGTTCAGCATGATTGCCAGACAACTAGTGCCTGACGCTGGTTATAGAAAAACATCCCTCACACTAGGAATAACTGACACGGTGGAGCACACGGTGGAGGTGTGCCCCGCTTGTACCGCTGTATCCTCATGGGGGCAATCGGCAGAACATAGGTGTGGTATTAGTCAGTAAAAGTCTGACACTCCTCCTCCTGCCTCACACTCCACCCTTGTTCAGGAAAAGTCATTAGACGAATTACTTAAACAAAAAAAAAAACACATCACGTCGTGTGTGTTTTACAGACATGTAAATTCACTTACACAAGACACCTAGACCCGGTACAGCTATCTGTAGGCCATACAAATATATGTTCTGTGCGCGAATCGAACCCGCGACACGCAGTGCAGCAGCAAATCGCTCTACCACTGCGCCAAATTGCGCCAACAAACTGTGCCGTCAAACTTGATTAAGTATCAGGCTAGGGTTTGATCTGGTCCAGGTTTGGAGGATTGTGTGAATGAGCGGTCCTGGAACAAAAAGGCAACTGAAGGAACACTGATAGTGAATTTTAGTCAATAAAAGTCTGACTCTCCAACCTGAGTCTCTCTCTTGTATCAACTATCAGATTTCCAGAGTTCCTAAATCATCAGATTTTGCACCTTAAAAAAGGGTCTGATCTAGTCGGTCTTGCTACACGGGTATTCATTTGAGGTAATCACAGATCATTGCTAAGCATAGATAGGCCTTTGCCTTTTTTTTGTGTCTTAAGCAGGGACATACGAGCCCTCAGGAACCAAATTCGATATTCTTCTTCTTCTCAGTCGGTACACTCTTGCCAGAGTGGTCGTGGTCATCATTGTGAATCACGATGAGTGATCATCTTGGTAACACGGCGCCATTCATCGCGGGCGGCAGCTTTCCGAGTACATTCATAAACCGAGCACTTAGTTGCGGCCTTGATCTGGTCTGTCCATCTCATTGGTGATCCACCACGTGGCCTGGTGCCTTCAACTTTGCCCTGCACTATGAGATGTTCTATGGAGTCATTACCACGACGAGATACATGGCCGAAGAAGTTCAAAATGCGCGATTGCACTGTGGATGAAATCGATATAATTAAGTACATATCTTAAACTTTATACGTGTACAGGTTTTTTATGGAGAGCCAAATTCATCAAACATGATACAAAAATGCGTCTTATTATCATCATCATCATTTTCATTAGCCGAAAGACTGTTTACTGACTGTTAAACATAAGTTTCCTCTGAGTATCGCCACAACAAACGGTTCTGTGCGTCTTGCATCCATTGGTATACTGCGACCCTCAACAGATCCACCTTGTGGGAGGCCTTCCAACGCTAATCTAATCGCTACTCCAGAACCTTTCGGTCTCATCGAGCATCTGTTCCACGAAAAATGTGTCTGCATTAATTAAATAAGATTCCGGTTCTTAGCTGCCTTTAAACGAAATTAAAATAAAAAACGACAGCGACCAACTAAACGTTCAACGCATCAAATAAACGCTAGCACAATTTGTGTTCAAGCAAAGGTCTCGCTGGCAGGCTACTAAACTGTCCCGTTTTAGTACGTCGCGACACTGCTATCTCGAAATTCTATCACTATCTACCAACCCCTCGTATTTAATGAACGCTGGAAGTCTTAAAATTCCGTTGAAGAGACAATATATTTGAAGAAGGTCGCCTGTTCAGTACTGTTGTATATGCGTAGTGTTTTTGACCGTTCATTCTGTGATATTTGCATATTTTGCGTATTAGGAGAGTTTTAATTTATACGGCCACGTATTTTTATTTATTTCTTATTTGTGTGTAATTTGACCACAGATTATATTTTTAGGGTTCTGTGCCTAAGTCGACAAAAACGGAACCGATGACTTCGTTGTCCGTCTGTTCATCTGTCAAGAACCTTTTCTCAAGAACGCGTAGAGGTATGAAGCTGATATTAATATCAATTACTCAAATCTCACACCTCAGTAGTGATAAAATCAAACTTCTTAGTTAACGCAATCTAAAGATAAAGCCATTTATGTACTGTTTAGGCGCTAGGAAATCAAAGATTAAAGGGTACTTCCCGTAGGTCTTGAATTCTGAAATGAGGCATGAAGCAAGGTCTCATAGCACAAGTATAGGAAAACTGGAAATTTGTTACGTCACAAAAAAAATACTTTTTTGTAATTTCTAATCGTAAAAAAAATCTTCGAGACTTGATTCGGGAATTGAACTATTTACACATGTAAGTTTGTACGGAACTCTCCGCGCGCAAGTTCGACTCGTACTTGGCTCCGTTTTTTATTGATGTCAGAACCTCGGATTAAGGCGCTTTCTTAATTCTTTATTGTACACAAAAACCTAACTCAGTGATTTAACGATTAAGAAGTACAAAGGCGAGCTTAACTAAACAATGAGTTTGCAAACCTTTGACTGATAGAAAGAGATTACATTAGAGGGTGGAATTCAGTGTACAATATAAACTTACATAAATAAGTCTAACATAGGTATAAAGATTTTTATTACCTGTGCTTTCTATAGGTACTCATATCATACAAGGGTGTTTCTACATTAGGTTCTACGCTCATATGAAAATGTGTTATAGGTATTTACTAACATTACATCAATTATGAAAGATTGTGCTCATTAATTTTCTTCTTGAAGACATCCAAAGAAGGGCAGTAGCAAAGAGAGTGTAGGTGAGAGTTCCAGAGATCCATTACAGTTTCAGAAAATTGGCCATCATAGCGACTGACTGCAGACAGCTGGAAAAGTGGCCAGACGTGGCGTGGAAGTACGAAGAAGAGAAGTGGTAGCAGACAGGGTTCACCCCTCAGGATGAGGTGCTCAAAATGTTAACGTAAGAATCAAAGTTAATTCAAAAATATCTAGGTTGCCTAGAAGAAATCACTGAGTCCGATAAGGCCACTGATTGTATGTTTTTATTATGAGGTTTCCTTTTAAATAAATTGTAATCTTGGTTTACAATAAAGTGTGTATAAATAAATAAATGTAACTTTTTCTCACATTTGCTTGTCGTCTATTCCCCAATGATATTTGAAATAAATACTTGGATTTTTATGACAAACGGACAGCCCTCTTCGTCTAGATTCGAGTACCTAGACTGACATACAACGGAGCCCATTTCCTTCAGTCCCCTTTTATGACAGCCACAGGAACTTATCTCCTTAATATACTTAGCTTCTATACTTTTTCTTAGCTCCGTAGTCACACAAGTGAATATTCTTACCAACTTAATGGAATAATACTGTATTAAGGGCAGCCCTAAATGCAAGAAAGCGGAAAGATTGCTAATCAGGTTTCAAGCGCCATATTAAAAGAAATATACCGTGATTTGGTTACCAATTTAGCTTGCGTGACACAGCACTGTAAAGCTATGCTCGTAATATAAAAATGTAAATAAGAAAAGTAAAGAAAATCGGCAGCAGTTACTTTATAAGTTTTATTTCAATGTTTTTTTTTAATACCTCGCGTAATTGCTTTTAGTTTGAGCAGAAATTAGAGATGAAAGGATTTGGTAGTAGAATTATTTTAACATTAAGGCCATTTGTGAGCCGTACCCTTTAAACTACCGGTCATAATGATCAAGTAGTTACGTTTATGGCTGTTAGTTGTTCAAGTTCTTATTCACACTTAAGGGGGAGCTTTTGTCATCAAGAGTCTGTGGCAGTCTGGAATATAAGTCTGCTTAGCCTTTATCCCAACTATGCTTTTGTCACTACCGCTGATCGCCTCTTCGAGAACACGGTGGTGCTCCGCCCAAACGGGCACACCTCCACCGTGTCCGGTCTCGGTGTCACCGTGTCGCGGTTCACACAATGATGACAACCGGGCGTTTCTATCGCCTGAATCCGATGCAGGAACCTCCCGAACTTACCATGTCCGTTGGAAACCTGCGTCATATACTCTTCAAAGAGGGGACTTACTGCCATGATTATGGCGAGCCCAGTTTCCCAACTATGTTAGAGTCAGGTTTCAAACTGGATTCAGCCAGCTACCAGTATTTTACTGCTGTCCGACCTCCACAACTCAGCAACTGGATAACACGATACCCCTTGGCAAGATTAGTTTCAGTTTTTCATGCTTCTGACTATACGTAAAGACTGTCAATGTTCTATGGAAGACAGCCGGGACGCTTAATGTGCTTTCGAAGGCACGAAGGAATTTCAGTATGTTAAGATCACCCATTAAATCAAGAGTGAATAGGTTACTTCTAGGCAAGCGTGCTCTATCGTCGGCCACATCATCGCTTACCATCAGGTGAGATAGTGGTCAAACGCGAGCCTATCAATAATAAAAAAAAAATTAAAAAAAAAACCAGACCGACCTTGGCAAAAGTTGTTTACCTTGATGATCGAAACTAGTTGTTATTACTTTAGTTAGCACTAGATAGATAGATAGATATACACTTTTTTAGGTGGGAAATCATCCAAATACTTCTCTCGCTCTATAACGGAGCGAGAGGGCGTCTGATACTTTTACTGACTAAAACCCACTCCTATATTCCATTTTTGCCTTGAGTCCCAGGCCCCAGGGTTCCCTTTCAATCAAACTATGGCCCCAGTAGGCTTCGGCTCTGCTGAACCCCTGCGGTTAGGTTGACATCATTCTCTTTATGGAGCACGTGGAACACTACGCACTGTTGACAACTCGGGATTATTCCTGACAGTAACCGGACGGCCGGTCAGAGAGCTATCGATTGCTCGTCGTTCGTAATCCCACGTCTAAGGTGGCTGGGAACCAGGATCGAGGTCCCGTCGTCTGGGGCGTGAGGAAGTCCGTTCCATTACACGTGCGGCCGCCTCCTTTGCTAGCATTACTACTTCGCAGAAGGAGGTGACCGCCTGCCATTACTTCTCGCTCCTGGCCTATACCAGGGCACGGTGTAAGAGGTCATTGCCACTGATAACCCCCACGAGGACAGGGCGGTGTTTCGTCCAAGCGGGGCTCACCTCCAATTTATGCTCCACCATGTCCTCCAGGTGGTACGCGCAAAAATGACACCATTAATAGAGTGTAAGAACGGGCATCTTATCACTAAAAGCATTTTTTTACGGACAATCTTTGGATATAATAGGAGAAGCTAGCAGTCTGGAATTTAAGTACTGATCGAATAAAAAGAAACTTACAAACCAACATTGATGAAGGTTTTTTTTTGGTGGGAAAATCATCTTATGACATCCTTATGACATCACATATATGAGATAGTGTCAGACTTTTACTGACTAAAAACCCACTCCTATTCCTTCGTTGCCTTTCGTACCAGGGCCGAGTTTTCCTTTCAGAATCAGACCCTTGGCCCCAGTAGGCTTCGACCCTACTAGGCCCCTACAGTTGCTGACATCTCCTTGAGGCGCGCGTGGAACAGCACGCGCCGTCGACGACTTGGGCTCGGTCCAGACGGTTACCGGAAGGTCGGATGGCGAGCCACCCATTGCTCGCCGTCCGCAAGCCTGCGCCTACGATAGCCGGAAATCGGGATCGGAATCTCGGCGGTGATTGGGGCGTGAGGACCGTTGCCGTTGCCTCACGCGATCGGCCGCCTCCTTTGCTAGCATTACTGCTTCGCAGAAGGAGGCGACCGCCTGCCACTCCTCCTCGATCCGGACCATGGCCTGTACCAAGGCCCAGCGCGAGAGATCGCCGCCACCGATCGCCCCCACGAGGACACGGCGTTACTCTGCCCAAGCAGGGCACACCTCCACCGTGTGCTCCACCGTGTCCTCCGGGCACATTGATAGGAGGTGCCCGAGTCATTAATTTCACCAATTAGTTGCGATTTATGCTGATTATTTATTTACACCACAAACTTTTATACAAGTGATATGTCAACCTCAAAGAAAACCAAAGTTGCCCTGACTTTCATTTTCTTTGAACTTGTTTTTAAATGTCAAAAGTTTTAAAATGTTAACACATTTTAAAGAATTTTTACGTATTATTGAAACTCTTTTCAAAAGTTTTCGAATTTCGATTAAAAACTGAGATACCATCTCAGTTTTTAATTTATTTGTATAGTAAATACGAGTATTATCAGACTCTAGTCCTTCTAGACAACTTATTTGTACTAGCTATTATGTAAATAGTTAGCAAACTCGTAATGATTTTATAACTAATATCAAAAATTCTATTACATACTATACAAACAAACCAAGCGCTGCAAAATACAGATAAAACTGTTTGTTAATTACCTTTGTCTTATTCATAAAATTTAAGTTAGTTTTCACTTTTTGTTGGATTGTGGAAGAAAAATGTTTTTATTTTCGGATTCCAATATTTATCAAGGAAACTAATGAAAGGCACCAAAATCAACGTGCCATAGATGAAAACCCTAATTCTTTTCAAAATAATTTCCACGAAAATTTATTTCAATACAATGTATTTTTTACTTCCAATAAAAACACGATGGAAAAAGTATCAAAAAACACAATTGTGAAAATTGGTTGTAACACCTTTAATCTTATTACCATAATTTCGGATAACACAAACCAATTATTAGGAAGCGTTTCGATACATTCAAAAATAAACGTTCGTTATTTTTTAGCAGAGAATATCGAAAAATACAATTCGTCCTAATCGAATTTTTGTCGTTCCAAACGAGTTTACGATTTTCTTCAACGAATTCAATAAGCCTTGAGAGGGTAACTCGAGAAACAAGCCGACCTAAATCTGGCATTGACGGGAAACTCAAAATTTGACAAGCCAAGTCATTTAACTTTGTTTATTTCCCTAGGCACTTGAATTCAAAGGCGTTGACTGGCCGAGATGTCTAGAGAGCATATTTTTCTGACGAGAAAAGCAATAAGGGTTGATTTGGGACAGCATATTTACACTCACTAGAGGAATCTTATGAAGGTTAACTGTAGCATAATGGTCTGTCAGCTCACTAGACGTAGTGAAATTAGCTAGTCCATATGGTATTGTGGTTTCATTTGAGTGGGCGATCAATCCCAAACATGTATTTGTGCTTGACATGAACCTTTGACAAAGAATATATTTCTAGAAAATTTAAAAAAAAATACAAATTTTTTATTCCTTCGTCAGAAATAACACAAGACTACTTTTTTATTTTTCATGTACAGCAAAATTCAATCAGTTCTTCTCGATTTGTAAACACCTCACTATCTTATAAAACTAATTTCATTAGCTGAATAGGATACAGTAATTGATTGGTTGTCTGGTTTGCCTATTGACTTTGAGTTTTAGCTGTATCATCTACTCAAAAATCTATATTTTACTAGGTATCTCTTTAGGACTGGCCAGTTTGAAAAACATGTTTACATACTGCCAAAAAGTAAACAACATAAAAAAATACATAAGATTCGTCTTTTAAATGCATCTTTCTATTAATGTTGATACTATTTCAGACGGAATAAAAAAAAAGGGGTACTATGATTATATATTTGTGATTGTACAAAGTTTATATAAGAATAAAAATCGCTGTGAGCTAAGCGATGTCATGGCCAAGACGAAGACGTAGGGATGGATCAACGACTCAAAATACTAGCCCACAATGGCAGAAGGAAGACTTTTGTTTAAACTAAAGAGGAATACTTTTGCGACTAGACTTTTGAAAAGACAACAAAAATAACAAAAACGACGAACGAATACCAAAACTTTGCAATCCAAAGATTTCCCTTAATGTGAACAAATGTTTACTTAAAGCACCTTTACATTCACCAATGGTGCATTTCCACAATTCGCATCAACTGCTTTATCAGTTGCTGCAACGCAACGCAACGTAGCGGAACGCAAACGATCGCGATGCGGTCGGCATTCGTAGATAACTACGTGCCTTTCGCAGCGCTGCACTTTGAATTGAAACCTTTCACAGTTTATTTGTTACTCAGGTATTTTTACTGTGAAAACCGATACGAGACCAATGTGATACCGCGTCGGAAAGTATTCTGCGGTGTTTGAAAGGAAATTTTGTGTTGTACCAATATACGATGCACCATGTTTGTAGATTATGTAAACTGGACATTTCAAAGCCAAAGCAAAATGGTGGAAGTTCCAAATAGTAGTATGAGGCTTAGTAAATAAATTCGTGTATTTTAGACTATAAGGGCTTTAAAAATAAAAAAAGAATATAAGGTTGTCTAAGGAATTCCTTTTCTTTTTTTTTTCTTCTTTTGCTTCGCATGGTTTCTACATTTAGCCAGTGTTAAGTTTAGAAATTATATAAGTTTTTTGACAATACATTGCTTTATTTTCCATTAGAACGTGGATGTTACACATTCTTACTGCAGAAGTAATGCTAGCAAAGGAGGCGGCCGGGCACGGCCCTCACGCCCCAACCGCCGGGATCCCGATTCCGATTTCCGGCCACCGTAGCCGCGGGCTTGCGGACGGCGAGCAAGTCCGACCGTCCGGTAACCGTGCGGATCGAACCCAAATCATTGACGGCGCGTATTGTTTCAAGCGCGCCTCTAGGAGATGTCAGCGAACCGTAGGGGCCCAGCAGGTTCGATGCTTACTGAGGCCATGGGTTCGCTTCTGAAAGGAAAACCTGACCTTGGTATGAAAGGCAGCGAAGGAACTAGGAGTGGGTTTTAGTCAGTAAAAGTCTGACATGCCCTCCCGCCCAACCTAAGGGCGGGAGATGTCATTGAATGATTTCACACTTAAAAAAAACAAATTCTAAAGTTTTTGCAGTATTTGGCCTTCTCACAATAAAATTATTAACTCCATTTTACCGAGATTGCTTCAATGATTTCACATATTATCCAGTTGAATAGTTACATGAGATATAAAACTACTCTAATTTAATATCACAATATCTACTAGAAATCAATTTGCCATTCATTAAAACAACTGCTGAATTTCTCTCGACAAAATGCTGCCAAAAACTCAGAGGAAATAATTAAAAGGAAAAAAAACAGTTGATAATGTGACAGTTGATAGTATAGAAGAAAAAAACACATTGCAAGATAAAAAAGCAACATAAGACCATATTATGAAGGACAGCTTGCCTATATATATTTACTTTCCAAAGTTGAGCATTATTTGGATTTGGACACTGAAGGCATTGTCTTTGCACAAATCTTGGCTCACCAAGAACCAATAAATTAACAAGTGTAAATTAGTTAGGAATAATTCATAAGCTGTGACAGGTTTACAGTCCGACGCTTTGATGTATTATCTGTTATTTACGTAAAGGTCAATGGAGGTCAGTGGTCGAATGTGACAGAGTACACATAACTAGAAGATAACAGACTTCTCACCCACCCAAAACGTTTTGGGAACGCAGCCATTGTGCTTACAGCTAAGGAGTGAAATTTCCTTATGGAGTCTATGTTTCCTGATGGCTACCTAGGGATTTTAAAGTCACGAGAGAATAGGGGTTCTAGGCAAGCGTACTCTATCGTCGACCACACGATCGCTTTCTATCAGGTAAGATAATGATCAAGCGTAAGCCTATCAACAATAAAAAATAATAGAATATACATTGAAATAACATATCTGCTTATTGCCACAGCTACATAGTCGAAAACTGTACAGTGTGCGCGTAATGCAAATAACCTCCAGAAATGGAGGCACATCACTCAACATGCCGCAGCTTTGGAGCCAAACGATGACGGCGCGCCGCAGCCCTGTCCATCATCAACAGCCACGACTACTCTGAAAAGTGTTCCCGACTAAGAAGAAGAATATATTTGCTTGGGAGACTATAGCAAGTGAGGAGGCTCATTTATTTATTTATTTAAACTTCATGTACAGTAGTGGTACATAGGCGGACTTAATGCAACAAGGCATTCTCGAGCAGTCTACCTTTGGGTTAAAAAAGACAACACTGTGGTAAGTTTGTACAATAAACAAATAACAGATAATTCAAACTAAAAAAAAAAGAAAGTTTTTTATAATAATAAAATACATATATATATGCTAAAATTATAAACTAATAAATAAGTACTTAGAAAAATATCAAATCATTAAGAGAACTTAATAATAATTCTGACGAAGACCAAACTAAGGTTGAAAGGACTTCAAGTAGTAGTTCATTTGGCTGCGGGATTGTTTGAAAGAGTCATCGAGATCCTGGACCGCAAAGAGCAACTGTAGGAACATAGGTGGATTTCAGTCAATAAAAACCTGACACTCCCTTTCGCTCCATTCAGAGGAGAAGGAGTTATTTGATGATTTTCCACCCCAGAGAAAAACAAAAATGGAGATTAGCAATCTTTGTACTCGTCATAATTTCAGCCGAAAGTCGTCCACTAGTGGATATATGCCCCCTCCCTGCCTTTTTACATCCAGCGATATTTTGCAGCCCTTACCATGTCATCAGTTCACCTTATGGGAGACCTACACTGTGCACTTAATTCAAATTAAATGAAATTGAAAATATTTATTTTAGACTAATGTTATTTAAAAACAAGTCCATATTATTATTCACCGACTAACAAGTAGGTGAATACTTATAACTACGTGTAAAATTTAAAATAACACAATTATAATAAAACAAATTAATAATAAATACCAGCCCAAAAAGTTTTTGATGTGACTTTTCCAGTCGGGTGAATATGATAATAACAGGGTAAAACATTGAAATACTGAGAAATGATAAATGAACTACGTACGAGTATTAATTAAATTAAAACCGAAATGCAGGTAGGTATAATAGGTCTTTACCTATGAAAATGCCGTTTTTTAAAACGGGTTGCTTTCAAGTATAATATCTTTAATTTGACTTGGAATTATAAGTTCAATCTCTCTGCTTTTTTTTAAAGTGGTTAATCATCCAATGACTTCTTCCGTTCTGAGTAGAGCGCGAAGACGTGTCTGACTAAAACCATACTTATTTCTTTCAGTTACCCTTTGCAACCTATGACCACGGGATTCCTGCAATCTAAGACAACGGGTTTCCTACCAGCATACCTTCGACAGGAGAGTTGCGTAACATCGCAAGCATCGTTAGTTTATGAAAAATCACGTTTGATTTACAAAAAGTGTCCATTATATTGTATATAATCGAGTTACAATAAGATTTATTGCATGTGAACTAAATTGTTTGTAGTATACTAGTGACCCCGCCGAAAATTACAAAGAAGGGCTTTTTTGAAATTTTCCGCTTTTTTCTGCTGTAATATGCATGTATGTTCATATACACAGACAGACGCGTTGGGAGACTTTTTTTATAATATAAATTTATTTCATCATCACTGGTCTCGAAACGTTGTTAGGAAAACATAGTTAAGAAACCGACATGTCCTAGAATCAAAAATTCGAAGACATGTGACATCCACCAACCTGCACTGGGCTCGCGTGGTCGTATACAGCCCATTCCCTATTCTAGAGAGAAGGCCTGCGTCCCAGCAACATTATAAGGTGGAGCATTATAATGCTGATTATTATAATAATAATATTTAAACACTAGCTTGCTTTTGGTATGGTCATATCGCTTTTAGCGTTAAGACCGCCCATTGTGACACCCTATTAATTTTAAGTACAATAAAGAATATCTATCTATCTATCTAGCTTTTGCCCGCAGTTCCACCCGCGTACATTAAATATAACCTATGTCACTCAGGAATAAAAAAGCAGCTTTCTATCGGTGAAAAAATTTTAGCAATCGGATCAGTACTTTTAAAGATTATCTCCTACAAGCAAAAAACATAAAAACTAAAAAAAACTTTACCTCTTTATAATATAAGTATAGATTATTCATAGGTATGTTACTACAATGTGACTTTCAGTTTGCGAACTGCAAACAAAGATTAGTTGCAATGTTCACACTGGTATTCAGAAGCTCGCATAATTTACTGCCTTATTTTGGGGAGGGAAGTAAATTTGTATTTCTAGTACAATGCACATAAACAATGATTTTGGTCTGATTATGTTCAAATTGCAACAGCTTTTGTTAGATACGATTATCATTGTGTAATATTTAGTGAAAAGCAGACTTTAATTTTTATTAAAGAATAATTTTTCCTTTCCTAAGTTGACAAATTACATATATTGTAGTATTCATTAATAATATCTAAACCTAAACTTGTACAATGTTCTAAATTGAAAAAAAAAATAACGTGACTAATGCCATACACGACTAAAAGGCAAACACGAAAGAAAACAACATTGTGTCACGATTTGCCTCACCCTGTTTCTGGTAAGAAATTACTGCTACATTAAAAATAAAACGCAAGTCACGTGATACGATTTGCTGTTGAAATTACAATTAACCAATCACAGGAGCTAATGCTCGTTTGAAAATTAAATACAATGGTTTTTGTTCCTTCTACAAAGAGAATATGTGAAAAGTAGGCTTTTAAGTATTTTACGGGATTGTTCGAGTTCCCGTGGCTCTGGAACGCAAAGAACAACTGAATGAATACTGGTAGAACTCCACGTGTATTCTTTCAGTAAAAAGAGGTTTTTTTTTAGGTGGGAAAATCATCTTATGACAAATCGCGCTCTTGGGCGGGGCGGGAGATAGTGTCAGACTTTTACTAACTATAAACCCACTCCTGTTCCTTGGTTGCCATCGTCCCAGGGTCCGGGTTTCGGTTGGAAAAATAAATAAAAATTATACTCCCAGTAAAAAGAGGTGAAAGAAAGTATAATTTTTTTCTTAGTAAGTTTAATTCAAGAGCGGGAGGGGTTCTAGGATGATTTTCCACTAATAAAAAGGACTAAACGTATTACTTTAAGGAGTTTTCTTGTCAAGAATTAAGATATCCACAGGAGATACCGACATAGCACGAAGAATCGTAAAACTTAACAGTCAGTAGACAAGGTATGTTGCTTACAGAACAGCTGTTAAAGTTCTGGAGTGGCGACCACGTCCCGGAAGACGCAGCGTTGGAAGACCTCTCACAAGGTGGACCGATAACCTGTAAGGATCGCGAAGAATCCGATAGATCCGAGACACACAGGATTGGTCGTTGTAGCGACACTTGGGAGAGGCTTATGTCCAACAGCTGACGTCTTTCGGTTGAAACGATGATGACGTGACGCATATATTTTATTTTTATTTATTTTTGACATGAAAAATGTTTGCAATATATTAGTCTTTAGTTTGCGCATTTTCCGGCAAATTTAAAGTTTAATCTTTCTTTCTTTATGTTCATTAAATACGTATCCATTTAAATGAACGTTTCATTTAATCTCGGTTGAGTTCTGCCAACGCTCAGCGCTCAACAAATAAGTACTAACGTAAGGGGAATACGCTCGACCAATAATTGTCTCTCCACTGTTTGTGAAGTCAGTTCAAGCCAGAAGATTGCTTTAAATAAATTTATCTACGAAATCGACTGCACCATTATTTTCCAAAGCAATCCAGTTAGGATGTTATTTTGGTTTAGCATAGCATAATCAGCCTTTTTTATGTTCACACTGCTGGGACTCAGGCCTCCTCTCTAGGAGAGGGAATTGGCCGTAATTCACCACGCGGTCCCAGTGCGGGTAGGTGGATGACTCATGTCTTCGATTTTTTAGTTCTAGGATATGCCGGTTTCCTCACGATATTTTCATTCACCGTTTTGAGAGCAGTGGTGATGAAATAAATTACACAAAGTAATGAATCTGGCTGCACTCGGCCACCACTGCTCCATTTTGGTTTAAATTTTAAAGAAATTTTAATAGCTTAAGTACAGTAAAGATGATAATTGTTATTAGCATAGCTGCATAAATTGTTTACTTGTATTATTTTCTTCATTAATATAATAGAGCCTTCAGCTTTATCTGAATATAAAGATCTATTTATAACTAGCTTCTACCAGCGGTTTCGCCTACGTATAAGTAGAAAATGATCCCAAGGGAACATACTCTCAGGAAGTAAATAGAAAATGTATTATTCTATGTGCTAGCAAAGTAAGTAGAATATGTATTGTTCTAGCACATGGTTTATCCGTGTTTCTTAAATTTCAATCCGATACATATCGTACCTTTATTGCAAAAACCCACTAAATGCACCAACATTTTAGTATTATTATATTTTGTTATTAAGATTATATTCAATCAAATTCGTAGGTTATTTACTTTTTGCTGAAGCTATCTTTGTAAATAAGTGTCGTAGCTAATAACCGGTTTTACCTGTATATTCATCTTGTTCAGACGAATGTATGAATGGATTTAACTTTAATTTGGGTAAAAATTATAGATAGTTGGTTTTCGCATTATGGGTACGGTATACAAACTTTCAACTTTATAATATTAGTGTGATTCACATGATTATAAACAACATAATATATAGGATCAACTCTGAAACGTGAACAAAACCTGTATTAATATCCGTATCACCCGACAAAAAATAACAAACAATTTTTTCCCTAACGACTTTGATGTTGGCTTCACGTTTTGTATATCTCAATCAAAACAATGGTCTATCGGTTTCAATAGTATTCTATATCAAAAAAGGTAGTAGTTAAAATGCCCTAAGGCCCTTCGTACATAGGGTTACCCAAAGTTTCAAGTGCACGGTCCGTATACACGACATTGAATCGTAAGACGTGAGTCGTCTATTCTGCCACTGCAGAAGAATGATTGCTTTGACTTAATGAAAGTCGCAGTGATGTTTGTCGCACCGATCGTCTGTGTCAGCGACGAATAAACTAAATATCGGCGACACGTGTATGTGTACGAACCTCTATGAATTTGTGTTTGCAGTAGTCGCTTAGAAACCAAAATCGTCGGGTATCGAATATTTGCGTAGCCTTATGTACGAAGGGCCTAATTTTGGTAAATAAAGTTCTCAGAACCTATTAAAGCTACAGAAATAGGCTGAAGCATATTCCTGCCATGCTTATTTGTAGGAGTTTTTGATCTTAGCCATAATAATAAATCGGCTCACTAGCGATCACTATGCATCGAAGATGAAATTATCAGTAAAATAATGTTTTCATTCTTTCGAGTAAGGAACTTAAAAGCCATATACGTTTTGCATTTTATCGTCATAGTAAAAATAAAATAGAGTGTGATATGTGCAGATGGATTTGCTCATAAATTCTGGTTGAAAGATTTCGCTTCTAATATAGAGGTATGTGAAAAAGGGTGTAAAGTCTCGCAGCCTCCATTAGAAAGAGAGGATGCTCCGAACTAAATACAGCACCCGTCTGTTGGGAGAATATAGAATATAATGGTGACCCCGACGTGATCTAAGTGTCTAATTTTTAATGTATCAATCGCGATAATAACAATATTATGCACACGGTTGGCGCAGTGGTGGAGCAAATGACTGTTGCACAGAACAAATATTTTTATGGCCTACAGATAGTTGTTTCTTTGTAGAAGAATTATTCTTGTATCGTGAACAGTACGTTCACAAACATAAAACTCAAATACACTAGACACCTAAATCCGGAACAACTTTCTATAGGTCATACAAATATTTATTCCATGCTATATCACTCAAACACTCAACACTCTCAACTAATTCCCTCTCCTGAAAATGAGGCCTGAGTCCCAGCTGTAGGACAATTATAAGGCTAATTATACTTATACCCATTCTATTATTTTTGTAAATTAACTTTTAGTATCTCATCCATCTAGGTCGATCCATATAAAATTCAACTATTCTTCAGAATGGAAAGCTAAAACTAAACACTTTTTTCATAATAACTGCACAAATAACTCGTTCCAGGAAACTCGTAACAACTTTAGATTGATATTGAGTTATGGCTGCCGTTTTTAAATGAAACTGTTAAAAAAATAGGAATACTAGCTAAAAAGCCTCATTTGAAAAGTTTTGTGTTTTATTCTGGTAATAAAACGTAAAGCTAGGCTTTTAATTTCAAACCATTTTTTGTAGCAAGCTTTTAATACGCATTAAAGTATTAATCAACACATTTCAAAGAGTTCAAACGCTAAAGGGTTATCTTGTTGCACGTGGAGTCAGTAGTTCCTATAGCTATCCGACTCCATCATCAAGCTCCAAGATACTATATTAATACTGTCATCCAAGTTATGGTATTCTAAACTTCAGCTCAATTGGTTAAGGTAAACTCTTCCAAGATCCGATCGATCCGATAGAGAGCAGTGGTGGCCCAGTGGTAACGGCCCCGACTTACGAGTTGTAGGTCGCGGGTTGAAGCTCAGCCAGGCGCATTACTTTGTGTAATTAAATTCATCACTACTGTTCTCAAAAAAGGGTGAAGGAAAACATCGTGAGAAAACGGCATGTCCTAGAACCCCGCACTGCGCCCGCGTGGTGGATTACGGCTTATTCCCTCTACTAAAGAGAAGGCTTGAGTCCCAACACTGGGAACATTGTAAGGCCGACTATGCTAATCTTATTTATGACACTAATATTATAAAGGTTCAATGTTGCTACTCCTTTACGTTCAAACGTCTAAAGGGATTTGAATTCTAAGGTAGACCATGTTCTGGAACAGTACATAGGACATTTTTATCCAGAAAGTATGTTCCCTAGTTAAATATAACACAATCGATACCGGTACCAAAAAATACTCCATTGTTATGAATTTACCTGAGGGAAAAAGCTATGCCAAAATGTTATTTCTTTAACCCATTTAAATATTGGGAGCATAAAATTCTCTCTTTTTTTTAGTAAAAACATAATGGAATATCCTTTAGCGTACTCTCAAAATATCTTCCTGTTCCGAATTTTCATTCAGAAAAATATTATCTTAAATTCCACGGCACACGGAAAGTGTTTTCAAAACCGGTTAGATGCTTACAAGGAGCAGTGCCGTAATTAGCCTTTTATACGCCCGGTGCGAGCTTCTATAACATCACCCTTAAAAAATGAAAATACAAACAAAAAGGACTATCATTTTTGCATCCATCTAGGGACTGCACCCTGTGCCTGGGCACCCTAGTTTAGTTACGGCACTGACAAGGAGGTTGAGCTCTAGACTTACAATTGTAAAATATCTTGTTCTAATAAAAAATCCACAAATACTTAGTATTCCTCTTGAAACTAAAATCCCGAGTGACACTTAATTAGTGTGGGAGTGGGCGGCGCGGACTGAGTAAAGCGGCTTGGATAGGGCAGCCAAAACGACTCTTTTTTCAGTTAAACTTTTTAACCCCTCGGTTGGTAGGTATTCAATTAGTTAAATTAAGCAGCGTAGTTGCTTTGCGTTCATATTTTTTTTTCATAACGTTTTTCAAACGAAAATAGAAAAAAAATGTCAGGTTAAAGTTTCTTTGCAACTCAACCGCAGTTTACACTAAATTACGATCTTTAAATAACATTTAGGAATGTAGCCATTACTCGGATTCGATCGTATAAAGAAAATTTAATTAAAACATTAATTTTATTTTTAAAGGAGAAGAGAACAGGTCTTCTTTGTAGATTAGTAATGTTACACGTAATACAAGCTTCTGCCAAATGCTTCACTCGCGTGAAAATAGGTTACTGCATATAAACTTTTGAACCGCATTTCATCCCTTTAGGGTGTTTTTAATATCGTGGTATCACCGGGTGCCTGACTACCTCTGTAATGTTGTCGAGGCCTACCTGTAGGCCAGGTACATTATCTACCCTGGTCACCTGGGAGAATGGAAACGGCGAGAGATGTCGTGCGGTGTTCCGCAGGGATCGGTACTAGGACCACCCTTGTGGAACATCGGGTACGACTACGTGCTGCGCGGCGATCTCCCTGACGGGGTCAGCGTGGTCTGCTACGCAGATGATACGCTGGTCCTAGTGCGAGGAAAGTCGTACCAGGTGGCGGTCGAACTAGTGACACGCGGGGTTGCGACTGTCGTGGAGAGGATCCAAGAGTTGGGACTCGAGGTGGCATTGCACAAGTCCGAGGCCATGTATTTCCACGGCCCTCGGAATGCGCTACCATCGGGTTCCCAACTAACGGTAGGAGGAGTTCACATCGGCGTCGAGTCGACGATGAAGTACCTTGGACTTGTCCTCGACAGCCGATGGATTTTCGAGTAGTATTTCCGACGTCTGGCTCCCAAACTGGATCGTACTGGGGCTGCCCTAAAGCGTACCCAACCTAGGGGGTCCAGACGCATCCTGCCGGAGACTCTATGCAGGAATCATTCGGTCCATGGCCCTTTATGGGGCGCCGGTATGGGCGCCGGCGCTTCGAAAGCGACCGGTGGCCAAGCTGAACACAATTCAGAGGGTCATGGCCATCCAGATGGTGCGGGGATTTCCCGCGAAACAGAGCCTCCTTACTGGCCAACCACCGTGGGATTTGCATGCACAATCTGTGCATGGAGATGCAACGCCGAGGCGAAACTCCGCTGCCGCACCAAGTCGCGGCATGGCGGAAAGACTTCCGGCGGGATCTCATGGTGGAATGGCGACAGCGACTGTCGCAACCCAGTGCTGGGCACGCCATAATTAAGGCGATAAGTCCCCTCTTTGAGGAGTGGCTGGAAAGACCTCACGGCGTCTTTACCTACCGCATGACGCAGGTCCTTACCGGACATGGTAAGTTCGGGAGGTTCCTGCACCAGATACGTGCAGAAGAGACGCCCGGGTGCCACCATTGTGTGGACCAACCGCCTGGAGGACACGATGAAGCATACGGTAGAGGTGTGCCCCGCTTGGGTAGAGCATCGCCGTGTTCTCGTGGGGGCGATCGGTGGCAGTGATCTCTCGCGCCGGGCCTTAGTACAGGCCATAGTCCGAAGCGAGGAGGAGTGGCAGGGGGTTGCCTCCTTCTGCGAAGCAGTAATGCTAGCAGAGGAGGCGGCCGATCGCGTGAGGCAATGGTCCTCACGCCCCAACCGCCGCCGGGATTCTGATCCCGATTTCCGGCCACCGTCGGCCCGGGCTTGCGGACGGCGAACGATGGGTGGCTCGCCGTCCGATCGTCCAAAAACTGTCCGGACCGAGCCCAAGTCATCGACGGCGTGTAGTGTTCCACGCGCGCCTCAATGAGATGTCAGCAACCGTAGGGGCCCAGCAGGGTCGAGGCCTACTGGGGCCATGGGTGATGACCCCCGGGGCCCTGGAAAAATGGCAAAGAAGGAACAGAAGTGGGTTTTTAGTCAGTAAAAGTCTGACTATCTCGCGCTTCGCCCAAGAGCGGGGGATGTCATTAGATGATTTTCCCACCCGAAAACAAAAAAAAAACCCTTTAGGTAGTTTTTAATACCGTGCGGGTTTCATCGCTCATGCGGGATTGCTCTGCACGCGTAGACCCCTCAAATGTCCTTTTCATACAAGTATTTATTGTAATGCTTGGAATACGTACGCGGGATGCGGGTCGTGATATCGGACAGCAGCCCCGCATGCGGAGCAACACCGCATGTGTGATGAAATCTGCACGATATTAAAAACACCCTTAGGGGAAGAATTTTGTCTCCTTAAAATCCCTTTTAATTATTTGTATACATTACAAAAGAGGTTCCTTTTTTTTGTGCAAAATTTTAGCGTTCTAGGTCCACGGGAATGGACTGAGCGTTTAAGAGTCAGTCTGGATTTTGATTTTTATAACTATATAGATTTGGTAAATATAAGATAGGTACCAGCTTTTTTTTCTGTCACCTAAATATATATTTAGATATTAGCGAGATTTTTTCTGAAATGTCTCAATCTATACATATAATAAATCTGTAGAAGTTTTTATTTGTGCACGCATCACGCGTTTGAGAGTCAAGCTAACGCCGGCGGTCGCGCGTGACGTCATCGCGCATTCGGCCAAAAGTCAAGCGACCGCCGGCGTTCACTCTCTCCCACTTCATTGTAGGCCCTATTTTCAATACTTAGAGACTACTTTTGTATGTACAAGTTTGATTACTTACGTTCTTGGATAAATTTCCTATAAATTGAACGCATTATATTTTATAGTCTCTCTGAACTGCCTATCTGCTCTGCTATATTATTTTTTTTCGTTTTTTTTTTTTGTAAAAAGTCATATTTCCGCCACCATTTTGTTTTTGGCGCCCCTGCAGTTTGACAGTTCTTTATATTTCAACGGGTTAAATGTACGAAATCGATGTAAATAACTTTTATACTATAAAATTGTGTGTAACTTGATATGTTACTTAGTTTTTGTTCCATTGCAATCGGTTGACTAATATCAAAAGAAGTTCGCCGGGTCAGCTAGTTTTATAATAATACAGAGCTTTTCAAGAATTACACCCATTTCTAACATTTCAGTCTCGTTTGAAGTCGTCTCCTCAAACCCCTATAGACCCAAATTTAAATAAGAGAGCTGAATAAATTATAATACGATAATGCCAACACGATCGTTGGCCAATAGGATCACGATTTTGCTCATTTCCTGAAGTGAATTTTGTTATTAGAACTTTAGCCTGCGGCGATCACTGAGTGAAAGTTTAATATTCTAATCGACTTCGATCATTTTCAGCGGTGAAAGACTTTTTTATGGTGTCAGTGTCAAGGAATAATAGCTTTATATACGAAAACATTAAGCTATTACTGTGGACGAGAGAAGAAAAATATATTAGGTTATAGAGAAATATTAATGTGGAGAAAAACCGATATCTAAGACTACACATTGTGATCTTGTATTGGAGAGTGATTATGGAAATGCTAAAATATTTGATATCGAGCATATTACACTTCGATCATGTCCAATACCGTGACTTTTCTCTTTCTCTGTCATATTCATCTAAAAGTTATCTATAAAAATTTCGCTTTTAGGGATAAGACCGCCCATTAATATACTTTATTAATTATAAGCTCCTACTGTATTTATTTACGGTGTGCAATAAAAAGTATATCTATCTATCTATCGTTTATAGAATGTTACTTTATCTAGGCTCAAAATGAACATACGCGAACATTCCATCTCATAATATGCCCCGTGTTCCGAATTGCGGTAAAAGTGTGATTATATCGCGAATCCGACCAAATTTGATAATCGCAAAATATAAGGGCTATTGAGTAATAATTGTGACGTTGCGCGTTAGTGGATTTGCAATATTGTCGCTTTTGACGCAATTCGGAACGCAGGGTTGTAATGACTATTTTATCATACACGACACCACACACTTAACTTCAAGTGAAAGGTCAACATATTGTTCTACTAATATGTTAACATCCTCGGCGAAGGTGGTTTGAAGATCCGATCATGTTCGCGAGGAAATCTCAGCCAGAGATCGCCATAGGTTAGATACATAGGTTTGGAAGGAGAAAAGAAAGGTCTTTGCCCAGCTATGGGACATAAAATAGGCAACAAAAAGAGGGTTAAATTTCGCTCAACATCAACACGAACTAACTAATAATTCAAAGGATTAAAAGCCAATTCACACATCACGTTATTGACAAAGGCATCACTTTTGACGTGAATAAATATTGTTGCATACATTTTGCGCGATTTGTGCGGTTGCATCCCATTGACAGGCGGCGACAATCCGGCCACGTTCCGATCGTGATGTGTAAATACATCAAAAGAGTAGCTAGTACGATAGGGATGTCCAAACTGGGATTTAGTACGCATTTGTTTGAGTTGGCTTACGAGTACGATGCATCCGCAACGGCTTTTAAATTTTATACGTCGCCTGCCATTTGAGAGTCAAGCTAACGCCGGCGGTCGCGCGTGACGTCATCGCGCATTCGGCCGAAAGTCAAGCGACCGCCGGCGTTCACTCTCTCCCACTTCGTTGTAGGCCCTATTTTCAACACTTTAGAGACTACTTTTGTATGAACAAGTTTGATTACTTACGTTCTTGGATAAATTTCCTATAAATTGAACGCATTATATTTTATAGTCTATACCCTCCTATATTTTTTTTTTTCGTTTTTAGGGTTCCGTAACTCAGTCGGTGAAAACGGAACTCTTATGGGATCACTGTGTTGTCCATCTGACAATAGATATTTTTTTTCTTAGTAACACGTGGTGGTTTCAAGCTGGAATTAATATCACATACTCAAACTTGTAAGTCAACGGAATCTAAAGATAAGGCGTATTTCACTCCTGAAGGGGAGTCAAAACGTACAAGGGACTTGCCGTTGACCTAAAATAATTTATGGCAAGAAGTAATGTAAAGAAAAAAATGCGAAAACCTTAAATGTGTAGTTACATAACAGATCAATTGACTTGTGATGTAACAAAGTAATATGTAGGTACTAAGATAAGTAGACTGTAGGTAAACTAACCGCGAACTATGTCGACGTAATAAGGGGCCATCAGTTTACCAACGGCTAAATTAAAGTCCCTCAGTACAGATTGTCTTTTCGTAAGAGGAATAATCGGAACTTTCGTCACCCCTAATTCAAATTATTTACATTAAGTAAGTTTGTACGGAACCCTAGGTGCACGAATCCGATCCTTGACTGGGTTTTTTTTATCCGGTTATTTTGTACTAGCCAAATTAGTTACCAATATTCATGAAATAAAGATGCTTACCTTTTTACATAACTCCTTTCACTGACTGGATTTCGGCTAAATCTGGAAACAAAGAAAAATACGCTTAAAGATACATAATTTTTTGTAGTACTTTTTTTTTATCTGTTAAGTACAAAAAAGAAAGAAAGTAAATAGTTTTTTTTTTGGCACAACACAAAGCACACAAACACTACTTAGGTAAATACGAAACAAAACAATAAATAAAATAAAATGGTGTGCCACACGGTTGCGCCAAAATACCATTGCCAGACATCTAGTGTCTGTCGCTGGTTTTCAACTGAACCTGAGGTTGGATGTTCTTATTTTTGATAGGCTTTTTTTTATTGGGTGGGAAAATCATCTTATGACAAATCCCGCTCTAGGGTGGAGCGAGAGATAGTGTCAGACTTTTACTGACTAAAAACCTACTCCTGTTCCTTCGTTGCCTTCGTCACAGGGCCCCGGGTTTCGTTTGACCAATATTTCACCTGATGGTAAGCGATGATTTGGCCGACGATGGAGCACGCTTGCCTAGAAGTAACCTAATCACTCTTGACTTAAAGACCCCTAGGTTGTCTATCAGGGAACACAGACTCCGGCAGGGAATTCCACTCCTCAAACATCAAACAGTTTTATAGTGTTATATGTATATAACGGTGACGCGTGCTTATATAATCGCCGTCTAGTCCCAAGCTAAGCAGAGCTTGTGAGTACTAGACAACTGATAAACATACTTAAATATTTCTAAATACAATTACATACCTATTATGCATAAATTACACCCGGACACAGAACAAATGATAGTGCTCATCACACAAACATTTGTCCTGGGTGGGAATCGAACCCACGACCTCCGGCATAGCAGTCAGGGCCACTTACCACTAGACCAACAGGCCAGTCAAAGTTTGTTATCATTTTTTTTAACAAGCCAAAGTGACCTCTAATAAAACCGAATTGGTTTTGTGCTATTCTTTTGTATGCATTGTATGAACCCACACCCCACATAGGTAGCTTGTGTACACTCGGAAAAGAATTTCGCAAAAGCAATCTGGAGTTCAACTCTCTTTGCTGTGGCTTGCTCGCCGCAACCAAAAAATGTCTATGAAACCGTTATTTCCTGCTCTCGCGTGATTGATTTCTGTTCGTTGTTTTTCTGATGTACGGTTTTACTCGAAAAACCGGTTTTTATTGTTATTGTATACCAAACAGTGGTTTGATAGCATAGGCAGGTAATCCCGTCGGACTGACATAGCTGCTGATTGTTAGAAACAGTTACCGTGGCCTTCACAAAGGGCCAATGAAGGAACTAGGTTTTAGTCAGTAAAAGTCTGCCACTCCCTCTCGCTCCATCCACAGTGGGACAAGATATTTTTATGATTTACCACGTAAAAAAGGTGTTCTTGTCTACTGAGTCACAACTCAATTGTCAGGATTAGGAGACGAGACTGCATGTGCTACGGATCCTCGTTGTTGTTGAAACAAATATTATCTAGTTATATTTCGGTCGGACGGCGAGCGACCGTCCGATAACCGTTCGGACCGAGCCCAAGTCTTCGACGGCGCGTACTGTTCCACGCGCGCCTCAAGGAGATGCCAGCAACTGTAGGGGCCCAGCAGGGTCGAAGCCTACTGGCCAAGGGTCTGATTCTGAAAGAAAGACTCGGCCCTGGTACGAACGGCAACGAAGAAACATAAGAGGGTTTTTAGTCAGTAAAAGTTTCACACTATCCGCTGCTCCGCCCAAGAGCGGGGGATGTCATAAGGTCATTTTCCTAACAAAAAAAAAGCTATATTTCGGTACTGGTGACTTTAAATGAAAGACAATTGTCAAAAAACTTAAACGAAATATTCATATTAGTCACGTGGTCGAAGATCAAAACACAAAAATCGTTTATTTCAGGCAATTCAATAAATCGTTCGAATTGTGTCGCGTCGGTGGTTTTTATTGTTATCGTTGATAGAATTCCACTTTGTCGAAGCCCTTAGGGTTCAATTGGTCTGGCAAAGTGTGATATTGTAATTTCCATGAGGAAAATTATGTTTTTCCCAGTACCTCAATGGCTGATGGCCACTTTGGGGTTAGCTCGTCTAAAATTAAATTTAAAACACCATAGAAATTGTTAGTCTTCATCGCGAAGCCGGGGCGCCCTGCGGACTCTCCGTCCGCGTATCGGCCCATTATGTTGCTCGACGAGGTGGGCAAGCTCTTTGAAAGAGTAATTGCAGACCGCCTCGTCGCGCACCTAACACGGGTGGGGCCGGATCTGGCGGACGGCCAGTTTGGTTTTCGCAGGAGGCGCTCCACGGTGGACGCCATCATGCGCGTGCGAGCCCTCGCGACGGGAGATGCGGTGGCCAAGGGCAGGTGTGTCGTGGCGGTGTCTCTGGAAATCGCCAACGCCTTCAACTCCCTGCCTTGGAGTAGCATTAGGAGGGCACTCCGGTATCACCGGACGCCTGACTACCTCTGTCGTGTGGTCGAGGCGTACCTGTCGGCAAGGTACATCATCTACCCTTGTCACCAGGGAGAGTGGGAATGCCGAGAGATGTCGTGCGGTGTTCCGCAGGGATCGGTACTAGGGCCGCCCTTGTGGAACATCGGATACGACTACGTGCTGCGCGGCGACCTCCCTGACGGGGTCAGCGTGGTCTGTTACGCAGACGCCACGCTGGCCCTGGCGCAGGGAGAGTCGTACCAGACGGCGGACGAACTAGCGACACGCGGGGTTGCGACAGTCGTGGGCAGGATCCAGGAGTTGGGACTCGAGGTGGCATTGCACAAGTCCGAGGCCATGTGCTTTCACGGCCCTCGGAACTCGCCACCACCGAGTTCCCAATTAACGGTAGGAGGAGTACACATCGGCGTCTGGTCGATGATGAAGTACCTGGGACTCGTTCTCGACAGCCGATGGGATTTCGAGGAGCACTTTCGACGTCTGGCTCTCAAACTGAATCGGACTGGGGCTGCCCTCGGGCAGCTCCTGCCCAACTTGGGGGGTCCAGACACCTCCTGCCGGAAGCTCTACGCAAGAATCGTTTGGTCCATGACCCTTTATGGCGCACCGGTATGGGCGCCGGCGCTGCGTAAGCAGCCGGCGCCCCGCTGAACGCATGCCAGAGGGTCATGGCCATACGGATGGTGCGAGGATACCTTACGATTTCCCGCGAAGCGGCGAGCCTCCTTGCTGGCCAGTCACCATGGAATCTGGAGGCAACAGTCCTTGCACACATGCGCGATAAAATCAATAAATTTATTATAATTATTATTACGATCTGCGCATAGAGATGCAACGCCGGGGTGAAACTCTGCTGCCGCGACAAGTTGCAGCATGGCGGACAGAGCTCCGGCAGGTTCTCATTCTCATTCAGCAAATCGTAGGGGCCTAACAGGGTCGAAGCCTACTGGGGCCACGGGTAGTGTGAAAGTGAAAACCGGGGGTCCTGGGACGGAGGCAAAGAAGAAATAGGAGTGGGTTTTTAGTCAGTAAAAGTCTGACACTATTTTGCGCTCCGCCCAAGGACGAGATTTGTCATAAGATGATTTTCCCACCTATAAAAAAAAGACCTCTTGAATGACTGATGGTTTGTTATCGAATAATACTTTATTTACCATAGCATAATTATGCAGTGATTCGCAAGAAAGTCATCATCAGAACGCGGGTCAATGGCAATAGCATCCTGAAAACAGTGGCTGAAAGTCCTTACTCTTCTGTCCTGAGTCACTATGTAGATAGAATGGTCAGGTAGTTTACTCCTTGTTATATCGTTTTCTGAACATCTTGCCTCAGACAATCACTTAACTTTATATTTTTATTTTTGTATCCTTGTTTGTGTAATATAAGTATTAACACTAATTATAAGGTATTTTTCCAACAAAATGGACTACATTGTTGTCTTTTAAAATAAAATTATTATTATTATTATTACAAGCATAATGTAGCATAATTGGCCTTCGTGGGATTGCGGACGACTTGTAATACCCATTACCCGCTCTACTCGCCGTCCGGCCTTCCGGTAACCATTCAGACCGAGCCCGAGTCGTCAACGACACGGTGTGTTCCACGCGCGCCTCAAAGCCTACTACTGGAGCCATGGGTATACTTCCAAACGCGAAACCCAGGGTCTTGGAACGCAAGGCACAGCAGGATCATAAGACAAGTTTTAGTCAATAAAAGTCTGATACGACCTCCTGCTCTGCCCTAGAGCGCAAGCATGATTTCCCACCTTAAAAAAATATCATAATTAATTAATTAGCCTGGGACGAAGGCAACGAAGGAACAGGAGTGGGTTTTTAGTCAATAAAAGTCTGACACTATCTCCCGCTCCGCCCAAGAAATGTCATAAAATATGTGTGTCTTTGTCATAAAATGATTTTCCCACCCAATAAAAAAAAAAAAACACACGCGGGTCCAGTGCTTGTGAATGTTATATATATCACATGTCTTAGAATAATACCGTAGGGGCCCAACAGGGTCGAAGCCTACTGGGGCCATGGGTGATGCGAAAGAGATCCCCGGGGCCCTGGAAAACGAATGGCAAAGAAGGAACAGGAGTGGGATGCCATGAGATGATTTTCCCACCCGAAAAAAAAAAAAATGTCTTAGCATAATCAATAAGGTACCTTATTATCATAATTTCCACTAAAACTAAAGCAGCGCTACCAAAAGGAATAGATTCACAGTTCCTTTTTGGCAGCACTACTTTAAAAGAGTTAGAAACGACCTGAACGGAACATTGTGCTACATGCACATTTCAACTCTCTCGCAAACAACTAAATAAATCACCCTACTTTAGTTTGTATTGTGCACGCTTCTGTTCAAGGACTAGTTACTATGGAAAAACGTAATCATCAAATGGAGCTAACAATATGTGTGTTAATTTATAATATATATAATATATGTAAAAAAAGAAACTGACTGACTAATATGTCAACGCACTGCCTAAACTATTACGATTAGGAACGTGAAATTTTGCTCAAGGTTTCCACTTATGACGAAGGTGTGCAC
Organism: Mythimna pallens; assembly: GCA_961205895.1. Classification (NCBI taxonomy): domain Eukaryota; kingdom Metazoa; phylum Arthropoda; class Insecta; order Lepidoptera; family Noctuidae; genus Mythimna; species Mythimna pallens. Next base: position 15,190,954 of record OY540834.1, read on the forward strand.
AAAAAGAGGGTTTTACAAAATTCACGCCTAAAGGCATGAAACGGAGGTCCAAAGTCTGTATGGAGAAACCTACTTTCTTGCGGGTGAAGCTGCTAGCAGAAGCGAGTATAAAATAGATTAACCAAAGGTGATGACGCCACGAAGATGACGCTACAATTTCAAACCATTTCTAAACCTTGTAGCTAAAACAACAACTGTCATATGGGTCGATGTCCAAACTTAAACAACGCTTGCCGAAGTCGGCTTTTGGATCGGTGATCATTTTAACATTCAGAGATTTTTTGGCAAGTAATTTGAGGCATTACTACCAGAGTTATCGTTACAGATAGACCAAAAACAGGAAATTCAATACCTGTCTTTTCAAGGGGTATTATGTAATTCAATTACTAGAATATGGAGGTTAGATAGGGGTCACTCTATGTAAAATAGAGATAAAATAACAGTTTTCAGCTGAATTAGGATAGACTGAAAGTCGACCTGAAAATACTCGTAGTTAGGAAAAAGCTTAACAGAATATGAGATTTTTTTATTTATATTTGGTTAATGAATATAGTTAATAGCTGTTGTCGCGATTTCAACCGTGTCGTTACGTAGCGTTCTACGTGTGCAATACAACGTGATGCGGTGACTTAGTTCTACGTGCGCACGAAGTCGCCACTATAGCCGCTATTTATATAAAACAAGTCGCCGCAAGAGTTCACGGGAAAATATCAAACCAGGTCACGTAACCCCATCGCTTCGCTCATCACTGCACCGCACCCACGTACGGTTGATCACGTACGGTTGGCCGCCGTCAATTGTTTGTTCTAATCGCACCGCGTCGCTTAGCTAACGTTGAATCGGCTACGTAGGACACCGCGTTTCTATTGGTAGTAGCGTTATGCTCTATAACCTTAAGCTTTTCTCGGTAAACGGGTTATTCATCACAAAAATAGTTTCTCAATTCGAACCAGTATTTCCTGAGATCAGCGCGTTTAACCAAACAAACTCTTTAGATTAGGTACTAGCGACCTGCCCCAGCTTTGGACGTGTGTCGGGTTTTCTCTATTATAATATGCATCTAAACCTTCCTCATTAATTACTGTCTTTTTCCTATTGATGAAAACTTCATAAAAAAAAATTATACGTTAATTATACGTTAATACAGACAGACAGACGTGGTTGGGGGACCTTGTTTCCCCTATAAATATTTATTTCCATAAATAGTTTTAGGTCAACCGGTACGTGCCGGTCAAAAGGACATGTCAGATGACCAAAAGTTTACCTATGAAGTAGCCATGTTAATGTGCGAACCTTATTGAAGAAGTTTTAATCCCGAACATACATAAACTGAACCTACTAATAATTGATTGATTTGGGCGTAAAACCCAACCTCTATACGTAGAACTTATGCATTAGCTGATTATTATTTATGCAACGGATCCTCAACCCTTTTACGACTATACATAATACAAAGGGCGAGAAACAGTCGATTAATTCTCAAATCAGAGTGAAAGCTTCCTGGTTTGCAAACATGTACAGTGAACCATGGCCAAATAGGTCCTGCATATTTGCGATACCACTACTATAATTACAATGGAGCCTCGTCACTTTTGCATTAAAATACTTCTGTTCTAATACTGGGTTTGAACCTTATTACCTGAGATTTAAATTTCAAATTTTCTAACATAGGCCTCTAACTTGGGACTTTTTAGCTCAACAACCTTTAAAAATGGAAAAAATAAATATGTAATTATAATTTTAAAAATATTGATCTGGAGGCAGGTGGCGGATAGATGCGTTTGTAAATTGCAAACATTAGAATGCCTGCGCGAGGTTTTCGGTTAATAAGATAATGTCACTTTGAACCTGGCTATATGGGAAACTAGTTAAATGAAAAACTATTAGTGATAAAAGTCCCTTGAGATCCCAGTTTCGGTTACACTGTAGTATATTTTTACACTATAGTCTAAAGATGCCGCTGCCAAAAATTTCATAACCACCCAATGACGCTGATCACAAAGATTTGATTTTCATAGGCAAAACAAAATTACAGACAATTTAAATGTTAAAAAAGTAACTTCATGAAAAATTACAAATAAAAAGAATTTTCAAATAATCTGTTGCAGATGAAGTAGTCCCGCCGAAGTCCCGGATCTTTATCAAGAGTGAATAGGTTACTTCTAGGTAAGCGTGCTCCAGCGTCAACTACATCGTCACTTTCCACCAGGTGAGATGTTACTAGTGTGTTAGTTAGAAATCTTGTCAAGTAACAGAAGAAGGATGCACAGTTACACACACTGAAATATGACGTCACCACTATTAAGTTACGTGCGAACAAAAGCGATAGCAAGATGTTCCCAATACGCGCCCACTCTTCCTCATCCAATATTTGAATACTTATTGCTGCTTCCTTTAACAACCAATTTTCATGCTGTTTTCAAAAAATATTTTTATTTTGTATTATTTGTCGTTTAGTATAAAATCTATATAAATAAAATCAAAATACCACTCACTGATTAATCACGAAATCTCAAAAACTATAATACCCACAAACTTAACATTTGGCAGGTAGGTTCCTTATAGGGTGTAGACATCAGCTAAGAACAGATTTTACGAAACTGGAAGTTTGTATGGAGAAACCGACTTTCACGCGGGCGAAGCCGCTGGTAGAATCTAGCATTGTATAAAATAAACGCAGGAAAATACCCAATTATTAAGGGCCGTCTACGAGTAACCGTTAGCACTCATAAACACACACAGAGTCACTGACATGCTTTCTTTATACTATACCTATGGAAAGTTTTGACAGATCCATCTTTAGCAGTAACCAAAAATCATATCGACGCTCTGTGCTACAGCATCAGACTCTCACCAAGACTCATACTTATCTCCATTTATCACAGGAAGCAATAAAGATGCGCACAGCAATATATTTGCGTCTCGCTCTCGTATATCGTTGCTAATGATACTGTTCGCTAGTAAAAGGGAAGCTTTTAGAAATTGTGGACACGTTCTCTTGTTGCCGCAGGCACTTAATAGCACTTGTTTATTTCGGTTTTGACAAATCGTTTCGTACGCATCGTCTTAAGTGAGTGATTTGTAGCGGAGCTGTGGGCGGTGAAGCGACAAAACGCAATACTAATTGACGGAAAACAAAAGTAATGGCAAAAACCCAATATCGTACTAGCCACTTGCGACTTAAATTACCAATCCATACCACGACTATGACAAATCATTTACTGGCTTTCAGGCTGCTCATCTGTGGAATGAATTACCAGACACAATTAAACGCGCTCAATCGTTGCCTGTTTTTAAAAGACTCGTTAGGGAACATTACCTGTCGCTGTGAATATTGATAGTCGTGATTCATATTTTTGTCTATAGTTTTCAATAATGATGTATGTATATATGTACCTATTATATAGCATATGTATATATATGTGTATCTATTATAATAAAATATGTTTAATGCTGGTTTTGTCACACCAATGACAGCCCCATTTCTTGTCCAGGTAATTACTGTCCATTCCAGGTTGCCTGGAAGAGATTGCGGAATGCGATAACGCCGCCCATTGTATGTACGTATGTGTTTTAGTTTCCTTTTATGTTTGTATTGGTGTACCATAAAGGATATAATAAATACTTAAATAAATAGCCAGGCAAATATCACCACAGCGATTATTCTATTTATGATTTTTTTAATTTGACAGCATGGCTAGCGGAGTGGCTATGCGATTGGCTGCTGCTCATGGGTTTGATTGCTGCAGGGAACAAATATTTGTATGGCCTACAGATTATTGTTCCGGGTCTAGGTGCCGAGTATGTGTATGTCCTGTGCAACTGACAGGTTGGTAGATACAATTTAGTATTAACAACAAACACACATTAACAATGAATTAACTGTTGGTGACATTTTTCATACGCTTTTTTCTGATCTGATTTTATTGATCTTTTGATGTCAACCATCACCAGTTCATAAGCATTCCTAAAGTGTACGTGGTATTTATGTGGAATGACTGCATAATTTGTGCATCCGCTTTTTTTTGACCTCTGTAAATACGTTCATGTGTTTCGACCAGAGTTTCGAACCGAATTAAACTTGCTTCCAATTCGGCGTTAGCGAGATATATCTTCACTATCCTGCACAATCCTAATGCTCCTCAATACCTTCGTAAACGTTTTGAGTACCTCGTCCCGAGCGGTAAACCTTGTCACACTACCTTTTCTCCTCGGTCATACTTCCAGCCGCTATGATGGCTCCTTTTCTGTAACTCCAGTGCATCTCTGGAACTCTCCTATACTCTCTTCGCGACCGCCCTTCTCTGGATGTTGTCAAGAGGAAACTTAAAGAGCACCTCCTTTAATTATTTGCATAATATTAGTATGTGTAATATAATTATATATTAGACTTAGTTATGTAGGTTTATATTGTGCACTAGATCCTACTCTTGAGTATGTTTTCTCTCTATAACTCAAAGGTTTGCTGGGAGAAAACTCATTACTAAGTCAAGCTCTCCTTTGTACATGAACATTCTATATCATCGTGTACGATGTTATTTTTAGGCTTCCATACTTTAAAAGGAAAAAGCGGAACCCTCTGTCTCTCTGTCTGTCAAGACCCTTTATCTCAAGAACGCGTGGAGGTTTCGAGTTGAAATTAAAACTATATATTCAGGTCTGCGGTCCCTTAAAGCTGTGAAAAAATTAAACTTCTTAGTTAACGAAAAAAAAAGATAAAACCGTTCGTGTTGCAAAAATCGTAAATTTGATACTGCTAAGAAAATCGAAATTAATAGACTACTCCCGGTTGACCTAGAACCCTGAAATTTGGCATGAATCAAGGTCTTATAGCACAAATATAGGAATAAATATGAAATTTGAGAATTTGTAGTTACGTCACAAAAAAACTTTATCTATTCGGAAAAACCTTCGAGAGTCAATTCGGGAATTGAACTATTTACATAATTTAGTTTGTACGGGACCCTCAGCGTGCGAGTCCGACTTGCCCAGTTCTTTTGTATACAATAATTAATTAAGAAGATTTTTAGAATCGTTTTTGACACGTCCTTATTTCAGGCTACTCTTAGCCTCGTAATGCATTGCATTTTCGACTCACAAAAGCTTAAGATATTTTCAGTTGATACACATGTAGCGCTATGGCGGTCCATTGTCGCATACTATCTGATGCATGAACGATTAATCAAGAGGAACATCACGTAAGACGATATATTACTTAAGCCTGTCTGGTTTTACAGAACGGATTGCTAAAGTGGATTATACAGCAGTGTTTCCACATGTTAGCAGGGGTTACTTTTTGTTTTTGTATTCCTGCTGATATTGTTGGGTAACGTTTTGTTTTTGTAATTCTAATCATGGTAGCTGTTGACTTGCTTGTATTGTCAGTAATTTCTTTGAAATTATAGTCTGTGTATTGTTTTTATTTTTTTGGCGACATTTGGGGGAGGCCTATGTCCAGCAGTGGACGTCTATCGGCTGAAATGATGATGATGATGATTGTTTTTGTAATCTAATGTTTTTTTGGATTTAAGATTTATTGTGAAGAATAGACGGAAGAATCAATTCGCTACATTGTTTCTCGTTGTTCTCGTCTGTCTAACAGAGAGTACTTGCATACTTACTACATTACAGCCTTATAGCCAGGATTATTCATCAGCAGCGTACTCTGAAATACTCTCTTATGGAGTCGCAAGTGCTGTAATACAGATATGTGCGCGACCCAGATTTCGATACTGGCCATATTACATTGTACTGGTATCGGATTTGAAAGCTTAAGTTTCGGTACATTATTTTTACTTTTGGTAAGCTCGCATGCAGTGTGGTGGCCTGGTGATAACGATCCCAACTTACGAGAAGTAAGTAGGTCGCGAATAACCCAGTCAAACCCAGTCAAACACATGACTTTATACAATTTATTTCATCACCACTGCTCTCAAAACTGTGAAGGAAAACATCGTGAGGAAGCCAACAAATCTTAGAACCAAAAATTTGGAGATATGTGGCATACACCAATCCGCACTGGGCCCGCGTAGTGGATTACGGCCCATTCCCTCACCTAGTGAAGTGGCCTGAGTCCCAGCAGTGGGAACATTATAAGGTGGATTATGCTATGCTAACTAGGTATATCACCTGATGGTACAAGATGATATTGGTGACAATGGAGCACGATCGCCTGCAACTAATTTAGGTATGGTAAATATATGCCCCAGTCAGTAACGTGCCCCACTTGCAAAACTTAGACACGCTGTCTACGACACATTTGCTCAAACTCATTTATATTGTTCATTTCAATCAATATTCATACATTCGTTCGCGTGAAGCCATCTTGCCGTTGTTCATTGCGCTAAAAACTTAATTATTGAATCGTTAAAACAGTCCAAGTAAAAACATATTTTTCCATAAAAAAACCCTTTGTTTAATTTATCATAATCACACGCATTTAAAATTTGGAGCTTATCCGATCTGGTTAGTTCATAAGTATGACGGCGATGTAAACTATACAACGCGGGTTCAACTTGCGTCGTATAGTTCATGTAATTTTAAATACATGTCTTAGTTTTACTAGAGGGGCATATTTACTGACAGGGGCATGTATGCCTGGTTTACTTTAGCTATTTCTTTGATAAAGAAAGTCTTTAGGAGTGCTTATCCAAATAAGAAATTTCTCAGAATTATTTCAGAATAGTTAATTCCCAAAAAATTACTTAGGTACATTGAAATATTTCTAAGAAATTAGGACAATTTATTCAACTTAAACCTAAACCAAGATTGATTGTTGTGATACTAAGCTCAAAATAATGATGATGGAATAATAAGTTTTATTCAGCTACATTTCATTTTCCTAAAATATAATTAGATTCTTCTTCTTTTAAGACTTTTTGACTAAGTAATATATTTTCTGTTTTGACTTTAGTATCTCGCACTTAAAAGATTGTTTATGGAAAAGTTTTCCTTTAAAAAATGTTTTTTCTTTTAATTTACTGAGGCTGTATTAATGTCCTTTGGGATAATGAATGCTTGTGTTGTTTCAGAAATATTTTTTATTGTAACCTTTATTTCTAATGGTAGGAATATTTCCTTTAATAGTCATTAGGGTAAATTGCAAGCTTTATTAATACAATTTTTTATATTTTATGTGTATGTTTCATAAAACTAAACCAAGTATATTTTTATAAGTATGTTTTTTTTATTTGTTGTTTTAGGTAAATATTTTAAATATTTACGAGTACTTTCGCTCTTCAGTTACAGTTCCACAGACATGTTCTGTATTGAAGAAAAAATTAGGGCTGTGGACAAACAGTGACGTTAGCAACTGCTTGATTTCAATCAAAAATTCTTGAATGAAGTCTATACCAGTGTACGGTAAGTCCCCACTTACCGCCATGATTATGGCGTGCACACCCTTCTTGAAAGGTGAGGATGTCGTGACGCAAGTCCTGCACCGGATTCAGTTGGAAGAAACACCCGGGTATCGTCATTGTGAGAACCGCCCAAAGGACATAGTCGAGCATACGGTAGAGGTGTGCCCCGCTTGGGCACGATTAAGAACGGAGAAGACGGATAAGAACACGGCGGTCCTCCGCCGTGTTCTTATGAAAGTGATCTGCGGCGCCGATTTCTCGCGCTGGTCCCTTGTTCAAGTCATGATTTATTGACTGCAAAAAGTAGTGGTCCGAACTGGTATCTATAAATAACATTACTCATTAGTTATTTACTATTTGTGTAAGAAATTTTAGTTTACCTGTATTTCTTAATGGGTAAGCACATTTTAATGGCTGGTTCGAGGTGGCTTGCAAAAAGAAAAAGAGTATAACAAATACAAATCTATTACCTACTATACCTACTTCAACACTATGTTCTTTCTCTTTCTAACCAATAAATATTATATTTAATTGGTCTGAACCCCTTGTCAACACTTGACTGAAATCCCTAGTATGGTTACAGTTACTGTATTTTTTTAGCCTTGCGCTCCTAAGAGCACACGTATCACGTTATATTACTGAAACACACCTTCCAATATAAATAAAAGGATAATAAACAGTTATTATTGAGATCCTTAAAACAGTCTTTCCTTTGGTGTCCAGAACTTGGGGGGAGAGCTTTTGTCCAGTAGTAAGAAAGCCAAGAAGCCAAGAACCCTAAATAAAAATGCAACCACATTAGTATGTTTTTTTTTTGTGTGGCCTCTCGCAGGTCAACCTAGGAGATTGTCGGCTGCTTAACCGGACTTGCCTGTGGCGGCCTCGATTTAAGAATTAAGAACATTAGTATGATTCCTGAAATACAAATTTATATCTAGTTTAGGTAGAATCCAATTAATGTACCTTTACCTCTAGTTAAAGCCATTAATTTATAAATATTTATGTAAATTAACGAATTCAATTCAATATATGCTAAACACACCGTCTCTTCGTACTTACATGCTGCCAATCTCTACCATGAAGACGTCTCCACAAAATTAATTGATAGGTACGAGATGCCTTAACAAAAGCAATTCAATACCAATTAAACTAGTAAGCTTTCCATAACGCTATGTATATAAGTATTTTGATTAATCTCTGTAATTACTGGATAATAACTCACGTCATTACAGTACCTATTTAATCGAACAATAACTGAGCAACGCTTTGTAATGAACTTGCAGATTATTTTGATTGTAAACACGCAAAACTAAAATTAGTAGTAGTTATAAGTACTTGTGAAAAGTGATTAAGCAAAATTGTAAATTCTGTGGCTTTAGTGAAAAAGGTATAAGTCTGATTTTGTCGAAAATTAGTTAAGTATACCAAAGAAACCAGAAAAAAATTGCTCTATCGTTTAGTGATAACAAATCTAAGTTATTTCTAAAAATAAAAAGTCACTTGGTTTAGAATGATCCAACTAACACAAAATAAAGAAAGCTGCAAAAGTTGGTTTCAAGAACAATTTTTTTTTTTTTTGTATTTGTATTTTTTTTTTTAATTGTGTTTTTAATCTAAATTAATATAAACTACCAACGTTTTAATTAGGTTTATCAAAACAATAACACCTGTTCCTTAAATATGGTTAAGTAGGTAATGATATTACTAGACATTAGACATATTATATTCGTTTTCACCAAAATAAAGAGATAAAATCAATATTATTTTTAATTACTTGTATTATAAAAATTATTCTAAATACATATCCCTTTTCATTTGTGCAAATTAACATTTATTAGCTTCTGATAGAAGGGGTATAACTTATATTATAGCCTCAAATAATTCATTTTGTGGTTAGTGTAAGTCACCATCTTAAAAACCATTAACTTTACATAAAAAATAACTTAATAATAATAAAGAGCATAAACCGTTTACCTATAAAAAAAAACAACATGCGTATTTAATTTGGTAGCGGTTTAAATCTCATACGATGTTATACACGCAATTAAGAGCGCGCGGAGTGTCTCCTGTAAACTTGCATTTTTGGACTTTGACCCTTTTCACTAGGGCCACCAAATTAACATGTATACTCGGATCTTTCATAGCTAAAATAGTCGAAAATAGCAAGTTCCAAACGTCGAAATCTGAAGATGCACATAGGTTTACAAAATCGGAAAACAAATATCGGAACTCAAACAAAAATGAGCATTACACCAAGTAAGTCGTGGTGATGATAGAAGGAGTTAGAAGGTTACTTACTAGTGGAAGAGACAAGAACCGGAAGAAGTAAATCGTCCGATGGCGAGACGGGAGACGATATTACCGCTATCGGGAAACTTGGGTTTGGGTGGCACAGAAACATGGTAATAAGAACTAAAGAAATTAAGCCTATTGTCAGTAGTGAGCTAAGTGAGGTTGTGGATGATAATGCAAATAGTCAATTAGCTAACTAAAATTCGAGACATATTTACGTGGCAGCAAAAGCTATAAATTATAACTCCAAAAATAAAATCGACATCTTTGTCTTTATTAGGTTTAAAATTAACATAATATAACTTTTAGACTAGAATTCTGAACTTAAGAACCTAAATTAATAACTCGGTGAAGTAATTAATAATTTCTTATAGTCTTTAATAGCGAGTCTGCAATTGACAAATTCAAAAATTTTACTTCAACCACAATCCGTTTTAGCTGCCAAATATTTTACATTAAGTGTGTAGTTCAAAGAATCATTAGCATAAGCAAAATCACTATTATAATATTTCCACTGAAACAGAAAGGAGAAACATTAAAGGAGTTTTAATACTGAGTGATTAATTCTTATTTAAAATGTCGGATTCCATTTCTTTTGAGATGGAAACTCATCAGGAGGAGCAGTGGTGACCTAGTAGAAACAGGCTAGGCTTATGAGTTGTAGGTCGCGTGTTCAAACTCAGCCAGGCGCATTACTTTGGGTAATTGATTTCATTACCACTGCTCTCAAAACGTTGAAGGAAAAGCAACATCGGGAGGAAACCGGCATATACTAGACTAAAAAATCCAAAGACATGAGACATCAACAAATATACACTAGGCCTCGTACGTACGACCAATTCCTTCTTCCTGCGAAGCCGTAGGAACATTGTAAGGCTGATTATACTTTGCTATGCTATGGAAAATCATCAAATAACTCCTCTCGCTCTAGGTTGAGCGAGTGTCAGACTTTTACTGACTAAAACCTTTCGTGTTCCTTCATTTATCCTTTGCATTCCAGGGCCATAACAACTCTTTCGATTAATCTGCAACTCTTTCGAACCAAAAAAGGCATTCGAAATTTTTAGTTAAAGATACGATTTATGCAAAAACAAATTTTGGAAAACAATCAGCAGTTTAGTATTGTTTTGTTTGCATAATTCAATAAAATGTCGGAAACACAAGCTTTTCTTTTTAAAGAGTTGTCATTTTGCTTTTAGCGATTATTCTACCCGTTTTATCACCCTATGTAATATTTCCTTCAACATCTTTTCTGTAACATATTGTGGTGTACATAATAAAAGGTATTTTATTTATTTTAGCTTGTGACCTAATTCTGGAAAAAATTTGGACAATATTAAAAAAAAAAACAAATCTTTAAATAAGATTCCATCACATCATAATCATTATCTCAGCTAAAAAACCTCAACAGTTGGACGAAGGGCTCCTCCAAATGTCACCAGGACATTTTTCCAAATGTCACCAGGACATTTTTCCAAATGTCACCAGGACATGTTTCCAAATGTCACCAGGACATTTTTCCAAATGTCACCAGGACATTTTTCCAAATGTCACCAGGACATGTTTCCAAATGTCACCAGGACATTTTTCCAAATGTCACCAGGACATTTTTCCAAATGTCACCAGGACATTTTTCCAAATGTCACCAGGACATGTTTCCAAATGTCACCAGGACATGTTTCCAAATGTCACCAGAACATTTTTCCAAATGTCACCAGGACATGTTTCCAAATGTCACCAGGACATTTTTCCAAATGTCACCAGGACATGTTTCCAAATGTCACCAGGACATTTTTCCAAATGTCACCAGGACATGTTTCCAAATGTCACCAGGACATTTTTCCAAATGTCACCAGGACATGTTTCCAAATGTCACCAGGACATTTTTCCAAATGTCACCAGGACATTTTTCCAAATGTCACCAGGACATGTTTCCAAATGTCACCAGGACATTTTTCCAAATGTCACCAGGACATTTTTCCAAATGTCACCAGGACATTGGTCCTATGCACCTCACATCTATCAGTTTACCCCGACCCTCACCAGGTCATCGCTTCACCTTGTGTTTTGTTCGATACGTCCGTAGTAACCTTGGTTTACCAGTGGATACCTTCATTTTAATTCGATAATACAAGGAAACTCTGAGCATAGCCCTTTCCTTTGCTTTTTGAGTAACTTAGAGCAATCCCTGGATTCTGTTTATAAATAGGAAAAATATCGCTAATAAATTCAATAGTAACAAACGATGTCCTCAAACACCAGCTAATAAGCTAATTATGGACATGTTACCTGACACCTGCCTTGTCTAATGATACAATAATAATAATTAGCACACAAATACCAAACAGTTAATTACTAATGATCTGTCAGAATGTCATATCTAATGGCGGGGAAACATCATTATGGACTATCGGGAATTTCTGGCCTGTAGCGGTTTTGCTCGCCTTGAACATAAATAATAGTAATAATATATTTATTTCACAAAGTGAGATACAATCTATAACAGTTACAATAGATAATGATATAATTTAGGAGATAAAAGAAGAGTGTTCTAGCTTACTAGCTAGGTTACATACTAACTTGTATTAAGGTTCGCCAGCATAAGGGCGGAATTCACCAATAAAACTAATCGCGTTTTAACGTTTGGCTCGCATAATCGCGTTTAGCCGCTGTCACTAGTGTTACTTGTCTGTATTTTTCTTTTGTTGTATTTTTACAAGTACAAGTAAAAATTTGTATTTTTCTTTTGTTGTATTTTTACATACTCACTACAGTAATATAGGAATACTGAGAGAATGCCTACGACCGTGATATTCATTATTTAACACGTTTGTGGTCATAATAATTATGTTATACATAGTGGAAGTGTTAGTATGTGCGTTTTATATGTTTAGTGTGTGTATGTTTGTGTGAAGTACCTATTGGAAGTTATTCAGTGCGGAAAAACGCCGAGTTACAGCTTTAAATCTTTTATGTATAAGTGCTTGGAATAAAAAAGCCGCATGAAAAATATGCACGTAACGGAGGTGAGAATGTTGAGATGGATGTGTGAAGTGGGTAAAGTTATAAATGAATATATTAAAAGAAGTTTGAAAGTGGCCACTTTCAAACTCCCTTTAATATATTCTGCAAAGTTGAAAAGGAATCGTTTACCTTGGGACGGTAATGTAAAGAGGAAGGATGAACCGCATGGTACTAAAACAGTTACGAATATTCAAGTGGACAGATGATGCAGGAGACAAAGAGGAAGGCCAAAGACAAAATGGATGGACTGTGTGAGGTCCGATATGAAAGCAAAAGGTCAAAGTTAACTCAGTGATAGCATGACGGTTGACAGGGCCGAGTGGAAGAAAATAACATATTGCGCCGCCCGAAGTAACACGAGACAAAGGAAGGAAGATGATGATTTGCCAGTGCTCGTATCAAGAGGAAAATAGGCTGTTGTTTCATATAACATACATTGGTGGTCAATTTAGTTTAGCTAAACCGTAAATGCATTACAACTTAGTAGAGAAAAAGTTAGGCAAATGCTAATTTACAAATTTATAGAATAAAGTACTCTGATTTTTTTTATTTGAAGATGGGACATTATAAAATAGTTTCTCTCGCTCTGGCTCCGCTAGGAGTGTCGAACTTTTATTGACTGAAACCCATCTGTGTCCCTCAAGTTTTTGCGTTACAGAGCCGCTGAAAGTTTTTCGAACAATTCCACAGCCCTAGCTGTACAGCTTCATACATAACAAATTTAATATTGTAAAATATATTACATAACATAACATAATCAGGTTTTTCATGTTTTCACAGCTGGGACTCAGGCCTTCTCTCTAGGAGAGGGAATGGACCGTAATCCACCACACGGGCCCAGCGCGGGTTGGTGGATGTCAAATATCTTTGAATGTTTTAGTTCTAGGATATACCGGTTCCCTCAAGATTTTCTTTCACCGTTTTCGGTGAGTTTTTAACCCACGACCAACAACTTGTAAGTAGGGGCCAGAGAAAACGTTAATACTACTAGTACTCATAGATTAAGCATATTGGAAAAAAAAATTGCAATAGGTTAACAATGATAATTGTCTTTACAGCCTTATTTGCGGTTTGAATACGGCCTTTAGAAAACAGAAAATTCACCTCGATATTAAATTGAATCTTATACAACTATTTTTCTCTGTCGTATTAGGTGTATCTTTTGAACTCCGCCTCAACTATCTTCAAAAGATATTGAGGTAAAGGCCAACAAAAGGAGAACTTCGAAAAATAAAATCGACCATCTATTTGATAACTTGAGTGTTATTTTATTCTCTGTTGTACCAAATCAATGAAAAGTTTTCGAGTAAACTAAGCACTTTTGGAATTAACTTAGAGTCTGTTTTTTCTTTCGTTGTTGTTATTTTGATCAACGTAATTGTGTTTGGTGACTTATGCAATTTGAGGTTATGTTATTCGATAACATATAAGAGTTGCTGACGATTCAGATACCACCAAATTCAGATTAAAAAAATGTCTTTTATGTGCCAATTCAGATACTGTGTCCGAACATATTGCGTCCGAATCGTTATAGTAATAGCTTTCATTTATTAAAAAAAAATCTAGGTATTAACCCTGTATCGTGAGTGCGTTCACAAATATGTCAACTGACACGCAAGACTTCCAGAACCATACATATTCTTTTTCCAATTAGATAACCAATATGCAATGATTGGTATCATATCTGAGGGAACAAAACATTTTGCACTTATCATCATGAAAAATGGCATTATAAAGAATACTCCTTAAGTTGCCATTTACGTTGCAGGGCCACTGTAATTGTATTGAAGAATTCCGCAACCCTAGCAGGCCCTTCTGGAAGCAACAGGCCTTGATCTCATGCACGATCTGCGCATGGAGATGCAACGCCGTGACAAGTCGCAGCATGGCGGACGGAGCTCCGGTGGGTTCTCATGGTGAAATGGCGACAGCGACTATCGCGACCCAGTGCTGGGCACGCCACAATTATGGCGGTGAGTCCCCTCATTGAGGCGTGGTTGGAAAGACCTCATGGCGTCCTCACCTTGCGCATAACGCAGGTTCTCACCGAACACGGGAAGTTCGGGAAGTTCCTTCACCGAATTCGTGCGGAAGCGACGCCCGGGTGTCGCCACTGTGTGGACCGCCCGGAGGATACGGTGGAGCACACGGTGGAGGTGTACCCCGCTTGGGAAGAGCAACGCCGTGACCTCGTGGGGGCGATCGGGGATCGGGGGTCCGGAGCGAGGAGGAGTGGCAGACGGTCGCCTCCTTCTGCGAAGCAGTAATGCTAGTAAAGGAGGCGGCCGATCGCGTGAGGCAACGGCAACGGTCCTCACGCCCCAACCGCCGCCGGGATTCCGATCCCGATTTCCGGCCACCGTAGGCGCGGGCTTGCGGACGGCGCGCAATGGGTGGCCCGCCGTCTGACCGTCTGGTAACCGTCCGGACCAAGCCCAAGTCGTCGACGGCGCGTATTGTTTCACGCGCGCCTCAGGGAGATGTCAGCAAATTGTAGGGGCCCAGCAGGGTCGAAGCCTACTGGGGCCATGGGTAGTGTGAAAACGAAAACCGGACCCTGGGACGAAGGCAACGAAGGAAGAGGAATGGGTTTTTAGTCAGTAAAAGTCTGACACTATCTCCCGCTCAATCTTATGACAAATTCCGCCCAAGAGCGGGATTTGTCATAAGATGATTTCCCCACCTAAAAAAAAAAACCCTGACGTCTTTTTGAGGCGCGCGTAAAACACAACGTGACGTCATCTCAGGTTTGGTCTCCTGACGCTCGGACGACGACCTACCTATTGCTCGCTGTCCATAAGCTCAAACCAACGGTGGCCAGAAATCGCCCTCTTCGCGAATTATGACTCCCGTGGCTTCTTCGGTGGCGTAATGATTTGTTCTACATGCACAACGCCCACATACAAAACTAAAATTAGAATATAAAACTTAGTTTACTATGTTACTTGCATCCGGCCAGAAGTGGCTAAGTTCTATCTCCCATTAGCCACCTAGTTTGTAGCGAATCTAATGCTGCCAGTGACAGAATATTCTTCGGTAACACACGAAGTTTACCTAATCTAAGTTTCTAAATTGAACATGAAACCTGTCCATACTCCAACTGTTCTCTATTTAGTTTCCAACAATACAATTGCTCTATTGGTTCTAACCATGGATCGGAAACCGAGAGGCAATGTTTATAATTACCGGGGTAGCCATGTTATGCTAATTGTAGTAGGTGGTTCGCATAGCAATCAAACGCAATAGTGGGAGAGCGTCACTCGACTATCTTGCTCTAGTATACATATTGTTATCTATATCTTCTATCTATATATATATAAATGAATTGCTGTTCGTTAGTCCTGCTAAAACTCGAGAACGGCTGGAACCATACGATATTTGAGATAGTCCAGTGAGGGTTAAAACGGTGAGTAAATATGAAAAAATTCACAAAAACGAATACACCGCGATCTTTAATTAAAATGTAATTTTAAAATGCATTATGCTAGTTCTGGTAATGCCAGTAGATGGCGTTATCTTTTGACTAGGCGGTACGAAGTTTGTTGGGTCAGCTAGAGAAATTGACGGACAGATGAATCAACATAGCATAGCATAGTCGGCCTTATAATGTTCCTACTGTTGGGACTCAGGCCTCCTCTCTAGGAAAGGGAGTAGGCCATAATCCACCACGCGGGCCCAGTGCGGGTTGGTGAATGTCACATGTCTTCGAATTTTTGGTTCTAGGACATGCCGGTTTCCTCACGATGTTTTCTTTAACCGTTTTGAGAGCAGTGGTGATTAAATAATTACACAAAGTAATGCGCCTGGCAGGGGACGAATCAACGCACAGCCGAAACTACTGGGACTAGGAACTTGTAATTTTGGCCAAGGTTTCCTTTTATGATGAAGGCGAGTACTAAGAAATGATTTTCCAATATTAAGAACCTAAAGGTATGAAACAGGGGTCCAAAGTGTATAAGGAGAAACCTACTTACGCGGGTGAAGCCATTGAAAGATGCTAGTTATATTATATTTAGCCTGTACTGTACCACTACTATACAAAAGACTCCCTCCATTTCTTCCATTGTTCCCGGCTGTAGGTTAATTTCAAGGTTCTTTCAGATCCTAAGAAGAAAGATAAATCGTCCGGCTATACATTTTATAGAGGACCGATTTTTTCTTATTAACTCCACAGAGAGTTAGTAGAAAGAAGAAACGCATTTTTTTTTTGCGATTGTTTATGTACCCTACTATAACACTTAACGGTAAATGAAGCTGGGCTGGGAAAACGGACTGAATATTTTGTTTATTCTTTAGTTTAGTGGTTTCTAAACTTTTTCGCAGACCACTGGTAGTCCAATATATTGGCCGTAAATTTTTTAATATAATCAAAATATAATTAACATTAATGCAAATTGATTTTATTTTTCCACAAAATACAAGTTTTGAATATGATAGATAAGTCATTTTAAAGATAAATTTTCTTTTAGATTTCTGGTTCCTGCTAACAATAAAGTGGTCTCAAGAATAAAAAAAAGTTGGATACCACTGCTTCAATTGCTATTAAAAAAAATAAAAAAAATTACATTAGTGTTTGTATCTAGCTTGTTGAGCTTTGCTTACATAATAATGCGGAACAGTATTTTTGTTCATTTAAACTGTCTGGAATTGCCTGTCGGATTAAAAAAAAAATCTTTTTGTATAGGATAGATACATAGTGTAGGCTATATAACACCACGCTACAATCCATGGGAGCAGAGCAGTACCAAAAGATGCGGAGACAGTTAATAATTTATATTACTAAAAAGTAAGTTAGAATAATATATCTACTTATAAAGTTCTAGAAACTTCTAAAAACGTCAAAAGTAATTTTACTAAAACCCTTTTTGATATCCAGAAACCTTAAAACACTAACACAAAACCTGCTCAGAGTGAAAACAAAGTAATAAAAACGGTTTAAGTACCCGAAGTTTATACAGCAGTACATTCACAGTTGAAAGTCGAACAGTTGGCACGGTTCTTGAAGAGACAACTCTTATAAATATAGGGGAAAGGACCGTCATTACTAACAGCCGACGTCAATTTGCACGCCGGGTCGGACATTACACGATCGATACTAGAATTCAGTACCTAGCTTTTTAGGCAAAGGTTGCCTAAGATAAACATCTGGATGTGGACTGAATTCGATTTAGGCAAAGCTATTGAAAATCTATAGACGGTAGAAAAATGACCTTTGCGATACCGTATGGTGATTTACTGCGACTGTGAGTTTTGTAAAGTATCGTTGGTTTAGTTATCTATACAATACATATAAAAGGAGAAACTGACTGACTGACATATCAACGCACAGCTAAAACTACTGGGACTAGGAGCGTGAAATTTTGCACAAGGATTCCTTTTACAAAGTAGGCGAGTACTAAGAGAGGATTTTCCAAAATTCAGCCCCTAAAAAGATGAAATGGTGGTCTAAAGTTTGTATGGAGAAACCTAATTTCACGAGGGCGAAGCTGCTGGCAGAAGCTGTTTATATAAATAAAAATAGGCAATAGCTAGTTTTAAGAGACTGATTTCCAATCTTTATTAATTTAAGATAGGTATTATTTTTCATTACTTTATTTTTTATAGTCATTTACATTTTGTTAAATCAAATGCAGAGAAAAAGAAAATTTACTTATATCTCAACTCCGGTCACTTGGACTCACGACTTGGGCTCGGTCTGGACGGTTACTGAACGGTCGGACTGTGAGCTGCCAATTGCTGGCCGTCCGCAAGCCCACGCCTACGGTGGCCGGAAATAAGGATCGGGATCCTGACGACTGGTATCTACATTAAGTTTCGATTATTTAAATTTAAGACAACTTTTGTAACAATGGTTCAATAAATTTATAAATTTATTATCTAAACTAATATTTTAAACAAGAAACATTATTTTCATGGTTGTTTGTAAGAGGCTCAAAATGCTGCCCAACTTAAGTTAGACTAGATAGGACATGCCTGCCGCATTCCTGACGAGCCTTAGACCCGTAAAATACAAAATTGGTGCCCTGACATTACAACAGGGCCACAGCAAACCACAAAGGACCTGGCGGCGGGATGACCTAGATGTGTTCCTTAATAATTGAAAAAAGGAAGCGAAATTCGTGACCGTTGGAAAGAATGAAGGGAGGTCTTTCCCCAGCAGCGAAACAATATGGACTTGTAGTAACTATACGTTTTAAGAGGTAATATCCGGAAGTAGACAGGAACAGGTTGCATTTTGGAGAGTGTGCGCGGGAATTGCATGACTTGATTCCACCATCTCTCTTCTACCATCGGACCAACCGACGTTTGGCGAGTATCTACACTTACGTTGTTGAAACATCTACGGTCCGGACTAAGCGCTTCGCCACGTCGTTTATACCGCGTACATCGAAGGACTGGAACAATTTGCTTGCCGTGGTCTTCTCATCCGATTTTAATTTGGGTGTCTTCAAGGCTAGAGTAAATAGGCTCTTA
Source organism: Mythimna pallens (assembly GCA_961205895.1). Lineage (NCBI taxonomy): Eukaryota > Metazoa > Arthropoda > Insecta > Lepidoptera > Noctuidae > Mythimna > Mythimna pallens. Next base: position 15,210,105 of record OY540834.1, read on the forward strand.
ATAAACTAGTGCGCCTGCACTAGTTTGTTAAGAGCCTATTCACTCTCACCATCAACGATTGCATCACTGCTTACCATCAGGTGGGATCGCAGTCAAGCACTAGTTTGTATCAAATTAAAAATAAAGTAGATACCGTGACATTTACTAAGCAGACTCAATTTCTCTCCTGATATCATTATACTAACCGAGTGCTGGCTTGATACTACGTCAGTCTGCCCGCATATCAACAGCTACACTTGTTTCTACTCAAAACAATACTACAATCAAAACGATGGGATAGTCGTTTATACTAAATCATCTCTCCAAGCCAATGTTTCTGAACCTCCTTTCAAAGACTCAAACTGCGTAACTATAGATATTGGTAATGCACTATCTATCATTGCATTATATAGATCACCATCATTCGCTAACATAAGCAACTTCTGCGAATCTCTAATAGACACAATGAATTCTTGCAAGGGTTATACCTGCGCTATAGTTGGTGATATCAACCTGGATATTAAGCCTGGCTTCTGTGATAATCGCTCCACCGACTACTTAGATTTAATCAGCCATCATGGATACTATCCAGGTCACACCTTCCCAACTCGTGGCAATAACTGCCTTGACCACGTTCTGCTCAAAACTCAAAAACCCGCCACAGTTATTGTCTGTGAAACAGGTATAACCGATCATGAAACAGTTTTATTCAGCATACACAGAGAGTTACCCAGGACTCCTATTAACAAAACTCTAACTAAAATAAACTATCAAAACTTAATGGAGGACTTAGAAAATGAATCTTGGAACTGGCTCTATGGGTTATCCAATGTCACGGCCGCATTTGAGGGTTTTGTTGAGACCTTGACAACCAAAATAAATAATCAAACTACTAAGAGCACTTACCGCAATTCAGATATTTTAATCAAGCCATGGATTAGCAAAAACCTCTTAAAATGTATCAGGCGTAGGGACTCGCTGCATATCAGAGCTAAGAAAAAGGAAAATCTCGACAACCCAGTCATACAATTAGAGTACAAAAAGTACCGAAATTATTGCAACAATATTTTAACTAATCTAAAATTAGACTACGGACGAAAACAGCTAAAAGATACCAAGGAGGACTGTAAAAAAATGTGGTCTGAAATTAAGAAAATATGCAATATCAAAGATAAAAAATCTAGTAACATTGAGCTATTGGCAAATAACGATAACCCTGTTAGTACTCTAAATAAAGTCAACGGATATTTCACAACAGTCGGCGAAAAACTCGCAGCAAACACACTTAGGGAGCTAAAGTCAACTGAAACTCAATTAGCCAACAGCATTGGAAAGTACTCCCCTATTAACAATCCTAACGCCTTTTTCTTGTCCCCGACAGATGAACACGAAATTAGCAAAATAATTACTAATCTCAAAACGACATCAGCCTCTGGCCCAGATGGTATTAACAACAAAGTACTCAAACACTGCATTCATCTCCTGGTCAAACCCATCGCCTTCCTATGCAACTTAAGCCTATCTCAAAGCATGGTCCCTGACTGTTTAAAAGTAGCAAATGTCTGTCCGATCTATAAAAGCGGTGATCCTAAAACTCCAGCCAATTATCGACCAATCTCTCTGCTAACTGCTCTTTCGAAAATTCTTGAAAAAGTAGTTAATAAGAGACTATTGAGCTACCTGGAGAAAAATAGATTACTTTCCGATCAACAATTTGGTTTCCGAGCCGGTAGGTCCACGGAGGATGCAGTCACAAATCTAGTCGATTTTATTACTCACAATCTAGATCAAGGCATGGCGTGTACTGGCATCTTCCTGGACCTCGCAAAAGCGTTCGATACAGTCTCGAGAAAAATACTGATCCAAAAAATGTCTTTACTTGGTATTCGTGGCAATGCTTTGGAATGGTTCAGCTCCTACCTTTCTGCCCGAACACAGAGAGTGGTCATGGGTGACTACTGCAGTGAGCCATCTACTGTACATTTCGGCGTCCCGCAAGGGAGCGTACTGGGCCCTACTTTATTCATTTTGTACATAAACGGTCTTTGCTCGATGAATCTCCCCCAAGCCAAACTATTCACGTATGCAGACGACACTGCCATAATTTTTTACGGAACTTCTTGGGTTGATGTTCAATTGGCAGTTGAAAACGGCTTAAAAGTTACAGCAAATTGGCTAAAACATAACTTACTGACTCTTAATATTGACAAGACGAAAGCGGTTAACTTTTTTATTTCCAAAAGCTCAGCACCTCGCAAAACAATTACCTTTCGCCTTCATTCCTGCCAAAACTCCGACAGCTGCTCCTGCCCTCAAATAGAAAACACTAACTCCATGAAATATTTAGGTATTTATCTTGACTGCAAAATTGCATGGACAATCCACATAACTACACTAAGAAATAGAGTTCGAAAGCTGCTTCATATATTTAAGCGTCTGGGTAAGGTTGCCGACGAAGCTACCGTTAAGATGGTGTATTTCTCACTTTGCCAATCAATTCTCAGTTACTGCATTGTCTCATGGGGTTCTGCAGCTAAAACTCACATGATGAAAATAGAACGTGCACAGCGTGCTCTCCTCAAAGTTGCATACAGGAGACCGTTTAGGTACCGCACTAATCTACTTTACGCAGACGCAAAGGTCCTGAGAGTTAGGCAGCTATATATTCTTTCAACTACGTTGCGATTTCACAAAACTTCACTAAACAGCTGCAGATCTCAGCAACGTTCCAGTCGTCTGGTAAACTGGGATAAACCTCATTTTTGTAAATCTTTTGGAAGGAGATCGTTCGCTTTCATGGGACCTTACATATACAGTAAATTAAATAAAACTCTCAAAATCTTAAAATTAAGAAAAAATATTTGCTCTAAAGTAATTTCCCTTTGGCTACTCAATTTAGACTACGAAAAAACAGAGGCCGTCTTAAAAATAATGTCATAAAAAAAAATAAAAAAAAAGCACAATCAATAAACGCACGAGTATCACACTAACACTTGCAACCACTCTTACCCTTCTCACACGCACTCAGGCACTCTCACCTACAACACTACACTCATTACATAACACTTCCCACACTACATTCACTACACCACACTCTACACAAACCACTAAAATTTTGTTTTCATATCTTATAGTTTAGTTAACTATTGTCTTTGTTATTGTACCTTTCGAATACGGATTGAAAGAGACTGGACCCCACAACACAGGGAATCCTAGTGTGGGATTCAGGGCTTCATCTAAATTTGTAAAATTTAAATGAGACAATAAATAATTTTATTATTATTTATTTTTATTATTATTTAAAAATCTACACGACGACGTCTAAACAGTATAATATACGGCCTGTACGTCTCTATCTTATTCTTACAATGTATTTATGATGACGTCACGGTAAGGTCCCTAATTCGACCGCGAATAAAGACTCTTAACTTACTTATCATAGTAGATAAACAGGCGTCAATTTGGAACAATTTGGAACCGCGCACTGGCTTCTGACGTTTTATAAGCAGGCCTATGTGAAATAAAAAACTTTTGACTTTTTGGCGTTTCATATGGGTTTACTATATCCAGAGGAGCTAAGACTGGAAAAATATATTATGGAATTAATTGCTTCAGGTCAAATACCACAAAAAAAATATAATTTCATAAAAGAATTTATTTCAATTAAACAATTTACAGGCATTATCAAGAAGCCGGCTAGTCAAAAAAGGACCCTTTAATCAGCAATAGATTGTGATTGTCAATATTTAATTTTGTATTTAGAATGGCTAACTAATTAGCAAGTTTGAGAAGCGCAACAAAATACTTCGGAATACACTTCTTTCACATAGATACACAAGCTCCCGAACCGAGAGAAACTTTTGAACACAATATTTTGTTCCATGTGAGTGGAAAACCTGCAAGCGTATCGCTGCAACCAAACATAAAACTAGGTACACTTTGTTGCAACAAACAAAACTCAGCGTATAAACACTATCCTCCTTTTAACCCAGTTGAGTAAAAATAAACTAATAAACCACGGAGCTACTTTTTCAGCCAGGTCAAGTTATAACAAGCCTTCCGTGACGCAATAACTATGATTTGAAATAGTAAGCTTCAAAGCACAATAAATAATTGGATGATTATAAACTACCGTAGAAAAAAGCTACCGAAGAAAAACGCTAACGTAAAGTATCACGCAATACTTTGTAGATTAGAAGAACACAGCTGTTTGATGAAAGTAATCAGCTTTTTCTAAAAGTAATGACTAGGTTTATTTTCTGCCTTAGACAAAAAGAATGGGTAGCACAACTATTTTAATAATGATAAGCTTGCCAGAACTCTTGAATTAAACCAACTATGATCATAACATAGAACTTACATTATATTCAAAAGCCAATGCAAACTATTGGCATGATTTAACTTTCCACGATTTTCGCCACAAATTAGACCTTATATGGTTAGAGGTTATATGTTAGATAACAATACGAGGAATCAGTAGTAAAAAAATCAGGTCTTTAAACCGTAACCAAACGAAGATACCTATAGAATTATTGCTAGTATATTTTTTTTAGGCGTTAGGTACCTATTTTCATGAAATCGAAATATAATAACGTAATATTATGAGATTTCCATTGACAAAATAGATTAAATTTGTTATTACTGTTATTATAAATTAAATGCCAGCTATTTATAGTAAAAGTATATACTAAAATTATTAAATATGGTAAAATAGATTATTTCTAGGCAAGCATACTCTATCACATCATAGCTTACCATCAGGTGAGATAGTGGTCAAACGCGAGCCTATTGAGAATAAAAAAAAGGTAAAAACCTGCTGAGTTCATTCGAAAAAATATAATTTAAGCGAACTGCCCCTCTGGCTTCACCCACATCTTATATTACTACTCCGTTTCTGTGAGTTATACCGTATCGTTATATAGCATATAACCTTCCTCAATAAATTTCCTATTTAATACTAAAATACTTTCTCGATTCGAACTAGAAGTTCCTGAGATTAGTGCGTTCAAACAAACATACTCTTCAACTTTATGATTAGATTAGACATGAAAATTTTATCGACTAAACTAGGACCATTATAAAACAGTAAATTATTAATGAATGTAATATAAATATACATGTATATACAGTGATTAATTTTCAGACTGATTCCACGAAGTCAACCAATGTTACCGAGATTAACTAAGTTGTGGTCGACTTTTGTTAAAACTGAGTGTTTCTGAGAATATCGCTAGGCAAATTACTTTATAATTTCATGAACGTTTCGGTTAAATAATAAAACGACCACACATTCCTAAAATGTGTCGGTGATTTGAGACGTTAGTGAGAATATTGACAATGACAAAGGTAGAGTGTCATTGTCACATGGTTAACCTTAGACGTCGAAGGGGCCCAGCAGGGTCGAAGCCTACTGGGGCCATGGGTGATGTGAAATAGAACCCCGGGGACCTGAAACTAAGGCAAAGAAGGAACAAGACTGGGTTTTGAGATTGTGTCAGTAAAAGTCTGACACAATCTCACGCTTCGCCCAAGAGCGTGCTGTCGTTTGGAAAATCATTCAATTACATCCACATTGGATGATTTCCCAACGAAAAAATAAAAAATAAACGTAACTCTGTCTAAACAAGGTTTCTCAAAGTTGGGTTAGTAAACCCCTGGGCTTTCGTCAATTGATGATAACTCTGCAGCTCGCAAAAACAATTTCGTGAAGGCGCCTGGGTAGCTGACAATTAAAAACCACAACAAAATACAGAAATGTATTTAATGTTAATATTTTGCTACATTTATATTTATCTAGTTATGTATTGTCTTGTATTAGAAACTAGCTTTTGCTCGCGGCTTCGCCCGCGTACATAAAATATAGCCTTAGTCACACAGGAATAAAGCAGCTTTCTATTGTGATAACATTTTAGCAATCGTACCAGTAGGCTTAGCCAAGTTAATAATCTACAATCGTTAACGCTAGTAGATAACTTTAAATGTATGGGAATGACATCATATCAATATTAAGTCACGTAGTCAGAACAATCGAATAGGAGGCGTTACCAATTGTAGAAAGAGATTCGATAAGAAACGGTCGTAACTTGGCTCGGCCTGCAGTACTTTCAGAGATTACTCCTAGAAAACAAAAAAAAAATACCTACTTTACCTCTTTATAATTATTAGTGTAGAAAATATATATATATTTTTTTATAAAGCTACATTTTATCCATTTTTTTATCGACTATAAGGGTGGTTAGTGGTCGCTATGTCGCACGTATCGAGTCGTTACGTGTGGTCATACGTTTGAGAAACCTTGGTCTTGACGTCACCACGACGCATAAATATAATTAGGTATAATTTCTTACTTTGCGATGATATTTTTGAGTTTAGTTCGAAACACGTGGATACAATGAAGGAAACTAGATATCCTAGGTATGTTCATAATTTATCCGTTGAGAACACGTCACGAGTAAATCCACCCGTAAAGCTCGCCCACTTATCAATTCCATTTGAGCATTATGAAACTAGTGCGACAGATGACGTGTTAAAAATGCATGGAAACTCGTGAAAATGCCGTCACAAAAATTATAAATTACCTATGTGCCAACTGTATTCATTAAAGTGAAAACCAATATCATTCTGTTTTTATTTTATACTTATATACTAACTTTTGCCCGCGGCTTCGCCCGCGTACATAAAATATAGCCTATGTCACTCAGGAATAAAGCAGTTTTCTATCGGTGAATTAAAATGCAAAAAAATTCGCAATCGGACCAAAGAGCTTAGCCAAGTTGATAATCTACAATTGTTAATGCTAGTAGAAAACTACAAATGTATGGGAATGACGTCATCTCAACGCTCATTCACGTGGTCAGAACAAAGGAATCGGTTAACGCTGGTAGAAAACTTCAAATGTATGGGAATGACGTCATCTCAACGCTCAGTCACGTGGTCAGAACAAAAGAATCATTTAACGCTGGTAGAAAACTTCAAATGTATGGGAATGACGTCATTTCAACGCTCAGTCACGTGGTCAGAACAAAAGAATCGGGGGCGTTGCCGACTCGAGGCGATCATCGAAACGAAACAGTCGTACCTTGGCTAGGCCTGCTGTGCTTTCAGAGATTACCTCCTACAAACAAAATAACATAAAAACAAAAAAACAAATTTTATAATATTAGTTTAGAAATACACTAGTTGCTGCCAGCGACTTCACCCACGTGATATTAGTTTTCACTTTTTTTCATACAACCGCTCTTACATGATTATAACGTTATTACTCATTTTTATTAGATATTTTGGAAACACAGTATCTTGTGGATATTGTCTAGGCTTCTATTGAAATCAATTTATAAATTTGTTTAAAACTAATCCAGTAAAGACCTCTGAAAATCTGCTATTTTGCATGAACTTTGACACTTCATAATTTACGCAAAAATTAAAAAAGTCAATAAAGTATAACAATAGAAACCTTGCAAATGACGCCAATTTAACGCCTTAATTTTTTTACCCTGGAGTAGCATTAGGAGGGCACTCCGGTATCACCAGGTGCCCGACTACCTCTGTCCTGTGATCGAGGCCTACCTGTCGGACAGGTACCTACATGTCATCTACTCTGGTCACCAGGCAGAGTGGAAACGGCGAAAGATGTCGTGCGGTGTTCCGCAGGGATCGGTACTAGGACCGCGGGGTCAGCGTGGTCTGTGACGCAGACGACACTGTGGTCCTGACGCAGGGAGCAGTCATAGCGAGCGACGATCGAACTAGTGACACACGGGGTTACGATCCAGCAGTTGGGGCTCGAGGTGGCGCTGCTCAAGTCCAAGGCCATGTGTTTTCACGGCCCTTGGAGCGCGCCACCATGGCGTTCCCAATTAACGGTTCGAGGAGTCCACATCGGCGTCGGGTCGACGATGAAGTACCTGGGACTCGTTCTTGAAAACCGGTGGAATTTCTAAGAGCACTTCCGACGTATGGTTCCCAAATTGAATTGGACTAGGGCTGCCCTCAAGCGGCTCCTGACCTGGGGGTCCAGACGCCTCCTGCTCTACACAGGTATCGTTCGGTCCATGGCCATTTATGGAGCGCCGGTGTAGACGCGGTCGCTACGAGAGAGACCGACGGCCCAGCATGCCAGAGGCATGGCCATACGGATTTGCACGTGGAGATGCAACGCCGGGGCGAAACTCCTCTGCCGCGACAAATCGCGGCATGGAGGACAGAGTTCTGGCGGGATCTCATGATGAAATGGCTATAACGACTGTTGCAACTCAGTGCTGGGCACGCCATAATTATGGTGGTAATTCCCTCTTTGAGGAGTGGCTTTAAAAACGTCATGGCGACCTTATCTCTGGATGAGCCCCGAGCAGAAAAACGCACCATCTTTACTCGGGGCTAATCCAGCAATATCGCAGCTGCGGAGTTTCGTTGCAGCACACGTTGCAACTCCATGCGCAAATTGTGATAATTTGCTTAAATAAGTTTGTAAAGAACGAATCCGACTTGTACTTGACCGGTTTTTTTTTGCTTTGAAGTTTGGAAATCATCATAAATGTTCGTGCTCTAGTCGTGTTTGATGGACCAAGAAGGACTGCCCAACCCACCCCTGTTTTTCAATTCTCTTCGTTTTATGGTAATTCTTTTGAACAATTCCGTAACCCATTGATTTTGTTTTATCAATCGAAAACCTTGAGCTTACTTGTAATGTAATTGCTGTAAAATAAATCAAGTCTTTCACTAATTAAGACACGTTTTTCATTAATATTGTAAAACACGTAAATCGCAGAATTCTTAATTACTTAAGATCGTTTAGGTACTCCTACGGTATTTCATATAAACTGGAAAGTCTTTATTCTTAGAAATTACGGAATAGATTTTAATGAAACTTGCTAGGTACTCGTTGATGCAAGGTACCTTGGTCTAAAAACTTAGTTACGAACATTTTCAAAAAAGGGTTTAGATACAATAATTATATTTTTTAAAGAAACTTAAAAATCACTCTTTTTCTCTCAAAACCTTCCTATGTATCACAACAAATCTAATTATATTATCAATGAGTGAATCACAACTGGGGCGTAGCGTCTAGAAACAGATTTTGCTGAAATTCTATTAGCTTTCGGCTATTTACGACACTTTTCCATTTATGAATGTCAAGAATAAGAAGGTTTTGGTAGCGTGTGATATATACCTATGTGTTTTACATACTTATGTGCTGGCTGCAGCTAGTACAATATAAATGTATATATTATTTAGTTTTTATACACTTAACATGAAAAGTATACCCTTACTTTTTAATTAGTACAAAAAAAAATGGGGCTCTACCCGTACCCCTTACTCACCATATTTTTGTTGTCAAATGTAAAAAAAACAAATCTCAAAATTGTCCACGAAAATTTGTCATAATTGGTACATTCATAATTGAATCAATCATTCATAACAATTGCTACTAGAAAATACTACGCGCACTGTTTTTATTTTTATAGCCATTCATTTATTCATAATCAATAATAGCCTGTGAAATATTTCCATAAATTGAGTGACATTTTGAGATGTAAATATACGCTTTAATTAATATAATTATAATTTTGCTATTTATGAATATTATTTATTGAAACTTTTTCTTAGTTCATAATAAGACCTTTTCTATTAAGCCCTTTAAGTATTTGTATTAATCACAAATTTGTGGTATCTAATACTAGCGACTCGCCCCATCTTTGCACGGTTATTACAAATCTTTAAAATTCTCGGCTTTTTTACTATATTGAACATAATTATATTTAAATTCTTGGCATGATTTATTAAATATCATTTTAGTAGTTTTTTGAGTTTATTGCAAAGAGATAGACAGACGCAGTGGGCGACTTTGTTTTATAATCCTTACTAATATTATAAACTAGTTTTTGCCAACTGCTCCGCTCACGTGGAAATAGAAAATTGTTCCCAGGGAACATATTCTCGGGATAAAAAGTATCATATGTATTATTCCAGGGAATAGAAGAAGAAGAAGAAACACACACACACACACACTGTCAATTTTAGCATGAATTAGTGTGATAGTCAGTTAAGTTTTAAAAAAGGTTTTGTTGTTTAGTATATCGCAGTTCCTTATATTCTGTTTTAAATAAAGGTCTCAAGAGTTAACTTTAAATATATTATTTCCACTCACACACAATTCGATACGACAATCTTCAAACTTGATTTCACGCAACCTCGAGGTTCTTACCATGAGTCAGCACTGAATTAACTATTATAAAGAAAGTCCGAATAACAATTTAATTAATTATAGATCTTTATCAAGAAAAATTAAGGCACATTTTCCTTGCCACCTAAAATACGAATAAAAATGCTTCTCATTCTGTTAAAGTATGAGACTTAAATATATAAGCTGCTGCAGCTAAGTTATTTTCTAAACGAAATTAGAGCTATCATAACACCTAATATATCATCACGCCTGTATTTTTACAGAGATCAGAGCTGTACCTAGACTATAGTATTTATTTATTAGTACAACAACAACAACACAATACAACGACAACAACATCACACAGGGAAATCAAGGCATTGTACAATGGAAACTTACAAACTAAAAATATATTTAATAAAACAAGAACCGTCAATTGTGCCGTCGAAATTGGACCAGCCTATTGACATTAATCGCGCACATGTTCTGAGTACGAGCTGCTACTTTAATATTCAATATAGAAAAACCCAATAACACTTATTAGATAATTCCTGTATAAAACAGTAAGCTAAGTAATCTGGGATATTTATAAAATGGTCCTCGCGAGTCTATTAGAAACGTTTTTAAAGAAATCGACATACTGACTCGGCCATCTCTTAAACTTAAACTTTTCAAATTCTAATTTTGAAAGTTTTAAGTTTTTTTTTTTTCGATGGTGATTTTTGTAACTTAAATGAAGATAAGCAAGTCAATTCTCATAAATATCAGCTTCAGCATACGCTCGGTTACAAAACTTATCAAGGAAAAATTCAAAACCCACATTAAGACCCAAGCAGTGCCATAAAGCAGAGACTTTCTGAAGCCTACTCCTCGGTAACGGCTAGGTAAATAGGTTTGAAAAAAAAAGTATGTTTATTATAATCTCATGTGCAACATTATCAACATTTAATTTTTACGTATGACTAAAACTATTGACAAAAAAAAAATTATCGACGTAATACTTTTTCACTTGTTTTCCCTACTTCTTTAAAACGGCTTTGATCTTTAGAAATATGTTTACCTACACAAAAAAATGCTGTTTAAGTGTTCTTCAGAATGTACTATACATACGTAATACTGCACATAGCATAATTTAATCAATCAATATTTCGCAAAGAAAATGGATTTGAAGGACAGCGGAGCTCTAACCGGGCGCAGCAACATTTTTACATTGTTCAGACCACTGACTAACTTCATTAGTATTAAAAGTATTATACTGTTATAAAATCATATAATTTATTAATAGGTATTTTATAAATTTAAATATGAAAAAGTTATAAAAATCAATAATTTTTTTAAAATATTTAGAAGCTTCTTGCCGTTACTTCTCCATAGAAAGCGACTAACTGGAATCGTGCACTAACTTCTGACATTTTTAAATAAGCGCCCCGGTGGGCCCATTTAAAATAAAATATTTTAAATTTTGATTTAGAGTAATGTAATAAACAACATGTGTTCAAACCGGCCATCCCCAAAGAGGGTAGAGACTTAGAGAGGTGTTTAACTATGTCCTTCCGCAGCCTGTAACTAGTCCCACATAATAGATGAGCTTGATTCTCAGAGCTAGTTACTAAGATTACTATGAAAAAATCTAGTCACACCTCCTGTCTCAATGGTGAAACTCTGGGGTTGAATTGACTTAATGAACGAGACAAATGCTACTAAATATGCCTTTGGCCGAATTCAGGCAAGGACCTTTAAAACTTTACCTTTTAAAAACTCTTAATTTTTTTCATAATGGGCTTAAAATAAGGCCTTATTAGCGACTCTTAATGAGAAGGTACTACATGTAATTTGTTCTCTTTATAAAATTGAACGGATTTTTTAGCAGACAATTAATTTTTTGAATACTTTTGAACAATCAGTCGTGTTTGTAACACGCTATCTCTCTAGATAAGTAAATAATTGGAAAATGAAAATTGAAAAGTTGGCAACGAGCCGCCAGATGAAATATAGCTTTCGCCATTTTCAACTGTAATCTAGCACTGGCAAAGCGTTGGAAAACTTCGTCGTATAAATACTATTAATAAATGGTATATTCTGCTTTGAATTAGCAGCTCAATTGCTTAAAACGCGTATTTTATTGCCTTAATGTTAATTTATAAGGCTGTTAATGTACAATTTTTAATTAATTATAATTTATTTATCAGCATTTTTTTTTTTTGGTAATGCGTGCGACACAATTCATATTATTATTTACATTTACACATTATTAATTAATTACATTACCTACAAAATTATCAAGCTCGTTATAAATAAATAGTTTAAGTATTGAAATAACTATAACAAGTCAATATCGAATATAATATACATTTATATATTATATAAACTAATACATATTATTATTTACTACAACTTACTTACAATATACTTGAAACTTAGCAAAAATAGTAATATAGGTAAATAAAAAATTATTGATTTTTCAAAACTACGCATAAAAAACGAATTTACGAGTGTTAAATAAAGGTTGTGTGGGAGAATCCTTGAGTGAATAAACTTGACACTTGGCACCCATTCTAATCTAAATGAATAATAAAAACTGTCACTATTAGCTTTTTAAAACTACCCTCAAAATACGATTTAAAGAGTGTTAAAGTTTAAGTGCTGAGATAAGATCATTAATACCCGGGGTATTAATGATCTTATCTCAGCACCAGCGAATGTAGCAAATTATCTCAATAGAAAATACTCTCTTGAGATACTCGTAGCTTGCTACTTTTGCGGCAGTAAAGCCACTGCTAAAAGCTAGTTTATAATCGTGTCGCTTATCCTGGAATAGCATATAGGATACTTTTAATCCCGGGAGTAATATTAAGATATTACTAATAAGCCCTAAGACCATTTTCTACTTTCACACGGGCGAAGCCGGTGGCAGCAGCTGGTGTATGTAGGACAAACAAAAAAATTGTAATGTTTAACTCGCCTGATTTGTACGTAGAACGACGTCGCGTAACGTGGATCAAGTGTAGCTCTACAAGTCTAGTTTCCATATGAAATGTATGGAGAACAACGCACCCAGATCGACGTGTGTGCCACACGTGTGCGCAGTGTAGTTCTACCTTAAACCTTACTTCATATTATTATTAAAAATATAGGTACTTTTCATTCTGATTACGTTTCACGCTCACAATCAAGGACGCGTAAGAATTTTCCCCATATAAAATTTTTAGGAAGCATCGAGAAACGCCGTTTCTGAATTCCTATTTCAAATAACTTAGCAAAAAAATCACACAGAGTTTTTCCGGATGCGAGCATGTCATGTAATTATGATGGCTCAGTGAACGTTTATACGTAATATTTAACTTTCTAATAGAAGACATCTAGACATATATAGGTATAGATATTTTCTTTATTTAAGAGATCGTCGCCTCTCAATCTCAAGATGTCCTCAACTGTGTTGGGGTCGGCTTACAGTGTAACTAGAGGCAGGTCATTGCAAATTTACATGGAGCAACTGCTGGATCTCAACATCACGACCAAGTAGCTAGGTTACACACCGCCGCCAGAGACGTCCCGGGCGTCGAGAGTCGCAGGACGATTCCTGGCCACCGTAGAAACTCAAAAAAAAACAAATATATTTAATTTGACATAGGCCTACATGGGCACTTATAAAACGTCAGAAGCTAGTGCACGGTTTCAAATTGGTCGTTTCCTATGGAGAAGAATGGGCAAGAAACTCCATGTTACAATATTTCCATATTACAGTATTAATAGATATTATGTAAGAACAGTGTAGACCGGTCAATATTGTACCCAAAAGCACAATAAAAATAATCATGTTAAAAAGTGAGTCGTAATAGGAAGTAATCTAAGAATTCGCGGAGTCTACAGTGTTCTCACAATCACATTGTAAAAAAGAGGCTATATAAAAAAAGACGCGGAATTAAGGCGGTGAGTAATGGGTTGCTCGCCATCTGGTCATCTATTTTGTGTTCTACTCGCGTCTCAAAGAGATATCAGCAAAATTGACGAGGTCAGTCAGGGCCACTGCCTGCCAAGGCCGAAAATAGTAGGAAAGTGAAGGAACACTGTGGATTTTAGTCAGTAAAAATCTTACACTCTTTTCCACTCTATCAAGACCAGAAGAAATCATTTGATGATTTTCTACTTAAAAAAAAGTGGCTAGGTAACAAAGTTTTAAATATTCTAACTTTGGACTACCTGTAAAGACTTTCAAAGATAAATGACTGCTGGAACTAACGACTTTACGTACTTTCTGAAGCACGTGGTTTTCACAGTATGTAAAAGATGGTCACCCATCTAAGGACCGACTTGAAGATCACCCCGTGCGTCTGTAATTAATTAGTTATGAGCTCCTCCTCCTCCACGAAGCCATTGCTTCTAAAGATATAAGATTCAATGTTTGTATGTTTGCTTGTACATGAATGTTGTACATATTTGTTACTCGTTGAAGCTCAAACGCTAAGGGCAATTGAAGGAAAAAGGTAGGTTTCAGTGAGTAAAAGTCTGACACACCCTGTCGATCTACCCTAGAGGAAGAGAAGATATTGTATGATTAGCGAGCTTAACTCAACAATGAGTTTTCTCCCAGCAAACCTTTGAGTTACAAAGAGAGAACACATTCGAGGGTAGGATTCAGTGCACATAATAAACCTTACGTAACTAAATCAAATATATAATTATATATATATATATATTCTTTTAATATTTGCTGGCAAAAGTAGGTATTCAATACAAAATTTTATAGTGCAAATAAAGCACCCATTTAAATCCACTCCCTAAATTACGAAAACACTTTAAAGTAAGTGCTTTCCAAAAAAGGCATTACAAAAGTCCTTTGTCTTCCGAAGCTAAATTTAGCTTCCGTACGTATTTGAATGAGTTCCGTGTTAGTGCTGATTCAATAATCCGTATAAAACAAGTCTGAAACAAAGCGAGTCGACGGAGGAACGGGGATTATCACTTACTATCCCATTGTACCTCGGCCAGCCACTGAGCAGCTGGGGCCCAATTAAAACAGGATTTAATTTAAGTCAACTAGGTATTGGAGGAAACACCCTTTAATACATTGCTGATTTTGGGGTGAGTAGTAATAAAGTAGTTTACACAAGGGTATCACTTTCTATTTGTAAACCCCTACGCATGAAGTTTGACCACTAATTATTTGTGTGTCTGTCTGTGGCGCAGTATAGCGAGTTGACGAACAAGTCACGTGCGAACCGATTAGGATGCGGTAGTTTTTTATGTTAACAATGGTTTTTAGATATGTTTAATCCAAATCAACCATTTACGAGACAGTGGGAATTTGTTCAATCCCGAATGTTTACCTCAAGTAGAGTATCAAATGAAAGGGTATAAGAAGTATATTACAGAACTGTACATTGAAGGTTTTTTAATTAAGATGCCTGCCCTAGGATGGCCGGTAGAGGAATCTTGAAAAATCTGCAATTTTTAATGTTCTAACAAAAACAAGTGCGAGTCGGACTCACGCACTGAGGGTTACGTACAAAACTACCTATGTAAATAGTTCTTTTGCCGAATAGATTTATCTCGAAGTTTTTCCGAATCGCAAATAAAGGATTTTTTTTTGTGACGTAGCAACAAATTTACTGTTTTTAGTACTGTGCTATAAGACCTTGCTCCTTGCCCCTTCCTGTTGACCCAGAATCCTGAAATTTGGCTAGTACCCTATGAATTTAGATTCCTTTGAGAGTGTCAAAATATACGTTTTTTTGTTAACTTAGAAATTTGTTTTTTTTCACAGCTGCAAGGGACCTTGTAGAGCTACACTTGACCCACGCCACGCGATGCCAATCGACGTCGTTCTACGTACAAATCAGGCGTGTTACACGTGTGCGTCGGTCTAATGTAGTTCTAACTTTAATAAGATGTGATGCCCCATTTGACTTGTAAAAAACGCGACATTATTGACAGCTGGCTAAATTACAGTGGTTCAAACATGTGTAGAATACTATTACTTCGAATTGGATCACCCTTTATAAAAAGCTAACAAAGAAAAGAGCCTGTCATCTACGTATTGCGTAACTTGTTCTTGAAGTCCTTGTCAGTATTCTGAAATGAACATGTTAATAGAAAACATTGTTCCTTTATTGCTTCTTACATTCTTGTAACGTGTGCGGAATATGTAAAGGCACGAGTAGGTTTTCTCCCCTAATTTTGCTGAGAAATTCTAAAGGAAAACTGGTTTTAATTAGTCACCAGTAAAATACACTCGACCTAGTTTAATTCCTGGTTTTAGTGCGAGTTTCCTTTTTTACTGTTTCCTAATTAGTTAGTAGTTTAACAGTTTTAAGTAAGTAGGTGGGTTAACTTCAGAAATACATACGGTTTGCCAAAGCATAGTATGTACGATACGCTTTATTTTCTAGCCATTACCTGCGATTTTGTTCGCGTGGAGTTTAAGAACATTACTCTTTTTTGTCGCCCCCCTCTTTCCCGGGAATTAGGTCTCATTCGTGCGACAAAATAAAAAGTAGCATTTTTCGGTGGGAAAATCATCCAATGACATCGTCCACCTTTGTGCGGAGCGGAAGCGTGTGTCAGACTTTTACTGACCAAAAATGTACTCCTGTTCCTTCGTTGCCTTTGATACTACCTTTCAGAAGCAGACTCTTGGCCCCAGTAGGCTTCAACCCTGCTAGGCGGCTGGGGGGTGAGGGCCGCGCCCTCGCGCGTGCACATGCGGCCTCCTCCTTTGCTAAAAAAAGGTAGCTTTAGTTACCCATTATAAAATTAGCTATATCCCAGTGAAATTGCCATCGAATTTTGTTCAACCGCTTCGAATACGTATTCCTTAGATTGATTATCAAAATTGGTCCAGCTGTTTCGGACATAAACCAGAAAAAACAGAGAGACAGACCAAAATTTAAACCTATAAACTTTGTATGTATGTACGTTTGTTTAGGTCAAATATTACAAATGGATTTTGAAACAGTTATCCCTAAAGCTTAAATGCAGTTGATCTGATAATAAAAATAATAAATAATAAATTAATTTATTGGCACATAACAATTTGTACAATATATAGTGCTCGTTAACAGCTACATTAGTTTAAAATAAAACTTTGTCGCAGCCATTAGCGCTCAGCTCCTAGAGGATAGACTTCGGCGTTCCAGCTTAATTAATGGAAGTTATAATTTTTTTTTTTTAATTAATTGTTGTTTTTTTTTCGGTGGGAAAATCATCTTATGACATCCCCCGCTCTTGGGCGGGGCGGGAGATAGTGTCAGACTTTTACTGACTAAAAACCCACTCCTGTTCCTTCGTTGCCTTTCGTACCAGGGCCGAGTCTTCCTTTCAGAATCAGACCCTTGGCCCCAGTAGGCTTCGACCCTGCTAGGCCCCTACAGTTGCTGACATCTCCTTGAGGCGCGCGTGGAATAGCACGCGCCGTTGACGACTTGGGCTCGGTCCGGACGGTTACCGGGCGGTCGGACGGCGAGCCACCCATTGCTCGCCGTCCGCAAGCCCGCGCCTACGGTAGCCGGAAATCGGGATCGGAATCCCGGCGGCGGTTGGGGCGTGAGGACCGCTGCTTTACGCGATCGGCCGCCTCCTTTGCAAGCATTACTGCTTCGCAGAAGGAGGCGACCGCCTGCCACTCCACCTCGCTCCGGACCATGGCCTGTACCAAGGCCCGGCACGAGAGATCGCCGCCGCCGATCGCCCCCACGAGGACACGGCGTTGCTCTGCCCAAGCGGGGCACACCTCCACCGTATGCTCCACCGTGTCCCCCGGGCGTCGCTTCCGCACGAATCCGGTGCAGGAACTTCCCGAACTTACCGTGTCCGGTGAGGACCTGCGTCATGCGGAATGACGCCGTGTGGCCTTTCCAGCCACTCCTCAAAAAGGGGACTTATCGCCATAATTACGGCGTGCCCAGCACTGGGTTGCGATAGTCGCTGTTGCCATTCCACCATGAGATCCCGCCGGAACTCTTTCCGCCATGCCGTGACTTGTCGCGGCAGCGGAGTTTCACCCCGGCGTTGGATCTCCACGCGCAGATCGTGCATGCGTGCAAGGCCTTTTGCTGCCACATCCCATGGTGGCTGGCCAGCAAGGAGGCTCGCTGCTTTGCGAGAAACCGTGCGGTATCGGAGTCCAATAGTGACCTTAGAAAATAATGAGCGCAACAAGATACCCCTATCGGTGTTTGTGACTTTTGAAAAATAGTCGTGATGATTACTAGAGACCGAGTGAAGATTCGGTTTCAGTTTCGGCAAAAAAAAAAAACGGTTTCAGCGGTTTATTTGCCTTGACCGAAACTACCGTCTTTGAGCTGATGGTTGTAATAGATACCTAAAAACTGACTGTTTCATCCGCCTATTTGTGTAATAATTATGTTTTATTTAATCATTATGTAAACTATACAAAGCATGAAATGAAAAAAATATATATTGTAAAATGTAGTGTTGTATATTCCTTATGTATATCCCTATTAAAAATAATAGGGAACACTGCATTTTACAATATTTTTTGGCCGAATTTTTTAAATATTTTTTTAATGAACTATATTTTTATCGGCCAGTAAAATTCACTGTTATGTTAATAAGCCACTTCTCCCCTTACATAGTTCTCACCAATTTGTAATCTTTTACCCAGTAAAAGGGTAGAAAATAACTGTATGTACTTTGTTCTTTTGATGGAGCTTCGTCCGCATGAAAATTGAAAATAAATATATACTTATACTACTTTCAGCATTATAAGTATCCTAGATAATATTTTAGAATATGGTCTATTCATTTGCCAAATTTCATTTAAATCCGTTCAGCTGTTTGAACGTCAAAGAGTAACAAAACACATAGATACATACATACTTTCGCCTTTTATAATATTAGTGCGATGAATATTTGACACATCATGCTTAAAAGTAATTTCGAAGACATGAACTAAAAGCGATTTATTATTCCGTTCGATAATATCAATTGACGAATAAATCATTCACAAAAATCCAAACATGTAAATGAAAGATTATGATTACGAAAACATGTTTGATATTTCACGCTTTCCGCTTCCGTATTTGTATTCCTCATACAAAACACACTGAGTCAACATTTACCTATTTATTGACAGATGTCAAACATGAAAACAGGCTATAAATCAAACTCAACACTACACTATGTTAGCAACAGATTGTTGAGGAAAAAGAAATGGCTTTACGACAATCGAGATTTGACTTGCTTATTTTTATTTCATGCCATATATTTCCGTCTACTTACTTGAAACCATCGATATTTATTTTCTTACTTTGTTTTTACCATTTTTTATCCATATGTATTGCCATTGCAACTGAATAGTACTGGCTTTATAGATAAATTGTGTAAAGTGCATCCAATTCAGTCGATAGATTCGATTTTGACAATCGATATTATCACTCGCCTACACACCGTGCAATTTTTGTCAGTAAGGCTCTATCGCAAAGCTGCTTCTAAAGTGTCAATTGGCTTAAATATAAAGTTCACCTCGGCTTTTCTCTTTTAATATTAAGCTGACAGAAAAGTGTTGTAAAATATTTAACGTTTTTATAACAAAATGGTATCTGTAAATCCCAGATTATGTCCCAGAGTACGTCTAGAGGCTAACTGAGTGAGCATTAATATTTTTAGAAATACTTTTTTTTTATAAAAACCTATTCAATTTGACCCATTTTTCTACATCAAAATGTTTCATCATCGACCATTTTTTAGTCGACAATTATATATAAAGTCGACATTAAATTCGTTTTCATTTCGCTAGAATCCATATTATAATAATAAAATAATAATAATAATAATAAATCTTTATTGCAGACAATTTCATCCATATTTTACAAATTATATATATTATATTAAAAAACTAAACAATTTGGGCACGAATAAATGTTTTCAGGATGTTTGAGTCCTGTTTATTAGCAATGACCTGTAGGATGCTGTTAGTGCCACCCCGGACTCTGCTTAGCAAAGAAGCGAGCCGCTTGCGCACGATGGCATGGAAGCCATCTACCCTGGCCTCCGCAAACATACCGGAAGCACTACTAAACCGGGGTAACCCCAACAACATCCTAAATCCATTGTTATATTGGACACGTAGGGCATTGAACGATCGCTGCGTATAATTGAACCACAGGCCACACGTGTAGAACGTCTGACAGTAAGCTCTAAATAGGGTGACTTTAACCTGATCACTACAACGCGCAAACCTGCGGGCCAGCATATTACTTCGGATCGCCAATGCCCTACGTTCCCTTTCTATATCGACATCGTCGTCAAGGCCCTCAGTAACGTAGTGCCCGAGGTATTTAAATTGTTGTACCCGCTTCAGTTCAGTACCATTAAGTTTAATTGCAGGCACATATGACGGACCCTTACCGGAGGCCTTGAAAACCATGTACTCACTTTTCTTGGAATTATACATTAAACCATGCAAATGGCTATACGTTTCACATATGGCTAACAACTGTCTCATTGCGCTTACAGTCGGGGTCAGCAGCACCATGTCGTCTGCGTAACTAAAGTTGTTCATACAAACATTATCGACCCAGCATCCTACTCGAGTGCTGCTGAGCCCAACTATAAGCTCGTTCACGTACAAGTTGAAGAGCTTGGGAGAACTCAAACCACCTTGTCTCACTCCGCACTCCAACCCGTACACGTCTGAAATGCTGTTTGCCCACCTTACATAATTTTTCTGGTTTTGGTACCAGAAATGAAAAATCCGTTGCACCTGCGTATGCACGCCAGTCTTCTTGAGCTTCTCCCATAATACGTCATAAGACACAAGGTCAAATGCTTTGGAAAGGTCAAGAAAGCAAGCATACACAGGTGTACTTCTTTCCGTATAGTATTGAACAGTGTGCTTAAGACTCAGAATTGCGCTTTCAGTAGAAAGTCCAGCACGAAAACCAAACTGCGCGTCGTGTATGTTAAGGTGTTTATCAAGTTCTGAGTCAAGCACACTGTCCAACACCTTAGCCACCACTGTAGCCAAAGATATTGGCCGGTAATTATGCATGTCGGACAAATCGCCAGTTTTGTTTTTCACGATAGGTACAACCGTCTTCATAAGGTCCATGGGCAGGAATGAGTGATTCAGACATAAAGTGAAGAACATCGCGAGTACGCGTGGCAAATGAACGCCGGCGTACTTCAAATGCTCGATACTGAGCCCATCATGACCCGGTGACTTGCCCCTAGACATACTATTCACAATTCGGCGCACTTGTTTAGCTGACACATTATACAAGTCACCGGTCATGGTAGACCCAGGATCTCCACATGACGGACCTAGCGGCGACTTCGTAGCAAAATGTTCTCTAAACAGTTCAGCTATATCTCTGCTATCACTCACACCTCCCACGCTCACAGGGAGACCAGACTTATGGTTCAGAGTATTTGTCGCTTTCCAGAAGTCACTAAAATTTTTTGAGGCTCGACATTCTGAAATTATTTCCATTTTTAACTGTTCTTTATTGTTTTGACACCATTTTAGTTTATTCTTAAATACTTTTCGACTTTCACACATTTCCTCATATACAGTGCCAGTTCGTGGCCTATCCTGTGAAACCCAGTGTATAAACTTACTCCTAGCCTCCCTGTGTGCTTCACATACATGCTTATTCCAACCGGTCACATGCCTTTTCTTCCTATGTGAGTGAAACTGAGTTTCACACGAGCTAATTGCCGAGTCTGTAAGTATCGCTATTATATCCCTATACATTTATTATTGTCTGATGGAAAAAAATCTAGACGGATGGCTCAGAATATTACTATCACCCGTCAACTAAAATAAAAACTGAACTGTAATGAAAAAAATTCTGAAAGCCACATTCGAATGGACACAGGAGAATAAAATTACAATTTACTAGAGATGTGCCGACTAACCGACTAGACGACTAGTACCGACTAGTCGTCTAGTCGGTTAGTTCGATTAACGGACTAGACCAAAAGCAAGTCGGCAACTATAATTATCGTCGAACAATCAGCTTTTCTAACTAGTTGATCAATCTCCATTAAAATATTTTGTTTTTTATAGTTTCACAAAACGCATGGTTCTTGTGGAATGATTTAACTCTTACATTTTTTTAGCGTAACTTTAGTACCGGCGCTTTATTTATTTGCATAAAGTTTTTTAGAAGCGTAACAGAACACTTTAGTTTAAGACGCTTTATGGTCATCAGGTGCCTCTACAAAAGGTACTACATCGTATTCCTTACTCTGCGGTACGCATAATGACTTTCAGGTAATATTTTGGTACAAGTGTATATTAACACTGGTCCACAATATTACAGAGATTTTTATTGGGGGGTGGCGCGAAACCAAGCAAGTAGTAACGAAGAATTATCTAAGAGCTGTCGCTCTTGTCGAGAGCCCCATAACACC
Organism: Mythimna pallens; assembly: GCA_961205895.1. NCBI lineage: Eukaryota > Metazoa > Arthropoda > Insecta > Lepidoptera > Noctuidae > Mythimna > Mythimna pallens. The sequence continues at coordinate 15,232,624 of OY540834.1, forward strand.
TCAAATCAATTTCGACTTCCTGTTGTTGTTATTAGTATTACTTAGTAGGCATCTTTTGCTGACATATCGCCAACTAGCCGCCGTACCTATATATATTATAGTCGGCCTTCCCAACTACTTGGTCCATCTCTACAATTTATTGAACAAAAAAAAATGGTAGCTACATTATTCATGTGGAAGATTGTCGGGTCTAATAGAGTTCCAATAGGTTAGGCTGTGCTACTGACAAATGAAGCCCCACATCGGAATTGATGAACTGTAGATTTACGGAGACCTTTTTCGTGGGTCTAATAAACACGCGTTTTATATTCACTGACAAGGACTTGAGTTTAAACATCGGCGCTGTTCAATTAATTTTGTGGGAACGCTAGCCTATTTTTCTCATTAGGGTTTAATTTTCCTCTTGATTACGCCTGTAATCAATGCCTATGTAAAAAGGATAACAGATTCAGGAATTCTATTCGCTTGCTGGAAGTTTGATCGTGTATGGAGTACTGCTCTCTGAATCGATTCAGTTACTGATTCTAAACAAACTATATTCAGGTTTCGCATATACTAAAAATCATGTTGTATAGCTATATTTCACCGGATTTTTAAGATCCGTAACAAATAGACTGTATCTTAGAGAAAGACTTAGGATACTTTTTAGCCCGTAATATAAGTAAGTACCTTTGAAACAATTTCTGAGTTTCTCACGAGTAAACGAAGCGCGGCACCACTAATTTATTTCTGAATAAAATTTAACAAACTACATCTACTTACCTATAGCAAAAAAGTTTGAAAGACAATTAATTGTTCCCTTTTCTCCTTACAACACAACAAGAAACGCAGTCACGTCAGACAAAGGATGTTTACCATCCGTTTTAAGTCCAACTAAACAAAAAACTTACTAAATTGAATTGTTAAAGTGCCTTAATAGTGACAATAGTCTGTTCCTCTTAGTAGAACAACAGCAACGACAACAACTTAAGAACGCACAGTTTTTGCATCAAAATGGATGCTAGTTGTTTTTATTAAAATGATGTTGTAAAGTTGAACAACTTCATGATTTCCTATAAAAAACTTCCTTTTCCATAAATTACGTAAAATAGAACCTTTATTCGCCTTTTTATTATTTGTGTTTTTACGGTTTAGAGACTTCATAAACTTTTATGCTTTTAATATTAAAGTAATAAGGTGTGTTCAAAAATCAAGCTTCATTATAAAAGTAACTGTTTCGAAATTGCTATCGTTGAAAAACTTCAATGAGATTATTATGGGAAAACTTTTTAATTACTTGGACATTTTATTAGCTTTTTCGCTTGTCTATTGAAACAGATAACGTCAAGTTTCTCAATGTTATCAGCGCAGTTACAAATTAAATAACAAGCTAATATTGCTCAATGGTCCGGAGTGCTGATGCTATGTGGTCCTTCTGGGAAGCAGTAGTGCTAGCAAAGGAGGCGGCCAAATTCGTGCGGGAACAAACATCCTCACGCCCTACCGAGATCCCGACCCCGTCTACCAGCTATCGTAGGTGTGGACTTGCGAAACGAGCAATCGGTAACTCGCCGTCTGGCCATCCGGTATCCGTCCGAATCACGTGCCTAAAAGGGATGTCAGCAAAACCGTAGGAGCCCAGCAGGGTCGAAGCCTACTTGGGAGTCGACTTCTGAAAGGGGTACTCGAGGTCCTGGGACGCAAAGGCAACTGAAGGAACATAGGTGTGTTTTGGTCAGTAAAAGTCTGACGCGCCCTCCCGCTGCGCCTTTGAGCAGGAGAAGTCATTAGATGATTTCCCACCTTAAAAAAAGGTAAAATTGCCAATTTAACTTGATATTTACTACATTTACTTTCAAAATCTCCGGAACATAATTACTAAAATCCCATCTAATTGCTTCGATACGCACCGAGATCATAAAGTAAATGTCTTGTCGCGAGCGACTTTTGAAGTTGGCAATACCATCACGTGTGTGTAATACCCCTTAATTGTACTTCGGTAGCCGTTACTTTTTATTACCCCAGTAACTGTTCTTAATTTCTTTTGCTCCTACTATTTCTTGTTCCTTAAGTCCAGGGATCAGTTACACAGGAATGACCATAGGCGGTGAAAGGCTGAGTAATTTATAGTTTCTCATAAAAAAAGCAAGATTTATCGGCCATTGCTCAGCCGTACAGTTTCCTTTGTGACCGATCACATAAGTGTTATAACATCAGGATTCATGTATTCAGTTATAACCGTTATTCTTGCAAAAGGATGACAGTATCAGGTTTTTATGTTTGCCATTTGAACTATGGCCGATTTTGGTCATCTGTCGCGAAATTATGACGTACGAAACGCTTAGATACTTTCATTAGCCACCGTTTTATGACTTTTGAACTGTCTTCGTTGATATCGTTATGTCTATGAAATTGTCTTTTTATTTATAATCCTTCTATAATGTTATTTTTTGCTTAGCTTAGTAATTAACTTTTTAACTTGCTTGGAGCACGTTAAAAAAAATGTTACAAAAATAATTATGCAGCCAACCGCACACCCGAAAATTTGTTTTCATAAAACAAATTCACTTTCAAGTTTCTCGCGTCTAACCTTTTAAAAATAGTTGAATAAAAGATAAACCTTGCAAAAAATCTTACACGATATTCAAATACCGATTTTAAAACAAAACACGTAATCCATTTCAGCTTATCTGTACATTCATTTGTTTGTATGTAAGCAGAGGCGTAGCGTGGATTAATTTAGACGTGGGCGAAGGCACATCAGCGTGGTTTTAATCTTTCATAAATTCGAGACTGCGGCTGTTGCAACCCAGTGTTCGACAACATCGTCGCTTATCATCAGGTAAAATATTGGTTAAACACGAGCCTACTAATTATAAAAAAATCCCTCGTTCTTTGACTACCCTCGCCACTTTGGGTGCGAGGCCGTGGGCGAGGGCCAACTTCGCCCACGCCTAGTAAGCAAGTACCAGCTGACTCTTGACACTGAATTCTAAATTTTTGAATTTGTAATTCGAAATACATATAAAATTTTGGAACAACGAAGTCTATATAACAAAAGTAAAGTAGTAGTATAAGTATTCATAACAAAGTTCAAATTTCATTCTTCTTTATAAATACTTTAATACCTTGATCCACATAATTACTTTAGACTAGACAGTAGGAATAATCTCGACGAAGAACGAAGGACATCTAGGCGGTTCGATGCTATAGGTATATATCCGTAGATTTGCTTTTAACACGTGTTAAGTAACAATTTAACTGTCTTAATTTATGTGTCTTCAAGGTGTGAATAGACTCTTAATAAACTAAGCGATTCATCTTCGACGATTGTATCTTTGCTTACCATCAGGTGGGATTACAGTCAAGCACTGGCTTATATCATTTAAAAAAAAAAAACATACAAAACTTGTGAGCTACCTGCGGGACAGACCTCACCTGATGCAGGAAGTCTTTGAAAACTCTGTCGTTTAATATTTAATGAGCACTACACAGACCTACCCTCTGAACTTTATTTCAATTTTAATAAAGTATTCTTATTATATCCTTATTGTTATTTAAGTTTTAGTTTTTACTAACAATGTATGGTTTATGACTAAAATAAAATGTTTATTATTATTACTAATTCCATTTCATTCAACACTATTTTAGGGCCACTTAAAAGTCAACCTAAATATACAACACTAAAGTCGATACTTGATTATCGGTCCGATTATAGTGGTCTATCATCTAAAAACCCCTATCCATAAAGTGCCCCTTTCATAATCCGTCATAACTTCATAAGATCCCACTATTAAGGGTGAAAACCCTAGTAAATCCTGCCAAGCACATCAACCAAGTTGAGGATGTTGATGTTTTCTTTGAGAACACAATTCCATCGGATGTCACAAGATGAGTACAAAGCCTACACGCATTCCTGAACAAACAACGCTCCTTAGAAAACATTACCCTCTTTATTCGAGTGTAAGGCTGGCTCTACGAGACATTGTAGGTACCTACTATAGGATCTTTTTATGTAGGGTTCAAATAACTAGGGAAATGTTGTGTACTGTTAAACATATTAACCGGCATTTTTGGAGAGTAGTGTAGTTAATGAGGATATAGAAAATAGGGAGTCATGCATGCAATTTTTTGTATGCTAAATTAAATTATTTTTAACACTAGTAAAAAAATATTGAAGAATTGTTAAGTTATAAAACTTCAAAACTGCGGAAAAGAAAGAGAAGTCCGTTACGAACTTTGACGACAAAGTCCATGACGCCTGTACGGCCGCCATATAAAATGGCGCTTTGACAAGAGACACAGACATATTTGTTTAAAATTATTATATCTCGTTTGGTTTTGTACCAAATTTGATATTGTTTATTTATAAACTGGTAAGATAACAAATATTTTTTCATGCATATTCCCTAATATTATTTAAAGAATACAACAATTATTCGTAATATGAAAAAAGATTTTAAAAAAAATCAGGAAGCCGTAAGACGATGAAGGCGTTACATATCTAATAATTAAAATATAATTAATTTTAAGGTAATCAATCTTACACAAGTGAAAATATGCCTTTTGTTATTAGAACAGATTTCGTTGGAGTTCACCTGTTTCACAATAACCTTTCGTTTTTATTTTTATTTTTATTTTTTTTTTATGGTGGGAAATCATCGGAAACCAGAAATCAGAAACATTTATATTTGAAATAGACCAATTACAGGAACTTTTGAATTGTCAAAATGTCGGTCAGTCAAAAAAAAAGTGAAGCTGAATTGAATCAAATAACTTCACCCGCTCTGGATGCAGCGAGAGGGCCTGTCAGACATTTATTGACCTAATCCCACCTGTGTTCCTTCAGTTTCCCTTTGCGTTTTAAGGCCACGGTAATTATTTCGACCAATCCTACCCACAGTAAACTCTAAATAGTAGATACTATTTAGATTATAATGTTTAAATCACCATGTAAAGTAGAGGGATGAAAAGCATGTTAGTGAATGGATGGAGAGGGAGAGCAACCCAAAAAAAAGACGGATGGATTGTATGATTATATGAAAGAAAAGTAAGTTAGTGATAGCATGACGGGTGACAGGACAGAATGGAAGAAACAAAATGTGTTGCGTCCCCAAATAATATGAAAACGACAAGGTCAGGAGGCCCTACACTGCAAATTCCTAAAGACTATCTCAGTCATTTATAGAATGTGTACGGGTAATGGAACAATGGGTTCAATTGTGAGACAAATCGGGCTTAACTGGACTTGCCGCTCAACCGATCCTGTAATCGGTTCCAATTTATATTTAATTTACTTTAAGCTGGTTACGCCCTAAACAGATTGCTGTAAGAAAAAACATTAATACGTTATTTTTATCTGTTACTCTGTTTGTACATATAAGACGTGCAGTCTTAACGGCCGAAAGGATTTTTATCAATTATGTTCACGCATCAAACGCGTGAATATACGGACTGACGTCACCGACGGCTCAGGCGGAAGGCGGGACGTGGGGCAGAGCACCGCCACACACACACACACTTCACGCTTTCTACTTCTTCTTCTTTACTTCTTCGCCGCACTTCTCGATCCGACAGCTTCCGAGGCACACATGTCCCTCTATCGACTATACTGTAAAGCTGTTTATTGCAATATACCTTAAATACAGTCCACTTATTTCATTTATCTCCCTGAGAATCTAAACAATTATAATTTTCACCTGAAATTTGACATAGAGTACCTACGTTTTGTCTCGGAAGTTTGTTCCTTCGGGATAATTTTTGAATTACACAAGGGCGAAGCCGCTGGTAGGTATAATAATAATAATGCTTTATTGACATAAAGAGGTTGATACATATCAAATGAAACCCTGGCTCCTGAGCTAGGTGGCACCTGTGTTACAGGGAGTCAATGTCTTAACAATTTATGCAACAAAATTAAAACCAAAATGTAGTTAAACAATTAGTGCAAACTTGCTTTTGTGTGATAAGTGTATGTATCCATGTGTTGTGTATATATGTGTAAGTGTGATGGTGTGTGTGTGTATGTGGTATAAACTAGTTCCTTACAAAAAGGGGTCAGCAGTTAATGACAATCGCCCTCCATTGTAATCTGTCGTAATGCCTGTCTATAAAAGGAAGTGGTCGAATCCTTCCATGTCCTTCACGCGCAAAAAGGTTTAACGGTTCACATAACCTGGGTAGGTTATATGAGCAGTTGAACTTATTTAATTCCATACCAATCTATTGTCTGTTCACGCTCTGAATACCAGGAAATCATACAAGTAGAGAATTAACTGAACAATCCAAGGGACAAAGCGATTGTGCGACCAATACCTATATCTTTACGGTAGGTAAAAGTGATGACGGTGACATTATACAAGCCTTTGACGTATCCCAAAGATAACTACTAGTTGCACAAACACTAAGTGAATACTGGTAGAAAGTGTGAGACAGATCTTTCACCTTTCTGCCAGTATACATTTCATACATAAATATGGATGGCCACGCCACAATTATGGCAGTCAGTCCCTTCTTAAAGAAGTGGCTGGAAAGACAACACGGCATCTTACCTTCTGCATGGCGTTCTCACCAGACATGATCAGTTCGGGAGATTCCTGCACCGGATTCGTGCGTAAGAAACGCCCGGGTGTCACCATTGTTTGGACCGCCCGGAAGACACGGTGGAGCATACGATAGAGGTGTGCCCCACTTGGGCAGAGCACTGCTGTGTCCTCGTGGGGGCGCTCGGCGGCAGCGATCTCTCGCGTCGGGCTTTGTTATAGGCCATGATCCTACTACCTACCTACCTACTACTGGAGGACTGGCAGGCGGTCGCCCCCTTCTGCGAAGCAGTAATGCTAGCAAAGGAGGCAGCAATGGCCCTCGCGCCGGGATGTCGATACCGATTTCCGGCCATCGTAGGCGCGGGCTTGCGGACGGCGATTAATGGTTAGCTCGCCGTCCGACCCTCCGATAACCGTCCGGACCGAGCCCAAGTCGTCGACGGCGCGTAGTGTTCCACGCGCGCCTTGAGGAGATGTCATCAACCGTAGGGGCCCAGTAGGGTCGATGCCCCAGTAGACCTTGGGTGATGCGAAAGAGAACCCCTGTTCCCTGGAACGAAGGCAAAGAAGAAACAGGAGTGGGTTTTAATCAGTAAAAGTCTGACACGCCATCCCGCCCCGCCCAACGGCGAAAGATGTTATTGGAAGATATGAACCTTAAAAAAAATCATAAATATGGAATGTTCCGTTCATTACCTAAGTCTAAGAACGAAAGATAAAACACGTTTATTTAGCACCTAGACACACAATGAAAAAACAAGTTCATAGAAACTTAAATAAAAACAACAAACACTCAACGACAACAAACCTAAATGTAAAACATACAGTTCTATGCTATAAATACCACGCAATATCAGGTTCAGAGTGAAGTCCAATAAAAGCACAATTTGCTTAATTCATACAATCCTGCGTTTTAATTAAATGCGTTTTTCATACTAAACAGTCACTTTCAGCTGTGTCTGTCTACGATTTAGAATTTAATTGAACTGTCTTCTAATTTGTTGCAAGAGATATTTTAGTCACACTTTACTAAGCAATTTGGACGCTACGCTGCAATGTTTGGATGAAAGTGAAAAGGGCGTCTAAAATAAAGGACGGTATTTAATTAATAGAATATGTCACTATTCTGCCAAGACTAATTACTTAGGTCCTATTTAATATAACTGCCTATAAAACCTATTATATTATATTATACTACATGGCTCGAACACAAAAGGTACAAACATATCATTGGAACCTTCTTACAAAATATCAAAGCGATACAATAACCTTGCGAGCCCTGAGTGCGCAAGTTCGTCTTTTAAAATTTTATGATTTACTGTTAAAGCGGTAATAGCAATACAGACTGAGAAAATATCAACTGTCTATCTATAACGGTTCTTGAGAAACATCCGACTGGCAGACAGACAGATCCTGAAGTTAATTTGGATAGGGGTTCCAAAAAATTCAATTTATCTTCACTTGTATTTTTTTTGACTGACCGACATTTTGACAATTCAAAAGTGCCTGTAATTGGTCTATTTGAAATAAACGTTTCTGATTTCTGATGTCTGATTTCTGAATGATACAACTGTCCAATTTTCGTAACTAGTAGGTACTATTTTGGAAATCTGTCGGTTATATTAAATAGACCCCTGGGCATAAAAAGAAGTATTTCCTAAACTATCTAAAATATTTACTTGATCAATATTTCTGGCAACAGAAAAATCACCTTAACATAATTTCAATATTATCATTTTCAATAAAATAGCGACGAAATTCAAACTAAGTCGGTGACAGAATCAATAACCTGACCGTTGAATTTATTCAAGCAAAGGGAGGTGAAAGCGGTAGAAAGACGTGGATTTATTTGATTTATTTCAACTGAGCCTGAATCTTTATGACTAAGCGAGGAATAATCCTCAAGCGACCTACTGTGGCTAAAGATAGTTTAATTGTAATATTTCTAGGAATTTTCATATCAAAGCAAAGGTCTTTCGGCGGATCTTACTTTTCTTCTGCTATTTGGGAAAAACTATTTCAGTCATATACAAAGCCTCTACACTGGCTATTCATTCAACAGCTTTAAACATCAATGAATTTGTATAGGAATCCAAAGTGAAAGTCCGTTTTACTACTCAAAATAGACACATACTTATATAAATTGTAGATTAGCCGGTATAATTTATTTGAAAATAAATCTCATAAAGAACTTTTAATTGATAAATATTGTTATCTTTCGTGGTTTAGTCGTCTGACTTTCCAACACTACGTTTTAGAGACCCTATCGGCCATTTGTTCTGCAACCAAATTGCTCTGCACACTGTGACTCAAGTTTGGTGTTTTTTTATGAGCTACGTCAGTAACTTTGGTTCTCTTGTGGATGTCTCTTAAATTTCAATTCGAGATTCGACCACGCAAGGAAACTTCAGGCATAGCCCTCTTCATTAACCTTTGGGTCACATTAAGTTTTCTGATGAGGCCCATTGTTATCGTCTATATTTGCTTGAAGAAAGTTTCACAAATATGGGCATTATTTTAATTTGTAATTTAAAATTCATTTACTACAGCAAAGGATTAATTTCTATTTTTATTATAAGCATTTATAATGTTAACGACGTAACCTATAGTGTAGTGTCTCTCTGAGAACCCCGAATATATTTTTGAAGTTAAGTTAGGCTACAAATAATAAAATAAAAACTATACAATTATTGTTACAAAAAGAATTCAACAGTTAAATGCCGTGAAGCTCATCCCGTGAATACGAGAAATTAGTAGTGTGCACATTAACCTCACCTAATATCAACGTCTCATAGTTGTTTTCAGATAACAAAAATTCCCAGTTCCTCGTAGACGTCGTCATCGTAGACTGCAAATAGGTATCTATTCGATGTAGTTTTAATGTCCTTACAATTGAACAGTTCAATTTTAATTGTTTGTATGCCTGAATTTTGACATTTAAGAAACCTGATGCTAGACTTAAAAGTGTTACGAACTTAGAATGATACTTAGGTTAATCAAAGTCATAAATCTGGTCAGAGAAAGGGATACAGCTATACGACTTGTATAGCTCCCTTTCTTTCTGATTTTTAGAGTTCTCAAATTTTATCCCCTCAAGCACCGATTGTACATACATCTGTACAAATTGAATGACCTTGAAAAACGCTTAATTGTAGTACTGCACACAAATTTGTATGAAATTTATTTGGCCGAAAATTTTGGTTTCTTTATCTTTGTTTTTCCTAGAAAAATCCATAAAAAGTTTGTTTTTTTGATGATTTTACGTTAAAAACGCGCAATCACGTAATAATAAAACCCCCCGCGAGCGTTAAGACGTCACGGCCCGACAATGACTGAATGACTATGATGGGATTTTTACAATTTCTACTTGAGTTTCGGGAAGGGATTCTGTGTCCTCTCGAGGAACCACTTCAGTACCACCACTAAGAAGACTGGTTTTTTTTGAGTTGAGTTATCTTCAAATGACTGCTCACACCATATGCTGGAAAGAGAGGGGGCGCCAGACATTTATTGACCTGTGTAGGTTCTTTAGTAAGTTGTCTTGTCCATTGCGTTCTATAGCAACAGTAAAGTGGTGACCAGACGGTTGCAAACTAGCGTTCCAACCAAATTACTTTGGTTGGAACGCTAGTTTGTTGTTTGTCGTAAATGTTACCATTTGTTTATGTGTTTGGTTTGTTTTGCGGCTACATGGATGTAAACCACGCGCCAACACATTCTGTGGTTGGGAAAACACGCCTCCCAACCAAGAGCATTGAAGGTCATGGATTACAACTACTGTCTACACAGATTGAAATTAGCAAGGTCACCTTGGTTGGGACGTTAGTTTGCAACCGTTTGGTCACCCCTTTATTCTTTCAAATGTCCTCAAAGGTTTAGAAGACTATAAAATGGTACTTCCTCTGAACCTGGCAAAGCACGGTAACTAACTTTGCCACATCTCTCGTCGTAGGTACCTAATAACAAACCATAATAATTGTTTCACGTGTTTCCACTCCGTATAAAAGTGGACTAAAACTAACGCTGTACATAATAACTTCGCCAAACTATAACAAAGAGAAACTTCCTCTACAACAATTACTTAGCAATAAATCTAAAGAACAAAGAAACTGCGACGGTTATTGGAATGCGAATATTCATAGTACAGACTTTGTCTGGGATATAATGAGGTTAATACTACGACTTCTCCCAACTTATAATGTTCTGTCGGTTCTACGGTCCCTGCATTGTAGTTTTGGAGTATATTTTAATAATTGCAGCTGGGATAATGAGTCTTTTTACTTGAGAAAATTTGCAGCAGCAGGTACATTTTCTTAACGAGACATTGTGTATTTTATGAGGTTTTTTTCTGCATAGAATAAATTAAAAAAATACGTTTCTCATTAAGACTATCTACCTCTACCAAGGTTACGGGATTATTCGAAACAGTTACCGTAACGCTGGAACGAAGTTGGCAACTAAAGGAACACAGGTGGGATTTAGTCAGTAAAAGTCTGACACTTCCTCTTGCTCCACTCGGAGCAGGAGGACATCTAAAGCCATTCATCACATGGTCACACTAAGTCAAACGTTTCCAAATAAAGGACCATTATTATAAAGCTGAAAAATCCGTTTATTTGTTTGAACGTACTAATCTCAGAAAGTACTGATTCGATTTGATAAATCTTTTAGTTTTGAATAGCTTATTTATCGAGAAAGGCTATATAATTTAGAGAAAGGTTATAGAAAGGCAATGTAATATCACGCTACGATCTATGGGTGCGGAGTAGTAACCAAAGACGCGGCAGAAACCGCGGGCTGCTGTTTTCTGTAAAACTTGGTTACATTGTAAATTATCGAATGGATGAAATTAATTGGAAATTACCTATTCACCTGGTAGCTTTGAACTTGGTGGAAAGGCGTGCAAAGAGGCTAATTGGATCATGCTTGGTTAAGTCCAATCTACGAAGCCTTGAGCACAGGCGGTATGCATTTTGGAGAGTGTGCGCAGGAATTGGATGGCTTGATTGCACCATCTCATTACTACCAACGGACAACCCGACGAACGGTGAGTATCCAACCTTACGTTGTTGAAACCTCTACGGTCCGGAACGGTCCGGAACAAGCGTTTCGCCTCGTCATTTATACCGCGTACATCGAGGAACTGGAACAATTTGCCTGCTGCTGTCTTCCCGTCTGATTATAATTTAGGTGTCTTCAAGGCTAGAGTGAATAGGCTCTCAATAAATTAGTGCGCCTCATCAACGATTTCATTACTACTTACCATCAGGTGGGATCGCAGTCAAGCACTATTTTATATAGAAGAAAAACAATACCCCTCCTAAACGATTTGACCGATTTAGATGAAATTTTATGTGTATATTTAAGTAGGTCCCTATGGAGATGATTTGAAAATACAGTTATACCCGGTAATAGGCGCTGCAATCTGGTTCTCATTTTTTTTTTCTGACGAAGTACCAGTTTTCGGGTAAGACGTCTGTCGGAACAGCTAGATGTGTATTGTATAATAAGTATTGGTAGTTTTTTTCTTATTGTGTACTAAAGTATTTATAACTTTGTGATATTTACACACTTATAAAATATCTACACATAATCACTGAAACAAAATAAATTAGATCAAACTACAATGAGAGCAGTGGTGGCCGAGTGGTAACGGCCCCGACTTACGAGTGGTAGGTCGCGGGTTCAAACCCAGCTATGCGCATTACTTTGTGCAATTTATTTCATCACCACTGCTCTCAAAAAGGTGAAGGAAAACATTTTGAGGAAACCGGCATGTCCTAAAACCAAAAAATTCGAAGACATGTGACATTCACCAACCCGCACCGGGGCCGCATGGTGAATGACGGCCCATTCCCTCTTCTAGAGAGAGGAGGCCTGAGTCCCAGCAGTGGGAACATTAAAAGGCTGATTATGCTTATATTATGCTATACAATATGGCACCAAAAAATCCTTACACAGCGATGTGTAAGGATTTTTTTAGCCGACTGGTAATAAAGTGCCAAAAAAAAACTTGCGCCATTGCCACGCTGCTAAACCAATGATTATCCGCTGTCAAAGATAAAAGCCATCCCTTGGGTCACTCGAAGGAGAGAGGTTAATCCATTACTTTAAAAATATTCCTCTTATAAAGATAAAAAAGAAATTCGATTACATGAGGAAAATTTAACAAGATCAAAAAGCCGCTGTTTATAAAAAGAACTTCATTCGTTTTCCGCACCTGTGTCCCTAATCCCTACCAATAGTGTCTACAGCAATTTCAATTTACTACATACATACTCTACCCCCACAAAGTATGCGTTCAAGCACGAGACTATGGCAATTTTCCCGTAGACAATGGATTAGATTAGCCGGAAGGCGTTCCGTGCCAGCCCATTATTGAACAGAACACGTTCAATGGTCACTGTGCTCAACGTCGTGTTACGCATAACTTGATCTTGTGTATCACGTTATTGAGTGATGGTCTTGCAACCTTAATTGGTTGGTATATATATATATATATATGGATCATCTAAAGTAGTGTATGTATTCAACTATATTGGGGTTCAAGGAGATGTCAGCAACCGTAGGGGCCCAGCAGGGTCGAAGCCTTCTGGGGTCAAGGGTCTGATTCTGAAAGGAAAACTCGGCCCTGGTACGAAAGGCAACGAAGGAACAGGAGTGGTTTTTTAGTCAATAAAAGTCTGACACTATTTCTCCCTCCGCCCAAGAGCGAGGGATGTCATTGGATGATTTTCGCACCTAAAAAAAACTATATTAGGGTCAACTTTCACCTAATCTAATCTAACATGATGCAACTAAGATGGTTCTTAGCTAACTAGCTAAGTCCTTATTGTAATCAACCCCAATGACATTTTTAATTAAAAAGTAATTAGTTTGCTTTTTTCACCTGAGCTCAGCTAAGCTGATAGCTCCTTCTAGTTTTATTTACATTGTGTTTTTTAATGCAATTACTTTAATTACTTGATATTTAAAAATGTCATTCAGGTTGATTACGATTTTATACAGTTTAACACTAAAAGCGCGGATTCCTTTTATACATGTTCTTCTTGCTCTATTTTTTTAATTTAACAAAAATAAAAATCTTTTCTCTTTAAAGTATTAGAATTAAGTGAGCCCTATATGAGAAATCTCTACTATCGATAATAACAATAAAGTACCGAAACTTCTACGTTGAAATACCTCTGTTATTAAAACTATAAAATAAAATTCAAAAAAGGCTTTTTTTCTACATTAGTCACTTTAATAGGCTCTGTAAGTGGATCAATCATATTAATATTATATAGGCGAAAGCTTATATGTATATTTGTATGTATGGTACTTCTTCACACTCGATCGGCTGAACAATTTTCAACGAAACTTGGTACACTGATACTACACATACTGCACATAGGATACTTTTTAGCTCGGGAGTTTTTTTTTAGGTGGGAAAATCATCTAATGAAATCCCCCTCTCTTGGGCAGAGCGGGAGGGTGTGTCAGACTTTTAATGACTAAAAACACACTCCTGTTCCTTCTTTGCCTTCGTCCCACGGCCCCGGGTTCAGGGCTAAAGAAACTATGCAAATAGTTAGGTGAACATGCAAAATAGTTTGATGTAAGTAGATAATGCTGGCTCACTTTTACAACTTCAAACTCCTGGTTAAAACTTTTAACGAAATTATTGGCCCTTTCGGATCGTGATGAAATACGAATATATTTCATTCTGAAACCCCCGGGGACCTATACATCGTAACGGGGTTTCCAGAGGCCTTTTTAGAAATATCCATTATTTGTGTAGGAGGTATTATGGTTTAATGGGTTTGATACCGTTTGCTTTTATGAAAATCACATGCGTAGTGGGTTATCTATAGGGTTTTTCAATAGGTACGCTCGTACTTTGATGGTGAATAGCAGCTATCTTGGATAGGTCACAGCTGTCAAATTTGAAGGGTATACTTATTTAGTCATCTCATTCGGCCGTGGAATGATACACGATGCCGCAATGCCTTCATTTTTAGATTCAAAATTTGAATTCTGGGGCCTAAGGCTGCTTTTTCATCAGAGATGTGCTATGCAGCTATGCTGCAAGGATGTAATAGCTAAGCTGTGAAACTATGTGACCGTTTCCACTGATACTAAGCTACGTAGCGGTGCGAGTAAGATGTGCTATGAAAATGCGCCGCCGCAAAGTAACTGTGCGAGAAAGATGGGCAGCTCGAGTTATGCGATGTATCGAGTAGGGAAGCGGCACATAGCTAATCCACTCGCGACCATCCATAGCGCGCATTCTTCTATATAAAAATATATCTTAGTAGAATCCGTTTCCATCAGTGCTAAGCTATGTGCCCCAATGAATTTGATTGGTGGATATCAAACGCATCCATAGCAACATAGCATAGCACATCTCTAGTGGAAAAGTACCCTTACTGTGACGTCTTAAGATAATCAATAATCTCGGTGTGAGGTCCCTTCCTCGGTGATATGTATTGTTCTGTTAGTTCATAAACGTGTCATGCACTGCGTTCAATATATCTACCTCAATTTACTGTCCATCGAGATCTTATGACTTAACAACGCTTGAGTATTTTCTGTGCAGTTACGTGAAGTATCTTGCATTCCAAACCACAGACAATTCTCGCTCTGAATGTCAATATGAACCGAGTTTTTCAAGAAATTGGAGTTATTTATGCAAAGATATCATCCAAAATTCACTAGACTATGTGATTACAATAAAACCGTGGCAGCACGGCAGGTTCGTCTAAAATTATATACTACATAAAATATCATAACATACAAATTCAAATATTTAAAAAAAACACTATGGCCACTTAAACTGTTTGTTATAGTTATTATCTTATTTCGAGTGTTTTTAATGTGTAACGCTTTATATCTTATTAGTAATCAAACCCAGCATGAACTAAAACCTTTCCAAAAGTCCATACCTCGGGTTAAATCCAAGTTAATTGACATCAAGGGAAATACGAGTACACCTTATCTATAAATCAATCAAGAATTAGCTATCCGCCTAACGTAAATATATTATCTTAATCTCACACACATTATATATGTTTAATTCATTTGAGAATGGAGTTGCCCCTATGAGTACTAAAACAACAGTTGGGTGAAAAGTCAATTGAACAGAACGCCAGTGTCGTTCGATTCAGCGTAAAAAAAGTCATAAATAAATTAATAAAGTGAAAACTGCAATATAGAAATAATGGTCACGAATTTGAATATTTTTTTGAACTAATCGACAATATTTTATGTTTCACGTAAAATAAAGTGTTTTTGGAATAGCTTCCATTGCCATAGTTACATATGTGGCTATAGAAATGATTATCAGTCATCATCATCATCATTTCAGCCGAAAGACGTCCACTGCTGGACATAGGCCTGCCCCAAGCGGAAGTTGTGGGAGGCCTTCCAACGCTGCGTCTTCCGGAACGTGGTCGCCATTCCAGAACCTTTCGTCCCCATCGACGATCTGTTCTATGAGCAATGTTGACAGAAATCGGGATCGGGATCCCGGTGGCATGAGGGCCGCTCCCTCGCGCGTGCACATGTGGCCTCCTCCTTTGCTAGCATAGGTCCGTAGTCTAGCTGCAATGGTATAAAAAGGCAAGCAATCAATTTAAAATACTGGCATACAGCCGGGTCTGATGAAATAGTGACCGTGACCCTAAAATGCCAAGGGTAAATGAAGGACACAGGTGGTTTTTAGTCAGTAAAAGTCTGATACCCCTCTCGTTCTACCCTAGTACAGCAGTAGTCAAATAATAACGAATCTGGTTAGACTAACAACCAATTCCAAAATTATTGGAAAAAAAAGGATTAGCCGATTTATTGACCAGGCCCAGCTGTCAGTTTCAAATAAATTAAAGTATTTTTGACGTTCGAATTCCTCACAAATGATATTCTTCCTACACTTAAAATTTTCGCAGCAATATCCACAGACCAGCTCAGAACCTATTTGGACATAAAAATAGATAATGTGTTTTACGTTCCTTAACTAATATGATACCCTAGTACAAGGATAGCAAACCTGCGGTACGCGTGCTACACAATAAGAGCTTATACACACGTGCGGCTTATTGCCAACGGCAGAGGTAACTGCAGTCGTCGACGCGTCGGTGGCAGCCGTCGACCTATCCCTAATATCCTATCCTATATAGTGACATTTTATACACACGACGGCTGTTGCTGCCCCCCTAGCCAAGTTACAACCGTTTCGTTTGCGTCGAACGCCTCGAGTAGGCCACGCCTCCGATCGATTTGTTCTGACCCTTTGTTCAGTGGTCAAAACAAAGGAATCAGAGGCGTGGCCTACTCAAGGCGTTCGACGCAAACGAAATGGCGGTAACTTGGCTAGGGGGGCTGATCTGGAAAGTTGGAACGTTGACGGCCGTCGTCGACGCATCAACAGCTGCCGCTGACGTGTCGACGGCTACCGCCGTCCCATATTGACGGCTGCAGTAACCTCTACCGTTGGCAACATGTCGCTCGTGTGTATGAGCTCTATCTGTAAACATTTAGAGGGTTGTAAATTAAGAATATTTACGATCCAGTTATATTTTTTTTCATTAAATCATTAAGTCAAGATTATCTGCCGGCACGTCTTGATAATTTTTAGGATTCCGTACCTCAAAAGGAAAAAACGGAACCCTTATAGGATCACTTTGTTGTCCGTCCGTCTGTCTGTCTGTCTGTCTATCTGTCTGTCAAGACCCTGCATCTCGAGAACGCGTAAAGGCATCAAGTTGAAATTAAAATCATATACTCAAGTCTGTAGTCCCTTGAAGCTGTGAAAAAATCAAACTTCTAAGTTAATTAGAAAAAAAAATACGGCCGTTTATGTCGCAAAAAACGTGTATTTCGACATTCAAAGGAATCGAAATTCATTGCGTACTTTCCGTTGACCTAGAATACTGAAACTTGGCATGAAGCAAGGTCTTATACCTATACTTGTGCTAAGTATAGGAAAAAATCTGAAAACTTTTTTGCGATTCGGAAAAATCTTCGCTACTCAATTCGGGAATTGAACTGTTTAACGCGAATGCGACTTGCATTTGCCCTGTTTTTTTCCCTTAAATCGCTAAGTCAAGATTATCTGCCGGCACGTCTTGATCACTTTTTATTTATTTATTTAGTTGCATGTTCTCCACGAAAGGTTTGCCATCCCTGCCCTAGTACATCGCCTCAACATAGACTCACACACACTCTCCTTTGTAATTTGTACCCCTCATTACCACCTAGTTTGCTTCGTTTAACTCATTAGTTACGAGTTCAGAATATTATATGTAAATACAGTCTGGGTAAGTGTGTCAAGGATTTTCTTTTAAACTGGAATCGTGATAGTGGCACGATTTTATCTAGTGCATTAAACTATATTTATAAGTTAATTAAGTCCTGGCAAACTTTGGATGGCTTTTTGGCAGATAAAAAAGTAAGAACCCCATTGCAGAGCCATCTACCGGGTTCAGTTGTAGTTTCAAACCAGTACCGTACCGTACCTACTTAAATATTCGGCGAGCAATGGGTGGCTTGCCGTCCGACCGTCCGGTAACCGTCCTGTTCCCGCGCCTCAAGGAGATGTCAGCAACTGTAGAGGCCCAGCAGGGTCGAAGCCTACTGGGGCCAAGGGCCTGATTCTGAAAGGAAAACTCGGCCCTGGTACGAAAGGCAACGAAGGAACAGGAGTGGGTTTTTAGTCAGTAAAAGTCTGACACTATGTCCCGCCCCGCCCAAGAGCGGGGAATGTCATAAGATGATTATCCCACAGAAAAAAAAAACCCACTTAAATATTCACACAAAATTCCATCCAAATCGGTCAAGCCGCTTAGGAGGAGTTAGGTGACAAACAAACCTACAGAAGATTTAAATATAAATAAAGAGATAATATTACCTAATAACTATCTCAAACTGTTTTGCCATAATACCTTATATCGATAAGGGATAAGTAGGTACCTAGGTTATTGCTTGCTGTAGTGAAAGAGATTCAAGAAGTGGTGAAGGAAGTATGATTCAGACTCGTGTCGAGAGGGAGGAGGAGATTTTAACTACAGGGGTTTTAGGTTTCCGTACATCCGAATGAAAGATAGACAGCATAGCATAGCATAGTCGGCCTTATAATGTTCCCACTGTTGGGACTCAGGCCACCTCTCTGGGAGAGGGAATGGGCCGTAATCCACGCGGGCACAGTGCGGGTTGTTAGATGTCACATGTCTTCGAATTTCAAACCCAGCCAGGCGCATTACTTTGTGTAATTTATTTCATCACCACTGCTCTCAAAACGGTGAAGGAAAACATCGTGAGGAAACCGACATGTCCTAGAACCAAGATAGACAGACAAAACATTAATTCGATGCAACATAAAGAACGTAAAATTTAAAACAGATAAGAAAAACCATAATGCGGTGTGCGCCTCAAAGTTGCACAAAATGTAAGTCCAACTCACATGTATCTGGCAAATATACCTGACGTCATACATCATACATCACCATACATCAAGATCCAGCAGAATATCGGTATTCTGCTGGACCTTGATGCTGCTGCAACAGCGAGACTATAAAACCCTGCTGTGGCATATTGACTTCAAGCTGAATTCATGAAAGAAGTGTTATGTTAGTTTATAGTGTGCTTAAATAGGGTGACTGGTAATTAGTGACCGATACTTAAACACGTGATTGTACTCATGATTACAAACAACTTTCCCAAAGAAACTTTTTTATATACTAAGTAGTTTCGCGCGCGCATTTTCAACTGATCAGCTAGTCCAAAGCCTAGATAAGTGTTATTGTGATTAAACTAATTAGTATAATAAAATGTTTCTTTAGAAAAGTTGTTTGTAATCATGAGTATAACCACGTGTTTAAGTATCGGTCACTAATTACCAGTCACCCTATATGCGGAAAACGTTAAGTAAGTACATAACGTGTCTTTTCCATAGGTAATAATTTGGTCTACATTTTATTTAGTTAACACAAACTTTGGGTCAGATTTAACAAAATATGGTAATTAAAATGCTTATTCATCGTAGGGAACCCTATTCACCCGAGTCCGACTGGCACTTGTGTGTAAGTTACCAAGTTACATGTAAAAAAAAACTGGGCAAGTGCGAGTCCGTTTCCGTACAAACTTACCTATGTAAAGACTTCAACTCCTGATTATAGTCTCAAAGTTTTTTCGAAACCGCATTTTTTTTTTTTTGTTATGTAATAAAAAAAATTCTATTTTCAGATTTATTCCTATACTTGTGTTATAAGACCTTGCTTTATGCAAAATTTCAGGATTCTGGGTCAACGGAAAGTACTCTATTTTCTCTATTCAATTTTGGTTCCCTTGAGTGTCGAAATATACGTTTTTTGTGGTGACATAAACGGCCATAAATATTGGGCACGCCGTAATTATGGCGGTAAGTCCCTTCTTTGAGGAGTGGCTGGAAAGGCAACACGGCGTCATTACCTTCCGCATGACGCAGGTTCTCACCGGACACGGTAAGTTCGGGAAGTTCCTGCACCGGATTCGTGCGGAAGCGACGCCCGGGTGTCGCCACTGTGTGGACCGCCCGGAGGACACGGTGGAGCATACGGTGGAGGTGTGCCCCGCTTGGGCAGAGCAACGCCGTGTCCTCGTGGGGGTAATTGGCGGCGGCGATCTCTCGCGCCGGGCCTTGGTACAGGCCATGGTCCGAGGCGAGGAGGAGTGGCAGGCGGTCGCCTCTTTCTGCGAAGCAGTAATGCTTGCAAAGGAGGCGGCCGATCGCGTGAGGCAGCGGTCCTCACGCCCCAACCGCCGCCGGGATTCCGATCCCGATTTCCGGCCACCGTAGGCGCGGGCTTGCGGACGGCGAGCAATGGGTGGCTTGCCGTCCGACCGTCCGGTAACCGTCCGGACCAAGCCCAAGTCGTCAACGGCGCGTGCTGTTGCACGCGCGCCTCAAGGAGATGTCAGCAACTGTAGGGGCCCAGCAGGGTCGAAGCCTACTGGGGCCAAGGGTCTAGGAAAGGAAGACTCGGCCCTGGTACGAAAGGCAACGAAGGAACAGGAGTGGGTTTTTAGTCAGTAAAAGTCTGACACTATCTCCCGCCCCGCCCAAGAGCGGGGGATGTCATAAGATGATTTTCCCACCGAAAAAAAAAAAAAAAAAAAAAACGGCCATAAATATAACTAATAAGTTTGATTTTTTCACAGCTTCTAGGGACCGCAGACAAGATAAGTACCTAAATGGTTTTAATTTCAACTCAATACGGTCACGCGTTCCAGAGATAAAGGGTCTTGACAGACCGGCAGACAGGCAGACAGAGAGACACAGACGGACGGACAACAAAGAGATCCTTCAATGGTTTTGTTTTTTCATTTTGAGGTACGGAACCCTAAAACGGATTGAAAAGATAATTAATCTAACGAATCCCACTCGATTCATAAAAAAGATAAAAATATACTTGAATACTTAAAGATCCCAAAATATACTAAAACTCCATCCTATACAAATGTCAAGGAGGGAACGAAAGGAACACTTTCTGATTGGGGTTGCTCTTCAAGTCTTCACATTTTTCTGAATTTTCCTTATAACCGAAAAAAATACGCTCTAAAAACATGGATACATCTTACAAATTCATTTTTTTTTTAATTTTACCGAAAAAAACAACTTTTCACTCGCCTGACACGTTTGAAGGAAGATCAAGGAAGATTCGCTGACACGACAAGATAAATGTTTTTCCCTCGAAGCGATCACAGGGTCTTTACGGAAATATTCTATAAGTGACGACACTTTTACGATTTTGATAGGATCTCATCGGTCGGTTACTGTCTGGATGGGTTGAACCATTAGTCAAACGGTTGTATGATCTTTGACACCTTTTTCATGTAGAAATAAGTCGTGGATGCATTGCGGTGTTGAGACTATCTTATGCATTAGCATTTCTACCGCTACCCCAGCCACGGTAGGCGCGGATTTGCGGACGACGAACAATGGATAGCTTGCCGTCCGACCACCCGGTAATCGTCCGGACCAATCGATAGCGCGTAGTGTTCCACGTGCTCCTCAAAGAGATGACAGTAAACCGGGCCTCCAGCTTAGCAGGACCGATACCCGCTAGAGCCACGGGGATTTTCCAAAAAGGAAACCCGTAGTCCTAGAAGGCAAAGATTAACCGAAGGACATGTAGCGACATCTATGGCGTAACATAAGAACTAATCCTGCATCGCGCAATCAAAGTTTAGAACATATATAGAACAGCCCGAAATCATCTATCGGGCAGTAGCCCACCAGACATAACACCCGTCTGGTCGCAGGATCCTCCGTTTTCAACGGAGGTATATGGGGCTTTACTCTCTGTTCCACATACCTCTCAACTGGACACAAGTATGTTTTAGTCAATAAAAATCAGACACACCCCACCGTAGAGTGAGATAAGTCATTGTATGATTTCCGGCTTTAAAAAAAAAATACATTAGCATTTCATTTTCTTCTGGAACGTGTAAATTAATTAGTTGGTCAATATTTCTATGTGTGGTGTACATAAAACCCAGTGCTAGTGATGCCAGTTATATGTCCTGGTTTTAAAAAAACATAGATGGTTTTCGTCAATGTTAAACATATAAAAACCGAAATTGTGATTTTTTAAGCTACACTTGGAGTTTTAGATTTATAAGGGTTTCTTTGGGCAAGTATTATTTTTTTCTACCGATATGTAATGTTAGTTGGAACACCATTTAATAAATCGAAGGGTCAAGGACGCCTGAGCCAAGGGTACTCTTTATACCAAATAAGGACCCGATTACCGAACGCTGATTGGCAAACATATGGGCTGGACTAAAGCAAAAATAGCCTTATGGGAATATTACTCTCGTATAAGGCTAAAAAGGGGCAATTACTGACATTCTACTAATAGCTGGGATGTAGGAGTATAAGAAAAATATTATGTTGTGCCGACTCCAAATAAGTTGATGTGAGGGCAGAAATGGTGATGTTATACGACCTTCTGTAATGGTGATGTGTTCTTTGCGTTAATCAAAAAGTCATATATATCATCATCATATATCTACCCTAATTACAAGCTTTTATTTAATTTCACATGTTTGTATGTCTGTAATCAAATCTTGCAAATTAAACTTAATCCACTTCCCGGTTACCGATTGACCCGAAATTTTGCTTGCATGTGTAAATCATATGATTATGCAAAATTATTATAACATGGAGCTGATCTGATGATGGAACCGGAAGGTGGCCATAGGAACTCGATAGTTAACGTTTAACACGTCTTGATGATGACTTTGGTGGTAGATGGTAACCAGGGTCTGTATATAGAGCTGGAAGATGACCGTCGGAACTTAGTAATAAGCGCAATAAGATATATCATGTTTGAGCTTTTTGGAACAGTTTTGATGAGTATTAATTATAAAGGTATTTATATGTCGTGACCAGATCATAGAAATTGATCTCTTCGTGATATGGCCAAATCATAGAAATTGATCATTTCATGATATGGCCAAGTAAAACTGGTCAGATCGTTTTAAACGTTAAAGTTTGTTGATATTTCAATCTTCATTTGGCCTACTTTCTTTAGACCTTTTATTATCACAGAAATCCTACATCAATGATATGGTCAAATGAGGATTGACATATCATCAAATGATAACGTTTAAACGATCTGGTCAGTTTTAGTTGGCCATAACCTGAAGTGATCAATTTCTATGATCTGACCACGACATATATACAGCGCTATAAAAGCTTGCTATGAAAAAAATGATTTTCATTGAAAACTTGTTTATTTTGATAGTAGACCTTATTAACACTGCAGGATTGTTCGAAAGAGTTACCATGACTCTGACAAAGGTGGTCTTTAGTTAGGAAAGTTCTGAAACTCCTTCTCGACCTCCGCTTGCTTTAGCAGGCGGAGTTATTCGTTGATTTCACACTCAAAAAAGGCCTATACCACTGAGTGCTTCAGTAGCATTATACTGGTAAAAGAATTGTTTTAATCGGTCCAGTATTTTTTTAAGTTTATTCATTACAAACAAAAATACAATCTTTCCTCTTTGTAACATAAGAATAAACAAATTTATGTGCCCTGCGCAAGAAAGATGGCGGCATTCGTCCCATTGCTGTAGGTTCTACATTCCGACGTCTCGCAACCAAATTTTCCTGGCCTTTTTGTGGCCTGGTCAGCAAATTCCAGCCCCTACAACTTGGATTTTTTCCAAAAGGGGCTGTGAGGCTGTGGTACGTGCTCTATCCACCTACCTCAACAGAAGTGAAGGTGAGGTCATTCTTAAGATTGACATCAAGACAATGCTTTCAACTCTGTGAACAAGGACCCCTTGTTGACAGAAGTTCAAAAAGAAATACCCAAAATCTACAGTTTTCTTTACCAATGTCATAGGCACCCGTCTAAATTACTTTATAAGGAAAACCTTTTGGAATCAGCCGTCGGCAGTCAGGGTGACCCTCTTGGGCCAGTCATTTTCAGTTTGGCGATAATTCCAATCATTCGGCAGCTAAATTCTAAATTCAATGTTTTGTATTTGGATGACGAAACCCTAGGAGGTGATGTAGACACAGTTTTAAAACATTTAACTTTAAAAAAAAAAAATTTAGTTCTATTGGATTACAGCTTAACCTTTCAAAATGCGAAATTTACCTCCCCAAACGACTGACAGACAGACGACGTACTTTGTGTTTTATTTATTATATTTATGTACATAGTTAGGTTTTAGTATAGTTAATATTCAAGTTTTTTTATGTAAAAAATAGATACATTTATAAATAAACTAATTGCAATAAATTATATGGAATAGACAATATAGGGTAAAGTATTTGGTTACGAGGTCTAATCAATGAACACAATTTTAGGTCCTATGCTGCGTAAGGATTCTATAGGGGTAAAACAAGGTAGGTTATGCAGTCTATTCTCATATTCTCATAGTTCCTTTGTTTTGTGTCCTTTAATTGCAACTATTTATTTTAAATACTCTTTATTTGCCCTCGCCTCTTCCCATTACGCAGGGTCGACTTCTTTAATCACTTGGCGCCATTCACTTTGGTGATAAGCATCGTCATCTGTAAAGCTAAGCTTTTGTATGTCTTTAAGGACATTTGACATCCGGATAATTTGCGGTCTACATTTCCTTGTAACATACATTGGTGTGAAATAGCACTAACCTGTCAGAACAAAGGAAAGGCAGAGGTCTCACTGGCGCCTGGCGGTCTAGAATCGAGGGAGAGCTGAAGTTAGCCCATTTGCCAGAGCCGACAACCAAGGATAGAATATTCTGGCGCCAATTAGCGAGAAGACCTGACCAAAAATAACGGAAACAGGAGAGGACAAATAAAAGATATTGGTGTAAAATTAGTAAAACTAACACGAGTTACGATCATCCAAATTTTAGACAGACAATTAAAAAAACAAAATGTAACCTTAAATTGTACCTAGTAAGTTTACAAGTCATATTAATTCAATTACTGATTGGCAAACTGCTCTAAAACATAGTTCGATCGAATTTATATCAATTTTGAACTTTAATAACTAATAGTTATTCAATGAATTCAATTTGCTCGCCAAAAGTGATTGAAATTGTTGAAAGTAATTTATTAGCTCAACTATCCAATTACCTTATTTAATGCGAAGCAATAATATAATCATTTTATACGGACCGATGTAATCAATGGTAGGTACTTATTTTAACTTTAATTTTCAACATTAATGTGTTAGTTTGTTATAGTAATTACTAGAAGTTTCTTTTTTTTATTCATGATAAGTTTGCGCTTGTATAGCTTTACCGTAGCCTTTTTCCAACAATATACAATGCAATTTAAATGAGAATATTATAGAAACTTCTATCATTTGTCAAAATAATGTATAGTGAAAAGTACGGTTTGCAAAGAAAACTTATTTGCGTATCAATAACTTTTTTGGACAAAGCCCTAATTACGTTTGTGTCTTTCTTCTATGTTCCAAATTATGTTTTTGTCTTTATTCTTCCGCAGATAAAAGGCATAATGTAACTTATTGCTCAAATCCAGCACTACTTCGCACTATGTAGTTAGAATGACTTAATTAAGTACAAACTAGTTGATGTTATGATATTTGAACTTATTCAATACTACATTTACATTTAACACAACGCGTTCCGCCGACTAGTGGCCGAGCGACGCTAGTACGCTCTCTCCGCGCCCGCGCACCCCCACTACTCGCGAAGAAAGAGGGCGCGACGGCGATTGTAGCTTTTTTCTTCGATGAAAACGTAGTGTTTAAAATTGTGGCTTTTTAGAAAACTTAAATTATTTGATAACCTGTACCGTTTTTAATTGTTTTATTGAACTGGTTATATGTGGTATGAAGAGCAGAATTGGATTATGCAATAAACAAAGAAAGCCCCTATGTTCGTTATGGCACTATTCGTAGGATACGACGATTTTGTGTCCCAGTGAGGCATACCCCACAAATCAAATCTCTGGATACAAAGGCCCATAGGCCTTATCCAGAGATTTTCTACCTCAAATAAACATCAATTTTACCTCAGGAAGTTTATTCAGAAAATTTGATAGCATACGTAAGGAAGCAGTATTAAATTCCCTTCCTAAAGGCGTAGAAAATTTGTGAGAAGAAGGAAGATATTATAATATAACATATTCATATCCAAGTTTGTACAAAGACGCCCCATAAATAACTCAGTAAGTGTGGCAGTGAATAATTTACAGAACTTTCCTTACTACCTTGACAAAGTTACTCTTAACTGTTTCTAAATTTAACACCAGAAGCGGCTGCGGTTTATTAAAACATCCTCTACACTACACTACACTACAGCAAAATGCTTGTACTGGTCAAGTTACTTAGAATGTCCCGCATTATTTTTTTTTTTTTGATTTGGTTTCTTTTAGAGTTTCGTACTTCAAAAAGGAAAACACGGAACCCTTATAGCATCACTTTGTTGTAGAGAAATCGGATTGATATTAAAATCATATACACAAGTCTGCGGTCCCTTGATGCTGTGCAAAAATCAAAATTCTAATTTACTAAAAAAAATGATATGCCCGTTTATGTCGCAAAAAAAAAAACGTATATTTCGACACTCTCAAAGGAATAATAATTTTTAGGGTACTTCCCATTGACCCAGAAACCTGAAATTCGGCATGAAGCAAAGTCTTATAGAACGGGTATAGGAATTGCCGCAAGGTCTTAAAGCACTGGAATAAATATGAAAACAGTTTACGTCATAAAAAAAAAACTTTTTTAACATTCGGGAGAATCCAATGGATGCGAGACGCACAAGACCATCGTAGTGGTGGCATGATGACGAACTTCTGTCCGATAATAGAGAAGATAGCCGTCTGACGTAGATGGTGGAATAGGCAAGACTGATCCATGGTACGAGTAAGTAGTCTATTGCGTGCCTAAAAGCGGTGAGATAAGAGCGGGTTTTCAAATAAGTGTATTGAAAAAAAATTAACAGAATTTTTCTATCGAATTCTCATCCAGAAAAGTTAACTGATCATCCAGAGGCATTCAAAAGTACGCAAATGATCCAAATGTGAACCGTCATTAATACTCGGGCAATTTATTGCTACAGAACGACATTTTCACATTAAAAACAACAACAATTCCACTTAGGATCTCTCTTCACGCCATTTTGAATCGTTCAGTTACGTCATTATGCGCCGTCCGTACCGAAATTTACACCAACAGATAAATCGTTCAAATACATTAGCCTAGATCCCAAACGACTACACTGACATTAATGGCCAGTGCTAAAAAATAAATAAATTTTGTCAAAAAAACCTTAATTGCTATCGGTACATAATTGTCAAAGTACTTTTTAATTGTACCTCAAAAATTCTAAACTGTATTCTAATAAAAATCCAGACTATCCCGATTTAAGTTTTAATATTGTGACAGATATTAATTGGTTCAGTAATTAATGTGTCGTTTGCAGAATATTTAGTATTCGCCGAAGTTTAATTTTAATGCCTAATTAATTAATGTGTAATAACTTATTAATAAATTGATAATTTTATCGAAACAGAAGACTCGATAATCCTGTTTTCCTTGGGTAAATTGAATTAATAAACTACATAGGTACAGAAAGTTAGTTTTTGAGGGCATGATATCCTCGCGTGGCAAAAATCCCTAAATTAAGATAATGTTGTATACTCGAGATCGGAGTAATTACTGGCTTATGGCAGAACCTAATAACGTATCTCACAGTCTCAGTATACTCGTCGGTCATTCCCCCCCCCCCCACACTCATAACTACCTTTTTCTTAATGATAATTATATTAAACTAGTGCTTGACTGCGATTCCATCTGATGGTAAGCAGTGATACTATCAATCGTTGATGGTTACTAGTTTATTAAGAGCCTACATTACCTATCATATTCCTATTACTATATTTTTGGTGATATGTAATTAAAAACCTCTCACTGTGACCGGAGCGAAAGAGTATCAAATGTTTACTGACTTAAACGCATCTGTGTTCCTTCAGTTGCCCATTGTGTTATAGGGCCGAGGCAACTTTTTTGAAAATTTTCGTAGCCCTAATAACTGAATAGTCAAGTATATCTTTAAGTGCTGTAAGCTGTAAAATACAATATTTTTATGATTCATTCTGGTCTATGACCAGTGCGTGTTGCCAGTGATGACACGTGGTCGCTCACAATGGGCCTCATCAGAAGGCTTAAAGTCACCCAAAAGGCAATGGAAAGGGCTATGCTCAGAGTTTCCTTGCGTGATAGAATCAGAAATGAAGATATCCGCAAGGTTGCCGACATAGCACGAAGAATCGCCAAACTTATGTGGCAATGGGCAGGGCACATTGCTCGCAGAATAGATGGCCGTTGGGACCGATAAGTTCTGGAGTGGCGACCACGTACCAGAAGACGCAGTGTTGAAAGGCCCTCTACAAGGTGGACTGATGACCTAGTGAAGGTTGCGGGAATCCGATGGATTCGACGCACAGGACCGTTTATTGTGGCGACATTTGGGGGAGGCCTATGTCCAGCAGTGGACGTCTATCGACTGAAATGATGATGATTAAAACTTTATGTTCTAGTAATGAACACACACACACAAAGGCCGACTGCCTTAGGCGTTTTCTACCAGTCGACCTTAGGGTGACAGCTGCACAAATATAAAATGGTAGATTTGATTTGTGGTGGATTTTTAATGTAAAGTAGTTGAATATAGTAATTAATTAATTATTGTATGTATTATTGAAATCTGATAAAAGCTTTTTTATTTGTATATGCGAATCAAATCGTCGCCAATACTTACTTACGCCAATAAAGACGTAAAACTTTATTTTAGAAGGCTTGGTGACGTAACGTAAAGGTTTTATTAAAACTTAGTTTTGGCACCAGTCTTCCACAAATTAATTATAAAATTGTGTATATACCTGTTTACTTATTTTCTCTATAATTTTTGGTAAGAAATAAATATTTCGGTGAAGTAAAGTACGGAAGCATTTTCTTTTTTTTTTAGGTGGGAAATCATCTAATGACATCTCCCGCCCTTAGACGGGGCAGGAGGGCGTGTCAGAATTTAACTGCCAAAAACCCACTCGTTTGTTCCTTGTTTGCCTTACGTTCTAGAGCCCCGGTGTTCATTTTCACTTAACCCATGGCCCCAGTAAGCTTCGACACAGCTGGGACCCTACGATTTGCAGACGCGCGTGGAACATTTCGTGCCGTCGACGACTTGGGCTCGGTCCTGCTGATTACCGGACGACCGAACGGCGAGCTACCCATTGCTCACAGTCCGCAAGCCTGCGCCTACGGTGGCTGAAAATCGGGGTCGGAATCCCGGCGCCTGGGGCGTGAGGGCCGTTCCCTCGCACGTGCTGCCGCCTCCTTTGCTAATTATTAACATTAACAACATTATTATTAACATTAAGTACGGAAGCTTGAGAAACGAATGAGGGGAATTGATGCTGACGTCACACGTCACTTTGACAGAATCTGGGCTGGTGTTCACGCGAGCCGAACAGGTTAAAATTCTGACCGCAGAGAAGCTGGGGCCAAGGGTCTGCTTGGGGCCAAGTGTTTGCTTCTGAAAGGAAGACTTGGCCCTGGTACGAAAGGCAACGAAGGAACAGGTCTGGGTTTTTAGTCAGTAAAAGTCTGACACTATCTCGCGCTCCCCCCAAGAGCGGCGGATGTCATTAGATGATTTTCCCTCAGAAAAAAAAACCGCAGAGAGGTTCTTTTCTCTGCCAGTAGCATGATGAACAAAATCTAGTCTAGGGACTATCTCACGGCTCGTTGTGAAGTGAATACCTAAAACTACATCATAATAAATCAGTTGCGTAGTCTGGAAAAGTTTGTTTATCTCATCTCTCAGCTCATCATCCATCATCATATGACTGACCTGTTGGTCTAGTGGTTAGTGGCCCTGACTGCTATGCCGGAGGTCGTGGGTTCGATTCCCACCCAGGACAAATGTTTGTGTGATGAGCACGATCAGTTGTTCTGTGTCTGGGTGTTATTTATCTATAAATGTATGTATTTAGAGATATATAAGTATGTTTATCAGTTGTCTAGTACCCATAATACAAGCTCTGCTTAGCTTGGGACTAGACGGCGTTGTGTGATAGTTGTGGAATATTATTATTTTTATTAATTTTATTATTATCTACTCATCGCCAACAAAATAGAATCTCTGGAAAGGACTTTCACTGTGATTGGCATCCTATACCGACAAATAAATTAATAGTAATATTGTAATTTTGTTTCGTTTTTAGCTATATTAATTGTAGTTGTCACTTGTTTCCCTGCCTATATAATTATTTAGTATGTAAGTATGTATTTTAGAAAGAAAGAAAGAAAAAGCGTTTATTTGTACCTCACACATACAGTAAAATTTAAAAAAAAATAGTCGAATACATTGGAATTAAAATATAGTAGAGTATGTATTTTAGTGTTAAGTATGTCTGTATGTGTGTATTGTTTATTTATTTTTTTCTCACCAATTGTTTAGCTTATTTTGTAATGCACCAAGTGCAACCCCATTTTATGTCCAGACAATCTCTTTCCATACCAGGTTGCCTGGAAGAGATCGCGGAATGCGATAAGGCTGCCAATTGTATGTTTTTAAATATAAGGCTCAAATGTATCATTTATTATCTTAGTGTACAAATAAAGTATATTATTTATAAATACCTAAATAAAATAAATAAATATTTTATTACCGGATATAGCTACTCGTAACTAACGAAACTTTTGTATTAATATTTACCTCTCATTTAAATGATCGGGTTTAACAATGTCTCATCATACCCACGATAATGACATGATTTTAATTAAGTTCCATTGATTAAAGTAATACTCAGTTTCGATGTACTGATATCTGAATATACAAATAAGAACGAAAAGCTACCGAATACATATTTTTATTTACGTTTTATGAGAATATTTTTTTTTTTAAATAATCGATAAGGTAGGTAAAGGTAAGTAATATTATTAACAGCATAAAAACCGGCCAAGTGCGAGTAAGACCAGCGAACGAAGTGTTCCGCACCATTATCTATAAAAACGGCAAACAAAAAGCTTGTTGTTCATTAAACCCACAAGCGAACGCCGGCGTTCGCTCGCTCATTGTCTTTCTATTGTGTCTCTAATGACGGTACTCAAAAGGTTAAATATATTATTTTATTCTGTTTTTTAGTATTTTGTTAATAAAGCGGCAAGAGAAATACATCATAATTATGTAAAAATTTCAACTGTCTACCACGGTTCATGAGATACAGCCTGGTGACAGACGGATGGACAGCGGAGTATAAGTAAAAGGGTCCCGTTTTACCCTTTATTTACGGAACCCTAAAATATAATAGCTTAATGTAGGTGTGCTATGATTGGTAGTCTAGGTACCTCTATCTAACCTTTTAGAAAATACAGGTTTGATTAAATTTAATTCAGTTATCCATAATCATTCCCAAATGTCAATAGATAAATTGAAAGGACTGGATATTCCAATTACACAACGGAAAATACCTATGAAATATTTGATAAAACAGTCCAATAGTTTCACAGAAATAATGAGATTTCCATTGAAACATCTAGTTTGGGACAAAATAACATGTTTATCACGACTTGCTTCATAATTTTTAAACAACCTAAGCAATATTATTGTTTAATCTCTTGTTCATTTTCTATTCACTGAAAGAAAAAATAAAAAAATATTGAAGCAACAAACACATAACGCCATCTGTTGACAACATCTGTGACTAGAACTCCAAGCAAACCACAGAAGTATAAAAAATTCAATGGCAACCGAGTCCCATTTCCCAATTAAATTTATTTGTCCCCAGATTGTAGTAGTCGTACCACTTTCCATTTACAACATCCTACTTATCTTTTCCATAAAAATTTAGGCAACGTACCCCTGGGGTTGCGTAACAATTGTTCTGATTGTTGAGATGCCAAGACATTTTGGCCACAAATGACTCCGCGTCAAAACCACTGTGCGGCATGGAATATTTTTCTTTGTCATAACATCAATGGGAAGGAAGTAATTGCGAAGATGGTCGTTCACAGATTGAAGAGGGGGAAATAAATTATGTAAGGAACGTTATTTGTAATGTTATTACTTGTTATGCACTTGGGGTGTAACTTATTTTTATGACTTTGTTCATGAATTGCTCTCGAGTTAACATTGGCTTTTAACTGCTCTTGGAAACTGTTAAGAAAGTAATTATTTGTTCTAATTTTACATTATATTTTGTGATAAGATAACACAAAATAAAACGAAACAAGTAATGCGGTATATACCTAATTAAAATTCAAGTAGGTAGGTAAATGGTTTCATAAAAAATCAGCCTGTAATAACTGACCCAAACGTCACAATTTTTATTTCCTTAAGCTACGGCTGGATCAAAGGCATGATGAGAAAATAAAGACATTACAATTTATTTTACGTAGTACCTACTGCTTATGGGCGAGAACGAAATATACATTAGTCCCCGCGATAATCGTCTGTGAGGGACACCGGACAAAAACAAAGTAAACGAGGGAAAGTTTTTGCACGGCCGACACCAAAGTAACGCGCTCAGAAATTCTACCATTAATTTTGTCCACGGAAATCGTTTGACAGACCACTGGGCATGTCATGATCCTATTATACCTATTTAGACAGAATACTGACCCTTCTCCGAAGGATATAAGAATGAAACTATATGAATTAGTTTAGTTTTGTAATATTCACACCGAATAATGTGCCGTCACAAATATCATTGATTTATTCTTCTATATACTAGCTTCTCAAGATCGGAGACTCTACACTCAAAGTTGTGGACGATTACGTTTACCTCGGACAGACAGTCCAGTTAGATAGATCTAATTTCGAGAAAGAGGTCGACCGTCGAATCCGACTCGGCTGGGCGGCGTTCGGGAAGCTGCGCAGTATAGTATCTATTCGTCCAACAGTCCAACCACAGTGTCTCAAGTCGAAATTTTATGACCAGTGCGTGTTGCCAGTGATTACATATGACTCCGAAACGTGGTCGCTCACAATGGGCCTCATCAGAAGGCTTAAAGTCACCTAAGGGGCAAAGGAAAGGGCTATGCTCGGAGTTTCCTTGCGTAATCGAAACAGGAATGAAGATATCCGCAGGAGAACCAAGGTTGCCGACATAGCACTAAGAATCGCCAAACTTAAGTGGCAATGGACAGGTCACATTGCTCGCAGAACAGATGGCCGTTTGAGCATAGAGGAGCAACAAGCATACACACATCCATACAAACTTTCACACTCTTATTACGATGTGATATTCTTAAAAACCTTTTGTATTGAACATCGAACAAGGTGTGGCTAATATGGCATGTGACGGAATTGGACATCAAATCTTGTATTGAAAAAAGCACAAAAAGTCAGTCCCTTAAACCACAGACGATTTATTGACGAGCCAAACTCATATTAGGTATATATGAGTTTGGCTCGTATTATCTGGTAAACATATAGAGACAAAATGATTGGAAGATAAGGCAAAGTACTCAAGTAGAATTCCTTTAGTAATTTTTATATCGTTTCACTAACAATTATAATAGTAAGTTACCTATACATAATGTCGTGGCCAGATCTTAGAATTGATCACTCTCATGATAGAGCCAACTAAAACTGGCCAGATCGTTTAAACGTTAACATCTTCGTTTAGATGTAGGATTTCTATGATAGTAAAAGACTAAGCGAGGATTGAAATATCATCAAACTTTAACGTTTAAAACGATCTGCCCAGTTTTATTTGGCCATATCATGAAATGATTCATTTCTAAAATCTGGCCACGACATAATATAACGAATGTAAGAAACACTTGAATTTCAACACCGATTTTGTAACCAACCGACCTTTGTAATCACAAAATGTCAACACGACTGGCTACAGCTAATTTATGGGCTGAAAAAGTGTTTCTGTGACGTATAAATTAATTTTATAGATATACCCAGTTAATCACCAGGTCGTCGGTCCACCGTCGGTCGGTCGGTCGTCGGGTCGCGGGAGTGCGGTGGATGCGAGAAGCACAGGATCGGTCATTGTGGCGACGCTTGGGGGAGGCCTATGTCCAACAGTGGATGTCTTTCGGCTGAAATGATGATAATGATGACCCAGTTAATCTAGCACTAGCTTTTGCCCCCGGCTTACCCGCGTACATAAAATATAGTCTGTGTCACTCAAGAATAAAGCAGCTTTACATCGGTTTGGTAAAAAATTTTAGCAATCGGACCAATACTTCCAGAGACTACCCCTTACAAACAAAACAAAAACTTTACCTCTTTATAATATTAAGTATAGATAAGCACAAAATCTTATAACTGAAACTCTGAGTGTCAGATTTCCACGTTGAAAGTACCCACGACGCAGGAGAAAATCTTAGTGTAGGTCGTTTTATAAAAAATATTGTGTCATAACAGCCTTAGCCTTTTTTCTGTCAAATCCATCCAAAGGTTGTCTGTAAAAAATCGCTTTTAGCGATAAGACCGCCCATTGTGACACCCGATTAATTTTAAGTTCCGAATGTAATTTGTATTTTTGGTGTACAATAAAGAATATATCTATCTTGTATCCCCATTTCATTCCCAATCATTTTTTTTTTGACAATCGATGCCTTTAGCCTATTGACAAAGAGCTCATCTACTTCAAAGAAAACTAAATTGCTAGGTCTACACTGTTACTATAATAAATGGGTAACAAATCTTTGTGATCAACTTATAAAAGAAAAAAGGATTTGTTCATAAAGGTTCTGTACAACAGTAATTTTTAATTAGTACAAATACTTAAAGGGCTTATTAGAAAAGGTCTTGTTATTATTTAAGTAAAGTCTCAATAAATAATATTCATAAACAGAAAAGTTATTAGCGTTTGTTTGTATTCCAAAATATCTCTTAGTTTATGGAAATATTGTACAGGCAATTATGAATTAATAAAATTAATGACGATCAAAATGGAAAACACTGCGCGTAGTATTTTCTAGTAGCATTTGTTATGAATGATTGATTTTATTATGAATTTACCAATTATGACAAATTTTCGTGGACAATTTTGGGATTACGTTTTTTTACTTTTGACCACAAAAATATGATCAGTAACGGGTACGGATAGAGCACCATTATTTTGTACTAATTAGTTTTTTATTTTACAATTTTTAGTTATGGTACCACTACTAAAAAGTATCCCTCAGCCTTACTTAAACCTTATAGCCAGAGTGCATCTCATGGCAATTCCAATAATCCCAAACACGGTTAGATTACATTAATTTATTACAGAGTTCCGGTGCTTAACTTCAGGCTTCATCATCAGATCAGTTCGATATATTCCCCCTCTTCTTTCAGTCAGTCATCGACTACACGTATAAATTTTACTTGTTACGACGGTTCTTCTGTGTAGAATATGAGGATTTCTGTTCCATATCTTCAAAGCTCATGATCAGATCATAACAATATTTCTATGGGACCAACTCGGAAGCATAAACTTTCAATACAAAAAAAATGTTTTCAAAATCGGTTCACAATGAGGGTGTTCAAGAAAATTCTCACCACCAGTTAGCGCCACTTAGCCGTCGGGTCTTTTCCTTTCAAAACGTATACGTGACGTTGACGTTGATGTTTAACTAATGTCATTTATATAAGCGTTTTGACAGGTGCCCGGACCTGACGCCTCAGTGCTGCCACCTGGTCAACGTCATTTTAGAACACCCTCATTGACCGAGAAATCGGTACATACATAAAAAAAAATATAATAAAAATACATTCAGCCGAACATAGAACCACCTCCTTTTTGAATTCGGTTAAAAATAGGGGTGTATACCAAGTATATAGACGCGATGAGAAGTTTTAATATTGTAGAGTAATTTTAGATCAATTCTCGAAAGCCTTCTGTTATTTTTGTCAAAATATTGTGCTAATTATGGCTGTACGACGCAACAATACACAGAGGGAGTGAGACAGCGAGTATTAAAAAAAGAAAACGTTGCCGCACACTAAAAACAACTTCTGTATCTTGGATGCTTTCACAAACATGTACACTCATATATCTACACAAGACAGTCAAAGCCGTAACTACCTATCTCAGGGATGGCAAACCTATGGCACGCGTGCAAGTGGTGGCACATGGCAAAATAATTGGGGCAAGCCAGTGTAAGATGTTGATATGTAATTTGAAACAACATTAATCACAAAAAGTTTCTCTTTTACTTAATTAAAGTAGCAATATCTAAAAAATACCTAGCATCAAGTTATTTTTTCCATTAAATCACTAAGTCAAGATTCTTTGGCGGCACGTCTCATCATTTCATTTTTAGGGTTCCATACAAAAAAACGGAACCCTTATAGAATATCTTTGTTGTACGTCAGTCTGTCAAGACCCTTTATGTCGAAAACGCGTGGAGTATATTGAGTTGAAATTAAAACCATATACTCAGGTCTGCGGTCACAAAAAACGTATATTTCGACACTCTCAAGAAATCAAAATTCATAGGGTACTTCCCACGAAACAGAAAAAAGAGTTCCGTAGTACTTCCCTTTGACCCAGAATCCTGAAATTTAGCATAAAGCAAGGTCTTATAACACAGGTATAGGAATAAATCTGAAAACAGTAAATTTCTTGTTACGTCGCAAAAAAAGTTTTTTTTTTTCTGCAATTCGGAAAAATCTTCGAGACGAGAGTTGAACTATTAGGTGAGTTTGTACGGAACCCTCAAGGCACGAGTCCGACTCGCACTTGCCCAGTTTTTTTATTTGTATTTAGTGGTACGTTCTCCAGCAAAGGTTTGCCTTCCCTGACCTATCTGTTGGCCAATCATGCCGTCAAAAAATTTCATTTTTTTTTTTTTTATTATTATATATTTCTATTTGGCTATTTTAGAAAATAAACTCTAAAAAAGCCATCATCATCATCATCGTTATCATTTTTTCGCGCCGCTCTTGACTACGGATGCCTTAAAGGATTCACACATAAAACGCGTTATCTTTTTGCTACAATATCAAAAGGCATCGAATTGAAAAAGGGTCGGGTCTTGAAAGCTAAGGATGAACGTTTT
Source organism: Mythimna pallens (assembly GCA_961205895.1). NCBI lineage: Eukaryota > Metazoa > Arthropoda > Insecta > Lepidoptera > Noctuidae > Mythimna > Mythimna pallens. Next base: position 15,269,654 of record OY540834.1, read on the forward strand.
ATAATTAAATTGTCACAGCTTCGTGCCATTGTAATCTAGGATCAATTTAATATTACTAGGAAAATGTGAAATGAAACTTTAGATTGCTTTGAATTGTTACCAATGACTTAAGGTCCAAGCTCCCATTTAGTGATTTTCTGAAGCCTTAGATTTGAAAAATATATATATTTATTATAGATTCATATATAACATTATCAACATACGATTTTTTGTATGATCTTTGCCAAAAAAAAAAATTAACAACGTGATATTTTTTCGCTGTTTTCCTTACTCCTTTCAAACGGATTTAGAAATATATTTACACAAAAAAAATTGCTGGTTAAGTTTTGTTCAGAACGTAGATACATAACATAGCATTAAACCAATCAATACTTCGCAAAGAAAATGGTTTTAAAGGTCAGCGGAGCTCTATGTAGTGGCAGGCTCGAGTGACAGTACGAGTATGTGTGCATTTAACTCCGGCCAGATGTTCAAAGGACTACATGCCTTAAAGAATCAAAGGAAATATTGGATTGGAAAACACGCCATTTGAAGTCTTAATAAGGTTCTGGATATTTATTTGACTAAATACTGGTGCGATATTGGTTTATTTTTTTCATGGATTAGAAGTTATCTACCAGTTAAGTTGAGTGCAATAGGTTTTTATACCTAAATGGTGATATAAAAACCTATTGTACAATGTGAGGGAAATAGCTAGTCGTAAATAACACTGATCAAAAATTTTAAAAATAGAATCGCGAGCAACGTGTTTATTTTGAGATGGGACATCATCCAATAAACTCTCTCGCTGTAGGAAGGAGCAAGAGTCTGGGATGCCGTAGACAAGTCTGTCTAAGACAGTCTTATCTCAAGTGTGCGCTTGCCCTTAGATTGTTTATATTTTGAAAAATCAAAACGACATTAAAAGTAATGCTGCAAGAGGTAGCTGAATTGAGTATTAGATATTAATTTCAACTTCATACCTTCACGTATTCTTGAGAAAAAGGGTCTTGAAAGATGGGCAGAAAAACAGACGGACAACAAAGTGATCCTTTAAGGGTTCCGTTTTTGCCGATTTAGGCAATGAACTCTAAAAACAATTAATGTAAATAAACTTAATTGTTTCTTTATACACAGGAGGAACACAGATAAACGTTTAGGCATAAAATTATATTTATTTCGACAAATGACTTGCCTCATGACATTGCATTTGCACAGTCATGAGGCAAACGCAATGGCTAAACCAAGACATACATCAATATTCTATGTCGTCAGTGGATGATTTTCCAACCTAAAAAATAGATGCTTTTGAATCGTAGATGCCTATTTTCAATAAATTACAAGCTGTAAACACAAAATAAGTAATATGTAACTACCAATTTGGTCGAGAGAGTCGAGTGGAGGAAATTACTTTGAATGTGTTAGGCCTTTACGTTTATGGGGAATGTGAGTGCGAGGTAGATTCTGTAAAACCGATCAACTCACCTCCATGAATAACAAAACCTGTCGACCACCACGGATATTAAACATCCGTGGAGGGCGGTAGGTTTTGTTATGAACTTACTCGTATTTACAAATATACCTACTTTGAAACTATTTGTGTTCGAGGACAAACTAATAGTACAGTGTCACAACGTTGACCACTAGTGTTGTGGTCCCACCCCTTGTTATTAGTTCAGCTAGACGGACTGACGGGTTCATTTGTAAGCGGTGTGCCAAGACACAGCGCTTGACTTGCCTGATATGTCACTTGACCGTATGGTCGTAGATTTTTATCGATGAACATATTTATACAGTCCAGGATCAAAAGCACAGTTCCACTCTATCAATGTTAAAGTATCTAAAATTTTAAATTGCCCTTTTATTTTCCATTCAAATCTTAACTCCTTAAAAAAGAGTTTAAATTGTTTACTCCAAATGCAAAAATTCCATGTCTCATAAAAAGCTATACTGAATCTTGATAGGTTACCTTTTACTACGAAAAAACCAGATTTTGGATTTGGAAGCGAAGCCGCGGGTCAAACCTATCGCGGGTGAATCAATCTTCCTGCCTTTTTCCCATGTTATTCGCAGTCGGCAAAACACATTTTTATCTTCCATTCTGTCCTGTCAAGCGTCACGCTATCAGTGACTTCCTTATTTCCTCCTTCCATGTATACATACCTCTTTTCATACGTTTCGTCCTTTCTCTTCATATGACCTACCAAAACAAACGGATCTCTTTCAAGTTTTCAGTTTACGAGCGCAATGAATTTGCCACAATCATAAATACCGAATATGAGCCATAACTTAGATTCCTTTGAAATACATTAAGTCTTGTTACAAGTCCTTTTTAACCGACTTAAAAAGGAGAAGGTTCCATGTTCGGCTGAATGTATTTTTTTATAGTGCGCTCACAAGAAAGCCTGAATAACTTTTCGTAATTTCCATCCTTCTTATAAATTAGAATCGTATGTAGATTCTTTTGTTATTTTAGGCAAAATATGGGTCTAAGATTTAGGTTGAATATTTTTAGTAACGTAGCTTAGGAACAAAAAGTAGCTGTCATGCTTAGAAAATTTGATCTTTAGAATGGATAAAGAATAATTTCGTAGCTAGGCTCCTTAATAACTAATATCCAACATTTAGGTATCTGTTACTTGAGCTGAAGAAATCTTCGTAAGATACACCGTGGATTTGAAACGAAAAGAGCAACTAAAGGATCAAGGGTGGGGTTTAGTCAGTAAGTCTGACACTCCATCTAGAATGGAAGGAGTTACTTGATGATTTCCGTTCCAGAATGAACAAAATAAAAAAGGTATCTACTACCTACTCTTGTAACTAGGTAATCTAAATCTAATAACCAGAGGTTATGCAGAGTTCTATTCATGTACTTCCATCGAAATGTTGATATTAATATGGATATTCCCAAGATTTCTAATAAAAAATCTCGCGTAGCCATCAATATTGCAAATAAATAATAATTAAAACCTCAGACAGATAAGACAAATGAAACGAAGATAATTAACATACTATTTTTATTACTATTTTTCATTAAAAAGGTCTCTCTACGTCTATTGCGGCGAGGTCAACAAATTTATACACTTCCTTCTCCTCGTCATTAATGCAGGAAGAAATTTTTTCTGCTATATTTCTGATAGTGTCATAAAAAATCTGCTTTTTTAAATTAATCTCGAGATTTGAGACATATCTACTTTATTCTTTTGCTATATGAAATCTGTATAAGTACTTAAATAACTCTACCTAATTCCGACCTCTGCTAATAACAGAAGAACCAAGTCAATTGTAAAAAAATGTATTTAAAGATAACTCTTCTTTAATTCTGGCTTTCAGAATTAATAGTGGAGTTCATTATTATTCGAGAACTTTTCTACACAAATATTATAAAGAGGTAAAGTTTTTTTTTATTTATTTTTTTCATATATTTTTCCTTTTTATTTGTAGGAGGTAATCTCTTAAAATACTGGTCCGATTGCCAAATTTTTTTCACCAACAGAAAAATGTTATATTCCTGAGTGACATAGGATATATTTTATGTACGCTGGCGAAGCCGCGGGAAAAAGCTAGTATTATATATTCTAAACTACACACTGTGACTTCATATTGAAAATTTTCATCGATAAATTCCGAACATTTTCATTACTAATAAATTCCAGCACAAATAGCAGATCTGTTTGGCTGGACATACTGGAAGTATAATTTATTATTAAGTTTTAAGTTTTTAACATCTGTATATAACCAGAATGATCTTTATATAATCTGAATCTCCGGCAGTGAATCTTTGTGTTTCCTGATAGTAACAACCTAGGAGTCTTTGAGTCAAGAGTGAATAGCTTACCCTCTTCTAGGCAAGCGTTCTGCATCATCGGCCACATCACTGCTTACCATCAGGTGCGATAGTGCTCAACAATAAAGACACTCTGATTCTAATAGAATAAAAATCGATTTGACTACGTCGGATTAGACGAATGATGAATAAATACCTATAAATAAAATATAAAAATATTTCTTAAAGGTTACTTTACCTTAATGAAATATATAATCATATAATCCTATATTTAACATCAAAAACTACAAACAGCTGAACATTTTCATCGAAAATACCAACCTTTTTTAAAAAAAATCGCTGGAACTAAATCCAGTACAAACAGACTGGGCTGAAGGATTATTCGAAAGAGTTAGCACGACACTAAAGCGCAAAAGACAACTGAAGGAACACAGGTAGGTTTTAGTCAGTAAAAGACTGATACATCTTCTCGCTTCACCCAGAGCAGGACGCGTTATTTGACAGATTCCCACCTCATAAAAAGTACAAATAGAGTATTTATCTAAGAATAACTCGAGTACACAGTCGACTCGCCAAATGATCGATTATGCGGAACCTAATCGATCCTCCCGAATTAGACAGAACAAAAGGGATGAGCTTAACTTCGTTCACGGTCACCGGACAAATTGACAGCGGGTACAATGTAGAAACTTTAGGTTTTTTTAATCGACTTTTATTTTATAGGAATTTGTGCGTTTAATTTTATGAACGCAAACTTTAAAAGCGGCTGAGGCTTGTTTGATGTAAATTAATATCAGTCCTTCAACCCGCATTGAGCCCGCGTCGTGCACTACAGCCCATTCACTTTTCTAGAGAGGAGGCCTGAGTCCTAGCATACACGCATAGCACGTTCCCTGCCGGGTCTCAGGCCTCCTCTCTCTAGGAGAGTCCTAGCAGTGGGATCAATTTTAGTATACCTTAAGCAGCTAGAAAGTAATAATTATCGTCTTATAAAAAATATGCAGTACATATAGATAGGTACTATGAGGTTATTCCTTGAAGGCCCCGATCCCCGAGAGCCCCGTACCGGAGGCACCCGATTTGTTTTATCTTGATAAACTCAAATAAGAGTCAGTTTAGCTTAAAAATACCATCAGCAGATGTTAAACAAAATTTTATTACTAGTTTACTAAACCTGCCACGTATTTAAATCAGTATCATGATGTGGATTAAAATAGAAGGAGCATATACTCGTAATAATATTTATAAGTACTAAAACAGGAATTTATTCCTACAAAGAATTACATTTACATTAATATAAAAGACGCCTGTCAGCCTGAGGCTGTCTCTATAATGAGCAATAATATTTTCTTCTAAATTCAAATGAGTGTTCAAATCTAACTGAAGAAATAGGTTTATTTATATTAGCCAGTAAATGTTACTCGTATTCCTAGAACGCAGAGGGCAACTGAAGGAATATAGGTGTGATTTTAGTCAGTAAAAGTCTGATACTACCTGCTGGTCCGCTTTAGAGCGGAAGAAATGACTTCTTCCGCTAAATGATTTTCTAGCTTAAATAAAAACCTATATGCTGTAAGTTTGCCTTCAGGAGACTACTTAACTGGTAAAGCCATAGGAGGACTTCTGAAAAGATAATGCGTGGTCCTGAACGCAAAGGGCAACTTAAGGAACCTAGGTGTTTCTTTCTTTCTTTCTTTATTACCCACATAAAAAAGTTCAAAATCCGTCCAGCCGGTTCTAAGATTTCCACCGGAATTACGTCCCGTTGCAGTCTTACTGTTGCTTCGTATTAGGATTTATAATTTGTTTTATTTTATGTGCTTAAATTAATTCCATTAAATTGGTTTCTACGCTACTGGACTGAAGTAGTTTTTTCTTTTCAGTTTTTATTTAGTTATTTTTTTCGCAGTCGGGTTTTTTTTTAACGCATTCTTTGAACTGTCTTCGAACGGACTTAATAAGTTCAAGTAAACTTTATATTAAATGTATATTTTTTATTGGTTTCTATGTTTTTTTGTATTTTTTTATACAGTTCAAAAATAAAAAAATAAAAAAACGGCAAATTCATCAACATCCATTCATTCCTATTACATCTAAAGAACCCTGCAGAGAATTACCTACACTATCTATACACATTTAAGTATATCTATATCTCCTACATTTTATACCCGAACCGGTCGCTGCTGATCAGGCCTAATTAACAGCTAGAAAGAACAGTTATAAGGATTTATAGGTTTAAGACGTCCCTTCCCCACTCGCCTATCGTCAACGTCGAACATGGTTTAAAAGCGTGTTCTTTCATCTAACGCAATCCAACGCGATGTTTGATGAAGAGGCAACGCGAAAAAAATTAGATAACGCCTGTAAACTCTGTTGGCATTCGATAATTCCGTGATTTAGGTACTCGAATATTTCACAAAACTTGTTCCAGGAAATATGTGTTTTTTTAAAACCCTAAAATTTTTTTGATAAAAATTGACTTCATTCAGAATCTCGATGAAATGTGCAAGGCTATAGGTAGATATTTTGGATACACAAGACATCTGTTATATGTGTACCATAATTACGTAATAACGGTTATATGAAAATGTAGCTCGGTTTGGCCGCTCTTAATTAGCTCACTTGACAAGCGAGTAAGTGATGGCAATTGTAATTAGCACTAAGGGATTCAGCCAAGGGCAGCGGAATTGTTCGTAAGAGTCACCGCGGCTCTGGATCGCAAAGGGTAACTGAAGGAACACGGATAGGTTTTAGACACTCCCTCTCGCCCCACCAGAGAGTCGGAGAAGTTATTTGACAATTTCCCAGCTCTTAGAGAGGGATGCAGTGAACAGACTGATTTTTATCGTTAATTCACTATTTAAGGCACTCATCATTATCATTTCAACCAAAAGACGTCCACTGTTGGATATAGGCCTCCCCCAAGTGACGCCAGCACTCATGGGATATTTATTTATTATTTGCTTATTAAACACTTAATGCACACAAACGTACAGAAGCGGACTTAATGCTTTAAGTATTTTCTAATAGTCAACCTTTGGGCGTGAGAGAAATATATTGGTAGGTGTAATAAAAAAGGCGAAGACAAATGCACCGTAGATAATGAATTAGTTACCAATTAATCGTTAGTGTCCTTATTGGAAATAATTATGTAGATTTCTTTAATCTGACGATTACTATAAACTGGTTTAATATAGCTTTCGGGATAGACAAATTCTCAAATACGGACTTCGCTGGGCAGAACTCCAAAGTCACACATCACTACATAAATTTTACCCTGAAACGATCGCCGCTGATCGAGCTTAATAATTAACAGCTACATAGAACCGCTACAGAAATTTATAGCTTTAATTACCTCACTTGATAAGCCAGTAAGAGATGGCTGACTGACGTAATTACCACAAAGGGATGCAGCCAACAGACAGCCGTCTATCGATGTTTGTAGCCCCCGTGAGATAAATATAAGTAAACAAATTTATTGTAGGTCACTTTTTTGTGTAGGTATTAAGTAAAATACGTACTAAAACGTAGATCCTATAAAAAAAATTATAACGTTTTTTTTTTCATTTCTATCATCACTATTTCAGCTTAAAGACGTCCACTGTTGGACATATGCCTCCCCAAGTGTTGACATAATGACCCGTCCTGTACGGCTCGCATCCATCAGATAGGTTTCTTTTCTATATTCAGTGTTAAATCCACAAAAAATACTTTTGCTATCTGCACCAGGAATTTTTTGTACCTTGCTCTGCCTAATTTCCAAAAAAAAAATGAGGATGGGAATAGGAGAGTAAAAAGTAGCCTGTGATCTTTTTTCAGACCTACCAAATATACCTACTCAAAAAAATTCATAAAAATCCATCAAGCCGTTTAGAAGGAGTTCGATAACAATCACTGTGACACGAGATTTTTAGAATTATTTTAATATTATTCACAGTTTCTGCCTAAATCCAAGTGAGAAAACATTTATTTTGAGTTTTCAACCGGTTTTCTGAAAGAAACTCGACATTATTATCACAATTAAAGCAAAAACACAAAAATACCTAAAATGTTTTTTACTGTATGTTACACAAGGTTACACAACCCGAGTACCTATGACAATTTCTCACATAGCAATTAATTCTTGTTTCAAAAACTGAGCCCAAGTCGAATGAAATATAGGTACCAATAAATTAAATCCTCGTTTTTAAAACCTTTTTAAGGTCGGTCAAAAGTAAAAAACCTATAAAAAGTAAAAGTGATTTTCCTTCATAACCGTAATGCTGAAGTCGTAACGACTTCCAACTGAATTTCAACATAAAGTTTCATTTTATTTTTACTACAGTAATGAATTAGGCCCTTTGTAACATTTTACGGCAATTAACCGTAACATAATTATGTTCTTTTTTATCTTTATATAGAATAAAACAAAATCGCTTTCCGCGTCAGACTGTTTACTTTTTTACTTAATTTAGGTGTCTTCAAGGCTTGAGTACTCTTAATAAACTAGTGCGCCTCAGCATCAATGATTGCATCACTGCTTGCCATCAGGTGGAATCGCAGTCAAGCACTAGTTCATATTAATTTAAAAAAGAAAAACTTTTCTGAAACAGAACTGTCACTAATAGAAATAGCAGAGAAATGAATAAGGAGCAGCTGCCAACGGTTTCGCCCCCGTGATAATAATATAAGCAAACTATCCCAATGGAACATACTCTTGGGATAAAAGTATACTATGTGCTATTCTAGAAGACGGTCTACCCGTGTACCATGTTTCATTTAAATCCGCCCAGCTATTCGAGCGCATACACACATTCACTCACACAATTTTTTGCTTTTATAATATTAAGTATTATTTCCACTCGTGCCAAAACCGGGTGAGACACCAGTTTATTACAAAAATATTTTTCATCGACAAGGAACGTTTAACTGTTACGCAGTTTTCATAGGGGCAATTTCAATACTTCAATATCCCAAAGTGAACAGGAGAAAAAAAAATAAACTGAAAACTGTAATCCAAGACTTTAACACTAAATTATGATGACATAAGTCGGTAATTTGCCTGAATATTTAAAAAAAATATATTGTAGTGACTTGATCCATCAGTCAAGGTGTCAGGAATTTAAATTATTTTACAAGTTTTATATTACAATTAATCAGCTTAACTAATTATAACTCTGACTTCAAAATCTTACAGTTAACAGTTACCTACAGATCTACTTAAAAAGCTTTTTCGAATACTTTTCTCTTTCTAATATAAATTCAACCCTTCACTTTCCCATTAAACGTAAATTAATTGAAACATGAAAGAAATTACTTAAATCTTTTGAACCCAAACAAAATACTTCATTTGAAACATAACTTTTCAATTAATTTATTTGAATACTATTGAGAACAAATGTTTTGTTTTTGGCAAGTTACTAAACGTTCCAAATTAATAAAAAAAAATGGGCATCTAGTCATCACACCACGGAAAAAATCGGAAAATATTTCAAATTAAATAAATGTACACATTTATTTATATACCGATAAAAAAAAACGGGTGAAAATGAAGTAACTTCAATAAATTCTAACTAATTTTCCTGTAAGGTTTTCTGAAGTGGCACCTAATAAAAACTTTTATAAACATTTAATATATTCTGTATACTTACGATCAAAATTCTGAAGTACACAGTTCAGTAGAAGTATGCATAAAACAATAACAATAACAACGAACTTACCTGTTTCCTCAAAAGTTCAAACAGAACACCTCAAACTTATTATCACAAAATAATATTTTGGTTTCGAAACACGACCAGTCACACAGTTAAAATCACTTAAACAATGTTTTAAAACTCATTTCAAAGTAGCCATTTAAAATAATTTAGAAGAATAAACCACCACTTTTTGTTATTTAAGTCACTATACAGTATATTTCTTTTTTTAATACCTACGAATTTACTCCGATTCGTATTTACGTGAGAGTCTCGCGGCTCGAAAGTCGAAACACCCCTGTCCGCTTTCAGGCGCGCTTCGGTATAAACTGGCTCAACAGAAAGGGTGTTAGTATCGCGCATGCGTAAAGTGGTAGGTAGATGACATTCTTAACAGAGAAATTAAAAATTTCATCTACTGAAGTTTACTATGATTGAAGGTCAATTTTCGTACTTACAAAAGTGTTAAAATTCGAGTCACAATCTCATCTCAATCAATGTCAAAAACTTATATCAAAACACAGACAAACTTTTGATAGATTGCGACTATGAAGCGAATACAAACGTTTCTTAGAAGTACAAAAAATATCACTCAGTTAAAAATAAATTATACAAAAATATGGACCGTTGTACCTATGTTACCTTGCACATTTCTCGTAGAACAGATGATCGATGGGGTCGAAAGGTTCTAGAGTGGCGACCGCGTATCTTAAGACGCAGCGTTAAAAAGCCACCTACAAGGTGAACCGAGGACCTGGTGAGGGTCGCGGTAATTCGATGCATGTGAGACGAATAGGATCGTTTATTGTGGTGATGCTTGGGGAGACCTATGTCCAACAGTCATCATCTATGACAGACCTATCAATCTACGACCTATGAATCAGTCAGACCTATGTCCAACAATCATCAATCATTGATGATTGTGAGGCCTTATGGAAATGGTGTATATTTCCGGGATATAAAGTAACTTAAAACGACCAGACATAGTGTACCCTTTGAATTTTTTTTTACTTTCACAACCGGATCAGTACTTCTGTAAGTACCACACAGATACCAAAAGAGATTTTTTTTTATAGAGTGGCCCAATCTGATGTATAACTTTTTTTTTACCAGTTCGATTTGAGGCTCATTTGTAGACTTCAAACCATCTGGAACAACCGTATCTAGTGAGGACCTGTGTCACCTGGTAAGGGAGAACACCGCGGCATCTTTTATACCACTCTTCACGGAGAGGACTTATCGCCACAATTGTGGCGTTCACAAGTAATTGGATCCTAAAGTTCCTTAATTTGAATAGGGACCGAATTTTCATCAAAAAACTTTTTTGCGCGTCAAATTAATTGACCCCGATCTCACTAGATTCTACAGACCCTGAGTGTTTGTCGGTTATCTAAAAAACGCACCATTATCAATCTTGAACAGTACAAGCAGATTTTTTTTTACTTCTATAGTGGAATACCTAATAAATTAAGCGAAAGTTTGATGAAATCACGACAAAAGCTATCGCATATTTAAGGCCCTACCACGAGCTCTTGACGCGATCCATTTGACGACCTTAACTGATCTGTTAAGAGGATGGACCTATATAGGGGGTATAACTCTATCCCCCTTTCTCACTTGCATGCCTGACAATTTAACGTGTCATGGTAAGGCGCCAGCTGAAGATTTGGCAGGTATCGTTATTGGTCACTTACTCAACAATTACTAGGAATAGATGCTTAAATATATTTAGTTATTAGATCTTATTGATCCAGATCAATAAGATGTAATAATTAAATATATTTAAGCATTGTGACGTGTCCAGACACGTCAGTGACATGTTCAGTTTGGGAGGTTCCTGCACTGGATTCGTGCGGAAGTGACGCCCGGATGTGTCCGTCCACTGTGTGGACCGCTCGACGATCTATAACGATCGCGCCGAGCCTTGGTACAGGCCATGGTCAGAAGCGAGGGGGAGTGGCAGGCGGTCGCCTCCTTCTGCGAAGTAAGGTCGAAGTAGGTGAAGTAGTAAGGTAAGAAGAAGTAGGGTCGAAGCCTACTGTGGCCAAAGGTTTGCTTCTGAAAGGAAAACTCGCCCTGGTATGAAAGGCAACGAAGGAACAAGAGTGGTTTTTTAGTCAGTAAAAGTCTGACTCGCCCTCTCGCTCCGTTTAAGAGCGAGGGTTTGTCATTGGATGATTTTCTCACCTACGAAAAAAAGAAATATTTTATTACTTATTGATCAACTGAATAACTTTTACCATCTGCAACTAACCAAATCGTAGGTTAAATCGCTAACGGAAACCGATTCATCATTATCATCATTTCAGCCGAAATAAAGCCACTGCCGCACACAGGCTTTCCACACCACTTAGCTATTTTCATCCAGCGATCTTTTTTATTGATAAGCTCGCACTTGACTACAGGTACTTGATGGTGAGGTGATCGACCATGAAGCACGCTTGCCTAGAAATAGTAACCTATTTATTCTTGATATAAAGACCCTTATTTTGTAGCTATCAGAAAACACAAATTCTGGATGCGAATTCCACTTCTTAACTGTTCGCACAATGAATGTGTTCCCAAAACATTTTGAGCTTATGGGTGGGATGTTTACCATGTATCTACCAGTGGTGTTTCCGATGATGGAACGGCCCTGGCGAAATGAAATTATGCTATTAGATCTTCCGCGATACTCACTTTTTTGGGGTAGGAAATCAGTCAATGACTTTTCACGCCCTAGGATTCATCCTAGGGCGTGACACGACCTCTCGCTTCAGTGAGAGGGCGTGTCAGAGTTTTATTTTTGTGAGGTAAATATCCTACCTACTACCGGTATTTACACAAAGTTATTTATTTTCGTATCAAAAAAAGAAAGTTGCTCAATAATTAAGATTTATAAAATCTGTGGTGTAGATTATAGTCTTCACTTAAGTTTTCAAAGAGATATTTTTATAGAAAACGAGGACTGAAACACTAAACGATTTTTCTTCGTATACTTTTTAAGCAAATAAAGGACCTATGTCTCTTACCTCTGTAAAAAAAGTTCTCACGCACACATTTCACGCGCAGGGTCCATACAAGATTATGTATGCAGGTACTGCCTAGATTTTATGTACTGTTTCTAAGCAATTTCAAAGTTTAAATCGCTTTGCCTGAAACTCGTTTAAACGGGCTAACACCGAATGCCTTGAAAGCGCTCTAGGCCAACATGACGCGAACCTAGATACGACAACTAGGTATACTATTGACGCATATCGCAAAAATTACTCTGAGGAAAAATGTGTATGGAAATAGGACCATTCGAAGGGTCATTTTGGACTCGTTTCAAAGTCAGAAGGAATTGGAAATTGTGTTACTTTTTACTTTCGATAGACTCGCGTTTGACCACTATTTCACAACGACGACGTGGTCGACAATGGAGTATGCTTGTCTAGAAGTAACCTATTCACAGTTTACTTGAAGATCCCCAGGTTGTAGCTTTCAGGAAACACAGACTCCTGCAGGGAATTCTACTCTTTAGCTGTACGCACTATGAATGTCTTCCCAAAACATTTTGTAGGTATGGGAGGATTTTCCTTATAGATTATATAATCTATAAGGAAATTCAGATTTCGGAGATTTTCCTTATAGATTATATAATCTATAAGGAAAATCCAGACACCAGACACCATAAAACTGATTTACCTATGTCTGTAACACTTATGATCTCAGGTCCAGTTGAAAATCACCGCCGCGCCGTCAGCATTGGGCGGAAACGGACTGCGGGAATCTATGTAGGAGTTACCGTGGCCCTAGAATCCTAAAATTTTGGCATTAAGAAAGGTACACAACACAAGTATACAAAAAAATCTTAAAACTGTAAATTTGTAGTTACGTCACAAAAAAAAACTTTATTTGCGATTCGGATAAATCTTCGTAACTCAATTCGGGAATTGAACTGTTTTTATAGGTAGGTAAGTTTGTACGGAACCCTCTGCCCTCTGCCCATTGCCACTTAAGTTTGACGATTCTTCGTGCTATGTCAGTAACCTAGGTTCTCCTGCGGATATCTTCATTCCTGATTCGATCACGCAAGGAAACTCCGAGCATAACCCTTTCCATTGCCCTTTGGGTGACTTTAAGCTTTCTAATGACCACGTTTTGAAGCCATAATGTCATCACTGGCACGCACACGCACTGGTCATAAATAGACTTTCGTCTTGAGACACTGTGGTATGTTGCTCGAGGAGATACCGCGCAACTTCCCGAACGCAGCCCAGCTGACATGGATTCGATGGTTGACCTCTTTCACGAAATTAGATCTACCCAACTGGACTATCTGTCCGAGGTAAACGTAAACGTCCACAACTTCGAGTGTAGAGTCTCTGATCTTGATAGAAGTGGGTGCTACATGGCTGTTTAAGCAAATCCCACTCTTTAGGAAGCTCTACTGAGGTCATCGAGCATTGTGCTGAGCTAGACCGTAGTGTCAGCCATGACTACTCTTCGTTGACAAATCGAAGGAGAGTGATGTACTCGCCATCAAAATTAATACCTAGTTCACTCCAGTCCAGAACCTTAAAGACATGACGTCTCCTTGACTCACACCCCGCTGCAGGAGGATAGTTTTCGAGGTCTGGTCCTGAAGTCGGACTGACATAGTGGTGTTTTTGTATACCTAAACACTTCAGCACTTTGATGTACCGATAGTCAATCTGGCATCGTTGAAGAGACTGTAGCACAGCCCCAGTCTCGATCGAATTAAAGGCTTTCTCGTAGGCCACAAACGCTAAGCAGGGAGGCAAATTATACTCCTCGGTCTTCTGTATAACAATCCGGCTTGTTCGGGAGCTGGTATTATAGTTGGTTAGAATAAAAACTTTATTTACACCTTTTACATCTATATTTTATTTATTTATATCTTAACTATAATTACAATAAAATAATAATAACCCTACACTAATTACAACTAACTAAAACTAAAATATGGCGTCAAAAAACTTCCACATCGCTGTCAACTGGTAATGTGCCCAAAAGACTGGCGGCATTGCCACGCTGTATGGCAATGCTTATCCTCTGGCCGAGGTAAAAGCCAGCCCTTGGGTCACGCGAAGTGTCAACTAGACGTTTTGACAGATCTTTATACAATTTGTGAGCACTCGGACCCCACGAACCGAGAGTTTCAACCCCAAACGGTTCGAAAATATAACTTCCAACAAGGTTATTATATTTTCGCCGCTTGAGATTCTCCGCAGCCGCAGCGGCAGCACCAGCACAACACGGATTAGTATTTTGAAATGTAAATAAAGACAAAATTGGTCACTTTCTATCTTTGCTTAACGTAACTACTCGAAGTAAGCCCTTACGATGCTACTGCGAAGTAACTGCGTCGATACACAAAGTTTCGCTAGACCAATATCATGAATGAATTGAAAATTTCACATTGCTACTTGCCCGGTTTCGAACTCGTATCCTAATGAGAGGCGATGGTTAGCCACCAGCTAACATACCGCTGCTACCAGTGCTGCTGTGACGTAACATAGTAGTTATTTTGTAATTATCCTGAATGGTCCACTTCTGGGTAAAACTCTTCCTCCATTCCTTCGGTCCTTCGTTTTTATTTTTTTACACCAATTCTCGGGAAAGCCATCCAAGGCACCTTGCTTCGATCTTCTTCTCAGTCTGCTTTTTTTTTTCGGGTCGGATAATCATCTAATGACATTCTCCGCTCTTGGGCGGGGTGGTTGAAAGTGTCAGACTTTTACTGACTAAAACCCACTCCTGTTCCTTCTTTGCCATTATTCCAGGGCCTCGGGGATCTCTTTCCCATCACCCATGGCCTCAGTGGGCTTCAACCCTGCTGGGCTGGGTTGCTGACATCTCCTTGAGGCGCGCGTGGTACACCACGCGCGCCTCGACCGTCGTGAGAGTGCTTCTCAGTCTGTTCCGATTCCGCATTTTAATAACTAAGCCTATATTAGGTACCATGATTGCAGCATGGTTCATGAAGTCATGACAAAAATATCTGCAAACCTGAGAACTACAGAGGTAGCGAGGCTATATAATATGTCGGTGACGTTCCGATGTTCAGACTCCGCAAGTGCGGAAATTTCGCAAAACAAGCAAGTTTATACAGGAGTGGTAGCAAAAACCTTGTAACTTACATCAAGTCTAAACTGTTTGCTCTCACGCCACTGCCGCTGTCAGCTATTAAATGATCAACTGTATAGTCGAACCAAATCATTTCATAAATCATTCAGACATTGTCTTTTTGAGATGGAAAATCAATTGATTTTAAAAAAATACTTCTCTCCCTTTAGGATGGATCGAAAGGGCGTATCAGACTTTTATCTACTTACTAAAACCCACCTGTGTTCCTTCATTTGTCCTTTATGTTCTATGGCCACGATAACTTTTTCAACTGTTCCCTTAGCAACTCTGATATCGCCTAAGAGAAGACTAAGCCGAAAAATCTTTCCTATTTTATTCACTTACGGCTCACCCCGGCCACAACCCGGCTTGACACAAGTGCAATTAAATTCCTGGTCAATTTTTTTTCAAATAAATCTTTCACACTACCTTTCTGTAGGCAAATACGCCAATAAGTCAGCCTAATTGTTAATAACTGTTCTCAAGTGATACATGAGGTGGTGGTGATGTGTCAGTCATGAGGTATGGACACGCCATAATCATAGCGATAAGACCCCCTTTGAGTGACTGGAGAAGCGTCACGGCGTCCTCACTTTCCGCATGAAGCAGATCCTCACCAGACGTTTTAAGATCGGGCGGTTCCTGCACCTAATTCGGGCAGAAGAAACGCCCTGTTGTCATCACTGTGCGGATCACCCGAAGGACACGATGGTGCATACGGTGAAGATGTGCCCCGCTTGGGCAGTGCACCGCCGTGTCCTCATGGGAGCAATCGGCGACCTCTTGCGCCGGGCCTTGGTTCAGAGCAAGGGGGAATGGACGGCGGTCGCCTCCTTCTGCGAAGCAGTAATGCTAGCAAAAGATGCGGCCGGACGCACGAAAGAACGGCCCTTACGCTCGCGAGATCCCGATCCCAATTTCCGGAAATTAAAATTAAAAAGAAAACGCGATTTTCGGATTTGTTTAATGTTAAGTTCTTAACATTCCAGAAATAATACTTCATTGAATTAGTAACGGAATATTTTTATGTTAGTTGTTTTTTTTTAGGTGGGAAATCATCTAATGACATCTCCCTCCCTCGGGCGAAACCTGAGGGCGTGTCAGACTTTTACTAACTAATACCCACTTCTGTTCTTTCTTTGCCTTTCAGGGCCCCTGGGTTCAATTTCGCACAACCTATGACCCCAGTAGGCTTCGACTCTGCTAGGGCGCTACAGTTTGCTGACATCTCCATGAGACGCGCGTGGAACCCTACGCGCCGTCAACGACTTGGGCTCGGTCCGAACGGTTAGCGGACGATGGGACGGCGAGTTACCCATTTCTCGCCGTCCGCAAGCCCACGCCTACGGTGGTAGATAATATATATTCAGAAAAAAAAATGTGTACTTTGTACCCATGTTCAAGAACTAATAAAAAAAAAATCGGATTTGATATTACGAGGGTCCTTTTCCACTCGCCTGTCGTCAACGTCAAGCATGGTTTAAAAACTTGTTGTTTCATCTAACGCAATGCAACGCGATGTTTGATGACGAGGCAATGTTGGCATTTGGTAATTATTCTGTGATTTACTTTAATATTTCATAAAACTTGTACCTTAAAAAAAACAAATTGTCGTCATTCAGCATCTCGATTAAGGGAAGGTTCATATCTGACGGAACATGCGTCGCGTATTATCGGTAGCGTAACGCCAGAACAGACAAATGTATAGAAAAACACTTGACCGTTCACACTCACACAATAATTCGTTAGTGCGTCGAGCTTACAGCGTCTATTCCGTTTCCGTCAACGCATTGTAAGTCGACGTAAGAGCGGAAACGTCGCGCGCGCCACGCGCTTCTTGTATTTTAATTGATGCATTCAGTCTAGACGTAACATCAGCAGAGATCGTTTGTGTACGTGTTTGTGTGCCGTTCCAATGAATAATAATAATAATTTTAAAATATTAATGTCAAAAACAAAAGCAGTTATTATTACACCTATAACTTTCCTGTATCTACCTATAATATCTCAATGTAATAGTCAGTCTCTTCAGAAGTAATGGCACATCGAAATTTCGTATCATACTTAGTTATGGAACATTTTACAATCGTAAGGAGTTCATCTAAGATTCTATGGACATGCGACAATTATGAATCAATTTTGTAGGATACTCTCTAAAAGTTGCATGTAGACAATTAAATTGGCCACTTGATATTCTTTTAGTATTTAAATGATGCACCCAATATCGACGTTTCCTTTTTCGGTCTTGTTCTTAAGCCTCCCAAATAGCAATTATTTCGATAGGCTTCATTTTAAAATTCAGTATCACACTTCACAACCGCTCTATAGATGCTTAACGCAGAAACTGACATGTGGCAGGACGGATGATGCGCTCGACGCATTTTCCGTTTGATATGAACCGACACATTCGACCGAATAGATGCGACCGATGATACGCTCGACGTATTTTACGTCAGATATGAACTTTCCCTAAATGTGCAAGGCTTCTATGGATGTACTTTTTTATATTTTAATATAATATAAGTACATTATGGAGGGCCAATCTTCACGTAAAATAGCAGGTTTTCAGAGGTCTTTCTTTACTAAATTAGTTTTACACAAATTTATGTTTTGATTTCTATAGAAGCCTAGATAATATCCACAAGATAGCAGTGTCTAGAGAAAGATATGTAATAACATAATAATCACATAAGAGCGTTGGCCGCTTTTAAGTTTGAAACATGTTTAATATTTTTTAACGGAAAATATTATCTGATAAGATATACTGAATGATAGTTTAACTAAACAAAGAGTGATATTGAGTAATGAGTGTTTTAATTACAGCTTAGAATAAGATACTCGTAAGATGAGTTTTTATTGTGTTCATAAATGTAGGTTAAAGACTGATATTCTCCTGCCTGCATGTGCGGCGTCTCGTACTTACACACATACACAACATACGACATTATGTAGGTATGTACATAAAGATGTCGAACGACACAATTAACGCACGCACCACGATCAACAAGACACACGAACAAATGCACTGGAGTTAACACTTTTCACACACACACGAGGCGGCGTCGAGAGCCGAGCGTCGGCTGGCTCTTGTTTGCTACCGACTGATCAGTTTGCATAATCCAGGTAGCGATAAGAATTTACAAGATTTCTGATGTTGACCTTTTCATGTTTTATATTTTGGTAGGATAGTTTGGCTATTATTTATGGACTTGTTCGTCAACTCGCGACTACGAGCGAGTTTCACGGTAGCGAGTTGACGAACAAGTCGATAAAGGCCTAGTAGGATTATGGAAGGTGGTACCGAAAAGCGTAATTTATATAGATACTTATATAAGAAAACGTGATTATATAGTTCTTGTTACGGTAATGTTTGTGGACTTAAGGTCCACGGTATGCATTCAAAATTGTGGTATTATTCTTACAGGATTCTCAGGGGTCCTAAGCTTCGGCCCTCTGATTGTTTGGACAATCGTAGAGCGGGAACAGTAGTTAAAATGGTATAAAAATGTGAGTATTTTATACGGAGGAAGTGTCCTCTCCTCCGTATAACATATACACTTATTTGGGTATTTTTATCACTTTTAGTAAAAAGTAATAAAAAGACCATATGCCATCGACGCCATCCGGCTCGGTCCGGGCGATTACCGGACAACTGGACGGCGAACCACCTTTTTTCCGTAGGAAAATCATCAAATGACATCCTCCACTCTTGGGCGGGGTGGGAGATAGTGTCAGAATTTTTACCGACTAAAAACCGGAGTGGGTTTTTAGTGTGGCCGGGTCTTTTTTTCAGATTCAGACCCTTGGCCCCAGTAGGCTTTGACCCTGCTGGGCCCCTACGGCTTCTAGAGGCGCGCGTGGAACACTACGCTCCGTCAATTATTTGAGCTCGGTCCAGACGGTTACCGGACGATTGGACGGCGAGCTAGCCTAGTTACTCGCCATCAGCAAACCCGCGCCTACGGTGTCCGGAAATCGGGATCGGAATCCCGCGCGTGCACGCGCGGTCTCCTCCTTTTCTAGTATTACTGCTTCGCAGAAGGAGACAACCGCCTGCCACTCCTCCTCGCTTAGGACCATGGCCCAAGACTCGGCGCGAGAGATCGTTGCCGCCGATCTTCCCCACAAGAACATGGCGGTACTCTGCCCAAGCAGGGCACACCTCTACCATGTGCTCCGCCGTGTCCTCCAGGCGGTCCACACAGTAGTGGCACCCGGAAGTCACTTCCGCACAAATCCGGTGCAGTAACCTCCCGAACTGACCATGTCCGGTGAGAACTTGCGTCATGCGGAAGGTGAAGACGCCGTGAGTTCTTTCCAGCCACGCCTCAAAGAGGGGACTTACCGCCATAATTATGGCGTAACGGCGAACTACCTGTCTACGCCAGATGTCTACGACATTACGTAAAAGCACATATTGTAAAAATTTAGGGCCTATTTTTGTTTTTATAATTCTATCATAAAGCGTAGGTATAGTGTAATTAGCCAATAAAAAGAGCCGTTTAGCTAATTCACACATCAATTGTTCAGATACTCTTCTAAGCCTTGATCAATACAGTTCCTTTTAAAAGTAACCATCTTTCTTTGTTCCCCTAATCTTGAACACTATTTATTGTTTGTCCTCCGCAAACCCGCGCCTACGGTGGCCGGGGATCACTCTGCGATTCTCGATGCCCGCGGCGTCGCAGAAGAACCTGACCACATCCCATTCCCTATCGCTCCGGACCATGGCCTGAACCACGGCCCGGCGCAAGAGTTCGCCGCTGTGTTGATCGCGTCCACAAAGACTCGGTGTCACAGCTCCACCCAATTGGGGCACACTTCCACCGTGTCCTCCAGACCGTCCGTACAATGGTGAGCCCCGGGCGTGTCTTTCGCATGAATCCAAAACAAGAACCTCTTGAACTTACCGTGTACAGTGGGGACCTGTATCATTCTGAAGGTTAGGACACCATGCCGCTTCTCCAGCTACTCTTCAGAGGAGACTTATAGCATTGATTATAGCGTGCCCAGCGCCGCTGAGCCTGGAGTTTTAAATTCGTCCCAAAATAATAATAATATAATGTTCTATCCGGCCTGACCCTTGCTGTTCTCCCCTCAATGACGCCATAAGCCGAGATCCGTAATCCACAGGGGGTGCCCTTAGTGCATAGTCGCTTAGTTTTTAATTTTGTTATAAGTCCTGGCTTTACAACCTCGTAGTTGACCTGCGAGAGGTCGCTCATAAAAAGGAGACGGAGGATCAGTCACACTCCAGCCACAAAATACATAGGTACAGAAGTCAATCTTATGTATGTACTTCACTTTTCACATCTTGGCTCGGCGATCGCGCTAGGGCACATAAGTAGATAAACGGAACAGAGGCAAAGCCTATTTTGGTAGGGTTGTCACATTAGGTGAAAAAAAATTAAATAAAATATTTTTTAAACAGTTTTATTATTCAGTATGTTAATGTGTACAAATTACTTACTCTAATAATTTTAAAAGTAATTTTTATTTTTTTTATAATTTATTCTTTTAATAATGTGGTAAATTCTGAATCTAACATAAAATTTTTTCAAGAGATCTAACGGGAAACGCTCACACGGCATACCAAATTTACAATCTTTACATTTAAGTTTTTCGTTGCCAACATTGACAATATTTACTTCAAGATCGAAATATTCAAAAGGAGAATGGCGAGATTGCATGTAATTTGGGACCTATTGATTGGGGTGGCGTACATTGTGGAAACTTATGAATAGTTAAAGAACGACCTATGACTAACAAAAAAGCAAATGAAAAGTAGGTTATAAAAGTTGGTAGAAAAAAGATATGAAAGGTAGAAGATTATAACCTAAAATAATTTAAAAGTACTTAAGACGCGGACTTATTGGTTATTATTTAGTAGTAGAATAGCATAGTTATACATTTTTACTTAAAATCACACCTATTTCCCGTGGGGGTAGGCAGAAACTATAGAACTCTATGGTAGATTATTAGTAGTAGTTCGTCCACGTTCATACATTTGGATCATAAAACTCGCTTTGCGAAGTAATACGCACCTGACTACGTTACTCGCACTACGTTTTTTAAGGACATCTCCAATATTAACAGTGTCCTTCTTTTTTGTCTTAATAAATCAAATAGTTTTATAACTTTTTTTATAGATAACATGACAAGCCAAGAAGTCAGGTATAGATCTGGAATATCCTATAAATACACATCTTTGCTCTGCTTGCATTTCAACTAGAGATTTATAAAATATTTATTAAAAAAATCGCTTTTATTTTACTTGATAAAATACAACATTCAAGACATACAATTGTTATAGGTACACAACTTCCTTTTATTTTCTAATAAATTCCTAGATAATCTTTTATTAAAATGTAACTTATTTATCTAATTAAAAGATTATCTAAGAAAGCGGCTGGTGCAGCGACATAGCTCTGGTGTCTAGCATAGCCCATGTACCACAATATGCTCATAACATGAGAGCAGCAATTCGCTGTCCGTGTTCCCACTGGGCAGTGACAATAATATCCTAATATGGCATTTCGCCCCTCCAGCCTCCTATCTACTGCGATGTACGTGTAGTAAGATTTGCTACCTATGTGCCTAGATTTAATTCGAGCACGTAAAATAGATGGGTGGTTGCCGACAAATATCCCTTCTAGAGGAGTCTCATCCCGGCAAACTTCTATAGCGTATATTCCGTGGGCTCTTAAGTGCTCCCCTACATATGATTTTGCTTGCCTTATTTGATATGTGCCAAGAGCAATAAGTTCCAGATCATTTACTGACAATTCAGGGAACCGTATATTTGAATATGTTACATTGTGGAACATGGTATGTCTCATGTTTAAATTATTTTGTTGGACTACTTGTGCCAGTTCGTTATTTTCAAATATATTTTCTTCTATTATTTGGATGACTTCATTTACATTTGTGCGTTCCCTGCATTGTACAGCAAAGTGGTTTATTAAGGCAGCAGCAATCGAAAATTCTTGCATTATGTGAGGGCACCTTTTATTAAAATAATCCTCACGGAATATTTTGAAATCTCTACTGAACCTTCCATTGACTGCTTCAACGACCCATCTATTCATTGTAACACATCGCGAAATATTGGCTTGGAGAGTAGAAAGTTGCCTTTCCCCTGGTGATATTATTTCGGGCATATGTACTAAAACACCTTTGGCTGTCATGTCATCTGCACAGTCTCTAAATCCACGGTCTAAAATGAATACATCATCCTCCCTAAATAAATCCGTAAAAATACCTTGCTCGGCCATAAGGTCCTTCATTATAGAAGCATCATTTTTGGTGGCTGCGTAAGGTCCAACTGCCTCTATGATGTACCCATCGCAACAAACAATTAAAAATGGTTTTACCAGATTATGGTATTTATGGAGGGAATATGTTTCTTTTTGAAATAAATAGTTGCTGCTCTTTTGAATATACAGATAGGTGCCATCAGCAATGGCAATTAAACGTCTTTGTTCAATGAGCTCTTCAGGATTCCCAAAAAGGTGTTCGGCAAGAAACGAATTTCTGGCAACAAATTCATCTCTGGACTTATGCTGCCATCCTAAATGTCTACACATAATCTTGGCAAAAAATTTCTCGTGCCTGATTCATGTAATCTTCAAGTGTTCTTCTTGGCACTTGAAAAAGGTCTCCAGTCTGCATTTTACACAGAAGTGCACTAAAACTAATTTTAATTTTATGATTGTTTAATCTCGGTATTTCTATTAGTATTTCATTATACTCCGCTTTTGTACGTCCAAACCAGTACTTAAATAAATGGTCATCAATATTATAGGATTTTGAAAATACAGTTTTGTATCATCTGATAGCAGAAACACTATTTCTTCTATATGTGCAGCACTAAATGCTGAAATTGCATTTTCAGCAGCTTATAGTCCATAAAATAAATTGCTACCCAGGTGGAAATTGCAAATTCTAGCATTTCTATGAATATAGAAATTAAAATCCTTAATCACACATTTTCTAAGCCCATCAGGCACACGTCGTTTTTCAGTGTCATTGCACTCCAAAAACAAGCAACAACGTGCTGTGTCAGCTGCTCTTCTTAATGTGGGCAACATAATTTGGTCAGCAGACATTTCCTGTAATGGATGTCCTGAGGTTGATGGACTAACCTCTTCATCCTCTACTGTGTCAGCTACTCTTCTTGTGGGCAATATTTGTTCAGCAGATCGAGATGTTGACGGACCAACATCTTCAACTTCTACCGCTTGCTCTATCTGTTGAGAAGATGGCTGACTGATTCTGGAAGGTGCAACAACAGCAGAACTTCTTTGAGAACTGTCCACCACTTTCTGTGCCCGTAAATAACATGGCACACATATCTCATTGTTTAAGGTTAACTGAAATATAAAAATAACATAAATACCATAACAAAAATAAATATATATATATATTTTAGTGATATATACAGGATCACTGGTAATGTAGGCAGGCATTCCAATTAGTCTCAGAATAAGGGGATGTAGGAGAGATTATTTGCAAACAAATGACTCCTTATAAACACTGATGCCAGACAACTTTGAAAATTGGTTAAAAAAGACCAAGCATACAATATCTTTATATTAATATTATCTATTATTACTATTTACATTTCAATACATAATATTCAACCATAAAATGTCAATTATCTTCCATAGATTTTAAATCAGAACAAAATCGTTTTTAAATCTCACAAGGGTTCATTTGGTTGCAACACTCATACATCCTCTTAATGGATTGCCATCATATTACCAGTAAACCTGTGTATATTTTTTCATTACCAACCTGATGGGGTCTTATCCATTCTGATACGATGTTTCCTATTTGGATGTCTCTTTCAGACATCTCTGGTCGAAGAACCAGCCTACTCCTGATTCTTAAAATAGATCTGCCACATCCAGCAGACATTACGATGACCAAGTTGTGATTGAGTCACATTTTCACAGACCAGCATTTCCGTTAGGATGTATCAACTCCCAACATGAGTGACAAATATAGTCGTCTCCAGTTATCTGTAAATATTATTACCATGGTTAAAGAAACATAAAATATGTTTATAAGTTTATCTTAAAATCATGTCCTAGTTGTGGGTTACGAATGCGACCACCCCATCCAATGCTACATTGAGTAGCTTAGAAAACAGACTATCCAAAATAATAAAATTCTAACTGCACTACTGGCTTAATAATCTGTTATGAAGCCAGTAGTGCAATTAACCTGGCTCGGGTGGTTGTATTCCATCAGTGGTGCACCTAGTCACACAACATTGTTAGGAGGTTATGCTCTCTGGAACCCTGACCATCAGTACCAGGTCCTGATAGGAGTGCAGAAGCTTATTTATAATGTTCTGCAAACTAGTTTTAGCACAGCAGTAGGTGATTCCGGACTGATAATATGAAGATGAAATGAATAAAGGATACACAAATATTCGATTGTGATATGCCTACTGCAAATCATTAAATTGGCAGTAGTCACACTCATATCACAATACAAGTAATATGCAGTATTATAAAATATGTAGGTACTTCGTTGTTATTATATCTCGAAGATTATGTGATTATCTAAGTATGTGAATGAGCAGGAGGAGTATGATAAGAGTATACAAGACTACTTAAGTAAAAGCTAACGTTTATATGAAATACCTACTTTTGCTTCCTCCCTTTATTTTATCTCTGATACTCAGACCAAATAAAAAGGTAAAGACAGAACTCTGCAAACAGCAAAGTGAGGCCGGTCAAACTACGTCTACGTCTGAGAGCTAGACTGACAAGGCAAGGCCTAGTTAAGTTGTATGTGTGTGCGGGTGTTGTGATGTACTAGCTGAGGCGTAGTTTGACCGGCCTCACTTTGCTGTTTGCAGAGTTCCGTCTTTACCTTCTTTATTTGGTGTGAGCTCTGATATTATTATTATTTATGTGTTCATGAAATTAAACAAATTAGTTTACGAATATACTTACATCACGCGGATACACCCATCTCCGTACCCTTTCAACTATCTGATCAGTTTCGTCAGACAAACGATGTCTCCGTAATCGAGCAATGCGCAATTGACAATTAACGCAACGCATGTAACAGTTAACAAAGTCCAAATCACTTGCAAATCGTTATCCAGGGGTAAATGCCGTAGTCTAGGTTGGTGTGCACAATAGTCAGTCCAAAGGTAAAGCCAAGTCGTCAAGAATCCACAAAATCGCAAAAATATCATTTATCCCACGTTTAGCCGTTTAAAATCAAACAATGGATTGGTCCACAGATCATGTAAATTGTTATTGTCAATTGATGAATTTGACATTGACGTTCCATTTCTTCGTTTGATGTTTTCAATATCGTATATAACACAATATAATTTATATATTTTTACGGTCTGTTTACATTGTAGGTACTTTTCGTGTTGTTTTAAATGTTTTAGTTTATTCATCAAGATGTAAGCATAAAATAATGTCAAACCGCGAGAAGATAAATGATTAAATAATTTAGATTGGAATGTATCAATGTCAAACGTTGCGTTCGGAAACTGTACGAACACATTTTCTATAAATTATTAAAATCATTCAAAACTTTCAATTCCCAACACCTAGTAACTCTGGTGGAATGGCGACGGCGACTGTCGCAACCCAGTGCTGGGCACGCCTTAATTATGGCGATAAGTCCCCTCTTTGAGGAGTGGCTGGAAAGACCTCACGGCGTCCTTACTTACCGCATGACGCAAGTCCTCACCGGACATGGTAAGTTTGGGAGGTTCCTGTACCGGATCCGTGCAGAAGAGACGCCCGGGTGCCACCATTGTGTGGACCGCCCGGAGGACACGGTGGAGCACACGGTAGAGGTGTGCCCCGCTTGGGCAGAGCACCGTCGTGTCCTCGTGAGGGCGATCGGCGGCAGTGATCTCTCGCGCCGGGCCTTGGTACAGGCCATGGTCCGGAGCGAGGAGGAGTGGCAGGCGGTCGCCTCCTTCTGCGAAGCAGTAATGCTAGCAAAGGAGGCGGCCGATCGCGTGAGGCAACGGCAACGGTCCTTACGCCCCAACCGCCGCCGGGATTCCGATCCCGATTTCCGGCCACCGTAGGCGCGGGCTTGCGGACGGCGAGCAATGGGTGGCTCGCCGTCCGATCGTCCGGTAACCGTCCGGACCGAGCCCAAGTCGTCGACGGCGCGTAGTGTTCCACGCGCGCCTCAAGGAGATGTCAGCAACCGTAGGGGCCCCACAGGGTCGAAGCCTACTGGGGCCATGGGTGATGCGAAAGAGATCCCCGGGGCCCTGGAAAACAAATGGCAAAGAAGGAACAGGAGTGGGTTTTTAGTCAGTAAAAGTCTGACACTATCTCGCGCTCCGCCCAAGAGCGGGGGATGTCATGAGATGATTTTCCCACCCGAAAAAAAAAAAAAAAAAAAACACCTAGTAACTCAATATTTTTGAATAGAAGTCTAATAAACTCGTTACTATAGTTAGTGTAAACTTGACCGTGTACGGCGCTCCGTTGATTTTTAAATTACGTGGGTCCGTTACTTAGTGTAGGTAATAACGAACAATGTTCTGGCACACTCACCATGATCTATATTTTATCTGATCACATAATAATTCGACAGCGTGTATCTCGCAATTTTTTCATAAGTAGGTACTCCTTCGTCACAGAGTACAATACGGTCAACGTAACTTGACGGCCCTGAACATAGGCTCTGCGAACTTTAGCGCATGTACACTCGTAAAAAAAACTGTTATTGACATTAATTTTTTTAAACCAAATTTGGAATAAAATTTACTAATACAGGGACCAAGTACAAATAAAATAAATATTAAAACACTTTGGAGACAGAAAGCTACAAAACACTTAACAATTTATTAATAACAACCAACGAAAACTTTGTCACCGCCTGTGCTCAAGACAGAGACAGGGATACGAAAATAACACCAATGCTAACGTGTGAGTGAGACATATTACATTGCCGAATAAGTACGAAGCTTTACGAAGTTACCGAAGAGAGATGTCCAATACGCGTGTCTGATGGTGTTGTTTATACGATTTTTTTTTAAATCGATTTCAATTAAGTTATAAAAATATATTTATATTCAATTTTCTATGGAGGAACTCATTGCTGAGTTGAGCTCGCCTTTGTACATGAACTGTCTGTATGTCAATTTATTATGTTTTGTTTTTGTGTACAATAAAGAATTAAGAATTAAGAATTAGGAGGTTTAAAATATTCTCAAACAATCGTTATTCTAGTAGTTGTTTATAAATAACTGATATTTAACAAAATCATGTCTTTCAACCAAGAAAATAAAATTTTATTAGTTTTTTTTTTTCATTACAGTCGAAATCTCGTTTACTAACGACAACATTCACTATGTTTGTAAATCTATTTCGTTCAATATCTCATAGAAACAAAAATAAATAAATTACAAATCGATAAAAATCGATTGCGATATTTGATTGAATAAAGGGTCGATTGTATTTACATAGAGTCAATCTCTAGCCTAGACCTCCGCCCCGCGCACGTCGCCTCATACCACCATTTTGTTCCTAAAAACGTTCGTGCGCAGCCTTCTGCGCAAAGTTCAGGCTCGCCAAAATACGCCGGCCGTATTATACTTTGTAACATACTTCGTTGATTGCTCACTGTTGAAGTCAAAATGACAGCAGTTGAAGAACCATTTGATTTAAAAGCATTTTTTCACCACATGACACTGGCAGAATAGTCGACACCGGCTCAGTTGCCAAAGAAGAAGAAAAAAAAAAAGCATTTTTATTAAATGTGTTATAGGTACAGCTATTTTTTTTAAATATTTTTTGCGTAAAATATACGTACCTAAAGCGAGAAGTAATTTGACCTTTACATTTCAATTTCCCATTGCATGAACAAAGTTAAACTAAAACACAATGAATAATTTTCTGACGATAAAACATTATTTGACAAAACAAGATTTTAGCCCAGAATTACAACAGGGTTTCAGGCAAAAATTCAAGAAAGAATTTGAACAAAACTTGAAGCAAGATTTCAAGCAAAACTTCAAGCAAGACTTCAAGCGAGACTTCAAGCAAGACTTTGAACGTGACTTCAAGGAAGACTTTAGAAAAGATTTCTGACATGAATGAGGTACCCTTGTTGACCCTTTGAAAGTGCCTATTGAATGCTCAATTTATTTTATACTATTATGGTGAAAAAGTGGTGAACTACGAAAATAATATTTACTTCGTGGTTATTATTTTATTTTATTTAGTGTGCCAAATGTATTTAGATTTTATAAGACTTTTAT
The DNA here is from genome assembly GCA_961205895.1 of Mythimna pallens. NCBI lineage: Eukaryota > Metazoa > Arthropoda > Insecta > Lepidoptera > Noctuidae > Mythimna > Mythimna pallens. The sequence goes on from OY540834.1 coordinate 15,298,470, forward strand.
CATGAGCAATATCAACCTGGACTACTTTAATAACGTCTCTTTGAAACAACTTCATCATCTGCTAAGTTTACACTACAAGACATCAAGAAGCGCAGAGCTGTATCCACTTTACAGTCTATTCGATTAGGATACCTATTTTGTGTGTATATGTTGTTGGTAAATGGTATATTGATAAAAAATATATAATGATATATTATAAATCAATATTAAACCAGGAAAGTGAAAATTTGAAGGCGTGTAAGTATATTTTATAATTATTTCCGTGATTAAGTCATAAAAAGCAAATAACAAAAACTTGCAATATTAAATTGGTCCAAGAACATCAATATGGAAACAAAGAGCCAATGAAATTTAAATTTATAAGATTTAAAAATTAAACTGTCATTGTTTCCGAATGGTGGGCGACTTTTTTTTCAGTATTAATAATGCAAATATCTCTTTTATCCCAACTCATCCAAATACTAATTATTCTTATGAATAATATCTGGGATTCTACTTTAATTTCCGCTGCGGCGATTGTAGGACATTTTGTTGAAATGAGATTTAAATTGCCTTTTGTTGTGCTTTCGCATGATTGGGCTTATCAAGATTTGTGGCAACGTGCGCAATATTGAATTGTTAGGAATCATAGCGAATGAAAATTCAACGATGCTGGCTTTTCTAATTGGTTTTATCAAAAGTATAAATCTAAATAATACAATTGTTAAATTTCTAAGCCGGATATTATTCGATTATACTGCATAATCGCATGGCAACAAGAAGCCAGTATTGTTTCCTCAGCCTTCAATCGCTATCTTCCTTATTTCTTCGAAGCTCTCAGCCCAGAATTTTGGTATTAAAGTATAGTATACTTCTCTATATACCTAAACATATGGCTAGCGACTCCACATAGTTAGTTTAAATATATAAATTGGCAAATTTTAGACAAATGTAATCATTATTCATGGAATTTATTTGACCTACAGCTTTCAGAACTTTGTATCAGTAGGTATTTATATTCAGACTGGAGAAGATTTCTTAAAAAATTGATTACTGTCTTGGTCAAAATCGTTGTAAATTAGGCCTATCTCAATAGGAACGCACTCAGGCAGGAATCAATGATGGTGAAAAACTAGCAAAAAAAGGAAACAAACTCCGTGCATCTATTTTTTAGGTGAGAAATCATCAAGTAACTTCACCCGTTCTGGATGGTTGGATGGAGGGATAGGAAGTGTCAAGCTTTTACTGACTCAAACCCACCATATTCCTTCAGTTGCCTTTTCTGTTCTAGACTCACGGTAACTTATCGAACAATTCTACATTGGCAGGCATCAGCTAAGGCAGAAACCTATGTTTGATTTGAGATACAAATAATTAGCACTCGGTACGTGTACGTATTAATAAGATTTAATTGTACGCCGTGAGCAAGTAACGAAATGATTCGTTCTTTGAAAGAACCCACTTAACCTGGTATTTAACTGCTATCTCTTTATTCGAAAATCCCGAAGAGGTTCCGATTTTGTTCTTAATGACAACAGAGTGTTTTCCTTAAAGGTATTTGTTTTGACCTTTGTATAATTAGAAATCCCCTTGGGTCAAAGACAATTTTATTGTTCAAAAATTTACAGAAATTGTATTTGGCCTTTAGCGATGACATTCGTATAATTCGTTTGGTGAAAATGTTACAAATGGCAACAAAAATAATGAATTCTTAAATTGGACTAAGAGGATTTTTTACAAATGTTTAACCCGCGTGTAGTTTTTGTACATTTTAGAAACAAATCAATGAATCTACTATGCCTGTTTCCAATAGCAATAATAATAATACTTAATATGATTTATTTCGAGCAACAATGAGACTCAGTGCTAATAACAATAAACAAACTTACTATGCTAAAGGCTGTCTAATCTAAGAAGTACCGTTTGACAGTTCTGATAGATAGAAGAAAAGGGATGGGGTCAAAGAAATCAAAATCAATAATAACGTCAGAAGCTAGTGCACTAATAATCGATTACTATAATTTCCGTTTCTTAAGAGATATTGATTTCATTTCTTTGTATTTACTAATCGATAACAGTAGGATATAGTAACGTGTGTAGGTCAATGACAAAATTATAATAAGAGAGATATCTTTTTCTGATTTTTCAGTTCCTTCCTAACCTAACCGACATTGTAAATTATTGATCTCTATTTTCGTAGTTTAAACAGAGGTGACACACAAGCGACTTTATCTACAATGACTTATTTAAAATAACAAAAATACATAATAATATGTTTAATTTTAATTACGCCTTTTTTTGACAGTTGGATGTCAGCTGAAAATTAAGTTATATTAAATACTAGGGCGGTTGGCGCTTAACCAGCCGTTTTTATTAAACGGCTCGTTATTACTAAGTTCGATTATTCGGAATTTTTTAACGATTATTCGTTAATTTGAACAGTCGCAACACTAGATACAGTTAAAGACCTCACTACACGACTTAGATACGAAGTCTAGAAAAACAGCTACCTATTGCAAATATGGGTTATTTTATTTTGTTTGAACGATTTTCATTTTTTGTTAATTAAAAATTGTATATAGCATAGCATATTCAGCCTTTTTTAATGTTCTCACTGCAGGGACTTAGGCCTCCTCTCTCAGGGAGACGGAAATTGTATTGTAAAAATTGTATATCTTATGATAAAATAAAAATAGCTTTATAGTTCCATGGTTTTACGGAAAAGGTAATTGAAATTGTGTGAGTTATGCCTATACAAAGTTATTTCGGCTTAAAAAGTGTGTAACGTCAAACGGTATTTCTTAGATTTGATGGCCATGGTGACACAAATACAACCACAAATTACATTAATGCACACAAATAATCATTGTTTCAGGACTCCAGCTAAGATACTGGAGCAACATTCACAACATAGCAGTCCAGCCTGTCAGCAATCATGCCCAGGATGCCGCTGGGACTGGCTCGAACCTGGCGCATCAGTGATGCACATTGTTTTTTTCTTGCAGTACAAGGAGCACAGAAAAAACAATAAGTCGTCAAAAAAAAATTGGACTCGATGAAGCCAGTTACATAAAGACACTGAAAAAATGCTTTCTACATAAAAAGGTCTCGGAGCAACGTTACGTTACGTTACGTTGAGTATTCACCAATCATTCATGACACATTTTGAAGATGTCTCATGTTACCCTGGCTTTCTGTCTATTATGTATTTTGTTTTTTCTTGCAGAGAAAATTAAACCTCGACATTTTTGCAAAAATATGCACGATATTTTAGCTTTTGTGAATATTTTATTTGATATTAAATTACTTTTATTTCTTTCGAATGTTCCGGTGATGAAGAATGACGCAATTTGCTTGAAGATGTCTTTTTAATCATTTATTATTATTACTGCCTTCGACCTATCTTTGACCCAGATAATTTATCGCTGTCCTCATATTAGGAGGAAAATACCCTCTAAGGGAAATGGGCGTTCAGGTAAACCTCAACAAAGGTTAGGGAGACTGATTGCCGTAGTGTAACACATACCTTTTCATTCGGTTTGTGATCAAAGTGTATTGTTAGCTCACAGGTGGTTGGAAATGGCTAATCTTTTTCTATAATCTTTCATCACTTACAACGATACTTAAATTGTTGGAGCCATCGGAATTAGGTAAGTAGGTATAAGGGTAGTACCTGGGTAGTTTGGGGAAAATATTTGTTTAATATTTTTATTCAAATCAATTGTGTAGCAAAAAAAAAAAAACATTTTATCATTACGTATTCTGTACCTGTTACAACCTGTTACAGGTCAGTAATTTATTTATACTTTCTGTCGTAATAAATTTGAACAAATTTAGGCACATCTGTTAAAATTCTTCAGAATATGAATATAATTTACGGGTTGCTTTTTGGATTGAGTGCGCGGGAATTGCATGACTTGATTCCACCATCTCCTTTCTACCATCGGACAACCTGACGTACGGCGGGTATCCACCCTAACGTTGTTGAAACTTCAACGGTTCGGTTTCCTTATGTTCAATCATTAAGTAGAGTTAACCTTACGTTCAATCATTATGTAGAGTTGGCATTATGTTCAATCATTAAATAAGTCGTGTATGTGAAACGTATAGGTTTGTACTTCCGTACATAGTTTCATCTTAGCGAAATTCTAAATAACTGGAAATTATTCTAAAAAATGGTGTCTAAACAATTAATTTCTCCGAGTTTACCTACTGGTGCGACGTAGCTCCTTGACAAGGCCTATCCTAAATTGGAACGTTAAGAAATCATTACGCGTCATTAGCATTTTAATTAGTCCAATTTATTTACTCAAGCCCATTGTCGTGAACGACTTTCTTTTTAGAATAATGAGGAACTGTGCCTAACTGGCCATAAATAAATATAGCACATCGACTTTTATAAAAACTTCGGCTTAGTAAGGCACTACTTTTATTTTTGGGTAGGCTAGCCTTTAATCACTTTCCACCATCTCACCTGATGGTAAGCGACAATGTGGTCAACGATGGAGCACGCTTACCTTGAAGTAACCTATTCAAACTCTCCGAGGTATTTCCGTGGATAGGTGATCATTCATTGCATACCGGGATTCTTCCGTGCCTTGGAAAGTACCTACTTAAAATCCGTTGGTCCCGACTATCACTTGCAGATTTTTGACAGTAGCTAAGAGTTATCAGAAGACCGAAAATCAGATGCCAGGCTTTCAAATGAGCAACAGGAGCCGCAGGGCAATTCTCAGCCCTTGTAGGGCTGGGCTTGCAATGGCAAGCTACCTATTATTCGCCGTCAGTTGAGGCCGGTGCGTTTTGTGATCCACATGCACCCTAAAGAGATGTCTGCCATGACTGAGGGCTAAGGGATGGTTCGAAATAGATCTACTAACAAATGCAACTAAAGGAATACGGCTCACGGCGTTTTAGTTTGTAAAAATATCCACTCAGGGCGATAAAAGTTATTTTATTATTTCCTACCCTCAAAAAAAGGCTTTATAAGGAGAATCTTTAGTGTTTAAATTTTAGATATTATTCACTTTAATACTGATATTCAGGTGCATCCCGTTTAGACTGGAAGTTGACATTGTGTGTCAGCTTCCAGTTAGTAGTAGATGGTCACATAGTATGGGGAAAGTCTTTGCTACTTTTGCCGCTGTTCGTATATTGATTTACCAACTAATGATCTAAAACTGTTTTTAAACAACAAAAAAAATCTCAAGCTCTCATAAATATATCGTTCGGAGTAAATTAAAATAACATCAACAATAATTAGTTAAAGATAGCAGAAGTTCCTTATTAGAACTAGTGCTAGGAACTAGGAAGTAGCTGTGATTAACTAGAATGTCGCAGAGAAGTCAATTTTTCAAAGAGCTCGCTACAAAATTTAATCAAAAAAGAGTAAAAAACTTCCAACATTGGCGACGGAAGATTACAAAATTGGTTTCATAAAAAAGACAATATTTTACCGCTAAACAATTGAAGTGTTATTCGCTGAATGTTTGATCCTCTGATCTTTTTAGTATCGATACAGGATTTAGTCTTTTGATAAAATTTTAAGAGCCTTTTGGGGACTGTGACAAATATTGTCAATTTTATTTTAATTTCCATCGTACTGACGGACCATGCAGAAACAACATAATTATGCAGTAGAGTCCTTGGTTCTAGTTAATATCAATACGGTACGGCCCTTATTTATTTCTGCTCAGTGATTATACATATTTCACAATCCATGGCCATTCCAGATCGTGGAGATAATGTGGCTGTTGGGACTCAAGGTGACACTGCACAAGTCCCAGGCCATGTGGTCTCATGGACTTCGGAATGCACCACCGCCGGGTTCCCTAATTACGGTAGGAGGGATTCACATCGGTGTCGGGTCGACGATGAAGTACTTGGAGCTCGTCTTCGACAGCCGGTGGATTTCGATTTCGAGGAATACTTCGGACGTCTGGCTCCCAAACTGGAGCCGGCTGGGGCTGTCCTCAAGCGGCTCCTACCCAATCCAAGTGGTCCAGATTCCTCCTGCCGGAGGCTCTACACGGGGATCGTTCGGTTCTTGGTCCTTTACGGACCGCTGGTGTATGCGTTATCGTGTCTCAGAGGGTCATAGCCATCCGAATGATGCGGTGATACCGTACGGTCTCCCGCGAAGTGACGAGTCTCCTTCCCGGCTTGCCGGCCTGCTATCCTCACCTTCCACCTGACGCAGATCCTCAACGGACATAGCAAGTTCAGGAGGTTCCTGCATCGAATTGTGTGTAGGTCACCATTGTGCGACTGCCCGGAGGAGGACGCGGTGGAGTATACAGTGGAGGTGAAACCTGTTTAGGCGGAGGCGGTAGCAATATCTCGCCCCGCACCGTAGCGAACGAGACTGCCACACGCGTGAGGGACCGGACATTCTCACATCCCAACCACCCACCGTGACCCCGACTACGGCTACCAGCCACAGTAGGCGTGGGCTTGCGGACGACGAACAATGGGTAGCTCATCATCCGGCCGACTAATATTTGTCCGGAACGAACTCAAGTCGTCGACACTGTGTAGTATTCCACGCGCTCTTTAAAGAGAGGTCAGCAAACCGTAGGATCCCACCAGAGCCGATGCCCGCTAGTGATACGGGGATTTTCTGAAAAGGATACTCGTGGTCCTAGAATCATCCAATGACTTCTCCACTCAAGAGTAGAGGAGGGCTCCACTCTTGAGTGGAGAATTCATTGGATGATTCCCTCCTCAAATAAAAAAAAACATAGGGTGCAGTACCAAGTAGGTAATGGATCACTTGGTACTGCACCTGTTTAGTAGAACCAGTTTATGTAATGGTTGGTCCATTAGGTACATAAACTGGTTCCATGTACAGAAACTAAAGAAGAACGGGCCTAGAAAGTGACAAAGCCGATAAACTATTTTTTGTGAAACTTTTTTTTTTGTCGATTCTGTGACGTTCCTTGAAGTCCCAGATTCAATATTTGATTATACATGGACTGATAAACAGAAATAATTTGGAGAATCAGGTTTTTGCTAGTGCGTGCTTGACAACAAGGCCAGTCTCAATATACAAGCTTCCATCAGCTGCTTCACCCAAGTGATTGTGGAAAGTCAATTCAAGGGAACATACTTTCTAGATAAAAAGTATCCTATCTGCTATTCCAGAATGTGGTCCAACCGTGTGCTGTGTATCATCTAAATTCGTTCAACTGTTTGAGTGTGAAGGAGTTACAAGCATGCGAAATTGTGCATTCACATACACACTTACACAAACTTTCATCTTTATAATATTAGTGTGAGCAACAAAACCAAAACAAACCCCTTGAACCACACCTGAAAATAAAAATACCAGAACCGCAAAATAACAAGTGAGTTATCTAAAAAGGCACACACTATTCCAACTTATCTAGATGTAACCCGACACCACTGTAAAATGGCGGCCAACTTCTACTTAAGTACCGGAACACATCAACAACGACGTGACGTACCCTTGATATTTGTTGACGGACTTTTGTGGTTTCCCAGATTAACTAACCCTCACAGAAACGTCAACTTTATTTTTATTAATCTATAATTTCTTTTCCTTTGTGCGAGTTCGGTTTTGGCATTCTTAGTTTAGGTGTACCTTACCTGTTTAAGCTATACTGAAAATAAAACTTTATCGCCGAAGTGATATGGACTCTTTTTCTTTGGTGCAGTGTCGGTTTCGGTCTTCTTAGTTTAGGTGTAATACCTCTATGTAATCTATAATCCGTCCTGCTTCCGTAACGGGCTCACAGGATAAAAGTTGTGTTCGGACTTTTAATGAGTTCTTGACATGGCTCGGTAAACCATTTTATGCAAATATAATTTAAAACATGTGGGTTCTAGTGTGTATTACGTTACCTCGAAGTTGTTAGGATTTTATATTAAGAAGAAACTTTGGAAATTCACGTAGATTAATATTTTAACGATGTTAGATAAAATCTACGAAATATTTTCGAACTTTTTTTGTCTTGATTTTCCGTTATACTCATTTATGCTTATTGGAAAATATACATATATTTCCAGCCAAAATAGCCCACTTTTCTGCTAATTAAAATAAAATGCTTCAACTGCAATGATGCTCTCTTTGAAGTTGACTTCAGAATGGAATTGGGTAGAAGTAGAACACTTGACAGAGATGGTTGTTGAAGTAAGTTTTAGACCGAATTATGGCCACGGTCGAATCATAGAAATCAAGAGAATCCAAAAATGCCATGTGTGATGATTTCACTAAACTCGTAAAACACACTTTTAGGTATCTCACGACTGATGAGGGTTACACGGAAAATAAACTTTTATCGCACGGTATAGTACCTACTTATCGATACCGTTCCAAAGAACTCAAACACGATAGAGTTATCGAACGCTCAATATCTCGTGGTAGGGGGTGTCAATCATCCATAGCCCCCAGCCAAGACATATATGCCGAAAGGCATTTACAGGGAGAATTGCGAGAATTTAAACGCATACAAGAAACAACCTGCTATGTCGCCTAACATCCATTAGGGAGACACTCCCCATGAGTGTCTCCCCGAGTTCTGCGAACAACTAGAATGGCGCTTTGTTTCTCCGCTGGTGAATATGCCTGTCCAGTATGGAGCTGCTCCGCCTACTCCAACTTAGGCACTTAATGAGACGTGCTGAATTTCCACTGGTTGCCTTTGCCTTAAACCGACACCGATACGAATGCTGTATCCACTAATCGGCGTATCACCCATAACGCGTTGTATAACAGACGATGACATTAGTATTATCATTAAAATTATATACATAAGTTTACCATACAGCTCAATTGGTTAATTTTTCAAAATCCATTTGCAAGATTTGCTAAACAAACATAAAAACTCGTAAAATGGGCCTTTAAATAGCAAAGGGTGATTCCTGGCAGATTTGATGATAACTAAAATAAAATGGGATCACTATCGCCAAGTACACCATAATCATTATAGGCATTTGATAATGGTCTACACAAAATCTAATGTTGTAAGATAAGCTCCTACCAAATTATAATTATGGAAAACCATAATTCCGACAATCATTATGAGATTACCGGATTACCAGATGACCCAATTTTGTTAAACAACCGCAAACACATTCTACAAATTGTACTCGCGATTCCGAACAACGGCTTTGGGTCAAGCTTTAATTAGAAAATATCTGATAAATGTATGTAATTTGCAATAAAATTACCATATACGTAGTCATTATCGTTTTTGGCTCAACGTCCCCATTTTGTAATGAGAGCTGATAAGTAGGGGCAACGTTTGCATAAACAATGATTACAAGTTTCATTTAGAGCATCTAAACTGCTCAGACTGCCCTTGTAAACCAGAAGGCTTGATTTCAACTTAGAATCTCTGATAGTGAAGAAGAAGATAGTGTTAGCTAACGATGCTTTTAGAAATTAAGATTTTTATACAAGACAAGATGAAAGTAAACAAATCTAATAGCAACCAGAATAGAACTATGAACATATATAGATGAATCCGAAAAAATCCCGATGTAGTCGTATTTGACTGCTAAATACTTTGTGAATTACAATCAGTTGCAGATTTTATCATATATAGTTCATCTCCAGAAATGGGTGGTACCGTTGATACGACAAATTGTCTTCCTCATGAAGTATTTATGTTCCTACTAAACAACATAGTACCATTGTATATATTACATGTTTGGATATTTGCCAGATGTATTTGGTACTACTACTACACTTCAATTATTGTCTGGCAGAATGAGAAACTGTTCATATCGTAAGATTGGAACTGCCAAGTGACATATTAGAAAACTTGTTAATGATAATGTTAGACGATAAAGAAGTTGGAATAACCTAAATAAGTTTAGTAATTAGGGCTAGGGTATCAACAGAATCGTAATTGTAGAAGTTTGTGATGTTGTAGTTGGTTTTACTTGAATTTTGAAAGTTTATATGTCTTTACAACCGATCTCATTAAATTAACAACGAACGAAAACACTGTAGAAATAAAAATCCTATATTATTATGTAGATAAAGTTAGTCCGAATATTAAACTTGTCTAGAAAGTTTAAAACTTTGAAGTGCCTTAAGCTGGTAGACAACAAGGAAGACACGTATTTTTTTTTTTTTGAGATCAGATATCATTCAATGACTTCTTCCACTCTATGGCGGAACAGGAGGACGTAGCACTTTTACTGACTAAAACCACACCTGTCTCCTTAAGTTGCCCTTACGTTTCGGGACCGCGAGTGTCCTTTTCAGAAATTCGGCCCCACCGGGCATCAGCCCTGCGTAGAAGTCCACCCCTACGGTTCTGCTGACAGCTTTTGGAGGCGTGCGTGGAACACTACACACCGTGGAGAAATTGGGCGCGGTCCGGACGATTACCGAACGACCGGACGGCGAGCTACCGTTGCTCGTCGTCCGGTCGCCTGTGGCTGGTAGTCGGGGTCAGGGTCACGACTACGGCTGGGGCGTCCTCCCGAGTGCGTCCATCTCTTTCGCTTGCATTACTGCTTCGCAGAAGGAGGCGGCCGCCTCCCATTCCTTCTTGCTCCACCGGCGGTGCTCTGCCGTCTGCTGTACACCTTCACCGAATGCTCCACCTTGATCTCAAGGTGGTCCGCACAAGGGTGACCCAGTGTGTTTCTTCTCTTGAATCCGGTGCATTCCTGTATCGGATTCATCCCGAACTTACAATGTCGGTGAGGACCTGCTGCGTCATGCAGAAGGTAAGGACGCAGTGACGCCTCTCCAACCACTCCTAAAGGAGGGGACTTACCACCATGGAGGCGTGCCCAGAATCACATATAGAATTTAAGTATGTTGATATACTGAGAAAAAAGTAGATACTTTATATATAACAGTTACTAATAAACAGAATCAATTCAACGATTACGATAGGTGAAACCCTAAAAGTAAACTTAATTAAAACCTTGCTTAATCGAAACTGAAACCCCTGAAGCGCGAAACCATTGAGTTCTTAATAACTGTGTATACAACGATGCATTTAAATTGGGGCTAACGGTAACGCTACTTCAAAATTGAGGCAACTCTGTGTATTCAAAGTCCGGTTCTCCTGAAGTAATAATATTATTATGGACCGACTCGCTAAACCGAGGACTAGTTTAGTGGGTGAGTTAATGAACAAACTAATGATGTAAGCAGCTCTTTAAGAATAAAAAAAATATTCCTAGAGAGCTGCTTACATTTTAATTAAAATAGTCACCTGGTAAATGAAATTTATTTTTTTGCAAATGGTTTAAAAAAAACATTTACCATTTAATATTAATAATGTTTAATATAATATTTATTGAATTGTTTGAATTACATAAATATATATACATTAGGGGCTCTTACACTAGAGGTAAAATTACAAAATTGCATTCTACCTGAACCATATAATTATATATATAGGTATAAACCTGTATCTCAGGTATAATTTATTTAAGTGATTATGTGTTAATAATAAATAAAGTAAAATTCATTAAACAAAAATTAAATAACTTATGAGCAATATCATTTAGTCTTATTCTGACGAATACGTTGCTTGATCAACAAATCTGCAGCATCGCAAGAAATTATTGTGACACAACATTCAATTTTTTTTTTGCAAAGTAACAGTTATTTAAACTAGGTTGTATTAGCACAATCAGTAAAATTGTTAAGAAATATGTACTTTATTGTTTTTATTTAATATTATACTATAAAACTCGTATGAGATATATAACAGAAAATATAAACGATGACGCTATTTACCTACCCACATTATAATCAATCGAATTTATGAGTTCTAGTGTTAGCGATTTTCATGTCTTGTGATTACTCGTCTTATTAAAACACATGCTCGTTGCACACTGTGACTGCACAGCCTACACTGGTGGCCTTGTTCACCACAAAGTGCACATGTATAATATTCTAGTATAGTTCTACTAAGTTCTTTGATTAGTTTTTTTTTCTTCTTTTTTCTGCCCCATTTATGTAATTCTTTTGTTTTGTATTTTTATTATGAAAATTTATATGTAACGCCAGCAGGTCAGATCATCTTGCTAACTCTGTATACTTATTGGTTGGAGGAATGAGCCGTAATCTACCACGCGGGCCTAATGCGGATCGGTGGTAGTCACGTGCCTTCGATTTATAGGGTTCCGTACCTCAGTCGGCAAAAATTAAACCCTTATAGGATCACTTTGTTGTCCGTCCGCCCGTCTGTCAAGAACCTTTAGCTCAGGAACGCGTGGGGGTATTAAGCTGAAATCAATATCAAACAGGTCCGCTACCCCTTGGAGCAGCGAAAAATCAAATGTCAACCCAATCTAAGGATATTAAGGCCGTTTATGATCCGTACCTAGAAATTTGGCAAGAAGCAAGGTCTCATAACATAGAAGGTCTCAAGGAAAAAGTCTGAAAACCGGTTTCGTATTTTCATTTTTTTTTTTTTGCAATTTGAAAAAATCTTCAACCCTCGATGGTAATCGAACTATTAGGTTAATCTAGGTCAAAGGGAACCACCGTATAGGTTTAGATTTCCTTACGAGTGATAAAATATGTGCTTAAACGAAGCACATATTTTATTAGGGCCTATTACACTACTCGACATTCAAACAATCTTAGCAGTGTATTAAGGGTTAGACCGGTCTTACTCAGAACTGAAAATAAGACTCGTGAAGATATCGCGTTCTGAATATCGCGTAGTGTAATAGGTCCTTTAGAAGATTTGTTTTCACTACTCCAAGAGGTAGCAGACCAGAGTGTTAAACATTAATTTCAGCTTGATATTTGCACGCGTTTTTTAAAAAAAGGGCCCTGATAGAAAGACATACTACGGACAAGGAAGGGAATACTAACCAAAAAGGTTCTGTTTTGGCGACTGAGGCGTGAAGCCCTAAAAATAAGATTAAAGCTACATATAAGACAGTATTTGAGTAGACCATAGACCTGATCATAGAGTATATAACATTGACTAACTGAGCCATGAAGTCGCAGTATATACTCATAACAAAATCAAGACTAGGTATAGAAACCAAAAAGTTTAAGAGATACTTAGGCCCTCTGACTCTGTATTATCTTCTAAAATATATGGAAATTACACTCGTCGTTTTGGTAGGAAAGTTAGAAACGAGCGAGGAGGAAACAGCTACTATTTTATATTTCCGTAACTTCAAGTGTCTTGTTATACAACATACTTGTGAGTTGTAAACTTACTGTGTGTCGTTACACTTACAAGGCGCTATCGTTAGTGAAACTTTGAATATCCTCTTAGGGCCTGCGCACACTTGAGACAAGATTGTCTTAGACAGAATGGTCTACGACGTCGCAGACTTATCTACGACACTGCAGGCTTGTCTGCGACAAGACTGTTTTGAGATGTCCAGTGTTGCAAACAGTTCCACTAACTTACCACTAGAGTCAACTTTTAAAACCACCAGAAAACCACTAACAAAAAATTATCCTACACAAAATCGCAAAATTTCACACAAAAAAATGTGTATTGTACGAAATTAAATAAGTAGGCATATAGGTTATTTGTTTCCTTTAATAGTAAGTGATATAAATTAATAATAAGTGATATAAATTAGCAATCAGTTGATCAAAATACCATTTGTGGGTAAATTAACTTTAGCAGGTAATTCAACATACAAATTATTCAATAACAGCTATGTATTAACTCGTCTTCAGACGAATCATTTTTATTTGCACCATCATCGTCGGTATCAGATTGATAATTATGGATTCTAAGGTGCTGATTTACACCCGAATTATCGCATTGCTAGTAAGAAATTTATTTATTTATTTAAACTTCATGTACAGTAGTGGTACATAGGCGGACTTAATGCAACAAGGCATTATCTACCAGTCAACCTTTGGGTTGAAAAGAAAATAATGTGGTAGGTTTGCACAATAAATAAATAACAGATATTTCAAACAGAACAAATAAAATAAAAAATAAGTTATTTATAATAATAAAATACATATATATGCTAAAATGTAGCCTCCTAGCTGTGGGAAATTGGGAGTCAGGTCTTTGTCTTCACGCACTGCCGTCGTCGAATATTGGCACCTTATTCGACGATACTACTTTCCGCCTAGCTGTTGCCCTACGCCTAGGTGCTCCTTGCTGTTCTCCTCATCGCTGCCACTGTGGCGAAGTTGTCAACAGCCTTGGCCACCACGGCCTGTCATGCAGTCGAAGCGCGGGACGGATAGCACGGCACGCGAATATTAACGACATCATCCGACGAGCCCTTATCACCGTCGGCGTTCCGGCTATTTTGGAACCTCTTGGCCTGGCACGCGACGATGGTAAGAGATCGGACGGTATGTCTTTATTTCCGTGGAAGATGGGTAGGCCTTTAGTGTGGGACGCTACCTGTGTCGACACTCTTGCGCCATCCCATCTTCCTAGCTCTTCGTGCTGAGCCGGTGCTGCCGCTGCGGCTGCGGAGAACCTCAAGCGGCGAAAATATAACAACCTCGTCGGAAGTTATATTTTTGAGTCGTTTGAGGTTGAAACTCTTGGGTCGTGGGGTCCGAGTGCTCATAAGCTTTTCAAGGAACTATCCAGACGCTTAGTTGACACTTCGCGTGAGCCAAGGGCTGGCTTTTACCTCCCACGTACCTACCTGCCACGTTGCATGGCAATGCCGCCAGCCTTTTGGGCACACTTCCAGTCGACAGCGATGCGGAGGAATTTTATGACGCCATATTTTAGCTAGTAGTTTTTGTTTTTAGTGTACATATAGTTTTAATTAGTTAAGTGTTTTTTATCAATTAATTGTAGATGTAGATTCAAGTCATAAGTAAATATATCATCAAAATGCTAAAATTATAAACTAATAAATACTATGAAAAATATCAAATCATTAAGAAAACTCAATAATAATTCTGACGAAGACCAAACTAAAGTTGAGAGGACTTCAAGTAGTAGTTCCGAATTTTACGCTTGAAGGAATATTTACTTTCAGCTTTTTTGATGTCAAGGGGAAGCACATTCCAGAGTTTTATGGTGGAAACAGCGTATGAATTAGACATAAAGCCAGTACGGTGAGAGGGAAATTGAATTTTACTAAAGCACTAGAAAAATCCACTAGCCACTAAAACCAATATTTCGCGATTAAATGGGAGGTTATAACCACCAGTTATAGTAGAAAATCTACTAAGGTGGCCGTACGCCGCTAGACTGTTTTATCTTGATAGTGTGCGCCATGACGTTGACAAAACAGTCTTATCGCAGACATGTCGTAGACAAGTCTGCGATGTCGTAAACAATTATGTCTAAGACAGTCTTGTCTCAAGTGTGCGCTGGCCCTTATACAATGCCAGAAAAATAACGAGTCATATAGAAAAACTGTAATATCTCCTAGAGGTTGTTACATACAACCAGATCAGTCGTATGACACCACATAGGGACTAAAATTAAAAATCTCGGATCGCGCTAATAGAATCATCGGCCTCTATTTCTGGGCTCAAAAGGCGTATAGCACAAAACCCACAATGTGGACCCACCATTTCCATGGCAGAACAACGTTTGCTGGGTCAGCTAGATTTTATATATAAGATAATCTATATATATAAAAGGAGAAACTGACTGACTGACATATCAACGCACAGCTAAAACTAATGGGCCTAGGAGCGTGAAATTTTGCACAAGGCTTTCTTTTATGTCTCAGGCGAGCACTAAGAAAGGATTTTTCGAAATTCAGCCCCTAAGGGGATGAAACGGGGGTCTAAAATTTTTATGAAGAAACATTTTCCGCGGGTGAAGCTGCTGGCAGAAACTAGTATACAATATATTACTTAATAATAAATTGTTTTTAAGTCAACTTTTGGTGAAACAGTGAAACAGGAGTACCCATAGTACGATGTATTAAAATCTTGTGCCCAGTGTTTACCTTCGTCAGCACCACAGTTCCCGAAAACTCTGCGTTCATCTGCGCATCTTCATCAACACCCTTACCCTGAGAACGAATGCCCTGAGACTCATCTAGGTCTTCCTGGTCTTCACAATATACACCCTTGTAAGGAAAATAGTTTTCGATCTAAACTAAGTGCAATTTGAAAAAAATATTCTTTAAAATTAACTCGAAATACTAATTGTGAAACGTCAAAGATTTTCCGTTGAAGTCGTTAATCTAAAGGGCCCCTAATACACGGTACGATTTGTCTGTACGATTCGTCGCTTTATTCCGATCGTAACGATTAATCGATAGTGTATGTCAAGTTCGTTAACGATTTATTTCATCGAAGACGATATCGGGAATCGCAACAAAAACCCATTGCACGCTTTGGCTACAGCATTACGTACTCGTACCTACCTACCCACACTTGATGAACGAAACAAACAAAATGGCTATACATTTTTAGGCTTTTTTATTTTGTAGCCGATTCAAAGTTACCGCCACATAGGTAAAGAAAAGAAGTTAATTTTCCATTTTATGGGGCACGTATTAAATTAAAACAAGTAAATGATCGATCGTTACGACCAATCGTTTCGTATATGGGCATCACTCTTGATACGATCAATCGTCACGATTTTCTTTAGATCGATTGTACAGACGAACGTACCTTATATAGAACCCTTAATGGTCTATTAAAACAGTTTACCTTATCTTCTGTCACAGTAATTTTCAGAACAATCTGTAGGTAGATCTATTAAAACCAATCTTGCACATTACTCTTCCATTATCTATCAATTATAACTATTAACTCAAGAAATAACTACCCAATAGTGAATTACGATACGGCCAAACTATCGAAACTGGCACTTAGCGAACAAACGGCCGAACTTCCATCCATATTCCGACCAGAAACTGGTGAATATTAGAAAACGATTTTCTTAATCCGAGAAAACATTAGGCATGAGCCACGACACCTCGAGCCAGGAGCCCTGAGCCATGATTCATCAGAGTTTAGTGAAAGAGACTGTTGAAAACATTAATCTTTTGCAATGGAGGGTTTGAATATGTGGTTATTAGTTTGGATGGTCGCCAGCGCCATTTTTATTGATCAATTTGTAATCTAAACTAATATTATAAAGAACTAAACCTGTTTTTATGTGTTTCTGCAGAATACGTACAGCGAGTGGCACCCTTACATTGTTTACACTTCTACGGTCCGGACTAAGCGTTACGCCTCGTCGTTTATACCGCATACATCGAAGGACTAGAATAATTTGCCTGCTGCGTCTTCCCGTCTGATTATAATTGGTGTATTCAAGACTAGAGTGAATAGGCTCTTAATAAACTAGTGCGTTTCACTTTTCAATCAAGCACTAGTTTATATCATTAAATATATATATCGTTATATATATATATATATATAACGATACATGTATATATATATATATATATCTGGAAGCCTGATACGATTTAAAATTCTTTCACTAATATAGTGCTACGTTAGCGCTGAGGGTTATTTACATCGGATGAATAAACGGGTCGGTTAAATTATATACGGAAAAAAATTTTTTTTGATTATTGTGGGACAGGCAATCCTCACGCTTCAACCACCGCAGGAAACTCCCCGGGACGACTCCCATTTGGAGTCGCAGTTGCGATTTCCAGCCACCGTAGGCGGTTATGAACGACAAGCAATGGGTCGCTTGCCGTCCGATAATTACCAAGACCGGGTCAATAATGCGAAGCGCGTGACTCTAAAGGCTATGAGCATAGTTGATGGGGCCTGGTAGACCACAGATTTGATTACGATACTTCTTTGAATGATGAAAAGCTACACAATAACTGAGTGCTATAGAGTACTTTTTATATCGCCTTAAAGCAAGGTTAAGGTAGCGTTGGAAGGCATCCTACAAGGTGAACCGATGACTTGGTAACGGTTGCGGAAGTCCGATAGATGCGAGACGCACAAGACAGTTCATTGTGGCGACACTTGGTGGAGGCCTATGTCCAGCAGGACGTCTTTCGGCTGAAATGATGATGAAAGCAAGGTTTGCGGCGAATCCGTAAAAAAATGTGTGCGTATGCGTCTGCTATGTGCTTATGTTGGTTTGTTGACTGAATCTCTGACTCCTTGGTTGTTCAAAGGGCAAGTCTACAGAAGTTAGCTGTTGTTGACCGGTTTCTAAACAACAAACAAGTCAAAGGGAAATTCGGTGATTCGGTGAAAGACAAGTTGACATACAGTTTACAGATTCTAAGATTGGAACACACTTCTTAATTGAGTAGAGAAGACATCAAATAACTCTGGGTGTAGCAAGGACTTTTACTGACTCAACCCCACCTGTATTTCTTCAGTTGCGCCTTTGCGTTCCAGCTCTGCGGTGACTCGTTCGAACAATTCTGCAGCTCAAGATTGAAATACTTTCTTGACACTAAGTCTCAGTGTTCTTTATAAATAGCCGAAGAGAGCTAGAATACACATACATGCTATGCTGACTAGACTAGAAGAAGCTATTTATGCCAGTGCGTGTTGCCAGTCACCATAGGCCTCATCAGAAAGCTTAAAGTCATCCAAAGTGCAATGGAAAAAGCTAAGCTCGAGTTTCCTTACGTGATCGCATCGGGAATGAAGAAAACTGCAGGAGAACCACGAAGAATCGCAACATTTAAATGGCAGTGGACAGGGTTCGCAGGACAAAAGGTCAATGTGGCTGAAAAGTGTGAATTGGAGTGGCGACACAAAGTGGACTGGCCAGGGTCGCGGGAATCCAATGGAAGCGAGACGCACATGACTGATCGTTTTGGCGACACTTGGGGAGGCCTATGTCAAATAGTGGACGTTTTCCGGCTGAAATGATGATGATGATAATGATGCCTAGAGGTAGTACTTTTGGAGCTCCAGTAAAATATGCGTTTAGGTATATAGTAGGTACTTAACTGAAGACGCAAGCGTTTAATAAAGCAAGTTCTACCACTAATTAATTAATTAATGGTCATATTCCAAGGTACCCTAATTGCAAGTCATAGATCTCAATTATAATAAATTTTTATTTAGTGCTCCCACTGATTTCTGCAGACTTCATACTTCGTAGACTAACTAAGGTTATTGAACTTAGTGTTCCGTCTTTTGGGAATTGAAGAGAAGATTATTAATAGAAACTTATGCTGTGCTGTGTTGGGGTCTCCAGTGTACGACTTTTGAGCTAAAATTCTAATTTATCTGATTTAATAATGACAAGGAGATATATCGTACCCTTATTGCAAAAACCAACTATCTACAATTTTAACCCAAATAAAAGTTAACACCATTCATCCATTTGTCTCATCAAGATGAATCTACAGGTAAAACGGTTATTAGCTATGACACTTATTTTTAAAGTGAGCTTTGGCAAAAAGTAAATAACTTATAAATTTGATTAATATTAACATAATATAATAATACGAAAATGTTGGTGCATTTAGTTGACTTTTGCAATAAAGGTACGATATACACAAATTCACACTACTGCCGTTAAATGACATTTAGTGGGTTATCATTTTTAGGGTTTCGTAAAAAGGGTAAAAACGATACCCTAATGCTATCACTCCGCTGTCCCCCTGTCTGTCACCAGGGTGTATCTCATGAACCGTGACAGCTAGACAGTTGTAATTTTCACAAATGATGTATTTCTGTTGCTGCTATTACAGCAAATACTGAAATCAGAGTAAAATTAATATTTAAGTAGGGCTCCCATACAAGAACCGTAATTTTCCGCCTGTACCACTACTGTACATAAAGTTTAAATAAGTAAATACATTTTTTCCCATTTTTTGGTACGGATGATACGGAAACCTTCATTTGGAAATCTGACTCGCACTTGGCCGGTTTTTTTATTCTACGGTACTTAATCAACCAAAAATCCTATAGTTTTGTGCATTTTTCCACTATCAATAGACACCGATATATTAGATAAATATATAGATATATTCTTTATTGTACACCAAAAATACAAATTACATTAGGAACTTAATATTAATATGATGTCACAATGGGCGGTCTTATCGTTAAAAGTGATTTTCTACAGACAACCTTAGACACACACACACACACACGCTCTTGTGTGTAAGTTTGAATTAATTGGACTAATCAATAATAGACCACACACAGTTTACCACAAAAACACACGATGTAATCCACATCTTGAAGCCACTCAAGCACATACGTACAGAACAAATCGTACCATCCCCTAACGAGGCTTCCCCCACATATTTATGATCTGTAAAACAGTATTGTGACGTCATTTAAATGGTTAACTCGTTGTAAAATTTCACGAATACCGCGGTTTTACTGAGAGCGTAAAAGCTGTAAGTGGCTCTACGAGTATCACTTATAAGGGTAATTCTAACACTTGACATATTATTTGAGTGTTTGGGATCTTCAATCTGTGGTAAATTAGACTAAATTCGTAAAGATTACAGAACCCGTTTTTAGATTCCTGTTTATGTTTGCTGTTTTTTTTTTCTACAAGCAATAAAATAATTTGTTAAAGTTGGTGCCCCGAAATCGCATGACGGATTTGCAGCAGACCAAGAAGAAGATGGCGGAACGACTTAGATTTCTTCCTTAGGATTCTTAGATATTAGCAGTAGGTAGCTCAGACCTGCACAGTATCTGGGTTAATATTTATTATTGAATAAGTCATTACTACTCTTCGCACCAGACTCAAAACAGGTAGCTACCTCCCGAAAGACTGATGTCCGGAGAGGACCTACGTCAGGCGGATTAAACTTACCTAACTCGGACTTTTTTTAGGGGCGCAGTTTCGGAAACCAGGCGCATAAAAGGTTAGCTATGGCTCTGAATAGATCTACTGTAACCTGCACAGTATTTGGAATAATATTAAATAAGTCATTACAACTGTAGGTACCTACTTCAGTAGTTAGGTACTTCAATTACTTAGAAAGCTCATTTTACTTAGCACCCACTCACTGGGAATTCAATCTCTATCAAGCAAATAGATATGTCTCGAATATATTAAATATATTTAATTCAGCAGGCAAGTTTGAGAAATAGCTTTTGTTTAACTGTTACATTTACAACAATGATAATGAGCAACGCCTACTTAAAATCAACAAGCAAAATATTTCCAGACGGCAAAATTGCGTATCTGAAATAACTCTCTCCTTAAGTTTGATTTCTTCACAGCTTCAAGGGACCGCAGACCTGAGTGGTTTTAATTTCATCTCGATACCTCCACGCATTCCTGAGATAAAGGGTTGTTATACTCCGAACTGAAGACACATAAACAAACACGACTTCACCGATTAAGGCCATGCGAACACTGTAAATACGATTCTAGAACTTAGTATGCACCCGAAGCCATACAAAGGGACTCATCGACTCACAAAAGCCTACACACTACCTCAATAGAAACCTACTATGTCTTGGCATATGATGAAGACCTAAATACACAGTACTGGGATGGAGTACCTACATGTCAAGCTTAGCCTTAATTGTGTTGAAACTAAGGCGTTCACTGTTGAATTTCCATGAACTTCGAGTGTAATTTTCGTAAAATACTGTTTGTTTGTTTTTTTTTTTTATTTTCATATATAAGAAGACACTGGCTGGTATGGAATTTTCACAAAATATTTCTATTACCGCTACAAGAACAAATAATAAAATTAAAATAAAGTTTAAAATTAAAGGAAGTTCCCAAACAAGAAACGTTATTTCGTCGGCGTTTTTGCTCGATTTTAATATTGTAGTGCCGTGTGCGAGTCCGACTCGCACTTGTCCAGTTTTTAAGATTGCTCCTTTCAGTTTTATATATTTAAAATATGGTGTCTAGATAAAAATCGTGGCACAGTAAATTTACAATATTGCTAGTTTGCCCTTAAAGTAACGACCAATAAAAATGTCAGCAGATTGCTTAAGGTCGCAGATAAATCCTTAATCTTAACCATCTTTAGACGTAAAGTTAGTACAAGTAAAATAATTAGTGTCCGATCGAATGTTCGGTTTAAAAAAAAACAAGTTTCGGTTTAGTTTCGGTTTCGGCGGGCAGACCTGTCGAAATTACGATCAAAACCGAAACTGCATTCAGGAATTCTCGCGCTGTGATCGGTCATGTTCGGCGCGTTAAATTCCATCCAAGCGAGTAAGCAACGAAGACATTTGCCGCGTCCACGTGCCTAATCATGCCGTGCGTGACTGACTTGTGCTTGAGTTTTCATGTGATTTATTTTGAATTCGGTAAGTTTTATTACGTACGTAATAAACATAAAAAAATATTTTCATTATAACAAACTAATACATGGATTATAGTAGAATCAAGTATGGTCTAACTATGTAAAGATTTTTTTTGGTTGATTAAATTCTCTTGCTAATGCTATACCTAAAAAAACAACAATATTATGGATTCTGAGTTTCAAAATTCATTTCAATACTTATTACCAAGGTATTCAAGTGGCAAGTCCAGTTAGATACTTACCTACGTCCCTAATTGTTTTTTTTTTAAATTTAACGCACTTATAATTAGATGAGGGGGTACATAACTACCTACCTAAGTATCCTTATAATAAAAATAAAAGATCATTTATGTTTTTCGATTTTAAAACCATATTACATAACCGCAAACTAAAATCGAGTGCAATAAAAAGTGATTATAAATGTTTTCTTTACTGTTCCCAAAATTCGGTTTCGGTTTCGGTCATAAAAACAGTTTCGGTCGGACACTAAAAATAATTATTAAAGGTCACAACACGTATTCAGCTTGCCAAGTGACAAAGTGATGTATATCGTAGAAGTGTCCTCTTCCTTCATGGATTGAATTATTTATTTGCCCAGTAGGTAACGTAGACAGCAAAAACAACGTTATATTGCAAACATACAAAAGAAATACTGGAACAGTGGCACACGATATCAAACCCTTGGAGTACGAATAAGACAAGCTATGGAGTTTGAATTGTTGCACCGTAAAGACTTGATTAATGCGAGCGATATTTGTTCATGTTAAATGTCAATACTCAGCAGTTGAAAATGGCCTCGAGAGTACGACTGATCGCCGATAGAGGTCTTTCAGTTAAAAGTAGGTATGATGCTGCTAACCAGATTTACAACTCAATAATTTCAACTCAACTGTTCCATTACAACAGTCGTTTACGATGTTCTACCCAAAAAGGGTGATATTAATAATGTGTTGAAGTTGGGTTACGTAGACATCTAATGATTCATAGAAAATCATTGTAGATCGGAACTAAGACCTTGTATTGGGACTCTAAACGCCCACCAAGTGGTTCAAAGGAAGACGATGGCACTGTGATCACGTGGTGCTAAGCACAACAAGACTCAGATGAGAATCTTTTACAGTCTCCCCAGGGATGAGCCCTAACAGGCGTTGAACAGAAGGAGTTCTGGACTGGTGTCTTAAGAGGTAACAGTAGTTCCATGTAATGATGGTGATCACCGAGGTGGTTTTAATGAGGTGAGAATTCCAGACTCCCTGGTCTTTCTTCAAAAGCTCAGCACTTATTTAAGGTTTCTCTCCAATAACCAAAAAAAAGCCTTGCATTGATTACTTTATACTGAGTTTTTGATTCCTCAAACAAACTTTATTCTAAACTAGACTACGATCCCGCAATTGGAGTTCTAAGCGCAATTCGAAAATATACAACACCCCGAAATAATCTAAGGGCAGTTGCCCATACCAGACCAAACAGCCGTCTGGTCGGAGGGCGCTCCGTTTTCAACGGAAGTATTTAAGACTTTTCACTCTGTTCCGCATACATCCAAACGCTAATCCTTTCTTTATTACTACTCAAAGGACAACATGAGATAGAAACATTTGTTCTGGACGACATCGTCCGTTATTTTCGCGTCCCAAAATCTTCGCAAGGCAAGCGAAACGCTCGAAATAGTTCAGAGATAGATGATCTTAGGAATTCATCTTTATAGTCGACCCCGTTGGCGCTTTAGCGCATTGGCAAAAGTGCTAGCTCGTTCATCACGCTACTTCGGCATTATCTTGTATACCTATATCATAAATTGTTTGTTTATGATTTTTATCCATGTTCTGGCGTTATTTACGTGATTGATTCTGTTTAAAAGAATTTGGAACAGGTAAATGTGAGTTCGGAAACTGGAAACTACTTCAGAAAGTTTTAGAAGTCGTGTTATTCGTGGACCCTTCGTTATTTATTTATTGTGCGCTCTTTGCGCTGGGCTATTTTTGGGATATGGAACGTTGTTTGTTTACAGACAATCGTCCAGTAAAAAAATGTGTGATTTTTTTTTTAGGTGGGAAAGTCATCTAATGACAAATCCCGCCTTGGGCAGAGCGAGAGATTTACAGACTAAAAACACACTCCTGTTCCTTCTTTGCCTTCATCCCGGGGCCCCGGGAAAACATTATGTTAAGTACCCAATTTAAAAGCCTTTAAATAATTGTACCTACGTATATTTCATAAATAAACTTAGAATAAAAGAAAATTTGACAAACTTTCAAGCGTAAATAATTTAATTTATTCTTCATGCAATATAAAGGGCATTCTCTACCAGTCAACCTAGCGTGGTGAAAAGACAACATGGTAGGTTTATAAAAATAAAGTTCACATACGCATATTTGCTTAAAAGTTTTCATAAATTAAATATCAATAAAAATATAATTAATATTGTTATTACATATTTTTATTTAAATACGATATTTATATTATTTTTCGAGGGCAGCGTAGGCGCGGACTTGCTGACGACGTCGAGCAATGGGTACCTCGCCATCCGGCTGTCCGGTAAAAACCAAGCCCGAGTCGACGGCGAAGTTCCACGCGCACCTCAAAGAGATGTCAGCTAACTGAAGGGGCCCAGCATGGCCGATGCCGGCTGGGGCTGCGGGAACGTTTGAAACAGTGCCCATGGCTTTAAAACGCAAAGGGCAACTAAAGGATCACAGTGGGGTTTTAGTCAATAAAAGTTTGACACTCCCTCTCGCTCCAGCCAAGGCGGGAGAGGTCTATTGATGATATCCTACCACAAAAAAAAAACAGTTGCATAAAACAATTTATTACGCCTTAACCTCTAATTTTATACTTTATAAATTTTTTTTTGATTTTCAGAGAAATAATATTAAAAATCTACATTAGCAAATGGTTGAGAAACAGAATTAGTTATAAAAACTGCTTTTGTTGCTGAACTGACAGGCCATTAGTCCCTTTTTGCGACATCCACTGGAAAAAACTGGGATTACCTATTCTATTCTTGACCAACTCTAAAGGTCACTGGAAGTCTTCGCTTGAAGAATGCTTTCCGAAAATGTGTCGTAAAAAATATTTATCTTTCCCAATTATTTTTAAAGGCTTTCTTATGGAGCTCTATTTTATTCTTCAGTTCTTTATTGTACACAAAAACATAAAATAGTACTTACAGACAATTTATGTACAGAATAAGTTTTCTCCCAGCAAACCTTTGAGTTATAGGTAGAGAGAAATCATATATTCGAGCACTTACTGATAGTTTATGTGGATCTTAACCAAAAGGTTAACAAGTGTTTTATCCATTTCTCCGGCAGAACATCTGCCACCTAGACACGAACTGCAGTGGCCAATTTGAAAATCTCTGAACTGATTGCGGGCTCAGGTTGGCCGCTGCAGAGATAATCTCGCAGACACAGTGCTAGAGTGAAGCCCCTTCACAGGATGACCACCACGACCGCTCTTTCCATGACTAGGTAAACGAGGCCAACGAAAGAGCTAATCAGGTGGCTGGGTATTGTCTGACCATGGAGGCTTTACTAATATTACTAACCTGCAAACTGGCATGTCATGCTTTTAAGTTTTATATTTTAAAAAGTTTAAGATGGATAGATAAAAGAAAACAATATAATTAGTGGGATGTCAATAAAATCTAGACGGAATGTTATATATAATATTTCATTTGCGTCTCGTTTTTACGTTATATTTCAGATATAGTAGCTGACAGTTCGAGAAAAACAACTGGTTTAGCGGAGTTTACGGAACCTCTCGAAAAAGAAGGAAAGCAAAGAAATACAGCGAGTCAGCTGGCGTTCTAGAATAGGTTTAAAAAATGAGTAGAACAAAGAAATGTCTAGTTTTTGTAGTTCGGACATAACCATTGTAGCGCAATGAGCTGATATCGAATACGTGATAGCCTCCTAAGAGTTTTATATGTTCTAATAAATAAGAATTTTACTTTACTTTGGATTGACCAAAGTAAAGTAAAATTCTTCACGTAATTGTTCACGTAAGCACTGCTTGAGTACAGCGCATTGAGAAGCTGATCTTGGTAACTGAGATTCTGTACTCATACGTTTATTAATTAGCAATGATCTTGAGCTTCTGATATCGTATAATCGGGTATCAAATGATATCGCACATCGTTTATAAATACAGGCCTTAGTTGTATTACAATAGGGATATGTTTCTTTGATATATAAGTTATGTCACTGTAAAATGTCATCCAAATTCGTTCAGCCGTTTGAGCGTAAATGCATACATATACAAACTCGGACGGCGAGCAATGGGTGCCGGACGGCGAGTATGGCTCGCCGTCCGATCGTCCGGTAACCATCCGGACCGAGCCCAAGTCGTCGACGGCGCGTATTGTTCCACGCGCACCTCAGGGAGATGTCAGCAAATCGTAGGGGCCCAGTAGGGTCGAAGCCTACTGGGGCCATGGGTAGTGTGAAAACGAAACCCTGGGACGAAGGCAAAGAAGGAACAGGAGTGGGTTTTTAGTCAGTAAAAGTGTGACACTATCTCTCGCTCCGCCCAAGAGCGAGATTTGTCATAAGATGATTTTGTCACCTAAAAAATAAAAATATAAACTAAAAGTTTATAATATTAACGTGTTGTGAAAGTTGATTGAGTTAATTTGTTAATCAATCACACATCAACGGAACGGGTTCGGATTGTTAGGTTCTGATACGATAATCAAATTATGTCTCTGTTTTTTAACCAAGAACATTATTTTTTTTTCGATTCTTCTTTGCAATCGACTAATTGTGCTGGCAACACAAAAACGTATTTATGATTATCTGTAGTAAAGCTCTCGATGTTGTATAATGGCGGGTGTCAGACCTCTTTCGTAGACGTTGAGATCGAACGCACAATTTGTCTATTGCATTATTATAGCGATAAGAAATATGTAACCGAGATGTTATTAATAGATAATAGTACATTATGGTATAAGTTTGTAATGTTAGTGATTACCGTCGAGGCGGTATTTAGACCCGAGCCATGGCGAGGGTCTTAAGAGAGCCAAGAACGGTAATCATTAATTACTCACGTGTGTCATACGACGTTTTTCGATACACTTGTGAAGAAAACAACAGTAAAACTAATACAATTTTCTGTGACATGGCGGTAAAAATCTGCTTTCATAACCACGCGTATAATTTTTTTTTTATTTATCCCTAGAGGCTAGAGGCTAAGGTATTTTGATCATACTGCCTAGTCTTACGTTTATGTTTTCTTGCGTGAAAAGTTTTTACGATAATGTCTTTCGTAGTGACAATAGAATACGGATGGAACATTTTCTAATGATTTTGTAGTATTTAATTTAATTTAATTAATACAGCCACTAAACTTTACTGGAATAAAAAAAAACCACGCCAAAAACCGTGCGCATCTTAAAATGGCGGCCATAGACCACAAAAAAAATAAAATTGAATTGTACATTCAAATATTTACTTACTAAATGTTTTTTATTAATTTAATTACAAGTTAAATTTGTCAATTTTAACTTGTAAATTGGATGAAATAAGTAAGTAAGACATTAATTTATATACTATTGAACGGAATTTTATTCGAATTCAAAATTTGTTTTGCGAACAAAGAGGTGGAACAAAAAGGTTTTAACTACATTATAGTACTAGTGCGTAATGGTAATCAAAATGTCACAGTTTGGTAACGAGTGTCATTATATACCTAAGTGCAGTGCAATAAGTCACTTTCTGAGCAAGTGTGTTGAAAAATGATTTATAAGAGTGTCCATGGAGTTCCTACATATAATTCTCCATAGTGATCTACGTTTTGGACTGTGCAATTAGCAATATTTTTTCTGACCGACTTCATGACAATTCAAAAGTCCTTGCTACCCCTTTCAGGCACGCAATTTACCGTATTTCGCACTAGTGCGAAAAAGTGCTCCAGCTTGCCACCACTACAATTTATTGTATTTATCATATTAGGCTGGGCGCCAAGCAATCCCCACGAGTTGTTTAATATTTGTGGAAATTTGTAACTGCAGCAGTGGGTTCAACACCCTCGCCTGTGACTCAGGTGAATTTCCCCCTCGGTCGAAATGACAAAGTTTCTCTACTTACCTGTATCAATCGTACTATTTCTTATTTCTTGTTAGTTTTTCTGTCACCACGTTAGTTTCGGTTTTGTTAATGGCCAAAACTGGAAGAAAACTGCCGAAAATTTAGTTAGCAGGTTAGGTATTGGCTGTAAATCGTGTTTCGGTCTATCTCTAGTTTTATTCCAGTAGTAGGTACTTGCCTACGTTCTTATGAAATAGTACGTATTAATACTGTAAGCAATTACAAAATAAGTCTAATAATCTCAACATAATTCTTAAAGTAAGTACAGACACTTAAATATTTTATTAGTACGCAATATGACTAGTAACGATAATTTGGTTAGATATTATGTTGATAGATTGATTATAATTATTATCATACGTTTTTATGCATTAAAATTAGCTCAATATTTACAAGGTATGATACAATTTTAAACAGACTCAATTTATAAATTCGTTGACTTAGTTAGCGCACCTAAATCCCACTTTTATGACGTGGACACAGAGCTGTTGACTAACAAATTGTGATCGTTCTGTCAGTCTATCGTTGGCGCTAGAATTGTAAAGTGTAAACTGAGTGTACATGTACAAATGTTATAACTGAAATAATATTATTTGCAACAAGTTACAGTATTTTC
Organism: Mythimna pallens; assembly: GCA_961205895.1. Lineage (NCBI taxonomy): Eukaryota > Metazoa > Arthropoda > Insecta > Lepidoptera > Noctuidae > Mythimna > Mythimna pallens. The sequence continues at coordinate 15,327,255 of OY540834.1, forward strand.
TTTACGCTACGTTCAAGTGGAACCATATATTATTACCCTTAGACCGAGCGAAGACGCTCACAAAAGCTAGTCAAACATAATTTAAAATCGTACAAATTATGCCCCGTTTACACGTTGGCCCAGCCTCGGCCTCCCTATCGCCTTCCCTAGCCATTGTGTTAACGGGGAAACCCCGTTTAAGCAATGACGACTGGCCGAGGCTGGGCCCGCATGTAAACGAGGCATAAGATTCTTAAAAAAAAACCTGAGCCATAAACTGCACAGTGTACAATGCGTTCCAAATAAGAATATGATCGATTGCCATGTTGTGACGTCACGTCACACTGTCAAATCGCAAGAAATTGGGCTAAATTGAAGAACTCAGAGATGAGCAAAATTGAAGAACTGGATGCTGATTAAACTTTTTTCGTTCACAGTTCGTAAGTAAATTAAAATTGAAAAAAATCTTGTTTTGCTCGTCCTATTAATTAGGTATTCGATTAGACAGTATGATGTGACGTTACAACATGGCAATCGCTCCTATTCTTATTTCGAACGCATTATACTGCCTACAAACGCTTGCCAGTGAAATGTCAACACTGATAAAGATACCACAGTAACCGCCAACATAAAACGTAACTATCTGAAAAGCAGTTTATAGCAGAAATATGGCTCGTGGCTGCCACGGGAACCACACGGATTTATGAACACCCCCTGAATAGCGCAACTTATACCCGGGGTAATTTATACGGGAACTAGCTAATGCCTCGGATATTTGAGTCCTTTGAAAACTGATACGGATTTTTATTGAAATAGCGGACATTTTTCATTTTTTTTTTCTCTGGTCTGTGATTAAAGACTTGGGGTTTTTATAGGGGCTATTCGTGCTCATAAGTCATGAAAATTTTTAGTTTGTAGGTATTTGGAGGGTAGTATTTACTACCATGGAGCAGTGGTGGTCGAGTTGTAACGGCTCTGACTTACGAGGTTGTAGCCAGGCGCATTACTTTGTGTAATTTATTTCACCACCATTGCTCTCAAAACGGTGAAGGAAAACATCGTGACGAAACCGGCATGTCCTGAAACCAAAAATTCAAAGACATGTGACATCCACCAACCCGCACTGGGCCCATTCCCTCTTATAGAAAGGAGGCCTGAGTCCTAGCAGTGGGAACATTATAAGGTCGAATATGCTATGCCATGCTAGTAATGCTATCCAAGGAGACGGCCGCATCCCCGGATCCCCTCATGCTTCAGCCGCCGAGATCCCGACACCGACTCCCAGCCACTGTAGGCGCGTGCTTGTGGACGAGGAGCAATGGGTAGCTCACCGTACGGCCGTCTGTTAACAGTCCGGACCGAGCCCGAGTCATCGACGGTACGTAGTGTTCCTCGCGCTATTCAAAGAGATATCAGTAAAACCGTAGGGGCCCTGCAGGGCCGATACCTACTAGGGTCTTCTGAAAAAGTTACCCGTAGTCCTAGAATTCAAAGGGCAACTGAGGGAACTTAGGTGTGGTTTTATTCAGTAAAATTCAAAGGGCAACTGAAGGAACTTAGGTCTGGTTTTAGTCTGTAAAAATCTAACACGCCCTCTTGTTCCACCCTAGAGCGAGAAAAATCATTTGATGATTACCGACCTCAATAAAAGGGCTGTATAATAACGGAGGTTGGTTGTCAAAATGTAAGGACGACTTTTAGGTATAGAACACAAAACACTTCGATAACTCCAAAACTCCATTTAACTCCAAAAAAACTCCATTTGAACCAACTAAATATCAAAATCCGTAACAACATTGAATAATCATTGACACAGGTAATTGAATAGTCGTGTGAATACGTATATTATATATCGAAGGAAGTATATTTCGTGGTTCACTGAATTCTGTCTCGCATTCGTATTGAGTATTGACATAGTGAGTACGGGTTTAGGATTCCTCGGTTCAAGACTGAAGGAACACTTTGGCTTATTGACGCATTATTGGTATACACGCTAAGCTTTCGAGACGAACAAACATTTTCGTGTAGAGGGCCGTACGCTGAAAATTAAAAGCTTGACAGTCAATATAGAGGAGAATAATAGCGATAATAGGTAATCTAATAAATCTACTAATAAGTAGTATTTTATTGGTAAGGGATTCTTACAAGTCAGAGATAGATACATTAGACAATAGCCAAAAAATTATTGACAATTTAAACAATGTCAAATAAACACTGTCTTGTCAATAATATCTTTTTACAAAAAAAAATAAACCGACATCAATGTAAAAAAAAATACGGAAAAGTTCAAAATAACTTTAATTTCGGGAGTCGGTGTTTCTATAATAGTTTTGTCTCTTCGTTATTTAACACCGACTTCCGAAATTAAGTTATTTTGCACTTTTTTGTGTGTTTTTTTACATTGAAGTCGGTTGTATGTTTTTTTTTTTTGTAAAATGTTTTTTTGTTGACAAGACAGTGTTAAGTTTTTTATGTACGTTACCAGTGGACAATCACAAAGCGTAAAGTTCTGCAAACCTATATAATATGCACGCCTCAATTATGGCGGCAAGTCTCCTCTTTGAGGAGTGGCTGGAAAAACAACACGGCGTCCTCACCTTCCGCATGACGCCGGGCCTTGGTACAGGCCATGGTCCGGAGCGAGGAGGAGTGGCAGGCGGTCGCTTCCTTCTGCGAAGCAGTAATGCTCGCAAAGGAGGCGGCCGATCGCGTGAGGCAACGGTCCTCACGCCCCAACCGCCGCCGGGATCCGATCCCGATTTCCGGCCGCCGTAGGCGCGGGCCGTCCGACCGTCCGCTAACTGTCCGGACCGAGCCCAAGTCGTCGACGGCGCTTACTGTCCAACGTGCGCCTCGGGGAGATGTCAGCAAATCGTAGGGGCCCAGCAGGGTCGAAGCCTACTGGGGCCACGGGTAGTGTGAAAGTGAAACCCGGGGCCCTGGGACGAAGGTAACGAAGGAACAGGAGGGGGTTTTTAGTCAGTAAAAGTCTGACACTATCTCCCACTCCGCCCAAGGGCGAGATTTGTCATTAAATGATTTTCCCACCTAAAAAAAACCATGCCGTGTTCAAATATCAGGCGTGGGAGTGAGAAAGAGCGATGTAGCTATACACTCTATAAAGCTCCATCCCTTTAAAAGTTCAGGTTAGGTCATTAAATGAATTGCATTAAAAGCTCTGTTCTGTCAGCAAAACGTATAAAACATACAATTCCATTGAAAGATTAGTCATTCCAAGTTTATGAGATATCTCACTTATAACTCTTGCATGAATATTTCAGTTCCTGAGCCTACTTTGTGGAATGTCGAACACGTTTTCAGGCAATTTTCTTGTTATAAGCAATTTTGTAAAGGTCACTTGAACGTGTAAATTGCGTTATGGAATTGATGTCTAGATTTTATTAGGTTGATACTTAGGTAGGTATTGTTGGAGTTAAGGTGGACACCAAAGCAAACACGGTTTTAAGGATTTGAATAATAACTATTTATTAATCCTTTACTTTATGTTGGAAGGTGTGTTTCAGTAATATTACGTGAGACGTGTGCTTCTAAGCAAGGCTAAAGGAAAAAAGTGACTGTAACCATACTAGGGATTTCAGTCAAGTGTCGACAAGGGGGTCAGACCAATTAAATACAATATTTATTGGTTAGAAAGAGAAAGGCCATAGTGTTGAAGTAGGATAGATTTGTTTTTGTTATATTCCAACACGCCCCCCTCAAAAATAAATCCTTTTCTCTTTAATCACGGTGTAATATCTATTACATAATACTATACCAAACCAATTTATACAATAATAAAAACACACACCTTCCTTTTTCTTTCTGGGAATACAATATCATCATGGTCCAACATTCGTTGCGCAGGATTAGGGAAAACCCAGTAAAACCTAATCAGACCAATCAATCATTTAATTGATTATTGAAATTATGAATCTTATTCATCAACTTATTATAACCAAGCTCTTATTATTAACATAATAATAATAACTTATTCTTAGGCACCTTTCATGTATTTACAATGTCACCCCGAATTTCATACTTATCTAGGTATAACGCACTGTTGACAATTTTACAAGATACCAGCTATCTGGGTAACTTGAGGAAATAAAATATTTTAGTAACATATCTCTAAACCTGATACTTAATATCTATGTGTTCGTTTGTGACTGGTTGGATTATTCGCAATGCATCTATTATTATGATTAACATCATAAATAAAAAACAGCATCTGCTATAGTAATTGCTATAACTATAAATAATACTTAATATACTATATTTGTCACCAACGACTTTAATCACAGTATCTTTTACTGCTTTACATTAAACCGTACTCTGCATTACTACTGTGTACTATCTTGCCATTCTTTGCTGCCACTATGTTTGCCAGCAAATTATATATTGCTTAAATAATTTATACAAATAACCCACAGTTCATTTTACCACTCCAGTCACAATTAACAAACACCCACTTATAAAATTTTAAAATCGTTATGTTTAAAAATTAACTTGAGATTTATAGTTCCTTTTAAATATTTCAAGACAAAGGGTCTTGTACCTAAGTGGAACCATTACAAATAGTTTTTGTTTGCATATCGAGTCATGATGTAAACAGAAAACTAAGATTAAGCTCAGCATGATTCAAGCACCTTATAAGATTTCTACAAAGGGGTCTTGTAATTTCACACGAACTCTGTGTGATGTTTTGTAATCTATACCATATATTTAACTTTCAAAGAGTGTATTGGCTGATTTATTGCCCCTCAAGCATCCCTCAAGTTAAATTTTTCAAGAACTATTGTTTATCTACATTTCCTGATCTAAAGTAATTATGTTTTCTGACCTGTTTATTTTTGATTCACAGAAAACATTTTATATACTATTAGTCAATGATTTAAAAAAAAATGTTGATTGGGTATGTTTTACTCAACTACTACGTTACACATTATAACATAGTTGTTAAAATGCAATAACATAGACATTAAGTAAAACTTCGTTCTTTATAGCATAAACATCACGCCTTTATTACCCAAAGGGTCAGGCAGAGGTGCACCTATAGTACACCCACATTTCATCGGTTATGTTTAAGTCCCTTATTTATTTATATATACTTTATTGTACACCAATATAATAAATTACAAACCTTATAATGATGAGCAAACTATAGCCATTAACCAGGCACCAGACTTCATGCATCATCATCTCCCTAGCTTCCAGTCTGACCGGATGCGACTAAATACTAGTAGGAGCGACTGCCTATCAGACCTCCACAATCCAGTAACTGGGCAACTACCAGACTTAATTCATGACCGGCATTAAAACTTAAATGCCTTTTTGTCTAAGCTCAATGAAACATTAGGAACCAACAGTATACAAACTACATACATCCATATAATGACTTCATTAATGTACAAACCATTAATTGTCAGCCAGAATACCCTCAGCAATATTCATACACTAAAATTACTTTATCCAGATTCCTAATAAAAATTATGCTTTTACATTCACATGCTTAACCAAGAAATTATATTGATTCATAAAGGCTTAACTAAAACTTGCGATTCTTTCAACTGATACAAAAATTTCTTTAACATAATATCTGACTACAACCACGAGATATTAAACTCGCTTTACAACCAATTTTCAACTGTACTCATTTAAAATCGATTTAATTTATTCGAATTAATATTTCTTTTATCTGTTTTTAGTAACAGTTTTTATTTATCATTTTCAATAGTGTCCTAGTTGAATCAATTACTGAAAACATTCTTCATTTAAATGCTTATATATTTTTTATTATTATTATCCAGCACACAATAAGTAATAACATATTATCAAAAATACTATCGCCATCGTATTCATTATACGAAACAGAAAATAAGTTTTGCATCCTACCATGTTGTCTCTAACTATGTAATGTTTCTCGAACTTAAAATAAAGTTAACTTATTTCCATTGTGATATGACAATCTCGAGTTCTCCTATTTGCAATTATGCTAGGTATTGTTTTATGTTTGTTTGCTTAAAAACTGATTGATTCTTATCAGATCCACACCTCCTTTCAAACAGGTGTACCAAGTCAGAGTTACCAAGTTATGCTATTTAAAGCTGATAACACATTCAGGCTCAACTTTCATTGGCCTATTTGATAAGAACTTAATCTTATACATTTCACATCTCTGACTCCCACAAACATTTTTGGTCTACCACATCCCACACCTTATAACCATTAAATTTGATTCATCATCAACGAAATTCCATTTGACAACAATTTTGTCAAATTTCGTTTTTAGACTTTTACTAACTTAGTAAACAGTAGAACCAAAAACTTTAAAATGTACGGTTTTGGCTTATTATTATGCCATAACTCATCATCAGGTGTAGAATCTAACATCAGTGCTCCCCAGAACAATCTGATTCCAGAACCTTTTGTTTTATGTAGACCCGTTCTATCATTGTTCATCATACTTTCGGCAATACCATTTACAGCCAGAGTATGCGGCACTGTTTAGGGATGACCAATACCTTCTTAAGCTCAGAACTTTTTCGAATAACTGGATATAATTCCCCTTTCATTATCACAACATAAAGTTAACAATTCTTAGACCAAAATGAACTTCACATTTTGCAACATAGTTCTGAAACTTAACTTATGTTTTCTAAACTTAACTTATCTGATTTATTCTTAAAATCACAACATAGTTTTTTGCTCTTCAATAGACGAACAAAAAAAAACTGTTAGGACCGCAAACATCTGTGTGCACTTGAGATTAAACGACTTCTCGTTTCAAACCTTTTGTTTCCAATTTATAAAATGACAGACCAATTTATTTGTCACACTATACAAATCAAGCTTTACACAGTGTACTTTTAGGTACAATATTATAAATTCTATAATTATCAAAAAATAGTTTCATTCATTTTATTTCCACTTTCCTGATTTGCAATTATTTTATTTCACAATAATTCGGAAATACTATTTGTGACTGTATCTAACGAACATACGCTATTTAAAGCATTTTGAATTACTAACCAGTTACCGCTGAATAGTTTGTTCAAAGACTTACCCTTTATTACCGGCTTACCATCTTCATCACAAAAACAACATTCTGTAGTATACCTGGTACGCCCGAATTACTGGTTACTTGATAATTCTTCGCCGCTAGTATAAACGCGCCAGTACAGCAACCGAATCACTTCTTGGCTTCACACGCTCAGTAAAATTTACTGTCAATTTATCTTGATTTTCAAATGATCGGCTCCAGAATCCCAAACAAAAGTAAATTCGTTTTTCCATCATATCACGGCCCGCCATAACAGCATATTCAAAAGTATTTTAGAAGTTTGGTTTTTTAAAGTAACCAACTATACCATTTTATTGTTGGCTCCATTGTTTTCAATAGTGCTTTTGTAGACAATTCTTCGAATCTCCCTTTTTTGCCAGAGCTATCGTTTCTTGGGTTCCAAATTGTTCTTTATTGACTTTTGTTTTTGTCGATCATCTCTTGAATTCTTTGAAGGTGTGACTTGTGGTCTCGTAAGGTTCAGCCGGAAGTACTTTTAGGCTAAGATCACATACATCCCTTGTAAGTTTGATTTCATGATCTTATAATCTCGTTTTCCAAAGTTAACGTCACGTTGTCTTCAGTCAGTATCTCGATTGCGGTGACAATGCTGCTCCGTACTCGTTTGGTAGAGTCTTGAAAACGGCGGATCACTTTATCGGATTCAAATTTTTGCACCTGCAGCCATAGGTTCAGTGACGATGTCATCAAACTCTTGAAAGTATTTGGTTAGTATGGTGTTTCTAACCAGTTTCAAATTCAGCAACTTTTTACTATAAGACAGCTGCGTCGCCACGCATTTTTCATCACTCACTTAGTACTTGTTTCTACCTGAACTTCAACGTCAACAACGTTCAGTAGGTAATTCACTTAATAATTTTTGAATTCGAAATTTCGACACACTGTAGTTATCACCAGCAAATTGTTTAATGTCCCTTTTATTCAATTTGATACACAAAATGTTTTTATTATTTAATGTTCGTTTATTCACACTTTGGCTTAGCGCTCTGGGCCCATAACCTGTTGGAGTTAAGGTGGACACCAAAGCAAACACGGTTTTAAGGATTTGAATAATAACTATTTATTAATCCTTTACTTTATGTTGGAAGGTGTGTTTCAGTAATATTACGTGAGACGTGTGCTTCTAAGCAAGGCTAAAAGAAAAAAGTGACTGTAACCATACTAGGGATTTCAGTCAAGTGTCGACAAGGGGGTCAGACCAATTAAATACAATATTTATTGGTTAGAAAGAGAAAGGCCATAGTGTTGAAGTAGGATAGATTTGTTTTTGTTATATTCCAACAGGTATAAGTACCTTTACATGACACGTGTCTTTGGTTACTGCTCCGCTCCCGTTGATGGTAGCGCGATGTTCTGTAGCCTTCCTCGATAAATAGGTCCAACAATAAAATATATTTTCAATATACTTACTCGAAAACCCGCTCTTATCCCACCGCTTGCTTGCTTGTAGGCACGCAATGGACTGTTTTCCGCACTAGTGCAGAAAAGTGTGCGTGCTCTCCCCGCCACAATATTATTACATTTATGGTATCAGGCCAGGCGCGCGTCGACTCCCACGAGTCGCCGGTCAACTTCCACTTATTCATTTCTTCGTAAGTGTATCGAAAAAAGTCGTTTGATACACGTGCAAATTTTTCACTGCAGTCCTCGGCTACATAATACACTCGCCTACGGCTCGTGCGAATTCCACCTCATTCGCAATGACAAACTTACTGCACTTGTATCAAAATGTACTATTTCAATTCGTTACTGAGATTAACGCGTTCAACCAAACAAACAAAGTCCTCAGTTTCCTGCATCGCAGTATTAGAATTTTCCGCGCAATTAGAACATATTATTATACAACTCGAAATCTACTATCGGGCAGTTGCCGGACCAGAAACAACATTAGTCGGTCGGAGGAACCCCCTTTTCAACCGAGGTTTACAGAACTTTACGCCTTTCTTTATATAATATGTACACCTGTCGGCAACGCCCCTCTACGAGGGGCTGGAAAAACAACACGGCGTCCTCACCTTTCGCATGACGCAGGTTTTAAACGGGCATGATAAGTTTGGAAGAAGCACCGGATTCGTGCGGAAGAAAAGCCCGGGTATCACCATTGTGTGGATACGGTAGAGCATACGGTAGAGGTGTGCTCTGCTTGGGCAGAGCATCGCCTCGTCCTCGTGGGGGCGTTTGGTGGCAACGACCATTCGTGACGAGCCCTGGTACAGGCCATGGTCCGAAGCGAGGAGGAACGGCAGGCGATCGCCTCCTTCTGCGAAGCAGTACTGCTAGTAAAGGAGCCGGCCGCACGCGCGAGGGGACGGCCCTCACGCCCCAGCCGCCGGGATCCCGATCCCGATTTCCAGCCACACCGCAGGCGCAGGTTTGCGGACTGCGAGCAATGGGTAGCACGCCGTTCGGTCGTCCGGTAACCGTCCGGACCGAGCCCAAGTCGTCGACTACGCGTAGTGTTCCACGCGCGTCTCAAAGAGATATCAGCAAATCGTAGGGGCCCAGCAGGGTCGAAGCCTACTGGGGCCATGAGTTAAGTGAAAATGAATCCGCAGGGCCCTGGAACGCAAGGCAAAGAGGGAAAAAATAGACCGGGAGAAGACACTGAATGAAATAATAACTTTAAAAAAAACTCCATCCGGTTACACTGGAAGCCGACCCCAAAACCGTTGGAAAAAGGTTTAACAAATATTTAACTACGAGCGAAACTTCTAACAATAGTTGTAGATCGTATCCAAAATACGCTACATCCTAATGTTGGCCCAATTGTTAGGACAAATCAGGTCATTGCTCTGCCAAACCACATCACACAGACCGCATCAATCAGCCGAATCCATTACATGATGCTGGTGTAGAAAAATAATGAACTAACCGAACAGTAGGTGGAACTAATGGTATGACATGATAGATAAATGTTAGATAGAATATAGAATAGATACCAGATTTAGATATGTATCTTATATATATAAAACTCTTCTGTGTGTGCGTGCGTGTTTTTGTCACCTTACTCCTTCTAAGGCTTGACCGATGTAGATGGAGTTTTGTATGTATAGCCCTAGATGGTTTAAAAATAGAATTGAACCCGGTTTTATTTATTTTATGTAAAATATAAAAAGTCAGCTTTCGGGCAAGACAACGTTTGCCTCGACCGCTAGTATTGAATAATATTTTAAGGGGAGAGTAAGCATTTAATCATAAGGAATTTATTTTAAAAACTGGGGTCAAGTTAAAACTGCCAAAGAGTAACGATAAAATGGAAGAGCTAGCTTAAGCAAAACTGTACTGATTTTCCTTTCCACAAATCTAGGAGTAAGTACCTGGATATTTTACTATTCTCAGATATGTAACTACAAAATAACGATACCATTCAAATTTAGAACGTTCTCCTTTTTTGTCGATTAAAATGAATGGACAGGTTTTTATATGTATCGCTTTAAAGACTCTTTTAAGAAAACATTTAAGACTAGCTTCTGCCAGCGACATTGCCCGCGTGAAAGTAGGTTTGACCATACAAACGTTGGACGTCCGTGTTTCTTATTTTTTGTAGAAATCATAAAAGGAAACTCTATGCTAAATATCACCGTTCTGTCTAAGGGTTTGGGCTGGGTGTTGATGAGTCAGGACTTTGCCATTTATCAGAAGATCAATTCGACTATTGGCTTCAATTAGACACCCACACCTCTACCTACCGGGTCTTCGTACAGGCCATGGTCCGGAGCGAGGAGGAGTGGTAGGCGGTCGCCTCCTTCTGCGAAGCAGTAATGCTAGCAAAGGAGGAGGCCGCACGTGCATGCGCGAGGCAACGGCCCTCGCGCCCCAGGCGCCGGGATTCCGATCCCGATTTCCGGCTACCGCAGACGCGGGCTTACGGACGGCGAGCAATGGGTAGCTCTCCGTCCGATCGTCTGGTAACCGTCCGGACCAAGCCTAAGTCGTCGAGGGCGCGTAGTGTTCCACGCGCGCCTCAAGGAGATGTCAGCAAACCGTAGGGACCCAGCAGAGTCGAAGCCTACTGGGGCCAAGGGTCTGCTTCTGAAAGGAAGACTCGGCCCTGGTACGAAAGGCAACAAAGGAGCAGGAGTGGGTTTTTAGTCAGTAAAATTCTGACACTGACTCTCGTTACGACCAAGACCGGGGGATGTCATTAGATGATTTTCGAAACCGAAAAAAAAAAAAACAACTCGACCTAACCATTCGCGCAATACAAGTGTAACGTTATGTTATTTAAGAAATAGTAGATCCATTATACAAGGGGTTAAAATGAACCATTATACCGATGTAATTTTACTCCCAATGTGCAGCGAGGGAGTAAATAGAAACCGAGTTATAATGGGTTTTTCGACACACTTGCTCAGAAAGTGACTATAATTGCACTACACTTAGGTATATAATGACGCTTGTAATTAAACTGTGACTTTTTGATTACCATTATGCACTAGTGAGATAATGTAGTTGAAACCTTTTTGATAAACCTCTGTTCCCATTTTTCTTTTGGATTTTAATGACCTGGTCATTGGACCTTTAAGTCAAGACTCTGTTCTCAAAACAAATTTTTATTTGAAAAAAAAAATCACATTAGGTAAGTATTGCGTTCAATAGTAAATATTAGTGTCTTGCTTATTTTATGCAATTTTGTGTTTAAATAAACTATTTTAACTTTTACATCTTTAATAAATAAATATTTCATTCCAAAAAATATTTTTTATTATGCAACCTCATTCTTATTTTTAAACACTCTTGCTAGAGTAGCTAGTCTATGGCCGCCATTATGAATGCGCGCGCATAAGAAAACAGAACAATTTGTTTGCCGCCATATTACAAAAAAAATACAATAGTTAATTATTATTTTGTAAAAATGTCTACAACTACTATTTATGAGGAAAGTGATTTGTGCTGTTTACCTCCCGATATAAGATGTGAAGCCCTTAACGTTATGGAAAGTTTACTACCAGAATACTCAAAGGAAAAATATCTGTCGGCGTACCAAAATTTCATACAATGGAAAATCAATAAAAATACACAGTCTTTTTCCGAAAATGTATTCATAGCGTAATTTAAAGAATCATCGTTCAGGTACAAACCTAGCTCTTTATGGTGTATTTACTCAATGTTAAATAGTACAGTGCGAACAAAAAATGGAGTGGACTTAAAAACATACTGTAATTTAACAGTTTATCTAAAGAGACTGTCCGATAGATTTCGAAGTAAAAAATCTAAGGTTTTAACACCTGACGACATTAAAAATTCATAAAGGATGCTCCAGATAACCAATATTTGGCTTAATTTTGGCAAGGTTAGTTAAATTCGTTTTCGGTATACTCTGTGTAAAGTACGCAACTCCAGTCTGTTTTGTGTGATAAAAAACTTAATGATTGTTCCTTCTTTTCAGGTTGCTTTAATATTTGGTGTAACTGGTGCATGTAGAAGAAAAGAATTAACAAATATATATGTAAAGGACATAGAGAATCACGGCCAGATGCTTTTAGTGAAAATACATAACACAAAAAATAAAATACCGAGATCATTCACTATACATGGTCAATTCTATCCAATTGTTAAGAAGTATGAAAGTTTGCGTCCTAAAAAAGCAAAAACTGACCGTTTTTTCCTAAATTACCAGAATGGAAAATGTACCTGTCAGCCTATAGGTGTTAACAAGTTTGGTCCTATGCCTAAAACAATTGCTAAGTTTCTAGGTTTACTCATTGTTTCTCTAAATAAACTTTATACTAAATAAAACTGATTTTTCATTTATTTTTCTTCTCAAATGTGTCGAAAAACGTCGTATGATACACGTGAATATTGGTGATTACCGTCCTCGGCTCTCTTATGATCCTCGCCTTCGGCTCGGATCTAAATACCGCCTCAGCGGTAATCACCAACATTATACACTTGTATCATAATGTACTATAAGTGCTTTTTTTTTTTTTTTTTCGGTGGGTAAATCATCTTATGACATCCCCCGCTCTTGGGCGGGGCGGGAGATAGTGTCAGACTTTTACTGACTAAAAACCCACTCCTGTTCCTTCGTTGCCTTTCGTACCAGGGCCGAGTCTTCCTTTCAGAATCAGACCCTTGGCCCCAGTAGGCTTCGACCCTGCTGGGCCCCTACAGTTGCTGACATCTCCTTGAGGCGCGCGTGAAACAGCACGCGCCGTTGACTTGGGCTTGGTCCGGACGGTTACCAGACGGTCGGACGGCAAGCCACCCATTGCTCGCCGTCCGCAAGCCCGCGCCTACGGTGGCCGGAAATCGGGATCGGAATCCCGGCGGCGGTTGGGGCGTGAGGACCGCTGCCTCACGCGATCGGCCGCCTCCTTTGTAAGCATTACTGCTTCGCAGAAGGAGGCGACCGCCTGCCACTCCTCCTCGCTTCGGACCATGGCCTGTACCAAAGCCCGGCGCGAGAGATCGCCGCCGCCGATTACCCCCACGAGGACACGGCGTTGCTCTGCCCAAGCGGGGCACACCTCCACCGTATGCTCCACCGTGTCCTCCAGGCGGTCCACACAGTGGCGACACCCGGGCGTCGCTTCCGCACGAATCCGGTGCAGGAACTTCCCGAACTTACCGTGTCCGGTGAGGACCTGCGTCATGCGGTAGGTAATGACGCCGTGTTGCCTTTCCAGCCACTCCTCAAAGAGGGGACTTACCGCCATAATTACGGCGTGCCCAATGTACTATTAGTGCTGGGTGTTACACTGTACTTTTCACTACAATTTTTACTTACGATTTTTATGATTTAATTTGCTTATCACCTCACACAAGTAGCATAAAGTTATCATTAATCATAGCAAGGCAATTAATTCATTTTATGCAACGCTCAAACGCCTTTGCGTCTAACCCTTTGACAACTTGCCACAGCTAACTTTATTACTCACATCCACAGTGTTACCATCTCTCAAATAGTTTCCGTGTCTTCTTGGAAACGACGCGTCCTGTTAGCTACGCTTCAGTTGACATTGCACCGGTTTAGTTCTATTGGATTCTATTCGAGTAGGAGATGGCATGTTTGAGATTAGAACATTTGTATTTTTAGGGGTCTTGACGTGTGTGAAGAGTGAAGTACTGCTGTAGTGTAGTAGCTTGAGGAAGTGATGATGACGTCACGAAGTGGTAGCTGCACGATGGCTGCGCTGACGTTCTTTGTCGAGGGTCACCAGTTTGAAAGTAGGCGGAACAGAGAGTAAAGTCCTGCAAACCTCCGTTGAAAAGGGAGGATCCTCCGACCAGACGAGATGTTATGTCTGGTGGGCTACTGCCCGATAGATGATTTCGGGCTGTTCTATATGTTCTAACCGCGTGGAGAACTTTAATTGCGCGATGCAGGATTAGTTCTTATGTGACGTCATAGATGTCGCTACATATTTTTAGCACAAAATTAATTATTTATTATTAGGCTTTTCAACAATGAGTATATTTGTACATTGCTAAATTATGTCTAAGCGCCTCATCACTTACAGAAAAGTGCAAAATACACTACATTATGCACAGATAATAACATAACTAACTAATTGATTATAACGATGTTCGCTGATGCGCACACTGACGATTATTTCGCGATCATGCGCAAGAAGGTGGCATCAACGTTACGATGCGCAGAGTGAGGGAGAGCGGCAACAGCATCCTAAAGATCTTTTTAAGAAAGATTAGACGGGCCTACAATGGATAGGTTTATCAAGCTACATGTCAGACATTTAAAACTTTTTAAAAACCTCCGCAAATTGAATGCTGTGTTTTTTATTTTTATTTTTTATACTTATGTGTGCTTAAGTTGTACTAGATACTAACATAGTTTTCCAGTTGTTTTGATAATACTAACACCCTATGGGCCTTCGATGCCTGAGAATAAAAGTTTTTTATTTATTATTTATTTATAACAAATAATACATTAATAGTTTGGAATCAAATCTTCTACATTAGTTTACAATGGTTAAAATTATGATGATTGTTTAGATTGATCTAAATTAGAATAGATTTAATTAAGTTTGATTACAATAAAGAAAATTTGATTACAGTGAGTTAAATTAATATTTGATTAGAATAAATTAGATTTTATTATTTTACCAGCAATCTGTATATTTACTTGTACCGTTCTATGGAAACGTCCAGGTAATGTATAAATATTATTCATAATAACCTAATATATAAAAATCTCGTGTCACAGTGTTTGTTATAGAACTCCTTCGAAACGGCTTGACCAATTTTTATAAAATTTTTGTTTATATTTGGTTATTCCCGCTGATAGGAGCTGGTAATATTATAAATGTGAAAGTAACTGTCTACGATTTCACGGTTATATGACTGAACCTGTTTAGATGAAATTTGGTATGGACTAAGCTTGAACCACTCACTCATGCACTCGTTCCACTATAATCGCCTAAACCAGTACCCCAGGTGACTATACAGCACTCAATGTTTCACTACGAGACGAATGACGATCCATTATGCAAGCATAGGGCATGCAGACACAGTGGATGGTCATTCTTGTATTAGTTAGTGCTACATTGTAAATAGGTTTCAATTCAATAATAAGGTTCTCATTATGGGATTCAAAAGGAAATTCCAGTTTTATATGATCCCCTAGGCCCTAGGAATCATAGTGGAACATTGAGTGCTGTGTAGTTCCCTGGAGGACAGGTTTAGGTGGTTTTAGTAGAACGAGCACATGAAAGGACATAAGCTACTTTTTATCTGGCTTCGATTTCGAGTTCGCATCCACAACAACCAAAATTCGCGCGGACGAAACCAACGAACCATTGACAAAAGCTAGTTTATTATAAACTTTCGTTCATTGTACTATATATAACGTGGAAAGTCCAGTTGGCAATAAGGTCAGTCATAATTACGATAAGCCAACGGAGCCCTCGAAAGAAAGATAAAAAAAAATATATTTAATTACGGTGACCAATCGCTTGCCATCCGATAATTGTGACGGGCCCCGCTAGGGCCGACGCCGGCCTATGGCATTATTTGAAAATGTCACCGCGGCTCTGGAACGAAAAGAGCATCTGAAGGAACATGGAGGGTTTTAGTCAGTAAAATTGTGACACTCCTTGCTTCAACCTGAGCGGGAGAAGTTATTAGATAATTTCCCTCCGTAAGAAAGAAAATGCCAAATTATAGTGTTCTAAGATTTAATCTTCAAATACATACATACATCGCATACATCATTATTGAGTTGTTTCCCTTTATTATTAAAATCGTGACCGTTACCAATGTCAGCAAAAATGTGGGCTGATTGCGTGCTAAAGCCATGTGAAAACTTCTGAAAAAGAAACCCGTAGTCCCAGGACGCAAAGGGCAACTAAAGGAACATAGGCGTGGTTCTAGTCAGTAAAAATCTGATTCGCCCTCATTCATTGGATGATATCCCAACTCAAAAAAAAAAACAACACTTGGATAATCATGTATAATCTCAAACGTTTTGGGGTGGAATATTATTATTTAGTGCTGAAATTTCACTTGATGCCCCAGGATAATCACAGTTTTAAAATCAACTTTATCGAAAAACAAATTCCATGAACCTTGTTAGCTGGCCACAACAACACAATAAACAAGAACAAGCTAGCACGGGGCCTGCAGCAAATTCTACCATAGGGTCCATTAAACCTTTATAAAAGATAACGAATTAAAACTTCTTTAATTTATTTTTACGTAGACCGAGGGGTGACTGCCTACATTGTCTTTATGGAAAATCCGAAAGAGATTAGAATTCATACGGTACAGGCACTAAAGAATATATAGAATATTTAATAAAAGTGACACATTTAAATTAAGATTCATAAAAACAATTATAATGCATACATTGCATTTTTGCCTGAACTAGGTTGGACCTGTATGTCAAGCTAAAAAGTACAAAGAACCTAAGAAATAATAAATAAAACAATCATTAAATTCACTATATTAAATAACCTAAATTTAAGTAACTAAAAGCAAAGCATGTTTTATTTACAATCCAAAAGGAGATCTTCTGTCTCTCCGTAAGAGATGCTAAGTATTGCGCAATAATCTTTTTGCAGCTATAATATTTTAATTTATACAAACCTAATTATCTATTTAATCTATTGTACAAAATAGGCCTAAAAATGTAAAATACCTTTTTACAAAGACATATATGGTACAGGTATCTTGCCTTATTTTTGTATGTTCATGCTGGGCCCACCCCAATGCGCGGGGCCCGTAGCAATTGCTATTCTTATTACGTGGTTAATCCGGCACTGGTGCCAACTGCACAAAACAGTGTAAGTTTTTAGACCTTGTTTAATTTTCAGTTTAAATTAATTCCAGCCAATAAATCGCACCGTAGTATAACCTATATCTCAATGGTTTACCCATCTCTTTGCAGACAGCGTCGCGTCCCCTTGCATTAGCTACGGTTCAGCAAACATTGCGCTGGTTGCTTCCTAGTTTCCGCCGTTTCTCAGCTCAACGATTTTTAGGTATATTAGTATAAATGCTGAGATAACACGATGGTGTGCAGGTTTTTGGCATCATTCAGTGATTGTGAAAAGCGACTTGCCAATTAAAAGATAAACGGGGTGCCTTTTAATTTAAAGAGTAGGGACACTTATATTTTAGAGATACAGAGAGAGAGGCACGTTCATGGAAAATATTTGTCAAAATACCGATAAATTAAAACAAAAGTTCGCTGCAGCGCTACATTGGCGTTGTGCCGTTTAACAGAACTATTAAAACATACAGCGCTAAGATAGCTTTTAGAGGATACTTTTTTCGCGACTAAAATGTCTTAAGCGTCATGAATTTCGTGGCACTTACGCGTTTCGTTCAACATAGTGTAATGTTCAAGGTGTAAGGATTACAATACACCAGAGTCAATTGAAGTGAGTGTTCGGGACGCGTAATCTAGTGCGTAGTACATTATATATCGATGAAACAGTAAAAGTAATCATTAATGTTAACAAAGACGAAGTTCGAATCCCGCACGGAACAAATATTTGTATGGCCTACGGCTATTGTTCCGGTTCTGGGTATCTCTTGTATGTGAGTTTACATGTTTGTGAACCCACCCACGGTAGGTACAGGAGTAATTCTTAAGAGGCAAAAATAAAAACAAAAAAAAATTGAGTTGTTGTTGTTTTATCCAACTTGTCATTCTATAAATGTACTCGTTGAATAGAAATGATTACGTTTTATTAATAATTTAATATTAACTAATTAATATTATTAATTTATTTAAATCATTTATGTTTTTATTTTTAATGAAATGTTTAAAAAAATATATGTTATGTTACTGAATAAATGAGTAATAATAATCCATAATAATCATAACAATAAATTAAATAATAATACCTTTAGATAGCAGTCGCCTATTTGGCGTAGGCCTCCCCCAGTGTATTCCAGTTCCCTATCTCTAGCTTTTCTCCAATCCGGTCCAACTTTTTGTGTAAATATGTCTCTTCATCTAGTTCTTTATCGTCCTTTATTTCTTGTTTCCTCTCTTGGTAGCCATTCTGTTACTTTTTTTGTCCATCTATCGTTTTCCATTCTACATACAAGACCTGATCCAGTTCCATTTCAGCAACCGAATCCTCTTTCTTAGGTCTTGAATTTTCGTTATTGGTCTATTTTTATTAGGTACTTATTTTATCCATAAGTAATAATAACACCTAAACTATAACAACACCTAACATGCTTCTTTCCATTTTTCTCTGAATATATTATAATACTAGCTTCTCCCAGTGGCTTCACCCGAATCTCTGGGTCACTCAGTGATTAGCATAGGTACTATTAGTAAAAGAATTTTTAAAATCGGTCCAGTAGTTTTTGAGTTTATTCATTACAAACAAAAATACAAATATACACCTTCCTAAGTTTTTCATTATTCCATTGAGAATAGATAAAAAAAAAAAGTGGCTATGTGCATCTGTCTGCGTCTCCGTTTACGTTTTCAAAACGCATTTTAATACCGTTTTTGACTATTTAGGAAATAAAGAAAATTTGTATAGGTATAAGATGTGAATTAGCAAATATCGCTTTCAAGTTACAGTACTGTCAAAATATATTGGCCACTCTGCAGTTGGCGTTCCATACTGTTGCGCATACCTACTTGAAAAAATATGCAATAATACGCATCTGCCATAAGATTCATAAAAAAAAAATTACTGCGCAGCCAATTTTCGAATTTCGGAGCATTATTGTAAGGTTTTGATTTCTTATCTTTTTCTACTTCCACTCTGGGGTGGATAGAGAAGTCTGTTAAACTCGTACTGACTAAAACTATTTTGTAAGGTGTTAACCTTACAGGATAGTTTCAGTCGTGCATCCCATAAGCCTGGTGGCATATAGGATGCAAGGACGAATTTGCATCACACTTGCTTCAGGGGCTTCGGCTGCAGTGTGACTTTTGCTACCTAGAACTAAGACAACCCGCTGCCCGCGGACCTCGTCGTGTAGTCGAGAGCGAGGTATTAACTTCCCCAATACGTAACCTGACCTAGACCTAACCCCGGAGATTGTGTATCGGCAGTCACTGTAACTTATTTTTATTTTTCTTGTAAAAACGTGGATAGTTAGTAGTACCTACTAGTAAACCAGGCAGTAAACCAAAAACAGTGGTGGATGAGTGGTAACGGCCCCGACTTACGAGTTGTAGGTCGCGGGTTCAAACCCAGCCAGGCGCATTACTTTGTGTAATTTATTTCATCACCACTGCTCTCAAAACGCCTAAACCGCCGCTCTAAACGCCTAGAACCAAAAAATTCGAAGACATGTGACATTTACCACCCCCACTGAGCCCGCGTGGTGAATTACGGCCCATTCCCTATCCTAGAGAGGAGACCTGGGTCCCAACAGTGGGAAAATTAAAAGGCTGATTATACTATTATGCTATCAAAAGCCTCTATGGTGTTAGTATTACCAAAACAACTTAAAAACTATGTTAGTATCTAGTACAACTTAGGCACACATAAGTACAAAAACTGCTAGTAGTAAACCCATATAATGAAATCAAATCAAAATAATTAGGAAATTCTGATCCGATGACTAAAATCCAGGACTAAAATTTAGCGTCAGCCACGTTTAGATAAAAAGTTCCTGTGACATAAAAAATAAAATATTGTCTACCAACAAGAGATGATTTTCAAATATTTACGGCACTATCAGGATAGCGATTGAACGAGTTAATCATGTTGGAACCGTGCTGTACTGGCTCCCGTGATAGAACTACTAAACGAGGCTCCGGGAGAGTTGAGTTATAGTGCCAACGTGAGGGCGTAAAGGATAGCTCTGAGTAACTGCTACATGAAAAGGGATCTTATTACTTCAGGCGAATATTTGACTTACATATGATTGCAGTATGTTAGAAATGTGACGTTTCCTGGATTCATGTTCAAACAGGAAGATACCTACAAGTATATTATGAATACTTGAATACGTCTCCGTTGAGAAGTACGAGTAGTTAGGAACATAATTATATTGTTTATTACATTATAGATTACCAAAAAGCTAAGTCTAACTGACTGCGCTTAATTTCGCTTCAATATTTAACAAACAGACAACACTTTTTTACAATATCACAAAGAGAATGCTCGCTTATTCTGTTACCAAAATAAAACTGCAAAGAAATATATTTTTTGTGTAGCAGTTTTTGTGTAACAGTCGGAAAAATTAAAAAATATTTTTTTCAAAATATTATTTTTCTCACTTAGAGCTCCGTAACTTCAACTATCTACCTATAGTGACACTTGACACACACGACGGCTGCTGCTGATATTCAAATTTGGAATGTCGACGGCCACCGTCGACGCGTCAACAGCTGCCGCCGACGTGTCGACGGCTGCCGTCGCCACGTGTCGTCGCCTGCAGTTACCTCTGTCGTTGGCACATACCGCTCGTGTGTATGATCCCTTAGAAATACAGAAATAAGATTGAAATGTCCTTCTCTAATAATAAAACATGAGGAAAGAACAAGACACAACACCAAACAAACATCAGGATTAGAAGATTAGGTACAACGGAAACTTGTCGCTAAAAAGACACAACAATTTTTTCATCGAAAGATAATGTCAGAACCTTGAACTTAAATAAAATTTACTTTAGATATATGTATATCTATATACACAGATGTCTATAAATAATTTGAGGTCGAATGGGCATGTAAACAACAAGAGATTAAAGAAATTTCAGTCGCCATTTACGCATCATAAATTCGTACAATTTATTAGCTCCATCCGCTTATTGGCATAAAATTACATATTCTGTGGAATCAGTAGTAAGTTAGGTAACATGTGAATTATCTTGGTGTATGACATAAGCTATGAATATACGAGTCAAGATTTAGGTATACACGATAGCAGACTTGAGTGTAATTGTGGTGCTGTTACTATAACCGATAAGACACATGTAAGATCATTGACGCTATTCTACAGGCTCCACAAAAATGTCCGTTTCGACCGACGAAATTTAAAAAAAACCATGCCAAGATTTTATAAAAAGTAAAAGTCGATTCCCAAAACCATTTCTCTAAGTTATCGTTAAAAAGTTTTAAGCCTTTGCAGTAACAAATTGATACCGATATGCTATGCAGAAGAATAAGCATTGTGTACATCCAGTATAAGTTTATAATTATAATCAGAATTAAAAGTTCCATTTTCCTCACTAAAGTCCGGAGATTTATTTATTTAACTCTTTATGCACACAAGAGTACAAAGGCGGACCCTTTGGGTGATGCAGAGACAAATTGTGGTAGGTGCAATATTAACATTACTTATTATAAAATACTTTATACAAACACATACCCTATAACTACAAATACACTATATATAATATATACTCATATTTACTCAAACTACAGCGAAGAGAAAAATAACTTTAAAGAAAAACACAAGAATCTATTGAAACAATTGGTTCAAACAAATAATAAGGAAACAAATTAGCGTTGTGACGAAACTACTGCCAATTTCTTACGAATGCACTCGCGAACCTTCACTTTGAAGGTCAATCGGTTGGTTGCCATCCTGATTTCCTGGGAGAGTGCATTCCAAAGAGATCTTGGACATAGAAACAATTGTGAATGAAGTCAGTACGGTGAGTGGGACGAAGTAGACGGTTATGTGATGGAAGTGAGGGGCTAGATAACTAGGGAAATTTGGAGAGACTAAAAATGAGAACAAGATAGTAAGCGCTCTTTCCTTACTAACTTGTACTTTCGTAAATCACATTATACATTTCTACTGATAAGCAATGTTACTGCGTCTAGTTTGACGGCATAGTTAACGTAGTGGTTAAGCATTTGGCTTCTGCACCGCGTGTTACGGGTCCGATCCCCACGCACGGAACAAATGTTTATTTAATTTGATCAGCCTACATTTGTGCAGTACGTGTTTAACAACTGACGCCAGGAGTAGATCGCGCAGTCATTGAACGACTATATATTATGTAT
Source organism: Mythimna pallens (assembly GCA_961205895.1). NCBI lineage: Eukaryota > Metazoa > Arthropoda > Insecta > Lepidoptera > Noctuidae > Mythimna > Mythimna pallens. Next base: position 15,349,718 of record OY540834.1, read on the forward strand.
ATCGGGTGCTAGGTGAATTGGTTTTATACTAAGATCCAAAAGCTGTCTGACATAACTTATTTTCACATGGTTGAAACCTTAGGTTCTCAGTAGCGTCTCATGTGCTTTGAATATCTGTGTACTTGTGGAGCTCCTCCTTGGGGCCCCTGAGCAGGTACAAGGTGAGAAAGGGAACATAAAATAACGAGTTACCTAAAATATTTTTTATGGGTGATTTTTATATATGTTTTGTAGAATATTATTTTATAGTAGTATCATAAGTGTCAGACACGTCTTAGTATGTGAGTTACATATTTGTGAATACACTAACGATACAGCAGTGATTCCTAGCGTGGGGTAATGATTAAAAAACAACTAAATAAAAAACAATTTGGAGCAGTTGGGAATCTGGTAAAACAGCACCTCATAACATAACTCTTTTTGCCCACCTTTGTTTCCACCAGGTGGGCCGTTAGGCATTATATTTTTTTTTATATTTTGAAAAACCTTCCAGTAACTAAATAAAGTTGAATATTTTTCATAAAATATTTGTTGAGTTGAATATTATACATGAAATACCTACATACACATATTTTTACCAGAATCAAAACATGCAACTGTTGTTTTCCGTGTAAATGCGTTAATGTAGTCAGAATATTATAATTCTAGCTTATGTCCAGCTTTTAAGTATTGATGTTAATTAATTGCATGAACATTCCAACTCAATTACAATGTTTATCACTTCTCTGTATTGCAAGCTAGTTTTCCTTCCTTTGTATCCCAATATCTTTTTTCATTACGTTAAACCATTCTCAATAATCAGTATCCAAAGCACTATAATATTATTATCACTTGCACTTGCGTTACCCGTGTCATATGCGTCTGATAAATGCGACCTTTGCTATCGAAGTTGTTAGTCACTTGAATTATTATATCAGCAAGAATAAACAAATGAAAGTGTGGTAATAATTCGTTGTCACTAGTCAATTCTTAATTAGTCTTCATTTGGTCAGTACCTCTGCAACATGGTCGTCTGTAAGAGCTTTTTGTTGCTTATCTTCGCGTGTTGTGTCCTTTCGAAGGAAGGTATGTTATTTCCTATATTGTTATTGTTAGTATCACTATCAATAGTTTCTTTATCATATTAGCGTTCTATTCCTTAGCATTGACAATATATTTTTCGTTATTTTGTGATGTTTCGCTCTATCTTTTATATTGCCAAGATTTAGTGTAGGTACTAACATATTTAGAGAATAAAAGTATTTTAATTTATTGTAATCGATAAGTAATCTCAAAGCGATGAAGGAAATCATCGTGAAGAAACCGACATGTCCGGGAACTAAAAATTCGAAGACATGTGACATCCACTAACCCGCACTGGATCCGCGTGGTGGTTTACGGCTCATTCCCTCTTCTAGAGAGGAGGCCTGAGTCCCAGCAGTGGGAACATTAAAAAGCTGATTATGCTACACACAGCTTCACTTATCGATTATAATTCAGCTTTACTTATCGATTATAATCGCCTAAATTTTTTGAAGATAGAACACTAAGATTCTTAAAAATATTGTATTAAAAATATATGTAGGCAAGACTGATAAATATATAAACTTTCACATTGTTATTATAAATGAAAAAGTATTAAAGTTTCATACGTTACAAGACTCTCTGATGTGACCAACGACCATACAGATACGACTCGACAGTTATAGGTCTCACTGAAACAGACTGGCAACTGGCTGCCAAAAAGCAAACTTGTGATTATTTTCTAAATAATCATTTCTTTACAGGAAAGTTTTTCGACCCATGCTACAAAGCTGACATCGAATGCCTTAGCAAAGCTACAGAGGACTTCCTGGAGAAGTCCTGCAATGGCATCCCAGATACACAGATTAGGCCTATCGACCCCTTGATCATCCCTAAATTGAACGTGGTGGTGGACCAAGAAATGGGACTGACCTTTGACTTTAAGAACATCAGTGTCACCGGATTGAAAAACCTTCAGATTTCTGACTTCCAGTAAGTTATTCTTGCTGCTGCCTAAATATTTATTTATATCTAAGTATAAATGTATGTCACGTGAATTGTTTGAAAAGTCACCGCGATCATGAAATATAACGAGGTTAGGTTTTAGTCACTAAAAGAGTGACACTCTGTCTCACTAAACCCCGTGAGAATGGGCACGCCATAATTATGACGGTAAGTCCCCTTTTTGAGGAGTGGCTGTTACCATTATGTGGACCGCCCGGAGGATACGATGGAGCATACGGTAGAAGTGTGGCCCGCCCGGGCAGAGCAACGCCGTGTCCTCGTGGGGGTGATCGGCGGCAGCGATCTCTCGCGCCGGGCCTTGAAACAGGCCATGGTCCGGAGGAACAGGTGGTCCCCTCCTTCTGTAAAGCAGTAATGTTAACTAAGGAGGAGGCCGCACATGCACGCGCAAGGCAATGGCTCACGCGCCCCAGTAGTCAGGATTCCGATTCCAATTTCCGGCCACCGTAGGCGCGGGCTTGCGAACGGTGAGCAATAGGTAGCTCGCCATCCGACCGTCCGATAACCGCCCGGACCGAGCCCAAGTCGTCGACGGCGCGTAGTGTTCCACGCGCGCTTCAAGGAGATGTCAGCAAACGTCGGGGCCCAGCAGGGTCGAAGCCTACTGGGGCCGTGGGTGATGCGAAAGAGATCCGCGGAGCTCTGGAACAATGGCAAAGAAGGAACAGGAGTGGGTTTTTAGTCAGTAAAAGTTTGACACGCCCTCCCGCACCGCCCGAGACCTGGTGATTTCATTAGATTATTTTCCACCCTAAAAAAAATTAAAATGTGCACCATTATATGTATGTGTATATTCTCACAATAAAACGAACATTTTTAATAGTTTATGCCGAAATTCATGAGAGAGGAGATTTCTATTATCATTACTTTTCCCGTATGCTGGTTGTCGATGTGAATGCTGTACTGCGTATTGCGAATTCTAAACAACCTCTTACGTTGCACAAAAATTTGCTGAACCGAACATTTTTGAAAAAAAAATCTTAGGAGCTGTTCGAACCTATAGAATGTACTGCAAACATGAAATGAATGAGTATAAACAGATCAGATAACAAGAACAAGACAAGATTTATACAAAACAACAGAGACAGTGGGTACAATCACTTTGGTCATAATGACTATGGTAAATGTTGTCTCACATTTAAAGATTAAAGATTTATAAATGATAAGCATTTATAAATCTATGATCTTAAAATGTTTTATCTTAATTTGTTTTATCAAGTCTCATCAAACAAATTAAAGTGTAGGATAAACAAAACAACATTTAAAACTGGTTTCACTTAAAATTTGCATTCTTTTTATAAGAGAAACCAGTTAATTCTCTCAGATAAGAAATCTTTTTGGTTAGAATGAATAAAAAGTGGTTTAAACTGTTCAGGTCAGAAACATCTTAATTTAGTAAAACATATCAAAATAAAATTGGGAGGGCACTGAATCTTGATATATAGGCCAGGGCCTCAAGTCTGCTATTACAATAGTGTCAGAATGGTCTATCATTGATTTCATAATTGTTGATTTTGAAGTTTGGAAATCTACTAATATAATGGCGTCATTATGACTTTCCAGTGGTCAACCACTGACACTCCATTGAAAGAAGCGGCATGGCATAGAATGGTAATCTCGTACATATTGACAAATAAATATGTGACGTATGCGGTAATCAAAAATTTGGACAGTTCCTTTGATCAGTGACCGACAATTAGAACGTCATTGTGCAGTCATTGCTTTTAATAAGCTCGATATTGTCATTCTACCACAACTCAATTACGAGACTATTGACCGATCAATAATCGATCATTATTTATTAAAAGATTACAAACTTTTAGCAAAAAGACAATGGGATCGTGTTTGAATGACGAATTTATAAAAATAGCAGACTTGGGCCCCTGCTTAGTTTGGGAGTTCTTAAATCAGAGGCTACATAAATAAATAAATAAATATTATAATTCAATATAAGTAATTATTTATAATTTAATCTTACTTAAGACTACATTCTTTGAGATATGAAAAACATTTTCAAAAAACACTACGTCTTTGAGGATCTTAATAAAAACGAGTGCTGTTATTCCATTTTTATTTGGCATTTTATTTTTTGGTATCCAAAGACAAAAATGATCCTAAATACTTCATTGACGGTGGTTGGATGTTTTAGAAGGTTTTATTTTTTACTGCAGCCATTAATTATTTGCCATTATTTAAAAGACGACCAATTTACTATATTTATTTCACTGTTTACCATCAGGTGGGATCGCAGTCAAGCACTGGTTTATATCAAATTAAAAAAAAAAAACAAATACTGTAACATCTGCAACACAATTTACCTCATTGAAACATAACTAAAGCAGTCCAATCTCTTAAAGTAAACATCTTATCATAAAGTCCACAAATCACACACACTCGAACCTTTATCAAATAAAAACAAGAAACTAAGATGCAACTTTAAATCAACATAATAATATTTATCTTATTGATAACCTTTTTGCATAATTTGTTTGCAGAATGGATACGAATAAGAAGTCGGTACTGTTAAAAACGAGAGCTGTTTTAAATATTGCTGGTGATCTTCTAATCAAATTTACCAAGACCAACAAGGAATTTAGCGGAACGTACACAGCGTCAGTAAGTAAGTAAAAAACTAAAATGAAATTGAATTTACAAACAAGATCAACTGAACTGGAGATGAGAGGGAGAGAGAGGAGAGAGAATGAAAAAACATCAAAATGTTTTATTTAATTTTTTTTTATAATAAAACACAAAAAAACCTTTAACTAATTCAAACTATATATACACTAAAGACACTCTCAGCTAAAATTATAGCGTCAAAGAATTCTTGCGCATCGCTGTCGACTGAAATTGTGCCCAAAAAACTGGCAGCATGCCACGTTGTATGACAATGCTTAATCTCTTACCGAGTTAAAAGCCAGCCCTTGGGTCAAGCGAAGTATCAATTAGGCGTTTGGATAATTCTTTAAAAAGCGTATGAGCACACGGACCCCCTGGCCCAAGATTTAAAATTAAATATATAGCTACAACTGGGCAGACCTAAGAAAATACTACCAACACACTTGGAATATCATAATACAAGCCACAAAATCACCAAGAGATCACATTAAATTATTAATATGTACTTTTTTATGCACCTGCCATATTGCCTCTCCACTACCCTAGGTTGACTGGTAGAGAATGTCTAAGGCGTTAAGTTCGTCTTTGTACCTTTCGTTGCGTGAAGAAAAAATAACACTTTCGCAAGAAGTTGGTAGATTCATCACACTCTTGATTTGTTGTATTCGTTTTTCTCTCAATATCATTATTTATTTGTATATATGTATCAAAGTATATATTTATTATTGTTCTTATTTCCTCTCTGTCAGTCTTATATTAAGTTGCACCTGCCATGACGTTATGTCTCTGCACCACCCTAAGGTCGACTGGTAGAAAATGCCTAAGACATTAAGTCCGCCTTTGTACAATGTTTCATTAGTGCATAAAGTTTGAAATAAATAAATAAATTATACTATTAAAATACAGACGATCAGGACCGGTCGTTATGGTGATACTTTGGATCGGCCTGAATATAATTGACTTCTAATAATTGACGTCTTTCCACTGAAATGATGATAATTATAATATAAAATTCAACCGTTCTATAAAACTAAAAATCTGTAACAAGAGACAGAAAATTCTGTTTTCCATATTCAAAGACCGCATTCAAGCTGGCAAGCTCTCACAATAAAACGCTTGCATCACATACAATAAATTTGAAATTTTACTTACTACTTAGATAGTTTCAAAAATAAGAGGGTTCTAAACTAATCTACCTTTACCTGTTCAACAGCTGCTTTGGGAAGCTCACAGTACGGCTACAGTCTGAGGAAGAAGGGAGATGATGAATACTTCGATGTTGGCCCAGAAACAATTACTTGCGAAATCATTGCAGAACCTGTTGTGACCATTGGTGAAGTTTTGGAAAACGATTTGGAAAAAGGTAAGTCGACCAAAATCTTTAAAACAGAAAACTGTGTTAGTTTATATACACACTCCTTTTATCCAGCATAACAAAGGGTTTCACTTCGTATACATAAATCTACGTTATAAGGAAAACAGAGTCCGGAATATCTCAACCTAATGACGCTTGACCTTTTTGTTTGTCAAGCGCATGCAAATCTTAGGTCAGCTACTTCTTGCGCATTATCGAGCCGGTGGCCATCTTTAAGTATCCTTGCGAAATCTTTAATGTAAGCTAAGAGCCTTTCCCACTGCAAGGGAAAAGTCTCGCTTTCCTGTATCTACACTTGTTTTATCAATCATTTAAAAATTACATACAGTCGAATATAGAACCTCCTTCTTTTTAAAGTCGATTAAAAATATACAATATTGTCAACTTTATTGTTTTATAGTAAACTTTTTTATTTTCATCTCTACTCGCTTGCGTTTTATGGGCCTCATCTCTGAAACAGTAAAAAATATGTGACCCTGTATAGTAACAGTGATATTTCCTTAATTTTTATTTAAATATGAACCTTAAAATACTTCACTATTAGAGAAGCAGATCTCAAATAGATGGGATAGGGGGAAGCGAATGATGTTAGCTAATAACTTAATATAATATGAGAGCAGTGGTGGCCGAGTGGTAACGGCCCAGAATTACGAGTTGTAAGTCGCAGGTTCAGACCCAACCAGGCGCATTTCTTTGTGTAATTTATTTCATCACCACTGCTCTCAAAACGGTGAAGGAAAACATCGTGAGACCGTGAAACCGGCATGTCCAAGAACCAAAAATTCGAAGACATGTGACATCCACCAACCCGTACTGGGCCCGCGTGGTGGATTATGACCCATTCCCTCTCCTAGAGAGGAGGCCTGACTCCCAATAGTGGGAACATTGTAAGCCCGACTATGCTATGCTAATATAATATGATGGTTTACTAATATCTTTTTATTTGCCAACAGACTCAGACGCACAAGACTTAAAGGCCGACTATGAAAGCAACAAGTCTTCGTTGAGGAAGAAGACTCTATGCAAGATAGTGGAGACCGCCTACATCACTGTTATTCACAACATCAGGGCTGTGGCGCAAATCTTCCCGAAATCTGACTTCTTCATAGACATCTAAATATAATAAATTAATATAAAATACACACTCCAAATCCAAATCCTAGTAAACATACATTTTATTTCTTCTTTAGCTTACTTACTAAAACCAACTGTTTTGTGTAAGAAATTGAAACTCTGAATTATTCACAAAGATATATTAGACAACTGTCATCTCAGCGAAGCAGCCACCATATTTCTATAACCATAGATTACAACCAAGGCTAAATTTAGGCTTAGCTTTGAGTATACAGTCCGAGTAGAAAAACTCCGAGTACTTAAAGGCGGTTTCCTATGTGATCGAGATCTTACATTCTAAAGAGCATTGTCGATAATAACCTAAATAATAGCTAAATCAGTGGAAGTAGGACTGTTGGTCGATGGAGCTGAAAGAAGCGGCGTGGCAACCGCGTCCCGGTAAATGTAACGTTGGAAGGCCTCCCTAAAGGTGGACCGATGACCTGGTGACGGTCACACCAACCTTAAAGACGGGACTTGGGGTGGTCTATGTCAAGCAGTGGACGCCATATAAAAGCCATGTATATATTCAAAAAAATGCGAGGAATTCATTAAATAAATTCAAGAACCAATGACTGCAAACTATATTACCTATTAAATTCAAAAGCATAAGTGCTGCTACTCTTGGTATCTTGAATTGCTAGTTGCTACCCTTATAAATATTTATTGGCATGAAATGTGGATAAAAAGCGAGATTGCATTTTAACGAGAATCTATTGAGCAGATTCAAAAGTATTCAGTTTGTAATAAAATATTTACGTTACTATCTTTGTAAAGATACTTTTAATGTCTTCCAAGAAATGTATGATGTTTGTGTTTTTTTTTTAATATTGTTTGCATTCATTCATTGACTAACGATTCCATATTTCGCTGAATAGGCAGCATTACAGTCAAAGGTACGATACTCCATTGATGTGTCGTGACCTTTTCCACAGAAGCTTTATTTGGGTTGAGTTTTCTAAAAGGAAAAAGGTTAACTTTGAGACTAGCCTATATTTATGCCACATCCCAGATGGGTACATATTTTAAATAAATTTCTGTCAGGTGACGTCAGAGGCCTTCTACTGACCTAGCTAATAGAAATATAAATCTAACATATAGGTGCCACGCGTCCTTACTTTCAGCCTGATGCAAGACATGGGTGTTTAGGGAGGTTCCTGTTTCGGATACCTACGGCTGGAAATGCCCGCTTGTTAACATCGTGCGGATCGCCTGGAAGACACGGCAGAGCATAGCGCTGAGGCAAGTCATGGTGCGGAGTGGAAGGGAATGGGAAGCAGTCACTTCCTTCTGCGAAACAGAAATTCTGCAAATTAGGTGGCGGAAAGCGAAAAATCATAAACACCAAGACACCCAGTCCTTATATGAAGGCCATGCAAATATTTTTCACGAGCGGGAATCGAAGACTTGCACACCGCGCAGCAGTCAACCAATCGTGCCGTCAAAGTCAAAGTAAACTTCAGTAATTTTTTTACCTACTGCAATAGACGTGATCGAATAATATAAAAACTAGCACTAGGTTCCAAAACACAGGAACCGGGAATGGCGGTGGGTACAAGATTGATCCGCAAATGTGATTTCCTTCCTGATCCGCAGTTTGCCGCGGACGACCTCCTCTCTCAGGTATCCATTGAGTGACGATCTTACGATTTCCGGCTACCGTAGGCGAGAGCTTGCGGGCGGCAAGTAATGGTTAGCTCACCACCCGACCGTCCCTCTTTGAGGAGGGGCTGGAAAGGCAACACGGCGTCCATACCTTCCGCATGACGCAGGTCCTCACCGGACATGGTAAGTTGGGGAGGTTCTTGCACCAGATCCGTGCAGATGAAACGCCCGGGTGTCACCGTTGCGTGGACCGCCCGGAGGACACGGTGGAGCACACAGTGGAGGTGTGCCCCGCTTGGAAAGAGCAACGCCGTGTCCTCGATCGGCGGCGGTGATCTCTCGCGCCGGGCCTGTAGGCCATGGTCTGGAGCGAGTAGGAGTGGCAGGCGGTTGCCTCCTTCTACAAAGCAGTAATGCTAGCAAAGGTGGCGGCCGATCACGTGAGACAACGGTCCTCATGCCCTAACCGCCGCCGGGCCTCTGATCCCGATTTCCGGCCACCGTAAGCGCGGGCTTGCGGATGGTGAGCAATGGGTAGCTTGCCGTTCAACTGTCCGGTATCCGTCCGGACCGAGCTCAAGTCGTCGACGGCGCGTACTGTTTCATGCGCGCCTCAAGTAGATGTCAGCAACTGTAAGGGCCCATCAGGGTCAAAGCCTACTGGGGCCAAGGGTCTAATTCTGAAAGGAAGACTCGGCCGTGATACGAAAGGCAACGAAGGAACAGGAGTGGGTTTTTAGTCTCTATCTATCTCCCGCTCCGCCCAAGAGCAGGGGATGTCATAAGATGATTTTCCCACCGAAAAAAAAAACCGTCCGACCGTCCGATAAGTACCAACAGATACGGGGCCAGTTAGGGCGGATGCCTGTGAGTTATACGGTAACTCACCCTTGCAAAAACGCAACTGAAGGAACACTGTGAGTTTTAGCCAGTGAAAGTCTGACACTCCCTCTCGCTCCCACGTAAAAAAAGTGTGAGTGATGATCTTTACGCGTTCATAGAAAAAACATTTAGCTATTATCAACGCTTGGCTATGATCTACGTTTAACGAAACAAAGGGTAAATGGAAAAATTCCATAATTATTACCTAATTGTTATCACCGCAAATTACATAATAAACAAGCCAACATTTCGGAACAAATATTATATAGAAGATAATGTAACATTCAATAATTACTGTTTACTTATCTATGAACTTGAATTAACTAATATTTAATCTATCGTAGTTTAAACACTGGGATATCCCTTTAATTTTGTTTGGTTCACTTATCTTCCGAAGACATGGGACTCATCAGATGGCGGATTTTTTTTCTACCTTTCTGGATGGAGCGAGTAAAAGTCTAATACTCACTGTATTAGAAAAAAAGGCTTTTTTTTCGGCGGGAAAATCATCCAATGTCATCCCCGCTCTTGGGCGGAGCGAGAGATAGTGCCAGACTTTTACTGACTAAAAACCCACTCTTGTTCCTTCGTTGCCTTTCATACCAGGGCCAAGTCTCCCTTTCAGATTCAGACCCTTGGCCCCAGTAGGCTTCGTAGGACCTGCGTCATGCGGAAGGTAAGGACGCCGTGAAGTCTTCCCAGCCACTTTTCAAAGAGGAGACTTACCGCCATAATTATGGCGTGCCCAGACTTTTACTGGCTAAAACTCACCTGTAGAAATGTCTCCTTCAGTTTCCCTTTGCGTTCCGCTGATAAAATTTAACAGACATTTGCCACAGCCCCAGATCCTTTTTTCTGTTCTAGGATATGGCTTTATCTATGACCAAATTTTATCGAAACCCGGTCAGGCGTCTGAGTGTGAAGGAGTAAGAAACATACGTGTGTGTATGTTATACATACAAACATTCGCCTTTATAATATTAATGTGAGTAATTAACTTAATATTTATCTGCCGAGTATTTTTCTGGTCAACTAAAACAGTTGAAGAATAGGTATTTGATATCACAGAATAAAACCACTTCATTTATTATTTATTTCAACTTCATTTGCCTACAGTGGTGGTACATAGGCGGACTTAATGCCACAAGGCATTCTCTACCAGTCAACCATTGGGTTAAAAAGACAACACTGTGGTAGGTGTGCACAATAAATAAATAACAGATATTTGAAATAGAATGTAGTAATGTATCTAGTATTATCGAACAATAACAGGAAAAAGTACCTCCTATCCTATAGTGAGTATCAACATCGTGTAAACATCCTCTAGTTTCATGGCAAACAAAACAAGTCTTCGTAATTCCATAACACGCGAACCTCCCTCTAGGGCAAGAGGCAATTAGTAACTGATCCCCACATTACTTAAAGATAAACGATCAATCGAGAAGTTTGAAGCACGATGAAAGCTTCCTGTGGTCGTAAACCGCTCATTTCTATTGTACATAAGGTCAAAGTTATATAACACAAATTTCAGTGTCCAAGTAAGAATATGATGTTTCAAAATTGATATAGTTCATATTGAGGTTTGTCGTTTAGTTCAACAATCGATGACGATCAATGGTATTGTGGGAGAACTTCACAAGTCCATATTGGATCGTACGAAGTCACCATTGCCGTCACCAAGAGTCTGAACTCTTAAAAAAAAGCTGCTGTGAGGCAAACAGTCAAGTATAACGCCAAAGTTATACAATACTAAATTGAAGGTCCAAGCAAGAATTTGATGTTTCAAAATTGTGTGGAATTCACATTGAGGTTTGTTGTTTAGTTCAACAATCGATGATAGGCCATTGATCTTTCAATGGCCTATTTTGTGGAAGAACTTCACAAGTCCATATTGGATCGTACGAGGTAACCATTGCCGTCGCCAAGTGTCTGAACTCCAAAAAAAAACCACCTACAGTGGAGTAAACAGTCAAGTCATAATTTAAAGACTATTAATATAATGATTGTACCTTCTCAGTATATTTTGTAAGCCCATAAAAATAAAAACATGTATAAAAAATAGAGTGATATTCATAATTTTAATACTAAGAACAAATATTTTGTAGTTCCTGCTACCAGGTTCAAAAAAATAGGGGAGTCATTCAGATGCTAATGTACCTGCCAATGCACAGTATTTTCTGCGGTCCTTTCAATTCATTAATCGCTGAGCTCCTTTAAGTAGTCCAAGTTGAACTATACGAATACTGACAAATGCTTGCACTGACTGGACAGGTCCACTCAAATCGGTGTGGTTGTTACCTCAAAACACACTAATCTGAATGGTTTTCATATGATTTAACCATTACATGTTTGTTCATAAAAAACTTTTTACGAATAAAAATAACCGTCTTCGCTAAAAAAAAAACTATCAAAATAACTTTAACTTCGGAAGTCGTTGTTAAATAAAAAACAAAGAATACCGATAAAAACCGACTTTCGAAATTAAGTTATTTTTATTGTTTTCGTGTTTTTTAGGGTTCCGTACCTCAAAACGAAAAAACGGAACCCTTATAAGGATAACTTTGTTGTCCATCCGTCTGTCTGTCTATCAAAAATATTTGTCTCGGGAATGCGTGGAGATATCGAGTTGAAATTTAAGACATATACTCAAGTTTGCGGTCCCTTGAAGCTGTAAAAAAACCAAACTTTCGAGTTAACGAGCAAATAAGATACGGCCATAAACATGTTGCAAACATGTCACATTAGTACGGTTTTAACAAGTGTATAATGTGTAGTATGGTTTTAACACTTGCATATTTTTCGATGTTGCTTTGAAATAGAGTAGGTATATATTCAACGTTACAAACATTGCTTTAATTTTGAACACTACCAAGAAGAACAATTTCACATTTTAATCGACTGAGGATCATCACTCTTCGTCAATCTGGAATGTCGTTGCGTCATCGTCGTGTCTTTTCTAGTATTAGTATGTCGGGTAGGGACGTTCTAAGGATTTATTACAGATTTTTACAGACTCATGACGTTCAAGATCGATCTAGAACAGGCAGACCAAGGGCACAACTCTAAATCAGGACCTACCAGGACTATGAGACAACTAACAAAATAGCTGTTTGTACCACCCATGTAAATGTTACCCCAAAAATGATAAGACTTCGGAGACGGATTTTTATATGATAAGAAACTGACTTCGGAGACGGATTTTGATACACCCTGACGTGGATCAAGTCATAACAGAAACCGTAAATCCGAAAGATCAAACTGAACAAGACCACATCAGAACAGGACCTCAAGTCTTCTATTACAATAGTGTTAGAATATATATCATTGATTTCATAATTGTTGATTTTGACAAGTTTGGTAATCTACTAATATAATGACGTCATTATGACTTTCTTTTTGACAGTTCCTTTGATCAGTGACTTTCATTAGAACGTCATAGTCCAGTCATTACCTAAAGAAGCTTGATATTGTCATTCTACCAAAACTCTATTACGAGACCATTGACCGATCAATGATCGATTATTATTAATTGGCAGATTACGAACTTTTAGCAAAATGACAATGGGATCGTAATGGAATGACGAACCCCTGGACAATTTTCAATATTGGGTACATATAAAAAAACCATAATGGTGATTGTGGCCGTGTTCTATGGAATAGCTATATTGGGATACGAAGCCCTCATTACGATGGTTTCTCTTTTCTATGTTTCAAATTATGTTTTTGTTTTATTCTTCCGCAGATAAAAGGCACAATGTAACTTATTGCTCAAGTCCAGCACTACTTCGCATTATGTAATTAGAATGACTTAGTTAAGTACAAACTCGTTGATGTTATGATATTTGAACTTATTCAATACTACAATTTAACAAAACGCGTTCCGCCGACTAGTGGTCAAACGGCGCTAGTACGCTCTCTCTGCGCCCGCGCACCCCCACTACACGCGAAGAAAGAGGGCGCGACGGCGATTGTATCTTTTTTCTTCGATGAAAACGTAGTGCTTAAAATTGTGGCTTTTTAGAAAACCTAATTATTTGATAACCTGTACCGTTTTTAATTGTTTCGTTGAACTGTTTGTATGTGGTATGATGAGCAGAATTGGATTATACAATAAAAAAAGAAGTCCTCTATGTTCGTTAGAGCAGTATTTGTAGGATACGACGAAGATTCATGCTCCAGCCAAAGATTATCTTTGTCAACTGTAACAGCATAATGGTTCGATCATATTCTATCGTGGGATATTGAATGGTCGTTGCTCGCCATTGATGCTAATAAGGTAAAGCATAACTCAAAGCAGGGTCAAATTTAATTGATCTGGTACAATGGCCTACATTATACCCATAAAGACATTTATTCAATAAAGGTAATAAAACAATATCCTTCAAGAGCTATATATCAGAAGATTGTCATGAATCCTGTTAAACAAGCTTGGGACATGTGCCTACATAGCGTAGGAACATGTCCCAAAATATGTAAATGAGAATCATTGAAACCACAATAGTAGATGACCATATAAGGATGGCCAACGAAGATTAGGACAACCTTCAAGAAAGGCTCAATAACTTAATCAAGAGTAAGATAAATTCTATTAGAGCGTGTATACAAGCCCCTGGAGATATGACAAAGTATTGGTTAACAGCTGTAACATGTTTCACCGTTGAGAATGGTTTGTTTCTCAAAATCACCTTAAAATTCATTGTCCGAAAGCAAATTAAGTTTTTTGAAACAAGACATTAGATTTATGATAACTGTAAATACGAAAGCGAAGCCAAGAGCCAAACTAGTAACAAATTTACTAAGAAGAGATCTCATATATTTTTGAGATAAGATGTATCTTTCTCGTTTGATGACTGGGTAAATATATCTTGGACTTTACTGCCTTCGATTTAGAATTGCGTGATAAAATCTTATGCTATCAAAGGGATCCAATAAATATGGAGAAGAATAGAGGATGTTATTAAACTTGTGTGTATTGATAGTGAGAGATAAGTGGGTGTATTCATGTATTGTATGATATTTATAAGGAATATAATGGTACTTTACAGGGTACCGTAGACAGATCAAACGTTAGGTGGAAATACACAAGACATATACATGGACATATACACTTGTTACACAAAAGCAAGTTTGCACTAATTGTATACATTTTGATTTCAATTGTTAATGTTCAACTAACGAGTCAAGACTGACTCCTGTAACACATCTGTGCTCAGGAGTCAGGGCTTCAATTGGAAAAGTATCAGCCTCTTTATGTCAATAAAACATCATTATTATTAATTGCTCTATATTGGTTTTTCCACTTAAGTTTGGCGATTCTTCGAGCTATGTCGGTAACGTTGGTTCTCCTGCGGATATCTTCAGAAACTCCGAGCATAGGCCTTAAGTGGCAATGGGCAGGGCACAGTGCACGCAGAACAGATGGTCGATGGGGACGAAAGGTTCTAAAGTGGCGACCACGTACCGGAAGACGTAGTGTAGGAAGGCCTCCCACAAGGTGGACCGATGACCTGGCTCACCAGGTCATCGGTATCAACCCTCAGGTTGTGATGGGAGTCGGATGGATTCGATACGCACAGGACCGGTCGTTGTGGCAACGCTTGGGGGAGGCCTATGTCCAACAGTGGACATCTATCGGCTGAAATGATGATGATGATGATGATTGTTGATTTTTCGGAATGTTGTTAGGAAAGATACCAATTTTGCAGCTATGGAAAAGCTGTGCTAACTGCCTGGTGTTCAGAAAGCCACCAAATTTTCGGTAATTTTTTCGTAGTTTCTAGTCAGTGCATCCTACATAAAAAGTAAAATCAATCCACTTTTGCAGTAGACCATACAACTTCCTACAGTTTGAGTGAAATTTTAACTCTGTAAACTAAATAAGTAGAGCACTTGAAACATCGGACATAATTTTAAAAACGTACATATCAAGATATTGGTTTCCAGATGTCAAAAAGAATTAAAAAAGTCTATAATTTGACTTTGATCACACAACCAAATTCCCTTTTTTTAATGCTTCATCTCTCCCTTACAAAAATTGTACAAAAAGCTACAAGATAATTTCGTATTTATCGCTTAAATTTTATTTCTCGGTCGTTCCTAAGCCCATTACATTACAGTATAGCCCGCTCGCTGTCTCAGGTAACCGTACCGATAAACAAAGGAATCTTTTACTTTGATTAATGTTCAGTAAATATTAGAAAACACCATTTTCCTCAGTCAGCTGGATGTCAGGTGAAATTGTTCTCTGCTATCATGGAATAAGGAAAATATGCTGAGAAGGCCACCTCTTCTCTTATTGTTTTAGTTATGAAATACTAGCTGCTGCCTGCGGCTTTGCCTGCGTAAAAATATAAATTGTCCCAAGGGAACATACTCTCGGTATGTATATTATATTATATAGCATAGGATATTTTTTATATATATATATATATGTATAAAAAATATCCTATGTCCAATCTTAGGACATGATTTACCCGTGACGATAAATTCTATTTAATTTAAACATATACCAAATTATAATTATTTCCTATCTGTCAGTTTTCTATTAAGTTGCACTTGTCATGTTATGTCTCTGCACCACCCTAAGGTCGACTGGTAAAAAATGCCTCAGGCATTAAGTCCGCCTTTGTACAATGTTTCATTAGTGCATAAAATTTTAAATAAATAAATAAATAAATACCAAATAGGTTTCCAACTTCCCGGAGGACACGGTGGAGCACACGGTAGAGGTGTGCCCCGCTTGGGCAGAGCACCGCCGTGTCCTCGTGGGGGAGATCGGTGGCAACGATCTCTTGCACCGGGCCTTGGTCCGAAACGAGGAGGAGTGGCAGGCGGTCGCCTCCTTCTGCGAAGCAATAATGCTAGCAAAGGAGGAGGCCTCACGCCCCAGCCGTATCCCAATCCCGATCTCCGGCTACCGTAGGTGCGGGTTACGGTTACCGGACGATCGAACGGCGAGCTAAACATTGCTCGCCGTCCGATCGTCCGGTAACCGTCCGGATCGAGCTCAAGTCGTCGACGGCGCGTACTAGTAATGCGGTAAATATGGCCACTACACTGTTCTCAGTCTTCCTCGCCTCCACGCTTTGCTCCATAATATTTTCAGTATGATGATTAATTGAAATTCCCCCGGATTTCAATATAGTACCTTATTTCTTCTGTGTAGCAGCTGGGCCAGCGGCGAGCAGGTGATGTTAAATTTTGGAAAATATATAGTGGTTCTCCTAAATTTTTCCTAAAACATTATTCAGAATGGATAGCACGTGTTCTCTCTACAAATTCGGAGTATGTCACTCAAAATCCTACAGAACAAATAACGTCGGTATCTATCTATCAATAACTGTCAAAATACGTATATTCACAGTGGTTTCTAACTGACACTCCATTAGTGCAATCTGAAAATCCCATACATCATGACTGTGAAATCATACGAGAACATCTCCAAATTGAAACATTTTCTAAACGTTATTCTGCAGTAGGTATTTTCCTACCCCACTTTAGGGTGGAGCGAAAGGGCGTGTCTGAAATTTACCGTCTAAAATCCACCTGTCTTTCAGTTACCCTATGCGTTCTAGAACCATGGTATATCTTTGAAAAATTCCCGAAACGGTTGTAACTTGGCTAGGAGGGCTGGTGTCCGTTTGGTTGCGCAACCAATTTGGCGGCGCCACCAACTCGGATGCTTGCACTTAAGGTCCATTTTGATTTGAGTGTGGTGTAGTGACTCTGGTGTCTGTATTGTGTCTAGTTTGGTAGCTTACGTACACCATGGCGGCGCAACTGGTCGCGCCGCCATGGTGTCCCGGTAAAATATAGCCCCAAGTGTTACGTACTTGGGGCGTGCGTGATAGGGTGACTGTAATGAAAAAACCAGCAAAGGGCAAATCGGAATCGCGCACGACGGGTTCCGTACCGTCCGCAGTATGGGAGCCACACATAAATATTTATTTTATTTTTTGTTGTTATAGCGGCAACTGAAATACGTTATTTGTATTTCAACTGCCTAGCTATCACGGTTCATGAGATAAAGCCTGGTGTTATATAGATGGACAGCGGAGTCTTAGCAATATGGTCCCGTTTTTAGCCGTTGGGTACGGAACCCTAAAATGAGATTTTAAAATTCTAAATTTGTGAAAATTACTCGAGGAAGTGCATACTTACAAAGCGGTGGCTTAAATTGGTCATTGATGGGTTACTTTATAGCCTAATTGACAATGATTAGTTGTGATTTTTCTGTTGTTATTGTAATTTCTTTTCGTTGTTGTTTTTTCTTATTCTGACGATACTTTCTAACAACTTTTTTTTAATTTGACAGTTTCAAAATTAAATTTGCCGTCGGCATTTACTTCATAAAGTAATTATTATATTTTTTCACTATGAATGTGAGCTGCATATTATTTTTCTTTTCAGTATTTTTAACGTTTGTCTGGCAGTTTGGATCGGCATGCCTACCTAAATATTCCTATTTTTGGCTCGCCGAGTTTTTGAGCTCTTTACAAGAAATACCACTAACTGGATAGTTCCATTAAAATCACACGGTGGTTCTATTCTCCAAAAAAACGGAGGTGTTTCTATAATAGTTTTGTCTCTTCAATTATTTAATTTCGAAATTAAAGTTATTTTGCACTTTTTAGTTGTTGTACCCCTTGGCCAAACTTGAATACCTTACACTTTTCGTCTCCATCATCAGATCAGTTCAGTGGTAGTACCTCATAACCAGAGTACATCTCATGACAATAGTAAAAAAAAAATATTCTCCGTTCATAATTGACCGAGAAATCGGTGGAAATACATAAAAAGCAATACATACAGGCGAACATATAACCTACACCTTTTTGAAGCCGGTTAAAAATGATGATGATAATGACTTCAAATTAAGGTCCATTTGTCAATTTTAGTTTCCAATACAAACTCGTTCACTAGTTACTACGTAGCTCTACAACGGCTGTACGTCAGTCGTAGAAACTTTATTAGGTTCAGAGAGCAATGCAATAATGCCACGTTATATGGCTCAGTAAACAGTAACCGGCGAACCGATGAAGAAACGTAATCTCTACAAGCCGGACGGAACCTCAGTATCAGAAAGCCAGGCAGTGATTGCATACCCATGACGAAAGTGGCACGCGAACACGTGTGCGAGAGGAAATACTCGGCCACCGTAGGCGCGGGCTTGCGGACGGCGAGCAATGGGTAGCCCGCCGTCCAACCGTCCGGTAACCGTCCGGACCGAGTCCAAGTTGTCGACGGCGCGTATTGTTCCACGCGCGCCTCAGGGAGATGTCAGCAAATCGTAGGAGGTCAGTCATACAAATTCATATTTCTTCATTACAGATCTATCGTTCCGTCCCGTCACTCCTATATAGTGATTAAGCGAGAACTCCTATCACTAGATATCCTGCAACATTCGTTGCGAAGAAGATTATACGATTACGTAAAGGTGTAAAATAACACAAATAACAGGATTGAAAGAGTTACTGAAGGACCTTTAGTTTTTAGTCAGTGAAAATTCGGAACTCCCTCTCGCTACCCAAAGCGGCAGGAGTTATTTGATGAGTTCCCACATGAGAAAAAGCTAATGACCTTTTCAGGCTAAGCTTCACAGCTTTTGGTGGCCATGGAAACCTGTACCTATGGAAATTAATTTCAACATATTCCTACAAATAATTCTTAGATATAATTACATTTTTCATAATTATGAAGCGGGTTATAACAGAAAATCTGAATTCATTAAAACGTTTCAAAGAGTTTAATATATATACTTTCATAGTTAAAATAACAATATCGTATCCTTAACGGAAATATTTTATGGACATGTTCGTAGCATTTATCAGGTAGATAAATATTAAATAAATAATAAAGTAAGGTGAATGAGCATTACCTTTCACTTCTTTACTCTTCGCTCTCAATTTTATAATTATATTTTTATTGCATATATATGTACTTACATTATATTACTATATTAATTTAATATCATTTTTGATTTTTGTACACTGACCACCTCAAATCTATTTATTTATTTATTAAAATAAAACTTCATGTAACACAAAAGTACAGTCCATCCTAATGTTATCCGAGAGATTACCCTGTGTGATAAAACCGCCCATTGTACACTTAAATTTTGCAAACGTCTATCCTGTCCACTTTATGAGGTGTCCATATAGCATATAAAAAAAAAACGTAAGGACTCGTTAATGAATCCAAAATTAAAAAATTACGACAAACGAATTAGAACAAACATGGCAGTTGAGAGTTAGTCATACTCACTCAAATGTCTCGCTGGTAGCGCGTGTGGTAGATCATTCAGTTTCCTCCAAAATTATTGAGTTGAGCGGTACACATATCAGTCAGCCAGTCAGCCGTCAGTTCAGACTGGTCTCATCTCTTAACTACCAGTGGTTAAGAGATGAAATATGTAACCAGAATTTTTTAATAGTTAGATAATTTAAAAGTGTTCATGGAGTTTCTTGTACGTTCTTCTCCATGGAGTTAGGAATATGCAACTTGCTCCATCTTTATGTACCTTTATCAATAAGGAGCTGAAACAGCTAAAGAATAAAGTTCTGCATAATCAACCGAAACCGAGTCAACCAAAACGAGACTGAATAATGTTTAAGAACATAAAATAGGTTCTTATTAATTTTTTTTCAAAATAACTGCATAAACATCAAACATGAGCAAAATAAAAATATATATACATATATAATCTGTCTTACTGACTGACTTCTTAACAATGCAAAAGAGCCTGTAAATGGCTTATTTGACATAAATGCGTTGAATTTAGGTTTGAAGTCGCAATTATGCTCAGCTGCCCATTTAAAGGTTTTGCGACTTCAGCTAACATGAATTATCACCATCGCAATACCGGTAACTTCTATAAGAACCCGCAAACTTCATTAATCATCTTCAAAGTTCCACAAGAATAATTCTACAAAGCTCTATTTCAGTAATACAGAAGTATACGCAAAGAAAATGCGGAAGCCATTTTTATTTCTTACTAAGACGGAAATTGGAATTATAATTTAATCAAACTCGAAAGAAATTTCTTACCTGGTATTGCCTTGTTATAAAAACAAAACTCTTTGGTATATAATAATATCCTTTTTTTCGTGACGTCCAAAATAAACGAAAACCACTTTTCGGCAAATGCTTTTAAAGATAATAATGTAAGTTGTGTGCCTAAACAAAGAGAGTCTGTGTACACTGCAGCGAATTAGTTTTAAAGAATCATTATGAAATACGAGTACTAAAACAAAAATCGTTTCCCACTTGATGTTTCCATTCCATATTAGCCGCTTCATGTGGCCGAAACTGTTTTATTTGTTTATGATTTTGTGTACAAAGTTATCTCATTTACTTACCCATACCTAGAAGAAATGTAATTAGGAAGTAGATTAGGTAACTATAGGCTAGTTGTATAAAGCTGTCCTGGCAAAAATGTAGGGGGCAGGGGGTGGTAGTAGGAGGGCAAAAACAAGCCTACAACCTATTCTCAGACATAACAAATATATACAATTCAAATATATTCCAATGTATTCTCTGCTTTTTTTTTAATTTTACTGTATGTGTGAGGTACGAATAAACGTTTTTTCATTCTTTCTTTATACAAAAAAAAAATCTCAAAAATCGGCCCAGAAGTTTCGAAGGAATTCAATAAGGAATTCACACTGTGACACGAGGTTTTTAAATATTAGATTTTTTATTCTATTATTTATGTCCACACATGGACACAGTAAAATCATTATAAATACACGTACCAAGGAACTGTTTATTTGAAGAATTTCTTAGACCCTCGAAAGTACGTAAGGTACTATTATGTGATTGTACAAAGGTACTATTATGTACAATCACATAATAGTACCTTTGTACAGCTTGAATGACCTTGAAAAACGCTTAATTTTTGTTTTGTACACACGTTTTTACGAATTTTTTTTATCCAAAAATTTTGGTTTATGTAAATTTTGGTTTTTCCTAGAAAAATCCAGAAAAAGTTTTTTTTACTTACTTTTTTTGGTGATTAACGTAAAAATACGCAATTACGTAATAATAATACCCCAGGGCGCCCGAGGGGTTAAATAAAATGTAGACCATTTAGTGTTAAATAAGAGAAGATTTGGTTTTAAATATTATTTATATACCTTGCCTTTCACTAGGACTTACTCCCGTATCTTGTGTGCATTAACAAAAATGTACACACATATGCACAAAACCTGGAACAGCTGTCGATCATACGAATATTTTTTCCGAGCAGGAATTGAACCGCACAACAACTGATCGCTTAGTCGCTGCGCAAACCATGCCATCAAATACATAATATCCTTTTGAATACCTAAATAGAGACACACAATGAGAGAGCGAACGCCGGTTCACTTGAGATTAAATAAAATATTATGAACTTATCAGTTTATTTTGGGTCAGCACAATATTATGTGGGTAGATAGATACATATTATTTTATTAGATTACCCTCTCGATCTTAAAGTACAAAAAGACCTTAACCAATTCCAGAAGATTATGCCTCCATTATCAGTAATGCTGATCCTTCACAACAACTTAGACAAGCTGGGTATAAATAATGCGCAAAGATTTACTTATACAGAAATAAATCTGGAAAGTAGAATAAAACCTTCGTCATTCATTTTCCTGACCCATTTACCAAGATCTGGTTGGCTGAACAAACTTACTCAGCTCATTAGCAGCCACAAGACGGAGTTGTTATTTTATATATTGTTACAAAAAGACTAACAAGTTTTGTAAACGATTTTATTGTGGAAGTTAGGTGAGCATTTTATATCCTTAGAGAAAGGTAAACTTTCGTTATTTAAGTACCGACTGTTCGTTTTAAAGTATCGGACTCTCTGTGTGATATGAATACCGACGTTAGTAGTACCTTGGAACTAATTCATTTACCAAATATTATACTCATGCAGCTGGAAAAGGCTATTATGTCACAGGACACGCTAATCACTAGATCAGCGTGTTAACCTTTAATTATTCATTTATCCATTGCTTGCTATACTTACAGTATGCACCAAAGCGCAACAAAGCAGCAGCAAGCCAACAAACCAACAATACACATGTAGGTGTGTAATATTGTTGGAAGTGGACTATATTCAAATGTTTGTATGCATTTCTCCGAAACCGTTATTATATCTTTAATTTTTTAAACTTAAAAAAAAAATTTAGTTTGTTAATCAATTATTTGTTGATTAAAGTATCATGGTGTGCCAAATAGAAAGAAAGAAAATATATTATTTTCTTTCTTTCTTTCTTCTTCTAAAGCACAACATTTTTTCTTTTTTTTATTTATCGTGACAGCAACATTTTTTATTTGTTTCACTATTATTTTGTAAGGTCTAGTTTAATAAAGTTTTAATATTTCATTAATTTGCTAGCAATACACGGCAGACTATTCACGTTTTTATTTTTATTTCTTACAGAACATCTTAAGATTGTCTGGTGTATATCGCTTTCAGGGATAAGAACTCTGTTTTGTTACTATTTTGGTGTACCTTCTCGAATAATAAAGATTATTCTATTTTATTATGCCATATAGAGTTCAGAGACACATCTCCTTGAGGCGCGCGTGGAACAGTACGCGTCGTCGACAACTTGGGCTCGGTCCGGATGGTTACCGGACGGTCGGATGGCGAGCTACCCATTGCTCGTCGTCCGCAAGACTGCGCCTACTGTGGCCGGAAATCGGGATCGGAATCCCGGCGGCGGTTGGGACGTGAAAACTCTCCGTTGTCTCTCGCAACCGCCTGCCACTACTCCTCGCTCCAGACCGAATCGCCGATCGAATGGAAGAAAAAATCGAGTTGCGCCTACCCCAAGTAATATGGGATAAGGACAAGAAGAAGAAGAAGAAGAAGACAGGGTTACTGGTAACTCGACGTATTCCTTGCAGGACGTCATGGTAGGACTAAAATGCAACAAATTAAGCCAACAAATGTTCTATCGATATTCAGTAGTTTTTGAGTTAGTAAGATTTTTAGATTTTTTATGGAAAATCCCAGATTTAATCATTTGAAGCCAATTTGAAAACTATTTACGGCGTGACTGTACTGAAATTTAAGTTATTATCATAATTGATACCGTAACAGATCGTTCTTAGTACTTAAAAGTTCAAAAATGACTAAAACTTTGGCAAATATCACTATTAACTACCTACAACTTAGGGGTCTATAAGTCAAGAGTGAATAGGCTACTTCTAGGCAAGCGTTCTCCATCGTCGACCACATCATCGCTTGTGGTGATGGTGGTCAAACGCGAGCCTATCATTAATAAAAACATAAATAAATAAAAGATTTTTTTTTTGTAACTATTGCTAATACCTACTTCATACAAAATGTTGTCTAGTGCAAAAAAAATACATAACACTTAGTGCATAAAAATAAGTCTTATCAGCTATTCAAAAAGGTATTGTTAATAATAATTGTCAATACTTTTGCCTGTGTGAAAGGGAAGAGAAGAGTTTTATGGGAAGCAGATAAAATTGCAAGATGGTCGTCAGCGTCAGTTAATTTCAACTTTCAACTCTACGTCGCACAAGCTATGCATGACGTCCTGCAAGGAATGCGTCGAGTTACCAGTAACCCTGTATATTGTATTATCTAAACCTATCTTCTATGTATACATATGTATAATCTGTTTTTTTTTAACTATTTGTTTAATTCTCAGAAAGTTCTTATGAAGAGATAAAAAGGCACGGAAAGACATAAAACAGCCGTTCCTAGCTATCGATATTAGGATTAGGCGTCAATTCTTACTTTAATTTATCCGTAGATTTGTCATTTTTGCTTTTGCCGTATAACTTAAAGCCTAAAGTCCACGGACGCGTAGCTTCATAAAACGTACGCGCTAAGGGACGTTACGCGATAAAGCGGCAACGTCATGCCGTTGTGTCGTTACGTCTTCGTCGGCATTTTCATTGTTTTGTATGTAAGCTGTGAGCAGGCGAAGTTACGGCGCTCCGCCAAGGAGCGGGATATGTCATTAGACGATTTTCCCATCCAGCCTCCGTAGACAGTAAGTAGGCTTAAGTGACTAAAGACGTCTGTCAGATCAGATACATCAGCTAGTCTATTAATACAATCCAGATAATCGCAACCAACAGATACGTAAGCACCTACAGATACCGGCACGGATCTTGAGCGCTGACTTCTACAGTTCTACTTGCGCAGAAGTACGCAGAAGTGAAATATCGGGTCTCTTAAGTGGTATGAAAAGAGATGCGAGGGCGGGGTGTGCAATCCTTGTACAGTGATTGGCTCGCCGATGTTGTACGATGCGCAAAGCGATCCCCGCTCTTTCGCCGAGCGCTCAAGATTCGTGCCGCTATCTGTACCACACATTTATTTTTTAAGTTAAGTCGTCCCGTCTTAACCTCAAGTCTCAAGAAAGCATGAGTCAGTCAAAAAGCGAATACCTTATAAGAAGGTAACAAAATCCTTAAGAAACGAAATCCATTTAAGGCATTATCGTTTGAAATATTAGTATTTCACCAGATTTATCAACGTGTAATGTTGATACAAGTAATAAAGTTAAATAAAAATCCATTTGCGTTGTGTGTACCTATGAACAAAGGGCGTGAGATGATAAGCTTTTGCGTGAAGTCAATGTACTTTGGTGAATCAATAAGCCTATTACACAACTAGCAATTCCTTCAATTGTACAATCATTTTGCGATTGTTGCTGTCGCAAAAACCAAATTAATGGCTTTCATGGTTTGGACTTTTTAGCTTGAACTTACGTATAACCAGTGCTAAAACTAACAAATGAACGAAATATTGATGATTCAGATCTAGAGGCAATTATAGATTGGGGACCAATTATACTTTATTATAAGAAACGAAATATAAATTAGCATTACATAGTTTTATCATGTTTTGGTAAGTAATAAGGAAAATGGTTGACACATTTTTTATGTGTGAACTTTCATAGACATAATTGTGACCACAAAAATAAGTTGCATGTTGTACAAATTAATCTATATTTAGATGAAATTAATACTACTTTCAGAATACAGGCCAACAGAAAGTCTAAGGCTGTGGGATTATTGGAAAGAGCTACCGCGGCGCGGCCCTAGAACGCAAAGGGCAATTGAAGGAACACAGGTAGGTTTTAAACAGTGATTTTCCACCTCAAAAAAAGGTCAACAGGAAGTCTGCAAACTCATAAGCCCTTAAGTTAAATAAATAAACAAGCAAGCAAACAATTTAAGGTGCTCACAAAAGAAAAATCAAGATAAATGTGGTACCGACATAATTGTTCAAGTTGACAACCGGTTGCTCGCTCCATTTGCTTCACAGTTCTCTCAACTTTGAGTAACGGGGTTGATATGAGTAAAAAAATGTTAGCAATATAGACTGCATCTTGTAAAGTTAATTACCATGAAACTGTTTTAGTATTTTCTGAAATCTTTCAGCGTTGTTTCGCGAGAAACATGCTGACCGGAAAACTTGTACTGCGAACTTTGAAAGTTGATATTAAACCTAAGGAGAAGTCAATCTCTCACCACTTTTCCGAGAAGCTACTCAAAATCAGTGCCGTATTCTGTATCTAAATATAAAGGCAAAATACCACTCACTGATTAATCACAAAATCTCAGAAACTATAACACCTACAAACTTAAAATTTCTCAGGTAGGCTCCTTATAGGGTGTAGACATCCGCTAAGAACGGATTTGCCGAAATTCACTCCCTAAGGGTATGAAACGGGGATCCAAAGTTTGTATGGAGAAATCGACTTTAACGCGGGCAAAGCCGCTGGCCGGAGCTAGTATATATATATATAAAAGCAGAAACTAATTGACTGACATATCAACGTACAACCGAAACCACTGGGTCTAAGAACGTGTAATTTCACACAATAATTATTATAATAATATATACTTTTTATATTTTTTAAGTTTTTTTTATTATTATTTTTTAAGAATTATTTTAAAATGTAAATTATATATGTGAAAAGGATACTTAAATAAAGAAATTATACATATAATATCTTTATTTTATAAAAAATACGGATTTGACATGTTTTACATAAAAACAATTTGAGTGAGCATTGGTAGATACACAGTAAAATACAATCTACTGTAATCTGTACACAATAAGAGAAACCCTGCCTCTCAAACTAGGGAGGAACCTGTATCTTGAGAGACAGTGATTCAGCTTAAAATGAGATGCTATAGGTATAAATTGGACTGCTATAGGTATATCTAATTGTGCCGATCTACCCGAACGATTGATGTTAATAAAGATAAGTTTAAATAGAAATAATTAATTTTAGGCTTATACAAGGCTTCTTTTTATAATGAAGGCGAGCACTAAGAAGGGGTTTTTGAGAATACTACTTTTAAGAAGGTGAAAGGGGGAAAACGAATTTGTATGCAAAATTTTATTCATTGGGCATATATACTTGAAACTTAGCATAAATTATAACCAAAGTAAACTAAAAAAAAAGCTTATACTTATATGTTTTTCAAAACTTGATTTGATTGGATGTTACAGGTTGTATGGCAAAATTTTATTAGCTTTTGCGTAAAAGAGTAACAAACATCCATACATCCAAACTTTCGTATTTATAAAATGTATTAGCAGGATTATCACGAACCATGTCGCGGGCTAAGAGCTAGTGTCTTGTAAAATAATAGCAAATAAGTAGGTACTTAAGAAGTTTGTATACCCTTGACAATGTGATATGCAGAGACGTTTCATACACTTTCAAAAAATTCATCAGCAATATTTCGAAATTTCCATGGAATCCCCTATTTTAATGGACTTATACGAGTAATGTGATTAAACTTCTTGTACCTGTCCGACGAACGGCCTTTCCTTAAAGGCACAGGACCAATAATCATAATGATAATAACTAAATTATGCACTAGCATAGTGCGTACAGGGATAATCGTCAGTTGGTATATTAAAAGTGACTAAAGGGCCTCTGCGAGTTGGTTTCGGCTCCTCGTACGCCTTACAAATGTCCGGGATCTAGGGTTCCGAGATATAGTGATACATAAAATAACTAAATTATTAAATTGGAGAATTTTATTATGTTTTTAGAGTTATGGAAAACATCAGAAGGTTGCGTGTTTAATCTATGTACTGTCGGATGATTAAAGAAAATTTGACTACAATGAAATAAATGTATTTAATTCTGACTCCTCAATAGTTCGTTATTACTAACTACGTACTATGTATGTGTCGAGGCAGGGCGGTGTAACGTAAAAGACTGGCGAGCCTTGCTCTCGCGCTTCCGTATTTCGTCTAAATTGCCACTCAGCGAATCGCAGTTACCAAGTCACCACAGATTTAATCGTGATGTTTATGATTCCGCGATTTTAGTAATTCCATGAACTTTAGAAAAATATACTCTACCTATTTCGATCTCTGCTTATATTATGCATGGAAAATATTTAAGTCTATATATGCCACCGACCGACCATGAACCCAGCCACAAGCTACTGTAGAGAAATTTCAGATGGGTAAAAACCCAATAACACTTTCCTTGACACGGGAATCGTACACGGAATCGGAATAACTCGACTGATCAATCGATGAGTCGAGTGATTCCAACGATTCTACTATCATATCGGTAGTTTTAAAACCAGTTAAAAGACTTTTATTTAATCCAGAATGAATAAACAAGAGCAAATTTTGTTTTATTTGTCGTACTTAATTAAACTGTGGCCTGACATTAAGAAAAATGCAATAAAATCGTCAAGGTTGAAGTGAAGAAGTGAATCAACAGGTGTGGCAAGAAATGAGTCACTTTTGTTTTTATTAATGAGTTGATTGACCTCTTGGATAGATTCTGTAGATTCGGAATAGAATAATTAGCAAGAGGCCAATACAAAAAACAAATGATCACATAATCTGCAGGAAGGACCTTCGATAACAATGCCCTACTTTTGTGTCAACTGTCAGGTACCGTTTACAATTATTATTGCCAGCTATATATCTTAGGACCCATAGAACTATGCAAATGAGGGAAAAGAAGAAATCGCACCTATTTTATTAGGTACTCTCTGAACTATCGCCGCTGCCCGCCGACCGTCTCCACGAGGACACGGCAAACCTCCGCCCAAGCGGGGCAAACCTCCACCGTGTCCTCCAGGCGGTTCGCTTAATGCTGATATATGGGCGTTTTTTCCGCCTAAATCCGGAACAGGAACCTGCCGAATATCCGGTGAGAACATGCGTCACGCGAAAGGTGAAGACGACGTGGCTCCCCTTCAGCCACTTCTCAAAGAGGGGACTTACCGCCATGATTATGACGTGCCCAAAGTTTATAATACATGACGTGGTAATTAGGATAGTAGTGCGGAAGCAGTCGAAATGGAAGTCCACTTGTGACCAAAAAGTCGCGACATTAATTTCTTACCCACTGGGTTACCAGACTTACCAGTGGAAAACTTTTAATCCTACCAACATTATGAACCCAAAATTGCTACGGCTAAGGCGTTGTCGAAAGCAGCCCAGATTCCTTTAGCTGCACTTTTTCAGGCACAGATGACAGGATTTGGTTCTAAAAGTCGAAAATTATAGTGCTACGCTTCCTTAGCTCAATAATTTTCGACTTTAAGGACCAAATCCGCAACTCGCCGTCTAATAAGGACCAAGACCAGGTCGATGACGTGCTGTGTTACATTGTTGTCTGCAAAATTAACGAGGCCTACTAGGACCAATGCTTGCTATGACTACAGGAACACGGTGGGTTTCAGTCAGTTAAAGTCACACTCTCTCTCACTCCACCAAAAGCGAGAGAAATTATACGACGGACAATTCCAAGATATTTAAATGCCAAATTGACAAGCAGTGCGACAAAATATTTAACACAATCTCTTGACCCCACCTAGATAGTAGGAAATTGTAGAAAACGTTGCCAAAACTTAGTCCATTACTTATAAAGGAATACGTATGCTATGCATAATAATGCATTTCATGAATGGAACGCTGCACATAATGCTATGCTAATACGTCATTCTCTATGTTCGTTGATTCATATCTTTTGATAATGCAGCGTGTTTTGTTTTGTTTTGGGTCGTATTAAAACTGGTCTGCAGTAAGAATATTTTTTTAGGACTTCTGTGCTTATGGCATTTATAGGTTTTTGTTTTTTAGGTCATTCATCCAATGACTTCTCTCGCTCTAGGGCGGAGCGAGAGGGTGTGTCACTTTTATTGACTAAAACCTACTCCTATGTTCCTTCTTTGCCTTGCGTTCCAAAACCCCAAGGTTTCCCTTCGGGCTATCCATGGCCCCAGTAGGCTTCGGCCCTGCTGGGCCTCTACAGTTTTGCTGAAATCTCTTTGAGGCATGCGGATCATTACGCGTCGTCGACAACTCGTGCTCTGTCCGGAAGTTTACCGGACGGACGGACAGCGAGCTACCCAGTACTCGTCGTCCACAAGCCCATGTCTACGGTGGCCGGAAACCGGGGTCAGGATCCTGGTGACTGGGACTTAGGAAGTCCGTTCCTTCATGCGCCCGCGCGCATCCTTCGCTAGCATTACTGCTACGCAGAAGGAGATGGCATTTATTGGTGGACTAAATAACTAACTATTCAATTATTGACTACAATCGGTAATTCATAAATGACAATTAGATTAACCTTTATATGATAAAAGTAAATCTGGAAAATCAGCGACTAAATCATTAGATAGCTCAACGAAACTATCGATTTTTCGAAACTTTATGTCTGAAAAGACTGACTGAATAAAACATAAATATCCTAAAAATTTCTATTACGCAATCGGGTTAAAATAGCGAATGTAAGTGCTTGAATACTCTATCTCCTCCGAATACTCTATTGTAACTATTTATGACATCATAAGCCGTTTACCTAAGCCAAATGACGAAATAGGAATTATTTTCGGAAAATAAAATAACTGTTACAAAATCCGCTTTGAGGTTTATATTCCCATAAAAGTAAGCTCATTATATCGTACATACAACCAATAAGATATCCGTATATTTGAATTATATTAGGGTCCGAAATACCCTGTTAAAAGCAAATGTTTTAACGCAAATGCCTCCCACTGAACAAAGAATCTCGTTGTCTGTTCATCTCTCTGGATTTTTCATAAAGGAAGATCATTAAATTTGCACAGATCATTTATCAACCAGCCACAAACCTAATTAAGGGTGAAAGAAATAGTGAAATTCGTCTTTTTTTTCAACGTTTTTCCTTAGTGAACAAAGACTTTGGTCCAACGGTTTTATTGACTTTCAAAGGATATAAAATCACTGTTCGTTGCGTAGACAAGTTTAGAAACATCGTAATAAAAATCGAACTCCTTTTTTGATATAAATACTCTGCTGATATAAAATTGTAAATTATAAAACTTTCTGAGCTAATGAGTATAAATCATCATATCTTGGTCATAGATTCGTCAATCTGGTTTGTTAAATAAATCAATATGATAGAAAAGGACAACGAATAATCCCTATTCTTGTTCGAAATATCTGAAACAATAGGAGGTTACGATATGTCCTTTCATTGTCAATTTTCAATACTAGTGTATCATAGAATTCCTAAGTCATAACATAGGTATTGTTGAAAACAGTAGGTGCCGTTAAATTTTTACAAAAGAGCTCGTTGAAATTCCTAAGTGCAATTAAATTTAAATCCGCACCAAAGTCTTTGTATTACCTTCCAAAAGTTTTATTGTAAAAAGTTTCACACATTAGCGAGTGAATCGACACATGCGGGTCGCAGCACAATGTAAACGCACTTTAAATTTGCTCCAGCATACAGCGTTCCGAATCCGGTTTTTTGTTTTTGAGAAAATAAACTCCGTTCCTATATAAAACGTTGGTGCTAACAACGGACTTTTCTTCGCTGTTATTAGTGCAAGCAAGATGGTACTCGGTCGTGGGCACTTCGCCTTTTGTGGTTTACTTGTGTTCCAAACTATATTTCACTGTGATGGTCAGTTGGTGGCGCATAAGAGTTATGATCCTAGTGAGTATTTTTTTGTGACGTCTAGTGCGCAAAATATTATGTAAGAAATTAGAAGTTTATTGTGGAATTGCGGTTTAATTTATTAACAGTTTGATGACATAATATATCTAGTTGTTGAAAACAGCTCAATATTGTAACACTAACAACGATATGGCAGTTTGTTGGGTCAATTTTGTATCCATCTTTCCATTCTAAGATTTAAATAACATGCTTTTGTTTTGCAAACTTTAAGGGGAATGGTTATATATTAGTCAAGTTCATATGGTTTAAAAGACAGTTTAGTAATTTTTTTTTTAAAGGAGTAGTTGAAAAATAAAATCAGTATTTTAATATTTTGAACACCAAACGCTTTTATTTTATTGAAACCATTTCATTTTTTAAACAGACAAGGATTATTTTCTCTTTTTAAAAACAACGTCCCACACAAAGAATTACTGCTGTATTGCGAGTGTAATTACAAACATGTAAGCTCACTCGTTCACTTAAACGAGACACGTGTTTCGAGCTGGAATCGACCTCGCGATATAAAATGCAACAGCCAATCGCTAACCACTATGCCAACCTTACCGTCATCATATTCCATCAATTAATGTACTTCTTCCCCAGCAGGTTCATCCTCACTCCTTTAATATCGCTACATAGGATTTCTTTACTTATCCTGACCCAAATACTGTTTGTCGCAGCTCGTTCCATTTATTTTTACTAGAAGCATATCTTTTATATGTAAATATAAGCAATATATCTAAAAAAGAAAAACATAAAAGGAATGAATTATTTTGTCCCCGTTTTATTGTTGTATTAGATCTAGATTCGAGGTCATTGAGACTAGATAACTATGCGCAGACTGTTTAATACAGTTGGCAATAAATTCTCAAAAAATATAGGGTCTGCTAAGAGAATTTATGAGTTGCCTGGCCTTGACTCCATGGCCCAAAATGACACTAAAAGGGGCACTTAGTGAGATATTATCTAAATTGAATTTAGTGTCACTAGAGGAAGTGAAGCCCGGATGCGAGCGTTTTCTTTGAAAAGGATGTCACTCAACTAAAGTCCCAATTTTACCTCCTAACCCTTTTCTCTGTATAGTAAATCAAATTGTTCTTTCTTCAATACTGTACGTTTTCTTTTTACGTTCAGAGGATTTTTACTATGAATAAGTTCCACTGGGCTTAGCAGAAAGTTTATAGCAACGACTCACAGACAGATCTGGGGCTTTAACATGACCTGGTAAAACGGCGTGTCAGCAAATATGAGGGATCGATCTTTACACCCTATGTAGCTCCGCCTCCTTCTGCAAAGCAGTAATACTAGCAAAGGAAGAGGCCGCACGTGCACGCACGAGGCAATGGCCCTCAGGCCCCAGCCGCCGGGATTCCGATCCCGATTTCCGGCCACCGTAGACGCGGGCTTACGGACGGCATGCAATGGGTAGCTCGCCGTCCGATCGTCCGGTAACCGTCCGGACCGAGCCCAAGTTGTCGACGGCGCGTAGTGCTCCACGAGCGTCTCAAAGAGATGTCTGCAACCGTAGGGGCCCAGCAGGGTCGAAGCCTACTGGGGCCATGGGTGATGCAAAAGAAATCTCCGGGGCCCTGGAACAACGGCTGAAAAGGAACTAAAAGCCCTCTCCGGTTTTTAGTCAGTAAAAGTCTAACACTATCTCGAGCACCGCCCAAGAGCGGGGGATGTCATTAGATGATTTGCCTACCCGAAAAAAACCCCCTTCAATAGTTCAGTTTAGGTCGTCAAATGGATCGCGTTAAGAGCTCGTGATAGCGCTCTGGGGGGGTTACCATGACGTTCAAAGTCAGATTGTTTCAGTATTATTTCAGTGTAGGAAAGAGACAGAGCTATACAGTCTTATTGTCTAGCGCCATCTCTTACCCACACTGGAAATAAGAATGAAACAATCTTACTTTAAACGTCTTGGTACAGGTCCTGGACACATGCCGCTCAATAAGGATAAAGGAAGCTTCGAAGCTCGTATAAAAAATGGCTTATCGACGAATTTATGACTTATGACTATATTTAATTTTACTTTGACGATTGAATATTAATTTGGAGTGAATATTATTGTGACTTTTATTATGATTTATTTTTATTTTTTTGTGATTTGACTTTTATTTATTTGTTTTCTTGTATTTTCTTTTATTTGTTTGACATTCTTTATTATTTGACATTGTATGTAATCATTTGTTGACAAAGCATAATGTAACATTCTGTAAGCATCCCTTACCAATAAACTAGGTACTACGACTATGACTAACTTTGCATTTAAAAAATATTTTTTAAATTGTGAGTAGTGCAGAAGATGTTATACCTACATCTTTTGATAAAGTTAGTCAGATTTCAGTCTGCAAGAGATGAGTTGCTTAGAGAGCTCGAGCTAAATAAGTACGATGTTGGAATATTTTATCATATTTTGTCGACACCTAACTCCAAGGTTGCTTTAGGTTGTATTGTTATGTCTAGTGTATAAGGTCCGATCGGACTCACATGTACATTTGCAAAAAAGTGTCTAATCTATAGTATATATAAAAGAAGAAACTGACTGAATGTCGTAACAACGCGCAGCCGAAACTACTTAGATTAAGAAATAATTAGGAAACATTAAGAGAGGATTTTCTAAAATTCACTTCCTAAAGGGAAAGGGGATCCAAAATTTGTATGGAGAAACCTACTTTCAAGCGGGCAAAGCCGCTGGCAGAAACTAGTTAAAAATATAGAGAGAGAAAATAACTCGGAAGAAAACTATAGTGTAGGTAGATGGAAACTGCTATGATTGTTAGTCTTTAGTGTCCCATAGGCCCCTGCCTCCTTCCACATAATACAATTATTAACTTTTCAGTTTACCTTTTAAATGCTATGTAACCCTTTGCCATGTTCTTTTGACTCTTTTCATTAGACTGCCAAGAAGGAAAAGAATCTAAATAATCTATAATTAATAATCTAGACTAAAATCATTTTCTACAATACGGATCCCGACTGTTCCTGTCAATTATGTTATGTAGTTGTTTTTTTTTTTTATTATTTTATGTGTGTATCGTTAATGAAATTATTTTAATGTTATAGTAATTAAATAACTTTTACACTTCTGGACTGAACTTGTTTATTTCTTTTCAGTTTTTTATTTAAAGTATTTTTTAAGCTGTCTGGTTTTTTCTAACTTTGGCAACATCTTTCATAATTTTTGTACTAGCTTCTGCCAGCGACATCACCCTCGTGAAAGTTGAAAATTATCCCAGTGGAATACTTCCCATTTGTTTATAGCTATGAAGAGATAATTAAACATCTTTATAAGGAAGTCGCTACGCATAATGTCATGTTACTTTAAAATTAACCCTTATTTTCGTTTCTTACTTTATCTCCCTTGTTGCCATATTTAAAAAAATGCATTAATTCATTAATAAAAGCAAAAAGTTTTTTTGCAACATGACGTGGTAAAGAAAAGTGACAGTATAACCATAAAGTTTTATATTTATGTGGTTAAATAAATATCACAATCTTATAAATCTAACAAGCCTCAAGTGCAATAAGTAGGTAGGTTAAAACGTCACTCAAACAATGAAAGAAAAAATATTGTAAGTTGGTAAAGATGTATTTCTTACCTTTATTAAGTATATAATATACCGTAACAGTGTTAGTAACCCTCTATGACCTCATTCCGTCAAGTTTCATGAGCTGAGTTAACATGCAAACGACATTTATTATTATTTATTTTCTGTCATTTTTATTTCTTTTTATTTATTAAGGGGCAGATTTTTGATAATTTTAAATCCAAAATCACGTCTAAACGGCTAGTCCGTATGATTTGAAAAAAATAATTAAACTAGACTATTTGCCTAATAATTTGATAAACGAATTTTACATTTTTTTTTTTCATAGAATTTGGTGTGATTTATTTTCAAAGTTATGTTTATCACAGACAAAAAAGCGAAGATCAGGCAAAAACCATTGGGTGTATTTTTATGAAATTTTCACAAACTAAAAGATAATTTAGATAGTTTAATTACCAATCTTTTGTTATACGGTTTTTATTCATATTGCGTTTATTAAATGAAGGACATATTATTATTCGAAAAATCTTGAAGCGTGGAGAGTGACCCACACTCCTCTTTTGTCCGCTCACGGTCGCTGGCTTTTAGGTTTCTGGCAACGGCTATTTAAACGTAAAATTCAAAAAATGTTCCAAGTGAAAATACTCTTGGGTATATCCCGAGAATAATTTCACTTGGGACATAATTCCTCCTCCTATCCTATGTACGGAAGTTTTTAAAAAATTGTTGTAACATTGATACATCTAATATCACTAATATATAGCACAACTACAGAACTTTAAAACTTTAAAAAAAATAAATGAAGAACATTTAAAATCTTTCTTTTAAAACTTCAACATATTTAATTTTAATTACTCACTAAAAGAAAGTTGATATCAGTTTGCAACTTTTGGTGTTCAGTTTATTAAAATAGTTTCAATCAAATATGGCGTTATGAAAAGAATCTTTAAAGAAAGAAAGAAAAACATTTTATTTGTCGGAAAAGACGCAATCTTAGCCGACTAACTTACAGATTATAAACATTTTCTATGAAAAATTTGCACCACGTCCGCGCTCAGCATAATGTCGTGTCCACACGCAAAATGCGACAAGTCCACATCGCTGGTCTTTGTGAGGGAGGACTACTTACTTACTAATCCATCGTAAAATTTCGATTGCTTGCCCAACATACCCCAACCCCACTGACCCTTATATAGGCCTAATAGTCAATTGACCATTGGCGGTGATTAAGTACCCCTCAAAACTCAATAGATTAGGATGAAATTAGGCACACAACTAGACCTGGACCTTTTTTTTAGTTGGGAAATCATCCAATGATTTGTCTTGCCTTGGGCGGAGCGGGAAGGCGTGTCAGACTTTTACTGACTAAAACCCACTCTTATGTTCCTTCTTTGCTTTCGTTCCAGGGCCCCGGGGTTTACTTTCGCACATCCCGTGGCCCCAGTAGGCTTCGAAGCTCCTGGGACCATACGGTGTTGCTGAAATCTATTTGAGACGCAAGTGGAACACTACGAGCCGTCGACGACTCGGGCTCGGTCCGGACGGTTACCGGACGGCCGGACGGCGAGCTACCAATTGCTCGCAAGCCTACGCCTACGGTGGCTGGAAATCGGGACCGGGATCCTGGCGGCTGGGGAGTGAGGGCCGTTCCCTCGCTCGTACGCCCACCTCCTTCGCTAGCATTATTTTTTCGTAGCAGGAGGCAACCGCCTGCCATTTCTCTTCGTTCCGGAACACGGCCTGTACCAGGGCCCGGCGCGAGAGGTCACCACCCTCGCGCCGATCGCCCTCACGAGGACACGGTGGTACTCTGCCCAAGCGGGGCACACATCTACCGTATGCTCCACCGTGTCCTCCGGGCAGTCCACACAATGGTGACACCCGGGCGTTTCTTCCGCACGAATCAGATGCAGGAACCTCCCGAACTTACCATATCTGGTGAAGACTGCGTTATAGGGAAGGTGAGGACGCCGTGACGCCTTTTCAGCCACTCGTCAAAGAGGGGATTTACCGCCTTTTAATTATGGCGTGCCCAAGACCAGGACTTAGATTAGTACAAAGGATACTTTATACCATGGTAAACGTATCATGGTTAAAATATGTTGGCTACTCTGAACTATATACGCGCGAATTATGTGCACACTCATAATAATAAAAATACGCATTCACCGTGTGCGCAGCCAATTGTTCGAAGTTCGGAGCGGTCTATTTCGGCTGTACTGAATGTTCCCTTAGGATAACTAGAGAAAACACTTTTTTCGCGGGTGAAACCACGGGTAGTATTAATATTTAAATCCTTTAATCTGTTTAATGCAATATTTTAGGTAGCTACAAATATCAGTTGTTTGAGGCACAAATAAACGCATTTTTTTCTCTTTCTTTTTCAGTTTAATTTTTCACTCACCTTTGAAATCGGGTGCCCAGGGGGTTTTGGTATTTGGTCCATTTAGCAAGGGAAATTTACAAAATATTAAATGACTCTGATGACAAATTATGGAAGTCTTTAGGCACTTTAGCACCTACACTTCGTAGCATATTAAAAACCAGTTCGAATGTAATGTTCACAAGACTGCACTGAATGCACTTAAAACAGGAAGTCTCAACAAAGATCATCAAACTATTCTTATGCAGTTTAATATTAAAAGTAAAAGTAATATAGTGGAATATTCAGACCTTGATCTTTTAAACTGAACCAGTTAGTGACAGGAGGACTGAAACAAAATGTTTTAGGGAACAATATACTTACGGTATGGTATGGCCTCAATCGGTTATTAAGAGGTTGCTCATTTATTTTAAGTTTTGGACACCATGCATTTTTTCGGTACAAATAATAATAGCCTAAAGAGTGTATACTTACTACTAGGCGATGGTGTAGCTCTCTATGTAGCCATTGGACTGCAGAGAGCAAGTGGGCAACTGAAGGAACACAGACGGGTTTTAGGCAGTAAAAGTCTGATAGGTACTCCCTCTCTCCACTCAGTGTGGGAAGTCATTTGACGATGTCCCCACCTCAAAAAAAAACCTAAGATATAAGAGTAATTCTTAATAATAAGTAAGTAATTTAATTTATTTCAGACAAAAGTCCATAGTAGTAGTAGTCACAACTCACAACTTCTTTTTTAATTAATGTTATTATGAAGGTATATATTATAAATAAAACTATAAGATTAAAATTGAATTGAACTTAATTAAGCGGAATTAATACATAATTGAATGATAACGTATGATAACTTTTTTTTTTTAAATTATGAAAGACGTTAGGTTCCTACGTTGTTTCCATAAGACATCAAAGTCAATACAGTTGTAATACTGGCCGGCCAGAGAATGAACTTTGAGCGTGAAATGGTATTCATTGTTCTAGAACTAATGTATTGATGAATGAACAGTGAACTGTGTAGGTACCTACCTACATGACTGCAGGTGTATTAACGACATTCGGTACTTTGGTCTATCACACAAATTACATCACACAAACGTAGGTAGGTACACATATGTGTAGGTATGTGTATGTATGTAGGTAGGTATATTTGTTAGTCTTTCGCGTTCAAACAGTTGATCAGATTTAAATGATATTCAGCACGTGTCCTGGTATAGCACTGATATGTTTCATCCTAGGCGTCCATTACACGGTCATGCAAGCGTCAATCAAAACCATCAAACATGAATGATGTTTGAATGACGAAATGTTATCGCCATTATGTTTACGTCATGCAAACGTCAGTCATCGCATTAGACGGTAGGTAGGTTTTTCAATTCATGTCAATCAAAATATTTAACTGTGGCAAAACTGACAGCAAAACCTATCGTGTAACGGACGCCCTAGGAGTAGATAAACTTTCACCCTTGTACTATTACTTATTCTGTGACACGGACGAAGTCGCGCGCTGGCAGAAGCTAGCTATGCAATCAGTTAATAGACCACTATTGGCTAAACCACTAGGCTTTGGTCTGCAAAGCTTAGGTGGGTGCATCGTAAACTAACACAAGCAGACCAACATCTATTTATATAGATCAATATTGTTATGTAGGTAGATGCTGGTTGGTAAGTTCAGTAACCTACGTGTTACAATAATTTCCACCCTGCTTAAAATTGGTAGGATTGTTCAAAACACCATCGTAGAAATGAAATCTAAAAAGACCTCATCGATTAATTTTTTTTCCAGGTGTCGGACCTGGAAAAAAAATACTCGAAGTCAAAGGTCACAAAAATCAACGTGTTTTGAACAATCCTACCAATTTTCAGGAGGGTGTGAATTTTTGTCTAAAGTGACCGGACTAGTGTATCTACTGCCTACTACTATTTTATTGAAATAAAGAAAAAAAACACACAGTCACATTTAGCACGGGGCGTCGGGAGTCGCAAGGCGACGCCCAGCTAACGCAGGTCCTCACCGGACATGCCATTGCTGCAAAAGCGAACGGTAGTCATGCTGAACGCTTGCTAGAGAGTCATCTCATGGCCATCCAGATGGTGCGGGGATACCCGCGTATCTCCCACTTATCGGCGAGCTTCTCTGCAGGCCTGCCATAGTGGGATCTGAAGCCAACAGTCCTTGCACGCATGCACGATTTGTGTATGGACATCCAATGCCGGGGCGAAACTCAGTCGTGTCACGGCGGTCAGAGTTCCGGTGAGATATCATGGTGAAATGGTGACAGCGAATGTCGCTGGGCACGCCATAATCACGGCGGTAAGTCCCCTCTTTGAGAAGTGGCTGGAGCGGCAACACGGCGTCCTCACTTTCCGCATGACGCAGGTCCAAACTGGATATGGCAAGTTCGGGAGGTTCCTGCATCAGACTCAAGTGGAAGAAACACCCGGGAGTAACCATTGTGTGGACCGCCCGGAGGACACAGTGGAGCATACGATAGAGGTGTGCCCCGCTTTGGGCGGAGCACCGCCATGTCTTCGTGGAGGCAATCGGAGCCAGCGTTCTGACTATGGACTATGATCCGGAGCGAGGAGGAATGGCAGGTGGTCGCCTCATTCTGCGAAGCATTAATGCTAGTGAAGGAGGCGGCTGCAAAGGAACGGCTCTTATTCACGCCCAAGCTGTTACCGAGGAGTAGGCTTCAGAAAATCATTGTTTTATGGCACTAAATGGGAGCAAGGGCCTTAAAGAGATATCAGCAAATTCGTAGGGGCCTAACAAGGCCGATGCCCTGCCACAGGAAATTTCTAAAAGAGAAACCGTGGTCCTAGAACACAAAGGGCAAGGGAAGGACACAGGTGTTTTTTAGTCAGTAAAAGTCTGACGTGCCCTCGCGTTTCACTGTAGAGCGAGAGAAATCATTGGAAGAAACCTCCAAAAAAGAAATCTATTACCTATCACCAAAGCTTATTATTATAAAAAACGATTTGTTACAATCAACCTAATCATATCCACAATTACAGTGACTTCTGATGACGTCTCGGTCGTAAAATTTTATGAATATCAATTTCGTTCCTTCAATAATCATAAAGAAAATTGCTTCTACAGTTTCTCGCTATTGTCAATTCTTTTTTTCTTACAACAAAGTGGAATTGAAACTTGACAAACATGCGGTTACTATGGCCAGTCTCCAGTAAAATAAAAGGTACAATACTGGTCGCGCTAAATTGTTAAGCTGAAGGTTTTTGTATTTCCCTTTTTTTAGGGTTCCGTAACCAAAGGGTAAAACGAAACCCTGCGGAGTCTTAGTAATAGCTATTACTAAGACTCCGCTGTCAGATCGTCTGTCTGTCTATTTGTCTGTCCGTCTTTCAACAGGCTGAATCTTATGTAAAGTGATAGCTAGACTGTTGAAATTTTCACAGCAACAAATAAGTACTAAAAATAGAATAAAATAAATATTTAAGTGGGGTTCCTACACAACAAACATGTTTTTTTTGCCTTTTTTGCTACGGACGGTACGGAAACCTTTGTACGCGAGTCCCACTCGCACTTGACCGGTTTTTAAATTTTTATATCAATTATTTTTCGTGGCTGGACCACTGGCATTTCTCATGCGAGGTCATTGGCACATAAAAGCAGAGCAGATAAATCACTCGTTAAGGAGATTTCAGAAACTGTCGCGCTTGCTAGAATGAGTAAGGTTGCTGGGATTGTAGGTACATCATCAGACATCAATATTTAAGTTGGATATAGTAAAAAAAAAGTTGTGATTATAGTTTTTTTTTTTTTTTAAGGTGGGAAAATCATCTAATGACAAATCCCGCTCTTGGGCGGAGCGAGAGATAGTGTCAGACTTTTACTGACTAAAAACCCACTCCTGTTCCTTCGTTGCCTTCGTCCCAGGGCCACGGGTTTCGTTTTCACACTACCCATGGCCCCAGTAGGCTTCGACCCTGCTGGGCCCCTACGATTTGCTGACGTCACCCTGAGGCGCGCGTGGAACAATACGCGCCGTCGACCACTTGGGCTCGGTCCGGACAGTTACCGGACGGTCGGACGGCGAGCCACCCATTCGCTCGCCGTCCGCAAGCCTGCGCCTACGGTGGCCGGAAATCGAGATCGGAATCCCGGCGGCGGTTGGGGCGTAAGGACCGTTGCCGTTGCCTCACGCGATCGGCCGCCTCCTTTGCTAGCATTACTGCTTCG
The DNA here is from genome assembly GCA_961205895.1 of Mythimna pallens. NCBI lineage: Eukaryota > Metazoa > Arthropoda > Insecta > Lepidoptera > Noctuidae > Mythimna > Mythimna pallens. The sequence continues at coordinate 15,391,440 of OY540834.1, forward strand.
CAGAAGGATAGTGTACCGTACCTACAACTTAAAACTTAAACTTTTTTAAGAGATGTTCCCAATAGTACATTTTGATAGAAGTGAGTGGCCCGACGTGTGTCAAAAGACGTTTTTCAATACCATTACTAAAAAAGAACATAGACAAGTACTTACAATTTATTATCTACTTAATAAATTATTGTGTGAAAATATTTAAATCGCGGACTCTTATCGGAGCGACAAGGTCGATTTTCGTGGGGCTGCCCAGCGTTCGACCACTCTGGAGACTGCCCGGCGACCAACCTGATGTTATAATAATAAACATTGAATAGGCACTAGTGTGAAATATACCTCATTGCGTGACTGTTAGTTAGTTAGGTAGAACTAGTTTTCGAATAAGTTTGTTGAAATAGTAGGTACTGCGAACCCGCCTGAGCTGCAGGCGAAGGTGTTATGGAGCCGAGTATTGCAGTAACCAATTTCACGTGTATCAAACGACGTTTTTTAGTACACTTACAAAGAAATATATAAACGGGGGCGGTGCGTGGCGACCATTTATACAACAAATTGTGTCGAGGCTGACTCGCGCAATTTTCTGCACTAGTGCAGAAAACAGTAAGTAGGGATAGAAGCGGGTTTTTGAGAAAGTGAATTGAAAAAGATTTATTTTTTTTGTATTCAATATAAAATAAGTATTGTTCAATATAAAATGGTAGTGTACAAAATTAAACACAAATATCTAAGCATATTTAAAATTACTTTGTGCATTATGACTTTTTATAGGTCGTCCGATATTATCATTGCCACTTTTTATGGCGTTTTTCTAAATACAAACCTTAATGGTTTGTATTTAGAAAAACGCCACGTACCTTGTTTCCTGCCGTTATTTCATTCGACCTCATAATTCGAAATATCCACCTGACTAGGGTCTAATTAGAACAGTTGCCGTGGTTGTAATAGTTCAATGCGATTTGTATAAATCAATTAACGCGTTGAGAATTATTTGGATGAACAAGTTTAATTATAAATACTAACACAGTATCAACCGCAGATCATTAGGGCAACGTAATAAATTTTCAATGATTGGCAAAGCAAATTGCTTAGAAGGACAAAGCTGTTCAATATACACGTACCTAGAGGTGAGGCCTTTGTCAATTTTCAAATTCTTTTCATTATTAATTCTGGACTGTGCGAACTTTGTCTTTGTCTTATTGAGTATTTTGAAGCACTGAATAATAAAAAAGGAATTATAGTTACTCGTACCTATCGGAATTATGATGATTTTAAGACGACACGATGACGTCTAATACTGCCCGGACTCCAGAAGCGCTTATGGCAATAGTAGGTACTTACTTTATTTTTATTTTAAAGTGTTTAATATGGTTTTGTATGCTACTACCTATATTCAAAAACTATTATAATTCAATTACTTTAAATTTAAGTACCTACTAGTCTAAACAGTGGCGCCGGCTTTTAGAAAACCTCACATGGGTGCTCATGGTCATTTGATGACTCGAAAAAGTGGCGAAGTGTGAGAAGAGAAATGCACACTGATCGACTTATTGATAACGGATACTGGCATCAGTAACTGATATCCTTAGCCCGCATCGTTATAATAAATTGAGACAACATCACATACATTGTCCTGGTCCCAAACTAAGGTTTCCCCTTGTAGGTACATTGAAACCAAGAACAACGAAAGTACCACAAACACCCAGACCCAACACAAATATCAGCTGTTTCATCAACAAACATTTGTTTTGGTGCGGGAATCGAACTGGCGACCCCTGCGTCTCAACCGGCGCTCTGAACCACTGCGCTAAACGGGTCGAAGAGTAATGAAAAATCACCCATCCCTATAAGGCGATTACTGATCTACTATTCTCAGGGGTGCTCGGCACCTACTGTTTATTTTTCATGGGTGCTCGAGCCCCCGAGCACCCACGGAGTCGGCGCCCCTGAGTCTAACAAGCGTAAACCTTCAGTAAAGCCAAATTGTACTTAAAACTAAATGGGCTGGCCTATAAGTAAAATCAAGCCAAATTTGTTTTATTTCATTGTCAGTCTTATTAAATTCTTATCTAGTAACTCAGTATTATTCATTAACGATGCGACAATTCTGACTCCGAGAAGCTGTAAAGCATTTTGTCAAACCAAAAAAGATCAGTACCTAAGCATGACGAACCCTGTGAGATTGTTTGAAAGAGTTACCGCGGCTCCGAAACGCAAAGGGTAACTGTAGGAACACGGGTGAATTTTAGTCAGTAAAAGTCTGACATTCCCTCTCGCTTCACACAGAGCAAGAGAAGTGAAGATTTGCCACCAAAGAAAAAAAAACTGGGCAAGTGCGAGTCGGACTCGCGCACCGAGGGTTCCGTACAAACTTGAAAGGTAAATTGCGGTTTACGATTTATGACGTATTAAAAAAAAACTACTCACTAGATCTCGATCAAATTCAAAACAATTTTCGGTGGAAGTTTGCATGGTAATGTACATCATATATTTTGTTTAGTTTTATCATTTTCTTATTTTAGAAGATTTTACCACTTTGGAAATGTCTCTCACGAAAACTATTCAGTTTAGAAAAAAATGATATTAGAAACCTCAATATCATTTTTAAAGACCTATACATACATACCCCACACGAATAGGTTTGATAAAAAAAAAAAATGAGTTTCAGTTCTAAGTATCGGGAACCCCAAGCCCCCAAGATTTATTGTTTTTTTGCTATTTTTGTGTGAAAATCTTAGTGCGGTTCACAGAATACATCTACTTACCAAGTTTCAACAATAGGTATAGTTCTTATAGTTTCGGAAAAAAGTGGCTGTGGCATACGGACAGACAGACAGACAGACCTAACGAATCTATTAGGGTTGGGTTTTTTTGCCATTTAGCTACGGAACCCTAAAAAGGGGTCACGAACCTATGTTGATTGTGACTGTACCTACCTACAGGCTGACGTGATTATCCGTAGGTTCTATCCGTACTTATAAAAAAAGTACCTAATTGGGTACCTACTTATCTACGAAGTTTTGAGTAGAAATGTAAACTAGAATAGGTATGTATGTGCCTAAAACCCTTTTTTGCATTTTTTCTTCGCCTAAACAATGTGCATATTTCGCGTGACCCTTTTAAAGGGGACAGAATATTAGATTTTTTTTTCTCATTCCTACATAATGTTGTACGTAAGTTACCCTTGAACAAAGTTTACAAAAGGTTCTCAAAACGGCTAAAGAAGCGAAGGTATTGGAGAAAATAAATGTGGACCATAAAATTTTGTGGTTCTATCGACACCTGGCGAGGTATTGAACTTTGATTTTATTTCAACAAACGGGTAGGTACCTACTTATCGATGTACTTAATAGTAGTTATTTTGTGTTGTTATGAGTTTTCTGATTGCCCTGGCATTATTGTATTTACAGACACTGGCAGGTAGGTACCTAAGGCCATTGCTAAGACTGTCTGAAGTGTCTGACTTTAATTTGGCCTTTTTAGTTAATAATTTTCGGACAACTTATTTTTTTTATTAAGAATTATTCTTGAATAACCCGGAGTTTGGAAGTTGGTGGTGTGACTCCTTCACGCTCTGGAACGCAAGTAAAAAGGCGATCCACTTGCCCCCCCTCCCTCCATATACATATACATATGAACAGTAAGTAGATAAATTGATTGAAATAGTTTCTCTTGCAAGTTATGTAGCGTTTAAGACGTTCCTTTTAATAAACCCAGTATGCTATCTTATGTGTGGTTCCGGTCCGCCGTATATACATATACTTAGTATACTTAGTAGGATATTATCGATTCCCTATAGTAGGTATAATAGGATATTATCGATTCCTAGTCAACCGACGGCTCGTTTGGCGCAGCGCTGTATATCGCGGGTTCAATTCTCACGGAATAAATATTTATATTTATGTACAGATAGTTGTTCCAGGTTTGGAGTTCTTGTATATGAAAGTTTTCATGCTTGTGAAGGCACCCATGATGCAGGAGTAATAGAAAATTTTCCTTTCAGTGTCACCACTCCCGTTTCCAACATGCAGGGCGGATAACATCGACTGCTTACGGCGTAGTCTAAGAACGTTCCTTTTTCTAATGGACGGCGGTCATTTCGGCATGCAGCCTATCGACCCCGCCATTATCAACAGTGTGGCGCTATCCTTACCCGAGCAACAAACGTCATTTCTACTGAGAAGGGTCAACGTTACCGGTGCCAGGTGGACCAAACTCGTCGGAAGGAGGTTGTAATCATTATTCAAACAGACTTTAATGTTCTTTTTTGTGTTAGAGATTTGTGGTTTAATTTTGGACTTGTGTTTGAGAGGTTGGAGTGGGTCGCGCTAAGTACCCAATTATGTTTGATGTGGCAAGTGATATCGAATTAGTTATTGCTTATTTTGAAAAGTGGGATATCGACGACACAAAAAAATAAACCCGATATCTTAATAGCGCATAGCAAGTACATGGTCGTTAATTTCGGTAAGTTGGGTATCGGGGATGTAACTCAGTGGTAGAGTGTCTGCTTCGCATGCTGAAAGTCCTGGGTTCAAATCCCAGCATCTCCAAAAGTTTCTTTTTGGGTTTTGTTTACAAATCTACTAGAATTACTTTTGAATTTATTTTTAAAAAATGCAACGAATTTCAGCTTATTTTATGTTTTCTTTTCAGATTTGATTTAGAAGATGGTAAGAATGGAGTGGTATTCAGCAGTGACTTGCATTTGTCCGGACAGATCAGTATGGAAGTGGCTGGAAGACGAGAACCACATAATGCTTATATAACAATGGATATTCGTAAGTAGAATGAAATAAATCCCACAATAAGTAATTTTGCAAAAATATAAAAAAATACATTTTATGAACTTCTAAATAGCTTTGTAACATGGCTGCAATGGAGCAGTGTTCGATTCCCAAGCAGAATTGCGATTAGGCACTAAAGGTTAGCGCCCACTGAGGCGGGAAGCGGTCGCAATCCAGAATGGGATATTTTGTAATGTTCGAATTTGTATGCAATCTGAGACACAGAAAGCAGTTGCGATCACAAACAGATCACTATCGCGCTAACCTTTATCAACATTGATCATACCAAACGTTTTAAATATTCTTATTTGATCAAAGTAAGTTAGGCGAAACTGTACACAGATTTAACCACAACAGGTGTATGAACACCAAAAAAAAGGCTGTTTAGTACCTACTTGCATTTTTTCTTTTTAATGTCGGCCCACACCACACTAGGAATTAGTTACTCCTGTATCATGCGATTGTACACAAACATGTAAACTCACTTAAATAAGACAGGAACAGAAAATTATCTGAACTCTGTACAAATATTTGTTTTATGCGGGAATCAATCCGCGACACACAGCGCCGCATCACTCAACCACTGTGAACTGTGCCGTCAGATAATCATAAGTTCGTCATAAAATCAATAACTATGCAGTGGCGTAGTTTGGTGACCGAGGGCCCTGGGGCAAGAAAACTCTGGGGGTCTGGTCCCCTTTTTTACGTAACTTATCATGATCTGGGTTGAGCGGGAAGGAATGTCAGAATTTACTGATTAAAACGAGTCGCCATGATTACAGTAGTGTTGCAACCTATATTTTATTTAGATTTCGAAGATTAGAGAATTTTTCGCAAGTTCAAAAAGGATTGCTTATCAGGTCTTGGTGGCCTCCAGAGCATGGGGCACTGCTCGGCCTAGCCCTTCGTTAGCTACGCCAGTTTACCTATGTCATAAGTAGTTCGACAATGGAACATAATTAATATCTGAACAGTGAGAACCTACTACACACTACCAAACTCGATTACCTGATGTTCAGTACCTACCTAACAATAACTACTACTACTAGATTAGTAGGTAAAAGTGAAGAGTACACCAGGGATGTTATGGAGTTCCGTAGCCGTTACCAAAACTATCGGATACCCGAAATATAATAAACTAGCCTTTTCCAACGGCTTCAACCGCGTACATAAAATATAGCCTATTTCACTCAGGAAAAAATAGCTTTCCATCGGTGAAAAATTTTAGCTAACGGGCCAGTACTTTCAGAGATTATCTCCTACAAACAAAAAAAAAACAAACTTTACCTCTATAATAATATAGTGTAGGTAGATATCCGTAATCGTTATCGAAACCAGTAGTTTCGGACAGTTTCGGTTAAAGGCGGAGTTTAGATAAATGACAGTTTTCGATCGGGTTTTGTTTTTTTTTGCCCGACCATACTAATTTTATTCAAGAATATAAATAATTTAGGTCATCATTTCATCATTTCAGCTGAGAGAGGTCCATTGTTGGACATAGGCCAGATTCCCGTGACCCTCAACAGATCATCGGTCCACCTTGTGGGTGACCTTCCAAAGAACCCTTGCCTCGCGCTAGCCTTGACCGCTACCGGAGTCAAGGGTAGACGGGCTGCTGGGTACTAGGGGCCATTTCTTTATTTTGATTATCATTTGGGGGGGGGGGGGTTTGCCGTAATCGCCACGCTCGGCAGGCGGGTTGGCGATCGCAGTGTGGTTGTTATAATGCACAGAGAATACTGCTGCCCATTCTCTGGTATGTCCCTTAGTCGCCTCTAATGACACTCACGGTCAGAGATGAGATGGTGCCATTCTTTACGTCCGAACACCATACGGACGACGAAGAATTTAAGTCAAATCATGCTATTTGTATTATTCTTTTATATTTTTTTTTTTGGTAAGCCGGAGGTCGTTCCGAGGTTCGATTCCCACCCAAGGCAAATGTTTGTGTGATGAGCACCATCATTTGTTCTGTGTCTGAAGTTAATTTATCTATAACAATATGTATGTATTTAGAAATATATAAGCAGGTATGTCTCTCTGCTTAGTTTGGGACTAGATTGCGCTGTGTGATAGTTGTGGAACATTATTATTACTTTTAAATTATTAAAAATCTAAAAGTGGGTCTCTGTAACCAAAACTATCCGAAATTACCTAATAGATATCTAATCTACACTAATATTAAAAAGAGATAAAGTAGGTATATCTGAAAGTACTTGTCCGATTTCTAAAATTTATTTATCTATAGAAAGCTGCTTTATTCGTGAATGACATAGGCTATATTTTATGCACAAGGGCGAAGCCACGGGCAAAAGGTAGTCCGAAATAATTTGATATTTGTAACTGTCTCTGAAACCGGTATGATAATATTCATATGTGCATATCCAGATCCGAAATTTTATATACCTTTACCTACATCCCTACTTCGTTCTCTTCTTCAGCAGCCACTAAGCTTGAATCATAACACAAGCTTAATGGCGGCTGCGAAGTTCGCTTTTCATTGTGCATTACCCCACCCCTCACCACACCTGTTAGATGAATTTGTTACTGCATAGCTTGAATCTACCTATAGGTACCTTTAGGGATAGTTGAAAAGTCCCAATACATAATAAGCTATGATATTAAAGGTGCTTAACTAAAGGAATCAATAAAGTATATTTTATTAGTTAATAAAAATACTCTGATATTCCTAATTGTGGACCTCTCAGGTGAATAACTAAATTCCCTTTCATTGCCTATTTGGAGCTCATATATGAAGGCTAATTACATTAATTACCTTTTGTGTAGGTACCTACCACATTTTAGCATTCAACCAAAACAACCTGTGTCCAAAGTAAACTAAATCCACAATGTTACCTAGACCAACACCACCGCGTCTCGTGCAATTAAACTTTGTCCAACTGCTGCAGTTTAGCGCACTTTCGTTAATTTCCGACTACCCACATAAAAACAACATTTTAAATTTCAGAGGGCGCAGAGAGCAACATAACATATGCGGGGATGATACACCGAGGCATCGATAATGAGGATTACATCGTAATTGGTCCGGAGAGGATTGCTGTCAGGAATATGCGAATACCTTCGTATTTTTTGCAACCAAGTAAGCCTTAATTTATTGGTGCTTTGTTGCAGTATGTCTGGTTAAAGTTTTAAAACCGTCGAGGACTGCAACATTGTAGTGCAGGACGAAAGCATTTTATATCGCTTTGGTCAGGGGATTTACTTTAATGGACGGCCTGAAAGTCTAACAATCTTTCTTGCCAATGGGTAGGTAGGTATCGTGTAAGGTTAAGGGGTGTAGAAGGTTTGGGGTCCTACATAGTGTACTGGCCCGTTAGTTAATAACATCATCCTGGAAGAGTCGGAGCTACACAGGCCGAATGCTCCATCGACTCCGGGCGATCCGCAAATGGTAACACCTCCGGACGCAATGTATTCGTACCATGTACCTACAGATGTACTACGTATCTTTTCTAATTTTCTGTCAAATTCACCCAAAGGTTGTAGTGTTGCCAGGCGTCCCGATTTGCGTTTGGGATTCCCGATTTTTAGAGGATTGTGGGCAGTACCGTCTTCACCATAAGGGCAAACGGGGCCCGTGCCCAGGGCCCCCATTCTCAGAGGGCCCCGAAGGACCGCCAATTTCTCTCACACACTTATTCTCAAAACATTTTTGTCGGGCGTATTACACTTTTTTCACAAATCAGTAATAGGCATATACTACGCCATTATATCAATGACTGCGCCTAATCCTACTGTACTAATTAATAATATTTTCGAACGCATCCTACCTAATTTACTAAGTACACCATCTAGCGATCACTCACGCAATCCCTCCGATTCCAAAGTCAGGCTGCACCGTCTAAACAAACATAAATGTTGACATTGTCTATGGACTATGGTTGGGGAAATCCCCGAATGATGTATTAAACTTTCTGTCTGATAGGAGTGAGTGGCGTTATTTTGTTTGTTTGATATTTAAAATTGTGTAAGATAAACAGAAGTTTTGATTTGTTCGTTTAAACATTATTTCATTATGTCGAAAAGAACATATTTAAGTGGTTCACAAAAAAGAAAAAAAGTAATAGCTCAAAAAGAAATAACGGAAAAACTTCCAAAGCTCACTTCGTTTTTTACGGTTGTAGAAATAAATAAGCCGACGGATTATTCATTCTCATCACCGCAAGACAAAAGTACCTCTGAATGTCATCAGGAAAAAGAGGTTACGTGTGACGAAAATGACAAACACACATTAGATGCTGAACCATCGACTTCAAGCAACAGTGCATTAATAACTGCAAGCTTAAAGAATGTATCTGTGTCTCCTAACCCTGGTACTTACTGTGACAACATTTTACCGGAAGAAGTCCGTGATGTTTGGATTCGAAAATGGCCAGAGTTTTTCCAAAATAAAAATAGTGACTTCTCCGAAACTTCTACAAGTTTTCCAGATTCGAATGGTAAAACGAAAACTATAAAACTATAAACTACAGATACTTGACTAAAAATATTTTTATTCGTATATTGACGAATGGTGAGTCTTTAGAAAGAAAATGGCTCCTTTATTCACCAGCAAAAAAGTCTGTATACTGTTATTGCTGCCGTCTATTTAATACCAGTACTGGTACTGGACATAATTTAAGTTCTCCTAATGGATATAAAGATTGGAAGCATATAAGTAACTTATTGATAAAGCATGAGAACAGTTTACAACACAGGGAATTTATGATGAATTATGTTGCAAGAATGAAAACTACTGGACGAATTGATACCGAGTTGCTGTCCCAATATAATACAGAAATTAATTATTGGAAGAATGTGCTTAGGAGGATTGTTGCAGTAGTGAAATTTTTGGCTTCAAGAGGTCTTGCATTTCGTGGTGATAATGAGACATTAGGATCGCAAAATAATGGGAATTATTTGGGATGCTTAGAACTGATAAGTGAATTTGATCCTTTTCTTGCTGATCACATACAAAACTGCGGGAATCGTGACTTTCATAGTTAGATACGTAAAAGACGGACAGCCTATTGAGAGATTTTTGCAATTTTTGCCTATGGATGAACATAATGCGCAATATATAGCAGATACCATTTTAAACTTTTTTGAAAGCCTTGATATTCCTATAAAAGATTGTCGTGGGCAGAGCTACGACAACGCATCAAATATGTCTGGAAAGTACTCTGGTGTTCAGTCAAGAATAAAAGAAGTTTGTGAATTTGCGATTTACGTTCCATGTGCGGCACATTCGCTAAATTTAGTAGGTGTTCAGGCTGTTGAGTGTGTTACTGAAGCAGTAAAATTCTTTCAACTTGTACAAAAATTGTTAAATTTTTTCTCGGCTTCGACAAAACGATGGAAAATTTTGACAGAGCATTTAGGTGCTAATAGAGTCCTGAAGTCTCTTTCGGAAACTAGATGGTCTGCACGTGCCAATGCTATTAATGCTTTGCAAAATGGTAATTTAAATATTTCTGAAGCATTGTCTTCAATCGCAAGTGACATCAATCAACCAGCAGACACTAGAAAGGAAGCCCAAAGCCTAGCAAAAAAAATGGGAAATTTTGAGACTGCTCTTTTAACGGAAATATCGAATGATCTTTTGGGAGTTATGAATAAAACAAGTCTAAGTTTACAGAATAGCACTATGACCATTGACGTTGTAACAAAACTTTACGAATCTCTGATCAGTTATGTCAATACCGCACGCAATAATTTTGATCAGTACGAAACGGCTGCTAAAGAAAAAAATCCATATGCTGACTACAAAGATTCATTTGAAAGAAAAAGATTTTGCAGCACACGCATCACTTTTTTTGAAGGATCATCAGAGACCGCACAGTTGAGAGGTAAGGAAAAGTTTCGTGTAGATACTTTCATTCCCATAATTGACACATTAAATACACATCTAAAAAAACGTTCGGCAGCATACCAAGAAATTGATAGTCGATTTAGTTTTCTTTGTCAGTTAACAACAATCGAATCTGGTGAGTTGACCAAAAAATGCAAAGAATTTGCAGGTCATTTTCGCAGTTTAAGAGAATAAAATATGAATTGCATAGAAAGTGATATCCTTCAAAAAATTGACTTTGAGGACATAATAGAAGATTTTGCTCAACAGAAATCCCGAAAGAAACCGTTATCGTAATCGTAACCAAAAAACCAGCAGCATTCTAATATCATTAATGACAAATTATATCATACTGTATTTGATTAGCTATAATAAATGGTCATAGTAAAAAAATGTTATTATAATTCGCTTTTTTTACTTTCCAAAAGGGCCCCAAATTCTTGTGTGCCCAAGGGCCCCAGCCTAGTTTAAGACGGCCCTGATTGTGGGCACGTCCCGATTTGCTCCTGATCGGAACCACGGAAAACTCCGTGATCGGAACGGAACGCTAAATGTGTCGATAAATAAAAATAAAAAAATGTTAAAGCCCCATATTATGATAAGTTAACCTGTATCGCATTAACATCACTAGTGTCATAATATCATCATCCTGAAAGAGTGAGACGGAGCTACACAGGCCGAATGCTCCATCGTGGCCTCCGGGCGATACGCAAATGGTTTTTTTTTTTGCATATTGTAACACCCCCGGACGCAATGTACCATGTACTGCGTATCTTTTATACTTTTCTGTCAAATCCATCCAAAGGTTCATAAAGCAGATCGCTTTTAGCAATTTAGCGACAAAACCGCCCATTGTTACACACATACCTACTACTTAGATTTTTTTATAGTGTACTATAAAGATTAAGTATATCTATTAATCTGTCACCTTTGAATAACCGTTTAAGAATACAATATGTTGATAATTTCTTATTGCTTAAATGGACGATGCGCAAATACGGCACAAGTTCTAAGTAGAAAACAGACCTACACCATACCGTATACCTATCGTACACTTGTCAGGGTACAATATAGTATCACAAGAAAGATTCTACTTACTTTATTATTTAGCCTAAATTACTAGTACAAGGTCTCAAATAGGAACCTAGTCAATTTATCTAGTCTAGGCCCGACAAAACTAGGATAGTCCATTAGTTGATTAATAATAAATTGCCTTTGTTGTTGCCTATATAAATTATCAAAATAATAGAATGTTAAGACACTCCCTTGTTATATAGGTAGTTGAAATGAATAATTTAGCAGGCTCATCCGACTATTCAGATCCTAATTGCCTACTCAGTAGGTACTTACCTAGTAGACAATTAGAACCTAAATAAATTATTTAGTATATTCACCTTTGACTGAAGATTATTTTGTGAACATGATTACATTTAAAGCTTACACAATACATCGCACCTTTAATCCAATACCTACCGTCACTAAACGAAATTCTTCAAAAAAACTGTACCCGAAATTACGCGCTATTTGGCCAAAAAACCATGATTTTCAGACCCGTTTATATCCATTAATAATTTATTGTAAAAACATGTGATTTACAAATAACATTAGGAAATATTCTTGTCTAATTAGTTAAGTAGGATTTAATTAAAATTAATAGCACGCTTGTCAACTATATTCACACATGTAAATAGAGTTTTTGAAATTTTATTTTCAGAGTTAATTTCGAAGCTTGACAACTTCTACAGTTCTAATTGAATTAATAAACAAAAAATACAAATCAGTAACTAAAATCCTTAACAAAATAGTTATAGAAAACGATTCATTTATTTAGTTTACTAATTAAGAAAATTAAAATAAAAACATTGTCAAATTATTAAGAAATTATGAGTAAATAAAATGATCATTAGCACTGACTTAACTTCCTTTTATCATTAAAGTAATAGCATAATCTAATACAAGGACATTTTTTTTCAAAATATACAATTTATAATTTGAACTAAAATAGCTTTATCAATTTTTAACAAATATTTAAAAAGGACCATAAATATCGGTGCACGAGCGTCGCAAATTCAGTCGCCCAACAATATTCATCATCACGCTCGCGCGCCGAGATTTGTGATATTTATTAAAAATTTACCAAGCTATTTTAATTAAAATTTTGTATAGTAAGTTTTGAAACACATGTTCTTCTATTAGAATAAACTATTATTATGATGATTAAATTAATTGAAACCAGTGCAAATTATCATTTTATTTACTCATCATTTCTTAATAATTTGACAATGTTTTTATAAATAAATTTTCATAACAAGTAAACTAAATCAATGAATCTTTTTCTATAACTATTTTGTTAAGGATTCTTGTTATTGTTTTTTATTTTTTGTCTATTTATTCTATTAAAACTGGAGAAGTTGTCAAGCTTCGAAATTGACTCTGAAAATAAAATTTCAAGAACTCTATTTACATATGTGAATATAGTTCACAAGTATGCTATTAATTTAAATAAAATCCTACTTAACGGTATTTGGATATTATTTATTTACATTTAAAAATACTAACTATAATTACAATAAAATAAAATAAATAATAAAAAAAACCCTAATCTAATTACAACTAACTAAAACTAAAATATGGCGTCAAAAAACTCTTCCACATCGCTGTCGACTGGTAATGTGCCCAAAAGACTGGCGGCATTGCCACGCTGTATGGCAATGCTTATCCTCTGTCCGAGGTAAAAGCCAGCCCTTGGGTCACGCGAAGTGTCAACTAGACGTTTCGACAGATCTTTATACAACTTGTGAGCACTCGGACCCCACGAACCGAGAGTTTCAACCCCAAACGGTTCGAAAATATAACTTCCAACAAGGTTATTATATTTTCGCCGCTTGAGGTTCTCCGCAGCCGCAGCGGCAGCCCCAGCACAACACGACGAGCTAGGAAGATGGGATGGCGCAAGAGTATCGACACAAGTAGCGTCCCATACTAAAGGCCTACCCATCTTCCATGGGAATAACGACATGCCGTCCGGTCTCTTGCCATCGTCGCGTGCCAGGCCATGGGGTTCCAATACGGCTGGAACGCCGACGGAGACAAGAGCACGTCTGATGATGTCGTTGATATTCGCGTGTCGTGCTATGCGACCCGCACTTCGGCTGCATGACAGACCGTGGTGTCCGAGGCTGTTGACGACTTCGCCACAGTGACAACGATGAGGAGAACAACAGGGAGCGCCTAGACGTAAGGAAGCAGCGAGGCGGAAAGTATTATCATCGAGCAAGGTGTCTATGTTCGACGAAGGTAGTGCGTGAAGCCAGAGACCCGACTCCCACTCTCCCACAGCCAGCAGGCGCGCACGCTCCGCAGGAGCAGTAGATGTTTCAATCAAGTTTTTTTGAACTTCTTTGCAGAGCGGCTTATCCCACCGTCTTTGGGAAGATGGTTCATCGGGCGGATTAGAATTCGGGCAAGCGAGTCTCCAGGTATCTATAGCCTCGACGAAGCACGGCACATTGAAATAACTCAGTGAGGGAGATAGGATATTCCTGATTAATTTCTCAGTGCCGTGAACCGAGGATATAAAGGCTGGTAAACTAATACTAGTAATTTTGCGGACGCCGAGGCCACCCATACGGATAGGAAGGGAAGCTTGAGCCCAAGCTCGGTCATCCATGGCCACGTTTAAAATTAACGTGAGAGTATACCGGATAATTTGGTCCATTTTTTCCAAAAGATAGGGATGTTTCCATAAATGAGAAGCGCGAAGGAAATATGTTAATTTAGGGCCGAAACAGCAGAAACGAATTATAGTGATGGCCGAATGCATATTAATTTGTAGTAGGTAATCTTTCCGAAATATCATTAAAATTTGGAATTTTTTCCTCAACAAAATTGGGAAAGGAATCCTCGAAAATAGGAGATCCTAGAAGACGAAGAGAGCTTTTTTCAATAATTTTAATTTCTGGGGCTATTGTGTTAAATTTGGAAAGAGCCAGTTGTCTGTCGGTACTGTCGGATAGGAAAAGTTCACATTTTGAAAGGTTCAGATCAAGTCCTATTGAATGAAGTTGATTTTTTAGACAAATTAAATCATTTAAAACTGTGTCTGCATCGCCTCCTAGGGTTCCGTCGTCGAGATACCAAACGTTGAATTTGGAATTTAATTGTCGAATAATTGGGTGAATAGCTAAACTGAAGATCACTGGCCCGAGGGGATCAACTTGTTGACAGCCAACAGCGGATTCCAAAAGGTTGTCCCGATATAGTAATTTAGATGGGTGTCTATAACATTGCCAAAGAAAACTAAAAATTTGGGGTAATTCTTTTTTAGATTCTGTCAGCAAGGTGTCCCTATTAACCGAATTGAAGGCATTTTTTATGTCAACCTTCAGGATGACCCCTCCTAAATTAGAATTTAGGTAGGTCGACAAGGCATGTACGGCAGCCTCGCAGCCCCCTTTTGAGCCGAAACCTAGCTGCAGGGGCTGAAATTTTTTCGAAACAGCCTCACCATAAAATTTACAGCAAATCTTGGCTGCCATACGCCGGTAAGTAGTGCCCACGGCAATTGGACGGATGCCGCCATCTCTCTTGCGTAGGGCGCATAAATTGGCCCCGTACAGAGTGTCGATGACGGCCTCGTTCACCTTGCCTGAGAGAATTAGATTAACCAGAGCCGTAAGCTCTTTCAAGAGCAACTCACCAGCTTCCCCGGCGCCTGAGCAGATAAGGTCCTTCAGGTGTTGAGGACTCAGGCCGTCGAGGCCGCCGGCAGAGCCGCTCCGGAAAGAGCAAACGGCTGAGACTACCTCTCGACCTGTAACGGTGAGGGTATGAATGTCGGGATCAGGAGGGTCAGGATAGGAAAGGCCATCCGCTGGGGCGGGGTGTTTACTCTCCAGAGCTACAAGAGTGTCTGTAGAACACGGAGCCATCACATCGCTACTGAAAAGAATTCTGGCTGCTCCGCTAATGTCACCTTCCCCTAATTTAGATTCGACCAGATATGATATACCTCTTGCAGAGGTATAACTTTGAGTCTGAGTCAATAATAATTTTGAATCCAAATTAAAGGCCGAAATATTACAATTTTCTTTGATTTGTGTGGTTAAAGTCTTTTTAGCTGCCAAATTCTTTTCAACATGCAATATTCTGTAAGGGAAGGTGAGCAGTTGTTCCCAGGCACTTAGCGAGTTCTCCCTGGCAGCAAGTCGAATGCATCCTGCTAAGTGTTGCGCTACTGCAGGCCTAGCGCCGCGAGGAACTCGCTTTAAGACAGAAACAGAGTTTTTGAATTTTGTGAGCGTTTTCCAAAGCGCGTCAAAACTTGATGTAGTCGGCGTATGAGGTGAAGAACCAATAACAGGGTCTGACGTGACATTTTGGGGTTTGTGTGCCTTCCCAATATGCACCTTCAGACCCCGCTAACCTTTAAAAAATCGTGCCTGGGTGCACAGAGGGCACCTCTCCAAAACATTCAGTGATGTCGAAGGTTGACATGCACTATCTTCCTACTTAACTATTTAGACAAGAATATTTCCAAATGTTATTGGTAAATCACATGTTTATACAATAAACCATTAATGGATAAAAACGGGTTTGAAAATCATAGTTTTTGGCCAAATAGCGCGTAATTTCGAGTGGCAGTTAGCGCTCCAGCAAACAGACGGCGGTGAAAACAGTTTTTTTGAAGAATTTCGTTTAGTGACGGTATTGGATTAGATGTGCGACATGTGACCTAAAAGCAGTACCTACATGTAAGCTAGTTTTTTATTTTGTTAAAATTTTAGGTCCGGAGTGAAATGTGACCACCAATAAGTAGTTCAAAGTACAATCGTTTAGAAAAAACAATTATAGCTAGTAATTTATATTTTCCCTATAAATTATTAGCAGTGTTTATCAGAAAAAAAAAACTGGGCAAGTGCGAATCGCCCTTAGGGTTCCGTACAAAGTTACCTATGTAGTCTCGAAGATTTTTCAAAATCGCAAAAAAAATTTTTCGTTGTGACGCAACAAGAAATTTACAGTTTTCGGATTTATGCCTATTCCTGTGCTATAAGACCTTGCTTTACGCAAAATTTCAGGATTCTGGGTCAACGGGAAGTTCCCTACGAATTTTTGATTTCCTCGAGTGTCGAAATATACGTTTTTGGAGACATAAAATATGTTTTTTTAACATAGTTTGATTTTTTCTCAGCTTTTAAACCGCAGACTTAAGTATATGGTTTTAATTTTAACTCGATACCGCCACGCGTTCCCGAGATAAAGGGTCTTGACAGACAGACAGACGGACAACAAAGTGATCCTATATAGGTTCCAGTTTTTCCTTTTGAGGTGAGGAACCCTAAAAATTAGAATTCGATTGCAGCACCACCTAGCAGGTCCAACTGTATTTTCAAATCATCCGTCCAGAGACCCACTCAAATATACACACAGTTTTATCCACATCATTCAAGCTGTTTAGGAGTTAGATGACAAACACACATACATAAGAATCCATACTAATATTATAAATGAGAAAATAACTGCCAGTCTGTCTGTTACGCTTTCACAGATAAACTGCTGAACTGATTTTGATGAAATTTGAAACGGAATAAGCTTGAACACCAGGGAAGGACATGGGTACCTGTTATCTGGCTTCGAATTTGACTTGGCATTCGTAATAACCGACATTTACGCGGATGAAGCCACTAGCAGAAGCTAGTTATCTATGTCGTGTCATGTGTGTATGTGTGGATTTTTTATGCCTGTGTGTATTTATAAAGTTTTATTCTATTCTGTCGTGGCTAGATCTTAGAAATTGATCACTTCATGAAATGGCCAAGCAAAACTGGTCAGATCGTTTTAAACATTACAGTTAGATGATATTTCATTCTTTGTTCGGCCTACTTTCTTTATACCTTTTATTATCATTAGAATCATACATCAATGTTATGGCCAAACTAGAATTGAAATATCATCTAATGTAAACAGTTTTAGTTGGCCATATCATGAAGTGATGAATTCTAAGATCTGGCCACGAAATCTATATAATCACACTGATAAAGCAAGGGAAGATGCAATACTATTTATAATAGTTTGATACCTTGTAATTAATTAAAGCTTTTCTTTTACAGATTCTGAGGATTCATACATAATTGATGAAGCCCTACAGAGCAAACCATCAATCTTGGACCACTTTTCAAATGAAATTACAGCAGCCTTGATGCATTCTGTTGTTGATAATTTTAGATTGTTTTCTGCTAAAGTACCTATAAAACACTATTACAAGTATTATAACAAATAATTGCTTCCATTATCAAAACCAACATCAATTCATTGAATTCATCAATACAGTGGACCCCCGGAAATCAGGCCCCTATATAATCCGGCACCCAATGTCATCCGACATGGTCTATTATTTATTATTGAATACTTTTTTGATAATATGTATGTACATTTGAGCAGTGGTGGCCGAGTGGTAACGGCCCCGACTTACGAGTTGTAGGTCGCGGGTTCAAACCCAGCCAGGCGCATTACTTTGTGTAATTTATTTCATCACCACTGCTCTCAAAACGGTGAAGGAAAACATCGTGAGGAAACCGGCATGGCCTAGAACCAAAAATTCAAAGACATGTGACATCCACCAACCCGCACTGGGCCCGCGTGGTGGATTACGGCCCATTCCCTCTCCTAGAGAGGAGGCCTGAGTCCCAACAGTGGGAACATTAAAAAGGCCGACTATGCTATGCTATGCTATGTACATTTGTTTGTCCACAATTTTTGCCTAATGTAAAGTTATTGCATATTTTTTGTAAGTTCTATAGCATTAATGATGTTAATTTTATAATAAAACATAAGCTCTCTATTGTGTTGTATACATAATGAAGAATGATTTGTACTTCAGAGTACATATATATATAATATAAATAATCTTATCATTAGATCTGCGATTTGTCAGATTACAAGGTACTCTTCTGTAATAATTTCGGACTACTAGGCAGTACTCTATAATCCGACAAATACAATAGCAAATAGCAAAATGTTTGTCGTACTACTGGGGGTCCACTGTACATTGTTAAATATGAAAACATTGTCAATTGAATTTAGGTATTTATTAAAAATTATAAAAACAGGCACAATTGAGTTTATTTTTACACCATTCCTTAGAAAGCGTCACCCATTGATTCTTCAACAAACTTCTTGTAGATCGCCATAAACTTAGCCACAAATGCTTCAATATGGAATATTGCTTTGTTACCAAGCCTCATTCTATGTTCATAGGTGGCAGCGTGACTTGCAACTTGGCACTTCATAGACATATCACAGTTTCGTACTAACTCTTTCAAAAGTCCCCCAAAAATCATATCAGGAGGCACACCATGAATGATTAATTCATACAGTTTTTGTCGGACCTCACCAAGCTTTTTCGGTGTTTGTTCGGAAAGTATCAAAGCAGCTGTTTCTCTGATAAACAGCTGCCAATCCGGTTCAGGTATCTTTTGATCTGCGGTAAAGGGATACTGTTGGACTTTACAAGCTTCACACATTAGTAATGCTCTTCTTAAGTTACGGTCTGCAGCCTTGGCAAGACGCATTGCAAGCTCTGGAGGTATACTCAAACTTTCTTTCCTACAAACTAATTTAAGTACAGAGGCAATCTCGGTCTCTGTAGGGGCTGGTACTCTGATGGTCAGACAACGGGATCTGATGGCAGGAATGACACGAGATATAGAATTGGCGATAAGTATAAGACGACAAGTAGCCACGTACTTCTCCATCGTCCGACGTAAAGCATGCTGTGCATCCTTTGTCAGGTCATCTACCTCATTCAGTATAACAACTTTGAATTCTCTTTGGCCAGAGGAGTCTATCTGATGGGTTTGTGCTACGGTCTTTACTAGATCCATAATAACCACTCTATCGTGAATCCCGACATCAGTTGGGTTTACTTCAATGTGATAGTTGCTACTTACAGTCATTATTTCTACTTTCTTATTGGAAGGTGTTGTAAAAGTCATGGTTTCTTGCCTCAGTCGTTCAACGCCAGATCCGTAAAGCTCACGCAGTAGGCACATGATTCGAGTCTTCTTACCGGCTCCCGACGGACCGTAAACAAGCAAATGCGGGAAGTCACTTTGCTGAACCAAACTCTTCAATCGAACCGCTTGGTCAGTATGAAAATCAAGTTTCATCAAATCTCTCGGTCTATGTTTATCTACCCAGAGACTCATTGTCACAATTTATTTAGTACCTAGTTACTGAAATATTTTGGATGTTTTTAATTTTATTACAGCGAAAACGTTCCGATCGGTCAGTCACAAATTACCAGAGCGGGAAAGCCGGGAAACAAGTGGAAACGTTCCGTTGATGTTTGACGTAAAATATTGAATATAGTCAGGCATAAAATTATTTGATCTCTTTCTCACTACAGTAGAAATGTGATGGGCTATCCTGCTCTAGAAATAAGGTTTAATTATCGTCAACCCTGAACCAGGCCGTCAAAGTATTTAAGACAGCTAAACTCATATTGCCATTGAAAAAAGTGTGGAAAACCCGCACTTTTTACTCAAGGTTAAATGATTTTTTATTAATTTTTTATGTGGTATTTAAATAGATTATTAATTAATGACAGGTCTCACCTATAATTATGCGACTCAAAATTTGCCTACTGTATTTTAGATCAAGTAAAACGAAATAAATGTTTGCATCAAAAAACCTAAAATATTTAATGCTTTTTGTAACATTTATTCATTCTTTATTAAACTATTTAAAACTTCATGTGCACATGATTGGTTAAAACTGTCTGTGAAACTACTGTGACCTTGCAACTTTGAATAAGAATGTCATCGTCAATTTGTGTCAAGTGTCAATCAAAAATTAACTGTCAGTCTCTTGTCATGTCACTTGACATCTTATAACTCCCGATGACGGCAACAGCGTAAATATTTATTAGAAAATAAATCATTTGAATAGTTTTATTTAACTCATACAAATATAAAAAACACTAGATTCCTAAGTTACCAAGACTTAATTATTCAGTTGCATAATGATAGCATAAAGAAAGATGAGAATGTTATTAAATATTTTTCAAATCTGTTTTGTTTGTTTGAGTTATTCTTTTGGTGAAGAAATCAATCTATATGGTGATGCTGGAGAAGCATACGCTATAGAAGTTAATATAGGCCATCCACATCAAAAGGTAAGCTTCAACAAGTCTCGCATAGATTCTACAGTCCACAATAAAGAGATTAAAAGTAACGGTATTAAATTATTAAAAGATGCACTGTAGGATAATTTGGCCAGCATCCAAACGTTAGCTACTGTTTTTTACAAGCGAATGTGTTAAAAGGGATCATATGGAGCATCTTAAAAATAGATATTGCAACAGAGATACCTTGTGTTTTATTAATATTTTTTGTGTTCTATGGAATGAGTTCAAGGCTATTTTAATGAAATTTTTAACCCACACTTGATGATAATATAAGTGGAATAAGTACTTTTTAAGAAGAAAATAAATAATAATATTTTTATAAGTTTTGAAGGATGTAAGTACAGTGTTCATTATAATATATATATTTTAAGTTAGATTTATGATGGTTGTAAATGGGCACACCATAATTATGGCAGTATGTCCCCTCTTTGAGGAGTGGTTGGAAAGGCGTCCGGCGTCCTCACCTTCCGTATGACGCTGGTTCTCGCCGAACATGGTCAGTTCGGGAAGTTCGTGCAGAAGTAACGCCCGGATGCCACCACTGTGTGGACCGTCCGGAGGACACGGTGGAGCACACTGTAGAGATCGGGATCCCGATCTCAATCCCAATTTTCGAGATGTCGAGCAATGTGTAGCTCGCCGTTCGACTTTCCGGTAACCGTCCGGACCGAGCCCAAGTCGTCGACGATGCGTACTGTTCCACGCGCGCCTTAAGAAGATGTCAGTAAACCATAGGGGTCCAGCAGGGCAAAAGCCTACTGGGGCCAATGGTTCTGAAAGGAAGACTCCACCCTGGTATGAAAGGCAATGAAGGAACAAGAGGGGGTTTTTAGTCAGTAAAAGTCTGACATGCATTTGATGACTTTCCCAACTACAAAAAAAATGATGGCTATAAAGTTCTGGGCCATGATCCAAACCACTTAACATATCTTTCAGTAAAGGCAAAAGGATGAATAAAGAGCATCATTTTAATTTTATTATTAATCCTAATTAATAAGTTAAGGCCTCTCAGAACCAATCAGTTTTAAGATGATTTGTGGAAAACTTATTTTCTCAGCCAAAAAGACAGTGCTACTACAGAACCTCTATTGTACAAGAAATTAAATTCTTACTAGAAGATAATTAGTGAGAATTTGAGAACTAATTATCTCATTTCTAACTACAGTAAAATAACATTAGAAACTATACATAAAAACTTTAATTTAAATATAATCAATTTATAATTAAATGATTAAGTAATGTCATAAAAATAATTATGTAATTAAATTAATAACTAATTATGAAACCTGTCTCAGCTTCTCACAGGTGCAGGTGTTTCAAATTATAAAATTCCCAGTTTTTCTTTATTATAATTATATTAAATACGCCTAAACCTTTACTGATTATAACTTGTACCAATGTACCTCTCGATTCATGTGTTAACTCCAAAGGATCTTTAATAAAATAAGAGAAATAAGATAAGATAAGATTGCCAAAACAACATCAAATTATATATTATAATTATATGAAGTTATACAGACAAAGACAATGGCTTATCAAGGTTATCAATTAGTTATTGTGATTGTTTTTACAGTCTATTCATTATTAAGTAACATTTTTTTTATGGCAATTGAGCCAATTGCGGCTATTCTGCCAGTGTCACCTTGAGACGGCGACTCGGTGACTCGGTGACTCGGTGAGTCGCCGTCGAGCTAAAAACTTCGTGGTAGGTGTTAGTATGTGCTGGAAGGAAAAACACAAGTGGTACCATATTGTTTGATTCTTTAATTACTAATATCACAATAGGGCTGAATTAGTTATGTCTATTTTGGCCGCAACAATGAACAACAATGAAGCGCCAAAGCCTACTGGGGCCATGGGTTGACTTCCAAAAGCGATACCTGTGGTCCTGGAACGTAATGGTAAAGAAGGGACATAGGTGTGGTTTTAGTCAGTCTGAAGCGCCCTCGCGCTCAGCTCAAGAGCGAGAGAAATTATTAGATGATTTCCCACCCAAAAAAAAAGTACCTAAGCATTTGAAGTTTAGTAAAAGGAATATAAAAAGTCAATAGAAATATTACAATACAATTTACAACGCGACCGAAGTGATATCACGCACACACTGACACTGACACGAGAAGCTTGCCGCGATAGCACTAACTACTAATTCTTGGAAAATTGGGATAAATTTAGATGTGTTCCGTAATACTAGAGCGTGAGAAGTCAAGGGAATTTACTGTTAGACTGACAGACAGACTCTCTGAGGTACTTCTTTTTGACTACTCCATAAAACTCAGTTTTACCTTTGCAAGATGAAACACTTTAAGCAGGTCACCTGCTAGGACTGCGGACTGATCGAAAGAGTTACTGTCTTTACTGAAGGAAGACTGTAAATTTTAGTCAGTTAAAGTCTGATACTCCTTCTCCCTCTTCCCAGAGCGAAAGAAGTTTTTTGGTGATTTCCCACGTAAAAAAAGGACCTCTAGTCGAATGTAATTTTAATTATCGTGGTATACCAAGCTGGTGTACTTCGTAGATACTACATTCTTTAGCCAAAACAACTTTATTGATTGCTTTTAATCTTCCATAATATTTAAGGTGAAGCAATTGTTAGTTTTGTTAAGACTAGATGGTTCCTAACCCATGAAGAGTAGAAACTTCTTATGGCTATTTAATTGCTGATATCATACCTACTGAGGAAGCAGTTTTTGGTTTGTGGAAGTCAGACCATTGGTAGAATTCATACCATAAAAAAATATATTTATTTATGTTTTTTTTTTTATATTTAATTTTTTTTTTCGTTTTTCCAGTCTAACTTGAAAAATATCAATATTTTTTTCGACTTTCCAGTCTTTCTAGAAAAATACCAATATTTTTGTTGACTACAATATAGGATAAGGCTAGTAAGATAATTATAATTATAGTAAAGAATTCCTCATTACATATCTAAGCTTTGTATTTTTTTGTTTTCAGTTCAAATTACTCATAGATACAGGGAGCACAACTTTAGCCTTAGCATCTTATGCTCGGAATGACAGTGATAAATACTTCCATGCAAATAATTCAAGCAGTCTTTATAATAGTGGGAACAGTGTAAGTAAAAACTTTTTATTAATTAAAGGTCTCAATGTCGTGTTTCATATGAATGTACAAAGTAGTTAAAGAAGGTTGGTTCAGTATTTAGGTACTAATGACCTGCCCCAGCATTGTGGTGTTACTAAAACGCAGATCCTCACCGGATATGGTAAGTTCGGGAGGTTCTTGCACCTGACATAGGCGGAAGAAACCGCCGGGCGTCACCATTGTGCGGACCGCCCGGAGTACACGGTGGAGCATACGGTGGAGGTGTGCCCTATTTGGGCGGAACACAGCTGTGTCCTCGTGGGGGCGATCGGCGGTGGCAACCTCTCACGCCGGCCGGGCCCTGGTTTAGGCCATGGTCCGAACCGAAGGGAAATGGGCGGGGGTAGCCTCCTTCTGCGAAGCAGTAATGCTAGCGAAGGTGGCGACCGCAAGCGTAAAGAATCGGACATCCTCACGCCCTAACCTCCGGGACCTCGACCCCGACTATCAGCCCCGGATGGCGTGGGATTACGGACGACGAGCAATGGGTAGCTCGCTGTCCGGCCGTCCGGTAATCGTCCGGACCGAGCCCGAGTCACTGCAAACATAGTCATAGTCATGGAAGTGACCTGCAAAATGCAAAAAACTTGAGTAAATTTGATTTTTACGGGCACCCCTGGTGCTTCCCCCTTAACAGACTTCCTAAAACTGAACCTGCCAATTTTTGCACAGACTTCTAAATAATACCTGCATTTACAGATACAAGCCGCATATACTCAAGGCACATGGACTGGGCTCCTAGCTTCTGACTTCATACAGTTTCCATCTCTGACTGACATACCAGAAGTGCGCTCAGATTTCGCGCTCATTACAGATAGTCATGATTTCTTCACGAAAGCTTCAGGATGGCAGGTAAGCAGAAATATTAAAAAAGTATGTGAAAGTCGACACTCTGCACTGCACTGCGTGCTGCTCTGCTTCTGTTAAAGGTGGGGTTTGGTCGATACGACCGAACTTCTCGGCGAGGTGGTAGTGACATTTGAAAAGCTTGTCAGAATACTATTTGTTCCCGTAGTAGGTTCACTCCTGTGGGATAATTTTAAACTCTGTCACGGCGAATCCAGTGGCAAAAGTTAGTAAACTAATAATCTTTTTTTGAATCGACACGCACTATAATAAATTATGGGAATAACTCATGTCGTAGTAATGTTTTTATCTAGGTCAATCGCTCGGGGTGCGTCAGACTTACGTTTACGCACGAAAATACTTTAATTAATTCACATTTCAGTTACGCAATTATTCTCAATTGAGCTTGGCATAAAACGTTGGGTGGTTAGGTATTCAAATTATGGGATAAAACTTTCAGGAATGATGTTGAAGACATCCATGTACGATATTATACACGTCCTGTCTATTCATGGCTACTTTGAAATTTTATCAAATGACATAGTCCGCGGTATGGCATATATTTTGTTAAATGATAAATACATACATAAATGAAACTTGGTAAGTGGCTTCCGTTTGGAGAGTATACTACAGTTTGTTTGTATCGATGACTTCTTTCAACAGTTCCGCGTTTTCACTATGTACTAAGGTTTGGACTATGGTAGTTTATTGATGCTTTGTATTGCAGTTGGGTTAAAAAAATATCATCATCATAATTTCAGCCGAAAGACGTCCACTGTTGGACATAGACCTCCCCCAAGTGTCGCCATAATGAACGGTACCTATTTTGCGTCTTGCATCCATCGGATTCCCGTAACCCTTACTAGGTCATCGATCCACTTTGTAGGAGACCTTCTAACACTACGTCTTCCGGTACGTGGCGACCACGTACCGGAAGACGTAGTGTTGGAAGGTCTTACAGAATCTTTCGGCTCCAACGGCCATCCGTTCTGCGAGCAATGTGACCTGCCCATTGCCACTTAACTTTGGCGATTCTTCGTGCTATGTCGGTAACCTTGGTTCTCCTGCGCATATCCTCATTCCTGATTCGATCACGCAAAGAAACTCCGAGCATTGCCCTTTCCTTTGATCTTTGGGTGTCTTTCAAGTCTTCAATAGACCTCAATTGGAAGCGAGCACGTTTCAGAGCTATATGTCATCACTGGCAACACGCACTGGTCGTCGTTTCGTCTTGAGACACCGTGGTATATTGGACGAGAAAAAAAGTATACTTACAAATTATACTTTAACTATAATTAATTATGTTATACATCATCATCATCATCATCATCATTTCAGCCGAAAGACGTCCACTGTTGGACATAGGCCTCCCCCAAGTGTCGCCATAATGAACGGTCCTGTGCGTCTCGCATCCATCGGACTCCCGCAGCCGTTACCAAGTCATCGGTCCACCTTGTAGGAGGCCTTCCAACGCTACGTCTTCCGGTACGTGGCCGCCATTCCAGAACCTTTCGGCCCCAACGGCCATCTGTTCTGCGAGCAATGTGCCCTGCCCATTGCCACTTTAGTTTGGCGATTCTTCGTGCTATGTCGGTAACCTTGGTTCTCTTGCGGATATCCTCATTCTTGATTCGATCACGCAAGGAAACTCCGAGCATAGCCCTTTCCATTGCCCTTTGGGTGACTTTAAGTCTTCTGATGAGGCCCATTGTAAGCGATCACGTTTCAGAGCCATATGTCATCACTGGCAACACGCACTGGTCATAGACTTTCGTCTTGAGACACTGTGGTATATTGGACGAGAAGATCCCGCTCAGCCTCCCGAACGCTGCCCAGCCGAGTCGGATTCGACGATTGATCTCTTTCTCGAAGTTAGACCTTCCCAACTGGATCGTCTGTCCCAGGTAAACGTAGTCGTCTACAACTTCGAGTGTAGAGTTCCCGATCTTGATAGGAGTGGGTGCTACATGGCTGTTTACCATGACTTTGGTTTTGTCCATGTTCATTTTAAGTCCCACTCTTTCGGAAGCTCTACTGAGGTCACCAATCATTATACTGAGCTCCTCCGTAGTCTCAGCCATGACTACTATGTCGTCGGCAAATCGAAGGTGAGTGATGTACTCGCCATTGACATTAATGCCTAGCCCTTTCCATTCCAAAACCTTAAAGACATCCTCCATTGCGGCCGTGAACAGTTTCGGAGAAATAACGTCTCCCTGCCTCACGCCCCGCTGCAAGAGGATAGGTTTCGAGGTCTGGTCTTGTAGTCGGACTGACATAGTGGCGTTTTTGTACAAACACTTCAGTACTTCGATATACCGATAGTCAATTTGGCACCGTTGGAGAGACTGCAGTACAGCCCAAGTTTCAATCGAATCAAAGGCTTTCTCGTAGTCCACAAACGCTATGTTATACATAATTACCTTTATTATTAATAGGTGTCATAGAAGGTTTCTTTGTTATACTCTCTGTTGCTAGATAAGTACGTACAAGCTTATCAGCTTGGAAGGCCGCCGTAAATACATGACAGCCAAACTTTTTTATGATATTATCTACAACCACTTTGATACCATTAAACTCATGAGTAAGCTGTGTTTTTCAGTTTTCCGTAATGTTAATGTGTGCGTGCACCCGTTGTGCGTTACCCACATGAACTTCATGTAGGTAACTACTTCGCGCACAAATGCATGTCGGACAAATTCTGGCTTATATACTGCCTTATCCATGCGTATGTTCCCTTTATCTGCTTGTGCCGGATTGGTCCGACAAGTGTTTTCGTGTCCAATTCGCCTGGGTCGTGTGAAGACTGGTATGAAAGAAAAGGAAGTTAGTGATAGCATGACGAGTGACAGGGCAGAATGGAAGAAAAAAACCGTGTTGCGCTGACTCTAAATAACACGGGACAAGGGCAGGAAGATGATGATTCGCCTGGGTCGGGTGTACTCCATCTCGTTTAGCTCTTCAATTCCCATAGGTCATAGAAGAGCTGACAAGATGGAGTTTTTGGTTGTGGACCCTGGTAGAATAAACGTGAGTGTCTATCAGATATTTCCGATAAAAATAAAATACTAATTTATCATTTATACAGAGTACGGAATTACCGCGCCGACACTGTCTCTTACAGACGCAATTACTCATTATATTCGTGGCCGTCACTCCCTGATACGCTTGGATTGATATTCGATTGTATTGACAAGGATATCTCTAGTAATGGCTGCCAATACTTAACTATTTTTTAATCACTTCACACAATCACGGCTAGTGTTATATCCACTAAGACTACAAAGAGTGAGTGAGAGTCAATATGCGAATATTTAAAACAGCTACTGAACTTTATTCGAAAACATTCCGCCAAAAATTCCACTCATCTCCCTAATCCTTTCCCAACTAGCCGACCCAAATGTCGGCTTCCAGGCATCCGGATGCGACTGAATACTGTGTTTTATATTGACTGCCTATCAGACTTACACAACCCAGTTACTGGGCAACATTAACTCCTTGGATAGACTGATGGTCAGTCCTTCTGGCCTCTGACTACTGTCAAAGATCTACGAATGACAACCGGGATCAACAGCTTTACGTACTTTCCAAGGCACGGCTTGTCAGTAATGTCCTATATAAACTTAGAAAAGTACATATGAATTGAAAATTTCACATTGGTGATTGCCCGGTTTCGAACCCATAACCTCATGCATGAGAGGCGGGTCTCTTAACCACTGGGCTATTACAACACGTACTGGGCCATCACGACACCCGCCAAAAACTTCACTACAAAATAGTAAATGAGTAGGTTACTTCTAGGCTAGCGTATCCCATCGTCGACCACATTATCGCTTACCATCAGGTGAGATAGTGGTCAAACGTGCGCCTAATATAATTTAAAAAAATATTTTATCATCTTCTAATTTCCAGGGTCTCCTCGGCCTCGCCTACATGCCAGTAGGCGCTTGGGGCGCTAAGTCTGGCTCTGTCGAATCTTGGCTGGATGCACTCGACCGTAACGTGAACAAGCCAATGTCATTCCACTTGAAACTCTGTGGACCAATCAGCACGACCAATACAACGCATTATGGCTATTTTAAAGTTGTTGGTATGTATTCTTTAATTATTTATACAAAATCAAAAATTATCATCATCATCATTTCAGCCCTAGGACATTCTCTGTTAGACAATAGCCTCCCCCAAATATCGCCACAACGAACGGTCCTGTGCGTCTCGCATCCATCTCATTCCCGCGACTCTCACCAGGTCATCCGTCCACCTTGTGGGAGGCCTTCCAACGCTGCGTCTTCCGGTGTGCGGTCGCCACTCTAGAACCTTTTTGGCCCCACCGACCGTTTTTTCTACGATCAATGTGCCCTGCCTATTGCCACTTAAGTTTGGCATTTCTTCGGGCTATGTCGGCGACCTCGATTCTCCTGCGGATATCTTCATTCCTAATGCGATCACGCAAGGAAACTCTGAGCATAACCCTTTCCATTGCCCTCTGGGTGATTTTAAGTCTTCGATGAGGTCCATTTTAAGCAAGAATATAATAAAACAAGAATATGAACAAAGAAAGTGTGGGTCTCCCAGCGACAAGATGGGTAGTAGGTAGGTACAGTACGGTCGAAATATCTTGACCGCTCCGAATTTCGATCAATTGTGCAGTAAAAAATTTTAATAATCATAAGGTGGATGAGTATTGTGTATGTTTTCGAGTATCATGTGCAATATTTCGAAACGCTAACTTCAGATTGGCTGACATATTTTGACTGCACTGATCGTAAAAATCATGATTTAAAAAAATCTAATAAAGTACGATTTAAAAAAAAATCCTAAATAATCACGATTTTTTTTAAATTCTTGAATTTCATTATTTAATTTAGCTGTATTTTTGCGCGGACACAGTGCGTGGATTTCTCTTTTGTCTGACATGCAAATGCCAAGCAAAAAGGAAATCCCCGTGTGGTGTTTTGTACTTTTCGCTTGCAATTACGGTCTTACTTTTGTACTAACGAACATTCATTATTTTTGTTATTATATTGATTTCTCAGATTTAAACGACCCTAGTTTGTAACTTAGTTATAATTTCTAAACCTGTTCTTTTTTTAATGATGATTTCTGTGGAAGAAAGTGAAATGTTAAAATCAATGATTTAATCATTGATTTTAACATAAATCATGATTTAAATCAAAATGATTTATTCATGCCAACCCTGACTAGGTAATATTTATGCTATCTCAGTGACATCGACAAGTCACCATTTTTTTAAAGCGAATACGCCATAATTACGAATTGCTTTTTTTTTGCTTGCAGATGATCGCACTCCAAATTCAAATACCAATAACACATTCCGAACGCCAGTATTACGTCAACGATGGTATGAAGTAGGAGTCATATCAATCAGAGTCATAAGTTCAGTGACCCCTGAAACAAAAGAGGTGTTAGTTGAAGATAAGGTGAAGGATCCTGATGAAGATATGTGTGTGAACCTAAATAAAGTGAAGAGCATTGTGGACAGTGGAACTACTCAGATTAAGTTGCCGGATGAATTGTATAGACAGGTAAACGGTCATTCGTTCTGACTACCTTTATTTTTTTGTTACTGTTGTTTCTGTCAGTGGAGGGCGCCGCGAGAACACGTCAGCCTATGTCACTCAGTGTTAAAGTAATATCCACTGGTGAAAGAATGTTTTGACATCGGCACAGGAGTTCTTCAGTTTATTAATTACATACAAAAATCTAAATCTCCTCTTTGTTATCAGTATAGATTTAGCTATTTTGTCTTCATGCAACACAAAAGTACAAAGGCGGACTTAATGCCTTAGGCAATATCTATCAGTCAGCCTAGAGTGGTGACGATACAATATGGCAGATGCATAAAAAAATGTTCTTTGGTAGACCAGAATTCTTTTAATGGTATTTTTTATTTTCGAAGTTACTTACTTAATATTAAGCATGTTTTTAATATCATGCGGATTTTATCACGCATGCGGGTTTGGTCCGCACGCGTAACCCCCGCAAATGTCTATTTCACACAAGTATTTATTGTAATGCGTGTAATACGCACGCGGGACGCGTTTTTTTTGCATTTTGAAATTTTCTGCATGCGGAGCAAACCCGCATGCTTTATGAAATCCGCACGATATTAAACACCACCCATTTGAAAAAATATTTTAATTTTCGATTTTGGATAAAATTACTACTTGATAAAAAATATTTTAAAAAATTGGGTGAAATATCCAATTGAGGCCTTAAAACCATAATGAGCCTAAAACGTCGCCATGTACACACGGTGACTTTAATAGCGTAGCAGGGCACACTAACATGATAAATGTGTGCGTAAACGCTAGCGCGTGAAACACAACAGGTATTATCGTTGTGTGATACAAAGTAACTCGTTTCTACACTCACACTCTTGAAAAAAAAAAAAGTAGCCGTCTAAGTTACACGACGTATTTTCATATACAGCAAAAATTGGCTTCTGTTATTAATGGCGCTGTGGCGCAATGCGTATGATACTTAACTGACGAGTAAGAGGTCCCAAGTTCGATTCCAATTATCTGTTATTTTCTTTTTGTTTTACTCATGTTTTTTTTGAATAGTAATGTTATGGTTATTCTCGTAATAATTAAAATATTCGAAATATATTTTTGTAATTTTATACATATAAACTATGTATATTTACGAAATTAATTAACGAAATTTTTGTATATAACTTGTAATATAAATAATTTTATAATATATATATATATATATCATTTACGTAATATAACAATACGTTATTATTAATAGTTGACAATCCTTTCATTGTCAACTTTTTTTTTTTATTTTCGCAAACATTCACTTATGAAATTATTATAGTTATTTAAATTAGCAGCAAACACTTACACTTAATCTTTGGAAAGTAATTTTGATGATATGGGTAGGTAATCAGCAATAATGTTCACAATAATCAAGTAGCTGTGGGTATCAATACAAACAGAAATATTTCATCCCACAATAATTCACCTATTGCCGTTGCCATTAAAGTGTATCGAGTTCGATCCTAGCCATTGACAAAACATTATTTTCTATTTTATTGTAGTATAATGATAACGAAGTTTATTAAAGCTAAAACTTAGAATATTTGCTTTAAAAACGTAAGTGTATGAATATTATCATCTACCCACTTTATTAGTTATTTACTAAGAAATGAGTCGGATAATAAGTTAACCTGGCATAACGCTTTTGCCTATCACGATCGTGTGTTCTACAACTTACTCCGAGACAAAAAATAATTAATCGTTGTGGAAAGTGATACTTTTTACAAGTAATAATTAACATGTCTCATTTGTCTACACTTTTGAGGGCTGAGATAGTAGTATTATATAAACAAAATGTATCCATAAGTGAAATTTCGAGGAGACTAATGCTACCGGTAAGTAACAAATCCAAACTTAACATAATGCGAAATAATTTAACATTGTTGATATTTGTTAGGTTTTAACGTAATTTTGTGATTGTTTACAGAGGAAAACTGTGCAGTTTTGGGTGCATAGATATACAGCTGAAGGGACAATCGATGCCAAACGTCCGGGTCCAAAAGCAATTGCATATACGGATGCCAACCCACTGCATCGAAATATTGTTGCTACGTATAGCGCTGACGGCTTTGCTACAACAAGAAACACTGCGATTATGCACGACGTGTCTATGACAATTGTTCGATGCCACTTACGAGCAGCAAAAATTAAATGTCGCAAGCCTGCGAAAAAAATTTTACTGACGGCGTTGCATAAGGAAGAAAGGATGCGGTTTGCAAGAAAATTTATAGATTTTGATTGGTGCAATAACATAGTTATATTTAGTGATGAAAAGTGTTTTAAGTCAGATAAGGATGGGCGTAAAATATTATGGAGAAAAGATGGAGAACGTTACCATCAGAAAAATATTCTCCCATGCAGGTCTAGTGGTCGCATTACGTTAGGTTATTGGGGCTGGATGTCATCGATGGGTCCCGGTGAGTTAGTAGAGGTAGGGGGTCGCAATACCAGTCAAGGTTACTTGGACATCTTGCAAAATGTTATGTTGCCTACCGTGCGCGTGGCATACCCGGACGAGCATATTTACTTCGTGCACGATAACTGCTCGGTGCACCGCGCACGAATGGTGCAAGACTGGTTAAGTGTCCAAGAAAACTTGACTGTTATTGAATGGCCCTCTAAAAGTCCCGATTTGAACCCCATAGAAAATCTATGGGGTCACATGGTGCTCAACTGGGATTCATCTGATGTGAGATCTAAACGTAATTTAGATAATTTAGTGTCATCCATGTGGGAATCGTTTCGCGGCACTGACCTGTGTGAAAATTTGGTGGCTAGCATGAGAACGAGGTTACAAGAAGTAATCGACAATGAAGGTGCACCAATTAGATATTAATTTTGATTTAAATTGAATCCAATTATAAATATTTTTAAAAAGCTGTATTACTGTATGCTGTTTTTGTTGTTGTTGTTTTTATCATGTTATTGTTATTGAAATCAAGAGTTACGATACCTATCATAGTTCATTTTTTAAAACATGTTGATTGATATGTTATAAGTAAAAAAAAAGACTAAGAAGTAAGCTGTAGGTAATTATACTGTTGTTGTTATTATGTGACATGATGTTATTGTTATTGAGATCAAGAGTTGCGATATCTATCATAATTCATTCTTGATAACATGTTGATTTATGTCACTAATAAAAAACTTAAAAAAGTGACGTCCATCCTTGTCTGACTTAGAATATTTTCACTTTATATATTGTATTAAAGATAATCATGAACAGATTCGTTAATTGTGACCATTCCGTTTAATGTATGTAATTAATAAGTTGTAATAAACATAGTTGGATCGTTATCGCAGTTTTCTTTGTCACAATATTTTCAAAATATTTTAATTATTATGAGAGTAACTATAACATTACTATTAAAAAAAAACAGGGGTAAATCAAAAAGAAAATAAAAACAAGCAAACTTTTTGTTACATCAGACGATTGGAATCGAACTTGGGACCT
This sequence comes from Mythimna pallens, assembly GCA_961205895.1. Taxonomy (NCBI): domain Eukaryota; kingdom Metazoa; phylum Arthropoda; class Insecta; order Lepidoptera; family Noctuidae; genus Mythimna; species Mythimna pallens. The sequence continues at coordinate 15,425,227 of OY540834.1, forward strand.
CTTACTCGTCAGTTAAGTATCATACGCATTGCGCCACAGCGCCATCGTCAACTATTAATAATAACGTATTGTTATATTACGTAAATGATATATATATATATTATAAAATTATTTATATTACAAGTTATATACAAAAATTTCGTTAATTAATTTCGTAAATATACATAGTTTATATGTATAAAATTACAAAAATATATTTCGAATATTTTAATTATTACGAGAATAACCATAACATTACTATTCAAAAAAAACATGAGTAAAATAAAAAGAAAATAACAGATAATTGGAATCGAACTTGGGACCTCTTACTCGTCAGTTAAGTATCATACGCATTGCGCCACAGCGCCATTAATAACAGAAGCCAATTTTTGATGTATATGAAAATACGTCGTGTAACTTAGACGGCTACTATTTTTTTTTTCAAGAGTGTGAGTGTAGAAACGAGTTACTTTGTATCACACAACGATAATACCTGTTGTGTTTCACGCGCTAGCGTTTACGCACACATTTATCATGTTAGTGTGCCCTGCTACGCTATTAAAGTCACCGTGTGTACATAGCCATGTTTTAATCTATAAATTTTCATGTTTCAGGTTGTGGACGAACTAAAGAATGAATTTAGAAAATCTCAAGTGCTGATATTAGATGAATTCTGGAATAGAAGAGAGGTATATTAATATTTGTTATTTGTCTTCTATCACTATCACTCAGAATAATCCTATAGCAGTGGTCGTCATCCGGCCGTTCGGTAACCATCCGAACCAAACCCGAGTCAAAGACATGTCAGCAAACAGCAGGGGCCCAGCAGGGCCGACGAAACCACGGAACGGTTCAAAAAGGATACTTAAGGTCCTAGAACGCAAAAGGCAACTGAAGGAACATAAGTGTGGTTTTAGTCAGTAAAAGTCTGAAACGTCCTCGCACGCCACCCTAGAGCGCGAGAAGTCATTAGATGATTTCAAAAGAAGGGCTGCACTGCAGCTACTAGTGCTTGCATATCAATTTAAAAAAAAGGATTGTTTGAAAGAGTTACCATGATCCTGGAACGAAAAGGACTACTGAAGATATACAAGTGGCTTTTAGTTAGTAGCAGTGACACTTTTTCTCGCTTTACCCATAGCGAGAGAATACATTTGATGATTTCCCACCGAAAAAAGAACGATAAGTCGGTAGTGGTTTTTTTTTTTTTTTTTAGGTGGGAAAATCATCTTATGACAAACCCCGCTCTTGGGCGGAGCGAGAGATAGTGTCAGACTTTTACTGACTAAAAACCCACTCCTGTTCCTTCGTTGCCTTCGTCCCAGGGTCCGGGTTTCGTTTTCACACTACCCATGGCCCCAGTAGGCTTCGACCCTGCTGGGCCCCTACAATTGCTGACATCTCCCTGAGGCGCGCGTGGAACAATACGCGCCGTCGACGACTTGGGCTTGGTCCGAACGGTTACCGGACGGTCGGACGGCGGGCCACCCATTGCCCGCCGTCCGCAAGCCCACGCCTACGGTGGCCGGAAATCGGGATCGGAATCCCGGCGGCGGTTGGGGCGTGAGGACCGTTGCCGTTGCCTCACGCGATCGGCCGCCTCCTTTGCTAGCATCACTGCTTCGCAGAAGGAGGCGACCGCCTGCCACTCCTCCTCGCTCCGGACCATGGCCTGTACCAAAGCCCGGCGCGAGAGACCGCCGCCGCCGATCGACGAGGACACGGCGTTGCTCTTCCCAAGCGGGGCACACCTCCACCGTGTGCTCCACCGTGTCCTCCGGGCGAAGTCGGTAGTGGTAGATTTAACGATGTTTGTAGAAGTAGGGATTCTTTCTGAAAAATATCGATTTTTGAATCGATTTGAATCGAGGTCTAAAAAATCGATTCAGTAATATATCGAGTTCTAAATAATCGATTCAGTAATAAATCAAGTTCTAAAGAATCGATTCAGTAATAATTCGAGTTCTAAAGGACCGGTTCAGTAATAAATTGAGTTCTAAAAATCAATTCAGTAATAAATCGAGTTCTAAAGAATCGATTCAGAAATAAATCGAGTTCTAAAACATCGATCCGTTAGTTACTCTGCAGGTACTGAGTTCTAAAAAGCTCGGTAGCTGCAGGGCACATATTTTTCATGACTGGTGAGTAATCAGGTATACAACATTCGCATAAAAATTTGCTTGAGGAAAATAGGTAATTTGAACGTTTTTAAATAATAATATGGCATTCCATAGAAAAAAAAATCGAATGACGTTTTCATGTTTCTGAGATCGATTCACAGAAACGATCCATTATTTAATAAAAAATCGATTTTATTGACCTATAAAATCGATTCTTCGATTTATCGATCTTGCATAGCCATCCCTATGTAATAAGACTAGAATAGAAGTCTAGCAGTGGACCTCTTTCGGCTGAGTCCGACTCATAATGATTACTTTGATTTGTAGTTCAAAGATTTCGTTCAACTGATTTCAGGCTGCCTGTTGGCCGGAGCCTCAAGTATGGACACTTCCCTGGTTAGCCATAGACCTACTGAGTGCTGATGCCGATAACCAGTACTTCACACTGGAGATACCACCCCAGGTAAATAATATATAATTAAATCGTGCCTTATCACTTCCTCACTAAACCCGTTTTATTGCCCTCGTCTAATTATGAAAGAAAAGAAAGAAAGAAAAACTATTTTATAAATTATAAACATTGTTTAGGGAAAATATGAGTCACATCTGCGCAAAACGGGCTATCGCTCATTATAATGGCCACACACATATAGTGTGGGCCGGTGACGGTGACAAAGACGTCGGATCGGTATTGTGTGCTAATAGATTTCAGAATTTTTTTTTTTTTTTTTGGTTAAGTTAATAAACGGTAAAAAATAAATAAAAAGGAAATGTACACATTTGTATAAAGTGGCAACATTATGGTATTTCGAGGTACAAAGTGTCAAGGTAAAGTCCCACATACCTCCGTTGAAAAGGAAGGATCCTCTAACTAGACAGGTGTTTTGTTTAGTCCGTGCAATTGCCTGATAGTTGATTTCGGACTGTTCTATATGTTCTAATCGCGCAGAGAACTTCAATACCGCAATGCAAGATTTCGCATTTTGGTTCCTATGTGGCGTTATAGATGTCGCCACAGGTATATTGTCTTTAGTCTGTGCATTTCAATCAATCTGCCTAACCTTTTTTCTTTTTGGATGTTGCGGATCGATTTCTAGTTTACCGAATATCAGTATTTTATATGGAGCGAATGCCTATCTCACATCCAAAACCTAACAATGAGGATCAATCACATAATAGCAAATCCGATTTTTACTAAGTACACACGGTGACTTTGATAGCGTAGCAGGGCACACTAACATGATAAATGTGTGCGTAAACGCTAGCGCGTGAAACACAACAGGTATTATCGTTGTGTGATACAAAGTAACTCGTTTCTACACTCACACTCTTGAAAAAAAAAATAGTAGCCGTCTAAGTTACACGACTATGAAAATACAGCAAAAATTGGCTACTGTTATTAATGGCGCTGTGGCGCAATGCGTATGATACTTAACTGACGAGTAAGAGGTCCCAAGTTCGATTCCAATTATCTGTTATTTTCTTTTTGTTTTACTCATGTTTTTTTTGAATAGTAATGTTATGGTTATTCTCGTAATAATTAAAATATTCGAAATATATTTTTGTAATTTTATACATATAAACTATGTATATTTACGAAATTAATTAACGAAATTTTTGTATATAACTTGTAATATAAATAATTTTATAATATATATATATATATATATCATTTACGTAATATAACAATACGTTATTATTAATAGTTGACAATCCTTTCATTGTCAACTTTTTTTTTTTATTTTCGCAAACATTCACTTATGAAATTATTATAGTTATTTAAATTAGCAGCAAACACTTACACTTAATCTTTGGAAAGTAATTTTGATGATATGGGTAGGTAATCAGCAATAATGTTCACAATAATCAAGTAGCTGTGGGTATCAATACAAACAGAAGTAAAACCGAGCGTGCCATCCCACAATAATTCACCTATTCAAATAATATGTCTCCAGCTCAACTCGCAAACAAAATAAAACTCGTTTACTACTCGATATACACACACATATTTGTATATGTGTTTGCTACGAATTAGATAAAAAAATTCGCTTCGTTCATTAGATGGAAAATTAGCACTGATTATCAAGTGCTTGCTTGCCGTTAAAGTGTATCGAGTTCGATCCTAGCCATTGACAAAACATTATTTTCTATTTTATTGTAGTATAATGATAACGAAGTTTATTAAAGCTAAAACTTAGAATATTTGCTTTAAAAACGTAAGTGTATGAATATTATCATCTACCCACTTTATTAGTTATTTACTAAGAAATGAGTCGGATAATAAGTTAACCTGGCATAACGCTTTTGCCTATCACGATCGTGTGTTCTACAACTTACTCCGAGACAAAAAATAATTAATCGTTGTGGAAAGTGATACTTTTTACAAGTAATAATTAACATGTCTCATTTGTCTACACTTTTGAGTGCTGAGATAGTAGTATTATATAAACAAAATGTATCCATAAGTGAAATTTCGAGGAGACTAATGCTACCGGTAAGTAACAAATCCAAACTTAACATAATGCGAAATAATTTAACATTGTTGATATTTGTTAGGTTTTAACGTAATTTTGTGATTGTTTACAGAGGAAAACTGTGCAGTTTTGGGTGCATAGATATACAGCTGAAGGGACAATCGATGCCAAACGTCCGGGTCCAAAAGCAATTGCATATACGGATGCCAACCCACTGCATCGAAATATTGTTGTTACGTATAGCGCTGACGGCTTTGCTACAACAAGAAACACTGCGATTATGCACGACGTGTCTATGACAATTGTTCGACGCCACTTACGAGCAGCAAAAATTAAATGTCGCAAGCCTGCGAAAAAAATTTTACTGACGGCGTTGCATAAGGAAGAAAGGATGCGGTTTGCAAGAAAATTTATAGATTTTGATTGGTGCAATAACATAGTTATATTTAGTGATGAAAAGTGTTTTAAGTTAGATAAGGATGGGCGTAAAATATTATGGAGAAAAGATGGAGAACGTTACCATCAGAAAAATATTCTCCCATGCAGGTCTAGTGGTCGCATTACGTTAGGTTATTGGGGCTGGATGTCATCGATGGGTCCCGGTGAGTTAGTAGAGGTAGGGGGTCGCAATACCAGTCAAGGTTACTTGGACATCTTGCAAAATGTTATGTTGCCTACCGTGCGCGTGGCATACCCGGACGAGCATATTTACTTCGTGCACGATAACTGCTCGGTGCACCGCGCACGAATGGTGCAAGACTGGTTAAGTGTCCAAGAAAACTTGACTGTTATTGAATGGCCCTCTAAAAGTCCCGATTTGAACCCCATAGAAAATCTATGGGGTCACATGGTGCTCAACTGGGATTCATCTGATGTGAGATCTAAACGTAATTTAGATAATTTAGTGTCATCCATGTGGGAATCGTTTCGCGGCACTGACCTGTGTGAAAATTTGGTGGCTAGCATGAGAACGAGGTTACAAGAAGTAATCGACAATGAAGGTGCACCAATTAGATATTAATTTTGATTTAAATTGAATCCAATTATAAATATTTTTAAAAAGCTGTATTACTGTATGCTGTTTTTGTTGTTGTTGTTTTTATCATGTTATTGTTATTGAAATCAAGAGTTACGATACCTATCATAGTTCATTTTTTAAAACATGTTGATTGATATGTTATAAGTAAAAAAAAAGACTAAGAAGTAAGCTGTAGGTAATTATACTGTTGTTGTTATTATGTGACATGATGTTATTGTTATTGAGATCAAGAGTTGCGATATCTATCATAATTCATTCTTGATAACATGTTGATTTATGTCACTAATAAAAAACTTAAAAAAGTGACGTCCATCCTTGTCTGACTTAGAATATTTTCACTTTATATATTGTATTAAAGATAATCATGAACAGATTCGTTAATTGTGACCATTCCGTTTAATGTATGTAATTAATAAGTTGTAATAAACATAGTTGGATCGTTATCGCAGTTTTCTTTGTCACAATATTTTCAAAATATTTTAATTATTATGAGAGTAACTATAACATTACTATTAAAAAAAAAACAGGGGTAAATCAAAAAGAAAATAAAAACAAGCAAACTTTTTGTTACATCAGACGATTGGAATCGAACTTAGGACCTCTTACTCGTCAGTTAAGTATCATACGCATTGCGCCACAGCGCCATTAATAACAGTAGCCAATTTTTGCTGTATTTTCATAGTCGTGTAACTTAGACGGCTACTATTTTTTTTTTCAAGAGTGTGAGTGTAGAAACGAGTTACTTTGTATCACACAACGATAATACCTGTTGTGTTTCACGCGCTAGCGTTTACGCACACATTTATCATGTTAGTGTGCCCTGCTACGCTATCAAAGTCACCGTGTGTACATAGTGTGTGTATTTACTGAGCATTTAATTTTTTAAATGATTAAAATTCGTCAAGAAATGGTGGATTTATGAAAGTTTTTCTGAACGGCTACTTGGAAACGCGCGTTCTCGCTGTACTGTTTACGATGACCTCATCTGTCATGATCCGTGCGACGAACGGCTTGATCGTATTCATTCGCCGGTGGAGACCGATCATGACAGATCGTCGACCGATCGTCACAGCGAGTCTGTTGATATTTAAATAATTTCTTCACAGTATTTACTGGTTTTTTTTTAACGCTATATATCTTCATACTCCACAAAACTCATGACTGATCCTCATTGGGTAACACTGTGCCCCTTGGCAAGACTGGTGTCAGATTTCCTAGCTTCTGATTATCTGTAACATCTGTCAAAGATCTACAAAAGACAGCCGGGAGGTCTAAAGGCTAAAGGTTTTTTTTTCGGGTGGGAAAACGGACAAGTCGTCGACGGCGCGTTGTGTTTCAAGCAAATCCATAGAGTCACAACAGGGCCGATGCCCACTAGAGCCGCTGGGAGTTTCTGAAAAGGAAACCCGCGGTTTTAGAATGAAAAGGGCAAATGAAAGACACGTGTGTAGGTTTAGTCAGTAAAATTCTGACACATTCTCCCATTCCATCTTAGAGTGAGAGAAGTCATTAAATAATTGTCCAACTCTAAAAAAAAAACAGCTATTCTGTCCTTTTTTACAATATCATTATTTAAGAAGTACGCAAATTACTTGATCTCGAAGTTTCGTACGAATTGAACTGAGTGCTTAGGGTGTTTTCAATATCGTGCGAATTTTCATCACGCATACGGTATTGCTCCGCATGCGGGGCTGCTGCCCGATATCACGCCCCGCATCCCGCGTGCGTATTCTACGCATTACAATACATACTTGTAAGAAAAGGTCATTTGCGGGGACTACGCGTGCGAAGCAAACCCGCATGCGTGTTGAAATCCACACGAAATTAAAAACACCTTTAGTGTGAGTTTGTTTTACGTAAACGCGAACGACACGTGCGTGACGTTTGACGCGCCGATTGGCCAGCTCCAAGCTCTTGACCAATCGAGAGTCAAACGCGGTAAACGTTTCCGATCGCGTTAACGTAAAAACAACTCGCACTCGGCGCACTGGTTGACGTCACGTTTCTAATAGTGTATATTATTCGATGTTTTCAGAACTACATGCTAGTGGTTGGTGTTCATAACAGCAGTGACACAACTGGGACTGTGTCCACATACTGTTACAAACTTGGACTGGACTCGGGAGGCGAGGAGACGGTAGTAGGATACACTGCCATGGAGGGGTTACAGGTAAACACTAAGAACGGCTGGACCAATTTTAATAATTCTTTTTTGTTTTAGGGTAGGGTAGCGTAGGGTAGAGTTGAGCAGAGTAGGGTGAAGTAGGGCAGAGTAGGGTAGAGAAGTCAGTTAACGGGAGCGAAACCGCGGCCAAAAATTAGTAGTAATAATAATAAAAACCTTTATTTCAGACCATATAGATCCAACACATAACCTTCTAACCCATCCAAAGGCACAACAAATATAAAATCAAACCCTTACTCCCGGGAGTCTTGCATCACATTTTGAATTAACTGAAACTCTAACTAAAATAAATGCAACCAAGTTAAATAAATCATTCCCAAAGTTTTTCTTCTTCAATTTTCAGGTAACTTTCAACAGATCAGCTGGATGGATCGGCTTTCAAACATCAGACTGTGGTTCCAATGCTCGCATCACAGGCCCATACAACGCCTCTTTCTCCCTGAAATCAACTTGCCAACTTTTAAAGCCTGTCACAGAAACCGCCACATCTATCAAAGCGGCCCAATGGTCGTTATGTGTGATATCAATAATAGCTCTTGGTGTGATATTGTACTTACTAGCGCCATGCTTTAAATCTTTTTTTGTAAGGAGAATGCCAAGGTCGCAGCAGATTTCGTTGTCTCAGGCAGCTTTGGTTGAAGAGGAGTCCTCATAAGTTGTTTTTTGGTGAAATTCTCGTAAGGACTGTTTTACATAGCATGGATAGGATGACAGCAGGACGTAAATATGCATCTTTATGATATGAGAAAATGATAGGTAGCTACATTGTATGAATCTGACAGCTGTCACCCGCGGCATCCTATCTCAATTGTAGTGTAATCAATTGAGATAGGATTGTAGGAAGCTACAAATAATAGTGTAATTTATTTGTAGCTTCCTAACACAAAATGCAAATAATTTTAAATGTCTAATGCGCGTTGTTGTGAGTCAATCGATGCATGTCATGCGAAAGATATTACGGGACACAGGGTGTGTAAACTGTCATTGTGAACTGTCAAATAATAATAATATTTTTTTTGTCTCGATTCTGATCTCAAGGCACAACAAATTGTACGAATTTAATTTGAAGTTACACCCTGTATTGAATTGAGTGATATTAATTTCAGTGTAATAAAATTTTAGTAAATAGTTTGTGATTGTTGAGTAAATGTTTAACAGTGAAGATTTATCTCGAAAAAATATATCTAGAATTTGAGGACTTAATTGTCCTCAAATTCTAGATATATTTTCGCTGTTAAATTTGCTTACGAAGCAATTAATACGAGTATAAGTAAAAAGTCTTTAAAGTGTGATTTTCTTATTGTAAGTGATAATTAAGCTAGTGAACTACTAATTAAAGGTTCTGGGCTGCATTGTATCATTTCCTCTTGCATTGTATTTTATGTATTAAGTACGTACGATTTCAATTCCGAAAGGTGGGGACTTTCGAATCCGATTTCAGTTCTGATAATATCCAAAATTATTGGAGGTACAAACAAGTTTAGGCAAGTCGCGCGGGGAACCTCCCTTCCTCTGTGCCTTCTGTCAGTAATCGACACTTTCACTTGTTGTTTTGTTTCGTAGTTTTTTTTATTAGTTTGTGGAGGGTTTCATTTGACGCTACTGCGTCCGCCTCCGCCTCTGCCTCCGATTCCGGTTCTGATTCCGATTCCGGTATCGCTTCTGATTCCGACGTAACCTTAGTTAAAAACTCCGCATTTGAATTCGGTTCCGATATAACCACTTTTGTTACATCCCTAATTGTAATATAACGTTGATACACATAATAAGGACATGGAGGATCGCGCGATTTTCTGACGCAAAAATATTGACTTTGGGGACAGTTGACTACAACTTTGTAGACTATTTAAATTGTGTGTTAATAGTAATAAGTAAGGCGAAAATTATGTAGTTGATTAATGAACTGTGTGTTCGAGAAATGTCCAATTAATGTGGTCCAGACCTTTATCACTGTTATGTTATTAAGAATAAGAACGCTTTTGGTTTGAGCGAGAAATAGCAACGCAACAAAAGTGCTGCGATCTGTCGCCCAAATTGAAAGAGTCCTAAGAATGAATCTAGATATTCGTCTGTTGGTGAATATGTACAATTTGTCATGAATGACAATTTGTTTTTTTTTTTTTTAGCTTAGCACTGTTTGTGCATTTAGCCATTGTCTAGTATAGAAAATATTTGGTTTTTAATACGTTATACAGTCACTTTCTTTTCCATTAGAATGCGGATGTAAAACATTCTAATGTTTTTGCAGTGTTTGGCAGACAATGTATCGAATCGACCTTATCGGCAAGCTTCGCTGGGGTATTCAATAGTAAATAACATTTTCAGTTCCATTTTACCGAAATCATACCCGTTTCAATGATTCCACATATTGACTAGCTGTATAGATATTTGAGATACAAAACTCTACCAATTTTGTGTCACATTATCAATTTGCGAATAATTAAAACTGCCACTGAATTTCCAATGAAAAATCCCGCCAAAAAGCTCTTTTATAATCATCTTGAATTCTGAATTCAAATATATATGTATTGTTTTATTTGTAAATATTTTGAAAGAAGAAACTCATACCAAAATTCAAAAAAAAATCGGGGCATTTGTGGTATTTAAACTAGTTATTTACTCTAAAAGAGTAGCGTTTTATTTTTATAAGTCTGAATAGATAGGCAGGTGTTAGATTAGTCGAATATTTTTAATATCACTTTAAATTACACTCACAATTTAATATAGACTATTTAAAATTTGTGAAGTAAATATGTATGAAACTATCCCACTGTCAAAACTGTATTATTGTTTACATCAAAGTATTTTCTGAACAATATTTGCTACTAAAGATGGAAACATTTCTTAACTGTATTTTATTTTCAAGAAATTATTTTAATATACTATACTCCATTTGTTTAAGTAGTTAACTAAACGTAAACAATCTTGATATGTCTTTTTATTAAAAGAAAATCGTATAAAAGACAAAAAAAGATTATTTTAAATTTAGTTAATTACCAAACATCTTTATAGGTAAATAACAAATTGTAAACATTATTAGATAAAATTTTTAAACAACTTTTAGATAAAAGACACGTCAAGATTGTTTACATTTAGTTAATTAGCTAAACAGATGGAGTATAGGTGCACTTTTGAATCTGCAAAAAAATCAGGACGTAATTATGTTAGTGATTCTCGAGCCGAATTAAAAAAAAAAATGGGATAGGTATATTTTTTCTTTTTTTACGCAAATCGGTAAAATGCGTTTTGTAGAATAAATGGGCGGAGTCTCGTACAGGCTGTAGAAACCCATGCACACAGTGTTATGACGGGGGATAAATCGTTAAAAATCTGAAATAATTAGTACTATTGATTTATTGACTAGGTATTTTATATGATTATTTAAGAGTTATAACAAACTCCTGAAATATTTTACAGATTAAAAACTGCACTTTATATTATAATTATAATGCATATCAAAGTAATTTAAGAATCTTATAGAACTGATCTCAATTTGTAATAAAAATAAACAAAAAATAAGTTTTAATTTAAATGTGTAAGTACTTACATAGAATGTTTACATCTTTTCTAGCAAACCGGAACTTTTGTAAATATACACAGTTATTATAGATATCAGTATTCTGGCACCTTCTAAATTTTCTAATCAGCATTTTGCCATATTTAATATTGTCACAAAGATTTACATAAGTATTCATGCTTAGTATTTATCTTTGTATTAGTAGGTACTAAGTTTTTATTCGTGTTTTATTCATTAATTAGTCGTTTAAAAGTAATATATGAGTACATAGTAGTCTTTTGATAGACAGATTAAAGGCCTATATGTAGTAGGAAACTTAACGGTCCTAAAGGAATATAGCCCTGTGCCCAACTCCAAACGTACGCGTAAAGTTTAAGGGTTAAGTCACATTGATGCAGAGATAAAGCTAAAGACAAACTGAGCCCACAAATGCCACGTATGTTACGCATTATGACAGACTACTTGCGTGAGACGCGTGTGACCGCGCTGCGTATGCTAAGCATGATACTAAATCATCTGTTTTGCAAGCAAGTTGAAGAGTCTAGATGTTATAATGCGTACAATACGTTCTAAATAAGAATAGGATCGATTGCCATGTTGTGACGCCACGTCATACTGTCAAATCGCAAGAAATTGGGAAAAATTTAAGAACTCTGAGATGGGCAAAATTTAAGAACTGGATTCTGATTACACTTTTTTCGTTCACAGTTCGTAAACAAATTAAATTTTAAAATTTTCTTGTTTTGGTCACCATAATAATTCTTCGATTTGACAGTATGACGTGACGTCACAACATGGAAATTGATCCTATTCTTATTTGGAACGCATTGTAGTATTCGTGGGCTCAGTTTGTCTTTAGCTTTAAACGCTGAAAATGTTCATAGGATTTTGAGCTCCTATCTCCACAATGTAACTTACACATTTCTAACCGAATAAAAGAGGCATGTAAATTCGAACATTGGGAGGTCGAGAGTGATCGTTTTTTTTAGGTTTAATAAAGTATAGTATACGTAAATAACAAGAAAAATGTTAATGAGTTGCCAAAATGAAATGCGATAACGTTGATTGTCTATTGCATAGATATGCGTAATCACTCCATAGAATTATTATTGTTACTATTTTTAACCGACTTCAAAAAAAGGAGGAGGTTCTCAATTCGGTTGTAGTTTCTTACTTTTTTTTATGTTTGTTACCTCTCCGTCGTTTATGGACCGATTTGCAAGTACTTTTTTCCCCTAAAAGGACATCACAATGAAGGTAAATATAAATAAATAAATGGTTCTGAATAGTTATGTTCAAAATGGTTTCATCGAAGTGATTGATGATGATGGTAAAGCCAGAAGGTAGGCACTGGAACTCCGTAATTAATCAATGTAACCTAGTCGTGTTTCGGCTTATTAGAATTGTCATAAGGTGCACTTTGGCTATAAGGTACTATCGAACTGATCTGATGATGAAGCCTCGGTGGATGGGATCTTCATAGTAAAATAATGTATCCTAGCAGTGTTTGGGTTCATTTCAATTGTCATGAGAGTACTCTAGCTATAAGTGTATCACAACTAAAAAGTGTGAAATAAAAACAATTTAGAAAAAAAAAACCGACTTCTCTACATAAAACAAAACACTAAAACGATCAAAATAACTTTAATATCGGAAGTTGGTGTTAAATAACAAACAAAACCAGAAATACCGAGATCCAAATTTTTTTCTAAAATTTTTTTTTTAATGTTTTTAACAATATTCTTTAAAACAAATGGCAGCTTGTTGACGTGATATTTGACAAAAAACAAAAACATACATTACAATAGTACCTACATATAGTATATCAGTAGACCTAAGTACTTAATATTAATATTTTGATGATATTGTAATTGACTAAGATTAATTTAATTAATAGAAATTGTCATATTTTTCTCAATACTATTGAAAACATTAGTCGTCGATTTATTCGGTTAGTCATTCTGACTAAGATGTCATTCTGAATTCGGAAGTTGCACAAGTATTTTAATATTGAATATTGCAAAAACTACAGTTTTAGAAAAGCCGCAATTACATTTTTATCAACATTTTTTTTTGCCAAATTCTAAAGCTAATAATGTACTCCTATATTCTAATTTTAAATTAGCTTGATAAAACTGACAGCAGTGGACAATGTCTAGCTGTCGATGAACAAGTTTCGCTGTCATTAAATCATTGTTTAAGCTGTCACTTTGACCCATCTCATTATAAATTATGGTTTAAGTGACTTATTTAGTATCTAAAGCCTAGCGACCGGCCTGGCGATTAACGAAGAAAAATCAAAGAAATACAAACGATATAAGTAAGCCGCATTTGTCTTGAGGTGAGAAATTATCAAATAAATAATATATAATAAATCCTCGCGCTCTGGGTGGGGCGAGAGGGAGTGCCAGACTTATTACTGACTTAAACCCTCAGAAACCTTCAGTCGCCTTTTGCGTTCCAGGGCCTCCTTCCGAACAATTTTATTTGTAATGCCATTTAAACGTTTCTGTGTACTAGCAGCATTAAAGAAACTAATAAACTATTTTGTTGGTTCCATCCAATAGTGATAAAACCATTGTACCATTGCCATTCATAAATTACGTCACACCAATTTCATTCATTTTTTTCTTCTCTCGTCCTTGTCACAGTTGGTCGCATTTGTGAGCCTTCCCCTCTCGTGTGACGTCAAATATTTTGCAATTTTACATATTGAAATGATTAAATTAAAATAGCAGTTCCTAATTTAGATTAAAAAATCAAACGTTTAAAAAAAATTAAAAGACATTCGACGACACCACAGAGAGTTGAAAATATTTTTAAAGTCGTTCGTTTATAATAGTTAAAATTTCGCGTTATAATATTCAGTAGATCACGAAACTTATGACCCCTCCCACCCCTTATCACACAATGCCACACTTCGTCGAACCCCTTTTTTATCTCTTAATGCATACGTTAAGAGGAAGAAAGGGTTTGACGAAGTGTGACACCACAGCGTCATTTATGGGTGGCCCCTAATTACGACGTTTCAATCGATTTACCTTTGTAACTTAGAGCAAAGAGTGTCTGCACAATTTTTTTCTCAACACTCAAAATTTTTTGCAAGTCAAGGTTCAGTTTTACCAAGGTATCAATCATTTTTTTTCTTTGATGAGAAAAACAGGAAAACAATTTGGATGGTGGTAAACAAAACAGGTCGTCCATGGCATTAAAAAATAATAACGCGTGCTAAAACGATTAAGAAAAAAATGAAGCTATAGTTGTAAAGATATGTATGTATTATAAGAATGACGAGACAGACTAAAGCCATACCTACATTATAGGATAAAATGTTCCCCAACATAACGCGCAACGCTGTCAAATTGACTAACAACGTGTCCTGCGTCACGAATGTGTCACAAAATGTTAGGGGACAAGTTAAGGGACACTTTGCAACGTTGCGCGTCAAGTTGGGGGACACTTTGTCCCCTAATGTATCTGAGGCTCAAAGAGGTTGAAGTAGAAATTTAAAGTCCTAAAACTTGTATTTACTGACTGTTTATAGGCATAAGTTTTAAACTTTTTATTGTATATTATAACATTCTGCGTTCCAACGAAGTACCTACCAAGCATGGAGGAATATCCTATTTTTGTCTCAATTTATTATAATTTATTATTTTCGTGATAGCATCACATACAAATAAGCAAGCACCTAAGTATATTTTAGAATTTACATACATCATCAATAGTAGTTATAATAAGACCTTTAAGGAGGTACGTATTTTTTTTTTAATAAGAAACTCTTACTTATATGTACTTCGGATCGTAGTATGTATTAATCAAATCTATGTAATTTATGATATTATGATATTTTTGTTCTCGATTATTTGATAAAAATCGGTTTAAAAATTGTTTTTGGAATTGGTATGGTCAGTAGTACAGTAGGCCGGACGTCAATTGTAACAAAGCCAATATAAATTAGCCTGTTACTCTAGGTCAAAGCGTTACCACCGACTTGCGGCCGACTGTACCTACCGTAGAGCGTTATTTTCATCTGTTTAATGTAAATTATGATGACCAATTTAGGCAAAAGGGTTAATGCTAATAAATTAAAAAATATATTTACAATTAATTAAATTGATCTAACTTTTGTGGTTCATTTTGCTTTTCATTTAAAAACTCATTCCTTTCTAAATAAAAAAAAAAATGACTTCATTTATCAACTCTTAGATGACCATAGTGTTCTTACTACAATACTTTGTTTACATAGAGTATCTGCTTATATGATCTCGTCATAGAGTAGGTAAATAAAGACTTCGCGGGCCATTTCCCATGCTTCACAATAATCTTCGAAATTCAAATTTAAGTTTTTTTTTTTGCATTTTGCAGGTTAGTGTCAATCAGTTAACGTTATTATGTTAGTTGAATTGAAGCTATTGATTGGCTGCCATAATATGTAGGTATGTATGTATTTCATAAAAAAAAAACTTGTTTGCAGAATTAAACGAACTGAGAGGGTTGTAGGTATTTATTGAAGATTTTAATGATTACAATTCCGTAAATAAATACGTGTTACGGCCGCCAATCATATTTTAATTAATATACAACTTGACACAGCTTTAAAATGCATAAAAAACCTAAGAAAATTTTAAATCCCTGGCGCTTTTACCTTACGGCTTCCAGATTTTTCGAAGTGGACTCAGCGCCCTTGCTGGGTCCACTGATCATCTACACTAATATTGGCTGATTTTATATTCACGCGAATGATTTATTAAAAAACTGCACAAATTTAATACACTGTACCTACAAGGCGCAAAATAGTCCTTTTAGGGTGGTTTGTAGATGAATGGAACATAGGTACAATTAATCATCTATTGGTGACCAACCGCACGTTAATGCGGTGCGGCGATGAGCAAAGCGAAGCGGTGGCGAGTAGTTTCTTATGTTATCTTTATTCCTGATGCGATCACGCAAGGAAACTCCGTGCATAGCCCTTGCCATTGCCCTTTGGGTGACTGTAAGCTTTCTGATGAGGCCCATTGTAAGCGACCACGTTTTAGTGCCATATGTCATCACTAGCAACACGTACTGGTCATAGACTCGTCTTGAGACACTGTGGTATGTTGGACGAAAAGACACCGCGCAGCTTCCCGAACGCTGCCCAGCCGAGTCGGATTTGACGATTGACCTCTTTTTCAAAGTTAGACCTACCGAACTGGATTGAGTTAGACCTATCCTACTGGATTGAGTTAGACCTATCCAACTGGATTGAGTTAGACCTACCCAACTGGATTGTTTGTTCTCTCACAATAATAAAAAAAGTACCTAGCATCAATAGCATGACCGTGAAAATGTGACGTTATAAGCTTGTAGAGGTTGGGAGCATACCCATTGTGCCCACAGCTGTTTTTTTTTTTAAGGTGGGTAATCATCAAATGACTTCTCGCGCTCTAAGGTGGAGCGCGAGGGCGTGTCAGACTTTTACTGATTAAAACCTATGTTCCTTCTTTATTTATTTATTGAAACTTCATGCAACACAAAGGTACAAAGGCGGACGTAATGCCCTTTGCTACTTTGCCCATTGTGTTCCAAAACCACGGGTTTCTTTTTCGGAAGTCAACCCCACAACGGATGGATGCCCTAAACGGTGGATCCGTGTTTGTACGGAAATACAACGGGAGAGATAAAGGGTAGGTACTTTACATCGTCGGGTGCAAAGAGAAAAAAGGTTATCTGCAATTTTTTTATAATTTCAGTACATTGCAAAACGCAAAAAAAACGCGTTCCGCGTGCGTATTCCACTCATTACCATAAATACTTATATGAAACTAGCACTTTGCCCGAGACTACGTCCGCGCACATCGCGTTTGGACTTCAACCCTTAAAACACTTCCAAACTTAAAGAGTAGATTGTAAAAGTTTATCACAATTTAATGAGATAAGGTTTTTATAAGCTTTCTTTATAAACAACATTCCTCGTAGTTCTAGAGGGAGCTGCCAGAATCACCAGACTGCAAGATGAGCTCACGCGCGAGCATGCCACGTAGAACTGCCCGTGCGAGAAACAGGGTTGGCGCAGGTCAACTCCAGCATTCACGGGTGGTGAGCCGCATACGGCGCCTGGGCCTGGAGGTGGCTCTCAACAAGTCGGAGGCAATGGCCTTTCATGGCCCCCGACGGGCGCCACCGCCGGGATCACACATCGTGGTCGGGGGGGTCCAAATCGCTGTCGAGTCTACCATGAAGTACCTAGGATTGGTTCTCGACAGCCGGTGGGACTTTGGCCCTCACTTTCGGCAGCTGACGCCCAAGTTGATGGGC
The DNA here is from genome assembly GCA_961205895.1 of Mythimna pallens. Taxonomy (NCBI): domain Eukaryota; kingdom Metazoa; phylum Arthropoda; class Insecta; order Lepidoptera; family Noctuidae; genus Mythimna; species Mythimna pallens. The sequence continues at coordinate 15,442,841 of OY540834.1, forward strand.
GCAGCAGGCGCGCTCGCAACGCTGCTTCCCAATCTAGGGGGCCCGAGCACTGCCTGTAGACGGCTGTATTTGGGGATCGTGCGATCCATGGCCCTGTATGGGGCCCCGGTATGGGCTTCTGACCTGACGGCCGGCAGCATCGCAATCCTGCGAAGACCGCAGAGGGCGATGGCCGTCAGGGCTATCAGGGGATATCGTACGATCTCCTACGAGGCGGGTTGTGCACTGGCCGGATCTCCGCCCTGGGAACTGCAGGCGAGAGTCCTCGCCTCACTGTACCGGTGGCGCGAGGAGATGAGGACGCGGGGTGTTGAACCGATGCAGCGCGAGGTCGAGCTGCGTCGGTCTCAGCTCCAAGAGGTCATGGTGGCGGAATGGCGGGACAGGCTTCTGCGCCCTACCGCTGGCCTCGCCACCGTCGATGCGATCCGACCAGTGCTCGACGAATGGCTCGGGAGGAAGCACGGCTCCCTGTCATTTAGGGCGACGCAGATGCTCTCGGGGCATGGCTGCTTCGGGAAGTACTTGTGTCGCATAAACAGGGAGCCGGACGCTCGGTGCCATCACTGCACCGACTGTCGGGAGGACACGGTGCAACACACACTGGCAGAGTGTGCCGCATGGGAGGAGCAGCGCCGTGTCCTTGTATCTGAAGTGGGCCCCGACTTGTCGCTGCCGGCCGTCGTTCGTTCGATGGTCGGAGGCGTCGAGTCGTGGGATGCGGTGATCTCCTTCTGTGAAGCCGTAATTTCGCAGAAGGAGGCTGCGGAGAGGGAGAGAGAGGCCGTGGCCACTCTTCCGTGCCGCAGCAGGCGAACCGGGCGTCGGCGGAGGGCAGACAACGCCCTCTTCCAGCCCCCATAAAGAGGTCCGGAGGGATGGTGGACTCGGGGTCGTCCGCCGTCCCCCATCCAGCAAGACCTTAGGCGGCGGCGCGTAGTGTTCCACGCGTGCCTCTATTGGACGTCGCGGGGGGAGGACACCTCACACTCCCCGCGGGCTTGAGGTGGCCCGCGTAGGCGGGCCGGCACTAGCCGGGGATCATGGATGGCGCATCAGCTCCCACAATCCCCGGTCCAAGTGTGGGAGGGAACACCGAGGTGGTTTTTAGTCAGTAAGAGTCTGACAGACCCCTTCGTCTGCCCCAGGCGAAGGACATCCATGAGGATTTTCCACCCCGGCAACAAAAAAAAAAAAAAAAAGGTCAACTCCAGCAAATTTAAGGGTTTGGCCCTGTGATTTATTTATTGTCATCGCAAAGCAAACTTTCAAAGGAAACTATAGTGTATAGTGTATAGTGGAATACGCGGTATGAACACTGTTTCTCCCTGTGCAGACCTAGTTAAAATAATAACCTTAACAATATTGCGATGCAATGCTTTTACTTGCATCCTAGTACCATTACATAACTTCGGAGGCTTCAAATTCCTAAGCAACATCACGGGTGTGCCCACACGCAGTGCAAGTTTATGGTATGGAAGGCCGGCTGGATTAATAGTGTTCGAAATTCAACCGGATAATGGACTGCTTCGTCTGCATTTACCACCGTGTCTATTGAACTATACACTATAGGCGTCAATTTAGCTCTTTCTCTTAGCCATTCATTGGTTTGTCTTTTATTTGAGCCACATCAGGATAATTTTTTTCAATCATCTCTTCAACTGTACTTACTACCGCGCATAATTTTTCAGGTATGACTATAACCCCATCTAATTCTTGGTACTTGCCGTTTCCTAATTGGAGTAAAAGGTCTGAAAATTCTCCTGCAGAGACGTCTCCTCTGAGATGTACTCTCATATTTTTAGTTAATTTAAGAATTTTGGTATAGGGCCATAAGTGAGATCTTTTAATGCATGCTTTCATTTTATCCGCTCGTGTCCCTTTTGGTATCGTTTTTAACTTGTAACGTTTGACGAAAATAAAAACTCCTGCCAGCAATACTGTCATACCACCCATTAAGTTGTCGTTGCTTCGTATGTCCTGTAGACTTCTATTTAATGCTTAATTAGCTCTTTTGTGCGCCATTGTCCTTTCGTCCCAGACTATTATTTTTGCTTTACGTAACAATTGGGCAAGATTAATTTGCTTGGAAATGTTGCACATTGGCGTCTCTACATTTGATAAATTAAGGGGCAATTTCAAAGCAGAGTGTGCCGTTCGACCACCTTCCAATAACTAATAATGTGCAGCGATCCCAGAAGACGCGACCGTCAAAGCGATTCCGCAAGTACTTCTTACTTTTGCTAAAATTAAATTGATAAGGTGTGTTTCACCAGTCCCACCTGGTGCATCTAAAAATAATATTTAAACTGGAAACAATTTTTCTTTAATTTTTTCCACCGAGGGTTGCACGTGAAGGTGACAAATAAGTCTGGGCGACCATAATGACGTACATAAGTCCTGAGTTCGCTCGTGCATGTATCTCGGCCCACCGGTGAAAAAGGACGGTAATACCACTATTTGACCCAGCTGATGAGCGTCAACATCTTGTCTACCGATGGCGTCCTTAAGGTGGATATAGCTATCGGACCGTAACTTTGCCTGATTATTTCTAATGAAATTCAGTCTCAGTTTTTGCGTACTAATCTACCAAATATTGGCTAAAATGAGCATCAAAGTAAAGATGGTAATTTTCCTAATTTGCCCTGACCATGATGTAGTATGAATAAAAGCTCGATGCTGACACTGTCTTTTTCTGAAGTAATTTTGTTTCCGGGTCTCGCTGTGGAATAGCAATTGAATAACCGTCTTTTCCGTGGCTGAACATTACAGGATATTGCAAAGCATCGTATGAGCGATGTATTTCACTAATTATATCGTGACGCTTGAACTGTTGATCTAATAACACCAAAGCAACTTAATTCATTTGTGTGGTGTTTGTTTTTCGGCATGTATAACTAACTTGAAAGTTTTACAGGAGGAATGAATTCTGTCAATGGTACTCTTCATGTCCCTGATATAAGGATTGACTTCGTGGCACATTTTTTGCAGTTGTTTTATTAAATTTGGTTTTAATTGCGGGAAATTACAGCATCTTAAATTTACTTCTCTTTCATCGTCAGCCACGATAAATTTGTAAAAACTGAGCTGTTTGACCAGGTTCTGACAATAAACTGCCAATTAAACTTGATAAACTTGTCCCTGTACTTTGAAGGTTGGCATATATCCATCTCCACCAACTTGTTTCCCACCAAACGACGTCATTTGGAAACAATTGTTGTATTTACGAATGTTCGAAATAAAATGTTTATGATCAGGATGGAGATCCATTATCAAACTGTAAAGGGGTTCGGGAGGTGTACTCAATAATTTGAGTTAAACTTTACCGCTGCTGCAACACATCTCAGGAGTTTCGTCCTTCCATTTAAACGCATTACACCAACAACATTTATGATTCATATCATCAATTGAAACTACATTATCAAATTCGTAATTTATTTCAGGTTTATACATTCCTAAAAGATACTTGATCTTCCATGGCCGTATAACAACACGCATATTGAAGCGGAACTGCACTGATCTGTGTACTTCAGGATGCGCTTGCTGGTAATTTTCAGCGGCTATTTATCATTTGGTATTTCGGTGTGTTTTTTGATAATTGCATACAGCTTTCCGGTGTGCCAAAGAATTATTTTCAGAGTATATTTGCTGAGCTCGTCTAACTTGAATCTTCCTTGTTTTGTCTGTATATCTGGTCCTCTTTTTTGTGATGCCGTCATGGACTGTGAAGGAATGTCCGTAGAAATGACTGAATATGAATCTAAGGAAGTTAGTGGCACAATATCAGGTTCTTCATCATATTTCGTTTTCTTCACATTTATGTTTTCCTCGTCAGAATTAACAACGCCTGTAGGATTAAGTTCTTCATATGAAAAGTAAGCATCGAAATGACCATTTGAAAGATTTTGTGTAAAGCGAAGACGTTTTATCGGGTAACCTGGAGTACCTGCATTTACATACAATTCACCGTTACGATAAACTTCGAAAATACCATACCAACTAAATCTTACATCCAGTTACTTATCTTAATTTTATTATTACTCAAAATGTTACATACAAAAGACTGTTTAAAAAATATTGTTTTGTAATTAACTTTAAGTTTTCGTTTGTACCAATTTGTGTCAGTAGATGTCGTTGTGCGTTTATAAATCACATAATTGATACGTTATTATAGGATTAGGTTATCACAATGGAAAAAGAATAAGATATTTTATACAAACATGGATGATAACATTTCACCAATACAGGGATGAATGTTGTATTATTGTTTGAGAAAGTATTATATTAAATAATTTTTTTTACCCACATTTTTGTGTAAAATAAACCACTGTGTAAAATCTTTTCGTAAAATAATAGTCGCTATTTGCTCTGTAAGAGCTTGTTTTTCTAATTTCTAACACCGAGTTGCGAGTAAATTAGGATGCGCAGTAAGACTTTAAAAATCCTGAACACGATAAAGAACACTTGACTCGACCCTAAACCGTAATTTGAGGGTAGTTTTGGAAATCTTTATTATTGATTTAAAAGTGTATTCGTGCAAAGTTTCAAGTTTATTAACCCAAGAAATAAGATTCTCCCATACAAACTTTAACACCCCCTAAATCTTGCACTGGGGGGTTGTACTGAAAAAAAATATCGTAAACTTTATAACTAATTTAGGTTAATATTTGTACTAAGTTTTGAGTTAATTGGCACACGAAAAAAAAAATTGCATACGTACGAAATCCCACCTTTTTACCCCCTTAGGGGCTGAATTTTGGAAAATCCTTTCTTAGTGCTCGCCTACGTTATAAAAGGAAGCCTAGTGCAAAATTTCACGCTCCTAGTCCCAGTAGTTTCGGCTGTGCGTTGATATGTCAGTCAGTCAATTTCTCCTTTTATATATATAGATGGACATTTGCGGGAATTACGCGTGCGTTGCAATCCCGCATGTGTGATCAAAACCGCGCAATATTAAAAACACCCTTAACCTTCCTCGTGAAGCAATCTTTACGAAACAATCTGTCTATTGGTGAAAAGCGCGTGCAAATCCAGACAGTAGTTTTTGAGTTTATCGCATTCATACAGTCAGACAGACGTGGTGGGAGACTTTGTTTTATAAATTGGTATCTAACTAGCTGCTGCATGTGCATCCCAACCTCACATAAGGAGCGCAAACGTGGTCATTAACGAAACGTCAAAAGTTCGCACTCGGGGTCTGCCAGCGAGCAATGGTACGAAGTATGCTCGGAGTCAAAAGAACAGATCCCATAAGAAACTGTATACTTCGTTCCAAAACACAAATCGCAAACGTAGGTAACGCAGCCGCCAAACCAAAATGGAACTGGGCCGGTCACATCTGCCGCATGTCGCAACTTTGTTGCGACATGCGGCAGACTGGATTCCGAACAGCAGGAGGCCCAGAAGGAGATGACGTGACGATTTGGATTCCTACCTTACGGATTGGCCAGAAGTAGCTAAGGACAGAAAAGAATGGAATAACGGAAGGGAGACCTTTGCCCTGCAGTAGGACAAAACGGGCTTATAATAATAATAACAAAATAATGCATCATTAAAACTTTAATGACTAGGTATTTTTTCGTACTTACCTATTTATCGTAGACTGTGAAACCATAAAACCTGTAACACAGTAGTTAGTTTATATAACCCTTGCGATACCTACCTACTAATTAATCTAGGTAATAATATTTGCACACATGCAAGCAAATGCTGTTAATAAAGCGCTAAGTTAGGTACCTTTTCTATACATTACCTACTATCGACCAGGGTTTCACCCGCGTCTTTGCTTACTGCTCCGCTTTTATTGCTCGTAGCCGGCGTACTGAACGTTTTTTTTCAATTCGTACCAGCCTGGCTACCAGCTACTTGGCTAGGGGGCCAAGTTACAACTGTTTCGTATCGATTCTCTTTCTTTGATCGCTTCGAGTCGACCCCGCCTCCTATTCCTTTGTTCTGACCACGTGACTTAGCGTTGAGATGACGTCGATCAACTCCACCCTAGATCGGGGGAAGTCAGATGATTTCTCACCTCAAAGAAAAATGTCATAGAGTACCTGCCTAAACTGATATTAATTATGTTCCGATCAACTTACGATACAGCACACACGACATTTAAAAATGTGTATGGTGCTGGGTCTGATAAAAACATAGTTAGAACGGCGGTGTGTCGTTGAATCCAATAAAAAAAATCAATCTCACAAACTTGCGGGATCCCGCAAAAAAGGTGCGGGATCCCGAAATTCAGGATCCCGCGTTTGCGGGATTGGATTCACAGGACATGTCCTCTCGCTCCACTCAGAGCGGGAGAAGTAATTTGATGATTTCTCACTAAAAAAAAATCGTACCGTCATCTTTGTTTGTATACATTGTATGCAAAATTGGTCTATTTATTCTTGAAACCTATAATTATGCACCTAGTTATGCCACTTAATAAACAATCTAGCAGACGTCAAAACAGGAAGCTGATAGAGCAAAATAATTATATTTTAATTTCCTATCGCCTAGGCTGAGCAAAAGCGGTAATTTCCTTGAACTTAAGAACGAGATCGCATCGGAAATCAATATACTCTTCGATTTCCGCAATGATAGGTAGTGAATTTAAATAATTTCCTGACACCTCTTGACCTGACTGACGTCGGTATGAGATTCGGTGCGGAGGGGGGGCGTGTTATGAAGTAGGTACCTACTCGGGCTTCAGTTTCCTTTAACGTGGAAGTGGAAAATTATTGTATGGTACAAACGCCATAAACAGTGGATAAGTGGGGGGCTAATGAGTCATATAGATATATAGTTCTATCTCTTTCTCGCACTAGAATGGTGGCATTAACATCCTGCCTGCACCGATCCGTCAATTGAGAGATCTCGGAAAACACGGTTGCAGAGTGGTCTCGTGTTGTCAAGTCCAGTGAGTTAAAAGTTCCCTATCAGGCGATACACAAAAGAGCCCCTGGTGATAGTCTTTTAAGATGACTGATGCCTGGTTGTAATGTCGTCAACAATTCTCGCCCTTTTTCTTGAAAACCGGGCCATATGAAGCTAACTCCAAGCTTTTTTTTTCGAGGTGAAACCTTCAAAAGGCGCCCACACTTTGGTGATAGGTATGTCCGGGAAGTGTGGGATTTTTACCTCAATAAAACCACCCCGGTGATCACCATCAGTACATATAGAATGGGCGCCGTTACCTCTTAAAAGACCAATTCGGAACCCCCTCTGTGCAACGCCTGTTAGGGTACATCCCTGAGGAGACTGTACAACGGTCTCCCCTGAGCCTCTTTGTGCACGGCAGCACGTGATCACTGTGCCACCGTCTTCCTTGGAATCACTCGATGGGCGGGCAGAGTCCCCACTCTGTGCTAACTCTACCCTAGTTAACTTACCTATTATAAGGTCCCTTTTATTAAAATGATCTCTATGAAATATTTCAAGCGAAGGACGTCTAAGCTGGGCTGCAGAATTGTTAGAAAGAGTTACCTTGGCTATAGCAATTAAAGGAACAAAGATGGGTTTTAGTCATTAAAAGTCTAACACTTTCACTGCATCCAGAGTGTGTGGGGTTAGTTGGTGAATTTCCGCACAATAAAAAAAGTTTTTCAAAGCTACAATGAAAGAAGAAAGAAAGAAAACAATAAAAAAAAAGTTTTTTTTTTCGCATTGTGTGTCGCACGACTGCGCCAAATAAGTCGAGTCCAGCATAATGCCAGACAACTGCGTAGCAGTTTATCAACTAAATCTTGCTTTGAGTAGGTACCTACATAGATCTACCTATACCTACCTAGTACCGGTAGTCTACATTCGCCTCACTAAATCCTCTTTAAAATTTAAAATTGACCCTAATTCTTTTACCGCTACGCAGTATCGTTTCCAGCCATAAGTGTAACATTCACTGAAAAAAATATTCATTCAAATGGCCCTCGAGTTCGATTAAATAATTCAGTCGTCAAGCGTTTTGCCGCAATTTGCATTGAAACGAGATAGAACAGAAGTCGCGATTCGAAACTGAAATTAAATTGCGATTATACCGAGATTGAAAAGAATCGTGCCTAATGCCCTGTAGTCGAAAGAAATTTAATTTTGTACGCGACAGATTCTTTTATATTACTGCAAGTTGTTACGGATTTTCCAGATCACTTGAGGGTAATGGTATTAAGTGTTACATGTTTAATTAAGATAAAAAAAAACCGATCAAGTACAAATCGGACTCGTGCATCAAGGGCTCCGTACAAACGTGTACGGTATGGTGTATGTAAGTAGTTTGATAGACAAATCGAGTCTCGAAGATTCGTCCGAATCGTAAAAAAGTTATTATTTCGTGATGTGAACTAGTGGATAAGGTATATTGCTCGCAAAGCAAGATGGTCGATGGGACCGAACGGTTCTGGACTGGTGACCGCGAACCGGAAGACGCAGCGTTGGAAGGCCTCCCACATGGTGGACCGATGACCTGGTGAGGGTCGCGAGAATGCGTTGCGAGACGCACAGGACCGTTCGTTGTGGCAACGCATGGGGAGCCCTATGTTCAACAGTGGACCTCTTTGGGCTTTTTTTTTTTTCGAGTGTGAAAATCATCTCATGACATCCCCCGCTCTTGGGCGGAGCGCGAGATAGTGTCAGACCTTTACTGATTAAAAACCCACTCCTGTTTCAGTAACTATTAACACTGAAAGATTATTTAATTACTGCGATTAATTATTTAATTATTCGTATCTATTTGCTTTCTGAACTTGGCAAGTGATGCACTTTGGACTTCAACCTGCCTTTTCTTAGAAGAATAAAAACGTAATCTGTTTTGCTTTATACAAAAACTGGAACTTGACAGGAAGAACAGGTTGGAGTAGTGTTTTTATAGCCTTGTGTTGTTATTATTTCTGATCGACTGTAAGTCTACTTAGACTTCTTCTAAAGTAAAAGTAGATTTATTGGTTTAGTCCCATCTCATCAACTACTGATTTTATTTGTCACGCCCACGAAAAATTTCATGGAAAAGTGATGAGATGAGACTAAAACCAATTAATTGTATTATACTAATGAATACCTAATAAAAACAAATATTTTCTATGATCTAGGTTATATTAAGAAGGTAGGTACTGTGGTGGAACAAAGTAACTTTCTGCCAATTGTTTCTCCGCTTTTTTCTTCTGAACCACTCGTTGGATTTCGATATGATAATAACTGATAGAAAAAGCGACGAACGGTGGGTGAAGGTTTGTTTATGTAAATTACATTCGGCCAAAGCCGAGGCTAGTCGCTAGTAAATTATAAAACGGTGACACTAATTGAATATCCCCGCCATCAATATAACTAACTAGCGACCCGCCTCGGCTTCGCACGAGGTGCAATGCTAATATATTTTATACACTCGTATAGTACAACGTTCACAGCTTTTTGTCATTAGACAATACAAACATGTTTTCTTTAGATGTTACTCTTGAAAGAGCGACATATAGTTGGCCAGGTGAAAAACAATGCTGAAATCTAATCACCTGCAGCGTTGAAAGTTTGACCCTGCGATTTATTAATGGTCATTGTAAAAGATATATTTACTGGAAATTGTAGGCTTTTAAATTGGAACGGTAAATCCGATGGTATCAGACGAAGTCGGGGAATCAATACATCTTCCACATACGGTGAGTATTGTGCACTGTATTATGAAGGTTTTTAGTAATTTTGCCAGCAAACGCGTGCCATTGCAAAGTTTAGGTGGATCAGGTTTCTTAATAAAATAACAGGACAACCTACTTTCAACAACATTTTGTGACGGGTTTATTTACTTTTCGGTACATATTTTATACATTTTTAAATATTCCTTAAAACACATATCCAAAAAAAACTGGGCAAATGCGAGTCGCGCACTTAGGGTTCCGAACAAACTTAAATTTTCGAATGATTTTCCAAATTGTAAAATGTATTATTTTTTTTGTGACGTAGGTAAAAACAAATTTACTGTTTTCCGATTTATTCCTATACCTGTGCTATAAGACTTTGCTTTATGCCAAATTTCAGGATTCTGGGTCAACAGGAACCCTATGAATTTTGATTCCTTTGAGAGTATTGAAATATACTTTTTCTGCGATATAAACCGCCGTATCTCTTTTATTCGATATCTTAGAAGTTTGATTTTTTCACAGCTTCAAGGGTGGGCACGCCACAATTATGGCGGTAAGTCCCCTCTTTGAGGCGTGGTTGGAAAGACCTCACGGCGTCCTCACCTTCCGCATGATGCAGGTTCTCACCGAACATGGTAAGTTCGGAAAGTTCCTGCACCGGATTCGTGCGGATGACACGCCCGGGTGTCGCCACTGTGTGGAACGCCCGGAGGACACGGTGGAGCACACGGTGGAGGTGTGCCCCGCTTGGGTAGAGCAACGCCGTGTCCTCGTGGGGGCGATCGGCGGCGGTGATCTCTCGCGCCGGGCCTTGGTACAGGCCATGGTTCGGAGCGAGGAGGAGTGGCAGGCGGTCGCCTCCTTCTGCGAAGCAGTAATGCTAGCAAAGGAGGCGGCCGATCGCGTGAGGCAAGGGTCCTCACGCCTCAACCGCCGCCGGGATTCCGATCCCGATTTCCGGCCACCGTAGGCGCGGGCTTGCGGATGGCGTGCAATGGGTGGCTCGCCGTCCGATCGTCCGGTAACCATCCGGACCGAGCCTAAGTCGTCGACGGCGCGTATTGTTCCACGCGCGCCTCAGGGAGATGTCAGCAAATCGTAGGGGCCCAGCAGGGTCGAAGCCTACTGGGGCCATGGGTAGTGTGAAAGCGAAACCCGGGGCCCTGGGACGAAGGCAAAGAAGGAACAGGAGTGGGTTTTTAGTCAGTAAAAGTCTGACACTATCTATCGCTCCGCCCAAGAGCGAGATTTGTCATAATATGATTTTCCCACCTAAAAAAAAAACAAAAACAGCTTCTAGGGACCACAGGCCTGATATATGGCTTTAATTTGAACTCGATACCCCACGCGTTCTTGATATAAAGGGTCTTGACAGACAGACAGACAGACAGACGGACGGACAACAAAGTGATCCTATAAAGGTTTCGTTTTTTCCTTTTGTGGTAGTTACTGAACCCTAAAAACATTTTAAAATATAAAAAATAGTAGTCCACTCACCACTGGTGTCGGGAACAGGTTCCATGCTACCGGTGGCTAGGGCTCCAAAGACAGAAACCTCCTGACAATGCCAGCTGCATCAAGGAGTAGGTACTTCTGTATCATTACTATTATTATTTATGACATCATTTTAATTATTATTGTAAATAATAATAATTTTTCATTTATTTCAGACATTGTCCATATCAAGTCAAATAAAACATTGCAAAAATTGACATTAAAATTACATACAAAATGTAATGTTTTTTAAAATGTTTGTTGTATTATCTCTATTAATTTATGTGTGCCTATAATTTATACTGTAAGTGTAAGTTGGTATAAATAAAAATAAATAAATAAACTTATATTTTAATACCTACCAACGTACTTTTTTTTTTTTTTTTTTTTTTTTTTAAGGTGGGAAATCATCCAAATGACTTCTCGCGATCTGGGTGGAGCGCGAGGGCGTGTCAGACTTTTACTGACTAAAACCACACCTGTATCCTTCAATTACCCTTTGCATACTAGGACTACGGGTTGCCCTTTCGGAAATTCTCCGCGGTCCTAGCTAGCGGGCATCGGCCCCACTGGGCCCCTACGGTTTGCTGACATCTCTTTGAGGAGCGCGAGGATCACTACGCGCTGTTAACGACTGGGCTCGGTGCGGTTAATTACCGAACAGCCGGACGGCGAGCTACCCAGTGCTCGACGTCCGCAAGCCCGCGTCTACCGTGGCTGGTAGTCGGGGTCGGAATTACGTCGGCTAGGGCGTGAGGACCTTCGTTCCCTCACGCGTGCAGCCTCCTCCTTCGCCAACATTACTGCTTCGCAGAAGGAGGCGACCGCCTGCCATTCCTCCTCGCTCCGGACCATAGCCTGAAACAAGGCCCGACGTGAAAGGTCGCTGCCGCCAATTGCCTCCACGAGGACACGGCGGTGCTCCGGGGTGGTCCACACAATGATGACACCCGGGCGTTGCTTCCGCTTGAATCCGATGCAGGAACCTCCCGAACTTGCCATGTCCGGTGAGGACTTGCGTCATGCGGTAGGTGAGGATGCCGTGTTGCCGCTCCAGCCACTCCTCAAAGAGGTGACTAACCGCCATTATTGTAGCGTGCCCAGCACTGGGTTGCGACAGTCGCCGTCGCCATTCCACCATGAGATCCCGCCGGAACTCGGTCCGCCATGCCGCGACTTGGCGCGGCAGCGGAGTTTCGCCCCGGCGTTGCATCTCCACGCGCAAATCGTGCATGCGTGCAAGGACTGTTGCCTCCAAATCCAATGGTGGCAGGCCAGCAAGAAGGCTCGCCGCCTCGCGGGAAATCGTGCGGTATCCCCGTATCATCCGAATGGCCATGACCCTCTGGCAAGCGTTCAGTATGGCCGCCGGTCGCCTTTGCAGTGACGGCGCCCATACCGGCGCCCCGTAAAGGGCCATGGACCGAACAATTCCCGCGTAGAGCCTCCGGCAGGAGGCGTCTGGACCCCCAAGGTTGGGCAGGAGCCGCTTTAGGGCAGCCGCGGTCCGTTCCAGTTTGGGAGTCAGACGTCGAAAGTGCTCCACAAAGTTCCACCGACTGTCGAGGACAAGTCCCAGGTACTTCATCGTCGACCCGACGTCGATGCGAACCCCTCCTACCGTTATTTGGGAACCCGGTGGTGGCGCGTTCCGAGGGCCATGGAAACACATGGCCTCGGACTTGTGCAGTGCCACTTCGAGTCCCAACTCCTGGATCCTATCCACGACTGTCGCAACCCCGCGTGTCGCTAGTTCGGCCGCCGCCTGGTGCGACTCCCCCTGCGCCAGGACCAGCGTGTCGTCTGCGTAACAGACCACACTGACCCCGTCGGGGAGGTCGCCGCGCAACACGTAGTCGTACCCGATGTTCCACAAAGGCGGTCCTAGTACCGATCCCTGCGGAACACCGCACGACATCTCTCGCCGTCTCCACTCTCCCTCGTGACCGGGGTAGATGATAAACCTGTCCTTCAGGTAGGCCTCGATCAAACGACGGAGGTAGTCGGGCACCTGGTGATACCGGAGTGCCCTCCTAATGCTACTCCAGGGCAGGGAGTTGAAGGCGTTGGTGATGTCCAAGGACACCACCACTACGACCTTGCCCCGGGACACTGCATCCCCCGTCGTGAGGGCTCGCACGCGCATGATGGCGTCCACCGTGGAGCGCCCCCTGCGAAAGCCAAACTGGTTGTCCGAAAGATCCGGCCCCACCCGCGCTAAATGCGCGACGAGGCGGTCTGCAATTACTCTTTCAAAGAGCTTGCCCACCTCGTCGAGCAGCACTATGGGCCGGTATGCGGACGGAGATCCCGCAGGACGCCCCGGCTTCGCTATAAGGACCAGTTTCCCGGTCTTCCAACGCAGTGGGAACTGGCCCCTCTCCAAACATGCGCTAAACAGCCCTCTTAGTCGAGGCCCGAGTTCCTCCATGGCCAGGACCCAGGCTTTCCCAGGCAAGCCATCGGGTCCTGGGGCGGTATTTTTAGCGTTTAGCCTTCGTACCGCCACACTCATCTCTACCTCGGTCACCTCCGGAGTGTCATGGTCATCGCCGTCGTGGTCCGCGTCGGACACCGCGGGAGGCGGAGCCATTGGCGGGGAAGAATGCTCCTCGCTCGGAGGGAACAGAGCGTTCACTACGCCCTCCACGAGCTGGGGCCGGAGACTCTGTGTCAGCGGGGGAGCCCAGGCGCGGAGCTTATCCCGCACCATTTTGTAGGGGCGTCCCCATGGGTCTCCGTTCAGAGTCCCCAGCCAAACGTCGCGGGCCTGTAGTTTGGCTCGCCGTATCTCCGCTCGGAGGGTGCGCTTCGCCACTCTGTATCCCTCGTACAGCTCCGCCTCTATGGCCTCCGCATCCGGAGGGCGGATGCGGCGCCTGCGGTGTCTGGTGTACCGGCGCCGTGCGGCAACGCATGCCTTGCGCAGTTCCGCAATCTCCGGCGACCACCAGTAGACCTGGCGCCGGGCACGTCCTGGCCGGACTCGGGGCATTGCCACGTCGCATATTTCCGACATGGCCTCCCGGAACCACTCCGCCTCCACATCTATGTCAACAGGCCTGTCCGGTGCTGACACCCAGGCCTGGACGATAGCGGCTTCCAGGAGGAGCTCCCGGTCCAGCTGCTTTAGTGCCCACCGCGGACCACACGGGTTCTGTCGGACCGGCGCGGTCGAGGTCTGGGCGGAGACATCAAACCGGATGTACCGGTGGTCTGAGTACGTCTCCACCCCCTCCATGACGCGCCAGTCAATGACGCGCGGAGACAGAGCGGGGCTTGCGAACGATATGTCCACCACGGACTCGCCCTGCATCCGCACGCATGTGGGGACAGAACCCCGGTTTAGGACGACCAGGCCTGACTCCAGGGCCCAGTCCTCCACCATCCGGCCCCGCTGGTTCGTGAACCGGGAACCCCAAGCCAAGTTCTTGGCGTTGAAGTCCCCGCAAACAACCACAGGGAGGGATTGAAACCCGGCGACGACGATGTTCAGCTCCATAAGGGAATTGTGGAGATCGGCGAGAGTTCGGTTCGGGGAGAGGTATACACCTACCACTGCGATGTCCCCGAACCGTGCTGCCACGCAACCCTGTCCCTTTTTGACACCCTCTAGGGACGGGGTTCCGGCGGCGGCTGACGAGATTAATGTCACCGAGCCGTTCAGATCCTGCACCCAGCCAGCCCTGGGTGGGACGTAGTACGGCTCGGTGACCACGGCGATGTTAATCGACCACTGCGCCATGCTCTGGAGCAACAGATCCTGAGCGGGGGCGCAGTGGTTGATATTCGCCTGGAGGAGCCGTAATGGAGCAATTATAGGCAGTCCATTACAGTCTAATCCCGAGCCCCCTGTGAGGGCCCTGCCGCGGCAGTTGCGGCGGTGGCCGCAGCGGTGGCTGCGGTGGTGACGGCGGTGGTGGGGGAGGGCCTCTTGCCCTTACCCCTGACTTTGGTTGGGGGAACGCAGTTCCTGCTCCCAGCCCGGTGGTCGGCGGGCTTGCCAGCCGCTGCACACACGTAACAGTGAGGTGCAGCGTTACAGGCTACGGCCTTGTGGCCAGTCCGACCGCACTGGAAGCAGTGATCGCTTCTGTCTACCTCCGAGGTGCAGTGGACCCCTGCATGGTGGCCCACTTGGCAACGGAAGCACCTCAGAGGTTTGGGCTCCAGCAGCTTCACCTGCGCTGAAACCCAGCCCACCAAGAGCCTTCGGCCCTCCCCAGTTATGGCCTTGGCCGCCGACACGGGGCAGGTCACCGTGACGGTTCGCATGCCCGTGTTGTCGGCACGGATAGTGCCTGCCCGCACCTGGTCGCCAGGACACTTTCCCGTCCTGACGACTGCTGCCACCACCTCGTCCTCCGTCACGGAGTCGTCCAGGCCCATAATACGCATATCGATGCATTTCGTGGGCCTGGATACTCGGGCCACCTCCGCGTCTAGGGACGCTCGTATCCTTTCCGCCAGAGCGTCCGCGGTGGGGCCGCTGTCCGCACCAGGGATTTCCAGCATGCGGCCTCCGGTTGCAGTGGTCCTCATTCGTAGGCCCCCGGCGATGCCTAACTCGGTGAGGTCCACCGCCCGCTTCGCCTTGGTCATCACCTCGTTGTAGGTCGCGCCCTTCTTTTCCGCACCTGGCTGTAATGTGATCACTACAGCTGCGGATGTCGGGGCGCGAAGTCTAGCAGCGAGGGCCCTCTTCTTGCGCTGCTGCCGCCTTTCGCGCTTCTTGGCCGCTCTAGCCGCCTTGCCCTCCCTTTTCTTCTCTCCGACCACTTGCCATTCGGCGTCGGCCGGAGAATCTACAGGCTGGGATAGCGAAGGAGGCCGGCTCACCGCCATAGCAGGAGCTTTTGCCGCCTTGCCTTTTTTAGGAGGGGGGGCAGGTTTCCTCTGCTGTTGCTTAGCGGCCGGGGTTGGCCTCGCGGGTTCCGACACCACCGTAGACCCGCGTTTTGCTTGCCCCGACTGGCCCGGCTTGGGCGCAGCAGCTGGGACCGCGGCGGCGGCGGCGTATGACGCCACCTTCCGTTGGCCGGAGGCCGCAAGCGGTGGGCGCAGCACGATGCCCTCCAGAACGGAGAACTGCTGCTGCACTCGCTGCTGGAACTGCTGCTGCTGCTGCTGCTGCTGCTGCCTGAAGGCAGCTAGCTCCTGCCGCAACAGGGTCAGCACCTCGCTCTCTGGCTGGGGCTGTGACCGTTTGCGTCCTCCATTTGGCGTCGTCTCGGGGCCAGCTCCTCGGAGACTAGCCAGGTCCGCCTCGAGCCGCCCAATCCTCTTATTGAGGGGCTCCAAGATAGTGCCCAGTGCCTCCGTAATTGAGGCCTTGCCTTGGGAGATAGCCTCCCTCTTCCTTGACTTCTCCCTTTTTTTAGACACGCTTGTTAAGGCGGCGACCACAACTTCGGTAAATCTGGCCATCGCCTCCTCCATGCCATCTGGCTCGCTTGCAGAAGGCTCCGAGGGACTGCCCTGACCGCTGATTGCCCCGGAGTGGTGCCCCTCCCTGGCGGTTTCCAGGGATCGCCTGGCTGCATCCTGGGCAGTGAGCCCCCTACCCCTTCCTGTCTTGCGACCCGCCCCCCGCCCAGCGGTGGAGATTTTACGGGCCGAAGCCTCATCAGAAGACGACCCCTGACCGACTCCCGACATGGGGCGCTTCCGGAGGAACTGGTTCCTCCTGGGAAGGGTGTCTGCAACCTCCCTTATCTCCGGGGTGAGCGAGGATCCGGTATCGGAATCCGACAACGCGTCTCCGCTCACCTCCCTAAGGCCGAAGCTCCTGCCGGCCTGATCGGTACCCGCTGGCGCCGCGGATGTGCTAGGGGCGGGTCCCAGGGACTCCGCGCTACCGGCGGGTGAGCCACCCTGGCTCAGTGCGTCCACAGAGGACGGTACGGGGTCCGAAGACCCGAGGCGGTAATTGCCCCCCCCAGAATACGAGGGGCAGCCCGAGCTCTGCTCGGGGAGGGATTCTCCTGCATGCAGGTACCCTCCTGGGGTAATATTATTTTTATTACTCGCGCTCATGGTGGTGCTGAACACAGCTTTGCCTTTTTGTCAATGGGGTGGGGTCCCCAATAAACACGTTCGCCATCATGGTCATGTCTGATATGCAGACATGTACCAGAGGCGAACCCACTCTCCAAAACCACTGCCCAAAAACACCAACAGCTGTTGGTACCGATGCCTTTGGACAGCGCACCCTCCGTGGCGGTCCGTCTGGACTCCGCCCTGAGTGTGTTCCTCTTGGTCTGGTCTCTCACTTGAGGCCTTCCGGCATGAGTAGCTCTACCGGCATAGCCCTCAAGATCACAGAGACACGCAAGCCCCACCACGACGACAACGTGGGAACACAGTTGGTGGGGACCTACCAACGTACTACGGGCCTAGTAGGTTAAGTAGGCTCTTTTGAGCTGAGGACTACTTTAGATTCTGAATCCGTCAGAATCTGAAGTGAGAAATGAGTTCGGAGTGAATTGTTTTCAAAGTTTGGAGTTAAGAACGCATCAAGCCCTACTAGAATGACCTGCTGGATTAAGTTTTAGTCAGTAAAGCTAGAACTACGACGAACGACGTCGCGTGGCGTGGATCTAGTGTAGCTCTACAATTCTAGTTTCTATATAAAATGTATGGAGGCCGACACGCCCAGTTCGGCGTACGTGGTACTCGTGTGCACAGTGTATTTCTACCTTTAAAGTCTGATACAGATCTCGCTCCAACTGCATGGCACGGGAGAAGTTATTTGATAATATCCCACCTAAAAAAGCTCCATTAGAATGCCAAACTTTATCTAATCTTTAGGAAAGCGTTAGATATCTTAGCTATAGAGCTATTATAGAGCAGATATGGCCGAGTAGCGCATAGGTAGCCGCTATCGCGTATTCCAATTAGGTTCGAAAGATTAAAATTATGATGGCGAATAAAAATGTACTATAAATGAATGTTATTTGCATGTGTTTATTTTTCTATTTGAATACTAAAAGTTAATTAATTAATACTATCTGTTAGAATGTGGTAACCTGGTGACCTAAAATACAGGCCCCTAAAGCATAACTTACGCGTCAGGCTCCCACAATAAACTATAATAAAACATCAATTGTATATAAGCGCGTCTCGAATGTTTGTAATGTTTATTGTGGTGAGAAAATAAATACTTATTATTATTATTAAAAATTAACAAGACCAAGATTTTTATATTATATTATTTATTTATTTAAACTTCATGTACAGTAGTGGTACATAGGCATTATGAATAAACAATCTTATATACTAGCTTGTTTATTCATAATATATAAAAATAAGTCATTTATTATATAACTTTTCCTATCTACAAAGAGTGACCATTCAGGACATCTACTTTTTTATCGGCAAATGAATTATTAGAATAATCTATACTAGTCAATATTAGTCAATACTAGTCATAGTAAATACTAGTCTATATTAGTCAATAGTAGTACTAGTAGTAAAATCTAAATTACAAAAAAAATCGTGTCGCAGTGTTTGTTATCGAACGCCTCTGAAACGGCTTGATCAAATTTTATAAATTTTATTGTGCATATTTGATAGGTCTGAGAATAGAATAGGTTGTAGGCTATTTTTTACTCTCCTACCCCCACCCCATCGTTTTTTTTTTAATAATTTATTTACACCGTTTGCCTAGTCCACTAGTAATATAATAAAGAAAATAAGAAAGATTTGTATATATTTTAGTAATGATTAAACTTAAAAATTAGCATAGCATAGTCTAATCACTGAGTGAAAAAGGTACATTATTTTCTTCTTACACGCGGGTGAAGCCGCAGGCAGAAGCTAGCATGTTATAGGCTAGCTTTTGCCCACGACTTCGCCCGAGTACATAAAATATAGCCTTTCAACGATGAAAAAATTTTAACAATCAGACCAGTAGGTACTTCCACAGATTACCTCAAAAAAAAAACAAACTTTACCTCCTTATTATACTTATTAGTGTACTGTAGATGTAGATTACATCATGTCTGGCTCGTTATTTGCAAGAACGGAAGAATTTATCAATGCCATTTAACGTGGCAATGCTGCATGTCATCTGCATCCATTTCGCTGTCATGTTTCCAGTGTGCGTAGATGACAGTGATGTGAAGGAATACTTCGACGCCTAAGTGTACTATATTTCGTTTTTGTATATTTATACGTACCTACGTGGTTATAGATATAGATAGATATGCTTTTTATTGTAGCTTATAATTAATAGGGTGTATATCGCTAAAGTTAAGATATTGATTTGGTTAATATTTCCAAACACAACAATCTTAACATCATCATACACATCGGTAATTTATGTACTATTTCTTTTTGTATTCCTTTTTAAGTTAGATTAGAATATTGAAATGTTATAATATAATAATAATAGTAACAAATATAAGGTACGACACAGGGAATCCTAGTGTGTTATTTCAGTCACTTATGTACATAGCATAAGCATAGCATAATCAGCCTTTTAATTTTCCCACTGCTGGGACTCAGGCCTCCTCTCTAGGAGAGGGAATGGGCCGTAATCCACCACGCGTGCCCAGTGCGGGTTGGTGGATGTCACATGTCTTCGAATTTTTGGTTCTAGGACGTGCCGGTTTCCTCACGATGTTTTCCTTCACCGTTTTGAGAGCAGTGGTGATGAAATAAATTACACAAAGTAATGCGCCTGGTTGGGTTTGAACCCGCGACCTACAACTCCGTAAGTCGGAGCCATTACCATTCTGTTAGGTTTAATTTAAAATGACAGAAATAATTTATTTTACTGGCAACATAAAAAAATATATTAAACGAGTGGAAATCAATTTTATTGTAATGGCAACACCGAAACTGGTCATTCGAAAAAAAGACGCGACAACGCTCTCTTTCGGTTCTGGCGGTCATAGAGGAAGGACGTGCACTGTGCCTAAATATAGTGTGAGTGGAGATAGTTGGATACCGGTGATCTACTGTTATATTACAGGTAAATTAATAGTTTATTGTGAATTATTGTAATTATTGTTAAGGAAGGAATAAAAGTTGTGATTGTGTAACGTATGTTATTTGGTTTTATCATACAATGAAATTAAATGAATTCGTAAAGTATTTCAGTGTTTTCTATTATATATTCTGCCCCTGTAATGGATATTTGCCGCTTCAATAGATAAGTTTATAGTTTCTCATAGTACCCTAAAATATAAATGTTAGATATTGAATTAAACTAGTCATCTCATGAAATATTGGAAGTAGATTCCAACATTTCAGAAGTGGGATAGTAGCCCGCAATTGCCTTACATTCAAATAAAGCTATCATCCGTTATCAGAAAAATAAATATACCCACATCACATCTTATGTTCCTTCTAGTGATAATATAAATACCTTACGTGAGTATTATTCGAAATGTAAGTTTTTTTTTTTTAAATTGGAAATACTGGACAGGTCATGAGGTCAATATTTTTTTTTATGTATTTGATTTTGGGGGCCACTGCTGGGGGTCTACGGGGAAGCAAAATTTTGTTATTTTTGAGCTACGACTTACCGTTTAGGAGATATTAGACATTTTACCTTTTTTTCAGAATTTGTTCGAACAAGAGTCAAGCCCTTTTGGTACAAGTTTCAGATAATGCCACGCGACAGCGAAGCATCCATTCGGCGTCGGCTAGCTACGCCGACCCGAGCAGATGCTCGCATAAGGAGTCGCAGTCGTAGCCGCCGCCATGAAAGTCACAGCGGCCGTAGCAGAAGTCCCCGACGCAGTACGCGCCGTGAATCCAGCCACGGGAGACGCGAGCGTGAGCGTAGTCGCAGCGGGACCAACCGTGGACCTAGCAGTAGGCGTGGGCGTGAGAAGAGTCGCAGCCATGGCAGGCGGAGTGTAGACGTGGGTCTACGTGAACGCGAACAGGAGCTCGACCGGCAACGCGCGCTGCTTCGTGTGCTTGAAGAAGACGTTGACAAGGAGCGCAGCCGAATACGGCGTCGAGAGGACAGCAGAGTCACCGCAAGGAATACAAGGTCACGTAGCCCTCATATTAATTCTAAAGACTTTCTTGAGATTATAAAAACTTTGAAGTCCCAACCAGTGGCAAAAGGCAGCTCATTACCTACGAGTACCATTAATCATAAAAATATTTTACCGGATTTTGATCCATCCGTTAAGACTCAGAGAACTGATATTTGGATCAGGAAGGTCAATGAATGTGCATCTGTCTATGGGTGGGACGAACGAACAACCGTTCACTTTGCCATGCAAAAACTTCAAGGATTGGCAAAAGTTTGGTACGAAAGCCAAAATTCTATTTTATTTAGTTGGTCTGAATGGCAAGAAAAACTTATCAGTGCGTTTCCCTGTGAACTAAACTATGGTCAGTCCTTGGAGGAGATGCTTCGTAGGAAAAGTACATATAATGAACCCCTAGACGTTTATTACTATGAAAAATTAGCCCTGTTAAACCAATGCGACATAATAGGTAAGCATGCAGTTGATTGTCTAATTCATGGCTTAAGCGACAAAACTATGAGGTCTAGTGCTAATGCATTACGCTGTACTCAGCCTGATCAGCTACTACAATTTTTAATGAGTAATCAAGACATATCACATACAGTAGTTCAACCTAATAATAGGAATAAGTCAAAATACGAACAGCACGACGGTAAGGTTGACAACAATTCATCTCGTAAACTACAGAATCGAACTTTTACGGGTCAAATATTTTGTTTTAACTGTAAAGAGAAGGGTCATCCTTATTTAAAATGTCCTAAGCCGCTAATACAATGTACAAAATGCAATCGTTATGGTCATAAACTTGAAAGCTGTACTTTTAAGAAGGATGTTCTATCGGACCAGAAACACAAGGCTGACCCTGTCTCAAAGACAATGCCAATATCAACTACCCGCACTAATGCAAAGTATATAAAGGATTGTACGATAAACGGAGTTTCTATAAAATGTTTTGTTGATTTTGGTAGCGACGTTTCGCTTATAACACTATCAATTGTAGAGGAATTAAAATTAAATGTGGACAAATTAACGCTATCTTTAAAAGGTTTTGGCAACGAAATTGTGCATTCAATGGGTAGGGTTGCGGTCGATTTATGTATAGACGGTGTAGGAGCGAAGGTCGTATGTCATGTAGTTGAAGACGTGTTGTTGGACGTTCCGTTGTTAGTGGGTCAATCGTTTACCGAACAGCCGCACATATTGGTTTATAAAAATGTAAATGAAATGATGTTTTATGATAATAGTATTGATTCGGAATTAAACAACATTTGCCTTAAAGATGACACAAATATGTCAATAATAATAGTGGCTGACGTCGAAGCTTTTGGCCCTATTACTGTCAAAGTTAGATCAGATTCAAGTTATACCGGGAAAATTTTACTCATTAGTAAAGTTATCGGGCGACCCAATCAACAATTTTTGGTTAATGGAGGCATTCATTATATAAAGGATGGTTTATTATACCTAGACATTATACCTATGATGAAGGTTGTTCTATTGCGAGAAGGGATGGTTATAGCAAGGGGTACTAGGGTACAAATAGTTAATCGGATACTCACGACAACGACTGAAGCATTAGTATCGGACCAAGATAAAATTGATGAGAGTAACGTTCATATAGGTGATACAATAAGCGATCCTCAAAGGCGAGATTTATTAAAGTTATTGCAAAAGTATAGACATTGTTTTGCCGCGTCCTTAAAAGATCTAGGTTGTGCCAACGTTGCTGAAATGGACATAAAATTAAATAGTCGCAAACCTATTGTCTACCGCCCCTATAGACTATCCCACAAAGAGCGCGAACAGGTTAGGGAACTAGTAGGAGAGATGTTAGATGCGGGAATTGTAAAAGAGTCTGCTTCAGAATACGCTAGTCCAATTATATTGGTCCGTAAGAAGGATGGCGGGGTTAGGATGTGTGTGGACTATCGTATGCTTAATTCCATAACAGTTAAAGAACGATACCCTATGCCTGTTATCGAGGATGAGATTGCCCGTTTATCAGGGCAAGCATTTTTCATTACGTTAGATTTAATATCCGGGTATTATCAAGTACCGATTTCAGAAAACTCCAAACCACTCACTTCGTTTGTTACTCCAGACGGACAATACGAATTTAATCGTATGCCGTTTGGATTGGCAAATGCTCCCGCCGTCTTTCAACGCACGATAAATAAAGTTCTGGGTTCGTCACGGTTTACGGAAGCCACAGCATATATGGATGACGTCTTAATTTACGGTGCTAGCGTGGAGCAATGCTTAAACAGACTTGAAAAAGTTTTGAAATTATTAGAACAGGCAAATTTAACACTTAATTTAACCAAATGTAACTTTTTACAAGAAAGGATTAATTATTTAGGATATGAGATAAGCGCGTCTGGGGTTCGGCCGGGTGATAAGAAAACTCAGTCCGTTTTAGATTTTCCTCGCCCTCTTAACCAACATTCAGTACGTCAGTTTTTAGGTTTAGTAGGATATTTTAGAAAATTTATAAAAGGTTTTGCAATACTATCACATCCCTTAAATAAACTTCTTAAAAAGGATGTTGCCTGGGAATGGGGAAAAGAGCAAGAACAGTCGTTCGCTGAGCTGAAGAACAGGCTAACTGATAGGCCCATACTAGCAATTTATAATCCAGCTGCTCAGTATGAATTGCACACTGATGCCAGCAAATTAGGTATTGGTGGAATATTGATGCAAAGGCTTCACGACCATGACACGTTCCTACCCGTAGCTTATTATAGTCGCCAAACGTCCCCTGAGGAAAAGAACTTTCATGCGTACGAGTTAGAGACCCTAGCAGTAATTTGCTCACTCAAGAAATGTAGGGTGTACTTGTTAGGTCAAAATTTTAAAGTTGTAACAGACTGTAGTGCATTGCGTTCAACGTTTAGCAAACGCGACCTTATACCCCGTATAGCGAGATGGTGGTTACTTTTGCAGGAGTTCAATTGTACGGTGGAATATCGCGCAGGGACAAGAATGGCACATGTTGATGCATTATCTCGTAATCCCGTTAGTGATGCGGAAATATTAGTAGAGTCTGAACAATTACCCGTAGTATTGTCCATAAATAGTGAGGATTGGTTAGCCACTTTACAGTTAGGCGATTCTGAATTGCGTAGAATCCATGATACATTAGCAAGCGACCTGGATGCGGAAGGCTTAAAATATATGAGGGACACCTATTGCATTAAGGATAATAAATTGTTTCGGTATCTCGATGGAGATAAAACTCAACTACGATGGGTGGTACCCAAGGGAGCAAGGTGGCAAATATTACGTAAAAATCATGATGAAATGGGACATTTTGGGATTGAAAAGACCCTAGAGCGAATTAAAAGTAATTACTGGTTTCCCAAAATGTCCCGTTTCGCCAAGAAGTACGTCCAGGCATGTATAGAGTGCGCCTATTCTAAAAAGAGTAACACAAATGAGGGTCACCTACATCCAATCACAAAGGTGGAGGTGCCCTTTCATACTCTTCACATTGATCACTTGGGTCCATTTGTTCGGTCTAAACGAGGTAATTGCTATGTTCTAGTTATAGTTGATGCTTTCACTAAATTTGCTTTTATTAAGCCAGTTAGAAACACTAAGTCGCTAATTTCGATAAGAACTCTTGAAGAAGTATTTTATACTTTCCGTAATCCAGATCGTATTATAAGTGATCGTGGAACATCATTTACGTCACATGCATTCAAACGTTTTTGCTTAGACAAGGGTATCACACACGTGCTTAATGCGGTAGCTAGCCCAAGATCAAATGGACAAGTTGAAAGATATAATCGCACAATTCTTAGTGCACTAATAGCCCAGAATCTTAATGATAACGAAAAGGAGTGGGACAATAAAGTAGGGGCTATTCAATGGGGTTTAAATAATACTCTCCAAAAGACGACCGGTAAGACACCTTCGGAGGTTATGT
Organism: Mythimna pallens; assembly: GCA_961205895.1. Taxonomy (NCBI): domain Eukaryota; kingdom Metazoa; phylum Arthropoda; class Insecta; order Lepidoptera; family Noctuidae; genus Mythimna; species Mythimna pallens. The sequence goes on from OY540834.1 coordinate 15,467,860, forward strand.
TTGGGTTCTGTATGAAGTCGGAAATAGACCCTAGATTAAATGAAATAGTAACGGAAACTAGAGGTGAATCTAATCTAACGTTAATTAGAGAATCGGCTAAAGAAAATATTGACTTAGAGCAAAACAAACAACGAGCTAACAACAAGAACAAACGTCCTTTTCACGTTTATAGTGAGGGAGATTTAGTTAAAATCAGCAAAACTAATTTTAACAACGATGGCAAAAGTAAAAAGCTTTTGCCATCTTATATAGGTCCATATAGAGTAGTAGAAGTATTAGAAAATGACCGTTATAAAGTCGCAGCCATACCGGGCTTAACCAGTAGTAAGAATAAACGTAAAACAACAATTGCTGCTGCTCGCATGTCGCCTTGGGTTCATGTAGCTTCCTTAGAGTTAAATGATGATGATACTGATGATGACACTAATGATGATACTGATGATGAGAGAAATGATGATAGGGAAACCAATATGAATGAAATTGAAATTAACAAAATGTGTACTGATTAAAATTGTGATTATAATGTTTTTATGAATGTATAAACTGACAAATAAGAGATGATTGTTACCTTGATTAATAATAAGAGATAATATTGTTTAGATAGAAAATTGAGAAACTGATGAATTCTATTAAATTGGTTGCAAGAATTGAGGGTTTGCATCAATTGGATAGACAAACAGAATATGTAACTAAGTTTTTGTGAGAATTGAGGGTTCGCAATGGCTTATTTATATAATAAGGAATAAAGGAACTAATGAATTTTATTTAATTGGTTGTAAGAATTGAGGGTTTGCACCAATTAAGTAAACCTGGAAAATATATAATTAAGTCTTTGTAAGAATTGAGGGTTTGCAATGGCTTGATTATGTAATGAACTGTGATGAATCTATGCTATTGGTTGTGAGAATTGAGGGTTCACGCCACTAGAATAGAAAAATGAAACTAAGTATTGCTAAGCTTTGTGAGAATTGAGGGTTCACAATAGCTTAGTAATGCATATTGATAAATAATTACAATGATATTTCTGTGAGAATTGAGGGTTCACAGAGCCTTGTTTATGATTTGTATGAACACAATTATGAAGTAAAACTTGCACATTATTTATTGTAATTTGATTCGATTTGATTTGATATTGTTATTGTGGTTAAGTATTGTTTGTCATGAAAGTCGAACCGAGAGAAAGCCAAGTGTTAGGTTGTTGTTTTGAAACTGTGCATGGGGACATGCACATAGTCAGGATGGTCGAGTGTTAGGTTTAATTTAAAATGACAGAAATAATTTATTTTACTGGCAACATAAAAAAATATATTAAACGAGTGGAAATCAATTTTATTGTAATGGCAACACCGAAACTGGTCATTCGAAAAAAAGACGCGACAACGCTCTCTTTCGGTTCTGGCGGTCATAGAGGAAGGACGTGCACTGTGCCTAAATATAGTGTGAGTGGAGATAGTTGGATACCGGTGATCTACTGTTATATTACAGGTAAATTAATAGTTTATTGTGAATTATTGTTAAGGAAGGAATAAAAGTTGTGATTGTGTAACGTATGTTATTTGGTTTTATCATACAATGAAATTAAATGAATTCGTAAAGTATTTCAGTGTTTTCTATTATATATTCTGCCCCTGTAATGGATATTTGCCGCTTCAATAGATAAGTTTATAGTTTCTCATAGTACCCTAAAATATAAATGTTAGATATTGAATTAAACTAGTCATCTCATGAAATATTGGAAGTAGATTCCAACAATTCGGCCAACACTGCTCTCTTTTATCATCACTTAGTCGTAGTTTTCTGAAATTGGTAAATGTTCTGCGCATTACTCTTAATTTTTCTTTCCATAAGAACCTTCTTAAAAACGAATACCAAAAGACCAAAAATAAAAAATTAGCGAAATTGGCCTCACCATATTTCCTGATAGCTACAACCTGGGGATCTTTAAGTCAAGAGTGAATTCGAATGAAAACTTCTGGGCAATCGCACTCCATCATCGATCACATCGTCGCTTTCCATCAGGTGAGATAGTGGTCAAGGGAGAGCCTGCCAACAATAAAAAATAAACCCGTTCATGCACGCGTGATGACGTGATCAAGGGAAGTATTATCTTTTTTTAATATAAATATGAGGAAAAAATATTAAACGTGTCTAAAGTATGATCCAAGCTACTGCTGGTTCCAGAAGAAGGAATCCCTCAGGGTCTCGTTCTAACCTACTAAGACAGCTTCGACAAATGATTATCGAGGCGTTTGACTATAATATCGTTGGCGATATCAAAAATCCGCAATGACAGTCTACATTCAAAATGTCGATAACCTGTTGTGGTAAGTCAACATATTTATTTATTATTACTTGGAAAGTAGAATGGTAAAGCTATTCGTTGTCATTGATCCCTGTCCGGACAGTTATCTTTCGACTTTGATATAGGTGAACCCAGACGAAATAGAGGGTGACCCTCTCTCCTAATATTTATTGAAAAAAAAAACCTGTAAAATAATATGTTGGTAAGTTATTTTTATTTATATAATACTAGCTAACCCGGTTAACTTCGTAGCACCTAATAGTAAGGATAACGCCATTTACTGGAATTATCAGAACAGCATAATTCATTTTAAAATGATATTTTAATTAGCGATGGCGTTTTATTCGAAATTTAGCATTATTCATTTATTATGAAAGATGAGGTCAGTTCTGTCACGGCGCCTATATTTGGCAGTAGTTGATTCAAGTTGTTGATTTCGAGGTCAAGATCGTTTTTGACAACTTTTTCGTGGATTTGGGGGGATATCTCGCGACAATTATATTGGAGTTCTTTTTGCTCCAATGTTACAAGATTATTGTTCTTTTTTATTGTTTCTCAATTTTAATTTTATTTTAGCAGAGTTTTTAACTTTTGCCAAACTTGTCATGGGACAGCATAAAACTTAATTTATACCGTTGTGAAACTGAAAGAGCTTAGTAGGACTGATGTCTGCTAGGGCTGCGGGAGCGTTTGAAAAAATTATCGAGTTATCATGGGTCAAAACTAGCTACGGCCACAGTGACTCTCTCGAAGTAACTCGCAGACTTGATAGGTCCGCGTACTCGTGGGGGCTATCGGCAACGGCGACTTCTCGTGATGGGCCCTGACCATAGGCCATGATCTGGATCAGGGGGAAAAGCTGGCGGTCGCCTACTTCTGCGAAGCAGTAATGCTAGTGAAGGAGGCGGCCGCACGCGTGCAGGAATGGATTATCACGCCCCAGAGCTCGACCTGCAGCCGCTGTAGGCGTGGGCGTAAGGGTAACCCGTTGTCTTGGAACGCAAGGGTAGAGAAGGATCATAGGTGTGTTTTTAGTCAGTAAATGTCTGACACGCCCTCTCGCCCCGTTCTAAAGCAGGAAAAGTGATAGCATAAAACTTAGTACTTACTTACTTAAAGCTTTGACATCAAAGCTATTAAGTTCATCAACATATATTTCAGGTGAAAGATGTCCGACGATTAGTACTTACCTGCTTGTATATTATATTTATGTCACTGTATCATTTTTGAAGCAAAGTTTAAATACATGAAGTTAAGCATTCAACTAGCATATATCATTTCAGCTCAGACTCAATAATTATTTTAATACGTAGTAGCTGCCTTCAACTTTATCCTTCACTTAGACAGCCCAAATTATAATTTATAAAGGCGATAATACAAAAAATATATAAAAAACCTAGTTGAGTTGGATCGTAAATCTCAATTTTGTTTACTAGAAAAACACTCCAGACATGTTTGCCTGAGGTATTACTTTAACAAACACAGAAGTTACATCTGAGGCGGCGGAAATTCTTTTCAGTTATAATTTTTCGAGTAGAGGCATTTCTTTTTTATTAAATTTGACTGAAAATAGAATGCATTTTTTTTAAACTTAATTACTTGAGTAATTACTAGAGTATGGCAATATTCTAGTAATTACTCTTGTAACGTGTTCACAAATCAGTAATCCCATATACCCGAGACACTAAGACCCGGAAAAACTATCTGAGTAATAGTTGTTCCGTGCGAAAATCGAATCGTTCAACCATCGCGGAGGAGTGGCAGGCGGTCGCCTCCTTCTGCAAAGCAGTAATGCTAGCAAAGGAGGAGGCCACACATGCACGCGTGAGGCAATGGGCCCCAGCCGCCGGGGATCCCGATCCCAATTTTCGGCTACCGTAGGCGCAGGCTTGCGGATGGCGAGCAAAGGATAGCTCACCGTCCGACCGTCCAGACCGAGCCCAAGTGGTCGACGGCGTGTAGTGTTTCACGCTCGCCTCAAGGAGATGTCAGCAACTACTGGGGCCAAGGGTCTGATTCTGAAATTAAGAGTCGGCCCTGGTATGAAAGGCAACGAAGGAACAGAAGTGGGTTTTTAGTCAGTAAAAGTCTGACACTATCTCGCGCTCCGCCCAAGAGCAGGGAATGTCATTGGATAATATTCCTACCGAAAAAAAAAAACAGTAACAATGCTAGTAGGTACGCCGCGGCGTACCATCATAGTAACGCCGCCAATAACAATAACCACGAAACATTAAAATGTCATTACGTAATTAAGACATTTTTTATTGTTAAAATATTCTTACAGACTATAAACTGTATTTAAAGGGCTGAAATGGAGAAATTTGAATACATAAAAGACATAGGCAAACTATCTCAGGAACATTTTACTATAGAATTAGGGATTAAAATTTTGTAATTGTTATTCCCTCCCTGCTTGTGTCATATTCCTCAATGCTGAGGGTCGTGACCTCCCTGCTTCATCACTTTTACTCGTACGATATTCCTCCATCTGTTTCTGTCTCTGGCGGTATGATAGGTCAATGCCTATCAGACCGCCGGAGACACGACGGTAGACGGTATACAAATATACCGTAGAGTCAAGAGCGATGCGGATCTGGTAATCTGGTGGGGGATAATTGTTATTAATATTAATGATTATTATTGATTGTTGTTAATATAATTTTTAAAATTATTATAACATTTGGATTTTTTGGAATGAAAGCATTCACTTTGGTGGAGGCCCAGTTGAAATTAAAAATGTCAAACCCGGATTTACATTTCTGTAAGTATAGAAATACCTACAAAGTTATGCAAAAATGATACACCATTTATTGATTGCTAAAATAATGTTAATGTGCTAATTTTATCATCAATAATCTAAAGAATTGATCAAACAATGCACTCTGAAATCATTAGGAATCCGAGATAAATACGACCACTCTGACCTTTCAATGCAACATTTTTATCTTTTAGCATGTCTGCTTGCCGAAATCCGTCCGTCTGTTGTCCGTTTAAGTAAAAATACGTAGTAAAAGTAGGCACCAGAAAATTACAATGTGTCGAAGGGCTAAATAGAAAAACGGCGGTATCTCCCAAAGTTATGGATGAAGTTTGCTCGTATAAAGTATGTTATAGGTAGATTAGTAAGTAATAAGTATATTATAAATTTCTAAAGATTTTGATTTTTTAAAGACGTTTGTACAAGTTACAACTTAAAAAAGGACTTTATGAATTAAAAAAATATCAAAATTCAAAATTAGGAAAACAATAATTTCTCCGGGTTGCTGATAAAACGATAATTATATGGTTTCTTAAATATTCTATATGACGAATTCGTTTGCCTATAGTGTACGTGTGTTGTAGAATCTACAAAAAACAATACAGATGACTGGACAATACATAAAGGAAACTCATAACACATTTTGTACACTATTCAATTTTATGAAAACTCCTCTAACTTATGGCAACAAAAATACAAAGCAGTTTATCTTCTATTTTGACTGGCCTGTTGGTTTAGTGGTTAATGACCCTGACTGCTATGCCAGAAGCCGTGGGTTCGATTCCCACCTAGGACAAATGTTTGTGTGATGAGCACAATCATTTGTTCTGTGTCTGGGTGTAATTTATCTATATATGTATGTATTTAGAAATATATAAGTATGTTTATCAGTTATCTAGTACCCACAACACAAGTTCTGCTTAGCTTGGGACTAGACGGCGTTGTGTGATAGTTGTGAAAAAAAAAATATCTTTAAACTTTCATTCTTTGTTTTTCCTCCACGAACCCTTTTTCTTCATTAAGACGGTGTGGCATGATGTAACCAAATTTTTGATCTAAATCACGATTTTGGTCTATGTTAGACCATTCTTCGACTAGCGTACTCTTTGACTCGTGTAAGGTATCATCCAAGGTCATCCCATGCAGATCTATGGGAGTCTGGGCTGCGAGCTGGCTACTCCATGCAGGTACTCAAAATAATAATCTCTTGAATATAGACACTGACCAAAGTGATTCTGGTTTTATTTCTTCGAGTAGTTCCACTCCGCTCCAGAAATGTATTCCACCATTTCCACCGTGCTCCAGAAATGTTTTCCACCATTTCCAACGCGCTTTAAAATGAAATAAGTAGAGTTAGGATAAAAGGCAAACATAAGTTGATTGTTATACACAAATAGAAATATCGATTGAATTTTACCGTGGATTCATCACGAGTGTCGTCATTTCTCACTTTCAACTTTTTGTTTTGCTTTTAATTTATATTTGTAAGGTTGTGTTTTGATTAAAAAAAAAGGCTAATCTGAAGCTGCATTGCTTGTGCGTGGTAAAATGATTTGAAAACGTTACAGATATGTTGTAATTTGTATTCTAGATTTGAGATATTTTTTCTTATTTGGATCAGAAATGTTTAAGTTTTAAAAAAAAAACAGTATCGTTAGATATGTCATTGTGATTATGACTGAATGAACATAATTTAATATGTATTTGATATGCTTTTTTTTTTCTTTTTTTTATTCCATAATATATCTACGAGTATGTATTATGCTTGATTTATTTTTTGCTACCTCTACTTAATTTTTTTGGAGCGCGGTGGAATCAAAGTATGAATAATAAGTTTTGGAACGCCGTGGAACTATCGTTTCTTCGTTGTTCAACAGAGACATCCAAAATTAAAGTAATTTTTTTTTGTTTAGTTCTTACATATTTAGTGTTTTATTTTTATTGAATTCAGTGGTTTTTTTTATAAAGTTTTTGTTTTTATAATTTTTGGGTTGTTTTTTCGGTGGAATAATCATCCTATGACATCCCCCGCTCTTGGGCGGAGCGTGAGGGTGTGTCAGACTTTTACTGACTAAAAACCCACTCCTGTTCCTTCGTTGCCTTTCATACCATCATACCACGTTGGCTTCGACCTTGCTGGGCCCCTACGGTTAGCTAACATCTCCTTGAGGCGTGCGTGGAACAGTAAGCGCCGTCGACGACTTGGGCTCGGTCCGGACGGTTACCGGACGATCGGACGGCGAGCTACCCCTTGCTCGCCGTCCCGCAAGTCCGCGCCTACGGTGGCCGGAAATCGGGATCGGGATCCTGGCGGCTGGGGCGATACTCTCTTTGCTAAAAATAAATAGTGTACAAGTTCTATAGTAAGGTAATTGCAGAATAAAGCGCAAAACCATTTATTTCTAGGAGAGACGGTTTTTATCACCTCGGTAAAGTGGTGTCTTAATAATTTATTAAAATAAAGACTATCATAGCATTGTTAAATTATCAACAATACCGTTAACTCTTCAGTTTGTTGGTAGTGTTTATTCATCATCATCATTTCAGTTGAAAGACGTCCCTATTGGACATAGGCCTCCCTTAAGTGTCGCCATAAGGACCGGTCCTGTGCATCTCGCATCCATCGGACTCCCGCGACCCTCACTAGGTCCGCCTGATGAGACGCCTTCCAACTTATTAGTGCGATGTTTTTTAATTGTTGATGAAATTATTAAGTGTCTACATAAGTTATTATGATATATCATCATCATTTCAGCCGATAGACGTCCACTGCTGGACATAGGCCTCCCCCAAATGTCGCCACAACGAACGGTCTAGTGCGTCTCGCATCCATCGGATTCTCGCAACCTTCATGCAATCCCGTAACCATGATATATACCATCGAAATAATTGACTAAGTTTTATCAAATTAAGCTAATGGCCAGCCTAAGGATCGCAAAAAAAATGTCATAATTAGAAAACAAATTAACTAGATTTTTTGCGATAGTAAATAATCGCGGCTTAGTTTTTTGTTTTTGCTGGCTTGACTTCATGTCTACTTTTGGCTAAATTGAACTTTTAATGTTACCAATAATATAAATAAATCTGAAAAAAAAAATGAAAAAATAATAAACCAATAATAATAATCATAGAAAATAAATCTTTATAATATTAATTATAATAGTGAATTAATCTTGATTAAGTAACATTATATACTTGACTTTAGCATAGCATAAGCATAATCAGCCTTTTGATTGAGCCTGCTGGGACTCAGGCCACCTCTCTAGGAGGGAATGGGCCGTAATCCATCACGCGGGCCCAGTGCGGGTTGGTGGATGTCATATGTCTTCGATTTTTTTGGTTCTAGGACATACCGGTTTCCTTACGATTTTTTCCTTCACCGTTTTGAGAGCAGTGCTGATGAAGTAAATTACACAAAGTTATGCACCTGGCTGGGTTTGAACCCGCGACCTACAACTCGTAAATCGGGGCCGTTACCACTCGGCCACCACTGCTCCCTTTATATATCTCTGCTTGACTTTATTTATTGATAATAAATAAAGCCAAGTTCCAAAACCTTATATAGATTTTTAAAATTTATAAGGAGGTACGTAGGTATTAGTGACATAATATACGTAATCTCATCAACAGGAATGTCTTTAATACGAGGATTCTATTAGTAAGTAATGTCTAAGACAAAATTGTTCGGAAATTTAATCTATATACTATTGTATATTTTTCAATTATACAATATATGTTTAGTGATGAAACATCACTTGATGCTAAAAAAAACTCTTTAGTCAGTCAAATTAAGGGCAAGGTTTTGCCTTAAGGAGGGTTATAAGTTCGTATTAATATTTTGTATGCAAATTGTGGGTTCAATATCAATAGTAACACACCACTATTTTACTAGGTACTTATGTGTCAAGATTTGACACAGTTTTTAAGACACGTATTTCTGAAGGTTTTGTTTGTTATCGACTGACCACAAAAGAGGTGTTACGTTTGTAATTTCTTATTTGGCCATGAAGTCATAGTAACACGCCGTGTATCATAATTTTAATAATAAGAAAAGACAGTGTGCATTTTAAAATGTAAGAAACACCAAGGTTTTAATTATTTTTTGTTTTAAATTGGTATAGTGCCTGTCTGCATTATGTTGTTCGTTACCCGCGCCCCGGAACGATTGCAATTCAATTAAGAATAGGAATGTCAATGACTTTTATCTGTCAAATGTCACTTCAAAAGTACGGTTTGCAAAGAAAATTTGGGTGTCAATCAAGATTTTTTTACTTTGTATAACTGAGTCTTAGTTAAATCAAAATGAAAAAAAGTCGTTATTGCTTAATTTTAATTAGCTGCATACATATTATTTCGATTATAAAAATTCAGTTATGGTTGAAGGATTACTGGTATGCCTACACCTTACTATCCAGATAACCCCAGAGTAAAAAAAATCGAAGGTGTGAGGTTTGGGCTCTAGTGTCCGACCGAAAGTTAATTTTCGGTTTTGATTTCGGTTGAGTTTCGGCAAAAAAACGAGTTCGGCGCCAAACCTGCCGAAACTACATCCGAAACCGAAACTGCATCAAGGAAGTCCACGCGCTTTGATCGGTCATGTTTGGCACGTTAAATTCAATCTAAGCGAGTAAGCGACAAAAACCTTTACCGCGTCCACGTGCCTAATCATGTCGTGACTTGTGTTTGCAGTTCGTTTTGTTTGTTGTGAATTTTAGTGTGATGATGATGAAGCAAAACATTACACAAAAAATCAAAACCTTCCTACTCAACTTCGGAGGCGCGTTTTCACGAATATTAGAGATCGTTTTGAAGAGTGCTAGAATCGCGAAGGATCAAAATGGCACAAAGATATTTTTAAAAATCAAACCCATGTTTTCAGTTTCTAATTTTGTAAATTAATACGTTTATATATAAATTAATGTGTATATGTATTGGTAATATTTTTATGCATCTGCAAAAGCAAATTATTTCTGAGACTGTATTTGCATGATGCGTCAACGTGCCGTGGCCAAGCGCTGCATTTCACTTTTACGACGCGGCACCGTGCTAATGTGGCCAGGTTCTAAGACCTAATATTTTGCGAGATAACATAATTAAAAAATCCTGACCTGATGTTTTTACTATTATTATTTGACTCACAAGTAGGTAAGTAGACTTACGTACCTAGTTTCTTCAAATATAAAGAAGTTTGATTCCATAAGGAAGCGAAAATATTGAAAGAGTTGTGAAAAATCAAGGAAGGATATATTTCCAGAAAAATACAAAAAAAACTGTCCAAGTGCGAGCCGGGTACAAAAGGTTCGGTTCCGTATTACAATATTAAAATCGATCAAGAAACGCCGACAAAATAACATTTCTTGTATGTTCCCTTTAATATTTAACTTTCTTTTAATTTTATTATTTGTTATTGTAATAGTAATAGAAATACACATTTTTTTTACACTTTTCGGGTACGGAACCCATTTTTTTTTTTTTTTTTTTTTATAATAACTTCTATGTTTGTTGTCTCCTTACTGACTACATAGTTTTAAACATCACATATTTAAAGATTTTAAATGTTCACGTGGCAAATTAAAGATTTTTTCCTACTATTTTTTACAGGACAACTCGTTCACCATAAATTAAATCTTGGAATATTTTTACACTTTGATTTAAGTTTTTTCTCTCATGATTTGTTATGGTAGCTTTTTGTATCGGCATTTGAATAAAGTTTCTATCATAACTTAATGATTGATTACTAAAATAAAAACGTTTTTGTTAATTCTATTTTAGGGTACCTTTTTATACTCATCACTAGTAAACAGTTTGATTTATATTGGCATTATTATATACGAAATTTTGGTATTTTGGTAATTTTGGACGACGAGTATCCACCCTTACGTTGTTGAAACTTCTACGATCCGGACTAAGCGGTTCTACCGCATACATCGAAGAAGTGGAAAAATTTGCCTGCTGCGGTCTTCCCGTTCGATTATATTTTTAACTAAGACTTTTTAGGCTAGAGTGAACTGGCTCTTAATAAACTAGTGCGCCTCCCCATCAACGATTGCATCACTGCTTACCATCAGATGGGATTGCAGTCAAGCACTGGATTATTTCAATTTAAAAAAAAATAGGAGCTTCCTTATTTTTTTTTTCATTATCTGTTCACTATTTTAGTCGGTTAATTGTGACTTAACTACTTATGTACCTAATTCATTAATTGTCTTAATAACTTATATCTTAAACCGACTTATGAAGATCGGACTGTATACGTATTGATGATTACTTTAAATTTATTTATTTCGCTCACCACTCAATACCCTGATCAGGGTCATTAAAACTATGTATATAAAAGCGAAATACCACTCACTGATTAATCACGAAATCTCAGAAACCATAACACCTACAAATTTACCAGGTAGGTTCTTTATAGGGTGTAGACATCCGCTAAGAACGGATTTTCCGAAATTCACCCCCTAAGGGGATGAAATGAGGGTCCAAAGTTTGTGTGGAGAAACCGACTTTCACGGGGTCGAAGCCGTTGACAGAACCTGGTCTTACATATTTCTTAGTATTTTTGTCGTTTCATTTATGATTTAGTAGAAAAATATTCCAAGGGAAAATATCCCCGGGATAAAAAATATCCTATGTGTTATTCTAGGACATGTTTTCCCTGTGTATCAATTTTCATCGAATTCTGCTCAGCCGTTTACACACTTACAAACTTTAGTCAAAATAATATTAGTGTGATAGTTTAACACTTATTGATGGTTAAAAGTGAACCTCTTTGACGAGAATCTCAATACATTGGTTACCAATTAACAGTAAAGGTTATACAGGAATGCGTACCAGGATGGAACATCTCGCATGCTCCATTAAAAAAGGAGGATCCTCAGACCAGATGGCTGTTGTGTCTGTTCAAGGCTACTGCCCAATAGTCGATTTTGGATTGTTGTATTATGTTCAAATCGCGCGGGCAACTTCGATATTGTGATGTAGTATTTATGTGATCTTTAGTCCGTATGTGGCAGAATGGATGACGCTGCAAGATTACAATTATTTTATTAGATAAATGTACAATGATGAGATTAATGATTGGCCTTGACAGTAGGTTGCTCAAACTTTATATATAACAGAAGGCGATGTTCCAAGCGATTTGTGTTGTGATCGAGCTTTCGTCCGGACAGTGCAGCGAATTAAGTTAATCACAATGAGTGCTGTTTTTAATACGTTTGTTTTGTTCACACAATTTTTTGTTATATTTGCAGCGTGTAAGTGATTTTTTTTTAATTTTTAGTATAAGAAAAATTATCTTACCATATTAATTATTTCGTTAACTTTAAATTACATAGTACACTCAACTACTTAATTTATAATATCTACTCGTTTGTTAATTGTAAAAATAACGTAATTATATCGGAACATCTTTGTAATGTTTATAATGATATAAACTAGTGCTTGATTCTAGTGTTATCTTCATATCAAGTATGTAAACGTAGAAAAAAAACAAAATAAAAGTGGCATTAAATACTTAGTTAATTATTATTAATTTAAATAAAATCTAAAGGCTAGTGGTGTCTATAAGGTGGTGTCTATAAAGGTGTGTGTAAGCAAGTAAATTGTAACAAACTTACGAAGTCAAACGCTTAATATTGATAAAAAGTCTTTTAAAAAAACCGGCCAAGTGCGAGTTGGACTCGCGCACGAAGGGTTCCGCATCATCCGTAGTAAAAAAAAACGGCGAAAAAAATCACGTTTGTTGTATGGGAGCTTAAATAGGTATTGTATTCTGTTTTTTTAGTATTTGTTGTTATAGTGGCAACAGAAATACATCACCTGTGATGATTTCAACTGTCTAACATCGCGGTTCATGAAATACAGTTTAGTGTCATACGGACAGACAGATAGACAGTAATAGGGGCCCGTTTTACCTTTGGGTACAGAACCCTAAAAAATAAGTCCTTAGGTAGGTACTCCATTTTAGAAAAATATCAAGTCACTTATTTTTACGACAGTGCTCATTTTGCATACCAACATTAGATCATCATCAATTTAATGGTTCCTTGTTTACAATTAACACCTTTATTGACCTTGCTGCGTACAGTCAGGGTAAAAAATAACTGATCATATTAATATTACACAGCTAATCGAATAAATTTTTTTTTTTTAGTCACAATACAATATAACATTATTAATAAACTCAATTAACTATATAGAGCTGGTTATTGGTGTGCCTTATACAATATTTAAACTGACTGTTGTGAAATTCCTACTATAGTAATTTAAAATGTAATAATTGGTAATTAACAAATAGGTAGGCATTTTTTGTACTGTCTTAACAATATACTAAACAAATACAGTAGGTCTGTCTGCTCCTTTTTTGTGTAGTCATCAAAAAAACTCTTGCTGGTAATCTAGGATTAGGTGTTACAATTTTGCTTAAGTTATGTATAAATAATAAAAAAAACTGGGCAAGTGCCAGTCGGACTCACGCATTGAGGGTTTCGTACAAACTTACCAATGTAAATAGTTAAATTTTCGAATGGAGTCTCGAACATTTTACCAAATCGCAAAAAAAAAACTTATATTTTGTTTTCGCGACGTAACAATAAATTTAATGTTTTCGGATTTATTCTATATCTGTGCTATTAGACCATGCTTTATGCCAAATTTGAGAATTCTGGGTTAATGGGAAGTACCCTATGAATTTTGATTCCCTTGAGTGTGTCGAAATATACGTTTTTTGCGACATAAAAGGCTGTATCATTTTTCGTTTGATTTTTACACAGCTTCTAGGGACCGCAGACCTGAGTATATAGTTTTAATTTCAACTTGATACCTCCACGCGTTCCCGAGATAAAGAGTCTTGACATACAGATAGACAAACAAAGTGATCTTATAAGGGTTCCGCTTTTTTCCTTTTGAGGTACGGAACCCTAAATGCACAGCAGTAACTACTGGGACTAGGAACGTGGAATTTTACACAAGGCTTCCTTTTATGATGTAGGTGAGCACTAAGAAAGCGTTTTTTTTTAATTCAATCTTTAAGCGGGTGAAAAGAAGGGTTTTGTATATATGCAGAATCGCATTCCGAGTGCCAATATACTTGAAAGTTAGCATAAATAGTAAGCATATAGATACCGGCATGGATCTTGAGCGTTGACTTCTACAGTTCTACTTACGCAGAAGCACGCAGAAGTGAAATATCGGGTCTCTTTAGTGGTATGAAGAGAGATGCGGGGGCGGGAAGTGCAATCTTGTACAGTGATTGGCTGGCCGATATTGTACGATGCGCAAAGCGATTCCCGCTCTTCCGCCGAGCGCTCAAGATTCGTCTATCTATACTATGAAAATTGTAAAGGTTATCAATGTTTGTTTTTCACACTTATTCCCAACAGCATAATTTGTGAGGTTTTAAAAATTGTATGGATGATACTTACTTCTCGGGTTAATAAACTTGAAAGGACATTGCACTGCGCCCATACATTGTTGGTCCTGGAGCCATCAGCATCGGAAAGTTATGTATTGTATTCTCTACGATTAGTAAACTCCTATAGGATCTTATTTTTATAGCGGACTAGCTGCAGAATAAATATATTTCAAAAAAATTATCACATTTTCAGGTTATAATCAAATCATAACAACGAATATTAGATAATTATGATATTTCATGGCTGAGTGATTTTTAAGAAACAGAAAAACAATATCATAATAGGTACATTTAGCTATTTTTAGTACCTAGCTAGATAATTACGTTAGTAAGTCCGTTTTTGAGTACCAAGTTATCGTTTGAGCGGTACATAGTTTCGAAAATCACAGCCAGGTAAGTCGTTTTTGAAAACAATCCAGGTAAGACTGTGACTCTGACAATGACAAAAGACCATAGTTACGTCAAAAATAGGAATGGCAAATACGATACGATAAATCGATATTTCCTAAGAATTAATAAGGCAATATGTTACAAACTGCCTTACGTCAATTTTTGTTTTATTAACACTTCTGTATTTAGTTTGCAGTATTTTTTTTTTTAAAGAAACATTTGTAACGTACCTATTCAGTAAATAATAAATATATTTTCAATAATTAATGAAGCCCAAAAGGAGGGTTACCTTTGTATTTATTGTCGTAAATAATCGTTTAGTTAGTTATAAGTAGACCACGCACTTTTTTAAACAATTATTAGAAAACCCTGAAAAGTTATCATGATGATAAAATAGCTTTTGATCACTTCATCATTATTTAAAATCGAATCTGACCTCATTTATAAAGTATACCTTTCAGGTTTTTTTTTTTAAATACACATTAAACAATTAAATCAATCGATAGTAGGATATTAGTGGGCATTCTATTTTACCTACCGTTCATTCGGCTCGCTGCACTCGGCTGCGCTCGTCTTCGTCACTCTCGGTGAAATAGAAAGCCCAATAATATCCTACTATCGATCAATTAAAAATACAATCGATCGATTACAATAGATTGGGCATCCCTAATTTATTAAAGACACGACATGACATTAGGCGTAGATGGCGGCTGGCGGATGTTATTAGTCGCGTAAAAAACTATAAAATATCCATTTTGGCATATAGATAGTCCGGTACAGAAGTGTTTGCAACTTATCTAATAAAAAAGACAATTAATTATCGTGCATTCCGATACTCTTTATTGCACAGGGCCATTTTGGACATTTACCTTTGGTACAGATTTTAGCCAAAATTAATAATAAAGACTGTTATAATTGGTGTTTCAAAGTAATCCTCAAAATATGGATTAAGGGGTGTTAAAGTTTTTATAAAAACATTCTCGCGAACGAAGTTGCGGGCAAAGTGCTTGTTGTGTATATGTCGCGGCAGATCATAGAAATTGATCACTTCATGATATGGCCAACTAAAACTTGCCAGATCGTATAAACGTTTGATGATAATTATGTCAATTCTCGTTTGGCCAATTCATTGATGTAGGATTTCAATGATAATAAAAGGTCTAAAGAAAACAGGCCAAACGAAGATTGAAATATCATCAAACTTAAATGTTTAAAACGATCTGGCCAGTTTTATTTTTACTTGGCCATTTCATGAATGATAAATTTCTGTGATCTGGCCAGGACATATACATTATGGGTGTGATATAGGTTAGCATCGAATGCTCAAATTAATTACTATATTCTAAAAGAACACCTTTTTTGGGTGTAAAATCATGAAAAAACTTCTCTCGTTCTGGATCGAGCGAAAGGGGGTGTCAGACTTTTACTGACTAAAACCCACCTGTTATCCTCTCCTTGCGTTCCTAGGCCATGCTGATTCTGTCGAACAATGCTGCAAGTCTATATTCTGCTGTTATTAATATCTGATATATGCCATATCTTTGTCAGTATGAAGTTTTAGAAACTTTGACAGTTTTACGAAAACTTTAGATATTCTAGTTGGCTGCCATAACATTGAACCGAATAAGTAAACAAGTTTTTTCATTTGCTTATCTATTTCTATTTACTAAACAGAGATTTTGAACTTTTGACTACTTCTGTCGGATTAATCGGTCAAATATTTTCGTGTCTATTTTGCCAGGGTCATATATTTACGACTAAATACTCCATCTCGTTTAAATCTTCAATTCCCAGTGTCACTTGTAGGTGACAGAAGAGCTGACGAAATATATGTCCCTGGCGAAATGGACACGAAAATCAAATAAAAATAAAGAAAATTTATTACAGTCCTTTTAATGAGGTGAAAAAACATCAAATAACCGTAGAGGTTGCCTAATACTGGTCAGATAAAATTTAGTTAGAGTACCTACATCGACACGAAAAGAAGAAGAAGATCAAATAACTTTTCCCGCTCTGGGAGGCAAGAGAGCGTGTCCTTTTGCGTTCCGGAGCTATGTTAACTCTTTTGAACATTCCTACAGATTAAGTTCTTTATAGTCTTCCAATTTATTATTATTTACGTTAAAAAATTGTATTATACCTACCTCTCTCTCTGTGTAAATATAACACGGTAAAATTGCACATAACTGACTAGATAATTCCCAGAAAAAAAAAATTGAGAAAAACATGCGAGAATGTAATCAATTCAACATAATTTTCTTAAATATTCTTTGCAACTTTTCTAATTGTTTTTTCTCTACTAGACGATTCCGATCATAAAAAAGGCAAGTGTTTTGAAGTACAAAGAGAATTAATTTTTATTTTAAACAGTAGAAAGGAGTAGGTACCTAATATTATACATTCAAGTAAGCATATACGCACTAAATAACGTAAGATAAATAGGGTTCAACATCTTTAGAATTTATGAATCCTATTTCTTTTATCGAAGAGACTTAAAAATTAATTCCGGAACATACTCTGAGGTCACGTTCATTAGCCTTATATATTTTGCCATCTGCATAGTTTTGTTATTATAATGTTATAGTATAAAATCAAGATAAGGCATGCACTAAATTTCATAGATAAGCACGAACTCTACGATGTAATATTTTTATGTCACATTTGTAGTCAAATCATGTAGATTTACGCATTTCTGTGTGTTCTAGAATTTGTGGTCACGGTCGACTAGATTAGAATTATGTTTATCTGACTAACCTTGTCTCTTGAAGAAGTTATATCTATAATTAATATATATGCGGGTATTGGTGAATCACCATTAAATAACTTTGCGTTGACTACTACTGATTTTAGGGCTTCCAAACAAAATTGCGATGCGAATTGCTGCGATGCGATTTCGTGCGGTAAAGCATCGGTTCAGCCTCCCTAGCCAAGTTACAATCGTTTCGTTCGCGCCGAACGTATCGAGTAAGCCACGCCTCCTATTCCTTTGTTCTGACCACGTGACTGAGCGTTGAGATGACGTCAGAACAAAGGAATCAGAGGCGTGGCCTACTCGAAGCGTTTGTCGCGAACGATACGATTGTAACTTGGCGAGGGGGGCAGGTGACCATATAATGTGTGATGCGAATCAATTCGCGTGTTCTTGTGATGTATCGAGCTCGCAATTTTTTGCGATGTGGCGACTTATCGCAGTTTGGTATTTGGGATCATATCAGATTTGATTATGAATAGTTGTCATCATTCATGCCTTTATCCTAATAATCATCGTCTTTGTCTTCCATACTTCTTTATTAGTCGTCATCTCGGAGGTCCCGGCGACTCCCAGTCACCGTAGGCGCAGAATGATGGACGGTGAGCAATATATAGTTCGTCGTCCGATAATGACCAAGCCTGGGTCGTTGGCGCGTTGTAGGTATTCCACACGCGCCTCAATGAGATGTCAGCAAGATCCGTCAAGGCTGATCCCTGCTAGGGCTGCGAGATTGTTCGAAAGTTACCGATGCCGTGGAAAGCAAAAAGGAGCTGAAGGAACATGGGTGGGTCTTAGTTAGTAAGTCTAACACTCCGTCTCGCTCCACCCAAAGCGATAGAAGTAATTTAATCTTTTCTAGCCTCTTTTATCTTCTACTGTCCATATTTTTTCATAAGCTTCCGGCTTCAAACTTCCGGACAGAAAAAAAAAACTAGATTGAGTAGAACTTGAACTAATACCAAGTCGACAACACGTAGGTATCTTGACCTTGTAATGACAAGGTCAAGATACTGCATTAAAACACCAACAACAAACTGACCGTCCCATTATTCTAATCGCGTTGAGTTTTGTGTTTTTGCAAACAGTGGATGTTTTTTCGACTTTAAGCTAAAGTAAAGATTGAAAAAAATTATATGTATGCTTAACACAATAACAAAAACTAACAATACATATTAAAAAAACTGTTCGTGAGGCCAAAAAGGCACCTTACTCGACAATCCATAACGTAGCGCTGGTAATCTACAGCTAGGGCCCGTTGTGATGTCACGGTCATAAAAAAAAACATAGTATCGTCACTAATCTGCTATGATTGGCTATTATAAAGCACACAAAACACACTAGTAAAAGAGTCTTGGGCAGAGCACTGCCTGGAGCGAAGGCAAAGAAGGAACGGGAGTGGGTATGTCCTCGTGAAGGCGATCGGCGGCAGCGACCTCTCGCGCCAGGCCCTGGTTCAGACCATGGTCCGGAGCGAGGGGGAATGGGCGGTGGTCGCATTCTTCTGCAAAGCAGTAATGCTAGTGAAGGAGGCGGCCACACACGTGAGAGAAGGACCATCTCACATCCCAGTCAGTGAGAACTCGACCCTGACTACCAGCCTGCGGACGACGAGCAATGGGTAGCTTACCGTTCGGCCGTCCGACCTTTCGATCGAGCCCGAGTCGTCGAAGGCGCGTAATGTTCTACGCGCGCCTCAAAGACATGTCAGCGAAACCGTAGGGGCCCAGCAGGGCCGAAGCTTACTGTGGCCAAGGGTCGACTTCTGAAAGGGAAACGTGAAGAAACATAAGTGTGGTTTTAGTCAGTAAAACCCTCACGCTCCGCCCTAGAGCCGAACAAGTAATAAGATGATTAACCTTAAATAAATACAAAATTAGTATTATTGTGCATACCTAAAAATATGCTCTATTAAAAGTGCCCACTGGACCAGGTACATTATAAAATACGAGAAAAATTATAAAATAATTATAGTAAATTATTATCCCAAAAAACCAACAAACAAAATGTGCAATTCCTGAAGTATCTTTATTCATAACAGATTGATCATTTTATAATTATATTATTCTATACTTAAACCTAACTATGTACATAAATATAATACAAAAACACAAAAGTCCTTATGTCATTTATTGTACGGTAATTTAGTTCTCGTTAATACAGTTAATTAATTCTAGGAAAATTGACATCAGAAATTATAAGTTTTTATTGATTTACTTGAGAAATTAAGCGGATATGAATATTAAATTTAGTTTCATTATTTTTATTTAATTTAAGTATGAATAGGAATATAATAGAATATACAATTTAAATTTATTAATAATTACTTGGTTTATAAAATATTCAGTTTCTTAGACACAAATTCTTGTGTTTTGAAATTATAGCGGTTTATTTGTATAAATAATAACACTTAGGTATGTGTAAACTTTATTAATATATACAGGGTGTAAGGGACACCTCTTCGCAAACTTTAAGGGCTTGCTCAGTAGACAAAAGTGAACAACCTTCCACTAGGTATTTTTTTCCTGTAAAAGATCATGTGGAAGGTTGTTAAGTTTCGTCTACTGAGCAAAGTTTGCGGAGACCTGTCCTTAACTATATGTATATTATACGATAATTATGATGTGATTTTATGTGTGTAACTGATGTGGCAAAATTAATTTAACCAGAATAACATACGAATATTAAAGATAAATAAAGCAAGAAATTCAAATATGTAAGTGAAAATATTTGATTTATTTGGTTTTTGGCTCCGCACGGTTTGTGCATTTAGCCAGTGTTAAATTTAAAAAGTATTTCGTTTTTGATACGACATACAGTCACTTGGTTTTCCATTAAAATACGGATGAAACACATTGTAATGATTTTGCACCAAAATAAATGTATCAAGTCAGCCTTCTTCATGCCTTTAGCATGCTTCGCAGAGTTAGTAAATATTACAGAATTCTCAGATCTATTTTACCGAGATCGCGCCTGTTACAACATTCCCTATTAATTGTCCAATTGTAAAGACAGTTGAGTTATAGAAGTACATCAATTACAGTACATTACAGTAACAGCGAATAATTAAAACGAAAAAATCCCTCTAAAAACTCAATTTTTGAAATTATAAATGAGTTAGGGCCACGGGATTTTTTGAAAAGTAAACTCGTGATTCTAGAACGCAAAGGGCAACTTAATAACACAGTTGTGGTTTTTTTTAGTAAAAGCGGCTAAACCCTAGGATGGTCGAAGACATTGGATGTTTCCTATCTCAAAAAAAAAGGTACTGGAGAGTTGTCTTGTACATAATATAAGTAATGATATAACGATGTTGACATGTCTAAAGGTTTTATCTTTTGTGTTTCTAGAAAATAAGCATCTGATAAAAACTGGTATAATTAATAGATCATTTGTTTAAAGATACAATGAGGTAGTGGTGTGACGTGATTATCATCTTGCAACACTTATTATCATACTAATCAGGTACTGAAATGAAAAAAGTAGGTGTACGTATTGAGACACTGCGGCAATTAACAAGTAATTATTATTTCTAGAGACAAAGTGTTATCTTAAGGCCCAGCATTTCAAATTAAAGTTAACGTAAAATTAATCTAACAAAAAAATAGTCAAACGTGCTTCAGCAGCTGTGATTAGTTGAATGAACTTGCAACAGCTTATTTTTTGACTTGACGCATCTAAAATGCATCTAAAATGCAATTTTTTAAAATCAAATCAAATATTTTACTTCGCGTGACCAAAGGGCTGGCTTTTGCCTCGGTCAGAGATTAAGCATTAGCATACAACGTGTCGTACGTACGTAACGTATGTGTAAAATAAATTTCATCATATATATATATATATAAAATAATTATACAGTATTTAAAGTACTAATTCTGAGTTAGGTAGAAATCTGTATAGAAGACTAATGTCGCGTCGATGTATATAGTGGAAGTTACCCTTAATATATAGAAAAAAAAAACATACTCAAACATAAAAAAAATATATAAATAATATTACTATGAAGAAAACAAAACAAAAAACCATAAGAGTATAAAGGATGTGATTTTTTACAAATGACAATCTTGAATTTACGTATCAGGCATCCAGTGTAGTATAATACTAGGATTTACCCATTCGTGTCACGTAATTAACCGATTACATTAACTTGTTTTATTACTCATTTGCAGAATAAATTGTAAATGGTAACATGTTTATGACCTGTTGGTTATAGGTATATACTTAGACCACACAATTGACAAATACAACGGATTTGCTTCCATAGTCAATAGGTATTTAGTACCTATTGACTAGGTTTGTATCAATAATAATTTTCAAGAGATTACTTCCACAAAATACGAATCAACTATTTCTTAAATCAGTTGTATTCTAAGTAAATGTCTCTTTTTGAAACATTAAAGTTGCAAAAGGCAGCCCCCAACGTCCACCTGTCACCATATCCTAGCTAGCCATTTCACATGGTCACCCTTTTGGTACGGGCACGTACGCTCAGCGCAATTTAATTGTATCATTCTGTACTATTCTTCTGTTTTATGCGTTAGTGTGAAATAAACATATTCTATTCTAATATAAAGTTGCTGCGACGCGGCTCTCTGCAAAAGCAGTTGGGTTGAAGTAATGGGGCCAAGTAACCTACTAACAGTCATTTCTGATAAGGTTTTTTAAAGGCGTTTGTTTCTTTGAACCAGATTCACACTGTCCTCCGTACTAGTATACATTGTATCATGGTAGGATACTCTTGCTCAACTCTCACAACACAACACTTGGATATAATTTATAACTAAAATTAATGACTCATAGCCTTACTTATATTAAATTGCGAGTTACATTCTAATTCAATAAGCGAGTACATATTTTTAGTTGCAATGTAGGTAGTTCGAAATATTTTTTAGAATATGCAAGAAATTCAGATAAAATTACTACTTATACTTTGACGGAGTAAAATACATATTAATATCAAGAAAGCAAAATAAAATTAAAATTGAATACAACTTGTAGGTTTATAAATAAATGTGTATTTGAGTAGTGTACTTGTTTTACACATTGCTATAATAGCTTATACTATCCCATAAATCATTTTAGTTTTTTTGGCTTAGTGTCCCATTTTAGCAACTAATTCAGCTACGTTTGGAACCAACACAATACATTTTTTGCGTTCATACATTTTAATAGACCTTTGTTATCCAAAGTTAATTTGATCGACGATTACTTTATTAGTCAAGGATCATTGAACTTGTCACAACAACTACTTTTTATGTCGAAAGATACAGCTGTTTTGTTATTGTGATAAAACTAATGAGAATATAACAAACATTTCTTTGGGAAAGTTATTTGTAATCATGAGTACAATTACGTGTTTAAGTATCGGTCACTAATTACCAGTCACCATCAATATTTAGAACATTAAGTTTATTATTATTCTATTTATTCTGCTTTGCGAATACCTCACTTTTTCTTACCAACTCTCGTCTTTTGCAGAATGGAACCAAAAAGTACAGGCTTTATCATTTCCACTGCCATGATACAGATATCTTCTCTGTGAGAGGATATAGATATTTCGCCTAGCTTCATCTATTCTCGTTTGCAGTTGGCTCTTTCCATTACCAGACGTTCAGGGGTGTGATGTTACAGACCTTTACATCAATCGGTGGTCGTTATTAACATTTATATAATCCATTCTCTCTCTTAATTTCAGTACCACCCATCCAAAAATGCACCTTAAGTGACTCCAGCTGCCTAAAGAAGTCGGCGCAGAATGCCATAGACGCGTTTGCTGCAGGCATCGCAGAAGTGGGGACTGAAGTTTTGGATCCAGTCCGCGTTGACATCATCAAGATCGACTTGTCTGGACTCAAGCTCACCATAAAAGATGCTGATATTAAGGGGCTCAAAAATTCTGTGGTTGATAAAATCAAGTGAGTTGAAATTACGACATGAATTTTTTTCAAATATTAACGGAGTTCGTCCAGTAAGGATCAGTAGCATAATAAATTGATCTTTAAAAAATAAATAAATAATTGATTAAATTTTTTGGTCACTATCATTTCTTTTCTTTCACCAACCCGAACTGGGCCCGCGTGGTGGATTACGGCTCATTCCCTCTCCTAGAGAGGAGGCCTGAGTCCCAAAAGAGAGCATTAAAAAGGCTGATTATGCTATGCTATGCTATGCTATCATTTCTTACAAAATTATTAGATATTCTCTTCAGTCGAATTAAATGCTTTCTGAGTGAGACAGCATTTAAGTTTGGTTGTATATTGAACAAAGTAGAAATTAATTCCTTTGTGTAGTCTAAGAGAGCATAAAGATGGACAGGTGGTGGGAAGCGACTTTGTTTTATACTATGACGATAAATTCATCAAAATGTTGTATGTTCCAGGGTCGACACGGCTAAGAAAGTGATAGAGTTCTCCTTCCACGCCGCTCCCCTCACGTTGAAGGGCAAGTACAAGGCTAGTGGAATGTTGCTTCTTCTGCCAATCAGTGGAGACGGAGATATGACTCTGAAAATTAGTAAGTAAAAGTAATTTTAGGAAAACTTGCAGCTCATTTTGCTGCGTATTTTTTTTTCTTAAATAAAAGCGTATTTGCTGAGATAGGAGACTTTTTATCTTTTATCTTCTATTTTTTTTCTTTTTAAATGTTGTTTGTATTGTTGTTATTGTTTTTTTTTTTTTTGTTAAGTTTTTTATGTAATTAACATTTTAATTTTCATTATGTTGTTAAAAATCTTTCTTCTTTATTTCCCCAACATAATTGGCTGACTTCAGTTAAGTGAAATTATAGTTAAATGACTAATGAACTCTTATTGACCAATGGTATTTCACCCTAGTTTCACACGCGTGATAGAAATTCTTGAAATTATCGATTTTTTCTACTACCTACATTATGCATGCCTACAGTGTTCTGTCCGTTTGTGACAATCGCATAAAAAACCGTTCAGAAGTTTTTGAAATTATTACGAATACTTAGAGAGTCGCACATACGGTGGGGGACTTTTCGTCCGTTGCAATTTTTTTTTCAAAATATCATCACAAGCTTAATTTCCTTCTTATTGTTTCTTTCTCCTAAGTCTCACATCTTAAAACCATAGGCCACATACATACTAGCGTATGGCAGGTTATACAGAAGACTAAGGAGTACAATCTGCCTCTCTGCTTATGGTTTGTGGACTATGGGAAAGCCTTTGATTCGATCCTGATTTGTCAGCACAAATCTGCTGACTGCGGTACAGCTACCGCAGTCTTTCCAACGGTGCCAGATTGACTATCGGCACATCGAAGTGCTGAAATGATTGTAAAAACGCCACCATGTCCGTCGTCGTCTTTAGGACCAGATCTCGAAACCTATCTTCTTGTAGCAGGGTGTTAGGCAAGGAAACGTCATTGGTACGAAACTGTTCACGGCCGCAATGGAGGCTGTCTTCAAGGTTCTGAACTGGAATGGGCTAGGCATTAATGTAATATAAAATATATGCTAAAATTCTGGTAACATTTTTCATTTTACAGAAAACATCGAGATTAAATTGACAATGCTGTACGACATTATCAAGAATGAAAATGGCAAAGATGTGATCGACCTGAAGAGCTACAAATACAGTTTTGAGAACAATGAGAATACACACTTCAAACTGACCAATTTGTTCAATGGAAACAAACAGCTGAGTAAGTATAGGAACTTTATCGGTTTTTGGTCTTTACTTAATGAGTGGTATTATAGAGAATTATAGAGTCTATAGTAATTAAAAGTCTATATAGAATTTTTTGATGTAGGTAATGGTAGCAGATACATATAGGTATTCGTACCAGTTTTTTCCCGTGACTTCGTCCTAGTGAATGTCTGTTAATGCAAACACGAAGTTGAAGTCGGATAAAAACGATTGCACTAGTTTATTTCATAAATAATATATAAAAAAGTAGTCTATGTCCTTACATGATGATCTAGCTTATTCCATATCAAATTTAATCAAAATAGATGCAGTAGTACCGCAAAATCGCAACAGACAGACAGACAGAGATACTTTCACATTTATAAATTAAATAAGTATGGAAGTATGTATGTACAAGTAATAATAATAATAATAAGATTTATTTTCTCACCACAATATAAGGTACTTTTACATAGTATAAAGAAAGCTTATGTAGCTTTACAATTACAATGTTATATTGTGGGAGACTGTTGCCTAAGCTAGACGTAAGGCTGTATTTCAGGACACCAGGACTCCCTCTCATTCGGAGATAGTAACATCTACATACATTATGTACTCTCACATTATTAAATGCGGTACTTATAACAAATCATGTTACAATTAGAAAAGAAGAAAAAGTATGTGTGTAGTGTAGTACTTTAAGTGTCGGATCATTCAATTCCCTTCAAAACGCAATATACGCGCCATATTTGTGAACGGACGCTGTCACTTGAGACTGGTCAACTCTTAACTGCCAGTGGCTTATTTTAATTTCTGTGTTTCGAGCTGTTTTTTATTAGTTTAATTTTTTTTTACATAGTTATCACATTATAGAAATGGCGAGAAATAAGTAACTGAGATATTTATAACATATACACTTTTTGATATGCAATCAGCTTAATTTTTCTGACATTTTGACAATTCAAAATCGCTCGTAAATGGCATATTTAAATGGGATTAAAACCTAGGCAGGTGCTCTTAATTTATTTCATCACCACTGCTTTCAAAACGCTGAAGTGAAACATCGTGAGGAAACCGGTATAATATCCTAGAACCAAAATTTCGAAGACATAATTATGTCATCCATTAAGGCGTATAGTCCCTTGAACATCTGGCTGGAATTAAAGGCACACATAACACATACTTGTACTACCCTACGAGCATTTAATATCGGCCAGATGCGCTCGGATAGAGCCCCGCTGAACTTTAAATCCATTTTCTTTGCGAAATGTCGATTGATTTACATATGCTATGTACATTCTGAAGAACAATTAACCAGCAATTTTTTTGTGTAAACATATTTCTAAAGATCAAAGCCATTTGAAAGGAGTAGGGAAAACGAGCGAAAAAATATCATGTTGTTAATTATTTATTTTTTATTTTTTTTTCATTTATTTATTATTAATACATAAGAATACAGGATAGTCTTAGTTAAATAGCAACTAAAAACCACTAAGGTTTAAACTTGTGCCATCATGAATCCATCTCAACATCGAAACTATACAAAATGAGTTTTTTATATTTGTACGTTATTGTCGATAACAATTTTTTATGTTTTACATAATCATTTATATTTTTTCAAACCTATTGACCTTGCCGTTACCGAGTAGTAGGCTTCAGAAAATCACTGTTTTATGGCACTGTTCGGGAGTTAGGGCCTTAATCCGCACCAAGCCCGTGTGGTTAATTTCAACCCATAAAGAGGAGGCCTGAGTCTCAGCAGTGGCAACATTATAAGACTGATACCCAAACCAACCCAATTGCCCAATACCCAATTCTGGGTTAAGTTCGCCTATGTACAGTCAGGAGTCAAAAGTGCAGTTACGCTCTACCAATGCTAAACTGTCTAAAATTTCATAGACCACAACTAGTTTATTTAATACTTTAGATTCTATGCTACCAATTAATTCAGTCATGAACCATTGACCCTCTTCTACAAAGAAATTTTAGACATTTTAGTAGTGGTAGAGTGCAACGGCACTTTTGACCCCTGACTGTACATCAACTGTCCTATTTTTATTGTCTGTTAAAATTGTGTGTACAATAAAGAATAAGAATACTGATTATACTTATGCATATTTTGTTTTTAATTACAGGTGACGCAATGCACTCATTCATGAACGAGAACTGGAAGATCATCTCGCAGGAGTTCGGAACTCCCACAATCGAGAAACCGGTTCAGAAAATATATACCGCTATCAAAACTTACCTTCGATCACAACCATTGGAAGAAATAGCTAATGTTTAAATTATTGCCAAAAAATAAACATTAAGAGTATATGTGAGTTTAAGCTTCGAACAAAATGAGTACATCTTTTATTTGTAACCAATCACAAAAATTACTTGCCCAGCCTTTTCCCAGCTATCTTAGGTTTGACAGTCAACCAATATACGACTGTATATCTGACGTCCAGGGTTAAGAATCTAGTAACTCGGTTTTACCACACCCTGTGGTAGGACTCGATGTCAAACATTTAATGATCAGAGATTTGGCAACCTCATGCTGTTCGTGATGCAGAAAATATTTGCAGATATCGCTAATATTTAAGTTAATGTCAAATAAAATCAAGCTTTAAAAGAAAATTAGTGTACGGTTCAGGATTCGGATGTCATGCAATAAATTACTTTTACAAAATATCTTTTATTTATTTATTTATTTAGTACATGGAGGACTTACAGCTAATAAAACCAGACAAAAAAAAAAAAGGAAACCATAATCACGTATAGACAATACAATAAAAATTAAAAATGGTGCGAGCACAAAAACAATAAAGCTTCGCTTTTTAGTTAAGTAGGTTAATCTTAATTTCGAGAAAAATTGTTTAATATTTAGTAAATACTGCAAATAGAACAGGTCGATTTATCTGTTTTTGAGAGATATGAACAAGTTTTTTTTTCTCGAAATTAAGGATTGGTTTGCAAATATCTCGCGGTGAAACTGTTGGCACATCTATTTAGGTTCTTCATTATTTTTTTTTGTAATTCAGTGCAGTGTATTTTTGGAAATTTAAAAAAACTTTTAGAGGTGTTTCCAAAGGACTCTCCCCTTAATTAAAACATCAGAATTCGCTAATAATATTAAGTCTAATCATTTATTTCACGAGTTTTACAAATAAGGAACTTAAATCAATGTAGATCAAGGATCATCACACATCGACACACACAACATCATCATGCTTTTTGTCTGCATGACGACATCGCCATGCTGGAGAAACCGAAAAACGTATTTATTTGCATTCACAGTCATTCAAGACATTGCTATCGCAATAAATTTGTTTAAATTATAATTATGTTCATAGATTTCATTAAAATTATAATAATGTTTCATCTAGTCATTTATCACAAAATATTACCTATAATACAGAATGAGTAATAGCACAAGCTATATTTATAATCTGGTTTAAATTAAATGTTTTGTGTTATCAAATTATTTAGTAAAACACTTTGTATTTTACATTATTAACTATTGAAATACTGAAATCTTCTTTGAATATTTTAGGTATTAATTAAATAATTTCTAGGAATATTGTTTTATGAAAAAAACACTGGGCTGTAAAAGTTAGGGGCACATAGAAAAACTGTGATGTCTCCCAAAGTCATGTACATTAATGGCTATTATAAATCTAAAAACAGATAAAAATCAGAATTTCTACATTTTGAAAAATAATATAATTTATAATTAGGAAAATATTATTTCCACTTTTGTTTGAAACTAAACGGCCATTATAAAATATTTCACAGTATTTAGTGCCAGATTATGTCACTATCACATGAAGAATGTACAAAAATTATTAACTTGATACAAGAAGGAATAATTCAGCATAGTAGTGCAAGAACAGTAGGAGTATCTGTATCTACGGTCAAAAGAGTACTCTAGTAATTACATGCGAGCATCAGAAGACCAGGAAAGCGCAGGCCAAAGTGCACAACTACGCGATAAGACCGATTCATCATAAACCCTTAGTTTGACAGATGAAGATTCGTTCAGGGTTATGTTTTCTGATGACTCCAGATGTTGTTTATTTACACACGATGGGAGACGAAAAGTATTTACACGATATGGAGAACGTGATTATTAAGTGTTTCGAAGAAAAAGTGTCATTCAGTAGAGAATCGATAATGGTATGGGATAGAATAATTTAGAGTATCGTATGGAGTCAGTGAAGTTTGAAAACAGTTCTTTCTCTGCCTGCTTTAAGATTTGCAGAGAAGTTTTTTAATTAGGATGCTAGTTTTTAGTAAATATGGATGCAGATTCTATTTTAATGTATGAATATGCGCGACCACATAGTAGTTATTTGATGAAGGCTTTGGGTTTATCTGTATGGAGTTATCAACTCACAGCCAAGATCCCATAGAATATACATAGAAAAGCTCAGTAGATGCGTTAGACAACGCCCTCCAATTTCAGCTACTGTACATGAGTCGGAGAAAACGCTACTGGAAAACTGGTACATCGTCTTAATATATTATAAATAAAGTACTACGGGCTCGTGGAGAAAATACAAAGTTAGAAGTGTATTTTTAGTGATTTTTAGTATAAAACTACAATTAAATAGAGAAAAAAGAACGTGTTATAGTAATAACTTTTATATAGTAATCAGTCATCATCTACAACACATTTCATATTTCACGAAGTAGTCTTATGTACCTACCTATCTATTATTTTATTTTATATATTGTAAATATAAAACTATTATTGCAGGGTAATCGGATGTGATAGAGTACTTGATTTTTTTTATCTAATAAAAAATTATCACCTTTTATTGGTGACCTGGAATTTTTGCAGCCCAGTGCATTATTAAAAATAAATTAAATTATTCAAACTATCATGAACAGATCTAATTTAGTATTGAACCTAAAATTACTAGAGATTCCCTCAGGCTAGAAGTGAATTTGCAATGTTATATTTTGAACCATTAGAGACAAAAGCGATTGAAAAATAAGGATATCGGATAAAGGATATCGGCTTCGACTCTCGGACAGTACAGACGTTTCCCTTGTTAATTTGCAAAAACCTTAAAAAAACCCTTATACAATAACAAGTCCTAAAGTGTACAGTACAAGTGCGAAAGTGGTGTCAAATAGTAATTTGGTTGCGACTGTCTGTCACTACATATCAACGAGTAACAGCGCATCAAGACGGCGCGCGCGCCCCCCGCTCCACCTCGGGTAAAAGAGATAGTTGCATTTTTTTACCTTTTCCCACACGCACTCATAATTATCCATCGCAATATGAGTGTGCGACGTTCGCCACAATCCAGGAACAAAGCAGTAGGTCAAAGTGGTTCGCAATCTGACTTTTCCAAAACAAGTGGTGATGAATCAGATACCCGTGCCACTCAGCGGAAGAGAAAAGAAAGAGAATGCTGTGACCTTTTAACTGCAATAAATAAATTTCGTGAAGAAATGGTTTCAACTCTGGAGTCAAATCTAAAGCCAATGCGCGACGATATCTCCTCAATGAAAGATCAGGTCAATGAGATAAAAAGCTCAACTGCCAGGATGCTAGCCGAACATGACAACATAAAAGTTGAAATTTCGGAACTGAAGAAAAATACCCTCGATGCTGAACTGAAGATATCTAAGCTAGAAACCGTAATTGGTGAACTTAAATCTACTCCACCAAAATTAGATACCCCACAAAACTCCATTTTCGCAAATGAAAAGATTATTAATGAACTGCAGGAACGAGCCATCAGAAGCAAAAATATAATAATAGCTGGTCTACCCGAGCCAAAAGTGTCAGATAACGCTGCACGTCAGGCTGAGGATATGAGTTCGGCCAAAAATATTCTGCAAAATGCACTGATCGAGCATGTCCATATTTTAAAAACAATCCGACTTGGAAAATACATCTTAGAAAAAAACCGTCCACTGAAGATTTGCTTTGAATCGCCTGATGTGGTAAAAAAAATACTGCAGAACAAAACAAAACTACCAGATAACATTAAAATATACTCGGATCAGACCCCTGCCCAAAAATTAATAATAAAAGAGCTCAGCCAAGAACTAATTCGGCGCAAAGAAAATGGTGAAAAGGATCTAATTATTAAATATGTCAAAGGCACACCGAAAATCGTGAAAACTCAAGCAAAAAACTGATAACATTAAACCCACCAAACATTTTAAATAATCATGATAAGACAATTACATATCAGCTCTGCCAAACTTACCAGGATCTACCATCGCTGAAATCAACTTTAACTTTTTTCTACGCAAACGTAAGAAGCATTCGAAGACAAGGAAAATTCGACGAACTGCAGTGCGTAATAGAATCTATCGAACACACTACTCACGTTATAATATTAACCGAAACATGGCTTAGATCGAGTGAAGACGCCGATCGTTTTCAACTACCTAATTATACCCACTATTATAATCTTAGAACAGATTCCAGAGGCGGAGGTGTTTCCATTTATGTACTTAACAGTCTAAATCATAGCAAAGTCGATGAAATATACGCTGGAGGCATCAATTACCTTTGGGTTTACCTTGAGAAATACTCATTAAATATAGGAGCAGTCTACAACCCAGGAAACAATAACACAAGAGAGTTTCTTGAAGCGTATTCATTGCAACTGATTAAAAAATCCCGATCTATCATTTTCGGCGATTTTAACATCAACCTGCTAACAAAAAATACTAAGACTAAGTGCTACCGAGAGGCTATAACAGAATCTGGATATAGCTTTATTAATAACGTTCATGATGATTACTGCACGCGTGAGATATCTTCCACAAAAACCATCCTTGATCACATATGCACTAACCTCAAGGACAAGAGTTTTCACATGGCCGTTATCGATTCAGCTATGTCAGACCACAAGCAAATTTACTTAAGTATGAAAAAATATAAACCGCCACCAAAGAAACGTATGAAATATGCAGCGATAGATTATGAAAAACTACATGAAAGAATCGAACTCGCCGAATATCACACAATCGACAACAATTATGCATGCCTTGAGAGATACTTAAAATATAATATTCATAGTAGCACAATGGTCAAAACGAAAATTCTAAACCCACCCCGTCAGGACTGGATATGCAAAGAAATAACGGACAAAATTAAGAAAAGGAATGAAATCTGGCATAGATTGAAATTAGATCCAAAAAATAAGGATCTAATCGAAAGGTTTAAGATTGAAAGAAAGGTTACTGCTGAAACAATTAGGAATACTAAGAAAAAATATTACTATAACGTGTTTATGAAAACTACTACAGACCCAAAAAAGATGTGGAACCTAATAAACACACTGTCTAATAATAAAATAAAGTCAGAATGCACTCCTCCTAAACTTCTCACTGATTCTGGTCTGCTGACGAGTGGTAATGAAATCTGTGAAACATTTAACCGCTTCTTTTCTACGATTGGTTCCACTCTCGCTAATCGCATTCATGCACAACACCAACAACAACAAAATATAACAACCACAGCCTCCCTACCATACAATAGAGAACTCACTACTTTTATACCTTGTCAACCTAACGAAGTATCCAAAATTATTAAAAGTCTTGATTCAAACTGTGCCGCGGGTGTTGACGGTATAACTACCAAAGTTGTCAAGTGTATAAGTGACCTAATCGTGGACAAGCAGACCGACTGTATAAATAACCATCTTGCTAGAGGAATCTTCCCGGACGAACTAAAGATAGCCAAAGTTACCCCAATCCACAAATCTGGTGTCAAAACGGATCCTAACAACTATAGGCCTATCTCAGTGCTTCCAGTTATCTCTAAAATATTTGAGAGGATCCTCTACGCACGTTTAGATGAGCACCTCACCTTAATAAATTTCCTATTTGAAAGACAGTATGGGTTTCGGTCACAGTCTAACACCTTGTCGGCTACTGTGGACCTAACTACTAAAATAAAAAATAACATTGATCAAAAAAACATTGCGTTAGGCTTATTTATTGACCTGAAAAAGGCTTTTGATACAGTAAGCCATCCCATACTGCTACAAAAGCTAAAGGAGATAGGTATCTCTGGCGTTGCGTATAGGATGTTCGAATCTTACCTGAACAACAGGTCTCAGATAGTTAGGATCGGAGAATATCAAAGTAAACCAAGCAACATAAATTTTGGAGTTCCCCAAGGATCGCTGCTAGGACCACTTTTCTTCTTGATTTACATAAACTCCATCTCGAAGGTTTCATTGCATGGGCACATGTCACTGTATGCCGACGATACTTGTCTTTTTTACTTTGGTGCCTCTATAACTGACTTAATAAGTCAAGCTCAACAAGATCTAAACTCACTATCTGTTTGGTTCCAACAGAATCTTCTAACTATAAATGCATCCAAGACAAGCTATGTTATATTTAAGGCCAAAAATAAGAAAATTTCACCACATCCTCCGCTTGTGATTGACAAACAAATATTAGAACTCAAACAGCATGAGAAGTACCTTGGGCTAAGACTAGACTGCCATCTAAATTGGACGACTCAAATTGATTATATTAAATCCAAACTTACATCTTTATTGGGCTCACTACGTAATATCGTGCACTGTCTGCCGTATAATGTTCGCCAGACAATATATAACTCGCTAGTGAAGCCACACATAATGTACCTGATAGAAATCTGGGGCCATGCACCCAAAACAAATCTGAAAGACTTACAAATTGCACAAAACAAAATTATTAAAATGCTTTTTCATTACGATTACCTAACACCTACAGTTAAAATATACAAAGACACAAAACTCATGAACATCAAACAACTTCACGCATACCACACCTGCATACTCATACAAAAAATACTCAGCAAAACCATACATACACAAATTTCTTTCACTAAAATACATCAATTACATGACCGCAGCAGTCGTAGAAAGGAACAAATTATACTTCCTCGAGTGCGAACCACTCACGGTAAAAGAACAGTTGTTTATGAGGGAGTGCAATTTTATAATAGCTTACCAAAAGAAATAAGGAGTGCGATTTCGTTCAACATTTTTAAGACCCAACTAAAAAAATACATTCTTCAAAATGTAATTATTACATAACTCTAAAATATTTAAATAATAGATTATACAAAAGTCAAAACAAAAAAAAAAAAAAAAAATCTGTTTACTTTGCGTAAGTAGTACTACTGAGTGACTTATTTGCATGGTGACAACGAGACCGCATTCTTTTTCTGCAAGCGAGGTAGTTTGTCTTAGTTGGTAATAACATTATTTTTGGGAATACCCACTAACCAAATAAATTTGAATACTGTGTAGTGTGTATCATGTAATGAATTGCTTTTCTGTATATTACATAATAGTAACACAGACTTACAATAATTTGTAAGTCCGATTGTCGAAGTATGATTTAGTTTACCTTAGTTTTAAATTTTGTTCTCATTTAAGTGAAATGTAAATTTCTTTATGAGCAATAAATATCTTTAACCAGAAAATACGTTTCCCCACTTACAAAATCAACTTGATTTTGTAAGTGGGAAACGAACTTAATTGGGCTGGTGATTTTGGAGCACATGTAGGTGAACCAACGACCAACCAATCGTCGAATCCAACTCGACTGGGCAGCGTTCGGGCAGCTGCGCGGTATCTTCTCGTCCAACATACCACATTGATTGATGCTTGCCGGGGCTGCGGAATTGTTCAAAAGAGTAGACCGTTGCCCTGTAATACAAAAGAAAAATAAAAGAAGATGGATGGGTTTTTGTCAGTAAAAGAGTTAAACTCACCAACTCGCTTCACCTTAAAAAAAAATTCGGTGTTTTCTTTCACAAAACACGGAAAAATACTGTGGCGACCATGGTGGCCACGCTAATACTACTAACTGGCAAACTAGCAAGATATACTTTTAAGGTTTATGGTAAGAAAAGCATAGTTGTAGAGATTCGAAACATTGATTAGAGATTGCCAAATAAGAATAGATTAAGCAAATTAAATATTTTTATAAATAATGTAACAAAGAGTGCTTCTAACAATAGAATAATAGTAAATTGAACTAGAAGCCTTTCATTTGCGTCTCTCTTATCAAAATAGTTTTTTTCATCCTTACATGTTATTAAACAAGGGCCAACACTGCGTGTCTGTATAAATGCGGTAAACTCAAAAACTACCAGGTTGCCATGCAATTTTTACCAATAGACAAAGTAATTCATGAGAAAGGTTTATGTGTATAATACATTTATATTATACAAGAGAAAAGCCGAGAATTTTATAGAATTCAAACACCCGTGCGAAGCGGGGCCGGGTCGCTAGTTTAAAATATAACAACTTATGTCTTTAAGCAGTTGTAAAACATGGACGATTTTATAACAGTCGAGGTTTATTTCTATATTATATTCTCTGTTTCCATTTAGGCAGACTTTACAACTATTCTTGGTAATATCTGAGACCACATTATAAATCTGATTTGAATAGGGCACCGTTAATGTTCTACAATTTTAGGTAATATCTGTTAAAACGCTAATTACTGACTATGAAAATAAATATTGAGCTTTCTTTTTAGATGGGAAATCATCTAAAAACCCACTCGTTTGTTCCTTCTTTGCCTTGCGTTCACTACGCGCCATCGACGGTTTGGGCTGGGTCCGGACGGTTACCGGATGACCGGAAGGCGATAACATATTTGATGTATGAACGTAGTTCGTTTGATACAATCGATAGTAATTTTTAAAAGAACGGAAAGAAAAGTATACCTAGATATATTTCGTTGCAGTAATTTTGATTTCGAACTGTTAGTTATTAATAATTATGTTACTCTTATTGTATTTTTTTGTTTAAATGTGATGAATATAAATGTAATTGATCTAATCTATGAGCTAAGGGCTATTCCTGGTTCGGTCCAGCTCGGCCCTTTCTGCCCTACCATAGCAACGCCCTATACGTGTAGTTGCTTAGTTTAGTTTTAATAAGCCCTGGCTGGAGCCTTTAATTTTATTACGGCCCTCACAGGTTAGTCCGGTTAAGCAGTCGACAACCTCATAGGTTGACCTGCGAGAGGCCACATACATTATGCGTACAGCCAAGGAGTGGAATTCCTTGCCGGAGTCTGTGATTCCTGATAGCTACAACTTAGGGGTCTTTAAGTCAAGAGTGAATAGGCTACTTCTAGGCAAGCGTGCTCCATCGTCGATCACATCATCGCTTACCATCAGGTGAGATGGTGGTCAAACGCGAGCATAACATTAATAATAATAAAAAATACAAAAAAAGCTAAGAGCTATTACTGTTCGTGTCATTGTATTGAAAGGTCGAAATAGTCCTTAATGTTAGAATTTACTCTAAATAGAAGTGTTACTGTACTGTAATTGTATTGAAATAAACTTATTATTCGTAACAATGTCGTTGTGGATTTATTTTAACTAGTGATCTAATTACATTAATAACATTTCGAACCAACGAACCAATAACGTTCAACGTTTTTGGCTCAACAAACACTTATATTTTGTCTTTGTACTGCTTCAAATCTCTAAGCTGCTTGTTTTTTAGTAATTATTCTTTGTTTCAGCATTTTGTTAAATATGATTTTATACAGTTAAAGATAAGTGATGATTCAATGAACCAATATTTCAATCCTGAAAGAACTCAATATCAAAAAGAGATTATCGTCGTCTGTGCAAAAATGAATCCTCAAGTTCTTCGTGTATTTCACCCGTAACGAGGACTCGATGGAACGATTGGTGGTGCAAAGGAAAGTCGAGGGCAAAAGATCACGTGGACGCTCTCCAACACGGTGGACGAATCTCATCAAATCGGTGACACACTGCAGCGTAAATGAAAACTCCTAAGCCGCCAAACGCAAAGCTGCATAGCGTCGTATCGCGAGAGAGGCGGTGGCGCAGGACTCGACCGAGACATGACCACGACCAGTCTGTCTAGAGTGCACGATTGAGAAGAAGAATGATTCAATGAAAACAAACGGACAATGAAGATATATCGGTGAATAGCCTTTGCATATCTCATCATTTCAGCCAAAAGACGTCCGCTGTTGGATATAGGACTCTCCCAAGTATCGCCACAACGTATGGCCCTGAGTCTCATATCTCGCGGAGGCTTAACACCGTTAGTTACATTTTTGACTAATTCATCCTTTTACATTTAATTTTTAATTTTAAGTCATTAGCTTATTTATTATTTTATTTTTGTAGTCTATGTTAGGTATATATTAGATATTATTTAATAACAAGCGATTAATTGGTTTAATTAAAATGTATGTTATTTTTAATGACATAGGTACATTTTAATTAAGTGATTGTTGTTGGGAGTGTACATTATTTTAACTTAAAAAAAGAAAATAAGTATGTAATTTAATTTTTTCCTAAATTTAATATTCATCTTGTATAAATAATGTATTTTGAGATTGATTAATATTTTGGTTGATGAGATACAGCCCTCTGACAGATAGACAGACTGACGGACGGATCGCGGAGGCTTCGTAACAGGATTCCGTTGGTTACCCTTAGGTAGGGAACCCAAGAATGCAACAGACGCGACTTGTACAAGCCATTTTCCAAGATGAGGCTTTTCTATGAGTGAGGAAATCATCAAATAACTTCTCCCGCTCTGGGAGTAGCGAGAGGGAGTATCAAACTTTTACTGACTAAAAACCGCCTGTGTTCTTTCAGTTGCCCTTTGCGTTCTAGGGCACGATAACTCTTTCGAACAATCCGCAGCCCTGGCAGGTATTGACTAGCTGGACCCCGTCACTTTTGCTGACATTTCTTTGAAGCTTCAAGATGAAGATAAAGTGGCATTTTAAAGGTCTATTCCTACACATCAGTGCCGTCTCAGACCTTAAGTATCAATTCGGTGGTTGTACGCATATGTCTGTTGGTATAGTTAATATAATATATAATATATAATATAATAATATAATATAATATTCCACAATTATCACACAACGCCGTCTAGTCCCAAGCTAAGCAGAGCTTGTGTTATGGGTACTAGACAACTGATAAACATACTTATATATTTCTAAATACATACATATATAGATAAATTACACCCAGACACAGAACAAATGATCGTGCTAATCACACAAACATTTGTCCTGGGTGGGAATCGAACCCACGACCTCCGGCATAGCAGTCAGGGCCACTAACCACTAGACCAACAGGCCAGTCAAACGTTGTTAAACAGTTGAACGCTTACATTCAAAAGATTGCTATGTTAATATCATCATTAAAAAGTTTACGACCTTAATTTTTCGTACACGGTGCTGTAATACATCTGGCTACTCATCTCGCAGTGGTTAAGCAATTGGCCGCTGCGCTGGTGTCTCGAACAAATATTTTAATGACCTAGAAAGAAAGAAAGCGCAAATGACACAATCTTCAAGCTAGTTTTCAATCCACTATTTATAGGAAAAAAAATGCTTCACATCCGCGCAAAATAGCTGAACGTTCAGCATAAAGCCTCAGCCTCATGCATAGTGCGATGAGACCACAGCACTGGTTTGCAGCGTGGGCCGGTTACACATACCACCGTGGGTCTGAGTGTCTTGTCTATGTAACTTTACATGTTTATGAGCGTATCCACAATCCATGATACAGGAGTAATTCCTAGTAAAATTATATCAATAGAGGAGAGACCAGTGGTAACGGCCCCAACTTACTAGTCGTAGGTCGTGGGTTCAAACACAGCCAGGCGCATTACTTTGTGTAATTTATTTCATCATTACTTAAAAGAAAACGTTGATGGAAAACAGCGTGAAGAAAGCATGTTCTAGAACCAAAAATTCGAAGACATGTGTGATGAATTACGGCCCGTTTCCTCTCCTGGAGGGAAAACCTGAGCCCCAGTAGTGAGTACATTAAAATAAGGCTGATTTTACAAAAAAAATAACATCACTTTGGTCGACAGCGGCGATCTCTCGCGCCGGGCCTTGGTACAGGCCATGGTCCGGAGCGAGGAGGAGTGGCAGGCGGTCGCCTCCTTCTGCGAAGCAGTAATGCTAACAAAGGAGGCGGCCGATCGCGTGAGGCAACGGCAACGGTCCTCACACCCCAACCGCCGCCGGGATTCCGATCCCGATTTCCGGCCACCGAAGGCGCGGGCTTGCGGACGGCGGGCAATGGGTGGCCCGCCGTTCGACCGTCCGGTAACCGTCTGGACCGAGCTCAAGTCGTCGACGGCGCGTATTGTTCCACGCGCGCCTCAGGGAGATGTCAGCAAATCGTAGGGGCCCAGCAGGGTCGAAGCCTACTGGGGCCATGTGTAGTGTGAAAACGAAACCCGGGCCCCGGCAACGAAGGAACAGGAGTGGGTTTTTAGTCAGTAAAAGTCTGACACTATCTCACGCTCCGCCCAAGAGCGCGATTTGTCATAAGATGATTTTCCCACCAAAAAAAAATATCACTTTGGTAAGTATTCCATTATTCAAAATTTCTGTTAAGTAAAGTCAACTCACAAAATAGGAGTTTTGGAGGCATGCGGAACAGAGAGTAAATTCGATGCCATAGATGTCGCTACAGAGTCATTGTTGAAGACCACTGCATATTCATTATTCTGAAACTGCAAGCGTGTCTGAGCTAATGATTGCTCAAGTGCCTGTGGTGAGGCTGCTGTTATGGTAAATGGAACCAACGTGACAAACTTAGTCTCAGAGGATAGGAAAGTAAGTACTTGAAGTGCAAATAGTAATTAAGAGGACTTGACCGCAATAGATTACATTCCTAAGGACCATTTTCACGTTCTTATTATTATTGATTTTTCAAATGTTGGCTACATATCCTTTATTATCATCGTCATTATCATTTCAACCGAAAAATGTCCAACAGACATAGGCCTCCCTTATATGTCGCCATGACGACCGGTTCTGTGAGTTTCACATCAGGTTATCGGTATACCTTGTAGGAGGTTTTCCGACACGTGGTCGCTACTAAACAACTTTTCGACTCCAACGACCATCTGCCCTGCTCACTGCCACTTAAGTCTGGCAATTATTTATTATTAGAAATGCTTCATCATCATCTTCCTGCCCTTGTTCCGTTTTATTTGGGGTCGGCCGGTCGGCGCAACACGTTATTAGAAATGCTTATCCTTACATATTACATTACAGAGTCACCACCTGTGTGTCTGTTTGTCTGTTCTTTATAATACTACTGAACTGATTTTCATACGGTTTTCACCAATAGACAGAGTGATATATGGGAAAGGTTTAAATATATGCATATATTGACTGATTGACTGGCCGGTTGGTCTAGTGGTCAGTGGTGACTGATATGCCAGAGGTCATGGGTTCGATTCTCATCCAGGACAAAAATGTTTATGTGTTGAGCACGATCATTTGTTCTGTGTCTGGGTGTAATTTATTTATTGTATTTATGTATTTAGAAATATATAAGTATGTATATCAGTTGTCTAGTACTCATAACACAAGCTTGGCACTAGACGGCGATGTGATAGTTGTGGAATATTATATTATATACTCCTTCGCCGATTTCAGCTACGGTGACTTATCAGTGCAACTATGGGTTGCGATCTGCTGTGACTAATATACCCTATCTTTATTGTAATGGAGCGAATATAGTGCGGATACGTTAAAATACCATTATTGTACAGGTATTGGATGTAGGAGAGCGGTCTATTTTTGATGGTCTGTTAACATCTAGATCTGTCTTACGCTGGACTTCAAAAGTGACATTTTGTTTAATTATACATACATACATGCATGTAGAGCTAAGGAGAGGAATTCTTTAAGTGATAGGTTTATTCTAGGCCAGCGTGCTCCACAAAATGTTTTTCATACTTTCTTTCTTCCATCGTCGACCACATCGTCGCTTTCAGTCAGATGAGATAGTCGTCAAGTGCGAGCCTATTAATGGTAAAAAGGTACATAAATAAAATATTTTTAATTATAATAATAATATAAAAAAATGATATTAAATTATAATTTTATTATTATTTTTAATTGAAAAACATAGGCTATATTATTCATTATTGCAAATTCTAATGTTCGACAATGCTTTACACAAATTCTAGCAACTAGCTACTCGTAAGTCCTTAGATGACGCGGCCAGAACCTACCACCAGCCTATTAGAATAGCGTTTAACAACAAAAAAAGATCCCTTTCATCATGCAACATTGTTTGTAATGTGTGTTTATTATATAATTACCATAGCGTGATAGATAACCACATCTATAATTATTATTACTACGTATTTAAAATATTCTTTTACTCCCCAACCTTTGTCCTATAATTTTATTGTATGAAAATATGTTTTTTATGTATTATTTATTGTTTCTTTAATTAAGTGCTGTAATGCTATAAGTGCCGTATTTTTATGTTTCTATGTAGTGTATAACATGATGCCGTTTTTTATCCCTAA
This sequence comes from Mythimna pallens, assembly GCA_961205895.1. Taxonomy (NCBI): domain Eukaryota; kingdom Metazoa; phylum Arthropoda; class Insecta; order Lepidoptera; family Noctuidae; genus Mythimna; species Mythimna pallens. Next base: position 15,509,456 of record OY540834.1, read on the forward strand.
TCTATTTAAAAGTAGTAACCAGATTTTAGAATACACTTTATGATATGGTCAAGTAAAACTGGCCAGATCGTTTAAATGTTAACGGTTGGTGATACGTTTGGCCATAACATTGATGTAGGATTTCTACAGATTTCTATCATAATAAAAATTCTAAAGAAAATTGGCTAAACGAGGATTGACATATCATCAAACTTTAACGTTTAAAACGATCTGGCGAGATTTACTGATCAATTTCTAAGATCTGGCCACTACATTTTAAAAAGGAGAAACTGACTGACATATTGATGCACAGTTAAAACTACTCGGAATAGAAGCTTGAAATTTTGCACAAGGCTTTCTTTTACGACGTAGATGAGTACTAAGAGATGATTTTTCAAAATTCACCCCTTAAGGAGATAAAATGGGGTTCCAAAGTTTGTATGGAGAAATCTATTTACACGTGGGCGAAGCCGCTGGCAGAAACTAGTGAATAAATAAATAAGACTAATAAAGAATGACTGCAACACTTGTTAATAAGGTTTTTCATGACGAAACTGCTTTGTTAATAGTTCTGTTGGAGTATCAGCATCATCATCAGCCTGCATAAATCAACTGCTGGACAGGCATTTTCCAACTTTGGAACGCCTGATAACTATCGCATAGCAGCAACGCGTCTAATCATAGCAGTAATTAAATTGTAATGTGTCTGGTCTTGATGAAATGATGACATTTCAATTTATTTATTTATTTAAACTATATGTACAGTAGTACATAGGCGGACTTAATGCAACAAGGCATTCTCTACCAGTCAACTTTTGGGTTAAAAAAGACTGTGGTACAATAAATAAATAACAGAACCGTAGGGGCCCAGCAGGGTCGAAGCCTACTGAGGCCATGGATTATGCGGAAGATATCCCCGGGGCCCTGGAACAATGGCAAAGAATGAACAGGAGTAGGTTTCTAGTCAGTAAAAGTCTGATACGCCCTCGCCCTCCGTCCAAGAGCCGCGGATGTCATTAAATGATTTTCTCACCTAAGAAAAAACATCCTTCTGGTGAGAAGATTCGCCCTATTCGAAGGAATTTGCAGGGTTTTATACCGTTTTCTGTATACCGACTCGTCCGTTACAAGGGCGTTTGGTACCCAATGGTGTTTAAACAACAGCTAGATAATATGGTGATGTTTTCCATTGGACTAAGGTGGCCAACTTTCTAATAATTTAATGCGGGACACCCATCCCTATACATAAGAAGACTGAGGATGTGTTCGTGGTGCACTTAGAAATAAACAACACTAATACTAAATCAAAATTTATTATTAAACTTGAAAAATCTCTTACATAAGTACGGTAGGTATGTCTCGTTTCGACGTTCGTATTTTTGATGTGGAACACTAGTATATATGCGAGCCAGGCGACAGCAAATGAATCTACATTCCACAAAAAAGATAGGAGTGGGGGACGCATTAGACGATTTGCAGGATTATTTTATTAAATACTAGCTGACCCGGCGAACTTCGTACCGCCTAATAGTAAGGATAACGCCATCTACTGGCATTACCAGAACTGCATAATGCATTTTATAATAACATTTTAATTAGAGATGGCGTTGTATTCGTTTTTTTTTTACCTGTGATTTTTCCATTTTTTCTCACCGTTTAAACGTTTCCTGGAGTATTTCGAATATTTCAAGACCAAAATTAGCCAAATCGGTCTAGCCGTTTTTGAGTTTTAGTGAAACTAAGCTATTCAATTTTATATAATATATATGGATCGGAATGCGGTATTACAACTGTCGTTACGGGACAGTCCCGCAAAATGCTGGATGGTTGGCCGCCTTACAAACCATTTCAATAAATAAAGTGTCCTTTAATTAGCAAAAGTTCAATTATTAAGGGGATAATTGGATTGGTACCATTTCAACTGTGTAATACCTAAACGTCAATCAATTGGGGTCGCGCAGGTGAATTAATGCGAAATTAAATTGGTTAATTTCAATTATGCATCGATACCATTCAGTAAACGAGAAAATATAGTCAACAATATATTATCTTCAATCATTCTTCTATAGCTATGTCGGTTTTTTTAACTCTTCCGACCAGACGGAAGTCATATTAGTTGGGCAACTGCCGACAGTTGATTTCAGACTGTTGTAATTGTAGGTATAATATGTTTTGTATGTTCTATTTGCGCAGATAATTCTAATATCGAGATGCAGGATTTCGAATTTTATTTCTTATGTGCCGTTTTAAGATGTCGCTACAAGATTAACTTTAATCTAGAAAAGAACGACCAGCGATCTGAACGCAAGGCTCTGCACCTCTAGCCAAGTTACAACTGCTCATCTCAATGCTCAGTCACGTGGTCCGAACAAAGGAATTGGAGGCGTGGCCTAATCGAAGCGTTTGGCGTATATCGTTCACGCCATTATAACTTGGCTAGGGGGGCTGTTTCGATTTTCTTTTCGTTGATCGCCTCGAGTCGGTCACGCCTCCTATTCCTTTGTTCTGACCACGTGACTGAGCGTTGATCTGACGTCTTGGGGGGGGGTTGGGGTCCAGACGCCTCCTGCCGGATGCTCTATGCAGGCATCGTTCGGTCCATGGCTCTTTATAGACCGCCGGTATGCGCGCCGTCGCTGCGAAAGCGACTGGCGGCCAAGTTGAACGCATGCCAGAGGGTCATGGCCATCCGGATGGTGCTGGGATATCGCATGGTTTCTTGAGAAGCGGCAAGCCTCCTTGCTGACCTCACACCCTGACCACACCCTAGGGTCTGAAGACAACAGTCCTTGCACGATTTGCGCGTGAATATGCAACGCCGGCGTGAATCTCGAAAGTTCCGGTGAGATGCCATGGTGGAATGGCGACAGCCACTGTCGCAACCCAGTGCTGGGTACGCGACAATTATGACGGTAAATACCCTCTTTGAGAAGTGGCTGCGTCCTTACCTTCCACATGACGTAGGTCCTCGCCGGACATGGTAAGTTCGGAAGGTTCCTGCAGGTCGCATTCGAATTCGTGCGGAAGAAACGCCTGGGTGCCACCATTGTGTAGAACGCTCGGAGGATATGGTGGAGCATACGGTGGAGTTGTGCCCGGCCTAGGCAGAGCAACGCCGTGTCTTCGTGGGTGATCGGCGGCACCGGTACAGGGCACGGTCAGGAGCGAGGAGGAGTGGCAGGCGGTCGCCTCCTTCTGCGAAGTAGTAATGCTAGCAAAGGAGGCGGCCGCACGCACGAGGAACTGCTCTCACGCCCCAGTCGCTGGGTTTCCGATTTCCAGCCAGCTTAGGGGCGGGTTTGCGGACGGTGAGTAATAGATAGCTCGCCGTCGGGCCGTCTGGTAACCGTCCAGACCGATCCCAAGTCGTCGACGGCGTGTAGTGTTCCACGCACGCCTCAAGGAGATGTTAGCAAAACCGTAGGGGCCCAGCAGTGTCGAAGCCTACTGGGGCCATTGGTTGTGCGAAAGAGAACCAGCAACAGGATTGCGTATGAGTCACTAAAAGTCTGACACCCTCTCTGTTCACCCAAGACCGAGAGATTAAATAATTCATTAAATAATTTCCTACCTAAAAAAAAGCCAGAGCGGGCGAAGGTATTTGATGAACCCCCAATAAAAATGGGCTTAACTCAGTGACCCGAACACTTAGTTCTATATATTTGGATAAAATTAAAGTAATTGCTTAGATTTGTGGGTTTTTGACCTACCTCTGAACTAATTAATAATATTGCATTCAGAGACCACAAAATACTTATTTTATTACTTATTTTTACAGTAAATGGCACATCCATCATGGATATGCCAACAGCTGAACATTGAGAGATATCATCTACTGTTTGGTCTTTTCCTAACTACATATCGCTCTCACCATCATTATAATATCCTGTCATCGACTGGTTCTGTGCGTCTTACATCCAGCGGACTCTTTCGGCATGTCCATATCTGTTTTTTTTCTGTGTAAAATCATCGAATAATTTCCCTCCCTCCTGCTCTAAGTGTAAGGGAGAGTGTCAAGCTTTTAGTAAAACCCATCTGTGTTCTTTAAGTTGCCCTCTGCCTTCCAGAGCCATAATATGTGTTTCAGTTGCCCTTTGCCTTCCAGAGCCACAGTATCTCTTTCAGTTGCCCTTTGCCTTCCAGAGCCACAGTATGTCTTTCAGTTGCGCTTTGCCTTCCAGAGACACAGTATCTCTTTCGGTTGCTCTTTGCCTTCCAAAGCCACAGTATCTCTTTCAGTTGCCCTTTGCCTTCCAAAGCCACAGTATCTCTTTCAGTTGCCCTTTGCCTTCCAAAGCCACAGTATGTCTTTCAGTTGCGCTTTGCCTTCCAGAGACACAGTATCTCTCTCAGTTGCCCTTTGCCTTCCAGAGCCACAGTATCTCTTTCGGTTGCTCTTTGCCTTCCAGAGCCACAGTATCTCTTTTAGTTGCCCTTTGCCCTCCAGATTCACTGTATCTCTTTCAGTTGCCCTTTGCCTTCCAAAGCCACAGTATCTCTTTCAGTTGCCCTTTGCTTTCCAGAGCCACAGTATCTCTTTCAAACAATCCCGCAGCCCTGGCAGGCATCGAAATGGTCGGGACCAAACGGTGCCCGGTCATCAGATCAACTAGTGGTAGGTAACTTAAAACGCTAGGTTTTCAGAACCTTTCAGTCCCATCCGCCATTTGTTTAGCAAACAATGTGTCGCCTTCATGTTGTAGCAATAATTGCGTTTTTGTAGTTCAAGTTGGCGGTAAACCATACTTACCTTCAAGTTCTTGACATTTTTTATAAGCTGTCTAAAATAAAGGACGTACGTAGCAACTTTAACAACGAGTTTATCTATAACCGTAAAACCGAAAGAAAGAAATTCTTGAGAGCCTTCAGTTGACTAAAAACTTGATTTAGTTGCGAAAAACATGGAAGGTCAATAATGACATTAAGCACGATGACATTTTTTGTCATTCGCTGGCAAAAATTTGTGCATAACGTAAGTACTTACCTAATGATGACGTGGGGTTTAAAGAAATGAATTTAAAAACTCATCAAATCGTTGAAGAACCACCAAAATTGCCTAAGTAATGATTTAGCGTCGAGCCATCGACCTGTAGGACTCGAAAAAACGTCAAATTTTTGCATCCACCTGTAGTGTGACTTTGGTACAAGTGAACCAAACTCGCATTTTGTTCCATCCCTAGTGTAAAGCATAACACACAACAAAAGCATCGGAGAGGCAACCGTCTCGATGCCTAAAACGTGGCCTGCACTATTTGAAATAAAATGTACTCTGAAGTCGCGGGCTTTCAGAGTGGGGACTCCAGAAAAGACAGTGGCGTAGTGATCACTAACTGCCGTACACAGCGCAGCTCAGGGATCATGTTTCCAGAAATGTTGCACACAGGTGTAGGATAAATCCAAAGACTTGTTCATTATACAGTGGGTTTTAATGTTTCCAATATTAATAACAAGTTTTAAAGAACAAATAACATTTCATAAGCAATACGTTACACATTTATTAATAATTATAGTTAATATTCTAATAGTTTTACTCACAATTATTAACATAGAAGCAACATATTATCAAACATCAAATACCCTCAATTTATTATTTAACTTACTTGCAAATCACAGGTTGTTAACTCCACAAACGTCGGACAGAAACTGAGAGCGCAATAATGGCGACATGCCCTTTTGTAGGTATACGGAGGGGATGTTGCCATCATTGCGATCTCGGCCGTTACAAACATTTTCTTTAAATTCAAATTATTTTAGTATTGTTTTGCAGCTACTATGTATTATTTAATGGTAACTAATACCCATATTATTAATCGATAACCAATGTACGACTTAATATAACATAAAAGAGGTATAGAATAATACATGCTTACACGGGCATTGCATAAAGGGGGTTTTGGGGTGGTTTTTTAAAAGTTAACTTTCGCTATGTGATTTTAGGGTCATTTTAGAAAATTTTAGGAGTTATTCTCTAGAGGGCCCCGATCCCCGAGAGCCCCATACCGGGGGCACCCGAATGCGAAAAATATGATTACATTTATGTCTATTCTTTTTTTTGTATTCAATAATGATCTGATTAATTGATGTCGAAAAAACCGTATGTACATATGATACCCTACCTACTATAAAAACCTAAGTGCGTATTCAACTTCTATGTAATATGTTTTTTTAGCTTGTGAAGGAATCAGATTTACTAACAGCACTTTTTTTTAAATTTATGTAAACTAGTGGTTGACTGCGATCCCACCTTGATGGTAAGCAGTGAAGCAATCGTTGAAGGTGAGGCGCTCCGCCTAAGATCCGGGGATGTCATTGAATGATTTTCCCACCGAAAAACAAAAGATAAAAATATGATACAGATAATATCACTCACTTCGATGTTCATCCGTAGTCAACCAATAGATTCCGTCAACCTATTGATTAACCGAAATAATTATCTAAAATTAAGTACCCCTGCGTTTTTCTCGCTCTTCTAATTACTGCTTCTTTTGGTTATTTATACAACTTTATAATATTAGTATAAAAGTCTTTACTTTTATACTAATATTATAAAGTCCAAACAAATATATAATATATATAATATAAATAAAATCCAAACTCCAAAATTGTTTACTTTTGTATGAGGAAGCATCTTTGTTATTGACAAATTGTCGTTGATCTTATCTAACTATGTCAACAGAACCTTGATTTATAATACTTGTGAAGTATCTACTTAAGTATTGTGCTCGGGTCATTTACCTACTGTCGAAGTGTATGCCTTATTTCAAAAATAAATATTTTGGTGTAAAAGACCAAAATATTGGAAAAAATAATACCAAAAATATATGAGATTACTAAAAATTAATTTGAAATTCCTTATATCTAACGAAATATTCTTTCCTGTGATTTCCACTTTAAATATTCATATTTTCAAAACAATCATTAAAAAACTTAGGTATGTGTTTTTATAGGTGGGAAGTCATCCATTGACATCTTCCGCCCCTGGGCGGGAGGTGTCATCGGTGGCTGGGACGTGAGGGTCGTTGCAGTAGTAGACAGGGTCTATTCGTGTGATAAATTCGAGCGTGAAGAAATAATAAACATACAAACATATACACTTATTTTCGCCTATCTGTATTAGTGTAATTTCGCACCAAAAAAAAAACAGATGTAAGTATAGCCTCTTATGGGTCAAATATATTTGTCTATTAAACGTTTTTACACGTTCCAAAGCACATCATAAATTATCCGTGTAAATATAATAGTGTGATGACTATGCGGAAAACTTACGAATTTTACCGATCGAAGTTCAAGTTCCAAGTTTTATAGAATTATACAAATTTATAAATATGTTATTTTTACGGTTATTTTCCTTAATAAACAGTCAAAGGTTTGACGAAAATAAAGGCGCTGTAAATTATGGCCTACTCTTCACGGACGCATAGCTTCATATACGCGTCTGCATGACGTTGCCACTTTGTTGACAGAGTTTCATAGTTTTGTATGTAAACTTCACGCAGGCGTACACCAAGCGTATAATGACGAATACCCATGAAGCTACGCGTTCGTGGACAAGACAGGCGGAACGGGAGGCGTGTCAGACTTTTACTGACTAAAACCCAATCCTATTCCTTCTTCTCCTTCATTCCAGGGCCCAGGGGTTCACTCTCGCACTACCCATGGCCCCAATAGGCTTCAACCCCACTGGGCCCCTACGGTTTGCTGACATCTCTTTGAGGTGCGCGTGGAACACTACGCGCTGTCGACGACTCGAACTCAGTCCGGACGGTTATAAGACGGCCGGACGGTCATCCATTGCTCGTCGCTCGCAAGCCCACGCTTACGGTGTCTGGAAATCAGGGTCGGGGTCCCGGTGGCTAGGTCGTGAGGGCCGTTCCCTGATGCGTGCGGCCGCCTCCTTCGCTAGCATTACTGTTTCGCAGAAGGAGGCGACCGCATGCCACTCCTCCTCAATCCGGACCATGGCCTGTGCCAGAGTTCGGCGTGAGAAATCACGATCGTTGCCACTGATCGCTCGCACGAAGACACTGCGGTCCTTTGCCCAAGCGGAGTACAACTCTACCATATGCTCCACCGTGTCCTTCGGGCGGGCTACACAATGGTGACACTCGAGCGTTTCTTTCATACGAATCCAGTGCAATAACCTCCCGAACTAACCATGTTCAGTGAGGACCTGCGTCATGCGGAAGGTAAGGACGCCGTGACGTCTTTTCAGTCACTTCTCAAAGATGGGACTTACTGCCATAATTATGGCGTGCCTATCGTAGCCAGTACGCCTATGTTAACATTAAGATCACCAATGATTAATGTGTAGTCCTAAAGAGTTTTTGTTACTAATGGATTCTGTATGCAAAATATAATTTTTTTCACGCAAAAATATGATTCAACATCGGAAGTCGTCAATAAAAATATTACCTTTAATAAGATAAATTGACCTAATCATGAACTTTGGCCAAACGTAACCTTCACAATTTTTGTGCCTAAGACTAAAATGTTTTAGTGTCTATCCTAAACACAAGACTAAACCATTTTTTTTTTAAACGTTGATTCGAACTTGACATGAGTAGTTTTTTTGTTACAATTTTTTGATAACAAAAATGTTTAATACCCAAGTTATTTTTTTTATAATTGTAAAAGATGATTGCAATATTATCTAATTTATGGAAGTATGTAATTATGGTCAGTGACGACGATTCGTCAAGTATATTAACGCACTCACTTCAAGTTCACGAACAGTTCTTAGTTAACTGTAGAAGGGACTGTGTCGGAGTTAACCATGGTGTTCAAACTAACGTGTCTGGTTGTACTGGTTTTTGGTTTCACTCAATCAGCAGGTAAGAATATTTTAAAAATTTTTGAAGCCATGTTCGTAACTTTTTACTTTCAAACCGCTTTTGAACCGATTTAAATATAATATAATATGATTAATATATAATGATATGAATTAAATATAATATAACTTTATTTACATTTAAAAATACTAACTATAATTACAATAAAATAAAATAAATAATAATAAAAACCCTAATCTAATTACAACTAACTAAAACTAAAATATGGCATCAAAAAACTCTTCCACATCGCTGTCGACTGGTAATGTGCCCAAAAGACTGGCGGCATTGCCACGCTGTAACAAATCTTTAATCTGTAACAAAAAAATAAAATAAAAATTATTAAAATAAAATAAACAATAATTTATTTAAAAAAAAAAAAATATATAATATGGGATGCAGCAATAATTTAAATTACGTCACCAATAACGATAACATTAACCGCTTTGATTCGGGCGTGTGTGCGTGGGCTACAGTGAAGGTCTAAGGCAGATGACTAATTCCCTAGGACCTATCCTAACATGAGTGTCCGAAACCTTATATTACGGATCTATTTATTTATTTTATTTTTGGCTCCTTTTGAATTTCTAAAAGCGAAACCTTCAGGGTTGTACTAATATAAACAATGGTACTGGATCTTTTATATTTAGTCCAAGCCTAGAGCTCAGGGACTATTTATATACACAATTTATTATAAAAAAAAATCAGCTTTTCAACAATCAACATGGCTTAGATTTTTTTTAATTTTCTTGGAATTTGAAGGTTTTTATTTTATTTTAACAGTAGGTAGGTACCTAATGGCAATGTACGCAATTTGCTTTATCGTTATTTTTTTAAAAGATTACATAATATTTTAAAAATGTGGTACATAAAATATGGAAAATAATCATTTTGTCAAACCAAATAATTAACAGAACGAAAAAAAAAACACGCATGTGGAAATGAGATGCGGGATTTTAGCGATTCCTAGGATGCATGGTTTGGCCAATAATATTACTGGAGAGACCATACAATCTGAGTATGTATACATAATATAAGTTAAGTTAGGTTACTTTGGCCCTGGGGTAACTTTGGCCTAAGTTTATTAACCAATAGGAACAAGGAATACTGTATTTCTATTAGTTAAAACGAGCTTGGGCCATAGTTATTCCTCATAGCCAAAGTAATCAAACACGGAAAGTCGTACATAATAATAGTATTATAAAGTTTTTGTTTTTTTTTTCGTAATAATTCAGATAAAACGCTGTAGGCCAAAATGGTAATAGAAGCATGAAGGAAGTAAGCAGTTAAGAATAACCTTCACCTTCACCTTTGAGTTAATAGTTCATCAATGTAAATGTTATGATGTGTCTTACCTAATATACTATTACATATTTGCCCATGGCAAAGGTTTCATCTCATATGTATGTTCCTTAGCTTACCAATCCAAACTCCACTTAACTTAACACATTTCCTCCGTAAAACATAAAGCAGAGCCATTATTAACTTTGTGCTACAGAAGTTAATTACTCACAGATATATTTATTTATTTAAACTTCATGTACAGTAGTGGTACATAGGCGGACTTAATGCAACAAGGCATTCTCTACCAGTCAACCTTTGGGTTAAAAAGAAAATAATGTGGTAGGTTTGCACAATAAATAAATAACAGATTTCAAACAGAACAAATAAAATAAACAATAAGTTATTTATAATAATAAAATACATAAATAGAAAGGGCTCAGAGTTTCCTTGCGTGATGGCATCAGGAATGAAGATATCCGCAGGCGAACCAAGGTCGCTGACATAGCCCGAAGAATCGCCAAACTTAAGTGGCAGTGGGCAGGGCACATTGCTCGTAGAACGGATGGTCGATGGGGCAGAAAGGTTCTAGAGTGGTGACCCGGTGAGAGTAGCGGGAATGCGGTAGATGCGAGACGCACAGGATTGGTCGTTGTGGCGACGCTTGTGGGAGGCCTATGTCAACAGAACAGAAGATGTCTTAAGGCGGAAATGATGATAATTATGATATACTTATAGAAATTAAACAATTAAGTTGATTGAACAATAAGAATAAATGAAACCTATAATAGTAAACGTAATAACAGCTTATAAAATACTTAAACGATTCTCACTGGTACTTAGCATCAATGTAAAATACAATCATTGACATCACAGTAACAACGTCAATCTGTATTGAAAAAAAAATTAAAAGCCTATAAAAAAAAGGGCCTATAGATAATAAAAAGGTTTATAAATGATAAAAAGGCCTATAACTAATAAAAAGGCCTATAAATAATACAAATGTCTATAACTAATAAAAAGGCCTATAAATAATAAAAATGTCTATAACTAATAAACAGGGCCTATAATAATAAAAATGTCTATAACTAATAAAAAGGCCTATAAATAATACATATGTCTATAACTAATAAAAAGGCCTATAAATAATAAAAATGTCTATAACTAATAAAAAGGTCTACATTCCAAGTTAATTCGGAGAACTTACACTTAACTCAGTCCGCTTGATAACGAAAAAAAACCTTCGATTAATCGATCAATAATTCACAGACTATAAATACCTAACTGTCAATTTGATGATTTGAGGTGAAGTAGAGTTGGCGTACGTGACTTGGAGTATCATAGCGATGGCCTAATTCATTAGTCTTCATATCAATTTGTAATTTCGCGATCATTACTGGTTAAATAATTAATTAGATAGGTCATTTGTGACAAATTAGAGCGTTCTTGTAATTTTGGCGTACGTGACAATCTGAGGTTACACATCATTGTAATAATTGGGTCTTTAGTTAGAACATGGGCCCTTTGATCAAAGCATAGTCAATAATTACCAACTGAATTTCCTCCTAACTGGATTTTGATTGTGGCGGCGAATCTCAGCAGAGATTAGTCATCAGCGTAAGAGATATTACAATTATAGTGTATACAATTACACTTAATTATGTGTACATTAACATGACTTAATGTGCATTCTCTCACTCTCATAGTACGATGAGACGGCAACTTAACGAAAGATAGGAAAACATTTATTAGTGACTCGCACAGAACAAATAACAATAAAATAAAAAGTTTGTAAGTACTTAATTAACAAATATTTAACTTAAAATAAAAATAAAACTGGGCAAGTGCAAGTAGGACTCGCGCCCAACAAACTTATCTATGTAAATAGTTCAATTCCCGAGTCTCAAAGATTTTTCTGAATCACAAAAATGTTTTTTTTTTAAACATAACAATAAATTAACTATTTTCAGGCTTATTGTACCTTGCCTTATGCCAAATTTCAGGATTCTGGGTCAACGGGAAGTACCCTATGAATTTTGATTCCCTTGAGAGTGTATTACTTTTTTTACGACATAAACAGCCGTATCTTTTTTTTTCGTTAATTTAGAAGCTTGATTTTTTCACAGCTTCAAGAAACTGAAAACTTGAGTATAATATATGGTTTTAATTTCAACTCGATACTTCAACGCGTTCCCAAGATAAAGAGCCTTGACAGACAGACGGACAACAAAGTGATCCTATAAGGGTTCCGTAGTTTTCCTTTTGAGGTGCGGAACCCTAAAAATAAAAGGAAAAACAAACAATATTTAAAGATTAAAAATATATACCTGCGCGAGGCCAAAAAAGCTCCTATCTCAGTATATGCCGCGATATTTACACCAAAAAGTAAAATAACGCATACAATAAGGTATAAAACAAATTTAATATATCGCTATTTTTATTGGTACAAAAAAAAATGGGTTCTATCTGTACCCGTTACTGATCATATTTATGTAGTCAAAAGTAAAAAAAATGAAATCTCAAATTGAACACGAAAATTTGTCATAATTGGTAAATTCATAATTGAATCAATTATTCATAACAATTGCTACTAGAAAATACTACGCGCAGTGTTTTTTCATTGTTTTTCATTCATAATCAATAGCCTGTACAATATTTCCATAAATTGAGTGACATTTTGGGATATAAACAAACGCTAATAACTTTGCTGTTCATGAATATTATTTATTGAGACTTTACTTAAATAATAACAAGACCTTTTCTAATAAGCCCTTTAAGTATTTGTAATAATTAAAAACTAGTGGTGGAGAGTAATGTATCTTCTAAGTTACGGGGTACACTGCACCCTTTGAGACATTACTTATGGAAAGCCCAAAAAAAAATGCTTTTGGTGTCTGTGCTGTAGATCCCGGGTTCGATGCGCACAGCACTAGTGACGTGGTCTACGTGAAATTGCTTTTCAACTTATATAATAATAGGAGTTTCACTTTATCATGGAGGACGTCTCCCAATTATTGATAAACATGAAACCCCTATTGTAGTTTCCTACAAGGGTATCTTTAGGAAAAGTAGGTGACCGATGACAATGGATTATTCGAATAATGTAAGAATTATTTATTTATTTATTAAATGCTTTATACACACAAAAGTACAGAGCCGGACTTAATGCTTCAAGTATTTTCTACCAGTCAATCTAGAATTCGGAATTTAGTTAGTAGAAGTCTAACACTCTCTTTCACTCAGCCCAGAGGGAGACTTATTTGATGATACCCCCACAAAACAAAAATAAAGGGGATTAGGCCCGCCATTCCTCGATGCTCCGAAACATGGCCCGGCCTGAGAAAAAGGCCGGTGGTGACTTGCACACTCCATACTTGCACAGTAATTGGTTCAAATGATGTCACGTACGTTTATTATTTAATTAAAATGTCATCTTTGTTTGGTATATCCGCTGCATTTACCAACAATTACATTTAAGTTGTAATTGTAAGAATAATCTTTTGTGAACTTCATTCTTTTATTTTTAATTGGGTCCCTCGTATCCTTACTTGTTAGATATTAAACACAACGAGTCTTGTATTTACTTTCAAGCGGTTGTAATTGTGTTTGCAAGCAAAGTCTAGAGTAACAGCACTATTAAACGTTACTACGTACTATACTGTTCAATTGCATTAGTGAAAACTGAAAGAATAAAACTATAGGCATAGAGCTCAAAAAATATGCCGACTGACTAAACGCACGTTCTTTGATTTCCCATCTGTAAGAAGGTCGAATTTTCATTTAAACTTTCATACAAGGTATGGTAAGGTATGGTAGGGTCGGGTAGGGTTTTATTTCTTTTTTTTTTTTTAGGTGGGCCTTCTCTTGCTTTTAAGGCGGAGTGGGAGGGCGTGTCAGACTTTTAATGACTAAAACCCAATCGTGTCACTTCGTTGCCTTCGTTCCAGGGCCCCAGGGTACACTTTCGCATAACCTATGGCCCCAGTAGGCTTCGACTCCGCTGGGCTCCTAGGGTTTGCTGACATTTCTTTGAGGCGCTCGTGGAACACTTCGTGCCGTTGACGACTCAGGCGCGCTCCAGACAGTTACACATTGCTCTCCATCCTCAAGCCTACGCCTACGGTGGCTGGAAATCGGGTTCGTGATCCCGGTGGCTGGGGCATGAGGGCTGTTCTCTCAAGCGTGTGGCTGCCTTCTTTGCCAGCATTACTGCTTCACAGAAGGAGGCGACCGCCTGCCATTCCTCCTCGCTCCAGACCATGACCTGTACCAGGGCACTGAATCCAGTGCCATCCGGATGGCCATGGCTCTCTGGAAAGCATTCAGCTTCCCTACCGGCGCCCCTACCGGCGCCCCGTAAAGGGCCATGGACCGAACGAAACCCGAGAAGAGTCTCCAGCAGGAGGCATCTGGACCCCTTAGGTTGAACAGGAGCCGCTTGAGAGTAGCTTTAGTCTGATCCAGTTTGGAAGCCAGACGTCGGAAGTGCTCCTCGAAATTCCACCGGCTGTCGAGGACGAGTCCCAGGTACTTCATCATCGACTCGACGCCAATGCGAACTGGAGGGGTTTACCGTTACTTAGGAACCCGGTGATGGCGCGTTCTGAGGGCCGTGAAAGCATATGGACTTGGACTTGTGCAGTGCCACCTCGAGTCCGAACTGCTGAATCCTCATCACGACTGTCCCAATCTCACGGTCTCTAGTTCGATCGCTGCCTAGTACTACTCTCCCTGCGCCAGGACCAGCCTGACGTCGGTGTAACTATCCTAACCCCGTCAAGGAAGTCGCCGCGCAGCACGTAGTCGTACTCGATGTTCCACAAGGGCGGTCCTATTACTGATCCCTGCGGAACACCGCACGACATCTCTCGCCGTTTCCACATTCCCTAGTGACCAAACCCTTTTAGGGGACAATTTGCTTTTTTTTTGAGTTATCGTCTCGGTTATATGAGGAACTCCTGTGTTAAATTGCATGCTTATAGACTGTACACTGAGAATACTACTTAGTCTATACAAATGCGTGCGTTAAGGTCGTACACAACCTGCAAAAAATAAATTAACATAATATTAAAATACAGACGTAATAAGCATAATCTTAAATAATAGGACATAATTTGAATGATCGATTCTATTTTTTTGTTAAAAGAGTGCTCAATTAGTTTCTAGCAACAAGACATGAGTTGGTAAGTGATATGACGTCTTAGTATCAGAGGTTTCGCCTCCTTCTGCGAAGCAGTAATGCTTGCAAAGGAGGCGGCCGATCGCGTGAGGCAGCGGTCCTCACGCCCCAACCGCCGCCGGGATTCCGATCCCGATTTCCGGCCACCTTAGGCGCGGGCTTGCGGACGGCGAGCAATGGGTGGCTTGCCGTCCGACCGTCCGGTAACCGTCCGGACCAAGCCCAAGTCGTCAACGGCGCGTGCTGTTCCACGCGCGCCTCAAGGAGATGTCAGCAACTGTAGGGGCCCAGCAGGGTCGAAGCCTACTGGGGCCAAGGGTCTGATTCTGAAAGGAAGACTCGGCCCTGGTACGAAAGGCAACGAAGGAACAGGAGTGGGTTTTTAGTCAGTAAAAGTCTGACACTATCTCCCGCCCCGCCCAAGAGCGGGGGATGTCATAAGATGATTTTCCCACCGAAAAAAAAAAAAAAAAGTATCAGAGGTTGGAGTTATTTATGTACTTGCATCTAAATGTTGATATCAATATGGATCTTCCTGGGATTTCTAATGCAAAATCCCGTGTGGCCAACCATTTTACAAATATATAATAATAAAAACCTCAGATTTAGACGAGACAAATAAAACTAAGATAATTAACATACAATTTCTATTAGTATTTTTCATTGAAAAAGATCTCTCTACGTCAACTGAGGTGAGGTTAACAAATTTATACACTTGCTCCTCCTCATCATTAACGCAGGAAGATTTTTTTTCTGCTTTATTTCTGATAGTGTCATAAAAAAATGTAGCTCTTGAAAATTAATCTCCCCGCTCCGCCCAAGAGCGGGGGTTGTCATTAGATGATTTTCCCACCCGAAAAAAAAAAAAAAAGTCGTATGCCAGAAGTGAAGAATCTATATCTTAAAATTATAAGAACTTCCATAAAAAACTCTTATTCTTTAATTAATCTTTTATATACACTAAAGGCAAAAAATTCCTCCGCATCGCTGACGACTGGAAGTGTGCCCAAAAAACCGGCGGCTTTGCCACATTGTATGGCAATGCTTAATCTCTGACCGAGGTAAAAGTCAGCCCTTGGAGTTACGCGAAGTGTCAACTAGGCATTTGAATAATTCTTCTTTAACCCTTAAGATTTTTTCAAAATTGATTATTTATTAGTTTATTCTCATATCGTAAAGCCTTGCAGTAATTACACCAATGGAACAGAAATCCTGCCTGGTGCCTTAACATGATGTGTTAAAATGTCGGGTGGTGAGCGAGAAAGTGGGTTGGAGTTATACATCCTATAAAGCTCCATCTCTTTATCAGTTTCGTTTAGGTCGTCAAATGGAGACTAAGAGACTAAGGACTAGGAGCTCGTAGTAAGGTCTCTGTTCAAAATCTGAAAAGAAAGTTGATTTAAAAAAAAAAACTGGGCAAGTGCGAGTCGGACTCACGCACTGAGGGTTCCGTCCAAACTTAGCTATGAAAACAGTTCAATTCCCAAATTGAGTTACGAAGATTTTTCCGAATTACAAAAATAGTTTTTTTTTTTGTGACGTAACTATAAATTTACAGTTTTCAGATTTTTTCCTATACTTGTGCTTTGAGACCTTGTTTCATACCAAATTTCAGGATTCTAGGTCTACGGGAAGTACCCTATGAAATTCATAGGGTACTTCCCGTTGACGTAGAATCCCTACATTCCTATGAGAGTGTCTTAATACACGTTTTTTGCGACATAAACTACCGTATCTTTTTTCTCGTTAACTCAGAAGTTTGATTTTTTTACAGCTTCAAGGGACTGCAGATTTGAGTATATGGTTTTATTTTCAACTCGATACCTTCACGCGTTCCCGAGATAAAGGGTCTTGACAGACAGACAGACAGACAGACGATGGGACAACAAAGTGATCCTATAAGGGTTCCATTTTTTTCCTTTTGAGGTACGAAACCCTAAAAATACTTCCTACATTATATATACTACATATCTATGCTTCTGCAGGCAGAAGTTTAGACAGTAGACGGTAGGTATAAAATTCAGACATAAATATATATATACGAATCTAGATAAGTTGCTGCATCTGGCAATCCTCAAGACTAGAACGCCGTGACGTCGAAAATTGCAGGATTATGACCACCGTAGGGAATTGCGAACGGTAACCAATCGGTAGCTCACCGTCTGATAAAGACCAAGTCCGGTTTAGCGGCATGCTGTGTTCTACACGCACACATGCTATCTTAATTAAGTTTGGGAAAGGTTTGTCAATTAAAAAAATAGTTGACACTTTAAACGAATACAGGCGTTTTGTTCATATATAAGCATAATTTGCTTTATAGTGTTTCCACTGCTGGGATTCATGCCTCCTCTACGAGAGCCAATGGGCCATAATCCAACAACCGGGCTCCATTGCGGATTGGTGGATGTCACATATCTTTGAATTTTTGGTTTTTGGACATGGCGGTTTTCCCACAATGTTTTCCTTTACCGTTTTGAGAGCAATGTTGATGATATAAATTTCATAAAGTAATGCAAATGACTGGGTTTGAACCCGCAACCTACAAACTCGTAAGTCGAGGCTGCTAACACTAGGCTACCACTGCTTTCACTGTTTGCTTTTCTGTATTCGACATAATCAGTTATCGGAGTAGGTAGATTGATTTGGGGTCATTGATGCGAAACTTATATATTAATATGGACATTCCTCAGGAATTTATTGATTATTAAAAAAAAAAAAAACGGAACCTTAGGTAGGAATTGTAATAAAATGAGCAATATTATATTCTTCATTTTTTTTTAACGGTACACAGTCACGATTTGACACAACTCAACGACCAATCAGAACATTATACCATCCTTTAAATTTTGAATTGAGTAGTAACACATTAACAAGCCAACAATATTTAATTGAATCGTGAAATACCGGAATTACTTTCCGGAAAAATGGCTTATCCATGTTATTGTTTCTGTGTGCATTTATGATACAAGTACCAAAAATCAATCTACCTACTCCGATCACTAGACATAATACTATGTTAAGAATAAAACTTGAAAAAATTTCTTTATTCACAGTTTTACCACCGGTAGAAAAATGCAAGCTCGAGGACTCAGCCTGTTTGATACCGGCGTTTCAAAAAATGATGCCAATTTTCATGGTGGGAATATCGGAAAATAACGTTGACGTCTTGGACCCCATGGAAATGGATGACCTTGCTTTTGAACTAGCTGGTCTTCAGTTTACCTTGAAGGGAGGCACCCTGAAGGGATTGAAGAACTCTGTAGTTGATAACGTTGAGTAAGTTATATTTGAGTTCAATTTTAATATAATATAATATTCCACACTATCACACAACGCCGTCTAGTCCCAAGCTAAGCAGAGCTTGTGTTATGGGTACTAGACAACTGATAAACATACTTATATATTTCTAAATACACACATATATAGATAAATGACACCCAGACACAGAACAAATGATCGTGCTCATCACACAAACATTTTTGTCCTGGGTGGGAATCGAACCTACGACCTCCGGCATAGCAGTCAGGGCCACTAACCACTAAACCAACAGGCCAGTCATTTTAAGTCAAGTTATTTTCTTTATTCAGTCTTCTTGGTTTTCTCATAATATATGTTTTTTAATTTGCTGTCTCCGAGGATTTTTTTTAATGAGGTTTTTTTTTTTCTAAAAAACTAAATTGTTTTGCTTTAAGTCAATAAATTCAATGTGGGATGAAGCATTGACAGTCACGCGACTTCTACTATATCAAGTCGCTTGATCGTGAACCGGGTTGTCTTAAGTTTACGTCATGTTCCTAATGACTCAGAATTGAGATTTTTTAATTATTTGGCTCGCGTTTGACCTCCGTCTCACCAGATGGTAAGCGATGATGTGGTTACGATGAAGCACGTTGGCTAGGTTGTAGAAGTAATTTATACACTATTGATTTAAGGCGCTTAGCTAAGGAGTGGAATTCTATAGTATGGTATTTTGTGGCGGTATGGTATGGTGGTATCGAATTTCACTCCTTAGCTTAGCGCACAATATATGTGTTCCTAAAACGTGGTATGGGTGGGATGTGCACCATGTCTCGATGGCGCAACGCCATACGTCTAGTGGTCCAAAGCTGGAACGGACTTGGCGGAATTTATGCAATTCTGATGCGCTCCTCGCTTCCCGAAATGTAAACGATAGAATACCGACGACCGACAGGCTAGCAATTCGGCGTCGATGCTCGAAACTTTGGAGTTTTGACTCGACTAGTGCATCATCTTAAATCTTTAAAGATCGTCAATTACTTGGGGTTATTTTATGACCTGTTATTTTTCCTCACCAGATGGGACACGAAGAAGAAGAGTTTCTCTGTAGACTTTCACTTAGACGTCGCAGTGAAGGGTCACTACACTGCTGGAGGACGTATCCTGATTCTGCCGATCACTGGTGATGGCCAGTTGAAACTGAAACTGAGTAAGAATATTTTTGTGGATACTTAATTATCGATTCAAGACTTCGAGTCTCTACATGGGATGAACCTAAACTGTTTCATCCACCTGAATGTTCAATTCTGAAGAATTAGGCTTCTTTCGATGTGATGTGGACTTTTTCACCTTCGCTATGAAGGCTCTTTGTATGATGTTGTGGCTGTGAAAGAAGATTATGCATTAGTTGGAATACTTTTGACTGGATTTCTGATAAGTCCGCAAATACACAAGAGTGGAACTCTCTCTTCTCATCTAAACATCAAAATGAGCAAATTGCGAATTTTGCTTATTTATATTTTCTCCTAAAGAGCTGTTCAAAATCTCTACATTATATTCAACAGAGTCGAAACAAAATTTCAAATATTCCTAACCACTAAATATACCTTACTTTTCAGAACACCTTCAAGTCAAACTGGTTATTTTCTACGACATCGTTAAGAATGCTGAAGGCAAAGATATCATCAAGCCAAAGAAATATAAAATAGATTTTGATGTCATAGAACATGCTCACTACCATCTCACCAACTTGTTCAATGGAAACAAGGAGCTTAGTAAGTGTCTTTTGTCCATCTCTAATTGTAAAAAGAAGATTTAGCGATTTGTGAAATTGCTTATTTTTAACGGTCCGAACTAAGCGTTTCGCCTCGTCGTTTATACCGCGTACATCAAAGGACTGTAACAGTTTACCTGCTGCAGTCTTCCCGTCCGATTATAGTTTGGGTGTCCTTAAAGCTATTGAATAGGCTCTTAATAAATTAGTGCGCCTTACCATCAACGATCGCATCACTACTTACCATCCGGTGGGCTCGCAGTTTACATTAATAATAAAAAATCTAAGTTCGTCTAAAAAAACTTTTTAGTTTTTATTATAATAAGGATCATCATAAACATAATAGATCTCCAATATTACTACTAATAATGGAGATGTATATGTTAAGTACCTACCGAAAAATGCCGATGGGGATGCAACTCAACATACACTTTCACTGTTTTTCATACAACTGTTCTAACGCGATTATGACGTTATTACACATCTTTCATTAGATATTTTAGAAACGCAGTATCTTGTGGATATTATCTAGGCTTCTATTGAAATCAATTTATAAATTTCTGTACTAATCCAGTAAAGACCTCTGAAAATCTGCTGTTTTTCATAAATTACTCAAAAATGTAAAAAGTCAATAAAGTGTAACAACAGAAGCTTTGCAAATTTAGTCAAGATTCAAAATAACGAAAAATTTTTTTAATGATTTGAAAAAACACGTATCATAAATCACGGAATTACCAAATGCTAAATGAGTTTTCAGGCGATATCTCTCTTTCTTCGCGTTGCCTTTTCGTCAAACATCGCGTTGGATTGCGTTAGATGAAGTAACAAGCTTTTAGACCGTGCTCGATGTCAGAGTAAAAAAGAACCCTCTTAAATCATCAAAATGCTATAAGTTTACACAAAACGATTATATCGTGGCAGAAAACTTTAGTATAAATTTTAAACATGATTAAAAATAAAATCTCGCTAAAACTGCTGTCACTCGGTCTTGCTCAACGTATTCAAAAAAGTACCATAAGATAGATTTCGACAATAAACAATATATATTGAACGATTTCCTGTTACAGTTCGGTACTTATAAACATTTATTAGTTTATGCAAACTTATATAGTATATTTTCCCTTCATTTTAACAAGAGAGATATTAGTGTTTATACTTATATCTTACTATGCACATGAAGTACATGTACAGTAAGGTAAAACTATTTCTAATTAGGTTCAAAACATTTTGCAATACCTGTAACGTAATTCTGTATAATTCTGAAATAACCTTTCGAATACCGTAATTAGAGACACAATAGAAAGACAATAAGCGAACGCCAGCATTCGCTTGGGGTTTAATGAATTAAATTAAATAGTGTAATTTTTTCAAATTCAGCTCCTTTTCAAGTTA
Organism: Mythimna pallens; assembly: GCA_961205895.1. Classification (NCBI taxonomy): domain Eukaryota; kingdom Metazoa; phylum Arthropoda; class Insecta; order Lepidoptera; family Noctuidae; genus Mythimna; species Mythimna pallens. The sequence continues at coordinate 15,531,126 of OY540834.1, forward strand.
AATTTGTGGTATGTGATAGCTGAATATACAGTGTGTCGATCCCTTAACGTTGGACCACTATTTACGCCACACCCTGTATATGCTAAAACACACATCGCTGTCATTCGAAAATGTATTTAGAAGACTGGCTGCATTACCACGTTGAATGGCATGCCAATTCTTTGGCCAAAGAACGAGCCAGCCCCTGATGGTCACGAAGTGTCGATCAGTCAGCGAGAAATATCCTTGAAAAGGACTATAATTATTAGAATATTCTTATTCAATAGTGCGGAATTTATCTGCTTGGGTCTGGCCCGAACTTGGCCAGTTCTTTTCTGGGTAATTGTGGAAGTGAGACTTTTTATATTCAAAAAGATCGCTTTACTGGGTTGCTCGCTATTTTTCGATGTGAGATTGGAAACGTAAAATTATTGTGAACTAGCTGTGTTTCCTCATAAGTTTTTTAATTCTACCTACTAGCAGCTCAACCTGTCAGGAGAATTTTAACAACTTATTTAACGTCAGTCACATTCAAATAATGGTACTCAGCTGCAGCTCTTAGACTGGAAGCCCACGTCAACATAATATGACGTTAAAAAAAGGCGAAGCATTTATTTTGAGGTGGGAAATCATCCAATGACTTCGCCCTAGGGTGAAGCGAGACTTAGGCCGACTACCGGCCACCATAGGTGCAGATTTGCGGACGTTAAGCCATGGGACTGGTAAACACCAGGCCCGGGTATAGACCCGGATATCTCTTTAACCTATCAAGGATATAGGGATATCAGCAAAATTGTAGTGGCAAGTTAGGGCCGACGAAGGCTGCCGGCTCAGCGAATAGTTCGCAGGAGTTACTGCAACCATAAAGGATAATTGAAGGAACGCTGTGGGTTTTACTTGACTTAGTTAGTAAAAGTTTGACACTCGCTCCTGCTCCTCCCAAAGAGGGAGAAGTTATTTGATGATTTCCTAAGTAAAACAAAACTTTTTACAAAAAAAAAAAAACAACCGATTTCTCTATAAAGGTGTTTTTATAATAGTTTTGTCTGTTCATTGTTTAACACTGACTTCGGAAATTAAAGTTATTTTGCACGTTTTAGTGTTTTTTTTTTTATATTGAAGTCGGTTGTATTATTTTTGTAAAAAAAAAATATTTTACACTTTTTAGTTGCACTTCCACAACTAAAAAGTACCCCTCAGTCAAACTTAAAGTCATCGCGTACTGCTGTGATCCTATGATGAGTTCCGTTTCATATCTTCGAAGATCATCATCAGATCATAACAATATTTCTATGGGACCAACTCGACCAACCTTTCAATCATAAAAATAATTTAAAAAATCGGTCCACAATTGTCCGAAAAATCGGTGAACATACATAAAATAAAAAATACAGCCGAACATAGAACCTCCTTCTTTTTGAAGTCGGTTAAAAAAAGGTAAAGCGAGAGGGCGTGTCAGACATTTACTAACTAAAACCCACCTGTGTCTTTCAGTTGTCCTTTGCGTTCTAAGGCCACGATATCCCTTACAGAAACTACCCGTGGCTCTAGCGGGCATCGACCCTACTGGCGAGCTTGCGGACGGTGAGCAATGGGTAGCTCGCCGTCCGATCGTCCGGAACGAGCCCAAGTTGTCGACGGTGCGTACTGTTCCACGTGCGCTTCAAGGACATGTCAGCAAACCGTAGGGGCCCAGCAGGGTCGAAGCCTACTGGGGCCAAGGGTCTGCTTCTGATAGGAAGACTCGGCCCTGGTATGAAAGGCAACGAAGGAACAGGAGTGGGTTTTTAGTCAGTAAAAGTCTGACACACCCTTGCGCCCCGCCCAAGAGCGTGGGATGTCATTGGATGATTTTACTACCGAAAAATAAACTGGGTCCCTACTGACATCTCTCAGAGTTGCACGTGGAATACGCTTCGAATACGGCGCGTAGCCGTCTGATGATTTAACTGTACTACCAAATCCAATTTCGTTTCACTAAAAAATGCTTCAAAAGCCATGCATTTTAAATTGAGTTTCACGATCAAAAATATCAACATCTATTCCAATGAATGTTGACAAAAGAATGAGGCATTAATCCTTGTCCAAGGTAATAGATGGCGCCACGTATTGCCTTTGGGCACACCTCTCGCCACTGTGACGCCACTTTAAAAATGCAAATCGACAATTTATTCTCGTAGATTTTCAATTACACTGTTACGTGTCTTATTGAATGTTAAAAATGTATTAATGAAAAGTATAATTACATAGATGAAAGTTTATTGATATCGAATTTGAGTGCAAAGCTATTTTGTTTTTACATTGATATGGAAATAGACGGAAAACTACATGAAGATTTTTTTTTTGTATCGTGTTAGATTTTTTTACTGACCAAATCCCACCTGTGTTTCTTCAGTTGCCCTTTAGTTACAGGGCCGTGATAACTCTTTCGAGTAATCCCGTGATTCTGGACTTGATGAAACTTGGATGCCTAATAGTGACATTCTAATGATAACGATTGTCAAAAATTCAAAATATTTGGGATTTTATGACATTTCAATAATACACGTCAATCCCATACATTTTAGAGTTTTTGTTATAAGTTATGTTATCTAACTGGCCGTCTTGTAAAACTGGCTGGTTATAAATATATTTTCCCATTTTCTTTCCTAAAATAAAACTAATAATATTTATTTTTTCTTTTATTCTAGGTGAGGCTATGTTGAATTTCCTGAACGACAACTGGAAGCAAATTGCTAATGAATTCGGTGGACCCATGATGGACTTAGCAGCCAAGACATTGTATAAGAACGTTAAAAACTACTTTGAAGTAGTGCCTATTGAAGAGATCACCAGTGCTTAAACGTTGTCTGTCTTGGTTAGATTGCTATTAAATATATTTTGTTGGTGTTTACTACAGTTTTTTATTTCCAGAATCGTAGTTTCGTTTTATCTACACAGGGCATTTTTTTTTTACAAATTGTGCATATGTAATCTATCATTAATCATATAGGTACACACGCCAGCAAAATTGCCCAGATACCTTAACGCCTATTTTCCTTTGCAATTTTAAGTTCAAGTTTTCGAAAATTAAACTAAATGGCGTTGGTTTCTTCACAGCTAAGTGGCAACCAAAGGCAATCTCACAAAGTATAAACTTGACTTCTAGTTTGACAGAAAATAGACACATGCATCTTCATTGTTGTCAACAATTAATTTTGGTTCATAATTTCGACATAAAAATTAGAGTCAAGATGACCTAGCGGTTTAGCATGTTTAGATAAATGTGTGAATCAGTGAACCATTAGTTCAAATCTCACGTAGTACGTACACTTTTTGTAAGTTATGAATAACATACAAAAGAAATCGTATATCAAAGCTAACAAGTGGATATTTATTTTTAATATAATATTCAAGTGACTCAGCAAAAGAAAAAAAGGGCAGGTAAACAGGGTCACCAAACAAAAAGGCACTATTAAAAAATAGATATGTTTATTTCTTACAATTTCAAATCACCGTTTATTAATCACCGAATAAGATTATAATATTTTATATATTATAATATTTTAATTGTTTCAATGTTTGAAGAAACAAAAACAAACTACAAAAATAAGCATTAATCATTTGAAGCACAGCAACGCCATCTAGTAAAAGTATAATGTAATGTTGTCAATAGCAACATCTCAATCTGGTTTTATGCTAGATGGAGTTATTTCTCGCTTCTCACGATTTTATTTCTGTACTATCCAGGCCTTTTGCATGGGCGTGTACATATATTACACAAGTAAAATTTTTATTCTCATTAAAATATATTTAACTACTTTCTGACAGCAACGTCTCCAGCGTTAAAGTAAAAAGTATAGCCTATGTCTGCTGTATGTTGAAAGAATTATAAAATCTTTCCGGCAGTTTTTGAGTTTATTCATTACAAACAAAATTACTTGTTTTTTCTATAAAGTATTAGTATAGTTAATTGGCATGATTTAATATTTTTTTGTAAGCCAGAAATGAAACCTAGGTTATATGTTAGAGGACAATACGAGCAATCAGTAGCTAAAAGAACCAGGTCTTTAAACCGTAACCGAACTAAAATACCTATAGAAGCATTGCTAGTATATGTTTGTCATGCGTCACCTATTTTCGTTATAATATAATGAAATGGAAATATATATAATACGTAATATTTTGAGGTTTCCATTGATAAAATAGATTAAATTGGTAACTGTTATATTTTTCCCCCACTCGTAGTTTTTCATCACTAAAACTAGTAAAAAAAAAAAAGTTAAACGAATCGATAAGATACGCGTTACTGTTGTGATGTTGATTGACACTATTTAATGCGTACTCACCTGCGAATTATGTTGTTTTTATAACAACATAATTCTTTTTGCTATTGATTTATCATATAGTCCCTTAAGATATGGCCTAGGTTTCACTTTTGGCGAAAAGAAAAAAAATTACATGCCAGCAATGTATGGAAAAAGTTTCATTCCCTTTTAGCTGGTTGGACCTTATTAAAAGTGTGAAATTCCTGGTGCCATAAAAATCAAAGTGAGAAAAACATAGTATTATACACTTTGATTACCTAAAGTGTTGAAAAAGTATCTACCTAATAACTTATCTGTAAAATCATTCAGTAAACAAACAACAAAAAGGTGTACTACAAATTGTTTATCACTGTCGCCAAAAAATAGAACTATAAATATTAATCATGTTGGCTGTCACGTCACCGAATGTCACTCGCATTTTCACCCGAATTTTCCTATGGGCACCATTTTAGTAGAACCTGCAAAACCCATTCTTATATATTTAATATAATTAAATATTTTATTACGACAATCGGATTACTGCGTGAAATGAATCTGTGGGCAAACTTGTCTCCCATTACTGGGAAATGATGTAAGCCCTGAATAGCTGAATGTCCGTAGACTAACTTAATTATCCCGATGCACATTTCATTTTGGTCTTGATTCTGTTTTATAATGAGGTTTTTCTATTAAAATGTTTCTGTTTGGTAAAACTGGGGATGGAGCTTAACTAACTTGTCTCCGTAATTTGAATAATCGTGTTATAAACTTGCTAACTATAACTGGCATTACATAACATCACGCTTGCATTCTTCAAAGGGCTAAGCAAAGTGTACCACATTTCCCCATTCATGTTTTAGTTCTGTGTAGAAATTATGAATTGAATGATCAAATTCGTATTTAAATATATTGAGCAAGCACCTGCTAAATATTAAAAGTAGTGGTGCCTCAGTGGTAACGGTCCCGACTTGCAAAGACATCGTAAGGAAACCGGTATGTCCCAGAATAAAAAATTTGAAGACATGTTACATTCCCCAATCCGCACTGGGCTTGCCTGCTGAATTATGGCCCATACCCTCCCCTGGACAGAAGGCCTGTGTCCCAGCTGTTGGAATATTATAAGACTGATAATGCTAAATATTTACATATCTAAGCATAACAATTCTTTTTTTTTTGAGATGGAAAATCATCATAACTCCTTACGCTCTGATTGAAGCGAGAAAAAGTGTCAGACATTTATTGACTAAAACCTACATGTCTTTCTTCAGTTGCTATTTGCATTCCAGAGCTGCAGTAACCCTTTCGAACGACTTTTAACTTTACAATTATTCCCTAAAACCATCATTATTTTGTCCCCGATAACACTGTCATGTCCATTTACCAAAGGACCATCTACACTAAAGGGGTTGACATTTAACATGGGTTTTACTCAATCCAATGGTTGATTCCGTGTTTTTAATCATTTTTATGCAGGGAAGCTATCGGATGAAAAACTCGTTAACTTTGGCGAACATTTCAATTGATTGTAAAGCCTATTAAGTAAGAAATATCAATATTTGATGTGTTTCAATCCAGACTGGACTTTCAATTTGGCATTTTTTTAAAGGCCAGAAATATGATTTAGTTTCCCCTTTAAGTTTATTTTTTGTTTTGTTTAGAGATACTTAAATTCCTTCAAACTTATTTAAATGAACTTGTAAGCAAGCTAACTTGTGAGCAAGTTAATTGAATTTTTTTCATTGTTTGATAATTTTTAAAAAGGACTGCAACACAAAATACGTTAAAAATGCATTTTCAACTTTTTTGACGCAAGACCCTTACATTGTTGACACCTCTGGTCCGGACTAAGCGTTTCGCATCGTCATTTATGCTGCATATATCGAAGGACTGGAACAATATCATATTATGTCTACGTGTGTCCGATTATATTTTATTTTGTTTATTTTTGGAAATTTTGCTAAGTGTTGATTAGGACTACTGTGTATAATATAGGTATTAGCTATTCGAGGGGAATTGCTCTGATAGCCAAAATACAGGCTTTGGCTAGTTCGGCTACAGATGTTACTATGTTTATGTATTTACTTACCGCACCACATATGCATGTAAAATATGTTGTAATTGTTTTTGGCAAAATAAACATTATTATTAATTTACTAGCTTTTGCCCGCGGCTTCGCTCCCGTCAACTGACTACTCTACCCTATTCTACCCTACTCTACCCTACTCTACCGTACTCTACCCTACTCTACCCTACTCTACCCTACTCTACCCTACTCTACCCTACTCTACCCTATTCTACCCTACTCTACCGTACTCTACCGTACTCTACCCTACTCTACCCTACTCTACCCTACTCTACCCTACTCTACCCTACTCTACCCTACTCTACCCTACTCTACCCTACTCTACCCTACTCTACCCTACTCTACCCTACTCTACCCTACTCTACCCTACTCTACCCTACTCTACCCTACTCTACCCTACTCTACCCTACTCTACCCTACTCTACCCTACTCTACCCTACTCTACCCTACTCTACCCTACTCTACCCTACTCTACCCTACTCTACCCTACTCTACCCTACTCTACCCTACTCTACCCTACTCTACCCTACTCTACCCTACTCTACCCTACTCTACCCTACTCTACCCTACTCTACCCTACTCTACCCTACTCTACCCTACTCTACCCTACTCTACCCTACTCTACCCTACTCTACCCTACTCTACCCTACTCTACCCTACTCTACCCTACTCTACCCTACTCTACCCTACTCTACCCTACTCTATTCGAATTTTTCTCGCCGTAAAAACCATCCTTGAACTTCAACGAACATTTAAAAAAAAGAATTGGCCAAATTGGTCCAGGCGTTGATGAGTTATGCGCTTACCAACACATTTTGCGATTCATTTTTATATTATAGATGAGTCTTCAAAGCTAGAGTGAAAAGGCTCTTATCTTATCTTATCTTGTGTGGGGCTGGCCTTAACAACCAGAGCACTTCGACCCCTCTGGATCTTTTGTGCTAGTCCCCCTCCCTTCTACTCAAACCCCAGCCTTCCGTGCCCCTTCATCATGAGTCCCAGTATGGCCTTGATGGGGCTGAGCCTATAGTCCTCTGGCCTAGGAAATGGTTGGCCCAGATACTCTAGTCTTTTGGAGCCTAGTGCTGCACAGTCGCACAGTAAGTGTAGCATATTCTCCTCTGCCTCTCCACAGATCCTGCAAGTCGGGTCGCTTGCTAGTCCCATGTTGTAGAGCTGTTTGTTGGTGGCATAATGCCCCGTGAAGGCTCCTGTGATTATTCGGAGCTGTGTTCTGCTGTACCTCCATAATTTTTGGGTCCAGGCCTTATCTATGTCATTAAGAAATAGCTTTGCATGCTTCTGGCCTGTTGTGTTGCGCCAGTGTGTGCTGTGTATTTCTAACGCAGCCCTTTTCAATGCTTGGTTGATGACCCTTGGTGAGAGTCCTATGAAAGGTTCCGGTCCTTGTAGGGGTGTCTCGGATCCTTTTCTCGCTAGAGTGTCGGCTCTTTCATTGCCTTCTACTCCTGTGTGACCTGGCACCCAGATCAATCTGACCTTGTTGCGCCTTCCTAGCCGATTAAGTATTTTAATACAGTTTAGTACGAGCCCAGAGTCCACTCTATTGCACGTGAGTGCCTTGAGTGTTGCTTGGCTGTCGCTTAAAATGTAGACAGTGTCCCCTTCGGTGCCTCTGTCTAGTATTTCCTGCGCACATGCGATTATAGCATAGGTTTCTGCTTGGAATACCGTCGCCAGTTTGCCCAAACTTAGGCTGAGATTGCAGTTGTCACTATGTACCCCCGCTCCTGTACCGGTGTTCATTTTAGAACCATCCGTGTACCATACCTGGTTCTTCCCTTTGTGGGGTTTCATCCCACCTTTCCATTCCTCCCTACTCGGAATGTATATCTTAAACTCCTTTTTGAGATTTTGAATGGTATGTATTTTGTCACATCCCATGTCCATCATCCAGTCAAGTTCCCTGTTTGGTCTTGTGTTTGTATGGTTGGTTTTGCATCCGGAGTTCGTCCAGTGCCCCATACTTTTAAGCCTATGAATGGCCATGCAGGCAGTCCGCTGTACTTTGCTTAGGGCCTGTCTGCAAGTTGCCAGCTTGGTTCTGGTCCACCATACGATGCTCCCGTATGTGATCAGCGGTTTCACCATCATGGTGTATATCCATTTGATGACCTGGGAAGACATGGGGCCTTACCCCATGTCTTCCCATAAGCAGAGCGACACATGCCAAATACTCTTAGAGCCTTGTTTGCTGTCGCTTCGGCATGGCTTTTCCACGTGAGTTTGCTGTCTAGAATTACTCCTAGATATTTTACTTATGTGGACAACTCTAGTACGGTGTCGTAGAGCTTTATGGCACCCAGTGTTGTTAGGTCCCTCCTTCTGGTAAACGGGATGATCACCGTTTTGCTTGGGTTGATGGATAGGTGGTTGAGTTTACACCACCTTTCAACCATGTTTAATCTCTCCTGTATGATCCCCGACACAGTGTTGGGAAATTTTCCATTTACAAGTATCACGAGATCATCTGCATATCCAACCGTGTACGTTGGTCCTTTGTTCAATTCTATTAGCAGCTCGTCTATCACCAAACACCAGAGCGTTGGCGAGAGTACGCCTCCTTGCGGGCATCCTCTTGTGACATGCGCCCTTTTGGTCTCACCTAGCAGTGTTGATTCTATAACTCTGCCCTTCAGCATATTGTCCATCCAGTCACAAATGGTAGGGTCTATGCCATGTTTCTCTGCAGCTGTTCGTATCGTTCTAAAAGTAGTGCGATCGAACGCGCCTTCTACGTCGAGAAAGGCTGCTAGGCATATCTCTTTGCATTCTAGCGCCTTTTCGGCACGGCTTACGACCTGGTGTAGCGCAGTTTCTGTTGACTTACCAGGCTGATATGCGTTTTGCATCCTGTGAAGCGGTTGCTTTTTCAGCGCTCCCTCCCTGACATGCTTATCTACAAGCTTTTCCAGAGTTTTTAGGAAGAATGATGTCAGGCTTATAGGTCTGTATGACTTAGCGTCCTCATAGTCCGCTCTTCCTGGCTTGGGAAGAAAGATTACTTTCGCCTGTCTCCACGCCTTTGGTATGTAGCTAAAGGCGATGCATGCTCTGTATAGTCTACCCAGATGCGGTTCTAGTATGTTCCCCGCTCTTTGTAATAGGGCTGGGTACACTCCGTCTGGTCCCGGGGCCTTGTATGGCTTGAAGCTTTCCAGGGCCCACTTTATGCCATTCTGCCCTACTACCTTTTTCGCGGCGTCCCAGTCGGCTTTCGTTGTTTTTGACTTAATGTCGTCTAAGCTTAACGAGTCCGCCGTGTCGGTAGCTGCGAATGAGCCGGGAAAGTGCGTTCTGAACATTATCTCAAGGGTATCACCTCCAGACTCTGTCGGTTTGCCATTCCCATCCTTGATGGATGTCAGTGGATTTACCTTTGCAGTGGCCATAGCCTTCGACAGCCTCATGCTATCTGGAATGCTGCCAATGCTGTCGCAGTGGTCCCTCCATGCCTTCCTTTTGGGCCTGCGTACAGCCTTATTGTATTCCGTTAGCTTTATAGCATACATCTCAAAATTTTTGAGAGCCTTAGCACGATTGAAGGCGGCCCTAGTTTCCCTCCGTAGCCTAGCTAGGTCAGAGTTCCACCATGGTTCCTTCCTTGTTTGTACTACCTTTTCGGGACAATTATTTGTCCAAGCGCTCAGAACGGCTTCGGATATTCGCCCCGCCTCAAATTCTACGTCAATTGCTGAATTCAGCTTTCCCTTGGGGTCCCCAAGTTCCACTTTCAGGTCTTTCGTGTACGAGTTCCAATTGGTGTGTCTTGGGTTCCTCCTTGTTACCAGTTCCCTTTTCCATCGGGTACTGTACTTGAAGCAAATATACCTATGGTCTGAGAGTGAGATCTCGTTTGGTACGTGCCATTCGCTTATGCGGTTACTAGCCCTATTAGTAGCTACTGTTAGGTCAATCACCTCCGCTCGTCTAGCATTGACGAACGTGGGCCTGTTGCCATTATTTATAATTTGTAAAGGTGAGCTTACCAGGAAGTCCAGCAGTCTTTCACCTCTCCTGTTATTGCCGGTGCTCCCCCAAGTGACGTGGTGTGCGTTGGCGTCGCAGCCTATGATCAGGTCTAGGCCCTCCCGGCTGCAGTGTTCCACGAGTTCCCTCAGGTTCGTTGAGATGGGGTCCTCGGCTTCATACGGCATGTATGCGGAGGCTAGTATCAGCGCTCCGCCTCCCTCCTCCTCTCTTAGAGGGACCTTGATGGTTGTCAGGTCCCTGTAACAGAAATTGTGCAGGGGAATCGCATCTAGGCCATTTCTGACATAGATGCAAGCCCTTGCATTTAGGTCATGACGTTGGTAGTGTACAATACCCCCAGTCCTGCCCAGGCCTCTAATCTCCCCTTTGTAAATGTAAGGTTCTTGTATTAGAGCTATGTCATATTTTAACATGTTTAGCTCGCGCGCCAGAAGGGCAGTCGCAGCCTTATTGTGTTGTAGATTGATTTGTACAAACCTTATAGCAGCCATCTTATTTCCTGTTACTGCCTGTCCACCCCCGCCTCCCCGTTCTCGTCTGAGTCCGGGCAGTTGGGGTCCAGTTTGAGGACTGCCAGTCCCGCTAGGTCCCCCGCGCACGTCGATGGTGACGACGCGCGGTCCAGTTCCATCGCTGGATGGTAGTCCTCGTAATGTTCTGCGCCGTCGCTGGCCCGCTCTTCAGCGAGGAAGGCATCTTCCTCCGAGCTTAGGACCACTTCGTCGACGCAGGCCTCCTTCACCTCCCCACTAGGGGCGTCCGGTGCAGCCGAGGTCGCTGGGGGTTCCTTGGCCTGTTCTTTGGCCTGGTCCTCCCTCCTTCTATCCGCGTCCTCCAGCAGCTTGAACTGGCTAGGCCCCAGTCCTGAGTGGAGTGTGTAGCCAGCCTTCCTGATGGCGTCCGCGGATATCTTGTCCATAAGGACAATCCGGCGTGTCGTGTTTGGCTCCACGTCAACCTTCAGCACCTTCCACCCATCTGTGTGCAGTGCCGGGTTGAAGCGCTGGAGCAGCCTCAAGGTATTGGCGAGGTCGGCGCCCTTGAAGGTCTTCGACTTCCACGCCATCTTGATCGGCTTCGGAAGGTCCTTTGCCTCCAGCACCCGCAGCTTGGTGCCACTGACCTCCCGGCCGTCGACGGCGCGGAGCCACTTAACCGCGTCGGGTCCCTCGCAGCTGACGTGCAGCGCCCCTCCGACCATGTTCCCGACATTCACGCGGGGCAGTGGATCCGGGGTCTCCATCAGCAGCTTCCACAGAAACTCCTGAATCGGACCCCGGACCCAGGGTTCCCGCCTCCAGCGCTTGGTCCGGGTGGGACGCGTGCACGATCGCCATCTTCGTCCCCATGAGAGCGTCCTTATAGGATCCCTGGGTTTTGACCTTTTTAGTGTCATTACCCGGTTCCTTGGCCTCATCACTCACCTCACGTGTCCTTTTGACAGGTGCCGTATTACCCTCTGTCGTTGCAGCCTGTCGCTGCAGGTTTTTCAACCTGCGCTTAGCGCTGCCGCTCAAGCGCCGATGGTGCGGCCCCGGTGCCTGCGTCGCGGAGTCCCCCGCTCCCGTCCCTACACTGGTCGTTCCCTGTACAGGTTCCGTCCGTGGCGGAGGTGTCGGTATGCTGGTGCCCCCACAACCCGGCAGCGGTGCCCCTGCCCCAGAGTGCCCTTGGGCGCCACTCCCTCCTTGCGGAACCCCCATACCGGTTTTCCCCCGTCCCTTGCAGCCCTTACGGGTCACAGTGGTCCAGGAGTCGAAGCCCGGTACGGGTACATCCTGCTTGGAGGCAGCGGCCCCCCTACCTGCTATCGCCTTAAGCCTAGTCCCTGTAGTCAGGTCCACGGCCATTTGTGACACGCCCTTTGCGGTCTTGTCACCTTTTTTGTTGTTTTGTGTTCCATTAAGATCCATACCTTGCATTTGTATTGTTTCATCAGCCCGGCTCCTCACCCACCATCGAGCCCTCAACATCGGGGATGCTTTAAAGCACCAAGGTTACCGAGCTGATATAGTACCCGTGAGTGAGTTGTCCGCGAGCTTCCAACAGTCCACATCTGCCCCCCACAATAGGTGTCAGTGCGTACCTGCCTTCCGCTGCGAACCCCATCACTCCCGAGTACTCACCTGACGGCCGTCTGACCGGACGTCGCAGCCGATTGACCATGATTGGCTAGACCATGGCCGCCCGTTTGAGGAGAAATCCAGACCAAAGTGGCGTGTTGCCTTCAAGGGGTAAATACAACCCGACCCCTCTCAGGCTCAACCACCAGGACTCCTTCATCCCCCCGTACGGGTCACCGCGCACGGCACAAACACGCGGGAGGTCATTAGCTATCCACCATCTACCCTGTTGATGATGGACACGCAGAGACATGACCTCTCCATCCCTGCATTAAAGCGCCCGATGGTTTCTGTTACGTCTATTTCTTAAGGAACTAGACCAATAACGGGGCGGCAACCACGAGAAGGATAACCACCAGACTGACCTTAAGGATCTATGCGACTGTTGCGCTCTCCCTTAAAGCGCACGCCGCCTCACATCCTCTGAAGGAGTCCGTGAGGTAGGCCAACCTCTATGCTACCATGTGAGTCATGTCGTTCAGTAACCGCGAAAGCACACAGATTGGCCAGCCCCCAAAAAGGCTCTTAATAAACTAGTGCGCTTCACCATCATCGATTGCATCATCAGGTAGGATCGCAGTCAAACTCTAATTTATGTATATTTTTTTAAATTCTTGATAGGTACGCGCTTGACCGATATCTCACCTGACAGAAAGCGATGATGCGGTCGACGATAGAGCGCGCTTACCTTAAAAAAAAAAAAAAATTATGAGTAAATCTATGTGGTCGACGATGGAGCGTGCTTACCTTATCTTAAAAACAAAAACAATTATGAGTAAATCTAAATTTACAAAAACATATCATCTAATTTGTTTTTGTATCAGACCATCACGGTTTTTATTTTTACTGACAAAACTGACGCATCATAGAATTTTTCATCAATATATTTTTGGTAACAATAACCACGTCATAAAAGATAAAACAAACGGTTTGGAAACGGACGGGCCGTTTAATTCGCTGATCATAAACAGGGTTGAAGTACTTCAAATTGCACGTGAGTGCTTATTGGAGGCATGGCGTCGCGTCACCTGTTCTACGGTCACTTCACTTTAAAGCTGATTGACACTTTATCGTGTTATGAATGACGATTTTATTAAAATACAACTGAGGGAATGACGTATAGGAATTTTCTACCAGTTACCTTATGGTGATGCAGAAACATAACATGGTACTTGGTGGAGCTTAATGGCAAACAAACATATAAAACATAACATAGAAAGTTAAAACAAAAATAAATACATAATTATAGAAATACATACAAATAACCAAAATTATTATGAGTAACGAATCCAACAAATTAACGCTGTGATGATTCTACCAAATTTTTGTAAATGTTACTACTGATTTACTTACTGATGTTCAACGGGACATTCCAAAGAGTGTTCGCCTGTACAAAGACGAACTACTGGATAAACCCAGAGCGATGTGAGGGACAACGTAGTAGACGATTATTCGTAGATCGGAAATTTTTACTATGGCCAGAGCAAAGAAATTGAATTTGAGAAGTCAGATAAGAAGAAGAACAAGGCTTGTCTTGAAAAGAAAACAGATTAGTTAAAGCCCTCATCTATATTGACGAATAGGTAATCCCCTGAGTTTGTTTCGGTGTTTCTTCTCAGGGTAGTCAGCTAGGAAACACCGGCCTCATCTAATTTAAAATGACGAAAAAAAAATTGACGTGTAAAAATGTTTTATAAACCTATTTGCAGAATAAATATCATTTATCATTTAATCATTTCAAAAGCGAACGATATTCAGATACATGATCTTATGGAGGTTGAAGACAAATCGAATCGTATTCAGAAGGCGGTCAAGGTTACCGTGGCCCTGGAACGAAAAAGGCAACTGGAGGACACAGTTGGGTTTTAGTCAGTAAAAGTCTGACACACCATCTCACTCCACCCTAAGGAAAAGTCATATCATGATGTGCTAAATGAAAAAAAAATAATGAAATAACAAAACGATTGTATATTAAGTAACAGATTATGTTATCCTATAGGTAATATTTGTTGGTCACGTGGTAGGTACTTTCCCTAGGGACCTTTTTCGGATTCCACGCGGGCGAGGCCGCTGGCAAAACCTAGATTGATAAATATACGGAAAACTTAATAACGAAAATCTTTGGATTTGAATTTTCAAGTTTAATTAATGAGTAAAACTTTTTGCTAAACAGGGATTTTCATATCTCAAGGCTTTTGCATTTGCAAGCTGCGTCTAACTTGGAATTTTCGGTATAATCATTTACAACTTACAAATTAAGTTTTGAGTTTAGTTTTAGTATTTCTTCTTCATTATGTACATTACGCAATCGACTAAGTACGTCAAATGGCTGAAATGTTTTTAAAAGATTTATAAGTTTGTCGCCCTCCACAGCCCTTTACATGATTCTTTAAAAGAGTTACCGTGGTCATGGACCGCAAAGGCCAACCAAAGGAACACAGGTGGGTTTTAGAGTGGGAGGAGTCAGTTACAGATATCCCACTTCATAACATTCGGTAGCAATTATTATTATTACAAATGATTATTATTATTAATTAATTATTTTATAAAAATGTATTTAGATTAATTTAGATGCCTAAAATAAGTCCTCTAATCCGCTTATAATACCCTTCTTTTGCTGTACCCGACAGGGTCCACGGTTGTTTCTTTTGGCAAATGTTTACCACCTTGTGGAATACAATAAAGAATTGAGTATTGAATTTCATACATCTTTGACTATTAGACAATCTTAATTGCCATTAGAATCTACCTTGAAATTGTGTATTTACAAGCAATATAAAAATTTCTTATTGAACAAAAAAAAGTCCATACTCCAGATTTGTCAACGGGTAATGGAGCACAGGATAATAATAATAACAACAATAATTCTTTAGTTTCAGGCAACTAAGGCACATAGACCGGATACATAGAATAATCTTAAAAATAATAAAAACAATACATATTAATAACATGCAATGGCTAGTCCATTTATTTTTACAAAGTAATATACACGAACTGTCGGCGTCTTGTTTCGCTGCGAGGTCGGTATCTTTCCACGAAATCGTCGATACAGGACACCCTTTGGCCAAATCTCTCCTTTGAGGAAGGTCTCCAAGTGATCAGACAGCACCCGCACCATAAATGATAAAATTTGTGTTATGGCGCGACCCCAACTGAACAAGTCCAATTTGTCTTTACGCGTACATACTCTACAATCTCTTCAACCGGGCAATGGGTGGCCTGCCGTCCAACCGTCCGGTAACCGTCCGGACCAAGCCCAAGTCTTCGACGGCGCGTTTTGTTCCACGCGCGCCATAGGGAGAGGTCAGCAAATCGTAGGGGCCCAGCAGGGTCGAAGCCTACTGGGGCCATGGGTAGAGTGAAAACGAAACCCGGGCCCTGGGACGAAGGCAACGAAGGAACAGGAGTGGGTTTTTAGTCAGTAAAAGTCTGACACTATCTCCCGCTCCGCCCAAGAGCGAGATTTGTCATAAGATGATTTTCCCACCTAAAAAAAAAAAAAATTTTTTTGAAACCATACTCGCACGATTCCGTAACTGAACCTCGTTGTTTCAAGTCCGCGTTATGATAATGTGTGATACAGACATGTTGAGGTGTTAAGCGAATAGCATAGCATAGCATAGTCGGCCTTATAATGTTCCCACTGTTGGGACTCAGGCCTCCTCTCTAGGAGAGGGATTGGGCCATAATCCAACACGCGGGCCCAGTGCGGGTTGTTAAACGAATAGATCACCACAAATAGAAACTGAGCCCTGCGCTCCATAACTCAAGTAGCAGATGTCGGGAAAAAAAAGTCAGCCCGAAGCGGGAGTGGGCTGGCCACGTCGCGTAAATACACCTGGTCAGATAGCGATGCTCGTCACTCACTGGACGTCTGAAGAAGGCTGACGCCATCAAGGTCGACGGCGGCAAAGTGGTGTTACCACCTGATCATGTTTTCGCGGCAAACTAAGCCAAAGATCGCCTAAGACAGAGGTTTGGAAGAAGAAGGAGAGGTCTTTGCCCAGCAGCGGAATACAATAAGGGCTACAAAGCAGGACACAAAAGTTACTTACTTTAAAGTTCTAAAATCAAACTTACTCCATTTCGTCACGTCTAAGTATAAACCAGCCTTTACAGATATACTGTTGGTATTTATATAATTTTTTCCAGCGAGACGCCCATTGATATGACTGCAGTATTAATATTTTATTTTGACGCAGTTGGTATACACGAACGGACATCGCCTTACAATGTTGCTGTTAATTTTTTATCGTGTGTACCCGGCTGGTTTCCACCAGCTTGTTTGGGTGCAAAATTATTATGAAAGGGCGAAAATTCAGATGTTATTAATATTTTCAGATTGGATTTAATATTTCGGTTTCATTATACTCGTGTTTATATTGGTTTGGCTTTAGGCATGAGGAAAACAAAGACAACTTTTCGTTACCGACAGCAGACATAATCATTACCTATATCTGCGTTCGGTAGCGGGGACCATCACCACACTGCTCAATAAATAAACATTCTACACACTAGGCGTAACGGATAGGAGATGGAGGAAATGGTCGCTCATAGGCGTCATCGATATATGCCTACGAACCGCAGGATTACAAAATTCCCTCACAGGCACCCTGAATAAACTGGGAGGCTTAATCTGCTTTTGGAGAGAGGTGGGCTTATGGGTTAGTTGAAGTAAAGGCCACTACGGCCTACGTAAAATGGTTCACCTAGGACTTAATGCGGAAACCAATCCAGCTAGCTTTTTCTATTAAGCGTTGCCCGCACTAAAAATAACTCCTATATTGTAGGTGCATTCACGAATATATAAACTTACATTCACAAAAGACGCAAACCCAGAACAGCAATTTACTAATAAAATTTGGTCCACAATATTTATAGCAACTTTTATATCTACATTAGTTCTTAGGTTAAAAATAATAATAATAATACTAAGCAGGTTTATGTTTCCAGGTAGTGATACTGCATTTCAATTTGGCGTTGCTAATATATGTGTGTGTTTGACATTCCAAAAAATTGGTTACTTTTAGTCAGTCTGACACTCTCGCTCCAACCAGAGCCGGAAGAGTTATTTGAAGATCTCCAACTGAAAAAAACCCGTCCATCATATTCATTAGCTTACCTACATTCCCAAAAAAAAATCCACACAAACATGTGCCCAAAACACTTGACGTACGCAAATTGATTACAAAATTCGTGAAACAATTAACTAAGTTGAAACCAATGACTATATAGCCGTTGAAACCAATGGGCAATGTCCCAGCCCCTATTCTATCGATGTAACGGACGTTGATTAATATGCCCACCCTACCTTGAAGGCTGTCTCTAATTAGGACAGATAACGTTATCATTACAAGTTAGGGAACTGACAAGGGATTGTATTAATGAGTGAGTTTAACGCTGTTGTTGTCATAGATTGTGAATTATGACGGAATATGGAGCTGAGATGTTGATGATGATGACTCTTTGGTTCGGGTACCTACACTACTACATGATAAATATGACGTTAGTGTATGTAAGCACCCGTTTTACGTTAGTACTACTATTTTCTACCTTTAGGTAGTAACGCGGTAGGTTTTACCTTCTGTGTCCTTCAGTTACCTTTTGCGTTCTAGGGCCACAGTAACTCTTTCAAACGTTCCCGCAGCCCTTACAAATATAGGCTCTACTGGCCCCTTTCAGTTTTGCGAGCTATCCATTGCTCATCGACCGCACGGTGGCCGGAAATTACCCTGCAACTCACGACAACCGAGGCGTCTTCTAGGGTGATTGGGGATTGATGGAGTTAAGATATATAACTACAAAAACAACAACAACATAACAATAACTACTACAACAACAACACAACTACAACACAACACAATACAACTTAGGGTCTTTAAGTCAAGAGTGAATAAGCTACTTCTAGGCAAGCGTGCTCCATCGTCAACCACATCATCACTTACCATCAGGTGAATATTTGAAATTATCATCTTTTTTTTTTTACTATAAGTAATATACATGTATTATGGTACCTTCGTCATGAATCACTCTGTCTAGATAAAATTCACATGGAAATCCATTTAGTAGGTTTTGAGCTTATCGAAAACATACATATAAACATGGTAGTAGATTTTTTTAAAATTATGTGATTAATAAACAGTAGCTGTAGTGGTGTGGTACCTAAGCAGATTTAATTCCACAAGGCTTTCTGTACTAGTCAACCTTTAGATTGGGTTCGGGTTAATAGGTAACATGAGAATATATGGAAAACAACAAATATATACTGTTCGATTACAAGGTTTCATTTTATCACTCTTTGTATTAAAAGTACACCTTGTACAGTGGTCAAAAATATTTCTATATCGTCGCTTGGTAATTTTTGCCTTTGAAGCATTGGCATTTATTTTGTTACTAACTTCTACTAGCGATTTTGCCTGCGCTATCTCATGGGAATTTAAATCCCTTTTGACATTTCAGAATAGAATAGAATAGAATAGAATAGAATAGAATAGAATAGAATAGAATAGAATAGAATAGAATAGAATAGAATAGAATAGAATAGAATAGAATAGAATAGAATAGAATAGAATAGAATAGAATAGAATAGAATAGAATAGAATAGAATAAACTTTATAGTACACCAAAATAGTAATAAAACTTTAATACTAACTTGAATCAATGGGTACAAAGGTGGTCTTATTAATGACAGCGATATCTACCAGACAACCTTAGGATGGACTGTCAGAACTTGAAATAGAAAAAGGGGGGTAGTCTGCGGTGTACTGCAAATTAATAAAGTAAATATTAGATTAAAATTATACGAGTATACTAGACTATACATAGATATAATATAGCTATTATATATAAAAGACCATATATAAGCATTTAAATATTATATAGATACATAATAAGTTCACTATTTCATCCAAAGAGATGGAAAAAAGAAAAGCACAATAAGGTGGGTTAGCGACGGAAGAACTAAATTTAGGTAGAAGCAGGATACCAATTAGAGTGAAAGGAAATGATCTTTGACTAGATTTTTGAAAGAAAGTAGTGACTGTGCTTGCCTAATTGGCATCGGCAACGCCTGAAGGGATTTGAGCGGGAAGGAGTACCAAATATACTAACACATATACAAACTTTCGAGTTTATAATCCTCCTTGCCACCAGCGGCTTTGCAAGCGTGAAAGTATCAAATTGTTCCAAGGGAAGATACTCCGAATATAAAAATGATCCTATGTTAGCACATAGGATCGGCTCTGGAATAGTTCCAGATCATGGATTGGCACATAGGATACCCAAATCCGTTCAGCCGGGCTTTTCGAGGGTGAAGAAGTATCAAACACACTTACAAACTTTCCTTTTATTAAATTAGTGTAATGATAATAATAATACTTTTTATATTTTTATTTTGCTAATAAAACATATTTAATCCTTATTCAATATAAACCCTAGACCCCGCCCTAGGGTTCCCTGTGTCGTGGAGCGTAGTCTCTTTCAGTCTGATTAAGAAAGTTGCACAAACTTGAAAACTAAAAGTAAAGTAAAAAATTAAATCAAACAAAAAAGAGAAAAAAATAGAAGGAAAAAAAAAAGTATAATAGATAATCTTCAGTTTGTTTGTAAGTACAGTGTTACTATACTAATTGTGTGTGGTGTATATGTGTGTGAGTGTGTAAGTTCTATTTCGGTAAGTGCAGAAAATATATGTCAATAAAATAAAAGTGAAAAGTTTAGGTTTGTCGGAATGAAGTTGTTAAGGTTTTTGTATTTTTTTTTTTTATGTAAAGCCTTAATCAATAATAACTTTTTTAAGCAGAAAATTCAGCAAACACTTTAAAAATACGACTCAATATCTAACAATACATATCTACTCGTAAGCCTATTTTTTAAAATGGAATCATCAAATTACTCATAACTTACTCGTAACTTAATTACTGCTTTATTAATAAAATCTTTTTCATAAACAACTTCCCCCGATCTGGATGTAGACATGTCAGAATTTTACTGACAAAAACCCACATGCGTTTCTTTAGTTGCTCTTTGCGTTCCATGGTTATGGTAAATCTTTCGAACAATTCGCCAACTAATAACATCCCTAAGAAGAAAATGCAGTTGACATGTTAAAAAACTTTCTCAATTCAAATTGAGTTTGATTTGATAAACAAGCTGAAAATGCAGAAACAAGAAACTTATCAAAGTAAACTGTTACAATCGAAAGGTAAATAAATAGAAGCGACAATAAGTTTTATTGATGTTTTGTATTTAAAATCGAATTTGTCTTGGTTAAGGCCCGACACAAAGGAACGATTCTCTCTCTTTCACTGACTTTGTCGGAGTCCTTCGGTTCCCTATTATTCAGTCCAACGCACACACGATTTAGCTCACTTGTCCTGCATTAATACCTGTCCAGTGGTTTAGTTTATCCCTTTCTTCGTCTAGCTGGTGACGATCGGAAGAAGTCGGTGGAGATCGGAATGATTCGGGCGGACTATATTTTGTATGAATGGCTTTTGATAGACGAATGTCTAATAAGTACAGTGTAACCGGGTTATATGGACCCTGGGTATGTGAACTCAATAGCCTAAATAAGAGACATTCGAATTTCTTCGCGTCGTCTGTTACTGAAATAATGTCACTTTGAACCTTCTGTACGAGAAACTGGGCACCTAAATGAAAACACGCTTTTTCAAATAATATGATAGTGATAAAAAATCTTAGGTCTCTTGAAATCCCAGTAAGTAATCATTGTTTGTTTATTGTTTATTCAGTGATTTTAAGTATATACTATGTAATCCTTGCTGGCCGATCAACGTCTCACCATCGACGAAGGGTGGTGCTGAAAATCAGCGCTGAGGCTCTGTTTTACACGAGTCCCAGCATTTTGCTGAGCGCTGGCCATTTTGCGCGGATGTGACGCATATCCTACCACTAATAATATAAGTCGTTGTTGTTATTTGTTTTTATTTTTTAGGTATGCGCCATGTTTGACGTAAATAAACTTTTTTTCTTTCTTTCTTTTCATGTTTATAAAAGGTAACCTATGTCTGAGAATACTATAACAGTAATATTTTTTTGCTTTTTTAAGTATGTTTTTGAAAAACTAGATTATTCCTGTGGCTAGAAGTGAAGAAGAAAGAAGTAGTAGAAGATAATGCCAAGCGATCATACTCTCAGAAAAAAAAGTGATATTCCACGACATGGGTAGGGGCTAGGGGGTCTTTAAATCAAGAGTGAATAAGTTACTTCTAGGCAAGGGTGCTCTATCGTCGACCACATCATCGCTTACCATCAGCCCCCCTAGCCAAGTTACAATCGTTTCGTTCGCGCTGAACGCCTCGAGTAGGCGACGCCTCCGATTCCTTTGTTCTGACCACGTGACTGAGCGTTGAGATAACGTCAGGGGGCAGGTGAGATAGTATTCAAACGCGAGCCTATCAATAATAATAAAAAAACAATTTATGCTAAATTTTATCCAAATCCGTTCAACTGTTTAAGCGTGAAGAAGTAACAAACTTACAAACAAACAAATTCATACAAACTTTCGTATTTATAATATTAGTGTGACGTACTCTTCTTGAGAGAATATTAATGTAAATAGAATTGGCTTACCATCAGGTGAGATAGTAGTCAAACGCGAGCCTTTCTATAATGCGGGCTTGCGGACGGCGAGCAATGAGCAGCTTGCCGTCCGACCATCCGGTAACCGTCCGGACCGAGCCCAAGTCGTCGACGGCGCGTACTGTTCCACGCGCGCCTCAAGAAGATGTCAGCAACTGTAGGGGCCTAGCAGGGTCGAAGCATACCGGGGCCAAGGGTCTGAATCTGAAAGGAAGACTCGGCCCTGGTACGAAAGGCAACGGAGGAACAGGAGTGGGTTTTTAGTCATTAAAAGTCTGACACAATCTCCTGCTCCGCCCAAGAGCGGGGGTGTCATAAGATGATTTTCCAACCGAAAAAAAACCTATCCATAATAGAAAAAGTCGGTTGTGTGGGAACCTAAAATATTTCACTTCTGAATGAATTCGTAACAACGATAAACGAAGAAGGAAATTAGAAAAGCCAATAAGTTTAACAATCAACTGGTTTTATTGTTATTTTATGATTTGTTTAAAATTCATTGCCCTGTAAAGTGTTTAAACACTCCAAGCTTTTTAATTACCTTTGTTAATACTGCGTAAATCTTTCATTAATACTTTGACGATAAGTGCTTGTTGATTGATTTAAACTTTTCAGAATTTATCAGGACAATCAAATTTTGTCTACTTTTTAGGCTTTCGTAACTCAGCCGGCAAAAACAGAACCCCTTATAGGATCACTTTGTTGTTCATCTGTTCGTCTGTAAAGACCCCTTTTTTTTTCAAAAAAGCGTGAATTTATCAAGCTGATATCAATATCAATTATTCGGGTCTGCTACCCCTTAAAGCGAAGGAAAAAATCAAACATCTAATTCAACACAATCTAAAGATTCTGCCGTAAAAAAGCCGATTTTGCTCTGTTTATGGCGCATATTCGCAAGGAAATCAAAATCTTTTGCGTATTTCCCGTTGACCCAGAATCCTGAAATTTGGCAAGAAGCAAGGTTTTATAGTGACATGCACAGGGTGTAACGAAAAGTCTGTATGTAAGGTTTAAAGGAGTTTACGAATACAAATTTAAGATTAAAACAAAATTATGAATAATGTCATACATTTCAATGAACTGCATTGATGTTTCAATTTCCTGCCAGAGCTGCGGAATTTAGGCACGCCACAATCGTGGAGGTAAGACCCATCTTTGAGGAGTGGGTACAGAGCCGTCACAGCAGCGTCTACATTATCCGTTTTGATGGCCCACCTAAAAAAACCAGGCAAGTGCGAGTTGGACTTGCGCACTTTTGCGATTTTTCTGAAACGCAAAAAATGTTTTTTGCGTTTTTTGTGACGTTACTACAAATTTACAGTTTTCAGATTTTTTCCTATATTTCTGCTATGAGACCTTGCTTCATGCTAAATTTCAGGATTCTAGGGGAAGTATCCTATGAATTTTGATTTCCTTGACAGTGTCGAAATATACGTTTTTTCCGACATAAACGGCTGTATCGTTTTTTTCGTTAACTCAGAAGTTTGTTTTTTTCACAGCTTCAAGGGACCGCAAACTTGAGTATATGGTTTTAATTTCAACTCAATACCTCCACGCGTTCTCGAGGTCTTGACAGACAGACCGACGGACGGACAAGTGATCGTATAAGGGTTCCGTTTTTTCCTTTTGAGGTACTAAACCCTAAAAATCATGCAGTATTGTTTGAAAGAGCCACCTCGGCTCTGAAATGCAAAAGGCAACTAAAGAAACCCGGTCGAGTTTAGTCAGTAAAAATCTGATACTCCCTCCTACTCCACTCAAAACGGATAAAGTAATTTGATGATTTTCAAACTAAAAAAAAACCAACTTAGGATGCATGCATGCATTATCTAAGTTGTACTTAATCGTTATTGAAGCCACCCTTTATGACTGAGACTGCTTTTTAAAAGCTTACTGTCCCACTGCTGGGCAAAGACCTCCCCCAACTTCTTCCAGGTAATCTTTCCTTGAGCCACCTCGAACCAGTCCTTGCGGTAGGCATCTAGATCGTCTCGCCACCTCTTCCTAGATCGACCTCGAATTTTATACATTAAAATATTAAAATTTCCAACATGGAAACCAGAAAAGGTTTTAATCCCAAGGTTCATATTTATATTTATTCACCTTAACGGATTAAGCGTTTCAGGACAATTTTGTGCTTAATTCAATTATTTGGGCCCTCGTTTGACTTCGCACAGAACCTTATGTAGTCTCACCAGAGAGCAATGACACAGCTCGGCCGTCACTACTCACGAGACAGACTGTTAAAACGTTCCACCCAAAGAAAAAGTATCAGTGAGTATCACCCGGACTTTTTTATTAAATAATTCGACCTTCGTCCACAGCTGAGCAAAGGCCTTTGCGCAGCAGAAGGTCGAATCTATTCATCGCGAATCGTTTTTTGTGCCAATCCACAAATTTCTGAACCAGTCTCGCCTATGTTCTACCCACGATGGCAACAACGTTATCCGTCCATTTAGCCGCCAGATCACACACAACACTTCTGCTTTTGGTCTTTGGATGCCGCGCCATTCGGTTACCGCTTTACTCTACCTATAAACACCATTATTAGGTGTTCTACCTAGTTCCATTTGCGTTCCATTATATGTTTTTCTGTGTTGAAAACTCTCGAACGTCTTCGGATCTTGCCGTTCGGGATCCGGTCTGTTATACGTGATCGTCCACGTCTCAGCACCGTAAGTCATGGTGGAGCGAGGAACGCTTCATGTCTTTCTTTACAGCTCACAGGCTTCACGCAGCCTTCTGCATGACCGTCCTCCACGTATTAGCACCGTAAGTCATGGTGGGGTGAAAATTATAGCTGATAAATGAATAGTTGAATTATATATGACTATTGAAATTTACGCTTTGGAATGTGCAAATAGCTTCATTTCCTATTTTTTTTTCTGGTCGACCTTGATAATTCGAAAGTGCGTGGGTACAAATCTTAGGAGTATTGGCGTCTCCAGTCAGTGCCGCGTTCCTTGCTCTGTGTGTCTCACCAAAGATAAGGGCTGCTGATTTGCATAAAACAATTATTAATTATATCTCATGGGACGCTACCATTACGCTGGAATACCAAACATAGGTACTATATTGCATACGATTGTTATGCAAATTTTAATAATTAAGGTGACATATTCATAGTTAAGTTATGCCATTTTGACTGAGACTTGGGTTTAGTCGTGTTCAATTTGTGAATATGTTAGTTATTTTACATATGAGTGAATAGTTGGGGAGATTGTTGAAGACGAGAGGATGGGAATTCTTGATGATTTATAATCTTCATATCCCTAGCCTTTTCCCAACTAGCGGCTGAATACCAGTGTTTTACAAGGAGACTGCCTGCTAATCAGACCAAAACAACTCAGTTACTGAGCCAACACGATACTCCTTGAATAGACTGATGGTCAGACTTTCTGGCGTTTGACTATCTGCAACGAATGTCAAAGATCTACGAATGACAATAAGGAGCATCGGCTTGATAATTTGTAATAAGAACATTCAAATCATGCATTAGAAAATAAATGTTACCTTTTTTAATTAAAATTCAAAATATTGTTATTTCACATAGGCTATTGCTATTGTTTTTTATGAATTATATGTATACATATTTTATTATCTTTTTATGTTGTTGTACACTGATGGCCCCAATTATTTTCCTTTCGTTATAGTCCACCCAAATGTTGTCTGATAGAAATTGCCCTGTGCAATAAGACCGCCTATTGTACACTTATTTATATAAATGTTTGTCCTATAATAAGTTACGGTGTGCAATAAAGAAAGAAATAAATAAATAGGCCTACATGGATACTTTTAAAAGTCAGAAGCTAGTGCACGGTTCCAAATTGGTCGTTTCCTACGGAGAAGAACCGGCAAGAAACTCCATGGTTACTCTTTTAAAAAAAAGAGGTTGATGTTACAATAGTTCCATATTACAGTATTAATAGATATTATGTAAGAACAGTGTAGACCAGTCAATATTATACCCAAAACCAATAAAAATAATCATAATAAAAAAACAGTCGTCGTAATAGGAACTAATCTAAGAATTCGTGGAATCTACAGTGTTCTTACATTCAGATTATAAAAAAGAGGCTATATAAAAAAAGCAAGGAAAATATTGATTACAACTATCAATAAATGCAATGTTAACAAAATAAATTACTAACGAATTTGAGGTAGTTGAAGTCTCTAGATAATTTTAAAATATTAGCAATGTGTTCGAAAAAAAAAGCTTTGTGTTACCAAAGTGGTTTATAAGATAAAGGCCTAAGACATAATAGTATATAAGATACATAGCACACATATATAGCAACATGTATAACATATATAGCGTACCAACGTAGAGAGGAAGTTTATTTGTATGTGTGCACTAAGCTTCTGACGTTTTATAAGTGCCCATGTAGGCCTATATGAAATAAAAACTTTTGACTTTGACTTTGAGTTTGACTTTATTGAACTCTTAATCATAAAGAAAAACAACTCAAAAACGTTATAATAAACATATAGAGACTGAATCATGAAACATATGTTTTATGATTTAATATAAAAGGAGAAACTGACTGACTGACATATCAACGCACAGCCGAAACTACTGGGATTAGAAGCGTGAAAATTTGCACAAGGTTTCCTTTTATAGCGTAGGCGAGCAATAAGAGAGTATTTTCCAAAATTTACCCCCTAAGGGGATGAAACACGGGTCCAAAATTTATATAGAGAAACCTATTTTCAGGCGAGCGAAGCCGCAGGCAGAAGCTAATGTTTCAATACGTTCTTTGAGTTATTGCAGTGCGACCACGATCTCTTAACGTGATCCACTTTATAACCTAAACTGGACTGTTAAAGGGATGAAGCTACATAGGGTGTATAGTTCTATCTCTCTTTCTCGCTCGCTCGACCGACATATTAACACATCATGGTACGTTCCATTCTCTTTGTGATTAAGCGTGCAATATACGTACGACACTTTCAACTACCAAAGCCTCTCATTACTCACTCAATTTCCCTTCCAAACCATAAGACCACAATCCTATCTCGAACGAATTTATCACTTTACTATTATTACATTAATTTTCATTATGAATGCCAACTAGAATCCACGAAATTAATATTCAGCCGAAATATGGACAGTTCAATTTTAAACTCTTTCAACTTTGCCCATTATTCATGGAGCTCCATGTTTCAAACTCAGCATGTCAGTGCTCCATACAAAAAGTTTTACGGAAAATACCAGTTATGTAATAAGAGTAAAATGAATGATGAAAAACCGTATATTTTTTTTTGTTTTTGCAGTTGCACCAATGTGCATTTAACAAGTCTTTTTTTAATCTATTTTATTCGTTTCGGAAACGAAGTTATTTGTTTTTCGTTTGCCAGCTTGGACGGCGATAATATTTTGAAAGCCAGTTTCCATTTTTAAAAACTATCAAAATCTAGTCGCAGTTTTAGCAGCAATCGATGTCAAATTGTCTATAGCCGTATTTTATTTTCAACAGTCCCATTTTAATTTCAGTTTTAATCTGGCAAAAATATTTGTATACATTTTTTTACAAGTTTTCCACATTCATTGTTACAGAGTTTCATAAAATTACGGAAATTACTCGTCTTAACCTCTGTCTGTATTGTATTATCGTTTAGTGCTTAGAGTTATTTCTATTACTTATTTTAACTATATACCAATATAAAAGGAAAAACTAACTGACATATCAACGCACAGTCGAAATGACTGGGACTAGGAGTGTGAAATTTTGCACAAAGTTTCCTTTTATGATGTAGGCGAGCACTAAGAGAGGATTTTCCAAAATTCACTCCTTAAGGGGACGAAAGGGGGTTCCAAAGTTTGTATGGAGAAAACTACTTTCACGCGGGCGAAGCCGCTGGCAGAAGCTAGTTCATAATAATCCTATTGACAGACAAGAGCATTGGTGGATTCAAAATCATAAACTGGCGCTTTACTTCATGTCATTTATTTTATCAAAACTGCTCACAAAATGGTGAAAGAAAACCTAGTGAGAAAACCGTCATGTTCTAGAATGACTTGTGACATTCATCAACGCGCACTAGACCCGCGTAGTGGATTACGGCCAATTCCTTTTCCTAGAAATGAGGCAGTCTCAGCAGTGGGCCATCATGAGGTTGATTATGCTAATCCCATTAACGTTGTTACCTATAATGTATCACTAACATATATATTAGAATCCTTGCATGGTACCTAATCTAAGGGATTACTGCCGCACGCAATATGTTAACGAGGATTAACCAATTATAGGCAATTGAACTGTCAAAATCCAATTACATAATTATGGTAATCATAATTATGAAAAATGTCATTGGTATTTCAATCTGACAGCTATAACGAGCCACAATTCCACAAATAGTAAACAATAAGAAATGGGTAAAAATGGGACTATACACTTCTAGTTTTTAATTAATACAAAAATAAAATGGGTCTCTATCCGTACTCGTTACTGATCATATTTTTGTAGTCAAAAGTAAAAAAAATGAAATCGCAAAATTGTCCACGAAAATTTGTCATAATTGGTATATGCATAATAGAATCAATCATTCATTAGTAAAAAATACTACGCGCAGTGCTTTTCCACTTTGATCGTCATTTATTCATTCATAATCAATATCCTGTACAATATTTACATAAATTGAGTGACATTTTGGGATATAAACAAACGCTAATAACTTTGCTGTTTATGAATATTATTTATTGAGATTTCACTTAAATAATAACAAGACCTTTTCTAATAAGCCCTTTAAGTATTTGTACTGATAGATATACTCTTGCGCCTAATCACTTTCTCTCTTTCTCTTCTCTTCTCTTCCACATGTCGTACACAGTGTTATTCTAACAGGAATAAAGTAAAAAATGTTTTGTCGCGCGCCGATTCCCGGTCACCGTCGGCGCGGTCTTGCGGACGACGAGTAGTGGATAACTGCGGAAATTTTCGAAAGAATTACCGTGGTCCTGCAACGCAAAAGGCAACTGAAAAACACGTGGGTTTTAAACAATTGAAAAAAATATATAACATATGCATCCTCCCATGTCTTACCTAAGGATGTCATACTTGGCCAGCTACGAGTAAAAACTACAAAAACCTCTTAGATTGTCAACGCAGCATGGAACGAATCATACTTAACATAACATTACGGGACCAGTGGACAACATTAAAAATAAGGGAAAGAACAAAGGTGACAGATCTACTACAGAAAATAAGGAAACTTAAATGAAACTGGACTGGTCATATAATGAGGACGAACAGTGGAAAAATGAACGAAGGACGTATTGGAATTGTACCTTAAAAATGGGAAAATACATATAGGACGTCAAATCAAAAGATGGGAGGATGATCTGCCGAAAGGATGGAAGAGGATAGCTCAGTGAGAGAGATAACTAGAAGGAAATAGGGGAGGCCTATGTCAAAAGACCATCTGACTAAGTGGTTACAAAAAATTATGCTTATTTACAAAGTTAGATTAACGCTTTAACCACCTACGTCGGATAAATCCGACAAACACTCTCGCGTTTATTACGCCAGGGTCGCACATCCATGACCAAAAACTCCATCTCGTCAGCTCATCTATCATATATAGGCATTGAAGAGCTAAACGAGATGGAGTACCCAGTAGCAAACACACGACCCTGGCAAATAGGACACGAAAACCGTCGTCGGACCAATCCGACGCAAGCAGTTAAAGGATTAAGAATTTTGTTTTATATAAGTAGCTTACCTGTAAGGGTTGGTTTGGTAATCTGTTAGTTTATTTGATGTATCTCATATTCTTGTTTACGTGTATTCAATTGTTGATGAGCCAAATAAATAAATAATTAAAGTCTATTCCAAAAAGACCAGTTTCACAGGTTCCATACAGGTAAAATTAAAAAAAAAAACATAATAACCTTGTTCCGAAGGTTCAGATCTTAGTATGTTGCCCTTGATCTTAGTATAACAAAGAATCGATTTCTATAGAGCTATTGTTTTTTCAGAAGGGCTATACAACCTGGTAACCTTCGTTGAATAACGATAGCTTTATAGGCTGTTATGTTCATGAAAAGAGATGTAAGGGGGAAACAAATGGCTTCCGGCTTTATTTTAAATATAACCTCTTTCTTCCTTTGGTAAACCCAGAATGACACAGTTCAATGACTTCACAGAACTTATTCGATCTGTATAGCAATATAAAAAAAAAAAACATGATAATAACGTTGTCGTATAGCGCGAAAAATCGCCAAACACAAGTATCAGTGGGCAGGGCACATTGCTCGCAGAACAGATAGTCAATGAAAACTTGTCCTATAAAGATACAGAAAAGTTACTAGTTGTAATAAAGTGAAGATGTATTGCACTTTTTATTACGATTAGTTAGCATAGTTAATATTTAAGATTTTTATACCATTTACATACCTATTAGATGGCTATTTCACTTTTTTGTTATGTAATTACTGTGATTATTTAGTTATAATTTTTTACCTTTTCTCGCCTGAAACACAGGATGACCTAGTTCAGGCATACACCACTTGAGAACTTGACATAGATTTAAGAAAAACTGTATTTGCTGTATTACTTTATAATTTAAATAAATTTTATTATATATTATTATCAATGGGGCCGAAAGGATCTAGGGGTGGCGACCACGTACCGGAAGACGCAACGTAAGAATTCAAGCCTCTCACGAGGTAGCCCGATACCGCGAATCCGATGGATGCAAGACGCTTAGGGCCGGTCATTATGGTGTCACTTGGGGGACGTCTTTTGGCTAAAATTATGATGGTGATGACGTTTTCGTATTGCTACAACGCATCTCTCTCTGAAAGTTTGAATCCCAGACCATCTACATTTTATGTTTACTAGCACGAGTGTACTAATGAAGATAATGAGACCAAATTTTCCTTTTACGACTTTGTATTGAAATGTAAATTGAATAATTATAAAACACAAAACAAATATCCCTGAGGGTCGGTCGGTTCTCGAGCACGTGACTAAAGATATAAGGATAAATCAATGTAAGATACTGGACAACTAAACGTCAATCTGACAATTTTGTCAATATTTTTGAAGATCTCTTTGTAATGTTGTTTTCTGTCTCACTTACTTCGAACCAAATTTTGTACAGATTACAATTTTTTTTTCATTACGTTTACTCTTAAACCCTTTCTTATCCTTACCGCTTTTAAGCACGCAATTTTTTGTTTTTGGCACTAGTGCGGAAAAGTGCTGGCGCTCGCCCCCCTCACCACTTATTACATTTATGGTATCAGGTTGACCGTTAAGCGACCCCTATGAGTCGCACGTCAATACCCGTTTATTTATAAATTATCTTCGTAAATGTATTGAAAAAGTCATTTGATACACGTGGATATTAGATTTGTAACTGAAGCACTCGGCTCCATAGCACCTTTGCCTACGCGTTAAACTTTCTCCGTTTGTATCAAAATGCACTATTTTCATTCTAACCATGCCCCGACAATTACAAATATAACAAACAAGGATTCAGCCATTGGTTTTTCTATAACTACTAGATGCTGCTAGCGGCTTCGACCCCGTGCAAGTAGGCAATTGCACCAAAGAAACAAATTCCCGGAATAAAAAGCCTATACCTATGCTGTTGCAGCCGCAGGACATGGTCTACCCGTGT
Organism: Mythimna pallens; assembly: GCA_961205895.1. Classification (NCBI taxonomy): domain Eukaryota; kingdom Metazoa; phylum Arthropoda; class Insecta; order Lepidoptera; family Noctuidae; genus Mythimna; species Mythimna pallens. Next base: position 15,562,841 of record OY540834.1, read on the forward strand.
GTTAAATTTCATCTAAATCCATGCGAGCGAGAAGAAGTTACACATTTTCAAACATACACATTTTTTTTTCTCATACTCCCAATTAATGAACAGGAACAAGCTAGTAGTACTAAGTATATATAGTATATATACTAAGTACCTCATCATCATCTTCCTGCCCTTGTCCCGTTTTATTTGGGGTCGGCACAACACGTTTTTTTCTTCCATTTTGTCCTGTCACTCGTCACGCTATCACTAACTCCCTTTTCTTTCATACCACTTCTCACACAATCCATCCATTCTTTCTTTGGCCTCCCTCTCGCTCTCCATCCATCCACATGTAAATTCATAACTCTTTTAGCAACATGCGCTTCATCCTTCCCAACCACCTGAGTACCTATCTAGTGCAAATAATATAATAAATAGTGAGCATTAATACCTAACGTCGATGTGCCTGCGTTAATTAGTCTGTCCCTCGTCTCAGGCATTTTAATATAGCAGATGTCAGTACATCAACGGGATAGGCTTCACTAGGCCAAGATGTCTGCATTGTCTGCCCTTAGGGATACCAATTTGCGTGACTAACATAGCGTGAACCTAACGCCTAATAGGTAAATCGAGGTAAATATTATGCGAATATAGAATAGGTGTTTAAATTTGACAAGTAAAATAAATTACTTGTTTTTTGAGTCAGATGAGGTAGGACGGTTATCAAGTCACGAGGCGGATTGAATGTTTATATAAATAATACGATAAAGAATAGTGTTTCTAGGAATAAACCCAATAATTAGATACACATTATACAGTAATATTTGAGTACTCTCTGCACCTAATAGTACTTATCGATAGTTGACTAAGTTCAAAGTTTGCCGAATAAGATTGTTTGAGCATATTAAAATAGACTTTGAAGATTTTTTAAGTTGGAAAAACACTAAATGACTTCTTCAGCTCTAAAGTGAAGTGAGAGTGCGTGTCGACCTTTTACAGACTATAAGCCACCTATATTCCTTCAGTTGCCCTTTGGGCCTCAGGACCACGACTAACCCTTTTAGAAGTCGGCATATAGCTCCCGTAGGCTTCAGCCCTGCTGGGCCCCTACGGTTGTACTGATATTTGCAAAGAACACTACGCGCTATCGATGACTCGGGCTCGCCTTGCTAACTCTGATGTTAGATTTTTTAAATCTATTCCCACTAGGCAGAATTTCCCAAATAAAAAAAAAATAAAACAGGTAGGACCCCATTGCTATTGCTGATATTTCTTTAGGGGCGTGTGGAACACTCAACGCCGTCGACTCAGGCTCAGTACTACGCGGAAAAGATGCCGTGAGCTTTCTTCTGCCACTCCTTAAAGAGGGGACTTACCATCGCGTCTAGAGCTTTGAAGCTAAATCTACATTTCTAAATCATCCCTTTGTGTAGAAGATACTTTGCAGATTATATAAAAATGTTTACCTCTATATTTTTTTTTCACGTCTTGAAAATATTAAAAAAAAAACATGCTATAGCTGTTGTATTTATAGCCTGTAAGAGAGTAGACGTAGGCTTGCCATCATCATCATCATCATTTCAGCCGAAAGACGTCCATTGTTAGACTATCACCATAACGAGCGGTTCTGTGCGTCTCGCATTCATCGGAGTCCTGCAACTTCACCAGGTCATCGGTCTCCGATTCGTGGTCGCCACACCAGAACCATTTGTCCCCATCGATCATCTGTTCTGCGAGCAATGTGTCTTCGGCCGCTACTCGCCTTAGTCACATTGCTCATTGATATTTTGCTTCAAATAAAACCGTCATCTAAGTTGGACATTTCATTTCAAACTTATGCCATTACCAAGCAGTCTCTATTTGAAAACTGATGCGTACAATAGGAATAACATTATCTCTAATACCCTTACTAAGACAGCCCTAGCAGGCTACTTGATTGAGGTCAACATTATTCAGCTTCAACATTATTCAGCTCGGGTCGTGTGTGATAATACGTTTCAGCAACAATTTTCATTCATTAAGTGCGACGAGGTGTAAATTGTCTGTAACATTAGATGTAGTTTCCCTTTTACACACTTAGCATCGCATTTATAAAGAGATTATTTTAACTACAATTTAAATAAGCAAACTTAAAACAAAAACAATAACGCTTAATAACAGACCCCCAAACAATCCGTTAATGGCTTCTTAAAGGTGTCTATAATGTTAAAACTTGAACATTAAGGATAGAGAATATCTGAAACAAGGCTCGTAATCAGCTTAGCGCAAGTACCATTGGACTTATCTTCACGGCAGCGGTTGCCTTTCCACAGGGATCGTCAAATATTTCAGATTTTCAGCTTCAGTACCATTCAGTCTTCACTGAAACGTTGCGGGGGTAGGACGTCTGCGCGGGCCGATCGCATCGCCCGGACTCCGCTCGAAAAGAAACTATCGAATTCGAAATTAAAAAATTGACATTGATCATCATTAATAACTATAGACAATACATGTGAAATCGTTTAGGAGTGGACTTGAAACTTTTTACTTAAATTTTTTTTTAGGTCAAAATTTTAGTGTTACGAAAGTGTTGGTGGTTTCGAGTTAATGAATGTTGACGATGTTGACGGATGAACTTGGTAAGTGGCAATTCCAAAACACACATCGATTTGTAAAGGATCTGAAAACCAATTAGCATTTTGAGTATTACCTTTTTAAACATACGAATCTGAACAATTTTTGTGAAGTCTTAGTGAATCTAGGTTTATGGTTCACGCCCTTTACAGTGCTTTAGAAAACGGCTTTACACTCTCTTCTAAAATAGAGCGAGAAAATAGAACTTGGAAAACTAAATTGCGACATCAAAATTGTACAATTCGTGTTCCGTTCAGGAGAGATAACGAAATAAAACTTTCGTCCAAGTTCGACCGAAGACTTTTGTATACTCGAATGATTTGTTAACATTACAATGTCGAACTCGAGATTGACAGTGAAGAGAATTTTCCGACTAATTTTTCACTTAAATCACAATGGAATCTGTTAGCGCTGCTTTTAATTCACTTTTTTATTCAATCTTGACTCAAGTAATCAAATTTTGAACCTTGTTCCTTTTGTAGATTGAAAATTTTCATGATTGGATGGAAATAACTTTGATCGTGTTTGTTAGAATTCGTGATTCATTAGTATTCGTTATCTGTATATCAAAGGGTTACGTTATTATATTTCTGTACTCTAATTCAGACACATATATATATATACAGATAAAAAATATATATAAAAAATTACTTCAATTTCTATATTGTAGGGCAAAATGGGTTCACGTCCCTCCAAATTTTTACCAAGAAAATCAATTCGATTCAGTCGGAGATAGCCAAGAAGCGAAAAATCTATAAATGAATCCATAACTTCGTTACATCAACACTTTCATATTTCTTACTCCCTAATAATTGATTTAACTTATCTTTTGTCTTTGCCACTCCCTGTGAAAGGTTCTCTTAAAGCAATTTACTTTAGGAACCGAAATATCACAAAATATGATTTAAAAACAATGGCTGAATTACATCTGAGGCTCATTATTTTTATTGACGTTTCTCTTGGAAATATTATTCGTCAGATATTTTTGTATGGCACTTAAGTAATACAATGTGGGGTGTAATTTATACGAATGAATACGAGAGAGATAGAGGCAGACAACGGAACTTTAAATTTGGTTTCATTTTCTTTAGTATTCTTCTGTGACTTTTAATTTCCCTTAAGTAGCGGGTGAAGTTACTGCTACGTAACTAATTAATGACACGTTCTTGAGTTTGAATTATTCTAATGCCAAGCATAATGATGTTCGGTACTTTTTTTTTTTGAGAATCGATAGGATTTATTTCTATCTAAAATCTACCTGTGTTCTTTCAGTTGCTGTTTGCGTTCTAGGGCCACGGTAATTCTGTCTTCAAACGTTCTCTCGACCTTAGCGTGCATGGGCCCTTGTAACTTACAAATCTAAATAACTCTCTCAAACAATCCCGCAGCTTGTTCGGTGCTGAGGTTACATTTATATGGGTGCGTCAGTGGAATCTTCAAAATTTGCTTGCTCCCATTGGATTCATTATTTCAAAATTAACAGACATGTACAATTGTACATACTGCAGGGATCGAAAATAAAAACGGTTTATTTGCATAATAGTGTAGGATTTATTCCTACGAAATATTAAATATTTTTTACATTGCTACAAAATTCACTTGCACTATGGGCTTATAAGCCTTCCTAAAATCTTTTTGACGATATTCATTATTTTAAGCTCGATTTAGTGTTTGTCTGATTTAAAATTAATGTGCTATTAGTTCTAAACCCTGTAAAGGTACTATCGATGAAAAACGATCGCATCGTCGCTTTTCATCAGGTGAGATAGCGGTCAAGCGCGAACCTATCAAGAATAAAAATAAAAAACGATTACTACAATAACCACTGCAATGACAAAGCAAATTTTGTTCTACCTAAGCTGGCCTTACATGAAACAATTGGTGTCACAATTCCGAAGAATAGTGTATTAGAGTTTCAAAATGCAGTAGTACAGTCAGGGGTCAAAAGTGCAGTTCCACCTTACCAATGCTAAAATGTCTAAAATTTCTTTGTAGAAGAGGGTCAATGGTTCATGACTGATTTAATTGGTAATATAGAATCTAAAGTATTGAATAAACTATTTTTGGACTATTGAACTTCTACAGAAAATAAATTTTAGACGCTAGCATTGGTAGAATGCATTTGCACTTTTGATCCCCGAATGTACATCTTTGAGCTAAAGGCTAAAGCTCTAAAAGTCAAAACTGTGTCTCATAATCTTAAAGACCTAAAGCCCTACTACGATCTCTTAAAGCGATCCTTTTGATGACCTAAACTGAACTGTTAAAGGGACGGAGTCATTTAAGGGGTTTAGCTCCATCCCTCTTTCTCGTTCACATGCCTTACATTTTAGTAGGTCATGGTAAGGCCCTTGGTAAGTGAACTGACCTGTCCTCGACTATTTTACGGCACGGCCTTGCGGACGGCGCGCAATGGGTAGCTCGCCGTCCGACTGTCCGGTAACCGTCCGGAACAGTACGCGCCTCAAGGAGATGTCAGCAAACCGTAGGGGCCCAGCAGGGTCAAAGCCGACTAGGGCCAAGGGTCTGCTTCTGAAAGGAAGACTCGGCCCCAGTACGAAAGGCAATAAAGGAACAGGAGTGAGTTTCTAGTCAGGAAAGTGTGTTTCCTGATAGCTTAGGGATCTTTAAGTCAAGAGTGAATAGGCTGCTTCTAGGCAAGCGTGCTCCATCGTCGACCACATCATCGCTTACCATCAGATGAGATGGTGGTCAAACGCGAGCCTATCATTAATAAAAAAACGTCTAACACGCCTTCTCGCCCCACCCAAGAGCGGTGGATGTCATTGGATGATTTTCCCACCTACAAAAAAAGACTGCTTTACGGCAGAAGCGTTTAATGTTTAAACTTTTCACAAGGGGCTTTGAAGGTGCTCTAAAGGTGAACAGATTATTATGATGGTAACGAGTGTAAAATATTCAACACTAGCTACCGCCCGTAGCTTCGCTCGCGTGAGAGTAGAAAATGATTCCAATGGACCAAACTCATTGCATTGCATTTTAGAGATGTGCGTGGAAATTTTGCCTGCTGCGGTCTTCCAGTTCGATTATTACTTAGCTGTCTTCAAGGCAAGAGTGAATAGACTCTTAATAAGCTTGTGTGCCTCACCGTCAACGATTGCATCACTGCTTACTATCAGGTGGGATCGCAGTTATCACTAGTTTATATCAATTAAAATAAGCTCCCGCGATAAAAAGTCTCCTATCTGATTCCAAAACATGGTTTACACTTGCGCCAAATTTAATAATACATTTGAGTATGAAGCAGTAGGTATACAACCTTAACCTTAACTTTAACTTTTACCTTTAAAATATTGATGATTTTCTATTTTAGAGTCTCCATAACTATCCCAAAAGAGATAGCTAGGAGCACATTACTCGCAGAACAGATGGTCGATAGGGCGGATCGGTTCAGGAATGGCAACCGTGTACCTGGTAAACGCAACGTTGGAAGGTCTCCCACAAGGTTGACCGATGACCTGGTGAGGGTCACGGGAATCCGATGGATGTGACTCACATGACCGGTTGTTGTGTCAACACGCCTATGTCCAGCAGTGGATGTATTTAGGCTGAAATGATAGTGAGCATTGAGCTGGCGGTTTCCTATATGACTGACATGGACATGGTCCATGTCTAGAAAGAGTCATTCTATCAGCGAAAAGTGAAAAAAGTTATCTGCTACTTGCAAAGCTGTAACTTATTATTAACAGCAACTAATATCGCCTTATTTTTTGCACTGTTGTCATTACTGATATTTTTATTGTTTTTGTATGTTACTGCAAGTAAGTTCTTCACTTTGCAACCGTTGAAAAATCCTAAGCCTTTGAGATTGACCAAACTACAAAGCCTTGAGCACAGGCGTAGGGTAGCCAGCCTTTCAGTATTTTACAGGATGCATTTTGGAGAGTGTGCGTGGGGAATGCATGACTTGATTCCGCCATCTCCTTTCTACCATCGAACAACCCGACGTACGGCGAGTATCCACCCTTACGTTGTTGAAACTTCTACGGTCCGGACTAAGCGTTACACTTCGTCGTTTATACCACGTAAATCGAAGGACTGGAACAATGTGCCTACTGCGGTCGTCCCGTCCGATTATAATTTAGGTATCTTCAAGGCTAGAGTGAATAAAAAAAAATGACATTCTGAAGTTTTTGACTGCTGTCTTCGCTGATTTAACGACTTTGTTTTGGCACTCTGGATATTGTCCTCAACAAATTCTTTAATATACTACCAATCTCTGAGCGTATGGCTTCTCCGTGCCAACACTTATGGTGTTACACACGAGTGTACATACTTGTTGGAGATAATTTATTCATACGATGCCTATATCACAATCCTGAGATGACAATGTGATTAACGGTTACCTATTAGTATTCATTTGTATAATGATATTCATGTTGATTTATCATTCTGTAATAATACATACGTAGGTTAGAGAAAGTGATTGATTTACCAGACCATCAAATAAGATTGTTTACTATCAGCAAGTTAAGACAAATGACAAAATGTATGGCAATGACATTACATAGGGAGAAGTGACGTGATAGGTAATGTCATTGCCAGTCATTTTGTACTTAACGTTTGGCGGGAACGCTAACAGAAAAATCAGTACAAAGCATGAATATCTAAATAAAAAAAATAATTGATTATAATTCTGGATTTTTATAATCTACCATTTAAGGGATTATAATAAGAATGTATAAGTTTAATAACTGCAAGTTATTTATATAACACTGTTACTCTGTTTGAAGATTGAAACCCAAAAAGTTGGTGCGGTAAGACGAAGCCGTAGATCGTATCACATTAATTAATTACTTATAAGGTCAGCTTAAAATAGAAAGGCTCAGAAATTAGGTAAAAGACGAATTTAACACTGTATAATACGCTATATTTAGGTACCTCCCTTCTTCACTAATGAAATCGTAAGTACAAATGAATTTACAAATGAATTACTAAAACCTCGCCAATTTTTAGAAATTCGAGATATAATATATTATATTTTTGGCAATTATATCTATTATTCGAAGTCTGTGCAAATAGAAAGTATCCGTGAATATTGAAACAATAAATATATTTCTCAATTAAAACTCGGCATAGCGGAAATTTTGTATGGGGTACAATTTGAATTTAGAGCTCGCGAATTGTGCGGCTAGATGAAAAATAAAAAAATAAAAAGGAGACAATAAAAAGTCTGGCAACAAATCACGGCGAAGGATGCGTAAACATTGTTCGTGGATTTGAACAATGTTCTTGTGAACTATTAGGAGAATTAACCACGGAGCAACCAATGTTCGTTGTGCGTTTAATGCAAACGAGCGTTTTTTTGTTGGACAGTTTCCATGCTGATATGGGTTTGGAAAATAAAATGGAGTGCCTGTTTGTTTTAGGGGTGAAGCATCGCTAAATTTTTTGCAAAGCTGTTGAGTTTTCGAATTTATGGGTAGTAAAATATGAAGGCTGTTTTTTCTCTGTCGGTATTCTGAATATAATGTTTTTTTAGATAGCAACCTTTTTCTGATAACTTTTTTTTGTGTTGAAACATCAAAGATGATATTGAACCCTTTAGTGCCTATTAGTTTTTTAGGACATATTTCTAGATCTGTACTACAGATTTTTTTTGTTGTAAACAAGAAAAATGAATTTCAAGCAGGGTTAGCATAAAAAGCCTCTCGTTATAGAAAACTAATAACTTTTCAGGAAATCCGCGAACATGGCTGGTTTTATTCTGCCAGGTCAATATTCAAACGACTTTTAAAACTACGCTGCGCTTTCATTGGAAGAGTAACTTACTCTGGAGTTTTGCCTACTGTAATAAGTATCTACTAGTCAAATAGCAAGCAAAATAGTTGGTACAGCCACTGCAGTTTTCTTGACGCCATTGACAAATTTATAGGTATTGTTACCGCAGTATAGATTAAAAATATATGAAATTTTAGACATAATTTGTTAAGAGATGCAAATTGGTATTTGTGTACTTACTTTTCAATGTAGTATTATGATTTTACCATTGTTAGACTGCGTGAAAAAGAGGAAATGCTTGTATTTTTTATATGAAATTTGCTGCCCCCATTCCAGTCGCAAGGATGTTTTCTTTTCGTTTTATTGAAATTTATTTTATAACTTTATATAATACTTATAAATATTTTTTATTTATTTTCGTCAGTATTTTGGGTACACTACCAATAGACAGCGATAACGAAGAGTTTAAGATTTAAATGACAATTATATTTCGTGAGATTTTAGAAAAACAAACTTTAATACAAGCAAGTTCTCATAATTAAGATATAAATAGAAAAATAACATATTTTGAGTGCTTCTCCCTTGTTATGAGCATGGCAAAAAATAAAAAAAATTATACAAGCAAATTCTCAGAAATATGATATATCTAAATAGAAAATAATAAATATTTTGATTACTTATCCCTTATGATAACCAAGAAAAGCACGTAACAAATTATCTCTGTCTATCTCTTATTGATTCATGTCAGGTAACAACAAAATATTCAGCTGCAACATCAACGTCTTGAAGGCTTCTTTTGTTTTTCAACCAATCAAAATTATCAAGTATTTTTATCATTCTTTTTGATTCTAAGCTTCTTTACGCAGTAGATAAGCGTCTTAATTGCAAGTGTACTTCAATTTGGAGCTAGGTTTGTAACGCCCGTCTTGAGCGGAAATTAATTGTAGACTTTTATTAAATTTTGCTGTATATTGACGTCGGTGGCCTAAACGTCCTGTCATACTAAAAGTTTTATATTTTACTGAAATTGACATCTTACAAGATATCGTTTTAAAAATGTTGTAAGGTAATTTAGAATTTGATGTTAAATTTACTAATCAAATTCAGAAAAGACTATTCAATCATTTGTGCAGTTTTAATCAACATAAAGATGTATGCATTTCAAACGATCGAATCTCTAAAAATCTTAATGTGAAAAAAACTTTTTACAATAAAGTTTATTCTATTCTATTCACAAAAAAAAAAACACTAAAAGGATCAAAATAACTTTAATTTCGGAATTCGGTGTTTCTCGGTATTGCTTGTTTCTTATTTAACACCGACTTTAAAGTCATTTTGATCCTTGTTTTTTTTTTTTTTTAGCGGAGTCGGTTATTTTTTTTTTGTAAAGTTTTTGTTTTACACTTATAAACAGAGTGCCTATTTCTCATGACGATTCCAATAAACCCAAACACTGCTAGGATTTTGTAGATTTTGATTTGATTTTGAAAATAATGTTTTTTACACGATAATATGGACGCTCCTTTTTTTTTAATTCTAAAAACTACTAAGGCAACTATCAAGAAAATCTTAAGTCAGGATCCAATAAAGAGAACAACTGATCATCGTAGGTGTAACTCATTAAATATACATTCAATATACTAGTCCGTTGACCAAAATTGATCAAAAATTTACCTGTACAGACCGAGATGCAGGTAAGCTCCTATAAACATATTATCAACTTCGTTAGATGAAAGCAGTTAGATGTTCTAAAGGATTTCGGTTTGTATCCAATAACTTCCTCTTCAAGTTTAATCATATTTAACAGGTTTAATTCGCTCGAATAAGTAATTTTCTTGAGATATCTGCGAAGCTTTGGCACTGTTTATGTTATTGTTTTAAGGACTAAATCAGGGTGTTTGAAATACCTTTAGATAACGTTTCCTTAATTAATTTGATATCTGAGTAGTCCTTGTTTGCGTTCTTCAATTGTTTAGTTCTGAGAATTTTCAATGCTCGAGTAAATTGGTGTCTTATAAATAAACGTGGACCATCGTTACTTCATACTTACTTGCTTTTATTATTATTATTTTGTCATAGTTTTTAAGAAAGTCTTATAAAATGAAAGTAGTATATTTTTATCTTTTACGAACACAAACAAAAAAGAATTGAATAAAACCCACGCCTCGAAGATTGAGCTTTTAGCTGATTATTTTGATTTGAACATTTTTTTGGAATCTGTGATGAAATTGCCAAACACTAAAAAATCTTGAACGGATTTAATAAATGCCAATAAAGATGAGATCTTGGAATCAAATGAATCAGAGACAGCATGCAAGCGTCTACACAATTTTGGTTTAAACCAATTTGAGTTAAACCCGATACCTTCCTTGTGGGAACCTTTGTATATTGGAGACGCTAAGATGTGGCAAAATGTGTTCCGGAATTCGCAGGAATCGGAGTGTTCATATTATTACAGATACACACGTGGATTATGGATGGTGAAAGTGTAAAAATATATCGACTTATCCGATTGTATCGATGTTTTTAAAACGTATTTTTTTCGTTTTCCATATTTTACAAATATTATATCGAAAGAAGGTAATCAAGTTACATATCAGCAAACAGCTGGTCGACTCTTCGCGTGAGCAGAGGGCTAGGCTTTTCTTCGGTCAAAGAAAAAGCATTGCCATCCAGCGTGGCAATGCTGCCAGCGTTCTGGGCACTTGTTCCATTGACATCGCTGTGGACGAATTTTTTGATGCCCTATGAGTTTTAATTCTACCCGTTTGTTCATACTATTATTTTCAGTTTGTTTATATATTTATTAAGTTATAATATTTAATAGATAAGATTTAATATATAAATGAATAAAGTCACTGTTACATATGCACAATGTGTAGTCACGAAAAATGTCAAGTTATCAGCATACATAAATGTATAAGGCTGATGTTTTTTTTTTTCATGATTTCGGGGTTGGTCTCATAGTAAATGTTAATCAATATTATGAGTATAACCGGTCATCAACATCATCATCATAATTTTAGCTGAAAGACGTCCACTGCTAGACATAGACTTCCCCCAAGTGTCGCCATAACGACTGGTTCTTTGCGTTTCGCATTCATCGGTGACATGTCTCTCACCAGGTTATCGGTCCACCTTGTTGGTGGCCTTCCAACGCTGCACCTTCCGAGTATTGCTAATGTTTCCATACATTACATCACAGTAAAGGCAAAAGTTAAACTTTTGATTATTTAAATGACTCATGTACACATTTCCTAGTAACTAATGACTAGTCCCGGCTTTGCACGGGTGAAAATTATACCTTACTCACATATTTCTCTTTCTAATCGTGAAAACCGCATCGAATTCCGTTACTTGGCTTAGGAGCATTTATCAGATAGACAGACGTTGAAAGCGACTTGGTTTTATTTGTATGTGAAGATTAAGATATAAGAAAGAAAGAAAGAAAGAAAGAAAAAAAATATTTGAGACTAGCACAGGACAAATAACAAAAAAAAAATAACTACTTAATCTATAAATACTTAAAAATAAAAGAAAACAATATTAGAAGATAAAAATAAAAGATCCAAAAGCCCAAAAAAGCCCTTAGCCTTTTTGGCGAAAAAGGCTCCTATCTCAGCAGATATATGATGTATCTCCCATATCCTACTTTATGTGTAACGTTTTCCACACATATAGAAGTTATCCTCTACAATAGTTTTGTGTTCTTCTCAGATATATATAACCCTAAAAAAGGAACGTAAATTACGTTTTATTGTTCGAGGGAAGCGGGTTAAACCATTATTTTTCAACTGTATCTTTTTATGGCATTGATGATGGCTGTGTAGCCTTTGGTTTATGCTTCGTTTGTATTGTTTGTTGTTACATAAAATTGGCCACTTATTATAAAAATGAATGGAATGTAAAATTTAAATTTTCAGCTGTAAATCAAATTTGGGTACGCCATAATTATGGCGGTAAATCCCCTTTTTGAGGAGTGACTGGAAAGGCAACACAGCGTCCTTACCTTCTTCATGATGCAGATCCTCACCGGACATGGTAAGTTTGGGAGGTTCCTGTACCGAATTCGTGTGGAAAAAACGCCCGGGAGCATACGGTAGAGGTGTGCCCCGCTTGGGCAGAGCACCGCTCTATGATCGTGGGGGCGATTGGCGGCAGCGATCTCTCGCGCCGGGCCTTGGTCCGGACCGAGGAGGAGTGACAGGCGGTCGCCTCCTCCTTCGAAGCAGTAATGCTAGCAAAGGTTAAAATGTTACAATAATTTACACCCATCAGTTACTTCAGGGTACACTCACAGTTGTAACATACAGAAACTTGCTGAACACGCAAATATAAGTATTGATTACACTATAATGCACACAAACACGGTAATCTATTGTGTTTATTTTTGTATTCCCTCTTTATGATTACATTACGGCACTAAATGTAATATTATAATAAAACTAATAAGAAGTGTAACTTATGAGCCTGGTTCTCACAATACAGGGAATTCTAGTGTGAGTTCCAGGAATTCTACCCATAAATGCATGTTTTAGTTTATAAATATTCTTTATTCTTTAACTTAAGGTATAAAATATGTCAAATAAGTGTTGGCTTATTAATATTTAGATTTTCTCAGTTTAGTATAAAGTATCTAGTGCCTATATATATTGCATTCTATAAATCGATTTTATAATAATTAGGTGGTTACTGATCAGTAAAAATAATTTTAAATTTTGCACTGATTTCATCCAAAATGAAAATCCAGAACGTATATTAAAAAAAAACACAGCTCAGTAAATTCTACTCAAAATATTTGAATGAAATTTTCATTTCGTAAATATAATTTTGCAACGAAAGCTACTACACTTTCGTTTCCATAATTCTATATTAATTTCTACTCGCTCAAACTATTGAGCGAGTAGAAATAAATTGCTGTATTAATATTTAATACAAAATTTCTTACATATTTTACCTTCAATTCATATTTATATATTCCTTTTATGTATATTTGGATTTCATCAACTCATTTCCCACGCATCTTACCTTACGTTATTAAATTATACGTTTCTTAGAAGCATAGGATAATATTATTTATGAATTAGGAATATGTTACAGCCATCGTAGTAGGTTAATTTTGAATATATTTTTCGGTTGCTACCTAATTCATTTTCATATTATGGATATATTTTGATCTCGGAAAATCATCCAAGATGGCTAATAATACGAGTATATTCTCTTGGGTTTTTTAGGTAATACAAATTGTAGAGATACGCTTCATATATTAATGTAAATTGAATTTATATTCAGTCTTATTTAAACAGGAATATGACTTGAATGTTTGGTTATATTAAAGTGGTCACTACAATCCCACGGATAAAAGGTTTCAGTCAAGAAGTGGCCGAATCTTCGGCACGACTAAAACTATCGTCTCTGAGCTGAGCCGTCATCAGGGTGACATTTTTGTTCTATTAATAATTATTATAATTACTTTCTGCTAGCGGCTTCACCCATGTTAAAATAGTAAATCATCCCAAAAGAACATACTCCCAAGACAAAAATAATCATAAGAGGATACATAGATCCAAAACATGGTCTACCAGAGTGCCAAATTTCATCCACACTCGTTCAGCCGTTCGAGCGTAAAGAAGTAACAAGGATACAAAATCCTTCACAAACTTTCGCCTTTTAATTTTATGAATGTGACTGCTGATTTTTCCATGGTGTGATTTTTTTATAAGCAAAATTTTTTGTCTTCAAAATTTTGGCTGAATTTTCGTTAATGCTTAAGCATCAATTTCGGTTTTCATCCGACTGAAATGAGAACCGAAAATTTGGTTATAGTTTTGGTTAAAAATCTAGTCGGATACTAAACAATTACGAAACAAGTTTCAATAAGATGTTCCGTTAATTATAGCCTGCGAAACCCTTCTCAAGAAATTTATAGACAGACAATTATGTACATTGATCGCGTTAGCATTCGTAACCAAGAAGTCAGTAAGCAAATGAGTCTTCAAGTAACATTACCGTTGAAAATTATACTGAAAATAACAAACAGAACACAGCAGCCCCAAGTGCGAACTGCAGTGTACAATCTTATCACAGAGTAGTTGAAAGCAACAGAGATAGACCATTATTATAACGCCCTGAAGCCTGTACTTTATTCAATTATGTAGCATTTGCTTGAGGATTTCGAGTACCCTCACATTTGTTCTGAAGATGACCTCAATAGCCATTGTAGACGCGACTGAAGTGGCCAACTATTGGACAAAAATAATAGGGTGTGCTACAATTGAAGAGAATAAGATTGCTAAGGTTTTTGAAGCGTATTTCCAAAGCCAATGGGCTCTTACTGAATAATTAGCAAATACTATATAACACTGAGGTAAGATAAAAGAATATAAACTTAATTTACCCATCGCTGTAAAAGTGAAATGAATTGTAAGATTATAGAGAAATATTATTATTTATATTTGATGATTAACTAACGTAGATTTTATTTTTTTTTTGGTGGGAAAATCATCTTAACACATCCCCCGCCCATGGGCGGGGCGGGAGATAGTGTCAGACTTTTACTGACTAAAAACCCACTCCCATTCCTTCTTTGCCTTCGTCCCAGGGCCCCGGGTTTCACTTTCACACTACCCGTGGCCCCAGTAGGCTTCGACCCTGTTGGGCCCCTACGATTTGCTGACATCTCCTTGAGGCGCGCGTGGAACAGTACGCGCCGTCGATGACTTGGGCTTGGTCCGGACGGTTACCGGACGATCAGACGGCGAGCCACCCATTGCTCGCCGTCCGCAAGAACGTAGATTAAAGAATTACTAACATATATTGTGAACCAAATGTTGTTTAGTTAATAAACTATTATTTTTTATTATGAATTGGATCAAAATATACTTTTATATGTTGTGGGAAATCATATTCAACAAAATAAATTCTCCCATTCTAGGTATTTTTTGTAAGGTTCAATCATCCAGAATTTTCCTGCTCTAAGCCGGTATGGGAGGGTGTGTCAGACTTTTAATGACTAAAATCACACCTATGTTCCTTCTTTGCCTTACGTGCCAGAAAAGCGGGTTTCGCTTTCGGAAGTCAACCCATCTCCCGCTCTGAGTGGAGCAATAGTTTCAGACTTTTACTGACTAAAACCCTACCATGATCATTCAGTTGCCTTTCGCGTTCCAGGGCCGTGGTGAAACTTTCGAATAATTTCGCAGCCTTGGCGAAATTTCACAGATCTGGCACAATACCGTAGCCTGTAAAATAAACTAAGAAACATTTTATTCCCTGACTTATCCCGGTTTAAAAAAGGCATAATATAATAGAATTACCTGTGAACCAAGAAATACTAAAATTCACATCAAATTATAAATTTTACGGAACAGGGAACAAGTGGTAACTTAACAAATGCTGTTAGATTTTCTGCTCAGTAGAGCTTAACATTAAGTTAAGCTCTGTTTTCGGTTTCCAAAATAACAACAGTGAATACTTATCACAATATAAACTGGTGCAGAGGGCCAATTCTATACAATGAACCAACAACGTCAAACATACAATGGGTTTCAAATAAGAATAGGAAACCCAATGAACTTGATCTGTCCAATGTTGATTGAAAAGTACGGTTTGGAAAGAAAAGTTATTTACAGTTTTTTCACTTTGTTTTACTGAGACTTCTTAAATCTAGGTGAAGTAAAAATTTTATAAATTAGTTAAATATATTATATGACTGGCCTGCTGGCCTAGTGGTTAGTGGCCCTGACAGGTCGTGGGTTCGATTCCCACCCAGGACAAATGTTTGTGTGATTAGCATGATCACTTGTTCTGTGTCTGGGTGTAATTTATCTATAATATGTATGTATTTAGAAATATATAAGTATGTTTATCAGTTGGCTAGTAGCCATAACACAAGCTCTGCTTAGCTTGGGATTAGACGGCGTTGTGTGATAGTTGTAGAATATTATTATTATTTAATTTTAATATTTTCATTGTTAGCAACAATTTGCTTTCTTTTTCCATTTACCACTAGTTAGACACTGTTCTGACTGTGTTCTGATTAAACTTTTTTAGTTCAGGATTCGTAAAAAAATTTCTTTCTTTCTTTCGACTGTTGAGTGAGCACTAGTGGCTCACTAAATAGTTAAATCCTCATAATTTTAATACGTTTTTTTGAAAATTGTTAAGAGCAGTCAAAAGGTTAATTTTAAAAATTCCTTGTTTTGCTCACCCTAACCAATTTCTTTGATTTGATGATTTCAGCTATGACGTCACAACATGGTGCAAAATCGATCCTATTTTTAGTTGAAAAGCATTGTACTATGTTCATCCGGAGTTCACACCTTAGGTTCTGAAAAAAAGTTGTACAAAATATGTATCTTAAGAAAACTTGTTTTGAAACTCGCGTAAAAGGTTGGTGCAACAATTACACACATTTTTACTTTTTCCAAAGTAGTAGTAATCTTCAAAGAACAAACGAACAAGAAGAAACAACGAAAAATAAACGAAGAATAAACGTTTTTTCTTTCTTTCTTTTCAAAGCATTTTAATTTAGACTGACATAGAGTCGATATTTCTTTCATTTCATCAATTTAGAAACTATCGACACAGTACATTGGTAGCGTATAGGTATTGGTATCAACACACGTACTAGCCTAAAATAGTTCTTGGTTATTTAAATAAAAAAAAATATTACCTTTTTAAAAACTAGCTTTTGCCCGTGGCGTCACCCGTGTACATAAAATATAGCCTATGTTACTCAGGAATAAAGCAGCTTTCTATCGGTGAAAAAATTTTAACAATCGGACTTTCAGAGGTTACCTTCTACAAACATAAAAACAAACTTTACCTCTTTATAAAATTAGTGTAGATAACTATAATAATAATAATATTCCACATCTTTCACACGTCGCCGTCTAGTCCCAAGCTAAGCAGAGATTGTGTTATGAGTACTAGACAACTGATAAACATACTTATATATTTCTAAATACATACATATTTTTTTTTTTTTATTATTATTGATAGGCTCGCGTTTGACCACTATCTCACCTGATGGTAAGCGATGATGTGGCCGAAGATGGAGCACGCATGCCTAGAAGTAACCTATTCACTCTTGACTTAAAGACCCCTAGGTTGTAGCCATCAGGGAACACAGACTCCGGCAGGGAATTCCACTCCTTAGCTGTACGCATTATGTATGTGTTCCCAAAACGCTTTGTACGTATGGGTGGGATGTCCACCATGTACCGATGGCGCAACGCCGTACGGATTATAGATAAATTACACCCAGACATAGAACAAATGATCGTGCTCATCACATAAACATTTGTCCTGGGTGGGAATCGAACCCACGACCTCCGGCATAGCAGTCAGGGCCACTAACCACTAGACCAACAGACCAGTCAGAAATCAAACAAAAAATATCTGAAATCGATTTAGTAGTCGATTCTGAACATACCACTTTCTGGATGTACATGTATTGTTTAATTTATATGTTGTGCTTAATGTATGGAACCAATCTTCTGTATCTTTCTGTTCTGTGAAAATAACCCAGGATAAGTTGCTGCATCCATTATCACACCACACGGTTACCCTTTCACTTGAAGTCATGCGGGAAAATATTCTCCTTTCAACAAGAATATTGTAAAGTGTTTTGTGTTTTAATATCGTGTGTATTAAGGGCAATCTTCGGGTCGGTGGCAAAATATTCAGAAAGGAACAAATATTACAGTACTGATGCCAATAGCCGATAGCAATGCCGCAGGAGTCTACTAGATGTGAGAACACACATGGCCAGTTGATGAGGTAACGCTTGGGGGGAGGGGAGAGGGGGCGGACTATATCCAGGTTTTTTTGGTGGGAAATCTTCTGATGACATTAATTTCGCGCACTAGGGCGGAGCACAAGGGCGTGTCAGACTTTTACTGACAAAAACCACACCTATGTTTCTTCCATTGACCTTTGCGTTCTCGGACCACGGCTTTCAATTTCAGATGTCGACCTATGGTCCCAGTAGGCTTCGGCTCTACTGCGATCCTACGGTTTTGCTGACATCTCTTTGAGTCGCGCGTGGAACTTTACGCGAAGTCGACGACTCGTGCTCGGTCCAGACGATTACCGGACGGCCGGACAGCGAACTACTCATTGCTCGTCGTCCGCAAGCCCATGCCTACGGTGGCTGGTAATCGGAGTGGGGGCCTCGGTGACTGAGCCGTGATTATGTACGTTCCCTCACGCGTGAGGTCGTCTCCTTCACTAGCTTTACTGCTGCGCAGAAGGAAGTTACCGCCGCCCATTCCCCCTCTCTTCGCACCATGACCTGTACCAGGCACTGGCACGAAAGGTCTCTGCCGCATATTGCCCCCACGAAGGACTCAATCCAGGTTCGGAGTCCTTTTGGCTGAAATATGATTTAGAAAATAGGTTTCGTGGTATTTCCGATTGAAATGCTTTAATGTTTTTTATCTTGGTCCTTCAAACCCGCCGAAGTTACCCTTGCTGCTCAGTAATCTTGTTCTGCAGCATTTTTAATATTGTTACTTTAGTAATTATAACAAAGAACTCTCCGCAACATCACAGGTAATACCGCTCACCGCAACAGAGCAGTTATCAGCTTCTAAAACATAGCCAATGGCGTATAAAGCGAGAAGTAAGTCTGCAGTACCTAGTTATACTTACACCTCGGGGTAAATACGCTGTTGAAGGCTATGCGGGGTACGAATCCTTATGGTACGGATAATCTCCCGAATTGTAAGCACAGTTACTCGATACAGGATTTTCTGGGTAACTATTTCGTAGATACAGGATTGGAGGTACCTAGTTCGGATGTTGTTATATTTATTGAAAGTGATCATAGTTTTTTTTTTTTTTAATTTACATTAGCATAGCTTTCATTAACTAATACTAAAACTTTTAAATAAAAACTTAGTTCAATTTTCACGCTTGCTTTAAATATACTTGAATAGAAAAATTGTTACCAGCCGCCGCGATCTCGATCACGATTTCCGGCCACCGTGGACGCGGACTTGCGGACGGCGAGCAAAGGGTAGCTCGCCGTCCGGCTGTCCGGTAACCGTCCGACCCGAGCTCAAGTCGTCGTCAGTGCGTACTGTTCCACGCGTGCCTCAAGGAGATGTCAGTAATCCGTAGGGACCCAGCAGGGTCGAAGTTTACTGGAGCCAAGGGTCTGCTTCTGAAAGGAAGACTCGGCCCTAGTATCAAAGGGAACGAAAGAACAGGAGTGGGTTTTTAGTCAGTAAAAGTCTGACACACTCTCTCGCTCCACCCAAGGGCGGGAGATGTCATTAGATGATTTTCCCACCTAAAAAAAAGTACACAATTTTTTTTCTTTTTTTAATATATATAAACCAGTGATTGACTGTAATCCCACATGATGGTAAGCAGTGATGCAATGATTGATGGTGAGGCGCACTAGTTTATTAAGAGCCTATTCACTCTAGCCTTGAAGCCACCTAAAACACCACTACTACACACTTATACACGTTACACGTACACGTTATATTAGACGTTATTTTTTTTTATAAAACGTGCCCCACACTAGGAATAACTCCTTTATGGTTCACAAACATATAAACTCACATGCACAAGACACCTAGATCTAGAACACCTATCTGTAGGCCGTACAAATATTTATGCTCTATGCAGGAATCGAACCCGCGACAGGCAGCGCTGCAGTCAATCATTTAACTAATGCGCTAACCGTGCCGTTGAATAATCCGACTTTAGTTTGCTTTAAGCTAGAACTACATTAGACAGACGCACACGTGTAAGATGCCAGCCCTCCTAGCCAAGTTACAACCGTATCGTTTCATTTCTCTTTTCGTTGATCGCCTCGAGTCAGCCACGCCTCCTATTCCTTTGTTCTCACCACGTTACTGAGCGTTGAGATGACGTTAGAATAAAGGAATCGAAGGCCTGGCCTACTTGAGGCGATCGACGAAAAGAAAATCGAAACGAAATGGTTGTAACTTGGCTAGGGGGGCTGATTTGTACGTAGAACGACGTCGCGTAGCCGACGAAGTCTAGTTTCTATATAAAATGTATAAAGACCGACACGCCCAGATCGGCGTGTGTGGCACACGTGTGCACAGTGCAGTCCTACCACAAGTCTGTTGCAACACTGGCAATAGATTAAAGCCTATTTCAGAAACAAGATTTTTTTTTAAATCAATTTTCACTCTTTGGAAATTATCTCCTAGATAAAAGATGTACCTACCTACTTTTATGAAAACCTACACAGATCATTAATTAACGTAAAATAAAACCACTACACCGCAAAGTTACGACCAAACGAAAGACTTTCCGTCCAAGATCTTAAAGATAATGTAGGCCGTCGGCAATGTTAATTTTTGCAGCGACTCAATAATATTATTATCAAGCGGTCTCATCCGAAAATTATCTCTCCATGAAATTCGTTGCTTTGGCTAATTACTTATTCAACATTTTCAATTAAAATTATTACCTTATTCCCAATTCGAGACTTCCTGCATTAGTATGCTAATCTAATGGTTGTAGTACCTACTATGGATTTTGAGGGTTTAAAAAGGATTCTTTTTAATGATAATTTCCTATATTATGTTATTAGGGTCAAGGTAACATACTGCGAGATAGTTCAAAAGAGTTATTACGATCCTGGAACGTAAAGGGCGTAAAGTTACATAAAGGTAGGGTTTCGAGTTTAGAAACAGGAAAATAAAAGTATGTTCCTTGACGGATAGGACAGACGGCTCTCCTGCTGCTTTGTGTACTACGGACGGGTTTCTTTTGCTGCTTCGTGACCACCTCCGAATCCCACACGGGACTTCTTTACTGCTCTGTCTCCAACTGCCGGTCTCTAAAGGCCGTTGCGGGGTCTCTTTCGTGCCATCAGCCCTTCTAGCCTCCTCGTGCCAGCTTCTCACAACCTTTTGTTTACTTCATTGTACTTTACCTCACAAGTAACATATTTTTATTTTACTATTTGGCCTTCTTTCTAAACTCAAAACCTGGGTGTACCCATTGTGTATGTGAGTTTACATGTGCGTACGCACCCACGATACTAATTCCTAGTATGGGGCAACCTTACTTACCAACCTACTTTTAGTTTCAAGAAGATTCTATAAATAAATACACAGGTGAAAATGTTTAGTTTAGTATACACCTTGTGTGTAGCAGTTTACCTCATACCTCTTAGACCGAAGTAGTACGATAATAATGCAGAATTTCAGGTGTTAATGTGTGGAAGTAGCATCAAAATAACAGGTTCTTGAGAAGTTTTCCACACTGCTCACCTTAAGTAGGACGCGTTAAACTGGAGGTGGGCCGTCTGTTATTTATCACAGATTTGAAAGTATCGTCATCATCATCATTTCAGCCGAAAAACGTCCACTGTTGGACAAAGGCCTCCCCCAAGTGTCGCCACAATGAACGGTCCTGTGCGTCTCGCATCCATCGGATTCCCACAACCTTTACCAGGTCATCGATCCACCCTGTAGGAGGCCTTCCAACGCTGCGTCTTCTGGTACGCGTCCAGAACCTTTTGGCCCCAACGGCCATCTATTCTGCAAGCAATGTGCTCTGCCTATTGCCACTTCAATTTGGCGATTCTTCGTGCTATGTCGGCAACGTTTGTTCTCCTGCGGATATCTTCATTCCTGATTCGATTACGCAAGGAAACTCCAAGCATAGCCCTTTCTATTGCCCTTTGGGTGACTTTAAGCTTTCTGATGACGCCATCATCAACTTGATTAAAAATAAATATCAATTACTATATTTTTTACAATAAAAAATAGCAAAGAAAGACTCTACTGTGCAATGCTGCCTCAGTTAAAATAAAACATTTGTGATATATAGATATAAATGTCAGTTTATTGTGACACTTCATTAATATCTTTGACTTATTCCAGAATTATAAAGCTTTGCTATTTGATTGAAAAACTAACGTGAAATTGCTGGAGTGCTAGCGTATTATTGGGATTATTAAAACAAAATTGTATATTTTGTTTCTTGACGTGTCGCTTGATTTTTATTTTTATTTTTTGCCTGTTCTTTCCCATACCTGGGCATTTTATTCTTAATGTAAGCTGGCTGTTAGGCTGATTGTTAGCCTAAAGCAGAATGTAGGCGATATAATCGAATAAATAGAATTAATCTTATTAGCATCCAGTAATTTTTTGCAGATTTGTAGCTTCCATAATGCAAAAAAAAAACCACAAAACAAGAATTCCAGACAACCATATTACGAGTACAACTACCTATATTTATAAATCTCGGTAAACACATGCTTTGTTTATATACTGATAAGCGGATTTCATAGAACATATTGAATTATTAGCTGCAGCAAAAGTTGTTCTGCGATAAAAAATATCAAAGAAAAAAAATGGGAGTAAAAAATAGCCTGCAACCTATTCACAGAGCTACCAAATATAAAAAAAAAAAAAAAACAAAATCTGGTGAGTTCGATAACAATCACTATGACATGAGATTTTAATAAATTAGAAGAACTTGTCAATCACTGGTTTAACTAACCACGTGGTATTTTTTGTAGAAATTATTTTGAAATACTGCTCTAACTTCCACCAATAAAATTATTACAGCTTCCACTAAAATTTAACAATCTGTTTTTCTTAAAATCAAAATAAAAACAACACGCAAAACTTTTAAATTAAATACGACTTGGACACACCTTGCGAATATCAAAGCTCTTCAATTTAAACCGGGTTTAGGCACGCCTACACGGTTCTAATCTAGGAACGGCTTCAGACTTCGCTCTGGTGGCTACACTCCTTAAGTCTTGGCTCTTCAAAGTGACGTGAAGGTGCTCTCGCTTTGATTTTATTTAGTACGCCAGCTGTCATGGCTGAACATTGCGCGGGAATAAGAGTTTTAGAAAAATGAGGACGGTGAGGGTGGAAGTTAAACATGAAAAACGATTCAATTGTAAAAAAAGGTTGACTTTGGTATATAGTACAAAAGTATGAGCAAAAGTTTAGAACTTAACACTTGTGCAAACAAAATCGAAAAAATAAAAATAAAAATGAATTCATCAGTATATAAAATATGTCCAGACATATCGTTGGTACTGATGAGTTCACTCTTAAATATATATTTTTAAATTTTACTCCCATCCTAGTCATTACTCCTGAACCGTGAGTGCGTTCACAAACATATAAACTAACTTACACAAAACACCCAGACCCTGAACAACTATCTTTTTTTTATTATTATTGATAGGCTCGCGTTTGACCACTATCTCACCTGATAGTAAGCGATGATGTGGCCAACGATGAAGCTCGCTTGCCTAGAAGTAACCTATTCACTCTTGACTTAAAGATCCCTAGGTTGTAGCTATCAGGAAACACAGATTTCAGCAGGGAATTCCACTCCTTAGCTGTACGCATAATGAACGTGGTCCCAAAACGCTTTGTACGTATGGGTGGGATGTCCACCATGTACTGATGGCTCAAGAAATAATCTATATAATAATAATAAAATAACCTTGGCTCGCGAGGTTGTCGACATGTGGGATGTGGACTCAGCGATCATTGTGCCGATAGTCGTGTCGGGCAATGGCTTAATAGCCAAGAGCCTCGACCAACACCTTAGGAGGCTCGCGTTAGGCGGCTGGATCAAGGGCTTGATTCAGAACGCGGTACTCCTGGACACGGCTCGCATTGTTAGGAGGTTCTTTTCTCTGGAGCTCTGACCGCCGGTAGCTAGGACCCTATTCCCGATACCGGTGGGGTATTTTTTATATTTAGCTTTAAAAATATAAAAAATACCCCCGAAATATTTTTTTTGTATGATTTTGTTTAAAAAAAATATTTCAAAATGTAATTTATATGTGTTTACAAGAAATAAATAATAATAATATGATCTGTGGGCAATACAAACAAATATTTTACTGATGAGTTCATTTTTAAGTTTTATTTATTTTTTGACTTTTATTTATTTTTATTTTATTTTTTGACAAACATAAACTCCCATATTCAAGAGCAAGACACTCAGACCTGGAACAAATATTTGTGCGGCCTACAGATAGTTGTTCTGGAGGCTGTATAAATATTTGTTCCGTACGGAAATCGAACCAGAGACACTGCACTGACCAACTATTGTCGTATGTTTGAAAGTAATGTTGGCATCCCACCTAAACGCACGAAACGTTTTGGGAACACGTTCATTGTACGTACAGCTAAGAAGTAGAATTCCTTGCCGGAATCTGTGTTTTCTGATGGCTACAACCCGGGAATCTTTAAGTCAAGAGTGAATAGGTTACTTTTAGGTAAGAGCGCTCCATCATCGACTGCATCGTTGCTTTCCATCAGGTGAGATAGCGGTCAAGCGCGAACCTATCAAGAATTAAAAAAAAATGTCACTTCAGTTATTCTTTACATAAAAAGCTATGTCTTTACAAACAAAAATAAGAGAAAATTAGAGAAGGCCATTGAATGTGCGCAGATAGCTATACACATAGTTTTATGAAGCTTTTATTTTCCGTTCGTTCCTTGCAGAATCTTTATTGACACTGATAAACTTTTCTCCTTAAAAATATTGTTCTTGGTAACAGTGTCTTGTATATTGTATCAGGTATGTTACTACCATTATTTATTACGACTGTACGTTCATGTGGCATCAAGAAAATATACGGCATTTTTCAAAACATAAGTTGAACAACGCATTCTTCTGCTGAAACTTTAAACTTTATAGTTACAATGTTCGATTATACTTCAGTCGTATGCAATACACACATACAACTCGAAAACAAATTGTTTTATTCACGCAGAGTTATGAAGTCAGTTATTCAAAAAGTTTGATACAAAAATTCAACAAATGATGTTATTAAAATTCGAGAGAGTAGAATAGAATAAGAAAAACCGGGCAAGTGCGAGTCGGACTCGCGCACGAAGGGTTCCGTACCATCCGTAGCAAAAAACGGCAAAAAAAAATACATTTGTTGTATGGGAGCCCCACTTAATATTTATTTTATTTTGGTTTTTCATATTTGTTGTTAAATCAGCAACAGAAATACATCACCTTTAAAAAAAATTACTGTCTAGCTGTCACGATTCATGAGATATAGCCTGGTGATAGTCAGACGGACAGTGGAGACTTAGTGATAGGGTTCCGTTTAAACCCTTTGGGTACAGAACTCTAAAAAGACATTTATTTATCGTTTTCCAACTCTACAAAACTCTTCCTGAGACCTAATTACTTTGTGAAACAGGATTTAATTAACACGAACATCGTAATTTAGTAAGAAAATTTCATAACTCTCGAAGTTATAAGGCGTTTGCGTCACACTTCGAGGCCTTTTGTGACAGTACATCCATGTATTTCACTGAGGTGTGCGTAGATTTACTCGCTTTTAATTAAGCCTCTAAGTTTGCTCAGCCTTAACATATTATAGTAATAATGAATGTAATCCTCAGGTTTACTCTTAGCGAGGAAGAATTAAATGAAGGCACTTTGGCGGATGTAAATTGTAGATAAATACCGTTTGGGTTAGCAGGCTGTTAATCTTACTTAGTGGAGCGTTAAGATTTTGGAAGTTGTTTTAACAATGTCGATGGCATGTGAGTGAAGACGTTCTTCTTAATGTCTATGTTTGTCAGTAGCTTTTGGGTAAATAAAAAAATTAATATTAGATAAAGGACACATTTTTAGTATGATGACTTTTTTTCGTATGGGTTTTATGGTTTCTGTTCACGTGTCATCTAACTTAATAAATCCTTTCATCATCATCATCATTGTTTCAGCCGTAAAACGTCCTCTACTGGATATAGGCCTCCCTCAAATGTCATTACAGCGAACGGTCCCGTGCGCCTCACATTCATCAGATTCCCGCTACCCTCACCAGGTCATCGGTCCACCTTTATTTCAAGAAAACCAACAAAAAAACAAAAGATTTTTGGAAAGGCTCTGTTTCATTTTTATTGAGTCTAGGAAATTATCTAATAAATTTTCTCGCTCTGGGTGAAACGAGAAGAACTCATTCGTGTCCCATTATGACTCAGGACCAAGTTGACTATTTCGACCAATCTCACAGCTTCGGCAGGCATCTGCCCTAGCAGGTCCCAATTTTATGAAACCTTATCGATTTATCAGTAACTAGAACTTTGTCCACGTCTTTGTTCGCGAAAATGTTTTCATAAAAAATTTAAATTTTAAACCGTATTTTTAGGGTAGTTTTGAATATTTAAATTAAAATTTGTGCTAATTTTCAAGTTTACTAACCCAAGGAATAAGATTCTTCCCTATAATCTTTAACACCCCCTAAATCGTTTTGTGGAGGTAGTTTTGAAAAACGAATAGTCAAAACATTTTTTATTTATTTATTTGTGTTACTCTTTATGCTAAGATTCAGTAATAAAATTTTGAATATAAATGAATTTCCCCCTTTTCACCCTCTTCTAAGTTACAAAAATTACTTCTTAGTTCTCGACTACATCATAAAAATAAGGCTTGTGTAAAATTTCACAATCCTAGATCCAATTTTATCGTCTGTGGGTTGATATGTCAGTCAGTCAGTTTCTCCTTTTATATGTACATACTAAATTCTGCCAGCGGCTTCGCTTGCGTGAAAGTACTTTTCTCCATACAAATTTAGGAACACCGTTCCATCCCCTTAGGGAGTGAATTTTGGAAAATCCTCTCTTAGTGCTCGCCTACATCATACAAGGAAGCTTTGTGCAAAATTTCACTTAGTCCATTAGTTTCGGCTGTGCGTTGATAATAATATGTCAGTTACTCAGTTTCTTCTTTATAGGTTAGAGATTTGAGTACGAGAGTTTAATAGAGTTGGGCGGATTGTGTCTATTGGTTTATCAGTAATGTTTAGAGCTTAACTGTCCCTGTTAAGTACAAAATGTCCGACCGTCAGGCAGGAATTTCATTAATTAAAAAGTTGTATCATAACAAAACATTTTTGATTTCATGAGACTAGGGAATAATTAAACAGTAATATTTAAACAAATCGCCGAAGTTTTTCAACTTTGACCAAAACATTTAGTCATAAGAAGTTAGCACAGTTATTCCCAGGAGCCACTGGCATTACCCGCCAACGTTGCATACAAACTGAGTGAAATATACAGAAGCAACTTCGCAGTCGTTTATTTGAAATTTAATGGAATACGGCACTTTGACAACAAAACAGTTTTGTTCACTAAGTACTTGATATTCTTTGTTTTGTTTAATACTTTGTCCTTTTTATACATTTCTTTTGCAGTTTCAATTGGATCTTTTTCCACATTTACTATGAATTATATATAAAATATCTACTTCATCATCATTTCAGGCGTTCACTGCTGGACGGTTGACCCCGCGCTGGTCCTAATCGGACGGTAAACTACCCGTTACTCGTCGTCCCCAAACACGCGCTTACGGTGGCCAAAAATTACCCTGCGATGTCCAATGCCCAGAGCATCTCCTGCGGGAATCGGAACGTGGGGATTTTCTCCTTCTCACACTTTCCGTCACCTCGTAGTAGTCGCCCATAAATTAGAGAAACTAACTGAGAGCCGACTCAGATGTGATGGTCACGTGATGCAAAGAGACAAAATATATAATATAGCGAAAAAAGGATTACAACTCGTAGCCATCACAAAAAAGGGTAACAGAAGGAACATTATGGGTATTAGTTAGTAAAAGTCTGACACTCTTTCCTTTTCCACCCAGAGCGGGAGCAGTCATTGGATGATCTCCCACAAAAAAGCAGTTCCAATGTTTTTTCGCTACATGATCGTCAGATCGTTACAACGCTGCTTGCTACATCATGGCCTCCTATCAGAGGAAGATCCTGAAAGAACTCAATATCAAAGAGAGATTGTCGTCGTCTGTGCAAATATGTATCCTCAAGTTCTTCAGGCATATCACCCGTAACGAGGACTCGAGGGAACGATTAGTGGTGCAAGGGAAAGTCGAGGGAAATAGATCACGTAGACGCTCTCCAACACGGTGGACGGACCTCATCAAATCGGTGACACACTGTAGCGTTAATAAAAACTCCCAAGCCGCCAAACACAGGACTGCATGGCGTCGTATTGTGAGCAAGCCGGTGGGAGACATGACCACGATCACTCTGCCAAGAGGGCATGACTAAGAAGAAGAAGATCAAAGGAAGAAGTACCTGTTGTAACAATTTAGGACAGATTATCCAGGCGATAAAAATTAGGAGAGACGACCGTAAATAAAGTGTGAAAGCGCGAGAAAGAAGAATAATGTTTTTGTGGAAACCACAACTAATTTAATATTTTTTAATTGTCGTACAAAAGAGATCTATCCAGAGTTTTAGTCAAATTGGCCTGCTTAGACAAACCTATGTACTCGTACCCACAACTATCCAACCTTAAAACCTATAATAATAATAATAATCGTTTATTTGCTTTCAAAGTAAATACATGAGATAAAGTGTGTACAAAAGTTGCGATCCCGGTACAATGTACCTTAGATAAGGCATGCACGGTGCGTGGTGTTCCACGCGCGCCTCAAGGAGATGTCAGCAACCGTAGGGGCCCAGCAGGGTCGAAGCCTACTGGGAAGAAAGAAAATGGTGTTTATTGGCATAACAAAAAAATAGAAACACCTTAAAATTAAACAAATAGTACATTAAGCAATGCCAAAAGGGCCTCAGCTTAGCCTAATGAAAAATGGTGACCTGACGCTGATTTTCAACTGCAGGTGGTGCGAAAGAGATCCCCGGGGTCCTGGAATGAAGGCAAAGAAGAAACATGAGTGGGTTTTAGTCAGTAAAAGTCTGACATGAAGGGCAGGAAATGATTTCCCACCTTAAAAAAAAAGATTAGGCATGCAAATTTTAAAAACTTTCTATTTATCTGTTTCAAAATAATTCTAAAGTGTTAATGGGTTCGTTCTTATCGCAGCTACGATCTAAAATATTTAACGGTACGAAATTCGAACCCCTACCGTCCGCATTTCGTTCCTTAATATTTATCGGACCCTGATTTTGACCGCTTATTTCGGATTGTTCTCCATTAGTAGGGCCCCTAATGGAACGACCCATAATCAACTACCTTTTGAAGACAAGACAAATGAAAGTCTCACGTGTGTAAACGTCTTTATTTTCTGAGAATACGAGGTTTTTGATAGACTTACTTCCTGAAATTAGATTTGCTTCCTGAACTCCGTATACTGAACTCTGTGTTATAGAGAATTATTACTTTATACTCTTTTGTGTGTAGCCATGTTTTACTTTTTTAGTAGTGTACTTACAATTTCTTTTTGAGGGTGAGAAATCAACGAATATCTCTTCCCGCTCTGGGCGGAGTGATAGTGACTGTCCTTAGACCTTTACTAACTATAACGCACCTGTGTTCCTTCAGTTGCCTTTGCCTTCCCGGACTGAATTAAAAAAAAAAACCATAAGCCCATTATCATAATCAATATCATTTCAGTCAAAAGATGTACGTACTCTCTTGGACATAGGCTTCCCCCAAGTGTCGCCATAACGACCAGTCCTGTGCGTCTCGCATCCACAAGATTCCCACGACTCTCACCAGGTCATCGCTCCACCTTGTGGTAAGCCTTCCAACGCTGCGTCTTCCGATACGTGGTCGCCATTCTAGAACCTTTCGTCCTCATCGACCATCTGTTCTAAGAGCATTGCCATTTAAGTTTGGTGATTCTTCGGGCTATGTCGGTAACCTTGGTTCTCTTGTGGACATCTTCAATTCTGATTTGATCATGCAAGGAAACTCCGAGCTGCTTTCCATTGCCCTTTGGGTGACTCTAAGCCTTCTGATGAGGCCCATTGTGGATCCTATTATGTCTACAGTTAATAATGTTATTTTATGATTCAACAATTTTGGAATCTCACTTTCTCATTTTGGTATTAGCTCAGTTCCTGTTAAAAAGACTATAAATACGAAAACAGGTTTACAACGAACAGTTAAAATAATTTTAGACATATGTAGTTTAATAACTAATTTGGTATTTAATACATTCAGATAAATCGTGCAATGGTAAACTAGAAACCAACATTGTTAATAATTTAAACATGAATTATGATTGTAATTTATACTTCGTTGGTTAATTAGTAATATTGCATTCAAATTAGAGATCAAATTAGACAATAATTTAGTGCCGTGTACATGAAAATGTATTTCAATGAACTTTGTGAGTGTTAAATTAAATAAATAAAGTCATTGTCATTTAATTATGTGACTTCATTTAATTTCGGATGATTTCATATTAAACTTTTTTGATTAGCATAGCATAGTCAGCCTTATAATGTTCCCACTGTTGGGACTCAGGCCATCTCTCTAAGAGAGGGAATGGGCCGTAATCCACCACGCGGGCCCAGTGTGGATTGGTGGATGTCACATGTCTTCGAATTGTTGGTTCTAGGACATGCCAGTTTCCTCACGGTGTTTTCCTTCACCGTTTTGAGAGCGGTGGTGATGAAATAAATTATACAAAGTGATGCGCCAGGCTGGGTTTAAACTCGCGACCTGCAAACTCGTAAGTCGAGGCCGTTACCACTCGGCCACCACTGCTCTCAATTACCACGGCATAAAATAAATAAATAGAATATTTTTGAATCAAGAATTCAAACTATTAACTATACCAAATCATCAAGTCTGTGAAGTTTTACTAAGTAATTTAATTTGACCTTTTGCCATTTAAATCGCACGTAGGTTTATAATAAATGTTACTTGTTCTTTTCATGTCGATGTACTCAAAAAACTTTTTTCTGACCAGTAAATAATTACAAACCTGTGCTGTTTTTATTGCAGCTTAGTAATTATTTATCGCTTTTTCTATTAATGAAAACCGTATCAAAATCCATTATCCATTTTGAAAGAAGTTAGCGGACAAAGAGACAAAAGCAGACAGCGTCTTTGTTCTATACTGTACTTTGTTACGTAACTTTGTGTACATGTACTTTATTGTACCAGTACCACTGCCGAACTAACTCGGACCTATGTTTTAGCATAAGGTGCCACTCCCCTTAGAAGTTAATCACTAAGCTTAAATCAATATATACAACTAGTAAACAATAGCAAAAATAACTATGTCCCATGAAGTCAAAGAAATACCATAGAACTCTCAATGTCCGCGATAAAATTAATTCAAGTAAATAGTCCATTCAGAGTCAAAACACAGATAGGCTTCAATAATGAGGTCCTTTAAAACGGGCGACCTTTTGAATATCTGAAATAGCTGGGGAAGCGAGAGGGATGCCTTCAGACGTGCCGGCCCTACGTGCCACATTCACTCTAACCCACCCTATTTTACTCAATTACGAAATAATTTTACCTTCAAATGACCTATTTTTAGATGGATTGTGAATACACTTATTTGAATAAGTTTCTTCAGCTTTATTTGTTTGTGTTTTTTTTTTTCTATGTTTACTATTCCAACTTTCAAATGTAGCACTCTCTAAATCTACATGAATTTGTTTTGAGCCTTTCGCAAACATAGTAATAATAGGTGTTTGATAATACGGTAAGAGATGTTTCGATATTACGGTGTTAATAGGTATAAGAGGACAGTGTGGACTAGCCAAAAAAGTTGTCTAAGACAACAAATTGCATTTTTTGTTCCAGGCTCTCAAATGCAAAAAAAATAAATAAAGATATTGCAGTAGTTCAAAATAATAGCCTTTATTTATTAGCCCTTCATACGTTGGCCTTTCTAGCATTAGGTATATAGTTGCTAACGACCTTCAATACCATTTTTATAGTCTGGTAAATCTAAAAGGAAGATAAATGATAAATGATATTTACGATTTACAGTAAATATGTAATAGTCAAATCGCATGAGAACCATGCATATTTGTCTGAGATGGTCTTTTGAAGAAAGAACCATATAGATTTGAGTGGACCTGTCCATTCAGTGCAAGCATTTGTCAGTATTCGCAAAAAGGTGGAGCTCTAAAGGCTTCCTTTAGAACCTTTACATGAAACTACTAACGTACAAGCGATCAAAACTGTTGTAATAGCGCCTACGTCTATGAATGCAGAAAATTTTAGGGATAAATTTCTGTATGATGTTGCTAAGGCAGAGCTATTAGGAGTCAGTGGTAATGAAAATCATTGGACTAAAAAAGTAAAGGTTGAGTTTTGTTTGAAAACATTAATTGATTGTTATGAGCATTTTGTATGATGACCTAGTGAGGGTCGCAGGAATCTGATGGATGCGAGACGCACAGGATCAGTCGTTATGACGACACTTGGGGAAGGCCTATGTCCAACAGTGGACGTCTTTCGGCTGAATTGATGATTATGATATTGTATAAGAAGAATCATTGTGGTTATCGATAGTATCTATGATCATGTTAGCTAAAACTTATTGATATTGTTTGTAGCTTTGAATTCAGTTACAACAAGAAACAATATTTTTAAGATTATAAAAATCAAAGTTAAAATTTTTACTTTCAAAATAATAGTCAAGCTTCATTCCTTAGTAAATTAAAAATCTTTAATAAAGTATACCTATTTAATAAGAAGAAATTTGACGAAAGTAAAATAACAACACCTTTGATGTGTACGGATTGTGTTACTTAGTTAATCTTTCGTTCCAACAAAAGTTTATGAAAATTATCTCTTAAATTATTAGTCTTTATAATCTACATCCCGAGACTTTTTTGCTTCCAAAAGATGAATCTCGGTTACTTTCCCTTTGCCTACCTTTTCGTAATCATTTGACGGTGCGAATTTTTTCCTTGATAATATTTCTACGTAAGCAAGTCCAATTCTTTCTCTCTAGCTGTTCTCATCCTTTATAAAATATCCGTGCTTTCTAGATTTATTTGAGTTTATATTAATCCATTCCTCCGCATATTTCGGTGTCTACGTCGACTTGGTTTGATTTAACATTTCATAAGAAGCAATAATTTATTTGAATATTCCTCGCAGATATTATGTATGCTTGCGTAAGATGGTCTAGATGGGTCATAATACACATTCATGGGCCTACAGTTCATGAATACAAATATTCTGGGTCTTGCTTTTAGATCCGGGCTTTGGTGTCAGCTTTATTATTAATGCTATTTATTAGAAGAGTAAGTACAACTAAAACAAACGTTCTGTTTTCATTTGACGTTTCTTTATTTTAAAATAAATTTAGTTAGCTGTAAAAGCTACATCATTTAAAATAACAGTATTTTTCGTGTAAGTAACAAAGACGAGAAAGATACATTAATTAAAGAGTTCTTCTCCTCTTCTTTTCGAGTCGATGGTAAACTCGTCAAACTGTTTGGGCCCAATAGGTGGCTACATTAATAGCAGCATCGGTAGCACTCATCAAATCCTCCAGAGTGCAGGTGTATGGGCACTTGGGGCATTCTAGTATGTGGCTCATGTTTTGAACAGGAGCACCGCAGAAACTGAACTAAACTAAACTGAATTTCCTAAATGTTGCTATTTTGGCAAGTCCTAAATCGTTGTTGGCAAAAAGGCTAAGTAGTTTAGCAAAAATAACTGATTGATGATTCTCTCTCACTCAAAGTATTTATATATTTTAACTAGAACTAAAAGGTTACGATATGGTTGGCGTATCCTTGTGGATAAAAATCACGAATTCAATAAATTGAAAAAAAAAACAATATTTTTTCAAACAAAAATCAATATTTTGGTCTGTTTTAAAGGTTAGCATATTCCAAGGATTTACATACTAATCTAGAATTATTTAATAGCTTTTTCACATTTTTTTAATCACTGCTATGTCACAAATATGAACATTTAATCCACTCCGTCTACAGTAAAATCACCAAGGCATTTTGAATATATAAAAATACGCCTTTGTTCATTTATTATTTTCTCGTAATATAGTCTCTAAACACAACAGAGACACTCGTTTTACACGAAGGGGAGGAAGGGACAACATGACGCCATAGAGCTGTTATCTGTCTCTGTTATCCCTTATTATATAGATTGCCATTTGGGCTAGTATCACTCGCGACGGCTTCGTGGAAATGAGTGAAACCGTGCGTTGTGTAATAAATTATTTGTAATATATTTTATCTTACGGAACAGCCGGGGTAAGCTTCTGAATGGCAGGCAGAAGAGTCAATTTGTATTTCGATATTAGGTGAATTGACCCTTGAATTTTGATAAAGTTGTTCATAAATTTTCGATGGGATTCTGTAAAAAAAGACGGTAAGTTTTGAAGTGATTTGAATACATGTACAAATACATAAACTTGACTGGTAATGCCAAAGGTCTTAAGTCCGCCTTTGTACCTTTAGTTTCATGAAGATTCAATAAATAAATTCACTGATGGAAAGATTTATTTTAGTATACACCTTGTGTGTAGCAGTTTACCACATACATACCTACTCTTAGACCGACGTAGTACGAAAATAATGTAGAATTTTTCAGGTGTTAATGTGTGGAAGTAGCAACAAAATAACAGGTTCTTGAGAAGCGTTCCACACTGCTCACCTTAAGTTGAACGCGTTTAACTGGAGATGGGCTTCGTGACATTTTTCACAGATTTGAAAATATCATTATCATCATCATTTCAGCCGAAGGACGACCACTGTTGGACATAGGCCTCCCCAAGTGTCGTCACAACAAACAAAAGAAATGAAAAATAAGTTTGATTGCATAAAATATTATTTTGCTTAAACCGTGAAATTGTAGATTTTATGTCTTTTTTTACAAGCCCTGTAGCCTAAATAGGTTGGAGGAATTTTTACTAATAATAACTAGTTAGATACGACTTTACAGTCGAAAAATCAACAAAAGAATTTAAAAAAAAATGTCGGTGAAATGTTTTTAATGATTGGTGAAATTTATTTTGGCTTAATCACAGATTTGATGTCACAGACCATAACAACAAGCATCAGAATGGTTCAAAGGTAAAAAAAAAACTGTATTTAAATTTATAAAAAAAAAATTGTGGTCCACGACTTGATCCGGCTTCTAGATACCCGTGTATAACATAATTAAAATAAATTCTACAAAATATGTTGTAAGGCCGCCTCAGAAACAGTAAACAGCTTCTACATCTAGTGTTACCAATTATAAATTAATTTGTTATTTATAACATTAATACCGTTGGGTTTTGTATTCCCTAATAGAATATCTAATGAGACCCATGTCAACTGTATAGTAGTAATCTCTTTGCAATATGACCATTTATAACATAAACGTAGAACGTGTTAAAATTGGAATGTATTAATAATATATATTTATAATATATTTACCAACCCGCACTGGGCCCGCGTGGTGGATTACGGCCCATTCCCTCTCCTAGAGAGGAGGCCTGAGTCCCAACAGTGGGAACATTATAAGGCCGACTATGCTATGCTATGCTAATAATATATTAAATGCGGACCTAATAACTAACTTATGTTATTTTTGTTTAATCATCATGCTTGTCATTGGGTTTGCAAACATCGTAAGTGTATAAAAATTGCTTGAGATTATGTACCTATTAATTCTTCATATTTTATTCTAAAATTTGACTTAATCATATCGAATTAAACCATCATTCCGAAAGGATTAAGGATGCGATTGAGCGGAATAAGGGCTCCAAGGTTTTTGCAAGGGATCTGTCTATAGGGCAGAGCCAGCTCACGAAACTGAAGACCGACGATGGCAGAGTCATATCCGCCAAATCGGAGCTTCTGGGAGAGATCGAGGCATTCTATGGACAGCTGTACACATCTATCACAAAACCCACAACGAATCTAGCAAACGACCCAAGAGCTAGATTAACCCGGCACTATACCGAAGATATCCCGGACGTCAGCCTGTACGAGATTGGGGTGGCTCTGAAGCAGCTTAAAAACAACAAGGCGTCGGGTGGCGACGGAATTACAGCCGAACTCCTGAAGGCGGGTGGAAAACCGGTCCTAAGGGCCCTTCAGAGGTTGTTCGATTCCGTCATACTTGAGGGAAAGACGCCACAGGCATGGAGCGGAGGTGTGGTGGTACTTTTCTTTAAGAAGGGCGACAATGCCCTGCTTAAGAATTACAGGCCCATCTCTCTTCTGAGCCATGTCTACAAGCTGTTTTCCAGAGTCATCACGAATCGTCTCGCGCGCAGGTTCGACGACTTCCAGCCTCCCGAACAAGCCGGTTTCCGAAAAGGTTTCAGCACCGTAGACCACATACATACGCTCCGGCAGGTTATACAGAAGACAGAGGAGTATAACTTGCCTCTATGCTTAGCGTTCGTGGACTACGAAAAAGCTTTTGATTCGATCGAGACTTGGGCTGTACTGCAGTCTCTCCAACGGTGCCAGATTGACTATCGGTACATCGAAGTGCTGAAGTGTTTGTACGAAAACGCCACAATGTCAGTCCGACTTCAGGACCAGACCTCGAAACCTATCCTTCTGCAGCGGGGCGTGAGGCAGGGAGATGTCATCTCTCCGAAACTGTTCACGGCTGCAATGGAGGATGTCTTCAAGGTTCTGGACTGGAGTGGACTAGGCATTAATGTCAATGGCGAGTACATCACTCACCTTCGGTTTGCCGATGATATAGTAGTCATGGCTGAAACTACGGAGGAGCTCAGTACAATGCTCGATGACCTTAGTAGAGCTTCGAAAAGAGTGGGTCTTAAAATGAACATGGATAAAACCAAAGTCATGGTAAATAACCATGTAGCACCCACTCCGATCAAGATCGGAGACTCTGCACTCGAAGTTGTAGACGATTACGTTTACCTGGGACAGACAATCCAGTTGGGTAGGTCTAACTTTGAGAAAGAGGTCAATCGTCGAATCCGACTCGGCTGGGCAGCGTTCGGGAAGCTGCGCGGTATCTTCTCGTCCAATATACCACAGTGTCTCAAGACGAAAGTCTATGACCAGTGCGTGTTGCCAGTGATGACATATGGCTCTGAAACATGGTCGCTTACAATGGGCCTCATCAGAAGGCTTACAGTCACCCAAAGAGCAATGGAAAGGGCTATGCTCGGAGTTTCCTTGCGTGATCGCATAAAGAATGAAGATATCCGCAGGAGAACCAAGGTCGCCGACATAGCCCGAAG
Organism: Mythimna pallens; assembly: GCA_961205895.1. Classification (NCBI taxonomy): domain Eukaryota; kingdom Metazoa; phylum Arthropoda; class Insecta; order Lepidoptera; family Noctuidae; genus Mythimna; species Mythimna pallens. Next base: position 15,600,104 of record OY540834.1, read on the forward strand.
AATCGCCAAACTTAAGTGGCAGTGGGCAGGGCACATTGCTCGTAGAACGGATGGCCGATGGGGCCGAAAGGTTCTAGAGTGGCGACCGCGCACCGGAAGACGCAGCGTTGGAAGGCCTCCTACAAGGTAGACCGACGACCTGGTGAGGGTCGCGGGAGTGCGGTGGATGCGAGAAGCACAGGATCGGTCATTGTGGCGACGCTTGGGGGAGGCCTATGTCCAGCAGTGGACGTCTTTCGGCTGAAATGATGATGATGATGATGATATCGAATTCGGCTGGGTTTTTTTGTCTGTAATTAAAACGATCAACATAGTAAGAACTTAAGATTTGACTTAGTCATATCGAATTCGGCTGGGTTTTATTTATGTAATTAAAATGATCAACATAGTAAGAACTTAAGATTTGACTTAATCATATCGAATTCGGCTGGGTTTTTTTGTCTGTAATTAAAACGATCAACATAGTAAGAACTTAAGATTTGACTTAATCATATCGAATTCGGCTGGGTTTTTTTGTTTGTAATTAAAACGATCAACATAGTAAGAACTTAAGATTTGACTTAATCATATCGAATTCGGCTGGGTTTTTTTTGTCTGTAATTAAAACGATCAACATAGTAAGAACTTAAGATTTATTAAAAACTACTTTTTGCCACCGGCTTCGTCTATGTGAATATTGGTTATTGCGGATGCAAAGTCATGCTAGATACAAAATAATCTCTCCTTCCTTGGGGTTCAAGCTTAGTAATCAGCTTTTTAATGTTCCCACTGCTGGAACTCAGGCCAACTCTCTAGGAGAGGGAATGGGCCGTAATCCACCACGCGGGCCCAGTGCGGGTTGGTGAATGTCACATATATTCGTTTTTTTGATTCTAGGACATGCCGATTTCCTCACGATGTTTTCCTTCACTGATAAAGCTTGCTCCTTACCAAATTACATTAAAATCGTAACAGACAGAAAGTTACTTTCACATTTACACTATTAGTATGGATTTATAGTCTTTATAATACCCATATATATAAATATAGAAGTGTCATACGATAGGTTATTTTTTTGAGGTAATCATCAAATAACATTTCTCGCTCTAGGTTGAAGCGATTCAAGTCAGACTTTTACTGACTAAAACCCACCTATGTTCCTTGCCGGGATTCCGATCCTGATTTCCGGCCACCGTAGGCGCGGGTTTGCGGACGGCGAGTAATGGGTAGCTCACTGTCCGACCGTCCTGTAATCGTCCGGAACGAGCCCAAGTCGTCGACGGCGCATATTGTTCCACACGTGCTTCAAGGAGATGTCAGCAAATTGTAAGGGCCCAGTAGGGTCGAAAGCTACTGGGGCCAAGGGTCTGCTTCTGAAAGGAAGACTCGGCCCTGGTACGAAAGGCAACGAAGGAACTGGAGTGGGCTTTTAATCAGTAAAAGTCTGAAACTATCTCCCGCTCCGCCCAACAAAAAAACCAAGGTTCCTTCATTGGATTATTTCCTACCTACCAAAATAAAGATGGTTTAAGCGATGTTAAATGTTAAACCTCTTAATTTTTACGTTGAGAAGATCCAAACCCAATTTTTGGCTCTTTCTATAAAAAAAACTAAACTTAAAAAGAATACTAAAATAACATTAGAGTTCGTATTTGCTTCAGAACCGTACAATTTTGCACCTATTTATCAACGTGAACTTCTTATTACAAAATTTGGTTTAGTTACAGATGTTTGGGCAAACCGAATGTAGTAGGTAAAATTAATCAGGGCGAATGTTTCCAATGCGGTCTATTCAGACTATTGAAACAACTACAATTTCGAGTGTTGAATTAACTAAGCTGGCTGGAAACGATACACATGGGTGGATTAATCTAAGCTACAGATATGTTTGATAAAACTCACAAATGTGTATCGGGAAATGTCAGTACATAAGCTGAGAGTTCGAATACTGCGAATTATTTTTCGAGACCAAACACATCTAGGGTATAGTTATGTTAATTTTCTGTACTATTCATTGTACTAAACATGTTGCATGTTGTAAAAACATGTTGCATGAACATGTTTACATATACAGGGGTATATAAAGTCTATGGGATTGTTGTTGGAATGTGTTACCGTTGGCCTGAAACATAAAGGGTAAATGAAAGAACATATGTGGTTTTTACTTATTAAAAGTTTGATATTCCCTCTCGTTCCAACCAGAGCGAAGAGAAGTCATTTAAAAAACAGGGCAGATAAAGTAGTCATACTTTACAAGTCCAGCTAAACTACAATTTAAAACAATGTTTTTTTTTTGACTTGTTTGTTTAATGTCTGAATGTCGACTCAGCTTTAAAAAATCGTTCACTAATACAGAGCTACACTATGACTGAATATCATTGGTTTTTATTTCAATAGTATACACGGTTTTGTATCCAGCCACAGGAAAATTTTGTTTAATTAAAAAATAAAAAAATTAGCATGTTCTGTAAATGTTGTCTGAAAAATAATTTTGTTTATTGTAAATTGAAAACGCAGTTTTATGTTCCAACTATACTTGCTAACAACTCGACTACGATCCGGACTAAGCGTTTCGCCTCGTCATTTATACCGCGTACATCGAAGGACTGGAACAATTTGCCTGCTGCAGTCTTCCCGTCCGATTACCAAATTAGATGTTTTCGAAGCTGGAACAAATAGGTCCCTAATTAACTAGTGCGCCTCACCATCAACGATCGCAACACTGCTTACCATCAGGTGGGATTGCAGTCAAGCACTAATTTATATTATTAAAAAAAAACTTCTTAACAGTCCATGGAATAAGAACCTATTCACCTTTCTTACATAAAATACTTTTTGTTGTACAGCCAAACTTTATTACATAAATTCAGGGACATGTCCAATCTAAAAAAATTTGAAAACTTCACTTGTTATTTTTATGTAGCGTTTATATTTTTTTGAGTTGTTTTAAAAAATAAAAAGGTCGAATGTGTGATCTTGTTTCGGCTAAAAAGTACACTGTGTGGAGCAAAATATAAATCATTTACGCTGTTGTAAAAATATGAGAGATAACTTTTTTGGTAAATTGTCATTATATTTCTTCATGTAAGTAGAATTTTTGTAGAGTAGGGAGTCGCCACCGTCTATGAAGCAGTAATGCTAGCGAAGGAGATGGTTGCAGATGGTTGAGGGAAAGGACATTTTCACGCCTCAGCCGCCACGACAGGAGACGCTCCGGGCGTCGGGAGCCACAGGGCGATCCTCGACCATCGAAAGTGCGGACTTGCGGACTACGAGCAGTGGGCAGCTCGCTGTCCAGTCGTCTGGTTAGGAGCGAGTCCGAATCTCAAAGAGATGTCAGCAAACCGTACGTTGCCGGCGGAAAATTTATGAAAGATAAACCTTAGTCGTAGAACACAAAAGGCAACTGAAGGAATCAGGGTTTAGTCAATCAAAGTCTGACACTCCCTCCACCCTAGAGAGGGAGAAGTCACCGGACGATATATCACCTCAAATAAGACTTTTCTCGTCATTCACAGAACATCATAAAACACTTAAATTTTTCATATTCATATTTTTTATTGTACAAGCAAATTAAAAAAAAAAAAACAAAACAAGAAAAATAGGACAGCTAATGTACACAGACGCGCTTAACCCACGATTGGGCTTTTTTGCAACAAACCTTATAAATAAAATGATTAAAGTAAAAAGTTGTTTTTGTGTTGTTGTAGTAATATGTTCTTTTTAAGATTGGTTTGAATTTTGACTTTAAGTTTGAATTGCCAATATTTATTAAACAAAATATTTTACTAATCACATTAAAAAAGACCTGAATAAAATATGAAGCCATTACCTATATTATTTACCCGTTTAAGTACCGGAACGCTCTAGGAAAATAAAATGAAACGGTGGACAGCAAATGACCCGTAAAGCTGATTTCCTTTTAGTGGATAGTGGCCACGTAAAAGTAAATGTCATGTTTTTCAATCGTTTTCATGAAAGTCGATTTAACAATTTAATGTCGATTTTCAAGAATCGATTTAATGTCGGTATCTACTTAAAACAGCACTTTCGTGTTATGGAGTGAACCTTTATTACGAGCGCCCAACCAGAGATATATTTCCATACAACCTCTCTTAAGTGATTATGACGTTATTACACTTCTGTGCCTAGATACTCGTATTTTAGAAACACAGATAATCTTATGGATATTATCTAGGTATATTTCTATTGTAATGAGAACATAAATTTATGTGAAAATAATCCTGTGAAGATCTCTGAAAACCTACTATTTTGCGTGAACTTTGGCCCTACATAATGTATTCATAAATTAAAAAAGTAGATAAAATATATTTATAGAAACCTTGCACATTTAATCGAGATTCTAAATAATTATTTTCTTTGTCATAAATTTTAAGCTTTTTAAAAATAAACGTATTTCCTGAAACAAGTTTTTTGAAATTGAATGAAGTTACCGAATATCATGAAAGCGTTCACAAAAAATTATCAAAGTGATGGTTTTAATTTTTTTCTTTTGCTATGCACAGTTTGTGAATTTTGTCAATGTCAAGTTTGGTAAGTATTTAGTTTATTATACAGAATACAATCAGTTTTCAGTATTTGACAGCAAATGTATCAAGTCAGCTTTCTCAGCAAACTTTGCTGAGGTAGTCAATACTAAAATAGAGTTCTCAGCTTCATTTTACCGAGGCTGCGCCTGTTACAATGATTCCACGTAATATATGTATTATTATCTAATCGTGTAGACACTTCAACTTAACATCTACTACTATCACTATCATGTATGTATGTTGCCTACTACTACACTAATGAATATTTGGTCAGTCTGTGGGTGGCGTCTCTGAGTGCGGCTATTTTGCGACTACATTTGTTATCTTGGGTATGCCTGTTAAAACAATTGTATTAATAAATACATACCTAAATAATTAAATAAACATCACAATATCCACTAAATAATAATAATAATATAATAATAATAATATTCCACAACTATCACACAACGCCGTCTAGTCCCAAGCTAAGCAGAGCCTGTGCTATGGGTACTAGACAACTGATAAACATACTTACGTATTTCTAAATACATACATATATAGATAAATTACACCCTGACACAGAACAAATGATCGTGCTCATCACACAAACATTTGTCCTGGGTGGGAATCGAACCCACGACCTCCGGTATGGCAGTCAAGGCCACTAACCACTAGACCAACAAGCCAGTCAAATATAATCAATTTGTAAATAAATTACAGTAGCCACTGAAAGTTTTATAGCTTAGGAAAAAATATCAACAATTACCTCACCAAAAATCTCATTAACAGTATTATAGTAGTATTATAGGCTATTTTTTATACGATTTATACAAATACAGGAATATAACTGTGAGCTCAGGTTTATGTTCATTAAAGTGATGAACAAATTGAACATCTAAAAATAAGGAATAAAATTGAAAATAGAGTGGAATAGACGCCTTTACATAATGTAGTCGGTAGTAGGGACACGTGTCTTAGAGTACCCACGGAACCAATCACCGATCAAACAGTTTCACAACATGGCGAGGGATCTTAAAGCAAACTTAAACAGGTACCGTCGCGAACGAAAGCCTTCTAATAAAAATCTTCCTTCACCATTCAGTAAAACCCACGTCCAACGCTTGGTTCCGTAGTGATCACAAAACTTTTTATATAAGATGACGTTCCGTTCTTAGGAAATAATCTAACTTCGTACCGACTTGCCCACCGATAAACTTTTCAAATTTGATGAGCGCCTATAAATTATTACTGAGCATTTTGCCTCTTTCCTCGTTACGTAGGTAGATGTCGAAATTAGCTTATCGATTAATTGCGTGTACAGTCGCTAGAAAACGTATGAAAGCACTTAATATAATTCGATGTATTTATTTGTCATCATCATTATAATCATTTGAGCCGAAAGGCATTTACTGCTGGACATGGTCCTGAGTCGCATTCAGAGGATTTCCACCACCCTCACCAAATCGTCGGTTCACCTTGTGGGACACCTTCGAACACTTGGTCTTTCGGTACGCTATCGCCATTCCAAAACCTTTCAGTCGCCCGTCTGTTCTGCATGCAATGTCCTGTATGCTTTTTTTTCCACATTATCAGGTTGTGTTTTACAATATTCACAGTTTTATATTTCAATCGAAATCCAAGGAGAAAATCTCTATCTCTTTAGAATTATATTAAGACAAGTGCGTACACAAAATTTTGTCAGTGACTGTACCCTGAGGGATGCGGCTGTGTGTGTTAAATATTTATTCTGTTAACAGGTCACGTGTAGGCCTTGATTAAATGCTGCTATTTTGATAACGAATTAATAAATTATGTAATTATATTATCAGCATGTACTTGATTGTTGCACAGCTAAGGTTTTTTCTAACAGCATTATTAATTATTATTACGCTTGTTTATAGAGTTATAAATCAGGTAGGGGAATTCGAAAGATATTTTATTTACACAAACTCAGTGATGTTGTAGCTATTTATTATTATTATTACGGGAAAAGTACATATGAATTGAAAAATTCACATTACTTTTTCGGATTCGAACCCGCAACCAGTTTCTCATGCATGAGCATGTTGCCGTATTATGTCGCCATAATGAACTAAAATTCAAAATCCTGCTTTGTGATATCAGGATCTCGCGTGGTTAGAGTATATACAACTGTCCAAAATCAACTATCGGGCAGTTGCCCGGATCAGACATAACACCTATCTGGATTGAGGATCCTCCCTTTTCAATAGAGGATTGCGGGACTTTACATCCTTTTTTTTTAATGGTTTATTCAAGATAATTTACATAAATATTTTCACATATTTAATGCCAAACTTCAGTACAGTTTTTTGCAGTGTTCTCCTGGATAGTCTTTTTGATTAACTAACTGACAAAGACTTTTAAGGTCTTATTTTACATACCTATGAAATGTCCTAGATCAGTTTAATATTAGAATTTAAAATACAATCAATAAATAATTAATTTGCCTAGTTTTTACTCCATCTGTGTTTGGTTTTGTCTTCCAGTTTAACCAGACTCAGTTGAATAATAATAATATTCCACAACTATCACACAACGCTGTCTAGTCTCAAGCTAAGCAGAGTTTGTGTTATGAGTACTAGACAGACAACTGATAAACATCCATAAATATTTCTAAATACATACATATTATAGATAAATTACACCGAGACACAGAACAAATGATCGTGCTTATCACACAAACATTTATCCTGGGTGGGCCGAACCCACGACCTCCGCCATAGTAGTCAGGGCCACTAACCACTAGACCAACAAGCCATATGAATACCAGTATTTTACACGGAATGACTGTTTGTCTGTGCTCAACAAACCAGTAACTGGGCTACATGATACTTCTTGGCAGGACTGAGGTCTTCTGACTATCCGCAACTATTTTCAAGCGACATCTGAGACCATGAGACCAATCATGCTTTCCGAAGCACGGAAGGGTCTAGGGATGGAGTGGAAGGTTACCCATCTACGCACCGACTATAGCTAGCGTTGCTGAATAACTTTTATCGACCATTGAAGCTCTTCATCATGATCATCATTATTTCAGCCAAAAGATGTCCACTTGGTCATAAGCCTTCCTCAAGTTTTGCTACAACGTCCGGTTTTGTGCGTCTTGCATCCAGTGGATTCCTACGATCCTCATCAGGTGATCATTGGTCCACCTTTTGGGAAGCCTATCAATGCTACGTCTTTCTGTTCTTCAAAACCTTGAAGTACAGTTGTACAATGTGCAAATATTTGAAGTCACAAATCCTTGAAGCACCACTGTTTTCATTACAACTTAAAACAATTGATGTTTTTTAATTACTGCGATCAAGCCTCAAGCACAGGCGCAGTGTAGCCAGCCTTTCTGTATTTTACAGGTTGCATTTTGGAGTGTGATTTTGATTCTGCCATCGCCTTTCTACCATCGGACAACCCGACGTATGGCGGGTATCCACCCTTACGTTGTTGTTGAAACTTCTACGGTCCGGACTAAGCGTTTTGCTTTGTCGTTTATACCGCGTACATCGAAGGACTGGATCAATTTGCCTGCTGTGGTCTTCCCATCCAACTATAATTTAGGTGTCTTCAAGGCTTGAGTGAATAGGCTCTTAATAAACTAGTGCGTCTCACCATCAATGATTGCATCTCTGCTTACCATCAGGTGGGATCGCAGTCAAACACTGGTTTATATAATTTAAAAAAAAAAACATAAAAAGACTGCATTTTAAAATGTGAGTTATTAAAGCTAACATAAGCGTGGTGAATCGTATTAAAAATAATGTTTTGACGTAGTGAAATTAGTTTTCAAACATTAACAAATTGTCTGTCTTCCTGTTTGCGTATTTTTTACAAAAATACATTTTTACATTGCTATTTAGTAAAGGACTTATTAAAATTCAAATATATTTATTTCCCACATGTATAAGTACATGCTAATGAGATCATTCTATCAGATGATAGATAATATATATGTATTTAATGCTTGTAGCTTTGAAGCGAATAAAAAGTACTTTCTACAGTAAGTTTAAATAAATAAAAATCGATATACTGGTTTTTTTTTTGTATATAGTCCGTTATGAAACCTACCCTTTAAACAGATCACTCTTCATGCTGACTGTCGAAACAACAGACACCTAAACTAGATCAATTTCAGCACTATCGACTTGTGCTCACACTTCAAATACAAGCCTATTATTCTGCGTATTAGTATAGTCTATACAGAGCATATTGTCAAACGATGTGACGTCATGCCTTGTCAAATCAAGACGATTTGCGATCACACGCTGTGAGCTTGTCCCAATGGCGGGCTGCTATTGTTCTTAGTGTTGCGTGATATGTTCTAGTTATTGTTTCTAATGATCATTGGAGAGGTATGGTATTGACATTGGGATTTTATTGTGTATAGGAAATGTTGGGTAAATTCATTTATTATCAATGAAAGGTTATGTTGTATTTCGGCTCCAGAATATTGTAGATAATTGATATATTTTCCGGGAAGCATAATAGAAATCTTATTCATGGTTGAAGAACATAATACTCATTTTAGCTTAAACAATTCAATTTGCTCTTTAAAAGTCTGTCTGTTGATTTTGTCTTGAAATGAGTTTTCCAGGAAAAGGTTCTTTAGAAATGCTTTTAATGTATGGCCTTCACAAAAATATTTTACAACAAAAATATTTTATTCTGTACAACCTTGTTATGAGCATGTAAGTACATTTCCACCAAAGCAGTAATATATAAATAGGTTTGCTTCGTATGCTGACGATATATTTTATTTCCTATCCTAACAATTCCGGCAAAATATACAACCATATCACGATTTACCTTCATGCGTGGATCAAGCCGTCGAATAACCAAATTTTTCTTTCCATTTTCAGTCTAGGTACGCATTTTTATCGCACGTGATATTGGGAAAAGGTGAGAAAGTGTGCGAAACGTACGAAAAATGTCAAAGGACACAATACCTATTCGAACGTTGCACGTGTATAAGCGGTAAATTCGAAAAGTTGATGCCAAAGTTGATCTCAAACTCGCAACAAAGAAAAAGTTCAGTACGTGTGGTTCGGAAATCGCTGGAGGGAAAGAAAATGTTTGTTACTTAAATAATTATCTGACAACAGAATCTTGTTAAGTGAATAATTAGTTGCTTGTATGTTTGCTTACGTGGGCTTACATAATTAATTTAGAAAAATAACCATTCGTTGTTATGAGTCGCCAAAAGTTTTCTTAATAATAATCCTCTCAGCTAAACGATCATGGTCACCAATCTAGATAGAGTTATTATAGTGTCGAAGAGTGTGCAAAAACTGTTCTCTCTCTGTTCCTTTACTCTTCTAATCCGAATTTGCGAGAATCCGACACGACCGAGGAGAGATCAGGCACAAGATCAACAGTTTTACCTGCTTGAGATTTTTCTAAGTAACTACATAATAATGTCAACCAATTTTCTTCGAAACAGTACAATAAAAATGTAAAGGTAAATGCGGCTTTCATTGAGTGAAGTTATTTTTACTAAACGTAATGGAGTTTTGGGTACGCTATAATTATGCCGGTAAGTCCTCTCTTTGAGGAGTAGCTAGAGCGGCAACAAGGCATCCTCACCTTCCGCATGACGCAAGCCCTCACCGGAAATGGTAAGTTTGGGAGGTTCCTGCACCGAATTCGTGTGGAAAAAACGCCCAGTTGTCACCATTGTGTGGATCGCTCGAAAGGCTCGGTGGAGCATACGGTAGAGGTTAATATTAGCAGTAATATTAGTAGGCGGCCGCGAGCATGAGGGAACGGCCCTGACGCCCCAGCCGGGCCAGCCGCCGGGATCCCGGCGATCCCGACTCCGATTTCCTGCCGGCGAGCAATGGGTAACTCGCTGTCCGGCCATCCAGTACCCATCCGGACCAAGTCCGAATCGTCAACGGCCCGAAGCAAGCCTCAAGGAGATGTCAGCAAAACCGTAGGAGCCCAGCAGGGTCGAAGCCTACTGGGGCTATGGATTCGCTTCTGAAAGGAAAACCTGGGGCCCCAGAACGCAAAGCAACAAAGGAACATAGGAGTGGGTTTTAGTCAGTAAAAATCTGACATGCCCTCACGCTCCGCCTTAAAGCGAGAGAAGTCATCAGATAATTTCCCACATAAAAAAAGTGTAATGTTGTTTTTCTCGCTTGGACAATGATGCTTCCAAACTTTTTGTAGATTTTTTCTATGGATACATTACCCCAGTAAACTGCTTCTGTAAGAACACGTTGTTCTATTGTCACGTCGCGCCTATCTGTAGGAGCTTTAAGAGCTTTAACCTACAATTTAATAGAAAAGTGGATACCTGAGTATCCATTTTTTAGGCTGATAAAAACATATTTTCATGTAGAAATTTTCTACTAACAATATAAAGTGCCTGACTAATAGTCTAGACTTCTCAATCTATTCCCGTTCAGATTCCTTAAGTACCCATTATGCAGCTACTATACTGGTAATTCAGAGCCATTAAGTGACGTCACAAAGGTGCGGACAGCTGGCCAGATAGCATTGTCTCGATGATTAAGTGGTTACAAGCACTTCAGCATTTGTAGTAATAGGTGAATTGATTTATATTATATGGATTAGTATCGGAACTTTGATATGTACAGATGCAATTTAATTAGAAGTCATTTACTAATCCTTTTATTTGTGTAGAGTCATCATCATCATCATGATCATTTCAGCTGAAAAACGTCCACTGTTGGACATAGGCCTCCCCCAAGTATCGCCATGATGACCGGTCCTGTGCGTCTCGCATCCATCGGATTCCTACGACCCTCACGGTCATCGGTCCACCTTGTGGGCGGCCTTCTAACGCTGCGTCTTCCGGTACGTGGTCGCCACTATAGACCCTTTCATCCCCATCGACCATCTGTTTTGCGAGCAATGTGCCCTGCCCACTATGCCACTTAAGTTTGGCGGTTCTTAGAGCTTTGTCGGTAACCTTGGTTCTCCTGCGGATATCTTAATTGCGTGATCAATCAACTAAAACACATTCAACAAATTGATTATGCACTAAAATAGCCATATCAGTTAGTAAATGTGTCGTAGCTATTGTTTTCCTCCTGGAGGTGGGCACCTCCAGGAGGAAAACAAAAGCGTTCCAATAACAGGTGAAATAAGCAATTAAAATAATAATAACATTTATGTACCAATCAGTTACAGCAAAGAAAAAAAAACTGGCAGTAGGTAGAATTCCCTAAAAAAGTAAAAAGACCACTATTATCGAAAACAACAGGTATCTATAGCGATATGTACCTCAATGATTCTGGCGTGCCTTTACTTGTACTTGAAAATATTAGCACTCACGTCGATGTGAGGAGTTGACAAGACCTAGATTTCGCATCTGTGAAAAATATATCTGTAAAACTAGTGTACATATTTTTTTCCTTAAACCGCAGCAGGCACCGACTTTGACCTTTAGAAAAGCAACGCTTAGCTCACGTATCACGTATGAATATTATATTTTACGAAGCGAAATTGTACAAGCTCTCAATGCCTTCTTCAAGAGAGCTAGATTTATTCTTATGCCCTAACGTAAAGAAGGCAAAGCCTAAATCTTACAGCCTAAAAAAATATGAAACCATTTGTACTCAGAAGTGCGGAGAGGTCTAACGGTCTCACTTAAGTCCAATTTCGTTGACAAATTCGCATGTTCTTGAATAAACTTCACACAAAATTGAATACATGCTCTTCCATTACGTTGCTGTTCAAATATCAGTGCAGATACCAGTTGACGTAAACCTGAAACCACAGAATACATAGGTACAGAAGGTCGGCTACATGCAATGAGCGGAAATGCACGCACACATTAAGTTGCTGCACGTAAACAGAGTGCAAGAGTGCTCGCAACTAGTCGCAACGAATATTCGACTAAATTCATAGTACTTGCGCTTCTATGTTTGCGTGCTCCAGATTTCGCTTCTTATAAGAAGTCGACCTTCTGTGCCTTTTTATTCTATGGTCGTACCATGCATTATCACTTGTGTGAAAGCAAGTGACGTCAATTCGCCGAGTACGAACCATTAGTCGTCTGTCTGCTTTCGCACTCTCCAACGCTTCCTTTGTGACGGTGAGAGACAAACGATGCGATTATAGCTCGGAAATGGACACCAATTTAGAATATGGAACGTTTTGGTGCTCGAAAAATATTATACCTATTTGATGGGTCACAAGGCTTTTGGGTAACTAGTAAAATATATCGAAGATATTTCTATGAAACTGTAGACTACTAAATAACAAGATCTATCTCTTTATATAATAAATCTGTAGAAATTTTTAGTTGTACGCGCATCACGTAAAATGTACGAAATCGATGTAGATAACTTTATACATTAAAATTGTGTATAACTTGATTTATTCGGCTGTGTGGCTTTGTTTCATCGCAATCAGTTGACTATATCGAAAGGTATACTACATCTACATTCATTGACTGTTAGGCGGTACGAAGTTCACCGGGTCAGCTTGTTTATAATAATTTGAAAACACAAATTTGAGGAATGATAACAATAATTAATTTGCTCCTATTTTTCTCCTACAATTTGACATTAGCGTATTAAAAAAAGTATAGTCACTTGTGAATTGTGAAGAAGTCGGTCAGTCACAAAGATAAAGCTAATTGCACATTATAAAGTGAGATCTTTATAGAGAAGAACTTGTAAGAAACTCCATGCACACTCAAAACACACATATCAAAACTTTCAGTTCAATAATAAATTTTAATGGAAATGTTTGTTTATTTTTAAGCATATCAGTACTATTGAGTAGCTCTATGATGAGCAACATGATGATAAGAGCAATGCTGTAAAATAGGCATTTCCGAGATATGTTTTAAGCATTTTTTGTGAGCTGTAAATAACTTATTACAATGGCAATTTTCTTGAATCAACAACAACAAAAAATCTCAAAGCTTATCTTTTTTAAAAAGATATTTCTTCAGTAGACGTACATTTTCTAGAATCACAACACATTTTTATTACGTACTTAATGAATAAAATGAACATATATCAGCAAATATTATACATCCCGTTGTTAAGATATGCAAATACAGTTATTGATTTTCCATCAGGTGTGGGAGCCTCGTCCGTCTTCAGAGAGAATGCCTCTTGAATGCCTTCAACTTCTATACTGAAATGTTTTAATGAAATAGCTGTATCATGTAGAACCATTTGAGTAGTAACTGGTATCTTATTAGACGTTAAATGGTTTGGAAGTCTATCTGCTTAGCCCTTTTCAACTATGTCTCGGTTGGTTTTAGTCTTAAATATGATAACTTTACATGGAGCTTTAGAGGTATGCGGAACAGAAAGTAAAGTAAACCTACGTTGAAAAGGGAAGATCCTTCGGCCAGACGGGATGTTATGTCTGGTGGGCAACTTCCCGTTATATAATTTCGGGCTATCGTATATATTCGCAGTCAAGCTCTAGTTTATATCAATTAAAACAAAAAAAAAAATCTAATCGCTCGGAGAACTTTGATTGTGCAATGCAGGCTTAGTTCTTATGTGACGCCATAGATGTCGCTACAGAGCAATTGCCTAAGTGCCTATTAAGCCAACACACCCAGTAATTGGATAATACTATACTCCTTGGCAAGACTGGTGACTGTCAAAAATCTCCAAATGAGTGCCAGCAATAACGGCTAAACGTGCCTTCCAAGGTTTGGAGAAATCTCCATATGTTAGGAAGATCACTTATCCAAAGATCGTATCGATTGATCGTCGGTCTGTAGAGCTTACGAAGTCGACCTCACTTACTCTTGTATCTGCCTCTGCTATCATTACTGCTTCACGTAAGACTGCGTCTCATTACCTCTCGCTCTGGACCATGGCCTAAACCAGAGCCCGGCGCAAGAGGTCGCTGCCGCCGACCACCCTCCACGAGGAAACGGCGATGCTCCGCCCAACAGGGGCATACTTCCACCAAATGCTCCACCATGTCCTCGGAGCGGTCCGCGCAGTACCCGAGCGTTTCTACCGCCGGAGATTGACCCGTGCGGTTGTTATTATTCTAGCCATGAACTCTTCCTATATTATTTGGGTGATATTTATTGAAAAAAGTTGACCATTGCTTTTGCAATATTTTTTGTATTAGTAGACGCCAACCACCATAAATTCGTTAGTAATTTTCTTTTTGTCATTTATTGATCATTGTAATTACTTATTGTTCTTGTTTTTTTTTTTTTTTTATATAGCTCCTTTTTTTTTTAATGTGAATGTGAGAACACCGTGGACTTCGCGAATTCTTAGGTTACTACCTATTACGACTCACTTTTTTTTTTTTAAATATTATTATTTTTATTGTGCTTTTGGGTACAATATCGACTGGTCTACACTGTTCTTACATAATGTCTATTAATACTGTAATATGAAAATATTGTAAACAATCATTTTTTTAAAAGAGTAACCATGGAGTTTCTTGCCGGTTCTTCTCCATAGGAAACGACCAATTTGGAACCGTGCACTAGCTTCTGACGTTTTATAAGTGGCCATGTAGGCCTATGTGAAATAAAAATTTTTTGACTTTGACTTTGACATAAAAAGTCTTAGAAATTACTGGATGTATGAAAACTAAAGTTTATCAAAAGGAAACTACATCAAAATAGTCTCGATGCAAACATTATTTTGGAATTTTTAGCGTGATTTTTTCGAGTGAAGTTCAATCACTGTGTTAATACGATATAGGTAGTTACAGGACGATATAATTGCAATACATGGTGAATAAAATAAAATCGTATATTGATTCGTAGTGGATATATTGTGATGTAAAATTGGTCTGTAAAACTGGACAATACGTGAAATCATTCAAACAAGCGCAATCTCGGTAAAATGGAGCTGAGAATTTTATTGTACTATATTTACCAATTCAGCATAACTTTCCGAGAAAGCTTGCAAAATACTGCAAAAATATTAGAATGCGTTACTGCATTCTAATGGTAAACAAAGTGACTGTGTGCTGTATGAAAAACGTTCTAAACTTGATACTGGCTAAATGCACCAACCAAGCGTAGCCAAAAGAAAACACTGTCTAAACAACAACTAAGATAAGTGATGCAAAATAATCAGACAAACAAACATTTTCACAATTATAACATTAACATCTGAATAGGCTAAGAGCGTACGGAGATAAACCGCTTAAATCTTGCAATGAACACGATGCAACAAAAATATGCAAATGTATGGAAAGCCTAATGGAAAACAGCAAGTAGTATCAAAATGAGTGGTAAACAACACGTACCTACCATTTACCGAACTGCGACCCCCCACTCAAAGATGCAATCAACAGAATGTTGGTTAAGGTTAAATATTTCTTTGTGAATATTGAAATTAACAAGGGAATTTGAGGGAAATTTTGTATTTATTTCTCGCATTTTGTTTTTTTTTAGGATCCGTACCTCAACAGGAAAAAACGGAACCCTTATAGGATCACTTTGTTGTCCGTCTATCTGTCTGTCTGTCAAGACCCTTTATCTTGGGATTGCAGGAAGGTATTGAGTTGAAATTAAAACCATATACCCAGGTCTGTGGTCCCTAGAAACTGTGAAAAAATCAAACTTCTGAATTAACGAAAAAAAAAGAAAACGGCCGTACGTTTATATCGCAAAAAACGTGTATTTCGACTCTCTCAAGGTAATTAAAATTCATAGGGTACTTCCCGTTGACTTAGAATCCTGAAATTTTGCATAAAGCAAGGTCTCATAGCACAAGTATAGGAAAAAAAAAATGAAAACTGTAAATTTGTAGCTACGTCCCAAAAAAAAAAAACTTTTTTACGATTCGGAAAAATCTTCATAACTTAATTCGAGAGTTTTCTGTAGGAGTCTGTTTTCATAGGTAAGTTTGTACGGAATCCTCAGTGCATGAGTCCGACTCGCACTTGCCTGGTTTTTTTTTTAATTCAGAAGGTCTTAAGTTTCGAAATGTCAAAGTTATTAAAAATAATATCCCTTTCGTTAACTAGTTTTATTTCTAGATCAATAAGCTGTCCATGACTTGGAACATAGATCCTATTATGAATGCCCGATAAGTGCTCTCTTCGTAACGTCATCAGTAGCCGTATTGAGGTCATCTTTAGTGCAGGTAAGGGCACTTGGGGAAGTGGAGATGGCATAGCTAGCTCAGCAAAGATCATGATATTGACTATCCTAGCTAAACTACCCGTAATTATACCTCGTCTTTGTATTTTTATCAAAATGTCCAATCCTAATCCTATTTATTTATCGCACTAATAGAATAAAAGCTAAAGTCTGTATTCCTGTTCAAAAATGTTTGTTACTTCATGACGTTCAAACGTTTAAATAGATTTAGATGAAACACAGGCGCAACACAGAAAATATTTTTTATTCCGAAGGTAGGAGTTTCCTGGGATAATTTTGAAAAAAAACTAGTGTAATACTAAGCAAATGTGAGATTTTTTGTTTGTTATGCTTTTACACCTTAACGGTTGAACGGATTTGGCTGAAAAGTGGCACATAGTAGTAAACCATATCTTGATAGAGGACTGAGGGTACTTTATGAGGGAACTAAAACAGACATCTCAGCTGACAGAACAAAACAAGCTGAAAAAAGCATAAAAAAAAAACATTATTAAAAATCGTCAGCCGCCACATAGCAGCAGTGGTCGTTAAATACAGAAACGGTAATTTACAAAGGAATCGCCTTCTAATACCGAGAAAAATAAAAAAGAAAATCATTTTTTTTCCAACAGATGCGCTAAGGCGTATTCTAATGATAAATATATATTGAAATACATGTGGAGAAACAACCAATTAATTTTAATTCTTAGAATAAGTCTTCGTACATGACATGACAATGTGTTGAAACGACGAAAAACCAATCCAAACACTTCGTTCGATAAAATGTTTCCGACATCTGTGTACTCGGTACAAAGCCTCGGAGTATTCATATAATATATCCAACCCTGTCTTCGTGAAATTGACATGTTCCTCGCAAAAACGATTTTTCTTTTCGCGCTGTTGATGAAGTTAAAGGAACTGAGTAACATCAATCGTGTGGGAGAATTGTAAATGTAGCAAAAATTATTCTCTGTCAATTGTTTACGAATTGTGAATACAAATAATGGGACGAAGAAATGGTATTAGTTTGCGAGGACTTGACAATATTTCAGCATGTAGGTAACTGTTACATGTTGGAACGGGAAAAATAATGGGCGCTTGTACGTACACTTGTAATAATAGTTTTGTATCGAGCTTTTCTGGTTTCCCTTTTATTATAGTATTGTGGAATACAATAAATTTCTTTGTTCTTTATTGAATAAAAAATTAATAGCTACCAAAATATTAAAGGGTTCTTCGTGTTCGTTTTATATTTAGTTTTTTTTTGTCGAAAGTATATTTTTTGTGCCAATCTATCTGCCAAACTTTTTCGGCTTCCATCATTACTGGATTCATGCCTCACCGGACATGGCAAGTTCAGGAGGTTCCTGTTTCGGATTCAGGTGAAAGAAATGCCCGGATATTACCATTGTGCGGACCGCTTAGAGTATACAGTGGAGGTGTGCCCCGCTTGAGTGGAGCACCGCCGTGTCTTCGTGGAGGTGATTGGCGGTGGCGACATCTCACACCAGACCCTGATTCAGGTCTGGAGGGAGAAAGAATGGAATGCGGTCGCCTCCTTCTACGATGCAGTAATGCTAGGAAGGAGATGGCCGCAAACGTGGCCACGAAAGAAACGAACATCCTCATGTTCAGCAGCCGCCCCAGGAGATGTCCTGAACACCGTAGGCGTAGGTTTGCGGACGAAGAGCAACGGGTAGCTCGTCGTCCACCTGTCCGCTCGGGACCGAGCCGGAGTCGTCGACCGTACGTAGTGTGAAAGCACGCGCGTCTCAAAGAGATGTCAGCAAACCGTGACCCAACAGGGTTGACAGCCTCAGGGCCGCGGCGGATTTCTGAAAAGGATATCCACTATTCTAGAACACAAAGAGGAACTGAAAGACATAAGAGTCGTTTTAGTCAGTAAACTCTGACACGCAATCTCATACCACCCTGGAGCGAGAAAGTCTTTGGATGATATCATACCCCAAAAAAACCCCTTCCAGATCTACCCGTTCAACTGTTCACTTTAGCAAGGTCGTAAATTATAGTAACCTATCATATAAAATCTGATTATACTTTAATTTTCCAATCCCGATTTCCTGCCACCATAGGCGCTTGCGGACGGCGAGCAATGGGTGGCTCGCCGTCCGACCGTCCGGTAACCGTCCTGACCGAACCCAAGTCGTCGACGGCGCGTACTGTTCCACACGCGCCTCAAGATGTCAGCAAATCGTAGGGGCCCCAGCAGGGTCGAAGCCTACTGGGGCCACGGGTAGTACAAATGTGAAAACCGGGGCTCTAGGACGAAGGCAAAGAAGGAACAGGAGTGGGTTTTTAGTCAGTAAAAGTCTGACACTATCTCCCGCTCCGCCCAAGAACGCGATTTGTCATAAGATGATTTCCCACTTAAAAAAAATCTCCAAATATTCAAGGACGTTATAACAGTCAGATTATATTGATTCTCATGAATTTCACGCATGAGTTTATCATAATACTTCTGGATGTGGTTACTTTTCTACTCGTTTAGCGGTGAATTTGGTTTTATTGTAGCACATCTTATATTCGATTACTGTAGCGGAGGTTTTAGTAATACGATCAACGTCTTTCTTTACTTTTTCATCGCCGTGATTTTATGAGGCTGAATAATATTGGAGCAGAAAAAAATATTTCTTTAGAAGAAAGTTTCGGATATTACAATATTTTTTAGAAATTCATGAAAAGCGACTTTGCACACGTGTTTTAATTTTATTTCGTGCGATAAAATCTTAAGTTCAACCAAGTTAATGCTATTTACTAGATATTTTATTGTTTTATTACTTTGTACTATATCCGCAATGGATTAGGGGTCTTAAGAAAATGGGTCAAGTTGTTGTACAAGCTGATAATTTATTTATTGAAACTAACACTGTACAAAGGCAGACTTAATGCTTTAGGCATTCTCTACAGGTGCAGAAAATATATAATAAATAAACAAACAGAAAAGAAACAAAAATACAATAGTAAATACATACTTAGATACAAACACATACATATAAATAAGCAATGTTATTGTGAAAAAACAAATCCAACCAATCAGTGCTGTGATCATTCTACTAACTTTTTGCGAATATGCTCTCGTGCCTTTAGCTTAAAGGATTATGGCTGCGTTGTTTTTAAATATCTTAGCATAAGCGGAGTTAGTCGTCTTTTTGGTCTTTCACAGATTTTATTTTGTATTTGTTGTTATTACGTATTTTAGTTGTAATAATAAAAATAATAATCAATAATCATTTATTTATTTTCCTTCCACAAATTACAGAAAAATTAATTAATTCAACAATATACCAAAAACAATTTGTGGAAGACTGGTAACTGAACTAAGTTTTTTACAAAACCTGTGTATCAGGTCACCAGGCCCCCAAAAACATAAGTTGTGTTTATGTGAAAAAATGTTAATATTTTATTCCAAAATATATAGTCTAGATACATGTTACATTTGACTTCAGTTATATGTTAGATTTCAATGATATCCTCATACTCAATGGCATCAAATTCCACGAAACTTTAGTTAATTTTAGAAGTGCCATAGTCAGACAGCTGCAAATAGTAGCTACACTCGATCCAATCGTAATTAAAGAAACTGATCAAACGATCGTTAATGAACACTTGAAATCGAATCCTCTAGTAATAGAGACAAAACGAGAACAAAGAAGCTTTGCAGCCGAATGTGAAAATAAAAATGAATCGTAAGCTGCGACCCTCTTGGGTTAAAGGTCTGAAGGCGGAAAACGTGACAGACACGTTTACACATAATCCCACTTTAGCTTTGATATTAATAATAAAAGTATACTGTCGGAAACTAAAACTGGTCAAACGAATTGCCTTCACTTTTTCCTTGTAAGGTCTGTCTGAGTCGCGTATCTTCACATTTTGTTAATAGCTAGAATCGAGAATATACCTATTTTTTGTACTAGTACCTTTCAGTCAGCAGCCTTGGCCGTGTGAATAAAATTATCCCAGGGAAACATACTCCTGAAATAAAATGCCGTATGTCCTATTTTTAAGACATGGTCTACTGGTGTCAAATTTTGTCTAAACCCGTTCAGACTTTTGGTCGTAAAGAAGTAATAAAGCTACATACATACAACCTTTCGCCTATATAATAGATATTAGTGTGATATGCGGACTTATGTGAGTATACGTATCGCACTTCTGTTATCTTTATTTAGCAATACTCGTCGAGAAAGCGATCATAAAAACACAAAGGATATTACCCAAGCCGTGATTTAAAGAGCAAGGCGAACTTGGTGTCGTTTCCTGATAGGATGTTTATTTGTTTTTTTTTCGCTTAGGATTTGTGTTAGAAGAAGTTTTGTCAACTGTCTGTGTGTGTTTAATTTGCTGGCGAACATTGGAAAACATTGAAGAAGTAAGAAGTACCTATATGTACATGTAGATATACCAACTTCGAAAAAAAATCTACATCTTCTTCTATACAAATAATAAATCTGTAAAAAAGTCTTAGTTGTGCGCGCATCATGTTATAAATAGGTATATAAAATTGTGTGAAACTTGATATTACATACATTTTTTTTTTTTTTAATCGGTCGACTTATGAATTTAAAGTGTTCAAGAAGTAAAATATCACACCATACATAATGACTGTTAGGTGGTTCAAAGTTCGCCGGGTCAGTTATTATCTATATTAAAGGAGAAACTGACTGACTGACATATCAACGCACAGCGAAAATTACTGGGACTAGGAGCGTGAAATTTTGCACAAGGTTTTTTTAATTTCTTACACGAGCACTAAGATAGGATTTTTCAAAATTCATTCCCTAAGGGGATGAAATGGGGTCCAAAGTTTGTATGGAGAAACCTACTTTCACGCAGGGGAAGCCGCTGACAGAAGCTAGTGTTGTATAAATTTTGTATCGGGGGCTTTAAAGGCTATTTTTGCTTGTGTTTTTTGAAACAATAACCTCATCAATATATTATTTCCCCAGGCGAACGTTTACAACTTTGCTAGAATGTACAATAGCAAAATCATCAAAAACATCTCACTTATATTTCTATATTACCTAAAGTGGTACAATAAAGTACCTAACAAACATTTAGATCTCCTGGGACTTACACGAATAAGATAAGCGGTCGGGCGTAAATGATATTGTGTATGTAAAATATAAAGACGTTATCGATTATACCTTCAGGATGAAAATTTAGAAGCCAATCTGATTATACTTCGTTTTAAATTTATTTATGTCGGTTCCGCGGTTGCGTACTATTAAGTTACTATTAAGTTCGCCAAACTTAAGTGGCAATGGGCTGGGCACATTTCTCGCAGAACGGATAGTCGATGGGGCCGAAAGTCTCTGGAGTAGCAACTGCACACTAGAACGCGCAGCGTTGGAAGGCCTCTCACAAGGTGGACCAAAGACCTGGTGAGGGTCGTGGTAATCCGAAGGAGGACCGGTCATTGTGGTGATACTTGGGGGAGGTTTTTGTCCAACAGTGGATGTTTTTCGACTGAACTAATGATGATACATTCAGAATCCGAAAAAAAAGCCGATTCCGAATGCCAATTGCAATAAAGTATTATATTATTTTAGTAATATACCCCCAAAACCTACTTATATAGGTACTATTATAATATTTTATTCTATTTATGGAATTGCTATCCTAACGTAGGTATAGAATCCAAATAAAAGGGCACATAAAACAAAACCACACATATAAGTAACCTCGTCTCCGTTTCAATACGACGCAATAATTTCGGTATCGGCATAACAATTTCTTAGAATAGAAACCTATTCTGAACAACTGATCGTAAAAATGTGAGGTTTCCCCTAACACAAGTGTACCAGACCGTATCAAATGTTGTTTTCGTCTCAGCAACTTGCAATTTGGGACAACAGAATAGATGAACACAGAAAGTCAGCTTCACTTCATGAGCAAAAATGCACGTACGCATATGTACGCTTCACGTGCAGTCAGTACAAGTGCAGTCGCGACTGGCATTTGTTTTAGTTCAACGTCACATATAAGCGTTTTTCTATGCACGCGTCTGTTACACGTCATATTTAGCTGACCTTCTGTATATGTCTATTCTGTGTTGAAAATGAACCAGTTTCTCGCCCCCGCTAATTCTCATGTCTCTGCGAAAATAAGCTTAGTAAGTTTTCCGCTTACTTCAAAAGTTTGCCCTTTATTGCCATGTAATGTCAGATAGCCGGAAAGGAAAGGAGTTAGTGTGGTGTAGTGCAGGAAAACTGACCATTACCGTGATTGTTGTGGACGTTATTTTGTAGAATAGGGCTTGTGATTTGATTGTGGTCTGCAATTTTATTGGTGGTGTAATGATCATTGTGGAGGAAACGAATGATTCTTTGCAATTTTACAATTTCCACAAAGATATATTCTTTTTATTCCTTTGGTAACTAGTTTCTGCTAGTGGTTTAGTCCGCGTGTGCCAAGTTTGACTGGCCTGTTGGTCTAGTGGTTAGTGGCCCTGCCTGCTATGCTGGAGGTCGTGGGTTCGATTCCCACCCAGGACAAATATTTGTGTGATGAGCACGATCATTTGTTCTGTGTCTGGGTGTAATTTATCTATAATATGTATGTATTTAGAAATATATAAGTATGTTTATCAGTTGTCTAGTACTCATAACACATGGCGTTGTATGATGATTGTGGAATATTATTATTAAAAAAAAAACCCGTAACAAACAGGCTTATGGACATACATGGTTCCTTAGAATGCTATGTGTATACTTTATTATTTTATTTTATTTTATTTTATTTTATTTTATTTTATTTTATTTTATTTTATTTTATTTTATTTTATTTTATTTTATTTTATTTTATTTTATTTTATTTTATTTTATTTTATTTTATTTTATTTTATTTTATTTTATTTTATTTTATTTTATTTTATTTTATTTTATTTTATTTTATTTTATTTTATTTTATTTTATTTTATTTTATTTTATTTTATTTTATTTTATTTTATTTTATTTTATTTTATTTTATTTTATTTTATTTTATTTTATTTTATTTTATTTTATTTTATTTTATTTTATTTTATTTTATTTTATTTTATTTTATTTTATTTTATTTTATTTTATTTTATTTTATTTTATTTTATTTTATTTTATTTTATTTTATTTTATTTTATTTTATTTTATTTTATTTTATTTTATTTTATTTTATTTTATTTTATTTTATTTTATTTTATTTTATTTTATTTTATTTTATTTTATTTTATTTTATTTTATTTTATTTTATTTTATTTTATTTTATTTTATTTTATTTTATTTTATTTTATTTTATTTTATTTTATTTTATTTTATTTTATTTTATTTTATTTTATTTTATTTTATTTTATTTTATTTTATTTTATTTTATTTTATTAGGGAAAAAAAACGATATTACAATATATATTACACTATATATTATTCTTTTCTATATATAACAAACTCACAGAGTTATGATACATTAGCATAACTGCATGATCTATTTAAAATTCATATTTAGGTGAAATATTAGTGTACTTTATGAGAGTAAATATCTTTGTACCGGAGTTACTTTCGCATTTACTATACCTATTAGTATCTATGGATTCGCAGTTTTCAACGCATAATAATCTATACTTTTTTTTTGAGGCGGTAAATCATGAAAAGAGTGGTCCTGCTCTTGATTGGGGCGAGAGGGCGTGGTAGTTTACTGACTAAAACCTACCTTTATTCTTCAGTTAACTTTGCGATCAAGGACCAGGGTAACCTCTTTCAAAAATTCCTATGGCATTAGCGGGCATCAGCCCTGCTGGACGCCTACTTTTTCGCTGACATCACTTTGAGGCTCACGTGGAATACTACGCGCCGTTGACGACTTGGGCTCGATCCTTACCTTACCACCGGACGGCGAGCTACGTATTGCTCGTCGTCTACAAGACTACTCTTGCACTGGCCAGGAATCACCCTGCGACTATCAACGTTTAGGGCATCTCCGGTGGCGGCGACTGGGGTGTGACGGTATCTGTTCCCTCATGGTTGCGCTCATCTTCTTCGCTCGCATTACCGCTTTCTTTTTCCTATTACTTCCAACACTAAAACTACTCGTGCTGAAATGAATACCGAAAACGTTTTACAAAGCGTATAATATTCTTAATGACACACAAACAGGAATGATATTCAGTGCTTTCAACTTCAGAAAGCACTACACTCATTAGTCTTGGTTGACGTTTATAAATTGCGCAGAATAATAAACAAACAGATACTGTTTCCCCTTTTATCTCAACATTTACATGAAACAGTGCTCAATTACTTTTTCAATCTAAAACAATGTCAATTAAAAACTCTGCAACTTTATTCAAATAAAATTTTGATGTTACCCTTTCCGTTGCTAAATATCTACAAAAGGTTTTTACGTTTTAATCAGAAAACGTGGTACAGTTGTTGTAATAAAACCAGTGTCTACATGGCAAGCACAAAGAAACTGGGAGAATAATTTTCGTACTTATAATATAGGGGTTTCGCTCACTCTAGTCTTGGCCGTCCAGCCAAGTTCATGCTGCAGCCAAATGGGACGACATATCCCTGACCTGTTTTCTACGTTTATTTTTAGGGACACTTAGTTGAATTTGTTGTTTTTATCTTCCGCTAGTGATGTGCCAATGGATGTTATTTAGTGTTCTGGAACTATAATTACGGATAGTTTGCATACTTAAAGGGTGTTTTTTTTTTACATAATTTTTGCGTCATGAAAATTCATGACTTAAATCTCATTGGTTGACGTAAATGATGATGTATTAATGCGCTCATTTTGCGTTCCAGGGTCACAGCAAATCATTCGAACAATCCCGTAGAGATAGGAGGCCTGGTTTTTGTAACAAAGAAATATCCACTTTTTTTTCGGTGGGAAAATCATCCAATGACATCCCCAGCTCTTGGGTGGAGTGGAAAGGTGTGTCAGACTTTTACTGACTAAAAACCCACTCCTGTTCCTTCGTTGCCTTTTATACCAGGGCCGAGTCATCCTTTCAGACGCAGACCCTTGGCCCCAGTAGGCTTTGACCCTGCTGGGCCCCTACGGTTGCTGACATCTCCTTGAGGCGCATGGATCAGTACGAGCCGTTGATGATTTGGGCTCGGCCTGGACGGTTACCGGACGGTCGGATGGCGAGCTACCCATTGCTCACCGTCCGCAAGCCAGCCTACGGTGGCCGGAAATCGGGATAGGAACCTCGCGAGGGCCATTGCGTCGCTCATGCACATACGGCCACCTCCTTTGCTAGCAACCCGACAACGTTAGGAAGAGGCTTGGCACATTGATTGATTTACAATATAACTGGCAATTTCTAGAAAATTTTAAGAATTTTCTTAGAAAAAGTTACCAAACAAAATATGTGAAAACGGTCATAGAAACAGGAAAATGTGTTAGTTATTTTTATCTGTGTTCTGTTTACCAACGTTCTATAGAAAACCAGTAAAGAAGTTAAGTTTTATGAGATTTAACGGTTGTCAATATCTTTAACGCCATTACGTCACAATAATGGCGATAGTTTGACGATAACGTCTCAGTCGAGAAGTGTTGCCATTCTTAAAGTTTGTCTTCAAAGTAATAATATTCTTACAATATGCAAGATACGAGGCCGTTTGAAGATTGGAGGTGGAAAATCATCAAGTAACTTCTCCTGCTCTGGATGGAGAGAGAGGCTGACTAAAACTCACCTGAGTTCCTTCAGTTACCCTATGCGTTCCAGGGTCACGGTAAATCATTTGAACAATCCCGTAGAGATTCGAGGCCTGCTTTTTGTAACAAAGAAATATCTCCTTTTTTTTCGGTGGGAAAATCATCCAATGACATCCGCGCTCTTGGGCAGAGCGGGAGGGTGTGTCAGACTTTTACTGACTAAAAACCCAATCCTGTTCCTTCGTTATTTTTCATACCAGGGTTGAGTCTTCCTTTCAGAAGCAGACCCTTGGCCCCAGTAGGCTTTGACCCTGCTGGGACCCTACGGTTTGTTGACATCTCCATGAAGCGCGTGTGGAACAGTACGCGCCGTCGACGTCTTGGGCTCGGTTCGGACGGTTACCGGACGGTCGGACGGCGAGCTACCCATTGTTCGCCGTCCGCAAGCCCGCGTTTACGGTGGCCGGAAATCTGGATTGGAATCCAGCTGCGAAAGCGGCTGGGGCACGAGGGCCATTGCCTCGCTCGTGCGGAAAGAAATATCTACTGGAGCATATAAAAGTAATGTTTAATTCTAAATGGTTTTCTATTTTCTAATATTTTTTTTATTGTGTTTTAGGTCCTGGTCTGTTCCATAGGTAAAGGTCTTTCATCATTCCTTCCATTTCTTTCTAAGATTTGGGTTTAAAAAGGTATTCGCCTTCTTATTGGTTACGGTAGATATGGTCTTTGTTTCCGTGTCTAGCTATTTATTACAAGACGATTTTATGTCTCACTTGTAATATCTAGAAATCTCTGTCAATGGAAAGAAACTTACTACACAAATAAAATAACAATGTAACTCACAAAACAACACTGAAAATTGGAAAATCCAATTTTAGATACAGACAAATAAAGATAGAGGAAAATACGATTACCCAAAATGAAGTAAGCACCCACTAGAGTAAGGAAAATTGTTAAATGAATCGTGATTTTGTGAGTTTTGTGGGAGGTCTATCCGAAACCAATTCAGAAGTTATATCCGTGGGTGGGTGGTCAACTTACTTATAATGCGAATAACCTCATGATAATATGGATTAAAAATGTCTATGATGTGTTAAAAATATGCTAAAAGTTCTTTTATTAATGTAATCGAAGTACCATCGTATATTATATACAAAAAGACGACAAAATACTCACAAAAATTATTACTATAACTGGGGATCGAACTCACGGCAAATGTCGTTCAGTACCGACATTTTGGATTATTGCTCACCCTCCATAGCAAATAGCGTGATAATTTATAGCCTATGTCCTTACTCAAGCTTTATTCTATCTTTGTACCAAATTTTATCAAAATCGGTTCAGCAGTATAAGCGTGAAAGCGTAACAGACAGACAGACAGAGTTACTTTCGCATTTATAATATCTTTAAAATTAAACGGTCTGTAATTAAGTTCTTATTAATAATTTTAATATCATTTTTAGCAGAAATTAGAAATGTTTATTTCAAATACACCAATTACAGGCACTTTTGAATTGTCAAAATGTCGGTCAGTCAAAAAAAAGTGAAGCTAAATTGCACGTTCCAAGGCGTAGATCTCTATGGAGAAGAACGTGCAATAAACTCTATGGAGACTCTTTTAAATCATATAATGAGTTACATAAATCTTGGTTACATATTTCTTGTCACTTCTCATATTTGAGCACAATATAGATAAGTAATAATAATAAAAAAAAACTAATTAAAAATAGAAATTGAATTAAGCCACTGGCAGCTAAGAGATGACCATCGTCGACCACATCTTCGCTTACCATCAGGTGAGATGGTGGTCAAACGCGAGCCTATCATTAATAATAAAAAAAACAGTCTCAACTGACGGCACCCTTTCACGAGCATTACGCGTGCATCAGCCCCACTCAGCTCAACTATTTTGAAGGGAACCGAATGAACCAATAACACGTGCCACCGTAGTGCCCCACCACCGTGCTAACGTAGTATAAAGTTTTTTTTACAAGCTTATTTTGCCATACTCCTGGGCAAAATGTGATATTATTTTATATTAATCTGATGGGATTCATAAATAACTGACAGTAATCGGCTCTAAAGAAATTACAATATAATATTTGTTTTATTTTCTTATTTAAAATAAATAATATAATAATTATTATTAATTATTTTCTTAATGATTTGATATTTTTCATAGTATTTATTAGTTTATAATTTTAGCTTATATATGTATTTTTTTATTATAAATAACTTATGTTTTATTTTATTTGTTCTGTTTGAAATATTTATTTATTGTGCAAACCTACCACATTATTGTCTTTTTGACCCAAAGGTTGAATGGTAGAGAACGCCTTGTTTTATTAAGTCCACCTATGTACCACTACTGTACATGAAGTTTAAATAAATAATAAATAAATAATTCTAGTCATGTAACTGTGTCATCTAGGATCTTCTTTTAGGATAAAATTATTCGATAAATGTTATTATTATTTATTTATTGTCAGGCGTATCTTATAAACAAAAAAAAAAATTAATACATATTAAAGATATCACTAACTAAAATTGTACACGTAACATCGGCGTCGTGTTCCGCTGAGTGGTGTTGCGTAGCCGTCCTCGGAAACGTCGATACAAGACACCTTTCGGCCAAAACTCCTCTCTTAAAAAGTTCTGTAGATGGTGGGTTGGGGTTATATCTGCATTTGTAGAAAATTAATTAAGTGATTATGAATTGAATGTGTTCATCTTGATCTGTCATAATCTGCAAATTAAAAAACCAAGATAGTAAGTCTCCACGGGCGGTCAAACTGAAGCCAACTCAGTATTCGGTAGACGTAAGGCTTCCGGGATAGCGAAGTCGGCCAATTTTGTGACTAATGTCATGGATTCTCATATAGATATTTAATACTAGCTGGTGCCAACGGCGTCACCTACTTGATTGTCCCAAGGGTACATACTCTCGAGATAAAAAAAGTATTCTATGTGCTATGCCAAGACATGGTCTACTCGTGTAAAAAAACTCAAATTTATTTATTTCAAGTAACATTGACTCATATACAATATAAAAAAAGAATAGTAATCAAAACAGTCACAATTAAAATCATAGTTTGTACAGCTAAAAGCAAATATTGTGCAATGCAAATAATTAAATTAAATTGAAATTATTTATATACAATTAGAATATAAAATCAAATTGTAAATATTTAAATTTAAGCAATAAAAAAATAAATAATAAAATCAATATCACATAATAAAATCATAATTAATTAATAAAATCAAAATTAAATAATAAAGGCAAAATTAAACAATAAAATCAAAATTAAATAATAAAGTCAAAATTAAATAATAAAATTAAATTCAAATTATAATAAAATCAAAATTAAATAATAAAATTAAATTCAATTTACAATAAATTGCTTATTACGTCACAGTCCTGTCACGTGTCGCAAACAACAGTGCATTATAATCGATCATTGAAATTCGTTCAGCCGTTAGAAAGTGAAGAAGTAACAAACATACACACTCACACACTTTCGCCTATATAATATTAGTGTGATGTAAGTTTTTAGCTATGTTAGTCTATGTACTCGTCGAAATAAGATAATTCCATTTCAACTTTATAAATGAATTTAAATTCTAAAATCTCTAGACCGAACTAAAGACACATAAAGAAAATAAATCGCAGTCATTTGTAACCAGTGCCACTGTCTGTATAAAACTTATTGTCGGTCTTAAATCCTTCAGTTTTTAAGACATCTATTTAAGCTCAACAGTTTCGAGAACATAAAGTATTTGAAATATCCCAGTCGTTTGAGGTAACAAATAAAACAAGCTTAGTCAATAAGATTTCAAAGAGAACCGGCTGACTAGATTTATTCGTAGGAGATTTTAGAAGCTATCATCACACCAAGTCGTGAGAGCGACGAAGCATAAAAGACGGATTTTACGATTGCGACTGTGCAAAACGCATTTTGTGAAAATATTATTCGGTTTCACGCCGCGACACCGAGTTATTAAGCTTAATACACACAAGAGCAACAAAATCGCACAAACTCGCACGGAAGCGCGATCAATTCGACACGAAGCGATCACGCGCCAGCGTTCCACGATACCACGACCATTTTTTATACAAATACAATTATTTTTATTGGACAAATTCTGTTTACATATTTTCTGAAAGCTGGATTCGTTCCAACAGAAAAGGTACGGAAACATATGGATGAAAAACCTAAAATGGCTACAATAGTAAAAGCTTTCTCGTGTTTATCGTACAATATCTGTATTGAATGAACTGTGACCAGGGCAAAGTTTATCTATTGTTGTTGAATTCATATTATAGCGAACTGTTTGGCAACAAAATAATGGTAAACCTTCTTGGCAAGGCTGTCTCATAATCTGATATAGTACGTGATTACGCCCCCATCGTATTGTGGGTGCAACGAAAAAGTGTGCAATGCCCTTAACAAAATCAAATGGAGATTCTAGTTTATAGCCTTGGCAATGTGCCTGTGGGGATATAAAACTAAATTTCGGTCTTATGACTTTTCCCATGGTGTACAGAAAGTAATAAATATATTATTTGACATCATGTAATTTATGCTAAATTATTTTCTTAAGCACCTCTCAAATAAACAGTACATCAAACATGAAATATAACTTTACTACTCGTAATTTAGCGAAAGCTTTTCCAATTTTCGATTAAATTATTACAACAAAATACTTTTACTCATAGAGAAACAAGTGGAAGACGTATCACTGTTCCTGCATCGGATTCAGGCGGAAGAAACGCTCGGGCATCACCATTGTGTGGACCGCCCGGAGGACACGGTGTAGCATAAGGTGGATGTGTGCCCCGCTTGGGCGGAGCACTGTCGTGTCCTCGTGGAGGCAATCGGCGGCAGCGACCTTTCGCACCGGGCCCTGGTTCGGGCTATGGTCCGAAGCGAGGAGGAATGACAGTAGGTGGCCTCCTTTTGCGAAGTAGTAATGCTAGCGAAGGAAAGCTGGTGTGGTTTTAGTCAGTAAAAGTCTGACATGCCCTTGCGCCCCGTCCAGAAAGCGTGAAGTCATTGGACGATTTCCACCGTCGAAAAAAAAGTCTATAATCGTCTATAATCGTTAACATGAGGTTCTGTTGACGTTTGGTCGCTGGTTTGTTATAAAAATATGGCTGGGTTTAAATTTAGTCATTTTTTTCACAAAATCATTTTTTCTTTCTTTCATCATCTTTGTTCCCTTACCTTATCTTATAGTGGGGCTTGCCCTTTCTGCCAGCCGGTTCTCCCGCAGGAAAGTCAAAAATTATCTCAATGAATGAACCTATATTATTTAAAGGAATATACTCCCGGGATAAAATTATGCTATTCCAGGACATGATTTAAACCGTGTGCCAAATTCTTTCAAAGCCGTTCAACCGTTTAAGCGTGAAGGAAACTTTTGCCTTAATTAATTCTGATAACCTGACTGTCTCAAGAAGCTACTTTTATGGTATAATATAGGTATAATATCTATGTTACTAATTTAGCACCATCACCAATCGATGATGGTATTTCATTACCGGCACTATATACATCACAACAGAACATGAATATATAAAACACAATAACATAACAAGTAATACTTTACTGCAAATTTATCACTTGATCAACTAAACTCGTAGAAATTTAAATTAACCTAAATGAATTATTATAATTAAATTGAATTTGATTTTATGATTCAGAACGTCATAATTATGTATGTTGAAAATTCAATAAATTATTATATAAAATCGCTCAACTTGCTCTCAGTATCACATCAGAGCTCTAGATTACAAAGCTTAGAGTCAAGATTCATAAAAACCTTAAGATTTATAGGTCCCTAGTGGCAAACCCAATAGCTTTTATTAGATTTAAGCGATGCTCACACGTAAAATATTATGACAAATAGACCTTCCTGAAGAAAAATTGTTTTTATGTACCGAACTTTCTTAAAAAATCTTTATTTTATAAGAATTACTAACTTTTACCAGTAGCTTTGTCTGCGTGAAAATAGAAAATCCATAAATAAAATAAAAATATATTAATACATTTTTTTAACATTAATGTGGACACAACGATCATTGTACCTATAGTCGTGTCAATCAATGGCTCAATAGCCAAAAGCCACAATCAACATTTTAGGAGGCCCTCATTGGGTCGCTTCGCTTGCATTATTACGTGGTTTCCTTCTCTGAAGCTCTGATTGTCGGTAACTATGGCCCTGTTCCCGATACCGGTAGGATATAATATTTTCAAATTGTTTTTTTTTATCTATTTTTATAAGAAATATTTAATAAAAAACTTATGTAGATAAATTAAATAAAGAATAATAATACGCACTTTATTTTGCACTAACATAGTTCGAGATTGGATATGATTCTAGTTGTGTTGTATCTCGTAGTTCAGCGTGCATAATAATAATAATAATAATAAATCGTTTATTTGCGTAAATAAGGTACAGAAGGTTGACAACATAAATGAAATAGATCTCTTATTCTGCCTTTAATTTCGGCGTGCAAATATAAAGCATAGCAAAATTTTTTAAATTTTAAATTAAATTAATTATTGATTAAAATCATGCACTCGTTAAATAGATTTCCGTTCCATTAAATTGTATTGTTGTATTAAGAAATGTCAATATAAAAACGAAAACTAATAAAAATAATAATCACAAATGTCAATAGTAAACATGTCAATAATAATCCTGTCAATAATAATCATGTCAATAACAAACATGTCAATAATACCCATGTCAATTATAATAATCATGTCAAAACTTACAATTTGTAACCTAAAAACTCATGTACACTATAGAAACATTTTTCAATTAAAAACCTCGTCAAGCTACTTTTAAATTTAGAAAAAGGTAACGTTTTTATAGAATTTGGTAATT
This sequence comes from Mythimna pallens, assembly GCA_961205895.1. NCBI lineage: Eukaryota > Metazoa > Arthropoda > Insecta > Lepidoptera > Noctuidae > Mythimna > Mythimna pallens. Next base: position 15,633,245 of record OY540834.1, read on the forward strand.
TATTATACATTTTTATACACATAATATAACTACTGTTACCTGTAAATGTGAGATTTGTCCTCGGTTGAAATAACTTATTAGTGTACATAGATCGTGGAGCATAGTAGCTTGTCGCCTGCTCGAAAAGTCTCTTGTGTTTAAAAACATACGTCTACCTCTTGGCATACGTCTCCTCAAAAATTTTCCACTCGGTGCTGTCTCACGCTGTTCTTCTCAATTATGTCCAGCCGTGAATGTATCAACACCTTATGTCCCATTCAATTTATTTAAAATTAGCTGACCCGGTGAACTTCGTACCGTCTTATAGTAAGAATAACGCCATCTACTGGCATTACCAAAACAGCATAATTGATATTATAATGACATTTTAATTAGAGATGGCGTTGTATATGGATTTTTTTTCTCAAATATTTCATGACAAAAATTAGCCATATCGGTCCAACCGTTTCTGAGTTTTAGCGAGAGTAACGAACATTTATTCATTTATATATATATATATATATATATATATATTATGGATAACATAATGTGTTTCTCCCCAGAACAGGTAGAAAGTTTACAATACACTCACATTTTGCCATCGTAAGTCTTATGAAAGTATACACACTTACAGTTTTAATATTGAGTTATTAGACAAAACAGTATTCATATTAAGTAAGTTACTGCACTATATCGTCTGATCGTAACATTTGACACGAGTTTATCAGCAATCCAATCACTAAAAACAATATCATGTTCACACAGCCCATTGCACGATACTATTACGGGTCAGTCGACAGCCTAATCTCTAAATTAATTTACGCTGAAGCTCTAGCAATACTAATTACACTAGCAACGTCGTAATGCCCCATTTGGCTGTAAGTGTTGAGCTAAGGATGGCTTCTCGCGAGTGACGTAGGAGTTGATTTAATATGGGATGATATGTTATGACAAAGTATATTTGTAAAGGAAATTACCACTAACAAAGTTTTAGAGCGTATTATGTGTGTCGTTAACACGAGAAGAAGATCTTAACTAATATTTTTCGATCCAGCAGGACCACTCGAGTTAGATCGAAAACAATAGTGATATTGCTTTATTTGTTCAATGTACCTCACTAATTTACTGACAAGATCCAATGTACTTCAACTATTTTGATAGAAGTTACAATTAATTGCCTCATCCATCCAGCGGAGCCCTCGGTTCTATTACGGAATATATAAAAATAATACTGACCGTAACTTTAAACAAAACAGGAGAAATATAGCAAAAAAAAAAATTGTCTGCCCAGCAGGGCCCTTTGTAATTTAAATTCATACAGAATAGTACAAAAAATCACACTATTATCATGACGTATTACCAATATACCTTGTAAAGTAAATTCGTGAGGTACCTACATTGAACAAACAAAGCAATGCCACTAGTTTTTTCGGTCTCTCGAGTAACCCCGATAGATCGAAACACATTCTTAACTGAGATTGGTATAAATTTTCCATAAACTAACTGTTATTGTCATTCAGGTAGGCAGTTGTTACATGTGCAATTGTAGTTTTCGCATACATCGGGTAATACTTGAAGTTAGGTCCACTTCTTTTCACTATTTGTTGATAATGGGCGAGATAGGTCGATTCAATTTCTTTATTGCAATTACAATGGTATATAGTGCAAGAAATTTAAGTTACATAAATTCCAAATTATTATCGAACTTAGTTTGTAAGCAAGAATAATATACTTAATGAAAATGTAGGAACAATTTCTTTGAAAACGAACGATCATATTCTGTATCATAAACTGGTTGAATTGGCGTAGAATGTAACTAGGTACGTGCGAAAGATTGTGCAGGGATTTAACCATTGGATAATCGCTAGCTTCGAAAATACGTATTACTGAATCTAGGGTTTAAAATGGTTTTAATACGACACCAGACGATAAATATGAATTTTATCCAAACAAATTTTAAATATATAAAAGTATCCATAATGTCAGTTATCCAAGGGTAGTCCAAAAGAAAATCCCGGGGTCCTGAAACGCAAGGCAAAACAGATTTTAGTCAGTAAAAGTCTGACACGCACTCCCGATCTGCCCTGCTGCGAGAGAAGTCATAGAATGTTGGCCTACTATATAAAATAATCTGCCTATTACACTTTTACGGTAAAACTGTTGAAACGAAAACGATAAGATTTCGTAAATAGTAAGTTTCAACGACACAGGCTATTTTTTTATCTAGTTTCAATTTCGCGTCCCTTATAACCAACAGCGTGTATGTTGGTTATTAGGGACACGAAATTGAACGAAGAAAAATTGGACGAAGCCACTGGCAGAAGATAGTACCCGAAAATTCAAAGTCTTGGTGTTACTGTAACGAAAACAATTTAAATTGTTTCGAACTAGTGAAAATACCGAACATAATAAGTTCTCCTCGGTACCTACTTTTATTGTTTTACTGAGTATATAAATGTTTCGAGACAATTCTTGTGTCATAGCGTTTTTTTTCGGTGGGAAAATCATCTAAAGATCTCTCGCTCTTGGGCGGAGCGAGAGATAGTGTCAGACACTTAATGACTAAAAACCCACTCCTGTTCTTTCGTTGCCTTTCGTACCAGGGCCGAGTCACCCATTCAGAAGCAGACCCTTGGTCCCAGTAGGTTTCGACTTGGGCTCGGTCCAGACGCTTACTGGATGGTCTAACGGTGAGCTACCCATTGCTCGCTGTCCACAAGCCCGCGCCTACGGTGGCCGGTAATCGGGATTGGATGGGTCGTGAGGACCGTTGCCTCACGCGATCGGCCGCCTCCTTTGCTAGCATTACTGCGTCGCAAAAGGAGGCGACCGCCTCTCCTCCTCGCTCCGGACCATGTGTCTTAGCATCAGAATTTTTTAGTAATTTTAGAAACAATAGCCCTTTAACCTTTTTTTTGGTCCCCTAAGAGTATGAAAGGGTATACCTTGGTAGATAGGTTCCAAAATTCATAAATTATATTGAGGTAACCAAGTGTCCTGTCTTGTCTTGTCTTGCATAAAAGGTGCTAGACAAGACGACGTTAAAGGGCTATTGTTTCTATTATTCCAGTGACATATAATATATGCCACTTGAATAATATTGCAAAAAAAAATTACAATGTAGAACTTTATTCGTAAATCCTGTGAGGAAATAGACTCTTGATATTGTGATACTGTAGGAGATTGCGCAAACCGTAATTAACATGCCCATTAGAAAAATATACTTTTAATGAATTGTACAAGTTTATTTTATTACATGGACACAGTTCCCATCGCTTATAGGAAACAATGTACAAAGCTACAATAGTAATATTAAATATAAATAATATTCACCCTTCGTTTATTGCAAGCCTTGTCTGAGGACACAGGGTAATTGAGCGCTTCTATTTCTGCAGCTAAGGGATAGAATAGAACATAATACAAATATATTTTTATTACTCACTATACAAAATAAATGCGGCATAATTAAAAAGAAGGTATAGCAGAAAACTGTAGTAGTGTGGAGGTCGCGGATATTATGATAGAAAAAGAAGAAGAACGATTATTTCTTGTCAGTTATTGGTTAGAAAAAGTTCCAGGACTGCCAAAAATATAAAGCACTGAAATGTTTTAACACCATTAGCATCGTATCCCAGGACTGCCCCCGACAATACATTGTGAACAGTAAATTTCAAGTACAATAAATCAGATCGAAATTCGGTAGTTTATAATTGAGTCGTCTCTTATTGAGGTGGAAGAGTTTACTATATCACTCGTATCATTCAAAGCTTATGGAGTTTGCTATAAACCCAGTGATGTACATCGACGGTTGAAAGGCTAATTGATCTAAGCGATATATAAAAAAAAATTGAAACCTGATTCAAACGACGGAGAAAAATTTACTGATTCCGAATATGTATATATTGAAAAAAAATGTCGTTTAGATCAATTAGCTTTACAACCGTCGATATGTTACCGGCAATCTGTATCACCCGGTTTTCTATACAATACCTAGGCAATGTATAGAATATCTAAAACGTGTAGGTTATGCATGAAATATTATTTATTTTATGCATTGCCGGCGGACCATCAGGTACCCTATACAATCCCTAGGAATTGTATACATTATCCAGGTAAAGTATCTAATGGACAATATATTCATAATATTTCATACATTGCCTGGCCGCCCCAGGTATTCTATACATTGTCTAGGTATTGTATAGAATACCTACATTTATATTACAGGCATAGTGACTTATTTAAAGTGAGTATCTTGGATCGAAACCCAATAACTGTTTTGTGACATCAAACTCTTTTTATTTCCTATTGCGGTTTCTTTAAGTAAGAACCGAAAGATATTAATACGGTTATCAGAACCCATCACACGTTTTCATATGTTTCACGGCCTTACAAAATGCCACCAAGATACTCGTGCAGTAGAAGAACTAATAAAAAAGTATACATTTTTATTCAAGCCGCGTCCCCAATAAAAATATGAAAAACCAAAACAAAGGTCACCACTGGGGCCAGACACGTTGTCGCCAAATGTGGCATTAAGTTTGGCCGAACCGAGGATATTATCGCAAGAATATAATGGAACTTATTTTGTAGCAGTTTTTATTGTTTATCGTAGATTTATTGGTAGGAGAAAATTAAATGTAAGATAAACCTGACCCATTTAGAATGTTGTGCACACCACAATTATGGCGGTAAGTTCCCTCTTTGAGGCGTGGTTGGAAAGACCTCACGGCATCCTTACCTTCCGTATGACACAGGTTCTCACCGAACACGGTATCCTCTCTGGATATCCTATCTGGTGCAGAAGTTCCTGCACCAGATTCGTGCGGAACCGGAGGGCACGGTGGAGCACACGGTAGAGGTATGCCCCGCTTGGGCAGAGCACCACTGTGTCCTCGTGGAAGCGATCGGAGGAGGTGATCTCTCACGCCGGGCCTTGGTACAGGCCATGGTCCGGATCAAGGAGGAGTGGCAGGCGGTCGCCTCTTTCTGCGAAGCAGTAATGCTAGCAAAGGAGGAGGCCGACCGCGCGAGGCAACGGTCATCTCGCCTTAGACGCCGATTCCGATCCCGATTTCCGGCCACCGTAGGCAGGGGCTTGCGGACAGCGAGCAATGGGTAGTTCACTGTCCGACCGTCCGGTAACCATCCGGACCGAGCTCAAGTCGTCGACGGCGCGTATTGTTCTACGCGCGCCTCAGGGAGATGTCAGCAAATCGTAGGGGCCCAGCAAGTTCGAAGCCTACTGGGGCCACGGGTACTGTGCAAGTGAAACCTGGGGCCCTGGGACAAAGGCAAAGAAGGAACAGGAGTAGGTTTTTACATAGTAAAAGTCTGACACTATCTCGCGCTCCACCCAAGAGCGAGGGATGTCATAAGAAGATTTTCCCACCGAAACCCATTTAGAATGTTTTAAATATTTTGGTAAACTACGTTACAATTATGGTCTTCATCTAAGTTAAATCGATTATACGCACAATGAAATATCTTTATTTCTTTTTACTTTTTACAGCTATATTTACAGACAGTATTGCTATCAACCAAAAACACATTTTTAATGTTTATCATATCTAACATTATAACACTTAAAAAAAATTAAAAAAATATAATATAATTACTAGCGGTCCATAAAGACATTGTCCCGCCTGTAAACTATCATTTCGGCAAAAAATAAATAAATTGAAAACCATATTGCAGCGCCACCTACCGGTTTCAATTGTAAATTTAAACTATCTAGGGATCCACTCGAATTATAAACATTAAATGTTCATCCAAATCGGTCAAGTAATCTTTATGTAAGCTTATGGTAAGCTTTATAATCTTCCATTCTTACTTACTACTCTGTAATAAAATTGAGCTACCAGTACTGAGTGGACCCCTGCAGTGTTCCCAAGATCTTTTTAAGTTAAGATGGTCACATGTATTACAAAATTATAAGCATAATATTACGCTTACATTTCATTACATTGCTTATATTAATTCATCCTAAATGCAACGGATTTTGATGCAATTCAATTCAATTTTTTTTTTCACATTGACCTATATGGGCACTTATAAAACGTCAGAAGCTAGTGCACGGTTCCAAGTTAGTTGTTTTTTACAGAAAAGAACTGGATAGTAACTCCATGGTTCCTCTTTTAAAAAAAGTGGTTGATGTTACAATATTTCCATATTACAGTATTAATAGATGATATGTAAGAACAGCGTAGACCAGTCAATATTGTACCCAAAAGAACAATAAAAATAATCATAATAAAAAAGTTAGAGTAAGAGTTATTATTATTATTCATATTATAAAAAAGAGGGTATCCAAAAATAAGCAAGAAATGTATGAATAATTACAACTATCTATAAAAAATAAATTACTAACGAATTTAAGGTAGTTGAAGTCTAAATAATTTAAAAAAATATATTACAAAAGCAATATTGTTAAAATAAATAATTATGAATTAAAAAAAGATGGAAGAACAGTTAATAGACACAATATTAATGAGTTACCAGGGGGCCACATGTGCAGAAGTAGTCATTGCCAAACAAGCGTGTCTTCGACATAGTCTTCAAATGCTGATTTGGTTAGGACACGCTTAAAGTTACACTTAGTTTTGAATTTTGCCTCGCTAAGTTCAGTAACCGCATTTGACAGCTTGTTATAAAAGCTTCCCTTCTGTTTACTAAGAATGACTTGCTGGTCTTAGCTAATCTCCATTTGGGTAACACGCAGTTTTCACTAGTACAAAAAACAATAAATGAAGGAGGTTTTTGTGTATATTTTGCTCCTGTGCAAAGCCAGGGTGGGTCACTAGTGAAGGACAAGGTAGACAAATAGTACATCCACATTTCACTATGTAACATGGGGCACGCCTATTTTCATAAACCAGATACTAATTCAGCTGCAGCTCCAGGTTTCTGCAGAGATATTTCAAATATAAAACCCTAATAACACTTTTCCCCACCCGTTTATATTATTTTAGATGTAAATTGTTATTCTAAATAACATAAAGAATTTTATTTACATTTAAACAGAAAGAAATAAAAATACACACAACTACATTACAACATTACATTACAAAGGATTATAAATTAAAAATCATTACACATTAAAATTAAATTGAAGTCAAAACAAAATTATAACGTTAATTTATTGAAGTCATTATGCTCAATATAAGCGTTAGCGATCACTAGAACAATGAGGCAGTCAAAATTACTACACTAGATTATATCAAGAGAATATATCTCGGTATAATATTTAACTAGTATCATTATTTCGAGATATATTCCCATTTATACGTACCGGAAGACGCAGCGATGGAAGGCCTCTCACAAGGTAGACCGATGGCACAGTGACGGTCGCGGGAATCCAATGGATGCGAGACGTATAGGACTGGTCGTTTCGGCGACACTTAGGGAAGGCCTATGACAAACAGTGGACGTCTTTCTGCTGTAATGATGATGACGGTGATCATATGTGTTAATTTAATTTAACTTATTTTTTAATTTAATTGTTTGTTTGTTTATTATACTTTAATTTATAATTTATTTGACTTTAATTTGTAATTTAAATTTTTATTTATTGTTGACTTCAAATTATTTGCAATATTTCAATCTATTTTATTAGTTTTTAATACTTTCAATTCACTTTAATGTGTAGTGATAATAATGTGTGTGTGTGTGTAATGTGTGTGTGTGTGTGTTTAATGTGCTTGACTTATTTGAATCTATTTTTGTATTATATTATTGTTTTATTTTAAATTGATTATACTTTAAAATTATGTAATGACAGATTATATTTTTCAAGGCAGCAGTATCATGGTGATCGCTATGTACGCCTTAATTGCGCTGGCTAATAAAAAGGCCCTAAACACAAGTTAAATCTTACATTGAATGCCAGAGTTCATCGAAAACGTTTTTCTTGTCACAAACCAAAGTTGTAAATAGTGTTGTTGGTTCAAACTTAATATTATAAAAATATTACTTTTTTAAAATTTTCATGTGTGTTATTATTCGCTATTGTTATTAAGATTTTCCTTTTATGTAAAACGTATGTGATGTGGCTGTACTAAATTAAATAAATAAATATGTGTTACTTCAGGACATTTTTTACCCGTCAGCTCATCTAAATATACACATACACACACTCATATACATACAATCTTTCCATAGTTTAAATAATTAATTAAAACTATAGCACTTTCCCTTATTCAGGTACCTTTAACGTAAAGAGCTTTTACTGGTGTACCCTAATGAGTTTAACGAAGTATCTACCGACAGTGTAGTACCTACCACGGGTTGTCATTCAATGTCAAAAAGGTCAGAATTTTCTTTGATCTTAGATGTAATCAAAGGACTATTTTCACGTGAGTTGGTCTTGAAGACTTTGTACCGAATAAAGGTAGGACCTAAAATTATTTGGAAGAAATTCCTTTTAGATGGTTATGTGACTCAAGATTACTCGTTGCTAATGAAATCTTGTTTTAATTCAAATAGACATGTTGTTTTGTTCTAGTATATGTGTGTTATAGTTCACTTGTGAAGACCGGTTGGTGTTGGATGTGTGAGTATTGTGAGTAGGTTCACGTGCGCATTGTTTCTGTGTGCATATTTTTACCAATTTTTTAGGGTTTTGTACCCGAAGGGTGCCAACGGGACCCTACTTATAAGCCTCCGCTATCCGTCCGACTGTCAGTCGGCTGTATCTCATAAATTGTAAGAGGTAGAGAATGAAATCTTCCCAAAATGTTTATTTTTAAGTTGCCACTACAACAGCAAATAATAAAATTGAATTAAATAAATAAAAATTAAAGTGGGTTCCCATTTAAAATCTGTTATTTTGTCAGCCTTTTTTTGCTCGTATTTAATATGTAGTATAGAACCATATCATATTTAATAGGTTTAAGTGAAGTATAGAACCAGATCATATTATTATGATTATTTTTATTGTATAGACTCGCACACGGCGAGTCCGATTAACACTTGACCAGTTTTCATGATATTAAGCACTCCATGATTACACACAAACAAAAAAGTGTATATGACCCAATGCACATTTGAAACTGACCGGTTGTCGTTAGATAGAACAACTATATACTAACATATATAGGTCAAACAACTTTTTAAACTTGTTAAGATGCGAGTACATTATGACAGTAAAACCATCATGCCTATAAAGTAATTTTAGTAACCAACTCTTTTCCAAAAGAAATTTCCGGAAGTATCAAAGTCTAAGAACAATCTTTTTGGAGCATAGCCAAAGGTCTACATGAAAGTCCGTGTCTCCCATGTAAGTGTTTTTATGGAAAACAACAAAAATATTTTCGAATCTGGCTTAAACATTGTTTAAAAATAGTCGTAGACATTCCAGTTTTCATGTCTTCGCACTTTTTTTCACGAAAACGTCACGAACCCAGTAACCTTCCAAGTGCTTTTAAGGAAGGTTTTTTATTATGTTTTGCTCCTTCGGCACGAGAAGTCGAGATCTTTGTATTTACAGTCCAGGCTCTGAGAGCTAATAAAGTTGCCAAGCCAAGATTTCAATTTAAGCTCGTAAGTATTTAGATGTTTTTAGCTTGCTAAAAGAGGGTCAACAATAATTAGTTTTTAATGTTCTGTAGCTTCTCTTTAATTTAAAATGTCAACTGAGACTTAAGTTTTGAAATCTATAGCAAAGTTGATAAAAAGGTCGGCTTTCTTTGATAAATTATTACAGGAATTTAATTTAAAGTGGAATTTATATTACAAAATCAACACAGTCATCAGTCACATTCTCATTGTCTTTTACAACAATCAATATTTCTAGTAAATTGAATGTATCCTTGGCAATGGTTCTTTCAAGTTCATCCCTTCAATCTATAAAAAGGTCCAAGTTTATAGATAGACCTTCACGGACTGATGTGTTGAAGATACAAAAAGAAGTACTCACTATTTTATAGGCGCATTCCACTTCTCCATCAGATGGATCAATCTACTTAGCATTAACTTCCGAATATATCTCGTATCTTGAACAAAAACAAATTTATGGGCGCCAGTAAAATTTCGCTTCTGGATCCCTTTTCCCTTATTGGTGTAAGGGCGTGTACAACTTCATATACCTACTGTTTGGCCAGTGTTAAGACTACAGAGTTATTTAACGTGTGTGTTTTTGTTAGTCCATTATTATTTGTATTTTGTTTTCTATTATAATTAATAATAATTAAACTGATTGCGTTATTTTTCCCAGTTCCGGAATGCTACCAATTTTGTTATAACAGAATCTTGAATAGTTTTTCATAATAATTAACACAAAAGAGGTTATAGTATGAAACGATAAAAGTTTCTTCACCCTTGACACGAGACCTTATTTCCTCCAGGAAATTGACAGAGAACTCGCCACCAATCTGAGGAAAAGTTTCGATTGGAAAAATATATCTCCAGGAAAAGATTCCAAAGACGTGTCTTGTCACGCACGCTCCACATATGACCTTTTATTTTTCCTTTTTAAACTACGACGAAGAATACTTGGTATCATAAAATGTTTTTAAGTAACACCATTTCAGACTGGAGCACTTAGTCTCTAGGCAGTAACACAAATGACTTCCAACGGAGCATTTGAGTTCAATTAGATTCTCAGTTTAAAAAACTTAAACTATTTAAAATGTTACTCGGCTTATAAAATACAATGACAAATTCTCAAAGTAATCTTAGAAGCTAAGAAACGTAATTATTTCTCTGAAACGTTTACACACTTAATTTTGGTAATTATACTACACCAGTCCTCATTATTTAGATATTTTAACAAAGACATAATTATAAGAAAATTAGTACCCTACCTTTCCTTATTTTTCTGTGAAACAAAAATTTGTAGCTTTTATATATTTAAACTTTATGTACAATAATGGTACTTAAGCAAACTAAATGCAACAAAACATTCTCATCATCTTCGGGTTTATATGCTATGCTTTAATGGAATTTCAAATTTTGTTCCAGATAAAACATGAAGATAAGACAGAAACTGGAAATCCAAACCAGCTTTAGAAACTTATGATGGTGGTACAACTGATAACCACAATCGGAAAATTTAAGGAACTCAAGTATTATGCTTAATAAGGACAAACCCCAAGAAAGTCTGAAGACAGTGTACATCATATGATCTAAATGCCTTATTTAAGAGAAAAGTGCGCTGCCGACAGGCGCCGACTATGTTTGACTCGACCAAAGGCGCACTACTCGTAGCGCCATCTTTATCCAACAGCTCCTGTTGGCTGAACGGCAAAGGTTGGCCTTCGACATTCCCTGCACCAGCTGACATTTTAAAAGCATTCTTCATATTTGCACTGTCTATGACAATTGTTTTTGGCAACTTGGTTCTTATTTGTGTCCTGAATAATAGGAGGTATATCAAGTATATCGATAATCAGGTATGTTTTGGCATATTCACTAACATTATTTATTTTACCAATATTAATTACCTTTTTCAATGCAATGTCATTTGCAAGCACTTGTTTAACCGTGTTACTGTATACCGAAACCGTTTCGTGATACCATTTTAACCCAACAGTAAATATGTTAAATTTTCCAAATGGACTTGTAAATATTTTGTAGCTATTTCAATATAATTTACCCCCATAATGGTTAGCCCATAATCTCTCTCAAATTTCAAACAGCCAATTATAATAAAACCTTGCTTGTGTCTGAATAATTGCTTGTCAGATAATAACAATGCTAGGCGACTGAATAATGGTAGAATATTACTAGGTTCTACCTAAGTTATTTGGCATCATAAGACATCTTTCTTGGTCATTAATTCCCAATGATAGTTCTCAAGGAAAGTAATTTATGTGGTGCCATATTTTACAGCCAAGATACTTACTGACCTCCCTCGCACTCAACGATTTATTCACGGGAATCTTGATCGCTCCAGTAGCCCTTCTCCCGGCTTTGTATAAGTGCTGGCCATACGGAGAGATATTCTGTCAAATTCAGGTATGTAACTTCTGCAATAATAAAGTTAGATTGTTCTAGATTTAAATTCGCCCCAGTTAAGATATATGCACATAATTTTATTATTTCTATATTCAATTCTGTGGTAAACTAACTTTAGTCTTATAACACTGAATAAAGTTTGTCTTGCATTCAAACTTAAATAGTAAACAGAAAATGAAATGAGTACACTAAAATTACTTTACCCATCAAAATTTCAAGAGAGTTACTTAATTTAGTTAGAGCTAGGCAAAGTTACGAGGTCCTTGCAAACTTTGTTTAAGCAAAAGATGAAGAGAAAATGAGTAAAGTTACCTCGAAGGAAAAAAGTTCGCAATTCGCAAAGCAAAGTTAAATGGTAATCGGATGTCAAGTATAAATTGGTCTATTAAACTGTTGATGCTTGATGATCATTGAGAACGATAGCTTGGTGAGGGTTAATGAAATTCGATGGATGTGAGATTGACAGGATCAGGAGAATTATCTCCAGCAGTAGCCGTTTGGTTTGGAACGCCAAATTTGATTTTGCAAAATTCGCTAAAAACGTGTAGAACACAAATAACACACAACATTTATAAACATCAAGACGTTTACTAAAGAAAAAGATCTGAAGGCCTTTAGTTACAAGATCAACTTTACAAAAGGGTTATTGTTGACGTTCCGACGAAGCGGCGATCCGTGAACAATAAAATTTCTAAAACTTCTATGAAAGCACATAATGCGGTATCAGCTAATGGTTTATAGTGACCCAGCATAAAGTAGGGATGAAGTTTAAGCTTTGTAGGCGACGCCCGACGCTGACTCGTTATTCCTTTTACGAAGTGGTGCTTTTGTTTCGTAGATCAAGGCTATTTAGATGCCCACCAATGTTTCCTCATCTTTGACGTGACTTGTTTCTCAATTTATTTATATTAAAACCAGTTTGTTTATTTCAGGCTCTCCTCCGTGGTGCTGTGAGTCAACAAAGTGCCGTTATATTGGTTTGCATGGCCATCGACAGATATTTGTACTTGTTGCACCCTGACACTTATCATAAACATTCAAGTAAAAAGGTAAGTGGACGATGGTTTTGATATTGCTTACACTTTGTTCCTCATTTTTCTTATACTTTCAGTTATTTCTGTCAGCTTCGGGGACATATTCCGTTCTTTATTGCTTTAATCTTACTCATAACCAGATCTACACACAAGCGTTCTTTAACCATATCTTAGACTACCGTACCTCGGAAAGTAAATTTTTATGGAACCAAGTCCCAGTAAAAATGTAGTTGGAAATATTAGCTTATCTAAAATTAAAATCACTTCACGTTAGAAGTTAAGCGTTTAAATATTTGATTTATTTTACAAACTTGTGCGTCCATTAAAGAGCTTTATTTGGGTTCACATATATATACACTTGTATCATTCTCCGAAATCTCTCTTTGAGCGACTTAGGAAGTTGCTCAAAGTATCGGGGCTAAACTTACTTAGGTGCAAAGGGTAGTTCAGAACGTGATTAAAATGAACTTTTTCGTGCTTCAAAATAAGATGTTTTGTATAATTTATTAGGTTTATGCTGAAACTTTTAGTCTTGTATTCAAAATCAGTTAAAGCTGACTTTAAAAAGATTTAGAAACCTTTTTATTTATATTTTTACGGTGACAAATGTTGTAATGTTTTTGTATGAGAATAGCAAAATGTTATCACTGTCCTGACAGCTGATATTTCAGTAATCTCGAGTGTTCAGATTATTCATAACGTGGACGTAAATTAAGTTCTGGGGGTCACTAGACTGTATAAAATATACTAACAGTACAATTTATATTTTATTGAGGTCGAAAAGGACGGGGTTATTTTATTGAATTAGGTAGGATTAAGTATATAGGAGAGTAGTGGTGGCCGAGTGGTAACGGCCCCGACTTACGAGTTGTAGGTCGCGGGTTCAAACACAGCCAGGCGCATTACTTTATGTAATTTATTTCATCACCACTACTCTTAAAACGGTGAAGGAAAACATCGTGAGAAAACCGGCAAGTCCTAGAACCAAAAATTTCGAAGACATGTGACTGTGTAATTCACCAATCCGCACTGGGCACGCGTGGTGGATTACGGCCCATTCCCTCTCCTAGAGAAAGGAGGCCTGAGTCCCAGCAGTGAGAACAATTAAAGGCTGATTATGCTATGCTATGCTAAGTATATATGAACCTGTTCTTGAACTGGAAGCTAATAGGCAAATTATGTAGAGGAATATAAAATTGGTAGACATTATGATACGTTGAAATATGTTTTTTTTTTTTTATCTTAAAAAGCTTTTATGGAGGGTACTGGATGCAAGAAACAAAGGGCTGGTTTACATACTGATGCTTGTGATGCTTTTGATTAATTGTGATTAACGTATATGGTAGAAAAAATTATGATAAAGCTATCAGTAATAAAAAAAAAAGTTTCTTTGTACACAGGGTTGCGTGTTAGTAATAAGTATAACTTGGATACTATCAGTATCCTTGTTTGCTATCATGGTGCTACCAAGATCTGGATACTATTTCAACTCAACTGGACTCATGGCTTGCGATGTCTTCCATAGTAGAGTGGCTTTCAGGTATGTATAAATTAATTGCTCGAGTGTAATGGAAATAAAAAACAGCCTCATTTAAAAATAAATATTTGAAACTAATAATAAGGCTGGTTATGTTTCGTCTAATACACATAAACGGCATTTGCATTGGCTCAAATAGCAACCATAATGGTTGAATACTGATTAGATACTGTATAAATTATCTACATCAACATCTTGAACTGCAAAATCATAATTATCTCATCACTTTTGATCTGTTAATAATAATATACTAATTTTTATTTGCTCAGTTAGTAGGGTCCATTACTTACCTTAAACTATGCGTGCAAAACAGTTTTATTTAGTTTGTATTCAATAAAAACATATAACATCTGATTACAATTTATTTACCATTTGAATATAAATTAATGTATTTAATAATTATGTGTAATATGTCAAATTCAAATAATGTTTCAAAATAAATATAAAAATTATTCACATTAATAATTACAAAATAATAATTATGTCAAATAAAAGTTATACAAGTTGATATCATTAATAATTATGTTATAAAATTGTTGCTATAAAATTTATAGAACCTTTCAATTACATCACACTAAAATTATAAAGGAGAAAATTTGTACGTGTATATGTATAAGGTGTGTGTGTTATGCTCAAACAACTGAACATATTTGGATGTCTGTTGCCACGGTAGCCTTTATCCTCGATTTACTTTGAATACTAATTCTACAATAGTTAAGCCAATGGCAGATGCTAGTATTTTATGACGTTGCATAGATTTAATTAAAAAAAACTTAATCTGTACCAGGATCCTCTCATGCTGCGCTTACTACTTTCCTACAACTATGGCTCTGATGTACTGCTACGGTTCTGGGTTCCACGTAAGCAAAACTAGAGGAAAGTTTGATCCAGAACCTTTAAGACCTAATGGAGTGCCTGTACCATGTGCGAAGACATCGCACGGTGAACATGAAGTAGTGGTAAGAAATCTTTTCTTTTTGAATTTATATCAATCTACTGCTAGGCATGGGCCTGTACAATAGCAGGTCATCTTATCTTAACAGACTCGAGCGTCCATCAAGCTTTTTACTTGCCACCATGATGAGGAGTGGTGGCCGAATGGTTACGGCCCCGACTTACGAGTTGTAGGTCGCGGGTTTAAACCCAGCCAGACACATTAGTTGCGTAATTTATTTCACCACATCACTGCTCTCAAAACGGTGAGGGAAAACATTGTGAGGAAACCGGCATGGCCGAGAACCAAAAATTCAAAAACTTGTGACATTCACCAACCCGCACTGGGCCGGGTGGTGGATTTAGGCCCGTTCCCTCTCCTAGAGAGGAGGCCTAAGTCCCAGCAGTGAGAATATTATAAGGATGATTATCCTATGCATAAGTATGCTAATAACCACCTCCACTTGTCAGTGTTTCCTACACTACCTTGCTAATTTTAGTGTCTTAACTTCGGAATAGGTTTATTATCATTATTATTTAGTTTGGTTTTCCTATCTGTATCATATAATCATCAATATTAGTTTTTTTCGAGGACTCCATATCAGTCTTACGAATTCAAAATACTATTTGGTTTTTTAACATATTTCCTAGGATTCCATTGTAAACAATTTTTGGAACGATAATATTAAATATTTATTTCCCTAAACAGGTCACGTAGCGTATATTCATAATTTACGAGAATACCTTCGTTTGCCTATCCGCTATATATCTCAATCCTTAGAAGAAATGTAAAACACAGTAACCATTCATTATACAGATAAAGTTATTTTTATAAATCAAGATGATAAATAAAATCTCGCTCACAGTAATTGTATCAAAAAGAATAAAATTATCTCGTGTGCGCAACCTTCCCTATCTTTTTGAAAACTTCGTTACTGATATACTCGAGATATGATATATTGTCTTTTCTTTTAAGTAAGGCTGACGCTCTCCCAGTTTCATTGATTTAAGTGCCGCGTTCTAGCGGAGATTGTATTAGATCGAATGAAACATTATTCTAGAATTACGACTTGACTTTATAATAAATCGGGATTGTTGTGAAGACTGGATTAGTTATTTTTCTCTTTTTTTTTTTAGTTGTAATAATGAATGAAGTTATGCAATTTTGCATTCTGTGAACGTTTTTCTGAGTTATGGAATGAGGCGTCATCAGTGTAAATTTTGTCACTATGGTACAGTCAACAATTTTGAAAGCTGCCACATCATGAGCTAATTTTTTTTACAGATGTTATAATACTATTAGATTCGATGTTTTCTTGAGCATTATAAATAAATATTTCCCTAGCAAAACACCTGGGATCAGTTTATGAGATACTGTCAGGGACTCGGACTTCATTTTCTATTTCTGACATGACCAAGGGCGCAAAATATTGCGTCATCATGAGTACAAATGAATACATGAGTAAACGTGAAAAAAGGCATCATAAATGCCTTTTTCACGTTTTATTATTATCAGTGTCTTTGTCCCACCTTCACTTTGCCGCCAGATTACCAAGCTATACTAGTTTATTTTTTTATGGGAAGATATCCAATATCTTCTCCCGCTTTATGGCGGAACGGGAAGTTTGCTGCGATGTAATACTCTTTTTCCTTATCAATAGAATTCAAGAGACAAACAGACAAAGTTTCTGTTCCAGCAAAAAAAAAAAAAACATTTTCATTCCAATTATAAATCTCTGCAGTGATTATACTCGTAAAGATTAAAATCACACAGATCATAATTTATTTAAAAGGTCGTTACCACAGCATAGGAAAACTTACGATTTAGATAATTTCAAACGAATTTGAAGCTGAAAGGGTCAGCTTTCAATTTTGTTGATAGTACACTAATAGACGTATTCTAGGTAAGTGATATAATGTTATAATGAGCACGGGATATTTCACTATCCCATGTTAATTCGATACGTTTTTTGACTTTATAATAACAGTATCCATAAAGCTCAAACCACTATCTTATCCAGCAGCAAACATTACTATTACAAATGATGACGATATAATTTTCTCCGGTACAGATCCAAGCACCAGTAAGACCACACAGTGTCAGTACATCACGGACTATGGCTGCGATGTCATTAGGTTTCATCGTTATGGTCACTCCGGCTACTATACAGGAAGTGGTTGCGGCTTGTACCGGGTGCAAGGTATGGATTTTTGCTTTGATATTGTTTGGACCTATTATATTCCTGGACACTATAGCTGCAGAATATATGTCATCTCAGGTTTATTGAAATCGATTTTTTTTGACTATTTTAGTATTAGTTTTTATAATTTTAATTATTTAAGTACAGGGAACCACTCTGTACTCAAATGCACATATACTTACAAATTTTAATTTACACATTTGTTGACTGTCAAATCATACACACACACACACACACACACACATCACACACATTCAACACATTTCACCACATCACATTTGTTGGTTGTCTGATAGATATCGCTGTTAGCGATAAGACCGCCTTTGTACCCATAGATTTAAGTTACCTACTCACACACACACGTGTGTATGCACGCACATATACTTACAACTTTTAATTTACAAATTTGTTTTGTAATGAATTACTAGAAATATTATTAGAAAATTATTATTAGATACTGCTTCTGCCTATAGTAGTGAACAATTTTCTTTATGAATTCACAGTAAATTCCCAAAAAAGAGTGTGACTTTCCACAAGAACATGTCATCAGCTGATTAAAATTTATATGATAATAATAACATTTATTTCAGACCACAATGAATCCATAGAATAGTGTTAGTTATATGGCTGGTCTAATTGTTTTACATATTCATTCACTATATATATATATTTACTTTCTTGAAAAAGTTGGTTATTTCTAAGGACAGAAACTGTAGGTTAAATGGTCGTATTTTAAATATATTTTTTCTCTATTTCTGTTACATTCTGTATTAACTGGCTTTCACATTATATACATATATCAACCCCAACCTAACCCCACCTGTTTGCTGGCTAAAAATGTGTTTTATGCAAAGTTGTGTATATCGGATTTGGCCATCTTATACCTATATTAAAAACTAGCTTCTGCCAGCAGCTTCACCCGCGTCAAAGTAGGTTTCTCCATACAAACTTTGGACCGCCGTTTCATCACCTTATGGGGTGAATTTTGAAAAATCCTCTCTTAGTGCTCGCCTACGTTGTAAAAGGAAACCTCATGGAAAATTTTACGCTCCTAGTCTAAGTACTTTCGGCTGTGCGTTGATATGTCAGTCAGTCAGTTTCTCCTTTTATATATATAGATAAGTAAGCATATGTAAGCACCTATGTTGAAAAGGTTTTATGGATAAAATAAAAAAGTCTTCAAAATTTTAAGAACAATTAGTTCTCTAAATAGATTAAAATCCACTATTAAAAAAATAAACTGAAATTCATAAACCGGTATAATTTTCGCCTGACCAAGGAGAAATATTGCTAAAAATGTTATTTTCCTTTGAAATTGTTATTTCGCTACTCTTGTTACTCAATAACAAGTGCCTAGATTATTATCTTCAAGAAGGAATAAAAATACAGTCTCTTTGTTTATTTGATCTTGATTTATTGAACATACAACAATATTCTTGTCAAACGAACTTTGCATATAAAATGATAATTTAATTTTGGCCGGATTTTATTAGTTGATTCTGATATTGTTTTTTTTTTAAACAGGTTCCACCTTCCCTGGATTTCATTGTCACATGGTTGGCCTTGAGCAACAGTTTTTGGAACCCATTCCTGTACTGGCTTTTAAATAGTCACTTTAGGAGGATTAGTCATGAATTGTTACAATACTATGTAAGTATCCTTTAAGAGTGTGAGTGTCTTCAGTAGTGATTGTGTCTTCTTAGTTTTTGATTTGGGTTAGAAAATTGAATAGTTATATTAAGTTCCATGAAAAATGTTGAGTTTAAAAACGTTTTGTTACAAATTGTTTTTAAATGTAAATAGGTATGTAAATTATGCCCACGCGAGCAGATAAGATATATTTCATACCGCGAATGATACTAAAATTTTATATTTCACAGGTCTGCTGTCGGAGATCAAAATCGTTCCCGAGTTACGAAAAACCTACAACAGGATGTTGTGGGTCCCCAGTCACATCTGATGGTCTGCATTCCAAAGGAGAATTTGAAGGTCTAGGAGAAAAATATTGGGGTGAAATTTTAGAACGCACTGTGTCATCTTCGTCCCTTCATGCTATTCAGAAGGCATGCCATCGAGATCCTCTGCGATGTTCCGGCTCTTTCAAAGCAACTGGCTGCCAAAGCAGTGCTTGTAAACAAGACCCCAGATACTTCGACGGCTATGGCCCTACAGATTACAGACACTTGGATAGATCAGCCTTTCAAATTGAATCTTGTTCTCGTCAGTGTAGAATGAAAAACTCAGATATGTGCCTCTTTAGACCAAGCCCTGGTCTGGAATGTGGTCGCTCTCGCTCCAATTTAAGCTTAGATGAAGGCAATTTCAACAAGACTTGTAACGGTAGGCATCCGGAGTTGTGAGAGTTCCGAAACTGTCCGATTTTCGGACATAGAAGTAATAGTATAAGTATGTACCCCGGAGTGGAACATTTTAATTCAAACATTAAGTGGAAGTTTGATGACTCACCTGGTGTTGACGATGATATGCAAAATTTAGAACATAATCTCGATAGAATACGCAGTTTAAGTCACGAAAGAAGCTTTAACGCCTACGGACTAAAAGAACACGACAATTTATTAGAAGTTGAAGTGAATGATATTGTAGAAGACGATTCAGATGATAACAAGGACTACGGTAACGGTTGTGTTCATGACATTCATGATGAAAAAAGTGATTACAGTGCACATAAATTTTCTCGTACTTCATCGCTATCTAATAGAGAACTTGACGTTATCAAAGAGAGCTCAAGGAGCTCGAGTGACACTGAAGTGACGTTAACGCGATGACTTCCGAGGGTAACCTTTGATAAGGCGGTTAATGTTGTACACTTGGACTTATCCCCGGAACATAGACATCATTGTAAGCAAACGTGTTTATTGTCAGTTAAAAGACATCCTTAGTTGTTTGATGGTTTAGAAGAGAAATAGGTTTAAGTACATGTGGACCAGTAGCTTCGGGTCTGATTTCTGTAAATGATTCAATAGTGTGTGAATGTGATTTATGGACGTTGAAAAACAATTGTGCCAAGAAAATAGACGTATAACTTTGTGATCTCCAACTACCTCTTTGGGAGACACGGATGTTTGTGTAAATATTTTTCCCTTAAGAATAGTATATTGTATTACGTAAATATTTATACTACGTATGAATAGGTACCGAGTGTTTTAGTAACAAATCAGGTAAAGGATGTTTTGTATTTTTTGTAATGGTCAAATTGGAGATTATGAAACTATACCTATACATAAACGTAATGAAAATGATTTTGTGTAGGTATTTCTAATTTTAATGTCTTATAAAATTAGTTCGTCTACTGTATTTCTTTATAACTTCATGTATAAAACTTTCACTGATACTAATGTGAATTTATTCTGTATGTAAATAATAATAAGACTGTTTGAAGGGAAATTCTTAAAGTTATTCAGATCGCACAATACTTTTCTTCTATACATAATGAAGTAATGATTAAAAACAATGTTGATGTCTACTTAAATATTAAATCAGCAAACGGAGAGAAATAAATTGTTTGTATAACTTTTGTGTTTCATTTAAATCGGAATAACCTACAATTTCACAAATATAATTGGATTGTTGAAAAAATCGGATTTAACTGTTTAAGAATTCTTTTTAAGGAAATATGATTTTATTCCAATTTGGTCTAAACAATAAAATAAAAAAAGATCAAATGTGTTTGAAAACTTACACGTTTTCGTTTCATGTTTTTTTTATGAATATAATTAAACGAATACGAATATTATTCACTCTAATACAAATCACACAAACATAAAATGATGGCACGATTGAAGCAGTGGTTGAGCAATTGGCTGCTGCGTTACGTGTTGTGGGTTCGATTCCCGCACAAAAAAATATTTATATGGCCTACAGATAGTTGTGCACGGTCTTAGTGTCTTGAGTACCTATGGGAATATACATGATTGTGAACGCATCCATGACACAGGAGTAATTTCTAGCATGGGGCAACCTAAAAAATAAATAACTGCATACAATCGAGTGAATACACGCCCTAAGATCACGAAACTTAGCAACCCAAATGCGGATATTACCTAATGTATAAACTTAAAGAACCCTCGTATATCTAAGTAGAGAAACGGAGTCGTGGCTGTGACATAAACATGATATAATCTGTCATGTCATACTCATTATACGTGCTCTGTTCGTGTAGATAAACAGAGCACAGAATCGCAGTACTGGTTGTGTTTGGAGTCTCCATCACTGGTAAGTAACTAGCTTCTGACAGTGGATTCACCTGCGAGATAATTTTTATTTATTTATTTGAAATACAGTATAAGCTAACAGTACTGGAACCAAAACACTTATAACTAGTAAGTACACAACAAAAATGGAATCAATTACAATTGTTATTAACAAATTAGTCATACAGAATAATAAATAATAAAAATGTAAAACCAAACATACAAAATAAAATGTCATAAAAAATAAAAATTGTCACATAGAATTAGATTGTCATATAAAATAAAATAAAATGGTCATGCAAAACATCAAGACATAATTGTCATACAGATTAAATAAATAAAAAAAACATGATAATCACAATTGTCATAAAGAATAAAATCGTCATACAAAATAAATTTAAAAAGAAAACATATTAAATAAATTTGTCAAATAAAAGTAATAGTCTCAAAGGAACTAACTCCGGAGATAAAATCATCTTATGTGCTATTCCAGGACATGGTTCATCCGTGCACCAAATTACACCTAAGTCCTTTGATTATGAAGATATAACAGACATATATTATACAATATTATACAACACTAGTGATAAATGAATTAGAAATAGGAATGAAAGTTTTTTTTTTTAAATCGGTTCAATAGTTTTTGTTTTTATTCATTACAAACAAAAATACGAATATACAAAAATAGGAATCATTCTCTTTACGATATTAGTATAGATGTAATTATAATAAACGCACATCCTGAAAGTAGTGTGTTCAGAATCAGTTACTGAATTTCAGCAATTTTTAAAGCATGTAATTTATTTATTGACAAAAAAATATAGGTACTTTTTGACAATAAATTAATTACCTGTTTGATTAATTCTTGATAAATCTTGTTTGTGTCACGAGCGTGTTTATGTGTGTGTGTGTGTGTGTGTGTGTGTGTGTGGTGCGTCGGTTCCCATATTATTTGTCTAAAATTACGATAGCTAATTTCTTTAAAAAACCACTACATAAGGGCATTTAAGTAAAATTTCGCTGCTAGAATTATGATTGTCACTTCATTTTCTAAGTAGGGTGTAGATTATTCCAATTACTTGTTATATGTACATGGTCACCGGAAGATTGCGAACACCGTAAGATTGTAAAATTTCGCTATTTTTTCTAAATAAGACACGGTGATGTTAAAAACTAATGAATTTGGATGTGATTTACCGTATAAAAAATAATTTTTTGAATAATACACGTATATCGATAAATTATAATGTAAGAAATATTTATTAGATAAAATCGTACGGAGTCTATAATTTTCCGGTGTCATATATAATAGAGTGATATTTGTGACCGCGCAATGTTGCCAGAGCACAAGTTTCTGAAGTTGCAGTCAGGATTGTAACGGACTGCCAATTCCTATAAGTGGTGACAATCAAATTCATGCTTGGTTTTTATGGAAAGCTCTAAGTACTTTATGGGAATTTACAAGAGACTATTAGACAAACATCCGCACCGAATTCGTATAATGTAATTATAATATGCAGGTATGGGCGTTATAGTTGGTTCATGTCTCAGATAGACATGGTCAAATTATATGTATAGCTTTTGTCAGCGATTTAGCCTGTGTGAAATTAGATAATTATCAAACGGAATACTCCTACAACGTGGACCGATGACTTGGTCAGGATTACAGGAATCCGATGGATACGAGACACACAGGACCGTTTATTGTGACGACACCTGGAAGAAGTTTATGTCCAACTGTGGTCGTCTTTCGGCTGAAATAAAGAAGAAGAAAGAAAAACAGTTTATTTACGCGAAATGACACAATTTTAAAACTAACTCACAAATATAATCAATAGATAGGGAAGATACGCGTCACATCCGCGCAAAATTGAAACGAAACGAAACGAAAAAATGACGAACGAACGTATGAACGAAATAGTGATGATGAACATACTTCTGGGATAAAAAGTCTCCTATATTGCATAACATGGTCTATCCAAATAATAGTGTGCCAAAAAATCCGTTCAGGTGTTCGAGCGTGAATAAAAAAGAAATATACTCACATACACTCACAAACTTTCACTTTTATCATATTACAAAATCTGTGATAGAAAAACATCGTAAGCGACAATTAGCGTTTTTTGTCGGAGTGGTTTTTCTTTTCCGCAATCATAAAAGTATTTACGAAAATATGTTAATTGCAAATATTGTATTAGAGCAGTAGTTATATGAATAGCTAGATATTTTTTTGACTTTGGAAAAAGGTGTTTTCACTATATGGGACCATTTCTTTACAGTAAACTGAACAAGAAATCTAATTTAATACCTTTGACAAAATCGAAATGCAAATCTCACATCAAAACTTACCTTAAAGATCTGAATTACGATGACACAGAGAAACTACTAACTATTTATTAACACTATAAACTACTTGTTACACTCTATCATGATAATGCTATCAGTTCTTGAAGACATGACACGCGTACACACATGCACCCACACACCTCACACAAACGCACCCACACAACCACACACACACATACACGCACCAACACCATACAACTTACTTTTTACACACTCTGCTAGATGCCATGGACACCTCTCATAAATGGTGATTTATTTAGTTCTAACATACCCTATGTTCTACATAATCTGTGTTACATTGTATTTTTATTTTCTACTTTATTTCTTCTTGAACCATGATGAAAGAGACTGGTCTCCACGACACAGGGAATCCTAGTGTGGAGACCAGGGAAGTATTCGATGTAAAAGTGTATTTTTTTTTTCCTGAACAATAAACCATTATTATTATTATTTCCTTTATTTCATTTATATAAACATATTAGTTACATTTTTAAATATTTCAAAAATAAAAAATAAAACATTTAAAAATATAAAAAACAGCATCCCACCGGTATCGGGAACAGGGTCCAAGCTACCGGCGGTCAGGGCTCCAGAGAAAGGAACCTCCTAACAATGCGAGCCGTGTCCAGGAGTACCGCTTTCTGAATCAAGCCCTTGATCCAGCCGCCTAACGCGAGCCTCCTAAGGTGTTGGTCGAGGCTCTTGGCTATTAAGCCATTGCCCGACACGACTATCGGCACAATGATCGCCGAGTCCACATCCCACATGTCGACAACCTCGCGAGCCAAGTCAATATACTTGATTAGTTTATCTTTCTCGGCTTTCACGAGGTTCTCGTCATGGGGGACGGATATGTCAACAATCATTGCACGCCTCTCGCTTCGGTCCACCACCACTATATCAGGCTTATTGGCTACAATAGTCCTGTCAGTGATGATGGACCGATCCCAGTACAAACTGATATGACCATTATCAAGAACTGGGTCGGGCTCATACCTGTAGTACGGCACTTCCGATTCCACAAGAGAGTATTTCAAAGCAAGTTGCTGATGGATAATCCTGGCTACAAGGTTGTGTCTATGCAAGTACTCTCCGTTAGCTAGACGAGAACAACCAGAGATAATGTGACGAATCGATTCCCCCGGACGGTGACATGCCCGACAGATGTCAACCGTGCCGTCCTTCACAATAAATCTCCGGTAGTTATTCGTCATGATAACTTCGTCCATAATTGCACAGACAAAACCTTCGGTTTCCCCAAAGAGGTCACCGGAACGCAGCCAGGCTACGGACGCCAATTGGTCTACTTCGGGCCTGTGAAGGGCCCGGAAAAAGCGTCCGTGAAGTTCCTTGCTTTGCCATACTTCCCTGCGATCGTTAGTGTCAAGCACTACCGGTTTGCGCCAGTTCTCGTTAGCCAGGGCGAGCGGGGTGAGTCCCTTGTCCACTGCCACTAC
This sequence comes from Mythimna pallens, assembly GCA_961205895.1. Taxonomy (NCBI): domain Eukaryota; kingdom Metazoa; phylum Arthropoda; class Insecta; order Lepidoptera; family Noctuidae; genus Mythimna; species Mythimna pallens. The sequence continues at coordinate 15,658,895 of OY540834.1, forward strand.
ATCTCGATGCATACCCACGTCGGCAGCTAGGAAATATTCCCTGAGACTGCATACCTCGCGGTTGTGTAGGGTCTTAGCATTTAAAAAACCTCGACCCCCACACTTCCGCGGGATATACAATCTCATCACCGACGATCGTGGGTGATGCATTCGATATGCAGTCAGCAGTGTGCGGACCCTTCTATCCAGGGCGTCAAGTTCTGTTTGAGTCCATTTGAGTACGCCGAAAGAGTACATCAATACCGGCATGACCCAACCGTTGAAGGCGCGCACCTTGTTTCCGCCTGAAAGAAGGCTATTGAATACCTTCTTCAGGCGTCCAAAGAAGCGCGCCTGCAACGATTGCTTCATGTCAGTGATATTGATGCCTAGAGCTTCCGACATACCCAAATACTTATAGGTTTCGGTTGGAGAGAGGGATCTCAGGTTTATGGAATCCGTGAGTTGGGTGCCCACGGATTCCACAACCTCCCCTCGCTTTACATGCATGACCGCACATTTGTCCACACCAAACTCCATCCTGATGGCACTACTGAAGGTTTCAGTTACCTTCAGTAGCTCCATCAGTTGCAGATTGTTGGGGGCAAAAAGTTTCAGGTCATCCATGTAAAGTAGGTGAGATATTACCTGTCCACCTCTCTTCAACCGATAGCCTAGACCTGAATTCTCCAGCAGTGTACTTAGAGGATTCAAGGCTAGGCAAAACCAAAGTGGACTCAAACTATCACCCTGGAATATACCTCGCTCGATCCTTACAGGTTCGCTATTCCTCTGGGTATGTCGACATCCTGGATAGCGAAGGACCGTACTCCATTGCCTCATACACGACATCAGGAAGGTGCGTAGTGTTGTATCAATTTTATACAATTCCAGCACCCTCATGAGCCATGTATGAGGAACAGAGTCATAGGCCTTCTTATAATCTATCCAACATGTCGACAGATCCTTTCGGGAACGTCGAACCTGTTGGCTAATGGTCATATCGATGAGGAGTAGCTCCTTAGTACCGCGGGACCCATTCCTACATCCATTTTGAGAGGCAGACATGATGGCGTTATTATCTACATGATGGTTAATCTTTGCTCTCAAAATGGATGTAAGAACCTTATAGACTGTCGGCAAACACGTAATCGGTCTATAGTTTTTGGGTTCCGCTGTGCTACCAGATTTGTGGAGCAGGTGGGTAACTCCTGTTGTAAGAAACTCGGGTAGCGAGCCAGACTCCAAGGCGGTCTGATACTGAGATGCCAAACGAGCGTGCGATCTTTGAAACCACTTTATCCAAAAGTTGTGCAGTCCGTCCGGCCCTGGAGATTTCCAATTAGGCAACGGACGGACTGCACGGGCCACATCTTGGGGGCTAATTGTAATTGTCCCCATTTCTGGGATCAGTTCGCATGCTCGTTCGACCTCTCGAGTCCAACCACCTTCAGTATGACTGACAGGCACCGACCAGATGTTACGCCAGAACGAAATCATGGCGTCATCATCCGGAAGGCGCGTGTCAGCCACACCTTGGTTCGGCTGCTCCCAAGCTCTATATACCCACCTTTCATTACTCCGGAATGTGCGATTCTGGGTGTACCGCTCAACCCGCCGCTTATACCTTCGGATACGGTTTGCCCATGCGTACACCTTCTGCTTCAGGAAGTCGATGCGCTCTGTGACACAGGACATATAGTCTCGGGGGCTGATGTCAGTCCCCGAAAACGCCCGTCTCACAAAGCGCATCACTCGAGGGCGAGTGTTGCCCTCCCTGAAGCAGGTTAGTTTGCCGATGAGTACTCTGGCCCCACCAATACGACGCTCGATCCTGCACTGCCAGGCCGGCACAGCTGGTTTTGGTCGTGTAGCTACGTCACTGTTTGGAAATTTGACGTAAGCTACACGACATGCCGCTACAGCCGCGCAGTACATTATCGAGTGTGTATCAGTGAGATCTTCGCAGTCATCAAAATAGTTTGACAACTGCGAATCCAGAGCAGCCACCAGCGCCTTATTCTTATTACACATGGGCAAACGAGGTAATCGCGGCCTAAGTTTAAGCGGCATGTTGCGATACTCCCGAATAGCACACTCCAAAGCACTCCTCAATTCATTGTTAGACTGGGTACTTACATGTGTAACCATGTCAGTGCTCTCCTCGTCAGCGTGATTGGGAAGATGGTTGGACGGTGATACCTGTGAAGGTACCGCCGTCTGCGACGAAGAGGCAATGGCATGGCTACCCATTTCCGTTCGGAGGCGATCAAGTACAGTATCGTCCAACATATGATTACGCTGGATGACCCGCACCTGATCCGATAGTCGTTGGGCCGAAACGTTGACGGCTGGCTCAAGCACCTGAAACAAAGAGAGCATCCGAACACGGTACGCGGTCAGGTTGTTTCCTCCCTCTGTAGCCCCATAGTATGAGCGCATGACGTTTTCATTGATGGATTGCGTCCATCGCATGCGCTGCACACTTCCGCCGGGAGCTGGGACCCTATCAGAGGCCGGTGGGCCTCGGGGTCCTAAGCCACTCGGCGGCCGGCGTCCTCGCCGTCGACGCGCAGGTGGTGGTGACGTGGGCGGCGAGTAGTACTCGTCGCTCGAGCTCGACGCAGCTGCCGCGGCCGGTGTCACAGCACTCGCAGTGGGGCTGGGTTCCGGCGGCGGCGAGGCGGAGCTGAGCGACGAGGCCGGAGGTGGTAGGCGTGCACGGCGAGCTGCGGCTCTCGTCAACATGGTTGTATGATTTTCATTTCTGCTAGGTTTCGTCTATTTTATTATCATTCATGCTGGTGACATATGTCATCTGTCTGGTTTATGGATTTTTTCTCTTCTCTTCTATGTGGTATTGAGTGTAATTATATTGTTTTTAGTTTTTTTAAGTAGTGGAATCTTCCTTAATATTTTTATTGTTGAATTTTGGTTAGACTGGGTCCAGAAATCAATATTTTAAAATTTAAAACTGTGATTGAAAAAAATACGACTTCTGTTGACATCGGGTGTTGCCATTATTTATTACATTATTATTATTATTATTATTATTTTTTAGAATTTTAGTATATTAGTATTATTAAGGCAGTCCTGACTCAACATCACCCAACGACAAAGCCCAGAATTGACGTGTAAAAGTATTTTTAAAAAACCTATTTGCAAAATAAATATCATTTAGCACAAAACTCTTGGACCTAGAACGCAAATATTTTGCACAGCGGTATTTTTTATGACGTATAAAAAAAGAAAAGGTTTTTCTAAAATTCACCTCCTATGGGCATTAAACGGGGGTCCAAAGTTTGTATGGAGAACCCTAATTAAACTTGAGCGAAAGCAATAGCAGAAGCTAACTATAAATTATTTTTTATTTATGGAATAGAAAACTCATTCCTGCAAAAAAAACAAACAGTCACTTTTTTTTCGGTGGGAAAGTCATCCAATGATATCCCCCCATCTCAGACGGAGCGGCAGGGTGCATCAGACTTTTACTGACTAAAAACCCACTCCTGTTTCTTCGTTGCCTTTCATACGGGTTGAGTCTTCCTTTCAGAAGCAGACGTTCTTCTTTCTAAAAAAGGCTGATATAATAATTAAAGAGTAACTAAGTCGAAACAGCATGTTTATTTTTTTACATGTACATTTTCGTATCGGTCACAGTTATTCACTTGTCCAGTCCACATCAACTTTGTGAAAGATCCATTCTAATTTAAAAACAATATCACTGTAGAAAAACTTAACTAGCACATCTATGATACGTATGGTTTACGGTTATTTTTATAGCCTGACTACGGTTTACAGCTTAAGGTTGCATACACACAAGTCAGTCACGTTACTGCTAACTCGCCGATCATAACCTGTTAATATGTGGAAAATGTTGTGGTTATTACATTGATTTTGTTTTGTATACGTACTAATAAGTGTAATATATATTGTAATATCGTTTTTTTTCCCTAATAAAATAAATTAAAATAAGGTAAATTCTTACTTCAAAAACGATCTTTTTCAGAAACCAACATCAAAATCTGTATATATATATAAAAGTAAAAAACTAAAACCCGACTACAACAAAAAAAAAGACGCTGAAAAGTATGAAGCAAGATTTTCAGGATGATGAAATAAACAAGGTAACTGGAAAAACAAGAACAGAAAAGCCATAGTCACACTTTTTTCAGCGTCGTTTTTTTTTGTCGTAGTCGGGTGTTAGTTATTTACTTTTTATTTTATTTTAACAATTTTTTAGTGTTATATTTAATACATGATTTTTTGTCCGCTAGAGGGCGCCATATCGAATTTTGTGACACGTCACGTAGCCTATGTTCTATGTTGTAAGTAGATTAGGAGCTATGAGAGTACAGATGAACATACATACATACACACATACATACATAGCCTGTCAAAATCATAACCCTTCTTTGGCTTTGTCATAGTCGGTTAAAAAGGAAAAGTCTTGACTCACTTGACTGATCAATGCTCAGCCCAAACCTTTGGACCTAGAACGCTGAAATTTTGCACAGAGGTTTTTTTATGATGTACACAAAGACTAAGAAAGGATTTTCTAAAATACACTCCCTAATGGGATAAAATGAGAGTGCAAAGTTTGTATGTAGAAACCTTATTTAAGGCTGGCGAAGCCACTGGCAGAAGTTATAATTAAGCAGCAATTAGCATTTCAAACATTGGAATTGAGAAAGAGTGGGAGCGTCTCTTTTTTAAGCCCGTAACCTGATGACGGTGACGTCACATTTCAGTTTGTACGTTCTTATTCTGTTACTTGACAGTTTCCTCTAATCATCTTCTATCTTGATAGTTTTCTAACTTACTTATTTCTATACAGATTTAAAAAAATCTTTTTATTTACTATTTTGAATTATTTACTTATTGATACGAACAATAAAAAAAAAATAGTCCAATATCCAATCGTTCTTTAGTCACGCCAAGAAAAATAGTGTCGTGGAAGTCATACGACATCAGCTCCATACGTCAGTTACGTCACGACAGTCGCAGCGCGCCTCAATCAATCACATACAATCCTAACGTTGACGTGACTGATCAGAGTCTCGTCGGTGACATGACTTATGAGTGTGCGTGAACCTTTAACCGGACTTCGCGATAGTAAACGTGTTGATGTTCGGCTTTACATCGGTTTATCTCGTGGACCGGTCTTTAGTATCTTTACAACACAGTTGTGCAAGCTTGCGATTTGGGAGCTTGGAGTTTGGCCTGAATTAATTTAAATAAATAAGGTGAGTGGCGTGTAGATGATTTGGGTACTGAAAATAGTTACCCCTTTAACCGCTTACGTCGTATTAATCCGAAATATATTTTCGTGTCCATTTCACCAGGGTCTATTATTATTAGTATATTTACGACCAAATACTCCATCTCGTTTCACTCTTCAATTTCCAATGTCACTTGTAGGTGACAAAACAGCTGACCGTGGCGAAATGGACACAAAAAAATTTGTCATATTAATCCGACGTAAACGGTCAAAATGTTAAGTAAATGGGTTGGTTTAATGGTGAAGAAGTATTTTTTTTTTGTTTGATGTTAGTAGGTACCTAATCATTGAAAATAATGATTCGAATTAAAAATACTATAGAGAAAAAAGGGTGTGTGTGTATGTTTATTACTTCTTCACTCACGAACGGCTAAATGAATTTGGATGAAATTTAGTACATGGGTAGAGCATGTCCAAAAATAGCATATAGGATACTTTTCTCTCAGTATTATGTTCCCTTAGGATATTTTTAGGGTTTCGTACCTCAAAAGGAAAAAAATGGATCCCTTACAGGATCACTATGATGACCGTCTGTATCTGTCTGTCTGTCTTTCTGTCAAGATCCTTTACATCAGGAGCGCGTTTGGTATCGAGTTAAAATTTAAAATATGTATATACTCAGGTCTACGGTCCCTTGAAGCTATGAAAAAATCAAGGTGTGTGTGTGTTTATGTCGCAAAAAACGTATATTTCGATACTCTCAAGGGAATCGAAATTCATAGGGTTGACCTAGAATCCTGAAATTTGCCATGAAGCAAGGTCTCATAGCATAAGTATAGGAAAAAGTCCGAAAAATGTAAATTTATAGTTACATTAAAAAAAATTTTTTTTTGCGATTCGGATAAATCTTCGTAACTAATTTCAGGAATTGAACTGTTTTCATAGGTACGTTTGTGCGGAACCCTCAGTGCGCGAGTCCGACTCGCACTTGTTTTACTATCATGCAGACAAATCCGCTAGCTGTAGCTAGGGTGATCAATAAAATCAATCACCTAAATTTTACCACAGTCTTTATCCCGTTTAATTCACTGCTACTGAGGAAAAAGTAGGGAAGCAAAGCCGCTGAACAAAGCTGTATCATAATACAAAGTACCTAAAGAAAATTTCTAGGGTCAGGAGGATAACTTAAAAGTTTTATTTGTAACTAGCTCAACCCTTGTCCTTTCTGGAATATCTAGAATAATGGTTTGTTTGCGGAAAAAATGGCAGTTAACTACCTTACACAATGACAAGCTAAGTATAAGTTTCAACAGCGATATAGACGGATTTTAGATATCAGAACCAAACCTTAACAGAAATGAATTTGTTTGAAAAATAAATTAGTCTGTATGTTTTTAACTCAATTATGCCTCAGTCCATCCTAAGGTTGTCTATAAAGGCTTTATTTCACCGGGACACCATGGCGACGCGACCAGTCACCGCTACCAACAGAATGTTTACAGCGCTGTAGAGAATTACTCATCTGGTGTCCGTTTGGTTGTGCAACCAATTTGGTTGCGTGACCAACTCAGGCGCGTGCACTTAAAGTCAATTTTGATACTATCTCAGTGTGGTGTAGCGACTCTGGTGTCTATAATGGTGTCTAGTTTGGTAGCTTACGTATACCATGGCCGCGCAGCTGATCGCGCCGCCATGGTGTCCCGGTGAAATATATATAGCCCTAAGAGATTGCCCTGTGCGATAAGAGCGCCCTTTGTACACTTTGTTTTTGTATATGTTTATCCTGTCCACAGTATGATGTATACAATAAAGTATTTATATATATAGTGATATATCAATCACACCTCAAAGCTTGCTGGATTTGAGGTCCTTAAATCATTAAAAAATTTCACCTGGAGTGGAGCAAGAGAGAATATCACCCACTGTTCGCCCACCCATGTTCCTTTACAGAGAATTTCTGGTAATTAAACTCTAGTCCTAGAATGCAAAGAGCAACTGAAGGATACAGGTGTGGTTTTAGTCAGTAAGAGCCTGACACGCCCTCTTGTTCCACTCTTGTGTGGGATAAGTTTTTGGATGATTTCCCAGCTCAAAAAAAGTAAAGCTGCTGGTAGTATTTAGTAAAAATATGTGAGTACGAAAGTAACTGTCTCACTGTCTGTTACCACTTCACGTCTTAACTGCTGAACAAATTGGGATGACGCTTGGTATACAGGTAGACAACGTCCTAGAATAAGAGATAGGATACTTTTATCTCGAAACTATATTCCCTTAAGATTGTGGTGTATGTATCTCCTTAACAGTGCAGAACGTTGTATGTACGATCTTTTAAAATATAAGTATCGTTTTAAGGTAAGTAAGCGGTTTACTTCAATGCACATTGTAATACATGTTCTCTTAGGTACATTCAATCAAGATGGTGATCTGATTCAAAATAATACATTTTATTAAAAGTGCAGAAATTTTGTCATTGCAACCGAGGTGGATTTAGCACGAGCTGTAGGCAAGTGTGTTATGGAGCCGAGGGCTGCAGTGACGAATTTGCACGTGTATCAAACTACTTTTTTCAATACACTTAGAAGTGAATAAATGGGGGTTGACCGGCGACTTGTGGGGTCGACGCGCGCCCAGCCTGATACGATAAATGTAATAAAATTGTGGCAGGGGAGAGCACGCACACTTTTCTGTACTAGTGCGGAAAACAGTCTATTGCGTGCCTAAAAGCGGTGGAATAAGAGCGGGTTTTCGAGTAAGTGTATTGAAAAGACCCTTGAACCCCAACATTTCAGAATGATATACGACTTCTAAGAGCCGCTCTGGAACAAGTTAGAAGAGAATAAAACCATTTCCTATCTCTAATAGAACGCAATTGCTTTAAGGGCATACCAACATAAGAACCACATGCAGTTCGTGTAACCACATGCAGTCCGTGTAACCTCAACGTAATAACAGCGCAGACAAGATGTCTTGTCTATATCGTATGAAAATTACTATTGTGTTTGGGGCATGCTAATTGTTTAAAACGCAATGGTTTTGTGGATGATTTTTATCATTAACGATTTTTTTTTCAGGCATTTGGCATGAAAATCAATCAGAGATATGATTTATGCAAAAACTAACTTACAAAATGGACGAATATCACCAGTTCCTAACATTTTGTTAAGTTATGCATACAAAAAATAAATCGAATTATACACCACTAATTTTTAATTAGTACAAATACTTAAAGGGCTTATTAGAAAAGGTCTTGGTATTATTTATGTTAAGTCTCAATAAATAATATTCATAGACATTAAACTTATTAGCGTTTGTTTATATCCCAAAAAATTTCACTCAATTTATGGAATTATTGTACAGGCTATTGAGTATGAATGAATAAATGACGATCAAAATGGAAAAACTCTGCGCAAAGTATTTTCTAGTAGTAATTGTTATGAATGATTGATGACTTTACCAATTATAACAAATTTTCGTGGACAATTTTAGGATTTCGTTTTTTTTTTAATTTTGACTTCAAAAATATGATCAGTAACGGATAGAGCCTCATTTTTTTTACTGATTAAAAATTAGGGGCGTATATCAAACAAGATACAATCAAACGTTGTGAATACGAATATATAACAGAGCTGCAGAATCATTCATTAGAGTCACCACGGCATTGGAACGCAAAGGACCACTGAAGAAACACAAGTGGGTTTTAGTTAGTAAAAGTAACACCACCCTCGCTCCAGCCAAAGTGGAACTCGAGTTTGATAATTCTCACCATTAAAAAAAAGGGTGAGTAATAACAAAACCTTGATTGGTATTGTCACGTTATTTAAATATTAAGAAAGAAAGAAAACATTTATTTGAGACTCTCACAGGACAAATAACAAGAAATTAAAAGTAACTACTTAATCTATATAATACTAATACTTAACTTAAAATAAATAAAAAAATCATAATAATTTACACATTTTATTTAAAAAAATCGATGCTTTGTCAAAGCCAAAAACTTAATTAAAATTTTGATCCTATTCATCCCTGCATTTCTATTTGCTCCGTGTGTAAGTAGTTGTTCCGGAATTAAAACAATTTACTGGAATCTAGTGTCTGTTGCTATCTATATAATCAAAATAAGGTTTAATTGATAGAGCTCTAAGGACCGATTCACACCAAAATGAAAGCGACGCTTCGAGCAATTTCAGAGTGAAATAATTTTAAACTTTATCGACATCCCTAAAGACAAGTATGGCTTGAAATGCACAAAATGGGCGCGCAGCTGCCCGCGGTCCTGTCAACGGTGGCCTGTGGCCATACGTGGCTATCAACGGCCAACCGCGATCGCCTCTGATAGCTTCTTCTCGTCGCTGCCACTCTATACCATTCTGGTGTGAATCAGCTCTAAAAAAGTTTTGATTAAAGAAAAAAAACTGTCAATTCTTAGAGTAAGTACATATCCAATACACTTTGACATAAAGATTACGACGGACGTTGACTTTTTTTGAAAGTTATTTCGTACTAAGTCCCCTAGCCCACGGTGACTTTTTGTAGCGATGACTAACTCGCGTTAGTAACGATGCTGTCCCGCGTTTACGAAACGCGCGATCTTCGTGAAAATAACAAAATTCAGATCAAAAATACCAACAATAAAAGCATTTAATAGTTAAGGTCTTTATGGCAAGAATTAATAGATTACCTAATAAGGTGTGCTAAAAAGCGAGCCTATGAGTTAATAAAAAAGGCCAGATAAAATAAAGTTTCTGAAAATCAGTAATTCCTCGATATAGGTAAATCGGATTTACAAATCGCGTCTCCAAACAAATCGATTAGTAAATCTGAATTATCAATAGTGACATCTTTTTTTGTTTTATAAACTTAATTAGTAAGATCAAACTAGTAAATAAATAAAAATTCTTCATTTTCCAAAAATGCCACCATCACCATTACACCTCAATTTTTAAACTCCCTTTCATAATTACGACGCTCTTTGTACCCAAGACATAATAATTTGTCACAATTTACAAAAGGTTGTTTTTTACGTTCATACCAAGGCGTATTTAGTCAGGAAATTATAACAAATGGCTGCAGCCGCGTAGACACGGAAAATCTTTAGCGTGAAATACGTCTACCGTGTTTTATTGTCACTGTGGTACAGGAGCCAGGCTAACATCGACTTTTGTTAATCTTTTTCTGATGTGTACACAAAATTGTTATACCCAGGAAAATGTGTTCGTAACAGGGCTTAGAAATAAAGATGGTAATTATTTATAATCCAAATAAAAATATTTTTTTCAATTCCTGTATATATGTCAATGCCTGTGATACAGGTTTATCCTAGTACAGGTACTAACAAGTAACTATTTTACCAAATTTTAACTCTGAATAAATGTATTATTATTATTATTTAATAATTTTAATTATATTGGAAAAAGTAGCCATTATTTACTTACGATCATTTATTTTTATCATGCTCTTCTCGTATCAAACGGGGAAGAAAAACTTCATGAAGAAACTTGCATGTCCTAGAAATAGCACCAAAAATTCAAAGACACGGTGACATCCACCAATCCGCACTGGGTCCGCGTGGTGGTTTAATATTCATTCCCTCTCTTAGAAAGGAGGCCTGAGTCCCAGCAGTGGGAACAGTAGAAGGCTGATTATTCTATTATGCTTCTAGTATGGATGAAAACTTTTTATTTTTAGATTTACTTTCAAACGGACTCCTAGACTATTAAGACTAACTGTGCCTCACGGCGTCTATGTCATTTCGAGTTTCACCGTGAGAGAAGATTTCATTTGTCTGAACTAAGCTTTTAATCTTGCAAATTACGAGTGTTTTAAGCATAAGTTTTATTATAAGAACATTTGCAAGAAAGGTCATGCTAGGTTAATGTAGAATGAGGTTTAAAACAGTAATATTTTTGTACTATTTTAGTTTTAAAATATGATTTTCACTTATAGTAGAATTAATGATATTAGTTTTACTGTGTAAAAATAATGGGCTTTCTATCAGAAAAAAATACAAACGCATTTGAGAGTACATTGATGATAAAATACTATTAACTATTTTGTTACTTTTTTAGGGTTCTGTAACCAAAGAGTAAAACGGGATCCTATTACTAAAATTCCACTGTCCGTCTGTCTGTCTGTCTGCGTGTCCGTCTGTAACCGGGCTGTATCTCATGAACCGTGATAGCCAGACAGTTGAAATTTCACAGATGATGTATTTCTGTTGTCATGTTAACTACAAATACGAAAAACAGAAATAAATAAATATTTAAGTGCTCCCATACAACAAACGCACACAATCGCACAGGACCGGTCGTTGTGGCGACGCTTGGGGGAGGTATAAGTCCAGCAGTGGATGTCTTTTGGCTGAAATGATGATGATGATGATGACACAACAAAAGTGATTTTTTTGCTGATTTATTTTTGAAACGAACGGTATGGAACCCTACGAATCCGATTCGAACTTGGCCGGGTTTTATTATTGATGTGCCTGAGGTATACTAAAATTTATTTTATAGCTATAAAGTATTAACATATTAAAAAAAACACACTTAACTATTATTATATGTATATTTGATTAATAAAGAAGAAAGATATATACTGATTATATCATTATATTTAATGATAGTTGTACAGTGTTATTCTTTTAAATGTTACAATTTGTATTTTTAATTCATTAAATAAGAGATGTACCTATTCTATGCGGTTATCTAAATAGCTTAAAACACTAACCTATTCAAATTGGTTCTGTATTTGACCCATAAACATATTTTTTGTCGATTTACTCAAAAACTTCTGGTACAAATTAGATAGACTTTTTTAATAGTATAGGTATAATGCATTAGCAACTGATGAAAAACTTTGGAGTTCACACCATTTCATAGTATCACATCGCACCAGTACGCTCTCAAAAATGTAGATGTGCAGTTAGACACAAACAGCATCAATGTGTAGATTGTTCCATTTTAGGCATATTGTCATTCCTATATAGTTAACCTTACATTTACCGTAGAACTTGTTCACTATTTAGTTTTAGCTGTAGGCAACCAAAATTAGGGACAAAAATAATTAAAAAAAGTTTTATCTGCAGGTTGTTGATTTTATCAACTGTTTAGCTTAGTTAGTGCTAATACTTAGTTAGTTTAATTTTATTGTAAAAGTAACCTAAGTCACATCACTACCGGTCCAAGAGAGGCACAGTAAAATATTGACACTCATATACCAAGCACGTAAACTCATGCGTACGTGGCAACCCTTTACTGTCATTTTCTACTAAAACATTTCTTACTTGACGATACACATCTTCAGAAAGATACACTGCACTACATAATACAATTCTGTTCATATCCACTATGCTGCTAACTCCAATAATATCCTCCTATAATTCTCCCCTTATTATAACACGTACGGACAGACGGATCGTTTTACAATACACAGTATAAGGAATTATATTATTATTTCATGTGCGGGACCCAGTCTCGGTCACACTGAATGTTGCAGACGTGACCTGTGTGGCTATGGGGTATAATCATACCCCGTACACGGTGGGTGTGTGTGTGTGGTATTCGCGTAAAATGTTTCCCTTGTTAATAGAATTACATTCATGAGATATTCATTGACTACACGGAGTTTTTGCGGTTTGTGGTACTAGGGTTATTAACCGGGACATTACTTTGTATAAATTATTTCATCTCCACTGCTCTCAAAGCGGTAAAGGAAAACTTTGTGAGGTAGTTGGCATGCACTAGACCAAAAAATCAAAGATATATGAAATCCACCAACACCCGCGAAAGAAGTCTTATGTCCCAGCAGTGGCGCCGTTTATAGGCTAATTGTAGTAAACAGATTTATTTTTTAATTTACGAAAAACATAAAAAATAATTCAATTAAGTTTATTATGTACACCAAAATAGGTTACATGATTTTACCCGAACTTAAATCTATGGGTACAATGGCGGTATTATCGCTGACTGCAGCTGCGATATCTACCAGATAACCTTAGGACATAATACGAGAAATCACAGAGACGTTTGTAAATTAGTGGGGACCGATACTGGACGTCTAACATCTAGTATCAAACATTGGAATAGAATAAAAAATCAGCGGTATCACTGATTATAAAATTCATTGGTAGGTACATACTAGATACTAAGCGGGGAAGATCATAATTCCCGGTTTCTAGAACGTTGCCATAATGTCTTACTCAGAATCAGATTCAGAATCAGATTGATTATTTGTGAAACATAGGTATTTACATAAATGTCTTAGATTTATAATATATGTACGCTATGTTTTGCCGTGTAGGCGTAAAAATAATGAAATAAAAAACATAAAAAAAGAAATAACAAAAAAAATGCAAAAATTAAAACTCTTACAAGTGATAAATAAAGAAATATTTTAAATTAAGTTAAATATCTTATATAATTTATAATTAAAACTAAAGTATAAAAAAAAACTTTTAAAAATATCAAAACCATCTTTAAAATTATTACACTTCAAAATTACAGCAAAGGTATAATATTATACACATGTGATATTAAAAAATATCATTTATAAAATCTTCTACAGTATAATAACATTTTCCAGCAATAGTGAGACTTTTTTTAAATTTTAATAAGGGCAACTTTTTTATGCTATCTAGTATTTTATTAAATATATTGTTTATATTCGGAGACATGCCAAAAATAAACCTACTACGACTACTTTCTTCACATTGCTATAAATTAACAAACATCTTGTTTTTTTAACCTTTAGTTTTTTTTTGTTGTCATGGCAGTCATGTTTTTTATTTTTTTTAAATTGTTAATTAATTTTTAAATCATAGCCGTGTTAGTATTTAATAGCAACCCGTCCCCGCTTTGCATGGGAGTTAGAATCTTTTAAATTTTCGGTTTTTCTCTACTATAATATGCATTTATTATACTCCTTAACCTCATTAATTACTCTGTCCTTTGATGTAAACCGCATGATTGAGTTAATCACGAAGACACGAACAGACTGACAGATGCGGTAAGAGACTTTGTTTTCTATTTGTAATAATATATTACAAATAAATTGTGTTTCCTGATGGCTACAACCCGGGAATCTTTCAAGTCAAGAGTGACTAGGTTACTTCTAGGTAAGCGCGCTCCGTCGTCGACCGCATCGTCGCTTTCCATAAGGTGAGATAGCGGTCAAGTACGAACTTATAGAGAATAAAAATCGCTCGCTTACGTCATAAAAAGAAACTTTGTGCAAAATTTCACGCTTCTAGTACCAGTTGTTTCGGCTGTGCTTTCATAATTATGTTCATAAGTCAGTCAGTTTCTCCTTTTCTATACATAGTTTTTTTTTTTTTTTTTAAGGTGGGAAAATCATCTAATGACAAATCCCGCTCTTGGGCGGAGCGCGAGATAGTGTCAGACTTTTACTGACTAAAAACCCACTCCTGTTCCTTCGTTGCCTTCGTCCCAGGGCCCCGGGTTTCGTTTTCACACTACCCATGGCCCCAGTAGGCTTCGACCCTGCTGGGCCCCTACGATTTGCTGACGTCACCCTGAGGCGCGCGTGGAACATTACGCGCCGTCGACGACTTGGGCTCGGTCCGGACAGTTACCGCCCGGTCGGACGGCGAGCCACCCATTGCTCGCCGTCCGCAAGCCTGCGCCTACGGTGGCCGGAAATCGGGATCGGAATCCCGGCGGCGGTTGGGGCGTAAGGACCGTTGCCGTTGCCTCACGCGATCGGCCGCCTCCTTTGCTAGCATTACTGCTTCGCAGAAGGAGGCGACCGCCTGCCACTCCTCCTCGCTCCGGACCATGGCCTGTACCAAGGCCCGGCGCGAGAGATCGCCGCCGCCGATCGCCCCCACGAGGACACGGCGTTGCTCTTCCCAAGCGGGACACACCTCCACCATGTGCTCCACCGTGTCCTCCGGGCGGTCCACACAGTGGCGACACCCGGGCGACGCTTCCGCACGAATTCGGTGCAGGAACTTCCCGAACTTCCCGTGTTCGGTGAGAACCTGCGTCATGCGGAAGGTGAGGACGCCGTGAGGTCTTTCCAACCACGC
The DNA here is from genome assembly GCA_961205895.1 of Mythimna pallens. Taxonomy (NCBI): domain Eukaryota; kingdom Metazoa; phylum Arthropoda; class Insecta; order Lepidoptera; family Noctuidae; genus Mythimna; species Mythimna pallens. The sequence goes on from OY540834.1 coordinate 15,674,137, forward strand.
CTCAAAGAGGGGACTTATCGCCATAATTGTGGCGTGCCCAGCACTGGGTCGCGACAGTCGCTGTCGCCATTTTTCCATGAGAACCCGCCAGAACTCCGTCCGCCATGCTGCGACCTGTCGCGGCAGCGGAGTTTCGCCCCGGCGTTGCATCTCCATGCGGAGATCGTGCATGAGAGCAAGGACTGTTGCTTCCAGATCCCATGGTGGCTGGCAGGCAAGGAGGCTCGCCGCTTCGCGGGAAATCGTCCGGTATCCTCGCACCATCCGTATGGCCATGACCCTCTGGCATGCGTTCAGCCGGGCCGCCGGCTGCTTCCGCAGCGCCAGTGCCCATACCGGTGCGCCATAAAGGGCCATGGACCATACATAGATGTAAGAATAATAGTACATTTTATTGTTACCAGGTCTGTATATATATATATATATACTATATATATACTATATATATATATATTATATATATAGGTATATATATTTAACAAAGGGCAATAGTTAATTGTTTTTTTACTAGGTTCTGTATTTTTAGGGTCACTTATTTTATAGGAGTAAATGTTTAGTACTAGGTGACGAAAATTGAATCAATAGTTACGACTCTACTGTTTCTATAGCATCGTTGGTTAAAGAATTTGTTGTTCTTATTTTGCTTGCTAATATTCTTTGTACACTAAATGATATTAGCTGATAATAATAATATTCTACAACTATTACACAACGCCACCTAGTCCCAAGCTAAGCAGAGCTTGTGTTATGAGTACTAGATAACTGATATACATACGTATACACCATTAATTTTTTATTAGTACAAATACTTTAAGGGCTTATTAGAAAAGGTCTGGTTATTATTTAAATAAAGTCTCAATAAATAATATTCATAAACAGAAAAGTTATTGGTGTTCATTTATATCCAAAAATGTCACTCAATTTATGGAAATATGGGCTAATTGATTATGAATGAATAAATGACGATCAAAATGGAAAAACACTGCACGTAATATTTTCTAGTAGCAATTGGTATGAATTATTGATTCTATTATGAATTTACCAATGATGACAAATTTTTGTGGACAATTTTAGGATTTAGTTTTTATTTACTTTTGACTACAAAAATATGATCAGTAATGGGTACGGATAGAGCCCTATTTTTTGTACTAATGAAAAATAGGGGTGTATATCTCTTAAATATATTTATTAGATAAATTACACCCAGAAACAGGACATGATCGTGCTCAACACACAAACTTTTGTCCTGGGTGGGAATCGAACCGACGACCTCCGGCATAGCAGTCAAGGTCACTGCCCACTAGACCAACAGGCCAGCTGATGTTTTGACGAAAAAAAATTATTTGTTTTGTCCGTCTCAAATTACTAAAACTCCTCAGAAATGAGACAAGTTTAGCTATAAGTAAGTAAAACCAGAAGTAATATCTACCTCCACAAAATACGCTAGAAAACCACAACGTCAGAATAACCTATAGGTATTTTCATAAAATAATTCAGCCATCCAATTTATAGCTGGTATGGAAGGAAATTAATATCCAATAATTCAAAAATGCCTTTTGCCTTCACATAATGGAGGAACGTTCAGGTATGGAATCTTATAGCGACGAGATTTCCTATTACACAGTGCAATGATTCGTAGGAAAATAATAAGAACCATTTTGTATGGATCGTCTCACTAATTGAATCCCCGATTTCTGTCGGTTCCTACCCTGATAGCTGTAGCAGTAATTGGTGAAAATATCGAATTGGTAAAAGATGGCAAGTGATTTACCAGCTTTTTTTCAACGTGTAATTCTGTAAGGTGACTTAAGAGGGTCCTTTTTCACTCACCTATTGTTAACATCGAACATGGTTTAAAAGCTTGTTACTTCATCTAACGCAATCCAAGGCAATGTTTGACGAAAAAGCAACACGAAAAAAGAGAGATAACGCCTGAAAACTCTGTTAGCATTCGGTATTTCCGTGATTTACTTGAATATTTTACAAAATTTGTTCCAGGGAATACGTGTTTTTTTAAAACCTTCAAAAGTTTTTGAAAAAAATTGCCGTCATTTAGAATTTTGATTAAATTTGCAAGGCTTCTATTGTTATACTTTTTTTAATTTTTGACCAAATTATGAAGTTTCAAAGTTCATGCAAAATAGCAGATTTTCAGAGGTCTTTACTGGATTAGTTTTACACAAATTTATAAATTTATTTCAATAGAAGCCTAGATAATAATTATCCACAAGATACTGTGTTTCCAAAATATCTAATGAAAATGTGTAATAACGTCATAATGGCGTAAGAGCAGTTATATGGAAAAAATGAAAATATATGTTGAGTTGCATCCCCTTAAGCTCAGCGGTTGGATATCATAGGATGATAAAAAAGACTATCGAAGATGTAGTTGCAGATTCGAACCCTGCTAAACGTGTAGGTTCAACTATTTTGTTTATGAGGCTTTACCCGCTTTGATTTTCTCTTAGCCTTCTAGAACCCTGCTATTCTCTAGGATAATAAAATCATTGAAATGATATGCCGAGTGGAAAGTAGAAAAATCCATTTTTTCCAATTTAAGTAACATACTAAAAATATCATTTTATTCCACAAAATGGAAGAAAAATACGATATTGCCTTAATGTTTGCATTTTTAATAGATCAAAAAGATTTGTCATGTTAATTAACATAAAATCGCAATATTGTAGATACATTTTTTCACTTTGCATCCGTCGAATATTCGTAATCAAATCAAAATTTTAAAAGAACACGTCCTTTAAAGCAATAGATAATAATGTTACTGCTATTAGTATTTTTAGGGTTCCGTACCTGTAACCCGTAAAAGAAAAAAACGGAACCCTTATAGGATCAATTTGATGTCCGTCCGTCCGTCTGTCTGTCTGTCTGTCTGTATGTCTGTCAAGACTCATAAATAACACGTCTCATAAAATCTCCAAAACGCGTGGAGGTATCGAGTTGAAAGTAAAACCATATTCTCAGGTCTGCCGTCCGTGCTTGAAGCTGTGAAAAATAAAACTTTTCGAAAAAAAAAAGATACGGGCGTTTATGTCGCAAAAACGTACATTTCGATATTCTCAAAGGAATTAAAATTCATAGCGTACTTCCCGTTGACTTAGAATCCTGATAATTGGCATGAAACAAGGTCTTATAGTATAGATATAGGAATAAATATGAAAACAGAAAATTTGTTATTACGTCACATAAAAAAAATACTTTCTTGTGATTCGAAATAATCTTCGAGACTCCATTCGGGAATTGAACTATTCACATAGGTAAGTTCGTACGGAATCCTCATAGCGGGAGTCCAACTCAAACTTGTTATTTATTTTATTTCGAATTGCTTAATTTGTGTCTCACTATTGGGTAAAGGCTTTATTTTTCTTTTCAAACACATCGCTGTTTTTGTGATCTCCACTCAGGTTTGAACTTATTATTACATACTAGCTTTTACCAGCGGCTTTGTCTGTGTGAATGATAGTTATTGTGAACGTGAAGTCGAAATCGAAGCTAGATAAAAAGTGGGTTACTTTCAATTTATATATTAAGTCGCAGATGCTCCCTCAGAGATAAATTTAAAAATATTTATATTTTGACTGTGCCATCTCAGTATATCTATGAAAATATTTTGTATGTTCATGAAAATAATAACATGTTTATAAATAAAAAATACAGTGATATTCATAACGTTAATACTAGGAACAAACACAAGTTAGTGGTTCCTGTAACCAGGCTAAAAAAAATACGAGGCTCATTTAGATGCCAACGTATACATTTTTATAATAAGCTTCCCAGTCCTATTCAGGAACTTAGCCTTAATAAATTCAAATCATTTGTTAAGCGAAAACTTTGCCAGAACGGAAGATTTTTATTTACTGTAAAAGAGTATCTTGAGGACAAAACGGCTTGGGATTGACCTGCTCCGGTACTCACTACAATTGTTAATTCTTCTAAATTACCTTTATTATTTTTTTTTTTAATTGACGATTATTGTTATTTTACAATTATGAAATTGTACTTATATATAATTATTTGTTTTTTTTTTACAATTATGACATTGTTTATTTTTTATATTTAGAATTTGCCAGACAATTACTTTTAGAAATATATATATTTTACAATTTGTAATATTTAAATTTTTTGTAAATTTTATTATTGTGAATGTGGGGACTATGTGGATTACTCTTTTTTTTTCTCTTTAATTATAACATCATATCTGGGCAGTTTTTAGTACTTTTTGCTACCTACCCAAATGTCTTTTCTTTGGTATTGTTCGTCAAGTCATTAAGCTCCTTAGTAGTTCTGAGTTGAGCTACACGTTACGAATACTGACAAATGCTTGCACTGACTGGACAGGTCCGCTCAGAACTGTGTGGTTCTTTCTCTAAAAGGTCATCTCAAACTTCTATCTGCATGGTTCTCATATAATTTGACCAGTACATGTTTGCTGTATGGACTTTTCATCTAGATTAAACTGACAAAAAAAAAATTGACTTGTAAAAGTGTTTTTAAAAAACCTACTTACAAAATAAATATCATTTATCTGGCTCAGTAGCATTCAGTCCTAGCTGTATTTTCTTTCTTGAATTTCAAACTTACTTCAAACCAAATTTCACCAAGTTTAATCGTCAAAGCATTACAGACAGATAGTTTATCATTACATCGACACTGATATAATAAAGAGGTAGTTTGCTTTTTATTTTTTTGTTAGTAGGAGGTAATCTCTGAAAGTACTGGTCCGATTGCTAACATTTTTTCACCGATAGAAAGCTGCGTTATTCCCGAATGACATAGGCTATATTTTGTGTACGCAGATGAAGCCAAGAACTAAAGCTAGTTTGTAATATTAGAATAGATTAGTTCAAACATAAAATGAATAGGCAAACTTCTTTGCGCAGCGTAAAAATCCTATAACACAGAAATAAAAACTTGACCTGAATACCTACAAAAAACAGAAATAGTCATGTAATGAAGTAAAAAGTAATTAAGGGGAGACTATGAAAGCTGTATTCAAGAGATACTCAGTCACCACACCGTAAACTATAAATAGATAAACCTGTTTATTTATCCAGCAGTTTGTAATGGCTCTCGTCGAGAAAAACTCCTAGACTCTGCGAGTCCTTTTATCCACTTTTTATGTCCTTTTTCAACCGAAACGTGGAACGAGCGGTATTGAAAGAAGTGTAATATTTCACGAGACTGCCAATAAATTACTGCAGCTTTAAAACCGATGCTGCATTGAAAATAGTAGTTTTTCTTTGATACAAATTGTCTTAAGAATTTCATGATGGGTTAGTTTTTCTGCAACTATTTGTAATCGTGTCTAGTTTAAGCACTTGGAAGTAAATTGTGTAATTTATGGTTAAAAATAAAAATTATTACATTGTTTAACAATTTATTCTAAAATAGTTTTAAATATTAAATGTTGTAAGTAGTAGTAGTTTATGCTACTGTCACATAAAAAAGGCTATTAAAATGTGAGTTCGAGTTTATAAACTGATCCTCAAGTGAAGTTTATAGTAGTCCCTCATGCTTTTTTTATATCTTATTATACCATCTACTCTGTTGTGTCAAGTTTGCCTATTTTCCAAAGGCGGGATATAATATCCTGGATAATATCCCGGTGCCGATTAGTGCAGAGACCCAACCCCAAATAATGTTAACAGGACAAGACAAAGAAGAGACTATCTACCTTATTGTGTGTTTAATTCGATAAATGAATTTCTAATTTATTTTTAAATATGTCCTAAAGGCACCAAAATCTAAAATTTATTTTCGATGTTAAAAGCAGACACACAGAGGTGCAGGTGGATAGTCAACAATGTTTAAAACCGATTTCGAATTCGAAAATAAAAACATAAATTCTTACGTGTCAAAGTGTTAGGCACGCCACAATTATGGCGGTAAGTCCCCTCTTTGAGGCGTGGTTGGAAAGACCTCACGGCGTCCTCACCTTCCGCATAACGCAGGTTCTCACCGAACATGGTTAGTTCGGGACGTTCTGCACCGGATTCGTGCGGAAGCGACGCCCGGGTGTGCCCCTCTTGGGCAGAGCAACGCTGTGTCCTCGTGGAGGCGATCGGCGGCGGCGATCTCTCGCGCCGGGCCTTGGTTCAGACCATGGAGGAGTGGCAGGCTGTCGCCTCCTTCTGCGATGCAGTAATGCTAGCAAAGGAGGCGGCCGATCGCGTGAGGCAACGGACCTCACGCCCCTACCGCTGCCGGGATTTCGATACCGATTTCCGGCCACCGTAGGCGCGGGCTTGCGGACGGCGAGTAATGGGTGGCTCGCCGTCGGACCATCCGATAACCGTCTGGACCAAGCCCAAGTCGTCGACGGCGCGTAATGTTCCACGCGCGCCTAATGGAGATGTCAGCAAATCGGAGGGCCCAGCAGGGTCGAAGCCTACTGGTAGTGTGAAAACGAAACCCGGGGCCCTGGGACGAAGGTAAAGAAGGAACAGGAGTGGGCTTTTAGTCAGTAACAGTCTGAAACTATCACCATTTGTCATAAGATGATTTTCCCACCTAAAAAAACATGTCAAAGTGTAGTTTATGACCAATGAACTTAATTTATAATTTAGTTTGGAGCGTGTTTTAATTGAAACAGTTTTACGGATACTTATCGCAAAATTCCCTATTCGCGGCTTTCTACTCCTGTGTTTACAAACAACGTAGGACGCTGCCACAAATAATGTAAAATCAAGCTGAATATGTGCCTATTGTGAATATTATTCATTAATTTTGGATTTGTGTTATGAGTACTAAATTACACCCAGACATAGAACAAAAGATCGTGCTCATCACACGAACATTTGTCCTGGGAGGGAATCGAACCCACGACTTCCGGCATAGCAGTCTGCGCCACAAACCACTAGACCAACCGGCCAGTCTAATTATTACTACTTATGTGTTTTAAAAATAAAAGTAGAGAGTTATTATCATAATGTATAAATCTCTAAATTTATTTTTTAAATTCTATAAAAATATATATATTTTTGCACTGTTATTGCTTTAAATTATCTAATAATTATTTAACATTATTTTTTTAGTTAAAAAGGTGTTTTATAAAACTTAATTTTATTACAACTGGCTGTCTGGGATAAAGTCTGTCAATAATCTATTACTTTTTATTTCATATTTAGAATTTTACGATATGAGAGTAGATACAAATAATTTTAAATCGATCATAATTTCACCGAGCTCGTTCCATAATCCGACCACCAGACGTAAGGCAATGCGTTACCGGTACAGTGTGGACATTCTCACCTATACGTACCATTTTGGGAACACATTCCTTGTGTGTATAGCTGAGGAGTGCAATTTCTAGACGGAGTCTGTGTTTCCTGATAGCTGCAACCTAGGGGTCCTCAAGTTTCTATTGTAATTTGTATTTTTGGTGTACAATAAAGAATATATCTATCTATCTATCTTAAGTCAAGAGTGAATAGGTTGCTTCTTTATGCTTCATCGTCGACCACATCATAGCTTACCAGGTGCGATAGTGGTCAAGCGCGAGCCTATCAATAATAAAAAAAAACTTTTATGTCCCACTATTGGAAACAGAGTGGTAATGGCTCCGACCAGAGAGCAGTGGCGGCCGAGTGGTAACGGCCCTGACTTTCGAGTTGTAGGTCGTGGGTTCAAACCCAGCCAGAAGCATTACTTTGTGTAATTTTTTTCATCACCAATGCTCTCAAAAACGGTGAAGGAAAACTTCGTGAGGAAACCGGCATGCCCTAGATATGTGACAATCACCAATCTACATATATATAGATATATAATATGTAGATAGTTTATTAATTTGTGTATGTATTGTATAATTTAGTTTAGTTGATTTAAATGGTTAATTTTAATTATATTATTATTATTTCAATTTTAATTACGTTATTATTATTTTAATTTTTAATTAATTATTATTTTCATATACTTTTTTAAAAAACTTACCTAATTTAAAAAAAAAAAAAAAATTGTTTACAATAAATTTGGGAGGGCGCTGACTCCTGAAATACAGGCCCGCCTAGTTCGGGAGTCAGAGGCTTCATAAATTATACCATCATATTTATGTCAATAAAGAATTATTATTATTATTATTTCTTTATTTATTTTTTATACATATTTTGTACATTTTTAAATATTTTTCAAAACACATATAAAAAAAAACATTTAAAAATATAAAAAATAGCAGTCCGCCGGTGTCGGGACAGGGTCCAAGCTACCGGTGGTTAGGGCTCCAGAGACAGGAACCTCCTCACAATGCGAGCCGTATCGAGGAGTACTGCCTTCTGTATCAGGCCCTTGATCCAACCGCGCAACGTCAGTTTCGACAGGTGGTCGTCTAGACTTTTGGCCATCAGGCCATTGGCGGTAACAACAATCGGCACAATGATTGCCGAGTCCACATTCCACATGTCGACAACCTCGTGTGCTAAGTCGAGATATTTAATTTGTTTCTCTTTCTCAGCTTTCACGAGATTCTCATCATGCGGGATGGTGACATCGACTATCATTGCGCGGCGCGCTAATCGGTCTATCACCACTATATCCGGCTTATTGGCTACAATAGTCCGGTCAGTAATGATAGACCGATCCCAGTACAACGTGACATGGTCATTTTCGAGAACTGGGTCGGGCACATAGCTGTAATACGGTACCTCTGAATACACTAGGTTGTATTTCAAAGCAAGTTGCTGGTGGATAATCCTGGCTACTTGGTTATGCCTGTGCAAGTACTCTCCGTTAGCCAGACGAGAACAACCAGAGATAATATGTCTGATAGACTCACCCGGACGATGGCATGCCCGACACACGTCAACCGTCCCGTCCTTCATTACATATCTCCGGTAGTTATTCGTCAAGATGACTTCGTCCATAATTGCACAGATAAAACCTTCAGTTTCCCCGAAGAGGTTGCTGAAACGTAGCCAGGCCACGGACGCTGCAAAATCTACATCAGACTCATGTAGAGCCCGATAAAAGCGCCCGTGGAGCTCCTTACTTTTCCATACTTCCCTGCGATCATCAGTTGTAAGTACCACAGGTTTGCGCCAGTTCTCTTTAGCCATGGATAACGGGGTGAGTCCCTTGTCCACTGCAACCACATCGCGGTGCATACCCACATCGGTTTTATGAAAATATTCTCTGAGGCTGCACACCTCGCGGTTGTGCAGGGTCTTCGCGTTTAAAAAACCTCGACCTCCACACTTCCGCGGGATGTACAGTCTCATCACAGACGACCGTGGGTGATGCATCCGGTTTGCGGTCAACAGTGTACGGACCCGCCTATCCAGAGCGTCTAGCTCGGTCTGAGTCCATTTGAGTATGCCGAAAGAGTACATTAAGACCGGCATGACCCAACCATTGAAGGCGCGCACCTTATTTCCACCTGACAGAAGGCTGTTTAATACCTTCTTCAGGCGGTCAAAGAAGCGCTCCCTCAACGATTGCTTCATGTCAGCAACGTTAATGCCTAACGCTTCCGACATACCCAAATACTTATAGGTTTCGGTTGAAGAGAGGGATCTAAGGTATATGGAATCCGAAAGTTGAATTCCCTCAGATTCCATAATCTCCCCTCGCTTTACATGCATGACTGCACATTTATCCACACCAAATTCCATCCTGATGGCACTACTAAAAGTTTCAGTTACTTTTAGTAGTTCCATCAGTTGTAACTTGTTGGGGGCAATGAGTTTCAAATCATCCATGTAAAGAAGGTGAGATAGTACCTGACCACCTCTTCTCAACCGATAGCCCAAGCCTGATTCCTCTAGCAATGTGCTTAGAGGATTCAGGGCTAAGCAGAACCAAAGTGGACTCAGACTGTCGCCCTGAAATATTCCCCGTTTAATCCATATAGGCTCATCGTCCCTCCGAATCGATCGACATCCTGGATAGCGAAGAACAGTGTTCCATTGCCCCATACATGACTCAAGGAAGGTGCGTAGAGTTGCATCTATTTTATACAACTCCAACACCCTCATGAGCCATGTATGTGGCACAGAGTCATATGCCTTCTTATAATCTATCCAACATGTCGACAGATCCTTGCGAGATCGACGAACCTGTTGGCTTATGGTCATGTCTATGAGGAGTAGCTCCTGAGTACCCCGAGACCCGTTCCTACATCCATTCTGAGAGGCAGACATTATTAAGTTGGTATCAATATGCTTGTTAATTTTCGTTCTCAGAATGGACGTAAGAAGTTTATAGACCGTTGACAAGCATGTTATCGGTCTATAATTCTTGGGTTCCGCAGTACTACCTGTCTTATGGAGCAGATGGGTAACTCCAGTTGTTAGAAACTGAGGTAGCGACCCAGACTCTAAAGATGACTGGAATTGAGATGCCAGGAGCGCGTGTGAGCTGCTATACCATTTTAGCCAGAAATTTTGTAGTCCGTCCGGTCCTGGAGACTTCCAATTCGGTAACGGACGGACTGCTCTGGCTACATCTATAGGGCTAATGTCTACCTTTTCCATTTCTGGTATAGCTTCGCACACGCGCTCGACTTCACGCATCCAGCCATCCTCAGTGTGACAGACGGGCACCGACCAAATATTGCGCCAGAAAGTATTCGTGGCGTCAGCATCTGGGCGGGTCACGTCAGTCACATTTTGCTCAGGTCGCTCCCAAACTCTGTATACCCATCTCTCATCGCTCTGGAACATGCGATTCTGCGAGTACCGGTCGACTCGCCGCTTATACCGTCGAATACGGTTGGCCCATGCACAAACTTTCTGCTTCAGGAAGTCGATGCGCTCTGTGACGCGAGATAAGTATTCTCGAGGGCTGATTCCAGTCCTCGAAAATGCTCGCCTCACGTAGCGCATCACACGTGGTCGTGTATTGCCCTCCCTGAAGCAGTATAGTTTACCAATGAGCGCTCTGGCCCCATCGATACGCCTTTCAATCCTACATTGCCAGGCAGGTGCGGCAGGCTTTGGTCGAGTAGCTCCGTCACAACTTGATAGTTTTACGTTGGCTAAACGACATGCCGCAATAGCCCCGCAATAGAGGATCGAGTGCGTATCAGCGAGGTTTACGCTGCTCTCGAACACATTCTCAAGCAGCGAATCCAGAGCACACACTAGCGCCCTATTTTTTTTGTGCATAGGTAACCGGGGAAGACGAGGTCTAAGAGCGATCGGAGTCGATCTGTACTCGCGGAGTGCATCCTCCAGTGCGCTCCTCAATCGATCGTTGCACTGGCTACTTACTGTGACAACCCTATCATCTGCTTCATCATCAGCATGACTAGACTGCGGTAGAATTATATCTGTAGCTCGTGGTACCGCAGTCTGTGTCTGTATTGTAGTCGAGATAATACGGTTGCTCAGTACCTCTGAGCGCAGCCTATCAAGTGCGGCATCGTCCAATCTGTGGTTTCGTTGGATAACCCGCACCTGATCCGATAATCTTTGGGCCGTGACGTTGACGGTTGGTTCAAGTTCCTGAAAAAGAGACAGCATCCTAACACGGTACGCAGTGAGGTTAGTTCCCCCCTCTGTAGACCCGTAATATGCGCGCATGACGTTCTCGTTCATAGACTGAGTCCATCTCATGCGCTGCACACAACCACCGGCAGCGGGGACCCGGCTCGGGGCCGGTTGGCCCCTAGGTCCCGGTGGCCGGCCTCTCCCCGGCCGACGTACAGGTGTTGGCGACGTCGGCGGGGAGAAATACTCGTCGCTCGAGCTCGACGCAACTGCAGCCGCCGGTGACATTGGTGATCCGAGGACCGGCGGCGGCGAGGCGGAGCTGAGCGGCGAGCCCGGGGGTGGATGGCGTGCGCGTCGGGCAGCTGTTCTTGTCAACATTTTCGTCAATTCATTATTTCATTCCATTTTCTTCTATTGCATAAATTGTTTGATGGTGTCACATCGTCGTTGACAGATGTCATATTGTATTGTGGTATTTTATTTCTTATAAATATTCTATTTCTTGTGGTATGTGGTGTTTTTGAAGGTTTTTTTCGTTTATTAACAATATTTGCTTCGTTTTGGATATTTGGTTTGTCTTGATTTTCGGTAAAAGTAATAAAATTGAAATTTTTAAAATGGATAGAAAAATATTTGACTTTTGTTGTCAGTGGGTTGCCAGCTTATTATTTATTATTATTATAATTGTATGATATTTGTGGTTTATTAGTATATCTTTTCTTGTACCTATTCGGCTTTTCTATGTCTTTTATTGCACCTACCACTATTTATCTCTTCATCACCCTAAGGTTGACTAGTAGAAAATGCCTAAGGCATTAAGTGGTGGACTTTTGTGCATAAAGTATTAATTAAATAAATAACTAATAAATAAACAATCCACACTGGGCCTGCGTGGTGAATTACGGCCCATTCCCTCTCCTAGAGAGAGGAGGCTTGAATCCCGGCAACATTAAAAGGCTGATTGTACAGTAACATGTATTTTCAATATCCAACCACTCTTTTTAATGTGTTGCCATCTCTGGTGAAAACCTCAAAGTCGGAACAGCGCGGAACAAAACACTGCAAAATGTTATTTTTTTCTTAAACTATTATTCCTTTTTTAAGATCAGATAGAACGAACTGTTTATTAAACACAAATATAATAAAACAATCCGATTTCCACCCTTCCCGTATTATAGGTTTATTTCCCATATTATACTATAAAATTGTAACAAGAAACCGTAAACGGGACGTATAGGCACTGACTTTAATACACCGCATCACTGGATAACGATGGTTTCATTATAGCAGATAGAAACTATAAAACTGTTTATAACCCCTGCCTTCGGATTCTAGCTGACTAGATGCAATAACTTGTGAATGTGTGATGTAGGCTGGTATAGCTGGTGATAACCTGGGATACTGAAATATCTGAGGACTTATTTATGAAGACACAAAACGTGAAAACTAAAATGGCGTATGCCCAAACTAAATGTAGAATAGAATCTAAAGTAATGAATGTAGAATCGAAAAAAAATAAATTTTATTTTATACCACAATAATAACAAAAGTTCATCATCTTCATTTCAGCAGAAAAACGTCCACATAAGCCACTGCCAAGTGTCGCCACAACGACCGGTCCTGTGTGTCTCGCATCCATCGGATTCGTCGATCCATCTTGTGGAGGCCTTTCAATGCATTTTCTGCGTTTTCCGGTACGTGGTTGCACTCCAGAGCCTTTCCCCATCGACCATCCGTTCTGACCTGCCTACTTTTTTTTTCGGTGGGAATGTCATCCAATGACATCCCCTGCTCTTAGGTGGAGCGCGAAGGTGTGTCAAACTTTTACTGACTAAAAACCGACTCCTGTTCTCTCGTTGCCATTCATACCAGGGCCGAGTTTTCCTTTCAGAAGCAGACCCTCGGCCCCAGTAGGCTTCGACCCCGCTGGGCCCCTACGGTTTGCTGACATCTCCTTAAGGCGCGCGTGGAACAGTACGCGCCGTCGATGATGCTCGGGCTTTGGCTCGGTCCAGATGGTTACCGGACGATCGGACGGCGAGCTACCCATTGCTTGCCGTCCTACCCGCGTTTACGGTGTCCGAAAATCGGGATTGGGATCCCGGCGGCTGGGGTATGAGGGCCACGCCCTCGTGCGTGCACGTGTGGCATTGCTAACATTACTACTTCGCAGAAGGAGGCAACCACCTTCCACTTCTCCTCGCTTTGGAACTTGGCCGGTACCAAGGTCCGGTGAGAGAGATCGTTGCTAGATTGATTGTTGATCTCCCCCACGAGTATACGGCGGTGGTCTGCCCAAGTGGGGCACACCTCTACCGTATGCTCCAACGTAACCTCCGGGTGGTCCACACTGAACCATGTCCGGGAAGAACCTGCTTCATTCCGAAGGTGAGGACGCCGTGAGATCTTTCCAGCCACTCCTCAAAGAGGGGTTTTACCGCCATAATTATGGCGTGTCGCCCTTTCATCATGAGATCCCGCCGGAACTCTGTCCGCCATGCCGTGACTTGTCGTGGCAGTGAAATTTCGCCCCGGCGTTGCATCTCCATGTGCAAAATCGTGCATGAGTGAAAAGACAGTTGCCTCCAGATTCCATGGTGGCAGGCCAGCAAGGAGGCTCGCCTCTTTGCGGAAAATCATGCCGTATCCCCATACCATACGTATGACCATGACCCTCTGGCATGCGTTCAGCTGTGTTGAAGGTCACTTTCGCAGCGACGGCGCTCCCACCGGCGCTCCATGCCATGGCCCGAACGATTCCTGCGTAAAACCTCCGGTAGGAGGCGTCTGGATGCCCTAGGTTGGGCAGGAGCCACTTGAGGTTAGCCCCAGTCCGATCCAGTTTGGGAGTCATACATCGGAAGTACTCCTCGAAATTCCACCGGCTATCAAGGACGAGTCCTAGGTACTTCATCGCCGACCCGACTTCGATGTGAACTCCTCCTACCGTTAATTGAGAGCGCCAAGGTGGCGCGCTCCGAGGGCTGAATTGCTGGATCCTCTCAACGACCATCGCAACCCCGCGTGTCACTAGTTTGACCACCGCACGGTGCGACTCTCCCTGCGCTAGGACCAGCGTGTCGTCTGAGTAACATACCACGCTGAACCTGTCAGGGAGGTCACCGCGCAGCACATAGTCGTACCCGATGTTCCACAAGGGTGGTCCTAGTACCGATACCTGCGGCGGTGGAACACCGCACGACATCTCTCGCCGTTCCCACTCTCCCAGGTGACTAGGGTAGATGTTGTACCTGTCCGACAGGTAGGCCTCAATCACATGACAGAAGTAGTCGGGCACCTGGTGCACACCAAAGCAGGGGAATTAAAGGCATTGGCCATATCTAAAGACACCACCAAGACACACCTGACCCGGGACACCGCATCCCCTGTCGTGAGGGCTCTCATGCGCATGATGGCGCCCACTGTGGAGCGCCCCCTGCAAAAGCTAAACTGGCCGTCTGCAACAACCCCACCCGTGCTAGGTGCGCGACGAGGCGGTCTGCAATTACTCTTTTAAAGAGCTCGCCAACCTCGTCGAGCAGCACAATGGGCCGATACGCGGATGGAGAGTCTGGTGGCCCGGCTTCGCGATAAGGAACAGTTTCCCCGTTTTCCAGCGAATTGGGAACTGGCCCCTTTCCATGCATGCGCTGAAGAGCTCTCTTAATCGAGACCCAAAAGCCTCCATGGCGTGGACCTAGGCTTTCCCAAGCAAGCCGTTGGGTTCTGAGGCGTTATTCTTGGCACTCAGCCTTCGTACTGCCACTCTCATCTCTACCTCGTTCACATCTGGAGCATTGTCGTCGTCGTTCCCATCGTGGTCTGCGTTAGACACCGCTGGTGAAGAAGCATTGAAAAAAAAAGAAAGAATGAAAAAAGGTCAACAAAATTAAAAAAAAAAATTAAAGCAAGTATATCTGTTTTGCGTACAGATCTAGTTGTAGTGCGCCAACGTACAGTGATATTAACTTCAGATAATAGATCTGGAACATTGGGCTGATTATGAATAATTTTGTAAAGAAAGATTTGGTTGGAGAAACGTCTACGTTGTTCCAGAGCCATCATATTGAAATGTTTCAAATTGATGGAAATAAGCAGAATTCTAAATCTGTACAACGACAAAAGTAATATAGTAGTGATGTGGGTTAGGGGTTAAACCGAGCAATAAATTAAAGAGCGCATTTCCCGTAATATTAGCTCCCCAAAAATACGACCCTCAGAGGTAGTGAGTGACTGAAATATTATGAGGAAATGCGGAAGGGATAATGATCAACTGGCAAGTCGGGGTGTGACTGCCGACAAACTGTTATGTTAACATTAACTAGGTATATTAAACTTGATTAAATTATACTAATGTTATAAAGACTAAAGTTTGTATGTAGGTTCAAACGGCTGAACGGATTTAGATTTAGTGGTCATGTTGGTTTAAATCGATACGATAAGATCTTAAAGACTAAATGTATTACATAAGTATTATACTTATATACAATTGATCTTAAAGAATACGAATATTAATGTTAAGTTTGAAAAGACACTAATTGTTTTTGTTAATAAAAAAAATTTCGTTATATAAAGTCAGCTAAAATTATTGTAAATAAAGATTTACTATAATAATAATAATAATATTGTCACATTATCTCTGGTTGTTCTCGTCTAGCTAACGGAGAGTATTTGCATAGACACAACCTTGTAGCCAGGATTATCCATCAGCAACTTGCTTTGAAATACTCTCTTGTGGAATCAGAAGTGCCGTACTACAGGTATGAGCCCGACCCAGTTCTTGATAATGGTCATATCACTTTGTACTGGGATCGGTTCATCATCACTGACAGGACTATTGTAGCCAATAAGCCTGATATAGTGGTGGTGGACCGAAGCGAGAGGCGTGCAATGATTGTTGACATATCCGTTCCGCATGACGAGAACCTCGTGAAAGCCGAGAAAGATAAACAAATCAAGTATATTGACTTGGCTCGCGAGGTTGTCGACATGTGGGATGTGGACTCGGCGATCATTGTACCGATAGTCGTGTCAGCCAATGGCTTAATAGCCAAGAGCCTCGACCAACACCTTAGGAGGCTCGCGTTAGGCGGCTGGATCAAGGGCTTGATTCAGAAAGTGGTACTCCTGGACACGGCTCGTATTGTTAGGAGGTTCCTTTCTCTGGAGCCCTGACCGCCGGTAGCTTGGACCCTGTTCCCGATACCGGTGGGACACTATTTTTTATATTTTTAAATGTTTTTTTTTATTTTTTATTGAAATATTTAAAAATATAATTTATATGTACATATACAAATGAATAAACGAAATAATAATATAATCCCCATCGCCGTATCTCTACGTCGACGTCGTGGTGGGGCTTGCGTGCTCCAATAAACCCTAGGTCTGCATCGATAGCGTTTGCTACGCCGTAATATGCCTAGGGTGAGGGGCCAGACTAAGAGAGATACAATCCGCAGGGCAGTTTTGTGGCGTACTGTTGGGCATTAGCGACCCCACGGGCCCTATCTCCAGGGAGAATTCTTGTTCTTCATCTCCGGCTTGTCTTTATTGGCCGGCCGGAGTGAACACTGACGAGGAACAGAGCTCCCACCTCTCTCTTGCCTTTATTAGCTGGCTTGAGTGGAGATTCGCAAGAGCAAATGTGCTCAGGAGAAGGATGTATAATCCAGTTAGGTGTTGGTAGGGATTTTGACCGTACTTCCGGGATGGTTCTAATAGCCGTGGTATACCTCTCCACTCCTAAGGCAGCTCAGGATTTGTTGCCCTCTTGTTACTACGTCACTTCGTGCTAGCGGCCGTTTTTGGAGGCCCATTTATTGAGTGTACAAGTCACCTCCTGCCTTTTTATCGATGGATATTAATAACATTGTGGTTAGTGGCCCTTACTGCTATGCCCGAGGTCGTGGGTTCGATGCCCACCCAGGACAAATGTTTGTGTGATGAGCACGATCATTTGTTCTGTGTCTAGATCTTTAATATATATGTATTTAGAAATATATAAGTATGTTTATCAGTTGTCTAGTACTCATAACATAAGCTCTGCTTAGCTTGGGACTAGACGGCGTTGTGTGTGAGTAGTTGTGGAATATTATATTATTATTTTAGAATAAATACATTATAGATAAATTACTCCCAGACACAGAATAAATGATCGTGGTCAACACACAAAAAGTTGTCTTGGGCGGGAATCGATCCCATGACTTCCGGCATAGCAGTCAGGGTCACTAACCACTAGACCAACAAGCCAGTCCAGGAACAAGTTCTCTATCATTCTTCATCTGAAATAGGTAGGGTATTTCACCAAATCTAACAACAGTAGTCATAAATTTCACCAATCGGTAGAGAACACTCCCCATTGTCACAACCAACGCCACCTGTCATAACAAGTATCGGTTGACCTCCATAAAACATCATAAATGGCCTACGATTGACAGTGCAGTGGCGATATATATAGTATTGACACAACCAAGCGTTGATTGTTTACCAGTTACTCGAGCTTAAATAACTCATTATCTTGATACTCGCTAACTTACTCTTTGAGGAACGTTATCAGCCCCCTAGCCAAGTTACAACCGTTTCGTTTCGATTCTCTTTTCATTGATCACATCGAGTCGGCCACGCCTCCAATTTCTTTGTTCTGACCACGTGACTGAGCGTGAGATGACGTCATAACTCGTAAGTTATATGTTAGTTATATGTATTTAAATAATTTAATTTATGGTTTGTATCTATTTATGTGTACATTTATTTTTTGATGTATATGTAATATATGTATCGGCGCAAATAGTTCTAGCAACGCGCATACCGCACGTGTAACAAAACGTTACTCATGCTGCGCGCCCCACCAGACAAAAGTGAAAGGCAAAGAGCTCATAAAAGGCCTGTGAACCGTGTGAGCTGTCATTCGTTCGTCGACATGTGAGTTGGTCGGACGCCTCGGTAGTGAATTTAATTATTATATTATTTCGAAATGGATTTGATAACATTTATGTTAAATAATTGTTAAGTTTAATTATACAAAAGTGATTTATAAATAAAACATAATTAGTAATGAAGATGCTTTTATTCTTGAAGACACCGCTCCTCTTATATATGTATGTATTATATGATTTAATTTAGATAATTTATCTATATGTCTATTTAATTATTTTTTTCTCTAAATTATTTATACACACTGCGTCTACATTTCTCATCCAACTCTCTTGTCGCAGGTCTGCTGAAAGAAATTTCGTTAGAAATAAGCAGGACCGTTGTACTCTTCTGCCTGTATTTATTATTTTCGATTTGTGTTTGTGTGTACATACATAAATAAATGAACCTGTAATATTGTACCAATTAAATATCTAGAAATTTTATAAATTACATTATATAGCACCAAAAGATTACCCACTACATAAAAACTTAGAAATATTAGGTACCTCTTTATAATATTATTATACACTATATATAAACAGAAAAGTAATAATATGAGTAATATATGAGTATGAGATATATTGTACAGCTAGAGCTGCCTTTCACGACACTGAAGAAGATAATATGCAATTAAACACACACATTAAGAACCTTAGCGTGCATAAAAGACTTACTCAGCCCATTAGGTAATTATTGCTATAGCCGTCTTTCACGAAACTGGAGAAGATAATATGCAATTAAACACACACATTAAAAACCGTGGCGTGCATAACAGACTTACCCAGGCCATTAATTAATCCGTGGATAAAATATAGGAACAGATTAAGACATGGGTAGCTTGTAAACAATTGTAAATGGAAATTAGTCGACACTTTGTTAATAAAGTCAGGTAAGAAGCTGATTTTCTCATAGCCTTTAAACGTCATAAAATATACGGGCATTATATAGTGATGAAGGGAGCCGTTTCTGAAACTTTTAATTAGTTGAATTTTCAAAGCTAAAACAGCCCAGTAATGTTGAACTTTTGTTCTATTTTAAGCTATTGGTAGCAGTTTTAGCACCTTTTTTTAGTTGCAAAAATCATCCAATGACATCGCCCGCTCTTGGGCGGATCGTGTAGGGTTAGACTTTTACTGACTATAAACCTCGACCCTGGAATGAAAGACAACTAAGAAACAGGAGTTTCTTAGTTGTCTTTCATTCCAGGGTCGAGTTTTCCTTTCAGAAACAAACCCTTGGCCCCAGTAGGCATATGCTGAGATAGGAGCCTTTTACATCTCGTATAGGTCTTGTTTTTCCTATTTGAACACATATATATTTATTATAATATTTTATTTACTTTGTGTTAACCATGCGCTAATATTATTATTTTTTATCTTATTGTTTGTTACGTACCAGTCATAAATAAACAATTTTTACCTTTATTTTTTTTTCTGTTCACAATAATTATTTATGATTTGGTATCTGAAGATAGGTAGTTTGAAGAAGTAGCGTTTTTAACGATAGAGACACGCGCAAACATTATATAGACCATCAGTAGTCATCTAAACTATTACCTACTTTAGATAACTCTCTATAGCTTTACTCTCTATGGCTATAAAATATAAAGAGGTAACATTGATCCGGTTGCAAATATTTTATACTGATATGAATATTCTAGTTATCGTTTAATGGTATAGGCAGCGTTTTATGTCGAAAAATGCAAGATTGTGGGATAAAACACGCAGGTTAAACCGTGAGAAAAAGCTAGTATAATAATATGATAACAAGTATTAAAGACTTGATAGTCATTTCCAAATTCCAAATACATTATCAATACCGCAAAGTCGGGTTACTTTGGCTTTTAAGTATAACTTTGGCTCAAGCTCATTTAATAAACACAGTGTTCCGTGTTTCTATTGGCTAATAAGATTGAGTCAAAGAAATCTAACTTTGCTGTAGCATTTACCAAAGTCATAATACAAATTGATAGACCCCAACGACATCACATCTAGTGGGAAATTGTGATTGGTATTCAATAACGACAGTTTCGCGATACGTCCAATTTGTGTCAATCATTTCCTATCCATTGCTAATAGGCGTCACATGTAGTCTCCACACGTGCTTGTTATGCAGGCAATGTATAATATTTTCTTTTAAATTCACATTTCGCAGTGCCATTGCGTCCCAAGTTTTCATAATGGATTTGATTTAGTTGTTGTCACGTAGATATATATATATATATATATATATATAGATTATCCTGCACTGGTTGCACGGGTGACAATCGCCGTTCACACGTCTACAGATATCGTTTTTATTTTGATTTTTATGTTTTCTGCGCCATCTAGCTTAATCTAAATTACAAATAAATCGTAATGGTGTTTTTTTTTTAATTAAGTTGGGAAAGTCATCTACTGTCAAATTTCGCTCTTGGGCGGATTGCGAGATAGTGTCAGACTTTTACTGACTAAAAACCCACTCCTGTTCTTTCGTTGCCTTCATCCTAGGGCCCCGAGTTTCATTTTCACACTACCCTTGGCCCCAGTATGCTTTGACCCTGCTGGGCCCCTACGATTCGTGACATCTCCCCGAGGCGCGTGTGGAGAAATCGTAAGGGTGTGATGTCTTCCCAAAATCAACTGTATGTTGGTGTGGAGTGGTTGGCTAGTGGTTGCGTCTTTCATGTGACTGATATGGACAGTATAATAAATGGAGAACTACATTAGGTCCACGTGGGCCACGTACGCCGATCTGGGCTCGTCGGTCTCTATAAATTTTATATGGCAACTAGACTTGTACAGCTGCAGTGGGAACTACATTAGATCCACGCCACGCGACGCTAATTTACGTACAAATCAGGCGTGGCCTACGTGTGCGTCGGTCTAATGTAGTTCCCACTTAAATGTCTTATTATTTATTGCTTGCTACAGAGGAAGTTTATCGTCTTTAACACGTCTGTTTAGATACATTATGTTAATATAATATTATACACTACAATATCGTTTGATTTTTAATCAGGGCTCTTAGTCGTGAAGAAAGAGACACTGGCCACCCTCTGGACATTTCCTAATGATTGATTGTTGTTATGACTCATAAACTTATCGTAGCTTACAGCTCACGTAAGATTTACGATATGAGATCGGAAGTTAAAAACTGAGGGGGAAAGTCAAGTCAAAGTCAAAGTCAAAAATTTTTTATTTCACATAGGCCTACATGGGCACTTATAAAACGTCAGAAGCTAGTGCACGGTTCCAAATTGGTCGTTTCCTATGGAGAAGAACCGGCAAGAAACTCCATGGTTACTCTTTTAAAAAAATGATTGTTTACAATATTTTCATATTACAGTATTAATAGACATTATGTAAGAACAGTGTAGACCAGTCGATATTGTACCCAAAAGCACAATAAAAATAAAAATATTTAAAAAAAAAAAAAGTGAGTCGTAATAGGAAGTAACCTAAGAATTCGCGAAGTCCACGGTGTTCTCACATTCACATTTAAAAAAAAAAGAAGCTATATAAAAAAAAAAACAAGAACAATAAGTAATTACAATTATCGATCAAATCGATCAAAAGAAAGGGAAGTAATTATTATACCATATAAGGCTTCAAAAATATAAAGGGAAATTGTACAGTTCGCAATTACCTACGACGAATATCACGCCTAACACTGATGATATACCATATTTATAAGCGCTGGCAATATCCATGAATTTTGCATAAAACTGTTTTATACAAAAAAATACAAACAGTTTCAATAAAAATTGCAAAATAATTTGTAACTTCGGAAATGGGTGTCAAAAAAAAAAACCAATACCAAAAACACCAACTTTTCGGTAATATTACTTTGGTACCGGACGGCGAGTATGTAGGCGAAACTCTTCCAAACAAAAATGAATCATCAAAATCGATTAACATTTTACGAAAATATCGTTAATTTATTTAAACGTATAATCTTGAAACTTTGAAACACCAAAGTTGTAAAACTGTCAACTAACAGTAACAATGTGCCAACCCAACCACTGCATCACTAATTTTTAACCCCAACACACAAACCCTTAACACAAATCAGAGCTCAATTTTCCTTCTGAACCACAACCTATAAAATCGTGCGACAAGAATTGAAACACATATCAGCCGCGGTGACACGCGGTATACGGAACTCCGGGCCTACTTTCTGTAATGTTGGAAGGCTGTTTCCTTCCCATCCAATATCCTCACATACGAGGCTTATAGTTCCTTGGAAATAGCGTTCGACTTCAGCGCATATTTGCACAGTATGATATTAAATTATGATCGTGTATCTACATATGAATTGATTTCTGGAACTCTTGTTTACTCGGTTTTGTTTGAGGAAAATGACGGGTTCAAATAAGGAGATGGGGACGATTTTATTTGTTGATACTGTGTAATAATAATATGTCGACACTCACATGTTTTTAGAAATGTATAGATTGTATTGGGAGATGACAGCACTACTTTTGTTATGCAATCTAAATAAACACTAAAAGCGTCAAGGTGCTGAAACTATTGACTGAAAGACTGCTTGTCTTTTCATAAACATGTTTGGTCCAGGTATTCATTATGTTACGTTTTTCTCAAAAAATAAGTTAATTCAACTAGCACCTTGCTCAAAATACTGCTTACTGTGCCCTCTAGTTTCACATTCACAATATCTCTCTATTATT
Organism: Mythimna pallens; assembly: GCA_961205895.1. Taxonomy (NCBI): domain Eukaryota; kingdom Metazoa; phylum Arthropoda; class Insecta; order Lepidoptera; family Noctuidae; genus Mythimna; species Mythimna pallens. The sequence continues at coordinate 15,697,159 of OY540834.1, forward strand.
TTATATTTTCAAAATTCTTCCCATAGGTAATAACACACATATCTATATTATCTACATCCGCAGGCATCTCGAAGGGGTACCCAGATAGACATGTTCTTACATACGTCTGAAATATACCAATAATACCTATATTGCAATCCTCGAGCGAGGTGAGGATTTTCTGGCCGAAAAATTCAATTTTATTTCTTTTTATCCGATTTGAGTATCGACCAGGTGCTTCCTTTCAGGCTTGTTACTGTAGAACTAAAAATAGAAGATTTTCACACGGTATTGGGACGAAAATGTGGAATTGAACGGTAGCTTAGAATGTCATAAGAAGCCAACCGGCGACGGCATGTGTCCGCCCATCGAGCCAGAATTATGACTGGCGCATTATGCCGAAGTTGCCTGAGACAGTCGCCCACACTTTAGTGTGTCTTTCTTCACTATTAATATTTTCTTATTTCCAATTTTAGGCATTTAAAGATTTTTCAGCCTGTGACCAACGCAACACGAATTGATTTTGATTTTGCAAATTAGGTTAGAATGAAATTTTACTACTGTACGCGGATGACTAAATCCAAAACTATGAAGAATTCCTCAATTAAATCTCTGCCACAAAGCAAAACAAAGAAGAAAAAGTAGTCAAGGACACGATTTGGTTGAAAATTAGAATTACATCATTTAATTTTCTATATTCCTAGCCAGGAATCGACACAGTTGATTTAAAAAAAAATAAAAAAAAAATACACTGGATTATTGTTACACTATCCGATAGTGTCGATAAATTAAATAAAACACTACAACAGCAAAAGATAAATTGGAAAGGCTTTTAGAAAACAGTTACAGTGAAATAAAAACAAATGAACCACATTAAGATAAATGCCTTCTCACCACAATAAACGATTATTCGCCGTACAACAATTTATTTGCATCAGTCAAGAAATACCGTTTCATGAAATTAATATCGTTGTTAGATGGAAATAATTTATTGCCCTTTCGTACACAAATTAAGTTATATTAATCTCTGCTATTTGATACCCACTGCTAATTGCTCAAGACAATTGATAACAATAGCCTGAAGTCAGATTGTTGTCATTTGGCTTGTGATTAATTCTTGATTATGAATAACTTTGGTCATATTTTTTTTATGATATGCTGCAATATTTTTTAATTTTCTGTTATGGAATGTGTATTGATGTTTCATAAATATTCCTTTTTTTAATTTTCATATTAATAAATCACTTAAAACATCGCGCCCATATAACTAACCTAAACCTCGTTGTATCGTACTCCACAATGCTGAGGATCGTGACCTCCTTGCTTAATCACTTTCATTCGTACGATATTATTTCATCTGTTTCTGTCTCAGGCTGTGTGAAAGGCATTGTAAACCGTAGAGTCAAGAGCGATGTGGATTTCGTTGGACCAACAAGGCTGCATCCACAAGGCCTTTTCCCACGGAGCATCCATCTCCAGCACCGCATCTCAATGGCGTCAATGCCTTTACAGTCTGCAGCTTTCAGTGTCTAAGTCTCAGCGCCATACGAAGAGATCGAGAAGACCGGGGTCTGTACCAGTTTAGTTTTGGTCTTTACGGAGAAGTAGGTTTTTAAAATGGGTTGCTTTGAAGTGTTATATCATTGGATTGACTTAGAATTATAAGTTCAAATAAACTTCATGTTAAAGATTTTTTTTTTTTTTAAGGTGGGAAAATCATCTAATGACAAATCTCGCTCTTGGGTGGAGCGAGAGATAGTGTCAGACTTTTACTGACTAAAAACCCACTCCTGTTCCCTCCTTGCCTTCATCCCGGGGCCCCGGGCTTCGCTTTCACACTACTCGTGGCCCCAGTAGGCTTCGACCCTGCCGGGCCCCTACGATTTGCTGACATCACCCTGAGGCGCGCGTGGAACAATACGCGCCGTCGACGGCTTGGGCTCGGTCCGGACAGTTACCGGACGGTCGGACGGCGAGCCACCCATTGCTCGCCGTCCGCAAGCCTGCGCCTACGGTGGCCGGAAATCGGGATCGGAATCCCGGCGGCGGTTGGGGCGTGAGGACCGTTGCTGTTGCCTCACGCGATCGGCCGCCTCCTTTGCTAGCATTACTGCTTCGCAGAAGGAGGCGACCGCCTGCCACTCCTCCTCACTCCGGACCATGGCCTGTACCAATGCCCGGCGCGAGAGATCACTGCCGCCGATCGCCCCCACGAGGACACGGCGTTGCTCTGCCCAAGCGGGGCACACCTCCACTGTATGCTCCACCGTGTCCTCCGGGCGTTCCACACAGTGGCGACACCCGGGCGTGTCTTCCGCACGAATTCGGTGCAGGAACCTCCCGAACTTACCATGTCCGGTGAGGATCTGTGTCATGCGGTAGGTAAGGACGCCATGTGGTCTCTCCAGCCATTCCTCAAAGAGGGGAATTACCGCCATAATTGTGGCGTGTCCAGCACTGGGTTGCGATAGTCGCTGTCGCCATTCCACCATGATATCCCGCCGGAGTTCTTCCCGCCATGCCGCAACTTGGCGCGGCAGCGGAGTTTCGCCCCGGCGTTGCATCTCCACGCGCAGATCGTGCATGCGTGCAAGGACTGTTGCCTCCAGATACCATGGTGGCTGGCCAGCAAGGAGGCTCGCCGCTTCGCGAGAAACCGTGCGATATCCCCGCACCATTCGGATGGCCATGACCCTCTGGCATGCGTTCAGCTTGGCCGCCGGTCGTTTTCGCAGCAACGGTGCCCATACCGGCGCCCCATAAAGGGCTCATGTTAAAGATACGTTATTCTTTTTTTTTTAATTCGGTATATATATGTATATATATATTCTTTGTATTTTGTGTTTTTGTAATATCGCAGTACTTATAACCATGAAAGCTAACACTTCAAAGAAACCCGTTTTAAAATACGTCAATTTCGTAGGTAAAGACCTATTAATATAATATATCATACACATTATACAGACTTATCAGTAATAACTTTTTTGGAATTACTTAGTTCATTTAATATTATTGTCACTAATTATTTATTGTTTCGTTATGGTTATTTTGGTTCAATATCACAAATAAAAAGCAGTTTATGTTTTCAGCTAAACATCTAGTTCATGTTCGTGTTGTTATTGGAAAGTTTTATGTAACTTATCCAACCAATTTAACTTCCCTAGTTTTGTTAGAAACTTCCTTAGTTGTTAATACGATCGACCCAACTGAAGCGTTATTGTTTTTCTATGCTTACCCCGATAACTGTAGGGGCCCGGCAGGCCCGAAGTCTACTGGGACCATTGATTTGCTTCTAAAAGGGAAACCCGGGGTACTTGAACGCAAGCCAAAGGAGGAACATATTACGGAGTTTCAGTCAGTAAAAGTCTGACACGCCTTCCCACTCCACCCTAGAGACGAGAGAAGTCATTGGATGATATCGCCACCTAAAAAAAACAAACAAAAACATATTAGAATATAAGTGTGGCAATGTAACTACAGTGATCTACTTTTCTTTTTACAGACAGTTATTTTCTTCTATTTTATTTGAGAATCGGGATAGGATTTTTCTTTTTTCCAAATGATCTATCATTTTGATGTATAAATATCCTTTTTGATTCGAAACACTACACTACGCTCCAAAATGCAAATTGTTGATGTAGGTTAAAAAGCTGCCCAACTTAAATGAGACTAGGCAAGACATGACTGCCGCTTACTTGACTAACGGTGGCCCGTAAAACATAGTTTTGGTGTCCAGACACAGCGACACGTGGCCACAGCACTGCAGACCAGGAAGAAGATAGAGGAACGATCTGAATGTCTACCTTGAGAAAATCGTGATCCTTGAAAGTATGATGGAACGAGATCTTTGCCCAGCAGTGGGACAACACGGGCTAGTAATAAATAATATCTTCTTTAATAACTAACACTAGGTTTAAGGCAATTGTTTACACTATGGATCTTTTGTTGTCTGTGAATTAAATAAATTATTATTATTATTATTTAATTGGTACTTTAAATAATGTTTCCTGTGTTATCTTACTCTTTGATTGCTGTAGTCAGTCTAGCCAAACGGACGGTTCAACCGACTGCGGATCCTAGTTAACCGCTGCACTTTAATTCACCTCAAGTATGGACTGAGGCAGTGTGTAGATCTTTCATAGGACGTTCTCTGTCACTTGCTTTGCTGCCCGGCCTTTACAATAACTTTCGCCTTTCAGGATTTATACTAATAATAGAGATCTACACTAGACAGACCAAAATTAATTGTTTGTAAATTACAGACATGAAAAAAAAAATTACGAAAGGATCAAAATAATTTTGGAAGTCGATTTTCTCGGTATTGTTTGTTTCTTATTTAACACAACGACTTCCGAGCCCATCACCAGAACTGGGTTTTGAAAAAAATGGGACCAATCTGGAAGCAAATCCTAAAAAAAATTTGCAAATTGGTCCATAAACGACGGAGTTCTGAGGTAACACATATAAAAAAAAACATGTAACTGAATTGATAACCTCCTCCTTTTTTTTTGAAGCCGGTTAAAAATCATATGAATTAGTAATTTGAAAGTATCTAATAGGAAAATGCATGAAAAAATATTTATAATCTTACCAATTTACCAATAAATATACAAAAGAAAAAAAAATAACAGTGAAAACAATATCAAAATTGGTAGAAAAGCAAACGAGATATAATAATTTTAAATAAACATAATATCTGTCTCTATCGTCAAAACGCCGCTTTCTATTGTGGTCGTATGTTGAACTTTGACGTCAAAGACTACGTAGGAGTAAGTTTCTCTTTCTTAAATGCAGATCGCCCCCACGAGGACATGGCAGTGTTCTACCCAGGCGGGGCACACCACTACCATATACTCCACCGTGTCCTCCGGGCGGTCCACACAATGGTGACACCCGCGCGTTTCTTCCGCATCCCTATTGGTATACGATTAAAATCATTATAATATTTTTAGCTAACGCAATTCTGGTGTCATAGTAGTTTTAGGTTAGGTTAGTACGATGTCAAAAGGTGGAAGGATTTTTAATATAATTATTTGTTGGTGAAAACAAATCCAATAACTAACCGCTAATGTGGGGTCATTTATCAAACTCTTGCAAATAAACTCCATACTGATCAGAATATATTAAACACCAGCACATGAGCGATGTACTCTCAAGCAACTTGTTCTCGCCTCAGCCAAGACTAAGTCACCGAGTCACGCAATATGGCGACCGGCCAAGGCAATAACATTTCTGTTCACATAACAACACTTGGCATAGGTTATAGTGTTGGACCAAATTTATCGATAAATGAGCAAATTGTACTGTAATAGGACTTAGTGGTGACCTTTAGGTGAAACGTGTAAGGTATTAACTTTATTGTTATTAAAGTTTTAATTTAAGTTAGTTAGCTTCTGCTAGCGGTTTCGCCCGGGATAAAAAGTATCCTATATCCTATACTCATATAATGTATAAACGAAGCGTCTTTGAAACTATTGTTTATATTATACTAGCTTCTGCCCGCGGCTTCACTCGCGTGAATGTAGGTTTCTCCATGCAAACTTTGAACCCCCGCTTCATCCCCTTAGGGAGTGAATTTTGAAAAATCCTTTCTTAGTGCTCGCCTACGTCATAAAAGGAAACCTTGTGCAAAATTTCACGCTCCTAATCCCAGTAGTTTCGGCTGTGCGTTGATATGTCAGTCAGTCAGTTTCTCCTTTTATATATATAGATATATATAAATATTAGATAAACGTCAATTACCTAAAACCTATGATTTGTTAATCTCTATGGACGAGCCGTTCTTCAATAGAACAATGGTATTTTATAGCATTACTTCGTTAAGAAAGGTGTGTTATAAAATAAAAAGTTTTTGTCCATACAAAGCCGGTTAATAAAGTATTATACTTATTACTTTCAATTTCATAATTAGAACCTCACGATACCAAAAGATAAATAACCTTTAATTTATTATTCTCCTTCGTCTTCGTGACTTCGTCCCGAGGGGTAAACCCTGTCGCCCTACCAATTCTCTTCTTCTTCGTACTTCATTTCGCACTTCCAGCCGTTATGGTGGTTTCCGTCTCTGTCATTGCAGTAGCATAGTCATAGCATAGTCGGCCTTTTAATGTTCCCACTGTTGGGACTCAGGCCGCCTCTCTGGGAGAGGGAATGGGCCGTAATCCACCACGCGGGCCCAGTGCGGGTTGGTGGATGTCACATGTTTTTGAATTTTTGGTTCTACGACTTGCCGGTTTCCTCACGATGTTTTCCTTCACCGTTTTGAGAGAGGTGATGAAATAAATTACACAAAGTAATGCGCCTGGCTGGGTTTGAACCCGCGACCTACAACTCGTAAGTCAGGGCCGTTACCACTCGGCCACCACTGCTCTCCTTCATCGCAGTGCTCCGTCATTGCAGTGCGTCTCTGAAACTCCCTTCTACACTCCCAAGGTGACAGTTCTACTTTGGAGCAAAAAAATGTTTGGATTATTTTTAATTTTTAAATTGTACACTGGATCCTACCCTCTATTGTGATCTTTCTCTATCACTCAATGGTTTCCTGGAAGAAAACTCAACTTTGAGTTAAGCTCGCCACATACTCGTAAACTTTGTTAACATAATTATATTGTAAATTTTTATGGTGTACAATAAATAATTAAGAACTATTATCGCCATAAAGGATAAAAGAAAAAGTTAATTAACGATAAAAACAACCCTTTTTCTGCAGCTCTATTTTCTTGCACCGCGTCTGTCTGCATAAAGCATAATTCTCATTGTTTTTGCTGAAGCACAAAGCAATAAAAAACAATTCATGGAAGGCTGCTATAATGTCTCTTTTATTTTAAGGATCATCATAAGTACCCCCTTCATGATTTTAAAACCATTTTTAAACAGTGAGTAGATGAACTTTATAAAAAATTCGACGAGTTTGTCGTCACATAATAAAATATATTTACAGAAGGTTATCTTCTAACAAAATTTCTTTAACCTATTTCAACGATGAACTTGGCATGGAGCTTGGCCTTGACACTTCTTCTTGATATCAGATTTTTATGTAAAATTGGTGAATACCTAACCAACTTTATTGATTATTTAGTAAACTAATAATCTTCAATAGGCATCACGTGCATACTCACTGCTCATACTGACTGCAAGTCATGCAAGAACTCCGAAAAACATTCACACAAATAAATTTAAAACTTAAACTTTAAAGCTAATATTTTAAACTTCAAATAAGTCCTACAAGTCATAGGTATTTAATAGTAAAATAATTTTTCCTTACTGTCAAACTCATCTAAAAGTCTGTAAAAAATCTCTGTTAATTTTAAAATCCTACCGTGTTTTATTCTTTATTTTTTAGTGTACAATAAAGAGTATCTATATATGTACATTTTATTAAAACCTTCTGTACCTCACCTGTCTATTGTGGGTTATGTTGACCGGCTGTCGTCTGATGCAGCCACTGTGTTTTGTTTTGTTCGCTTTCCATTTTCCTCGAGTGACGTCATAATCTTGTCCTGTGTTTTTTTCAGTCCTACTAGTCCCCATTATCCGACGACTTTAACATTTTAACAGTCTTCTTGAAAGCTATTGTGAATATGTTTTCTTGCTTCTGTTTGCGATGCAGAAAAATTGATATTTTAAAATTCGAGTGTTTTATGTGATGTTACATTTTTGTTTAATATCGTTATGGCAATTTTTTACATTGTTAGTTTTTCCTATATTTGATAAGTTTATTTTATTTCAAGCAAAATTAAAAGTAAGCCAATCGATATAGGACTACTCTAGTATCTGCGTGTCTGTCACAGATTTTGAAAACAATAAGGTAACAATCCTTATATTGTGGATGGAAAATCATCAAATAAAAATCCTTCCGCTCTGGATGCCTGGGTGTATCGATAGAGAGTGTCAGACTGCAACTGACTAAAACTCACCTGCGTTTCTACAGTTGCTTTTTGTATTTCAGGCCCCGTAACTCTTTCAAACGATTCCACAATCCTGATAGAATGACGTAACAATCCTCGTACAGAAGCTAGGTAATTCTTTTATAAGCAACAATATCTAAAGATAACCAAGTTCCTTCCCAACGTTTTATATACAAAGAGATGATTTGTGTACAACTATATAAACATAGTAAAACATAGATCAATCCGAAATTCCGCACCATTAACGTCCACTACAGTTCGGTAACTGATTGCGTGCATGCGGGCCCATGGGATAGGAAACTATGCCGGTTACATTTACGATTCTGATATGTGATACCAAGTGTACCAATAGATGGGAATGGAAGTAAGTGGGTAAATCATTTTCTGTTTTTACAGAACTGTCAAAATTTTAGCAGATTTTCGGACATAAGTCGTACATTCATTTGTCAATATGTACAAGATTACCATTCTATGCCACTTCTTTTAATGGACGTCATTATGACTTTCCAATGGTCAACCATTGGAAAATCATAGTGATGCCATTATATTAGTAAATTACCAAACTTGTTAAAATCAAATATTATGAAATCAATGATAGATCATTCTGACACTATGGTAATAGCAGACTTGAGGCTCAGGTCATTTAGATTCCAATTATGTCAGAATTTTAAATGTAAAACGTAGCTAAACATAGCTTCAGAGTGAATGCAACACTAAAATTACCTCGAAGTTGTGCTTAGGGGCTTATATAATTAAATTTATATTTTACATATGTTTCTTTTTTCTTGTGATTTTACTTAAAAACACGTAATTACGTAATAATCCTCTCGGCGCGGAGCTCGTCGGTAGGACCTTAGCTCAAGAATCTGAAGCAGCTTTTCGTTTGAGAAGTTCATTACTAGTGTGACTTGTTTAAATATCTGTAGCTTCAGCCAATCTGTCTAATCTTTTCCTAACTATGTTGGGGTCAGTTTCCAGTCAAGGCAGGTACAGCTGTGATCCAGTATTTTGTATGGAGTCACTCCCTATCTTTCCTCCTCAACCAAATCAACTGGTACGATACCCCTTGGCATAACTTGTGTCAGATTTTTTTGACCGACCGAATACTGTACTTTCCAAGGTGCGAAGGAGTTTCGGCAGGTCACCCATCTACCAACTGACCTCGATAAGTTTTGCTTAACCTCAAAGATCGAACTGTGTGTGACTGTTATTATTAAGCCACCAGCACCTGCTGTACCTGTAGCTTAAGTACTTACTGCAAAACAGTCTCAAAGAGCATAAGCATAAGCGTAATCAGCCTTAAAATGTTCCCACTGCTGGGACTCAGGTCTCCTCTCTAGGAGAGAGAATGGGCCGTAATTCACGCGGGCCCAGTACGCATTGAAGAATGTAACATGGCCTTGAATTTCTGGTTCTAGGACATGGCGATTTCCTCACGATGTTTCCCTTCACCATTTTGAGCGACTACGCTCAAAATGGTAGGTACTAACCTAGTAAAAAAAGAAATATAGTTGTCTAAGACAATGGAAAATATTTTGCTTACACCTTTTTATGAACTGAAGTAGCAAACATAGCGATAAAAAGTTTTTAGATCTATTTCTCGTCAACATATTTTTGTAGGTACAGAAACTTTTTATTTGTTGGAATTGATTGACGTAAAAGATTCTTGTCCTGATACGACTTTGTTGCTTGATGTCTTCAACAATGTACAGTTAAAGGTTGACCAGACGGTTGTAAATTAGCGTTCCAATCAAGGTGACCCTGACTGTTATTTGTGTTTCGAATTGTTATTAAGGTTTTCAAGGAATTCGTTTTTCTTTACAGTCTTGTGGGTAATGGCTGCCAATGCATCTCTATGTAGAAGAATTGGTAAAAGGTCTTTCGTAGCGCTGTTTTGATACTACATTCGAATAACATGGTCCAATTTTTGTGTTAGTAGATATATACATTTCCATAGTTAATTATATTTGTTGTACAAGCTTCTTTCAGCGAATTTGTTAGCTTCATCATCATTTCAGCCGAAAGACGTCCACTGTTGGACATAGACCTCCCCCAAGTTTCACCATAACGACCGGTCCAGTGTGTCTAGCATCCATCGGATTCCCGCGACCCTCACCAGGTCATTGTCAACATTGTGAGAGGCCTTCCAATGCTTTTTTTTTACGGTGGGAAATGCATCTTATGACATCCTCCGCTCTTGGGCGGTGCGAGAGATAGTGTCAGACTTTTACTGACTAAAAACCCACTCCTGTTCCTTCGTTGCCTTTCGTACCAGAGCCGAGTCTTCCTTTCAGAATCAGACCCTTGGCCCCAGTAGGCTTCGACCCTGCTGGGCCCCTACAGTTGCTGACATCTCCTTGAGGCGTGCGTGGAACAGTACGCACCGTCGACGACTCGGGCTCGGTCCGGACGGTTAGCAGACGGTCGGACGCCAAGGTTCCCATTGCTTACAGTCCGCAAGCCCGCGCCTATGGTGGCCGGAAATCGGGATCGGAATCCCGGCGGCGATTGGAGCGTGAGGGCCTTTGGCTCACGCTCACGCGATTGGCCACCTCCTTTGGTAGCATTACTGCTTCGCAGAAGGAGGCGACCTCCTGCCACTCCTCCTCGCTCCGGACCATGGCCTATACCAAAGCTCGGTGCGAGAGATCGCTACCGAGGACACGGCGGTGCTCTGCCCAGGCGCTGCAGGCACTGCCACTTAAGTTTGGCGATTCTTAGAGCTGTGTGTGTGTGTGTGTTCGAGTGTGATGATAAAAAATTATCCTACATACTACAAGGATAAAGTATAGTCTATGTCTATGCCACTGAGAAATCGAGATGTTAAAAAAGTAACAATTAGATTTTCACATAAACAAGACAAGATTGTTCCTCTGAAATGAATAATTTGTAAGTAGGTACATGATATTAAAGGCATGGGAATAATAACCATATGATAAAAGTGATAAAACAAAGTATTTATTTTATAGTATTATATTTGCTGTAAAAATATAAATTATCTTTGTTGCAGTAACTTCACCGAATAATGACAGACGGCACACTCTTTCTTCTTTTCTCTGTAACATAAATTCAAACATTCGTCAATCACAATACGATTACAACCTCTCCTAACACAATTCCAACTAAAATACCTGCAACACAACTAAAACCATAAATAAAATAATAATGATATTGCAAACATTTTTCAAATCTCAAAAGAAATATCCATTGCAATTTTTTTAATACAATGCTATTTCATTACAAAGCCGAGCATTCAAAACAATATAGCAGAAAACGTGCAAGTTTGCACCTTTCCTGCGGCCAAATACGAACATGTTTATTTTCTTTCCACAGAGGAATTTATTCAGGGTTCAGTGGGCACGACTCAGAAACACGTATACACTATTGTTTATGCGGTTCTCTCCCCAAACCGAGCAGTAATGAGTGTTAAGTGCTTGCGACAGCGCCGCGTTTTAAAATCTAATTTGTACGACAAGAATGGCTTTACACAGTTTTGAACTTCGAACGAAGAATATTACCTTTGAACCCGCAGACTATAATGGATACCGTATATTTCAGAGGGTACACTTAGAAGGCGACTACATAGAATTTCCATTTTCTTTTTGATCCCACATTCGTATAAAATCAATGTTATATTGCTTTTTTTTGCTCGGTGTTTCACGAAACTCAGACAGAAGAAAACATGAAAAAGTTTTTTGCAACATTTTACCTCGGTCTCTTAAGTTGTATGCTCATGAACCAAAGACTTCAAGTGCTATTCAGGAATATAAAAAGGTTTTTAAATTGCTCGCATGTTGTTCAGTAGAAAATAATTTGTAGATCGGGCTGATTCTAAAGTTTTACCTAAACCTGCTAGATAAACTGGTCTTCTTGAAAAAATCAACTTAATAAACAAAACAGTAGTTACAACCGTAAACACTTAGGTACTAAACCCTCATATAATGTAAACAGAGCTTAACACCATTGTTTACGCATCCAGAACACCATAACCGACGTCTAATGAGTGTCAAGTGACGTCACGAGCTACACCATGCCACCATTAGCGCCACAGATAACACACATCCACTTGTTTTGACTCTCGAAAAATAAAACCTCCTCGCTGAATGAAAATTTATTTTTAAGAATGAAGAAGTATTTGTGAATGAAAATATATGCGATTTGTTAAAGGAGTGTGTGTTTTCCTGGTAAACAAGAGGGGTAAATTGGAGTATAGATTTCACTGAAAATGTTCATGATCGATACCAAAATTTTCAGTGACACCTTTGCTCTATTTTCTTATTTAGGTACTCTAGTTCCTGTATGTACAATGGTAGTGATTTAAAAAGGTTTCGAAATATGATATGAGTGAATAAAGATGATGCAAAATAACGTCTAAGACATATTTCTAAGCACAAAGTACGTAACTTCTCAAATATCAGCCGAACACAGTCGGTCCCTAAACAGTAGGATCAAAATAGGTACCTTTTTTTACAGTTTAGTATAAAAATATAGGTGCTCGGGGGGTTGAGTCGACATTTGATGCAGTGACAGAAAAAAGAGTAAAAAATCTTCTGGTACGAAATAAAGGATCATTTTTTTTACGTCTTTACATTTGCGATGCACATGCTGTCGACAAAGAAAACGGAAAACTGAATTGAATATGAAATAAAGTAGCAGATAGTTCTTACCTTTAAGACGATCTTCTCCAAACTCACTTAAAATCACATTAAATGTTACTGGCAGTTGCATTTCGCTGGTCATTTATATTCTTGATCCATCTTTTTTCAAAGTGTGGTGCCGTTATCTTGTCTTCAGACTAATAGATTGTTGAAGAGTGAAACTCATTGAATTACAAAAGTTTTGATGGAGCTTGACAAATAAAATTCATTCGTCAACGCTAACGAAAGTTAACTTAAGTTGTTCGTGTGAAAAGTTTAACAGAACTTCATTGATATTATGGGATTTGTTACTTGTTGTTATTTAAATATTTTAAGCTTTTTTAGGGTAGGCTCAAAAAGAAAAAACGGAACCCTTATAGGATCACTTTGTTGTACGTCCATCTGTCTGTCTGTCTGCAAAGACCCTTTATCTCGGGAACGCGTGAAGGTATCGAATTGAAATTAAAACCGTATGCTTAAATCTACGGCCTCTTGAAGCTGTGAAAAAATCAAATTTCTAAGTTAACGAAAAATAAGGTACGGCCGTTTTTGTTAAAAAACCGTGTATTTCGACACTCAGAAAGAAATCAAAATTCATTCTCGTTGACTCAGGATCCTGAAATTTGTCGTAAAGCAAGGTCTTATAGCACAAATATAGGAATAAATCGGAAAACAGTAAATTTGTACCTATGTAAAAAAAATTTTTTTTTGCTATTCGGAAAAATCTTCGAGACCCTATTCAGGAATTGAACTATTTACACTGGTAAGTTTGTACGGAACCCTCTGTGCGCGAGTCCGACTCGCATTTGTCCAGTTTTATGTGTATATAATGCGATTGTACGTCACACTATAGTGATATCTATAAAGCCACATAGGAAATAAAATTTGTGCATCGCGGTAATAGAGTTCTCCGCGCGAATATGCCACAGCTCGAAATCAACTATTGGGCAGATGCCCAGACCAGACACAACACTCGTCTGGTCGAAGGATACTCCAATTTCAACAGAAATTTGTGGGACACATCTATTACGCATACCTCTAAACATATCTGACAACGAAGACAGACTTTACTTTAAAAAGTTGTCACTGAACAATCCTAAGACTCTGGGGATAAAATAAAAGCTAGAACTTAAAATCCACTTTTTAAAAGCTAACACAAGAAACGATTTATTTTAGGGTAATCTTGAATTTCGGGAGTAATCTAGAATTTGTCGTGACCTCGATTCCGTGAGAAGTTTCCTTAAATTCTCTCAAGGAAATTGACAATTGGTTCTTATTCGTTCAGGGTCACTGTCACATAAATGATATTTATTTGCAAATAGGTTTTACACATCAACTTTTTCGTCACTTTAAACTAGATGAGGTCAGTGTTTCATAGCTGACTACTCTGAGCAGAAACACCGAATCAAACTCGGGGGTCAAAGTCTCTTTTCAAGTCCATATAGTAAATATGTAATGGTCAAATCACATGAGAACCATGCAGATAAGTGACTGAGCTGGTCTTTTGAGGAAAGAACGACACAATTTGAGTGGACCTGTCCAGTCAGTGCAAGCATTTGTCTGTATTTTTATAGCTCAACTCAGGGCTACTAAGGAGGTCAACGACTAAACGAACAATACCAAAGAAAGGACATTTGGGTAGGCCGCAGAAAATACTCAAACTGCTGGACATACGTTAAAATTACTGAAAAGTTTTCTTCGTTTCTTTCGCTTAAATCCGAAGCAAGAACCTCCCAAACTGCCCATGTTCGGTTAGGACCTGCATCAGGTGAAAAGATTAGTCACTGTGGTGCCTCAATACCTACCTCTCATAGAAGGGACTTACCGCCGCGATTATAGTGTATCAAACCACGAGATAGTTTGGAGTAGGGAAGTAAAAAACTGCAGGGGATCCAAAATTTTATTTTTTGGATAACAGCCCTCAAGGAGATGTCAGCAGACCGTAGGGGCCTAGCAGGATCGAACCCTACTGGGGCCAAGGGTCTGCTTCTGAAAGGAAGACTCGGCCCTGGTATGAAAGGCAACGAAGGAACAGGAGAGGGTTTTCAGTCAGTAAAAGTCTGACACACCCTCTCGCTCCGCTCAAGAGCGAGGGATATTATTGAATGATTTTACCACCAAAAAAAGTCCCTTCTACATCTTCCAAAGAATCAGGGTTCTGAGATATTGATACTTTGGGTTGTTTGAAATAGTTACCGCGACACTGAGACGCCAAGGGTAATTGGAGTCCGGCCACCGTTGGCGCAGGCTTGCGGACGGCGAGCATTGGGTGGCTCGCCGTCCGACCGTCCGGTAACTGTCCGGACCGAGCCCAAGTCGTCGACGGCGCGTATCGTTCCACGCGCGCCTCAGGGTGATGTCAGCAAATCGTAGGGCCCCAGCAGGGTCGAAGCCTACTGGGGCCATGGGTAGTGTGAACACGAAACCCGGGGCCCTGGGACGAAGGCAAAGAACGAACGGAACAGGAGTGGGTTTTTAGTCAGTAAAAGTCTGACACTTCTTCTCGCTCCACCCAGAGCAGAAGAAGTTATTTCATGTTTTCCTACACAAGTAAAGGTACCGAGATGTATAAATGAAAAGTCATAAAACGCAACCTCTAAATTATTTTATTTCATAAAGGCCTACAAGGGCACTTACATAGACCAGAAGCTAGTGCACGGTTCCAATTGGTCGTTTCCTGTGGAGAAGAACCAGCAAGAAAATCTATAGTTACTGTAAATCATCATTAATATAAATCGATATGATTATAAAATCTTATTATAAATTCTATATGTAGACTAAAACTACCCATTTATTACAATCGAGTTTCGCTCTAGCCTACCATTAGTGCTAAGCTAATTCACTTCAATCTAAATTGTAGCAAACGTGTAATTAGATGTGGCAAACTCGGGAGCAAGTTCTAACATACATAGGACGACTTGGAATCTTAATTAGAATAGTTGATTAGCTATACCATGTGGTTGAAGGTTTCTAGTTTTACTTTTGATTTGTGTAGAAAAAAAAGAAAAATATCTTATAACGAAGTACAGGAGTACAGGAGTGCCTAGAATCTAATAATTCTAAGTGACTGACAATACGGCTTTCGTCGAAATCGGTCAACTGGAGATCTTCTAGCGTATGCCATCCGCATTTGGACTGAGGCACGGGGAAGCCCTTGCCGTCTCCCTCGACATCTCGAAGGTTTTTGATAGTGTCAGGCACGAAAGCTTTATTAGTAAGCTTTTTCTTTTGGTTTACCTGCTGGATTGTGTGCTTGGATCTCAGACTCCCTGAGTGACCGGTCCATCCGAGTGGTCATCGTTGGCTGCTTGTCCGGAGTAATGGCTATTAAAGCTGGGGTCCTTCAGAGATCAGTGCACTCGGCAACATTGTTCTTGCTGCACATAAACGATCTGCTTAAGCCCAGTACTTTGGGTGTATAGATGACAGCACTGTTGCTGAGAGTTACATGTGCAGCGCGCGAGCTAGTGGGTCACAGATCCAGACTCTCCAAGAGGCTATGGTTAAGCGCTTGGACTTGTTTTGGAGGCAGTCTCAGAATGAGGCGATACCAATTTGGTCAGGTCCAATACTGCTAAAACCCAGTCGTTTCTATTTTCCGCTAAAAAGAGCCAATTTAGCCCTGCTATCCAGGGTGCAACCGTGCTGGTAATCGAACATCTTGATCTTCTTGGTATTACGTTGACATCAACTCTCAACTTTAGGCCATACATCAGATAGTACTTCATGTCGGAATAGGTGCATCATCGGACCACAAGGCGTACGGCGATGCGCCACCGGTACATGGTGGACATCCCACCTATACGCACAAAACGTTTTAGTAACACATTCATTGTGTGTACAGCTAAGGAGTGGAATTCCATGCCGGAGTCTGTGTTTTCTACTGTTAGCCATAAGACCAAGCTGAGCCTAAAAAATCTGAAGTTTGTACACATGTCTGAGTTGAGTCTGTCAAGACATGAGTTCGTCAGACGGACATCCTTAGAAACAAGGTCTAGACGGCATACTATAAGATTGCAGTCGGAGTAACTTTAAATTGACTTGTGTGATGTCATGTTTCGGCTTGCGTTGTTAGGCGAAAGCTTCATCACACCGGAACTATAACTTGTTAGATGTGGTAAATACATTCGCTTATTCCCAAGTTTGTGAAAATGGTGCTTATGAAAGCAACACCCCCCTTTTGTAACAGTACATTATTGAAATTTTGTATATTCTAATTTTATTGTTGCAAATACGTTAGTGTCAATACGAAAATATCCATTACTCTTAATTGATTGTCAAAAATAGCAAGGATATTATAGTCACCCTAATATTATAAAGACGAAAATTTTTGTATGTATGTGTATGTTTTGTTACTTCTTCACGCTTAAACGGATGAACGAATTCGAATGAATTTTGCCAACAAATAGACCACCCAATAGAAATAAGGTCCCTTTTTTGAAGTGGGAAATCATCAAATAACATTTCTTGCTTTGAGTGGAGCAAGAGCGTCAGACTTTTACTGACTGTAGTCAGTTGTGAGTGAGTGTGAGTTTTAACTCACCTATAATTTTTCTGTTGTTCTTTGCGTTCTAGGGCCACTTAGTACACTTACTCTTAGGCTAACTATTTAGTTTCACGCGTGGGTTGCAACTGGCAGTAGCAAGTTAGTAAATATAAAATACAGCTAGTGGTTTTCAGTTCTATCCAAACCAAACCAAAGCCGCATCAAAAACGTTTATTTAAACAACCGCAATTTAGTTATGTCACTCACAAAGCCACAAGCTTAAACACATGTACATTCCGTATTATCCTATTTACTACTTTTATTATTTAGGCTCAAAAGACTGAAATAAAAATTTATTATTATTGTACATACTCGTGATTATATTTAAAAAACCAGGTAAGTGCGAGTCGGACTCGCGTTCTGAGGGTTTTGTACAAACTTACCTATGTAAATAGTTATTTTCCAGAACGGAGTCTCAAAGATTTTTCCGGATCACAATTTTTTTTGTGTCATAACAAAAAATTTATAGTTTTCAGATTAATTCTATACTTTATGCTAAATTTCAGGATTCTGGGTCAACTGAATTTTGATTCCCTCAAGAGTGTCGAAATATACGTTATTTGCGACATAAACGGCCGTATCTTTTTTTTTTCATTAACTTAGAAGTTTGATTTTTTCACAGCTTTAAGGGACCGCAGACTTGAGTTTATGGTTTTAAATTCAACTCGATACTTTTACGCGTTCCTGAGATAAAGGGTCTTGACAGACAGACAGACAGTCGGACAACAAAGTGATCCTATAAGGCTATAATTTTTTCCTTTTGTGGTACGAAACCCTAGAAAATGATGGATTCTTAAGACCACAAGCCATATGTAAAATTTTATCAAGCCGAGGTTATTAATACGAAATCATAATCATTCAGTTCGGATAAAGTCGACCTTACCCGAACGAGCGTTACCGTAAGCGTGGCTTGCGGACGACAAGCAATGGGTAGCTCACCCCTGGGTCATCCGGTAACCGCCCAGACTAAGCCTGAGCCGTCGACGGCGCGTAGTGGTTCACGCGCGCCTCAGAGAGTGGTCAGCAAAACCGTAGGGGCCCAGCAGGGTCTAAGCCTACTGGGGCCATGGGTTATACGAAAGTGAACCCCGGGGCCCTGGAACGAAGTTTCAGGAGTGGGTTTTAGTCGGTAAAAGACTGACACGCCCTCTCGCTCCACCTTAGAGCTAGAGATTAGGTAATTACCCGCCTCAAAAAAAAAAAAAAATCACGAGGTCCTTCAAAACTCCTCGAGTCAAAAACTTTGACAACCATTTTTATCATTTGGTTTCCCAGAGGTAATAAATATTTTATTGAGTACATAAAAATATACGTTTATTTTACAGGTGGAGCCGTGCTGAGAGCTATCACATGAAGTATGGCAGTCACCAAGATGTAATTCAATGCTACAGAAATAGTAAAGGTCAATCTTAAAATTAATGTAGTTTTTATTTCAGATGCGAGATTACCTGTAATATGTGTAGTTAGATAGGGAAATGACTTATATTTATTAGAATAATTATCACCCAGGTAGGCCGCAGCAAACACAACCTGGCAAAATGGGCTTTTATAGACCCGTTGGATACTCAATGTGAGTGCGGTGCCTCTATTCAAAACATGAGCTCCACATTAGAATGCCCCAAGTGCCCATACACCTGCACTTTGGAGGATTTGATGAGTGCTACCAATGCTATTAACGTAGCCACCTACTGGTTCCAAACAGTTTAACGAGTGTACCATCGAATCGAAATAAAGATGATAGCAACGCTCAATTGTTTATTTAAATTCCTTATTGTTATTCTATTTTTATGAAGGAATGCTTTTGCTGTAGCTGCGCTTGTCGTTAAAACATTTTTTTTTCTTTTCGAATCAGCGTTATCCACTTATTTGCCACGAGTCGCTCTCTAACTCAATTAATCCGTGTTATGTCTAAACAATGAAACTGTGGATCTATCAGACAGCCATAGAAAGGTGTCGGCCGACCAACTAGTTTACTAATTGAAATGAACGAAGTTAGTTTGTTTGTCAATGTTTCTATTTGTTTGTTTGCCCTACTATTGGGAGCCTATGGACGGTAGGCAGTGGCGTCGCAATGAGGTCAATTTGAAATTGAAAGTTAGTTGACACTGGAATGTAGTTGTTTGATGATATACCGACAAAAATTTGCTAATCACGGTTTACGAAAGCGCGATGTTAAGATCTAAAATACACTGAGGCCCCTCGCTCACTGCGACTTTTTGTAGCTATGGTGTCGCGCGTTTCGTAAGCGCGGTACATCATCGCTAATAACACGCGTTAATCGCATTTGCAAGCGCTATACAAAAGATGCCAACGCGCTACTAACGCAGTACAGCATCGCGTCTGTATCGATGCAAACGCGCTACAGCATCGCTACAAAAAGTCCTCGTGGCCGAGGGGATATACTATACGCAAATTGAAAGGTTCTAGAGCAGTGATCGCGTACCTGAAGATGCATCATTAGAAGGCGCCAGAAGGACCGATGACCTGCTAAGGGTCGAAGGAATCCGATAGATGCGAGACATACAAGAACAGCGGTCATTGTGGCGACACTTGGGTAGGCATAAATCCAACATTGGACGTCTTTCGGCTGAAATGATGATGGCTATGATGTTACAACCGTAGGTAGCTGCTATTTTACCACGACAACAAAATTAAGGATTAAAATACTTCAAATTCTAGACTTGCTTGACCGGTGACGATTTATAACTATTGAAAAATTGAGATAAAATGAAGTAGAAGTGAATATTTATCCAAGTTTTACTGTATATAGTTGGAGTAAGATACATAGAATTTTTTCTACGTTTTCAAATACCGGCTTGAATGAAATTTTTAATTTGGCCAGTTTTGGGCGAAACATTGAACTTTAAAATAAAATAGACAAAGTAAATAAATAGCGAACAACGAAAGATTCGTCCGCAGCAATGTCGGAAAGTGAATAAGTTTCCGTTATACGAGTTCCCAAATCGTCGAATAAAATTTTAGTGGAGTTTGTAGGAATAGTTTTCAGTGCGATGATGCGACCACGACGTATTATCGACTTGTGTTGAATTTTATTTTATCTGGGTTTCGTTTTTTTAACAAAAAAAAAAAACGACGACATTGAAGTCTTCTATAAAACTTTATGGAAAACATCGAACTTCGTAATCGCTAGCTTAGTAACGGCTCCGGCAGCATGTTTGTCAGAATTTTAATTTTAGGACCTACACAAATTGATATTCTATCAGCGGGTTTGCTGTGTATGATATAATAAATTTAATATAAAATAATGAATAATATGTTGTTAAATAAACGGAAAATTATGTAAAGTGTGATTATACACGGTGTCTTTGACATCGACGCATAAACGAATACCACGGATCCAGTAAGTACATGATTCTGATCCCCCTAGTGGTGGAATTTAACACCGGCTTATTACTAATTTAAAAAAAAATAGTTTTTATTTTAGTAAAAAAAAGTATTTTTTTTTTAATTTAAACTGTGTCAAATCGTTATTCTAACAAACCCCGATGATATTTTTAGTAAAACAAACAAAGAAAAAATTTTAAGTAAAAATTAATTAATTAAGAAGTAATCGGGGTAGATAAAATCGTTACTCTAATCAACCCCGATGACATTCATTTTTTAACTAAAAATGTTAGAATAACGATTTTATACAGTTTAAATTGAAAAAATTTAAAGTTTTTCTTAATTAGGGAAAGAACAACAAAAAACTCCACCACTGGGTGGTCCAAAATCACGTACTGGATCCATGGTATTCGTTTGTGCGTCGATGTATAAACTAACATTTTGACTAAGGGTCATTCTGTTTTTATCACAAGCTACCAATGGTAGTCTCTGTAAGTTATAACCAAGAATTTGTATTATACTAAACTTTATTTTTGAATTAATTCATCGCTTCACTTCGAACAGAACCAATATTAACCTGAAACATTTCACATAAACGAGGTTTACCCACATACTGTTTCAATTACTCATTAATTACAGTAGTTGCGTGGCCGCAGTTAATTTTGTTCTGACTGTTGTCATAGATTAAACAGCTATTGCTTAATGTTATTTGCCGAATGCGGTGTGTGGGAAAATCTGGTTTTCATAATTTTATACTCATTTCTGAGGCGTGATTGATAAAGTAGTATATGGAGTTTTTTTTTTTTTAAGGTTGGAAAATCATCCAATGACAAATTTCGCTCTTGGGTGGAGCGAGAGATAGTGTCAGACTTTTACGGACTAAAAACCCACTCCTGTTCCCTCTTTGCCTTCATCCCGGGGCCCCGGGCTTCGCTTTTACACTACCCGTGGCTCCAGTAGGCATCGACCCTGCTGGGCCCCAACGATTTGCTGACATCACCCTGAGGCGCGCGTGGAACAATACGCGCCGTCGACGGCTTGGGCTCGGTCCGGACAGTTACCGGACGGTCGGACGGCGAGCCACCCATTGCTCGCCGTCCGCAAGCCTGCGCCTACGGTGGCCGGAAATCAGGATCGGAATCCCGGCGGCGGTTGGGGCGTGAGGACCGTTGCTGTTGCCTCACGCGATCGGCCGCCTCCTTTACTAGCATTACTGCTTCGCAGAAGGAGGCGACCGCCTGCCACTCCTCCTCACTCCGGACCATGGCCTGTACCAATGCCCGGCGCGAGAGATCACTGCCGCCGATCGCCCCCACGAGGACACGGCGTTGCTCTGCCCAAGCGGGGCACACTTCCACCGTATGCTCCACCGTGTCCTCCGGGCGCTCCACACAGTGGCGACACCCGGGCGTGTCCTCCGCACGAATTCGGTGCAGGAACCTCCCGAACTTACCATGTCCGGTGAGGATCTGCGTCATGCGGTAGGTAAGGACGCTATGTGGTCTCTCCAGCCATTCCTCAAAGAGGGGACTTACCGCCATAATTGTGGCGTGCCCAAAGTAGTATATGGAGTAAGTATATTTCATTTTTATTTTATTTATTTGGGAAACCAAACGGCAATATATTACAATTTAACAGTAAACAATACAATTCAATAAATGAAATAAACGCACAACTAACAACATTTTCCACATAATATAAACGAGCATGTAAAATTGAAACTCAGTACGTGCGAATATATAAAATTGGACATTAAAATTATATTAAAATTAAATTCATATCAAACACTAAAATTAAATTAAATAGATATTAAATCATAATCAAATCCAAATTAAATTAAACTAAAATCAAATGAAATCAAATAAATAAATTAAAAATCAATTATAAATTAATGTTAATATGGACAGCTTCAAATTAAGGCTTTCCATATATTTTTTACTTTATTTTTTTATTTAAAAATATATCATCATCTCGGTTCATTTTAAAGATTAGTAAAGAAGCATCAAAATTTGATCATACTAATATTATAACGGCGAAAGTTTGCGAGTGTGTATGTATGTTTGTTACTTCTTCACGCTTGAACGGCTGAACAGATTTCAACGGGTAGACTATGTATCGGAATAGCATATAGAATACATTTCATCTCGGGAGTACAGTCCCTTGGGTTAAGATATATAAGATTGTAAAAAAGAAAATAGAACCAATATTGCATATTAAAATTTACAACATAACAAGATTTTAGAAAAATACTGACCCAAATCTAGACAAGATACGAGAAAACCCTGTGAAACATTTCTTAAAAGAACAGTCAGTAAAATCATAACCGACTGTTGCAAGTCTGGATAAGCTGTGTGGAACACCTGCATAGAATATTGTACCTCAAAGATGTAACAAGCTTTGAAATGGAGTAACAACGTGTAAATAGTACGGGTTTTTTAAACCTTTTGTGAATTTTAAAACGAGAGCGGTCGGTTTTAATACGTTCTGTTTTTCTTTCTTCTTTGTAGCGTGTCGATAGCTGAAATAGCTTTTTTCTTTTCAAATTAATTGTCTGGCTTGGCCCAGTATTCAGCAATTGCTAACAGGTATAAGGGCACGTTATGCAAAATAGAAGTGTGGGTCAGAGTCTGGGAAGAGACCCAGCTCAAAAACTGATGATCGGAGCCATCCGAGAACCCGTGAAGATTGTTTTGTTAAGTTTAACCTGGATGCGGTTAATGTCAAAGACTAACTAAGGCATGATTTATAACCAGTAAGTACTTATATTACTGTTGAAAACAGCAATTTTCGAAGGAACTTAAAAGTCAAGTATTTTTCGACCATCTATCGTTTAACCCTAAAAATGTGCAAATGTAAAATGTGTTCAAGTGAATCTGTCAATTCTGACAAATTCACTTAAAATAATTGTAATAAATAAATAAATAAATATTGGAACATTCCTTAGGTTATATATATATCTCGACAAGTCAGTCCATCCATTGGATTTCAGTGTACATACTTTAGGAAATTGAAGTTTCTTTATGGCTGAGTAAACTATTAAATATTCCAAATAAAACCTCAGATCAAATGTTTGGATACACAGAGTCAACACTGAAGCGTCTTTACGGAAATTATATTTGTCGCTGTACATTTAAAAAGACACGAACGCGTTAGCAATTTTTATTCCAAGATGGTTGAATAATAAACTATTTATTTTAGAAACAAAAACCTAAATATTAAACTTTGCTTCTTCTACGCGACCCAAAATAGAAATATCTGTCTCCTTTTAATTGCTTTTATGAATCTAATCTTTGAATATGATATATTGCTCTAAGTAACTCGCATCAGCAAATATCATTCATAGTAATTACAAGTGTCCACCCTTATTGCCTCACAGATTTGGTATTGAAGCAGTTACTGAAGCGGAAAATTAGCAAATTAACTTTATGTCACTACACACGAAATACATAATCAGGAAAACAGCCTGGCTACATAAAAAGGTACGAAATATACGAGGCGCGATGCGCTAGCAACGGTCCCTACGCACTAGTAGAAGTGTGATAACAAGACATGTTGCCAAACAGATGTATAAAGTCAAAATCCTTAAAAAAAAATACTTCAAAGAACAATGGGTCATTTTGTATGGAGCCCGTACCCATCTATGTAGCCTTTTAGACGAGGTGTCATTTAGAAGAAGCTTAATTGACCAACTTAAAAATAAATGAAGAAAAGAATGAATGAGTGTATTTTCAATTTTCTAACTCATTTGTATACTCTGTGTCTACATCTCTCATCCAACTCTCCTTTCGCAGGTCTGCTGGATGAAATTTCATTTGAAATAAGCAGTACCTTTGTGCTCTATTATCTGCTTTTATTCTTTTCATTTTTAAGTATTTGTGTGTACATAAATAAATAAATAATGAATGGAAGACCGAAGTTATGATAACTTCTTCAATATATTTTTCTTTTTTCAATTTTTTTTCTTAAATAATATGTGTCTAGTAGCCGAATAGTAAATAATAGTACTCGAAATTCACAAGTTTTTGGTTCTAGGATATGCTGCGGTATCTTTACGATATCTTCTTCACCGACCACAAAATAAGCACCTGAATAGGTTTGCAGTCACGACGTACAACAAGTTGTACGCACTGAGTTATGACAGCTCAATACAAATATACACAACACTACGATCTCTTGTCTCTTCTCTAGTATTTTCTCACGTCAATTCTCTTGTTTTCCCTTGTCTCGCCTCTTGTTTCGATTCTTGTCTCTTTTCATGTGTCTTCACAAGTCTCTTCTCTTCTCTTCTTCTTCTTCCTTTGTTCTGACGTTCCTTTGACGAACGCTCAGTCACGTGGTCCGAACAAAGGAATCGGAGGCGTGGCCTACTCGAAGCGTTCAGCGCGAACGATACGATTGTAACTTGGCTAAGGGGGCAGGAATAAAGATATCCGCAGGAGAACCAAGGTCATTGACATAGCACCAAGATTCACCAAACTTAAGTGACAATGGGCAGGGCACATTGCTCACAGAACAGATGGTCGTTGGGGCCGAAAGGTTCTGGAGTTGTGACCACGTACCGGACGACGCACTGTTGGAAGGCCTTCTAAAAGATGAACCGATGACCTGGTAAGGGTTGTGGAAATCCGATGGGTGCGAGACGCATAGGACTGTTCATTGTGGTGACACTTGGGGGAGGCCTATGTCCTTCCTACGTCTTTCAGCTGTAACAATGTTGATGATGATTACTATAAGTACAGGGAAAAATCTGAAGACTATAACATACACATATTTGATTAAATCACCAAAGAAAAACAGGGTCATAAACAAGGAACAGGGGTCCAAATTTCGAAATGAGTTAACCGTTTCATGTGGGGTATCTTATGAAAGGGCTTTATTTATACAAGAATAAACAAATTTTAAATTATTCTTATTTTGTATAGCTTTCGATTTAAGAAATAATCAAAATAAATTTGTATATTTGAATGGAGCCCTCAGTTTGCGAATCCGACACGCATTTGTCCGATTTATTTATTTTCTGATCTCACTTTAATCAATGAACATGGACAGTGAACATCGTTTCCACAATAAAAAATGTTTATTTATGACCGTTATTAGTATTAACTTTTTTTAATGTTATAAACTAGTAAGTAAGTAGTGATGCAATCGTTGATGGTGAGGCGCACTAGTTTATTAAGAGCCTATTCACTCTAGCCTTGAAGACACCTAAATTATAATCGGACGGGAAGATCGTAGCAGGCAAGTGGTTCCAGTCCTTCGATGTTCGCGGTATAAACGACGAGGCGAAACGCTTAGTCCGGACCTTAGAGGTTTTAACAACGTAAGGGTGGATACTCGCCGTTCGTCGGTACGTTGTCCGATGGTAGAAATGAGATGGTGGAATCAAGACATGCAATTCCCACGCACACTCTCCAAAATGAATCCTGTAAAACACCAAAAGGCTGGCTACTCTACGCCTGTGCTCAAGGCTGACTAATTGGTAAATGATTACACTCAAGAAACAAATGCACGGAACATACGATATTTTTATTAAACTCAGTATTTCTAGCTTTTCTTAGTAGTAATATCTAGAACAAAAGCTCCGGTAAACCACAGGAGACCGAAGAATACGATGCAATAGTTACTTCAAACGTTTCTCCTGCGTCTCGCGTCGCATTTTTCCGCACGTTATCGCATTACAATCAGTGTGAGAGGTTCCTTAGTTTATTACGTTAACAAAGTTAAACCCCAGCGTGTAGTTTTCGACAGGTGAAGATTTTCTTTGGATTGGATTGGTTTCAGAATTCCCAGGAAACGTCACACAGTTATGACGTTTTCTGGGAATTCTGAAAATAGAACGAAAATATTATAAACATCACGTCTGTATTCCACGACTGTATTGCGTTTAGGTTCGGTACACCCACAATTTGTATATTATATGTATACTTACTTTTTTTTGAGGGTCGTCTTACTGGGGCCAAGGGTCTGCTTCTGAAAGGAAAACTCGGCCCTGGTACGAAAGGCAACGAAGTAAGAGGAGTGGGTTTTAAGTCAGTAAAAGTCTGACACTATCTTTCGTTCCTCCCAAGAGCGAAGGATGCCATAAGAAAAAAGGTGGGAAATAATCCAGTGAATTCTCTCAATCTGGGGTGGAGCATGATTGTGTGTCAGATATTTACTGAATAAAACCACACCAGTGTCCTTCAGTTGACCTTTGCATTCTTTATATACTTTCCTGAGTTTATTTAATATTTTATACAAAAGTAACACAACTTATACATAAACTTAAATGTATGGGTACAATTTATTTATTTATTAAAATACGCAACACAAATGTACAAAGGTGGTTTTATCGCCGACAGCGATACCAGACAATTTTAGGATGGATCGAAAGGACTAAAATAATACAGGGGATAGTCTACTGCTAACAAATTAGTCAAACATTATAGATAAGCATTTAAATAAAATAATTACATTCCTATATAAAACACAATACATAACTTTCGTATCGTAAACGACTTTTGGTAGAATGCGAAAAGTTCAATTCAGTTTTGTTCAAATTCTACCAATCGAGTACATATTCTGTTTCCGGGCTGCTACTGAAAGTGTCCAGATCGACAAGAAATACCACTACTCTACCAGGGAATCTAACATCATAATTAGCTGGAACTATTATGACTTCCGAACTAATAAGGCTGGCACAGTAATTGAGAGGTTGGCTGCTGTGTAACTTGAAAAATATTTGTTGGGTTTAAAGCTTGTTATTCCCGGTCTGGGTGTGTCAATGTATGTGAGATTAAATGCTTGTGAACGCATCCACGATACAGGCCTAATTCCAAGTATATGTATATATGTAGGTATTTATATTATGAGAATTGCGGTCATTTGAAAACCTGGACATATAGAAACGATACATAATAGATAAATACGATAAGGATTAATAATAAATCACACTTAAGTTTATCCCACAGATCAATCTAAACTTTCTCTTTACTTTACTATTAGTTGGCTCTCTCAATTAATTGCTTTATAGATTGCTAACTTTGTGAAACTTTGGTTCAGTTCACACAGACAAAATGAACCCAATAAAACTATCGAAAAACTGAGCGCACAATATGTAAGGTATTTATTTAACTGTCTAACAACATCATTTCAGTATGGCTGACACTGACACTGCGACTGACACAAAAAATTTGTGTTATAAAAATTAAAATCCATGATAGTGGAAAAGCCAAGTTATTTTTTATTTCACAATAATTTTGTCGCTAATTAGTCAAAATTTGTCGGTCACTGTTACAAAAGTTATAAGGGTTTATAGATGGCTGATCCAGAGAGAGTCTCCCCGGCTTTCCCACATTCATATCTCAAAAACTAGGGCACCTAGAGAAAAGCCAGTCTAAAGATGTCCACTGTTGGACATAGGTCTATTCTAAACGTGCACACATTAATTGATCTTGTACTTTTTACGTTCAATGGACTCCTTCATCCCTCACCAGGTTATGAATCCAGCCAGCTACTTCAGTATCTGTTAGTATACACTATACAAGCAATGAGCCCTGTCCATGTTTGTATAGTGCGCTGAAATAGTTCTTCGAACTGTTTTGGTTATTGGTTTCTGCTGTGTATTTTTTTTATAGTTCAAGATACGAGTACTTTACAGATTTTTTCTTAACATTTACAGTTTTTACATTAAAAAATAAGTTTAACTATCATTATATTCACAATTATTTTTTTCTTAAGAACTAACTAGAAGTAATCTAAAGTATGGCGTAAGAAAACTTCTCCGCATTACTGTCGACTGGCAATGTACTCAAAAAGCTGGCTTTTTTTA
Organism: Mythimna pallens; assembly: GCA_961205895.1. Classification (NCBI taxonomy): domain Eukaryota; kingdom Metazoa; phylum Arthropoda; class Insecta; order Lepidoptera; family Noctuidae; genus Mythimna; species Mythimna pallens. The sequence goes on from OY540834.1 coordinate 15,725,383, forward strand.
CCACGCTGTATGGCAATGCTTATTCTCTGCCCAAGGTTTACAGACTAATAACATTGTAACATCAGTAACAAACAACTACATTGCTAATTACAAACTACACAGATAATTACAAAATTATTACTTCCTTCCTCCAAGTTGGTACCATTAATTTAATTGTTATTAATTTTAAACTTGAACAATAAATGATTTAAGGTTTTAGTCTTCTAATTTATTTCCACAACGCCGTCTAGTCTCAAGTAAAGGAGAGCTTGTGTTATGAGGACTAGACAACTGATAAACATACTTATATACTTCTAAATACATACATATTATAGATAAATGACACCCAGACACAGAACAAATGATCGTTCATCACACAAACATTTATCCTGGGTGGGAATAGAACCCACGACCTCCGGCATAGCAGTCAGGACCACTAACCACTAGACCAACTGGCCAGTCTAATACTCAAATGATTGGTTTAAATTCATTTGTAATAGCCATTTCAATACTAAGACAAATAAACTTCCACAATACATAACACTGTTTAAAACTCTAACATCCCCGCTCCAGCCAGTTAGGTATTAGGTAAACAGAGCAAATGCGTCAGTCTGAAGTGCTCACCCAAATCCACCTGAAGTGGTAATAAAATACACAACCTATTGACAAATACCCACACACTTCGTATAGCTAGTAGTTTAAAGCGCACAGCTGTCCCTATCCCCCGGGGGATACATTTCTAGTTGGACTGTGACACAGTAGTAAAGAAAACAGAAGCATAACTTTATAAACGAAGATAATTTGCATTTACGTTACTAAAGCAACTGTTCGAGCGCCCTCGGCCACCCTTCGGCCACTTTGGAAACCAGTGTTTTGAAACCAGTTTCGAAAATAGAAATACTTTTCTTTAATGGAAACCCAGTTTCCAGTAAAGAAATATATTTCGGTTTTCGAAACTGGTTTCCAAAACAGAAGGTTGTATCTTCTTTCGAAACTTTTCGAAATATAGCTATTATTCAAACATACAGGTAGTTGTCTAAAATACATGATGTGTTCAGTTACAAAATAAATAACTGAAATTTGCATGTAATCTTTATTATTAATAATATCATAGAATTCAACAAAAAATGGTAAATTTAACTTAGTGAACAACTATTGTATTAGAAAAAAAACGAAAAAGGAGAAAATATTTTAGAAGAACATTCTTCAGCTGCTGTCGCGAGACATCGGAAGCAGCGGGCGGTGGCAGCGGCGACCGGAGGCGTGGCGTGTGGAACTTTACTTCGCTACTGATCTCCTAAGATGACACGCGCGCACTCCAAACGCTTACCAATATCGAATATTGTACCTTATTCTGGATTATATTCATTTCAAATTACAGGCCAGAGTTTTTAAATCTAGTCCTTAGAATAGTCCCTAACAAAACTATTGTTAAAATTTAGGTGCAATACGAAAACCTTGTTGTGGCTGCTGTAATGTATATTAAAAATTATTGCGGAAATTTATACTTTATTACTGGCACAAGCACTGCTGACACGCACTGAACCTATATTCCCAATATTTTAAAATGCTTTTGTTAAGAATTTGCTGATATCAATGGCGTGAATTACAAACGCTTCTAAGCTTTTTTTTTGTGATGGCAGAAAATCATCAAATGTCTTCTCCCAATATTTGTGAAGCGAGAGGGAGTGTCAGAGTTTTACTAACTAAAATCCACCTTTGTTCCTATAGTTTTCGTTACAATTTTGTAACCATAGCAGACGTCAGCCCTAGAGGATCCTGCCACTTGTGCTGACCTGACATTATTTGAAGCGCGTACTCACAACGGAATGGGCAATTAAGGAACTTTCATAGCCCTTTACGTTCCAGGGCTGCAGTGATTCATTACGATTAATGCCGTAGGGCTTAAAAACCTTCATTGCTTCTGTATCCATCTATCAGGTAAATCAGGAACTGAAATTAGACGTGTATAGTTGATCTTTATATGTAGTCAATTTATTAAATTCCACAGACGTGGCAGATTTGCGGTACTGTTTTACACGACACTACGACACTCTGTGCTTTACATTCCCAAAGAGACGGTTTCATTCAGGCTGTTGAGTGAAAGTCTCCGAACTTCAATCGGATATCTTGTTACAGGGTATTGTATAAAGCTATTTTGCTTTGTTATTAAAATAGAAGCTTTGTGTTTCGATTTCAGTTGATAAGTGGATCTGGTGGGGGACTTTAAAAATGTTGTAAGTAGTTTTTGTTATATGTTTTGTTGATGAAATATTTATTAAAGTGGTGTTTTGTTTTATAGGTGGAAATCTCGTCTAATGACATCCCCTTCTCTTGGGCGGAGCGGCAGGGCATGTCAGACTTTTACTGACTAAAAACCCACCCCTGTTCCTTCTTTGCCTTCATCCCAGACCCAAGTTTTCCTTTTGTAGGCTTCGACCCTGCTGGGACCCTACGGTTTGGTGACATCACCTTGAGGCACGCGTGAAACATAACGCGCCGTCGACGACTTGGGCTCGGCCCGGATGTTTACTGGACGGTTGGACGGCGAGCTACCCATTGCTCGCCGTCCACAAGCCCATTAAAGTGGTGTAAAGAATGTTTTGAAACACAAAACTGCTTTTCTTTTAATGTGTTATGAGCACTCCTGCATGATACTGGTGACCAAAAAGAAGGGAAAATGGTATGGGGAGAAACACGATAGAAACTTATAAAACAGAGGTGATTTTATTTTGTTCTAGCTTCTGCCAGCGGCATTACCCGCATAAAAGAAAATAATATATACCAACATCACTTAGTTATAAAGTAGCATTAAAATGGTGAAAAAAAAAACTGTCCATCTGTTTTTGAGTTTATTTTCTACAAATAAGAATACAAATCGTTCCTTTTTATAATAATAATAAGACAAACAAGAAGCAAGCAAGAAAAAAGAGAAACAAAAACAAAAGAAGAAAAAAAAGAAAGAAGAGAAGCAAGTTAAAAATAATACTTTTACACGACAGTATGTTTTGTCAGTTTAAACTAGATGAGGCCGGTGTTTAGTTCATTACTCGGCGAAGAAACATCAAAACCACCTCAGACGGATATATAAGGTTCCTCCAGTTTTTATTATTTTAGAGCCAGTAGGAATCTAACTTTGGACTGTAGGTTTTAGAGTGGCGACTGCGTACTAGAAAGCGCAGTGTTGGCAGACCTCCCATAAGTTGGACCGATGACCTGGGAATCCGATGAATGCGAGACGCACGGGACCAGTCGTTGTGGCGACACTTGGTAAAAGCCTATTTCCAGCAGTGGACATATTTCGGCTAAAATGATGCTTATGATGACAATCCGTAATAAGAAGCCTTGTAAGGAAAAACATCATAACCGACCATTCGCGCTTTTTGCAGAAAGTGGTATATTCCTTCCTTTTTTAAAGGTATTTATCAGTAGCCATAACACATATGGCTCCGAAACGTGGTCGCTCACAATGGGCCTCATCTGAAGGCTTAAAGTCACCCAAAGGGCAATAGCAAGGGCTATGCTTGGAGTTTCCTTGCGTAATCAAATCAGGAATGAAAATATCCACAGGAGAATCAAGGTTGCCACGAAGAATCGTCAAACTTAAGTGGTAATGGGCAGGGCACATTGCTCGCAGAACAGACCGCCGTTCGGCCGTTGGGGCCGAAAGGTTCTGGAGTGGCGATCGCGTAACGGAAGACGCAGCGTTGGAAGTCCTCCTACAAGGTGGACCAGTGGCCTGGCAAAGGTTGCGGGAATCTGATGGATGCGAGACTCATATGACCGTTCATTGTGGCGAAACTTGTGGAGGCCTATGTCCAACAGTGGACGTCTTTCGGCTGAAATGATGACTGCCAGCATCTTCGCCCAGGTGAAAGTAGGTTTCTCTATATAAATTTTACACCTTTGTCTCATCCCCTTAGGGGTGAATTTTGGGAAATCCTTGCTTATTCTTTATATACCTCATAAAAGTTTATGCATACTTTCTATAACTTAGAGTTTGAGCTGGGCTTTGCCTTTCAGCCTTTGCCCTCAGATAATATAATTAGAAAAATGTTACGACTTGCCAGATATTCATAAAACTATTAATCTTTACGAAAAGCCATTATTAATACAATTATTATCACAAATACTTTTTATTAAGGAAAGAAAAAACCCTTCCTGCAAAAATTGAGAACTGTCGCATAGGATATTCTCCTGAAAAGGCTCTATATTTTATTGGAACCAAATTCATTATTATAGTACATTTTGATACTAATGGAGAAAGTTTGTCATTGCAACCGAGGCGGAATTATCTTGTTATGGAACCCAGTGACAAATTTCCACGTGAACCAAACGACGTTTTTACTTTACGAAGATATTATTATATATAAAAGGGGGTTGACGTGCGGCTCGTGGGGTCGCTTAGCGCGATAAATGAACATAACTTTCATAATAGAAGCAACAAGAAATATGTAACCAAGATTTATGTAACTCATGATTTTAAAGAGTGTCAATGAAGTTTCTTGCACGTTCTTCTCTATAGAGATCTACTCTTTGGAACGTGCAATTTAGCTTCACTTTTTTTACTGAACGACATTTTGACAATTCAAAAGTGCCTGTAATTGGTATATTTGAAATAAACGTTTCTGATTAATGTAATAAACTGTGGCGGGGTCGAACTCGCGCATAATACCACACTAGTGCAAAAACAATAAATTGCGTGCCTAAAAGCAATAGAGATAAGAGCGGGTAGCGGGGTAGTTTCAAATGAGTGCATTGAACAATCATTTTCACCATATATCTGCCTACTAACTTAGCCCAAGTTTGCCTTAGAAACCCCCAAACAATCAAATCTCACAGGCAGTTGAAATTAAATATAACTATTTGGGCATACACAGATTTAACTAATTGGTAACACTCGATGGCCCGCATCAGATGTACATTTCCTACCGCTAATGCCTCAAACGTCTTTGAATTAATTTGTTTAACATATGGGAGTTGGATGATAATGGATTGGTGTAAACGCTTCGTTAATTAGAATTGATAGTATGTCTATCAGGATCAGAAGTACTTTGGATGAGGTAACTTTACAGCATCGATAAATTCACTACTTTGCTCTATTTCAAATATCTATTATTATTTATTTACAAATTGACTTGGAAACGTTGTTCTGTAGTATAAGTTTTCAAAGAAAAAAACTGGGCAAGTCCGAGTCGGACTCGTGCATTGGGGGTTCCGTACAAAGTTACCTATGAAAAAAGTTCAATTCCCGATTGAGTTACGAAGATTTTTCCGAAACGTAATTTTTTTGTTTTTGTGACGCAACAACAAATTTATAGTTTTCAGAATTATATACTATATTTTTACTATGAGACCTTGATTCATGCCAAATTTCAGAATTCTAGGTCAACCGGGAATAGGGCCCTATGAATTTTGATTTCTTTGAGAGTGTCTAAATATACGTTTTTTGCGACATAAACGTACGTATAAAACGTATCTTTTTTTTCATTAACTCAAAAGTTTAATTGTTTCACAGCTTCAAGGGACCGCAGACCTAAGTATATGGTTTTAATTTCAACTCAATACCTCCACGCGTTCCGGAGATAAAGGGTCTTGACAGACAGACAAACAGACGGACGGACAACAAAGTGATCCTATATGGGTTGGTACGGAACGCAAAAAATGGGAGGTGGGGGCTAGAAGGGTAAAATATACCCAACGACCTATATTCCGATCTACCAAATATACACAAAAAATTGTGCATACCAACTAAAGTGTTATGCAGGGCGAATGCTCGCTAGGGCCGCGAATTTTTTCCGAAAAGGAAGCCCGTGGACTTAGAATGCAAAAGGCAATTGAAAAACACAGGTCACACCTGTGTTTTTCAATTGCCTTTTGCATTCCGTGTGCGTAAAAGTCTGGCATGACCTCTCGCTTCACATTAGAGCGGAAGAAGTGAATTGATGATTTCCCACCTCCAATCTTTTTTTACCCAAAAATTGGTAAACAATATCTTGTTGCTTTAGGTCCGCTGTACCTCTACTGTAGGTACAGTAACAAAAAAACAAAAAAAACTCAGTAAAAAAAATCTTTATGTAAGTACATAAAGATTTTTTTTTATTGCTAGAGCTGTCTTTATTTTTGGTTAGTTTTTATTGTAAGTTACTTCACTTGTATTGTACGTGTAACTTTCGCATGATCAATATTGTTATTTTTCTCTTATTTCATCATCATCATTTCAGCCGAAAGACGTCCACTGTTAGACACATGCTTCCCCCAACTGTCGCCATAATGACCGGTCCTGTATATCTCACATCCATATGATTCCCGTGACCCTCACCAGGTCATCCGTCCACCTTGTGGTAGGTTTTCCTATGCTGCGTCTTCCGGTACGTGGTCGCCACTCCGGAAACTTTTGTCCCCATCGACCATCTGTTCTGCGAGCAATGTGCCCTGCCCACTGCTACTTAAGTTCGGCGATTCTTTAGGCTATGTCGGTAACCTGGGTCTCCTGCGGATATCTTCATTTCTGATGTGATCAATCTTATTTCGTATGCAACTATATTTTCATAACGTACTATGAACTTTAATTTAAGAAGTGTACTTATGTTACACAAAAAAGGGTACAGACCCTCGCCTATAACTAGTTGATCTAGCGCGGAATGAGACCTCAAGAAAGCCCAGTGCCGATATCGATAACCCAGGATACTGTCCTGGCGCAGTTAGCATATTCTAATGGATGGATAATTTCCCATTATCCATCCATTATAATATATATATTAGGGACGGACAAAGAAAAAGAAGCCTCATGTTACACAATAAGCACGCCATTATCATGGCGGTAAGTTTCCTCTTTGAGGATTGGCTGGAAGGACGTAAGTCAGTTGGATGACTTTCCATCTTAAATAAAACCTGTTTCATGAATAAAAACGCCGATAATGCGATTATTAATATGATTATACAAAATATTATTTTATGTTTGTTCATAGTTTCTTCCATTATATTATTATGTTGAAAAGGTAGTTCTATAGCGCGTCTGTGTGTAAATAATTTTTACCAAAACGGAATAAAATTCGTATAAAGTGACATAATATATAACAGGTAAATATCTAATCCAAGTTTGTCTAAGTAACCCTAGCAATCTCCCAGGCAGATGAAACTTTAACTGGCCATTTAGGTACATCCTGTATTTACGAGTTACTAATTGATTACACTCGATGACCCGCCAGGATCAGATGTTCATTTCCTATCGCTAATTGCTCAAGGCTCGTTTTTGAATTAATTCGTTTATACGTAAGACTCGGGTGATGATAGATTGATACAGGCGCTTCATTAATTGGAAACCAACATAGATCCCTCTTATATAGACAGGAACGACTTGGAAAAGCTGCCTACGTTAGGTTTTTACTAACTAATAATTAAAGAAAAATATGATTGGTTAATTGAGTGAGAGAGACAGACGCTGAAAGCGACTTAATTTTCTATTATGTAAAGGTAATACATAAGACATCAAGACTCGGAACATTGTCTATTATCGCTAAGAATTCTCTGCATGAGTCTGTGTTTTTGATAGCTACAACCTCGGTGGTCTTTAAGTCAAGAGTGATTTGCGGTGGTCTTTTTGAAGTGAACCCATGGCACCAGAAGGCTTCAGCCCTGCTGGGCTCGTACGGTTTTGCTAACATCTCGTTGAGGCGCGCGTTGAACACCACGCGCCTTTGACGACTCGCGCTCGGTCCGGACGGTTACCGGGAGGCCGGACGCAAGCTACCCATTGCTCGCCGTCCGCAAGCCCACGCCTACGGTGGACCCGGAACACACAGTACAGCAGCCAATTGCTCTACCACTGCGACAATCGTGTTGTCAACCGTTTCATAATTATAAAGCTATTAACTCTGGACAACCAAATTCTTGACTGTTCAGAGTTACAGGCTAATATTAAATTGCCCACACCCTTAGTCTATACTAATATTGTTGATATTAATTGTGTATTATATAATACACAATTAATATCAAACACATAATATAAGCTGATAGTATCAGTTTAAGCTATAAACAAGCCATGCTTAGTATTCAGCGCCGAAATATTGAACATATTCTAGCTTATTGTTCGGGAAAATCAGGTGGAAACTACGACCATTTTGAGATGACCTCACAAAATATGCTGAACAACGAATTTTATTTAGAAGCGTTTGAGGTAGAAAGAGATCACATTGTGTTGGTTATTTCCTTTGAGAGCGTACGTTCATACTGGTTATTGAATTGGTAAAGTTTGAAGAAATGTTTTGGTACCATCCTACTTAACCATACTTATTGTTATTTTCGTTTATTCATTACTTAAACTTAAAAATTATATTTTTAAATGTTTCAATAAAAATAAAAAAAACATTTAAAAATATAAATAATAGTGTCCCACCGGTATCAGGAACAAGGTCTACTGGCGGTCAGGGCTCCAGACAAAGGAATCTCCTAACAATACGAGCCGTGTTCAGGAGTACCGCTTTCTGAATCAAGCCCTTGATCCAGTCGCCTAACGCGAGCCTCCTAAGGTGTTGGTCGAGGCTCTTGGCTATTAAGCCATTGCCCAACACGACTATCAGCACAATGATCGCCGAGTCCACATCCCACATGTCGACAACCTCGCGAGCCTAGTCAATGTACTTGATTATTAATGATTATTATAGATTTTTTTAAAATCTATTAAAACTGTGCTACATAAATGTGTTTATAAATAATAAATTAATAAATAAGCGTTTATTTATTTCATTTCATAAACAATTTTTACGTATCGAAATTAACACAAAGACTACAAAATCAAAACAAAGATAGTTATAATGTTTTATTTAGAATTCAAATTTTATTTTCACAGAAATTATACAGTAAACAAAATATTTTCATATAGTAATAATATTTTGCAATTCCCTTTTTATATAAAAGGGCGATTGCAATTGTTATGATGTATGTAGGTTATCAAACTAAGTCATATAAAAAAATAAAAAATTCCGATTGGTGATCCGAATGGTGGCATTACAAAAATGTCAACGTAAATCGGTTTATGAGAACTGGGTTTAGGAGTGAATTTTTTTTTAGAGCAGGGTGATTCTTTTCATCAATCGATTTTTCAGAAAACACAGAAACTTTACCTAGTGAATCAACACAACTATAAAAGCTGTTTATTGTTTTATTAAATTAAAATCTGTGAATCATTCAGCAATTGCGAAAGGCTTTGTCCAGAAATTCTTTGTGCCATAAGTATTTCTTATATTCTTTTGATTGCCGAGAGTAAATGCATTCAATATTAAAACAAAAGAGTCACCTCAGATATTTACGTTTGTATTTATTTCAGAGCCTTTTTGTGTCTGCATTCATCGGATTCCTGCGACCCTCACCAGGTCGTCGGTCCACCTTGTTGGATGCCTTTCAACGCTGCATCTTCCGGTATGTGGTCGCCATACCAGAACCTTTCGTCCCCATCGACCATCTGTTCTGCGAGCTATATGCCCTGCCCATTGCTATTTAAGTTTTGCGATTTTTCGTACAGGACAGGTCATTATGGCAACAGTTGAGGGAGGCCTACATCCGACAGTGGACGTCTTTCAGCTGAAATGATGATGATGATGATTTTTGTGTTTCTGTTTTGCTAGTCTGTTCCGTCCCACTCTTAGGTAATGGCTACCCCACACGTTCCTCCTTCCATTTCTGGCAAAATGCTGTGCGCCATCTCTTTCGTTCTCGACCCGACACCAAGTATACTGCTCGTCATTGCTCTTTGGCAAACCTTGAGTTTGAAGTTTTGGATGTTAGTCAAATACAAAATCTGTGCGACATATATATAGGTCAAGATGTAAATGACCTTTTGTCAATTAATTAATTATTTTTAAACTCGCACTCAAAGTCGAAGCACTATTTTCAATAAATCCATTTATAGATATTTTTAACTGTCGATAAGTCGGCTAGTCAAACTTAAGTGGCAATGGGCAGGGCACATTGCTCGCAGAACAGATGGCCGTTGGGGCCGAAAGGTTCTGGAGTGGCGACTGCGTACCGGAAGACGCAGTGTTGGAAGGCCCCCTACAAGGTGGACCGATGTTCTGGTGATGGGTCGGCCAGTCAGAAAAATGATCGTAGATCGTAAATCTATAGAGATTTCACCATAGGGTGAAGAATATGCAAATAACAGTATAGACACTCTTTTTATTAATAATGATATTACAAAAATCTGGGTTAAATTATTCTTGTTGCCTCCATTTGCGAGAACAATGTAGGTAAACAAAATATTATATACAATTCAAAATTAATTATTTCTCATAAATAGTGTGGTCGGCAGCGAAAGCTTCATAATAGTTTTCAAAGAAAACGTATTGCATTGTAAAGAGTAAGCTGTGCACTCTATACGATTTACGATCTGACTCGACATTTTATAAAAATCCAATTATTTTCAACGTTTTTATTTTTACACTTCATTATTCTTTGTTTGCTGTTTTGCAGTTTGCTTTTGTGAGAAGTTTATTAAATAAAGTGGTTGGTAGAGTTTATTTTGTCAGGGGTTCACATTTAAAGACATACAGATAAACTGCAATACAATGAGATGATTTTATTTTTTGTTATAAGTCATCCGTTTATTCACTGTGAGTTACTTCCTAGAGAAGAACTTTGAACTTTTATTAAAAACACAACCGATTATTTTTCAAGGTAAATGATCCAATTACTTTTCCCACTCTATCGTGTCAGAATTTTACTGACTAAAACCACACCTATGTCTTTCTCTTTGCATTCTAAACCCCCGTGGGTTTCCTTTTCAGAAATACTCCGTGGCCCTAGCGGGCATCATCTTTGCTGAGCCCCTACGGTTTTACTGACATCTCTTTGAGGCGTGCATTTGGGGGCCGGATGGGAAACTACCCAGTGCTCGTCGTCCGCAATAATGAAAACCCTTGAGGGACTATTTGAAAGAGTTACCACCACCCTGAACCGGGGGCAACTAAAGGAACACAGGCGGGTTTTAGTTTTCAAAAGCCTGACACTCTCTCTTACGACCGCAGGAGGAGTCATTTCAGAATATCCCACTGAAAAAAAAAACACTAAAGAATCCAAAAATTCATTATCAAAACTCAAGCCAGCTTCGACAAAATCAATTCGAACCTAAAATTAACTAATTAATTTTAGGTTCGAATTGATTTTGTCATATTATTGCCATATTATTCAACTGTAATTCAACTGTAGCAAATGCGCCCCCTTTCTCTATTCAATTCCACTTAATTCTATTTTATGGTAGTGCGAGCCAGTCCTTTCAACAGGACTTCGATAAAGCCAATAAATCGCAATAAATAACCTACCACCCAATTAATATTAGCTGTAAAATAGAGCATAAATTCATCTCGCAAAGCACACAGTTTAATATTAGCACGTTGCACAAACTAATCCATCATGAGGCCACCATTATAGACAGAACAGAATATTTATTGGCGAATATTCTCGCTGGGAATCAGCGGCTTTGTGTATTTATGCCTGTATTGTTACATTTATTAGTACCTACTATTTTTCAATCAATTGGAGCACTTAGCTGTAGTTCGCTCTCAGGAGTCGACAGCGCTAAGATTGGGTGCTTCGTCCATCGACCGAATAGCCACAGGAGAGACGATAACAAGAGGTCATTTTACAGTTTCAACAGAGATGGGTCCTAACTGGCATTGTGCAGAGGGAGTTTCGGGGTCCTTTAAGAGAAAGAAAGAAGAAAGAAAAACGAAGGAAGAAGGAGAAGGAAGAAGGCAGAAGGAAGAAGGAAGAAGGAAGAAGGAAGAAGGAAGAAGGAAGAAGGAAGAAGGAAGAAGGAAGAAGGAAGAAGGAAGAAGGAAGAAGGAAGAAGGAAGAACGAAGAACGAAGAAGGAAGAAGGAAGAAGGAAGAAGGAAGAAGGAAGAAGGAAGAAGGAAGAAGGAAGAAGGAAGAAGGAAGAAGGAAGAAGGAAGAAGGAAGAAGGAAGAAGGAAGAAGGAAGGTGAAAAAGAAAGAAAACATGTTTATTCTGCCCGAATAAACGAACAATAAATTACAAAATATCAAATAAAGTTTCACTGTCAGGCCAAGTGTGGACCGGGCACTAATTGTGTTATATGATCACTAGGGTGGTTTTATTGAGATTTTTAATCTCTCACTTTTGTAAGCATGTGTTATTCTATACCTCTTTTATGTTATATTAAGTCGTACATTGGTTATCGATTAATAATTTGGGTATTAGTTACCATTAAATAATACATAGTAGCTGCAAAACAATACTAAAATAATTTGAATTTAAAGAAAATGTTTGTAACGGCCGAGATCGCAATGATGGCAACATCCCCTCCCTAGACCTACAAAAGGGCATGTCGCCATTATTGCGGGCTCAGTTTCTGTCCGACGTTTGTTGAGTTAACAACCTTTTTTTTTTTTTTTTTTTTTCGGTGGGAAAATCATCTTATGACATCCCCCGCCCTTGGGCGGGGCGGGAGATAGTGTCAGACTTTTACTGACTAAAAACCCACTCCTGTTCCTTCGTTGCCTTCGTCCCAGGACCCCGGGTTTCGCTTTCACACTACCCATGGCCCCAGTAGGCTTCGACCCTGCTGGGCCCCTACGATTTGCTGACATCTCCCTGAGGCGCGCGTGGAACAATACGCGCCGTCGACGACTTGGACTCGGTCCGGACGGTTACCGGACGGTCGGACGGCGGGCTACCCATTGCTCGCCGTCCGCAAGCCCGCGCCTACGGTGGCCGGAAATCGGGATCGGAATCCCGGCGGCGATTTGGGCGTGAGGACCGTTGCCTCACGCGATCGGCCGCCTCCTTTGCTAGCATTACTGCTTCGCAGAAGGAAGCGACCGCCTGCCACTCCTCCTCGCTACGGACCATGGCCTGTACCAAGGCCCGACGCGAGAGATCGCCGCCACCGATCGCCCCCACGAGGACACGGCGTTGCTCTGCCCAAGCGGGGCATACCTCCACCGTATGCTCCACCGTGTCCTCCGGGCGGTCCACACAGTGGCGACACCCGGGCGTCGCTTCCGCACGAATCCGGTGCAGGAACTTCCCGAACTTACCGTGTTCGGTGAGAACCTGCGTCATACGGTAGGTGAGGACGCCGTGAGGTCTTTCCAACCACGCCTCAAAGAGGGGACTTACCGCCATAATTGTGGCGTGCCCAGCACTGGGTCGCGACAGTCGCTGCCGCCATTTAGCCATGAGAACCCGCCGGAGCTCAGTCCGCCATGCTGCGATTTGTCGCGGCAACGGAGTTTCGCCCCGGCGTTGCATCTCCATGCGCAGATCGTGCATGTGAGCAAGGTCTGTTGCCACCAGATCCCATGGTGGCTGGCAAGCAAGGAGGCTCGCCGCTTCGCGGGAAATCGTCCGGTATCCTCGCACCATCAGTATGGCCATGACCCTCTGGCACGCGTTCAGCCGGGCCGCCGGCTGCTTCCGCAGCGCTGGCGCCCATACTGGTGCACCATAAAGGGCCATGGACCGAATAATTCCCGCGTAGAGCCTCCGGCAGGAGGCGTCTGGACCTCCCAGGTTGGGCAGGAGCCGCCCGAGGGCAGCCCCAGTCCGATTTAGTTTGGGAGCCAGACGTCGGAAATGCTCCTCGAAATCCCATCGGCTGTCGAGGACGAGTCCCAGGTACTTCATCGTCGACCCGACGCCGATGTGGACTCCTCCTACCGTTAGTTGGGAACCCGGTGGTGGCGCGTTCCGAGGGCCGTGGAAGCACATGGCCTCGGACTTGTGCAATGCCACCTCGAGTCCCAACTCCTGGATCCTGCCTACGACTGTCGCAACCCCGCGTGTCGCTAGTTCGACCGCCGCCTGGTACGACTCTCCCCGAGCTAGGACCAGCGTGTCATCTGCGTAGCAGACCACGCTGACCCCGTCAGGGAGGTCGCCGCGCAGCACGTAGTCGTATCCGATGTTCCACAAGGGCGGCCCTAGTACCGATCCCTGCGGAACACCGCACGACATCTCTCGACGTTCCCACTCTCCCTGGTGACCAGGGTAGATGATGTACCTGTCCGACAGGTACGCCTCGACCACACGACAGAGGTAGTCGGGCGTCCGGTGAAACCGGAGTGCCCTCCTAATGCTACTCCAAGGCAGGGAGTTGAAGGCGTTGGCGATGTCCAAAGACACCGCCACGACACACCTGCCCTGGGCCACCGCATCCCCCGTCGTAAGAGCTCGCACGCGCATGATGGCGTCCACCGTGGAGCGCCTCCTGCGAAATCCGAATTGGCCGTCCGCCAGATCCGGCCCCACCCGTGTTAGGTGCGCGACGAGGCGGTCTGCAATTACTCTTTCAAAGAGCTTGCCCACCTCGTCGAGCAGCACAATGGGCCGGTACGCGGACGGAGAGTCCGCAGGGCGCCCCGGCTTCGCGATTAGGACCAGTTTTCCTGTCTTCCAGCGAAATGGGAACTGGCCCCTCTCCATACATGCGCTGAAGAGCCCTCTTAGTCGAGGCCCGAGAGCCTCCATGGCCAGGACCCAGGCCTTCCCAGGCAAGCCGTCGGGTCCTGGGGCGGTATTTTTGGTACTCAGCCTTCGTACCGCCACTCTCATCTCTACCTCGGTCACCTCTGGAGCGTTATCGTCGTCGTCGCCATCGTGGTCCGCGTCGGAAACCGCTGGTGGCGGAGCCATGGGCGGGGGAGAGTGTTCCCCTCGCGTGGGGAACAGAGTTCTCACCACACCCTCCACAAGCTGGGGCCGGAGACTCTGCGTCAGCGGGGGAGCCCAGGGGCGGATTTTGTCCCGCACCACTTTGTAGGGGCGTCCCCATGGGTCCCCATTCAGAGTCCCCAGCCACACGTTGCGGGCCTCGAGTTTGGCCCGCCTTATCTCCGTTCGGAGGGTGCGCTTTGCCTCTCTGTATCCCTCATACAGCTCCGCCTCTCTGGCCTCCGCATCCGATGGACGGATGCGGCGCCTGCGGTACCTGGCATACCGGCGTCGCGCGGCATTGCACGCATTACGCAGTGCCGCAATCTCCGGCGACCACCAGTGTACCTGGCGCTGAGCACGTCCTGGATGGACTCGGGGCATTGCCGCGTCACAGATTTGCGACATGGCCTCCCGGAACCACTCTGCCTCGACGTCGATGTCGACAGGCCTGTCCGGTGCTTGCACCCAGGCCTGTACCGTCGCGGCTTCCAGGAGGAGCTCCCGGTCCATCTGCCTCAGCGCCCAACGCGGACCACAAGGGTTCTGTCGGACCGGCGCGGTCGAGGTTTGGGCGGAGACGTCAAACCGGATGTACTGGTGGTCTGAGTACGTCTCCACCCCCTCCATAACGCGCCAGTCGACGACACGCAGCGACAGAGCGGGGCTGGCGAACGAGATGTCCACCACTGAGTCACCCCGCATCCGCACACACGTGGGGACAGAACCCCGGTTTAGGACGACCAGGCCTGTCTCCAGAGCCCAGTCCTCCACCATCCGACCCCGTTGGTTCGTGAACCGGGAACCCCAAGCCAAGTTCTTGGCATTGAAGTCCCCGCACACGACCACGGGGAGGGAGCCAAACCCAGCGACGACGGCTTTCAGCTCCATTAGGGAGATGTGAAGATCGCCGAGAGATCTGTTCGGGGACAGGTAGACGCCCACCACCGCAATGTCCCCGAACCGTGCTGCCACGCAACCCCGTCCCCTCGTGACAGCCTCGAGGGTCGGGGTACCGGCGGCGGCCGACGAAATTAGGGTCACCGAGCCGTCCAGGTCCCGCACCCAGTCTCCCCTGGGCAGGACATAGTACGGCTCGGAGACCACAGCGATATTGATCGACCACTGCGCCATGCTCTGGAGCAACAGATCCTGAGCGGGGGCGCAGTGATTGATGTTCGCCTGGAGGAGACGTAATGGAGTTATTGACAGTCCATTACAGTCTCCTCCCGAGCCCCCCGTGAGGGCCCTGCCGCGGCGGGTGCGGCGGCGACAGCGGTAGCAGCCAAGGAGGCGGCTGCAGCGGTGAGTACGTCCGGGTGGATGGGCCTTCGTACTTTGCCCTTGGCCTTGGCGGGGGGGTCGCAGGACCTGCCCCCAGCCCGGTGGTCGGCCGGCTTGCCTGCCGCCGCACATGCGTAGCAGTGTGTCGTTGCGCGGCATTCGACGGCCTTGTGACCAGCCTGACCGCACTGGTAGCAGCGGTCACTGCGGTCCACCTCCGCGGCGCAATAGGCCCCCACGTGGTGCCCCACGTGGCAACGGTAGCACCGCAGAGGTCTGGGCTCCAGCAGTTTTACCCGCGCGGAGACCCAGCCCACCAAGAGCCTTCGGCCTTCGCCCGTGATGGCTTTGGCCGCTGACACGGGGCAGCTAACCGTGACGGCTCGCATGCCCGTGCTGTCAGCACGAATGGTGCCCGCCCGCACTTGATCGGCTTGGCACCCTCCCGTCTTGGCGACGGCGGCCACCACCTCATCCACCCTAACGGAGTCGTCCAGGCCCATGATGCGCATGTCTATGCACTTTGTGGGCCTGGACACTCGGACCTCTTCGACGTCCAGGGACGCTCTGATCTTTGCGGCAAGGGCGTCTGCGGCAGAGCCACTGTCCGCACCGGGGACCTCCAATATTCGGGCTCCGGTTGCGGTGCGCCTCATTCGAAAGCCTTCAGAGGCTCCAAATTTGTCGAGGTGCTCCACCACCGCCTGCTTCGCCTTTGCCATGACCGTGTCATAGTTCACGCCCCTCTTTTCCGCAGCTGGCTGTAGTGTAATCACTACAGCTGCGGAATTCGGGGCGCGAAGTCTGGCTGCCATGGCCCGCTTCTTGCGCTGCTGTCGCCGCTCGCGCTTTTTCGCCGCTCTAGCCGCCTTGCCCGCCTTACTGCTGGCGCCGACAACCGTCCATTCCGCGTCCGCCGAGGATTCTTTAGGCAGGTGCGGCCTAGTCGCCGCCGCGGCAGGAGCCCCTACAGGTTTAGCAGCATTCGCCGCCCTACCCTTCGGGGAAGAAGCAGTCTTCTCCTGCCGCTGCCACTGCTTGGTTATCGGAGCCGGCCTTGCAAGCTCCGACAAAACGGCCCCGCGCCCTACCTGCCCCGATGGGCCCCCCTTGGGCGCAACAGCCGTGGCCGCAGCGGCGGCGGCGTACGTCACCGCCCTCTTTTGGCCGGAGGCCGCAAGCGGGGGGCGCAACACAATGCCCTCCAGGACAGCGAATTGCCGCTGGACCCGCTCCTGGAACTGCTGCTGCTGCTCCTGCTGCTGCTGCCGGAAGGTAGCCAGCTCTTGCCGCAGCAGGGTCAGCACCTCGTTCTCTGGCTGGGGCAGGGGCTGCGACTGACCTTGCCCTTGCCTGCGTCCCCCTTTTGGCGCCACCTGGGGGCCAGTATCACGGAGACCGGCCAGGTCCGCCTCGAGTCGCTCAATCCTCTTGTTGAGGGATTTTTTGAGCGGCTCCAGGACGATCCCCAGTGCCTCGGTTATTGAGGTCGTGGCCTGGGTGATGGATCGCCTCTTGGAGACCTTCTCCCTCTTCTTGGCCACGCCTGTTATGGCAGCTGCCACGATCTCCGTGAACTTGGTCAGCGCCTCCTCCATGCCTTCTGGCTCACTGCCAGAAGGCTCCGGCTCCGAAGGGCTGGCCTGACCGCTGGGTGCCCCGGGGTGGCGCCCCTCCCTGGCGATTTTGAGGGATCGTCGGGTCACTTCCTCGGTGGTGCGCCAGCTCCTCTTTCCCGTCTTCCGGCCTGCACCCCGCACAACGGTGGAGATTTTGCGGGCCGATGCTCCCAGTTCGTCGTCGGAAGATATCCTCCGGTCATTCCCCAACATGGGGCGTTTGAGGAACTGAGTGGTCTTTCTAGAGGTGGACTCTTCCACCTCCATTCTCTCCGAAGACGCGGCATCGGAGTCCGACGCCGTGTCTCCGCTCACCTCCCTGAGGCCGAAGCTCCTGCCGGCCTCTGCAGGACCCACCGGCGCAGCGGATGTGCTGGAAACAGGTCCCAGGGACTCCACGCTGCCGGTGAGTGAGCCACCCTGGCTCTTTGCGTCCGCGAAGGACGGTACAGGATCCGAAGACCCGAGGCGGTAGTTGCCCCCCCCAGAATACGAGGGGCAGCCCGAGCTCTGCTCGGGGAGGGATTCTCCTGCATGCAGGTACCCTCCTGGGGTAGTCATTTCTTTACTATCCGCGCTCATGGTTGTTGCTGAACTCAGCTTTGCCTTTTTTTTCCAATGGGGTGGGGTCCCCAATAACACGTTCGCCATCATGGTCACGTCTGATAAGCAGACGCGTACCTGAGGCGAACCCAATCTCCCAAAACCACTATCCAAAAACACCAACACCTGTTGGTGCCGATGCTTCTGGACAGTGCACCCTCCGTGGCGGTCCGTCTGGACTCCGCCTGTGTGTGTTCCTCTTGGTCTGGTCTCTCACTTGAGGCCTTCCGGCATGAGTAGCTCTACCGGCATAGCCCTCAAGATCACAGAGACACGCAAGCCCCACCACGACGACAACGTGGGAACACAGTTGGTGGGGTGAGTTAACAACCTGTGATTTGCAAGTAAGTTAAATAATAAATTGAGGGTATTTGATGTTTGATAATATGTTGCTTCTATGTTAATAATTGTGAGTAAAACTATTAGAATATTAACTATAATTATCAATAAATGTGTAACGTATCGCTTTTGAACTGTTATTTGTTCTTTAAAAACTTGTTATTAATATTGGAAACATTAAAACCCACTGTATAATGAACTAGTGTTTTGATTTATTTTACAATTCAGAAGTGGGATTAGAAGCCCATTCTAATATGTTTTTTTTTTTGTTATTTTTTCTTTTCCGGTCGAAAATTATGGATAAGTAACGAGTGATATACATCCCTGATTTTGGGAGGTGTTCGATCACTACCAAGCAGCCGCCGCTCACACAGCACGACGAGCCGCAGCCCGAGGGGCCGCAGTCCGTGGGACCGCAGCCTGAGGGAAGTTTTGATTTATCCTACACTTTTTAGTATTTTTCCCAAAAGACCAGGTACCTTTTTAAGGTTTCCCCGATACCAAAAAAAAGTGTAGCTGGTGGCTATATTATTGAACTGAACCCAATCCTTGACTACTCCCATGCAACTCTCTGACGGTGATTCGTTTTAACGACTGAAATGCGCTTTGAGATTGTCAAGTGGTTCTCAAATAAACCACTTCAAGTATGAAATCAGGACTCCACGGTATCAACTTCTGCTTAACGTTACACAAGCCTATAAGTGCAATCCCTACAATATTATGTTTGAGCTGCCGCTTCGCTCTCTTACGGCGAGATATTATGTTCCACATTGTGAAACCGCAAAAGCGAAACGTTTTCATTCCAACTTTACAGTGTACCTACTTGTGTTACAACTTGGATGCGTATGCATGTTTTTTAGTGTTCCGAGTTTTTTAGTGTACCTCAAATGGAAAAAACGTATTTATAGGATAGTATTTGTTGTCCGTGCGTCTGTTTGTCTGTCTGTCCGTCTGTCTATCTGTCTGTTAAGACCCCTTATCTCCGGAACGTGTGGAGGTATCGATTTGAAAATAAAACCATATACTTAGGTCTGCGGTCCCTTGAAGCTGGGAAAAATTCAAACTTCTGAGTTAACAAAAAAAAAGATACGGCCGTTTATGTCGCAAAAAACGAGTATTTCGACACTCTCAAGGGAATCGAAATTCAAAGGGTGTGGGGCTGGCCTTAAAACCAGAGCACTTCGACCCTTCTGGATCTTTTGTGCTAAATTCAAAGGGTACTTCCCATTGACCTATAATCATCCAATCACATCCCGCGCTTTTGGGCGGAGCGAGAGGGCGTGATAGACTTTTACTAACTAAAAACCCACTCCCCTTCTTTGCCTTCGTTCCAGGGCCGAGTTTTCCATTCAGAAACGAACTCTTGGCCACAGTAGGCTCTTACGGTTTGCTGACATCTACTTGAGGCGCGCGTGGAACAGTACGCGTCGTCGACGATTTGGGCTCAGTCCGGACGGCTACCGAACGGTCGGGCGGCGTGTTACTTATTGCTCGACGTCCGCTAGCCCGCGCCTACGGTGGCCGGAAATCAGGATCCCAGCGGCTGGGGCGTGAGGGCCGCTCCCTCGTGCATGCATGTGCGGCCTCCTCATTTGCTAGCATTACGGCTTCGCAGAACGAGACGACCGCCTGCCACTCTTCCTCGCTTCGGACCATGACCTGTACCCAGGCCCGGCGCGAGAGAACGTTGCCGCCGATCTCCCCTACGAGGACACGGCGGTGTTCTGCCCAAGCGGAGCATACCTCTACTGTGTGCTCCACCGTGTCTCCCGGGCGATCCATACAGTGGTGGCATCCAGGCGTAACTTCTGCGCGAATCCAGTGCAGGAACTTCTCGAACTGACCAAGTTCGGTGAGAACCTGCGTCATGCGGAAGGTGAGGACGCCGTGAGTCTTCCCAGCCACTCCTCAAAGAGGAGACTTACCGACTATCAGGTAAGATAGAAGTCCAACGCGAACCTACCTAAAAAAATTTTGAATTTCATTGATGATACCCGATATTGCAGTATTTTATTATTTAATTTTAAAATATGTTGCCTCACACTATGAATTACTTACTCCTGTATTGTGCCTACGTTCTTTGGGTACACTGCATTCGCAAGCATGATTATTTCCAGAACAATATATCTGTAGGCAATACAATGTGTTTGTATCGTGCAGGAATCGAATGTGGTTTTTAACCACAACGCCAACAGAGTCGTCAAATATTTATAGTAACGCTAACCAAGCGATAGAAATATTATTACATTTTTGTTTATTAGTAGAGAAAACTTACTTATCATATTATTATGAAAATTATGATGTGTTCCCCCAGTATTGAGGAAACGTAGCTAGGTGGAGGGAAAGTTTTACTACTTACATAACATATAAAAAAAAATATCTCATTAAATTTACAAACGCAGAAGAAGCCCTGAACCCCACACTAGGATTCCCTGTGTTGTGGGCATATAATGTGCATATATTGTAGAAGTGTTGGTTCTTGGTTGGTTACGTTGGTATTTTTCTTAAATTAGCGTATCTAGCTCAATGTGTTTTGTTATTCAAGATATCCACTGACAGGTGAACCTAGCGTACCAACATAGGCCGAAAAATCTCTTTAAGTAGCAGTGGGCAGAATACATTGCTCGTAAAACAGATAGGTCAATGGGGGACTGACGACCGCGTGTTGGAAGACCTCCCAAAAGGACAGATGACCTGGTGGGTTCTCGGGAATCCGACGAATGCAATATGCACCAGACCAGTATCTGTTGTTGTGGTGACGTTTGGGGGAAGCCTAGGCTGTATCTAGCACTGCATGTTTTCGGTTATAATAATGATTAAGATAATGTTTTATGTTTTTTTAGTTTATAAAATTGATAGCAAACAATATTTTTGATTATAAAGTATTTAATCTGTAATGTTGTTCATGTATTTGTAAATAAATAAATAAAAGAAATTGAAGATAGAAGATTGTGTGTGTTGGTCCTCACTCTAAGTAAACTTTCGCTTAGGTAGCTACAGCGGATTAGGACCTAATAAAGTTTCTATTTATTTCATATATTGGAAACCATACAGTTGTTCGCCTCCTCATAGTAATTGGCTTAGTAAATGGAAATGACGTTACTTAGAGTGAGATAAAACTAGTGCCAAAAACTAAAATTTAATGAGCAATAACTATACTGTTTCCCCTAAATATTTTTCCTGTCATTTCATAGTAAAAATTGTTTCCAACGTCGTAGGGAAATTACCTACAAATATTTGTTCATTACATTCTAGCTCAAGGAAATGTTGATGTCTAAAAGATTGCGTGGGATTCGAGTAAAGGCCGACGCGGTATTATTAACTAGAGTGGGTGGAATCTGGCTGTGAATGACAACGGATGACAGATTTCTTGATTACGCAATAAGCAATCGACGTAGGAATAATGCCAAAAACGTCCATCTTCTATGTTGAGGAACTGACGTAATCTACTTTTGTTATGTTATTAATTATTGGAGTGTGTAATATTATTTATTGGTTCACTTCACTAGCGTATACCCAGCGTGTGCGATGCTAAACAAAGAAACATTTTGTTTAATTGTTGGAAAAAAAGAAATTTGTTTTTTTTTTTAACGTTTCAGTCCTCGCATATAAGTATATAGTATAGGGAATAATGGAAAGGTTTGCTTATTTTCGATATTTACAGACTACTTTATGAAGAACTTCTTATTTACGTTCTTGGATACATACCCTATAAATAAAACGCTTAATATTTTATAATCTATGCGGACACCGCCGTTCGCTTGTTGCTTAACCGAACGGCGCGAAATCACGCACGAACACCGGCGTTCGCTTGGGGTTTAAGTGAATGCTTTGGTTTAACCATTTACGTGTCTTTCTAATGAAACCTTTTCAAAACATATCGCAAAAAGCAACTGGAGGAACATGCAATAAACACACACACTTCGCTATTTTAAAGCCATGTCGTCACGTTGGCACCCCACAATAAGGACAGGAGGACATTGCGGTCGTGTCACTGTCAAGCTCACGACACAACAGACGCGGATGGGTGGCTACAGTGTGTACTTTACTTTAGAAAACTAGGATCCGGTGTTGTGTGGAATGACTAGTGAAACGTGCTTTATCTTCGGGTAGGTTAGATGTTTGCATTATTTTACATAATAAGTAGGCCTAATGGGGTTTTTGGTGGTATTTTGACGAGTAAATTAAAAATTATCTGCCATTACTGGGGCTCAGATCATAAGGCCTGGTCTAGTGATAACTCTAGGAGGGGGATAGAGCCGTAATTCAACACACGGGCCCAGTACCTACGGGTTGGTGAATATCATGTCATGTCTTAAAATTTTTGGGTTTAGGACATGCAGGTTTCCTTGCGGTATTTTATTTTCCCATTTAGAGAGCAGTTCGTTTGTTTAAAAAAAACTTTGTCATACATTAGGAATTACTTCTGTATTGTGGTTGCGTTCACAAACGTGTAAACTCACAGACACAAGACATCTAGACCTCAACCATCTGTAGGTCATGTAATAGTATATTTTGGTACAAATGCAGAAAGTTTGTCATTGCCTGCAGTGACAAATTTGCACGTGTACCAAACGACTTTTTTCAATACACTTACGAAGAAATGATATGATTCAGCAAAAATGAACATGAAGTTTAAATAAATAAAACCCTTTGCATTCCAGGGCCGTGGTGAGCATCTCTTCGTTTTTGATTCGTTAACACAAGGATTTTTTTATTCAAGCATAGGTCTTTCAGGTTTTTCGATACTGTATTTATCATCATCAAAATTTCAACTACTAAACGTCCTATATTGGAAATATAAACATTGCCACATCGTACGATCCTGATATATGCTTTTCATCCCCAGCGAAGTTCCATGACCTTCACCAGACCATCGGACGTATTTATATTCTGTTCATATTTCACCAATATTTTGATAGAGCGGCGCGGTTATTAAATTGTTCACTTTCAATCACTACTATAATAATGGATCGCAAAATGTTATTATAATTGGTTGCAATATAATACAAAATTAACTATGTAAATGGCCGTTTTATTATTTTAATGTCTGGCACTAGATATTAGATTATTCAAACAAAAGCATACAACGAAAAATATATAGTAGAGCTCAGAATAACTGTTATAAATCTATTTTAGTACAAAAGAACTTAGTTATTGAGTCTACTCATTGACATTGTGGACAAAATTAAGAAAAAATATTTTTAATATCAATGCACTTCAAATCAGTCTACTTTATCAAAAGTAGGATACAGTTACTATTTCGAATTTGTATTTCTTTGATTGTATTTAGATGCGGTCTTTGTGATTGGTGGAACCGTGCTAAATGCTGTCAGACGGATGATGGTAGACGCCAATATATAAATAGGTTTTTTTTTAAACAAAAAAATGTTATTTTATTTATGAAAGTAAGAGATATTGTTTATGTCCAATTTGGAGAGTGCAGACGCCTCCTGCTGGGGAACGTACGGTCTATGACCCTTTACGAGGCACCCGTGTGGTCACGGTCGCCGCTAAAGCGTTTTTGCTCATTTATGTGCATAACATGTCATTCAAAATATTGTTTAAATATTATGATTAATGCACAGGGTTACGAGATTGGGCACGCCATAGTCATAACGGTAATTCCTCTTTTTGAGGAGTGGCTGGAGAGGCGTCGCGGCGTTCTCAACTTCAGCATGATGCAGGTCCGCACCGGTAATAGTAAGTTAAGGAGGTTCCTGTACATGATCCAGGTGGAACAATAGCCTGGGTGGCACTATTGGACGGACCACCCGAAACACATGGTGGATCATATGGTAGAGGTGTGGCCAGCTAGGGCCCTCTAGCTCCGCCCTAAAGTGGAAGAAGTCATTAAAGGATTTCCCACTTGAAAAAAAGGGCTGCGGGATTGTTTGAATAAGTTACCGCGGCTCTGGTTAGCAAAAGGCAACTGATGAAAAACAGGTGTGTTTTATGATCACTATATGACGATTACAGTGGACTCACGGCAGACTTTTGACTGAATTTATATTTCACACAAAATATCATCGTAAAATATAAGAAAAGCAATTGTAGTAATATCCCACTATTCTTTACTGTTTAGCTATATCATTTAGGTCAGCTTTGCTATTAATTTTATTAAAATTCAAAATTCGAGCGCTTTTAATGAAAATAAACGGTTGTAGGTATATTAAAATGTTATATTCGTATTCTTTTCCTGAGTCAACGTGATGTATGTAGTTTAACCATCAACGACAAAATACCTCGTTGGCTTGTAATTAAAATTGGCTTAAACTTGCGCCTACATTGAAAAGCTCCATTAAAAGTTTTACGAACGGAACATATCCTGACGAAATTAAACTTTTTCAACATCTCATCAATATAAATCGTTCAGATATAGGTCGTGGATTATAAAATTTTCCACAAAAACTAAAATGTGAAAGAATGCCAAGTTCTCTATATCAAGCATGCTTACATATAAAAGAGTATATAAAATTATACCATTAAAATTAATATTTCACAATTAGTATTTCACGTTTCTTCCTGTCATGCACAAACTTTTTAAGCAGCTTTAATTAAAAATTGTTTGTTCTTTACTACTCAATAGTGTGAATTTCTTAAGTAACCTGGAAGTAGTATAAACTTTTGATGAGTTAGTGAAAAAATATATTTTTGGTTGTTATTGTAGCGACAACTATGGCGTCACATAAGAACTAATCCTGGATTGCGCAATAAAAGTTCTCCACGCGATTGGAACATCACAGAACAGCTCGAAATCATCCATCGGGCAGTTGCCCACCAGACATAACACTCGTCTGGTCGGAAGATCCTCCCTTTTCAACGGAGGTTTCTGCGACTTTATTCTCTGTTCGGCCTACCTCCAAAGTTCCAAAGTTATTATCTCTTGAATAGTAAGGGGTTATTTATTGAAAATGTTGACTTATTGAAATGAAAAACGTTTTACTATACATGATAAATTGCAACTTACCGTGTATCGCCCTTCGGCTTTGCGGACTTTGCTGGCACACTGCTGTGTTTAGATTAATAATTTGAATATGAAATTGTAGGGACTTTCTTGATGGTCGTAAAAGGTGACTATTACGGATAAGACAAGAGGTTTGCTCTTGTTATACATTTTAACTTTGAATGTTCATCTGCCTACTATGATCATCTTATACTGTACAAAGCATTTTTTTTTTTAATATTTCTTTGTTACGATCTATAAGATGGCTTGGATGTTCCTTGTTGGAGTCTGTATATACTGCCTTCTAATACTACCAAAAATATATGTTTACAAAATGAATTCTATAATTAAACCTCCATAAAATTATGCTGCAAAATTGATTACGTAAAATGTTCACATATTTTGGTAAAATAAGCATTAAACCAATGATGGCCCTTAGTGGACAAATTCAAAGTTATTCTCTCCATAACAATGACCATTATTAATAACGATTCGTGTAATTCTCTTGTTCGCGCTTTTGTCATTCCCGCTTCATTGTAAATATAAAGCTGGCTTAATTACATATTTAATTAATTAATGACACATTTTTATACTACGCTAGTCTGTTTAAAATACTTTTAAATAACGGGTGGCGCAAAAGTAACGTCATAATGATATAATAATATGCCACAACTATCACACAACGCCGTCTAGTCTCACGCCGATTCGCCAATTATTGTTGATTTGAACTGGAATTTAAATTATAACATTAATTTTGGGCCACCCTGTATATTGATTGTTGTTTGCTTATATAAATAGCTGTTATAAAATTAACTATTCGAAAAAAAAAAGCAACTCCAAAAGCTAACCACCTAATTATAAACGCATCCATCCGGTCATCACAGCAAATAAAAAGGAAAAACATTATAATAAAGTGAATAAAACTGAGAGTTTCGTACATAAGTGCTACAAAAAGCGGGCAAAGACATGACATTGACAGATGGTGTGGACATTAGAGCTGAGCCATTAGTGCCACACTGCTTTGCTTTACTTAAAGCCACAGAGTAAAAACATTGTTACAGAAGGCTTAATCTATACAAGAAGTAAAAAAAAATGCACGTACGTACGGTGACTTCAGTCAGTTAATTTCGATCGCGAGTGTGCTTACATAGAAGCGTGTCTATATGTGCGTGCGTTTTCACAACTTGTGTGGATTCCACCTTCTGTACTTTTTTTATTTCAGTTGTATCCCAGATATAAATGGTTTTATAGAAGCCGTGGTCCCTTCATTAATTATGTGTAACACTTCTACATATTTGGAGAGAACGTTTGTTGGAAAATTTCATTAATTTCTTTACTTGTATGTAGAAGTTTGGCGGTGTTTGGTTATGATTTTAATTGCTTTATGCATGACCTGATAGCCAACTAGTTTATATCTCCATTTGCGTACCTTGAGTTTTTAGTAACTGGTATTATAATGCTTTATTATTATTTTAGCAATGTTGAGTTGTTGAACTTTAGAAACCTTCAAATTTGTAAACTGTAGTGCTCTGAAGCCTAATTCACGTAATCAAAACCGTAACGATATCGTAGCGATTTAGTCGTTTAGACCAATACCGTATTCACATCCATCAATCGAGTTTGAACGACAACGATTCTAAAGTCGTTCGATCGAAATGTCGCTGACGCGTATTCAGCTAAGACAATCGTCATTTAATCGTTGATTCGAAGCGACCCGAAGGTATTCTCGTAAAGAAACGCTTTTTGATCGGATCGGATGCCAACGACTAAACGTCAAATATTGCGGTTCAAATGTCGTTGAACAAAAGTTAGTTTTAACTAGACGGCGTCTAGCGTAAATCTCATTTATGAGAACAATACAACATAAAGTTATTATAATTATACTGAAAAATGAGACACCACTTTTTTTAGGTCGGAAATCATCCAATAATTTTTCTCTCACTCTAGGGCGGAGCTAGGGCGTGTCAGACTTTTACTGACTAAAACCCACTCCTATGTTCTTTCTTTGCCTTGCGTTCCAGGGCCCCGGGGTTTACGCAATTTTTAGCCACGACACTACACGCCGTCGACGACTCGGACAGTTACGGACGGATGGCGAGCTACGTGGCTGGAAATCGGGGTCGGGATTCCAGCCGCTGGGACGTAAGGAAGTCCGTTTTTTTACGCGTGCGGCCGTCTCTTTCGCTAGCTTTACTTCGCAGAAGGAGGCGACTGCCTGCCATTCCTCCTCGCTCCGAATCATGGCTGTACTAAGGCCCGGCGCGAGGCTCCACCGAGTCCAAGGAGAAACAGATTGAGGTGTTCAAAATGGGATGCTTTTGACTTTGAGATTTGAGAAACTTTATTAAGACATTTCGCCTCACTAAAGTCCTTGTCCAAGATATCATCAGCTAACCCATTTCAAAACTTAGTAAGGACTTAAAACCTTTGATAGGAGAGCGCATAAACGTAAAATAGTCAGCCTATGCCTATGAAAAGAATTTAGTTTAGGTAAGAAAAATGCCGCTTCTAGAGAGAGGAAGCCCGAGTCCCAGCAGGTTGAACATTAATAGCAAAAAATACTAAATAATGAGTACTACCAACATTTTAATATAATTAGTGTATATTACATATTTTAAACCCCTTACTGTGATAATTGTCACGAGATAGTTTGGTTCATATTGCAATTAGCTTCAAAACACTAAGAACACTTGACTTGTAAGAGCACTTGTTAGGTTTTGTTATGGTTTATGCACAGCATATCTCATTAACTAAATTCTAGTAACTGTATAGGGTGTGTAAATAAAATAATGATCAATTCAATAAATCAGTTTATTAATTAAAATCCAAATAAATGTTGGGCTTATGTCGGCTGCTAAATCTATTCGGATGCAGACAGTTTCTTATCATTTACCAAATCAATAGACGAGTCATTAACGACAAAACTTCCACAGATTTATTATATGTATAGATTTCTTCTTTTTTATTTTGTTTAAGGAAGGACAGTACAATCAATTGTTGTAG
Organism: Mythimna pallens; assembly: GCA_961205895.1. NCBI lineage: Eukaryota > Metazoa > Arthropoda > Insecta > Lepidoptera > Noctuidae > Mythimna > Mythimna pallens. The sequence goes on from OY540834.1 coordinate 15,753,828, forward strand.
GGGTTCATCAAATCTGAAAAAATAAATTGAGTTCTAGTGATTATTATATTATTATAGCTAGCCCGTATTGTCCCACTGCTGGGCTAAGGCACTCCCTCCTTTATTTCCAACGATCACAGTTCATCGTTTTCTCATTCCAATTCTGAAGAAGCTGACCCGCCACCCGGCGTCGCTGTGTCCAGGCACCAATCCTACGTTTTACGAGCCCACAGCTCGTTAGACATGCGGCAGACATGTCCTGCACAGTCCCATTTAAGTTGGGCAGCCTTTTGAGCCACATCAATGATTTGCGTTTTGGAGCGCAGTGTTGCGTTTCGAACATGGTCTGTTAATTTAACACATAGTATGCTGCGCTTCATAGCACGCTGGCAATCCTTTAATTTGGACTTTTGGATATTAGTCACAAGACCAAGTCTATGCACCATAGGACAAAATGGGAAGAATAAACATGTCCATCAGCTTTCGCTTCAGTGACAAAGGCAAAGTGTACTTAGTTCTTGTGATTATGAGTCCCTACATTGTCTAGACCTATAACTATAACAGCTTCGGCTTTCAAATTTAAATGTGGGCAGTTCTGCACGGTGCTTTTATTTACACTTCTTACTCGGTGCACAATGCAAAGGGAGAACCATTAGTAAGCACAATCAAGGAGTGAATGGTACACTTACTAGGTATCGGTATACTTAAATATATTTGATTTTATGCTAAGTTTAAACCACTGGTGTTTTTGTATTTGGTAGGGACTTATTAAGTTAGCAAGATTATGTAATAAAATGATTTTTGTAAAAAGTGTCCCCTAGATTTTGGAATGACAATCTGATGATTGACATTTGACATTATTTTAACAAATAATGCAGAGACCATAGATATCCGTGGCAGAGACAAATATTTAAATATATATAGACTTTACATTTTAAACCATAATTTAGCAAATTTCTAGGTGAAATTTATATTTTAAGTAACGATTTTCATTAAATGGTTATAAACATCGTTTTTAATTCTATTTTTTGTTCGTTATGCCGTAAATAGAATTTTTTAAAAGTTAAATCTGTATTTCATTATCCTGGTAGAATACATAATTATATAACTGGCAGTATATTACAAAGTACTCTGTGGTAACCGGCAATAAGTCGTTGATAGATCGTTTAGTTTCGAGTCAGTTGAATTGTCGTTCTATCCAATCTCGATTAAGGAACACGTGAATACCGATTTTGGATAGGACTACAATCGAACGACTATAAAACTTCAACGATATTTGACTTGTTTGATTTTACGTGAATCAGGCTACTGTTAGTTTTCTAATATTGCTAAAATGATGATTTCAACTACATTCTGCCTGCTTTATCGCAAAAACAATTCTGGTTCATACTGTACTTTTCTAGACGATGTAGTTGTCAACTAGAGTTGTCGTAGAAAGTAAACCGGCTTTTATTTTTGTCTGGACAAATTTAATTTTCAAAGTGGACAAAGTTTATTGTAAAGTATTAGTGGCTGAATTAATTAGTGAACTTCAATGTTAATAGAGTTTAATGGTGCTGAGACATTAAACTAAGTTGGAATATGTATGTTTGTTAAGTTTAATAGCATTTTGGAGTCACAAAAAAATATAAGAGTATAAAAAAAAATCTAAATATTACAGCAATTTTAAATGTCATGTACAATCGAGCTTAGGCTTAAGTCACTCTTGCCATCCGTAAGAGAAGCCTTGCCGTCCATAAAATTGACTAATATTAGTTTACCGGCTTTTATATCCTCGGTTTACTGCATTGAGAAATTAATCAGGAATATCTTATCTTTCTCACTGATGGATTTTAAAGTGGCGCATTTCACTGAGACTATAAATGCCTTACGGAGGCTCGCTTACTCGAATCCCAATCTACCCGACGTCCTATCATCCTAAAGGCGGTAGGATACGCCGCTCTGAAAAATAATTCAAGAAAACCTGATTGCAACATTTAATGTCACTGTGAAGCATGCGCGCCTGCTAGTTGCCCTTCAGTGAGATCCGAGTCTCTGACTTCACGAACTACTGTCGTCGAACATAGGCACCTTGTTCGATGACACTACTTGCCAGCTCACTGCTTTGCTATTTCTAGACGCTCCATAGGCGCGCATCCTTTTACTGACTAGAACACACTCCTATTTCTTCTTTGCCTTCGTTTCAGGGCCCCGGGGTTCAGTTTCGCATAATCCATGGCCCCAGTAGGCTTCGACCCTGCTCGGCCCCTACGGTTTGCTGATATCTCCTTAGGGCGCGCGTGGAACACTACGCGCAGTCTACGACTTGGGCTCGGTCCAGATGGTTAACGGACGGTAGGACGGCGAGCTACCCATTGCTTGCCGTCCAACCGCAAGCCTGCACTTACGGTGGCTGGAAATCGGGATCGGATCGGAATCGGCTGGGGCGTGAGGATCGTTTGTTCGCGTGTGAAGCCGCCTCCTTTGCTAGCATTACTGCTTCGCAGAAGGAGGCGACCGCCTGCCATTCCTCCTCGCTCCTGACCATGGCCTGTACCAAGGCCCAGCGCGGCGGCGCGAGAGATCGCCCCCACGATTTCACGACGGTGTTTTGCCCAAGCGCAGCACACCTCTACTGTATGCTCCACCGTGACCTCCGGGCGGTCCACACAATGGTGACACCCGGGCGTTTCTTCCACACGAATCTGGTGCAGAAACCTCCCGAACTTAGCATGACCGGTATGGACGTGCGTCATGTGGAAGGTAAGGACGCCGTGAGATCTAAATGCCTTGTATGACACTTTGCGTTACCCAAGCATTGTCATACAGCGTGGTAATGCCGCCAGTGGGGTGGAGTTTTTGATGCCATTTTTATATCTTTTTCATTAGGGTTAAATTAGTTAAAGGTGCGTGGTACGCGTGGCTTCTACCATGTTCGGTCGTCCAAGGCCACATTTACAATCAAAATAAATATAATAGAAATTTCTTTTGCAATAAGAGTCATGCACAATAGTTCTTAAGATACAATATAGCTCTGCCAAATTTTACCATTACCATAATTTATATACAATGTAATTATATTACAAATAAAAGGATCAATTTATAAATACCATTATTAAATTTTTATCCATCAATTTGTTTAAATAAATATGTAAACAATAAAAAGAAAAATTTAATTACCATAAAATTAACAAATCTATGAAAGTGTTGAAACTACTTCAAGACACAAAACCAAAAACTGAAAGCGATTCTGAGAACCCAAATATGCGGTATAGACAAGATTGCTTCATTACCAAACTATTACTTAACACAGTAAGTTAATGTGCTAGCGAACGGCAATAACCTAATTTATGCTTTGCTTGAGTTGCCTTAATAATATTAGTTAGAAAACACGAAGTTAGATTACGTTGTATTCCCAGAACATGTAGAAATATTATGTTGGCAAATGTCTTTAGATACATAAATACGCGTAGTAAACACGAAATTGTATTACCCAAATGGTAATCACCATTTGGGTAAGCTAAGACCAGCAAGTCATTTTTCGTAAACAGCATATGCTTTTATAACAAGCTGCCAAAGGCGGTGACTGCACTTAGCGAGGGAAAGTTCAAAACCCATATTAAGCGTGTCCTAACTAAAAAAGCGTATTACAAGGTAAGACTATGTCGAAGACACGCTTGTTTGGCAATGAGTGCTTCTGCAGATGTGGCCCCCTGGTAACTCATAATATTGTCTAAATATATCTATTAACTGCTCCACATTTGTTGTAATATATACTCTTTTAGGCCTATGTGAAATAAAAAACTTTTCACTTTGTGTAAATAGACCTAGTAAGCCAAAATCATTCTACGGAATTATTTGAAAAAGTTATTGCGTGCTAGGAACGCAACAGAAACCAGTCGAATACTCTCCCTCAAAATAAAAAAGGTTCAATTATTATTATTATATCGTGCGCAGTTAATGAGAAGTACTCGTAATATGAATCGGTATTGTAAAAGAGAGAATTTAAGGAGATTGTTTAGATGTTTTTTGATTCGTTCTGTGTATTGAATGTTAAAAAAAAAACTAAACAAGTGCGAGTCGGACTCGCGCACTAAGAGTTTCGCAAAAACTTACTTATGTAAATAGTTCGGTTCCCAATTGGAGTCACGAATTTTTTTCCGAATCGCTAAAAAAAGTTTTTTTATGATTTAACAACCAATTTACTGTTTTTAAATTTATTCCTATACCTGTGCTATAAGGTCTCGCTTTGTGCCAAATTTCGAGATTCTAGGTCAACGGGATTACCCGTTGAATTTTGATTTCCTTGAGAGTGTCGAAGTATATGTTTTTTGCAACGTAAACGACCGTATCTTTTTGTTTGTTAACTTAGAAGTTTGATTTTTTTACAGTTTCAGGGGAACGCAGATCTAAGTATATGATTTTAATTTTAACTTGATACCTCCACGCGTTCCCGAAATAAAGGGACTTGACAGACAGATAAACAGACAGACAAACAGTCTGACAGACAGATGGACCACAAAGTGATATAAAAGGGTTCCATATTTTTCCTTTTCCTTTTGTAGCTCAAAGAACCATAAAAAAAAAAACAATATTTAGCTCTTCTAAATAGTTGTTATTTGTCTTTTACTTCAATAAGTAAGAAACAAATCACAACTATTTACTATGTAATATCTAACATACTTCCTGTATCGATATATAAACTCTGAAATATGAATGAGTGGCTTTAATCTTATGAGCGATGCTATTGCCTCTAAACCTATTGTCAATGGAAAACATAAACCAATCTGTGATTCTCTGGCTATCTAGCCTTTTCCCCACTATATTTGGGTCGGTTTTTAATCCAACTAGATACAAATGAAGTCCAGTACTTATTTTATATAGATTCCACAACTCAACAATTGAGTAACACGATACCCCAAACTAATCTAGCATAGCATTGCATAGTCGGCCTTATAATGTTTCCACTGCTGGGACTCAGGCCTCCTCTCTAGGAGAGGGAATGGGCCGTAATCCACCACGCAGGCAGGCTCAGTGCGGGTTGGTGAATGTCTTCGAATTTTTGGTTCTAGGATATGCCGGTTTCCTCACGATGTTTTCCTTCGCCGTTTTGAGAACAACGAAAACACTAGAAACTAACAACTTTCGAACTTTGAAACTAATCAAAACTTTTGATTAAATAAAAACATTGTTAAATTACTCTCTTCAAAAGTATAAAATAACAATTTATATCGTAACGTTTGATCTAAAGAAATTTTTCCAAGTCCTGTTACTAATCCACAAAAAGCTTTCGATTTATTGCTTACAAGCCGAATAGAATCAGTCTTTCAGACCATAAAGGTAGCTCTAAAAATCACACAACACTCGTATTTAGTGATAAAACGGCTGTAAAAACATTTGTAGCGATTTATGACTGCTGCTGATGTAAACATTTTCACGTTACTGTTATACTGTTAGAAATAGTGTGTAGGTTGTTGTGTGAACAAATAAAGTTGTTAGTGATTCATATTCTTAAAGTCAGTAAATCATAAGAAGCTTTTATTGCATTAAGTAAAAAAATACATGATGTTGTATTTTTTTATATTACATTTTTATATCAATAACTGTATTTTTTTTAAATACAAATTGACGCAAAGTTAATCACTTTATCGGAAGATGTTATAATTATTGCAAATCGCGTCGTACACCAATATCGTACAAAATCAAAAATATTTGGTATTTCAAAAAAAAAATACATTCAGTCGAACTTAGAACCTCCTTCTTTTTGCAGTCGGTTAAAAACCAAGGCTCGCAATTCAGTTCTTCTACCGTAATAAGTAGTGAGATCCCAGTAATACCAAGTCGATTAATTTATTCAGTCCCTACTTGTGGGACCTTTTGCAACATCTTTTATTGACCATAATATATCAATGTTACAAATATTTTATGTTTTAAATAAATATATATTGACTTAGCAATCGGACTAAACAATCTAATTTAATATAACACGATTGCCAAGTCAATATATTTACTTAAAACATGAAAACTAAATGTAGGATGAAATGTTCCCACAGGGTAGGTACCTATCTAAGTATTTATGTAAAGGAAATTACCATAAACAAAGTTTTGAATCGTAAACTATACATTATTTTTAGTAATTCGCTAATATGGACGAATAAAGATAATGTGCAGTCGACACGAGAAAAACCATTTAATCTACACTGATATTATAAAAAGGTAACGTTTGTGTTTTTGTTTGTACGTTAGAAAAAATCTTCATCTTTTTAGCAAAAGAGGCGATAGACATAATTATGTTACAAGAAATAGGGACCAATTAGTTCAACCAGGTTTCAGACTGGCTAAAGTGGCCTCTTCTTTCATGGGGTAGGTTAGGTAGGTACCTATCGAAGTATTTATGTAAAGGAAATTACTATAATCAAAGTTTTGAATCGTAAACTATACATTATTTTTAGTAATTCGCTAATATGGACGAATAAAGATAATGTGCAGTCGACACGAGAAAAACCATTTAATCTACACTGATATTATAAAAAGGTAACGTTTGTGTTTTTGTTTGTACGTTAGAAAAAATCTTCATCTTTTTAGCAAAAGAGGCGATAGACATAATTATGTTACAAGAAATAGGGACCAATTAGTTCAACCAGGTTTCAGACTGGCTAAAGTGGCCTCTTCTTTCATGGGGTACTGTTTGAAATGTTATAACAAAATACCTCCACAAATATTAGAACTCAATGAAACGAAATTTAAATCTTGTATTAAACGCACACTATGCAGGCAAGCATATTATAAGTTGGAGGATTATATTCAAGATAAAAATGCTTGGCTCAATGCTGGTCCAGCTCCACTACCACCGGGGTGTACAAATTGATTAGTTTTGAAACTATTATTATTATTATTCTTTAATGTTTTTTTTTTTTAATCTGCAAAATATTATTGAAATATAATTAACAAATTATTATTGTATTTAGTATTGTATAATGTAGAAGCATTTGTTTTCAAAGTTTGTAAATGTGAGTACCATGGAGCTATTTTATGGTTTTTAGGTTATTATTGGACTTGTTTGACATAAATGAGCACGGCAGTTAAGAGTTTGTCATGCTCACTCAAATGTCTCACTGATGGTGGCGCGTGTGTTGGATCATTCGGTTCCCTTTATAATGGTTGAGCTGAGTGGTGCTAATATTCGCGTCAGGTCCGTGAACGGGCGCTGTCAGTTGAGACTGGTCATCTCTTAGCTGCCAGTTGCTATTTTAATATCTATATTTAGTTTTTATTTTTACTTTATTGACATTGTTCTCACAATATAGCGACAAGAAACATGTAACAGAGATATTTGTAATTGCAAAACACGATTGAAAAGAGTGTCCATGGAGTTTCTTGCACATTCTTCTTCATAGAGATCTACGCTTTGGAATGTGCAATTAGCATCATTTTTTTCTCACAGACTGACTTCTTGACATTTCAAAAGTGCCCGTAAATGGTTTATTTGAAATAAATGCTTTGAATTTGAATTTGAATTTGTAGATTGTAATTTCTGAAAGTATTGGTCCTATTGCCAAAAAAATTACACCGATAAAAGCCTGATTTATTCCTCAGTGACATAGGCTATATTTTAAGTACGTGGGCGGAGCCACGGGCAAAGGCCAGTATTCCATAATCTCATTGGGTTTTGAATACGTATTAGTATCCGATAGGCAGTCGCTCAATGTAAAATATCTACCGATATTTAGCTGCATACGATTACACTGAAATGCCTAGGCAGGTTGATTGATTGATTTTTTTGGTAATTACTTGTAAAAAGTTATAAGTAGGTGTAGGTCCACGACGTCATACAAAAATAAACAGAGTTATTATACAAGGCGCAGGCGTAGTTTTGAATCTGCAAAAATATTTCAGGAGGATGTTAGTGATTCTCGACCGAATCGAATCGAATTAACAATATTTTTTATTTATTCTTTTTTACAGAAATCGGTAAAAGCGTTTTCTAGAGTAAGTGGGTGGAACCTCGTACAAGCTATCACACTCACGCGCACAGTGACAAGACTCGCGATAAATCGCAACGGGTGATTCTATTTTTTTTTTTGAAGAAGTTTAAGTAAGAGTTTTATTCTGAATAACGCACAAAACTAAAAAAAAAAAACTAAAATTACAAGTATTATTGATTTTGACCAGGTATCATATTTTTATATGATTATATACATGTTTCATGATAACCTCCTGAAATTTTATGCAGAGTCAAAACTGCACCTTGTAAACATTAGAGCTGAAAGATAGTTATAAATATACATTAGCCCTGCACTGAAAATATGTCGCAGCTAAGCAACTATAACTGCCAAACCGGTGCGATCCAGTGTCCCACATACATTTAACACATGCGTCATCACTAGAGACAGTCCACGAACCAGTGCCCTCAAAAGAGAATCGAACAGTGTGTAGGCTCAGGCTTTCACACTCAAGATATTCCCAGTCTGAAGGGCAGCCACAATTCATAGTCAACAAGCCTTATCCTTAACAAAGTAGATAATAAGCCAAACACAGACGGTCCTCGGAAAAACTAAGTTCCAAAACTTCCTGTTACCACTATACTCAGAAAACTTTGCAAATAAATAAACCTGTTGTTTACGTAGAACCACAGGGGCCCTCGTCGTGTGTACAAACACCATCCGTCAACGTCCACCGCTGTTTTTCACTCTGATAGTGTAAACACGGCCTTACAGGAGGGCCATGAAGCGAACGCTTGTAGCGTTTTTGCTGTGCGAAACAAAATTAAATCGTCATCATTTCAGCCGAATCTTGTCCAGTGATGACGATCGATGGCCTTGTGAGAGCTGGGGGAGAGTCCATTGGATGTGAGAAGTAAAGGCATTTGGTGACTTTTGAAAGAGGCAATGGCCAACAGTGGACCCTTGTCTACATGAGGTCATCGACCACGCGTTAGTAACTTTATTCTTTTTTGCGCGAGATGTTCAAAATTTGACTTAGTTTATTTATGCGTAAAGTTTTTCTTTACTTAAATGGATATAACGTATATAAGTGTTTGCATACTGTATGGTAGAATGTAGCAGAAATCCTCACCTATGTACCATGGGCGCCGCGATGGTACAGGCCTGGGTGCAAGCACCGGACAGGCCTGTCGATATCGACGTCGAGGCAGAGTGGTTCCGGGAGGCCATGTCGCAAATCTGCGACGCGGCAATGCCCCGAGTCCGTCCAGGACGTGCTCAGCGCCAGGTATACTGGTGGTCGCCGGAGATTGCGGCACTGCGCAACGCGTGCAATGCCGCACGACGCCGGTATGCCAGATACCGCAGGCGCCGCATCCGTCCACCGGATGCGGAGGCCAGAGAGGCGGAGCTGTACGAGGGATACAGAGAAGCAAAGCGCACCCTCCGAGCGGAGATAAGACGGGCCAAGCTCGAGGCCCGCAACGTGTGGCTGGGGACTCTGAATGGGGACCCATGGGGACGCCCCTACAAGGTGGTGCGGGACAAACTCCGCCCCTGGGCTCCCCCGCTGACGCAGAGTCTCCGGCCCCAGCTTGTGGAGGGTGTAGTGAGCACTCTGTTTCCTGAGCGAGGGGAACACTCTCCCCCGCCCATGGTTCCGCCACCAGCGGTGTCCGACGCGGACCACGATGGCGACGACGACGACAATGCTCCAGAGGTGACCGAGGTAGAGATGAGAGTGGCGGTACGAAGGCTGAGTGCTAAAAATACCGCCCCAGGACCCGACGGCTTGCCTGGGAAGGCCTGGGTCCTGGCCATGGAGGCTCTCGGGCCTCGACTAAGAGGGCTCTTCAGCGCATGCATGGAGAGGGGCCAGTTCCCACTTCGCTGGAAGACGGGGAAACTGGTCCTCATCGCGAAGCCGGGGCGCCCTGCGGACTCTCCGTCCGCGTACCGGCCCATTGTGCTGCTTGACGAGGTGGGCAAGCTCTTTGAAAGAGTAATTGCAGACCGCCTCGTCGCGCACCTAACACGGGTGGGGCCGGACCTGGCGGACGGCCAGTTCGGCTTTCGCAGGAGGCGGTCCACGGTGGACGCCATCATGCGCGTGCGAGCTCTCACGACGGGGGATGCAGTGGCCCAGGGCAGGTGTGTCGTGGCGGTGTCTCTGGACATCGCCAACGCCTTCAACTCCCTGCCTTGGAGCAGCATTAGGAGGGCACTCCGGTATCACCGGACGCCCGACTACCTCTGTCGTGTGGTCGAGGCGTACCTGTCAGACAGGTACATTATCTACCCCGGTCACCAGGGAGAGTGGGAACGTCGAGAGATGTCGTGCGGTGTTCCGCAGGGATCGGTACTAGGGCCGCCCTTGTGGAACATCGGATACGACTACGTGCTGCGCGGCGACCTCCCTGACGGGATCAGCGTGGTCTGCTACGCAGATGACACGCTGGTCCTGGCGCGGGGAGAGTCGTACCAGGCGGCGGTCGAACTAGCGACACGCGGGGTTGCGACAGTCGTGGGCAGGATCCAGGAGTTGGGACTCGAGGTGGCATTGCACAAGTCCGAGGCCATGTGCTTTCACGGACCTCGGAACGCGCCACCACCAGGTTCCCAACTAACGGTAGGAGGAGTCCACATCGGCGTCGGGTCGACGATGAAGTACCTGGGACTCGTTCTCGACAGCCGATGGGATTTCGAGGAGCACTTCCGACGTCTGGCTCCCAAACTAAATCGGACTGGGGCTGCCCTCGGGCGGCTCTTGCCCAACCTGGGAGGTCCAGACGCCTCCTGCCGAAGGCTCTACGCGGGAATCGTTCGGTCCATGGCCCTTTATGGCGCACCGGTATGGGCGCCGGCGCTGCGGAAGCAGCCGGCGGCCCGGCTGAACGCATGCCAGAGGGTCATGGCCATACGGATGGTGCGAGGTTACCGGACGATTTCCCGCGAAGCGGCGAGCCTCCTTGCCTGCCAGCCACCATGGGATCTGGAAGCAACAGTCCTTGCTCTCATGCACGATCTCCGCATGGAGATGCAACGCCGGGGCGAAACTCCGCTGCCGCGACAAGTCGCAGCATGGCGGACGGAGTTCCGGCGGGTTCTCATGGAAAAATGGCGACAGCGACTGTCGCGACCCAGTGCTGGGCACGCCACAATTATGGCGATAAGTCCCCTCTTTGAGGCGTGGTTGGAAAGACCTCACGGCGTCCTCACCTTCCGCATGACGCAGGTTCTCACCGAACACGGGAAGTTCGGGAAGTTCCTGCACCGAATTCGTGCGGAAGCGACGCCCGGGTGTCGCCACTGTGTGGACCGCCCGGAGGACACGGTGGAGCACACGGTGGAGGTGTGTCCCGCTTGGGAAGAGCAACGCCGTGTCCTCGTGGGGGCGATCGGCGGCGGCGATCTCTCGCGCCGGGCCTTGATACAGGCCATGGTCCGGAGCGAGGAGGAGTGGCAGGCGGTCGCCTCCTTCTGCGAAGCAGTAATGCTAGCAAAGGAGGCGGCCGATCGCGTGAGGCAACGGCAACGGTCCTTACGCCCCAACCGCCGCCGGGATTCCGATCCCGATTTCCGGCCACCGTAGGCGCAGGCTTGCGGACGGCGAGCAATGGGTGGCTCGCCGTCCGACCGTCCGGTAACCGTCCGGACCGAGCCCAAGTCGTCGACGGCGCGTATTGTTCCACGCGCGCCTCAGGGTGACGTCAGCAAATCGTAGGGGCCCAGCAGGGTCGAAGCCTACTGGGGCCATGGGTAGTGTGAAAACGAAACCCGGGGCCCTGGGACGAAGGCAACGAAGGAACAGGAGTGGGTTTTTAGTCAGTAAAAGTCTGACACTATCTCTCGCTCCGCCCAAGAGCGGGATTTGTCATTAGATGATTTTCCCACCTTAAAAAAAAAAAAAAAAAAAAACCTATGTACCATGGGTAGTGTGAAAACGAAACCCGGACCCTGGGACGAAGGCAACGAAGGAACAGGAGTGGGTTTTTAGTCAGTAAAAGTCTGACACTATCTCTCGCTCCGCCCAAGAGCGGGATTTGTCATAAGATGATTTTCCCACCTAAAAAAAAAGACGTTTGGGGTTGAAACCTGTATCTACATTGATATCGAAAATACATCGGAATCTAAATAAATGGACTTAGAAAAAATACCTAAGTACCTCGTATATAATGTAGTTTACTGAAATGGTATTTCTCAAAAAGATTTCAATAGACTATACTAGGTAAATCGAAATTTGAATTAGATATTTTTCATCAAAAGAAAAATACCTAATTCAAATTTCGAATCGACTCGAAAATTACGTTTTTTTCGTAGCCCTCGGATAAGAGCCTATTTACCACCACAAAAGCATCCGTAGAGCACTTGTAAGTGATAAGTTTGTTAAGGTCGAAGGGATAATCGGTTCTTGGTAACAGATTTCAGTTTAAGGCCTACGTCTTAGACGTTAAAGATGACCTAAGTTTGATAGTTGATTGATTACTTTGTTCGTGACTATGATTAGACTTTGAAACTTGGACCATGTTTTGGTGACGTCATGTTTTAGAAATGGTATTGTTTGGGAAAATCTAGGCCTAGGTTGTCTATATTTCTATGGCATTGTTCAAAAGTTGTCCTGGATCGCAAAGGAAATCTGAAGAAACGCGTGTGAGTTTTCACACGCCCTATCGCTCTAGAATTATATTCAATATTAGAAAATAATACTGAACAAGTAACTGTATTTAAATATAACAGTAATTGTCATAAGCTACTTAAAAATAAATATAAAAATAATTCTTGTAATAAAGACTGGGTTATTTGTAAATCGAAATTAATTTATTATCTTTTATTTATAGCAAAATGTTACTACAATCATCATTATTTACAACGTTCACAGCTTTTTTGTCATTAGACAATACAAACACGTTTTCTTTAGATGTTACTGTTGAAAGAGCGACATACAATTGGCCATGTGAAAAATACTCAACGCTCAAATCTTAGCCTGGTACCACCGCAACCGCTATGTCCTTGCATTTTAAATCTGTAATATGTTCGAAAATATTCATTTAAATTACATGCAATAAAGAGCCATATTGATCTAAATTAAATTCACAATATATTTAAGGTAGTTAATTGGATAATTAATCCTTATCCAATTAAGTACCTTAAATTTTTGCTGTATTGCTTAAAATCGCTTCGTAAATTTTACGTAAAGGATAAAAAATGGTTATTGTGGGCTATCCCTAAGAGATAGACGTCCGCCGCGGACAGTCATATACTTTTTTGTAGACCTTTTTAAGGTGTACAATACTGTAGTAAATTATTTTGATCTATCTCGTAGGGTTCAGCCAGCGTTTGCAATGTAAGCGCAAAAAAGTTTTTATTTACCAAGTCAAAAGTGTGTTTCACAAGTGTTTTTTTTTTGTGTTTAGTGTTGATATCATATTAGAAACCTTTGAAATTTATAAGTGTTTCTCTATTATATTATATATATAATACATATAAACCTTCCACTTGAATCACTCTGTCTACTAAAAAAACCGCATCAAAATTTGTTGCGGAGTTTTAAAGATCTAAGCATACATAGGGAAAGACAGCGGGAAGTGACTTTGTTTTATACTATGTAGTGATAAAAGTCTACCTGATAATAAAATCATTATGAATATTATAGGTATAATAAATAGAGAAAAGGGGAAAAACTCGTTGAGCATTGTCTTAGTTTGTAATAATTGATGTCCTTTTTAGAGTTCCGTACTTAAAGGGTAAACACGGGATCCTATTACTAACACTCCGCTGTCCGTCTGTCTGTCACCAGACAGACGGACAGCAGAGCTGTATCTCATGAACCGTGATAGCCAAACGGTTGAAATTTTTATAGATGAGGTATATCAGTTGTCATTATGACAACAAATACTAAAAAAATAATAAAATAAATATTTAAGTGGGGCTCCCATTCAAGAAGCGTGGTTTTTTTGCCGTTTTTTGCTACCGATGGTACGGACCCTTCAAGCAGGAGTCCGACTCGCACTTGGCTGGTTTTTAGGTAAACGCAATTAGTGACACAAAGTATCGAATATTATCGATATTTTGAATAATATAAATGTTGAACTAAAAAATGATTAAACGCCATTAACAGCATCCCATCCGTTACTTTATAATCTCGAAAGTTATTTTTAGTGTGCAATAAAGTGTGAAAGTGATAAAGTCATCGCTGAAACTATAGTTTATGTCGCACGATCCGCGATATCTCATATTTATGGGGCAATGATATTTTCATCACTACCAAGTTTGCCGTAAGCAAACTTTTTACTTTGTTACTGCGATTTATTTGGTAAAGGAAATCATTTTGGAACTAATTTTTGGTTCAGTTGCAATGGAAATGGATTGAAGTAAAGAGGTCATGCAGCGTTTGAGGTTTCTGAAAAAAGAATGAGATGAAGGAACGAGTCTACGGTCCGGTCCGGTCATTTATACCGCGTATCCGGTCATTTATAGTCGGACTGGAACAATTCGCCTGCTCCGGTCTTCCTGTTTGATTATAATTTAGTTGTCTTCAAGGCAAGAGTGAATAGGGTCTTAATAAACTAGTGCGCTTTACCATCAATGACTGCATCACTACTTACTATTAGGTAGGATCGCAGTCATGTCAAGTTTATGTCACCTAAAAAAAACCGGCAAGTGTGAGTCGGACTCGCGCACTAAGGGTTCCGTACTTAACTATGGAATCAACTCCCGAAAATGGAGTCTCGAAGATTTATCCAAATTGAAAAAAAAACGTAGGTAACAACAAATTTACTTTTTTCAGATTTTTTCCTATATCTATGCTATAAGGCCTTGCTTTATGCCAATTATCAGGTTTCTGAGTCCGTTGTCTCAAAAATTGTCGTTGAAATTTTATAGGGTACTTTTGGTAAATTTAGGGTGCTTTTGGATAGGGTACTTTTGGTAAGTTTAGGGTATATTTGTAGGGTAATTTCAAATCGATATTTCTTGTCTTGATAGACAGACAAACAGACGGACGGACAACGAAGTGATCCTATAAGGGTTCCATTTTTTCCTTTTGAGGTACGGAACCCTAAAAAGGATCTTGTTTTTTTTATCATTTAATCCCATCATTAAAATTTAGTTTAATAAATGTTTCGTAGATAGTTATCAGACATTTTAAATCTATAAGATATCGAAAACATTTTTAATCCTTACAAGGATAAAAAATGTTACTTAAAATACCTATCGCCATGTTAACACGTTACGTTTGACTGGCCTGTTGGTCTAGTGGTTGGTTGCCCTGCCTGCTATGCCGGAGGTCGTGGGTTCGATTCCCACCCAGGACAAATGTTTGTGTGATGAGCATGATCATTTGTTGTGTCTGGGTGTAATTTATCTATAATATGTATGTATTTAGAAATATATAAGTATGTTTATCAGTTGTCTGGTACCCATAACACAAGCTCTGCTTAGCTTGGGACTAGACGGCGTTGTGTGATAGTTGTGGAATATTATATTATAAAAAAAAAAAACAACTACTTGCATGCTGTAAATAAAGCCAGAAATAGAAAAGTGACGAACACAAAATAAAAGTCTTTACCAAGAATGTAGTTCCTGAATATTTACTATCGTCTATTTCCGAATAAATACTCAAGTCTTCGTCCCATTTGTGTGTAAGGCCCCGACCGCCCTTGGGACTTCTCAAAGGAGACAGCTTCGAATCAAATTCAAATATCACCCTTTCAGGATTTCCTTTCCTCGCTACATTACTTTCTGCCCTTTGGTTTACATAGATTTATCATGAATTAATTATGAGGCCAACCTACACGGCTTTTGTGTTTTATCATATACAAATAAGTAAAGTTTTTTAGAAATTCAGAATGGAGACAAACATTATTTTAAGCCTGCTTATATCGTCGGTAGGGTTTTGGAAGTAGGCGGAACAGAGAGTAAAGTCCCGCAAACTTCCGTTGAAAAGGGAGGATCCACAGACCAGACGGGTGTTATGTCTGGTGGACATAACACCCGGACACCATGTCTAGTGGGTCCCGATAGATGATTTCGGGCTGTTCTTTATGTTCTAGTCGTGCGGAGAACTTTAAAATTACTTTACTTACAAAATTAATATGATGTACAATCTAATTTTATCCATTATAAACTAATTATAGAAAATTTTATTTTAATTTTTTTATAATATTTTTTCCTAAACTCTTAATGTATCACTTGTTGTTCTTATAATCAATTGGTTATGTTATTATCTGCGCATAATACATATAGTGCTTGCAGTGCTTTGCCTTAAGTGATGAGGCGCTTAGAGTTAAGTTAGTTATGTATAAATTATAATTTAATAGCGTAGGTAGTCATTGTTGAAAAGGATGATAATAAATTTAATTAATTAACTATGTATCATTTATCACACTTTTGCACCTAAACCATGTGAGTACAAGCACCATTTGTCTAAAATGGGTTTAGAATAATAATCTTCATAATTCCTAAGTCCGCGGCTAAGCTTTCGTTCCATGCTCCATTACCACAACACCTGTGGTCTACTTCAGGGCTAATTTGCATAGGTAGCTTTGACGATTTACGAGGATGCTGCAGTACGACTGCTAAGTTAGATTTCAAATTGAAACGAATTGTTCCCGGTTTAATAAAAAACCGGGTAAGTGCGAGTCGGACACGTGCACTGAGGGTGAAAAGAGTTCAGATTTTTCCGAATCGCAAAAATAGTTTTTTTTGTGACGTAACTACAAATTTACAGTTTTCAGATTTTTTTCCTACACTTGTGCTATGAGACCTTACTTCATGCCAAATTTCAGGATTCTAGATCAACGGAAAGTACCCTATGAATTTTGATTTCCTTGAGAGTGTCAAAATATACATTTCTTGCGACTTATACTGCCGTATCTTTTTTTTTTCGTTAACTCAGAAGTTTGATTTTTTTACAGCTTCTAGGGATCACAGAGTTGAGAATATGGTTTTAATTTCAACTCGGTACCTTCACGTGTTCCCGAGATAGAGGGTCTTGACAGACAGACAGATAGAAGGACAGACAACAAAGTGATCGTATAAGAGTTCCGTTTTTCCTTTGAAGTACGGAACCCTAAAAATACTGGGAATGCCGTGTCAGACTTTTACTGCCTAAAACCACACCTATGTTCCTTCAGTTGTCTTTTGTATTCTAGGACCACGAGTTTCCTTGTTTACTTTTACCTCGTTAGCGATTTTTAAGATGTTTGTGTAAGTACAAACAATTTCAAAAATGACATTAACACTGAAATATGAAAAAAAAACCATGTTTGAATGTACTTTGAACTCGCAAAAATAAAGGGATAACCTATATTTTAGGGTGTCCTCCGTAGAGAAAGTTTTTCATACATTTTTATTTTATTTATTGATAATGGAACTCAACGTTATCACATACAGTTTTAGGCGTAGTGAGTTTCATCATTTACAGAAGTACACATCACTGCCTGAAAAAATACAAGTTACAGGTTTATAATAAATAAAGTTAAAATGAGCTACTTTCACAAATATAATGGGAAGTACAGAATAATTTAATGGAAGTAGTGAAAAAAAAATCATAATACCAAGAAATGGAAGTCAATACAATAATTATATTATTATTAGATGGTGATATATACGAGTGTGTTCATGAGTAGTGTCACCCTTCTACGATTGTCAACGAATGATATTGTTGGTTTGTTTAAATGTTTAGTATATTTTGTTTTATTCTTTTATTATCAATATATTATTATACTATTTGTCTTTGTGTTCCGTGAATGTGTCCGTGGCATCACCTGTCACCAGGCCCTATCAGCGCTGCGTTATTTTTACTTTTTAGTACAATATCGCAGCATATGCTGAGATAGGAGCCTTTTTGGCCTCGCACTGGTCTTTTATTTAATATTATTTTCTATTATTATTTTTAAGTTAAGTGTGTATAGACTAAGTAGTTACTTTTTATTTTTATCGTTGTTTGTCCTGTGCGAGTCTCAAATAAATGTTTTCTTTCTTTCTTTCTTTCTTTCTTTCTATTTTACTCAGTATATAAGTACAACAGACAGTCACAAACAACATCAGTCAGACAGTGATAACAGTTCAATCTTACTCTATACTAACATAATGTAGATTCCTGAAACGAATTTACACATAACTGATGTAGACTGAGAAACTTGCAAAATAACAAATACAAACAACTAAAAAGTGTTGAAACTTTGAATTTTGAATAATAATGAGGCTAATTCTACAACAAAAACTTTTATCTTTTGTTCTTTCTTATAATACTAAGATTCAATAACTTCTATTGTCAATAAGATCGATGAAAAACAAAAAAGGATCATTTCGAACGGTCGCATAAAAATTGTGTCAACAAGATTGATTAGCCGTCCATTTTCATTAATTAAAAAAGAGTATCCTGCCCTTTTAGTAGAATTCTGTTCCGGCAGATTGATAATTACAAAACGATTAATAATTCTGCCATCAGTACAATACAAGTGAAAACATCTTTTTAAATAAAGCTTAAGCAAAATCAGAATAAATAGGTTTTATGTGGTTGTAAATATTATGTGGATTGTGGGTCTTATCTAAGTCCTCATAACATTAACTCAATTATATCAAAATGCTTGTTTATATCAATCTAAAATTAACACAAGTAACAGAATATTTTAATGTTTTTAAAGGCGATAGGTAGCCTGTATAACAAAATAAATTACAACTTGTGTACAAATAGAATAAGATCGTTTGTAAACTGTTAAAAGTTGTAAACATATATTCTAATAAAAAACTTTAAAATTCAATATCAGATTAGCAGGCTTTATTTAATCATTATTTCGAGTACTTGTACTACAAACGTGTAAGCTACTGAATACTAGTGAATAAATCTCACAAGTATTCAGTAGCTCAGTAGAAATGATTGCAAAAATAGATCTATACTAATAGATTCTAAAATACTTAAATCTATTTCCACAAATTTAAAGGATTTTTGTATTGAATGTGAGTTAAACAGATATCGCGATCAATAAAATACAAATGCTCTGTTAGTACACGCGTTGCTTTACATAATCGTTACTTCAATAAAATCATCTAGCTTAATCTATATATATAAAAGAAAAAAACTGACTGACTGACTGACAAATCAAAGCACAGCTAAAACTACTGAAACAAAGAGTGTGAAATTTTGCACAAGGTTTGGTTTTAAGACATAGGTGAGCACTAAGAAACAATTTTCCAAAACTCACCCTTTAAGTGGATGAAATAGGAGGCCAAAGTTTGTATTGAGAAACCTACTTTTACGCGGGCGAAGCCGCTGGCAGAAGCTAGCATAGCATATTCATTACGTTTCGGTAAATCACTGTTTAGAATAATACATTATTTTCTATGTAATAAGTACAATACAATATATTAATAACCAGCTTTTGCGCGCGGCTTCCCCACATACATAAAATAGTCTGCACTCCGGAATAAAGCAGCTTTCTGTCGGTGAAAAAAAAATTCGCAATCGGACCAGTACTTCTAGAGATTACCTCCTACAAACAAAAAACCAAACTTTACCTCTTTATAATATTAGTGTAGATAATCTTTCCGCCCAAATTTCGAACGCCGTGGCTGATCTCAACGGAGATTAGCTAAGTTGGTATAATAATAATAATAATAATAATAAAATCAAGTATATTGACTTGGCTCGCGAGGTTGTCGACATGTGGGATGTGGACTCTGCGATCATTGTGCCGATAGTCGTGTCGGGCAATGGCTTAATAGCCAAGAGCCTCGACCAACACCTTAGGAGGCTCGCGTTAGGCGGCTGGATCAAGGGCTTGATTCAGAAAGCGGTACTCCTGGACACGGCTCGCATTGTTAGGAGGTTCCCTTCTCTGGAGCCCTGACCGCCGGTAGCTTGGACCCTGTTGCCGATACCGGTGGGATGCTGTTTTTTATATTTTTAAATGTTTTATTTTTTATTTTTGAAATATTTAAAAATGTAACGAATATGTTTATATCTGAAATAAAGGGAATAATAATAATATTCCACAACTATCACACAACGCCGTCTAGTCCCAAGCTAAGCAGAGCTTGCGTTATGGGTACTAGACAACTGATAAACATACATATATATTTCTAAATACATACATATATAGATAAATTACACCCAGACACAGAACAAATGATCATGCTCATCACACAAACATATGTCCTGGGTGGGAATCGAACCCACGACCTCGGTATGTTATAAAAGTGTGTGAGCAAACAAAAGTATACTCTCTGTTCCTTTATCTTTCATAGTAATGGCATCCCACATGACTAAGGGAGGTCAGGCTCTAGACCATCAGCTTTATATGCATTCTGAGGCACTCCTTTCCGATGTCCTACAAGTGTTGTTGGGTTTTCTATTACAAAGTTCTCAGTATCAACTTGAAGTTTTGAAGTAGATAGTGTAACACAATATTATTATCTACTAGACAAAAATCGTGACGTTTCAGACATGATCCATAAAAGGTTGCTAGGTCATCACTTAGTCCCTTCCTTTTGTTACCCATCCAACTCTACGCAAGTAAGCACGTCAAATGTTATATTTTCTTTGACCCTTTTCAAGGGTTTTATAATTTGTATTCATAATGCGTGGCACCTATGTTACGTGAATACTTAAAATGTCTAGTGAAAATAATGGTCTAATAAACTTCTGTTGTTTATTCCTTGAAACAGGTTTAATTGTCTTTGTTATAATTGGGTTGAAGTCATTATTATTATTTGTTCCTATTCTACAAAAACTGTGCATTTTCAGAAATAAAATCCAACAGTGGACTCGTCTGGCTGAAATAAAAAAAGTTTGATTATATTAGTATATATATACATTTTTGTAATTATGGATAGGCTCACATTTGACCACTATTACCATGAGGGAGATAGTATCATCATGCCACAGCCGCCGCCCCAAGAGACGCCCTGGGTGAGCTTGCGGACGACGAGCAAGGAATAGCTCGCCAAAAGGCCAAGCCAGAGTTATCGGCGCGTTGTGTTCCACGAATGCCTCAATGAGATGTCACCAAAACTAAACGCAGTAAGGCCGACGCCAGGTTGCGGGAATGTTCGAAATAGTACGCAAAGAACAACTGAAAAATTACAGGTGAGTAAAAACTCACACTCACAACCGACTAAAGTCAGTAAATGTCTGACACTCTCGCTCCACTCAGAGCAAGAGATTTTTTTATTTTACTTTTTATTAATGACAGGCTTGGGGTTTACCACCATCTCACCTGATGGTAAGCGATGATGTGGCCGACGATGGAGCATGCTTGCCTAGAAGCAACCTATTCACCCTTGACTTAAAGACCCCTAGGTTATAGCTATCAGGAAATACAGACTCCGGCAGGGAATTTCACTCCTTAGCTGTACGTATAATGAACGTGTTCTCAAAACGCTTTGTACGTATGGATAGGATGTCCACCATGTACCGGTGGCGCAACGCCGTACGTCTTGTGGTCCGATAATGAAACGGACTTGGCGGAATTATATTGTGCAATTCCAATGCACAGGCCCCGAAATGTAAATGAAAGAAAACTGACAGGCTAGCAACTCGGCGTCCATGCTCACGACTTTGGAGTTTTGACTTGACAAGTGCATCATTACCGATGATCTTCTTGGCTCGCTTCTGAATCGGCTCTATATTGAAGTGTAGAATACTATCTCTAAAATGCATCGTTCGCATCTCTCACATTTTTTAAAACTATTTCCTTTCACGTCAGGCTAAAGATGGCTACGAATTTTTATATGAATAGCAGTTTGATCGATGCTTAAAAATGCATTAGCCCCGATAAGTGAGAAGTGTTCAGACGAGATACTCAATCAAACTATCGTTATGCTTTTAAACAGCACTTGAACTATTAAAGCTGTCGCTACGAGATATTTTTCGGAGTTTTCCGATCTATGACGTAACTATAGGCTGACCTAAATGTTGCATGAATGGTTGATGCAGAATTGTTGCATTCTCGCATAAAACTTTTTAATCCAGCTCCCAGTATTATCCACTCAAAAATTGTTCCACGTATCCGTCCGGACTCTCAATACATACAATAAAATATTTATTCAATTCATGACTATATATTTGCCTATGGTTACTATTTTGATGATGTGGCTTTAACCAGTGCTTATTTTAATTTTCAAGTCTTATGACTTAATTTGAGAGCTGGCAATATTTTCTGTTTCTTTTTATTTAGAATCTTTGAGCTATGAAATGGTGCATTATCTATCCCTTTTAATATCCATTATATTTTTTACACAAATATAACTTTCACAAATATCACGCAGTTTTTATTCTAAGCATGCGTAGTGGTCCTTCGAGCCGGATATCAAAAATATACTTAAACTTTTTAACAAATATTCTGAATACACGGCCGGTGCTTGCAGACTAATTGTCTTCATTGTGCAAAAAGAGAAAAGTCTAATTAAAACTGACATAAAAAATATACGAATACGACTCATTTTCTCACGTCATAAACTGTCAACAAAATTGTTGGTAAGCACAAAGTCCCCGACCCCTTATAATCTAGGTAAAGATATATTTGGGGGTGATTAAAATTTTTTGCACGTTAAAGATTAAAGCGAACCAAGTGGGGAAGTAGCTGGAAAGTGCACTGGGGCGGAAAATATCCCTGATCAGCATTAAACGGGTTGATTCTGCTCTTCAATTACCATTTGCAGATTGTTCTCGTTCATTGTCAGTCGATTCGATCATTATTGAATGGAAAGAATAGTTTTATTTCCCCATACGAGCAGGCTTTTTAGAATATGTTGATTAAAATGAAATTTTTGAATGAATTGGTATTGATAAAAGCTCAAGTAAGCCCGTTGAAAGTTTTTCGTTTAAGAAAAATTTTTTTCGTTTCGTTTAAACTTATTTTAGGTCTGTCGATTTTTTACAGCTTCCAAAATAATTTGATTACAAAATTTTCGTTCGATCTCATTTTAGTACGGGGTATCGGTGCTTTGGTTTCTCTAAAACTAAACAGATAACTAGTTTTCAGTTGATTGTAGTGTCTATATCCATTTTAAATGTCATTTTTTCTGTCTTTGTACGTCATACAAGGTTTGGAATTAGGGAATTTTCTAGTAGTAACTTCTTTTTGATTTTTTAAACTTTGCCGCCACTCTAGAAATTACTCCTTTGTCGTTAAAGTTATCAACTCCTCCAGTTCTAGGTAAACCAAGAGGGAATTTTAGACTTTTATTGAGTAAAACACAAATGTGTTCCTTCAGTGGTCCTTTGCGTTCTAGAGCCCCAGTAACTCTCTCGAACAATTCCACGGTTCACAAACATTTAAACTCACATACATAAGATACCTACAGCTACGTCCAGAACAATTATCTTTAGATCATATAAATATTTGTATCGCAGGAACCCGTGACTTTTTTTTTGGTGGGAAAATCATCCAATGATATCCCTCGCTCTTGGGCGGAGCGTAAGATAGTGTCAGACTTTTACTGACTAAAAACCCACTCCTGTTCCTTCTTTGCCTTCGTTCTAGGGACCCGGGGGTTTCTTTCGCATCACCCATGGCCCCAGTAGGCTTCTACCCTGCTAGGCACAACTTGGGCTCGGTTCAGACGGTTACCGGACAGTCGGACGGCGTGCTACCCATTGTTCGCCGTCCGAAAGCCAGTGCCTACGGTGGCTGGAAATCGGGATCGGGATCCCAGCGGCTGGGGCGTGAGGGCCGACCTCTTCGCAGAAGTAGGTGACCGCCTGCCACTCCTCCTTGCTCCGGACCATAGCCTGTACCTAGGCCCGGCGCGAGAGATCACTGCCGCCGATCGCCCCTACGAGGACACGGCGGTGCTCTGCCCAGGTGGGGCACACCTCTATCTTATGCTTCACCGTGTCCTCCGGGCGGTCAACACAATAGTGGCACCCAGGCGTTTCTTCCACACGGATCCGGTGCAGGAACTCCCCGAACTTACCATGTCCGGTGAGGAACTGCGTCATGTGGAAGGTAAGGACGCCATGTTGTCTTTCCAGCCGCTGCTCAAAGAGGGGACTTACCGCCATAATTATGGCATGCCCAGAACCCGTGACTTGAACCCGTGACACGCAATGTTAAAGGATTTCGCTCAACCGCGTCGCCAAACTTTACTAAACGTAATAACAAGAAGTAAAATAGACCAATTTCATTTTACAAGGACTAAAAGCCTATTTCAAATACAAAAGAATCTAAATGACCTTTTATGTCCCCCACTCTCTTTGACTATTAGGTAGCTGCCTAAAATAATTTTAAAGGCGCGAGTCAAAATAATTACATTGACAGGAATTGTTAACTAAGAAAACAGAATTGCCTTTCCTTATTGGATTAACGTTTAAGTAGACGTAACCATTACTTCTCCAGTAAGTTAGGGGTACAATAAATTGGTTAGTCGAGGCGCAATCTTCATTCGCACAACTAATTGCACAAGTCGAAACCAACTTAATTTTATGGGGGGCAAGACTGATTTTTATCTGATACAATTTTGGAAGGATTGAAAAGTGTGGGTGCCAACTCAATTAGGTTACTTACTTCGAACACGAAGTACTAGTTTAGAAGGGTTTGAGGTGAACTTACGAGTAATAGTATTCCTAAAAGTTGTGGTTTCGGCTAGTTTCAGACTTATTAAAGGCGAAATAGGTTTTGTTGTTAAAAGAACTTTGTCCTGGATGGAAAAGAAAATGAAATGTAAATAAAATGAGATGATATTAAACGCAACATGCGTGGAAAACACTTCAATATTGTCACACTTACTATGACAATACAATTTTTATTAAAGAAAATTCATATTTAGAAAAGTTTATTCGACTACGTAACTAGAATGCATTGAAAGTTGTAAAGTGGTCAAAATGATAAAAAGCGCTGGGTGTATTCCGGCCGTCTAAAAATTAATCGTTCGGACCGAGCCCAAGTTGTCAACAGCGTATAGTGTTCTACGCGCTCCTCAAACAGATGTCAGTAAACTGTAGGGGCCTAGCTGGTCCGAAGCCCGCTAGGTTCACGGTGATTTTCTGAAAAGGAAACTCATGATCCTAGAACGCAAAGGGCAATTGAAAGACACAGGTTTGGTTTTTGTTAAAATATTGCCCTCGGGAGTCCAAAAGCGTTATCTAATAACGCAGACGCTAATATGTCTGACCATCGGATAGACTGATGGTCAGACATTTTGGCGTCTGACTAGCTGATCAAGAAACAAATACTCCAGACTGGAATTGGTTAAATAAAGGTATAAGTTGGTAGCCGACTGCACGCAGCAGCAGCAGATGTCATGTCGTCGCTTCATGTCGTCACGACACGTCGTAGCGTCATGTTGCTGCAGTCATGATTTCGAACCCGACTGCAGACGGCAACAGCAGATGGCATCCAGTTGGGTCAGCGTGGTCTGCTACGCAGACGACATGCTGGTCCTGGCGCAGGGAGAGTCGTACCAGGCGGCGGTCGAATTAGCGACACGCGGGGTTGCGATAGTCGATGATAGGATGCAGCAGTTGGGACTCGAGGTGGCGCTGCACAAGTCCGAGGCCATGTGTTTTCACGGCCCCCGGAGCGCGCCGCCTCGGCGCTCCCAATTAACGGTAGGAGGAGTTCACATCGGCGTCGGGTCCACGATGAAGTACCTGGGACTCGTCCTCGACAGCCGGTGGAATTTCGAGGAGCACTTCCGACGTCTGGCTCCCAAACTGAATCGGACTGGGGCTGCCCTCAAACGGCTCCTGCCCAACCTCGGGGGTCCAGACGACTCCTGCCAGAGGCTCTACGCAGGCATCGTTCAGTCCATGGCCCTTTATAGGGCGCCGGTGTGGGCGCCGTCACTGCGAAAGCGACCGGCGGCCCAGCTGAACGCGTGCCAGAGGGTCATGGACATACGTATGGTGCGGGGATACCGCATGGTTTCCCGCGAAGCGGCGAGCCTCCTTGCTGGTCAGCCACCATGGGATCTGGCAGCAAAAGGCCTTGCACGCATGCACGATCTGCGCGTGGAGATGCAACGCCGGGGTGAAACTCCGCTGCCGCGACAAGTCACGGCATGGCGGAAAGAGTTCCGGCGGGATGTCATGGCGGAATGGCGACAGCGACTATCGCAACCCAGTGCTAGGCACGCCGTAATTACGGCGGTAAGTCCCCTCTTTGAGAAGTGGCTGCAAAGGCAACACGGCGTCATTACCTTCCGCATGACGCAGGTCCTGACCGGATACGGTAAGTTCGGGAAGTTCCTGCACCGGATTCGTACGGAAGCGTCGCCCGGGCCCGCCACTGTGTGGACCGCCCGGAGGATACGGTGGAGCATACGGTGGAGGTGTGCCCCGCTTGGGCAGAGCAACGCCGTGTCCTCGTGGGGGCGATCGGCAGCGGCGATCTCTCGCGCCGGGCATTGGTACAGGCCATGGTCCGGAGTGAGGAGGAGTGGCAGGCGGTCGCGTCCTTCTATGAAGCAGTAATGCTAGCAAAGGAGGCGGCCGATCGCGTGAGGCAACGGTCCTCACGCCTCAACCGCCGCCGGGATTCCGATCCCGATTTCCAGCCACCGTAGACGCGGGCTTGCGGACGGCGAGCAATAGGTGGCTCGCCGTCCGACCGTCCGGTAACCGTCCGGACCGAGCCCAAGTCGTCAACGGCGCATGCTGTTCCACGCGCGCCTCAAGGAGATGTCAGCTACTGTAGGGGCCCAGCAGGGTAGAAGCCTACTGGGGCCAAGGGTCTAATTCTGAAAGGAAGACTCGGCCCTGGTACGAGAGGCAACGAAGGAACAGGTGTGGGTTTTTAGTTAGTAAAAGTCTGACACTATCTCCCGCCCCGCCCAAGACGGGGGATGTCATAAGATGATTTTCCCACCGAAAAAAAAAAGCAAGCTAAGAAGATCTTTCAAATTATGACATGCAGTTGGACCCCATGATTCAAGCTTTTAGACCCAAACGGTTTAACATTATTATTTCCGTATATATTTGTTGAGGTGGGAGATCATTAAATAACCTTGGGTAGATCAAGAAGGACTGTTTTATTTTTACTGACTAAAACCCACCTGTGTTCTTGCAGTTGCCTTTTGTATTCCAGGGGCACGGTAACTTTTTCGAACGATTCTGAAGCCAAAAATTGTTATTACCGATAAGGTAAGGTAAGGTATTTGCGCTGCTTAAGGATCTCAGTAGACGCAAAGGCAGCACCAGCACAGTCAGCCGTACTGGAAACATGTGATAGCGCAATAGTGTCGACACAGATTGCGTCCTACACCAGAAGCCTACTCATCTTCCATGGCACCAATGTCATTCAAAGTCAAAGTCAAGTCAAAGTCAAAGTCAAAGTCAAAAGTTTTTATTTCACATAAGCCTACATGGGCACTTATAAAACGTCAGAAGCTAGTGCACGGTTCCAAATTGGTCGTTTCCTATGGAGAAGAACCGGCAAGAAACTCCATGGTTACTCTTTTAAAAAAGTGATTGTTTACAATATTTTCATATTACAGTATTAATAGACATTATGTAAGAACAGTGTAGACCAGTCGATATTGTACCCAAAAGCACAATAAAAATAATCATATTAAAAAAAAGTGAGTCATTTCCTCTGGACTCTTCTGCGATGGGTCGTATTTGGGATGGAAGGATGTGATAGGCACGTGATGATCGTACCAAGCCGCTAAGTTTTTATACTGCGGGTGCACCAGCAGCAACAAGAGCTCGACGAAAACTATCGTTAATGCTGG
Organism: Mythimna pallens; assembly: GCA_961205895.1. Lineage (NCBI taxonomy): Eukaryota > Metazoa > Arthropoda > Insecta > Lepidoptera > Noctuidae > Mythimna > Mythimna pallens. Next base: position 15,781,406 of record OY540834.1, read on the forward strand.
CATGCCGTGCCATGCGGCCTGCGTTTTGGTGCCTGAGGCTGTTGATAGCTTCATCTCTGTGGCATCGATGTGGAGCAACACAAGATGCGTCTAAACGTAAACCAGTTTAAATGCAAGATAAAACAACACGTTATCCATCGTCTCAAGAGGACTTGAAGACGTGTTAACCTAGTCAGTATCTAAGACGTGTTAACCAATCATTTACTATGCTAAATACTGTAACAAATTTTCACCTTTAAAAGGGGATGAAGCATAAACGCTGTAAAGGTTCGTGTTTTAACATGAATGAAAACTACGTAGTATAACCGAAAGTTGATGTTAGCGACAACAGCGAAAACCACAAACGAACCGGATAGACACTTGTATCTAATTAAAAGTTTTGTTTTAAGTGCAAATGGCACATCTCTAGTGGGTGAGCCAAGTGCTTTGCTTGTTATAACTTTAGTAAGTACTAAGTTGCGATTCAGCTTCACTTAGAGTTTTTCGTGTGAACATTTTTAGTTCTGGATATTTTTTCCGCATTTGTTATGTTTGTAAGAAAGAAAAAGGATTATGTTTTGTGTTTCATTTAAAGTGATCATTATTTATTTGGCTTATATGCAGCTAACGGCTCATTTGTTTTAAAGAACATTATGAGTATGCTGAGCAATCAATTCTTTCACATCACTTGTAGGTATATATAAAACAATAAGATTGTTAGTGTTTTGTCAAATGTCCGTACTCGTACAGCAAATACACTTAAAAAAAAAACTATCATATGGACCAAACCCAAAAAGCAAACTGGTAAGTCACTAGCAACCCGCCCCTGCTGTGAAGGTGGGGCACTGGACTTCTATATGCATGTGTAAAGAGTCAATCTGCCTCAATACTGCCAACAAACCGATACACTATCTACTGAACGGATTTTCATGTAGTTTTCACATCCGTTCAGTACCTAGTTATTAAGTTTATTGTGAACAGACAGACAGTGGAGGGACTAAAGTCCCTCCACTGTCTGTCTGTTCATAATAATAATAATAATATTCCACAACTGTCACACAACGTCGTCTAGTCCCAAGCTAAGCAGAGCTTGTGTTATGGGTACTAAACAACTGATAAACATACTTATATATTTCTAAATACATACATATATAGATACACCCAGACACAGAACAAGTGATCGTGCTCATCACACAAACATTTGTCCTGGGTGGGAATCGAACCCACGACCTCCGGCATAGCAGTCAGGGTCACTAACCAATAGACCAACAGGCCAGTCAAATTCACTTTGTAATACATATATAATATGTAATGAAGGTTAAGAAAAGAATGTATAAAATGGTACAAAGTAAGGTTTGGCTTAACCTTAAACTGTTATTCAGTCAAGCTTCAATGTACGAAAAGTAACTTTTCACACACCACCACAATCCTCTAGCCCTAGAACGCAAAGGGCAATTGAAGGACACAGTTGTGGTTTTAGTCAAAACGGGATAAGTCATTAGATGATTTCTGCCTTTAAAAAAAAAACACCACCTCAATAAATAAAGATCACCTGAGAATAACAGTCCTAAAGATTTATTGTCTCAAGAAAGAAGAAAGGGCTTATATGAAATATCTCTCGAATGGGATAAATTACAGTCACACCAGTTCATTCAAATTCCGACTTAGTTAAAAAAATGTTTTGAAAGAAAAGCGAATGTTTTTAAAGAACCTAGATCTTTTTTGAAATAAAATAATGGAGCTATGTATTTTCTCGTACTAGTATTCTGGGAGCTATAAATAAGCAAAACGCTTACAAAGGTGTGCCATTAAAAGCACCTAAATAAAATATTTGCGTAGGTGTCGGTTCTGAACTTCCGATCTTATATTGTCAGCGATTCCATGGATTCAAATTATAGTTGTTATTCGCAATCCTCGTGAACCTTCTTAACCGACTTCAAAAAGAAGGAGGTTCTATGATCGGCAATTCTTTTTGTTTGATAGGTTATCAAACAAAAAAAAAATTACTTCCAAGTTGGTCCCATAGAAATATTGTTATGATCCAGGTAATCATGAACTTCGAAGATATGGAACAGAACTCCTCATTTCACACACACACATCTCACAGCAGAACTGTCGTAACAAGTAAAGCTTTTTTTATACGTGTAGTCGATGACTGACTGAAAGAAGAAGGGGAATATATCGAACTGATCTGATGATGAAGCCTGAAGTTAGGCACCGGAACTCTTTAATAAATTAATGTTAGCTAACCGTGTTTGGAATTATTAGAACTGCCGTGAGATGCACCTGGCTATAAGGTATTTAAGTTTGGCTAAGGGGTACTTTTTAGTGTTGGTACCATAACTAAAAAGTGAAAAATAAAAAACTTTTTACAAAAAAAAAAAAATACAACTGACTTCAATGTAAAAAAACAAGTGCGAGTCGGACTCGCGCACTGAAGGTTCCGCATAACTTACCTATGAAAAGAGTTCGATTCCCGAATTGAGTTACGAAAATTTTTCAGAACTGTAAAAAAGGGACTTACCGTTGTGATTCAGAGCTGCGGTAACTTTTTCAAACAATCCCGCAGACCATAGATCTACCTAAAATCGTATGTGCAACAGGAATACACACGTCCTTTCACAAGCTCTGAATAATAGGACCTTTATTTGTATCTCTACAGTTTTACACTAGCAATAAATAAGCTGACGTTGCTCCCTCAAGAATTTAGTGGCTCAAAACATACTGTGTACAGTCAGGGGTCAAAAGTGCAGTTCCATCTTACCAATGCTCAAATCTCTAAAATTTCTATGTAGAAGAGGGTCAATCGTTCATGACTGATTTAATTGGTAGCATAGAATCTAATTTATTGAATAAACTAGTTGCGGACTATTGAACTTCTACAACAAAAAAATTTAGATACTTTAGCATTGGTAGAGTGCAACTGCACTTTTGATCCCTGACTGTACGTGATTGTATCCGAATGAGAGTTAGATAGTAAGAGTGGGTGAAAATTATGTTGTAAGTTGAATAAAATTGTTTTAATGTTATTCTCGCACAATTTAAAATATTTTAATAAATTCCTTATTCCTTATTACAAAACACACGATAAACAAGATATACGGTTTGTTCACATGTACGGTAGCGCCATCTATAACATCATAATTTTTCAGCTGTCTAAAACTAAAAAACTGGGTGTCAGTCGTGCTGGGTGTCAAGCGCTTTGTTCTAAATTCAGTGGAAGCATTGTTTAAATCGATGTTCGCAGTATTTCTAAATGACCCAAATTTCAACTTTTATTTAGGTGTGCCTGATAAATAATAAAAAATGGAGTTGTGAACAAACTTTTATCGTCAATCATTGCAAATATTTTATCGATGTAATGTATGTATTTTACTGTCAATACTGTTAATTACTCCAAAATCTTATTAGGATAAAACACTTTTGTATCATTTATTTTTTTAAATAGGAAACGTTTAAGTCATCTATAAGTAGGTACCCATAGGATCACTTCGTTTTTTTTATAAACATAATAAAAATAAAAAGCATGCCAATGAGCCATCACGTAAAAAGTATTATTTAATTATATAAGAAATAATGCAGTTATTAAAGATACATGAATAATTTTATTGTAAGGTTCCCTGAATCGGACGACGAGCAATAAGGTAGCTCACCATCCGAAAAGAACTAGGCCCGACTCGACGCCCTGTTATGCTGCACGCGCATCTCAGAAAGATGTCAGCTTGACTGACGAGGCCCGCAAAGGCCAATGCCTGAAAGTGTTACGGGATAGTTCGAAAGAGTTGCCACGGGCACAGACACATGTGACTTTCAGTTAGTAAAAGTCTGACACTTGCTCTCGCTTCACCTAGACCGGGAGGAGATATTTAATAATTACTCAGCCCAAACCGGAAACCAGGCCAGTGCGAGTTGGACTCGTACACTGAAGGTTCCTTACAAACTTACCTATGAAAACAATGCAATTCCCGAATTGAATTACGAAGATTTTTTCAAACTGCAAAAAAAGTTTTTTTTTTGTGACGTAACTAAAAAACGGTTTCCAGATTTTTTCTTATACTCGTGCTATGAGATCTTGTTTCATGCCAAATTTTAGGATTTTAGATCAACGGAAAGAGTACCCTATGAATTTTGATTCCCTTGAGAGTGTCAAAATATACGTCTTTTGCGACATATATGACCCGTATATTTTTTTTTCGTTAATTCAGAAGTTTGATTTTTTCAACTCCAAGGAACCGCAGAAATGAGTGAGTATATAGGTTTTAATTTCAACTCAATACCTCTACGCGTTCCCGAGATAAAGTGTCTTAACAGACACGAACAACAAAATGATCCTATAAGGGTTCCGTTTTTTTTTCTTATGAGGTATGGAACCCTAAAAATGGATCCTACTGTAACAGCATCTATGACGACACTTAGGAACTAAACTATGAAATGCTGCATCACAGAATTAGAGTTCTCCGCACGATTTGTACATATACAACAGCCCGAAATCATCTATCGGGCAGTTGCCTAGATCAGACCTAACATCCGTCTGCTCGGAGGTTCGTCATACTTTCCATTCGCGTACCTCTAAACTACAATAAGTGAATTATACCTAGTACAATTTATAATTAACCATTTATTAAACGTACCCTCTATAAAATCATTAGATTTCTGCTCTTTCAAGCTTCAATAATTGATGAGGGTAAGACACGAAGATTCTTAATTAACATGTCTTTAATTACATACTTCATTAACGTGGAGTTACTTTGAAAACTGCTTTTTAATAAACCCGTTTTGATTTATACTGTCTGACTGAGTTCATTGGTAATATTTTGGGGGCAAAAGTGGTTAAGAATGTGAATAAATGTTACGGTTGTTTTTTAAAACATATGTACTTATACTTTTTTCTGCTCCTTTTTAGGTTAGGTTAGGTTAGGTAAAATTTCAGGATTCTAGGTTAACGGGAAGTACCCTATGAATTTTGATTCCCTCGAGAGTGTCGAAATATAGGTTTTGCGACATAAACGATCGTATCTTTTTTTTTCATTAACTTGAAAGTTTAATTTTTTCACAGCTTCAAGGGACCGCATATTTGAGTATATGGTTTTAATTGTAACTCGATGTCTCCACGCGTTCCTGAGATAAAAGGGGCTTGACAGACAGACAGACGGACAATAAAGTGATCCTATAAGGGTTCCATTTTTTCCTTTTAAGGTATGGAACCCTAAAAAGTAATACTCAAATAACTTTTCTTGCTTTGTATGGAACGATGATGGTAAGCTTCAAACTTTTATTGACTAAAACAAATTCGTGTACCAAATCCCTTCAGTAGTTCTTTCGAGTTCCCATAACCAGCATTTTGCTTTTTAAATTATTGGTCCAGTTTCCCCGTGTTAACGTCTGAACTAAAATACACGCTTAGTTAACAGTGGTTGTTTACTCTGAAATAACTAAGTACTCCAATTTTATCTATAAAAAGTTAACAGCAAAATATCAAAAAATTTAAAGACACCGTAAAGGATTTACGGTGTCTTTAAAATATCGTGAGGAAATCGGCGTGTCCTAGAACTAAAAATTCAAAAATATGCGACATGCATCAATCCACACTAGGCCCGTGAGGTGGATTAGGGCTCATTTCCTCTCCTAAAGAGGACTGAGTTTCAGCATCAGATACATTATAAGGTTGAATTCATCATAGCATCAGATACATTCTAAAATTTAGCTGTAACAAAAAACAATGCTTTATTTCTTTTCTATTGAGCATTGAGTGAGCATTAAGACAGTAACTCTTTAATTAATTTAATCAGATCAACAATATCGTTCCGTCAATTTGGAATTCAGGCCGAAATACAGGTGCCTGTTTGGTAAACAAACATCGTAGACTAGTTTAAAGATGGCGGATTTCCAATCGTCAACAAAGCTCGTGCTTGACATCTTTAATACGTCTGTCATGGTTTAGAATCCCAAAGTAATCGACACTGCAGATTCCTTTTTACGAACCTCAATTTCATTTCAGACGTGCTTATTTCACTAAGAGGAAACAAATCTGAGGGTTTAAGATTTGCAGAAAAAGGGGATACCCTGTCCCTTCCTTTACAAATTGATCTTTTAAAAACAAAGAGATGATGATGTATTAGCTGCATTGTGAAGAAATAAAAAAAAAAACACAACCGAATTGAGTCGGTTTTGTAGTCGGTTGAAAATTAAATCAATTCGATAGCATTATCAAATTATTCTTTCTTATTGTAATTCAGTTATTTATTGTAAAGGTTATAGGCACGTATTGCAAAATTTTAATTATTTACTCCATATAATATTATTTCAGAGACTTCAGACTTTGATATAAGCAATGTACAAATAACTATTTGAGTCGTCTTTTCCGTGGTCACAGCTATAAAATATTACGTCATTATAGAATCCGTCCCATTCACATCAATCCGGAATCACATCCTGTATTCATAAAAAATAATGGCCAGAAAAAAGACAATATTCACAAGCAAAATAATGATGTGAGAAACCGGATTCAAAGATAATGCGTAAAATATTCATTGAATAGTCTAAAATTATCGTAACACTGGAGTAGTTTGAGCGAATCCTTACTCTAGCGAGAATGGCGATCTCCGTACCACTTGACTTGAATATTGCAAATCCTACCCTAGATTTTATCTTACAGCCTCCACCATATTCGCTTCGAACAATCTTGAATAAAATCATGTCGAATTTTCCGTATACGGAATATTAAGGATCACCATTATTTTTAAAATAGCGTCGAAAAGACTTGTAATAAAGAATTCATGCGTAGTAAATAGGATTCACGAAACAAAGTACATCTGATAAAATTGAATAGTGCTTCTTTTCTTTCTTTTTTTTTAAACATATGACATTTTATTTATTATATATAAACACTCTCTTACATAAAATACTTAAATATTAACTAAACTATACTAAAACCTATCTATGTACGTAAATATAATATTATGCTTCTTTCCTAATTGCTTAGCTCCTACAAATATTTTTTTCTTTTAAAAAAACAGTTTAAATAAAGCTTTTTCTCCGCATTCCCTAACATTTTTTAGTTACATACTTTCTATTATGGCATAGCTTTATTAGATTTAGTTTATATTAAATTTCCCCCGTAGACAGCGTTGGTATGTACAGGCACTATGGACTACAAAATTCAATTCCCTGTAAATCCACAATTGTATAGCGCTGTCACGAAAAACACACATTCTGTAACATCACTAGTTCATCCAACGACGAACAAAAATACCTCCCTTATTATGCTCCTCAAAAACCGTCTTTATCACAGCAACTTAAGATTTTTCAGGACTGCGTTCTTAAATTTGCTAGTTTGTATTCGTCATAGGACTGCGGGTCGAGTCTTTGTTCTTGAAAAAGTCGCTTTGTTTTTCTGTTTCCTATAGCCCGACAGACTTGCGGATGTGTTGTTTTGATATTTTATAAACAACTTGTTTGTTACACCCAGTCAGGAAGTTATAAAAGTAACATATTTGTCGTTGCCGAGACTACTTTACCAACTTTTAGAATAATTACGTGTGGTAGCATTGAGCGGTGCTGGGAGCCCGAGGTTTATACTGGTCTAACTTGTTATTTCTGCTTCATAGAATAGGATAGAAGAAAAAGTAAACATGCTTTAAGGAACTTAGTAAAAGAAGTTAGTATCCCCGGTGGACGGGAAGCTAACGAAAAGAATTCTTTCAGCTTACAACTAAATCTCAGTTTCTACAGCAAAGCACACACAATCTTCTTGCCAACAGGAACTCAGTAATAACATTCGTATGCGAATGTGATACACTCCAAAGTTAATGCGCTCTGGGTCTTTCTTTCCATAATATTGGAGCAAAGGATGTGGACGCACAGATTTATTACCCTGTTTTATATTTATTACTTTGATCACTGGTACTTTCCATTTAATATGGAAGAGGAATTTTCATGCGTGACCGCGTTCGGTTGCAATTTATTTCGCGTCTTGGTTTGCCTTTTCCAATGGATTTCCTGATAGGGGCCTACTGTTATGAATGACTTTCATTTGGTTTAGGAGGCTGGTGTAACATTGTTCGTCGTAACAATATAAGTATGTACTATTAAGTGGAAAATAAGATAGAAATAGGTTCTAAACTAATGCTTTAATTTTAAGACGCTCTCAGATGACTGCTTCAACGTTTGATGTTTTGAGTGATACCTGGACGCGCGTAGTTTCGATTATCCATCATCTTCATTTCAGCCGAAACACGTCCACTGTTGGACATAGGCTTCTCCCAAGTGTCGCCATAATGACCGGTCCGGACAATCTATTCTGCGAGTAATATGCCCCGCCCACTGCCACTTAAGTTTGGCGACTCTTCGGGCAATGTCGGTAAACTTGGTTCTCCTGCGGATATCTTCATTTCTGATGTGATCACGCAAGAAAATTCCAAGCATAGCGCTTACCAACGATTTTCCATTACCAAAGAAATTAATAATACCTCTACCAGTCATTTGAATTTAAAACAATATGAAAATCACAATCGTGGCTTTTGATTTAAAGACAGCTGAAAACGCAAGATCTTCTATCTGTCAGACGAAATAGTAATTGTAAAGGATTTCAGCCGAAATTTATTAATAGACTTTTCTGACTAAGCTTGATTAAAGCAAAAAAACAATGCACAATCTAACAAATAAAGTAATTAAAAATAAATATTATACCTGCAGATATGAATAAATCATTAAAACCTTGAATTTTAAAAATAAATAATGAGAAAGAATACATTCTACAAAAACAAAATCTAGCGTAGACTCTCCGATATTGATAGGAGTGGCTGATACATGAATGTTTACTGTGACCTTGATTTTGTCTATGTTCATTTAAAGACCCACTCTTTCGGAAGCTCTACTGAGAGGTCATCAAACATTGTAATAAGATCCTCCATAGTCTCAGTCATGACTACTTTATCGTCAGCTCTTTGAAGGTGACGCTCTCCAGAACGTTGAACACATTCTCCTTTTCAGCCGTAACCAGTTTTGGAGAACTGACATCTTCTTGCCTCACACCCCGCTGCAGGATGATAGGTTTTGGGATCTGGCCATGAAGTTGGACTGGTATGTGTCATTTTTGTACAATCACTTCAGCACTTAGATGTTTCGATAGTCAATCTGGTACCGTTAAAGAGTGTATATTCTTCGCTCTTCTGTATAACCTGCCGCAGTGTATGTATCTGGTCTACGATGCTGAAGGTTTTCGTTAAAGGTGTCAGTCCAGCGCGCAAGACGGTTTATGATGACTCTATAAAATCGCTTGTAGGTATGGCTCTGAAGTGAAATAGGCTTGTGATTTTTAAGCAAGGCATTATCGCCTTATGGACCGGTTTTCTACCTTTCAGAGCTTAAACTGCTTCAGGCCATCCTCGCCTATCTCGTACAGGCTGACGTCTGGGATGTCTCCGGTATAGTACCGATTCAATCTAGCTCTTCATCGTTTGCTAGATTCGCAGCGCGTTAAGTAGTGAAGTGCAAACCTGTCCATAGAATATCTCGTCTCTCCCAGAAGCTCATATTTGATGGATATGTCTCTGCCCAATAGGTAAATGTTTTACAAAGACCTTTGAGCCCTTGTGCCTTTCGATCGCGTCTTTAACTTTATCGTTATTAAAGAGGGAGAGAGATGGTTTTTTAAGGATTTAGAAATTTTCCGGTATTTGATTCACGAACCCATTGTTGGATTCATCCACGGAACTTTCTACTAAAAAATGGGAACCATTTTCTACGACTCTTTTTTTGTTTTTAAGAATGTAGCCAGGTCGTTCCGTTCTTTGGTTGAAGATCTAACAAAAATCTTTGGAAATAGACCATAGCGCTTCAAAATCTATAAATGATAGCAAACTTTTGAAATTGATGCAATCTCATTTTTGTTTATTATTAATACCATATCATAACATAAGTCAGAGTTGCAGGGTGATTTCCGGCCATCTTAAGCGTGGGTTTGCGGACGACGTGGATTGAGCTCTTTGTTCGGTCAATCCAGCAAGGACCAAGCTCGAGTCGAAGGCGAGTAGTGTTCCATGCGCATCTCAAAGAGTACCGTGACTTTAGAATGCAAAGTGTAAATGATGGAACATAACCTATGTTTCTTCAGTAAAAGTCTGACACGCCCTCTTACTCCATCTCGCTCCACCCTAGACTGAAATAAGACAATTGATGATTGCCCATCTCAAATTTTCCATCTCGGTATCTTGCCAGAGAACTTGCTCACTGTGTAGTTTTAGTTGCGAGATAGAGATGTCAACTAAACCGTAAGGGAATGTTTGAAAGAATTATAGTAGCCCTGGAACGCCAAGGGCAACTGAATCATAGAGTGACTAATATGGACCATTACATGGCGATACTCATAAAATCTACATACGATTCAGTAAATGCAATTTGCCTCTAAATTCGCGAAGTTTCACTGTTTATTGATATTTATTGCCAGCGACATGGATTTGCAGTTAAATGGAGCAGAATTATGCAGAAGACACTTTGTCTGTAAATGTTTGTATCGTATTTTCTTGGTAAACGCGATCAAAAAACTACGCAAGTTTTAAAATATCCAAATAATTTATCCTCTTCGTATTTTGGTTTTTTTTTTAGGTGGGAAATCATCCAATGACTTCTCAAACCCTTTCGTGTTAGTCAAACTTTTACTGACTAGCTGACTAAAACCCACTCCTATGTTCCTTCCTTGCCTTGCATTCCAGGGCCTAGGGGTTTCCTTGCAGAAGCAAACCCATGGCCCCAGTAGGCTTCGACTCTGTTGGGCCCCTACGATTTTGCTACCGTCTCCTTGAGCTCGCGTGGGACAGTACGCACCGTCGACGACTTGGGCACGATTTGGACGGTTACCTGATGGTCAGACGGCGAGCTAACCATTACTCGCCGTCCGCAAGCCCGCGCCTACGGTCGCTGGAAATTGGGATTGGGATCCCAGCGGCTGAGACGTGAGGGCCGGTCCCTCGCGCGTGCAGCCGCCTTCTTTGCTAGCATTACTGTTTCGCAGAAGGAGGCGACCGCCTGCCATACCTCCTCGTTACAGACCATAGCTTGTACTAAGGCAAGAGAGATCATTGCCGCCGATTGCCCCCACGAAAAAATTGCGGTTCTCTGCCTAAGCGGGGCACACCTCTACCGTGTGCTCCAACATGTCCTCCGGGTGGACCACATATTGGTTACACCCGGGCTTTTCTTACGCACGAATCTAGTGCAGGAACCTTCCGAACTTACCATGTCCGGTGAGAACCTGCGTGATGCGGAAGGTGAGGACGCCGTGTTGTCTTTCCAGCCACTCTTCAAAGAGGAGACTTACTGCAATAATTATGGTGTCCTCAGCACTGGGTTGCGACAGTAGCTGTCGCCATTTTAGCATGATATCCCACTGGAACTCTGTTCGCCATGCCGCGACTCATCGCGGCAGAGGAGTTGTATTCTGCACTTGTGTTTTTCCATAGCAGACACCATGACTTTCGATTTAACGGGACGTCCGTATTTCTGCTTTACAAAGGTCTTACAGTTTTTTTTTAAACTTTCATGAAAATGTGACTAAAAAGTGGGACGGATATCCAACACCTCATAGAATCCGTCTCGCTTTAATGACGTCAAATTTAATGAACTACCCGTCTCCTTGAAAAAAGATTGTACTCGTAGTAGAATTTTATCGAAGCTTTTCTAGTTGATTCTAAGGCTAGCGTTGTTATTCAATTCATTTCTATTAGGGAAGTACTGTAAAAGTATAGAATCAAATCAAAAATGTTTATTTGTACAAGTTACAATATTGGTTTGCATATGCAATATAATGCTGCCATAATAATAACGTAAAAATGTTTCTTTAAAAATCAAGGCTTGTTTTGGCAACCAATTAGTAATTATTAATTATTGAATGAAATATAATTTTACTCTAACTTATTATTGAAAATTAAATTTCAATTGTAGTAATAATACATTATTAGTCATGGATGACACAAATGAATAAATGAAACAATGATAAAAACTGGACTACAAAGGGAGTGGTCCAGATACGGCCAGAGGTTGATAATGCTGTAGACAAGATAAATAATAAGTGCATAGTTTTAAATCATGTTTATTAACAAAATGATTTATTATAAGTAATTATGTATGTTAGTCTATAAGGTATTTATGATGTGGGTACATGTTGCCTGAAATAAATTGATTATTATTATTTATACTAAAAATCTTAATCATTACTAGAAATAATTATTAAAATAATATCACGTCAGTTAAAGTTCGGAAAAATAATAACTTTTGTATGGGACCGCGCAGGCGACTGTGTAACGCAGCGTCGGCCCATAGAGAAAAAAAATACAGTGTTAAAGAATAACTAAAGGATAAGTCATTAGTAACACAATAAAATTAAAAACAGCCTTTATTCGGCCATCATTTCCCTAGCCCTTTCCCAACTAGCTTGGGGTCGGCTTCCAGTTTAACAGGATACGGCTAAATACACGTGTTGTACATGGAAGGATTGCCCTTCTGACCTCTACCAACCAGTTACAGGGTAGGTAGGTACTCCTTGGTTAGACTGATAGTCAGACTTTCTGGCGTCTGATTACCTGTAACGAAAATAAAAAAATTACGTATGATAACCGAGACCAAAGGCTTTATATGCGTTCCGTAATGTCATGTGTTATGTGTGTAATGTTTTTTTGTGTGAGTTTCAGTTATGTCCTAGATTGATTTAAAAAAGCTTGTGTTTATCTTATTACGCCTACCAAAAAAATGCCTACTTTACTATCAACAATTCTATGTCTTATAGATTTATAAACGCTTTTAAAGTTATTTTCAGACCAAGTATTTTTATATTATCGCTAAATATTTTTATGTTACCAATATTTTATTTCACGACTTTCAATTTACTCAGTTTTGCCTAGGCAAAAAGCTAACGGTCGACCGTAATTTTTTTTTGAATATCAAATATAATATTGCGTATCCCAAACACATGTTATTTGTTTATTATTTAATGATTTGATTAAAATTTGATAGCATAGCCAAATAAATATTTCACTCTCGATATTACTGTAACAAGTGACTAAGGTAAATAAAATGAATCACTAGTAGGAAAATTATAAATTATTTCCAGACAATAAACAGTAACTAATAACTGTAAAAGGAATAATAAGTAATAATCCAATCTGATCCTTACCCATCATATGATAGAAAGAGATGCTTTCGTACTAAATTATTTCTTGGTTCTACTCTTTCGTAAGCTTGATTGAGTCTATGGAAACAGGCTTCTCAAATCCCAAAAAAAAAACTTTTATTTGAAGTTACGTAATCAAATTACGCTCGCTTTTCAACTGCCAGTAGGCTTACAAGTATCTATTTTGGGGACAAAGCACAAGCAATCTCATCTATAAATAGAATTCTTTGGCCAAAAGTAATAGTGGGCGATAAAATGGATTATTTTCCTCAAGCCCACCATTTTCCCCACCCTAACTTACTGTCCTCGTCTAATTACAAGTTTCTACCGAACATCTGCTGCCTTTTAATTAATGATCATGTCCCACCTCCTGAAACAGTACTGTGTTTTTTAGTCTCCTCCGGTAAGACACTTGTCACTAAGTTCGTACCATTTTGACTCAATATTGTCAAGTGAATTGTGCTGTGGCTCAATTTTTAATAGATAGTTTGTATAGTGTTACATAATTATTTTCGAAACATTTTTATGTTTATTTATTTTGTTTTCAAGTTGATTAAAATAATTAAAAATATCAAAATGTAAAAATTATAAAGTCATTTTTGTGTTGTACTTACAATCTCACAGAGAGATTGTATAATGAGTTTTAAAAATGTGGAACCTAGAAAATAATATGACATTGGGCATTGTCTCATTGGCCTGTAATTTTTGTTTCATGTTTTTTTTACCTGCTGCTATTGCCATCTTGTGTCAGCCTAACATTGCTTTGGACAGAGTGTTACCATTATGTTTCGTAGATCTTTCAACCTCAAGTCGGCTTGAACTTACGATGAATAGTATAAGCATAGCAGAGATACAAGATTCATCCTAGTTCGCGTACAGATGCTTATTATAGTCTAAGTAGACTATTTAGATAGTCTATAGATGAACTATGCTTTTAAGCATGTAGCGACATTTATGGCGTCACATAAGAACTAATCGTGCATCGCAATCAAAGTTCTCCGCGCGATTGAAACATATAGAACAGCCCGAAATCATCTAACGGGCAGCTGCCCATCAGACATAAGATCCGTCTGGCCGGAGGATCCTCCCTTTTCAACAGAGGTTTGCGGGACTTTACTCTCTGTTCCACATACCTACCTCCAAAAGTGTAATTAATTCGTAATAAGTTTTAGTGAAACAAATATTATTATTACAGAATACCATAATAAGTCTTATAAATAATGTTCTCGCTGTTGGGACTCAGGGTTCCTTTCTGTTACAAAGTAAGGCGCCTCCATGGGTTTGAACCTACGACGTATAACTTGTAAGTCGGGGCCGTTACCACTAAGTTACCCCTGCTCTGAATGTCTACTTAATGTAAATCAAGTATGAGTATTTCTTATATACTTTCATTGTTGATTGTTTTTTTTAGTTTTTTTTTTAAATGATACTCTAGTGCTTGACTGTGATCCCACCTGATGGTAGACAATGATGTAATCGTTGATAGTGACGCGCCATCTTTATTAAGAGCCTATTCACTCTAGCCTTAAAGATATCTAAATTATAATTATACGGGAGATCACAGCAGACAAATTTTTTCAATCCTTCAATGTACGCGATATAAACGACGAAGCAAAACGCTTAATTCGGTATCACTAATTCGTCGTGTTTTCCTTACTAAAATTCAACGATTCTATTATTATTAAAAAACATTATGTTGTCTTCTTAGACTTACGGCCTACCGCTTAAATCATTCTTCTTTAAATTCAGTAACCTTCACGGGATCAAGGGTCACAAATTGAATACAAACAGCGCACTCCAGAAGAGCTTTGTGCACTCATCATATAAATTTTATCAGTGGCAATGCAACCCTTAAGTGGTTCATTCCTTCCAGCCAGCCTTGATACCGGAAGAGCGTTCGATCTTCATTAGCAAAGACGCTCGTAGTTAATTGCCAATACGTTGTCTAAGTGCCTCTATTTAGTCGCGGTACCTTTAGATTAATATCTATAAAACGTCCCATCAAGTTCACAATAACCTGGGTTAGACCTTAACATAGTTTATATCGAACCGTAATTAAGATCAAGGATCATTTACTGGTTGCATGGTGAACTGTTCTCACTCCTCGTTTGTTTATCTTCAAAGCTACCACCATAAGTTGCGGAATTACTTTCTACACAAATAGCAGAATCATCTCAAAACGCCTTTACTGTGTATTTAAATAATTATATGTATGTATGTATAGGTATATATTTTATTAAATATGTATGTATGTTTAGTTTTAGTTTTATATATAATTTTGTAAAACTTGTCGTCTAAATAATATTTTCTTTTTTGTTTTTTATGCACCTGCCATATTGTCTCTCTACTACTCTAGGTTCACTGGTAGAGAATGCCTAAGTCATTAAGTCCGCCTTTGTACCGTTTGTTGCATGAAGATTAAATAAATAAATACTTAAGTTAACAATTCTAATAAAAATTGATTTGATTTTTTTTATCTTTATTCTATACTAGCTCATGCCAGCCGCTTCGCCCGCATGAAAATAGATTTCTACAAACAAACTTTGAACCCCCGTTTCATCCCGTTAGGAGGTGAATTTTGGAGAACCCTCTCTTAGTGCTTGCCAACGTCATAAAAGAAAACTGTGTGCAAAATTTGACGCTCCTAGTCCCAGTAGTTTCGACTGTGCGTTGATATGTCAGTCAGTCAGTTTCTCCTTTTATATATATAGATTAATACGTAAAAAGCCAAACTGACTTTCTGACAATATCTACAAACAGCCAAATTACTGGTCCTAGGAACGTGACATTTTGTCCAAAGGTTCCTTTTATGATGTAGGCGAGCACTAAGGGATTTTAGAAAATTCTACTTTTAAAGAAGTGAAAAGGGGGAAATTTATTTGTTTGCAAAGTTGTATTTCTTGGGCAAATATACTTGAAACTTAGCATAAGTAGTAACCCAAGTAAAGAAATAAGATTTAAATTATTCGTTTTTCGAAACTGCCCCTGTATTTAGGATTGTACGAGAGAATCTTATTCCTTGGGCTAATAAACTTGAAGCTTGCGATAAATTCTAATCAAATCAAATACTGTATTAGGTTTTCAAAACTATTCTTAAAATACGGTTGGAGTAAATTTTTTTATGAAAAAATCTCGTGAACGAAGCCGCAAGCAAAGTGCTAGTGATTGATAAAACAACAACATACCTCCTCGAACTTTCAAAAAATGTTTGCATCTTTTCACCTAGGAAGTAAACCGACAACTATTTCGGTAATAATTTATAACAACATTAAAATATGTCAAACAAAAATGACACACTGCTCTATCGCCAAAATCGTCAATTAACTGAACGCTAAAAATTAAATGTGAAAATCGGATTTGAATTTCCCGAACTATATTTCAATAGCTGAAGTACTTTTTGCTCCGTATTTTTCACAGAGCCATTTTTATTTTGCGCCGCCACACTCTGATCCTAGGATTGCAGTCAAAATGCACATGTCAAATTTAAACCGTAGGTCTCGATGGACATTTTATTCCCGACTAGATATTGGACAGCTAAACGCAAATAGGTAGGAACCCGCTTGCCTCGGCTGAAATCTCTCGGCGATTTATACATGAACAAATTTTTAATATTCTTTTCCTAGATGGATTATTTTTCTGTATATTTTTTGGTTTCTGGAACATTAATACCTACTAGTTTTATTCAATTTAATATTATTATGTTTTGGAACATGGTATATTAAGTAATTCATTTTATTTCTTTCGTTTCAAAACATAATAATATTAAATTGAATAAAACTAGTAGGTATTAGTGTTCCAGAAACCAAAAAAAATAT
This sequence comes from Mythimna pallens, assembly GCA_961205895.1. Taxonomy (NCBI): domain Eukaryota; kingdom Metazoa; phylum Arthropoda; class Insecta; order Lepidoptera; family Noctuidae; genus Mythimna; species Mythimna pallens. Next base: position 15,798,365 of record OY540834.1, read on the forward strand.
ATTTAAGTATATATATATTATATAATATATAATTTTTAAGTATTTACTAACAAAATTATGGATTTGCTGTATCTGAGACAAATAAAATTATTATTATTATTATAAAACACAACACCGACGTCCCTTTTGACTTATATTTTTGCTGATTCATTGAAAAATTTATATGAGTTTACTACGCGAAGATCGTAACAGAAAATGTACCTAAATACATTACCTTGTAGTTTTTGTTATTATTTTGGTGTACAATAAAGTTTTATTCTATTCTATTCTATTCTATTCTTGTCTTAGAAAGGTAAATATCTGTAAACTACTTACTATTCCCATTCATACTTCCCCAAAGACAATCAGAATCTTTACAATGAATGGAATGAGCTAGTGCTTCTTACGTTTCTAGCCTCAGGTACGACTTTGTGATGGAAATAGACTTCTAAAAGTACAAGAGAATCCTTTGCAAAGTCCTACTACCGTTTTAAAACTGGTCTTAGAGGAGCAAATTGTTTTTGTGCCCTTGGGCGGTTTGCATCGTCTGGAAGCAAGCGAGCCGGGAAATATTAAGCGGTTCCTACCTCCTTTAAGTGTTCCTCGCGTCCATGTAACACTAAGTTTACAAAGATGCAGACGTTTTACAACTGTATGAAGAAAATGTAATAAAAATAGCCATTATATAGAAAAATCTTGAACTTAAATCTCAGTATTCTCAGTGGTGCCGACGAAATTATTTCTTTTGGCACCAGCTGCAGAATTCTTTTATCGTAAAAATGGCACAAAAGGGAATACTAACGTAGTCTGCAAAGAAATAAATGGATAATTTAAGTTGACTGGTCGGAGCAATTCTTCAGAAAAGACAAATACGTATATATAAATAAGATAAATCATTAAGAATATAAAAGCTGAGTTTTTAAGGATATTTTTATGGAATTTTGTATTCAGTCTTACGTTTTTTTTACCTGAAATTGAAGGATCACCTTGTTTCGAATCACTGAGTGAATATAAGCAAGCAGGTTGTTGAAGAGAACCGAGAGAATAACATTCAAGTGGCTCTCAAACTACTGAGCCATATTTTAGTGTGCGGCTCTCAATTACAACAGGTGCACAAGGGGATCCAAGAAAGTGTTTGGCACGCAGTTATATATACATATTCCTTTAAAAATGTTCAAGAAAGCGGAATTGAGATCGGATTTATTTAGATTCGAAGAGAAGAGTCTTGAGTTACACATAATATGTGCTACAAAAAATATCGAAGGATTTCTTGCCAAGGTCTGTTGAAGAAACCACAGATTACAGTGTCTGCATTACGGTATCTCAAGTCATTGCCTTACTTACGACTAAAATCTGGTCTTAACGTTGCCTTTTCAGCCCATTGTGTGCGCTGTGAAGGCTCAATTCATACTGGCTTTAACGGCTTTTAACAAACTCAAGAAACTAGAAGCTTTTAACCAGAGAGGAAGTGAATCGGAATTGTTGCATGTTAGGTAGGTCCGTCACGGTAGCAACTCTTACAAATAATAGGGTAAGTACTGCAAGATATATAATGATATATTTATTTTATGTTTTGGTGAGGAGCCAGCTTAGCTGAGTAGTTTGTAACTGCTTTAGTCACATGAATTTGCTATTGTTTATAACAGAATATTTTATGTATGCTTTAATTTACTGGTCATTATACTGTTTTTTTTTTTTTGTATATAATGTTTGTGTGATGAGCACGTGTCTGGGTGTAATCTATAATAAGTATGTGTTTAAATATACATATGCTTATCAGTTGTCTAGTACTCATACATAGCACAAGCTCTGCTTAGTTCGGGACTGGATGGCATTGTGTAAAAGTTTTGGAATATTATATTATTATCCTTTAGTATCTTTGAGGAGCTCGTGGATAGAATAGCAACAGCCGCAAGAGTCGATCTCTAAAGTTAGTTAGTCTGTAGATGGGTGACCATCTTAACATGCCAAGACTCCACCACCCGTTGTTCATGGCTGTTATGTGTAGCCCTTTGTATAGTCGTTACGGAAAGTCAAAAACCAGGCTTGCCAGGAGATATCGTTACCCAATTTTTATTTTATAAATAGTTATTTTATTGTACACCTCATAATGTGGACAGAATACATATTTGCAAAAACGATGTGTATATTGGTGGCAATTACTGGGTCTGATAGGCAATAATTCCATTCTTCTTCTTAGCGTGTCGACGAAAAATAAAAATAAAAAAATCTTTGCCTGTATTCCATTATAAGGGTTCCGATTTTTCCTTTTGAGGAACGAAACACTAAAAAGCAAGAACATGTTGCCCTTTTCACTAAATAAGTTATCACCAGTAAAACACCATATAATTCTATCATGCAAACATCACCAAGACCATACAATTCCATTCTGCAACCAATCTTTCACGGAGACGCAAGCATCAGCAATTTCAAACGTTATATTTTAAGTTTTCTCTGCCGACACAAACAGTATTATGGTACCCATTCCTGGTAATCTCATCTTCTTCGCCGACGCTAAGGCGGGCACATTGTTCCATCTTTATCTCAGGTAAATTACGTTTGGGCCCAGATATTCGTCCCCGCCTGCCTTTTGTTTTGCTTTCTTCCTTGTAATTACAATTTTAGTTTTAAATCTTTATGTAAAAAGATAGCCGATGATCGTTTATGGTTGCGTATGTGCGTTGTTTTATTTTAATAGTGTTTTAATATGTAAATCTACATGGACATGTGATTTAGTGAAAAAAAGGTGCTATTCGAACCTCGGCTGCAGGCTGCGAATGCAGGTAGCACATGCACCGACTGCACGAAGCCGGCTGCAGCTGCACGACTGGTTTTCTATGTAGTACTATGGATTTTTGCGAAAACCATTCCAAACGCGGCTGCGGCCGCACGTGTTGCCGAGCTTCGGCTGCTTCATTGATCATTCAATGAAGTCCAGTGGTTTTGTTATTGTGAAGAAGGGATTAGTCGGCTGAAATCGGGATACATTTTTAATACTTCTTGGCTTCTAATCACATCACACTAATATTATAAAGGCAGAAGTATGTGAGTGTGCGGATGTGTGTGTATGTTTCTTACTCCTTTACGCTGAAACTGCTGAAGGGATTTGGAAGATTTAGTCCATATCCTGGATTTTCACATATGATACTTTTTATCCCGGCAGTATGTTCCCTTAGGATAATTTTCTACTATTACGTGAGCAAAACCGCTAGCAGAAACTAGTATATAATAAAAAAACAGTTTCGAGTATTCTAAATTTCCAACCGCCATGACAGACTACCAAACCATCACAAGACCCAGCAATACTCATTACTCTGCAACCGTACTTACAAGCAAATAGTCTGTTTCCTCCAAAACCATAAACATCATCACTGATGGGGGACGTACTTGCAGCTCGTGATTTAATTAAATTTTAAGTTCATCCATACGGAAACCGCTGGCGCCATCTTTGAAAATTATTGGATGCCGACGAAATATAGGGTTAAAATGTTCCGGTATACCAAATCTTGAATTTGTTCTTATTGAAAAGTTTTATGTGAAGACACTGACTATGGCTTTTAGTAAAAAAAAAAACAATGTCAAAGTATTGTTTTTTTTTTACTTTATGAATGCTCGTATTCAAAAGAATCACAAGAATATTTCAACGCAGTATACTGCCATACTAAGCCAAAAAGCGATAACTCAATAAAAATGCCTTTCGAGAAAAATAAATTTTAAAGACCGACTGCCGTCACCTTCGTAATGAATAGTAGATAAAAGCTTCTGTCCGTAGTTTCATCGGCTTGGTATGTTGATAAAAAGTGTCTCAAGTCCTTTTCTGTATTAAGATTAAGTCCCAAGTTAAGTTTCATTAAGATCAGTTTAGCGACTTAGGCATGCAGATGTAAAAAACAAATAGAATTGTATGATATCTTGCTAGACCACACACTACTTTTAGATGATGAGGGCGAAATAGAATAAAAGATGGTAAAATAATTTAAACTACTGTATTGTTCCAAAGGTTATAGGTAAAATGAGGTAATGAACTGATTTGTGTGAAATGAGTGACACGTGGTCCTTGTTGGCCGTGATGAGATCGTCCGGCTTGATGGCTGGACGCGAACTGAAGATGTTTATAACACAAAATGAATGTGAGGTATAAATGCTGACTTGCAGTATGTGCGGTTGTACCGTACAAGAGTTACTTTTACATTAATTTGTATTATAACTAAGTGCGGAATGATTTTTTTTCTATATTTCATTAAAGATACGGGTTTTTCAAATAGCCCATATGATGCGGAGCGTTTAAGGCAATTCGATGAAAAAAAAAAAAAAAAAATTACGAAAAATACATCTAAGTAAGGATTGGAATTACCTGCCGTAGTCTGTGTTTCTTTATTGCTGTTACCGGCAATCTGTGTAATTCAGGTATTCTATACAATACCTGGGCAACGTATAGAATACATAGGGCAAGTGGTGAAATATTATAAATATTATTGTCCATTACATACTTTACCTAATGTAATGTATGCAATTCTTAGGGATTGTATAGAGTACCTGCTGGTCCACCGGCAATATGTTAAATAAATAGAATTTGGTCTATTTATCAATGTTAACCGACCTACGGGATGGGCAAATAAAACTTGTTCTATTAAGTACTTAAAATCAATGTGTGTAAAAGACGAGAGCAGGAAAGGAATCGACGTAATTTTAGGGCATCCCGATACGAACAGGTTAGGTTGTATATAAGTAATCAGGTCCTATTTCTGTCTGCGGAGTATAAAGTAAGGCTTCTATTTCCGACTGGTTATAAAAAACAACCATGAAGGTTGTTGGCGGGAGATAAAAATGAGATACCGCTTTTTGGCTTCATAGGGTAATAGAGACGTATGAGAAATAAAATTTTACAACAATACTAAAGGTGCCATTCTAATCTTGTCTGCAGGCTGCGGATGCAGGCTGCGAATGCAGGTAGCACATGCATGACACGCAGCCGTTGCCGGCATCCGCAGCCGGGAGTGATTCCGAGCTGACTGCATATTCTGCTAATTGCAAATCTACGATTCACGAATCGCCTCTATAATATTAGTGTGATGTAATTAGAAGTCAAGAAGTATTAAAAATGTGTCCCGATTTGAACCGCCTAATCCCTTCTTCACAATAACAAAACCACTGGACTTCATTGAATGATCAAAGAACATTTAGTACTTAAGTGAAATAGAAACTTAGTAGAACCTTCATTAAAAAGGAAACTTAATACTTTTATTTACCTACTAGTTGAAAGTTCATATCTTCTCGAGGGCATCCAAAAAACTATCAAAATAATAGGCGAAAACGTGGGCGAAGTGTAATAGGTAACCCGATATTTAGTAAGTCAGCAATTACTGAATAAACAGAGGTTCTCTGGGCATTTAATTTCTGGTCCGCAGAGGTTTAATTAAGAGCTTGCCGGGACCAACGATAAATTAATGTGGAACAGGATTTTTGAGACAATGTCCTATCTCCTTTGTGGGCGATTTAGTGAAATGTGCAAAGTGTACAGTTTTTTTAGTTAAGTTAGTCTTTTACGATAAATGCTTTAATTTTTGTACAAAAATCTTACAAGCTATTTTAAAGTGTAAAGCGGCCCTGAAACACAAAGACCGACTGGAGGGATACTGGTGGGTATTACACCATACCTTGTTTTAATCAATCTACCTATTTTAAAAGACTGAGTACAAATTGAGAGGTATAAATGCTTGAATGGTTTTATTAGTGTGTCCTGCATTTTCTACCATCTTAAACAAAATGGAATGGTTAGAAGTCGTTACACGCAAATAACCCAAAACAAATGATAAAGAGGAATATACCATCAATACGAACATCAATGAAACCAAACCACGACGCGTAAAATCAACATTTATTTCACAGATATACATCCTCACGTACTATTCCGGCAACAGTTCATCATATGGCACTTGTCCCAGCAATACTGATAAATTCTCCACGACAGCCGTACTGAGAGACTGACAGATGGATGGCCCCACGTCAGCAACAATTTCACGCCACATTTCATTTAGAAGCCTGTTGATTTGGTCACCTGGAAAATTCAGACATATAGTTTATTGGGTCTGTCTTTGAATCGTATGGATTTATAGTATAAATAATAATAATTTATTAGTAATAAGACAACTTTAGGTCCACAATATTTGTTAGTAGCTCTTATTTCTATATTATAGGTATAAAAATTTACAATAACAACACTAGGATGGAACTTTCCGTAGGTATTCTAATAATGAAATATTGAAATCAGTTCAAACTTAGAATAATGAAAAATTTCAAACTTTTCAGACTTTCTAAATGAAACTTGAAAATGCACTGAAAACAATAGAGTAATAACTAGAAAGATCAATAAATTACAATGTTAAACAATTTCCTATAAGCCTATGTTTCGATTATCAAAGTAGGCACACGTTTTCCAGTTTTGTAAAAGCATAGTTGAAGTAGAGTTCAAATAGTTTGAGTCAACAAATACATATATCATTTAAAACATTACTTAAACTGCGTCTAATTCCTTGTCCAAAACAAAGCTTTCAGTGCGTAAAAAAAATTAGCTTAGAGAAATTAAGGAAATTTTTGGTGGTTCAAAAATGGGCTGAAATAAACTACGTAGGATTTGTTCTGAGTCTAGATTTATATATCGCTGCCACCAACGTACATCACACAGTTACTCAATAAATGGTTATGCGTGTAAATAACTCTGGACTAACGACAAAGACTACGCTGCGATCACGTAGGAAAATATTTTTTTGCTTCAAGCGGCATCAATCAAATGCACCATTACTCATTCAGAATGACACACTAGCAGTTTCGGCCAAAAGACTGACCTTATCTACAATAATAAGTTTGATATATCATGTTTTCCCTTTCACCCTACCCATTGATTTGAAGTATTACCAATCGTCTAAATTCACAAACATCAAAACATGCAATTCGTTCTCCATTTGTAGAACTTTTTCGTCATAAATTGTTACGTTTTACTGTTCAGTTATCTACAAAAGGCTTCCGCATAGATCAATCATAAAATTGTGGAAGTTTTTGTTTGGGGAACACTCAGGTTGCCTAACAAAGCTCTACTATTTTTTATATTCGTTTATTCTATTGGGGACGAGTAAATGGATGAATTTATTTAATTTTATCGTGTTAAATTGAACTAAATTGTTTCGTGTTTTCGAACACGATTTTAATTGAACCGCAAATGATATTATTCGATCGGCATTTTATGTTTTAATTCAGTGTACTTAGTTAAGCGCTTCACAACATTATAGGGTTTGGTTTCGTTTGAAAGTTTGTGTTTTTTTTTTTTTTTTTTGGTTTTGTGAAAATGTTAATACTTTTTTTTTCGAAATGATTTCTATGTCATTATTAATCAAGTTAACTCCCGACAAAAACAAAAAAAAATGTACATAAGTTTCCTTTACATTTAAAATTCAAAGTAGTCAAAAATATATCATCATAATAAATTTATAATTAAGTGAGAACAACTTACAACCTTCAACTTGACTGTAAATTTGCATCTATCATCTACTTGAATATATAGAAAAACATGTAATAAACGAGTGATTGTTGCATTCAAATTAATTTTGGTAATTTATTTATTTTTAGTACATTTTTTGCGGGCATTCATTTTATGTACACGGAATTTGCAGCAAATAAAATTTTACGGCATTTACCTAATAGTTATAAAGAAAACTGCTTGTGATATAACTTACGTATGGTACAACTTTTTTATTATTAGTCAGCCAGAAAATTAGTAGTTATCTTATGTGTTTAGGTGTGTACTTTTAGAGAACTTCTGTTTATGTTCTATTGAAATTTACTATTTCAGATTTACATACTTACCAATGTTTTTGTCATTCAAGAGATTTTCCAGTCTAAAGGATGCCTTTTCCACTTCATATTTGATATCGTGTTTATATATTTTCCAGTGTATTTTACCATCAGGTCCTTCTACGTGCTCATACCAGAAGTGGATGTGTAAAAGTGTATTTTCTGTAAAAAAACGAATTTATGTGAATAATAATTATAACACTATGTATGATATAGATGTGTGTGTAAGCAATAACTTCTGTGTGCGCAAGCTATTTTTTATAAAAACGATTGGTTTAAACTCACGCACACGGCAAAAAGTATACGTGAACCTACACACTCATTCAACCTTGGTAAAATGAAACAACTACAACTTATTTATAATGTATTTATATGATTTCTATCTGTCTGTCAAGATCCTTTATCTTGAGAACGTGTAGAGATATCGAGTTGAAATGTCCCTTGAAGCTGTGAAAAAATCAGAGTTAATGAAAAAAAAGATACTTTTATGTCGCAAAAAAGGTATATTGTATTTATAACATTTCAAGGAAATGAAATTTATAGTGTACTTCCCGTTGACCTACCATCCTGAAATTTGGCATGAAGCAAGGTCTCATAGCACAAGTGTAAGAAAAAAATCTGAAGAGTGTGAATTTTTAGTTACGTCACAAAAAATTTTTTTTTGTGATTTCGAAAAATCTTTGTAACTCAATTCGGGAATTTTGATTGAATTTTGTTTTCATTGGTAAGTTTGAACGGAATTCTCAGTGTGCGAGTCCGACTCGTACTTGCCCAGTCGTTTTTTTTAATACGATTGCTTCATTTAGTTTTCTTTTCCTTTAGTATGCGCTATAATTAGAATTATATAAAAATATGCATAGACTTAAATTGTAAAAATGTAGTTATATATATATATATATTTTTTTTTATAACAAAGCAACTAATAGAATAAAAAGAAAACATAAAATTATTCATCCATTATTTCTTTTATTGTTAATTATATATATATATATAAACAATGATAAAATATAAGGTGATATAAAGTTGCACTTACTTAGGTGTATATTAGAATCTCCATTTGAATTGACTGGAATACCAAGCAGTTTTCCACTTAAATCGTACGTATTTTTTACATTCAGAGTAACTAAAGCGTCTGCTGTTATCAATTTGTTTTCAAGATCAAACCTAAAACCAAAAACAGAAATCATTAATATTATATCTATAATATTAATGATTAGGATGTATTTGTCAGAATGGAATGGCCGCTTTCTATCCAGCCTTCTCTTTTAGTATCTTTCACCTTAGATACAGCCTCCGTACTTGGCATCACCCGCCTTGGATATATCCTCGATATTTAGAATAGAACAGGATAAACTTCACTGTACATAAATAACATTATTTGTATTCGTATTCTTATTCATATTCGTTTACAAATCGATTCGTATCCGTATTCGTGGGTCAATCTTTAGTGTTTTGTAATTGTTGAGACGACTGCCCAGCGGCAGTGAACGAGAGATGTGGGGCAGTGAGTCGCGAGCGCCCGCACACCGCAGCAATCAGCTGTTCACACCTCCACGCACGGCTGATAAATGATATGATATTAGGTATTTATTTTGAAAATAGGTTTAAAAAAAACACTGAAAAAGACTAGATAAGGCCGGTGTTTCCTAGCTGACCACCCTGAGAAGAAACACCGAAACAAACTCAGGGGTCAAAGTCTCTTTTAAAGTCCATGCAGTAAATATGTAATGGTCAAATAAATTTATAATTTCTTTGTGAGTTGGTACAACATCCGTTTAAATATTATCTATGCATGTGGCACTAGTAGGAGTTATTCTTGTGGACTCCAAAAATAAGTTAACAAGATTGTGGGACTGAAATAGACTTAAAATTTGACTACGTAAACCTGAGTTTTCTAATAAATTAACATTAAAATCACCACAAGTTATTATGTACTTGTTTGAATTGCAAATTTTGTGGAATACTTCATCTATTAACTTATCAAAGCAGCCATACAGTCCAGAAGGGGGTTTGTGCACACTTAATATAATAAACTTCTCCAATTCAATACAGGCTATTTCAACTGCTGACCGCTCAACAGATAGGCTCTCAATATCTTTTCGTTCTTTGAACTTAAGGTTGTTGCTTATTAAAATTAATGAGCCACCATGTATAGCATCAATTCTACTGAACGTACTAACTACTTATTTCCCTTGTTCGACCAACGCTTGTATTAAATTTCTTTTTTTTTTAACTCATTATACTCTTGTTACACGGTCCACTCATCTCTTTGCTCCACCACGACCTGTCGTCGCGACTAGTATTATATCCAAATTGTCACGTTTTTGACTGACATGTTTGACTAAAGACCATCAGCGAAGAACAGTTCGGAAAGTAGTGCACCATTCTTATCACGTATAGTTAACATTTACATGAAGGCCCATGCGCTTAACTACAATCACGTATAGAATTCATTTATATGAAGGTCTATGTTGCCTTACCACAATCACGTATGATTTTCATTTATGTGAAAGCCCATCCTGCCTTAACTGAACTGCTTTTGAGTGGTAACGGCCCCGACTTATGAGTTGTAGGTCGCGGGTACAACCCCAGCCAGGCGCATTACTTTGTGTAATTTATTTTCATCACCACTGCTCTCAAAACGGTGAAGGAAAACATCGTAAGGAAACCGGCATGTTCTAGAATCATAACTTCGAAGATATGTGACATCCACCAATCTGCACTGGGCCTATGTGGTGGATTACGGCCTATTCCCTCTCCTAAAGAGGAGGCCTAAGTCCCAGCAGTGGGAACATTATAAGGCTGATTATGCTATTATGCCATACTGTCTTAACACAACTGCATGATTTTCATGTAGGTTGTATTAGCAATATTTTTTCCTTTGGATATCCCTATCATATATCGCTGTAAACATTGCACTTTAAATTAAGTCATTTTAATAATATTATCTACAGAAATTTAATAAAATGGTTAAGCATTTTCTTATACTTCAACAAGGTTGATAAAAAAGTCGAAATAGTTTAAGAATCTATGTGCTACTTTCTCTCTTTGTCTAGCCTTATCCCATTTCATTTGGGGTCGGCTCTCCTCGTCATTTTTCGCCAGACATTTCGGTTCTTGGTCGTCGAGTCATTCACTTGGGCTTTCTTTAGGTCATTGCTAATTACAGACATCCAAGTCAGAAGGGGTCTACCACGCTTTTTTGGACCTGTATTTATGTGTAGGACTTGCCTAGTCATATGTTCTTCCGATCTTCTCATTACATGACCATACCATCTGAGTCGCGTCTCATTGAGTTTTTCTCCGATTGGGCGGATCTTAAAACTTCCACGGATATGTTCGTTCCTAACCCTATCGTTGAGAGTGACACCTCCTGCCCATTTCAGCATCTTCATCTCAGTCGTGTGCATTTTTGCGGTATGGGTTTTTTTCAGGGGCCAACATTCGGCACCGTAGATTAGAGCTGGACGGACCGCGGTTTTGTAGACTTTGCCTTTTACACGTACTGGCATTCTGCTGTCGCACAACACACCTGAAAGCTGACGCCACTTCATCCAGCCAGTGTTAATACGATGGGTTACATCGGCGTCTATCGTACCGTTATTGGAGATCACAGAGCCTAGGTATTTAAAATGATCGATTTCCTTCAGCCCGTGACTTTGAATTTGAATTGTCGCCGGGGTTTGCTGGTTGGTTGTGGGATAGCAGCACGGTAGATATTATGTTTTCTCCCGGCTGATTCTTAGGCCTGCGGTCTCCAAAGCATACCTCCAGCTCTCGAGTGCTTCTTCGAGATCAACGGGGCTGTCTCTGATAAGAACGATATCATCCGCGTAAAGTAGGTCCCAGGGTGGTTCCTTCTGTATACTTGCAGTAAGGTATTCCATCACAAGATTAAAAAGAAGGGGGCTCAAAGTTGATCCCTGGTGTACACCTACTCCTACTTCGAATTCATCGCCTGTTCCTGCCGAGCTCTTTACCTTCGTAGAGGCTTTATGGTACATGTTGGCAATAACATCAACGTAGTATTCTGGTACATTCTGAGACCTTAGAGCCTGATAGATAAGCTCTCGCGGCACCCGATCAAATGCCTTTTCAAGGTCAATAAAGGCTAAGTGAGAATCTTTCTTCATGTCTCTCCGCTTTTCTAAAAGGATTCTCAGACAATGAAGCGCATCTGTTGTGGATTTCCCCGCTACAAAACCACATTGGTTTTTGGACAGACTTGTTAGTCGTACCAATCGGTTATTAATGATTCTTTCCCATATTTTTAGAGTGTGTGACATGAGCTTTTTGGCACGATAGTTTGCACACAGCCTAATGTCACCTTTGTTTTTAAAGAATGGGATTAGAAAGAATCTATGTGCTAAGATATTTAAAAATCGAATCATTTGTTTGGTCAACTTTATTGAATTCATTCTTTCATTCATTAACATATTAAATCTGAATATAGCAAAAAAGACCGAATCAAAATTAAAGTTAAAAATCACTATTGAAACGCTCACGCATTTTTAATCCAAGTTCTTAAAGTCTCAACAAGAAAACTTGCAGAACAAAGCTCAGAAGTAATGAATATGCAAAAGTGTATTTGCATCCATTTAACAAACCCGCTGGCTAGTTTGAATCAAATTCAGCGCGATCATTGCGCGGTTTTTCACACCATTACTCCTTTTGTTCCCAATGAATCATCGCCTGAGCCTAATTATTTCAACGGACCCTTTAAGTTACGGCGCCTTCATAATATTATTCGTAATTAAAAGGTCCAAAGCTAATTGTCCGTGAGTCATGACGTCGTCGTTAGTCGGGCACATAGTTGATTATAGACTTACGTTCGTATAGTCTGTAGAATCATTTTAAGCGTAAAAATCCAATCAAGCTGCGTAAACAAAATTAGAATGAAAAGTTTCACAAGTGAATTTATTACTTTTACGAATTAGTCACAGCAAGTATGCAAGATTTACATTGAAAATGAACAAAAATTTGTAGTTGGGTTCAATGATCAAACTGTTCTGCCAAAAACCTCCTTTAATTGGCAGCTGTATAATTGCTATATACCAGTGGCAAACAGCCTTTTGTTTTTCACTTCCTTAAAATCTGCAAAAATCTTGTAGCCAAAAAAATGTCCCACAAAAGGTTTCTTAATTGTAGACCACGACAGAAGCAAGGTAAAACAATTAAGGAATTAAAAAATTAAGCTGATGTAATTGAATTTGTTAACGTCGTTGCCTTTCCGCTTTGAACAGCCTAGCAATAATTTGAAAGGTATTATTATTATGTTTTCGTTATGGAAAAGAATAACATGTTTTGTAACGTGAGTATAAAAGAAATAATTCCAGAATATTATTTTTTATATTTTATTGCAAAAAACAAAAATGTTTGTGCCTTGAAAACGTTCAATTTAATAAAAATAGAACACTTAAATATATTGCAAACTAAAAATATTCGAATAAGTATTTTTCTAAAAAGATTACTTTTTATTAGAAATATTTTCAGTTGCTTTTAATAGGTAAAGTAAAAAAAAGCTGTCTCCTTTTTAATAAAATTAATGTACTCTAAGGTCCTGTGGTGCTATGACAAAAAAAAAATACCTATAAACAAAAGATTATTATATTTTATTCTTACCCTTTAATCTTAGGATTTACATATTTATAAAAATTAACATTAATATCATATACAACGTGACACCGAAAATACGACAGTAAATTAAACTGCGTATACCTCATTAAAAACTCAGTATGCAAACCAAATATTATTCGAATATATTCAGTAGTTTGTTCACAGAACATTATTTTTCAATTTCAGCATTGAACTTCATATACATGATGTATATGAAGTTCACTATTCATCATCTTCCTGCCCTTGTTCCGTTTTATCTGGGGTCAGCAAAACACGTTTTTTTCTTTCATTCTGTCCTGTCACTCGTCACGCTATCACTAACTCCCTTTTCTTTCATATCACTTCTCACACAATCCATCCATCTTTTCTTTGGCCTCCTTCTCCCTCTCCATCCATTCACATGTAAATTCATAACTCTTTTAGCAACATGCGCTTCATTCCTCCTCTTCTCATGACCATACCAAGATTAAAGATTTCCTTTCAACTTTCCAGTTACTGGCGCCACTTTCAAACTTCCCTTAATATACTCATTTCTCATTTTATCCATTCTTGTCACACCACACATCCATTTTAACATTCTCATCTCCGCTACGTGCAATCTTTTTTCATCCGTCTTGTTCACAGCCCAACATTCTGATCCATACAGTATGACAGGCCTTATCACGGACTTGTAGATTTTACCCTTCAACTTAAGGGGCATGCGTGGGTCACAAGTTGTTCCCGTGACCTGTCGCCATTTCATCCATCCTATGAAGTTCACCATCTACCATCATATGAAGTTCACGATTACAAAAAAAAAACTTCTTTAGCAACTAAGAAAAAAATCATATTCGGTGCCATAAACATAAAACCTAAACTTAAAACCCCCTTTAAAACAGTTAATAATTAATCAAGTTAAAGTAACAGTTGACATATTAAGGTTACTGACGTTACGATTTTTATTAGAAAAGCATTGTATTCTAATTACATTTTATTTTTTAAATATCATGTCTCGTTACAATTACACAGCTTATGAGTACACCACTATGATTTTAATTTATGAGGAGTGTCACAAAAACGCCGCTTTAACTGTACGGACATACCGAGAGAGGTATGGAAACACCCGAGTTCGTCCGACCAATGGGTGCATTGTCTTTCAAGCTGTCCAGAGGATGCGGAAGAATCGACCCTTAATCCTGCAATTGGATAGGGCTCCTATACGTGTAAGAGTGAGACTAGACGATAGAATTTTAAATTACTTTGAATGCAACCCTACGTCTAGTCTGCTTATGGCTGGTTGACATTATTCAATATCAACGATAAGTGAGTGATAGTGAGTGTTAAGTGATGTAATAGTGTAAGTAATCTTAATGTTAACAATTTATTAATAAAAAATCTATGATTTGGTGTAATTGTTTTTATACATATACATGTAACTACATGACACGGCGCTGTTGTCACAAGTTAGTGTACCGATGTTTATAAATGGTGTTCTGTTTTTTTTTTCGATTTTATGATAATTAGTGTGATTTCGATTTTAGGATTTTTTTGGTAGTTTAATAATATTCCTATGGACTAGTACTAGGAGAGTACTAGTCCATACATATAGGAGAGTTTCAATTCACTGTCGTATATTACCGGCACCACGTTGTATACACATAAAATTTTGAAAATATAAAAAAGCACATCCACTAGAATCTAGAACCGGGTCTAAGCTACTAACTACTCTAAGTTTCTAAGGTACTCTAATGGCCCCAAAGAGACACTTCCTCTCGTCCTCTAAGGAATCAAGCCTTTGGTCTAGCCAACGAGAGTTTCTTAAGGTCAAGACTCGTAGCTATTAAAACAGTGGCTGATACGACTAACAGTAAAGTAATTGCTAAGTCCAAATCTCACATGTCGCGCCCAGTTAGCATAGCATAGCATAGTCGGCCTTTTTTAATGTTCCCACTTTTGGGACTCAGGCCTCCTCTCTAGGAGAGGGAATGGGCCGTAATCCACCACGCGGGCCCAGTGCGGGTTGGTGGATGTCACATGACTTTGAATTTTTGGTTCTAGGACATGCCGGTTTCCTCATGATCTTTTCCTTCACCGTTTTGAGAGCAGTGGTGATGAAATAAATTACACAAAGTAATGCGCCTGGCTGGGTTTGAACCCGCGACCTACAACTCGTAAGTCGGGGCCGTTACCACTCGGCCACCACTGCTCTCAAGCCCAGTTATGATTCATGATTTGCTGTATTTTTTCAGTCTTCACTAGGTTTTCATCATATGGGCCGGTTATGTCAATGACAATTGTTACATGCTTCTTGCTTCGATCAGGTATGCTGGCTAAATTAGTTCCATCAGTGATGATGGACCGATCGAGGTACACGTGATATTACCATATTAAGAACTTGTTAAGGTACGTGTAGTACGGCACCGCCCAATTCACAAGAAAGTATTTCAGACCAATCTGATGATACTTACTTTTTTACGTGGGATATCATTAAATTACTTCTGTTCTGGAAAGAATGAGAGTGTCAAAAAGAAATACAACTATTACTGATAGAACCCGCTCATGTTCCTTTACTTGTATTTTACGTTCTAGGGCCATGGTAATTCTTTCGAATAATCCCGCAGCCCTTGATGGATAATTCTGGCTAGAAAGTTGAGTATCATACAAGCATTATCTGTAGATAGTCCAGAACAACCAGAGATAATGGATTGATCCGCCCGGACGGTAACATGCCCGACCGATGTCAACCATGCCGTCTTTTACGATAAATCTTAAGAAAATAAGTGAAAGTATTATTTTCATATGTGCATAGTTATATTTCTATCCGATATTGCTTTTGTAAACGTTACTTATGGTAATCATAATTCTCCGACAGTAAAATGCTAATGGAACCAGATATCTACTTAGTTCACGACTTCTGGCACTATTACTGTGTCATCTATGTAGGCAAGCTAATGCATGTTGTGCCATCTGGAGTATCTTCTTCCTAAATCACTTAGGAAACCAAAACTATTCCATTTTAGTACTTGCTCGGTTTATAACCCATAGTCATAATATTAGTAGTGTATGTGTCACAAATTGATGTAAATGATTTAAGATATTATTTGATAGTATCCGCTCCTTGTGTTTTGCATAACAGAATGTTAACAGTTGTTAACGTTATTAGACTACTTAGTTACCACTACTTATTAATTACAATCTTAACATTCATTTTTCTAAGCTATTAGTTTCTTAAACTCTAGAACTCTTTCAGTATTTTTTATGCTTTTTATCTTAATTTAGCAATATTTCTGACATTTTGGGATTAGAGCGGCCAACTCGAGGTGCATTTTCATACAACCGCTCTTACGTGATTATGATATTATTATACATCTTTCTCCAGATATTTCGGATACACATATAATATATATTGGATATTATCTAGGCTTCTATATAAATCAAAATATAAATTTGTGTAAAACTAATCCAGTAAAGACTTCTGAAAATCTGCTATTTTACGGGAACTTTTGCCCTCCAAAATGTACTCATAATTATATTACAAAATTTAAAAAAGTGCATTCTTAGAAGCAAGCACATTTAATCGAGATTCTGAATGATGACAATTTTTCCTCAAAAACTTTTAAAGAGTTTTTAAAAAACACGCATTTCCTAAAACAAGTTTTTATTATTATTCGAGTAAATCACGGAATTACCGAAAGCTTACAGTTTTCAGGCGTTATCTCTCTTTTTACGCGTTGCCTTTTCATGAAACATCACATTGGGTTGAAGATGAAGCAACATGCTTTTAAATGTGTTCGACGTTAACGTTAAGCAATTGTCATGGAAATTTATGAAATTAAAAATTCAAACTAAAAATTATTTATTTCACTTAGGCCTACACATGGCACTTATAAAACGTCAGAAACTAGCGCACGTGAAGTTAAACAATTAACCTAACTTTACCTTTTACTAACCTAACCACTTCCCTAACCTAACCTAGTTAGTAACAAATCTGCAACTTTATGATTCTATACTTACAGCTCATTTGATTACAGCTGACTTATAGTTTCTAGATATTTGAATAGCCGTTCATAACTGGGTAATCATTAGGTAGGTACAGACATGCTCAGTAATTTGGAAGTAAGAAACTCTAATCAATCTTTGCTTGGCTAGATATAATTTAACTTGACATTGTTTATAACTCTGTAGGTATTTAACTACAGAATAGTATGCTGCCTAACAAGGTTTAATCTAGAACAAAGTTGTCACTCTTAGTTGAAGTTCCATGCTCTTTTTAGAGTTTGGTTACCAAAGAGTAACCAACAGAACCCTACCCGTAAGCGTCGATTATTCGCCAGTCCATATGTCCGTCCGTTTGTCTGTCAGAGGGGCGTATCTCAGGAACTGTAATAGGTAGATGGTTTAGTCTTTTACAGGGTGTGTATTTCTAGTACTAATATATTAATAAATAACAGACATTAAATAAATCTAAAAGGATAAATAAAAAACTGGTAAACAGAAAAATCTATTGAAAATCGGAGAGATCGATTGTTCCTTTTTTCTAACTTTCATTCAATAATTAAAAGACAAGTAGTTGTAACGAACTCATACTGAATCAATAATTCCGAGAGTATACTCTGTCTTATTGAACTAACTAACGGTTAGTGATTTGGCTAATTTATTTAAGGGTTAACTTACGTTAAGCTCTCCATATGCATTTTTGAAAGTCCTGTAAAGTAGTTATCCTTGAATACAACTTTAAATCCTTGTTTATTTGGGATATACACCGTCATTTCTGCTACATACAATGGGTCCAAAGGATGGAGTCCTCTCTCTGTATCTCCCAATGAAAATTGATGAATAGAGTTCCGTGCTGATTTCAAGGCACATTCGTTTAAGTTTGGGTCATTTCTTGAACAAGAGGCTATGAATGTAGCTGGAATGATTTTATTGTATTAATATATTGTACTTTTTTGCTCTTTTCGTAATTTTTTTTCGTAATAAATTACTTATAATTTACAAAACACGCTCAGAACATATTTAAAAATAATTTAAAATACTATTAATTTGTTAATTCCAATTTAGATCTTGATACTGACACAGTTACATGATTAGAATGGTAATGTGAAATTAAATTCACCGAATTTTGAAACCATTGATAACAAACATAATCTAAAATGAGTCTTCGCATAATCGTAAGTTGCGCCAAATGCGGACGCATTTAAACAAATTTAATAAACAAACTAAATAAAACTTACGTAATCCTATAGCGAGAACACAACTAAATGACCCGAGTAAGAGGAACAATTGCAGCATTTTACTAAACAACTGTATAACACTAGTGGAAACCGGGTGACTGTACTACACTGCCTTGTTCGAGTCTTTATAAACTAATAATGAAAAAATTACATGTTACGGCCTCTTCATTATGTAAAGTAAACACTGAAACCCTTAATTTTGTGACAACACGTGAAGGTTTGTCTCACGTTGGTTTGTACTATTTGGCTTCGACTCCATCGATGTCTTTGTCTTATTTTAGTTCTACGTCTAGTTTTGTATTTACTAAAAATATAACTGAACTTTGTACTGCGCAATGAATGTCATTCTATACAGTGCAATGCAACTACTAAGTTCTCTCTTAATAGAATTATGGTTTAAAATCAGTGTACCTTAAATTCAACTTTACTTTCAACAGCAGAAAGTTGATATTTCTGTGAAATTTTATGAAGCAAACGCATTATGTGTTCTGACGTAAATAACTTTTTTCACATAATTTAATAATAAGATCTGAGTAACATTAAATGGTACTTTGTACGCAAAATGCGTCACTAGAAACTAATTTGCTTAGAGATTGTTGTTTAAGTTACTGAGATGTATGTAGTTTGTTATGATATGGGTATTACATACTTAGAATTGTAGGTTGTTACTTTATCATTTTAGAAGATTTACTGTGAATTTGACCTACATAATTACGTCTAAAATCGAATTGAATGATGAGATATTTGACGATTTAGCGATTATTGGGAAGGCATGCGAATAGTTTAATTGGTGATCTTGATGTGGTTAACACCAATCTACAAAGCCTAGATTTCGCCTCGTCGTTTACACCGTGTACATCGAAGGACTGGAACTATTTGCATTCAGCGGTCTTCCCGTCCGATTATAATTTAGGTGTCTTCAAGGCTAAAGTAAGTAGGCTCTAATTCTTACGGACTAATGCGCTTCACCATCAGGTGGGATCGCAGTCAAGGGTAATATAATATAAAATTTTGAAAAAAAGTAGTAAAATAACTCACGAAAAGCTACGTACATAATAAAATTTACAATGGTAGCAAAATTGTTGAATACCTCATTATAAAATTACCTACATAACTTATTTTTGATGACAAGATGAGTTCCGAGGCATAATATTACACTACGACACTTGAAAAAAGCAAGTTATCCAGCTGTCGCACTTTTTCTAAAGCAAATGTAAATAGGATGTACATTTTTAACAAAAGCAAGCGAAGGACTAGCTTCGTTCCTGAATTCTGACTGTATTTCTAAATAAATGATGATACAACCTAACAGTAACTTACAACTGCAGAGGAAATCTCACGTTTCTTCATGACAATTAAAATAAAACCTCACGTGTCCTGTAAACATTTCATGAGGCTCGGAAGGCCTTTTCATGGAATTTCCTCTATCTCATATTTCATTACGACCTTCTGTTTTTTAATAATACATTTCCAGAAAAATAAAAAAACTCCATGCTAAAAGCTAAAGTGTCCACTTGACAAGGACATACATGAAAAGCGTCGCAAATGAAAAATGTACGCGACAATATATCACCGAGGGAAATGTAAATAAAATCACTCACATAAACATAACAAGATGCATCTTTGACATATGAATAATGTTCGTATAAAATTCGACCTTATTTTCTGGCGTATAGAATTCAATTTGAATAATGAATACATTTTCTTTTCATGAGATAAAGAAAATAAGACTTTGTTTCGTAGGTCTATGATTGAATGTCGAATAACCTCTTGTGGTAATGTATTTTTTTTCTGGTTAAACGTTAACAAAATAGTTTAGGTTGGATGTGACAGGGAGCATGCCACTTGAGCTCATACAACATCTGTGTCGGATGAATGGTGTTTTTATTAACTCAAAATAATGCCCTAATTGTGAGAAAATTGCGTTTTAGTTTTAGAAAAATAGAGGGATGTGTTTGTGAAAATTATCAGATGTGCTTACATTTAGATTTCTTAGGTCATGTTGATATTTACACGTTATTTCTTCTTATTTCTACCAAGCAGTTCATCAAAAAACTATCAAGTATTACTAGGTAACAAAGTTATTGTTTCTAGGCCACTGGTCGTATAGTTTGTATAACAAGCAATTTCCCGAGTTACCCACTTGTAGCTAAACTGCGACATTGTCTTGTACTCTAGTATTTTCTAGTATTTGAGTCAGTATGGTAGGAGATACTTAATAATAATTGGTAGGTAAAGTTGTAATTTACAACATTGTGATATTTGTAATCATCTGTCATGGCTGGATTACTCTCTGCGGGATTGTTTAAAAGAGTGATCGGATTTGTAGTAACGCGGGTCTTTGGGTATTTCTGCAGTAGGTAAATGCCCTTTGCAATTGCAGGAACACATGGATTTGTGTCATGTTTTAGTACTTCTCTTGAATGTGATGTAGTGTTCAAGACGTCAATGTGTCGGTAGCGTATCAAGCTGAAAGCTACAGGCTCGAACGACTTGGGAGAAGTAATAACAAAGTGGTATCAATAGATCGCATTATTCCTGCTATTGCACTTATTAATTTCAAACTGACAATAATAATGATATTTTTAAGGTTTATGCTTTATATGAAATAGACGATTGAATTTGATAGGAAGAAGATTTTTTTTTGTCATTTCAGGGGAGTCAAATCTGCTGTCAAGCCCCTAAGACTGATTAAATAATAATAACATAAAGTGCTTCAAAGAATAACCGTAATAATTTAACTACATACAACCTTCGCACTGAGCGCCAACTCTGACAGTAATTTAATGATTTTCCACTCCAAAAAAAAAATGGTAAAGAAGCAGATTACTCATAGATAGTTTTTTTGGATCAAATTGAAAACGAATATAAAATAATACTACCCCCTACTTCAAAAAGGAGGAGGTTATCCATATATTCAGCTATATGTATTTTTGAAGTATGTTCACCGATTTCTCGGTCAATTATCAAACGATTCAGAAAAAAAAAAATTGGTTGAAACAATATAGGAAGTGTAGATTGTATTTTTTTGTGAAAAGTTTTTTTTTATACGAAATGTATAATAAATTCTACTAACATAATAACAAAGACCAAAACATTAATTTTAATTTGCCAAAGAAAAAACAATCAAAACACTTCCTCACTTCTTGATCAAGTAATTAAGACACCTAATTTCGTTCACGCATTATGAACGCGTAGTGTGGCAAACAAACCTTATAATAATTCGCATAATAAAGAGATTTGAGTAACATAATTAATTATATTCTACCTTAATTGTACATCATCTTTTTGTTTTTTACCTCAGGAAGTTTACGCTTGAAGAATTTGTGATGATATATTCCAAGTTCAAGGTCTTGTTCCGTGAAAACCTTGTTATATATTAAGTCGACTAGTTTTGTGTCAAATTTTACTACATGACTGTAGTAAAATTTGAAACACGCCCGCGCTCAAGCTCGTGATGCGGCTGGATTTGAATTTGTCGATATAAAAAGAATAGAATATAATATTTATGATCTATTTATAATAATAATAATAATAATATTCACACAACGCCGTCTAGTCTCAAGCTAAGCAGAGCTTATATTATAAAAAAATTATAATATTATAATAAACATACATAAATATTTTTAAATATATACATATTATAAAAAAAATACACAAACAATTGTCCTGAGTGGAAATCGAACCCACGACCTCCAGCATAACAGTCAGGGCCACTAACCACTAGACTAACAGAACAGTCAAATCATTTGACTTCTGATTATCCGTAACAAGTGTCAAATATCTAGAAATGATAGCTAGAACCTTTAGCTTAATATACTTTTTTTATTGTCGATAGGCTCGCACTCGCGCACATGGGAATGTAAGGTTCTGAAGGGGCGACTGCACACTGGAAGAGGCAGCGTTAGGAGGCCTCCTACAAAGTGGACCAATATCCTGGTGATGTTCGTGGGAATTCAACGGATGCGAGATACACAGAACCGTTCGTTGTGGCACTTAGGGAAACCTATATCCAGCATTGGACGTTTATCGGTTGAAATCATGAAGCTCACTCTGAACACCTGATGTAGTTGACGATGGAGCACGCTAGCACAGAAGTAACCTATTCACTTTTGACTTAAAGATCCCCAAGTTGTAGCTTTCAGGAAACACAGACTTCGGTAGGAAATTCCACTCTTTATTTATATGCACAATAAATGTGCTTTCCGAGGCATTGATGAGTTTCAGTTAATGTCTACACATCTACAAAACAGAACTTGGTGACAGTATTGAAGATCTACGCATAATTCATCAGCCAGAATTTACTTTATTCGACTTTTATTCGACGTTTTTTGTGACCAAATCTATCAGTATTTTTTATTGCATCCATGACGAATTTGGTTTGAAAAATTTACTTAGGTTGAAAATGCGTTTGTTAGCCACAAATGTCATGAACAGCGATGACACATGTTCAAATGTATGGTGAACCTGTCTTTCTCCGTATTGTGCATCTGTCCCAGACGTGTTTTGTTTGATTTTTCTGTTTGCCTAGAATTTGTTTTTATTAAATTTTTCAATACATTGCTGCGTAGTCTAAATACATGTTACGCAAGTTGATATTTGCATGAGTGATATACTTTTTTTCATTATGATATTTTTAACAATTCTTACACGATAGTATCGACCAGATAAATTACATCTTTTCAGTTTTACTTTTTCACGCGAATTTGCTGCTCTCATGACTGATTTCTTATGATTATTATCATCATCATTCCAGCTGAAAGACGTCTACTGCTAGACATTTGGTGGAGGCCGTACATTTCGTATCCAACAGACTCCCACCACAGTTCCAGTTCAGTAAAGTTCCATTTTGTAGGAGGATTTCCAATGCTGCGGTTGCAGTTGCAGTTCGCGGTTTCTACTCTAAAACCTTTCGCCCCATCGACCATCTTATCTTCACTTGAGTTCGGTGATTCTTCAGGTTATATCAGTAATCTTGATAGTCTTGAACATATCTCTATTTTTTATTTGATCACGTAAGAAAATTCCGCCCATAACCCTCTAAATTGCCCTTTGGGTGGCTTAAAGTTTTCAAACGTAAACCATTGTGAGCAACAACGTTGTGATTTCATATATCATCACTGATCTCCACCACCACTCTTTAATTAGCGTAGCTTGTATAACTAAAATAAAAATAATCATTTTTGTTCAGGTCAAATACACACATTGACATTATAATAGTTATAAAATATCACGATGCCACACAATGAAAACGAATAAAATAAAACCACAATAAAATAAAATGAAATTAAATAAATCAAAATCAATTAATTAAAATAATTGACATGATCGGATCAGTTGGTACACAGATGATTAAAGAAACATTTTGCAATAGCATAAATAAACTAATAATTTTACCTCTTGTTATTAGTTTAATTTTGACTTGAGGATACTTGCGAAAATAAACAGGAAAATTTTAAACACTCGTTAGTCATAAAAAAAAATATTTGGAAATAAAATAAAACTAGGAAGTGTCAAATATATTTTATTTTTTTAAAATGGCAATTAAACGATTTGTCTATTATAATAACTACTCCACATTAAGTAACTGAAATTATTCATTAACATTTCTCGGTTATAGAATTTTATATGTCCCTGTACCATATTACTCATCCCTCGCGTACTTGGTCAAGTCGCTAGAAATGAATTTATTGACTGGCACCATATCAAAGAATTTGTTAAGGTATGCTAATATTTGATCCAAAGCTTTGTCCATGTAAGGCTTGCCAAACGAATTCATGAGCATTCTCCAGTTTTCATTCAGTAGCCCAGTCACGAGTTTGCCTGTAAAAGTCACAAATTAGGTCACAAAAACATACTAACAAGCTTTGTGGTACACATTCACCTAAATTGTTAGATGTTATTTCGATGAAACGGCTTGATTTCGAAAAAAATCGTAAAAATGGCTCCTGAAGCATAATCCACCAGCCCCAACACCATTCTCAGAACGGTGACTGACAGGTGGGACTCTTTGATCTTGGGGCATTGGATACGATTGCAGTCAGTCAAATAGACATTCCCCAGATTTGATGTGTCTCACCTAGCTTAAAATAAGTACCAATTTGTTCTGTATGTTAATTAAAATAATAGTTCTAAGTTTAAATTATTACTAACAAAATATGGCAAGTTGCTAACTATCTATCTATAAAAATGAATAGCTGTTCGTTAGTCTCGCTAAACCTCAAAATTGGCTGGACCAATTTGGCTAATTTTGGTCTTGAAATATTCGAGATAATCCAGGGAAGGTTTAAACGGTGAGAAAAAATGGAAAAATCACGAAAACAAAATCTGAATACAACGCCATCTCTAATTAATTATGCTGTTCTGGTAATGCCAGTAGATGGCGTTATCCTTACAATTAGGCGGTACGAAGTTCGCCGGGTCAGCTAGTATTATTATACTCGTAATTAAGAGTATAATATGTGAATCAAAAGTTCATCAGAAAACATAGGTATTAAGAAAATGAATAACATAGATTATCATAATATGATTCACTAGTTACACTAATTATGTGGGAACTAACATACGATCCGCAACAATGCTACAATCTTTAAAACTAACATTTTAGTCTGTAAAGTATAACTATTTTATGAAAATTACTAGATGCATAGTAACTAATAAAAACTAGAATTCTGATCACTCTTTATAGCAATGCAGTTTAATATTATGAATAAACACAACGTAATTAGGTCATAACCTGTTATTATATCTAATTTTATGCCCTAAACTAAATTTACTACTGTTGTGTGTTCATTTATTGTATTATTTATATTTATAGGTATATAATTATTTTAACATTATAAAAGGACTTACTGGATTCTTGCTTTCCAATAAACAATTTATCAGCAAAAAATTGCATCTTTTTGATATCAATCGAGTATTTATTATGATCAGCGCTTAACTTGAGATAAAGTTCGCCATCTCGTTTCTGGATGTGAAAATTAAATTCCACTTTGACGTTAAGTTTTTCTGTAAAATAAAAAAGTAATATAATTAAACATAGACTAAAAATGTATTTAACTACTACGAGTTTGACCCTAAATATAAAATAATACATGTCTACAATATGATTTACTCGAATATTTTACAAATTTTGTTACAGGTAATACTTGTTTTTTTTAAACCCTTAAAAGCTTTTGAAAAAAAGTGTCGCCATTTAGAATCTTGATTAAATTTGCAAGTCTTATATTGTTATTATTATTATATAACTTTATTGCACACCTATTGTTATATTTTTTTTTGTTTTTATAATTTTTGAGTCATTTATGAAGTGTCAAAGTTCATGCAAAATAGCAAATATTCAGAGGTCTTTACTGGATTAGTTTAACACAAATTTATAAATTGATTTCAATATAAGCTTAGATAATATTATCTAATACAGTAAAACAGTATCTTGTGGATATCCACAAGATACTGTGTTTCCAAAATATCTAATGAAAAATGTGTAATAACGTAATAATTGCGTAATGAAAAACAGTGAAAATGTATGTCGAGTTGCATCCCCTTAAGCAATCAGACTCGACTTAATCTCTGATTAACAAAAAGTGTGCGTTTGAGTAGTGATTGTATGTACTTTAAATGAACGCGTATCTGCTAGTTTGTATAGACAGCCAATTTTTTTTAAATTGTTGATAAATTAAGGTAGCTCCTTCATTTACTATTGATAGATTAGTTAAGTTTGAGCTAGCTAACAAAAAACTACACCACAACAAAAATTGAATTTATAATATAAAAAAATGCTTAAACAATATTGGAAAATTGTGTGTCTTTAAATCAATGAGCTTTTTCTAAATCATAATTTAAAGTACAAGAATTATTACATACCTATTTTGATTTTTCCATTTCCTTCGCCACTCAGGGCTTGACCACCAATAAAGCTTTTGACAAGAGGGTTATTAGAGTACATTTTATAACGTCCTTTAATTGTGAAGTCACAAGTCAACTCCATAAACACTTTTTCAGCTTCTATGTCAGTCCTGTAAAAATGGATCAAAGTAAAATAAAAAAAAAAACAGAGAAAAAAAGCAAAAGATTCATGAGGCCCTATCACGAGCTCTTAATGCGATCCATTTTACGACCTAAACTGAACTATTAAAAGGATGAAGCTATATAGAGTGTATAGCTCTATCTCTGTTTCGCCTGTCATGTCCTGTCATAGTAAGGTAGTATACTATTCTGTAAAATTCTCATCGTAAAAACTTAGGTGAAGTGAACTACTAATTCTAAATGTTCACTTTATTAAATTCAAATGACAGTTCTAAATCTTAGTCATATTTTTTATTGTACACACAATTTTTTTAAAAACTATAAAAATAGGACAGTTGATGTACACAGGCGAGGTTAACCCACAATTGGGTTTTCTTACAGCAAACCTTATTTGGGCCGCTATCCCACTGGCGTTTTACGAGCGTTGGCGCTTCGCCAACGTCTGTGCAGCGCCAACGTTTCGCAAACACGACATTAATGTCGCGGTTTTAGGTGTACACAAGAAACTTGCGACGTTAACGTCGCGTCTGCTCAACGTTGGCGCTTACAGCTAGAAACTCGCGACGTTAACGTCACGTCTGCGCAACATTGACGCTGCGCAGACGTGGGAGAAGCAATGCTCGTAAAACGCCAGTGGGATAACGGCCTTAAGTCTCTCCTCAAAAAATGCATGCACGCTTTTGCTTATGTTTTACTTCTATATTTTAATGTATTGTGATTTTCAGTATTATACTTCGGACTCGACTTATGACGAATTCACACCTGTATTCCCCAATGGTAAGGCGGCGAATTACTTATAGTACAACCACATCATACAAATACATACAGATTTCAGCTGCCAGTGAAATTCCTAATGAACAAAACCTAGGACCTCATGATTATCTGTATCGTTTGTAACCACAAAACAGACAAGGTAATCTAGCCTACGTCATCTAGCCAATCTAGCCTACGCTCCATCATCTGGCTGACTGGCCAATAAAAATTTATAACTACATCACGAGATAATTATTATTTCTTAGTTAGTAGCCATAGCAAAACTTAAACTACAATTGTGTTAATATGTCACTTATAACGAGTAATAATATGTATGTATACTCACTCAAACCTAGATACTATGCAATCTTTGGCACCTTTAGCAGTTCCTTCAAGAATGGTGACATCGATAATATCGCTAAAATCCATACCAGACGTAGACATGTTTCTGAGATCCATGGGATCCAGTGGTGGGATCCCTAATTCTTCCAAACCATTCTTGGCGATTTCTTTGATGATTGATTGGATGAGGTCTCTTCCACATTCAGGGTCGTCTATTTTACATTTTCCCAAAGTGTCCACTGTAAAGAAGAATGATTGTTAATGAAAAGCATTATAAAATCAAGTCAAGTGTTTGCCTACCACATTCAGTGTAAGATTTCGTAGAGACCTGTTATAACATGCGGACTTAGAAACGGGCTATACGTTTATTAGTATAAAAATATTAGATTTAACGGTATAATGGCCAATAATATTCAAAAACAGAACAGGAATTTATGACATTACTTTTCTTTGTCGTCATCCTCCTCCTCTGGGAATTAAGTTCTATTACCACTAAGAAATAAAAAGTAGCTTACGTTACTTATTATAACATTAATATATCCCAGTGAACGTCCAATCAAATGTTCAACCGTTTCTAAGACTTATTCTGAAGTATGAAATCTTGTTTTCGCGAGTAAATGAAAAATACTCCTTGTAACATCAGCTATCAGTCAGTAAAAGTTCCGTCAAAATCGGTCTAGCCATTTTGGAGATTAGCCGATACAAACAGACAGACAGAAAGTACGACAAAAAATTAAAAAAAAGCCTTTTTCTTATATTTTTATTGTACATAATTTTACAATGACCTAATTAAATATTGGACAGCTGATGTATAACGGTGAGCTTAAGCTCATCTTTATATTTTTCATTCAACAAGCCTATATTATCCCTTATTAAACCTTAATATATTTTTGTTATAGGTATCAAATACCTACTACTTTCATACATATGCATTTAGTAAAAAAAGAAATATTTTGACATTACAAATTGACACTTCAATTTTATTTATATGTATGTTACCATACCTATGGCAATCTGTATAATTCGGTATTCTATACAATACCTAGGCAATGTATAGAATACCTAAAACGTGTAGGTAATGTATGAAATATTATTTATTTATTTATTAAATACTTTATGCACAAACGTACAGCGGCGATTCACATAAGACTAACTTGCAAACAACGCATTGAAACGTCTTTTAATACAATTAAGGAGGAAATACGACTTCACACAACAAATTTCGAAATACGAATCAGATGTTGGGCCTGCATTTACAACAGAGGCCAACAATTTGGGGTATAACATGAATAGCTTTAATTTAAGTCCAACACTTTGCAAGTCAATTAAAAAAAAACTAGATAGCTAATGTCGCTAATTTTAAATTTAAAAGTACTGTAATACAATATATATCTAAATGAAATTAAAATTTAGAGTCCACGACTTAATTTTTTTTTAAATTTGTTGTTGAATGAAAAATTTGGGTCATATTTTCATAAAACAATAAAAAGTCGATTAAAAAAGCTCCACAGGGCATGAGAAGTTTTTAGGAGTATGAAATGATAGCAGATGACCCCTCCCGTCGACCATTTCAATTTGGCACAGGATACACCCTGATCAAACAACCTGTATAAATCTACACTAATAAAGTCAATCAATTAGTTCAAATCGACAATTTGAAAACATTAACACTGTAATGACACTACTGCCAACTTTTTTTTTTCTCTTTATTTTGCATTAGGGACTTTTATACAAATGTACATGCCAGTCCCATCGGACATTATAATAGTAAATACCTTACATAAATAGTGAAACGTAACAGAGCAAACTTAATTAAGCTATAAGCAGCCTCTGAGTTACTGAGCTCGCGAACTTTGGTTTTGAATGATAATCGATTTGTTGCCATCCTATATTTATTTTTTAGTTGGCCTAGATATTCTATACAATATCGAATACGCAGCCGGTAATGTGTATAAAAGACGAGAGCAGGAAAGGAGGTGACGTAATTTTAGGGCACCCGGACCCGGACAGGTTAGGTTATTGTTATAATAATAACCTAACCAAAAAGGTTGTAATCAAATTACATTAACATTACATTACAAAAATGTTATATTACGACTTGCCTATTTTTTTTAACATGGGAAATCATCCAATGAATCTCCCGCCTTTGGGCGGGGTGGGAAAGCTTGTCAGACTTTTACTGACTAAAACCCACACCTGTTCCTTCTTTACCTTTGTTCTAGAGCCCCGGGGTTCTCTTTTGCATCACCCATGGCCCCAGTAGGATTCGACGTTGCTGGGCCCCTACAGTTGGTGACATCTCCTTGAGGCGCGCGTGGATACTACGCGCCATCGACGACTTGAGCTCGGTCAGGACGGTTGCCAGACGGTCGGAGGGCGAGCTACCCATTGCTCGCCGTCCCCAGGCCCGCGCCTACGAAAACTCAGATCGGAATCCCGGGAACTGGGGCGCGAGAGCCATTGCCTCGCGCGTGCGGCCGCCTCCTTTGCTAGAATTACTGCTTCGCAGAAGGAGACTACCGCCTGCCACTCCTCCTCGTTTCGGACCATGGCCTTCACCAAGGCCCGGCGCGAGAGGTCGCTGCCACAGAACGCCCCCACGAGGACACGGCGATGCTCTGCCCAGGCAGGGCACACCTCTACTATATACTCTGCCGTGTCCTCCGGGTGGTCTACACAATGGTGACATCCAGGCGTCGCTTCCGCACGAATCCGGTGTAGGAATCTCTCAAACTGACCATATCCGGTGAGTATGTACCTGCGTCATGCGGAAGGTAAGGATATTACCGTGTTGTCTTTACAGCCACGCCTCAAAGAAGGGACCACCATAATTGTGGCGTGCCCAGCACTGGGTTGCGACAGTCGTTGTTGCCATTCCACCATGAAATCTCACCGGAACTCTGTCCGCCTTGCCGCAACTTGACGCGGCAGCAGAGTTTCACCCAAGTATTGCATCTTCACGCGCAGATCGTGCATGCGTGCAAGGACTGTTGCCTACAAATCCCACGGTGGTAGGCCATCAAGGAGGCTCGCCGCTTTGCAGGAAACCATGTGGTAGCCCCGCACCATCCGGATGGCATGCGTTCAGCTTGGCTACCGGTCGCTTTCGCAGCGACGGCGCCCAAACCGGTGCTCCATAAAGGGCCAAGGACCGATCGATTCCTGCATAGAGCCTCCGGCAGGAGGCGTCTGGACCCCCTAGGTTAAGCAAGAGCTGCTTGAAGGCCGCCCCAGTCCGATCCAGTTTGAGACCCAGACGGAAATGCTCCTCGAAATTCCATCGGCTGTCGAGGACGAGTCCCAGGTACTTCATCGTCGACTCGATGCCGATGTGAACTCCTTCTACCATTATTTAGGAACCCGGGGTAGGTGCGTTCCGAAGGCCGTGTAAGCAGATGGCCTAGGCCTTGTGCAGTACCATCTCGAGTCCCAATTGACTTGCCTATTGACTTCTAATAAAATATAGGGATGGACTTCAAGCAATACCCAAATTGTCATCAGTTTTCTTTGAAATGTCTCAAATACCGCCAACGAATCTTTAATCGCACAATGAATGGACATGTTGAAACTATAAGGGTTCATTTTTAGGAAGCCTAAAACAGATTTTACGAAAATATTTACATGATATTAGATTCAGAAATTGGTACTTACAGGTTTCATATACGTGAAACAATAGAATGCTTAATTTTTTCAAGCTTGCTGTTTTAATTAAACCTATTTTAGACACTCAGTCATGTATATATTTGTTCATCTTACAAATATTTGTGAAGTTAAATAAAAAAACTCACCAAACGCCGATTGACAAAACAC
This sequence comes from Mythimna pallens, assembly GCA_961205895.1. Classification (NCBI taxonomy): domain Eukaryota; kingdom Metazoa; phylum Arthropoda; class Insecta; order Lepidoptera; family Noctuidae; genus Mythimna; species Mythimna pallens. Next base: position 15,829,951 of record OY540834.1, read on the forward strand.
GAAAACTGTGCACACCAACAACAGAGATATTTTCAAAAACATGATTCCTTCTTGAAGTACTACCACAGATAACGCTAGAACTCGCAGATTTGATTATATATAACATCCACAAAATAAACTAACACGTGAAGTGGATACAAGTAAAAAAAAAATAACCCAAGGTCAATGCTGAGTAATTCTTAACATAAGACATTAATAAAATACAATTGAGTGGACTTGATAACCATCCAGAGGAAAGAATAAAAAAAAAAACAGAATGAAACAATGTTGAGTTTATGTAAATAGGAACTATTATACTTTTTTTTTTCTTCTTCCTAGAGTACCTACATCCGAATCAAACCTTAATCATATTAAAATTTTGGCTTGTCTATACTTATAAACTAATAAGTAATCCTAAATTAACAAATGTCTGAAATTTCTTTATGAACAATGAGTCCAATAGCAGTTTTTTTGTTGTAACAATATTTATACAGGGTGTCTTTGACATCAATGCACAAACGAATACTATGGTGGAATTTTTCATTGGTTTTTTACTATTTAAAAAAAAAAAAAATTTGTATAATTGTTATTCTAATATTTTTAGTGAAAAAAATTAATGGACTACTTTTAACATTAAAAATGTCATCGGGGTTTGTTGATTTTATACAGTTTAAATTTAAAATAGAACACTTTTCTTTTTTAATTTGAAAAAAGTTGACGAAAAATTCCAACACTGGGGGTCTAGAATAATATACTGGATCCGTGGTAATCATTTGTGCGTCGATGTCAAAAACAACGTGTTCATACATCAGCGTCCTCAAATCTTACGACTGTTCTCTCTCCCCACCAACTGTATTCCCACGTTGTCGTCGTGGTGGGGCTTGTGTGTCTCAATGATCTTGAGGGCTTTGCCGGTAGAGCTACTCATGCCGGAAGGCCTCAAGTGAGAGACCAGACCAAGAGGAATACACACAGGGCGGAGCCCAGGAAACTGGACTGCCGCGGAGGGTTCGCCTCAGGTACGTGTCTGCTTAGCAGACATGACCTTGATGGCGAACGAGTCTATTGGGGACCCCACCCCATTGCCAAAAAGGCGAAGCTGAGTTCAGCAAAAAATATGAGTGCGACTGATAAAAATATAACTACCCCAGGAGGGTACCTGCTTGCAGGAGAATCCCTCCCCGAGCAGAGCTCGGGCTGCCCCTCGTATTCTGGGGGGGGCAATCACCGCACCGGTCCTTCGGACCCTCTACCGTCTTCTGTAGACGCATCGAGCCAGGGTGGCTCACCTATCGGTGCCGCAGAGTCCCTGGGATCCACTCCCAGCACGTCTGCGGCGCCGATGGACAACGAACAGGCCGGAAGACGCTTTGGCCTGAGAGAGGTGAGCGCGGATGAGCAGTCAGACTCCGATACTGCTTCTGCGCTCAGTCTGGGGCACATGGAGGTGGTGGAGCTCACTTCCAGGAGAAACGAATTCCTCAAGCGCCCCGCTCGCCCCGGCGATGGCCGGGGGTCATCCTCCGGTGACGATGAGCTGAGGCCTTCGGCCCGCAAAATTCCCACCTCAAGTCGGGGGGCGGGTCGAAAGGTAGGAAAGGGGAGAGGGCTCACCACCCAGGATCGATCCTTGCAGATCGCCAAGGAGGGGCGCCACTATGGGAAGTCTAGCCACGAGGTTAATGTCTCGGGGTCATCCGACGGTGAACCGGGCACCGAGGGCTGCTCCACCCAAGAGCTGCCCAAAAAATTCATGGAGGTCGTGGCGGCGGTGATAAGGGGTGTGGCCTTAAAGAGGGTGAAAGCCTCAAAAGACAAGGCCATACCCGAGGCCATAGCCTCAATTAGCGCCGCAGCGGTGGAGGCCATTAGAGAGTTGCGGGTAGAGGTCGCTCGCCAGGCGGCCAGCATAAAGACTCTCCGAAAGGAGAACGAGAGCCTCCGGTCAAACCAGACCGGGCTCCGAGGAGTAGCCAAAGGGGGCCACACACAGTCCCAGCTTGAGACGGAGAACCAAGTGCTGGGTCTGGTGCGGCAGGAGCTAGCTGCCTTCCGGCAGCAGCAGCAACAGCTGCAACAGCAGTTTCAGAAGCATGTCCAGCAGCAATTCTCCGTGCTGGAGGGAATAGTGCTGCGCCCCCCACTTGCGGCCTCCGGCCAGCGGAAGGCGACGTCTTACGCCACCGCCACTGCGGCCCCGGCTGCTGGGCCTAAACCGGGACCATCGGGGCAAGCCAAGCGCGGAACCGCATTATCGGAACCCGTGAGGTCGACTCCGGTGGTGGCGAGGCAGAAGAAGCCTGACCCTCCCAGGAAAGGCAAGGCGGCGGAAGTCCCAGCCACGGTGGGGAACCGGCCACCTCCCCTTCTTCATCCTGTCGAATCTCCGGCCGACGCCGAATGGCAAGTGGTCGGAGAGAGGAAAAAAGCGGGCAAGGTGGCAAGGGCGGCCAAGAAGCGCGAAAGGCACCGGCAGCACAAAAAGAGGGCCCTCACGGCTAGGCTTCGCGCCCCGACATCCGCAGCTGTAGTGATCACACTACAGCCAAGTGCGGAAAAGAAGGGCGTGACCTACAATGAGGTGTTGACCAAAGCGAAGCGGGCGGTGGACCTCACCGAGTTTGGCATCGCCGGGGGCTTCCGTATGAGGACCACTGCAACCGGGGGCCGCATGCTGGAGGTTCCTGGTGCGAACAGCGGCCCTACCGCAGACGCTCTGGCGGAAAAGATCAGAGCGTCCCTAGGTGCAGAGGTGGCCAGAGTGTCCAGGCCCACGAAGTGCATTGATATGCGCATTATGGGCCTGGACGACTCCGTGACAGAGGACGAGGTAGTGGCCGCCATTGTCAGGGCGGGAAGGTGTTCTGACGACCAGGTGCGGGCAGGCACTATCCGTGCTGACAGCACGGGCATGCGAACCGTAACGGTGAGCTGCCCCGTGTCGGCGGCCAAGGCCATAACTGGAGAGGGCCGAAGGCTCCTGGTGGGCTGGGTGTCTGCGCAGGTGAAGTTGCTGGAGCCCAAACCTCTGAGGTGCTTCCGTTGCCAGGTGGGCCACCATGCGGGGGTCCACTGCACCTCGGAGGTAGACCGAAGCGACCACTGCTTCCAGTGTGGTCGGCCCGGTCACAAAGCCGTAGCCTGCAACGCCGGGCCACACTGTTACGTGTGTGCAGCGGCTGGCAAGCCTGCCGACCACCGGGCTGGGAGCAGGAACTGCGTTCCCCCCACCAAGGGCAGGGGTAAGGCCAAGAGGCCCTCTCCTATCACCGCCGTCACCACCACCGCTGCTGCTGCTGCTGCCACCGCCACAGCTACCGCCGCAACTGCCGCGACAGGGCCCTCACAGGGAGCTCGGGAGGAGACTGTAATGGACTGCCAATAATTGCTCCATTACGTCTCTTGAACTCCGCCGTAGACGGTCCCAAGCCCGGTTGAGAAAGGAGGAGGGTTGGCTGAGAGGAGACCTAGCCAGCCGCAAAAGGTCAACGTCGAGTATCGGGCGACGGTCAATTAACCCGATCTTAAAGACCAGGCCTAACAAGCCGGTCACATTGTATGTAGGTAGGAAATGACCTAATACAACCCGCAACTCTGAAGATAGGTACCACAGAACCGGGGGTCTTGGCTTAATCGCCCGGGCCATGAGGTAGTAACCCTCTATAAAAAGTCTCCAATCCTAAGGTGGGCCACGCGCCGATAGGATGAATGGCTTGCGGATGGCAAGTCTCTAGCGCCAACCTCGACGGACCTGGCAAACGTCGTTGTATGATGCCTTCCTGAGGGAATAGGCGTCACCCCTCAGGCGACTTTATCATCGACCTCACTCGTGGGAATAGAATGATGAATGAAATACAAATAAAAACAAAAACTAACCCAAATAACATGATACAGCAAACCTTAAACAGAAGTATGTTCTCAAGACAAAGAACTATGTCAACACCATCAATCCTTCTGACAATGTGTGACGAACAAAATTCTACCAGCAAAACAAATGTAGAAGGTGAAAAAATTGTAACGGATATACAACCGAATACATTCGAGAACCAGAATAATGAGAATGACAACTGGCAAAAGGACAGAACTCCCTTCAGGAGATATAAAAGGAAAGAAACAAGCCCAATACATATTGATACCAACAAGAATAAAAAAAACTGCCCCGAGATAGCGATACCAACTCACAATAGTTTTGATTTACTGGAAGACGAGCAACTGCAGGACGTAAGCAAGAATAAAAAAGAGTACGTACCTAAGCCAGAACCCATCTTTGTGACAGGAGTAATAAACATTACATCATTAAAGGATGTGCTGAATAAGTTCGTCGAAACTTCATTATATACTATGACTACTCTCAGATCAGGACATGTAATTAAAATAATGCCAAAAGACATACAAACCTACAAGTGCATTAGAGAAAATTTTATTTCCAGTAATATAGCACACTATACTTATCAGCTAAAAAGCGAAAGAGCCTACAGAGTCATACTACGTGGCCTCCACTCATCGGAAGACACTAAACAAATTGCCAAAGAAATTACTGAACTGGGTCACGAAGTTAGACAAGTAGTCAACGTGCTTCACCGAGCTTCAAAAGATCCTCTACCAATGTTTTATGTGGACTTAGAGCCAAAACACAATAACAAAGACATATTTAGTGTGAAAAATATAAATAACTTGAAAGTCACATTTGAAGCCCCATACAAAAAAAGTAGCAAGGAAATACTGCAATGCAAAAGGTGCCAGAGATTCGGACATACAAAAAACCAGTGCTACAGACCCTTTAGGTGCGTCAAGTGTGGGGAAGAACATCCTACAACGACCTGCAAAAAAAGACCAGATACCGAGGCCACCTGTGCTAACTGCCTGGAAAAACACCCTGCTAGCTACAAAGGATGTAAAACATACAAACAATATAAAGAAAAAATATTAAAAATTACACCAAAGGCCAAAGAAAAACAACAGGTGACAGACTCGTCTGACAAAGTCGTAAAGATCAACACATACTATACTCCAAGAGATAACATCACAAATAAGACATATGCACAAGTAGCCAAGACACAAACTAAAACAGCAAAACAGGCGGAAAGCTGCACAGACATCCAGAACATTGCCCAATTACTAGAAACTATGCTTGAAAAGGTCCAGCAGACAATGATGGCTGTAATGGAAAATATGATGGACAAAATGCTAAATAGCATTGTTCAGCTAGTCAGCAGTCTTTCCAAAAAATGATTGGACGCAACTTCCGCGTAATAACTTGGAACGCCAACGGCTTGACGGAAAGACGTCAAGAATTAGAAGTCTTCTTAGAAACAGAACTGATAGATATAGCCTTAATATCTGAGACAAGGTTTACAGCTAAATCTCATGTAGTATTCAAAAATTACACGATACACACAACAAATCATCCATCTGGGAACAGTCATGGAGGAACAGCAATTGTTATCAAAAACAATATAAAACACTATCCCCTGGAGGAATTTCGCACTGAAAAAATACAGGCAACCTCTGTAAAGCTCACAGACAACCATGCCGAATTGATTATATCTGCAGTTTATTGCCCTCCTAAACACATAATATCGGAGGGAGAATTTCAATTTTTTTTTGGTAAAATGGGGTCCAGATTTATTTGTGGTGGAGACTGGAACGCCAAGCATACACACTGGGGTTCCCGACTTATTAATCCAAGAGGTAGACAACTCCTACGAGTAGCAGATAGAATAAAGCTTGACTGGCTTTCCAATAGCGAACCTACTTACTGGCCAGCTGACAAAAACAAGATTCCTGATCTGCTGGACTTTTTTATTACAAAAAATGTTGACAGGAACTTTACAAAAATGGAATCATGTGTCGACTTAAGCTCGGACCACACTCCAGTTGTTCTCAACATCAATACAACGGTGACACTAAGTGAGCCCCCCACACGAATATACCATCCGAAAAACACAAACTGGGAAATATACAGAAGTGTCATAGACACAGAAGTAAAGCTACATAAAAAGATCCTAACGGTCGAAGACCTAGAAAACGCCGTCGAGGAATTAAATATTATTATTCATAAAGCCGCTAACAAAGGAACGTCTGAAAGCAAAGGAAACCCCCTGAAACACAATGTCTACCCTAAAAATATTAAAGACAAAATAAAAGAAAAAAGAAAACTTAGAAAAAATTGGCAAATCACTAGGTACCCGAGAGACAAAGCTTTATTTAATAAATGCTCGGTAGAGTTAAAAAACCTCATAGAAATGTTTAATAACAACAATTTGCAGAACTATCTATCAAGATTATCACCCTCAATAGATACAAATTATTCACTGTGGAAAGCAACCAAAACGTCAAAGAAACCTAAAGCTCAAATAACCCCTATTAAGGACAAGATGGGAGGGTGGGCAAGATCAAATCAGGAGAAAGCCAATGCTTTTGCTGATCATCTAAGTGCTGTCTTTCAACCATTCCCAGAGTCTGATCAGGAACACACAACAGAAGTGAAAGAGTTCCTTGATACACCTCTGCAAATGTGTCTGCCGTTGAAATGCGTAAGTCCTAAAGAAATTTTAAAAGAAATAAAACATCTCAAGGAAGGAAAAGCACCAGGCTACGATCTTGTCGACGCAACCCTCTTAAAACAACTACCACACAAGGGAATTATGAGTCTAGTTAAGATATTCAATGCCAGCATTCGGCTTGAACACTTCCCAGGACAATGGAAAATTGCTCAAGTCGTAATGGTACCTAAACCTGGCAAACCACCACAAGAAAGAACTTCGTATAGACCTATAAGCCTCCTACCTGTAATTGGTAAACTAATGGAAAAAATCCTTTTAAAAAGAATGAAAGAGCACCTAAAAAACATAATACCCAGCCACCAGTTTGGATACCGAGAAGAACACGGTACAGTTGAACAGGTACATCGCATCATTGACGTTATCAGTGGATGCCTGGAAAACCGATTGTACTGCTCTGCTGCTTTCTTGGACATAAGTCAGGCCTTTGACAAAGTCTGGCACGATGGACTGGCATATAAACTTAAAAAATTACTTCCACACTCATTCTACCACATGCTCCTATCTTACCTGAACCGAAGAAGCTTTCAAGTTAAATGTGATAGTGAATGTTCTGTTCTATATGAAATACGCTCAGGTGTCCCTCAGGGTAGCATACTGGGACCGGTACTATACCTGATCTACACTGCCGATCTTCCAACTAATGGGGATACAGTCACTGCAACCTATGCCGACGACACTGCGATCCTGTCAGTACATTCCAAAGCAGAAACCGCTTCATATCAACTACAAAACCATCTGAACGAAATGGAGAAGTGGTTCAAACAGTGGAGAATAAAAGCAAACCAAACCAAGTCCACCCATGTAACTTTCACACTTAGAAAAGAAACCTGCCCACCAGTAAAATTAAACAACGAAGTCATCCCACAAGAAGACCATGCAAAATACCTGGGACTATACTTGGATCAGAGATTGACTTGGCAGAAGCATATCTGGACCAAGCGCAAACAACTTGACAGCAAACTCCGCAGCATATATTGGTTAACCGGTCGCTACTCCCGCCTAAGCAACGAGAGTAAAATGATGGTCTACAAAGCCATCATTAAGCCCATCTGGACATATGGTATTCAACTATGGGGCACAGCAAGCAATAGCAACATTGACATTTTAGAAAGGTTTCAAAGCAAAGCATTGCGAAACATCTTCAATATACCCCAAAGTATAAGCAACAAATATATGTACCTAGACCTGAAAATACGAACGGTAAAGCAAGAAATCAGCCAACATAGCCTGAGATATCAGAAAAGACTCGCACAACACACAAATGAGCTGGCACTGGCACTGAGTGGTACAGGAGGACAACAGCACACGAGGTTGAGGAGATGTGACATCCCTAGTCTCAGCGCCAGATTCGCATAGGGAGATGAGAGCTACCCTGAAACCGCTCTCATCTAATACAAATAAACATAAACGGACTAAAGTCGGTCAACCCAGTGGCTTATTGTTCTAGGACAGATTGCCATGGTGCAGAAAAGAACAAAAAAAAAAAAAAAAAAAAAAAAATTACGTCTCCTCCAGGCGAATATCAACCACTGCGTCCCCGCTCAGGATCTGTTGCTTCAGAGCATGGCGCAGTGGTCGATTAATATCGCTGTGGTCACCGAGCCGTACTATGTCCCACCCAGGGCTGGCTGGGTGCAGGACCTGAACGGCTCGGTGACATTAATTTCGTCGGCCGCCGCCGGTACCCCTTCCCTCGAGGGCGTCAAGAGAGGACGGGGTTGCGTGGCAGCACGGTTCGGGGACATTGCTGTGGTAGGTGTATACCTCTCCCCGAACCGAACTCTCGCCGATCTTCACAACTCCCTTATGGAGTTGAGCATCGTCGTCGCCGAGTTTCAATCCCTCCCCGTGGTTGTCTGCGGGGACTTCAATGCCAAGAACTTGGCTTGGGGTTCCCGGTATACAGACACACGGGGCCGGATGGTGGAGGACTGGGCTCTGGAGGCAGGCCTGGTCGTCCTAAATCGGGGTTCTGTCCCCACGTGCGTGCGGATGCAGGGCGAGTCCGTGGTAGACATATCGTTCGCCAGCTCCGCTCTGTCTCCGCGCGTCGTCGACTGGCGCGTTATGGAGGGGGTGGAGACGTACTCAGACCATCGGTACATCCGGTTTGACGTCTCCGCCCAGACCTCGACCGCGCCGGTCCGACAGAACCAGTGTGGTCCGCGGTGGGCACTGAAGCAGCTGGACCGGGAGCTCCTCCTGGAAGCCGCGATTGTACAGGCCTGGGTGCCAGCACCAGACAGGCCTGTCGATATTGATGTCGAGGCAGAGTGGTTCCGGGAGGCCATGACGGAAATCTGCGACGTGGCAATGCCCCGAGTCCGGCCAGGACGTGCCCGGCGTCAGGTGTACTGGTGGTCGCCGGAGATCGCGGAACTGCGCAAGGCATGCGTTGACGCCCGGCGCCGGTACACCAGACACCGAAGGCGCCGCATCCGCCCGCCAGATGCGGAGGCTATAGAGGCGGAGCTATACGAGGGATACAGGGCGGCGAAGCGCACCCTCCGAGCGGAAATACGGCGGGCCAAATTAGAGGCCCGCGACGTGTGGCTGGGGACTCTGAACGGAGACCCGTGGGGACGCCCCTACAAAATGGTGCGGGATAAGCTCCGCGCCTGGGCTCCCCCGCTGACACAGAGCCTCCGGCCCCAGCTCGTGGAGGGTGTGGTGAACGCTCTGTTCCCTTCAGGAGGGGAGCATTCTTCCCCGTCTATGGCTCCGCCCGCCGCAGTGTCTGACGTGGACCACGACGGCGACGACGACGTTACTCCGGAGGTGACCGAGGTAGAGATGAGAGTGGCGGTACGAAGGCTAAACGCCAAAAATACCGCCCCAGGACCCGATGGCTTGCCTGGGAAAGCCTGGGTCCTGGCCATGGAGGAACTCGGGCCTCGACTAAGAGGGCTGTTTAGCGCATGTTTGGAGAGGGGCCAGTTCCCACTTCGTTGGAAGACCGGGAAACTGGTCCTTATAGCGAAGCCGGGGCGCACTGCGGACTCTCCGTCCGCATACCGGCCCATAGTGCTGCTCGACGAGGTGGGCAAGCTCTTTGAAAGAGTAATTGCAGACCGCCTCGTCGCGCATTTAGCGCGGGTGGGGCCGGATCTTTCGGACAGCCAGTTTGGTTTCCGCAGGGGGCGCTCCACGGTGGACGCCATCATGCGCGTGCGGGCCCTCACGACGGGGGATGCGGTGTCCCGGGGCAAGGTCGTAGTGGTGGTGTCCTTGGACATCACTAACGCCTTCAACTCCCTGCCCTGGAGTAGCATTACGAGGGCACTTCGGTATCACCAGGTGCCCGACTACCTCCGTCGTCTGATCGAGGCCTACCTGAAGGACAGGTCTATCACCTACCCTGGTCACGAGGGGGAGTGGAGACGGCGAGAGATGTCGTGCGGTGTTCCGCAGGGATCGGTACTAGGACCGCCCTTGTGGAACATCGGGTACGACTACGTGTTGCGCGGTGACCTCCCCGACGGGGTCAGCGTGGTCTGTTACGCAGACGACACGCTGGTCCTGGCGCAGGGGGAGTCACACCAGGCGGCGGTCGAACTAGCGACACGTGGGGTTGCGACAGTCGCGGATAGGATCCAAGAATTGGGACTCGAAGTGGCACTGCACAAGTCCGAGGCCATGTGTTTTCATGGTCCTCGGAACGCACCACCACCGGGTTCCCAAATAACGGTAGGAGGGGTTCGCATCGACGTCGGGTCGACGATGAAGTACCTGGGACTTGTCCTCGACAGTCGGTGGAACTTTGTGGAGCACTTTCGACGTCTGACTCCCAAACTAGAACGGACCGGGGCTGCCCTAAAGCGGCTCCTACCCAACCTTGGGGGTCCAGACGCCTCCTGCCGTAGGCTCTACGCGGGAATTGTTCGGTCCATGGCCCTTTACGGGGCGCCGATGTGGGCGCCGTCACTGCAAAGGCGACCGGCGGCCATACTGAACGCTTGCCAGAGGGTCATGGCCATCCGGATGATACGGGGATACCGCACGATTTCCCGCGAGGCGGCGAGCCTTCTCGCTGGCCAGCCACCATTGGATTTGGAGGCAACAGTTCTTGCACGCATGCACGATTTGCGCGTGGAGATGCAACGCCGGGGCGAAACTCCGCTGCCACGCCAAGTCGCGGCATGGCGGACAGAGTTCCGGCGGGATCTAATGGTGGAATGGCGACGGCGACTGTCGCAACCCAGTGCTGGGCACGCTACAATAATGGCGGTTAGTCACCTCTTTGAGGAGTGGCTGGAGCGGCAACACGGCATCCTCACCTACCGCATGACGCAGGTCCTCACCGGACATGGCAAGTTCGGGAGGTTCCTGCATCGCATTCAGGCGGAAGCAACGCCCGAGTGTCATCATTGTGTGGACCACCCAGAAGACACGGTGGAGCATACGGTGGAGGTGTGCCCCGCTTGGGCGGAGCACCGCCGTGTCCTCGTGGAGGCAATTGGCGGCAGCGACCTTTCACGTCGGGCCTTGGTTCAGGCTATGGTCCGGAGCGAGGAGGAATGGCAGGCGGTCGCCTCCTTCTGCGAAGCAGTAATGTTAGCGAAGGAGGAGGCTGCACGCGTGAGGGAACGAAGGTCCTCACGCCCTAGCCGACGTAATTCCGACCCCGACTACCAGCCACGGTAGACGCGGGCTTGCGGACGTCGAGCACTGGGTAGCTCGCCGTCCGGCTGTTCGGTAATTAACCGCACCGAGCCCAGTCGTTAACAGCGCGTAGTGATCCTCGCGCTCCTCAAAGAGATGTCAGCAAACCGTAGGGGCCCAGTGGGGCCGATGCCCGCTAGCTAGGACCGCGGAGAATTTCTGAAAGGGCAACCCGTAGTCCTAGTACGCAAAGGGTAATTGAAGGACACAGGTGTGGTTTTAGTCAGTAAAAGTCTGACACGCCCTCGCGCTCCACCCAGAGCGCGAGAAGTCATTTGGATGATTTCCCACCTTAAAAAAAAAAAAAAAAAAAAAAAAAACGACTGTTCTCTCTAAAGACTCTAGAATTCATACCTTTATCTCTCTTTTAACATGCAAAGGTAGTGTATAAAAAAATATCCCGTATTGTCGCAGGTACTCGATTTTTGAAAAAAAAAAAAACAAATTTTAGCGGTGTATTTTTTTTTTAGATTTTACAACACCCGATATTGTGATTACAGCACAAAATACTAGAAATATTCTGTTGCATTATCTATATCAAAAACGAAGCATATCATGGCCCCTTTGTCATATATTTTTTTAAATTTTTTTTTTTGTTGAATTGTTTGATTTACATAAATTTATACATTAAGGGCTTAATCTAGAGATAAAGGTACAAAATTGTATTCTACCTGAACTTGGTATAAAACCTGTATTTCAATATGTTAATAAATATAACTAAAATTCTTTAAACAAAAAGTAAATAACTTATGAGCAATTATATTAGTACAAAAGAAATAGAAAATGACGGCGCTTTACTTCTTAACCCGGTCAACATAGACATGCAAGATTTATATAATTCGCACACAGTTAAAAATTGGTACGAATGTTCGGAACAACGTTATAAATAAAATGTCAAAAGTCCCCATCGAAAAAAAAGTATTTAAGGTCAAAATCGGGGAAAAAAGGTTTATTGCATGTTTCAGCCAAACGATAAGTTTTATCATAAAAGTACATTAGTCAAAATTGTAGATCATGCAATTATAAGTATGAATCTACAAAAATATTTCTTTTTCTGAGAGTTATCGTTTCTAACATAATATATCAATTCAAAAGTTGATAACATTGTATTTCGCACAAGTAGGAACACCCCGTATATACATAACTGAAGTAGTGATAGAAATAAAACATATTTTTGCGTCCCGTGATAGTGTACTCGTGTTTATTGTTAATATGTACCCGACTGTGCCAAAAGTGGGATTATTTTTCGAATGTATGTATGTATATTTCTTTGGCACGTCCTAGAGCCTAAACGGCTTAATGGATGTTAAGTTCAGAGTTTTTTTTTATCTTTTTTTATTGAAGGGATTTCCGTATACTAATGCGACGAGGTCAATTCCATCGTACCTACTATTATACTTTAATCACAAAATAACATTACGTACTTTCTGAAATCTATGAAGGAATTTAAAACTTTTGCTGCACTACAATTAGGTTTGGTTATTTTTTTTTTCTGTGAGAAAATCATCCAACGACATCCCCCGCTCTTGGGCAGAGCGGTAGAACGTGTCAGCATAGCATAGCATAGTCGGCCTTATAATATTCCCACTGTTGGGACTCAGGCCGTGTCAGACTTTTATTTATTTATTTAAACTTCATTTACACTAGTGGTAAAACACACTCCTGTGCCTTCGTTGCTTTTCATATCAAGGCCGAGTCTTCCTTTCAGAAGCAGACCTTTGGCCCCAGTAGGCTTCGACCCTGCTGGGCCCCTACGGTTTTGCTGACATCTCCTTGAGGCGCGCTTGAAACCGTACGCGCCGTCGATGACTTGGGCTCGGTCCGGACAGTTACCGGACGATCGGACGAAGATGCCATTAAAAACTCCTACGTTTCTCTTGTCTTTGTATCGGACATATTCTACTAACACATTCTGTACGTCTTTTTCCTTTTTCCCACACACCTCACAGTTAGGGGAGTTTTTTTTTTTTTTTTAGGTGGGAAAATCATCTTATGACAAATCTCGCTCTTGGGCGGAGCGAGAGATAGTGTCAGACTTTTACTGACTAAAAACCCACTCCTGTTCCTTCTTTGCCTTCGTCCCAGGGCCCCGGGTTTCGCTTTCACACTACCCATGGCCCCAGTAGGCTTCGACCCTGCTGGGCCCCTACGATTTGCTGACATCTCCCTGAGGCGCGCGTGGAACAATACGCGCCGTCAACGACTTAGGCTCGGTCCGTATGGTTACCGGACGATCGGACGGCGAGCCACCCATTGCTCGCCGTCCGCAAGCCCGCGCCTACGGTGGCCGGAAATCGGGATCGGAATCCCGGCGGCGGTTGAGGCGTGAGGACCCTTGCCTCACGCGATCGGCCGCCTCCTTTGCTAGCATTACTGCTTCGCAGAAGGAGGCGACCGCCTGCCACTCCTCCTCGCTCCGAACCATGGCCTGTACCAAGGCCCGGCGCGAGAGGTCGCCGCCGCCGATCGCCCCCACGAGGACACGGCGTTGCTCTGCCCAAGTGGGGCACACCTCCACCGTGTGCTCCACCGTGTCCTCCGGGCGTTCCACACAGTGGCGACACCCGGGCGTGTCTTCCGCACGAATCCGGTGCAGGAACTTTCCGAACTTACCATGTTCGGTGAGAACCTGCGTCATGCGGAAGGTGAGGACGCCGTGAGGTCTTTCCAACCACGCCTCAAAGAGGGGACTTACCGCCATAATTGTGGCGTGCCCAACAGTTAGGGGAGTCAGTTTTTCGTAAGCAAAGTTATTTAGTGGAATGTAACCTGACCGCAACCGATGCGCACCAACAATTTGAGAGCGACTCAATTTTGAATCAAAGAACCAAGGTATATGAGAAGGCTCACACTGTATAACACACTGTGTATCCCAGATTCCTTTAAATTTTGATCTCTCATTAAAATGCTCCTTCTAACAGAAATAATTAATTTTTCAAAATAATTCATTAAAAAAAAAAAAAACAATATTGAAACCCGGTAGTATTCCAACAAAATTTGGAGAGTAATTGCTTATAATTTACTATAGTCTTAAACTTCTATAGCTCTTTGTGCCGTTGCCCTCTTACCTGATCGATCTTTGTAGATAACCTAAGGGTCTACTTTTCAGGTACATTTACCTTGCCATCATTGTCTCTGCAATCAACGGCGATGGCAGCGTCAACGCCTCGTTTTTCAACGTTAAATTCAGTCAGTATAGGTAATAGTTCAACCAAACCAAAAAAATAATGTCCTGCTAATAGGTATTACAGAATTAACAAATACGTCAAAAAGGGGTCAAAAACAACTAACTAATTATAATTATGAAGTCTCATCAACACCTAATATAAATTTTATATGGAATTTCACTATTCAAAAGTGCCTGTAGTTGGTCTATTTGAAATAAATGTTTCTGATCTTTTAAAATATGAATACAATATAAAATGTGTTTTATTTAACCTTTTTGATTTTGGTTACTGTATTCATTATTCCACGGCTTCGAAGCTAACTAACATTTAATTATTTCGGTATGTATGCTAATCCAGGTCATTATCTAACATTATGCCAAACATCAACTTAATGATTTGAGCATCAGGTTAAGTAGAAGTAAGGAACATCCAACAAAACTTTCGCATTTTTTTATCAGTCTGATTAAGACAAAGGCAGCACAGTAAGTTTACATACAGTAAGTTTAAAATATACTTCCAAACTTACTAACGTAATAAAGTACACATCTTAATTTTTTTTTTTTTGTATAATCTTTTTTACCAACATTTATCGATGTTGTTTTGCTGAGGTCGACATCACTAGTTTTAGTACCGTAAACTCTCGCTACGACTGACAGCGCCAAAATGGTGAATACCAAACAGGCACAAAAGCACTTTGACAACCACCAGTCCAGTGTGATAAATAGTAGAAGTCAGTACTTTAGTTAAATGTATTCTTTTGTTACAAGGAGTAGGTGGATAGACAAAAATGGTCTTCATATGTCAATCATGTGATAACCAAGATCGAAACAAAAATGTACGGAGTCGACAGTCATGTAGAAAATATGTTAGAGCAGTTTATTATTGACGTATCTGCAGAAAATTCATCAGAAGGAAGTGATGACGATAGTTTTTAACATTACAAGAATTGCATAATAAAATTCTATCTAAATTTAATTTAATGTTATGTTTAATGCATAATATATACTATTACAACATTGTTTTATTGTTATTTATTTATGAAAATATAATATAACGCGAACAGAAAATTTTGTTACAAATATACTAAGTACGGAAATTTAAATCATAAAATAATAATTTAATTTTCTCTACAGTAAATTTTAAAAGTATTCAATATGAACGGGCCCTAACAATTTCAAAACAAGACCAAAGGCTCTGTTAATATCGGTAATGTACGAAAGACATAGGGTACTTAATATTCGTTTGTTAAAAAAAACAGGCTATAATCATATTACGTCTTTTAAGGAAATAATATACAAAAAAATTATATTTTTACGAAAAAAAAAACTTCTGCGTTCAACGTTTTACTGTTTTTTACAGCTCTAGTTACAACTATTAAAAATACGAAAACACTCAAAATAATTTTACACTGTTATTTCTTTTTGTTTGTTTTTTTTTTTTTGTTAAATGTATTTTAATTTCACACCTTTTGGTTGTGACATACTTATAGCCAGAGTACTGCCTATCTTCCACCTTCCAGCTCCAGCATCGGATCAGTTCTATGGAAGATGCCTTATAGCAAAGTTTATCTTATAACATTCTAATAAACCCAAACAAGGCTACATTGATAAATTACAGAGTTCCGGTGCCTACTTTCTGGCTGCATCATCATCATCAGATCAGTTCGATGGTACCATTTTCAACAAAACTATTCAGAACTATTTACCTATTTAATGGTATTGTGATAGTTGCTTTACTATCTTTATTGTGATATCTATGTGACAGTGAGGTTCCATTGGTTATTTCTGGTATTTTTCATCAGTTACACTTGATCAAATGTTACTTTTTAACCCTAGATGCACGAGTTCTTGATGAAAATACCAAAATCACTATTGGTTGCTTATAATATTGAGGACTTCACTCACTTCCTCATGGATCTCATCATCAGAACTGGATTTTGAGAAAAAATGGGACCGATCTGGAAGCATATCATTTGAAAATACAACTGAATAGAGAACCTCCTCTTTTTTGACTTTGATAAAATTTGGCCTGTTTTTTTTTGGCACAATAAAAAATAGCCTTGCAAACACCACAATTAAAATAACTCCAAGTGGATGGAGGGTTCCAAAAAGTTCATTTGGCTTCATACTTACTTTGTGTAATGTAGTAATGCGGTAATGCGGTTCTCTATAATAATATCACTTGACTTGACCACTATCTCACCTAATGAGAATCGTCGATCATATAGTCGACGATTGAGCACGCTTACATAGAAGTAACCTATTCACTCTTAAATTAAAATTTGAAGCTCAAGGAAGGATATAGGTTACTTTTTATCTGGCTTCTGGAATCGATTTAGTGTCTGGAAAACCGATATTCACGCGGACGAAGTCGTCAGCAAAAGTTAATGTATACTAGAAATTACCTAGGTAATCTAATAAATATTACAGTATTCCTGTACAAAAAGTTTTGGCAACTTTTTTTTTCGGTCTGAAAATCATCCAATGACATCCCCCACTGTGACAGACTTTTCCTGACTAAAAACCCACTTCTGTTCCTTCATTGCCTTTCATACCAGGGCCGAGTCTTCCTTTAAGACCCTTGTAGACCCTTGGCCTCAGAGAAAGAGTAAAGCGTCGCTTTTACAACTTTTTACTCTCTTATAGACGACTAACTGCTCTAACAATGTTTAAGGCGCCTTTTACGCAAATATGCATGAGTGGGTTGACTATGTTAAAGAAGTAACCATTTTAGTTTACTTATCTTATAGAACCAGCCCCTAACCAACCTATTGCAGGACAGAAGCTCTTTCCATACGTTATCTTGACGAACAACTACCGCAGACATATTATGAAGGACGGGACGGTTGACGTGTGTCGGGCATGCCATCGTCCGGGTGAGTCCATCAGACATATTATCTCTGGTTGTTCTCTGGCTAACGGCGAGTACTTGCATAGGCATAACCAAGTAGCCAGGATTATTCACCAGCAACTTGCTTTAAAATACAACCTAGTGGATTCTGAGGTACAGTACTAAAGGTGTGTGCCCGACCCAGTTCTTGAAAATGACCATGTCACGTTGTACTGGGATCGGTCTATCATTACTGACCGGACTATTGTAGCCAATAAGCCGGATATAGTGGTGGTAGACCGATTAGCGCGCCGCGCAGTGATAGTCGACGTCACCATCCCGCATGACGAGAATCTCGTGAAAGCTGAGAAAGAGAAACGAATCAAATATCTCGACTTAGCACACGAGGTTGTCGACATGTGGAATGTGGACTCGACTATCACTGTGCCGGTTGTCGTGACCGCCAATGGTCTTATAGCCAAAAGCTTCGACGACCATCTGTCGAAGCTGTCGTTGCGCGGTTGGATCAAGGGCCTGATACAGAAGGCAGTACTCCTTGACACGGCTCGCATTGTGAGGAGGTTTCTGTCTCTGGAGCCCTAACCACCAGTAGCTTGGACCCTGTTCCCGACACCGGCGGACAACTATTTTTTATATTTTTAATTGTTTTTTTATATTTTTAAATGTTTTTTTTATCGTGTTTTTTTTAAAAGAAATATTTAAAAATGTAAATGTTACGTATATAAAATTAATAAATGCAATAATAAGCATTTGAAGGACGGTACGGTTGACATCTGTTAGGCATGCCACCGGTCCGGGGAATCAATCTAACTTACAAGTTATAAACATTATTTAGGGAAAATATGCGCCACGTCCTCGCAACACAGCCGAGCACTCAGCATAGTGCCGAGGTCACATAGGTATATAATACGAAGAGCCTACAGCGCTAGTTTTCAACGTAAGCAATGCTGGTGTCTGATTTTCTGGTTTATCCGCACGACTTTCAAAGATTTACAAATTATATACCCAGACCCAACGGTTTAATGTGCTTTCCGAGACACGAATATTGATATGTTCAGATGTTGACCCGTCCACAGACTGATTTAGCTAAGCAATGCTTAACTTGGAAGATTGACCATCATCATCATCTTCCACGCAATTCCGCTATCGCACCATCTTTTTTTTCTTTCATTCTATCCTGTCACCCTTTACGCTATCACTAACTTCCTTTTCTTTCATATCACTCCTCACACAATCCATTTTTTTTCCTCCTTCCTCTCCTCCCTCCATCTAAATATATATATTTATAACTGTTTTAGTAACATGCGTTTTATGCCTTCTCTTCATTATGACCATATGAAGACAAACTATTTTTCTTTCAACTTTTCAGTCACTGGCGCCACTTTCAAAATTGCTCTAATATATTCATTTCTAACTTTATCCACTCTCGTCGTACCATACATCCATCTCCACATTTTCATATAAAGATCGACTGATGGGGTTAAAAGTTGATTTGATTCTCATACGGATTAGAAACCCTTAGAAACCTTGGATTACCTTAGTTACTTAAGAACCGAAATGGTCTAAAATAAGTAAATGGCCATATAAAGTCATCGGTGCTGTAGAGACTTTCATCAGGACCTCTTTAGATGGTTTAAGAACGATTGACATTGAAAGAGTGATTTTTAGTAACATTTATTAATTTTTAATAATAATCTAAAAGAGTATTTTTATAGGAATAAATCCTACACTATACTACAACGTGTTATTTTCTTTACTTACTGTCTTTCTTTCTAAAAACCTTTTTACTATCTCCGATCCCTACAATATACACCATAGTCTTTGATCTCTACTCCTTGCACGCATGCACGATCTGCGCGTGGAGATGCAACGCCGGAGCGAAACTCCGCTGCCGCGGCAAGTTGCGGCATGGCGGGAAGAACTCCGGCGGGATATCATGGTGGAATGGCGACAGCGACTGTCGCAACCCAGTGCTGGGCACGCTACAATTATGGCGGTAAGTCCCCTCTTTGAGGAGTGGCTGGAAAGACCACATGGCGTCCTTACCTACCGCATGACGCAGGTCCTCACCGGACATGGTAAGTTCGGGAGGTTCCTGCACCGAATTCGTGCGGAAGACACGCCCGGGTGTCGTCACTGTGTGGAACGCCCGGAGGACCCGGTGGAGCACATGGTGGAGGTGTGCCCCGCTTGGGCAGAGCAACGCCGTGTCTTCGTGAGGGTAATCGGCGGCGGCGATCTCTCGCGCCGGGCCTTGGTACAGGCCATGGTCCGAAGCGAGGAGGAGTGGCAGGCGGTCGCCTCCTTCTGCGAAGCAGTAATGCTAGCAAAGGAGGCGGCCGATCGCGTGAGGGAACGGCCTTCCTCGCGCCCTAACCACCGCCGGGATTCCGATCCCGATTTCCAGCCACCGTAGGCGCGTGCTTGGGGACGGCGAGCAATGGGTGGCTCGCCGTTCGATCGTCCGGTAACCGTCCGGACCGAGCTCAAGTTGTCGACGGCGCGCAGTGTTCCACGCGCGTCTGAAGGAGATGTCAGCGAAACCGTAGAGGCCCAGCAGGGTCGAAGCCTACTACTGGGGCCACGGATAGTGTGAAAGCGAAGCCCGGGGCCCCGGGATGAAGGCAAAGAGGGAACAGGAGTGGGTTTTTAGTCAGTAAAAGTCTGACACTATCTCTCGCTCCACCCAAGAGCGGGATTTGTCATTAGATGATTTTCCCACCTTAAAAAAAAGTCTTTGACAAAACATTATATATATATATATATTCATACCACAAACATTGTATCTACTAAAACTATCACCAGTGAACTGTAAAAAAATCACTAATTTCCTTTCAATTAATGAGACCTAATAAATTAGTATCGTGATTAAAACCATCATAATTTAAAGTCTTATCATAATTATAATTCATTTAATTTTTTCTTTTTTACTGTGTCTCATATTTATCATTCTTTAAAAATAGACAGACTACTTAGCAACGCATTTACGTAATTAGTTTTTCAGTGGTAAAATAGTATTAAAAGATTTTAACAATGTATGTATGATAATAAATAAAGAACAATAGCTTTAATTAAATTCAAATTCTTTATAAAACAATAAACTAGGAAAAATATAACATATTTTATAATTGTGTCAAAATAGAATATTTGTAATTATTACGCAATATCATTTGTATATAAAAAAAATATTATTGAATGCTTATTTCTCTATCCCATCTGTAAACTTTTTGTCAATTTTGTAGGTACTCATACATTAGGGTCGACATCGAGATCAACTACATGCAGTTTAAAGCCAGTATTTTAGACAAAGGTACTGTTTTAGGTTGACAGGTGGAGAACTTCAAGTGGCTATAAGTCTACCTATGCATCATGCTCATAATACGTTGTACATCAAGCGTATAAATAAGTAAGTATTACGACACCCCTTTTTATGACTGGTTGTCGAAGTTTTTAACTTTTTTTGTGATGGAAAATCATATAATGACTTCTCCCGCCCTAGGGAGTAGCAGGGCACTCTTCAGACTTGCTGACTAAAACCACACCTATGTTCCTTCAGTTGCCCTTTGCGTCTCAGGACCATGAGTAACCCTTTCAGGCTAGAGTGAATAGGCTCTTAATAAACTAGTGCGCCTCACCATCAATGATTGCATCACTGCTTACCATCAGGTGGGGTCGCAGTTAAGCTCTAGTTTATATCAATTAAAAAAAAAAAAGTCAACCCCCAGTAAGCTTCGTCCCTGCTGGGCCCCTACGGTTTGCTTGTGGTCGAGGTCGCGGTATCGACAGCTGGGGCGTGAGGATGTCTGTTCCATCACGCGGCCATTTTCTTCGCTAGCATTACTGCTTCGTAGTAGGAGGCGACCACTGTCCATTCCCCCTCGCATCGGACCATGGCCTGTACCAGGGCCTGGCGCCAGAGGTCACCGCCGCCAATCGAAGGAGCTTGTGACCATGAGATCCTTCGATTGGTGGCGGTGGTGTTATTATTTATTTATTTAACCAAATAATAACTTCACACGGATTGATTTCCAAGGTTTTTTAAATAACTTTTGCTGGGGTTGGTCTGAGGATTTTTATATATTAAATAATTCGTAATCATCTTCTTCCAATGCGAACCCATAACAAATTTTGAGTGTGAACCTCTAATTCTATGTACTTGTCATCCACTCGTTCCGAGTGTTTCGGGACGTTCCTGTTTCAATTACAGCGGGCAGAACTGACCGCACTATGCAGATCATCCCAAGGTTACGGTGCATATCTGCGCGTGGGTGGAGTATCACCGCGTCTTTGTGGAATCGATCGCGGGTGGCGTCCTGTTGTACCCGGCCGTAGTTTAAGCCATGGTTTAGAGCAAGATCGAATGAGAAGTAGGCACCTCTTTCTGCGTAACAGTAACGCGAGTGGAGGAAGGCACATACCCATGCCCCAGTCGCCGTAAAAGACGCCACATGCGTCGGGAGATTTAAGGCGATTCCCGGCAACCGTAAGTGTGGGTTTGCGGATGGCAAGTCATGGGTTACCGTTCGATAAAAACTAACCCTGGGTCATCAACGCGTTGTGGTTCTACGCACACTTCAATAAACTGTCAGCAGAATTGACAAGTTCACTAAGGTCGATTGCCGAATGGTTATTGTGGCTCTGGAACACATCGGTTAACTGAAGGAACACAGATGGTTTATAAGTAAAAGTCTGAGACTACATTTTGCTCTACCTAGAGCGCGAGGAGTCATTTGATGATTTGTTCAGTCTGTATTCTCGAAAAATATCAATTTTTAAATATTCTTTTCATTAAATAATTTTAAGTTATAAATAATTTAAGGTCGGTGCTAAGTTAGGGTTAGCACCTGATGATTACAGGTGCATGGATTTAGTGAGAAATGAGTATATTAGGAGAAGTTTGAAAGTGACGCCAGTGACTGAAAAGTTGAAACGAAATCGTTTGTCTTGGTATGGTCATGTGAAGAGGAGGGATGAAACGCATGTTACTAAAAGAGTTATGAGTTTACATGTGGATGGATGGAGAGGGAGAGGGAGAGGGAGACCAAAGAAAAGATGGATGGATTGTGTGATGAGTGATATGAAAGAAAAGGAAGTTAGTGATAGTATGACGAGTGACAGGGCAGAATAGAAGAAAAAAACGTGTTGCGCCGACCCCAAATAACACGGGACAAGGGCAGGAAGATGATGATGATGACCTGATGATTACAGATGTTTACTAATATAGACGCTAGTCTCCCACAAAGACTCACAATGTACGCATTGATATTATTTGACTTGTTTTTGTATCTTATGTAATTTACACATTTATTATTTGTGTACCTTTCTGTAGAGTGAAAAAAATATATTATTCCCTTTATTCTTTTTCTACACATATGAGTCACATTTTTATTTATTTTTTTAACAAAAGCGTATAAAAAAATAAAATATAAAATTAGTAACTCACCGGCATTAAGTATAATCTACAGGTCTACGCTAGATGAGCCGAGCACGAGTGGAGTACGAGCCGATCTCAAATTCGTGTAGTGATAGCAACCGAGTCTAGAGGAGCTGAGATGTAACTTTACCGGTGGTTAGGGCTCCTAAAAAAGGAATCTCTTAACAATGCGCGCCATGTCCAGTAGTACTGCTTTCTGGATTAAGCCCTTGGTCTAACTGCTCAATGAAAAACTCCTCAGTTGCTGGTTTCGACCAGTTTTTTGCTGTTAAACCATTGACCGTCACGAGTATTGGTACAATAACAGCTATATGCACTTCCTCCATGTCGACAACCTCGCAAGCCAAGTCAAGATACTAGTTGTTTTATTTTTCTGAGCTTTCATGAGCTTATTGTCATAATAGACCGCTATATCAATAGTCGTTGTGCGATACTCTAGTCGATGTATCACCACTATATGAGGTTTATTGGCAACAATAATTCTGTCAGTAATGATAGATCAATCCCAATACAACGTGTCAAAACTGGGTAGGGTGTATACCTAGTATTACTTCTGATTGCACCAGATTGTATTTAAAAGCAAGTTGCTCGTAGATAATGCTGCCTATAAAGTTACGTCTAAGCAAATAGTCTCCGTAATTGTGTGTCGGATTGATTCCTTAGGTCGGTGGCATGTCCCACAGATGTCAACGGTATACCGTCCTTCAAAATATACTTTCGATAGTTGTTCGTTATCATAACTTCGTCCATAATCACACAGACAAAACCTTCGGTTTCCCCGAAGAAGTCACTAAACAGCAGCTAGGATACGAATTATTGTTTCCTTATTATTGTTATTTCCCCGAAAAAAATCCGTATATGATTAGATGGAAATATAGCCAATATTTCCTACTAGTCATATCCACTACCATTTATTTTTGTCAAGCAACACTAGACAGGTTCTCTTCTCCTGCAGTTATGTCTTCAGCTATTTTTAGGTACCTACAGGCTCCTCATGTCATCACGTTGTGAGTCATGCATGTCCGGGTTGAGTCATTTACTCTACCAAGTCATGAATGATGAATTAAAATTTAAAAACAAAGCATAATAGGACTATCACAAAGATAAACTAAATTCACTGAATTTAATGAATAATTTAAAAAAATATTGTTACATACCTACTTCCTAATAAAAACAATTGTTTGAAAAAATAATAAAGAATCTCTAGGGTTACTCAGAGGTCGATGAGAAACTATTGAAAATATTAATATACAATAATATTAATATATATATATTATTTTTTTTTACACATGTTATTATCCGTCTATTTAATTGGTTTATAAAGAAATATAAGACCGGTTTACTAAAGACAATAATGATGATATATTAAGGTCTAACATGAGCCCTTGGGTTGCCATCTAGGTTGGTTTGTTATAATATTAAAAACAAATAAGTTGCCCCAAAATCAGTAGCACAATCATCAGAATTTAGGCTTTGATGTGAGTTTATGACAATATTATTATTATTATTCACTACATACACTGACCTTGATATTTTAAGCAGATATCTTCTCAAATTAGTGCATATATATACCGCTTGTATTGCATAAAATACGATTACACATTAATACATAGTTTATTTTTAGCCAGTATTGTTCACCAAAATTACAACACGGTATATCATTTTAGAACTATAATCATTTATTATATTATTACTGTTCTTATTTGCTATAGTCAAATCTTGATTTCTATAAAAAAATATTGTTATTTTTTAAGTAAAATGCATAGTATCCACTTGTTAAGTAGCACTCATATTTTATATTTTATAATTTTTAATTCAGTGAATGGTATAAAATGGCATTGTCAGTTAAATCAAACCTGTAAATTTTTGTAAGAGATTATTTTATGTTTCTACGGAACCAAGTATAGTTAAATACGTAAAATAATATATGCATGATCGTCCGCATTAAAGTATATAAGTTGAGTTACTTGCGGTTAATCAACATTAGATAGCTTAGTTCAACAGTCTCTTATTAAGTAGTATATACAATAAAAAGTACCAAAATGTTGCAATTGAACGTCATTTTGTTAGCCAGTGCAATCTTTGCTTTTTGCGACTCATTAGCAATTCGTAAGTATATCAGTATTATAAGTAACTCGGTGCTGTTAATAGAAAATTATATATATCTCTTAAATAAATCCTGCACCTAATCCTTCAGGAAATATAGGCAGTCTAACGTGTCTTTTTTAAAATAGTGTTCAAAGTTCTGATCAATTGATGTTATAAAAAATGCTGATTGTAAATACAGAGTGTATTTAATATCGACGCACAAACGAATACCATGGATCCAGTACATGATTTTCGACCCTCCAGTGGTGGAATTTTTCGTCGGTTTTTTTCGACATTTTTTTTTTAATCTTTACGTTTTTTTTTAAATTTAAACTGTATAAAATCTTTATTCTAACATTTTAGTGAAAAAAAGATGAAAATGTCGTCGAGATTGATTAGAATAACGATTTTATCCACCCCGATGACTTTTCAATAAATTATTTATTTTTTTTACTAAATATATCATCGGAATTGGTTAGAATAACGATTTTACACAGTTTAAATTTAAAAAAGCTGAACTTTTAAAAATTTAAACTGTAAATTATTTTAAAAAAAATAGGAAAAAGCCGACGAAAATTTCCACTACTAGGGGGTCCAGAATTATGTACTGGATCCATGGTATTCGTTTGCATCGATGTCAAAGACACCGTGTTTATTAACAATCACTTTGGTACTTTATTTTGGTCATTCTTGCTAGGTTATTGTTTTATTTTTTTACATATCTTTTTTTTAATACAAACTTTAGTCAAAATTCCTGTGGCATTAATTAATGTGTCGTTATTGAACAGAAATGTTATTTATATCATTTTTAAATGAAGCTAGATAAATTTATAAACAACCAACTTTTCAAACGGTTTCACTTACCTTCCGGAAAAATGCAGAAATGGCAATTACACTCAACACTAGCTTTTAGCCTTTTTATCAATGAATTTCCGCTATAAGATCATTATATTGAGAGCATTAATTTTCTAAATGTAAACAAATAATTACATATTCTAATATTAATGGTAAAGTTATTTAAATAAAAATCTGTAAGTAATATCAATATTTTATATTTCAGTTGACAAAATAAACAAAAAATGTGCGACTAGTG
Source organism: Mythimna pallens (assembly GCA_961205895.1). NCBI lineage: Eukaryota > Metazoa > Arthropoda > Insecta > Lepidoptera > Noctuidae > Mythimna > Mythimna pallens. The sequence goes on from OY540834.1 coordinate 15,855,790, forward strand.
ACGACCAATGTGTGATAGGTTTATACAAGAGTTTAGTACATGAAGCAGCAGATAATGGCATCCCGGAGTTGGATGTACCTAAAGCAGATCCGTTGGTCATGACAAATATGGAAGTCGTAGCTCTCGGAATGATAAAACTTACAATAAAGGAAGGAGAAGCTAAAGGTTTCAAGAACTGCGAACCAACTGAAGCAAAGTAATTTTTTTTTAATTTCTTTTTTTCATATAATTATTAGGAAAATACCTTATAAAATTGGTATTATAAGGAAATCTGATGGATAACAATTATGATGACTTCCTTAGTTATGCTAAGGAAGTTATATGTGTCAGTGCAACATGTTTTGTTTATTCATATTACTATAAATAGTCTTCATCACTTTTCTGCTTATCTCATTTTTCATATTATTCATAGTTTCTTTTATATTATATCATATTTATGATATTAAATGTTGACAACTACGTTAATTATTATTCTAATTCGTTTTATTATCTACAATACATCACTAAAATACTTCCATTTTATAAGGATTGATTTAGCAACTCAAAGGCATACAGTCAGCTTCTCTTGTGATCGTATTGCTGTTGAAAGCACCTACAAGATAGAATCCACTCCAACTCTCTTGGCACTTATTGGTGGCATCAACGTTCACGGTGAAGGAGCAGGAGGAGTCGTTCTTGGTAAGCATTTAGAAGATAATTCAATCAATGTACCGAATGAAAAAGACACATATCAACTTGCTGATTCTCATTGAGAGAAATCAAAGTTTTTTGTCTAAATATGGAACCCACTGGCATAAAAGCAGTGCAGTGTAGTATCAAAGTCATGGATATTAACTTCATTGATCTTTTGTTTCCAGAACAAGTTACTTTATCTTTCGATTTTGGGTTCGAACTAAAGAAACTTGATGATGGAGAAATATATATCCAGATCAAACCTGATGATATTGAAGAGAATTTCGAGGTTAAAGGAAAAGCAACGGTTCATGCTGACAACATACTTGTCGGAAAACAGGAAATTAGTGAGTACTAGTCGTTTTTTTAACGTATTACTTGAGTAATCCTATTAATTGATTCAATATGTAAAAACGGATATATTTGTCGATGAATTCGTTACAAGCGTCATTCTTAGCTGTGTTCTGCTCACTATTGAGTAGAATCTTCCTTTTCTCTACCATGTCCAGAATCGGCATAACTTTTGTGTGTTTGTGAATGTTTATGAAATTAAAACATAAAATAATTTTCTTCAGGCGCTGTGGTGGTTAACATTTTCAACGAGAACTGGGAATTCTTCACAAATCATTTTGGAAAGACTGTCATTGATAATGCAACAGGAATGTTCATAGAACATGCTCAGAAATTGTTAAACAAAATTCCAGTTAAGGAGTTGTTCACTGATGATTTATCTTCTTACGTTAAGTAAACTAAGATAGAGCGTTATTTAACCAACGATTATACTTATAGCGTAATAAATTCAAAGAAGGATAATGTAAAGAAAATAATATATAAAAGAGTAATCTCGTTACAAAAAATTCTGGTATGTCAAAATTACCTGTTTAAATTACAGAAATCAAAAAGTAAGAATTCCTTTATAACTATGTTTCTTATTTACATCTTTTTTCTGTATTTTTTTATTATTATTATTTTATTTGTTGGTTTGACAATAAAACATGTTGATTTTTCATAAATCGTTAAATTTTTACTTTATTTCGTACAACCAAATCATTTTAACCTTTAAAATATCTATAGATACACTAGATCAAAGTATTGATTATGTTTATGATTGTTTGCTTTTCTAAATCCTTATCCTTGTCCTTTTTTTCATTTTTGTTTAACCGTGAGTTACAGTAAAACTTTATATACCGAGTTTAGGGTTGACTAATGATCAACTAATAAAATTAATTCCAACATATAGACAAGAATTTACAAAACTTTCTGTTACATTTAGATGAATTAAGAGATTTGATGAATCATGGTTAAAATTACATACCTCAATATATCGTTTTAATAAAAATCAACTAAATGTATATCCAAAAAAATTACCAAAAAGTACTCGACTTACGACGAAAACAGCATAATTATATAGCATAGCATATTCAGGGGTACATTACATAAATACGAGAACATTTATTCCGAAAGTCACAAATACGAATTTCCTGGGCCTTGGTACAGGCCATGGTCCGGAGCGAGGAAGAGTGGCAGGCGGTCGCCTCCTTCTGCGAAGCTGTAATGCTAGCAAAGGAGGCGGCCGATCGCGTAAGGCAACGGTCCTCACGCCCCAACCGCCGCCGGGATTCTGATCCCGATTTCCGGCCACCGTAGGCGCGGGCTTGCGGACGGCGAGCAATGGGTGGCTCGCCGTTCGATCGTCCGGTAACCGTCCGGACCAAGCCCAAGTCGTCGACGGCGCGTACTGTTCCACGCGCGCCTCAAGGAGATGTCAGCAAATCGTAGGGGCCCAACAGGGTCGAAGCCTACTGGGGCCACGGGTAGTGTGAAAGTGAAATCGGGGCCCTGGGACGAATGCAAAAAAGGAACGGGAGTGGGTTTTTAGTCAGTAAAAGTCTGACACTATTTCTCGCTCCGCCCAAGAGCGGGATATGTCATAAGATGATTCTCCCACCTAAAAAAAAAAAAATAAGAATTTCAAAATACCGATTTTCATCATTCCGAATGGTTCAAAATTCCGAATATAACAACTCCGACTTATCATTACTCCTATTTTTATAATTCCTAAATTTCAATTTCCCTAACGTTTATAATTACTATTATCAAAATACCGAGTTTCAATAGATCGAATAACAAAAATTCCGACTTAATGATAATTCGAAGCATTAAAAATACGAATTCCAATTATTAAAATACCGATTAATACAATTACGAAATAATAACGCCTTGTAAAACGGTATAGCAAAACAAATAAACACATAATTGCTCGTCAGAGAGAAGTGTAATATTATGTATAGATTTTTCTTTATGTTTAGTATGAGGGGGTAAAATTAAAAAACTAATGACAGATGCGTTTTCCCACTCATAATTGCATAGATTGTTTACAGTTATTATCCTTGTGTATATATATCCCATAAAGTAACAAAGTAATTAATTAGAAATAATACTGCTTGTTTTACCATATATTGTGCAATTAAAATATTTTGTTTCTCTGGTCACAATTCTTACCTAACGTAACCTAAATGATTCACCAACAATAAAGGGGATCTGGCACTTGGCTGCCGCTACCGCGGCACTACCGCGGCACTACTGCTCGCTTAGCTTGCTCGCCTTCGCGCTTTATTAGTTATAGTTCTAACCTAACCTAACCTAAGTGATTCATCAATAATACAGGGGATTTGCAGCATGCAAGCAAGCATGCAAGCAAGCATGCAAGCAAGCATGCAGCGTGCAAGCAGACGTGCAGCATGCAAGCAAGCATGCGACATGCAAGCAAGCATGCAACATGCAAGCAGGCATGCAGCATGAAAGCAGGCATGCAAGCAGGCATGCAGCATGCAAGCAGGAATGCAACATGCAGCAAGCATTGTTTCTGTCACGGTTCCGGCGCTGCGGGGTTTGGGCGGCCCCACGCGAGCTTATCGTCGCAGATGGTTTTAACGCTCACCACCGCAGCTTCGGCTTGGCTGTCCGGGCCGCGGCGGCGGACCTTCAAACCACCTGCTCCTCAGCTCGCGGGCCGACAAGACTGCGTGAAGTCGGTTTTGCAGCGATTCGTTTCCGTCACTAAATTTTGTAACACAACATGTGGACTTTTAGTTTATTCCAAGCATTGAAAATCGGAATATCGTTTTTCGGACCGAGAACCCTTCAAGCATTTGATTCTTCGAAAGTATGAAAATCGGAAAACTAACAAATCATTTTTACGACTTTCGGTAAAATAAATTCCGTGATTTTTAATAATAGACATTATAATTCTTAGGTATTATGAAATTCGAACTTTTGAAAATCGGAACATCGAGATTCGGAATAAAATATTTCGGAGTATTTGGGTGTTCCCCATATTCAGCCTTATAATATTTCCAGTGCTGGGACTCAGGCCTCCTCTCTAGAAGAGGGAATGGGCCATAATCCACCACGTGGGCCCGGTGTGGGTTGGTGGATGTCACATTAAAATTTTTGGAAATTTTGGTTCTAGGACATGCCGGTTTCTTCACGATGTTTTCCTTCACCGTTTTGAGAGCAGTGGTGATGAAATAAATTACACAAAGTAATGCGCCTGGCTGGGTTTGAACCCGCGACCTAAAACTTGTAAGAGCGGGGCCGTTACCACTCGGTCACCGCTCTTTGAAAAGACAGAAAAGTGCAAAATAAGTTTCAAGTTTGAAAGTGGGTTTCTGGTATTGGTTTTTTCGTTTTTTTAACAGCGACTTTCGAACTTGAAAGTTATTTCAAAATTTTTAGCTTTTTTTTTTAACGGTTTTTATTTTTTGTTAAAAACTTTTTTTAACTTATAGATTGCAGTATCTATATATATCTTCTATATTTACATATAATAAAACAGTAAAATTGTGGACCGTTGGTATTAGTTGGCGCAAAAACTACTGAACCAATCCAGTTCAAATTTTGCACAGATATTCCTTATAAGCTGGTTCAACTGTTAGGCTAAAATTTATCACGCTATTTGCTATTGGGGGTGAGCAATATTCCAAAATGCCGTTATTGAACGACAATTGCCGTGAGTTCGATCCTCAGGTACAGTTAATATTTTTGTGATTATATTGGTGTTTTTTTTTGTACATAATATAGAATGATATTACCAGAACAATAATAAAATGGCTATTTAAAAATTGTATATTAGTGTATTTTCAAATTGCCATCGACATTTTTCTTCGATATTTTTTTAAATATTTTAGTAAAAACCAATAAAAACTCTTATTAAAATGGAACCGGCGGGGTCAGAAATGGAAAATCATCACGCTATTTTGTACAAGCAGCCAAGCAGATAATCATGACTTTGTGTATTTAAGAACGGCTATTTTGACCAGTTTTCTGCAAGGACCGTGAACCAAGTGGTTTCCCGACGGATTCGCGTTTCCGATGTTGCGAGTTCAAACCTCACAATATTTTTTTTGTACTTACAGTTAAAAAAAAAAACATTATTTTATCTTATTTTTTGTAATAAAACGGCTTTGTTTCATCGCAATCGGTTGACTATATCGAAAGATATAGGTGTGAATTCAAAGTTTTCTATAATTAAAATATGACACCACACGCAATTTAGATACTCGCAACGCCATCTAAAGACTCAAAGTAGAAATAATGATGACAGTGACAGTTGAACTTCATAATCAATTTAATAGAAGGCATTGCGTATTTTACGTAATTTTCTGAGTGGCGGAAGAATGACCATCGTCCACGTTTGCAGACAGTTCTACAAAGGCGAAAAAAGTAAATACCTATTATGTATTTAATTATTGACTTTAAAATAACACGGTCAAATTTTCGGAAGGGGTTATATAATACCTTGCGTTGGAAGGCCCTCAGGTGGACCAATGATCTGGTGAGGGTCGCGGGAATTCGATGAATGGACCGGTCATTATGGCGACACTTGGGGATATGTCCAACAGTGGAAGTCTTTTGGCTGAAATGATAATGATGATGATGGTACCTTTTTTTTTTTTGTTTAAGGGTGGAAATCATCCAATGACTTCTCCCGCTCTGGTTAGAGCGGAACGGCGTGTCAATATTTTACTGACTAAAACTACACCTGTGTCCTTCAGTTGCCCTTTGCGACATATCTTTGAGGAGCGCATGGATCACTACGCGCTTTTGACGACTGGGTTCGGTCCGCTCAACTAACGGACGGCCGGACGGCTAGTTACCCATTGCTCGACGTCCGCAAGCCCACGTCTACCGTGGCTGGTAGTCGAGGTCGGAATCTCGGCTCGGCGTGAGGACGTTCATTCCCTCACGCGTGCGGCCTCCTTCTTCACTAAGGTTCCGGCTTTGCAGAAGGAGGCGACCGCCTGCCATTCCTCCTCGCACTGGACCATAGCCCGGAACCAGGGCCCGGTGCAAGAGGTCACTGATGCCGATTGCCTCCACAAGGACACGGCAGTGCTCCGCCCTTGCAGGGCACATTTCCACTGTATGCTCCACTGTGTTCTCTGGTAAGATGGCACCTTGCGGCCTAATAATGGCATGTTTTATTATTTGCAGTCACTGCTTCATATAAAACGGGGTCGAATGTGTTTTTCTGATCACAGTTCGACAACGTATGATGTATCTCAGATTCCTTGCAGCCTTACGTCGACATCTGGACGTTACCTACTTGCAGTAAGTGGTGACCAAAACTGGAACAACCCTCTGAGGGAGGCCAGTCTCAGGGATAACACTAATCGGCTGCTACATTTGTTTACTGTAATTTTATTGTTTTATGGATAAACAAGCTGAGAATTGTTATGGGTGTTTTGAATGGTTTCTGTTCCGGATTCGGTTTGAAGTACCCTGATATTACCATTTTGCGAATCGCCCGGAGGACCTGGTATATAGCATGTGGTGGAGGTCTATCCAGTTTGGGTAAACCACCGTGTCTTCATAGAAAGAGGCAATCGGCGTTAGTAATTTCTCGGTTTGGCCATCAATATGCGAGTTCGATTGGACGGGGAAACACGCGCTCAAGATTTCGGCGAAATTCATTCAAAAGTTAGAGACTCATCATAGGGTAGTTCCCACTATGGAAAAAAAAAACATTTGTCTGATATAAGGGGACGTCAGTTAAATACACAACAAAAAATCCTAGGTACACAACTAGGACACTACACACTAGGAACAAGTTATTGTAACGCCCAAAATGATCAAGCTGCAACAATCAATGCAAGCATGCTCTCGCAAATTCTTCATAAGTAGGTAGGTACTGTTGTGGAGGAAGATAGTTGATGATGATGGTAGTTTTTGGATTCACTTAAGGCTTTGCACTATCAATGCACGTTATCCAGCTGAAGATCGGTGTCCCGATTATGCTCTTTCGTTTATCTCTAACAAAGCTGTCTAACTGCTTAAACTCTTTAGTAAAAACATTATTGAGGTGAAAATTGTTCTGGGAGGTAACTCTTTCAAACTATCTCGCCGCCCTAGCAGATATCGGTCCTAGAGGGCCCTATCCATTTGCTGACGTCTCTTTGAGTCGCGCGATTCAGGATTGCTTTGACCAGACGGCCGGACGGCACCACCGTAATCCCGTGTTTGCGATGGCTGGGAATCGCCTTGCGGCTTTCAACACCCGGAGCGTCACTTGCAACGAGAGCTGAGGAGTCAAGATGTCTTATCCCTCATAGTTTCATCTACTTTCTCCGATCGTAGTGCTTCACTGAAGGAGGCTACGGGTTGTCATTTTCTCCACCAATCGCCTTCATGAGGACACGGTTTTTTTTAAGGAGGAAATCATCAAAATGACTTCTCGTGCTCTGGGTGAAGTGGGAGGGCGTGTCAGACTTTTACTGACTAAAACCACACCTGTATCCTTCAATTACCCTTTGCATTCTAGGACTATGGGTTTCCCTTTCAGAAATTCTCCGCGGTCCTAGCTAGCGGGCATCGGCCCTGCTGGGCCTATACGGTTTGCTGACATCTCTTTGAGGAGCGCGAGGATCACTACGCGCTGTTGACGACTGGGCTCGATCCGGTTAATTACCGAACAACCGGACGGCGAGCTACCCATTGCCCGACGTCCGCAAGCCCGCGTCTACCGTGGCTGGTAGTCGGGGTCGGAAATACGGTGGTAGTCACTCTTCAAAGACACGCATTACCGCTTCGATCGTGGCGTGCTCACAGTGGCGAGGGGTTAAAATCATACAATGTTGTTTTACCAGAACATAAACCAGAAACCACCCATACATACTCTTTCTATTCATTGACGTTCATACATCTGGATCTGGACGAATACATAACATGGTTCCTGAAGGTAATTTACATTTTTACCTTTAACCGCTTTATGTTATAGTACAATAAATAATTGCGATGCTTTCGGAATGAATTGCAAGCACAGAATGATTGTACGGGTTTACGAACTTAACGCGGACGAAGTCGCGGGCAACAGCTAGAATATATATAAAATAAATGCGTGCAAGTTGTAAATTAATGAACATATAGAACACACACAATTTTTGTAAAAAAATCAGGCTTCCAATCAGAATTATCCTGAATAGTTTCGAGACAAGAATGGTACGGTTGTGCTTTTTGTTCGACTTGGTGGGGGCACAGTGCCATCAAAATTTAAATTTCAGGATAATTTTACTTTTCGGGCTTTGCCGGTTAAATTAATTAAAATTAAAATTAAATTTCAAACTTGTGTATCTTCTATAAGTAGGTACCATAGAGTTTTGATGATCGAAAAATGAGTAAATATCAAAATTAAGGAACTTTGATATGAAATAGTTCTTAAATATGTATGCAAATTGGTTATAGGTCTAAAATACACTTGATGGCAGAAAATTAACGCTTCCAGTTTCACCCACAACAAAGTTACAAGATGTCGAAAATGTCCTGATTGGCTTCGAGAAAGGGATGGTAAGGCTGTGCTTTTTACCCGACTTGGTGGGTGCACCGCTATGCCTCCAGATTAGTAAATACTTCTTTGGATTACCTTATGTAGGTAGGGAAAGACTTTTTGAACTGTATGGTCTTAAGCCTATTATTAACACTGAAACTTTTAATAAGTTTGTTGCTACATATTCAAAAATGTTTAAAAAATCTTGTAAGGCAGCTAAGGCCTTATACATTAGCAACAAAGTTAAATCAGCAGATAATAAAATAAAAACTGTTTGGAAAATCATAAATAATGAAACCAACAGGAACAAAATACATAACAATGTTTACACATTGAAGACTCATCATGGTGTTATTAGCGATAATAATAATAATAATAATAATAATAATAATGTCTCTTTTTCAGGACTTGGAACCAACCGTGAACGTCTCGGCCCAACGATTGTCGGATCAGGTGCGGGTTATCCAACGCAACCACAGGTTGGACGACGCTGCACTTGATCGGCTGCGCTCAGAGGTACTGAGCAACCAAATCGTCTCAACATCTACACAAACACAGACCGCGGTAACGCCGACTACTAACGCAATCTCGCCGCGGTCCAATCATAATAACGATGATGCAGATGATGCAGATGATAGGGTTGTCACAGTAAGTAGCCAGTGCAACGATCGACTGAGGAGCGCACTGGAGGATGCGCTTCGCGAATACAGATCAACTCCGACTGAGCTTAGACCCCGTTTGCCAAGGTTACCCATGCACAAAAAAAATAGGGCGCTGGTGTGTGCTTTGGACTCGCCGCTTAAGAACATCTTTGAAAGTAGCGAGAACCTCGTTGATACGCACTCAATCCTGTATTGTGGGGCTGCTGCGGCATGTCGTTTAGCCAACATCAAGTTTCCTAACTCAGATGGAACTATTCGACCAAAGCCTGCTGCACCAGTCTGGCAGTGCAGGATCGAGAAGCGTATCGACGGGGCCAGGGTACTCATCGGCAAACTACACTGCTTCAGGGAGGGTAATACACGACCACGAGTGATGCGCTTTGTGAGGCGGGCGTTTTTGGGGACTGGTGTCAGCCCTCAAGAATACATGTCTCGTGTCACAGAGCGCATCGACTTCCTGAAGCAGAAAGTTTGTGCATGGGCGAGCCGCATTCGCCAGTATAAGCGGCGGGTTGATCGGTACTCGCAGAATCGCATGTTTCAGAGCGATGAGAGGTGGGTGTATAGAGCTTGGGAGCGACCTGAACATAGTGTGATTGACGTGCCCCGCCCGGATGATGCTACCACGAATGCATTCTGGCGTAGCATTTGGTCGGTGCCCGTCTGTCACACTGAGGGTGGCTGGATGCGTGATGTCGAGCGCGTGTGCGTAGCTGTACCAGAAATGGAAAAAGTTATAATTACTCCACTAGACGTAGCCAGAGCAGTTCGTCCGTTGCCTAATTGGAAATCTCCAGGTACGGACGGACTGCACAATTTTTGGTTAAAATGGTACAGCAGCTCACACGCGCCTCTGGCATCGCAATTCCAGTCATCTTTAGATTCTAGGTCGCTACCTCAGTTTCTAACAACTGGTATCACCCACCTGCTCCATAAGACAGGTAGTCCCACGGAACCCAAGAATTATAGGCCGATTACATGTTTGTCGACGGTCTATAAACTTCTTACATCCATTCTGAGAGCAAAAAATAATGTACATATAGAGAAAAATTTGATAATGTCTGCCTCTCAGAACGGGTGTAGGAATGGGTCCCGTGGTACTAAGGAGCTACTCCTCATTGACATGGCCATAAGCCAACAGGTTCGTCGATCCCGCAAGGATCTGTCGACATGCTGGGTAGATTATAAGAAGGCCTATGACTCTGTTCCCCATACATGGCTCATGAGGGTGCTGGAGTTGTATAAAATAGATGCAACTCTACTCACCTTCCTTGAGTCATGTATGAGGCAATGGAAAACAGTCCTTTGCTATCCAGGATGTCGACCGATCCAAGGGAATGATGAACCAATATGGATTAAACGGGGAATATTTCAGGGCGACAGTTTGAGTCCACTGTGGTTTTGCTTAGCCCTGAATCCTCTAAGCACGTTGCTGGAGAATTCAGGTCTAGGCTATCGGTTGAGAAGAGGTGGTCAGGTCCTATCTCACCTTCTTTACATGGATGATTTGAAACTTCTTGCCCACAACAATTTGCAACTGATGAAACTACTGAAGGTAACTGAAACTTTCAGTAGTGCCATTAGGATGGAATTTGGTGTGGACAAATGTGCAGTCATGCATGTAAAGCGAGGGGAGATTGTGGAATCCGAGGGAATTCAACTCTCGGATTCCATACAACTTAGAACCCTCTCCTCGACCGAAACATATAAGTATTTGGGTATGTCGGAAGCGTTGGGCATTAACGTTGCTGACATGAAACAAACATTGAAGGAGCGTTTCTTTGGCCGCCTGAAGAAGGTTCTAAACAGCCTTCTGTCAGGTGGAAATAAGGTACGCGCCTTCAATGGTTGGGTCATGCCGGTTTTAATGTACTCTTTCGGCATACTCAAATGGACTCAGACCGAGCTAGACGCTCTGGATAGACGGGTCCGTACATTGCTGACCGCAAATCGGATGCATCACCCACGATCATCGGTGATGAGACTGTACATCCCGCGGAAGTGTGGAGGTCGAGGTTTTTTGAACGCAAAGACTCTACACAACCGTGAGGTGTGCAGCCTCAGAGAATATTTTCTCAAAACCGACGTGGGTATGCACCGCGATGTGGTCGCAATGGACAAGGGACTCACCCCGTTATCCATGGCTAAAGAGAACTGGCGCAAACCTGTGGTACTTACTACTGATGACCGCAAGGAAGTATGGAAATGCAAGGAGCTCCACGGGCGCTTTTATCGGGCTCTTCATGAGCCTGATGTAGATTTCGCGGCGTCCGTGGCCTGGTTACGTTTTAGCGACCTCTTCGGAGAAACTGAAGGTTTTGTCTGTGCAATTATGGACGAAGTTATCTTAACGAACAACTACCGGAGACATATTATGAAGGACGGGACGGTTGACGTGTGTCGGGCATGCCATCGTCCGGGTGAGTCCATCAGACATATTATCTCTGGTTGTTCTCGTCTGGCTAACGGCGAGTACTTGCACAGGCATAATCAAGTAGCCAGGATTATTCACCAGCAACTTGCTTTGAAATATAACCTAGTGGATTCGGAGGTACCATACTACAGGTATGTGCCCGACCCAGTTCTCGAAAATGACCATGTCACATTGTACTGGGATCGGTCTATCATTACTGACCGGACTATTGTAGCCAATAAGCCGGATATAGTGGTGATAGACCGATTAGTGCGCCGCGCAATGATAGTCGACGTCACCATTCCACATGACGAGAATCTCGTGAAAGCTGAGAAAGAGAAACAAATCAAATATCTCGACTTAGCACACGAGGTTGTCGATATGTGGAATGTGGACTCGGCTATCATTGTGCCGATTGTTGTGACCGCCAATGGCCTTATAGCCAAAAGCTTCGACGACCATCTGTCGAAGCTGTCGTTGCGCGGTTGGATCAAGGGCCTGATACAAAAGGCAGTACTCCTCGATACGGCTCGCATTGTGAGGAGGTTCCTGTCTCTGGAGCCCTAACCACCGGTAGCTTGGACCCTGTTCCCGACACCGGCGGACAACTATTTTTTATATTTTTAAATGTTTTTTTTTAATATGTTTTTTAAAGAAATATTTAAAAATGTAAACGATATGGATAAAAAATAAATAAATATAATAATAATATATTTATTTATGAACATAGGGTATGGTTAAAGATGTTGTACAAAAAATATAATGTCCCAACAATGTCCCGCCAGAAGGCATACAAATATTATCAATATTGTAATGATTCGAATTTGTAATATTTATAAATTGCAAAATAAAAATTAGAATACAATAATAATTAAAAAATAAAATGTCAACAATTAAAATAAGGTCTAACTAGTCACAGTTTAATTAACAACTAATTGCATGTCACATTCAAATAAATAAAGTAATAGTCAGTCAAAAGAGTAAATAATGTCAATATATAAAATGATAAATTTAAATAAGTCAAATATCATTTGTCATTAAGAAATTCATTAATGGAATAATATACCTTGTCATTTAATAATTTAAAAAGATTTCTTTTGAACTCATTTACATTTTTGCTGCTTATCACTTGCTCAGGTAACTTATTATATAACTTAGGAACCATTGCAAATATGCTTTTGTGATAAAATTACTACGATAATAAACTAGTTGCAGAAGAATTTGTTTAATAATTTTTTTTAATAATTTCTTTGCTAGTATACCAATTAAAACTACTGAAGCCCTAAATTCGGCGCCATCGCATGCTTTTGGTTTATTACAGGCGAACGTTGCAGCCTGCTCAACTGAATTTAATTTTAAACATATAAACCCCATAACAGTAATAAAAGCTTTTAAACAAATCAAGGTTAAATTGACTGAAGATCTATGGGGTATGTCTATCAAAGTTTGTACCTCAATTATTGAGACTATAGCGCCGTACTTAGCCTTAATATTTAATTTGTGTATAGATCAAGGAGTCTTTCCAGATCTAATGAAATACAGTAAAGTGATACCACTTTTTAAATCCGGGGATAGTAAAGACACTAATAATTATAGGCCAGTTTCCGTGTTGCCGGTTTTTAGCAAGATATTTGAAAAGGTAATGTTAAATCAAATGCTTCATCATTTTAACACGAATAACATCTTGCACGATAAACAGTATGGTTTTACCAAAGGACGTTGTACAACGGACGCTGGTGTCTCCTTACTAAAACACATTTTTAATGCGTAGGAAGAGGCACAAGATGCTATTGGCATCTTTTGCGACCTGTCTAAGGCGTTTGATTGTGTGGTTCATGAAACATTACTCCTGAAACTGGAGCATTACGGACTAGGCAAAACAGCGTTAAGCTTATTAAAATCTTATTTGAATGACAAACAGCAACTAGTTCAGATAAACGGTGTCAATTCGTCTATATTAAATGTGAAAATGGGGGTACCCCAAGGTTCAATTTTAGGTCCTTTTTTATTTTTAGTTTACATTAATGATTTACCCTATTTGTTGCAAAACAAACTTAATATGGTGTTGTTTGCCGACGATACTTACTTGATTTTTAAGATAAATAGAAAGACTAATAATCTTGACGACAAAAATAACGCCCTACTGCAGGTCCAAAAGTGGTTCACTGCTAATAATCTAGTTTTAAATGGGAAAAAAACGAAATGCATAAGATTTTCCTTACCGAATGTTAAGAGTAGTAATTGTGACATAATATTGAACAATGAGAAACTAGAATTTGTCGATGAAACGGTTTTCTTAGGGATTACGCTTGACTCAAGGCTACAATGGGGTCCTCATTTAACATCTCTTGCGGGACGGCTTAGCTCAGCTGCATATGCTGTTAGAAAAATCCGCCAATTTACGGATGTTGATACCGCTAGACTAGTATATTTTAGTTATTTTCATAGTATCATGTCTTACGGTATCCTGCTATGGGGACGGGCTGCAGATATCGACTCAATTTTTATTCTACAGAAAAGAGCTATCAGAGCTATTTACAATCTCCGACGGTGCGATTCTCTAAAGGAACTGTTTAAGGATATTAACATATTGACGGTGCCTTGTCAATATATCTATGAAAACATCATGTACGTTAGAAAAAATCTTCATCTTTTTAGCAAAAGAGGCGATAGACATAATTATGTTACAAGAAATAGGGACCAATTAGTTCAACCAGGTTTCAGACTGGCTAAAGTGGCCTCTTCTTTCATGGGGTACTGTTTGAAATGTTATAACAAAATACCTCCACAAATATTAGAACTCAATGAAACGAAATTTAAATCTTGTATTAAACGCACACTATGCAGGCAAGCATATTATAAGTTGGAGGATTATATTCAAGATAAAAATGCTTGGCTCAATGCTGGTCCAGCTCCACTACCATCGGGGTGTACAAATTGATTAGTTTTGAAACTATTATTATTATTATTCTTTAATGTTTTTTTTTTTAATCTGTAAAATATTATTGTTGTTAATTATTATTGTATTTAGTATTGTATAATGTAGAAGCATTTGTTTTTAAAGTTTGTAAATGGGAGTACCATGGAGCTATTTTATGGTTTTTAGGTTATTATTGGACTTGTTTGACATAAATGAGCATGGCAGTTGAGAGTTTGTCAGGCTCACTCAAATGTCTCACTGATGGTGGCGCGTGTGTTGGATCATTCGGTTCCCTTTATAATGGTTGAGCTGAGTGGTGCTAATATTCGCGTCAGGTCCGTGAACGGGCGCTGTCAGTTGAGACTGGTCATCTCTTAGCTGCCAGTTGCTATTTTAATATCTATATTTAGTTTTTATTTTTACTTTATTGACATTGTTCTCACATGATAGCGACAAGAAACATGTAACAGAGATATTTGTAATTGCAAAACACGATTGAAAAGAGTGTCCATGGAGTTTCTTGCACATTCTTCTCCATAGAGATCTACGCTTTGGAATGTGCAATTAGCATCATTTTTTTCTGACAGACTGACTTCTTGACATTTCAAAAGTGCCTGTAAATGGTTTATTTGAAATAAATGCTTTGAATTTGAATTTGTATAAATAAGTAAATAATAGGAGCTAGCAAGTACCCCGGGCCGTATATTCCTCACTATCCATCTTTTCTTTAACTTTCCTATTCCTCCCCATCCATCCATATGTATAGCCTTTTAGTAACATGTGATTCATTCATGAACATACCTTGACAAACGATTCCCTTTTAACTTTTCAGTCACTGGTGCTACTTACAACTTTTTCTAATAAAGGTACTTGTTTTTCATTTTATAGTCACTTCACACATAAATTTCAACATTCTCATATCTGTTTCATGCAATCCTTTTTCACAGCTAACTCTTATCGATATAGTATTACGGATTTCTTTCTACATGTTTGAAATGGTTAAATTCATAATTACTTCAAAGTCTCACAAACCTCCGTTGAAAAGGGAGGATCTCCCAACTAGTTGAAGGTTGGGTTTGGGGCATGATATGCTGTGATGCAGAATTCTGAATTTTAGTTCCTTTTTAACGCAAAATATGTCGCTATATCACTCCCCTCCGGATATTGGACATAGCTTTTTGATGCGTCGTGATACGTGATAAGCTAGTGGAAGGTCGATTTCATTGCGTCGAAACCGGAAGCCGCATAGTGCTCGGTGAGTCGGAACTGTCTACTGTAATGCCTCAGTGAGTCGAGGTGGTGATGTCCTAGTGAGTGGGGATAATTCTGCAGGCTCCAGTGGGTTGGAGTAGTGGTGCTGACTCCAGTGGGTCGGAGCGGTGCTGTGCAACGTAGTAGCTTGACTGCTGGCGTCAACCAAGAGAGCTTCTTCATGGCTCTTCATGTGACTAGCCGAATGTGCAGTGTGCTTAATCAAGACTGCTGATGAGGGTGAGAGTGATGACCAGGTAGGCATGCTAGTGGTCCCAGTGAATCAGCATGATGCTCAAGTGAGTCGGGGTGGTGATGTCCTAGTGAGTGGGGATTATGCTACTGGCTCCAGTGGGTCGAACCGGTGCTGTGCAACGTAGTAGCTTGACTGCTGGCGTCAGCCAAGAGAACTTCTTCATGGCTCTTCATGTGACTAGCCGAATGTGCAGTGTGCTTAATCAAGACTGCTGATGAGGGTGAGAGTGATGGCCAGGTAGGCATGTTAGTGGTCCCAGTGAATCAGCATGATGCCCCAGTGAGTCGGGGTGGTGATGTCCTAGTGAGTGGGGATAATGCTGCTGGCTTCAGTGGGTCGAAGCGGTGCTGTGCAACGTAGTAGCTTGACTGCTGGCGTCAACCATGAGAGGTTCTTTATGGCTCATCATGTGACAGGCCGAATGTGCAGTGTACTTAATCAAGACATCTAATGAGGGTGAGAGTGATGACCAGGTAGGCATGCTAGTAGTCAGGTTACTCTTTAAAACCGTGGGTGCTGGCTGGTGTGGCTCGCTGCTTGAAAGCTTGAGGAAGTGATGATGACGTCCGTCTCTCATCTCGCTGATGTTCATAGTCCAGAATTATAAGTTTAAAGGTATGAGAACAGTCTAAAGTTTTGCAAACCTCCATTGAAAAGGAAGTATCTTCCGACCAGGTGTTTTGTCTGATCTGGGCAACTACCCATTAGGTGATTTTGGGTGGTTTTAAATGTTCAAACCGCGCGGAGAACTCTCATTGTGCGATGCAAGATTTCGTATTTTTTAGTTCTTGCATGGCACCATAGATGTCGCTACGTTTTCGACACCCACAAAGAAATTTCGACACCCACAAAGAAAAAGGTTGTAACATTAATTCAGTCATTTTTTTAAATGAACCTAAAAGTGATAGAGCCATGTTTGAATTTTGTTTGGACTGAGAGACCGAGATACTCTTTTGTTCGATGCGGGTGTCGATTTGTAAGGCTGATTTTTATATATCTTTTGTAGAATATTATTCTAAAGTAGAATCATAAGTGTCAGACACTTTCCATGAACCAAAAATTTTGTCAGACTCTTTAAAGCTTCCCAAAAAATAAACTTTACTTATTTTAACATGTTTGAGTAATCAGTCTAAAGTGTTCTGATACTGATATTGTGATAATTATGTTAGGACATAATTATGCATAATTTGAAGAATGATGATTTGAATGTATGGCACCGGAAATAACCAAAGATAAATTCATTTAACAAAAGTTTACGAGCACTTGGGAACATCTTTGTGTGCACTGACTGGATGTGGCTTTAATTACGCCTTTTTATAAAAAAGGTAAACAAAGACTTATTATATTAATTATTATAGGAGTTATTGTATGAATGAAGAAAAATTAATATCACCAAGCTTTCGTGCAATTTGGAGATCCAGAGATAGAACAAGAAGATATTTTCAATAAAATACAAAACATTATCTGTGAAATTTATAAATTTCTTGGCATACTCAACGTTGATGCTGCCTGGCTTCAGTTGTTTTTGAATAATATATAAAACGTTTAGAATATAAACGAAGAATTTCATCTAAAAAAAATGCTAGAAAGAAAGAAAGAAATCATTTATTTGAGACTCGCACAGGACAAACAACAATAAAATAAAAAGTAACTACTTAATCTATAAATACTTAACTTAAAAATAAATAATAGAAAACAATATTAAAAGATAAAAATAAAAGACCTGTGCGAGGCCAAAAAGGCTCCTATCTCAGCATATGCTGCGATATTTAATTTAAAAAAAAAATCTAGCAGTTTACCACCATTTTTTTTTAGATTGTAAATCAGTCAATTAGTTCTTCCGCCCTTGGGTGGTGCGGGAGGGCGTGTCAGACTTTTACTGACTAAAATCCACTCCTAGTTCCTTCGTTGCCATTTATTCCAGGGCCGGGTTTTCCTTTCAGAAGCGAACCCATGGCCGCAGTAGACTTCGACCTTGCTGGGTCCCTACGGTTTGCTGACATCTCCTTAAGGCGCGCGTGGATAACTACGCGCCATCGACGACTTGGGCTTGGTCCGGATGGTTGGTCAGCTAGCTACCCATTGCTTGCCGTCCGCAAGGCCGCGCCTACGGTGACCGGAAATCGGGATCGGGATCCCGGTGGCTGGGGTGTGAGGGCCGTACCCTCGCGCATGCGGCCGCCTCCTTTGCAAGCATTAAGCAGATTATCATCATGCAAATCGGAGTTTTTCCAACAATTTTTTCGAGCTAATTACATTAGCTCGAAAAAATTACTTGCTCGAAAAAAAGCTAGCATATGGATCAATGTAAATCAAAAGTAACCTACAATTTTAACTCCTGAAAACAATGGGTGGAGTTTAGATGAAAACCAGTATTATTTTCATTGGTTTGATAGTGACCAATTACCAGGAGACATTAGTGAATCCCGGCGTTTCTATGGCACTCCCCATAAATTAAAATCATGTCGGATTACTCCGAAGCTATGTAAATTGTAACGAGGCATGATAATTCAAAAATAAAACGTAACTTTTCAAATAAAAAAAGTAACGTCAGTGACCTTGACATGTCAACTGTCACTTCGACTTGATAAATTATTTGTCTTTTTTTATGGCTTTAAGGTTTTATGTTTTTGGTACCGATTATGATTTTTTCTAAGTAAGTTTTTTTTTGTGATCGTGGACTTTATAAACAGTATAAAATGCTGAAAATGAAAAATAATTTCCTGTGACTAAACTACTGGATATATTCGAATCATTTTTGATATGCAGACTAGGAACATCATGAGGTATACGCCATTTAATTCATTGTCGTATTACCGACGCCACCATGACAATAATTTGTCTGACTAATGAAATATAACTTTGTAATAGTTAACGTAATAACATTTATAAAAAAATCAGACATGTAAATACAAGTAAAAATCCTTTTTTTTTGTGAAGCTATAAAGCGTCTGACAAAAGTTTTGGGCGACGGAAAGTGTCTGACACTTATGATACTACTTTAGAATAATATTCTACACAACATGTATAAAAATCAGCCATAAAAATTTAAGTTAAGTAACTCTTATTTTTAGTTACCTTTCTCACCTGGTACCTGCCCAGGTGTAACAAGGCGAGTTCCACAAGTACACAGGTATTGAAAACATATGAGGCGCTTCTGAGAACTGGTTTCATCTATGTGAATAAAAGTTAAGTCTGATCGCTCTGGGATCTTGGACTGTTAGATTGTAAAATCTACAAAACCACTGGTATATCTATAAACGCAAACACAAATACTCTAGTGTCGAAATCAAGATTTATTAAGAAATTATTGACAAAGGTAAAAATACCTATTTTGAAAATGGCTGCAGTCGATTCAGTAGACAATTCTGACCATACGACTTTCAGGATTTGCGTTTATTATGTTGCATGTTATATTAGGTCTTTACCTATGAAATTGGAGATTTGTATGATAATTTTAAAATATAAAAATTTTGGTAATTTTTTTATTTCATCTAATCAAAGTATTGGCCCAAATTATCTATACAATTTTGCCATTTTGATGGCAGTTTGTTTATCCCTTTACTGTAGAAGTCTGCCGGACGGGAGGCGATGAAGTCAGCGAAAGCGTTTTGTGGGTGTTGAATTTTTTCCCACTTAAAAAATTGTCTAAATTTTGAAAAAAGTAGAAATCTGTTGGGGCAAGGTCCGGTGAGTACGGTGGGTGACGGAGAGCTTCCAGCTGTAACTCTTGTAGCTTTGCGATGGTCTGTCGTGAAGTGTGAGCTCACGTGTTGTCGTGGAGAAGCAATGGGGAAGAGCGATTGACTAGTCTTTGTTGTTGAATTGCGAGCTTCTCCATCATTGTTTGCAATTCTTGGCAATAGACATCTGCCGTCACTGTTGTGCCATTCGGTAAACAGCTATGATGTACAAGTCCGGCACTGGTCCACCAGACAGTCACCATCATCTTCCTATGAGTAATCTTTTTTTTAGCGCACTGATTAGGTGCTGAACCCCGGGTCCACCCACTGAGACGAACGCTTACGGTTGTCGTACAGGATCCACTTTTCATCGCAGGTAACAATTCGATTAAGAATTCCCTCGTTTCTATGCCGATTCAGTAGTGCTATGCATGCTTCGACACGTAAATCTCGCTGTCGGTCGCTTAGTTCGTGTGGCACCCACTTTTCTAGCTTTTTTATCTTTCCGATTTGACGCAAATGCTTCAATGTTGTTTTGACACTAACTCCAAGGTCCGCAGCAAGCTCAGCCGTAGATTGAGATGGATCCGCTTCCACTATCGCCTTCAATTCGTCGTTGTCGACAATAGTCACCGGCCGACCGCGAGGCTCGTTCTTCAACTCAAAATTTCCAGACTTAAAACGATTGAACCAATAATGGACTGTGTTTATGCAAGCAGTGTTATGCCCGTACACGTTGTTAATGTTTCGTGTTGTTTGCGCAGCGGTATTTCCACGTAGGAACTCATATTCGAAAATTGTACGAATTTTCAGTTTATCCATAGCGCCAAAAACTACAACAATGTCACAAAAATAAAAAAAACTATCTAAAAACAAATGACTGAAATTGAAATTAAATTAACATGTCTATAAATTCAAATAAAATTTATTTGTATTTCGAATTGCGCGCCAATCCACAGAATTAATTTCTGAAAATGCTGGTTATAGAATCTCCAATTACATAGGTAAAGACCTATTATTTTTCTGACTAACTCTTACTGACTAAAACCATACAATAGATTTGCATCTACCTTTAGCCGGGGTGCTGGAGTTGTTACGCATTTTGTTTGACATTGGCCCGCATAAATTCAGGTGGATCCCGTCACCCTCTATGGCTGCATGCGGCCACAATTCCTCTACAACACGGTGCATTTTACTATACAGGCAATAGACTCCGCAAGTCTATTACCAGCATGCAGGCCACACCATGTAGCGGCCGGCTATCTCTCCAGCTACTCCATCATAACGAATATCTTATCGTCGCTATTGTGGCATAACCTACACAGGATTGCGCATCGCAAGTCGCTGCTCCCACTGAACTCAATATAGTTACCGATAATTTCATCCCTGATATCTTCTCTAATATCATTAATAACCAAATTCATTTTTTTTTAATTCTAACTTCCTCTGATATATTTTAACAGAAAAATTCTATGAGTTTCATAAAATACTACATCATGCCATCATCATCATCATCATCATCATCATCATTCCAGCCGAAAGACGTCCACTGCTGTACATAGGCCTCCCCCAAGTGCAGCCACAATAAACTCAATTCAACCATTAATTATTACATTTTTATTCATCCAACGTTACATCCTGACAATAAATAGACACTGTGTATTTTACTTATCAATGAACTAGGCACTTATCTTTTAGAGCTGTGGAATATAAAATTTAATATGCTAATATATACATACTTCCTACTGAAATCATTGTCTGAAACAGAATATGAACACCGGGGTTCACAGAGCTCGATGATAAACCCATTTAGGATGTAAATATGCAATGCAATGTATAATATACCTACTATATATCCCATTTATTCCATTGGGTTACATTAAAAAAAAATGGATGAAGAGACTAAAAAAGGTTTATAAGTTACATTACGCCCTTGTAAAAAATGTGAGGCTAGAACCTACCTAAAGAAACCTGACCATACGACCTGCTTAAAGAAAATACACTTTGATAAGAGTTTACGACCTATATTATTCAGTACTGACACTATTAAACCACTATATACGATAATTTTAATTAGTTTATCTTTCTACGGAACCACTTATTGCCAAATTGTTAACTGCATGTTTTATGATCATCCGCATTAAAGTGTATAAATTGCGCAACTTGACTTTAATACACATTAGATAGCTTAGTACCACAGTACCTTACTGAGTATAATAATAAACACTCGCAAAATGTTTCAATTGAACGTCATTTTGTTAGCCAGTGCAATCTTCAGTTTGTGTGAATCAGCAGCAATTCGTAAGTATATTAGTATTGTTAGTAAAATAGATAGTACCTTAAAGAGAAAATTAAAGTGTACTACTACTACTGTACAGGAAAATATGTACCTGTCTAATAAATTGTTTGTCGTAGTCTGATCTTTGTTAAATTGTTACCGACAACTTGTTACAATGCCATGGTTTGTGTTTTCCAAGATAAAGTTCCAGTCCCCCTTTTGAAAATTATTCTAAAACAAAACCTTTGCTATGCGCATAATCAAAATATGTATATTTTTTTTTTCTTTTCTGCACCATGGCAATCACCAAAAAAATATGTATATCAGTATTTTTATAAAAATAAATGAACATAATTTATAAACAAAACATTTTTATTTCAGTCGAAAAAGTAAACAAAAAATGTTCGATACGTGATGATGAATGTATGCAAGGTTTATACAAAAATTTATTACACGAAATATCAGACAATGGCATTCCAGAGCTGGGCATAGCCAAAATTGATCCATTGGTGATAAAAAATAGAGAAATCGTTGCTCTTGGAATGGTTAAAATTACAATAAAGGAAGGAGAAGCTAAAGGTTTTAAGGAATGTTACGCTACCAGTTACAAGTAAGTTTTTAAAGTTTATTAATATATTTTTTTTAATGCCTTGTATAAAAATATCATATGGAAGTTTCATTGTCATTAGAAATGGCATTATTGTCATTTATATAGTTCGGCACACAACTAGTTCATGTAGAAGAAGAAGCTTTCATTATGAAGTATGTAG
Source organism: Mythimna pallens (assembly GCA_961205895.1). Classification (NCBI taxonomy): domain Eukaryota; kingdom Metazoa; phylum Arthropoda; class Insecta; order Lepidoptera; family Noctuidae; genus Mythimna; species Mythimna pallens. The sequence goes on from OY540834.1 coordinate 15,878,520, forward strand.
TATCCGGCGTCATTTCAATAATCACTCCTGTTCTATCCATAACATCTTTCACCTAGTCCATAATAATTATATCGTTTCTTTGATATCTCATAATTATGAATTTAACCATTTCAAACATGTAGAAAGAAATCCGTAGTACTGTATCGATAAGAGTTAGGTGTGAAAAAGGATTGCATGAAGCAGATATGAGAATGTTGAAATAGATGTGTAGAGTGACTATAAAATGAGAAACGAATATTAGAAATAGTTCAAAAGTAGCACCAGTGACTGAAAAGTCTAAAGGGAATCGTTTGTCAAGGTATATATATAGTAGGTCATGTAAAGAGGAGGAATGAATCACATGTTACTAAAAGGCTATACATATAGATAGATGGGGAGGAAGAGGAAGGTCAAAAAAAAGATGGATAGTGAGGAATATATGGGGTACTTGCTAGCAAGAAGCGAAATCAAATAACGTCTGGATAGCACAACTATATCTTAATTTGCCTGCTACCCACTTAACTTAATTATTAACTAACTAACAAACATCACAGATAGATTGTATGAAGAGTGATATAAAAGAAAAAGGAGTCAACAATGACGTGACGGTTGACAGATTCGAAGAAAAAAATGAAACAAGGGCAGGAAGATAGTAGCTGGCGTAGAGTAGTTTTTTGTTTCTGTCTATTTAAAAGGTGTATCAAATTTTTACTTAAAATGCAACAATTGTTATAGGAGTGACTTAGAAAATCAGCGGATTGCGATAGATTTTGTTTGCGATCACTTCACCTTTGAAGGAAGCTACAAGATCGAATCAACTCCCACTCTTTTGGCGCTATCTGGCGGCCTTGACGTTCATGGTGAAGGCAATGGAGGAATTGATATTGGTAAGTATTTATAAGATAATAATATTGACGGTGAAAAATTTCGAGTTGGCAGCAATAACGATGTAGATGCAACTAAACTGAGCTTCGAAATTCGTTTTTTTTTATTATTATTGATAGGCTCACTTTTGACCACTATTTCACCTGATGGTTCTGTAGTAAATTAATATAATAATAATTATACACACTCTATTCAAAGAAAACACTACTTTTTTGGGGCTTTATTGGATTTTATGAAATGAAAAAAAGTTCTCAAAAAGTATTATGAAAGGTACTTTCGAGGTTGTGTCTGGAAATCAAACATTCCGATCAAGATATGAGAGTTACGGTTACAAAAAAATAATCTTAAGATTATATTTTTTTCATATTTCTATTTATTGTTGGTTGTATTTTTTTTATAAAAAGATTTTTATTTTGTACTTTATAGTTGCCCCATAACTTAAACCAAAAAATAAACAAATTTTTTGATGAAATATCCATTATGTCTCAATCTACATTTTGCTTTGGGATTAGCATAAACCTATCAAAATATCAATAACTACTCAATACCTAATATCATTTGTAGAACTTCGAAGATACACCAGTGTACTCCACACTAGTTATACGTACTGTTTCTTCGAGATGCAAGATTCAATACAAATAGCTGAGCTACTTGAATACTGACAAATGCTTGCACTGACTAGCCAGGTTCACTAAAATTTGTGTGGTTCTTTGGTGTGGACTCGAATTTTCATGGTTCTCATACGATGTTTACTGTATGCCCCTTAAAAGATGCTTCGCCCCCTGAGTTTTTTTCGGCATTTCTTCTCAGGGTAGTCAGCAAAGAAACACCGGCCTCATCTAGTTTAAATTGACGTATAAAAGTGTTTTTAAAAACCTATTTGCAAAATAAATATAATTTATAATTTAATAAAAATTTAATCATTGAACTACCACGGAGTTATAACTAAATCCAACATTAACAGAATCATCAAAATCGGTGCATAAACGAAAAAGTAATGCACGAATTCTGAATATAACACCAATTGTGTTCATGTTATTTATTTATTTTTGGTGGGGAGAAAAATCATCTCCCGATCTAAGGTGGAGCGCGAGGTCGTGTCCGAGTTCTACTGATGTCATTGAATGATTTTCTCAAATAAAAAAAAGAACAAAAACCTATGGTTAAGGTCTATCTTCGAAGTCCATTTACCAGATCTTCACCAAATTTAATTCGATATTATCTACTTACTATCAAAAATATTTTTCCAAACATCAAAATCGGTTAACATTTGGCGATTATATTGCTGAACAAGATACATAAAACTGAGAACTTCTTTCTTTTTTAAAGTTGGTTAAAAAACCTTACAGTGTTCTGCTTGAGTCATCAGGTTACTTAATTACTTCTATTTTGTTTCCAGAAAATGTCCATTTGTCTTTCGATTTCGCAACCGAATTCAAGAAACTTGATGACGGTGAAATACATATATTCATCAAATCTGAAGACTCCTCATATAACTTCGAGGTTAAAGGAAAAGCGACGGTCCGTGCTGACAATATACTTGTTGGAAATCAGGAAATTAGTAAGTACTAGTATTTTATAATAATAGTGCATCCCTATAATACCAGTAATATATCATTTTGTGTGCACGTAATATATTTTTTTTTAAATATAATTGTATGTAGGTCTTTTGAAATACCATCTTAGGTTCTTTTTATACTCACTTAGATTGCAAATTCCTTTTGGACACACTTTCCCCTTTATACATAAACGCAAAAGTGCCCTGCAACAAATGTGTGTGTGCGATTGTATCTACATGAATTAGTAGCTATTGCACGCACATATTTGTTAAACAGATTGTTCAGACGGTTAAACGGATTTTAATGAATTTAGTTTATAGGTTGATCATGTTCTGGTATAGCATATATAAAACTTTTTATATCGGAATATGTTTCCTTAGGATAACTTTCAACTTTCACGTGAGTAAAGCCATTGACAAAAGCTATATCAGAGAAGAACTTTTCGAAAGCAGTATTTTTGTTATTGTAGACTTAATATTTTAAAATTATAACTTAAAAAATGACGCGTATAATAAATCTGAGATAGAGCAACATTAAAAATGTCTATTTATTTTAACCTTTCGAATACGTTATTAGAGACACAATAGAAAGACAATGAAAGAGCGAACCTTCGCTTGGGGTTTAATAAATTAATGAAGATTTTCATAACAATCTTCTGTATCTCTATCAATTAAATTTTCTGACTTCATCGTGGTCATCAATAACTCCAAATTGACGTTTTGGTCATCATCGTCATACGAAACATGACTTTTTCCTCTATTTTGCACTATGACTGTGTATTTTAAGCTATTATTGTGATGGTTTATTTTATTAAAATAATTTTACTTTTTTCAGGCTCCGTGTTGGTTAACATCTTCAACGAGAACTGGAAATCCATGACAAATACTTTCGGAAAGACTGTTGTTGATAGTGCTATGGATTTGTTCTTCAAACAGTCTCAAGAATTCTTTGAGAAATTTCCCGCTAAAAACTGGATATCTGACGACTTATCTACTTACGTTAAGAGCTAAAATGGAGATTAATTTTCAACTCTGTATTCATTGGAAACAACGTTTCATTGCAGTTGCGCAACATTTAATTATGGCTATATATGATATATACTTTTGTTTAAGTATCACAAATACGGAATAAACATAGGTAGGGGACAAAATGACCCCCAACATGACGCGCAACGCTGTCGCATGTCCCGCGTTACGTAAATTCATTGTAAAATCTTGGGGGACTAGTGGCGGGACATTCGGCAATGTTGCAGCGTCTCGTAGTTGCGCGTCATGTTGGGTGATATAATATATCGACACCCGCATCGAATAAGGCAGTATCTCGGATTACAGTCCAAACAAAATTCAAACACAGCACTATCACTTTTTGGTTCATTTTAAAAAATTACTGAATTAATGTTACAACCTTGTTCGTTGCGGGTGTCGATATATATCTGACTCGCATGTTAGTCTAGTGGTCAGTGGCCCTGACTGCTATGCCGGAGGTCGTGGGTTCGATTCCCACCCAGGACAAATGTTTGTGTGATGAGTAAGATCATTTGTTCTGTGTCTGGGTGTAATTTATCTATATTATGTATGTATTTAGAAATATATAAGTATGTTTATCAGTTGTCTAGTACTCATAACACAAGCTCTGCTTAGCTTGAGACTTGACGGCGTTGTGTGATATTTGTAGCTATAATCCTGATATTTTGTCCCCTAATGTATCAGAGGCTAGGTACTACGTTGTCGTCAATATTGCAATATGCGTTGATCATCAAAATTGTTTCCCGCAAAACGAAACATGTTGGCAAGAACAAAATTGCGCAACTATTTCTCCAATGAATACTCATTGTAAGTCGTTTCAAATAGGATTATAATTTGACCGTTATTTTTTTTAATTCTTCATCAACTTCTTGATTCGAATAATAAATGCATTTAGTACTTACATTTTGAAGTTCGTGTACCAAAATAACCTTCCAAAGATACGGAAAAGGAAAAATACGAATACCATTTTAATTATTTTTCTTAATTGTATTCATTCTGTGCTCTTCGTTTATTTGTTGGTTTGAAAATAAAGCATTTCGATATTATTATGTACTAGAATGATAAAAAGATAATTACTCACCTTCATATAATGACTTTGTGTTGCTATTTTTGGTTCAGATCAAAATTATCTTAACCTTTAAAGTACCTGTGAAGATCGTAAATAAAGGTATTGTAACTGGTTACAGTGATTGTTTATTATTTTTTTTATTTCTTATCCCTCCTTTCTTATTCCTTATAATGGACTTTTTTTTTAGTTTTTCTGGTTATTATTACTTTTTTTGATTATATTTATTGGTTTATTTATTGTGCACACATACCACTGTGTTGTTTTTTTTTAACCCAAAGGTTCACTGGTAGAGAATGCCGTGTTGCATTAAATTCGCCTATGTACATGAGGTACATGAGGTTTAAATAAGTAAAAAATACACAAGAAAAGTTTGGACAGTGGTAGAGGCCAACAACCAAAATAGACATACCAAAATAGTAAAATTATTTCATTAGATCGTGTGTGCAATTAGTAAAGATTTTTTTTTCAAGATTAAATATTTAATTACACTAATCATTATATCAAAGCAACTGAATTGTATCTTATAATAAAATGATTGCTTGACCAGTTATATAATTCATATATATTCATATTAATTTATTCACATAATTTGTAGGTATATCTTTGGATATAATCCAAGGTTACTTTTTTGCTCGTTTGGTTGGCAAATGTCCTTTGGATAAGATCAAAGGAAATAAAACACGCAAGATCTTAGTTTTTAGCAGACATAAAAAAGTAGGAGGTTCTATGTTCGGCTCTATGTATGTTCATTGATTTCTCGGTCAATTGTAGACTGATTTTTGATTGAAAGGTTATGCTTCCGAGTTGGTCCCATAGAAATATTGTTATGATCTGATAAAAAACTTCGAAGATATGGAACGGAACTCCTCATCACAGCAGAACTGTCGTAACCAGTAAAATTTCTTTGTTTATACGCGTAGCCGATGACTGACTAAAAGGGCTAAACTGACGAAGGGGGAACATCGAAATGATCTGATGGTGAAGCCGGAGCTCTGTAGTAAATTAATATAACCTTACCGTGTTTGGGATTATTAGGATTGTCACGAGATGATCTAGCTATAAAGTACCATTGAGCTAATATGATGATAGAAGGTAGGCACGAAAACTCCGTAATAAAACTATTAATCTATCCTAGCCGTGGCTTGGTTTATAAGATTGTCATGCAATTTTTCAATTATTAAATTCTATAGTAATTCTACTTTCTATAGAACTTTCACACTATTTAAGGCCAAACTTAAAAGAGGGGTACTTTTTAGTCGGTATCACAACTTAAAAGTGCAAAATAACTTTAATTTCAGAAGTCGGTGTTAAATAACGAAGAGGCAAAACTATTATCGAATTCCGAAATTAAAGTTAATTTGCACTTTTTAGTGTTTTTCTTTTTTTCTTTTGGAAAAAGATTTTTATTTTACACTCTCTGTAAAAAAAGACATAGTTGCGTTCATAAATATTTTAATAAAAAAATACCATTAACCACTTATATTTAGCTAGTGGGGGTAAATACTTTTATTATAAATCTGAGGATTGACAGTAAGTAACAATAGATAGCTTATAAATTAAGGTCTAGCGTAAGGCGATAAGTCTTCAATAATGTAATGTCTTGCAGGAACATTGTCGAAGAAGTAGCCAGCAAACTTAAAGTAGAATTCCGTAGCTTTGTCGATAAAGGGTCGACCGAAAGCTGACATGATGAATTTCCAATTTTGGTTAAACAAATTTGTGATTAGTTCACCTAGAATCAAACGAGACACGTGATTATTTGTTCCAATTACTGTTAGTCCAGAAAATTATACATACAGAATATAAAACATACATAAGGTTTGGCTCTAGAATCGGCAATATTTTTGACGACATGGTATTCTCATTCTTAACAATGAAATGTAATCAGAATTGAAAATTCTCGAGCTTGAAAGACTTATTTGTTTTAGTTTTTCTGAAGTATGAAAATCGCATACAGTATGTGTGTGAAATACCAATAAAATTCTGGATTTTATGCCATCAATATAATTTTCTTTTTAACTGAAAGCGCTACACATGAATATTAAAAGCTAGACAATGCAAATGCAAAATATAATAGCTAGAGAATTAGAAGATATAATTAAATGCATAACTATTTTAAATTCTAAATTTAGTTGGAAGTGCTAATGTTTTTAATTTAATTCATATATACGTATTTCGTTACGGTTACTTGATTTTATCAAAAACATAGACAGGATAAAGTAAGATACCTATTTTTTAATTTTTTATAGTTATTTGATTATTTCGGCGATTTTATTTCGTAAATCAACATAATTACATTAATATTTTTAGTGATACTGGGCATGAGTTAGATGAGAAAAAATTGAGTTCAATAAGATTTACAAGGCTCTAAATCATTGCTTTATTTGTACTTACTGGCTTCCTGGCCGGCCAAATAAAGATTATCAGCATTCAATACAACTGGGCCTCCAATTTCATAGTCGTACTTGATGAGGTCGTAAATGCATTTTATGTATATCTCTCCATCTTCACGCCTTTGCGCGAAAAAGGGAAAGTCAAATTTCAAATGCAGCTGGTCTGTGAATTTGATAAATTTTGGTGTAAGCAATCATCATCATAATCACCATCACTTCAGCCGAAAGACGTCCACTGTTGGACATAGGCCTCCCCCAATCGTCTCCACAACGATCGATCCTGTGCTGTGATCCGATGCTGTGTGTAAGCAATATACACAAAATAATATTCCACAACTTTCACACAATGCTATCTAGTCCCAAACTAATACATATTATATTGCTAATCACTTCCATTTCAGTTTGACTGTTTTTTCCTCACTGAGAATAAAAATATTACAAAATATTTACCAATTTTAATTTTCGCGTTTCCATCACCATGTATGGTACTTGCTCCTAAAAAGTTTGTAATTATTGGACTGGAAGCGTCAACTCTGTAATGTCCTTTAATTGTTAGATCACATGTGTTCTCTTGGTGGCCCCTTTCTTCTTTGATATTTATACTGAAAAAGAAAGGTTAAATCTTAGTAAAGACCATAAACGGCATTTCGAATCGCGAGTCCACTTCTTGTTACTTTTCAGCCACTAGTTTTTCATACTGTCTTAGATATTGTAGTCATAGTCATAGTAGTCATAGTATTGGACCATCAATGTTATATTTTTTTGTAATTTTCGTTATTGTAAAAGAATTCTTTGTAAAATCACCAACTCGACCATTGTGACTTCATAAAGAAATAAATACTTTTTTCAACGTTAGTTGAAACTTCATGAGGTGATGAAACAAAAAAGAATAAAGTCGTCCTTTGCTCTCTACTTGGTACCTGCCATTGAGATGACACGAACGAAAAACTAAGAATTTAAAAAATATCTCATTATCGTCGAAACAATATTTTAAACTTATGCCATTTTGATTGCTTGTGACTAATTATAAGTCTTGATTAACTCATTTGGCACAGCCAAAATTAATAAATTGTATTTTTTTTTTCTGGTTTCAAAATGATCTAAGCGAGAGAATGATTAAAACAAACTCACGATAGCAATCAGTTAATATTATAATACATAATATTATTCAAGCTCTTTGCGTTCTAGGACCAAGGTTTCCTTTTCAGAAATTCCCCGTGGCCTTAGCGAGCATCGGTCCCGCGGACATCTCATTGAGGCACGCGTGGAACATTACGCGCCGTTAACGAATCGGGCTCGGCTCTTAACGTTCAGCCCACCACTAACCAACCCAATTCATCGTCCCCAAGCCCGCGCCTACGGTAGCCAGGGATTGTTTAGAGACTTCTATCTCGAATAGATCGTAAGATCGTATTTCTGTTGCGGCCATCTCTTTCGGTAGCACTACTGCTTCACAGAAGGATGGGACTGCATCCCATTTCCTCTCAATCTAAACCAATGCCTAAACCAGGACCCAGCAGCGTGAGAAGTCACAGCTGCCGATCGGTGTTCCACTCAAGCGGTGCACCTCCACCCTATGCTTTTTCGGGTGATCCGCACAATGATGACAAACCCGAGCATATCTTCTGCCTATTAAATTATCTACTTGCTGAAAGCGTTACCGTGGCCATTTTTTTCTTTTTATGTGGGAAATCATCCAACGATATTTCCCACTCTTGAGCGGGCGTGAGAGTGTATCAGACTCTTAATGACTAAAACCCACTCCTGTTCCTTCTTTCACGGTGGAGTACACGGTGGAGGTGTACCTCGCTTGGGCAGAGTAACACCTTGTCCTCGTGAGGGCGATCGATGGCGGCGATCTCTCGCGCCGGGCGGATCTCTCTGGTCCGGAGTGAGGAGGAGTGGCAGGCGGTCGCCTCCTTCTGCGAAGCAGTAATGCTAGCAAATAAGGCGGCCGATCGCGTGAGGCAACGGTCCTCACGTCCCAACCGCCGCCGGGATTCCGATCCCGATTTCCGGCCACCGTAGAGGCGGGCTTGCGGGCGGCGAGCAATGGGTAGCCCGCCGTCCGACCGTCCGGTAACCGTCCGGACCGAGCCCAAGTCATAAGTCGTCGACGGCGCGTATTGTTCCACGCGCGCCTCAGGAAGATGTTAGCAAATCGTAGGGGCCCATCAGGGTCGAAGCCTACTGGGGCCATGGGTGTGAAAAACCGCTCCGCCCAAGAGCGAGATTTGTTATTAGATAATTTTACCACCTAAAAAAAAAACCTGTTCGTTCTTTGCCTTCATTCCAGGGCCCCGGGGTACACTTTCGCAAAACCCATGGCCGGCTGCGGCCGGCCGGACAGTAAGCTACCCATTGCTTGCCGTCCGCAGGCCTACGCCTACGGTAGACCGCGGCCATAGAACGCAAACTGTAATTAGAGGCACCAGGTGGGTTTTAGCCAGTAAAAGTCGGACACACTCTCTCGTTCCACCTAGAGCGGGAGAAATTACTAAACGATTTCCTGTCCAAACAACATAAACAAGCTATATATATCCACGGTCACAAGTCAAGAGAGCGATTACGCACACTCCATTTGGCCGGACTAAACAGCGTCATGTCTTTCTCGATTTCCATAATGGTTATGTTCAAGAGCAAAAAAAGCTGGCATAATGTTATGCTATAGATGTTTTGTTGTTGTATGTGTGTGCAGTTAATGTTCAAATAGATTTTTATTTCAAAATTCCAAGAAGACATCAAAGATTAGTTAACTGTGTACTAAAAAAGTTGCTGTTAATTGCTGCATTAATCATCACATTTGCTCGTATTTGCTCGGTTCAGGCGAAATATTGCGATCTAGTTTGATTTCGGCTGTTGCACGATGGGTGCGATTGAAAAGTAGTAAGGAAAACCGGGCAAGTACCAATGTACAGTTTTCAGATTTTTCCCTATAATAATTGTGCTATAAGACCTTGCTTCATGCAAAATTTCAGGATTCTTGGTCAACGGAAAGTACCCTAAGAATTTTGATTCCCTTGAGAGTGTCGATATACACGTTTTTTGCAACATCAACAGCCGTATTTTTTTTCCGTTAACAGAATTTTGATTTTATTACTCCTTCAAGGGACTGCAGACCTGAGTATATAGTTTTAATTTCAACTGAATACTTCCACGCGTTCCCGAGATAAAGGGTCTTGACAGACAGACGGACTGACAACAAAGTGATCCTATAAGGGTTCCGATTTTTTTTCTTTTTGAGGCATGGAACCCTAAAAAACATGTCAGAACGTTTCGTCAAAAGAAAGGTTTCCACAATATCTGATTAGCTCTCGGCACGCCTCGGCTCACACAATGGCCTGGTATTTCGAAGCACATTGCGGACGCAATACTTCATAGTTCAGCCATTTTACACCATTGAATTTGCAAGGTGTCACCAAAACGTCAATTGTTCTAATCTTTAAGCGGATACGATAAACAGTATCCAGTCTCTCTCGCTTACACATGTGCGGCAGGCAAGTGAAGGATAGGTTGGAAATACAACAATCAACCGAAAACAATTGAAACTATTGCGCATGGAATCAACCTAACAAACTAGTGACCTGCATCAGTATCATACTGGTGCAAATTATATTTAAAAAACATGTAATATTCATAAAAGTCTCAACAGGTAATATTCATAAACAGCAAAGATATTAGCGTTTGTTTAAATCTCAAAATGTTACTCAATTTATGGCAATATTATACAGGCTATGAATGAATAAATGACAAACAAAATAAGAAAAATATTACGCGTACTATTTTCTAGTAGCAATTGTTATGAATGATTGTTTCAATTATGAATTTACCAATTATGACTCGTGGACAATTTTGGGATTTCTTTTATTTATTTTTGAAGACAAAAATAATGATCAGTATATAACAGAGCCTCACTTTTTTAAACTAAATAAAAAATAAGGGTGTATTTGAATTCAACCTTTTGCATTCATACCTGAACTTTTCGAAGATGCAGTTCTTGATTCCTTTTGCATATCCATCCACCAAAGTCAGGTTGACTATGTCAAGGACGTTAACAGTGACATTTGTCAGCTTAATAGGGTCAACTGGTGGTATATTCAGTTCTGGGATCCCATGTTTACCCATAGATCTGATCACCGTTTGGTACAGATCTCCGAGACAAATGAAATCGTCGAGATGACATTTTGGAAGGTCGTCAACTGCAAAAATGATTGGATTAGTGTGATGATTTATTTTTATAAAATATATTTGAAAGCATGCGTAACGGTTTATTTTAGTGTGGTAATTTTATTCTGTTTATTGATCACAAAGACAAGTATTGCGTCATTTCGCGTATATAAACTGTTTTTATTTTTTTTTCTTTAGTTAATGTGGTTTGAAAACGTAGAAATTTAACTCAATGACTTAAACATTCCCCAACTATTGTAGAGTTCCAGCGATTCCAGTCTAATCAGACGCAAATAAATATCCGTATTTTACATAGATTTTACTATTTATTATATTCTTTATTGTACACCACATAAACAAAAATACAGGACAAATTCAAATCAAATTCAAATTCATTCACTATTTGGCCACCCCAAACTAGCTACTAGTATACACGATACCGGTTTTTCTAGTTTTTTTTTTTTTTTAAGATGGAAAATCATCTAATCACTTCTCGCGCTCTAAGGCGGAGCAGGAGGTAGGGTTGCCAACTATACTGTAAAAAGAGTTTTATACTGTTTTTGACTACATTATACTTTTTAGATGCTGTTGAGGTTTTCAGCATCAAAATTCTCGTAACTATACTCATAAGTGTTACACTTAGACGGTCACACTACTTTTTTTTATCTAATCACAATAATAAAGTTTTAGAACGAATCGAATTAGGTCCTTATTTATTTTAATTTTGGTTATAATTGTGGAATGAAGATTTTAAAAATGACTGTAAATTAATAAGTGGTGCAAAAAGCTCTAAAAATATGTCTTTAAAACTTATCAAATAAAATACTGTTCCTTTTTCTAAAATACTGTTTAATATTCTTCTCAGATAAAAAAAATACTTTATTTCTTGTAAAAAAAGTTGACAACCCTAGCAGGAGGGCATGTTGTCAGAATTAAATACAATAAACTACTGTAATAAGAAAGCAACGCCTTTCACTATTAGTCCTTCAATCACGACAATAGGTACATACTTGTATTTCTAGAACTTACAAAAGAAATATAAAAGTAGATAAATAAAAATTTAAAAATGGGGTGACAATAAACTTATCCAATAAGAAAGAAACGCCTTTCACTATTAGTCCTCCAATCACGACAAAAGGTACATACTTGTATTTCTAGAACTTACAAAAGAAATATAAAAGTAGATAAAAGAAAATTCAAAAAAAGGGGTGAAAGACAGAGATCATCGCGGCCCATATAAATAAAATAGGAGAAAAGATAAATAATTTTTGAGGGAATGAAAACTGAAGCGAAAAATATTACTCATTTTTTTTACAAATTCTTCGTGTTCCAAAGTTCAAAGTCTAAAAAGATCTATAAATGTTACAAATATAAATCGATTCAAGTTAACAAAATGTTGGAAACTCACCAAATGTGGACTCACAAAAAATAACAAGTGTGAACGTAAATAACACTGTCAAGTTTTTAACAAACATTTTCCAAAATATTTTGACTCCTATGTTTCATTAATGTATGAACACTTTAGACGAGACTCTATCTAATACTGGTATAGACGATTGAACAACAAATTATTTTAAACATTCGTTCTACAGCGGTGAGTATACATATTATTTTCAAGTACGTAGTGCACAAAGGCAATCAAGTTTTTATTAATAACTAGCTGTTTGCTCCAGCTTCGCACGGGTATTACATTATTAAATCTTTGCAATTTTCGTTTTTTTTTTCTACCACAATATTTGACGGCACGATTGATGTAGTGGTTGAGCGATCAGTTGCTGCGGTGCGTGTCGCTGGTTCAACTCCAGCATATAACACAAATTTTAATGGCCTACTTCTAGGTCTGGGTATCTTGTGTTTGTCTTGTGTTGTGTTTGTAACATGTCTGTAAACGCACCCAGCCACGATACAGGAGTTTTTGCTAGTATGGGGCGAAGGCTTCAAAAAAAAAAAAGTAGGAAAGAAAATTATGCATGAATCCGCTTCTCCGTGATCAATCACTCTGTGTATAATTGAAAAACGCGTGTAAATCTTTAATAATAATATTATATAGTATCTAATAATAATATTAAATAAATCTTTAATAATAATATTTAAAATGTTTTTAAGTTTATTGCTAACAGACAGATAGACATACTCGGTGAGAGATATAGGATGCAAGCAAAAGCGACTCTGTAATATTCGTTAATGGCTCCTGTGTAACAAGGCCATAAGACTGAAGTTGCAAGAATAAATTGGCTGGCTTAAAATAAGAACCAGAAAAGTGAGAGTCGGATTCGTGCACGAAGAATTCTGTACCGTCCGTAGCAAAAAAACGCATTTTTTTATTGTTTTTAAACTTGCGTTTGACCAATCAACGCTTGTCATACCTGATGGAACGCGTCGATATAGTCGACTAAGGAGCGCGCTAACCTAGAAGTAACCTATTCACTCTTGACTTAAATATCCCCAAGTTGTGGCTATTGGGAAACACAGTCTCCAACAGAGAATTCCACTCCTTAGCTGTGCATCATAATTTCAGCCGAAAGACGTCCACTGATGGCCATAGGCCTCTCTCAAGTGTCGCTACAACGAACGGTTCTGTGCGTCTCGCATCCATTGTATTCCCGCGACTCTCACTAGGCCATCGGTCCATCTTGCGGGAGGCCTTCCGAGGCTGCGTCTTCCGGTATGCGGTCGCCACTTTAGAACCTTTCAGCCCCATCGACCGTCCGCTCTACGAGCAATGTGCCCTGCCCACTGCCACTTAAGTTTGGCGATTCTTCGAGCTATGTTGGTAACCTTGGTTCTCCTGCGGATATTGAAGATATCCTTCTTGATGCTATTACCCAAGGAAATTCCGAGCAAAGCCCTTTGGGTGACTGTAAGCCTTCTGATGAGGCCCATTGTAAGCGTATGCATATGTCATCACTGGCATCATGCACTGGCAATAGACCAGAACCTTGAAGACATCCTCCATAGCAGCCGTAAACAGATTCAGAGAAATGACGTCTCTCTGCCTTACACCCCGCTGCAGAAGGATAGGTTTCGAGGTCCGGTCCTGCAAGTGCTTTAAGTAATTAATAAACAAACCTATTTTTGTCTTAGGGGATTTTAACTGTCATCCAGGAGAATCATTTTTTATGAATTGAATATTTTGTGTGATGACTTTAAATGGGTAATTATAGATATAAGTAAGTTATGATTGACTTCAGAAACATTTACCTTTAGAGACCAAGCCTGTGGGTCTGAGCGTTGGCTTGACCTTTGTGTTGTGTCACAATCAGCTGTTAACTTTGTGTGTAATCTTTATGTAAATTATGACGTATTGTGGTTAGATCATTTTTCCTACATATTGAATTGTAAATTGAAATGTTTGACGCCTCTGAGAATTATGTCGAGTACATACAGGAGAGAAATCTACAGACCATATTATACAATATCGATTTGAATGTTATATGCGTCTCAGACTTATTGATTTCCCAGATGAATTTAGAATCTGTAGTGACCGTTATTGTGCTGTACCTACTCACAGGTTGGTACATCAACTGCGGAGGAGCGCTAACAGTATGCTGGCCACGCTTGCAGAGAGACTAGATTTTAGTATTATAATGCACTGTTTTTTGCTACACGTGACAGGCTTGTGACCTAATAAGCAATTTATTATAATTTGAATTTAATTTTGATTTTCTTATTAAATTTTTATTGATTGAATTGAAATAATTCCAATTTTATTTTATTATCTAATTGTATTATTATCCATTTTTTTACACGCACTTTCAAGATTCGCGGTTGTAACAAATGTAAAATAATCAACAACCCTCTCAGTTCGTCTTACACCATTGAATGACGTTTTCATGAAATACCCATTCAGTAGGGTAAAACGAACAGCGAGGGTTTTATTCGTGATTTTAATGATTATTGTTTCTCAATTTTAATCAACATACAACATGAAACTGACCTGCAAAATGCGAAATTCTTACAAAAATTTTAAGTTTTTCACTTACAAAAAATCCTGTGTTGTGTGAGTGTTGGCCTGAAATTGAGTAGAACTAAAACGGAATACTCGTTCTGCGATTTCGGCGGTCTCTCCAATCCAGTGCCTTTAGCTCGCGCTGGAACGCCCATACCGATTTGCTCCGACTTTCGGTACCTCGGGTCACTCGTCCAACGGGATGGTGAGGTAGACCGGGACGTAACACATCGGATCAACACAGGATGGATGAAATGGCGACAGGTCACGGGAACAACTTGTGACCCACGGATGCCCCTCAAGTTGAAGGGTTAAAATCTACAAGTCCGTGATAAGACCTGTCATACTGTATGGACCACAATGTTGGGCTGTGAAAAAGACGGATGAAAAAAGATTGCACGTAGCGGAGAAGAGAATGTTAAGATGGATGTGTGGTGTGACGAGAATGGATAAAGTGAAAAATGAGTATATTAGGGGAAGTTTGAAAGTGGCGCCAGTGACTGAAAAATTGAAAGGAAATCGTTTGTCTTGGTATGGTCATGTGAAGAGGAGGGATGAAGTGCATGTTACTAAAAGAGTTATGGGTTTACATGTGGATGGATGGAGAGGGAGAGGGAGACCAAAGAAAAGATGGATAGATTGTGTGTAGAGTGATATGAAAGAAAAGGAAGTTAGTGATAGCATGACGAGTGACAGGGCAGAATGGAAGAAAAAAACATGTTGCGCCGACTACAAATAACACGGCACAAGGGCAGGCAGATGATGATGACTTACAAAAAATTAATTTCGCGGGCTAACTTTGAGCATTCCCATTTTTAGAGGTGGAAAATCATCTAATAACTTCTCCCACACCAGAAGTGTCAGATTTTTACTGACCAAAACCACTTGTATTCCTTCAATTGCGTTACAGGAGCACCAGTATGAACATCCCCCTTACGAACGCTTAAAGCGGATGTTATATAAATTTATGACTTCTAAAAGTCTAGACTTTAATATTTTTGGTCTTGAATTATAATTGAGCTATCAATGTGCTAATAGCATAGCATATACATTTTGATTAACATAAACCAAATTGAACAACATTTTAGTAAGTGAATATGAAAAAGTTAACCTTGAATTTTTTTATTAGATTTTAGTTTAGATGGATTAGATTTTTTAATGCTCGATTTTAGCACTGGTTTATATAATTAAAAAAAAACTACTTGTATGCGAAAGTATACTTTCGCAAGAGTGGACGTCCACAATTATAACAAAAGGCCCCTCTTTGAGGAGTGGCTGGAAAGAGAACACGGCGTCCTCACCTTCCGCATGACACGAGTTTTAACCGAACATGGTAAGTTCGGAAGGTTCCTGCATTGGATCCGTGCGGAAGAAATGCCCGGGTGTCACCATTGGCAGCATACGGTAGAGGTGTGCCCTGCTTGGGCAGAGCAGCGCCATGACCTCGACGGGGTGATCGGCAGCAACGACCTCTCGCGCCAGGCCTTAGTACAGGCCATGGTCTGGAGAGAGGAGGAATGGCAAGACGTCCCCAATTTCTGCGAAGCAGTAATGGTAGCAAACGAGGCGGCCGCACGCAAGAGGTAACGGCCCTCACGCCCCAGCCGCCGGGATCCCGATCCCAATTTCTAGCTACCGTAGGCGCAGGCTTGCGGACAGCGAGCAATGGGTAGCACGCGGTCCGGTCGTCCGGTAACCGTCCGGACCGAGCCCAAGCCATCGACGGCGCGTAGTCTTCCACACGCACTTCAAGGAGATGTCAGCAAAACGTAGGGGTCCAGCAGGTTCGTAGCCTACTGGGGCCATGGATTAAGTGAAAATGAACCCCCTGGCCCTGGAACGCAAGTCAAAGAAGGAACAACTATCATCGTACTTATATAAATTGTTATACTTATTTCTAGTTTCAAATAAAGATTTTTATTATTATTATACTTTTGCGAAAAAGAGCTGTTTTACTTGGACCAACAGAATATTAGATTCTCTTTTTCTCAACCGTAGATTTGACCCCTAGTCTAATTTTAAAAAGCCGTGGGTTTTTTTCACAAATACTGCCACCTCGTAGATATATAGCTGTTTTGTTATTGTGATACAACTATTCGAGTATATAAAAAAAGTTTCTTTGGGAAAATTGTTTGTAAGCATGAGTACAATTACGTGTTTAAGTATCGGTCACTAATTACCCGTCACCATTAAGTCAATATTATTTAGAAATCAGAAACGTTTATTTCAAATAGACCAATTACAGGCAGTTTTGAATTGTCAAAATGTCGGTCAGTTAAAAAAAAGTGAAACTTAAATTGCATATTAGAAGTTAAGTGTAGCGGAATCATATTTAAAACGTCTTTTAAAATATGGCTTGCAACTGTTCAGTGAACGTAAGTTGCATATTGCACGTATACATTTTTCTGTACGTCTTTTTTGTCAGTGGAGTTCCCCAGAAAAGCTACAGAGTACTTTTACTCAGAAAAGATTCCATGTAACTATGATATGCAATAAGTACAGCATCACGATTGGAAAATTTGGATAGCTTATGAAGGGCAAAAGAGAAACTATTAATTTTTTTATATACTCCTTCAACCTGCAGTTTCCACGTTAGTTTGCTGTCTATCGCCAACAGTTTAATGAGTAGGTAATAAAATAATGGGTTTAGAAATAGTAACATACAAAAGAACCTGCAAATGAACAAATATTTGTATTACCTAGGTACAATAATAGAATTACTAATCTACAAATTTACAAAAATTAAAAATGTAACAGAAATTACCATAGGTGTTTCTTTATATTTAAAGGGTTCTTAGTTCGAATTTAAGGTAGGAAAATGGCATCACGTCTAGATTTTCACTTTTATTTAAGATTTTTTTTTTTTAATAAATAGTAAGAAAAAATAATATTTACAAAAAAAAACCGTCTTCACTAAAAAAACACTAAAACGATAAAAAAAACTTTAATTTCGGAAGTCAGTGTTAAATAAGAAACAAACAACACCGACTTCCGAGTTTCATATTTCACACTTTTTAGTTGCGATACAATTATAGCCAGAGTACCTATTTCTCATGACAATTCTAATTATCCCAAACACTGCTAGGAAACATTGTTTTATTTTGAAGTTCCCGTGCCCACCTTCCACCTTCCGGCTCCATTATCAGATCAGTTCGATAAAACCTTATAGCCAAAGTGCATCTCATGACAATTCTAATAAGCCCAAACACGGCTAGGATACATTGATTAATTACGGAGTTCCGGTGCCTATCTTCCGTAATTCCAAGACTGGGACAACGTATTTTTCTTATAAAAATAAAGTTTACATTTAAGTTACACAATACAAACAATCAAAACATATATTTTTACAAAGTATAAATTAGTATTAATATAATATACATTGCACGTGCTTATTTATATAATAGCAGGGCCTATAATAATTATGATCTTCTTTTATAACACTTCCGACAGCACTCATTACATGTTTTGATCTAATTTTTATAGAATCATTGTTTATGTGTAACTATAAATATGTATCGTGATTGTTCATGTGCAATATATAGTATACAATTTCACTACCTTTATGTACGCCCATGAATAAAATGAGACAAGACCGTAGTGTTTCAATTATTATATTTTAGGGCTTCGTACCAAGTCGACAAACACGGAACCCATAGTTTGTTGTCTATCTGTCCGTCTATTGAGATTCTTTTTTTCACTAACGCGCAGAGATGTTAAGCTAAAATTAATACCAAATAATTCTGTTTGCTACCCCAAGCAGTAGTGAAAAAATAAAACTTCTATGTAAACGCAATCTAAAGAGAAGGCAGTTTATGCTTGTATGCGCATATTTTGATACTCGCTAGGAAATCAGAACCTATAGGGTACTTCCCATTGACCTTGAATCCTGTTTGTCATATAACAAGGTCTCATAGCACAGGTATCTGAAAACTATAAAGTTGTAGTTACGACACAAAAAAAAAATACTTTTTGCGATTCGAGACTCGATTCGGGAATTGAACTATTGACATAGATAGGTAAGCTTGTACGGAACCCTCGGTGCGCGTGTCCGAATCACACTTGACAGGTTTTTTTTATCATTATTGATAGGATTATGCTTGATCACTATCTCACTTGATGGTAAATAATTATGTGGTCAACAAAGGAGTACGCTTGCCTAGAAGTAAAGTAAGTTGGTCGTATGTCCTCCCTTTTAAACGGAGGTATGTGGGACTTTAAACCCTGTTCTACATATCTCTAAGCTGGCAACCGTCGTCTATGAACGTCGGTGCGGCCTTCGTACAGCTAGTAGGCTGTGACGTCAACATCACTTCCTCAAATCCATCACTTGTCGGCGGAGAGCCATTCAGCCAGCACCCACGGCTATAAAGCGTATCTGGACTACGAGCATGCCTACCTGGTCATACCTGGTCAACACCCTTAGAATCATCAGCGACCTTAGTTAAGAAACCAACCTTCCTCTGGTCTGACACGTATCAAGATAATTATATCAAAAAGCCGGAAGAGATAATATATCATGTCGCAGTTTTTCGCACGATTAAGGACAATTACAACAGTCAGAAATCAACTATCTAGCAGTTACGCGGGTCTCAAACCCAACCTTGAACTAGTTATTTAGTTTGGCCATAGCACGCCAAACTCAATAACCTATAACCTATGTTTTATTGGATAATAATTATTATGTAATCTATTAGATGTGAATTTATATATTTTGGAAAAAAAAAATTCATAACCACGATTGAATTTTGTTTGCTCCTAATCCTAGAGAAGTGATGAAGAAGAAGAAGAAGAAGGCATTGGATGATTACTCACCTAAAAAAACTCATTGAAAACTAAATAATCGTTGTCAACTTTTTTTTTAAAGTGTGAAATCATCCAATGACTTCTCTCGCTCTAGGGCGTGGCGTAGCTCTGTGTCAGATTTTTACTGACTAAAACCATACTATGTTCCTTCAGTTGCCTTGCGTTTTAGGACCACGGGTTTCTCTTTCGACCCGTGGCCCCAGGAGGCTTCGGCTTGTTGGGCCTCTACGATATTATACGCCGTCGACGACTCAGGCTCGGTTACCAGAGGGCCGGACAGCGAGTTACCCATTGCTCATTGTTCGCATTCCCACACCGGCCCCGGACTGGTTAGCGGGGTCGGGGTTCTGGCAGCTGGGGTGTGAGGATGTCATTTGTTAGCATTATTGCTTCACAATAGGAGGCGACCGCCGCCTACTCCTCCTCGCTCCGGATCATGGCCTGAACCAGGGCCCGGCACGAGAAGTCGCCGCCGCCGATCGGCCCCACGAGGACACGGCGTTGCTCCGCCGAAGTGAGGCACACCACCACAGGACACCACCATATTCTCCGCCGTGTGCTTCGGGTGGTCCGCACAATAGTGTCACTCTCCGCCGTGTGCTTCGTTTGGTCCGCACAATAGTGTCACTCTCCGCCGTGTGCTTCGTTTGGTCCGCACAATAGTGTCACCCGGGTGTTTCTTCCACCTGAATCAGGTACAGGAACCTCCCGAACTTAACGTGTCTGGAGAGGACCTGCGTCATGCGGATGGTGAGGATGCCGTGACGCCTCCCAGCTACTTCTCAAAGAAGGGACTTCCCGCCATAATTATGACATATCCCACAAGACAGGTGGCACTAGTTGTCACGTCAACATCAGCTCCGTTTTAAAATTGTTGTGAATAATACAATTCTGAATCGGTTACTTACTATTAGAATATATCGGTGGTTTCATATGTAATTGTACAAATTGGACGCATGCGAATGCACTTCCAACGTGTGGCTCCTAAACTGAAACGGGCAGGGGCCGCCCTCAAGCGGTTCCTGCCCAGTCTCGGTCCATGACCCTTTACGGTTCGCCGGTTGCTGCCGGAGCGTCCCGTGGTGGTCATGGCCATCTGGATGGTGCGGGGATACCACACGGTCTTCTGCGAAGCGAATAAGGCGAGCTTCCTTGCCGGCCTGCCGCCAGTGGATCTGGAGGCAACAGTCTTTGTATGCACATACGATTTAGTTGATAGAAGTGATGCCTTTGATTTATTACAAGTGGTATTAATGATATAATTATTTTGCGCTTTCTGGATTAACTTAATAATTTTCCGGAATCTTAGTAACTTTTAAAGTTATTTTTATTTTCGTTCAATGGAAAATAAACATAGTGTCTATATTTCCATAATAAATATCGGTGTTTTCTAATGTAAGCAGTATACTACCTACGTGAAACTCACAAAAAATTGTATTTACCTACCTATTGCAGTTTCTTGGAAACCAGAGGTCATATAATCAACGGAGCATATCAATTTAGTAGTTGTAAGCAACGTTCGCATCTTCAATATTGTATATGTAAAAAAAGAAAAAAAATGAAGCATGAATCAGCTGATAAATCTTGTTTTTTAATTATCTGATTCTACAAGTTCTATTAGCCTTGAATTTTAATATCTGCGCAATGTTAACAGACAGTGCTAAGTCAATCACTTCACATCTACGTTTTAAATGAGAGCTACAGGCGAAGTTATCTGAACAGTAACTTCTATAGTATACAATTTTTTTTTTATATAAGTACTTAATTCTAGTATATTTTAATTCCAATGTATTCTACTGTTTTTTTTTTTAATTTTACTGTATGTGTGAGGTACGAATAAACGTTTTTTCTTTCTTTCTTACTTAAACGAATTGGTTGAAATAATTTTAATTTTTTCATTTCTTTAGGTGTGGCCTTACAAATATCACTCAATACTGATAAATTTTCCTAGACTTAATAATCATATTCGGATTTTATCCTTTTATTTTCACTTCTGAGCGCCGGTATGCACCGTCGCTGCGAAAAGCGACTAGCAGCCTAACTGAACGCATGCCAGAGGGTCATGGCCATCCGGATGGTGCGGGGACACCGCACGGTTTCCCGCGAAGCGGCGAGCCTCCTTGCTGGCCTACCACCGTGGGATTTAGAGGCAACAGTCCTTGCACGCATGCAAGATCTGCGCGTGGGGATACGACGCCGGGCGAAACTCCGCTGCCGCGCCAAGTCACGGCATGGCGAAAAGAGTTCCGGCGGGATATCATGGTGGAATGGCAACAGCGACTGTCGCAACCCAGTGCTGGGCACGCCAAAATTATGGCGGTAAGTCCCCTCTTTGAGGAGTGGCTGGAAAACAACATGGCATCCTTCCCTTCCGCTTGTCGCAATTCGTCACCGGATTCGTGCGGAAGAAACGCCCGGGGTGTTACCATGGTGTAGACCGCCCGGAGAACATGGTGGAGCGGATACGGTAGAGGTGTGCCCCGCCTGGGCAGAGCACCGCCGTGTCCTCGTGGGGGCGAACGGTGGCAGTGATCTCTCTCACCGGGCCTTTGTACAGGCCATGGTCCGGTCAAGTTGTCGACGGCGCGTAGTTTTCCACGCGCGCCTTAAGGAGATGTCAGCAAAACCGTAGAGGCCCAGCAGGGTCGAAACCTATTGGGGCCATGGGTGATGCGAAAGAGGACCTCGGGGCCCTGGAACAAAGGCAAAGAAGGAACAGGCGTGGGTTTACCCACGTCAGTAAAGGTCTGATACGAGAGAAGAGAAAGAGAAGAGAAGAATATCGTAAGACGCCTGTTCATTAATGATTAGCAATAATTTGAACTGTAGTGATTTTCTTCTTTTCATTTCGAACCTTATTCAATTGAAACCGGGTAATAGGGTAAACTCTTATAAAAATAATGAAATATTCGAAGTCAAGAATCATAGATATTATTTCTTTTTAGTGCATCTATGTTGAAGTCTCTACATAAAATAATATGCTTGCAACATGACATGACTCATGTTGCAAGCATATTATTTTAAAATAATTTCAAAAATTTCTTAAAATACATCCAAGTTGCTGCAATTTGGTGATCTGTAAATTTAATACATATAATAATTAAATGCGGATTAATCAGTACTGTACCGCAACATTTGATAGTATTTGTTAATGAATTGAGTGTAATGTTGAACAGTACTTTATGCTTAAGATTGTTTTTAATCAGAACGCACGCATCTTCACGTTGCTTCACTTTTTCGCATGCGTCCAATTTGTACAATTACATATGAAACCACCGATATATTCTAATAGTAAGTAACCGATTCAGAATTGTATTATTCACAACAATTTTAAAACGGAGCTGATGTTGACGTGACAACTAGTGCCACCTGTCTTGTGGGATATGTCATAATTATGGCGGGAAGTCCCTTCTTTGAGAAGTAGCTGGGAGGCGTCACGGCATCCTCACCATCCGCATGACGCAGGTCCTCTCCAGACACGTTAAGTTCGGGAGGTTCCTGTACCTGATTCAGGTGGAAGAAACACCCGGGTGACACTATTGTGCGGACCAAACGAAGCACACGGCGGAGAGTGACACTATTGTGCGGACCAAACGAAGCACACGGCGGAGAGTGACACTATTGTGCGGACCACCCGAAGCACACGGCGGAGAATATGGTGGTGTCCTGTGGTGGTGTGCCTCACTTCGGCGGAGCAACGCCGTGTCCTCGTGGGGCCGATCGGCGGCGGCGACTTCTCGTGTCGGGCCCTGGTTCAGGCCATGATCCGGAGCGAGGAGGAGTAGGCGGCGGTCGCCTCCTATTGTGAAGCAATAATGCTAACAAATGACATCCTCACACCCCAGCTGCCAGAACCCCGACCCCGCTAACCAGTCCGGGGCCGGTGTGGGAATGCGAACAATGAGCAATGGGTAACTCGCTGTCCGGCCCTCTGGTAACCGAGCCTGAGTCGTCGACGGCGTATAATATCGTAGAGGCCCAACAAGCCGAAGCCTACTGGGGCCACGGGTCGAAAGAGAAACCCGTGGTCCTAAAACGCAAGGCAACTGAAGGAACATAGTATGGTTTTAGTCAGTAAAAATCTGACACAGAGCTACGCTACGCCCTAGAGCGAGAGAAGTCATTGGATGATTTCACACTTTAAAAAAAAAGTTGACAACGATTATTTAGTTTTCAATGAGTTTTTTTAGGTGAGTAATCATCCAATGCCTTCTCCCGCTGAGTTTATCCTATTACCCTGTTTACCAATTGAGTAAGGATCAAAATGAAAAGAAGAAAATCACTACAGTTCAAATTATTGCTAATCATTAATGCACAGGCGTCTTACAAATATTCATAAAGATACGTAGAACCAGGTAACTAAAAAAAAATGTTAACATTCTCTAATGAAGAAAAACTCTTGTTCTGTCATCGTAAAAGGCCTCGCAAATAACTAATTTCAGCGTTTTTTTTTTCTTTTTTTCACACAAATGGCCAATCTTGATGGCTTGGAGAATCACCACTTATTTTTAGGCGCTAAAAAGAGATTTAACTAAACCTCTTTTTTAAGAAAAACCATTTAGAAGCTTAACTGTGGAAAAATGTTTTTTGGATGATATTTATTCGACTGCCTTTTTAGTCTAGTCTTGTGGGAAAAAGCACGACTGCTGAGCATTTTATTTTTTTTCACATGGGGAATCAACCAATGACTTCTCCCGTTCTAAGGTGGAGAGAGGAGCATGTCAGACTTTTACTGACTAAAAACCACCTGTGTCTTTCAGTTACCGTTTCCATGGCCACGGTATCTCTTTTAAAAATTCAAGTGCTGATGGGTATTTTCATGGAAAAGTCTCAAGCGGAATTTGTAATCGGTTGATAGCAATAATGACATTGTAATATGACTGCCCTACAACCTGGACAACAAATATAACTAGCTAAATGTATGGACAAGTATAAGAATCTGTACCTTACATATGTTGTATTGGAACTTACCGAGTAATCGGTACTTATCTAACATATTTAAGTTTTTGCTCAAAGAATTGTCATTACCAATCTACGTGGTAATGCTACCTGTTTTATGGGTACGTTTCTCGCATGCCCAGATGACCGCAATGTGGTTTATTTGATTTTAGTACATTATGCAAGTAGGTAGTCGTACAAAAGTCAATCATTAGAATCTGTATTAAACAGAATAGTAAAAAATATAGCATAGTCGGCCTTATCATGTTCCCACTGTTGGGACTCAGGCCTCCTCTCTAGGAGAGGGAATGGGCTGTAATCCACCACGCGTGCCCAGTGTGGGTTGGTGGATGTCACATGTCTTCGAATTTTTGGTTCAGGACATGCCAGTTTCCTCACGATGTTTTCCTTCACCGTTTTGAGAGCAGTGGTGATGAAATAAATTACACAAAGTAATGCGCCTGGCTGGGTTTGAACCCGCAACCTACAACTCTGTAAGTCGGAGCCATTACCACTCGGCCACCACTGCTCTGTAAAAAATATACTTCTTAAATATTATATCACAACAACGAAATAACTAGTTAACAGATATTATTAGACAGTATGGTTATACAAATAGATGCTTTTACTATGACTATACAAATAGATGCTTTTAGTAGATAGTTTGATTAATTATAGCTTAGGTTTATTGAAATTGATATCGAAACCTTAGTTCAATCGTTTTTGCATGGCAATTACAAATGAAACGCTATCCAACTTAGTTTTGAATTGAGAATTATACAATTTATTCAGGTTGAATTAGCCAGGCACGATTAAACGCTTCTGTTAATGTAGTTAGGATTATTTTGGCTCTAACTAGTTTATTTAGTGTCCGATAGTCAGCCAATACCGACTTTAACAATGAATTTAAATATGGTTTCGTTCGTTAGGTTGTGTCCTAAATGAATTGAATTGAATTACGAAGCATTGCAGTAGTTTACACATCAATGGAGAAGAAAGAGATGTGAGAAGTGATATGAAGGAAGTTAGTGATAGCACGACGGTTGACAGGATACAATAGAAGAAAATAACGTGTTGCGCCGACCCCAGGTAATATGGGACAAGATCAGGATGATGAATATAAGTATTGATTGGTGCACATGTAGCAGTTAACTTAAGTGAGCCTTAATGGTGGAGGTGTGCCCCGCTTGGGCAGAGCAACGCTGTGTCCTCGTGGGGGCAATCGGCGGCGGCGATCTCTCGCACCGGGCCTTGGTACAGTCCATGCTCCGGAGCGAGGAGGAGTGGCAGGCGGTCGCCTCCCTCTGCGAAGCAGTAATGCTTGCAAAGGAGGCGGCCGATCGCGTGAGGCAGCGGTCCTCACGCCTCAACTACCGCCGGGATTCCGATCCCAATTTCCGGCCACCGTAGGCGCGGGCTTGCGGACGGCGAGCAATGGGTGGCTTGCCGTCCGACCGTCCGGTAACCGTCCGGACCAAGCCCAAGTCGTCAACGGCGCGTGCTGTTCCACGCGCGCCTCAAGGAGATGTCAGCAACTGTAGGGGCCAGCAGGGTCGAAGCCTACTGGGGCCAAGGGTCTGATTCTGAAAGGAAGACTCGGCCCTGGTACGAAAGGCAACGAAGGAACCGGAGTGGGTTTTTAGTCAGTAAAAGTCTGACACTATCTCCCGCCCCGCCTAAGGGCGGGGGATGTCATAAGATGATTTTGCCAACGAAAAAAAAAAAAATGAGCCTTCATCGCATGTGTTTAGTAACAGACTTTTACTGACTAAAATGCTCGGGGTGTCTCCTGCGGAGTCTAGGGCATGAGGATTGTCTCCTCCTCACACTTTTCACCACCTCCTTCACTTGCAACACTGCTTCGCTGGAGGAACTGTCTGGTTCTCATTTCTTCTTATTCCATACCATGGCCTACATTAGGGCCGGATGCAAGAGGTCACTACCGCCGATTGTCTTCACGAGTACATGACGACAGTGCACCGCAAAAGCAGGGCAGACTTCCACCATGTCGCCAAGGCGATCCGGACAATGATGACACCCGAGCTTTCTTCCTGCCGAATCTGAAACAAGAACCTCTCAAAACAACCGTATCCAGTGAGGACCTGCGTTAGGCGGAAAGTAACGGGGCCGTCGCACCGCCCCAATCATGCTTCAAAGTCCTCTCTTTTCGCCATGGCTGTACGCCACAGTCTTGAAGATAAGTTCCAGCTATAGATAGATACTGAAGTTTATACACAAACACAATTGTTCTATAATATATTATATTGCAATTACTAAATGAAGGTACTTTGACCAGTTTAATATCAATGCAGTCTTTAAAGATTTACCACTATCTCACCTGATGGTAAGCGATGATGTGACCGACGATGAAGCATGCTTTCCTAGAAGTAACCTATACAATCTTGACTTAAAGGTTGTAGCTATCAGAAAACACCGGGCAGGAAACTCCACTCCTAAGCTGTACACATAATAAATGTGTTTCCAAAACGCTTTGTACGCATGGGTTTTTTTTTTTTTTAAGGTGGGAAAATCATCTAATGACAAATCTCGCTCTTGGGTGGAGCGAGAGATAGTGTCAGACTTTTACTGACTAAAAACCCACTCCTGTTCCCTCTTTGCCTTCATCCCGGGGCCCGGGCTTCGCTTTCACACTACCCGTGGCCCCAGTAGGCTTCGACCCTGCCGGGCCCCAACGATTTGCTGACATCACCCTGAGGCGCGCGTGGAACAATACGCGCCGTCGACGGCTTGGGCTCGGTCCGGACAGTTACCGGACGGTCGGACGGCGAGCCACCCATTGCTCGCCGTCCGCAAGCCTGCGCCTACGGTGGCCGGAAATCGGGATCGGAATCCCGGCGGCGGTTGGCGCGTGAGGACCGTTGCTGTTGCCTCACGCGATCGGCCGCCTCCTTTGCTAGCATTACTGCTTCGCAGAAGGAGGCGACCGCCTGCCACTCCTCCTCACTCCGGACCATGGCCTGTACCAATGCCCGGCGCGAGAGATCACTGCCGCCGATCGCCCCCACGAGGACACGGCGTTGCTCTGCCCAAGCGGGGCACACCTCCACCATATGCTCCACCGTGTCCTCCGGGCGTTCCACACAGTGGCGACACCCGGGCGTGTCTTCCGCACGAATTCGGTGCAGGAACCTCCCGAATTTGTACGCATGGGTAGGATATCCACCATATACGAGCAATGCCGTACATCTTGTGGTCCGATTATAGATTAAACTTAGCGTAATTAAATTGTGCAATTCTAATGCACACGCCCCGAAGTGAGGAGCTCTGAGTGGAGCGCGATGTAGTGTCAGATTTTCACTGACTAAAACCTACCTATGTTCCTCCAGTCGCCTTTTGCATTAAATTTGCTATGGGCTGGCCACGTAGAAATGTCACTGGGTGGTTGCGTTTTCTTGAATGAATTTTCGCAGGGTGACTGGTAACAGCTGGACAAGACTTACCCTATACGGCCTAATTTTTATTTTGGCATCTAAATGTCATACAATTGTGGTGAAATAGAATCATGAAACATGTTTTAAAAGGAGATACATTCTAAATAAGTCCGTATTGGAACTAAATACGGACTAAGTTATGCAGTCGAGTTCTTATACGGTAGTTTGATGTTAATGCACTACAGTACTACCAGGTACAGTAGTACTTTAAAACCTAGTCAAAACCGTAATCATCGCACCATTATGTACAAAATAAGGGTCGCACACACAAAGTGTATTCAATAATTACACGATGTACGAGTACCTTCGCAGTTTCGCAGTTAGATATAAAATAATAGACTGCAGTTACCTCAACGGCCTTTAAATGGTCGTTGACGTTAGAGTGGCGGGTGATAGGTCGGTCAATTTATGGTGTTTCTGTAGCTTTGCGTAGGAAACATGTGGGTTGTGTTGAATTTAGAATAAATTTAGATTAAAACCGATAGTGTTGCTGCTTTTTGAAAAGTGATTTATTTATTAAACTGTCTGTGCAGACTACGTTTCGCGTCGTTGCGCGTTGACGGCGCGTTTTTATCCTATTAAAGGTCTACAGGCTGCGTTTGACTCGCGTGTGTATCGCGTCTGTATTGTTACAAACGCGCGTCAACGGCAACGACGTGTTTAAAAAACGTGGTGCGCACAGGCCTTTATATACACAAGATAGAAACAGAAAAATAGGTAGGTACAAAGGTGATGCTCACTTCTATAGAACTCTCTTCCAACATACCTGCGAAAGGAGAGTTGGAAAAAACAGTGGCTTATTTATCTGTCACAATTAAGTTACAAAATACGATCAGTCTTCGAGTGATAAAACCATAAACAGTGAACCAGATATTATTGGACCAAAAACAGTTGTCGGATCATAAACTTTTATTTTAGGTATCTTATATGTTTACTACCCACGTGTAAAACACAACAGGAAAAAGGAATAAAAGCAGTTAACGGAACAACAGATTTAATAATAATAAAAATTATTTTGCACACGAAGGTTGCAGAAATGTGGAATGTGAACTCGGCTGTTATTGTGTTGATTGTCATTACATAATGCCAACGGCTGGTGGCCAAAAGCCTATATAACCACATAATACAGAAGGCAGTACTCCTCGATACGGCTCGATTTAATAAATATTTAGTAACTAGCCGCCGCCAGTGGCTTCACCTTTGTGATAGTAAAAAATTACCTCAAAGGAACATACTCGGGAGCATGCATTAAAAGTATTCTATGTGCTATTCCGGGACATGGTTTTCTTGAAAGTTTCATCGAAATCCATTCAGTCGTTTGAGCGTAAAAAAGTAACGAACATACACTCACAAAATTTCACCTTTTTTTTTTAATTGATATAAACCAGTGCTTGACTGCGATCCCACCTGATGGTAAGCAGTGATGCAATCATTGATGGTGAGGTGCACTAGTTTATTAAGAGCCTATTCACTCTAGCCTTGAAGGCACCTACATTATAGTTGGATGGGAAGACCGCAGCAGGCAAATAAGGCGGGTAAACAACGAAGCGAAACGCTTAGTCCGGACCGTTGAAGTTTTATAATATTATATAACCTTTATAACATTAGTGTGATTAATAAGTAGGGAGATAAGTATAAATAAATGAATTAATAATAAATTAATTAAACCACAGTCACAATTGTTGCAGTTTACAAAATTGAAGAGAGCTGCAATGTTTGTCATGATTTTTTGTGTTTCATTAGTAATAATATGGATGAGGGACATGGTTATATATAATGACCGAGTAGTTCTATTTTATTTATGAAAGAAGAAATATATTCTATCAGCTTTGATAAAAATCCGATGGGTTTGGGATTTAACTGATATAAACTGTTAGTGCAAAGACTAATAATTGTAATATGAAAATTAAAAATGATTAAAATTAATCATAAATTACATATATTTTAAGGATAGAATATTGTTATATTTAAGTAGTCTGTGTCAACATCATACCTGAGGTCGTTGGATTTTCTAGCAATCTTTAAAGCTGAAAAATGTCACTTAGCGTAAGCTCTCCTCTTCGTCTTCGAAAAATATATACATTCATGAAACACACAACATCAACTTACCTACTTTCTGATAAACTATGGACTGGTTTCTGGATTGAGTATTTTAAACTTAGAACGTCTCAAACCCTATTTGAAAGCCCTGATTGGTTTTCGGGCTCAAGTAGAGTTTGAAAAAAACTCAACTTCGGATACTTAAGTCAAAAATCGGGGGTAACTATCTGATTATTAAATATGTCTTAAATTTTAGATTTTATTTTATTTTTTTAGTAAAAGAGTATGTAGGTATGTTGCCAGCAATCTGTATAATCCGGTATTCTATATAATACCTAGACAATGTATAGAATATCTAAAACCTGCAGGTAATGTATAAATTATCATTTATTGTATTGCCTAGGTATTCTATACAATACCGAATGCGCTGCCGGTGATGTCTGTAAAAGACGAGAGCAGGGGAGGAGGTGACGTGATTTTAAGGATACCCGATACCGACAGGTTAGATTATAAGGCTAAGTACTTGTAAGCAAATTACATTACTTTACATAAGGCTATAAGTTTTTTTTTTTAAATAAAACACCGGTAAGTTCAGTGACACAGAGAGTAGAGCGTTTATTTTTTAAAATTTTATCCAACCATTGATTTTACAGATGATGATCAATACTAAATCAAACATTAAAGATATAACATTTCAACAATTTTTAATTTAACTTTAATATTAATAGGTGTCTGTCCGTGGGTTTTAAACACCGCAAATAAGAGCCTCACCCAAAGTAAGGCTTAATCAAGACGATACTGCGACTCGAATTTCTATGTATGAGCCGACAAAATCTAGCCAGTTGAATGTTCATTTTATCATCTTTATCGTAAAAGATTATACTAGCTCCTGCATACTACCGGAAAAATAAACGTTCCTATTCCAAATCCATTCAGCCATTTCAGTGTGAAAGAGTAACAAAGATACACACACTCATATATAAAATTCGCCTTTATAACATAAGTAGGATAGCGGAATAAACATTCATGACATACCGTTGCTAGAGCCTGGTTAGTTAGTAGCTAGCAGATGGTACATAATCTACTTGCAAAATTAGGTACTAACAGGATTATTCAGCGAATAGCTCATACATAGCCGTATGAGCTCCTTGTTTGTTACGGTTGTGTGGCAGTAGCTAGAAACTAGCTTCATAAATTTATATACGTATATTCGTTTAGCTTCACATCGGAACGCCTTTCAGCAATTATTCTAATAGAGTACAAAGTAGTTCAAAATGTGCAATTTTACGACACCATGTGCATCTCTAGAGTGGAAGACATCAAAGGAGAGGCGAGACGGCTATTCACTTACGCAGCATCAGGCCAGAACTCCTTCAGGCTTCCACATGTACCTAATTCCATGTCGCACTTCTTTGGCGCATCACCTTCTATCAAAACTAGAAGCTACTGGTGTTAGGGTTAACACCCTCAAAATCTTTCTAGCATTTTTCTATCTTTAACCTTTCGTATGCCAGAATTACAGACACAATTAAAAAGCCGTTGTGTCCCGCGTACATATGCGTTCTGGCATACAACAGGTTAAAGCAACCCAAGTTTAAAAAAAAAGTTTTTTTTATTTATAAAGGTTTTTTAGAAGCTTTTGAGAAATATTTAAAAATTTAATAAAATATAGTCAATAAAAAAAATCTCTTAATTATCTACACATTGCATGAATATTACCAAATGTTAGTCTGGCACTCCAAAATTAATGCACCCAATATTTTTATTTATCGTCTTCGGATTCTTAAAAGAAGCGCATAGATCGCTTATGATCTATGCGCTTATATCTCTTCGATATTGATGAATGCCGCTTTGTATGAAAAAACTTGCATTGCTATCGCTCCCGTATACACATAGTCTAAATTTTGGTGAGGAGACAGTTACTGGAATAAAAAAAATGCTGGGCAACAAAGTTGCGCTCGTGGGCGCCGGGCTCTCTAATTGGTTATGACAATCATTTAGTTCCCATAAATCTATATATATAAAAGGAGAAACTGACTGACATATCAACGCACAGCCGAAACTACAAGACCTAGGAACGTAAAATTATGCACAAGGTTTCCTTTCATAACGGAGGTGAGCACTAAGGGAGGATTTTCCAAAATTCACCCCCTAATGGGAGGGAACGGGGGTCCAAAGTTTGTATGGAGAAACTACTTACACGCGGGCAAAGTCGCTGGCAGAAGCTAGTCTATTATAAGCATATAAAATTGCTAGCTTCATCCTTTTTAGTAACATAGGCAGTTTCTTAAATCTAACCAACCCTGTATCTCATCTACATCTGTTTGGTAAGAGCTCAGGAAACGCCAGGAAATCGAGAAAGTTAATTATAAAGTTAAAATAATCTGTCCTTATCCGACTTCAGAGTTTGTTGCGTCCATACTGATTGGGGATTTGGAGAATATCATGAAACAGCAATAAATTTGAAATGTATTTCGATAAGTTTATGAACTAATTTTAGTATTACTGTAATTTTCTTGAATCGATTAAACTAAATTATTTTTATTGCTCAGTAAAAATTTATCTGTGTGGGTCTTTCTCTCAATCAAAAGATGCCCATCGTTGGAAATAGGCTTTTTCCAAGCGTTAGCAAGAAGACCAGCTCTATGAGTCTCGTATCCGGGAGGCTTTGCGATGCTCCGTCTTTCAGTATACCGTCGCTACTCCAGAAAAAAAAGAAATCTCCTTTCAGCTAGAAAAAGAGAAATGACAGAATATTCTGGTCTGAATCTGACGGGTTCAACCATTTACAAGGACTTTTGTTCAAGTGACTAATCGTCGATTGATATCATTATTTCAACCGAAAAGCGTCCACTGCTAGATAGGCTGTCTTGCAATTATCTGATTTCCACGACTCTCACCAGGGCGATATTATTAGCATAGCATAGCATAGTCGGCCTTTTAATGTTCCCACTGTTGGGACTCAGGCCTCCTCTCTAGGAGAGGGAATGGGCCGTAATCCACCACGCGGGCCTAGTGCGGGTTGGTGGATGTCACATGTCTTCGAGTTTTTGGCTCTAGGACATGCCGGTTTCCTCACGATGTTTTCCTTCACCGTTTTGAGAGCAGTGGTGATTAAATAAATTACACAAAGTAATGCGCCTGACTGGGTTTGAACCCGCGACCTACAACTCATAAGCCGGGGCCGTTACCACTCGGCCACCACTGCTCTCAATATTGCTCTCGATATTATTATAATTTATTATTAACTATATTTAACTCTTTTATATTCCCGTTTTTAAAAGAAGCAACTTTTATAATACCTTATCAGTATTGCATGTCTGCATGATATTAAAAATGCATGATGATTACTCATCATAAATGATTATACGTGAATATTTTATTCAAAGTAAGGTTTTTCATAGTATTCCTACTTGGCAATTTAGGCAATTATTATAATCGCATTTAAAATTAACATAATCAGTTTACTTTACCGTATCGGGGTCACTAGGCATAGGCTCATCAGTCATGTTTCAAGTAAGGCCAAGCCCGCAAACGGTGTGGCAATTACCCTACTATCCAGTACTAGAGTGCCCTTGAATATCCAAATTAACACTGTTATCCATATTTAAATACATGGTTAGTCCTGGCATGGAATGTCGTGTTACCTATACTCTAATTTTGGACACGCCACAATTATGGCGGTAAGTCCCCTCTTTGAGGCGTGGTCGGAATGACCTCACGACGTCCTCACCTTCCGCGTGAAGCAGGTTCTCACCGAACATGGTAAGTTCGGGAAGTTCCTGCACCGGACTCGTGTGCAAGTGACGCCCGAGTGTCGCCACTGTGTGGAGCACCCGGAGGACATGGTGGAGCACACGGTGGAGCTGTGCCCCGCTTGGGCAAAGCTAAAGCCGTGTCTTCGTGGGGGCGATCGCCGGCGGCGAATTCTCGCGCCGGGCCTTGGTACAGGCCATGGTCCGGAGCGAGGAGGAGTGGCAGGCGGTCGCCTCCTTCTGCGAAGCAGTAATGCTAGCAAAAAAAGCGCCGGTCGCGTGAGGCATCGGTCCTCACGCCTCAACCGCCGCCAGGATTCCGACCCCGATTTCCGGCCACCGTAGGCGCGGGCTAGCGGACGGCGAGCAATGGGTAACTCACCGTCCGACCATCTGATACACGTCCGGACCGAGCCCAAGTCGTCGACGCCGCGTACTGTTCTACGCGCGGCTCAAGGAGATGTCAGCAACTGTAGGGGCCCAGCAGGGTAGAAGCCTACTGGGGCCACGGGTAGTGTGAAAGTGAAACCCGGGGCCCTGGGACGAAAGAAGGAACATGAGTGTTTTTTTAGTCAGTAATAGTCTGACACTATTTCCCGCTCCGCCCAAGGCCGGGATTTGTCATTAGATGATTTTCCCACCTAAAAAAAAGGCCTATAAGTACTCAAATTTTTAATTAGATGCTCAAAAGTGACAGCTCCAATTTTTTTTTAATGTTGAAAGTGTGCAAGCTTTCTGTTATAATACGGCTCAATTCAGTCGATTTTGTCAATTTATCGATTCGCGCTATTAATAGAAAAGGTTTTTCTTTTGACGACTTTGCTTTTGTATGATCTGTTTACCTACTAGTGCTTTAGTTTTAATCATAGAGCGTGGGGATACCCCAGCCGCTGCTGCTAAAGATGGTAATGATGACAATCATCAGATACCATTCAGAACGTTATGTCAGTGAATATCATTGGCTGCTTCAATAATAATATTGCTATTTGAATATTATTGGATGGATCGTGGAAATTGATATAATGCCTGATATAGCTGTGCAACACAATAATATTAGATGGGTCTAGTCGATACTAGCGTTGCAGGGTTTTTGTGATCTGTGTGTTTATAGATAACGCAAGTTCATCTGTTACTTAGCTTTAAGAATTCGTAAACAATTTTTATCAGTTTGCGTTGGCGATTATCATTATTAATATCAATACAGTAAATTTTTATTATGGATTGAAAATGTTTTTTTTTTTTTGTGCATTGAATAAATGCAGTATTTATGGCATATGTAGTTCAAGGACATACATTGACCCGACATAATTGCATCATAATGTCTGTCGCAAAATGATTACGGAGGGTCAGTTCTTATGACTGGTTTTTTTTGTTTTTTTTTTTTTATTGGGTGGAAAAATCATCTTATGACAAATCCCGCTCTTAGAAGGAGCGGGAGATAGTGTCAGACTTTTACTGACTAAAAACCCACTCCTGTTCCTTCTTTGCCTTCGTACCAGGGCCTCGGGTTTCACTTTCACACTACCGGTGGCCCCAGCCAGTAGGCTTCGACCCTGCTAGGCCCCTACGATTTGCTGACATCCCTAAGGCGCGCGTGGAATAGTACGCGCCGTCGACGACTTGGGCTCCGTCCGGATGGTTACCAGACGGTCGGAGGGCGAGCCACCCATTGCTCGTCGTCCGCAGTACAGAATACAATCACTATGTGTTTTATTTGGAGTCGGCGCAATACGTTGTTTTTCTTTGATTCTGTCCTGTCACCCGTCGAGTTATCACTTACTCTGTTTTCTTTCATACCACTTCTTAAAAAATCCATCCATCTACAATTTACAGGTATACTCATAACTCTTTTAGTAAAACTATACTCATAATACGTTATATTTATTATAAATAAATTTGAGCGTGGTTAAAACGGCCACCAAACTCCCACCAAACTATCCAGTTTGGTCTTTGTCATTTTGAACTTTTTTGGTAATCTTTTTTATATATTATAAACCACTTCAAGTGGTTTATATGAAAATATTACTCCGCCTAGACTTTCAAAAGATCTTTCATGCTCGTGTCTGTTTATTCATAACTAATACATGCCTAGCAGATTCAATGAAAACCTATCAATTGCGTTGTTTATCTTTATGTCAGATACCGCAGCTGTTAAGCAGATTAGCTAATCCAGCAGCCGCAACCTATTTGTTAGCCAATCCGATTCCGAGATTGACTACTTCAAATGTTTGGTGCTTTGATTATTTAGATACAACAGCAAAATGCAAAATATTACACAGAAAAGTTTAAATAAGTATTGAAGTAATGAAAAGTAATGGTGCCAACAAGGTGCCAACAGAATGTATTGCGGTAGACCCCGCAGAAACGGAGAAACGGGTCAAACAATCAGCTGAAACTAATGGGAAGGACCTTATTCCAGCTATGGGCTAATAGGTACAGGCTGACAGTAATCAGTAGTAAGAAGAATACCAGACGCAGAAGAAGTCAAAGTAAATGCTATAGGCAAAACTAAGGTTTTTCGGACATCCAATTATCATCCTTAAATGACCCTGTATGAATTTCTTGTAATGTTCAGCCCATTACTATATTTCATTAACTATGGTTTGATAAACATACCATAGGAAAAATAAAGTACTTATAGACAAGCAAAGCGACAGCGCTAGCCAAGTGGCTATATAGCAGTCGGACAAATTTTGAGTAAAATCGACAAGAAAGTAGAAACAAAATAAAATTGTTGACCTTTCAGCTAGTAGAAGCCTTAACATGGCAAAATTTATTGATTAAATTTAAATTACTTGATTTATGAAGGAAAATTTTATACATAAATTGCTCACAATGATTTTCACAATACCACCAATTGCTGTAATAATGTACTTATTGTAAAACATCAATACTAAAGATAATGATGAATCATGAAAGTTATTAAAAGTTTCGACACAAATGCGCACAAAAGGCACAACAGTAGGACTCCCAACCGTTACCTTGAAATGATTTAATGCATAAATGCAACGAACACGCACCTTCTACTGAAATAGTTGAGTATTACCTATTTACTTATGGCCTTATTCTGATATCTAAGGATAATTCATTTTTGTTATCGGCGATTTTTTTCAATAATTTTTTTATATACTACGTTGCAACCAAAACACTTCTTGCTATTTATCACAATCTAAGTTAATCACTCTTAGTTGCACTTTACCTAGACCAGCTTGTATCCCAACAGTTACAGAATAAAACATCTTCTATCGAACTTGTTTTGACTTCAATTCTCTTATTCCTTCGGATCTTTGCGAGGATAAACAGTTGCTTCTTTTATTTGCACTCCACTCTTATATGAGACTCTATGGTGCAAAATTTCAACAAAAAAAGTGCACCTACATATTGTAAACGTAGTCTGCAATACCAAGTTGGGTTTAAGGTTGACACATTGCGCAATTAGCGGTAATAGGTCATCAGCGACCACCATGGTAACCCGTTTCGCTTAGTTGCCTTGTCACTTACGCAATGCAGCAGGTAAGTGATACGCGATATTTTTCTTTACGTAGACAAGTGGAAAATTAATGTAGAGTATTTTGTAGAAAATCAATTTAGAAATATGCCTAAAAGTAGTTTAAGATAATTGATCTAGTGACACCCTACAAATTCGGGGGTTTTGTTAGCGGTTAAAAAATATAAAAAAAATTCAATTATCAGGTGTCTCCTGCTGTAAGATTCATTTGTTTATGTCAATTTGATGTAATAATATAATGAATGAGGGACAGACACATATAAAGGGATCTTGATGCCTAAAACCACGATGAAACTGTAAGTAGGTCACAGCATTTTTCGACTGCAAATTCCTCAATCAGCCACTCCCGTAGCAACACTCCGTCACAAATTCAACAAGAGTACCAAAGTACACAAACTTCGACACCACGACCTTCATACTTGAACCGACTTCGAAAACAACACCACTTACCAACCGCGATGCAATATCCCAGAATACGGTCGCCAGCGCACGCAGCCCAGCGCATTCACGTCGCGAACATTTTGTGGAACGGATTAGTGGCTAGCGTTCCGTGAAAATCAGGCTTCGAATTGGCAAAGAGCTAGTTGGATTTATGCAATACTCATAAAGAACAAGTTGTATTTACATAAGCGTACTGCGAAGGCACGAGGGTCAGGTCGTTAGTGTGCTCCTGGTTTTTGTGCTATTCGCTGTTATCACAGTTTAAGTGGTACTATGTGTGATAGAAGATATCTTTTGGTTTTCACTCTGCTGTCGGCGGCGTCTATCGTCAGCGACTGCTCAGCGAAGTATGCACGTGAGTTTTTATTGTTTGTTTTGCAATACTCGTTGTGATAGTTGTGGTTGCGCTGATTTATTTACAGTTTTGTCTCGATTGATTCATTGGAGACAGAATTGAGATTAATGATATCTGTCCACTTTATCATCTAAGCATACCAAGTAAGAGAGACAATGTTTTTTTTTTTCTAAGTCCAACATACAACTGTTTAAGATTTTCGATATCAGTGACCTGAATGAAAGTGAAATTGTTGGTAGACTGGTAAATTTAAATGAATCTATGATAGTTTATTATCTAGTTTATATGTATCAACGTATTTAAGACTTTCAGTTTCAATAAACTGCAACACAATAGCGATTCTAACCATATATCGAAATACTCGTAATTGTTATAACTTTTGATTTCTGAACTTCTTGTCTGTGGGTTAAAGTTTTGACAATTCAATAGATACTCACTTGTTACGATGCTCTGAGACTCTTGCTAGTCAATCTTAGGTTGTTGTCAATCAAGCAGCTGTGGTTGAAATAATCTGAATTTTCTGTCAGCTTTAATCATGGAGTAGCTAAAGGTCTCTAACTTTAACTGAAACATAAGTTAATTGTAGTTTAGTTTTACCTAGTTTCTCAGATTTATATAATTGATCACCGGATAATTATAATAATTATTACTGTTTCCAGGTATTAATTTAAAACCGTATTCATTTAACGGCAACCTTTATCTATATAATAGTGCGTGGTATACTTCGTTACATGTATTTTTTTTATTTATCAAAGGCACTAAACGTTTTAGTTTTTACATAATGTTTTTTTTTTTCGTTTGAATAAAACGTTACGCTATAAGTACTGAGAATAACTCCTGTATCGTGGGTGTGTTTACAAACATTTAAGCTCATAATTACACAATCATTGGCTCACGCTTGGCCACTATTTCACTTGATGCTAAATGATGCTGAAGATGCAATACGCTTACTTATAAAAAAAATATACTCTTGACAGACCCTCAAGTTCCAGTTATCAGGAAAAAGACTCCAGCTGGAGTTCTACTCCTTAGCTGTACGCATAATGAAAGTGTTCATACTTAATTTGTTTTAAATTGCAGTACATTTTTTTTACATGAGGTGGAATTGTTGGTTAGTGTTAAATTTATGGCATGTGGTATGGATAGTTTTTATACTATCACCATAATATTATTAGGTTAATGAGGTTTCGTTGATTCTGACTTTCAGTAGAGGTGGTGGCCCGGGAATTAAAAAAGAAGCCGGGAAGAAGGAAATGAATACCTGCATTAAATCACTGAAACTATTAAGGGAAATATAACACTCGTATCACATCTACCAAATTTAATTTGACCAAAACATTGAATCGTGAAATCGATTATTAGAAATTTTCGCCTATCCTTGATAACGGCATTATCTTTTCGAAGGCCAGAGAGAAGCTGCAGGAAGCAACTAGTGGTACTAACTAAATACCTCCGTCTACGTTGCCGCCAATCTTATTAACCACTGTTTAGATATCTCATTCAAACCTTGAATTAACTTTGTTAGAAAGTCTTGCAAACGTTTAGGGATTGAGTAAGTAGCTTACAAATCCAAATAATTGAAAAACCAGCATTTGATGACTCAGTTATTTTTAGAGCTCTAGTGATAATATTGCACTTTAACGGTATTGCAAAAATAGCGCTAGAGTAATCTACATAAGGAAAAAGTGACTGACTGTCGCACTATCGTGCCCCCTAATTCTCATAAAAACTTATAAAAACTTATAAAAACTCACAAATATATACATAAAAAGCCTATTAAAACCATCAAATGTATAATAACATCCATAATTCTTTTTTTTTAATTAATATACTGAGATAAATTAAATTAGCTAAAGAGACACTGCTGTTAGACCGGGAAAACCGCGAAAAGTTTAAAAATTTCATTCACAATAATCCTCACTGGCCATTTATATATTCACAAAAATATGCAGAAATACAGTTTAAAAACTTTTCAACAATGAATAAAAGGGTATTTGCCCATCTACATCTACACTGATATTATAAAGAGGTAAAGTTTGTTTTTTTTTGTTTGTATGTTTTTTTTTGTTTGTATGTTTTTTTTTTGTTTGTTAGGTAATTTCTGAAAGTACTGGTCCGATTGTGAAATTTTTTCACCGATAGAAAGCTGCTGTATTCCTAAATGATATAAGTTAACAATTTAATAAAATGCATCGAACTCGTCATCATCGTTTACTTTTCAGTGCACCTTTAATTAATAAACCCCATAATAATTGCTTGAAATTATGAGTTGAGATTATATTTTTTTCGTCATTAGATTCTATAATTGATACCCATCACGTCTGTATGGTTTTACAGCTAATTTAATTTGAACCTGTATTTTTATGCTAATTGTTTTTTATTTCTTCAGTGTATTTTTAATAGGATCACGCCTCTCCACTATCATCGATATCGATGATATTGTGATCTACGATGGAACATGCTCTCACCTGATCCAGTCGTTTAGGAAAAAAACCTAAGTCAAAGTCAAAAGTTTTTATTTCACGAAGGCCAACATGAGCACTGTTCTGTTATAAAACTAGCTTCTAACTAGTGCACGGTTCCAAATTGGTCGTTTCCTATGGAGGAAAACCGGCAAGAAACTCCATGGTTACTCTTTTTGTACAAGTAATCTATTGTTTAGGGTACGGCTTGCCATGTACCTTTACAATCTGTCCATAGGTTATTAGAGAATCAAAACACATCATAACAAATACTTCACACCCTCGCTGAGTTAATGTTGGTTTAGGGTCAATAGTAAACATGTCGCCCTTGGCTTAAAGAGGTAATTCTGTTAACTTGCAATAAACAATACACTCCACACAATACATTAGTGTATTGTTTTTTGGAGTTAAGAGATACAAAATGTTATTGTCTACTATTATCATCATCATCATTTCAACCGAAAGACGTCCACTGTTGGACATAGGCCTTTCCCAAATATCGCCACAATGACCGGTCATGTGCGTCTCACATCCATTGGATTCCCGCGACCCTCACCAGGTCATAACATCATCAGGACAGGGTCATTGTCTACTAACGCAATTTTATAGGCAAGATTAGTGGTAGCGACGATATACGATTACAACTGATTTACGTCCGTCACGTCACAACCTAAGGTACAGATTTTTTTTGTTTGTCTATTATGCTTCTTTTTACTAAACACCTTGTCTGCCTTTGTATATTGACAGGTCTGGCTCTTATGATACAGGATATCTTAATACAAGAGTCAAAAGAGAGTGTGTTAAATAAATTATTATTACTAATTATTTTTCCATTT
This sequence comes from Mythimna pallens, assembly GCA_961205895.1. Classification (NCBI taxonomy): domain Eukaryota; kingdom Metazoa; phylum Arthropoda; class Insecta; order Lepidoptera; family Noctuidae; genus Mythimna; species Mythimna pallens. Next base: position 15,920,136 of record OY540834.1, read on the forward strand.
ATTTATTTTTTATCCATATCGTTTACATTTTTAAATATTATTATTATTAGTTGAAAACCAGCGTCAGGCACAGGTGGTCCTGCATATATATGTTGAACTGAACCTATTTTGGCATAATTGAAAGGCACCTTATTTTAGTTTTGCTTCTTTTTACTCGTTTATACCTATTGTGCTTATATAACTTGTGTTGTGCCAAAAAAATCTATTTTCTTTTTTTTTTATTTCATCTTTTCTTTATATATATGTTTTTTCAAATATTTATATTAATCTTAATTTCAATTTTATTATTTTTTTTTAACGAACTACAAAGTTTATTTATTATTTGTTTATTCATTTTATTGTATTATTTATGCACACAAAAGTACAGAGGCGGACTTTATGTGTAGTAATTCTGGAACTACTAAGACTCACTGATCCGATGATTCTGTATTTCATAAAATATTTGCATGAACGAACGGGGAAGGACGCAAGTTTAATTGTTTTTTATCTATCCAATATTATAAACCCTTATCGGTAATTAGGTCACTGATGGCCAAAAACGAACAGTAAGAGAAGCGATGGCTCAGTCAGTATCTCAGCCAGGCATTACTTTTTGAGTTTTTTTTTTGTAATTTGTTTACTTTTTATTCGTGGTGAGAAAACCGGTATGGCCAGGAAGAATAAGAAGAAAATCTCGATGATATTTGGCATCGTTTCCCCCTCCTAGAGATGAGGCCTGAGTCTCAGCAATAATAATAATCGTTTAATTTATTATTTTATATAAAACACAACTAGCTACCACTCATTCACCTTCCTAGAGATGAGCCCTTAGTCTAATAATAATTTAATAATAATCGTCTAATTTATAAAGTAGGGCACGCTTACACTAAAAAATCTTAAATATTCAAAATAACACAATCGCTTATTTGCCTGAACTAGGGTAAACCTGTGCTTCAGGCTAAATAGTGCTTAAATTGAAAACAAAAAAATTAAAAAAATAGATGCAATTTAACGAACGACATTATAAGGTTGATTATGTTGTTTTTTTTTGTTTCCTCAAAAATAATAATAATAATAGCATTATTTATAAACAGAGTAGAAATAGGATGCTAATTCGATTGAAAATGGTTGACCACGTTTTTCTACAATCACACAAACACGTTTTAGTTTACTGAATGAAATACTGCTTTTTTACGACATAACAATGCTTTGAATATTTTATTTTTTGCATAATATTTTTACGAAAACGCTAGTCAGTAAAGTTGCAAAATAAATATCATTGCAGGCTTAGTCCGGTAACACAAGTACAATTTATTAAGATGACCTTGACTAATTAGCATATTTTCACTTGACTACACAAACTAAGTAGTTTGATGAACCAATGGAAATCTATGAGGTCAAGGCTGTTGAGTTACTTACTGTTAGTTTAAGTGTTATTATATCTCAGAACTTTGGACCTGGTACTGAAACTTTTGGAAGGCGTACGAGGAGTCGAAACCAACTCGCAGAGGCCCCTTTGACGCTTTTAATGGAAGGTGGTATCAACCAGCGATTATTCCCGTACGCGCTGTGCTAGTGCATCCAAGGACAACCCCCGGTTGGAGGGAAACTATTGCAACATATGAAAAACCAAAACAATAGGGCTATGGTTTTAGAATTCTTTAATGTACTGGTTATCAGGAACCATGTTAAGACTATGGCCCCTGCCTGAAAAATGTTTTTAACTTCCATCGATAAAAAGGAATTAGTTAATGTTAGTTTATCATTATGATCGCAAAAACTTTACCCCTTCATTAAGGTGCGCCGTGCTGGGCATCTAGGGGGTTGCTTCCCCAACATCTTTTTCCCCGAGTGATCCTCGATCTCACCTCTCACAGTCCCGCTCAGCGGCTTTCTTCTTGACCACCACGGTCTCTCAGAAGGAGGCAACTTCTTTTTTGTCACTACTGCTGGCAGACACAGATCCTACCTGATCCTGGTGACCAGGACTCATTTCTCAGTTAATCTTGTGAGAGGCCTACTAACGCTATATCTTCCTTCCAGTACGCGGTCGCCACTCCACTCCAATCCAACCTTTCGGCCCCATCGACCATTTGTTCTGCGAGCAATATGTCCTGCCCACTGACACATAAATTTGGCGATTCTTCGAGCTAAATATTAGAGGTTAAACTATGAAATTGCTGTTTTTTATAACGGGTTGCTTTGAAGTACAGTACTTTTAACTATTTTTGTATGAAATATAAAAAAACTCGCATTATTTTGTAATATGAGTTCTACCATGGAAACAATGTGTCTCAAGTGTTATGCAATATTGATGATGTGTGATGATGATGGATTTAAAACTGCTAATGGATGGGATGTTTTGTTTCAATCATTTTTACGTGGGAAATTTTATCTCACGAATAACTTTTCTCCTCAGTGCGGCAACAAGACAAAATATCCAAAACGAAAGCTATTAAACCAAAAGCACAAAGTTCTTTTCTTGGAAGAAAATCGTATACGTAACTGATATTGCTTGCCATTTGAAATGCATAGTTTCTACGTTGGAACTCTTAATGTGAAAAAACTGTTTTTTTATTAATTTTCATGGTTACAAGAACTGCGATATTACAGAAAATACAAATCAACAAGAATCCAATAAGTAACTAATTTCGGAAAAAGAATAAAGTACCTTTAATATAAGTTTATTTAACTTATAATTCCAAGTCAATCCAAAGATATAAAGACTTCAAAGCAACCCGTTTTAAAATATGGCAATTTCATACTTTAACCCCTATTATCATTCAAGCGGCTACCCCTACAAACTAGCACCAAATATAAACACACACTCACAACCACAACTCACACGCATAAAACCGTCTTCTCTTTTCTTTTAGTTTTATTTCACGATTTTTTAATTATGCTTTATTACGTTTAGTCAGATGTTTCCTGGCAATAAGTAAGTAATATATTGTTTAGGATGCAGGCCTAGCGATCCGTAACACAGAGTTTCCCCAGTACGGACTCCAGTCTCTCGTAAAGTAGCATCTTGTTCATTTACATTTAGCTTGTAAGCAGACTTTTTTGAAAATAGACAAGCTTTTTCATCTGGCTAGATCTTATCTCATTTATTTATTCTCCTTGATTTTACTTTCTATTGAACACGATTTTGTGCCAAGTCTATAATATTGAGACAAACTTCTTCAAGGTCTCTTTGAACCGCCGTTAACTAACTGGAGGGTGATCGCAGTTATGTGGAGGGTAGCATTCCACGTGTGCGCTTTGTCGTTATAGGTAGTTCCAGGGCAAGCTTCACCATTATGATTGTCTGCGCGTCTATGCACATAACCATACAACCATAAACGCATTTATTTATTAGTACTACTACTACTTCGCCGAAGAGTATCGTGAAAAAAAATAAACGCCGTTAGTGAGTTAAGTTTATATATAAGTCACTTAATGTATTATTTTTTTCATTTATGAATGAGATCTACAATTCTACATTGATAAAAAATATTTCACGATTTAATATAGGCGGATAAGACGCTTCAGGGTTGTCTCCGGAATGGCGATGCACTTGTGATGACAATGCAATAAGGGTATTCATAATTATCATTAAAAAATGTGAAATATATTCACATTTTTTTTTAAATTAATCTCTCTCATTCACTTTTAAAACTAATCACTCTCTTTATTCATTTAAGAATTAAGAAAAAGAAAAAACAATTTGATTTTTTTTTAATAATTTAATTTTAATTAGGTTTGGAAGAATGTGATGTACGAATACAAAACATATTGATTACATTTTTAAACAAAAAGATACAAAAAACATTTAAGAATATTAAAAAAAAAATATCCCACCGGAATCGGGAAATGGGCACGCCATAATTATGGCAGTATGTCCCCTCTTTGAGGAGTGGCGGGAAAGAAAACACGGCGTCCACCTTCCGCATGTCGTAGGTTCTCACTAGACATGGTAAGTACGGAACGTTCCTGTACCGGATTCATGCGGAAGAAACGCCCGGGTGTCACCATTATGTGGACTGTCCGGAGGAGCATACGGTAGAGGTATGCCCCGCTTGGGCAGAGCACTACTTCTGTGAATGAGTAATAATAGCAAAGGAGGCGATCGTACGCGCGAGAGAACAGGCCTTACGCCCCAGCCGCTGGGATACCGATCCCGATTTTCAGCCACCGTGGGCGTTGGCTTGCAAACGGCGAGCAATGGGTAGCACGCCGTCCAGTCGTTCGGTAACTGTCCGGACCAAGCCCAAGTCGTCGACGGCGTGTGGTGTTGCACTCCAGGAGATGTCAACAAATCGTGGGGGCCCAGCAGGGTCGAAGCCTACTGGGGCCATTGGTTCAGTGAAAATGAACCCCGCGGCCCTAAAACGCAAGGCAAAGAAGGAACAAACGAGTGGGTTTTAGTCAGTAAAAGTCTGACATGCCCTCTGGCTCCGCCGAAGGACGGGAGAATTCATTGCATGATTTCCCACCTTAAAAAAAACCTGAATCGAGAACAGGGTCTAAGCTAGCGGAGGTCAGGGACCCAGAGAAAGAAACCAACTAATTTATTATTATGAGCTGTATTTGCACTTGTAAAATTGGTATGGTATCGTAAATATAAAATTGTTCTAGTTATTTAGTAGCCTTGGTTATGCAACCAGTTATACACGCATAATGTGCGTACTTACCCTACCTATACTTAGTAGCCCATATGGGCTCATGAATAAACCTTTATGTTAAATCAACCTTCCAAAGAGGTTTTATCTGAATTCTAGTAGCTCACACATACCTATTTAAAGAGCATAAACTCGACATACATTTTCACTGTTTTTCATCCAACTGCTCTTACTTGATTATGACGTAATTACACATTTTTCATTAGATATTTTGGAAACACAGTATCTTGTGGTTATTATCGAAGTTTTTATTGAAACCAATTTATAAATTTGTGTAAAACTAATCCAGTACAGACCTCTGAAAACTGCTATTTTGTATGAACTTTGACACTTCATAATTTACCAAAAATTAAAAAAGTAAAAAAGACTTTCAAATTTGATCTAGATTCTCAATGATGACAATATTTTTTTAAAACATTTAAGGGTTTAAAAAAAGCACGTATTTCTTGGAACAAGATTGTAAAATATTCGAGTAAATCACGGAATTACCGAATCATCATCATCATTTCAGCCGAAAGACGTCCACTGTTGGACATAGGCCTTCATCAAATGTCTTTACAATGTCCGGTCCTGTGCCTCTCGCATCCATCGGATTCTCGTGACTCTCACCAGGTCATCGGTCCACCTTTCCAAATTACCGAATGCTAACAGACTTTTCAGGCGTTATCTTTCTTTTTTCACGTTGACTCTTCATCAAACATCGCTTTGGAATATATAAAGAAACAAGTTTTTAAACCATGCTCGATGTAGACGATAGGCGAGTGAAAAAGGACACTCTTAAGTAAAAGTTAGTATTCATTTTTTAAATTGCTTAGTAAGTTTTAATCAACTGCGTGCATCTCATCGTCATCGTTATTCTTTATTGTACACAATACTTATAAATAGTACGCAGTGGTTTGACAATTGATGTACAAAGGCGATTTTAAATCACCATTGAATTTTACCATCTTTCGATCTTTAAGCTTATCAATTTCTAGATAAATTTTTATGTGCCTAGTTAGCCAAATGATATTTTCTGAATGCAAAAATGTCTGATTTGTTGATGAAAATATCATAATCACTATATACCTATGTGTACACTTATAAGATTTGAAGAGTTCGATTCTCTCAATTACTCATGCACCTCATAATAAAAACTGGACTTTATTAAAATAGGGCCAGTTCTTACAAATAACAAAATCATTCGAAAATTTGGTTCTTTAATCACAGAATTCTGAAGTACGAATTCGTAAGTACACATAAAAAAAAAATTAAGTACCTCTTTTTTGTTGTAAAGTCGATTAAAAAGCTTTTCCGTCTCTTCTTGTTCATGTTTTCTCAAACTATTCATAAATTCGAAATAATAATTTTTAAAAATCAAGATAATCCAAAACTACCAAAGCAGGTAAAGTACGGCAAGCAATGCATTTACAAGTCACGTGGTTAGCACATTGCGCAGGAGTGGTACTGCACCACGTGCCATTCTCCCACTCTACCTCCTAGGTGCATGATAACCAGTTCTGATTGTGTCACAAAACTGGATGCTTCGTAGTTCTAGTTTCTGTAACATTGGCTCTATTGCCCGACAAACTGTATAGTAATGTTAATTTAATAGTACTGGTTAAATCTTCACTTTAAGAAATATTTTGATTTATTCCATTCTAATACCAAATACTAATAATACTTGTATATTTATTAATCATGTTTATTTTCCATTTCAAAAGAAAATAAACAACTGGTACAGTCACCTCAGTCAAATGGGAACCGAGAAATTTCATATTACCGAAAACTATTGACTGACGTCTTTTTTGTTATATGCATTATTTGACATATTTTTAAATCATCGAAGTATCATGTTATTTGCCACATATTCACTACACGGAATCAACATTTTGCGGAAGTTTTGTCACAAATATATAGACGGTAGCAATTTCAATATTAAATTAAAAGAGTGTCATATAAAGTCAAAATTTGGTGACAAAAACGAATCGATCACACACAGTCCTGACTGCCCTAGAGTATAATTCAAGCCCACGTAGGCACGGAGGAGTACAGCGGTCCCGTATAAGCCGTATTAAGCTCGCGTGGGGCCGCCCAAACCCAGCAGCAACAGTTCCGCCCAGCGAAACAATGCTTGCTTCATGTTGCATGCCTGCTTCTATGCTGCATGCCTGCTTGCATGCGGCATACCTGCTACATGTTGCATGCCTGCTTGCATGCTGCATGCCTGCTTGCATGCCTGCTTGCCTGCTTGCATGCTGTATGCCTTCTTGCATGCTGCATGTCTACTTGCATGCTACATGCCTGCTTGCATGCTGCATGCTGCATGCTTGAAGCAAACATCCTTAAAAAAAATATGGTGATTAAAACAGTGGTATAATGAATGTTCGGAAACGCTTCGAACAAAATAGTGTTAATTCGGCTAAGTATAACAACGGTGAAAAGTTTTTCGACCAAATGAAACGTTGAAGTAAGAAAAAAATCGTATTGATAATAGGTCAACTGATACTGTGGCAGATGTGACTTCGACGAAATAAAAAAAAACGAAGCGATAATAGTTGAAAAGTTTTAAGTGAAATGAAATTTGGTTAAATATTTTCGAAATTATGATAGGTAACCCAGTCAAACCTAATCAAAATTAATTGGTTTTCATATATTTTTGCGTATTTTTTTTCGTATATTTAACTGTTTTTTTTTATTGTTTGTACCACTTCTTTGGACGTGTTTTCAAATATGGGTCGAAACAAATACTAGTGGTATTAGTTGTTTGTATTAAAGTGAAATAAATCCTTATTTGGTTTATGTTAATAAAGTACACAACACAACACAGTAGTGTTAAGTAGTTCTTAGTAACATTATTAAAAGAATAATGTAAAATGAAGTTGATTATTTAAATGAATCTGTTTTTGTTGCTAGGTTCAAATACTTTTTTAGGTTCGTACATGGTAATCTTAGAGATGTTTCTGAAGAACAAGAAAACAATATGACTTTTGTTTGCAACAAAGTAGAAACCAACTTAGTAACCCCAAAACTTACTATTAAACATGTATTATCCTTTAACCTAGTAAATAAATAGGGTAAAAAATAAAAAAAATAACATCAAACTTTTTTTGCTCAACTTTTTGTTTTATTTGATATAAACTAGTGCTTGACTGCGATCCCACCTGATGGTAAATAGTGATGCAATCGTTGATGGTGAGGCGCACTAGTTTATTAAACTCAACTTATTAACATCCATCATTAAATGCTTGGGCCCTGTAGGTACGTTACACTAACAGTAGCATCAGTGGCATTTTTGTGGTCCTCTAAAATATAAGATTATTGGTTCTTGGGGACTTCCAGCATAGGTGCGGTTTGATTTTTGTAAAGATAGATGTTTATAAATTGATGTCTGCCAGGGCTGCGGGATTGTGTGAAAGCCTGGAACGCAAATGGCATGTGAAAGAATACGGATGGGTTTTAATCTAATTAAGTTTGACACCTTCTCTTGCTCACACAGAGCGGTAGAAGTTATTAAAATTAGAAGACAGCTAACCCAAAAAAAGTTATTTTCAATACATTTACCCAAAAACCCACTCTTATCCTTACCGCTTTTAGGTATTGTTTTCCTTACTAGTGCGAAAAAGTACTTACGCCAGCTTACCCCCGTTATAATTTATTGATACGATAATCAAGATGGACGCTACGCGACCCCCACGAGTCGCCAGTCAACCCCTTTACATTTATTTCTTCATAAGTGTATTGAAAAACGTCATTTGATTCACGTAGAAAGTCACTGCAGCACTCGGGTCCATAACACCCTCGCCTGCGGCTCAGGTGAGTTCTGCCTCTGTTACAATGACAAACTTTCTCCACTTGTATCAAAATGTACTCACTATCTATTTATAAATTGTTTATCTCTATAAATAATTTTTACTATCATCGCATGAATGTTATAACTGTAATTCACAGTGATAGACATCTAAGTATCGAGCATTATATTCTTCAATAAACTTGTTGTGAAGAGTAAATGGTACTTAAATGTAGAAAAATAAGTGGATATCTGCACGCAATGTGATTTTATTGCACACATCAGATCATCATTGCCTTCCCGGCAATGCAAGGACAGATATTAGAGGTGATACGGAAATTGAAGGGCCTTGGGCTACAAACCTACAATGATCACGTGGTCAATTCCATATAGTTTTAAACTTTTGATAATAACACACACTTTATATTGTTGTTTCAAGTTTTCTGAATTCTTTTTTCTACTGTTTTATACTAAACTGTGATTTCCACATTCCGATTTATACTAACTGTTATGTGATTTGTTTGTTTTTTGACCAGGATTCGATTGGTTTACCAGCTATAAAATGTATCTACTGCTTATAAAAGAGACTTCAATTTTATTTTCTTGATTCTGATTAAGAGTATAAAATCGTAGTGGTCGGCCACGTTCTTATATGCCCATAACTTTACGAACTGTCAAACAAAGCCACTTATGCCACTGAGACAAAAAAGTATGACAGCGAAGTTAAACAATCTGCACGAACTAGGTCAAGTTCGGCCATAAAATATCTCCAGTATTAAGGCATTCCGCCCATAAAGGTACCCTACGTCGCGTCGTCGGCATCGTCGTGTGATGAAACACGCAGATATGTAGGATTTTCCAGTAATGTACGTGTTTCCTCCGTACATTGCACGTTTGTAATCAATGACCCACGAGATATTAAGGGGAAGTTGTCTTAAGCGAAATACAGAATATTCAATGTTACTCACCTGTTGGGAGTTGCATGAATTTTAAAGCATGAGCGTAATATTGGAATCAATTATTCCTAGCAGTTTCCCAATTAATTAATAGCTGTAATGGTGTTATTTAGATAATTTTAAATAAAAAAATAAACAATATTGACGCTGGCTTTCTGTGTCACTGGATGAAGAGGCTTATTGCTGTAATAGTAAAATAATTTTAAAATGTTTTTCCCATTATAACGAAAAACTGACAGTGATAAAAAATACCATCATGATAATAATGTATTCATTTGGTTTAGGATAGAAATGAATAATGAGAAAATTACCAAACGATTTCACACGCTCATACACACACGTATTCAGAATGTATACGTTTTCTTAAATTGTTGTCTAAAAATGTTACCAAGGCTTTACTTCGAAATACCTTTTGTTTGATCTCAGAAAGAGTCATTTTTTATCATAATGTACTGCATTACATTATATGGGGGGGGGGGGGGGGGGGTTTATTATATCTTCTTCCGCTGTAATCCTAGAGTAGAAGAAGTTATTACCACTCGATCTCTCCGTAGCGAGTAGGCGTGTCAATATTTTGCTGACTAAAACCTACCTGTGTACCTTCAGTTGCCTTTTCCATTCCGTACCTCAAAGGGAAAAAAATCGGAACTCTTATGGGATCACTTTGTTGTCCGTCCGTCTGTCTGTCTGTCTGACAAGACTCTTTATCACCGAAACGCGAGAAGGTATCGAGTTGAAATTAAAACCATTTACTCAGGACTGCGATTCCTTGACGCTGTGAAACAATCAAACTTCTAAGTTAACACTCTCAAAGGAATCAAAATTCATAGGGTAGTTTCCGTCGACCCAGAATCTTGGAATACGTCATAAAGCAAGGTTTTATAGTATAGATAGGTATGGGAATAAAACTGGAAACAGAAAATTTGTTGTTGCTACAAAAACAATACTTTTTGGTGATGCGAAAAATTCTTCGAAACTCCATTCGGTAATTGAACTATTCATATGTACAAAACCCTCAGTGCCCGAGTCCAACTCACACTTGCCAAGTTTTTTAAGATAATAAGAAAAAAATATTAAGTAAAATGCAGAGCATCTCCTTAACAGATCGCGTGAGCCTATCACGAAATGACTGCAGCGTAGTGCAGTATAGTATTGCCTAACTATTCTGAATCAGTACCTTCACTCATTAGTTGAAGCACTATTACTAAACTTTGGAATGCGTACGAACTAACATTTTCAGTTTACGATACAATTCCTTACTTTTGTTAGAGAAGATTTATTGATGTAATTAGCACTTTACTCTCTACTTGACTGGCTTGTTGGTTTAGTGGTTAGTGGCCCTGACGGCTATTCTGAAGGTCCTGGGTTAATTCCCACCCAGGACTTATGTTTGTGTGATGAGCACAATCATTTGTTCTGTGTCTGGGTGCAATTTATCTATAATATGTATATATTTAGAAATATATAAGTATGTTTATCAGTTGTCTAGTACTCATAGCACAAGCTCTGCTTAGTCTGGGATTAGATGGCGTTGTGTGGTAGTTGTGGAATATTATATTATATTACCTTGCCCGGGACTTTGTTCGCTTGAATATTTAATAAAAACTTTAATATAACTGAAGCCACAAATGTGGGTTATAGTCAGTAAGAGTCTGACACTCCCTTTCACTCCACCATGAGCGGGACAAGCCATTTGATGATATACTACTAAAAGAAAATTAAAAAAGACGAAACACCTATTATGAAGAAAGTAATACTTTGCCCGCGACTTCGTTCGCAGCAATATTTTCATAAAAACTCTAACACCCCTTGAACTGTTTTTTGAAGGTATTTTTGAAATACTAGTAATGACAATCTTTATTATTCAGTTTATTAATCCAAGAATTAAGATTCTCCCATAAAATCTTTAAACCCCGGGTTTCAGGGTTCTCAGGGTGATGTCAGCAAATCGTAGGGGCCCAGCAGGGTCGAAGCCTACTGGGGCCATGGGTAGTGTGAAAATGAAACCCGGGGTCCTGGGACGAATGCAAAGAAGGAACAGGAGTGGGTTTTTAGTCGGTAAAGGTCTGACACTATCTCCCGCCCAAGAGCGGAGATTTGTCATAAGATTATTTTCCCACCTAAAAAAAAACACCCGTTTTATAGGGATAGTTTTGAAATACGAATAATAAAACCCTTTTATTTATTTTGTCTAATATTTATGCTAAATTTCAATCATATGGGCTCAAGGAATAATAATATAAAAATAATATTCCACAACTATCAAGCTAAGCAGAGCTTGTGTTATGAGTACTAGACAACTGATAAACATACTTATATTATTTCTAAAAACATACTTATTATAGATATCCTGGTATCCATAACATTAGTTAAATCTTTCCTTGGGTACTAGAATTCCTTACAAATACTACTAACATACTGTTTTTTTTTTATTTTCTAATAAATGTCTTTGTTTTTCATGTTGTTTGTAAGTGTTTGCTTATACAAAATGTTGCAGTCCCATTAATTATTAATTATAGATAAATTATACCCAGACACAGAACAAATGCTCGTGCTCATCACGCAAACATTTGTCCTGGGTGGAAATCGAACCCACGACCCCCGGCATAGCAGTCACGAAAGTGGCTCTGACTGCTATGACCACTACCAGTAGACCAACAGGTCAGTCAGTCAGTCAATAAAGTTTTGCATTCAAACGAATTTCCCCTTTTCCACCTTCTGAGAAGTTTAATTTTCAATAACCCCTTCTTAATGCTCACCTGCATCTTAAAAGGAAGCCTTGTGCAAAATTTTACGTTTATAGACCCAGTAGATCTGACTATGCACTGATATGTCAGTCAGTCAGTAGCTAGCTTTGGTAAATCAGAGGCATGTGTTACATGCAACACGCATGCGTATGACAGAAAACGTTGTGGTCATCACGACATGCTGTGAAGAGAAAAACGGTGGTTGGTCTGGGAAAGAAATTTGGGAAGCAGTGATCTATTGTGCTCAACAAGAAATCAAGTTTCAGTTTGAATTGAAACGTATCATCTTTCTAATACTACATCTCCGTTAATATTAATGACACAGATTACTAACAGACATGCAAAATTTCATTGAGGTTTCAAACTTATCATTCTATTTTGTCTAAATTTAATGTAATTCAGTTTTCAATACATACATTCGTGTTCAATCTAAATTATGATGAGTTAAGTAACATGCACTATCGCAATACGATAGCTCGCATATTCTTACTTCATTCATCATACAAAGGAACTGGTTTTACCGTGTGGTTAGCAAGAATTCAAAATTGTAGTAATAGGTAATGTTAAGGAGCTTGTGACTAAATACTGAAACTCACATATCCTCAAAGTTAAGCAACGCTTGCCGAGATCAGTCCGTAGATGGGTGACCATTCCTTAAACACTAAAATCATTATAACGCGTTAAGCTATTGATCCCGACTGACATTTGTATATATTTTTTGGTTGTTACGTGTATGTAAGTAGAAGCCAGGAAATCTGACAGCAGGATATTTTGTTTCCCAATTATAGGATTTTGGAGGTCAGATGGGAAATAGCTCAATGTAAAATACTGTTGTTTAAATGAATCTGGTTAGACAGTAAAGCGGGGAATTCACGAGACGGACATGCCCGCGGGCAGTTTGATGTCTATCGCCACAATACACTACACAGTCTCATCAGTTTATTGTCTTTTTTTTTTTTCAAAAAACTACACGGCTTTTTATCTTCCAAAAATTATATTTTTTTATACTGGCTAAAAATTCTTCCCAGACTAATTTATTGTCATTACTCATTTTATTTTAATACCTAATTCATAGTTTGATACAATCATAAAAAAAAACATCTGTACTGATTGTTGTTGTTCTCATGTCTGAGAGCAGGCGGTCCGCGATAAACATTCACGTACGAACATGTGCCCACGCTGACAAAATGAGATGATCATAATGAGACGAGCATCGGGCAAGTCTGCCAGACTGACTGCGACGGTCCTTCACCAGCAAACATTCCCAAGTCGTCGACGGCGTTTAATGTTTCACGCATCGTCGTCGCCGTCGTCAAACTCCAGCAAACATTGCACAGAATTATATAGTAACGAGATCCGGCGGGCAAGTCTGTAGACTTGCTCGCAAGTATGTCCGAGAAATGAATCCGATCGCAACATAATCGTAGTTGGCAAAATATTAGGCAGGCAGTAGGTCATGTCATGAGCATGCTTTTAGTATTTATTTATTTAATTACAAGCACTTGTACAACGTTACGGAGGTTGTCCAAGACGTTGAACAAGTAGAAACTTACAAACTAAAAAAATACATTAAATAAAAACAATAATAACACACTGAAGAATAAAAATAAAATACACATACATTACCACTAAAATAATATATCCCAAAAAACAAATTAAACAATGTTTACTTATTTTAAATCCATCTTCTCATAAAACCTTAGACATTCACGACACACATCTATCCATCTCCCAGCAAACAAGTCACACTACGGTGTTAGAGTCAGGAGAGCATAATATTGTAGTACGAAACCCTATGTATTGTGTATGTGTAAGCTCAACTCGTACTCGGTCGCAAAACCAACAAACAAAGTATTCTAATTTTCGTTCTTTTCCATCCACAGCTGATTTCATCCATCCCTGTAACAACACAAAGCCAGCCTGTTTAATACAAGCGACCCAGGATGCGATACCGCAGTTCTCAAAGGGTCTACCGGACCTAGGTGTACCACCGTTGGACCCATTCGTCATTGATCAACTGCCCATACAGCTGCCAGGCATCAAGGTGACGTTTTACGATGGAAAGGCGACGGGTCTGCGAAAATGTCAAGTCTTGAATGTCGAGTAAGTGATTTTTCTTTGTTAATATTTTCATCATCAACATCATTTCAGTCGAATGACGTCTACTGTTGCACATAGGCCTCTTCCAACTGTAGCTATAACGACCGGTCCTGTGCGTCTCACATGCATCATATTACCGCGACCCTCACTAGGTCATCGGTCTACCTTGTGGGAGGCTTTCCAACACTACATCTTCTGGAGTCGCCACTCCAGAACCTTTTGTCCCCATCGACCATCTGTTCTGCCAGCAATGCGCCCTACCCACTAACACTTAAATTTTGCGATGCTTCGGGCTATTATTTATAGTAGCGGGTTAAATATTTTACCGAAGACTTATTTATTAGGCATTGGTGAGATCTTCAGAGATTACATCTTTTTTTTTTCCTTTTTTGTTTAAGTAATAAAAGGACTAAATTAATTCATTGTTCTTCGTTTTTGAAAGAAACCCTATCAGTCTTTCTTTGAGCTCTTTCGTGATGTTAAAATCTTGCTCCAATACCCTTTAAAAAAGATCGTAGGGCAATCAAAGTCCCCGAAAAAGTGGTTGTTGCAATACCAACATTATTAAAACGGGCTGTTAAAAATAAAAGTGTAAAAATACATAAAAAATAACACTAAATCACTGCTGTAAAACAATGTGATTTTTTTACTATCGTAGAAGTAGGAGCCTGATACCAGCTGGTGTTACAACTTTTTTTCATACGTGTTTTTATATAAAAAGTATTTGCACAAACGCGACATCACTTTTAATCCCTGTAGAGGTAAGTTGTAGGTACCAAATGTACCATATTTTGATATTAGTACCTCATAAACTATTTTTTACTTATCGTATGATTTATTTTTACGGAGTCCTAGAAAGTGTTTCATATTCATGGGCAGTTTTTAAAATATGACTACTTTTTAGCAAACAACTTTGACATTCATGATCACATGACTTGACAAATTATATGGGGCAGCGAATTATTTTTCGCAAGTCTAGGTTTGTTTGCATAGTAAAAGTTCATCATAATTATTGATGAGTACAATGACCCCTTACAAGGAAAACCCAACTGTCATTTCCACGTTGTATACTTAATAGGGGCAAGCCCATTGGTAAACGAGCAGTGATGGTCCAATGGTAACGCTCCTAACTTACGAGTTGAGGGTCGTGGAGTCAATGGGCTTAAACAATAAGAGGAAACAATGTGTGGAAATGGCATGCCAAGAACAAAAAAAAATCGAATACATGAGTGTGACATACCGTAACCGACATTTATTCCACGTGGGGGATTACGGCTCATTAGACACCCGGGTCCCAACAGTGGGAACTGAGAGTGATTTATTAATATTTATATATCAAATAAAAGTCCAGACTGCGGGTTGCTGCCAACCAGATGAAAAAAATCCGAAAATACATTTCCCAATCTACGAATCGCACACAGGACTGCAAAAACTGGCAGACAAACAAGGCTATAAAAATATAACACAATGTTAACATTAACTTAACAGTTTAATAAGATTAAATCATTGTGTAAAGGATGTTATGCTCACTTCTCAATTTTAAGTCTGACACTAAACGTGACGACTTGTAAGCTTGCTGTCGTCCGTTTGTTTTTATTCTTATTTTGTTTAAGCTGTAAGTTCTTCAATTTGTAATAAATAAATAAAAATATTTAGTCGGAATATATTCTACATTATTATCCACACTTGTTAGGTATTTGTAAACGTTTGTTACGTTTTGATACCAAAACAACTAAACCAATTTTGATAAAATGTGCACAAGATATATGCTATTATGTATATGGTATATGGTGCTTTATTTGGAAAACGACATAAGGTACTTTTAACTCAGGTAAAGCCGAGAGCAGTAGCTAAAAAGGTGTATTAGACAGATTTAAACTAATTTGGAGTCGTTATGTATTATTAAACTGTCTAGGAAAATAATTTATTATCCAACGCTTGTGAGAGGCAACTAAGGGCCTTATAACAGAGACCTAAACCTAGATATGTATTAAAGTTATTGCTGCAATATAACTGCAGTTGAACCACATTCTATAAACAGTTGCCATATCATGGAAACTGATAAGAAGCAATTTAAAGATATTTTATGTGGAAAAATATAAAGTTGTAGATATTACTACGTAAGGAACATGGTGATTTTTAGTCAGTAAAAGTCTGTTACTCCATCTTGTTCCACTTAGAGCAGGACTCTCACTCCCCAAAATATAACTAGTCGTATAGTCAAGGTTGCCTGCTGAAGAGCACAGTAACTGCTTGCAGGCTATCCAAAAATTATTTCGTAAAGCCAATTCTCGTATTTAAGAAACATTCGAACCTTCCTTAAAGAACAACGGCGCACAAATTGTTGATAAAATTATTAAGTGTCTACATAAATGTAATCACGATATATACCGGCGAAATAATTTACTATGTTTTATCAAATCAAACTAATGGCCAGTTTAAAGTTCGCCAAAAAAAATCGTCTTTTTGAAATTAGAAACTAAATTGACTAGATTTTTTAGATAACAAATAATCATGGCTTGTTTTTTTTGCTGGCTTTATTACATGACTTTTTACTAACTAGAACTTTTAATGTTGCCCCTAATATAAATCTTGTTCAAATAACATAATATGCTTTGCTTTATGTATTGGATTACTATGCTTATGAAATATATTTCCGCATTATGTAATAAACTTAAAAATAAAAATATCTGTTTGTGCCTAGAATATAGTGATTACAATGACACATCGTAATGCAATTCGAGTAAGTATAGCAACATCAGCAGAAAAAAGCATGGCATTAAAACATTTCAACTATAACATTATGACATGACATCTTGTCGTTCGATCAAATAATACGCGTTTATTGATTTTTAAAATTCATAAGTTCATAGGTATTATTGACAAAATGTACGTAATATCATTAACTTTAAACTGGATTATCTTTAATACGAGGATTCTATTTAAAAGTAATGTTTAAGAAAAAAAAAAAATAGATCTATAAACAGTTGTATATTTTTCATCACTTGACGCTAAAGAAATATGCTAGCATTACGTTCAAAAATCTGCCATCACTCTTTACAAGAATTAACAATGTTGTAAGATTTATATACTCATTAGAAGCGATAGCTAATGACTATTAAGTAAAAAGCCGTAACCAGACAGGCAGTTTATTAACGATGTAAAAGTAACTTTTTATAAGAATTTTCTATTGTAATGCTAAACAACTTAGGATAAGCTGTTTATGAAACGAGTAACCTATGCACCGGGATCAAAATAATTTACTGGCACGCAACTTACTAAGAGGGCCTTCCCCGGTTCGTCTACCGTCAACATGAGCACGGACGAATAGCTTGTTATTTCATCGAACGCAATGTTTGATAAAGAGACAACGAAAAAAAAGAGAGATAGCGCCTACTCACTCGGTTGGCATCCGGTTACTTCCGAAGCTGACTCGAATATCTCACAAAACTTGTTCCAGGAAAAACGTGTTTTTATTCTTAAAAACCTCAAAACTTAGTAATAAAAATTTTCCTCTTTCAGAATCTTGATTTAATATGCAAGGTTATCATAAATATATTTTCTGTACTTTTTTGATTTGTGTGTACTTTATGAAGGGCCAAAGTTCACGTAAAATTTGTGCAAGGTATCAAATTTTCAGAGATTTTTACTGGAGTAGTTTTACACAAATTTATGTTTTGCTTTCAATAGAAATCTAAATAATGACCACAAGTTATCTGTGTTTTCAAAATATCTGGAGAGAGATGTGTAATAACGTCATAATCATGTAAGAGTGGTTGTATGGAAAGTACCATAACATGGGTTAGGCGCTCATAAGGCAAAATATAGGGTAACTGGCAATTAGTGTACGATACTTAAACACGTGATTTTGCTCATGATAACCAACAACTTTTACTATGGGAACAAACCTGAAATCGCGAAAAAAAATCAGCTGTTCAGTACATTTATGTTTGCCTAATGTACTGAACAGCTGATATTTATTTTGCGATTTCGGCTTCGCTCCCATAATAAAAATAGTTTGTTATCATGAGCACAATCACGTGTGTAAGTATCGTACACTAATTACCAGTCACCCTATATATGGATGATTTTATGAGTTTAAATATTTGTGAACGCATCCACGATACAGGAGTATGTCCTTGTGTAAGGCAACGTTAGATTAATTTATAAACAAGTTTAAAGAAAGAGCAAAGCTTGGAAGATTCCAAGAGGGTAGGAAGTTAGGGGGGAAGGAGGGTAGAGTAGATCGCAGATCAAGATAATGTAAAATAAAATCTATCTGCTTTGATTGTTGGTGTTAGCGTTACTCACTTGTTTTGTTATTATGACGTAAATTTGACTTTATCCGATTTTTTAAAACAATACCACAAACGTAAATGTAAAAATAAAGGCTCGCAATGTTCCCACATTAAACCTAAACCCCTAACGATGCGATGCCTCGACCCATTTTGATACATCAGAACAATTTTTATAAATCATATTACGTCGCATAGCCTCATAGTAGCGTCTTTCTGGGAGTCTTGAAACCACTGTTAAATGTGATAAAAGTGTTTTTTTTTTTTGGAAATATAGGTCAGGTAGGTATAGGTAGGTAGGTAGGTGGGGTAGGTAGGTGGTGGTAGGGTTGGGTTAGGTAGGTGGTGGGTAGGTTTGGTGGTTTGGGTATAGGTTGGGTGTAGGTTTCTATACTTCACAAAATTCTTCTTTTTTTATGCATGAAAAAATTATTTAAAAAAAGAGTCTACACAAAACACTTCATTCAACCTTTTCAAGGGTTAAATTTCAGTACCTGGGAAGGATTTTTCAGGTCTACAAAATAACGAGTACACAAAACCTTTTCTACGCAAGGACTTTAAGAACATTGTTGGAAACTCTTGGCCTGTACCCTGAATCACATTTGAACAAAGAAACGATTATATCCGCTTCAAATGGTTTCAAAGCTTCAGAGATTATCTTTGAAATTCCTGCGAAGAAGATGCTTTTGTCTGCGTAAAGACATATTTGAAGGCCATGGTTTCTACGGCCATTAGGTCACGTGCTTTTATTTATATTAAAGATATGCGAGTAACAAAACATGGAGGAACCATTTTAAAGTCGAATTTGAAAAGATATTTTTCTTAAATTCGTATGTCTAATAGGTATTGTAGATATCTTCGGTAACTATTTTCTATTACTGACCAGTTGAATTGTAGTTTTTTAATCATATTTGTAGCGTCAGGAAAATATTACTTTCTTCACTAACAGTTTACACCAACGTCAATCAACCGTAGGTACCTACATAGTAAAAGTAAGGCTAAAGTTGTCAAAAAATAAAAGGCCCGTTTTGACATCGGTCAAAACGAATACTTAAATAAGCAAAAAGAATACTCGCAATATATTCCATCACATTATTTAACGCGCCAAAAAAATGTATGAATTTTTTTAAAAACTCTATGTACTTAATTAATTATTATTTTATTGTTTCTTTCAATTTTGTTCCAAGTTACATTCTAGGGTATTTCTCAATTGTCAAAATGGGCCTTTTATTTCTTAACGAGTTAAGTGTTCCAATGTAGGCCACATCATTGGTCTGACTGACGACGACACACCAATAACACAACACAATACGACTGGCCTGTTGGTCTAGTGGTTAGTGACCCTGACTGCTATGCCGGAGGTCGTGGGTTCGATTCCCACCCAGGACAAATGTTTGTGTGATGAGCACGATCATTTGTTCTGTGTCTGGGTGTAATTTATCTATAATATGTATGTATTAAGAAATATATAAGTATGTTTATCAGTTGTCTAGTACCCATAACACAAGCTCTGCTTAGCTTGGGACTAGACGGCGTTGTGTGACAGTTGTGGAATATTATTATTATATTATTATTATTTATTATTAATAAAAAACATTAAAATCCACAAATTGCTAAATAAAATTACATACTACTATTCATTATATTTCTATATTTATTACATTTACAACAGACACCCCATATATGGGACTTACAAAACATAACTGGCTAGATGTAGGTATGTACTTACTTACTTACATACGTGTGGTGTTTGGCAACTTGTATGTGCCAAACAACTACAGTTGTGGCAGGAAACATCGGCTCCTGGCAGTTCCGACATATCGTACAGTTGCACTCCAAATCACCCATACTGTGGACACTCTGTGCTTAATGCTTTCCTAGACAAGAACACAGATTTTGTTATGTTTAAATAAAAAATAAATAAACAAACAAACAAATAAATAAGTAAATAAATTATAATCTGGCCGAATTTCGATCATGGTGGCTGGACTGGCCAGTCAGGTATGCAGGAGATATTTTAGTGCACAAGTGTGTAATACAAGTTCACTCGCTTTTCCTTTACTCTCTTAGTCCGTTTGCGGCCTTCGGGAAATCTAACCGTGATTGAGAAAAATGCAACAAAAAGGACCAACAAATCTGCTCTCAGATTATGAACCAGAAAATTCTGAATCAAAAGTTTAAAGTACACTAGCGCTTTAAAGTTTAAACGTTAAGCCATATTAAGCTATAGTTTGCCTTCGGTTTAATCGTATCGCTCCGAGCAGCAAACGGCAATGTCTTTCAGTTCTGCAGTTGTTTGAAGTTGATATTAAACTGGACTTTAGACATTGATTTCAATAAATGTTGGGTAGATTGCATAAAATTAAATAATAGGGGTTAAAGTATGAAATTGCCGTTTTTTAAAACTGATTGCTTTAAAGTATTATATCTTTGGATTGACTTGGAATTATAAGTTCAAATAAATTTTATATTAAAGGTAACGTACCTATAATATAAATTAAAAAATTTCAGGATTCTTGTTTGGTCTACGGTCCCTATGAATTTTGATTCCCTTGAGAGTGTCGATATACACGTTTTTTGCGATATAAACGGCCGTACCTTTTTTTTTGTTAACTCAGTAATTTGATTTTTTCTCAGCTTCAAGGGACAGCAGATCTGAGTATATCATATATATAGTATAGTTTTCTGACAGACTGACTTCTTGACATTTCAAAAGTGCCTGTAAATGGTTTATTTGAAATAAATGCTTTGAATTTGAATTTGAATTTATCTTTTTAATTTCAACTCGATACCACGACGCGTTCCCGAGATAAAGGGTCTTGGCTGACAGACAAATGGACAATAAAATGATCCTATAAGGGTTCCGTTTTTTTCTATTAACCCTTTGTATTCGAATTAGAGACACAATTAAAAAGCCATTATGTCCCGCGTACGTTTACGTTCCGGAATACAACAGGTTAAGGTACAGAACCCTAAAAATAGCTCATTAGTAAAAACTGTGAAAAATAAAGACTTTTTCATCTAAGCCAAATGGACAGAACCTTGAAAATAACTTTTTTGGCATAAATCTTTTAGGTAACAATCCAAAGCATTTACTCTTTTTTTATATCGCAAGGCAACTGATCCATTAAACGAGTAGTCTTTAACGGGCGTCGCAATCTAAACGCAACTTAAAAATAGCTCTTACCTAACTGTGACTACTAAAGGAAACCTTGCCACACCACAGCAATGCGGTTTTATTCTCACGAGTTGACGAAACCCTTTGTGTTTTAGTTCTGAATATTTGTAAAACAAAAGGAATTTTCAAGGATAACGTTGATGTGAAAAATTATTGTGTTAGGAAAAATAATGACAAGGTTCTTTTGGATGCTTGTTGGTAAATAAGATAACTAGGTTACTTTTATATTAATAGGTACAACCAATTTTATCACTTCTGGCTCCAAACATCATCTCGTCACAAGACACATAAAAGGGGACAGGCACATTATCTGCCATCCGCGTCCCCAAAAAAGAAAAAAAATGAATTTATTTGGTACAACACAAGGTACACACATATTAACTGACTACAAATTTAAAATTTTTAGATATTTTCTTATATTTGTGCTATGAGATCTTGCTTCCAAATTTCAGGTAAACGGAAAGTACCCTATGAATTTTAATTCCCTTGAGAGTGTCGAAATACACGTTTTTTGTGACAGTTTGATTTTTTCACAGCTTCAAGGGACCGCAGACTTGAGTATATGGTTTTAATTTCAACTCGATGTTTCCACACGTACCCGAGATAAAGGCTCTTGACAGACAGACAGACAGACGGATGGACAACAAAGTGATCCTATAAGGATTCCGTTTTTTCCTTTTGAGGTACGGAACCCTATAAAGGAGTAAAAATATAATTGTGTGCCTCATGGCTGCACCAAAAAAGGTTCAGTTCAGCAAGAATGCCTGACAATTAGTGCCTCATACAGGTTTCCAACTGAACCTGAGGTTATGACGCAACGGACTTAAAACAGTTTTGTAATAATTATACATAAACCTAGTGGTGATTCGTACTAACATAATTATTCCATCAAATAGAATTTTAAAAACTAGCAAAAAGTATTAAGTGTGATTAATAGCCGCAAGATAATGTATGCATTTTTATTTAGTTTTAATAGCAATCGGATTGTTTTTCAAAAGCGCATTAAATATGAGCAAAATAATAATATCAAAGGGTTCAATGTTTTAGGTTAAGCAATGTTTGCCGTAATTAAGGTATTTTCAAAGCATTTGAGTTAACCTATGTTGTCACAACAAACACGTCAAAACTCGAAGCGATCGGGATCCAAATTGCTTGATCACTGCGGATGACGTCATCGGCAGAAATACCGATCTCCGGCGCAGTAATGCCGATCCAGTGCACGCTGTACCATACAAATAAATACAAAGCAACAAATCCTTTCGCTCCATACACTCCGATTCCAACGCAGTAGACGCTAGCTTATGTGGTAGTTGAAGATTAATTCATAAAACAAATGAAATAAGTTTCAATATTCCAATATCTCGTTTTTGAGTTATTTCTCTTTGGCATTAAGCGGGTGAAATTTCTTATGGCCGGTAAAGGTGACAACATCAAAGTTGCGTAGCTCAAAGGACACTAAATTCTTAGAAACCTTTTGGACATCAATCCCTTCAAACACTACCGAAATCTTCAAAAAAAAAAAAGACACTGTATTTAGATTCAGAAGATACCAGCTCTTCCCAATCTACTTTCAAAGATAGACGAGGAACCGTTTATCCAAATATAGCGCTTTTCTGGGGCGAAGTATGGAGCTTATTATGTTGTCGTCGGGTAAAAGGGTATGACATATCTAAATTGTTTTTCCTATTGTTATATGGCTCCAAGGGTTCTGAGATGTGGGATAAAAAGGCTTAGAGAAACATTTTGTTTGTAAATGATGAATACAAAAGTAAGTTCCTTAAAACTTTTGGGCCGTCAAATTTTATTGGGTATATAAAAAGTGTTTTATAAAAAAGTTGGTGTTTACTTGAAGTTATATTTGTGAGTAGTGCATGCGTGTAGTTATATTGGATAACTTTCACACTTATCTGACGATATTTGTATCAGAACAGATGGCCGTTGGGGCCGGAAGGTTCTGGAGTGGTGACCGCGTACCGGAAGACGCAGTGTTGGAAGGTGGACCGATGACCTGGTGAAGGTTGCGGGAATCCCATGAATGCGAGATGCACAGGACCGTTCGTTGTGGCGACATTTGAGGGAGGCATATGTCCAGCAGTGGACGTCTATCGGCTGAAACGATGATGATGATGATGATGTTGATTTATATAAGGGAATCCAAAACAGGATTTATTAAAATAATGCTCTGCTAAAAGATTCCTAAGACACTGTGCATATTTTCACCAGTCTTATAGGACTTTAAAAAAGGAAGGAAATTATTCTTCAGGTTTTAAATAATAAGCATTTTTTTTTTTTTCAGAGCAATACTGGAAAAGAATATATTCAATTTGGATGTGCGATGCAACATTACGATCAAGGGTAAATACACGGCTGTTGGGAGACTACTATTGTTCCCAATTAATGGTGAAGGAGACTCCAAGATCAAAATCGGTGAGTGGTTTAATTAGTGATTCCTGAATAATAATTGACTCACTTCTACAATTAAATATGACCAGGGAGGTTAAGGTTGATGCTTTGCTATGAAGGACTAAATTACTGTTTAATGTTGCACAATGCAATAATGGATAGAATGGATAAAGTGAGAAGTGAGCACATTAGAAGGAGTTTGAAAGGCACCACTTTCAAACTCCTTCTAATGTGCTCACTTCTCAATGACTGAAAAGTTGTAAGGAAATCGTTATTCTAGGTATGATCATGTGAACAGGATGGATGAAACGTATGTATTAAAAGAGATATAAATATACATGTGGATAGATGGAAAAGGAGAGCCAGATCAAACAAAAGATGGATGGGTTGTTTGAAGAATGGTGGAAAAGAAAAGGGAGTCAATGATAGCTTTAGTGCTGGCAGGATAGAATGGAAGAAACAAAACGCTTTGCGCCAACCCGACCCGATATGGAATAAGAGCAGGAAGATATTGATGTTAATGTTGCACAATGCAAAGTTAAAAAAAAAAAAACAGAATTAGAAACAAACTATTGGGTCTTGCGGCAAGACTTGCCAGTCTGCTGACAGCAATGATATGGAAGAGTACTTTGACAACTTTGTATTTGTTTTTACATATACGAGTACATATACCTCGTAAAGTTATGTATATAGGCAGTAAATATTTAAGTAATTTTATTACCCTAACAAGCTATTGGGTCTGATGGATATAAAATGTATAATAAATATATACTTATGATATCGAGTTTAAACCCCGGCAACCTTCAGTTTTGTACCTCCGTATTCTATTTATCATTGTTTTGAAGATTGTCAGCTTAAATTATAAGATTGCACGAGACTAGTTTTTAAAGTAGTTATATCTCAGCTGATTATTCTAGCTTTTCTCATAAAACGAAGAGGATAGGCCGCTACACAAAAGACCAGAGTGACAGGCTGGCTTGCTAGCCTCATAACACAAAGCTATCATAGCTTGAAAGAGTAACCTCAGGCACATCAAGGCGTAGCTCCATATACATATCCTCTGAAGATAACTCTAAAGTAACTTATTGCTATGTGTACCTAATAAAACAAAAAAAGAAGAACAAACTTAAATAAACAAAACACTGTCGCTTATTTTTTCTTGATCTTAAATTCAGAGACACGATAAATGATAGTTATTTTTCAATTTCACTTGTCTACTTCAACATTTTTGTTAAATTCATTTTTGTACAGTTCAATCTAGTTGAGGCTGGCTTCCAGCTGACTATTCTGAGATGAAACACCAAAACATAACTCAGAGGTTAAATAAATCTCTTTTACAAAATATATATAGTCCATACAATAAACAAATCGCACCCCCGGTGCGACACTGTCACTTGCAAAAAATGCAAAAAAGAGTTAAATAATGATATAGTATATTTTTTACAATTTAAAGTGATTAATATTTATCCAAAAGTAAAGTTAAAATTTGACGTTGTAGTATAAACTGTTCATCTCATCAATATATTCTTAAGTCTTTATTATGTGAGGTGTTAAAGTTTTAAATGCTTCTCCTAAAAAACTAAATTTTTGCATAAGTGACAGTGACGCTCTGAGGGTACGATATAATGGTCATATCACACACTCTACAAACTCTTTAAACTGTGAAATAACATAGCATAAATAAGCTTAATCAACCTAATAATGTTCCTACTGCTGGCACTGAGGGTGCGTTTCGATGGATGGTACAAGGTCTTCGAATTTTCGGTTCTAATCCTTATGATATTTTCCTTCGCCGTTTTGAGAGCAATAAAGCGCCTAGCTGGTTTTGAACCCGTGATCTACAACTCGTAAGTCGAGGCTTTTACCATTGGACCACCACTGCTCTCATTTAGCATAATAATAGCACAATCAGCCTTTTAATGTTCCCACTGCTGGGACTCAGGCCTCCTCTCTAGGAGAGGGAATGGGCCGTATTCCACCACGCGGGTCCAGTGCGGGTTGGTGAATGTCACATGTCTTCGAAATTTTTGGTTCTAGGACACGCCGGTTTCCTCACGATGTTTTCCTTCACCATTTTGAAAGCAGTGGTGACGAAATAAATTACACAAAGTAATGCGCCTGGCTGGGTTTGAACCCGCGACCTACAACTCGTAAGTTGGGGCTGTTACCACTCGGCCACCACTGCTCTGCTGCTCTCATTTACTTACTGATAAATAGATCAAAGTAAATAACAGAGAACCATGTTCAAACTAATTTCTGCGTGAATGGTGAACTGAATACAAGAAAAGCAAACCAAACACTACAAGAATCAATTCATAAGTAAATTCAAATTTTCGTGTCGTAGTATGAATTCTAAGAGACGCAATACACACACAGCTAACGTTACGTTAAAATAAATTGCAAATATCACTGAAATACCTTCATGTATTTTATAAACGGATACAAAGCTAACTCGCGATGAAATAGAAATCGTGCATTCGTTCGAATATTAAATATTGAAAATAGTTGCGTTATCGTATGCGCCTGTTTGTGATGTCTTAGCAATGTATGTTTTGCGAATATTTTATTGCGCTTCTATATATTTTACAACGATTATGGGGTTAACTTGTTTAGCTCTTTTCAGGCCATGGTTATTAAATAAAAGGCTGCCCTTCACAATCTAATAATTTAAATAATCATTGTAAAGTGCGGTTGATTGTAAAATGAAACTTGACCCTCAAACGACGGTACTTATTTATCTATCTAACTTTGTATGGGGCAACCGTTGTTTATTTTTGTATTTTATTCTTTAAGGTATTAATTAGTAAAAGTTGAATGAGAATGAAATATTACCTATAATGTTTTTGTTAGGATTATCATTAAAAGAAAAAGAGATTGAATAGTTACTTAATGTGACACAAGATGACATGATTGATATAGTAACAAAAATAAGTCCAGCTAGAAATTAGTAGGCAATAAGAAGGAGTTTGAAAGTGGTAGTCTCGGGCATGGGTTGGAGACGGAGAGTAAGACTCAAGAAAAAATTCGTTTATAACGTGAAGAATTAAGGGATGCACGGTTGGTGCAGCAGCCAATCGCTCAACCATGAGGTTGTTACGGGTTTGATTCCCACACGAAACAAATATTTGGATGGCCTACAAATAGAGTTTGCGTGTTTGTGAATGCACCAAAAATACAACACCGAGTTTTTTTTTAATGACATAAATGAAAACAGAGTAATATAGCGTGACAGAGGAGAGAGTGGAATAACGATACATATGTACCCCCAAATAACATGAGACAAGAACAAAAAGAATGTTGAGCTGAGCATATTATGTTTCGGAATTTTTAAATAATGTATAAATCTTTTATTCATTTATTCTTATACCTACATAATGCAGTTTTTGTATGTAGTCATCAATGCGATAAAAATTATAAGTCAACTTTTTTATATTATTTTCAAAATTAATCTTCAATATTTCAAAGGTTGACTGGTAGAGAATGCCTTGTTGCATTAAGTCCGCTACTGCACATGAAGTTTAAATAAATAAATAATAATAAATATTTTTACGTTCCAGTGAACTCGATCATCAAATTGAATATTAACACAAAGTACTTCAAGGACGCCGAAGGTCGAGACCACTTCGGCATCAAAAACTACAGGTACACGTTCGATTACGGCGAGAGAATCGTCTATACAATCAACAACCTTTTCAAAGGCAACCCTGAATTGAGTAAGTTGAACTTTTGAAGTATTTCTTTACCTCTTACCGAAGTCAAAAAAATATTGTGCTGTTGTGTGTGTGTGTACTTTAAATCACTAATCTTTCCGTTGTGCCAATTTGATTTGATTAGTACACACTTTCGCTATGTATACGATATACCTACGCTAGAGTAACTTTAGAACAAAATATTACGTAAAAATGTTACCAAAAATAATGAGGAATCATCAACATTTTTAGTAGGTTTGAGTCCATATTCATCTTTTAAGCGTATCAATGACCAAAGCGGTGGGTATGCCACAAAGACGGTAGTAAGTCTTCTCTTTGAGAAATGGCCACGGCGTTTACACCTTTTGCTGAAATAAATCCTCACCGGACATGGCTAGTTCAGGCAGAAACGCCTAGGTTCAAATCACCTGGAGAACACGGTAAAGCATACGGTGGAAGTCTGCCGTGTCCTTATAGAGGCGATCAGTGGCGGCGGCCTCTCGCGGCCGGCATAATCCAGAGTTAGAGAGAGTGAAAAGCGGTCACCTCCATCTACGACGGCGAGCAATGGGTAGCTTGTCGTCCGGTAGGCCATCGGGCATGTGGCGGGAACGTTTGAAGGAGTTACCATAGTCCTGGAAAGCAAAAGGCAACAGAAGGATATAGGTGGGCTTTTAGTCAGTAAAAGTCTGGTTCGCCCTTTCTTTCCACCCTAGAGCGAAGGAAGTTATTATTAAAAACATAATTATCAAAACGGACACGGGTGTTGTTAATTCCTAAATAATATGAATATAATCTAAATTAATTTACATTTTTACGTGGAGTCCCAGAGCTCTGTTCTGTGTTTTATTTCGTCATTAGCTGTTTTTTCGCACAAGCTAATTAACTTTAAATACAGTGCCTCAAGTCTACTAATGTCTTTTGACGTTTGTTGAGGAAGCGAGGTCTTTAAATAAACAGTATCCTAACCTAAAACCCTGAATGTTGCCGGCCCTTGTTGTTTCCTCCTCCCATATCATTTGAAATGTTGACAATTTTACGCAAGATTAAAAGTAAAGACTTTTTTGTCTCTTATTATTAGACTTGGAAACTTCACCTATTGGACAATTCTCATGGGCTTACTTGACTTTTCAGGTAAACAAGTACTCCAGTTCCTGAATGAAAATTGGCGGATAGTCACCGAGGAATTTGGCCAACCGGTCGTGGACTATGCTCTGAATGTTACCGTCACCACAGCGAAAAAATTCTTTGACGCTGTACCGTATGATGAGTTGCTCCATGTGCCTATACCTAAATATTGATAAGTGCTCTTGTTCAAAGAATAATTATGATACGTAAGCTCATATTTTAATAAAACAAAATCTTATTACAACATTTGTTTTTAGTTAATGTTACCTACGCTTGAAGCTCGAGCCTCTAAGTACATACTCAGTTTAAAAAAATAATTTAAGATTTCATGAGTGATTTTTATAACGAGGTTTACCATATTATGCAGATGTGGTAATTACTTTCATGAAGTATTTTTTATTTATGTTATTTGACAATTAATATAAAAATAAATATAAGGTTAAAATGTGGAACCATTTTCTCGGTAGTATCAACATATTTTTTTTTTTCTGTTCAGTTTGATACATATGTAATTATCCTATTCCATCCCTGTGATTTAAATGTGTAATAAATGTAAATTGAAGAAAAAGTGCCTTGTTCCAAGTTCCAAGAAAGGTAATTTATTGAAAAAAATACTATATAAATATATATATTTTACAAAAATTACTAACTATGATTTTGATACATTTGATTATATAAAGCATCAATATTTTTTGTACAACAGCTGTAAGAAAGATTTATCGGGCGTATTTGATATTGAATATTAGGTAGGTATATATACACTAACTGTAACTAACACTGTACTGTTTGTAACTTCAAATTCCTGAAGCACTTCATACGGAATATACATTATATTTTTTTACAAAATTAAGTAGATACGCTAGAATACTTTTCCAGTAGGTACCCACTTTTGAATCTTGTAGAAATGTAGGTACGATCTCTTATATTTTTATATGATATTTTTGTTGCTGAACCTCAATTTTAAAACACCAAAGGACATTGGGCAAGTTACTATGGCACTTGGTTGCGCAACTTTTGAAACAGTATAGTAGTGAAAATTAGACACAAAAAAGGGATAGTGTCATACTTTAAAACAAAGTTAAATTCAAAGTGATATATTTAGGGGTTTTTGAAAAAAAAATAAGTTGAGTATTAAGGTTATGTTACATCTCAAAAGAATTCGTTTTGAAACCCTGCATTCGGGCCATGGAATCAGTTGCTTCTCTGATTTGGCGGCTAGGCTGTGGGTGTGCTAATAAAAAAGAACAAATACACAAAATCACCATGGACGTAAAAACGTTCTAACAATTCACTTCACAGCGACACACAAAAAGAGTCAAATCGCTCGATGTAGTAAATGAACGAAGAAGAATCCTAAAACTCAACCCGACACGAATTTCATTTGTTCACATTTGTTGGCGGAGAAAAGCTAAAAACAATATTCTCGGCTTGCCGGCAGTTAACACGGTAAACGATATTTTGTTTGACATTTCATCGAATAGTGTTATGACACATAAATTGACTATGGCGTTATAACATTATCGATTATCGATAATGTTATAACGCCATAGTCAATCTTAATTGTTTTATTTTTGCCCAGAAATTGTTTTTAACAAAAGAAATATTAACATAATTAAAGAAAAATAACAATTACAACTCTTAATATTTTTTAGTTGCGAATGTAAATATTTTTGTTTACCCACAATTTACGTTAATATTTAATCGATCGATTATAACTGAGAAAGGAGTCGCTTCACTATAATAGAGCTAAAGACGTATTTATTGTATGAAATACTAATTAAAATGAAAATGGAAACCCCACAAATAATTTCAATGAATTTAAGTAAAAAATCAATAAAAATAATAGTAATGAATTATAAAATAACTCAAATGGCCATACGCGTCAAAAAGTGAATCTATAAGTGCCCAATCTCCTTTTGTCTTCGACAAAATAACTACTTTCCAAGATTTTCCAGGACATGCTACTTAATTATCTTATTATCTTTATCAGAATTTTGCCTTGAGGCTGTTTAGCTAAATTCCTTTACATTTTTTGTTACTAAGTTACGTACCATTTAGGTACGTTACTTAGTAGAATTATATAAATATTTCATAATCGTATATTTTGGAGTTCATTATAATTATTAATTGTGTATTGTAAATAGTGTACATTTTATTCTAAGCATCTTTAATTTTTAAACCATACTTCTTGAGTGTCTACTACATGGCTACAGGGTGATTTTTAACCGACTTCAAAAAGAGATTCTGTGTTCGGCTGTATGTATTTTTTGTTATGTATGTTCATCGATTTCTCGGTCAGTTGCGGATCGATTTTAAAAATTATTTTTTTGATTGAAAGGCTATTCTTCCGAATTGGTCTCATAGAAATATTTTTTTGTTCTGATGATGAATTTTAAAGATATGTAACAGAACTTCTCATAGGATCACAGCACAATTGTAGTAACAAGTAAAATTGGTTTGTTTATACGTGTAGTCGATGACTGACTGAAAAAAGACGGGGATGGGATATATCGAACTGATCTGATGATAAAATCTGAAGGTAGGCACTCTGTAATAAGTCAATGTGTACAATTGTCACGAGATGCACTCTGGCTATAAGGTATCATCGAGCTAATGTGATGATTAAAGGTAGGCACGAAAATTCCGTAATAAAATAATGTGTCCCAGCCGTGGCTTAGCTTATTGGAATTGTCATACAGTGTTTTAATGATTAAATTCTATAGGTAACTTACTATAGAACTTGCACACTATTTAAGTTTGTCTGAAGGGTACTTTTTATGGTGGTACCTTAATTAAAAAGTGTAAAATACTTAAGTGTAAAATTTACAAAAAAAAAAAAAAACAATCGGCTTCAATGTAAAAAAAACACTATAATTACAAAATAACTTTAATTTCGGAAGTCGGTGTTAAATAACGAAGACACAAAACTATTATAGAAACACAAACTTCCGAAAATGAAATTATTTTGCACTTTTTAATTATATTGAAGTCGGTTGTATTTTTTTTGTAAAATGTTTTTTTTAAATCTTCACAACATCCCTTGCACGCATTTAAAGTTTATAGTAGTTCATATTTATGAGTGTTTTCACTCTCTGAAAGATTACAAATGAAATAAAAAAAAACACCCTTTTAGACAGCACCAAGCGTTCGAATTATTCGAATTCGAAGCGTTATCTTTTATATAAAAAATAAACTTGTAAATAAATACAATCTATACAACATGGTCATTCAAACGTTTTCCATTGATTAATTGGGATTTTCTTACTTTAAGCTGGTTGTCTTTATTTAAATAGATATGATAATAATATTGATCATATATTTAGCAAATAATGTAAACTGTATAAAGTAAAAAAAATTAAATGTATGAGACATTGAATTGAACATCTCATCAAGGTTTAAAATGAAGAAGTATTGGAAAAATATATCAATATTTAGACATATTATTGTTCTGAAGTATTATCTTAGCCACCTTTAAAAAATAATATATTTTTAGTTGTATACATATAATTATAATTTGTAAGCAATTTTGTAGGGGAAGAAAATATGTATGGAATATGAGAAATTTTTACAATAGAACTAAATATAAAAACATGAGAAATAAATCAGCTGTTTCTTACACTTTTTTGAGTGTCCCTGTAAATAATGTAATGGATAGCAGAGTTTTTCATATTCTAAATTGCATCAACGACAACTCTTTGTAAAATAATTATTTTATATGTATAAGTATTATTTACTGTTGTTTGCAGTCAGTTGTCTGTTTGCTGTTTAATTTACTGGCTAATTTACTGCTGTTTGCAGTCAGTTGTCTGTTTGCTGTTTAATTTACTGGCTATCGTTTGAGGGGTGGCCCTCGAGCGATAGCCAGTAAATTAAAAGTTACCCTGTAAGGTAACTAAATCCTCTTTATGATTTTTCGTAAATTTTAGTATTTTGTATTAAGTTTTAAACTTTATCTTAATTTGTAATTATTGTAATATGATTTACACCTTAAATAAAGATAATTTATGTTTTAAGTAAAGTTAGTCTATGATTTTGTTATATTGCGTTTTATATAATATTTTTTATTCGTTCACGATAAAATATGTAATTTTATTTCAAGTTTGGTAATAAGCGGTGATTTATTATTTTATCCTTTTCCTATTGTTATTTTTGGTCCTATTGTTGTCTTACAGACGATCCATAACTTCCTCTAACTAAAAATAATAATATTAGGATTTCTTCTCATTCTCCAGAAGGTTTTCAAGATAGACAGTCTGCCTTTGGGATCATCTACGTACTTATACTAAGCATTCAAGAAGATTTTTATAATTGTTACGATATAAGTTTTGACCTCATTCATATTTCTGAACGAACTAAATTTTTTACCCATAATTTTGTGTTCTCACATGACTACATAATAGATATTAAAAAAAATACAACAAAATTCTGCTGCAAGTTAATCGTCATCATCATCATCATCATTTCAGCCGAAAGACAACCACAGTTGGACATAGGCCTCCTCCAAGTATCGCCACAATGAACAGTGCTGTGCGTCTGGCATCCATCGGATTCCCGCAACCCTTACCAGGTCATCGGTCTACCTTGTAAAACTGCTAGTTAATGCTATCCTCAAAATTATAACGAAAACCTTTATGATTTCACCAGGATAAACAATCTGCCTAGACTCCAATATAATAATATAATTTTTAAATTATATTGGTTTCGGCTTCCCGTCTAATCAGCTGCAGCTGAATATCAGTATTTTACATGGAGTGACTGCCTATCCTCCACTCCACAACACAGTAATTAGATAACATGGTACCCATTGGCAAGACTGGTGTTAGATTCCCTGGGACTGACTATCCGTAACAACTGTCATAGATCAACAAACGTCAGCCAAGGCTTAACGTGCTTGCGTGCGTGAAGCCTACTGGAGCCAAGGGTCTGCTTCTGAAAGGAAGACTCGGCCCTGGTACGAAAGGCAACGAAGGAACAGGAGTGGGTTTTTAGTCAGTAAAAGTCTGACACTATCTCCCGCACCGCCCAAAAGCAGGGGATGTCATTAGATGGTTTTCCCACCCGTGCTTTCCGAGGAACAGAGGAATATCGGTATTCTAGGAAACGTATTCAGATACATTGGCATCGGTTCCCAGGATGTTCTGGAAGAAATCAAACAATACGTCGTAGTAATCATTTATAATAATAATGAACATTATGTCTGGTGAGGCCCATATTTTGTTAGTTACAAAATCTTAAAAACTAATGTTAGTAGGTTTTAACGTTTTAACAACACAACTAGACTACGACATGAAGCCGCACCCATCTTTGCAGCATGGGGGACTCCCACCTATCTGCAAAAACACTCAGTATAGTGTTGGTGCTGCCACGAACGCCAGCGAATCTATTCCTGATAACAATATTTCATTGTTTTTTTTTATTGTTCATTTATGTTTTAATAATAATAATCTGTGGACCGCCTGTCAAACTGACAGACAACTAATTTTTTCTCGCCAAATTGTTTTCTTCAATTTTATTAATTATTACACCAAATAAAATGTCAAACCGTATACCAATAAAAGTTAATATACCATCGAACAAAGTCATATACACAACGACTTGACGATGAAGTTATGATGAAATGCTGACGAGAGAGTCGACGACGACGTCGAGAAGTCCAGTGATTCCAGTAGCTGCAGTTGCGCCAAGCTCGAGCGACGAATATTTCTCGCCGCCGACGACACCACCACTTGCGCTGCGATGGGGAAGAGGCCGACTCCATCCTGATTAGGACCTCAAGGCCCTCCGGCCTCTGATAGGGTCCCCGCTGCCGGTAGAGGTATGCAGTGCATGCGATGGACACAATCCAATAATGAAAATGTCATGCGCTCATACTTTGGTGTTACAGAGGGGAAAAGTAACCTGACTGCGTACCGTGATCGGATGCTCTCTCTGTTTTAGGTGCTTGAACCAGCTGTCAACGTTTAGGTCGAATGACTATCCGATCAAGTGCGGGTCATCCAGTGTAATCGTATGTTGGATAATGCTATATTTGATAGACAGCGCGTGGAATCACAGAGTAGCCGTGTTTCACCTGCTACACCACTGGCTGCGATGTAACTTCAAACCAATGCTTCACCGCGACCCGACCACGCTGGTGACACCGATGATGACGCGGCTATTTCTGTGAGTACTCAGTGCAATGAACGATTGAAAACCCCTTTGGAGGACGCATTTCGAGAGTCCACACCGCTGGGGTAATTTAAATAGTGTCATAAAAAGTCAATATGTTGTGCTACAAAATTTAGTGACAGAATCGAATCACCGCAAAACCGACTTTACAGTCTTGTCTGTCCTAGCCCTGGTGTAATTCAAGCCCGCGTAGGCGCTGAAGGGTAGGGCGGCCTGCGAGCTGAGGAGCAGGTGGTTTGAAGGGCCGCCTCAGCCGCGGCATTAAAACCATCTGCGACGATAAGCTCGCGTGGGGCCGCCCAAATCCCGCAGCACCGGAGCCGTGACGGAAACAATGCTTGCTGCATGTTGCATGCCTGCTTGCATGCTGCATGCCTGCTGCATGTTGCATGCTTGCTTGCATACTGCATGCCTGCTGCATGTTGCATGCCTGCTTCCATGCTGCATGCCTGCTTGCATACTGCATGCTGCATGCCTGCTTGCATACTGCATGCTGCATGCCTGCTTGCATGCTACATGCCTGCTTACATGCTACATGCTTATGGTAAGCATCCTTGTTTTAAAATATAGTAATTAAAACAGGTATAATGAATGTGCGGAAATATACCTAATACTTCTAACAAATTTTATTTCCGCTAAGAATAATATCGGTGAAAAGTTTTTCGACCAAATGAAACGACGGAGTAACGAAAAAAATCGAATTGATCGGTCAACTGATATAGTGGCAGACGTGACTTCGATGAAATAAAAAAAAACGAAACGATAATAGTTGAAAAGTTTTAGGTGAAATGAGTCGGTCAAATTTTTCGACCTTTTGATAGGTGACCTACGTGAAGTCGAGCACGCATGTGATCTTTTACCAGAAATGGGGACAATAATCATCAGCCCCCAAGATGTAGCCCGTGCAGTCCGTCCGTTGACTAACTGGAAATCTCCTAGGCCGGACGGGCTGCACAATTTCCGGATTATATGGTTCCTAAGGTCGCTCGCTCGATTGGCATCTCAGTTCCAGTCTGCTCTAGAGTCAGGGTCGCTGCCCCAGTTCCTAACGATAGGAATAACCCACCTGCTCCACAAGTCAGGTAGTACTGTGAAACCTAAAAATTACGAGACCAATCACGTGCTTATAAAGTTCTTACATCCATATTGAGAGCCAAAATCAATAGTCATATTGAGACAAATTCTATCATGTCTGCCTCTCAGAATGGATGTAGGAACGGGTCCCGCAGTACTAAGGAGCTATTCCTCTTCGGTATGGCCAGTAACCAACAGGTTCGACGTTCTCGAAAGAATCGATCGGCATGTTGGATAGATTATAAGAAGGCTTATGAATCTGTTCCTCATACATGGCTCTAAGTGTGCTTTAACTGTATAAAGTTGATGCAACTCTGTGCACCTTCCTGATCTCGTGTATGGGGCAGTGGAGAACGGTCCTTCACTATCCGGGATGTCAACAGATTCGGGAGGACAGCGAACCGATAAGGATTGAGCGTGGCATATTCCATGGCGACAGTTTGAGTCCACTGTGGTTTTACCTAGCTTTGAACCCCCTCAGCACACTGCTGGAGGGTTTAGGCTTAGGGTACTGGTTGAATAGAGGCGGTCAGGTCATATCTCGCCTTCTTTATATGGACGTTCTGAAACTCTTTGCCCCCAACAACTTGCAACTGGTGGAGCTACTGAAGGTAACTGAAACCTTCAATAGTGCATCAGGATGGAATTTGGTGTGGACAAATGTACAGTCATGAATGTAAAGCGAGGTGAGATTATGGAATCCGTGTTAATTTAACTCTTGGATTCCGTACACCTTAGATCCCTCTGCTCAACCGAAAATTACAAGTATTTGGGTATGTCGGAAGCGTTAGGCATCATTGTTGATGACGTGAAACAATCGTTTAAGGGGCGCTTCTTTGGACGCTTGAACAAGGTACTGAATATCTTTCTCTTTTATCCGGTGAAAACAAGGTGCGCGCTTTCAACGGTTGGGTCATGCCGGTTTTGATGTACTCTTTCGGCATACTGGACTCAAATGGACTCAGAAAGAACTTGGCACTTTGGATAGGAGGGTCCGCACAGTGCTTACCGCAATACAAGGGGTTGATCCAGATAGCTGTACTCCTGGACACGGAGCCCATTGTTAGGAGATTTATTTGATTGTTAGGAGGGAGAGAGGGCTCCTGAGAGAGGTCTCAGAAGCCTTGACCACCGGTAGCGTGGACCCTGTTTTCGATGCCGGTGGGTTACTATTTTTTATATTTTTGAATGTTCTATTTATTTTATATGAAATATTTATAAATGTAATATTAATGAATTAACGAAATAATAATAATCTCATTTGCAACCAAAATTCACTTTCATCCATCAATTTCAAAATCTAATCTAAATATGCAAAATCATTTAAAAATACATTTACATAGCTAGTCCGACAGCTAATAAGAACAATAACCCATGCGATCTCCTTCGATATCACAGTATGTTAAAATGGTCACCCATTCACAAATCAACCTCGGCAAGGGTAAAGTTCGACCCGAGTGGCTGTTATTATTTTAGCCACGACCTTCTCATTTCATCAGACATAACCGCTTATACTTAAACGTAAAGCTTTTATCTGTTTAGACTACAAAACTTTATCCCTAATGAATAACGTTCCATAAGAGGAGCAATATGTACCCTCTCTAGTTTCTAAAACGCTTTGCATTTAGTTCCAACTCTGATTGTGGGGCACAGGACCTGAATGTATAACTAAGTGTGTCGCAAATTAATTTATTGAAGCTACCGGCTTGTAGTTGCGTTGTAGTAGCAAGAACATGAATTTAGATCATACATGTTTGGGTTCTATGTTTGGTATAATAATATCTTGCCAGTAATTGTATAATTAAAACGGTATAATTTACAAATGAAAATGAGATCACGCGTAGTTTAGTAGCTGCACAGTTAATTCGACACTCACACAAATAAGGTTGTAACATTAATTCAGTCATTTTTTAAAATGAACCAAAAAGTGATAGCGCCATGTTTGAATTTTGTTTGAACTGTAATCCGAGATACTGCCTTGTTCGATGCGGGTGTCAAATTAATGTAGAGCTTTTTAATGAAGCTACTGTAGCGACATCTATGTATTCCATATAGGAACAAAAAAATTCAAAATCTTGCATCACACAATTAGATTTCTCCGGGGTCGGCGCTAGCCACGCTACTGTGACCCACTAAAGCCTGAAGCATCATCTTGACTCACTGGGACATCACTGGGGCATTACCGCAGACAGTTCCGACTCACTGAGAACTATATGGCTTCTGGTTCCGATGCACTGGAACTAACTTTCCACTAGCGAGGCACGCATCTCAACGCGTCAAGAAAAAACCATTGATATTTAATCTCCGGAGGGGAGTGATGTAGCGACATCTATAGTGTCATATAGGAAGTAAAAAATTCAAAATCTTGCTTCGTAAAATTCTCCGCGTGATTTGAACATGTATAAAAGCCCGAAATCATCTATCGGGCATATGCCCAGATCAGTCATAAAACCCATCTGGTCGGAGGATCCTCCATTTTTCAATGGAGGTATGTGGGGGCTTTATACTCTGTCCCACATATACCTAAACTACCGTCATTGTGGTACGCAGAAACTACAGAATATCAGCAGTTACGATCCTAAAGCTAGAATTACATTAGACCGACGCACACGTGAACCACGCCTGATTTGTACGTAGAACGACGTCGCGTGGCGTCGCGTGTCGTGTATCAAGTGTATACCAAGTGCAAGTTCTACTAAGTGTGCA
The DNA here is from genome assembly GCA_961205895.1 of Mythimna pallens. Classification (NCBI taxonomy): domain Eukaryota; kingdom Metazoa; phylum Arthropoda; class Insecta; order Lepidoptera; family Noctuidae; genus Mythimna; species Mythimna pallens. The sequence goes on from OY540834.1 coordinate 15,958,989, forward strand.
CAGTTCTACCTAGGTAGAACTACACTGCGCACACGCGTACCACGCCGATCTGGACGCGTCGGTCTCCATACATTTTGTATGGAAACTAGATTTGTAGAGCTACACTAGATTCACGCCACGCGACGTCGTTCTACGTACAAATCAGGCTTAGTCCACGTGTGCGTTGGTCTACTATAGTTCTAGCTTTACTCCGTATATTTTTGGGATTTTTAAATGGTAGATAAATGGTACCTGACATGTACCTGTATTTCATATGATGCCTAACAACATTGATTGAGTCCCAACAGTGGGAACATTAAAAGGCCGACTATGCTATGCTATGCTAACAACATTATAAATTGAAATATTTTTGCTTCTCATCAAATTTTTTTGCAAAATTTTCACAAAAATCTGAGTTGAAGATATTCTAGAATCTGAGTAAAATATACGACCAAAAATACCAAATAACTGAACTCAAGTTTACTGTAATATACATAGCAACTAGCACCGCAGACCGCTTTCACTGCTCCACTACTAACAAACTGTAATTAATAGTTAGAAAAAATATAACGCAAATAATATGTTATTACTTATGAAAAAATGATCTTGGTCTTGACCGGTATCAGCTTGACAGCATAGCAAACATTAATTAAACTTAATTAAAAGAGCAAGATAAAAATAATCACGATGTCGTAATAACCGGTATTAAATCACACCAAGGTCGCAGAAGCAGTAATTTTGATTTAAAAAAAAACTAGAGACTTCTAAATGTAGTAAAGATTTCTTTTTTTAGATATTCTATTCTATTCTCTTTTTTCCGAAGATAAAAATAATCAGATCAATAATTTCTTATAACATATTATACATAGCTGAAAAAAATGTTATTTCACACTTTGATTCTCCTTTTTTAGGGTTTTGTTCCTCAGTCGGCAAAACGGAACCTTTATAGAATCACTTTGTTGTCCTTAAGTCCGTCTGTTTAGATCCTTTTTCTCATGAACGCGTGGTACCAAGCTAAAAATTATAACAAATACTCAAGTCTACCTCTTTGAGCAGTGAAAAAATCAAACGAAGTCAACGTAATCTAATGATAAGGCGGTTTGCTCACGCATATTTTGATGCTGCCAAGGTATAATTGTGATTTAATTTAATTTAATTTGGTCCTTAGCACTGTAGATACTGAATCTACACCCGATGTCACTATTTTCAGGGCACAAACACCAAATTTCCAAATTTTTCATGTAGACGCAACACTTCACAGGATCAGATATTGACACAGACGGAACAACGCCATTGAAAAGTGTGGGCGTCAACAAAATTTCATTTTACTTGCAAACGATTAGTATGTATGTGCAAGAAAGGGATGGATATAGGAATTGCAACACCCAGTCAAAAAATAAAATGAATTTGTCGCGATGTAGAAAACAGCGTAACCAAAACCTATAGGGCATTTGCCGTTGACCTAGAATCATAGAATTTGGTAAAAGCAATTTTGCATATGCACAAGTAAAGGAAAAAATCCGAAAACCGTATCTTTGTAGTTACATTACGACAAGACTCGATTCGGGAATCAAATTATTTACATAGGTACTTATCTATACACACACACAGACAGAGAGTTCTGTACAAACTTTTGTACAGAACCCTCTGTCACATACCGAGGATCCGAGTCTCACAAGACCGTTTTTATTTTTTACAGTTTTTACTCATATTTATTATTTATCTCGTTATCCTGCAATCTGTCGATTCCTCATTGAACGGGACATTAAGTAGTTATAAGTGTTTAAATATACCAGGTCATATAATATTAATTATCGTATCTTATATCGATATAATATGATCCTGTGGTGCTCTTCTCTTTGATTTTTGGAATGTTAATATTTAAGAGTTTTTCCATCAAATTATTTGCCAGGTGGTTTAAATGCATTAGCATACGCTTTTTGTAAGGTTTGAGAGAGCACCAATTCATTATTAACTGTTTTGATTTGTAAATTATGGTGAATTTTCTTATTGCACCACGATTCATTAGTTACCATAATGCAGAACTTTTGATTGGAAGTGTTGGAGAATTTATAAGTTCAAAAAAACAAATAAAATAGTTGAATAAATATATTTAAAAAATCAACCCAAGAAGTCTACCTGTAATCTACATGCGTTCTTTCAGTTACCCTTTGCGTTTCAAAACCGCGGTAATCTTTTCGAAGAATCCCTCAGAGGTAAACAATTAAAGGCAGGTTTCTGGAGTTCTGTAGTTCTGTAGTAGAGTCTCGTAGTTATGTAAAATACCTACTAGTTTGTATACTTGCTACTATGTATACAAATTACACGTTTCAGAATTATAGTATATTGATTTTATCTGTGTACTCAGCAACAAAGTAACTATGATCATTTTACACATACATAGTTATCTAAAGCAAAGTAAACCATATTAATATAACCACCATAACGACATTAAATAACCTTTATGCCAATTAATACGAAGAATACGTAATTGTATTTAACTACCTGCAACCTTGTTACATCACTATCCACGTGCGGCCTCCTCCTTCGCTAGCATTACTGCTTCGCAGAAGGAGGCCACCGCCTGCCATTCCTCCTCGCTTCGGACCATAGCCCGAACCTGGGCCCGGCACGAGAGGTCACTGCCACCGATTGCCTCCACGAGGACACGACGGTGCTCCGTCCAAGCGGGGCACACCTCCACCGTATGCTCTACCGTGTCCTCCGGGCGGTCTACACAGTGATGACACCCGGGCGTTTTTTCTACCTGAATCGGATGCAGGAACCTCCCGAACTTGCCATGTCTGGTGAGGAACTGCGTCATGCTGAAGGTGAGGACGCCGTGTTGCCGCTCCAACCACTCCTCAAAGAGGGGACTTACCGCCATAATTGTATTTATAGCCTGCATACAATAAAATCACCTTGCCTCTTTGACTCTTAATAAATTTATAGTTCACTCTCTGCCATGTTGCTTAATTTTACGCTTTACATTAATTTATAAAAATAGAATTCACAGTGAATAAATTAAATTAAAATAAATCTATCGCAAACACCAATATTTTATAATTATGAGATCAAAGATCGCAAACTAGAAAATGCAATATGACAATGTCACAATACTTCATAATAACACAATGTACAAAAAGAAAATAAAGGAAAATTTACACGAAATGAGGTTGTCTATCCGTAATTTAATACGACCTCTTATGCATTTGAATTGACTTTATCAGTTTATATCAGGGGTGTACCTACCTCGATATATATTTTACTTCCGTGGTCGCTTACAGGGACTTCAATGCCAAGAACTTAGCTTGGGGTGCCCGGTACACGAACCATTGGGGTTGGATGGTAGAGAACAGCTCTGGAGACCGGCATGGTCGTCCTAAACCGGATTTCTATCCCCATGTGAGTGCGGATGCGGGGTGAGTCTGTGGTGGACATATCGTTCGCCAACCCTGCTCTGACATCGCGTGTCGTCGACTGACGCATCATGGAGGGGGTGGAGACGTACTCAAACCATAGGTACATCCGATTTGTTGACTCCGCCCAGACCTCAAACGCGCCGTTTTAAAAGACCTCGTGTGGTCCGCGGTGGGCGCTGAAGCAGCTGGATCGTAATCAGAACTCTGAACAAAGACCCGTGGGGACATCCCTACCAAGCGGTGCGGAATAAGTACCGCCCCTAGGTTCCCCCGATGACGCAGAGTCTCGACCTCAGCTTGTCGATTTTAGTCGATTTAAGTCTCGAGTCCCGCTCCACCCAAGAGCGCAAGATATCAATTGAATGATTTCCCAACAAAAAAAATATATTTTATCAACAAGTTATTTATTTGATGTGTACGATAAAACATTAACTGATGAGCTGCGAATCTGGTTAATTGAGAATCTCGTGAGTTGCTCATAAGCGTATTTTTCTACCCTTAACTTCAGTAACATTTGAATACCAGTTTTATGATGAATACGCATATTTGTCTTGACTACCCACTTATAACAAGTCGGGCGAAATTATTCCAAATACGTTTGAAGAATATAATATTCGTGTTTAGTTGATTGTTACATTGATACTTACAATGTTCTAAAGTTCTAAATTGAAAGCAAAACAATATCTTGAATACGCAGGGTTTGAAGGTTTGAACTCGAGGTTTAGTTCTTCAAAGTCATATGCATATAGTATAGTAGACCACTAATCCATATCAACTTGTTCAAGGAAATCAAAATAAGCTATCAGTAGTCACTTTATTGTAAAATACAAAATAATAAACTTTAAGTCTTGATCAACATCATCATTTCAGCCGAAAGATGTCCACTGTTGGACATAGGCCCCCAAACGTCGCCACAACGACCGATCCAGTTCGTCTCGCATCCACCGCATTCTCGCGACTCTCACCAGGTCGTCGGTCCACCTTGTGGGAGGCTTTCCAACGCTTCGTTTTCCGGTGCGCGGTCGTCACTCTAGAACCTTTCAGCCCCATCAACCATCCATTCTACGAGCAATGCGGCCTGCCCACTGCCACTTAAGTTTAGCGATTCTTCGTGCTATATCGGCGACCTTGGTTCTCCTGCGGATATCTTCATTCCTGATGCGATCACGCAAGGAAACTCCGAGCACTCCCCTTTCCATTGCCCTTTGGGTGACTTTAAGTCTTAAGAAATAAGAATCAAAATTGCTTAAGTATTTATTTATAACATTAGCATACTCTTTTCGAAATGTTTAAAAATATGTAGGTTGATTATGATATTAAAATTGTATTTTAATTTTGGACTATTAACATTTACTTTCTTCATCTTTCTTAAATGAATGTATTATAATGAAATAATAAAACTTTTTTTCAGACTTTTTTAGACTTTGTTTCATTTCTATGCTAACTGTCCTTTTAAAAAGACATTTCCCAACTTTAAGAAATGATAACTAAAAAACAAAAATTATGAACAATAAAACAATTTAAAAAAAAATAGTTTTGTCTTATTTAACACCGACTTCCAAAATTAAAGTTATTTTATACTTTTCAGTGTTTTTTTTGTTACATTGAAGTAGGTTGAATTTTTTTTTTTTTAAATTATTTTTATTTTCCACTTTTTACTTGCGATACACTTATAATCAGAGTGTCTATTTCTCATGACAATTCAAATTAACCTAAACACTGCTAGGTTACATTGTTTTATTATGAAGTTCCAGTATCTACCTTCGACCTTCCGGCTCCATCATCAGATCAGTTCTATAGTACCTTATAGCCAAAATGCATCTCATGGCAATTCTAATAAGTCCAAACACGGCTAGGATAAATTGATTAATGACGGAGTTCCTGTGCCTACCTTCCGGCTCCATCATCAGATCAGTTTTATAGTACCTTATAGCCAAAGTGCATCTCATGACAATTCTAATAAGCCCAAACACGGCTAGGTTACGTTGATTTATTACGGAGTTCCAGTGCCTACCTTCCGGCTCCATCATCAGATCAGTTCGATAGTACCTTATAGACAAAGTACATCTCATGAAAATTCTAATAAGCCCAAACACGGCTAGGTTACATTGATTAATTACGGAGTTCCAGTGCCTAACTTACGACTACAATATCATCATAATCAGTTCACTTCGATGATACCATTTTCAACATAACTATTCAGAAACATTTATTTATTTGTATTGTGATAGTCGCTTCACTATCTTCATCGGCCATTACTGGTAAAAAAACCGACTTCACTAAAAAAAACACTACAAGGATCAAAATAACTTTAATTTCGGAAGTCGGTGTTAAATAAGAAACAAACAATACCGAGAAACACCGACTTGTGAAATTAAAGTTATTTTGATCCTTTTAGTTTTTTTTTTAGTGAAGTCGCTTATTTTTTTTTTTGTAAAATGTTTTTTTCAATCTACTCTCACACTAGCTTAACATGATTTAATAAAATGCTGACACATAAGTATTTTCATAAGTATTTATCTTCGTGCAACACAAAGTACTCGTACAAAGGCGGACTTAATGCCTAGGGTATTCTCTTATTTCTATAAAGTAAGCTAGATAATGATTAAAAAAGTTAATTAACCACCCCTGGTTTAACTATCTTGGGGCACCATAAGTACCAGGGCACAGTGGTGCTCCGCCCAAGCGGGGCACATTTCCACCGGATGCTAAACCCTGTTCTCCAAGCGGTCTGCGCAATGCAACGCCTGGGCGTTTCGTCCGCACGAATCAGGTGCAGAAACCTCCCAAGCTTACCATGTCCGATGAGGATCTATGTCATGCGGAAGTTAGGGACGTCATGACGTCTTTCCAGCTACTCCACTTACCGCTATGATTATGGCGTGCCTAGCACTGACACATGAGATCCCGCCGGAACTCTGTCCGCCATGCCGCGACTTGTCGCAGCAGCAGAGTTTTGCCCAGGTTTTGCATCTCCATGCGCAAATCGTGCATGTGTGCACAGACTGTTACCTCCAGGTTCCATATTGGCAGATCGGCAAGGAGGCTCGCCACTTCGCGGGAAAACATGTGGAATCCTCGCATGACCATCTGGGACGCATTTAATTTATTCAAAGACTTCTGAGGTAAAAAACATAAGAAAAACAAAAATACAAATGTAGTTAATAATAACATAGTCAATGCAAGGTCGCATACTCTTAAATATTTTCCATTATAAAATGAATATTTTTGGGACTTTTTTTATCGATTATATGCAGAACGAATATTATACGTAGTAGTGCTAGTGTTTTATTGAGACGTTTTTTTAAGTCATTTTGCGCTTCCTTGTCAATTTTTTGGTTCCGTATCTACATATTTTCAATTTTCATCTCCTGTGATACTTGTATACGACTGATGTACTTCGCTGCCCTGTTGCCCTCATACAGATCAGTCTCTCTGACCTCCGCATCCGGTGGATGGATACGGCGCCTGCGGTGGACGGATACGGCGCCTGTGGTGTCTGGCGTACCGGCGCCTCGCGGCAACGCATTTTTTGCGCAGGGCCGCAATGACAGTACATGGTACGACCACAAATAAATGTGTTAAGATGTGAACTAAAATAGTCATTAAAAAAAGGAAATAAAAAGGTCCAAACAGTCGAATGTATCTTCTAAAACCAATTTTATTTTTTTAACATAGGACTTTACTTTTATTCATCACTTTTATTTCCGGATTTCCTATGAAAGCAGAACATAATTATCAACTGCATCCCGTTTATATCAATGAGCCGACACGCTGAGAGGGCCGCCTCTTTTGTGACTATCACTTTCTCGCAAAAGGCCAAGGCAAGGCAAAAGGCGAGGCCGTCCCATATGCTCTTGCATACGACTATAGCACGGACGACGCCCAAAAGCGATGGTTATCTACAGCGCAAACTACCGCGACAAGTTTATGATGCTACACTGCCCAAGCTGAGCCTGAGGCAGTTGCTAGAATGGTGGCACCCACCCGTTGAATCCTATCCTTTACTTACTTTCCGAAGCATTGATTTCTTTGACATGTTTAGGGTTCCGTAGCCAAATGGCAAAAAAACGGAACCCTTATAGAATCGTCATATCTGTCTGAGTCCGTCCATGTCACAGCCACTTTTTTCCGAAACTATACTGTTGAAACTTGATAAGTAGAAGTATTTTGTGAACTGCATTTAGATTTTTACACAAAAATAGAAAAAAAAACAATAAATTTTGGGGGTTGCCCATACTTAGAACTGAAACTCAAATTTTTTTTTCATTAAACCCAAACGTGTGGGGTATCTATGGATAGGTCTTCAAAATGATATTGAGGTTACTAATATCATTTGGTTCTAAACTGAATATTTTGCGCGTGAGACACTTCCAAATTGGTAAAATGTATGTCCTCCCCTGTAACTTCTAAAATAAGAGTATAATAAAACTAAAAAAAAAATATATGATGTACATTACGATGCAAACTTCCACCAAAAATTGGTTTGAACGAGATTTAGCAAGTAGTTTTTTTTTTTTAATACGTCATAAATCGTAAACTGCAATTTACCTTTCAAGTTTGTACGGAACCCTTAGTGCGCGAGTCCGACTCGCACTTGCCCAGTTTTTTTTTTCAATTAGTGAAGATAAAGGTTCATATAGCATAACATCGACTAATCATTGTTATGACGTATGACCGGCCATTTATTAAATATTAGCCCTAACCACGATTTTACCCGCGTCTTTGCAGCTAAGCTCCTAAAACTTGGGTCTGGGGTGACTATTCTTGGAATTTTTCCTGAACCTGTTATAGGAATTGCTTCAAAATTAGTATCCTTTGAATCTCAAATAACCAAGCTTCAATCTTTTTAGCAGTGTACTTCTCAACCTTCAAATTTTTAAAACAATTATTCTCTTTAAATGTATGATTGTGTTTTAGCTCTCCTGAAAAGTTTCAAAAATGGATATCAGACCATCTGGTCTGACATCTGGCCGGTGGTGTCTAGTAGACCTTTCTAGTTCTAGAAAACACTTTTTCAATTTGTGAAATTTAAATATTCGTCAAATTAATAAATAAATAATAAAAAGGACAATTTAAAAAATTATAGTAAGTACTATGTGAGCAGGTCAATCCTAAGTCATTTTGACCTCAAGATACTTATGCTTTTACAGTATAAAAAGCCTTCTGGCAATGTAGGCTTTACAAATGATTTGAATTTATTAAAGCTAAGTTCTTGAACTCATCAGAACAGGTCAATCCTAAGCCGTTTTGACCTCAAGATACTTACTCTTTTACAGTATAAAAAGCCTTCTGGCAAAGTCTATGCTTTACAAATGATTTGAATTTATTAAAGCTAAGTTCTTGAACTCATCAGAACAGGTCAATCCTAAGCCGTTTTGACCTCAAGATACTTACTCTTTTACAGTATAAAAAGCCTTTTGGCAAAGTCTATGCTTTACAAATGATTTGAATTTATTAAAACTAAGTTCTTGAACTCATCAGAACAGGTCAATCCTAAGCCGTTTTGACCTCAAGATACTTACGCTTTTACAGTATAAAAAGCCTTCTGGCAAAGTCTATGCTTTACAAATGATTTGAATTTATTAAAGCTAAGTTCTTGAACTCATCAGAACAGGTCAATCCTAAGCCGTTTTGACCTCAAGATACTTACTCTTTTACAGTATAAAAAGCCTTCTGGCAAAGTCTATGCTTTACAAATGATTTGAATTTATTAAAGCTAAGTTCTTGAACTCATCAGAACAGGTCAATCCTAAGCCGTTTTGACCTCAAGATACTTACTCTTTTACAGTATAAAAAGCCTTCTGGCAAAGTCTATGCTTTACAAATGATTTGAATTTATTAAAGCTAAGTTCTTAAACTCATCAGAACAGGTCAATCCTAAGCCGTTTTGACCTTAAGATACTTACTCTTTTACAGTATAAAAAGCCTTCTGGCAAAGTCTATGCTTTACAAATGATTTGAATTTATTAAAGCTAAGTTCTTGAACTCATCAGAACAGGTCAATCCTAAGCCGTTTTGACCTCAAGATACTTACTCTTTTACAGTATAAAAAGCCTTCTGGCAAAGTCTATGCTTTACAAATGATTTGAATTTATTAAAGCTAAGTTCTTGAACTCATCAGAACAGGTCAATCCTAAGCCGTTTTGACCTCAAGATACTTACTCTTTTACAGTATAAAAAGCCTTCTGGCAAAGTCTATGCTTTACAAATGATTTGAATTTATTAAAGCTAAGTTCTTGAACTCATCAGAACAGGTCAATCCTAAGCCGTTTTGACCTCAAGATACTTACTCTTTTACAGTATAAAAAGCCTTCTGGCAAAGTCTATGCTTTACAAATGATTTGAATTTATTAAAGCTAAGTTCTTAAACTCATCAGAACAGGTCAATCCTAAGCCGTTTTGACCTTAAGATACTTACTCTTTTACAGTATAAAAAGCCTTCTGGCAAAGTCTATGCTTTACAAATGATTTGAATTTATTAAAGCTAAGTTCTTGAACTCATCAGAACAGGTCAATCCTAAGCAGTTTTGACCTCAAGATACTTACTCTTTTACAGTATAAAAAGCCTTCTGGCAAAGTCTATGCTTTACAAATGATTTGAATTTATTAAAGCTAAGTTCTTGAACTCATCAGAACAGGTCAATCCTAAGCCGTTTTGACCTCAAGATACTTACTCTTTTACAGTATAAAAAGCCTTCTGGCAAAGTCTATGCTTTACAAATGATTTGAATTTATTAAAGCTAAGTTCTTGAACTCATCAGAACAGGTCAATCCTAAGCCGTTTTGACCTCAAGATACTTACTCTTTTACAGTATAAAAAGCCTTCTGGCAAAGTCTATGCTTTACAAATGATTTGAATTTATTAAAGCTAAGTTCTTGAACTCATCAGAACAGGTCAATCCTAAGCCGTTTTGACCTCAAGATACTTACGCTTTTACAGTATAAAAAGCCTTCTGGCAAAGTTTATGCTTTACAAATGATTTGAATTTATTAAAGCTAAGTTCTTGAACTCATCAGAACAGGTCAATCCTAAGCCGTTTTGACCTCAAGATACTTACTCTTTTACAGTATAAAAAGCCTTCTGGCAAAGTCTATGCTTTACAAATGATTTGAATTTATTAAAGCTAAGTTCTTGAACTTATCAGAACAGGTCAATCCTAAGCCGTTTTGACCTCAAGATACTTACTCTTTTACAGTATAAAAAGCCTTCTGGCAAAGTCTATGCTTTACAAATGATTTGAATTTATTAAAGCTAAGTTCTTGAACTCATCAGAACAGGTCAATCCTAAGCCGTTTTGACCTCAAGATACTTACTCTTTTACAGTATAAAAAGCCTTCTGGCAAAGTCTATGCTTTACAAATGATTTGAATTTATTAAAGCTAAGTTCTTGAACTCATCAGAACAGGTCAATCCTAAGCCGTTTTGACCTCAAGATACTTACTCTTTTACAGTATAAAAAGCCTTTTGGCAAAGTCTATGCTTTACAAATGATTTGAATTTATTAAAACTAAGTTCTTGAACTCATCAGAACAGGTCAATCCTAAGCCGTTTTGACCTCAAGATACTTACGCTTTTACAGTATAAAAAGCCTTCTGGCAAAGTCTATGCTTTACAAATGATTTGAATTTATTAAAGCTAAGTTCTTGAACTCATCAGAACAGGTCAATCCTAAGCCGTTTTGACCTCAAGATACTTACTCTTTTACAGTATAAAAAGCCTTCTGGCAAAGTCTATGCTTTACAAATGATTTGAATTTATTAAAGCTAAGTTCTTGAACTCATCAGAACAGGTCAATCCTAAGCCGTTTTGACCTCAAGATACTTACTCTTTTACAGTATAAAAAGCCTTCTGGCAAAGTCTATGCTTTACAAATGATTTGAATTTATTAAAGCTAAGTTCTTAAACTCATCAGAACTATCTGGTCTGATATCCAGTTTTTGCAAGTTAAATGACTTTTATCATAATGTGAGCGTTGCAGAACAACATTTAGTTACTAATTTACAAATATGAGAGGAAATTAAAAACAAAGAAAAAATACACGCTACGTATCAAGCATGCATGCGCGCATACTTTAGATAATAATATGCTTCTACATATAATGTCTAGTAAAATGAAAAATTTTTTTGTTTGTTTAAACACGCTAATCTTAGGAACTACCGGTTGGAATGGCAAAATCTTTCCTTGTAAAATAGCCAGTTTCATGACGCATAGCTTTGGTGGTTTGGTGTTTCGGTGTACAGTAAAGTTTATTTATTCAATAGTATATACATCACTAGTTTTTAATTAGTACAAATACTTAAAGGGCTTATTAGAAAAAGTCTTGATATTATGTAAGGAGAGTCTCAATAAATTATATTCACAAACAACAGAGTTATTAGCATTTGTTTATATCCCGAAATGTCACTTAATTTATGTTGTACAGGCTATTGATTATGAATGAAAAACAATAGAAAAACACTGCGCGTAGTATTTTCTAGTAGCAATTGTTATGAATAATCCTGAATGGATTATGACTAATTTTCGTGGACAATTTTGGGATTTCGTTTTTTTTTACTCATGACTACATATGTAAATATGATCAGTAACGGGTACGGATAGAGCCCATTTTTTTGTACTAATTAAAAAGTAGAGGTGTATAGGCTATATAAAATCATGATACGATCCACGAAGCAGTAAGCAAAGACGCGGGTTAAACCATAGAAGACAGCTAGCACTTATTAAATTGGCTAGTCGATTAAAACCGTTTTAGTTTGATGAGACAGTGGTGAAAGTGTTATGCAATTTTGAATTTGGTCTCCACTAATTAAATATACTTTTCTTTGCAGCAGTCATTTTGTAAACTGACGAATTTATAAACGACTCGACTGATTATATTGACTGGTTTATCAACTAACACGGTTAATAAACACAACAGAAGTAATAAAAACAATTTTTGTTTAAATTACCTACTTATCTGATTATGTAACGGAAACAAATTCTTTTAAACGTAAGTGAAAAAACTAGCCAAAATTATACATCTTTGTTTTCGCATCGAGGAGCATGAAAAAATATTCAGTCCATAAAAAAAACAAGTGAATTTTCAATGTCAAGCAACACTTACCGAGTTTTGTCCATGGATATAGTATATAGTCCACTGGATGTGAAGAAAATGGATCTGGTCGATGTGGTAACACTTGGGACCTGATATCCAGCTGTTGACGTCTTTACGGCAGGAATAATAATAATAACAACTTTGTTTAAGACCGTTCATCTCAAAGATACAGATTCATATTATGTTAGAAATTAGTTAATTATGTTAGTAGACCACACATAATAAAAAATGAAAACAAACCATCAATCATGAAATAATGATGAGGTGATTAGTAATAGAAATTCTCACTGATATGCTACTATAATATAAATAACAGTTGTACTATTTACCCCAGCTTAAAAAAAGGCTTTTATTCTTCTGTTTTCAGTAACAGAATTCTAGAAATATAAATAAATAAGATTTGTTATTTTTAGTTGATCAGACTTTTAATAGTCAGAATATTAATCAAATGCCAATTGATGAATTTTCTGACATTTAAAAGTTCCTATTAATCAACTAAAAAATAACAGAGTTATCAAATATTATCTAGATATTTTTAAACCTGAAAAAAAAAATAACCTTGTGACATTAATGAAATAGCTTCCTCGTATGAGAATTTTAAACATGAACAAGTTAACTGGACGAAAATTATGCATATATATTAAATATTACAACTTACAGACTTTATAACTGTTCTAAATTACTTAATTAGTTTATTTTAATGTAGAGGAAACTTTGCAAAAATCTTGAAACAAAAGAACTGCAGCCGAGCATGAAAAATAAGTAAAAAATTGTTTGATTATATCTTCAGTCGTCTGATTTAAAATAAGAAATGTTTGTCATAATAATAATTGCGAAACAAATTATTATTCATTTTTGTACAAAAAAGTTATTTTGGTCTTCAGATAGGAGACGTGGTTAAGTCCTTACATCAGAATTAATCATTATTTTATTAACGGTATGCAAAGAAAGTTGATACAGTGTTGAAATATGTCTAGATTCTTGGCTAATTTTAAAAATATTATATTTTTAGCAGTGTTTTCGAAACTTTGGTCCGCGACCATCGGTAGTGCCATTATCATCATTTCAAAGAAAGAAGAAAGACGCACACACGTCTGAACACACACATCTGACACATTATCTGAACTTAATACCTCTGTACACTGGCGCACTAAAACTGGATCTGTATGCAAACCGGATACACTTGCTTTGTAATAGTCAAGAACAAACCTTGGTCGCAGAGCCCCTATGAACCGATTTATGGCTAATTATAATATAACCTACAATAACAGCAACGCGAGGAGGAAGAGCAGGCGGACGCCTCCTTCTGCGAAGCAGTAATGTTAGCGAAAGAGGCGGCCGCACGCGCTAGGGAACGGCCTTCAAGTCTCACCCACCGTGATCCCGACCCCGATTTCTAGCCACCGTAGGCGTGGGCTTGCGGAGGCGAGCAATGGGCGAGCAATAGCTTGCCGTCCAGCCGTACGGTGACCAAGCGTGAGTCATCAATAGCGCGTAGTGTTCCTCATGCTCCTTAAAGAGATGTCAGCAAAACCATTGTGGACCAGCAGGGCCGAAGCCTACTGGAGCTATGAGGAAGTTCGTTTCCTCACGCTTGCAGCCACCTCCTTCGCCAGCATTACTGTTATGGAGGCAATAGCTCGCCAATTCTTCACATCCCATGCCATGGTCTGTAGCAGGGCAAGGTGCGAAAGGTCGTTGCCACCGATCGCCCCTACGAGGACACAGCGGTGCTCCGCCCAAGCGAGGCACGCCTCCACGTATGCTCCACCGTATCCTATGGGCAATCCACACAATGGTGACACCCAGGCGTTTCTTCCGCACGTATCCAATACAGAAACCTCCCGAAATTATTATGTCTGGAGAAGACCTTCGTCATGCGGAAGGTGAGGACGCCACGACGTCTTTCCAGCCACTTTTGAAAGAGGTGACTTACCGCCATGATTATGGTGTGCCCAGTACTGGGTTGTTATAGTCGCTGTCACCATTTCACCATGAGATCCCGCGAGAACTTGGTGCGCTATACCGCGGCTTGTCGCGGCTGTAGAGTTTCAACCCGGCGTTGCATCTCCTTGCGCAAATCATGCATGCGTGCAAGGACTACTGTCTTCACATCCCATTGTCCATGGGCGGCAAGGTGGCTTACCGCTTCGTGGGAGACCTTGCGGTATTCCCGCACCATCCGGTTGGCCATGACCTTCTGAGAAACGTTCAGCATTGCCCCCGGTCGCTTTTGTAGCGGCTGCGCCCACACCGGCACTTCGTAAAGGGCTTTTGATCGAACGATGCCCCATTGAGCTTCCGATAGGAGACGTTTGGACACCTTTGATTAGGCAGGAGCCGCTTGGGGACCGTTTCAATCCATTCCAGTTTGAGAGCCAGACGTCGGAAGTGCTTCTCGAAAATTCACTTGCTGTCAAAGAGTCCCATCTACTTCACCTGTTATTTGGGAACCCGGTGGAAGCATTTTGAGGGCCATGAAAACACATGGCCTCAGACTCGTACAGTGCCACCTCGAGTTCTAACTGCTGGATCCTCTCCACAACTGTTGCAACCTCATGTGTCGCTAGTTCAGCCGCTGTCTTGTGCGACTTCTCCTGCGCTAGGACCAGCGTGTCGTCTGCGTATCAGATTACGCTGACTCCGTCGGGGAGGTCGCCACGTAGTCGTATCCGGTGTTCCACAAGAGCGGTCCTAGTACCACTCCCTGCGGAATACCGCGTGACATCTCTCGCTGTTTCCACTCTCCCTGGCAACCGAGATAGATGATGAACCCGCTCATCAGGTAGGCCTCGATCACACGACGAAGGTAACATAGCATAGCATAGCATAGTCGGCCTTATAACGTTCCCACTGTTGGGACTCAGGCCTCCTCTCTAGTAGAGGGAATGGGCCGTAATCCACCACGCGGGCCCAGTGCGGGTTGGTGAATGTCACATGTCTTCGAATTGTTCTAGGACATGCCGTTTTCCTTCACCGTTTTGAGAGCAGTGGTGATGAAATAAATTACACAAAGTAATGCGCCTGGCTGGGTTTGAACCCGCGACCTACAACTCCGTAAGTCGGGGCCGTTACCAGTCGGCCACCACTGCTGTCGAAGGTATCTAAAGTAAAAGTGCACTATCTTTCCTCTCTAGTGTGATAATTATATATGTATACCTATACATTATGTATTTATTTTTAGTATAAGGTATGTATAGGTCAGTATTTATTACTTTAAGATTTCACATACTCTTCTTTTATTACTTCTACATACTATTGTCTACATTTCTTCCTATTTCTCCTTTTGCAGGTCTGCTGGAAGAAATTCATTTTAGAAATAAGCAGTACCTTTGTAAAATTTTTATAATACTCGTAATGTGTCTTCTTTTGTATTTATATAAATTTATAAAATAAATAAATAAAGTACGTCGGCAGTTCGGCATCCGGTGAAACCGGAGTGCCAACTTAATGCAACTCGTAGACAGGGTACTGAAGGCGTTTGATATGTCCAAAGACACCGCCAAGACGACCCTGCCCCGATACACTGCATCCCATTACATACGCAAAAATTTGGGTTAAAAAAGACAACACTGTGGTAGGTGTGCATTAGTTTTTTTTCACTAACATATAGCTACTATACTACCTACTAATATAATATATGTAGAATAATATAGAATAGATTCATGTATTTAAAAAAAAAAAAGTTTAACTACGTGTGTAACGCTCAAATCATGAAATTATCATTATTTGTAGATCAACTTCACTACCAGATTAACAACACTAAATCAACACAATATTTTTAAACCTATTTGTTTTCGTTATAACCAGTAACTAATTAACAAATCTATGAATTTATTGCGATAATCTACCCCAGCGGTCCATCTTGGACCGGCCGTACATCAACAATGTCGGCAATTGAAGGTCTATAGTAATCTTCACGTTTAGTCGATATATAGCTGTTATGCCCGGCGCGCAAGCAACAGTTTGTCGTGGATCTTTAATTGATCAACATTGTGTATGCCAAAAATGAATTTGCAAGCCGCATACAGTGGTGTTTTATTATTTTTTGTTTTCTTTTGCTGTGATTATGGATATACAAGACTAGCACGTAAGTTTTCGAGCGTTATTCTCTTTGTTCATTACTAAGTTTTATATTTTTCAATTTAAACTGAAATTAGCACATTCAAACAAAATCTTTGGTTTGATAATATTATTAGTATTTAAATTTTTAGATACTAATACTATAAAAAAATTGAAGGTTATTGGTGTGCTTTATGGATAAAATAAAATGACACACTTAGTACCATGTGTACTTTCTTCTCCCTTTAGGTTACAAAGCCGACCTAAAAAAATTAGATATACATTTGTATGCATCTCAATTTTTTTTACAAATTCTTAATAATATTATACATGAATATGATGCATAAGTAACTGTAATAATAATAACCCCATCGCCGTATCTCTATGTTGACGTCGTAGTGGGGCTTGCGCGAGCCTATAAACGTTAGGTTTGTACCCCAGTAGAGTTTGCTTTGCCGTAACTTGCCTAGAGTGAGGGGCCAGACTAAAAGAGATACAATCCGCAGGAAAGTTTTGTGGCAAACTGATAGGCATTAGCGACCCCGCGGACCCGATCTGCCGGGAGAAATCTTGTTCCTCATCTGCAGCTTGCCTTTATTGGCTAGCCGTAGTGAACACTGACGAGGAACAGAGCTCCCACCTCTCTCTTGCCTTTATTGGCTGGCTCGAGTGGAGATTCGCAAGAGTAAACGTGCTCGGGAGAAGGATATTTAATCCAGTAAGGTGCTGGTAGGGATCTTGGCCGTACTTCCGGGATTGTCCTGATAGCCTTGGTATACCTCTCCACTTTTCTAGCACATCAGGATATATTGCCCTCTGTTGCGTGTGCCCATTTGTTGAGTGTGCAAGTCCCCTGCCTTTTTATCGATAGATATTAATAACATTGTTCAGGCAGGGGCCATAGTTTTAACATAATCCAGGTTACCAGTCCACTTAAGACACTAAAAACCATAGCCCTATTATCTTTGTTTTCCATATGTCGCAATAGTTTTTAACCAACTGGGGGTTGTCCTTGGGTGCACTAGCATAGCGCGTACAGGGATAATCGTCGGTTGGTATCACGTTCCATTAAAATTATCTAAAGGGCCGCTGCGAGTTGGTTTCGGCCCCTCGTACGCCTTCCAAAGGTCCAGGACCTCAGAGTCCTGAGATAAATAAACATCATTTAATTCAGGAAATTATTCCCATATAAATTATATACAAATATAGATTACGTACAAAAATAAAATAAACAACAAATAAATATCTATGTATGTCTGATTGTCAACTTTTCACGTTGGCACACGGATTTATTATCTTAGATTGGGTTGGTCCTAAATGTACCTAGTGTCAATACGAGTACCTAAATCTTTTCTATATTGTTCAGGATCTATTCCACAAGCTCTGAGCATATTTCTAGATAACGATGTAGTCGAGTCAGCACTCAGCGGTAATGAAATTCCAGAAATTACCCATGTATCGTCAAAAAACAAACACTTTTACCTTTTTTGGCACAGCACAATCATATTCGTAGACATGTGATATTCATCAACTCGCAATGGACTCTTTATCCAGTAGGAAATTATCGAATGACTTCTCCCGCTCTGGGCGGAGCAAGAGAGAATGTCAAACTCACAGGTCAAACTTGTACTGCCTACAAACCACCGCGTTGGAAGGTCCCATAAAAGGTGAACCGATGACCTGGTAAGGGTAATCTGATAGATGCAAGACGTACAGGACCGTTAGTTGTGGTGACAATTGGGGAGGCCTAAGTCCCACAGTAGACGTCTTTCTGCTGAAATGATGAACCCACCTGTGTTCCTTCAGTTACCATTTCAGCGTCACGATAATTCTTTCGAACTATCCCGCAGCCTTGACAAACCCGCACTGGACCTGTAATTTTCTTTTTTTAATAAATGGTTAACTTTTAAGCGAAGTTTTTACATCCGAGAGGTCACCTTGAACGATCAAATTGAGATAAAACTTGAGAACGTTAAAACGTTTCTATTTTAAGCAACTTTCGTAATCAAAGATGTATTTATAGTTTTTGATTTTATTTAGATGTGTTTTGAATCGTAGTTACGTCGAAAATATTTTAAGAACTAGTGTTGCATCTCTCTGAGATTTGTTGTGTCAGAGTTCACACATAACACTAATTAATTTATTCGTTTAGCCACCTATTGGACCCAATCAGTTTGACGAGTTTACCATCGAATCGAAAAGAAGAAGAAGATTCGTGATAAGTCAGAGATTTTTCTTTTTTAGGTAGGAAATCATCTAATGACAACTCCCGCCCTTTTCGTGTTAGACTTTTACTGACTAAAACCCACTTCACACTCTTGTTCCTTCTTTGCCTTCGTTCCAGGGCCCCAGGGTTCTCTTTTGTATCACCCATGGCCCCAGTAGGCTTCGACCCTACTGGGCCACTACGGTTTTGCTGACATCTCCTTGAGGCGCGTAGAACACTGCGCGCCGTCGACAACTCGGGCTCGGTCCATACGGTTACCGGACCGTCGGACGGCGAGCTACCCATTGCTCGCCGTCCGCAAGCCAGCGCCTACGGTGGCTGGAAATCGGGATAGGGGTTCTGGTGGCTGGGGCGTGACGGCCGTTCCTTCGCGCGTGCGGCCACCTCTTTTGCAAGCATTACTGCTTCGCAGAAAGAGGCGACCGCCAGCCACTCCTCCTCGCTCTGGACCATGGCCTGTACCAAGGCCCGGCGCTAGAGATCGCTGCCACCGATTGCCCCCACGAGGGCACAGCGGTGCTCTGCCCAGACATAGCACACCTCTATCGTATGCTCCACCATGTCCTCCGGGCGGTCCACACAATGATGACATCCAGGAGACGTTTCTTCCGCATGAATCCGGTGCAGGAACCTCCCGAACTTACCATGTCCGGTGAGGACCTGCATCATGCGGAAGATAAGGACACCATGTTGTCTTTCCAGCCACTCCTCGAAAAAGGGACGTACCGTCATAAGTGTGGCGTGCCCGTGATAATTCAGGTGTGAGAATTTAATTAGGCTGTTCATGCTTATGCCTGCCTAAATTAACATTCACGGTCAGGTGAATGACCATCAATAAATTATTTTTGTTGAAACAGTTACGGAAACAAAGTCAAAACCGCTTCTTGGCCTAGATCCATAATTTAGATTTTTACTCGAAATTTCAAAGTTATAAATGTACTCGTTTAATGGACAAGAAGAATGAGAAGGTTAATGCAGGGTCTTTCACTGTATTTATGTGTTGCGTACCACTCAATAAAGCATAACACATCTAAATTGTGTAACATAATATAATATGTATGTATGTACATTTAAATATAAATTAATGCAAAATTATGTACTGTATTTTACATGTATATAATTATTTTAAATATATACCTATCTATAGTATTTTATTAATTTGTTAGCAGTACATCGCGAATACCGTCTGTGGGTATTATTTTAAGTTCTTACGATCCATCCTAAGGTTGTTTGGTAGATAATGCTGACAACAATAAGACTATCATTGTACCCATACAAACATTATAAGTTTATGTATAAGTAATAAAGTTTATTTGTTTCTAAAACACTACACAACAATAAATTATTGACTGCCTTATCACACAGGGTGATCTCTTAAGACAAGCTTTAGGTGTACTGAAATAATAAATGTAGATTCTGGACTGTATGTGTACAAAAAATAAAAAGGTGAAATTAATTTCTTGGTTGAAAGAAGTAATCTCTGGAAGTAGGTACCTACCTAAAGTGCTACATAACATCTTAAAATCCTTATGAATGCCGTATGCGAAAGGGACAGTGCTATAGGGCTTGTATAGCTCCATCTTCCTTTGAAACTGGAATAGGGTATTACACTCATTTCTGAAAAGTGTCTCAATTAGATTCTATGGTGCTAATAAACGATTTAAAAAAACACAAAATTTTTATTCAGCCGCTAAGTACCCTAAATATTTAAAATTTACATTTTCAAATTTCGCGCGTATTTGACGAAAATGTAGAAAGCAGTGGACGCCATATTTACTCTGGTCGAGACGTCAGTTGGCTGTGTAAACAAATGCGCTCACTATGGCCGATCAGTTGACAGTTGGCAACTGTCACTTTAGTTTACACAGCCAAATTAAGTAATAACATGGTGGCTACTATTTCAAGGTGATAAAGAAGAGATAATACGAGTAAAAACGGTAAACTTTGAATAGAATTTTTAAATTTATTTTGTTATTTTATGAATTAAAACTAACACTTACCGACCGCAGATTACCTAAGCTATCTTAATAATATATTGTTTTTCTTCATTTAGAGTAAGATACCCTATTACGAAGATTTTAAGACGTCATGATGGGCCAGGGTGTCCCTGATACCATTCCGAAAATTCCTCGACTAGTAGGCACATTAAATTGTTAGGTACCATGGGATAGCGAAAACTCATTTTTCTAGCAAGTTAACCTGTTCAAATAGATTTCACACAATTAAGCGGCCAGTTACTCAACACCTTAGAATACTTTTATCATTGTAAACTCTTAATACATATTAAGTGTTATGCTGAGCCAAGATATGTGGCCCTACTGCAATTTTTTTAAATTATATTTATTAAATTATAAAATAAAAATAAAATTATATATATTTTTTTAATTATAGAAAATCTCTTTTTAGGATTTCGTAAGCTCAGCCGGCAAAAACGGAACCCTTATTAATAGGATCACTTTGTTGTCCTTCTGGCCATCTGTCAAGACATTCACACATCAGGCATTATCTCAGGAACGCGTAGATATCTCAAGATAGATAGATATACTTTTTATTGTACACTTTAAGTAAATAAAATTATAGTAGAAACTTAAAATTAATGGCGTGTCACAATAGGCGGTCTTATCGCTAAAAGTGATTTTTTTACAGACAACCTTGTCAGCTTAAATTAATATCAAATACTCAGGTTTGCTAGCTCATGAAAAATTCAAATTTCTAAGTCAACTTTCCATCAATCTGAAAATAAAGTCGTATGCACCGTTTAGGCGCATATTTTGACACTCGCAAGGAAATCAAAACCTGCGAGATGCTTTCCGTTGACTTAGAATCCTAAAATTTGACAAGAAACAAATCCTTATGGCACAAGTAAAATAAAAAGTCTAAAAACTGAAAATTTGTACTTAAATTATAAAACAATTACTTTTGCGATTCGTAAAAATCTTTGCAAAACGAAAACACACACGGCATCGGACACGTAAATAGGCAATGTAATCGTTTCATTTTTAGTTTGTAAGGAACCCGCACTTGACTGGTTTTTATTTGCTGTACGATTTGACATAAACGAAGGTTTACATAAAACACTCACACCTTCGGAAGCAATTCAATTAATTGTTTAGAATTTCGGTAACAACTTTAAGCAATCCTGCAGTGCTTACAGATCCCTTGGATTTCAAAATTGTTATACTTATATATTTTATAAATATTTTAGGTAAAAAAGAACCACGAAATATATAATTTTGTTCATGCAGAACAGTCATTGCGATGTATTTAGTACGAAGTGCACTTGTTCAGAAATTAATTCCTCCCTTGTTGAACTTGACTTCATAATTATTCAGTGCAACGACAAGTTCTAAATATGTATAACTATATGAAAGAAAATATTAGTGATTAGTATCGAGCGTAAGGTCGAATTCAAGTTTTTTTTTATGTCAGACTGGATTGACAAGGTTATTATTTCTATTTTTAACTAAAGTCAGTTTGAAAGTTACCAAAGTTATTAATAGTGAACTTTATCTTACAGAATTAATTTTTTAATATTTATTTTTGTAGACAACTATCGAATAATTTACGACTAATCGGGGTGCATAAATTTCGAAAACTGTTTATCGGTGACGAAATTTTCAAAATTATTTTATATTATGCATTATATTAAATAGAAGCTACTGATTTCAGTAAACCTAGCGTTAATCAAGTAGTGCGTTACAAGAAATGTACTGAAATTTTATATAACATCGATAAAAACATGTCCCGTAACCGTAAAAAAAAAATGTTCAGGTATGTCCTGAACTTGACATACCTGAACATTTTTTTTTATGGTGCCGATTTCTGACACATATAATTCCATTCTACGTCATTTTCAAATTGACAGTTATAACATGTTATTTACTCGAAGGTGTTATCAGATATTGAGAGACTCGCGTGGAGTCCTTCCAAACGGATTGACATTATATACTTTAGTTCTAGTAAGATAACGTCAATTCCCTTATTTAAGTTTTTTGGAAAAAGAAACCGGCATCAATCTCAATTTATTGTTTAAAGTATGCATTGAATCATTTTACTGCTTCGACTTCCTTTAGGTTGAATAAAGGTTTTATTATAGTGAGGTAATAACTCGTGTATATATACAAAAAAAAATTACAACCTCGAGATTCTTTAATAAGGTAAAGGCGGGTCTCGCTAGAGGAGCTGAGCACTAGCGGAGCACAAGCCGAGCTCAAATTCATGTAGTGTGAACCGACCACATAACAGAAGAGACGAGCACGAGCGACACTACACGAATTCGAGCTCGGCTCTTTTACCCGTGTTCGGTTCCTCTAGCATAGATCCGCCTTTAGTTTATTATATTTAACTGTTATCAATTTATAACCTCTAAATGTTATTATTTTAACTAGCCCATTATGTCCCACTTCTGGAGAAAGGTCTTCCTCTTCCCCTTCCATTTTTCGCGGGCCCATTCTTCCTCCTTCCAACTCTGGTAAAATCTCTCTCACTGCAACCTCGCATTATTTTATTAAATGAAGAAATAAATTAAAACTAAATTAATAAACATAAAAGGCTAAAAGGTTTTTTTTGGATTTTCATCGCATTTCCGTCAGCACCTCAATTGTACACCGACTTGATTACAATCATTTTGAGGTACGCAATCACCTGGCTGTTTGTGGTAAAATACCGGCTGCAATTTGAACCTTTAGAAATACAGTTTTTAATCGTTAGATACTTTTTCCTCGTCTTGGTAAAATCATCTAACAGAGGGCACAAACCTTGACCGTGTCCTTCAAAAAAGCCACACGTAACAAATTGCGGTAGTTTTCGTTGCATAGCATCATCTGGTTGTATGAAGTAAACACAAGTGTAATACATCATGTAGCAGTTAATGGATATGACCAAAAATCACTAGTTTATCAATTTAAACATCTATGTCATGAGAAAATCAGACACGGTAATAAAATTCGTAAACACCCACCGACCTAAATGAGAACCTGAAGGCTAATTTTTCAGTAGTCCGGTGGCTTCTATCTCAATATGGTAATTTGACATACTTTTTATATACAATTTGTCGAACCGCTATTTATTGTTCCTCAATCAAAATCTTTCTTAATTAAGGTTACTCGTACTTACCTACCCATTATTAAGTATGTTTCAATCAATAGAGCTACTGAATAAAAAAATCAAAAGCTTCGAAAAATATTAGCACAAATAATCTAAAAACGAAACATATCTTTGCAATTGTATTACGATATAATTATTATCGACTTGCTAAACATTCACTATTATGGAAGCGGAAAAATAATATTTCCACAGCCAATTTTTTTTAAATATTTACCTGTACTAAACGACATGATGATCGAAATTTGTCGAAATACCGCACTTTTAAAATAAAATGTTCGAATATTCGTGACCCTAAAATATTGTGAAATTTTGGAATAAATTCGAAAATATTAATACAAAAGAATCATAAACTTTAGTCTAGAGCAATACAAAATGCTTTCGAAATAATTTACATGAATAACACTGTCATCTCATGTTTAATTAATGTGTATTATGTAAAGGTAAACTAAATATAGCCTTAGGCCTAAAAATAAATATTTATAAACAAATTCGTCCCAATAACATTGAACTTCGCGTATTGCAAGACATCATAGCGACTTTCTTGTATAATGAATTAAAATGGCCACCAAATTTTTAATAATTAATTAATGTGATCTCAAAATAGTGATATTTTTCTCTGATCTATCTCTGCTAAATTATACTATTATAATCAACCATTAACTTTAACCATAGTAACTTCAAATGGCTGAACATTATCAACCAGAACTTTCGCATAAAAATAAACAACTCAGAAACTAAAAAACTTAAAGATATTGTAGCTTTCTTTCAGTGAAAGAATTTTCAAATCGAAACCAAATTTCTTCTTACTTTCTTTTTTTCCCACTCTAGGTGGAGCAAGAGGGAGTGTCATATTTGTGCTGACTAAAATCCACCTATGTTCCTTCAGTTATTCTTTGCGTTCCTGAACTACGCGAAACTCTTTCGACCGATCCCTTGGCCCTGGCAGGCATCGGTCCTAATAGGCCCCTTCCGTTCACTGACATCTCGTCGACCCGGGCGTGGGCCTTATCAGACAGCGATCTACCCATTACTTGCCGTGCCTGCAGTGGCCGGGAGTCACCCTGCGACTTCTGATCGAGCGTGAAAAATGTCTCCACCTCACGCTATCCACCGCCTCCTTTGTTTGTACTACTTCTTCACGGAACCAGATAGTTTCCATTGCCTCTAGCTCCGTACTTTGACCTGGACCAAATCCGTACGCGAGAAGTCTCCCTCGCCGATGGCCTTCACGAAGATATCCGGTGTTCCGTTCAACTAAGGTAGACTTCCACCGTATACTCCACCGTTTCCTCTGGGCGAATTACACAATGTGTCACCGTAACGTTGTTTCCGGCCAAATCGGACACATAAACCTTCCAAAACAACACTTACCTCCTGCAAAACAATTTCAAATGTTAATTTTATAAATATAAAAATTTTCTATACATATTATATAATGTTTCCCGCGACTTTGGTTACTGCTCCGTTCCCGTGGGTCGTATCGTGATCATTTTATAATATCACTAGCGACCCGCCCCGGTTTCGCAGAGATTTTTAAGTGTGTGGCCTCTCGCAAGTCAACGTAGTAGGTTGTCGGCTGCTTAACCGGACTTGCCTGTGGCGGCTTTAATTCGAGAATCAAAGCCTCTAGCCAGGGCTTACTAAACTAAACTTAAAACTAAGCGACTACATGCTAAGGGCATCCCCTGTGGGGTATGGACCTCGGCTTAGGGCGTCGCTGGGGGAGGGCAGCAAGGGACGGGCTGAATCGAGCGCAATGCTGATACTTATATTCTATATTATTTCGATCTATCTCGTAGGGTTCAGCCAGCGTTTCCAATGTAAGCGCTAAAAATGTGTTTATTTATGACATCACATCAGAAACCTCTAAAATTATTAGTTTTTCTGTTCTATATTATACATGTATAAACCTTCCTCTTGAATCACTCTATCTATTAAAACCCGCATCAAAATCCGTTGAGTAGTTTTAAAGATCTAAGCATACATAGGGACAGACAGCGGGAAGCGACTTTGTTTTATACTATGTATTGATTAATAGTATACAGTATATAGACTCGTTTGCATTCAGATTCATCAGCAGAGTCTCTGTCATCAGGTCTTAAGCAAATCTTTTTGTTTACAGCTGACTACATACATCCCTGCAATGAAACATCCCAAGCATGCCTTATAAAAGCAACACAAGATGCTTTACCAGAGTTTGTCAAAGGAAACGAAAAACTTGGAGTAGCTGTCCTGGATCCCTTCACTATTGACAAGTTGACCATCCCCCTGAACGGGTTGACATTCACCTTCTATCAGGGAAAAGTTTCTGGCTTCAGGAACTGCATTGTGGATGACGTAATGTAAGTATTTACTCATTTGTTTTGTGTTTGCATTATTAAGGTGAGTCTACGCTAGAGGAGCCGAACACGAGCCGAGCTCGTAATACGTACATGATAGCGACAAGCAATATGTAACAGAGATATTTTGAATTTTTTACATCTTTGTGAACGCCCCCACGATAGGGCGTTCACAAAGATGTAAACGCACATACAGAAGATATCCAGACCCGGAACTAAAACTAACTGTAATTAATTATGCAACACTAATTTTTAGGGTTCCGTACCTCTAAAGAAAAAAACGGAACCCTTATTGGATCACTTTGTTGTCCATCTGTCTGTCTGTCTATCCCTTTGTCTCGGGAACGCGTGGAGTTGTCGAGTTGAAATTAAAACCATATAGTCAGGTCTACGGTCCCTTAAAGCTGTAAAAAAAATCAAACTTCTAAGTTAACGGAAAAAAAGATATGGCCGTTTATGTCGCAAAAAACGTACATTTCGACACTCTCAAGGGAATCAAAATTCATAGGGTACTTCCAGTTGACCCAAAATTGAAATTTGGCATAGAGCAAGGTCTTAAAGCACAAGTATAGGAATCAATCTGAAAATTTGTTGATACGTCACAAAAAAAGACTTATGCAATTCGGAAAAAATCTTCGAAACTCCATTCGGAAATTGAACTATTAACATAGGTAAGTTTGTATGGAACCCTCAGGGCGCGAGTCCAACTTGCACTTGCCCAGTTTTTAATTAGTACAAATACTTAAAGAGCTTACTAGAAAAGATCTTGTTATTATTTAAGTAAAGTCTCAATAAATAATATTCATAAACAGCAAAGTTAATATTAGCGTTTGTTTATATCCCAAACTGTTACTCAATTTATGGAAATATTGTACAAGTTACAGATTTCTGTATGAATGAATGGTAATTAAAATGGTCTTGTAGTTTTTTATTTTATTCATTAGAAACGAAATACAAATCTTTGCTCTTTATAATCTATATATATAAAAGCGAAATATCACTCACTGATTAACCACGAAATCTCAGAAACTATAACACCTACAAACTTAAAATTTGGCAGGTACGTTCCTTACATCGTGTAGACACCCGCTAAGAATTTTACAAAACTCCACTCCTAAGGGGATAACACGGGGGTTGAAAGTTTGAATGAATAAACCATTCACGCGGGCGAAGCCGCTGCCAGAAGCTAGTATTAGTATAGAAGTAAAGATTTAACATTGATAAACTAAATAAAGCAATCGCTTCTCTCTGCCTTATCCACGAGAGAAAATTTACTAGTATTCATTTATAATAACTTTTATAATGTATTAATTTATAATAACTAAAGAGTTATTATAAAATTACCGCTGTTAGTGAGCAAGTAGTAGGTACGTAATGTAACACAGTTGACGTCACTGGAATCTGTTAAGAAAAGTAAGTAAAAAAAGTCAATCCCTTTTTTATTGAGTCCTTTGTTCGTTTTCTTGTACTGACTAATTTGGCCAATACTATTATTTTTCGTAATTAGCCAAATATTAGAAAATTAATTTATATTTAGAAAAATACTTAGCTAACTAAAATCAACAAATAATAATAAAATCTCTAAAAGTATTAAAACAAACTAAAACATGATTTTGTTTAGTTATTCTTAATTAGTTTTTGAAACAATATTATATTGACTGTACTTTTAAGGGACATGTAATTTGAGACGAAACACGACTTCAATAATAATATGGGACGAACAAAGAATTTTTTGGAATGTGAGACAAAAATTCGGGACAAACGAAGAATAAATCAAAAAACTCTGCGCGTAGTATTTTCTAGAAGTAATGATTTATTGAATTATGCATTTACCAATTTTGATAGCCAGTGTGATTGATTACTGATTATATAGTCAGTAATCAATTACGCTAAAAACCATTATTAACCTACTTTTCGAAAATAAATAATTCACAACAAAAAAACAGATTTTGTAGCGCTTCAGTTTACTGTTTGGTGTTAGCTTTGGAACAAAATGCCCTATTTGTGCATTCTGGGCAGCACTTGGTCCAACTCCCATACAAAGATTGGCAATGTCCTTTTCGTGGACAATTTTGGGATTTCGTTTATTTTTACTTTTGACTACACAAATCTGATCAGTAACGGATACGAATAGAGCCCCATCTTTTTTTGTACCAATTAAAAAAAAGGGGTGTATAAACTAGTGCTTAACTGCAATTCCACCTGATGGTAAGCAGTGATGCCATCGTTGATGGTGAAGTGAACTAGTTTATTAAAATATATGCAACTAAAATAGGTGTCCATCCAATGTGGTTGCAAGTATAGATATTTTAGGTGACTGCTTTACAAGTCCGTGGACGACGTGTCCACAGATCAATGTATGCGTGGACGAGTCCAAGATAGTGTCATGTCATTGAAAACAGGAATCTAAAACAAGGAAAATAGTTTCAATTTGATGACTGGCTTTAAAAACTAGTTTTAAATACAACTTATTAAGCATATTGCGACTATAATTTTAGTGTTCCGTACCTCAAAAGAAAAAACGGGACCCTTATAGGATCACTTTGTTGTCCGTCGGTCTGTCAGTCTACCTGTCAAAACCCTTTATCTTGGGAACGCGTGGAGGTATCGAGTTGAAATTAAAACCATATAATCAAGTACTGTACAAAAAATCAAATTTCTGAATTAAGGAATAAAATATACAGACGTTTATGTCGCAAAAAAACGTATCACACAACATACTCTCAAGGGAATGAAAACTCATAGGGTACTTTCCGTTGACCTAGAATCCTGAAATTTGGGATAAAGCAAGATCTCATAGCACAAGTATAGGAAAAAATCTGAAAACTGTAAAGGTAAATGTCCAAAATAGCCCTATGCAATAAAGAGCAGCAGAATACACGATAACTGATTGACTTTTTTATTATATAAATTGCAAATACTCCCGTAACACGAACTAGCCCAAAATGTACATTTTATAGTATTTTAATAATAACATCCGCCAGCCAACATCTACGCCTAATGTTGTATCGTGTCAATAATGAATTTGGGATGCCCAATCAATTGTAATCGATCGATTGAAATTTAATTCAATCGATTGGATTTTTGTTTTCTAAAAGTATATTTAAAAAAATCTAATAAGTATACTGTATAAATGAGGTCATATTCGATTTTAAATAGGTAGTTAGAATAATGATGAGGTGATCAAAACCTATTATTTCATCATGAAAAATTGTCATGATGAAATAATAGTTTCATCATGACAATTTTTCAAGGTGTTCTAATGATTGTTTACAATAGTGTGTGGTCTATTTATAAACAACTAAACGATTATTTACGACAAATAACAAATATTCGGTGTTATGGTTCGATTATAACCTAAAAATCTGTTTTTTTTTTTAAATATATCGTTTTCGCATCTAGTCCACTATAAAAATAAGATTTTATAGGAGTTTACTAGTGATAGAGAATACAATACATAATTTTCCGATGCTCTTGGCTCCAGGGCGAACAATGTATGGACACAAAGCAATGTCCTTTTTACTTATTTAATTTTCATAGGTAAATTTGTACGGAACTCTATTTTATTGGTACGCTCGCGTTTGATCACTGTCTCACTAGATGGGAAGCGATGATGTGGTCGATATTGAAGCAGTCTTTCCAAGAAGTAGTAATTGACGTTTATAAAGGTTTTTTATCATTAATTTTCCTTGATAAATAATGTTATTAAACATAATTTGTACAATTGTTTTCGCTTTGAATTGCTTAAAAAATAAAAGATACTTATTTTGAAATGGCGAAAAAATTTAAAAAAAAAACACTTTTTTTTAATTTTTTCGCCATTTTAAACTGGGTGTGGCCGGTGTTTCTTAACTGACTATTCTAAGTAGAAACACCAAACAAAATTTTGTAAAGTCCATACAGTATACAAGTAATGGTCAAATCATTAGACAATCATGCAGATTAGTGTCTGAGATGGTCTTTTGAGGAAAAAAATACAAAGATTGAGTGGCCCTGTACAGTCAGGGCATTTGTCAGTATTCATGTAGCTTCAGAACTACTTACTACTTAGTAGTTAAATCTTACAAAAATCATAATAATATGTTATTATAGTAACATCACTCATAAACAACTTAATGTTTAAGACAATTAAAACATCATCATTTAACTCGTTTACTATTATCAAGCTTACAACACATTAAAGACCTTTATTTCTTCTTAATTCTAGAACTCAATTTAGAAATTATCTTATTAGATTATTATGATTATTAAATTGGATTTAATGTCAAAACCAATTAGAAAGACGTAATTTGACAGATCGAATTTGAACATTGGAAAATTATTTCACTAACTTACTAAAATTATAATTCATAATATATTCATATTTATTTCTCTTTTACATTAAACGTACTACACACTAGCTAGTAAGTATATAGGTAGTAGTATAGTGTAGTATATATATATATATAGGTTTTTTTTTTTAAATTGGAAAATCGTTTAATGACTTCTCTCGCCTAGGATGGAGTGGGAGGGTGTGTAAGACTTTTACTCACTAAAATCATGCCTATGTTCCTTCAGTTACCATTTGCGTTCCAGAACCATAAATATATCCTTTTTAGAACCAATCTTTTAAAAAGCCCCTAAGGTCGAAGGTAAAGTATGAAAAGGATAATAATATTCATAATATTCCATACATTGCCTGACGTATTGTATAGATTGCAATAGAGGAGGCCGCTAGTGCACGCGCGAGGGCGAGGCCCTCACGCCCCAACCTCCGGGATTCCGATCCCGATTTCCGGCCACGTGGCGAGTAATGGGTAGCTCACCGCCTGATCATCCGGTAACCGTACGGACTGAGCCCAAGTCGTTGACGACGCGTACTCTTCCACGCGCGCCTCAAGGAGATGTCAGCAAACCGTAATGGCCCAGCAGGGTCGCGGCCTACTGGGATCAAGGGTCTGCTTCTGAAAGGGAGACTCGGCCCTGGTATGAAAGGCAACGAAGGAACAGGATTGGGTTTTAGTCAGTAAAAGTGTGACACACCCTCCTGCTTCACCCAAGAACGGGGGATGTAATTGGATGATTTTCCCACCTAAAAAAAAAATAAAAGATATTATAAAGAATACTGAATTTTACAGATTGCCGGTAACATAATTATAAATAGTCAAGATAGCTTGGTGCAGTAAACTTAATCCAGCATTTTCTATTTGCATTAGCTTTTGCAGCTCTTCGCTCCGGTCCACTTGGCTTTAAAGCATTTGTAGCGAAGTCATTTGCAAAGAAGGCTTTTAAAATAAAACTACTAAGAACATTATAATAGCCTACGGAATAAACAAGATTTCATTAAATTACTACAAATATTGATAAAAGAAATTCACAACAAAGGATTGGTAAGCTCGATTAGAGAATTTTCCAAGCAAATGATTTCTTTGAAACGGTTCGATAATATTGTATTGTTAATGTTATGGTACAGCTTGTGAACAACACTGGTTAATTGCAGCGGAACCAAATTAATAGTTGTGAGTAGAAATGAGCAATGGGTAAAAAGAACAACCCATCGGTATTTACCCGGTAAGTACCCAATTCGGGTATAAATGGAGCTTTTACCGGGTAAATACCTAAAAGCATGGGTAAAAGTAATAAAAGCTTTTTAGCTTTCTTCTAAACACTGAATAACGTTTTATTCAGTAAGATTTAGTTGAATTTTAGTTCACTTATATAGTTTTAACACCTAAGTTATAAGTTCAGCCAGCCAGTTTCATAATATATATGTTTTTCATTTCAACATCGGATTATTGCTTTACGAACTGAAGTTTAGCAGTATATTGTTGCAGCTACGAATATTGACAAATGCACTAACTGGACTCTCACCATCTGACACACTAATCTGCATGGTTTGACCATTTGTTACATGTTTGCTGTATGAATTTTAAAAGAGACTTTGCCTAGAGTTTGTTTCGGGTTATCTTCTCAGGGTAGTCAGCTGGGATACATCAGCTTCATCTAGTTTAAAGTCATGAAAAAATATATATCATTTGTCACTTGTCACATGTATGTGACATGTGTCACTCATCATATGGTACTTATCACTTGGCACTTAGCACTTGTCTCTAGCACACGGCTCTTGGCACATGGCACATGGTACATGACACTTGACACATGGTACTTTGTACTTGTCGGTTGGTACTTGGCACTTGATGCTTATCACCTGGCACTTGGCACTCGGCACTTGGCATATTACCATTGGTACTAGTCAATTGGTACTTGACGTTTGTCACTTGGCACTTCGCACTTGTCATTTGGCGCTTGGTACTTGGCATTCGGTATTTGGTACTTGTAACTTGGCGATTGTTACTTGGCATTTCGCAATTGGCACACTGCATTTGGGATTTGACACTTGGCACTCGGTACTTGGAAATTTGACAACTTGGATAGGCGGACCTGCTATTGTCCGTACCATAACATACTGCAAGACTTACTATTAACTCTTGATATCGATGATATTTCCGTTGCGAAATGGCCTTTAAATTGTAAAAAGTAAATATTTGGTATTATATATTTTTATGGCGTTTTTCCATATTGGATTGCATTGGAGATTTCAATGACCAGTACGGATACATGAGTCGCGAGGTTTTGTAGACCATCTGTGTTGATTCTTCGAAATTTGGAATATTCTATCTTGGTTGAATAAATATCGATAGCTGAAGTGGCGCATCCTCAGGGTCGGAATCCATGTACTTGGTACGGAATGCCGTCATGTCATCATCTGACTCTATGACTAACTTTTGACTATACCCGTGACCGCGGGTGCACGGAGAATAATGACCTCGTCCTTCGAAGAAATTACAGCTTCGTCGTCACTTCCATCAGTTTCGATGTGAATTTCATTTCATTTCATGTCTGTAATTAATTGTTATCTTCCTCTGATTTCAAAGATTGTGGTTGATTTTTGGGGATTAACTCCGTGTCCGAATCTTCTAACCATTGCGACATTTTTTGATTTTGCCAACTCAAATCCATGTCAAATTGCAAACTAAATAAATGAATCTCCAAAACAACTAAAAGTAATAGCAATATAGCTTAAACGTGTTATCTACCAGTAGAGCAATTTAATTTATATTTCTTTTATTTTTATATGTAAAATGACAAACTGACTGACTAATATAATGTCAACACTCAGCCGAAACTACAGGGACTAGGAACATAGAATTTTGCACAAAGCTTCCTTTTATAACGATAACGAAAAACACTTTGAGAGGATTCCCCAAAATTCACATCCTCAAGGGATGAAACTGAAGGGATCCAAATTTTGTATGGAGAAATCTCCTTTGAAGGGCAAAGCCGCTGGTAAAAGCTAGCTTTTAATAAAACTGCGTCTTTGCATCATTATCGTATAAATTATCACGTCAGCCTCTCTATGGAACCTTCACGCAAGACGTCAAGCTTTACGATAATTAACTAAACATGGGGTCTATGTAAAAACCAATAATGTTTACTGACTAACATAACCGGCCTCATCTAATTTAAATTAACTAAAAAAAATACCTGTAAAAATGTTATTTATAACCTACAACAAATAAACATTAATGATGATAAAAAATGGTTCCGTATACATTAATCGTGAGAACTAATCATGTGGATCAGAAAAAAACAGACGACTACTAATTGTTTTCTTGCTAATCTTATACTAAAGAAAAAAAGATCTATCCGTAATTTTCTCAAAGGTTATATTGAAGGATTCATATAAAACTAGTTATCAATGGAAGAGTTATTAACTTTTGTAATTATTGTAGTAATTTTCTTACTGTCTGGACGAATGACTAAAGAATAAAAAGTTCGTAGTTAAAAACATTCTTCTCACACACACCGACATACCTACATCTCCGCCGCACATACGCTACCGCTATTCTTTAATTATGAACTGTAATTTAACTTCTTTTTATTTTACGGTTAGTTTTTGCCAATTACCTTAATTTTTTTTGTAATCTAGTTTTAGCAGCACTATCTAAGCAAGGTCATTATAATCGGGGATACTTCAACCCCTGTCATACTGGTTGTCCTAGTTCAGGGGTTGAGAGTACATTGATGTAAGTGATGAAGATGACAACAACAAACAACAACACAACAACAACAACAGCGCAACTTGAAGTTGCGACAATAAATTATTATTGTTGTTATTAAATAATCACAATCGTGCTGGTCGATCTTCAAGATTATACAACGCTGGGCAAGATCAGTCTGCAAGTGGGAGATCGTCTTATAACAGCGGCAATGCTTCATGCTTCAAAAAGGACACTAAGCTGTTGGTCGCGTTTATCATTTGAAGATCCTGGACTGAACACGACTATAGGTCGTGGTGGAGGAAAATAAAAGTTGTAGTAGACTGTGTAATAAGTATAATGAAATAAAGAAATTAAATTACAACAATCAGTTGAACAAAGCTCAAAAAGAAAAATGACGGTAAAAGAACGCGCAAGCGCAGCCGTGCGTGGAGGCGTGCAACAGCTGACATTCGGGTCGTGAGGGACCGTCCATCAGCTGACTCCCCGCTGTCCCTGCAGCTCTTGTTCACTGCCACCAGCGCTGGCGATGTTAAGAGGAGAAGTCTCAACATCGACAGTCTTTACCGGTCTAAAGCCAGAAAATCTAACACCAGCCTTGCCAATGGGTACAATGCTACCCAGTTACTAGGTTCTGTAGGTAGTATACTGGTATAGTATAATATAGTAGGCCTTATAATGTTCCCACTATTGGGACTCAGGCCTCCTCTCTAGGAGAGGGAATGGGCCGTGGTAATTAAATAAATTACACAAAGTAATGCTCTTTGCTGGGTTTGAACTCGCGACTTACAACTCGTAAGTCGGGGCCGTTACCACTCGGTCACCACTGCTCTCACTACATACTGATACTAGTACATAGCTACATTTAGTTAGACTGGAAGTCGACACCAACATAATTGGGAAGAGGCAAGCCAGATTGATTTGGTTGCGTTGGTAATTACTGAGATGACGTCATAACTTCTGTGTTTGTTGCTCTGCTTAAGAAGATGACACAAACTAATATAAATTAAGATTAAGACGTGATAATGAGCATCAATGACCAAACTAATTTAACCGAAACAACTTCCTAACATGTACCTTGATCACCTCCAAAAATGTCACACTGTAATGTAAAGAGCAAACAGTCGATATAACACGCTTAATAGCTATGAGAACAATAATACTTCGAGGTGAGCAGTTAATGATTATAAAACGATCAATAACGATCTTATAATCATTAATTGCTCAGCCAAGCTTCAAGTCGATAAACATTTAAATATATATTATATATATATATATATATATATATATATTTATAATATTCCGCAACTATCATACAACGCCGTCTAGTCCCAAGCTAAGCAGAGCTTGTGTTATGAGTACTAGACAACTGATAAACATACTTAATTATATATTTCTAAATACATAAATATTATAGATAAATTACACCCAGACACAGAACAAATAATCGTGCTCATCACACAAACATTTGTCCTGGGTGGGAATCGAACCCACGACCTCCAGCATAGCAGTTAGGGACACTAACCACTTAGACCAACAGGCCAGTCAATATGAAACGTAGTGCATATCTTTCCGTGCCAAACAGTTAACCTCTAATGTTTCTAATGCTGGAACGTAGGCGTCCTCACTGTGGAGCATACGGTGAAGGTGTGCCACGCTTGGGAATATTGAACGTCAACCAAGCGTTCGACTTTATCTCTGTTTTGTCGCGTTGTCTCTTTAACAAATATTGCGTTGTATTAAACAACAAGCTTTTAAACCTTGCTCACGTTAACGATAGACGGGTCGGAAAGGGCCCTCTTAATACCTTCACATCGCATACCCATTGAATGACAAACAATTTCGAGATGATACTACAATACTTCGTGTTAAGTCGCTGTATCACCTGTCTAGTACCTACATGATTGAACGAATTGTGAATAATGTAAATAATTTATTTCCGTATTGTACTAACAGTTACGCGCTGTTAGATTGATAATTTTATTCTCGCCTACAATAAACTCTATGACAGCAAGAAAATAACAAAAACACTAATTTACATTATTTTGCGCGGAAAATTGAATGTACAAAGTCTCGCAAATAGATACTAAACAATAACAATAAGATGTGTGTCGCAAAACTGCTTTTTTATGGATTGGAAAAATCATCAAATTACTTCTCCCGTTCTGAGTGGAAAACCCGTGTTCTTTCAGTTACCCTTTGCATTCCAGGGACACATAACTCTTTTGAACAGTCCAGTCACCCTATGTACATACGAGTATTTTCACCTAGATTTTTCTTAAATGCCGATGTCAAATTTGCAACATTGAAATTCGCTGTGATCTCATTTGTCATTTAAATGTATGTTATGAAAGAGTTGCAAAACAAATCAATTTTTATTTGTTTGTCCGTTATTTGCAAGGGTGAATACCAAAGGGACCAGTTTTTCCTAAAATTTATTGATGTTTTTCGCGTATTTTTGGTGCTTAACACAAATTTGGGTATGTGTTTTTTCCGCTCTATACATTTTATTTGCACGATCGATTTCGCGTATACATTTATAAATATATATAGCTTATACGTCGCGGTCAGATTTTTAGAATTGATCACTTTCTGATCTGACAGACTATTTCATGAATTAGTTGCATATCATGATAAACCCTGATAAAATGGTCAAATCTTGATAATATTTCAATCCATGTTTGACCATATCCTTAATTTAGAATGTCTATGATAATAAAAAGTTCAGACAAAGTAGAAACTTACGTAGAAACAAACTATCTCAAACATTAAAATTTCTGTAATAAAGAATAAATATTGCATAAATCGGATCATTACTACAGATAAATATAATATAACGTAGGAACTAGGCGTGAATATGATAGTAATGATTATAAAATTTGAAGGTTAAGACTTTACTTTGCTAATTAATACCGATATAAAATTAAAACTGTTATAAAAACTCAAACATCCATTCTGTTTTTTTTTTGCCATCTAAAGCATATAGTGAATTTGTATTTTATGTAATGTTATGTACTGCTTCTCTAGTTAGTTTTTTTGCCCTCGCTAATTTTTGACGTTGTTTGGATGTCTTGTGTATGTGAGTATATTATATATATATGTGACGAACGGACTTTTTATAAATGATATTTATTTTGCAAATAAGTTTAAAAAAAAAAACTGGGCAAGTGCGAGTCGGACTCGCTCACTGAGGATTCCGTACAAACTTGAAAGGTAAATTGCGGTTTACGATTTATGACATATTAAAAAAAAACTACTTACTAGATCTCGTTCAAACCAATTTTTGTGGAAGTTTGCATGTACGTGACATATATTTTTTTAGTTTTATCATTCTCTTATTTTAGAAGTTACATGGAGGGGGACACATTTTGACAGACAAACATGACGAATCTATAAGGGTTCCGTTTTTTGCCATTTGGCTACGGAACCCTAAAACCGTTTTTACAAGTAAATTTTTTCGTCAATTAAAACTAGATGAGGCCAGTATTTCCTAGCTGACAACCCTGAGAAGAAACACCGATACAAACTCAGAGGTCTCTTTTAAAGTCACAGGAAACATGTCATGTCAAATAAAAACACAAAACAAAAAAAAACAACATGATATGCTAAGTACTTATAACCCAAAACCTATCTCATTAGCACTAAAAAGTCTAGGAAGATTGTATGTTTTTGCTTATGAACAAGTATTTTTTTTTATTGAAAAATCGATTAATTTTTTTATAAGATCAATATTCTTATTCTTATACTATTAACTACTTCAGCTAAGCTGTCAAGAATTGACTTTGCTACCAAATACAGCAAATATATTTAAAAGTGTGTCAACTGCATTCTAAAGGATATTATAAGTTGCATTAAAAACTAAATACTTTCTAAACTTGACACCCGCTAAATAAATGCACAAACCGAGCGAATCCAAAATTTTGTAATCGTAGACAATTTATTAGCAACCCAATAAAAGTTTATCTCGCAACTTCATCAATTTTAAACGAGCAGCGGCCATGCTTCTTTATACCTGTACCATTAACTTTTATTTTTAAAAGTTTAGCCCCAAAAGTCTTAATTACGAGTAAAGAATTCAAACATTGCAAACAAACTTCAATTATTAGGTCGAAACTTTGTTTCAATGTTTTACGCAGTCCCGACATGAAAGAACTCGTAACATCATCGTTATTTTTATATTACGCACTTCTGAAAGTTAAATCAAAAGTTAGATTCAAGTGGACTGGATTCTTTGGCGCTATCATTTAAGACAAAGAGAGAGCTAAAAATTTGAAGAAGAAAAAGAGATCAAGATCCTGTTTTAAGGAATAGTGATTAATCAAATTCAAATCATTCTATCTTTTTTTGTCGGTGAAAAAATCATCTAGTGACATCCCCCGCTCTTGGGCAGAGTAAGAGGGTGTGTCAGATGACTAAAAACCCACTAGAACAATCAGACTCTTGGCCCCATTAGGCTTCGACCCTGCTGGGCCCCTACGGTTTGCTGACGTCTCCATGAGGCGCGCGTGGAACGGTACGTGCCGTCGACGACTTGGGCTCGGTCCGGACGGTTATCAGACGATCGGACGGCGAGCTACCCATTGCTCGCCGTCTGCAAGTCCACGCATTCTATCTATCTGTAAAGTCTTTTTCCTTTTATATTGGGGTAGGCTTTCAATACAACCAGGTGCAGCTGAA
Source organism: Mythimna pallens (assembly GCA_961205895.1). Lineage (NCBI taxonomy): Eukaryota > Metazoa > Arthropoda > Insecta > Lepidoptera > Noctuidae > Mythimna > Mythimna pallens. The sequence continues at coordinate 15,997,935 of OY540834.1, forward strand.
TACTAGTATTTTACATTAAGCTTCTCCCTATCTAACATAGGCCTCCGTGACCCAGTCATTGGGTAACACGGTAATCCTTGGCAAGACTGGTGTCTGATTTCCTGACTACTGATTATCATTCGTAGTGATGGTCAAAAATCTAGAAATATCGGCCAGGACCAACCACTCAACGTGCTTGCAACGTGCTCAAGGTGCTGAAGAATATCGATTTTTTAGGATAGTCATCCAACCACTGAATTGCTTATATTAACCTCAGAGACCAACTCGTGTGGCTATTATTATTCTAACCATGACCTCTCAATCTGAAATCATAGATACCTACTTAACATATTCCTCATATCTTATTTTGCTTACCGTACGTTTACACTTCAACAATCTGTGATCATTTTCATGACAACTGCGCTGTCATGTCCTCATTATCATCATTGTTTGACGCGTTTAATTGAATATAGATCTCCTAAGCGTTTCGCATCCATTGGATTCCCACAACCTTCACCAAGTCGTTGTGGGAGTTTCTTGAAGCACTTAAATATTTTCCGACTGATGAATTTTATTTTTCCAGTTCTGAACTTGAGAAACGTCACTTCGTCCTACAGTTCCACTGCAACCTCACGATCAAGGGAACATATGATGCCAAGGGAAGAATCCTCCTCTTCCCTATTGACGGAGCGGGTGACGCCAAAATTAAGCTAAGTAAGTAACACTGCCATTAATAATTCAACAGTTTGTGATGTCTACAGCTTCCGCCTTTATCCTCCTTTTAAGTTTGGTAGCTTTGCATTTTCAAATTCATTCTCGTTTCATTGCAGTTTGCGGCAAGATTAAGAAATTATTATGTAAACGATTGTTTGTTTAAACATGAAAGGAACGGTCATTTTTATGTTATGCATTTTTAAGTGTGGCTTAAGTTAGCGTGGACCAAAGTTTGATTTTACTCTGAGGGTACAAAACTTTTGCACTGAGTCTGAAATTCTAATTAAGATTATATTTTTGCTCAAAGTAACTTTAAAAATAAAGACAACAATAATTTGGTGCTTATTTTATTATTAATTTGCACACAAAACAATGTCGCATGCCGCCATGGGATTTACAGGCAACAGTCCTTACATACATATTACATATGCACAATCTGTGTTCTATCTATCTATTTTGTCCTACAATCCTGGCCCTTTTTTGAGGAATTGCTGGAGAAGCGCCAATGCTTCCTCACCTCACTGGACATGTTATGTTCGGGAGATCCCTACTCCGGAGCGAGAGGGAATGGAATACGATCGTGTCCTTCAATATGTGAAGCAGTAATATGCTAGCGGAGCAGATGGTAGCACTCATGAGAAAACGAACATCCTCACGCCTCAACCACCACGACTGGCACACACACACACACGCAGGGCGATCGCTGGCCATCGCAGGCGCGGGCTTACGATGAGTAATGGGTAGCTCGCCGTCCAGCTGTCCGATAATCGTTTGAACCGTGCCCAAGTTGACAGTGCGTAGTTCTCGACGAGAATTTCTAAAAAAGATACCTGTGGTAAAAAAGGCAACTGAAGGACACAGATGTGGTTTTGCTCCGCCCTTAAACGGAAGCAGTCATTCACATCACAGAATTATTTCCAACCTCAAAAGAAATAAAAACAAAGTTATTTACATCCGTAATTAATGCCAAAAATAAATATGAATCCACTTCTAGAACTATAATAGTACATTATGATACAAGTGTTTAATGTTAGTGATTTCCGCCGAGGCGGTTTATAGATCCAAGCCGAAGGCGAGGATCTTCAAAGAGCCAAGGACAGTAATCACCAATATTCCCGAGTATCATACGACGTTTTTCAACACACTTGTGGAGAAAAATAATTTAATTAACTGTTTATTCAACAGCATAATTAGTAATTCTATGGCGGTAAGAATTGAGTCTGTTTTCTTATGCGAACGCATCTTAATTTTTTTTCTTCTCTTCATTTGGGCAAGCTAAGGTCTTTAAACCATACCGCCTTGTCATCAGTAATAAATATGTAGTGCGGGTGGAACACATTCTAATATTTGTGCCATATTGGCAGCAAGTGGTATCGAGTCAGCCTTAAAATGGTGGCATTAGACGGTTTTATTAAAATAAGAATAAAGATGTTGCTTATCTACAAAGAAAAACAAATTTTATTTTAATGAACAACTTATATGAATATGTACAAGTTAAATGGTTTATTTAAACACAAAATTGCATGAAATAAGCAACGCAATACCCTAAATATGAAATTGAATTTTCGGCGGAATTTCTTCGACTGAAGTTCTATGGCTGTTTTAATTATTCGCAAATTGACTCCTAGTAGATATTGTGATGCAAAATTGGTGTAGTTTTGTATTTCATGTGTCTATACAACTCGATAATATGTGAAATTATTGAAACAGGCGCAATCTCGGTAAAATAGGGCTGAGAATTTTATTGTGGTGTTCTGAGTTTATTGTAGTGTTGACTACCTCAGCGACCGTGTAGTGACAGCGAGCTGCAAATACTACAAAAAAACATTAGAATATGTACATCCATATTCTAATGGTAAACCAATTAACTACATATTCATACGAAGACATGGCTTAAAAGACTTAGTATCCAAGCCAAAAACATTAACAAAAGAAATAAAACAAAATGTTTTTTTTTTCGTTTAAATTTGTATTGAAAACAGAGGTTTAACAAAAAGAAAACCTTTTTGTTTAAACTACATTATCGCACTCAAAAAGTCACAGTTTGGTTACCAGTGCCATTATGTACCTAAGTGTAGTGCAATTATAGTCACTTTTTGAACAAATGTATTGAAATTACATTATTATGTTTACTAAATTATTTTGACCTCAGTTATTTTTGTCTTCAGTACTCGAAAAAAAAAGGCTAAATAAGTTGATCATGATGTTCTGTCACGCTCTGCTGCATACAATGACTGAATGGATTCCTCTTTTTTAATATGCAAAAAGTCTGACATCATCTCAAAACAGGTTTTGCTCTTACACATTCGAGAAATATCTTATTCATTCATTGAATTCAGCCTAACGGATCACACTTTACAAATTTCATTGGTTTTTAAAACTTTAAAATAATGTATTATTTTATTCAAATACGCATTATTATAATTACTATACATTACACTACAAAACTTTCGTTCAACTGAATTTGAGGTTCGACGCACCCTGAAAAACAGCGCTGTGTCTTGTCGCATTTTGAGTGTAGTCACATTATGCTGAACGTTCGGCCGTTTTATGCGGTCATGGCGCATTCATTTCAGGCAACGAAGGAACAGGAGTGGGTTTTTATTCAGTAAAAGTCTGACACTATCTGCCACTCCGCCCAAGAGCGGGAGCTGTCATAAGATGATGTTCCCACCGAAAAAAATATTAATGGCGCATTCATAAAGAATGTTTATAATTTGTAAGTCATTCCTAAGATTGCGTCTTTTCCACCAAATAAAATGTTTTATTTTCTTTCTATCTCTTTTATTTCAAATTCAGTTGAAAACCTTCTCCAGGTACAAGTTGTTTGGCATTCATTCTGAATACTTGGACCTACTGTGATTTTAATTTTATTAAGATTTTTTTATTTTTATTTTACTTCTTTTGTACTTTTAGACTTGTTGTGCACAACACTGCAAGTTCCTTTGCGTTTGATCTAAATAAACGTAATTTATTTGTTTATTTCTATTTTAAATAATTTAAACATTAATATACATGTTTGTTACAGCTAATCTCCGAATGAAGGTCGATATAAATACAAAGTACATCAAAGACAAAAAAGGTGTCAATCATTTCTCATTGAAGAGTTACAAGTACTCTTTTGACTATGGAGATCGAGTTTCCTTTGACATTACGAATCTCTTCAAACAAAGCAAGGAACTCAGTAAGTACATACAAGATATTATAGGTTTGATAAATGTCAATAAAATTTATATCAATACTTGACAGTGCCCACAAGATAAAAGTAATGATATTGGGGAAGAAATTATAGAAACACAAGAAACTGTAGTCACAAAAAATACAACTACGAATCAGGACTTCAGACTAGAGCATGAAGTGAGCATCAAATAACTTCGGCTAATTACCAATACTGGGTCATTATTGGAAACAGATGCATCATTTTATTTCGCTGCTAATGAGGCATTCTAGCAATTATTTTACTTAATTGTCCCCAACGCTATATCCTCCAAGGAAATCCGCTGCCAATCAAGATGTGCATATCCGTGAATATTCCGATGTGTAATAAAAATTCTATTGACCTACTTGGAAACCGCAAATTCATAAACACATATCTTCTATGATAATCATCGCCTTGTCAAGGTTAACGAGGTTAATTTCCTTTGGATTAATGAAATAAAATCAGAAATTTTATGATACGGTTGGGGCAGTGGCTAAGCAATTGTTTTTTGTACTGCATATCGCGGGTTCAATTCCCGACCAGAACAAATATTTGTTTGGCCTACAGATAGTTTTCATGTCTGTGAACCATGAAGTAATTTCTAGAAAAAAAAAACTTCTTGAGTTTCACCTTTTTTTACTAACATTAACAGCCTCTATTTGTTTCAGGCCAAACAGTCCTTGCGTTCCTTAATGATAATTGGAAGCTGGTAGCAGATGAATTTGGAAAACCTATCGTAGACTATGCTGTAGAGTTAGCGATTAGAACTATAGAAAAGTTCTTCCTTGTTGTACCATACGAAGAATTGATCAATGTTCCTATTCCCGATTTTTAATATTACCGATAAGAATATTTTACGTACATTATAAGACAATTAGAATATAATTTGTTTGAAGGTATCATTTCTTTTATTTATCTCTTTAAAAAATGTTTTTTGTGACGCAAAAATGTGTATGCTCAGCAATGTTTCTTTATCTAAAATAGAGCTTAAATACCACTGAAGGATTTGAGAGCAGTGCCATTAATTTTGAAAATATCAATTCATTTATCTTAGTTGGATGTAGGAGACAGTCCCGCCTTTTCCGCGTTTTCGTCATCTTGACAAGATCCTTTCCTATTAGACGTGGCGTTAGATTTTCTACATGACATTTATTTCTTATGATCGCATAGTGGCGTTGGACAATAGTGTCGTTTCTGAAAGTCTTTCTACCATTTTGTTTTTAGATAACTTCAAATAATTTAGGCTTAACGTTGATAGATTTTTTTATAGTAATATTTTTTCATTCAAACTGATATGTTATTTTCTTAAATACGTCTATTGAGAACTGATTAAATTAAAACAAACTTGTTTTTAATATTTTTTCTAATGTCAGAAGCTAAAAATATATTTTTATCCTCATTTATAGATTTTTTATTATCCTTTGTATTATTTAATGTTAGATGAATAAAAAAAAACTAATCTCTATTAAAACAGACAAGGAATTGTCTTAAGATATATAATAAAATATTTTTAGCAATATTTGCTTATTAATTATATAATAATAAAATGGATGTAATTAGCTATTTTAGAGTGGTTAAATAAAAAAAAATAATAAGCGTCTGTAGCCAAACTAGTCAAAGCTTGTATTTTAACTATCAGAGCAATTCCTCTTGACACGACCACGAGGAAGTGGACGACCACCCGCCAAATAATGGTCAAATAATATGCAAAAGGGAATCCAGCAAGTTAGTCTGAGTACCCAGACAAGTCAGAATATAGCTCTCTGACGCAAACGTACAACGATACCCGACTCCAGCTAAACTGGGAAGACCGTTGAACAAAGAAGAAGAGAATAATTCCCCATGAATAGTAATGAAGCCATCCGAATTAATATTAAACTTAATTTTATCTCCATGTTTATTTTTACATCTTTCCAATTTTATGAGACCCTTGGGATTCCAGAGTTCACTCACAAGTCCCCTCGCCGACAATCACTGTACGCGCTATGCAAGTACATCACTACGCGGACTGTTTGGTGGACTCCCTGTTTGGTGGGAAACTATTGCAAGATATGGAAAACCAAGACCATTGGGATATGATTTTTATCGTATTATAAAAAACTATTTACTAACTTGCCTGAATAATGTTATTGAAATCACTACATAGTATAAAACAAAGTCGCTTTTCGTGTCTGTCTGTCCCTATGTATGCTTAGTTCTTTAAAACTACGCAATGGATTATGATGCAGTTTTTTTTTATAGATAGAGTGTTTCAAGAGGAAGGTTTATGTGTATAATACACGCACAATACCTATAGTAGACGAACACTGATGATTTTAGAGGTTTCTAATGTGATGTCGTAACGATGGCTGAACCCTAAGAGCTAGATCAAAATAATGTACTACAGTATTGTACGCCTTAAAAAGGTCTACAAAATGTCCACGATAGTATATGTCTATCTTTTAGGTATAACCCACAATAACCAATTTTTATCCTTTACTTTTTACGAAGAAATAATGTCTTATTTACGAAACGATTTTAAGAAAAAACAGAATTAATCTTTATCCAATAAAGTATCCTAAATAAATTGTGCATTTAATATAGATCAATATGACCCTTTACAGCGTGTAATTTAAGTGAATATTTTCGAAGATATTACAGATTTAAAATTCAGGGACATAGCGGTTGCGGTAAATAACTTGACGCCACTTACTTACTTGACTTTCGACTTGACTTTTTCTACGTTTGTTACCTCAGACCTCCGTCTTTTATGGACCGACTTCCAAAATGATTTTTTCCCTAATAGAATATGCCTCCAGATTGGTCCCATTTTTTTCAAAACCCAGTTCTGATGATGGGATCCATATGGAATCGAGGGAACTCCTCAAAAATTCTAGGAAACTATATAGTAATGTTTGTATTATCATCGAGAACTTAAGCATTTACAGTTAAAAAGTAACATTTGATGAAGTAGAACTGATGAAAAAGACTAGAAATGGCCAACAGAACTTCACCCCTACATAGCTATCACAATGAAGATAGTTAACTATGACAATGCAAATAAATAAATGATTCTGAATAGTTATGTTGAAAATGGTATCATAGAAGTGATCTGCTCATGATGATGGAGCCGGAAGGTAGGCACTGGAACTCCGTAATTAATCAATGTAACCTAGCCGTGTTTGGGCTTATTAGAATTGTCATTATATGCACTTTGGCTATAAGGTACCTACTATCGAACTAACCTGATGATGGAGCCGGGAGGTGGATGGGGAATTCATTATAAAATAATGTATCCTAGCAGTGTTTGGGTTAATTAGGATTGTGATGAGAAATAGGTACTCTGGCTATAAGTATAAGTGCATCATAACTAAAAAGTGTGAAATATAAAACTTTTTACAAAAAAAAAACATTACATAATTCACTACAAAAAAAAAAACTGCGCATGGAGATGCAACGCTGGGGCGAAACTCCGCTGCCTCGACAAGTCGCAGCATGGCGGACAGAGCTCCGGTGGGATCTCATGGCGAAATGGTGACAGCGAGCGACGCGACCCAGTGCTGGGCACGCCACAATTATGGCACCGGATTCGTGCGGAAGCGACGCCCGGGTGTCGCCACTGTGTGGACCGCCCGGAGGACACCGTGTCTTCCGGGCGGTGGTTTTTTTTTTTTTTTTTTTTCGGGTGGGAAAATCATCTCATGACATCCCCCGCTCTTGGGCGGAGCGGGAGATAGTGTCAGACTTTTACTGACTAAAAACCCACTCCTGTTCCTTCTTTGCCATTTGTTTTCCAGGGCCCCGGGGATCTCTTTCGCATCACCCATGGCCCCAGTAGGCTTCGACCCTGTTGGGCCCCTACGGTTGCTGACATCTCCTTGAGGCGCGCGTGGAACACTACGCGCCGTCGACGACTTGGGCTCGGTCCGGACGGTTACCGGACGATCGGACGGCGAGCCACCCATTGCTCGCCGTCCGCAAGCCCGCGCCTACGGTGGCCGGAAATCGGGATCGGAATCCCGGCGGCGGTTGGGGCGTAAGGACCGTTGCCGTTGCCTCACGCGATCGGCCGCCTCCTTTGCTAGCATTACTGCTTCGCAGAAGGAGGCGACCGCCTGCCACTCCTCCTCGCTCCGGACCATGGCCTGTACCAAGGCCCGGCGCGAGAGATCGCTGCCGCCGATCGCCCTCACGAGGACACGACGGTGCTCTGCCCAAGCGGGGCACACCTCTACCGTGTGCTCCACCGTGTCCTCCGGGCGGTCCACACAATGGTGGCACCCGGGCGTCTCTTCTGCACGGATCCGGTACAGGAACTTCCCAAACTTACCATGTCCGGTGAGGACCTGCGTCATGCGGTAAGTAAGGACGCCGTGAGGTCTTTCCAGCCACTCCTCAAAGAGGGGACTTATCGCCATAATTAAGGCGTGCCCAGCACTGGGTTGCAACAGTCGCCGTCGCCATTCCACCATGAGATCCCGCTGGAAGTTTTTCCGCCATGCCACTACTTGGCGCGGCAGCGGAGTTTCGCCCCGGCGTTGCATCTCCATGCGCAGATCATGCATACGTGCAAGGTCTTTTGCCTGCAATTCCCACGGTGGTTGGTTAGCGAGGAGGCATGCTGCTTCGCGGGAAATCGTGCGGTATCCCCGCACCATCCGGATGGCCATGCCCCTCTGGCTTGCGTTCAGCTTGGCTGCCGGTCGCTTTCGAAGAGACGGCGCCCATACCGGTGCCCCGTAAAGGGCCATGGACCGAACGATTCCTGCATATAGCCTCCGGCAGGAGGCGTCTGGCCCCCTAGGTTGGGCAGGAGCCGCTTGAGGGCAGCCCCTGTGCGATCCAGTTTGGGAGCCAGACGTCGGAAATGCTCCTCGAAGTTCCACCGGCTGTCGAGGACAAGTCCAAGGTACTTCATCGTCGACTCGACGCCGATGTGAACTCCTCCTACCGTTAGTTGGGAACCCGATGGTGGCGCGTTCCGAGGGCCGTGGAAGCACATGGCTTCGGACTTGTGCAATGCCACCTCGAGTCCCAACTCTTGGATCCTCTCCACGACTGTCGCAACCCCGTGAGTCACTAGTTCGACCGCCGCCTGGTATGACTCTCCCCGCGCCAGGACCAGCGTATCATCTGCGTAGCAGACCACGCTGACCCCGTCAGGGAGATCGCCGCGCAGCACGTAGTCGTACCCGATGTTCCACAAGGGTGGTCCTAGTACCGATCCCTGCGGAACACCGCACGACATCTCTCGCCGTTTCCACTCTCCCAGGTGACCAGGGTAGATAATGTACCTGTCCGACAGGTAGGCCTCGACAACATGACAGAGGTAGTCAGGCACCCGATGATACCGGAGTGCCCTCCTAATGCTACTCCAGGGCAGGGAATTGAAAGCGTTGGCGATGTCCAAAGACACCACTAAGACACACCTGCCCTGGGACACCGCATCCCCCGTCGTGAGGGCTCGCACGCGCATGATGGCGTCCACCGTAGAGCGCGCCCTGCGAAAGCCAAATTGGCCGTCCGAAAGATCCGGCCCCACCCGTGTTAGGTGCGCGACGAGGCGGTCTGCAATTACTCTTTCAAAGAGCTTGCCCACCTCGTCGAGCAGCACGATGGGCCGGTACGCGGACGGTGAGTCCGCAGGGCGCCCCGGCTTCGCGATGAGGACCAGTTTCCCGGTCTTCCAGCGAAGTGGGAACTGGCCCCTCTCCATACATGCGCTAAAGAGCCCTCTTAGTCGAGGCCCAAGTTCCTCCATGGCCAGGACCCAGGCCTTTCCAGGCAGGCCATCGGGTCCTGGGGCGGTGTTTTTGGCACTGAGCCTACGTACCGCCACTCGCATCTCTACCTCGGTCACCTCTGGAGCAATGTCGTCGCCGTCGCCGTCGTGGTCCACGTTGGACACCGCAGGTGGCGGAGCCATAGGCGGGGGAGAGTGTTCCCCTCGCGTGGGGAATAGAGCGCTAACCACACCCTCCACAAGCTGGGGCCGGAGACTCTGCGTCAGCGGGGGAGCCCAGGGGCGGAGCTTTTCTCGCACCACCTTGTAGGGGCGCCCCCATGGGTCTCTGTTCAGAGTTTCCAGCCACACGTTGCGGGCCTCTACCTTCGCCCGCTTTATCTCCGCTCGGAGGGTGCGTCTCGCCTCTCTGTATCCCTCGTAGAGCTCCGCCTCTCTGGTCTCCGCATCCGGCGGACGGATGCGGCGCCTGCGGTGCCTGGCGTACTGGCGCCGCGCGGCATTGCACGCGCTACACAGTGCTGCGATCTCTGGCGACCACCAATACACCTGGCGCCGGGCACGTCCTGGCCGGACTCGGGGCATTGCCACGTCGCAGATTTGCGACATGGCCTCCCGGAACCACTCTGCCTCGACGTCGATGTCAACAGGCCTGTCCGGTGCTTGCACCCAGGCCTGTACCATCGCGGCTTCCAGGAGGAGCTCCCGGTCCAGCTGCTTCAGCGCCCAACGCGGACCACAAGGGGTTTGTTGGACCGGCGCGGTTGAGGACTGGGCGGAGACGTCAAACCGGATGTATCGATGGTCTGAGTACGTCTCCACCCCTTCCATGACGCTTCCGGGCGGTGGTGTGCCCCGCTTGGGCAGAGTAACGCCGTGCCCTCGTGGGGGCGATCGGCGGCGGCGATCTGTCGCGCCGGGCCTTGGTACAGGCCATGGTCCGGAGCGAGGAGGAGTGGCAGGCGGTCGCCTCCTTCTGCGAAGCAGTAATGCTAGCAAAGGAGGCGGCCGATCGCGTGAGGCAACGGTCCTCACGCCCCAACCGCCGCCAGGATTCCGACCCCGATTTCCGGCCAACGTAGACGCGGGCTTGCGGACGGCAAGCAATGGGTGGCTCGCCGTCCGATCGTTTGGTAACCGTCCGGATCGAGCTCAAGTCGTCGACGGCGGGTACTGTTCCACGCCCGCCTCAAGGAGATATTAGCAACTGTAGGGGCTCAGCAGGGTTGAAGCCTACTGCGGCAATGGGTAGTGTGAAAACGAAACCCGGGGCCCTGGGAAGAAGGCAGCGAAGGAACAGGAGTGGTTTTTAGTCAGTAAAAGTCTGACACTATCTCTCGCTCCGCCCAAGAGCGGGGCATGTCATTAACCGATTGAGAGTCACGCCGGCCGCGCGTGACGTCATCGCGCCATATGATTTTCACACCTAAAAACCATCCAAGTGACCTGATGATGATGATGGAGCCGGAAGATTGGCACCGGAACTCTGTAATTGATCAATGTATCCTAGCCATGTTTGGGCTTATTAGAATTGTCATGAGATGCACTTTGGCTATAAGGTACTATCGAACTGATCTGATGATGAAGGAAGGTGGTACGTAGACACAGGAAACTTATAATAAAACAATGTAACCTAGCAGTTTTTGGGTTAATTGAAGTTGAACTCTAATACCAACGAATTTACCGTTCCAATATAAACGGCTACAATTTCCGCCAAAGATATCTTTTGCAATGACCATCAATAAATCGCAGGGTCAAACTTTCAACATTACAGGCTTAGGTTTGAGCGTTGAATGTTTTTCACATGGCCAATTAGATATCGCTCTTTTAAGAGTAACCTTAAAAGAGTTTGTATTGTCTAATGATAAAAAATCTGTGATCGTTTTGTATAGAGGCATTCTGTAGTATATTTAGTACTAGCGATCCGCCCTGGTGCAATGCTGGACAAAACCGCATCCAAGTCCGTTGCGTAATATTAAAGATCTAAGCATACACAGGGACAGATAGCAGGAAGCGACTTTGTTTTATACTATGAAGTGATCTGCATTGCACCCGTGCGAAGCCGGGGCGGTACATCAATCGCTAGTACATCAATAAAAAAAGGCAGGAGGTGACTTACATATTCAATAACTACTAAAACTGGTCGCTAATATGTAACAATAACAATATCTTGAAGTGATAGTGGATAGGTTTATACCGACTAGTAGGACAATCCCGGAAATACAGTCGAGATCCCGGGCATGTTGCGGTATAGCTAAATTTATAGAAACAGACTTACACAAAGGATTTTACTGTAATAAAATAAGAACAGGTAAGACAGCCGTAATTCATATAATATAAATAAAAGGAGAAACTGACTGACTGACATATCAACGCACAACCAAAACTACAGGGACTAGGAACGTGAAATTTTGTACAAGGTTTTATGACGTAGGCGAGCACTAAGAGAGGGTTTTCCAAAATTCACACCCTAAGGGGATGAAACGGGGGTCTAAAGTTTGTCTACCGAAACCTATTTTCACGCGGGCGAAGCCGCTGGCAGAAGCTAGTATAATATAAACAGGTCACATATCAACGATCTATACCATCGGTCAACCCGTCGTATGGTAACTATCCACCCTTACGTTGTTGAAACATCTACGGTCCTGACTAAGAATTTCGCATCGTCGTTTATACCGCGTCCATCGAAGGAATGGAACTTTTGTTTCCTGCGATCCTCCCGTCCATTTAGGTGTCTTCAAGGCTAGAGTGAATAGGCTCTTAATAAACTTGTGCTCCTCGCTATTAACGATTGCATCACTGCTTAACATCAAGTGGGATCGCAGTCAAACACTAGTTTACATCAGTAATAAAAAAAATTAAAGGTCTCTAGAAAGCTCGCAAGGCCCGACAGTTTAAAGTAATCAAGAGTTATTTCTAGTGCCCCGACTATAAGCAGCTTCAAAGCCTGTTTAAAAAATTACTTATCGGGCTAGTTTATTATTCTTTTTTCGAATTTAAAATTGTTGACATGAATATTAATTTCGACTGTAATTTATAATATAATTATAAAATAAAATAAAAAAATAAAAATCTTATATTTCGGACAAAGTCCATAGTTGGTTAGTATACACAGAACTTAAAAACTAATGTTAGTACTTATAGCTACCGGAAACAATTTTTTATGAATTATACGCCACAGGGGCATGCAGGCATACCCAATGCTCCAGTATGGGACTGTCCCACCTGTCCGCTATTGTCTTCAGGATGATGTTGGGGCTGACGCGTACCCTGCGCATGATGGAGGCGCATCGCTTGCGCATAATGGCATGAAAGCCATCAATTTCTGCCTCTGCAAACATACCGGATGCACTGCAGTAGCGCGGCAACCCCATCAACACCCTAAAAGCATCATTGTATTGAACACGCAGAGCACTGTATGCCCTCCGCGTGTAGTTGACCCACAGACTGCATGTATAAAATGACTGACAATACGCTCTAAACAATGTTGCCTTTACGTCAGTCGAGCATTTCGCAAATCTGCGAGCCAACATATTGCAGCGGACAGCCAAAGCTCTGCGCTCTCGCTCAATATCTCGATTGTCTCTGAGGTCTTCAGAAACCCAGTGGCCCAGATACTTGAAAGCCGTGACTTGCTTTAAAGGGCTTCCGCAAAGATTTAAGTGTGGCACAATCGGGTAGGTTTTAGTTCCTGCCTTAAAAATTATTACCTCACTCTTCTTAACATTGTATCTGAGCCCATGGGTCTCCGCATACCTCTCACATATCGTAAGCAGACTCATCATTGCGATAATCGAAGGGCTCAGCAACACCATATCATCAGCATAACTTATATTATTGATGCATATGCCGTCAACATAACATCCTTGATACGTGTTGCTGAGCTCGACGATCAACCGGTTTATATACAGACTGAAGAGACGACGGGAGGTCAGGCCGCCCTGCCTCACACCGCACTCCAGCCCATACACATCCGATAACGAGCCTGCCCACCTCACACAATTGAGCTGATTATTATACCAATACCGTAGTATTGATATAACTTCCCTATCCACTGAGGTATCGTTCAATTACTTTTGCCACAATAAATCGTACGACACAAGATCGAACGCTTTAGAAAGGTCTAGGAAACAGGCGTTCACAGGCGTTTGCCTCGACGTTTAGTACTGAACAGTATGCTTGAGAGACAGTATGGCACTTTCCGTAGAGAGACCCGGGCGGAACCCAAACTGTGCGTCATGCAAATCGATGCGAGTTGCCATATGCCTATCAAGCAAACCGTCCAGGACTTTGGCTATGACAGTAGCAAGCGATATGGGCCTGTAGTTTGACAGATCTGATGTATCCCCAGTCTTATCCTTAACAATTGGAACAACCACAGTCTTCATCAGATCGCTGGGCAGATGAGCGTGGCTTAAACAGAGCGAGAAGAACATCGCTAGTACTCTAGGCAGGTGAACTCCTGCATGCTGCAGGTGCTCGATGCTGAAGTAGTCATGCCCCGGTGACTTGCCCCTAGTCATGCTTTTTATGACAGTAGCGATATCTTTCGCTGAAAATCTGACATTCAAGTCCGTCAGACAATCCTCAGCATCGACTGCCTGTGATGCTAAACCTAGAGGAGATTCAACCTTAAAATGTTTCATAAATAAATTAGCAATTGCCGTAGGCTTATGTTGCCCCGCCACACTCACGGGGACGCCCGGCTTCGGATTCAATTTATTTGTGTTTTTCCAAAACCTTGAAAAATCTTTAGATTTATGATTTTCAGCTATTATGTCCATTTTTATTTTATTTTCATTGTCTTGACACCATTTCAACTTTTGTTTAAAGACTTTTCTCGTGTCAGACATTTGTTTGTAACATGAGCCAGAAGTTGGTTTCCCAGCTAATTTCCAGACTTGAAAAGCTAGCCGAGCGTCCGCGTAAGCTTCCTTAACATGCCTATTCCACCCAACAACCCTTTTACCCTTCCTACCCCCTCCCGAATCCTCATTACCGGAACATTGGGCAGCCTCCGTAAGTATATTCACAATACTTTTATACATCTTGTCTAATACATGTTTGTGACTGGTGTTTCTACAATAATCTTTAAAATCTAAAGGGAAATGAATTTCCCTCAACTTGGCGTGACAAAAATTTTTGTATTTACTAATTTGATTAGTGTCCCGTTCTCCCCATACCACAAGACTTTTGTTGAGATTGGGTGTCACAATGGTAGGTCTTATCATATTAAAATTACACTGTAATTGTATAGGCATGTGATCTGACCAATATGAGTCATACAACACAGTTGCACCAACAAGCAGACGCCTCGCGGCCTCAGACACTACGCAGTGGTCGAGCCAGCGGCGGCAACCGTGCGCGTCACCCACGAAAGTGTACGTATTATGATAATATGTGTTTTATGTGTAATTTCACTTTTATTTATTTGTTATTCTTTATTTATTATATTTTTTTTACTTTTTATATGTTTGATTTGACATATTTTAAATTAGATATTGTTTAATAATTATTTATAGGCTTTATTTAATGTGTGCCTATATTGTATATTTCTTATGGTGGTACCTTACACCAATTACTTGGGCGAAAAAATAAAAATTGAATGTGGTATTCCCAGACGCCGGGAGCTGGCTCAAGCAAATGGAAAACGGAATATATTGATAGCGGTTGAAATGCATAATTGTGCGTGACCTTGCAAATGCGACACAAATTGGACGACGAATTAGATTTTGAGTCTAAAAGGAAAATTAGGTTAGGGTTATGCTCGACTAACCTGGCTTATCATCCGTCGGCAAAACCTATTTGAAGAAGGTTAACAGAAGCCTATTTGAAGGCTTCAAATGTGGAACTGATGACGCATCCACCTTACAGCCTGGAACTCATTCCTGTGACTTCTATTTGTTTCCAAAATTTTTTTAATTTCCAAGAAAAACTAAGAGGCACACGTTATACGAGCCCTGAATCGGCGGTGAATGCGTTCCATAAAGCCATTGAAGAGGACTGACTCTAAAGAAGACTGGTCCAACTGCTTTGTACAGTAGTTTCAGCGAATGCAAAAATATACTAATATAATATGCTATATTTAAAAAAAAAAAACAATCAATTTATCGTAAGTCTTATATCTAGTCCTAGATATTTATAGATATTATCTAGTCCTATTTTTCAAAATCCAGAAACCTTCAGCATGCCCTTTTCTTTTTTCGTTAGGAAAATCATCTTATGACATCCTCTTGGGGAGGGCGGGAGATAGTGTCAGAGTTTTACTGACTAAAAACCCACTCCTGTTCCTTCGTTGCCTTTCGTACTAGGGCCGAGTCTTCCTTTCAGAATCAATTTTTTCCCTTGGCCCCAGTAGACTGCGACCCTGCTGGGCCCCTACAGTTGCTGACATCTCTTTGAGGCGCACGTGGAACAGCACGCGCCGTCGACGACTTGGGCTCGGTCCAGACGGTTACCGGACGTTCGGACGGCGAGCCACCCATTGCTCGCCGTCCGCAAGCCCGCGCCTACGGTGGCCGGAAATCGGGATCGGAATCCCGGCGGCGGTTGGGGCGTGAGGACCGTTACCTCACGCGATCGGCCGCCTCCTTCGCTAGCATTACTGCTTCGCAGAAGGAGGCGACCGCCTGCCACTCCTCCTCGCTCCGGACCATGGCCTGTACCAAGGCCCGGCCGCTTCCGCACGAATCCGATGCAGGACCTTCTCGAACTTACCGTGACCGATGAGGACCTGCGTCATGCGGAAGGTAAGGACGCCGTGTTGCCTTTCCAGCCACTCCTCAAAGAAGAGTATGCCTTATGTATATAGGATGAATTTGCGTTTTTCAAGGCACGTCACTTCTACCCTGCAATTGAAAGTAATATTCATTATTACGAAACCCAATACCTTTTAAGAATCCCTTACCAATACACTACTATGACTAATTATATTCATGGAGAAAGATACTGAACCTTAAAAATATTTAATAAAGATGATATAAAGTTCGTAAAATTGGTGGAAAGGCTTGACATCAGCTTTTTATGACATGAGACATCTAGTATGTGTGTCATGAAGGAATTTGATTTGATCTGTTTTTAGAGATAAAAGAAAGGTCTCTGTTCATTCACATGTGATTCAGTTATTTTGAAAAATTATTTTACTTTATTAAAAAATCGCTCGCACCTGTCGGTCTGGTAGCTTTATTTATGTCTATTTCTTAGATTGATATGTGCCATGAGTTCTACACCATTTAAAGAGACCTGCCCCCCTAGCCAAGTTACAATCGTATCGTTCACGCCAAACGCTACGAGTAGGCCACGCCTCCAATTTCTTTGTTCGGACCACGTGACTGAGCGTTGAGATGACGTCAGAACAAAGAAATTGGAGGCGTGGCCTCTTCGAAGCATTCAGTGCGAACGATACGATTGTAACTTGGTTAGGGGGGCTGATGAAAGAGTTTTTTTACAATACCTACTCTTGCGCATCACCTCAAGAACATGTGCAGTTTATTGCCATACTTTTTTTGAAAAACTTTACCGATTATAATCAAAAATGTATGACGAAACTAGTAATTAACACTATAGTCATAATTTTCCACGCATTCGAAATGATGAATCAAGTTTAATCAATATTGGAATTTAGTTGCAAATTTGCGTGATATTTATCGATCTGCTTGCATTGATATTCACATTTAGAAATGTACCTGCAAGGTCATGACCTTCGGTGGAAGGTTAACATTTCATATTTATTGAACTCAAAAGAGATTAGCATAACTATGACAGCATAATGTTTCATTTGCTTTTAATTCTATTAAATTGCACAAAATTGAAATTATGAAATAAAATTGTATTAAATTATAATATTAATATTTAATTGTATTAAAATTATAATAACTATGGAGGAGGTCGCTGTCGACTGTGTCACAGTTCATGCTAGTGCAGTCGTTAATATTATATCTTAAGCAGTTTGATATCTATTGTCTATGAAAAATTTTAGATTAAGAGAAATATGAGAATCGATACATTCAATACCTCCTACGCATAAGGTCGTAAGGCAAAAAATGCATTTTTTCAGGAGAGCCGTTTTTGTAATTGTTAATGAAATAAAAAAAAAAAAGTAAAAAAATATGAAAGTAATTTGTTAAAACTTTAAACCGATATTTTGCATTATGCAATCAAAATCAGTGTAAGATCACACTGGATCTAATAAGAAATAATGTTTTTTTTTTTAATACAATTTGTTACTAGAAAACCTATTCAAAAAATATTTTACAATTTATGCGTAGGTGGTTCGGATTTGAAAATGTTGAATAAATTATTATTATTTTACTTTTCAGAAAAATATATTCAGCAATACCTACTAATCTTTCACTTTTTACGATGGTAACATCCACCTGGGATAAAAAGTGTATAATCCCATATGCTATTCTAGAACATGGTCTACCCGTATACTAAGTTTCATTGAAATCCGTTCAGCCGTTCTAGTTTGATAAAGTTACAAACATACTTTTAAATAAAACTTAAAATACGGATTACGAGGAAATGTGCTTAATCTTATTAAAACTTACCTAAAAGGACGCAAACAATTTACAAAAATTTCTAGTCTGTGTGAAAACCAAAAAAGAAAAAATGTATATATTTCGTCTAGAAGAAATATCAAATTTGGTGTTCCACAAGGGAGCGTACTTGGTCCTTTGTTATTTTTATTATATATAAATGATTTGCCAAGACAAATACCAAACCCAATGGTCCTTTTTGCTGATGACAGCACTTTGATAATTAAATGTCATAATAAAGCTTCTTATGAAGAAACGGTCAACAATACGCTTGAAAAATTTATAAATTGGCTTAATGAAAATAACTTAATTATAAATTTAGAAAAAACAAAAGTGATGCATTTCAGTCAAAGAACAGTAGACACAAATATGGAAATAAATTATAATGAGCAAACAATAGATAAGGTCAATGTCGCTAAATTTCTAGGAATTTCAATTGATAGCCAACTGACATGGAAGACCCAAGCAGATGACATATGCAAAAAAACTAAGTTCAGCTGCGTATGCATTATTTAGTCTATCAAAGAAAGTTAACGTTCAGACAGTATTGATAGCATACCACAGTCTAGTTGTTTCTGTATTAAGGTTATGTATAATACTCTGGAGCAACTGTAGCGAAAGAGAAAATATTTTTAAGGCGCAAAAACGCTGCATTAGATCTATTTTTAATCTGAAAGTGACCGACAGATGCATAGCTGTTTTCAAAAAACACAATCTTTTAACATTTCCTTGCCTGTATATATTAGAAATAGCCATTTTGGTTAAAACAAACAATCACTTATTTCCAACTTTAAAAAATACTAGAAACAGGACTACAAGTTTAAGAACGCAATACGAAGATAAGTTATGCACAGGCGGATATAAAACTGCATTATTGAGAAAGAGTGTTATGTGTATGGCTCCTATTATTTATAACCATGTTCCAAAAAATATTAAAGAGCAACCATTATTAAGATTTAAAAAGTACCTTAAAGAATTACTAGTAGAAAAATGATATTACTCTGTATCGGATTTCTTAAATGATAAATCTATTTAATTTAAATGTTTATCATATATATAGCATTCAGTAATGAAATAATTCTATTGTAGTACCTAGTTATAAGTTAATAAATTTTGCATGCCATGAGGCCAGAATGTACAAGGATTCCAAAATATTGTAACACCAAATTGTATTAATTACCTACATTCTACGCAAATAAATAAATCTATCTATCTATCTAACATACAAATATACTCAAAAACTTTCGTCTTTAAAATATTATGTTATAATAAGAGAGACAACTGATAAAAAGCAGGAATACAAAGTAGCATCGTTTATAAGAAGCATCGTATCGCAGTTTATAAGAAATTATACTAGCCGTGTGTCGATCGAGATGAATTGAATTGAAAATTTCCATATAAACAAGTTGCGGAATCATTTTCTACACTAATAGCAGGATCGTTTCAAAAACCCTTTTTCTTTATATAAATAAACTATCTGACCTTACAGACGTTGTCTTGTCTTAGCAATAAACTGTCAAACGCGTTAACTGTAGCGGAATCCGTGAGAACTTCTAATCGTGCAGTTTTGTAAAGGGTATGTCGAACGTGTTTCGTGAGGTGTGATAATATCTCTGATGCCGAGGCGCCATCTCTCTCTTTTAGAAGGAAACAATATGATATTATTATGTCATTGAAATTCACGTGAAAAAAAGAGATGTCACTAGTTTTTTCTTTAGGTGGGAAAATCATCTAATTTTACCGACTAAAAACCAACTCCTTCTTTGCCTTCGTCCCAGAACCGAGTTTTTCTTTCAGAAACAAACCCTTGGCCCCAGTAGGCTTCGACCCTGCTGGGCCCCTACGATTTGCTGACATCTCCTTGAGACGCGCGTGGAACAGTACAGGCCGTCGACGACTTGGGCTCGGTTCGGACGGTAACCAGACGGTCGGTCGGCGACCTACCCATTGCTCGCCGTCCGCAAGCCCGTGCCTATGGTGTCCGGAAATCGGGATTGGGATCCCGGCAGCTAAGGCGTGAGGCGTAGCAAGATGTCGCTAGTAGTAATCCACATAATAATTTGAGTATAATAATAAATGCTTAAAATTGTTAGATTTGTGCAGGTTGTGTTTTAAAATAATTTCCGTGTTTTGATATAAGTGCATAAATATGGTATTTTCAAACAATACATTTTATGAAAAATACTGCTGGGTTAATTACCAAGTCAAATTTCAAAGCAGAGCAAAGCGACGCAATCTCCTGCCAGGGTTGCAGATTGTTCGACATAGTTACCGTGGTCAAATAGGGCAACTGAAGGATCACTTTTCCATAGTGTTCCTTCAGTTACCCTTTATTCAGTAGAAGTCTGACACTCCCTTTCGCTTCATCCAGAGCGGGGAACAGCAAACGGTGCGATCTGGTATGACCTTTTGAACACGTCTGGACATTTTGTTTCCCATCAGAAAGGTAAACAATATTATTACCACAGTAACCTAGAGATCACATGGAACGAATCAATATGCGCTTTATTACTAGCCAGACATAACGCAAAAACTAAACAAAAAATGTCATGGCCTTATTGGCTGTTGAAGCAAGAATTAATCTAATATATAAAATTCTCGTGTCACAGTTTTCGTTGCCATACTCCTCCGAAACGGCTTGACCGATTTTGATGAAATTTTTTGTGCTTATCCGGTATCTATGAGAATCGGCCAACATCTATTTTTCATCCCCCTAAATGTTAGGGGTAGTCCACCCCTAAAATTTTTTTTTAGGAAATTATTTATATGGCAAAACAACGTTTGCCGGGTCAGCTAGTAATTTCTAAAATTTTTACTTTAAAATGTCCTTTGATGTTTGCAATAAATTTTTTAAATTTAAAATTATTTTGATTTCTTTATGAATATTATCAGTGAAGTAATGTTGATAGAAAAAGTAATTTATTTCATCACCACTGCTCTCAAATCGGTGAAAGAAAACATCGTGAGGAAACCGGCATGTCCTAGAACCAAATATTCCTAGACATGTGACATCCACCAACTCGTACTGTGCCAGCGTGACGGGTTACGGTCCTATCGAAGAACCCTTCTAAAGGAAAGGCCTGTGTCCTAGCAGTGGAACCATTATAATTATGGCTGATTAAGCTTAAGCTTATGTGCAGAGGAGGCTGTGTGATAATGGCCCCGATTTACGACTTACTTCAAACACAGCACCACTGCTCTCAAAATGGTAAAAGAAAACATCGTGAAGAAACCGGCGTGTCCTAGAACCAAAAATTCGAAGACATGTGACATTCACCAACCCGCACTGGGCCTGCGTGGTGGATTACGACCCATCCCTCTGCTATAGAGGAGGCCTGAGTCGCAGCAGTGGGAACATTAAAAGGCTGTTGCTGGCTGTGCAAAAAAAGGTGTAAAGCATTATAAAGCATAATAAGTATAATCTTATTATGCTTTATATGCATAAGCATAAAGTCTACTCTACAAAAGTTTAAGAAAATTATCTTGACATAAATATTATTATCAATCCCACAAATCTTTTATTTCAATTTATTTTATTTCAATTAAACGCAACCGTTTGCCTGTACTATATTGTTGTTTTAATTTAATTTTAGTGTAATTTAATTCAAATATACTCCACTCACTTCTGCATTAGACAAAAAAGATTCATAGGAGCAGGATTGCACAACATTTGTATATGGTTTCAATATAAAAGTTTAACATAACCTTCGACCACATCGTCGCTTTCCATCAGGTGAGATAGTGGTCAAGCGCGAACCTATCAAGAATAAAAATAAAAAAACCTACTTAGATAAATTTAATTATTGCAAGGTAAGTACTAAACAGATAAGTAAATGAAATGGATATTTTAAAATAAATAATTACATTTCAAACAATTTTTCATTTTTTTAAAAGGCGTATCAACAAGTTTCCTCCTTATAACAAACATATGAATTGTACACAATATGAGGCAACAAGATAATTATTTAACATTCATACAAATAGAAATAACTAATAGCCTGAGACTAATAGCTGGGTATAATAAAAAACGTTCTAGGTACTGACAACCCTGCTTCTTTTAGGTTTTTAACATGGACACTAGTAGTATAAGTAAGAACTAAATAATTTATTTAATTAAAAGCCTCATAAATTCTGAATATGGATAGTTCAAATGAATTAATTTAAGTATAACAATTGGTATATACGTTGATTTTAATAAATTCACCATCAATCTCATCTGTAATAAAACACAATAAACATATATTATACTTTTATCACAAAGTGTTAGTTTACCCTAAAACAACCTTTTTTTACTTCTGTCTAATGCTATCGCGAACAGAGTATGTAAATGTATTTTTGTATTGAAATTTATCTTTTTTTTCTTTCTACTGTGTTTTTAGGGTAATTATTGCTGCCATAATTTTAATCCTTTTTTTCTCTTTAAAATTTTTATTTAATGAAAGGTAAACTTTTTTTTTAACCCAGCTCCGGTGGAAATGAGATGTATCTCAAAAATTATCAGTAACAATAAGTAATAAAACAATAACCAGCTATTATCGTGATCATTCTGGCAACCATATAAAAATTGCCAGTTTTAATAATCAGGCGTCGGTATTAACAGATAGCTTAATTGTTAATTAGTTATTTTCGATTACTATATTTTTGTTATGCTGCTTAATTTTTCATCGAGAACTCAAGTAACTTTAGTCAAAAAGTAACATTTGATGAAGTGGAACTAATAATGAAGAAGACCAGGAATGGCCACAAAACTTCACACTCACATAGATATCACAATGAATACAGTTAAGCAGTTATAACAACACAAATAAATAAATGGTTCTGAATAGTTATATTGAAAATGGTAACATCTCTGATCATGATCATGATCTGATGATGATAATGAGGCCGGAAGGTAGGCACCGGAACTCCGTAATTAAACAATGTATCCTATGATATGTATGAGATGCACTTTGGCTATACGGTACCATCGAACTGATCTGATGATGGAGTCGGAAAGTGGAAGATAGGCACGGGAGCTTCGTAATAAAACAATGTATCCTAGCAGTGTTTGGGCTCGTAGTCGGTTCACTCAAAAGAAGCTTCCTTTGTCTGGTGAGACCTAGAATTGGGAGTGTGGATGTTCCTCAGGGTGGTGTTCTTTCTCCTCTTCTTTTCTCTATTTTTATAAATTCTATCACAAAGATCTTGTCATCTGCATAGGATGACTTGAAACTTTATTGCCACTTTAAACCTGAAGAGCTTTCTTACGCTATCGATGCCATCAATAATGAACATAGAAATATCTGTCAATGGCCTAAGAGTTTTGAACTTTTAGTAAATCCAACAAAGTCACAAACTCTCATTATTGGTAAGGCAGATATTTCGTGTTGATTAACCAGTCTCTCCCTCCTTTTTTACGATGCCGGCACTATAGAATATTCAAAAAAAGTTAAAAACTTAGGTGTCTTCCTAGACTGTAACCTTTAATGCTGCCGAAGGCGAATAAGAACGTGCTGAAGCCGGAGAGCTATCGGCCGATCACTCTGCTGCCCACCATGTCCAAGGTGGGTGGGTTCCGCTCGGAGCACAGCATGACGCTCCAGCTGTCGAGGGAACTGCACCTGCTCACCGCTTCGCATAACAAGAAAGAGCGAGCGGTTGCAGTATTCCTCGACATGGAAAAGGCATTCGACCGGATCTGGCATGAAAGCCTGGTCTATAAGATATCGAAGACCAGCGCGCCCCGTCGCGTCGTAAAGGTGGTCTCCTCCTTCCTCTCGGATAGGACCTTTAAGGTGGTGGTCGATGACGCACTCTCGAGCGCCCGCCCGGTCGCGGCCGGCGTCCCGCAGGGTTGCTGCGTCTCGCTGGCCTGCTACTCATGTTACACCGACGACATCCCCATGACGCAGGAAACCACGCTCGCGCTGTACGCGGACGATGCCGTGTACATCGGTTCCTCGCTAAACGCGAGGCACGCGGCCGTCAAAGTACAGCGCGTACTCGACCAGCTTCCCGAATGGCTGTTGAAGTGGAGCTTGTCGGTGAACGTGGGTAAGACTCAGGCGCTGCTCGTCGGGTCAGCTCGCCTCCCACCACCTCTCCAGCTGCATGGAGCCGACATCGCCTGGTCGCCCCAGGTGAAATACCTAGGGGTCACTATCGATCGTCGGCTCTCCATGAGAGGCCACGTCCGGTAGGTCACCGCCAAAAGCGGGGCAGCCCGCGCACTGCTCCGCCCAGTGCTCTCTTCTCACCTGCCGCTGCGTGCCAAGCTGGGCGTGTACAAAACGTACATCCGCCCAATTATCACGTATGCCGCCCCGGCTTGGCTCGCCCTCACCAGCGAGTTCAGCAAAACTCGCCTCCGGGCGCAACAAAACTTTGCGCTCGTGTCCGCCTCGCGTCCAATATGTTCTTGCGTGCCGACGCTTCCGCTTGGCAACATGTCAAGCACATAGCGCCCTGGCACGCCCGTCCTCCTGACGCGAGGCGCTTCCCACGTGACCTCCTACCGGACGTGTCCAACCCACCGGAATGAACGCCTGAGAGCCGCCTTCACCTACACGCAGCTCACTCATACGAACTAGACTCCTCAACAGCACACGCACCCGGTACACGTTGTGTGCTAAGTTAATATAGGCATGACGTATACCAGCCCTCATACAGTCACGACTCTACATACATGATACTCACGCAGCAGACGCGTAGAGCGGTCGCGCGTTTGCATGCCCACATGAGCGATGTAACACACACATTTCAATACCGCTCATACTCTCACCACGTCCCCTGAGCCTGAAGCGTGACTGGCTCGACCTGGAAGCGTGACAGGCGGGGGTCTACATCCTCAGTAGGGAGCGCCCCGAAAGCTGGCATTCTCGTCGCTGGTCGTCTCTTGCTAGGCTTCCTCCGGGTAACCGGGGGTTCCACCCGGCGGGTACTGACCGCCGAGATGTCGTGCACTGCAGGAGCAGTGCCGAGGCGCTCCTACTGAACACAATGCAGTTACTCTTAGGCAAACTGCGCACGCGCGCCTGCACTGAGGTCGCCGCCTATAGGGCGCCCCCAACGCAGGTCCCGTATTTACGGGGCCCTAACCCGACACCACGGGATAAAGGCCCAGCCTACACCCCGCCGCCACTACTTACTTACTTCCACGCCATACTTCCACGGAGACTGTAACCAGTCTTGAAATGTCCACTTTGCGTCCAGTACGCAGGAGGCCATTTTACTCGTTTCAGTTACTAAGACGTCTCCAAAAGTTCCTGCTTTTTTCAACTAAAGTTACTCCTGCTGTCTCTTTTTCTACCTATTCTAGACTAGGCTGATGTCTGTTTCCTTGATGCTACTGAGAAACTTCTTGATAAGTTGGAGCGTCTGCAGGTGTATTTGTGTATCCACTTCATTTTTAGCCTTCGAAAGTACGACCATATGTCGGAATTTCGAAGGCAATTGAAGTGGCTGCCGATTTGGCAGCGTCGGGATTGCGACACTTTTTCTTTTCTCTTCCATGTTCCTCTTAATCCCAACTCTTAATTATATCTTCTTGAACGCTTTGAACATCTTGTTCCGAGAAGAAAACCCTGTTGTTCACCTCTTCTTGTCCTCTCTTCTCCTTTGTTTTCCTCCCCATTAATCTAGTTGGTACAGTGTATCTTACATCGTTCGAGCTGTGCGCTTTTGAAATTCTCTTTCACACACATTAAGGATTAACCTCTCATTGGAATTCTTCAGGGGAAGAATTAGTGAACATTTCCTGACAAAATGACCCATAAATATGTATGCACAGGTTTTATTTATTGTATATAGTATGTTTATGTATTGTGTGCCGTGCAAATGTTTGTATAGTTTATTTTAGTGATTTAAATTATATTAGCTTAAGTTTTGTTGTGAATTTGTTTAAGTTATTGTCATGTATAAAATTTCTTACATATATATTAAGGTTTGCTGTAACAAAACCCAATTGTGAGTTAAGCTCGCCTGTGTACATCAGCTGTCCTATTTTTATGAATCCTAAAAGTTATCGACAATAAATAATATAGGCCATTTTTCACTTACTGCCTAAGGACAACATAATGAATAATAATGATTTTTTTATACAGAAGTAGGCAAAGTAAGATTTTTTGAGTTCAAACCCTATTAATTGATATGGTTGGTAAAAAAATGATCTATGTATTCACTTTCACGAGATAGACCAGAATAAAGTATACCAAAAGTACGTAAGAAAGAATTTTCAAAATAAATCAAGTCATATTGATTTTCTCTCTTATTCTAAAACTCCAATCCCGTTGGATGTAGACAAGTACTAAAGTTTTAAACGCTCGTAAAACCGTATTTTATAACACAACTTACTTAATTTTCCCTTGTTCATATAATTCACTGCAGTCAGCAAGCAGATTTTGGCCCTGTTCACGTTTATTAACGTTGTAAAAAATATACTACAGGTATGCAAATATTTTAATTAACGCAGAGCAAATTAAATTAATGTAGTACTTTAAGTAAGTGCTTATTCTGTGTATTTTCTGCCACATAAATTTGCAGAGTAATTACTGTCTCTATTTTCACAAATTCTTAACTAGAATACTAACAGGCGCACGGTCAATCTCCATGCCTCGGAAAGCACGTTAAGCCATTTCATCGTTAGTCATTTGCAGACAGGGGCGCCGATTCCGTGGGTGCTTGGGGGCCCGAGCACCCCTGAGAATAGACGTCAAGAAACATATCAGTAATCGACTTTTAGGGATGGGCGTTTTTTCATTACCCGACGACCCATTTAGGGAAGTGGTTTGGAGCGCCGATTGAGACGCAATAGTCACGGGTTCGAATCCCGCACCAACACAAATGTTTGTTGATAGAACAGATCTAATGTTTGTTGGTGTTGGATCTGGGTCTTCGTGTTGCCTTCGTTGTAGGAACAAACCAGGTGGTTTCCATAGTAAATGGGAAAACCTTAGTTTGTTACCAGGACAATGTATGTGATGTCTTAAATTATTATTTATTAACGGTGCAGGCAACGGATGCCAGTTACTGTTACCTGTATCCGTTATCAAAATTTCAATCAGTGTGCATTTCTCTTTTCACACTTCGCCAATTTTTCGAGTCATCAAATGAGCATGAGAACCCATGACGTTTTCTAAAAGCCGGCGCCCATATTTGTAGACCTCTGACAGTCGTTATGGAAAGTCAGCAGCCAGAAAATCTAACATCAGTCTTGCCAAAGCATTTCGTGATACCCAATTACTGGATTGTGGGGGTCAGATAGGTGGTCGGTTCCATATAAAACTGATATCCCACTGCATCTGTTTCGACTGGAAGCTAACGTCAATATAGTTAGTAACGGCTAGGCAGATTGATTGTCTACAGTGCTATAAGTTTTGTTGCTATCCTGAACAAAAATCAAGCAATTTGAACTTAAACTGGCCTAAATAATAAATAATATTTGTGTCTGTGAATACTTCAGTATCTTCAAAGTTAAAACAAAATTTATACAATACTTTTATTATTATACATTTATTTACCTCAGCACCGAGGTAATGGACCTTTGGAGGGCGTACGATGAGCCGAAACCAACTCGCAGAGGACTTTTTAGACGCTTTTAATGGAACGTGGTACCAATTATTATTATTACTAGCTTCTACCAGCGGCTTCGCCCGCGTGAAAGTAGGTTTCTCCATACAAACTTTGGACACCAGTTTCATCCCCCTAAGAGGTGAATTTTGGGAAATCCTCTCTTAGTGCTCACTTATGTCATAAAAGGAAACCTAGTGCAAAATTTCATGCTCCTAGTCCCAGTAGTTTCGGCTGTGCGTTGATATGTCAGTCAGTCTGTTTCTCCTTTTAAATAAATAGATAAAAAAACGAAATTATAGCACATATTAGATTCTGTGTGATTTTACACCTTATTTCACAAATAAGAGCAGTGTTGGTCTAGTGTTAACGCCCCCGACTTACGAGTTATAGGTCGCGGGTTCAAACCCAACCAGGCGCATTACTTTGTGTAGTTTATTTCATCGTCATTGCTCTCAAAACGGTGAAGGAAAACATTGTAAGGAAACTGACATGTAAAAAAACTTTGAAGGCATGTAACATCCACTAAACCGCACAAAGTACGCGTGGTGATTACGGCTGATTCCTTCTCTTTGAGAAGGCCTGAGTCTCAGCACGAACATTATAAGGCTGATTATGCTTATAATGTTTATTACTTTATCCACAGCTTGAAAGCTTTATATCCTCCTTATCCTAGATTACTAGCACGTAAAATACCGAAACCAAAACACCAACGGTACATACAACACACACACAAACTGACAAGTCACAAACTCTTAATTAAATGCCCGAACAACCCACAAGAGATAACCAAGTGCAGCGAATTCTATTCTCAGTAACAATGCTGCGGAACCTCTGTACCCAGAACAAGTCACAACTCGGCGGTAAGTTAACAACTTGTTGTGGCAAGTACAGTGAAGTGGATTGTCCCGACTGACCGAACATCATTTTATTGTTCGGACAACTTTGCTTTTACTGAGCAAAGTGAAAAAGTTATCTGCAATTCTGATAATTGCAGTAACGTACTAAAAATCTTTGGGAGCATGATTGCCAAGTCACAAATTATCTCTGATAATAAAATATCATCATCATTTTAGCCAATAGACGTCAACTGCTGGACGTAAGCCTCCCCCAAATGTCGCCACAGTGAACGGTCCTGTACGTCTTGCATCCATCGGATTCCCGCAACCTTCACCAGGTCATCGATCCACCTTGTAGGGGGGCTTCCAACACTGCGTCTTTCGGTAAGCGGTTGCCACTCCGGAACCTTTCGGCCCTTAACGGCCATCTGTTCTGTGAGCAATGTGCCCTGGCTATTGCCACACCAATAAAATATATGTTAAATAAAGCCGAATAAAATTGTTTGTAAATAAAGATTTACTGTCTTCAAGTATTTTGTTGAACGAAAATAATTATCAGGTAGTTTGTTGACGGACAGAGAAAGGTATGTTGGCAACATTAAAATTAGTTTTAAAATGACAACATTGTGCAACCAATATGATGTTGTGTATCCGGCTCGAAGGACCATGTTTGCGGCACAATTATAAAAAAGGCAAAAGGTATTATTTAATTGTGTCGCAAACAAGGTATCTAGAATACTCAACTTGGCTTGACGTAAGTTCTCACAACTGTTGATGGCAAACGTTTTGTCAGCTTTAAGTAGTTGATTGTGATCGGTGAAATAACAATATTGATGGTTGTGAACTAATCTAGTACAAAAAGACATTGACGAACGCCCATTTACTTTTTATTTTATTCTGAAAGGCAGGTCTGAAAACAGTTTCTGGTAAAGAATTAACAAAAAAAAAAGTAGTAAGCAGTTCACAATTTGAACAGCAAAATTGTTTTATCAGAATGAGCTGCATGTCAGATCTTCAACAACAGACAAAATGAAAAACAAACAGTCTCTTTCCAATAATCTAATTTTTGGTGGTGATAATTCAAACCTCTGATGACTTCCAGTTTTTCCGTTGAGTAGGTACTCACTAGTAATCTGCTAAAAGCAAACTTGATTTCAAACCGAAACTCAACACCAAATCCTTAAATCCAAGTACTGCGGCCCAATATTCAAATGAAGTAAATATTCATTGTACTAACGCACGTCAATTGACGTCCGCATTCAAATTCAATCAAACATGAACGTTAATCACCATTGATTTGTATCAAATTGATGCCACTATTGAATGATGACTCTACTCCACGAATTGCTATCAAAATTGAACGTTAATTCAAACGATTTCTGTTTGTTTAATTTGCTTGTTCTCAGAAATGGTTTTAACAAATCAATGGGCAATATGTGATTGTTTGAAACCAGTGAACTTATATTCATTTTTAATTATATTTTTATTCATACGATCTGAAATTGTTTTTTTTTTCTACATTTAATTATATATTGAGAGCGCGATGGCCCAATGTTAACTAGCTCCGGAAAATTTGTAGGTAAAAGATTCAAACCCACCCAGGCACATTACTTTGTGTAATTTATTTCATCATCACTACTCTCAAAACAGTGAAGGAAAACATCGTGAGGAAACCGACCGATGACCTAGAACCAAAAATTCGAAGACATGTGACATCCACCAATACGAACTAGGCCTACGTGATGGATTAGGGCTTATTCCTTCTCCAAGATAGGTGGCCTTAATCAGAGTGGGAACATAATTTTTACGGGCTTCGACTTTGACTTTGCATCAGCAATAACCAATATTCACACGGACAAAGCCGTAAAGTATAAAAAAAACATGATAATTATGAGTTTATTTCAACTCATTGGCCGTCAAAAAATGTACCCATATCGTTATCAATGAGAAAAGTGCCCAGTAAATGTTTAAATAGGTATTATACTTTTAATACGGAGCATAATATATCATCCTTTTATATACCCATGCTTTATTATGCCTAGACTTCACACAAAATATGAGGGCAGGCTTCCATTCTAACCGAATTCCTGTACCTAGGTATATTACTTGAAGAACTACTTTATTCTGACCTCTCCAAATCATCTTAATATCTACGTAAATACGTTTTTTATTTACCTCAATCATGTCTATATCCAGTCTTCAATATTTGATGACCTTTTCACGCTTTATGGAGTACATCATCCCTCCAGCATTATTAACATACTCGTTGATACGAATATGCAAATCGGCTCACGCAGTCGGGAAACCTGAAATGCCAGAGATCTTGAGAAGTGGGTATAAGCTCTTATCGGTTGGTATGAATTTTATGGGTTAATGTGAGAATATTTTTGTAGATGATTGATTGATGAATACCACATGGCAAAAATATTATCATCATCATCATCTTCCTGCCCTTGTTTCGTGTTATTTGGAGTTGTCGCAACATTTTTTTTATTCTATGTTGTCCTGTTACCCGTCATGCTATCAATTACTCCTTTTTCTTTTATATCACTCTTCACACAATCTATCCATCTTTTCTTTGGCCTCCCCTCCCTGTCCATCCATCCACATGTATACTCATAACTCTTTTAGTAACATGCGTTTCACCCATCCCTTAAATTCACGAACCAAATACTGACTAGCTTTTAGTAGTACCCTAATAATTATTGTAGCTAACATAACCTCTAATTGTGTTAAAACTTTCCTCACAGACGTTCTAGGCGATGTTCTAACTGAATTGTACTTAGATTTAATGAACAGATAAACAAAAACGAACGATCGAACGACTAAAAATTTTATTGAAAACATCAAATACTCCAAAAAGGAGGAGATCCTCAATTCTGTTGTTTTTTTTTTATGTTTGAGAAATCTGTCATCGATGAACCTATTTGAAAAACCTTTTAAGGGTTCTGTACGTGAAAGCTGCCAACGGGGCCTTATTACTAAACTTTCGCTGTTCGTCCGTCCGTCTGTTTGTCTGATCGTCCGTTTGTCAGCGGGCTGTATCACATAAACCGTAAGAGGTAAAGTTGAAAAGCACTTGGCCAGTTTTTTTTTATTAATAATAATAACACCATCGCCGTATCTACGTTGACATCGTGGTGGGGTTTGCGTGGTCCAATAAACCCTGAAGTGCGTTTTTTAATTAAAGATAATGATTTGACAATTCGAATATTACATGTTTTTCCATTTCATAAATAGTGATGTACCTCAACCGATATTGAACCAAAAACCGAAAATATTCGTAAAAATTATTTCGTCCTATTGTTATTATGTATTTAAAATTTAATTTAGGCCCCGGTTTCTTTAGAGGACAAAGTTCGACATTTTCTTCATTCTCCTTTAATACTCTGTGTGTTTGATTGATATCCCGAGGATTTCTGCAGCCTTTTCCACACATTCTTTTTTGGTTGGTATACCAAGTGGATCTTCTTTAGATTTCTCTGATAGCACATATCAGTGCATATTGGTGATCATAAAAGCTTCTCTGTTGTATAGTAAAGGGTTTAGTTTTATGTCTTTTTTTAGGTGACAAAAAATCTTCACCGCGACTTCGTGATGAAGTAGATGGCTGAGCTTCTACTTCCATCTCGTAAATAAAAATGTAGAAAAAATTGGATTCATTTGAAAAAATCAACTATATGAAACTTAACAAATTAACAAATAACAATAGAATAAACTCAACAATAATACCAACAACGCTTATGAAACACGGAACTACAATTATTTTAATTTTCAATTCATATTAGACTAAAAAAACACTACTGTATTACGTTACGTCCTACTTTCCTTAAAGGTTCTTTTGTTAAAAAAACCGGTATGATAAATCGAATTTAGATACATCACTTTTATCAAAAAGCAGGCAACATATTTCTGGATTTTGACATTTGCACTTGTCAAATCACTATCTTTAATTAAAAAACGCACTTTAGGTCTGTATTGGTAGCATTTGCTATGGTGTAACATGCCTAAGGTGAGGGGCCAGACTAAGAGAGATACAAACCGCAGGGCAGTTTTGTGGCAAACTGTTGGGCATTAGCGACCCCACGGACCCGATCTACTGGGAGAATTCTTGTTCTTCATCTCCGGCTTGCCTTTATTGACCGACCGTAGTGAATACTGACGAGGAACAGAGCTGCAGCTTCTCTCTTGCCTTTATTGGCTGGCTTGAGTGGAGATTCACTAAAGAAAACGTGCTCGGGAGAAAGATGTATAATCCAGTAAGGTGCTGGTAGGAATCTTGACCGTTCTTCCAGGATTGTCCTAATAACCGTGGTATACCTCTCCACTCCTCAAGCACCGCAGGATATACTGCCTCCTTGTTGCTACCTCA
This sequence comes from Mythimna pallens, assembly GCA_961205895.1. NCBI lineage: Eukaryota > Metazoa > Arthropoda > Insecta > Lepidoptera > Noctuidae > Mythimna > Mythimna pallens. The sequence continues at coordinate 16,030,843 of OY540834.1, forward strand.
CTTTGTGCTACGGCCGTATTTGGGGGCCCATTTATTGAGTGTGCAAGTCACCCCCTGCATTATTATCGATTGATATTAATAACATTCTTCAGGCAGGGGCCATAGTCTTAACATAGATCCATGTTACCAGTCCACTTAAGACTCCAAAAACATAGCCCTATTAATCTTTGTTTTCCATGTAGCAATAGCTTTTTAACTACCGAGGGTTGTCCTTGAGTGCACTAGCATAGCGCGTACAGGGATAGCGATCACGACCCATTGTAATCCTGTAAAGGGCCTCTGCGAGTTGGTTTCGGCTCCTCGAACGCCTTCCGAAAGTCCAGGACCTCAGGGTCTTGAGATAATAAACAAATAATAATAAATTTTATTCAATTAATGTTTTAAAAAAAATAACATTAAGCCTACAGTAACAAGGTTTCCTATACAATTACAGCACTTAAAAATATACTAAAACTAAAATATTATTAAAGGTGTAATTAATCGTAATTCGGAATAGCAATGTTTGATAGTGGACCGCCCGATCTAGGTTAATTTAAACCTTTGTTTGTTTCAGGCCATCACTTTGCAGTCCAGTTTCATTGCGACAGTAAAATTTAAAGTTACAATAAAAAATTATATTCTATTTAATATATATATAAATAAATAATTACGAAAATAAGCTTCTAGTACATTAATACCTAAAACTATGTCTATATAAATATGTGTGTACTTCCAAATTGGACTAATCTGGAAGTAGATTTAGCCACTATGTAAATTTTTATTTATTTTTTAATCGGTAAGTTCCACTTGATGAAATGAAACTGTCAAAGTCGACCAGAGATAACACTACGGATCTCCACAAACACTCAGATATCTCGATTAAGACAGTCTAGAATCAAATTTAAATCAATTGTGCTGCGAAAATAGTAACAACATAACTAAACTAATAGTCTAATGATGAAGTCGGTAAGTAGCCGAGTGAAGTCAGTAATAAAACAATGTATCATAGTTATGTTTCGGCTTAGTGAAATTGTGACAAGATGCACTCTGGCTACCTGCCAAGGCTGTGGGATTATTCGAAGAAGTTACTGTGGCCCTCGCGGGTTTTAGTCAGTAAAAGTTTGATATTTCCTCTCTCTCCACCCAGAGTGGGAGAAATCGTTTGATAATTATCCAGAATAAAAAAGTTGCACTCTGCCTATATCTATCTATATTTCTAGCCAGAGCCATCTAGTTTTAATCAAATTATCTATATTCTTTAGGTACCTGAGTATGTAACCTGACCACAATGTAGGTTTGGTTGTAGGGTACCTACGTATCATCATCATCATCATCATCTTCCTGCCCTTGTCCCGTGTTATTTGGGGTCGGCGCAACACGTTTTCTCCTTCCATTCTGCCCTGTCAGTCGTCATACTATCACTAACTTACCTTTCTTTCATATCACTCTTCACACAATCCATCCATCTTTTCTTTGGTCTCCTTCTCCCTCTCCATCCATCCACATGTAAACTCATAACTCTTTTAGTAACATGCGTTTCATCCCTCCTCTTCACATGACCATACCGAGTCAAACGATTCCCTTTCAACTTTTCAGTCACTGGCGCCACTTTCAAACTTCCCCTAATATACTCATTTCTCATTTTATCCATTCTCGTCACACCACACATCCATCTTAACATTCTCATCTCCGCTACGTGCAATCTTTTTTCATCCATCTTTTTCACAGCCCAACAGTCTGATTCATACAGTATGACAGGCCTTATCACGGACTTATAGATTTTACCCTTCAACTTGAGGGGCATCCGTGGGTTACAAGTTGTTCCCGTGACCTGTCGCCATTTCATCCATCCTGCGTTGATCCGATGTGTTACGTCCCGGTCTACCTCACCATCCCCTTGGACGAGTGACCCGAGGTACCGAAAGTCGGAGCAGATCGGTATGGGCGTTCCAGCAAGAGCTAAAGGCACTGGATTGGAGAGACCGCCGAAATCGCAGAACAAGTATTCCGTTTTGGTTTTACTCAATTTCAGGCCAACAATCTCCAGTCTGTGCCACCACACCTCCAATCTGTTCTGGACCTCTAGGCCACTTTCGACAACCAACACGATTTCATCGGCAAACAGCATACACCAGGGAGCCTCTTCCTGAATGTCCGACGTCAGAGCATCCATTATCATCAGGAAGAGGTAAGGACTGAGAGCCAACCCTTGATGTAAGCCGGCAGCCATGTTGAAGCTGCCAGTGGTGCCCACTGAAGACTGGACTTGGGTACTGCATCGACTGTACATCGCTCGGATCAACTGCAAATATTTCCCAGGCACACCTTTCTCCTTAAGGGCCCACCACAGAACCTTACAAGGTACCCGGTCGTATGCCTTTTCGAGGTCAATGTGGATGGTCACCTCTGTATTTCTCGCACAGCTGGTGTATAGTGAAAATGGCATCCGTTGTACTGCGAGCAGGCATAAAACCGAATTGGTATGTGACATTAGCTTTATTCCTCTATAATTGTTGCACTCAAGCATATCACCTTTGTTTTTAAAAATCGGCATCAAAGAGCTATTGCACCACTCACCAGGTATGGCTTCTTCCAGCAACAACTTACTGAAGAACAAAGCTAACCACGTCCATCCATCCACTCGCAATAACTTCCACACTTCAACTGGTATTCCATCTGGACCAATGGCTTTACCATTCTTCATTCCATTTACTGCTATTCTGACTTAATCCATACTAACCATTCTCACTAATCCCACATTCACTGGTTTATTCTCTAACACCCCACTTCAATTATTTTCCTCATTCATCAATCTTTCAAAATATTCCTTCCACCTCTTTCTAATTTTTTCATCATCCGATAGAACCATTCCAGTTTCATCTCTTATAAATCTTACATGACAAACATCCCTCGCCTTTCTCTCTCTTATTCTAGTAAGCCGATATAGCTCTTTTTAGCCTGCAAGAACTGTCCAGTGCATCATATAGATTGTCCTGGGCTTTTGATTTTGCTATTGGCACGGCTTTTTGGCTTTCTTCTCTAAAACTTCATACTCACTCTTTTTTTCTGCTTTTAAACTAGCGTTTCCCGGCTCTATGCGCTGCCATTCCTTGAATTTTCTCTTCTTTTCTTTCAATATACACAACTTCTGTCGCTCACCACAGTGTATCCCTATCTATTATGCCCTTTCCTCTCGTCTCTCCCAAAATATCTTTCACAGCTTGCCTGATACACTCAGCCATCTCATTCCAGCTTTCATTTATACTTCGATCATTCATATCTCCCATCTCTATTATTCTGTCCACCACTCGCTCCCTGAACTTCTTCGCACAATCATTCCTCTCTAACATATGCCATTTTATTTTTGGGGGAGGACGCTCTTTGTATTTGGTAGACAGTATTTTAACCACTGATGTTAAAACCAGGAGTCTGTGTTGTGAGACTAGGTCTTCTCCTGGCAGTACTTTGCAGTCTTTGACGTGCTTTAAGTGGTTGCGCCGAACTATAAAGTAGTCAATTTGGGTCTTATGATTATTACTTTTGTACGTGATCATGTGTTCTTCTCTTTTTTGGAACCACGGAATGGCTACTGCCAGGTCAAATGCAGTAGCGGATTGCAGCAGGGTCTCTCCTTCACTGTTCGGACTACCGAATCCCCATCCCGCATGTGCTCTTTCATAAACACCTTTCATTCTTCCCACATGTTCATTAAAATCACCTCCAACTATCAAATTGTTCATGAACAGGGATGTTCATTAAAGCTGTATCAAAATCCTCCCAAAACTTCTCCTTCACCGTTTCATCACATCCTACTTGTGGTGCATACACACTAACTATATTCAACATCACATTCTCTAACATAACTTTCACAACTATAAATCTATCACTAATCCTTTGTACTTCCATCACGCTTTCTTTCAATTTACTGTCTAACACTATTCCTACGCCATTTCTTTTTCCATCACTTCCACAGTATTAGAAATTATATCCCTCACCAATTTCTCTCGCTTTTGTTCCTCTCCTTTTAGTTTCTTGCAAGCATGCTATATTTATCCGTCTTCTTTTCAATACATTCGCGAACTTTCTGGCCCTGCCAGTCATAGTCCCAACATTCCAACGGCATGCATACATACCTCAATCTCATTTCCCGAGCTAGCTTCTTACGTTGCCCCCGCACGGGATGGTGCAACAACCCTAGTCCATTTCCCACAGGAGCCGGGTGCTGCCCCTGCGCGTCGCCTGTGGAGTACGCCCTAACCCTATCGCGCATTCTATTAAGACCGAACATGTTGCAAAGGGCTTTGACTAGCTTTTTTTTAAAATCGGCCGCCAGCCTGACACCAACCCTCCTTGGGAATGCTTTTGTTGGTAGTTTACCCGCCACCACGGGGTGACCTAAGGTGCTGTAGTATGCACAGAATCTAAATATCCCTTAGTCGCCTCTTACGACACCCATGGGAAGATATGGGGTAGTGCTATTCTTTACGTCCAACACCATACAGTACCGTACAGTACATACAGTACAGTACAGTATAATAATGAAAAATAACTTTAATTTCGGATAGAAACAAAACCAAAAACATACTTCCTAAAATTAAAATTGACGGCGCTTTTGTGTTTAGTTTTCAAAAGATATCAGAGCTGACGCTAGTTACTTAGAATGGTGCTATTGGTTTAGAGTGACGTGTGTCACGTGACTGGCCACGACACTCTGACGCAACACTGAGTGCTGGTGGGATGTGATTAAATGAGCCCCGGTCGGTGACACTTGTGTCCACTACGCGTTCAGTGGAGTGTATTAATTGTGTTGCCTATTTCGTAGTAATGATTATTATGTGGTAGTTTATCCACGTTGATTATTTTATGAGAAATAAAATTATGCTTATAGTGAGGTGCTAACATTAAGTGATTTGATTTGTATCGCATCTGGAATCGCCTTTCGAGGTTACAGATCCGATTAACATTGCTGATGGGGCTCAAAAGTCTTTAAACTGATTTTGCACACAAATCGGCCGTATTTTTAGTAAAAAGATTTTATTATTTTGAGTTGACTGATTTCATAAAGATTTAAAAACTTAGCTGAAAAATGATATAGCTTACCTTGCTGATTTGTCTTAGGTAGCTATCGCAAAGCTCCAAGGAAGGTAGGATTCGATTGCAGCTGTCTGTTTGTGTGTATTTATTACTTAAGTTTGTTCCGTTGTTTCTTCTCAGAGTAGTCAGCTAAGAAACACCAGCCTCATTTAGCTTAAATTGACGAAAAAATTGACGTTTTTAACAAATTAGCAAAAAAAAAAAAAAACATTTTCTAATTTTCCATTGCATTGCCTGAACTACTGAGCCAATTTTGATGAATGAAGTGTCAATATTTTTTAATATACTCCAAGTGACATAAGCTATATTTTTGTATTTTTCCATAGCCGGTTTTTCAAGGTAGTTGTGTTTTGTTTTTTGTTATTTTTTAATAAAATTTAATTATATCTCCACTAATGGCATTCTTATACCTATTTGGTAGTCGGTCTTGAATAGAGTCGAGCATTTTAATAGTTTTTGTTGCTTTCTTACGTAACATTACTAGTTTGTCTTGCACATAACATGTTTTGGTTAGCAGCAAAATGAGAATTTATTAAAAAACCAAAACCTGTCGTTTGTGAATTTTAATTACCAAAAATATTCCTTTGTTTAAACAAAGTAATATTTTTAATAGCAATGTTTTTTTGGTGGTGTTTTTTGTTTCTTTATCTTGGGACTTCCTTTGGGAATTACTTGATCTTTTTATGTGATAAAGTCAATAAAACCCATGTAACACCGAGCGTTTTCTAGGCCTACATTTTCTAGACTTCATTGTAGATCTTATTTTTAATATAATTACAGACTACTATATGAAGACTAGTATATATATGAAGAACTTCTTATTTAAGTTCTTGTATAAATTTCCTACAAATAGAACTAGTAATATATTTTATAATCTATGCGGACTTGGTGTTTAACCGAATAGCGCGAAATCACGCGCGAACGCGCGTTGGCTTGGGGTTTAATGGTTCTCTCGCTGTTACAAATATTTATTTCTTAATTTTGTCTATTACCTCAGTTAATATAAGTTACCTCAGTTAATAGAAGTGATAATAAGTTTTTGATTATGTATGTATGTTTGTTACTACGTCACGCCAAAAAAAACGGTCTTGAAACGTTGAAACTCGCTACACGGGTAGACCATGTCCTGGAATATATTTTTCTTTTTGGTTTCCGCACCTCTAAAGGAAAAAACGGAACCCTTATAGAATCACTTTGTTTTCTGTCTGTCAAGATCCTTTATCTTAGGAATGCGTGGAGGTATCGAGTTGAAATTAAAACCATATACTCAGGTCTGTGGTCTCTTGAAATTGTCAAACTTCTAAGTTAACGAATAAAAAAGATACGGCCGTTTATGTCGCAAAAAACGTATATTTTGACACTCAAAGAAATAAAAAATCATAGGGCACTTCCCGTTGATCCAGAAACTTGAAATTTGGCATACAGCAGGGTCTTATAGCACAAGTATAGGAATAAATCTGAAAACAGTAAATTTGTTGTTACCTTTGTTACAAAAAAAACATTTTTGTAATTCGAAAAATCCTCGAGACTCCATATTTACATAGGTCAGTTTGTATGGAACCCTCAGTGCGCAAGTCCGACTCGCATTGCCCAGTTTCTTTTTCTAGCCATTATTGTACCACTGCTTAGCAAAAGACTCCCCATAATCTTTGGGCAAATCACGTCAACCGCATGCAAAGTGCCAGCTGGGCAAGTGTCGCTACGAATTAGGTTCCTGCAGAAGGAAAGCACCATCGAGGGCGACCTAGAAAGAAATGGCGAGATGATCTGGACGCGTACCGTGAGGACTGGTGGAATGTCTGGAACAGCGAATAAAATACTTTTTATCCCGGAATTATTTTCTTGAGATAATTCCGGGATAAATAAATATTGGAGTTAGGAGAAAAGAGACACGTTACTGAATTGAAATCACACTAAAAGTAAGCTTTGAACTCGAAGAGGATTCAAGAGATGGAGGGATAATTTCAGGCACTGCATATAATCATACTCGATATATACTCGAGTATATACTCCAGGAGGTAGCGGTGTATGTATCTTGTTGCAAAATCATTTCGAGTATAAAGAAATTTGTGATATTAGTAATATGTCTGTTGAGTATTGTATAGAATTACCTGATGAGAATGTAATTATAGTTATAATTTATTGGAATAGAAGAGAGGAGGAAGTATTTACTCGCTTATTAAAAGAAATGTTGTATTATATTTATACAAATTATTCAATTATTTTTATTATTTTATTATTGGTAGTATATTTAAATATAAATATCTTAGATAGCTGTTTAAAACTAACTTGTTCTTGGATCTAATGTTGGTACATAAATTCATACAACATAACACGTATCTCACAAAGTACCTCGACATGTTTAAACCTAATTTTTACAAATTTTAATAATGGATATTATTATACCACCGTAGAAGAATTAGGGTTTTTAGACCACCGTGCATCCATCTTTTACACGAAATTACCTAGCAATAGCAATAAAAAACCACACTGGTTCGTGAAAAAAATAATTATATTATATACCTATATAATTCCCTGGACCTGCTACCTCTATCAGTACGCAGTGACCCCACAAATGAAACAAAAAAACTAATTTACCGCCTTTATAAAAACTTCTGTAACAAACTCTTACGCAACCTTAAAATTGAATACGACAGTCGACAAATTCAGGAAAATAAGCAGAACTCTAAAAAGCTACGGAAAGTTTTAAAATCAGTATACGACCCTAGTGCCCGAAAGTGCAATACGTCCAACTTACTGTCAAGTTCACTGGACCCTGTCGAGTCTCTCAACAAGTGTAACTTCTACTTCACTTCTGTAGGCAAAAACCTGGCTGACACCATATTGACAAGATTATCAGAAACTCAGACGTCCATCACTAGCAAGTACTCATCACCAACATCATCACCGTTCTCCTTCTTCCAACACCCTACTGATGAAACCGAAGTCACTAACTTCATCAATCAGTTGAAAAATGATAGCTTCCTAGATCCTGACAAAATTGGCGTAATACTTTTAAATAAAATTCTAACTCTGATTATAACACCTCTAACCCACCTGATTAACCTCAGCCTAGAAACAGGAGAATTCCCTGAACAATGGAAAGTGGCAGCAGTAAGCCCAATACACAAAAGTGGCCCTAATGATAAACCTGAAAATTATAGACCAATAGCCCTTAGCATTCTATCTAAAATTCTAGAAAAAGTTGTAAACACCCGATTAGTAAATTTCCTTGAAAAGCACAATCTAATATCAGAGTTACAATTCGGTTTTAGAAAAGGCAAATCTACAGAAGACGCGGCTTTACTACTAACTAACTCCATATCTTCAATCATAGAAAAGGGTGACCGTTGCGTGGCGGTCTTGTTAGACCTAGCTAAAGCATTCGACACAATCTCAATAGATCTTCTTCTTAAAAAACTAGATTCAGTTGGAATAAAAGGAAAACCGCTTGAGTGGTTTCACAGCTATCTGACAAATCGCCGACAATACGTCAAATTGGACGACCACTTAAGTGAACAACTCCCTATAAATTTTGGAGTTCCGCAGGGTAGTTTGCTGGGCCCAACACTATTTATTATCTATATGAACGACATATTAAACCTCAAACTAAAAATGTAGAACTAATTTCTTACGCAGACGATACTGTTATCATAATCTATGGTAGAAACTGGGAACAGATCTACTACTACTACCTTGCGGAAGAAGGATTAGCCACAATTGCAGAAACTCTCAACCACAATTTACTAACACTCAACACAAAGAAAACCAAACACATCCCATTTTACAAAACACTCACACGAAGACTGTACATGCGACTATATTGACCGAACTCAGTCAATTTCGTTATTTGGTTCTACTAATTGACGAGAATCTATCGTTTAAAGCCCACATAAAACACCTGTCTGGTCGAGTAAGGAAACTTATATACATAATAAAGAAATTGAGAGACCGCACCCCAATAGACGTAATGCGAACGGTTTATTTTTCTATATGCCAGACTATTATACAATATGGCATATATCTATCTGGGGTGGAGCTGGGAAGACTACAATACTTGAGCTCGAAAGGGCCCAGAGAGCTGTTATAAAGAGTCTACTAAAAAAAACATTTTTCTTCCCTACAGATTCCTTTTACAGTGAATTTCCATGTTCGTTTTACGTGTTCGTCAATTGTACATTCTCAATGCATTTCTTCGTACTCATAAAATCATAAAGCTCCGACCAGACTATCGCTCATTAACTTCCAAACGTGTCTTTCATATACCGCTGGAACGAACAACCTCTCCTCTAGCTAGACGATGCCCGCACACCTACACACCTTCGTTTATAAAAAGGTCACTAGTAGTTTACCCTGCGATACGAAAACACTTACCCTCTCAATGTGTAAAAAAAACTGTCAAAAAATGGCTTTTAGGACTTACTTATAATGATTCAGAAAACCTTTTCACGTCATTTAATTCACACTCGGAATCCCATCACAGACACTAACACCTACACACCACATTCAAACCTACATACCACACTCGCACCTACACACCACACATTACACCTTCACACTACACTCACACCTACTCACCACACATTACACCTTCACACTACACTCACACCTACTCACCACACTCACACAGCCACACCTTAGTTTTAACTTAATTTTTACTAAAACTTTGTAAGTTCTGTGCAAGGTTCAGCACAATTTTATTTTTAATTTTTATTTTTTCAAATTTTTAGGTTTTAGTTTTTAAGTTACTTTGATCTCCTTTTCATCATCATCATCATCATTTCAGCCAAAAGACGTCCACTGCTGGACATAGGCCTCCCCCAAGCGTCGCCACAATGACCGATCCTGTGCTTCTCGCATCCACCGCACTCCCGCGACCCTCACCAGGTCGTCGGTCCACCTTGTAGGAGGCCTTCCAACGCTGCGTCTTCCGGTGCGCGGTCGCCACTCTAGAACCTTTCGGCCCCATCGGCCATCCGTTCTACGAGCAATGTGCCCTGCCCACTGCCACTTAAGTTTGGTGATTCTTCGGGCTATGTCGGCGACCTTGGTTCTCCTGCGGATATCTTCATTCTTTATGCGATCACGCAAGGAAACTCCGAGCATAGCCCTTTCCATTGCTCTTTGGGTGACTGTAAGCCTTCTAATGAGGCCCATTGTAAGCGACCATGTTTCAGAGCCATATGTCATCACTGGCAACACGCACTGGTCATAGACTTTCGTCTTGAGACGCTGTGGTATGTTGGACGAGAAGATACCGCGCAGCTTCCCGAACGCTGCCCAGCCGAGTCGGATTCGACGATTGACCTCTTTCTCAAAGTTAGACCAACCCAACTGGATTGTCTGTCCCAGGTAAACGTAATCGTCTACAACTTCGAGTGCAGAGCCTCCGATCTTGATCGGAGTGGGTGCTACATGGTTATTTACCATGACTTTGGTTTTATCCATGTTCATTTTAAGACCCACTCTTTTGGAAGCTCTACTAAGGTCATCGAGCATTGTACTGAGCTCCTCCGTAGTTTCAGCCATGACTACTATATCATCGGCAAACCGAAGGTGAGTGATGTACTCGCCATTGACATTAATGCCTAGTCCACTCCAGTCCAGAACCTTGAAGACATCCTCCATTGCGATCTCCTTTTAACTTGTTTTAATTTTAGATTTTATTTTTTTATATTCTTTTTATGCACATTTTGTTATATTCTCAAATGGCAAAAGTCAATTTTATTTTTACTATATTCAACTCCGGTCCCCAAGATACAGGCGCCGCCTGGGGACCACCGTATACTACACAATTGAAGCCCACAACTAGTTACAAACCTATTGATATATTAAGATTATTTAATTTAAGGTACCGTTTGTAACAATGATTCAATAAAAAATATTATTATTATGATCTTTTTTCACGAACCAGTGAATACACAAAATGTTGAAAAGTTTAAACTGTTGATCCTTATGAAGTAAATAAAAAAATAAAAAGAGTTTTAGAGTAGACGAACTTCCCCCATTTCTACTTAACCAATGTGCAGATGAACTATCCCTACCATTTTGTAAACTATTTAAGCAATTGTTTGATGAGAAAAGTTTTCCCAATCAACTTAAAAACGCACTTATAAAACCCATACACAAGAAAACATCGAAAACTGACCCTAGTAACTATCGCCCAATCGAGTTGTTACCAACTGCGTCTAAAATCTTTGAAAAGGCTACGTGCCACCGTGTATACCTACTCTTTGTGTGAAAAAAAAATATATTTGACGACTGCCAGAACGGCTTCCGAAAAAATAGATCTACAACGTTAGCAGTCTACAAATACGTACAAGAGTACGCTCTATCTGTTAATAACTCGTTCCAGGAAACTCGTAACAACTTTAGATTGATATTGAGTTATGGCTGCCGTTTTTAAATGAAACTGCTTTAAATAGGAATACCATCAGGAATACTATCTAAAAAGCCTCTTTCAAAAGTTTTGCGCTTTATTCTGGTAATAAAACGTAAAGCTAGGCTTTTAATTTCAAACCATTTTTTGTAGCAAGCTTTTAATACGCATTAAAGTATTAATCAAAACATTTCAAAGAGTTCAAACGCTAAAGGGTTAATAACAAAATATATGCCGTAGACATGCCCCTTGATATGTCTAAAGCCTATGATAAAGTGCAATTTAAAATATTATTAGATAAGCTATATTGGGATAGGACTACGAGGAAAGCTCATAATTGGTTTGCATCATACCTAAAGGATAGGGTACAATTAGTAGAAATTGAATATTTCGATAAAAACACATATGAAATAATAAAAATAAGATCTGACAGAAAAGCAGGGAGTGCTATATATAGCACTCCCTGCTTTTAAATAGATAATAGATATTTTTATATTGATTATTATTCCTTATCTATATTAATGACCCTCCTTAAATTATAAAAAGCCCATGTGTGCCATGTTTGTGTGTGTGTCTTATTATTGTACTGACATCATGCCAGAATGATGACAATATAAACGACAAATTAAATTCCCTTCTCTCTACAACTGAAAACTGGATGAGTAATAGTAGTAGAAATCAACTTCTCAAAAACAAAATTAATTACTTTTCATCCCCATCAAAAACCACCATTAAAATTAAATTTTATATATAATAATACAAAATTAGATCAAGTAAACGAGTTTCCTCTCTTCCGTTTGTCTATAGACACCCATGTAAACTGTAAATCCCATATATAGAAAATAAGAGCAAAACTATCAAAATTTTCATACGCCCTTCGCCAAATTAAAACAGTTGTTGAACAAACAGACAGTTGCAAACCACACTTCTCAAAACACAAAATACTCATACATCCCTGTTTATACATCTTAGTTATGTAAATTTGTCATAAAACACCCAGATTTCTATACAAATTGATATACTCAACCAGTCCTTTAGTAATGTCAACTAAAATTTATAACAATCTGCCAAATGAAATAAGAAAAGTAAGAAAAACAAATATATTTTTATTTACATATATTATAATTATTAATAAATTTAAAGAATTTCTGTAATCTAAGTCATACTGCTCGGTAAAGGAATTTTTTGATGATAAATCGATCGGAAAATATTTTTTTTTCTATACTATTATTCTCCAAAGATTCTGCAAAGACATTTATTAAATATATTTAATATAATATAGTATGAAAAATAGAAAATTTAATCAAATATAATCTCAGATCAATAATAAAATAATTTAATAATAATGACGATGAAAAATAAATAAAATTACCTGACATAATTTATCAATACTGAGACTCGGACATAATAATAATAAATATACATAATTGATTTAAATGAATGTATAATTTAATAATGATGACGATAAAAGTAAATAAAAACACCTGACAAAATTTACCTAACCTAATTACACAAAACATAATAATAATATACATACATAAATTAATTTCAATAATAAAAATTTCATAATAATGACGACAAAAATAAACAAACTATTTGACATATTTAAAAATACTTATACAATAGACATAATAATATAAGAACTTGCCTACACAATCTAATTTAAATATAAATAATAATTTAAATATTTTAATAAAAATGATGACAAAAATAAATAAAAATTCCGTAATTTTTATTGTGTCCGTACACAATCTACCAATACTTATACACATACATAATAAAATGCAGCTATTAGATCTACCTACAATAATTAATTCCATAAATCCTTTGCCGACATCCTCTCTCCTAACTTTGTCGGGCACTGCGACAGGGTCCATATTGATCTTGACAATATTTCATACCACCAATGTACTTATTATGGAATGCAATAAAGTATTGAGGTATAAAATATCCTATCACATATATACCTTAAGTTTTTTTTTTAGGTGGGAAAATCATCTTATGACAAATCCCGCTCTTGGGCGGAGCGAGAGATGGTATCAGACTTTTACTGACTAAAAACTCACTCCTGTTCCTTCGTTGCTTTCGTCCCAGGGTCCGGGTTTCGTTTTCACACTACCCATGGCCCCAGTAAGCTTCGACCCTGCTGGGCCCTTACGATTTGCTGACATCTCCCTGAGGCGCGCGTGGAACAATACGCGCCGTCGAGACTTGGGCTTGGTCCGGACGGTTACCGGACGGTCGGACGGCGGGCCACCCATTGCCCGCCGTCCGCAAGCCCGCGCCTACGGTGGCCGGAAATCGGGATCGGAATCCCGGCGGCGGTTGGGGCGTGAGGACCGTTGCCGTTGCCTCACGCGATCAGCCGCCTCCTTTGCTAGCATTACTGCTTCACAGAAGGAGGCGACCGCCTGCCACTGCTCCTCGCTCCGGCTCCATGGCCTGTACCAAGGCCCGGCGCGAGAGATCACCGCCGCCGATCGCCCCCTCGAGGACACGGCGTTGCTCTTCCCAAGCGGGGCACACCTCCAACGTGTGCTCCACCGTGTCCTCCGGGCGGTCCACACAGTGGCGACACCCGGGCGTCGATTCCGCACGAATTCGGTGCAGGAACTTCCCGAACTTCCCGTGTTCGGTGAGAACCTGCGTCATGCAGAAGGTGAGGACGCCGTGAGGTCTTTTTAACCACGCCTCAAAGAGGGGACACATCGCCATAAATGTGACGTGCCCAGCACTGGGTCGCGACAGTCGCTGTCACCATTTCTCCATGAGAACCCGCCGGAACTCCGTCCGCCATGCTGCGACTTGTCGCGGCAGCGGAGTTTCGCCCCGGCATTGCATCTCCATGCGCAGATCGTGCATGAGAGCAAGGTCTGCTGCTTCCAGATCCCATGGTGGCTGGCAGGCAAGGAGGGTCGCCGCTTCGCGGGAAATCGTCCAGTATCCTCGCAGCATCCGTATGGCCATGACCCTCTGGCATGCGTTCAGCCGGGCCGCCGGCTGCTTCCGCAGCGCCGGCGCCCATATCGGTGCGCCATAAAGGGCCATGGACCGAACGATTCTCGCGTAGAGCCTCCGGCAGGAACACCGAGGTGGTTTTTAGTCAGTAAGAGTCTGACAGACCCCTTCGCCTGCCCCAGGCAAAGGACACCCACGAGGATTTTCCAACCCGGCAACAAAAAAAAAAAAAGGAGGCATCTGGACCCCCAAGGTTGGGCAGGAGCCGCCCGAGGGCAGCCCCAGTCCGATTTAGTTTGGAAGCCAGACGTCGGAAGTGCTCCTCGAAATCCCATCGTCTGTCGAGAACGAGTCTCAGGTACTTCATAGTTGACCCGACGCCGATGTGGACTCCTACTACCGTTAGTTGGGAACCCGGTGGTGGCGGTTTCCGAGGGCCGTGAAAGCACATGGCCTCGGACTTGTGCAATGCCACCCCGAGTCCCAAACCCTGGATCCTGCCCACGAGTGTCGCAACCCCGTGTGTCGCTACTTCGACCGCCGCCTGGTACGACTCTCCCCGCGCCAGGACCAGCGTGTCGTCTGCGAAGCAGACCACGCAGACCCCGCCAGGGAGGTCGCCGCGCAGCACGTAGTCGTATCCGATGTTCCACAAGGGGGGCCCTAGTACCGATCCCTGCGGAACACCGCACGACATCTCTCGACGTTCCCACTCTCCCTGGTGACCAGGGTAGATGATGTACCTGTCCAACAGGTAAGCCTCGACCACACGACAGAGGTAGTCGGGCGTCCGGTGATACCGGAGTGACCTCCTAATGCTACTCCAAGGCAGGGAGTTGAAGGCGTTGGCGATGTCCAGAGACACCACCACGACACACCTGCCCTGAGACACCGCATCCCCCGTCGTGAGAGCTCGCACGCGCATGATGGCGTCCACCGTGGAGCGCCTCCTGCGAAAGCCGAACTGGCCGTCCGCCAGATCCGGCCCCACCCGTGTTAGGTGCGCGACGAGGCGGTCTGCAATTACTCTTTCAAAGAGCTTGCCCACCTCGTCGAGCAGCACAATGGGCCCGTACGCGGATGGAGAGTCCGCAGGGCGCCCTGGCTTTGCAATGAGGACCAGTTTCCCCGTCTTTCAGTGAAGTGGGAACTGGCCCCTCTCCATGCATGTGCTGAAGAGCCCTCTTAGTCGAGGCCCGAGAGCCTCCATGGCCAGGACACAGGCCTTCCCAGGCAAGCCATCGGGTCCTGGGGCGGTATATTTGGCACTCAGCCTTCGTACCGCCACTCTCATCTCTACCTCGGTCACCTCTGGAGCGTTATCGTCGTCGTCGCCATCGTAGTCCGCGTTGGACACCGCTGGTGGCGGAGCCATGGGCGGGGGAGACTGTTCCCCATGCACAGGGAACAGAGTGCTCATCACACCCTCCACAAGCTGGGGCCGGAGACTCTGTGTAAGTGGGGGAGCCCAGGGGCGGAGTTTGTCTCGCACTACCTTGTAGGGGCGTCCCCATGGGTCCCCATTCAGAGTTCCCAGCCACACGTTGCGGGCCTCGAGCTTGACCCGCCTTATCTCCGCTAAGTATACCTTACGTGGATATTTTCTATGACAGACATAACTTCGGACAAAATTACTATCATAGAATAAAAGACCCAGGACTGCGAGATGGTTCGACAGAATCACCACATACCTGGAATGGAAAGGGCATCTGAAAGAACATAGTTGGGTTTTATACATTAAAAGCTTGACATTCCCTATAACTTAGCCCAGAGCTGATGAAGTTGTTTGATGATTTCATACCAAAAAAAGACTTAAAGTTTAGGAAAGTAACAGTTTTTCTTCAACGATTTTAGATTACAAACTAAATTTGCAGGAATTGACCGGATATACTTTTATAAACAATGCAGGCACTATTCCTTTGTGCTCTTCAAAATCCCAGAGTTAGCTAAAAGAACCGTACAGTAAATGAAAATAATAGAATTTGGAAGCGGTCGACCTCGCCCCGGCAGTTTCACAACCCTGTTACAACTTCATTTTACACTCAAATTTGATTTAAGTAAACCCCAGTGGAAATACTTTAACGAAAATAAATTTAATTATGAGGTTCGCTTTTTATTTGTCCTAGGTTTGTGAGAATGTTGCTAGGGTTGACTCAAATGAGCTCTCAAAGGCAAGAAAAAGAGTTAATAGTAAAAATGATCTTTATTTAGGCTGAGGCTACATTAGATCGCGACGCGACCTACGATAGATGAGCGATTAAAACAATAATTAAAATTCATGTTTATGGCTTCACTGTACGCCAAATATTACTAGCGATATTTGATTTTTTTAAGCAATTAGAACAACAGTAGTGTAATCACAGCATTGGCTACATTAATTATCAGCGAAATTTAAGCGAACCTATTTTATTATTCCTCTTTTGCACGACAATTTTTACAGCGCTATGTGGCTACATTGCGCGTATCATCAACGGCGACTGACGATTTGATCGCTGATGGATCGTTGTCTAAGAAAACGCTCGTTTCAATTCAAGTCTCTGTTATGTTTGTGGCTTGATTAATACTGCATTATAGAACGTAAAAAAAACAAATGCTCGTGAGTAATATTATGTGGCTAAACTACTTAAGCGAACTCAGATCAAGGAGCAATTTATTTTACGAGATCTTCAAAAGAACCATTTTAGAGGGTTCGCTGTCTAGTGGTTACATTATCGCGGTAAAAACAGTACGAAAGGCAGGAACACCACAAACACTTGTACACTCGGCAATCGCTCACGACGCATTCAAACCAGTGTGTTTTCATCACTCGTCGAAAGAAGATTTGTATATAAATGGACTTTAATTTTGATTTATTTTGTATGTTTTCAATTTATTTAATTTGATTCTAATTTTTTTATTTAATGATAATTTATTGGCAGTGTCTCTCAATTTTAATTTTAATGTATTCAGATTTCATTTTGTTTTTATTTTAATTAACGTATTGTTTGCGTTGTGATATGTTCTAACTCTGTAAATGGGTATATTTGACCCATTTACACCCGGCCGGTGCAAGAGGCCGCTGCCACCGATTGCCTTCACGAGGACACAGCGGTGCTCTACCCAAGCGGGGCACTCCTCCACCATATGCTCCACCGTGTCCTCCGGGTGGTCCACACAATGGTGACACCTAGGCGTTTCTTCTGCCTGAATCCGATGCAGGAACCTCCCGAACTTGCCATGTTCGGTGAGGACCTGCGTCATGCGGAAGGTGAGGACCTGCGTCATGCGGAAGGTGAGGACCTGCGTCATACAGAAGGTGAGGACGCTGTGTTGCGATAGTCGTTATCGCCATTTCACCAAGAGATCTCGCCGGAACTCTGGCCACCATGCCGCGACTTGTGCAATGAAGCAAAGGATTATGAATTACTTAATGATTCATTGATTTGACCATGACAATTACGCAAATTGTGGTCCTGTTTTGAATTATAATTTGTGAGTGTCTAATTTTTTGTCGCTAGTCTACTTCTATTAACTTGTGTTTTAGCTGGTGCGTTTATATAGAGCTAAAGTTTTCAAACAACGTGGGTTTTTTTTAGTTCAGTTTGGTCGTTCGTTGGAAACTGGTGTATTTCACAGAAAATTAAAGCTAAAATAAAACCCAGTTCTCCGAAAAACTAATAGGCAGGCTACATGATAAACCTATCATCAAATATCTAGATCAGTCAACTTCAAGTGGTCCTGTGCAAGTCTTTGTTAATCGATCTTTTGAAACCTACCTTGGGTATATATGACTCGACATAAAAGGAGATAAAAAAGTATTCTATTTGCTACTCCAGGACATGAACGTGTAAATTTTCATCTAAAGTCCGGCTGTTTGAGCGTTAAGAGAAAACATACACACATATATTTCCATGATTAATGTAATAGTATGATGATTGGGTAAATCATTATAAATATATTTTCATCATTATCATCATTTCAGCCGAAAGACGTCCACTGCTGGACATAGGTCTCCCCAAGTGTCGCCACAATGAACGGTCCTGTGTGTCTTGCATCCATCGGACTCCTGCAACCGTTACCAAGTCATCGGTCCACCTTGTAGGGGCCTTCCAACGCTACGTCTTCCGGTACGTGGTCGCCATTCCAGAACTTTCGGCCCCAACGGTCATTCATTCTGCGAACCATTGCTCTGCCCATTGCCACTTAAGTTTGGCGATTCTTCGTGCAATATCGGTAACTTTGGTTCTCCTGCGGATATCCTCAATATATTTTAATATACTAATAATGATTATCTATTGATAAGATCTAAAAATTACAAAAAAAATATTTAATTATATAAAATAAAAATAGTTAATAATATTTCAGCAATTTTTATTTATAGAGATGGGAAAAAACAGATAGGTATGAACTAAAAACAAAACCTATAAAAAATACTTGTGCTATAAGGAAATTACGCCACCAAGTTGATAATTATATTCTTTATGATCAATTAACTTTAATGATGTGTAGGTAGCCACTCAGTTTATTTACTCATGTAATTTTTTTATCGATACTACAATGTATATGATGATATGGCTTTTATATAAAAATAAATATTTTGTCACTTCTGTATTATAGACTTAAAAAATATTTAAAAGGTGAGATGGTGGTCAAGCGCGAACCTGTCAAGAATAAAAAAAAAATATAAAAAAAAATTATGTACATAAATAACAAATTCAAATTCAAAGCATTTATTTCAAATAAACCATTTACAGGCACTTTTGAAATGTCAAGAAGTCAGTCTGTCAGAAAAAAATGATGCTAATTGCACATTCCAAAGCGTAGATCTCTATGGAGAAGAATGTGCAAGAAACTCCATGGACACTCTTTTCAATCGTGTTTTGCAATTACAAATATCTCTGTTACATGTTTCTTGTCGCTATCATGTGAGAACAATGTCAATAAAGTAAAAATAAAAACTAAATATAGATATTAAAATAGCAACTGGCAGCTAAGAGATGACCAGTCTCAACTGACAGCGCCCGTTCACGGACCTGACGCGAATATTAGCACCACTCAGCTCAACCATTATAAAGGGAACCGAATGATCCAACACACGCGCCACCATCAGTGAGACATTTGAGTGAGCATGACAAACTCTCAACTGCCATGCTCATTTATGTCAAACAAGTCCAATAATAACCTAAAAACCATAAAATAGCTCCATGGTACTCACATTTACAAACTTTGAAAACAAATGCTTCTACATTATACAATACTAAATACAATAATAATTAACAACAATAATATTTTACAGATTAAAAAAAAAAACATTAAAGAATAATAATAATAATAGTTTCAAAAACTAATCAATTTGTACACCCCGGTGGTAGTGGAGCTGGACCAGCATTGAGCCAAGCATTTTTATCTTGAATATAATCCTCCAACTTATAATATGCTTGCCTGCATAGTGTGCGTTTAATACAAGATTTAAATTTCGTTTCATTGAGTTCTAATATTTGTGGAGGTATTTTGTTATAACATTTCAAACAGTACCCCATGAAAGAAGAGGCCACTTTAGCCAGTCTGAAACCTGGTTGAACTAATTGGTCCCTATTTCTTGTAACATAATTATGTCTATCGCCTCTTTTGCTAAAAAGATGAAGATTTTTTCTAACGTACATGATGTTTTTATAGATATATTGACAAGGCACCGTCAGTATGTTAATATCCTTAAACAGTTCCCTTAGAGAATCGCACCGTCGGAGATTGTAAATAGCTCTGATAGCTCTTTTCTGTAGAATAAAAATTGAGTCGATATCTGCAGCCCGTCCCCATAGTTACCGTACCGTACCGGATACCGTAAGACATGATACTATGAAAATAACTAAAATATACTAGTCTAGCGGTATCAACATCCGTAAATTGGCGGATTTTTCTAACAGCATATGCAGCTGAGCTAAGCTAACTTATTATGAATTAATTAGGAGTAGGTATTTATAACCTAAGTACGCACTTCAATACCTAACACAAACAAATACTTGTACTTAGGTGTCAAAGTACCTACTCTTCTACATTGCTATCATCTGGGCACGCAGGAAACGTACCCAAAAGACTGCACACTGACACTTTTTGCGTTTCAGAGTCTGGAGCATACGGTGGAGGTATGCCCCGCTTAGTGTTCCAAGCGCCTCAAAAAGATGTCAGTAAAACAGTGGGGGCCCAGCAGGACCGAAGCCTACTCGGGCCATGGGGTTGATTTCTGAAAGGGAAACCCACCCTAGAATGTTAAGCAAAGAAGGAACATAGGTGTGGTTTTAGTCAGTAAAAGTCTGACCGGCCCTTCCGCTCCACCCAAGGGTGGAAAAAGCCATTAGATGGTTTCCCACCAAAAAAAAGCCCCCAAACGACTGAAAATTGCAATTACCAACAAGATTGCCATTACCAACGGCTTCAGCCAACACAAAACATATTAATATCAGCAAAAAGAAATTGTTTCACATCAAAAACGTAATAAGAGCATTTCTGACTAAAAAACTTTTTCGAAAATAAATTCAAAAGTTTCACCTGAAATTCGTAACCGAAGAAAACACTCTGAACTGGAAGTTGTTGGGTAAACTTGTCCAAGCTAATTTCAACGTGTAAAGTTTGGACTTATAGCACCGCGACCCGTTTGTGCGAGAATTTATGCTTTAGTCCCGGATTTTCACCTTATTTTTACCTTTGTTAGGGACCCCGAAAATAGGAGGCTGCGTATGTAGATAGTATTAAAATGTACTGAATCTTGAAATATTTATTAATATTTATTTATTTAGTACAGCAAAATAGCCATTTTATCCTTTCACTCTGTCTTCTCACAGAATCGTAAAGTATCTAATAATATTGTCTTCCATTCATCAGCAAACAAATCCAATCCAGGGTTGGTTTCCGAGAGCGCATTGAGCATCGTTAGCATACGCGGTATAGGGGAGGTGGACTGTGCGGCAAATGGGACATTAAATAATTTATGCTTTCTAGAGCGATTGTAATTATTCGGAACAAATAATTGACAACTCTACATGTAAGTCGGACGCATCAGATGAGAGATAATATAATGAATTGAGGATTAGTACGAGTACTTATGGGTAAAACATCAGAAATCCAATATTTCGTTTTCGCTAATTAATACTAATATTCTAAAGAGGAATATTTTAAATTTTTGTTTGTAATGACAAATGATAAATGATATTTATTTTGTAAATAGGTTTAAAAAAATACTTTTACACGTCAATTTTTTTTTTGTCATTTTTAAACTAGATGAGGCCGGTGTTTCCTATAAATTCTTTCACTTATAAAAATACTGACTGACAAAGAGATGCGGGCAAAACCGTTGGGAGAAGCTAGTGTTTTATTAGTTCTGTTTTTGAAGTCTTTCAAGTCTTTTATTTGACAAAATCCCAAAACCTGGCTCTTTATCTATAACATTCATAAATCTATATCTAAAACAGCGGCCGAGTGCGAGTCGTCAATATTACACTACTACCATTATTAATTACCATGTTGATTGTAATAACTACCATAGTTAACATAGTCATCATAAGGAACCCTCTATATGTGAGTACCACATAAAGAAGTATATTATTCGACCAATATCGTTATCATCATTTTTAGACTGTCTGTCTGTCAAGACCCTTTATCTCAGAAGCGTGTGAAGGTATCGAGTTGAAGTTAAAACCATACACTCAAGTCTGCGGTCCCTTGAATCTGTGAAAAAATCAAACTTTTAAGATAATGAAAACAAATGATACGACCGCTTATGTTACAAAAAAACGTATATTACGACTCTCACAAAGGAATCAAAAATTCATAGGGTTCTTTCCGTTGACCCAGAATCTAGAAATTTGGCATGAAGCAAGGCTCATAGCACAGTATAGGAAAAAATCTGAAAACTGTAAATTTGTTGTTACGTCACAATTTTTTTTTTGCATTTCTGTAAAAAATTTCGAGGCTTCATTCGGGAATCGAACTATGTATTTACAAAGGTAAGTTGTTGCTGGCACTGGCACTTGCCCGGTTTTTTTAAAGTGACAGTCACCTTCACTGCATTCTTGTTTCGAAGTCTGACATCAGTCTTGCTAAGGGGTATCATAACCCCAATTGTACGGTTGAGGCGGTCAGATAGACAGTTACTTCTTGCAAAATACTAGCATTCAGCTGTATCTGATTAGACTGGAAGCCGATGTCAAAATAGTTAGGAAAACTATAGGTGATTTAATTGTCTATTCACATAGTCACTGCATTCTTGTTTCGAAGTCTGACATCAGTCTTGCTTAGGGGTATCATAACTCCAATTGTACGGTTGTGGCGGTCAGATAGACAGTCACTTCTTGCAAAATACTAGCATTCAGCTGTATCTGCTTAGACTGGAAGCCGATGCCAAAATAGTTAGGAAAACTATAGGTAGTTTAATTGTCTATTCACACATGGGTAGTTTGCCATCCGCTCGTCCTATAAGAACCGTGCCCGAGATGTGGATGGCGTATAGTGTTCCACGCGCGCCTCAAGGAGATGTCAACAAACCGTAGGGGCCCAGCAGGACCGATGCCTGCCAGGGCCATGGGGAAAAGTATGAAAGGGATACTCGTGATCCTAGGACCAAAAGGCAACTAAAGGAACATAGGTGTAATTTTATTCAGCAAAAGTCTAACACGATCGACGGAGAAGGCATTAGATGATTTCCCACCTTAAAAAAAACACGTGATGTATTGACTACAGTCACGCGAATAAATCATGAACAGCCCACATACACGTCAAAAATATCTCAAAACAAGTTATCATGGATTCAAAACGGAATAAATAAATGCCAATACAAATACTAGGATCCATTCAAACAGCGATCCACTATACAAGAGACATCAATCAAAAGCGTAAAGCAAATAGGACGGGAAGATAGTTCGTTGAATTTTCAATGGCTGTCTTTAGGCATTTTGATGGATATTCATTCGTTCATAATAGTGGTCCACATTTTTACGAAACTTGTTTGTTCATGACTCGTGTATGATTGGTTTTTAATGTAACAATTGAAAAAAATTAACAATTGCTAAGTTGTGTTCTGCAGGTCACATGGGAAGTCTTTCTAGACCAAACTACAAAAAAGAAGCAAAACGAAGCAAAGAAAGAAAAAGGAAAAAAAAGAGAAAAAGAAAAGAAAGAAAAAAAGAAGAAGAAGAAGAAAAAGAAGAAGAACGGAAAAGAAAAAAAGAAGAGAAGAAGTAGCCTCATGTAGTTCTGTCTGGAAAGTCTGGAAGCCAATCAATTTTTTTTTTTTATTTGTGTAAATATCCAATGGCTTCACCCACTCTAGCGTGAAACGCTTTTTTTCTAACTAAAACCTACCTGTGTCTTTCAGTTACCCTTTGCGTTCTTTAGGTCACGGCCACGGTCACTTTATCAAACGTGTCCACAGCCGATTCAACTTGATTGGGCTGTTGCGAGGCAAATGATAGAATACTAGTAATTTTGTTTTAGTTGCTATCTTTTTTATAAAAACCCGGTTTTTTTTATGGGCATTAAAATTAAATTGGTTTTGAATATTAACTAATAACTTTAAAGTAGTTTGCCTCTCTTTTTATAGCATACAAAAAAAAAACCACTAAAATAATGTAGGTTTAAATTAGAACTCATTATAATTATACTTCGTATCAGTTTTTTTTTATCTTGCCAGCTACAATAATCGACGCAAAGGAGGCCGCCGCACGCGTGAGGGAATGGACATCCTCATGTTTTCGAGATCCCAAACCAAATTTTCAGCCATCGTAAGCGTGGGCTTGCAGACAGGCTTGCTTAGAGTAGCTCGCCGTCCGGTAGCCGTTGGGACCGAGCCCGAGTCATCGAAGGCGCGTAGTGTTCCACGCGCACCGCAAAGAGATGTCAGTAAAACCGTAGGTGCCCAGCAGGGCCGGAGCCCACTGGGGCCATAGGTTAACTTCCTAAAAGGAAACCCTGGGTTCAGGAACGCTAGGCAAAAAAGGAACATATGTCTGGTTTGAAACATAAGTCAGTAAAAGTCTGACACGCCCTCCCACTCTACCCAAGAGTATTCATTGGATACTACCTTAAAAAAAGCTACCACAATCAACATTATGTAGTGGCCATATATAAATACGTGGGACACTCAGAAAGTTTTGAGAAACTAAAAAACTAACTTCTATGGATAGAGATACTTCTGTAGCGCGAGTGGCATGTTCGCGGAGGCGCGCGTAGACGGCTTTCACGCTGTCATACGAAAGCGAAGTGCGTCTTTAAAGGCGCGGGTGCGCGGCGGCCCCAGCGCCATCCTGACCGCGTGTGCCAGCCGATGGGACTCGATACTGATGGCACATTTGATAGGCCTACATGCGAGAGCAAGCGCCTAATATATTTCCAATAATATTATTAATTTATTATGCTTTACTAACACTAGGCTAAGAACTTTGTTACTAACAATATATGGAAGTAATTCTGAAATAAATTTTATTATTATTATTATATTATAGAACATATTTATTAAATCTTTTTAGTGAACTCTCCACCAGCCTCTTTACAAAGTTTCATGCGTCTGAATCAATTTTCGAAACATTTTTTCCAGGTCACCGCAGACATTTCTTCCACGGCCTTCTCGTACGCTGCTAGCACGTCTACCGGCGATGGAAACTGTATACTGCCAGATCAGGACTATAAGGAAGGTGCCCCAAGACTCAGACCGGTGTGGTGTCCAGAAAATCCTTGAGAGAAAAGAAAGTTTTGAGCGCTGAGTGTGCGGGCGCGTTGTCATGGTAAAGCACTATCCCGCGGAGCCCGGTGTTCGATCGCTTGTTGCTATTTGCAGACAAAATTTCTGGCAGGCATTTTAAGGTATACCATTCGGCGTTGACGCTGCTTTGATCTCGTAATGGAATTGAAATCAGATACCCATTCAAAGTAAAGAAACTAGCGATCAAAACATTCCCTGCGCTTCTCGATCGCTTCACTTTCATGGGCGTTGGTTCGTTTTGAAACAGCCAAACTATCGATTGACGCATTGTTTCTGGATCGTATTGGTAAATTCAGGATTCTTCACCTGTCACAATGTCGCAAACGCGCCGAGACGAGCGTGCTTCCAATATTTTAATCATATCTCGGCACTACTCCACACGGGCCTGCTTCTGAGCTTCGGTGAGATTATGCGGTACCCAGCGGTAAACTATCCTCCTCACGCGAAGGTGCTCGTGTAGAATCTTGTGAACGCTTCCCGAAACAATCTGCAGTGTATGCTGAATCTCTTCGTATGTAATTTGCTGTTTCCTTGAATTATTTTTTTACTACCAGCACACTTTCTTCCGTGACAGCCGTCGTAGGACGACCACTCCTTTTTTCATCCTCCAAAGTAAGGCGACTGCGCTTGAACTCGCTATACCAGCGGTAGATGGTTGTTTTTGAAGGTCTTTCATCCATAAAAGCAATTTGAAGTCGACCAAATGAGTCATCAGGTTTTAGGCCACATTTAAAATCGGGGAAAATCATCGCACGAAAATGTTCTCAATGCAGATCCATTTTTAAATGAGACACGATAGTTTGATTTGGGTCTCGAAAAAATATTCAAAATTTGAACAATGGTATTTTTACTTTTTAATAACCAAAGTTTTCAAAATAATTACAACTAGCCAGTGCCTTAGCTAAATATAAAAACTTTTTTCCGCAAAACTTTCTGAGTGTCCTGGTAAGTATTCAACTTTACTGTCCAATGGGATAAACCCACACTATTTCAATTTCCTTGGACACTTTTCACAAAGGTAATTGTCCTATACGTATAGACTCTGAGGCTTTGTAAATACGAAAGCAGCAAATTCTTCAATTCATAGCCATGTGTTCTATTTCTGAAGCAGAGATACTCAACGTGCAGCCCGCAGGCCTACGCTCTCAATCGTCGATTTTTTCTCAGCAGACCGTTTAACTTTTTTTAAAAAGTCGACGCTATAAAGTTGTGATTTTTATTTATATACCAAAAAACATCTATCATCATCATCGTTATGTTACCGAATACATCCCTGATGGACAAATCTTATATAAAAAAAAAAATAAGTAAAAATAAAATAAATAAAAATAAAATAAATAAAAGAAAAAAAAGTTCAAATGTTCTACAAATATTTTTATTTTCTTTCTTTTATAATCTGATATGTTAACGGTGAAGTGCCAATACCTTATATATAACTGTCATTTTTCGAGAAAATTAACTTTTTTGTGCTTATAAGTTAAATGTGAGTTTCCGCATGTCAATGAATAGTACGAGTATTACCTCTTATTTTTTTTTATTTTTTTTTTTTTTAATTATACTGTAACTTTATATATACACCTTAACTATTAATCCTAAATATTATAAATAACTTAATAAGTATATTACCTGTTATTGTTTTTAAGACAGGTAATTTTTGACTTCGACAGTTAGGAGTTATTGGCACTTCGCATCCGATTTATGTCTTTAAAAAATACTCTAGCTGTCGTAACTCACATATTATAGTATTGGGTCTCAAAAACTAATTTGTTATGTTTAATGAAGGCTCTAACTAAATGACCCTTACTGAATTAAAGTTGAGCACCTCAGACTAAAGGGTGTTTGCTCCCAAGACAATGAGAACTCTAATTAAATCTGGTTTCTCTTCACTGTCACTATTTGACTCTCTAATTAGATTCCCATGCTCGAAGAGAAATCAACCGTTGACAATATCCTTTTGTCAAAATTATCTTGAGGGAGGAACTTGACAATAAAAGGTTTATTCTTTGATATTTAATGGAAGCTTCCTGTAATAAAAATGTGCCTGTAATCAAAACTTCCTGTCCTATATTGCAGGAGAGGAAGTTTTGATTTAGATTGATTTTATTTCATGTACCTTGTATTATTCCGAATTACACGCTGCGCTCCAAAACGGGCGTAAGAGACGTTCGCAGAAAAGCTGCCAGGCTCAAATGGGATTCAGCGGGTCACGTCAGCCGCATGAACAGTGACCGCTGGGTAAGTGTCGCCACGCAGTGGGTTCCTGCAGAGGGAAAGCGGCTGGGCAAGAGTCGCCATTTAGTGGGTTCCTGCAGAGGAAAAGCGCTGTCGAGGCCGGTCTAGAAAAAGGTGGCGAGATGATCTGGACGCATATTACGAGGACTGGTTCGAGATGGTGCGGAAGAAGAATGTCTGGAAAGACTTGGGGAAGGCCTTTAATAATAATACAGTAATGGCTAGGAAAATGTACTTGGTGATTTTACTTTAGTGATTTTATTTTTGTCTAATTTGTTATTTGACTTGGTAGTATTTATTTATTTATTTTTTGTGTTATTGTATAATTGTAGATTTAATTTAATTTTATATTATGGAAAGGACAATGAGTGTAAACTACCTGCATAAATGAATATTATTTTTATTAAAAAGAAAATGGATATTGCAATAAATAAATTCTTTATTTAAACTTACATAGTACATAGTGATTTGATTCATGTACAAGGGCGAGCTTAACACAACAAAGAGTTTTTGTTCCAGCAAATCTTTGATTTCGATCCATTCTGCAACCGATTCTATCGAATTCGTTTTCGGTAACTTTTGGTTTGATTTAGGGGATATCTCCGCAATTGCTTAAGTTTTAGAAGCTCCAACGCTACATGTTGGTTGATCCCCAAAGACCCATCCCTAAAGAAAAACTCACAACCAATAAAAAATAGGCTTTAAAGATTGAATTGACCAGAATTTTCTGCATAAAACAACTTTACATTATTAGTATGTAAACGTAGACTTTGAGAGGTAGCTTTATGACCAAGCGCTTCATAATGTAAATGAAATATTTTGAGCTAACATTAGATGTATGAATCACGCGTCATTATTGATAGCCATTTAAATTGCAGTGGTTCAAACATGGAAATGGACCACCCTATGGAAAGACGGTTTGGACGATTCATTTACCCAATTTCATCTAAAGATGTTTCGCCGTTTTTATACTCAGACACTTGACCCAAATTCAGTTGATTGATGAAATCAACGGATGCAATCTACAAAATTAAACGCAGACTCGATTTCAATTCGATAGAGGGGGGATGTTGGGGGAAATTGGACATAAATTTTCAGTCATCTTCCCAAAGTGTATGGGACTAACAACCGTCTTCCAAATCCCATCGAAACTTTCCCGATAAGATTAGGATAAGATAGAATAGGGAACTGCATTTAAACTGAGATACCTCCAGCTGATATTTAATGGGTAAACGTGGGTCATTTAGTTAACCGAATTTCACTTCGGACCGATTATTTGATTTGATCAACTTTAGCTGACCGTATTTAAAAAAAAAATTGTTCGTTAATAGGATATTTAAAGATACAACCGGAATTTCGTTAAGTGAGAATCGGAATATATTTTTTTTCTGTGTCACTGACAAATTCAGCGCTTGCTAGCCATTTCTAACATGATATTTATTTGCGTAGATATTACAATGAAAGCTATACTGAAAGCAAATCTATCTCAAACTACGACTAAGCTAGCGTTGGGTTTTGCTGTACGTGATAAAGCAATAATAAATCATTTTTGGCTAATCGGTAAAATAAAAAAGCTGAACCAGTATCTCACGGACTAAGTAACGCACAAACATGCGTCCAAACTTGCGTCATATTGTTGAAACGGCTAAGAAACCAGGGAATTTCAAGTCGTACACTCCAATGAGTATCTTAGCGCTATCTTATAGCTCCTTGAAAGACAATCGTAAGCGCTCAACGCAGTAGTTAGATACAGGTGCCCTAGCAAAATAGTGGCCGGAACATTTCCCAGAATAAGCTTATGATAACAATTAATTTCATCTTCTGTAAGTGTTTGTCAACTACTTGTTAGTAGTTAATAATAATAATAACCAGGATTATCCGTCAGCAACTTACTCTGAAATACTCTCTTGTGGAATCGGAGGTGCTGTACTACAGGTATGTGCCCGACCCAGTTCTCGATAAAGGCGATATCACATTGTACTGGGATCGGTCCATCATCACTGACAGGACTATTGTAGCCAATAAGCCTGATATAGTGAAGTGGTAGTGGACCGAAGCGAGAGGCAGGCAATGATTAATAATAATAATATAATAATAATAATAATAATGTCTCTTTTTCAGGAACTGGAACCAACCGTCAACGTCACGACCCAACGATTCGGATCAGGTGCGGGTTATCCAACGAAATCACAGATTGGATGACGCCCCACTTGATAGGCTGCGCTCAGAGGTACTGAGCAACCGTATCATCTCTACTCCAATACAAACACAGACTGCGGCACCACGAGCTACAGATGCAATTCTACCGCAGTCTAATCATGTTGATGATGAAGCAGATGATAGGGTTGTCACAGTAAGTAGCCAGTGCAACGATCGACTGAGGAGCGCACTGGAGGATGCACTCCACGAGTACAGATCGACTCCGATCGATCTTAGACCTCGTCTTCCCCGGTTACCCATGCACAAAAAAAATAGGGCGCTAGTGTGTGCTCTGGACTCGCTGCTTGAGAATGTGTTCGAGAGCAGCGTAAACCTCGCTGATACGCACTCGATCCTCTATTGCGGAGCCATTGCGGCATGTCGTTTAGCCAACATAAAACTACCAAGTTGTGACGGAGCTACTCGATCAAAGCCTGCCGTACCTGCCTGGCAATGTAGGATTGAGAAGCGTATTGATGGGGCCAGAGCGCTCATTGGTAAACTATACTGCTTCAGGGAGGGCAATACACGACCACGTGTGATGCGCTACGTGAGGCGAGCATTTTCGGGGACTGGAATCAGCCCTCGAGAATACTTATCTCGTGTCACGGAGCGCATCGACTTCCTGAAGCAGAAAGTTTGTGCATGGGCCAACCGTATTCGACGGTATAAGCGGCGAGTCGACCGGTACTCGCTGAATCGCATGTTCCAGAGCGATGAGAGATGGGTATATAGAGTTTGGGAGCGACCTGAACAAAATATGACCGACGTGACCCGCCCAGATGCTGTCGCTACGAATACTTTCTGGCGCAATATTTGGTCGGTGCCCGTCTGTCACACTGAGGATGGTTGGATGCGTGAAGTCGAGCGCGTGTGCGAAGCTATACCAGAAATGGAAAAGGTAATCATTTGCCCAATAGATGTAGCCAGAGCAGTCCGTCTGTTACCGAATTGGAAGTCTCCAGGGCCGGACGGACTGCAAAACTTCTGGCTAAAATGGTATAGCAGCTCACACGCGCTCCTGGCATCTCAACTCCAATCATCCTTAGAGTCTGGGTCGCTACCTCAGTTTTTAACAACTGGCGTTACCCATCTGCTCCATAAGACAGGTAGTACTGCGGAACCCAAGAATTATAGACCGATAACATGCTTATCGACGGTCTATAAACTTCTTACATCCATTCTGAGAACGAAAATTAACCAACACGTTGATAGCAACTCAATTATATCTTCCTCTCAGAATGGATGTAGGAACGGGTCTCGCGGTACTAAGGAGCTACTCCTCATCGACATGACCATAAGCCAACAGGTTCGTCGATCCCGCAAGGATTTGTCGACATGCTGGATAGATTATAAGAAGGCCTATGACTCTGTGCCACATACTTGGCTCATGAGGGAGTTGGAGTTGTATAAAATAGATGCAACTCTACGCACCTTCCTTGAGTCATGTATGGGGCAATGGAACACAGTCCTTCGCTATCCAGGATGTCGATCAATCCGGAGGGACGATGAGCCTATATGGATTAAACGGGGAATATTCCAGGGCGATAGTCTGAGTCCACTTTGGTTCTGCTTAGCCCTGAATCCTCTAAGCACATTGCTAGAGGAATCAGGCTTGGGCTATCGGTTGAGAAAACATGGTCAGGTTCTATCTCACCTTCTTTACATGGATGATCTGAAACTCATTGCCCCCAACAAGTTACGACTGATGGAACTACTGAAGGTAACGACTGGGAAACTTTCAGTAGTGCCATCAGGATGGAATTTGGTGTGGATAAATGTGCAGTCATGCATGTAAAACGAGGGGAGATTATGGAATCTGAGGGGATCCAACTCTCAGATTCCATACACCTTAGATCTCTCTCCTCGACCGAAACCTACAAGTATTTGGGTATGTCGGAAGCGTTAGGCATTAACGTTGCTGACATGAAGCAATTGTTGAAGGAGCGCTTCTTTGGCCGCCTGAAGAAGGTATTAAATAGCCTTCTGTCAAGTGGAAATAAGGTGCGCGCCTTCAATGGTTGGGTCATGCCGGTCTTAATGTACTCTTTCGGCATACTCAAATGGACTCAGACCGAGTTAGACGCTCTGGATAGGCGGGTCCGTATACTGTTGACAGCAAACATCCCGCGGAAGTGTGGAGTACGAGGTTTTTTAAACGCGAAGACCCTGCACAACCGCGAGGTGTGCAGCCTCAGAGAATACTTTCATAAAACCGATGTGGGTACGCACCGCGATGTGGTCGCAGTGGACAAGGGACTCACCCCGTTGTCCATGGCTATAGAGAACTGGCCGATTAGCGCGCCGCGCAATGATAGTCGATGTCACCATCCCGCATGACGAGAATCTCGTGAAAGCTGAGAAAGATAAACAAATCAAATATCTCGACTAAGCACACGAGGGTGTCGACATGTGGAATGTGGACTCGGCTATCATTGTGCCGATTGTTGTTACCGCCAATGGCCTGATGGCCAAAAGTCTAGACGACCACCTGTCGAAACTGGCGTTGCGCGGTTGAATCAAGGGCCTGATACAGAAGGCAGTACTCCTCGATACGGCTCGCATTGTGAGGAGGTTCCTGTCTCTGGAGCCCTAACCACCGGTAGCTTGGACCCTGCCCCGACACCGGCGGACTGCTATTTTTTATATTTTTAAATGTTTTCTTTTTTAATATGTGTTTTGAAAAATATTTAAAAATGTACATAAATATGTATAAAAAATAAATAAAGAAAATAATAATAATATTCTACAACTATCACACAACGCCGTCTAGTCTAGACCTAGGACCTAATACAGAAGGCAGTACTCCTCGATACGGTCCCTAACCACCGGTAGCTTGGACTCTGTTTCCGACACCGGCGGACCACTATTTTTTATATTTTTAAATATTTTTTTCAAAGAAATATTTAAAAATGTGAATGATATGTATATAACAATAAATAAATGGAATAATAATAATAATATTCATAGATGCTAGTGCAGCTAGCCATCTGGGGCCAAAGTTACTACGAAATAACGTGACAAGACTTGTAAGTAATGGTGGAGAAGCTGGCAGTCAAACTAACCATACTGGTGAATTTCTCAATACTCATCGCCATTACTGCTTCATGACAAAACTCAGTCCGCCTATTTCAGGCGCGCGTGGAACATTACGCGGCATCAACGATTCAGGATCGGACCAAGTGGTTACCTCAATTATGGCGGTAAGTCCCCTCTTTAAGGCGTGGTTGGAAATAATAAAAGAAGAAAATCGAGAGATCGCCGGTGTCGATCGCCTCCGTGATGACACGGAAGTGTTCTGCCCAAGCGCGACACACCTCCACCATATGCTCTACCGAGTCCTCGTACTTAGGCTTTATTTCACCGCACCAGTTGACTATATCGAAAGATATACTACATTCATTGACTGTTAGGCGGTACGAAGTTCGCCGGATCAGTTAGTTAAAAATAATCTTACTATTAATTACTTAAAGCACAAAAATTTTAAAGTAGGTTTTTTTGGAACATATTTTTTTATGTCTTTATGAGGGTATTTCAATATATATAAATACATCTTAACTAATAAATATTACAACTTAATAGTTTGAATATAAAAACTGAAAATATTTGTATGTACGAACGGGTAGGAAATGAACTCATTGGGTATCAAAAAAATCATTCACATCGACGTCATAGGAAAAATGCCCAGAACGCTAGCATCATTGCCACGCTGAATAGGAGGGCTGATTCGTTGAGCAAAAAAAAGTCCAGCCCTCTGATCACGTGAAGCATCGACCAGCTGTTTACTGATATCCCGAACAACTCGATGAGCACTCGGACGCCATGACCTTAATGTTTTAACCTCAAACGGCTCAAACATATAACTTCCGATAAGGTTATTTTATTTATTTATTTATTATATTCTTTATTATACACCACATAAACAAAAACTAGGACAAACACAATTAAAAATAAGTGTACAATGGGCGGTCTATATTACAGTGGTCGGTATTGTATTGTATTTACGCTATTTGAAGTTTTCTTCACTAGCAGCAGCCACCCCAGCACAGCCCGTACTCAAAAGTTGGGATGACGCGAGGGTGTTGACATTTTTGGAACACCATATTTATATGCTCAGTAGTTTTACTACATACCTACCAAAAAAAAAACTTAAAATGAAATCAGAAACGTTTATTTCAAATAGACCATTTACAGGCACTTTTGCATTTTCAAAATGTCGGTCAGTCAAAAAAAAAAAAGCTAAATTGCACGTTCCAAAGCGTAGATCTCTATGGAGAAGAACGTGCATGAAACTCCATGGACATTCTTTTAAATCATATTATGAGTTACATATTTCTTGTCGCTTTAATGAATCTTTATAGAACCCTAATATTGTCATTTAACCCGAAACGCATCGATAGCGACCACAAAACTGATGATTTTTAGGACAGACGATAATAATTATTGTTAAAATGGAAAAGAGTTCTCTTTCTCTTAGAAGATCAAAGGGTATACGATCTTAATTAAATACCAAGACGATAGGACTATACATTATTATGGCTTGAAGGCATTTTGAAATTGAATTTCTGCTTTTTGTTATTATTCCATTTATTTGTTTGATAAGTCAAAAAGCAACAAAATACAATTAAAGCTGTTTAAGCTTCAACCGTATTTTATTACTTTTTGACTTATTGTGTATTTTTGCATTAATTAAAAAGTACAGTTTAGATACTTCACTGCACAATATTACATAGCAATCAATTGCTTGAATGTGATACTTAAATCCTTTTTCTTATTTTATTTCTTAAATTTTATACTACAAAATGCAAAATAGGTTTATAAACCACTAAAATTACAGTCTTGTTATTTTTCTCCAATCCATAGATTTTACTCCCCCTCTTCTGTTTACATAAAAGGCAAAGTCCTGACTCATACACTGACTCATCAATACACAGTCCAAAGCCTTGGCCATATTTACAAAGGATAAGAAGGAATTTTCCAAAATTCACCCTCTGAGGGTATGAAATGTGGGTTCAAAGTTAGTATGGAGAAACCTACTTTCACGTGGGCACCGTTGGCAGAAGCTAGCTTTTGTATAAAGTAACAAGTCAAAAATAATCAGATTTTTTTTAAATACTCAATAATCTTTACCACGATAATATGGCGCTTCATAATTTGCGTATCTAAATTACCAACCTCTTTCCCTTACCTTAATTAACTACCTCCACAAGACAGGTGTGAAGTGTTAAAAAACACGCTACAAGATGGGCTGGCCGGAGATGGGACGCGCCCCAGTTGACGCGGTAATTAATAGAAATATGATGCACCAGGGACGGACTTTGGTATAAGAATTTATGTAGGCGTTTTTAAGTTAGGTTAATTTAGTTTTTTATTAAATATATGTAATTAAATAGTACACTGTCGCATTGGGATTAGACCTGATAAGGCAGTTGTATGAGGATAAAATAATAATAATAATAGAAAGTTGAACCTGAAAATTAAGAAATCTTAAGATTCTTTATATTAGCTACCTACTAGTTGACCCGACAGACGTCTTCGTTCTGTCAAAAGAAAAGAACATACTAAATTTTAAAAGTTATATGGCTGGGAACAAACAAGTGCCACCTACGGTTAAATCCCACGGGTAGTGTGAAAGTGAAACCCGCGGCCCTGGGACGAAGGCAAAGAAGGAACAGGAGTTTTTAGTCAGTAAAAGTCTGACACTATTTCGCGCTCCGCCCAAGGCGCGATTTGTCATAAGATGATTTTCCCACCTAAAAAAAAAACCTACGGTTAAATCAAAATAGTTTATAGTAAGGATTGGCAGCTAATTCTAACAGTGACAGCTTATACCAGTTTTTATTTAATAAAGAAAAATGAATTTTAAACGGTTTTACGAGTATTATTTTTTAATTGAGATAAATAGTTTAAAAAAAAGTTCATTGTGATTGGCCCCTTAAGTTTTGCGCTTTGCAATACATTTTTTATTTTTATTTTTACATGTGTATATTACGTCATAAAAATACCATGAAGCACGTATATACACAAAGGTGTACAAGGTGACATTCACAAAACTGAATCAATATTCATATGAATCAATAATAGTCATAATCATAAATGATTTTGTAATTAAAATGTTTTTATCTTTTTGTTTTTATAGCGCCTATGCTTTAACGCCTGATGAAATATTGTTTAATGAAATTATCAGGCGTCATCAATTTTAACTTTTAACAAGTTCAATAAAATCGAAAACAAGAAATATGTATGTGTATTTTAACTATATGTATACTTTTTTTACTCTTGTTTTTTGTATAAAATTTTCTTTTTATGCACGTATCATATTGCCTCTTCACCACGCTAGGTTGACTGGTAGAGAATGCTTAAGACATTAAGTCCGCCTTTGTACTTTATGTTGCATGAAGATTAATAAATAAACTAAGCTATATTGAACGCTTCACGTTGCATAATATCTTGCTTCACAGTACCTACATTTATGCAGGGCATATAGTCTACCACGATCATAATCTAAACCAATATCTCGACTCACTATAATCTGGATTCTACACTTGATTCGAACGTAGAGAAGGTTCTATTTTGTAAATCATTGATGATCCCATTTTATTGAATAAGGCTTCAATTAACAAGATGGCGCCATGAATGAAGCACACCTCTCATAGAGATCAGCCCATGTCTATTGAATGGTAGTTACAAGCTCCCACTGGTACTGACTTGAAGATGTCTCGAGAGGTTTCTCTGCACTGAACTTGCAAATACTTCAGTGTAAATATCGTCTGATCTCATTAGTATGTGCAGTTGTATTTCATGTATACTTGCATAGCTTCGATCATGCTAACGTAGGGTCATTACTTATTACCAAAGACTATATTGACTAGACTGGTATGTACTATTTTAACCCGAGATACATTTGCTTGTATGCAAATGTATCTCGGGTTAGGCACTCTTTCTTCTGATTCTGAATAACGAAATTTCTTCCATAAGTTTTAAGGTTTAAAAAACACGGATTACTTGGAATAAGTGTTGTGAAATGTTCGAGTAAGTGACGGAATTACCAAAAGCCAACAGAAAGTTCAGGCGCGATCTCTCTTTTTTCGCGTTATTTCATAATCAAACACTGCGTTCGATAAAACAACAAGTTTTTTAGACGAATCGGGAAGGGCCCTCTTAATAGTTTGAAGAAACACAAAACTATAATTAGTATATAATCATTCATAGCTTTTTAAAGTAGAGTATTAATGCCCAATACCGTGATGGAGTCCCAATATTAAAGTCAATCTACTTAAATATAATTAAGAACAAAATGTCAAAAATACAGCTACATTAAGCCTACTGTCCAAGGATGCGTAGCTTCATAGACGCGTATACGCTTGGTGAACACCTGCTCTCAGATTATATACAAAACTATGAGACTGTCGACTATGCGGAAACATCGTGCCATCATATTCTTTTTTTTTTTTTTTTTTTAAGGTGGGAAAATCATCCAATGACAAATCCCGCTCTTGGGTGGAGCGAGAGATAGTGTCAGACTTTTACTGACTAAAAACCCACTCCTGTTCCCTCTTTGCCTTCATCCCGGGGCCCCGGGCTTCGCTTTCACACTACCCGTGGCCCCAGTAGGCTTCGACCCTGCTGGGCCCCTACGATTTGCTGACATCACCCTGAGGCGCGCGTGGAACAATACGCGCCGTCGACTACTTGGGCTCGGTCCGGACAGTCACCGGACGGTCGGACGGCGAGCCACCCATTGCTCGCCGTCCGCAAGCCTGCGCCTACGGTGGCCGGAAATCGGGATCGGAATCCCGGCGGCGGCTGGGGCGTGAGGACCGTTGCTGTTGCCTCACGCGATCGGCCGCCTCCTTTGCTAGCATTACTGCTTCGCAGAAGGAGGCGACCGCCTGCCACTCCTCCTCACTCCGGACCATGGCCTGTACCAATGCCCGGCGCGAGAGATCACTGCCGCCGATCGCCCCCACGAGGACACGGCGTTGCTCTGCCCAAGCGGGGCACACCTCCACCGTATGCTCCACCGTGTCCTCTGGGCGTTCCACACAGTGGCGACACCCGGGCGTGTCTTCCGCACGAATTCGGTGCAGGAACCTCCCGAACTTACCATGTCCGGTGAGGACCTGCGTCATGCGGTAGGTAAGGACGCCATGTGGTCTCTCCAGCCATTCCTCAAAGAGGGCACTCACCGCCATAATTGTGGCGTGCCCAGCACTGGGTTGCGATAGTCGCTGTCGCCATTCCACCATGATATCCCGCCGGAGTTCTTCCCGCCATGCCGCAACTTGGCGCGGCAGCGGAGTTTCGCCCCGGCGTTGCATCTCCACGCGCAGATCGTACATGCGTGCAAGGACTGTTGCTTCCAGATACCATGGTGGCTGGCCAGCAAGGAGGCTCGCCGCTTCGCAGGAAACCGTGCGATATCCCCGCACCATTCGGATGGCCATGACCCTCTGGCATGCGTTCAGCTTGGCCACCGGTCGTTTTCGCAGCGACGGCGCCCATACCGGCGCCCCATAAAGGGCCATGGACCTAACGATTCCTGCGTAGGCCATCATATCCTTGCCGCTTCGTTCACAGAGTTTCAGAGATTTTTAAGTTTATTTAGATTTCCATACTTGATGCCATATTGCACTATTTTCGGGTAGGAAATTTTCCAATAACTTCTGCCATTCTGAGTGAAGCTAGAGAGTGTATACTTCTATTGACTGGTATTCACCCGAGTTCTTTCAATTGCCCTTAACACTTTGCCTCTCTGTCATCTGGTTTAAGACAAAACTGAGATTTGTCAATGAACGGAACTATTCTCCAAGCACATCGAAACCGAGATGATGATCCCAGTTTCGATGTGAGTGGGCAAAATTGAACCAAACTACTTAATTTTCTGTTGTAACTAAAGTCCTTTGACCGGCAAGGATGCCCCTATTCTAGCAAAATTAAGTATCTTTATATTTCTTACCTTAGAAGAAGTTGAAGTGCGATTTCTGAGCACACTGCTCACAATAAACCTGTCTTCTCTTGCCGTTGTGACTTTTTTTCGACTTAGCTCTCTAGGTCTCGTTTACTCTCCAATATTGTGTAACATTGAACAAAATGATTGACTTGTAAACTAAATGTTTGAGCCAATTCATTGTAAGTGAAATAATTTTCAATTAAAATTATAACTGTGGACACGAGCTTCGCTGATCTGGCATTTTTATTTTAATAGCGATACCTATTGAGTAGCGTAATTAGAGACACAATAGAAAGACAATGACCGAACGCCAGCGTTTGCTCGGGGTTTAATGAATTAACAAAATATGTATGATGTTTAACACGACAACAACAAAAAAATTGACAAAACACTAAAAGCAAAACTTAAATTTAAATAATACTGCAAACTTTTTATATTAGTGCATATTAATGAAATTGACTCATAGCCGAAAATAAACTAATATGGTACTATATAATATATATATTATATAATATAGATAATTTGTCACGCTAATGCCGGATAAAAACAATTTTATTTTAATTTTTATAGATTTTCTATAAATTAAAAGGTAATTTATTTAAACATAATAATATTTTTTTATTTTGTTTCAGTCAATATTTTCTATAGAAGGTATAAAAGTGTTTGATTCTTTTAATTATTAATAATAATAATAGTCTTCGTTTATTTCACTTTACAAAACAAGACCTTACAACAGATAGTCGTTATTGTAAATGCGAAAGTTTGTGAGGAACGATGTACGCAAAAACCACTAGACAGATGCACTTGATGTTAAACGTTGCGATAATATAGCTTATAAGCTTATTTTTGCAAAGTTTCATCACATGAGTATGTTGAATTCTTCCTGTTGAGCTACTTCTTAATATAGATCAGAGCCGCTGGCAGAAGCAAGTCTAACATAGTATCAAAATATCAAGATGTTACAGTCACACTATGATTACGTATATACAGCAGCCCCCCTAAATCTTAGAACTGTTTTCTTTCCGCACAGACTCTACTTGAGTTGATGGCGAAGGATTCAAATTATCTCTAATCAGAAATTCTATCTATTTTCACATACAGGATGTAGGTATGTGAAAATAGATAGAATTTCCTCATTTTATTTTATGGAGTAATAAAACGTTTATAACTCTTTTTACTAAACATGTCGGTCCTCTAAATGCGACCCTGGTGATACATGAACATGACACGCCACCGAGACCCGCTGACCCGTTTCCCTTCAACCACCTGCGACCAGTCAATTTACCTTTAAAAAAACTCAAGCAAACCTCAGCCTGAAAGAAAAGCAGTCTGTTTACTCAACACACATACATACAGTAACGGCCGCGTGCCCTCATTTCTTCTGCCACGCAAAAAGTCACTTTACCCTTTTCATACCTTTGCTTTTAAAGTTTATATTGCTGTGAGCTTTGAAGTGGTTCTTCTGTCGTTTCGGAAGTCGATTTTAGAGGAATGCTTAGGAATGGTTGAGACCTGAAGCGCGATGTTTACGGTATTCAAATTGCTGTCACATGCCTTGCGCGCGGTTTAGGTCCGATCGCACTTAAGTTGGAAATATTCTGTTTTGTGTAAAACAAAGTATTGCACTCAGATGCGTGTAAAGGCACTTTAGCTTTACGTCTTTGTTTTTTTGTATTTTGCATCAGATATATGTGTGATAGGACTTTTTCGGTTGCACCTGTTTTGTGGAACCTACCCTGATATTTTAACAGGTCATGGTAAGGCCCTAAATCTCTTCATATAAAGGCTTCTATCTTAACCTACTTTTACAAACAAGGACCAATAAACTTAATCCCTATAGAACACTGTAAAATTCATACTCTAAGTAAATCTGTTTCGGAAAGTGACAAACACTTGCAAAGTCTCTCATAATGTGCGATTGCATTTC
Organism: Mythimna pallens; assembly: GCA_961205895.1. NCBI lineage: Eukaryota > Metazoa > Arthropoda > Insecta > Lepidoptera > Noctuidae > Mythimna > Mythimna pallens. Next base: position 16,071,293 of record OY540834.1, read on the forward strand.
AAATACTATCCGTTGAGCCCGTGTATAAGTCGAATGAATAATTCAAGTCAGACTCCCGTATTCAAACACCTTATGTATGGATGCAAAGGAAATCCGATCAGTAAGTACTGGGAAATTTGTTTTTACATGACATTTGCGTTTTGATCCCTGAAGCAAAACAGACTTAAAATTTTTACAGACTTAAAATAACAGCAAATAAAATAACGCATATCTTATACAAATTGGTTCATGGAGCAAAAGCGATAAAAGCGTCAACTTTTCTCCGAAAAATACGTAGAATCCTTATTATTATTATACTTAACCTGTAAAACCCTCCCTCTGATTATTCTATTAGTCCTGCTCCAGCTTTGGACCACTTCTAGCCAATTCATAAGGAAGACATCTTAATCGTCTCGCAATTTCCTTCATAGTCTATACAACCCCGTCATGCGATTTCACGGCACCAAGTGTATAACTAAGCAACCATATATCTAAAAAATTTAGGGGTCTTATATTCCAACCAAAATAGTCGTAGACCGTTTTCAAAAATTCAAACATCGAGCGTTGTAAAAATGAATTTGTACGCAATATGGTTACAAAAAGAGGACACAATTGTAGAAAAATTATGTTGATAATTATGAGTTACGTTGCGACGCTTATTTGCCAGCATCGTATTTACTACTTTGACTTGCAGTTCAAAAACCCAAAGTCAAGCAGCAAAAGCTATATATATATATACTCGTAATATTGAAGCAAAATAGTGCGCGAATTTACACCAATCAGATAATTTGACACGAATATACAATACTTACAAAAATATAAACATTTTAAAATCTTCCAAGAAAACTAAAAATCTCTTAGACTCTTTAGGGTCGTACACCCATCATTTTTCAGATTATCGTGTTTTCGCGTTAATAAGGCCAAATTCTCCTGACTGCCAATAACGATTCGGATCCAGATATATTTATTTGCCATCAATGTAGGTACAGATATAAGAAGGTACATAGATGAGGGTTTCACCATACGGCATGCAAATTCGTAAGAAGTAATAGATTCAAAATTATAACAACTACAAAATTATTACAAAGGACTATGTAGGTTAGGTTCCGTTACATGCATTTTATATGAGACTTTTTGCACAAAAGCTTGCTCCACTAAACTGAACGTTTCCGCTGAATTCCGATGTGAAAACTTGTAAGGTATTTTGTACACTACTTTATTATGCAGATTGTTCTTGAGTGCGATTGTAAGCGTGAGCGTTTCATTATATGCTTTGGGTTAGATAAAAGTGTCTCATTTTGGACAGAATTTATTTGGTTTTGGAGATTACATATTTACTTTCTAGTTCACAACTACATAATAGATAATTATTATAGTATATATTATCTTTACATTTTATAATATACGAGTACGATAATAATATTTGTGTGATCTGCTAGCGACTACTTTGTGCATATTTGTCAGTCTTTTGTTTTTTTTATTTTTGTATCGTATAATTGTTTATTATTATGTTATTTCTTTAGTTTGTTCATTAAGTTGTTCATGTTTTATTATTATATTGTTTCTTTACTTTAGAGGACATGGCAGAGCACCACCGGGTCCTCATAGGGACGATCGGGGGCAACGAAATCTCACGCCGACCCTGGTACAGGTCATGCTCCGAAGCGAAAAGGCATGGGAGGCAGTAGTCTCCTTCTGCCAAGCAGTAATGCTAGCGAAGGAGGTGGCCGAAAGCATTTGGGAACGACCCTCACGAGCCAGCCGCTGGTATCCCGACCCCGATTTTCAGCCACCGTATGCGTGGGCTGGCGGACGGCGAGCTAATTATTGTTCGCTGGCCGTCCGTTAACCGTCCGGACCGACCCTAGTCGTCGACGGCACGTAGTGTTCCACGCGTGCCTCAAGGAGATGTCAGCAAAACCGTAGGCGCCCAACAGGGTTGAAGAAGCCTACTGGGGCCATGGTCCTTCTGACACGGACAGGTTACGGCCTGGTCACGACTTTGGTCTTAACGGCGAGTGGTGCGGTGAGCGGGGCGGTATCGGAAAGCGGGCGCACGGCGCTATGACCGGCGTATCATAGCGTGCTTCAAACATTTTCATACTTTTGATCTTACTGCTCGCCGCCCCGCACTTAGCTTCCGCTCACAGCGGCAAGGTCATGAACGGGCCGTTATGTTAGAAGGCTAAGGCGGAAGCGGAGCGAAGCAGAGCTTCCGTCTTAGGATTTCTATGATAATAAAAGATCTAAAGAAAGTAGGCCAATCGAGGATTAAAATAACATCAAACTTTAACGTTTAAAACGATCTGGCCTATTTTACTTGGCCATTTCATGAAGTGATCAGTTTCTAAAATCTGGCTACGACATATACATTAATTGTGAAATAAAAAATAAACAACATTCATACAAATCAATAACAGCACCAATTATTTCTCTTCCATAATTAAATATGTTAAAAAAATAGATTTTATACAATGTTTTCTCTATGTGACATTCTCTATAGAAAGTTCACTGTATCATTACTTACGCCAGCATGGCTACTACTGTATGTAGGATGGTTTAAATAATATGATTTATGTTAGAGGTATCTAGTGAGCTGGCGTGGTGCCATGTGCGCACCGAGCCTTCTGAAAATGTCAGTCATAAATAAATTATTATAAAACTGCTTAGTTTCAACTTTTCAGTTAATTGTTTTTGCTGAGAATCTGAAATTGCTTCTAATATAATACCTACTGTCGAGTTTTTTGTCAGTATCAACCACTTTACCAATTACGTAGGTACACATTCCATTCATAACATAATATATATATATATATATATCTGTGGCGACGAGTCCGACTGATTTTAAATAAACTACAAAAGCCGGTTTCTAAGTACTACTACCTATTATCTGTCGTTTTCTTTTTTTTAACCTAAATTAACATAGATTACGCACGTATTAATTTGGTTGTTGTTTATCAACACACACAACAACACCTGGTTAAAATGTTTTAAAAATAGTTTAGTGAGTTTTAATATTTATGTTACTAGACATAAATCCGTTTTCTCCAAAATAAAAGGAGGAATAAAAACAATATTTCTTTTCATTACTTGTTTATCATAAAGATGATCCATAATGCACATCCCTTTTTACTTATGTAAATTAACATTTAACATACGGAAGAAGAGGTACAACTTATTTTATATCCTCAAAGAATTCATTCACTATCATAAAAACTATAAACTTTACACAAAATATTACCTAAAGATGAGCATAAATCTTGTACCTTCAAAAAACATCAAAGTATTTGGTAGCGGTTTAAATATCACACGAGGTCAAACACACAATTTGAAGCACGTGGACTGTTTTTTATGCATTTCCTATAAAGTTGTATTTTTTAACTTAGATCTCTGTGCACTAGGGTCACAGATATTATATAAACAGAAAACTCTAAAAATCATCCGCCTGTTAATACTTCCTTGTGTTTGGTTTCCCAAAGTACGGTTTAATGCAAAGTATAAGTAGCACGATTAAATTGATCCTAATCTCAGATTATCCACTTTCAGTAGTTTTATCTTCAGTCAATGTTGTTTTAAGCTTTTTAATTTCTGCTGAATTTTAAACTTGTGTCCTTGTTAAACACTATTTACGTAATTCTAACTACCTAACATTCTGCGAAGCACAAGCCTTATTGTTATAGGCACTGTTACTTTTTTGTGAACTCACGAATCTCATTGCCCTTCTTATTACTTTTTGTGACTAATGAATCATAATAATATTATGTATCTAGTCTAGTCTTCTTAAAGAGAATCTTTGCGGCCATAAAATTCTTTTTTTAGGTTTTATCTCACTTAGTGATAACTTTCTTACACATTATTTTTATTTGTGTTGTTAGGGCAGTTAATCCATGGTTTTCATTATTTTCACAAATCTAATTTAATTTTAACAAAGTTTAATAACAACAACAATAATAAAAACGAGTTATGACAGTAAACCTTCTCTCCGTATAATCCACTAAAGTTACAGTAGGAACGTTGCCGTCGTGATACGGTTGTGCAACGTCACTGGGCAGACTACTAAGTGCTACAAATCCCCTGTCCAATGTCCCGCACCCCACAACTCAGTCAACCGGTGACACTTACGACACAAAGTCGCGGACAAATAAATTAAACAAAAATCTAATAAAAATATGCCATCGCTATGGCGACGATTTCTCTAATTCTCGTCGTGCTCGCAAATCGAGTCAATCCACAAACTACGTTGAACACAGGAAGCGACATAAACAGTTTAAGCGAAGGACTAGAAGTTAATGCCATTTTTCCGACGCAAATCCAACAAACTCAAACGACTTCGGAAACGACGCTCGCGGCCTCCACCGGAAACAATCTAAATGACGTTGGCGGCACCGCAGCAGCCTCCTTCGATGTACCAGGAGAGAATTTCCAAGCAATCTCCACAATTTACTCGATAAAAAACAAGAAAACCAATAATAATAAAAATGCGCGCGAAGGAAATGTCAAATCATTTGGAGATGGAAGTGACGCAGGAAATAACGAGAAATACTTGCAGTACTCTAAAGAAAATCTAGGTACTGTAAAAGCTGAACCTCTTGTTTGGGACAACTGTTTGGAAAATAATTTTCAGGGTAGCAGCCCACAGAATATGGTGAAACCTCAAGAATCGCAAAATGATAATCATGACTACAGATATCAAGGAAGTAAAGAATTGGGTAGTTTATGGCGAAAACGAGATGCTGGTAATCTAAATTTGAATTCAACTGCCGGAAAAGCTTGGCTGGAGAAATACAACAATCTGCTGAATGCTAAAACAGAGGAAAGACGTCAACAGAAGCCTGAACTAACACCAGTTAAAAGGATAACTACTACAGAGGCTGCTTCTACTACTGTACAAATAACAGAACCAACTGTCAAAACCACGGTTCAAGTGATAGCAATAACAAGAGAAGTTTTCAAAGAACCTAAGGATTTTTTTAACACCACACAAACAGCAGTTACCGAAGATGATATTATAGCCAGTTACACAGAGGATTGGTTCGAGGAAAAGGACAGAAGCAAAATAAGATTTGGTAATTTGCCACAAAAAGAAACATATTTAATACCCGCACTGAAATTGGAACAGGGATTTCACCCTTTCGGGTTTATGTCGGAGTTTTTTTATCTGATATACCCGTTTGATTTTCCAGTGGGTAAGCAATGGCTTTATTAAATTTTGTAGTACAATGATTGCTTGTATACACAATAATAGGTTTTGTAAATAATTTTATGTTATGACGATAGACTTTAATATTAATGCCTGAACTTTGAAGGCAAAATACTATATTAACATGCGACTTGTGAATTTTTTATATCTCGAATATATCAGTATATTTCCACTGCTAGATTTATGTCTAAGTTTCGATAAAATTATTCCCTTGATCTCACCAACAGTGCTCATTAACCTAATTAAAAACATCAAGGTATTTCGTAACATTTATAACAGAACCCCAGTATAGACAAAACAGCAATTTACCGTTGTGACCTCGTGCCTGTCCGTACAATATCAAAAGGCTTCACTACGGCTCTCACAACGAGGTCGCGGCGATGATCTCGTTACTTCACTCGCTAATAAAGTATCTACAAGTATCGGGCTGGATTCTTTACTTTTTTGTTTGGGGTACTTCTGTTATTGAAAAATAGGTGTTTGTTTTTTGTGTCAGATTTTTTATTTGTAGGTATTTCGACACCTCCCCTTTTTTCAGGAGAAATCTTTTTAACTGACTTCAAAAAGGAGTAGTTTCTATGTTCGGCTGAATATTTTTTTTTATGTAGGTTTACCAATTTATCGATCAATTGTGGACCGATTTTGAAATATTTTTTTTATTGAAACTTTATGCTTTTGAATTGGTCCCATAGAAATGTTGTTATGATCTGATCATGAACTTCGAAGATATGGAACAGAGGATCACATACTTCTCATAGGATCACAGCAGAACCGTCGTAACAAGTAAAATTGATCTGTTTATACGTGTAGTCGATGACTAACTGAAAGAAGAGGGTGAATGTATCGAACTGATCCAATGATGAAGCCTGAAGTTAGGCACCGGAACTCTGTAATAAATTAATGAAATCTAACCGTCTTTGAGATTATTAGACTTGACATGAGATGCACTCTAGCTACAAAGTATTTAAATTTGGCTGAGGGCTACTTTTTAGTGGTGGTACCATAATTAAAATCTGTAAAATAAAAAACTTTTTACAAAAAAAAGAATACCACCGACAGAAATGTAAAAAAAAACACTGAAAAGTACAAAATAACTTTAATTTCGGAAGTCGGTGTTAAATAACGAAGATACAAAACTACTATAGAAACACCGATTTCCAAAATTGAAGTTGTTTTGCACTTTTCAGTATTTTTTTTTACATTGAAGTCGGTTGCATTTTTTTTGTAATAGTTAATGGTCTATGTAATTTGTGAAAAGTCTTTTAACTGATGTATTTGCATTATACTCGTATTATCAATAATCAGTTTAAGGTCACAGTATCAGACGCTGGATGTAATAAGAAATAACAACATATTTACAAAACAATCGATTTGTGTATGTCTGAGCCCAAGCTATGATAAAAATTAAAATCATTTTATTGGTTTTCCAGGACTTATCAAAGACATTGTGTGGGGTGAATTCACATTTCCTTACTCTTTTCTACAGGTATGTTGATTTTTTATCAAAATATAATAATACAAACCACCAACATATATACGTATACTTATTATGTATATTTATTTATTGTAATATTACTTATAACTTAAATTTTAACAGCCCATTTGTAACACTCACAGTTAACTTACAACATATAATTATTATTATTTTTTAACATAACATCACTCCGCGAACAATTCATCTTTGGGAACACGTTCAAAGAACCTCTTCACAATTTTACTAACGATATTAACGAGCCTATCAACAAGGGGTTTTCCAAATTCCTCAGAAACCTGTTTCCAATTCTGGTTCAAAAACTGTAAGACAGCTTCACCTGGAAAATAAAAAGGAAAGACATTACCAATCTGTTTAAAATCGACTTAACGACTATTTCATTGAAACAGGCTGTACGAAAAGAAAAAAAACATCGCCTTTATTTTGAAATGTGCCGCAGTCGGGTAAAACGACAGTGATATTTTTGTAAAAAAATAAATCAACTCCTGATCATCTTGAATAGCATATTTTTAATTACAGAAATAAAAAACTAGGTGGAAGTAATCTAGTTGAATTCAAAATTTTTCTGCTAAACCAACAATGTAAAATAGTACCTATAACCAAACCAAAAGAAAAACAATATCATTAAACTCATAAAGTAATTTTTAAGATAACTTTTAACTGTATAATTTCCTTAACTTTTAAGAAAAGGAATAACGATACACTGTCCTTTATATCGTCAATTATGGATTTCATTATGTATTGAAAAGTTCAAGTTTACAATCGCCTTCACCTTACGCCTGACATAGACATCAAATACTACTTAATACAACGTATTTTGAAGAAAAAAAAAACTTTCATCGGTAAAGTTATAAAACAATGGTCGGTTATCGAAAATAAGTTACAAAATATTGATAACAATAATAAATAACTAAGAAGTCGATAGTAAAGTCTGGAACAATATTACAATTTAATGAATTAAAGTTTTCTTAAAAACTGGCCAATCTTAAAGTGCTTGAAATATTAAGATTTTAGTATAATAAATTACACTTACTTAGTTCAGGGTTTCCTTGGAATAAATTCGTCAAGCCAAAAGTAACTTTGTCTCCATAATTTTGAGTGATATCAATTGATTTAACTTCATGGTACGTCACACCATCACGAACAACATCATGGAACTTGATTCTGCCATGTAACGCATCATTTTCTGAAAAACAATAGGCAATTAGATGAAAATAAAAAAAAAGTATTCACATATAATTTTGTTACGAATTTGATGCATAAAAATACCCAGCAATATCTGACAATAACGTCTCCCTTCATAAAAGAAAAAAGCCGGGCAAATGCGAGTCGGACTCGCACACTGAGGGTTCCTTACAAACTATGAAAACAGTTTAATTCAGTTTCAAAATCGCAAAAGAATTATTTTTTTTTGTTACGTAATTACAAATTTAAAGTTTTATAAGACCTCGCTTCATGCTAAATTTCAGGATTATGGGTCCACGGGAAGTATCCCATGAATTTTGATTTGATTAAGAGAATCAAAATTGAGAGAGAGTGTCGAAAAATACTTTTTTGCGACAGAAACAGGTGTATCTGTTCTCAGAATTTTGATTTTTTTTACAGCTCCCGCAGACCTGAGTATATGGTGTAATTTCAACTCGATACCTCCACGCGTTCCCGACATAAAGGGTCTTGGCAGACAGACAAACAGACGGCCAACAAAGTGATCTTATAAGAGTTCCGTATTTTCCTTTTGAGGTACGGAACCCCAAAAAGAAGAAAAAATGTTTTGCACCGGCCCCAAATAACACGGGATTTATGAACGCCTCTTTTTATAAATTTAAAACCAAAGCTAATTTGATTGTTCTACATCAAAACATCGTACTCACTGATTTTAATTTTAGCATTTCCATCGCCGTTTATGGATACAATCAATATTCTTCCAATCGCTTTATACATTCCCTTGATAGTGAGATCACAATGCATTTTCAAATCAGCTTCATAATCTTTGTACCTAAAATTAATTAATACATCTTTATTAGTATTTACTCTAACTTCCATGGTTGATGACGTATATGTTATATATTTTGAGATTCATCAGATTTTTCTCAAACTTAAACTAAAAAAAAAATCATTAAACATTCAATATATTAATATATTTAATATATTTACTGAAACTGTACATACTTAATTCTGGTGTCCTAAAGAATATGATAAATTAGCCCATGATAATTTTGGAATAGTAAGTTTTTGCAACAGTTGCAAGTAATTCTAATGTAAAACTTAATGTTCTGCATATTGTGGCCCACAATATGCACAACATTTTACTTTTATTGTTGTAAAACAATTAATGAAATTAATTTGGTACTTACGACACAGAATCTACAGTGCACTTTCTAAGTCCAGTCATGGTTCCATTTCGGAATTCCACCTTGAACCCTCCAGGAAGGACCATTTTAACACTATCTTCTTTTAGAGGATCAACAGATTCAATTCCCAGTTCAGGGATTCCCTTTGTGAATAATGGCATCGTTTCTTGTACTATTTTCTTCAAACAATCTGACTTTAAACCTGGGCAGATTTTGATGTAAGAAGCTGTAAGGAGAGCGAGCTTGGTTTAAGATTCATTTATAATATTATAATAATTTTCCACGATCCATTCAGATCTACATTTCACGATCTAGTCCCAAACTAAGCAGAGCTTGTGCTATGAGTACAACTATAAACATATTATGAAAAACATATTTTCGTTCTTAAATAAAATAACGATTGCATATATCTGTCTTCGGTCAACATTTATTTAATATACAGATACTCATTAAATAATTAATATATTTTTACTATAGCGCTCCTGTAACGTCAAAAATTCTAAACTCCAGCAACTGTTATGCTGATCTTAACCACAATTTTATCTTAAAATTATTAAAACTAGACTACCTGTTTTATTGCGTACAAAATTTAAACAATAGTAAATTAATATTGAACCAAAAGTTAAAACAGAGTCTTCTCAATGGCATTTTTTTTCTAAAACTTGAGAAAATAATATTAAAAACTTACGCGCAACTTTAGAAGTACCTCCATTTATAAACGCTAAAAGTAAAACAAAAGAACTAAAAACAGTTAATTTAAACATCGTGACCCAAAAGCCGTTTACAGCTGGTGATGTCCAGAGCAATACTGATGTATAATCGGAAGGACCTACAAAATCAATCTTATTTATAATTCAATTGTAAAGAAATAGGCATCGCGGAAAGAGGCGGAGTCTCATATAACCGGTCCACAAGTTTGGAGAAGACGCTTAATGTCAGAAACTATACTGACGAGAAAAGAGCTTACATTGAAGTTGGTAAAACAAGAAAAGAAGTGCCCGCTGACGTCCTTGTAAACTTGTTTAAGATTCATTATTTACATTCATTTGTGAATCTCAGAGATACACAGTACATGGAAAAAACTACAAATACGAGGTCAGTGAGCTTTTTAACTTTATCACCTAATTTGGTAAATAAATCCCTCAAAAGTATAAAACAACAATTTCAATTTGACTAATATTATCCAAAACTAACTGCCACTAGTAACTCTGCTTCCATATATTTTTTTCAACTGTTTTAATAGTTTCCTCTATTCTTTTTATTTTTTACTTACAGCGAAAAAAACAAAAAACACAATTTTTTTTTGGGTCTAAAAATCAGCAACTGATTTTTATATAATTATAGATACAGATTTCTCCCCGTACCTAATAACTACACAAAACTTAATTTAGTAATACCATAGTTTCAGTAGACATTCCAACAAAGGCTGTTACAATGAACGAAGGAACGTGAAACCTAAGATTTAAAACCAAAACCTTAAATATACTTATATTCTCACATATCAAGTTATCATACGTCGGTTAGGTCCACATAAAGACATTGACATTTTAAAAGGATAGCTTCCTGTTACCCGATCTTCGTTATAGATGTAGTACCTACGAAGAAAGGCGATAATACGTCTCCAATGCCACCATAATATGTTTACGTCCCCAACTTATTTTAATAAAAATCCTGTTGTAATATATTTTTATAAACGTCGACCTGGAAAGAGGTGGTGAGACGACCTAGACGCCTAGCGCAAGTGCTGGGTTGAGGTGGCTTAGGACAAAATACGTGTAAAGATTCGTGGGAGTCTTTTACCCAGCAGTTGGAAAGTATAGGTCAAATAAATAAAAAAAAGATTACTGTTCTTGTGTCATAATAATTTTATTGCTACCATTATTCACTATTCACTAATCTCTGCTGCAACTGTTTGCTGTTGCTGTCTATTTTATTGGCACGTGCGTTTCACTTTGCATCATGATAGATGAAACAGATGAATACCACTTTCAATTCCATTTCATTAAACCCCGAGCGAACGCCGGCGTTCGCTCGATCATTGTCTTTCTATTGTGTCTCTAATTACGCTACTCAATGGGTTAAAATATTTTATATCACAATGGCCCATATGGGTACTTACAAAACATCACCAGCGCACGGTTCCAATTGATCGTCGCATATTGCGAAGAACCTGCAAGTAGCTTAACTATTCAAACCCTGATTATACCGACAGCTCTTTAGTTCGTGATCCTCACTCTTATTTTACTTTCTTTCTTACCTGTCAATATTACCTACCTACATCATCTTAGTTTAGATAAAAATCGGGACACTTTTCCTATAGATTTTCTAATATTGACACACTCAGTTCGGACATTGACAGAAACCTTTCAAGTAAGAACCAAGTTCAGATTTCATTCTTTACAAGTTTATAACACGCGTGTTCACTATTGGAAGTCTTATAAAATACTTTACCAAAGAAAATGGCCGAGTCGCTTTACAATGAAATTGTTTTCGCTGGTGTTTTCAAACATTGACGTTAGTATGTTTTTTGAAAGGAGATCTTGTTTTGAGTGATGAATACATCGATGAATGACGGACTCATAAGTTATGATATAGCGTTTATAATTAATTAATATAAAAAATTAATTAAATTTAACAGTACCTTTCTTTGATTGATATTTAATGCCTATAAAAATGTTGGATGATGATTTAAAACTCATTTAAGATATATTCATCTATGACAGCACAGGTAGGCCAGTAGAAGTCTGGTCCACGGTTTTTAGAAGAAACCAGCCAAGTAATCTTATAGAAAATTACCAACAAATTGCACCCTCTTTCTTACAAAATAAGTTGAATAAAATATAACGTTTTCTGAAAGAATTCAGGATATAATGTCAGGACCATTAGACGATGATTCCTCCGAGATTCCCTCCTCTCATTAACACGATAGCACATTTTTCTTACGGACAAGACACATCGCTCATTCCTAATTACGTGAGCTTTTAACGAAGATTATATCTCTGTTTCTTTTTATTTATTGATATTATTACCAACACTGGAAAAGAATTGATAAACATCATTTTTGACAGAAAATAGAAATAGCGTTTTCAAATCAGTTTTAGAACTTTTGTGTGTTCTTTATGATACATTTTTTTTTGTGTAGATAGAAATGAATTTAGCTTTTGAGCGGCTTCAGTAATATTAAAACCTTATTAAGAACTTCTGAAAAAGAATAAAAATCAGAACTTGTCCTGGCTGTCGAGCAATTTCTCAGGCTGTTCGAAATGCTCAAACTAACAAATAAAGATTTTTTTTAAACTAGGAACCCCTTTGCTTGGCAGTTTCAAGGTTGCGAAGTAAGTTGCGAAGGATCAGCTGCAATGTAACACAAGATCAGTGGGCCTAAAAAGGTCACAATAGGCAATTCATCTAAAAGCAAATCATTTCCCGAATTCCTGCCTACTAAATGACATTACGCAATTCTTCTAAAAGTCGCAAAATGGTTACACAAATCATACTCAATTCATTTTTTAGCAGAATTATATTCCATAATATTGCCAGATGAAAAAAATTAAAATATTTTAATTTATTTTTATTTTAGCTTTTTATTTAACGGATAATTATTTTGTATTAAGTTATTGTGTTAAAATATAAATTCAGTATTTTAGGGTAATAATTTATTAAAAAATGCAATTAAGCCTTTAAAAACGAAGTTGAAAATGCCTAAATCTTTGGAAATAATAAATATCAACTTGTTAGACTGGCAACATACCTACATTGTAGTTTATAACCCTCTGTCGTCTGTGGTTATCCTCTGTCGTCTGTGGTTTACCCTTTGCTTGTGAAAAATCGGTTGAAAGCAATAAATCATACGAATATTGCTATAATGAAGAGTTGAAGTTGAACAATAAATCGTAATTTCAAGTGAATTTTTCAAGTGCAGAATGCTTGTTTTTTTTTAAAATACTCTGAAGCAAACCATCCACTTGTAAAAACTTTAAGACTGCGTTTCAAGAAAATGATACCAATCTAGCATCTACTTGAGTATTTCTTGTGAGTTAGAATGTTTACAACAAAGTAAGTGCTTTCCCACTAATATTCTAATATTAATAAGGTTTTATACCTACGCAACTAGGTATTAAATGTCAATTTAATTGTTTCAGACCGCACTGTGGCTCCTTTATTTTAATGATGAGGCTTGAAGGATTCTGTCTCAGGTGGAGATGTAACATACCGCAGCCGATGCCAATAGTGCTCAAATACACCTAATACAAAATGTGAGATACCTTGCAGATGCAGCTCAAATTATCTTTGCTATCTTGGATTACATGAAAATTTGTGTCAATAAAAAAAAAATACATTATACGTATTAAATGGTTTTATTTTGGTAATAAATTACCTAAGCTTGTTTATAATATTCTATAGATGATAATATTAAAAATACTCTAAACTCTCTCTTCAAATTATTTAAAACAGTGTACCTTAGTGTCCAGGGTGGATACTTAGTACTATTTAACCATTTGAAAAGTGATATCTAAACATTAAGCAGTTTATGTTAAGATCTCTAAAGCTTTAATAAATATATATATATAGGTACATATTGTAAATCCTATAAAATGTTGTAATTATGAATAACATTGATAGTTTAAGCCATTAGAAAGTGACTGAAGTAGGTTCTTGCCCATTTTTGATGATATACCCCAGCTGCATAAATGCTTTAGTGCTCAATAATTATATATAGTCATACTTTTTTTTAAGTCTGTATAGCCCGATAAACTCGGGGTTCGGCACTTCATAAATTTCAAGCAATTCCATTTTTCGAAGAAATACACTTCGTTGGCGACTTAAAAGGCTCTCAGTAATGCGCGTGTCTCCTAGGAAATACGCGTAAAGTCCTAAATTTGCCATTTTTTAAGTTTAATATATAATACCCGAAAAATGAATTGTAAGATGTTGCTCTTCAGTAACTTTTTATGATTCTGCTAATGAATTCTAAAGCAATTCATAATAAGTGAACCATTTTACGAATTTGCTTTCAAATAGACCCGTCTGTCAAAAAAAATGTCAAATAGATGAATTGCCGAATATGATTCATAATATGAATATTGTTTTTGTATAGTAACTGTAACTGTAAGTAACTGACAATTCGTGACCATTTTGCGATTTTTACCGTGATTCATAATATTTTCCTATACGATTCTGCTAAAGTGACCTTTTTAGCCCCCCAGATTTGTGCGCCATAGCTTTTCTTTTCTCTTTTTATTCCTGTCTTCTGTCTACAACCTCTGTGAGCTAAATATGCTCAGTGTTAGGATGATAACCTTCGCTTAAGACACAGTGCTTTTGTTTTGAAGCTGACCCCTGACCCGAAATTTATAGTTGCATACAGGCTGGGTTATCCCTAGTTTTAAATATCTTGGTTAGGTCATTATATACACGCTTTCAATGTTGACAAGAAGAATGTACTCTTAAATAATAAAAACAAAAATAGTTAAGTAATTTAGACTGGCCTGTTGATCTAGTCAGTGGACCTGACTGGTCGCGAGTCGGATTCTTACCCAAGGCAAATGTTTGTGTGAAAACATTTGTTTTGTATCTGGGTATAATTTATCTATAAAATGTATTGTATTTAGAAATATATAAGTATGTTTATCATTTGTCTAGTACTCATAGCACAAGCTCTGCTTGGTTTGCTTATTTAGAAGTTTGATTTTTTTCACAGCTTCATGGGAGCGCAGACCTGAGTATGTTTTTAATTTCAACTTGATACCTCCACGCGTTCCCAAGATAAAGGGTCTTGACAGACAGACAGACAGGCAGACAGAAGGACAACAAAGTGATCCTATAAGGGTTCCCTATTTTCCCATTGACGTACGGAACCCTGGTGCTGAGTGATGGTTGTAGAATATATTATAATAAAATTATTATTGTATTAATTCCTACAATAATATCAAAGTCACCGCTCATCCTTGTGTTCGCTTGACCTACGACTTAGACGTTCATTAGCTCTTGTCACTAGGATTTGAAAACTTATCTGTGTATTTAAAAACCTTTATAATGTTGCGGACACAGAAACGTTGAAAACGATTTAAAAAAAATCAATCAATTAAATCATTTATTTGCTTAATACAGGTAAACAGATGTTACAGAGAAAGTGTTTTTCTTTTTTTGTCGTCTCTTACTTTATGCTTTGGACCGAACAAGCACCGTGTTAAAAGTTAATCGTTTTTATTTCCCACCAAAGAGCTAAATATACCGAACACACACAAATTTTGCACAATTGGTTTCCATACAACTTTTGGCCGTCGACATTTTGGTTTCCTCAGAAACTATTTGTATAATAAACGGGACGGTAGTCAGACTTTTACTGACTTAAATCACACCTATGTTCCTTCTTTGCCCTTGCGTTCCAGGACAATGAGTTTCCCTTTCGGAAGTCAATCTATGGGCCAATAGACTTTGGCCCTAGTGGGCCCCTACGGTTTTACTGTCATCTCTTTGAGGCGCATGGAATACTATGCGCCGTCGACGACTTGGGCTCGGTCCGGACGGTTACTGGACGGCCGGACGGCTAGCTACCCGTTGCTCATCGTCTGAAAGCATACGGTGATTGGAAATCGGGATCAGGATCTCGGCAGCTGATGTGTGAGGATGTCCGTTCCATCACGCGTGCAGCCGCTTCCTTCGCTAGCATTACTGCTTTTCAGAAGGAGGCTGGTTACAATAGTTAGATCATAATGTCACTGAGCGGTTGCTCATTGTTGCTTCGTAGGTTATGTATGTATCTCACCGTCATACCCATACTATAGCCACCTTACATGCGGTCGCTCAAGCCCAACAACATGCACTACAAGTATTTTTAAACACGACACTTTAATACCTACACATTACTTTATATTTCTTTTGCATTCATTTTATGTAAGGTTTAAGTTCAAGATCAAGCTAAGGTTAAGGTGATTCAGTATTCTCTTAAATGTATTAATAATAAACAAATCAGAGGGGATTTATTAATTTGTAAAAAGATTAAAAAAATTGCCATTTGCCCGAAGTCGAGGTAGGACCTGATCACACACACACACAGTACCCTGCAAAAGTACTGGAATCCACACTAGGACCTCTTGATGTGGAATCTAGTCCTCATAAAGGATCATATTATTTTAAGCATTGTTTTTTATTTTAATTGTAGCGACATCAATGACGTCACATAAAAACTAAGAATGCGAAATCCTGCATCACGCAATTAAGACTTCTCCGCGTATTTTGTACATATACCCGAAATAATCTATTGGACAGTTGCCCGGATCAAACATAAGACTTGTCTGGAAGAATCCTCCCTTTTACACTTTATACTCTGTTTCATATAGCTCTAAATTAATTATTCTTATCTCTTTTACCTACCGATGTAAACCTTTGTGAAGACTGAAATATAAAATGATTATTATTACCACCATTAATAGATAACTTAAATATTTGTGTCCATCTAAGAGGGCCGTAGGCTTTTGGTGGGCTTGATTTTCGCCCAAGTAAAACTGTTAGAGTCCAAACCTCTGCGGTGCTACCGCTGCTACGTAGGGTGAGGGTCTATTGCACCGCGGAGGTGGATTGCAGTGACCGCTGCTCCCAGTGCAGTCAGCCCAGTCGCAAGGCCATCGCTTGCAGCGGCCGGCCGATCACCGGGCTGGGAAAAGGATTTGCGATCCCCCTACCAAGGCCAAGGGCATGGTCCCGCGGCCCATCCCCTCGGATGTGCTCGCCACGGCCACCGCCTCGTTAGACGCGCCGCTATCTCTTCCGCAGATGCCGCCGCTAAAACCACCGCGGCAGCGCCCTTACGGGGGGCTCAGAAGGAGACAGTAATGGACTGTCAATAACGGTTCCATTACATCTCCTCCAGGCGAATATCAACCACTGCGCCACTGCTCAGAATCTGTTGCTCTAGAACATAGCGCAGTGGTCGATCAACATCGCCATAGTCTCCGAGCCGTACTATGTCCTGCTCAGGGATGATTGGGTGCAAGACCTGAACGGCTCGGTGACCCTAATTTCATCGGCCGCCGCCGTTACTCCGTCCCTCGAGCGTATCACGAGAGGACAGTGTTCTGTGGCAGCACGAAGGCGCAGAAGGAGGCGGCCGCCTGCCACTCCTCCTCGCTCCGGACCATGGCCTGTATCAAGGCCCGGAGACTAAAGACCTGCGTATAATTATTTTATAATATTATGGACATAATATGAACTGGATAACTGATTAGCATAGAGCTCTGTAAAATGTCATCTAAAATTTCTTATATAATTTAAGGAAGTCATCCATTTCTTAACCTTGAAATGAATGAAATTAAATTAATATTCATAATAGATTCACGTCACTACTAAACATCAACTTTGTTTGTATAATTTACGTAATTTAGGTAGGACTTCTACCTATTTTGTTTACACGCTCACAAAAACCAAGTTAAAAATCCACTTATTTTTATCACCAAATAAATAAAACACGTTATGTTTAAATTACGCAAGCAGCTATAATCGTTTCTGGAAAGATTTCAAGTTTTCATGAGACAAAAATTAAACATCCTCAAAATGTTCAAGGTTTTTATTGTTTTATATTTTAATTTTATTAGTTTTATTTTCATATCGAGAACATCTTATATTATTTTAATTTTTGATTTTAATATGACTAGGAAACTAAATTCGAAAGATTAATATGTAACAGTTGATCTATACTATAAAAAGGGGAACTGACTGACTGACATATCAACGCACAGCCGGAACTACTATAGGCCTAGGAGCGTGAAATTTTGCAACATGCGTCCTTTTAATACGCAAGCGAACATTATGAAGGGGTTTTTGAAAATTAAATTTTAAGGGAGTGAGCATATTCCTTGGTACTTACTTGAAACTTAGCACAAATAGTAATCTAATTTAAAACTACCCCTGTAAATCCATTTAGGTTATTCAAAACTACCCCTGTAAAATCGTTTAGGTGGTTTTAAAGATTGTATGGAGGATTCTTATTTATAGGGTTAATAAACTTGAAACATGGCACAATCTTTAATCAAAATAAATAATAAAGACTGTCAGTTTAGGTTGTAGTTTTTCTAAACTACCCTCAAGATGTTGTGGTTTAAGTTTTTATAAAAACATTATAGTGAAGTCGCTGGCAAAGTGCTAGTTTATTATAGGTTGTATCAAGACCTACTTGTATCAATTTGTAATATTCTAAATAATTGTCTACTATACATCATTTCATCTAGTTTTCCTTGTCCAGTATTATTTGAGGTCAGCGCAACATGTTTTTCATCCATTCTGTCCTGGCAAACATCACGCTATCACTGACTGCCTCCCTCTCCCTCTCCATCCATCCCGCACACACACTTACTTGTGTACGATCAAAATTATGTAATGTCATTTAAACTGTTACATAATATTAGATTTATTTCAGAATTACAAAAAAAAAACTTCATTTTAAACGTTCTAAAAAAACTCTTTCGTGTATATAATATAAACTCGTGCGTCACCACAAGTTTTGCATATCAGGAACAAATATTTTGATCAATATTATTTTTTCCGTACTCTAGTAACAGTTATTATTAGAACAAAAAAGCAAAAACAAAAAAAAATATTGAATACATTATGTCGTTATTTCAATGATGTATCTATTTAATGATTTATTTGGACATGATAACATGATTTTTCCATTGCGGAACTCAAGGTTAGATTACCGACTTCAACGATCAGAAATTTGAGATGGCGTGTCGAGGTCGTTGCTTTGGAGTATGGATAATTAATTATTTTTTTGCAGTAGGTATTAATATATTAAATAGGCAAGCCCGATCGACAAAAATTACCATACAGCAGCTTGACCACATCTTCAAAAGTTTTAAATTTTATATAAATACTTTATTACATATGGTTCCCGTACACCAGGATTGGAACAATTTGTCTGCAGCGGTCTTCCCGTCCGATTAAAATTTAAGGGTCTTCAAGGATAGAGTGAATAGGCTCTTAATAAACTACCCCCGTACTATTCACCGTCAACGATATCATCACTGCTTACCATCAAGTGAGATCGCACTATCGCAGTCAAGCACTAGTATATTACATTTAAAAAAAAAGTTTCTCGGGATTAGGGATGTCTCTGACCTACATCAGACACATCTTACCTACAAAAGTAATTGTAAAATAAAAACCATTAACAGAGGAAGTCGACCAAGTTTGGTATCAGGCGACACGAAAGGTAAGCTGGCAGTTGTGTGTAAGAACCATTAAAATTTTGATTCGTAAATGGTTTGCAAAAATATGTCAGAAATCATGGCGCAATAAAAACAAAGCGCTCAAAGTTATAGCGCCAGGATAGCTTGCGAAATTCAAATTTCCTTTTTTTTTAAATTTTTCTGTTTAAAGTCAAGTTGTATGTTGATTTGCTTTTTCATGAAATAGCCATTCAATAAGGTAAGATGAACTGAGATGGTTATATCGGTGATTTTAATGATTATAATCTATATATATAAAAGAAGAAGCTGACTGACTAACATATCAACGCACAGCCTAAACTACTAAGACTATGAACGTGAAATTTTGCACAAAGCTTCCTTTCTAAAATTCACACCTAAGGAAATGAAACGGGGGTCCAAAGTTTGTATGATGAAAACTATCTCTCACGCGGGCGAAGCCGCTGGCAGAAGCTAGTTATGTATATAAATACCCCGCCCGCCAATCATATTTCCATCAACATACAACTTAGCATTGACATGCATTTGAGCATTCCTCTTAAAATAAACAAAGCTTTTTTAGTGTACAAAGCTTTGAAAGCAGTGTATTCACAATAATATTTTTTTTACAGTCAATAAAAGTGGAATCAACGTTCCTCGCATTTATCATCGCGTTTGCCTGCATTGCTCTCGTGATACCTGCATACCTCCTTGTCTTGGGAATACTATCCTTATTTTCAAGGTCCAGGTACGAAGATGAACTGGAAGCCGGAGCTTTATTCCCCGAAGCAGAGAGCTCAAGTTGTAACGAGAGAGCCTTGGTGGTTGTGACCTTATTCGTCGTGCTCATCTGCTGGTTAGTACGATATTAATCTTATATTATCTCAACAGGAACTCTCAAAGTTTTGGTACTTCTACTTAATACTACAAGATACCTGAATAAAAGCGGAACAAATTTTCATCTTATAATTTGTGACGTAAGAAGAATATAACTTACCTGATATATAACTCTCTTGGTATCTCTGTGATGTCAATTGCACGCTGAAAACCATTGCCGAGGTTTCATCGCATTATGCATGAGGCCACGGCTTTATGCTTATCGTTCGGCAGTTTTGCGCAGTTGTGACGCATATTTTTTCCATATATAGATTTATCATTGTAAGCAAATTTTAAGATTGCGTAATTTCGAGTAAATAAGTTTTTTGTCATTCTTTCTTTCAATTTCTTTATAGAAAAGAACTAAAAACAAAATTCAGTTTTTGTCATTTATACTACTTGAAATGGACCTCTCACGAAGAAGATAAATAATATAACACGGGCATACTAAATTCCTTATATTCACATAATTATGTAAATAGTCAATAAAGGAGGGAATTGCCATTTTGCGGCATCTGGTTACACTAGAAGCCGACTCTAACTCATTAAAATTTGAGAAATGACTTGGCAGATTGATTGATAAAATATAAATTATTTATCTCGAATTAAAAAAAAAAAAAACTAGACATACCTACTGTTGTTTTTCTTTTGCATGTAGAAAGTAAAAAAAAAAAATGCTAATATCGTCTCAGTTATCGACTACATCAATGCATTAAAAGCAATAGCATACAAAATAATATAGATATCTCAGAATTATTCTACGAATGAGGCTGTTAATTATACAACTAATTATACTTACTGTAGAGATTGCAAAAATTTTATAAAGTTCCAGACAAACAATGAAAAGGCAAGTTTTATTAATTACAATTACAAACATTAGCTAATATTTAGACAAAGTAAACACATTATCGCCCACAAATTATTCTTAAAACCGTCTATAAATAAATTAAGAACTAATTTATTCGATCCCACGTGTTTACACACACTCGTACCGCGGGTGCTACCTAATTAATTTTAAAACATACTTGGGTGGAAACAAGAAACTTCCGACCTCGTGCAAAACGTAGGAAAGTTATATAAAGTTAAATTAAATGCCGACAGTGTATCGTCTTGGAAATCTGCCTTTTGAATCAGAAAACTGGAACATGTTTTTGGGACAAGATGTTTAAAGATTGATTGAATAGTCTTCGTACTGAAAACGTAGATCGTGTAATTTCAATGTGTCAAGTACAGTCACGAACAATAAGACATAATATAGATTGGCACATTTTCAGTCTATCTTAACAAATGGTTCTTGATTACCTAACCATCAAATAGGTAATTAAGGAGCAATTGTCGTAAACATATTTCTTGAATCGCAGAAGTTAAGGTAGTTAGAAAATGTGACAATGTATATATCAAAAGTCACATATTTTCATGTAAATGTTGTTTTTCAGCCACTCCTAAAAGAGGGGACTTACCGCCATAATTATGGTGTGCCCAAACTTAACCGACTTGGTATTATATGGACCTCAATACTATTTATGGTAGAGGTACTGAGTTGTGAGACTTGTTTTTTTACAAGTTATGTTTTTGATGGTATCTTATTTCTTTTTGTAGATTCCTTAATATTATACAATACAGGTACACTGATTCATTAACTGCAAATGTAACTTTGTAATCCTATTGATTTATATGGGATTACAAAGTTATTCTATATAGAAAACTGTACCAAAATTGCAAAATATTTTAGTTTTTCATTGATTAATACATTAAACACTAATTGTATTCTAAAGTTGAAGCTACTATATCTGCTAGTGGTGCCTTAGAGTTTTGATGATCGGTCAGTCAGTGAGTGACAAAATTGAGAAACTTTGACCACTTATAATTCTTAAATTACTGGTTCAAATTGAATGAAATTTGAAATATACTGTGTTTATACCATGTCCGTTTGGTTACTGAAAATCAGACTTCTAGTTATACACAATAAAGCTATAGGGAGTCGAAAATGGTCTAAACTGCTTCGAGAAAAGGATGGTACGGCCGCGCCGCTTTTTTGCTTGCCTTTCACAAATAGATTCACAAACAGTATGAAGAAGCATACTGTTTGAGGTTAGTCCCAATAGTTGTAAGATACCTGATGTCATCAACTCTCTTTCTTCCTCTTTTCTTATCACAAATCTAAGCATAGTAGTAGTAGTAGTAATTTACTCGTACTTTTTCTGTCTATAACACAATTGTGTGTTAAAGACAGAAAAAGTAAGATGAAAGAATATTTAATGGTACTGGGAATTCCCAGTACCATTAAATATTCTTTCATCTTAATTTGTACTATCACTTGCAAAAGTCGATAAGAATTCTCACAACGTATTAGTTTGACCTTTAGTTCGACGACCTTCTATTTTCAAGTTTTCGCCAACAAATGATTGAAATTCACAATTTCATCAACTTAGCATAAGTCAAGATGGCCCAGTGGTATAGAGCACACAGATTGAAGCGCAAATCAGTGTGCCGCAAGTTCAAATCCCACGCAATTATTGACTTTTTGTAAGTTCTTACCCGATTGGAAGTTATGGATTAGCATTACATATATTGAATTATTCTTTAACTTGTTCACACATTTCTTAGAGTTAGAAAGGTAGATCACAAAAAAACTAATTAAAGAATTAGATTTCTGCGAGGTAGACATGACTTTTAACTTGACCAAAATGAACTGTCGTTTGGTTGTAGTTGTTGGTTAGTGATGTGTGGTTAACAGTATTGTAATATTCGCAAAATGCAGGCCATTAGTATTGAAGTTAGTTAGTATTGAAGTGAGGGTGACTACCATCGGGCTGCATAAAAGTGGTCTTAATAAATCACAATTATCTGAAGAAACCGGACTGAATGTGAGTATAATAGCTAATAATGAATTGTAACTTTATTATAAATTAATCTTCTAATTAAAATGCCATTTATGAATCTATCCATCGTATCTTTATGAGGCTTAAAAGAGAAATACATGAATCGTTGAGTTTATTGGATTGGTTATTGGATTTATAAATGCAGTTTTATTTTAAAATTATATTCAATAATTATGATTATTAACATTTAATATAATGAAAAACAAGTCAAGTAGGTATAGCTGCCTAATATATAATATATATATATTATTGTTTTAGAAAAATACTGTAAGTCTTTGGATATAAAGATATGAGGAAGAAGGTAGCCTTGCTAGTCGAAATTACGTGGGAGATCGAAGCTTATTAGCGAGGCGCGGCGACGACATATGGCGGACGTATACGAAACGAATGGTTTCGCACCAACGAGACATTTTGTGGAATTATATGACACCTCGATGGACACTGTTCGCCATGCACTTCGCGTTGAAGGCGTGCATCACAGAAAACCTGCTAAAAAGCCGTACTTGACATAGAGGCACAAATAAGAACGATTACGTTACGCACGTATTCCAGTCAAAATCTGCAAATGTGGAATACTACGGTATTTTCAGATGAAAAAACATTTAAATACAGTCAAAAGGCAAGAATAACACTCGCTGGTGTGATAACAACGTTATTCCTAACACCGAATCAGGTCGAATCACAATTAATATGTGGGGATAGATGAGTGCAGCAGGGCCAGGAGAACTGGCTTTCATTCCTCCACGCGCAAACAGTTCAACTTATGTGGAAATGTTAGACTCAATTATGCTACCTACTGTGCGCATCATTTACCCAGCTGATGAGTTAGCACAATTTCAGTTTGTCCAGGACAATTGTCCTATTCACTGAGCGAGTACTGTGCGTGAGTGGTTTCACAATCACCCGGAAGTAATTGTTATTCCATGGCCATCGCGATCACCCGACCTCAACCCCATAGAAAATCTATGAGGTTTGATGGTGCAGAGGTGGGACTCGCGGAATAAGAGGTCTACGAAACAATTAAAAGCCCATTGCATGGAGATGTGGGAAAGTTTTAGAGGGAGTGAAATATGCGGTAATATTGTTGGGTCTATGCGCAAACGTCGACTTGTCTGTATCGAAAATAATGGGGGTTATACAAAATATTAAGTTTTAGTAAAATCAGTCAGTGTAACTAAATATTTAGTAGGCCATTTTATTTTATCACATCCGTGATTATTCGTAACAAACACTATATTATATTGTGTTTACTTTCGTTTAAAACAGCTATATCTTTTAACTTGTGCCATCGCCTTATCTTAAGAATGCAGTAAACTCGCTATCAATTTTGTTGACAATAATCATGATTCTATTTTGTTTTTTATTCTTCTACCCGCACTGTTCTAACATAATAGTTCAATTTATTTTTTTCATCTAATTGACGATTATCTTGTAAGAATTAAAGTTCTTTTAACAGAAATTGAGGTTTAGTTTCAATCTTCTTTTCGTCAAGAAAATGAACAATTAAGCTATGACCTCAATACATTCATTGTGACGTTACATAAAAATAAAATGTTTACAAAGTCTAAATCATATATCACTTTTCAATAAATAACTGGATATAAACAATTATATTTTATTTTATTACAATTTAATATCCTTTCATTGTTACGTTATTCATATTATGAATGTATACCATTCATAATATGAATAATGGTGGTATACTTCCAACAAACAATCTTACACGTAACATAGATAACGGTTACAAGATAACTTTTTTGTCTAGGTAACAATTCAACGTCACAATTCTCATAAATGTTTAATTTGCAAATATAAAGAATAAACATTTTTATTAAACCCGTCTTTTTATTTTCACCTTACAACATCGAAAAGATGTAACAACTAAATAATTGCAAATTACGAATGTGATTCTTCTTGTGGTTAATAGATCATATTCGTAATTTGCAACTATTAAGTGCAAAAAATGCAATAGTATTTTTTATATAAATATAAAAAACAACTATATTAATATAGATTGGAAATTTTCAAAATAAGAAAGAACCGCAACGGACCGACCATGATTTGAACTCGGGCTACGTAATTTGCGAATCCAACACTTAGTTCATATGGCTACCAGCACATGACATATTTGCGCGAATTTTATCAATGCAATGGTAATAACAAGTCGCTTCTGTGACTGTGTGACGCGTATTCAATGGCACAGAAAAATAATAATGATGTTTTTAACCTCAAAGCGACAACAGTTCTTTAGTGTGTGTTATCTGTGGAATGTGGATACTCATACACGCGCAAACATACGCACGGAAGTATCGTGCTCGCTCGGTTCGTAGCAATGTAATCTTTAGCGTTCATATGGACTTTTGCGGCCTCACTGTACATTTTACTCACTCGCACAAATAAATCTTTTAATTCTCTTTTTTTCTTCACGAAACTATGGAAAGTTAGCATGGTAGGTAGTGTATATCGCCCACCAAATGTTTTAATGATGATGACGTACTATTATTTTCCTGTTCAGCAACTTAAATAAGTAGGCAAAATTATCGTACAACTAGTTTATTTAATTACCATTAATCTATAATAGTTTTAATGGTAATTCAAAACTAGTTTTACGATAACTTTTTGATTTATAAAGACCGGTTTTAATCAATGGACCAGCGAGTTTGAATTACAACTCTATAATTATTTATTTGCTTGCGTTAACATGACAAAAATGAAAGGATTATTTGCGGTCTATAGTAGGTATGTTTTAGTAAATAAGTAATCAAGGTGAACTTAAATTGTACCTTCAATACCGGTTTTCAAAAATTGTAATTGACTTGGTGTTGTTTCGGTAGCACACGCACAATCATGCTAATCTATGCTTTTTCATCTTTTTGGCAATCTTTACTAATGATGAAATATTACTTAAGCTAGAGCATTTATTTATTTATCAGTTCATGTACACACATATAATTTAAGACAAGATGAAGGAAACAGAAAAATAGGTACAAGGGATCACCTTTGTACCTATATTTCTACAGAATTGCTTATTTCTAACTTCAGAAAGCTTATTTCTACAGAAAACACTTCCAGCAGATTTGCAGATTTTATAAAAAAAGAATAAAAATAAAATAAATTTGTTTCTTCAAAAGTTTGTTTGAAAGAAAAATTAAAGAAAGAAAAAATGTTTATTCTTGCCTCACAAAATCGTATAAACTAAAAATACAAAATGAAAAAAAGGAAGTTATAATCAGTGCGAGGCCAAAAAGGCGCCTAACTCAGCACATACTGCGTTATTTAAAACGCTGAAGCATAATTAGACCATAACAATTTTCATAGTCAGGTACTAAAGCTGTGAATAGCTCCTACGGTTATTAAAATTTAATAGGAACAAGTGCCGCCATAGCACCCAATTCCTTTACTCCGTTCGTCAACGCTCATTAAAACGGAACTTCATCTAACGAGGAAAGAGTACAAAAATTTACCGATAACCAAGTGCCTTTAATTCAGTTGTGAATTTAAAATTGAAAAACGATTTAAGGAATAAGTGTAACACGAAATGGTGTTAAGTTTATTTATGATACGTTATTGTTTAATTTATAAACAACTTTGATAATTGGCTGTGATATCTGAATGGCTATAGCTTCGTCGTCTAGACGACTTCTGAGTTACCTATAATATGTTATTATTATATATTCAGGTAAACTTGTGTGGTGACTAAACTCAACCACATTAACGTCATTACTTGAGGCATTAAAAGACGTCTATTATGTAAATTTAAGTTTATACGTGATAGTTGTTCTACTTAACCTTGTAGAAAATGCATTCGAAATATAAGTCTCTACGATCGCATCCTGACCATATTTCTCTACCATCTTGCTAAATACTCTAGTAGATATGAATGAAGTGTCTTTAGAAAAAATTACACCAACTAAAAGCAACGACACCTAATTATTCTCTAGTTCAATTTTTTATCCATTTTCTTCTTCATTCCAGCGTCCTGATATCAGGCATGGCAGTAAGCAATGAGCAGGCCCGCTTAGCAGCTTCTGACGGGCGCAACGTAGTTAGCTGTGCTTGCTCTGACATTGCGTCCTGGCTGTCAGCGGCTGCAAGGGAGCTGCACCACAGTCTTGTGCCGCCTGTGGATTTAGTTCTACATGCTTATAAACAGGATTTGAAGAGTAAGTCTCTTTTATTCTGACGTGCGCAACGTAGTTAGCTGTGCTTGCTCTGACACTGCGTCCTGGCTAACAGCTGCTGCAAAGGAGCTGCACCACAGTCTTGTGCCATCTGTAGATCTAGTGCTACATGCTTATAAATAGGATTTGAAGAGTAAATCTCTTTTATTTATTTTTTCCTTCTGTATGATAAGAAGATCATTATCATCTCCCTAGCCTTTTCCCAACTAGCTTGGGGTCGGCTTCCTGTCTATCTAAGGGCTATATTTTACTGGGACACCATGGCGGCGCGACCAGTTGCGCCGCCATGGTGTCCGTAAGCTACCAAACTAGACACTAGAGTCGCTACACTACACTAAGACAGTATCAAAATGGACCTTAAGTGCACGCGTCAGAGTTGGTTACCTCGCCAAATTGGTTGCCCAACCAAACGGATACCAGGTGAGTAACTCTCTATAGAGCTGTATACATTTTTTTGGTAGCGGCGACTGGTCGCGCCGCCATGGTGTCCCGGTGAATTATAGCCCTAACTGACTGTGGCTGAATACCCGTGTTTTACATGGAGTGACTACCTATCAGACCTCCACAACCTAGTTACTGGACAAGACGATACTCCTTGGCTAGACTGATAGACGAAGATACCAGGACATTTTGCAATGGACTGAGGGATTCTTTGAAAGAGTCACAGCGGCCTTGACACGCAAAGGGCACTGAAGTAACACGGGTGGGTCTTAGTAAAAGTCTGACACTGCCTCTCGCCGCACTCATAACGGCTGGTATAATGATTTCCAGCCCAAAAAAGTACTTTTTGCAGCTAAAAATTGATATTTTAGCATATTATAGAACAAAGTCCCCCACCGCGTCTATTTTTCTTTATGTTCGCAACACAGTCAAAAACTACTAAATTATGGATTTTTCCAAAAAGCTCAGTATTCACTAAAAGACAGAATGTTTCATGAGGAAGGTTTAAATACATAATTTTTTAGCAGAGAAAAGCCAAGAAATTTCAAAAACGCGCGTGCGAAGCGGTGTGGTTCGCTAAACTAGGTGTAATATAAGGTAAAAGTGATAATTCAACATAATATCCAAATATACGACAGCAAAGATATATACTTGTTATTATAGCTTCTTGTCATAACAACACCGAGGCTGCGAAAACAAATCCACATAAAACATAATTTTATAGTCAGAATTATAATAAAATCTTAGATAGTTCTTTATTTGTTTTGTCTGCTTTAACAGGACCGATAAGTATGTCTAGGATCTATAAGAACAAATAAACAAGACAAGATCAGAGTGTGTCAATATAAAATATTATAGTTATTTGTTTAAAATATTGACCTTCTTTTCAATCCAGAGACTGCAATAACACCTCACGAATTACACTCAAAAGACTGTGCATCATATTTTTGAGTGTGATGCGTCAGGCTTTATTATTAAAGGTCGTCGCGCCGTCACACACGATTAAGCTAGCAAATGAGGCGGCCGCACGTGCGAGAAAAGACTAGTCTATCAACTTTATACTTACAAACTTACACTACTTTAGAAGTTAAGCTTGTTCCTATAAATACAGCACACGGGGTAAGCATTTGGTACAAAATGCATAAAAAAATTGCTTTAACAATAATAATAATAAATGGGGGCCCATTTATTAGCATATTTTATTAGCATAATAGGGGTGACTTGCACACTCAGTGCAAGTCACCCCCTGCCTTTTGGCGATGGATATTAATAACATTGTTCAGGCAGGGGCTATAGTCTTAACATAGTTCCTCGTAACCAGACCACTTAAGATTCCAAAAACCATAGCCTTATATTTTAGTTTTCCATATGTCACAATAGTTTCCCACCAACCAGGGGTTGTCCTTGGATGCACTAGCATAGTGCGTACAGGGTTAATCACTGGTTCGTACTACTTTCCATTAAAAGCGTCTAAAAAGGCCTCTGCGAGTTGGTTTCGGCTCCTCGTACGCCTTCCAAAGGTCTAGGACAGGGTCCTGTGATAAATGAATGTATAAAAATAATAGTAATATAAAACGTTTATTTTCTCATCACAAAGTTACTTAATGCCACTTTACATTTTGCACACAGAGGTTTAACTAAGTGAGAGATAGGTGCCTGAATTAGGTTTCCATAAGAACCTGTATTACAGGTCACCAGGTTTCTCCCGCAGCCACACAACCTGGGTATAATCTAAACATTGTTCCACCGTTTAGAGCCTTAACAATGGTTCACAATCAAAATTATTGACTTGAATAAAAGGTTATTTTTTTGATAAATCTTGATTGTGTTACTATAGTCTAGTCAGTAGTAGTAGTAGTGTAGTCTAGTCTATAAGAACATTGTTACTAACAAATTGGACAACAAATTGGTCTGAAATAAAGTGTTTATTATTTTATTTTATTTTTATTTATTATTTTTATTATTATAGTGTTTGTGTGTGTGTGTGTGTGTGTGTGCGTAAATACAAATACCGATACGCTACCAGTGTAGTGCGTCAATTTCTAAAATTATTTACTTACAATTAGGATAACTAATTTCTTAAAAACACTACCTAAGTGCATTTCAGTAAAATTAAAGTGCTTGAATTACCTTAATTTTCTAATTGGAATGTATAGGAGTGTGCATTATTCCAGTTACTTACATGTTGTATGCAAGATAAATGTTTTGGATGGCATTCAAAGCAGGTACCTTATCCTTTGTAGCTTCAGGAAAATATTGTAAGGAGATTGTTCTTACGCTTTTGACTAATTATTAAATACGTTCACTGCTCTTATTTCTGTACCTTTTTATAACTTTGGGCCAGATTATAAAAGACAGCATAATGAAAAAGAAACATTCATGATGCGGAACCTTTTTGCGTATCTGACATGCATTTAACCATCATTTAACTAGTAAGTATTTATTCATTATTTATCTTATTACATTTACAATCACCCCTTTTAAAATTTTATTTACGTCCTAATTCAAATAGTCCATACCATCCATTTGGACCCAACTGTTCAAATCTTACTTAGAATTACAGGTTGCAGCCTGTGTTCTAGCATGTTCTCAAAAGCAAAAATTACAATTGATTTATTTGGGCTAACCGCAAACATTCCCTTCGACCCCGGACTTGTTAAGCAGTTCTAACCACAAGTTAGAATTACTTAATAAAAATCCTGCGTGTCTGAACTGACTATTCAACTTTTTGGTTGTATTTTTTTTTTATTATACCTCAACATTTACAGGAACCGTGCATTTTACGATATAAAATAAATAATAATTAAGCTCAATTTAAGATTAACTTTTGATCAGAATGTTTTATAACCAGCATGTGTATTCTGTAAACATTTCTCTGGTTTTTTTTTAAGGAGGGAAAATCATCTAATGACAAATCCCGCTCTTGGACGGAACAGGAGATAGTATCAGACTTTTACTGAATAAAACTCACTCCTGTTCCTTCTTTGCCTTCGTCCCAGGGCCCCGGGTTTCACTTTCATACTACCCGTGGAAACAAATCTCTGTGAAAAATTACTAAACATTTAAAGTGAACAATCCTAAAACTAGGGATGGATAGCTCATTTCAAACTCACTTCACTTTAGTCTGCAAGGTGAGATATGAACTACACACATACTCACTACTAGGTACTATTCTGAAAAATGGCATGATGAAAACTTATCTGAAGTGAACTTTAAATGAGCCGCTAGGGCTGATACAGATACCTGCCAGGTCTGCGAGATTGTTTGAAAGAATTACCGCGACTCTGAAACTCAAAAGGCAACCCGTGTTCCTTACACGGGTGGGTCCCTCTAACTCAACCCAGACTGGCTTCCACGGGTGGGTCCCTCTATCTCAACCCAGACTCGCTTACACGGGTGGGTCCCTCTAACTCAACCCAGACTGGCTTACACGGGTGGGTCCCTCTAACTCAACCCAGACTGGCTTACACGGGTGGGTCCCTCTAACTCAACCCAGACTGGCTTACACGGGTCCCTTTAACTCAAACCAGACTGGGAGAATTTATTTGATGATTTCTCATACCAAACAAACAAGGTGGTATGACAGTATACTTCATGCACACTTCGCCTTAGCTTTCACAGAGAAATATTTAAAGAAAAGTACGCTTGATTAAGACATAATTATGGACCAAATCAATTGTAGCTGTTTATGATATTAGTTTATAGACTTATTTAACTGTGCTCGCGATTTTATTTAATCGACTGCAGAATTTTAATTTTGACCTCTAATAGCTTTTCCGACAAAAAGCCGCCATAAAAGTTATTTACTTTTATGGTAATGCGGTATTATTAGAAACAACCTTTTTAAAAATACAATAAATGAATATTCATTGTCGATAAATTATTTATTCGTGCTAAAATTATCCTTGACAGTCGCTATTAAACTTTGTTATGTTTTAAAGGGTTGTTTATAACAGTATCGATATATGTTAATATTTTGATCAAGAAGTTAAAGAAGTTTGCGTGCTGGTAACCCTGAATCATTTGACAATTTGAAGTAGTTTGGCGTGGTGTCGCTATATTCGATATTTTGAACTTTCTATGTGGAAGCATGCATGGGAACTCGGTGTGTATTTTAGACTATAGCCCTTAATATTTTAACTAATTATCTCTTAGATATAATATATCGCTACTAGCTGTTCCGGCGAGCTTCGTACCGTCTTACAGTCAATTAATATAGTAATTACCTTTTAGCTAAACTTATTGTCTGAATGATTGTGACTAATGTATTTGATAGTTGCTGTGTGTACTTGATTATTTTTCTATTTCGTTTCTTTTTTACGTGATTTTTTTTGATATTTTAATAGTTATTCTGCTATCCGGGGTGGCGACAAATCTAACAAAGCAAAGATCATTAAAATGGCTCCAGCCGTTGTTGAGTTGGTCCAGAGCGAGGAAGAGTGGCAGGCGGTCACCTCCTTCTGCGAAGCAGTAATGCTAGCGAAGGAGGTGGGCGATCGCGTGAGGCAACAGTCCTCACGCCCCAATTGCCGCCGGGATTCCGATCCCGATTTCCGCAGGCGCAGGCTTGCGGACGGCGAGTCACCCGTTGCTCGTCCGGTAACCGTCTGGACCGAGCCCAAAGTCGTCGACGGCGCGTGCTGTTCCACGCGCGCCTCAAGGAGATGTCAGCAACTGTAGGGGCCCAGCAGGGTCGAAGCCACTGGGGCCAAGGGTCTGATTCTGAAAGGAAGACTCGGCCCTGGTGCGAAAGGCAACGAAGGAACAGGAGTGGGTTTTTAGTCAGTAAAAGTCTGACTTTATCTCCCGCCCCGCCCAAGAGCGGGGGATGTCATAAGATAATTTTCCCACCGAAAAAATAAAATAAAAAAAAGCCGTTGTTAAGTTATAAATGGTGTAACTAGCACGACTTTGTTTTATGTATATACGAGGTCTGCCCATTCTGCCACATACTTGTTATGCCGTAGTTTTATAAAAAAAGGATATAAAAAGCATAGTTAAAACACCATGTAAATTCCGCCATAATATTAAAGTAAGAACCCTGTTCAAACAGTTTTTCCCCAAGTTAATTAAATTTTCAGAAAATCCGGTGTGCATATTATGAAGGTTGCCGTGTTCTTTTTGTCTTACTAATAGAACGTACCTAGGGTATGTAGATAATGTAGCACTAACGACCTATCCATTATGAGAGGCTACGTTTGTTTTTTTTTTTTTGTGAGAATTGAAGAGATTAGAAGTTTTTGCTTTGCGTCTATTTCGATTTGGTCTGAGTAACGCTGGAAGAGAATTTATATAAACATTTGTAATTGTTCCAGTAATACCTAACTACATATTATTATATTTTTTTAAATATAGACAGGCCTGGCGTTCTTCATACTGTAGGCATAAATACCTACCTACGCTGCGCGACCCCTTTCTCGTGGATGATGCGGACAATAACGATGTATTTAAGTTTATAATGTGTTGAAAAACTTTTCTCTTTTTCTTATTTTTTTCATGTTAATAGACTCAAATTCCTCTGACCAATATTTGGTCTGTAGATACAGCTCTGACATGTCATTAGTCTCGTATTATTCCTGACAGGTGCAGGTGGTTTTGCAAGACGGGCAATTATACCAGGTGACGCGTGTCAAAGCGACTCAACATCGGTACCGTATTTGAGATAGATCTGGATAACCCCATTTGCCTAGATTGTTTCTGCAGCAGCCAACCTGGGCCTCTGTAACTACCATCCTGAGGGGAAATGTTACACTGGGGTGACGATAAACACCCAACTGCTCAGTGGGTGATTCTACTTTCATAGTATGCATCTTTTGTCTTCTGTATAAAACTTTTCCCAGTAAACATACATTATTGATTACAAACGATTACGATTCACGTTTCGTGTTTTCTCATTTTTTGTCAGCAATAATTTTAAGTCCGATGATTATTACTTAACTTATTTTGTTATCCCTTAAACCAACGCAATAAAGAAACAATAACCTATTAATATAAGTTTATCCTGTACTTGGAAATCCACCCAATCCAGCTCTGAATGTATTAACGATAATTAATGGTCAGATAATACTTAGATGATTAATAGTTTCTCTGTTCATCCACAGACGTGGAATCGTTGCTAGGAGAACCCATTCAACAGGCGATATCTTCAGAAAGCGGAATTGATTTAGTCTTCGACTCTTTGGCAGATATTATTTCAGGTATGACTTTAGAATTTTTTTTATCTTTTCTCGTCAGATATATGTTTAAACGAAAACAAAATAACGGATATACCCGACTGTTTTTTAATTAGTACAAAAAAATGGGGCCCTATTCGTACCCGTTATTGATCATATTTATGTACTTAGTCAAAAGTAAAAAAAAAATTAAATTCAAAATTGTCCACGAAACTTTGTCATAATTGTTAAATTCATTATTGAATCAATCATTCATAACAATTGCTACTAGAAAATACTACGCGCAGTGTATTTCCAGTTTGATTGCCATTCATACATTCATAATCCTATAATGCCTGTACAATACTTCCATAAATTGAGTGACATTTGGGATATGAACAAACTTTGCTGTTTATTTGTTGAGACTACTTAAATAATCACAAGACCTTTTCTAATAAGCCATTTAAATATTTGTACTAACAGTAAAAAATAGTGGTGTATAGAAATATACGTAAAAATCAGTTACTGGAATTATGTCTATCGCACAAAATCCTAAAATATGTATATTATTAAAGTACTTTCAAGTTAGTGAAATCAACTTGTAAATTATTTAAATTATTTCGAATAAATAACTTACATCATTCAAGACTTCTAAAGTTAGACTTGGAAATATTTTAGTCCTACCCAATCAAACTTTTTAAAAATAAATCGACTCTCTAACTACTTTGGTACTCCAATTTACGAAATCATACACATCAATGCACAAAAAACCAACTATACCTGAAGACAAGTCGTTGTGATAATCCTTAAACCCTTGTTAGAGGTCGTCTTTCAGCTAAAAATATGATGATGATGGTCAATTTCAAGAAAATTTTGTTTAGGGTTTGGCCACGGTATCCTAATCAGCCATGTTACTACAGCACTCATGTCTCCTCTCCAGCAGGGTGGACTGTAATCCACCACGCGCCCCTAGAGCGATTGGTAGTTACGCCTCTCATCATCATCATAATTTCACCCAAAGATATCCACTGTTGGACATAGCCCCCCCCCAAATGTCGCAATAAGGTCCGGTCCTGTGAGTCTCGCATCCATCGGATTCCCGCGACCCTCACCAGGTCATCGGTCCACCTTTTGGGAGGCCTTCTTACGCTGCGTCTTCCGGTACGTGGTCGCTATTCCAGACCCTTTTGTCCCCATCGACCGTCTGTTCTGCAAGCAATGTGCCCTGCCCACTGCCACTTAAGTTTGGCCTCTCACCAGTCCCATACATTTTGATCTTTTGCCCATCTTTATCGCTGGTAGGTTAGTGACCTTATAACTAGGCACTCTTGCTCTGGTGGCGTCACGTAATAATAATCTTTCCGACCAAATTTCGGCTATGGTGGCTAATCTAAACGGAGATCAACCTGGTACATTTACAGGCGCACACTTTGTTTCTTTACTCTCATAGTCCAGTGGGATGGAAACCGACCCGACCAGAGAGAGACCAGGCACAGAACCAACGGTACCTCATGCTTTCCGAGACTCAGGTGTAGCACAGCACCAACTTCCAAACCCTGAGCTGCCACTAATAAAATCCTAAAGGAAAAACAGTGTAACATTTGGCCCTACTTAGAAAACTCAACAGTCGCTATCTCCGTCTCATTGGCAATAATTATTCTTCTGTTTCCAGAAAGCGAAGACCTATCTAAAAAGATATCTTCCTTAAGAGACGTGAGCATCAAAGCAGGATCACTAGCGTCTGCAGCATCAGACAGAATCAGAGACTTAGCTCGTCAGCTGGAAAACCTCAAGAAACACTGCACTTTGAAAGACTCACCTCTTTGTGACACAATCAATACTCATTCACTTGAGTTGAAAATGAAGTTCGATTTGGTAAGCTTAATGCAACATAGAAATTATGGTAATGTCCGGTTAGATTAGAAGCTAATTGCAGCATAGTTTGGATAACGCTGGGTAAATGATAATTAGACAATGGAAATATGATTTTGAATATGCTTGTTAGTTTCGTAGTACGTGTTTTGTGTGTTATTATCAGGAAACGTACATTTGTTCTCGCATATTGTTTGCGCGGTTTAGGCGAAAAATGGCGAACTATTTTAAATTTGGCAGCTTGCTAGTTGGGATTGACGAGCCGTAGATAGAATAGTTCCGGACGACTAGTCGCTTAAAATGAGGGTTTGCACAGTACCTGGTTATCTCAGGCAAAGCTTAGCACACACATTGTTACTATTTTTAGTAGCACAAACACCAAATTTCACTTGATTTCCAAATTTTCATTAAGGACGCAATACAAACAGGTTAGTCGTTTCGACGCCATTGAAAAAATGCAGGTGTCAACGAAATGTTACACACAAACGATTACCTGGGTAGCTCAGTTTCTTTCACTTGATAGGTATATGCATAGGAATGGCAAAATCCAGCAAAAAAAATAATTATTGCGATATAGAAAACAGCGTAGCCACATATTAACATTGTACTGATTTCTTAATTCTTAGTCAACAACTTTAGATTATTCAGCAGTACGAGTTTTATGTGTTAATCATTATCAGGATCTTTGTATATGATTCCACATATTATTTACAGTACCTACTGACATTGTATTGATTTTTGACTCTGTTATAAACAATTTTTCGCTGAATATCATCCAACTTACGGTAGCCATATTTTTTTAAATTTTATTATCATCATCATCAAGCTGTCTATATATCTAACCAGTGTTGAACATATGTCTCTTTTATTTATCTTGATCTGCGGCTACCTCTTATTTAGCTGATGCAGTAACTTGTTATGGTTTCCCTTACGTTTCTGTCCACAAGTTTCACCATTGATTGAGTACCAAAACTTGTTGTTTCAGATTCTACACGAGCAACAACTGTTGGAACTCCGTACTCTGGGGGTGGAGAACTTGACGCGAGCGATATCAACAGCGAGACAAGAGTTCAGAACTTTGCCTTCTGCCATATTAGCGCAAACCTCGGTAGTTAGAGAAGGTAACCTTCATGACCAGTGTTTATTTAAGCAAAGGGCCACTAAAGTTTATTTTTCATTTAATTTTTGGTTTTTATTGTGCCTACATACATGATAACTTTCACATGTATAATTATGAAAGTAATAAATTATACGCTGTACATTGTTAGGATAGAACAAACTTAACGAAAATTATTGCGGTGTTTGTCATAAATATTTTTTTAAAAGATAACCCTTCATCTAGGGCAGTTGGACCAATATTAGCATAGCATAGTATAATCAGCTTTATAATTTTCCCACGTTGTCCACGTTTTCAGCTGGAACTCCGGCCTCCTCTCCAGGAGAGGGAATGTGCCGTAATCATAGCGACAATATTACGATATTAACATATAAATAAATGTAATATTAGTGGTGATTATTTGTACAAACATTGCCATATTATGTGTATAACATTTTATCGTAGGTGTTAAATGTTTTTAGGACATGGTGAATTTTCCAATTCGTTCATATCAACTACTAATCTGAAAATGGGTTAATAATAAGATACTTTTAATTCAATTTTTTTCACATCTTTCATTTATTTCCATAGATATCCTTCGAGACGTGGAAAATCGTCGCGAAGCGGTCCACAGTTCCGCCAAAGTCCTAAGCGACATAGTGCGCCATCTGACGTCGGGCTTACACACTATCGCAAGACAACTAGAGTCGAGTCTCGAGAGAGTGCAAAGATATGAGTTCGCGAGGTGGACGCTTATGTTAGGTAAAGTTTGCGCTGTATTGGAACTTAGTAAGCGCTGCAGTGCTGTAAGAACTCGTTTTGGTTTATGTGGATCTGTAAATTTGTACAATAAGACTTGTATAGATAGATGCATTCGCGGGTATATGTTAGCGCTTTGCAGTTTTTAAAGCTATAGAGTAAGAAATAAATTATGTTTAGATTGATGGATACTGGCTTTTTTGGGTTGCTGGCTTATTTGAATACCAGAATTATTATTAAATCTTTGCAGATTTAATAATAATGCTGGTATTCAAATGCATTGCTTAGACTAAAATCTAACCCTAATAAAGTTTGGCCATCCGGATGGTACGGGGATACCACACGATTTCCCGCGAAGTGGCGAGCCTCCTTGCTGGCCTGCCACCATGGGATTTGGAGGCAACAGTCCTTGCATGCATGCACGATTTGCGCGTGGAGATGCAACGCCGGGGCGAAACTCCGTTGCCGCGCCAAGTCTCGGCATGGAGGACAGAGTTCCGGCGGGATCTCATGGTGGAATGGCGACGGCAACTGTCGCAACCCAGTGCTGGGCACGCTACAATTATGGCGGTAAGTCCCCACTTTGAGGAGTGGCTGGAGCGGCAACACGGCGTCCTCACCTTCCACATGACGCAGGTCCTCACCGGACATGGCAAGTTCGGGAGGTTCCTGCATCGGATTCAGGCGGAAGCAACGCCCGGGTGCCATCATTGTGCGGACCACCCAGAGGACACGGTGGAGCATACGGTGGAAGTGTGCCCCGCTTGGGCGGAGCACCGCCGTGTCCTCGTGGAGGCAATTGGCGGCAGCGACCTTTCGCGTCGGGCCCTGGTTCAGGCTATGGTCCGGAGCGAGGAGGAATGGCAGGCGGTCGCCTCCCTCTGCGAAGCAGTAATGCTAGCGAAGGAGGAGGCTGCACGCGTGAGGGAACGAAGAACCTCACGCCCTAGCTGCCGTAATTCCGACCCCGACTACCAGCCACGGTAGACGCAGGCTTGCGGACGTCGAGCACTGGGTAGCTCGCCGTCCGGCTGTTCGGTAATTAACCGGACCGAGTTCAGTCGTCAATAGCGCGTTGAGATCCTTGCGCTCCTCAAAGAGATGTCAGCAAACCGTAGGGGCCAAGCAGGGCCGATGCCCGCTAACTAAGACCGCGGAGAATTTCTGAAAGGGAAACCCGTAGTCCTAGGACGCAAAGGGTAATTGAAGGATACAGGTGTGGTTTTAGTCAGTAAAAGTCTGACACGCCGTCGCGCTCCACCCAGAGCGCGAGAAGTCATTTGGATGATTTCCCACCTTAAAAAAAAACCCTAATAAAGTTGGTAGTAGTATAGACATGATTACCTGCGGATTTCATTTCCTTAATAATCTAGCTGACCTAGCAAACGCAAATATACGCAAAAAATGCATAAAAATTGGTCAAGTCGTTTCGGAGGAGCTCGATAAGAAATACTGTGATACGAGATTGTTTAATAATT
Source organism: Mythimna pallens (assembly GCA_961205895.1). Taxonomy (NCBI): domain Eukaryota; kingdom Metazoa; phylum Arthropoda; class Insecta; order Lepidoptera; family Noctuidae; genus Mythimna; species Mythimna pallens. The sequence goes on from OY540834.1 coordinate 16,110,236, forward strand.
CAAATAATAAATATTTTTAATTTATGTAATATTTCAAAAAATACCTGGAAGAAGTTGGGCTCCCCCAACTTCCTCCAGGCCTTTTCACAGCAGTGGGACAGTATAGGCTAAAAAAATATTTTTTTTTATATTAAATAAAGCATACCTAATCTTCCTGTTTAACTGAAACGCAAAAAACTGTCACATCCATTTGTACCCGAAGCTAAATGCTTTATTGTGAATTGAACTGGGCTTTGTTAATCTAGTGGCACAGTTTGCATGGCATAACAATAAAGACAAACCACTATTTTTGTACAACAAACGAATCATTTTGGATAAGCCAACAATACACAGAGTTTTTCGCTGAAGTACATATAACTGCTTTGTTTACTCCCCCTATTATTTTATATCGTCATGCATTTATATTATCTGGTCACTTTTTAATACCAAATTAATTTATTAATACAAAATTTCAGCATGCATTGTTACTTTTGGCTTTGTTATGATGCTTATTATACTGGCCATGCTTTGTGGTTGTGGGCACGCCAAAAATCATGCAAGAAGAACTTTAAAAGTGTAAGTATATATATTTTTCTGGACAGCTGGTGCATTGTCTTTTATTTTGTGTATAGCCATATATCTTTATATATATATTTAACATATATTTTTAATGTAAATTTTATTGGTAGTAGTTTAGTTGTTTCAGTAAGTACATTGCAGACGGCCTCCTTTTTTATTTTAAGTTCGTACAGTCCATCCTAATGTTGTCTGGTAGATATCGCTGTCAGCGATAAGACCCCCGTTACACCCATAGGTAATTTAAGTTGGCGTAAAAGTCAATTTGTAATAAAAAAAAAACTTAGTATTCTAAACAATATTATACATCAATCAATCACCATGCACGATGTCTAAATCTTTTCTTGATTTTGGTATGTTATAGATCAAAACGTCTGCTAATAGCTTTGAAAAAATGCCTTGGTTAAGTTGAAAACACTTAATTTTAAAGCCCTAAAAACCTCATCAAGATAACGTTTAGCAAGCTCTCAGACACAAGAGCTTTTCACTATTTAAATATAATCATTTCATTTTCAGCTCAGCTTTCTGGTTATGCATCACCTCTTTTTTACTATGGGGCATAGTATCAGCAGTGTTCCTCATAGCTGGCCATGCAGAAGTAAGTAAAAACAATACACACTCATACATTTGAAGTAAAATTACACGCACAATAATCAAAGGCGAAAAACGGTTTTTAAAACGCCTTTGTTCCTCTGGTTCCCCAGTTGTGAAAATCGCTTTCGTGTGTATTGCTAAGTATTTCTTTGAAGGCGTTTAAAACACTGAGCAACTGAGCAAGTTGTTCAAACATGCGTCTACTGATACTAACTTTGAGTTCTTACTTAGTTCGTCTAGTGTGTTATTTGTAGCGTATGCTGTTCCAACTTAAGTTACATATTATGGAAGTTAGCGCATATTATTACCGCTGTTTACTCAAACATATGATTTCAATATAAACCACGGTACATAATTAATACTGTTACACTACAGCTTTTCCTAATTATACAAAACTAAAATTTAAGGTAAATAAAAAGATGAAAGTTAAATACAGTGTAAATTATTTTATCTTCTCTGCTGTTTAAACGGTAACGGAAACTCTCACGAGTATTATCGTCATCGCGATAATAAGGTAGATATTCTAAATTCAAAAATTTAATTAGTCCTGTGCATTTCACATCCATCGGATTCCCGCAACCCTCAAGAGATCATAAATCCAGCTTGTGGGAGGCTTTCTAACGCTGCGTCTTCTGGTCCGCGATCGCCACTCCTTTCAGAAACCTTTCCAGCCTCATCGACCATCTTTTGTGCAAGCAATGTGCCCACTATTCATTAAGTTTGGCGATTGTTCAGGCCACGTTGGCTGCCCTGTAAGTTGCCATTTACTAAGACTACTCACTACAAAGATCATTGTTTCAGGTCTACGTATGCCACGCGTTGTGGGACTCTCAATATGAAACACTATCAGATTTGCTTGACAGACCGTCACCACTCCTGGCAAACAATGAGGGAATCTTCGATGCTATGTTTCGGGATCTGGAGAATATTACTATTGATGTATCTGTCAAGGATGTGCTAAGGTAATTAAATAGATAATTTATAAGTGCTTTTTGGAGGACTTTAAGGACTGAATAATCCCTACATATAATAAAACAAAATCCCCACCGCGATTGTTTTTCAGTTCGCGATAAACTCAAATACTACTAAATGCATTTTTCTCTAGTTTTCACGAACAGACAGAGGGATTCATGAAGAAGGTTCATAATTTATGAGATATGTAGGTATATAAGTTATTAGAGAAAATTCGAATATAAAAATCAAAGGGCTCTTTTGTTCTGAAGCCGAATAAATTCAAAGGATCTTTTATAGCTGTATGGAAAAAAAAAGAAACAATAACATTATCTTTTACAGCATTAATGCAGTAAGAGCTCATTTTTAACAGCTCGGGTAAAATAATCTTGGACAACAGTCGCTATCATGTTGTGAAATAGCTTAATGTTGATATAAATTTAAAAAAAGCCGATGCAATATCTAATTACATATGGACTTGTAGGATAATTGAATATGAGAAAATATAATATGATAATTTGTTTAACTAAATTACTAAAGAATTTTTCAGGGACTGTGAAAAAGATAGACCAGCGTACTCTGTCTTTCAATTGGACAAAATACTTGACGTGAACAAGGAAACCTCATATTTCGAGTGGGAAGAACTACAAAATGATTTTGGAAGACTAGCCTCGTCAATAGATGTTGGACTCTTGAAGACGATATCAGTTAACTTCAGCCGGTTATTGCACGAAATGCTGATTGTTTCTGATGTCAATATCGCTAAGTACAGGTAAGAGCTTTATGGGGAAATATTTTTTCTACACAGTTGAACAGAAAGTGACTATAATTGCTCTACACTTAGGTATATAATGGCACTTGTAACCAAACTGTGACTTTTTGATTACCATTATGCACTAGCGATAATTTAGATAAAACTTTTATAAACTTCTGTTCTCAAAACAAATTTTTGATACAAAAAAAAACCTCTTTTTTTGTTTTTTTTTCTTGGATACTTTTTACCATTCCTTCGCATGAATAGTTAATTTGTTTAACGTTACAGTTCTTAGCGGGATTTCTTCGAGCGAAGTTCAGAGGCGGATTTAATTATTTGCAAATTAATTCTTAATAAATATTGAGATCTAGAATGGTGTTGCTTTGTATTTCAAGTATCTGCGAAACTGGATAGTATGTGGAATCATTGAAACAGGCACGATCTCAGTAAAATGGAGCTGAGAATTGAATTATAGTGTTGATTACCTCAGCGAAGTTTGCCGATAAGGTTGACTTGATACGTTTGCTGCCAATTACAAAAAAAAAACACTAGAATGTTTTGCATCCGCATTACATATTTATTACTGATGACGTGACGGTATGGTGTAAAGACTTTAGCCTGCCCAAATGGACTAAAGAAAAACAAAATTAAGATGCTCGCGCACATGAAAACAGATAATTTTTTTACCGACATATTACAAAAGAAAACACTATTACTAGTTTTGTTATTGAATAAATTGATAATTAAATTATTTTTCTTCACAAGCGTGTTGAAAAACGTCGTTGATAAACGTGAATATTGGTGATCACCGTCCTTGGTTCTCTAAATACCGCCTCAGCGGTAATCACCAACATTCACACTTGTATCATAATGTTCTATTTTCGATTGACAATAGTCATTACAAGAAAAATTCTATATTGGAGTAGACCGTGCTAGTGTTCCGGAATTGTTCGAAAGAGTCACCGCCGTGGAACGTAAATAATAGAAGAAACACGTGTGGGGTTTTAGTCAGTAAAAGTTTGACACTTCCTCTCGCTCCACTCTGAGTGGATGAAGTCAATAGCTAATTGATAATTTCCGTCACGAAAAGGGAGTGACTTCATTTTTCGCGCTATCCACCCATAGTTTCTATTATATTTTGCTTCTCCTCTAATCTCTAAATAACATGAATGCTTTTAGATACAAGTGGATTATTAAAAGATTTCCTAAGTCACACATTTTTATTTTAGAATGGATTACAACGTACCTGTAGTTGGAAAAGATCTACCATCTCTTGTGGATCAACTAGAAAATATCGCAGCTCAAGTAACAGATTTGACAACTGCAGGAAGATTGGAAACTTTAGGTAAGGTTGTTTTATTAATAGTTACTATTGAATTCAGTCTAATTTTCAATTACTTTTCTACTAAATAAATCCTTTAAAAGCGCCCAACCCGAGATATTTTTCCATACAACCGCTCTTACATGATTATGACGTTATTACACATCTTTCTGTGGATTTTTTGGATACATATATTTTTTATATTATCTAAGTTTCTATTGAAAGTAATACTATTTTTTGTGTAAAACTATTACAAGAAAATCTCTCCGAAAATTTGCTATTTTGCATGAACTTTGGCTTTTCATAATGTACGCATAAATTACAAAAAGTAAAGAATAATAGTAGAAACTTTGCACGTCACGTCAATTTCAGAATCTTAAACAAGATTCTGAATGACGAAGATTTTTTTCAAAAAGTTTTAAAGTTTAAGTAAATAAACACACTTCTGAAATAATGACGGAATTACCGAATGCCAACAGAGCGTTCAGGTGCTAGCTCTCTTTTTTGGGTTCCCTCTTAATCAAACATTGCTTTGGATTGTTGTGATCGTTGGATGAACCAACAAGCTTTAAACCATGTTCAGGTTGACGATACACGGACTGGGAAAGGGCCTCTTAATGCCACAAGTATCTTTCGTATCCTATATACACTTAATTACCAAAGTTTGGAAATCTTGACTTACCTTACGTCAAAGAGGATAACAAGGGAAATACCATGAAAATGGCAGAGGTGTGACGTTAACATGACAGGGCATCCTACCTCTTCCTAAAACTTAAAATGCTGCTAATGTTTTACTAAACTTATTGTCCTAGTCTGCTTTCTTAGTCTATGTAGTGACAAGCGGTCACTACTGAGCATCTGAGATAAGGTCTTGGATTCGATTCCCGGGTCTGTCAATATGATTTTTTAATCCTGGTAATTTCTAAGTGGCCGTCTGGTGTGTTTTTTTTTTTAGAAGGAAAATTATCCAATAACTTCTCCCGCTCTAAGGCGGAACGCGAGAGTGTGTTAGATTTTACTGACTAAAACCTGAACTGATGTTCCTTCTTTGCCTTGCGTCCCAGGACCCCGGATTTTCCTTTCAAAAGCAAACCCATGGCCCCAGTAGGCTTGGGCCCTGCTGGAACCTACGGTTTTGTAGACATCTCCTTGAGGCGCGCGTGGAACACAACGCGCCGTCGACGACCCAAGCTCGGTGGTCTGGACAGTAAGGGCCGCCTGATGTCTGCCCTCTGTCTCCAGTTGAAGGCTATAAGCTCATCTTATTACGTAAGACTTAAATATGGTTGGCAATATGTCGATAAATGAGTTGATGCAATACTGTAAGTGCACCTTTGGAGAATCTTCTATTCTAATCCAATCTGTATACCCTTTCCCAATTATATTGAGGTCAGCTTCCAGCCGAACTGGCAGTAGCTGAGTATTTTTCTTGAAGTGACTGCTGATCTGACCCCTTGTGGAGGTTATTCAGTTTTTAGGCAACACGATTTCGAACCTTTTGTTAAGACTAGCATCAGATTTCTGGCTTCTAACTATCCGTAGTAACTACCAAAGATCTAGAAATGGCAGCCGAGACCGTAATCCGAGGCACGGACGAATCTTGGTATGAAGAAGGGTTGAAGATGATTATTTATCCACAGACTGACCTCGAAAGAAGTATAATTATTATATAGGTCTATCTCCTTTTTCCAGCTACAAGAACTCAGAGACTATACCTCACCAACATAAAACCGCTAGAACAGCTGCGAGCTGACGTGGTCTTCAAATTGACGGAACTAGAACTTCATCTGTTACCGTTTAGAAGAAAACTGAACATTTCACTCAGCCACATACATACGGCGCAGTTTTATATCGACAACCAGGGTGACGTTATTGCTCAGAAGGTAAGCTGGTGGAACTGGTATCACGAAGTTTGATATACCTAGGTGTTGAAAGAATCTTAAAGAATCTAGGTGAAATGGCCTTGAACCTTATTCATTTTATTTTATTACCAAAATTGTAAATACAAGTGGGAAAAAAAGTTCTTCATTGTGACCGAAGCGGAATTAGCCCGAGCCGCAGGTGAGGTGGTTATGAAGCTGAATGCTGCAGTGAAAAATTTTCAATACACTTACGAAGATATAAATAAATGGGGGTTGACGCGCGACTCATGGGGGTCGCTTAGCGCACAACCTGATTCAATAAATGTAATAAATTGTAACGGGAGCGAGCTCGCGCATATTTCCGTACTAGTACGAAAAACAGTAAATTGCGTGCCTAAAAGCGGTAGGGATAAGAGCTGGTTTTCGAGTAAGTGTATTGAAAATAAATAAGAATGGGTAACACCAACACCGATTTTTTCTTTTACAAAGCACAAACTTTCTTTCACATATAAACGCAATGTCCCACAATATAGCTTAGGCTACGTCCGCACTTGGAAGCGGCTGGCTTACTGCCTAAATCCTAGTGAGCCACCTGGCGAGTAGCGAAGTGAAACTAATGTAGGTACTAGAATTTTCAACTCACGAAGTCTCCAAGCGCGCTTTTGAAAAGTTTTTCACGGCAAAGTCCACAATTATTCTCTTAGCTATAACACCTTACTTTTATGATCTCCTAAAGACTGCTAGTTAATAAGTAAACAGCTTTATAATTTTCCCACTGCTGGAACTAAAGCCTCTTCTCTATGAGAGAGAATGGGCCAAATGTCTTCGAATTATTAGTTCAAGGACGTGCCAATTTCCTTACGATGATGTTTTCCTTAACGTTTTGTGTTTTTAGTGGTGATTAAATTTATTACACAAAATTATGTACCTGGCTGGGTTTGAATTCGCAACCTACAACTCATAAATTGAGACTGTAACCACTGGCCCACCACTACTGACTGCTAACTACAATATTAAAGAGTTATTTACTTGTTGATTGTTCCAGAAAGTTTCGATGTACATATCCCGTCTAGTCTCACATGCCGCTGGGTGGCGGACGCATGTGTTAATATCGACTGGGAAGCATGCGGCTCGATGTAAGCCCTTGTATGCTGTGTATGCCGCAGCGAGAACCTTGCTGTGCTCTCAATACGTTTCGTCTTTGGTAAGAAGATTGACTGTTTAAACCTAAATTGTGTTTTCTTCTCTTCACTGTATGAGTACCTATCAAATCAGCTATGTTTCCAAAACTTAATAAACTTAAGTGCCATCATCAGTAATTTTTAAACTAAATCATCTAATGCTATAATCTTATCTTATCTTACTTTGTATAATTTATTTCATCACCACTGTTCTCAAAAAGGTGAAGGAAAACATCGTGAGGAAACCCGCATGTCCTAGATCGAAAAATTCGAAGACATGTGACATTCACCAACCCGCACTGGGCCCGCGTGGTGGATTACGGCCCATTCCCTCTCATGGAGAGGAGACCTGAGTCCCAGCAGTGGGAACATTAAAAGGCTGATTATGCTTATGCTTATGCTATAATCTTATCGACTGGTTAAAAGCAAAAAAAAGGTTATCTGAATTTCTGATACTAGCAGTAACTTACTTCAAATAGTTCCAATCTCCTTTGACATAGTAAAAGCTATCTTATTTCCCAATTACTTGGGGTTTGAAGGTAAGGCAAGGCTAAGCATTATATAAGCTAGGCTAAGGCATTAAGTCCGCCTCTGTACCTTTATGTGGATGAAGTATTAAATAAATAAATAAATAAATAGACAGCCACTCCATCTAAAATACTGGTACTCAGTAAAGCCGACCTCATTATAGTTGGGAAAAGGCTAGGAAAACAGATGGCTAATATAGATGATGTTTTAACATCATGATGAACGTATAACTATAAGTTAAAATGGAAATCAATCTAAAGGTTACGTATACATCACTAATTTTTAATTAGTACAAATACTTAAAGGGCTTTTTAGAAAAGGTCTTGTTATTATTTAAGTAAAGTGTCATAAATAATATTCATAAACAGCAAAGTTATGAGCGTTTGTTTATATCCCAAAATGTCACTCAAGTTATAGAAATATTGTACATGCTATTGATTATGAATGAAAAAAAAAATGGAAAACTCTGCGCGCAGTATTTTCCAGGAGCAATTGTTATAATAATAACAATAATTATTTATTTATTTAAATACTACATGGGTCCAATGGTTAGTAAAAAACTTATCAACTAAAACGGTTAGTAAAAAAACTTAAAACTAATGCCGCACTAACAACTGCAACCAGTGCTTGATCACTGACGGATCATGTTTATCGGCTAAGGTTCGAAGAATGCCATTGGAGCTGGTCCTAGATCTGCTCAGCAACGAGGCAGCCTTCTTCCTTACTATAGCGTGAAAATCATCCACACGCGCTAAAGCGAACATACCCGATGCACTGCAGTATCTAGGCAGCCCCAACAGCACTCTGAAGCCATTATTATATTAGATCCACAGGGCATCTAGAGCCTTCCACGTATAACTGACCCACTGACCGCCCGTATAGAATGATTGGCAATAAGCTTTAAATAAAGTAATTTTGACCTCATTACTACAACGAGCAAACCTGGGAGCCAACATATTGCATCTAACTGCTAGCGCCCTGCGTTCCCGTTCAATAACCACCTGATCCCTGAGGTCCCCGGTGAGATAGTGGCCTAAGTATTTAAACTGGCTAACCCTCTTAAGTGGCCTCCCATTGAGACAAACGACCGGCTCATAATGTATATATCTACCGGGGGCCTAAAAGATCAGATACTCACTCTTGTACTCTCTTGTTATGAATGATTGATTCGATTATGAATTTACCAATTATAAAAAATTTTTGTAGACAATTTTGGGATTTGTTTTTTTTTTACTTTTGACTGCACAAATGTGATCAAAATGTAACGAGTATTTACGGTATAGAGCCCCATTTTTTTACTAATTAAAAAATAAGGGTGTTTATAGAATCAAATCACACAAACCAAGTCAAAGCCTTTGCGACAATCTTTTTTGTTATTGAATATATCCTTTTACAACGCTTTCAGCACGGTTGGTGGGTTTGCGGATTCTTCCTGGGGATTTCATGGTGCGCCGCACTAACTCCACTTTGTGTCAAACTTTGGCGCGCGTACGGCAAGAAAATTAGGGCACATGAGGCTATGACGCTGGCTAACTTGGGATCCGGGTTAGTACGAGTTTTGCTTTGAATTCGCCCATTTGAAGATGTTTATGTTATGTGACTTTCACTCTGTTTAAAGCTAAAATAACAGTGTATACCACCAGTCTGTTTTAAAAGTGAAATGGTTTTTCTTTGTTTTTATTTTCTCACAGCCCAATTGGCGACTGACTGTCGATTTATATCTCGAAAGACTAAATTATTGACCCATTTTTTTAAGTCCTTAATTATAATTATTGTCTTGATTTTCAGACAGCAAGAAACACCAACTACAGCTTTATGTGACGGCAGTAATTGGAATACCCCTGGGTTAGTGAAATTATTGATAAAACAAATCTCGTTACGCGGTATTATTTTAAAATTGATCTTTAAGAATGAATAGGTTACTTTTAGGCAAGCGTGCTTCATGCTCGACCACATCATCGTTTAACTATCAAATGAGACAGTAGTCAAGCATGAGTCTATCAATAATAAAATTAGTATAATTTAGTTCATGTAACTAAAAGAGTAATGAATATACAAACCGTTTAAAAAAGGTCCGGAATGGACGGATGGTAAGCGGGAGAGAGGCTAAAGAACAAACAGATGACTTGTGTGAGGAATGATTAAAATATAATATTAATTTATTTCAAAAACATTTAAAAGATTGCATACATACTTTGCAGCCAATTATGACATTGGCATTTTAATATAGAATTGCAGTAATATTATACATGCGAAAGTTTGTTTTTTACTCCTTCATGCTCAATCGGCTGAATGGGTTTGGACGAAATTAAGCACAAGCATAAACTATGTCCTGGAATAGCAAGTGAAGCCGTTGCTAAAAGCTAGTGTGAATGATATTGCGATGTGTGGTGACAGAAGGGAATTCAAGAATAATTCTAATTATCATGAAACAGAATTGTTCAATTAGAACGCAAAAGGCAACTGAAGAAACACATGTAGGTTTTAGTCAGTAAAAGTCTGACGCTGCTTCTCGCTACACCCCGAGCAAGAGAAGCTATTTGATAACATCCCTCCAATAAAAATAAAAGATAAAAGTAACATGGAAAATGAACAGTGAGATAATGAACATAGTGGGGTAATTGTGTTTTATTTACGGTGTACAATAAAGAGTATATTTATCTATCTTTCTATAGGGTGACTGGTAATTAGTGACCGATACTTAAACACATGATTGTACTCATGATTACAAACAACTTTCCCAAAGAAACTTTTTTTATATACTCACTAGTTTGTAGGTACATTCACTGATTATGCGGGTCTTCTTCTATCACTATTGTAGGTACGACGGGGGCGTCACGCGGTTAACAGCTGAGCGGTTGCCGGTCACAGGCGGGCGCGCGTATTTAAACAGCTGTTTTATTATTGTGATAAAACTAATGAGAATATAAAAAAGTTTCTTTGAGAAAGTTGGTTGTAATCATGAGTATAATCATGTGTTTAAGTATCAGTCACTAATTATCAGTCACCTTATATAGTGAAGCCCATACAGTAGTGTCAAAAAATGATTAATTAAAATTGTGATATTATATTTTGCAGACCACCTGCCCCTCCAACAAGAAGTGATAGCTGGTGAAGCAGTGAACATTAATTATGTATAAAGAGGATATTTGCTTGTAAAAGCACAAAATGTGTTCAATTTTGACTTTGTTATCCAAAGTCTTTTAAATAATTTATTGTTGAGAGTAACGTTACATTTTTTTTTTATTTCTATGTGGTTGGCATCACGTTATGTTTAGCTTTATGAGTACCTGTATGAGTTCTCATTTTTATGTCTTTAGTAAGTACGTACCTACTGACCTGTAGATGTATAGAATTAAATATGTGAAAATCATATTTTAAAGAATTTAACTTTAAAACGTGTTTATAAGTACATAATATAGGCCAGTAAATAATAAACAGAAAAATAAAACCGTTTTGTTACTCTGTCAGTAATTTACTCAAAAACTCCTTCTTGGAACTAGAATATTTTAAAATTTATTTTGTAATGCCTCGGAACACTCCGTTATATGCGTGATACCAACATATTATAGTATGATGTTAGTACATTACATTTTTTACTTTCGATAGTCGCATTTAGTATAATATATTCTACCCATATTTGAAAATATCTACTTAGTATGAATACTCACGTATTTTATAACTCATTTCGAATAGTCATACGAAAATACACCAATTTTCACTGACCCAAAATAAAACATTTTCTACAACATTTTCAAAACAACATTTCCACAAATATTTTATTTAGTTACGATTTATTTAGCTTCCATTGTGTTAGCATTTTCAGACTAAAAGCGTTACGTCGAGTAACGCTTTTAGTCTGAAAATATATAGTGTGAGTAATGGTTTCTTTGTTCTTCCGAATTTACTGGCTATTATACAATACTAGAGTTTGACAGAAATATAGTTTGGAATGTACTGAAGATTAATTTATTTGGAATTTAATTTCATAGTTTCACAGGCCATATTTATTGTTATAAAACACCTATGTGAAAATTGATAAAAATAAATAAATATGTAAGTTATTAAATTAACTTTTACATTTTCAATGAACTTTGCTACTATAACTTTATTGAAGCTGAACAAGATTTAGTAAAATATATCTTCTCAGTTGCAATAATGTTCAGCAATCATTTGGCATATTTTCTTGCAGCCGAGAGGAACGCGCAGCTCCAGCTCCGCTAGCAGCTGTAGCCAGCCACGCTGCACCCGGAACACGAAACTACACAAAGCAAAGTCCCTCCGTTCTACCAGCTTACTATACTCAAACACATCTATTACGAAAAAATTGGGGTGGGGTATAAGAGTGGGAAAAAGGAATCGTCGCTGATGCAACAAACCTATGCTTCTGCTTTTTTTTTAATTTATATAAACCAGTGCTTGACTGCGATCCCACCTAATGGTAAGCAGAGATGCAATCATTGATGGTGAGGCGCCCTAGCTTATTATGAGCCTATTCACCCTAGCTTTGAAGACACTTAAATTATAGTTGGATGGGAAGACCGCAACAGGCAAATTGATCCAGTCCTTCGATGTACGCGGTATAAATGACGAAGCGAAACGCTTAGTCCGGACCGTTGAAGTTTCAACTACGTAAGAGTGTATACTCGCCGTACGTCGGGTAGGCTGATGGTAGAAACGAGATGGCGGAATCAAGTCATGCGATTCCCGCGCACACTCTCCAAAATGCAACCTGTAAAATACCAATGGGCTGGCTACCCTGCGCCTGTGCTCGAGGTTTTGTGGATTGGACTTAACCAATCTGATTCTGCATACGCACCTGTGGAAGTTTCACGCATTTATTCACATTCTGCTTATGTTTCTGTAACGTTTACAATGAAAACATGATCAGAAGTTTACATGCTACTTTTCATAAAATATAACTTACCACTACTTAATTTAGAATACTAAAATAAAAATAAAAAGTTTAAGATTTTTTTTCATAGCTTCACTATCACTTCCGCATTTGCATCGGTTTCTATTTTTGCTACGGTACTTCCGATGCAACACTAGTAAAAACTTCAAAAGCTTAACTGATTGACACTACCCAGAACGAATATGAGGTACTGATTTCCCTGTTAACCCTCATGGCGACTTTCTTAGCCATCCTCTTCTGTAGATAGTAGGTAAAGACATCCATTTAGGATCTAGTTTCCAAACCGTTCGTCTGGTACAACTCCCAGATTGACATGATCTACATATTTGTTCACTTCCCTTTCCCAGCGAGTTTATTCTCATTAAATAAGTGAACGTCGAATACATTGGCATATACTAATGACGTGTGACCTAAATGCTTGATTTACATTTTATGGCTCAATTTAAATTGGCGCCGATAGAGTCGAACTTAATTAGGAAGGACTATTACTCATACTCTAAAATTTAATCTGCTGCTAACAGCCTATTTAAACAATCTTCTCGGTCTGGTATTTTTAGAACTGGTTTCTGCCAGCCTATATCATCTAAATGCTAGGCAAAGTTTTGCTATGAATTCTTGTTCAGGTCTAGGAAAGTCATAAGTTTTATCCAGCTTGTTAAGCCATCTTATGCTTGAATTGCAACGACACCATCGTTATTACCAGGACGGTGTTAACATAGGGCTATTTGTTTTTGCAGTTATTTGTCAATTTCCAACTTATGACTAATACAAATAAAGACAACTTCTTAGTGGCTCCAGTGGTTTTCTTGACGACGACGGAAGATAGGCACGGCACGGAGTAAAGGGCGCTTTTAATCTCCAGGTGGAATCCTCAACAAACCAACTAGGACATTTTGAATCCTGCTTTCGTCGTGTTAATAATAATCCTCCCGGCCAAATTCCAATCATGGTGACCAATCTCAATGGAAATTAGCATGTGCACAAACACAAAGTGTTCTCATAATATACTAAGATCCCAGAGCGATCAGACATAACTTATTTTCACATGGATTAAACCTTAGGTTCTTATTAGCGTATCATGTGCTTCGAATACCTTAGACCACCCACCAGAACCTTCCGGCCCCATCGACCATCCGTTCTACGAGCAATGTGCCCTGTCCACTGCCACTTAAGTTTGGCGATTCTTCGGGCTATGTCTGTGAACTTGGTTCTCCTGCGGATATCTTCATTCCTGATGCGATCACGCAAGGAAAATCCGAGCATAACCCTTTTCTCTTAAATAAGCCTCATTGAATAATATAGTACTGGATGCAAAGAGCACAGTTATATCAGACCGAATATAGTTTTGACTTTTTTCCTCTAAATACAATAATTATTCAAGAAATATGGGTCGCAGTATTTCCCGGCCTAATAAAAAAACCTATTATTAAGAGGATGCAACTCGACATACATTTTCAATGTTTTTCATACAACCGCTCTTACGCTTAAGTCATTATGACGTTATTACATATTTTTCATTAGATATTTTGGAAACACAGTACTTGTGGATATTATCTAGGCTTCTATTGAAATCAATTTATAAATTTGTGTAAAACCAATCCAGTCCTCCGAAAATCTTACTCTCTACTTTGCATGAACTTTGACACTTCATAATTCATTCAAAAATTAAAAAAGTCAAAAATGTATAACAATAGAAGCCTTGCAAATTTAATCAAGATTCTAAATGACAAAATTTTTTTTCAAAATTTTTTAAGGGTTTAAATAAAACAAGCATTTCCTGGAACAAGTTTTGTAAAATATTCGAGTAAGTCACGGAATTACCGAATGCTAACAGATCGCTTTGGATTGCGTTAGATGAAGTAACAAGCTTTGAAACCATGCTCGATGTTGACGATAGGCGATAGAAGAAGGACCCCCTTAAAGGTATTTATGGCGGAAAGTCGAACACTTTGAGCATACAGCCGGTACGTGTACCGGTACGCTACCAATATTTGTTTACGCGCAATATGTACCAGATTGATTACAAGTATAAATTATTATCTGCTATACATCAAAGAGTATCCGGCCCGAAGGAAGCGGTAACTTTTATTCGTAAATCATTTACGTTGGAATATTTTTTTCGGTTACGCTTAACTGTGCTTTGTTTAGGTGTGTTGATTTGTTTGTTATGCTGCTCACTAGTGGAAAAAGTGTCTGAAAATAAAAAATATCTTAGGCTGGAATGAGAACAACATCGGGTACTTTTTTGGCAATATCTACTATCATCACAGGAGTAATAAAAAAACTCCATAGATAAACTGTGATTATAGAGGCGATATAGTTTGATTTTAACCGACTTCAATAAAAGGAGGAGGTTCTCAATGCGGTTGTATTTATATTATATTTTTTTTTTTATGTTTGTTACGTTACTCTATCGTTTATGGACCGATTTGCAAATTTTTTTTTCCACTAAAAGGATATGCTTCCAGATTAGTCCCAAAGATTAGTTCGAAATGCAGTTTTGATGATGGGATCCATGAGGAATCGTGGGAACTCCTCCAATATTCTAGGCAACTATATAGTGATTTTGGTATTTTCATCGAGAACTTAAGCCTGTCGAGAACTTGAGACTGTAAATCAGACAAAAAGGATCATTTTATGAAGTAGAACTGATGAAGAAGACCAGAAATGGCCAACGGAACTTCACCCTCACATAGATAGCACAAGATGGAGCCGGAAGATAAGCACTGGAACTCCGTAATTAATCAATGTAAACTAGCCTTTTTTGAAAGAACTGAAAAATATGGGAAAGGTCTTTGCCCAGCTGTGGGACAAAAGAACCTCAACTTACTTTAAAATGTAAAATACCAAAGCATTTATGTGTGACTGTGTAACAAATAAAACGACAAAATTAAACTCACAGGGTAACATTGTCCTCAGCTTCATAATAAACAAAAACCAGAGCACATAATTTCAAATGACGATCATAAATCAGACAAAACAACTCAGAATCAGAGCTTTCACAAAACAAATACAATTTAGTTGAATAGAACCTCCCTGATATACGAGTAACTTCGTGTTTGACTCGAACCATTGAATAATAAACGCTTGTAGAAGCGACACTAATTGCGTACTTAGTACAATCATTAATGGTAAGAAAACCAAAATAAGTACGAAGTATGCTTAAGGTGTATAGTCCCTTGAACATCTGGCCGGAGATAAATGCACATGTGCTCGTATTGCCTCGCATAGAACTCCGCTGACATTTGAAACAATTTTCTTTGCAGAATATTGATTGATTTACATTTAGCTATGTACATTATGAAGAACACTTAACCAGTCGTTTTTCTATGTAAACATATTTCTAAAGATCAAAGCCGTTTGGAAAAGGAGTAGGAAAAACAAGCTAAAAAGTATCATGTTTTTAATGGTTTTTTAGGCAAAAGTTCTAGTCATGCGAAAAAATCATATGTTGAACATGAATCATGAAAAATATAATAAATATTTTTTTTCCAAATCTATTTACCCAGCTATAGCTACAGCTATACAGCTCTAAGCCAGCGTCTATTACACTACTCGATATTCAGACAGTCTTAGACTATGTATATCTATGTATCTCATCGTTCCGTTTCATTCCTTTACACGTCATTAGCGTAAGTTGCTATTTTTCTTGTGTGACGCTACATAGACTAAGACTGTCTGAATATCGAGTGGTGTAATAGGCCCTTTACTGTTTTATGACATTGCTCGAGAGCTAGGGCCTTAAATCAAGCTCCTTTGAGCCATAGGGCTGTGGGATTGAAAAGAGTCGCCACGATGCTGGGACACAAAGGCTAACTGAAAGAACACGGGTTCCTTCAGTTTCCTTTTGGGTTCCAAGGCCGGCCGTGGCATTAGATTTTTACTAACTAAAACCCATCCGTATGGTTTGTAGTCAGTAAGAGTCTAATACTCTCTCTCGCTTCACCCGGATAGGGAGAAGTTATTTGATGATTGCCGACCCTCAAAAAAGCCTTTTATATCATCGGCACTTTCGTAATACGCGAGGCCAGCTCAATTTCAACGTGCTACCAACTTACGACCAAGAACGTGCCATCGACTGTACACTGAGGTACTTCACTTAATATTAAGTGAAGTACTATTCATTCTTTTTCTCTTACTTCCTACACACTGTTGTCTACATTTATTTTGATTTCTCCTTTCGCAGGTCTGCTGGAAGAAATTTCTTTGGAAATAAGCAGTAGGTACCTTTTTACTATTGTCTATTTTTTATTGTCTTTTTCTGTTTTTTGTGTGTACATAAATAAATAAACAAATAAAGTCAGCACGCAATTTGATTTTTCTTCCATACATCGCTTTTGCCATCAATTTAATAGTCATCAAGGTAATTTCTCTGTGAGATTGTTCGAAAGAGTTACCGTGGCGCTGAAAGATGGCTGGTGAGTTTTAGTCAGCAACATTTTGACACTATCTCCACCCAGTGAGCGGAAATACTTGATAATGTCCCACCTCAAAAAAGGGGGTGACTAGTAACCACAACATCATCTTTCTCATAATCCAGTCGTAGTTTCTTTTGTATTTTATTTCTCTTCTAATCCACATTTTTCCTCACCATTTTATGAAAGCTCTAAATCTTTTACATCACGTGCTCATATTGTCGATGTCCCCACCGAATAAACGTGTAAGAGAAAATTGACAACTTTTCAGCAAAAAATAAAAACGTTTAAACTTCAATAACGCTCATGTCATTGTAAATAGGTATACATAATGCATAATCAAATTAAAGATAAAAAAATAAACTATAGAATTTTATATATACTTCTTTAAAAACTTCAACGAGTTTCATGAAATTCATGAAAAACTATTTAATATTTTTACTCTTGTGAAATTCGCATGACTAGGTCTCAGTAATAATTTTTACACGTTTATTCGTGTAATAAAACATAATGAATAAAACGCACTGTAAGGTTACACTATTATTCTCCGTAAATCAAGTTTGTTTTTGGACCCAGCTATAACTATTTACACGCTTTTTTACAGTACATTGTTCTGCTATTATATGATTGCAAAGATCGTAAGCATTTATATTAGTGTTAATAAGATCAGTTATCATTTATGTAATACATCTTTGCTAATGCATGGTATAATAATAAAAATAATTTTATTAAAAGATGAAATAAAATACTGATATTTTAATGAATAAAAAAAGATATAATCATGTATTTATGCACGTGAACACAAAGTACTAGTCTTCTTGATTAAAAAAATTACAAATTGCAATATTAGAAAAACTAGTCCTCCTCTTCACTGTCATTGGAGACCGCAATGGAGTTATCCAATGGCAGTCGATTTATATACAAGCTTTGATAATGGTTTGGTATTGCTCCTGAATCACAAAGACTTATCATAGCATAGCATAGATCCTTAAATAACGGAAGTGGTTTAGGTAACATTCCAGTGTACGCTAGTTTTAAGCTTTAAGCATCTTCTATAGGTTCTCCACGCCGCTTGAGTTAGTCCTTATCATGATTTGCATCTCTCGTAATTCATCTTCCAAACTATACCTGCAGTAAATTGTATTAGGATGATTATGAGAGAAGTTTACTACTTTTATTTTGCTCCAGTAAATTTTATCGTCGTTTGTGTCCTTTAACCAATTCTTCCTCTTTACTAACTCTTAAAAATCCATAAAATCATTTTGTGTCATTTGTTTTACTTGGTACTTGTGCCCAGTAACTTTAGCATTCTCTATCAAGTACCTAATACATTCATATATAGTATGACTTTTCTTTGAACGCCCGATAGCAGCAAGCATAGAGTCACTTTCTTATAGGCCCTTCTCTATTGAATTAGGAATTAAAAATATATTTTTAATTTCTAATTCAACGTGAGCTGGATAAATAACCACAGACAACCTGCAATTTCTATGGCTCCCCTCTTAGCAATCTGAGTTGACTCTATTAAACTCTAATATAGCATCAATAGGAAAAGAACTTTGTGACTGACATGTCAAACTTTCTGAAATAAATGAAACAATCGAATCCCTATAATGTATTCTTATAACAAGGTGTAGCAAACTGATCATCATACCGTCTACTACGGCGAAGACTTCCGCATGACGCAGGTCCTCACCGTACATGGTAGTACCGTACAGGTTCGTGCACCGGATCCGTGCGGAAGAAACGCCTGGTTGTTCACCATTGTGTGGACCGCTCGGAGGACGCGGTTAAGCATACGGTAGAGGTGTGCCCCGCTGGGAAAGAGCACCACCGTGTCCTCGTGGGTGTGATCGGCGGGAACGACCTCACACCGGGCACTGGTATAGGCAATGGTCTGGAGTTAGGAGATATTTCTCCTCGCTCCCGACCGCAGGCAGACGCCTTCTTCTGCGAAGCAGTAATGCTAGCGAAGGAGGCAGCCGCATGTGCGATTGTTTGGCCCTTAGATCAGGCGCCGAGATTCCGACCCTGATATCCAGCCATAGGCGAGGGCATGCGAATGGCGAGCAATGTGTAGCTCGCCGTAACCATCCGGACCGAGCCCATGTAGTCAACGGTGCGTAGTGTTCCACGCACGCCTCAAGGAGAAGTCAACAAAACCGCAGGTCCGAACGACTCCTGCCGGAGGCTCTATGCAGGAATCGTTCGGTTTATGGAGCGCTGGTATGGGCGCCGTAGCTACGAAAGCGACCGGTAGCCAAGCTGAACGCAAGCCAGAGGATCATGGCCATCCGGATGGTGCGGGGATACTGCACGGTTTCCCGCGAAGCGGCGAGCTTCCTTGCTGGCCCCATGGGATTTGGTGGCAACAGTCCTTGCACGCATGCACGATCTGCGCATGGAGATGTAACGCCGGGGCGAAACTCCGCTGACACGCCAAGTCACGGCATGGCGGACAAACTTCGGGTGGAATGGAATGGTGACAGTGACTGTCGCAACCCAGTACTGGGCACGCCATAATTATGGCGGTAAGTCCCCTCTTTGAGACGTGGCTGGAAAGACCTCACGGCGTCCTCACCTTCCACATGACGCAGGTCCTCATCGGACATAGTAAGTTCGTGAGGTTCCTGCACCGGATTCGGGAGGTTCCTACACCGGTTTCGGGAGGTTCCTGCACCGGATTCGTGCGGAAGAAACGCCCGGGTGTCACCATTGTATGGACCGCCTGGAGGACATGGTGGAGCATATGGTAGAGGTGTGCCCCGCCTGGGCAGAGCACCACCGTGTCCTCGTGGAGGAGATCGGCGGCAGCGATCTCTTGCGCCGGGTCTTGGTACAGGTCATGGTCCGAAGCGAGGAAGAGTGGCAGGCGGTCGCCTCCTTCTGCGAAGCAATAATGCTAGCAAAGTAGGAGGCCGCAGGTGCACGGGCGAGGCAATGGCCCTCGCGCCCCAGCCGCCGGAATTACAATCTCGATTTCCGGCCACTACAGGCGTGGACTTGCAGACGACGAGCATTGGGTAGCTTGCCGTCCGACGGTCCGGTAAACCAAATCGTCGACGGCGCGTAATGTTCCACGCGTCCCTCAAAAAGATGTCAGCAACCGTTGGGGCCCAGCAGGGTCGAAGCCTACTGGGGCCATGGGTGATGCGAAAGAGATGCCTGGGGCCCTGGAAAAATGGCAAAGAAGGAACAGGAGTGGGTTTTTAGTCAGTGAAAGTCTGACACTATTTCGCGCTCCGTCTAAGAGCGGGGGATGTCAATAGATGATTTTCCACATACGTAAACATTTGTTTATTTACCGTTACTAGAAATTAACTTAAACTAATATGCAAAGAATATTAATGTTGGAATCTTTAATACAAATTGTTATAAAAAAAATATTATAGTGAGAGATAATGCAATACTTTAGTTTTAATAACCCATTTATATTTAAACTTCAATTTCGTAGAATAAAATATTAATAATAAAATTTGCATACATTTTTACACGAATAAACGTGTAAGACGACATTACCCAAAGTCGAAACCAATCACAAATGTTCGGAAACGCCTGTAGGTTTTAATATGTTTATTCTTGTGTACTAGACGACTCAAAAAACATGTAAGGAAAGCATAAACTATTATTCTTATAATTTTTGAATAAATTATTTCCCTAGAATAAAAAAACACACTATCATAATAGACCTTGTTTTGGGTCTAAAATTCATAAAAAAAATTAAGTAGATGCAGGATAGGCAAAAGAAACGAAAAATGAAAAAAAAAAAAAACGTGTAAGAACTCTTGCACGTTTATTCGGTGGGGCCATCGTTGTGACTGACTTCCCAGTTAAGAGGAGTGGCCAACGCTGCAAGTAAGCAACAAAACATCTATGATGGTTTTGTTTTCGGTGGGAAAATCATCCAATGACATCCCCCGCTCTTGGGCAGAGCGCGAGATAGTGTGAGACTTTTACTAACTAAAAACCCACTCCTGTTCCTTCTTTGCCTTCGTTACAGGGCCCCTGGGGTTCTCTTTCGCATTACCTGTGGCCCCAGTAGGCTTCAACCCTGCAGAAGGTAAGGACGCCATGTTGACTTACCGCCGTAATTGTGGCATGCCCAACATCCATGACGGTATTGGTCAGTTCAACCTGAAAGTATAGGCATTCAGGTTGCGTTTTGAACCGAGATTCGCTTCTATCTTTCTATTCTTTGCTCTAAGACACTTTCTGGAACAACTGAGACCAAACAAGCAAGACAAACACCACGTTTGTTAATTATAACTGGTGGTACTAAAATATAGAGTTCATTAGTTCACGATAAACTGCTTATGTACCCAAATCTAGGTAGTGAGAAATTATTGTACCTATTTGTTGGGATGTGATGTAAATATTGTGTTCTTGTTGACGGGAAATTTCCAGTACGGAACTAAATTATATGAATGGTTTTAGTAGTACGTGTAGTTTTTTTTTCGGTGTTTTTTTTTAGTACTTGGATTGTGAAATGGCTTGCACCTAAAACTTCAATATCCGAAATACAGGCTCAATAGCCTGTTTAATTCAATAAAAACACTTAACTAATTAAAACTATATATACACTAAAGGCAAGAACTACTAGCTAAAATATTGCGTCATAAAACTTCTCCGCATCGCTGTCGACTGGAAGTGTGCCCAAAAGGCTGGCGGCATTTCCACGTTGTATGGCAATGCTTAATCTCTGACCGAATTAACAGCCAGCCCTTGGGTCACGCGAAGTGTCAATAATTGTTTTAAAAGCGTATAAGCACTCGGACCTCACAGTACATGAGTTTCAACCCCAAACGGCTCAAAAATATAACCGCCGACGAGGTTGTTATACTTCTGCCGCTTGAGGTTCTCCGCAGCCGCAGCGGCAGCACCAGCACAGCACGAAGAGTTAGGAAGATGGGATGGCGCAAGCGTGTCGACATAGGTAGCGTCCCTCACTAAAGGCCTTCAATTGAATATAATTGAATTTCTATAACATTTTGTACATAAGAGAGGTTGAGCAATAAAAATGATGTCTGAGTGTACACTTATCTCTTTCTTAAGAAGGGATAAAATGAATTATTCGTGATTGATGACGATTTCAAAATTTCTTCACTGATTAAAAGCTGCACAATCGCTGAATGTCTGTGTCGCTGAAAAATATCTAGTTCCAGTGAATCTATTAAGTCACGACTATTCACACACATAGGTACTGTAACTACACAAAAAAGATATATATGATTTCGAGGTGAATTCGATGTCAACTGAGATTTCTCCACACTTACCTTAAAAACACCACATAGTGCTTATATAGGGCGTGCCACATAAATCACATGGCTACCAATCAATAAAAATTAAAACAAAAAATATATATAACATTAACTATTACTACACGCAAAACCCAATCAACTAGAACCAGAACACTTAAGGATTAAATACAACATGCAAATATCTACAATTAGGTAGGTGCGTTTGCGCAACTCGTTCGGATGTAATGATCCATCTGGCCACTGTCGACCGCTTAACATTTCGCATGGCCTTAAGAGTTGCGACATTTAGGATAGAGATCACATCTGAATTCATTGTTGGCTAGATACCGAACTAATGGTTATGCATTTATTGATTGGAAGGTCGCTTGATAGGTATATGAACTGAAATACTAATAGGCCTTTATTAGAAAGTTTTTTCTGACTATTTTGGAAGGTGGCATCATTTTGCTGTCTTCCAAATCAATAAAAAAAACTCTTCTTTCCATGGTCTCATTATTTGACAGCTTATATGTTTTTAAATGTACCACCAATAGGTAAAGATACTGACTGAAACAGAGGTTACCTATAGCTCAGGAGCCAGAGCTTAAAAAAAGTAACAACTGTATTTATTAACTTTAATATTATTTTTAAAATGCGGTCGAGTTTTCTCCCTTTTCTACGCCAAATGGTTCTGTCTTATATTGTAAATTCTGGCAGTTGAGCTTGCTTGAGGTCCACTAACTAGCTGGCAGGCGGTCTCTACGCCTTTTGTGTTTTTACGGAGTCCAACTTGAACTCACTACGTCTTTTGATGTGTCTTTACCTACACAGGCGATTTTCTACACTTTTATCGGAGATTGATGCGACGGTGAAGCTTCCTCGTATGTGTTCATTTCGCACTCTTTCTGCCTTAGTCACACCCCTCGCCTATCTTAGCATGGACCTGGTTTTTTTTTAAGAAAAAACTGTTTGTAAATTTCTCATTGCTTTCCGATTGCAAAGGAATAGGTGTGATTATTTCACACGAACCTGTTAAGGTGGATTGTGAATTTTGCAATGCCATTAAGACAATTTAAAACTGGGCTAAAAGAGGGCTGCTACTAGACCTAATCTAGCTTCATTAATTAACTATTTTTGGGAGTTCAAAACTTCCCTAAGTAGTTTACAAATAAATTAGTAAAAATAATAACCGTTATGATTGTGTCTATCTAATCAATTGGGTAGACTGTACCTATTTACAAGTGACATTAACAGACCATTTAATTAATGATTTATAATGCCAAGTCAATGACTAAAGATAAGTCTATAATTTATTAGTCGAACCATGACCGTTAATTACTAAATAACAATTTACATGCAATCAATTTATTCAATGACCGCTTACACATGCGAGTATATTCAACGTTCGCTTATACGACTAACTTAAATGCCGAAGATTGCTTGCATTGGTACTTTATATTTTACTAACTTTTGTCAGTAGCCTCACTTACGTGAAAGTAAAAAATTGTTCCAAGGGAATATAATCTACAAGCTGCTGCGAGCGGCTTCAAAGGTAGCAGCTACAGCAAAATTATTTACTTACGCCTACTAATGATCGCAATCGAGAACCCAAGCCATATTTGGGATTCAAATATCACTCGTTTCTCCATAATCGTCTAGTAAAAACAGATTTTGATAAAAATATTCTGACGTCTATCTGTACACGGATCGTTAACGGTAAATAAGGTAACCGGTAATTGAGTTTTGTACCGAATCTTTACTTAAAACGAAAAGTTACTGAAGGTCACAGTAATTTTATAAAGAAAGAAGACAAGAATTTTAAGAAGCTAAGAATCTTTATAAAGCTAAAAGACAACAAAATTATTGTTCAGTTTTTTTAAGTATGTGGATCGAAGCCCTTTACTAACAAACCTGGTGCGCCGGTTGTGGGCCAGCCCCAATGCCATCCTGGCAATGATCGCTGATAGACTAGATTGTCCATATATCCGACATGGCTGTGGCAGGCAGACATGTTACTGTCCCAATTTCTGTTAGAAAATTGTATGTGAATATTATTGACTTTATTCATTCTGACCGATTAAAAGCTAATTTATTTAATGTAATAATGACTTTTAGTTGAATTTTAATTATATGCAACTTATTTTAATTTTGAATGCAATTATTTTAATGTCTGATGGGTATAATTATAATCTATTGTAATTTAATTTTATATAATTTATGATCTGTATTTTAATGATTTGTAACTAAAATGAGTCTCTGTTACTTGAAATAAATAATTAATAATAATGTTAACCGACACGACTTTTGGTTTCATGTTTAATATGAGAGTCAATATTTACAACTTTCTAGCTATTGCAACACTCTTTACCAGACTTCATACGTATTCACAGATTTACAATTCCGCCACTTCAAACCGAAAAGTTTATCATTTCACAATAGGCCGTCCGAATATCTTGCCTTGGCACAGAATTCATACAATAGTTAATTACGAGTGCAAACCACACAAGCACTTTGTTATTATAATCATATGCATCTACATTATGATCCTTTTTATTGTAGGACGCTTAAGGCAACTATCGTTGTTCCATTATCTACAAATCTATCACGACCACTACATATTTTACCAGCTGTTAATCGATAAAGATGTTGAGAATTAAATTAAACGTGTTCTTAGTCTAGATCCGTGACTAAAATAGGTACCTATAGATTTTATGATGTAAAATTTTATATTCATTGAGTCACAGGCACTCTATACTATATACTCTATGCTATATACTCATAAATATGAGTATATAGCACTACGAAAAGAAAGTTGAACCGATAACCTGCCAGTGCTTTCCACAGCCTTCACGCTGTGGAAAACACTTGATGTAAAAAGAACAGTACCAGTCGACGTGGCAACGCGTGAAGGAGGTTTATGTCCAGCCATGGATGTTTTTGGATGGAACGATGATTACTATTTGAAAAACATTCAGTTATTTTACCAAGGGGCTAAAGAATATGACAAAGTTCTAAATTGGATCGAAAGAAGACTGTTTCTAGATTTAGGAAAACAAATATCAAACGCTAACGACAGACACCTGACCATATATCGCCCATACCAATATCTTTGTACAAATTAGTAAAACATAATACGACCACTATGTAGCCACTAATAAAATAAATACCAGCTAAGATCAATGACCTAACAACAAAATACAAAAAAAAAAAACAATGCAAAAGATGTAACAAGAACCTTGAACTAATGCCTTATTGACGCGCTGACAAACCCACAGTCAAGTGCCGAGTAGACTCGTCTGCTTAATCTCAAAAGGAATATATATAAATCGGAGATGTGGCATTGACTACAGTAATTTTGTAATATATTTATGAGCTTGAGATGATACAGATAAAGCCAGACTCGTCTGCTGTATGTTACACGAAGTATAATGACATTTTGGATGTGGTATTAATTACTATCAAATGTTTTTTAGTGTTAATATTGATGTGATATTTGCTGATCACATAATATTTCCGTAAACCAAAAATTTGTTTACGAGCAAAAAATACGAATCAAAATAATCTCGGTAAATATGAACTCAATACTTCTCTGCATATGCTTTTTATGAATAACAAGTGACCTATTACTTAGTCAATTGACGGCTACAAGTTTATATCTTTATGCATGCCAAAAAATTATGCATATAATGCAAGTAAGCACTTAATCTAAATCACAGGTTACTAAATTGAAAATTATAAATTAGTTTATAGTCTAATATGCATTTTAAACGAACTCCTTTCCTTACAGGTTGGTCAAGCTTCTGTGATACAAGGATAGCTGATTCATAAACATGGTAATACACCTAACACTTTAATCTATCGTGTTTATTAAAATGATAAAATGTAAGTTGCTTATTTCGACTTATTTAATATTCTCTTTTGGTAGTGCGTGTCTTCATTTGCATTGTTCTGATTGGAATAAAATTAGAATACTCTCAATTTTTTATGCATCTAATATGTTACTCGCATTGTATTACTTGCCATCCTTTTCGTTCCATTGTATAGGGCGACATCCTTAAGACACCATCTTATCTCAACCCCAAGAGTATCACCATCATTATCTTACCCTGTTACGTGTGTGCGGTGAGACACTTGTTCCACATCCTTACTTCACATAATCATTATTCCTTTTTATATCATATCATTCCTAACACAATCTATCCATCTGTCTTTTACCTCACTCATCCTCTCCATATCATTCTCTCTTTTAGTCGCACACAATTCACGAGGTATAATATAATATTAAAATACCGCATCTTCTTTTCCATCAGCGATGTCTCGACTTTTATTATAATGTAAAGGAATGAAGACGAGTAGGTAGCTCACGAACAAGGTCAAGTCTAGTTACGTAACTTACTATATAATCTACTACAGCCTACGAGATCGAATCGTGCGCATCTCGGTGCATCGTTACGTCATTTGTAGGTTGATGAACCTTGTAGTAAAGATTGTAAATAATGTTGAAGTATGAATGGTTAAGTTTAGAATACAATTGAAATGTTTGAAATTATAATAATATTGGTTTTTGAAATCGAATGGATGTTGTGGCAAACCACAAAGTATATGTAGTTGTATACCTCAATATCACGCTCTAAGCATATTAAAGTTCAAATGTGTAAGATCCTGAATAAGAAAATAGCACTTTTTAATATGTATAAACTACGCTATCTACCTATGTAGACAAATTAATAGAACGTGTAGTGATATATTAATAAGTAAGTTTTGAAGCATGATAACATAAATTTTATTGTGGTTCATAGGAGTAGTTTCAGACATTCTCATGCCACGATTGCAAATTAACGCCAAAGAAAATTTATATGTGCACTAAAACCTAAAATTACAAAATAAAACACGTTCCTTCTAGAAAATTCACACTCTAATACAAAGTAAGTAACCAAGCCCTAGCAATTTAATACGTATGTTTCCCCCACACGTTGCCTAATACCGTCTGACGGGTTTGCTTGACCTTTCACCGCAAACGTCCAGTCAGCGCTCTAGATTCTTTACTAGATAAACCATAGAAGGCTTAACAATGTCATAGACGTGGCAATGAGATGGTTTTGTTTGAAGGATGAAGACTAAGTAATGATGCGAGTTGTCAGACTCAGATTCTAGTCAAGAATTCAATTTCTTTTATATTTTTGCCATGATTTCTCAGCTTTTTTTTTATTAGGTTTGAAATCCTCCTTCTGCAAAGCAGTAATCCTAGCGAAGGAGTTGGTCGCTCGCGTGAGACTACCACTCAAGGTTGACGCGGTATTGCGGACGACGAGCAATGAGTAGCCTGCCGTCCAGCCGTTCGTTAATTGACCGGACCAAGCCCAAGTCGTTAACAGCGCGTAGTGTTACACGAGCTCCTATCAGTAAAGCTGATGCCCGCTAGGATCGTGGGGATTTTTTTTTTGAACTAAAACCTTGGTCTTAAAACGCAAAGGGCAACTGAAGGATATAGGTGTGGTTTCAGGCAGTAAAAGTCTAACACGCCCTCCTGCTCCTTCCAGAGCGGAAGAAATCATTAAATGATCTCTAACTTAAAAAAAAAAGTGGCAGTAGGCAGGGCAAGTCAATCTTTGTATTGGTAAAAATTATTTAAGAAAGTTTTTGACGAATATACAAAGAAATGCTGCAAAAGAATATAATTGTACGTTGTACGCTTATTAAATCTTAAGTCACATCTATTCGATCTATACGTTTCTGTGCAATAAAATTATGTATGTTTGCGAAACACAAATCGGTAGACGCTCAAGAATTCTCGAAGTGTCACAAAAAGTATCGATATCTCGCTAATTAATCGTCTCGTTATGATAGAGCGATATAAATACCGACACTGGTTATGAATTTAGTTATTTTAAGAGCATTAATATGTCCTTTTCTAGGAAAAGTATTGCTTAATTGCCACTTCGATTTGATGTCAATGCATATGACTGTATTAATGTTTTTAATGGAAGTAAATTATTTGAGCATCTGTTAGAGGGTTTTATTTTCAAACATTTATTTTTGTAATAATGTTTGAAAAAAAAAGATTGACGTTAATCCTTTAGTTTAATAGTAAACTAGCCCTCGGTAAAGTCAAAAATGATCCCAAAGTAAAATATTCCCGGGATAAAGTAACCTATGTGCTGCTCCAGGATATGGTCTCCGTGTGCCAAATTTCATCCAGACAAACATACATACACATACACACTATTGCCTTTATAATATTAGGGTAATTTGATTTCGATTTCCGATTAATTTATCTTTCCGAGAATCGCACTAGGGATTCTTGAAAAGATAAAGAAATCGATGACTTACAAATTCCTGTAGAAAAAATTTTTTAGAAACGGCCTGTTTTATCTACCGAGAATTCGAATATTCAGGCACGAAATAATCTTATCTAAAGCTGCCAAAAATCACAGGGATCCGTTTGGTTAGCACTTAGGTACCGACTATTGTGAAAACGCCTTTGTCTATCATACAATCAAATTCAAACCAAAATTCTGACTATCTAGACTCGACAAATTGCTGTTGGCAAATGTTTGAAGTTTATTTTGGTAAAATATTATTGAAATATTTGCCTTTGTTTTACAAGGGTCATAAAAGGATTTTTTTTATCAAGATTGTATCAAATTCTAGTTTCAGAAAACAGAAAGAAAATAAAGAAAAACGTTTA
Organism: Mythimna pallens; assembly: GCA_961205895.1. Classification (NCBI taxonomy): domain Eukaryota; kingdom Metazoa; phylum Arthropoda; class Insecta; order Lepidoptera; family Noctuidae; genus Mythimna; species Mythimna pallens. The sequence continues at coordinate 16,139,237 of OY540834.1, forward strand.
TTTGGTCACAGGTACACACAATGAGATAACAATTATAATATAGAAACTTAAATACTTAAACTTAAAATACATCAACATTGTATGTCTCACGGCTGCGCCAAATAGGTCCAGTTCAGCATAATGCCAGGCCACGACGTAGCAGTTGAGTTGCCTGACGCTGGTTTTCCACTGAACCTTGGTATGAGTCTAAGGATGTTAATCAATTTGATAGGTGTGAAGTACCGTCCTATTTAAAACGAATGCATTTTTGTCTATAGATACCTACACACTCAGCACGCCTGCCCTAAGTCCAAACATACTGCATGAAATCATACAGGGTCATATCTCACGACACCATTTGGTCCACTTAGATAATTAATACGCTATTTGAAATGCCTTTAACTGAGTCCGACGGTTACGAAATGACTTCTTACTTGTATGACTAAACTACGTAGTCAGAGGTAAAATTTATATATACGAATGTGCAGTATATTTCCACAGATTTTAAGACAGCAGAAACTTTGATTCATTATTGGTACCTTGATCGCAGAGTAATTTTAACTTGTTAAATCTGAATATTTTTTAACGATTATAATTTTTAGGTATATCAATCCAAAACCATCATCATTATCATCTTTCTGCCCTTGTCCCATTTTATTTGGGGTTGGCGCAACACGTTCTTTTCTTCCATTCTGTCACTCGTCACGCTATCACTAACTCCCCTTTCTTTCATATCCCTTCTCACACAATCCATCCATCTTTCCTTTGGCCTCCCTCTCCCCCACCATCCATCCACATGTAAACTCATAACTCTTTTAGCAACATGCGTTTCATCCCTCCTCTTCACATCACCATACCAAGACTAAGGATTCCATGTCAACTAGAGTGGGCACCACCACATAAATTCAAAACAATATGATTAAAAAAAAATCGATCCTTACTTTTTTTGCATTTAAAAACCTAATATTGAATTATCTTCTTTTTACCTTAGTTGAGAATTAAGAACGAAAGGAAAACGATTCATCCTCAACCAATAGCTCCGTTTTTACCATTATTTCAACCGAAAGACGTCCTCTGCTGGACATTGGCCTCCCCCAAGTATCGCCACAACTACCTACCGGTCATGTGCGTCTCGGATACATTCAATTCATTCACAAACTTCACCTGACCATTCGGTCTATCTTGTGGGAGGTTTTCCAGCACTACGTCTTCCCGTTCTGCTTCTGGCCCCATCAATAGCATGTTCTACGAGAAACCATACTAGGCTTATGCCACTCCGTCTACGACGATAACAAGCAAACTACGGATACAGAAACAGACCAACTTAAATCAATGCAATAAATGTAAATACTCAAGCTTGTGCACCGTTTAATGCCCTGGGCGGCAGTCTTGATATTAATAGCGAAGTTGATGTTAGCTACCGATTTCTAAATCACAGCCTTTCTAATTCCTAAACTATTGGCCCTTTTTTATAGTGGGAAATCATCAAATTATTCTTCCCGCTCTGGATAGAGCTTAACAAAGTGTTAAACTTCATTCATCATCTTCTGCCCTTGTCCCGTGTTATTTGGGTTCGGCGGAACACGTTTTTTTCATCCATTCTGTTCTATCACCCGTCACGCTATCACTAACTCCCTTTTCTTTAATATCACTCCTTACACAATCCATCCAGCTATTCTTTAGCCTTCCGCATCTAGTATGATTGGGAGTGTCAAACTTGCACTGGCTAAAATCCAACTGTGTTCCTTCAGTTGCCTTTTGCGTTCCAGGGTTATGGTAACTCTTCGGAACAATTCTACAGCAGACTGCAGGCCCTAGAAAGGCCATATCTAATCTAAATAACGCTTTGATAGGAATTGTAACATTTCTAATTACTTATCTCGATTCTGTTTTAATCGTTTTATATTTTACTACCGTGTTTTGCATTTTAATTGGTTGTAGAGTTCAGAATAAGTTATATTTAAACGCCGTTATCTACACTAATATTATAAAGAGGTATAGTTTGTTTTTTTGTTTGTAAGAGGTAATCTCTGAAAAGACTGGTCCGATTGCTAGAATTTTTTCACCGTTACAAAGCTGCTTTATTCTTGAGTGACATAGGCTATATTTTATGTACGCAGCCGAAGCTGCGGACAAAAACTAGTTATCAATAAAATCAGATTACTTCAATAGAAATCTACGGTACAATTTATTTACTTTGGTTCCATTCCCGCACGGAACAAATATTTATGTGGCCTACAAATAATTGTACGGGGTCTGGGTGTCTTGTATAGGTATGTGAGCTTACATATTTGTAAAGGCTCTTTCAATAAAGGAGTAATTCCTAGTCTGTTCCTAGTGTTGGAAAATTGTACTTATTAAATCACATGTTAAGTTACATAAAATACCCAAGTATACGAAAAGATTTGTTTCAACTCTAGTATTGTATCGTTTTGAGAAACAAATATAGCATCAGTCTACTTTTTCAATGACTCATGCTATGAATAGTTCACAAAAAAGATTGTTATGCAAGACGGAGTAGTTGAATACACTCAGTGTTGTGTCAAAGATGTGTGTGACGTCATTTTTTAAGAAACGGCGGCCTGCATAAGTACTAATTGGTTTCGTACACTTGACTGTACTAACACAATTTGCACTAACCTTAAAGAGGAACACAACGCAACAATTTAGACCAAACATGGATTTCATTTATTAGAACACTAGCTTGTGGCAGCGGCTTCGCCCACGTGAAAGTAGGTTTCTCCATACAAATTTTAGACCCCCGTTTCATTCCCTTAGGGGCTGAATTTCGGAAAATCCTTTCTTAGTGCTCACTTACGTCATAAAAGGAAACCTTGTGCAAAAATTCACGCTCCTAGTCAGCTGTGTGTTGATATGTCAGTCAGTCAGTTTCCCCTTTTATATATATAGATTTCACACGTTTTGTAAGAATGTAAAAATCCTTCTTTTGTAATATTTGAGATTTAAATCGGAGATGTTACCGAGTTTCAATTCCGATTACAAAAACACGGAACTTCCGTTTCCGATTTTGCACCTTCGATTCCGATTCCGAGTCGCGGGAATTCGGTGACTGCGAGACGCACAGGACCGGTCGTTATGGAGACAATTGTGGGAGGCTTATGTCCTACAGTGGACGTCTTCCAGCTGAAATGATGATGCTGATGATGATTTCGGTTAGTCGATATTTTGATTGGAACCTATATTGGAAGTACAAACAAGAATAAATACTTATTGTCGCGCGTGGAACGACATGAAAGGAGAGATTGGCCCAGTGCCTTCTGTCGATTACTCTTTCACTTATTGTTTTGTTTCGTATTTGGAATGTTATGAATTCGCTCTTACTTATCCGAGTTTTAGTAGTTTTATTTGACGCTTCTGCCACCGCCTCCAACTCCAATTTTTCTTCCTATTCTGACAAACCCAATTTGAAGATTCCGGTTCCGATATTTCCTCTCTGTAACATCCCTAGTTTATATACGAGTATGTAGGCATCGAGTCAAGAGTCTTTGTTTTAGTGTTGAATACAGATTTTTGAACACCAAGAAATGAATGCTAAGTTAGGCCTTTAGGCCAAGCAAGACGTTTTGTTTTAGCGTATAGGCCGTGGCCAATGTGGACGACTTTACGACGAAATTACTCTAGGCTGATAAAATTTTCGTTTCTCCTCAAATTTTCTTTCACTCAGTCTTGAAGGTCAGTTTTCGTCTAGAACCGTACAATGACATATTTAAGCCATCATTGTTACGATTATTCAGTCGGGTTATCCTGACCTAGGTACGCAAAGAGCAACTGAAGGAACCCAGGTGGATTTTAGTCAGTAAAAGTTATCTGACCTCCTCTCACTCAATTGGCAGCGGGAGGAGTTATTTGAATTTTTTTTTAAAAAATATTTTTCCAAAAAAAAATATTTTTCAGTTTTGAGAGAGCGATCTAAATATTGTGAAGGTGTAGCTCTGGTAGGCCTTAGTTCCGGGATGTTTACTTGAAGAAAAACAATCAGGGCGTCGCAGAAATAACTTATATTTTCTTTCAGTTTCAATAATATTACATTTTACTCAAAAGTCACTTCATTACTGAAAAAAAACTGGGCAAGTGCGAGTCGGGCTCGCGCACGGAGGATTCCGCACAAACTTACCTATGAAAACAGTTCAATTCCCGAATTGAGTTACGAAGATTTTTCCGAATCGCAAAAAGTTTTTTTTGTGACGTAAGTACAAATTCACAGTTTTCAGATTTGTTCCTATACTTGTGCTATGAGACCTTGCTTCGTGCCTAAGGAATATAGGTCAACGAGAACTACCCTATGAATTTTGATTCCCATGAGAGTGTCGAAATATACGTTTTTTGCGACATAAACGTCCGGATCTTTTTTTTTGTTAGTCAGAAATTTGATTTTTTCACAGCTTTAAGTGTCTGCAGACTTGAGTATATGGTTTTAATTTCAACTCTATACTTCCACGCGTTCCCGAAATAAAGGGTCTCGACAGACAGACGGACGGACAATAAAGTGATCCTATAAGGGTTCCGTTTTTAGGGTTCCGTACCTCAAAAGGAAAAACGGAACCCTTACAGGATCACTTTGTTGTCCATCCGTCTGTCTGTCTATCTGTCTGTCTGTCAAGACCTTTTATCTCAGAAACATGTGCAGACATCGAGTTAAAATTAAAACCGTGTACTCAAGTCTTCGGTTCCTTGAAGCTGTGAAAAAATCAAACTTCTAAGTTAACGGAAAAAAAGAAATACGTTACCGTTTATGTCGCAAAAACCGTACCATTCGGAAGAAGATTTTTCCGAATTGTTATTGTGTTTTTTTTTTTAAGTAAACTCGATTCGGGAATCGAACTGTTTTCACAGGTGAGTTTTTGCAAAACCCTCAGAGACCGACTCGCACTTGTCTTGTTTTTTCCTTTTGAGGTACGGAACCCTAAAAAACAACACAATTCTTTTTTCCTATCAAATTTTCAAACCTATTCTAGTAATGCAAAATCCTTTAAAGTATATTAACCAAGCCAATCCGCTTATAACTATTAAGGGAAGGATGATTCGATATCACAATATTTTAACCGATAGCACTCTACACTTGAGTATCTATCCGATGACGTCATTAGAGTTAACTCTAATCTCATTTTTGAACACAGGGCTGGGCTCTCCCCGCTGACACCTACACACACTCACCATATAGTTTTGTTTTCTCATTATATTGATTAGTTTCTGTTTTCTTAACCACCACTTTCTTACCGTTGAATAGTCCTCTTTTTTAATATAGTTATAGCTGTGTTTGTTACGGAGAATCACTTACTCCTTAGTTGAGTCAGGCCCACATCTAGTTTAGGAGTCAGAGTACCTACCTATATATTTGTGACCTAAAAATAAGGCTACATGTTCATAGTTTTATGATGTAAATTTTGTTTTTTTGTGTGAAATAAATTTATTTATTTATTATTTAAAACACCTGTTTAGATGACCTAATATAATTTTGACTATTAGCACTAATCAGCTAAAGTGTAATTTATATGACTAGAATGTCAAGAACCTCGACTACTGATCAATAATTTATGGTAATAGGTACAAGCATTTTAATTTCACGGCCTGTTTATAAAACATCAACCTGTCATAGGCCTTATAAATCATTTCGTCAATGTTTTTAGGTTGTGACATGAACTGCTTTTAATTATGTAGCCATTACATGTATTCACATGTAATAATTAACCCAATGAGAACAAACATACTCCTTGATTAAAAAAAGTATCCAATGTCCTATTTCGAAACATGGTCTACCCGTTTTTAGAGTTCCGTACCTCAAAAGGAAAAAACGGAACCCTTATAGGATCACTTTGTTGTCCGTCTGTCGGTCGGTCTGTCTGTCTGTCTGTCAAGACCCTTTATCTCGGGAACCCGTGGAGGTATCGAGTTGAAATTAAAACCCTACTCAGGTCTGCGTTCCCTTGAAGCTGTGAAAAATCAAACTTCTAAGTTAACGAATAAATAAGGCATGGCCGTTTATGTCGCAAAAAACGTATATTTTGATATTCTCAAAGGAATCAAAATTCATACGGTACTTGACCCAGAATCCATCCAAATTTGGCATAAAGTAAGGTCTTATAGCACAGATATTAGGAATATCTGAAAACCGTAAATTTGTTGTTACCTACGTCACTAAAAAAAAATTCTTTTTTTGCAATTCGGAAAAATCTTCAAGACTCCATTCGGGAATTGTAGTTTGTACGGAACCGTCAATGCGAGAGTCCGACTCGCTTTTACCCAGTATTTTTTTGTTGTTTTGATTTGTATATATGATATAGTTGTATTGTATATACGATTTATTTGAATATCTTATTTATATTCACCTTTTTTCTCTCTTTTGCACCTACCACCATTTTTCTCTGCATCACCTAAAGGTTCACTGGTAGAAAACGCCTAAGGCATTAAGTCCGCCTCTGTGCCTCTATGTGCTTCTAAAATTAAATAAGTAAATAACATTAGGGAGTATATTTCTTATAACTCAAGAGAAGGAGTGTCAGATTTTTACCGGCTAAAACCTACCTTTCAATTGACCTTCGCGGTCCACACACAGTGCCCTGGAATCGTTTTCAGACTCCTGACGCACGAGGCGTCTCCTGCAGCGACAGGGCGTGAAGATTGCTTACATAGTCTATGCGTCTGACTGTGTTTTCATCCAAATCCATTCAGCCGTTTAAGCGTGAAGGAGTAATAAACATACATTTATAAACTTTCACCTTTATAATAATATTATGATAATAATTTTATTAAAACTTGGATTGACTTATTAAATGTTGTTATGTATAGTCTTGTGATGTAGTATAAGACATCCCCAGGCTAAACAGGCCTAGGAAAAAAAAACCTTGAAAAAATATTCGGTTATAAAATACGACCACGGCAGCGGTAGCAGAAAGCGAAGAACTAAGTCATGTAGGCAAGGCAAGCAGGTCCAAGAAATAAGCTCTGGAATCAGCACTTCTATATTGTATTTTTTCTCTACCTAACCTTGCCTATCTTTGCGTTTGACAGAAATATATTTCTACTCACTAGCTTCGGACTTCTTATCCGTTACGACTGCCAAAGATCCTCAAATAGAGGCTGGGACTACAGATTTAATGTTTACATAAAACAAACCTCAGTCCCTGTCGACCCAGTTATAATCAAACTGAACTAGAAAGAAAGAAAACCAGTTTATTAACTTTAAATACTTTTATTCTAAACCTAACTACGTACATATAATACATCATCATCATTTCAGCCGAAAGACGTTCACTGTTGGACATAGGCCTCCCCCAAATGTCGCCACAATGACCGGTCCTGTGCGTCTCGCATCCATCGGATTCGGACATATAATACAAAAACACAAAATACACTCAGGCGTCGATGTACTCCTCCAAATTGCTGTCATCCGGAAATGTGCCCAGAAGGCTGGCAGCATTGCCACGTTCAATGGCAAAGCTAATTCTTTGGGCAAAGGACGAGCCAGCCCTCTGGTCACGCAAAGTGTCGATCAGAGGGCGTGAAATTTCTTTGAAAATAAGACGCGCACTGGGGGATCCCATGACCTAAGCGTTTTGAGCCCAAACGACTCAAAACAACGTTTATTTAGTATACAATGGAGAAATAGGTAAATAGTTTTTTTTTTTTTAAATCATATGTGACACAGCTGCTCCAAATTGGTTCAGTTCGACATAGCATAGCATAATCAGCATTTTTATATTCCCACTGCTAGGAGTCAGGCCCCTACAGTAGAGGGAATGAGCAGAAATTCACCACGCGGACGCATATATCACATGTCTTCGAAAGTTTGGCTCTAGGATATGTTTCCTCACGATGTTTTCCTTCACCGTTTTGAGAGCATTGGTGATGAAATAAATAACGCTAAATAATGCACCTGACCGGGTTTAAACCCGCGTACTATAACTCATATGCCGAAGCCGCTACCACTGTGCCAATACTGCTCTCAATGTATCTCAATTCAGCATAATGCCAGACAACTACGTAGCAATTGCCTGACGCTGGTTTTCAACTAAACCTTACTTTGAGTGTTTATTGCTATGATGTATTGTATGTTCATAAACATCCTTACTCTCATCATTTCTCAAGAATCTTTTTAACCGACTTCAAAAAGGAGGAGGTTCTAAGTTCGGCTGAATGAATGTTTTTTTTTTTTACATATTTTTATTTATGTTCACCGATTTCTCGGTCAACTGTAAACCGATTTTGAAAATATTTTTTTATTGAAACTATGCTTCCAAGTTGGTCCCATAGAAATATTGTTATGATTTGATCATGAACTTCGAAGATATGGAACAGAACTCCTTATAAGATCACAGCAGAACTGTCGTAACAAGTAAAATTGCTTTATTTATACGTGAAGTCGATGACTGACTGTAAGAAGAGGGGGAATATGGGGGGATTATGAAGCCTGAAGTTAGGCACCGGAACTCTGTAATAAATTAATGTAATCTAACCGTGTTTGGTATTATTAGAATTGTCATGAGATGCACTCTGGCTATTTAAGTATAGCTGAGAGGTACTTTTAAGTGGTTTTTTTTTTTTTTTTTTTTTTTTTCGGGTGGGAAAATCATCTCATGACATCCCCCGCTCTTGGGCGGAGCGGGAGATAGTGTCAGACTTTTACTGACTAAAAACCCACTCCTGTTCCTTCTTTGCCATTTGTTTTCCAGGGCCCCGGGGATCTCTTTCGCATCACCCATGGCCCCAGTAGGCTTCGACCCTGTTGGGCCCCTACGGTATCTGTTCTTTAGGTAAGTTAGTTTACAGGCCATGGTCCGGAGCGAGGAGGAGTGGCAGGCGGTCGCCTCCTTCTGCGAAGCAGTAATGCTAGCAAAGGAGGCGGCCGATCGCGTGAGGCAACGGCAACGGTCCTTACGCCCCAACCGCCGCCGGGATTCCGATCCCGATTTCCGGCCACCGTAGGCGCGGGCTTGCGGACGGCGAGCAATGGGTGGCTCGCCGTCCGATCGTCCGGTAACCGTCCGGACCGAGCCCAAGTCGTCGACGGCGCGTAGTGTTCCACGCGCGCCTCAAGGAGATGTCAGCAACCGTAGGGGCCCAACAGGGTCGAAGCCTACTGGGGCCATGGGTGATGCGAAAGGTACTTTTAAGTGGTGGCACCATAACTAAAAAGTGTAAAATAAAAAATGTTTTACAAAAAAAGAAATACAACAGACTTCAATGTAAAAAAAAAAAACTGAAAAGTGCAAAATAATTTTAATTTCGGAAGTCGGTGTTTCTATAATAGTTTTGTCTCTTCGTTATTTAACACCGACTCCTGAAATTAACAGTTATTTTGTACTTTTCAGTGTTAAAAGTTTTTTTATAAGCTGCGTCCTAAAACAGCCTTTTAAGAAGCAACTTATCATTTAAACATTAAAGAACTTTTAAGAAAGTCACCTTCTCAAGACTACAAAATTAAATGTTCCACTAAGTCTAATGAGTCACAGACTTAATTGCGGTAATTATTCATACTAATTAATACAGACTTTTGCAATCCCTCGGCAATGGTACTGGGTATTCATACGATCAAAGGACGAACTGTTATATTTTAATTTAACATTTTTTTTACGCAATGTTCTTTTTATAGAGCTAGACTGATTTATTATGAGAGTTGCGACTAATAAAATATTGCTGTTACTTTACACGCGTTATAGTGTTAATTACAAACATATTTTTTCTTTCAAACGTCTTTTTATGAAATCATTAAAAAAGGAATGTAATATTACCAATGTCTTTTTGTCGAATCAATTTTTCTGCTCTGATTATCTCTTTTTAAGATGGGAAATCATCCAATGGCTTCTCCCACACTAGGGTGGAACGAAAGGGAGTGTCATACTTTTACTGACTAAAATCACTCATATGTTCCTTCTTTGTCTTGCGTTCCAGGACCTCGGGGTTCCTTTTCCGAAGTCAACCCCAGTAGGCTTCGGCTTATGGCGGTAAGTCCCTTCTTTGAGGAGTGGCTGGAAAGGCAACACGGCGTCATTACCTTCCGCATGACGCAGGTCCTCACCGGACACGGTAAGTTCGGGAAGTTCCTGCACCGGATTCGTGCGGAAGCGACGCCCGGGTGTCGCCACTGCGTGGACCGCCCGGAGGACACGGTGGAGCATACGGTGGAGGTGTGCCCCGCTTGGGCAGAGCAACGCCGTGTCCTCGTGGGGGTAATTGGCGGCGGCGATCTCTCGCGCCGGGCCTTGGTACAGGCCATGGTCCGAGGCGAGGAGGAGTGGCAGGCGGTCGCCTCCTTCTGCGAAGCAGTAATGCTTGCAAAGGAGGCGGCCGATCGCGTGAGGCAGCGGTCCTCACGCCCCAACCGCCGCCGGGATTCCGATCCCGATTTCCGGCCACCGTAGGCGCGGGCTTGCGGACGGCGAGCAATGGGTGGCTTGCCGTCCGATCGTCCGGTAACCGTCCGGACCAAGCCCAAGTCGTCAACGGCGCGTGCTGTTCCACGCGCGCCTCAGGGAGATGTCAGCAACTGTAGGGGCCCAGCAGGGTCGAAGCCTACTGGGGCCAAGGGTCTGATTCTGAAAGGAAGACTCGGCCCTGGTACGAAAGGCAACGAAGGAACAGGAGTGGGTTTTTAGTCAGTAAAAGTCTGACACTATCTCCCGCCCCGCCCAAGAGCGGGGGATGTCATAAGATGATTTTCCCACCGAAAAAAAAAAACAAAAAAAAAAAAGTTGGCTTCGGCTCTACTGGGCCTACAGTTTTACTGACGTCTCTTTGAGGCACGCGTGGAACACTACACGCCGTCGACGACTCGGGCTCAGTCTGGACGGTTACCGGACGGGCGAACAGCAAACTACCCTTTGCTTATCGTCCGCAATCACACGCAATACTACGGTGGCTGGAAGTCAGGGTGGAAATCCTGGCGGCTGGGACGTCAGGATTTCCGTTCCCTCACGCGTGCAGCCGCCTTTTTCGAAGAAGATGGAGGCCACTGTTAGCCATTCCTCCTCGCTCCGAACCATGGCCGGGGCCACGGCGTGAGAGGTCATTGCCGCTGATCGCCCCGTCGGGGACACGGCGGTGCTCCGCCCAAACGAAGCTCACCTGGAGGTGAGTCCCGCTGACAGGCCTAAGGACACGGTGGAGTATACGGTGGATCGTATACTTTAGCGTGTCCTCAGGTCTGTCTTGATGACAACGCACGTCCGACTTCAGGAACCCAGGATGGAATGATATGGACACTCAGAAAGTTTTGAAAAACTATAAAACTAACTTCTATGGATAAAATATTTGTATTAAATTTTCTCCACCAGCCTCTATATAAAGTTTTATGCGTCTGAACCAATTTTCGAAACATTTTTTCCAGTCCGCCGCAGACACCTCTTCCACGACCTTCTCAAACGCTGTTAGCGCGTCGGCGATGAAAACTGTATTACTTTTAGCAGATTTTTTTATTTTAGGTAACAAAAAATGTCCGTAAACCGTAAGAAAGGTGCCCCAAGACTCTGACCGGTATGGTGTCCAGGAAATCCCTCGTTTTGAGCGCTAAGTGCGTGGGCGCGTAGTCATGTTAAAACAGTAAAATGTACGGTGGCTTGTTGCTCATTGCAGACAAAACATCTGGCAGGCATTTTGTAGAATATTGCTTAGGTCTTGTAATGGAATTTAAATCCCGTCAAAGTAAAGAAACTAGCGATAAAATTTTTTCCTGAATCGAACGCTTCACTTTTGTAGGCGTTGGTTCGTTTTGAAACAGCCAAACTGTCGACTGACGCTTTGTTTCTGGATCGTATTGATAAATCCAGGATTAGTCACCCGTCACAATGTCGTAAACGCGCTGAAGAAGAGCCTGCTTCAAATTTTTTAATCATATCACGGCACCACTCCACACGGGCCTGCTTCTGAGCTTCGGTGAGGTTGTGTAGTACCCGGCGGCAAACTATCCTCCTCACCCGAAGATGCTCGTATAAAATCTTGTGAACGCTTCCCGAACCAATCTGCAGTGTATGCAGAATCTCTTCGTATGTAATTCGCCTGTTTTCTTGAATTATTATTTTTACTGCCAGCACACTTCCGTGACACCAGTCGTAGGACGAACACTCCTTTTTTCCCCCAAACTAAGGCCCAAATTTAACTCGCTATATGCGCGGTAGATGGTTGCTTTTGAAGGTCCTTCATCCATAAAAGCAATTTGAAGTCGATCAAATGACTCATATCAGGTTTTAGGCCACATTTAAAATCGTAGAAAATCATTGCACGAAAATGTTCTCGATGCAGGTCCATTTTTAAATGGAACACGATAATATGATTTGGCTCTCGAAAAAATGTGGAGGGAAATTAAAAATTCGAACAATAGCATTTTTACTCTTAAACAACCAAAGTTTTTCAAAATAATTACAAGTGGCCAGTGCCTTAAACATAAAAACTTTTTTTCACAAAACTTTCTGAGTGGCCTGGTATATTACAGAGGAACATAATTATGTTGACTTTCCACATTTCAAGAAAAGGATTACTTGTATAACCTCCTACATGACACTTCAATTTTCATTTTTAGTAGGTTGATAAAATTACTTCTTCATATAAGAAACCCAAATACGTAGTTATTACGCTTAAAAATACCCATTTCGTACAATGTCTTCCGTCCTATTATGAGCATGAACAATCTCCAATTTTGCGGGTCCTCCTCCATGAATGAAGTGCCTCGCTTTTAATGCAAATTACTCAGTTTGCCTTATCGCGATCACTTTGTTTTGCCATTGTGTTTGCTTTGATATGTAGAGGTTGTTTTTCGGTTAAGTTTTCGGTATTAATGTTTATTTATGTAGGTAAGATGTCCTTGTAAAAGACCCCTGTAATATTTTGTATCTTTATTGAGACATTTCGTCCCTTAGTCGCAAATTGGCGGTTTTCACATTTAAATGCCTTTAGATGGAGCTGCGTTGTCAAATAGTAAACATTACCTTGCAACTATTCCGCCAAAAGTAACTGTGAATTACTAGTTTATTAGCGCCATTGAGAAAACTGCTGCAGTAAACGAAAACATCAAGTGACATAGTGCATTTTGGAATAAATACAGTGAAGATAATCGTGGAAACAAAGTAGAATTCATCATTTTCATTCCAAAAATTTTGAGGTTACAAGAAAAGTGAGTCATAGTGACAGTGACATTTCCACTCAAGTGACATCAAACGTCAACGTCTCTTGTCAACAAGTGTTACCAGTATAAGAAAAAAAAGAGGCTAAAAATGGAGGGACAATTTAAAATACTCTTTGATCAAATGAAAATAGAAATGGAAAAACAAACAAATACTTTATTCGAAAAAATGAACGAAAAATTGGAACCACTGATAGAAGACAACAAAATGTTGAAAAATAAAGTAGAAATGCTGGAGAAAAAAATCGTGAATTTAGAAAAAGAAAAAAAGAAAAGTAATATTTTACTTTTTGGCCTGGAAGAGAAAGAAAATAATCCATTTCAGCTGTTACAGCGAGCACAGGAAATTTTTAAAGAAGATCTGAAAGTCAATTTAGAAGCAAACGATGTATCAAAGATTTACCGAATCGGTCTTAACAAAGAAAACAAAAAAAGGCCTGTTCTTATTACTTTTGCAAACAGTTGGAAGAGGAGTGAGATACTAAAACTGAAGAAAAGCCTAAAAGACGTTTACGTCACTGAAGATTTTCCTAAAGAAGTTTTAGAAAAAAGAAGAGATCTTAAACCGAAACTAATAGAAGAACGTGCGAAGGGAAACACTGCATACATAAAGTACGATCAATTGGTAGTGATAGAGGGAAACCAAAACAAAGAAAAAATAAAAAGCGACCAATTAACTTCGCCAGAAAACCAAAACCAGGCCAAAAAGAAGCCAGGAAGCAACAATATAGCTATAAAAGAAAACAGAAGAAATGCATTTGATTTGATGAGACCTAGATCGAACTCATCATCTAATATTCCAAATCAATCTAAGTAGCAACTAAATATTAGCAACCAGAGACAGGACAACCCCAATCCGGCTGGTCCCCGTGGGGTTGCTAGACCACCACCCCCCCCTAGAATTATATCCTTACACCAAAAAAGATATTATAATAAAATGTTCATCGCAACGCTAAACGTCAGAACGCTCATGACAGATTACAGACTAGAAGAATTGGAAGAAGCCATAAGACCTGTAAAATGGGATATCATTGGCATTTGTGAGGTAAGAAGAAAAGGAGAAGAGATAAGAGAATACAAAGAATATATTTTTTATTTCTATGGAGAAACACAAGGTTTATATGGCATGGGATTCCTAGTAAAAAAACATCTGAAAGACAAAATAATCAGCTTCCAAGGAATATCAGACAGAATAGCAGTGCTTAATATACAGCTACCAGAATCCAAACAACCAACGTCGATAATACAAGTACATGCGCCCACTGAACAAGATACAAAATTAGCTAAAGACAAATTCTATAAAGACCTAACAGAGTTGGTACAAAAGAAGAACAAAAATATAACCCTAATGGGAGACTTTAATGCGAAGGTGGGCAGCAAATCGAATAAAGACGAATTTGTCTTAGGCAATTACAGTACTGGTGACAGAAACGACAACGGACGCAGACTTGTAGATTTCGCTTTCGAAAATAATCTTAAAATAATGAACAGTTTCTTCAAAAAAAAGTAAATCAAAAAAATGGACATGGATGTCCCCAAATGGCAGAGATAAAAATGAAATTGATTTCATACTTACAAGAAAAAAACAAATATTTAATGACGTCGACGTAGTGAATAAGATAAACTTCAATACCGATCATAGAATGGTGAGAGGAGTTATACAATACCGGAACGAAAAATCAAGAAAACATATTATCTATGCAACTAAAAATACAAAAATAACAACGCCCATACCTCAAAATGTCTTTAAACGAGTTAGGAAACACATTAGAACAAATTGAAGGAACCAGAACACTGCAAGAAAAGTATAATCTTTTGGAAAAAGGATTGATAAATTTAAACAAATTGAGATCTAAAAAAGAGAAAAAAAATAAGTTAGGAGACGAAACGCTAAATCTGATGGAAGAGAGAAAAAAAATGTTAGAAAACCGAAAAGACAACAAACAAATCATCTCAATCATTAGCAAAAAAATACAAACATCAATAAGAAAACACAGGAAAGCAGAGAGACTGGAAGTACTAAGAGAACAAATAGAGAAAACAGGTGGAATCAAGAAAGGTCTAAAACAACTAAGAGAATACACACAATGGATACCTAATATGAAAACGAAAAATAGAAATAAAAACGAGAAACTAACGATAAAGAGACCATCAATAGCGAAAGTGGCGACAGAATTTTATAAAAAATTATACACAACGACGGACGAATCAATACAAACAGAGACAAGAAAAGTGGTCTACCAAGAGGAACCTGGTATATTAGAAGTAGAAGTCATAAAAGCTATAAAAACACAAAAAAGTGGGAAATCGCCTGGAGACGACAAAATCTCAAATGAAATACTAAGAGAATCTCTAACTGCGATATCCAAATTTGTGACGAACCTATTTAATGAAATTATGACTACAGAACAAATACCTATTCAATGGACAAAATCCACGATTGTCTTACTACATAAAAAAGGAGACAAAAACGAGATAAATAACTACAGACCAATATGTCTAATGTCCAATCTATACAAAGTTTTTTCAAAAATAATACTTGGGCGAATATCGAAACACCTAGATGAAAACCAACCTAGAGAACAAGCTGGATTTCGCGCCGACTATTCTACCATTGACCACATTCACGTCGTGAAGCAGATCATAGAAAAAATGAATGAATATGGTCAACTTTATTATATGGCATTCGTCGATTACAACAAGGCTTTCGATTCTCTAAGTCATAATTATATCTGGAAAACTCTAGAAAACCAGGGTGTAGAAAGAAAATATATACAAATCATAAAAGAAATATATAGAAATATCACAGCAACAGTCCAACTTGAAAAGCAAGGCGAAGAATTCAGTGTTCAGAGAGGCGTCAGGCAAGGAGATCCACTTTCTCCAAAACTTTTTACTGCAGTGTTAGAAAATATATTCAGACAATTGGACTGGGAGAATTTTGGAGTTAACATTAACGGATCAAATTTGAATCACCTAAGGTTTGCTGACGACATAGTGATATTCGCAGAGAGACCAGAGATACTACAAACTATGTTACAACAACTAGATTACGAAAGCAAGAAAGCAGGTCTATCTATGAACCCATTGAAGACTAAAATAATGACGAATGGATCACGAGAAAACATCGAAATAGGACAAGAAGTCATTGAATATGTAGATGAATATATATATTTGGGACAACTAATATCAACAAAAGATCAACACTCCAAAGAAATAAACAGAAGAATAAGCAACACTTGGAAGCGGTACTGGTCACTAAAAGAAATTGTTAAAAACGAAACGATACCAATGTCTATCAAGAAAAAATTATATAACATATGTATCCTCCCATCTCTTACCTACGGATGCCAAACTTGGCCAGCTACGAGTAAAACCAACAATAGCCTCTTAGTTTGTCAACGCAGCATGGAACGAAGCATGCTTAACATAACACTACGGGACCGGTGGACAACACTAAAAATAAGGGAAAGAACAAAGGTAACAGATGTAATACAGAAAATAAAGAAACTCAAATGGAATTGGACTGGTCATATAATGAGGACGAACAGTGGAAAAAAATGGACGAAGGACGTAATGGAATGGTACCCTAGAAACGGAAAAAGACAGAAAGGACGTCAAACCAAAAGATGGGAGGATGATCTGCCGAAAGGATGGAGGAGGATAGCTCGTGACAGAGATAACTGGAAGGAAATGGGGGAGGCCTATGTCAAAAGACAACCTGACTAAAATGTTGAAAAAAAAAAAAAAATGTATTTTCAAAAAGTAGGACTAGATTAAGAATTTTGATTTTATTTAAGTAGTATAAGTCAAACTGTAATATGGTCAGCGAATAAAGGCTTTTATTATTATTATTATTATTATAGATGGAGCTGCTCATTGCGCGTCTAACTATTGGTCACTTGATATAGATTTCAGCCAATCAGAAGCCGTAATTCGAAAAGTAGTGACAGCGCGCAAATCGGTTGGCCTCTCAACAACGCACAGTTTTTTCGTCTTCTGTAAAGTCGGTAAAAATGACTTATGCGGTGTCGTTAGTTAAGTGACGATTTCTTATCTTTATATAAATGAGTCTAAGTCTCAATTGATATTTTTGCATAGGTTCTTGATAACTTGATCTTTAGCAACGAAAAGGATTGTCTAATGAAAATCTGGCATGGGATTGACGACAATCATGTGACATTCTGTCAGTGACAAAGATTGTTAAAAGATCGTTTTTATTATTATCGCTGATAGTTTCACTTTATCTGCGACCCTTGTTTCAATGCAATCATCAAATATGTAAGTTATTTACTGCCTTTCGCTCTACCTAAAGTGGGAGAAGTCCCGGTCTAGGTGGAGCGAAAAGCAGTTTCAGACTTTTACTGACTATAACCCACCCGTATTAGTTGCCGTTTGCGTTCTTGGACCGCAGTGACCCTTTGAATCGATCTCTAACTAACCCCGTCAATGAAGCTGGCATCTCTTTCAGGCGCGTGTGAAACCCGAGCCTGATCCTTATCGAACGGCGAGCTACCCATTGCTTGCCGTCTGCAAGCCTGCGACCTACTGTGGCCGGGAATTATTTTCCGGCACCCAAAGCATCTCCTGCAGCGCTCGTGTCGTGAGGAGTGTCTCTCCCTCACACTTTTTGCTGTTGCTTTCTATCTCGCTCTATACCATGGCCTGGATCAGGGCCGTACGCGAGATTGCTTCCACGAGGCCACCAGCATCACAATATCCACCGGGCGAACCACACTTTGGTATCCGTGCGTATCTTTCCGCCAAATAAGAAACAGCAACGGCAGGCAGAAAATGAGGACGCCATGGCGCCTCTTTAATGTCACCTTCCTTATAAAATGATTTCTAAAACATTGTAGTCGCAGTTTTTCAGTAAATAAATGTTCGAAATGTATTTTTATTTTGAAAGTATTTATTAAATATTACAAGAGAAACAACGAAAATAAAGTAGACTTTTCTTATTGATAAAAAAGTTACCATTTTAAAATTAACTCTAAGTTAGATAGCGGTCAAGCGCGATCTTATCACACTAATATTATAAAGACGAAAATTTGTGAGCATGTCCGTGTGTGTTTGTTGTATACTGTTTTCAGATTTATTCCTATATCTGTTCTATAAAACCTTGCTTTATGCCAACGGGAACTACCCTATGAATTTTGATTCTGTGGAGAATGTACAGCCGTATCTTTTTTTTTGGTTAACTTAAAAGTTTGATTATTAATTTTTTTCTTAGCTTCAAGGGACCGCAGACCTGAGTATAAGGTCTTATTTTCAGCTCTATACCTCCACGCGTTTCCGAGATAAAGGGACAGACAGAAACGCAGACAGACAAACGGACAACAAAGTGATCCTATAAGGGTTTCGTTTTTTACTTTTGAGGTAAGGAACCCTAAAAAAACACTAAAAAGTGCAAAATAACTTTAATTTCGGAAGTCATTGTTCATAAATGTACAAGAAAATCATTTATAAATCTAATTATAAGTAGTTGCTCTTACTTTACGGCAAAATTTTATGCTCCTTAACACAACTAATGAAAAGAAAACGTTTGCCTAAAATCAAAACTGCTGAAACCGAATAATTGTTGAAAACACTTTTAGCTAGCGATTATTTACTCTATTGAGAAAGTTTCAATGAACCGGAGATTGTTATACGGTGGTTGAATTTTTGATCGACTTGGGGCAAGTTTTTGAATGCCTAGTTAAGTCAACCAATAGTTGAAAATAGTAACTAATTGTTAAATTTCGGCATAATGCGTTGTTACGGAGACTACGCAACCTTTGTTTAAAAAAAAAACATTGAATTGAATTGAAACCAAAATCATCACAATCATTGAATTTAACCAATTGAACAAATCTAACCTTATTATACGACGTTTTCCTGCGACTGCGGCCCGTAGACTAACTTACATCGGCCGTACAATTTCTGGTTGTATTTTGGTGGTTGACCCTTGCTCCCCTATTCTGAGGCACTATGTGGAGAGAATGGTCACGTAGTTTACTCACCTTTCTATATTGTTCTCTCGATATCTTCTTCCCTCAGACACCCACTTAACTTTATGTTTTTATTTTTATATCCATAATAAACTATTACTGACACTAACTATAAGGTAGATACTTTACTCACAAAATGGATAATATTGTTGTCACTTAAAATAAAATTATATTATTATTAATAATTTTTCGAGATAAAAAGCATGGTAAAAGCACTCGGCAACGGTGCAGTTTTCAGCTTGATAATAGAAGGTATATGAAGGAGCCCTGATATCAGATGAATGTGATGCTCTGGACATAGTTCTAGCTCGAAATGCAGGCTCCTGAGATCTAGTCTTTATTTATTTATTTAATCTTCATGCAACACAAAAGTACAAAGGCGGACTTAATACCTTGGGCATTCTACCAGTAAGGGCGCCTTCAAATTAGTCGCAAAGTGCCGCGTGACGCCAGTGCGGCTAATATGAAGGCGCCCTTAACCTAGGTTGATGAAAAGAAAATATGGCAGGTGCTAAAAAAGGTAATTTAGAAAACAAGGGTAAAAAAGTATGCTTATAGTTAAAATAAACATACATTTAAATTAATATAAAGTAAGGGAAATAAATTTTTGAGAACATTCTGCTACTAGTGGCAAAATAATTCCGTAACTTCCGTATGAAGATAAACACGGAGTACAATATTTCAAAACTTTATATTTACTGTACCCTTGTAACATCCTCTACCAAAATATATATTATGTAACTAGCTGATGCCAGTGACCTTGCCCATGTGAAAATAGAAAATTATCTCAAGGAAACTCCTGGGATAAAAAGAAAAAAAAACTGGGCAAGTGCGAGTCGGAATCGCGCCCTAAGGGTTCCGGACAAACTTACCTATATAAAGAGTTCAATTCCCGAATGGAGTCTCAAAGATTTTTCCGAATTGCAACAACGGAAGTACCCTATGAATTTTGATTCCTTTGAAAGTATCGAAATATACGTTTTTTGCGACATCAACGGCCGTATCTTTTTTATTTGTTAACTTAGAAGTTTCCTTTTTTCACAGCTTTAAGGGACCGCAAACTTAAATAGATGGTTTTAATATCAACTCGATACCTCCACGTGTTCTCGAGATAAAGGGCCTTGACAGACAGACAGAAAACAAAGTGATCCTATAAGAGTTCCGTTTTTTGATTTCGATGTACGGAACTCTAAAAATATCCTACGTGCTATTCCAGGACATGGTCACGTTTACCAAGTTCTATCGGAAATCGTTCAACCGTTCGAGCGTGAAGATTGACAATCATACACACACACACACACACACACGATCTTAAACTCGCTCTTATAATATCAGGGTGAATGCCTACCAAATTCAAATCCTATTTTACACCACCCTTTAAAAGTATATTTGTCTATGCTAACAAGGTACGTATCTCATGCAATCTTCTTCAATATGATAGACACAACCAGATAGTACAATTGTAAATGTCATATTTCAACCCACCTTGTTCCATTTCAATCCTGTAAGACAAAACAAATCTTAGATATAAAACTGTTGATCACACAAGCAAGGGGTGTGGCAACCACGTCAAGCGGAGTTTGATATATCCATAGGCCATAAATATATCATATCATGTAACATCAACACGACATGCGATTAATATTGCCCACATGAGAGATCATTTTTCTTGAATTTTGACCAAGGTGACGACTTGTTAACTCTTGTAGTGGGTAGGTTCTACCATATCACTGTGTTTTGTGACTTCTTTCGTATTTTGTTTGTTACTACTGCCACCTTTTTAGGATTCTGTACCAAAAGGGTAAAACGGGTCCCTATTACTAAGACTCCGCTGTCTGTCCGTCTGTCACCAGGCTGTATCTCATGAACCGTGATAGTTAGACAGTTGAAATTTTTATAGACGATGTCTTTCATTTGCTTCTATAACAACAAATATCATTATCTAAGGGGGCTGCCATACAACAAACGTGAGTTTTTTGCTACGGACGGTTGTTTTTTTTAGGTGGAAAAATCATCTCATAAGATCTCTCGCTCTTGGGCGGGACGAAAGGATGTGCCAGACTTTTACTGATCAAAAACACATTCCTGTTCCTTCTTTGCCTTTCATATACTACGAACGGTACGGAACGCTTCATGTACGAGTCCAACTCGCACTTGGCCGGTTTTTTCATGAATTTGGACCAAGGTAACGACTTGTTAGCTCTTGAAATGGGTAGGTTCTACCATATCACTGTGTTATGTGACTTCTTTCGTATTTTGGTAGTTAAGTACTTCTGCCTCCTTTTTTATTGTTTTACATAAGATCCTACTAGACCTATTAATAAAATTATGTTAACCTTCACAAGGTCTTCGGGTAATTAATTTTTCGTTTTTTGATTCTCTTGATTTAAACTCATAAATTATAATTTTATTAAATATAATTATGATTTATGTAAACTAAAACATAAAATAATTAAAATTGTAACATAACTAACTACGAATATTTATATATACAGTAGATGGCCATATTATTAGGGACAGCACCTATTTATATATTGTCTACTTTAACTGAATTTTGCAGAGAAATGCTTGGTTGTAGGTTCGGCTGGTATTTTTCATTTATAGACTTTGTTGGTCATGTGAAGAGGAGGGATGAAACGCATGTTGCTAAAAAAGTTATGAGTTTATATGTGGATGGATGGAGAGGGAGAGGGAGACCAAAGAAAAGATGGATGTATTGTGCGAAGAGTGATATGAAAGAAAAGGAAGTTAGTGATACTATGACGAGTGACAGGGCAGAATGGAAGAAAAAAATGTGTTGCGCCGACCCTAAATAACACGGGACAAGGGCAGGAAGATGATGATGATTCAGATAATAAATACAACAAATTTGAAAGCAAAATCATTCATAATTTTTTAAAAGAAAAGGAATGATAATACGAGTAAATTGGACGAATAAAAAAACATTTTGTGTCAGTTTCCATTCATCGTAGTGTGCTCTCTATGCAAGTTCTGGCTTTATGTTGCAGGTTTTTGTTATGATACCACTCTTTAATGAGAGCTGCAATCAACTGGTGCTTAATAATAATAAATCATTTATTTGCTTGGTGGTGATCATTTGCTAAGCAATCTTGGTGAGCTCCATGTTTTTATTTTAATAGGGTTCATGTCTAGTGAATTACTTGGCTAGGGTAAAACATTAATATTTTTTCAGCCAGGTATGCAGTAATACTCCTGGTTTGGTAGCACAGTGCAGATTCGTGCATAAAAATAAAAAAACTCGCTTGTACTGGTGTTGCCTCATGGTCTCTTCCACGATGTACGAATATTGGCGCTCATACACTAGGCTGAGATTAAAGAATATCACCATAATACTAATTGGGTATTTAGCCATCTCCAAAAAGCAGTCTGCATGGAACTATTGTCCAGGGCATCGTCGGAAAGGAGCATTTTGTGAAGGGGCAAAAGGAGATGTCAGCAACTGTAGCCGACCCGGCAGGGTCGAAGCCTACCGGGACCAAGGGTCTAATTCTGAAAGGAAGACTCGGCCCCGGTACGAAGGGTAACGAAGGAACAGAAGTGGGTGTTTAGTCTGTAAAAGTCTGACACTATCTCCCGTTCCGCCCAAGAGCGAGAGATGACATAAGATGATTTTCCCACCGAAAAAAAAGGGGGCAAATGGGCTTTTGTCAACCAAAACCTGAAACGTCGATAGTCTTATTAGCAATGTACTTAACTATTTTAAAGTAAAAACTATCAACTTCTCTTTGGCCAACCGTCAATGAATTTTCCTATCAGAAACTTCTATGCTCTCGTCTTTTATAATCGTAGTAAGATGGGCAACACTCTTTTTATTTTATTTTACGAAATATACTTATCTAATTTTGCGATGCGTACGGAAAGTGTGATACATAAGGCTAGAGTGAATAGGCTCTTAATAAACTAGTGCGCCTCACCATCAATGATTGCATCACTGCTCACCATCAGGTGGGATCACAGTCAAGCACTGGTTTATATCGATTAAAAAAAAAACTTTACCTGCCACATTTTTTCACACAATGTGTCGTCTTCAAAATCGTTCTTTACAGATTCCATTGTCAGATGATAAAATAAGTCGTGTCCTTTATCTAATAGACTTACCATTATGTCCAATATAACCCGTGTCATATCATAATCATGGTCACCTTACATAACACACCAACATAACACTTAAGATGTACAAAACGTACAGTTGCGCACAAACGTGCTATTCGTTGCATAAATAAATACTAAAAAGGGTACCAACTTGCTACAAAATTAATCTAGTTTCGTGTTTTATGACTACTAGTAATATGATATGATAATTTCGTTACGCCTTCAGTTTATCGCTTTGTTAATGGCTTTTTTTTTCTTCAATTGTGAAGATGTATATCTTTGTGAAGTAATAGAAGCTATTGAGTGTTATAACTGTATGTTACAAGGCCTAAACAACGGGATTTAGGAATTTTTATGTTAACTGTGAGCTTGTGTATAAGGAATATTTAATAGGCTAATATTTAATACTTTATCTTCACAGAGAGCTAGGATAAAATTTGAACGAAGGAATATTTAGTAATAATCTATATTTCAATTGCCAAATAGAATCAATCTCAAAATAGTGTTACTCATTTAATTATTTAAGAGTTACTCTATCATCGTCATCAGCTCAAAGTAGGTCCAGTTAAGCTTTCTTGTAAATTCTTAACCGATTCCGTGGTCCTAGAACGCCCAAGATAACTAAAGTATACACAGGTGAGTTTTAGTCCCCTCTTTGAGGAGTGGCTGGAAAGGCAACACGGCGTCATTACTTACCGCATGACGCAGGTTCTCACCGGACACGGTAAGTTCGGGAAGTTCCTGCACCGGATTCGTGCGGAAGCGACACCCGGGTGTCGCCACTGTGTGGACCGCCCGGAGGACACGGTGGAGCATACGGTGGAGGTGTGCCCCGCTTGGGCAGAGCAACGCCGTGTCCTCGTGGGGGCGATCGGCGGCAGTGATCTCTCGCGCCGGGCATTGGTACAGGCCATGGTCCGGAGCGAGGAGGAATGGCAGGCGGTCGCCTCCTTCTGCGAAGCAGTAATGCTAGCAAAGGAGGCGGCCGATCGCGTGAGGCAGCGGTCCTCACGCCCCAACCGCCGCCGGGATTCCGATCCCGATTTCCGGCCACCGTAGGCGCGGGCTTGCGGACGGCGAGCAATGGGTGGCATGCCGTCCGACCGTCCGGTAACCGTCCGGACCAAGCCCAAGTCAACGGCGCGTGCTGTTCCACGCGCGCCTCAAGGAGATGTCAGCAACTGTAGGGGCCCAGCAGGGTCGAAGCCTACTGGGGCCAAGGGTCTGATTCTGAAAGGAAGACTCGGCCCTGGTACGAAAGGCAACGAAGGAACAGGAGTGGGTTTTTAGTCAGTAAAAGTCTGACACTATCTCCCGCCCCGCCCAAGAGCGGGGGATGTTATAAGATGATTTTCCCACCGAAAAAAAAAAAAAAAAAAAAAGGTGAGTTTTAGTCAGTATAAGTCTGACACGCCCTCTCTCTCACAAAAAGGAATACCGGGCTCTGGTATAGGCCATGGTCTGGGGCAAAGAGAAAAGAGCGGCGGTCGCCTCATTCTGCGAAGCAGTAATCTAGCATTACTAGTGAAGGAGACGGCCGCACGCCCCAGCCGCCGAATAATACATTTTGTTCTTACTAGTACCACGTTTAGTCAAACAACATAGCTAATGATGCATGAAGACGTTGATTTTGTAACTTTTGTGCTCGACTATCCACATAACCACGCCTGTAACGAGATTATGACAAATTACTCGATTGTCTCCCACTGTACTTGAACTTCAATAATGGAATTCAAATAGATAATGGTGATTTATGGAAGCATTTTGTCCTGATGTTAATCTTTTAAGTGTCTTTATTTTGATATTTTTATATAATCGAAGGCTATTAGAAGATTTATGCCAATTACATAATTACATTTTATACATAAAAGTTTTAATGCGTTATATAAAAACTCTCGATTCTGCCTCACAGTCTTTTGATTTTTGATCATTCAAGTTATTAACACATTCGTGCAAAAGGCAATGGAGATGACTTAGGTCGGCCAAATTCACCTCCTAACAGGATGAAACGGGGTTCAAAGTTTGTATGGAGAAATCTATTTACATGCGTGCGAAGCCGCTGGTAGAAGCTAGTATGTCATATAAAAGCGAAATACCACTCACTGATTAATCACGAAATCTCAGAAACTATAACACCTACAAACTTAAATTTAGCAGGTAGGCCTTATAGGGTGTAGACATTCGCTAAAAATGGATTTTACGAAACTCCTCCCCTAAGTGGGTAAAACGCGGGTTGGAAGTTTGTATGGAGAAACCTACTTTTACGCTTATTTTTAGCTAGTATATTATATCTAAATAATGTTGCATACCAATATTAAAAATGGTTGTATAATATACTACTAGGTAAGACTAGTATCGCTCTGCTACACTAAAACAACCCTTTTATTTTAGTGAGAAATTATCAAGTAATGTTGCCATGATCCACCCTACCCTCACTCTGGCTGGAGCGAGAAGAAGTATAAGACTTTTACCGTCTAATACCGTCAAACAATAAAAAATTGTGTTCCTTTATAATAATAATAATAAATATAATGGCTTAATAGCCAAGAGCCTCGACCAACACCTTAGGAGGCTCGCGTTAGGCGGCTGGATCAAGAGCTTGATTCAGAAAGTGGTACTCCTGGACACGGCTCGTATTGTTAGGAGGTTCCTTTCTCTGGAGCCCTGACCGCCGGTAGCTTGGACCCTGTTCCCGTTACCGGTGGGACACTATTTTTTATATTTTTAAATGTTTTTTTTATTTTTTATTGAAATATTTAAAAATATAATTTATATGTACATAAACAAATAAATATAATATATATTCCACAACTATCACACAACTCCGTCTAGTCCCTAGCTAAGCAGAGCTTGTGTTATGAGTACTAGACAACTGATAAACATACTTATATATTTCTAAATACATATATATTATAAATAAATTACACGCAAACACAGAACAAATGATCGTGCTCATCACACAAACATTTGTCCCGGGTGGCATTTAAACCCACGACCTCCGGCATAGCAATCAGGGCCACTAACCACTAGACCAACAGGCCAGTCAAAAAGTCTTTAGTTCCTTTAGTTTGCGTTCCAAGATCTCGGTAACTTTTTCGAACAATCCCCAAGCCCTAGCCTAAAAAATAACCCAGCAACAACCATTTTAATGCCTCAAGGTAAAAAGTAAACACAAGCACCAACATCAAAAAGAACTTGTTTTAACGTCAACACGTCAGTAATTAAAGTTTTACTCCTAACATTTTGTGGTATTTAGTCTATAATAAAAGTCCAAGAAAATAAAGTAAAAGTCTGGAATCTTCTCGTTTCCTGGCTCTAGTTTGTTCGCTCGTAAATTCTGTTGCAGGCGCTACCTCGGTACGTTAATGTACTGACTGTAACCCAGACTGTCTCTTGTTATTTTTAGGAATAAAACCCTTGTGTTTTCTTCATTGTTGTTAAATTACAGAATACATTGTGTTTTTTGCATATAGTTTTATTATTTCAGTGGTTTTGTGATTGAGAAATTATATCTAATATTGTATGGATAATTTATGTTTTTATCATATACGTTATTGTACACTATTACAAACGTTAAATATACTAAAGGAAACTACAACACATACATATAATTTTTATAAGATTACAATGATTTATTTTATTCTGTTCTTTTTTTTGTATTTGTTGTTATAGCGGCAGCAGAAATACATCAACTGTGAAAATTTCAACTATCTAACTATCACGGTTCATGAGATACAGCCTGATGACAGACGGACAGACAGACAGATAGACGGACGGACGGAGGGACGGAGAGCAGAGTCTTGGTTATATAGTCCCGTTTTACCGTTTAAGTACGGAACCCTAAAAACTATATAAGCATCATAGCACATCTTGTTTTATTCCCGTCTTTCTTTCACACAATCACCATCTCGTTCTTTTAACTGGCTTCATTTTTCACATAGATATGTCTAGATAATTGTAAAAAATTATATAAAAATACCGGACCGGAACCGGAAGAAGTAGCGTTGGAAGGCCTCCTGTAAGGTGGGCCGATGACCTGACAAGGGTTGCGGGAATCCGATGGATGCGAGACGCACAGGACCGTTCATTGTGGCGACACTTGGAGGATGCCTATGTCCAACAGTGGACATCTTTCGGCTGAAATGATGATGATGATGACGATGTAAAAAAATATCATAAAAAATAACTTCCTTATTGGTAGGAAACAATCTCCTGTTATATTATATTTTTGTTTTTGATGTGGAATTTATTATACATGGAAATAAAACAACATTGATCTAACTGTTATTTATATTAGTTCAAAATCCATTGAGCATTAACACGAAGATTTCAATTCAGTCCAAAGTGCAAAACTCTCAATTTAACAAAAAAGATCGTAATCAAAACCGTAACTAATTACAAACTCAATTAATTAACTTAATTTAGTATAAAGAGGTAATAATGTAACCTCGTTATTAACAATAAAACTGGTCAAGTACACGTTTAATTCGCTTATTCCGAATTTCCGACTTACGATACTTATGCGTGCCTTGAGAATGTCGACCTTTATTACGTAAAGAAAGATCCAGTGTCGGAAAGGTTCTTGATCAGATGTAGGGTTGCTAAGGCTTAAAAACAGACAGACAAATAAATTAACTTGTTTGGATAAAATAGTCCAACTTTCTACTAATCATAATTTATTCATAATCATAATCATAATCATAATCTTTTATTTGCACAAACATGAGTACAATACATACATTACAAAGTAAATTGTCAGTATGCAAGAGATGTTTAACACAATATAAATCGTCATGTTTGCCCTGGACAATGGCATGCAAATATTTCCAAAACAATACAAATAATAATAATATCATTCTAGCGTGTCTATATGTCAAATAATTATAAAAGTCAAAATAAAATTAAACGTCTAGAATGTCAAACTAATAATTATAAATGTCAATTATTATAATGTCAAACTAATAATTATGAATGTAAAACTAATAATAAAATAACAATTATTATTAAAAAGTAAATAAAATAAAAATAAAAAATAGTGATAATAAAAATGTCTTGATTATAAAAAAATAAGAATAATAATACGTATGTCACAAATTCAAAATTTGTCACTATTAATAAGATAACTTTCGGTCCACAATGTTTATTAGTAGCACTTGTTTGTATGTTAGTTCATAAGTATAACTGATGGTATTCTTATAATTAAATTAATATGAACTCATAAAGTTGGCAGTGAAACTAAACATGCAAAGAAAGAATAAAATAAACCAAAATAGTGTATCGCGTTACCGTTGGTACGGTATGCGACTGACTATCTGAGGTCATACTAATATGGCGGCGATCTCTCGCGCCAGGCCTTGGTACAGGCCATGGCCCAGAATGAGGAGTTGTGGCAGGCGGTCGGCTTCTCCTGCGAAGCAATAATGCTAGCAAAGGAGCTGCCGATCGCGTGAGGCCACGGTCCTCACGCCCCAACCGCAGCGCGGGATTCCGATCCCGGTTTCCGGCCACCGGACCGAGCCTGTCAGCAAACCGTAGAGGCCCAGCAGTGTCGAAGCCTACTGGGGCCAAGGGTCTACTTATGAAAGGAAGACTCGGCCCCGGTACGAAAGGCAACGAAGGAACAGGAGTGGGTTTTTATTCAGTAAAAGTCTGACACCATCTCGCGCTCCGCCCAAGAGCGGGGGATGTCATTATTGTATAAATATTGCTTTAGCCTAATCGACTGAGCACCATCTTATTTGACCTGCATATAAAAATTTACCTACACTTGGCTTGATCCGGACGTTTACTAGCAACCCTAGTCGGATGAACTGGTAACGGAAACCTTGTATGGTTAAATTAGCAATTTTTATTTTAATTACGTCATTGTAATTGCTCTTGACACGCCAATTTCAGGATACGAGTAGCTTGATTTATATGACAGATCTTAAAATTAAATTAATTCATTATACCCTAAGCGAACGCTGGCGTTCGCTCTCTCATTGTCTTTCTACTGTGTCTCTAATTATGGTATTCGAAAAGTAATCACAATTGCGACATTTATAAAAATTTACAGAATATGATCTACCCGTCTGCCAAATATTATCCAAATCCGTTCAGCCGTTTGACCGTGACGAAGTAACAAATGAACAGACTCACAAATTTTCGCCTACCTAATATTAGTGTGATCAAATTCCTCCAACGACTGCACTCGCTTGAAGGTAGAAAATAATCTCAAGGGAAAATTTGTTATTCCAGGACATGATCTAACTTTTTCTAAATTTCATCTAAAACTGTTTAGCCGTTTGGGAATGAAGAAGTAATAAGCATACAAACATATACGTAGGTACACATATATATATACAGACATGTAAATGTTTACATTTTTACTGCAGTTCTCACTAATTTTGGGTTTGCACATTCGACTGCTTACAGTGGTTGTACCTAATGTTGATTGATAGACAGATGCTAGATGGCAATAAAAATTAAAAAACTAATTATG
Organism: Mythimna pallens; assembly: GCA_961205895.1. Classification (NCBI taxonomy): domain Eukaryota; kingdom Metazoa; phylum Arthropoda; class Insecta; order Lepidoptera; family Noctuidae; genus Mythimna; species Mythimna pallens. Next base: position 16,168,932 of record OY540834.1, read on the forward strand.
GATAACGTAATTTGGCTTCCGTTTTACAATTTTATAAACCACTTGCAGTAGTTTACATATTTCCGTAAATACCCTGGCAATGAATGAAAAGAATGCACTTTAAAAATTTAAAAGATTTATTAGTATTTATTACACTTACTATTAATATAAAAACAAAGTTACGTCAAAAGATATCAAAACAAGTTGACAAGGCTTGACATTAAACCGAAATACCAACATTTCAGAATATTCTTTTATAGGCACAAATTAGGAATACGAAAAATGATAAGACCGAAAACATGGAGGTACGAAACTACATAGTGAAGGAACATTTTAGTTGTAGGTAATTTAAAATAATACAAAAGTATTTAGAAAATAGCATATCATTGATTCAACTAATGGATCTACCACACGAACAAACTCCACCACAGTTTTGGCAGCGTGTGGTTGAAAAACAAAATACAGCTTTACACGGTGTTTCGTGTGCAAACCCGCCTGCACAGATAAAAGATATGTAGACAAAAAGGATATTCCTAACTCATGCGGTAAATTGAACTGAACTTCTTATAGTTTTTAACAGTAGATTAAATTATTTCCGTTTATGATTGCTCTCAAAATTGTAACGTAAATGGGAAACGTCACTAGCTGCTGAAATACCGGGAGGGTTTCACTTTCTTATAATCCAGTACTATGCTAATCTATAATAATATTTTATAGAAATGAACCAAACACTACTGGACCGATTCAAAAAAATATTTTACTAATAAAAATCTACTTTATCATTGAGTGACATACAGAAACGGGCAAAGCGACTGGCAGAAGCTAGTATAAAATATATTTACAACTTGGTACTAATCTGAAAAAAATATCTTAGTCAAAATTTTACTGTACAACTAAGATGTGTTTACCACATCCAAAAACTCACACTGCACCAAAGACTTTGCTCGAGTTTTTAAGAAAAATTTAACTACTTCGGCCGATTCACATTGACCCACATATCCGAAGGCCGGACAAATGTCAACAGGACCTTTGCGATGAGAATCGGAGCACCTGCAGTGCCAAATGTTATAAAACTCGATTTTACGCATCGCACATCCATACGATTGCGTAATCAGGTCGTTTTGATCTAGTTCAATAGGCTCGGTTCGATAGATATTTGCGATTGAGTGACAAACGAGTGAGTTGAGTACGTGTCGTTCGAAGGTTGGCTTTTCGGATAGAGACTTACAAAAAATGTAGTAACATATATTTAACTAGCTTCTGCCAGCGGCTTCGCCCGAGTGAAAGTAGATTTCTTCATACAAACTTTGAACCCCCGTTTCAGCCCCTTAAGGAGTGAATTTTGGAAAATCCTGTCTTAGTGCACGCCTACGTAATAAAAGGAAGCCTTGTGCAAAATTTCACACTCTTCGTCCCAGTAGTTTCGGCTATGCGTTGATATGTCAGTCAGTCAGTTTCTCCTTTTATATATACAGATATATATATATATATTACATACACTATTCAATGTGGTTGACGTTTCAGCAGTTTTCTGTTACCTTACCCGAGAGTCATATCTTCAGTTCTTTATCCAGATAAGAAAAAAAAATTATGCGATGACCAATAACCTGAACAATCGCCAAATTTGAGAGGCAGTGGGCTTGGATGGCTTGCATTGCTCGCAGAACAGATGGTTGATAGGGCTGAAATGGATCGAAAAGTTCTGGAGTCGCAGCGTTAGAAGGCCTTCTGCAAGGTGGACCGATCACCTAGTGAGAGTATGGTGAATCCGTTGGATGTGACGCAAACAAATGTTCGTTGTGGTGACACTTAAGGCAGACCTATGTCCAAGAATGGACGTTTTTCGGCTGAAATTTTGATTATGATGATGATGAACAATAAAAGAAAAAAAGGAACAGATAAATATCTGTTCCTTTTTTAAACCTAACTGTATACATTCTTCCATTTTAATTTTAATGCGTATCTTGGACTTATCATATTATCTATTTGGTGTTGGAGCAATGCTATTATTTCCAACATCGAGCTTTATCGAGCATCATCTCTGTCTTCACTTCCTTCCTTTTCATTATCATCCTTAACACTACCCACATTTCGTTGTGTTTGCCCCCTTTTCTGCAATCCTCGTTCATTCTTTAGTTTCCTATCTCTCGAGTACTTATTATCACCGAAAGCCAATATATCATCATAACAACGAAAACTATCTCTATCACATTCGTATAAGTCCGTGTTCACACGGGTGTGTCCCCAAGTTTTCCCATCGTTAGAAGTTATGGCTGACACCGGTCATTACGCCCCCTACTTCCTACTTCAGACATAACTTCCCTTATACACTGCGGTCTTACGATTATGGATTCAGAGTGATATAATTGTCTTTTTCTGGTTTTTCTGAAGTAACTTTTACACAAGACCGATTTCCATACTTTTTGACGATTGAAAAACTGACTCTTAGCACCCTTAATTAATATTAAAGGTCTTTAAGAACAGCCATGAATTGCATAAAACTAGTTGACGCTCACCCACGAGGACTAATCAATCATGTTTATCAATAATGTGCAAGAAAATAGAATCATTAAACTTTTTGTTCTTCTTGATACAAAATAGCTGTAATCAATAATATGGTTTCTATCTTAACATTTTAGAACATAACTATTAATAGCCTATTGACCTGCTGAAGCCGTTGAGCCATAAGACTTATTAACTCAAAGTATGTAACAAACTTAAGGCGCTAAGTACTGCAGTTTTAGACTCGTGCCTCACTGGAACGTCATAGCAGCGTTTTCTCGCAGCCAAAAAAATGCATGCAGTTCTTAGGTACCATAAATTTTTTTGGCATCATGACTTGGCTCCGCTGCCATGGAGTCCCAGTGAGGTACGGCCCCTAAATCTTCCGATCTCCAAACCTTTGGAATACACATACATTTACAATTACGAATACAATTTTTTTTTCCAAAAGTGGGAAAAATATTGAGTATAGATTGTCCTGTAATTTTCACTGAAATTTATTTTTCTTTGCTGTTAGTCGAAGACTCATCCCAAAGAGACATTGATTAAGTTTTAGTTTGTTTTTGACTGAATTATTGTCTAAAATTAGTCTTGTCTTGTATTCAGTCGGGACGAGACCGAGCACCTTAACACAATTCTATTAATAAAGTTGACAAATAATGCAATACTTCTAAGTATAACCTTAAAAGATCAAAGCCCCTAATTGAACAGCGTGAAGAATTATTTTTTCCTTATTGTATTTTCTAGTAGCAATCTCAATTATAATCGCCTTAGTAATTATATCATCGGGTTATTAGGTTTTGTAATATGGATTGCGCTGATTGTGATTGTATTGTTTTAAAGCGATGAAGAAATTTTGACAATTCTATATGCTACAATGTTTTGAGCTCCTTTTCCTGGTTCGATTGAATTATGCTTAATGTGCAGGCCCAGGTTCCTCCAGGCCCCCATGTCGGCAAAGTCACATCCTCAGTGACAACGATAGTCAAAGTTTTCAATATTTAGAATTTACCATATGGTATTTCGTAAGCTTATCTCAGTATCATACGTTTGTTTTTTTTTTTTGACAATCATCAACCCTGACAGATTTTTAGGCAATAGTCACGAGTGTGTCAGTTGCTAAGTTGAATTGACTAAAAAGAAAAAAAAAACATCTTTTCAACAATGTAATCTATATTATTTACAACCTAACCAATTAAATTATAACCAGAATCCTATTTCTAAATCTACGCGCACGAACGATTCTGTTGAATGGACCAATGAGTCAGAATTATTCAAAGCCCGTGCATGACTGAAGCACATAACTGAAGCCGTGAATATTTAAGTAAATAATATGTAGATCCTAGTCTAGAATTCTAGTACCTAGTGTTTCTATGTAAAATTAATTTAATAAACAGGAAGCAAGCAGGTTATTTCAAAGCATAACAAAATAGTACGATCAAACACTAAGTGCAATTTCCTTCTTAATAACCCTAAAAGCAAGCAAGATCACCAGGCAAGACAGGGGTTTTACACAAGAAAACAATTACTTCTTAGACTTGCACTAGTGAAACCCAAAAAAAAACATTAAGAACGATTCCTCCGGAGACAGAACATCAATTTTCTCAGTCTTTATTGCCCATTCTTGAAGAAAACGTTGGTCAATTAGAAGCACGAGGACCGTTATCAACCACAAAATTACCCCTGGCTTGTATCCAGCAACATCTGAGCTTGAAAGGGCAATTACTGTGGTTAAATGTCACCTACTCCGCGATATTGGCAGAGGAACTACACAGGTTAGGCTCGGAGCCAACCCTCCGTGATTATTAGTTTGGCTAATGATAATTACAGGAATAGGTTCTTTCAATGTAGATCAGAAAAAAGAAATCAAAACAATATCTGCTTTATATCTCGTTAATATAATGAAATACTATTTGGTGTAATTAAAAACAAACATCGCCATCTACACTGATAAGGTAATCTTAGATAAAAAGTTAAAAAAAAATTGATAAAATTTTTTCACAGAAAGCTACTTGATTCCTGGATAACATGGGCTATATTCTATGTACGCGGGTGATGCTGCGGACAAAAACTAGTCGGTTATATATGGTCAAGCTTAAAGGATATGGTACCTATTGTCGCCTTGGAGCGGAAATCTTGCGAATAAGATTCTGCAAAAATTGTCTCTACTATATGTTGTGTCTATCTTAGTTTAAATTTGGGTAAAGTAATACTAATGCATTGGAAAACGTTTCCAAATTATATTTCAATTTATCGTCGTAAAAATGTCAAATGATACATGCGAGCTTTTCGTAATAATACTTGTGTTTTTTAAGCGGTTCTAATAAACCGTCACTGGTGTTAAAGGCTGTTAAACTTAATTGTGTGAAATAAGAACATGCGTGCGAAAAATTCCACAAAAACAATTTATTAAAACTACATTCCCTAACTTTTCATTCCATGGCGACGATACATTATATATATATATATATATTATATTAGTGTTGCAACAGACTCTGCTTCCGCTTTCACGTCTGCAGAAATTCCGCAAGCTTTTTCACTTCTGTTTTCGTTTCTGGTTCCGCAAACTTTGTAACAGAACTCGGGTGACGACTCGAAAACGACGTAAAAGGTGTAGAGGGAGGAGAGGGCGGTACAAAAACGTATCGCAGCGACTTTCTTTGTTTATAATAATATATTATACGAGTTTAGAGGTATGCGGAACAGAGAGTAAAGTCCCGCAAACCTCCGTTGAAAAGGGAGGATCCTCCGACCAGACGGGTGTTATGTTTGGTGGGCTACTACTGCCCGATAGATGATTTCGGGCTGTTCTATACGTTCCAATCGCGCGGAGAACTTTGATTGCGCGATATAGGATTAGTTTTTTTGTGACGCCATAGATGTCGCTACACGAGTATTATTATTTTTTTGGTTTCTGTCTATGCAATGCCGCACCTTGTGACGTTTAGCGTAAGCGCGTAAATCTTCTGTTCTTTTTTTTCTTATTTTAGTTGTTTGTTTTGTTCTTCTGTTGCCAATACTTCGCCAATACTTATCAGCTCCTCCAATAAGTGTAGCCAGTGAGCTGGTTTAATATATGAAGAACACCGAAACAGACTCAAAGGTGTCAAAGCGGTCAAATTACTTTTTATTATTTATAATTTGACTCTGTTTAATTTCGAGTACTATATATAGTAAGTAAAGTACAAAATATCAATTTAATTAAACAAATGTTAAAATAAAATAAAATTGTGTTTTTTCTTCATGGTATTAACACTTCCGCTTACGGTTCCGTTTCCGCATACGCTAAGATTTACTTTTGGCATCTGTTTCCGTTTCTGCTTCCGTTAAGACACTTCCGTTGTATCACTAATTATTATATATGTGTCTATTTAACTTTTCCTACTTGCCAACAATACTATTTTCTGGTTTGAGTATAAAGTCAATAACATTTTAGTTTTTTCTACGTTTTTGCGGCAACAAAAGTGAAAACATATTATAAAAAATTAGTGTATTAATATCTCCAGATAGTTAGTTGTTTTGAAATTCTATACCGAGGCGACCAAGTAATAGTCGACTACTATTAATAGTGACGGCATTATTATAATAAATTAAGCTAACAATTTATCTGCCGGCTTTGCAAAAGTGGCCTTCGCTGTCTTATTTAGATTAAGCTTGTTTTTCAATTGCACTTTATATCGTTAGTTTTGCAACATGTAAAATGTTTACTAGTAGTCATTTGATATTTTTTTCAAAATCCCAGCATACTTTCTGAAAGAGTACCAACAAGACACAATAACCTTTGAATGCAATTTAGTAAATACAAGCCTGAAACTCCTTTTACTCCACCCAGAGTGGAACATCAATTTTATGATTTCTCACCCTCAAAAAACATAAGTAATTATAAAAAATAAAATTGAGTTATGTCGGATGAGAAATGTACTTAATAACATGCTGGCTGACTAGACAAATATATCTATATACTTTTAAGGATTGTTTAAGTTTAGTACGGGATTTGAATATAATAGTAAGTAATGGTTGTCCACAACCCGGTTACCATTACTTGATATTTCAGTTTTATTTAGCGACTGCCAATCAGTAAAAGACGGTTATTCAGCCGCATTCAGTTAGACTGGCAGCTGACACCAAGCTAACGGGCAAAGGCTAGATAAATGATGATTTGAATTCGATAGGGAATTAATATTGTATAGTTTTAAGAGGCTCCTTTTTCACTCGCTTATCGTCAACATCAAGTATGGTTTCAAAGCTTCATCTAACGTAGGTGATCCAACGCGATGTTTGACGAAGAGGCAACGCGAATAAAGATAGATAACGCCTGAAAACTCTGTTAGCATTCGGTAATTAAGAGATTTACTCGAATATTTCACAAAACTTGTTCCAGGAAATAAGTGTTATTTTAAAACCTTAAAAGAGTTTGTAAAAAATTGTCAGAACCTTGATTAAATTTACAAGGCTATAGTTTTAGATGTTATATTTTTTTGACTTTTTTTTTGAGTATATTACGAAGTGTCAAAGTTCATGCAAAATAGCCGGCTTTTATTGGATTAGTTTTACACAAATTTACAAATTGATTTCAATATAAGCCTAGATAATATCCACAAGATACTGTGTTTCCAAAATATCCAATGAAAAATGTGTAATAACGTCGTAATCGCGTAAGAGTGGTTGTATGAAAAACAGTGAAAATGTATGTAGAATTGCATGACCTTAAGTCAGTTTGGATAGAAGATTACGGCACTCCTGTTGCAGAGTACCATCAATATAAAAATTTGAAATATGGTGTTCCAAGGTTATCTTCGATATAAAGTAGGTCCTCACAATACCGAAAACGTGAGATTTTGATAGAGCATCAAAAAATACTTGTGGCTATTGTCATCTTTGGAAAATTGTCACTATAACAAGAAGTCTAGGGCTTCTTTAGCACCAATAATGTATGTAGACATTTATTTTGTTAGATGACAAATGACAAAATAAAAGCACAATTTATCGATAAAAGATTCATTGGAGTAAACAAATGAACTATTGTTGCTGTCAAAGCCCAATCTAGGAACATTGCTATCAGAACTATCAACTAAAGATTCTTTGTTGGCCCTCTCGTTTTTCCACACGATTAGGTACTTGTATTTGATGATGTGGAAGAAAGAATTCGTCACTTCTAATTCTTTATGTGTTATGTAGTTTTTGGTTGAGAATACTTAACGCATTGCTATGTAAGTACCTAAACATTTGAGTGTTGTTATAGTTCTGTGAACCTTTTAACCTATAGGTGCTGTTATTGGTGGTGCCCTTTCTTTTACTTTATATAAATATATATTATATTAAATTATATATGTATGTTTATTTTGTATATATATATATATACATACTTTTGAAGTTTTATTTTCTTAATATTCTTCTGTATTTTTATGCACCTGCCACATTTTCTCTTCACCACCCTAGGTTTACTGGTAGAGAATGCCTAAGGCATTAAGTCCGCCTTTGTACTTTTGTGTTGCATGAAGTTTTAATAAATAAATAAATAATTTGGTAACGACAAGGCAAAGAGATACGCAGAACCCACCTTGGTTACAAATCTATATCTCGTGTTTTTTTTTTTTATATACAGAGTTTCCTTATTTCGACCATTGAAGCTATTACGAAAAAAGGTTTCTCTAATTCCGGAGTATATAAAATATATTGTTTAAACTAGTTCGAACATCTTAAGGTTGGGGATGATTTTTTGCCGACTAAATCCACCTTCTTTCTTGCCCTCTGAAGCGGACGTCCTCAACGGGTACAAATTGAATAACATATCTGCAATTTTACGATTTTCGGACGTTTAAAATTCTTCACATTGTGGAATAGGCATTATATTTTTAGTAAGTTTCTGTAATTATCAGAAAATCACAAACATAGCAGAGCGGTGGCGATCTCTCGCGCCGGGCCTTGGTACAGGCCATGGTGTCGGAGCGAGGAGGAGTGGCAGGCGGTCGCCTCCTTCTGCGAAGCAGTAAAATGCTAGCAAAGGAGGAGGCTGCACATGCACAATCAAGGCAATGGCCCTCGCGCCGCAGCAGCCGGGATTCCGATCCCGATTTCCGGCCACAGTAGGCGCGGACTTGCGGACGGCGAGCAATGGGTAGCTCACCGTCCGACCGGCTGGTAACCGTCCGGACCGAGCCCAAGTCGTCGACGGTGCGTACTATTCCACGCGCGCCTCAAGAAGATGTCAGCAAACAGTAGGACCAGCAAGGTCGAAGCCTACTGGGCCCAAGGGTCTGCTTCTGAAAGGAAGACTCGGCCCTAGTACGAAAGGCAACGAAGGAACAGGAGTGGGTTTTTAGTCAGTAAAAGTCTGACACCATCTTGCGCTCCGCCCAAGAGCGGGAGATGTCATTGATTTACCCACCGATAAAAAAAACAGCTAATATTGTTTTTTATTTTACATCCGTCTACTTGAAGGATATATTGGGCCAATAAAATCTACATTTTCAATCGATACGGAAAAGAAGGAAATCATGATGTTCAACGCAATTTCCCTGAACAATAATAGGCGTTAACAATTTGATAATGATACGATGATGATGATGATGATCCCATCCAATTCTTATCGCATTAAACATCACACTAAAGGTGATTTTAGTATATCACAGTTTAGATGCTATCTTACATAATTACGTGCAGATCCAAGTTACATTACAGGTTAATTTGAACTTAAATACTTCTCCCATGCCCTTTACAAGTGACATACTAATGTAACCTTGTGTTAATACGAACTTGTATAATTATTATCACACAGTTATAAATGTTATGATTCACATACCTACCTCCATAACATTTTATAATGGGAACAGATTTTTTATAATGTTCATAAAACATTTCAAGAGATTTTTTTTGTTCCGAGGACTTTATTTCTATATGTATTGATAGGTACATAATGTAATATTACAATCGAAAAAAAAAATGTTTCTTTGTTTATAAAACTACTGCACTGTACTGGTAAAGTTGGATTACTTTGGCACTGGATTATAACTTTGGCCCAAGTTTATTTACCAATGGGAACACGGGATTGTACCATAGATTTATGTTTGTGTAACAGTAATGTCACTATTGCTGAACGTAGTCTTTAATACTACTTTTTTACTTTGGCCAAAGGTACAGTTCCAATAAATTTGAACCCAGAAGCGAAACCACTGCAACACACTTGGTTAATAATAAAAACGCCGTTGCAAAGGCCTTTAAGGTTGACGAATCAATGTTTTGAGGAAAACCGCAGATTATCTGAATCAACTAAAGCTGCATAACAAGCTCTTAACCACAATACTTTTATTCGGGGCAGACACAACATAACGGTTACAAATACAAAGTAAAAAAAAAGTACAGAATGCCCCGCGCCCGTACCGAAAAGGTGACCACCTCAGCATTTACCTGGCGTCAAACACCCAGCGCTGCTAGGGGCACCTACACAACTTAAAGTTGATGTAATACCCCACCAGGACTGCAGAATTGTTTATTTCACTCCGGCCCTGAAATGCAAAGGGCAGCTGAAGGAAAACGCTGTTATGTGTTAGAAAACTAAATTTCGCTCTACCCAGAAGATATTTTATGATTTTCCAATCTCAAAAAAAAAAATGATATACTAGCTGACCCGGCAAACGTTGTTCTACCATATAAATTATCAAAGTAAAAAAGTGCGGATGGGAGTAGAGGGTAAAAAATAGCCTAAGATCTATTTTCAGACCTACCAAATTTACACAAAAAAATACAAATATCGGTCAAGCCGTTTCGGAGGAGTTCGATAACAAACACAGTGACACTAGTTTTTATATAAATTAAATTTACAAAAGGCTTAGGTAGAATTACATATAATATGATCACATTTACATACGCCAGTTACATTAGTGATACTGGTGAAATACGAAGGCCAAGTATTCCATAGTGAAGTGATTAAATTCCTATACGATGACAAGACAATACACAACGATGACGACGGTGATAATCGTTGACAAGCCAAGCATTATCAACAAAAATAATTGATCAATAACGTTCGTAAATATCTGCTAAGTACGAGAAAAATTGAAGGTACTTCCTCAGATAATTTATATCCATAATGTCTTCATTTTCGGCAAGACCACTTCTCCCAAATAATTAATACAAGAATGTTGAAAGGAAACTGATTCTGTCAGAATTCTTTTTAAGGTCTGTGGACACTTCCGTTCGTGAGCAACGGTTATTTTTAATTTTTCATGTTTGTGCTTATTACTGGAAAAAAAAACGAATGTAGGCCGCCGTTTCAAGGTTAAAACCTTATTAATTTTGCGTCTAGCCAAGTGTTGAATTACTTAAGAAAATTGCGACCAAACCCACTTGGCACTATTACACACATGTTGAATTAACTAGTCGGCTGGGAAAACGGAACTTGGATGTAGTGGTAGCAAAAAAATAGCCAGTAAGGTAGATAATCTTTTGTTTTGAAAAAATAATAATGATTTTAAAAAATTAATGATATCGGCAGGTGTTTGAAATACAATTTGTTTTGTAAAAGACTGTTGATTTGAAATAGTTTTATTTTTTTTTATCTTTGTAAGTGTATTACTGACAGAACACCTTCCGGATTATGATGTACTTACTTAATGTAAATTTGATGTGACAACGACACTAATTTGAAATATAACATATTAAACACATTAGTTTTAATGATAACACTTTGAAAATGATAGTACAGGTATGTCATCACGAGAAAACGAAAAGGAAATCCGTGGTCCTAGTACGAAAAGAACAACTTAAAGACACAGATGTGGTTTTAGTCAATTAAAGTCACCCTCTCACTCCTACCTAGAGTGAAATAAGTTTTTAATACGATTTACCAACTCAAAAAAAAACGGATATGTCAAGAGAAAATGTGATGATCTGACAAATCCCGAGCAACACCGGTCGGTAAACCACGACCATAACAATAAAAAAAAAAACTGGCGAATTGAGATATAGACCTTTTTTAAAGTTGGTTAAAATTCAGCATAATTCCGATGTGAAAATGAAATACGAAGCATTACAATCTGAAATAGAACTGTCAGCTTTTTTCTGCAGACTGTACCTAATTTAATCTCGGACATATGCATGCAAGGCCGATGTTAGACTCATAATAATTAAGCAGGCATTATAAAGCAAATACTACACAGTCTACACGTTATATTGCCATTTGAGAAATATTCTACATTGTTACAATAATAATAGTACCTACATTAGACATAAGTAAATGGAAAGGATTTTGTTCCCATTTTAAATAACCTAGGTAAATTAAGTGTATTTTTTTGAGACATTATGTGTGTCGTGAATGTCTCGGTGGTCTCTCCAATCCAGTGCCTTTAGCTCTCGCTGGAACACCCATACCGATCTGCTCCGACTTTCGGTACCTCGGGTCACTCGTCCAAGGGGATGGTGAGGTAGACCGGGACGTAACACATCGGATCAACGCAGGATGGATGAAATGGCGACAGGTCACGGGAACAACTTGTGACCCACGGATGCCCCTCAAGCTGAAGGGTAAAATCTACAAGTCAGTGATAAGACCTGTCATACTGTATGGATCAGAATGTTGGGCTGTGAAAAAGACGGATGAAAAAAGATTGCACGTAGCGGAGATGAGAATGTTAAGATGGATGTGTGGTATGACGAGAATGGATAAAGTGAGAAATGAGTATATTAGGGGAAGTTTAAAAGTCTCGCCAGTGACTGAAAAATTGAAAGGGAATCGTTTGTCTTGGTATGGTCATGTGAAGAGGAGGGATGAAGCGCATGTTACTAAAAGAGTTATGAGTTTACATGTGGATGGATAGAGAGGGAGAGGGAGACCAAAGAAAAGATGGATGGATTGTTTGAGTGATATAAAAGAAAAGGAAGTTAATGATAGCATGACGAGTGACAGGGCAGAATGGAAGAAAAAAACATGTTGCGCCGACCCCAAATAATACGGGACAAGGGCAGGAAGATGATGATGATGTGTGTCGTGAATGTCTGAGATTTTTTGAGAATATGGATGAAAGATGAGTAAGCAATTGTGTTATTTGTTTTGTCGCGTTATTGTTTTAATTGAAATGTATATTTTTTAATTATAAAAAATATACATTTTTATTTTAAACATATACGTACGTTCGCGCGTACGTTACGTTTTATACATTTTTTTTTAATGGTTTTTCAATGTGTGAGCGAGAGGAAGTGTCAGACTTTTACTGACTAAAACGCCCTGTGTTGGTTTAGTTGCCCTTAGCGTACAATCCCTCAGGCAGGTATCATACCTAAGATACCTAAACGGAACCTTAAGTTGAAGTTAAAGACATTAAATAACTACCAAGTTGAAGTGAAGAAAAAATCCTATTATACACACTGACACAGAATAATTTACAACGTTATAATTTACCGTAGTCTGTTATACAACATTATTTTTAGTATATGCGAATCCTGAATATAGTTTGTTCAGAATCAGTAACTGACTCGATTCCAATAATTTTTACGTCATGTAAAATTTTTTCCCAAAAATATTTTCTATAAGTTTTCAATTAAAATAATTAATTAATACACATCAAGATCATTCCGAAAAGCTCAAATACGATAAGGTTGTCTTATTGCGCTTATTACTAAGTTCCTGTGGCCATCTTCCAGCACCATCATCAGACCCTAGTTACTAGTACTAAAATACTCGTCAAGAAGGATCAAACGAGTCCAAACTAAATAGGGTTGTTTCGTTTAACTACCGAGTTCCTCCACTTTGCGGTTCCATCATCAAATCAGCTCCATGTCATAATAATTTTGCATTGTCATCTGATTTACACATGCATGCAAAATTTCAGCTCAATCGGTAACCGGGAAGTACATCAAATTTAATTTGACTACAGACAAATAAACATCCGGACAAACTGAGTAAAAGCTGGTAAAAGATCACAAGTTGAACACCACCAACACCAAGTACACAGGTCACGGCAGGTCATAGCGGGTATTAGGCGACAACACACAGATGGGTGCGGGAGCAAAACAACCCCTCACTCGCCCGGACGGCCCGGTGACCATTTATTTGTGACCACCATTAACTAGCTTATAACTTTGTGATTTTTCATGATACCTACAGTTATGCAATTTTGTACATAGATTCTTTAATAAAAATACTAGACATGTATTTTGGGTTTTGCATACACTAAAACTGATGTCGTATATTATTACTAGCTGCTGTCAGTGGTTTTGCCCGCATAAAAGTAGAAAATTGTCCCAAGGGAAAATACCCCCGGGATAAAAAGTTATCTAGTGCTATTCTAGGATGTGGTCTACGTGCGCCTTTCAACCAAATCTGTTCGAGTGCAAAGAAGTAACAAACACAAACTTTCAGCTTTATAATATTAGTGTGATTCCGTAGCATTAGTAGCCGTTAGCACTAACCAGAAAAAATAAACTATAAGTTACATACAATAATTGTATTCAAGTCAGTTTTTGTGATAAATATTATACATGAACAGAAAATATAATCTAGGACAGTATGAAATTGCTAAAATTGCAAAAGGACAGATTTTTTTTCTATAACGACTTTTTCAAACCTAAACCATTCAGTTCCAAAAGTTTTTATCGATAAAAATCAAGGTAATGATGAAACGATATCTCAAACTCAATGTATCTAATTGCACATAAGAACAGTCATTCATTTTGTTGCACAAAATTATCTAGATTAGTGCTTATCTTATCAAACAAGTGATTTACGATTTAGAATTATTGTTACTGGAGCATATTAACAAAGAATTGTGAAAGGACCTTTCTGTGATACATGCTCGTAAATTGGACTCATGAATCTTGATACATCATCATAATCCATACTAATATTACGAATGTAACATTGTCTGTCTCGCTGTCACGATTAAACTACTGAACCGATTTTGATCAAATTTGGTACGGGGTCAGTTTGAACCCGAACCTAATATATAGGCTAGTGTTTAACTGGCTTCGACATCGCGTCACTGTCAGAATAAGAAGAAGCCGCTAACAGAAGTTAGTATTATAATTAGTCATACGAGAGAGTGCTACAGCTGGTGTGAGAGAAAAACGAACATCATTCAGAATAAACTTACAATTTAAAAAAAAAATTGGGAAGTATTAAGCCGAATCCGACGAAAAAAAATAGGTGAGGCTCACCACTTACTATAAAGTTGTACCAAAAGTCATTTCTCTAACATTTTCCAAAATATAAAGCGGTTGATTTATTTGCTTTCCAAAATGACTATATGATCTTCAGAACACAGTGAACATACAACTTTACACTAACCTGCAAAACGAAAAGAACGTTATTTTTTTTTTAACTTTCTGTTATACCCTGATCGCAACTTTCTGCAAAGCAGTAATGCTAGCGAAGGAGACGGCCATCTACACGAACCAGCCGCCGCAACAGGAGACGCCCCGGGTGTCGGAAATCGCAGAGCAATCCCCGGCCACTGCAGGCGCTGTCTTGTGGACGACGAGCAATGGGTAGCTCAAGGGCCCAGCAGGGCCAATGCCCGCTAGAACCATGGGATTGGTTCTGAAAAGGATATACTCATGGTCCTGGAACGCAAAAGGTAATTGAAGAAACATAGGTGTGGTTTTAGTCAGTAACATTATGACATGTCCTTAGCTCCACCCTAGAGCGGGAGAAATCATAAAATGGACCCCCCCCCCCCTATCGCTATCGCAGCTTGTTGAACAAGCGGCGTAACATTTATTTTGTTCCTATATTATGTATCAAAATTTATAAGACGCCGTTACGCGATGAACTCGATGAACGCGAGATGTAATTTAAGACATTGTTCGATAGTGCGACCTTCGTTTCGATTATTGTTCATGCATGAAGTTCTTGATTTGGCTATCGGAATCTTAACTGATTTTAATTTCTATTGTAGTGTGATTTTTTTTTTTTTTGAGAGAATTCTATGTCTGTGAGAGATAGCGATTGGTCGCTTGCTTTAAGAATCATACTTATTCGATTATCTAAACTAATATTGCAAAGAAATCAAAGTATGCTTATTTGTTTGCAAAAGATAATCTCTGGAAATAAAGATTCGGTTATGAAAATTATTTTACAACCGGAGAAATCATCAAAGACTTCTCCCACTTTGTGTGGAGTGCGAAGAAGTATCAGACTGTTGCTGGCTAAAACCCACTATGTTCCTTCAATTACCCTTTGCGTTCCAGTGTCGCGGTTACACTGGCTTCTACCACTGGCATGCCTTTTAAAAGTCCAGCCCCCCTAGCCAAGTTACAACCGTTTTGTTTTGATTCTCTTTTCGTTGATCGCCTCGAGTCGGCCATGCCTCCTATTCCTTTGTTCTCACCACGTGACCGAGCGTTGAGATGACGTCAGAACAAAGGAATCGGAGGCGTGGCCGACTCGAGGCGATCAACGTAAAAAAAAATCGAAACGAAACAATTGTAATTTGGCTAGGCCCTGCCAGCCTAAGGGGTGTTGAAATTTATCGCTATCAGCATATGATGTTCGATGATGATCACAACATACGTTGATATCTACAGCCACAGTTCATTTAAGTTCCTTATTATCATATAATGATGATATTATTATATCCCTTAAGTATCCCTGGTTTCTCTAATCCAGCTCACAGAACTCTTAATCTGCAAAATGAAAACGAATTTGTAATTTCATCAACATTGCAACAAAACTATAATGAAACAGGAAGAAAACTACGCCACTAGCACCACAATTATTATTAAACATAGCTTTGAGCACTAAATTGTAAAATAACAGCTTGTTCTGTAGATAATGTTGGTACTCTAATTATTTCTACAAAGCGTTGCAGCATTTATTATCCTACTTGCCAATCCTACCAGCCAATGTATGTCTTGCCTACTTGAAATCATACATTGGCTGGTCAACGCCAACGTCCGATGCTGCATAATTCTCTAGTATAACTACCTACTCGTATATTGAAATTAAAGATTTCCTTTTGAAACAACAAACGTCTTACAAAAAAATAATTCAAATGCATTGCATTGGGCACGCCACAATTATGGCGGTAAGTCCCCTCTTTGAGGCGTGGTTGGAAAGACCTCACGGCATCCTAACCTTTCGCATGACGCAAGTTCTCAACGAAGCGACGCCCGGGCGTCGCCACTGTGTGGACCGCCCAGAGGACACGGTGGAGCACACGGTGGAAGTGTGCCCTGCTTGGGCAGAGCAACGCCGTGTCCTGGTGGGGGCGATCGGCGGCGGCGATCTCTCGCGCCGGGCCTTGGTACAGGCCATGGTCCGGAGCGAGGAAGAGTGGTAATGCTAGCAAAGGAGGCGGCCGATCGCGTGAGGCAACGGTCCTCACGCCCTTACCGCCGCCATTTTGTGCGATGATTTGATCGAAGATCGAACACGCTTGCCTGGAAGTAACCTATTCACTCTTGACTTAAAGACACCTAGGTTTTAACTATCAGAAAACACAGACTCTGGTAGGGAATTCCATTACTTAGCTGTACGCACAATGAATGTGTTCCCAAGACTTTTTGTGCGTATGGGTAAGATGTCCACCATATACCAGTGGTCCAACGCCGTCCGGTCCGATGATAAAACGGGCTGGGAGGAATTAAATTGTCCAATTTCAATGCACACTCCCTGAAATGTAAACGAAAGAATACCCACAGGCTAGCATCTCGGCGTCAATGCCCAAGAATTTGGAGTTTTGAATCGACGAGTGAATCATCACAGATATTTTTCTTGGCTCGTTATCACATCAATGAATATTGACCGGTGGCGGTACTGTCGACGTTTGCGTATTGGAGTTAACATCGATTCAAATACGCCCACAGTCTATTTCAGGTCACGTTATTTTTCGCCTGACCAACGCTCAATATGGTTTCCGGGCTGGTCGAAGTATGGGAAGTATTATAACTTGTTGTCATTTATGACGTAGGTATCTGGCGCCAGTTGTTGACGCTGGGGCGCAGATAGACACTGCGTGCTTGACTTCCGGAAGGCGTTCGACACCGTCGACAATGATGTGATATTGGCTAGTTTTGCGTTATTTGGTTTCACACCACACTTTCGCGAACTCTTCGCAAAATATCTTAAAGATCGCTGGCAGTTCATTGTATATGGTGAATCAAACCAAAATTATGAAGGCGACAATTTGTATGCAAGTTTCTTACTCTTTTACGCTCACACGGATTTAGGCGAAAGGCACACAGAGTCAACCATGGTTTTGGAAAAGCCCAGAGATCGAGACGAAGCCGCTAAATAATATTTATTATTTTTGTAAGAAACCAGTAAATAAGAATATTTATTTCTTATTTACTGGTTTCTGCCAGTGGCATCTACACAAAGGTATGTACCCTTGTGTAGATCAAGACGATAATCTATGTAAATAAGCATGGAATTTTGTATTGTAATGAACTAAAAATTCACTCAGATTACATCACATTCATACATTACAGTACACACACGAATTCTAACTAATAGTATTTATGTTGAGCCTAAAGCGCCACCATCAATTACACCAAATGTCAAAACTCCATAATCTAACTTAAACCTTATTTTTGAAACAATACGATTTATAATTCCTCCAGCTTTAATAAAATGAAAGAAGGATGAAGATCTTAATCTTTTTGACACTACACTATCGTAAATTAAAATTGTGTTGAATAAAAGTCTAACTTTATGTTATAAATTAGATTTAGGTTTAATTAACTGGTTCAGCAAAAAGTGAACTCCATCCATCATAGTCAGATATCGTTATCTGAAAGTCTCTTAGTAAAAGCATTTAGTTATGAACTAAGTTATGAAACAGAATTATATCAAGTAATTACTGCTCTAATGACGCAATTAAAAAGATGGATGAAAAAGGAATACATGTAGCTTAGACTAAATTGTTGCAATGGAGTGACGAGAATGGGTAAAGTGAGACATGATTGAATGGATATTTGAAAGTAGTGTCAGTTATATAAAGAGTAGGGACCACAAGCACGTTACTAAAAGAAAGAAAAACATTTTATGTGGCGGAACAAGGCGTAAATTTAGAACTAACAAAATATAAGTATATTATGTGTAAGAATATGCTCCACATCCGCGCAAAACGGCCGAACGCTCAGCATAATGCCGTGACCACACGCAAAATACGACGAGTCTACGGCGCTGCTTTTCAGCGTAGGCCGGTAACGGTATCGACATAAAGACGTTGGCACGGTATTGTGTGCTAATAGATTTGGATAAGATAGATAATTATAAATAAATTATAGGGAAAGAAAAAATAGAAAAACAATTAATAAATAAAGAGGAAATACGATATCATATTATGTTTAAAAGAGTTTTATGTACCTATACTTCTAGATGGAGGGAGAGGGAGGACAAAGAAAAGATGAATGAATTGTGAGAGGAGTGATATAAAACAAAAGAGAGTCAGTGATAGCGTGACAGTAGACAGGACAGAAAGGAAGAAAAAGAACTTGTTACACTGACCCTAAGTAATATGTGACAAAAGCAGAAAAATGATGATGACTGTTTTAATGCCTGATATCACGATATCTAGAGGAAGACGTTAGATTTTGCTCAGTACTGCGAGTTAAATACCATGCATAATTATTTCACTAACATTAAGAAACCCAGTAACTTGCTAGCTGTATAGGTGTCACCTTTTTTTTTCGAGGGGAAATTTTTAAAAGGCTCCTGGACTTTGGGGATGAGTCCGAGGAGTGTGGGATTTTATACCTCACTAAAACCACCCCGGTGATCACCATCAGCACATATAAAATGGGCGCAGTTACCTTTTATAAGACCATTCCGGAACCCAGAGGGGGTTCCGGAATGATGATGAGTGCAACGCCTGTTAGGGCACATCCCTGAGGAGACTACAACGGTCTCCCCTGAGCCTCTTTGTGCACGACATCTGAATGATAATCAGCCTTTTAATTTCTGCCTGTCATTGTGCTTATGCCGCAAGACAAAAGAAAAAATTCCAAATAAACCAGCAAAATGTTCTTTTTTTACATCAAACTACGTATCTAAATTAGCTTGTAAAACCACGTTTTCAAAAATTTCAGACATCCATTAAACAGCATAACATCGTGTCAAAATAACAATACTAAAACCAAAGCATTAGAAAATACATTAAAACGATAAAAAAGGGAGCGATGGGTGTGTCGACTATACATAGTGGTTCGACAAGGGTTCCCACTTACCATCCTATGTTTTATTGATGCGCCGCCCTAGACTGCCATTAAATTTTCATCGTTTTATCACGCAAAACCCACATTATGTATGAAAACAGTAATAGCTGCATTGTATTTGCAGTGTCTGTGTTTTCTGATAGACCTGAGGCCCTACGCAATCCATTTGACGACCTAAACTGAACTGTTATAGGAATGAAGCTATATAGGAAGTATAGTTCCATCCTTTTCTCACTCTTTTTTTTAATAGCCTATACTGTCCCACTGCTGGGCAAAAGCCTCCCCCAACTTCTTCCAGGTATTATTTTCTTGGGCCACCTCGAACCAGTCTTTGCGGTAGGCATCTAGGTCGTATCGCCACCTCTTCCCATGCCGATCTCAGCGGCGTCGTTCGTCTTCAGGTACCCACTTTGTGGAGACTCTTGCCCACCGGTCAGAGTGCATGCGGCTGATGTGACCTGCCCAATCCCATTTTAGCCTGGCAGCCTTTTCTCCGACGTCCATAATTCCCGTCTTTTCTCACTCAATAATTCCTCTCGCTTCACCCAGAGAGGGAGTTTTTTCCTCCCTTAAATACAAAAAGTCTATAAAGACTGCCACGATGGTCTAAGGCTCGCAAGTTACTACCCATCATCATCATTACGATTTCAGCCGAAAGACGTCTACTGTTATACATGAACCTCTCCCAAGTGTTGCCACAACTACAGGTCCTGTGCGTCTCGCATCCATCGGATTACCACGACCTTCACCAGGACATCAGTCCATATTGTGACCAAAGCGCTGTCTTTCAGTACGCGGTCGCCACTCCAAAACCTTTCGGCCTCATTGACAATCAGTTTCTATTCAAACAACCAAGTACAACTGAATCTGAATCCTGCCTTAATCCATGTCTGAGTTAAAACTGTCACAAAATTGTATCATCTGCAATTTTGCAGTAGGAGCCCAGACTCTTGTTTTGTGGACAGCTTGGTGAAATGTGGGTGTACTGTAGATATTATCTGCTTACCTTTTCACGGAATACAGGCGTGATGTTTGTGTCATTATGTTTAAGCTTTTAAAATAGCAGAAAAGTTCGTTGCGTGATCTCCATCCAACGTTTTGAGTCGTGTAATTAAAAATGCTGTTTTTGTTATTTTGTGTACAATTCGTGGCCACATAAGTGAAATGGTTCTAGTGAGTGCGTATTTCACTGAAAATGCTACACAGTTGGTTGATCGTATTTCAAAATTAAAACCTTTTGCTACCCGTGAAAGTAGTAAATACAATCATCGACAGTGTTTATCTCATAAAACATTTATTCATTGAAGTTGCATAGTATTCTCTATTGCTCAACCATACATTCATCTAGTCCGATCTACGACTGCGACTATATTTACCTCTGCTATAACAAAACAATTACTATCCACAAAAGAATACTTTCATCCGGAACGTTGAAACAGTTTTCAACAAATCAATGAACACAATCTGTTTCAAGTATCAGTCAATCGAGGTCACACCTACACACTCGACTACAATGCATAGGTATGTAGGCGCATGCTAACTCCCGCTAATATTTTAAAACAGCCCATTGGCAAGCCAGCTCACCTAACTACCACGTCGTAAAGTCATCATAATTTCGGTGTAAGACAGGGTTAGAATTATTCGGCCTGTAAAGCTTCATCTCTCTCTCACACTAGAATTATGATAATTTTAAGACGTCATGGCCCTGCTCGCAATTGCAACAAACATACATACCGAATAAATTCTGAGAACGATTATGCAACAAATCGAGTCTGATATATCGATGTTTAGACTATCAGGCGACAGTAACAAACGAAACCGACTTGTGCCCACCCATTGGGAGTCGATTATTCATATTTATCGATACCAAACTAACGAGCATCCATCGAATGGTTTGCGGTGTGACATGAATAAAACATACCGATTGTTCATAATTCGCCGACTCGAATGCGCAAGCTCATGTAATTACATATTCATTTTATTAACAAAAAACAATCGTTTATGTGATAAATTGAATTGTATAAAACCAATATGCATGAAGATGCTTGATGGAAAATTCTGTTTCAATTAATTTATGTATTGAGAACTGAGATGTAAAACACAAGCACATTTTTTTGCAAACAAGTTAAATAAAACAGTTATATGCCCGTGCCGATTGATACAATAATTTGATTTTATACCCATAAAAAGCTTATACAGTTTATAGGTGAACATAATTTACACAAATTATATTACAGACAAAGTCCTTATAAAGATTTAACTTCCATAGATGCAATAGACTTATCAAGAACGGAAACCACTTGGAGTCAATCTCGTTAGACATAATCAGTAAACCAAGATTTACATTAAATACAATGAAAGCATGGAGCCGTTGAGAATAATAATCATTCATTCTACCTTTACGGTGAGTTATTACAGTCAAAGGTTAAACTGAGTTTAAGGTCCCGAACTGGTTTTGCAGCTGTTATTTAGTGATGCATAACAGCCATTATGTTGCTCATTGAGGGTGAAATTCTTAAAGCGTTCGTTGTATAAAAGCTCGAAGCTTTTGACCAAATTGTCACTCATAAACCAAAGTTTAAGGAAAATAAACGACAAGATGATACGAAAGGTGAGCTTTAAAATAACTTCGAATAAACTATAAGAGTAAATGACTAAAGAAACTTACATCAAATTCAAGTAATATCTCTCGGTCTGTAACCTTTATTCAAACAAAAAACAAATTTAAATGACTTGTTTCCTTTGCTACACAATATTGTACCTCTCCATTTTAATTTTAAATAATATTTATAATTCTATCCAGGTCCTAATAATGCTGTGCTCTTCTGCACTAATCAACGCAGGGGTTATCGGAACTGATTATGCTCCCGCTGGTTCAGTTTCCTACTCTTCAACCCCCGTGATCGAAAAAACTTTCAACACACCAATAG
The DNA here is from genome assembly GCA_961205895.1 of Mythimna pallens. Classification (NCBI taxonomy): domain Eukaryota; kingdom Metazoa; phylum Arthropoda; class Insecta; order Lepidoptera; family Noctuidae; genus Mythimna; species Mythimna pallens. Next base: position 16,191,494 of record OY540834.1, read on the forward strand.
GATACACTAAAATTATTCAGTCACAACCCGTATACCAGTCTGTATTGACAACTAAAGAAAGCAACTACAGAAGCCCCGATGGCACCCAGCACACAGATTATACTAAATCTTTGGACACAGCTTACTCAAGCCTGAAGAAATACGAAACAAAATCAACTAAGGATGGTGATGTCGTAGCTAATACGATACCTGGTATTTATTCTTCTGCCGTTCATTCTCCAATTGTCTATCACCAAGGACCAACATATACCGTCTCTTCTCCTTTAATTCATTCGGTACATACGCCAGTTTTGACAAAGTCAGTATCTGCAGTTCCTGTATCATATACCACACATTCTGTTCCTTTAACTAAAACTATTGTGTCTCCATCTTCAGTCTCATACTCCACTCCAGTTTTTGATCAAACCAAGTATATTACTTCAGGGCTTTCTTCATATTCTTCACATACACCTGTTATTGAATCCCAACCTGTTAAAACTACTATTACATACTCACAGGCTCCATTAGTTTCCCATATGTCATTCACCGGCTTAGGAGCTAGTTATGCTTGGTAAATTATTAAGATTTTTCTCTTAACATGGCATGCGCGACTGACTACTTGATTAAGTTTAAGTTATGTTTTAAAATGTTACGTTTATGAATTATGTAAGTAAAATTATATCTTGTAAAATAAATTATTTCTGCATTATAAACTGTATCTCATTTACCTTTCTCGTAGTTTAGAGACAATGAGTATGTCTGTGTATAGGTTATTTCTTTACAAAGAAAACCTTAAATATCATGATATCTTAATAATATCCTATTTGGAAAATAGGCCGCAATTCTATTCGGTAGAGCGCGCCAAATTTCACACAACTAATTTCTACATTCTACACTATAAATTACTAGGCAATGTGTTAACTTTGGAACAGACCAGTAAGTTCTAAGTCCCAGGCGGAATCAACATTCTAACCAATTACGTGTCGAAGTCAAATAAACACAACTTTTGTGTACAAGTCGATAGTTAATAACATCTCTTGGATTACTTCCGTAAAACATTGAATAGAATAAATAGCTACTTTTCTGTTTTCACTAAAGTTTTAACAAGTAACTGCGTCTGTCTTTTGAAACCTTAAATAAGAATACTAAAAATAAATAATAATTTTAATAGACCTTAAACGAAAATAGAACAAATAAATATAGTCACGGCCAAAAATGGCATTATTTCGTAGTTCGTACTACGTGTATGGGATTTAAATGATAAACAGTTTCAAGTTATGTAAGAGGACCGGAATATCATTTTTTTTTTTTATATACAGTCCTAGTCATATTTTTGACATCAGCTGTTCTAAATTAGCATTAGACTGTATGTTTTTTTTACGATTAAAACCCACTTCTATGTTCCTTTTTTGCCGTCGTTCCAGGGTTCCCAGGGTTCTCTTTCGCACAACTCCTCAGTAGGCTTCGACCCTGCTGGGCCCCTATGGTTTTGCTGACATTTCCTTGAGGGGCGCGTAGAACAATACGTGCCGGCGACGACCCGAGCTCGTTCCGGATGGTTACCGGACGGCCGGACGGCGAGCTACCCATTGCTCGCCGTATGCAAGCCCACGTCTACGATGGCTTGAAACCGGTTGGGATCCCAGTAGCTGAGGCGTGAGGAAGGCCGTTCCCTCACGCGTGCGACGGACTCCTTCGCTACCATTACAGCTTCGGAGAAGGAGGCGTCCACCTGCAATTCATCCTCACTCCGGACCATCACCTGTACCAGGGCCCGGCGCGAGAGGTCGTTGCCGCCGATTGCCTCCCGAGGACACGGCGGTGTTCCGCCCAAGTGGAGCACACCTCCACCGTATGCTCCACCATGTCCTCCGAGACCGACCGGAGGACATGGTCTACACAATGGTGACACCTGGGCGTTTTGTTCCGTACGAATCCGGTGCAGGAACCCCCCGAACTTACCATGTCTAGTAGGACCTGTGTCATGCGAAAGGTGAGGACGGCGTAACGTCTTTCTAGTCACTCCTCCTCCATTATCATCATAGAATAATGAGATTTGAATTTGGAACGTGAACAACCATCAACATTATGTGAATTAAAATGTAGTGCATCAAACAAGTTTATTCAAAATTCACACTGGCCACTAACAAAAAAAAAAACAGAATATAACGGGTTACGGACGAGTTTGTATAAAAAGAAATGGAAAAGCCACGTCCAAAAGCAACGAATAAAATTCACAACTCTAAGATTCTATAGTTTAAATTATAACGCTCCCGTTATAATTTAAACTATAGAATCTTAGAGTTGTGAATTTTATTTGTTTCAAATCTCAAATCATACTTAAGATTAACTTATAAATAATTATACGTCTCATATATATGATTTGTTTTACTAAATTGTTTTTAATTATCTCACAGATGGTGTAAAAAGTAGAGTATCCAACACGGGGATAAAGCTGTCTTTGTCTTGGGCGGCTTAAATTCCTCACTTCACTCAGGTTTCTTTATTAACTCCCTCGCAATGCTCGGAAGTTAATTATATGAATCCCTCACTGACGTTCGGGATTAAAATTAACAACCTTCGTTTCGTTCGGAATTCAACATGCCGCCCGCGACTTAAAGACACTGCTTTATCCCCTAGTCACATAATCTACTATTTCGAAATTAGGTATTTATTGGTTTCTTTATGTTTTATATTCTCTGTAATATCGCTGTATTTATAACCATTTTTGTATGAAATCTAAGAAAACTCGCATTATTTTGTAATATGAGTTTTACCGTGGACTGGAAACAATGTGTCTGAAGCAGTATGCAATATTGATGAGTTTTACGGACTTAAAACTGCTAATTAATAGGATGTCTTTTTTTGTTAAACGAATAACTTTTAATTTCTCAGGGCGGCTACAAGACAAAATTTCCAAAACGAAAGCTATTAAACTAAGAACACAGAATTCTTTTGTTAGAAGAAAGTCGTAGGTGCACGTCATTGATATTGCTTGCCCTTTGAAATGCAGTTTCTACGTTGGAACTATGAAAAAACTTTTTTTTAATTACTTTCATGGTTATAAGTACTGCGTGTATAAATTATGTATATAGGTACTCAGGTAGACTAAAATGAAATAAAAACCCTTAACTAATTAAATCGAACTAAAAACAATCTAAAATATGGCGTCAAAAAACTCGGTCATCTGGTAATGTGCAAAACAAAAGACTGGCGGTATTGCCATGCTATATTGCAGTTCCTCCTCTGCCTAAGATAAAAGCCAACCCTTGGGTCATGCGAAGTGTCAAAAAGGCGTGTAGAAAGGTCTTCATAAATTTTGTGAGCACTCAGACCCCACCGCCCGAATGTATCAACCCCAAAAGTATAACAGATCGTTTTCGGAACTGTACCAGATTAGTTGAGTCAATAACCCCAAGTGGGTTTATTATAATACACGTGCCTGGCTAAGTAGCAAGGCACGTGTATTCTGACCCTAACAAAGTAACATCCGATATACTACTTAAAACTGAGCTTTTCAAAATCGTGGGCGGACGAAATTTTTAGTAAACAATTCTGTACACCTTTTATCTGTACGTGAATATCCTGGCAATGAGAATGAAAGGCCTCTCACTCCTCGTTTTATTATTGGCCTTAATTTCGCTTCTACAATCCATTAAAGTTGATCCAAATACTTTAAAAAAATGGGACTACCCATTTTCACTTAAACAGTTTCATCGTGGTTTCGTTCCCATGGCCTATCCTACAGAATCTTATTTTTTCATGACAGATACTATCTTGCATAATCCCAACGTTCCATAAATCAACGTGAACGCTTTGAGTATCTCATCCCGAGGGGTAAACCTAGTCGCACCACCATCTCATTTCTTTTTCGTACTCCGCATCACGCTTCCATTTGATACGATGACTACTTTTCTGTAACTGCAGCGCGTCTCTGGAACTATCTCTCACACTCCCTTCGCGCCAATCCTTCTCTGGATATTTTTTAGAGGAAAATGAAAGAACCTTACTTTTATAATTATCACAATATTATTATGTGTAGATAATATATTATCATACATGTACATATTATATTCGATTTATTTGTGTAGGTTTATGTTATACACTGAACCCTACCTCCGATCCATGTGATCTCTAGTGAAAGGATTCTATTAGCATTTCCAGAAATTGCCTTCAAAAACAAACAACCCATTTTACCTCTTTATAATATCAGTTTCCAAAGTATAAGATCTAATTAAAACCGCTTATTTGCCTACAGTATCCTGTTAGATTACCAAACACGTGCGTTACAATCTAAGCTCAGATTACCACACGCCAGGCGGGTCCAATCGGGGACCGGTCACAATAGGTGAGTGGTCACAGTACCGGACTTGATAAAGATGTATTGTGGCCACTAGGTACATATTTACGTTACACACTCGACTTGCGGCCCGCACGATTGACCCGTCCATGTGCGTTGCAAAACTAGTGTAAGCACGGCTCACATGGATGTTAGGGTGATGGATGTGGTGTGGTTTTATGAGGCAATAATTGAATGCGAATTGGATGAAGTTTTGCTGGGGAGTATGGAAGATGGAATAAACATGCAAAAACAATCGGATAATGATGATGATGACAAAGAAGAAATAGAGGCAATAAAACATCTTTAAGGGATAAAATCTGCCTAGTTACAGTTAGAAAAAGGATTGTAGACCGTTTTTAGGGTTCTATAGCCAAAAAACAATAACGAAGCCCACATAATTTAATTTGATAACTTTCGCGCTGTTTTAATAATTTGCGTATTATTTGATACGGGGGTATATTATGAATATATAATCAAAAACAACGTATCCAAAGATCAGATAATATTATTACTTCCAGTTCATTGCCTTTTTTGTAACATCAAGTAAAACCACAAAAACATCGAATCGGAAGTGACAGATCAATTTGTAATTTTAGTCCTTTGTTCCGCGCTATTCACTTTTTTACAACCTAGTGACGTCAGATATCAGACAATGGTTTCAACAGCCTATACATAAAGATTAAAGAGTAGGTATCAAGATTAAAAGATGGTACAATTATGATTAGTATTTTATATTGTAATTATATTGTGAGTACAAGATTGATGAATATATTGTTTAAGGATAGAGAGAGAGAGTGAGAAGAAAGACAAAATAAAAACGATTGTGATAGAAATTTCATGGAATAAATGTTAATGTTACAAAAGAACGTGTCACGGATATCTCAATTAACATAAAACAAGGGCAGGTAGATGATTAAGAATAAGGTTTTTCAAACGAAAGACTTAAAGCTTGAATATTTTGTAAAGTTGTAGGCGGGTGCGATATTCTCGGCAACTGTCATATTATGTGACGACTAAATTATCTCGGTCATGCATCTTGATTCTTGACCTTGGTAAATGAACATGATGTAGGTTTTGTTGACTTTTATGAATAACAATGGTTTTGTACACATGGCACTCTTTTGTCAAAATGTGTGGAAATTAGTTTATTGCTGAGCTTCATATGTTATTTATGCCAATTTATGAACTAAGAGCTTGCAGTCTAAGACCAACTAATGGATCGTTTTAATTAGTTCCTTTGGAAACATCTTTTTTATTGAATTTAAATGTGAAAAGCTTTGCATAACCTTTAGTATATTGCACACAAACTTCAGTCAGTTTTGATTTTTTTCTTCTAGTTTTATATTTTACCCCATTGGTAGGACTTAATAAACACAAACACATCAAAAACTGATTTATAGAGCCACATAAATGTAATAACATAATTTTAATGGTTAATCAAGAAGTATTAGACGGTTGTAGATCGAAACCCAGTGAACCGGAACTACATGAACGAATTAATTTGAATAAATGAATATTAACTAACTTAAAGATCAATGGCGACAAAATGTGTTACAACATGTTCATGTACCAGATAGTGTTGACTAAATATCTCATGGCTTTAAACATTAGAGATCATAGCTGTTAAGTTTTAATATACATTTGGATTTCCATCAAAGGGTACACAGATATAAAGTAATAATACAAAAGTTGCTCTTTCAGCAACTATACCTTTCACATATAGAGGAGTCGAACAAAATTCTGGATTGGCCACGACTTAATGTGCCAAATTGTATGAGGAAGGTTAAAACTACAAGTAAGCTAGAAAACGGCCAGACAACAGTGGAGCTGTGCAGAAAGTGACATATGGCCTACATTAGTCCTATATCCAAAGGGCTAGAAGTTATGGAGAGAGAGTATTGCCCAGCTGTGGGAAGATGCTGGCTGACAATAGCAGTACTATATTGACAACGTTTAAGTACTGCCTTGATAACCTAAACGAAGCATTACTCGATGCTGTATTTATTTATGATTAACTTAGGAGGCTTTTCTGAGCCTAGTATCTAAAACAAACAAGCACCAACAAAAACCATTAAATGAAATCAATGGACCTAAAAATTAGCACATTGAAACCGTGTGAATCGAATACTGATGAAATTCATTTTTTTTATGTCATTAAACCATTTTCTTGAGTTAAACGATTTATCAAGGGGTAGGCAAAACACGAAATTGGTACCTCCCCAGAAATCGCAGCACAGGATCAACGCCTCTCTCAACAACGCCACGAAAGAGGTGGTGGAACGATTTAAATATCTTTTTTTGGAATTGGCAAGAAGTGATCGAGTACTAGTAACAATACAAGGAATAGAGAGGAGCCATTGCCCAGCCGTAGGACAATGCAGGTTCAATATAATAATAAAATGAAGGTAAAAAAAATGTGACTCATTTTGCATAATATCTACAAAAAAGTACAAACTTCTAAGAAGTCCACCGCATTACACCATGACCATGCTTAGAACGTATCAAGCACAGAATAAACTACGAGTTACTACTATACCTAAAACTAAGTTTGTTCTTTGGCTTCGCCTTCGTGGCGTGGTTCACAATACCCGTGCATTTTTATTTATTTATTTTTAGATAAAAAGCAGCCCATGGCACTCAGCTTTGGCTTAGTAAAAAAAAAAAAGTTTTTCCACGGATTACCTCCTACAATAATTATCACCTATTTTAATGTTTGTTTAGATATGCTAAATTCTATGTGATCTAGATACATGTAAGCCAGTCTTTTGTAATACCAGTATATTGCCCTTAAACAAAAGCACTCCTAGACTTGCATAACCTGATACTAAAGTATCATATAAAACTATAGGCACACCACAAAGTAAGCCCTCGTAAAATTTTATCTTAAGCACGGATCAACTTTCGTATCTAGATTGAGGAGAAAAAGGATTTCGTGAAATAAAAAGGATATACTTTTCAAAGTTGTTGAAGGACGCTTTAAATGTGACAGAAAACAAAATAAAGTAAACAAAAAATAAAACAATTTATACATAACATATTATGATGTATGAAGGAAATATGAAACTCACAAAAGCTCACAGTAGCTGAACTGGAAAGAAGATTTGTTAATAGGATTAGTGGTATTAGCTTTCGGTTATATCCTATACCTATGTATAGGAATAAATCTAAAAACAGTAATTTTGTTGTTAGGTTACAAAAAAATAATAATAATAATATTCACACAACTATCTAGCGAGAGCTTGTGTTATGAGTACTAGAAAACTGATAAACATACTTCAATATTTCTAAATAAATACATATTATAGATAAATTACACCCAGACACAGAACAAATGATTGTGCCCATCACACAAACATTTGTCCTGGGTGAGAATCGAACCCACGACCTCCGGTATAGCAGACAGGGCCACTAACCACTAGACCAACAGGTCAGTCAAATACTTTAAGATTCGGAAAATCTTCGAGAGATAAGGGAATTGAACTATTTTCATAGGTGAGTTGGTAAGGAACCCTCAGGGCGCCCAGTTTTTTTCTTTATTTGTACATTTTAGTCTTACGTTCCGTTAAAAGGACTTTTAGATTTTTAAGTTTCATTATAATTCTTACATGAGCGGTAGGCCTTGACTCTCCATGTTGTATAGTTACTAAGCCCTGATGGTATCATAATGTGAAACCTAATGTCCCCAAGAACCACTCCATATTAGTCAGTAGGTAAAACAAAAGATGTCCTAATATCAAATCTACAACAACCAAAAAGCTGTTTCATAATTTTAAAAAGATATCACAGTTGATCAAACCATATCTTGGTCCTAATTAAACTTGACGTTATTAATTTCTTCATCAAAATCGATAATGAAACTAATGAACAGCATTATACCGGCTTAGTCCCAGTATTAGCAGATCAGTAAGATAAGAGCCCCTAGACAGATTGACAGTCTAGCAGCGACAACCGTAATCGAAATATAAGGGATTGATCACGAGACAATTCGGTCAACGCATGTCATTGGGCACGGTATTAGCAACTCTAAATGGAGTTCCATTTCCATCGTAAACACAGTTCCAGCGTGAAGCTCTTCATTTCAACCATCTGCATCTTCCAGACTCTGAACGTAGCTAATGATATATAGAGCAATTTAAGTAGCTACATACTAGTCTGAGTAAATACTACAAAGGCCTAGTAGTGCCGACGCCCGCAAGATCTGATGTCCGCAAGGGCCGATGCCTGCAAGGGCCAATGCCCGCTAGGGTCACGGGAATTATTGAAAGAGTTACATGGCTCTGGGCGCAAAAAGCAACTGAAGGACCCAGGTGGGTTTTAGTTGGTAAAAGTCTGATACATCCTTTTACTCCACCATTTGATGATTAAGGAAATCATCAAATGACTTCTCCCATTCTCCCTCAAAAAAGTATTCAACCGACTTTTTAATAATCGCTATTATCGATAGAATATTAGTCTGTGTGGAGCCTAAGGAAAGTAGTAGCCGTCACATCACAAAGTTTATAATAGAGACAAATTAATAAGCCGTGAGACAGATTTCTGTTCTAAGTAAAACTAAGCAGGAAGTCACAAGTTGAGGAGTTCATTCATTGATAAAGTGTGATTTCGAAACTACTTGTTTATTATTTAATGATCAGGAACTTGGTAATTAGTTGGAAGCGTGATTCATGGACGAAGACACGGCTATAATGTTTGATGCGTAATGGTAAGATCAATGTTAGGTACACTGTAAGATTGCGTAAAATATTCCTAAGTGATATTTCTCCCTAACCGAGTCTTAAAAGAATGAAACAGGCTCCCGGAAAGTGTCTTTAAAACTCCCACATTGACCTGATTTAAAAATTGGTTTGAAAGACTAAATTCTCCAAACTATTTAAACACACTCATCAGCTAATAGCTGTTACTATATCCTGCTAAATAGCATTAATATAGATTGGAAAACGAAGAAACTCATGTTAGCATATAAGCTTTAGTTCTCCCAATTTCGGAAATTTCTTAGAAATTTGTTCATGTACGTGAAATAAGGGCCAATGTTCAAAGCCTAAACAAAGATCAAAGATCCTAATCTTACTTTGTCGTACATTTTTTTTAATAAATTAACGGATGTATGCTGAGATATTTGGAAAATTTCTCTCTAAAATTACTTTTTGAGGCTAACAAGTCAAATATCAGTAAAAATATTGATACTGAGATAATATTTTTTACTAAAGGTTGTATAAATCTTTTCCTGTGACTTTCATATATCCTTTTATCCTTTGCAGCCAAAAATTCTAAAATTTTCAATATTCAACGGTACAGTTTTCTAAAATTTTCGCATATGTTACGTTACATATTAGTAAATGGCATACATTTTGGGCGGTCAGTTTGTGAGAGGGTTCTAAGTATAACTTGCGATACTAGACCACATTTGGTACATAAACCTGCGCTTGCGGGGATAACGAGTCTACTATAAAAGTGCCTGTATGTACACAGACCGTATCACTTGCCGTAGTGGATTTTATATATCATAATGGCTGCTAAGGTACTTTGTTTTATAGTGATTTGTGCTATTTATAAAAATAATTTATAATGATTTTACGAATATTGGATTTTTTTGTAATAACTGATAAGTTTTTGTAGTTTTGGTCTTTTAGTTTGGGTTGGAAAAGACTTATAACCAACATATTATCTAATAAACTTAAATAAATGTAAATAAGGATAATATTTGTAGTATATATACGAGTACTTTTCCTAATTTTTTAACTTATAAGCTGTCTTTAAATAATGAGAAAAGCTTTTATAATAAAACAGCATATTTGATCTGTTCTTAAACATTTTAAAAATAAATAAGGTTAGAGACTTTTAAAGGACATTCAATTATGAAACACCTATTCAACATCCTGCCCTGCCCTTTTTGGGAAAACCTGTTTGTTTCTTACATTCGTTTTAAATTCAAATTTTGTTTTATTTTTCAGTTACTAGTCCTTCTGTGTGCGTTGGCGACAGCCCGTGCTGGTGGCCTATATGCCGCCGCTCCCGTGGCTACATACGCCGCAGCTCCTGTCTACAAGAGCTACGCGGCGCCGGCCGTGGCGTACTCCGCTCCACTCACATACTCCGCCCCCGTGGTCAAAGCGGTCGCGCCTGCAGTCTCCTCTATCTCATCATACTCCACACACACCGCCCACGCGGCACCTTTGGTGGCTAAGTCCTACGCTCCGGTTGCCACTTATGCCGCTGCTCCCGTAGCCACGTACGCCGCGCACGCCGCTCCTGTTGCCACTTATGCCGCTGCTCCCGTAGCCACATACGCCGCGCACGCCGCTCCCGTAGCGTATGCCGCACCCGCTGCCTACGCCGCCCCTGTCGCTACATACGCTGCTGCTCCCGTCGCATACGCCAAGTCGTACGCCGCTCCTGCTGTGACATACGCGCACTCAGCCCCCGTTGCGTCATACGCCTCATACGCCGCTCCTTCCTACGCCTCATACGCCGCGCCTTCCTACGCTTCATACGCGTCTGCCCCCGTTTACAAATCTCTGTCTTACTCAGCGGCTCCCGCCGTCTCTCATGTGGCATACAACGGCGTGTCAAACTACGGCTGGTGATCACTTTATCGACTGTACAAATTAGTTGTTTATGTTTGTATATATACTTTTATACAATGAGAATAAAATTTATAAAATCATAAATATTTTTGTTTTGTGTGCTACTGAATAGAGTTAAATTTGACATTATCCAAATCTTGATTACTGTTATTGACAGTTTTTCAATAAACAAACGAACGGGTAGAATTACGAGTTTCGTTTATATCTGAAAATTCAATTTATTTTGTTGTTCCTTAAAAATAAAGGGATTTATTTGCCTTAGAACACAAACTGCCACTTATTGAAGGAATACAGGTGGATCTTAATCACTAAAAATCTGACGCTCTCTCTAACTCCACTCAGAGCGGGAGGCCTTATTTGATAAAACCATGTACCTATGTATACTTGTGTACGTAGAATATTTTCTAACAAATCAGTATTTCAAAAGAATAGTTTGCAATACGAAAGTACCCCCCCCCCCCCACTTAGACTACACAATTAAATATACAAGGGAAAAAGAAAAATCCGCTCCGCATAATTATATCAGACACTAAAATTTATTAAATAACATTAAAATTCAAATAAAGGAAGGTACATTAGAATTTTTTATTTATCTACTATCACGATCACAGTTTATGATATAACAACAGATAACACAACAAACATCCTAAAGACTAAAACCTACAATTATAAATAAAACTATGTGCTAATTGGTACAATTTTTTATATTCCGTACAAAATTCTGACTATTTATAACGATATGATGTGTTAATACCTTGATAGGCATCATTATAATCACCGTCATTGTCTTCAACAAGGTTAAGAAATTGATGTTGAAAGTATGGGAACTAGCCTTGTCTTATGTCACGCAACCCGCAAGCTTATCACGCACTATGACAAGATATAATGTGTCACAAAATTTGTTTTCATTTTGAATGGAAACTTCGACAAAAATTACCAATCTTCACGATTTCTGCCAAAACACATCCCTGAACATATCTCCCTTAAGCGTCGTTTCATCTGCCAGTCCAGTGCTTCGGAGTCGCTAGGAGTCAATATAACATTGACTCCTAGCATCTCCTGAGGCCCACTATCATTAGGTTATCGGTAATTTGGAACCGTACACTAGCTTAGTAGTAGTAGGCCTGTGTGAAAAAAAATATTTTGAATTTCGAACTTGGAAGACCTTTCGGTTACCATTGCCAAAATTGTATTTTTAAATTTATAAGAATTGAATATTGTTTATTGGTAAGTTTTTATGTAGAAACATAAATCAAAAGTCCCTCATCGAGTACTAACCATAATTACTTTCCAAGTTTGACATGTTACTTACTTCATATTAAAGGGACTACATATTCCCTAAGGCAGGATCCGTAGTCTTACTAATGTGGAAGATTCCACATCGTCTGCAATATTTGCGTCTTGTCAAGACCATCTCGGCTAGGTAAAAGTGGCATATTATTATTACTCATAGAAGATAATTGTAGTCTTGCGGGCTCTAGGACCAAAAATGTCTTATTTCGCAGAGTCATTACGAAATATTTCTCACTTGACATAGATTAGATTTTAATAGTACGTGTGTGTATTTAGAGCAATGCAATGACTTACATGCATTACGAAGTGATTATGTTAAACGTTTATTTCCTATGCAGCTGATCTAGGCAGTGAAATAAAAATGCTGTGCCATTTAATTGCGTAGTAGCATGAAGTTCTAAAAGTAAGAGAAACGACACTACACTGACTCGATGGCATTGGGCTACATAAACTCAGTTCTATTTATAGAAATACTCGTCACAGCTTAATTCTGTGTCTTGAAACCTTATGGATTTCAGAAACCTTGTCAAGATATTTGATGCAATATAAAAAAAAACCGGGCAAGTGCGAGTCGAACTCACGCATTGAGGGTTCCGTATAAAATTACCTATGAAAACCGTTCAATTCCTGAATTCAGTTACGAATTTTTTTCCGAATCGCAAAAAAAGTTTTTTGTGACTTAACTACAAATTTACAGTTTTCAGATTTTTTCGATATTTAATTTTATGTTATAAAACCTTGCTTCATGCCAAATTTCAGGATTGTAGGTCAACGGGAAGTACCCTATGAATATTGATTCCCTTGAGAGTGTAGAAATATGCGTTTTTAATTTCGACACCAACGGCCGAATTTTTTTTTTTGGTAAATCACACACACTCACAACTCTTTTTAATTTCAGTCCGATACCTCCACGTGTGGGTCTTGACAGACAAACGGACAACAAAGTGATCCTATAAGGGTTCCGTTTTTCCCTATTGAAGTACGGAACCCTAAAATAGAATAGGTTTCTTAAATTACTATCTATATATATAAAAGGAGAAACTGACTGATTGACGTATCAACTACTGGGACTAGGAGCGTGAAATTTTTCACGTGGATTATTTTTATGACGTAGGTGAGCACTAAAAAAAGATTTTCCAAAATTCAGCACCTAACGGGATAAAACGGGGATCAAAAGTTCAAATAGAGTAACTTACATTCAGTCACAGGCGAAGCCGCTGGCAGAAGCTAGTTTATGTATAAACGATGGATGATCCTGAGTTGTGTCCATAGCTTGCATGGGTCGTAGGAAAAGCGTTGAATATAACAGTGAGTACCTGTGTAGCTATTAATATCAAAAAGTCTTCTACTAACTATAGAATGCCGTCAAATAAATTGGATTATTAATAAAATACAAGCAAAGTAGGCCAATATTTTTAAACTAGGTGAAATGATAGACCACAACATTATGACACAAATACTTGAGCTTAAAGCATAAATCATTTACGATTGTGTTGATTAAATAACAATGTGGCAGTAAGTGACCAGTCAATAACATATCAACTAATAAAAAAGACATGTCAACAATTTCATTATTTGTTCATTGCTTACAAATAAGTTATATTGCACAAATAATTCACACGAGCTTGCAACCTGCATTCGCGCAACGTTCATTCAGAAACTGGCCACATTTTTTTGGATACCATGTCAATTGGGATATATTTATATGATGCTCGACTGGTTATTACATATGATACAATCGTACATGTTTATAAGGTGATAATATTATGTTTCATGTCATTATGAAACGATTTGTTATCGTGAACAACTGGCTGTTAACATATGGTATAATTTTCAAACTTAATTTCCTAATTATTTGTTTCACATAGGCCTCCCGTGCACTAGCTTCTGACGTTTTATAAGTGCCCATTACTTATAAAACGTCAGAAGCTAGCGCACGGTTCCAATTGGTCGTTTCCTATGGAGAAGAACCGGAAACTCCATGGTTACTCTATAAAAAAAAAAGATTTTTTCTACAATAATAATAGTTTTTTTTTACAATAAAAATTGTAATCCATGACTCTGCGGAGTCTACAGTGTTCTCACATTCACATTATAAACCTAAGCTATACATAATTTTAAAAAAAAAAACCTATCAAAAAATTATAGATCAATATATCCGATCCGATAGATCATATATATATATAATAATGATCCTCTTGGCTCGCTTCTCAATCGACTCCAGATAATCAAGCTGATATTTACCAAACCCATCCCAAAGATGAGAGCAGTATTCCATACACGGTCGAACTTGCGCTTGATAAAAGTTGAGCAGCTGTTCCGACGTAAATTACCTTAGCTAAGGTCCCCAATTTTTGGCAGCCTGTTGAGCTTTTGCCTCGATGTAAGAGCCGAAATTGAGGATAGACGACAACGTTACCCCAAGAAGCTTTTTGAAAGTTTGGCGGAAAAAGATACGTCTGAGTTTTAGCAGCATCGACTTGATCAGATTGGCATGGCCCCAATCGGATATTGCCTTCAAGGACAAGTTCAAGCATTCAACCCAGCATAGCCTCTCGGAAAGACTGGATCTGTAACCCACTAGCACGTGCATCGGACACTTATCTCTCAGCAACAGTGCTATCGTCTGCATACCCAAAGGTACCATTGCAAGTCCTTAACCTTGTAATACGCTTTTTTCGCAAGGACATGCTTAATATGGGTTTTGAAATTCCCCTCGCTAAGGTCGGTAACCGACTTTTAACACGCTTTTTTGTATAAAGAATGTCTACATCAGCATGAAAAGAAATTGTCTAGTATTATTTTTCTCTATTTCTTTGCTGTCATACATAGCTTCTTTCTAGTGATGACACGGAGGTAGCTGTATGTCATAGAAACTTCAGGTGCATCAGAAAATAATGAGCGTGTCTCATCCTATGCCTGTAACAAATCCTTAGAAAACAATGTCAAATGATACATCGCGGTTACGAGAATCAATACAAGTAGGTACACGTGTCAAAACCAAGGTAATAATTCATTATATCGACACAAAAAGAAAAAATTATTATAATAAAAGTTTCAATCAGGTTCGACTCTTTGATAAGTAGATGATAATCTTTGGAATCACAAACGCTCAGAATTGCACAGTTTTCTTACAGTCTTTACACAGATGGGATTCTGGAGTAGTCTATTAATAGATGACGATACTCCTTCCATGTGCAATGACCACCAAGGTGGTTTTAGTAAGGTGAAAATTTCACACTCCCTAGTCAATCCCCTAAAGTCCAGACTTCTTTTAAAGATTTGCCTTCAATAAAGAAGGCCATATCTATAATCTAATCTGTATATATATATGTTTTTTTAATTTATATAAAACCAGTGCTTGACTGCGATCTCACCTGATGGTAAGCAGTGATGCAATCATCGACGGTGAGGCACACTAGTTTATTGAGAGCCTATTCACTCTAGCTCTGAAGACACCTAAATTTGAGTTGGACGGGAAGATCGCAGCCGGCAAATTTTTCCAGTCCCTCGATTTACGCGGTATAAGCGACGAAACGAAACGCTTAGTCTGGACCGTAGAAGTTTCAACAACGTGAGCAACGGAACGTATATACTGCTGGAACAAAGGCATTAAAACTCACAAAGGAAGTGGTATACATTCTTATATTTCCACTGATTTACACGAACGCAAACTAGACACAAGACACATCCGCAATGAATACGGGGTTATTTAATGGTGATACAATTCATCCAGAGAAAAAAATTGGTAAGTTGCCAAAACATATGAGTATTTTTCGGTTTATTACATATCCCATATGAAAGAGGGCTCCGTTTATTTATTTTCATAGTAAGTAAACGTTGGGGAAGTTGTTCAACCTAGATATTAAGGTTATTCATCATTATGATTAGTGTATAAAGTTCTGTATTATTTATTTTTTTCACAACAGAAAAGCTTTGGTCTGTCTGTTAATATTTCTATTGGATCTTTTATTTTATATCCTGGATAAATTATTTTTTCAGTACAGTTTGTAGTAAATTATTAACGAATAGGAGTTTAAAATCAAAATACATTTAAAATTTAATTTACCTTAATCCACCACATATAGACTGATTCCTCATGTATACTGAGCATATTGAGCTTAATGTTGAATGAGCTATATCTATTAAAATAGCTTAGGTACATACATGTTTTATTGGCCTAATATAAATTAATGTCTACAAAAATTGTGTGTGTGTAAATATTTGGATATTTATTTACAGGCGGTTTTGTGAACTGAAATTTATAAAAATATAAAAAGTCTTATAACTTCAACAATTAAACTATCTGGTAAGTAACATATCTTAAAAACACTTAAACATCATAATTTTATTTATCTCTAAATGTCTATATTTGAGCATATAATTTTTAAACTTGACTTAAACTACTTGAATATGAACAAGTAGCTTCAGCCAGTGATCTCGCTCGCGTGATAATAGAAAATGATTACAAGAACATACTCCACACACACAAAAACAAACAAAGATACACGAACAAAAAGTCCACGTCAATGAAATAAGATGCTGCGGAGAGTGGGAGGTGTGACAAGGATAGACAAAGTGCGCAACGAGTACATACGGGGTAGTTTTGGGGTTGCACCCATCACGGATCAAATTACAGAGCACCGCCTAAGATGGTATAGACATGTGGTAAAAACAGCCCTTTTACACAAACAAACCACCAGTCACCAATCATCGGACCACCAGGCGTACGGCAATGCGACACCGGTACGTGGTGGACATCCAACCTATACGCACGAAACGTTTTGGGAACACATTCATTGTACGTACAGCTAAGGAGTGGAATTTCTAGCAGGAATCTGTGTTTCCTGATGACTACAACCCGGAAATCTTTTAAGTCGAGAGTGAATAGGTTATTTCTAGGTAACGCGTTCACGCGCTCCATCGTCGACCACATTTCATTGTTGGCGCTTCCTATCAGGTGAGATAGTGGTCAAGCGCGAACCTATCAAGAATAAAAAAAAAAAAAAAACAAAAGAGCGGGAGAGGCCGCCCGCTATTAACCTGGTGATCTAACATCGAGAGAGACCTCGAGAAAGCCCAATTACCAAAATCGACAACCCAGGAAAGACTGCCCTGGCTCAGAATTTTGAGGAGACCCTACCCCAGATTTTGGGAGCAGGGACGGACGAAGAAGACGAAGATGACAGAACTCCTGGGATAAAAAGACCCATGTGCCAAGATTCATCTAAATCCCTAAATCCATCAGCAAACAATAGATACAAACTTTCACCTTTATAATATTATTTGAAAATCCACCACCGTAAAGTGACATGGAAATCCTAGACATAAGGACAACAAAAACTATACACCAACAACATAAGTACACACTTGCAAAACAAATTACTTAGGCCGAAACAAAAAGTGTTGAGTAATAATTTAGACAAGAAGTAACGAGATAGAGGTGCGTGCCACATAGAGGCCTATCTTTTATTGTGACAACACATGTTGCAGGTCAGCGCAGAAACTTGTTATCCTTATTGACTTATAATGAAATCTGGTCCTTCCGTCCGAGTTGTTGCAACTTCTAGTATAACTTAACGGGTAGTGCAAATATATATCTTGATGTGTTTACTTTTCTTTATGTTTGTAAAATGGGATTATGGTCTGAGTTCATGCAAACGAATTTGTATCCTGGGAACCCAACTCCAGATAGGAACTGTGGCAGTCCCATTTACTCATGAAAATTTTCGTATAAAAAACAAGCTTATGTCAAGGTGTTATTTTTTTTTTTTAATTTTATGTTTTAAATAAAAGACACTAATAAAAGCGGGCTTTATGCCTTAAGCACTTTAGTCGACCTTAGGGTAGTGAAAAACAGAACTTGATTGTTGCAACTGAAAAGAAAGGCAAACAGAGAAAAACACAAAAGTAAATTCATATCATTTCATTCACACATACATGTAACCAAAATAAATTATGCTATAAATAATAACAAATCCATCAAATTAACACTGTGACGATTCTCTACCAACTTGTTGCAAATGCTTTCAATTTGAAGCCGAAGTCGAAAACCGGCTGGTTGCCGTTCTAATGTTCGGAGGGAGCGCTTTCCAAAGAGAGATCGCCTGGACAAAGAAGGATGAGTAGGTATCGCAGAAAACGGTTATTATTGGAAGTTTATCGAAGATTTTTAGCATGATCGAATAAAAAATTTAATATATGTCAAATCAGATGAACAAGAAGAAGTAAGTAAGTGTATTAAGATAATATAGCAGTGTACTTCAACGCTCTACGCTTACAGAATGGTAATCATACCAAAAATGATACGCGGATACATGATCATACTTACGAAGGTCAAAGACGAATCGAAAGTAGTTATTTTGGAGGTATTAAAGCTTATGGAAGACTATCTGTATACAAGCAAAAGCAGCACACATATACGTACATGTGAGCTGGGAGAAGATCCTTCAGACAATAGAGTGACTGTAAAGCTCCCGTGACTTTTCTAGTGATACTTGTGACCTGTTTCCGCCAATCAAGACAAACATCGACATGAAGACCATGATCCTTACGGGTTAAAATTATGGATGGTGAGGCTAGACGATAGGGGGGCTCAACGGTGACAACCTGATACTTTGTAGGGTCATCCGCCATCCCAAATCGATCTAACCAGCTGTAGCGACATCCATGGCGTCAAATAGGAACTAAACTACGAAATTCAGCATTGTGCAATTAAAGTTCTCCGCGCGATTTGAACATATGGTGAAAACAGTTTTCCACTTTTGTTATTACCTTTATGAAATCATTGATCTCCAAGTCACAGGCTTTAAACCTAGTTTGGGGACCAGGAGATAATACTTCATGCCAACTATATTTTATCATATTACTGAACCTTTGTGAGCAATTTATTGAAAATAAACTTGTTATTATTATTCCATTTATTTTCTATATACAAATTTTATTTACATTTTTAAATATTATTATTATTATATACAACAGCCCGAAATCATCTATCGGGTAGTTGCCCAGATCAGACAAAACATCCGTCTGTTCGTCCCTTTTCAACGGAAGTTTTCGGGACTACACTCTGTTCCACATACAAAACTCGTAAATATTGGTCTAACTCCTCAATCGCATCCGTTAAGTTGCCGCATGATACACATAGGGCACCCCGAATCCATCTGACCAGTTCTTAATTACTCGTAAATATTGGTTTCACTCCTCAATTACATTCAAGAAGTTGCCGCATGATATGCACACTGAAGAAAGATTTATGAAAATTGAAAACAAAACAGGAGATATAATACCGCCTTGAGGGACACCAACTAGTCGACACCACTTTGAAAATGAATAATGTGAATTTTATTCTAAAACCATTCAGTACTGTACTCTGATGTAGCTAAGTAATTATTCCGCAGACAATAATTGGTAGTACTCTCCAATTAGAATGGGATTATTAGAAATAAAAATCTAGACATCACTTTTGCACTGCGCAATAACAGATAGCACTTACTCGATTACATTAATCAACTTAGCCACTCAAAGCCAAATCAATCTAAACTATTAAAACTTCATATAAAAGGTACCAATCACCAATCTAATAAACGCACTCAAGCTGCTATTAACAATTAATATAAAACAGTTCTGACTAATTAGGTACCGCATAAGACCATTAGTCATGTTGTAAAAAATACTAATTTATTAATAGACATCGCCACAGGGCAAAAACAGTATGCAAGTCGCTATACTTGTTACAAAATACATGTACACATTGACATATAGTGGTAGCATAGATACCTAGTTTTTGCCGTGACTTGTTGTCGAGCCACCAACCGCCCTATGGGTCAGTGACCTTTGAGCAACTATTGACCCCAGAATATTGTATAATTATAATATAACAGTGGCATACCGAACTAAATTGTTTGCCATGGAGAATAAAGTTCAGATTTTTTCTTCATTAAGTAAAGCATGAGTCAAGCCAGAGTAAGTGAGATCAAGGAATTTCTCTTAAAATGACCGTTCTTGGGCTTCTGTCAGCGAATAATGAAACGCAGTACTCCAAGGTCAAACCGCAGTACAAACTCTCTGACAGCATGAGTAACTTGATATTAGCTTCAAAATGTCGAATTACTGATATAGGCCACATGAAGCCAAGCTGAAATGTGAACTAGAAGAGAAGGAGCTACGGACATTAATAACTACACAGTGGGTCCCAAACAGTAGCAAACGGCAACACTTCTGCCCCTCTAACCAAGTTATTTCGATTCTCTTTTCGTTGATCGCCTCGAGTCGGCCACGCCTCCTATTCCTTTGTTCTGACCACGTGACTGAGCGTTGAGCTGAAGTCAGAATAAAGGAATCGGAGGTGTGGCCTACTCGAGGCCATCGACGAAAAGAGAATCGAAACGAAACGGTTGTAACTTGTCTAGGGGGGCAGACCCAGAAGAAAAAAACTTTTTTTGAGGTAGGAAATCATCCAATGTCTTTTCTCCCACTTGTGTGCGTCAGTTGCCCTTTTTCGTTCTAGAGCGACGGTTTAACGGGTTATACTGACATCTCTTTGAGGCGTGCCTGGAACACTTAGCACCGTTGACGACTCGAGCTCAATCCTTACCGGACGCCCGAACGGCGAGCTACCTATTGCTTGTCGTGCGCAAGCCCGCGTTCACGGTGGCCGGGGATGGCCCTGCTTCTCCCGACGCCAGGGGCGTCGCCTGTGGAGCTTCCTGGGGCATGAGGATGTTATATCCTTTTCCTCCTTCGCTAGCATTACTACTTCGCAGAATGAGGTGACCGCATCCCACTCCCTCTCGCTCCGGTCCGGGCCCAGCGCAAGAAGTCGCCGCCGCCGATTATTTTTAAAACTGGTGTTAGATTTTCTGAATTTCGACTATTCGTAACTTCTGTCATTGATCTATACATGACAGTTAGAACCAACGGCTTAATGTACTTTCCAAGGCATGGATGATGTATATAGTAGGTATGTTAAGATGGTCACCCATCTACAGACTGACCTCGACAAGTATTACTTAACTTTGAGGATCGACTCGTGCAGCTGTTATTACTTAATTACGGTCTCCAGTGGAACAACCTAAGTTAATAATAAGTAAGAAGTCAACTTATTACTGGGGTTCGCACTGCATAAAATCTAATCCTACATTACCTCGAATAAGATCATTTCCTTAATTTAAACCAGATTCAGTTGGTTCCTAGAGATAACGACTAGTGATAAGGCAGATTAATATATCCATTTAGCTGCCCATTTACTTAGCACCTTTGATCCTAGAATCGTGTGGTTCAGTAGATACAACTTATTTGCACATATTTACTGTTTTCTGGAAAAACATCGTAACCGACAATTTGCGTTTTTTACGGGAATAAACTTTCTCTTCCAAAATTAAAAAATATATTTATATTTATTTCTATTAGGTTAGTAGTTATATAAATAATATGTATTTTTTAATGATATTACGCATGTTTGAACGACTTTCTAAAACAAAACAAAAACATTAAAAAAATGAAAGGATATTTTGTGTCATAATGGATCCGCATAATTATTATAATTTTACTTATTGATTCTGTGTGGCGGCTATTTATATCACTTATATGCAGATTAGTATTTTTGGAAAATATTTTTTTTAGCTAGCAGTTTAATTTTCTGCCTGAATAGATGTGACTTTGATGTAATACCGAAACAAATAAGGCCCCTCGCCCTCGCGACTTTTTGTAGCGATGCTGTCGCGCGTTTAACGCTATAGAAGCGCTACTAACGCGCTACAGCATCGCGACTGCATCGATGCGAACGCGCTACAGCATCGCGATTGCATCGATGCGAATGCGCTACAGCATCGCTACAAAAAGTCGCCGTGGACGAGGGGTCTAAGCGAAGCTCCAATCCTTAAATGGAGGGTATGTATAACTTCTAGAAAAGTTTTGGTTAGCTTGTGTTAATTGATTTTAATTGGATAAAGTAGCTTCTGGTTCGTATATTTATCATCACTATCTTTCTGTATAGTGCACAGACTTGGGCGATCAAATCTACTCATAGTGAATCGATGAAATTTGAGATAACACACAGTAACTGATTTTTGAAATGTTTACATTGTATTTATTGCTAAAGAGTACGACCTAGTAGTGGACATTAAGTCAAGAGTGAATAGAATACGGATAGGCAAGCGTGCTTTTTCGACGACTACATCATCGTATGGAAGTGGTAAAACGCGAACCTATCAATAACAAAAGAAGCTGTAACCATTCTGTAATCTGTGCCTCGAGACAATAGTGGCGTTACTCGCAACGGAACCAACAACATCGGACGTCTAAAGATGACAGGAAAATTAGAGGACATAAAACCTGGAAGACAGAGCTCAAAATGGTGGATGGAGCAGATACTCAAGAATTTAGCTATTAACGCCGCACTTCACCTATTAATGATGGAGTAAATCGTCGACCAATTAAAACGGAGTCACGATTCTCCGAAGTTGGAAAGAAGAATTATATGATTCACTTATTTCGAAATAAAAACTTATTTGATATGTTGACATCAAACGAGTTGCAGTTCGATGGTGTCATCGGATATTCATCCGTCCGGCCTCGCCATGCAAATTAGCAGATATTATTATGTCATTGAACTATTGATCTAGGCTGAAGCTAGCTACCTATATTATTTTCTATGCGGAAAGTAGTTTCGTAACATTCTTCTTTTTTAGGATTCCGTACCGCAAAAGTGAAAAACGGAACCCGTATAGGATCACTTTGGTGTCCGTCCGTCTGTCTGTCTGTCTGTCAAGACCCTTTATCTCGGGAACGTATCGAATTCAAATTAAAACCATATACTCAGGTCTGCAGTCCCTTGTTGCTGTGAAAATCAAACTTCTGTGTTAAACAAAAAAAGTTACGGCCGTTTATGTCGCAAAAAAGTATAATATTTCGACACCCTCAAGGGAATCAAAATTTATAGGGTACTTTCCGTTGACCTAGAATCCTGAAATTTGGCATGAAGCAAGGTTTTATAGCACAAGTATAAGAAAAAATTTGAAAACTGTAAATTTTTAATTACGTCACAAAAAAAGACTTTTGCGATTCAGAAAAATCTTCGTAACTCAATTCGGGAATTGAACTGTTTTCTGTAAATTTGTACGGAACCCTCACGTGCACGAGTTCGACGCGCATTTGCCCCGGTTTTTTATTTTATCGATACGCTCGCTTTACCACCATCTCACTTGACAGTAAGCGATGATGTGATCAACGATGGACCACGCTTACCTAAAAGTATCCGTAAGTATCGCTTAGACTTAAAGAACCCCAGTTTGTAGCTATCAAAGGCCCTACCATGAGCTATTAACGAGATCTATTTGACAACCTGGACTGGCCTGTTGGTCTTGTAGTTAGTGGCCCTGACTGCTATGCCGGAGGTCGTGGGTTCGATTCCCACTCAGGACAAATGTTTGTGTGATGAGCACGATCATTTGTTTTGTGTCTGGGTGTAATTTATCTATCCCACCAAAATCATTCTGTAAAAAACTAACCAAGTCTCGATGGAGCTGCTCTAAAAAGTATCTAATGAAATCTAGACAAAGCGTGCCAAGTCTAAGGTTCCTTACTGCGATTTCTTTATTATTATAGTTAATGTTGTGTGACTTGGCCGTTGAACAATACGTTTTCCAAGTGGCAATTTTCCATCGTCAATGGGTAGCGGTTCTGGCGACAGATTGGTGCAAAGGTGTCATAGAGCACCTGGTTTTGTACCCTTGTGTATCCTTCTTGAGTGTGAGGAATTCCTTGTTGCGTTAAAACCGCCTATGTACTACCACCTACTTAAAGTGAAGGGTCTCACAAAACAAATCTCTATAAGAAAATAGTATGTTTGTATAGCTTTAAGTAAGTGAAAAGTAATATAAGCCCAAAATTTGCAATTTATTTTTAGAGGGTTTTTTTTTCGGTGGGACAATCATCTAATTACATCCCCCGCTCTTGGGCGGAGCGGAAGATAGTGTCAGACTTTTACTGACTAAAAACTCACTCCTGTTCCTTCTTTGCCATCAGGGCCCGGGGGTTCTCTTTCGCATCACCCATGACCCCAGTAGGCTTCGACCCTGCTGGGCCCCTACGGTTTTGCTGACATATCCTTGAGGCGCGCGTGGAACGCGCACTACGCGCCGTCGACAACTTGGGCTCGGTCCGGACGGTCGGATGGCGAGCCAGCGCCTACGGTTGCTGGAAATCGGGATCAGGATCCCGGCGGCTGGGGCGTAAGGGCCGTTCTCTCGCGCGTGCGGCCACCTCCTTTGCTAGCACTACTACTTAGCAGAAGGAGGCGACCGCCTATTCTTAGAGGGATACTGACTTAAAAGATACTGGTAGGTATCTGCCTAGTTTGGAAATCAGGGTTTCATTCTTTTTAAGTCTAGTCATAAAGTATGACTAGACTTAAACCCACGTACACCCTTAAAACTTTTCTGGGTAGTCCGAAAGAGAACTCCGGAGTCCTAGAACGCAAGATAGAGAACGTACATAGGTGTGATTTTAGTCAGTAAAAGTCTGATAGGCCCTTTCGCCCGGCCCTAGATTGGGAGAAGTCATTGGATGTTTTCCTACCTTAAAAACACACTTAAAACCTATTGCATTAGTTTTGTATGGCTTTGATGAATTAAAATATGTTATCTACGTTTTTTACTTTTAATAAATTTGGCACCACCTAAACGAGATTCTGGGCACTTTTCCAAGACACGGCACTTTAAAATTTATTAATTTACGACGTGTGATAATAGAAATGGTCGGTAAAAAACCAAATTATGAAAATATATTACAGAAATTTACATTTTACTAAGCCCACTCCTTAAAAAACTTTGTTTGAAAGTGTTTCTGGACCGTAACGCATATTTATGTCATATTATACATAGTTCGTTTAAGTATTCCAGGTAACTATTTTAATATTTCTAAAATAAATTAGTATTTCAACACCCGTGGTAACTCAACGAAGGCAATCCATTAAGAGGTCCCTTCCCTACGCAATGTTTATTAAAGAGGCAATGCGAAAACAGAAAGATATTCATTTTTTTATTAAATGTATAAGGCTTCTATAGTCATATTTTATTTTTTTTATTTATGAGTACGAGATGGGCCAAAGTTCACAAAAAATGGCAGATTTAGGAAATTTCATTTAGGATTCAAAGGTCTTTAGTGGATTACTCTTACACAAATTTATGATTAGACAAAAAGGGTATCACTTTGAAATTTCCCTTATTAATCCAGTGACAAAACAACCCATTGCAAACAAAAAAGTATCGTGTATGGATTTTTATGCCTATGATGTTACGACAAAAATGATTTTAACCTTTTAGCTTGGTGCAGACAACTATTTCATCAGTTCTTGGTGGATATGTACGTGAAGGTGGAAAGCGAACAATTTCGTTTTATTACTTAAAATAAAAAAGCTACGTGTTGATAATTACATAAATTTGCAAGATGCAGTTGCTAGCGACGCCAATATTAATCCTTCAGATCTAGGAAACATTGTAATTCTTCCGTCATCAATAATAATAATCACCGTATCTCTATGTTGATTTCGTGGTGGGGCTTGCGCGCTCCAATAAACCCCAGGTCTGTACCGGTAGAGATTGCTTTGCCGTAACATACCTAGGCTCAGGGGCCAGACTAAGAGAGATACAATTCGGATTGTAGTTTTGTGGCGAACTGATGGGCATTAGTGACCTCACGGACCCAATCTCTCGGGAGAAATCTTGTTCCTCATCTCCGGCTTGCCTTTGTTGGCCGGCCGTAATGAACACTGCTGAGGAACGGAGCTCCCACCTCTCTCTTGCCTTTATTGGCTGGCTTGAGTGAAGATTTGCAAGAAAAAAAAAAGCAGGATGTATAATCCAGTAAGAAGCTGGTAGGGATCTTGACGGTACTTCCGGGATTGTCCTGATAGCCGTGTTATACATCTCCGCTCCTCAAGCATCTCAGGATATGTTGCCTTCTTGTTGCTACATCACTTCGTGCTAGCGACCGTTTTTGGGGGCCCATTTATTGAGTGTGCAAGTCATCCCCTACCTTTTTATCGATGGAAAATAATAACATTGTCCAGGCAGGGGCCATAGTCTTAACATAGTTCCTGGTAACCAGTCCACTTAAGACTACAAAAACAATAGTCCATCTTAGTTTTCCATATTATGTCGCAATAGTTTTTCATTAACGGGGGTTTGTCCTTGGATGCACTAGCATAGCGTACAGGGATAATCGCTGGTTGATACCACGTTCCATTAAAAGCGTATAACCCCTCTGTGAATTGGTTTCGACTCCTCGTACGCCTTCCAAAGGTCCAGGACCCCAGGGTTCTGAGATATAATAACTCATAACGAAATAATAATAATAATAAAATTTTATTGACTTAAAGGTTTTACATAAAAATGAATCCCCTGGTCCATACATTCGTTGGTAACAAAGAGTCTGTGTACTGATTTTTATCTTGGAAATTGCGAAGTCCCATATAAAATTTCACCCCCTCTTTCGATGGGTTGGGGGCAGATTCCCAAAAAAAAATGATGCACGATTTTTTCGTTAGTCACAAATAGTCCGCAAACCAATTTTTAGCTTTCTACCTTTAAAATTGCGGAATGCTCCATACAAACTTCCACCCCCATTTTAGGGGAGCCCCCCAGGGTTAGAAAGAGATAAAAAGTAGCCTATGTCACTCTACATCCCTTCAACTATTTCCACTTAAAAAATCACGTCAGTTTGTGGCTCTATTTTGCCCTGAAAGACAGACCAACAAACAGACACACTCACACATACACTTTCACATTTATAATATTAGTATGAATTTCAATAGAAGCCTAGATAATGTCCTCAAGATATCTGTATTTTCGAAATATCTAGAGAAAGATGTGTAATAACGTCATAATCACGTAAAAGCGGTTGTATGGAAATGTATGTATGTCGGATTGGCCGCTCTTAAATGAATTTCGTGAAATTAAAAACAAGAGTCGAAATTAATAGCAATGTTACAAAAATAAAAAAAAACACATCCACTTCCTGTATTATTAAACATTTAAATATACGGCTAATTAGTTCACCTTCAGTTCTTTTATTATTATAATAATATAAAAATGTTTTAATTTTAAAAAAGACCTTATGTTCAACGTTAGTGGTACGATTATGCGCTATTTTACTAAAATTACATAGAAACTTGACAATAGCGAGGCCGCTTTGTTTCCTGAGATTTCGTTAACTATATAAGCTGACATTTTTCGTTTGGCTAACATTCAACACATTATATTCCAACAAACTACATCAAAATGATCGCTAAGGTAAGAATAGTGATATTCTTAATTAAAAATGCATCATATCAAGGATCTATCAAAATTATACAAAAAAGTGTTGAGTCAATAGTGCAGTGAATAATTCTAGTGATATCCAATCCAAAGTGAATAAATAGCTTCTAAGGATATTTTTCCTTCTATCCCGGATCGGTAAACCTTTGGAAAAACTTAAACTTTCCTGTTTTTCGTATGTTGATACTTATTTTAAATGACAGTCGCTTTTAACAAACTTTAGTGGCATAATCTGCATTTGGGGTAGAATACAACATTTCGTCTGTATATTTTGGCTACTCCTTTAAACAACACTGTGTAAGTGCAGGTGCAATAACACGAAGTGCTCCAAAGGAATCAACGGACAATAGTATCCAATATACATAGGTCGATTGTCACAAGCTGACAACGAATACTCTAGTAACATTATTCTTAGGAATATTAGTAATACTACTAATATTATAATTCCAAAATATAGCAGATTGAAATATCACGTGGTCAATCACTTACATTTAGACTTTGAGACCCTCGTTAAAGTAACACAATGTCATTTTATCTAGAATATGATTGCATACAGATAAAATATCACCCGCATTTCACAGAAAGACGCAAACGAGAGCACACACGCGCTCTCGTTTTTCTGGAATATGGGTTCAATATTACAGGGATCGAGGCACCCATTTTTTGTCAACCAGCC
Organism: Mythimna pallens; assembly: GCA_961205895.1. Lineage (NCBI taxonomy): Eukaryota > Metazoa > Arthropoda > Insecta > Lepidoptera > Noctuidae > Mythimna > Mythimna pallens. The sequence goes on from OY540834.1 coordinate 16,219,685, forward strand.
TAAATTCAAACTGCAGGCTGTTATTGTGAAATTCGAAATGAAATAGCCGATTCAATAGCTCAGTATCCAGTACAGTATCCCCATATTCCGTGCTGCCATATAATATTTTATACGTCCTAAGTTACGGACATCTAGATTAGTGAAACGGTGACGCTAGCACAGTTTTGGGCGCGTGCCAGAATATTTTTTTCTCAGCAAGGTGAAAATAAATTTCAGCGTGAACTGGCTCTTATAGTTTTCTTGCGGTAGGCAACAGATAAAGATTTTTTGGACATAGATTAATAATAATTAATAGAATAAGAATTATTTCAAAATGTTCTTAATGTTTTTCCTCCATTAGTTTAATTTACATAAAACTATGTAGAATGATTTTCATTTCTTATGCCAGAAGCTGTTTTTTCCTGAAAAAAATCTCAAATATAGATCTCTTATGTTATACAAGTTAATATGTCTTGATATTATCGTAACAGAGACTATATTTACGGATCGAATGACAATAGAATTAAATAATGATGGATAGCAGTATTTGCGAGACCCGTATGTCACTTGAAATGCTTTCTAAACTTTTGCGTTTACTGAAAGCGTATTTAGTAAATAAGTCATAGCGAGACTCAGGGCAGACCAAGTTACGGTCCTAGAATTTATAGGCTTTACAGGGGGGTTCTGAGGTGGTCTTTAAGAGAACAGATATCACCTGGGTGGTGATCACCCACACATGGCCCACCCACCTGGGTGGCTTCGTGAGTTAAAAATTCCACACTATCTTTTCCCTATAAGTCCGGGACTGTTTTGAAAGGTTTACTCCCAGAAAACAAATAGTAGATAGAAAACTAGGATCAATTGCATCATCACTATCAGTGATTGTTATTTGTTTTCAATAATGTGTAAGCATTGTCGGTATAAAAGGTTTTTTGCTTCTAGATGTAATTAATGCTTTTGTTTTGAATTTAGTTGAAAACATTATAGACACACAACAGTCATTTAATTTTATACTAAACATTTATTTTTGGTCCAGCTCTTTCTTTAGCTTTGATTTACAAACAAAATGGTAATCTAAGTCTGACTTTAAATCTTGGATTACAAAACCGGATTTAAGAAGGTTTTCCTATTAGAGCTAGTAGATATTTCTAAAAATCATGTCAATATTCAAACTCATACAAAGTAGTAATCCTATTAACCTATTTACACTTGGGTCGATCTGTTTAAACACACATACTGTAAATACATTCGCAAGTCACACCTCACTGATTTTCAAAGCCCAACCAGAACAGCCTATTCGCTATTATTCTAAATCTGATCAAAGGCTTGCCTAACCCAGTTCTTATTAAGTAACTCTGGCCTTTAAGCGAATCAATCAGTACTGGTTTTAGAGGAGACAGCTTTCATAATGTCTGTCACACATGCAATCAAGTCGATCGTTAATCATAATGTCTAATATGAATTAATAAGTAAGATTTTCCCCTTAATATGTCCTACAATATGGATGTCCTGCAATCATTTGATGTTACCGATTTGACCTTTTATTGAAGTTTAAGCATTGCGTTTCAAAATGACCGGGAGTCAATTATTTCCATATAAACCGTTGATCATAATTACATGTAAACTACATTGGTTTTGGAATTGTAAGTGGAACTGCTTTGCAGTTGGCAAAGTCATCATTATCTTATCAGGTTAAAGACATTTACAGTTTTACAAAGGCCTCCCTTTTTTATATCTTTTTGTCTATCTGCATCGGTATCATCTTCTAGCTCTTGTACCTTTTTGGTAGGAGTTTTATTTTAATCATACATTGGGTTTCTCTTATTATCATCATCATTCTCCCCGGAACTTATCAGCAATTAGAAATCTTTCAGTAAATCACACCTTTTAGTAGACTGTATCACAAGAGTCAATCCGCTGTATTTATCTAGATCTAAGCTTACAAGTGTCAACTTCTAGACATCTTTCGCAAGATAAGAGTGAAATGCGTCCTTGCATAGCAAATCAATCCGTCACTGTTGTTTGTTATTTAAATCCATCTTGTTATTGCTTCATCTACATTCAAACGTATTAATATCAAACGTTAGGTCTTAATTTGTTAATATTTAGAATATTCAAATCTGTTTAAGGCCAGGCGTCTTTAAAGAAGTACCAAAAAAATAATCATTTACAATATTATCAGTCCAGGAAAAAATAGGCACAGTAATCGCAGAAGTTGCAGACACTGGGACACAAACTAAGCTATCACTTGTCTTTTGGGACACAGTGTTCAACTGTGGCTATTGTGTAGAGAAGTGATAATGAATTTACCAGTTTGATAGCATACGTCATCATTTAGAGTCTTACATTAATTGTAACATATAATAATTCTTGAATACGGAGTTCCATGATCCCTTTAAGGGTAAAAAATACTTTAGTACGAAGATAAATGTTAATTGCTTAAGTGATAAAAGCTGTGATTAAGTACGTAGGTGGAAGAATAATGTAGATTGTCTTGTGACAATCACCTGCTTACGTCTCCTTTCGCAATTGTCAAGGTACTGACCTCGAAAGTACCCTAACGACCAGTAACTGCAGATGGACCGAGATTTGGGCCTACTTTTAAAGTAGCCATAATTACGCGTCAACACGCTATGTCTATTAAAGTTTTAATAAAGATGCAAGGTTATATTTAAATGAGAAAATAGTTAAATTATTAAATACGGTGTCATTTTTGGTGGTAGGTTTGAAACAAAATACAAATACTGTAAACAATTTAGGATTAACATTTCAAAATAGAAATGGGGATACACAATTTGTATTCCTAGTACCGATTATGGTAAAATTACCTATAATATTTTTTAAGAAAGCATTTTCTGAGTATCCACTGTCTCTGTCTTAAAAAAAAAATATTGTTCCAGTTTGCCGCTGTCCTCTGCTTAGTCGGCTTGGCTCGCGCCAGCGGCTGGATCGGCAGTGGTCTGGGTTACTCCTCTGGCTATGGAGCTGGTCTCGGCTACGCATCTGGCATTGGTTACGGCCACGGCTATTCCGGCTACGTAGCCCCAGCATACTCTGCTCCCATCGTCAAGACTGTAGTCGCTGCTCCCATTGTGACTAAAGCTGTTATTCCTGCTGTTTCGTATGCTCCAGCTATTTCCACTGTCTCCCGTTATCAAGTTCATTCTTCGCCTATTGTGAAATCTTATGTCGCCCCAGCTGTCTCATATGTGGCAGCTGCTCCTTTAGCCGTGTCCTACGGTCACGGGTATGGCGGCCATGACTACAGCAGCCTCGGCTACTCCGGACATGGTGGCATCAGCGCTGGTTACGGCTATGGCTCTGGTTACGGCTATGGTGACAGCCACGGCTATGGCTCCAAATACGTTTGGTAAGCGGTAAACAAAACATTGTATATAGCGAAAATATTTGACTCTGTATGATATTGTAAATATTGTATTTCTCTCTGTATGACTGTTTTAATTTATAGCAGATTTTATGTTGCTGTTCTATTTATATATTTAATAAACTTGTACCTGTCTAAGTAAGATATTGTTTAATTTTTTAACTGTCTTTATTTCGTTGAAAAACAAATTTTTGCAATTAAAAATACATTGATATGATTTTATAGTAATAATTTGAACTCGTATCAATCACTATTAAACGATTTATTATGACTTGAACATACGCAATAAAAAGCTTATTGCACTGTAGTGGAAATAAAACTCGTTCTGTAAACACTACCTGCATGCACAGCTGTATCTAAGCTGCCTATACAAGCCATTTACCGGGTCATCAGTACATCCTTCCTCTAGGTCTAAAAGTCATATAGTATGATCACACAAATATTATAAAGAAAAAAGGGTGTGTATGAATGTTTGTTACTTCTTCACTCACGAACGTCTAAATTAATTTGGATTAAATTTAGTACATGGGTAGAGCATGTCCAAAAATAGCATATAGACATTTTTAGGGTTTCGTACCTCAAAAGGAAAAAATGGATCCCTTATAGGATCACTATAATGTCCGTCTGTGTCTGTCTGTCTGTATTTCTGTCAAGACCCTTTATATCAGGAGCGCGTGGAGGTATCGAGTTGAAATTTAAACTCAGGTCTGCAGTAACGTGTGGGGTTCCACAGGGGTCGGTTTTAGGCCCTCTCTTGTGGGATCTTGCATACGATGTTGTCCTGCGCGTCGACCTCCCCATAGGTGTAAATATCATTTGTTATGCTGACGACACCCTGGTATTGGCCGGTGGGAACACCTACGACGAGACCATTCAACTTTCTGAGCTTGGTGTGGCAAGAGTCGTAGCTTCGATCCGTGAGCTGGGTTTGGAGATAGCGCCTCATAAAACTGAGGCGCTCTGGTTTCACAAACTGCCGAGGACCAAAGAGCCACCCAGCTCATCAGTGACAGTTGGGGATACGCAAGTTCAGGTGGGTCGATACATAAAGTATCTTGGTCTAACTCTGGACGGTCGGTGGGGCTTCGAAGAGCACTTCGAGCGCCTGGTCCCCCGCGTTGGGAAAGCAGTGGGTGCTTTGCACAGACTACTGCCAAATCTCGGGGGTCCTCGGGAAGAAGTTCGCCGCCTCTACGCGGGTGTCGTGCGGTCGATGGTCCTTTATGGAGCACCTGTGTGGTCAAATAGACTCTCAGGTGTCCGTCGCTGCAGGACTAAAATTAATAGTTTGCAGCGGAAAATGGCCATCCGCATCGCACGTGGATACCGAACGGTATCCTTCGAGGCGGCAACTCTCCTGGCACGCTTTCCGCCACTGGACATCTTGGCGGATATGAACGCGAGAGTCTACAATCAGATTCGTGATATACGCCAAAGTGGCAATAGCGTGCCGGGAATCGCTGTAACAAGGCTGAGGCGGCAGGAACGGCGACACGCGCTCGAGAGGTGGCGCGAGCGGCTACAGCAGCCGCAATTCTCGTGCAAGCGCGTTGTCGAAGCCGTTCTGCCGCACTTCAAAGCCTGGCTGACAAGAAAGGAGCGCATCTCCTACAGACTCACTCAGGTGCTGACCGGGCATGGTTGCTTCGGTGAGTACCTGAACAGAATTGGGCGAGAGGCCACAGCAAATTGCCACCATTGCGGCAGCAATTTGGACTCAGCACAGCACACGCTGGAAGACTGTCCAGCGTGGGCCACTGAACGACAAGTCCTGGTTGCCAGGATTGGGCGAGATCTGTCTCTGCCAGCAGTAGTGAGGGCTATGCTGGCGGAGTCAGAAAATTGGAAGGAAGTTGCTTCCTTCTGTGAGACGGTGATGGTCCAGAAGGAGGCCGCTGAGCGAGATCGTGAAAGAGCCGATCCCACTCGGAGAAGAAGGCGTCGGGGAGGCAACCGCCCTGATGCTTAACACGCCGAAACCCTGCTTGCATCATCCAATACAAGCGGGACTTTGGAACCACGGGCGCTCAGAGTGGGGACTCTGCTCGTCCATCGAGTGATTCCAGGGAAGACGGTGGCACAGTGATCACGTGCTGCCGTACACAGTGAGGTTCAGGGGAGACCGTTATACAGTCTCTTCAGGGATGTGCCGAATCAGGCGTTGCACAGAGGGGGTTCCGGAATGGTCTTTTGAGAGGTAACGGGGCCCCTTCTACGTGTTGATGGTGATCACCGAGGTGGTTTTAGTGAGGTAAAAATCCCACACTCCCCGGACTTATCCCCAAAGTCCAGGCGCCTTTTGAAGGTTTCCCCTCGAAAACAAAAAAAAAAAAAAAAAAGGTCTAAAAGCTTTCTAAAGGTATAAATATTTATCAATGAAATGAAGATATCCGCAGGAGAACCAAGGTTGCCGACATAGCACGAAGAATCGCCAAACTTAAGTGACAATGGGCAGGGCACATTGCTCGCAGAACAGGTGGTCGTTGGGGCCGAAAGGTTCTGGCGTGGCGACCGCGTGCCGGAAGACACAGTGTTGGAAGGCCTACAGGGTGGACCGATGACCTGGTGAAGGTTGCGGGAATCCGATGGATGCGAGACGCACAGGACTGTTCATTTTGGCGAAATTTGGGGGAGGCCGTCCAGCAGTGAACATTTATCGGCTGAAATGATGATGATGATGATGAAATATTTGTCATAATGTATCAAAGAAACCGGATTTTTTCGTCCTTCAGTCTAAAGATGTTTGTTTAAATTAACATCTCATTTAGTGCTTACCTAGTGGTAAATTAAAAAGTTACTAGTTAGGTGCTAGTTAGTTAATTACTTAAATACGATAGTAATTATACTCGACTAGTGCTTAATGTACTTACTGTCCAGAAATTGAGTAAGGTTTTAGAGTAAATTAATGATGTTTCAAGAAACATTCAACCAAAATTTTGGAATATTAAACGATTTAGGTAAAAGTAAGTACATGGAAAATTAGTAGTAAATGTAAATATTATAATGAGTGTAAAATCAATACAAGAAGAAAGCGCATAAATAATTATTTTTTTTAAACAAAGGAAAATTTTACTGGTAAGTTTTAGGGTTTTTTTTACAAAATAAAATAGATAAACCTCTTGTTTAACAAAAACGGTCTTATTTTCAGTAGGTCGCCCATATTCAGTCTTACCTTATTGTAACATATTTCATCGTTCTTGTTCGAAATTGACATACCAACTGCTGTACTGTTCTACATACTACATGATCTTATTACAATTAAACTTGTGAGTAACTACGTTCCCAATTGATCGACTATCTTTTGTGGTGTCAAGGGCGAAACCAGCGCAACAGTCATCTCCATACAATGGAGAATTTTGCTAGTCACTATACTAAACCTTTAATTGGTGGTGATACTTGAGAAAGGCTTATGTCCTAAATTGATTGAAGCTTATAAAACTGTATCGATAACTGACCCATTTTAAAATAGGAATAATCTTTCAAATTATCAATATAGCAAAGATCGTATAAATAACAAAGCAATTATCACATATTGAAACGCCTAAACATAATGAGTTAATAATTAATTTATCAATTACTACGCGTTTTGTATTTTACGCTAATGCCAACCCTTGTACAACAATTCTCAAGATAACACTATAAATTATAGATTATATCTCGCTACTATTCACACAATAAACTCCTTAAAAACAATACAATAAGGTTTGCAATTGCCTGTCTTATTTTGGTGGATACATTAGTTGATATTGCATTTAAGCCTAATTAATTTCGTTACGCTCCGGTTTTCTCAAAATCTAAAGGGGCCTTGAAAAGAATACTTGCTTCCTACATTTTTAATATAAAAGAGTGAAACAATAGCATCTAACACATTCAACTCATCACTGTTGAAGATTCCAGCAACATGTTCACTAAGGTAATTAATTGTATATTTTACAGTGTTTAAATCTTAATTACATTGTTCAATTTAGCGATTTAATTTCGAAACAATCGTTTCTTTGTGTTCAATCTCATGCCTATACTGACCTACCCCAAAGACTGGTACAGGTAAAAAGGAATGGTCATAAGAATATGACCATTCCTTTTTTGACAACTTGTAACGCTATTGTTTTCTTCTACTAACCCTGTTAGTGGCAGTACATAACCATTAAATTCTTTATTTCAATTTTACATCTTCAGCTGATTTTTTTTGGGCTATTCCAGATTCTTACCATCGCTATCTGCCTCTTTGGCTTAGCCCGTGCTGGAAACCTTTACAACGGTGGCTTAAATAGCGGGCTCTCCGGCCACGGTGGCTATGGAGGTTACGGCGGCCATGGAGGTTACGGTGGCTACGCCGGTGGCTATGGCGGCGGCTATGGCAGTGGATATGGCGGTGGCTATGGCAGCGGCTACGCTGGTGGTTATGGCGGTTATGGCTACGGCGGCCCAGCAACATCATACACTTCTGTGACCAAAGTTGTCCCCGCAACCGGAGCTCACGGCGGATATTCTGGCGCTCATGGAGGTTATTCAGGCGCTCTTGGAGGATATTCTGGAGCTCTTGGAGGCCATTCTGGTGCTCTTGGAGGGTATTCCGGCGCTCTTGGAGGTTACTCTGGCGCTCTTGGAGGATATTCTGGTGCCCTCGGCGGTTATGGCAACCATGGTTACAACAGCCTTGGCTACGGTTCCAACGGACTTGGCTACGGTTCTCACGGCTACAATGGTCTCGGTAACGCTGTATCCTCTGTCTCCGTCTACAAAGAACACTCACCTAGCTACGCCAGCGGTGCGTATGGTGGGTACGGACAAGGTGTCTACGGTAACGCCGGTTATGGTGCCTACGGCAACGGTGGCTATGGTGCTTATGGTAACGGTGGTTATGGCGGCTACGGTAGCGGCGCCTATGGTAACAAACTCGGCTGGTAATTCATCAACAAAATATGTAAATGTGATGTGAGGAAAATAAATGATTGAAAATGTAAATCTATGTTATTCACAACAAACCATATGCAAACCCTTGTTCTTTCTTTCAATACGGTGGACACTAAAATTTCGAAAGAAAGGGATGCTATAAAGATGCAGGAGTAATCAAAACGAGCTCTAAAAATTCATAAATTCAGGTTATTATATAAACAGTTACCTAAACTGTGCCGAGTTACGTAGATTTTTTTTTTAATAAAAGTAAAAGCGCGAGCATTAAGCATAATCAGCCTGATACTACTGAGACTCAGTTTTCTTCTCTAGGAAGTAATTGGTCGTAATCCACTACACCCGGTGCTGGATGGCGATATGTGTGCAATGTCTTCCAAGTATTGGTTCTAGAATATACCAGTTTCCTCACGATGTTTTCATTGGCCGTTTTAAAAGCAGCGGTGATGATTTAATGTTCACAAAGTAAAGCTTCACTGGACCACCAATCCTCTTATGCTCTAAAGAGAGCATTATATGCAAGTATTGTATTACTTCGCCTTGGCTTGTTAGACCATTCATACAGAAAAAGGAGTTGCACTACCTGCATTGGCAGCAAAAGCGTTTTGGAAACGAAATCCTGCAGGATACAATTGAAAGCAAAGCGAGCTCGAACATTTTGGAACTCTTATCTACTCTGATTTTTAAAAATCCAAGACTTAATAAAGCGTTGTATGGTATTTGAATAAAAATACTACTCGAGATCAGGAGTGTCACTTGGGACGGGGGCCACGTAATTATAAATATTATCTCAGTTCTACGATCGAGAACCGGATATCCCTATAAACAACAAGATTCTTACGATTATAGATATATTTTATTACAAAAAATTAATGGTTTAAGCCTGTTAGGCTTGAAACACCATTGATTGTATTTAAACCATAACCAAGTTCCGCAAATAACTTCCTTATTAGTTGATATGGAGTACATTCGATGCTACTTAATATCGAATGCCTCGGGCAGATTACACAACTTTATTTTGCCGGGTCGAGTACTCACCTTGACATTGAAACCGAAAGTGCCCACGGCTGATCCACTACGGGATCCGATACCAATACCAGTTTGCAGACGATATATAAAAGCGAAAGCAAGTGCTCCAAAAATTACACACAACAACAACGCTCAATACAAACATGTACTCCAAGGTACGCAGTAGATTTTAATATTGAATTTCAATTAAAAAAAAATATTTTTTGATCGTCGTTGGTGATGGGCTTGATGCCCTTTAAGCAAATTGAGATTTTAGAGCAAAAAATTTATTTTAAAATAAGTGGCTACAATCAGTGTTAACTTGTGTTTGGATTAAGTTCCTGTTTTTCAGAATCTGAAAAATATAATCATGCTAAATACAGATATTCATAAATGTGTTTTTGTTCTTATCCCAGGTCGTAGTCTTCCTGTGCGCGGCGAGCATCGCCTCCGCCGGCAACCTCCTGCATTCCGCTGCACCTGTAGCATACAGCGCGCCCGTTGCATACAGTTCTGCGCCTGCCGTCTCCTCCGTGTCGTTCTCCTCGCACACCTCTCACGCACCAGTCGCCACCTACGCCGCCGGTCCCGTCGTAGCCAAGACCTACGCCGCTCCCGCCTACACCACCTACGCTGCCGCTCCCGTTGTCACCAAGTCTTACTCCCCTGCTGTGTCTTACCAGACAATCTCCAGCCACTCTGCCCCTGTCGCCTACGCTAAGACCTACGCCGCACCCGCCGTCACCACCTACGCTGCCGCTCCCGTGGTAGCCAAGTCTTACTCCCCGGCTGTCTCTTACCAGACCATCTCCAGCCACTCTGCTCCCGTCGCATACGCTTCCCCAGCCGTCCACACTTACTCCGCCGCTCCTGCTGTCCACACATACGCCTCCGCCCCTGCTGTGTACTCTACTGGCCCAGTATACGCCAAGTCTGTAGCACCTGCTGTGTCCTACTCTTCGTACTCGACCCACTCCGCTCCCCTGACCTACGCCGCAGCTGCTCCGGTTCTGACTAAGACCTACGCCGCCGCTCCCGTCGTAGCCAAGACCTACGCTGCCCCCGCCGTTGCATACTCCGCTGCTCCAGCTGTCGCATACTCCGCTGGTCCCGTACTCAAGTCCGCTGTGACATACTCGGCCGCGCCCGCCGTCTCTCATGTCACATACTCCGGTCTTGGAGCTAACTACGGCTGGTAAACAAATGATTATTAATATTTATTGTTAGTAAATAAAATTGACTGTATATAATTGTTTGTATGTTCGTAAAATGAAACGAAAAATAAAAACTAAAGAATATTTCCGTATTTTATTAAGTACCTTTGTCCAATAAATTTAAGACTACTGACTCACAATTTCTTATTTTTTGATTTCAATCATTGATTTCCTACTTTTTCGACTCAAATATGTCTTATACTTGTTAAAAACGCATATTTTACCTCCGCCGGGCTTACACATGTTTCAATCATCAATCAACTTACATATATTGCTAATGTCAAATCATATGATTTGCATTGATTGGCAGTTCAGTCAACAGACATTTAAATTAATGGCTTTCTGAAACTGGGTGTCCAAACCAAGGTTGATTATAATATTTTAATCATACCTGCATGTTCTTTAAACTAGTGGCACATCCGCCCAATTTGCTTGAACCGATCACGTTACGACACTTTTGATTTAAAACAAAACAAAAACTGGGCATGTGCGAGTCGGACTCGCGCACTGAGGGTTTCGTACAAACTTACCTACATATTATGTGAATAATTCAATTCCCAAACGGAGTCTCGAAGATTTTTCAAATCACAAAAAAGTTTTTTTTTTTGTTTGGTAACAACAAATTTTCTTTTTTCAGATTTATTCCTATATCTATACCATATGACTTTACTTTATGCCAAATTTCAGAATTCTGGGTCAACGGGAAGTACCCTATGAATTTTGATTGCTTTGAGAGTGTCGAAATGCACGTTCTTTGCGACATAAACGGCCGTATCTTTTTTTTCGTTAAATTAAAAATTTGACTTTTACATAGTTTCAAGGAACCGCAGATCTTAGTGTAAGGTTTTAATTTCAACTCGATCCCTCCACGCGTTTCCGAGATAAAGGATCTTGACAGACAGACAGACAGACGGCCGGACAACAAAGTGATCCTATAAGGGTTCCGTTTTTTTCCTTTTGAGCTACGGAACTCTAACAAAACGAAGTAAAAAAAAGATTGACATCAACACTACAATAGATAATAAATACCACACCGTCATACCATACCACCACCATAAGTATCATATTACTATTTCGGTATACAATAAAACTTTATTGTGTACTAAAATTATAAACTAAAAAGGTTATTACTTACCTACTTAGATATTTAATCCTATCAAATATGAAAATAAAGGTAAATAATTTCACAATATCCTCAAAACGGGTTTCAAGAATTTACCTATTTGAATAACATTTAACTGAATAGCTAAAGTTTAGTACTTGAGCTATTCAGTACACGCAGCGGAAGTTTTAAAACATGTTGGATCCTGTCTCTGCATTACAAAGTCATAAACACGTTATAGCGTATCATTTAAGTGCCTTACTCATTGACGTTTACTGTCATTGATTGATTTCAAATCATTTTTACCATTACTTGTTCAAATGTCAGGCGTGCGAGCAAAAAAGAGGGATAGAGCTATACACCCTATATTGCTTCATACCTTTAACAGTATAGTATAGGTCGTCAAATTGATCGCGTTAAAAACACGTGGTAAGCCCTCAGTGATGTTACAGAGGTTCAATTCCAATTCTGAAAGAGCGGAACTTCCGAATCTTCCGAACTGATTCTAAAATCAAAATTAGAACCGAAAACTTTCAGTTCTAATTTCGATTCTGGTAAATAATCGGAATCTATATCAAGCATAAACTTGTTTACACTTAATCAAGTTTATGCTTGTCGTGCGCCATCTTCCTCCACTCCGTGTCTTTTGACGATTATCTACTCTTTTACTTGTTGTTTTGTTTCGCATTTAGAATGTTGTGAGTTTGGTTTTTATATTACTTTTCCAAATTTTTTATTTAGTAGTATTTCATTTGACGGTTCTGCCTCCACCTTCGCCTCCGATTTCAGTTTCGGTTCTGATTCGGACAAAATAATTTTAAAAACTTTGATTCCGATTTCGGTTCCGATACAACAACCGCCGTTCCATCCGTAATAGTAAATAAATTCATGGTATTTTGTCATTTACCCGGACGTTAGTTTGTAGTCACCGTACTAAAATATAATATATCAAGGCCTCGTTAAAATATCCTCTTCAATCCCGCGCCGGCTAACCAGGTGATTAGTGGTAATAATTCAAACCGATTTTGACCGAATTCTGAGACTCCCTCTGGCTCTACCCAGTACGGGTACAAATTTAAAAAGGTTATTTGACACTGTGCACTATTAGAGTCTCGCTCCTATACTATTAGAGTGTCGATGTCACTCACACCAGAGCACCTTATACCGTCATGATGCTGTCACATCCTTTAACGTGTGTGTGTATGTGTGCTTGGTGTGGTGGTTTGGTTTATCAAAAGTGAAACCTCTGACTAACATGGTGTGGAAGATGGAGAACTAGGTGCTGATATGCTACTGTGAACTACTAAAGAACAAACTGCGTGTGAAATAGAGCGTAGAATTAAACTTGCTTGGAAAAGGTATTGGTCTCTAAAGTACTTCTTTAAATCCAAACTCCCAATGTCGCTAAAGAAAAAAGCTTTCGAATCTATCGTAACGCCCACACTGCTTCCTGTAGGGTTGTCATACCGGCCTCCCTAGCCAAGTTACAACCGTTTCGTTTCGATTGGCCACGCCTCCTATTCCTTTATTCTGACCACGTGACTGAGCGTTGAGATAACGTCAGAATAAAGGAATCGGAGGTATGGCCTACTCGAGGCGATCGACGAAAAGAAAATCAAAATGAAACGGTTGTAACTAGGCTAGGGGGCAGGGCACTAACTAAAGATACACTCAATAAACTCCAAGTTTTCCAACGGAAAGTTGAACGAAGTATGTTGGGACTGAAACTACGAGACAGAATTCTAAACTATCTAGGCTGAAATGGAGATGGGCAGGTCACGAGGCGCGCGTGGACGATGGGCTGGAACTGGTGGCCGCCCGCGCCGCCGCTGGAGCGATGACGCAGGACACATTTGAATCAGGATTGCCAATAATAGGAAATTATGGAAATGCATGGAGGAGGCCTATGCCCAATCTTGGGTACCCAAAACCTAAATTTAGTTTATAAATTCTAGTCTTAATTATTATTATTATCTATCTTTTTTAAAGCATATTTCTTGTAATGAAATTAACGGGTAAGTTGAAGTTGAAATTGAATATTATAACTAAAATTATTATCAACTGTTTATATTTGTACAGAATAAATTGAAATGAATTGCTTAATTTTATTAATTATATTTAAAGACTGAATAATTTAATATTTAATATATATAATATATAAATATATATAATATTTAATACATAAATATTTAATTGTAAAATATTATTAATTGCATGAAATTAATTAATTAATTTCAGCGTCGGCGTTCCGGCTGTTTTGGAACCCCATGGCCTGGCACGCGACGATGGTAAGAGACCGGACGGTATGTCTTTATTTCCGTGGAAGATGGGTAGACCCTTAGTGTGGGACGCTACCTGTGTCGACACTCTTGCGCCATCCCATCTTCCTAGCTCATCGTGCTGTGCTGGTGCTGCCGCTGCGGATGCGGAAAACCTCAAGCGGCGGAAATAAAACAACTCGTTGGCAGTTATATTTTTGAGCCGGGGTTAAAACTCTTGGGCCGTGGAGTCCGAGTGCTCTTTCGCTTTTTAAAGAGCTATCTAAACGCTTAGTTTACACTACGCGTGACCCAAGGGCTGGCTTTTACCTCGGTCAGAGATTAAGCATTGCCACGTTGTATGGCAATGCCACCAGCCTTTTGGGCACACTTCCAGTTGATAGCGATGCGGAGGAGTTTTATGACGCCATATTTTAGTTAGGAGTAGCCTTTAGTGTATATACAGTTTTAGTGTATTTTAGTTAAGTGTTTTTGAAATAATCGTGTAAATATTGTAAATAAATACATTGTTAAAAGAAAAAAAAATTAAAAACATTGTTATAAAAATTTAATTTGTAATTGTTGATACAATGTCGGTAAAAATACATTGTATAGTATAGTTAATTCAAATATGGAATCGAATATGGATTAGTGATTTTTCTAAATTTAATTTGTAATATTTGGGGTTAAATGGCTTTATTATTATTCCATTTATTAATTAATATATCATTTAAATTATATTTTTAAATATTTCAATTAAAAAAAACATTTAAAAATATAAAAAATAGTATTATTATTAATATGGGTTATTATTATAACTCAAAACCCTGGGGTCCTGGACCTTTGGAAGGCGTACTAGAAGTCGAAACCAACTCACAGAGGCCCTTTTGACTCTTTTAATGGAACGTGGTATCATTATAAATATTATAAGAAAAGGTACTGCTAAGGTCTCTATCCTCACTATATGATCTTCAAATTATATATTCACAAAATTGCGGCTATAAGCTTTGACATTAACATTACACTCAGAAGTACTACTAGAATTGCGTAAATACTAATTGTGCCGTTACCCTCGAGCTGTGAGTCACACTCGTGCTTGACCGGTTTTGTCTTGACAGAACAAACTGAGCTCTAGGCAATATCTCATGGAGATTCAATGCTAATACCAGTTTGCAGACGCTAATATAAAAGCGAAAGCAAGTGCTCCAAAAATTATTACAATCAGTAACCTCCTACAAAACAAACATGTACTCCAAGGTACTACAGTGATTTTATTTATTGAATTTAAATTTTTCTAGTGTTTTTTCTTAAGTCTGTATAATTGTGTGACAAACTAGTTTGATTCTATAAGTGTTTAAAATTAAGTGCAAATAATTAATAGTCCTGTTTGTGCTTTAACGTTGAACATTTAACGCATCAGGAGCTAAGCACTCAATCTCAGTGTTGGGAAGTAAGACTTAACCCTGTTTCAGTATCTAATTCAACACTTTTCTTTCGTATTTCAGGTTGTAATCTTCCTGTGCGCGGCGAGCCTTGCCTCCGCCGGTAACCTCTTGCATGCCGCTGGACCCGTAGCGTATAGCACACCCGTGGCGTACAGCTCTGCGCCTGCCGTCTCCTCCGTGTCGTACTCCTCGCAAACTTCACATGGTCCCGTCGCCACATACTCCGCCGCTCCCGTAGTAGCCAAGACCTACGCCGCTCCCGCCTACGCCACCTACGCCACTGGACCCGTCGTCGCCAAGTCTTACGCTCCTTCCGTGTCCTACCAGTCCATCTCCACTCCCGTCGCGTACTCTAAGACCTTCGCCGCACCTGCGTACAGCACATACGCCGCCGGTCCTGCCGTCGCCACCTACTCTTCCCCAGTGTACGCCAAGTCTATCGCTCCTGCTGTATCCTACTCCTCAATCTCTACCCACTCTGCTCCTCTGACCTATGCAGCGGCCGCTCCCGTTGTCACCAAGACCTACTCCGCTCCCGCTTACTCCACCTACTCTGCCCCTATCGTGGCTAAGACCATCGCTCCTGCAGTTTCTTACTCTTCTTACTCAAGCCCCGTCATTGCCAAGTCCTACGCCGCTCCTGCCTACACTTCCTACGCCGCTGGCCCCGCCGTCGCTTACTCCGCTGGTCCCGTGCTCAAGTCCGCTGTGACATACTCGGCCGCACCCGCCGTCTCTCACGTCACCTACACTGGTCTTGGAGCCAACTACGGCTGGTGAAAACTTGTTTGTTGAAATATAAATACTCGTACATATTTATTTTTAATAATTATGCGACTATATACTCAACTGATTGTAAATAGAAAAACGAAATAAAAACTGAAAAATAAGATAAAATTTTCTTTATCCTTAATCATAAAACTGCTCTGAATTTAACCATCCTGATTTTTAGACTCCTCTTTACAGGTCTTTAGTACAGGAGTTTCCTTGATCAGAAATGACGATATCCGTAGGAGAACCAAGGTTACAGACATAGCCCGAAGAATCGCTAAACTTAAGTGGCGCGGGCAGGGCACATTGCTCACAGAATCGATGGTCGATGCGGACGAAATGTTCTGGAATGGCGACCACGTACCGTAAGACGCCGCGTTGGAAGGCCTCTCACAAGGTGGACCGATGACCTGGTGAGGGTCGTGGGAATCCGATGGATGCGAGAGGCACAGGACCGGTCATTATGGCAACACTTGGGGAGGCCTTTATCCAACAGTGGACGTCTTTCGGCTGAAATGATGATGATAATGATGATGAGTACAGGTAGAATAAATAAGAAACTACTCAAAATGCACTTATTTATGAATACTTGACATTTATAAAGGTATCCGATTACGACTAAGTGTTAATACAAGTACCAATAAACAGACTGTAAAGGGGTAACCAGACGATTGCAAACTAGAGTTCCAACCAAGGTGACCTTGGTTTATGTGTTTGGTTTGTTTTGCGGCTCGGCAGGCGCCAACACGTTCGGTGGTTGGGAAAACGCGACTCCTAACCAAGGGCGTTAAAGGTCATGGATTACACCTGCTGTCTTCACGGATTGAACACTAGCAAGGTCACCTTGGTTGGGACGTTGGTTTGCAAACGTTTGGTCAACCCTTAAATCACACTAATATTATGAAGGCGAAACGTTATGAGTGTGTGTGTGTATGTATGTTTGTTACTTCACGCTCGAACGGCTAAACGGATTTCAATACCCTTTGATCACCTTTGTACCTATTTTTCTGTATCCTTCTTCTTATCTTTTATTATATTTATTTATTTATATATTTAAAACTTTATGCACTAAACATTGTACAAAGGCGGACTTAATGCCTTAGGCATTAAGTCCGCCGTTATTATATGTGGTACACGAATTGATAAATAAATAAACTTGGCACACGGATAGCTCATGCATCCTGAAATAGCATATAGGATCTTTTTATCCCGGGAATTATGTTCCCTTGGGATATTTTTCTTCTATCATTCAGGCGAAGCTGCTGGCAGCAGCAAGTTGTACAATATAGGCCGAAACATACATTTTACACACAAAATAAAGCTTTGCATGTAAAATTATTGAAAGTGAATGAGTGTCGTGTAAATTAGCTTCCAATATGTTACTGCATAATGTACAGGGGCTTTGAAATTGCACATTTTTTTTATTATTATTGAGAGTTTCGCGTTTGACCACTATCCCACCTGATAGTTATCGATGCCGTCGATAGAGCACGCTTGCCTAGAATATTTTTTTCCCCCCCTAAAGGATATGCTTTCAGATTGACCGCATTGTTTTCAAAATTCAGTTTTGATGATAGGATCCATGAGGAATCGAGGGAACACCTTAAATATTATAGGCAACCATAAAGTGATTTTAGTATTTTCGTCGAGATCTTAAGCAATTTACAGTAACATTTGATGAAGTGGAACTGATGAAGAAGACTAGAACTGGCTAACGGAACTTCATATTCACATAGATATCACAATGAAGATAGTTAAGCGACTATGACAATACAAATAAATAAATGGTTCTGAATAGTTATATTGAAAATGGTATCATCGAAGTGACCTGATGATAATGATGGAACCGGAAGATAGGCACCGGAAGTCTGTAATTAATCAATGTTTCCTAGCCGTGTTTGGGCTTATTAGAGTTGTCATGAGATGCACTTTGGCTGTCAGGTACTTTCGAACTGATCTGATGATGGAGCCGGAAGGTGAAAGGTAGACACAGGATCTTCATATTAAAACAATGTAACCTAGTAGTGTTTGGATTAATTGGAATTGTCATGAAAAATAGGCATTCTGGTTATAAGTGTAAAACAACTAAAAAGTGTGAAATGAAAACTTTTCACCAAAAAAAAATACCGATAAACTAAAAAAAAACCACTAAATGGATCAAAATAACTTTAATTTAGGAAGTCGGTGTTAAATAAGAAACAAATAGTGCCGAGAAACACCGACTTCCGACATTAAAGTAATTTTGATCCTTTTAGTGAAGTCATTTATTTAAAAAAGAAAACGGAACCCATAAGGATCACTTTGTTGTCCGTCCGTCTGTCTGTTTGTTAAGACCCTTTATCTCGGGAACGCATGGAGGTATCGAGTTGAAATTAAAGCCATATACTCAGGTCGGCGGGACTATTGAAGCTGTAAAAAAATTCAAACTTGGAAGTTAACGACAAAAAAAGATGCTTCGGTTTATGTGGCAAAAAACGTACATTTCGACACTCTCGAGGAAATTTAAATTCATAGGGTACTTACTTCCCGTTGACCCAGAACCCTGTAATTTAGCATAAAGCACGGTCTCATAGCACAAATATAGGAATAAATTTGAAAACTGTAAATTTGTTGATACGTGACAATTTTTTTTTTATCCTGAAAAATCTTCCGAGACTCCATTACGGAATTGAACTATTTACATAGGTTATAAGTTTGTACGGAACCCTCATGGCTCGAGTCCGACTTGCACTTGCCCAGTTTTTTTTTTTTTGTATATTTCTCGTTTATTGTTTGTTTCATATTTAACAGCGACTTCCGAAATTAAAATTATTTGGATCCTATTAGTGTTTTTTTTTAGTTAAGTCGGTTATTTTATTTTGGTAAAAAGTTTTTATTAAAGAATTATTTTGATCAATCATTTATCAAAAGTAGTCCCAATAAGTCTATAGACTCAGTAGATTTCTGTACTGAAGCTCAATTTAACTCAAACTAAAAAAATGAAATAAAAATATTATGCTTAAAATTTTAAAATTAATAGAATAAATTAATAGGCAATTCTTGGCTGTGGGAATCATAAAACTATCGATGCAAGAGATGATCAAATTAACCAAATCTAATAGTATACCTAGACATTAGTATGGATTTATTCTAAGCATTTAGTTCTTTGAGAATAGAGGTAGATTTTTAACGTTAATATTTGATTTGTTTATTAGGAAATGAAACAAAATAGATGGACATAATTACCATCATCATCATTTCAGCCGAATGACATCCACTGTTGGACATAGGCCTCTCCCAAGTGTCACCACGACGTCTGCCGCCCTAGCCAAGTTACAATCGTATCGTTCGAGCTGAACGCTTCGAATAGGCCACGCCACCGATTCCTTTGTTCTGACGTCATCTCAACGCTCAGTCACGTGGTCCGAACAAAGGAATTAGAGGCGTGGCCTACTCGAAGCGTTTGGCGTGAACGATACGATTGTAACTTGGCTAGAGGGGCTGGTTCTGTACAATACACGGTTCGATTTAGGTTTCGAAAAGGGGAGTGGCAGTTTATTTCTGTACATGAAGATATCCTAGTGATATCTTACAGAAATAAACTGTCACGTTGAATGGTAAATTCTTTAAGATGAATTTGCTAGATTATTTTTTGTATTCCTTTTGATATTATATTATAATGGTAATAAGTACAAACCTAAAACCCGACAATGGAAACAATTAATATTTAGAGCGGTCGATAGATAGCGATAGGCGTATTCATAAACGCTGAAATGTTGTTAAATTGTTTATTTGCTTAATTTTTTTTAATGTGCAAATGTATATTTTTTTGCTCTAGTTTTTGATATTCGACTCAAAAATAGGAAAACAACTATTTTCGTATAACAAAAAGTTTTAACCTATTTCAAAAAAGGAGGAGGATCTCAATTCCTTTCAATAAACACGTACTCATACATGCATAAATTGCTTAAATTATAACTCTTATTTTTGCCTTTGTAGAACTTAGTTGATTAAGGTGCTGTGACGGTTAACAGAGGAGTGTCGGAAGAAAAAAAACAGGTTGTGCTGACCCCAATTATAATGGGACAAGACCAGATGATGATGACATTTATTCAAAAAGTCTATTTTTGAACTAAGTACAACAAACACAAGTTCTTAAAAACTAATCGTTAAAAAATTATTATAATTTTATGTTAGCTTATCTACACATGTATGTTATATAATATATGTACGTAGGTATGTGCACCTACTAATAATAATTCTCATCAATTTAACGGTCTGAGACATACCTACCTACATGATATGCATTAAGCTGCTACTGCAGTTGGAAATGTGA
This sequence comes from Mythimna pallens, assembly GCA_961205895.1. Classification (NCBI taxonomy): domain Eukaryota; kingdom Metazoa; phylum Arthropoda; class Insecta; order Lepidoptera; family Noctuidae; genus Mythimna; species Mythimna pallens. The sequence goes on from OY540834.1 coordinate 16,240,073, forward strand.
ACAACATTTTCTGTTCCAGTTTAATACATGACGTGAATCACACCCGCACTTGACCGATATTACCCTCATATACAAATTGAACTGTAATCTATGTTAGCTAGGATTCTATGAACCAGTTTCAGACGCTTATATAAAAGGGCAAGCAAGTGCTCCAAAAAAACATTGCATCGTACAACCACGCTCAATTCAAACATGTACACCAAGGTACTAGTGATTCATTTATTCGTTTGAAAATAATAATTTTGGGACCCCGAAAGTATACTCCGATAGTGCCTCGTAATTTTGATGAAGCTTTGGATAATTTTGCATCATCGTATCAGCCCATAAGCTGATGAACATTCGCAGAAGAATGTTGGCTAATATGACCGGCGTATTGATGATCCCGATCCCTTACATTGAAACAAAACGAGATGGGATTCTACTGCCAATTCTGTTCTAGAAAGTCTGAATCACCTGTACCAGAAATCACATTGATCACATTTTGTTCTTTCATCCTAGGTCTTAGTCTTCCTGTGCGCGGCGAGCCTCGCCTCCGCTGGCAATCTGCTGCAGGCCGCTGCACCCGTAGCGTACAGCTCGGCACCCGCCGTCTCCACCGTGTCATTATCGTCAGCGGCTCCCGTCGCCACATACGCCACTGCTCCTGCGTACTCGACATACGCTGCCGCCCCAGCGTACGCCACATATGCCGCCGCACCCGCGTTTGCCTCATACACAGCCGCTGCTCCCGCTGCCTACTCTGCCCCGGTGTACACAAAGGCCGTAGCTCCTGCAGTGTCTTACTCCTCTGTAACCAGGCAGTCTTCTCCTGTGACCTACGCTGCATCTGCACCAGCTGTATCAACCTACTCCGCTCCCGTGGTAGCTAGGACCTACACTGCTGCTGCTCCCGCTTATGCGACATACTCTGCACCTGCCGTTACGGCGTACTCTGCGCCCGCTGTTGCAACATACCCCGCGCCTGCCGTAGCTGCGTACTCCGCTCCTGCCGTTACTACATACTCAGCTCCCCTCGTAACCAAGACCGTGGCTGCTCCCGCGGTTACCACATACGCTGCAGCTCCTGTTCAATCTGCTGTGACTTACTCGGCAGCACCTGCAGTTTCACACGTTGCTTACACTGGTGTGGGAGCTAACTACGGATGGTAAACATTGTCTGTTGATTTTTTATATTTATTCATAAGAGTTTCATTACGCTTATTTGGCACAGTCAAAGCAATAACTATAATAAACTATAATATATAAAGATTTGACTTTATTTTCTTCTCAATATGCATGGGACACCGATATAAGTTCTATGGAGTATAGGATATAATCAGGTTACCATTGACCTTGATAATCATCACAGAGTAAAGATATGTATGGATTAAATGTATGTATGATCGTAACAAGCTTTGAAACAAATATGCAATTCTAAATGCCATTGTATCAGTCAAATGTCGTACGGCTTTTGCAATAAGACAATAAACATTACTCTCTGCATATGCTTACAAAAAAATTAATAGAATCTCAATCTGTACCCACTATCCCTATGCGATTCTAAATAAAAAGTAATGAACTAGCTCCTTACTCTTGATTATGATGGTGTAGAGAAAGTAATTCATAACTACCTAATCCAATTTTTGCTTAATAACAAATATAAAATATGAAAAATATATTTGTATACATACGCATGTACTCGTAAATACTCATACATAAAAACGCACACATACACGAACAATACACACATAATTTAGTTTTGTCAACTTTATTAAAGTATTTAAAGAATAGTATTATTATATGCATACAAGTATAAACAAGTTATTCGTGCCTAATGTAACCGATTTATTTGTTGAATTTTAGATACAAAAATACACGGCTATAATCAATCACAGTTCGCCAAATTGCATTACAATATTCAACAGTTAACACCTTTAGAAATTGTGCATCAATTATTTTCGGTATCTAATTCCTCAATACAAAATATCCGTATGATCATCATCAGTAATCAATTTAAAAGATTAAAATTAATGAGCCTGTAGTTATAAATAATAATTAATTAGATTAAAAGAAACTAATTGTATAGGTTTATTATATATAATACTAGATGTATGTGAATTAACTCAGGTCAAATGATGTAATGCTCGAAAATGATTTATGGGTTATTTTTTTAAGGTGGGAAATCATCCAATGACTTCTCGCGCTCTGGGCGGAGCGCGAGTGCGTATCAGACTTTTACTGACTAAAACCACACCTGTGTCCTTTAATTACCCTTTGCGCTCTAAGACTACGCGTTTCCTTTTCGGAAATTCTCCGCGATCCTAGCTAGCGGGCATCGGCCCTGCTGGGCCCCTACGGTTTACTGACATCTCTATGAGAAGCGCGAGGATCACTACGCGCTGTTAACGACTGGGCTCGGTCCGGTTAATTACCGAATGGCCGGACGGCGAATTACCCATTACTCGACGTCCGCAAACCCGTGTCTACCGTGGCTGGTAGTCGGGGTCGTAATTACGGCGGCTAGGGCGTGAGGACCTTCGTCCCCTCACGCGTGCAGCCTCCTCCTTCGCTAGCATTACTGCTTCGCAGAAAGAGGCGACCACCATTCCTCCTCGCTCCGGACCATGGCCTAAACCAGGGCCCGACGCGAAAGGTCGCTGCCGCTAATTGCCTCCACGAGGACACGGCGGTGCTCCGCCCAAGCAGGACACACCTCCACCGTATGCACCACCGCAAAATGATTTCTAGGCAAATAGCTTCTGCCAGCGGCTTCGCCCGCGTGAAAATAAGTTTCTCTATACAAGTTTCGGACCGTTTCATAGGGTGAGCGATGGGCCAACTCGAGTTAATCGAATTGGAAAGGTGGTTGGTTCGAATTGCGATTCGAATCAACTCGACTCAGTGGGCAAAAGCCCAGGTCGGTCGGCCGAATCAACTCGGTCCGCCGACTCAACTAGTTCCGTCGACTCAACTCGTTCCGCCGAATGGACTCGGTCCACCGAGTCAATACGTCAACTAACCTTTTTAATTCGTAAGTGCAATTTCTGTTTTCAGTCGTTTTATGTTAAACCAGCACTTCGCTGTATTCATATAAAGTTTATAAACACAAGGAATATGATTACTTTATAAAACTTAAATTTCCCTAAATCGTTTGAATCGTGCGGTGCGTCGCGATTTGCGTCGCGTCGGCGTCGACTTACGAGTCAATTCGAATTGAAGAAATAAGCAACTCTAATTGACTCATTCGTGGTTTGACTCGAATAACTCGATTCGCCCATCGCTACTTAGGGCACGAATTTTGGAAAATCCTCTCTTAGTGCTCGCCTATGTCATAAATCGCAAAATTTCACGCTCCCAGTCCCAGTAGTTTCGACTGTGCGTTGATATGTCAGTCAGTTAGTTTTACCTTTTATATATTATAAATAGATTAAAAAAATAACAAGTAAATATTATAAATATTTATTTGGTTTTTAATTTCGAACAATTATCCTTACGCTACAGTTATATTTTCTGAAACCAAACAATTAATTTTTTACCATCCGTACTTGGATTCCACACCATCGTACGAGACGGCGGGCGCGGCGGAGTAGGTCACAGTAGACTTTAGGACAGGAACTGAATATGAGGCTATGGCAGGAGCTGCGTAGGACTTGGTGATGACAGGGCTAGTGGCGTAAGTGATAGGCTCTGAGTGGGTTGAGTACGAAGTGTAAGACACCGCTGGGGAGACGGCCTTAGCCACAATAGGCGCAGAGTACGTTGTGGTGTAAGCAGGAGCGGCGTAGGTCTTGGCAACGATGGGAGCTTCGGCGGCGTAAGTCACAGGAGAAGAGTGAGTAGAGATTGAAGAATAGGAGACAGCAGGAGCGATTGACTTAGCGTACACTGGAGCAGAGTAGGTTGTGACCGGAGCTGTGGCGTAAGTTTTGTATACAGGGGCGCTGTAGGTCTTCGCATACGCTACAGGAGCAGAGACGGACTGATAGGTCACAGACGGAGCGTACGACTTGGCGACGATGGGGGCAGCGGCGTATGCAGTGTAGGAGGGAGCGTTGTAGCTTGTGTAGGCAGATGCAGCTTCGTGAGTGGTGATGGGAGCGTGTGACACATGTGAAGAGAAGGACTGTGAGCTATACGCTACGGGTGCAGCGGCCTGCAGGAGTTCGCCAGCAGAGGCGAGGCTCGCCACGCACAGGAAGACTACAACCTGAAACGATAAAATTTTTGCTCAGATGCGTCGCACTAAAGATAACTGCAGTTGGAATTAACCAAAGCAACAAAAAGTGAGGTTTGTTTGATATCTCAATATAACGATGACAAGAATTACATAATTCAAAACAATTTCACTGAACAATCAAAATAACTACATAGTGACAAATTGCTTATGTTAAAATACCAGTGCATACCTTGGAGTACATGTTTTACTGAACGTGGTAGTCGACTGTAATATTTGGGGCACTTGCTTTCGCTTTTATATGAGTGTAAACTAGGTGTTAGCATTGAATTCCTGGAAGACCTTCCCAGTAGTTCAGTAAGGACAAGATCAAATTCAGTGAAAGGGTGACTTTAAACTACAGTGATTTTGGAATTACATTTTAAGCACTTTATTATTGAGATAGTACTGTAAGATGGCTCTAGAGAAAGCAACTTCGCCCTCGTGAAAGTAGAATGTTATCTCAAGAGATTACCTACACCCCCAGGTTACCGGGTTTTAGCATGAAGGAGTAACACACTATGGCTTTTATAATATTAGTATGATGAAATGTGTGATAGATAAGACGACTAAAATAGCTCCAGCTTCATGAAATTGTTTAAATTTTGTAGATATTAGAAAATATAACTTTTCTATCTTGATAACTACGATTGTAAATAATTGTGAAAATACTATCCAATACCCGATTCTCTGTAAAAAGAAATTCATTGTCTTGTTCCGAAAGGAGGAAAATATGTATTTGGTAGAGATTATTCGCCAATAGGAGTTGTCTCCTTACTCCGTTTTTCAGAGTTCTGTAATAGTGTAGTTTTCAAAACTTGGCATTAACATGAGGTAATACAAGTTCTTAATTTCAAAAACTCGCGTCAGAAACCCGCCCTGAATGTCAACCTCGCTCATCCATTCTTAAAAAATGCAACTCATCATCAGAATTTTCTATTCAATAATAATGTGTTCGAAATTTTAGTTTTAGGATACGCCAGTCATATGAATGGCAAATATAAATTATCCAAAGTAAAGCATTTGTCTAGGGTTGAACCTATGTCTTATTACTCGTAAGTCAGGGCCGTTATCTCTGAGTCACCACTGCTCTTAAGTATATCATCTGTATCAAAAACACCTACTAAAAGTTAAATTTAAAGTATAGAGCTGTTACACACGAGCGGTATGTTGCCAACGGTAGAGATTACTGCAGCCGTCGACGCGTCGGTGGCAGCGGTCGACCTATAGTGATACTTGACATACACGACGGCTGCCGCTGAATTTTAAAGTTAGAATATCGACGGGAATCGTCGACACGCAGCTGCCGCCAACTTGTCGACGGCTGCAGTAATCTCTACCGTTGGCAACATACCGCTCGTGTGTATGAGTTCTAGGTGTAAACTCTGAAGTATCTAGTACAAAAAAAAAACTGGGCAAGTGCGAGTCGGACTTGCACACTGAGGATTCCGTAAAAACTTTCCTATGCAAATAGTTCAATTCCCCAGTGGAGTCTCGAAGATTTTTCCGAATCATCAAAATGTTTTTTTTTTAATAATAATAATAATAATAAATTTTTATTTCGGACAATTAGGAGTCCATAAAACATTGCACATACAAAAACAAATTACACACACAGAAACAAATTACACACACAGAAACAAACTACACACACAGAAAACAAATTACGAATACAGAAATAAAATGCAATTACACAAAACGTATTACATTTACACAAGCATAATATACTACACATACACAAACAAAATAAATATACAAAAAACGCCAAAATTACTTTCTGTACTCAAATGACGCACGATGAGTCGTCATCCAGTGCCACATTATTGGGCTGTCCATCCTGTCGGCCACAATAGCTACCAGGGTGTTGGAACTATCGCGACGTGACGTAATAATAAATTTACTGATTTCAGATTTATTCCTATAGCTGTGCTATAAGACCTTGTTTTATGCCAAATTTCAAGATTCTAAATCAACGGGTTACTACCCGTACATTCATAGAGTTCGTTCATAGAGCACTCTCTATAAATTTTGATTCCCTTGAGAGTGTCGAAACAAACGTTTTTTGCTACATAAACGGCCATGTCTCTTTTTTTCGTTAACCTAGATATTTGATTTTTTCACAGCTTCAAGGGACCGCAGATCTGAGTATATGGTTTTGATTTCAACTTTATACCTACCTCTACGCGTTCTCGAGATAAAGGGTCTTGACAGACATACAGACAAACGGACAACAAAGTGATCCTATAAGGGTTCCGTTTTTTCCTTTTGAGGTACAAAACGATAATAAAGTTAAATAATACAGTACAAATAATAATATAATAATATATTCCACAACTATCACACAACGCCGTCTAGTCCCAAGCTAAGCAGAGCTTGTGTTACGGGTACTAGACAACTGATAAACATACTTATATATTTCTAACTAACTTCTCCCAGGGCCTCCGCCTGCGTGAATGTCTGAAATCATTCAATCAATTTTTCAATTCAAACCTGTAGTTCCTGATATTCATGTTCAAACAAACAAACTTTAAGAGTTTGTTTGTTTATTGTATCAAATCAAATAATTTATTTGCTTAATATGGGTAGATAGATTGTACATGAATGTTACGATACACAATATAACAGTAAATATTCTCATATTAAATATCTTTAGCACTTTCTCAGTGAATACCTACATGTCTAGCTACAAAACAACTTAAGTACTACAAATCATGCTTTCACAGATTGATTGATTTTGTCCTTATCGAACTATAGGGAAAAAATTCAATGTTAACACCCAATTCGCAGACACTAGTATAAAAACAAGAGCAAGTTCTCCAAATATTACACACAACCACCACATTCAACACAAAAATGTACTCCAAGGTATTATAGTGATATATTTATAGATTTAAGTAAATTTAACCTTTGATTATAATTTTGTCGTACAGTTACAGTAATTATGCCAATGTAGCCATCGTTACTTTGATATGTTTTTGTAGATATAAATTAGGAAACTTTACAAGACTTCCTGGGAAAAGTTTGTACCCACATGAGTAATTTGTTTATTTCAGGTCGTAGTCTTCCTGTGCGCGGCGTGCCTCGCCTCTGCTGGCGAGCTCCTGCAGGCCGGTGCACCCGTAGCGTATAGCTCACAGTCCTTCTCTTCGCATGTATCACACGCTCCCATCACCACACACGAAGCTGCATCTGCCTACAGCAGCTACAACGCTCCCTCCTACACTGCATACGCCGCTGCCCCCATCGTCGCCAAGTCTTACGCTCCCTCCGTATCATATCAATCCATTTCTACTCCCGTGGCGTACTCAAAGACTTACGCCGCACCTGTATATACACACAGCTACGCCGCAGCTCCGGTTGCGACTTACTCTGCCCCAGTGTACGCCAAGTCTTTATCTCCTGCTTATTCTTCAATCTCAACTCACTCTTCTCCTGTGACTTACACCGCGGCCGCTCCCATCGTTACCAAGACCTACGCCGCTCCTGCTTACACCACAACGTACTCTGCTCCTATTGTGGCTAAGGCCGTCTCCCCTGCGGTGTCTTACTCTTCATACTCAACCCACTCAGAGCCTATCACTTACGCCGCTAGCCCTGTCATCACCAAGTCCTACGCAGCTCCTGCCATAGCCTCATATTCTGTTCCTGTCCTAAAGTCTGCTGTGACCTACTCCGCCGCGCCCGCCATCTCATACGATGGTGGAAATGCCAAATACGGCTGGTGAAATCTTGTTTGTATAGTTTAAAAAAATATAACTTTAATTTAAGATTTATATTTGAAATGAAAAACCAAATAAATGTTAAAAATATCTATTTATGTTTTTAATTACCTATTCATTATTTTAAAGCATTTAATAATATGCGTAACTATGCAACTTTTTTTCAACTTGTAAGCATTTACTCACACATATCTACATACCTACAGATAAAATTAAAGCGTCTATTTGTAATATCAAAATATATTTTTTTTACTAAATGCATAATATATATGAAAATATATTCAATAAGGGAAAAAAAATATAACAAAAATGCAATTTTAACATTTTAATCTGTCTTAGACAGACAATTTGTTCCAATTAATTCTCAAAACGACTAGATCAATTTAGTGGTCTGTTGGTCTAGTGGTAGTGTGTGTCACGAAATAGAAAATACAGTATTTTCTATTCCGTAGGCTTTTTCTCTGACAGATAGCTGATGTTACAAAGAGTAACTTAGGCTGCTTTTCATCGCAGAGGGACTCGCACCAGCCGGCGGCTGTACTAGCAACGTGCGGGGTTGCGACAGCCATGTTGAGGATCCGGCAATTGGGACTCGAGGTGGCACTGCACAAGTCCGAGGCCATGTGCTTTCATGGCTGAAACGCGCCACCACCGTGTAGCCAAATAATGGTAGGAAGGGTTCCCATCGTCGTCGCTTGCACAATGCAATACCTGGGACTCATCATCGACACCCGGTGGAATTTTGAGGAGCACTTCCGACGTCTAGCTTCCAAACTGAAACAGGCCGAGGCTGCTCTCAAGCAGTTCCTGCCCAATCTTAGAGCTAGACACCTCCTGCAGGAATATCTACACAGGGATTATGTGACCCATGGCCCTTTACGGAGCACCGTGGTGTGGGCGCCATCGCTGCGGAAGCGACCGGCGACCAAGCTAAACGCGACCCAGAAATTCATAGTTATCCGGATGGTGCGGGAATACCGCATGGTCTCCCACAAAGTGGCGAGATAACTTATAGCCAAAAAGCATCTCGTAAAACTTCAAGTTAGCTCAAAGACGGCTAGAGTATATTTATGAATTACAGAGTTCCGGTACCCACCTTCTGGCTTCATCATCAGATTATTTCGATGTCCCTCTACACGCATTACACGTATAAACTAAGAAATCCATCAGGTGGGATCGCAGTCAAGCACTAGTTTATATCAATTTTAAAAAAAAAGTTTAACTTGTTACGACACTTCTGTTATAGTCTTATGAGAAGTTCTGTTCTATATTTCTTATGTTCATTATCAGATCGTGCCAATATTTTTATGGGACCATTTCGGCAGCACACACTATCAAACTGAAAAAAATAATTAAAATTACCCCACAACTAACTGAAAATTCAGTGAAAAAAATTTTACAGCCTAACATAGAACCTCCTTTTTTTGGAAATTTTGTTCGAAATTGGCTTTCCTTTGCGGTGAAATGGTCCTAGGCCATATAAAGTCGACTCAATAAGTTTAATATTTTGTTAGAAAAACTACAATGTTAAAGTAGTAATTATTAAAATATGTACTTCTAGTATTTTAGCTCATGATGTGACCTACATCTGAAGTTAAAGAAAAACGGTGGGTAAATAATATAAGTTATAAAAACAGTAAATTTAAAATAAAAATAATAAAAGTTGTAAGCATCAGTTCGCGAAAACAAACTTTGCTATTGCCGAACGACTATGAACGATGACTACGAAAAATACCACTTTATGAGGAAGTGTATATATCTACAAGTTTTTTATATTTAATTTATTCATCGTCATCGTCATCATCATCATTTCATCCGAAAGACGTCCACTGTTGAACATAGGTCTCCCCAAGTGTCGTCATAATGACCGGTCCCGTGCGACTCGCATCCATCGGATTAAAATATTTGAACAATTTTTTTTTATCTTACTTTTAATTTCTTTCGAACTCGTAAACCCCAATCTTTTATACGTGACTGTCATCGATTTAATAACATGATTATTATCATATTATTAAACTCTCTTCAAAAATCGATTTTTTAATTTTGACGTCCTGAAAATATAAACGTCCCAAAACTAATGATCCGTATGTGCCATTTGTGGTACAAAATTTTAAATAATAAATTATTCCACTAATGGCACCTGCAAAAAACATGAATAGGTGCCGTATGTGGAATACCTCAGGTACCATTCACTCAGGGGCCGTTTAAGCGGGTGCCCAAGTGGAATACGTCAAACTAAAACTGTAAAGAACAAGGTTTTCAGAACTCACAATAGATAGCGCTAGTAGTACACATAAACGCAAGATTACACTAAATTCACCTTTTTTTGTTCTATCTAGTTTTTATGTACATACGGGTATTGTGTAATTCTGTGTGTACGTTTTCAGACTATTTTATTGACTATTATATATTTTATTCATTTATAATTTTGAACTATTATTTTTCCTCTGACATTTCATATTCCACTTTATAAATTCCCTTTTTTTCGATGTAACATTATTGTTAACTAACTTCTGCCAGCAGCTTCGCCCGCGTGATTGTCAAAAATATATACCTATAGTAGCCGATTATTCCCTACATATAAACTTACAAATATTTTCTCTTTATTATATGAGTACCTATAGGTCAAACCAATCAATCAAACCATAGTAATAAATAGATTGACACATACAGCGTTATCGTCTCACTTATTTAGGCGCCACGGAAGTACATATGTATATGTACACAAACATACGGACTTCTTATATCATATTCATAACGTCAAAAATATTATTTTTGTTTTTATTTCGTTTTATGTTTTGCACATACAAACATAATTATATACAACCGTTAATTTACAAACAATAAGCTTTAACGAACATTTGTTTACCAGCCGTAGTTGGCTCCAAGACCAGCGTAGGTGACGTGAGAGACAGCGGGCGCGGCCGAGTATGTCACAGCGGACTTGAGCACGGGACCAGCGGAGTATGCGACGGCGGGAGCAGCGTAGGTCTTGGTTACGACTGGAGCAGCAGCGTAGGAGTAGGCAGGAGCAGCGGCGTAGGTCTTAGTTACAACGGGAGCAGCCGCAGCGTAGGTCAGAGGAGCGGAGTGAGTCGAGTACGAAGAGTAGGACACAGCGGGTGCTACAGACTTGGCGTACACTGGAGCGGAGTAGGTGGCTACGGCGGGGGCAACAGAGTAAGTCTTAGCATACGAGACGGGAGCGGAGATGGACTGGTAGGACACAGCGGGTGCTACAGACTTGGCGTACACTGGGGCAGAGTAGGTCGCTACGGCGGGGGCAACCGAGTAAGTCTTAGCGTACGAGACGGGAGCGGAGATGGACTGGTATGACACGGAGGGAGCAGAGGAGTAGGCAGTGTAGGCGGGAGCGGCGTAGGTCTTGGCTACGACGGGGGCGCTGGCGTATGTGGCGACAGCACCATGCGATGTTTGCGAGGAGTACGACACGGAGGAGACCGCGGGTGCAGAGCTGTACGCCACGGGTGCACTATACGCTACGGGCCCAGCGGCATGCAGGAGATTGCCGGCGGAGGCGAGGCTCGCCGCGCACAGGAAGACTATGACCTAGTGTAAAGAAAAAATATATTAGTACCTTATATTTACACTTTCACTTGAATTGATATAGTCCATGGGTAATCCAAATTATGAGTTACACAGAAAACAGGTGCCAGGTCGTTAACCCATGACCGACACCACAATAAAAAAGTTTAATAATTTAAATATCAGTGCAGTACCTTGGAGTACATGTTTGTATTGAGAGTGGTTGTTGTGTGTAATTTTTGAAGCACTTGCTCTGCCTTTTATATGAGTGTTGAAAACTGGTATTAGCATTGAATCTCTGTCCGGTATCGCCTGAAGCTATGTTTATTCCGGCAGTCAATTGCCGGAGTGTAAGTATGATTTACATTTATAATTAGCGGGTCCTCGAAAATATAGCATTAAACTTGCCAAGTTAGACATTTGATAGATTTTTATTTGTAAAATGAACAAGCTCCTTTTTCAGTAGTGAATAAGTTGTTTCTTGTGTTTTTTTTTTTTACTTTTCCTTGCCCCAGTTTTGCCTAGGCGTGTCGTGTTGACCAATTACTGGGTTTTGGAGGCCAGAGAAGCATTCGCTCAAAATACTGAAACTTGGCTGCAGGTTATAAAGGAAGTCGATATCAACATAGTTGCGGGAAGGGTTTTTTTTCGGTGGGAAAATCATTTTATAACATCTCCCGCCCTTGGGCTGGGCGAGAGATAGTGTCAGACTTTTACTGACTAAAAACCCACTCCTGTTCCTTCGTTGCCTTTCGTACCAGGGCCGAGTCTCCTTTCAGAATCAGACCCTTGGCCCCAGTAGGCTTTAACCCTGCTAGGCCCCTACAGTTGCTGACACCTCCTTGAAGCGCGCGTAGAACAGCACGCGCCGTCGACGACTTGGGCTCGGTCCGGACGGTTACCGGATGGTCGGACGGCGAGCTACCCATTGCTAGCCGTCCGCAAGCCCGCGCCTACGATGGCCGGAAATCGGGATCGGATTCCCGGCGGCGTTTGGGTCGTGAGGACCGTTGCCTCACGCGATCGGCCGCCTCCTTTGCTAGCATTACTGCTTCGCAGAAGGAGGCGACCGCCTGCCACTCTTTCGCGCTGGAAGACCTTCCCAGTAGTTCAGTAAGGACAAGATCAAATTCAGTGAAAGGGTGATTTTAAACTACAGAGATTTTGGAATTACATTTTAAGCACTTTATTATTGAGATAGTACTGTAAGATGTCTCTAGAGAAAGCAACTTCGCCCTCGTGAAAGTAGAATGTTATCTCAAGAGAATACCTACACCCCCAGGTTACCGGGTTTTAGCATGAAGGAGTAACAAACATACATACATACACACTATGGCTTTTATAATATTAGTATGGTGAAATGTGTGATAGATAAGACGACTAAAATAGCTCCAGCTCCATGAAATTGTTTGAATTTTGTAGATATTAGAAAATATAACTTTTCTATCTTGATAACTGCGATTGTAAATAATTGTGAAAATACTATCCAATACCCGATTCTCTGTAAAAAGAAATTCATTGTCTTGTTCCGCAAGGAGGAAAATATGTATTCGGTAGAGATTATTCGCCAATAGGAGTAGTTTCCTTACTCCGTTTTTCAGAGTTCTGTAATAGTATAGTTTTCAAAACTTGGCATTAACATGAGGTAATACAAGTTCTTAATTTCAAAAACTCGCGTCAGGAACCCGCCCTGAGTGTCAACCTCGCTCATCCATTCTTAAAAAATGCAACTCATCATCAGAATTTTTTATTCAATAATAATGTGTTCGGAATTTTAGTTCTAGGATACGCCCGTCACATGAATGGCAAATATAAATTATCCCAAGTAAAGCATTTGTCTAGGGTTGAACCCATGTCTTATTACTCGTAAGTCAGGGCCGTTATCTCTGAGTCACCACTGCTCTTAAGTATATCATCTCTATCAAAAACACCTACTAAAAGTTAAATTTAGAGTATAGAGCTAATACACACGATCGGCATGTTGCCAGTTGCAGAGGTAAGTGCAGTCATCGACGCGTCGGTGGCAGCGGTCGACCTATAGTGATACTTGACATACACGACGGCTGCCGCTGAATTTCAAAGTTGGAATATCGACGGGCATCGTCGACACGCAGCTGCCGCCGACGTGTCGACGGCTGCAGTAATCTCTACCGTTGGCAACATACCGCTCGTGTGTATGAGTTCTAGGTGTAAACTCTGAAGTATCTAGTACAAAAAAAAACTGGGCAAGTGCGAGTCGGACTTGCACACTGAGGATTCCGTAAAAGCTTTCCTATGCAAATAGTTCAATTCCCCAGTGGAGTCGCGAAGATTTTTCCGAATCATCAAAATGTTTTTTTGTTTGTGACGTAATAATAAATTTACTGATTTCAGATTTATTCCTATAGCTGTGCTATAAGACCTTGTTTTATGCCAAATTTCAAGATTCTAAATCAACGGGTTACTACCCGTACATTCATAGAGTTCGTTCATAGAGTACTCTCTATAAATTTTGATTCCCTTGAAAGTGTCGAAACAAATGTTTTTTGCTACATAAACGGCCATGTCTCTTTATTTCGTTAACCTAGATATTTGATTTTTTCACAGCTTCAAGGGACCGCAGATCTGAGTTTTGATTTCAACTTGATACCTACCTCTACGCGTTCTCGAGATAAAGGGTCTTGACAGACATACAGGCAAACGGACAACAAAGTGATACTATAAGGGATCCGTTTTTTCATTTTGAGGTACAAAACGAAAATAAAGTTAAATAATACAGTACAAATAATAATATAATAATATATTCCACAACTATCACACACAGTCCCAAGCTAAGCAGAGCTTGTGTTATGGGTACTAGACAACTGATAAACATACTTATATATTTCTAACTAACTTCTGCCAGCGTGAATGTCTAAAATCATTCAATCAATTTTTCAATTCTCCTCTCCTCTCTCTCCGATCCTGTAGTTCCTGAAATTCACGTTCAAACAAACAAACTTTAAGAGTTTGTTTGTTTATTGTATCAAATCAAATAATTTATTTGCTTAATATGGGTAGATAGATTGTACATGAATGTTACGATACACAATATAACAGTAAATATACTCATATTAAATATCTTTAGCACATTCTCAGTGAATACCTACATGTCTAGTCTATGTCTCTACAAAACAATTTAAGTACTACAAATCATGCTTTCACAGATTGATTGATTTTGTCCTTATCGAACTATAGGGAAAGAATTCAATGTTAACACCCAATTCGCAGACACTAGTATAAAAACAAGAGCAAGTTCTCCAAATATTACACACAACCACCACATTCAACACAAACATGTACTCCAAGGTATTATAGTGACATATTTATAGATTTAAGTAAATTTAATATTTGATTATAATTTTGTCGTATAGTTACAGTAATTATGCCAATGTAGCCATCGTTAATTTGATATGTTTTTGTAGATATAAATTAGGAAACTTTACAGGACTTCCTGGGAAAATTTTGTACCCACATGAGTAATTGGTTTATTTCAGGTCGTAGTCTTCCTGTGCGCGGCGAGCCTCGCCTCTGCTGGCGAACTCCTGCAGGCCGGTGCACCCGTAGCGTATAGCTCACAGTCCTTCTCTTCGCATGTATCACACGCTCCCATCACCACACACGAAGCTGCATCTGCCTACAGCAGCTACAACGCTCCCTCCTACACTGCATACGCCGCTGCCCCCATCGTCGCCAAGTCTTACGCTCCCTCCGTATCATATCAATCCATTTCTACTCCCGTGGCGTACTCAAAGACTTACGCCGCACCTGTATATACACACAGCTACGCCGCAGCTCCGGTTGCGACTTACTCTGCCCCAGTGTACGCCAAGTCTTTATCTCCTGCTTATTCTTCAATCTCAACTCACTCTTCTCCTGTGACTTACACCGCGGCCGCTCCCATCGTTACCAAGACCTACGCCGCTCCTGCTTACACCACAACGTACTCTGCTCCTATTGTGGCTAAGGCCGTCTCCCCTGCGGTGTCTTACTCTTCATACTCAACCCACTCAGAGCCTATCACTTACGCCGCTAGCCCTGTCATCACCAAGTCCTACGCAGCTCCTGCCATAGCCTCATATTCTGTTCCTGTCCTAAAGTCTGCTGTGACCTACTCCGCCGCGCCCGCCATCTCATACGATGGTGGAAATGCCAAATAGGGCTGGTGAAATCTTGTTTGTATAGTTTAAAAAAATATAACTTTAATTTAAGATTTATATTTGAAATGAAAAACCAAATAAATGTTAAAAATATCTATTTATGTTTTTAATTACCTATTCATTATTTTAAAGCATTTAATAATATGCGTAACTATGCAACTTTTTTTCAACTTGTAAGCATTTACTCACACATATCTACATACCTACAGATAAAATTAAAGCGTCTATTTGTAATATCAAAATATATTTTTTTTACTAAATGCATAATATATATGAAAATATATTCAATAAGGGAAAAAAAATATAACAAAAATGCAATTTTAACATTTTAATCTGTCTTAGACAGACAATTTGTTCCAATTAATTCTCAAAACGACTAGATCAATTTAGTGGTCTGTTGGTCTAGTGGTAGTGTGTGTCACGAAATAGAAAATACAGTATTTTCTATTCCGTAGGCTTTTTCTCTGACAGATAGCTGATGTTACAAAGAGTAACTTAGGCTGCTTTTCATCGCAGAGGGACTCGCACCAGCCGGCGGCTGTACTAGCAACGTGCGGGGTTGCGACAGCCATGTTGAGGATCCGGCAATTGGGACTCGAGGTGGCACTGCACAAGTCCGAGGCCATGTGCTTTCATGGCTGAAACGCGCCACCACCGTGTAGCCAAATAATGGTAGGAAGGGTTCCCATCGTCGTCGCTTGCACAATGCAATACCTGGGACTCATCATCGACACCCGGTGGAATTTTGAGGAGCACTTCCGACGTCTAGCTTCCAAACTGAAACAGGCCGAGGCTGCTCTCAAGCAGTTCCTGCCCAATCTTAGAGCTAGACACCTCCTGCAGGAATATCTACACAGGGATTATGTGACCCATGGCCCTTTACGGAGCACCGTGGTGTGGGCGCCATCGCTGCGGAAGCGACCGGCGACCAAGCTAAACGCGACCCAGAAATTCATAGTTATCCGGATGGTGCGGGAATACCGCATGGTCTCCCACAAAGTGGCGAGATAACTTATAGCCAAAAAGCATCTCGTAAAACTTCAAGTTAGCTCAAAGACGGCTAGAGTATATTTATGAATTACAGAGTTCCGGTACCCACCTTCTGGCTTCATCATCAGATTATTTCGATGTCCCTCTACACGCATTACACGTATAAACTAAGAAATCCATCAGGTGGGATCGCAGTCAAGCACTAGTTTATATCAATTTTAAAAAAAAAGTTTAACTTGTTACGACACTTCTGTTATAGTCTTATGAGAAGTTCTGTTCTATATTTCTTATGTTCATTATCAGATCGTGCCAATATTTTTATGGGACCATTTCGGCAGCACACACTATCAAACTGAAAAAAATAATTAAAATTACCCCACAACTAACTGAAAATTCAGTGAAAAAAATTTTACAGCCTAACATAGAACCTCCTTTTTTTGGAAATTTTGTTCGAAATTGGCTTTCCTTTGCGGTGAAATGGTCCTAGGCCATATAAAGTCGACTCAATAAGTTTAATATTTTGTTAGAAAAACTACAATGTTAAAGTAGTAATTATTAAAATATGTACTTCTAGTATTTTAGCTCATGATGTGACCTACATCTGAAGTTAAAGAAAAACGGTGGGTAAATAATATAAGTTATAAAAACAGTAAATTTAAAATAAAAATAATAAAAGTTGTAAGCATCAGTTCGCGAAAACAAACTTTGCTATTGCCGAACGACTATGAACGATGACTACGAAAAATACCACTTTATGAGGAAGTGTATATATCTACAAGTTTTTTATATTTAATTTATTCATCGTCATCGTCATCACCATCATTTCATCCGAAAGACGTCCACTGTTGAACATAGGTCTCCCCAAGTGTCGTCATAATGACCGGTCCCGTGCGACTCGCATCCATCGGATTAAAATATTTGAACAATTTTTTTTTATCTTACTTTTAATTTCTTTCGAACTCGTAAACCCCAATCTTTTATACGTGACTGTCATCGATTTAATAACATGATTATTATCATATTATTAAACTCTCTTCAAAAATCGATTTTTTAATTTTGACGTCCTGAAAATATAAACGTCCCAAAACTAATGATCCGTATGTGCCATTTGTGGTACAAAATTTTAAATAATAAATTATTCCACTAATGGCACCTGCAAAAAACATGAATAGGTGCCGTATGTGGAATACCTCAGGTACCATTCACTCAGGGGCCGTTTAAGCGGGTGCCCAAGTGGAATACGTCAAACTAAAACTGTAAAGAACAAGGTTTTCAGAACTCACAATAGATAGCGCTAGTAGTACACATAAACGCAAGATTACACTAAATTCACCTTTTTTTGTTCTATCTAGTTTTTATGTACATACGGGTATTGTGTAATTCTGTGTGTACGTTTTCAGACTATTTTATTGACTATTATATATTTTATTCATTTATAATTTTGAACTATTATTTTTCCTCTGACATTTCATATTCCACTTTATAAATTCCCTTTTTTTCGATGTAACATTATTGTTAACTAACTTCTGCCAGCAGCTTCGCCCGCGTGATTGTCAAAAATATATACCTATAGTAGCCGATTATTCCCTACATATAAACTTACAAATATTTTCTCTTTATTATATGAGTACCTATAGGTCAAACCAATCAATCAAACCATAGTAATAAATAGATTGACACATACAGCGTTATCGTCTCACTTATTTAGGCGCCACGGAAGTACATATGTATATGTACACAAACATACGGACTTCTTATATCATATTCATAACGTCAAAAATATTATTTTTGTTTTTATTTCGTTTTATGTTTTGCACATACAAACATAATTATATACAACCGTTAATTTACAAACAATAAGCTTTAACGAACATTTGTTTACCAGCCGTAGTTGGCTCCAAGACCAGCGTAGGTGACGTGAGAGACAGCGGGCGCGGCCGAGTATGTCACAGCGGACTTGAGCACGGGACCAGCGGAGTATGCGACGGCGGGAGCAGCGTAGGTCTTGGTTACGACTGGAGCAGCAGCGTAGGAGTAGGCAGGAGCAGCGGCGTAGGTCTTAGTTACAACGGGAGCAGCCGCAGCGTAGGTCAGAGGAGCGGAGTGAGTCGAGTACGAAGAGTAGGACACAGCGGGTGCTACAGACTTGGCGTACACTGGAGCGGAGTAGGTGGCTACGGCGGGGGCAACAGAGTAAGTCTTAGCATACGAGACGGGAGCGGAGATGGACTGGTAGGACACAGCGGGTGCTACAGACTTGGCGTACACTGGGGCAGAGTAGGTCGCTACGGCGGGGGCAACCGAGTAAGTCTTAGCGTACGAGACGGGAGCGGAGATGGACTGGTATGACACGGAGGGAGCAGAGGAGTAGGCAGTGTAGGCGGGAGCGGCGTAGGTCTTGGCTACGACGGGGGCGCTGGCGTATGTGGCGACAGCACCATGCGATGTTTGCGAGGAGTACGACACGGAGGAGACCGCGGGTGCAGAGCTGTACGCCACGGGTGCACTATACGCTACGGGCCCAGCGGCATGCAGGAGATTGCCGGCGGAGGCGAGGCTCGCCGCGCACAGGAAGACTATGACCTAGTGTAAAGAAAAAATATATTAGTACCTTATATTTACACTTTCACTTGAATTGATATAGTCCATGGGTAATCCAAATTATGAGTTACACAGAAAACAGGTGCCAGGTCGTTAACCCATGACCGACACCACAATAAAAAAGTTTAATAATTTAAATATCAGTGCAGTACCTTGGAGTACATGTTTGTATTGAGAGTGGTTGTTGTGTGTAATTTTTGAAGCACTTGCTCTGCCTTTTATATGAGTGTTGAAAACTGGTATTAGCATTGAATCTCTGTCCGGTATCGCCTGAAGCTATGTTTATTCCGGCAGTCAATTGCCGGAGTGTAAGTATGATTTACATTTATAATTAGCGGGTCCTCGAAAATATAGCATTAAACTTGCCAAGTTAGACATTTGATAGATTTTTATTTGTAAAATGAACAAGCTCCTTTTTCAGTAGTGAATAAGTTGTTTCTTGTGTTTTTTTTTTTTACTTTTCCTTGCCCCAGTTTTGCCTAGGCGTGTCGTGTTGACCAATTACTGGGTTTTGGAGGCCAGAGAAGCATTCGCTCAAAATACTGAAACTTGGCTGCAGGTTATAAAGGAAGTCGATATCAACATAGTTGCGGGAAGGGTTTTTTTTCGGTGGGAAAATCATTTTATAACATCTCCCGCCCTTGGGCTGGGCGAGAGATAGTGTCAGACTTTTACTGACTAAAAACCCACTCCTGTTCCTTCGTTGCCTTTCGTACCAGGGCCGAGTCTCCTTTCAGAATCAGACCCTTGGCCCCAGTAGGCTTTAACCCTGCTAGGCCCCTACAGTTGCTGACACCTCCTTGAAGCGCGCGTAGAACAGCACGCGCCGTCGACGACTTGGGCTCGGTCCGGACGGTTACCGGATGGTCGGACGGCGAGCTACCCATTGCTAGCCGTCCGCAAGCCCGCGCCTACGATGGCCGGAAATCGGGATCGGATTCCCGGCGGCGTTTGGGTCGTGAGGACCGTTGCCTCACGCGATCGGCCGCCTCCTTTGCTAGCATTACTGCTTCGCAGAAGGAGGCGACCGCCTGCCACTCTTTCGCGCTGGAAGACCTTCCCAGTAGTTCAGTAAGGACAAGATCAAATTCAGTGAAAGGGTGATTTTAAACTACAGAGATTTTGGAATTACATTTTAAGCACTTTATTATTGAGATAGTACTGTAAGATGTCTCTAGAGAAAGCAACTTCGCCCTCGTGAAAGTAGAATGTTATCTCAAGAGAATACCTACACCCCCAGGTTACCGGGTTTTAGCATGAAGGAGTAACAAACATACATACATACACACTATGGCTTTTATAATATTAGTATGGTGAAATGTGTGATAGATAAGACGACTAAAATAGCTCCAGCTCCATGAAATTGTTTGAATTTTGTAGATATTAGAAAATATAACTTTTCTATCTTGATAACTGCGATTGTAAATAATTGTGAAAATACTATCCAATACCCGATTCTCTGTAAAAAGAAATTCATTGTCTTGTTCCGCAAGGAGGAAAATATGTATTCGGTAGAGATTATTCGCCAATAGGAGTAGTTTCCTTACTCCGTTTTTCAGAGTTCTGTAATAGTATAGTTTTCAAAACTTGGCATTAACATGAGGTAATACAAGTTCTTAATTTCAAAAACTCGCGTCAGGAACCCGCCCTGAGTGTCAACCTCGCTCATCCATTCTTAAAAAATGCAACTCATCATCAGAATTTTTTATTCAATAATAATGTGTTCGGAATTTTAGTTCTAGGATACGCCCGTCACATGAATGGCAAATATAAATTATCCCAAGTAAAGCATTTGTCTAGGGTTGAACCCATGTCTTATTACTCGTAAGTCAGGGCCGTTATCTCTGAGTCACCACTGCTCTTAAGTATATCATCTCTATCAAAAACACCTACTAAAAGTTAAATTTAGAGTATAGAGCTAATACACACGATCGGCATGTTGCCAGTTGCAGAGGTAAGTGCAGTCATCGACGCGTCGGTGGCAGCGGTCGACCTATAGTGATACTTGACATACACGACGGCTGCCGCTGAATTTCAAAGTTGGAATATCGACGGGCATCGTCGACACGCAGCTGCCGCCGACGTGTCGACGGCTGCAGTAATCTCTACCGTTGGCAACATACCGCTCGTGTGTATGAGTTCTAGGTGTAAACTCTGAAGTATCTAGTACAAAAAAAAACTGGGCAAGTGCGAGTCGGACTTGCACACTGAGGATTCCGTAAAAGCTTTCCTATGCAAATAGTTCAATTCCCCAGTGGAGTCGCGAAGATTTTTCCGAATCATCAAAATGTTTTTTTGTTTGTGACGTAATAATAAATTTACTGATTTCAGATTTATTCCTATAGCTGTGCTATAAGACCTTGTTTTATGCCAAATTTCAAGATTCTAAATCAACGGGTTACTACCCGTACATTCATAGAGTTCGTTCATAGAGTACTCTCTATAAATTTTGATTCCCTTGAAAGTGTCGAAACAAATGTTTTTTGCTACATAAACGGCCATGTCTCTTTATTTCGTTAACCTAGATATTTGATTTTTTCACAGCTTCAAGGGACCGCAGATCTGAGTTTTGATTTCAACTTGATACCTACCTCTACGCGTTCTCGAGATAAAGGGTCTTGACAGACATACAGGCAAACGGACAACAAAGTGATACTATAAGGGATCCGTTTTTTCATTTTGAGGTACAAAACGAAAATAAAGTTAAATAATACAGTTCAAATAATAATATAATAATATATTCCACAACTATCACACACAGTCCCAAGCTAAGCAGAGCTTGTGTTATGGGTACTAGACAACTGATAAACATACTTATATATTTCTAACTAACTTCTGCCAGCGTGAATGTCTAAAATCATTCAATCAATTTTTCAATTCTCCTCTCCTCTCTCTCCGATCCTGTAGTTCCTGAAATTCACGTTCAAACAAACAAACTTTAAGAGTTTGTTTGTTTATTGTATCAAATCAAATAATTTATTTGCTTAATATGGGTAGATAGATTGTACATGAATGTTACGATACACAATATAACAGTAAATATACTCATATTAAATATCTTTAGCACATTCTCAGTGAATACCTACATGTCTAGTCTATGTCTCTACAAAACAATTTAAGTACTACAAATCATGCTTTCACAGATTGATTGATTTTGTCCTTATCGAACTATAGGGAAAGAATTCAATGTTAACACCCAATTCGCAGACACTAGTATAAAAACAAGAGCAAGTTCTCCAAATATTACACACAACCACCACATTCAACACAAACATGTACTCCAAGGTATTATAGTGACATATTTATAGATTTAAGTAAATTTAATATTTGATTATAATTTTGTCGTATAGTTACAGTAATTATGCCAATGTAGCCATCGTTAATTTGATATGTTTTTGTAGATATAAATTAGGAAACTTTACAGGACTTCCTGGGAAAATTTTGTACCCACATGAGTAATTGGTTTATTTCAGGTCGTAGTCTTCCTGTGCGCGGCGAGCCTCGCCTCTGCTGGCGAACTCCTGCAGGCCGGTGCACCCGTAGCGTATAGCTCACAGTCCTTCTCTTCGCATGTATCACACGCTCCCATCACCACACACGAAGCTGCATCTGCCTACAGCAGCTACAACGCTCCCTCCTACACTGCATACGCCGCTGCCCCCATCGTCGCCAAGTCTTACGCTCCCTCCGTATCATATCAATCCATTTCTACTCCCGTGGCGTACTCAAAGACTTACGCCGCACCTGTATATACACACAGCTACGCCGCAGCTCCGGTTGCGACTTACTCTGCCCCAGTGTACGCCAAGTCTTTATCTCCTGCTTATTCTTCAATCTCAACTCACTCTTCTCCTGTGACTTACACCGCGGCCGCTCCCATCGTTACCAAGACCTACGCCGCTCCTGCTTACACCACAACGTACTCTGCTCCTATTGTGGCTAAGGCCGTCTCCCCTGCGGTGTCTTACTCTTCATACTCAACCCACTCAGAGCCTATCACTTACGCCGCTAGCCCTGTCATCACCAAGTCCTACGCAGCTCCTGCCATAGCCTCATATTCTGTTCCTGTCCTAAAGTCTGCTGTGACCTACTCCGCCGCGCCCGCCATCTCATACGATGGTGGAAATGCCAAATACGGCTGGTGAAATCTTGTTTGTATAGTTTAAAAAAATATAACTTTAATTTAAGATTTATATTTGAAATGAAAAACCAAATAAATGTTAAAAATATCTATTTATGTTTTTAATTACCTATTCATTATTTTAAAGCATTTAATAATATGCGTAACTATGCAACTTTTTTTCAACTTGTAAGCATTTACTCACACATATCTACATACCTACAGATAAAATTAAAGCGTCTATTTGTAATATCAAAATATATTTTTTTTACTAAATGCATAATATATATGAAAATATATTCAATAAGGGAAAAAAAATATAACAAAAATGCAATTTTAACATTTTAATCTGTCTTAGACAGACAATTTGTTCCAATTAATTCTCAAAACGACTAGATCAATTTAGTGGTCTGTTGGTCTAGTGGTAGTGTGTGTCACGAAATAGAAAATACAGTATTTTCTATTCCGTAGGCTTTTTCTCTGACAGATAGCTGATGTTACAAAGAGTAACTTAGGCTGCTTTTCATCGCAGAGGGACTCGCACCAGCCGGCGGCTGTACTAGCAACGTGCGGGGTTGCGACAGCCATGTTGAGGATCCGGCAATTGGGACTCGAGGTGGCACTGCACAAGTCCGAGGCCATGTGCTTTCATGGCTGAAACGCGCCACCACCGTGTAGCCAAATAATGGTAGGAAGGGTTCCCATCGTCGTCGCTTGCACAATGCAATACCTGGGACTCATCATCGACACCCGGTGGAATTTTGAGGAGCACTTCCGACGTCTAGCTTCCAAACTGAAACAGGCCGAGGCTGCTCTCAAGCAGTTCCTGCCCAATCTTAGAGCTAGACACCTCCTGCAGGAATATCTACACAGGGATTATGTGACCCATGGCCCTTTACGGAGCACCGTGGTGTGGGCGCCATCGCTGCGGAAGCGACCGGCGACCAAGCTAAACGCGACCCAGAAATTCATAGTTATCCGGATGGTGCGGGAATACCGCATGGTCTCCCACAAAGTGGCGAGATAACTTATAGCCAAAAAGCATCTCGTAAAACTTCAAGTTAGCTCAAAGACGGCTAGAGTATATTTATGAATTACAGAGTTCCGGTACCCACCTTCTGGCTTCATCATCAGATTATTTCGATGTCCCTCTACACGCATTACACGTATAAACTAAGAAATCCATCAGGTGGGATCGCAGTCAAGCACTAGTTTATATCAATTTTAAAAAAAAAGTTTAACTTGTTACGACACTTCTGTTATAGTCTTATGAGAAGTTCTGTTCTATATTTCTTATGTTCATTATCAGATCGTGCCAATATTTTTATGGGACCATTTCGGCAGCACACACTATCAAACTGAAAAAAATAATTAAAATTACCCCACAACTAACTGAAAATTCAGTGAAAAAAATTTTACAGCCTAACATAGAACCTCCTTTTTTTGGAAATTTTGTTCGAAATTGGCTTTCCTTTGCGGTGAAATGGTCCTAGGCCATATAAAGTCGACTCAATAAGTTTAATATTTTGTTAGAAAAACTACAATGTTAAAGTAGTAATTATTAAAATATGTACTTCTAGTATTTTAGCTCATGATGTGACCTACATCTGAAGTTAAAGAAAAACGGTGGGTAAATAATATAAGTTATAAAAACAGTAAATTTAAAATAAAAATAATAAAAGTTGTAAGCATCAGTTCGCGAAAACAAACTTTGCTATTGCCGAACGACTATGAACGATGACTACGAAAAATACCACTTTATGAGGAAGTGTATATATCTACAAGTTTTTTATATTTAATTTATTCATCGTCATCGTCATCACCATCATTTCATCCGAAAGACGTCCACTGTTGAACATAGGTCTCCCCAAGTGTCGTCATAATGACCGGTCCCGTGCGACTCGCATCCATCGGATTAAAATATTTGAACAATTTTTTTTTATCTTACTTTTAATTTCTTTCGAACTCGTAAACCCCAATCTTTTATACGTGACTGTCATCGATTTAATAACATGATTATTATCATATTATTAAACTCTCTTCAAAAATCGATTTTTTAATTTTGACGTCCTGAAAATATAAACGTCCCAAAACTAATGATCCGTATGTGCCATTTGTGGTACAAAATTTTAAATAATAAATTATTCCACTAATGGCACCTGCAAAAAACATGAATAGGTGCCGTATGTGGAATACCTCAGGTACCATTCACTCAGGGGCCGTTTAAGCGGGTGCCCAAGTGGAATACGTCAAACTAAAACTGTAAAGAACAAGGTTTTCAGAACTCACAATAGATAGCGCTAGTAGTACACATAAACGCAAGATTACACTAAATTCACCTTTTTTTGTTCTATCTAGTTTTTATGTACATACGGGTATTGTGTAATTCTGTGTGTACGTTTTCAGACTATTTTATTGACTATTATATATTTTATTCATTTATAATTTTGAACTATTATTTTTCCTCTGACATTTCATATTCCACTTTATAAATTCCCTTTTTTTCGATGTAACATTATTGTTAACTAACTTCTGCCAGCAGCTTCGCCCGCGTGATTGTCAAAAATATATACCTATAGTAGCCGATTATTCCCTACATATAAACTTACAAATATTTTCTCTTTATTATATGAGTACCTATAGGTCAAACCAATCAATCAAACCATAGTAATAAATAGATTGACACATACAGCGTTATCGTCTCACTTATTTAGGCGCCACGGAAGTACATATGTATATGTACACAAACATACGGACTTCTTATATCATATTCATAACGTCAAAAATATTATTTTTGTTTTTATTTCGTTTTATGTTTTGCACATACAAACATAATTATATACAACCGTTAATTTACAAACAATAAGCTTTAACGAACATTTGTTTACCAGCCGTAGTTGGCTCCAAGACCAGCGTAGGTGACGTGAGAGACAGCGGGCGCGGCCGAGTATGTCACAGCGGACTTGAGCACGGGACCAGCGGAGTATGCGACGGCGGGAGCAGCGTAGGTCTTGGTTACGACTGGAGCAGCAGCGTAGGAGTAGGCAGGAGCAGCGGCGTAGGTCTTAGTTACAACGGGAGCAGCCGCAGCGTAGGTCAGAGGAGCGGAGTGAGTCGAGTACGAAGAGTAGGACACAGCGGGTGCTACAGACTTGGCGTACACTGGAGCGGAGTAGGTGGCTACGGCGGGGGCAACAGAGTAAGTCTTAGCATACGAGACGGGAGCGGAGATGGACTGGTAGGACACAGCGGGTGCTACAGACTTGGCGTACACTGGGGCAGAGTAGGTCGCTACGGCGGGGGCAACCGAGTAAGTCTTAGCGTACGAGACGGGAGCGGAGATGGACTGGTATGACACGGAGGGAGCAGAGGAGTAGGCAGTGTAGGCGGGAGCGGCGTAGGTCTTGGCTACGACGGGGGCGCTGGCGTATGTGGCGACAGCACCATGCGATGTTTGCGAGGAGTACGACACGGAGGAGACCGCGGGTGCAGAGCTGTACGCCACGGGTGCACTATACGCTACGGGCCCAGCGGCATGCAGGAGATTGCCGGCGGAGGCGAGGCTCGCCGCGCACAGGAAGACTATGACCTAGTGTAAAGAAAAAATATATTAGTACCTTATATTTACACTTTCACTTGAATTGATATAGTCCATGGGTAATCCAAATTATGAGTTACACAGAAAACAGGTGCCAGGTCGTTAACCCATGACCGACACCACAATAAAAAAGTTTAATAATTTAAATATCAGTGCAGTACCTTGGAGTACATGTTTGTATTGAGAGTGGTTGTTGTGTGTAATTTTTGAAGCACTTGCTCTGCCTTTTATATGAGTGTTGAAAACTGGTATTAGCATTGAATCTCTGTCCGGTATCGCCTGAAGCTATGTTTATTCCGGCAGTCAATTGCCGGAGTGTAAGTATGATTTACATTTATAATTAGCGGGTCCTCGAAAATATAGCATTAAACTTGCCAAGTTAGACATTTGATAGATTTTTATTTGTAAAATGAACAAGCTCCTTTTTCAGTAGTGAATAAGTTGTTTCTTGTGTTTTTTTTTTTTACTTTTCCTTGCCCCAGTTTTGCCTAGGCGTGTCGTGTTGACCAATTACTGGGTTTTGGAGGCCAGAGAAGCATTCGCTCAAAATACTGAAACTTGGCTGCAGGTTATAAAGGAAGTCGATATCAACATAGTTGCGGGAAGGGTTTTTTTTCGGTGGGAAAATCATTTTATAACATCTCCCGCCCTTGGGCTGGGCGAGAGATAGTGTCAGACTTTTACTGACTAAAAACCCACTCCTGTTCCTTCGTTGCCTTTCGTACCAGGGCCGAGTCTCCTTTCAGAATCAGACCCTTGGCCCCAGTAGGCTTTAACCCTGCTAGGCCCCTACAGTTGCTGACACCTCCTTGAGGCGCGCGTAGAACAGCACGCGCCGTCGACGACTTGGGCTCGGTCCGGACGGTTACCGGATGGTCGGACGGCGAGCTACCCATTGCTAGCCGTCCGCAAGCCCGCGCCTACGATGGCCGGAAATCGGGATCGGATTCCCGGCGGCGTTTGGGTCGTGAGGACCGTTGCCTCACGCGATCGGCCGCCTCCTTTGCTAGCATTACTGCTTCGCAGAAGGAGGCGACCGCCTGCCACTCTTCCTCGCTTCGGACCTGGCCCGGCCTGGCCCTGCCAAGGCCCGGCACGAGAGATCGCCGCCGCCGATCGCCCCCACGAGGACACTGCTTTGCTCTGCCCAAGCGTGGCACACCTCCACCGTGTGCTCCACCGTGTCCTCCGGGCGGTCCACACAATGGTGACACCCGGGCGTTTCTTCCGCACGAATCCGGTGCAGGAACCTCCCGAACTTACCATGTCCGATGAGGACCTGCGTCATGCGGAAGGTAAGGACGCCGTGTTGCCTTTGCAGCCACTCCTCAAAGAGGGGACTTACCGCCATAATTATGTCGTGCCCGGGGAGAAGGGTAAGTAGATTGATTTGTAATCAGACTTCATGTTTTTTAGAGTTCTGTACCTCAAAAGGAAAAACGGAACCCTTATAGGATCACTTTGTTTTCCGTATGTCTGTCTGTTTGTCAAGACCCTTTATCTCGGGAACGCGTGGAGGTATTGAATTGAAATTAAAACCATATAGTCAAGTCTGCGGTCCCTTGAAGCTGAAAAAATTAAATGTCTGAGTTAAAAATATACGGCCGTTTATGTCGCAAAAAACGTATATTTTGACACTGTTAAGGGAATCAAAATTCATAGGGTACTTTCCGTTGACCTAGAATCCTGAAATTTGTCATGAAGCAAGGTCTCATAGCACAAGCATAGGAAAAAATCTGAAAACTTTAAAGTAGTTACGTCACAAAAATAAACTTTTTTGCGATTCGGAAAAATCTTCGTAACTCAATTCGAGAATTGAACTGTTTTCATAGGTAAGTTGGCACGGAACCTTCAGTGCGCGAATCCGACTCGCACTTGTCCGGCTTTTTCAATATTATGATTTACATAACTTAATTCCGCCAAGCCCGTTCCATCATTAAGAACATCCTAGTTATTATTAATGTTTTGTGTTATGGTGGATATCGCACCATAGAAACAAAACGTTTTGAAACACATTCATTATGCGTACAGCAAGAGTGGAATTCCTGCCGGAGTCTGTGTTTATTGACAGCTGCAACCTAGGGATCTTTATGTCAAGAGTGAATAGGTAACCGTGCTCCATCGTAGACTTCATCGCCTACCATCGGATGAGCTAGAGATGAAGCGCAAGTATATCAAAATAATAAATATAATATATTTAGATATCTTAATATAATCGCCAGCAGCAAAAGTATTTCAGAGTGAAGAAAACACAGATACGAGATATATCGTCAACTTGGCTAGAAGATAATCGATGCGTTGTAAATCATGCATCGATTATCTTCTAGTTTAGGGGTTCCCAATCTTTATTTGACCGGTGGGGACCACTTCGGTTTCTTTTTTGCTAGCAGGCACCACAGAAGTCTAGAAAAAACTTAACTGTGCTAAGAAAAAAATCTTTATACAAAAAACTATTCAAGTATTCCAAAATTTAAATTATTTTGCATTATTAGATTTGATAATGTGACTTAATAATTCTATAATTAATTTTATTTTTATTTAATTTAAATTTAGACATTTTATATTTTAATTTGATCGGTATCTATGTAATGTTTATTTGTATTTGTTTACGTACATTTTGTTATTAACATAATTTTAAGTGCCTACTTTCTAACACAACATATGGATCTTGTATCTGAAGCAAGTAAAAAAATAATAAATTTAGTGTTTTTGTATCGATGAAACTTCATTTTTACTCTTTTCAGTTGTAGTACTTCTCAGCTAAACCGAAATTATGCAAATTCTTTAGTAAGGACTTACTAAAGAACTTGCATGCTATATTTTGCCCAAACACAGCTAGCATACATTCATTTACTACTAAGTTTCAGTGCGTTCCTTTGAGTTTTATCTTCAGATCAAGTAGGATAATAAGTAGGATAGTAAGTTTTCATCAGAACTATTCAAAACAAATTATTTATTTGTTTCTATCTTAGTTGGTTTACTATCTCAATTGAGATAGCTATGTATGTGTGAGTAAAGTTGCGTTGGTCTTCTTCATCTGTTCCCTCTATTATTCATGGATAACTTACTAAAACTGGTAGGAACCAATATGGAATTATATCCTTTCAAATCAAAAATAAACCACCAAATTTGTACATAATGGAAGGGGGTCTGAGTTTAACAAACATTAAAAATACAACCGAATTGAGAACCTCCTTTTTTTGAAGTCGGTTATATTTTTTAATTATTTTTTATTTATTTATATAAACCAGTGCTTGGTTGCGATCCCAACTGATGGCAAGCAGTGATGCAATCATTAATGGTGAGGCGCACTAGTTTATTATTATATGTATGTGTATATGTTATGACAAGTATATACTTACGAATTTTCCGCATTTAAGAATTTCCCTCACCTCTAATACCATTTCCTGAATACATAACCTACCTAGAGAAATAAGTGACGGGAAAAAAAAAACAAAAAATTAAATATTTATAAATCCGTTTTTATATTATATTATCTTAATTCATATTTGAGTTTATATTTAAACGTCGACGAACATTATTCAGTTTACTTGTACATATCGTTGCCCTAGTGCTTAAATAGCCAATCGATAAATTTTACCAAAATTGACTTTTTTATTTCAAAGTACAGCAACTATTTTTTAGGTTTTATTATTCTTAATTATTATTCAAATATAAAAAAAAAATACTACATATAAAGAAATACTACATGTTTTTAGTGTGTAGATTTTAATGAATTTCTGATAACATCCAGAAGTTTCTTAAAAAAAATGTATCCAGTAAAATTTTCTCACTGGTCGATTGGCCACGCCAAGTGAATTTTAATTTTAGTCTAAATAGCATGCCGATCGCGGCCTATTGCAAAGTCTGGTGTAAAATAAAGTGGTTCTCATAAGTTCTTTGCCAAGGTCACACCAATCAACCTGTCAAATTCCATCTTAAACGCTACCTCAACAAAAAATAACTTTGCAATAAAATGCACATCCAATTGATGTCCGTATTCCGTTCGAGATGAGCCATGGTGAGCTTTTATGACCTACTTTAACTGTTCTTCAATATTGTTGGTGGATTTCTCCCACCCACTGTATTGTTTACTATTTCGCTCCTTTTTATCTATTTATTTTGATAAGGTTAACTTTGCCAGAGACTGCGGTGATTAATTCATTAAGCCCCAAGCTAACGCCGGCGTTCGCTCGCCTATTGTCTTTCTAATTACGGTACTCAAAAGGTTGTTTTAAAAACAATGTTAACATCCCTTTAAATGCATTTTGAGGGTAGTTTTGAAAAACTAATACAATCTACACATTGTTCATTGTGCCAAGTTTCAAGTTTATTGACGACCAAGAAAGAAGAATCCTCCATACAATCTTTAAATTGTTTCCTCCTAAATTGTTCTTTTGGTTCTGAAAACAAATGATGTTAATCTTTATTATTTTACTTATTTGTGCTAACTTTCTAGTATATTAGCACACGGAATAAGATTTTGTATAAAATTCGCCCTTTTCAGCCCCTTATAGGTTGAATTTAAATCCTTTCTAAGTGCTTACCTACGTTATAAATAAAAGGAAGCCTTGTACAAATTTGTTTGTTCCTAGTCTCTGTAGTTTTGGCTGTGCATTGATATGTGCATTAGTAGCCATTCAGTTTCTCCTTTTATATTTAAAACAACGGATATTAGACGCGTCATTATGGCATACTGACAACACTTTTTTCCTTTTTTATCGCTTACATACTTACGTAACTCTGTCGCAAAGAGGAACTCAGTAAGGATGCGACGTAGACCGAGGAAGTTCTACACACCAAGTCACACTATAATTTATATTGTTATTGCCATCAATAAGCTTGCAAAAAAGATTGTATTGTTACGTAATGAGGAAGACGCCTGTTACCAGATTATGACACAAAACGAGGGTAATGTGTTATCTTTAGTAAGATCTTTACCGTATATTGATATTGAGTCTAACATTTGACCTCAAAGACTTATTTCATATATATCATGTCGACCAATGTTACCTCATAGTAACATATATTCCACATCTTTATCAAAAATATGTGAATGAAAATAAATAGGAATATTTTATTCATATAATGTAAAAGTAATCATTATTTTAATGATAATACAAGAGAATGGTCTCGACTTTGTTTATTTTTACAGAAGCAAACAAGGCTGTTCTTATAAAAGGTCTTGAATTTAAATAGCTGATTAATTAGTTTAACTTATTTTTAATAAAACTTAATTTAGGTTTATTTTAGAAATAATTAGTTGATAAGATAGTATCTGGTCTAAACATTTCATGAAACAGCAAATAATTAAGTTAAACATTTAATAAGATTTTAATGACCATTTTAACATCAAACGAAATGTATCACACGGAAACAAACCCAAAAGTAAGTCATGGCAAATATCCAAACGAACTTGCGAAACAATTGGCAACACAGTGCATCACGACTAAATAAAACAAGCATTTATATAACTGAGGTAACATGCATTTATTCACAAAACTTAAAAAACAATAAATTACTACTCTAACTATTTACCTACTCTATCGATATGTTTCACCATCCATAGGATACACCCAAACCGTTGAAGATGACACGGGAAACCTCGGAAGCAGGGGAATAGAGGACGGCTTTAGCATAACCGTTTTGATGACCACCAGTCACAGGAATGGGTAGATATTGCAGCCTGGCACCATTAGTGATATAAACCGGTTGAACACCAAAGGGTACTTGAGCATAAGGAGCAGCAGTTGGAATCATGGTTTTAGTTAGAACAAATTGTTGAGGGTTGGTTTCTATTTGTTGATATATAACTGGAACCGGAATTGGAGCTGGAGCATATTTAGGAGCTGGTAGAGGATGTGTCTGGACTGAATTGTATGCCTCTATGCTAACTTTTTGGGGGGCGACGGGGACAGAAACCGTTTGTAGTTGAACAGCAGGCTTGACGTTGTACGTAATCTTTGGAGCAGGAATGTATTGTGTAGGTAATGGAGATGCCTGAACCTGGTTCACTTGGTTAACTTGGTTCACCTTGTATGATGCCAGAGATGGCGATTGAGCTACATATTCTCCATGAGATTCAAGTATCGCAGTACTAGGTTGATAAAATGGTCTTGGGGTAGAAGGGCCAGAAATGGTGGAGTATGCTACATTAGGAGCACCGTACTGATTACCTTGGTTGGAAGGAGGTTGAACATTAACTGATCTTTGCGATTCAACTAATCTCTGTGCAGGAGAAACTGCATAGTACTGGCCTGATTGTGCTGCATTATTGGTGTACACTACAAACGGTCTAGTTATATAACCATTATTGTCACCCTGACCTGTTGCTTGAGACCCAACTGAAACAGTCTTTGCTGCAACTGGAACAGCAAAGTACGGCTTTATGGGTTCAACAGCAGGAGCGTATCTCTCAAGAATATTTTTATAATCTTGAGAAGATGGATCAGTAGCCACAGAAGCAGAGATGCTAACAATTGGTTGTTGCACGTTTGGTGATCCGTAAGGTTGCGCTGGAACACTGATAGCCTGCTTTGTTTGAGATATAGTATCCACAACCGCAGGACTCACTTGATATGACGGCGCTGAATTGGGAGCAGGCGCCACGTTTTGGTATGAATTCTGGGAAGGCAACGCGAGACGGTCTTGTTGTTGAGCAGCTCCTGAATTATTTGCTTTCTGTGTTCCAGAATGTACAGCGATACCGCTTACGTAGGTCCCAGCACACAGAAGAATAACGAACTGGAAGAAAAACATAAAATTAATACTTTTTAATGATCATTATCATAACTGATTATACAATTTTATAAACTAGAGTAAATAATCACCTCTCGAAACATGTTGGTTCCGATAGATTTGATGACAAAATAACATCGAGAACACGTGCATTCACTTTTATACCATCTTCGCAAAACTGGTATCTAGTCCTAGAAGAATCTTTATGCAATGCAAATGATAAAAGTTAGTCATTTAGAAAATGACCTTTCGAGCGTTGCATTAAGGTGTTTAGTAACGGCGTGTTTAAGTTTGTAGTGTTAGAGCATCAATGGAGGCTTCCCATATCAGATTTATACGTAACATTGACGTCATACGAATTCCTTAAAATATTAATTTGTGTGTGATAGTTGTGGAATATTATATTATTAATTAAAAAATCATTCTTTAAAAGAATATATTCGGCTGAAAAAAGTCAGATTCAAACGCATAATATTTTTTTTTTAATTAATTTATAATTGTCAATTATTAAGGATATCCTTCTGTATTTATTTAAAAAAAATAAAACACTGATTAGCAGGTTCATAAGACAAAATTGTCTATCTAGAAATTGAATTTAGAATCCTCTAATCTATATATATAAAAGGAGAAACTGACTGACTGACATATCAACACACAGCCAAAACTAATGGGACTAGGAGCGTGGAATTTTGCACAAGGCTTCCTTTTATGACGTAGGCGAGCATTAAGAGAGGATTTTCCAAAATTCCCACCCTAAGGAGATGAAACGGGGGTGCAAAGTTTGTATAGACAAACCTATTTTCACGCGGGCGAAGCCGCTGGCAGAAGCTAGTCAGTATATATAAACTAAGCTTATTATGGTTAGTGAGTTCTATAAATAAGGATATTAGTTGCCAATAAGACCGAATTTATAATTATACATTTTAGACTGCGGCCTCAAGTATTGCGATTTTTAAATATTCCACAATTTAAATTGCGGTTTTGTTTTTTCATATCCCCCCTATGTATATCCAAATTCAGCACAAATATTAACATAGTCAAATTATATTAAGTTACCTTTCGCAGATTCGGTTCACTGCACCAAATTTTTACACATTTACATGACTATTATTCTTTTTTTTTTCTTTGTCACTGGCTGACAGGTCAAATAGACATTCCCTAGTTTCGGTGCGTCTCACGCAGCTTATAATAAGTACCTATTTATTCTTTATGTTTCTAACACTAGTTCTAATTTTAAATTGTTACTTATACATTATGGCAGGTTCCAAATTAAACGTTTTTATTATTATTATTAAATTTACTCATATGGGTTCTCGAAAGACAAATGTTTTGTTCCGTAAAAAATAAGAAGATTGTAAGTATTCGTATCGTGAAAATTGATGAATATAATTATATAATAATGTCAGCTAGCCAATGATAGCAGAGAGACAACATAGCAGATACATAAAAAAACCGGGCTATGCGACTCGGACTCGCGCAGTTAGGGTTCCTTACAAACTTACCTATGAAAACAGTTCAATTCCCGAATTGAGTTAGGAATGTTTTTCCGAAACGCAAAAAAGATTTTTTGTGATTTAACTACAAATTTACAGTTTTCAGATTTTTTTCTATACTTATGCTATGAGACCTTTTTTCATGTAAAAGGAGATTGGACAAGTTACTATGACACTTGGTTGCGGAACTTTTCACACAGTATAGTAGTGAAAATTAGATACAAAAAAGGGGTAGTGTCATGCTTTAAAACAGGGTTAAATTCGAAATAATTTATTATGGGTTTAAAAAAAAAAAACAAATAAGTTGAGTATTGAGGTTATGTTACATCTCAAAACAATTTGTTTTGAATCCCTGCCTCCGAGCTATGAAGTCAGTTGACTCTCTGATTTCGCGGCTAGGCAGTGGGTGTGCTAATAAAAAGAACAATTACACAGCACGCCATATTGTTTTAAGTCTAGATCAAATCACCATGGACGTAAAAAAGTTCTAACAATTCACTTCACAGTGACACACAAAAAGAGTCAACTCGCTCGATGTAGTACATGAACGTAAAAGAATCCTAAAACTCAACTCGACACGAATTATATTTGTTAGCAAAGAAAAACCTAAAAACAATATTTTCTGCTTGCCGACAGTTAACACGGTAAACAATATTTTGTTTGACATTTCATCAAATAGTGTTGTGACACATCAATCGACTAAGTTGTTATAACATTTTCGATTATATCTTAATTGTTTTATTTTTTCCCAGAAATAGCTCTTTAACGAAAGAAATATTAACACAAAATGAAAAATAATAATGACAACTCTCAATATTTTATTAGTTGGGAATGTAGATTGTTTTGTTTGCCCAAGATTTACGTTAATATTTAATCGATCGATTATAACTAAGAAAGGAGTCGCTTCACTATAATGGAAGAAATAACGTATTTATTGTATTAAATACTAATTAAAATGAAAACAGAAAAACCACAAATGATTTCAATGAAATTAAGTAAAAAATCAATTAAATGTAATGTGTAAATAGTTATGAATTATACAATACTCAAATGGCCATACGCATCAAAAAGTGAATCTATAAGTGCCCAATGTCCTTTCAGGATTCTAGGTCAACGGGAATAAGAAAAAATCCCTTTGAATTTTGATTACCTTGAGTGTCGAAATATATTTTTTTATGACATAAACGGCCGTAACTTTTTTTTAGTTTACTCAGAACTTTGATTTTTTAACAGCTTCAAGGACTTTAGGCCTGAGTATAGGGTTTTAATTTCAACTCGATACCTTTACCCGTTCCCGAGATAAAGTTCTATTTTTTTTTCTTTTTGAAGAACGGAACCCTAAAAACATAAGATTAAAAAAATAAAAGCACAAAATTATTTATACACCACTAGTTTTTAATTAGTACAAGTACTTAAAGGGCTTATTAGAAAAGATCTTGTGTTTATATAAGTAAATAAATAGTATTCATAAACTGCAAAGTTAAGTCCCGAAATGTCACTCAATTTATGGAAATATTGTAAATAGCCTGTGCTATTGATTATGAATGAAAACCAATGGAAAAACACTGCGCGTAGTATTTTCTAGTAGCAATTGTTTTGAATAATTGATTCAATTATGAATTTACCAATTATAATAATTTTTCGAGGACAATTTTGGGATTTCGTTTTTTTTACTTTTGACTCCATAAATATGATCAGTAACGGGTACAGATAGAGCTTAATTTATTTGTACTAATTAAAAAATAGTAAAAAAAAAATTATAGTTAGTAGTTTATTTTAAATATAATATATACTTATATCCTTTATTTGTATATTACTTTCTGTATCACCAGGTTGACTGCTAGAAAGAGCATAAAGCAGTAACTACTAATCTGTGCTTTAAATATTAAATAAATATATAAATTATAAATATATAAATCAAATTTAATGCATTTATAAAATTAAGTAAGACGGCTTATTTTAAAGGTTGATAGTTTACGCAACTCCAAACCGTTTAGATATTCAGACGTCTATCGTTGACTTGATAATTTAGTTTTTGACTAGCTCGCTCTCTAATTTATATGATTTACATAAAATATGTGTCGCAAAATAATATGAGTATGAAGTGGCAGCTAACGACCATGTTGTTTTTTATATATCCTTTATTGGTTCTATGAAATGCGTACGAGTGCCGAAACCAACTCGCAGAGGCCGCTATGCACTTTTTATGAAATGAGGTACCAAACTACGATTTATCTCTGTACGCGCTGTGCAAGTGCACCCATTTTTTTTTGTTGCCTGTGTGTTAAATCCTCATGGATGTCCTTCGCCTGGAGCAGACGAAGGGGTCTGTCAGACTCTTACTGACTAAAAACCACCTCGGTGTTCCCTCCCACACTTGAACCGGGGATTGTGGGAGCTGATGCGCCATCCATGATCCCCGGCTTGTGCTGGCCCGCCTACGCAGGCCACCTCAAGCCCGCGGGGAGTGTGAGGTTTTCTCCCCCCGCGACGTCCAATAGGGGCGCGCGTGAAACACTACGCGCCGCCGCCTCGGGTCTTGCTGGATGGGGGACGGCAGACGACCCCGAGTCCACCGTCCCTCCGGACCTCTTTATGGGGGCTGGAAGAGGGCGTTGTCTGCCCTCCGCCGACACCCGGTTCACCTGCTGCGGCATGGAAGAGTGGCCACGGCCTCCCTCTCCCTATCCGCAGCCTCCTTCTGCGAAATTATGGCTTCACAGAAGGAGATCACCGCATCCCACGACTCGATACCCCCGACCATCGAACGAACGACGGCCGGCAGCGACAGGTCGGGGCCCACTTCAGATACAAGGACACGGCGCTGCTCCTCCCATGCGGCACACTCTGCCAGTGTGTGTTGCGCCGTGTCCTCGCGACAGTCGGTGCAGTGATGGCACCGAGCGTCCGGCTCCCTGTTTATGCGACACAAGTACTTCCCGAAGCAGCCATGCCCCGAGAGCATCTGCGTCGCCCTAAATGACAGGGAGCCGTGGTGCAAGTGCACCCAAGGCCAACCCCTCGTTGGTGGGAAACTATTGCGACATATAGAAAATTTACCAATAGTTTTGGGAGGCTAAAATGAACTGGTTACCGAGAACTATTTAAAGACTATGGTTCCTGTTTGAATATTCTGTTCCTGTTTGTATTATCAAAGTACATTGTTCAAGCAATATTATAAATTATTACTACTAGTAATTTACATTTATTCATTATTCTTAATTATTTAATATATTTTTAAAAACATTTAAATATAATATATATAATAAAAAACTTCTTACAAAAAAAAAATAACCAACTTCACTAAAAGGATCAAAATAACTTTAATTTCGGAAGTCGGTGTTTCTCGGTATTTTTTGTTTCTTATTTAACACCGACTTCCGAAATTAAAGTTATTTTGATTCTTTAGTGCTTTTTTTAGTGAAGTTGGTTATGTCTTTTTTAAAACGTTTTTTTATTTCTCACTTTTTCAATTCCAATTAATCCAAACACTGATAGAATACATTGTTTTATTATGAAGTTCACGTGTTTCCCTTCCACCGTCCGGCTCCATCATCAGATCAGTTCGATAATACCTTTTAGCCAAAGTGCATTCCATGACAATTCTAATCCCACCAAAAACATTCTGTAAAAAACTAGCCAAGTCTCGATGGAGCTGCTTGTTTATCTCTGAAAAGTAAAGTAAGTTTGTAAGTAGAAATCTAGACAAAGCGTGCCAAGTCTAAGGTTCCTTACTGCGATTTCTCTATTATAATGTTATGTTAATGTTGTGTGACTTGGCCGTTGTACCCTTGTGTATAAGGGTACAAAACCAGACTTGGTTAGTTTTTTACAGAATGTTTTTGGTGGGATTTCACTTCTTTTTGTATATTGATTTTTGCAATGACTGTCGATTTTTTTATGTACCAATAGTGGAAGGGGGCATTACCATATCTCTAATACAGCAGAGACCAGCTGAGGGTTCTTCATCAGATACTTCTGACCTTTTTTACACCAAATGAAGCGGCCTACCAAGTTGAATATCTTTTGTAAAGGCGGTATGTCGATCTCTAATAGTTTAGTTGGGCTCTTGTGTTTTCTAATCAGGGTCACCAGGTACTCCAGATCTTCGATTATCCTAGTTTTTATAGTTTTCCCTTTATGTGACCATTAAACCCTAACTCTGTACCAAATTTCAGCTCTCTGAGTTTATGGTAAGTACTAGTTCTATTCTGATGATCATGAGTGAGTGAATGAGTGAGTGTCATAAATGCGAAACTTTGCTTTTGCTTAACTTCGGAACTAAATGACCTACAGACTTGAAATTTTAGATTTTAAGCATGTGATTATAGTTTACTGGATGACGAAAATTTCTGCGTTCTGGTCTTATCCAGAGGTTCTCAAATAGGGGCCTGAAAATGCGGCGAAATGGTTCCAGTAAAGGAAGGTACGGCAGTGTTTGCTTCGCGCTCGGCTTGGCGGTGCACTGCCGTGCCCTCCGATAAGCCCAAACACGGCTAGGGTACATTGATTAATTACGGAGTTCCGGTTCCTATCTTCCGGCTCCATCATCATCATCAGGTCACTTCGATGATACCATTTTCAACATAACTATTCAGAACCATTTATTTAAGTGTATTATCATAGTCGCGTAACTATCTTCATTGTAACATCTAAGTGAGTATGAAGTTCCGTTGGCCATTTCTGGTCTTCTTCAACAGTCCCACTCCATCAAATGTTACTTTTTGACTGTAAATGCTTAAGTTCTCGATGAAAATACCAAAATCACTATATGGTTTCTATAATATTTGAGGAGTTCCCTCGATTCCTCATGGATCCCATCATGAGAACTGGATTTTGAAAAAAATAGGACCAATCTGGAAGCATATCTTTTAAGAGGAAAAAGAAAATTTTGCAAATCGGTCCATAAACGACGGAGTTTTGAGGTAACAAACATAAAAAAATACAATTAAATTGATAACCTCCTCCTTGTTTTGAAGTCGGTCAAAAATAGTGTTGATATCGAAAACAAAGTCCAACCTACCGGCGGGCGATTAGGACTTCAGAGAAACGAAGCTTCTACTGCTTTCTGAGACCAGCCCTTGAACCAACTGTTTTAACGAGGGTCCTCTAAGATGTTGGTCGAGGCTCATGACTACGGTGCAAAAATCGCTGAGTCTACATCCCACATGTCGACAACCTCGCGAGCCAGGTCAAGATACCTGCTACCTACTACTAGATATTGTTACCACCTTTATTTTTTTTTTTTTTTAATGTAACTTCAAAAAAAGTTTTCTGCATTTGATATTATAAAGGCGAAAGTATGTGTGTCAGTATAATTGTAGTGTTTTTAAGTTAAATCCTTCACGTTCAAATGGTTGAACTGATGTGGATAAAATTTGGTACATGGAGGTGCCCTCCTCCTCCTCCTCCTCATGTTCAGGAATAACACATAGGATCCTTTTTATTTCGAGAGTATGTTCCCTTACTTTCGTACTTACTTAGAAGCTAGTTTTTTAAAATATAAGTAAAATATTATTATGAATACCTTATAAAGTATATTAATGCTGTCCATGTTTACAATATGCAAAGTTGCAAAATTATTAAATATCAACTTATTATTTTAAACATTTCTCAATAAAATTAAGAACGAAACTTTTGGATTTCGCTATGCAAAAAATAACTACCTAGATAAACTTATAATGAAATATATGAATATCATTATTAATGTAGTTTCCTATAAATTAAATAGTAACTACAGGTGTTTAAAGGCCAAATGATAGAGGAACTGTTCATGCTGACTAATCGGGGCACGAGTTCCTTTATGTGAAGCGGATACCGATCAGGAAAAGGCAAGAACAAAGATACATAGGTAGCCTTTATGTACATACCTAGTCAATATTTAAACAGGCTCATTTGATATCAAATTAAAAGGTCATATATAATAATAGAAATACAATTTAGGTATTCAATTAAAGAACTTTTTGTAAGGATCAAAAATTAAATAAAAAAATAAGTTATGGCGAGTCGTTTATTGTTTTAATTGGTCTATTTACATAAACAATTTGATTCAGTTTACCAACCGTAGTTAGCGCCGTGACCGCTGTATGCGATAGCGGGACCAGCGGAGTACGCTACGGACTTGAGGACGGGAGCGGCGGCGTAGGTCTTAGCGACCAGGGGAGCGGAGTACGCGGCGTAGGCGGGAGCGGCATAGGCAGCGTACTGACCACCGTGAGCGGTCTGGGTGGAGTAGGAGGACACGGAGGAGACGGCGGGAGTGACAGTCTTAGTCACAACAGCGGGAGAGGAGTACGCGGCAACCGCGGGAGCGGCATATGCGGCATAGGCAGCGGGCGCGGCATACGCACCGTACGCAGCGGGCGCGGCATACGCACCATAAGTAGCGGGAGCGGTGTAGGTGGCGACGGGAGAGCCGTGAGCGGTCTGGGTGGAGTAGGAGGAGATGGAGCTCACAGCGGGGGAGATGGTTTTAGTCACGACGGCGGGGGCAGCAGCGTAGGTGGCGACGGGTGCAGCATACGCGGCAACGGCGGGTGCGGCGTAGGCCTTAGCGAGGACGGGGGCAGCGGCATACGCGGCGTATTGACCACCGTGCGCGGTGTGGGTGGAGTAAGAAGACACGGAGGAGACAGCGGGGCTGATGGTCTTGGTCACCACAGCGGGGGCGGCGATGGCGTGCGCGCTGTAACCCAGGGCACCGGCCTCATAGAGACCACTGGCACGGGCCACTCCCACGGCGCAAAGGGCGATGATCAACTGAAACGACATCATTAGATTATTACTAAGAACTTACCGCACAACTTAAAGTTAATAATCTACTTCCTGGTTTTAAAACCATATAATTAAATGAGCAAAAAGTAGAATTTGCAAAGGTTTTTAACGTTAAATGTTATCCTTTAAATCAAATCAAATAATTTTCTTATAGTTTGTATTGTTTCAACACAAGTTTTATCGATAAATTTTAAGGTAATTAATAAATCCTTTGAGTACCTTGGCGTACATGTTTGTTCTGTTAGTGCTGGTAACTGAATAATTTTGACAGGAGGTGCTCTGGTTTTTATACGACTAGATCGCTATACATTGTCCAATTCACTTTCATTGTCAAGGTGATCCGGCGTACTTACTGCAGTAAGTTAGCCTACGCCTGTGACTCAGAGATAGCCTTTCGATTTCATTTGTTCCGTACTTACAGAAGCACAGGGCGGTTACAGCCTTGGGCAAAGCTTATTCGTCCTCGTCTAGAATATATCGCAACTAGTATTAACTGATCTATTTTTCGATATACATAAAGGTCAGAATAAAGTACTCGGTGTCTGTAATATATGCGTAGAAAATAGTGTCCTCGTTTTAGCAAGTGTTTATTTATTTGAAGCTTAATTAATTCCCTTGTAAATAAATTGTGCCGATGTGGCTGTATTTCTTGGAGAAAAGGATAAATTTATTCTTAGAAAATGGTGAAAGGTAAGTTCAGAGTACCTGCCTAAAGCTTTTGTATCGTTGTAGACAAAAATATGATGATCATTATTTTCACACATTTTTGTTCAAGATTAATAGTCATATTTTTATTAATATAAGAATTAAAGATAGCGTCAAACTGGCATTCTTTGTGCGTGGATACTCGATCGGAGCATTTTCAACTAGAAGTTCTTCGTCATACATTTGATGAAGTGGAACTGATGAAGAAGACCAGCAATGGCCAATGGAACTTCATACTCACATAGATATCACAATGAAGATAGTTTAGCGACTATGACAATACAAATAAATAAATGGTGTTGTTGAAAATGGTATCATCGAAGTGACCTGATGATGATGGTGTCAGAAGATAGGCACCGGAACTCTATAATTAATCAATGTATCCTAGACGTGAATGGGCTTATTATAATTGTCATATAATGCACTTTGGCTATAAGGTGTCTACTATCGAAATGATCAGAATAAAACAGTTTATCCTAGCAGTGTTTGGGTTAATTTGAATCGTCATGAGAAATAGGCACTCTGATCATAAGAGTATCGCAACTAAAAAGTGCGAAATAAAAAACCTTTTCACAAAAAAAGCCGACTTCACTAAAAAAACACTAAAGAATCAACATACCAACATAGTCGATGTTAAATAAGAAACAAAAAATACCGAGAAACACTGACTTCCAAAATTAAAATTATTCCCAAAATTAATCAACGCAAAGGGGCAACTGAAGGACATAGGTATAGTTTTAGACAGTAAAAGGCTAGGCGCCTTATAGCAGGAGAAGCCATTAGATGATCTGTCTACCTACCATCCCATGCTTCAACAATCCAAGTTAATAAAATTTCTGCAATAACAGAAACCCGGATCCTATAAACCAGAGGAATCGATACTGCAAAAACCAAATGAAACAAAAATTGACAAAAAACATCAACAATTGCTTAGTCACACATTCTTTAACTTAAATCTAAATACTAGATATTCATCGGTAACTGATATTTCTTTCTGTAGGACCATACCGGAACTAAGTGTGACAATAAATTCTTGTAAATTGAAATTGGCGAAACACAATCATGTAGACGTATCAAGGACATGTTCGGATCGTATTTCCTTAACCATGTAATTAATAAAGTATGGTATGTATATCGATTTCAACGTGTAGATGTAAAAGAGCCGGACTTTTGAAGTTGGCGATGTAATACTCTCGTGCCTCAGAAAATACGTTAAAAATACGTTCAGCACGTGTTGCAGACTCTCCGGTCGTACGTGTCGAATTACCGTCTCATCGAACTATATCTATGCAAGTCAGGAATGAAAAAGTGCAACTGTATTTGTATATATATCATGTCGATGGTTAGTCTCCATTGTCACATTATCCGCCATAATCGAACTTCAATCAGGAGGTCTATTTATTTCGATGTTAAAACCCGACATTGATTGATCTAGTCGAATAAACATACTGGGCTTCTATCCTGCTACAAATACTGCTGTCATTTTTAGTCTACACGGACGAATTAAATTAGCAAGCAAAACTCTGCAATATGATGGTTGTGATATCTGATAATTTATTTATTTAAATGTCATGTATAAAAAGTGGTACATGTATAAACGGTGAACTTAATGCAACAAGGCATTCTCGGCAAGTTAACCTTTGGGTTAAAGAGACTACTAATGACGACAAAACAAAAATGAAAACTCCTGTTTCAAGAAGGACTATACCTCATCAATCTGTAGCTGTAGACTAGTTGCTGTTACAGGTACTAATGCTACCCATGACTATGGAATACAATTGCTGTAGGATGGTGCGGGTGACAGCTGTCAGATTCATACATTGTAACCTATCC
Source organism: Mythimna pallens (assembly GCA_961205895.1). Lineage (NCBI taxonomy): Eukaryota > Metazoa > Arthropoda > Insecta > Lepidoptera > Noctuidae > Mythimna > Mythimna pallens. The sequence goes on from OY540834.1 coordinate 16,284,560, forward strand.
TTTTCTCTCATCTTAAGGATGCATATTTTCGTCCTGCTGTCATCCTACCCATGCCATGTAAAAAGACCTTAACTTCATCATTTCAGCCGATAGACGTCCACTGCTGGACATAGGCCTTCTCTTTTGATGCTATGCCATGTATTCCATGTTTGGTGGTTTGATAGTGATCATTGATGCACAAGCTTCTGACGTTTTATAAGTGCCCATGTAGGCCTATGTGAAATATTTTTTTTTTACTTTGACTTTGATGCTGGAATGTGACAGAAATATGATGAGGTCCGTCCACCGTGTTAGAAGAACGCCCACTTGATCTCTTACACTCAACTTTCTCAACTCAACTCAATTCATACTCTATAGAGCTATTCTAAGGCACTGTCTTATAAAACAACAGCGAAGCTATATATTAACATCACTGTAGAAGAACATAAAAGACATAAGCATACTCCGAGAACACCTTCCAGCCACAGCAAACGTCTAAAATCTGCTAATTTTTTACATTGAAGTCGGTTGTACTTTTTTGTATTTTTTTTTAAATTTTTATGTTAGTGGGGTGTCCAACAGTGAACATGAAAAAAAGATCAGATGTTAAACATAATGAGGATTTTTTTTTACTAGAGGATAGATCATTTATCTGTCTTTAATTTTGTATATAAATACTTAAATAAACAAACTTAACAGGATAGGATATATTTAAGTTTTTAAAGATGGGAAATAGCTCACTGAGTCCACCACGTGAGATATTTTGAACCGGGGGCTAGGTCAATATGTACACAGTGAACCATCCTATTTATTTTACAGTAAATTATGACTATTTATGCCACAAAACTAAAGGTAAAGCAAATAAAACTTCTTGTATGTGTTACGAAGGAATCAACTTTATTAATCGTAAATGTTTTCAACAATAGTTCATTGTGTACTACACTTACCATTCTACATTTAGGGTTTTGTTAAAAAACAAACGAAAAGAGTTACCATATTAACTTCAGTTTCATATGATACCCCAGTAAAAACTATAATAAGTATAATTAATGTCCACAATCAAAACGGTGAAGGAAAACATCGTAAGGAAACCGGCATGTCCTAGAACCAAAAATTCGAAGACATGTGACATCCACCAACCCGTACTGGGCCCGCGTGGTGGATTACGGCCCATTCCCTCTCCTAGAGAGGAGGCCTGAGTCCCAACAGTGGGAACGTTAAAAGGCCGACTATGCTATGCTATGCTAATGTCCCACAGAAAAAATACATATCACAGAAGTAAGAACAAAAGATAAATTACGTTTTATTTTGTTTTTTCGCCGAAAATCATAATTTGCTCCGCCACACTGGCGTCTTTGGCGCTAGCTAGTTTGCGACTGGGGAGCGGGTGGTGTGGTAAAATTCGAGTACTTTCGTGTCCAAGACACGAATTGACAATGTCACGTTAATAAGTAAAAGGGGAGGCTCAATGTACCGCTGGTTCACTGTTGGACATCTCACCAAACTCCTCAGCTAAGCCTAAATAGAATGCAAATTATATAGTAATAGCCACAGTGCATCTTATTACAATTCCAATAAGCTGCGAAACTAGGCCAGGATACATTGTTTTATTAGGTGTAGATAGAGAGCACCTTGCTACCAACCAAGTCTGCCTTGATTGATATCAATTACTCAGTCTGTTGCTATGATTTTAAGTCAACACGGACTTTATGGCGCATATTTTGACGGTCGTATGGGAATCAAAACTTGCTGATACAGGGGTACAGACATCCTTGCTTAGCTTGTGCAGTCCAAGCTGTAGCTGATGTAATTTGCCCATGGTCATGGGCTGTAGTTCCATCTGGACCAAATAAGTTGTTATAATATTGAGTATTCGCATGATAACACAAATTCACATAAAAATAAGAACGAACTCACATCTTCGATACCTATAGGACCTATCTACCGATCATAAGCTTTATATATGAACGGAAAATTCATTTCCAAGTGGAATATTTATAGGAATATATGAATATAAGGTCTGAAGCAGCATCATATGAAATTTTGTATAACCCACCATATAATAAGAAGCGAGTTTTTTTGAGGGTAGGTACTTCAATTCTTGATGAAAAGCGTCTCGGTAAATTCTAATAAAAAACTTGACGAATTGACATCTCAATAGAATAATGAATTTCATCGTACACAGTGGTTTTGAACAGACTTCAAAAAAAAAAGTAGGAGGTTCACAATTCGGTTGTATTTCTTTTTTATATAGATATTTTACCTCATAACTTTGTCATTTATGAACATGATTTTTTTTTCGTCGCATTATTGTCTAAATTGATGGAATAATGTAACGGATTAGAAAACTGTTTAAAATATTTATTACATATGTGCAAAATATTACAGAGCACATTAAATCAACAATAACCGGTAGATGTGAGGGGGTGGGCACCATATGCCGTACCGGATATCTATGTGCCGTACGTTCCATGTCAGAATTTTATGGGCGCGTTCATAACAAAAAATCCCGTTCTGATCATCAGAGAGGATCAATGAAGAAGCAAACTAATATTTTATAAACACACTGGAGGTCGCGAAGGACGTCGTCATGCCCGAAAACTGGCTTATGTCCAGAAAAAAAAAATTGTAAAGCCGATTGCCGCTACCAGGTTCAACATTATATTCAAACCATCCAGGGACTCGCCACCATCCAGGCTGCTTGTTGGGCCTATTTCGTAATAAAGCGAGCTTTGCAATAGTCCTGGACCTATAAGAACTTACCATGATGTGTTAGAATGTCAATCGGTCGAAAAGAAAGAGTGATGGTGGTATACACCATTTTAGTTTTCAGGTTGTAGCTATCGGGAAACACAGACTCCGGCAGGGAATTCCACTCCTTAGCTGTACGCACAAGGTTCGATTGGTACGGTGTCCACCATGTACCTACTGGTGGCGAATCGCCATACGCCTGGTGGTCCGATGATGGAACGGGCTTGGTTATGCAATTCCGACGCACACACCCCGAAATGCAACCGGTAGTAAACCGACAGGCTAGCAACTCAGCGTCGATGCTCAAGACTATGAAACCTTGGCTCTTTACTGACGTGAATCATAGAAATGAAAATGTAGTTTATGACAGTACGGGATGGCAATCTGAAATCGATTAATCGATTTTATAGGTCAAGAAAATTGATTTTTAAATCGATCATAAACAAAGGATAATTTCTGTGAATCGGTCTCAGAAACTTGAAATCGAGATTCGATTTTATTCTTTCGGTATGCAAACCATTCTTGAAAATGTCCAAAGCACTTATTATCCTCAAATAAAGCCAATTACTCAGCAGTCATTAAAATCATGTGCACGACATTGAAGGATCTTCTAAACTTTTTAGAACTTTTCTTTTTTAGGCTCGATTTATTGCTGAATCGATTCTTTAGACTTCGATTCAAAAATCGATATTCTTTATAAAGAAACACCATCACTACTAAACCTTTCGAATACCGCAATACAAAGGCAATAAGAGAGCGAACGCCGGCGTTTGCTTGGGATTTAATGAATTAAGAGTCTATACACCAAAAACAAAGAAACTGTGCTGTTCAGGTGTCCACCCCAAGGGCGCCGACTCTGTGGATGCTCGGAGGCTCGAGCTCGAGAAATAAACAGTGGATGCCGAGCACCCCTGAAAATAGACATCAAGAAACAGATCAGTAATCTCTTTTAGGGATGGGCGTTTTTTCATTACCCGACGACCTGTTTAGCGCAGTGGTTTATAATATTAATATTCACGCAACTATCACACAACGCCGTCTAGTCTCAAGCTAAGCAGAGCTTGTGTTATGATTACTAGACAACTGATAAACATACTTAAATATTTCTAAATACATACATATTATAGATAAATTACACCCAGACACAGAACAAATGATTGTGCTCATCACACAAACATTTGTCCTAGGTGAGAATCGAACCCACGACCTCCGGCATGTCAGGGCCACTAACCACTAGACCAACAGGCCAGTCATAGCCAATTATAGCGCCGGTTGAGACGCAAGGGTCGCGGCTTCGATTCCGGCACCAACACAAATGTTTGTTAATGGAACAGATATTTGTGTTGGGTTTGGGTGTTTGTGGTACCTTCGTTGTTCCGCAGTATGTAAGAAGGACATTTATTTATTTGTCGGTCGATCTTTGTGCTTTTCTCTTCTCACACTTCGCCACTTTGTCGAGTCATCAAATGAGTATGAGCACCCATGAGGTTTTCTAAAAGCCGGCGCCCCCGGTCCACCCTTTCATCACCATCATCATCCTAAGTACATAGATAGCTACTTATCTGCAATATGCTATCCTGTTCAGCAAACCTCCTCATCTACGCAAATACCGCCCTGTCAAGGACTATCACGTTCGTCGGTTCGTCGCCAAAGATTTGACGAAGCTGGTATTTGTCGCAGTGAAAGAAGCCACTGCGAGGCAAACCGGATCACTTTGAGTTCCTACTGCCGATACCCTTTCGGTACTGTTATTAAAATTAATCACGAAGGCCGGAATAAACTGCCGGACATGTGACGTAAACACTGCGGTTATTGGGTTTATTTACTCACTGGAATATAGACCGCTTATTTAGTTCGCTTTAGGCATCTAAACTTCTACATGGGTACCTACTTAGGTATTAATAACTAGGTACAATAGAAAAGCCACACCTAGCTTTTTTAAAATTGGGATATCAACAAATACTTCTCCCGCTCTGGATGGAACGAGAGGGAGTATCAGATTTTTAAGAGTAGCAGTTTTGCGTTCTAGAGCCACGGACACTTCTTTCATACTTTCCCGCAGCCCAGTTACAAACGGCTAGAACAACGATTTGACTGACTAAAAATGGAAAATAGGTAAAACCAATCTATTAGGTTCCTATATAATTGGACTGGATACACCCTGGATCTGACGAAAGTCAGAACTAAACGCCTGACAACCAATAGCGAGTTTATTAACATAGGTACCCGAAGGTTTTGACGAAAATGTCAATTTCTACTAAAACTGCAAAGAAAATATGTTCGTTTTTGTCATCCGACATTATGTAGAATCAAACAGGCGCAATCTCGGGAAAATGGAGCTGAGAATTCTAATGTAGTGTTGACTACCTTTGCAAAGCTTGGCGAAAAGGCTGACTCGACACATTTGCTGCCAAATACTGCAAAAACATTAGGATTTGTGACATCTGCATTCAATGGAACTCCAACTAAAGACTTGCTAAACTTGATACTGGTTAAATGCACAAACCGTGCGAAGCTAGAACAAAAAAACTGGGCAAGTGCGAGTAGGACTCGCGCACTGAGGGTTCCGTACAAACTTACCTATGAAAGCAGTTCAATTTCCGAATTAAGTTACTTAGATCATCTTTCCGAATCGCAAAAAAGTTTATTTTTGTGACGTAACTACTTTAAAGTTTTCAGATTTTTTCCTATGCTTGTGCTATGAGACCTTGCTTCATGACAAATTTCAGGATTCTAGGTCAACGGAAAGTACCCTATGAATTTTGATTCCCTTAACAGTGTCAAAATATACGTTTTTTGCGACATAAACGGCCGTATATTTTTAACTCAGACGTTTAATTTTTTCAGCTTCAAGGGACCGCAGACTTGACTATATGGTTTTAATTTCAACTCGATATCTCTACACGTTCCCGAGATAAAGGGTCTTGTCAGACAGATAGATATACATACAGACAGACGGACAACAAAGTGATCCTACAAGGGTTCCATTTTTTCCTTTTGATTTTCCTTTTTGTACGGAATCCTAAAAATGGGGGGTTTTGAAGGTAAAAAATACCCTAGGTACGACCTATTTTCAGACGTACCAAATATACACAAAAATATTCATAAAAATCGGTCAAGCTGTTTCGGTGGAATTTGTTAACAAACACTGACACGATTTTTCTATATCAGAACTAGCTGATACGACATACGACAAACTTTATGCCGTATAAAAAAATTCATAAAAAATCGGTCAAGCCGTTTCGGAGGAGTTTGATAAAAAACACTGTGACACGAGATTTTTGTATATTAGATTGCCAGCGGCTTCGCCCACGTGAAGGTAGGTTTCCCCATACAAACTTTGGACCCCCATTTCATTACCTTTAGGGATAAATTTTGAAAAATCCTTTCTTAGTGCTCGTCTATGTTATAAAAGGAAACCTTGTGCAATTTCACGCTCCTAGTCTCAGTAGTTTCGGCTTTGCGTTGATATGTCAGTCAGTTTCTCCTTTTATATAAACATACTATATAAATAGATAAACGCGGATGATAAAGACAGCAAACCTGTGACTGATTGTCAAAGATACAGGTAGGTACATACAGTAAGTACCTACTCTTTTTGATAATCCACCGCTCTATTATTGAACTACTAATAGATAAGTAAATATAATACGACGTTTTTTGCGATTGTAGGTCATGCTATATTTATATCAAATGAACTCTACAAAATGCAATGTCATGCGACACGATTACCTATTTTACACAAAACCCGTGTAATTTAAGTTACGTGAATTATAATTATTATTTTTATCATATAACTTACATCACATTGTTAAATTTATTGAAATTTGTAAGTAGAAACTGACTGACTGACATATCAACGTACAGCTGAAACTGCACTTGGAGTGTGAAATTTTGTACAGTCAGGGGTCAAAAGTGCTGTTGCACTCTACCAATGCTAAAATGTCTAAAATGTCTTTTTATAAGGGGATCAATATTTCATGACTGATTTAATTCGTAGAATAAAATCTAAAGTATTGAATAAACTAGTTCTGAACCATTCAATTTCTACTACAAAGAAATTTCACACAATTTAACATTTGTAAAGTGCGTCTGCACTTTTGACCCCTGACTGTACAAGGTTTTCTTTTATGACGTTGGCAAGCACTAAGAGAGGATTTTCCAGAATTTCTCTAAGGAGATGATACGGGGATTCAAAGTACGGAAGGAGAAATCTACTTTCACGCTAGTGAAGCCGTTAGCAGAAGCTAGTTCAATTACATTGAGAACAAGTACACATAATCTATTTCACTAAGGCCGTTTGGTTCCTCTAGTTTTAAGAGCGTCCTTTTCGAGGTACATTTTCATCCAACCGCTCTTACGTGATTATGATGTTGTTACACATCTTTCTCGAGATATTTTTGATACACAGCTATCTTGTAGATATTATCTAGGCCTCTATAGAAATCAAAACGTAAATTTGTGTAAAAATAATCTAGTGAAGACCTCTGCTACTCTGCTAATTTACGTGTACTCTGGCCCTCCATAGTACTGTACCAATACTGGTACCAATGTATTTATATATTAAAAATATAAAAAAGTACATCAATAGAAGCCTTCCTGAAGCACTTCCTGGAACAAGTTTTGTGAAATAATCGAGTGTCGAGGAAAATATCGAGTTTCCAGGCGTTAACTCTCTTTTTTTGCATTGCCTCTTCATCAAACATAAGAAAAGAAGCAACAAACTTTTAAACCATGCTCGATGTTGACGATAGGCGACTGGAAAAGCGTAAGTACAGTCAATAAAGTAGACAGGTAACCAAAAATTTTATTTTATTAATGAGATGTTTATTTACTAAGAATTTAATTATTTTTCATACATATTCATCTATCGTTTGATGATTGATTCGATGAAAATTTCAAGTATATCTAACGACCCTGGTTACTTATTAGCGCACTTGTGTGTGTGAACGAGGGGAGCGTTAGCAAAAGAATAGCACATCTTGATACAAGTGGAGAAAGTTTGTGATTGCAACCGAGGCGAAATTCACCCGAGCCGTACAGGCAAGAGTGTTATGGAGCCGAGTGCTGCAATGACTAATCTCCACGTGTATCAAACGACGTTTTTAATACACTTACGAAGAAATACTTTCCCTGAAAATTATAACACATTTTTGTTAATTTTTTACTGAAGAAAATTTTCCAAAGTTGCCATACATTTTTTTTTTAAACACAATTTAAATTGTCATTAAATATTACGAGCTCAAAAATATGCGCTTTAAAAAAATCACCGTTGACCGTGAAAAAATAAGAAAGAAAATAGCCCTTGTGATAAAATATAAAAAAAATATACGAGGGTGATATACATGGCATGTTGAACCTAATCGTAGTGCGTGAGCCAGATTTCGAGTAAGTTTATTGAAAATACATATTATCTATATTAGGTATATCGACGTCTTATGGCAATAAGTGGTAAAAGTAAAACTTTGCATGAGTAATGGTTTTCCTGTTTTTGTAGAAAAACTCTTCAACGAAATATACCTCGAGTCATCGATACACCAAAAGAAAGCGATGTTTTCTGTAGGTAACTTAGTTTTGACAACAACATTAAATGATTGATGCGAAAAAGCCTACATTTATTTCAAAAATACAAAAAAAAATATAACAGGTATTTATATTCTATGAGTAAGAGAGATAGTTACGCCATAATTGCAATAAATTTGTTAAAAATATCAACACATAACAATTATATTACGAATTTTTCCAACGTAATTTTTATTATAAAGATATTACGTAAATTGTTTGTTACAGATGTAGATTCTGTGGTAATTTTATTTAGACATAGCAACAGTATACCTACTAACTTTGTTATTCTGCCGAAACCACAAAAAACTGTTAGCGTTTACCGAAAACTGTATGATTACGCCAATAAGTCGATAAAATATAAATTCAATTTTTATATAGATACGTAACGATACTAACCCTGTTTTTAAATTTCCCTAAGTATATGTAATAATAGGTAGTGTTTTTCATATTATGATTATGTTCTTTAATACATTATGATACAAGTGTGTAATGTTGGTCATAAACTCAGAGGCAGTATTTAAATCCGAGCCGAAGACGTGGATCTTAAGAAAGCCAAGGACGGTAATCACCAATATTCGGGTGTATTATACGTTTTTACAACACACTTGTGAATAAAAATAATTTAATTAAATGTTTATTCAACAGCAAAACTAGTAATGTTATGGCGGTAAAAAATTGTATCTGTTTTCTTATGCGCGCATCTTAATTTTTGTTCTTCTCTCCATTTGAGCAGGCTAAATGTCTTTATACCATACCGTTTCGTAATATGTAATGCGGGTGCAACACGTTCTAATGTTCACCACAGTAGCTCAAACAAGTAGGTTTTGCTGCTTGAAAACAGTGAGCAAAACTGGATTTTGCTCACTGCGTGAGACAAAGTAACTTTTTAAATATATTTTTTTAGCCATACATTTCGAAACATTCGAACTGCACTGTACTCTGTCTCTTTCTCGCCCTTATAAAAAAGGGAGTGAGATACATGCCATTTCGAAGTTCATTCCGAATTTGAAATTCCACCACAAAGAAAAATACGTTCGTAATACGTAATAAATAGAAAATATTTGTAAAATATAAAATTGTTTTTTATAAATTATTGAATTTTAAATTTATTATTGTATTTGAACAAAAATAAGAGTACCTGAGTACTTATAGCACCAGATAAAACTGGCATTTAACCTTTAAATAATTATTTCTAGTTTCAACATTGACTGTTTTAGAACGTACTTTAAAAAAACAGTGGAAATAAAATAGTGGCAAATAAGATTATATTAAAATAATTGTAAAATATGAGCAAAACTAGCGACAGAGATAGTATTTATTTTAATTGAAATCATTATTAAATCTATTACTGTTAATTATTTTATTTCGCAAGTAATATGTGTTCTCGCTGCTGAAGTGAAAAATTATGTGTGTAACACGAGAGCAATACTTTTTGCATCTCGTGCGTTTGAATCCCTCCCCTCGCTCAGGATTCTACTTTAGAATTACTCGCTAACGCTCGTGATTCAATCAAAGAATTCTTCGCTTGCTCGAGACTCAAAATTAGCACTCGCAGCAAAAACCAACTTTGCTCGCTTGTTGCACAAATAACTATTACCGTATTGGCAGCAAATGTATCGAGTCAGTCTTCTCAGCAAGCTTCGCTGAGGTAGTCAATACTACAATAAAATTCTCAGCTTTACTTTGCCGCTGGGAATCAATTTGTGAATAATTAAAACAGCTAATGAACTTCACTCAAAGAGAATTAAACCATGTGGTTGTACGAATACGATAATGATGAGGTAGCTTATCTACAAATAGAAACAAATTTTATTTAAATGAACAAAATTTAAAAAAATTCAAAATTTAAAAGTTTTTATTGCACATAGCATACATGGGCACTTACAAAACATCAGAAGCTAGTGCATGGCACCAAATTGGTCGTTTCCTATGAATAAAAATCGGTAAGAATCTCCATGGCTTTTAAAAAAAATTTTGGTTGTTACAATATTCCATATTACAGTATTAGTAGATATTATGTAAGGACAGTGTAGACCAGTTAATATTGTACTCAAAAGTACAATAAAAATAATCATAATAAAAAGTGAGTCGTAATATGAAGTAATCTAAGAATGCACGGAGTCACAATTTATTTAACACGTACAAGGTTTATTTAAACATCGTCCCGTCATCTCCCTCGAGGTATGCCGCGACCCCGTCGCACGCGCACCGTGCGATTTCAGGGCACCAATTTACGTAGGTAGGCTACATTCACCAAATCCGTGCAAAACAAGGAGCTGCATTTAGACGGCCTCCAGCCAACTCCCCTAAGGTCAGTGACCATAAATCGTAGAAAAAAAAACATGTAGACGTACCTATCGTATGTAATGTCACGACGTACATACACGGCTATATCTTGCAACCGGTCTTTATAAAATATCAACAAGTGCACGATCATGACATGATGACAGATTTATGAAAACCTTTCGTCTCGATTTAGAACGAAATTAAAAATAGCTGTGTTGTTATATCGTTGAGCTACTCAGCTCAGGTAGGAACTTCGATTTAATCATAAAACATCATCATAATGCTTCTGCTGTGCGCAACTTCGCTAGGCGTGTGAAACTCTTTACTGAACCGACTCACTGTTCCGAAACAAGTGTTCCGAAAGATTGGAACGTCAGTAATGTTTTAAATGCATCATTTGGAAAAATTGGAACACTGAAACACTCTTTACATAAAGTGACCTGCAGTCATTTTAAAATTAAAATTAAAATGTAAATAGTGTACTCAAATATAATTAATGACCTGAACTAAAAACATGTGCTTAAAATTATTCTTATATCAAAATTCAAATAAATAAAACTGTTAGCGTAGGACGTATTGTATGTGACTCGAACGTGACGTAACAGATCACGATTCATAACAGTCAGTTGCTGTGTTTTGTATCTTTTGAGCCGTTGTTCCAAATGATACCTACATATTATCTAACATTTATCTGTCTCAGTGTGACTATGACGCGACGTAACAGATCACGACTCATTTGAGCCGATATTCCAAATGATCCGTTTGTATCTTTTGAGCCGATGTTTCATATGTTCAAAATGATACATATCACTGTTCCGGAACATTTCTGATGCAAATGTTCCAATCGCAAATATGACACACTTTGCCCACGCCTAAGGCTCGCGCTTGACCACTATCTCGTCTTATGGTAAACTCTCAAAAAGCGGCCGTACTTTTGATATAAGACCACTCCGATAACCATTAGTATATAGTTATCGGAGTGGTCTTATATCAAGAACCCGACTCCAATAAGTAGGTTAACCTACCACTATGTCTCGGAGATAGTTAGATCATGGATCAAGGCTAGTAAACTAATACATAGAAGATAGTCATTCTGGAAGATGCGTAACTCTTGGCGCTTGCTATAAGAAGCGATAGATCGGTGCAAATCGCCCCCCGGATGTTAGGTTCCTCAGTCCTGGTCCGTCCACAGCAACCCGTCACCTACTAGGCTACCACCGACCCTACGACGAGGGCTGTGGGATTGCTCGAAAGATTTACCGTGGGCACATCCAACTAAAGGAACACGGTTGGATTTTAGACAGTAAATTATGTCTGACATTCGCTCACGCTCCACACAGAGCGGTGAGAGTGGTTTGCTAATGATACCCCGCCTGAAAAAAAAAACTATTAACTGAGCAACGTTCTTTTGGTCCACAAAAATCCACAAGACAACCGTTTACAAGCAAAATAAAATAAATAAAGAAATTTAGCTTCTGCCACAGGTTTCGCCCGCGAGGAATTAATATCTAGGTACTTCCCCATGGGTACGCCACAATTATGGCGGTAAATCCCCTCTTTGAGGAGTGGCTGGAGCGGCAACACGGCGTCTTCATCTTCCACTTGACGCAAGTCCTCACCGGACATGGCTAGTTCGGGAGGATCCTGCATCGGATTCAGGCGGAAGAAACACAATGGTGACACATTGTGTAGACTGCCCCGCTGTCCTCGTGGAGGCGATCGGCGGAAACGACCTCTCGTGCCGGGCCCTGGTTAGGGCTATGGTCCGAAGTGAGGAGGAACGGCCTCCTTCTGCGAGGCAGTAATGCGGTAGTAAAGCGAAGGAGGAGGCCACATGCGTGAGGGAACGATTGACCTCACGCCCCAGTCGCCGAGATTCTGACCCCGACTACCAACCACGGTAGACATGGACTTGCGGACGTCGAGCAATAGGTAGCTCGCCGTCCAGCCGTCCGGTGATTGACCGGACCGAGCCCAGACGTCAACAGCACGTAGTGATCCACGTGCTCCTCAAAGAGATGTCAGCAAACCGTAGAGGCCCACTAGCTAGGACCGCGAGGAATTTCTGAAAAGGAAACCCGTAGTCCTAGAACGCAAAGGGCAACTGAAGGACACAGGTGTGGTTTTAGTCAGTAAAAGTCTGACACGCCCTCCCGCTCCGCCCATAGCGGGAGAAGTCATTGGATTATTTGCACCCTTAAAAAAATGATACTTTCCCAAGTTCCCCCTGTATAAATTAAAGCTTAGGTATATGTTATTCTGATGTATAAGTTATATTAAATTTAATGTTAAATTTCAAGCAAATCCACCCACATACCTAATACTTTCACCATATTTTTTTTTTTTATTATAACCTTGCCCACTCCAGGAATTACTCCTGTATCCATACTTACAAATACATATTAGGCCATACAAATATTAGTTCTGTGTGGGAATCTAAACCGTGACATGCAACGCAGTAGCCAATAATCACACAACCACTTTTTTTTTTCTTGTTGATAAATTATCTAATGACATCCCACGCTCTTAAAAAATCCACTCCGGTTCCTTCTATGCCATTTTTTTTTTGGGCCTATGGCCCCGGGGATCTCTTTCGCATCTCCCATGGCCCCAGTAGGCTTCGACCTTGCCGGGCCCCTACGGTTGCTAACATCTCTTTGAGGCGCGCGTGGAACACTACGCGCCGTCGACGACTTGGGCTCGGTCCGGACGGTTACAGGACGATCGGACGGCGAGCCACCCATTGCTCGGTTACGGTGGCCGGAAATGGGGATCAGAATCCCGGCGGCGGTTGGGGCGTGAGGACCGTTGCCTCACGCGATCGGCCGCCTCCTTTGCTAGCAAATTAAACAACCACTGCACCGATCGTGCCGTCCAAATTAGTGCGATTCAATTAGAACTTTATATGCATTCAAATAATTAAATAAATTAGATACAGTTTTTAATTTGAAATGACCGTGATGAAGTGTCCGTAAAGTGATACGGAATTGAACAATATAATTCCGATCTACTTATCTACATACACCCAAGGTTCTTAAATTGAAACTAAACACTTAATACCTATCTATTGAGGTAGATAGAAAAGACTAATGACTGGCACTTACGAAACGACCTCGCAAATATTATTCTTTTTTTCTGGGTTCGGCCTACATTGTTATGCTTTTACATCTAGACTATGGTAGATAAAAAGTTCTCAGCAATATGAAACTGCATTGCATCATGCCTATCTGACGGAGCTGATAGATGCTAGGACTGCGGAAATGTGCTAAGGCTACGGGAATTATCGGACGGTAACTGTGGCCCTAAAACGCAAAGGGCCAAATGAAGGACACAGATGGGTTTTAGTCCATAAAAGTCTACTTTTTTTCCAACCTGGAAAAAGAATAAAGGAGAAGTAAGCAGTGCCGGATTAAGCTAGCGCGGAGCCTGTAGCAAATTCTACCAAGGGGCTCCCTAAATGACACCGAATTAAAACTCTTATTTCCAAACAGGCCCCGAAGCTCTGCTCTTAGGTAGCGATGGGTCCATAGGTATTGTCTTTATTTAAAATTTGGAACTGATTAGAATTCACATGACAGATGTATATTGACATATTGGGCCACGGTAAACTCTTTCGACCATTCCCGTAGCCCTATCACATGCCCGCAGGCATGTACTGTATTATGGTTTAAAACTGGTTTAAAAACGAATCAGTTTCTAAACTTGACACTGTTCGATTGGCTAAATCATCACCATCATTCTGTGCGTCTCACATTCGTCGGCCTCCCGCGACCCTCACCAAATCATTAGTCCACCTTGTGGAAGACCTTCCAACCTTACAGATTGGCTAAAAGCTTTTACGAAACCTTATTAAGAAAAAAAAAACAGTATTTTATATGGAGCTGCTGCCTGCTTATGTCTAATGACAGTTACTGGTAAAGTCAGGTTAATTTGGCCCAAGCTTGTTAACCAATAGGAAAACATGACACCAGGGGTGCCGGCTTTTAGAAAACCTCATGGGTGCTCATGCTCATTTGACGACTCGAAAAATTGGCGAGGTGTGAGAACAGAAATGCAGAGTGATCGACCGACAAATAAATAAATGGCCTACTTACATACTGCGGAACTACGAAAGTACCACAAACACCCAGACCCAACTTACCACAAATATCTGTTTCACCAACAAACGTTTGTGTTGGTGCGGGAATCGAACCCGCGGCCCTGCGCCTCAACCGACGCTATAAACCACTGCGCTAATGGGTCGTCAGGTAATGAAAAAAGCCTATCCCTAAAAGGCGTTTACTGATCTGTTTCTTGATGTCTATTCTCAGGGGTGATCGGCACCCACTCTTTATTTCTCATGGGTGCTCGAGCCCCCGAGCACCCACGGAGTCGGCGCCCCTGCGGGACACAGCGTTTACTGTGTTCCTGAGCATGATTCAAATGAACCCGGCTTGACGGTATATGAAATTAATTTATTAATCTTTAGTGAGAACAAAATAAAACACAAATTAGACACAAACCTAACTTTATTTGTCTTTTAATTGACAGTTTCACATGAAAATACACAAAGAGTGGCTTACGATCTAACATAGATTACATACACATTGTTCATATAAATGGCATTAAATACTAAAACTCGTACAAAAAAAATAACTCGTCAATATTTTTCTCGTACATTATAAAAACAAAATGATAAAAGGTAATAAGAAATCTATAACCAAATAACAATACCTTTACAAACTTTTGAATCAAAGTTGTCTGAGATCTAGTCCTTTAAAAATCTAATAACGAAAGGGTGCATTCATAATGATTTATTTAACATGCATTCGGAACCACTGCTTCTCTCCCCAGTATAAAACTTTTAAATAGGGTCTATTGTCTTCTCACAATTAGGAAAACAGGTCCCTGTAAATTCCTATCAACAATTGGGTACCACGCTAATAACGTGATACCTTTGTGTATCTTACATTAAATTTAGATGCAAAATTAAAAAGCAAAAAGGGAAATCTTTATAATTAGCACCCTATATTTAGGCGATTGGTAAGCATCAATTCAAAATTGTCAAATCGATTTTAAATCTCATTGATTATATAATTATACGATTTAAGTTTACCGTAGCGTTAGCAAAAAATAAATGCTCAGGAGTATATTGCAATTATTTACATAAGTTAGAGTATTTTTAGTTATCTATATAATTACATTGTGCGTGTAATTTCTAATAGTACATTTATTTCTCAAAATAAAACCTTTGTATCTAAGCGAGTATTTCTAATTCGTATTTGTATAATTGACCCAAATTTCAATTTTTGTGTATAATTTTCGAGAATTCGTTTTGACAACCAAATTCTTAATATATGGCAACAGCAATATACTCGAGCGATCGCATTTTAATGGCACATTTTAAAGTTAAGCAATAAAGCTGACATTTTGAATGTCGTTACATTTTTCTAATCTCTTATATCTCTTTTGCACTTGCGTTTTTATGCAACCGTCACCGTTTTATAAGAACATTCTACGTGTTTATCACACGATTTCGAAGCACCATTCCCTTTGATACTTATCACAAATATGTAATGTATATTAACGCTGAAGACAACCTTACATGCTGATCTACTAATACGTTTTAATTGTAATTCGATCGAAACTACACTACTGACAAAAAACTTGATTCTGTCTTTGGCATAACTAGAACAGAAAAACTTTCTCTTCTTCTTTCACCAGACCAGCTGCGAATGAAACATTTAATTAAAACCAGCATGTCTGCAAAAAATCTTAAAACCACTTATTTTAACCTATGTATTATCCTTTTAACCCAGGAATATTCTAATCCTTGAATAGACATAATATCCTATTAACTAATGCATTTGCAGAATGCGTTCGGTCCGAATCGGGAAAAAACCGGCCGAATACGGTTGCTTGTGCAATGCAAATCTAAGATGGACAAGAATCATACATTTCTCTTTTGAATTATTATTTGATAAAAAGATATCAAGGACTATTCTGTACTTTTTTTTTAGATAAAATTCGCACCGAACGCAATGCAATGTATCCTAATTAATTCACCCTAAGGGTACCTACATATTCAAAATTGTATAGACAAATACGCACATCTAAAGTGTCAAACGACAAGAGGTGGGAATCTAAAATACTACTGTGACAGATGAGGCACTGGACAGCCCATCTAATGAATCCCACACCTTTTGCCTTCTCTATAGAGATAGTATTCATCAATACTAATACAGCACAAAGCAGCCGGACTGCCAAGTGCATCATCTACCTAAAAGTCAATCTATAAAACCACCGTTTTTGCTCGGATAGCCTTGACTTATTCGCATGAATCCTCTTTGCATCTACGCCACGTTTCTAAATTTTTCACACAGCAAAACCATCAGTAAAGCTAATCGATAGTTCGCTGTGTAAACGAATAAGTCCGAGCAATCTCTAATCCTACAGAAAAATCTAAATTATGTACTTCTAAAACTCTACTTTATAAATTAACATTCGTTTATGAACGATCAAAGACAACTACAAAAATGGCCGGAGCCCTACGACATGAACTATAACAGTAATACGCATAGACACCAAAATATGTAATACATTTAAACAACGTCAAATATGTTTGTTCGATTTAATGGCATTCACAAGTGCCAAAATAGTACCTATTACTTTGACGATATAAAACTGTCAATAAACCTTCAAAAACACGCCTGTTTTGTCCATTATCATAAATAGGCTTGTAAGAATTTTAAAGCGGATTTGGCCAAAAAGCCCAGTTTCTATAATTTTGATAAAATAGACTTTTAGTCTATATTTTGAAAAAGTGACTAACACTCAGCCTTGACAAAGGTTTTTTGATAAAGGCATCATCAAATCTTAACAATTATTATTAAATAACCTGACCTTTTACAAGATAATACAATCTTTATCATCTGGTGCTCATTTGGCACAATCAACATTGCTTTTTTATATCTGCTTCGGTACAAATATCACCCTTGAGCCAACCACTTAAGGTTCAACATGCAAAATTACCAGCTATTCAAGTTAGAAACTATTTATTTAATACAAAGAGTCCTACAGACGAAAAGTCCATATTGTAATTTAGTATTATAATAATTAATTGTGAATAAAGTAATAAAAATAAAATTCGATAATATCATAAACCCGTCTGTAGACCGCTTTTGGTGCATTTAATCTATCTTACAAATAATGTTACCTGTACTAAAAAAAAGTTTGTACGTGAAAATACTTTATGAGGTATGATATGAATGGAATTTGGGAAGTGGTCCACAAGAGTAGTAAATATACGAGTAGGTACAAGAAAAATAATATATTATGTGAAACTGATATTATATGATTTACATTATGAGGTGACCGTACAAATTGTACTATTAGTGAAACAATTATTTTTAAAATAAGAAAGGGCTACTTTTAGTTATAACTATAGAATCTTCAATAAATAGGAATAACAATTGATTTAATTCTGGGAGGGAATATCTGAAGGTACCTTAAAAGGGATTGGACGGTTCATACTAAGAGAAAATATGTACCAAAAAGAATCAAAATGTTTTGGTTCGTGATTAAAGGATTCTTAAAACTTTTTTATAGTTACACCCTGTTACGATCACAGACAAAAACTCATTGACAAATAATTGGGTTTTTAAATGCTGACAAAAAAAAAATCGATATATCACCTGGTATTTTCACGACGTAACTGCAGAGTAGCGTTTAGAAGTTCGTGAGTACGTGTGTGTCAGATATACATACATATACAGTCGTATATCAAAAATGCCGGATGATATATCGAACCTGTATGAGCAATTAATAGTTATAGTAGCCACAGCAGCAGCAGAAGTATCTTAGTTACAGATTCAGCAAATCGCAATTATCATAAAATATCATCTTTTTTTTAACATGCGTCAATGAAATAAAACAAAGCGAGATAGTATCAAATCCTAATGTGATACAAGATTACAATAACGTGATAAGCCGCCATAAGTCGATTGCATAAGGTTCTCCATTAATTTCACTTTCCTACTTTGTGCAAAAGCTACTAAAAATTGGCCGAATTATTGTATACAATGGCGGTAGAAACTTATATATTTAAAGTATTGTTTTTTATTTTTAAATTATTTATTTTTGGTAATATGTACTTATAAAATATAAACTAAAGTGTATTTTTTTGAGCAAACATTTACAACTTATTCTAAGTATATGTGGTAAGTATATATGTCTTGGATTCGTGGCGCAAGCCCTAACGTCCTGTGAAATTTTATCAAAACTTTCTAAAAACTCTTTAGTTTTTGTTATAATCTGTTTTTTATACTAAGCCTCTTACTACCAAAACATCAACTCTTGTTCAATATCATAGACAGGGATTCTACACACTACGAATAACACTAATCATTAATTAAAAATAGGCGCACAATGTTGAACATAAAACAGATTTCTACAAAATCATGGGCATATTTTAGAAAAGGCGCCAGGGTATTGCTACCTTAGTTATTATGGCAGGAGGTGTAGGAGGCAAGACAGGGAAGTGCACATAAGTTCGGTAACGATAAATACGCATTCGATTTCTGCGAACAATAATTTTTGGGGGAGCGTAAATGAAAGTAGCATCGGCGAGGAGCATGAGGGACTCTACGTTATCCGTCTTGGGCCAAAACTTAAATTCCAAGGCAAACCTGAAATCTGTGCAGGCGCGAAAGCAGTAGACTACGGGGCCGTAGGTGGCTAAAACGGGGAAAAAAACAGCATATTCCTTGCCGCAAAACATGGTGAAAGCGCCATTGAAAATAAGCCAGACGCGACACGGCCTCTTAAAGAAGAACGTATCAATGTCTTGGCTGTCCGTTCCCTAGGGAACAGATATTTGGTACGTCAACTTGGTGTCGACGTTCACTTTAGCAGCAAGCAGGCCTGGATTCTTAAGTGAATACCTGGAATGTGAAAAAAAAAGCTGTAAGAAGCAGGTAATAGAATCAAGCTAAAGTATTTTACTTAGCTAGACCAGCTATAGAAATTGAAATGTCCATGTATGTATAGAAATTTGAATGTGTGTGTGTTTGTATGACAATAGATTTATCATTATCACCTAGTAGGATAATAATAGCCTATTCTCAGACCTACTAAATATACACAAAAAAAAACCATAAAAATCAGTCAAGCTGTTTCAGAGGAGTTCGATAACAAACACTGTGACATGAAATTTTTATATATCATATCTTTACATACATAACATTAAAAGAGGGAACAGTTTATAGAAGGGCTCAAGTAGACCGTACCCGCCCACCCCAAGATGTTGGGTTACCGATTCAAAATTATATGATAGATGCCAAAATACTGATAACTTTACACAAAAATCAGGCATGTCAAGGGCCAGGCACCAAAATAACCCTAGATACTCTAATGACATCATCATCATCATTTCTGCCGCACAGGATCGGTCATTGTGGCGACATTTGGGGGAGGCCTATGTTCAACAGTGGACGTCTTTCGGCTGAAATGACATTACAAGTTAGAAATCTAAGACGATTTACGGTGCAATTTTTAAAACTAAATCATTAATTTAGATATTTTACAAATGTAACATAAGCCACATAACTGTTATGTCATATTACAACAACACAAAGGCTACAAATTAAATTGAAAGGATCATGTTATTGGTCCAAGTTATTCATGAAATATATTCTATCAAAAAAAACTCTAATTAGAAGATTTTTTCACGAAACATACTAGTTATTTTTTTAATAAACACATCAACATTTCGTTATTTAATTCAATATTTAGTGTGTTCATTTGGGTTGCTATAATACAACATTTATCACCTGTCACATTAACATTGTGTTTTCAATTTTTAACTATATAGGACTTGCCTATGTTCATATTTGTACAATATTTTTTCATCATCATCATCATCATTTCAGCCGAAAGACGTCCACTGTTGGACATAGGCCTCCCCCAAGCGTCGCCACAATGACCGATCCTGTGCTTCTCGCATCCACCGCACTCCCGCGACCCTCACCAGGTCGTCGGTCCACCTTGTGGGAGGCCTTCCAACGCTGCGTCTTCCGGTGCGCGGTCGCCACTCTAGAACCTTTCGGCCCCATCGGCCATCCGTTCTACGAGCAATGTGCCCTGCCCACTGCCACTTAAGTTTGGCGATTCTTCGGGCTATGTCGGCGACCTTGGTTCTCAATATTTTTTACTCAAATAAAATTAAAAATACTTTTTTCTGATAACCGCATCAAAAATGGTTATAAAAAGAAGCAGCATTTCAAATATTTGTGGAAAAGTGGGGGCGTGGTGGGAACATTCTGCTATTTCTTTTCTACGCGCGTAACCAAATTACGATGCTGGTAACCAAATTACGATGCTGTCCCATTGTAATTTTTGTACCTATTTATTGTTACTTGACAGTTTCCCCCTCTTTGATAGGTTTCTAA
Organism: Mythimna pallens; assembly: GCA_961205895.1. Lineage (NCBI taxonomy): Eukaryota > Metazoa > Arthropoda > Insecta > Lepidoptera > Noctuidae > Mythimna > Mythimna pallens. The sequence continues at coordinate 16,305,568 of OY540834.1, forward strand.
ACTACTTAATTTTAAATGAATTTGAAAAATTCTTACTATTACCGATTTTGGATTACCAATTATCAAATATTCAAAACATCGTCTTCCTGACGTAGTCCCATGTTACTTGAGATCGGCGCAACCTGTCCTTAAATCTATATATATAAAAGGAGAAACTGACTGACTGACATATCAACGCACAACCGATACTACAGGGACTAGAAACTTGAATTTTTGCACAAGACTTCCTTTTATGATGTAAGCGAGCACTAAGAGAGGATATTTCAAAATTCACCCCCTATGGGGATGAAACAGGGGTCCAAAGTTTTTATGGAGAAACCGACTTTCACGCGGGCGAAGCCGCTGGCAGAAGCTAGTTAAAATATATAGGTACTTACGTAATATTGAGTTGTTTGAAGAAGCACGGGTGAAGTGTTCCTAGAAGGATTTGGTCTCCAAATCCTTTCCGGAAAACTTCTCCCGTACTTCTTCTCAGGAACTTTAATTAGCAAATCTTCACAGGAACTCTTCTTGGCCCAGCGATGGGGCAGCAACCGCTAACCAAAGAAAACATTGTTATCCTTACCCAAGGCCACGTTGCTTCAGACGTTCAATTGTAGCTGGTTTAATACGAGCGCGTCCCTGGCTATGGCTGCCGCGTCCAGTTATGAAGAAAAGCATCTGATTGCGTCGCACGCCTGATTCACGCAACTTCGAGATGTGCGTGTCTATGAATATATCCAAAGACTCCTTTGCTTCTTTTACGCGAAGGTAGTGAAGGTCTATGGTTGTGCTGTCCGGATTTTTTCTGGCATGGAACTGGAAAATATTTTGTGAAAATTAGAATTTATTTACAAGCTACTATTTTTTTGAATATCGAACGGGTCACTAGAATATGTAACGGATTTATTCAAATCTGAGATAAGGGCTGGGATTAAACGCGTTCTGAGAATGTGTGGATATTCGACATTATGAATGTAAAATCAGGCGACATTCCACAAATATTATCTGGTACATAAACGTATCTTCAAGTATGTAGATGAAGTTAGAATTATTATTAAATTTATTCATATATTTTGAGAAAATCGCGTACATCGGTACATAAAACTTGAATACAGAACATTCTATATTCGAAGTCAATTAAAATGAATCTTTCGTTTATACCGATTTAAAAGAACGAAGAGTAGGGTGACATAAAATACGAGTACATAGGCTGTATCTTTTTTTATTATTATGCATAGGCTCGCGTTTGACCACAATCACACCTGATAGTAAGCGATGATGTGGAAGACGATGGAGCACGCTAGCCTAGAAGTAACCTATTCACTCTTGACTTAAAGACCTAGGGGAGGTTATTGCTATCAGGAAACAAAGACTTTACGCAAGCTGTACGCAAAATGAATTTGTTCTTAAAACGCTTTGTAGGTACGGGTGGGATATCCATCCTGTACCGATGGCGCAACGCTATTTGTCTAGTGGTCCGTAGATGGAACGGACTTGGCGGAATTATGTCCGTGACGGCATCACAAATATTTTGTTATCTCAACTGGCTGAACAGCAAAAACAAAAACAATTGCAAGTTTTCTCTTACTTGCATCAGGGATGCCACAGCCAATCCGTTGGCATATTCATACTTCTGCTTGTGGAAGTTAGCAAGCTCGGAGTAATAGTTAGCAACTTGAGTCATGCCGCGCCGAATGTAGTCTTGCGCCTTTTGGTAATTTCTGTAACACATACGTACAACTTATTTATTTATACATATATGGCACTACACAACACAAATATAGACAGATAACATTATATGGATTATGGAGTCTTGAACTAGTTTTTATGCCAATAGTAGATGTGCACAGCATTTGCATATTAATCAAACACAAATAAAATTAAAGAAAATCACAATAAATTCACATTCACAGATTACCTACATTTTGGTGTCAAATTTATTCTTTGTTTTAAGTGTGGTGGTAATGAAAAATGTCTAGGTTATGAAGCCCACACCAAACATGTTGAAGGTAGCCTCGACATTGGAGCTATTTACGAGTATTATGGCAGCCACACACGTAGCGATTTACTTGCGCATGTTTAGACTTGAACAAATACATTTTTTGAAATTGAAAAGAAATTTGCGCAAGTATCTTCCAACACACGTTACAGTATACTTGTGCAAGTCTTAACTTGCGAAGTAAATCACTACGTGTGGCTACCATTAGACAAATTAAAGGTGAGATATACTAGGTAGAATGCGCACTGAGTCTAAAAGTACACGTCCGCCGAAACACTTATTCCAAAAACTAGGTCCACGAATATTTAGGTGTCTCGAGTTTTTTGACATTTCCATATCTAGCGGGTCTTCGAACGCCATGAGTATTTAAGCGTCTCGTGTTGTTTGACGTTTCCATATCTAGCGAGTCTTCGTATGTATAAGTAATATCGAGACGATCAAGTAATGGAGTATTTTCGGTTTAACAGGCTTAGGACTGATAGCTGTTTTATAATAAAGTATTGAAACATATATCAAAGAAAACCTCGCGTATTTAAAAGGTTTCAATTCGTTTTATTTACAAAGTCAATGTCTAATCATCTAAGTTCATACTTACAAGATTAACATTTTTTTTTTGTTGTATCGGGTTATCGACTAGGTAGTCCATCAAGTATTTTCGTGTCAGATCCCATACGCCTAAATACTCGAGACTAATCATAATCTATTGTTTTGTATTTTAAGAAAACATCATAATCTATTGTTCTGTATTTTAAGAACACATCATAATCTATTATTTTGTATTGTAAGAAAACATCATAATCTACTTTTTTGTATGTTAAGAAACATCATAGTCTATTGTTTTGTATTTTAAGAAAACGTCATATTCTATTGTTTTGTATATTAAGAACACATCATAATCTATTATTTTGTATTGTAAGAAAACATCATAATCTATTGTTTTGTGTTGTAAAAAAACATCATAATATATTGTTTTATATTTTAAGAAAACATCATACTCTATTGTTTTGTATTGTAAGAAAACATCATAATCTATTGTTTTGTATTGTAAGAAAACATCATAATCTATTGTTTTGTATTTTAATTTCTTTATCTGCTCATACTAGCTTGTACCAACGGTTGCGCCCGGGGGAGAAAAAGGAAAATATACTCCCAGGCCAAAAAAAATCCTCTATCCTATGTGTAATTCCAGGATATGAATTATCTCTGTACCATCATCACCATTTCATCCATTCGTTCAGTCGTGTGAGCGAATAAAAGTAATAAACATGCATGCAAACTTTCATCTTTACAATATTAGTGTGACTACATTTCAGTGTGATTTACCCCTTTTCTACTAGAGCTGTGCTAAGCTTGGCTAGGTAAATTAAGTGATTACATTGGTGTATCTTTCCTCGCGCATCGCCTCGTTAGCTCGTACATCTTTAGTCGAAAAGGACTAACTAGCTTAAAGCCTATGTCCAGCAGTGGGTTTAATAAGATGGTGATAGCTACGGACTGATGCATGTACCTACTATTCATTTGTAGATCCTAATCATCTTTTACTTACAGATTACGACGGGCAAGATGGTTGTCAGCCTCTTCACGGTATGCATCCACAGTGGCCATGTCGACTTTTTCACCATCTTTGGACAGCAACGGCCATTCTGTCTCGGATAGCTCCTGCAAAATATATTTATGATTTAAAGTGATAGAAGAAATGTCAACCAGGTAGCTTAAATAATTTAAGTAAACTTTTGAATAACAAATATTTTTGTAATAACATGAAAAATCAAATGCCGCGAAGCATCTGAAATGTGTATATTTTCGTGTAATAAATGAAGTTATATTTTGAGTCGCTCTTCGCACAGCGTCGCGTTTCGGTGTAAACCGACCCTAAAAGCTGTATGATGCGGCCGTGATTTACAAGGGCCGTACCTTTTTCTCCTCCTCCATTATTTTTTCCTTTTGTTTCATTTCTTCCGATGACACAAATTTGTTGATTCCATTTTTTTGTTCCAGTACATCATTGCGGCCGGTAGACATCAGCAGAACCTACATGTTTAAAGAAACAAGAATTATTTATAATTTATGATAAAATATTTCATTATGCAAACAAAAGGACAAAAATTATTTTGTGGTGTCAAACTGGCAAACTGGAGAGTTTGACCAGTGACCGCAGCGTTCAATAGCGAAAGAACTCTATCAACTAAATAAAAAATGATGTAAAATTATGCTTGCTTGTAAGTTTAGCTCTCGGAATTATAATACCAGCCTGTGACTACCACACACCCTCTCACTCCACCCAGAGCGAGATAAAAATTAATGGCCACTTATACAAAGGCAAGAGCATTAATCACCATGCTTACAGTACGGTCAAAATATGTTGGCACTCTGAACTTGGCGTTCAGAATTATTGCGCAGACTCGAAAAAATACGCAATACGATTCGTAAAAGAATTACTGTGCATCCAATTGTTCGAAGTTCGGAGCGGCCAAGATATTCTGGCCTTACTGTACATTGTAACCTCTTGTAACCCTCTATGTTCGCGGTTTCTTAGTAGCAGCCCGGAGTCTTGATATGAAGCCGTATTGGTAGGAATAGGCTCGCCCCCAACTAGATGGAATTTTAACATAATCAGCGAAAAGTTTTTAGATACGCCTTCTACCTAATCCTTCCGGAAATATAGGCCTTATATTAGGTTACGGAAGCTGCTGGCAGAACCTTGTTATAACATAAAATTATAACAAGCTTCTGCCAGCAGCTTCGCCCGCGTGAAAGTCGGTTTCTTTAACGGTTGGACCCCCGTTACATCCCCTTAGGGGGTGAATTTCGGAAAATCCGTTTTTAGCGGATGTCTACACCCTATAAGGAACCTACCTGTAAAAATTTAAGTTTGTAGGTGTTATAGTTTCTAAGATTTCATGATTAATCAGTAAGTGGTATTTCGCTTTTATATTTATTTATTTATTATTTATTAAATACTCCATGCACAAACGTACAGCAGCGGACTTAATGCCTTAGGCATTTTCTACCAGTCAACCTTAGGGTGATGCAGAGATAAATAGTGGTAGGTGCAATAAAAGACAGAGAAAAGGCGAAAAGGTACAAGAAAAGATATACTATTAAACCATAAATATCATACAATTATACAATACATACACAAATTAATAAACTATCTACATATATATCTACACTAATAAAGTCAAACAATTAGTTCAAATCGACAATTTGAAAACATTAACGCTGTGATGATACTACTGCCAACTTCTTACGAATCAGAACCAAAGTTCGCGAGCTACGCGAACTTTGGTTCTGAATGTTAATCGATTTGTTGCCATCCTAATCTCCCGGAGGAGTGCATTCCACAAAGAAATAGCTTGAACAAAGAAAGAACAGTGAAGAAAGTCAGTACGATGAGTGGGACATTGAAGTAGGCGGTTATGTGATGAGCGCAGATTTCTATTGGGGTTGGCGCAAATGTATTGAAAGTGAGGAGCTAAATAACTAGGGGAATTAGGAGAATCAAGAAATGAAAACAAGGTAGTGAGCGCCCTTTGCTCTCTGCGCTGACGTATGGGTAACCACTTTAGAAGCGACCGATGAGCTGAAACATGATCATATTTACGTAGATTGTAAACGAATCGAATGCAGTAATTTAGAAGACGGTCAAGCTTGTAGAGGAGATCCGCATTCAGGTCATAGTAGCACACGTCACCATAATCGATGATAGGAAAAATCACACACACAAGCATTGTCTTCGTACTCGATGGTAGCAGATTTTTCAACCGAAACAGAGCCCGTAACGTTCCCGTAACCTTCTGACTAACACTAGCCACTTGAGCACGCCAGTTCATAGTACTATCGATGCGCAAGCCCAGATTCTTTACATCGGTGCTAAATGGGACGATCATACCGTCGAAACGAACTGGTGGCAATGTTGCACTATTCACTTTAGCGATGCTTCGAGGACTCCCAATGATAATAGCCTGACATTTATTGGGGTTCATTGCAACACCAAACCTATCGGACCAGGCTTTTATAGCTGTTAAGTCCCTATTTAATTGATCGATAACGGCAGATATTTCGTCGACTTTCCCTTGACAGTACAACTGCAAGTCATCTGCATACAGATGATACGAACACTGAAGTTCGGTAGTAATGATATTAATAAAAATAGAAAACAGAAGAGGAAAAAGGATACCGCCTTGAGGAACCCACACCAGCTTCCAACCCACACCAGCGAGATGAAGAATCTCCGACGTGAACAGACTGCTGACGCTCCTGAACATAGGAAGAGAACCATTCCAGCGCTTCGGGAGAGATCATATTATAGGACAGAATGGCTAAGAGGATCTCGTGACTGACGGTATTAAAGGCGTTTGAGAAATCGTTATATATATATAGATAAAGAGAAGAAAATTGTAATCACCTCAACCGTTGCATTAAAATTATTGTCATGGGCCATCAGCAGCTCAGTAAGAGTATCCTTATGAACACTAGGGAACAAGTTATACAATTTGTCTCTGGTCATCTTAGCTGCTAAGTCAGTTGGCATATTGTTGCGCCATTCGGCTACTTCCTTCTGGTAAATAGCAAGAGCCATATCCATATCCATAATCTCTTTAAAATCAGGAACCTCTGGTTCTTTGCCAGCGAGGGACAGCTCCGCTTCCTTCGACGCGATTTGTCTAGAGCAGAGAAAGATGTATGTATGTAGTATGTATCTAGAGCAGAGAAAGATGTGTGTGTAACCGATGAGCCTTAGTGAAACACATTTTCAATCTGTTTCACTAAGGCTCAGCGGATTGCCGCCTAACAGAGCGGAAGGCCTTTCTAACTACAACAACACCGACTAGGTTAGGATTCAGTCAACACTTACAACTGTATATTATGATCGGCTATTTACGAGTATCTACAAAGTTACTAAATGAGTTTTTTAAATATAGTGTATTTTCCTCACCTGGCAAAATCTTCGTCCTGCTGCATCATTTCTGCAGTTTGTTTGGCATGCTCGTCGAGCTGAAATATCAATGATTCCATCCATAAAGCATTGATTTCATTCAACCTAGACATTGGGATGCTAATCCTAGGCAAAATGTAGTCTGGGTATTGCATATCTTGTCTGCCAAACTTTTCATCTAACTCTGCTATGAAAGCGCTCCCCAAATTAATAGTGACTATAACGTCGTCGTCAATATCGCTAACCGAACAATCCTCGTCGTCACTTAAATCTAGGTCGTTGCTGTAGCTAGATTCATATGGTGGAGCTTCAGCCGACAACCCAGAAGCTACAAATTCTTCAATGTTATTCTCGTATACATCCGGTTCTCCACGGCGTATCTTCCTTATCTTGAGGCAATGTTTCGAATAATGATTGTCTGCGATGACCACATTCTGCTCAATCTGGCGTTTGATTTCAATATTTTCTTGAGACATTTGCACGTCACGTTTTTTCTTTTGGGATTGGGAACCGTTCACCGCGACTGATACTTTTTCTTCTATTGGCGGAGTTTTTACTGTATCTTGTATTGGAGTAACTACGTCAGGTATAATATTATAATTTGCCAAACATGCGCATTGCTCCAAGCTTTCTTCTTCTGAATCCGATAGATCTTCAGTGTCAACAGTTTTGAACTGATTGTTGTTCATTCCATCAAGCACAATTTCCACACTCCAATTTACATCACCGCAACATTTATCGAAGATGTCCCGTAGATCCGATCGCGCGATGTTCTTGAATAGCTTTCTAAAAGCAATGAAATGTTTTTCTTCGTTCGGACACCTATACGCGTTTGTGATCATTACTTCATTAGTCATGCTGCTTTTATCGAGCATCCGTTTCTGTGGGATCTTTTCACGGTCAAATGATATGTGGAATTCATTTATGTTACGTGTCGTGGCACTGATAACTTTGTATTTACCGATCACATTTGTGTCTCCAATTTCCATACATGTGCCGCAAGATACTGTTTCAATGGGAGCCTCTTGATTAGCAACAGAAGTTGACGGTGCTGAATCGTCCCATGACGGCATATACATTGATATTTTACTCCAATCTTCACATTCATTTACGTTTTTCATCAAACATCCCGCGGATTTCAGAGCTGGAGTTACGGGAGGAGACATTTGAGATTTTCTTTGTGGTTTTGCATCAGTTAAAGTAATAGGAATATTAGTAATTACAGGTTTATTAGAAGTTTCTTTTGAGATAGAACCTTTTTCTAAACCATCTTCGTCCCAATTATCACCATTATCCCACTCTTTTTCTACTTTTTCAATTTCCTCAAGCTTTTTCTGAGCTTCTATGAATAGTTTTAGCTTAACTTGCTCTTCTTCTGACAAATCATCATTCTGATCAATAAAAAAAGACTCTTTGTTCCCTTCCTTAATGTCTATTTGTGGGCTAAAATCGTTTTGTTGTTCTAGACTGGGAACAGTTAGTACTTGCTGCGTTTGAACGTTCACTGTTGATGTTGACGAACGAAAAAACTGGGTATTAGCATCAGTTTGTGAAGAAATGGCAGAGTCATCCTTAATAATTGTAGCCTTTGACGCTGGTTCATCTTTAACAATTGTATCTTTTGGCGCTGGATTCTCTTTAACGATTGGAGGAACTGTCCGCTTTACTGGAGGAACCATATCAGCAGGATATGCTAAGCCATACGTCTGTCTTAACATGTTACCAGTTACTCCATCACGGTAATTGTCCAGCATTCTTTTAATGTTAACCATAGGTACATTATGCACGTTTTTTCTGGCTAGCTGACTAGCTTTTTTAGCCCATGGTGTTTTTGGTTCCACCACTTGAATAATGTAACCGTTCTTGACCCCTTCTCTTAGATAAGGTTCCATTTCCCACAACTCAATGTTAGTGTTGTCGATAATGACCGGGCTCAATCCCGCTGTGATAGCATTTCTAGCTCTGTTGTGATTCCACGAGTGTGCATCTGAGAGTTTGTACTTATCGTACTGGTATTGGCCCCTAACCATGAAATAGTCATCTGTTGTCAAAATATGTGTCTTATAGTTGTTGGGACTTGCGCCAATAATCATGTCTACTAACTGTCGGGCCAAATACGATTTTCCGCTACCGGGCACGCCTCGCATCAAGATCAATGTTCTGTTGCCTTGGTTATGGTCAGTTATAATTTCCTTGATCTGATCAGACCAGAAGCCTGCGGTGTTTTGGGTTATCTTTAGAGTTGTTTTTCGTATAGCACCCGTGCTCTGTGCTGGTTGAGCAGCAAAGGCAGCATATGACGAAATAGGTTGATTCGTTATTGAAGGTTGAAGGAGTACGCTGTTTGTTGAAAGTTGAATAGGTTGGTTGTTTGTTGAAGGTTGAAAAGGAGGGCTGGTTATTGAAAGTTGAGTTGGCTTGTTGGTTGCTGAAGGTTGTGTGGTTTGTATGGTTGCTATATTTTGATTTGTTGCACTTGACGCTTCCTCTTCTTTTATTACATTGCCGTCATTTGTAATATTCATTATTGCATCCACAGATAGATTCACTAGGAATAAAAACATGAATTAAAAATAATGATAATAATGTTTATGTGGATGAGCAAAAGAGCAAGTGGAAAAGATTGAGTGGATTGCACAGGCTGTTGAAAATGTTCCTGAAGATTATAAGAATTGCTTGAATTAAAATCGTTTAAGTTATCATTTTCAACATGTGCTGTGAATGAGTTTGTACAATTTTTTAAAGTTAGAAATAAAGGAACAAACAAGTGACACTAAATTTAACAGCACGATTGGCGCAGTGGTTGAGCGATTATTCACTGCTGCGCTATGTGTCGCGGGTTCGATTCCTGCACGGAACAAATATTTGTATGGCCTACAGATAGGTGTTTCGGGTCTGGGTGTTTTGTGTATGTGAGTTAACAAGTTTGTAAACCCGCTCCTACATACAGGAGTAATTCATAATGTGGGGCAATGTTCATATAAAAAAAATTCAACCCCAGGTTCTGGAACTGTATTAAGTACCTGAAGCAATGATTCGACCAATTACATGAAATCAATATCTAAAACCCATGTAAATGTTTAAAGCTAGAATTTACATTCTCATTTGTCTTTGCCTTTCCATTTGCTCTATGCACACCTTAAAATTTCAAAACAAAGTCAACTCCATTATAAGCATGACTAGTAAAACAAGTTTTTATTTATGCAAGTTAGTTTGAACAATCATTTTAAGCTGATGAAATATATAACATGAATAACAAATGTAGCCTATAATTGGCTACTGGGAAAGTAAGGTCATAAACCAATTATAAATAACTGCCATACTGCTCTTGAAATGCAATAAGTATGTATTGTGTGCAACAATTTGATAGTGGTCAAATGCAAGCCTATCAATAATAAAAAAAAACAAGCTGTTATCAAGGGGTTTCCCCAGCATTATCAAGAGTCTAGAATCTAGACTATATTGAGGGGATTTCCCTAAAAAATGAATACTGTTTTTCAACTCATTAATTTATTTTTTGCTTCAGTGAATACTTCATCAATATTTCCTCTCAATTTAAAAAAAAATACTGGCAGTCATCAAATTGTTTGCTGTGTAATAAAATGTAATTAAGATTATGTCAATTAAGTTAATTACAGTACTGTATTGTTTTAAAATGGTGTGGTTTCATTATGCCTACATTTTAATGTAGCACAAACAAATTATTCATTCACATTACTAGGTATTATGAATTGTTATTATGTCACTTTAGTATTTGTTGCATACTAAATACATTTAATATGATTCAAGATGTCACATCAATTTAGGTAGGTACTTTAGTACGTTATTGTGACCTCTATTGGGCCTAGGTTAGGTTTATGGTTTTTTATTGTAAGTTACTCATTGTTTAAAATATTATAACTCTAAAGGGACATGCACATTGTTCACATCATGAGCATTCATACTACAGGCATTAGGAATGTTACGGAGTTTCAACTCCGGCTCATTCAGGACTTCCAATTGAATATTTATATGCACTTGGTTACAACTTGAGCTCCAACACTTTTATATAGGTTTCAAATAGATCAAAGCACAACAATGGCATGTGACATGTACCTGCCACGGAGGGACCCCTCCTATGTGCTTTCTGTGATTGACTACTCTTACAGTACTATTTTATTTTATTAGGCCTGCCCTTAACTGCTTCTGTTACCACCACTGACTCGGCCTAACCAAATATAAAACAACTGACAACTTCAATTCTAAGGCCCACCCTACATGTGCCCCCGCGTGATGCAAAACGAGCAACAACGCCGAGCAACAGCCAACACCCTGTCTTAAGGGAAATCACTGCCCTAAAGGAACAAAATCTCCCTAAAAGAGTGACGCTGATACCTTGGGAAAGTGTTAGTTGTATATCTCCCAACCAACCCTTTTATGAAAATGTCGAAAAATGAGATTGTTTTGTCATGCGATCCGGCTAACCCCCGGCGCCCTCCCGTATCCGGGCCGGACGGTGTGAAATTGGCTACCGAAGACTTCGCAAAAGTAGGCAACCAGGCTCCTATGGCTGTAAATAGTACTGGAAATCGTAAATTTGTTCAGCAGGCTTTCCACCCCAGCCTATTCTCAACGAGACCAAGAAGTGTGTCTATTGGGTGTACGCCAACAACGAGCCCACCCTTGACTTCTAGTACCACTTCAAAAGCATTACAAAACGATATGGTTGAGCACCAACCTAGTCCCCCAGACTGGCAAAAAGTACCCATTAGCCAGAATAAGAAGCGGAAAACGATGTGCCATAGTCCATCACCAGAAAGATTGCAAACAAGCAACAGATATAGTGACTTACCCATTGATTTAACTGAAGATATAACAGATGAGAAACCTATAAAACACAGCAAGCCACTACCTTATTTATTATATTCTTTATTGTACACCACATAAACAAAAACAAGGACAAACACAATTAAAAATAAGTGTAAAATGGGCAGTCTCCAACCCTACCTTTTGTTCTATATGGAGTCGAGGACCTTAATAAGTTAACTGAGCTCCTAGAAATTGTGGAAGAAAAGGACCAATTTACCTACAAAATTGTCAACAAAAATCAGCTTAGAATAAACAGTGCAGATACAGAGTCTACAAAAAATTATTTCATCTTGTCTGGAGTAATGGACTTATTGGGCATACTTTTAACAGGAAAGATAAAAACCTACACCCTACCACACCCTAACATTATTAAGGCAGAAATAGAGGCTATAGGAAATGTAGTAACAGGTGAAATAGTAAATGCAAGATTTGGTCCAGAAAAAAAACCTACCTCGACCTTCTTCTTCAACTTGAAGCCAGGCCCTAACAATGTAACAATCAAAATGTTAAGATATATTTACCACCAGTCGAGTTCTTGTAGAAAACCCGAAAAAAAGAAAGACAATAGTTCAATGCCAGAGGTGACGGCAATACGGACACTAGAATTACTGCATACGACCATACAGATGCGATAATCCCATAAGACGTCAGAATGCCAGAAGCAAGATCGTGAAGCCCCGGCAACATGGACCACACCCAGCCAACTACAAAGGGTGCCAAGTATATACAGAGATCTTAGCCCGAAGGGGAAAAAATATTACAGATAGAAAATCAGTTTCATGCAAAAATATTCAATATATATATATATATATATATATATATATATATATTCAATTCATAATAAAAAGGATACACAGAATATAGAACCTAAACAATACAATCGCAAAGTAAATAACAAGACACAAGATAGCACTTCAACAGAAAAGCCTCCAGAATTCCAAATCACAACACAAAGCCAGTCTTTAGAACAAATACTCGAAAGTCAAAACAGAACGAAAAGTTCGAAATTATCCTGCAACAAATGAGTACTCTAATGAGTCTCATAGCTAAACTTGTCGACAAGTTAACAAAATGACCTCGCCAAGCATAGCCACCTGGAACATAAATGGTCTAGCCCCAAATAAATATGATGTGGAACTGTTAATGTCGATATAGAAACTGGACATTTTACTCATATCTGAAGCTCACTGTACATACTACTAAGACACCAGTAAAATTCGACAATTACCAATGTTATGTCACAGACCACCCTGACGAAACTGGCCATGGTGGGTCTGCCCCGTGGTCATAAGATAATCGATAAAACATCATCAAATGCTAGACTACAAAACTGAGCACATACAGGCGAAGTCGGTCCCTGTAGTTTACTGTCCACCTAAGCAGTGTTTTCAGACTTTTTGCAAACACTCGGCAATCGATAAAACCTCATCAATTCAATCACTGCAGGTGGTGACTGGAATGCCAAGCATACTTATTGGGGTTCACGACTTACCACAACCAGAGGTCGACAGTTAAAACTAAGCCTTGATGCAAACAATGCTCGAGCTATTTCTTCTTCTGAGCCATCATATTGGCCAAGTGACACTAATAAAATGAACTCTTGGACTTTTTCATAATCAGGGGTGTTTCCAAAATGTACCCAAACCCAGAATCCTGTTATGATGGCTCTTCTGATCACACTCCAGTCCTACTAACTATGAGCATGAATGCCATAGGAATGACCACTCCAGAAACCCTAACTAATAGGCATACCGGCTACTTCAGAGAGTAAATAGATAAAAATATACAGTTAAAAGTAGCTCTTAAAAGTCCTGATGACATAGAGGATTCAGCTAAATACATCACTACCCTCATACAGGAAGCTTGCTGAAAGAAATATCCCTGAAAACAACTAGAGTAAAACAAAACCGGTGAACTATCCACTAGACATAAAATCAGCGATACCGGAAAAGCGACGACTGCGTAGAGTGTGGCATCTTACCAGACTAAGAGGAGATAAAACAAATTTCAATAGAGCAGCTGAAGACTTGAAATGCAAATTAAAAGAATGGCATAATAACACATTGCAGACACAGCTGGAATTATTATCTGCTATAGAGGCAACTAATTACTCCTTGTGGAAGTTCATTAAACATTACAGTAGACCACAGACTGCAAAGCCTCCCCTGAAATGCAACTCCGGCTGGGCACGAATCCCACAAGAGAAAGTAAACATATTTGCAAAACAACTCTCTGAAGTCTTTGTCCCGAATGATGCAGTTGATAAAGAATTTGATAACAGGTAGAAATAAACCTCAAACAAGATTACCAAGTGGCTTTACCACCGAAACCGATAACTGCACGAGAAGTTTGGAGGGTGACAGCTGGATTCAAACATAAGAAAGCACCAGGATTTGACTTAATTACTAAGGAAATTATAAACCAACTACCTAAGAAAGCGTTTGTTTTCTTGACAAAGCTATATAATGGTATCCTGAGAGTACAGTATTTTCCAAAGTTGTGGAAAGTATCACAAATGATGATGGTATACAAAGATGGCAAACCACCTAATGAAGTCATCTCTTATAGACCTATAAGCTTACTACTAATATTATCGAAAATCTTTGAGAAGTTGCTACTATGCAGAATACTCCCCATTCTGGAAGAAAAACGCGTCATACCAGCACACCAGTTTGGATTCAGGCAGCAGCACTCTACAGTGGAGCAGGTTCACAGAGTTTACGAAAGAGTTAGAAAAACTCTCGAAGAAAAAGAGTACTGCTCCGCTGTGTTCTTGGATGTTCAGCAGGCCTTCGATAGAGAGGGGCATGAGGGCCTTCTCCTCAAAATTAAAAATAGCCTCCCACACAGCTATCATCAGATTCTCGTTTCATACTTGACTGAACGACTCTTTCGGGTCAAGGAAGGAGATGCAATATCAAGATTATTTGAGATATATGCTGGTGTTTCTCAGGGCTCCGTTCTAGGACCTGTGCTATATACTATATTCACAGCTGACTTACTAACAGATAACACCACAATTGCAACGTTTGCTGACGATACTGCCATTCTAGCCAGCGACAAGGATCCGAGTGTTGTTACAAAGCTCCTGCGGACAGCATTGAATTAAACCACCAAATGGTTAAAGGACTGGCTTAATTCACCAGTCAATGCATTAAAATCCGTACAAGTTACGTTTACATTGCGAAAGGGTAATTGCCCCCCCTGTTCAACTTCAAGATATCACCTTACCACACCAAATTAGTGTCCGTTACTTGGTCTACACCTGGATCGACGCCTGACATGGAACCAACAAGTAAAAAAAAGCCTTCTTTGGCCTCTAGGTTGGAACAGCAAATTGTCAATGGACAACAAGTTACTCATAAAGCCATATTAAAACCAGTATGGATATATGGCATTCAACTCTGGGGTAGTGCCTGCAACTCTACCATCTCATGCTTGCAGAGAATGCAAAACATAATACTCCGAACGATCAGCAATGTCCCATGGTATGTGACCAACCAAGAAATTCACGAACATCTGGAATGCCCACGATAAAGAAGGAAATCCAAAACGTAACCTTCAAATACCGGGAGAAGCTAAAGAAGCACCCGAATACGTTAGCAGCACAGCTCACGATGCGTAGCTACGTAAAGCGTCTTAAGCGAAAGGACATCATATAGATAGATGGTGAGGAGACATTCCCAAAAGGGGATGCACTCAAACTGACATAGCACACTCGCAGATTTAACACAAAGAAAAAAAAAAATCTGATAAAACTACCTCTGCAACATCCCTGTTAATAACTACACAACAGCCATTGAGCACTATCATTTTTTGATTAGAATTGCTTTGTTTTGCTTATATTATTAGATTTCCACCACAGAGAGAGAGCAGTGGTTGCCGAGTTGTAACAGCCCCCACTTACGATTTTTAGGTCGCCGGTTTAAACCCAGCCACGCGCATTACTTTGTGAAATTTATTTCATCACCACTGTTCTCAAAACGGTGAAGGAAAACATCGTGAGGAAACCAGCATGTCCTACAACCAAAAATTCAAAGGCATGACATTTACCAATCTGCACTGGGTGTGGTGGATTACGGCCCATTCCCTCTCCTAGAGAGAGAAAGCTTGAGTCCCAGCAGTGGAAACATTGAAAGTCTGATTATGCCTATTAGATTTCACAAATAATTGGGTAATACTTGTAATGGCTTTGCTAAAACAAAATATGTGTTACAATGATATTGCTCAATAATGAAGGCACATGATGTGGACATAACATAAGATTATATGTTGCAAATTATTTAGTTCTAGTACCTAAGTTTTTTTTTTACAGGAGTGCTACATGAAAAACAAGGATAACATTATGTCGCTGTTGTCATTCTTACATCTATTTCTCCATTACAAAACAAGATTTCTGAAACAATAAAATTCTATTCCTAGTTCTATTTTCTAAGGATGAATTCAGTCCATTGTATGTAGTGTTCCAAGGAGCCAGCATATGGGTCATACAATAATTAAAAATCTAAGCATGCTAAGCAATTAAGCATGCTTGGACTTGCTTGTCGGATACTGGGCATAAACACAAATCAACAATAGCTATGTATTATAATGACTCGGAAGGTGGGTTGTAGGCTAACAAACAAATTATTGTATGTATGTTCTTGACACCAAATGTTAATAATACAGAGTTTTATGAGCAAAAGTGAAACATTTTTAATTCATTAATACTGTCTTTCTATTGTGTCTCTTATTATGCTACTCATTAGGTTAATATATTGAGCACTAGCTATTAGTTCCACAGTCTAAACAAGACTTGTGCAAAAGGCGAAAAATATCTGAAAATTATTTATCCCTTCATAACAGACTGTACACTGTTTATTTTATTACATTTTAATCGTTATATCGCAAGCACCAGCCATATAAAGCAATTGGCAAATTTTTTTGTTATTATGATCTTAAACTTATTTTCTAAACATAAGTTTAAGATATATATAGATTTAGAATAGATTAGAAATAAAGTGCTAACAATTCCACCAATATTACTTTTACAAAAACATCACAATATTTTTAATATTTCAACATCAATCTTTTTAGTCCCCGTAACATAAATAACAATTTACATAATAATATCAGATAAGATAGGCAGAGCATGTGATAAAAAATTTATACCCAAACAACAGATTTAAAATGTGTAAGGTTGCATTGCGAAAAGAAAAAGAGATAAACACAAATTCAAATAAAGTCGTAACAATAATAAAGACTGAATTACCTTAATAAATTATGTTCAAGTTGAATAAATTTCTTTGTTGTTCAGCAAAGCAGTAAGCTATTGATTACCCTCCATAAGGTCCTCTTTATGATACACAAAGCCCACCCTTCAGACTCATCTTTTATGTACAGGTATTGATGCAGTCCAGTTTATAAATAACTATTAATCAACACAAGGCCCCAGACAGGTAGAGAGGTAAGGGGAAATGGCTGAGAGGTGCGCCACCCTTGAACAGTGCCTGCACCCCTCACCCTGCCCAGGCCAAACACAATACACCCCTAATAGATAAGAGCAATAACATGATAAAATAATTTGTTATCGCTAATGATAATTTTAATAAAAGTCAAATGGTCAGTGGGTCGTGTTAGGGGCAAATTAATAATATTCACATCAAGTAGTGAAAGTTAAATATTAAAACACGTGTTCTTTGTTTATGACAATAAACAATACAAATAGGTACTAATATCAACACAAATACCACTGTTGTTGTCTTTAAACCATTACTTTATCATATTACTTAAGAAATGGAGATATTATACATCAGATATACAAGCACGTCCATAGTGACGAATGACCGGCCGTCATGGTCCCTGGAGATGGACTGAATTCGTTCCACCCTATGAATATAGATTTAACGAAAAGTGAACCTAGATCTGTCATCCTTGTTCCGCATATTACCATCCTGTAACTACCTACCTTTATGAAGTATATGTACCATTTATTGACCGATAACATCGAAACTATGTTCCAAGTGCCGTAATTACTGCGCCGCGCAGCCAATCGGAAGTCTCGATAAACACAGTTGCTTTTCACTCTAACTTGTAAACAACTATTGATTGATGGTTTTCTACTTACAATCACCCTCGTAACTCTCGACAACAGCAGAAATCACGTCTTTACTCATTACGTTGCCAAACATGTTCATTAAATTTTCGACAACATCGTCGTAGTTACTTTCTTCGTCTCCGCAGGGCTCCATGATTGCTACGTTCAATCAAAATCAAAGGTAATAAAATAAGGCGATCTTTTTAAAAACACTTCCACTTTTGTAATAATTAACCCAGCAGAATATTCTCGATATTTTTATTGAAAACACAATACACACATCACGAACAGGGAACTTCGAACCACTTCGAAATGACAACTTTAGACAATTTGCGTTGACAGAACTTTTCTTTGGTTTGGTTGGCACTTTACTGACTCAGCGTTCCGAATGCGATAAAAGTGATTATGTCGTGAATCCAACTTTAGTACCTAAAGTATCCCTCTCTAGTCTGTGGTACTTAATCAGAATGTTGAGTAATAAGTGAAGTTGAGCGTTGGTCACATTTGCGATATGACTCGGAACGCAGGTCGAATCAATCCCTACCAAGGCTGCCAACTGCAAGAAAAATATCAATGTTGCCAGGGCTGCGTTCAAAAATAACCACGTTGTTCTTTTATAACTCGAGTAACTAGAGTTAGTTTTTAACTCTTTTATAACCCTAGCGTTAACCCAACTAACTCTAACTCCGAGCGTGGTTAATGTAATGACAGTTGCTTGGCATTGACAGTTGAACTCTACGTTCGCGTTAAAAAATGCGACCTTAGAGTATCTACCCGATGACGTCATTAGAGTTAACTCTAATCTCATTTTTGAACGCAGAGCAGACAAACGCTAACAGACGCCGTGCGGTACAGTAGTGATGTGCCGAGTCGCTGTTTTTGTGGATCGAGTCAACTCGAGTCAGTTTATACGGTATTCAAATCATGACTCGATTCCACCATTCGATCCCAGTACTCGAGTTCTATGTATGGAATTCGCATGTTGACTCGAGTCCCAGACTCAGAGTCCAGAACTCGAGACCAAGATTCGAGTCCAGTACTCGAGTCCAGGATTCGAGTCCTGGATTCGATTCCAGGACTCGAGTACAAGATTCGGGTCTAGAAATTCGAGTCCAGAAGTGTAGTCTAGAAATTCAAATCGAGAAGAGTCCGTTATTGATACTTTTTAGAACAAAAAGGAAAACAACATGCTGTCTGACAGCATGTAGTTTAGGTTTAGGATAATGACACAACGGTAAATAAATCAACCAAACGACTCTATTCATCTGGACTCGCATAATAAAATTGAGTCAGCGAGTTCAGAATCGATTCTTTCTGACTCGAGTAATTACTCGAGTCAGCGAGTCCACAGCAGGAATCGAGTCTGACTCGAGTCAAGTTGGACTCGGCACATCACTAGTACAAGAGAAGAAATAAATGGCCAATATTTTTTGGCCCAAAAAACCGACAAGTTTTTTATATAAGGAGATGCATGATTAAAATATACACATTTGGTATTGGAGTCTCACGGTTCATACTACTATCCCCAAACATAAATCTACAAAAAAATGATCACTAAAAACGAAATGCGAATGCAGGCTATTCGTGATACAGATGTTGTTGTACTGTTAATAGGGAAAAGGGACTCTATAATTTTGTATTTAATATATAATTTAGAATTAAGAACATGCTAAATAAAAAATATTATTTTGTAAATAATAATATTTTGCTTTGCTGCTGAATTGGCATTGAAGTGTCGGGCTTAAATTTTAATTTTGGTTACTATTTTTATCTTCTCCACGAAGTTTGGGAATCCATCATTGAATAGCAGCACATTTTCAAGTGCTTTGTATGACACAGTAAAAATAAAAAATCTACCGTTCATAGACAAAACTTTTTTATTCTTTATGTGCAGTGCAGAGTGTGCACAAGAACAAAGAATGGTAATTACCATACATAGACAAAGAAACACAAACAAAGAACATAATGAAATTATAGAGATGGTTATCTAAAAGTTACCTAATTTAAATTCTTGCTGATTTTTTTAAAATCCATATTTACAATGATCCTTTTGCATTCATAATTAAAAAAAATACAACGACTCCTAAAGTTCCAACTAAGCTCCCAAAATCCCAATCCCTATACACAAAAAAAACTTGACGTTGACAAATGACAGGCAAGCTAAGATTATTTTTTTTTTGTTAATGATTTTGGCTTGGGTACTAAATCCTTTAAGCTATTCGTATGAATAGTTCATTAGTTTAATGTTTTTCTAGTATTTGGCAGCCAATGTATCGAGTCAGCCTTCTCAGCAAACTTCGCTGAGATAGCCAAAACTACAATAAAATTCTCAGCTCCATTTTACCAAAATGGCGCCTGTTTCAATGATTCTACATTTATTGTTCAGTTGCACAGACACTTGAGATACAAAACTACACCAATTTTACATTACAATATCCACAAGGAATCAATTTGTGAATAATTAAATCAGCCACTGAACTTCACTTGAAGAAATCCCGCCAAGAACCAGCGACGCTAGTGTTCTATGCAGCGGTGCAGCCACTGCAGACCGAACTTTCAGTCGGTCATTACTTTTTATATAAAAAGTAATGACCGACCGAAAATTCGGTTTCAGTTTCGGTTTCGGCCAAATTCGGTAAAGGAATCTAGTTTCGGCCTTAGTTTCGGTTTCGGCTAGGAAATGGCCGAAACTTTCGGCCGCGCCGAAAATCGAGCGTTCGTGAATTATTGTGCATCGTTCGGCGAACTCCGCGGCTAGCTCGTGCTTACTCGTAGCGTCGCCAGCTCAGTTCGCCGCCTTCCATCGTTATATGCGATTAACGATAGAAGGCGGCGGAGTTTAGGTTGTGTTTTGTACATAAATGATTAGGTAAGTATTTCTTTTGTAAAACACACCAGATTTCTGTATACGATAGAAATAAATATAATAATATTAATAGCCCACAAGGCCGGAAGTTCGGTTTCGGTTTCGGCTGAAAAATCTGTTTCGGTCGGATAAAAAGGTACTCGGTGCAATAGATCCCTCACTAGTCTGTGCAATAGATAGAGTAATATTATCTGTGCACTGCAACCAGGCCGTGACATAATGACGTTTGGTTTGGTTTGGAAAAACGGAACGCGAAGCAAACTGTTATATAGAAATCTATGAAAGTCTAAAAGAATCTGTTTAAAGTTTAACAAATATCATCAAAGCTCTTGTTTTTCTCCAAGTGTGTAAAAAATGCAATAATCCACCTGTCCACCAAATACTTCTTTCATTCATTCGTAAGAAGGTAGCGATTAAAAATAAAAAAATGGGTGACAATTTTCAAAACAAAACCATGGCTCCGGTTATGATGGATTATGATTTCAAAGTGAAGACTCAAAACGAACGGTCTAAAGTCGAGGATCTGTTTGATTTCGAGGGCTGTAAAGTTGGCCGTGGTACATATGGTCACGTTTACAAGGCTAGAAGAAAAGATGGCTCAGATACTAAGGATTATGCCTTGAAGCAAATCGAAGGTACTGGCCTGTCGATGTCAGCGTGCAGGGAAATTGCGGTAAGTTTGAGCTCCTTCTTAAAGTGCGTATAAAAAGCCCAATCAACAATATTGTTACCTGGCTAAATGTTTTGGGGGTTATGTAAAAAAGTGTTGAGTAGCCAGGTTTAATTTAGGAAAGCCTTGTCCAGATTGTGATGCATTTGCTGAAGCTCCCTTGGAGCCCAAACTCCTACACTTTTAAAGACCTGAAGAGTGCTACTGATACTGCAGTTATAGGTACTTTAAAAAGTAGTGGATCTATGCACTAATATATACCTGTGCAGCTATGTACCATTACTGGGTTTTGGTTTGCATATTATATAATTGCTGATATTATTGGCATGAGACTAAAGGAAATCTCTCTCTTGGTGTTAATTATTGTGAAAGCAGTGTTTTATCAAATAATCGTCTTTCTTCCAGTTACTCCGAGAATTAAAACATCCAAATGTAATAAACCTCATTCGTGTTTTCCTCTCACACACTGACCGCAAAGTTTGGCTGCTATTTGATTATGCAGAACATGATCTATGGCACATCATAAAGTTTCATAGAGCAGCTAAAGCTAACAAGAAGTCTGTAATGGTGCCTAAAGGCATGGTGAAGAGTCTCCTCTATCAGATTTTGGATGGGATACATTATTTGCATTCTAATTGGGTTTTGCATAGAGATTTGGTAAGTGTTTTATATTTTTGAACATTTTATATTGCAAATTTGCCTTGTTGACCTAAATAGTTACTAGCTTGGTTCTAGTTTTGTTGAGGCAAAGTTTTATTAGATTATACTACCTGGTATTCCTCAATAGTAGCTTAGATGCCCAGTTAATGGCAATAGTTTTACTCTCTATGACCGTACATGGGACTTATACAACTGGCGAAATGTGTGTATTCACCTTAGCCTAACCTTTCTTGAAATACAGGTATTAGAATAGAATAAACTTTATTATATACTAAAATAGTACATTACTTTTCTCAGGTTGAACCAAAGTATGATGTCACATATCTTTAACAAAAGTTGAATCTTAATTTGTGTACCAGAGTTTAACAAAACTAGCATTTAAAATATTAGAAATAGTCTTTGGTGTAATGCTTATTTTTCTGTATGAATTTAATTGCAGTTAAGGCACAGGCAGTCTTATCACTGACAGAAATATCTTTGCAACCCTGCTTACATAGAAAAGGCTTTTATTTACTTTTTACTTCTGTTCACATGTATCATGCAACATGTCAAATGAAAGAGCTTATTGCGAGGATCTCATATGATTTTTGACGTGACAACGTCTTATAAATTGGTTTGCCGGGTGACACTTCAAGAAACTGCGTTACGCTCCGCTCACGTTATGCGCTCACAATGAGAGCGAGTGAGAGGCACGCGTCCCTTCCACTCGGGCATGGTTAGCCCGCCTAAGAGCGAGAGAGACAGACATAAAAAGTGAAAGGCACGCGTCCTACTATACGAATGAATATTCACATTAAAATTATTTTACCACTCAAAGTCGTTGTCACGTAAAACTTTCGCCCGTATACCGACTTTACAGGCAACCAATTTTTTTTTCAAAATGTTCTTATTTATAAAAATCAATCACTGTTCATTAGTCTCGCTTAAACTTAAAACTCAACTCGCCTTGACCAATTTTAATACTTATTATTTAATTTTTTTTCACTTCATAAGTTCACATCATAATTATGGCGGCTGAAAGAAAAAAAATATTATGAATTCTTTTTTTAAAATTGATTGTAATTTCATTGCAGCTAGTTGTAAAATACATTTTTAAAGATATTCATGAAATAGATAAAATTTACCTTTATTACTATAAGCACAGAAAGTAGGTCATATAGTATAGAAGTCATATGTTTCCTAAAAAACCATGTTCAGATGCGCTTAGAACTGCTTGCATATCACTGATATTTGCACTTGGCCAGTTTCTTTTTTCTTCAGTCTCTGTTAGAAGTTAGTTCTTTTGGTCAACTTTTGTGACTATTAGACTTTGGAAATATATTGCTTTCATACATGTTATATTTCATAGTCATTATTGTTAACAAAACATTACAGCTACACACTGCACTACTATATAACTTATACTGCTGCTTTACCCTTAAACATTGTAAACAATATTTTGTAAACCACATTGTAAACATTTCATTTCAGATTTTATCAGCCTCATTTTTATAATCTGAATATGTAAACACTGATAAATGATATTTATTTTGTAAATATGTTTAAAAAACACTTTTACGCGTAATTTTTTTTTTTTTCGTCATTTTTAAACTAGTTGAGGCTGGTGTTTCCTAGCTGACTACCCTGAAAGAAACACTGAAACAAACTCAGGGGTCAAAGTCTCTTTTAAAGTCCACTGTAGAGTCATTCTTATACCACTTTCTATTTCAATCCACATTTTTATTAGTGTATACCCATTAACCCCATTATCTGTCTCCACTCAAGCGGACAATGGTATGTCATAAAATTTCCTTACAATGTCTCCTTTGCCCGTATGTACGCAAAAGGGACAATGGACAGTTAAGATTTTATTGTCAACTTTTAAATTTTGTTTGTCTTTTACAAGCTTTATAATAACTTGCAATGTATTAACTATGTATGTTCGTCTCAAATCTTGCAACTCAATTTTGAAGCAGATATCTTCAACCGATTGAGCTGAATTTTTTTAAACCCGGGTCTCTATCTCTATTTAATGGGGACGCACATAATGGGGACAATAGGCATACCCCTTTTATTATTGTTATTGTGCTTTTGGGTGGTTACAAAGTTGACCGGCCTACACTATCCTCTCTTATGTACCTATTAATTTTATAATATGGAAATATTGTAAAACCAATAATTTTTTTTGTAAAAGTAACCATGATTGTAGTTTCTTGCTGGTTCTTCTCCATAGCAAACAACCAATTGGAACTGTGCAGTAGCTTCGTTTATATAGGCAATATTTGAAATTAAAAATAGTCCATAGGTTTCATGTTATTTTATTATAATATTCTTAATCATTCCTTTTCAGAAACCTGCCAACATCCTGGTAATGGGTGAAGGCCCAGAGAGAGGCAGGGTTAAGATTGCTGACATGGGTTTTGCAAGACTGTTCAATGCTCCTTTGAAGCCTTTGGCTGATTTGGATCCAGTAGTGGTCACATTTTGGTACCGGGCTCCAGAACTGCTGCTTGGTGCAAGACATTATACTAAGGCTATTGGTATGTTGCTTTTTTAAATTTTTACATTACCTATTTCACTTAACTGTGAGCTTGGCGACACCACGAGTCATTCTAACTTTCTTTAAATCTGTAAGGAATCAATTAGATAGGCCAGGTGAAGTGACCTTATTTAAAATTTTGTGAATTTGGAGCTAAGAGCATTTGGGGTAGGCCTTCGCCCAGCTGTGCGCAAGAACAGTGTAGTCAATCCAGAAGCATCTGTGCTTTTTGGCATAAGATTCTTGAGTCTGCATTCAAAGTAAGGTTCAGTTAGATTCAAACTTAAAGGCAGATCATCAATTAGTTATGTTCATGTTAACTTTATCATACTTAAATATCTACTTATGCTAAAAAGTTTGTTTGTGTGGATGAAAGCGCTAATCTCAGGAAACTGGCACACATTTTTCATTTTGCACCAGTAGGGTTCAAAATAAAAAAAAACTTTTGGTTTTGGATAGGCCATTTATCAAGGAAGGCCAGTAGAAGCGGAGCAGTAACTAAAGACCCTGGTAATTCCATGGGGGCTAGCTAGTTGGTAATAAAATTGTTTTTTTTTGTTTGTTTTAGATATCTGGGCGATAGGCTGCATATTTGCAGAATTATTAACATCGGAGCCTATTTTCCACTGTCGTCAAGAGGACATTAAGACCAGCAACCCCTACCATCATGACCAACTGGACAGGATATTCAATGTAATGGGTTTCCCACAGGAAAAAGACTGGGAAGACATTAGGAAAATGCCTGAACATGCCACTTTAGTTAAAGATTTCAAGAGATCTAAGTAAGTAGATGCTTTCCATTGTCATCTTCAGCCTTTTCACAGCTTGGCTTCATCAGCTCATGGACATTATCTTTTCTTTCAAGCCATTTCTTAGTTTTAGAGAGACTAACAAACAGCAATTGATTTTTATGTATAAGAAGATTAGTACCTATATTAGTTTAGATATATCCTATGCTGATTTCTGCTATGGTAACTGATTTTTGTGCGAAAATGGGTTTGGATGTTTTTGTGAACCTACTTGTTATGTTTTCTTCCAGTTACCAGAACTGTTCCCTAAGTAAATATATGGACAGACACAAGATTAAACCTGACAGTAAAGCATTCAGTTTACTACAGAGGCTGTTGCTAATGGATCCCAATAGGAGGATCACATCTGAACAGGCTATGCAAGACCCTTACTTTGCTGAAGATCCACTACCAACCCAGGTTAGTACCAAAAAACAAAGTTAACATTAATTGAGTAGCCTCTTTTTTCTTGTGCCAATCCCCACGTTGGTTAGTCTCATCCAGGTTTTAACAACGATAGCAACAGTTTCGTCTGCCTATCTCGAGGCCGAACGCTTCCGGTCCTTCGAAGCCACTAGGTCACTGCTTTACTCCATTTATCATTATCATGCCTCATCAAGTGTCCTGCTCCGTTCCTACTGAGTTTCATTATTCTTTTACCGATGTCTTCGGTTTTTGAAAAATATCCTCTATTAAACGTATGATTCTCAGACTGTACACAATCCTCTGCGTGAGCGTCCACGTCTCAGCATCGAAAGTCGGTAATTTTGTCTGATTTCAGAATCTCGTCCAATTTGCTAAAAGCTGACCACCCAAATTCTTCTTGATAATTCTGTTTGTTGATGTTCATTGCCAAATTAAAGAAAATGGCCATGGTTGACATATCGGTCAACCCATCAACCATTTTACTCATTTATCATCTTACTATAATTATCTCATCAATCATCTTACCTAATTTTTTATTTCCAGTTTTAACTGGATAGTTAAAAATGTTTGCCATAACCTTCGTTTTGCCTATATTCACCTTAAGAAGTATCATAAAGGTTTTTAAGCACTTTCTGGAGGTCATCAATGTAATCAGTGAAACAAAGCAGCACAAAGTCATCTGCCAATCTAAATAAGTGATATACGTAAAAAATATTGCTGTTAAACCGCAATGGATACAATCTAAGGGTTTCACGATGTCTGTAAAATAAAACTAACATGTAACTAGTCACAATAACCAGTAGGTACGCTAATTTTTACTGGCGAGAGGTGCCGCTGTTAGAAGCTCAGTCACACTATAATAACGTAACAGTGATCTCAACATAACAAAAATGTTATTTATACACAACTGCACCCTCAAATCTTGTGACGGTTTCGCTTTCCGCACAGACTCTAGGACTTCTGTGAATAGATTTGGTGATATGGTATCGTTCTGTCTCTCTTCCCCCTTTATCGATACGGATTTACATAGGGGTATGCATTCGGACATGCAAAGAGGTCAAGTGTAGTGTATAGTCCAGCGATATGAGATACATATCAGGGGACAGTAACGTAGTACCGGGAAGTAGTAACGGGAACAGATTAAAAAAAAATAGCTACCAATAATAATAGTTAATATTATCATGAGTTCATGGCACTGTTGGACATAATAAAATCGCTCATAATACCCTCATAAAGAGCCCTTTTATTATGCACCCATCATTGTTCCCTTCGAAAAGAGTGTTCTATTCATACAGCATGTATAGTAGTTTTACTTATCTTCACTTTTAGCGATAACACTCCATTGTCACAACCAGTTCAAAATTAAAGTATTCAAACTATCTTTCCCATTAGAATGATCACTGTGCGAGAGAGAGAGAGGTAGAGAGAGAGAGAGATGGTGAGAGAGAGAGAGAGAGAGAAAAAGATGATTCTTTTAATTAAAAACTTCTATGCGGGCTGAGTACTTAATATTATGCGTGTTAAAGGAGACAGCCGTCACACTCGGCTATGTACCTAACACTTCTTCGGGTAAGGTCGAATAAGGGAGCGAGAAAGATATAGTCAGCGCGTAACTACTTTACTCGCTCGATGTAAATGTTTTCTTTTTTTATGAATATAATTTTTTTTAAATTCTGTATTTTGAAATAACAACCTTGCCTTGATGAAACATTTAATTTTTTTTAAATCTTTTGTCTTGTCCATGTTCATGATGTGTAAATTTAATAAAACATTTCAAAACGGTTTTTAGGATGTATTTGCTGGGTGTCCAATTCCTTATCCGAAGAGAGAATTTTTGACTGATGACGACCAGGATGACAAGAGCGATTCTAAAGCTCGCCAAAATCAACAGCAGCAACAGCAACAACAACAGAATAATGTAAGTGGAAGATGATACTTTATTTGTCAAATTATATTTTATATTGACACAAATATTAGTGCTAACCTGGCTCTTGCACTAGAAAATCTTGTTTTGCAAATGTAAGATGTATAATTATAACATCAGTAACTCATCGATGGTAGCACTTGAACTAAGGAAACTGATGAAAGCGCTTTTTCAAAGCCAAAATTTTATTATTGTTGTACTGTTATGATGTACAGCAGATGTTCTGCATTCAGCAATTGTTTTTTTAGACTTCTAAGTTCATTCTCCTGGCTTAACCCTTCAAGAAAGTCCTTTTTCACTCGCTTGTAGTCTACATCGAGCGTGGTTTAAAAGCTTGTTACTTCATCTAACGCAATCCAACGCGATGTTTGACGAAAAGGCAACGCGAAAAAAGAGAGATAACGCCTGAAAACTCTGTTAGCATTTGGTAATTCCGTGATTTACTCGGAATGTTTTACAAAACTTGTTCCAGGAAATACGTGTTTTTTTTTTAATTCTCGTTAATCAGAATCTTGATTAAAGGCCAATGCAAAGTATTGGCATGTTTTATTTTTTTCTTTTTGCCAGAAATGAAACCTAGGTTATATGAGGAGGAATCAATAGCAAAAAGAACTAAGTCTTTAAACCGTAACCGAACGAAGATACGCTTAATAGCTTTCGTTTTGGAAATTTTGTCTTGTAGCCGCCCTGAGAAGAAAAGCTATTCGTGAGATAAAACCTCCCACGTAAAAGTGATTGAAGCAAAAATAGACATCCCATTCATTAGCAGTTTTAAGTCCGTATACATCATCAATATTGCATACAGCTTGAGACACATTGATTCCACGGTAGAACTTATGTAAGTTTTACCGTACCGTACCATTACAAAATAATGCTAGTTTTCTTAGATTTCATACAAAAATGGTTATACTTAAGTACTGCGATATTACAAAAAAATATAAAAGACAAAGAAACCAATAAATATCTTATTTCGAAAAAACAATAACGTACCTTTAATATAAAGTTTATTTGAACTTAAAATTCCAAGCTAATCCAAAGATATAACACATCAAAGCAAATCGTTTTATAAAACGGCAATTTCATAGGTGAAGACCTATTATAACATTTTTGTCATAATATGTACGTGAACAGGTGCTGGCAGTTGAAACTGGTCATCTCTTAGCTGCCTGTGGCAGATGAGGCTGTGAAAAAATTAAACTTCTGAGTTAACGAAAAAAAGATACAGCCGTTTATGTCGTTAAAAACGTATATTTCGACACAAGGGAATCGAAATTCATAGGGTACTTTGACCTAGAGTCCTAAAATTTGGCATGAAGCAAGGTCTCATAGCACAAGTATAGGAAAAAATCTGAAAACTATAAATTTGTAGTTACGTCACAAAAAAGATCTTCGTAACTCAATTTAGGAATTGAACTGTTTTTATTGGTTAATTTGTACGGAAACCTCGGTGCACGAGTCCGACTTTCACTTGCCCAGTTTTTTTTTACTTTATTTACATTGTGCTCACATAATATTGCCAACAAGAAACATATACCTAACCAAGATATTTGTAATACATAACATGAATGAATAAAGTGTCTTCATGGTTTTTCTTGCACATTCTTCTCCATAGAGATCTACATTTTGGAATGTGCGATTAACATAATTCGACGTAACTGACTTCCTGACAATTCAAAAGAAAAATAAATATTTTGACTTTGGCTTTGTACTGTTATTGTTTTGTGAATTGCTATGTTTGTTTCACACTAATATTATAAAGGCGAAAGTCTGTATGTATATCTGTATGTGTGTGTGTATACATGTTTGTTATTCCTTCACGCTCAAACTGGATTTGGAAAAAAATTGCCAAGTAAAATAATCCGTACTATTCCAGGTCATCACCTGGAATAGGACGGATTATTTTACTCCAGGAGAGTATATTCCATTGGGATTATTTTCTACTTTATCATGGATTGAGCCGCTAGCAGGAGCTACTTAGAGAATATAACAAAACGCAATAATATTGAATTACTTGCATTGTTTATGAAATCATATTTTTTAAACATATGTCATTCTGTTTGGCAGGAATATTTGGCCCTCCAGTACAGATAGTCTCAAAATTTAACTTGCATTGTATTTATTTATTATTTTCAATGCATTGCAGACACAACAAAATCAAGTACAAGCCAATAATCACGACCACGCAGCCAATAATGCGAAGAGGATGAGAATGTCAGGTACATTATACCGTATGTTATAAGTTTTTATTTTATTTTTGACATAACATAAAACATTTTATCGCTAGTAAACCTTTGATTAGTAAATCATTAGACACAATGCATCCTTTGAACTGTCAAATTAGTAGTATTTGTTTTAAACATTCCCTACTTTTAAATTACTCCTGTATCGTGGGTGCGTTCACAAACATATAAATTCACATACACAAGACTCCCAGATTCGAAAAAACTATCTGTATACAAATATGTGTCATACAAATATCGAACCCGCGACTTAAACAACAACCAATCGCTCAACCACTGCGCCAACTGTCAACATCAAGGTACGTGCCAGCCATAATGTAACACTTATGAAGTAAATATTTGCAATTAGCCCTGATTAGTACTGCTACGAGCCCTATGTCAGACAGAACTGTTTTTTACCTTTTGAACGCCAGAGCATAAACGCATCGGCGCCCTTTCCACGCCAAGCCACAAATTGAGCGATAATACCTACAAAAAAATAGGTAATAATTATACATCTTATCGATAAGTTATCGACCACCAATTTATCATTGATTTTCGTTCCATATTTTTTAAATAAAATATTACTTGTTGCATTATTCTTTTATTTAATTTGACCCTATTTGGTATCATACTATCATTAAACACCAGTTACAAACTTCTAAGCAACCTAGAAGCAGACATTAGAACTACAAACGAATAAATAATAATGTAAATTACTAATCTCGCTCGTAACGTTATCCGCTGTCGGGAAGACCCGACTCTGGCGTGGCTGGCACGACTTTTGACAACTTCTTCGCATGCGAGTAAGGATGTGATATTGTGGGACATAATAAATAATAAACATATAGTATTTAAAACAATTTAATCATCGTAACTATGCAAACTTATGTTATCCAAGTCCTTTTGCTGTCGTTCTTTGCTAATAACGTTCAGTATATTGACTGTTACTGAACGTCATTCTTCTGGCACTCGATCCAGTTCAAAAGCAACTAATCTTGCGAACGCCGCATTTCATGCGTCGCTAGGTCTTGGTCGAACAGTAAACTAATGATCTATGAATATCAATTATGATTTTTTTCCACAATATTATGAATTAGGAATATTCATATACGAATAGTTGTCGTTAAAAAATAATTGTTGAAGTAATAGTAAGCTACTTTTATTAAAATATTAAAAAAAATTGAAATATAAGTTACCTTACCCATCACTAGTTGTCGTGTTTTGACGACTGTGGCGTGGGGAATAACACTTTTTTATGGATTTCGATTAGCAATTTTTGATGATTGTTTTTTTCTAGTGGAATGAAAGTAATGAATATATCTTTGTCACATTTTACAATATTTCATTAGTTTAGTTTTAAATAATAGGAAAAAGAATCACAGATAACTTGGTATATTTATTTTGTACTTAAAAAATGTCGTTTTCTTGTCGACTGTAGACGACGGTGGCGAGTTTGGCACGTTTTTGTTTGACAGCTATATCCGACCGAAGCGTTCAAAAGGTTAACCAACCCGCACGTAAGGGCGTTACCATGACGTGTTAAAATATCAGTAGTGCGTGCGAAAAAGAGGGATGGAGCTATATACCCTATATAGCTCCATCCCTTTAACAATTCAGTTTAGGTCGTAAAATGGATCGCGTTATGAGGTCGTGTTAGGGCCTGTGATCCTCTTCGTGGTATTACGTTTTGGCGTCACGTCTCATCATTATGGGCATAAACAATAACACTACCTATGTATTGAAAAGACTGCCAAAAACTTATTATACAGGTGAATTCTTTAAATGGGCGTGTGAAATCCACTTTCAGATTAGACATAAAAAACACTAATAATTACAAACCATTTTTTTTTCAACCCAACATTTTCCTTATGTCTGTTATTACTTCCCAGAATGTTATCCTAATGAGTGACACAGATGGATTGATAATACAGTGTTTTTTTTTTTCAAAATCAATGATTCTATTCCTGGCTAGGAAATTTGATTTTTCAAAAATCAAATGATTCAGTTTTAGTTTTCATTAAAATTCAGACCGAAACTCCTTTCAGTACTTTATGTTATTCCTCATAGTTTCTGATAAGTTTATGCTCACCCACATAAAAAAATTATACTGTATAGAAAACTCTTTATCAGTTTTATTATTTCATTATTTTTCTTTGGTTTACATATCTCTCGACGTAAAATCCTGACTGATGTGTATTTGTGTTCCAGGGCAGAATCAGGGCAACAATGCCGGTGGCGGCGGTCAACAGGAATTCCATCAACAACAACAGATGATGTTCGGCGGTCAACAACAGGGCGGCAGCTCTCAACAACAAGGCAATTTCCAACAAAGGTTTTAACGTAATTATGTTTAGTTAGCTTTATGTTCAATGTATGTATTTGTACGAGGTAGCCCCTAGTCTGTCGAACGGGAATAATTGAAAAATAATTCTAACTGTCAAGGGCGCGTATACTACTGTAATTGCTTGAAAGAAGTGTTGGGAAAAAAAATCAGATTAACGATTAAAAAGTTAATCATTGATCATTATAACTATTAATCGTAATCTTTAGTCAAGATTAAATAATATGTTGCACTTGTTTGAAAAGGTTAAAACATATGAATTAAAATTATTGAAATACAGATTTTATCTTTTAGAAAATAATTAAATATTTGCAAATGAATTAAACTAGATTTCTTGATTACTCTTTTTTCTAATAAATCGTCCATTTTGTGCGACCAAATTCAATCCAAAGGCCAAAATCGTTAATTAAGTAACGTAATCGATTGAAAAATCGATACTACCAACACTCGAAGCATTGCTAACAGTCAATCACAACATTTCACTCCCGGCTGACTATTTGTGACACTTATTTTGCGATAATTTTCGTTCGAGAAACTTTGGGGAAAAATCATTTTAAATGTCGGCTCTAAATTTTAATATTTTGACGTGAGTGAATAAGCATTTATCCACACGATTGCGGTAGAGAGATAGTGTTGTATGTATAAATAAGTTTTTTGATGTCAATAGTATAAGAAAATATTTGTAAAAGACTGACATTTAGTATTTTCACCGTCAATGTACTATTATTTCGTAACAAATTCTATAAAAAAATATCAAACCGTAGCCCAGCAGGGCCGGAGTCTACTGGGTCTGAGTCTACTGAGTCTACTCTCTAAGTCTATGGGTAAGTTTAGGAGTGAGTTTTGGTCAGTAAAAGTCTACACGCCCTCTCTAGGAGAAGTCAATTTGATTGTCTGAGTTGATTTCCCACCTAAAAAACAGGAGTTTTAAAAACCTTTTATAATGAACTGAAAATGGCGTTTACTATTTTGACATGTTCTAAGCAATTGACTTAGGATTCTATTATAATCGAAAGGCAGGGCCTAATCGCATCCTTTGTTGATCTGATGAATTTGTATACTCTAATTTTTCTACAATTTGACACTATTTTTCTTTAACTACAATTTAAAATATATAATCAATAACAAAATGTAAATAGAATAGATCATAAGTGCAATTTGTATAAAGTAAATTTGAAAATAAACTGTTAAAAAGTACAAAAATCGAATTTGTTATTTAATTAAAACCTCTGATTATTATAAAACATAATATTTATTATAAAACAAGTACTTAAATATGTACATCTTTATGGACGGAATGATGTAAGTAGGAAAATAACTTAAGATACGACAAATACGAAATCTTATTATTATAAAACTAAAAACTTAAACATATCAGTCGAAATAAGGGCAGGTGGTGCTGATACATAATATCTAATATCAAGAACCGAATTATAACTTTTTATATTAGCATTTTTTTAAAGTCTCTCCTCATGTAGTGGTGTAAGTTACCATTATTGTAGGCTGCGGTATAGTTGTAAACAGTTACCGCGGCCCTCGAACGCAAAGGGCAACTGAAGGAACGTCTGAGAGTGAAAGTCTGATACTCTCTAGCTCCACATAAGGGCGTTTTTAATATCGTGAGGATTTTATCACGCGTGCGGGATTGCCCCGCATGCAGACAATTTCAAAATGCAAAAAAACGCGTCCCGCGTGCCTATTCCACGCATTACAATAAATATGAAATGGACATTTGCAGGGGTTACGCGTGCGAGTCAATCCCGCATGCGTGATCAAAATCGCACGATATTATAAACACTCTAAAGGTCAACTATCCACGGACACGACGACACGACATTGCCGCTTTGTCGACAGTTTCATAGTTTTGTATGTGAACAGGCGTACACCTAGCGTATAATGACGAATACGCGTCCATGAAGCTACGCGTCCGTGAAAAATCGGCCAAAGCGAGACAAGTTATTTGTTTTTGACAATTTAATCAAAAAAACCGTTACTGTGTTGCGGTAGTCGTACTACATTTTTGTTTTGTGATGTGCAGAACCGTTATGTGAAACTTAACAATGGAAAGTACTCGTACCAACATAGATTTGACAAACGATATTAGAACATTCATTGATATGCAACACACAGTTTTACTAAAATATTACGGTCAGCATCACAAAAGTAAAGTAGACTTTAAGTAAGACCAATATTAAGTTCAAATTCGAAATAAACATACATATTTCAGCGCGAAGATAAATATAACCTGTAGGTATTTACTGCCCCTATATCTATGCAATAGCATCATAAAAATAATAATATTAGTTTAACGTAATTATACCTACTCTATTTCAGTATATCGATATGAAATCGTTTTTAAAAGTAATCATTGATCGTTCTGTTTTTTTTTTGAGAGGCGGCATTAATTTAGTAGTATTTTTTAATACAAAGAAAATGGATAATTAAGATTTTTGAGAATTAATAAAAAACTCTTTTCGAGTCTCAATGACATCTGTGCCTTAAAGATTGCCAATTTAAATAAAGCGTTTCTTCTTTTTAAAAAACACGTTTTCTTCTCCCTTCAAATTGTGTGATTTCATGACATAGTACCTATCTTTTTTACCAAAATGTAAAACAATTTTGTCTTTTAAATGAAACAAAATTACAACATTATTAATTTAAACCTGAGAATTCAACAATAGTTTTAGTGCCGCTGTTATCAAGGAAATATTGGGCCTTGTTCAGTTCTTCTCTTTTTAGCTTAGTGTTCGAGTCGACAGTCCTGATACGTGTGCGTAGTCTGCCACAACGACCGTCCAGCACCTTTTCATAAGCTGAAAATATAATAGAAAAAGGATTTTCATACATGAATTGATCACTACTGCTCTTAAAACGATGAAGGAAAAACAATTGTAGACATAACACATCCACCAATTGATTTAATTGGTTTTGTTGCCATCACAAAAATCTATGAAAAAAACTGGTATCAATTTCATGTTCAGGTAACAAAATGTTATCGTAATGTGCCAATTACGATCTACTTGGTACGGTTAACAACATTTTTCTAGGTATTACCTAGTAGCATACTTAATTTGTAAGTAGGGTATACCTATACCTAGTAGTGTGGAAATGTGATATATTTTAAAGCAGTATAGTTTTTGTAATCTAGTTTATGCGCACTGTTGAAGATTGTTTATTATTTATTCATTCATCGCTTGAGGAAATCGTATTTTTTTAAAGTAAAGCGATTACAACTGTATGTGCAATGCAAGTATCAATCCGGTTGGATCAGTTTAAAATGTAATTTTTTTGTTCTTCAAAAAAGTGAGTCAATCAAATTGTTTGCTGACATGCAACAATGGAATTAAGTAATAAAAAATTAACCAAGTACCTAACGGATATTGTGAACAAAATTTAAACAGGTACTAGTAAGTAGTAAGTAATAAATGTTAAGGGTCAACCTCGGTCGACTAATAAATAACAATAAACTGCGATGACTAATACCTACGTTTGACTAAACATACACATGATACTCAGTTCATATAGTCAGACAGTATTGTTCACAGTATTCTGCGACTTCTGGCTGTGGAACCATTGCACATGCGAGTTTTAAACCTAAACTAGATTATAGTAACACATGCTTATTTAGCTTAGTAGCGTGCACTTTCCCTCCTTTTAGGGCTGGTAAGTGAAAATATATGTAATAAAATGAAAAAAAAAAATACTTACGATCCTTTCTGTAGGAGTTGTGGCAAGCCATATGACAGACAGATGGGAAACCCTTTAAAGTGTCCGGATCTAAAAATGCAGACGAAAGCGGCGCTGCACATATAGGGTCTCTTCTTCCTTTGCACCCGTCGGTACACGTTTCATAGTTATTCCGC
Organism: Mythimna pallens; assembly: GCA_961205895.1. Taxonomy (NCBI): domain Eukaryota; kingdom Metazoa; phylum Arthropoda; class Insecta; order Lepidoptera; family Noctuidae; genus Mythimna; species Mythimna pallens. Next base: position 16,341,690 of record OY540834.1, read on the forward strand.
CTGGGTCTTGGCGTCTTTCGAGTTCTAGTCGTTGTTGGTCTTTTTGTGGTAGTAGTTCTAGGAGAGTTGAAATTGACGTTAGTGATTGAACCACTGGGGGCCACAACCCTTATTCTTAGAGGTCCGCTTATAGCTGGACCAGAGTTTGAAAAATTTTGGCAGGAAGGATTGGGTTTTGCTGTCGTAGACGTTTGAACACGAACTGACGTAGGGAATGGAGTCGTCGAAGAAGGAGGTGCCGTACGAGTAGATAGAGGAGATATCGTAGGAGCTGGCTGAATGATCACTGTCGATGGTTCTCGAGTAGTAGGAACTTGAGCTACTGTACTAAATTGTGGCACTTCTTGCGATGTTCCAGTCTGTCCGGGGAAGCCTTGAATGGACTGTGGCGCTTGTTGGTAAATCAAGAAGTAGTTTGATAGTGGTTCTCGCGTCGATGATTGCGATTGTTGCTGGGTGACCACTTGTCTGGGCACATTCTGGTCTCGAGGGATAAGTTCGAGTCGGATTTGCTGCGACTGCGTTTGCGATGATTGAGATAATGTCGATTGTAGCCCAGCGTCGGGTTGTGGCACTGCTAAAGTTGTTGGTAGCTCTGGTTGGACCGAGAACACTGGTTGTGATGGTGGTAGGGTCCGTTCGGTAAACTGGGTTATTATTTGAGGTGCTAGTGTCGATGAGTAGTCTGTTTTGGTAGATGGTGTTGTTTGGAATGTCGTTGGCGGAAAAGTCTGTAGCGAAGATGGTGGGATTGTCTGTATTGCTGGTGGTGAAGGCGTCGAAGATTGCAAAAAATCACCAACAGAAGAACCAGTCGTTGAGATCTTCCTCGGAGGTGCTAATGTTGATAATAACAAGATTTCATCCGGCACGGAATTGGATTGTTTCGGCAAAACAACTATCGGATTTGTTGGAGAAAACGGCGACTCAGTTGAAAATATCTCCGATATCGGTTTGGGTTGAAAGCCATCACTGATTACGTTTGCCGAATACCAAGATTCTGGTAAGGAGTCCGATATTTCAGCTCGGCATTGTTGTAACACTGAAAAGAGAAAAAGACAATGATTAGACAGCAGTTTAGTTTATGAATTTTGTAGCATTATGGGATTTTGAGCAGTTTTAATAGGTATCTGTAACTCGTAAGACGTCGTAACTACACTTAGTTACGACGTCTCGACGTTGTCACCACAAATTCCAGAGATGTAGATACCCAGAACTCCAACGGTAAACACGAGCTATTACGGCATAGTAACAAGAACAACCATGCAGTTAATAAACAAAGCCAACATCGCTCAGTTGATTTATACATATTTTTGCTCCATCACATCCCGTCTTGTCAGAACCAGTTTTCAAGGCCCGCTTTTTGCGAATCTCGTCTCCAGAGAGGTCAAATACCTCAGGGACGGAACCCTTGTGTTGTTTCATTGAGTAAATCGCATGCTCTATATGTATTGCACAATGAGTGCGGCTGGAAGGCGAGGCGGTCCGAACTTTCACGTTGTCCACTCAACCGTGGCTTTACAAACGCCAAAATATTAATGGATGTCTGTTTTATAATGTTGGGATTATGTATTTTGAATTGCAGTTACGTCTTTTTAACAGCATGTCTGCGTAAATACTCGTAGCTAACTCAATCAAAACTAATCGAATCGAAGGAAACAAGTATAACATGGTCTTCGTTATACGTTGTTGTGCAAAACAAATAATGTGATTTCAATGTAGGTACCATCGACTTTTATATTTTACTTTTTCTCAAGACAGAAGTGAATATTTTTATATTTGAGGACTGAACATGCTAAACAGTTTTTTGTTTCGCATCGGCCAACGTGATGTGATTTGGATGATGTCACCAAAATATTTAATTCAGTTAGCAATATATTTTTTTTGCACGTGTAGAGTTTAACTGAGAACTAAACTACTAAGAAAATACGTGTAAGATAATCATCTATACTTCAACATTAAAGAAAAAACATCAAGATTTAAAAATAAACACCTTTTGCATAAACGCAATGGAATTTTCTGTGATTCATGGTTCTAGAATCTTAATCATTTGGAATATGTCTAACCCAGTTGTAAGACTTGATTTTGAAGACAATTTAGAACTTATAGACCCATTATTAAGGTCTAATATAAGTAATTCCATCTTAGATTACTGTTCAAACAGCTGCAGTTAATTTAAATTCTATGACACAACCTTGACGGCTTGTAGCGTCGTCAATCAAGATGCGACTTTATTGCATTGATATTGTATATAAAATCACGTTTACGGGTTAGGTCATAAACGTTTATGTTAATTTTTATAGCGTTTTCATAGCCTTTGGCTGTTAGGAATGATTAATTATACCTAGGGTTATCGTTATCACCTAGCAGGTATTAAGTAGGTATATTTGGTAAAATACAGAGTAATTTTTTGAAAAGGAATGGTAATGCCAGTACCTACAGGAAGTTTTAAGTAATTGTGAACTGCATTCACAGATATTGAAAAAATTTAACATTCAAAAAGAGGCGTCTCAAAAAACCATCATATATATACAGCTGGTTGATTTTAACTGCTGCAGGTAAGTGACAATTAGCATGCTAGTTGCCAAAGATAAATTTTACAAATATCAAAAAATCTTAAAGTGAGCAACCGTCTTATACACGGAATTCCAATTTGTTTAAGTACAAGTGTTTAAGTATTTACTACTGGCGCTCGCATGAATCCGCCGTGGTCTGAATCGAAAAAAATATTTTCACAGCGCCACGCGGGGCACTCTGTCGGACACGCTCGTGTTTTCAACGAAGTTCCGCCCTTTTTGTCACTTGATGCGCATGAGACCCTGAAACCCATGAACTGAAGTCTTAAGTACCTAAGCGATGTTGTATCTGTCGGTTACCAACCGACGTGGCAGAACATAGGTAGGTAAACAAAAAGTACAGATGTGATGTCAATATAAATGAACACTATGTCTTGCTGTCAACGGCGTACAAATATTCACATTACAATTGTATTAAAGAATTGGAAAAATATTTCTTTAAAAAAAAGACATTCAAAAATAATTAAAACAAATTCAAAAATAATAATTAAAAACAAAAATAAAATACAGTACAAAAGCATCATTAATAAAATCAATTATAAATTTTACCAAATAATAAACATTAAAATTAAATTAGATTAAATAAAATAATAATGATTATGTCCTTATATTAATTTGTCTTCTAAATACTCATTGATTGTATAGTAAGTTTTCTCGCACAATAGATTAAGAAGAGCTCTTTTAAAATGGTGTATGCTGTCAAGATCTTTTAATGTACTTATTTGGCAATTTATTATATAACTTGGGTGCCATTCCCAAAAAGCTCTTTGAGTATAGTGCAGTCTTGTGTGGAATAGCACATATCTCTCTATATCGTCTTTTTGACTTCAGTGTAGGAAACAAATGCAATTTTGATTTTGCGAATACTGCTGTCTCGTAAATGTTCATACAAGGTAAAGTAAGTAGCTTATATTCTTTACAACTATCAGTCTTTTTTAACTTAAACACAGCACGTACACATCACTTTTGAGCTTTGAACGCAATTTCCATATCAGTGGAAACCCCCAAATAGATTATTCCAAAACTTATGATTGATGAGACAAACGCTTTGTATGCTATCAATACCACAGACTCATTAGATATTTTCGCAAGATTATATAGCGCATAAGAATATTGGTTTAATTTTTTACAAACACTATCTACATGATCTTTCCAATTTAGATGACCATCCAAATAAGTCCTAGAAATCTGGCACTGTTGGTTTCATGTATTTTTTGGTCTGCATATCTTATATTTAAATTTTGTTTTTTTCTTCTTTGTTGGAACGTCAAAACCTGTGTTTTTTCTAAGTTTATTTTAAGTAAATTTTTACGTAACCAGTTGATAATACAATGGATGGAATTATTTATTTAATTTTCATATGATTCTAAGTTTTCACACAGTATAATATTTGCCGATGATAGCACAATTATTATACCATGTGAAAACTCGACGGTCTGACAGTCGGTACATTTCGGCAAATCATTAATAAAAATGAGGAAAAGCAAGGGCCCAAGGACACTCCCTTTGGGGTACACCGCAAGCTGTAAACCTAATGGACGACTTGTGAGCAACATCTCTCTTAGATTTGGGACAAATTTTGTTTATAACCGTGATTTGTTTCCTTCCATATATATAAGATTTGATTAGGCTCAATATATTTCATCGGACACCATAACGTTCTAATTTGCCCAGTAATATTGTATGGTCCACATGGTCGAATGCCTTAGACATGAGTACCGCGACAATTGGATTTTTTATGGCAACATTTTTTACAATTTTTGCAATTAAGTCATAGACTGCTTTGTTAATGTTTCTATTTTTCCGAAACCCATATTTTTCATTGGCGAGTATACCATTTGTTTCAAAGAACGAGCTAAGGGATTTGTATATCACTTTCTCAAAAATCTTCGATAATACCGGATACTGGTGGTCACCATTGTCCTACATGGCGACTAATGTGTGAAACAACTGGATTTGAGTTCTTCGGTTTGATTTACTGCGGTGTAAATAGGTACGGACATCACGATCCAAGTTGACTCGACACGCGATCACTAAATCTCTTGTATAATCTCATCTTAGTTTTAGATCATCTGTTAATGCTGTGAGCAGTTGACGGAATAACAACCACCAATCAAATTGTTAAAGTTATTTTACTAATGGGCTTTTGGATACTGTTTTTCAGGCTTCACCTTTTAAAGTCATATCAGTGTAGTTTTGCTACTTTAAAGACACTACTTTGACATATTATATACATAAACGAAGTCAGAAGCCGACAACCTGATAACCAGTCTTGCCAAAAAAAGTATCGAATCATTCCGTAGTATCGTGTTCCCCAGTTTTTGGATAGTGGGATCACCATTTTGTATCTTGTTAGGCTGAAAGCCAATCCCATCACAGTTTAGAAGGCTAGGCATATTGGCTAAAAACATCGATCACAATTCTTTACTACCATAGACATAGAGGGGGTGAGAGGGGCAGTGGGCTGTGCCTATCCTAGTAGGTATGATATATCATCCACCCTAGGAAATTGGGCGACCGATTCGAAACTCTGATGGACGCCAAAATTCTGATAACTTCACACAAAAATCAGGCATTTCAAGAACCGGGCCCCTCCTGAAAAACAGCCCAAGATATGAAGATGCTCACTACTCAACTAATACAGAGTTCTTTTTATCCCTCGACGTAAAGAAAATTAAGGTCATTCATCATACCCCTAGGGTTGTGGGATTGTTTGAGTCACCACAGACCTGAATGCAAAGGGAAACAAACAACAAGAAAGAAACATAGCAGAGTTTTAGTCGGTAAAAATCTGATACTCTCCCTCGGTCCACCCAGAGCTGAAGAAGTAATTTGATGATTCCCACCCTTAAGAGAAGGGCATTTATCATCATACAATGGCATCACTCAAATCCTGGAGTGTCTACAAAAATTGAGAGTTATAGTTGACTAAAGTTGGTCTGATGGACCCAGCTTTCTTCTGGCGATTTACGCTGCACATAATTATGCACTGTAAATTTTTGGCCAGCTAAAACAATATTATTAGAAACAACTTTCCACGACCCCGAGATATTACAACCTCATTAACAGCACCTGCCTACAAAGCATTGTACTTCAATGAGGCGTCAAATTAAGCAGGTTTGCACTGATTACCAAATGTTTACAGGTATTAGAAATTTTAATGATCATTTTGGATGCGTGAGTGAGTTCTAAGTATTTTTTTGCTTTTGATACCTAATCATTGTTGCGTAGAGGCATTAGTTAACTTGGGTAGTAGGATTATAATTTTACTTGATTTGGTTGGTTTTTTAAAATCAGTGTTGATGGACGGTTTGTGGTTTTGTAATGGCTTCATTAGTTAAGTCAGTGGGTTGATTTGAGTGTATAAAGCATACACGAGTTTTTTTTTTCAGTGGGAAATCATCTTATGACATCCCCCGATCTTGGGCGGGGCGGGAGATAGTGTCAGACTTGTACTGACTAAAAACCCACTCCTGTTCCTTCGTTGCCTTTCGTACCAGGGCCGAGTATTCCTTTCAGAATCAGACCCTTCGCTCCAGTAGGCTTTGACCCTGCTGGGCCCCTATAGTTGCGGACATCTCCCGCGTGGAACAGTTCGCGCCGTCGACTACTTGGGCTCGGTCCGGACAGTTACCGGACGGTCGGACGGCGAGTTACCTATTGCTCGCCGTCCGCAAGCCCGCGCATAGGGTGGCCGAAAATCGGGATCGGAATCCCGGTAGTGGTTGGGGCGTGAGGACCTTTGCATCCCGCGATCAGCCGCCTCCTTTGCTAGCATTACTGGTTCGCAGAAGGAAGCGACCGCCTGCCCCTTCTCCTTGCTCCGGACCATGGCCTGTACCAAGGCCCGGCACGAGAGATCGCTGCCGCCGATCGCCACACACCTCCACCGTGTGCTCCACCGTGTCCTCCGGGCAGTCCACATAATGGTGACACCCGCGCGTTTCTTCCGCACGAATCTGGTGCAGGAACCTCCCGAACTTACATGTCCGGTGAGGACCTGCGTCATGCGGAAGGTAAGGACGCCATGAAAGAGGGGACTTACCGCCATAATTGTGGCGTGCCCAAGCATAGGTACATCGGGCCAGAGTTTTTATGGAAAAATGCTCTAGGTTTAGGCTTTACATCTGACTGTTGGTTTGTGGCGTACGTACCCACTTATTGATTTAAGTATCAATGGCGTAGGCGTAGCAGCGTATTGTTAATAAAGCAAAGCCCGAAAGTGCTATTGTTTTTATAAGATATAGGCTCAATTAGGACCGTAGTATGAAAGCCTCTCATTAATTTGAATTTGTGAACAACATTTTACAATTTTATGCTTCCATTGGGGGTCCCTAAACAAACGAGACCCGTTTGTTTAGGGCCCCCTACAATATACGGTGGTAGCTACGCCCATGACTAATATACTGATAGAACTTTAAACTTCAACTTCATACATAAATAAATCAAGTTGAATTTTTCAGTTCTATGAATAACGAGAAGTGGTAGAAATCTGCCAGGTACATAATCTCTGCTTTGACTCGCACAAGGACATAAATATTATGCTGTACCACACACGGACAAAGACCATATAAGCTGGCAAGTTCATTATGATTATTATAATCGTTTTTCAAAATTAATTAACAACCTTCAACAATAATGTAGGTAAGAGGAGAAAGTTCAGTCGTTTTGTGATTAGCCTATGGCATTGAGATGTTTTCCAATATAGGCTTATATTGGAAAACATCTCAAGTAAGTATCTAATGAATAATGCAGCTTTCTATCTCTGTACTTATTACGTTATATTCATTAAAATCATGATGTAAGTCTTTAAATCCCTACCATGATTTTTTTAGAGGGTGGGAAATTATCGTCAAAGTTATGAATTATCATCATAAATTGGTAAGTATGCTTACCAATGTATGACTTCCTAAACCAAATTAAAAAAAAAGCAGATCATGCGACAAAATTTAAAACTTCGTCAAAGTGAGGTTAATAATACAAAATCGTAATCGTTCGGGTAAGGTCAGCCGACTTGAGCTGACTTTACCTGAAATGAGCGTTACATAGCCGAGCATGACGGCTCAGTTACATTCATGATCATCATTTCAGCCGAAAGACGTCCACTGCTGGACATAGGTCTCCCCTAAGTATCGCCACAACGAACGGCCCTGTGCGTCTCGCATCAATCTCATTCCCCCGATTCTCAGCAGGTCATCGGTCCACCTTGTGGTGTGGTGCGCGGTCGCCATTCCAGAATCTTTCGGCCCCATCGATCATCTGTTTTAAGAGCAATGTGCCCTGCCCACTGCCACTTAAGTTTGGCGATTCTTCAGGCTATGTCTGTGACATTGGTTCTCCTGCGTATATCTTCATTCCTGCTGAAATCGCGCAAGGAAACTCCGAGCATAGCCCAAAGGTTTTGGGTTTGGTTTAGGTCAGCCAAAGGGCAATAGAAAGGACTAATAATGTAATAGGAGTGAGTAAGTAGTAGGGGTATTAAAGTCATTTAGGGCTTCTGATGAGGCCCATTGCAACCGACTACGTGTCAGTGCCATATGTCATCATTGACAACACGCACTGGTCATAGACTTTCGTCTTGAGACAGCCGCTGCTCAGCCGAGTCGGATTCGACGATTGCCCTCTTTTTCGAAGTTAGACCTACCCAACTAGATTGTCGGTCACAGGTTAAAGTTATCGTCCACAACTTCAAGAATAGAATAGAATAAAACTTTATTGTACACCACAATAGTAACAAAAACTTTAAAACTAACTTCATCTATGGGTACAATGGCAGTCTTATCGTCCAGTGTAGATAGTGGGAGCTACATGGTTATTTATATACCATAACTTTGGTTTTGTCCATGTTCATTTTAAGACCCACTCTTTCGGAAGCTCTACTAAAGTCATCCAGCATTGTACTGAGCTCCTCCGTAGTCTCAGCATTAATTACTATGTTATCGGCCAACCGAAGGTGAGTGATGTACTTACTCGCCATAGACGTTAATGCCTTACTCTCTCTAGTCCAGAACCTTGAAGACGGAGAAATGACGTCTTCCTGCCTCACACCCCACTACAGAAGGATAGGTTTCGAGATCCGGACATTCAATACCCACAAAATAAATGCTCATTGCACCTAAAGGAAAATAAATTAGCCTGAAAATGACGAAAGACTGTAGTTAAAGCCTATATCATAGTACACGCACGGAACCATTGAACTATACCCATTAATTAGGTAGGCAAAATAGCTGGTAACTCTTTAAACTGGGAAGCTTCTTATCATTCTTTATTTACTTTATCACTTCACACTTCGAGACATTTCTTTACGTACTTATTTACATTCTCAAAGATAATAACGGTTTAAACCGGCTTGACCTTTTTCAAATGGGAAACTATGTCCCCGTAGTTAAAACAATGATAGTTATGGTGGGAATTGTAAGAACTGACTCGAGGCGATAAGATGCTCTTATTGTTGAAACAACAACGGATGTTACGGAGAAACAACTTTCTTTGCATAACTTTAAACTTTCTAGAGTATCTCTGTAATATTTTTGTGACTGAGAAGATTATCTGAGAATTGGACATTCAGATTACGAGAATTGAAATATCAAACTTTAACGTTTAAAACGATCTAGCCAGTTTTACTTGGCCATATCATGAAGTGATAAATTTCTAAGATCTGGCCACGACATATAGGGGGAAGTCCCGTAACCTCGGACAGCTCCTAAAGCCGGACACAATTTAAATCTGTCTGAGAAAGCGCGCCAATTTGTTACTTGTGCCACGTTTAGAAAGCTACGGTCGTGCAACAACCATTGCTGACTCGTTCGTCGTGGAGCGTGGTGCGAATTTTGAGATTAGTAAAAAAATTGTTCGAATTAATATTTTGGGATATGTAAACGGTATTTAAAGTTTGGGATGATATTAATTATTGATAATTATTATTGCTATGCTACTTAACTATCATATTTCACGACATTTTTTGAGCTTAATAACTCACAGTGTGAGTGAGAATTTTTCTTGTATACATCTAAGTGGTCCCTAAGATCGGACACTCTAAATGTCCCGTAAAACCGGACAATTTTAAGTAAGATTTTTTGGTTTAATTTTTTTTTTAATTCAACATGGGTAAACCCAAAACGTGAAACAATGAAAAACACCATCAATAAGGTGAAATCAAAAAAGTATTCACTGAGAAAGTCATCTGAAGTCTACAATGTTCCAAAAAGTACCCTGTTTGACTACATTAAAAAGTTAAGCGTTGATTTGTCCTAATATAATTATCATATTATGGTAATAATTGTTCTTTTGTAATTGTTATCAGTAAGAATTTCTTGTTAAACTAATGTTTCAGTTTAAATAATAATAGTAAAGTTGACTGTCCGATATTAGGGGAACTTTTCCAAAATGTTATTTTTACTGTATTAGTTGTTCCTTAGTATCTAATACATATAAAGTAATATTTGAGACTAATTATATTTATGTGATGATTACGTGTAGGTATATTTAAGAGTTCATTAAACCTAAAAAAACAAATGATACTATTACTAGCATTTTTTTTTTATTATTCCTTAAGTGTCCGATACTCGGGGACCTCCCCCTATATATGTATCTACGCGCGAGCCGCGGCAGCCACATGCCCGAAATTATATTCAAACAAAATGATCTCTCAAATAAAGCTAATTTCATGCATATTATAAACATTTTTCTGTTGTTTATTTTAATTTAAAGTTCTCCTCTAAAAACACCCTTTATATATAGTAGGTAGGTACTTACCTAATAATATTGTTTAATTGTTTGTTATGCCTTAGTAAAATAAAAACAGTATGTTTAATTTATAATCTAGGGATAATATAATGGGTTGCAAAATTACAATTAAAAAATTAAGTAGGTATTATTTCACGAAATAAAAAGAAATAATTAAGATTTTTTTTAATGTTAGAGTGATAGTTAGCATGTAGAACTTGATAAATGTTTCTACCTACTTTGAAGCAGGTTTTAATTTATAGACGTCACCTCGCGCGAGCTAATGCATGCACGTGTTCCTCTATTGAATTCGTGTTGCAGTACTCTAAGGTTTTAAGCATTTACTTATAAGGTCCAGGTTGAACCGTACACATGATGTGAAAGTCTCCAGATGTAAGAAAAACCTTCAAAAGTTTTCACACTTGTGGGCCGCGCACTACTGGATACTAAGCTAGCTTAGGATCCATGATTTAATAGGATTATAGATTAAGAAATCAGAAAAACTGCGTGTGATGATAAGCCAGTTTGCAACTTGTTAGGGCAGACTGTAAAGGGCTTGAGCTTACAACTTTCGTCCAGTCAGTGTAGCCCTCATTCCTCTTGAAGAAACATTAGGGTCTCGCTCGAATAGGCAACTAAGACCTGCCGCTCAAAGACCCACACAGGAGACGTAGAGCGTGTGCTATGACTAAGATGCCTATAATACAAAATTTCACATTATGATATTAAATTCTTACTTGATTCTTAACAACAACACCCGACGATCGTTGGATGATTGTAAAATCTCAAGCGAAGCAGAACTTCATTGTTTCCTCCATCTTTATGTAAACTATACTGGTGTATAATGTCAATATTATTCAATAACTGATAACCATAACAGAACACGAGAGAGCCAAAGACAAAATCCTGATTACCGGTTTATAGCTATTCAGCTATTTCCTGCATTTTAAAATGTTAAGAGCGTAGCGGAGATGAGAATGTTAAGATGGATGTGTGGTGTGACAGGAATGGATAAAGTGAGAAATGAGTATAGGTATTAGGGGAAGTTTGAAAGTGGCGCCAGTGACTGAAAAGTTGAAAGGGAATCGTTTATCTTGGTATAGTCATGTGAAGAGGAGGGATGAAGCGCATGTTGCTAAAAGAGTTATGAATTTACATGTTGGATGGAGAGGGAGAGGGAGGCCAAAGAAAAGATGGATGGATTGTGTGAGAAGTGATATGAAAGAAAAGGGAGTTAGTGATAGCGTGCCAAATGACGGGACAGAATGGAAGAAAAAAACGTGTTGCGCCGACCCCAAATAAAACGGGACAAGGGCAGGAAGATGATTAAGAGGCTCTCTACCATGAGCTCTTACGCGATCCATTTGACGATCTAAACTGAACTGTTAAAGGTATGGTAAGCTATGTAATGATGTATATCTCCATCTTTCTTTCTCGCTCACATGACTGATATGAAGAGCCTTTTTTCAAATAAACGCGCAAGTTTTCCTTAACTTTTAGTAAATTTGATTGTTTTGTTGCTTAAATTGGACATATCTAGATATAATATCTATAAGCAGCGTTATTATTCTAAGATAACCAGTCAATAAAGATTTAAATAGTAAAAACAAAAAGTTTTTATATGTAGGTATGCATAATGTAATGAATATAAAAGAGATACAGCCAATTATTTATATTTATAAAAGGAGAAACTGTCTGACTGACATATCAACGCACAGCCAATACTACTGGGACTAGGAGCGTGAAATTTTGCACGAGGTTTCCTTTCATAACGTAGGCGAGCACTAAGAGAAGATTTTCCAAAATTCACCTTCTAAGTGGAGCTCTTGGGCGGAGCGGGAGATAGTGTCAGACTTTTACTGACTAAAAACCCACTCCTGTTCCTTCGTTGCCTTCGTCCCAGGGCCCGGGTTTCGTTTTCACACTACCCATGGCCCCAGTAGGCTTCGACCCTGCTGGGCCCCTACGATTTGCTGACGTTTCCTTGAGGCGCGCGTGGAACAATACGCGCCGTCGACGATTTGGGCTCGGTCCGGACGGTTACCGAACTAGTTTATTAGGTGGGATGTTAAAAATATATTACTATCCTGACTGAAACGTACTTTCTAGAATCAAAATTAAAATACATTCATATTTTCTGACCAAACCTGTTTAAATTTGCCTATGGAAAGGAAAATCATTTTTGAATGGAAAATTTACGAATATAGTGTACCTAGTAGATAGCAGTAGCAAACCAGTTACCGCCAGCGGCTTCTCCTGCTTGATTTGATTTTTAGCAGAGTTTTAAGTAGGAACCTAATGCAATAAAACTGGGCAAGTGCGAGTCGGACTCGCGCACTGAGGGTTCCGTACAAACTTACCCATGAAAACACACCAGAACAGAACTTCAAATTTAGAATTTTCAGATTTTTACCTATATTTGGGCTATGAGACCTTGCTTCATGCCAAATTTCAGGATTTTAGGTCAACGGGAAGTATCCTATGAATTTTGATTCCCTTGAGAATGTTGAAATATACGTTTTTGCGACATAAACGACGGTATTTTTTTTTCATTAATTTAGAAGGCTGATTTTGTGACAGCTTCAAGGGACCACAGACTTGAGTACCTATATGGTTTTAAATTCAATTCGATACCTCCACGCGTTCCCAAGATAAAGAGTCTTGACAGACAGAAAGAGACTGACAGAGAGACAGACAGACGGCCAATAATAGAGTAGTAGAGATCCTATAAGGGTTCCGTTTTTTCTTTTGAGGTACGGAACCCTAAAATTGGCAACATTTTTAAAATAAGCATATCGTTGGTGCGATAATTGTTTCTTTTTTTATTCTCTTGTCTCTGCGAGACCTTAAATTGTAGTTGTGACTGGTAGGCTATATAATAAAGGATATCAAATTAAATAAGTCAGATACTAAAATTGCTCTCTCTTTGAGGGTGTAGGTACTCTCTAAGTCTTCATACATAGAGAACTATGTGGGATGTATTTATTAGTAAAATACATACAGACCGGCCTTAACGTTTCGCTACCACAAACCTGGACATATTATTATTGTAGAATAATAATAGCATATCCTTCAAAATCATTCGGATTGTGAATTGGAGAGCTCGTTAAGGTAGCACGAAAGTGTTGGGTGCGGGAGACTAAATTGGGAAAAATGGCGTGCATTGTCAAATATTGGTAATTCTACATTCAGCATTGGTTGAGTAGGTTCCGATTGAAGAAGAAACGAGAGAGAAATACTTCGACTCCATATGCTTTCTTAATGATTTGTCCGCCGTACATCTAGACAACGTACGGCAGTAAAATGCTTTATATTCAACGCTTGTCCAATGTTGCTTACACTACATAACGTTACTATTCTTCGTGACTTGTATAGGTACTAGTATGTATGGTTGCATGCCTTAGCATAATTGATAACGAGGCGTAACTGTGTGATGGTAAAGTTAAATCTACTGATTAGGTTTACGCCTCGTAACTGCTTAACTTATAAGAATCGCTTCCGACGTTTCGTAAGTAGATAATTAGGCTTTAATAAATGAATATGTCATTATTCTCTCGTAATAAACGAGAAGGAACTCTTGTATGAGTTTATTTGTCAAAACAAAATATGTAAATAAATAATATTTACCTGCATGTGTTTTATATGGATAGGTACATAATATCATATTGAATATACAATGCACCTAGCTACAAAACTATTGCCCATTAGATAGAAATAAAATTAAAAACGTAAATATTAAGAACAACAATTCAGGAAATGAAGAAGATGGTTGAACTTCGTCGTTCAAACTAGTTGCAGAATGCAGAAAAAATCAAGATTCAACTGAAGAGGTACAAAGGTAAGCTATTGATAATAGATAACAAAAAGTTTGGCCTACTTTTTAATACCTGCCTTACTACATTATTAGTCATAATATGACACTTGAGTAGGTCATTCTGGTCATCAACCGCAAGGAATGTGAGGTTTTTAATACGTCAATAAAAAACGTTGAAATTCAATCGACAATAGTAGTTAAGTATTACCTAATTAAATTACTGAAAGCCTATTCATCGAATGATTGTAGAGTAACAGAGAACACAACAAAAGTATGATTCATAAAAGAAGATTAGACACACGTTCAAAGCTCAGAAAACCACGAGAACCGTCAATTGTTTTCTATTTCCCATTTTTGTGTTGGCTTTTAACGCAATTTAAAACCGATTTGGACATGGAAAAACACGATAACCACAGATAAAACATGACGTAACATAAAAAAAAAACTAATGAAAGCGCTTTAAATCCTGCCATCTAACAAAACGATCACTTTGTACATAAGAATGAACGAACTTAAATAGAAAACACGTGTAAAATACGTAGGTAAATAAAGATATAAATCATGTTGTAAACATTGTAAAAATCTACTTACAAGTTAGAACGAAGAGCGAGATCACGCGCGTGTGTTCCATTCCGGTCGGACGATGACGGTGTGGCGAGCGAACGGGCTGCGTCCACGCAATGAGCCCACCACCGGATCGAGCGCGTTGCGAACTTACAGGTGTTTCAAATGATGCATACGATTCAGGATAGGGAGACCTCATTCAGTTTTGGGCGCTTGCTACTTCATACTTTCATTGCGTTTTTTTATTGAACCTATAAATTATTATATTATATGTTTAGGTCGGTAATGGATCGCTTTAAGAGCTAGTGGAACGGCCTCTGGAGAGATTTCATAGTTCTATACTCCCAATGGTCGTTGACTGTAGTTATTTGAAATACCCATCACATATCCACATAAACACAGTTTCGCTGGCCAAGTGACCCTGAATAATTTGACCGGTTTCGAGCTATGATCCGTCATTCTGACATTAACAAAATAAAAAACAAACAAAAAAAAAAACAAACTTAACCTCTTTATAATTTACGGAATATTTTTGGCACGTACCTATGTCTACTTATGAGCATAATAAATACAATTTAACCCTTTGCAAGCACGTATTGGAGTGGCTAAATAAAAAGAAAACTAGTCCAAATAAGTTTTTTTTAAGTAGGTACTATGAACAAAATTAAAGAAAAAAAAAATTTTCAGGAACATATCACGAGTTTTCAGGTTGTAGCTATTTAGATACAAAACACAATTAAACAAAATTTATATTTACGTTATTACTAACTTTGTATCTAAAAATACATAAAATTACTCTAGGGCTTATTAACTAATTACCCGCGTTATTAACCATTTTTTAAAAAGAGATGTTTGCAAAACCGTAGGGGAGGGGGGGGGGGCTGAGTCCCAGCAGTGGAATCATTATAAGGCTGATTGATATTATGCTACACATGGACTCCATTATCTGGTTGAATCGTGTCAGACTTTTACTGACTATACCTACTCATAGCTTTGTTCCTTTATTTACCTTTCGCGTTTCATAACTACGGTGACTCTATCGAATAATCCTGCAGCAACGGATGGTACAGCTGATCGCAAGTCAGTGGCGATATTTTTACTTTCAAGTGGTTTACCGTCGGGATCACGGACGACGAGCAATGGGTAGCTCGCCGTCCGGGCGTTCGGTAAGGCCAGAGCCCGAGTCGTTGACGGCGCGTAGTGCTCCACGCGCACCTCAAAGAGTTGTCATCATAACAGCTCTAACGGACATCGGGCCTAATGGGCCATTCCTCCCACCTTTAGGGTCGATGTCTGTTAGGGCTGCGGATATTTTTGATAGGTTTGTCGGGGCTCTGGAATGCAAAGGGTAAATGAAGGACTCAGTTGGGTTTTAGTATTTATTTTTCTTTATATAACCTCTTTTTTATAATGTGAATGTGAGAACACTGTAGACTCCGCGAGTTCTTAGGTTACTTCCAATTACGACTCACTTTTTATTATGTTTATTTTTATTGTACTATATATTAATTACTAGCTGACCCGGCAAACGTTGTTTTGCCATATAAATAATTTTTTGTCTAAAAAATAAAAAAAAAATTTAGGGGTGGACTACCCCTAACATTTAGGGGAATGAAAAATAGATGTTGGCCGATTCTCATAGATACCTGATAAGCACAAAAAATTTCATCAAAATCGGTCAAGCCGTTTCGGAGGAGTATGACAACGAAAACTGTGACACGAGAATTTTATATATTAGATTGATCACCACGTGACTGAGCGTTGAGATGACGTCAGAATAAAGGAATCGGAGGCGTGGCCTACTCGAGGCGATCAACGAAAAGAGAATCGAAATGAAACGGTTGTAACTTAGCTACAAGCTTGGGCTGGTCAGATTTTAATTCTGACCAACTCCTCTAGAATAGTCTAGAACGTCTATAAATATTTTTTTAAGTATCTTTAAGACTTTTCCAGATTGAAATTAACTTTTGAATAAAAGATCCCGATTACCATAACGTAGGTAAAATTTATTTAGGTATTTCCAGTAATTTTGTAGGAAATAACTGACACTGAGCTTACTGGAGTTTGTAGATAAGAAATGATTTTACGATCGTTTACGATATCATTAAAGTTCCAATAAAGAAACGGAGTAACTCAAAAATGTGTAAAATATAAAGTTGGAGCTTCCGGTAATGTGGTTAGGTTTTTTTTTTTTCGGTGGGAAAATAAAAACCCACTCCTGTTCCTTCGTTGCCTTCGTCCCAAGACCCCGGGTTTCGCTTTCACACTACCCATGGCCCCAGTAGGCTTCGACCCTGCTGGGCCCCTACGATTTGCTGACATCTCCCTGAGGCGCGCGTGGAGTGGTTAGGTAAGGTACTACTATTTAGATCTAGCACGGCTAGCACAGTACGCTAGCAAGCAAAAATTAAAGCTTATAAATATTGAAAAAAGTTAAAAATCCACCCTACCATATACTAACAAAACCAATCAATCTGCTAAATTAAACACTTAGCGGAAAGATTGTAGAGTACGATCGGGGACAACCATTTCAGTGTTTCTATAAAAATCGTTTGAGGAAGAAATATGTCAGTTAATGGCACGTTTCCTGAAGATAGCATAGGAGTAAAAGGGAGGTAGCCTAATGACATACATATAAAAAACTGAAGTGAATTCTGTACGCGAAAAACTTAAAACTGTTTAAGTAGATAGAACTTTACTGAACGACACTTGGGTACAGATAGCGGCACGAATCTTGAGCGCTCTGCGAAAGAGCGGGGATGGTTTTGCGCATCGCACAATATCGGCGAGCCAATTACTGTACAAGGATTTCACTCCCCGCCCCCGCATCTCTCTTCATACCACTAAAGAGGCCCGATATTTCACTTCTGCGTGCTTCTGCGCAAGTAGAACTGTAGAAGTCAGCGCTCAACATCCGTGCCATCTGTTCCCCTAGATTTCTCATTTAGCACTTGATGTTGAGTATTTCTCAAACTCTACTTTAGCCTGTCAAAATTTGGCTTTAAAGTAGGGTTTGGCTTTAAAGTAGAGACTTGTAAAATACTCAATTCAGAAACCAGCCTTTAAAAAGCAAATAAATAATCTCAAATTACTTGTTTTATTATTGTTTGTTATTGTGCTATACAGGAGATTTTTTTTTCTCAAAAGTTGACGTATAACCGTTTGACTGTCGGACACTGACTATTACTAATGAAACTTTAAAAGGGTCGACTTGTGGTCGCCCGTTTCATTACAGTTTTATCTTTTGTTGTGAAGGTGGTTCTTAGTCTTCAAAGTGAGTAATTTTATTTTTTGTTAATTAAAAGTGACTAGTCTTTAAGAGGGAGTTCCATAGGCACCGGGAGGAGGTGGAAAGGGCAAAAAAGAGTAGATGCACTAAACATAAACCAAAACTAGCTCACATTACAAAGTTTTGATAGTGAACCATGTTTCTTTACAAACGGAAGAAGAAGAAGTCAAGAAGGTCTTTGACATGGGATGCTAATCAGGGATGTTATAGATAATAAATTTCGGATCTGGATGCGGATACAGAAATAATATTATCCGCTATTTTTGAACAGCTTGATTATGGATATGAATTTATTTCGGATTAACCGCTAGTTTCGGATAGTTTCGATTACTGATAAATGATATATATTTTGTAAATAGGTTTAAAAAAAACACGTTTACACGTCAATTTTTTTTTTTCGTCATTATACTAGATGAGGCCGGTGTTTTCTAGCTGACTACCCTGAGAAGAAACACCGAAACAAACTCAGGGGTCAAAGTCTCTTTTAAAGTCCATACAGTAATATGTAATGGTCAAATCACATGAGAACCATGCAGGTTTGTCTGAGATGGTCTTTTGAAGAAAGAACCATACAGATTTGAGTAGACCTGTCCAGTCAGTGCAAGCATTTGTCAGTATTCGTAAAGCTCAACTCAGGACTACTAACGAGCTTAACGACTTGACGAACAATACCAAGGAAAGGACATTTGGGTAGGCCACAGAAAATACTCAAATTGCCAGACATACGTTAAAATGACTGAAAAGGAGAAAAAAGCAATCAACATAGTACTTTACAATAATAAAAGGAAAAATATAGTTTACAAAATCTAATACTTAGTAAAGTAAATATTGATGTCAAAAAATAATATAAAAAAATGTCTAATTGCAAAATAAAAATAATCTACAATAAAAAACAATAATAATAAAAGCCAAAATTGAAAATAAAAACAAATGACAAGAAAAATAAGACAATTACAGTTGTAGTGCGTACTGGAGAAGGTCAATCCCAAGCCTTTTCGTCCTCAACATAGTCCTTTATAGTGTAAAAAGCCTTTTGGCAAAGTTTTCGCTTTACAAATGATTTGAATTTATTAAGGCTTAGTTGTTGAATATGACTAGGAAGTTTATTATAGAAGTGTATACTTTGGCATCTAAATGAGCCCCCTATTTTTTGAGCCAACTAGGCTCAGGTAGGAACCACAAATTTGTGTTTGTTCCTAGTATTAAAATTATGAATATCACTGTATTTTTTTAAACATGTTTATATTTTTATGTGCATACAAAATATTCTCGTAAATATACTGTGAAGGTACAGTCATTATATTGATATCTTTAAATTTATCTCTGAGGGAGTATCTGGGATTTAATTTATAAATCGAACGAATAGCCCTTTTTTGAAAAACAAAAATTGTCTGGATATCAGCGGCATTTCCCCGCAGTAGAATACCGTACGACATGATACTATGGAAATAGTTACAAGTAAACTAAACGGGCAGTCTCTACATCAGTTAGATTTCGAATTTGTTTAATAGCGTATGCTGCAGAGCTAAGTTTTTTAGATAATTTGTCTATATGTGGACCCCACTAGAGCTTACCATCTAGAGTTATGCCCAAGAACACTGTATTGTCTTCAGGACTCAACTCTTTACCTTTTATTAGCACATTAGTTTCTACTTGCCTAACATGAGGCATGGTAAACTTTTCGTTTTTTTTTTTTCATTAAGAAGTAGGTTATTTACATCAAATCTGTGTACTATTTTTGTAAGTGCTATATTTATATCTTCAGTAACCGGCTGCTGACGTTTAAGTTTAAACAAAAGTGAAGTGTCGTCTGCAAACAATACTATATTATGGTTATCCTTTATGAGGTAAGGTAAGTCGTTTATACATAGTAGAATTATAATTAATTATAGTTTATAGATAGTAGAATTTTAAAATTATAGAATTAAAATAATACGATTTGATTATTATTTTAGTCTAGATTATCATTTATTTAGGCAAAACAAATAAAAATCTGTCATTTAGACTCTGTCTTTATCCGAAACTTTTGTATCGGTATCGGTTACGGATACGGATATTTTATTATTTCGGATATCCGGTTACGGTTAGGTATGGAGCTTCATAATATTCCTGGTGCTAGCTCATGTATTCTATAATATCTTTATTATTTATAATTTTTTCATAATTTGGTCTTCTCTTTCTGTATGAGTGGTTAAAACAGATTCTAATACACCCTGGACATGATGTTACGATTTTCAATTTTTCTTTTATTTTTATTATTGATAGGCTCCCTGATGGTAAGCGATGATGTGACTTTTTTCATTTCGATCGTTCTTATAATAATTAGCTTCCTGTTTTTAAGTTTTTCGCCTTGGTCGTGGGATCGATCTCGATCTCGATCCTACCGAGAAAGCACTTTACAGAGAAAGAAAATCAAGACACGGTTGGCGCAGTAGTTGAGCAATTGGCTGCTGCGCTGCGTGTCGCGGGTTTGATTCCCGCACGATCAAATATTTGAGTGGGCTAAAAATAATCTTTACATATAATATATAAAAGCACAAACAAATAACTCTTAGTCTAGAGCAAAAGTTTAAAAAAAACTGGGCAAAGTCTTGCTAGACTTGCTTGTCGGACTAGAGTTTCGTTCAAACCTACCTATGTAAATAGTTCAATTCCCGAATGGATTCTCGACGATTTTTCTGAATCGCAAAAAAGATTTTTTTTGTGACATAACAACAAATTTAGAGATTGTCCTAATTTGTATGTGGATCCGTACCAACTTGTCTCAAACCAAATAAGAGTATAGTTTCTATAATTTAGCTTTTCATTACCTAAAATATTTTGATAATATTTAACCACCTTTTTGAAATATTCAAAAAAGTTAGAAAACGCCTGATCATATTTCATAGCAATTTTTAACCGTAGTGATTATTATAAAAAGCATTCTAAATATTAGGTCTTTACCTATGAAATTGGAGATTTGTATGATAATTTTAAAATATAAAAATTTTGGTAATTTTTTTATTTCAGCTAATCAATATACGTACTGTCAGCTAATCAATATAAGTACTGGCCCAAATTATCTATACAATTTTGCCATTTTGATGGCAGTTTTTTTATCCCTTTACTGTAGAAGTCTGCCGGACGGGAGGCGATGAAGTCAGCGAAAGCGTTTTGTACTGCATCATGGGTGTTGAATTTTTTCCCACTTAAAAAATTGTCTTAATTTTGAAAAAAGTAGGAATCTGTTGGGGCAAGGTCCGGTGAGTACGGTGGGTGATGGAGAGCTTCCAGCTGTAACTCTTGTAGCTTTGCGATGGTCTGTCGTGAAGTGTGAGCTCCCGCGTTGTCGTGGAGAAGCAATGGGGAAGAGCGATTGACTAGTCTTGGTTGTTGAATTGCGAGCTTCTCCATCATTGTTTGCAATTCTTGGCAATAGACATCTGCCGTCACTGTTGTGCCATTCGGTAAGAAGCTGTGATGTACAAGTCCAGCACTGGTCCACCAGACAGTCACCATCATCTTCCTATGAGTAATCTTTTTTTTAGCGCACTGATTAGGTGCTGTACCCGGGTCCACCCACTGAGACGAACGCTTACGGTTGTCGTACAGGATCCACTTTTCATCGCAGGTAACAATTCGATTAAGAATTCCCTCGTTTCTATGCCGATTCAGTAGTGCTATGCATGCTTCGACACGTAAATCTCGCTGTCGGTCGCTTAGTTCGTGTGGCACCCACTTATCTAGCTTTTTTATCTTTCCGATTTGACGCAAGTGCTTCAATGTTGTTTTGACACTTTTGAGGTACGGAACCATAAAAATTATAATTTGTATTATTATTGTAAAAATAATTACTAATTTATAATTATTATTAATTTTAGAAAAAGAACGCCAAGTTGTGCTATATAGTGCCCAGAAATGCTAGGGCCGCGAGGTGCGCGCACTATTATCAGTCGAGCAAATGCTGGCTTGCGTGCCCCTCGTCATCGCCTTATGAGCAATTAAAAAAAAAATCAGCGATATAGATCTGTTTTCTGTACCTAAAAGGTAATACAAAATAATGTTACTCAACTTGTTAAAAATCGATATGATAATAATAAGCTATATTTCATTCCGTCGTAGGGTACGACGGAATGAAATATCACCCGAGTACCGTGTGTTATAATCGGTCCATACAATAATATCGAATAAGTGATATAACATCTTGATAAACTTGTCAAAAATAAGTAACGGCATGCAGTGACTACAATGTTAACGAATTTTCATTAAAACTTCAAAAAAAACTTAGTGTAATCTCTGTTATTTGCAAAAAACTGCTTAAAACTTTAATATTCCTTCGTGCTGCATAGTGGCCTTCGAACTCTTGAGAACAAAAGAACCGACAGTAATAAGCACAGTACTTGCTTATTGATTTGGTGTTCTATTAGTGGTGCCAAACTTCACAAAGTAAAGTTATGTCACCGTGGTCGAGCGGCATTGGTCGGGGATTTTTTGTATTAAGTGCCCGCGGAAAGTGGCGCGTGTTCGATTCCCACTAAACGCAAAACTTCTACAATTTATTATTTGCTATAATTTGTATACAATTAAGTGGTTCTACCTACCACAACAAAATGTCAAAATTCACAGAGAATAAAGAGTTTCCTTCTGAGACCGGCCTAAATAAGGAACCTGGCGTAGAAATGATCGATAGACAAAAAGTGTCAGTACGTAGGCGTAAAACACCGGATTGTGAATGAGCCCAGGCCATAAAAGATCTGACTAAGGAGTTCAGTACGAGTACGCTAAATGAGTGGAAGCTTGACTTGGAAGCTGGTATCACCAAAATATCTGAGAATGTTGTAGCAATAAAAGGCGACTTAGCTTCCCTTACTCAAGTTACATCTGAGATTAAGAATGATATTAATTCCCTTCGTTCGGATCAGCTCCTTCCACGAAAGCGAGTATCTGGACTGGATGAAAAACATACAAGTCTGACGAGTCGAATCGATTCTCCTAAGATCTCAGTCCAGTTTGTACAGACGATCACATAGATCTTAGCAAAAAGATTGACCACTGTTGTAAACAAGTTCAAGAGTCCGTTGTTTTAAATAAGCTGGTCTCGGATTTGGTGTCCAAATCTCGAACAGGGCGATCGAAATTGTAATGTAGAGATATGCAATATACCGAAACGGCGTAATGAACATCTTATTAATTTACTGATAAATTTTGGCTCTGCTGTTAAATGCAACATACAACAAAACGATAGCTCTTTATGCACATCAGCATAATAACAAGCCTAAAAATATTATAGTGAAATTTGCTTCGAGGATATTGCGCGAGAACTTTCTGAGCGCACATCGACTTTGGAAGGGACTGGCAACAGAGCTACTGGGAATATCAGGTATCTCACTGCCAATATACATGCATGAACACCTTACCCTAAAATACAAACAATTGTATCGTGAATGTGATGTGGATGGGACATGAAACATGATTTTAATTTTATCTGGATTAAGCACGGAACCATACTTGTCCGTGCAAAAGGAGGCCATTGTAATTCGGACCCCACAAGACATCGCTAAAATCAAGCCTTGCTCTGCCGAAATTTAAGAAAAAAATTGTTATAATTATGCTTTGCACCGCAATTACTTGTGTTATTTCCTTATTTGCATATATCTCTGTCATATATTCCCTTCATACAATAGTTTTAGTTCTGGACCGATAGATATTCTTTGTGTTCTTTCGTAATTTTGAATGTATAGTCTTAATTTTAATGTGTTTTACGGTTCTGCTTACATAACAATGAAAGTAAAAAGCTCTTTGATGAGATTGCTATGCTCTTTTTATTAGGCGTTTGCATCATATTTGCCTGGACTGTGAAATAAGGTCCTCACTGTTTCTGAACTACAAATCTATGTTCTGTCATGTGTTTTTAAGGTTTTGTGTACAGTTATATTACTTTGTGTTGATATTGAATGTTGGTGACAGATAATTTATGGGCAATGGGCATGGGAATCCGTACGAAACCGCGTAATATGCTGTATATGAATATACTTGCTAATTCTTATGACATAATAATCTTGACCGAGACTTGGCTAACGCCCTATATAGCTGACAGGAAGTTTATCGACGAGCGTTATACTGTACACCGATGTGACAGGGATCGCGCTGCCACCAAAAGGAAAGACGGAGGTGGCGTTCTCGTCGCTGTATTAAAAGGACTGCGCTAAGTAAGATTACTTCCCCAAAACCGAACCCTCCGTAAAGTCCTCGGTACCCCATATTACGTCCGAAATGGGAATCTACACTTAGATCTCAAAATCCCCACTATCCAGCAGTTCATGAAACACCTTTTCAAGCGTTTTTTCGATACTGCTGTGAAACACCGCAATCGAATCGGCCGCCCGATACGAACCCTCCCGCATCTCCAAGATTCACTGTCCTAGGCATACTCTCGTCACCCCCGAAGATCCCATTACTCTGCTTCAAGAAAGCCGTAAGGAAACCAGTACAGTTCGCAAACATTACAGACCGCCGTCCTTCCGTCCTCGCCGCGACAATCCCGTCTACGTCCGCCCCGTCCCTTGCTCGACCCAGACTGCGCCGCTGAGCCTGTAGTTTAAAAATCCCCGCTAATAATATTAATATCTTTGTTCGATTCAGCCGGTCCCTTGCTACCCTCCCCCAGCGACACCCTAAGCCGAGTTCCGTACCCCACAGGGGGTGCCCTTATAGCGTGTAGTCGCTTAGTTTTAAGTTAGTTAAGTAAGCCCTGGCTGGAGGTTTTGATTCTTGAATTTAGGCCGCCACAGGCAAGTCCGGTTAAGCAGCCGACAACCTCCTAGGTTGACCTGCGAGATGCCACAGACAAAAAAATAATAAGATTACTTCCATGCATCTCTGTATATACACACATTGAGCACATACTAATACAGATGCCATGCTTGAGCCTAGGTTAATTTTTTTTTTGTTATTGATAGGCTCGCGTTTGACCACTATTGAGATACCTGATGGTGAGCGATGATGTAGCACGCTTGCCTAGAAGTAACCTATGCACTCTTGACTTAAAGACCCCTAGGTTGTAGCTATCAGGTAAAACAGACTCCGGCAGGGAATTCCACTCCTTAACTGTACGCATTATGAATGTGTTCCCAAAACGCTTTGTACGTATGGGTGGGATGTCCACCATGTACCGATGGCGCAACGCCGTACGTCTATATATTCCATCCAAAACGTCTGAAAGAATATATATGTTGAATATTTCGAATAATTTAGTGTTTGAACTAAAATCAGTCTTTGGCTGTACACCAGTGCACAAAATAACTTCGCGATACAATCACATAAACTCCACCTCAACATTTTTATCTGTTAGGAGATTATAATTTAACCGAAATTGAATGGGTCAAATGTAATGCGGGTGCCTCGCAAACCACTCAGACTTGTAGAGGTAACTCTCCTGTATGTACTCACTTAGATCATTCATGTCCTTCCTCGACGCTTATCAATTTAATATTGCAAGGAATTTGAATGGGAGAATATTGGATTTGGTCATTAGTAGTGACGACTGCACCACATACTCCCCCACGGATTATCTACTACAGTTAGATAACCAAAACGGTGGATGCGTTTTATGTGTTAATTACGGTCTCATTACTCAATAATTAATTCAATAGTTCGTAAGACGATTACGAAATGCAAAAAACAAATTACGAAAATATTAATCAAGATTTAAAAGAAATAAAATTGGGACGACTCATTCTCAAATGACCAAACGCCTGACGAGTACTTAAGCACGTTATACAACAGTAATTTTGGTATAATAAGAAAGCATATAGGTACCTTTCGTTAGTAGAAGGTCTTTGAAGTTTCCTGTGTGGTTCTCTAAATCTCTTTTACACATATATAAAAACAAAACCAAGTGTGAGTTAAATGAAAAAAGTACAAGAATTTATATGACTACGAGCAGTTTTCACTATTCCGTACGAGAATTCAGTATGAGTGCAAATAATCCTATAGAACAGGGAAGCACAGATTTATTGAGACTATGGACAACTTGGGCAAATGATGAACAAATGGCGGGCCACCAGCAAAATTTAAAAACAAAATTAGCCAAAAATTTAAAAAACGTAAAATTGCTTCCAAGCTGTCATTTGCAAGGCGGTTTCGATTTTTTGTTTTGTTATTATTCAATACCGATAAAGTTTGTATAAGTAGCATCAAATAAGCTGGCGCATTTCTGGGCATTTGTGCGCAAATCTTTGTATATAGTTTTGTATATGTCCAATAGAGGATTCAATTTTTAAAACTCAGAAAATTGTTCACGTTATATATTTAAATACAATCTTTTGTATTAATTTCTTGTCGTCCGCAAACTCGTGCCTACGGTGACCGGAAATCGCCCTGGGCTGCGACTTTCTAAGCCCAGTGCGTTTCCAGAAGCGGCGGCAGGGGCGAGACGATGTCCCCACTCTCATGGTTGCGACCATTTCCTTCGCTCTTATTACTGCTTCGAAAAAGGAGGCGACCGCTTCCCATTCCACCTCGCTAAACCGGGGCGCGTGCCTTGCGGTGCGGTAAATAAAATAGGTAAAACATTGCACGTTTTATGTGACATGCTAACTAGCCCTTCAGAAGGGCATGTTCCCTTCAAAGTACATTGTACCCATTGCACCGCATAATTTTTCGTTTGTTTTCCGGTATGCAAACACTACACAGTGTGATGCAGTTGTATTAGTGTAAATGTCGATGTGGGCGTTTTAAAATAAGTTCCCACGCTCACAAGCCTCCCTCTTAAATACGGAATCGCCTATGGCCACTTTGTTGCATTTTGGCTGTAGACTAGTATGTTCGTACCTAGTGTTCGTACTTAATAATAAAATAAAGGCATCTAAGTCTACATGTTGTAATAGGCTACTACCGAACCTGCGCGTGACCCGATTCATTTGGTCGGTTCCTTTGAAAAAGTGCGATGTGAGTTTTTGTTGTCATAAATTAGGAAGTGTTTTTTTAGTATTTAATTTATTTTTCATTGAGTACTAAAATTAATACTGTACGTTTTATGTACAATCAGGGGTCAAAAGTGCAGTTGCACTCCATCAATGCTAAAGGGTCGAAAATGTCTTTGTAGAAGAGGGCCAGAAGAAGGGATCATGCCTGATTTGAATTGTAGCATAGAATCGATCAAGAATATTGATTAAACTACTATGAAACTTCTACTACAAAGAAATTTTAGACACTTTAGCAACTGCACTTTTCACCCCTGACTGTACTTATCAGTTATCTACATCATAGTACAATGTTCACGAATTTATTTTATATATTTGAGAAATTAATACATTTTTTACTAGCGATTCAAAATATTTTGTTCAGAACCAGTCCAGATAATAATCAATGCGCGAAAATTCATGTTTTTTTTTGGCCTCAGCACTTTTTAGACTATGTCTAAGCAAATGGACAGACCACGGAGGACAGAAACAGACTTACGGTAACAGGCTGCTTCACTGCGTGTCGCTGGTTCGATTCCCGCACGGAACAAATATTTGTACACCCCCATTTTTTAATTAGTACGAAAACATAGGGCTCTATCCGTACCCGTTACTAATCATATTTGTGTAACCAAAAGTAAAAAAAAAACGAAATCGCAAAATTGTCCACGAAAATTTGTCATAATTGGTAAATTCATAATTAAATCAATTATTCATAACAATTGCTACTAGAAAATACTACGCGCAGTGTTTTTCCATTGTTTTTCATTCATAAATCAATAGTCTGTACAATATTTCCATAAATTGAGTGATATTTTGAGATTCAGACCAACTCTAGTAACTTTGCTGTTTATGAATATTATTTATTGAGACTACATAAATGATAACGAGAACTTTTCTAATAAGCCCTTTAAGTATTTGTGCTAATTAAAGATAAAAAAAAAACTTGAGAGGTGTCAAGGGACACCCGGATGGAACGAAGTTCTTTTCGATTGATTAGTGAAGGAATTGTAATAAAATTTTATTTCATTGGACATAAGTATTAAAGAAACTATTATTATTTTTATTAAGTAGATTGACTTGTTAACGATTAAATGTACATAGTACGCAAGCACCTACAAAAATCTGTGCTATCGGGGGACTGCTATCCCCCGACCTTTTCGGCTTGTGCCCCCTCGACTACCATGAAAACGCATCCATGTCAAAAAATTTGAAAACGTTTATAGCCGCCATCTTGGATTTACATTTTGATCTCATTATCGGCTTTAACACCCTCGAAAACCACGAAAACGACACCCATGTCAAAAAATTTAAAAACTTTCATAGCCGCCATCTTGGATTTATATTTTGATCTCATTATCGGCTTTAGCACCCTCGATAACCGTGAATGCAACACCCATGCAAAAAAAATTAAAACGTTCATCATAGCCGCCATCTTGGATTTACATTTTGATCTCATTATCGGCTTTAACACCCTCGAAAACCACGAAAACGACACCCATGTCAAAAAATTTAAAAACTTTCATAGCCGCCATCTTGGATTTACATTTTGATCTCACTATCGGCTTTAACACCCTCAAAAACCATGAAAACGACACCCATGTCAAAAATTTTAAAACGTTCATCATAGCCGCCATCTTGGATTTACATTTTGATCTCATTATCGGCTTTAACACCCTCGAAAACCACGAAAACGACACCCATGTCAAAAAAATTTAAAAACTTTCATAGCCGCCATCTTGGATTTACATTTTGACCTCACTATCGGTTTCAGCACCCTCGAAAACCATGAATTCGACACCCATGTCAAAAAATTTAAAACGTTCATCATAGCCGCCATCTTGGATTTACATTTTGATCTCATTATCGGCTTTAACACCCTCGAAAACCACGAAAACGACACCCATGTCAAAAAATTTAAAAACTTTCATAGCCGCCATCTTGGATTTACATTTTGACCTCACTGTCGGTTTAAGCACCCTCGAAAACCACGAAAACGACACCTATGTCAAAAAAAATTAAAAACTTTCATAGCCGCCATCTTGGATTTACATTTTGACCTCACTATCGGTTTCAGCACCCTCGAAAACCATGAATACGACACCCATGTCAAAAAATTTAAAACGTTCATCATAGCCGCCATCTTGGATTTACATTTTGATCTCATTATCGGCTTTAACACCCTCGAAAACAACGAAAACGACACCTATGTCAAAAAATTTAAAAACTTTCATAGTCGCCATCTTGGATTTACATTTTGACCTCACTGTCGGTTTAAGCACCCTCGAAAACTTCAACTCGAAAAAAATGGCGGCCACAGCCCAGAGGATAAGAGAGAGAGAGACAGACAGAGAAACATGCGACGCCGCACAGCTTACAATAGCTTACTATAGCAAAAAGTGTCGTGACAACTTTTCGTAAGAAAGTGTCGTGACAACTTTTCGTAAGATTTTTTTCCGTCTAGCCCCCTTTCACAACGCGCGATAAGGAACTTCGTTCCAATTGTGTTTTACAGACAGTTGCTCTGGGTCTGGGCGTCTTGTGCATAAGACTTTACATGTTTGTGATCGCACCCACAATATAAGAGTAAACCTAGTTTAGGGCAAGGTATAAAAAAAATCTTAATTAATAATAAAAAGATTAGAAACACATTAATGTTATCAACATATTTCCTATTAACGCATTTGTCTAAATCCACGTATTTCCTTGCAGTAGTAAAGAATGGCTCAACGCGTGCAAACGACTACTATTTTGAGAGAGGAGGAAGAACAAACACTGACATTGCGGGTACCGCATGCATCGCCGAGGAAGTACCAAATAGTGTACCCAAACCTTATCACGTTTGGATATTGGCATATAGCTGGTCTGTACGGGCTCTATCTGTGCTTCACTTCGGCAAAATGGCAAACGATGTTATTCAGTAAGTGTTGGGGTGGGTGGAAATAAAGTGGATTGTAGCTATAAGTGCTGGTATATTGCCATCAAATCAATATTCCAAAAATACAAAAACCCGGACAAACAATAATGAATTTAATTAGTGTCCGCGAGTGTCCGTGGTGCGCCAGACAGCCGTGTCACCGCCCGCGTGTCCGTTCCCCGCTGCCGATGGCGTATACACGATCACGCGATCTGCACATATATGTGCACGCCGCCTGCGCGTGCAGACCGCCTGCACATATATGTGCACGCCGCCTGCGCGTGCAGACCGCCTGCACATATATGTGCACGCCGCCTGCGCGTGCAGACCGCCTGCACATATATATGTGCACGCCGCACTTAAGAAGCAAGTCAAAGCAACCCTTAAGGTAGCATTCGGTTCTTGGCAACCGCGACGCGCAACCGTGACCCGCGACCGGGGGTCACGCGACGCACTGCTTAAGGGTTGATCAGACGGTTGCAAACTAGCGTTCTAGCCAAAGTGACCTTGGTTTGTGTGTTTGGTTTGTGTTGCGGCTACATGGATGTAAACCACGCACTAACACGTTCGGTGGTTGGGAAAACACACCTAACCAAGGGCGTTGAAGGTCATAGATTACAACTGATGTCTACACGGCTTGCAACTAGCGCTAGGTCACCTTGGTTGGGACATTGGTTTGCAACCGTCTGGTCACCCCTTTAATGTTTATTACGTTAGTTTCTGTTATACGCACACAAATTTACTTTTTTAATTATGTGATATTTAAGTTCTTATGAAGTTATTATACTACTCCTTGGTTTTCCTCGAATAAACAAAATAAAAATTAATAGGCTCGCGTTTGACCACTAGCTCACCTGATGGTAAGCGACGATGTAGCACGCTTGTTAGAAGTAACCTATTCACTCTTGATTTAAAGACCACTAGGTTATAGCTCAGAGGAAACACAGGCTCTGGTAGGGAATTCCACTCCTTAGCTGTATCTACAATAAATGTAAAAAAAACTTCGTGTATTAAGTTTCTCAGGATGACATCCTACAATCAGTCTTAAAGCAAAAATAACTTTGTTGGTCTGAGGCTCAAAATCACTACAACTATATTCTGATTTTTAATTAGCTGGACAAAAGTGACAGCAGTGGTCAATGCCCAGCTGTCATTATACCATTGTGATAGCTGTCACTTTGGTCCATCTTATTAAAAATAAATGGTATTTATTTATTTTATATGTTGAAGTTTATCTCGCCAATTTTCGAAGAAAGCTTAGTAGAAACAACTGAGAGAGTCTAAGTTTTAGGACTATGGGTTCATGTAGTGTCTATACTTTGATTTTTTTTTTCAACTAAAATTCTTTTTTCTTTCAGGTTACGTCCTATTTGTATTGGCAGAAATAGGAGTGACAGCTGGTGCTCACAGATTATGGGCACATAAAACGTACAAAGCGAAGTTACCTTTAGAAATTCTTCTGATGATATTGAACTCTATTGCCTTCCAAAACTCAGCCATCGATTGGGTGAGAGATCATCGTCTGCATCATAAGTACAGTGACACGGATGCCGACCCTCATAATGCAACTCGAGGTTTTTTCTATTCCCATGTTGGATGGTTACTCGTAAGAAAACATCCTGACGTTAAGAAGCGTGGAAAAGAACTTGACATGTCTGATATGTTTAACAATCCAGTGCTGAGGTTTCAAAAGAAGTAAGTACCAAATTACAACAAAGTGATTTATGAATGTTTGAATCAGGCCAAGCTAATGAATTTTAAAATGTTGAAACATTTTTTTTAACTAAAATACAGTATAAAGTACAGGTATATAATTCAGGAAAGTCATGTTTATTCTTATTCCATTTCTAAATACTTACATACATATTATAGATAAATTACACCCAGATACAGAACAAATGGTTGTGCTCATCACACAAACATTTGTCCTGGATAGGAATCGAACCCACGACCTCCGGCATAGCTGACTGCTATGCCGGAGGTCGTTGGGCACGCTACAATTGTGGCGGTAAGTCCCCTCTTTGAGAAGTGGCTGGAGCGGCAACACGGCGTCCTCACCTTCCGCATGACGCAGGTCCTCACCGGACATGGCAAGTTCGGGAGGAACCTGCATCGGATTCAGGCGGAAGCAACGCCCGGGTGCCATCATTGTGCGGACCACCCAGAGGACACGGTGAAGCATACAGTGGAGGTGTGCCCCGCTTGGGCGGAGCACCGCCGTGTCCTCGAGGAGGCAATTGGCGGCAGCGACCTTTCGCGACGGGCCCTGGTTCAGGCCCTGGTCCTTCTGCGAAGCAGTAATGCTAGCGAAGGAGGAGGCTGCACGCGTTAGGGAACGAAGGTCCTCACGCCCTAGCCGCCGTAATTCCGACCCCGACTACCAGCCACGGTAGACGCAGGCTTGCGGACGTCGAGCACTGGGTAGCTCGCCGTCCGACTGTTCGGTAACTAACCGGACCGAGCCCAGTCGTCAATAGCGCGTTGAGATCCTCGCGCTCCTCAAAGAGATGTCAGCAAACCGTAGAGGCCCAGCAGGGCCGATGCCCGCTAACTAGGACCGCGGAGAATTTCTGAAAGGGAAACCCGTAGTCCTAGGACGCAAAGGGTAATTGAAGGACACAGGTGTGGTTTTATGCCGGAGGTCGTGGGTTCGGTTCCACTAACCACTAGACCAACAGGTCAGTCAAATTGAGACTGGTCATCTTTTAACTGTCAGTGATTTAATTCCGTTTCAATTTTTAATTACTTTTTTTGTCAATTTAAACTTACACATTGCATAGAACATGTGAGCATAATGCTCACATGTTCTATGCGACAGCAAATATTTAATTAGGATTTTTATGTGCAATTAGCTTCATCGACTTATATTCTTTATTATACACACCTTTTATTTAATAAAAATATGACAGTTGATGTACACAGGCTGGCTTAACCAACAATTGGGTTTTCTTACAGCAAATAGGTTTTCTACGAAATACTACTCACTGATTAATGACGAAATCTCAGAAACTATAACACCTACAAACTTAAAATTTGTCAGGTAGGTTCCTTATAGGGTGTAGACATCCGCTAAGAACGGATTTTACGAACTCTACCCCTAAGGGGGTAAAACGGGGGTCCACAGTTTGTATGGAGAAACCTACTTTCACGCGGGCGAAGCCGTTGGCAGAAGCTAGTATATTATATTATGTAGAAAAACTATACACATGATAACAACAAACACAAATGAATATTTAAGCTAAAATTATATAAAATTATACCTAAATATAAAACTAAACTAAACAAATTATGTGGACAACACACAATATATAAAAACAACATACTACATAAAATAAATAAAACTTATACATAGATATTCATGGGTCATGATGACTTATTAACAAATCAAAAGTTCCTTTAAATGGTTTATTTCAAATAAGTCGTAAAAGTTTTTTAAGTTTTTCGACCTCCTTGGACAATAGCGCTTCGGACCAAACAAACTGTGGAGGAAAAGATATTCCACTCCTCCAAATTTCATTTCTCCGGCAGAACATCTGCGACCGGGACACAAACTGCAGCGGCCAATCTGGAAATCCCTAAACCGGCTGCGAGCTCATATTGGCTGCTGCAGAGATAATCTGGCCAAATGGAGTATGCCCAGATTGCACAACTACCTGCACCTTCTACGATTATTTATGCGAGGCCAACGATAGACCGATCCAGTTGGCTAAATATTGGTTGGAACAACTTTGAGTTTCTTTCATGTCGATCTAAACACGAAAGAAGAAGAAGCATGCTTTAGTTTTGATTTTTTGTTGTACTACAATCAAAACGATTTTTTAGACACTTGCTTTTCTTGTACAGGTACGCAATACCCTTCATCGGGGCAGTATGCTTCGGATTACCAACTCTCATCCCTGTCTACTGTTGGGGTGAAACCTGGACCAATGCTTGGCACATCACTATGCTTCGTTATATAACGAACCTCAACGTAACTTTCCTGGTTAACAGCGCTGCCCATATTTGGGGGCAAAAGCCTTACGACAAGAAGATCTTACCTACTCAGAACATTGCTGTTTCTATTGCAACTGGTGGTGAAGGTTTCCATAACTATCACCATGTGTTTCCATGGGATTATCGTGCAGCAGAACTTGGAAATAATAGTCTTAATTTAACGACCAAGTTCATTGATTTCTTCGCTTGGATCGGATGGGCTTATGACCTGAAAACGGTGTCTGACGATATGATTAAACACAGGGCACTAAGAACTGGTGATGCGACTAATCTTTGGGGGCTAGAAGATAAAAATAATAAAAAGAATGGTAGTAAAGATAATTAAAGTAGTTTATAGATTTAAATAGTGATGATTAATGTGATATTTGTAGTAATTTATGATGTTATAGTAATTTATGTTGTAATATTCAAAACCACTAAAAGTTATGTATTTTTTAAATATGAAAACTAATCACGTTTCAAATAATATGAATAATTAACGGCATCGACTGTAACATGGTTTTATCGTTGTTGGTGCAAGGCGCAATAGTTTTTTTAAAACTTTTTTTACTGTAAATAAGAAAGTTATTTGGCCACAAAAATATGTGTTCTGATAGTTTTTGGGTTGAATTATGTAACCAGTATATATGAGATTTATTTCTGTAAATCACGTTGCATACTTTTGAAATACAAATAGACCTAATGTTATGAATAATAAACCAATTAATACAATAATGAGTTTTGATTACACAATAGTGAGTGTATATTCAATTGACCCTGATTTGTTTTGACCCTAGTTTGACATCGTTACCTCGATCATTCTGTTCCAGTATAATCAGCAGATTATACTGGAACAGAATGGTTTCCTAATTAGTAAAATTAGGTTTCTACCTCGAAATCCAGTTGTAATGGATGAATTTGAATGTTGTTAGTTAAAGTTTACTGTTTGAAATGTTTCGCTTATTCTTTATTCCATACCTACAGTGTGGATTTTTAGGTTGGGGCAGTATGGGCAATTAATAGTAGCAGCTTCAAGAAAACGTGCTTTAGAACTGAACTGACATTAGATTTTGAAACCAATGTATAAAAAAAAGGGCGAATATAACAATGTTTATTTTGTCAATCCACTCTGACATGTTATAAAAGCTAAAATTACATTAAACATAATTTTAAAAATAATAATACAAATTATAATTTTTAGGGTTCCGTACCTAAAAAGGAAAAAATGGAACCCTTACAGGATCACTTTGTTGTCCGTCGGTCTGTCTGTCAATACCCTTTATCTCAGGAACTGAAATTAAAACCATATACTCAATTATGTATTCTATATAGTCCCATGAAGTTGTGAAAAAATCAAGATACGGCCGTTTATGTCGAAAAAAACGTGTGTTAGAAATGAAAAGAAAAACAGTTTATTTACACGAAATGAGGCAATCTTAAAACTAGCTAACAAACATATTCAATTGATAGGGAAGATAATTATGCGTCACATCTAATACCTAAAAAAAAAAATTGCCATTGCTCTTGCAAGGGTAATTTTTTTTTCTTCTTCTTTGGCAACTGAGCCGGTGTCGACTATTCTGCCAGTGTCATGTGGTGACGGCAGCGCCGTAAGGTGAGCCGTCAAACTTTGCACTTTGTGGTAGATCTAAGATGTTAGTGGCAGGCTACAGATTAATGTTATTGTCATTTAGGAATTTGGATAGGACTTGGACAACTTTAGGAATGGCAAAATTTTAATAATAACGTCAAACAGAATGATAACGTCAATCAGGAAAAGAAATGTCAAAAATAAAAGAAGTAAAAAAAGTATACATGTCAATCATAATAATACTTCTTTTTTTTGAGTATCAATTTATTTTGAACATAGATAGGACTACTACTTGTGATTAAGAAAAATAAAAATACTTAACTTGTTAAAATTACATATACACAATAACTCCTACCTACTAAAATATGGCGCCAAAAAATTCCTCCGCATCGCTGTCGACTGTGCCCAAAAGACTGGCGGCATTGCCACGTTGTATGGCAATGCTTAATCTCTGACCAAGGTAAAAGCCAGCTTTTGGATCACGCGAAGTGTCAACTAGCGGTTGGATAGAGACGAGCTAGGAAAATGGGATGGCGCAAGAGTGTCGACACAGGTAGCGTCCCACACTAAAGGCCTGCCCATCTTCCTTGGAAATAAGGACATACCATCCGGTCTCTTACCATCGTCGTGTGCCAGGCCATGAGGTTTCAAAACAGCCGGAACGCCGATGGTGACAGGGGCTCGTCGAATGATGTCTTTAATATTTGCGTGCCGTGCTATGCGTCCCGCACTTCGATTGCATGACAGGCCGTGGTGAACGAGGCTAATGACAACTTCGCCACAGTGGCAGTGATGAGGCGAATAGCAAGGAGTACCTAGGCGTAGGGAAACAGCTAGGCGGAAAGTTGTGTCATCGAACAAGGTCTATACAAATATCAAGGAATAAACTAAGGTCCCTATGTTCGACGATGGTAGTGCGTGAAGACAGAGGCCCGATTCCTACTCTTCCACAGCTAGTAGGCGCGCACGCTCTGCAGTAGTAGCAGATGTCAAGATTAGGATTTTCTGAACTACTTTGCAGAGCGGCTCATCCCCACCGCCTCTGGGAAGAGGGATTGTCGGGCGAATTTGTATTCGAGCAAGCGAGTCTCCAGGTCAAGCCTCGGTGAAGCACGGCACATCAAAAGGAATCAGTGTTGCTGTTAGAATGTTCCTGATTAATTTATCAGTGCCGTGGACCGAAGATATGAATGCCGGTAAACTAATACTGGTAATTTTGCGGACGCCAAGGCCTAGCATACTGATGGGAAGAGTAACTTGAGCTCAAGTTCAATCGTCCAAGGTCACATTTAAAATTAATGTAAGGGTCCATTTTTTCAAAAAGTTGAGGGAGCTTCCATAAGTGGGAAGAACGAAGGAAATATATTAATTTAAGGCCGAAACAACAATAACGAATTAGGGTAATGGCCGAATGCATGTTAATTTGGAGTAATCTTTCCGAAACGTCATTGAAATGTTGTATTTTTTCCTCCACGAAACTGGGAAAGGAATTCTCAAAGATTGGAGACCCAAGGAGACGAAGACAACTTTTATCGATAATTTTAATTGCAGGGGCTATAACATTGAATTTTGGAAGAGTCAGAAGTCTTTCAGTATTGTCAGATAGGAATAATTCACAATTAGAAAAGTTGAGATCTAGTCGTATAGAAAAGATTTGGTTTTTTTAAATTTCAAAATTATTTAAAAGGAGTCCTCAAGAGACACTATCATCGAAGTACCACACGTTAAATTTGGAATTTAGTTTTCGAATCATTAGGTGTATAGCTAAGCTAAAGATCACTGGCCCGAGTGGGTCACCTTGCTAACAGCCAACATAGGATTTTAAAAGGTTGTCCCTATCGGGACGATAACCATCGCTATCCATCTAAATCCATCTAAATAACATTGCCAAAGAAAACTAAAGATTTGAGGTATTTATTTTTTAGTTTCTGCCAGTAAGGTGTCCCTATTAACAGAATTAAATGCATTTTTGATCTCAATCTTAAGTATAGCCTCTCCTTTGCTAGAATTTAAGTAGGTCGACAATGCGCGTACGGCAGCCTCACAGCCCCCTTTGGAGTCGTAACCAAGCTGCAGGGGCTGAATTTTTTCCGAAACTACCTCACCAAAAATTTGCAACAAATCTTGGCTGCCATAAGACGGTACGTAGATCTGACGGCAACGGGACGAATACCACCATCCCTCTTGCGCAAGGCACATACATTAGCCCCTTACAAGACGTTGATGATGGTTTTGTTTACATTGCCAGAGAGCATAAGGTTAATCAGAGCCATAAGTTCCTTCAAGAACAACTCACCAGCTTCCCCGGCGCCTGTACAAATAAGGTCCTTTAGGTGCTGAGGACTGAGGCCATCGAGGCCGCCAGTAGAGCTGGCACAGCAACTCTGGTTGTGCTGTTGACTTTAACATGACACGGTCTACCACCATCTTGAGACTGACAAAACATACACGGCGAATATGGCGTTACAGGTCAGCAGATTGGGATGAGATGCGGCACTTCTTTGCGTCTTATCATTGACAGCAGGTTTGCTTCTCTTCTGAAAGCCCGTCTAGCTATATCCGATGTGATACGTCAAGCTATGGAGTTTTTCATCCCTTATCGCGACGTACCTATCGGTGGCTCAGCTCACCCATGGTTCAACGCCGATTGTGTTCAAGCTGAACAGCGTAAGCGTTCGTCATTTCTCACCTGGGTTGAAGCTCAAAACCACAAAGCTCCGAATCTGAATTCAAAGAAGAGAGCCTTCAACCGTGCTGCCAAGTCCTACAAAAAGGCACCAGGGAAGGCTCGCTTCGACCGCATTACTCATATTTGCACATAGCTCTCTGCACAGCCGTCCGGTAGCAGAGCATTATGCTCCCTTGACAAGTCGGTCGAAGTGCTCATTGCCTCCGCTGGTTAAACCTAATAGAACACTGGCTCAACGGCCAGAAAGAAAGCAGGTCTTTTTGCATCTCTCTTCACCCATAATTCTCGTCTTGACACTAGCAGTGCTACTCCACCGGCTCTACCTCACTGCAACACCTCAATGGCCGAGGTTCGCATAAGAAACAAAGAAGTTCTGAGAGCACTGTGTGACGTGAATAAAACTAGTAGACCAGATGGTATACCAACAATAGTTCTCAAGGCATGTGCGCTCGAGTTGTCTCCTGTATTGAGGCGCTTGTATCGCCTCTCATTTAGGTCTGGTATAGTGCCCAAGTCCTGGAAGCTTGCCAACGTGCAACCCGTGCCCAAAAAGGGCAATCGTGCCGATCCCGCCAACTATCGGCCGATTTCAATTAATTGCATACTCTGCAAGATTATGGAGCGTGTATTGAACTCGTGCCTCATGGCATACCTGAAAGATAACGATCTCCTCAGTGACCGACAGTACGGGTTTCACTGCAATCGGTCTACTGGGGACTTACTAATGTATACCACCCACATGTGGGGCGAGGCCCTCGAGAAGACTGGAGAAGCGATTGCTGTCTCCTTAGACGTCTTGAAGGCCTTCGACAGAGTATGGCACGCCAGCATTTTGAGTAGGCTTCCAGCGTACGGTATTTCTCTTGGTCTGATTAACTGGATGAAAGATTTCCTGAGTGAACGGTCTCTCCGAGTTGTTGTCGATGGATGCTCATCAGAGCCCATGATGACTAATGCCGGAATTCCTCAGGGGTCTGTTCTTTCTACAACTCTTTTCCTGCCGCATAATAACGATCTGCTGATGCCCGGTATCTATGGATAAGCAGATGATAATACAGTTGTAGAGAGATACCTGCCAGATGCTCGGGCCAGTAAGGAGCTTATCCGGTCCGAACGAAAAGCTATAGTAGAGCGTACGAATGTCTCACTTCAGGCAGTCTCCAAGTGGGGCGAAACCAATCTGGTCTGTTTTTAAATAATTTTGAGTGTTGAATTATTATTTTTTATATTTTTTATCATGATTGTTTTTGCTTAATTTGTTGTTATGTTAGATTTTTATATATCATACTTTAATAATTTATTTATACAAGTCACTTATACTTATAATACAAAAGAACAAAACTATAGACATATGTAATAAAATTGTTTTAAAATTCACTTTGCACACAGTTATCTTGTTACATTATGTTACTACTTGTTACATTATGAACCTTACCTTACCTTACCATATCTTATCTTATCTAATAACAAGATTCGATTTTTAGGCCCACAATTTTTAAAAAACATCAGAAGCTAGTGCACGGTTCCAATTGGTCGTTTCGTTATACACACACACAAAGGCAGTGTTATAATATAATATAATATTTCTCTTCTCTTCATTTAGCTCGTTCCATTCATGCCCATTTCTAATAAGGATACATGATCCACCTCTCTTAACTTCCTTTCTATTGTAATGAGCAGCTAAGCAGTAGTTTGGTATGCTTAGCTGGTTTTCGTAATCTTCCTTAATAAAATGTTCAGTAACGCATAATACCTCCACTTGTTTGTTTTTTTCTTCATGTTCATTCACAAACATGTGTAATTGTGAATTGATAAAAAAGAAGAGAAAAAAAAATTAGGCCTCTGCCCAACAGTGTGACTCAATTTAAGGTACAAGTTGGTAGCCGACTCCACGCATCAGCAGCAGACGACATGTCGTCGCTTCATGTCGTCACGACACGTCGTTGCGTCATGTCGCTGCAGTCATGATTTCGAACCCGACTGCAGACGGCAACAGCAGATGCTATCCAGTTGGTTCCGAGTGCTCCGTGAAACAAGATGTCTGACGTGTTCGAGAATAATCGACGTGTCGTTGCTCCGGCGTCAGCGGCACTACTGATCTGCAGTCGGACGACACTACCGTCTGCCGCTCGACGACGCGTCGCTAGCTTCATGTCGCTAACTACGGAGGGAATTTAATAGAAATACGTAGAAACCAGTAGTGTCACTGCGACACGTCGTCTGCTGCAGCTGCGTGCAGTCGGCTACCAACTTGTACCTTTAGCGTGAATTGCATCATTATTACAGAAAAAAAATAACTATGTTATCCTCAAAAAGTTCCTGTATTGTCGCTGTTCTATTACTGTCTTTATCATCGAATCTTACCTGTATCAGTCATGTCACAAATGTCATGTGTGAAATTATCATGTTTGTGTTCGTTAATATAATTTATTTAAAAGGTATAATTTTCTAATCTGCAATTCCCATGAGTCGCTGAAGGTCCAATATCATCGAGAACCAATTGTATTAAACCGTCAAAGGTGATTTTGTACAAGTCTCGTTTCAGAATAATTCTTATATTATGTGCTTACATGGTTCTAAGTCCCAAAAATGTTATCATGACGCGAAGAAAGGTTAGTTTTTGTACTACTTTTATTAGGTATCTTGAATTGAAGAATAAAATAGGAATTGCATTAAAAAGTGGCTGTAGTATACATAATTTTTTTAGCTAATTTTTTCAACAGGTCTTGGATGGCCGACGCAGTAGATTGCGCACAAATTTTGGTGAATTAGTACACCAAGGAGAATGGCCACATAATGTAAGAATTTTGTATTTTGAATTTGAATAATGTATTTTTTTTTTATTATTCTAATAAGTTGCTCTCAGGGCTGTCTTAAGCGAATTTCGGTTAGTCACGCTATGTTCTAGTTTCGTTATGCTTGACTCGTAAAATACCTACCGAAAAGTTTCCGAAGAAAAGTGTTAGTGTAATAGGTATTTTATTTTTTGAGGTGGGATATCATCAAATAATTTTCCCCGCTCTGGGGTGGAGCAAGAGGGTGTGTTAAACTTTTACAGATTAAAACTCACCTGACTCTGTCCTTCAGTGGCTCTTTGCGTTCCATGGTCACGGGAACTCTTTCAAACGTTCCCGCAGCCCTGCGCTTCGTCTCTATTGGGCCCCTATAGTTTAACTCTGAGGCGAACATGGTACATTAGGCGCTGTCAACTCGAGCTCGATCGTTACCGGACAGGCGGACGGCGAGCTACTCATTTTTCGTCGTCCGCAAGCCCGCACCTACGGTGGCCGGCCTATTCCCGACGCCCAGGGCGCCTCTGTGGTGACAGTTGGTGCTTGATGATATCCGTCCCCTCACAGCAGCGGCCATTCACATTACTTATAGGCAGAAGGTTTGGACCGCTTTTAATTCCCTCTCGCTCCGGACCATGGCCAGAACCAGGGCCGGACGCGAGGTGTTACGCACAGAAATGCGACGATCTTCGGTGCTCCGCTCAAGCGACGACTGACTGTTGAGTGTCGAGTGGGCGTTTATTCCGCCAAGGCGTCTGAATCCCAGACAAGAACAAATGGCGCCTCTCAAGCCACTCCAATACCAACAGCTGAGAAGCTGCTCGTGTTCTTGGACGGTGCGTCACTCTTCATTTTTGGAGTGTGGGTTCGACTCTAGTACGTATCTGTACACTAGACACAACCAAGATGGCGAACGTATTTATTAGGGGAGAAAACAAATCTGTGGTCAGCCAATCAAAAATGTCAAGATTGTGTTTAACGAATATTTTTTAATACTGTTCTTTGTATAAAGGTACTAATCTTTGAATTGGATACAAATACTTCAATATATCATGCCTTTTGCGCTGGAAGCATTATATCTGAGAAGAAAGTTTTAACATCTGCACACTGTTTTGTTACAAATAGAAAAAAGTAAGTTAAATTTTTAATTAATAAGGAAATGTTTATTATGTTGTCTGCCTCAGTTTTATATTGTTCCTACTGCTAAGAATTTCTAAGAGAGGGCCTTAATCCATCACAAGGGCCCAGCGCAAGTTGGTGGATGTCATGTCGGTTTTCTCATGATGTTTTGAGACCAGTGGAGTAAAGTGTTAGGGCGTTTTTAATATCGTGCGGTTTTAATCACGCATGCGGGATTGCCCCGCAGGCGTAACCTCCGCAAATGTAATTTTCATACAAGTATTTATTGTAATGCGTGGATTATGTAAGCGCGGGGCCCGCGAGCGTTTGCCGTTCATTACATACAACCACAACGCGCAAACTAAATCGTAGGCTACTGTTTCTCACGCTGCGTGAAATTTTCTGCACGTGGGAGGCAATCCGCATGATATTAAAAACACGGTTAGTGAATATGGGCGCTAATTAAATTTTTGTGCACGATATTGCATGGCCACATAGTTCTAATTTAGTCAATCCGTATATTCAAGACGTCAGTGTACCTGCATTGAGCGATGAGCTCGTTACCAATACCTTAAAACGATCATTTCATAAAAAAAAGAAAAATATTTCTCTATATAAGAAACAAAGAGTTTATTTTTTTTTTTTTATTTTATAAGAGACTTCATTCTGAAAATCAATATTATTTACAAACAAAATATACATAGTATTTATGCAGGCGTCTGATGACGATAAATCATCTTAAATCGTGTACCTAGGAATCGTGTAATTGGGATGAGATGTGGCACTTCTTAGCGTTTTATCCTTGGCAGCAGGTCTGCTTCTCTTCTGAAAATCCGTCAAGCTGTGCAGATGCTATATCCGATGTGATAGGTCAAGCTATGGAGTATTTTATACCTTATTGCGACGTACCCATCGGTGGCTCAGCTCACCCATGGTTCAACGCCGATTGCGTTCAAGCTGAACAGCGTAAACGTTCGGTGTTTCTCGCCTGGGTTGACACTCGAAACCACAAAGCTCCGAATCTGAGCTCAAAGAAGAGAGCCTTCAACCATGCTGCCGAGTCCTACAAAAAGGCACTAAGGAAAGGCTTGCTTCGACGGGTAATAACCCATATTGGCACAAAGCTTTCTGCACAACCGTCCGGTACCGGAGCATTCTGGTTCCTTGCCAAGACGGTCGAAGCGAACATCGGTCGGCCCTCATTGCCTCCGCTGGTTAAACCTGATGGAACACTGGCTCATACGGTGAGAGAGAAAGCAGGTCTTTTTCCATCTCTCTTCGCCCATAATTCTTGTCTTGACATTAGCAGTGCTACTCCACCGACTCTGTCTCACTGCGACACTTCAATACCCGAGGTTTGCATAAGGAACAAAGAAGTTTTGAGAGCACTGTGTCGTCTAGACGTGAATAAGGCTAATGGATCAAATGGTATACCAGCAATTGTTCTCAAGGCTTGTGCACCCGAGTTGTCTCCTGTATTGACGCGCTTGTATCGCTTCTCATTTAGGATCTAGGTACCTGGATAAGCACCTGACAGCTTTGGACTCGGTGGAAAGGCGTACAAAGAGGCTAATTGGTGATCCTAATCGGGTTAAGTCTATTCTACAAAGCCTTGAGCACAGGCGTAGGGTGCCCAGCCTTTCGGTGTTATACAGGATGCATTTTGGAGAGTGTGTGCAGCAATTGCATGACTTGATTCCACCATCTCATTTCTACCATCAGACAAACCGACGAACGGCGAGTATCCACCCTTACGTTGTTGAAACCTCTAACAACGATGAGGCGAAACGCTTGGTCCGGCCAAGCGTTTCGCCTCATCGTTTAGACCGCGTACGTCGAGGGATTGGAAAAATTTGCCTGCTGCGGTCTTCCCGTCCGATTGTAATTTAGGTGTCTTCAAGGCTACAGTGAATAGGTTCTCAATAAATTAGTGCGCCTCACCATCAACGATTACATCACTGCTTACCATCAAGTGGGATCGCAGTCAAGCACTAGTTTATACAAAAAAAAATAAAAAAATAGGTATAGTCCTGGAAGCTTGCCAACGTGCAACACGTGCTCAAAAAAAAACATTCTATTCGTTTGGCGTTCATTCTTCGACCCTCATGAAAATTTTCGAGCCATATAGCGGAGTGGCATATTCTATAATATTCTAGTCGTATAGTGAAGTGGTATGTAATAGGTCTTTACCTATGAAATTGCCGTTTTTATATTATACTTACCTAATCTATATTATTTGCAATATATTTTATTCCGATTTCAGACGTAAACGCCAATTTAAACTAGTTAGGTTCGTGGCCAGTATACTTACTACAGTTGCGAAAAAATCGGATGCTGAAATAAAAGATGAAACTAATCGTAGTGAACAATGGCGATCAATGGACCATGTGTATACCCAGAAATTTTTTAAATTTCCCGCTTTCAATCTTGCTATTGCGGTGAGACTATCATATCCTTCTCCTACTTATAATATTACTAGCTGCCGCCCGATTGCGATTTGTAGATCCCTTCTATAAATTTTGTTTATACAACATTAGTTTTAGTATGTATGAAACACGTGTCTAGTATTTTTATGTAAAGAATCTATGTACAACATTTCATAACTGTATAAGCTTGTTATGTTACCTAGTTGTCCGCACAAACACATGGTCACCGGGCCATCCGGGCAACTGAGGGGTTGTTTCGCTTTCGGACACAGCTGTACACTGGCGCCAAATACCCGATATGACCTGCTGTGACTTTTTTTTTAGATGAGAAATCAAATGATATCTCCCACTCTTAGGCGAGGCGTGAGGGTGTATCAAACTTTTACTGACTAAAAACCCACTCCTATTCCTTCGTTGCCTTTCATACCAGGGCTGAATTTCTTTTTAGTTGCCTTTTCATACCTTACAGAAACAAACCCTTGGCCCCAATTGGCTTCGACCCTGCTGGGCCCCTACGGTTTGCTGACATCTCCTTAAGGCGCGCGTGGAACAGTATGCGA
This sequence comes from Mythimna pallens, assembly GCA_961205895.1. NCBI lineage: Eukaryota > Metazoa > Arthropoda > Insecta > Lepidoptera > Noctuidae > Mythimna > Mythimna pallens. The sequence continues at coordinate 16,386,666 of OY540834.1, forward strand.
CGGTGAGCTACCCGTTACTCGCCGTCCGCAATCTCGCGCCTACGGTGGCAAAAAATCGGGATCTGGATCGCGGCGGCTGGGGCATGAGGGCTGTTCCCTCGCCTTCTTCGCGTTTTTAGTCTCCGTAGTTTCTAGTATATATCGATATTAATTTAGTTCCGTATGGTGTCCGGACGTAAAGAATAACACCATCCCATCTCTTCCCGAGGGTGTCGTAAGAGGCGACTAAGGGACATACCAGAGAATGGGCAGCAGCATCCTCTGTGCATTACAACAACCAAACTGCGATCGCCAACCCGTCTGCTAAGCGTGGCGATTATGGCAAACCCCCCCAAAATGAAGAGCAGAAAGAAAAAATGGCCCCTAGTGCCCGGCAGCCCGTCTACCCTTGACTCCGGTAGCGGTCAAGGCCACGACGAGGCAAGGGGTGCGAAGAATCTCCGGATGAGATTTGGCTACCCATCTATAAAACGACTAGACCTGGCAACTTTTAACACGCGTACACTGAGGACTGACGAGAAGATCACCGAACTTGAGGTGGAATTGAACAGGTTGCGATGGAGTATGGTGGGATTGTCTGAAGTCCGAAGACACGGGGAGGATACGATAATTCTCAAATCCGGTAACTTGCTCTATTTCCGGGAGGGTGACCAGCAGTCCCAGGGTGGTGTCGGGTTTATCGTCCACAAGTCCCTTGTGAACAATGTGGTGAAGATCGAGAGTGTGTCGACCAGGGTGGCGTACCTTATACTCAGAATATCATCAAGATATTCGCTGAAGGTCATACAGGTCTACGCCCCGACCTCGACACATCCCGATGACGAAGTAGAATCCATGTATGAGGATATATCAAGAGCCATGCATGGTTCTAAGACTCACTTCACCGTGGTCATGGGGGACTTTAATGCGAAACTGGGCAAACGAGACGGTGACGAGCTGCGAGTGGGGCAATATGGATTTGGACGTCGGAATCACCGGGGACACCTACTGGCTAGCTTTATGGAGAAGGAGGGCCTCTATATGATGAATTCCTTCTTCAAAAAGCGTGAGCATAGAAGGTGGACCTGGCAAAGTCCTGACGGTGCAACTAGAAATGAGATTGACTTCATCCTGTCGACGAAAAAGCAAATATTCAATGATGTTTCTGTGATCAACGCGGTGAAAACTGGAAGTGATCACCGCGTGGTAAGAGGCACATTGAATATTAACATTAAGCTTGAAAGGTCTCGACTGATGAAGTCTACGCTGCGTCCAGCACAGATCCAGATCCAAAACCCCGAGAGCTTTCAGCTCGAACTCCACAATCGTTTCGAGTGCCTAGGAAGCTCCGTGGACGAATATAACGATGGGTTCGTGGAAACTGTCCATACGGTTGGGTCTAAGTTTTTCAAGACTTACCGTACAAATAAGAACAAGAAGCTCTCTGATCCGACCCTCGAGCTAATGAAGAAGAGGCGTGAGATGATTCTGCAGTCTTCAGACGATGCGTGCATGTACCGGCAGCTCAATAGACAAATCTCGAAGTCCCTGAAACGTGACCTTCGCCGCTTTAATACCGCAAGGATTAAGGATGCGATTGAACGGAATAAGGGCTCTAAAGTATTTGCACGAGATCTGTCTATTGGCCAAAGCCAGCTCACAAAACTGAAGACCGACGATGGCAGAGTCATATCCGCCAAATCGGAGCTTCTGGGAGAGATCGAGTCTTTTTATGGACAGTTATACACGTCTATCGCTAAACCCGCTGCAAATCTAGCAAACGACCCAAGAGCTAGATTAACCCGACACTATACCGAAGATATCCCGGACGTCAGCCTGTACGAGATTAGGATGGCTCTGAAGCAGCTGAAAAACAACAAGGCATCGGGTGAGGACGGAATTACGGCCGAACTCCTGAAGGCTATTTGATTCCGTCATACTCGAGGGAAAAACGCCACAGGCGTGGAGCAGAGGCGTGGTGGTACTCTTCTTTAAGAAGGGCGATAATGCCCTGCTTAAGAATTACACGCCCATCTCGCTTCTGAGCCATGTCGACAAGCTGTTTTCCAGAGTCATTACGAATTGTCTCGCACGCAGGTTCGACGACTTCCAGCCTCCCGAGCAAGCCGGATTTCGAAAAGGCTTCAGCACCGTGGACCACATACATACGCTGCGGCAGGTTATACAGAAGACTGAGGAGTATAATCAGCCCCTCTGCTTAGCGTTTGTGGACTACGAGAAAGCCTTTGATTCGATTGAAACTTGGGCTGTACTGCAGTCTCTCCAACGGTGCCAAATTGACTATCGGTATATCGAAGTGCTGAAATGTTTGTACATAAACGCCACTATGTCAGTCCGACTACAAGACCAGACCTCGAAACCTATCCTCTTGCAGCGGGGCGTGAGGCAGGGAGACGTTATTTCTCCGAAACTGTTCACGGCAGCAATGGAGGATGTCTTTAAGGTTTTGGAATGGAAAGGGCTAGGCATTAATGTCAATGGCGAGTACATCACTCACCTTCGATTTGCCGACGACATAGTAGTCATGGCTGAGACTACGGAGGAGCTCAGTACAATGCTTGGTGACCTCAGTTGAGCTTCCGAAAGAATGGGACTTAAAATGAACATGGACAAAACCAAAGTCATGGTAAACAGCCATGTAGCTCCCACTCTTATCAAGATCGGCGACTCTACACTCGAAGTTGTAGACGACTACGTTTACCTGGGTCAGACGATCCAGTTAGGAAGGTCTAACTTCGAGAAAGAGATCAATCGTCGAATCCGACTCGGCTGGGCAGCGTTCGGGAGGCTGCGCGGTATCTTCTCGTCCAATATACCACAGTGTCTCAAGACGAAAGTCTATGACCAGTGCGTGTTGCCAGTGATGACATATGGCTCCGAAACGTGGTCGCTTACAATGGGCCTCATCAGAAGACTTAAAGTCACCCAAAGGGCAATGGAAAGGGCTATGCTCAGAGTTTCCTTGCGTGATCGAATCAGGAATGAGGATATCCGCAAGAGAACCAAGGTTACCGACATAGCAGGGCAGGGCACATTCGCAGAACAGATGGCCGTTGGAGCCGAAAGGTTCTGGAATGGCGGCCACGTACCGGAAGACGTAGCGTTGGAAGGCCTCCTACAAGGTGGACCGATGACTTGGTAACGGTTGCGGGAGTCCGATGGATGCGAGATGCACAGGACCGTTCATTGTGACGACACTTGGGGGAGGCCTATGTCCAGCAGTGGACGCTTTTCGGCTGAAATGATGATGATGATGATGATGATAGATATTAAAATATTATTCTGCAGTTTTTGCGTGAAAGAGTAACAAATATTCATAAATTTTAACAAACTTGTCTATTATAATATTAACTAGTGTACACCCATTTCAACCCCTTAGGGGGTAAATTTTGGAGCACCCTTTCTTAGCATATTATTATTACATATTATTTTTAATACATCATAATAACTATATGCGTGTCAAATTTTGGCGCGAACCGTTTGATGGTTCGAGCGGTGTGGAAAAAAAAACTAGCCAAGCCATTTCACTAAAGAAATTTCGTGGATTTTACACGCCTGTTTAAGAACTGGATCAAGACGTAGAATATTACTTGTAAAGTTATAACTCACTTTGTTAAAGTCCAAGCGCTCGAGCAGTGCCATCCCATAAAGCAGTGACTTTCTGAAGCCTACTCTTCGATAACGGCTAGGTCAATAGGTTTGAAAAAAATTTATGTTTATTATAAACTCACATACAACATTATCAACGTATGATTTTTTCGTATGACTAATACTTTTTCCAAAACAAAAGACATAATATTTTTTTACTTGTCTTCCTTACTTCTTTCAAACGGCTTTGATCTTTAGAAATATGTTTACAAATTAAAAAAAATCCTGGTTACGTATTCTTCAGAATGTACGTAGTTTAAGTAAATCAATCAATATTTCGCAGAGAAAATGGATTTACCGGTCAACGGGGTTTTGTCCGGGCGCGGCTGACCGGAATTAAATGCATACATACTCGTACCATTTAACTCCGACCAGATGTTCAAGGGACTACACGCGTCAAATCTAAGAAGAACCATTTCACGTTTCACACTTTTCAAGCCGAAATAAATTCGAATAAGCAAACTTGCACAATTCCGTAAAACCATGGAATTATGAAGTTATTCTTATTTTAGTCACAAGATATACAATCTATTCAACAAATTGAAATTGAAATATCTCAAACAAAGCATCATCATCATCATTTCAGATGATAGACGTCCACTGCTGGACATAGGCCTCCCTCAAATGTCACCACAATGGACGGTCCTGTGCGTCTCGCTTCTATCGGATTCCTGCAACCTTCACCAGATCATCGGTCCACCTTGTAGGGGAAATTCCAACACTGCGTCTTCCGGTACGCGGTCGCTACTCTAGAAACTTTCGGCCCCAACAGCCATCTGCGAGCAAGGTCCCTGCCCATTGCCACTTAAGTTTGGCGATTCTTCGTGCTATGTCGGTAACCTTGTTTCTCCTGCGGATATCTTCATTTCTGATTCGATCACGCAAGGAATCTCCGAGCATAGCTCTTTCCATTGCTCTGATGAGGCCCATTGTGAGCGATTGTGGTTCCGAAACGTGGAACCATATGTCATCACTGGCAACACGCACTGGTCATAAACTTTCGTCTTGAGACACTGTGGTATATTGGACGAGAAGATACCGCGTAGCTTCCCGAACGCTGCCCAGCCGAGTCGGATTCGGACGGTTCGTAAATAAAGCAAAATAACCTATACATGTTTAAAAGTTATGTAGTAATATCCTTTATCGTAGTGTTGCGAATCTTCAAAAATATACCTATTGCATACGAATAATCGTTAAAAATTTCTGAATAATCGAACTTAGTAATAACGAGCCGTTGTTTTTCCAAACGTCTTTTAGCATCACTTAATTTTCAGCTGTCAACGAAAACGCATAATTAAAATTAAACATAATATGTAAGCTATTCTTATTTTAAATAAATCTTTGTAGGTAAAGTCGCTCGTGCGTCTCCTTTGTTTAATTCATTAAACCCTTCTTTGTATTGTGTCTCTAATTACGCTACTCAAAAAGGTTAAACTACAAAATTCAAGATCAATAAATTTAGAATGTCGGTTAGGTTAGGAACTGAAAAACTCGAAAAAATATGTCCCTTATAAAATTCTGACATTTACCTACACTATAATTATCCTAAGATTTACTAGTAAAATCTAAGATAAACCAATCAAAGATAAAAAACGGGCTTTTATAGTAACATATAAAACTGTAAAACTGTAATAGATTACTAAATACAAACAAAATATAATATGAATATCTCATAAGAATCGGAAATTATAGTAAACGATTTCTTTGACCCCACCACTTTTGCTGCAATCTATCAGAACTGTCAAATGGTAATTCTTAGATTTGACGGGCATTGCTAAGGTCGAGTAAAAGTAACTGTTTAAATGTTTTCAGAGAATGACTCAACCCTGGATATTTAATGATTTCGTCAGTAAAATACCTTATGCGACTCGTGACATGGACTTTGATGGAGTTTGCACCGCTACTGCTGTTAGAGCTACCAGGGTGAGATCTTATTTCAAGGTCGTAGAACTACATTGGGCCTACGTAAGCCACGTACACCGATCTTGGCGCGTCGGCCTCCATACATTTTATATGGCAACTATACTCCATCTGTTTAAGTAATTAACTAAATGTAAACAATCTTGACATGTCTTTTATCTAAAAATTTTATCTAAAAATGTTTACAATTTGTTATTTACCTATATCGATGTTTGGTAATTAACTAAATTAAAAATAATCTTTGCATGTCTTTTATACGATTTTGTTTTGATAAAAAGACATATCAAGATTGTTTACGTTTAGTTAACTACCTAAACACCACGCTACGCTACGTCATACAACGCGACTCTACGTACAACTCAGGTGTCACCCACGTCTCGTGCGTCGGTTTAACATAGTTTCCGTACCAGAAGTATCGATTAACGTAGGGCCCTCCTGGACAAAATATCGACATCAGCTTCTTGCTTTTTAATCGGAAATGTTTTGAAAACAAATAGGCGCATTGATTTATAACCTGTAGCCGAAAAAAATAATTAAACCTTTGAAACTATTATTAGTTAAATTTGCTTAGAACCTCTTACCAAATTATTTTCATTTCCGTTTCATCAGACACTGATCACCATTTGGATGAAGATGATGATGATCACATATAGAGTTTCTTACCGGTTTTTCGCCATAGGAAACGACCAATTTGGAACCATGCACTAGCTTCGGACGTTTTATAAGTGCCCATGCAGGCCTATGTGAAATAAAAATATTTTTGATTTTGATTTGATTTGATTTAATTGTAACCTTATTTAGCAAATTGTACCTTTTATTCATCTTCGCAGCATAATCAACTAATCATCAAACTCCTTTTCTACTACTACATACAATCTCTAATCTACAATATGTATGTATTTAAAATTATATGTTTATTAGTTGTCTAGTACCTATAGCACTGCTTAGTTTGGGACTAGATGGCGTTGTGTGAAAGTTGTGCTAATCTCTGGCAACTCACAACGAAAATCATAAAAAATCATTGAACGAAAAATGTTCGAGTTAAATTATTTTGATAGCGAAATACAATCTTTGAACGGACGCGACAATGAAAAACCAAATGACAGTCTCGCAAATAAAAAGTAATATGCTCGCAAAGTGTTCCATTTTCAAATCCTTTAATTCTTTTTTCATTTTTTTTTATTGTAAGTGGCCAGATCCTGAGGCTTTCAGTATGCCCTACGAAATATAATAACAATATAAAAATACATTCGTATATTATATGTTAATTTAAAGTGTTACTAAAAATATAAATGTATTTCAGAGCTGGTCATCAGTTAAGTTCTTATACACCGAAGAGGTTGAGATGATGCAAAGGAAAGATTGCGAGAAAAGATTGTATCGTAGTTGCAGACTTTACATATGCAGTGCATACGACCATAGAGAAAAATATGTTTTTTCTGTATGTATCAATCGTAGGTATTGGTCAAAACTGGTTAAAATCATTTACCAATTGAGCATTACATATTTATTATGAACTTTTTTGAGTCAATTATAATATATGGAATAAAAATACACTAGATAGGTATTTAAAGGTATGTGGAATAGGTTATAAATTCCCAAAAACCTGTGTGGGCGACTGCCTGATATTTGATTTCGAGCAGTCGTATATGTTTTAATCGCGTAGAGAACTCTGACACTGTGTTAAAAGATTTCGAAGTTACAGGTGCTCCAATTTCCATAAATTAATGTGTTAATCGCAACTGTAACTAGTGGTCCACCCTCTAGTTTCTTCTGGTATCTACCATTCTTGCCATAACACACTATTTTTGTCTAAGTAACTAAACTATTGTTTCATATACAAATTTTTACTTTTCATGTTTAAGCAGTGACGCTATGTATGCTCAAAAATAAATATTAGATATTATTTCCCCCACAATGTGGACCGCTGACCTAGTGAGTGTCGTAATACGATACGGTCGTTGTGGCGACACTTGGTGGAAGAAGCCTATGTCCAACAATGGACGTCTTTTGGCTAAAATGATGATGATGATTATTTTAAGGAAACTGAAGGCGGAAGCTTAGTATGTTATGAAACCGGCGATCCTGCGGAGGTGGATATTAACCAAGGAGTCTTAGTCGGCGTGACATCTATCATCAACATCGGTCTACCAAGCCTGCACATGCGGGTCGGTTTATTCAACGAATGGATAACAAATACCGGCTGCATCGTGCCTAACAATGAATTCTTGATAGTTATCTGTATCATTGTTTGTATTAAAACTATTCTTATGTATTATTGTTGTATTATTGCTTTGATTGCTTTTTCGAGTAACGGGAGACGGTGATAAATTTATGTTATTGTGATATGCACTTGGAAACTTATCATGTACTGGCCTGAGTGTGGCCATGTCAAAATCAAAAGGGTAGTGACAGAAAATCGTACAAGATAATTGAGGAGCCTGTTTAGGACAATTGAGAGTCTGTTCAAGAAGATTGAGAGGTCTGTTCAGGAAGATTGAGAGGTCTGTTCAGGAAGATTGTGAGGTCTGTTCAGGAAGATTGTGAGGTCTGTTCAGGACGATTGAGAGACCTGTTCAGGAAAATTGAGAGGTCTGTTCAGGAAGATTGTGAGGTCTGTTCAGGAAGATTGTGAGACCTGTTCAGGACGATTGAGAGACCTGTTCAGGACGATTGAGGAGCCTGTTCAGGAAGATTGAGAGGTCTGTTCGGGACGATTGAGAGACCTGTTCAAGACGATTGAGAGACCTGTTTAGGAAGATTGAGAAGCCTGTTCAGGATGTTTGAGAGACCTGTTCAGGACGATTGAGGAGTCTGTTCAGGACGATTGAGGAGCCTGTTCAGGACGATTGAGGAGCTTGTTCAGGACGATTGAGGAGCCTGTTCAGGACGATAGAGAGTCCTGTTCAGGACGATTGAGGGGTCTGTTAATGACAATTGCGGGTCCTGTTCAGGACGATTGAGAGGCCTGTTCAAGACGATTGAGGAGTCTGTTCAGGACGATTGAGGAGCCTGTTCAGGACGATTGAGGAGCTTGTTCAGGACGATTGAGGAGCCTGTTCAGGACGATAGAGAGTCCTGTTCAGGACGATTGAGGGGTCTGTTAATGACAATTGCGGGTCCTGTTCAGGACGATTGAGAGGCCTGTTCAAGACGATTAAGAGGCCTTTTCAGGGCGATTGAGAGACCTGTTCAGGACGATTGAGAGACGTGTTCAGGATGATTGAGGAGCCTACTCAGGACGATTGAGGAGCCTGTTCAGTACGATTGAGGAGCCTGTTTAGAACAATTGAAGGGCCTGTTCAGGACGATTGAGAGGCCTGGTCAGGACGATTGAGAGGCCTGGTCAGGACAATTGAGAGGCTCGTTAAAGACGATTGAGAGACCTGTTCAGGACGATTGAAAGACCTGTTCAGGACGATTGTGGAGCCTGTTCAGGACGATTGAGAGACCTGTTCAGGACGACTGTGTAACCTGTTCAGGACGATTGAGGAGCCTGTTCAGGACGATTGAGGAGCCTGTTTAGAACAATTGAAGGGCCTGTTCAGGACGATTGAGATGACTGTTCAGAACGATTGAGAGGCCCGTTAAAGACGATTGAGAGACCTGTTCAGGACGATTGAGGAGCCCGTTCAGGACGATTGAGAGGCCTGTTCAAGACGATTTAAGGGCCTGTTTAGAACGATTTTTATCCCATATTTGAAATCTAAGGCGCCTAATGCATCTACATATTTTTTTTTCGGGAATTTCCAGCATGAAATAATACAATAATGCAATATTGTTCGTCACTTTTTCACAAATGACGTCTTAAAAAAAAATGATATGAAGTTAGTGAAACAGTATCTAGATACGACAAAAACTTTTGTAATCATGGCGGTAGTTCGAACTTTGAGAAGTGGCTAGAGAGGTGTCACAGCGTCTTCACCTTTTTTTAGTTAGTTCCTGCACCTGATTTAGGTGGAAGAAACGCTCGGCTGTCACATGGTGCACACGGATTACACGGTGGAGGCATGCCCCGCTTCGGAGGAGCAACGGCGACCTCTCACTTACAGGCCATGGTCCGGAAGGGGAATGGGCAGCGGTCGCTTTCTTTTGCGAAGCAGTAATGCTAGCGAAAAAGACGATTGCACACGTGAGGGAACAGACATCGTCACGCCCCAGCCACCCCCAACTACCAGCCACCGCAGGCGTCAGCTAGTGGACGACGAGCAATGGGTAGTTCACCGTCCGGTAACAGTCCGTGAGTAGTGTTCCACGCGCGCCTCTAAGATGTGTTAGCAAACCCGTAGGGCCCAACAGGGCCGCAGCCTACTAGGACCATGGGTCGACTTTAGAAAGGGTAACGTCGTGGTACTAAGACGCAAAAAGCAGCTTAAGAAACATAGATGTGATTTTAGTCAATAAAAGTTTAATCTGCGCCCAAGAGCGAAAGAAGTCATTAGATGATTTCCCACCTTAAAAAAGACTGTAACCAGCTGATTACTACAACATTATTTTATTTTAAACCCTGGAATAAAAGTTCAGGGGGGTTCTGTTACCGTTCAATGTATTTTCAGTATAACCTAGAATAAAATGGCAAGTGATATTATTTTCCGTTAATTCAATGTCGATTACTCGTTGAATATAATTGTATAACAATAATGCAATAAGGTTCTGGAATGGCGGCCACGTACCGGAAGACGTAGCGTTGGAAGGCCTCCTACAAGGTGGACCGATGACTTATTAACGGTTGCGGGATTCCGATGGATGCGAGACGCACAGGACCGTTCATTGTGGCGACACTTGGGGGAGGCCTATGTCCAGCAGTGGACGTCTTTCGGCTGAAATGATGATGATGCTGATGATGATGAATGCAATATGTACTCATAATCTCTTGAAAGCACCGAGAATAATATGTTAATTATTATTAGTAAAATAAACCAACAAAAGAATTTTAGTAACTTTTTAAATTCTAAATATCTTCAGTTTGCATAACTTTAGTATAACACATTTAAAAACATTATACACAATATACTAAACATAGGTATAAAAATCAGGTATCATTGAGCGTTTTTTTTATCTCTCTACATCTTGTGGTTAGCAAGTTTTAGTTTAAAAACAGTTTTTTATTTTTCCTGAAAAATTGTGTTTTTGCAGTTTTCATTTTATTCTCCGGGGCCGCGAAATGTAGGCTGAAAACTACTTAATTGCACAACGACATGTGAAATGGTTAGTATGTAACATAAAAAAAAAATGTTTTGTTTTAACTTGAAGTGTTCATAACTTTTTTAAGTTATTTTAAATACAGGTACCTATTAGGTAAACACACATAACGAGGTCTGCAGGTAGTACAGAGAATAAGTACTGAGTAAATAATTTTAATTAAGTATAATTATTTATTAATAGCTCGTGTAACCACCATTTTGGTCAATAACAGCTTGCAGTCGAGAACGCATTGAAATTATCAAATTTTTACACAAATCTGAACCACAAATACTCTCCCATATTTGTAAACAATGAGCTTCTAACGCATCTAGAGTAAGCTTTCATTTTGATTATTCCACCGTAGAACAATAACACCCCTAAATTTTCAATTGGATTGAAATCCGGTGATCTAGCAGGCCAAGGAATAGAGCGAATGTCATTATGCTGACGAAACTAAGCCTGCACAGTGTGGGAACGGCGTATCTGACAATTAACCTGCACAAATTTTATCTGTGGTAATTCTTCTCTTGGATACAGATTTCGAACTGTAGCCAACATGATCTCCTCCAGCACTTCTATATAATTTGCACTATTTGCTCGACTTGGTATTCTGACAAGTTCTCCCGGATCGGCTGCACTCATCCATCCCCACATGTTCACAGCTATATGACCAGATTGCATATTGTTTACATGACCATTTGTGTATCGCGTATTATCTCGACGCCACAAACAAGCGTCCGTGTTCACTGGACTTGAAAAGTTTTTTCATCAGTAAAGATGACATTACTCCAATCAAAATTTATGCGATCCATAGCAAACTGCAATCTTGCTCTTTTATGGTTTGCCGTAAGCAAGGGTTCCACAACATGCCTCCGATAATGCAAGCTTTCGCTATGAAGAGCACGACGGACAGTGTCATAGCTTGTGTCAAATAAACCAGCCCCCCTAGCCAAGTTACAATCGTTTCGTTCGCGCCGAACGCCTCGAGTGGATCACGCCTCCGATTCCTTTGTTCTGACAACGTGACTGAGCGTTGAGATGACGTCAGAACAAAAGAATCGGAGACGTGGCCTACTTGTGGCGTTCGGCGTGAACGATATGATTGTAACTTGGCTAGAGGGGCAGCATAGTGGTTCGTCGGCAGAAATCCATTTTCTTCGTACTTCCTTACCATGGTTTAACGCTGCATCATGTTTATGAGTTTTGGTTCGGACGACGGTAACCGTAAGTAACAACAAACAATATTCGTGATTTAACTACGTCATACATAATGGCATTCATCATTATATACAACACATGCGACGCACGCCCTCACGACGGGAGATGCAACCCAGGGCAGGTGAGTTTTTGGACATAGCCAACGCCTTTAATTCCCAACTCTGAAGTAGCATTAGGAGAATCCGAGGTCTCAAAAATAAAAGAAATCGCTGGTCATAACATTTACATGAAATAGTAACATTTATCATTCATTAGGAACTCACTTTTTTCGAGAATTAAATCGTATTGTAAAAATATGTTTTCAACTCATTTATCTATACTTACAGAACATCTCCCCCCTGGACGCGAATTGCAGTGGCCAATCTGGAAATCTCTTAGTTGACTGCGGACTCAGCAGTAAAAACTTGGTTTGGCCAAATGGGGCTTCCTCGAGCCATTTCTATTACACCGAAAGTGTGGAGCCGCTGCACAGGATATGCTTCACCTTCTATGCTATTCCTTAACAACCACCTACAGTTTTCAGGATCTATACGAGGTCAATAACAGAGCCGTAGAGTTTGCTGAATACTGGTCAGTAAGAGTACATAGACACGAAAAGAAGAAGATCTCTACTTACAATATTCATAAAATATAACAGAATGTTCAATTAAAAGAAACTAGCAGCTTTGGACTCTGTGAAAAGGCGTGCGAAGAGGTTGGTGATCAAGATTTGGTTAAGTTCAATTGTATCTGCAATATTAATTTCTTGAAAAATCGCTTGTAAGATTTGTGAAATTGATTGATTGTAAAAAAGAGTGACAGAAGAAAATAAAACAAATCATAAAAGTACAAACGTTTTATATATTAAAAAAATTATGATAGCTGAACATGATTGTGTATTATATCTATGCATAAGTCTAGAAACCGAGTTTACACTATCGATGAAAGACCGGTAACTTGTGACCCTGGTAAATAATGAGATCTGATCAACTATGGTTCCGCTAAGGATTCCAACCAATAGTCCTTTGGATTTGTCTTCATTAGGATCGCCTGTCTTCGCACATACTAGAGGTCCACCAGAATCTCCCTAGAATGATAAAAACATACGAATAAGTGTGACATAGATAGAGGCGAGCAATGTAAAACGTTATCCAATTCAAAGTCCCTATGTCGATAATGACGATGACTTGATTCATACGTCATAATTATTATGATAGCTTGAAACAATTAATTTACAGGTCTCAGCGTGTAAGTTGAACCACGCGTAACCATAGCAACGCCGCGATGCTAGTTACTGCGGGGTCGCATCCGCCCCTCGCTACCCGCTTACGTTCCGCGCTGCCCTGGAGACACTTGCGAACCAAGTTTGAAAACTTATAGATGGTTATTTTTTTTGTTTGGTTGTTATGTTGTTTTGAGTTGTTGTTATTTTCAATTGATTGTTGAGTTTTTAAGAGATAATTTATCTTCATGAAAACGTGTCGACTGCAACCAACTAAGGAGACAGGCAGTCAAGCAATGGATAATATTAAAAAAAAAGGGTAGGTGACGTCTATAAATTCTTTTAATAGAAAAAAATATAACTGATTCTCTAAATGAAACTGCTGAAGCTACCAAAAAGTCTGTAACTACAGTTATAAAAAGTTTCAAAGAAAGCAAAATTTCTAAATTTATAGTTGCATTTAGGACTCCTGGTAAAAAACGACGACGAATAAAACCAGTCACCGGTATCGACGATTGTGACAAGGTGAAGATAAAAACTTGCATAAATATTTTTCATATAACTGAGAACGAATTACCGACACTTGGTAAACTTGGTGCAAAATTACGCACTGTTATAAATTTTAAAGCTTCTGAAAAAAATCTTCGCCACATTTTTAAGGAACTCTGATTTAAATAGAAAACCACCGAGAAAGATCAGCCATCGAATTATCTATATACAATGGATGACAATTTTTTTCAAATAATTCTTATTCTAACAAATACGAACACAAAAATAAATAATTACAGCTGTTCTAAATTGATACGTTTATGTACAAATGCATTCGGCAATTAATGTTTATTTGTAATAAAGAACATAATTATCATAATATGCTCACAGACAGGCTTGTTCAGACCTAAGCGAATATCGCTACCTCTATTTGTAGCGAAATTTCCTATTTTATTTTTTAAGGTAAGGGCAATCATCCAATGACTTATCTCGGGAACACGTGGAGGTATCGAGTTGGAATTAAAACTATATACTCTAGTTTGCGGACTCTTGAAGCTGTAAAAAAATCAAACTTAAAAGTTATCGAGAAAAAAAGATACTTCGGTTTATGTGGAAACTTCACACACTTGCGAGGAAATTAAAATTCATAGGCTACTTCCCGTTGACCCAGAATCCTGAAATTTGGCATAAAGCAAGGTCTTATAGCACAAGTGTAGGAATAAATCTGAAAACTGTAAATTTGTTATTACTTCACAATTTTTTTTTGCCATTCTGATAAATTTATTTATTTATTTAAACTTCATGTAGGTACAGTAGTGGTACATAGGCGGATAAATCTTCCGAGGCTCCATTCCGGAATTGAACTATTTACATAGGTAAGTTTGTACGGAACCCTCAGGGCGCGAGTCCGATTCGCATTTACCAAGTGTTTTTTATATTGAAGTCGTTTGTATTTTTTTTTTGTAAAAATGTTTTTTTTAACAAATGTTTTAGTACTAAAAAATTATTATAAATGAACATTCGGAATAATACACATTATTTAACACAAAACTTAGGACGACTTTAGGTCATGTAAAATTAGGAGATTCAATTATTATAGATGAAAAACAAAACAATATTTCGAGATTTAGAACATTATGGTTGGTGAAGTTAATAGCAAACGTGTTATGGATAATGATTTTCGGGCAAACAAATTTTAGGAGAAGAAAGGGTAACCATCGGATGCACTCTACTGAGTAGATACAATCCTCTTTTCAATCTACCCACTTCAAAGTGCCGTGTTATCGTGGAGGCAATCGGCGGCGGCACCCTCTCATATCGAGCCCTGTTTCAGGCCAGGGTCAGGAAAGAGAACAAATGGGATGCGGTCACCTCCGCGTGCGAAGTAGTAATGGTAGCGAAGGAGATGGCTGCAACCGTGAGGGAACAGACATTCTCACGTCCCAGTCACCGTGATAGGAGACGCCCCTGGGGCCCAAGTCTGCTATTTTTATAAATTTGTCATTCCAACACGATCCCATTTTCATTTTGATAAAACTTCGTAATCTGCTAATTTATAATGATCGATCATTGATCGGTCAATGGTATCGTACTAGAGTTGTGGTAGAATTACAACATCGAGCTTGTTAAAAGCAATGAGAGCACAATGATGTTCTAATGGTAGGTCACTGATCAAAAGAACTGGCAAAATTTTAGCAGATTACCGCATACGTCAGATATTCATTTGTCAGTATAGTATTATATGTATGAGATTACCACTTCTTTCAATGGAGTGTCAGTAGTGGACCATTGTAAAGTCATAATGATGCCATTATATTAGTAGATTACCAAACTTGTCAAAATCAACAATTATGAAATCAATGATAGACCATTCTGACACTATTGTAATAGCAGACCCAGGGAGGCAGCATTGAGGCCCAGGTATGGAGAGTTACAGGGCATTCTTCGGCCACCGTAGGCGTGGGCTTACGAACGATGAGCAATGGGTGTCTGGACATCCAGTAAGGCCCAGCCCGAGTCGACAACTTTTCGAAAGGGAAATCGTGGTCCTAGAATGCAAAGGGCCACTAAAGGTCACAGTTGAGTTTCAGTTACTAAAAGTCTGACACGCCACACGTCATTCGATTATTTCTCACTAAAAAAAAACACCACTTAATGGTATAAAGGACACTAAAAGGTAGCAACATTATTGAGAACATTTAAATACCTAGCTGAGCGCACCAGACAAGTTGCATTTTGCCAAATATATATATGTATATATTTTTTTTTAATCCTTTTGGCAACTGAGCCGGTGACGACTATTCTGCCAGTGTCATGTGGTAACGACAGCGCCGTAAGGTGAGCCGTCGAACTTTGCACTTTGTGGTAGATCTAACTTGTATATATGTATATATATAAAACTAAATAAAACTTCGGGTATTTGAAAAAATATTACGATCAGATTATGTAGTTGTCAGTGAGACCAAAATAATAATAGTGAAACGAAGTGAATGTTATTATGTAGGTATATCGTTTTGCTAGAAGGTAAGTGTCGCAGATTTATAGTACTAACCATTTAAATGATCGAGTGAAAAAAAAACCTTTATATGTATTTATATATTTCTTTTTCTCAATTGCAGATCATAATGACTTGCCATGCCACCGAAAAGGTCACCGGAAAAAGGACAATCACTGTATTTCAAGGAGGATAAAAGGCGAAGCCGACACAGATTGCAAGTACCGGCTGCAAGTAGGCCAAGCACATAAGTGATCATAAATGCAATCGTATGAAAAACGGCAATGATAAAATAAAAGTTTTAAACAATAACTAACGCATCCTTCTCTTTAAACAGGTCTCAAAAATAAGTAGGAACGCAGGTGTTATGGAAGATGGCACGTCGATCGATCAAAGACAAAAACAGAGCTGGCTCCCCAACATCATGGATTCTACACACAAAGATTCACCACGAATTACTTGACCGTTTACGTCAATGACCCTAGCAGACATATTGACTGTTGTTTACAAGTTGACTCCATATATACAAAATTCATTAGTGCCTTCAGAAAGATCGACCACAAGATACTGCTTCAAAAACTTTCAAACATGCCATATCGTCTAAATTCTCTAGTAGTTCAAATAGCCATTCCATATCAAAATAATTTAATGAAATAAGAGTGCATAATTTTTATTCAATGATTATAAATGACAAAAAATTATACCAAATAGCTGTTTTTACTTTTCTGTTTTTAAATACAATACATGCTTTAAAACAAATGCTTTAAATAATGATAAATAATTTGTTATTATCTGACTAAGAACGGTGTTGGAAGTGTAAAACAATAGCTATAGTACAAGTCATCCTCAAAATAAGTCATTTTTAAATTCTTATACACTAAAAACTTATAGTTTGTGATGTACATCATCATCTTCCTGCCCTTGTTCCGTGTTATTTGGGGTCGGCGCAACATGTTTTTTTCTTCCATTCTGCCCTGTCACTCGTCATGCTATCACTAACTTCCTTTTCTTTCATATCACTCTTCACACAATCCATCCATCTTTTCTTTGGTTTCCCTCTCCATCCACATGTAAACTCCTAACTCTTTTAGTAACATGTGCTTCATCCCTCCTCTTCACATGACCATACCAAGACAAACGATTCCCTTTCAATTTTTCAGCCACTGGCGCCACTTTCAGACTTTCCCTAATATACTCATTTTTCACTTTATCCATTCTCGTCACACCACACATCCATTTTAACATTCTCATCTCCGCTACGTGCAATCTTTTTTGATCCGTCTTTTTCACAGCCCAACATTCTGATCCATACAGTATGACAGGTCTTATCACGGACTTGTAGATTTTACCCTTCAACTTGAGGGGCATCCGTGGGTCACAAGTTGTTCCCGTGACCTGTCCCCATTTCATCCATCCTGCGTTGATCCGATGTATTACGTCCCGGTCTACCTCACCATCCCCTTGGACGAGTGACCCGAGGTATCGAAAGTCGGAGCAGATCGGTATGGGCGTTCCAGCGAGAGCTAAAGGCACTGGATTGGATAGCCCGCCGAAATCGCAGAACAAGTATTCCGTTTTGGTTCTACTCAATTTCAGGCCAACACTCTCCAGTCTGTGCCACCACACCTCCAATCTGTTCTGGACCTCTAGGCCACTCTCGGCAACCGACACAATGTCATCAGCAAATAGCATACACCAGGGAGCTTCTTCCTGAATGTCCGAAGTCAGAGCGTCCATTATCATCAGGAAGAGGTAAGAGCTGAGAGCCAACCTTTGATGTAAGCAGACAGCCACATTGAAGCTGCCAGTGGTGCCCACTGTAGACTGGACTTGAGTACTGCATCGACTGTACATCGCTCGGATCAACTGCACATACTTCCCAGGCACACCTTTCTCCTTAAGGGCCCACCACAGATCCTCACGAGGTACCCGGTCATATGCCTTTTCGAGGTCAACGAATACCATGTGCAAGTTTTATCTATAAAACTAAATTAAGGTAACTGAATCCAATATGAATTTTCTGGAAAATATTACTTTCCGACGTACTAGGACTAAATCTGACTCAATATTGAATGACAGTGACGTTGCTGCTATGCGTGTAACATTAAACGAGACAGTCACTAGTGTACCGGAGATGTCTGACGATGATGATGATCAGATCAAGAAACTACGAGATCAAATAGCTAAACTCACACTTGACCTGCAAAGCGCTCACTTAGAAATTGAAGAACTGACCTTAGAAAATAATAAGCTCAAAACAATAAATGTAAATCTTAGCAAATCAAATGAGCTGTACAAAAAAGTTACTTACAGTCCGACTAAACTTAAATCACCTACCACAAAAAAGGCAAAACAACTTATTAAAAATCATAAACACACGCAAACAGTACAATTAAACTTGACAAAAATAATAAAAAAAAACTCCTGTAAAAACACAATGCAAAAACATTGAAATGATAAGAGAAAGCAGCTGTATACCTACACCATCAATAAACCAATGCACAAATAAAGCAGACGAAAACAAGTCAAAGCGTAAAAAAAATTGCTTATTAAGCACGGATAATAAAAATAAATTGCTTCATTTTGCAAAAAATACTTTTGAAAACTATGAACTCTGCCATTACATTACGCCTCACGGAACTATGGAATTTTTATTAAAAGGTATCAAAGAAAAGTTGTCGCAATTCACTCTACAGGATTTCTGTATTATACTGATAGGTGAGACAGACTTTAAAATAACAAATAAATATTTTGATAGCATTTTACTAGTCCGGAAAACATTACAAGAAGTCTCGAACACTAATATCATAATCTGCACTACAACGTTCAAATTCTTCACAAATAACTACTTATTTACTTCAAGAGTGGAAACCTTCAATAATTTATTATACCTAGATACTATCACTCATAAACACGCATATTTTCTAGACAGCAACTTGAACCTAAAGTATGATGACACGATGTTCAGTAAACACACAGGTGTAATAAATTACTCTGGAATGCAAGCGATTTTTAAGGATATTTACAACATGACTATGGAAATACAAACATCCAACACTAACTTTTAACAACATCCTGACGACCAAATGAAGATGGTAGCTGAATCAGAAGACAAGGGACAGTTTTTTCTTTAGTCGTATTAATGTAATGCATCAAAACATTGCTGGATTGTTAAACAAATCAGATTTGTTAACTGTACAATTAGAAAACTTAGATAATCAAGCGACAACTATAGATGTACTCTGTTTGACAGAGCATTTCATAACATCTGGACATGAGAGTTTATTGTACATTCCGAATTTCCAATTAGCCGCCCTCTTTTCACGAAGTACAAATCGGGGAGGAACTTGTATCCTTGTAAGACAAGGTCACCAATACAAGGAACTGCCAGATGTTGCTAAACATTCTGTATCAGGCGTATTTGAAGTTTGTGCTATGGAATTAATTACCTATTCAATTATTGTTATATGTGTAGAGTACCAAAATATAATTAGTATATAAGTTTTTCATAAAATGTCAAGCATTTTATGAAAAACTTCAATCAATTCAATCTCTGTTTTCCAGAGAAAATAAAAACAAAGAAACCGGTTAAATGGATCTCTCATGGCATTAAAACATGTAGTAAAAGACAGAGACAGCTATTGTGGGATCACAGACTACACCCAACAAAGAAATCTAAAAGAGAATTGAAAAAATATACTACACGGTACAAAAAAATCGTTAGACTAACCCAGAAGGCACAAAATAATTACTTTATAAACAACTCACAAAATAAATCTCAAGCCACATGGCAGATAATCAATCGTTCTAAAACTAACTTACCTAAAGAACAGATACTGACAATAAAAACCGAGAATTTGACATACACAAACCCGACAGACATAGCAAATGCATTTAACGACTACTTTATTGACGGCATTGAGAATAATATAACAAATGACATTAAATAAATAATAAGTTGGATAATTTGACAATGCAATCAATGTTTATGCAGCCT
Organism: Mythimna pallens; assembly: GCA_961205895.1. NCBI lineage: Eukaryota > Metazoa > Arthropoda > Insecta > Lepidoptera > Noctuidae > Mythimna > Mythimna pallens. Next base: position 16,406,817 of record OY540834.1, read on the forward strand.
GTTCTCTCTCTTCTATTATTTTAGCCACAAACACGCTTAAAAATACTAGTACTGTAGGTATTGACGGTATATCAACAAAAGTAATCAAATAATATGTAATTGAGCTTAGAGCACCTGTCTTAGCACATATTATTAATATAGGTATTACCGAGGGCGTCTATCCCGCTGATTTGAAAAAAGTCATAATAAAACCGCTCCATAAAAAGGAAAACAAGAAGAATATAAAAAAATTACCGGTCCTAAATTCCTCTCTTTTCCAAAATTTTTGAAAAAGTTATTTACAACTCTCTATACCAATATCTTTCTAAATACAATATTTCATGCAAAGAACAAAACGGTTTCCGGAAAAATAGAACAATTAACATGGCTATTTTCGATTTTTTAAATAATGTTATGTCTGCTGTTGATAGAAAGACTCCCATCTGCGCTATTTACACAGACATGACTAAAGCTTTTGATTATGTTGACCACAAAATCCTTTTAGACAAATTGCATTGCTATGGTATCAGAGGCAACATTTTAAAATTACTGGAATCATACTTAAGTAATAGATTACAATGCACTGAAATTACAAGGGTATGCGCAAAAACCAAAACAGAACGAACTTATGTGTCAAAGTTCAGAAATGTAAAACATGGCGTGCCTCAGGGTAGCGTGCTTGGGCCACCTTTATTTCTCATTTACATAAATGATTTACCAAAAGTGACACAACAAGAAATGATTTTGTTTGCAGATGATAGCACCGCCATAGTAGAATGTAAAGACATGAATACTTATCAATTTGACTTTAATAATACCATCACTGACATAATTAATTGGCTTAATATGAATAATTTAATAATAAACCGTAGGAAAACTAAAGTAATGCATTTCTACCAAAGAATTGAATTTCCAAAAACTTGTGTTAATTATAATGGAACTGACATAGAAGAAGTAAAAGTAAGTGTATTTTTAGGTATCCGTATTGATAATAACCTTAATTGGAGACCTCATATAGAACAGCTTTGTAAAAGAATAAATAAATCTGCATATGCACTTTTTCAATTGGCTAGAAAAGTAAATATAGATGCGTTACTTGTTGCCTATCATGGTCTAGTCGCCTCACTTCTAAGATACGGAATTATTTTTTGGGGTAATTCCCCGGATAAGGCTTTATTATTCAAGGCACAAAAAAGGTGCATTAGAGCCATGTGTGGCCTAAAAACAGAGGATGGGTGTGTACCGTACTTTAAATCATTAAATATACTTACGCTACCGGCACTATACATATTAGAAATTACTATATTCGTCAAAACAAACCCTAACCTTTTTGAAAAAGGTACCATGGTACGAAATGTTCCAATTCGTAGTCAGTACAAAAATTCTTTAAGTAATTATAAATGCAAAACTGCATTAGTAAAAAAAAGTGTCTTAGGTATGGCACCGCGCATTTATAATAAAATTCCAGACTCCATAAAAGAATTGAATTTTACACAATTTAAGGAAAAAATGAAATTGTTCCTAATTGATAAATGTTATTATACTATTGACGAATACCTAAATGACGAATTAATATAGAATTACATTTTGTCAATACTAAACAATTTAGACATTTTAATTATTGTGATATATGATATTATTTGACCATTTTGATTATTTTGACATTATAATTATTTGGACATTTTAACTATTAGGACATTTTAATCATTTTGACACTTTATTATTTTGATATTTTAATTGTATTGACATTTTAATTTTAATTGTATTGACATTTTAATTTTATATAAACCAGTGCTTGACTGCGATCCCACCTGATGGTAAGCAGTGATGCAATCATTGATGGTGAAGCGCACTAGTTTATTAAGAGCCTATTCACTCTAGCCTTGAAGGCACCTAAATTATAGTTGGACGGGAAGATAGCAGCAGGCAAATTGTTCCAGTCCCTCGATGTACGCGGTATAAACGACGAAGCAAATCGCTTAGTTCGGACCGTTGGTGTTTCAACAACGTAAGGGTGGATACTCGCCGTACGTCGGGTTGTTCGATGGTAGAAAGAAGATGGCGGAATCAGGTCATGCAATTCCCGCGCACACTCCAAAATGCAACCTGTAAAATACCGATAGGCTGGCTACCCTGCGCCTGTGCTCGAGGCTTTGTAGATTGGACTTAACCAAATCTGGATCCCCAATTAGCCTCTTCGCACGCCTTTCTACTGAGTCCAAAGCTGCCAGATGGCATTTTGCAGCACCAGCCCATATATGACTGCAGTACTCCACACACGATCGGACCTGTGCTTTGTATAACATTAGAAGCTGACCCGGTGTGAAGTACCGCCGGACCTTTGCAAGGACGCCTAGTTTTCTAGCAGCTACCTTGGCTTTGGACTCAATAAACCGCCCGAAATTGAGGTCAGAAGAAATTTCGACACCCAAGAGCTGAAGGCGGTCGGTGCACTCCAGGGATACATTCCGAAAAGTAGAAGCCAAGGTGAACGGACTCCTTTTGGCGGTGAACAGACATGCTTGTGTTTTGGCGGCGTTGAATTCTACCAGGTTGGTTTCACCCCACTTGGAGACTGCCTGAAGAGAGACATTCGTACGCTCCACCATAGCCTCTCGTTCGGACCGGATTAGTTCCTTACTAGCCCGAGCACCCGGAAGGTATCTGTCTACAACTGTGCTATCATCTGCATACCCATAGATACCGGGCATCAGCAGATCATTAATATTTTCCTATGTAATATCATTAATTATGCATGTCTTTTTTTTCTTCTTTGTAAATTATAATTTGTAATTCGCAGCGAGAATTGCACCCCATATTTGTACGCCTCCAGGCATAACATAGCGCTCTGTTTATTAAAAATAAGACCTGTATTTCACCTATGTTAACAAATAAATTATTATTATTATTATTAAGTTTTTATGCGCACCTCTGTATTTCTCGCACAGCTGGCGTATAGTGGATGGATGTACACAGTGTAAAAATTTTGTTAACAGAAGTGACGTGAAGTTGTCGAAATACATTGAAATTGAGTACATAGAAATTGTTAAGGACACGAAAAGAGAACAGGTGTTTTGGACACAGTCCTCTACCTAGATGAGTTATATATCACATGAAAGGACATAATAAAAGCTTTATTTTATCGCACGATATCAACCGTCAAACATATGCCTGACTGTAGAAGGTGTGCTATCTGTAAATTAAGGATACTTTTGTTATGTTTTTTTATATGTATATACATATCAGATTAGTTCGCGAATATATGCCTTGCAGCTAAGTCGTGGTTTCATTACTTTGCTGGTATTCCTCAGTGGGGACGGGTAACTCAAGTACAGCTTGTCATGTCATGCTTCTCTCCTGGTCCCGTGCTATTTGGGGTTGGCGCAATACGTTTTTTTCTATAATTAATCTGTCCTGTTACCCGTCACACTTGCACTAAGTAACTACGGAATAGTGCTAGATAAAAAAAAAAAAACTAACTATTCCAACATCCGTGATCCAAGAAGCGGTACAAATATGTTTATCTCTTGACTTGCCAGTCTTCAGATTACACAACTTCCTTGTCAATACCATTAAATTTGCCAATTGAAGAACTGGACTATGTGCCTACAAAAAATATTACATTTAATTTAATCCGATAACAAAAAAAAAATAGGAATCTCAATTCTGCTGCAAGTTATCGACCCATCTCCCTTGAAACTGTCCTGGGTAAAGTGTTAAGGAGTGCTAAGATTAATGATGCTCACCTTGGTTTCCGTCCCAGTTTATAAACTGATTTAGCAATACTTAGATAAACATGCACACTATGTATTATTATGAAAGTCCAACCACTTCAGTGGATGTAATTCTGTTTTTTTTAGGTGGGAAATCATCTAATCATCATCTTCCGCTCTTGGCGTGGCGGGCGTGATATCAATCTTTAACTGACTAAAACCCACTCCTGTTCCTTTTTTGCCTTCGTTCCAGGGCTCCAGGGTTCTATTTCGTACAACCCATGGCCCCAGTAGGCTTCGACCTTGCTGGGCTCCTACGGTTTTGCTGACATCTCTTGCGCGTGGAACACTAAGCGCCGTCGACGACTAGGGATTGGTCCGCGAGCCCGCGCCTACGGTCGCCGGTAATCGGGATCGGAATCCCGGCGGTTGCTTCACGCGTGCACGTGTGGTCTCCTCTTTGGCTAGCATTACTGCTTCGCAGGAGAAGGCGACCGCCTGCCTCTCCTCCTCGTACCGGACCATGGCCTGTACCAAGGCCCAGCGCGAGAGATTGCTGCCACTGATTACCCTTACGAGAACACGGCGTGGCGATGCTCTGCCAGGTGGGGCACACCTCTACCGTATGCTCCACCATGTCCTTTGGGTGGTCCACGCTATGGTGACCGTATCCGGGCGTTTCTTCCACACGAATCTGGTACAGGAACCTCCCAAACTGACCATGTCCAGTGAGGACCTGCGTCATGCGGAAGGTGAGGACGCCATGTTGTCTTTCCAGCCACTCCTCAAAGAGGTGATTTATCGCCATAATTGTGGCGTGCTCAGCATGGTGACAGTCGCTATCACCATTCCATCATGAGATCCCGCCAGAACTCTGTCTACCATGCCGCGACTTGTCACGGCAGCGGAGTTTCACCCCGGCGTTCCATCTCCACGCGCAGATCGTGCATGCGTGCAAGGACTGTTGCCTCCAGATCCAATCCAAAAACTTTTGACTTTGACTTTGAATGCTTCTCCAGGGCAGAGAATTAAAGGCATTGGCGATGCCCAAAGACATCACCAAGACGACCCTGCCCTGGAACACCACATCTCCCATCGTGAAGGCTCGTATGCGCTTGATGGCGTCCACCGTAGAGCGCCTCCTGCGAAAGTCGAACTGGCCGTCCGCAAGAACCGGCCCAGCCTGTACCAAGTGCACGACGAGGCGGTCTGAAATAACTCTTTCAAAGAGTTTGCTTACCTTGTCGAGCAGCACGATGGGTCAATACGCGGATGGTGAGTCCGCAGGGCGCCCCTGCTTTGTAATGAGGACTAGTTTCGTCGTCTTTCAGCGAAGTGGGAACTAACCCCTCTCCATGCATGCGCTGAAGAGCCCTCTTAGACGAGACCCGAGTTCCTCCATGGCTAGGACTTAGGCTTTTCCAGGCAAACCGTCGGGTCCTGGGGCGTTATTGCTGGCATTTAGTCTTCATACCGCCACTCTCATCTCTACCTCGGTCACCTCTGGGGCATTGTCGTCGTCGCCGTGGTCCACGTTGGACACCGCAGGTGGCGGAGTCATGGGCGGGGGAGAGTTTTCTCCTCGCGCAGGGAAAAGAGCGCTCACCATACTTCCACAAGCATGCATGGGCGACATGGCCTTCCGGAACCACTCTGCTTCGACGTCGATGTCGATAGACTTGTCCGGTGCTTGAACCCAGGCCTGTACCATCATGGCTTCCAGGAAGAGCTCCAGGTCCAGCTGCTTCTGCCCCTATTGCGGATCACACGGGGTCTGTTGGACCGGCGCGATCGAGGTCTGGGCGGAGACGTCAAATCTTTTAGACTTGGGTCACACATTTGATCCGATGAAGTGCGTATATATACATATCATCTTTCACAATATATACACCTATTTTTTAATAAGTACAAAAAGTGGGGCTCTATCTGTACCCGTTTCTGATCATATTTTTGTAGTCAAAAGTAAAAAAAAACAAAATCCCAAAATTGACCACGAAAATTTGTCATAATTGGTAAATTCATAATTGAATCAATCATTCATAACAGTTGCCACTAGAAAATGCAACGCGCATTGATTTTCCATTTTGATCTTCATTCATTCATTCATAATCAATAGCCTGTACATTTATTTTCATATATTGTGTGACATTTTGGGACATAAACAAACTCTAATAACTTTGCTTTTTATGAGTGATTATTATTTATTGAGACTTTACTTAAATAATAATAACAAGACCTTTTTTAATAAGCCCTATAAGTACTAATTAAAAATGAGTGTTGTATATCGTTTTACTGGTCTTGTTCTACCCCATAGCCATTGGTACTCTAGACTATGTATATTCACAACATGTTCTATATTTCTCTGCTACTCAAAAATAATAATGAAAAAAAAAGAGTCTTACCGAGTCTTTACCTGTCCCTACTCTTCCATAGCCCGAAACCAAACATTTTCCCTCATAATCTTTATCTTGGCTTGCCATTGGAATGGGGCTAATATGTTTATTATATTCGAATCGGTTAATTGTAACCTGAAAAGATAATAATATAATTAAACTTATATATATGTGCGTACATTTACTCTCTTGGGTGTTGCTTTTGTAAAAGCCAATAACCAAAATATAAGGAAAAGTTGTATATTTTTCGAATTGGTACTAGTAAATTTAAAAAATAACATTACTTGTGACATGTTATTTACAATGAAAAAAAGAATACATTTTGATACTCAAGTGGCTCCCTATTCAACTTCGCAGGAACTTTCAGATATTACGTCTGCTATTTAACACCCTTCACAACCCTAAAACGCCCTCCTATAACGCTTCTCCTACTCACGTACTTCTGATGCACCTTGCAGATTGCATCTAAAGAATCTCTTAAAATCCCCTCCCCATTCTACCGATTTCTATTCCTACTCCTTTACTGCGCACGCAGTATGGTTGTGGAATTCACTACCGCCTGACATTATTAGGGGCTGCCAAACTATTGCAGTTTTTAAAAGAAGAGTGATAGAACACTATCTTTGGTAAAACTGTACTATACCGGACAACGAAATAATGGGTTTTTTGGGGGGAGGGGGGAGGGGGAGTGTCCCTTCCCCCCTGAACCCCCTCCCGAATCTAGGAAACACATACTTTTGGAGATATTCAAGATTCAAATTTTGAGGTTAGGAATTACAAAATCGTACATTTTACGCATTTTTGGGGCAGATTTGGGGGTTTTAGGGAGGAAAATCACCCTAAACCCCTCGAACTATACCCCACAGTAGCAATTGTATACTTTCATGTATTTAAAAACGAAAAAAATAAATTTTATTGTCGGGGAGCGCTCTACCATTGTCTACAAATATTTGTGCATTGAAATATAGTTTTCTGAGTGGTTTAAAAAAAAAAAAACCCTAACCTAACCTCCCACTGTAGCAGTTGTATACTTTCATGCATTTAGATGAAAAAAAATATATTTTTGTTGTGTCGGAGAGCGCTCTACCATTGTATAAAAATATTTATGCACTGAAAAATACCACTCCTCCTCGCTCCGGACCATGGCTTGTACCAAGGCCCGGCGCGACAGATCACCGCCGCCGATCGCCCCCACGAGGACACGGCGGTTTTCTGGGCGGTTAAAAAAAATAACCCTAACCTAACCTCCCACTGTAGCCATTGTATACTTTAATTTATTTAGATGACAAAAAAAAAAAAATGTTGTGTCGAGGAGCGCTCTACCATTGTATAGAAATATTTGTGCACTGAAAAATAGTTTTCTGGGTGGTTTGAAAAAAAAATAACCCTAACCTAACCTCCCTCTGTAGCAATTGTATACTTTCATGTATTTAGATGACAAAAAATATATTTTTGTTCTGTCGGGGAGCGCTCTACCATTGTATAAAAATATTTGTGCACTGAAAAATAGATTTCTCGGTGGTTTAAAAAAAAAATAACCCTAAGCTAACTTCCCACTGTAGCAATTGTATACTTTCATGTATTTAGAAAAAAAAAGTTTTCTGGGTGGTTTAAAAAAAAATAACCCTAACCTAACCTGATCTATCCGAGTCAGAGAGCCCAATATTTAGTATGCAAAAAAAATATCTTATGACAGATAAGAATCGCTCACTGGCGCTAGCGCAAGTACTTTTGTACTTCGATTCTCGTTACAAAAAAAGGCTTATTTTTTACTTTTTTCAAATATTATTAATTTAGCTTTTAGCTTGTCCAATACAAGCTAAATTCACTTAATGATGTATAATATGTCATTTGGCTATATTACCCGTCATTTGGCTATATTATTCGTCATTTTTAATGTAAATAAAAGAAAATTTGCGTTTTGTTAATATTCATTGCGGCTGTATGAACTAATACCTTTGTCATAATATTACAAACTAAGTAAAAAGTGAACGAAATCTGTCAAAATGGCGTCAAATATTCCGAAAAATTATCGATTTTCATTATTTTTTTTTCTCAAAAACTATATGTTTCCTAACATTGAGACTTTACGTAATTACTTTTTAGACATAAACCTTTCCAATATAAAATTATGAGCGTAAAACTCGTTGTCCGGTATAGTAAAGTTTAGCCCTATCTTTCTGTTTCGTCATAGTTGCATATTAGTTAGTATGTATTATTTTATTATATTATTTAGTATATATTTTTGTGATATTTATTTTATTATGTGTATGTATATAATTATAATAGTACCGATATCTTTTTTTTTTATTTTTTGCATGTTATATTATTTCATTGTTAACTACACACAATATCTACATCTCTATTTTCTCCAACTCTCCTTTCGCAGGTATACTGGAAGAGATTTCTTTAGAAAAAAGCATCACCTTTGTACTATTCTTTTGTTTCCTTCTTCTTTTCTTTTATTATCGTGTGTAGATAAATTGTTAAATAAATAAACAAGTGGAAAACTTTGTCATTTCAACTCAGGCGAAAATCGCACGAATCGCAGGCGATGTTATGGAATCAAGTGCGACAGTAACTTTTTTCAATACACATACTCAGAAATACTTTCTCTGAAAATGACGACGCAATTCAAAAATTAACAAAAATGTCCATTTTCAACTGAAGAAAATTATCCAAAGTTGCCATACATTTCAGTTTTTTTATTATTATTTGTAACAGGCAAGTATATTCTACCTCAATCACAATATCTGGTGGCGTACAAATTAAAGACTTTAAAAAAGTTATTAAGATTTAATTGTTTTATTTTTCCAGTGTTTAACCTTTGCAAATTGAAGGAGAAGCAAATTCACGAAATCACAAAGTAATATCCATGTCGTCCTAATATTAAAATTTAGAACACAGATAAATGTTATTTTGTTGGTAAACGCAAATTCATGCATGAATAATCTTTAATCATGTTATAATTTAAAGGACGATGCATCAAAATGATTTGAAATGTATCTCAATTGATAGATCTTTGTAAGGAGAGAATTTTTACTATGGCGACATCTCGCAAAAGTGAAGGGTTTAACGAGAAAATCATATTTTATTATTATTATTTTTTGGTACAAAATAACACCAAAAGATTTTAAATGTATCCCAATCGAAAGGTCTTAGTAAAGTGAAAATGATTACTATGGCGACATCTCTCAAAAGTGCGGGATTTAACGATAAAATTATATTTTAATTTTATTATTTTTGGTACTAAATAACACACAGATTTGAAACATATTATTTGAATCGAAAGATCTTAGTAAGGTAAGATTTTTTTACTATCTGTCAAAAGTGCGGGTTAAAGGTTAGGTTAGGTTAAAATCTATATATATAAAAGGAGAAACTGACTGACTGACATATCAACGCACAGCCGAAACTACTGGGACTAGGAGCGTGAAATTTTGCACAAGGCTTCCTTTTATAACGTAGGCGAGCACTAAGAAAGGATTTTCCAGAATTCAGCCCCTAAGGGGGTAAAAAGGGGGGATTTCGTATGTATGCAATTTTTTTTTTCGTGGGCCAATAAACTCAAAACTTAGTACAAATATTAACCTAAATTAGTTATAAAGTTTACGATATTTTTTTTTCAGTTAACCCTCCAGTGCAAGATTTAGGGGGTGTTAAAGTTTGTATGGGAGAATCTTATTTCTTGGGTTAATAAACTTGAAACTTTGCACGAATACACTTAAATAAATAATAAAGATTAGTCGATTTCCAAAACTACTCTCAAATTACGGTTTAGGGTCGAGTCAAGTGTTCTTTATCGTGTTCAGGATTTTTGAAGTCTTACTGCGCATCCTAATTTACTCGCAACTCGGTGTTAGAAATTAGAAAAACAAGCTCTAACAGAGCATATAGCGATTATTTATTTTACGGAAAGATTTTACATAGTGGTTTATTTTACTCAAAAATGTGGGTAAAAAAATAATTTAATATAATACTTTCTCAAACAATAATACAATATTCATCCCTGTATTGGTGAAATGTTATCATCCATGTTTGTATAAAATATTTTATTCTTTTTCCATTGTGATAACCTAATCCTATAATAACGTATCAATTATGTGATTTATATACGTACAACGACATCTACTGACACAAATTGGTACAAACGAAAACATAATTACAAAACAACATTTTTTAAACAGTCTTACGTAACATTTTGAATAATAATAAAATTAAGATAAGTAACTGGATGTAAGATTTAGTTGGTATGGTATTTTCGAAGTTTATAGTAACGGTGAATTGTATGTAAATGCAGGTACTCCAGGTTACCCGATAAAACGTCTTCGCTTTACACAAAATCTTTCAAATGATCATTTCGATGCTTACTTTTCATATGAAGAACTTAATCCTACAGGCGTTGTTAATTCTGACAAGGAAAATATAAATGTGAAGAAAACGAAATATGATGAAGTACCTACGATATTGTGCCACTAAATTCCTTAGATTCATATTCAGTCATTTCTACGGACATTCCTTCACAGTCCATGACGGCATCACAAAAAAGAGGACCAGATATAGAGACAAAACAAGGAAGATTCAAGTTAGACGAGCTCAGAAAATATACTCAGAAAATAATTCTTTGGCACACCGGAAAGCTGTAGGCAATTATCAAAAAAAACACACCGAAATGCCAAATGAAAAATAGCCGCTGAAAATTACCAGCAAGCACATCCTGAAGTACACAGAGCAGCGCAGTCCCGCTTCAATATGCGTGTTTTTACACGGCCATGGAAGATCAAGCATCTTTTAGGAATATATAAACCTGAAATAAATTACGAATTTGATAATGTAGTTTCAATTGATGATATGAATCATAAATGTTGTTGGTGTAATGCGTTTAAATGGAAAGACGAAACTCCTGAGATGTGTTGCAGCAGCGGTAAAGTTTAACTCAAATTATTGAGTACACCTCCCGAACCCCTTTACAGTTTGATAATGGACCTCCATCCTGATCACAAATATTTTACTTCGAAATTCGTAAATATAACAATTGTTTCCAAATGACGTCGTTTGGTGGGAAACCAGTTGGTGGAGATGGATATATGCCAACCTTCAAAGTACAGGGACAAGTTTATCAAGTTTAATTGGCAGTTTATTGTCAGAACACGGTCAAACAGTTCAGTTTTTACAAATTTATCGTGGGCGAAGATGAAAGAGAAGCAAATTTAAGATGCTGTAATTTCCCGCAATTAAAACCAAATTTAATAAAACAACTGCAAAAAATGTTGCACGAAGTCAATCTTCACCATTGACAGAATTCCTTCCTCCTATAAAACTTTCAAGTTAGTTATACATGCCGAAAAACAACCACCACACAAATGAATTAAGTTGCTTTGGTGTTATTAGATCAACAGTTCGAGCGTCGCGATATAATTAGTAAAATACATCGCTCATACGATGATTTGCAATATCCTGTAATGTTCAGTCACGGAGAAGACGGTTATTCAATTGCTATTCCACAGCGAGACCCGGAAACAAAATTACTTCAGAAAAAGACAGTGTCAGCATCGAGCTTTTATTCATACTACATCATGGTCAGGGAAAATTAGGAAAATTACCATCTTCACTTTGATGCTTATTTTAGCTAATATTTGGTAGATTAGTACGAAAAACTGAGGGACTAAATTTCATTAGAAATAATCAGGCAAAGTTACGCTCCGATAGCTATATCCACCTTAAAGACGCCATCGGTAGACAAGATGTTGACGCTCATCAGCTGGGTCAAATAGTGGTATTACCGTCCTTTTTCACCGGTGAGCCGAGATACATGCACGAGCGAACTCAGGTCACTATGACTTATGTATGTCATTATGTCTAAGCAACCCTCGATGGAAAAAATTAAAGAAAAATTGTTTCCAGTTCAAATGTTCTTTTTAGATGCACCAGGTGGGACTGGTAAAACATACCTTATCAATTTAATTTTAGCAAAAGTAAGAAGTACTTGCGGAATCGCTTTGGCGGTCGCGTCTTCGGGGATCGCCGCACATTATTAGTTAGGTGGTCGAACTGCACACTCTGCTTTGAAATTGCCTCTTAATTTATCAAATGTAGAGACGCCAATGTGCAACATTTCCAAGCAAAGTAATCTTGCCCAATTGTTACGTAAAGCAAAAATAATAGTCTGGGACGAAAGCACAATGGCGCACAAAAGAGCTATTTAAGCATTAAATAGAAGTCTACAGGACATACGAAGCAACGACAACTTAATGGGTGGTATGACAGTATTGCTGGCAGGAGTTTTTTTTTTTTCGCCAAACTTTACCAGTTAAAAACGATACCAAAAGGGACACGAGTGGATGAAATGAAAGCATGCATTAAAAGATCTCACTTATGGCCCTATACTAAAATACTTAAATTAACGAAAAATATGAGAGTACATCTCAGAGGAGACGTCTCTGCAGGAGAATTTTCAGACCTTTTACTCCAATTAGGAAACGGCAAGTACCAAGAATTAGATGGGGTTATAGTCATACCAGAAAAATTATGCGCGGTAAGTACAGTCGAAGAGATGATTGAAAAAATTTATCCTGGTGGCTCAAATAAAAGACAAACCAATGGAATGGCTAAGAGAAAGAGCTATATTGACGCCTATAGTGTATAGTTCAATAGACACGGTGGTAAATGCAGACGAAGCAGTCCACTATCCGGTTGAGTTTCTGAACACTATTAATCCAGCCGGCCTTCCATACCATAAACTTGCACTGCGTGTGGGCACACCCGTGATGTTGCTTAGGAACTTGAAGCCTCCGAAGTTATGTAATGGTACTAGGATGCAAATAATAGCATTGCATCGCAATATTGTTGAGGTTATTATTTTAACCGGGTCTGCCCAGGGAGAAACAGTGTTCATACCGCGTATTCCATTAATCCCGAACGACCTTCCTTTCGAATTCAAAAGACTACAGCTTCCTTTGAAAGTTTGCTTTGCGATGACAATAAATAAATCACAGGGCTAAACCCTTAAATTTGTTGGAGTTGACATGCACCAACCCTGTTTCTCGCACGGGCAGTTCTACGTGGCATGCTCGCGCGTGAGCTCACCTTGCAGTCTGGTGATTCTGGCAGCGCCCTCTAGAACTATGAGGAATGTTGTTTATAAAGAAAGCTTATAAAATACCTTATTTCATTGAATTGTGATAAACTTTTCCAATCTACTCTTTAAGTTTGGAAGTGTTTTAAGGGTTAAAGTCCAAACGCGATGTGCGCGGACGTAGTCGCGGGCAAAGTGCTAGTATTTTATAAAACCTAAACCCCATACGTTTGAGGTATATCGCCATAATAAAAAATAAAAAAAACTATTCAACAAGACGCTTCGAATGACAGCTGTTTCAAGTCTGTTGATGAGTACCAACCGATTTGAAGTAGGTGTCATTTTTGGGGACAGTTTTACGCAATGCCATTATTTTATTTTGACAATATTTTATTTTTGTAGAATCTTGCAGGGTTCGCCGAACCACAATAAATAAATTATTACAGTACTATAATGTTATGAGTATATTTAAGGTCTAAAATACTTACATTACTTTGGGTTAAGTTAAAAAAAAAACATATTTCATACTTTTGAGGTATGTTGCCAAAAAATAAACTATTCAACTAGACGCTTCAAATGACACCTGTTTCAAATCTGTTGGTATCTGTTGGATTGGGGGCTCGGGCCTCATATAAATTATAATATCATCATTCTTTTCATTAAATATTAAAACCTTAATTTGCACCTCTATGCTACAAAAAAAAAATACCGATGTTTATTTTTACCTGTGATGAAATAAAAAAAACCCTTGTGATGAATAGAAATTAAACACGAAGGTGATAGGCAACATTGCATGTTAAATCTAATCGTAGTGTGACAAGAGTCGGTTTTCGAGGAAATGTATTGAAAAAAAAAAAGTTAAATATACTTATATTAGTTAATACTGGGTCATTTTTGCGCTGGTAATATATACCATATTGCTAAAAAGTATGAGTGATGTCTTGCTAGTGATACAGTGTCCTATGAATGCGAATACTTACAATGACTGCTATATCATCTTTAGGAAACTCGTATGATTTTGGATATTGCACATTTTCCAACTCCCTCCACTGTCCATCTGATTTAAATTGTGCAATATTTTTTAGAGTACCAGCAACCGCGTACGTTTCTTTGAGGGTTTTACTGCTGACTTGTCTATCTTAAAAATATCAACAAGAATGTATAAAACTTAGGGACTTTTTGTATCAAAAGGGTGAAGTGTGAATAATGCGTTTTATTCCACGTGTTTTAGATATATAGTAATATGACCAGAATACCAACAGGGCTAGGACAGATAAAATACAAACATGCAATTTGGTTCAAGGATAGCGGTAATAAAACGATTCAAGGAACACATACTTTAATATGACGCACTTGTTTATTTCTACAAATAATCATTCTAGTTTTTAACTTATATGTTGTCAAATTATATTTCTCACTCTAACTTCCTCAAACTATCAACAAAACACTTTTTACAACTTATTCAACAATAACATATCTACATACAAATTTTAAATCCTACGTATTATACACCACTAATTTTTAATTAGTACAAAACAAAATGGGGCTCTGTCCGTACCCGTTACTGATCATATTTTGTGTAAAAGTAAAAAAAAACCCAAAATTGTCCACGAAAATTTGTCATAATTGGTAAATTTATAATTGAATCAATAATTCATAACAATTTCTACTAGAAAATACTAAGTGCAGTGTTTTTCTATTTTGATCGTCATTTATTGATTCATAATCAATAAATGTGCATGTACAATATTTTCATGAATTGAGTGACATTTTGGGACATAAACAAAGTAATAAATTTGCTGTTTATAAATATTACTTATTAAGTCTTTATTTAATAATAACAAGACTTTTTCTAATAAGTCCTTGAAGTATTTGTACTAATTAAAAATTAGGGGTGTATATACCTGATGATTTATCGACATAGTTAAAGGTTGTTTGTTTTGTTGATGTATGATTAAATAATTTTTTTACAAACTGATCTTTTTCTAACGAATTTCTTCGCTTTTTTCTCTCCCTTTGAATCTATATAAGGCTTAAGCGCGTATTTTGTTACAAAACAAATAACAGTTTTTTTTTATTCGGAATAGGATGATATCTTTATTTCTTATGATGTTTCGACTCTGTTGATTTTGAGAAATGAAATGTTCCATCACATTACAAAATGTAAAAAATACCCGCTTTTTGAAGACTAGGTTTTTATCCATATAAAAACCTATATTTAATTTTTGTTTAACTAACAGCTGCACAACCAACAATATTACAAATATCTTGACATTCAAAAACCTGAAGTAAAAGTGGCTTAATTTTGTTATTACAAAATTGTCGTTCGGTAAGAAAATTATTTTTGTGATTATCTATATACAGGGTGTTTGGTGCATCGTGTGCCAAATTGAAATAGTCGACGGGAGGGGTCATCTGCTATCCTTTCAGACCCCTAAACACTTCTCAGGCCCTGTGGATTTTTTTTCATCGACTTTTTATTGTTTTATGAAAATAAGGCCCAAATTTTTCATTCAAATACAATTTAAAAAAAAATATTTGAGGCGTAGACTCTGAATTTTAATTTTATTTAATTTTGAATATTAGTCTTATGTGACTCAATTCACAATTCTAGCGAATTCACAAAGTTATAAATAGATTTTTATGGCATGTGGCACATCACTAGCAAGAGGATAAACTAGAGAATTTTTGAGGAAGTTGGAAGAATCTGGTCGGTTTTGGTTATTTTTTTATCATTAAGTAAATAGCAGCAACATAAGACAGCTTTAATTCAAGTCCAAAACTTTGCAAGTGAATTAAAAACAGAGTCTATAAACAAGAAATTTTGCACAAGGCTTCCTTTTAGAACGTAGGCGAGAAGTAAGAAAGAGTTTTTGGAAATTCAAACTTTAAAGTGGAGAAAAAGAAAAATTTCGTTTGTATACAAAATCACACTCCTTATACCAATATACTTGAGAGTTAGCATAAACAGTAACAAAATAATAAAGTTTGTCACAATTTGTTTTCTAAAATACCTTCAAGATTCAAGATTCAAAGCATTTTATTTCAAATACCTAAACCATTTACAGGCACTTTTGAAATGTCAAGAAGTCAGTCAGTCAGAAAAAAAATGATGCTAATTGCATATTCCAAAGTGTAGATCTCTATGGAGAAGAATGTGCAAGAAACTCCATGGACACTCTTTTCAATCATGTTTTGTAATTAAAAATATCTTTGTTACATGTTTCTTGTTGTTATCATGTGAAAAATATGTAAATAAAGTAAAAATAAAAACTTAATATAGATATTAAAATAGCAACTGGCAGCTAAGAGATGACCAGTCTCAACTGACAGCGCCCGTTCACGAACTCATTCTGAAGGGAAATAAAATCATTTTGAAGTGAACCGAATGATCCAACACATGCGCCGCCATCAGTGAGACATTTGAGTGAGCATGACAAACTCTCAACTGCCATGCTCAATTATGTCAAACAAGTCTAATAGTATCATAAATGGTATGGTACTCACATTTAAAAACTGAAAAAAATGCTTCTACACTACACAATACTAATAATATTTTACAATTAAAAAAAAAACATTAAAAAATAATAATAATAATTTTCAAACTAATCAATTTGTACACCCCGTTGGTAGTGGAGCTGGACCAGCATTGAGCCAAGCATTTTTATCTTGAATATAATCCTCCAACTATAATCGTTCAATATTACTAATACCCCCAATAGAATAAATTTAGGGGGTTTTAAAGATTGTATACACGATTGTTATTCCATCAGATAATAAACTTGAAAGTAAGCAAAATTTTTAAACAAAATAAATAATAAAGACGTTCATTGTTAATTTTTCAAAACTTCAAGATTGGAAAAAAAAAATTAAATAAAAAGGGTGTGTTTAATTTTTAATGAAAACTTTTTTGTGATTGCAGTCACTGGCAGAGTGCTAGTCATTAATACTAGACCTGAAATGGAAGGAAAAGAAAAATGTAAACTTAATTTAACATTCTTACCCGGGACGTAAAATGAGATGGCAGTTACTAGTTGCTTTTTCTTCGAAGCAGTGGGCAGCACTAAGCAGCTTTCTTGGAGCTATTATAGCCCCACCACAAAAAGTTTTATACAATGATTTCGACCGTTTTATTATACTCTTCAGCGCTATCTGTAAAAAACAAAAATTAAGCAAAATATTTTTTAATTTTCATATTATTTTTCATATTTTCACTACTCGTAATTGTCGTGAATAGAGAATATAAATACAAATACTAATCTATGCCTACTAATATTATTGTGAAAACAATTTCAAAATTGATCGTGGTTAGTAAGAATTGACCTAATCTCTTTAGTCTACCCAGATGTAGTATTAATAGAAAATTAAGGACTACCAGTGAATGTTTCAAAGGGCAATATTGGCGGCTAGAAATATTAGCGTTGACAAAATCGATAACAAATAATTCTGGGTAAACCTCTAGGAGATAGCATCAACTACTTTTCCATTGATAATATTATAAGACCCAGTACTTTCACCCAACGTTTTTCAGTCCACTCTTACTTATAAAAGCGTACGTGATGCACCTAAAACAGCCTTCTAATATACCTTAGACCTTCGATCAACAATGTACTAGATTATGAATTAAGAACAAAATAATAACGCGTGGCCCAGAATTGCTATAAGTAAACATTTAGATTTCTTCGAGATAGAAGTTATAAATTAACAGTAAGTTCAGTTAATTATAAACCTTAAATCATAAACATAAACTTTAATATCGTTTGCATTATATTTGAATTCAAGACCTTCTATCATTAGATAGTAGGTAAAATCAATAAATTAAAAAATACATTCGAAATTCAAACCTCATTTTTAAATGTGTTCAAAAATAATTATTCAGAAATTGAACCAAAATTGTAAGGAATAAGGTTTATTATAAAATGCTAACAATGGTGCTTATTATATTTTCATAATAGAGAGATATCACATTTCAACGCTTAGAACAGAGTCAGTATGGAGTTGCAGAGATTTTTCAGATTTTTATATGAATATTCCATTAGATACTTCTGCAACTTCAATATTCGTTGCAAATCTATAGATATAGAATCATCAATAGATTGTTTTTTTTGAGCAATTCAATCATATTTTGCAATGTTATGTTCTTTTTTATTATAATAATTTTATTTTAATAATGTTAGATTATTTGGAATCCTGATTATGATCTCTTGGAGATGTGGAATGAAAAAAAAAACAAAAGTTTACATATCATCTCTATAGTATGTAAAGTATTAATGAATTTGATGCAAAATAAACCCGGTTTCATAAATTATTCTCAAAATGTGTACATACAGCTTTTCTGTTAACATAAACCTAAAAAAAAGCAATAAAAAATAACATGACTTGACGTACGTATAATATATAAGACTATAAGATACTGACGTATTTTGTAGTAGGTTTGGTTAGGAGGACAGGATCTCTAATAAGTAGGTACCTAGGTATTTTTATTTTTTTTGTTTAAGTAATGTTTTGTTTTTGTATTTACCTATAATTTGGGAATACTTGTTTTTAGTAATAATAAAAATAGGTAGAAAAAGCCAAGTCTTACTCCATTCATTCCGTATTCTCAAGCAGTCAAGTTGGCGCGTTATACCAAACATTGGTGTAAAAAAACAAAATAAATAATAGTACATTATGATATAAGTGTGTAATGTTAGTGATTACCGTCGAGGCGGTATTTAGACCCGAGCCGTGGTGAGGGTCTTAAGAGATCCAAGAACGGTAATCATTAATTACTCACGTGTGTCATACGACGTTTTACAATACACTTGTGAAGAAAACAACAGTAAAACTAGTAAAATTTTCTTTGACATGGCGGTAAAAATCTGTTTTCTGTTTTCATAACGTGCGCATCATTAATTTTTTTTACCCTTAGAGGAAGACTAAGGTATTTTGATCATACTGCCTAGTCTTACGTTTGTGCACCGTTTATGTTTTCTTGCGTGAAAAGTTTTTACGATAATGTCTTTCGTAGTGTCAATAGTATACGGATGTAACATTTTAATGATTTTGTATTATTTAATTTTATTTAATTAAGTAATACAGCCACTGAACTTAACTGGAATAAAAAAAACACGCCAAAATCCGCGCGCATCTGAAAATGGCGGCCAAAGACTATAAAAAAATGAATAAATTAAGGTACGATTTATTTACTAAATGTTTTTTATTAAATAAATCGTTTGTACAAGATAAATTTGTCCATTTTAACTTGTAAATTGGATGAAATATTATAAGTTAGTAAGACACTAATTTATATAGGTACTATTGAACGGGAATTTAATTCGAATTCAAAATTTGTTTTGCGAACAAAGAGGTTGAACAAAAAGGTTTTAACTACATTATAGCACTAGTGCGTAATGGTAATCAAAATGTCACAAGTTGGTAACGAGTGCCATTATATACCTAAGTGCAGTGCAATAAGAGTCACTTTCTGAGCAAGTGTGTTGTAAAATTATTTATATCGCACAGTTAGTTACAACTTTTACTATGAAAATAAGCAAGTTTTAGCATAAACCTACCGAAAAAAGATATTCCTTCCGAAATTTTAGTATTGCGCTGCTTATTTGTACAATTTTTGAACGCGCTGTGCGGCATTTTCGCGTGTTCATGTTGGCTACAATTGGACCACACTCACTTCAAATATCACTTGCACAGTTATTTGTAGTGATATTTTTCGGGCCGTTTTTGAAACAGTGATCGGTAATAAATAATCATTGTTGATCGAAGACGAATCGTCAATTATGTTAATATTTGTAGTTCTAACTACAAATATTAACATAATTGACGATTGATATAATTTTCAAATTACTATTTTTTATAAGCATATCATACTTTGATTATAAAATCTTTAGAATAGAATAGAATAGAAAATCTTTTATTCGGGACAGACATCACAACGGTTATAAACACAAACACAAAGTAAACAAGAACAAAGTATAAAATGCGCCGAGCATGCCCGGTCCGAAAGGGTGACCACCTCAGCATTTGCTAGGCGTTAGACACCCAGCGCTGGTTTTCAGTTGGCACCCCGCAGTGACGGACTAGGGCAAACATAATTATATAAATCGAATACTCGTATGTAATTTAAATAAATATTGATATTGTGTACCTACTGGAGTATAATGTTATTGAAATAAAACACATAAATAACTATTTGACAAATAACAACACAATATTATAAAATGAAATTTGTACCACATTGGATGATAAAAAAATACGTGGTACCCTCAATACTTCAATAAAAAACATCAGTCGACGCTCGGCGCGATGATAAACGCCGTAACGCATAACGCTTACGCGATAGACCACTAAAAAGACATCAAACTTATTTAGTTTATTATGAAAGATCAAAGGTTTTTTATAAATCATATTGGCTTTTAGTTTAACCTAATCCAAATGATTCACTAATATTAGAAGGGGATCTCATGTTTATTATATCTTGTAAATGTTATTGAAATGAAAATACACCAATATGAGATGCACCCCGCTACACTACTACGGCACTATTTTTGTGTTGCAATTAGAAATCGGATAGGTATATTGTCCATTCTTATAGAATTTTTGTTAAATTATTTCTTTGCCTTGGTCCTTGTTTCTTGTTCCTTTGCTATGCATAATTTATGGATTTTAAAGTAGAGATTCCCAGAGTTAAAATATGTACAAACAAAATAAAAAGTTGAAGTAAGCGAAAAACAGTCACATTAAAAAAGATGTAAGCTATACGTACCTGATAAGGAACTTCTCCTAAACGTGCTGGGACACCATTAACTATTCGCGGTTTCCAATCGTCATATTTCGTATACGATGTTATTGAATCAGAATCATTTATGAAGTTGTGATTACTAACTGTTACTGGAGAAAGAGCATTGCCAGGCAGTGGAAAGGTTTGCTATAATGATAAATTATTTATAGTTGTACAAAATTTTTATGAGTATCATTCGATGAAATCATCATGGCATCATGAAATTGCATGATGAGAAAGACTTACTTTTGCAAACAAAATTATACATAACAAACACTTATAAAACATTAAGGAATAATAAATTTTAAATTTAGTACATTGAGGTTATTTCTCAGAAGTTCAACTTCAACTTCAACTCTTCATTCTCAGAAGTTTCTATGGCTATTTCTGAATCAACATGGAAGACAACAATGAAGTTTTCAGAATGACAGGTTCAAAAATTGGATTTTGTGGCAACAAAGGTCGTACTTAATGATTCCATGACCTCGATAGATTTTTCCCACTGACCTCTAGAATGTATTTACCACTGGACGGGGTTTTTCATACGTTGAACCGCTAATATTTTATGTCTATTAACTATTGTCTATTTGAAGCGCCACCTGCGAGCGTCTAGAGAACTAATTTTGGCGTCAAATGCAAATAGCTGCAGAGAAGTCTGAAGTATTTTTGCATTTTTAATTAATTTGGTTCGAAATCCTGCTCCAGGAATTGTATAGAACCTATAAAAAATTAGCTCATGTATATATTATAAGCGGCGCTACAAAAAAAAGTGAAATATCTTTCCACAGTATTTACTTTAAAGCATTTTTTATAATCTTAAGTTTGCATTTTACGTAGAATTTAATCATGTCATATTTATTTTTATTATGCCTTAATTTCAATTATGTTTTACTATAAACATTAATTAATGAAATACTTTTGAATTAATTCAAACGTATTTCATTAATTTATTTGCCGCATTAATTTATTTTTATCTACAATTTCCAACTAGTGGTTGCAACATGTCGATAGTTTCATTATTGATATGATATAGTACGGTTTTCCGAGATATTGACTTATTTTAGCTTTGACTCAGCCATGACACAGCAGCACCAGCGTACATACACACTACGCCGGAAGTCGATCGTCCAGTAGTAGAGGCTCCTCCGTGAGCAGCATCACTATAGCCTATTAACTGTTTGGGTCCAATGCTGCAAGCAAGTCCAAGAGATATTGTTCCTTTAAGGTACCGGAAAACTCTTTTGACCGCGCACCAATCTTCCGTTAATTAATATAAATATTATTATTCCATTTATTTATTTTGTATACATATCTTTTACATTTTCAAATATTTCTTTAAAAAACATATAAAAAAAACATTTAAAAATATAAAAAATAGTTGTCCGCCGGTGTCGGGAACAGGGTCCAAGCTACCGGTGGTTAGGGCTCCAGAGACAGGAACTTCCTCACAATGCGAGCCGTATCGAGGAGTACTGCCTTTTGTATCAGGCCCTTGATCCAACCGCGCAACGACAGCTTCGACAGATGTTCATCGAAGCTTTTGGCTATAAGGCCATTGGCGGTCACAACAATCGGCACAATGATAGCCGAGTCCACATTCCACATGTCGACAACCTCGTGTGCTAAGTCGAGATATTTGATTTGTTTCTCTTTCTCAGCTTTCACGAGATTCTCGTCATGCGGAATGGTGACTTGAATTGAATATTATTATTATTATTATTAAATAAGCGAGTGTACCAACTGCCTTTCTATAGGGAAACTTCTTTTCATGCTCAGAAACGACTTTCCCTACTTGAGTACCGTCTTTCTCTATTGGGGTAGAGACTGGATTGCAATCGGCCATTCCAAAACGCTCCAATATCTTTTTCACATAGGCATACCATCACTTTGGTTTCATCTCAAGTCTTAAATAATATGCAGCAGGTTTTACAGTGATCTTCAATTTACTTTTAAGATCTTCTAAGAATTCGTTAGTCAACTTAGCATCTGTACCAGCTACTAGACCGTCATCCACGTACAAAGTATTGAGGATCTTCTTTTGTCTAACCTTCTTGGTAAATAGACAACAATCTGCATCACTTTGTTTGAAGCCTATATCTAGGAATATATATTCAAAACAGCTATTCCAGAACGTCAGAGCTTGTTTAAGGCCATACAAACTACGACTTAGGCGACATACTTTCGTAGAACCGTCTTCAAAGCAGATGGCTTTGAAGACGGTTCTACGAAAGTTGTGTTGGTTGCTTCATAAAAATGTCTTGTCATCAAATTGCACTAGATGCAGCTTTTCCTGAGCGCTAATACTTAAAAGTGCACGTATCGTAGCCAAGCTTGCAAAGGGGCTAAAGGTCAGGGGGCCAAGTCTGCTATCTTTATAAATTCGTCATTCCAACACGATCCCATTGTCATTTGGCTAAAAGTTCTTAATCTGCAAATTCATAATGATCGATCATTGATCGGTCAATGGTCTTGTAATAGAGTTGTGGTAGTATGACAATATCGATCTTATTAAAAGCAATAACTGCACAGTGACGTTCTTATGGTAGGTCACTGATCTTGAAAATTTTGACAGTTCCTTTAACTGTCAAAATTTTTGCAGATTACACAGACATTCATTTATTCATTTTTCATTTATTTATTCATTTATCTCCAGATACACTTTCAGCCCTGAAGAGTAATCACCCAGTGCCTGCGGATGACCTCACCTTTCCTGATCCTCCTGACACCCCTAATTCAGATTCATCCTTTTTCCAAATTTCAGCCCCCCAGTTACTTGCAGCCGTGAGCTCTTTCAGAAGCGGTTCCGCCGGTGGCCTCGACGGCCTGACTCCTCAGCACTTAAAGGATCTTTTAAGCTCAGGCGCCGGGGAAGCCGGTGAGTCGCTTTTGAAGGAACTTCTGGCTCTAGTTACCGTTATGCTCTCCGGAGGCGTGAACGATGCCGTCGTCGATGTCTTGTACGGGGCCAACCTATGTGCCCTGCGCAAGAAAGACGGTGGCATTCGTCCTATCGCTGTCGGGTGCACCTATAGGCGTACGGTAGCCAAAATCTGTTGTAAACTTTATAGCCACTCTCTGACTAACAAATTCCAGCCCCTACAGCTTGGCTTTGGTTCAAGAGGGGGCTGTGAGGCTGCCGTACATGCACTCGCTACCTTCCTAAATTCTAATAAGGGTGAGGTCATCCTCAAGGTTGACGTTAAAAACGCCTTTAACTCTATTAATAGGGACACTTTGTTGGCTGAAGCAAAAAAAGAACTTCCAGAAATTTTCGGCTTTTTGTGGCAATGCTATAGGCATCCATCAAAGTTATTATATAAAGACAATGTTTTGGGATCTGCAGTTGGATGCCAACAAGGTGACCCTCTCGGGCCAGTCATTTTTAGTTTGGCTATTCATCGTATTATTCAACAATTAAATTCAAAATTTAACCTTTGGTATTTAGATGATGGAACCCTGGGAGGTGACGTAAATACTGTTTTAAATGATCTCCAATTTTTGAAGGAGCAGTTTCAATCCATCGGCCTTGACCTCAATCATTCCAAATGTGAAATTTTTGTTACTGACAATACTGACAGACAATCGACACTTCAGAAATTCAGTGCAATAGCCCCAGACATCAAAATTTTAGAAAAATGTTCACTGCGCCTCCTAGGTTCTCCAATTTTAGAAGACAGTTTTTCTTTATTCGTTGACGATAAAATTAAACGTTTCAACGATATTTTAGATAGACTTTCAAAAATTAACTT
This sequence comes from Mythimna pallens, assembly GCA_961205895.1. Taxonomy (NCBI): domain Eukaryota; kingdom Metazoa; phylum Arthropoda; class Insecta; order Lepidoptera; family Noctuidae; genus Mythimna; species Mythimna pallens. The sequence continues at coordinate 16,431,503 of OY540834.1, forward strand.
ACATTCGGCTTTCACCCTCATTAAATATTGCTGTTTTGCTCCAAATTTTATGTATTTTCTTCGCTCTTACTCTTTATGGAAACAATCACATCTCTTGGACAAAATTGATCAAACGATTCGATCCACTTTAACGTCCATCTTAAATTTGGCCCTGGATGACCAAGCGTGGGTACAAGCTACGTTACCCATCCGTTTTGGCGGGCTCGGCATCCGCAAAATTTCTAGTATAAGTCTACCGGCGTTTCTGTCTTCGGTCCACAGCACTCAACAGTTAGTCGATCGTATCTTAACTCCATCACTGATTGACTGTGAGGTGCCGTGCTTGACCGACGCCGTGAACGCCTGGAAAGTGGCTTGCCCGGACAAGGCGTTGCCCGAGAACCCATCTTCCCAGAGACAGTGGGATGAGCCGCTCTGCAGGCTGGTACGGAATAATCTTATTAATACGTCCACCAATACTGCTGAGCGCGCCCGCCTACTGGCTGTGGGTGAATGGGAGTCGGGCCTCTGGCTACAGGCTCTACCGTCACCTAACATAGGTACTATGCTGAGTGACACCACCTTCCGGATCGCTACATGCCTGCGTCTGGGTGCTCCTAGTGGAGCTCCACATCGATGTCAGTGCGGTGAAGCAGTCGACCGCCTCGGACACCATGGCCTCGTCGGATAGCACGACATGCCAGTATTAATGACATCATCCGCCGAGCTCTTGTCACCGCCGGGGTGCCAGCTGTTTTAGAACCTAATGGCTTGGCACGTGACGATGGGAAGAGGCCAGACGGGATGACTATAATGCCTTGGAAATTGGGTAGGCCTTTGGTGTGGGATGCAACATGTGTCGACACCCTTGCGTCATCCCATCTTCTGAGTACGGCGGGCTGTGCTGGGGCGGCTGCTGCAGGTGCAGAAAACCTCAAACGGCGTAAATATAATAACCTCATCGGAGGCTATATATTTGAGCCGTTTGGGGTTGAAACACTAGGGCCATGGGGCCCGAGCGCTCATCGAGTTGTTCGGGATATCAGCAAACAGCTGGTCGACTCTTCGCGTGACGAGAGGGCTGGGCTTTTCTTCGGTCAACGTATCAGCATTGCCATCCAGCGTGGCAATGCTGCCTGCGTTCTGGGCACTTTTCGCATTGACATCGATGTGGACGAATTTTTTGATGCCCTATGAGTTTTATTTCTACCCGTTTGTACATATATTATTTTCAGTTTGTTTATATATTTATTAAGTTATAATATTTAGGATTAATAGTTAAGATGTATGTATAAAGTTCACTTATATAAAATAATAAACTATTTATCAGAATGTATGAGATTACCATTTTATGCCACTTCTTCTAATGGAGCCTCAGTGGTTGATCATTGGAAAGGCATAATGACGCCATTATATTACTAGATTACCAAACTTGTCAAAATCAACTAATAAGAAATCAATGATAGACCATTCTGACACTATTGTAATAGCAGACTTGAGACCCCTGTCGTAATTAAGACCTTTCCTTTGTTTAAACCATTTTACTACCAGCCGCGCCTTACCGTTCCCAATTAAAGGTAGTAGGAGTTCACATCGGCATCGTGAAGTACCTGGGACTCGTCCTCGACAGCCGGTGGAATTTCGAGGAGCACTTCCGACATTTGGCTCCTAAACTGTCCTAAACAATCCGATTGACCGTGGCTGCCCTCAAGCGGCTCCTGCCCTACTTAGGGGGTTCAGGCGCCGCCTGCTGGAGGCTTTACGCAGGCATCGTTCGGTCTATGGCCCTTTATGGAGCGCCGGTGTGGGCGCCGTCGCTGCCTTGCGGACGGCAAGCAATGGCTGTCCGACCGTTCGGACCGAGCCAAAGTCGTCGATGTTATTGTTCCACGCGCGCCTCAAGGAGATGTCAGCAAATCGTAGGGGCCCAGTAGGGTCAAAGCCTACTGGGGCCAAGGGTCTGCTTCTGAAAGGAAGACTCGGCTCTGGTATGAAAGGCGACGAAGAAACAGGAGTGGGTTTTTAGTCAGTAAAAGTCTGTCACCCTCGCACACTACTTAAGAGCGGAGTATGTCATTAGATGATTTTCCCACCGAAAAAAAAAAACACGCATATAGAAACAATGTGATGGAATAATTAATCCACCTCTAACCTCTAATTGCACACTTTGGAACGTGCAATTTAGTTTCACTTTTTTTGACTGACCGACATCTTCATAATTCGAAATTGCCTGTAATTGGTCTATTTGAAATAAACGTTTTTGATTTCTGAACAAAAATAGAATATGAATACCTACAATATAAAATGTGTTTTATTTAACCTTTTGAACTTTGTTACTGTATTTATTTTTCCACAGCTTCAAAGCTAACTGACAAATCATTATTTCGGTAGGTATGTTAATCCAGGATCCAATATTGTGCCAAACATTTTCAGATTAGGTAGTTAAGACTGGAAAAGTAAGAAACTTTCATGAAAATTTTCACATTTTTAGCAGTCTTGAAACAAAGGCAGTACAGTAAATTTACAAACAGTAAATTTAAAATATACTTCCAAACTTGCTAATATAACGTAATGAAGTATACACCTTAATATAATTATATTTTTTATGGTATAATCTTTTTTATCAACATTTATCGATATTTGTTTCGCTGAGGTTAACATCACTAGTTTTAGTACCGTAAACACTCGCTACGGCGGACCGAGCAAAAATGGCGAATATCAAACAGATACAAAAGCACTTTGACAGCCACAAGTCCAGTGTAATAAATAGCAGAGGTCAGTGATTTTTCCTTTTTGAAAAGATACCGTACATACTAATTCCACGGAGAGTACTGACGGTAGAGTCTGTCCATCGTAAGAATTTTTTAGTTAGTCCGCCGTCCGTACGGTATGACATACAAGATCCTTGGTCCAACGAAAGCGCGGCCTAAGAAAATAAGGTCAAATAAAAAAAAACAATTTGGTGTTAGTCCGATCAATTTAGACGTCCTAGCTATAATTAGATAAAATAATAATTTGCACCCCGCTGAAAGTTGGTAGGATTATTCATAACACCATCATAAATGAAATCTTAAAAAGTCCCGATCGATCCGACACCTGGAAAAAAATACTCGTTGTCGAGGGGTCATCTACTATTCTTTCTGACCTCTAAACACTTCTCATGCCAAGTGGTTTCATCAACTTTGTGCTAAATTGAATTCCAATTTGTATAATATACCCTATAAAAAAAAACAACAAAATATACACATTTAGGGCAATTAGGGCTCCAAAACCAGTAACCTTCACAAGAAACAAGCTGTACTGTCTTCTGCATCAGGCCTTTGATTCAACTAGGCACCGATAGCTTCGACGGATGGACGTCAAACTTTCGGCTATCAGGCCATTGATGTAGATAATATAATCGGTGCAATAACAATCAAGTCATTCCACATGTCGACGACTTCGTGTGCTAACAAACAAAAGGCTAATATCTCGTTTAGCACACGATTTCTTATCATTCATGAGGTTAGTGTCGTGTGGGATGATGACATAATAATATTATTATAATATATAGAACGAATTACAAAAAAAAAAATATAGATTTCAGTCCAAAAAAACACTAAAATGATCAAAATAACTAAATTCAGAAGTCGGTGTTAAATAACAAACAAAATATACCAGAAACACCGACTTCCGGAATTACAGTTATTGTAGTAGTCGGTCATTTTTTATTTCACACTTTTTAGTTGTGATACACTTATTCCGATTAACCCCCAAACACTGCTAGGATACATTGTCTTGTTATGAAGTTCCCGTGTCTACCTTCTGGCTCCATCATCAGATCAGTTCGATTATACCTTATAGCCGAAGTACATCTCACCCAAAGCCTAAACAAGGCTAGGATTATATTGATTAATTACAGAATTCCGGTACCTATCTTCCGGTTCCATCATCATCATCAGATCACTTCGATACTACCATTTTCAACATAACTATTCAGAATCATTTATTTATTTGTACTGTCATAGTTGCTTAACTATCTTCATAGTGATATCTATAAGAGAAAGAAGTTCCGTTGGTCATTTCCGGTCTTCTTCATCTGGTCCATTTCAACAAATGATACTTTTTTTCTGTAAATGCTTGGGATCTGGTTGAAAATACCAAAATCACTATATGATTGCCTATAATATTTGAAGAGTTCTCTCGATTCCTTATGGATGCGATGGTATTCATGAGGAATCGAGAGAACTCTGTTTTTTCAATATCTAGTTTTGATGATGATCAAAACTAGGTTTTGAAAAAACATGGGACCAATCGGGAAGCATATTATCCTTTTAGGGAAAAAAAATGGAAATCGGTCCATAAACGACGGAGTTCTGAGGTAATATTATCAGGTAATCTCACCCCTATTTTTTTGGACTAATTTAAATGGACTATAACAAGCATAAAAATAATGCAACAGAATTGAGAACTTCCTCCTTTTTTTGAAGTCGGTTAATGATAGCCTTTTGTCAGTGCTTGGTTTCGACGGATGTAGACCCAGATCGATGCTCTGATTGGGAAGATTCATACACCGCATACTGGATGCATCCGATTCGATCATTGATAATAGAAAAAATATAGACTATGCACTTGCACACCGCGGGAAAGTGTAAGGTAAAAAGCCTCGGATTTTTAAACGCGAAGACTGGCGAAGTGTGCACATTCAGAGATTAAAAAAAAATCGATGAGTGCGTACCACTGAGATGTGGTCGCAGTGGACGAGTCCGGGATCTGGAGGCAACAGGCCTTGCACGCATGCACGATCTGCGCGTGGAGATGCAACGCCGGGGCGAAACTCCGCTGCGAAATCCAGATTTCCGGCCACCGTAGGCGTGGGCTTACGGACGGTGACCATGGGTAGTTCGCCGTCCGACCGTCTGGTAACCGTCCGGACCGAGCGCAAGTCGTCGACGGCGCGTAGTTTCATAAGCGCCTCAAGGAGATGTCAGCAACTGTAGGGGTCCATCAGGGTCGAAACCTACTGGGGCCAAGGGTCTGATTCTGAAAGGAGCAGGAGTGGGTTTTTAATCAGTAAAAGTCTGACAATAAGATGATTTTCCCACCGAAAAAAAAAAATGTGGACGAGTCCGTTGTCTATTACTATAGACCTACAGCTTGAAATCTGTAATCATTACGACTACAAGGGGGTATGGAAAGGCAAGGAGGATCTCGGGTACTTTTATCGGAATCTCCATGGGCCTCATGTACATTTCTTGGCGTTTTCGGCCACCTCTTCGTATAAATTGAAATTAAAAAAGTTATGGGCTAACTTATCTTAACGATTAACTACCAGATATATATGTAATGAAGATCGTGATGGTTGACTTGTGTCGGTTATCTGGTATCTGTCTGATGGACTCACCCAGATGATCATCATACATAATGTCATCTCTAGTTGTTCTCATCTGGCTAACATTAAGTAAAATCTGGCTAATACACAAGAAGAAGAGTATCATAGAAGAAATTAAAACATATAACAGAAAAAACGTTTTATACATTGCAAAAATTGTTATAGCTGTACATGATTTCGTGTTATATTTATACATGGGTATAGAAACCGAATTTATACTGTTGATTAAAGTCAGGTGTGTCGAGACCCTGGTAAACAACGTGTACTCTTCAGCGACGGTGCCGCTAGTAATTCCAACCAACACTCCCTTGTCTCCCTCATTAGGATCGCCTGTCTGTGCACATACTAGTGGTCCACCAGAATCACCCTGCAAGCATGAATACAGATAGATCATTGAAAGGTCTGAAGCACTCACCAAAAAAGTTTGGGTTCACTTTGATGATTATTTTTATTGATTATTTTAGTGAAGATATTGTTATTATCGACTGAACTATAAGACCGTTTAGATCATTTTACGGGCGCCAAATTGTGTTGTCGATTATAATGTCTGCACATCAAGCTGAACGAATGAACATCACTATCTGAAAGTAGCACATTTCACAATTAAATTAGCCTAAACCCGATTGAATGCTTAGATTTGAGAAACCACCGTTTCAGATTAAGATAGGTTATTTCAAAGGTTACCCGATAACTTGATTTTCAGCTTACCCAGAAGGATATGGACATTTATCATTTCCTTTTAATTTTTTTTTCACTTCATAGGTTTGTTTTTTTTTTAATGGACGAATTCGGTTATAGATTCTAGCGTCCATATCTGCCAAGATCTGCAGGAGTGTGTAGATTATGTCAGCAGAGCAATTGCCGTTTTGACCCAACAGGCGCCATAAAGAACCATAAAACCAGAGTGTCTCAGTTTTATGAGACACTATTTTCAAATCAAGACTTATCAACAAGCTCGAAAAGCTGGTTGGTCCCATCGAACGTAATTCTAAAAGCTAACACGAGAGTTTAATCTGCGTAACAAACGATATTTACAGTACAGTGAGGTCGCCACGCAGTACAACATTATGTGGGAGATCCATAAGAGAGTACCTAAAACCAGTGGTACTCTAAGTAATCTCCAGCTTTTCTTTCGAATACCTTAGATATCTCGTCAAGCTGGTTTATAGGACGGTATGCAATAATATGCGTTATTCGCTTTCAATTAGCATGATGCCTTATAGAGCAAGATCCCAGAGCTGTCAGACATAACTTATTTTCACATGGATGAAACCTTAGGTTCTCAGTAGCGTCTCATGTACTTTGAATACCTGTGTACTTTTGGGGCTCCCCCTTGGGGAACTTTGGCAGGTACGAGGTGAGAAAGGGAACTAAAAATAACGAGTTGCTTAATATTTTATGGCTAATTTTTATATATTTTTGTAGAATATTATTCTAAAGTAGTATCATAAGTGTCAGACACATTCCATGGATAAAAAACTTCTGTCAGACACTTTAAAGCTAAAGATAAATGAACTTTACTTATTTTTAAATGTCTGATTTTTAAATATGTTATTGAGGTACAGTTCTTTTTTTTTTTTCGGGTGATAAAATCATCTAATGACAACCCGCGCGGCGGAGCGGGAGATAGTGTCAGACTTTTACTGACTAAAAACCCACTCCTGTTCCTTCTTTGTCATTTTTTTTTTCCAAGACCCCGGGGGTCACTTTCACATCACCCATGGCCCCAGTAGGTCTCGACCCTGCTGGTCCCCTACGGTTGCTGACATCTCCTTGAGGCGCGCGTGGAACACTACACGCCGTCGACGACTTGGGCTCGGTCCGGACAGTTACCGGACGATCGGACGGCGAACCACCCATCGTTCGCCGTCCGCAAGCCCGCGCCTACGGTGGCCGGAAATCGGGATCGGAATCCCGGCGGCGGTTGGGGCGTGAGGACCGTTGCCTCACGCGATCGGCCGCCTCCTTTGCTAGCATTACTGCTTCGCAGAAGGAGGCAACCGCCTGCCATTCCTCCTCGCTCCGAACCATGGCCTGTACCAAGGCCCGGCGCGAGAGATCACTGCCCGATCGCCCCCACGAGGACACAGCGGTGCTCTGCCCAAGCGGGGCACACCTCTACCGTATGCTCTACCGTGTCCTCCGGGCGGTCCACACAATGGTGGCACCCGGGCGTCTCTTCTGCACGGGTCCGGTGCAGGAACCTCCCGAACTTACCATGCCCGGTGAGGACCTGCGTCATGCGGTAAGTAAGGACGCCGTGAGGTCTTTCCAGCCACTCCTCAAAGAGGGGACTTATCGCCATAATTAAGGCGTGCCCAGTCACGAGCGCGGGTGAGCCATAGTTGTAGTTGAAGCGCGTGTAGACACGCGCGCTTGTGTACGTAACTACAGGTAGCGTTAGCAAGTTCATTCATTGTTTATGAAGAAAATAATAAAGGTAATAATATAGTGTGGTTTTAAATTACTTTTTGATACTAAATCTGGTAACTGTAAAATGAAAAAAATAAAAAATAAAAGCTTATACTCAGAAATAATTTAGTTTTATTTTTTAATTACTTACATATTTATTTTGATTGATTACACTGGTTTTTAATAAAATATTATTTCAATCAGAATCATAACTAGACGCCTCTTCAGAGTCCGTTTCGTCGTTACTGTCATCTTGTAAATTCATTATTAATTCAAAATCAGTGTTAAAATATTTTATATATTCAGTTTCTTTCTTAATTACACTATTGCATGTATTACGCCATGTGTCATTCGTTATTTTTTCAATACTTTCTTCGATAAGTTTTTCTGTACTGGTTATATTTTGTTCTACATTTCTTAGAGCAATATGATTTTGAAGGACCCCCCAAATGTTCTTTATGGCATTCAGCTCACGGTGATAGGCGTAACACTTCAAATCCTTTTTCTGCGATGTAGTCATCGATTTTTCTAAGTGATAAAATCACTTTTATGTTTTTTTTATTATATCATACAGCTCAACTTTTAGCAAATTTGAGTCTCGGTATATTTTTTGAAGCGAGCCACTCTTGCATCTCAGATTTTTTGAGGCAGACGTTTTTTTTTTTTTTCGGTGGTAAAATCATCTTTTGACATCCCCCGCCCTTGGGCGAGGCGGGAGATAGTGTCAGACTCTTGTTCCTTCGTTGCCTTCGTCCCAGGACCCCGGGTTTCGCTTTCACACTACCCATGGCCCCAGTAGGCTTCGACCCTGCTGGGCCCCTACGATTTGCTGACATCTCTCTGAGGCGCGCGTGGAACAATACGCGCCGTCGACGACTTGGACTCGGTCCGGACGGTTGCCGGACGGTCGGACGGCGGACTACCCATTGCTCGCCGTCCACAAGCCCGCACCTACGGTGGCCGGAAATCGGGATCGGAATCCCGGAGGCGATTTGGGCGTGAGGACCGTTGCCTCACGCGATCGGCCGCCTCCTTTGCTAGCATTACTGCTTCGCAGAAGGAAGCGACCGCCTGCCACTCCTCCTCGCTACGGACCATGGCCTGTACCAAGGCCCGACGCGAGAGATCGCCGCCGCTGATCGCCCCCACGAGGACACGGCGTTGCTCTGCCCAAGCGGGGCACACCTCCACTGTATGCTCCACCGTGTTCTCCGGGCGGTCCACACAGTGGCGACACCCGGGCGTCGCTTCCGCACGAATCCGGTGCAGGAACTTCCCGAACTTACCGTGTTCGGTGAGAACCTGCGACATACGGTAGGTGAGGACGCCGTGAGGTCTTTCCAATCACGCCTCAAAGAGGGAACTCACCGCCATAATTGTGGCGTGCCCTGAGGCAGACGTTGGCAATTTCTCAGCACGTGTGTTGTGGTAGGATGCGTTATCAAGTATTATAACGGAACGATCTGGTAAATTTAGCAGCTATTTTTCATTTAGCCATTTTACATAGTTTTCATAACTCATGTTTGAATGGTAGTCCCCAACTGTGGAATTAGCTTTATAGACTAAACAAGCGTTCTCAATAAATCCGGCATCGGTTCCAACGTGTACTACTATAAAACGAGTACCTGTACTAAGTTTTTTGGTAAATGAAGATGGTTTGTCTTTTTGAGCCCAGGTATTATTTCGAAAGTGTGTTGTTAATACGTAACTTTCGTAAGTAAGTATAGATAATAGGTCGGCCTTGAGAATAGTATTCGGATATTTTTTTTAAATATTTTTATCACCACATCTGGATATCATGCCGTTCTACTAAAACTTTTCTATTATTATCGGTTTTACACCACTTGTAACCCATTTTATTTAGTAACTTAGGTAACGTAGCTAGACATCCATTGAATTCAATTTTCATTTAAGACTGTCCTGAGTTTCGCCAATGTTGGAATTTGTTTTTGTACGATAAGAAAATCTTGTATTGTGCTCCGAATAACATCAGCTGTAAATCCATCAATGTCTACTTTATTTTCTCTATTCCTTCGGTTTTTCATTGGTGAAGCGAATTTCGAAGATGTTCTAGCTACATGTCTTTCATTAGGGGAACACCCTAATACTCTGAAATATTTTATTCCGAATTTCGATGTTCCGATTTTCGAAAATCCGAATTTCATTATACCTAAGAATTATAATGTCTATTATTAAAAATCACGAAATGTATTTTACCGAAAGTCGTAAATGCGATTTGTTAGTTTTTCAATTTTCATACGTTCGAAGAATCATATGCTCGAAGGCTTCTCTCTCTTCTCGATCCGAAAATCGATATTCCGATTTTCAATACTTTGAATAAACTAAAAGTCCACATGTTGTGCTACAAAATTTAGTGACAGAAACGAATCGCTGCAAAACCGACTTCACGCAGTCTTGTCTACCCTACCCCTAGAGTGTAATTTAAACCCGCGTAAGCGCGGAGGGGTGGGGCGCCCTGCGTGGGGCCGCCCAAACCCCGCAGCGCCGGAGCCGTGGCAGAAACAATGCTTGCTGCAAGTTGCATGTCTGCTTGCAGGCTTGCTTGCATGTTGCATGCCTGCTTGCATGACACATGCTTGCTATCATGTTGCATGCCTGCTTGCATGTCACATGCTTGCTTGCATGCTGCATGTCTGCTTGCACGCTGCATGTCTGCTTGCACGCTGCATGCCTGCTTGCATGCTGCAAATCCCCATGTATTATTGATGAATCACTTAGGTTAGGTTAGGTTAGAACTATGAGTAATTAAGCGCGAAGGCGCGAGCAAGCTAAGCGAGCGTGCCGCGGCAGCGGCAGCCAAGTGCCAGATCGCCTCTATTGTTGGTGAATCATTTAGGTTATGTTAGGTCAGAATTGTGACCAGGGAAACAAAATATTTTTATTGCACAGTATATGGTAAAACAAGCAGTATGATACCTAATTAATTACTTTATAGGATATATATACACAAGGATAATAACTGTAAACAATCTATGCAATTATGTGTAGGAAAACGCATGTAGCATTAGTTTTTTAATTCTACCCCTTCATACTATATGTAATATTAATACTATCTTTCTGACGAGCAAATATTTGTTTGTCTTGCTATACCGTTTTACAAGGCATTATTATTTCGGAATTATATTAATCAGTATTTTAATCATCGGAATTCGTATTTTTAACCGACTTCAAAAAGGAGGAGGTTATATGTTCGGTTGAATGTATATTGTTTATTTTTTTTTCACCGATTTCTCGATCAATTGTGGACCGATTTAAAAAAAAATATATTAAAAGGTTATGCTTCCGAGTTGGTTCCATAGAAATATTGTTATGATCTGATCATGAACTTCGAAGATATGGAACAGAACTCCTCATAGGATCACAGCAAAACCGTTGTAATAAGTAAAATTGCTTTGTTTATACGTGTAGTCGATGACTGACTGAAAGTAGAGGTGGAATATATCAAACTGATCTGATGATGAAGCCTGAAGTTAGGCACCGGAACTCTGTAATAAATTAACGTAATCTAACCGTGTTTTGGGATTATTAGAATTGTCATGAGATGCACTCTGGCTATAAGGTATTTAAGTTTGACTGAGGGGTACTTTTTAGTGGTGGTTCCATAACTAAAAAGTGTAAAATAAAAAACTTTTTACAAAAAAATAATACAAGTACTTCCAAGTAAAAAAATCACTGAAAAGTGCAAAATAACTTTAATTATGGAAGTCGGTGTTAAATAACGAAGAGACAAAACTATTAAAAAAACACCAATTTCCGAAAAATTAAAGTTATTTTACACTTTTCAGTGTTTTTTTTTACTTTGAGGTCGGTTGTATTTTTTTTTGTAAAAAGTGTTTTTTGTTGTTTCGAATTATTGAAACTCGGTATTTTTAAAATAGTAATTATAAACGTTAGGAATATTGACATTTTGTCAGCTTTATACTAAAAGTTATACCGTTATGATCTGAACAGGTAAGGCCTTCAATCATCCTCTAGCTGTCGACCAGATTTAGGATATTCTTCTAACAGGCCTTAACATCAACATGACTGTAGTACCATTTTCCTCCACATGTGGTATCGAAGGTTGGGACGTCTCCATTATTTAAAATTTGCAGGCCCATTTCCAGGAGTTGTCTGCTCATTTGTTCTCCTCTAGATTTTTTTGCAGCGCTTCCCCACTAGGTACTTTTGGCGTCTGCATCATCTCCCACAGTTAGTTTGTTATTTACCATCCTACTTATTTCCTTTAATTGCTCTAGACTGGGTTCTATGGGTTAGTTCGGCTCAAAATATATTAATAAGATATAAGTATGATCGTCCAATCTTTGGTTGGGATCTTAACAACAACGATGTTGTTTATTGTTAATGCTGGCCACTGTATAACGTCAAAATCATTGTCCAAGACGGCAATTACCGCTTTGATAGAACCTTCTCCCACGCCAGTTTTGGTAGATTCTCACACCTCGATATCTCTTGACTCTCTTTTCTCTTCAAATAGGGTTTCTGAATTAACACCGTTGTCATTTTTCTCTTTTGAGGCTGCGCTGCAAGTTTGCCTGGAGGTGCCTTCTGGGACCACCTTAGCAGTAAGAAATGGACGCCCTTGCTATGTCGTCCCACTTCCGTCTTACCGGGCAAATACTGCTAAATGAGTTGTGACCTCTGTTTTCTAGTTTGGCTCTTTTACAATTTATACATTCCAGTCCTCTTTCATAACTTTATCAGGGCATTCTTTACTGAAGTGTAATCCACCGCATTGGCTGCAGACGTCCTCCGATTCTTTACAGAATCTTCGGTCGTGTCCAAACCCTAAACATTTTGTACATTGCACCAATGTAGATTCGTCTTTTACATTAATTTTTTGGAGGTCTACTCTCATTTTGCCTAATTAATAGTTAGTCTAGAAATAAAATTAGTAATTAGTCTAGAATTAGCAATTGAGCAATTGGCAGAAGGCTCTAGCCCTCTGCTAAATTTTTGGAGAAACCGTCAGTACTGTATGACCCGTGTGCTAATTTCTTGCTTTCTATCGGTACTTTATTTGTCATCCTGTTCTCTTTTTTGTCAAGGCTTTGAAAAACTTCTTAGTTCTGATTCCTTAAGGTCTTTAGTACATTTTCATCACTGTGGATTAGTAATATGTCCTTGAGAATCAGTAAAAGGTCTCTGTTTCTCACTTCAAGGGTCCTTAGGGTAGAGTAGGGAAGACTACGGTAGAGTAGAGTAGAGTTGCGTAGAGTAGGGTAGAGTAGGTAAGAGTAGTAATAAATCAATTAACTATGTAATCTAGCTGTAACTTATGCTAAAATTACAACCTATACGAATGATACTTATAGTCTCATTCTTGGTAAATATTGACGTGACGCCTGTTCAGAGTCTGACACAGATCTTGCTCTGCTTGTCGCAATTGAGTTTATTGTGGATTACCAATTTATTTTTATTTGTCCCAATTAAGAAAAACATTTTCGAAAAGTACAAATTACCTCTCTTTTCCTGCCGTTCATAAATATGATTGAGTAATGTAAAGCAAAGCTGCAAAGTATGCAAAGCAGCTTTGCTCAAATAAAAGGCACATAAAAATGTAAGCTACTGTAAATATTAGTACGATCTACTGAATAGTTTGAACGCTCATGACGAGTCGTGCTACGATTTTTTGGAGCAAAGCAGGTTTTACTCATGTAATTATTGAAGGTGCTAAAAAACGTCAAAAATCCACTAAAGTACCAACAAGAAAAGAAAAAAAAATACTAACTTTTCCAACGTCTGTAAATGAGACAGAGGTGCAAATATATCGATCACTGTTCTTTACCCCTTTACGTCGGCACATATAATTTGGTAGTATGGTTAAATGCACCATTAAAAGAACTGGACTATGTTCCTGTAACAAAATAATATATTTCATTTAACGGAGAAAATTCTTGGCCTCAAAAATACGATAATATTAAAATTAACAAGTTTTGTTGGCAGGCAGTTATTATGATAGTCAATTAATCTACGAACATTCATTTTTGTTTTCATTCCATTTATTCATCTGTCGCTATCGGCACAATGAGTGCTGTATCTATCACACACACCGAAAGCCCCAGGAGCCATGTTTAGATAAATAAAGCCCTTTTTGATTTATTATTGCCCTCTTTTGAATCTGGTTGGTCAGCACACGGCTGATGATAGTTTGCACATATATTTTCTTTGTCACTCCAGGGTTGTATGTGTCATGAATGACCCTCTAATCACATCGGTTACCCGATACGACCCCTTCTGCATCTCCAGGATTCACCTAACAAGACATATTATTACTACCTATAGTGTTCCCCACCAACTGTGTTCCCTCGTTGTCGTCGTGGTGGGGCTTGCGTGTGTCTGTGATCTTGAGGGCTATGCCGGTAGAGCTACTCATGCCGGAAGGCCTCAAGTGAGAGACCAGACCAAGAGGAACACACACAGGCGGAGTCCAGACGGACCGCCACGGAGGGTGCGCTGTCCAGGAGCGCTGGCACCAACAGCTGTTGGTGCTTTTGGACGGCGATTTTGGAAAGTGGGTTCGCCTCTGGTACGTGTCTGCTTATCAGACATGACCAAGATGGCGAACTTGCTTATTGGGGACCCCACCCCACAAAAAAGGCAAAGCTGTGACCAGCAAACTATGGAAGCAACTCTCAAAAATTTATTACCCCAGGAGGGTACCGCCTGCACCGCAGGAGGAGAATCCCTCCCCGAGCAGAGCTTGGGCTGCCTCTCGTATTCTGGGTGCGCCAGGTCCTCTAGGGGCCTATTACCGTCCTTCGTGGACGCAAGGAGCCAGGGTGGCTCATCCACCGGTAGCTTGGAGTCCCTGGGACACGTTCCCAGCACGTCTGCTGCGCCGGTGGGTACTACTGAGGCCGGCAGGTGCTTCGGTCTCAGGGAGGTTGATGAGGCGGAGAGAATGGAGGTGGATGAGGCCACCTCCAGGACGAAGAAGAACCAGTTTCTCAAACGCCCTATATCCGGGGACGGTCGAAGGTCATCCTCCGACGATGAGGAGCTTCTGCCCGCCAAATCTCCACTGCTAGACGGGGTGCGGGCCGAAAGGCGGGAAAAGGGAGAAGGCCCACCGCCGCGGAGGCGACCCAGCGGTCCCTAAAGATTGCAAGAGAGGGGCGCCACCCTGAGGCAAGCAGTGCCCAGGCCAGCCCCTCGGAGCCGGAGCCTTCTGGCAGTGAGCCAGAAGGCATGGAGGAGACGCTGGCCCAATTCAAGGGGATTGTCACAGCCGCCATAAATGGAGTCGCGATCAAGAGGAAAGAAGTTTCCAAGAAGGGATCGATCCCCCAGGCCACGACTTCAATTATAGAGGCTCTGGGGATCGTTTTGGAGCCTCTTAAGAGATCCCTCCCCAAGAGGATTGGACGGCTCGCAGGCAGTCTCAGCCCCTGCCTCAGCCGGAGTGCGAGGTCCTGGCCCTGCTGCGGCAAGAGCTGGCTGCCTTCCGGCAGCAGCAGCAGGAGCAGCAGCAGCAGTTCCGATGAACAGCTATCCTGTGATAAAATGAAGATCAGGACTGCACCGCTAATATCTAGTAACAAAACAAACAACAATATCAAGGTGCATAGAAGACACTGCACCTGAGTCGGTTGAAGTGAGTGTACGGCACGCGTAATCTAGTACGTAGTACATATATATCGATGCATTTAAGTTATAATAGCATTTGTCCAACAGCCATGCGCGTAATCTCATTTTAAATAATCTAATCTAATTAATTGCAATTCTCTTATAGATTTTGGTAATTTATTAAAGACCCGTATTGCCATCATGCTACAGTGTTTCTGATACATAGAACTTTTACAGCAAGTGCTTCTAAGTATCGTCGGAGCCCTGCTAGGGTACAATTTTCTTTTTTCAAAAGTTTCGAACAATTCTGGATGTTCTTTGACAAACACACCAATTCGCATTATATAAAGACTAGTGATAGTCAGCAAACCATGCCTTATAAAAAGTGGACGACACGATTCTAAAGGGCCCACACCACATAATGCCCTTTTCTGAACAAGAAACTTTTTTATATTTGTTGAATTCCCCCAAATCAAAAGACCATATCTGAGAACGGAGGCAACATATCCATGATATGCTGTCAGTGCTGCTTTTTCGCTAGCAATTCGCCTTAACTTCTTTTATGCAAATATAAATCTATTAATTTTATTACATACAAGATCTATGTAACTTTTCCAGTTACAGTGCTGATCTATCAATAAGCCAAGCAATTTATATTGATCTGTCAGCTCAATGGGCTGCCCATCGGCTTTGACGTTATACTATTTCTTTTGAGTTATACGAGTACAACCTAAAAGTCATGTATTTTGTTTTTGATATATTGGCACACAGTTTATTGTTGTTAAGCCACTTTATTGTTGTTGCTCTGGTGGGAGTCGAAGTTTGATTTAAGACTAGCTTCTGCCAGTGGCTTCACCCGCGTAAAAGTAGGTTTCTCCATACAAACTTTGCACCCCCGTTTCGGTCCTTTAGAGGGTAAATTTTGGGAAATCCTCTATTAGTGCTCGCCTACGTCATAAAAGGAAACATATGCAAAATTGCACGCTCTTAGTTCCAGTAGTTTCGGCTGTGCGTTGATATGTCAGTTAGTCAGTTTCTCCTTTTATATATATTCTTAGATTATTTATTATCTTCGTCGTGTGTGATAGTCCATTGAATTATATGGCGAGCGATATTGTATCTTAAGATAAAATATTATAGAATCTTGGCCGTGTGCAGCGCCCCTTAGTGAACTCCACTGCGGGGGACACAACCTATGATAAACTTATTATTTGCGGTTGGTACAGTAATCCGGTCTAGGGATCGAACCGCAAAATTAAGTTTGTTTTTTATTGTATATACTTTTCCGAGATAAAAAGTACCCAGTGTGGTGCCCAGGATGTTAAAGAATAATT
Source organism: Mythimna pallens (assembly GCA_961205895.1). Taxonomy (NCBI): domain Eukaryota; kingdom Metazoa; phylum Arthropoda; class Insecta; order Lepidoptera; family Noctuidae; genus Mythimna; species Mythimna pallens. The sequence continues at coordinate 16,448,189 of OY540834.1, forward strand.
ATACCAAGTTTCATCGTAATTGAACCGGTAGTTTTTGCGTGATGCCTGAACAGACAGACAGACAAACATTTTTTTAATCACATTTTTGGGGTCGATGTCGGTCTAGGGGGTGTTACCCCTGCCATTTATTTTTTTGAAATTTTCAATGTACAGATTTTTCACTTCTACAGATTTATTATAAGTATAGATTCTACTGGCCGGTTAAGCATACGCGACCCCCACAAGATGAATTGCTGAAGGCCACTTGAACGAAAAACAGGCTCTAAACTCGTTGCACAAGAGGTTGCGGATGAAAATATGCAGTTGGAACCAAGATGAATCAAAGAAGTCAAGAAGACTGAATTGTTTTATTTTGCTACGAATTGTGGGCATACCTTTCTTCGCAGTCGGTACACTCTTGCTAGTGGTCACGAGGTGTATCGTCACTGTGAATCACAAAGAGTGATGATCCTGAGGCGCCATTCATCGCGGACTGCAGCTTTCCGGGTACGCTCGTAAACCGAGCACTTAGTTGCGGCCTTGATCTAGCCTGTCCATCTCATTGGAGGCTTGGTAAACCTCAAGTTTGCCCAGCATTACGCATATTAACGCCCTAAGGTGAATATATATGATTGAACAACCTCGCAATTCCCTATGTGTGTGATCCCTGATAAGTTGTTATTAGCGCAGCAGTAGATCTTCCATAGGACGAGTACTAGTTGCGAATAGTCGTATAATTCGCATAACGTAAGTTGGAGATCCTTTTATCGCCAATTACGCCCCCATCCGTCCAATCTTCCAAGGCAATTCTCATTATCATCTGTGTATAGATGTTGAATAGTAGAGGTGAAACTATGCAAACTTGGCGAACTCTTGCAAATGGATCCAAAAGCATTTCATCTATTCTGACTGATACTGATCCACTCACACAAATACGCTTGAATAAGTGGACAATATGCATCGGCGTGCTCACGTCCAGCAAGAATTTCCATAAGACTGGCCACTTCACCAAGTCGAACGCTTTTGAGAAGTCAACAAAGCAAATGTACGTAGGCTCGTTGAACTCTTGCGCTTTCTCGATGATCTGGCGCATAGTAAAAATTTGCTCGAGGGTGCCTTTTCCTTTTACATAACCTGCCTGCTCAGGGGCAATTTCTTTCGAGAGGAAGGTCTTAGGCACTCATTTAAAATGCCTATTTTACTTGCGTAACATATTAAAGCAATGAGTCTATAATTACTGTATACTTTTGTGGAACCTTTTTTATGGAGGGGAATGAAAATTGTATGGAGCCATTCTTTTGGCCATGTACCGGTCTGCCAGATTTTGTTGCATATAGTGTGAAATATCTGCACACCGTAATCTCCCGCGGCGATAATACTTCTATCGGGATGACGTCTCTGGCGCGTTTCGGAGATTAACGTGGTAAACATGTTTATTATATCTAAACAACAAGTCTAAGTTATAAGCTCAAAATAATAAGAAAATAATATTTTTATGTATACATAGCCCCTTGAGAAGTCATTTTTACAAATAGTGAAAATACCAAAAATGTCGATTACTGCATTTACAATTAGCAGGGCAGATCTATACCGGTAGCTTTGCCAGTTTTCAGTTGTTTGACAGCAAATCATTCCTTGGTTCTGTTGATGGAAATTCAAGTGAGTTTGGATCTTGAAACAAAGCCATACAGTAAACCCTCCATGTTTCAGATATCTATTTCCGTAACTAACTCACCATTAAGTTTCTCTATAGCCCAGGTTTCAATGAACGAGTCCTTGTTAGTGACCAGATTTTCTGATGTAGGTATCTGGTTTCGTATTTGTCTGCATAGACTCCAATTTCTCCATAGATGTTTCGCAGATTATTGCTTAGATCTTGCCTGCATCCAGCCTGGATTTTAGCAGAGAGATTGTTTGATTTTTTTATGTTAGCACCTATCGCTTTGAGTCTTCGTCTCTCCACAACCAGCCTCAAAATATCATCAGTATCATGTTAAAGATGTATTACATTCTTTAATTCGTTTTTTAAAAGGTTTTTTGAACTGAACACAGTTGATCTGAACTGTGTCCAACCGACCTATCAATCCATTGATCCCAATTTTTGTCAAGCACCACTATAAACTTAGTACTACCCTTCAACCTCAATCCTTCATTATTTGTTTTTCTAGCAGCTTTAAATTTAAACTACATCCTTGAGATCAACAGCTGGTGATCTGGGCCTCAAGTCTGCTATTACAATAGTGTCAGAATGGTCCATCATTGATTTTATAATTGTCGATTTTGACAAGTTTGGTAATCTACTAATATAATGGCGTCATTATGATTTTTCAATGGTCAACCACTAACACTCCATTGAAAGAAGTGGCATAGAACAGTAATCTCGTACATATTGACAAATGAATACCTGACGTATGCGGAAAACTGCTAAAATGTTGACAGTTCCTTTGATCAGTGACCTACCATTAGAACCTCATTGTGCAGTCATTGCTTTCAATAAGCTCGATATTGTCATTCTACCACAACTTTAGTACGAGCCCATTGGCCGATCAGTGATCGATCATTATGAATCAGTAGATTACTTAGAACTTTTAGCAAAATGACAATGGGGTCGTGTTGGAATGACGAATTTATAAAAATAGCAGACTTGGGCCCCTGATCCCCAGTCAGCCACCACCTTACTCTGATAAGGATGTTATCTATTTGATTGAGTACACACACAAAGTGTGCAAAAACCAGATAAGAGCGCACAATCATAATAAGATAAAATTTTAGGAATTGACTGACCACGGCTGGTCATGTTAATTGTGTAGATACATAAGGGCGCCACCGAGGCTTAAGAGCATCCAACCCAAAATAAAAATTTTCATTATTTTTCATACAACCGCTCTTTCGTGAATATGAGATCATTACAAATTATTGTCTAGATATTTTAGAAACTAAAAGATATTTTGTGGACATTATCTAGGTTTCTATTGAAATCAAATCATACATTTGTCTAAAACTAATCCAGTAAAGACCTCTTAATCTGTTTTTTTGCGTTTAACTTTAGCCCTTCATAATGTACTCGTAAATTAAAAATTGCCAATGAAGCATTCAGTTGTTATTTCTATTTTTCAGGGTCAGAACGGGACCTCTTAAGGCATCGTTTACACCAAACATTGTCCGTTCACTGTATGTTCACTGTCAGCCCCAGTGTGAACGTGGACTCAGTCGGCAGTATACGTTCTCAACAAACCGACAATACGCTATAGCAAAGAATGCGTTACTTGTGTGAAAAAAAAGAGTTGGTTTGCTACGCGTAGTTCGATAATCCGCAACTGAGATTCAGCGACAACGCTCTACGTAATAGCGTGTAAGTAGTCAGTTTGGTGTGAAGAGAAGTTAATATATATAGAAAAGCGATAAACTGCGTAAAGCGTGCTCACAGTCAGCTGCTGACAATACGTTTGGTCTGACAATGGCTAACGGCCACGAACGCCCTACAAATGCCACTATATTATTGATTTGTCTTGAAGAGAGAGAAAATGTAATCCTCAAGCATGTTTATAGGGTTCAAATTAATAAGAAGCGTCTATATAAGCTAGCCATGTACAGTTAACATAAGGTCTGTGAAATCTGCGATGAGCAATCGTTTTTTTCAGCCTGCAACTTTCCAGCTTCTCGATGAAAGGCCTTCTTTTTGTAAGAGGGAGTGAGCCAAACACAAACACTTCGTCCTGTGAGGGTTAATGATTGTCCCATGCCATCGATTTTTTTTTCTAAGGAATACCAGTTTTCTCTTAAAATGTTGCCATTTTTAGTGTAATGAAGATGACTACACAATATGGAGAAAAATAGTCAGAGCCGTCACCACTCTGTATCTGGCCTAATGTAAGCTCTTTGGCTTTAAGTATCTCACTATCAATATACTATATCACTGCTATCAACCTCACTACCTAGACAAAAAAACTACGCAAGATCAGAATAAAAAATAGCCTTCAATGGCTGAGGAGCACCGCTATAATTACAATGAAATATTTGTCGGACAAAATTTGATTTGTGGCGAAAACATGCACATCATGTCTTTTTACATATTATTGCCATCATCTCAGTAGTTATCTCGTTTCTAACCATATCATCTTTCATATAAATCATTGTTTCAGTGATTTTCCTCGATCCCATCTTCATTCATAGTCAAAACTTTCCTCATCACATGCTCCTCATTCCACAGTTTCATGCTTTTACATGCTCATACCATGACAAATGATTTTTTTACGGTCACCGTTATAATGAAATGAGTCTTACTTCGTTTTCTTTATCTCCAAATCCCGAAGCCAAACATTTTCCTTGATAATCTATATATTTGCTTGCTATTGGAATAGGACCAACATGATCATTAAAATCAAATCGTTTTTTTATAATCTGAGAAGAAAAGGGAACAAAATGTTATAATCATTTTGGGTATTACTGATGCATAGCTTATGATCAATGTGTGGAGATAGTATTGCCCTTCTAGAAACTATATTACTATCTAAGAAATCTAAATTTTATGCAGTAAAACATGAAATAAAAATCAATCAATGCTAAGTTCAATCAGGTAAAAGTATATGTGATATATAGAGTGACTGGTAATTAGTGACCGATACTTAAACACGTGATTGTAATCAGGATTACAAACAATTTTTCCAAGAAATTTTTATATACTCAATAGTTTTATCACAATAACCAAACAGCTGTTTGAATTTAAGACTGTTTGTAATACGCGCGCGCCTGCGACCGGCGACCGCTCAGCTGTTAGCCGCGTGACGCCGTCGTACCTAGAATAGTGATAGAACACCCGCGCAGCTTGCAAACCCATAGGTGTACGTAATCAGTGTATGTACCTACATGTTTCAGTATTTAAACAACTGTTTTGTTATTGTGATAAAACTAATGAGAATATAAAAAAGTTTCTTTAGGAAAGTTGTTTGTAATCATGAGTACAATCAAGTGTTTAAGTGTCGGTCACTAATTACCAGTCACCCTATATATGTCCTACCTAAGATATGAGGTCCTAAAGTGTCGTGATACCGAAATATTTGGGAAAAAAGTCGTTATTCAAAAACCCAAAAGAATTCATAATATAGGCAACGTGGCGCTTTAGGAAACTATATCTGCCTTGTCTTTTCTATTTGTTCAAACTCTTTACATTTTACTGAGCAGCGTCGTCTCGATAAAACTGGTAAATGGGTAATGGACATTAAAACCCAAAAAAAAAAAATGATTAGCGATAAAGAAATTTAATATTTTTCGCTAATGTGGCCTCATTAGCAAAAACTTATTAGACAAAACAAAAAATATTAGATTTCTTTAGTTCTTCAGACCATTGAGACCTTGTCAATACAGTGAGCACTTGCATCTACCTCATAATAAAAAAAAACAACTAAATATTAGAGTAATCATTGAAGGTCCCTCAATGATTAAGGCTGATTTAATTGTTGTTAGGATCACTTGATGGACGAGATCAACTCTACCAGTTTTTTTTTTTTAATTTTTATTGAAAGGTTCCATAGTCAGACTGCATTAAAAAGTTTATATTTCACAGGATTCCTCAATAAAATTATGAAAAAACTCTTAGGAACAACAAAAATGTTTGAATTATGGGATCTAATACAACATAATACAACAAAGACCACAACATTGTTTGATGGTTTATGGAATACTTTACTTTGCCTATTGATATAGAGCTACTAATCTCTGAGTAAAAGACAGTGAAATATCTATCATCATAATCTAGATGTAGTACTTGATGCTGTCTATGAGAAATTAACTATACATAATATGTATACTTACAGCAACAGCTATATCGTCTCTGGGGAATTTGTATGATTTTGGGTAATGCACTTTTTGCAATCTCCTCCACTGTCCATCCAATTTATATGCTTCAATGTTGTATTTACTACCAGCAACCACGTGCACTTGTTTGAGTAAGGTTCTACTGGCTTTTCTATTTTAAAAATATCAACAGGAATGTAAAGGATTTAGATTATTTATGTCACCAAAGCAGCATTAGTTAAATAGTGATTGTAGATTAGTTAATATACATGTGGACAATAAAGGTGTCTGCGAAGGTAGCTCGGACTATATTGAGCTTTGTCAAAGCTTACACATACAGCAATAATGTGTACATACATTAAAACCCAAAAAAAAAAATGTGTACAATAATGTGTACATACATTATTGCTGTATACGTGTGCACACAATTGCAGTGGTGAGTCTCTTTTTTGAGTGACTTGAGAGACGCCACGGAGTCCTCATCTTCCGCACGACCCAAGTCCTCACTGGACATGGCAAGTTTGGGGGGGTTCCTTTTTCGTATTCATACGAAAAAAACACCCGCATGTTACCATTGTGTGGACCGCCCTGAGGATTCGGTGGAGTATATGGTGAAAGTGTGTCCCACTTGGACCCTGGGTCCTGGTTTAGGCCATGAGCTTGAGAAGACTGGATGCGGTCGCCTCTTTCTGCAAAGCAGAGGAAACGGATATCCACGCACTCCTGCTACCGCGACAACAGACGCTGTGGGCGTCAAAAATCGCAGGGCGATCCCCAGTTACTGAAGGCGCGGGCTTGCAGACGGTGAGCAATGGGTAGCTCGCAGTCTGGTCGTCCGGTAGGGACAGAGCCCAAGTCGTTGACGGCACGTAGTGTTCTGCGTACGAGTGCTTCAAAGAGATCAGCAAAATCGGTGGGGGACTAGCAAGGCCTATGCCCGTTAGGGTCACGTACAATTTCTGAACGGGAGACCGTAGTCCTAGAACATAAAGGGCAATTGAAGGGCTTACGTGAGTTTTAGTCAGTAATTGTCTGACAAGCCCTCTCGCTGTATCCTAAAGTGAGAGAAGTCATTGGATGATTTCCTACCTCAAAGGATGTACCTATGATAGAAAAATGCTTGTAGTTTTTATAATTTGTACAAGTTTACAAATAAAGATGGTGGTTAAATAAATATGAATAGCCAAGAAGCAGATAATTATGAGCAGTGTTGAATTTGTGTTATTATTGCAGAACTGATTCGGTTTTTTTCTACTTTTAATGATTAATCAACAAATCAGCTATTATTGCGGATTTCGTGATTATTCATTAAATGTTCGCAAAAAGGAGGCACAAGAAAAACTTATTATAGCATTCCTACCCAGGATATAAAATCTTGTTGCAGTCACTAACTACTTTTTCATCAAAGCAATGGGCAGCAGAAAGCAGCTTTCTTGGAGCTAGGATAGCCGCACCACAAATAGACATATATAATGCTCTCGAACGACTTATGATTACCTTCAAAGATGCCTGTAAAATATTAAAATTAAGTCAAATTATCATGGTACCTATCTTGAACCTATATATCTCGTAAATCAAAACCTGTAATTGTAGCGTGAAGAGTATCACGCTTACCTCTCTAGCACATGGTATTTTTATTATGGACAGGTTCGCGTTTGACCACTATCTCATCTGATGGTAAGCGATGATGTGGCCGATGGTGTTGCATGCTTGCCTAAAAGTAACCTATGTATGGGAATTTAACATCTTATTCCAATACGGGATAAGGCCTCACTGCAGTAATTGATGTATGTGCGCTAGGGAACAACGATGTAAAAAAAATTTTTGTCTATAATTGCATATTGTAAAAGTAAGGTTATATAGGATAAGACTTAATTTCTATATAGATTCAATTCTGAAGTCTATACAGATGTTGCAAAAATGTTCGTACCTGATAAGGAACATCCCCTAGTTTTGCTTCCCAGCCATTAACTATACGAGGATTCCACTCTTCATATTTCGCAAACATTGATAATGAATCAGGATCATTGTTAACTATTACTGGAGGAATGACATCGCCAAGCAGTGGGAAGATTTGCTACAATAATAAATTTATAGTTAGTGCCCCCGAACGAATAAATAATGTGATGCTTGTATTGTGAGAAATAATTACTTTTGATAATAAAATTATACATAACAAACATTTCAAAAACATTCAGGTACAAATTTTTTAAATTAAAGCAGAATGAAGTCACTCCGTAATTCCTGTAAAAATTTCTAAAATGGCATGACAGTTGAAACCTACATGATAAAAAGTAAATAATATTGGAGTAAGTTTGTATTAAATTTGACTATGGTTTTAGGTAAGTAACCTTTAGTAAGTAGAGTGCGGTTGCGTTAACATGGCGCGTGGCCAAAATCGGAACTGTTTGCCGCCATCTTGACGTTTATGTCATGTGTCACGAGAATGTGTTGTGTTCTGTGTTTTTAATCGTTTCCAAAGTAAATAATCGTCATCATTATACCGAAAGTGATTAAAAGTGCTGGCAGAGATATTATCTTGGAAATCAAACGTGCTTGTTAAGAGGAATGAGAAAATATAGGGCCTTCGGTACCATTTTCAAAAGTTAGACCCATTTGTCAAATAATTTTTCGGGTGACCATAATAATAAAATTCCCCTACAAATTCGTACCCCAGCAATGCCTGACAGGAAAACAGGATTTGTAAAAAATAGACTGCTACTATGTGCTTAAATCTTAATCAAGTGATTATCATGACGGTATGAATTCTGCAAACTTCATCCATGAAAGAAAAAGTAGTGCCAAATCTACAACCGTATTGTATTGTAGTAATGGATAATACATCATAACACTGCGCATAAATAAATAAGGCCCCTACATGGGCACTTCAAAAGCAGAGCTCCAAGAGTGGTTTACGAAAAATAATATTGCAGTCGATAAATGTTGGACAAAAGCGTAATTATACGAATTTATAAAAAGGCATAAAGGGGACCCACAGTATGAAATAAAACAACTGTTAAATAAACATGGGCACGAGGTTTTGCGTTTACCGCCGTATCATTGCAATTTAAATCCCATAGAAAAGATTTGGGCAATTGTAAAGAGGCGTATTGCCGAAAACAATCTTGATCAAGTTCTTAGCGAAATAGCCTCAATTACTGAAGCAGCATTCAAAACTGTATCCAAACTGTATAATTTTGAATCCGATAGATTATTACATCTCGAAAGTGACAAATTTATAATCAATCTATCTGGTGACACGTCATCCGACTCTTCTGATACAGTCTCGAGCATGAATTCTGATGAAGATGTTCAAATGGAAGGGATCGACCGACTGCAGGACCATTGTTATACCAAATATAGGGTGACTGGCAATTAGTGTACGATACTTAAACACGTGATTGTGCTCATGATAACAAACAATTTTTATTATGAGAGCAAAGCCGAAATCGCGAAAAAAATATCAGCTGTTCAGTACATTAGGCAAACATAAATGTATTGAATAGCTGATTTTTTTTTCGCGATTTCAGGTTTGTTCCCATAGTAAAAGTTGTTGGTTATCATGAGCATAATCACGTGTTTAAGTATCGTACACTAATTACCAGTCACCCTATATAAAAGTACAACGAGATATTCATTAAATGAAAGTTCTCAAGTTTAATTTTTTCAATAATTACGCAAATGAAAATAACCTATAGTCGATTTGTTTATGGTTTAGGGGTTTAGGTACTAGCTGAAAATCTTAACAAGTTTCTGTACTCAAAAATACTTTTTTTAGATAAATTACTAAAAAAATAATTATAGCTACATTGTTTACTAATTTATAATTTTAGAAAATCTGAACATATTATGTTATGAAACGTATTTCGCATTTTTAAATACATATTTCTTATACAAGACATATTAAAATTGTTTACTTTCTTTTTAGTTGGTACTTTAAATGTAGTAGACCTAATAAATTCTTTAAATTACACTGTTATGAAAGAGCGTTTTCAATTAAATTATCATCAAGGAAAATAGATTTGTTAGGCTAGCTGATTCATAAGTCAAAAATACTGTTCTCACTTGGCTCTCTTGCCCACTCTGAAATTTATTCCCATGATATTTGTACTACTCTTCCTCTAACTTTGTTTAAATCTTGGTGCAAGGCATGGCAAATCTCTAAGTACATAAAAGGTAAATTTTATGGAGATATTCAACCTGAGATTCCCCACAAGCCTTGGTTTTTCAAATATCATTTAGAAAAAAAAACACTACCTGTACTATCTGTCGTTTACGATTAAATCATTGTTGTACCCCTCATTCCTTGGCCAAACTTAGGATTAAGGATAACTCTCTTTGTGAATGTGGTTTGGATGAAGGAAACGTGAACCATTTATTTTTTCTGTCCTAAATTGCGCTTCTTTTTTCATGAAATTATTCCTCCCCATATTCCTCGACCAACCTAGGTCAAATGTCTTCTTTCTTTTGTGTTTACTCGTTTTATTTTTAAACTATGCAAATTCATTGAAAATAATAAAATTAAGTTGTAACTATTCTAACTACATACTTTTTTTTTTCTCTGTTTCACTTGTACGAGTTTCTGTCTTGTACTTACATAGTCATCGTCTGTGGTCTGGTCATAATGTCGGTCTGCGTAAACAAATTCTTTTATTTTGATGTTTAATGCTTAAAGATATATATTTATTTAAGTATCAATTATGGAGGGATTAAAAAAATATTTTGGATGGATATAATTTATGAATCGGCCCCATAGAAATATTGTCATGATCTGATTTTGCATATTGCGTTTCTTTTTACATTTACTCGTACGTTTCTTACATTTTTTGTAAAAGTTTTTCTTTAGTCGTTTGACCAATTAGGTATACATGGTTGATACTTACGTGGTAGTATATAGCGCAGCGTAAACAGACTTGCTCAGCGCGAGCTCTTGAGCGACACTAAATGCAGGCTAACGTGTAAATACGTCGCAAACGCTTGCCGCAAGCTGCCCTTGATCTGTGTTCAAAAACTGACCAGCTCACGTAAGCCAAATTAATCCATGCCAAACACCCCGTTTATACGGTTGTGTTGCTTGTGCACGCTTGCTGATGCCTGCTAAGTGTGTAAACGTAGCATTAAAATGGTGGATTGGAATCTATATAATAGTACCATAGATTGCACTAGCGTTTTGCAAGCGATATCTTTGGGTACCCAGTACGTTTTCATAAAGATTTTCAAGGATTTAATATATCCTACGGATAAACTGAAATGATCACGAAGCAATATATAAACTTTAAAGTGTACTTTATTCACATTGACATTAAGAGCATTACTCCAGAGCGGCGCGCTTCGATTTTAGGTAAATTTACTCACACTGCTTTACAGTTAGCGTGCACACAGCTGTCTGTATGGGAGTGCATTATAACCGCGTGTCGTACACCGCATTGATAATTTTGATACTTTGCCAATGTTTTTAGTAAGTATAAAATGTTTACGTTTTTCGCAAGTAGGGACTTACTTTTTTTAGTTTATTAAATTTAAATTACTATTAGGTTTAAGTAAATAAAACAAATACTATCGTGTAAAATAAAATTTTATTATTTGTTGTCTCTAAGTTTCATAGACATAGCTTTTCGGGGATCAACATCACGGGTAAAAGACATTTGTTGTAAAAACTGACTAGCCGATGTTCCATATTTTTGCTCCAAAATGTATCGTCCCTAATTACTTTTTCAGTTTTCTTTTTAAGATTTTTGTCTGTCCACTCAGCAAACAGACAGTATTTTTTGTTAGTTATGTGCAGATCCCTCTGTATTTGATAAAACCATGACGTTTTTTTTTTACTCATAGCAACATCTGGCTCTAATCAGGATTCTGAACTACGACACTTAATTTCGACGATGCCATCAGATTCGATAAGACCATCTGGCTAAGCTTCTACTACTAAATTCTTTAATTACGTCATATTAATAGAATTTAAAAAATAATAAAAATGATAAATGATATTTATTTTGTAAATAGGTTTAAAAAACACTTTAATAAGTAATTTTTTTTTCTTCATTTTTAAACTAGATGGGGCCGGTGTTTCCTAGCTGACTACCCTGAGAAGAAACACTGAAACAAACTCCCCTGAGTTTGTGTGTGGTGTTTCTTCTCTTCAACTCAGGGCTCAAAGTCTCTTTTAAAGTACATACAGTAAATATGTAATGTTTACATCACATGAGAACCATGCAAATTTGTCTGAAATGGTCTTTTGAAGAAAGAACCATATAAATTTGAGTGGACCTGTCCAGTCAGTGCAAGAATTTGTCAGTATTCGCAAAGCTCAACTCAAGACTACTAAGGAGCTCAACGACTTGACGAACAATACCAAAGATAGGATATTTGGGTAGGCCGCAGAAAATACTCAAATTGCCAGACATACGTTAAAGTTACTGAAAAGGAAAAAAAAAGCAATCAACATAGTCATCACGTTCACAAAAATGAAAGATGTAAAAAATTTATTGAGAAAAAAAAGTCAAATTGCAAAAAAATAATCTACAATATCAAATTGTAATAAATAATAATAATAATAATGCGAAAACCCTGCACAACCGCGAGGTGTGCAGCCTCAGAGAATACTTTCACAAAACCGATGTGGGTATGCACCGAGATGAGGTCGCAGTGGACAAAGGACTCACCCCGTTGTCCATGGCTAAAGAGAACTGGCGCAAACCTGTGGTACTTACAACTGATGACCGCAAGGAAGTATGGAAAAGTAAGGAGCTCCACGGGCGCTTTTATCGGGCTCTTCACGAGTCTGATATAGATTTTGCAGCGTCCGTAGCCTGGCTACGTTTCAGCAACCTTTTCGGGAAAACTGAAGGTTTTATCTGTTCAATTATGGACGAAGTCATCTTGAAGAATAACTACCGGAGAAATATAATGAAGGACGGGACGGTTGACGTGTGTCGGGCATGCCATCGTCCGGGTAAGTCTATCAGACATATTATCTCTGGTTGTTCTCGTCTAGCTAACGGCGAGTACTTGCACAGGCATAACCAAGTAGCCAGGATTATTCACCAGCAACTTGCTTTGAAATACAACCTAGTGTATTCAGAGGTGCCGTATTACAGGTATGTGCCCGACCCAGTTCTCAAAAATGACCATGTCACGTTTTACTGGGATCGGTCTATCGACCGGACCGGACTATTGTAGCCAATAAGCCGGATATAGTAGTGATAGACCGATTAGCGCGCCGCGTAATGATAGGCGATATCACCATCCCACATGACGAGAATCTCGTGAAAGCTGAGAAAGAGAAACAAATTAACTATCTCGACTTAGCACACGAGGTTGTTGACATGTGGAATGTAGACTCGGCTGTCATTGTGCCGATTGTCGTGACCGCCAACGGCCTTATAGCCAAAAGCTTCGACGACCATCTGTCGAAGCTGTCATTGCACGGTTGGATCAAGGGCCTGATACGGAAGGCAGTACTCCTTGATACGGCTCGCATCGTGAGGAGGTTCCTGTCTCTGGAGCCCTAACAACCGGTAACTTGGACCCTGTCTCGATACCGGCGGACTACTATTTTTTATATTTTTCAATGTTTTATTTTTTCTATATGATTTTGTTAAAAAAGGAATATTTAAAAATTTAATTAATATGTATAATGAATGAATAAAGAAAATAATAATAAAAAGCACAATTGAAAATAATGTTTGTTTGAAATAGCTAAAACGTACTCGTGCAATTGAGCAAGTCAAATGATGGCAATTCACCCGGTTTAAGTAAAGTTTTAAAATGAGCCTTCAGGGCCAAATCCGAAATGCACGAGTCATGCTCGTGAACGGGTGCCGTCAGTTGAGACTGGTCACCTCTTAGCTGCCATTGGCTTAATTTAATTTAGTTTTTTTTAATTATTATTATTTACATTGTGCTCACATATTAGAAGCAATAAGAAATATGTAACTCATAATATGATTTAAAAAAATGTCCATGGAGTTTCTTGCACGTTCTTCCCCATAGAGATCTACGCTTTGGAACGTGCAATTTAGCTTCACTTGTTTTTTTTTGTCTGACCGACATTTTGACAATTCAAAAGTGCATGTAATTGGTCTATTTGAAATATAACGTTTCTGATTTCAGAAATTATGAGGAATAGCGAAAAATGCTCTAAGAAGTCTCGAATACCCTGGACGCCCATTTGAAAATATTATTGTTTGTATAGAAATAAATCTTATGATTCAAGATTCAAAGCATTTATTTCAAATAAATCATTTACAAGCACTTTTGAACTGTCATAAAGTCAGTCAGTTAGAAAAATGATGCTAATTGTACATTCCAAAGAGTAGATCTCTGTGGAGAAGAATGTGCAAGAAACTCCATGGAAACCTCCTTTTCAATCATGTTATGTTGTTAATATTACAAATATCTCAGTTACATGTTTCTTGTCGCTACTATTATTTGAGAACAATGACAATAAAAAAAATCAAATTCTAAGTATATCTCCAAGGTGGACCGATGACCTGATAAGGATTGCGGGAATCACAGGCCCGTTCATTGTGATGACACTTAGGGGAGTTCTATGTTCAAAAGTGGACGTCTTTCGGCTGAAATGATGATTACGATGATGAAGGTTTTATCAACAACAATTTCACACGTTATTCAGGGCCGTTCATTGTGGTGTCACTTAGGGGAGGTCTATGTTCAACAGTAGACGTCTTTCGGCTGAAATGATGACGATGATGATGAAGGTTTTATCAACAACAATTTCACATGTTATTTTATTGTCATGAAAATTTGCTGTTTCTGATTTTTTCTTGAATTTTGCTAAGGTTCTCCTTTTTTTCAGTCTAAAAATAAAATTTAGGTATAATTTATAGTGATACCAAAGTAAGCAACATGATCGACGATCAATAAAAATTTCAGCTTGAGATATAAATAATGAGGATTATGTCTTATTTATTTTTGTTCATGATACATGTTTCATTGACAAGCAAAAGGGGAGAAATGTACCGAGCAAGACAACGACAAAGAGGTGTTGTGTTTCTTTCTTACCTCTATTTTAACTAGGGTAACCATAAATTTACTAAATTAATTGTCATTATTTATGTTACTGCAACATTTTATATTAATTGATGCTATAGATTTTTATATGTATATCGACGGCAAAGTACCAATAATTCCTAACTCTCTGTGAAACCTGAAAAAATAGTTTAATTTATTGAGAAGTCAAAAATTTGTATTTAATTAACTTATATTAATAAAAACGTCTGGTTTAATTATTATACTGCTTTAATATATTTTATTATAGTGTTTCTATAACCACTTGTGTTTTATGACTAAAACAGAAGTTATTAGTATCCTATGTTTAGGAGGTAATCGTGAAATAGACACGTTGGTTTAGTTAGGAGCTATTTCCACATTTTAATTTAATGCAGTTGTAACAAAAAATTCACTTCTGAGATGTTACTAAAACATACGGAAACAAACATAATTAAATTCATAGCGGCAAATTATGACTTTCTCGAAAAAATACTTTTAGGAGGTATTGGTTAAATACGGTCCACCGGGTAGCGTGAAAGTGAAGCACAGAAGGAACAGGAGTGGGATTTTTAGTCAGTAAAAGACTAACCGCTCCGCCCAAGACCGGGATTTGTCATTAGATGATTTACTCACCTAAAAAAAAGGTCGATATCAGAAATGGTCGTATCGTGAGTACTACTTAGCAGTCTGAATTGATGAATGTTTGAATTTATGTTAGACAGAAAAGCAAAAAGAGTGTATCGGTCAGTTCGGTGAATTTTCTCTAACAAAGATAATTTGTGTTTTTAGTGCAAATATAAAACTAAAATAAAAACTTTTTTTCACACATAGCACATGGTTATTATTCCATACGGCAGAAGTGTGCCCTGCCTGGGCAGAGCGCGGCCGTCCCCTCGTGGGGGCGCTCGGCGGCAGTGATCTCTCGCGCCGGGCCTTGGTAGTACAAGCCATGGTGCGGAGCGAGTAGGAGTGGTAGGCGTTCGCCTCCTTCTGCGAAGCAGTAATGCTAGCAAAGGAGGCGGCCGCACGCGCGAGGCAATGGCCCTCATGCCCCAGCTGCCGGGATTCCGATCCCGATTTCCAGCTACCGTAGGCGCGGCATTGCAGACGGCGAGCATTGGGTAGCTCGTTGTCCGACCGTCCGAAAACTGTGCGGACCAAGGGCAAGTCGTCGACGGCGCGTAGTGTTCCACCCGTGCCTCAAGGAGATTTCAGCAACGATTTCAGCAACCGTAGGGGCCCTAGAACGATGGCAAAGAAGGATCAGGAGACGGTTTTAGACAGTAAAAGTCTGACACGCCCGCCTGCCCCGTTCAAGAGCATAAAAAAAGCACAATATTAATAAGGGTGTGTGACTGTGATAAGCAAGCAATCAGTGGAAAGGCGTACGAAGAGGCTAATTTCGGATCCAGATTTGGTTAAGTCCAACCTACAATGCCTCGAACACAGGCACAGAAGGGCACAAGGTAGCTAGCCTATCGGTATTTTACAGGTTGCATTGGAGAGTGTGCATGAATTGGTTCTGTGTGAGAGTGTAGTATTTTCTCAGGTTAGCAGATTGAGTGTTCCAGTTAAATAACCACTATTTTTTCCATCAATTTCACAATTATTTCATCTTCACCATGAAGTTATCACAATTGTTTCCTAAATCCTTCCTTGATTTCGTATACATATAGTGAACTTTTAAAAAAGAACTCTCAGAAAGAGTCAGAACCTCACAGTTCTTGTACAGTTAAGCGGGAGGAAAAAAATACGTTTAAATGTACTGTACTAACCTTGAGCACTGCATGCTGGGCGACCTCAAGGCACTTTAATGTTGTTTCAGAGGAGCCACCTCAAGGAGAGATATAGTATATCAAAAGCGACTGACAGACGGCGTAATATATTTGCTTCAGCAGTTGTGGATCAGCGACATATCGTAAATTTTTAAATACAAAAATTAGTTAACGAATTCTTCCACATAAAACTTTTATGTGTTCTTTGAAATTAAGGCAACAGTCAATTGTTACACCTATATATTTAATCACCTGCACACTTGGGATGAACATTTGAACAACTCCGCAACCACTCTCTGTGTCAAAGCCAAGCTTAGCAGCATTTAAGGGAAGAGGCCCAGGTATCGGCAGCGAAACAGAGGGCAGTGTCATCTGTGACGGAGATTATTTCGCCTTGGGATAGTTTAAGATTTGTGAGATGGTTGATGTATACCAGAAATAAGGTGGGCCCTAAGATGCTGCCTTGTGGTAGTCCATGTGTAACTGGGAGGTCGTTACTCTTATGACCATCAAAACGAACACATTGAGATCGCCCAGTTAGATAGCTTCTGAAAAGTTTGTGCTGCACACCTCTAATTCCCAATTTTTCAAATTTGATCATAAGCCTTCGACCTGGCGAAGGCTTTTGATACGATTTCTGTTTCCAAGATAATGAGACATTTTTTTTTCTTTCATCTAGGTTTGAGCTTATGTAAATTGACAGCTTGCTCAGATGAATTACCCTTTCGAAAACCGTAATGATTAGAAGACAACAAATATTTTTTTTCTAAATAGTCTAATAATATTTCGTTAATCACTCTTTCAGGTATCTTCGATAAAGCCGGCAAAATAGATATCGGTCTTTAATTATAATTAATGATACGATTTCTGTCACCATTACCGTTATGAACGGGGCAAATCTCGGCCTTTTTCAGAGAATCGGGGAACACACCCGTGTGAAGGCAACTATTAAATATTTTAGTAATAGGTGGTACAATAATGTTTTTATATGTTTTTAAAAAAGCAGAGCTAATATTGCCACAACCATTGGCACAGTTTGACTTTAAACCAACCTTTCAACCTCAGCTTCAGTAGTATCTATTAAATCGAATCAATTGACTGTATGTAGATGTCAGTACTAGTAATTTGAGAGTTGCTGTGTAACGTTTGCATGTTTTTTTTCGTAAATTTTGTTTGCCAGAGATTTTCCAACGTTAACAAAAAAAATATTAACCAGCTGGTAATCATCTAATAACTTCTCCCGTTGGGGCGGACAGGGAGAGCGTGTCAAACTTTTACTGAGTAAAACTACACCTAGGCTCCTCTAGTTGCTGGGCCATGCATCTCTTTGAGGATCGCGTAGTACAAACCGCGCTTTTGACGATTTGGGCTCGGTCTGGACAATAGCCGGATGGCCGGACTGCGAGCTATACATTGCACGTCGTCTGAAAGCCCGTGCTTACGTTGGTTGGTAGTCAGAGTTACGGCTGTATCCATCATTAGCATTACTGCTTCGCAGAAGAAGTCGACTACCACCCATTTCCCATCGGTCCGGACCATCGCCTGGACCAGGGCCCCACGAGGACACGGCGTGGCAGTGCTCCGACCGTGCTGGGCTAATCTTCATCGTAAGCTCCACAGTATCCTCCGGGCGGTCCGCACGTGAATCCGGTGCAGGAACCTCCCAAACTTACCATGTCGGTTGAGGACCTGCGTCATGCGGAAGTTGAGGACGCCGTGACACC
This sequence comes from Mythimna pallens, assembly GCA_961205895.1. Classification (NCBI taxonomy): domain Eukaryota; kingdom Metazoa; phylum Arthropoda; class Insecta; order Lepidoptera; family Noctuidae; genus Mythimna; species Mythimna pallens. The sequence goes on from OY540834.1 coordinate 16,466,472, forward strand.
TTCCCAGCCCCTCCTCAAAGATGGTACTGACCACCACGATTATGGCGTGCCCAACTGACGGATAGTTGATGTTACACTAACTTAGGCTACCTTCCATTTTCCCGCGGGAACGGGACTTAGTTCTCAGGGGAGAATATATCTCTGAACTGGATAATATTTTTTTTACAAATTTGCCTCAAAAAGGGAAGTAACGCGAGTAATAATAGCTAGTAGATAATAAATAACATATGTTCATGATATACAATTTTGAAATCCTCATGATGAGCCCATTCATTTGATACCCATATTGCAGTAACCAAAAAAATCATTGGTTTTTGCTCTAAATTATGGCATCTCACAGTCGTCATGTTGTTTTTTTTTAACGTCACATATATATATATATATATATATATATATATATATATATATGTGATATATATGTGTGTGTGCCATAATTTAGGGCAAAGACCAATGATTTTTTTTGGTTACTGCAATATTGGTATCAAATGAATGGGCTCATCATCATATATATATATATATAATATCTTAGAAAACTTGGAGACGAATCTAACGATATCTAAGTTATGTAAATCCGTTCAGGGGTTTGGAAGATATGAGGTAATAAAGAAGATTACATACATACATACATACAAGATACGTGCGAAAAACATGACCCTTCTTGCAGTCGGGTAAAAAGTTAATAAACACAAAAAGTTTCACACTGACTTGGAATTGAACCAGGAACTCACTAATCGTGAGTAGCGCCTTACGGACCGAGACCAACTGTTCTCTATACTGTCTAGTTGAAATTAGCTAATGAGTGTTCAATGTTTATGCTTGCAATCAATTAGTGATTCACATTTGAGATTTTTTGAAGATCAATCACCACTATAAATATCAGGTTTAATGGCAACAATATTATTATTATTATCTCCTTTATTTAATTCCAATGCATTTTTAAATATTACTTAAACCACATTAAAAAAAAAACTTTAAAAATATAAAAAAATAACACTAGTCCGCCGGCGTCGGTACCAGGGTCCAAGATACCGGTGGTTAGGGCTCCAGAGACAGGAACCTTCTGAAAATGATAGGTAGCCGTATCTATATAGCTTCTGACGTTTTATAAGTGCCCATGTACTATGTGAAATAAAAATATTTTTGATTTTGATATCAAGGAGACTGCCTTCTAAAATTTAGGTGTCTTCAAGGCAAGAGTAAATAGGCTCTTAATAAACTAGTGCGCCTCACTATCAACAATTGAATCACTGCTTACCATTAGGTGCAATCGCAGTCAAGAACAAGTTTATATTAATGAAAAAAAAAAACGTGCCTGCCTACATATTTTTTTTTTCCACAAACTATCACACAACGCCGTCTAGTCCCAAGCTAAGCAGAGCTTGTGTTATGAGTACTAGACAACTGATAAACATACTTATATATTTCTAAATACATACACATTATAGATAAATAACACCCAGACACAGAACAAATGATCGTGCTCATCACATAAACATTTGTCCTGGGTGGGAATCAAACCCACGACTTCCGGTATAGCAGTCAGAAACACTAACCACTAGACCAACAGGCCAGTCAAAATATTTTATATTATGTTTTAATAGAAACCACGAAAAATTAATCAATAAATAGCGCAAAAGCTTTATATATTATAAAAATTGTTATAGCTGTACATGATTGCGTGTTATATTTATACATGGGTATAGAAACCGAGTTCACGCTCTTGATGAATGAGTGGTGATATGAGACCCTGGTAAACATCATGCATTTATCAGGTTTGGTTCCACTAGAAATTCCAACCAAAACTCCCTTGGCTCCCTCATTAGGATCGCCTGTCTGCGCACATACTAGAGGTCCACCGGAATCACCCTGCAAATAATACAGATCGTGAAAAGTCTGAAACACACATCAGAAAAGTTTGGTTGCATTTGTAAATATTGTAAATTTCTATGTTGACAAAACTATATATCTATCGTGGTCTGGTTTCCGCACTTAGTCCTTAGTGGACAATTGTGCGCGGGTCATGGCGACCGTCACTCCAACCAGACCACCTCACTGCAAAAGCTGATGAGTCCTTTCAGTTTGCTCAGGGCATCTGTGAATACAAATATACAACCTTATTTGTAATACATGCGAAACCTGAATAATGATCTTGAATAAATCAGTAACTGAGTCGATTCCAATAATTTTTACACCATGGAATATTTTTTTCTAAAAATATTTAATAAAGGTCACAAGTTGGACACCACCGATACTTAGTACATTACAGGTTACGGCAAATCATAGTGGACATTAGACACCAGTGCACAGCTGGGTACAGGAGCAACCCCCCAATAACCCCTCAATCGCCCGGATGACCGGATGGTTTGTGCGTACAACCAAGTGAGATCACATCATCGCTTACCATCAGGCGAGATAGTGGTCAAATGCAAGCCTATCAATAATAATAATAATAAAAAAAAACATAACAAGCTTATTACTTTGTAATTTTTCATGATACGGTTATGAAATTTTGTACATACGGTTCTGTATGAAAAATACTAGACACGTGTTTCGGGTTCCGCATATACTAAAACTAATGTTGTATAGAAATAATTATCATTTTGTGTTAAGAAGCAAGTGCAATAGTACACAGAGTAGCGAATCTGCTTCTATAACTTACGTCTCAACTACGTCAAAATGTATGATCCAGCAACCAACGCTACTTAAATCAGATCAGTTTTTAGGGTTTCGTATCTCAAAAGGAAAAAACGGAAACCTTATAGGATCCCTATGTTGACTGTTTGTCTGTCTGTCAAGACTCTTTTTCTCGGGATCTCGTGTAAGTATTATTTTTAGGTGGGAAATCATCCAGTGCCTTCTCTCGATCTTGAGCGGAGCGAGAGGGCGTGTCAGACTTTTACTGACTAACCCTACAAAAGACTATTTTTTTAAGGGATTATTTGGAACACAGTTTTAACTACTACAGTTGTTACCCAATAACTCCTATCTAAAATATGGCGTCGAAAAATTCCTCCGCATCGCTGTCGACTGGAAGTGTGCCCAAAAGACTGGCGACATTTCCACGTGCCTTATTTTAAATAGGAGTTATTGTGTATATACTCGTATTATGTAATTTAAATTAGTTAAGTGTTTTTATTGTTCTTGTTTAACAAAGTTAAGTTTTACGTAAGAAAATAAACGATTTTTGGGCTACAGTTGTTAATTTGGTTTATTGAAGGTGCAAAAAACCGCAAAGAAACCACTGAAATAAAAGATTGTGAAAAAATAAAAATTCTAACCTTTCCAATATTCGTTAAACCCACAGAGCTAAAAATAAATCTTGGATTATTCATCTTATTCCCACGGCACTTCTCTTCAGGTAATAGTTTTAAATGCGTCATTAAAAGAACTTCACTCCTATCCTATAATACAATATTAAATTTTATTTAACACGTTCGCTGAAAGAACGTCGTTAGGTGGGAGATTAAAATATTATACTCAATACTCAATTCTTTATTGCATTCCACAATGTAGACTTAGGTGGTAAATATTTCCCAAAAGAAACAATCATGGACCCTGTCGGGCAAAGCAAAAGAAGAATGTAATAAGCGGAGAAGTGGACTTATTTTCGGCATCTTATAATCTAACATATAAATACATTTTTATGAAATATTAATTAATAATAATTTGAAATAATAATAATGCCAATATTTAAAATGTAATTTGTATGATGTTATGATTGTATGTCAAAAGACGGGCCGCTCATTTTAAGAGTAGCAGTTTTGGCAGTGCGTTTTACGACTATAATTTTTCAAGTATTATGAAGAGCAGTATTCACTGTTATATTGTGAGCAATTTTATATTTCTTATTGTCGTACACGTAACACTAGTATTTCAAAGGTAGTTTCTCAGTCGCTCACACACACACGTAACCATACGTGCACGAGTACTACGTCGACCGGCCGACTGGCGTGAGCGCGCACCTTGTCTGCAAATATATGAATTTTAGTCTGTGCTTTACAAAATTTACCTATAGGTACGATAAAAATTATGGTAACCCTACAAATTTTTTTCCTATACAAAATTGAAATTCAATTTTTTCTTTAAGTAAAGCATTTAGAAGAACGAGCGATACATTTAAATTTAGTTTAAAATAGTAAAAAATCTTGATCTAAGTACTTTGCGATAATGTATTAAGTTTAGTCTAATCAATAAAGCCGAAAATCTTGGGCCCTCCATTGAAACGTTTCAATAAAATTCAACTCTCATTTACATTTAAACGATAACTTTTGGTATAGGTATCCGATTAAAATATATTAAAGTCGTATTCAGGTAAATTCACTTTTTGCAGATTCTTTATAAAAGACATTAATGAATTGAGGGCTCAAGGTAAAACCACCATAAATCTATAATGTGATATTCTACAAATTTGAGAATTATTTAAAATATTTAATAAGTAAATTTCTAAATAATAATTATTAACCCAGACATCGTACTTTCTGAGATTTAGACTATACCTCTTTCTGCAAGCATCTGGATTAAGGGCCCACGTTATTTAGTCATAACAGTTTTAATTTACGTTGTAGAAATTTATGAGTCATCACATTAAGTTTTACTAATTTTTAACTAAATTGTCTATAAATCTTGTTTCGTTTCATAAGGATTTAAAAAATGGGCTCTCAATCCAGATGCACACATTTTATGGTGCGTTCTGGTGACTCAGGACATATTGTTGGATAATTTGATAGCGTCACTTAACATAATGAGGGACATTTTGTTTCCTAGTGTCTGTGATGCTATTTTTTTTTATCATTTTTTTTTTCAAAAAAATTACAAAGTTACAAGCAGCTTTTGTACATATTTTCAAAAAGAAATAATAATAATATTTATTTATTTATTATGCCTATAATTATTTAGTATTTTATGTGAGACACAGATAAATTTTCTGTAAAAAAGAACATAAAATAATATAAAATAGCAGTCCACCGGTATCGGGAGCATTGGACCCTGCTACCGGTGTTTAGGGCTCCAGAGACAAGAACCTCCTCACGATTCAAGTTATATCGAGGAGTACTGCCTTTTGTATGATGTCCTTGACCCAATCGCGCAATAACAGCTCCGAAAAGTGGTTTTCGAAACTTTTGGCTATCAAGCCGTTGGCGGTAATGGCAATTGGCACAATGCCTATTTCAGATGTCGACTGAATCGTGTGATAAGTCGAGATATTTTGTTTCTCTTTCTCAGCTTTCACGAGATTCTTGATGATTCTTCAAAATAACTTTAATTTCGGAAATCGATTTTTCTATAATTGTCATCGATATAATAATATACACTACGCAATAGATTACGCGTGCCTAACACTCTTTTCAATCGAGTCAGGTGTAGTGTAATCCATACACCTTGAACATTACACTATGTTGAACGAAACGCGTAAGTGCCACGAAATTCATGGCACTTAAGACATTTTGGTCGCGAAAAAAGTATCCTCTAAAAGCTATCTTAGCGTTGTATGTTTTAATAGTTCTGCTAAAAGGTATAATGCCAATGTAGCGCTGCAGCGAACTTTTATTTTAACTTTTCAGTATTTTGACAAATCTTTTCCATGACTGTGCTTGTCTATCTCTAGAATATAAGTCGATAATTGTTTTGTCTCTTCGTTAATTAACACCGACTTTGGGTAAGGAAAACCCTTGGTGGAACACCTTAATACCTAGTAGAAACACGCTTTGCAAAGAATTTGATTGAGACAAAAACTCAAGACTCCCAGAAAACTGAGAGCCACAAAAAGGCATCTAATAGGTATATATAAAACAAAAAAACTTTTTACAAAAAAAAACTTATGTCACTACAAAAAAACAAAACACTAAATCGATCAAAATAACTTTAGTTTTGGAAGTCGGTGTTTTTGGTATTGTTTGCTTGTTATTTGTCGGTAGTCACATAATTTACCGTCACGGTTTATCTTGACATTTTTTTATCGTTTTAAGAGTGTTGTGTTCCTACCATCAAGACAATCAGCTGTCACCAAAAAAAATGTCGTAGACAACAGTTAATCGTGTCGTTCTATAAGTGAACACCTCCATTGAAATACACGGTGCCTTTGATATCGACGCACAAACGAATACCACAGAGCCAGTACATAATTCTGGACAGGACCAGTGCTGAAATTTTTCGTCGGATTTTCCTTATTAAAAAAAAAAGATCTTTCTTAAATTTAAATTGTGTAATGTCATTATTCTAACCAACCCTGATGATATTATTATTAAAAATATAATTAAAAAGTCATCTGGGTAGATAAAATCTTTATTCTAATCAATCCCGATGATATTTTTAATTTTAAAAGTAATTCATTAATTTTTTTCACTAAAAATGTTAGAATAACGATTTTCATCATCATCATCATCATCATTTCAGCCGAAAGATGTCCACTGTTGGACATAGGCCTCCCCAAAACGTCGCCACAACGACCGATCCTGTGCTTCTCGCATCCACCGCACTCCCGCGACCCTCACCAGGTTGTCGGTCCACCTTGTGGGAGGCCTTCCAACGCTGCGTCATCCGGTGCGCGGACGCCACTCTAGAACCTTTCGGCCCCATCGGCCATCCGTTCTACGAGCAATGTGCCCTGCCCACTGCCACTTTAGTTTGGAGATTCTTCGGGCTATGTCGGCGACCTTGGTTCTCCTGCGGATATCTTCATTCTTTATGCGATCACGCAAGGAAACTCCGAGCATAGCCCTTTCCATTAACATTAACGATTTTATACAGTTTTAATTAAAAAACGTTAAGATGCTTATCCTAAAAAAAAATCCAGTCCAGAATCATGTACTAGATCCATGGCACTCATTTGTGCGTCGATGTCAAAGACACCCTGTATTTAAAGCCACAATACTACGACTATAGATGTCATCACGACAAAGTGGGAACGCGGCCTTACTGTCACAGGTTTCACAATCAACAGTAGGTTTTTGAAATTATTATTTAAAACAAAAAAACGAAAAAATACAACAAAAATACTCAACTTTAAATATTTAAATCATAAATGAGGGGAATGTGTAATACTGAAATGAGTCGTACTTACTTTTACGTTTGGCCCAGTTCTTCCAAAGCCCGATGTCAAACATTTTCCCTCATATTCTATATGTACGCTTGAGATTGGAATAGGACCAACATAAGAGTCATAATTGAATTTTTGTTTTGGAACCTGAAAAGAAAATAATGAAGAAACAAAATGTAATCATTTTAGGTGCTTGTATTGTAATTTATACACGTCAAAGTGTGTGGAGAGAAATAGTAAGGACACTATTTTTTAAGAAACTATAATAACTAGGCACAAAATAATATTATTTATAAAATGAATCATGTAATGGAAAACTGGTCAATTGCGAGTCTGACCCGCGTAAAAATTATAACTACAACACTGTTTGATGGTTCATACAATACTTCGACTGTCTCTAGGTAAACTATCGGAATTGAAAAAGCTTACTTTACAGGAAAGCGATTTGAAGTTTATTTTATGTATAACTATATCTGTATGTAAATTTGGTTTCATATTTAAGTTGGCTTTAAGAATCATTAGTCAAAATATATTTTTATTAATTACTAGCGACCCGCCCCGGCTTTGCACTGGTGCAATGCTGATACTAAATATATTACAGAATGTCTTTATGTACAACGTTCACAGCTTTTGTCATTAGACAATACAAACATGTTTCCTTTAGATGTTACTCTTGAAAGAGTGACATATGAAAATAACTCAATGCTCAAATCTAAGCCTGCAACGTTGAAAGTTTGACCCTGCGATTTATTAATGGTCATTGCAAAAGTTATATTTACCGGAAATTGTAGGCGTATAAACTGGAACGGTAAATCCGATGGTATTAGAGGAATTCGGGGAATCAATAGGTACATTTTCTCCAGTACCACATTCGGTGAGTATTGTGCACTCTAATATGAAAGATTTTAGTAATTTTACCAGCAAACGCGTGTCATTGCAAAGTTTACGTGGATTCAGAGGACAACCTACTTTCAACACCATTTTATGAGGTGGAGTCCAGACGGATTCAACGGATTAAGAAATTCTATAGGAAAATGAACAGTTTCTTCCAAATCGAAAACAATATCATTATCATCGATCTTTGAAAGAATCAAGTTATGTTATCAATGCTGGATAGACATTGTTGACCAAGTCTTGTATGTGTTCTATAAAAACACAAAGGTGGTGTCACCGCAACCGCTATGTCCCTGCATTTTTTTTAAGTGGTGGTGTGACTGTTTACGTGAGGGTATACTTGATCGGTGCCTGTTATTTATAAATGATAAATTTTATAATGAAAACTGCATACAACATAAGTCGTATTATCTTTGGTTGTGTCTATTCCTCCCACGAAAAATCGTCTTATTTTCGGACATATAACAATATTATTGAGCCCGAGTTTTGGATCGCTCGTTGGCCGGTTTGAATAGCTGTCCATGCGTGATCGTGACGGTTGACATGAATATAGTATAGACCTTCTCCAGATATCCTCCAACGCCTCTCATATCGCATATCAGTGTTTGCTATCGGAGTATCACTGAACCAGCAAGGGGTAAAGCTTGCTTAGATCAAGTTTTCATCAAAATAAAAAGTGCAAACTCAACGCAAGGATTGGTTTGCAAATCTTCGATTGCAGACCATGACCTTGTAATCTTAGGTACAAATAAAGTAAACGTTAGCAATCCACTACGCAACAAGTTTAGGCAAAGAATAGACTACTCTAAGATTGCTGACGAGCTTGGCAGTGTCAACTGAGCTGAAGTAAAGTCTAAAATTGAAGTAGGTGAAGCGGTGTTAGTGTTCAATAAAATCTTTTCAAACATCATAGAAAAGCACTCACAAAAAGTTAAAATGAGTCACTCGAAGTTTAATTTGAAACCATGGGTAACCCCGGCCTGATTCGGTGCATGCGTCACCGGGATTCGTTGCATGCTTACGTGAAAATGCACCCTCTCAACTCCAACCTGGAGTTGAAACAAGTGTATGTACGTTACAGAAACATCTGTAACAACATCCATCATAAACGCAGGACAGAGTATGAATAAAAAAAATTTTTCCAAAAAAAAAAATTACAACCGACTTCAAAGTAAAAAAAAAAAACACTGAAACGTGCAAAAAACTTTAATTTCGAAAGTAGGTGTTTCTATAATAGTTCTGTCTCTTTGTTATTTAACACCGACTTCCGAAATTAAAGTTTTTTGCACTTTTCAGTTTTTTTTTCACTTTGAAGTCGGTTGTATTTTTTTTGTAATTTTTTAATTTATTTTATTCTTATTAGTTATGGTACCACCACTAGAAAGTACCCCTCAGCCAAATTTAAATACCTTATAGCCAGAGTGCATCTCATGACAATTCTAATAATCCCAAACACGGTTAGATTACATTAATTTATTACAGAGTTCCGGTGCTTAACTTCAGGCTTCATCATTAGATCAGTTCGATATATTCCCCCTCTACTTTTAGTCAGTCATCGACTACACGTATAAACAAAGCAATTTTAGTTTTTACGATGGTTCTGCTGTAATCCTATGAGGAGTTCTGTTCCATATCTTCGAAGTTCATGATCAGATCATAACAATATTTCTATGGGACCAACTCGGATGCATAACCTTTCAATATTTTTTTTTTTTTTTTAAATCGGTCCACAATTGATCGAGAAATCGGTGAAAATACATAAAAAAAAACAACATAAAATCAACCGAACATATAACCTCTTCCTTTTTGAAGTCGGTTTAAAAGAGTACCATCATCATCTTCCTGCCCTTGTCCCGTGTTATTTGGGGTCGGCGCAACATGTTTTTTTGGAAAATAACTTTAATTTCGGAAGTCGGTGTTTCTATAATAGTTTTGTCTCTTCGTTATTTAACACCGACTTCCGAAATTAAAGTTATTTTGCACTTTTCAGTGTTTTTTTTTTTACTTTGAAGTCGGTTATATTTTTTTTGGAAAAGTTTTTTATTTTACACTTTTTAGTTATGGTACCACCACTAAAAAGTAACCTTCAGCCAAATTTAAATACCTTATAGCCAGAGTGCATCTCATGACAATTCTAATAATCCCAAACACGGTTAGATTACATTAATTTATTACAGAATTCCGGTGCCTAACTTCAGGCTTCATCATCAGATCAGTTCGATATATTCCCCCTCTACTTTCAGTCAGTCATCGACTACACGTATAAACAAAGCAATTTTACTTGTTACGACGGTTCTGCTGTGATCCTATGAGGAGTTCAGTTTTATATCTTCGAAGTTCATGATCAGATCATAACAATATTTTTATGGGACCAACTCGGAAGCACCTTTCAATCGAAAAAAAATTCAAAATCGGTCCACAATTGACCGAGAAATCGGTGAACATACATAAAAAAATAAAAATAAACAACATACATTCAACCGAACATATAACCTTCTCCTTTTTGAAGTCGGTTATAAACTCAAAGCAGTGCCATAATTTCGCTTTTCGATTACCAGGGTTTTCTGGGTTGCAAACATGGGTGTAAACTACTCTCATAGAACCTAACAACATATAAAAAATCGAAGATACATGCGAGTTTGCGATGTTTGATGTCGATATTGACTAGCATATCTAAGCTAAGCTTAAAAACAAATAAGAAAAATACAAATTTGGAGATTCGAAAGTTTACCTTAGGACGGTCGACTTTACATTACCAATTGAAATATTTATAACCAATAATCTTCGGGTAAATGGAAATGAAACATTTGGGTACAGGTATCGGCATGGATCTTGAGCACTCGGCGAAAGAGTGGGGATCGCTTTGCGTTAGCGTTTTTTTTATAAATGTACACCTATTTTATTTTATTTCTTCTTTAACCTACTAGGTAAAATAAAAAATAAAATAGAATCGGTGTACATTTAAAAAAAAAACATTAAACGCGTACGCAAAGCGATCCCCACTCTTTCGCCGAGCGCTCAAGATCCGTGCCGATACCTGTAGTTATTTGTTGATCGAATAGTTAAAATGCTGTTAATCTAGATGTAGCAGGTACATGATAATGTCCTGTGAAATTTACTGCATAAATACTTACAACAACCGCTATATCATCATTGGGTAATTCGAATGTTTTTGGGTATTGCACTTTTGCCAATCTTCTCCACTGTCCTTCCGAATTATATGCTGCAATGCTTTTTAGACTACCAGCAACCACGTGCACTTCGGAGAGTTTACTACTGCTGGCTTGTCTTTTTTTTTTGAAATACCGATAGAAATAATTTAGAGAATTTAGTTTTATGGTGTCACCAAAACAGGTTTAGTCTTAATAGTGAGTGAGGGCTTTGAGTAACGTTAAAAATTTGGTATCGATACCTTCATCGTACGAAAATAACGTTGTTAGTAGAGGTAACGTAATGCTCGGTAACGATGCTTGAATGTACATTTACCGGTAAACTGAGTATCGTTATCGATGAATATGTTATCGGTAAATAGTAACGTTACCATGGCCCAAAGCTTGATAACGTTACCAAATGCGTTACTATAAGTATCGTTAAATTACGTTATTTTGTTAAATCTCTTTGTTTCGTCTAGATTAATGCAGTAATTAGTATGATAACGTATTCAAAAAGACTTGCATTGTGCAAAATTTTAAATTATACATAAGAATTAGGTGCATTTATTCAATTAAAATGTCAAAAAGGATAAAGATTTGATTGAAAGGAATTTTAAGGATTGTTAACCATATTTTATTAGATTCGGTACTAAAGTTCTGTACCTGTGTAAAATAATAAATAAAATGTAAACTTTATGAAAATATCGTTACTTAATTACTTATAGTGTGGTAACGTTAACAAGCCCAGTTTATCTACACTTCTACACTAATATTATAAAGAGGCAGTTTGTTTTTTTTTTATTGTAGGAGGTAATCTCTGAAAGTACTGGTCCAATTGCTAAACTTTTTTCACCGATAGAAAGCTGCTTTATTCCTGAGTGACATAGGCTATATTTTATGAACGGAGGCGAAGTTGCGGGCAAAAGCTAGTAGTGTAGTGTAAAATAGTGTTTTTTCGTTAGCACTCGGCTTACCCACGCCCATTAACCAATAAGAAATCAAAATGTCTTGTTCACATTTACCAGTTCAAGCAAGCCCTTTAAAGAGAACGGACGCCTTTTTTAGGGTTCCGTCGTCAACTGAAACTATAAGGGTACCTACCTTATAGTTTCGCCATGTCTGTCTGTCTGTCTGTCCGTCCGTCCGCGGATAATCTCAGTGATCGTTATCACTAGAAAGCTGAAATTTGTTACCAATATATATATCAATCACGCAGACAAAATGGTAAAATAAAAAGTGGAAAAAAATGTTTTATTACGGTACCCCCCTAAACGTAAAGTGAAACAGCCCCAACCGTGTCCTCCGGGTGGTTCACACAATGATGACACCCGGACGTGTACATATAGAAACCCCTTTGGTGTATAATTACTTTTCACAAAAAAAGTGTAAGGTGTATGAAACACCAATAAATCATAATTTTTAATTTGCAGCTCAAGGGAAATTTAGCCTGTTGGTGCAAACTCATAAGTTTTTTAAAGCATCATAAACACCCAGTTATTTTTGCACCCTTTTGCACCTCTTGGAAACTAGCATTTTACAATATTTGTACATTTTACTTCGGGGCAAATTAGTGTAGTCATGAATTTTTTAATATATAATGTATTCTAAATATACTAAATTTGCACCTAATAAAAATGAGAAGTTTAAAACTGGAAGTTTATGTAGAGTTAACGAGGATACATGCTGCGCCTCATGGCGCTCGTTGGGCGAACGAGGGGTCACGCGGCGCAGCGGGACGGGAGCAAGTTAGCGTGCATGCATGCGTTTGGATCATTGTTGGCGATTCGTGCGCTATGCATATTAATAATTATAATTCCCTATTTTTTATTTTATTAGCTGCGTTGTGAAAAATGGATCATGAAATGTATTGAATGGAAACAAAGATGAAAATTCATTGCCAAAAACCAAAATTCTCGCAATAGCACATGCCGTAATCACTGCCGTTAGACTTAAGTCTTTTATATCATCCATATTCATTGAATTGTCAACGTTCCTAAACAAACATTTTGGCTCAAAAAAACAAATCTCGACTCTAGCATCCCTAGGTTTCTGCGCATCGTATTACCGATGCAATGAATTTGATGCATCATGTGCTTCCCATTTATCTTTACTGCCAGTAGATAACCATTTCATTCAATACGTATTTGATAACGCAGACGCCAATATTCGGATCCGAGACATACTGAACACATTTCACGCTATGGGTGGGGTTCAAGTACCTACTCACTCCAGTCCGAGAATTTATAGTCTCGATAGACTCTCGATATTAGGTTACCATACCTAATATCGAGAGTCTATAGTACTAAAGTTTTTTTTTTTAAGTTGGGAAATCATCCAAATGACTTCTAAAAGTAAAGCTAGTTATTTATACAAGTTAGTTGGTACAGAACCCTCAGTGTGCGAGTCCCACTAGCACAGTTTCTTTTTGAGGCGCTTACTTAAAACTCCACATTTTTTATACACATTTTTTTGTTCCTACCTTATTAGATGACGTAGGATAATCAGCGTTGTCACACGGTTTATAGCTCCAAAGGCAATCGAAATACATTTTTTTTTATTGTTGATAGATTCGCGCTTGACCGCTATCCCACCTGATGGAAAGCGACGATGGAGCGCGCTTACCTAAAAGCATTTAGACTTAAAGACTCCCGGGTTGTATGATATTTGAAATAAATAAAGGACATACTTAGAAAACACTGTCGTTTTTGGAACGAAGTTCCTTATCGCGCGTTGTGAAAGGGGGCTAGACGGAAAAAAATCTTACGAAAAGTTGTCACGACACTTTCTTACGAATGGTTGTCACGACACTTTCTTATGAAAAGTTTTCACGACACTTTTTTTTGTTTACTAAATATTTATATCAATTGATCCAAAGATTGAGTCAAAGATTGATTGATTGATGGATGGATTGAAAGATTGTTTTATTGATTGATGGATTAAAAGATTGATAGATTGATAGATTGATAGATTGATAGATTGATAGATTGATAGATTGATAGATTGATAGATTGATAGATTGATAGATTGATAGATTGATAGATTGATAGAATGATAGATTGATAGATTGATAGATTGATAGATTTATAGATTGATAGATTGATAGATTGGTAGATTGATAGATTGATAGATTGATAGATTGATAGATTGATAGATTTATAGATTGATAGATTGGTAGATTGATAGATTTATAGATTGATAGATCGATTGATGGGTTGATGATAGATTGATAGGTAGATGGATAAGTCGATAGATTGATAAGTTGATGGATAGATTGATTTATTCAAAGATTGAATGAAAGATTGATCGATTGATTGATTCAAAGATTCCAAAGATTTTAATGAAATGGTTGAGAAATTAGTTTCAGTAATCGATTCAGAGGAACTTCGTTCCATCCGGGTGTCCCTTGATACCTCTCAAGTTTTTTTTTTGTATAAACATAGGCTACTATTGTTTTTTTAAAAAAATCTTTAGGTTTCTTTACTAAAACTTACTAACAGAGCATTTACAATCAGAAAGTACTTCTTCCTTGTAAAACACATCCCACAACGCGCATACGTGATGACGACGCTTATCACTTATTATCAGTTTATTATGCCGTGTCGCGCGCTTGTCACTTCCATGGCGTAATAGCTCTTTGGCAATTACTAAAATACCAGAAAAATTAATGTTCCTTAAAAAAAAGCAAATTTTTTTTATAGGGTGCAAATATAAAAGAAACCAAATTAATATAATTGTGATGATTTTCAAAACTACTTAAATTTCCCCCGAAGTACATTGGCAGAAAAGCGTGAAAAACTAATTTTCATAAGTCGCACTGAGGTGCAAAAACAAACCATGAAGGTTCTGTGTCAATTCGATGTACCTATTACAATAAAACGGCAATTTCATACTTTAACCCCTATACTAACTATTTATGCTAATAGCCTAAGGGCCCGTGGCTGCTTCTAATACCTAAATAAAAACCTAAATATGAAGTTTCAGTTGTGGTGACTTCAAATTCATTTTTATAAATATAAAATTGTAATTTTCAATATTTCTTTTGTAAGACTAAGATTTACGTTGCTATATTACATACCTTTGTCACCAGCCAAAGCCACTATAACTGAAACTTCATATTAGGACATCCTTCCTACCTGTGTCAGTGGATGTCACTGACAAACTATCAGCTTTTATAAAATGACGAAAGTTTGGTTCAGGCCGGACCTAAGAGAAAAAAAAACAAATAAATCCAGGCCAGATTAGGAAGTAGTCATTTTCTTTTCGAAAGTAATAATGCAAGCAAAGGAGGTGGCTGAAACCGTTAGGGAAAAGACAACCAAACAGAAAAAACTGTATTTGTCTGTTTACCGGAAAGGACAATCGGAGGCAAACTAGATTATTTTTTACATAACTGAATAACAGTTAACGATTAGTAGTATAATTAGTTCAACGTTATATCTTCCGTCCCTGTTTTAGGACTACAATAATTCTAATTGTTTCAATTTATAGTTCAACTTTCGGAAAGTTGATCTACATACGAGTGATTTCATGATAATCATTAAAAGTCCTACAATGGAAGAGACAGGAGAAACTTAATTTAATAGTCATACCCGGGAAAAAAAATCTTATTGCAGTTACTGTTTCGTTTTTCCAGAAAACAATGGGCAGCACTAAGCAGTTTTCTTGGACCTATAATAACTGCGCCACAAAAACTTTTATATAATGAAGTTTCCGAACGTTTTATCAATATCTTCAACGATGCCTGCAAAATATGAAAATTAGGTCAAATTATTTTGGTCACGGTACAGTCTATTGTATTGAGCCTATTCGCCTTCTCCCACATTAATTAGAACCCGAGTTGACGGTGTGAAGGGTATCAGGGAACATCAGGTTAAAAAAGGAGTTTGGTGTATACTGGCTTCTTATAAAGGTTGTACAGAATTTCCATGCAGATGATGATCTAATAAAGTGAACATACCTGATAAGGAACATCTCCTAGCTTTGCTGGCCAGCCATTAACCACACGAGGATTCCACTCGTCATATTTCGCAAACATTGATAATGAATTAGGATCATTTATAAAACTGTTATTGTCACCTATTACTGGAGGAATGACCTCGCCAAGTAGTGGGAAGATTTGCTACAATCATAAATTAGTAGTTGTAGATCATATCATTCAGCCGAATTAACATGAGCATTGTGAGGAATAATTACTTTCGATAATAAAATCAAACATAGCAAACGCTTGAAAAACATTCAGATACAATACGTAGTACATATAAATCAACAGGTACAATAAATTTTAATTAAAGCAGAATAAAGTTATCTCTAGGATATTTCTGGCACAGATTTTTGCTACATGTGTGTAAAATTACATGACAGTAGAAACTATAGAAAAGTAAATACTATATATTACTGTACTCTTTGGTAAATACATATAGTGTGGCATAGAGTAAAGTAATATGGGTGTGGCTTAAATAGTTAAGAGGTTGACACACCGTATATTCAGCTATCACATACCACAATTTGAACCATTTTTTACTATAGGTGTTCAAACAACACGTAACATTTTAGTATCTCAAGACTAATTTGAATTTAACTAGACAAGACCGATCGCAACACCAGTTTAAAATCAATCTCCGGACGATAATTAGCGGTCAAATTGTTTGCCCGTTCGAACTATCGGAAAATTTAATGCAGAAAGATATTTGCATTTTTTACAAAATGACCTGCCCCTTTTGCTGAGAGCCTTTACTCCGGAAATGCAAGAAGAAATATGGCTGCAGAATGACGACTGCCCTGCTCACTATGTAGTTAGAGTGTGGGAGTACCTGAATGCGACATATCCACAAAGATCGATATGGCGGCTAGGTCCAACCAATATTAGGCCTAACCGGAAACCTCGGTACCTAAAAGAAAAAGTTAGTAAAGAAGAGATCACTTCTGTTGACGAATTATGACAAAAAATTCGATCAGAAGCTGAGGAATTTAGTGCTAGTGGATTTACTCGAAAAATAAAACTGTCAATTATCTGACGGTGCAGAGCTTGCTTAGCATCCAGTGGATATATTTTTTTTTAAGGATTTTGCTGTGAATCATTTAATAAAGGTTACAACTACTTCTAATTATACTCCATTCACGATAGCATTAGACAAAGAGGTTCATAGAAGCAGGTGTGCAAAACATTTATTTTTCAAGATAAATTCAAATAATTTTAATAGATAACGTTTTCAATATAAAGTTTAACATTACCTACTCACCTACTTAGATAAATTTTATTATTGTAAGGTACTTATCTACCTATCTATGTGCTAAACACATAGATAGGTAAATGGAATGTTTTTTTTTAATAAACATAACAACAAACAATTTTTTTTAAATGACGTATCAACAAGTTTCCTCCTTACAAAACATATGAATTGTACACAATACAAGGCAACAAGATAATTATTTAACAATTATACAAATAGAAATAACAGTTGGTATATAAGTTAATTATAATATAGTAAGATAAGTCTTTAAGAACTAGATTGTACTTATTAATTACATACTCAATAGAGTCCTTGTGTCTAATAAAAGCGTGGCGTTCTATTTTTAAGTTAAATATGGCAACATTATTCAGCCGTCAAAAGCACGTCAAAATCTGCGAATGTCGTTGTGCGATTTTTTTTTTCGCACATGCCATAATAATGAGTTGGAGTTGAAGTTGATTTATTTTTTAACAATAATTGCTTTATCATGGGTGGATCATTAAAAAGGTATGTTCAGTATGTTTAAACAAAAACAAGAAGATTTCTCTTCTTGTTTTTGTTATTTTCAGTTTTCAAAGAAAAACACCATGTTTATATACTATCTCGTATTTAAAGTTAGTATGACATTATAATCTTGATCATTGTTGATTGACATTCAGGTATTTCGATGTCACTTCTGTAGATAATTAGATTTTAGATACATTGACTGGCCTGTTGGTCTAGTGATGAGTGGCCCTGACTGCTATGCCGCAGGTCGCGCGTTCGATTCCCACCCAGGACAAATGTTTGTGGGATGAGCACGATCATTTGTTCTGTGTCTGAGTGTAATTTATCTGTAATAAGTATGTATTTAGAAATATATAAGTATGTTTATCAGTTGCTAGTATTCATAACACAAGCTCTGCTTAGCTTGGGACTAGATGGCTTTGTGTGAACTATTTAAAAAAATGATTGAATTCTAACTAATTACTTCGTAAATACCAAAAATATTTACAAAAATAAACCGAAGTTAGGTCCAGTCATTTTACTCGTATCGTAACAAGATTTGCAATAGCGTAATGCGCAGTTCGGAATATTTTCTCAGGAAATAATTTTCTTTTAGTGCATAATGCGGATACAAACACGACTTGACGTGTAGGGCGTTATACTAGACTGAGCGACTTATGACCACTAGGTAATAAGTGTCATTACGATTTAATTCACTGTCCTGTCTATTGCTAAAGCTATAAAAATTAGGTCATGTGTATATTGTAAATATCTTTCTACAGGTATGTACTTTAAATCTTTTTTTTTTTTTTATCCACAAATGGTATTTTACGTAGAACGTACTTAATCATGTCATGTAAAGGAGGCGGCCGATCGCGTGAGGCAACGGTCCTCACGCCCCAACCGCTACCGGGATTCTGATCCCGATTTCCGGCCACCGTAGGCGTGGGCTTGCGGACGGTGAGCAATGGGTAGTTCGTCGTCCGACCGTCCGGTAACCGTCCGAACCGAGCCCAAGTCGTCGACGGCGCGTAATGTTTCACGCAGCGCCTCAAGGAGATGTCAGCAACTGTAGGGGCCCATCAGGGTCGAAGCCTACTGGGGCCAAGGGTCTGATTCTGAAAGGAAGACTCGGCCCTGGTACGAAAGGCAATAAAGGAACAGGATGGGTTTTTAGTCAGTAAAAGTCTAACACTATCTCCCGCACCGCCCAGCGAGCGGGAGATGGTATAAGATGATTTTCCCACCGAAAAAAAAAAAACTTAATCATGTCATAACTACTTATTTTTTTCATGTTTACTTTCAATTATGTTTGACTATAAACATTACTTAGTGAAAGACTTTGAGGAAAGGAAAGTTTGTTTTCAGAATATGCAAACTAAAGTTGAGAGGTTGTCATGCTCACTCAATAAATATACTTTAATAGAGTGGTAATGGCGTTTCTTGCACGTTCTTCTCCATAGAAATCTACGCTTTGTAACGTGCCATTTAGCTTCACATTTTTGACTGACCGACATTTTTCCAATTCAAAATTACCTATAATTGATCTATTTGAAATTAACGTTTCTGATTTCTGTATGAAAATAAAATATGAATACAATGTAGAATGTGTTTTATTTAACCTTTTTGACTTTATTACTGCATTCATTGTAATAATAATTATAATATCCTGGCTGCGCTTTGGTGACCTCTTCGGGGTTATGATGACGAATAACTACTGGAAATACTCGTGACGATACGGTTGACGTCTGTCGGGCATGCCACCGGCCCGGGTAATCAATCCATTATTTTCGGGTGTTTTCGTCTGGCTAACGGAGACTATTTGTATAGACACAACCTCATAGCCAGGATTATCTACCAGCAACTTGCTCTTCAATACAACCTTGTTGAATCAGAAGTACCCTACTATAGGTATGTGCCCGACCCAGTTCTCTAAAACGGCATCATCACGTTGTATTGGGATCGAGAGATTGTCGACATGTGGGAAGTGGACACAACAGTCATTGTGCCGATAGGTAGTCGTGACGGCCAATGGCTTAATTGCCAAGAGGCTCGACCAACATCTAAGGAGTCTCTCGTTAGGCAGTTTGATCAAAAGCTTGATTCAAAAGACAGTACTTCTGGACACGGCGCGTATTGTTTGGAGTTTCCTCTCTCAGGAGCCTTGACCATCGGTAGCTTGGACCCTGTTCCCGATGCCGGTGGGCTACTATTTTCATGAGTTTCGTTTCGAAAAGAGGGAAAAAAGTTTTTGTCTATTCAATAAATGAAAGAAATAATAATAATTATTATTATTCCACGGCTTTGAAGTTAACTTACAAATAATTATTTCGGTAGGTATGTTAATCCAGGTCATTATCTAACATTGTGCTAAACATCTCATATTATCAGGTTAAGTAGTTAAGACTGGAATATAAGAAACATCCATCAAAACTTTCGCATTTTTTATCAATCTGATTAAGACAAAGGCAAGTAAGTTTACACACATTAAGTTTATATACTTCCAAACTTACTAATATAACCTAATAAAGTACACATCTTAATGTATTTTTTTTTTGTATAATCTTTTTTACCAACATTAATCGATATTTGTTTTGCAGAGGTCGATATTACTAGTTTTAATACCGTAAACACTCGCTACGGCTGACAGTGCCAAAATAGAGAATATCAAACAGGCACAAAAGCACTTTGACAGTCACCAGTCCAGTGTAATAAATAGCAGAGGTCAGTGGTACTGGTAAACAAATTTAGGGACAATGGGTCACCCTATTTGACTCCCTTAAGAATTTTAAACATAGGACCTAATCTCTCCAACTTAATGGTAGCTGGTGTATATATTTTGCAGTAGCTGTATATGGGTGGTTCTATTTGTTGTTTTGTAAGGGAATCATATTGCAGTGTGTGTGATGCTTTCAAAGGCGTATTGGTTGTATATTAAAAAATCTAAAGACATTGTGTTCCTTGAATTAAGAATATAGTTCGTAAACAACTGTTATAAAATTGGCATAAATATAAAAAATACTTAAGTATCAAAATGATTTTTCTCCTACTATGACAGTAATACCACATTAATATTTTTTGATTTGGCCTCATTGTCTAAGGTCGCGCTTTCAAAAGACAGACTACAACACTTTAAAGCCTGCAAGTGTGATAGAAAATGTTATCATAAATGAATTACAATACGAAATGAAAAAATATTATCAATAATCGCTAGACGGCGCCGGCACGTTCGCGCCTCGTGGTGACCATGTATTTCTATTTCTACGGACAGTCCGGTAACATAACAAGCTTATAACTTTGTGATTTTTCATGATTTTGTTTTTTTTTTAATTTTGTACATAGAGTCTTTACATAAAATACTGGACAGGTGAAACTAAGGTTGTATTTATCGAAATATCGCAAAACATAAAAATGTAAAAAACTCGGAGCTCGGTCGCGCCGAGTGGGTTTCCGTCAAACTTTTTCGATAGCATCGTTAAAAACACAAATCAAACATTTTAACCATGACGGAAAAACATTTAAGTAATGATTTCAACTGTAAGGTGAGTCTACGCTACAGGAGCCCAGCACGAGCTGAGTTCAAATTCGTGTAGTGTCGCTCGTGCTTATTTATAATAAAGAAACAGAAAAATCACCTTCCAAAATTGGAATTACTTGTATTTTTTGTAAAAAGATTGGTATTTACACTCACCGGCACGGAATCTTCGCCAAGCGCGTATTTCGCGATAACAAGAGCTTTAAGTGTTTCCTACGATTATTTATTATGAAGATTGGTCTAAAAAATGTTTACCTTTAGTTCAAGAGGGTAATTTATCATGTTTGAGTGCAATATGACGTTATTTTTAAGTTTTAGTTGAACCCGCTCATCTGAGCAACTAAGTTGCTGTTTTAAATTTGTGTTTTGTGAAAGTTTATTGTTAGGTTATTCAATTATTGTGATATCGTACTGTTACTTCAATAACTAAAGGTGATTTAATTCCAATAAAAATGCCATTAACACCATCACAGGTTGCACAAGCTGTAGCATTGATCGAACAAGGGCTGACACAGCGAGAAGTTGCTGTTATACTGAATGTACCACGTTCATCGATGCAGTATGCGCTGTATATATTAAACATTTAATTAATTATACATTTCAATATTTAGTCTTTAATAATAAATTTTTAATAGTTTTTTTCCTTCGAAAATGGTTTTATTTTTATTTACATGTAACAATACACTCCGTGTTCAACGGATTACAACCTTGGTTAAAGCCTTGCAGCCTTAGAGCCTTGGTTGAAGTATCCTATAAGGGATACTGGTTTTATACTTTACTGTCTGACATATAATTATATAAACAATACAATCGTCTTGAAACCATAGTTGGAGTCTTGTTTTAGTCCGACACAAAATCTTCAGATACAAAAACTATACGAGATGCTCGAAACTGCCAGACCCACACACATTTGGGGAAGGCGCATGATCTTAAAACAAAAACAAATAATAAAGCTAGATACCGATATAATTTTGTAATAAAATAAGGGTATTAAGAACAAAATAATAAATACTGCTTTCTTCTTCACAACGACTTCTTGCTATATAATCTTGGTATGATGACAATCTTATGAACAGTGAATTGCGGTCACCGATAGTTCCACTGGCGATCCCAATTAAAGTTCTGCGATCTTTATTTTTCAGATCAGAGGCACGTTGTGCGTAAATTAACGGACCACCGGAATCACCCTGCAGAATAAAATAGTTTAAATTAAAAAAAAAAGTTTAATATGGAGTCAATGTCAGTGTTTATTTATATAATTTATAAGTTTTATTATAATTCTTCTGTACGTGTTTATTTTTCATTTTCATTTAATTTCATTTTGCATTTATTTATTTTATGAACACAGGTGACTTCTGTTCTTTTTCAATATAAATGTCAATTATTTTGTACAATGCCATGTCCCGCCGATACGCATACAAAATCAGGCTTATGATATTAGTATTATTAATCAGTTTGAATTTGATATAAAAGAATTAACAATTTCAAAGATGTCATGCATATCAAATTATAAAATTCCCGTAATAAAATAGGAAAAATGTCACGAAAATAGGAAAAAAATTAAAAAAAAAAACATACAAAAAAAAAAACACAAAGGCATTTGTAGCATTACCCCAAAATATGAGTCTATTTCTTAATATGGAGGTTACATACCCATGGTACGCCGTTAGAAGGGCAGTTTTGTTTGCAACTTTACCTAACAAGAGAATCGGTATAGTCACAAACAACCACTATCAATTTGTGTTTTCACGTCATATCATCGTCAATGTGCAATCCTAAAAACTTTTTAGTGTTCGTTTCTAGTACTGCGTCTCCTTTGTATCTGATTTGGTATTGTGTTGGTTTTCTTTGTCAAAGTTTAAAAGTCCATTATTTAAGTTTTAGTTGAATTAATTTTAAGGTTATTGGTATTTAACCATCCTATGATTGACACCAGGTTTGAGTTTATATCTAGTTCAATTTCTTTAAAGTAACTTTTCTTGAAAACAATAGTGCTATCGTCTGCAAATAAGCACATATGATAACTGGTTACCTTGGTAAAATCATTTATGTACAAGATAAAAAGTAATGGACCTAACACAGACCCCTGTGGAATACACATACGAAAATTTTCCCGTACTTGAGGAGTACATTGTTTCAATTTTTGTGTTAATGTTGACTTAGCTCATCTGAGTAGGCTGTTTTCTACCTTCTAAATACGATAGTATGAGCTCAAGTACATTACCTCTAATACCGTAGCTATCGAGCATTTTAATAGTATTTTATAGTCAACATAATTGAAAGCGCGCATCATATCCATGTACATTGCTACAACCGGTTTTCTGTTGTTGATATTGTAGTGTGTCTTTCTAAACAAATTGTACACTGCCATATTATTGAGTTTTGTTTTGTCTAAATCCCAATAACAATTTTTTTTTGTTATTTTCAAGAATTTTTGAGAATATTGCAATTCAAGCTTCAGGCCTATAATTGTTTTATTATCTTTTTCTATGCAGTGGCTTGATAATCGAGATTTTTAGAACTTCTCGAAAAACTCAATTTTGTATACAAGCATTTATTATTATTTATTATTTTATTATTACATAAAAGTGGTGCGACAATAGGGCCTCTCCTGATTCGTTCACGCTGGTCTTGACTTGATATCATCATATCCTGTACTGTTTGTATTTTTGAGGTTTTTTATTATAGTTATCATTTCTTTTGGGACTGTTGGTTCCATGAACGTAGATTTGTGGGATTTTAAAACATTCGTGTTATAATAAGTTTGACAATTTACATTATATCATGAAACTCTTTCTAAAAGGCTGGACCGATTATGATTCAATGTTTTGTGTGTATTTGAGGATGTCTGTGGTTGTGAATCTAACTAGATTCACAATTGGATCCAAGGTGTTTTTTTTTTCATCTAATGACAAATCGCGCTCTTTGGCGGAGCGGGAGATAGTGTCAGATTTTTACTGACGTAAAACCCACTCCTGTTCCTTCGTTGCCTTCGACCCAGGGCCCGGGTTTCGTTTTCACACTACCCATGGCTCCAGTAGGTTTCGACCCTGCTGGGCCCCTACGATTTGCTGTCATTTCCCTGAGGCGCGCGTGGAACAATACGCGCTGTCGACGACTTGGGCTCGGTCCGGACGGTTACCCATTGCCCGCCGTCCGCAAGCCCGCGCCTACGGTGGCCGGAAATCGGGATTGGAATCCCGGCGGAATCCGGAGCGAGAAATCGCTGCTGCTGAGGAGTGGCAAGCGGTCGCATCCTTCTGCAAAGCAGTAACTAGCTAGCAAAGGAGGCGGCCGATCGCGTGAGGCAAAGGTCCTCACGCCCCAACCGCCGCAGGGATTTCGATCCCAATTTCCGGCCACCGAAGGCGCGGGCTTGCGGACGGCGAGCAATGGGTGGCTCGTCCGGTAACCGTCTGGACCGGGTCCAAGTCGTCGACGGCGCGTACTGCTCCACGCGCGCCTCAAGGAGATTTCAGCAACTGGGGCTATAGGTGATGCTAAAGAGATCCCCGGGGCACTGGAAAAATGGCAAAGAATAAACAGGAGTGGGTTTTTAGTCAGTAAAAGTATCACTATCTCCCGCTCCGCCCAAAAGCGGGGGTTGTCATTAAATGATTTTCCCACACGAAAATAAAAAAATATAACCTGATGGTTCGCAGTTTTCATGTCGGTTAGCTACTTAACTATTAAAAAAAAATACGTTTAATTACTAATATCGATGTGAACTATCAAAATAATAAAAATATAAAAAATTATATGCATATTATAACTGTTTTTTTTTTTATTACGTGCGGTTTCTTTACCCTTCCAATATCAGCTCCAATAAGCGATGTACATATCATATCAGCCATATTTTTTTTTGGATTGAGTTTAGAACAGTAGTCGTAAGGAAAAAGTAACAGATGTGCTTTCAACAATCTGTCAGAACCTATCTGAAACAAAAATTTCATTAAGTAGAATTGCTGTTCAAGCTTGTTTGTTTGTTCATTTATACTCCATTCGCTTTAAGATTAGACGTTAACCAAACCTTTTTTTACCGTCTGTTCAACCGATTTCAACTTCTATTCCGTTGGTGCCATTCTTATACCTACGGAATTAGAAGTCGAAATCGGTTAACCAAAAAGTGGTAACACAATACCAGCACACTGCAACCGCCGTTCATAATAACGCAATAAAAGTAAGTTTGTTTAAATAATCTTAACATGAATAGAGGATATTACTAATACCCTTAGCGACACAACATTTTTGATGCAGTTTACACTATAAGTTAAAAAAATTATATGGTATGTTTACGGGTATAATATCGGTATAGTCACATTTTACTTCAGGAAAATATGCCGTATCATCAAATCAGTAGATTGCAAACCCGATTAGATTTATATCGGCAAATAAATCTGCGCCATTGTCGTTAGAGTCTAACCAACGAAAACTGTCCCAACAAAAAGGAGGGAAATTAAAAAATCTAAAGCTGTTCACTCCGGCTGTACGCTGATTAAACGAACTTAATAATTTTGATTATTCATGAAAATAATGCGATACATCTATGATGCATTTATTAAACATGAAATAATTCATGAATGAATATTTACACTACTTTATATTCGCACTAACCCGTAATATACGGGTTAGTGTGAGATTACTATTTGTGCTGGCCGTGCTGGGGGCATCGGGCAGTCGTTTAGCCATCTATTTGTCAATCATATTAAATAGAATCCATTTCGTCGAACTTGTGATTGTTTTCGGCATTATTTTAAACGAATCAAATAAAATAAGATGCAAGTAAACCCTCGACAATGACACAATTTTGTCAATTCTTAAATGTTGCCATAAAGTAAGTTTAATAAATAATTAATGGTCATCTTTCGTTGGCCAGACTCTAGTATGGCCTTTCTTCAACTACAAATTAGTAGTTTCAGGGCAGCTTATAGTGAAACTGCATTTAAATGCGGGTATTTTATATGAAGCAACTGCCTCTACTTAAGCATTTGTGGATCAAAACGGTCCTTTAGTTTCTTAACTGCGCTAAATTTTGTGGTATCCACTTATCGCTTACCCACCGTGTCAGAAATCTCTCCATATCCTGACACCAAACTAATGCCATCATAATCCAAATATGTTTCTGATATCTTAATTGGTTTTACTAAATCGTTGAATTCAAAAGGATCCGTCACTAACTGCAAAGAGAAGAGTAAAATATGATAATTTTTATTCTCAATTTCTATCTACAAAATAACACGCCTGTGAACTCGAAAATAAAATTGGACTTATCTGCTCATTAGCAGTTTAGAGTTTGAATCTAGCAAACTGATTGCGTCACATAGCGCGAAAGCGCGTCTTTTTGGGATCTAACCCTTTTTTCCATATCTAAAAGTCTGCAGTTTATTTCTGTTACATTGTGATAGTTAGTCGAAATGTACCTAACAGAAATAAAATGCACACTATGCTATCACAAATATTTTCTGAGTTGAAACTGCTTACCAATACAGCTAAATCATTATCAGGGAATTTGTAATTATCAGGATAAGTAACACTCTGTAATGTTCTCCATTGCTCATATTTTTCTTCTTTATAATAAACAACGTTCTTTATAGTTGCTGCAACTGCATATTTATCTTGTAAACTTCTTATTTCATAATTTCTGAAAACATGAAGGGACTCGATTTTTTTATGCTGAATCTTTTGAAATGTCAAATATTCAACCTAGTTTGTAATTTAGGAACCGAGGTAGTGGTGATCACAAATATATACTAATAATATAAATCTGAAGAGTTTGTTTTTCTGTTTGTTTACTTGAGCGCGCTAATCTCAGTCAACACTGGTTAGAATCGTAAAATGATTTTAGTTATGGATAATACATTTATCGAAAAGCAGCAGAAAAAACTATGTTTGACATCATTTGTTTCAAAATCCTTTAACCAATGCTCAGTAGCATTGGTTAAAGGATTTTGAAATGCTAATAAATTATGAAAATTATAGTGTGGGCAGTAGTTTTAATCGAAACTAATCGTAATTAAGAATAGTATTAAATTTAAAACTCGTAAAGATATAGTTGCACTGTCCTTTGAACATAACATTGAACTGTCTTGTGTTGAGCTTAATAGGCATGCCATAGTGTGCGTTTATAGGCCCGCTAAATATCAAAACTACTCTATTTTAGAGTCTGTCATGGAGGATGTTATGGCAAAACTTGCAACTGGTAACAAACTTGTAATTATCCGTGGACACTCGAATGATAATATTTTAGAATATAATTCAGACAGCAGTAGATTATTAGATCTCTTCAAATCATTTAATTTATCAAATATGTTTATAGAACCTACTCGAACTACGACAACTACTGCTACATGTATTGATAATGTTTTTTGTTGCTGCAACTATTTTGAGAAGGCCATTGTAAATTATCTGCCTTCTGATCATAGTGGCCTAAAAGTAACTTTTGAATGCAACTTAGCGATACAACAAGTGCAGATACAATCCAGATCAATAACGTCCGGTTAAATAAATAAATTTAACAGCACTTTAATTAGCAAGTTAGGTGATTGGAATCTTGAAGTGAACAATGGTAATTTTTGTATAACGATTTTTTTTTCAATATGTAGTTCAAACCGAGTTCAATAACTCTTTTGAGAAAAAACTAAAAGTATCTGACCTAAGTTTAGATTTAGTGACTGGGCAATTATAGGAAACAGAATAAGTAGGGAAAGACTTTTTGAGCTGAATGGCCTTAAGCCTATTATTAACACTGAAACTTTTTATAAGTACGTTACTACATATTCAAAAATGTTTAAAAACACTTGTAAGGCAGCTAAGGCCTTGTACATTAGCAACAAAGTTAAATCAGCAGATATTAAAATAAAAACGGTTTGGAAAATTATAAATAATGAAATCAACAGGAACAAAATGCATAACAATGATTACACATTGGAGACACATCATGGTCTTATTAGCGACAACAAACGAATTGCAGAAGAATTTGTGAATTTCTTTGTTAGATAACCAATTAAAACTACTGAAGCCAAAATTTCGTCGCCATCGCATGCTTTTGGTTTATTACAGGCAAAAGTTG
Organism: Mythimna pallens; assembly: GCA_961205895.1. NCBI lineage: Eukaryota > Metazoa > Arthropoda > Insecta > Lepidoptera > Noctuidae > Mythimna > Mythimna pallens. The sequence goes on from OY540834.1 coordinate 16,494,874, forward strand.
CAGCCTGCTCGACTGAAATTAACTTTAAGCATATAAACCCCGTAACCGTAATAACAAATGAAGGTTAAGTTGACTGACGATCTATGAGGTATGTCTATCAAAATTTGTACCTTAATTATTGAGAATAAAATGCTTTAAATCTTTGGATCTCATTGAATCTTGAATCAGCATGCAAATATATGCGGCCCAATTCCAATTAAAATTTGTGGCTTTTTGGGTAACCTCTATAAAATTAGACTGTTTAAAAATATTTACCTACGACAGTAAAAACGATTGTTTTCACCAACAAAACAATGCGCAGCAGATAATATTTTGGTTTTACCAATGATAGCACCACCACAGAATGTATAAAACCTCTTCGGATCCTTATCATGTTTTGCTTTGAAAGCTACCTTTGGATGAAGAAAATTAATTAATTTTTTTAAGTATAAGATCTACAAATAGGTGTCTTTTTTATGGTGTAGTGACATCTATGGCGTCACATCAAAACTAATCCTATCCATCGCGCAATTAAACTTCTCCGCGCGATTAGAACATATCCAGGTCCAGACGGTTACCGGACCAAGCCCACGCTTACGGTGGCTGAAAATCAGGGTCGGGAACCGGCGGCTGGAGCGTGAGGAAGTTCATTACCTCACACGTGTGGCCGCCTCCTTCGCTAGCATTACTACTTCGGAGAAGGAGGCGAGCGTCTGCCGTTCCTTCTCGCTCCGAACCATGACCTTTAGCAGGGCCCAGCGCAAGAGGTCGTTGCCCCCACGAGGACACGGCGGGCGGTGTTCTGCTCTAGTGGAGCACACCTGCACCGTATTCTTCACTGTGTCCTCCGAGAAATTAGTGAAAACACTGACTGTTGCAACATCTAGTTAAGGCTTCACAAAAAAATATGTAGCCGGCATCTACGAACAGAAAAACAACTAATGTTGTTTTGTTCAGTTGCCTGAACCAAAAGCACAACATTTGTCAGGTGACATCTTTATGGTGCAAAATCGGATTAATATGCATGTAATGGAATCAGTTTGGTCGGTAAAGCGTTCGCCGTCGAAAGATTTATTGATTAAACTTTAAATTTTCTGCAGCCCACCATCGTACTTTGCTGCAAATAATAATAATAATGTTTACTGACACAAAAAATAATACAGGTAACAAATTTTTTGAAGCTCTGGCTCCTGAGCTAGGTAGCCTGTAACCTGTCTTACAGGAGTCAGTGACTTCACCCAGTGCAAGTGGTACATTTGATAACATATTTGACAAAAAAAGAAAACATAAAGATAATCGGCATGAAGTGGTGGTAGTGAATAAAAAAATATAAAGAAACTTGTTAACCTGGTAAGGTAGTTCACCAAGGTTTACGGGTATACCCCCATGAACACGCCGTGTCGCATTTTCTGGTAAATAACGCAAATTCTGACATGTACTCGACTGAAATAAAAGCTTTAGCACCAAGGTTATTGTTGTTATTTTACATAAAGAAACACTCATTTCATCATTGACAACAATAACAGTTCAATGCATTTGAAATTAAAAATATATTATTTTTAGCATGCCACAGAACATATGTGAAAAATCGTAAATAAAATGTTGTTGCACAATAAATATTATTTTCATGATCAATAAAATATTGTAAGTGTCAAGTGGTGTATGTCAAATAACGGTCGTCCGTTCTGAAATAAAAACAGTTTTTATTTGGCGTGAAAAACGCAACCTTAGGACTAACTCACAGATTATAAACATTTTCTATAAAAATATGAGCCACGTCCGTGCAAAACGGCTGAACGCTCAGCATAATGCTTTATTGTCCACACGCAAAATGCGACGAGTCTACAGCGCTGATTTTTATCGTATAAAACAGTTGTATAAAATAAAAACTAGATTAGGTATTACGAGTTTTTTTTTGTTTTTATATTTTTTTTTCTTTTTGAAAGTAACGTGATCAAGACTTGTGTTTAGGACTTGTAATAATAGGCATGTAATAACATTAATTGTAACTCAAAAAGCAGGGCAACACGTTCACAAATGAAACGATCTTCCGCTCAACCGTCAAACAATTTAAGGCGACGACTCCACTTGCCAGACCACTTGCGGAAATCTTGCAAGCGTTTCCAGAAGTAACGTTTAATAGATAATAATAAAAAAAAATCTATAATTTAGATACGATAGTCCGATATATTGTTATTGTGTTAATAACAGAAAGTGCTTATATATTAGTGTTATTAGTAATCTATAGCCAATTTCACTCAATGTGTCTAGATGGGGCAATCCGGCCTGTCAGCTATCATTTTTAAGATGCTGTTATGAGTGTTTCGCAAGCGTTGCAGTAAGGAAGCCGTTTTCTTACATATGATGGCGTGAAAGCCATTCGTGTGAGCCATAGCAAACATTTCCGATGCAATACAACGCCGCGGAAACCACAACAACATCCTGAAAGCGTTGTTATATTATACGCGCAGGACGTTATAAGCCCGGTTTGTATATGACAACCACAGGCCGCTCGAGTAGACCGACAGAACGCCCGAAATAAACTAATTTTGACATCTTCCGTGCAGCGAGAGAACCTACAGTCGAGCATATTACCCCGCACCGCCAACGCTCTGCGCTCACGCTCTATGTCACCATCATTACGTATTGACAACATGACCCAGGTACTCTGTGATGGGGTGATGATTGCTGAAAAATATAAAGCTCGACTGGGTTCGACTAAAGGTCTTAAGAAAACGTAAAATTGATGCTTATCACAATTTTCTACGCAAAATACAGATGGAAAATTGTCAACCATATTTCAATCATATTCCTAGACTGCAGTTTATTTAGAAATCTTAGAAAAAAAAAATGGTTATTTTGGTAGATAGACGGATTAGACTTAGACTTGTAATCTATTGCATTCACAACTATTCACAGGAAGCTGCTGACTCAAGCTAAAAAAAAAAAAATAAACCTTCAAGCTACGGTTTGACAAACTGTCTGTCATTTCTTGCAGGCGGAAACACGGCCTTAAAATCAGACTTGAAAAATTGAGACATTAAGGGCTTGTCCGTACAGCGATATTTCACCGCAAGAAAACATTCGCGCGGATTTAATTCCGCATTTCATCGCGTCAAATCTGTATGAAATCACAGATTTTTTTATAGCTCGATTTTGCTGCTACGGATACTTCCATAAGATTCAATGTGTTATAGAACGACGAAAAAAAAACCGCGCGGCGAAATATCGCTGTGTGTACAGGCCCTTATTTTTCAAGTCCGGTTTTTTTTTAATTTCAACATTCAAGCATTCAAGTTTCAACGTATGTCAAGTCAAAATATTTGATCTTTATTCATATTCTTGCGGGTTACAATCTCATTTAATATACAAAATAACGTTAAACTGAATGAATTGTGCAATAAATTTTCATTAAATAGTAATGACACAAGTAAAAAATGTTTTTATATCTGTAGTATGTTAAGTAATAGCACGTCACTAGATATAAGTAAGGATGGAGGGACAACACTAATGAGGAAAGACGGTAATGGCGTCCGGAGTCGGATAGCGATATGGTTGATTATCTAAATAAAACTCAAGAGAACTGTGCAATATTGTTTTATTGTGATTGTGATCAGTGACACGATACATGGCGCAGCTGTAATTGTCTTTTCTTTTATCAGTTCGCACTATGAGTAACTTACGAAGATTTTAGTTTATGACTGGTTTGCAAGCGAAACTAAAGTATAAAAAATGGCCGCAGCGTCATTTAACCTGCCCGAAAAATTGTGTGTCAGTGGCGGTGATTTGCCAAGCAATTGGAGGAAATTCAAGCAACAGCTTAACATATATCTGGTTGCTTCTGGGCTGGATGATGAGGAGAATTCAAGAAAAATTGCAATTTTTCTTAATATTATTGGCGAGGAAGGGATACAGATCTATAATAATTTTGGTTTTGATAAGCCTAATGCTGAAAAAACTAAAAAGGTGGTGACATTTGATGAAGTTTTGAAGTCATTTGATGAATATTGTGAACCCAAGAAAAATCTACTATTTTCAAGATTTTTATTCTACAAACGCTCGCAGCAACCGGGTGAGCCATTTGATGTATATTACACAGATTTAAAAAGTTTAGCTAAAAGCTGTGAGTTCACAGATGAGAACGAAGCTATCCGTGACAGATTAATTTTTGGTACTACCAACAAATCTGAACAGGAGAATTTGTTGAGCTTAGGTGATGTGGACTTAGAGAAAACTGTTAGAAGGCTACGTCTTTCAGAGGCGACAAAAACACAAATCAAAGAGGTGCAAGGTGATTCAGCAGAAGTTGGGGAAGTCCATAAGGTGCAGATAAGAAATCCCACTATACAGTGCAAATGGTGTGGCGGTGAACATGAACGAAACATCAATAAATGCCCTGCTAGAGGAACAAAATGTGCTAAATGCGGAAAATATAACCACTTTGCGAAAGTGTGCCGTACTAAAAAAGTGCAAGTCGTTTCTGAGGAGCAAAGTGACAAAGATTTTTTTTGTGATTCGGTAGGTCTCAAAAATTATTCTAACTGTTGGGAACAGGACTTAATAATAGAAAATGTGACAAATTGTACTTTTAAACTGGATACTGGTTCTGATGTTAATCTAATACCTATTTCATTGCTAGAGGATATACAAAATAAAATTCCAAGGAATAAACTTAAAGAGATTAAAATTAGGAAATCAAGGGTCACGTTACAGGCATACAACAGATCAAAAATTAAAACGTATGGTACCGTTTTATTAGAAATAAAATTAAAATCTAAAGTTTATTTATTGGATTTTATTGTAACTAGTTCTGTATACCAGCCAACAATAGGGAAGGATTCATGTTTGTTATTGGGTGTTGTTGAAAGGAAGTTGATATATGGTGAAAGACTTTATTTATTGTTTTTGTAAATTATTATTGTATTATTTATATTTATTTATGGGTATATACTTCAAGGAGTCCTTGTTGAAATTGTACAAAATTTGGTCAGTTGGTCATCTTAGGGAAAAAAAACATTGATTCCATCTTCATAAATGGTCAATGAAATGTTCAGTCTTCTGGTGTCCAGTGTTGTTTACCAATATTGTCACTCAAAATGCACTTATATATAATTATCTCATTCATGGGTATCTCTCAAGGTTCAAATGAATGATTTTTATTGTTGAAATGATGGTTGAAGTCTGAGAATATTCATGCTGAATCTTGTTATGGTGAATGACTTTATTTACTGTTTTTGTAAATTATTATTGTATTATTTATATTTATTTATAGGTATATACTTCAAGGAGTCTTTGTTGAAATTGTACAAAATTTGGTTGGTTGGTCATCTTAGGAAAAAAAAAAACATTGATTCCATCTTTATAAATGGTCAATGAAATGTTCAGTCTTCTGGTGTCTAGTGTTGTTTACCAATATTGTCACTCAAAATGTACTTATAAATAATTATCTGATTTATGAGTATCTCAAAAGGTCCAAATGAATGATTTTTATTGTTGAAATAGTTGTTGAAAAATTTGAGAATATTTATGCTGAATCTTGTTATGGTGAAAGACTTTATATATTGTTTTTGTATATTATTATTGTATTATTTATTTATAGGTATCACATATATATAACATTTTATTGCACACTAAGATTACAAACTATTTAGGTATATAACAAACAAAAAATGAAGCAGAAGGATTTTAAAGGTTGTAGTGGCTTGCTTTCTGTTGTTTGTCTGTTCCTTCGACAACTAGGTAGTATAGTATGGGAAAAAGTCTGATAGTTGTTTTTCGGATTTGTATTTATTTAAAAAATAAAAGAATAGCAATATCTGTATGTGATAGCTCTTCTTGCCTGCCTGACCTGACCTTGATGCCTGCTTGTTTTTAGACCCTTGAATGTTCATGTTTATTTTATGGCCTATGCCACAAAATAAACACATTCAAGGCTCTAACTTGCTTCTCGGTGCATTGGTTGGTATTACAAGGAAAAGGATAGTTTTTGTTGAAATTGTTTGCACAAAAGTTGGTCAGTTGGTCATATTAGGGAAATCATAATTTATTATAAATGGTCAATGAAATGGTACAAGTCTTCTGGTGTCCAGTGTTGCTTACCAATATTTGCGATCACTCAATTTAGGGTTCAAATAAAATTGATGGTTATTATTGTTGAAATGGTCATTGAAAAATTTGAGAATATTCATGCTGAATCTTGTTATGGTTAGACTTTATTTATTTTTTATATATATTATTGTTTAGATACATAACAAAAAAAATGAAGCAAAAGGATTTAAAGATAGTAGTGAGTTATATTCTGTTGTTTCTGCTTTTTCCTACAGCAACTAGGTATCTATGTATTTTATGAGAAAAAGTCTGAGGGTTGTTTTTCGAATTTGTATTTATTAGAAAAACCTAAAAAAATCCTAAACGGCTTGACTGATTTAGATGAAATTTTGTATATATATGTGTCGTTAGATTTCCAATTGAAGTAAGTCCAAAATGATTTAATTCATATAAAGAAGTTTTGTTTCTGTTCGAGTAAGGCTCATAATTGTCTAATTTTGAGGGTGGTGTGACTATCAAAAATCGAATTTTCTATCATCCTTTCTATCATAGTTTCTATGAAATGTTTATAGATTAGGAGAAAAACGATTTTTAATTTGGATTTAGGTTTGTGTGGGATATTGGGTTCCTATCCCAAGATACAAGATTATTTATTTTGCTAAAACGTGAGTATACATATAAATGCAAGATGTTGCATAAAGTTCAGTTGAATCACTGTCATGTTTTGCCTTAATGGCGTACAAAAATATAATTGAGTGAGAATAAATGTCATAAAATTACTCATACATACATTACTTAATTAACGGCAAAGTTCTGAAATGTTTAATGTCAGAAATTATTTGTTTCATACGTCATAGTCAACAATTCAAAAAAATAAAACCAACCACCCACCCACCCACCTTAAGTTCGCTGGATTGGAGAAGATTCACTAATAGTTCGAAATTAAAGACTCCGCAAAATTGTTTGTACACTTTCATCATTGTTTATTTACACTATTAAATGTTAAATTACAGTTTTTAATTATTTAGAAGTCTACTTCACAGGGTTTACAGTTTTATCACTAATTGCATCGTTCTGATACATTAAAAGTTATTAGAAATAATTGTTCACAGATATTTAGAGTTTAAACACTAACTTACATAGATTCCAGGCACTAAATACAGTTCTAGGAGTGTGTACTGCAGAGTTTCGACTATTTACTAAAACGAAAATTGAGGAATGATAACTGAGAACTGATTTTAAGTCGTGGTCTTCGCTACGTCTCTCTAGAGGGGCGCGGCAGGCGAGTTCGGGGCTTCGCCTCCTGCTCGCGGTGTCGAATGGCACCCGCAACAACGGATGCCTCCCTATGTTGCCTTATATCGGCCAGAGTATTCATGTTTAGTGCTGTTTTTTTTTTTTTTTTTTTTTTTTTTTTTTTTTTTTTTTTTTTTTTTTTTTCTATAAAATTACATTAGTAAACAAAATAAAGTAAAAATTGTAAATAAAGAACAAAATGTAAAAAGTAGGCAATACATTGTGAACACACAACCAATGGGAAATTAAAACTTGAGAACAAAAAAGAACTTAATTCTTCCCGAGAAACATCTTGTTCCTTCCCTCGATTCTAACAGGCACTTCTTCGCCAGGAACACCTATGTCTAAGGAAGCCATATCCCTCCACATTGTGGTCCCCATCTCAATCCTCCCGTTTTCCTTTCGGACTCTATCATGCAACTCCTCCAGAGTGCTTGTGAGTATGTTGATGATTTGGGCCAAAGTCTTCCCAGCGTTACTGATTATCCTTTTCTTTTCAATGTGTTCAAAGAATGTGGAATCAAACAGATGCAACCTCTTCTAAACTGAACTTGGAACTGCCATCTACGTCCATACATAATCCACTTGTGAATCTGAATATGGTCAAATTGATAAAGAATTTTTAGCAATACTTTTTGCTTGTAGAAAGTTTCACTACTATATTTATGGAAGGCATGTAATTATGCAAACAGATCATCAACCATTAGTGGCAGTAATGAAGAAGGAAATAAATTCAATTGGTTCTCAACGTTTAAGAAAAATTAAAATAAAACTAGCCATTTATGATTTAGATGTACAATACACTCCAGGTTCTAAGATGCATGTAGCCGATGCCTTAAGCCGTGCTTCAAGTAACGCTGACAAGACAGAATTGGATAAGTCTCTGACTAAAACTGTACACACTATCAATGTCAGTGAAGATGTACAAAATCTCATTATGTTAGAAACTAAAAATGATTCAGTACTTCAAAAATTAAAGTTATTCTATCAAAATGGATGGCCTAAATGCAAAAATAAAGTAGATGATATTGTGAAATTTTATCATAAATATAAAGATGATATAACATATGAAAATGGAATTGTTTATTTAAATTATAAGATTATAGTGCCATCAGCGTTAAGACATAGAGTAATAAAGAAAGTTCATTCAAGTCATTTTGGCATAAACAAGACAATTGCTAGAGCAAAATCTTTATTTTATTGGCCCAATCTTGAAAATGATTTTATCAATATTGTGTCAAAATGTGAAACATGTGAAAAATATAGTGCGAATAAATCAAAAGAACCTATGTTGCTTGATGAGATGCCTACTTTACCATTTCAAAAAATAGCTTGTGATTTTCTACAGTGGAATGGTAAAACTTATTTAATTGTAACTGACTATTACTCTAAATGGTTTGATTTAATTCATGTAAATTCATTAACTGCATCTACTGTGATTGATATTTTAAAGAATATCTTTTCAACTCATGGTATACCAAGGATCTTGAGGGCTGATAATATGCCATTCAACTCTTTTGAGTTTCAAAATTTCGCAAGACTTTGGAACATAAAATTGATTACTTCAAGCCCTAAATATCCTAGGTCTAATGGTTTTGTTGAAAGATATGTTGGGATTGCTAAAAATTTGCTAAATAAATCAACTGAGAGTGGTGTTGACTTTCAGGAAGTATTGTTAGAGTATAGAAATACACCAGTATTAGGTTCACAATATACACCATCACAGTTACTATTTAGCAGATTGACAAGAACCAAACTACCTATTCATGATGTACTTTTGAAACCAAAGTTGGTAACAAACTTTAATGAAACTCAATACAAAGTAAATATGTATAATAAAAGAAACTTTGATAAGACTGCTAAATGTAACAACCATACTTTCTACGCTGGTCAAGATGTAGTTTATCTAAAGGATAATGTTTGGGCCCCAGCAATTGTTTTAGATATACACTCAGCTCCTAGGTCTCTGATTTTAAAAAATTTTGATGGGCAAATTAAATGGGAAAATAAAAATATTCAACACCAATCTAATTTAGATTTCTTAGACAATGAACATTTTCAATCAGAAAAACAAAATGTTCTGATAGAAAGAAGTGGTAGTAGTAATGATCAAGATATAGTTTTAGTAGAAGATACCCAAGAGCAAATTATACAAGATAGTCAGTCAAGACCTAAGAGAAACATAATTCGTCCGAAATATTTCAAAGATTATGTTTGTTAAAATTAAATTTTTATTTATAAGGGAAAGATGTAGTATGTTAAGTAATAGCACGTCACTAGATATAAGTAAGGATGGAGGGACAACACTAATGAGGAAAGACGGTAATGGCGTCCGGAGTCGGATAGCGATATGGTTGATTATCTAAATAAAACTCAAGAGAACTGTGCAATATTGTTTTATTGTGATTGTGATCAGTGACACGATACAATATCAATGTTTTATATGGTGCTGTTCTTTGAAGAGTCAGTAAATGCAGGTCTATCATCAAATAAAGCATTCGATTTTCGAGTAAATAATGCACTATTTATATTTGTATTTATTGGTAGGTAGGTATATAGGATAAATTTGGTATTGCTCTTAGGAGGTGGTAGCGGAGAATAGTCAGTATCATCCTGTGAAGGACATGTGTACCCGAAGAATATTTGGCGGGCAGACTGTGGATATCGAAGAAGTACCGTACCAGGTAAAAATATCAAAATACATCCCAGCAGATAAAGCTGTCTCTGCGCTGCTAGAAGTGGCAGTTTTTATAGCCAATAGAATTTAATAAACTGTCGTACCAATAGAAGAAAAAAATTGGTTGCCTGTAAAGTCGGTATACGGGCGAAAGTTTTACGTGACAACGACTTTGAGTGGTAAAATAATTTTAATGTAAATATTCAATTCCTTCCTTTCACTTTTTATGTCTGTCTCTCTCGCTCTTAGGCGGGCTAACCATGCCCGAGTGGAAGGGACGCGTGCCTCTCACTCGCTCTCATTGTGAGCGCATAACGTGAGCGGAGCGTAACGCAGTTTCTTGAAGTGTCACCCGGCAAACCAATTTATAAGACGTTGTCACGTCAAAAAATATATACTTAAGTACATCGTAGCACTGAGTCATCATTACTTCACAGAAAAAAGTCTGTATCGCAGGCTTAAAGAATGCATGGGTCCGAAAATGTAGATAAGTTTTTAGGTTAGGTTAGGTTTATTCACAAGTTAGTTAGGTTTTCTGTTTCAAGTTTTTTGAAATAGGCAAAACCAGCGCCATATGCTGCGCTTCAAAAAACAGAAAATAAAATGCCATAATCAGCCTGTAATTTTTCCAGCAGCGATACTGGCTTCCCCTCTGTTAGAGATCTGGGGCCGTTTCCGCCACATCGGCTTAGTGTGGATTGACGGATGTCTGATAACTTCGAAGTTTTAGGTCTGCTACATGCCGATGCCCTCACCGCTATGAGAGCATTGGAGAAATTAATTCTACAAAGTAAAGGGCAAATACTTTTTTTTAATACTTTATGTGGTTGGGAAGTTATGAAATATCTTCTTCCTCATAAGGTAGATAGTCCCGGACTTTTGCTGACTAAAACGATGTTCTTTCAGTTGCCTTTTACGTTCTAGAGACGCAGGGAATCTTTCAAAATATGCCGTTGCCCAGGCATATTTGTCTGAAATACTAATAATATTTTTTTTTTAGATTCTAATTGTACGATGCGACAGTGAAGGTGATTACTGGGAGTTGGTTTGTGGTGGGGCAATCGTAACTCGCCAACACGTTATATCAGTCGCTCATTGTTTCCAAACAAAGTAATTATCTTCATTTTCTACCTAGCATTTTTGCAGTTCCTTTTAGCTTTCAGCAAAACTTAATGTCAGAAATATACTTGGTGCAACGGCCTATCAGACCTCGATCCAGTTAGGTATAGGGTAACACAATAAATAGTCCTTGGTAACGTTAATTGTCAAAGCTCTTCGAAAGAGCCGGAACTACGTAAAGGCTTAAAGTTAATGCTACAGGGTAACCCCATTGGCATGCCATAATCATGGCGGTAAGTCTCTTCTTTGGGGAGTGGCTGAAGAGACCGTCCTCACTTTTCGCATGACGCAGTTCCTCACCGGACATGCTTAGTTCGGGAGGTTCCTGCACCGGACTCAGACATAAGAAACAATGGAGTTAGTCGGGGTAATGGTGAAAACCATTGTGTGGACTGCGACGGACAGGGTGGAGTATATGGTGGAGGGGTGCCCTGCTTGGGCGGAGCACCGCCGTATCTTATCAGTGGTGGCGATCTCTCGCGACCGGCCCTGGTTCAGGCCATGGTCTCGAACGATAGGGAATGGGAGGCAGTCGCCTCCATCTGCAAAACAGTAATACTAGCGAAGGAGATGCCTAACGACAGAGTTGGTGTGTGAGTCCAGCTCGCACTTATTTGGGATTTTTAGGTTTTTAACTGTATTTTATATAATTATATTGAAATGTTGCTTAGGGACGTGAAAACGCACTATAGAGTGGTAGCGGGTACCGGACAGGCTAATATGTTGTGGAACCGAAGATCACAACGGGATGCAAATTCACAAAGAAGGAGTTCAGAAATCTGGAGACAGATTTTAAATTGTTTTACACATACATTTTACAGGGAAAGTGACCATGACTTTGCAGTTTTAAAGGTAAATATTTTATTTTTCTAAAAAAGAACTTTTTGGTTATTTTTATCGATGCATTATTATTAATATTGCCTGAACAAGGACCATGTTTTACATAGTTCTTAGTAACCAATCAACCTCCCAAAACTATAGCCCTCTTGTCTTTGTTTTCCATATGTCTTAATAGTTTTCCATCATTGGAACCGGGGCCATCTTTGGGTGCACTTGCGCGTACAGGGATATTGTCGGTTGGTGCCACATTCAATGAATAGTGTCTAAGTGGCATTTGCAAGTTTTTTTCGGCTCCTCGTACGCCTTTTAAAGGTTCTGAGATAGTCCTCTAGGGTTCTGAGATATATTTATAAAGAAAATAGGTTAAAGAAAAATTCTAACCTGTAGGAAATCAGATCTGAGCAATAACAAAGAGTCCTTAAACCAAGGGTTTCACTTTTTGGAGAGAATGGTGTATTAGGAAGCTTACCTCTTGCTTGATTTTTCCCTGCACAACCTGCTTCAGACATTTATTTTATTGCTTAACTAGCTGTTGCCTGCGACTTCGTCCGCGTCAAGTTCGTAAAAATGCACAAACGTAACTAATAATTATGTGCTGGTGATTCATGCCGAAAGCATCTAATTAATTGGTTTTACTTTCACACCAAACTGTTAAAGGTCAAAATGGAAATTACCTCCAGTAAATATGTTATGTAAAATGTATATGTCCATCCAGATATATTTATTTTATTTTATTTATTTGCTTCACCAATAATAGAATACATTTAAATGAAATACGTCAAGTAAACTTAAGAACGTCAATAAACGGGAACAGACATGTTGAAGTCGCAGTTTATTTGGTGTTCTAAGGTTCTGTTTATATAAGGAAGAGGTGTTAGTTTATGTATGTTTCTGGTTAATGTTATTATAAAACAACGTTGTCAACATCATCATCATCATCATCATTTCAGCCGAAAGACGTCCACTGTTGGACATAAACCTCCCCCAAGCGTTGCCATAATGACCGGTCTTGTGCGTCTCACATCCATCGGTTTCCCGCGACCCTCACCAGATCATCGGCCCACCTTGCGGGAGGCATTCCAATGCTGCGTCTTTCGGTACGTGGTCGTCACTCCAGAACTTTTCGTCCTCATCTACCATCTGTTCTGCGTACAATGTCCTGCCCATTACCACTTAAGGTTGACGATTCGAGCTATGTCGATAACCGTGGTTTCCCTGCGGATATTTTCACTTCTGATGTGATCACGCAAGGAAACTCCAAGCATAGCCCTTTCCATTTTCCTTTGGGTTGCACTTTAAGTCTTCTTATAAATAATAACATACACAAATGTTGCATTGTTGGAGCGTAGCTAAGTGAGCCAGAGCAAAAAGACCCTGACTTCTAAACTAGGAATAACCTGTTTCTTAGAAGTCAGTGTATCTTCGAAATTATGTGCGCATAAGACTATACAATTATAACCTAGATAGGACACAGTTATACAAAAAACTATATAAATAAAAAGTAAATATTATTGCAAAATTTATATTTGCAATAACCAGGGGAAATTATATTTGATAGCGAAAACATAATAAAGGGAGAGAAAAAAACAAAGGTGTTATATAATTAGTCATGTGGGATAGGTGTGTGTGATTGATGGTAAAAATGTGAGAGTATGTGTGGGTTAAGTGTAAGTGTGTTTGTATTCGTATGTAGGAATGAGTGTGAGCGAAATATTTAATAATTTTATTTTTTGCATTCTTTATTTTTTTATTTCTTTATTTGTCCTTATGGAATTTAAGGGCTCCGTGCACAAAATCAACTCATTTTGAACTTTTTTGATCATGGTTTGTGAGAAAAGTAAGAAGAATTTAAACCTTCTTTTATTAGATTATGAAAGTCAAGTTCTTATTCTCTCAGTTGACTTGAGTACTTTTTTAAAATAATGTGTGTATTAATAGAAATTAACCATATTTAAAACCCTTTTCTCGCAAAAGTAACGAGCGAGAGAGGTTTGGCTACGTTTTACACCAAACTATAAATAATTATAACTTTAAAAAAAATATCAGTAACATCATTACATGGTCTACTCTCAGATGGGTTGAAAACATTATTGACTTTAATACAAAATATAGTAGAAAAAACACAATTCTTGGAAAACATCTGGACAAATAAGTATTTTTTTATATACCTTAGCAACACTTTTAAGAAAATTTTAAAATTGCACAATAATCTTAAGAAATCCCTTTAATAGAATCTAAAATTTATTTTATAAATAAACAATATCTTCATTTCGTAAATTACAAGCAAACTGAACTATATTATCAACCGCGCAAACTCGATTGCGTCAGTAACGACCGGGCTCTCCCAGCGTGAGCACGTGTTACTTTGCTTCGCAGCCGCTCGCGAATATTACATGAAAATATCCCCAAGATTGCACGCCGACTACCACTTTTTGATCCATTAAGTATTATTGTTTAATTTTGTATTTTTTTTGTTTATTAAGATTGTTAAAATTTTTTTCGACTTCATAATTAATTAGAGGTAACGGTTGTATGATTGTTTGTAAAGGTTATCTACGGAATTACTTTACTACTACCCAAATACAAAAATTATTTCACTAATGGAATCTACAGTGTTTAATGGCAGCTATATTATCATCCGGTTTTATACACTATATACAGGATGTTAATATTTTTTATGATTACCTATTGTAAGACTTTAAGGTCGAAATTCAAGGTCTAGTTTTCGAAATCATTTTTTTTTGTAGATAATGGGTCGAAAGAAAGAGACGCATTATCAATTATCATTATCAATGCGTCACTAAAAGAAAAAGGAAACGACATGTGGGGCTTTTTCCATTGAGTGGGAAAATCATCTTATGACAAATCCCGCTCTTGGGCGGAGAGAGAGATAGTGTCAGACTTTTATTGACTAAAAACCCATTCCTGTTCCTTCTTTGCCTTCGTCCCAGGGCCCCGGGTTTCACTTTCACACTACCCGTGGCCCCCGTAGGCTTCGACCCTGCTGGGCTCCTACGATTTGCTGACATCTCCCTGAGGCGTGCGTGAAACGGTATGCGCCGTCAACGACTTGGGCTCGGTCCGGACGGTTACCGGACGGTCGGACGGCGAGCCACCCATTCCGCAAACCCGCGCCTACGGTGGCCGGAAATCGGAGGACCGTTGCCTCATGCAATCGGCCGCCTCCTTTGCTAGCATTACTGCTTCACAAAAGGAGGTGACCGGCTGTCACTCCTCCTCGCTCCGGAGCATGGCCTGTACCAAAGCCCGGCGCGAGAGATCGCCGCCACCGATAGCCCCCACGAGGACACGGCGTTGCTTTGCCCAAGCGGGGCACACCTCCACTGTGTGCTCCACCATGTCCTTCGGGCGGTCCACACAGTGGCAACAACCGGGCGTCGCTTCCGCACGAATCAGGTTCAGGAACTTTCCGAAATTACCGTGTTCGGTGAGAAAAACGACATGTGGGGCTGATACGAGCGAGATAAATGTTGCTATTTTTTAGTAAATTGATAATGAAAATTTTGAAATGACTATAGTATTTAACTATAAATGTTGACAACTTGTGTGAACCTGATCTAAGCATGGTAATTATAACCTTTGTGTTACGCACAGGGTGTAAATTAATATCAAACCTACTTTTAGAAATTCATTACTTTTTAGTTGTACATTGTAGTCAGCTGATCACGACTGTTTGTATAGAAAGTTTAAAGTAAAAATATTTACCATTTTTTCAATGATAAAATTAAAAAATAATAGCTAAATAGCCGGCCAGCAACAGAAAAAAAAAAATTGGCGTGAAAGCGGCAATCGGCTCTGCATTTATTTTTTCGAGTTGTAGAGTTCTGTTGAATCTCTGCTATATGAGATTTGTATTAACACGATAAGTTCATCAGAATCAGATATGGATTTAACGCCTGATTCTTAAGAGAAGAGGCTAAAGCAGTAGTGGAAAACCTTTTATCGCCTAAATCAAAAGAAATATTTCTAAAGTCATACGACGACTCAGATAATTATTTTTACTTTATTTGTATTCGTAATGAAAAGCAATGTTTTCGGGTTAAAGATTCATTTAGCCCTTCGAACTATTAGCGACCTCGCTACGCTCGGACGCCAAACTGTTGATTTCACCCCTTGGGTAACAATGTATTATATGATTTATAGTGACATTGCACTATTAAAATATTTGCTAGTTATAATTTAGTAAATTTTGATAAAACCGACACAAAGATGGCGATTTGTGATTCAGAAAAGGGTTATTTAAATTATTTAATAACCAACTTTTGCCTGCGGCTTCGTTAATTTCGATTTCCATTACGATTTGACAGACACATGGCAGTATCTAGGGATCATAAGTACGTTATTGTTATTTTCCTCTGGACAGTAGTTTTCTTCGGGAGGAAAGTTACCCTGTGACGGTTTTTGTTCACCAGACAACATATAATATGTATAATTTCAGGATAATCAGTTCATTGATTTAAGTGTGAAAAGCTAACAAACAAAAATAAACTTATTTTCGCATTTATAATAATTAAAACTATAGAATGTTGAGAGTAGTGAATTATATTTGTTTCAAATCCTAAAACTTGTCGAGTAATAGTAAGATTAACTTTAAATAATATTTATATATCTCTAATATATATGTATTTAGGTTTTGTAATTTGTCTCTTAATTATCTCACAGATAACTTTAAAATCATTTTGTTGTTACCTAACGTCACTAAAAAAATAAATTTTTGCAATTTTTTCCGAATTGCATAAATGTATTTTTTTAGTGACGTTAGGTAACAACAAAATGATTTTCAGATTTATTCCTATACCTGTGCTGTGAGACCATGCTTTATGTCAAATTTCAGGATTCTGGGTCAACAGGAAGTACCTTATGAATTTTGGTTACTTTGGAAGTATCAAAATTTACGTTTTTTTTTTGCGACGTAAACGGCTGTATCTTTTTTATTAATTACCTTAGAAGTTTGATTTTTTGACAACTTCAAGGGACCGCAGACTTAAGTATATGGTTTAATTTCAACTCGATACCTCCACGCATTCTCTTGACAGACAGATAGACGGACGAACCAAAAAGTGATTCTATGAGGTTTTCGTTTTTTCCTTTTGAAGTCCGGAACCCTAAAAAGAAGAGTATCCAACACGGATAAAGCTGTTTGTCTTGGGCAACTTGAACCCCTTACATCATTCAGATTTCTATATGAACTTCTTCGCAATCTTCGGGAGTTAATTATATAAATCCCAGCCGATTGGGATTATTACTTCATTTCGTTCGGAATTCAACATGCCGCCCGCGACTTAAAGACACTGCATAAATTACATATTTTTTACGTATCGAAAGTGTTTTTTTTTGGAGCCATTTATATAAATAAATATAATTTTATCATCTGTTTTGGATTTATCGTTTTGTTAAATGTCTAAATTTGTCAACATCCATCTAACATAAAATTAAATCATTTTGGTATACATTGTGATAAATATAAAGTATACACACGTCTCAGACTTTTATTTACAAACCTTACTTAATATAAAATTTTGTAATTTAGAATAATATCTTAAAGGATCAAAATTTTTTAAGCGGTCACGAAGCTCGATTTTTACGCGTGTGTGCGTGTAGTTGTATGAATGATGCACACAAACATATCATTGCAACGAATTTGCCTAAACTCTAGCGAGTGAATTTTATGCACGGCCTCTTAAGGTTGGCATAGTTTCCCGAAGACTGAGGATCTTCTATCAGAAGATCCTCAGTCTTGCGATAGTCGAGTTTCACGAGATTTCTTGTAAGGATAGTTTACACTGATATTTAGTTTTATAAAATATGAAGCCCATTGTAAGCGATCACATTTTGAAGCCATAATATATGTCATCACAACAATAAACAAAGCTGTAAGATTATTAACCCACTTTAAAAATAGGACGAGGTTCTGTGTTCGGTTGAATGAATTTTTTTTTTAATGTTTGTTCACCGATTTGTAGGTCAATTGAGGAACGATTTTGAAACATTTTTTTTCGATTGAAGGGTATTACCGAACAGAACAGAACTTATAGGATCATAGCAGAACCGTCGTAACAAGTAAAATTTCGACTTTGACTGAAAGAAGAGGGAAAAGACTGCCGTGTCGTAATATTTTGTGTAAAAAACATGCCTTTAACAATCGTAAATGACGTTTGGCCGTGTTACTTTACAGTCAAAAATTAAATACATTTAAAATGTACTTTTCTTGCCTCAGGTTGTTGGGCTGTTAGGCCTTGCTTAGCTAAAGTTCAAACAATTATATACGTAAAAAAAGTGAAAAAAAAAATAGGATTGATAAATTGCGCCGTCTGACTGTAAATAAAATAAAAGTAATAACGCAAAATATATAATATTTTTAAAATACAATAAAACTATCACCAAAGAATAATGTTCGGGATTCGAACCATAATCATTCTACATCCAGGTCAAGGCATGATACCACTGCGCCACAGTGCTCGTCTGTGCCTAATAGGTGTTCTTATATTTAAACGTCTTGATTGACTCTTGACCCTTTGTCAATGAGCATGTTGATTTTCATCTAAGATATTAAATTAGTAGCTAAATGATTAGTAGCAATCGATGTACCGTCTTACGAATTTAAGGCAAATCGTTCAATATCGACATTTTGGAGTATTGCTCACCCCCCATAGCAAATTGCGTAATCATTTACAGCCTATAAGTTGATCTGGAATTTATAGTCCAAAAAATAACCTGAACCTAACCTGAAAAAATCCTATTCAAATTTTGTTGATTACTTATGCAAAATTTAAGCAATACTTAAAAAAAAATTAAGAATTACAAATTTAAGGATTACTTATTCAAATTAAGAATACAAAAGAATTACAAATTTAAGGATTTAAGGATTGCTTATTCAAATTTTGCATAAGTAATCCATAAGGATTACTTATAGATAATAGTCGAGACCAAAGAGCTTCACGAGGTACGGAGATGTGTCGGTATGTAGTAATGAATGGTCTCCATGGTGGACTTTAGTACGCATTGTTTAACCGTGAAGATCGACGAACTGCTGTTTACGAGTTCTTTGTGTACTTATACCATAAAGTAAAAATTTCACGTAGATACAAATCAACCCTATCTAAGTTAGCGAGTGGATTTCTCGCTGTAGCAAATAACCTCTGTGTCTGGAAGAGAAAGTGATAGAAGAAAAACTGTGCTGTGGATGTTTCTAGAATTTGACCTTTATTCCTCTGTTTGCAGTTGGATATTCCTGTGAATTTTTCGAACTTTGTACAACCTATACCGATGCTGAAGACCAGTTACGGCATCGAACTCGAAGAAGGTGACTTGTGCACGGTTACAGGATTTGGAGAAACTGAAAAAGTTGTTTTTCTTTTATTATTCTATGTTAGACATAAATATATTTGTTCTAGTGTTTAGATCACGTATTCATTGGAAACAAATATATATTTTAATTGATTGTTTGTAGAAGGTATTTGGAGGTACTCGTTTCTTTATGAAAGATACACGTTCCCGCAGTCTAACAGGCATCGGCTCTACTGGCCCCCTCAGTTTAGCTGACATCTCTTTGAAGTGAGCGTAGAACACTACGTCTCGTCAACTCGGGCTTGGCCCTTATCGGACTGACAGAGACACTCAAGCGTGGCTAAAAGAGAAGAGCATGAAATATCTTTCACCCTGGCAACGAATATGCTAAATATGACCCTGTTTATTCAGCAAGATTTTGCTCCACCTAGTGGCAGAATCTTCTTCGTGCACATTTCGTATTTGTACTGAAATGTATATCGATAATTAAAACATTTTTTCAGAAAAAAAAATCCCGGTATCTCCGAATGGTATGTCTGCCTTTTATATCGAGGGATAAATGCGTAGATATCTTTGGATACAGAAGATTAGCACAGCATCAGTTTTGCGCAGGAGATTTCGGAAGAGATAGCTGCAAGGTCTGATAAAATTTAGGGATATAATTTGTTATTTATAATCGTCACATAAAATCAAGTTCCCCGTTACGTCTGTCTGTTTGTATGAACGCGATAAACTCAAAATATCCTTAACGAATTTTTATACAGATTTCAGCATTATACATATACATACATCATAAGGAAGGTTGAAATGCATAATTATTATTGCATAATTATCATGTTAATTTTTATAGAGAATTTTAAATATTTGTAACTAGTTAATTCATAAAATGAATATAGTATACATCAAGTCATCGGATGATTTCCCACCTAAAACAAAAAAGCCGTCATTTATATAAAACAAGTCACTGCACCCGCATGCTGTTGGTCACATAGACCACCGCAACCGCTATAGAATATATCAATTGTTATAGAATATATAATCGCGTACGCACGCATGCGCACGTAGTACGTAAGACGCGTAGGCGGTTCACCGTCTACGTGTCTTACGTACTATCGTGTAAATTGTTAAGCGGTGATCATGCCAAACCGGTTGGATACCCTTTTAAAACTGCTGATGCAAAAACCTTCTTTTTAAGGTTTCGTACCTCGAAAGGATAAAACGGAACCCATATACGATCACTTTGTTGTCCGTCTGTCTGTCAAGGCCCTTTATCTCGGGAACGCATAGAGTTATCGAGTTGAAATTAAAACCATATACTCAGGTCTGCAATCTCTTGAAGCTGTGATAAAATCAAACTTCTAAATTAATATAAAAATAAAGATACGGCCGTTAATGTCGCAAAAAACGTATATATATATATAAACGTATATGTATACTTTCAATCAGAATTCATAGGGTACTTTCCATTGACCCAGAATCCTGAAATTTGGCATAAAGCAAGATCTGTCCACGTATAGGAACAAATCTGAAAACTGTAAATTTGTTATTACGTCACAATATTTTTTTTTTTGCTTGTTGGAAAACAATACGATACTCCATTCGGGAATTAAACTATTATACAATACCTAAGTAAGTTTGTACGGAACCCTCAGTGCGCAAATCTGACTCGTACTTACTAAGTTTTTAAACCCCAGACGCAAAAAGAAGCGTGTCATAAGTTGGACCGTTACGTTTGTGTCTCTTAAATGGGTTAACCGATTATTTTAATTAAAAGCAAGATTTCTAGCAATATCATCGCTAACTCAATCCTCAACTTATTATAATATTTTTTTTTATTATGTGTCGGGAATTTTTTAAAATTCTTACTTTCAGTTTTATTTGTTTTGTTTCAGGGTGATTCTGGTGGACCAATCACATTTAGAGGATATTTGATCGGTTTAGTTTCTTACGCAAAAGGCATGTGCGGCCATGGCCCCGGAATCTATACAAAAATTTCTAAATACACGACGGGCGAAATGATACCTTTATCCATAAGCCACTCATGTGTTATGCTAAGTTTAAATATTCTTAAAGTGGTCTGTTTTGTATTTTCAATTTTTGTACATAATTTTGTTGTCACAAATTTCTTTATATTCAATAAGTTTTGTGCGTAATTAATCCGTATTATTTGTTTATTCGTATTAGAAATTGATTATGTAATCATGGACATTGATGTAATTATGTATATTGGTGATTATTAAATCCGTAATGATCATAGTGTTTTTATATTTAGTTCTGTCCAAAGAGATTTGAGAGATACAATGGAGCGGCTACCAGGAGAAATGATAGAAAAACTGTCACCCTATGCCTCAGTTACGCCATCTAGCTTTAGCAAACACGCGAATTGTTGTCTAAATAAATTATATAAAATTTAACTATCGTTCGGTAGGTGGCCAGGGGCTTTACCTATATTTGTGCTATAAAACCTTGATTTAAGCTAAATTTCAGCATTCTGGGTCAACGGGAAATTCTCTATGAATATTGATTCCTTTGAGAAATATACGTTTTTTGCGACAAAAACGGGCGTACCTTTTTTTTTTCGTTAACTTAGAAGTTTGAATTTTTTACAGCTTCAAGGGACCGCAGACCTAAAAGAATATGGTTTTAATTTCAGCTCGATACATCCACGCGTTTCCCCAAGATAAAGGGTTTTGGCATACAGACAGATAGACAGACGGACGGACAACAAAGTGATCCTATAAATAAAGGTTCAGTATTTTTCCTTTTGAGGTATGGAACCCTAAAAAGCATCGACCTATATTCTAGCGATAGACAAGCACGTTCATGGAAACTGTTTGTCAAAATACTGAAAAGTTAAAACAATAGTTCGCTGCAGTGCTAGATTGGCATTATGTCGTCTAACAAAACTATTAAAACATACAGCGCTAGATACTCGTAGATACTTTTTTCACAACCAAAACGTCTGAAGCGCCATGAATTTCACGCGTTTCATTCAACCTAATGTAATGACATTTCATCCATATAGATTTCTATACCGCAGAAGTGACACAGTTTTTTGCCTATAATACTTTATTACAATAATAATCTATTTCAAAATGTAATAATAGTCTTCGTTAGTGTAAATTCGCTTCGCTGAAATTTCTTGATGAGTTTTATCGAGTATTGAAAAACGCACGTCGTCATAATTACTGAACTTCGATAAAAATCGTTGTTACATTATTTATACAAGAAAAGAAAGAACAATAAAATATTAAAAAATATCGACCTGGTGGTTATAAAACAACACACGAAGTCTGTGTTCAGTAAACCAGTTGTAGGTAAAAACCTACAACTGGTTTTCGTACGGGAGAACATCTGCATGTTTTAGTCTATGATTGTAAAATGGGAAGGCTTTTAAACAAAGAGATTGCTTTTAAATAAAATAATATATTTTCTAACATACTATTACGATTTAAATGCTATTAAATTGCTCGAACAACCAGTAATTTTACTTACATGACTACAGAATTATTAGCTACGTCCACATCCACTTTGATTTGAATTTAAAAGCGCCGCTCTCACACTGCATGAACATCAAAACTGTACTAATGTCATCAATATCAAGGTGCATAGAAGACATTGCACTTGAGTTGATTGAAGTGAGTGTACGGCACGCGTAATCTAGTGCGTAGTACATATATTTATATCGATGCTAAAAGGCAACATGATTATTTTATTGCTGTGATCGTGACTTTAAATACTGCCATCTACCGACTCTTTTTGGTACTAGGTAGTATTTTACAAAGCCGTGGCAAGTCAATTTCCAGTGTCTCCAACCATCGCTTCATCGCGCGTTGCGATCGTAGCAACTAGTTCTCATAAATATTTACAGGTGGCGGCACTTGCGGCAATCTGTGACAAAAAACATCATTATTTTAAACAACATTAAATTTGTACGTAATAAAAGAAATTCAAAAAAAATATCAAATTTTATTTTGTTATTTATCGAAGCTTAAGTAATAAAAAAATATATTTTATATAATAAAATACCTACCTTTAGTGAATTGTAGATGGCGCTTTCCAGCTTCCTCTAAGGTAGGGCAAGTTGCCCCTGTGGTAAGGGCCACGGCTTACGATATAGCTGTCATGGATTCTAATCCGGGATTCTAACCAATGCTCTTTAATCGGTGAGATTAAAAAATCGATGAAATTTATTTACTAAAATGCAAAATATTTTTATTTCTCGCATAAGTCTTCATGAGTACATACAAAATACCTAAGGTAGAGCGAGTCATTGTAGATCTTTGACTGTCGTTACGGATACTCAGAAGGTAGGAAATCTGAGTCAGTCTTAGTTACCTAATTATGTACTGGGTTGTGGAGGCCAGATAGGCAGTCGCTCAACGTAGACTATTAAAAAAAAAAAATTATAACTATTTTATTTGTTTAATTTTTTTTATTGAATGGAAAGATCACAAAAACGAACGCTATGAAATCGCAGCCTGACGCTGAGAACACGCTTTTGCTTTTGTGTCGTGGCGGTCAACGAGCCAGTGGCCTTTCCACGTGCTCTTAATGCGATCCATTTCACGACCTACACTGAACTGTTAAAGGGATGGAGCTATACAGGCTGTATATCTCTATATCTCTTTCTCGCTCGCACGCTTGACATTTTAACTTGACTTTACATTGCAGCCCCCCCCCCCGCCATGTTACAACCGTTTCGTTTCGATTCTCTTTTCGTTGATCGCCTCGAGTCGGCCACGTTTCCTATTCATTTGTTCTGACCACGTGACTGAGCGTTGAGATGACGTCAGAACAAAGGAACCGGAGGCGTGGCAGACTCAAGGCGATCGCCAAAAAGAGAATCGAAACGAAACGGTTGTAACTTGACTAAGGGGGCTGGTGACATCACATCTCAAGATTTATAGTATTAAGCTAATTTAACTATACTGCGAGCTTGCTACCTCCATTTTGTCACATATATCTTTGAAAGGTTTTAGACAAGTGTTTTTGTTGTAATAAAGTGAATAATAAGTGAATAATAATATTCCACAACTATCAGACAACGCCATCTAGTCCCAAGCTAAGCAGAGCTTGTGTTATGAGTACTAGACAACTGATAAACATACTTATATATTTCTAAATACATACATAATATAGATAAATTCCACCCAGACACAGAACAAAAGATTGTGCTCATCACACAAACATTTGTCCTGGGTGGGAATCGAACCCACGACCTCCGGCATAGCAGTCAGGGCCTCTAACCACTAGACCAACAGGCCAGTCAATAATAATGAATGTAAACTACAAATTTATTGAACTATAAACTAAAAAAAGAAAACACGTTATGGTAGGGTCCTAGATCTCAACTGACAGCATCTGTTTATGGCGTTAAGTTAAGCAGATTGATTTTTCAAAGTCAAATCTATTTGATACCTCTGTTTGTATACTTATTAACAAGTCTTCACCTTAAAGGCTCTTGTCTACAAAATTTCCTCGTTCTAAAATCTTAGCCGTAGTTTTAAGGCGATCGCAGACGTTGTGCATAATACATCAGATGTTTCATTACCTCTAGACTCGGGCCCAAGGCACCGGAACTTGCTTCATAAATTATAACTTCCGTTAGTTTAGACTTGACGGATCAAGCGTGCTAATACAGGGGGT
Source organism: Mythimna pallens (assembly GCA_961205895.1). NCBI lineage: Eukaryota > Metazoa > Arthropoda > Insecta > Lepidoptera > Noctuidae > Mythimna > Mythimna pallens. Next base: position 16,519,790 of record OY540834.1, read on the forward strand.
GAATTTTTGCTGAAATAATATTTTAGGAAACTATGTTTTATTGAGAAAAAAATCAGCATATGCATAAGGAAGCGGCCGATCACGTGAGGTAACGGTTCTCACGCCCCAAACGCCGCCGAGATTTTGATCCCGATTTCCGGCTACCGTAGGTGCGGGCTTGTGGACGGCGAGCAATGGGTAGCCCACCGTCCGACCGTCCGATAACCGTCCGGACCGAGCCCAAGTCGTCGACGGCGCGTATTGTTCCACGCGCACCTCAGGGAGATGTCAGCATATCGTAGGGGCCCAGCAGGGTCGAAGCCTACTGGGGCCATGGGTAGTGTGAAAATAAAACCCGGGGCCCTGGGATGAAGGCAACGAAGGAACAGGAGTGGGTTTTTAGTCAGTATAAGTCTGACACTATCTCCCGCCCCGCCCAAGGGCGGGGGATGTCATAAGATGATTTTCCCAACGAAAAAAAAACCCACAAGAGATTTAATTTTTAATATAAATTGTCACATCAAGGAATCAATCATTAACACGCTTTTATTAGTTTCACCTGTATGTATGTATGTATGTATGTTTGTTTGTAACCGACCCCTTTGAGCTCGATTTTGTCCTACTTTGAACGATCAGATTTAATTCAAACTTTGCACACCTGTCAAAGATCGATGACAATGCAATAATCCGATCAAAATATCCGATTATCCTAATTAGATTCGCCAGGATTAATTAATTTCTTTCCGCATCCTCATCATTTCTTTTCGCAGGATGAGTGTGAACTTTCACTCATCCTCATTCTCAGTGCCGCCAACAGATTCACTCCTATGATTATAATATCATGTAGAGTGTTTACGGATTGAAAATTCCATACCCAAGCATTAATGTGACTGACTGTATATGTAAATAAGGTTACACCTCTGTGTCTCACTGTTTATATTGGCATCATAGAAATCTTGAATATGTGTTCTTAACCAAGATACAATCAGAACACATTTGTACATATTAAGGGCGGTTGATAGTTAGCAAATCGAACTAAATAATTTATAGTTTAAAAAATTTAACTAAAAAATGAAAAATAAATAATAGTTTAAAAAAACTAGAAAAACACGCTTTTATAGAAAATCCAACTAAAAAAATAGAAAATAAAATTTAATAAATTTGGATTAAGAATAGTGTACATAAGAAATAAATGTATATTATTGTAAAAAAGCGTGGGGTGCATATAATGTCAATAATTATGAACATTTTATTGACAGATGAGTAGAAGGATCATCACTTTGATAATATCTTAAAAAACACTTTGAATGCACCCCACGCTTTTTTACAATAATATACATTTATTTCTTATGTACACTATTCTTAATCCGAATTTATTAAATTTTATTTTCTATTTTTTTAGTTGGATTTTCTATAAAAGCGTGTTTTTCTAGTTTTTTTAAACTATTATTTTTTTTATATTGCTAATTGCAAACTTCCACAGTTAATTACATAATTATAACCCGTATAATATCTTTGCTTTAAGGTGGTACAATTCCTATTGACAAAATATGGTTCAAGTACAGTTAAGTACCTCTAGTTGTTTCTAACTGTCCTTGCATTGGAGCAAAAAGATTAGTTCATACAGATGGATTAACACAAAATAATAGTTTATCAACCATCTGAAATATACATGATGAAACGTAGAAATAACGCCAAAGTACTTTTTGCAAGACCAGTGTGACTGACACAGGCTGCAGAATTGTTCGAAAGAGTTATCATGGCCTACGAACGCAAAGGCAACTGAAGGAACACAGGTGGGTTTTAGTCAGTAAATGTCTGACACTTCCTCTCAATCCAAAGCCCCAGAGAGGAAGGGAGGGGTAGGATTCGTGACGAATTTTTTTGAAGTAAGAAATCATTAAATATATTATCTCCAATAAAAAAAATGCATCACTAAAGCATTATAACACATTAGGAGGGCCCTTCTCCACTCGTCTATCGTCAATCTGAGAATGGTTTAAAAGCTTGTCGGTTCATCTAACGCAATATTTCAATGCAATTAAATTTGCAAGGATTTTATTGTTGTACTTTCTTTACTTTTTTTAATTTTTGAGTACATTATGAAGGGTCAAAGTTTATGCCAAATAGCAGAATTTCAGATGTCTTTACTGAATTAGCTTTACACAAATTTATAAATTGATTTCAATAGAAGCCTAAATAAAATCCACAAGATATCTGCGTTTCCAAAATATCTAATGACAAATGTGTAATATTGTCATAATCGCGTAAGAGCGGTTGTATGAAAAACAGCGAAAATGTTAAGTTGGCTGCTCTTAACACCATAGAAAAAGGGCTAACCCAGCAATGGCCCTTGCAGTGATATAAAAATCACACAATTGTGTCTTAATGTTATTCCGATCAGGACATTGAGTCTAAACTTTAACAACCACAGAAACCTACATACTCACGGAAATTTTAATTCACCATAGCATAACGTAATTTTCAACTAGGGACCGATCTTAATTCGCAAATTTTCACCTCGTATGGATCAACCCTCAGAAATCCGTAGCTCGAGAATCGTCTTGAGATTTCTATTTAATTAGTGAGACCTCAACCCGATGTGTGTAGCCAAACCGGATATTAGGCCTGAATACCTAATACCTCGTACTTTGCAAGGTAACCGACGCAAATTGGACGTGAAATGTGCAAATCTAATTGATAGAAATTGTTCTTGGTGATTTGATTACCAGAATGGCAATAATTGAATCAAACCCCTTGAGTTCTTCGATTGTCTTGTGCAAGAGCTAAATAGTCTCTATATCCTTCTTTTTTCGGTAGAAAACGTCAAATGACTCCTATCGCTTTGGGGGGAGTGAGAGGAAGTCGAAGAAGAAGCAGGGTTGCGGTAATTTGGACCGCGGGCAATGTATAGCTCGCCGTCTGACCGTTCGGTAAGGAACAACCTCGGGTCGACGGCGCGTTGTATGTCTTAAAGGGATGTCAGCAAAATTGACGGCTATCGTTAGGCCCAACGTCTGCCATGGCTGCAGATTATTCTAAAGAGTAACCTATTGTTTGTATGTATTGATTTTAACCCATAATAGATATTTTTTTAGTTGGAAAAATAATCTAATAACAAATCTCGCTCTTGGGTGGAGTGGAAGATAGTGTCAGATTTTTACTGACTAAAAACCCACTCCTATTCTTTCGTTGCCTTTCGTATCAGGGCCGATTCTTCCTTTCAGAATCAGACCCTTGGCCCCAGTAGGCTTCGACCCTGCTGGGCCCCTACGGTTTGCTGATATCTTGAGGCGCGCGTGGAACAGTGCGCGCCGTCAACGACTTGTGCTCGGTCTGAACGGTTTAACGGACGGTCGGACGGCGAGCTACCCATTGTTCGCCGTCCACAAGCCCGCGCCTACGGTGGCCGGAAATCGGGTTCGGAATTCCGGCGGCGGTTGGGGCGTGAGGACCGTTGCCTCACGTGATCGGCCGCCTCCTTTGCTAGCATTACTGCTTCGCAGAAGGCAAACAAAAGCAGGCGACCGCTTGTCACTCTTTCTCGCTCCAGACCATGGCCTGTACCAAGGCCCGACGCGAGAGATCGCCGCCGCCACCCATAATATGATAAGAATATGCAACCTTATAATGTTCCCACTGCTGGGACTCAAGCCTCGTCTTAAGGAGTGTATTTGGGCAGTTATCCACCACGTAAAATTCTGATAAGTCTCTTAATTTAGGCACCTGTTACCACTTACTCTATATAGGTAGGTACGTCTTAAACACTAAGTTTAAACTAAGTTCTAAGTAGACATCGACAAACCGGTAACACGGTACAAGACCCCGCTAATTAGGTCTGCTAAGTTAAACAAGTTAGAGACACCGTCACTACCGAAATACTAATTAAGTGATACGATGTTCTACTAAGTTGTTACTAAGTTGTATTGTCTAAGTTTAGTTCGACTGTACTGTGCATCTGGAGGCTTTGAACTTTGGTCCTCGTAATCTGTTTCTTGTTTTTAATTTTAATTAAGCACGGCCAGTTAATTAAATGGGACCTTTTTGTAATAAAAAAGGCTGTGTAATGTTTTTTTAATGGTATGTCGTTTTCGCCTAATTGCTTTAACGTAGATTGTAATGGTTCAATAATGTACTTACTGTGCTTTGTTTTGTTACGGAGATATGTGTTGATTACTAAGTGGACGTGGCGCATAATTATTTTCCTTTTTATCAAAAAATTATACTTTGTAAGTTTGTCCTAAGATTACGTCATTTCCCGCAAATGACCGCCCATGTAGGCCTAGGTGAAATAAAAACTTTTGACTTGACTTTGAAATTAAATGATTTCTCTTTCTTATTTTGTAAGTGAAGATTTTCTGAAAATATAATAAAAAAACAATCCAGTTATTATAAATAATAAACGTAGTTACAATGGTCCACCAAGGTCTGAGTGCGGTAACTAGACCACAAAGATAAGATAGTAAATAATAAGTTTTGTTGGTTAATAATTAGTTTTTCATTATGTATTTTAAGTTTATACGATTGTGTGAGGCAAAAATAAAATCTTTTCTTCTAATTAATATAATAATTAAATAAAATTAATTAATAATAATTTTTAAAGAGCAGTGGTGGCCCAGTGGTAACGGCCCCGACTTACGAGTTGTAGGTCGCGGGTTCAATCCCAGCCAGGCGCATTACGTTGTGTAATTTATTTCATCACCACTGCTCTTAAACCGGTGAAGGAAAACATCGTGAGGAAACCGGCATGTCCTTGAACCAAAAATTCGAAGACATGTGTCATTCACCAACCCGCACTGGGCCCGCGTGGTGGATTACGGCCTATGCCCTCTCCTAGAGAGGAGGCCTGAGTCCCAGCAGTGGGAACATTAAAAGGCTGATTATGCTTATGCTTATGCTTAATATAATAATTTATTAAATTATTATTATTAGTTAATTATAGCATCTACATAAATGATATACGAAATTGTTTTAGTAGTCGATCCTTATAAACACAGTAGGGATACTTTTGCAGAACTGGACGTACAACCATACGTACTTACAACTGCCTGCACTTGTCAAAGAACATAAAAAGCCACTAGAAAGCAAAACGAACAGATGTGTTACAATACTTCGTTATGCGGACGCCTCGCACACTCAATAAAAACATCATAATGAATCGTAATGTTACACATATGCGACTTTTTAAAGGACAGTAGAGCGGTTGGGTTGGTCTATGTCCCTTTGTTAGCACAACTATGAGTGCCAAATGGTAATAAGTAGAGATTACCGATTCGTTATTGAGTGTCAATTAAAAGTACGGTTGAATTCCACCCACTTATCAAATTAAATATTTTTTTAGTGGGAAATTATCAAATAACATTTTCCACTTTGGGTGGAGCGAGAGGGAGACTGCCAGCCTTATGCTGACTAAAACCCACCTGTACTCCTTCAGTTGCCGCGGCGGCGGTAATTCTTTCAAACTATACTATCTGGATCTAATTTAATGTTCTGGCGAGAAAAAATAGGAAGTTATTAAGTTATTTATAGATATTTCAATAGTATAAATATATTACATACAAATAAACAATAAAAAAAAAAAACATTTAAATAAAAAAAAATTGTATTTCATCCATAAGGGATTTAAGCTAACAGTGGTCAGAGGTCCACGAGCCGTAACCAGAAATATTTTTTGAATCAAGCACTTGTGCCAACTTCCTAACGAGAGCCTCCTGAGGTGTTGGTCGAAGCTCGTGGCTATTAAGTTATTAAATTTGAAAATCTGCACGTTTTGAAGTGCTCCATCATCGATCACATCATCGCTTAACATCGGGTAAGATTCGCGTTTGACCTCTAAACGCAAACCTATCAATAATAAACATAAAAATAAAAAAACAAAAATCCAGGAGCTAAAATATCCCTAATTCACAAACATACAAAAAACTGACCATACTAGAAGGTCACTCAAGTGGCTAATGGCTCAACAAAAAGCTATTTAATAGTGGGGCTCAACGGGGCACAGTTACGAGAACCGAGCGGTGCTTATTAAAAATGTGGCCTGAATATCAAATTGCTATCTCTGTATTGTGTCGCACCCCTAAAGCATTGGCCGGTACCCCTTGGATTTTGATGGTAGTGTAACTGTAGTGTATGGAACGTATAGATGTACCAAAATTTTTTTATGGGGTTTGTTTAGTATATTGTTGATTAGGAATTTTTAGTTATAAATAAGTAACCGAAAATTAACTGTGTATGAGTTTAATTTTCTTGCAAATGAATATTTATTTAACGATATGTTTGGTGCAATGGCTGAGCAAATGAGCAGCGTATCTCGGGATCCATTCGTTTAGTTCATTAATTGTTCTAGGTCGTGGTGTACGTGAGTTTACATATTTGTGAACCCACCCACAATACTGAAGTTAGTAGAGATTTTTTCTAGTAAGGGCTAAATTTAAAATAATATATTGACTTACTATGCCTAATCAGCCGTCGCATCGGTTTGGTAAATGTTTATTTTAGGAGTATTATTTTCTCAAAAGGAATGCAGAACCATAACTAACTGGTAAAAGGCCACTAAGCTTACGCGGCAAGTCTGATGAGATACGGGTAAAAAAAAAAGTAGTGATATATTATATGAATGATGCCACATAGGAACTAAATTTCAAAATCCTGCATTATAGTATTAGAGTTCTCCGCGTGATTAGAATATATACGAATACAACAGTACCAAATACAACACCTGTCTGGTCTGACGATGCTCTCTTTTCAACGATTCTACCCCTAAGTACCAAATGGTTGCTACCCAAGGCACCGAATGGCCAAGACTATTCTGCCGTCGTTTTATGATGGCGGGATGAGCTTGACTCCTACCAGACGTACTGCCCGCACTAGAAAAAAGCTAAACTGTTTAAAAAAAAATAGAAAGAGGCTTTTACCCAGCTGCGAGAAAAAATAGACTAGATAGATAAATCTTGTAAGAGAAATCACTGGCAGTTGCTGAATCCAAACATCTAACAGAGAAAAAATTTGCATTTTAATTTGTTACAAATAAACTCAAAATTACTGGATCGATTTGAAAAATTCTTTCACCAGTAGAATTGTGCTTTATCATTGAGTGAGATAGGTTAATATTTTTAAAGCCACTGGCAAAAGCTAGTTATTCATAACTTGCTCCTTCTAAACTTTCACCACTCTACATAAAAAAGCTACTAGTTTGAACACCAGGGGCGCCACTAGCCCTAACGTCCTATTGTTTGTTTTTTTTTTTTTATAAATAAATTCAGTTGTCACATCTCATATGATAAATGATAGCACTGACATGAGGCTCATATGGCGAATTTAGTAGGAACCCACTTGGACCACTTGTTACTTTGTTAGTGCCTTCCCCGAGGGCGCGATGTTTTCGGATATGGATTTTTTTTATTTTAGGTTTTTTTACAAGTGTTTTCATTGGCTTTGTTTTTTAGTGAACAGTAAGTTATATGATTTGGTATCTAATTTACTAATAAATTACACATTATCTTCATTTTATTTCCTAATTACCTACTGGTCAGCATAATTATAAGATTTTAAGTTTTTTGTTTTCACCACCACCTTTTCTGCATAGGAATTGCTGCATTTTGCACAAATATTTTTAATTTTTATTTTTCTTTAGTTTGTTAAGGGTATGTCCAGATTTATTGTCTCTCAAAAATTATTGAATGTCTTTGTACTCAAATATAGTTAGTCTAACAATTAGAGAAAATAGAAGAACCATGTTTTATAACACGGTCTTCCTAATCGAGATTCGAGTTTCCCCATTTCACAAATTCAAAATCAAATAAGCCAGTCCAACCCAAATAGATAAATACATTTTACAAAAATAATATAAACCGATTCCGAGGCTAATATTTCGTAAAGCTAAATAAATAATCAGTTTGCGAATCCATTTGCTTCGGTTTCCGCATTTTTTCGGCTCTATTACAAGACCGGTGTGCAGCCAATTTGAAAATATTGAATAAGTAAAACTTCCCGAAATATGAATGCAGAGATTAGGTTGATAACAGAACTGACACTTTGATGACGCTAAGGATTTATCGGCTTAGAATTATACCCTATAGTTTTTTATTTATATAAAATACAGTAGTTCATTTACAGAACTTAAAAAAAAAAAAACATTTATCATGATCTTAGTTGCCGTTGTAGTGACGGTCACTACCTGAAACACTGACTACTTGAACTGTTCTCGAGTATTTTTTTTTCCGAAGCAGTAAAAAGGGAATAATGAAGTAGCTAAGTAAATAAGAGGATAAGATTGACAAAGTAGACTGGGCCCTAGACAGTAGTTTTTTAAAATGCTTTACGTCATCCAAAGTTGTCAATTGAGAAACCCCTAATTTAACTAAAGGCATTTTAAAGTCAAAGCTGAGGAGTTGGCTTCTCGGCAAGATTACTTAAAGTAACGTAGGTAAAATATATTTGTTTTAAAGCAAGCGCTTCACTTGGCCTGTCTATCAAAGTATTTGTATTGCTTGGGTAGCGTAGAATGAATTTTAATTGAATGGAAAAATAAGTTATACTTAGTTTGTGTTGCCTAGGTGGCGCGAGCACTTTGTCAAACACGCTTAGTGCTACCATAACATAATTAGGTAAAATAAAATAGAATGTAAGGTTTATTGTCGAGTGTTTTATTAACTTTTGTTAAAATAAGTTTAATTGTGTATTTATTATAAAAAACGAGCATACTCGTATCTCGCCATCAAAGTGAAAAAATTGGCGAGAAAATTGTGTAAAAAAAGATAGAAAAAATGTGAGCCAATAAAAAACAAACCGTAAAATCTAGCCTAGATTTCACACCCTCAAAAAACCTAACCAGGTTTCACAGTTTTACGAGGTTTCGCATTATAATAAAATTTCGCATTACGCCAGGCCAGAGCTACTGTTACTGACAAGTGTTCCTTGTCCCATCTACAAAATATTACTAATTTATTCTTTGCTTGCTCAGCAAAAGAGCGAACGCTAAACACATTATGACGAGTTACCGTGTTATATCATGACGTCGCTTCTCAAATATGATAACACGGTTCTGTGGGAAAATACACCATGGAAACGCCATGGAAATATCATGAAAATTACAGCCGCACCATTAAGGCATTGTGGAAACACGGTGTATGCATATTTTGTTAGAGGAAATGGATACTTCAAGTTTTGTTTTCAGACTTTTTGGGACTGATTTTTTAGTGTTGTGTTGGTCGTGTGTTGTCTGAAACTGTCTAGATATTAAAGCCACTTGATTTTGGGTTATTTGGAGTAGGTATACCTATAAATAATAATGGTTATGAAGGAGGTATATAACTTTATTTATAAAATACTACAAACAAAACTAAAGTTCTTTTTTTAAATAAAAAATCTGCAAATTAGAATAGAATAAAACTTTATTGTACACCAAAATAGTAAAAAAAAATAATATATAATAGAAAAAAAAATAGATAAATAATATATATAGTAATTAATGTTTAAACTAAACATTATGATTATAAAGTTTTTATAAATTATAATTTTGGGTGGGAGAAGCTCCTCTCACCATAACATGGTTATTATGCTAAACGAAAATACAAATATATTCTCTTTATAATACTACAAGTAAAGAAGTATATAAATAAATAATACTCAACTATACCTACGTCTTAGTTCATTGAAGAAATTAGGCAATTTGGTATACTTGCCTAACTTAAAAGATTTTGGGTAGGTGGCAGAACTGAGTGAAACTGGTAGATTCAACTGAAAGGGTAATTTTCACCAAAAACAATTTCGTCCCAATTATTTATTTCATTAATATGTCTATCAAATGATGAATTCATCAACCTACCTACTCAATATCTTTTAAGTTAGGAATTATCAAACAGAGTATGTTTTGTTTTCCCATATTGATCATATTTTTAACTATTCAAACTTAAGCCGGTTATTTGTGCAAGAACTCCTAACTTTCCACCTTTTTGAATCCATTTTGTTTGGCACTTCCTGACATTTTTCATAGTTCGCATTTGTGTTCTTATTGTGACGGGTAGAGTCTGTTTCTATCTTTATTTTTTAACTCTTTTGCACTAGAGTTTTCAAGTGACTGTTATAATTTTAGTGTTTGCTTTTGAAGCTGTTTCTCTTTTTAGTTGGTAAAAAAATGTTGTTTGTTAGGTTTTGGCATGAAGTTAAGTGCTTATTTATTTATGTGAACTTTGCATAGAGCGAATGACAAATAAAAAAAATATTGCTTATTAACTTTAATTTCAAAAGTCTGTATTTCTGGTTACATTAATCACTCACTGACTTCTGAACTTAAAAAATATTTTGCAATTATGTATCTAATTTAGTTTTTTGAGAAGTCGGTTCTATTTTTTCTAGAAAAGTTTTTTTATTTTATTTTTCATTATACTTTCTCACAATTAAGACTAAACGGTATGAACGTTCTACGGTAAATTAGGTCTTTTACCGCCTGTAGAAATAACAACATGCCCAGCTCTTAAATGATTCAATTTACACATAATTATTCATCAGAACTAAATATTTATATATATATATTGAAATATATATTATATATATGTACATATATTGAAATTAAATATTCATCAGAAAATCTTAATAAAAAAAAACTTTCCTGTAAAAAATATCAAGCTTTTGACAAAATCACAGACATACAAACATTTATTTTATCACAACGTACTTAGTACCATCAAATTAAATTGTAAAAATAATTCATACAAATAGTTATAAAGAAAACTGCATTTTTGAGTTAAAAGTAAACAAAGATAAAAATGCATACGGGTCCAAAACAGAACCTCGTTTTTTGAAATCCGTTAGTAAATCGATCGAAAAACTTAAGCTTAGAAATCAACATAATTACTATTTCATAGGAGCTGCCAATCTACCTCAAACTCTGCCGCCACGTTTTCGAAAAAATGTCACAGCATGATACGAAAATCAAGTAAGAAGTTTTACGAAAAAAGTCGGCAAACTTTCACGAAAAAATTCGGCAAACTTTTACGGTGCCAACAAAACAGTAGTGTCGGTGTGACTGACGGCTAACCCTTTTACTGCGGACACGGGGTACATTAATACGCTTTTATGGCTTATTTATTTTGTCAAAGACGTCACTGAAGACGCATTCAGAGTGCTATAACGGAGTATTGTGTCAAAATGTTTGCGGGATTTGTTTCACAGCGTGTTGCAACTGTTTTTTTTTGTGTTTTTTGTGGTACGGTCTGGTTGCTAGTTTTTGAGGATTAATGATATGAATTTTGCGGTGGGAAAAAATTGGTGTACTAAAAATAGTACAAAAATTTACAAAAGTGCATTTCAAATACAGGTTGCTTTTGACAAAACTAGAGGTTAAAAAATGAACTGTAGGTAGATACTTTTTCATTCAGTGTTCAGTGGAATTCTTTTGTTACTTTTTGCAATTTATCTCTAGCTAGACACACTAATTATTAAAAAAGCGAAAGTTTATGAGTGGATTTGTTTGTATGTTGCTTCTTCACACTCGAACGGCTGAATGGAGTTGTATGAAATTTGACTTATGGGTACTTAAACCACGTCTTTTGACTTTTTATGCTAGGAGTACATTCCCTTGGGATAATTTTCTACTATCACGCGGGTGAAGCCACTGATAGCAGCTAGTTAGTAATAATTTGTAGACTTCATATTAGTAAACAAAAAATCATTTCCTTAACGTGTAAAGCTAAGTGGCCAGACTTTTTGCTCACAAACCACTTAATAAGTGTGAACTATCAAGAAAAAAAACCACACTTAACTACTCACCGCAGCCCATCAAATATTCACACTGTTTGCAAACTAATCAATTGGTATCAACATCCGTTGCGCGCATCTGTCCGTTTTTGTCGCGGACATTTCCTAGAGGCCCTTCATAGAAAAGCAATCGGGTAGTCGTAAACGTTAAGGGTCTGAAAGCACCCCCTGGGGTGCTTGTGAAGGCAGGACGATGTTTCTTGACACTGGCAGAAAAAGTACCCGTTGGTACTTTGGTAGCCCCTAATCCCGGATCCGCGTCAAGGGGGTTATAAGGCCAGCAAAAAGTGTAATTTAAAGCTGACTTAAGGTTTCGAATTAAAATGAAGGAGGAAATCATGTCAGCTTGTTTGGCAAGTGTAACGTGACTACTGTTTTAGTTTTTTTTTTGTGAATTTTGCAAGGGATTCGTGAATATTTAAGGCGTTGTTGTTGCAAGTCGTTTTTTCGTTTTCAGAATAAAAAGAAATTTTATCTGTGGTTTTCTAAAAGCAAATTTAACTTATGATAAAAAAAGTTTCTTATTATTAAGAGAGTAGATTATTATTATTATTTCTTATTAGTATGTAGGATTAGTAAAGGCAGTGGATCGCACTACCGGCTGGTTTTTGTTACCATAGATAAAATTACAGCCTATCATATTTTAATTCAGACTACATTTTCATTTTTGCACATATGTACTCGTACAAGTATAACTAACACATAGGCGTGTGTGTGTCAGAAATGTACGGTTGAAAGTTTGTGTGTTTGTGAGTCACGCATCAATTACTCGACTAATAGAAAGAGTAGCATTAAAAATAAAAAAAATAAAGGTAGGTTAAGTCAAATTACATACTTATGTAAATTATATACTTGTGTAAGTCAAATTGAAATATATTCTAAAAGTACAAATAAATAAAAGATAGTTCTAGCTAATGTTTATAATAATAATATTCCACAACTATCACACAACGCCGTCTAGTCCCAAGCTAAGCAGAGCTTGTGTTATGAGTACTAGACAACTGATAAACATACTTAATATTTCTAAATACATACATATTATAGATAAATTATACCCAGATTTAGAACAAAATGATCGTGCTCATCACACAAACATTTGTTCTGGATGGGAATCGAACCCACGACGTCCGGTATAGCAGTTAGGGCCACTAACCACTAGACCAGCAGGCCAGTCTAAACTTTTATTTTTAATCTTTGTAACTCAATTCGGGAATTAAACTGTTTTCAAAGGTAAGTTTGTACGGATCCCTTAGTGCGCGAGTCCGCCTCGCACCTGCCCGGTTTTTTAAACGCGATAATCTAGTGCTTGACTGTGATTCCACCTGATAGTAAGCTGTGATGTAAACATTGATGGTGAAACGCATTGGTTTTAAGAGCCTATTCACTCAAGCCTTCTGTAATCCAGTATAATAATAAATTATTATTCTTAATTTCTAACAACATCTTCACAATCACGTACAAATTCGTCATTCATTCAATATCACCAATTAACATTCACTCGCCAACTGCACTATGCTAATCCTTATTTCCCAACAGACTTCACTCCAGTTACTCGCACAATAGTAACCTGATTATAATGCCTGGATCTAGATCCTATTGTTCCAATAATGGATGTTCAGGAAATTGACTTAGTATGCCAAATGAGATTGACGGCATGGACGGGTTAGAACATTGAGGTTTAGTTTAAATATTTTTCAAATTAAACAAATATTTTTATTGAAATAAAAAATTATGTTAGGTACGTTATATATTTTATTTTTATTTTTTATTCACAGCTATCACACAACGCCGTCTAGTCCCAAGCTAAGCAGACCTTGTGTTATGAGTACTAGACAACTGATAAACATACTTATGTATTTCTTAATACATACATATTATAGATAAATTACACCCAGACACAGAACATATGATCGTGCTCATCACACAAACATTTGTTCTGGGTGGGAATCATACCCACGACCTCCGGCATAGCAGTCAGGGCCACTAACCACTAGACCAACAGGCCAGTCGAAATTATATTTATCTTGCGAATATGTTGTAAAAAACACTTATTCGTCTGTTTAAATTAGATGAGGTCGTTGTTTCCTCACTAACTTAGGTATGCTCTGGGAAGAAATACCGAAACAAACTCAGAGGTCAATGTCTCTTTTAAAGTCCATACAGCAAACATGGAATGATCAAAAATCATGCGAGAACCATGCTGATTAGTACCTGAGATGGTCTTTTGAGGAAAGAACCACGCAGATTTGAGTGGACCTGTCCAGTCAGTGCAAGCTTTTCTGAGTATTCGTATAGTTAACACCACCAACACCATTGGTATAACAACATTTTAAGACCTGACTTCTGAGTTAGTTAAAAACCTGCATTACAGAAGTCAGTGTCTTCTTCTATGAGTGTCGCTGAGAAGCAATAAAATTGACTACCTATCCCTTTCAAGACTAGTGTATGACCAGTGCGTATTGTCAGTGATAACATATGGCTCTGAAACGTGGTCACTCACAAGACCTACTAGGCGAGCTACTCATTGTTCGCCGTCCGCAAGCCCGCGCCTACGGTGACCGGAAATCGGGATCGGGATCCCGGCTGTTGCCGGGGGCTGGGGCGAGAGGGCCGTTCCCTCGCGCGTGCAACCGCAAACACATGGTCGATGAGGCGAAAAGGTTCTGGAGTGGTCGTTATGATGATACTTGGGGGAGGCCTATGTCCAACAATGGACGTTTTCCGGTTCAATTGATGCGGATAATGATGACCTATTCCTAAAATATAAAAAAGAGTAGTCAATTGTTGTTCACAGAACTTTAGCGCTTATAATTATTATTTTGTATGGCAACCTATCACACGACACGCGTTCGAGATAAATATACGAGTCCCAAAGGAGTCATTCATTTTTCAAGGATAAAATTACCCTTCTGCGATAGCGTGCAGTCGTCAAAAAGAACGCCGTGAGGAAACCGGCAAGTCCTAGAACCAAAAATTCGAAGACATGTGACATTCGTCCACCAGCACTGGGCCTGCGTGGTAGAAAATGGCCCATTCCTTCTCCTAGAGAGGTTTAAGTTCCAGCAACATTATGACGCTGATTATAGTTATCAGCGATAGAAAAACTAATTTTCGTAATTGAAACAAACAATGACCTCTTTATTCATTTAGACATTTTGATTGCGAACGTATATAGTTGTCCCTTACAAATAGATCCTCGAATACCTTGATATTATCTGTATACAGTTATACGCACCGTCTACCAGCATGGACCCCCGGAGCAAGCGCTTCCTCTGGGACACCACCCTGGCGAGTTTCTTGGTGAAACTAAGATAAAAACTAATCTCTTTCAAAAATTCCAGTTCAAACGACGCGCTAGTGCAACTCAACGATTCAAAAATCAACGATTGCATCACTGCCTACCTTCATTAGTGCAGTCAAGCACTAATTTTTATCAATAAATAAAGGATGCAACACCACAACCCATAAATGGGTAACCAGATATTATTCTTTATGTTTATTTATTTCTTTACTAGCTTCTGCCAGCGGCTTCGCCCGCGCGAAAAAAAGTTTTTCAATACAAACTTTGAACCCCATTTCATCCCTTTAGGGAGTGAATTTAAAAAAATCCTCTCTTAGTGCTCGCCTAAATTATAAAAAGGAACCTTGTACAAAATTTCACGTTCCTAGTCTCTGTAGTTTCGGCTGTGCGTTGATATGTCAGTCAGTCAGTTTTTCCTTTTATATATGTAAGATTTATTTAATTAAAGTACAGCCACATCACATATATTTCACATCCACAGAACGATCTTAAAACAAAAGGACTAATGCATATGACAATTAAGGCGTACTCAATATAATGATCTTCATCAATATATTTGTTAGTGTAGTCTAAGGCATAATTCATGAATCTTAATTTTATTTCCTTCGGAATATTTTTGTAGTCCAGCACTACATTGGTGAACGCCCTAACATATTGCTATGAACTTGACCTTCAGATACTAAGTTGAAATGTTACATATGTCTGTAGTATCGACCGACAATCCGACACCCGTACGCTAACAACCAGAACGGAGGTACACGGTATATGTAGGATTGGTACTCTGTGGCTTCACACAATAAACTTATACTATTGCGAATAATATTACAAATACAGTGTTTTTCTTAATAAATATACAACAAAACAAATTGCATCACTTCCTCAAAAACATTAAGAACATCACTTAAAGATCATATCCGTATACTTAAGAGTAATACATCATACATCTTAAGTCAAAACAAGCATCGATGTTTCACGTAACAGCCAAGTCTCTAGGCACTCAATGGGCGTGGCTTGAGGTGGGCGTGGCCAAGAGGGCGGTCCCTCTGAGGCCTCCCAAAGCACTCAGGCCCCGGAGACGAATGCTAACTTGTTTGTGCCTTGTTGTTGAACTTAGATATTAGTAATTTTATGTGTACCTCAGTTGGATATTACTTACATAAAGACTACGTATGGTTATGGTATAATACACACTATGCCATTTGGCTAGAAGGCTTTTTAACATGTTCTTCTTATCTCATAACAGCATGAACTGAAAAATAGTTTATGCATCATCGTCTTCAGCCGAAAGACGTCCACTGTTGGAAATAGGCCTCCCCCAAGTGTTGCCACAATGAACGGCCCTGTGCGTCTCGCATCCATCGCAACCCTTACCAGGTCATCGGCCCACCTTGTAGGAGACCTTCCAATGCTACGTCTTCCGGTACGTGGTTGCCATTCCAGAACCTTTCGGCCCCAACGGCCATCCATTCTGCGAGCAATGTGCCCTGCCCATTGCCAGTAAAGTTTGGCGATACTTCGTGCTATGTCGGTAACCTTGGTTTTCCTGCGGATATCTTCATTTCTGTTTCGATCACGCAAGAAAACTCCGAGCATAGCCCTTTCCATTGCCCTTTGGGTGACTTTAAGTCTTCTGATGAGGCCCATTGTAACCGACTACGTTTCAGTGTCAAATGTCATAACTGGCAACACGCACTGCTCATAGACTTTCGTCTTGAGACATTATGGTATATTGGACGCGAAGATACCGCGCAGCTTCCCGAACGCTGCCCAGCCGAGTCGGATTCGACGATTGATCTCTTTTTCGAAGTTAAACATATATATATATGCATATGCTTATGTTTCAAGGTGTGGAATCATTGAAACATGAAAAGAGTATGGATTTTCTTGCACATTCTTCTCCCTCTATGGAGAATGATGTGCATGTACACTTTGGAATGTGCAATTAGCATCTTTTTTTTTTTGATCTGACTGAGCTGTCTTTGATTCTTGATTTATGCGTGATCTCGATAATTGTATTGTAGTATTAAATGTTGTCAGCGGCTTCGAACGCATGATAGTAAGAAATTATAGATACCCGGGATAAAAGTATCTTATGTGCTATTCCAGAATATGGTCTACCATTGTCTTCGAAAACCGCTCAGCCGTTTCAGCGTGAAGAAGCAACAAACACACACAATCACGAACTATCTCCTTTATCATATTATGTGATCGAACACGATTTTGTACCATGAGGAGATGAGCTTCTTTGAGTTCGGTTTGGACCGTCATCAACGAAGTGGACGGTGAATTTCATGATCTTCATTACAGCCTGAGTAACTTACATTATTGTTTTGATACGCTGATAGTTCAATACAATTATTCAGTAAATAACTCGATCTGTTATGGGATCCAGATATCATCAGTGACGTGCTAACGCTTCGATCCGAACAATCACGATTTATTTCAGGAAATAGTGTGTGATTTCGACTAACAAATGGAATTTGAATCTTTGCTTCTGTTTGTCTCGGGTTTTTATGGACACAATGTTAGGTCTTTATATCTAAGAATGAAGTGAGATCGCGTGATAATAACCGTAAGACAAGCTTCCTATGTGTGATGAATAATACGTTTAACAACTTATTTATGTAATTGTTTAGAATATGATTTAGGAAACAACTTCGCCCAGTCGTCCTCAACTTTCAGCATATCTAGTTTTTTTTTCGCAAAGTTTTGACTACCAACTAAAATTATAAAATAAAATAATAGAACATACTTAAAGAAAACCTGGATTATAAAGCTATTGTTATCTTAGAAAGTAAAAATTGTATGCCTTTAATTTTTCTCTTATTTTTTGTGGCACATCCCATAGTTGAACCTAAATAATGTGGTAAGTACCTATAAAATCATCCCTAGCCTTTTCCCAACAATTTTGGGATCAGTCTAACCAGATGCAGCTGAATACAGACCTCCACAACCCAGTTACTGGGCAACAAGATACTCCTTGGATAGACTGATGGTCTGACTTTCTGGTTTCTGACTATCTGTGACGACTGTCAAAATATACGAATGACAAAAAAAAAAACAACGGCTTTACGTACTTTACAAGAAACATGGTGTCAGTAATGTGCTAGGTACACTTAGAAAAGTTCATATTATATAAATACAAGTAAAATTTACATTGGTACTTGCACGACTTGGCTCGGCTCGCAACCTCAATAAATTCTCTTTTTTCTTCTCTCAATTCCTTTTGTGTAGATTCCATCAGCAGGGCATCATTGAAAACCTCCTCCTTTCTTGAAGTGTGTTAAAACCTGTACCGAACCTTTGCCGTTGTTTGTCTAGCTCTCAATAATAATATAATATAATATTCCACAACTATCACACAACGCCGTCTACTCCCAAGCTAAGCAGACCTTGTGTTATGAGTACTAGACAACTGATAAACATACTTATATATTTCTAAATACATACATATTATAGATAAATTACACCCAGACACAGAACAAATGATCGTGCTCATCACACAAACATTTGTCTTGGGTGGGAATCGAACCCACGACCTCCGGCATAGCAGTCAGGGTCACTAACCATTAGACCAGCAGGCCAGTCAATGTTTGTAGTTATAAAACAAGTAACGCTAAACAAAGTCTTTTTAATCTTAATTAATTTTATGTACTAAAGCTTAAACACATGCTTGTGTAGAGCGTGCTAAAATTGGGAAATAAAAAAGATGGAACACACCCTTGAATCAATTTACATTACACCTCAATCTATTGTGTGTAGTTTGTTCTAAAAGAGACATGTTTTAAAACAAGTATGTATTTCTAGTAAGACATTAGTTTAATGTTTGACGTCTGAAATCAATTTCTACCTGGAAATAGGCTCCAATCATTATATTTTATACGATAAATGATATTTATTTTGTAAATAGGTTTAAAAAACACTCGTCAATTTTTTTTTCGTCATTTTTAATTTAGATGAGGCCGGTGTTTCCTAGCTGACTACCCTGAGAAGAATCACCGAAACAAACTCAGGGGTCACAATATATTATAATTTCTTAAATAATACTTTAAAAGTTAATACACCAATGTGATGCTATTACCTACAAAAATAAAAATATATATTCACAAGATTAAAGTTACTAAAGTTACTCAAACATTAGAAGCTGCTACGTGCTAGTGTTTATACTAATTTATTTATTTATTTTACTTATACGTCAATTATATTAGTTAAAGAATATATTGAAATACACAAAACTCATCTCAAAAAAATCCAGATATAATGATATGTTTGTCTTCCATTTGTCCGCGAATAGATCACAGTCGGTGCGTGTCCAAAAGAGTGCTGAGCGTAAAGAGAGTGCAAAGGACAGGAGACTGGGCTCGCACAATGGTGTGCCTCGCAGAAACATTCAACAAGCTATGTGTCTTAATGCTGCTCAATTTAACTGTGGCATAAAGTTGAGGTAGCTCGGTGGAGTATCAGATTTTCACACATACGCACACCGAGCTGAGCTTTTATTCAATCATTCAATAGGTACTCGATACTTAGCTTATTGTATTTCTATATAATCGATTTAACTCAGTTAACAAATTTTCTTCTTCTTTTCGCGTCTTGAAACACAAAATAAATTTCGTCTGACCAGTATCCAGTAAACTGTACAGTGTACCTGTACATTGTACAGCTCTATAATTGACCTCGTATAAATCGTTGGATCTTTGGGGGAGGCCTATGTTCAACAGTGGACGTCTTTTGGCTGAAATGTTGATGATGATGAAATCCTGGAAGGTGCGGGAGGTCTTAAACCAATTAAAAAATGTATATATTTATTATTGTTCTTATTTCCTCTCTGTTAGTCTTCTTTTAAGTTGCACCTGCCATGTTATGTCTCTGCACCACCCTAAGGTCTACTAGAAAGGCATTAAGTCCGCCTTTGTACAATGTTTCAGTAGTGCATAAAGTTGCTTGCATAAACCACGAAAATTAACTATCGGACAAGAGTTCCGTAACTGGGATAAAGGGTCGGTGCAGTTCTCTATTTCTTCTTCTATTTAATAAAAGAGTAGCCCTCAAAAAACGCCAAACGCTCAGCATAATGCCGTTATCTCATGTATATAATGCGACGAGTCCACAGCGCTGGTATTCAGCGTGGGCTGGTGACGGTATCGACACAAAAATATCGATATCGAGGGACTGGAACAATTTGCCTGCTGCGGTCTTCCCGTCCGATTATAATTTAGGTGTCTTCAAGGCTAGAGCGAATAGGCTCTCAATAAATTAGTGCGCCTTATCATCAACGATTGCATTGCTTCTTACCATCAGGTGAGATCGCAGTCAAGCACTAGTTTAGATCAATTAAAAAAACATATTGGAACGGTATAGTGGGTGGTATTTGACCACCACAACTCAGTAATTACATACCCCTTGGAAAGACTGGTGTCAGATTTTTTGGTTCCTGATTATCCTTAACGACTATCATAAGTCTACAAATGACAGCCAAGACGGCTTAAAACGTGCGTTTTGAGGCACGCAGGAGTCTCGAGACTTGCGAGACTCCTTCAACACGAAGGAGTCTCTAGGAGGCTCAACTTTAGAGATGGATTTGTACATAGCAGATCATTGTCAGCCTTATAATCTTCCCACTGCTGAGACTCAGGCCTCATCTCTAGGAGAGGGAATGGGCCGTAATCCACCGCTCGGGCCCAGTGCGGGATGGTGAATGTCACATGTCTTCGAATTTTTGGTTCTAGGAATTGCCGGTTTCCTCACAACGTTTTCCTTCATCGTTTTGAGAGCAGTGGTGATGAAATAAATTACACAAAATAATGCGCCTGTCTGGGTTTGAACCCATGATCTACAACTCGTAAGTTGGGGCCGTTACCGCTTGGCCACCACTGCTCTTTGGATTCGTACGGCTGTTATTATTCTAACCATGAGCTTTTCCTATAAGTGCTTATTATAATAATATATGTACGGTCAGAGGACAAAAATGCAGTTACACGCTACCAATGCTAAAGAGTCCAAAATTTCATTGTAGAAGACGTTCAATGGTCCACAACTAGTTTATTTAATACTTTATTTTCTATGCTACGAATTAAATCAATCATGAACCATTAAAGCTCTTCTATATATAAATTTTAGACACTTTAACATTGACACGGTCTAATTGCGCTTTTGATCCCTGACGTACATATATGTATTAGTAAAAATAAACTTACTGTCATCGGTGCTAATGACTCTTGGTAGACAAAATCGATTGCAGTACGACCTGAACTCGCCATCTATTTGCGTCGTGCTGATTAGGGTAATATTCCCTTGAGTACTTTGTAACGCTTTCTATGTTCCTTTGGTAATTTCAATTTACTCTAGTACGTAAATTGAAAAAAAAAGCTTTATCTTGTGTTTGTACAGACATATTTCATTCATTAAACCCCAAGCGAATGGCGTTCGCTCGCCCATTGTCTTTCTATTGTGTCTCTAATTACGCTACTCAAAAGGTTAAATGAATTTAATTTGCTTCATTTGCTGTAGTTTTGAAAATACTGAAGGCAATTGCCTAATAAAATAATGAAGATTGTAAAAAGACTTAAAAATAAGGCATCATTATCAATCACATGTTTAGTTAGATAATCACGGATTAAAACACTGGCCATTTTAATCCGTGGTTATCTCAATCAATATTTAAAAATAGTAACTAAATTATTGTTATATTACACTAAAATTTCTGTTGGTATATTTTTATTACTAACAGGCACGCGCTTGATGATGTAGGTGAGGGTGGAGCACGATTGCCTAGAAGTAACCTATTTACTGTTGTCTTGTTCTAGGTTTTTTTTTATCGGTGGTAAAATCATCCAATTACATCCCCCGCTCTTGGGCAGAGCGAGAGATAGTGTCAGATTTTTACTGACTAAAAACCTACTACTGTTTCTTCGTTGCCTTTCGTACCCGAGCCGAACCTTCCTTTCAGAAACAGATCCTTGGCCCCAGTAGGCTTCGACCCTGCTGGCCCCTACGGTTTGCTAACAACTCCTTGAGGCGCGCGTGGAACGATACGCGCTGACGACATCTTGGGCTCGGGTCTTGCTCGCCGTCCACAAGCCTGCGCCTACGGTGGGTCTTGATCTAAGATTGTAGCTATCAGAAAACACAGACGCAGGGAATTCCAGTCCTTTATCTTCATCCTATAAATAACTATTAGCCAATAGTTATTTATTTAGCCATTGCTCAGGCCTATAATAATAAAATTGATTGAATAAAGCATTTAAGCGAAATTCAACATTTACTATTTTAAAAATATTGGTTAAGTAATATTAGTATTAGTAGTAGTAAAATAACTACGAAAAAAAAAAACTGGTTCAACGAGAATCAAGTCGTGAGATAACTATTCTTCTAGCTTTAAACGAACCTAAAAAGCAGGTCCATAATTCTATACCGTCTATTCATATCGACGAAAATCCAATAGCAACATAATATTTATAAAGCCCATGTTATATAATTCCCAGTTGAATTAACACCGACATTTGTAACCTCGGTTTTGCATTTTACACATTTGAATTTTATGACGATCAGTAATATGGCTATTTTTCATCATGGCAGAATGAAAAATTTTGATTGCGATGATTTTGTTATTCATAATACAATCATCGCAATCAAAACATTCTTCATTCTGTGTGTTCCAAGCGCTCCTTAAAAAGATGTCAGCAAACCGTAAGGGTCCAGAAGGGCCGATGCTTATTAGGGCAAGGGGGCAATTTTCTGAAAATGAAACCCGTGGTCGTATAATGCAAAGGACAACTAAAGGACACAAGTGTGGTTGTAGTCAGTAAAAATCTGACACGCCCTCTCGCTCCACGTGTCATTGGATGATTTCAAACCTTAAAAAATAAAACAATAACCATTTTCTCAGTAACATACCATAGAACTAGCAATATAAAAAATACTAAAGAACAGTTCTTACGTACGTTTTCAAAACCTAGATAATATATTTTCGGGCATCAGTAAGCAATTAGGACGGATCTTTGTTTTTTTGTGCTCGTTGTTCGACAATAGAGTGAATAGGTTCTTAATAAACAAGTTCACCTCACTATTAACGATTGCATCACTGCTTACCATCAGGTGAAAATTATAAAAAAAATCCAAATGTTTGTCTATCAAATTACGGCTAAAGTCGACGCACAACCGTTGTACTTACTCCAGAATCATCGACAATTTGGACCTATCTCTCGTGAATATAACCCTTATAATAGAACGTAACAATGAACGATCATAAGGGAATACTCGCACAAATGTTATGAACCCAATCCTCTAGGCACCTTGCTTTCTAAAATCCAAAATTTATTTTAGTTCCCAAATATAAATCAACAGCGTATACCGTGTCAACGACCCAAAACGTTATTTTAACGACAGCATTAGCAACTCAGATTTGTTCACGTTCAAACATACAGAACACTTTACATATAATTAATGAGTGACAAAACCTCATCTTGGTCGTAGTTAAAGTCAATTCCCACTGAAATTTCATCATCGTCAATCTAAGTTGGGTTTAATAAGTGATGCTGGTGGCGTGGGCCGTCCCCGAGCTGGGCGCGCTCGTCCGGCGAGAGGTTTGTCGTCTCATCTAGCCGCTATCCCTTACCCGCGCGTTCGCGTTGCGGTCTCTGAGGGAAACCTCGCAACGTCCCTCCATTACCATAACACGCGTCTATAAATCCACTCGTGTGTGTTGAAATTTTAACAATAAAAATCAAACATGATTTTAAGTTGTTACTTTTACCTGTTTTAATATATATTTTACCGGATATAAAAGAAATGGAGGAGTGCAAGTGGCGCCACCTGCGCCGGTGTAGCCGTCCCGCTCTTGAGGCGAGGGCGTGTCCCCAGGGCGCCTCCCCCAGTCCGCGGGGACGGACGGGGCTCCACCAAGCTCGGGCACTCTGCGCCGCGCTCCCGCGACGCTTGTTAGTGTTCCGCAAATCCACAGCGGGATCGCCCGCACAACCGGGACTCGATCCCAGAACGCACATACGATAACACAGAGCCGCCTACCGGATAGTTATACAACAGATAGTTACAACGAGGTTGAGAATTTTCGAGAAACGTACTTTTTGTCAACGAATGATTTTTGTGGTCTATTTCTGAGGTTTTCATGTGATTTTAAATTGAAATTATTTTTGTGGTAGAACGTTTCTATAAAAAATAATCTTTTGAAATTGGAAACTTTTTATTAATTCTAAAATAAAATTCTCACAAGTTTCAATATTACAGACTTACAATTTAGAAAATACAAAACAGTGCAACAAGAATAGAATTTTGAATTTAGACCGCGATTTTCGGGCGTCTTCGTGATTTTCCGGGGGTGTTCGTGCGCTCTCGGGCGCGTAATCGGGTGCGTGTCGTGATTCGAGATTCGGTCGGACGAGTTGAACGCGGCGGGCGGGTACACGGGTTCACCGTGGCCGCCGCTGGAACTCGACCCCGTGGGATGGGGGCGAAAGCTGTACCCTTCGGGAGCCCCAAGATCTTCAGGTATGTTCGAAAATGACGAAAACTTTGGTCTAACTGACCATTTTCTGTTTCGTAGAGACTTGTATCTTATGCTGTTTACATGCTCAAAAATATATTTGGGCTAATAATTCTGATAAAATTAATTTGTATAAAGTTTGATTGCTTAAAACTTTTATATTGAAGAATGCCAGAAAAACATGCCACATTTTTCCACTTGGTTTAACATCGTTGAAATGCCTTTCCCAGTAGTATTTTCTTTCAAGCTGTGTTTGATGCCATTGAAACAATTTTACCGGTATCTTTTTTAATTATTTTATTTTCTAACTGCAAAAACGAATTCAGACAAATAAAACTCCTTTTTGAAAATTTAAAAAACAAAAATCATTTCAATTCTAAATTCAAAGTGTTGATATTTAACCAAATCTTCAAAGCGTCAACGGCGCGGCATAACAAATGAGTAGGTAACCGTCGTAGCCGCGGCATAGTAATTAATTTTCCGACTAATTCAGTGGCGCTTTAGCGAAAAATAATTTTATTATTGTTTAATAGATAGAACTTTATGATATTTTTTTTTTTGAGTTCATTTTCTATGTACAAGATCGTATTGTATAAAAATAGTTTTGGGGATGTACTTGGAATTGGACTGGTTAAAAATGTTATAGATATGTTTTATGATTCTCAGATAAGTTCATGTTCAAAGTCTTTAAAAAGTATCGATTGAATCAGGCAGAAAGAAACAATTAAATTAGTTAACTAAATAATAAAGAAGTAGCAAAATCCTAATTTCTTAGAATTTGGGCTTTGTTAGAATTTTAATTTGACTAATAATTTGAAAATGTGATGTCTTAAAACCAGCTCAGGAAAATATTTAACAATATCATAATTATGACAAAGTTGATTGTAATCTAGTTACAGTGATAAATTTTATTGGATATTATTAGATTAATCTAATCTTAAATAAATAAGAATTTAATAGGTAGGTACTTAGTATTATTTTCTATAGATAATATCTGAGGGATTTTTTGTATTGTTTAAAACTGAAACAACAAATAATGATATTGGGGTTTCTAAGATAAACTGCATTAATATAAGAAGTATCTAATATGAGGAATATGTACCAGTAATGGGAATGATATTCCATATTTTTTATTAGTAAACTTCTCAAAAAGTGTTCCCTAAAAGTTCGTTTAGTAGGTAATCAAGTCTGTTGCATAAAATATCGTGTTGCCCAATAAATGATCATTTCTTATGATTTTAAGACTTTAATTATTCTATTTATTTTCCTAAATTGATGGAAAGTTTATGATTAAAAAAAAAATTAAGGTACAAAAAAAATCTGTAAAGCTGCAAATAAGAATTTTGAAAATACCTCAAGTTGATTTACTAATATTCAATAGAGTAGACAAGTTTTTATTATGTTGGTCAATTGATTAACTGTTATTAATATTTTGGCTCTTCTTTAGTCAAAATCAATGCATTTATTGCAAACTAACAACCTTACCAATTTATTAAACTCGCTTTAACACCACAACGGGCTTTATTTATTGAAAAAAAAGACCATATAATTACTTTAAACACTAATAAGTAGGTTCTTAATTCAAAATTTTCAACTATAAAAAAAAGAATATAGAATTAATATTTAATTTAAGTATAATGGTTAGCTACATTTATGACTGCATTTGCTTAGTTTAAATACTGAATAAGCGATTCTAAATTCAAGATAGCATAGGTATGTCTCTTCCATCAAATTCAGCTGCATATAAGACCAACACTCTTACTACAGTACTTTACCACCCGCATCTATATCCTTTTTCCGAATAAAATCATACAATTTGAATTTTAATTCAGAACCTGCTGATCAGTGCACAAACTAATCACTTGTTTTTTTTTTATAAATAACACCAAAAATTATTAGTTTAAACATTGCTTACGGTATTCTAAATTCAAATCCTTGAAAAAAAATTGGTATTTAAATAATTAAAATGGTTATTTTTTTGGTCTTACTTTAAGTTGGTACTTATAACTTTTTGCGATATTAAATATTACAAGTCCTTTCTGCCAATAAGTACCTACTGAACCATTTGGCTCTCTCACGAAGTACCTACCAAGTTGGTTAGGTGATTGTTCTTCTGCCTCATTTTACAACAGCAATTTTTCCAGGCGGGCTGATGTTTGGCCTGCACCACCAGGAGGCGGCGGGAGGAATCCACGCTCAGCCGCGTGGGCCTGTCACCTCTTTGAAGGAGGAACCGCTGACCCGCGCCTGGATGACTCCAACCTCGCTAGTTGATAATACCAAGTAAGTGTTTTGGTTAAGAATATTTCTTAATGTATTTTGGATTGCATTGTTTTGGAAAGCAATAAGATCGATGCAAATAAAGCGTATGTACCAATATCTTCATGAACAGTGGTTCTTCAATATTTGTATGGATTTATTCTAGACACTGGGTATCAACCTATGCTATATATCGCAGATTGGTTGTAAGCTTTTGTCGATTTCAGAGTAAAAATAACAACAATAGAAGCCTAAATAGGATCGTAGATAACTGGTATGATTGGGTTAAGGGAATATTTTGCGGGAATGTGGAAGTTATTTAAATTAAATTTCCTACCTCACACAAAAAATGGCATTATTCCTGGATTAAAAATTTGTAACTGTGCGAAAGAAATTTCGTTTTTTTTAATATACCGTCAATTCTTGAAAAATTAATTTTAATTTTCAGAAATATTTAAAAATGTAGATAATAAGTAAGAATATGGAATAAACGAATTAAAAATAATAATAAAAAAAAATTTGTACCTTATATATGTTTATAATGTTTGAAAAAAGTAATGTTTTAGGCATACATGGCCCTGTATGTTACTGAATTTCCAAAAAAAAACTATTTAATAGCTGTTTTGTTTTTTTTTTCTTCAATTCAATACCAAATATGAGAAGTAAGGAAAATTAAATCGACTTCAAAACAGTCAAGTCACAACACGCTCAATTGCAAAAAAAAAATTGAAACAGAGTATAACTAATTTATAGAAAAAATGTTGGTGAAACCCAAATAAACTATACCCTCATTTTGATACTCAGTTAAACCATTTAGTGGGCGAAAAGAGCATCGCACTAAACTTATTATATCCACCGAAATTGTATTAGCGTTCGAACTCAAAGCAAAACGAATGTACCCTATTTGACATTAAATAACTGTAAGGGATTAAGTTCGGTTCCTAATGCGGCTTTTTGGGGGTTGCTGTCAATCAATATGTTTGTCTGTGAGCGGAGAAAGAACAACTGGAATATCTGGTTGCTCGTTTTGTGAATTTTAAACTGAATGTGTTTAATAATCGTCCTAAAGTTACATTTTTTTTTTAATTGATACAAACCAGTGCTTGACTGCGATCCCACCTGATCGTAAGTAGTAACGCAATCGTTGATGGTGAGGCGCACTAATTTATTGAAAGCCTATTCACTCTAGCCTTGAAGAGACCTAAATTATAATCGAACGGGAAAACCGCAGCAGGCAAATTATTTACTTAAAGATTTGGTTAAAATTATGCAGCAAAATATTTTTGTAGTTTTAAAAGATCGATAAAACTGTGTGAATTATTTTTCCCTACATAATAAATTTAATGAGGAAGTGCTTAATTTTAGATGCTAAATGTGAATTAAGGAGTAATTTTTAAGTTTTGAAAAAGAGTCAAGATATTGGTGATATTCAAACTGCTGCAAAGTACAGTCAAGCCTTCTTAAAAGTAACTCTGTGGAAGGCCGGTATTAAAACACCGCTTTGATTTTACCAGAATACAGCAAAGTCAGGGTTCAGGTTATGATGTTATATTGCAGTTTATAAATAGTGTGTTTGTATGTCCATATGTTCCACCCACACCTTATAATCGGATCGATTGTGATGAATCCATTATTACAGGTCGGATATCATAGGCTCGTAATCTATTTTATCTAATTTTACAGAAAAAAAACAATATGGCGGATATTAGGTACGTACATCCAAAAAAGTGGGGTCTAAATCTTCTTTGCGCATTCGTATTAAGTAGAGAGAGATGTCAAACGAAACAACAGAAAATTCTGAGTTCAAAAAATCATATAAATATGATAGTATAAAATAATACTTACCAAGGAACAGAAAAACAAATTCACTATATTTTATTGCGTTTTTGAATACTACTGTTTCGTTGTCGGGTCTTAGTTTTAGCTTTGTGTTATTTCAGCATATTAAACTAAGAATATCACCTGCTTTTCTCTATAAGCCAATACGTGGGTACAATATTTACTATCACGCGGTATCAAATGAGGAGCGTAAAAATTTCATACAAGCCATAATGAAACATGCGGTAATAAGTGTTTATTCATAAAAGTATAGGGCTCTATAAATCGTGGGATGGATACAAAAAGAAGAGTGGTCAATTTATTCATCGTGATAAATTATCTTAAATACCAAACATGAACCAAGGAAAATTGGTCTTGAATAACACTACGGAAAATACTTTGACTACTGAAAAGTACAGACAAAACTCCTTACAAAATAACTCTTTGCGTAAGTGCAAATCAAAACACCACTTCGATTTTTAAACTAAGAACCATCACAAAAATCACCTGCTGCCTCTCTATCAGCCAATACAATGACGCTATTATCACGCGGTATCCAATCAGGGGCGTATAAATTTCGCACAAGCCCATAATGAAGCATGCGGTAACAAGTGTGTATTCATAAAAGCAAAGGGCTCTATAAATCATAGCTTGGTGCGATGCGGTGGGGCGAACGGGCACAGAATTTTGCTTGTGACTGTACCGGAGCAATTAATGGGGTACATATGCGTTTATTGTCTTAGTAGATGATGAGTCTGGAGGTGAAGAAGATTTATAATACAATACAAGTGAGTTAGAAAAAAAAAAATCTTTCAAACATTCTCACATATTATAAACCAAACCCCACCGCGTCTGCATGCCTTATGGACGCAGTAAACTCAAAAACTACCGGACACTACTACTTTCATATGGTTTTCATCAATAGATAATTTAGGTGGATTATTTCAAAGATTTCTAACACCCGTTCGAAGCTGGGGCAGGTTGCTAGTGTATTTTTATATGTAGCTATAAGATGTAGTAGAAGAAGAAAAGAAGGGATAATTAAAGTATATATATATAATATATACACCAATATAATTTTGCAACATTAGACATCCTAATACCGTTCAATTATTTATTCAAACTCATAATCTCTAACAAAAACGAACAAACCCATATATTTTATGACAATAATGAACTTGTGCAACAATAAACATTTGGCGTACTGTATAGTGTGATGTATTGGTGTACCGACTGCGAATTAGGGAGGTATTGTGTTTGCACAGAATCATAGAGCACCCTCCCGCCATCTGTCATGTTTTAGCTAACTGAGTTCCGTTCTTAAAATGTTTACTTCAATTGTTGAATGTTTTTATTTGTCTATCTGGTGTGTGTTTATTGGAATAAGTGGTGGTTAGTTTAATTATTTTACGTATATAATAAAAGTATTATAATTAAACATGGAAAAATATGGTAGCTTCAACCTTGTAGATATTTCAATGCAAAATATTCATTTTTATATTCATCAACCAGTTCTATTAATTAGGTTGCTCTCTAGGAGAGATAATGGCCTGTAATTCACCACGCGGGCCTAGTTCTATTTGTGGTTTCACATGTCTTTGAATTTTTGTTTCTAGAATACCTAAGTATTTGTTTCATCACGATGTTTTCATACACAGTATTTGCGAGCAGTGGTGAAGAAAAAAAATTAGGGGTTTGAACTCATGATGGGGCCGTTACCACTGGGCTGCCACGGCCCTCGCTATAAAATAAAAGTTATTAAAATAGTTGGTTACGCACCAAAAATATCAGGTATTATACTAGTTGGTTACCTACGCACCAAAAATACCAGTTAATAAACTAGTTTGTACGCACCAGTTATCAAACTAGTTGTTTACGTACCAAAAATTGGTAGGCGAGTCCACCTAATCAACTAAATGTTTTTTTCAATAACTCACTAATTAAAGTAATTGCAAGCAATCACCGGGTCTTGGGATGACAAATGTTGACAGATAGCTACCCGTCGGCGATGACAGGACCATTTGTAAGGGCCACAGTAAATCATTAGGTAGGCCGCGCCCGCGTTGTAGCGTTTTTAATAAATTACGTTACTAGGTAATGATCCGTCTAAGAGTGGCTGTACACGCAAATTGTAATTGTTTTTTGTTCTATAAAAGGAGGTAATTTTGTTTGAGTGATTAGGTTATTTTAATTGGCCTTAAGTTTTTGTAAAACAAACGTACTTATGTCATTTATTTAAACTTCAGGCTGCTAAAATGATGCATAAATAATAATAATAATAATCCACACTTTTCACACAACGTCATCTAGTCACAAACTAAGCAAAGCTTGTGGTGTAAGTACTAGACAACTGATAAACATACTTATATATTTCTAAATACATACATATTATAGATAAATTACACCCAGACATAACAAATGATCGTGCTCATTGCAAAATCATTTGTCTTAGGTGGGAATAGAAGTCATCACTTTATTGGGCCACTAACCTTATGGAAAAATACTCAACGACCCATAATTTCATCGTAATCATCAGCTGCCATTACTTTCTTTATGTCTTACTTTTTTATTAGCCGGTACTGTCCCAATGCTGGGTAAAAGTTTTACTATATAGGTAGGATTTTTTTAAGTGGGACTGGTTGGCCAAATCCGAAACTACGAAGAAGAGCGAAAATACCTAACGGAGTCTCGGGCCAACTTTTGAAGAAAACTAAAATTACATCATTGGATTTTAGAAATATCCAGGTATCGGACCCGTTGATTTTGGGAAAAAAACAACCACTGGACCTAGTATTACATCATTTGGTAATGTCGCTTATAAGGGTCAAACTCTAGACAGTAATGACATACTGCTAACTAAATAAATTATTGAATTTGAATGATTACGAATTTTTCAAAAAGTTTCATTGCTGAATACGAAAATTGTTTTTTTTTTTTAGAATTGTAATGATGCTGTTTTAGTTTTATTAAAATTGACTCCGTTTTTGAGTATTTTTCGTAATTACGTCTCCTTGATAATACACCCTGTTCATTATTTGAGTCGGCCGTTATACTAACACAGCATGCAGCTAAAATTCACAACATAAATATCGAAGATACCAAAAATATAAAAAACTTATACTTTTGTTAATATTTAGATTTTTAATAAAAAGCAATCTAAACTTATTTGAACAAACAGCACAAACCTAAACAAATACAAAACAAAAAAAAAACAGGGCACAAATTCTAAAAAAAGAAACAAAAAAATAAATGCGCATAGCTAGAAAAAAATCGTCAAAGATTGACAAAACGTGCGCGATCTGTAAGCGGAAAAAGCACTACAACCTAATCGCGAACGCGCCGCCGAAACTGGTAACGATAAATAAAACAATGGAGTGTCGCGTGCGAGAGTATAAAATGGCAATCGCGAAACCAATTTGTTTACGCAAATTCTGCAGCGGGGAGAGATGAATGGGCAACCATAGCGTAATACGGTCCTGGTAGGTAATGTGTTCTAGTGTTGCTACTGAAATATCGAGGTTTCGACAACGATATGTTTAAGAGGAAAGACGCAGCTTTCATAGCTGTAACAAGAAATAAATATGCCATTGATGATACATCAGTTAAACTGCGCAAAACGCAAAGGAAATGTTTAAACAGTTGGAATTTATGTAAGAAAACTAATCTAATTTTAAAATTATGACTGAAAAAATTTTTAAACAAAAAATAAAAAGATTTTTATTTCACACTTTGTAGTTGCTATACACTTATAATCAGAGTGCCTATTTTTCATAACAAACCGAGTTAACCCAACCACTGCTAGGATGCATTGTTTTATCTCACCACCTTCGCCTTCCAGCTCTATCATCAGATCAGTTCGATAGTACCATAAATAGACGAAGTGCATCTCATGACAATTCAAGCCCAAACATGGCTAGGAAACATTGATTAATTACGGAGTTCCGGTGCCTATCTTCCGACTCCATCATCATCACCAGGTCACTTCGATGATATCATTTTCAACATAACTATTCAGAACCATTTATTTATTTATATTGTCATAGTCGCTTAACTATATTTCTTGATTGTGATATCTATGAGAGTATGAAGTTCCGTTGGCCATTGCTGGTCTTCTATCAGTTCCACTTCATCAAATGTTACTTTTTGACTGTAAATGCTTAAGTTTTCGAAGAAAATACCAAAATCACTACATGGTTCTTATAATATTTGAGTAGTTCCCTCGATTCCTCATGGATCCTATCATGTGAACTAACTGGATTGTAAATCGGTCCATAAACGTCGAGTTCTGAGGTAAAAAACATAATAAAAAATACAATCGATTTTTTTTTTTGTTGAACTTGATTGTTTTTTTTTTATTTAGTGACATATAACTTACATATTTTTTTTGTAAGTTTAAGATAAACTAAATCACAGTTTCACATTTTTTTGAAACCAAACATCATTACTGTATCGGTTCGCCATGTGTGGCAGAACAACAGCAGAACATCACTAAACACAAGCACATTTACGGGAAACAACAATGAGAAATGAGACCGAAGATTTGATGAACTGCACACATTTGAAATGTTGCTCTATCGATGCATTTATTGAGCTCATTGACAAACGCCCACTGCTACTGGACCACGCAACATGAGACCTTATTACCTTCGACATAAGAGAGATAATGATGGCATATTCAAACATGTATTTTAGCTCGAAATTCGAACAGCTCCACATGTCGATATCAATGTGTGTGGTGCTATTCGTACATCGTCACTTCATTAGTGTTATCGATATTTTAGGATTGCTTCTGAATGTTAATCTTACATTAGTTTGGGTACAATTTATTTATTTAAACTTCATGTATAGTAGTGTAACATAGACTTAATGCAACAATGCATTCTCTACTAGCCAACCTTTGGGTTAAAAAAGAAAATAAAGAGAGATAAGATTCGAGATTCGATTTTCTTAGATGTATGATTCTGTTTTCTAGATATAGAGAAACATTGCTCTATTTGTAGTCTGACTTAAAACGCAATGTGCAGTTAATTTAATTTTGGTATTTTGATTACAAACGTAGCTAATGAAGTCTATTAGCTACGTTTAAAAAATATAAATACTTCAATATTAATTTTAAACTGCAGTTATACTCAGAAAACCTTCTGCTAGATATATTTTAGTAATTCCTGCTTCCATTTGCGGATACCATTATTGAACAAAATTGTCATAGCTATAGATAAAAAGCATTGCTAATAAATAGCACCATTTGTTAGAAAATTAACTCATCACTACATAAGAAAAAAAGGGTTAACAGTACAGAAAAAAAAAACGACAAAACTTATTGCAAAACGTTATCTTCATTCCCAGTAACGGTATAATAAGCTGAGCAACAAATCAATTTTTGAAAAGGTTTTTAATCTGTTCTATTGTTTATCTATGCTTGTAATGTAGTCTGTGGTTTACTACAAAAGCGCGCCAAACAGTTTTGGTGGCAGCATGCCTATTGACAAATTGCCGTTTCGAAATAAAGTAACTGTGAAAGAAATTTTATGATTTATGATCTCAAAAATTTGGGTTCCGGAGTTTTTGTCACTAAACTTCATGGTAAATTAATATTCATTTGTGGAATCTGTATTGCTATTAGTATCTAATGCCTAATAAGAGGTGGTTCTGGCATTCTTAATTGAGATACTCGAAGTAATGTTTGTGATTTAATTTAATTTAAAGTTACGATATTCATTGAATTTTCTTATTTGTTGTTTACTAGCTTCTGTCAAAGAATATATATTTTTTTTAATTGTTCCAGGACATGGTCTATCTGTGTGCCAAATTTCATACGAATTCGTTCAGTCATTTGAGGGTGACGGAATAATAAACATACGTACATAGAAACTTTCGCCTTTATAATATTAGTGTGATAAATGCAGTATTTGAAAAATACAGTATATAATTTAAAAATATCTATTAAGACTGAAATATTGTAAAACTAAAAAAAAAGAACATACTATAGATAGACTCAGATATAATTTAAATACACCCAGATTTATAAAAATAAATGGTACAGAATAACAGATTACAAGTAAAAAATAATAGGGTGTCACAATGAACGGTACAAAAACAATGAGATTACTTCACATTTTTTCTGTCAATATATATATATATATTTATTATTTATTTATCATTTATACAAATGAATATAGGATTATCCAGACTAATTGTCGATAACAATGTCTTTAAATGAGTAAAAATATTACTAAATAATACTTAATATATATTATTGAAAAAAAAAACATTAAAATAAATATTGCATACTTATACTTAGTATACAATGTTAAACGCGTTCTATTGACGATATGTCCATTAGCTATTATTTATTTTCTAACATCAACACTTTTGTCCCCACAGCAGCGTAGGCGTGGGTCGAGCACACTTCGAAAAACAGCCGCCCAGCAACCTGCGCAAGAGCAACTTCTTTCACTTTGTGGTCGCTCTATACGACCGGGCGGGCCAACCGGTCGAGATCGAGCGGACCGCCTTCATTGGGTTCATTGAGAAAGATCAGGTAAGAAGAACATGTTTCTGCGGGATCGTTTGAAAGAATCGCCGCGGCCTTGAAAAGCAAAGGGCAACTGAAGGAACACAGGTGGGTTTTAGTCAGTAAAAGTCTGTCACGCCCTCTCGTTCTACCCAGCCCATCTTGAGCCAGTGTCTTCGGTATTTGAAGAGGGACTTGCGCTGCTGTGGAACAATATCGGGCTGATATTATAATTATATATATTGACGCGCTACTTCGCTAATTTACCTAGTTGCAGTTATGTCAAACAACTTTCAAAGAATAACTATAGTTTTTTGTATGAATATAGGTAAACAACTCAAGTTAGAAGAAGTTCTAAGCAAATATTTTTCTGATTTTACTAATCATTGCTTGTTACATTTACTGTTATAATAATGAGATATGTACTGCGACAACATTTAGGTGGGTGTCTGAGTAGACTTTGACTTACCCATGTTTATTCAGTTACACTTTGCAGTCCAGGACCACGGTAACTCTTTCGAACTATGCTGCAGCTTCATTACAGAGTTATTAAATAAACAAAGTAGGCAGATACCTAGCATAGCACATCATAATCAGCCTTAGAATGTTCCCACTGCTGGGACTTAGGCCTCCTCTCTAGGAGAGGGAAGAGGACGTACTCTACCACGCTGACCCAGTGCGTATTGGTAGATGTCACATGTCTTTGATATTTTGGTTCTAGGACACGCCGGTTTCCTCACAACGTTTTCCTTCACCATTTTGAGAGCAGTGGCGCCTGGTTTGGTTCACACCCGCAAACTACAATTCGTTAGTCAGGGCCGTTGCTACCATTGGTTTCCATAGCTTTAGTTCAAATTACAACAATATATTAAGTAACAAAACTGAGCCGATTACCCAGTCTCCAAATAACTTTCAACTTAGTTAGCCCCTTTCAATACGCGTCATATTGTTAGTTTATCAGTAAAGTTCGAGACGAGATACGGATCGTGATTCACTCGAGTTCATCAATCAGGATCCATTCGACATGATTTCTATTGTGTGCACAATACGCATTTACATAATACGCATGCGTGTTGGTGGCATGTGTTAAAATTATAGTTTTGAGAAACTTGTACTTTTTGTAGATTCTTGTGTCAAGTCTGTCTTTTTTCGGAACGATTTTCGAATAGATAATATGTATACCCTTTTAAAACAATGATTTGGTCAATATTTTAATTTATTGTTTGACAAGGGTTCTCGAAGTAACTTTATCAGAAAACATTGTTCTCAAATCTTCACATTTACAGATCATTAGATGAGAAATGAAAATGATATTGATAGGGAATGTAAATTGGTAAGTGCTATGGCTGGTGTACTTATAAGTGTCCTTCTGCACAGACTTTTAAAGACTTCTAGAGATTACAGATTCGATGTTATACCAGTTGGAACAAGTTTGCTGTCCGATATACTTAGGTAACAACAATGACAAAGGCTTTGTACTAAATTGTACAGTTTTTGCCGCTAAATAACAATAATATATTAATGCTAGCGACAGTTTTTGTGTGCGGATTTATTAAGTGTATAAATCGCCTTTTTTATGAATATAACATTGTTCATGCAGGGACCACTATCTTTAAATAGTTCTTGGTGGCCTCAAGTCTGCCATTACAATACTTTCAGAATGGTCTATCATTGATTTCATAATGTTGATTTTGACAAGTTTGGTAATCTAGTAATATAATGGCGTCATTATGACTTTCCAATGGTCTACCATTAGAACGTCATTGTGCAGTCATTGCTTTTAATGAGATCGATATTGTCATTCTACCACAACTCTGTTAAGAGACCATTGACCGATCAATGATCGATCATTATGAATTAGCAGATTATGAACTTTTAGCAAAATGACAATGGAATCGTGTTGGAATGACTAATTTATAAAGCAGACTTGGGTCCCTGTACACTTAAGCTTCCTAAAACAATAGCCTATATCACAATATGTCACAATAACTGGGA
This sequence comes from Mythimna pallens, assembly GCA_961205895.1. Taxonomy (NCBI): domain Eukaryota; kingdom Metazoa; phylum Arthropoda; class Insecta; order Lepidoptera; family Noctuidae; genus Mythimna; species Mythimna pallens. The sequence continues at coordinate 16,556,915 of OY540834.1, forward strand.
GTACACTTGCATAGAGTGTACAGGGATAATTGTCGGTTGGTCCCACATTTCATAAAAAGTGTCTAAGTGACTTTTGCAAGTTGGCTTCGGGTCCCACAGCCCGCAGCCCTTTGGAAAGTGACTTCCAAAGGTTGAGAACCCTGGGCACCTTAGATATATGAAGAAATAATAGTGCTTTATTAAACCACAGTAAAAATCAGTTAATTTTTTTTTTTAAATCCTTACAATGTATAAAATTGGTTTGACACAGAATGTATCGCAAATGGCATCTTAACTAGATTTGGTACGCAGTAACCTGTGTTAAATATACAAGTTCCATTCCCTGTATGGTTACATTTTCTCATAATAATAATTATGATAGATCATTCATTAATTTGATTTAGGTAAAATAATTTTTGAATTTAAGATAATAAAGCTAATGGAAGTTAGTTGTATATTTAATGTAGTAAAGTTAGAGGTTTAATGACAATTAAAAAATAATAACTTTACTTTTTTTTGTTTATATTTTAATTTAACTTTTGCAATGTTTTATGTGTGTTTCTGTGGTTGAGTGATGTTGTGTTTTTATATGAGTGTTGATAGGTATGCGTTTTATGAAGTTCGTGTGTTAGCAGACCGTAGAAAATTAGGAAAAGTATAATTTAAATCAGACGTTAAATAAATTTGTATCTACAAAATTCCACACAAAAATCAACCAGCATCAATATATGAATAAAAACAAGTGAAAAACAAAAAATATGTCTCTCTATATAGGTTACAGCGTCTGTCGCCAGAGGGCGTTGGCACGTTCACACGTCTTGTTTGTTGGCATAGAGTTAATTATTCACATAGTATACATAACATGTTCGCGTTTTTACTGAATGTGTGGCCCGCACTTTATATGTAACTATTAAAAGTATTACTGTCAGGCTTTACTTTTTTTTGGATTGGGTATTGGTTGGCCGCTTTTGGTAGGTAATATTAAATAAAATTCTAGTATTTTGTTCCTATTATTTTTTAGGTTAACAACCAACTAACCACAATCTATATTTTTTTATTGGATCAATAACTAACAGCTATATAGGTAGCATAGGTAGCAAGCGAATATGTAACAATAAAATAAAAATCAACCTAAAATCAATGTCTGTGTAATTTTCTAACTTTACTCGCCTTGTTGTCTTTTCATATCCATCTTATATGAACCATAAATTCTATTATAAGTTTTCCATAATAAGTAGATAATGAAAAACCTATGGAGTTAAACCATACTACACTGTCTTTACATAATATCTACTAATACTGTAATATGGAAAAGAACATCTTTTTTTATTATTCTTGTCGGTTCTTCTCCATAAGAAACGACCAATTTAGAACTGTACACTAGCTTCTGACGTTTTATAATTGATGGGCACTTTATAAGTAGACCTATGTGAAATAAATACATTTGAATTTAGAATACTGTAAATTCTTTCCATCAATGAAAGAATGTTCATAAGCAAATCGGTATTTACCTCCAAAGATATCACTAAAGTAAACATTGTAAGTTCTTCAGAATCACATCACTCTTCACACTATTGTAAACCCAAAAGTTTGCACCTAAATGTATATATGTATATATATACTCCTTCACACTTCAACGGCTGAACAGATTTGGATAAAACTTAGTACACGGGTAGACCATGTCCTAGAACCTTTTCTAGGATCCTATGTCCTAACATAGGATACACAATGATTGAATGAAAGAGCACATGTTAAAGGATCCCTTGCGTAACTGTAATCTCTGTTATAACTGTGTGTCTTTTATTCGGGATCAAAATTTTGGGGATATTCGGAATAGAGTGCCCACAAACCTCTATTGAAAAGGGAGGATCCTCCGACCAGACTGGTGTTATGTCTAGTTTGGGCAACTACCCGAGAGATGATTTTGAGCTATTGTATATGTACAAATTGCGCGGAGAACTCTAATTGCATAATGCAGGATTTCGTAGTTTAGTTCATATGTGGGGCTATAGATGTCGCTTTAAAAAAATATCCTTTAGGATAATTTTCTACTTCCACTGGCAAAAGCATAAACACAAAGAACTAAAAATGTTTTACTTTGTCTCGTTTTTTTTAGGAGGGTAATCATCTAATAACAAATCTCGCTCTTGGGCGGAGCGGGAGATAGTTTCAGACTTTTACTGACTAAAAATCCACTCCTGTTCCTTCTTTGCATTCGTCCCAGGGCCCCGGGTTTCACTTTCACACTACCCGTGGCCCCAGTAGGATTCGCCCCTGCTACTTTGTCTCGTTGCAATTTCAGTTCATAAGTGAAAATTTCTTAAAAAAAAAAAAAAACACCGCAGAACGTAATAAAATACAACAGACTATTTCATTAACCATAACATTTTGTTACAGGAAGTCGAAGGACAGAAGACGAACAATGGCATCCAGTACAGACTTCAATTACTTTATGCAAATGGTAAGTGACTATCTGCCCAGTTTTGGGGTTACGCCATGACGAGCTTTAAGATATAGATGGACAAATCTTCCTCGTTTTTATACTAAGGCTAAACTTCCACTTGTATCTTTTCTCAGAAGTTTTTAGAATATTATATTGTGTTACTACTCAAAAATATTTTTAGATTTTGATTGTCTCAAATAACAATCACATAATATTGCGTTTAGATTTATAATATATAAATATAATATACAAAAACATTTGAGACTTTCTCAACCAGGTCATCTGAACATGTTCCTAATTATTTTATTTGAAAGGATTTTATTTAGTCAACAAACTCCATTCTCAGCACACAGCACAGCACCTTGACTGACCGGCCGGTTGGTCTAGTGGTCAGTGGCCCTGACTGCTATGCCAGAGGTCCTGTGTTCGATTCCCACCCAGGAAAAATGTTTGTGTGATGAGCACGATCATTTGTTCTGTATCTGGGTGTAATTTATCTATAATGTGTATGTATTTAGAAATATATAAGTATGTTATCAATTGTCCAGTACTCATAACTCAAGCTCTGCTTAGCTTAAGACTAGATGGCGTTGTTTGATAGTTGTGGAATATTATTACCTATATATGAAAATCTTTCATATAGAGACACAAATCAAAATTGCGTTTTGTTTTAATTATCTGAGATGTATTAATACAATAGTATACAAAACATTTGAGACATTCTCAACTAGGCTATCTGAACATGTTCCTAATTATTTAGTTTGAAAGGATTTTATTCAGTCAACATACTCGATTTTCAGCACATACCTATATAAGAAAATCTTCCATATAGAGACACGAGTCAAAAACTAAAAAGGCATTAGGTACTCGTATTTTCGATTCATCCATTCGTAGGCTATTCACGTGGATATTAGACAAAACTTTAATTTCGGTATTTCTGGTTTATTTTACATTTTTAGGGTTCCGTACCTCAAAAGGAAAAAACGGAACTCTTCGAACGAATGGATCATTTGGTTGACCGTCTGTCTGTCAAGATACTTTATCTCAAGAACGCGTGGAGGTATCAAGTTGAAATTAAAACCATATACTCAGATCTGCATTCCCTTGAAGCCGTGAAAAAATTAAACTTTTAAAATAACGAAAAACGGTATGGCCGCTTATGTCGCAAAAAAAGGATTGAGAACTTATTTCGACACTCTCAAGGAAATCAAAATTTGGCATAAAGCAAGATCTTATAGCACAGGTATAGAAATAGATGTGAAAACAGTAAATTTGTTCTTACGTCACAAAAAAAGACCTTATTTTGCGATTCAGAAAAATCTTTGAGATTCCATTCGGTAATTGAAGTATATTTACATAGATAAGTTTTTTTTTATTTTTTTTTGTAATGTTTTTATTTTATTTTGCACTTTTCGATTTTTATACTTCTCAGCTAAACCTAAATAGTGTATAAGTTCTATAATACGGTACCTTATGGAATATAAACAGATAAATGTGCCTCTAAAATTTAAAGAGATTCCTCAATTTCTCCAGGATCCCATCATCCGATTTGTTCAGACTTGATACCCACGGAAGTATATAGTTTAAATGAAAAATAATTTTCTAAATCTGTCCAGATTTCTTCAAGTAAATAGGTAAAACATATTAAGAAAAAGAATCTGTGCTCATAATTATAATATTGTTATAATACATGAAAATTGTGCCTAAATTAACATGTGCTGCCGAGTCGTTTAACATGTATCTATATTTAGTCGTTTATGCCGCGTACATCAAAGGACTGAAACAATTTGCCTGCTACGGTCTTCCCTGCCGATTATAATTTAGATGTCTTCAAGACTAGAGTGAATAGACTCTTAATAAACTAGTATGCGTCACTATCAATGATTGCATCACTGCTTACCGTCAGGTCGGATCGATCAAGCATTAGTTTATATTGATAAAAAAATAAAAAGGTTTTGTTTCGCGCCCTAATCAAAAGACGTCATAATATTAAACCATTTTTCAGAAGTAATCATAGTACCATAATTACAACACCTTTCAGTATATCAAACTCCACTTAAAATATGCACCTACCTACGGTCATGGTCACAATCGTCAACATAGTGATGTGCTGAGCATTATCGGCGGTCGGGAGGTGAGCAAATATTGCCCGACTTGGCTTGCATTGTGGTACTGTCATGCATGCTATTGTCGTCAATAGCTATTCAAGACTCTAAGAGCTGGGTAGATGCTTTGAAATACATTAAGATTTCCTTTCAAGGATGTTATTTATATTTCGGAGTGGAATGAAGACGTGTTTGTCCGGCCTTAAAAAATAAATGAAATACGAAATTGATTAATCTTATGTACTATGCTACTGATCACAATTTAATGGTAATGTATGTTTTTTTAGCTTTAAAAGAACAATGTACGTCTTAATCATATTTGTCACTGAATAATAAGTTGAAATCAAAAAAGTTATGGTATACAAAATAGTAATAAATATAAGTGTATTAGTACTAATATGTAGCATATTTTGTAAACACCTTTTAATGTACAACAAAAACATTTAACCAAGCAAATATACCCCTTATCCCAAAGAAACAAGGCATAAATCAAATGTAAACCTCGATCTCGTATTCAACAGACGTTCGGTGACAACACAGACTGCACGATGGCTCGCATTGTAAATATTTGCCGTCTTGCTAGACCAGGGATAATGGAAAATTGGCACAGAATAGCGAGCTCCTGGACTATGAATGACGACTACATTGAAGCTCTTAGACTATATTATAGGAGCTGGGTTGGGTAAATGAGATGTAGGAAAGCTAGGGTTGTTAATTTTGTTTTATTTAAGGTTAGCACCTTGAGTAAAAAAACTAAAACATTAGTCAAAAAAAAACATTAAAAATTTACTGAACAATTCTGATTTTTCCATTGTGTTAAAATACACGCTACACAATCTGTTTCTTCCATACTTCTGTATTAGTCGTCATCTCAGTTGCCAGAGTCACCCTATTCTAGCAAAAAAAGCAACCATAGTTTATTTGGCACATGTTATGTTAAAATAAAATCGATCTGATTTGTGATTACCAAAAACAACCTCCTACTCGTATATCCTTTGCTTAATGGGTCTACTGGTGTTTTTCCTCGATCTAATTACAATACGTGAGCTCTTAGAAATAAAACTTACTGTAATTCAAACGCATTCGGGCATGGAACTCTAAAAGGAGAGAACCAAGCGTAGAGGCAATTGTAGGAGGTTAACAAATTGTGCAATGTCTGCTACGCCAGCACCGTGCTACGCTCGTAGCCTCGTAGCCCGTAGCTCGCTACGATCTTTATTGCGACTATGTGTAAATGTTACTGTTTTATAGGAGCGAGAATTAGAACGATCTTAATATAAACACAACATGTTAGAACATACGGAGAGCATGTTAGTAATGCAATTATTTCTTATCTTTTTTTTCTGATGAGGTTTTTGTCTGTATTAAAGTTAAAAATTCTCTATTCTTTGTTTTTATTCCTTCCAATGAAATTATTTTACTCTATATTTCCAGTCATTGCAGGTATGTATTTTTATATACTACCTTAAGTGTTAGGTAAACAATACATAAATATCTCTCTATTCTTCTATCGTGATATTTATCTGCCTTCTTCTTTCACAGGTATCCGACAAGAACAAGACATTTTCGTTCGACTCATCGATTCGGTGACGAAACAGGTAAGATCTTCAATTGTACTGTCTTAAAGCCTGCGATATTACAACAAAAATTTCGTATGTAACAATAATTACTGAATCACATATTAATATTATGAAGGCGAAAGTTTGTGAGTCTATGTGTATGTATGTTTGTTATTTCTTCACATTCCAGACCATGTCCTAGAATAGCACATACGTCGTTTTGATTCCGGCAGTATGCTCCCTTAGGATAATTTTCTACTATCACGCGGGCAAAGCCGCAGGTAGCAGCTAGTTAATAATAATAATGGTTCCCTCATGCACCCTATAAAGCCACAGCAAGATAAAAAGGAACTAGAAAAAAATTTTATAGATATATAAATATTGTTTTTTCCTTCAAGCATGACACACATCTAGAACTTATGTTAATAAGATGATATTATATCGGTGATAAAAATTTGGCGAAAAAAAAATTCAAGGCAATAACCACATGATATTTTGGTAACTTATATGACTACTCCCACTGTGTAGCGAGACGTGTCAGAATTTTACCGTCTAAAACCCACCTGAGTTCTTACCATGGTAACTTTTTCGAACAATCCCGCAGCTCTGGCAGACTTAGATCCTGACAGGTTTCGTCAATATTGCTGACATTTTCTTAAATCTCGCGTGGTACACAATAAGTTCTCGGCCCAGGCTTGGTGTTAATCGGACGTCTAGTTACCTACAAGGCAAAACGTATAATACGAAGATTGTGACAATCTTTTCTCAATGTAGCGACATCTATGACGCGATATAGGAACAAAAAAAAAATTCTGCATCGCGGTATTAGAGTTCTCCGCGCGTTTAGAACATATACAACACCCTGAAATCAACTGTCAAGCAGTTGGCCAAACCAGACATAACACCCGTTTGGTCAAAGGATCCTCCCTTTTCAACGAAGGTTTGCGGGACTTAACACACCGTTCCGCATACATCTAAACTGGTGACCCCAACATGATACAGACACAGAGAGATAAACTTCGTCACATCTTTCCATACAGACTTCGACACATGTCTTATTCCTCCCAAAATGGTGGTACCAAAAGTGCCCCATGCAGCCACGTGTCCTCCACGTGGCACCCACACGACTGATTGTCATCGCCGCCGCCCGATTAGACCCCTAATCCACACGCCCCTTGGTCAACTAAATTGCATTGCGTTTGAGCACAATCATTATCTTTTTCTCGTGTTACAATTTTATTTTATTTAAGTTTAGAATTTGACAGTGAATGGGAGTGTCATGTTGAAAGATTTGTGACAGATTGAAGGGTTAAATCAGCTGGTAGGTGTTAATCCGTTTGTAAGGATTTTGTTACGTGGGAATTGTATGGGACTCTGACGTGAAGGACGATAAAAGTTTTTCTGATATTAAAATTCTGGTGTCCAAAGTATAAAATTTTGTATATTATTACTTTTAGAAGCAGATAGTATATACAGTACAATATTCACAGTTGTGAAGTTTAACGAGCTGTATAGTCTGGTATATGTATTTTTAGGGTTCCGTACACAAAGGGTAAAAACGGAATACACTAAGACTTCATTGACCTGTCATCTAATGGACCGTGGTAGCTAGACAGTTGAAATTTTCAAAGACGATATATTTCTGTTGCCGTTATAAAAACAAATATCTACTAAAAACTTTTTAAAATAAATATTTAACTGGGGCCCATACAACAAACGTGACTTTTTTGCAGTTAGCTCGATAGTAACAATAATTTTAATATAGAATGATACGGAACCTTACGTGCGCGACTTCGACTCGCACTTGGCTGGTTTTTAATTCTTATGATTACATTTGAACTCATCTGATTACAAACAATAATGTGGTCGACAATGGAGCACCTTTGCATAAAGATAATTCTTTACATAATGGACCCAGAAGTTACTATATGACTATCAGGGAACATACACTTCTATTATTGCTGTTTTTTTACCTGAACTAGATTATTTAGGGGTAGGTTGCAAAACTTAACCCTCCCAGAACATTAAAAATTCATCCAACAATCAACACCAATTATAAGCACTACAAATAACAATATTTAAGTCATGATGAAACTTCTCCACCTCACATATATAATTTCAACACGTCCTCTCTTAGTATTGTGTAACCAGAGGCCAATTACCAAAGATTTATGTTGAGAACATAATTAACTTAGGCCGAACATTGTTAACTAAGAATTACGGAATTGTATGTGGTGTACAGGTTGCAGTGTTTTGTTTAGATTGTAGTTGTTGAAGGTAGTTTTTTTGGTTTTTGGCGGAAAAAGAAGACTAAGTGGGTGTCGTAGGTTTGATTCCCGCATAGAAGGAGTATTTTCTGATTGTAACGTAAGGGGAAGGTTAGAGCTCTAAAATTAAGGCCTAGGCTTAGGTTAACCTCCAGATCTCCAACAAATTACTTTAAATTTCTTATCAAACTGCCTGTCAAACTGTGTTGTCATTTGTTGGAGATAAATATTTTATTATTATTATTTGAATGGAGTCTGGGTCTGGGTATCTTGTGTATGTGAGTTTGTACCTGTTTGTGAATTATACTCACGATCAGGAGAAATTCCCAGCATGAGGCAAAGTTCTCTCCTATTTAAAAAAAGTTGTTGGCCTTTAAAAAAGTTTCAGTTCAAGTCGTAACGTCATCTCTGCGGCCGTCAATGAAAAAAAAATATATATATAAGTTTTTTTTTTTAGACGAAATCTAAATGCAAAAGTTCCTTCGAAGTAAGTAAGATAATTGTCCTCATAACATAGATATTTAAATATGACGAAGATATTTTAAATTACTTCTAGTTAAGCGTGATCCATCGTCGACCACATCATCGCTTACCATCAGTTGAGATAGTGGTGGAAGCCTATCTATTATAATAAAAAAAAAACTAGAAAAATAAATCGAGAAACAATGATTTCTGTTTATTACATTTTTTCAATAGAGTCTAAACTTACTGGAATCCTGTCAATAACAGTTTGTTGTAATTACTCCATGCCAAAAACTAATGAGCTTAAATCAAGATCGCGGTTTGACTGAAGTCAACAAAAGCTTCCATAAATTAAATAAAGCTAATTAAAACTGCACCACGTCTTCGTTCCGTACCCCTTTGAAGGGGTTGTTTAAAGTTATGGCTGCAAGATACAAGGACTCACCTTGTTTAAGGAGGTACACTTTGTATCTATTATAGGTACACAATTTATAACGCAAGTATATTTATATTTAACTTAATTTAGTTTTTACTATTTGCATCAAAAATCGCAAACAGAATAAATTTTTCAAAAAATTTATTTAAAAAATAAAATTAGAAACCTTTCAAATCTGGTTGTAAGGAAAACTGTCAAGTAACAGAATAAACCCTTATTCTGGGCATATACTGAAATGTGACGTCACCGTCATTTGATTTCTTATTTACAAAAGTGATAACGAGATATTCTTACCAGGCAACGAAGGAACAGGAGTGGGTTTTTAGTCAGTAAAAGTCTGACACTATCTCCCGCCCCGCCCAAAAGCGGGGGATGTCATAAGATGATTTTCCCACCGGAAAAAAAAAAAAAAAACCATACTCCCAATTTTTCAATAGTAATGTTTGAAATGCTAATTACTTCTTTATAATTTTGATACTGTTTCCAGAAAACGATTATTAAAATGTTGATACTTTATACATGTGGAAATCAATATCTAATGACGCATTACCTGAATCTGTATTTCCTGATAGCTAAAACCTGAGAGTCTTTAACAACTAAATAAATGATCTAACTTTTCTACCGTACACTCTCAAATCTAACTCAAAACATCCCCACAAATAACAAAATAACACAGCTACAAATAAATTATATTCTATCACAACCACAAGTGCGATAGTGTTGTTTTATGAGCGAGTAACAAATAAAAAGTACGCTGCAGTGGACTTGAGACGTACCTACTTATACTTGCAGTACTTGCATCGCAGTGTCGCGTGATTTACATGACCGACAACGCATGTAGACTGGTAAATTGTGCTGTGCACAGTTTTGTTTTGTGCAAAGAGTTGGGCAAAGAAAAGGTTAGTTTTGGATCTAAATTTCATTTTCATTGGGATCATTTGTATTTACCTGCCCCGGTAGACAGCTTAGAAGAGACAAAACCACTTAGACAAGCTCGATTAAGCTTCCTTTGGAGATGCCTATTATAAGCTCATGACATGACAAACGAGTGGCCCATTGTGTGTTACACAAATTGCCAAGTAAATTAGAAGAGAGTAAAAAAAATTGAATTATCATCTTCATTTCATTTAAGTGACCACATCATCATCAGTGAGTGTGTGGGCGTTAACCAGGCTCAATTATCAAGTATAGTAGTCTTTACTAAATGTTTGGGTCAAAATCTAAACCTAAGTATTTATTATATACCTAACCTTAATTTAATATATCTAGTTCTGACACAAAACTCTATGTACGAAAACAGGTAAAGACCCAGTATCCTCTATCCCCAGTTAACACCAGGCGGGTGACATTAGTCACTTCTCCACAGGCAATGCCATTGCCTTACATTTTGTAAAGTTTGGCGGGAGTAGTATCAGAGAAATTATTCGACTAAGCCAGTAGAGGATTCATACTTATATTACTTATATATAAACCTCTGCTGCTTCCTTTTATGTCAATAAAGTTTTTATTATTAATCTAGTGACCTGGAGAAAACTGTATGAAAATCCATCCAGCAGTGTTTGATTTTATCGCGTTTAATACAAACAGACGCTGTAGGAGAGTTTGTATTATATTATGTGAGGACATTCATTGCTCAAATTGTGCGTATTGGATAGTATTTTTTTTCATCGTCGGCCACATCATCGCTTACCATCAGGTGAGACAGTGGTCAAACTCGAGCCTATGAATAAAAAAAAAGATAATTTCATTTTGAACTTAAATGTAAGTAGTTCATAATTGTGCTGTTAAGCACGCTAGAGAATAAAAATAAACTAAAATTGGTAAAATAAAATCTGTAAGATAATAGGAAATTAATCAATTCCTCTCTTCAGTCGACTTGATTGTAATGATTCTATTAAACAAAAACACATATCATTAACTGTTGCCAATTATATGTTTATAAAAGAAAAGTCCTTCAGTGTATAACTTATTCTTTATGTAGAATTGCTTCTGAAAATGGCAGTAAAAACAGTTAAAAAGACAACAAACGATATGATTTACGCACGAGGCAAAGAAGCCTGGCAAGGCTGCCAGAACAGTTACTGTAGATACTTCCATTATTACTGTACGTACTGCTGTTGCACTCCAGGGTAATTTATTTATGTACTTAAATTTTACTGTCCTTTTTCTCTAAATGGCTGTAGTAACGTATTAAGTAGGTAGATAATGAGTGTGTGTTAAAATGATAGAAAGGATTGTTTTATGATGATCCCATTAAAGTGATCAAATAAATAGTTATCTGTTTAAGAACACCTTAGATACCACAATGTTCACACTAAAATCACAGCACGAATATTTGCCTCGAATTTTACCGACAGTGTTCCCAAATTCTTCGTAAACCAGCTTCCGAAAGTCATTTTCTCAACAAAAGGCAACCAAATTAATATGTTGTTTGAACATCGTTAAATAAACATAATCATGAGGCCACGTGCGCAGCGCACGCCTCTCCATTCAACTCATGGAAGTTCTATGGGATTTACTCGAATCTCATTCGACGAACCATGGGCCAGTATCTTAAGACTATACTCAAACAGAGGGTCAGCAGATTGATGTTTTAGATATTGATATGATCGTGATTTAGTATGGGAACACAAATAAATCGGTTGTTGCAACTTGTGTGAGTAATGGCTAACACAAAAAGGTAAGTTCACTAATTTAGCAGGGTTTTGGAAGGTATAGTTCAATTAGCGATTCGTGCGAAATTAAAAATTTGTAACGGTTTTTCTACTTTAGTAATTCCAAGAACGCCTGTGAGTTAGTCCGAATTGAGTATTTGTCTGTGCTTATTTTTGTAAAATAATTTGTACTAAACGATAAATAACACTAAAAAAAAATCAATTTCTGAAAAAAATCTTTCATTTTCACACAACATCAAAATTGGTTTTTTAAATAAAGAAGCAATTAGCATTTCAAATATTCGTTTGCGAAAGAGTGGGGGCGTGGTGGGAATCTCGCTTTCAGCACTCGTAACCTAATGGCGATGACGTCACATTTCAGTATGTACATCTTTATACTGTTATTTGACAGTTTTTCCTTCCACCAAATTTGAAAGGTTACTAATATTGAACCAATTTCATAATTTCTTTCTATTTGCGATTTTGGATGAAGTTACTTTTTGATTCCAAAAAAAAAAAAAATGGGGTCGTGCGAGTCGGACTCGCGCACTGAGGGTTCCGTACAAACTTATCTATGTAAATAGTTCAATTCCCGAATGGAGTCTCGAAGATTTTTCCGAATCGCATTTTTTTGTGACGTAACAACAAGTTTACTGTTTCCAGATTTATGCTTATACTTGTGCTATAAGACCTTGCTTTGTGCCAATTTTCAGGAATCTGGGTCAACAGGAAATACTCTATGAATTCCCTTGAGAGTGTCAAAATATACTTTTTTGCGACATAAATGGCCATATATTTTTTTTTAGTCAATTTAAAAAATTCAAGGGCCCGCAGATTTATGTATATGGTTTTAATTTCAACTCGATATCTGCACGCGTTGCTGAGATAACGGGTCTTGACAGACAGACAGACGGACAACAAAGTGATCCTATAAGGGTTCCGTTTTTTCCTTTTGAGGAACGGAACCCTAAAAATTAAGCCAAAAACCCAATTTCAGGTCCCATATTTTTATAGAGTACTTTGACATAATTTGCACACAGTCTTATTTTTCTGTCTTACCAAAACAAGAGTTGCGTGTCCCGTTCGCATGCGCCGTACGGCATTAGCTGATTGTCCGTGTGCCGGCAGCCTAACGTTTTAATACAATTAAATTGACCGCAACTTACTATTACCCGAACATCTTTTCATCGCCATTTTTGTGAATGACCCTTTTGCGTGTCACTCGATTTGTATACTTATTAGGATAATGTTACGTGACATTTTGGCCGATAACCTCCTTTGTTTCAATCGGTTTTATTCAATCAGTATCAACAAAGTAACTAATTTCGATCAAAAAGTCCGTGGTCCATACCAATTCATCAATTCCAAAATTGATAAGAATAAAACTTTTTGGATGAAGCATGGTGTTCAAAAGCACCCTTTTGTGATTCAGGAATTAGCCTGTATGTAGAATATTTAATATTGAACCAGATGATCTAATTATTTTTTTTTTTTGGGTGGGAATATCGTCTCATGACATCCCCCGCTCTTGGGCGGAGCGCGAGATAATGTCTGACTTACTGACTAAAAACCCACTCCTGTTCCTTCTTTGCCGTTTTTTTTCCAGGGCCCCGGAGATCTCTTTCGCATCACCCATGGCCCCAGTAGGCTTCAACCCTGCTGGGCCCCTACAGTTGCTGACATCTCCTAGAGGCGCGCGTGGAACACTACGCAACGTCGACAACTTGGGCTCGGTCCGGACGGTTACTGGACGATCGGACAGCGAGCCACCCATTGCTCGCCGTCCGCAAGCCCGCAGATGATCTATATTTAAGAACCATTTACCTCCATAATACCTAAGTTTTCAATAATACTCCCAAAGACTACTTCAATACTTTCACGACACATAACTAATTACTAAAATATGAATCCATAGACCACAATGGTGTAACTAGGCGTCCATTTTTTAAATCCCTACTAATTCCCCAGAGATTGAATCCCATGCGACGGACTATGCCCAGTGCGGCGTCGACCCCAGACATCCTGGGGGATCGTCTCATTTCAACGAGTGAACTTGAAAAATGTTAGTTCACACCACTATCTGGTCTCCTAATGTTTTTATTCTTAGTTTCTTACCAACAACGTTTATATACTTTTGTAAGTTGGTGAAGGTTTCTGATAAGGTTTGACCTTGTAAGTTCATATGCGTAATGTTTAACATCGTTAGGCGTTTCGGTTTACTTTTGAATTTCGAACGTATTCTTTTGTCTAGTTTTTGGGTACTTCGAGTGTCATATAAATGTGAATGAGGATTTTTGTCGGGCTTTTTTTGAAGTTCTGTACTGGTCTATTGGTGTAGTACGCGATCTCGGCGAAATGGAGTTGATAATTTTATTGTAATTTGAATTACTGCAGCGAAGCTTGCCGAAAAGGCTGGTCGAGGTCGATATTAAACTTTGAATTTACGATGTATGTTTTATTTTCGATAAAGTTATTGATCCATGGTCATCTCCGACAACTTACCTATATTCTTCAACATTTGTTTACAACAATATTTTAATTTCAAATTTCGCATCATTTATTTACATAGATTAGAATAGAAAAGAATTATAGCATTTATTCGAGGCAGGCATTGTCAACAACACAAAATACTAAAAAAAGAGTACAGAAATACAACATCGCATCGTGCATCGTTTAGTTATTACGATTATTGATTACACCAACTGCACAACAAAAGTAGCCCAAAATCTATTTGATTTACAACACCACCTGATACCATCCCCTTACTTATACTTAAGCCAAATGTAGAAAATACGACCCCAAACCTATTTTGGTGTTCTTAAATACTTTTGTATGACCCTTAGATACCTATTACAATATACAAAGCAAAGTCCTTGTAAATCCATGGTACAAAAGATGATAATACCCCTGTTTCATATTCAATTAAATATTTTGTCAGGGTTGAAAAAATCTATTTGGGATTTAGGGGGTTCAGTGTAATGTTGGATGTGTAAGTAATAGTTGTACAAATTGAAGATGTGTGCATTTTAGGCTTTTTTTTGGATAAAAATAATTCTGGGGTTGTAATTTCAACGAAAATGAAACGAGGAAATCAAAGTATTTTACGGATCGAGTACGAAGATTTCATAATTCTTAAATTAATTTGTTTTATAAAATATTTCAAAAGATTTGAACATTTTAAACTAATATGGAGATAGTATTTTGTTCTCTAGTTAAAAAATGTACAAAACAAAGTCAAGAGTACTAACACAAAGATTACTTGACGATATTTTTATATCCTCTAGTACAAATTATATATTATGAGATAAACGCTCCGTACACATACGTTAGCGCTGGATGAGATGCCAGATGATAATAAGTGAATACCAGAGAAACTGTTACTACACGAAACTTCAAAAGTTTATTTTTTAATTGCAAAAGTGTTTTTACTTCTCAATTTTCTAGTTTTTTGACTTTATGAACACTGCACAGCGTTTAAATATCGACTTTTAAAATGTTATCTGCTTCGTGAATTCAATGCGGGAATTATGGTAATAAGTTTTTGGTTTAGATAATAAAATGCAATAATTATGCATGCGAGGGGTGCATGAATTAGCAAAAATAATAGCTTGATGAAGACGGCCCATTTTATCTTATCTGTTCGACGATTTTTAATTAAATACCGTAATTATTATCTTGTATCCATAATTTATAATTAAGTTTATGATATTTTTCTGACTCATAAGTTCAAACTATCTGAAAGGCACTTAAGATTAATTTACAGTAGTAGGGTAGGTATATGGTCAGCATAGCATAGCATAGTCGGCCTTATAATGTTCCCACTGTTGGGACTCAGGCCTCTCTAGGAGAGGTAGGTCAAGTAAATAGAAATATTAATCTTTGTCTTTGTTGCAGCCCATCGTCTATGAAGGTCAAGACAAGAATCCAGAAATGTGCAGGGTTTTACTAACACACGAAGTTATGTGCAGGTACGTTTGCCTTCCCATTGATTTAATTAAGTTAACTTTAATTTATTTTATATATATTTATATTTTATTTATTATACGAAGGTTAAACAAAAAATATTACCAACTCTTCTTCAAGTTGGTGAAAAGCGCAAGAGTTTCTGCCTGCAAAAGTACAATGCATAAAAAAAAATACAAGCATGGCCTTATACCAAAAAAAAAAAAATGTTGCTGGCATCTATAATATCGGGCACTATAGAACCGAATTCGAATTCCATATTAGAAAACGAAATAATCACAAAAAAAAGTTACACATAGGTACACCCACTTCGTAGAAAATGGTAGCGATAGTCATTTGTCATAAATATTGACTCCCAATATTATTGCATGGTCATGTTTCTCCAAACGGCAGGCTTTTGTGGGCATTCATGATACGACTGTGTCAATATTTTTACAATTGCTCATAATGTGTGGGTAACGTCCTTTAAAAAGGTGGGTTATTTCTTTTAATGTTAGGGACGTTTTGATAAAAAAAAAACTGACAGATAAGAAGAAAATAAAGACTGAAACTTATATCCATATTCTTAATCATTTTCTCCACTCTATTATACCTTGACTCGGCCTCTCTCTATCAAAAGGACAATTATGATTTATAATTTATTGACATAAAAGTCCTTAATTTAGGACGCCATTATTATGATTTTTAGTTTTCAAGGAGACTCCAGTATAGAAGAATGAAAAAAGTTTCCTTTAAAAATAAAACTAGCGGTCCCGACAGACGTTGTTCTCTTCGAAAATTGGCATTTCATCCGAAAAAAAACTTGGCAGGTGCGAATCGTACTCGCGCCCTGAGGGTTCCTTCCGTACAAACTTACCTATGTAAAGAGTTCAATTCCTGATTGAAGTCTCGAAGTTTTATCCAAATCGCAAAAAAAAAAAATTGTGATGTTACAACAATTTTTTTTCTTTCAGATTTATTCCTGTACTTGTGTTATTAGACAGAAATTTCAGAATTCTTGGTCAACGGGAAGTACTCTAGAATTTTGGTTTCCTTGAGAGGTGTCGAAATATATACGTTTTTTGCGACTTAACGGCCATATCTTTTTTTCCGTTAACTTAGAAGTTTGATTTTTTCACAGCTTCTAGGGACCGCAGACTTAAGTATATGGATTTAATTTCAACTCGATATGTCCACGCGTTACCGAGACAAGACAGAGAGACAGACAGACAGACAGACAGACAGACAGACAGACAGACAGACAGACAGACAGACAGACAGACAGACAGATAAACAGACAGACGGACAACAAAGTAATCCTATAAGGTTTTTCATTTTTAGGGTTCCGTACCTCAAAAGGAATAAACGGAACCGTAAAAATGAAAACCCAGTTGCAACATCACCTGCCGGATTGAATTATATTTTCAAACCATCCAGGGATCCACTCAAATATACACACAGTTTCATCCAAATCGGTTAAGCTGTTTAGGAGCTGTTAGGTGACAAACACACGTACACAACAATTAATTATATGTAAAAGATTAAATATCAAATGAATCCTCTAATCTAAATAAAACTGTAGATCAACAAAAACTGAAGTAACAAGAATTACAAAACAAATGTAAACAACTAACATCACTTATACACAGACGCATCTTGTAACTTCCTAATTACGAGCTCCGAACAAAGAAATGAGCGTTCTTATTAATTTAACCATTTGTTTGGGGTGGTTTTTCCGCTCGTAAATGTACTGAGTCTCGCCATTACATCAATGTATGAGTGCGTTGCTATACTCCATCGCGTCAGTGTGAGCAATTAAAATTTTATTCCACCTTAGACTTGTGTATCGTTAGCTCTTTCTTCTGGATATGTGTGTCCTTGTCACTCGTCTTCAGGGGAGGAGTCTCGAGGGAGTCTGTCCTTTCAATGTCTTTGCCCTTTGCGTCAAGGAGCCCCCGGTAGGGCGCGTGCAACGTATTGTTTGTTTAGCGTGGATACGGCGTTTGGTAAAGATTTTTTGTTGCCTAGTTTTTGGATTCTGTGAATGGGAAGTAAATACTGTTTCGACTAATATTTTAAATACTTATACTGGACCGTTCCTTTTTTATTTTTTTTTATATATAAAAAGAAAACCTTCCCGTACCTTAAACTGTTTTAGATAACCTTTGAAATTCCTAGAAATAGTCCATCATCTTAATTTCTATGATATCTCATTTGTCTTATTCCCTCAAAGTGTTTGCTACTCCTATTTCCTTCCTTTTAACATTGCTATTAGTATAATTTTTAAGAAAATATTCTCTATTTCATCCCTTATAATTTACTGTTTATCTTATTTCTTAAAAACCTTAGTTTTTTCAAACCTCTAAAAAAGTTTGCCATAGAAATTGCTAACTCTGTTAATCATTCTCTAGAAATAGATGTACCTAATCTCTTTAGAATATTCTGGTAGAAAATGCCTTAGTATTTTTAAGTTCGCCTTTGTATTTTTTCAATGTATGAAGTTATAATTATACTAATTTCTAAAGGCAAACGTTTGTATGTTTGTTGCCCCTTCAAGTTCTATTGGCCAAACGGATTTGTATACGTACGAATAGACCATGTTCTGGATTATGACAAAAAATACTATCTTGGGTGTATTTTTCCATAACTTTCATGCTGGCAAAAGCTAGTCTTTGCTTATATTATAAAGCGGTAAAATTTGTAAGTACGTATATAATGGATAATCTCTGAAACTACTGAACCGATTCTGAAAATTCTTTTACTAATACGTAGTTGCACTGTTGTTGAGTAGCTTTGAGTAAATACATCTTTTATGTTTATCAGTGGCGAGGTATGGCAAAAAGAAGACATAATAACGGTATATCAGTACCTAAATCACATTTTATTAGACCAACAACTCACTATTCATGTTCCATCTATTACAAATCGCGCGTATTATGACTGATGCATCTAAACCCTTCGGTACGTTTACTAGCGATATATTGATTTTTATCCCCAAAACGAATAGGTATCCGTTTATGAGTACTCCGCTAAAGGTACAGGGGATCGCCCTAATGTGTCCCGATATTGAGAATTTATTGTGCTTTCTGATGTTATTTTTGACAAACCTATTTTTAAAGATACGTTTTACTGTGAAAATGTGGCAAGTTTGTGAGTCTGAACTTCTATAAAAGGTCATAAATAAACCTATTCATATTTAGAAATTATTTTTTCTAAATATAAATTTAAGATATACAGTGTTTTATAATCCATATCTAATACTATATTTCTTTTCAGTCGGTGTTGTGACAAGAAAAGTTGTGGTAACAGAAACGAAACGCCTTCAGATCCAGTTATCATCGACCGGTGAGTGAACATTTTGATTTAGATACTTATTAACTTTAATACTTAATAAGACATGTGACATCCAACAACCTGCATTTGGCCTGCGTGGTGGATTACAGCCTATGCCCTGTTCTAGACAGGAGGCCTGAGTTCCAGTAGTGAGAACATTAGGTACAATACGGATGTTTATTAATTCTCAACAGTTCAGTTAGTTTAAGGAACATGCTTTGAAATTTACAACAATGTAAGATATGGAAGGAGCCTGGATCTCACGTCACTGGGAATCCGAGTGTGAGTTCCAGGAAACAAACTTATATAAATGTATTTTCTGTAATAATAAATTATTCTTATTCTTATAAACTTTCTCTTGATTTTCATTAGCTTTTTCTAATGTGAACTTATCTACTAATACAGTGGAGTAGAAATAATATAGGAAGTGGACATATTGATTGGAAAACTTAGAGATTTAGGAGTTAAATTTCATTTATCATTTCTTTTTATGCACTTGCCATGTTGTCTCTCCTTAGTTGACTGGTAGAGAAGTATAAGGCATTAAGTCCGCCTTTGAACATTAATTTGTTTTGCATGAAGTTTAAAATAAATAAATATAAGAATCCACTTAAAAATTCTAATGTCACATTTCGAACTTTACAACCATCATATTTCCGTGCTCAATTAATCAGCAGAAAATCAAAACTGAAACAAAAACGAATCGCAAAGTTCATTGAACACAAAAACAATAGAGTAGCGTTTGTTAAAATTCCGTATTCCACAATTCGCGGCGATTCATCAGGCTGCAATGACGGCAATCTCGAAACTTTCCCGAGCCAAATGCATTTTCGCGATACAAAACTTTTGAGGCATTCTCTCTCAGTTCACATTGTATTTTCATTGCGATTGTCGCTGCCAGATATCTATTGCGGAGTTTTTGTTCGGAAAATTTTATTGAAAGCTCTTTGAGCGACCTTGTTGATGTGTAGAATTTGTTTTTGTTACGCTGACATCTGATATGTGGTTGACAAAGTTTTATTACACGGAATTAAGTGCGCAAGAAATATATTTGATCTAACAACCACATACAAATTCATCAGTAGGAAATTCCCTTTTTTGCTTTCTTCCAAAAACCCAGTCTATTGTGCGAGAGTAATCACTCGAACCATATACCGATATGACCAATTAAGCCAAAACTTTAATTCATCCGGTACAATTTTCGGCCAACCCAATACCACAGGTATACAAATAAATATTTCGGCAGTCATCAATCGGGGGCCACAATCTACAAACAACTCAATAAAAACAAAAGCCTGCACAAAATTGCGCTCACATCGGTCTCACGCTGAGCCATTCAGCCTCCTGATGTAGAACAGTGTCGGGAGGAACGGCAGCTAATCAGGCTGACAAATATCCGAAAATTTCAATAGAGCTGCCACCACTATTGATACGAGGGGTCGCAGGGCGTTCTGAGCTATATTTTTTTTATTTTTCGGCCTTTTTCGGGAATTCAATAGAGATAGGCGTCTCTCGTTCGGTACGTCGTTCGATATTTGAAATTTAGGGTTGGCGATTATGACTTACCTGAGATAAGTTCATTTATTCCGCTTCAATAAGTCTGTAGGCATTTGATACCATTTGTCCTGAACGTAGAACAATGAATAAAATACAGATTAGGTATTTATTCTGATATCTTTAATTGTGTTGTACCTACCTATACTATCTCTTAGATCATAAACAAGTAACTCTGAAAATATTAAAATGTTTGAACTACGTAAAAGAAACGCAGTAATTCTTAGATAATGACCAGATTTACTATTACTACACACTTTGTAATCTGAATCTTCTATAATTATTAATTATTAATTATTATTCTATAAACATTAATATCTAATGAAATGTAGGCATGATGTTATTTTACGTTTTGTTACATACATAAAAAAAAAAAAATAAAAAAAATAAAAAAAAAAAAAAAATAAAATAAAAATATATTTATATAGTTGATTGTATTGACCTAATAAAAATACATACTGGTATCTAATACCTAACCGGCAACCCTATCCACCAAACGTCGCGCGTCGGTTTTGTAATTCGTTCGATTCAAATTTTTTTCTACCTTGGAAACAAAAAAAATCAACGGCCTTTGTGCCAACTTTCCTTTGGTTTTCGGCGCATGAAGTTGATCGCGGAAATTCTCCCTTACCACCAATAAAACTTGTGATTTTTTGAGCGTTTGATGTATCAAATTTAAACTCGGGTTTTTGATGTTCATTATTAGTCGGGATTTTTTCAGATAAAAGGCTTTTTATGAATATTTATTGTCGTTTATGATTGGTGGAGTGGGAAATTGTTCTTGGATTTAACAAAGCTTTTGACCATCGTAGGACTCGTATAATGCGCAAAAAAAAAAAAAACTGATACGACTCACAACCTAATCAGTGTTACCTCAGTTCCAAAATTGTTCTTTTCAAAACACTGTAGTGCACTTAAAACTACATACAATTTACACGAGTTAACGTCAAGCATCAAGTACTATCACTGTCACAAGTGACTATACACGCAGCAATATCCATCAGCCATTCATGTACAGTGCCTCGCCCAGCCGCGGTACACTCGCGAACTAATGCGATAATTGAAATTGTGCAATTGCGTGCGAAACGCCCAACACCGAATTCATTACAGTCGTGTTTTTTGCAATTTGTTTTTTTTTTCTGTTTCACTTTTTTGCACTGTCGCTGCCAGCGAAATGATACGTTCTCCAATGGTTTAATTATTTTATGCATGCGTCATGGTTATAGTCTTTTTACTTAGCAAATGGACGTTTTATCATAAAAGTTATTTTATGAGTAGTACTTTTTGTAGACGTTTAGTGTAATTTTTATTAGAGTACTTTTTCTATGATGGATTAGTTTTTCGTAGTTTGCATCTACTTATAGATAGTTAATTACTTTCAAACGAGGAAACTGACATTATCCATTCACATTTCGTTGCAAAGTCAGTCTATATCAAGATCATTTATTGATAAAAATCTTATAATAAATTAAGGTTTCGTTTATAGAAAAACAGTAAACTGTCGTATCACAAAAATCAACACAAGTTATTGCATACTACCATAACACCTTTTCCCATCCCTAACAGAGTCAGAAACAGAACTCGAAACAACACTCTAAACCGTTCCTGTATCGATAACACGGCGAATAATTGACGTAACGGTAAAAGCAGGCAACAATCCAGAACCCTACGAATCAGCAGCAATTTGTTAAGTGGATTTTTGGCCGAGACACGCTCGCGGCTCGTTGCGCATCTGTACACAATTTCATTATCTCTGCCCGCGTGCCCGGCCGACTCTACTATTAACTTATGCGATACTGTTGTAAGCCATGGACATTTTTTTTAAATATTTTTTTTTCGTATTGTTTTTTTAAGTTTATGGTGAAGATTTTATATATATATATATTAATTTATTTATTATACCTATCAAGGTTTACTTGGCTGACTGAAATTAGCTCAAATTAATTGAACCAAATTACATTTAGCAAAGTTTTTTATTCCTACAGATACCAAAATTTGTTCAATTTTATTCTCCAAGCCAGGCATTGTTTTTGTCATGACTATAATTTGGTGAATGACGGTATATACAAAACCAATTTATAATGAAAGGAAATCGATTCAAACTATATATAAAAATAATTAGCTCTCGATCCATAACTTACGTTATTATAAAACGAATGAATTAAAATACAATTGACTACACTTAAAATAATTTAAAAACACCCCTCAATATTGTACCAATAACTACTACCGTTTACTGGGCAGGTACTTTAGAAGATAGACTTTACCAAATCAATTCATGCCCACGCAAACGGTCCCCTACGCAATCACTTAAGAATTTTATGTACCGTAATGATTAAGATGTTTTGTCGTACTTGGGTTTAAAGGCGAACCGTGTATGAGGGGCTTAATCGACAAACTAGATTGTTGTGTTAAACATATTGTGACTGGAATAGCTATTAAAGGATTAAGCGGCGTTTTAAAAGTTTGTTTTTTAATGGGGGGTGTCATTAATTGAGTAGAAGCGTGAGAGTGTTGGCGAACGATTGGAATAGTTACAAGATAAACTTTTCATCAAAGTTTGATGAAGAAATTATAGTTATTTCTGAACTAAGCGTTTTTTATCGTCGTTTATACCACGTACATTGAAGAATTGTTTCTGACAATTTGCCTGCTGCGGTCTTCTCATCCGATTATAATTAAGATGTCTCTAAGACTAAAGTGAAAAGGTTCTTAATAAACTAGTGCGCTTCACCATCAACGATTACATCACTGATTACCGTCAAGAGGGTTCACGGTCAAGCACTAGTTTAAGTGCCTAAGTTGGGCGCAGCAAAGACTATCTCCACAGTATGGGGTTCTCGGACGGTTCCGATCTTTAGTGTTTGTGTGGCGTTTCTCCGCAGACCATGTCTCACCTTCCATACTGCATGACGTGCCCTGTTACCTGTTCACGTAGGGACCTAATGACAGTATCAGCGGACGGCATTGCCGTGGCCGAATACTGGGCCAGGCAAGGAATTTAACTAGTTTTGCCATCGATATGCTAAGAAGAAGACTTAACTAGTTTAAGTCATTAAAAATAAACTAACTCAGCTGCTTCTCTGTTGCTGTCAGCAGCTTCGATCGCGTGATAGTAAACAATTATCCCAAGGGAACATACTCCCAGAATAAAATGTAACCTATGTGCTATTACAGGTCTTAGTCTACCTGTGTACCAAGTTTCATTAAAATCCGTTTAGCCATACATACTTTCATCGTTATAATATTAGCGTCATAAAGTCATTAAAAGTGATTGTAGAGAGATGTAACATGAGGATCTCTTGATTTATTTTCATCAAGATATTTTACAGGGCCTAAAAAGCGTTTTTTTTTTTTACTGACAACGTTTTTCTGGCAACTAAAATAAAATAACTTATCTTCCAATCAGTCTACTGATGTTACTAATTTTAGCTACAGAAAATCAATAGCTTCAAGCTTTTTAAATGACAAATGTGACAAAGGGGCAAAAAGTCCGGTCTCTTTCGACATATGGCCAACATCTATATTACAATGGGATCTTTACACCCTATTTCGGGTGCGACAAAATCGATTCCCAATTCGATATGACCCTCTTGTGCTGCCAGTTTGATAGAGACATATTTTGGGTATAAATGTAGGCTCGGAGTTAGATATAACACGAAATTATAATAATTTAATGAACAGTAAAAAAAGTTGAGACGCATTTTGTGCCTTGAATGTCGGTGTTTCCCAGAAATGATTCTAAACTTTTGAGAATGGAAGGTCATCTTTGGTTCATCCTTGATGCTACGAGATTTCAGTACACATCCACATCTAAAGCAATTTTTATAATAAATGGGAACTTATACATATGTAACTATACAAACAACTTGTTTCATATTTAGATAGGTAGGCTACACGATAAATAAATTCCACAATTACTATTCGAAACCATTCACAAACAACGCAGTTTCGAACGCAAAATTCTAATTTCAAATTAAAGTTACGTTACCAAAAGGTGGTTTTCTATCGGCTGCAGTTTTCCGGTGATTTCGGTCTGTAAACGCCGCCGGTGTGAGGGAATCACGGCTATTATATTATCTCATTAGACACGCCGAGCGCCGCGCGCCCGCCTCTTTCTTCTCGCCAAATAAATTCCTTTCCCGTCTGATATCTCTATTACCTTTTTTGTTTTGATACTTATCTAGATATCTTTCAAGACTACCTTTATTGGACCCTTCTTTATTTTTATTACCAGCCAACTACTTCATATGTTTTTTTTTCGGTTGCTTTTTAAAAAGTATGAATTTATCGGGTACAGGTAGTGGAAAACCAGTGTTAACGTGAAACTATAAATTTATATTACAAATAGTTACCAACTACAAGTTTATTGGTGCACGACTTCGGAACGGCTCGGTTTGCAGTTACACTGAGAAAGTTTCCATAACTTCATAAGTCCCTTTATTAATAGCTTTGCACTTTCTTCTGTTCGCTGTTTGCGGAGAAAGGAGAATTTATTTAATTGGTCTTTTATTAAGTGTGGCTGAATATTGTTCTATGATTTAAGAATACCTTGCCAGTTTTAAGCTATATATTTTTTTCCAGGTTTTGGATTATATGGCTCAGTCAGCTAGCCATAAGGTTATCCTTACTGTTGCTACATTTTATACATTTCACGTCAAATTACGCTACTTATCCCGCTAAAACGATGCTAGCACAAGTAAACACAATACAAATCACACAAATCTGTACAAAAAGCGGAGGCGGCAACAAAAGAATTCGGCACACTTACAGTGTAATGTAAACCAAAAAAGAAAACTGGTCCCAAAAGAGTACCCTGGGGAATACTCGCGCGCTCCGCTCGGCCCGATACAGACACGACGACTGGTGATTAGGCTTCTTATCCACGAGATAGCGACAGAAACTGTGCAAGACTTAACAACTAGGACCGTTTTCTTATTCCCTCCAACCAAGCATTTTCTTGCCCGCCGACTTATCTAATGCTACTGTTCGGCTTAAAATTCTTATGTAATATTAGCGGCTAACTTTCGTAGCTTATGAATTTTATCCTACGTATTAAATTTTAAATAAGTTTTATTGATATTCTGTTTCTTCTATGAGGAAACAACGTAAACGGATATTCCGTATTTTTGATGAGAGCTACAATATCAATAAATCATATTATTTCAGTAATGAGACGTCTCATTTCTGATTTATATCTGCGTATTGGTTGCCCCCCGATTTTCTACTCGATAAGTCTGGGTGGTGATCGTAAATTGAAATATGATAAAGTCGCAGTAATAAGCTCCCGTAATCGCATCGACCCTCTGACTGTTGGCGCTCCAGTGACGACGGGAAAAGTCATGCGAACCTAATTTGGTAGTAGTTTATATTTTATAAATTATTGTTACAAGCAAAATTACGTTGTCCTTTTTTTTCCTTCGCTCATTAATTATGATCATTTCTATTATCTTTCAACGCAAATCTTTACTGGAAGCTCCTTTTATTTCACAATGTTCGGGTCTTCTATCTCAATTCCGACCTCATTCCCGATTCCAATACGTGATTCGTCGGTTCGCAAATTATTCGGTGAAAATTCACCATCTCGTTAGAATGTGCGATCCGGTCGGGCGCGGCGAGCCAACCGCTTGATAAATTGTCTGGAATAATAATGATGAATTGCAACTAGTCCGATCCCGATGTAGGATCTAATCTATGGTGCTATTTTACTACCGAACCTACACACACCTACCACTAGCTTTATAAAATCACCACGTATAATATTTTTAACATTTTTTTTCCAGTGGGTTTTAAATTTTATATGTAAAGGAAATATTTCCTTCTTGCTAATATGATTTCTAATTAAATTTTATTCGACGGTTTAAATAACGTTGAGCTCGACAAAATTACTTCAAATTAGCGACAAATCTATTAAGAATAGAACGTCTCGAGCCCATTTAATTAGTGACGGAGTTTTACCATCCGCCCTCTTTCCTACCACTCATTGAGAATTTCAACTGTAATACTGCCATATTGGCGAGGCTTAAATAATATTGGGCGTACCTAATAATAGACGTTCTTTTGTAATTTATATTTTCAGAGAAACGTATTTTTTTACGCCAGATATCTTATTTTATTTCTATTCGTTCATTAGTGTAAGTAATAAAAGCGGTAATGTAAAAGCATCATTAAATTTAAATACAAATTCACGCGTGACATCTCCTTTGAAGACAAACACACCCAGTACTTGGTAGTAAAACAAACTAAAGTTAATTGTTGCTTTTATGATGACATCGCGTGAGTTGGGGTCAGATAGCAAACTAATTGTTATTTTTATTCTGCCTTTGATGTTGAAAGTAATTCGCTGTTTGGATGTGGCATTGTTTTAGAATCAAGTTGCTATACCTACATAAAATTGTTAAAGGCCATTAATACGTCTCAGTATTGCTTCACGATTTTATAAAGATACTCTTCCGAGTTAATAATCTAAAGGATGAAGTGGATTAAGTGCAAGGTAGTTAAGATTACAGCTACTATCTTCTTTTCTACTCTTTTGTTATGAATATTTAAGTCTGTAGACAAGTACAGCATTAAAATGGTGTATATACATGATTACATATATATATACAGACTATTACAATAAGTCTCTATTACAAGTTTCTGTACTCATTATCTATAAACCGTTTAAAATTTAATCTTCTGTGACAATAACCACAAAAACCAAAACATCACTTAAATTCAATTTATACGAGTGGCCCATTCATTTGTTTATCAAGATTTGTATGTAATCATGCCCTTTTACTTGATTGATAGTATCTCCAATCTTCTTCAATTTCACGTTTAGTTAATTGCGGCTTGAATCGACCCTGTTACAGCGTAACCACAGTTTTATATCCATTAGCTTGATGATAGTGAGTTTTGTCATTAGGATTTCACAGATTTTTATGGCAAGACCTTTTATTCCGAGCAAATTGGATCATATTCCATTTATTAAAAAAAAATATATATATATATGTAGATACAGAGTTAAAAAATAGACCAAAATTTGTCATCAGCTGTGTTTTCTCCGCATCTAAAACAATTTCTACTTTCCACACATACGATCGAACACAACCCCTAGTTTCATCTCACCTATCAACAGAAATCTCATTCCGTATAACAATTTACAAATTCAAAACATGAGCAAACCCATCTCCACTTACGGATAGCAAGCATATGCATAGGAGCTGTTAGTGCCCCCCTTAGGGGCTCCAAGAGCCTCCAAGACGTCAGCGCGTTTAAGCGCCAATTAATTATTAAGGAACACTGAGGCTTCCTTTGGCTCTTTGACGGCGACTGTACAACAATGTGGCTGACTCTCGTGATTGGCTGCTTTGTAAATTGCATTAGCGAGGTTTGCGTGTGTGTTTGTTTGCTTGTATTATGATGGCGTAGGAAGTGTTTATTGGGGATTTATTGGTTTAACAGTCAGTTGAATTGTGTTGAACAATTTGATGTACCATTTCAAAAGTTTAATGGTAAATTTTACAATAATAAATGCGCGCTTTACTTTTGAGTTACAATTTAATTGGATCAATCAGATTGGGTCGTCTAAAAATTCAATTCAGTCAAGCAATCAGTGGTGAGTTCCACTTTTGATTGCTTGACTGTATTGACTTTTTAGATAATCCATTATTTTTATCAAAGAAAATCATCATCAACGGTTGCATCACTGTTTACCATCAAGCACTATTTTCATCATCACCATTAACATTTCAGCTGAAAGACGTCCACTGTTGGACAAAGGTCTCCCCCAAGTGTCACCACAATGAAAGATCCTGTGCATCTCGCATCCATCGGATTCCCGCAACCCTTACCAGGTCATCGGTCCACCTTGAGGGGTCCTAGCACTAGTTTTTATTATAAAATTTTGAGTTGAACATCATCATAATTAACTATAAATAAATAAATAAATATCATTTTCTTAAGATATACAAACTGCATCTCATATTGATTTCTTTAGTAAAAATACACTTACATACACTTTCGATATAACGCAATAATTCTTCTTTATAGGAATAGAGAACGCTTTTAAAATGTATTTCGGCAAACATGTCGCAGGGGTCGCCTTTGATGGAAGCGCCTTCTTCAATTGTCAGTTGTAAATTCAATTTTCACTTTATATTGCTAGTTTCACATGTCGGGGGGTGCACGGCTGATATTAGATACACATCTTTTGCGCACTAGATGCGTGGTATGATACGAGGTGGATTAGAATACAATTCGGTAGCCTTTATTTCATCGTAATTACAGATAGAAATAATAAAAAACTTTTTACAAAATAAATACAACCGACTTCAATGTTAAAAAGAAAACACTGAAAAGTGCAAAATAACTTTAATTTCGGAAGTCAGTTTTTTATTTTACACTTTTTAGATATGGTACCACCACTAAAAAGTACCCGTCAGCTCTTATAGCCAGAGTGCATCTCATGACAATTCTAATTCTAATCCCAAACACGGTTAGACTACATTAATTTATTACAGGGTTCCGGTGCCTAACTTCAGGCTTCATCATCAAATCAGTTCGATCGTCCCTATTCTTTCAGTCAGTCATCGACTACACGTATAAAAAATTTTACTTGTTATGACGGTTCTGCTGTGATCCTATGAGGACAATAAGAAAATCACAGACCAGCTATAAAAAACCCAAAATCTATGCTGACTAACTCAACATTCCATAGAGAGAACCCTAAACATTTTTTTCTCGGCTAAAACGTGCGTATAAGTAAGAAATTCGGTTATACGCCAACTGGGGTAGATTAAATTGCATTGAGCTACCCATTAACGCCTTGTCAGATCGGGTTACGATTTATATATTTGATAAATTGGATATACTGCAGTAGGAATGCAGGGCTGTACGTGCAAGAATTATGAAGAGGATTAATCGAATGGTTTTATATTTTACCAATTGTCGATCGATTTCGAAGCCTAATGGGGCCACGGGTAGTGTGAAAGTAAAACCCGGGGCCCTGGGAGGAAGGCAAAGAAGGAACAGGATTGGGTTTTTAGTCTGTAAAAGTCTGACACTATCTCTGGCTCCGCCCAAGTGCGGGATTTGTCATTGGAAAATTTTCCTACCTAAAAAAAAAATTGTTGTTCGATTAGTACAAAAAAGTGTGATTGAGGTGTATTTCGACAGAGTGCCTAATTAAAAGCCCTTGAATGTGTTTTGCTAATAAACTTAAAATAAAAGAAAATTGACAAACAAATATTTCAAGTGTAAATACGATAGTTACTTCTTTACATAATATTTATATTCTAGTGCTTGACTGCGATCCCAACTAATGGTAAGCAGTGATGCAGTCATTGATGGTGAGGCGCACTAGCTTATTAGGAATATATTCACTTTAGCCTTGAAAACACTTAAATTATAACATTAGATATTGTCGATATCGAGAAAAGAAGAACGTCCCGAATACATTTATGCCAAAGATTAATACGGAAATAAAAGTTAGGCATATAAAAATAAATGAAAACTAAAGTTACTGTCGTCTAACATGTTGTTTATTATTTGAAATATCATGTTTTTCTCATTACGGAAAGACACATGTGTACCTATAACCTCTACAATACCTAGTAGCACCCTAAAATTTCGACCAGATAGTATTAAAGAATCAAGCGAATGGCCTCGAGTCAAAGATCT
The DNA here is from genome assembly GCA_961205895.1 of Mythimna pallens. NCBI lineage: Eukaryota > Metazoa > Arthropoda > Insecta > Lepidoptera > Noctuidae > Mythimna > Mythimna pallens. The sequence continues at coordinate 16,587,312 of OY540834.1, forward strand.
ATTGAGATCTAAATAACGTTGAGCCACTAAGATGATATGCCAATAGTTAATAATTTTCGTAGCCTGCACTAGAGCCAACTTGCCAATCCTGAACCCTAACACAGCTGGCACGATGATACCCACGGGCAACAGAGTGGGGATCTCACTGAATTCTTTTAGTGAAACCACCAGAGCCAGCTGGACGTAACTGGTTGTCACCAAGCTTATGAACATGTCCTTAAGGGTTACTATTGTTACATTATTTTCATCGTCATCCTTATACTTCATGGCAATGGTGAACAACAGTACAGTAGCTGTACATTTGTAGCAGCAATTATTCTACTAACAGCTCCGCCTCGTTGCCATACTTACTCTTGATCTACAGTAGTCCCATATAAAAAAAGCAAGTCCATACCCATTTAAGTTCGGTTGAAGGCTCAAATCCAGATTTAGGGATGTTACTGAGAAATTTCAGATGAAAAAATCTATTAATACTTTGCATGAGTCGGAAACCAAATCAAGGATTTCGAGCTCGGCAGTAGCGTTTACGACTAGATTGTCGAGGTTAGGCATGAATTTTTATTCATCCGTGTTAAAAAAAAAATAGTAAAACTTTTTTATAAACTTTTTTTTCTTTCTTATTACTGCTATCGTATAATATTTTTTTTTTCCGATTGTCTAATTTTTTTTCCTGAGAATCTACTAAATAATGCACAAAAATTAAACACCGAAATATTAAATTTAAAAAAAATGAATTGGCATTTGATACATGTATATAAATAAAATATTTTTCTTTCTTCCTTTGTTTCTTACTTTCTTTCATATATACTCGTGTTATCGAAGTATGTCAATTGTAGTGGTAGTAAGTAAAAGACGTAGTTTGCAAAAGTTATCTATATATATAAAAGAGGAAACTGACTGACTGACATATCAATGCGCAGCCGAAACTACTGGGATTAGGTGCGTGAAATTTTGCACAAGGTTTCCTTTTATGACGTAGGCAAGCACTAAGAAAGGATTTTCCAAAATTCACTCCCTAAGGAGGTGGGGGTCCCAACTTTGTATGGAGAAACCTACATTCACGCGAGTGAAGCCGCGGGCAGAAGCTAGTCCTCTTATATATAAAAATTACTTAAGAGTGTTTGTTATCGAACTACTCTAAAAGGGCTTGACCGATTTTTATGAAATTTTATAAGTCTGAAAATAGTCCTGCGCTATTTTTACTTTCCTACTCTTACCCTCCACTCCTTTCTTTGATAATTAATATGGTATTTTTATTACTTTGATAACAGAAATTTTGCTGGGTCTGCTTGTTGTACCTACTACATATATTATAAAAATCTATCAACGTTATTCAAATAATGTTCAAAGTTCGAAAAAAAAAAAACAATAAAAAACAGGTCTGAAGATATAAACATTTACTTTTCCAAACTTCCTTTACATTTGTTTTCGTTTGTCTTACATTTTTTCCCGTTGTCACGGAGAGTTAATGAAAGAATTAGCTTTCATTACAACTGATACGATTCCTTAAAGGGATTCCCGAATGAAGATGAAGTGCCTTCGTAACCTTTCTGATGGCTAAGGATCAATGTGGGGAGGTCGTCCTCTTATCTCTGATTAGTTTTTGGGGACATATAAAATGCTGTTAGTACTGACACCTACATCGGTCGTATATACTCAATAAGGGTGATCTGATTCCAGATTCTTAACTATCGTTCAAAAACAAAATCATACGGAATGCCATTTTATCTCAGTAATATTTTTATTTATACAATACAAGCTCCTGATGAAAATTATCACAAGGGTCCTTATGTCCTATTCCAGTGCACGATCTACTTATGTTTCGGGTTTCTACGAAATCCGTTAGGCATTTATAATACTAGCTGCTGCCTGCGGCTTCACCCGTGTGAAAGTAGAAAATTATCCCAAGGGAACATACTCCCAGGATAATTTTTAATATTATAAACTAGTGCTTGACTGCGATCCCACCTGATGGTAAGCAGTGATGCAATCGTTGATTGTGAGGCGCACTAGTTTATTAAGACCCTATTCACTCTAGCCTTGAAGACACCTAAATTATAATCGGACGGGAAGACCGCAGCAGGCAAGTTATTCCAGTCCTTCGATGTTCGCAATAGAAAATAAATCTTACGTACTAACTTTTTTCTCCCGCTTGGATTCCTTTATTTTCTTTTTTTTTCCAGAAAATGATTTACCCGTGTGCCAAATTTCATTAAAATCCGTTCAGTAGTTTCGGCGTGAAAGAGTAACAAACATACAAATATACACGCACACTCTCACACTATGGCCTTTATAATATTAGTGTGATGTAAAAATATAAATATGATATCTGTCCAATTATTTTTAGCGTTAACATTTTGCAGCAGTTGATTCACTCCCAAGTCATTCTTGATGACTTTTTAATTGATTAAAGATCATGATATTAGTATCAAGATGATTCAATTGTCCGTAATTTTCCTGATATAATTGTTGTTTCTGTGTAGATCTAGTGAAGAATTTTAACACTTTGCGTGATAGTTATAAGAAGACGCGAAGAAGTCCTATTGCAGATGAACTGTTTCAAGCTAACCTTTAAAGTATCAATCAAAAGTCATTATTTATAGTATTCTGAATTACAGTGGTTCAAATATTGAAACTTTAAATCATTAAAAAACTCTCCAATTTATGAAAAGTTTATAATTTAATTTTATTACGGATATGAAACGTTAAACACAAAGTAAAATGGATGGTTCGCCTCGCCATAAATGAAGAGACGTCGGGACTTTCAACTCTAATGCATTAATTAAGCTGGACCGATCCCCGAAAATCGTCTAGAAACTCTCTCTGTTTAAATTAGTGCAGAATTCATTTTCTTTTTAATTCGTCTTCCAAATTCAAATAAGATTTCTTTTTTTTTATTACGCTGCGCCGCATAAAAGGGTAGACCAGGATTCGTCGCTCCGTCGTCGTTCACTTCGAAACGCTAATTCCTCCTCGTTCCGAGATACTGATTGGACGATATATTTAACAATGCTACCGACACGCTTCTCTGAGAAAAAATACATCTTACGTACTAACTTTTTTTCTCGCGCTTGGATTCCTTTATTTTCTTATTTTCTATTTGGCATCGTGGCCAAAGGTTGGAAGGGGCGCCGGATTGTACAAGCGTTAATGATACTAATAGCAATTAGTGGAAGGTTGTGTTTGGCTTGTACGGTTTTGATGTTTAGCTATTCTGTGTTCTGGCTGTATAAGCATATTACGGGGCACCCAGCCCATGGAGGGTCTTAACGGGAGGTCGTTTGCTGCGCTGCCAGCCTGCTAAGATTAATGACATTACGCCAAGACAGTTTGTAAGAGACTAAATTAGAAGCCTCGAAAACTCGCTAGAGTTCCTCAGTGAGCAACTCACTTCTATGGAGCAGGCTATTAAAAAACAAGATAGCAAAATCAAGGACCTTGAAAACAAAAACTACGATCTCCAAAACAAAAACAAGAACCTAGAACTGCGCATTAATGTCTTGGAGCAAGGGTTCCAAGAGGTTGAACAGCAGTCCCTCGCAACAGCATTGGAAGTAGCTGGTTTACCTGAGATGCCCTCAAATGACTTAGAGAAGGTGATGGATACCGTGGCCGGAAAACTGAACGTGGCTGATAGGGAAATCCTTTCAACACGACGACTACCAGGAAGCAAGGATAAACCGGGACCCATCCTCGTTGAACTAAAGTCGAAGACGCTCCAGCAACAATGGATAGGCGCTAGCAAGGAAAACTGTATTACCGTGGGTCAACTAGTGACAAACGTCCCGAAGGAAAAAGCTGACGATCGCGTCTACATAAGGGAGGCCCTCACCAAGTATCAAAAAACACTTCTTTATAATGCAAAAACTCAATTGTTAAATAAATCCTGTCAGTATGTATGGTGTAAGAATGGCAAAGTGTATGCTAGGAAGCTCAGTAATAGCAAAATTTATTATATCCGTACATTGCAGGATATAAAACAAATAGAAAAAATGTGTTCAACTCAATCCGAGAAACGAACAGAAGGGTCAACTCCGTTGTAAATTGTATAAATCTTTCTCTGTCTCTCAAGTAGCACTTTTATTTTATTTATAGCTTTTTAAAAGATCAAGTTAGTGTAATATAATTATGGACATAAAAGTACAAGAAATCTTCCATTGCGATTCAACTAATCACTTTTTCAAACAAATACCTCCAAAAACCAATATAAATTTATCATGTGTACATTTTAATATCAGATCGCTCATTAAAAACTTTACGAAATTGCAACAAACCATTCATACATGTAATTATCCACTAGACCTCATAATTTTAACGGAAGTGGGTATCTCAGACAACATAGTTAACTTGTATAACTTACCTGGCTATAAATTGTATTCACAATTGCGTCCAAGTCGAAAAGGCGGCGGCATTATCATGTATGTACGGAATCATATTAAGTTTACGTTAATTGAACAAAAAACTAAGACCTTTGAAAACCTCACAGGCTACCTAAAAATAGATTTACATAATAACGCGGTTGTGTCTGCAATCTATAGGCCACCGTCTACAAATAAAAAACTATTTGTTTCGGAGCTTGATAATCACATTACTAAGTTTGATTTAAAACAAAACTTACTTCTTATTGGTGACACGAACATTAATCTGAAAGAAAGCTCAGCATACAAAGATTCATATCTAAGAACACTTAGCGAACATGGATTGTTGTGTGGAATAACAGATTACACCCGAATTGAAATTAAAAAAGATTTAATCACTAAGTCGTGTATTGATCACATATTTGCACGTTTTCCCACACTGCAACCGTTCGCGGCTGTGCTCGATGTCGTACTAGCTGACCATCGAGGTATTATCTTTACCTGCGGTGACGAGTTGTTGCGAGGTTCCGAGTGTATACAGGTTGTTCCAAAAAAATCTATTAATTACGATATCTTTTACAAGGAACTTCAAAATGTTGACTGGACAAAAACAAATAGTATGAATTCCCCTAACGATATTTTAAGTTTTATTTATAAAGCATTTGATAATGCAGACAAGTCTGCAAATAAAAATAAAGCAAGTAAATTGACTGACAGGTACTCGAAACATTTTACTATACCTTGGATTGACGATAATATTACCCGGCTTTGTGATAAAAGAGACAAATTATATAGTGATTGGAAAAATAATTTAAAAAATTCAAAAATCAAATTAGAATATAATAAAATTAGAAATAAAATTCATAAAATATTAGAAAACAGAAGAAATAATTATTATATGCAATATATTAGTGACAATTTTAAAAACGCTAAAAAAATTTTTACTATTCTAAATCAAATGTTAGGGAGAGTGACATTGTCACTTGACACGGCTATTCTTAGAGCTTTTGATGCACAAGGAATCATTACCAAAACCATTGCTGACAACTTTGCAAATTGTTTTGACAGAGCGGTTAAAGACATAGTTCCTAACTGTAATATTAAAATAACAGATCCTAAAGTAATACGTATACCCTTGGATTCTAGTATGTTTTTTAAAAAAGCATCGGCCAGCAGCGTTCATAAAATCATTAAACAACTCAACTCAAAAAAAGCTCCAGGTCCAGACAATATTAAAGTTTCGGATATTAAAATGATAGGTGATAGTATATCCAAATCTATTGCTGACTTAATTAATCGAAGCATTGAAAGTGGTCTATACCCAGATGATCTAAAGGTAGGTTGCATAAGGCCAATCCATAAAAGGGGTAAAAAAAACGATTATTCAAACTATCGTCCTATAACATTGCTCTCGTCTATTGATAAAATAGTTGAAAAATATGTTTGCGAACAAATTCATGCATTTTATAAAAAACACGACGTAATTAACCGACACCAATTTGGTTTTCAGGCCGGCAAAAGCACCACGAACCTTTTGTCCAACTTCACCGATGAAGTCAATAAGCACTTGAATGATAAAAAATATGTTCTTGCTCTCTTTATTGACTTCTCACGTGCCTTTGACACACTCATTCATAATCAGCTAGTTGATAAATTAGATGACTGCGGAGTACGTGGTCCGTTACTGAATTGGTGTAAAAATTATCTAAAAAATCGAACCTTTACTGTAAAAGTTGATAACATCTGTAGTGAACGCATGGCTGTAACTGAGGGAACAGCTCAGGGCTCAGTATTAGGCCCATTGCATTTTTTAACGTATGTAAATGATATGAATAACTGCATCACAAACAGTACATGCTACCAGTTTGCGGATGACACTTGCCTTTTTATTGCTGATAGAGATCCTCAAATAGCATGCGAACGCCTACAACATGACCTGGATGCTCTAACAAGATGGTGTCACGATGCTGGCTTAGTACTTAATGCAAGCAAAACTAAATTATTGGTTATTAAATCTCCATACATTAAAAAATTGCCCTTACTGAAGAACTTAATAGCCCATGACCATGACTGCTTGCATACGGTCAATGCGATAAACTGTAACTGTCCACAAATAGATGTTGTCAATAAACAAACATATCTGGGAGTAGTTATAGACGATAAGTTTAACTGGAGTTATCACATAGAACGTGTTTGCGATAAACTTCGGCAATTTCTTGCTATTATGACCATACTAAAAAACCGTCTGCCCTTCAAAGTGAAGATAATGCTTTATTACGCGATGGCGGAATCATACATCCAGTATGGCCTTAGTAGCTATGGTCGTACCTATAAAACCTATCTTGACAGTATCTACAAAATTCAACTTCAAATTTTAAAAATAATAGTATCTCCCAAAATTAGAAATAAATTTTACGACAATATAAATGGCCTCTTTAAACACTGCAATGTCTTACCAGTTCATACTCAAATAAATTTTTTGTTACTAAAAGAACAGTTTTTCAATAAGCATCTAATAAACAAAATCGAACATCCTGTATGCACTCGGGCGATTTCTGAGAATAGGCTTCGTACACAGCGCGCCAACAATACGTATGGCGAGCGAACTACCGGGTATATTGTACCGAGACTTATTAATAGTCTACCCTCAGAAATAAAAAAAAATATTACACACAAAAACATCAAATACAAACTTAAGCAATATTACTTAAATATTATTTAATAATGTTTTTTTTTACATGTTTGCGGAACATAAGACTTTGAAAAAAATTGTTATCGACAATAACGTACAAATATAAAAAAAAACTTATTTTGTATAGTTTCGATGTTGAGATGGATTCATGATAGCACAAGTTTAAACCTTAGTGGTTTTTTTAGTTGCTATGTAACTAAGACTATCCTGTATTGTTATGTATTAATAATAAATAAATGAAAAAAAAAAAAAAAAAAAAAAAAGACAAACGTGACAAAAAACTGAGTTGTAATTAAGTAGATCGAATGAATAGATTTAATGGCTGATAGTGGTTGTTGCTGGATTTTATTAGGTTTTTATTTAAAGTCAAAAGGAATTAATTGCTACAACAAATAAAGCTGCCATCACAGGTATTCCAAGGCATACTTTGTAGCTTTCATTCAAGACAAAATAATGTCAAGCTAAGCTAATTTGAGGTTAAGCTTGATAGACGTTCGCAATAAGATAAGCGGTGTAGTAAAATTGCAGACGAGCGTATCGTTGTACAACGTACAAGGCTTTACAAGATCGTGCCGACTTCAAACTCTGAAGTCGCGCTGGACATCATAAAATATTTAACACCCATATCTCGTGGAGCGGTCCAAATATTATCGACTTGCCTATAAAATGGAAAAGTCCCGCTAAAAAAAGATAGACATATACTTTACACTCATGTAAGAAAGAGATGTGAACACCGTTATTGTACGATCTTTGGAAATTCGTCGGAAACGTTTGGTTTCTTTTCCATCGTTTTTATCGTAGTCGTTATATTTTGATAGAGCAGTTTGGTAGAATCGGCGATATAACGTTTATGTTTTGGTTTTCGGTAGATACATTTCGCGTTGTTTTGTTACAATATTTTGTTACTGGTTATTGTTTAGATAGTTGAGAAGCCTGTTGGAAAATTTGATAATGAAACAGTAGTTTTAATAGAGTTAAAGAAACACAGGATTTCATTATTAAGCAAAAACTACCCTCATAAATTATAACTATGATTTAACATCTTATTGGTATAAGATTAGAACCGCAGGGATTTTTTGAAAAGGAAAACTGTAGTTCTAGAACGCAAAGGGTAACTGAAGGACACAGGTGAGGTTTTAGTCAGAAAAAGACTGATACGCACTACCGCTCTACCAGACCAGAAGACATTGGATGAGTCCACCTATAAAAAATGGTATAGGATTAGGATAATATTTAATTATGATTAAGTAATGAATTAGGTTAGAAAAAAAAAATCTAAATTTTTAAAAAATATTTTCCATATTTTCTCATGTCCAAAATTTTCTTTATTTGTTGCCATCGCATTTTATCAGATATGTCTACTAAAGGGACGTAAATATGCTTACCTTAAAAGTTTTCTGTGATAAATACCCTGTAGGGCTCGTGAATGTAAAGCATCTGGTACAGTCGCGCACACAACGCTTTGATACGGTTTTGATTGATGACAGTTTGTTTGTTTGTTTTATAGAATGTATCGAGAATATGTGTATCTTTCTGTAATAATGTGGAGCTACTAATTGATTATCAATAAGTTTGACAACATATTAAAATGATCAGTTTGTATTTGCATAATTTATTAAGCTACCTACTGGTAAAAGAATGGAAATTACTATAACAATAACTTACGCTTGAACAATGATTTACTTAAGAATAGGTACTGGTAGATATTTGGGTAACGATACTGTCAGATAGAGCCGACAGATTATTGGCTGTATCAAATAAAAAATGAATATTAACTGAAAATTAATAAATTAGTGCTTGAAAATGATCCCACCTGCAAGCAGTGATGTAATCGTTGATGGTAAAGTATACTAGTTGATTATCAGCGTATTCACTCTAGCCTTGAAGACACCTAAATTATAATCGGACGGAAAGACCTTTTATTGAAAGTTTTCTAACTGCAAAATCATGACTTTAATGAGAAGAAACATATATGACTTCTAGTCAAGAGATGGGAGCGAGGGAAGCTTGGGAAGATTTTTCATGATTACACATCCAAGAAAAGTGTTAACTCTTTAGTGCGCGAGTGTACGGCCGGTACAATAACTCAGCGGGTCCCTCTAGCGGATATGATACAGTGCGCACTGCAGCCACGAATATTTCTCATCCGGTTGCCAAAAATCTATCCGTGCCTCCATATTATAGACTGATTTAGGTGGCTATCTTGTATGGGATACGAAAGTTTGAGAGCAGTCTTTACTTTTGAAAATTCTGGAAAAAGAATTTTGTAGGAGTGTAGTACTAATATTTATGTAGACGTGAATTATCATGTGTCAATTATTATAATTTACGCCAAGGTACATATATATGTATATTATGACTTATTTATTTATTTAAACTTCATGTACAGTAGTTAATTCGAAGACATGTGACATTCACCAACCCGCACTGGGCCCGCGTGGTGGATTACGGCCCATTCCATCTCATAGAGAGGAGGCCTGAGTCCCAGCAGTGGGAACATTAAAAGGCTGATTATGCTTATGCTTATGTACAGTAGTGGTACATAGGTAGACTTAAAGCAACAAGGCATTCTATACCAGTCAACCTTTGGGTTAAAAAAGAGACAACACTGGTAGGTGAACACAATCAATAAATAAATAAATAACAGAATCATTAAATTAAGTTACAACCTTTCGCAGCAGAGCAGTGGTTGCCGAGTAGTAACGGCCCCGACTTACGAGTCGTAAGTCGCGGATTCAAACCCAGCTAGGTGCATTACTTTGTGTAATTTATTTCATCACCACTGCTTTCAAAACGGTGACAGAAAATATCGTGAGGAAACCGGCATGTCCTAGAACCAAAAATTCGAAGCATGTGACATCCACCAACCCGCACTGGGCCCGCGTGGTGGATTACGGCTCGTTCCCTCTCCTATAGAGGAGGCCTGAGTCCCAACAGTGGGAACATTATAAGGCCAATTATGCTATGCTTGTCATTACTTAATATAGGTAATCAGGTGCCTACTGAGGTTATTAAAATATTATTTTAAAGTTTTGATTCATCAGTATAAATAATAGTGTTTTTTTTTTATTTACCTTTCTTTTTATTTAATCTTAAAACTGAGGGGAGTAGCAATTATTGGTCTTAATTTTGTCAAAGTTGATTTTCAAACAAAATATGAATATAGCAGTCACTCTAGAATGCCTGATTCCCTTTGCTACTTTGAGTGAGATTTTTTTAATAGTTTCTTCGTCGTTTCCAGACCAAGAATGATACTATCCAGCATAGGTTCTCATACAAATATGCTGACTTAATTAGCGGCGAAACAAAACCTTACGCACTTAATAAACCCACTTCAATTACGTACAGTATGATCCGCATAGCGTATGAAAATACGCGCCCGCGAATTTCCCAATAATAAATTATACTCCTTGTCCGCTTACCTCGGGTTAACCGGCTTTTATAAACTACCCGGGTAATTTATAACTATTACCCGGGCGAAAACGATCACGTGATATCACTTTATAGCATATTCAGCGGGTAAATATGAGGGTGGCATGTAATAATGTTGCTTATATTTACATAAAAGTAAATGCTAGAAACTATATGTGATGAGTTAATCATTTTGTGGGTGAAGGGTCAGTTGAGGGTTAAATTATTGTGTGAAGGATGATTAATATTGAAATAAGTGACGATCTACTCGAGTAGTGATGTCGCTGTGGTAACAGCCCCCACTTACGTGTTGTACGTCGTACGTTCAAACCTAGTCAGGTGTATTACTTTGTGTAATTTATTTTCCTATGTAGTACCTCTGCTCTCGAAGTAGTGAAGAACAACATCGTGAGGAAACTGGCATGTCTTTGAACTATAAATTGAAAGATATGTGGCACTGCGCCCGCGTGGTGGATTACGGCCCATTCGCTCTCCTAGAGAGGAGGCCTGAGTCCCAGCAGTGGGAACATTAAAAGGTTGATTCGTTCCATAATCTTTCATTTCTACATTGCATAGTTACTTCCTAACAATTTAGTATACACTTCTGCTTTTCGTTTCCTGAAGGAAGCTGCTTTAACAACAGTATATTACAACTTACATTACCTTATGAATGAACAGACGTTGTTTTATAATAAAAGAAAATATAGCACGATTATTAGCAACTTCAAACCAATATTCCGCTTACAACCCCACAACACCACAACGCTTCAAGTTTTTCATTTAACAACAAACAGTAACCGGGAAACATCGTGAAAATAGTCCACAAAACACTATCTTACCTTTCTAACACTACAACTGGGTACTTAATGTAATCGCGCTCAATATCCTTTGTTCACTTTCAGACTCATTAAAAAGGCGATGCAATTTAATGAGTTGATAGTGTGCGTTAACCCCCGCTACGTTTGCAGATACGACCTTTCGTCCGCAACCGAATTTGGTCTTTATTTCTTTAAGGGAAAGCTTTGTATTCTTTTGGGGGATTGGTGAAGCGTATTGGTATGTAGGGGTCGAAGATTAGTGGCCCACGCCTACCCGGCGGAGCGCTGAGCGGCTGATAGTGCCCAAGAGTGTAGTTACAATTAGACCGGTGCCCACAATGAAGTGATGCCCCGTAATGTCGGCCCTTGTCTTTGTATGTTGATTGTGCACGAAAGACCAATGTTCGTACGTCCATATAGTCGTATGTATGTTTCGAGTACACATGCCTGTCGAACTAGTTGGTACTTATGAATATTTTAGAGGAGGTAATGACGCTTTTTAAGAGGTAGACAAATGTATAGGTCGAAACGTTAACCTTGACAAATTCGCGCTTACAAGTTTACTATACACATTTGTGTAGACGAGTTTATAAGATAAACATTTTCCTTAGATTTAATGGAGTTCAAATTAGTTATAGGTATAGGTTAAGTATAAGCATAATCGACCTTGTAATGTTCTCACTGCTAGGAGAGGGATTGGGCCGTAATCTACCACGTCGGCCTAGTATGGATTGGTAGATATCACATATCTTGAAATGTTTGGTTCTAGGACATGCCGGTTTCCTCACAATGTCGTCCTTATTTATTTATTGAAAGGTCATGCAACACAAAGGTATAAAGGCGGACTTAATGCCTTAGGCATTCTCTGCCAGTTAACCAAGAGTGGTGATTAGAAAACATGGCAGGTGTATTAAAATATAAATAAATAGATTATTAAAAAAAAACAAGATTACAAATGCTATTATAGATATAGAAATAAAATAAACATCTATACCTATATACTTAATATAATTTATACCTATATATATATTTTTATTATATAAAGTAAAAGGAGGGGGTTTTTGAAACGACTCCGCAATTGTTTTGAAAGTATTTCCGCAACTATCGCTTAAATGCATACTGACTGTCCTTCACCTGCAGAGAGTAGTAGTGATAAAATAAATGAAACAACGTAATTCGCCTAGCTGGGTTTGAACCCGTGGCTTGCAACTTGTAGGTCGAGGTAATTACTATTGGGTCACCACTGCACTGTGGTATAGGTTATATAAAATAGTAAAGTCATATGCTTTAATAAATACATATAAATGGTATCAATGTATTAAGTTTTTTTTTTTTAAGATCTCGGTGTTTATCAGCACCAGATGGTCCACATTTTGGTTTCTTATTTTTTTTTTTTTGCGACACGCAGCGCAGCAGCCAATCACTTAATAACTGCGCCAATCGTGATGTCAAGTTTCCAGTATTATTCATGAAAAATATTGCTAAATTTTTGTTTACGTTCACAAATGTGGCTGGGAAGTATATAATTCGTAATTGATTAATTATACATCATTATTTTTAATTTATGCGAAACCTGAATATAGTTTGTTCAGAATCAGTATCTGAATCGATTTCAATAACTTTTACACCGTGTTATACTTTTCCCCAAAAATATTTAAAAAAGGGCACAAGTCGGATACCACCAACACTAAATACAACACAGGTCACGGCAGGTCATAGCGGGCATTAAGCGTCAGCTCACAGCTGGGTGCGGGAGCAAAACAACCCTTCAGTTGCCCGGATGGCCAGGTGACCATGCATTTGTGCGGACAACAGCTTATAACTTTGTGATTTTTCATGATAAAGTTATGAAATTTTGTACATCTTTAGATAAAAATACAGTCACGTTGTACTAAAACTAATGTTGTATAATAATAGCAATAATAAACCTTATAATGTTCCCACTGCTGGGACTCAGGCCTACTCTCTAGAACTGATTAATTAAGTATGCATAAATGGGTGTTAATAGTTCACACAAACATATCAAACAGCCCTAGTTCATAGTACAGTATAAGTTGTAGTCTCCCATAATTTCCCGTTTCCCACATGTCCTAACAATACATAAATACATATTATTATAATCAAAGTTAACAAGATACATCTGACTGGTACCACAACAAGTATTTTACCAGAATTCTGGCAAACGGAGGGGGCAAAGGCGCTTACAAGCCGCGAGCGATTGCCCCGTCTACCAGTAGGTACATTGTCAATTGGAAACTACTCGGCTCCGAGAGCAAGCGCTTTTAGATTTGAAAGAGTAGCTACAACAGTATATGTGAGGATTGCAGATAAATATATTGACTGAATTTAATTCTAGATTCTTACTTTTTTTTTAATAATATAAACTAGTGAGATCGCAGTCAACTGCGATCTCACCTGATAGTGAGTAGTATTGCAATCGTTGATAGCGAAGAGCATTAGTTTATTAAGCCTTGAAGACACCTAAATTATAATCGAACGGGAAGACCGCTGCAGGGAAATTGTTCTAGTCCTTCGATGTAGGTACTCGGTATAAACGATGAGGCGAAACGCTTAGTGGACGCGGACCTTATGTGTTCTTCATTCACCATAATTATATAGGATTCCTAAGCCTTTGTCATGCTTCTTTGTTTAGTGTATCCTGCTTTGAACTACGCAGGTACTTAAGTATTTAAGGATTTTGTAGTTCTTTTGCCAGCCACGTGCAACTTCACTACTTCAAAACATGAACTAACTTTTCCATGCCTTTCACCTCGTCGTTTATACATACTACATCGAGACTGGAACAATTTTCCTGCAGCGGTCTTTCCGTCCGATGATAATTTAGGTGTCTTGAGGGCTAGAGTAAATAATCGTTTAATAAAGTAGTGAGATTCACCATCAACGATTGCATTACTGCTTACCATTAGGTGGGATCGCAGTCAAGCACTATTATATGTTATTAAAAAAGAACCTTTAATTTTCAAGTTTAAATAATTTAGTCTCGATACTTTTATAAAAATTAAAAAACCTGTTGTAATATCTTCGATAAGTTATTTTTGAAAAGTAATCAATAAGTCCTTTTATTTTAAAAAGTTAACCCGAAAATCACTTTACGAAAACGAACAACTAAACAATCTTCCAAACATCCTCAATCCTCAATACGTGTTCAACATTAAAACCATACAATTTCCGTCGAAGCAAAATTCTCTGAAACTAACGTTGACTGTTACGGAGGGCCATGAAAAGGCGAGGTTTTATCACGTTGCCATGACGACGCCGGGATGCTGCGTCCTCCGATACCCCTCTCACTCGACACATTGGAAAAACTACTACAGTGCTTTATATTTACAGCCTTCAATATACATATAGGAAGTATTGTAGGAAGTGAAAGTCCCCCAAACCAAGGATGGAAATCGATGAGTGCAGCTTTGTAGTACAATGCTTACAGAGATTGAGAGGGAAATAAAAATTGGAACATAAAATATTTCTTTGACTGTTAAAGTGCAGTTTTATAGAAAGGAAAAAGTGTTTTATTATGGCTATTTGTGTTGTTTTACTAATCGTAAATCATTTAATGCCTTCAATTTTGGTAGGTGACCAGTGTATGATAAAAAATACAGAGTGCTATGTTTTATTTCTTGAAGACTGCTAAATAATGACTGTATGTGGACTATGTAGGTAAACTAATTTCTTAGGACCATAAAATTAGAAGATATGTGACATCCACCAAAGCGGATTAAGCCCGCGAGGTGGAGTACGGCCCATTCCTTCTCTTAGAGAGGATGCCCGAATCCCAGCAATGCTATACTTTATGCTTTATGGACTATGCAGGTATTCTTCTACGACATGTTGAGGTGTCAATGAGAATGTATTTAAAAACCTCTTACAAATTGATCGTGATCTATCACTACCTGCCTCAATCTCATCTCGCAAAAATAACAACATTGACACACCAAAAACCAAAATATTCACAAATCAAGTACAAACCTAAGTAATCACAATAGAAATCGTTCAATTGTTCCGTCTATTTACACCGTCAACGTAGACGGGGAGCATTTAACCCTTGAATTTGGTACACACTGAAATATTAACGCCTGCTATGGTAGCACGCGGAAAAACAAGGCGAAAACTGGGCCCGTTATGGGCCGGTCGCATGTTACGCAAAGATTAACTCGACGAAGCTATTTAGATGGGTATAGATACGACAATCGGTTTTGGTGTCTTTCAAGTTACAGTTTTTTTTTTTTCAGGTTCAAGTTTGGTTATTGTAATGAAGAGGTTTTTCTAAACAGATAACATTTACTTTATATATCTGGCTGTTCACAATAAACTTAAGAAATACTCAACAGATTTTTATACGGTACTCACTAATAGACAGAGTGATTCATGAAGAAAGTTTACGTGTATAATCTATATACGTATTATTTATATAAATGGACAAACTGATTGCTATATCAACGCACAGCCAAAATTCCGGGTGAAATTTTGCACAAGTCTTCATTTTATGATGCAACGTAGTCGCTGAGAAAGTGCTTGCAAAAGTATAATATAGAAAAGCCGAAAATTTGGAAGATTTGTTACTCCCGTGTAAAAGTGGGTCGCTAGGTAATTAGAAATAATCAAAAGTTTTAAAACCGGTTGTAGATCACGTGATAAATTAGTTTTTTGTTTATCTGTGCTTGCATATTGTCTGAGTAGATTTTCATACTAGTTTATACAATTTGCAGTCTGTTGTATGCAGACTGCAAAACTTATATACTTAGCTAAGTAGTAATTATGATTTATTTAATTTGTTTTTGGTGTTATTTTTTCATCCTAGGATCTTATTGTTTTCTTTTTGTTAAAAAAAGTGCCCTACTGCGTTTATAAACGTGTAATATTACATACACAAGACACTCAGACCCATAACATCTAACAGTAGGCCGTTCAAAAACGATTATTTATTCCGTACGGAAATCGAACCAACGACATGCTGCGCAGCAGTCAATCGCCCAACTACTACGCCAACACGCCAACAATACTGTCAAAAGTCGTCAATCTTGAAAAAACAGAACTATTTTCTTAACTCAAATGCAAAGGAACCAATACGAAATTCACAAATTACCAAAATATCAACACAAAACAACTTAACCCACAAAAACATTCTATTTGACACAATAAATACCACTTCCACCTGCTTAATCTTTGACGTCCGCTGGCGTGTCGGTATTGAGTGGTGGCAGGGGAGGGGCGCACCAGGGGAGTCAATGCCGGCCCTGGGGACCGCCTCCCGAGGGAGCTGGCGACGGGCCCCGGGCGGCTCAGGAGGGGGGGCGAAAGGTTAAAAGGGAAAAGTTATAAGAGACCGCTTGTTGTCGGATCTGCGTAGTTCGATTTTCGTATGCGGTTTAGCGAATTTTTTCTTTGTTGTTGTATTGAGTCTTGAGGTTACGGGTTAAGTCAGTTTGTGTAAGTTATGATATATGCGAATTTATTTGAATGTAAAGATGTAGACGAAGAAATTTTATTTAAGAAAAGTAAAATAAAATCTTCGAAATATTCGATAGACTGAACTGAATGTTACTATTAAGTCACCAAATATTAAGTAACTACTAACACTATGCCATAAAAAATAGCTTTCCCAAAAAAAAAAAACACGTATGGATTTTTGCTGTCAACTTCATAAACCACGCATCGTATAATTACAATTGTATTTTTTTTATTCAAATATTTGCCCAAGAAATATCTAATGCAAATAAACATAGTCTATGCCAGCCAGTGGGGTGAGGAGGGGGTATTCAAGTGTTCCGACTCGACTTGAAAGAGGGCAACCTACAGCTCGGCTCTTTGCCACGACTTAATGCCGTACTAGATTTTTTTCATCGAATAGTGAGAGATGTAAGGGTGTATGTGTATATAAAAATGGAGCATCTTAAAGAATATCAAAAGATTTTTCATTAATGACTAATATTAACTTACTATGAGTTAATTCTTTTTTTTAAATTAATTATATATATCATCTATATATACATACATACAAGCAACCTGCTTCAGCCTGTTACATTTATCTTTAAAAATCTTGCTTTTTCTCTGCTATAATATGCATGCAGATTTAAGAGTATTTTAAACCTTCTTCATTAATTACTCTATTGATAAGTGAAAACTGTATGAAAAACTGTTCACTAGTTTTTGAGTTTATCACGAACAGACTAACAGAAAGACATACGTTGGCGACTTTGTTTTATAACATGTTACATATCGACTGTTGAAAGGTTAATTGATCTAAACGAATTTTTTTTCCAATATTGGGTTATATACATATTCGAAATCAGCAAAGTTTTCTCCGTCGTTTGAGTCAGGTTTCAATTTTTTTTGAAAAAATGTCGCTTTGATCAATTAGCCTTTTAACCGTCGATATATACAAGCAAAATAATCAATATACGCCTATACTAGCTTCTGCCCGCGGCTTCACTCGCGTGAATGTAGGCTTCTCCATACAAACTTTGGACCCCCGCTTCATTAACACTCACCCCTTAAGGGGATGGGAGCGTAAACCTATAAAAAGCAAACAAATATATCATCACGGATGATAAGTCACCGGGGCCCTAGGACGAAGGCAAAGAACGAACAGGAGTGGGTTTTTAGTCAGTAATAGTCTGACACTATCTCCCGCTCCGCCCAAGAGCGCGGGTTGTCATTAGGTGATTTTCCCACCCAAAAAAGGGGGGGATGAAACTGGTGTCCAAAGTTTCTATGGAAAAACCTACTTTCACGAGAGCGAAGTCGCTGGTAGACGCTAGTTTAATTATATAACAAAAATAATGTGTTGCAGTTTTTCAAATTTACCCCTCTAAAACTCCAAAAAAAAAAACACATTCATTCTATTTACCTCAAGGTAATAATTTTACGGCTTATCGGTCACCGCGAGAGCGATACCGAAGGATAAGGCAACTGTCAGGTGGCCCTTACAATGATATTAATGTTGCGAGCTTTCGATGACCAGGGGAGGACTTTTACGATACTTCTTTCTGAGGACTGTGGATAAATACCGGTGTCTGCTTGAATTTTGGGGATTTTTCAAAGAAATTGTAGTGGTATGTGTAATAGTTTTGTGTGTAAGGTGAGTGGAGGTTGAGAGGAGAGTACAAGTAAACACACAGAATACCAAATAAAACTTAATAATTTATTTTTCTGATTACTTATAAATACATAACTTGTGTTGACCTAAACCTATTTATTTTCTAAATGCGTCAGCACCTACAACATATTTACCAGAGAGATAAAAAAATATTTGAGCAATTAAAAAAAAAGCCGTTAATTAATGTATTATTTTCGTTAAAGAATCGGTAATAATTGTAATAAATACTGTAATTTAAAGACGAGAAAAAAAAGAAATTGCAAATGTTTTCGTAAATACTTATTGTATATTGGCACACAAAATTATGTTACCTACCTATAAAGATGGGTATTTTAACGTGTGTCTCATGCATAAATATAATTATGTAAGTACATATTAGGGTACAGAGTATCACAGCATTGCCTTGTACCACATCAAACTCTTTTGTTGTCTGTATTTATCTCGGCAACGACAAACCTAACAGGACCTACCACTTACGTATTGTACTTCTTAAAATAAAATCCCCATTCACGGCAAGTCGTTTGACAGTGGCGTAAAGTCGTAACTCGCAATATTGTGACATAAGGTGTTTAACATAAATAATGCGGGAACAGATGTGTGGCGCCGCGGGCACCACAAATACGTTCGCGCGGAACCAACGCCACTCCTATCTGGATACGTTTTTACTATTTGTATGGAGTTGTTGTAACACCTGCTGAAGACTCAAATAATTGAGGACCATTTTAGGGTTTATTGTTACCTGGAGAATACGTAACCTAACTAGATTGGTTATTGAAGATAACAGAAGAAAAACTGCAAGGTTTTCAAATCACTGACGTTCAAATTTTAAAGAATTTACCTATATTTATAACCATTGAAATCAATGTTCATGAGTGCTACAATAGTATCTACATCATGGAGCTTGGTGATCACACTAATAATGATACTTATAATTTTTCGCATATGACATCTAGCAGTATACTACCACAAACAAGATATTATGTGAGTATTTTCAAAGATAAAAAAGCAAAATGGTCAATGCCCTCTGAATTCACGATATTGAATCATATGTGAATATGACACCATATTTCAGTACAATTATTGAAAAATCATTTCTCAAACCAAACTCAACCTCACCTTTCATAAACGGAAATAATTTATCACGTACATTTAGGGGTGTCTGACAACTCTACTAAATCCACACGTGTTGGCACAGCAATATTCGGCGTGGCGGCATCGCCGGTGCCTCAGGCTATGTAAAATATTTCTGCTAAAGCATTCATCGTGATCGCCCGCCTGATCGTACGCTCAACATTACGCACAAACCAACTTATACAAACACCCCTTATAGACCTTGCGACGACGACATAAAGGCCACACTACATCAACAAAGAACTCCGAACAAAATTGCAAAGTCCGACTATTGTGTGTAATCCGATATGCCGATAGTTGGCCCGATAGACTTTCCGTTGGAAATTGTTTGATTCCGTTTCGAGGTTTCGTTTTGACAGCCAATAAAACAACGTGGGTCCTAAATTCTTTTATTTTCAAAATAGAAGTCGAATTTTAGTTGCTGTCTGCACTTTGTCCATACGTTTTGTTTCTTTTACGTCCATTTGATATTCTTTTTTAAATCGTCACACGACTTTTCGTTTATGGCGCAAAAAATAAAAAAGTCGTAAAGTTCACACATTGGCTATCAATGAAGCAAAAAATATAGTTCGAAAGGAAGAGCGGAAGATACAAATTTGTGAACACGAGAAACAAATTAATAGGTTACGTTCAAGTGGCTTGCGTAGTGGAGAAGTGGAAACAGCTGCCAAAGTTGTGGCTGAACTTGAGATAGTCGAAGTTCTTGGAAATCATTTGATTGCTACCGATGTTCAGCTACATATTTCGCTAATAATTAATAACAATTCGTTAATATTTAATTTGTATTAGTATTATTGAAATTATTCTTTTTACTGATCTCTTCTTTCAAATGCCTAAACATATTTGACAGAGCTATCTTTCAAACTGTGTTTATTTACTTCACGTGGCCTTATTTATAATTATAGATATGAACTTTATTTTCTAGTTATTTTTATGTGTAATGTAAATAGTTTTAAAATCTACAACAATTTTAATAGGAAACATTACTGCTGTGTCTATAATTCATATGTTGTCGACGTTTGATTTATGTGTCCGCTTCATTTGCAGCATATTATCTGTTCACACGCCCGTCGATATTTTACGGTCCCAGTACAAACTTGTGACAGTTTTTAATATAAAAAAAGATTTACAAAACAGTTTTCATGTTCACAGTATTAAAATTGTGGTTTTGTTGCAGGTTTTTCTTGAAGTTCTTCCTGAAATGCAACCAGAATTGTTTGAAGAATGCCGGGAACCCTAGAGATATGAGAAGGTTTCAGGTATGTTTTCTTATAAGTATCAAATATCATATTAACTTTATCTAGCAAATAAATTAAAGTATGACATTTTTAATATGAAAACCAATATAAGAAAATGTTCCATACCTTGCTGACGTTGTCAAACGCTTTGGTCAATTCCATACTCTTTTTAATCTTGTTTGTATCTTATTTTTATTGGACAAAGAAAGTTTTAAGCTATATTTAGCACTCCTTTGTAACCTTTGTGATGATTCAAAATGAAAGACAAATGAATGTCCAAGAAAAAGAATTGGCAACCGAATGCCTAGTAATTATTAGTGCTGTCGTCAAATGAATGGTAGCTTATTTACTAGACGTGGCGAAAAATTGCCGTGATCTCTACACGAGTCTGTCTGTATTACTTTGCCTATAATTATGTTCTAAGTCATACGCTCAAGAGAATGAAGATTTTTAATTCAAAGGTTTTTGACCGACCTTAAAGATCTTTTATTATTGCATGATGTAAATGAAAAATAAATTTATTTTGTAAATAAGTTTTAAAAAACACTTGCACACGTCAATTTTTTCGTCAGTCTAAACTAGATGAGACCGGTGTTTCCTAGCTGACTACCCTGTGAAGAAACCCCGAAACAAACTCAGGGGTCAAAGTCTCTTTTAAAGTCCATACGGAAAACATGTAATGGTGAAATCATATGAGAACCATGCAGATTAGAGTCTGTTAAGGTCTTTTGAGGAAAGAACCACACAGATTTATTAATATTGATATTTATTACAATCATGTTGAAATAATTGAAGTAATACATTCAAAACTTTCATTAATATTTTCCTTTAATTAGGCCTATGACTGTTTCTTATTATTTGTTTTGTTTCTATATTCACAAGGAATAAAAGTAGGGTTCCGCGTAAAAGTAGGTTTCTCCATACAAACTTCTAATCCCGGGGTAGAGTTTCGTAAAATCTTTAGCAGACGTCTACGCTATATAAGGAAACTACTTGCCAAATTTTAAGTTTGTAGGTGTTATAGTTTCTGAGATTTCGTGATTAATCAGTGAGTGGTATTTCGCTTTTATATATATAGAATATGTATCTATCATCATTTCCATTTTTTTTATTGATATAAACTAGTGCTTGACTGCGATCTAATCTGATGGTAACCAGTAATGCAATCGTTGATGGTGATGCGCACTAGTTTATTAAGAGCCTATTCTCTTTAACCTTGAAGACACCTAACCTGTATATTGTGTTGTTGAAAAGGGAAACGTGTAGATACAAGACATTTTTTTTCGTAGGTTGTGTGGCAGACACAACAAAACATTGATTTACTGGCACTTAGCTTTGCTTCTATCTCTTGCACCATACAACTGTCTGTATTGCCCTTAACTGAAGGAAGGGTTGCGTTCACGACTCTTGAATATTTGAAGCGCCTCCAATTTAGGGGAGGAATGAAATTAAATTTATTTATACGAGTTTATTTATTTACTTTCAACCGATCTCTGCTTGCCCTTTTATTGTATTTTTTAATTTATTATGTTGTTTTATTTGACTGCAAAAGAAATTATCAGCTGTTGGACGTTAAATAAATGTAAACATAAAAACAGTGAAAAATTACCTGTTATAATAAAAAATATATTGTATTATATGTATGATTGGGATATTCCAATTATAAGATGGAGTGAAAATGTCATCTTAACAACAGACTATTTGTTAGGAAAAGTCTTTGCTACAAAAAGGGCAAAATACGACTTTATTTGTAGTTTATCCTTCGTTCTTCTTCAAGAAGCTAGTGTTACATTAATATACGTTCTAAAACTAAAACAACATAAACTACAAAGTCGTTATTCACACTTAAAACTTCCCCACAAAATCTCGTAGCTCATAATATAACTAATTAGTAACAGCCCAAACATAACTACCCAAAAGGTGCATTCACACAGTCTACTTATGAGTACAAATTTGCTTCCACAGTTGGTCTAAGACATATTTGTCTTACGTGTCCTCTCAGCAACTTTAAACAAATATAGAACTTAACTTGATACACATATTGTTCATTTCTATATGCAGCTGAAATACTAACAATTTCTGTCAATGTGTGCGTAAGTATAGTAATGTCTATATTTGGGCTTTCTGTGTGTCATTGAATAATTCAGTGGTCGTTCCCCACCGTTTCAAGGGTAAGAATATATGGGTATAATATACAACTAGGTACATATTTATAGGTAGGTGTCGGAATCGAAATAATGCAGTCGCTTTATCGACGTGAATATTGTATTCCAGGTGATTTAGATGTCAAAGTTTGGTCCCGTTTTAGAACTGAGAGCTGAAGTTACTCTTTAGAGTGTGTTATAATTTCTTACCTTTTTAATAGATACAGTTTTTACTTAGTTAGCAAAATGCTTATATGTTTGTTTGACGGCACAGTTGTGAAGGGGTTGAGCGATTGCGTGGTCATTTGTTTGTATAACCTACAGACAGCTGTTTCGGGTCTAAATGTCTTGTGACGTATGATACAGGAGTAATTCCTAGTGTAGGACATCGGCAAAAAAGTGACGTAGGAAATATTAAAATACAGGATGTTTAAAAGTTATAACTACCAAAATATTACGGGCTTTGCACTAGCTTCTGACGTTTTATAAGTGCCCATGTAGGCCTATGTGAAATAAAAATATTGGAATTAAAAAAAAAATTAAAATTAAACCTTTTGTTTGTACTTACCTAACATAAAACGTCAGCATACAAACGTCATGGTAGCAAATGCTTGTTTACCCAACAGAATTTTTAAGCTACACCCCCAAAGTACACTCAGAAGCCAAAAAAAAGTATCGATTGAATGGTCGTCTATCAATCGACCACCCACGACACACATGTGCACAGATACGCATACATGCACACAATGCACTTCCTTGCATACCCATTGGAAGAGTTTCGTCCATTTCGTCGCTCCCGAGACATTGGCTCCACCTCCCTTGGGACTCTCCCTTTCGGTTCCCTTTGCAGTGGTGTGTGTCGGAATGCGGCGTTTGTTTTGATGTGTGAGATGTAGACGCGTTGTATTTCGTGCGTTTTATTTCGGTGACTGTATTTTAGGTATTGGTCTATTAATAGATGCGTCAAGATTTTGGCACAATTTTAGTTTCAAAATAGAGTAATGGTACATTTCTTAAATAAAATCATAATAGAAATAAAAGATGCTTCGAAAAAGTTAGATTCAGGTTAATGGATGATTTTATAGTCAAAACCTCTATTAAAACGCGGTTTTTAGGTTTGGCTAAATTAATTTACTCTCAAATAGCTACATTAGATTTATTATGCAGAATGTTTTTTTTTTCTATTTGATAGGCTCACGCTTAACCACTTTCTCAACTGATGGTAGGTAAGCGATGATATGGTCGACAATGGAACATGCTTGCCTAGAAGTAAACTATTCACTCTGGATTTAAAGACGCCGATAGCTATCAGGGAACTCAGACTCCGGCAGGTAATTCCACTCTTTAGTGTTACGCACAATCAAAGTGTTCCCTAAACGTTTTGTGCGTATGGGTGAGATGTCCACCATATACTGGTGGCGCATCACTACGCGCCTGGTGGTCCGACGATAGATGCAGCCAAACTTAAACCAAAAACATAGTTCACTAACAGCTTAATTTTGTTCTAGGTGGTGATATCAACACAAGTGATGGTGGACGGCCCCCTCCTAGCGATATCAGACAACATGTTTGTGCACAACAACTCCAAGCATGGAAGAAGGGCGAAAAGACTAGACCCTAGCGAAGGTACAGACGGCGCCCCAGACAATACTTGTACGTTTTTGTTTTATTTCTTTATGATTTTTTTTTCGTGGGTGATATTCAAATGTATGTTTTGGAGAATTTGTAAGTGAGTTTTCTTTGTGTACTTTTTACTGGAAATTGGGTTTTTTCCTGTGGTTATTTTTGTACAATATTTTAAACTAAACAACAACATAGGTTATTAAATGAATCAGCAATTAGCATTCTAAATATTGGTTCGAGGAAGAGTGGGAGCGTGGTGGGAATATTTCACTATCTCTTTTGAGCACACGTAACCTAATGGCGGTGACGTCACATTTCAGTATGTGCATCCTTATACTGTTATATGACAGTTTTCTTTTCCTTCAGATTTCAAAACTTTTTAACTTGATTAATATTGGACGAATTCGAGAATTTCTTTCTATTTGCGATTTTCAATAAAGTTACTTTTTGATGCAACAGTACAA
The DNA here is from genome assembly GCA_961205895.1 of Mythimna pallens. Classification (NCBI taxonomy): domain Eukaryota; kingdom Metazoa; phylum Arthropoda; class Insecta; order Lepidoptera; family Noctuidae; genus Mythimna; species Mythimna pallens. Next base: position 16,612,308 of record OY540834.1, read on the forward strand.
AAAAATACCCAATTATGTGTGTTTAGATATTTCCCATTTTTTTACGTTTTTATAACAAAAGGTTTTAAATAAAATTTGATAAATAACGCTATAAATGAATTATATGAAGTAATAAGAGTCTCGAGAGATTATTTCTACAATTTTTTTTTTCATATAGATGGATAAAACCATATGATATAGTTTAAGCATTTTTTTATTCTTTTTTTATTATTTATAGCTGTAGAATTTTTAAAGTTGTAACATAGCATAATCTTCTTTTAACACTTACGTAAATATGTGTGAAATCTAGCAGTCAATTGACGATAAATGTGCAAAACTCATAATACAGCGTTTTAAGATGTCGTTTGTATTCAAGGAATCACTGTAGACATTTCGCAAAGAACTTCAGCCGGGTGTTTCAGGGGGAGGGCGCGTTGAAGCAAGCATGAAGCGAATACGGATAATTTAGTGAGGAATTATGCTCGGAACAAACTTGGAACATGCGTCTGAAATCATTTCTCTGCTATTTTAATTTTGCTTTTTTCTTTATTGTATAAAAAATTTACAGAATTTTCAGGCATATAAACCTTTATTTTAAAGTTCTAATAACGATATCTGGTTTGGTTAATTGCAGCAGTGTTATTTCTAATCAAACTTTAATTCACTGTAATATTATGAAAGCGAAAATTTATGAGTGTGTGTATGTTTGTTACTCCTTCACACTCAAACGGCTGAACAGATTTCGACGAAACTTGGTACACGGGTAGCCCACTTCCTGGAATAGCACATAGGTTCCCGGGATGGGATGTTCTCTTGGGTCGACTTTGGTTGGCAATTTTCGCTGGCAGCAGCTAGTTAGTTTATATACCTAACTAGTGTATGACTATCATATACTTGAGGCCTGAAGGAGGATCGAGAGATCCAGAGATCGCCCAAGTCTGAAAGTATTGGTAGAAGAAGGGCCTTTGCCCATCAGCGAGCCATAATATAGCATAATCAGCCTTTTAATTTTCCCACTGGTGGGACTCAGGCCTCCTCTCTAGGAGATGGAATGGGCCGTAATCCACCACGCGGGCCCAGTGCGGGTTGGTGAATGTCATATGTCTTCGAATTTTTGGTTCTAGGACATGCCGGTTTCCTCACGATGTTTTCCTTCACCGTTTTAAGAGCAGTGGTGATGAAATAAATTACACAAAGTAATGCGCCTGGCTGGGTTTGAACCCGCGACCTACAACTCATAAGTCGGGGCCGTTACCACTCGGCCATCACTGCTCTCATAATATAGGCTAATAAAATAAAACTTATAGATACTTAATATACCCAACTAGAAAAAAAATACGTTTCTAAATACAAAAGCATAACATTCAACCAAAGTCGTGTAGCCACTTAGATTTGTAATAAGATATGACCGACTAGTAAAACGATTAAAAATTAGATACAATTTTTACTTAGGTTGTGGAATCTGTTTCTTGATAGCTGCCTAACCTAGGGGTATTTAAGTTAAGGGGGAGTTTAAGGGGGTGAAAAGGTTACGTCTAGGCAAGCGTGCTCCATCCTCGAACATATCATTGCTTACCAACAGCTGAGATTTTTCAGTGATTAAGCGCAAGCGTATGAAAAATAAAAATAAAATATTATTTAATTGCAAAGTTAATTTATAAATAAAAATGTTTATTGTTATTGTTATGGAACAAAAACAACAACAGAATTAACCTATTCCACATTAAGTAAGCGTCAAAGTTTCGAAGGTGGCTAGACGGCGCGAAACCGACTCGAAGGGATTACACGGTGCGAATGAGAAAATTTACTCAAGTACTTGTGAGCGTCGTGGAAACATTCTTACTTCCTGTGTCAGTATTTCTTTGAAGTATAGCTTCCTGATCTATATTAAAATATTTATATTAAAAATACACAAAATCTGATGCTTTCAGTACTTTTTATTTTTTAACTAGTGCATGACAGTAAAAAAAAATGTCAGGCTAAAAAAAAAGTATCTCGTGTACTATTCCAGGACATGGTGGTAGACCATGTCCACGTATGCCAAATGTTATCCAAATCCGTTCAACTATTCAGCCATTTCGTTATGAAAAAGTAACAAACAGAAACAAGACGAAGACAAAGTTGTACTTATAACTTTTTTTGTGTACAGTAAAGTTTATTCCTTTCTTTAATATTCTATACACACACTTACATATACTTACTAACTTTTACCTTTATAACGTTAGTGTGAATTATACATATAACAATTAAAACAATAATTGCTATAATTAACCTTAAACAAATCTTTCATAATTGGTAGGTAGAGGTCCAAACAAACACTGGCCAGATTTATATATCGAATATTGTAAATAATTAATACATCATCCGAGGAACCTTTTCAACGAAATATTAAAACGTCTTAAATAGGGAGAATATAATATTAGTGAAATTAAAAAAGAACCACCGAAGTAATCGCCTTTCGTCCCCTTAAATTCACTTTCTCCCGTCTTTATTACTAAATTGTTCGCGAGATTTCAGTTTCCCCCTTGTTCAGCGCGTGTCCCCCCTAAACCTTGCACTCACAGCAGCTGACAACGTCATAGCGACCGTGAAACTGTATTCCATAACCAACTTTATTACTCGCTGTTAAAATTCATTTTCAATTATCCTTACCGATCTGTTAGAACTTGTATCAGTGACACTTATACAGTGACTTTTACGGTGTACAATTGTCCTTTTTCTAGAACAGTCTAAAGTGTACGTTCAAGTAGGACGGAGCGAGTTTTAGTGGTTTTGCGTTCAACTTTTAAGTTGTTGTAGCATTCAGCCCTTACTTTTGCGGTTTCTTAGAAGATGCCATTTACGACCCTGAATGCTATTTATATGAAAGTTGGGGAACTATTTTAGGCTGAGGCGGTGTGACTTGCGAAAGTATTTGTGGATTCCGAATAGAAACCCTCGAGCTTGTTTCCCATTATGTTTGTAGACAGTATTTGACACATAATCCAATATTTTGTTCTATAATAAAATCTATCAAATATGACATTTTCAATTGATGGACATTTAGAAATATTTAAATATGTTGGTTCTTACCTTCTTCCGTCATCTTTATAATATGAGTATATATAATTCTTCTATATTTGTGTTTGCCACCTAATTCCTCTTAAACGGCTTGACCGATTTGGATGAAATTTTGAAAGTATAATTGAGTGGAAGAGTATATTTGAGTGGAGTCATTCAGTAGGGACCACTGATTGAAAATACAATTGAACCCGGTAGGTTTCGCTGCAATCGAGTTTTTTTTTTTAACGTGTTGCCAGCTTTTGGGCAAGACAACGTCTGCCGGGACCGCTAGTACTTAAATAAAATTTTATCTTTGCGTCAGCTTCTTTTCAATTATGTTTGTATCGGACACATAAACCAACTATTTTTCCTAAAATAAAATGTATAGAAATAAATTATTTGCATTTGATCGACCTTTAGAAACATTTAAATAATAGTTTGTTCTTAACTTCTTTCCAAATACTTAAATATCACTTTATCTTTGCGTCAGCTTTTTTCCAATTATATTTTAGGTAGTATTTGTCATATAATCCATTTTTTTTTCTACAATAAAATTTGTTGAAATAATTACAGACGTTTGCTATTAATCGACATTAAGAAACATCTAGACATGTTTGTTCTTAACATCTTCAGACATACTTAAATAACATTTTTGACAGCAGGTCTATATCCTCCTCTGCCGGTAGCCACTCCATGCATCAAGGCGATATCACCGAGCGAAGGCTGGACGTCAGGAGGGTCGACGGTGATCATAGTGGGGGACAACTTCTTTGACGGACTACAAGTTGTGTTTGGAACCATGTTGGTTTGGAGTGAGGTGAGTTTATAAGTATAGACAATATTTGTTTGTATCAATGCTGGTCTTAGAATAGAAACGGTATATTTTTGATGTATATAATAGGGAATATGCATGCAATTTTTATTGCTAAATTACAATTTTTAGCTCTGGTAATATCATCAACAACGAAGTTATAAAGCTTAAAATCTTCGATTGGCCATTTGGTCTAGTGGTTAGTGACCCTGACTGATATTGCGGAGGTTGTAGGTTTGATTCCCACCCAGGACAAATGTTTGTGTGATGAGTACGATAATTTTTTCTGTGTCTTGGTGTAATTTATCTATAATATGTGTATTGAGAAATATATAAGTATGTTTATCAGTAATCTAGTACTCATAACACAAGCTCTGCTTAGCTTGGGACTAAACGTCATTTTTTGATAGTTGTGGAACTTATTAAGCTACAATTATGAAATAGAAGTCCAACACATACATCCATATGTCCACCAAACAACGTCTTTTCAAGAGAGACAATAATGATATATCTCGTTTGCTTTCCTAACAATTTTTATATTGTTTTCACAATTACTATTTTTTTTTCTTGTCATAAATCCGGAAGCATGAAGTGCTTAGCCAAGATTTTTTTAGACCAGCAATTAATCATCACTTTATACATCATGAACAAAGGACTAATACAATATCCTCTTGTATCAGTTAATAACATCGCACGCGATAAGAGTCCAGACCCCTCCGCGCCATATACCGGGCGTGGTGGAAGTGACGCTGTCGTATAAGAGCAAGCAGTTCTGTAAGGGCGCGCCGGGGAGATTTGTTTATGTTTGTGAGTATACTGACTTCAATAATAAATTTTGATACATTTATAATTATTTTAGCCTCTTAGAATAGAATAGAATAAAACTTTATTGTACACCAAAATAGTAACAAAAACTTACAAACTAACTTAATGTATGGGTACAATGGCGGTCTTATCGCTAACAGCGATATCTACCAGACAACCTTAGGATGGACTGTAAGAACTTGACATAAAAAAGGGGTTAGACTGCGGTGTACTGCAAAATAAATTTAATTAAATTAAAAATATATATAATACTATACATAGATATAAAATCCTCTTCTGTTTTTGAAGTACTTATCCCATTAACTCTTCATCATCATTTCAGCCGAAAGACGTCCACTGTTGGTCATAAGCCTTCCATAAGTGTCGTCACAATGAACGTAATAACTAGATAGGAATGCCTAGTTATCTAAACAAACCTCCGAAACATGGTTTTACTTTTTCAGGCAGAATCAACGTCAAGTTGCGTGATATGAAGCATTGTAGCAAATGGCGTATCTGAGATAACCGTTTTGGTTCAGCTATGTTCATAAAGCTAAAGGTCAAATTACTACTCCTTTTAGGCATAAATTTATTTTCTTGCAGTCAAAAACAACATGAAGTCGCGTGCTGTTAAAATTGCAGCACTGGCTTTAACAAACTTGGTTTGGTGCATTTTTTCAGCCAACCAACTATTGTTTAATTGACTAAGAAAATCGAAACTCAAGTTATTGTTCTCTTTTAATATTATAAATTGCAAGATCTTATATCCGCATTATCAAGCTACTTTTATGCTTATAACCAAATTGTTACAAAGTCTCATTATTTACGTCCCGAAATTGTTTCCTTGGAAAATAATCAGTAATTAGGGGACATCGGAAAATCTTACACAATCCATCAATTAGGCTTTCATTTGTTAGTGGGCCAACTAATGATTGATTTTGTTTTTCTCTTGTTCGCATAGCAGCGTTGAACGAGCCAACGATAGATTACGGCTTTCAGAGGCTACAGAAACTTATACCAAGACATCCCGGAGACCCGGAAAAATTACCTAAGGTATATTTTATTTTGATTTACTGTTCGTTTTTATCTATTTTGTGTGTAAAAAAACCGTACAGATACGTATAATGTGGGACTTTTGGGCGCAGTAGAAGTTGCCTTAACAATTCTTTGTTGTTGTTTATACCGAATTTAAATTAAAAAAAACTAGAAATTATAGGTAACGAACTACCTAGTTTGTTTCAGAAGCAATGATGGCCAATGAGGTTTCCATAAAAAATAACCAGCTTGCTCAAAAAAAAAAAAAATCGAAATAGAAGAAAGAATAGAAACATCCAAACTTACTCAGTTGGACTTTTTACGATAAGATGAGAGAAGATATCTTATTGGATTTGATTCTAATAATTTTAAATATCACATTTTCAATCAACCCAATACTTCACGTATTTTTACAGACCTTGCCACAAACTTGGTTTCAAAACTATATTTTTTCTTCTAGGAAATAATCCTCAAAAGAGCTGCGGACTTGGCGGAAGCACTGTACTCAATGCCTCGCAACAACCAGCTGGGTCTAGGCGCACCGCGGTCACCGCCTGCCAGCATGCCTTTCAATTCGTACACAGGACAGCTCGCTGTCAGCGTGCAGGATACTGCGGCTTCGCAGTGGACTGAAGGTGGGTTACTATTATTTAAATAATTGAGTATTTATTTAACTCTTCCCTCTTTTAGTATAATTTTCTTCAAGGGATAGAATCAATAACTATACTACCACCTTGTTACTATAATTGAAATCTGTGAGTATTTTTAGTGCAAAGTGTTTGTTGTAAATGCATGCTTTGTTCACATAAGTCATACGGGGCATACGCAGCATACGCAGTGCCACTTTTTTCATACATAAAGGGTTGGCCCTCAGGCGAGAGAACCCAACTTAAAAAAGTTCTTAACATCATACTAAAGCTGTATGATACTGAAAACACCCCAAGCGTATAATCGCAATCAAGTAATAAGTCCTTTACTACTTTTAGTGTTTTTCCAGGTGTAGTCATTAACAATATTATGTGTTGATCCCAGGCTTTTTCTTTTAGAGGAGTACGCGCGCAGTGGCGGCTCGGTATCGCCGCGGTACTGTTCTGCCGCGTCGACACCGCATGCGGCGCCCGCAGCCTACCCGCATCCACAACACTATCCCGCACCGCCGACCTCACTTTTTAATACTACATCTCGTGAGTGGAATATTCAATAAATTATTTTCACGGCATTGATTAAGAACTTGGCAGGTTACTCTGCCGTGCACCTACTAATTAATATTTATATAATGTATTTGTAAACTGTTATTTTGGTAACGTAACTACTTAAACATAAAGGCAAAGAAAATTATTAATTAATTTAGAATTAATAAATTTCTGGACATTTTTCTGTATGGGTTCGAACCCCAAGTACCTAACTACGACGTACGAATCCTCAGAGTGACATGTGCATCTAGCTTCTTATATTTTAAATTTTCTAACCCAGCTTATCTCCAGCTAAACAATACAAACAAGATTTAAGTTCACGTTTCCAACGCTTTCTTCGCACGGCATCTGTTTGTTTACGTCGCTTTGTGTTAACCCCTGTTTTCTTTATCCCGTCCAGTGTCTCTAGGTCCGTACCATCCAGCGAACATGAATGGACACTTATCATCTGACCGTCACTATAACGCGTATAATACGAAAGATAGCGGTCATTACAGTGAAAGAAATGGGAATTCTAAGAGCCTGCCTGACTGTCCGGTAAACATTCATACAAAATGCACCGGCAGCGATGTGAAAGGGGCTCAGAATAAAGAGTCTAAGCTGAGAAGCGCCTTTGCCGTTGTGAGGCAGAGTCCGCCACGTGTAGCCAATGAGAATCATCAGAATTGGCACCACCTCGCAGTTCAGTGTTAGTAGTTTTGTTTTTATTTTCGTATTGCAGTTTTGTTTTGTTTGGCTTTTTTTTTGTTTTTTCGTTGCGCTGTTTTTGATACATCGTATACCAGTTTGCATGCTTTGCTAACCTTTTGAATTTTAGTACGCTCGTGGACAAAAGTGCTGAGGTTAATTTAGTGAAATAAAATATTAAAAAAGACAGTTGCGTTTGTAAATTAAGTGACACTCTAGTGAAGGTCAGAGGAGGCCTGCGTCCCAGCAGTGGGAACATTATAAGGCCGACAATGCTATGCTAGTGAAGGTTAAGGTTGTCTGAAGTTTGCCTTAATATTAAAAAATGTGCTGCAAAATGTCTGTCTTAACAAAATAAATGATACGAGAATTTTCTTTACCTTTTACACCATCACCATATACTCGTGAATATAAAAAAAAACAAGACAGATGGATTTGCTTAATTAATCAAAAATTGATTTACAATATCGTTCCAATTTAGCGGTAGTAGAGTGAAAAACTACTAAACAGAGATTTGAGTGTGACGGAATGGTTTTTCCTTAGCTTTACCCATCGGTAGTTTGTAATGTTTAGAACATGTGGCTCCAAAGCAACAACTTATACATAAAAATTTTCCTTGCCCACAGGAATGGGCGGCCTAGTGTCGTCGCCGTTCAGCGTCAACCCATTCTCACTACCAACCTGCAGCGCTCAACAATATGCTCAGACCGCTCCGCTCGCTTCCAAGTAGCCCCCACTGACGTATGTCTACGACGGTCAGTTTTTATTGTAAGAATCGAACTGTCTTTTGGCCATACGTGTTTGTTAAAGATGAAATTGAACAAGGAGTCCATTATTATTATTATTTTTGACGTGTATGTAGTTATTTGTGCAAAATGAAAAATTTCTACAGCTACAAGAACCATAAAGAAGGTCTTAATTTTGTTTCCGCTTTACCAGTATTTTTCATAGTCACAATATTTTCGGCATACGTATGTTTAGCTTTTCTATCGATCGTTACCGATTGTACTTTAGTGTCATGAAAACTTGAATGTGTGCGGTAAGTGATGGTATTGTAAATATAATTGTAATGTTTATGTAAATACTTAGATGGTAAATAATATTCAATAGTTGGGTTGCTAGATTGGACGTAGTGTAGATTTTATATACATTTGAAAGGCTAACGTTAAACTGCTCAGGACGTTTTTAAAATATCATTGTAAAAAGTCTGTTTTCGTTTTCCCGTAAATGTGAGTCGATTTTGTTCTTGTAAAATCTGTGATATATTTATTGTAAGTAACGTTGTAAATTTTTAATATAACTTAAACGTAAAAGTGTAAATTTTTCAATTCTTAAATTTTAATAGCGTTTCCATTATTTTTTGCGCTTAGGTTACGATTTCGGACATCGAAATATTTTACCGAATATCGATCATATCTAGAAACAATACATATCCATTGAATACGAAGCTTGGGATATAATAAAATGTACAACGAAAGAAAATCTGATGCCGAAATGAATGTATACGAAAAAATAAAATATCTCTTTTCTGGTTCACTTTGCTTAGATTCACGCAAAACGAATTGTATTTTGTGAGATAAACTCCGTGAATATATTATGTAGTATGTATTATTGTTTAACGCAACTGTGTATCAAGTAAGACATTGTAAATTGTAATCGTTCATGAAACAAATTATCACGAAATACGAGATTAAATTACGTAAAATAATAAAAAAAGTGTTTTAATTTTTAAACAATTTCAAAAATAAGAAGATTATATGTTCGTCTGAATGTCGTTTTTTGTACTTCTTTAGTGTTTTTTTTTTCACGTTGAAGTTCAGGATTTCATATAATTTATTCTTACTAGAACTGTTATCTGTGTTGTTAGAGATATTCTATTTCACGAAGATGGGTTCGAATTTGAATCTGTATTTTTAACCTATTTTCTATTACACCGACCTGAGCTTACGCATACAGAAACAAAAGTATACGTGAACTTAGTTTAAGTTATTAAGTTATTTCAGACTAAATCGTCTTGGTGAGACAGAACCACTATAACATGTATTTTTCGTAGTTGCAAGTTTTCAAGAAAGCTATAATTATTGTCGTTTTGGTACACGTTACCTAAAGAAACTGTAGAATATGAAATATTTGATTTATGATATGACTGATGACTATCATAATGATCACAACTGGACACAACCCATCTATCATCGTCAAATGTGATCTAACAAAACACACTTTTGAACCATTGTGATTTCACACATGGTACTTTTTGCACCCCACTTGAAATATTATACTAACAATTTTTGTAGGGGTAATATCCTCTATTGTGTCTCCTGACTAGATAATGCATGGGTTTATATCTGCCCCTAATTGTACTTCGAAAAGAATGGCTATCGTATTACTACCGAATTAGCATTAGAAAAGACTCGACCATTTCGAAGGTACAATTTTGTGCCATTTAAATTAATTATGGTGATTTAATTTTGGTCTTGAAAAGGGTGTTATAATAAATGGACACTTAATAAGTTTAGAGGCATGACACAATAAACATAGACACAAGATTTTAAACAATGTTTTTTTTTTTTAATATTATGTTGAAAACCAACGTCGAGTTTAAAAATTATTTACGTAATGAATCATACAAATTTTTCATAAAAATACATTAAAAAATATTCCAGTTCAATTCCACATAAGGTTGCGCACACACCACCGTCTAAGTAGATTACGCTACAATAATCTAAATGAGCGTTTAGTCGAGCTCGTTTGTCGTCGTGTGTGGCGCACGTGTTTGCGTCTGTCGCACGCGCCCGTCCGGATGTCATTCCATATCGGTGTGAAGAAGGACTTATTAGGAGCAGTCGGTGTGGGTTTGTATTCTGGGTTCTAATTGAGATTTATTTCGTTTGATTGATTAGAATGATTTTACTGTCCCGTGAAAAGGTCAAATCTATCTTTATACATTTCAACAATTCGTATTCTCATGTCTGCATAGTTGCATGAGGAAATTTTATATTACGTTGTCATAGTGATTAGTGCTATTTGGCAAGGTTTGTCTCAAATATTTCCTAGGGTGACAGTTACGCTTTTTGTGATCACGACCGCTACAACTTTTGACGTTGTAATTTTTTCACTAACCAGTTGTAATAAAAATGTATAAATTGGTCATCAAGTACAATCATTGTCATTTCAAAAAATTCTAGTAAAGTAAAATATACCTAGGCACTTTGTTTTAAATTGAATATGTTAAATAACTTGATTTCTAAAATAAAAGAAAATTAGAATGCAGCAATGGTAATTCCATAATATGATTGAGTATCAAATAACAAAGAGGGCGGGAGTGACATTTTTATTCTTACGCATATTTGTCTGTCCCTCACGACAAACAAGTTAAGTGAACAAATCGTCTTGTCGCGTCAATCTGTCGCGTGGCGGTCGCAACGCGTGGCGGTCGCGTGGCGATGTCGCGCATTACCAAATTAGCGTCCGGTGTGCATCTAGCCTTAAATTATGTTAAGCACGGGTCACGTTACTAATAGAAATGGCTTTATCAGTTCTTTATGTATTGTTATTTTTTAATTTTAAAACTATTACTGGTAAAGTGTATTTAAATTTTTAGCTAGTAGTTCTCAAATAGAACAATTCATACAACAGTATGGAATAGTTTTGAAGATATTTTCAGAGCAAGTATCTAAGGATGGAATTAAATTATACTTTGAAATAAAATAAAAAGACGTTTGGCGTCAGATAAGAAAATATTTATAGTTCAAACTGCAGACTATGAAAACAACAAATTCGAGCCTAGAAAACATTCTCAAAAATAAAACGTAAAACGCATAAGAAAGTCGAGGGTGGAACGGGCTGAAAACTGGTGTGGGGAGAGAGGGGGTGGTCGACAATAGGTGTACAGATAACTTTCCTTCTACAGTAGAGTCAATACCGACCCTAGGGAGTTTTACCCTCGGGGTTCGGTCGCTTGGGAAAACTAGACCCAACAATATAGAAAAGGACAGAGCTATACATCACCCGAAGGGGGAACGGTGCATCGGATTGTACTTATGTATTAATAATATATAGAGGAAAAATGTCGAGGACGTGCGTCGAGTGATATGTTGCGACTGTTAGTTAGAGAGGGATGGATGACATCAATTTGTCGTGTCGTGATGGGGTTTTATTTTGTTTCTCCTTTTGCAATTTTTTTTTTTGGGGAGCCATCTATTTGTGTATTTTATTTAGTTGGGATTCGATTGGGAAGGTTTAGTGGTTTGAAGGAAAAGCTTGGGTTATTTTTAAAGCTTACTTTAAAAATAACCCAAACGTCAAACGCGCGCCTCAAGGAGATGTCAGCAACTGTAGGGGCCCAGCAGGGTCGAAGCCTACTAGGGCCAAGGGTCGGATTCTGAAAGGAAGACTCGGCCCTGGTACGAAAGGCAACGAAGGACTGTAATAAAGCAACTTGAGGTATCACAAAGAACTATATTAAAACCTTTAAACCTTTTCGTTACCCTACCGCACTACTTTATGAATACTGCGAGGTCCTGTCAGTTCGCCAACTATTTGTCGCAAGCATAATTGCTAAACAGCATGCTAACCTGGAATATGATCAGAGTCTGTTAACAAGGCGGAGAGGTTTGCCAGTTTGTAAGAGGATATCACACTCAAGAACTACTTTTATTCATAGATTTTTCCCATTTCTGGGCCCATTTTTGTTTGATAAAGTTAATAAAATTCTTCCAATCTATTCGTTGAATAAATTGACTCTAAGAAAAACAGTATCTGAATTGCTTCTGAAATTAACATACGATCAGACTGAAGAATTGCTGACCATATTAAAGTAGTGATGTTGGATGGTATCAACTATTATCTAAGTAAGCCAAGAATCCAATGCTTAAATGTATTTAATTTAAACCTTACACACCCTCTGACACACATACACTCACCCTCTTCACCGTATACATCCAGAGGACAGATACACCTACATACTTTTATACTTTTGTTTATAATACCTAAACGTAATATGATACAATAATTTATACCATTTGCTCATGAGTTACTAGTGGACCCAGTTCCAGGGCTTGACGCGCTGCATGCCGAAATACAGGCTCCAAGCCTAGTTCGGCAGCACATGTTAATTTAGGCACAATTTTTATATATTGTAACAATATTATAATTATGGGCACAGACAAATTGTGTAATGTGTATTTTTTGGTGTAATAAATTATTATTATTATTATTATTAGGAACAGGAGTGGGTTTTTAGTCCTTTTTCTCCATAAATCCTTTTCTTCGAGTACTTTGTGATATCCCTCCCATTCGTACACAGTATTTTGAAATACATTTATTGTGCAACTAAAGAGTGGAATTCCCTGTCGGAGTCTGTGTTTCTTGATAGCTATAACCTAGGGGTCTTTAAGTACAGAATTAATAAGTTACTGCTAGACAAGCGTGCTCCATCGTCGTCCACATCATCGCTTATCATCAGGTAAGATAATGGTAGAACGCAAACTTATTCAGAATAAAAAAAATCTATTGCAGCCCATAGAAATGGATAATTAAAAAATTACTAATACAAACTTCATCTTTTCTTAAAACAACACCAATAAAAATTAAATATTCAAAACGAAGTCTCTTTAACCCCATAAAGGTCCTTCTAAAATCTTCAGTCCAAGTTTGTACCATAACGTTTCAGTAAAACAGTTATAAGACGATATCGCGGCCGCATCGAGCCGTGTCAACGTAGGCGTTAAAGCGAAATTGAGTGAAAGTCAAGTTAAAGTATTAAAAGTTTTCAGCTAAGCGATCTTTGTGAACGCGACGAGCGACCGCCGTACACTTTGTTGGGTTGTGGCTTGAGTGGTGAGTATCGATATCGATGAAAACTGTAGTTTGAATTTTCATCATAGGTAAGTACATTATCAAATATATTTCTCGCTAACTGATGAACACTTCGTGGCCAGAGGGCTGGCTCGTCTTTATCAACGAATTAGGGTTGCCATTCAACATGGCAATGCTGCTAGTGTTCAGGGCATTCCAGTGTACCTAGAAGAGTGCAATGTGAAAGAATACTTCGACGTCTGTGGTATTTGCTTTTGTGAATACTTATATATTAGTTAATATTAGTCATGTTTGTACTTATATTTTATTATTTATAAATAATTACATAGTAGATATTTTATTCAAAAGAGTGCTGGTGGAGTATATTTCTATATTTTGCGAAATAATTAAGTACCTACAATGTATTAGTTTCTAAATTGATGTGTTTTTAATCAGAGGTGATAGTCACTGCTCAATAAGATTTTGGCTGGATACTGATAACTATTAATCAAAGCTGTTGTTTTATAAAATGTATTAACTAAATAGTGGAATCAAGTTTTTTTTTTTCGATTGGAATATCATTCAATAACATTCTCCGCTCTTGGGTGGTACGGGAGGGTGTGTCAGATTTTTACTGACTAAAAACCCACTCCTGTTGCTTCGTTGCCTTTCATACCGGGGCCGAGTCTTCCTTTCAGAAGCGGATGGACCCTGCTGGGCCCTTACGGCTTGCTGACAACACCATGAGGCGCGCGTGGAATAGTACGCGTTGTCTCAACTTTTCTAGTATGATTAATTTTTGTTTCTCGAGTCTCGGTGAAGGTGTCAGCTTTACACTGGAATCCATCGTTGACCACATCGTCGCTTTCCATCAGGTAAAATAGAGGTCAAACGCGAATCTATCAAGAAAAAAAAACGATGCATTCCGCAATGCAATATCGATAAGAAGTTTCTCCGCGCCCATCCCTACTTCCTTAACACGGTGTAAGTTAATAATGTAATAGAATTACGAGGGAAAAACTGTTGAACTCCGACGGAGCGGGTCGCACTTAATTGTGGCACTTTGTTTTGTGCGTCTCACCGACGTTGCTTGTACACACACTGTTTACATTTCGATGGTATGTACGGATATGTGTTTGGCTGATGGATAATATTGGAAGAGGATTGCGTAGAATATAACAATATAAGCATGTACATACGTTACAGAAGTAATATTATATTATAATATTATATTCCACAACTATCACACAACGCCGTCTAGTCCCAAGCTAAGCAGAGCTTGTGTTATGGGTACTAGATAACTGATAAACATACTTACATATTTCTAAATACATACATAATTTAATAATATAGATAAATTACATTTATCTAATATAATTTAATAAGCATTTTATACATTTTTTTTTTAATACGTTGCCCCACACTAGGTGGTAAATTCCATAAATTCGTTTTAAATTCTGTGACGAGTTTACAAGAACCCGCAAAACGGGTTAAACGGAAGGTTGTATTTAGCCACAAATTGGTAAATTCCATAAAATAATTTTAAATTCTGTACGTTTACGTTTGTGAGTTTACAATAGCCGGGTAAACTCGTCACAGTTTAATTGGCCAAAAATTGGTAAACTTTATAATTCTTTTTAAATTCTATGACGAGTTTCATATATCGTGGGTGCATTCGCAATGTAAACACACACAAGACAGCCAGATCCGGAACACCTACCTGCAGGTCATAAAAATATTTGTTCCGTGTGGAAAACCGAACCCACTATCCGCAGCGAAGCAGCCAAATGCTCAACCTATGCGCCAACTGTGCCGTCAATGAATAGAATTGGCGCTTTTAAAAATATAATTGTTGAAACCTCTACGGTCCGGAGTAACCATTTCGCCTCGTCGTTTATACCGCGTACATCGAAGGAATGGAACAATTTGCCTGCTGTGATCTTCCCATCCGATTATAATTTGGGTGTCTTCAAGGCTAGAGTAAATAGGCTCTTAATAAACTAGTGCGCCTCACCATCAACGATTGCATCACTCAAGTCAAGCACTAGTTTACATCAAATAATAAAAAATATAGCAGACTGACCCTTTCTATAAGGTTCCCTTATCTTTGAACTAATTGGCTAAACACCCAACTTAATCTATTTAACTTTTTCAGAGTTTGTCGTACTTGAATTCGGAGATCTGTGATTTGACATCTTCATATACCTATGACGATGGAAAAATAGCCTATTTAGCCTATTGATACATGCATAAACATACAATTAATGGAGTACTTATGCATAGTTTAAGTATAATCAGCCTTATAATGAGCGAAGCCATTTTTTTTGTAAAAGAAGCATATAATTATCAGCTCTTGAACCATTGTATATTGTCCAAGTCAGTTTAAAATTATTAAAATTTAAAAAGTTGTACCAAATTTGAGAAAGTAAATTACGCTGGAAGTAATATTTTTGTAATTATCTGTAGAAACTTGTAATTAGCAACAGTGCTCATGATAACCAACAACTTTTACTATGGGAACAAACCTGAAATCGCGAAAAAAAAATCAGCTGTTCAGTACATTTATGTTTGCCTAATGTACTGAAAAGCTGATATTGTTTTCATGATTTCGGCTTTGCTCCTATAATAAAAATTGTTTTTTATCATGAGCACAATCACGTGTTTAATTATCGTACACTAATTGCCAATCACCCTATACAGTTATTTATTATAACGTTTGGAGGAGGCCTTTGTCCAACAGTGGACGTCTTTCGGCTGAAATGATGATGATTATAATATTATTAGTCTGTAAAGATAAAAAATAATGCCCCTACTACTAGAAGTCAGACTTGGAAAGGGAATAAGCTGTAATCGACCACGCGTGTCAAGTGCGGGTTGGTGGATGTCACAATGTTTTCTAAATTATGATTCCAAGACATACCGCTTTCCTCACGATGCTTTCTTTCACTGTTTTGAGAGCAATGGTGATGAAATAAATTACATAAGGTAAATCGCCTCCTGGAAGATTGACGGAG
Source organism: Mythimna pallens (assembly GCA_961205895.1). NCBI lineage: Eukaryota > Metazoa > Arthropoda > Insecta > Lepidoptera > Noctuidae > Mythimna > Mythimna pallens. The sequence continues at coordinate 16,628,669 of OY540834.1, forward strand.
ATATTTTACCAAGCATACCTAATTATTCGGTAACCCTAATTGTAGAAACTAACTGAGAGGTTCTTAAAAGTAACCTAATAAAAAACAACACAATATTACGTCCTACACCTACAACAGATGAATGTATAGCTTGAATAAAATACACACTTTTGCACCCTAATTTGTCTTTAATTAATAATAATATTCCACAACCATCACAAAACGCCATCTAGTCCCAAACTAAGCAGAGCTTGTGGTATGAGTACTAGACAACTGATAAACATATTTTACTTATATATTTCTAAATACATACATATTATAGATAAATTACACCCAGACACAGAACAAATGATCGTGCTCATCACACAAACATTTGTCCTAGGTGGGAATCGAAACCACGACCTTTGGCATAGCAGTCGCGGCCACTGACCTCTAGACTAACAGGTCTGTCATATTAGTTAGGTTTTTAAATTGTTATATTTATTTTCCATCAAATCAAAGTTATCGCTCTTTGTAAAAGAATATGATTATAGCTGTAACAAATCTGGGTAGTTTAGAGACCTAGGACCATGTAACACAGGTTTTACTAATACAGACTCCAGTCTCCACAATATCAATATAAATGTACTACCTATTGTAAGAAAGTACCAGTGTATTTATGAATTGTTATTTTTGCATTACGTTGTGGAGAAATATTAACGGTTATTATACTATTTATAGATTTTTCAGACTAGTCCCAGCTAAACAAAATATTTAAAACAAAACCAACTATTTAAATATGCATAGACGTTAAAACCTGGACGCAAATGGAGCAGTGACGCCTCTGTGGAGCGTAACAGACAGAAGTTAAGTCTAAAAATCATGTGTATGAAGGTAGTTAGCGAAAAATTTACAACTCGGACATGTGATGTCTAAAATTTTGCGCAGTGTAAATAAACTGCAGAATAGTTATAAACAGTTCCTGGGATGTGAATGTGAATGATGTATTTATGGAGATGTGATGTTTTGTAATAGAGTTGGAAATATAACCTTTAGTGGTCAAAGGAAGTTTTCAAACTCAAAACATTTTAAATTTGGCTTACTAGATGCAGATCTCACTGTCTGTAGAGACTGCGGAGTCATATAGGTCTTATTTTATTATTACGCGTAAACAAATGCATAACTAAATTTTTCTTATCATTTTTTTAAGAACATAATCTTTTAAAGCCCATTGCAACCTAGCCTAGGTTTACAATAACAATTTAAGTTAATACTTTGCAATATTTTTTATATTATTAGACCCCTTCCACCATAAACTCGTTAGTAATTTATTTTGTTAACGTCTCATTTATTGAAAGTTAATTATTTATTTTTCTTGCTTTTTTTATATAGCCTATTTTTTATAATGTGAACGTGAGAACACTGTAGACTAAGCGAATTCTTAGATTACTTCCTATTACGACTCACTTTTTATTATGATTATTTTTATTCTACTTTTGAGTACAGTATTGACTGGTCTACACTGTCCTTACATAATATCTACTAATACTGTAATATGGAAATATTGCAAGAACATTTTTTTTTTAAGAGTAACCATGGAGTTTCTTGCCAGTTCTTCTCCATACGAAACGAACAATTTGGAACTTGCACTAGCTTCTAACGTTTTATAAGTGCCCATGTAGGCCTATGTGAAATAAAAAAATAAAAACATTTGAATTTTTTGTGTATAAACCGATATAGTGGAATTTAACTTAGAACATAGTCTAGGTCATGGAAAAGGACTTGAGATACTTTTAATCAACATACAGCCTGGAGCACAGGCATAGGGCAAGCCTTTCTGTATTTTAGAGGATGCATTTTGAAGACTGTGCACAGGAATTACATGTCTGAATTCCGCCATTACTTTTCTACTATAGGACAACCTGGCGTACGCCGAATTTCCACCCTTAAGTTGTTGACACCTCTCTGGCCGGAATAAGCGGGTCACTTCCTCATTTATACCGCGTACATCGAAGGATTGGAACAATTTACCTGCAGCGGTATTCCCGTCCGATTGTAATTTCCAAGCGATGAAATCTGACCCTCCAACTTGTATTGGTGCTACAACCCTATTCCATTGGAACTTATAGAGCTGTGATCAAGTTTTTGTTTATAGCCTCATTTTTACTACAACCTCCAAAATTATAATTACTCGAATTTTTAGTCTTGATCTGGTTTAGTCCAATCTACAAGCCTAGCACAGGCGTAGGGTAACCAGCCCTTCATTATTTTCGAAGGACTAGGATAATTTTCCTGCTGTGGTTTTTTCGCCCGATTATAATTTAGGTGTCTTCAAGGCTAGACTGAACAGGCTTTTAATAAACTAGTGCGATTCATCATCAACGATTGCATCACTGCTTGCCATCAGGCTGGATTGCAGTCAAGCACTAGAAAAAAAACTGAATTACCGTTTTTTGGCTTAGTAAGGCAGTAAGTATATTTTCCTTTCTTTCAATGAAAGAACGAAAATATGCAAAAAAAAAAATGGAAACAATATCGCCTCTTTGTTATAATATTAGTTTACCTAGTTTATATAGAAACCACTAAACAAGATTTCGACCAACAAAGCACCACAGCATGCACACACAACCTACCTATCCTACCCAATCTGCAACAGTTACACAATAAATTTAAACGAATGTTTATTACACTGGCACTTCACACAGTATACGTTGCCGATTCGCGCATCCCTTATCAAGATCGCACCGAGTTTTATGGGCCTAATCGCGGCCACCGCAAATAGGACCCAAGCGGGTAATTTTCTAACCTGACCGATTATAGGATTACGGCTAATTAGCTATTACCGATATATTGTGACTTACAACGTAATTTCGCACGGTTATATTAAAGACTGTTTGTCTTTTGTAAAAAGTTTGCGTATAACATTTTGGTTGGAAGTGTTGCAAGTTATAAATGAAGTATGAAATTATTGTGTCTTTCTGGATGGCGTTGAGTGAGTATACGGAATAAGCTACGCCTAATATTGCTGTTTACGATTAAGGAAGAGGCAACAAAAAATTATGACATTGAATTGAATTGGTAAATACAACTGAAAAAACAGAATGTTTAGTCAGTAAAAGTCTAACACTCCCTCTCACTGTACCCAGAGCGGGCGAAGTCATTTGATAATTTCCTCCTACCTTAGACAAAAGTCTTTTGTACTTCAATCCCTGTCACTTTAGAAATCTAATAACGCATAACACTACGCCACTGATTTTTAGTTTTATTTTTTCCTTGTCCCATATTCGTAGCGCTACGGCTACACACTTTCGTAGCGCGGCTACGTATGCACCAGTCGAATCATACAGTATAACTTGATACCTTATTTCAAACTTTTGGCATAAAATCTGGGGTCAACTAATTTTGGATATGTGTGGTGCCAAAGTAAGTACTCTGTGTAGCCAGTTTCTGTTTCAAAAAAAGAAAAAAAAATATGAATGAGATGATCTATCACAAATTAACACTATATGAAACAGAACATTTGTAGTATGTATTTACCACATATTACAAATTTTAATTTTTTCGGTTTTTATTTAAGAATTACATTACATAATGTAATTCTAAATTCCCTACTAGAAAATTAATCATGAAGGCTAACTATTAAATCAAGTAAAAAAGGCCCACACCCACACCCCGCACCACACCCACAGAATCTTCAAACCATATATAGGTAATAAGAAAACTTATTAAAATTGAAAAAGAAAAAAACTAGTCTTTACAAAAAGTTCAGAATGCTAATTAATGAATAAGACAAGCAAATTATTTTTATATCGGTAAGTAGGTAGGTAGTACAGATAAGCACCTAGTGCGTAGGACGCTAAGCCACCCTTATAAATTGGTAAGCTACTTATAAGAGATCGATTTCACATTTTATGGCTGCTGCTATTATTTACTGAATTCATGTATATCTTTTAAATTATTGTCTGTAACTACCTTATAGGTTTCGTAGATAAACGAGTAATGGAATTATTCAATGTTTTTTTTTAAAAGATGGATATGAGAAGAGATTGCACATAGCGGAGATGAGAATTTTGAGATGGATGTGTAGTGTGATTAAAATGGATAAAGTGAGAAATAATAATAATATTATTACGCAACGCCATCTAGTCCCAAACTAAGCAGAGTTTGTGATATGCGTACTGGACAACTGATAAACATACTTACATATTTCTAAATTCATACATTATATAAATTTAAGATAAATTACACCCAGACACAGAACAAATAATCGTGCTCATCACACAAACATTTGTCCTGGGTGGGAATCGAACCCACGACCTCCGGCATAGCAGTCAGGACCACTAACCACTAGACCAACAGGCACAGTTGAAAGGGAATCGTTTGTTTTAGTATGACCATGTAAAGAGGAGGGATGAAACGCATGTTACTAAAAGAGTTATGAGTATATATATGGATATATATATGGATGGGTGGAGAGGGAGAAGGAGACCAAAGAAAAGATGGATGGATTGTGTGAGGAATGACATGAAAGAAAAGGGAGTTAGTGATAGTGTGACGGGTGACAGGACAGAATGAAAGAAAAAAATGTGCTGCGCTGATTACTAGTAACACTGGGCAAGGACAGGAAGGTGATGATGAGGTTTTTGAAATCTTCGGTATTATTATCTACAGATATAACAAATGTCCACATATTATTTAAATTTAGAAATAATAAGCATAGAACCAGTCATTCCGACATTTGGAGGAGGCCTATGTCAAGTGAAGGTCTTTTGGGTGAAATAATGATGACAATGATGTCTCATGATAATATAAAAGTATATTTGTAAGGGAATCCTTGGAGCGGGACCGCGGTTCCAATTTCCACCTATAAAAGTATTTTATTTTAGTAGTATTTTAGGATCACAAATAAAATAAATACAGTTTTTTGGTAACTGTATTTTAATGTTTTTTTTCTTGTGGTCCCAAAATAATACAAAAAAAAATTTATAGGTTGAAGTTGGGACCGCGGTTCCAATCCAAAGTGCCCCACGACCCTTGAAATCGAACTTGCCATCACATACACTCTCTTTAGCAATCGAAAATGTAATTAAAGTTACACTCATTGGCTGCTCACTAGTTATTATTAATTATTAGCATTAATCAGCCTTATAATGTTCCCACTGCTGGGACTCAAGCCTCCGCTTTTGGAGAGGGAAATGGCCGTAATACACCTCGCGTGCCCAGTGCGTGTTGATGGATGTCACATGTCTTGGATTTTTTGGGTTTTGGACATGCCGGTTTCTTCACGATGTTTTCATTCAACGTTTTGAGAGCAGTGGTGATTAAATAAATTACACAAATTAATGTGCCTGGCTGGGTTTGAACCCGTGACCGTGACTCGTAAGTCGGGGCCGTTACCACTCGACCACCACTGCTCATTAGTTGGCTAGAGGGAAAGCGAAACAGTGTCAATCTATGACGAAAAGCTAACCTTCTTAATTCTTAATTTTTTATCGTACACTAAAACCAGTTATAATATACATTGATAACAGAGTTAATGTAGAGAACGTTCAGTTTTCTCCTAGCAGACCATTAATTGATAGATAGAGGGCAGGTCAGATCTCCTACCCTCTGTTGTGATCTCTCTTTAACATCTATACATATAAATAAAATTGTACTATCTCGCAGAATAACTAAAAGTAGTATCTGATTGTAATTTATACATATTTTTTTTACTAAATGCATATGGAAGTATCTATAATTGATATCTATAACAAAAACTACTAATATTTTTAAATGTCTGTTTGGTCTGGCGAATCTCTGAAACGGCTGAACCGATTTTGACAGGACTTTCAGAGGTAGACAGCTGTTATAAGGAGTAACTTAGCTACTTATATTTGCGATCCCCATAAAAAAAACACTTTTTTAAATTGTGACCAAATGCATTTACGCTGTTTTACGTGTTACGTAGACAAAGTCGTGGGCACCAGCTAGTTCCAAATAACACGAATAAAATAATACACTCATATATACCTAAATATGTGTAAATACAAACATACTTATATTATCCATTCAGTTCTTACCTACGCTTTATTTGTTCTCCTACTTAGGTGTGTTTTTCACTCTTAGAAAGAGAGGGGATAGGATTATGAACTAAAATATAAACTATAATTAAATTATTCAGAACATAATTAGCTTTTGGTACCCACTTATAAATTAGCGTATAAAAAAAAACTACAAAGATGTACCTAAATAGCTATTAGAATTAAAACACAGTTGAAACAAAAGTGGTTTAACTGTAAGTAGGTACCTATTTTAAAACTTGAAAGTAAAATCTTCAAGTCGTTCCTAACAAAGTCAACAACTTTTCCTCGTCTCAAAAGGCCTTTCGAAGCGACTATCGGCGCCATCTTGCTGAAACTTTGTTCACGTAGTTCGGCCATGTCTACAGAGATGGCGCTGTACAATGCTCGAGGGACATCAGAGCGAACTCAGTTTCAGTGGGCACCGTCCTGAAACAGAACACTTACTTGAGAAAGGGAGAGAGAAATTCTCAAGGCTCGCCGTTTAGGGATTAGTTCTGTTCAGTGCCGATGTTCCTTTTTGTTACAGTAGTGGGTGTGTTCACAGGCGGCCAATGGGAACGATTTCTCTTGGTCCGACCACACCTACCCAGTTTTCGATGCCTACAGGGACTTGGATGGAAAAAAAAAATGTTGGAAATAGGTAATTTTGAACGTCGTTCGCCAGTGACGTAATTGCGAATTTATGGTCCAACGAATTACCTTGTTTATATTGCGAGCTGATTGAAATGGAATTTTAAATTATACTTCGCGAGTTAACTTTCAGTGTTTATGGATTTTCCGTGTAATAACTGTTCCTTTATGTACGACTACGCTGCTCTCAATTTCGCGTAAACTGGGAAATGAAATACTGAAATTGTCTCATTGTCACGGTTTTTTAATTTTTAACATAAGGATTAGCAAAGTTGCTGAGTTTTAGATATCTATATGAAGTTCGGAACGTTAGCGTTTCGTATGTTTTAGTACAACAAACAATTGTCTTAATTCATTGTTGTTCAGGTATTAATTTACTCTTGTTTAGGCCATAGAGAGAGTGACTTTTAGCTTTACAATCTCAAATTATTTTATCGTTATACATATTGTATTTAATTACTAAATATAGTGGAAAATTATTAGTTAACTTCTTCTGTTATGTATGGAGCGAAAGTTAGTGTCAGGCATTTACTGACTAAAATCTACCGGTGTTCCTTCAGTTGCCCATTGCTTTCCAGTGCCGCGGTAATACTTTCGATCAATCCCACAACCCATTTAGGTACCAGATACCTACCTACCTTAACATACACAACATTTTTAAACACACATTCTCCATTTCCCCTTAACATAGTTACACCACATTTCTAAACACACATTTTCCATCCCTATAAAGCTAGCTACACACAACATAAAACTAAGAACGCACGGTATGCAAAAGATATATCAATTGATGGATAAGCGTCGTGTCCCTGGGAATACCCCAGTCTCAACACGGATTAGCACTTCTAGGGGAAGCCATGCGCCTTCCACACGAGTTTTAAAGTATACCAAATTGCTTTTTAGTGGCAGTTTTGAATAGTGGCTCCTTTGAAAGTTTTGTGATGGACGTCGTGATGGAAAAGGTGTGAAAGGACAGTGCTTTGTTAAAAGGTTTTATGGGATGATGTTTTAGGACAGTTTGGTGGAATATTCTTCGGTTTTAAAAGTGTTGTTAGGTGTGACAGTCACGGTGAAATCGAAACTGTATACCTACTTGCCTTCGTTTTCACTGCGTGCCAGCGGTCATCTAATGGTTTTCAAAAGTTAACATATGGCCAGTTTTTTATTACGTAGTTTTATCAACAAGTAGTTAAAAATATACAGTATCTAATTGTTAAATTTCGTTTAAATGTCTATTTGTTTTGGTCTTCTTTCTTGAGAAGGTTAATTATTTGACCATTGATCAAGCTAATGATTGATTTAACGACATATTTTTCAGTTTAAGTTCAGTTAGATACTATATTTAACTATTGGTTAACTTAACTAGCCTTAAAAAAACTTTTGATAACAAAATCGTGACATTAATTGGTGCGCTGTTAAATTATAGGTATGTATACCTACTGCTTCGATTTCACTGTGACTGTCATACCAATGTTGTATTTTACCTTCAAGTATTAACGTACGAACAGATGGCCGTTGGGGCCAAAAGGTTCTGGAGTGGCGACCGCGTACCGGAAGACGCAGTGTTGGAAGGCCCCCTCAAGGTGGACCGATTACCTGGTGAAGGTTGTGGGAATCCGATGGATGCGAGTCGCACAGGACCGTTCATTGTGGCGACATTTGGGAGAGGCCTATGTCCAGCAGTGGGCGCCTATCGGCTGAACTGATGATGATGATTAACGTACGGTCATACAAAGACAGCTACAAGAAAATAAATTTAAATTCCTTTTGAAACTCTAGTGAAATATCAACCAAACAAATTGAACTAACTAAATAATTTACTGACTTATGCTGAAATAAAAATTCCATGAAGACCATGCCTCTAAATACAAAAAATGTTCATAACGACACCAACACAACAACACCATTTCCCAAAACAATTTCTTTCAATACCCGTTAACGAGCAATCATAATTCTATCACATTTCTACGCTACCCCTTTAGCTGCTCCATAGCATGTGTTGTTGCTATTACCACTAACTCCACCATACAACAGAGCTACAATAGTGACAAGTGTTATTTGACAAGCAATAAATTTAATTTCTAACTTGTTCTATTGTTGTTTCACGTGTTCAATGTACGATGAAATTAAGATATTTAGCGATTTGGGGTGTAGCTGGAGAGAATGAATGGGTTGAGTTTGGAGAATATGTTCAAATTTTCCTTTTCTGGTGGGTTTGGCATTGACGATTTTAGCAAGTATTGTTTGGTCTTTTTACACTTTTCTATCAACACTTCAACTTAATTAACCGACTTCAAAAAGGAGGAGGTTCTATGTTCGGCTGAATGTATTTTTATTATTCTTTAGCATGTTAAATTTTAGATTCGAACTACTATCACTACCTACTTATTTAGATAGACATATGTTGTGTGTCTGTGTCTAAATTACGCTGGGTTAATGAATAAAGAAACTGAAACGTTTTTAATCACAATGGACCTCATCGAAAGGCTTAAAGTCACCCAAATGTCAATGGGCTATGCTTGGAGTTTCCTTGCGTGATCACATCAGGAATGAAGATATGCGCAGGAGATCTAAGGTAACTGACGTAGCCTAAAGAATCGCCAGACGGTGGTCGACGGGATTTGCGACTACGTACCGGAAGACGCAGCGTTGGAAGGCCTCCCATAAGATGCATTGAATCAATGACTTGGTCGTGGGAATCCGATGGATACAAGACGTACAGGATCGTTCGTTGTAACGACACTTAGAAAAGGCCTATATCCAATAATGGACGTCTTGCGGCTGAAATGATGTTCATGTTGATGAAAGAGTAAAGATCGGCTTACCCTAAGAAAAAGTGAACAAGTCATGTGCGTAACTTTTTGTTAAAAAGAAGGACATCGTAATAACATCCGAAGCACGTCCACAACTGGACACAAGCCATCCCCAGGCATCGCTACATCGATTGGTCTTATGCTTATTGCTTCCAGTGTATTCCCGCGTCTGTAACAAGGTTAAACATTAAACTATTAGCTCAACCAAGAATATAAGTATGTGAATTTACATGTTTAGGGCCGCACCCACGACAAAGTAGTAATCCCAAAAAAAAACGATTCATGCTTTCACAGCAAGAATATTATCATTTTATCGCTATTCGTCGCTAAAACCTCTATATGAAGGGATATCAGGTGTGAGCACGTAAGCAGCGTATTTTCGGCAATCATTAATATTTCGTTGCGTGTAATGCCGTGTGGCAGCCGAGTACACGCGTTCAAATTGAAATTCTTTCACATAAGCAAACTCACTTATCAGATTTATTTCCCCTCTGTAGCATTTTAAGGAAATTTTCCGGAATTCTTTTAGCATGTTAGGAGATTCTTAAATTAAATGTATTCTTACGTGGTTTTAAACTTGTGATCACTGTTTTTTTCTAGAGTGGGATATATCATAAAGGTGTTCCCTTTATGATAACTAAAAGTCAACCGTAGTCCTTCAGTTATCATTTGCGTTCCGGAGTCGTGGAGACTCCTTTAAACCATTCCGTAACCTTGATGATCACCGTTGATTGATTAATATTTTAGTGAAATCTTGCAAAGAAATAAATTCGAGTCGATGAGTTGCTTACTTGATTTTCTATTTATCAAAACAGTATATATCTCTCCTAATCGCCTAAATAAAATCAGTTCACAGAAGCCACCCCTTATCTACACTGTCACTTATTTAAAAAACATCGAGTTTATTCTACACCTCTGTGAATTTAATTTATTACGCTCTACAAACGAGATTCAAAATGAAATGAGACAAGCTTCTTAGGCAGTGTGGATAAAAAAATAAAACATGGTATGTGAAGGTATTTTTTTTGGAACAGTCTTATTCAATTTGTATTCCGTTTTAGTCCTAATCCTCCTACTTTTTGAGCCGTCAAGCGTTATCGACGCTTATCTCAATAGGTTTGTTGGTTTTATGTCAGAGAACCTACGCCAACTTGATATGTAAAATTAATTACAAGGAAGATTTAATTGATACTTTAGTTTAAGCCCCTACATACTCTTTTTGGGCCACGGAGCGTTTCTTAAAAGGAAAACGGAATAGGTACTACAACGCAAGGGGCAACTGAAAGATATGTAGGTGGATTTAAGTCAGCCGAAAAGTCTAACACGCCTTCTCGTTCTATTCTAGATTGAGAGAAGTCACTGGATCATTTTCTACCAAAAAAAAAAATATTCTTCTTATTTTTATACACTATTGTGTACATTTCTTTTTAATTTCATCTTTTGCAGGTCTGCTGGTAAAAAATAATTTTTACTCATACTTAAACTGTTTCTCTTAGTGTACTGTAAAAAAGTCAGCTGAGTCAGCTAGTTGTTATATAAAAATTAATTGCTATTCTATTTGTTATTCTCGCTAAAAATCAAAAATGGCATGACCGATTTGTATGTTTTTTTTTTTAAGGTGTAAAAGAAAAATAAATATCGAAAAACAGTAGTAACCTTCAAAATTGGTAACTTTGTATGGGGATTGCTTTGCAAAGATAAAAAGTACATTATTTATTCATGGCGACCGAGACGAAACCGGTGGTTTATAGTAAATTAAATTCAAAATAGAAGATTATGACTTAATTTGGCGTGTCATGTTACACTGCCTTTTATAATATAACATGCACAAAATATTTTCACATCCCTTGTATTTACACATAAGCATAGCATAAGCACAATCAGCCTTCTAATGTTCCCACTGTTGGGACTCAGGCCTCCTCTCTCTAGGAGAGGGAATGAGTCGTAATCTACCACGCGGGCCCAGTGCGGATTGGTGAATGTCACATGTCTTTGAATTTGTAGTTCTAGGACATGCAGGTTTCTTAACGATGACCGTTTTGAGAGCAGCAGTGATGCAATAAATTACACAAAGTAATGCGCCTGGCTGGGTTTGAACCCAGCGACCTGTAAACTCGTAAGTCGGGGCTGTTAGACTAATAATGGAAATCAAGACCACATCAATCAGTCAGTCGTCGGCCAGTTATATACCATATTAACACCTTATTAACTTCAGCTTTAAATCAAAACATTGTTTAATCAAACAATCCAGCATCTAAACTAAATCCAATTTAGTTTTTACTCGCCTCATTAACTCTATACTTGTGACAATACTATAAACATCTTATTGTACAATAGTTAATGGCGTTTGTATCGTGAAACGATTCGTCAATGTACTGCGACTTTGTAGCAGATGTATTGCATTACAACTTCATTTTGTACTGGGTCGTTATCGACTGGGGTTGTGTAGAAATGGGGTGTAGAAATAGGTGGATATGATCTCATTTTTTTCTTTTTGAATCTGTGAAAATATAGTGTAATTTATCATTTTCAACATTAGCCTAAAGTGTAGCCCTTAGCTAAATATAGGCCTTTTATTTCGATCCTCGTTTAATCTCATTCAGCCGCTATTAACTCTGTGAAAAGTTTCTCTCCACCTAGCCTTAAGTCATCTCCTCGAAGTCTCCTCGCCTTTATAAATTGACCTCTCAAAAAAGTTTTCAATTATCAAACTGTTTTTTAAATAACTTCTAAGTTTTTATTAACATGATTTATATAGGTAGGCTACAGAAAATAAATTTCTATAAAAGATATACGCGGTTGCGCGGTTAGATAAGTGTTTTGACATTTTATATTATTTGAAATTGTTTAATTATGTAACTTATTTATAATAATCTGTTGATAATGCATATTACTTGTAAGAATCCCTTACTAATAAACTACTATGACTATATCCGACCGTCAAAAATACCAACTCGACCCAAAATCTCCGCTCGTCGCATCAACCCTATTCTACCGCCCCTAAGCACCGGCGCGCACGCACCGAGTCACTGTGTAAAGTACGAAATAATTTCACGCATCACATGACTCGCGTATAATGACCCCAGCTCCCTGCGATGTCCCGGACAAAACAAACACGGCCTAATAAGAGAATGAATAAAGCCCCCGGACTCCCGGAAGAATCCTTTCGGAAAAGAAATTGCGTTGGTAGTGGAAGGTTAGGTAATATGCGTGTTAAGGGAATATTTGTTGGACACTCCAATTGTTGTGGGTGACGGGTTTGTAATGTGCCATGTATAGTAGTGAATGTTCTAGATTTTGTTAAAGTAAAATATACGATATGATAATTGTTTATTTGCTCAATCATGAGTACAATATATAGTATTAATAATCAGTAATCGTAAAATCAGGAAAATTGAAGACAGATGAATGTGGAAAGGGTGAGGAAGGCCTATGCCTATGTAGAACAATAATAAGGAAAACTAAATTAATACCAAAGTGAGATAAGTATTTTTTATAATTTTTCATAAAATTTTACTAAAGAGCCCTTTAGGCCACAAGTGATATTCACCACAAACACATCTGATCCTTTTGATTCGAGTTAAAAAATGGTAGAAACGTTTTCAAGTGTGTATTTCTTAGCGAAAATCTAAGTTTGTTACACTTAAGAGTTGTATAGCCATTGCTTAAGATACTGTTTCAAATAAAATAAAATTTATTATCTATTTTATTTATTGTCTGTTGTAGTATCTCTCACTCACCTCGTTTTAAGAACATGGACACGTGAGTATCAATGATCTAGTCTATAATCTAAGCTTAACATAAAGTTCTATATTATATGACTTAGGGCGGAATTCACCAATAAAACTAATCGCGTTTTAACGTTTAGCTCGCATAATCGCGTTTAGCCGTTGTCACTAGTGTCACTTGTCTGTATTTTTCTTTTGTTGTACTTTTAAACGCGATTATGCGAGCCAAACGTTAAAACGCGATTCATTTTATAGGTGAATTCCGCCCTTAGATGACTTTCTTAGAAATTGGTCTAGAACTGGAAACAATTGGAGGAATGGAGAGTGGCCTTTACTCAACAGTGGCATAGTACTAGTTACATTTAATGATAACTAATAATACACGAATTGAACTGTGACATCTAAAAATAGCTGGCTATATATTGGTAATTTTCAAACCAACTAGAATATTTTTTTATTAATCTTCAATCCTTACGTCAAAAATAAAGGGGTAAACAACAATCTGCGACAGAACTTATAAACCCCAGAGCATTGTGCAAAGAGATCAAACAATCGAATCCCAACGCAATCATACCGCAGATCCATAGATTGTGTTGACAAAACCAATGAACGTTCTTAATTATTTGCCCGGTTCGTGTAAACAATGACCTTGTATAACAACCGATGGAACCTGACCCTCCAACTTGCATTGGCGCTACATCCCTACTCCATTGGAACTTATAGAGCTGTGATCATGTTTTTGTTTATAGATTTGTTTTTACTACAACCTCTAAAATTATAATTACTCGAATGTTTAGTCTTGATCTGTTTAAGTTCAATCTACAAGCCTAGCATAGTTGTAGAGTAGCCAGCCTTTAGCCCCAAGGCCTAGAATAATTTGCCTGCTGCGATCTTCCCGCCCGATTATAATTTAGGTGTCTTCAAGGGTAGAGTGAATAGAATCTTAATAAACTAGTGCACCTCACCATTAACATTCGCATCACTGCTAACCATCAGGTGTGATCACAGTCAAGTACTAGTTTATATCAATAAAAAAAAAATATATTATATGATATTTTTCATAAAAATGTTCTTCCGTGGGCCGGGGACCTGATGATTTGTATTACAAGCAATTTATGCCTAACTCAGACACCAGCTCCTTATATTGCTAAATAAACAAACAATATATATTATTATTATGTAACCTAGAGTTAATTTCAGGAGAAATTATGAAATTCTTATTATTTCTTGTATTATCCCTGAATCATCATCTTCCTGTCCCGTTTGATTTGGGGTCGGCGCAACACGTTTTTTTCTTCCATTCGTCACTCGTCATGCTATCACTGACTCCCTTTTCTTTCATATCTTTTTTCACACACACATCTTTTCTATGGTCCTGAATACAGTTTCGAAATGAAAAGATTTTAGCCAAATTTAACCGTATACAAACTTGTTACATTTCTAAGAACGAAACAATTTTGTCTACTTCGAGAACCATCCGCTGTGACTTAAAATTTCAGCATGAAATGTAAGAAAAGACATTTGGTAATTGATCAATCTTTTTTTCTCGATAGTTCACATTCAATGTGTAAATCAACGGAGGTCTTCGTAGAGTGGTTTTCAAAACTTTTGTTTGTCAGCACGTGTAGGGTCTATTGCAATTAAAAATAATGCTAACACCACAAACAGTTGTCCCTTGAATTTTTGGATTTTAATTGGCTGTTTGGATAGAGATTTTTAGATAATGGTGTGTGGTGTCACATTTGTTGGTATTGTGATCCATATGGCAACTAGTTTTGTCTTTGCGTTGATTCAGTTTATCAAGGAGAGGTACGGGTATCAGTTTTGAGTGTTTTGGGATTGCAAGGTAGACCTTTTTGTAATTTTAAGTACTGAACGAAATAATAAAAGATTAGCTTTATCTCGTAGCTTTACTTCAGTTTTGCACACTTTTTCATTAGTAATGTTTCACAGAAACCGTGAATTTTTTTGGAATAAATTTAGCCTAAAGTACACTCACGCTACTTAGTGGTAGTGTTTTAATCGGTAAAGAGCTTTTATCTGTGGAGAATAAATTTTCCTATAATATAATTTAACAAAAGAATAGACGGCAATATAATATATTTATAATTACGGTTGAAATTCCCAGTGAAACTATTTTTGAACACGTTTTTCTGTTTCATTAAGAGGACAATGTATTTATAATTTACATAATTATTTAGAAAAATTTTTATGTCTATCTGCTACCAGATAAATCTTAATCAATTCCACAAGACACCAAACTATGCACTAAAAAAAAAAAACAATACAATAACTTCTACAATACAAAAATCCTTGAACTAATAGAGCACAGATCAAACACAGTAAAATAATAAGGGCGGCCTTCGTATTATTAACCAGTAAAGTAGCACTCAATTTGGGTGAAGGGCTCAGTGGCCATGCGCCACATGCTTTAAAATAGGGATCGACGGGTAGTGATGGGCCTTAAAACTATACTATATCGATAATTGTCGCACAGGACATTGATAGTATAATAAAATAAATTATTGACCAATACAGAATAACAACAAGATTTGTGCGAGCCTTTTTTGCATTGCAAAAAAACCGGCCAAGTGCAAGTCGTGCACGGGACACGAAGGGTTTCGTTCCGTCCGTAGCAAAAAAACAGCAAAAAAAATCACGTTTGTTGTATGGGAGCCCCTTAAATATTTATTTTATTCTGTTTTTTAGTATTTGTTGTTATAGCGACAATTGACATACAACATCTGTGAAAATTTAAACTGTCTAACTATTACGGTTCACGAGATACAGCCTGGTGACAGACGGACAGACAGACAAACAGAAGTTTTATCCTTTGGGTATGGAACCTAAATTTCAGCCTAAACTATGGACACACAGAACATACAGTAAAAATATACGAATAATACATAATAATTAGATAAAATAACAGTGTTAATAAAAATAAGAAGGTAAGAATAAAAAAATCCGATAAAGTAAATAAAATAAACTACTAAAAACAAACGACATTTCGTAATACTGTGTTTTAATTAATAATCAACCTATCATATTTTATTAAAAGTTTACATTACCTTTAAAATAAATTAAATAGATAATACTAGCATCGATCATCGATCTTGCTCATCACTACGCAAAGTCACCCCTAATTTTTGGACTTGACAGGACATCTAAATATTTAAAAAGCTCTTATGTTATAATTACGTTGATTTATTGCTCTAGTTTCATACCCGTTGCTTACATAAACATAATACAACTTTTTTATGTTATTTATATACTCACACTAGAGGCTATTTTCATCTCTACGAACGAACTCCTATAATGTTACTACTGCTTAACGTGAAGTAAAAGTTTTTGGAAACGATTTTAGTGGTAAAATGTTTTGCATCAGTATTGTGTTATGGTCATGTCAATTTGACAGTTACATTTCTAGATATTTTTAGGGTTCCGTACCTCAAAAGGAAAAAACAGAACCCATAAAGTATCACTTTGTTGTTCGTCTGTCTGTCTGTCTGTCAAGACTCTTTATCTCAGAAACGCGTGGAGGCATCGAGTTGAAATTAAAACCGTATACTCAAGTCTGTGGTCCATTGAAGATGTGAAAAAATCAAACTTCTAAGTTAACGAAAAAAAGATAAGGCTGTTTATGTCGCAAAAACGTACATTTCAACACTTTCAAAGGAATCAAAATTCATAGGGTACTTCCCGTTGACCCAGAATCCTGAAATTTGGCATAAAGTAAAGTTTTATAGAATAGATATAGCAATAAATGTGAAAACTGTACATTTGTTTTTTTTTTCAAGTTACGTCACAAAAACACTTTTTTACAAATCGGAAAAATCTTCGTAACTCAATTTAGAGATAAGTTTGTGCGGAACCCTCAGTGTACGAGTCCGACTTACACTTGCCCTATTTTTTTGATATTGTAAATTATATCTTTTCTATGATTAGGTTTTAGCCTATTAAGACTACTCATAATGGAGTAAGTTAAGCATACGAAGCGAGAACCTAATCCTAAGCATTAAGTCCGCCTTTGTACTTTTGTGTTGCATAAAGTTTTAATAAATAAATAAATACAGTCGATAACATCAATTTTAATAACAAAAAAATATCATAAATCTATCATATAAAAATGTTATAGTACCGACAATATTGTTCTAACCTCTGGGTTAGAACGTACTTGCTATAAAAATTACAGGCGTTCCCTATCATTATCATACCTTGGTTATTTTTTTTTTTTGGGTTGGAATATCTTCTTATAACAAATCCCACTCTTGGATGGAGCGGGCGAGAAAGTCAGACTTTTACTGACTAAAACCCATTCCTGTTCCTTCGTTGCCTTCGTCCCAGAGCCCCGGGTTTGGTTTTCACACTACCCATGACCCCAAAATGATGGCAGTGTGGCTACGCTCAAATCTGTATTGAAAAAGCGATTATTTTGACGATCAAGAACTATTTTGGATTATTGGATTCTGTTGGATTATTTTCTATCTACTTAAAAATCTGAAAATTTCAAACGTTAATATCAGCAAATTATCTTTAAACTAAAAGCAAATATTTCATAACTATCAAAATCAACAACAACACGACATATCTACGCAACATTTGGTAACATTCAGCTTTAAACCATTATCAGTACACTCGCAGGACATTTTAGAGTTATCTCCGCTCCTCATCTCAGGGGTCGCAAAGTGGTCAGTCTGGTCTTTGGGGCAGCCCGGGTGTCAAGATGAAAAGCTTGTTTTATTATGAGAAGGGTCACCCGCTAATGACTTTAGTGGTTTTTGGATTAAATACGGGCTATTTGGGACTTTGGTAGTGGACTTTGAATTTGTGTAGAGGTTATTTTCGATAGTGTGTTGTGAAACAGTGGAGCAAAATTATGGTATGTATGGCAATGTGAAAGTAAATAGATAATTTAGAAAGTTCAAGAAACTACTAAATCTTTATACTTTTAGCAAATATTTATTTATTAATAGTTTATGCACTAGTAAATAACACTGTGCAATAATGGAATAACATGGCAGGTGCAACTTAATAAATAGACAAACAGAAAAGAAATACTATAATATAATTGAAAATGTTTAAATATTGACGAATGAATGCTGTAATAGGTACTTGTTGTTAATTCAACAAAAAATTACAATACGCTGGGCAAAGTACAATATTAACATAGTATTTACTTAAAAATGAGTCCAATCTATTGTCAAACTCTATTTATGGAATCAAAAATTCAGCAAAAGTTATATCGAAATCAAAAAATACAAGAGAAACAAAAATACCGGGATTACATTGTTTCCGTCGCCCGTCAAGTGTGACGCGAATGCATAATCAATCAGTAATTCTGAGTGTCACAGCGCTGTGACGTGACAATCGCATGGGATTTGAAATTCGAACAAAGATTTTTCGATTTTGGATCTTTATGACTTTTGTTTTAGGCCTGATACGTTATGTCAAGTTCGGCGGAATTAAAATGTTTTTTAGTATTTAGTTGGATTATATTAAGTTCTGCCTAAGAAAAATAAGATCACAATTTAGAAAATAAAAATTATATTTTTTGGGGATTATATCTCTGATGTGACTACCATGTTTATAAAATGCTATAAAAGATTATGCTACGTTACTTACAATTAATTCGAAAGATATTATTAATAAAAAAAAATTACAAAAAAATACAACCGACTTTAATGTAAAAAAAACACTGAAAAGTGCAAAATAACTTTAATTTCGGAAGTCAGTGTTTCTAGAATAGTTTTGTCTCTTCGTTGTTTAACACCGACTTCCGAAATTAAAGTTATTTTGCACGTTACATTGTTTTTTTTTTTACATTGAAGTCGGTTGTATTTTTTTATTTTTGTAATAATTTTTTGTACTTTACGCTTTTTTGTTATGATACCACCACTAAAAAGTACCCCTCAACCAAACTTATATACCTTATATCCAGAGTGCATCTCATGACAATTCTAATAATCCTAAACACGGTTAGATTACAACATTTAATTTATTACAAAGTTCCGGTGCTTAACTTCAGGCTTCATCATCAGATCAGTTCGATATATTCCCCACTTCTTTCAGTCAGTCATCGAGTACACTTATAAACAAAGTAATTTTACTTGTTACGACGGTTCTGTTGTGATCTTATGAGGAGTTCTGTTCCATAACTTTGAAGTTCATGATCAGATCATAATAATATTTCTATGTGACCAATTCGGAAGCATTTCGCAACCAACCTTTCAAACAAAAATTCAAAATCGGTTCACAATTGAACGAGAAATCAGTGAACATACATAAAAAAAAACATTCAGCTGAACATAGAACCTCCTCCTTTTTGAAGTCGGTTAAAAATAATTTGTTAGGAAATACATATTCAAATCTAGATATAAAAAGTTACACCACCATAGAAAAAGTTACTTAAAGAAAAATATTTGATCTTATTAACTGCAGTTCCCAAGTGATATTTAGCAGTGAAAGCCAACACGCTTTCACAAACCTAAAATTATAAAAAGAAACTCAAACAGACTTCCATTTACAAACAAAACACATTTCCCAGCGGTTTTTCAAAAGGAATCATTCAAAAAGCCGTCAAATCGTTTCATCGAAATCCCGAACGTCTCCGACAATTCCCGATCATCTGTGGTTATCTTTTAAAAGGGGAATGACAAAGAAATGCGTTCAATGAATGGATTTTAATTTTAAAAGCTTTCGCGGCGTTTTTGGAATCCGTCTTACTCTCGGGACTTTGACGGTGATTATTGATGTTTTGACAACTCGTATTTACTATTAATTGTAATAATGGATTGAGGAAGGGCATAAAAATGTCTTTTAATATTTTTGGAAATGTTATAAGACTTGCTTTTTTATGATTCGAAAATGATTTTGAATGTTAAAAAAAAATATTAAAACAAAAACATATTTGTGTGTTTTGTGTCAAATATTTTGAATGTTATCTAAGTGATAGGTATAGTCACTAGTCTAGGTATTGAATAGGTCTCAGGTCGCCGACGTGTTATGTTCCACTCACGCTTGAGAGATATGTCAGCAAAATTGACAGGACCAGTTAGGGCCAATGCTTGCTAAGGCTGCGGATTATTTGAAGGTGTTACTGGAATTTGAAAAAAGGGCAACTAAGGGAACACTATGGAGGTTGGTTTGTGCAGGAAGGCAAAAGTCTGACAGTCTATCCCATTCAACCCCGAGCGGGCAATTTGATGATTTCTCACGTAACACAAAAGGTTGTAAATAGGTACTTCTTGTATATTATTATCAGTATAGTTTATCCAGCTTGTTTGGTTTTTAGAAGTAAAATTTTGTAAGCTGTACATATAGCTCTTTCTAATAGTGAAAACCGTAACAAAATTTGCTGCGTGGTTTAATAGAAGATCTCTCTCCAGTCGTGTCAGTTTGCTGTCTCATCGAAGTATGAGAGTAAAGGAAGTGAGAATGCATCTTTATTTGTACACTATAATAATTATCTCCTGTGTACTTTGTTAATCTCTGTAGCGATTGACCACTGCATTCGAAATTTGGTTGGGAGAATTTTAGTCCAGGTACATAAGTACTAATAAATAAGAATATCTGAACAACTTTTCTACCTCTAAAACAATGCGTTCACACAAAACTTACAAGCATCGCGGAAGTATAATAACATGAAAGTAGCAGCTCATTTCATACCCGCAAAGTGAGCATATTGTTTTACAAACATACCATGTAACCAGCACAAGTTAAAATACACCGTACTTCTTTATGATAAAGGTTATGGGAATTGTATAGGAAAAGTTGCAAGACTAAGCGCACGTCATAACCTCTGAATGAAATTGGGGAAAGCGTGTGAGATAAATCTTGTTACAGATGTTAGTATTTATACAGATATTTACTCAATGAAATGTAAGTAAGATATTGTCAGTTGATATATTTTATTTTATTATTTTATTTCGATAGTCTATTTAACGCCCGTGAGTGTGTCCGTAGCATCACAACAAACCCTAACCAGAATACCAGCGCTGTCTCTCTATCGTTTTAAATATCGCAGCATATGCTGAGTTATGGGTAGCCTGCCGTCCGACCGTCCGGTAACCGTCCGGACCGAGCCCAAGTCGTCGACGGCGCTTATTGTTCCACGCGCGCCTTAAGGAGATGTCAGCAAATCGTAGGGGCCCAGCAGGGTCGAAGCCTACTGGGGCCATGGGTAGTGTGAAAACGAAACCCGGGGCCCTGGGATGAAGGCAACGAAGGAACAGGAGTGAGTTTTTAGTCAGTAAAAGTTTTACACTATCTCCCGGGGGATGTCATAAGAAGACTTCCCACCGAAAAAAAAAAAGCATATGCTGAGTTAGGTGCCTTTTTGGCCTCGTACTGATTATAATTTTCTTTTGTCATTATGTATTTTTAGTTTACAGGATTGTGTGAGACACGAATAAACCTTTTTTTCTTTCTTTTAATAGTTTTTATATTTTGGCAAAAATATGAAAGAAAACTTTCGATCACATCTTAGATCTGATAGGCATTACTCTGAACACACTGAATACTGCTATAGACAAAAAACATTTTAAAAGGGGGGGACCCTCAAATATCGAGCAAGATGGAGTATCAGATTTGCACAGCCTAAACTCAACCTGGTTCTTCAGTTGCGCACCCAACATACATGTATGTAATAAATACATATATGCATATGTAATAAATATATGTATAAAAATATTGTAACCATTTTTCTCATGTACCCAGCAACTACGTTCACTTAATTGCACCAATATCGTAAATCGTAACCATAGAGCCTCACTAAACGACTGAACACTGACCAAAAATACGAGCATTCGCTTAGTTTGGGAGTCAGTACCAGTACATAGAAAACATTACATTACATTTACTTGTGTCTAATTATAAGTCACCATGCAACAATAAAGATTATTATTATTATAACGCACTAAAACAGGTCCTTAATAGAAGTAGAATTCTGAAATTGTATCTCTTCTATGTCGATCTGCGGCCACTTTTCTTCAGCAGTGGCTGGTAGTGACCAGCCTCTCCCCAGTAAAGACTGTCGCTATTACTACGACTGGTTATCCCAAGAAAATTATTTTTGTCTGTTCCGAGTACGGTAGTCTTGAAGCCGACTCTAAGCTAGCTGGGATATGAGTACATTAAGACATTAGGTTATCATAGGTCATCATTTACCAACCTCACATTTAATACTCCTAAAAAAATATTTCCCAGTAAAACTATACAGCCTACGATAAATCACGTACCACACTAGTAAAAAGTAGCCCCGTATGGTCACCGCATACCCCTCAATCCGCTCTGTGATTGGCTAAATTTCCCACGAGGACCGAGTCGAGACTCTACTCTTAATTTCTTGCTTCAACTACGTCTTGCCTGTTAGCACGAGGAAGGAATTCTTTAAACATTTGTTTAGGTCGTGCAACAGTTAAGAAGTTTTTAACAGAAAAGAGTATTAGTTCGGAATAATGTAACTGTTATTTCTTGGTTAACAGCGAATATTCTAGTCATAGTTAAGTTCAGTAGCTGTTTTAATTATTCGCGAATTGATTCCTAGTAGATATTGTGATAATAATATAAAATTGGTGTAGTTTTGTATCTAAACTGCCTCAACCGGATGTGCTTCATAGTCGACCACATCATCGTTTACCATCAGGCGAGATAAGAATAATAATAAGAATAATGTTTATTGTTCATTGTTACAGTAAATAAAGAATACCTTAAAACTATTATATAATGATTAATATTGTCTGTAACTAATTATTAATTATACATATATTTAGATGGTGGTCCCCAAACTAGGTAGAACCTGTATCTTGGGGACCTGAGTTGAGATAACTTTAATCTATAATAGCATTGTATCGGGCGGACATGTAGAAATTCGGTTTATTTTTTTATATTTATCGAAGAGGTTGTTGTAAGTATTTATAATGTAATAATTAGAATTTTATTTTTATTTTAATCAATTCAAATATCATTATTTAAACTATTCCATTTTAATCAATTGAAATTACATATTTTTCTAAGTTGTTTTTATTTAATTTTATTTTAATCAATTGATATAACTACTTACTTAACTTTTTATTGAATGTGATTTAAGTTATTCTAATTGTTATTAATCTAATTTTTATATTCTTATTTATTATACTAAAATAGTGTGGAATGAATAAAGCTTAATTATTATTATAATATGTAGAATCTCGATATAATAGGACTGAGAATTTTATTGTACGAGTAGAGTCTTCAAACACCATCTCAACAAATTAATATCCGTCCCATCATTCTCGAAGGTTTTTAAACTAGCAGCTATAAGAATTCACCACATCATAATGTACACGTATTTATAACAAAGCCGTGGTAAGGCAACTGAACCGGAAGACTACACGCGTATGAGCTGATGAATACTAAGTGTGTGTGAATCCATCCATGAACGAACCCGTCATTGAATGCCATCTTAGGTGGATCATTTTATGGAAGTGGTTGGGGAGTGTAATTTGATGGGTTAGGTACTATAGTTCTTTAGGAGTAAACAAAAAGGAATTATTTCTCTATCATGGGTGCATTTAGACTCAGATACACAACAACTAGATAGTTGTTGTAGATGTTGTAGTGTTGCTTACAGATGTAAGCTATAATTATACAAATATGTATGCCGTGCGAGAATCTAACGCGCGACGCTTAGCGCAGCTCAGCTAATTATAATAGTTCTATCACTGCACTAACCGTGTCTTTATAAAGTAAATTCCTGCCTACTGGTTACATACAGACGTGGTGACACGGGGACACGGTGGAGCATACGGTAGAGGAACCAGGCCACTCAAAAAAGATTTCCGAAAAAAAGTTTTTATGTATAAGGCACTGGCCACTTGTTTGAAAACTTTGGTTATTTAAAAGTAAAAATACTACTGTTCGAATCTTGAATTTCCCTCCACATTTTTCGAGAGCCAAATCAAATTATCGTGTCTCATTTAAAAATGAGATGCATGATGCAGATCCAGCATCGAGAACATTTTCGTGCGATGATTTTCTACGATTCTAAATGTGGCCTAAAACCTGATGAGTAATTTGATCGACTTCACATTGCTTTTATGGATGAAGGACCTACAAAAGCAACCATCTTCAACCACATAGATACACAATGTCTAACCAATGCGTGCACACTTCTACGTAGCTTTGTCTGTATGTGTATATTAACAATGATATTCTTTTATTGTAGTTATTCAGTGGTACATTATTACGGAAGTCGACCACGACGATGATGGATCGAGACCACCAAATCACATGAGATTTGAACTTACCCTTATAAAGCGGTACACAAGTTGAGGCGCTCTTACATAGAACCGAAATATTTACTTTCGTTATAAAAAAAGCCTCAACTCATATGCTCATTTCAGGAATGGTTTCTTAGTCCTGTCTAATTTTATATGAAAATTTATTTTTATTTTCCCCTTTTTCTACATAGCATAGATAAAATCAGCCTTATAATATTTCCCACTACTGGGATTCAGGCTTCCTTTATAAGAAAAGGAATCGATCATATAATCCACTACACGGGTCCTTTGCGGGTTGGTGGATATCACGTATTAGTCATTAAAGGTATGACATACTCTGTCGCAGGAGAAGTCATTGGATGATTTCCCACCTTTAAAAAAACCCTAAACTATAAAGTAACCCTTAATCGTGAACCCCATAATCCAAGGTCTTATATTAACATTCGCAACGCTGGGTCCGTATAAATATTTGACAAGGCGACTCTGTCTTATGCCTAATTTATTTTGACAAATCATCTTTACTGAATAAAGGTGTGTTTGCTAAGGTACCGCGGGCTGATGGAATTGATGCAAGGTTTTTTCAAGGTGTATGGGGATTTGAGTCGGCTTTGTAAATGTATGGACAAAGTACGGTTGGTTAATAAAAGAAAATGCAGCTTCGTCTTTGGTGGCTTTAAATACACTAAAGCAATTACCTGTATGAGATTTAGAATGTGCAAACAAAATCATAGCTTTAATCTTAGTTCAAAGTCAAATATTTTGATTGCATTCAAATGGTATATTTTAAAAATTATGTGCACCTGATATAAAACCAAATTAAACACAGATACAAAATCTAGCTGTACAAAGTGGTTACATGTAAACATATCAGTCACTCAGACAGTGATTACAATATGTAATACACATACGATGGAAGTCTGCCCCTCTTGGGCGGAGCGGCCCCACCAGAAGAAATCATTTCATGATTTCCTAAGATACAATAAAAGAGGTAACACATACTACATAATGATGTAAATAAGATAAAAGAAATCCACATAACTATGTATCAAACATGATTGAATGAAAGATAGATTATACCAAACAAAATACCTTTCAAAGACCTTCCTTATAAATAACTAGCGAGACAATAAACAAAGTTAACTATATGGGCTACATGCAAATATTGGGTGAGCACATTGAGCAGATAGTTCTACTCTAAGTTAAATAAGTAAGCCACGAGTAAATCCCAGAAGGTCGCGACATCCGACATTCGGCGAGCCTTTATTTTACCTTCTATCTAACCAGACGGATACAGGGTGTTACTTTTTATGAATCAGAAAAGAATTCGCTGCCGAGTCTGTGCTCCCTAAAAGATAATATCTAGTTTGTATAGGTGTATAAGTCTTTGTATTTAAATCACGAGCGAATTGGTTGTTTTTAGGCAAGCGTACTTCATTATCGATCATATCTTCGCTTACCATCAGGCAAGATGACAATCAAACGTTAATTAATAAAATAAAAAATTAAAGTTTGATCGCCAACAACAACGATTTGGTTGATTTTTTTTATGGTGTCTTTTACAGATAGTATATTCCTCAGATACACAGAACTGGTCGATCTGGTGACGATTGGGGAAGGCTTTTAACCAGAAGTAGAGGTCTTTTATAACTTTTTTTCTTGTAATATGTTTTTAAAATAAGAAGGCCAGACTCACTGACGTGTCAATGCCCAGCTTAAATTAGACCTACGTAAAAAGCTTTTTTTTTCACAAGTGATGTTTTTAGGACATAGACGAGGAATAAGAATGTTTATTTTTGATTCCACTCTTAGGAGGGGAAAAGAAGTTTAATAGAATAGAATATATTTTATTGTAAAACATGAGTATAGGCGGCAAAGAAATATTTACAAATTGTTTGCGTGCAAAAATAGCTTCATTAGTTAGCAACTGCGTCGCAGCTATTAACACCCACCTTCAGAAGGAAGAAGACAGCGATCCATTTTCAAAAGAGAAAATCAACAACTTATAACAAAAAGATCACAAAAAAACAATATTTAAAATAGAATTATAAATTACATATAGAAAATTACAAATGACAAATCATAGATTACAAAACAAATTACATTGATATTAAATTAAATTATGATTAAAAGAAATTAAATTAAAAATGCGTGTACAGTGTTGTGTTCGTAGAGTTTTATTTGCACTTGTAGTGCATATATGGTGTAAGTGTACAGTGGGCTTATGTGGCACTTCCACACAATACCACTCTACGCTACGTGTATGTCTACAGAAGGATTTTATTAACTATTGAGATTGAAATTAAATTATTTTTTTAACTATAGAGATTTAATTAGATTCTTCAGTTCTTCATAAGTGAAAGTGTGGAGTCATTCGTCCAGGAGCGTCCGCTTGCAGTCTCGTGAAGCACATGGATAAATTTTAAGCACTTTATTTACTCTATTGTAAAGCACAGGACTTCAGAAAACAAACTGCCAACGGACGACCTCCAACCACAGTCATCGGGCATACTCTATCTGTTCTAGGCTTTTGTCTAGTTAAATCAGGGTCAAACAACAATTTTGAGTGCTTTTACAATACTGTACTCAACACAAAACAGTGTCTGACTGTGGGCAGTTTCCATAGAGTATACAATTCACTGGTAGGGAAACGAATGGGTTTGTAAGCCATGCCCTTTAGGACTGTCTTTTGCGCTCTTTCTAAGCGCAGCAGGAAACAGTTATACGCATCTCCCCAATCAGAGATACAGTAAGTTAAAATGGAATGAGCAAAATCAAAGTAGACCGTTTTCAGGGTATGGAAATTGGTTGAGATATAAAGATTTTTAAAAACAAATATTAATTTTCTTACCTTCGGCACGAGCGAATTAATCTGCTCACTCCATGTCAATGCGCTGTCGACCCAGATTCCAAGGTATTTTATGAGGTCTTAAAATAACGGGTAGATCTGCATGTTTTGCCATTTATGGAGTCCAAAAACAACATATTTGGTTTCAAAATAAACCATAAAAGATTTGAATCCAGACAACAAACAATTTTTTTTTTTCATCGTAATGCTTATTGAAAGAAAATAAAACACAATAACCGCATGCGGCATGCGGGTGAAACCACAGACAGAACCTTTTTATCATATTACAGAAGTCAGTGTTTTCTCCCATAAGTGTCGCTTAGATACGATTGCATCGAGACATTATTTGTAAAGATTTTTCTTCCTTTTTCTTCTAAATACCATAAATTTCAATATTTTTTTCAAGTAATATCAAGTGAGTTACTGAAGCAATACATAGGAAAATTCTAGTAGTGTCTGCTACCAAAATAAAAACATGCGGATTTTTTTTCGAACAACCTGTAGCCATACTCGTCGGTACCCATTTGACATACCTTCATAATATATGAGACGAGTTAACAAGCGTGTAGTTACCGGCTACCTCAGATGACGGTACTAGTCCCCAGGGAGAGACAAGGACTAGTACGGAAACAACTTCGTTTTATAATATCGCTAATTAAGTTTTATCGAATTATATTAATTTTCGGTTTGCGCGTGGTCTTCGAAGAGGAAGCATGTTTCTAATACAGATGAGGAGTAAAACTCCCTTACAGAGTCTGTGTTTTCTGATAATTACAATTTTAAGCCAAATTAAAAAAAAAACTGGGCAAGTGCGAGCCGGACTCGCGCAATGAGGTTTCCGTACAAACTTACCTATTTAAATAGTTCAATTACCCAATGGAGTCTCGAAGATTTTTCCGAATTGTAGGGGTTATTACCTATTTTCGTTTGCCAGTGTCAGTTTGTCAGTCAGTGTTCATCATTATCAGCGTGAGTGTAAAACTTGGACATTCCAATGAAGACTGAAAGAAACGGTCCGACGATATTAGTTTTTATGTTGAATAGTGTTTTGTGTTGACTGGTAAATAATGCCTTGTTGCATTAAGTCCGCCTATGTACCATTACTGTACATGCAGTTTAAATAAATAAATATTTAACATTTTTGTCATTTTGCTAACCTGAATAATATTTTCCTGACATATTGCGGGATCGTCCGAAAGAATTACCAAGGCCCTGGAACGCAAAGAGTAATTGGTGGAAAACACAGGTGGGTTTTAGCCAGTGGATGTAGATAGTAAAAGTTTGCCACTCCCTCTCGCTTCACCCAGAACGGCAGAAGTAATTTACATGACTACTCACCTAAAAATAAAAAACAAATAGTAGAAATAGGCATTTCTGAAAAATTTCCTTACCAAATGAACATTTTTCATGATCTCTAAGTTAAGTTAAAAGACGCCAAACAAATTCGTAATAAAACTACACGAGCCGGCCTCAAACAAACTGCAAACGATATTCAAAACCAATATCAAATAACCGAATCGTTTTAAATTCATACTGCCATCCAATTTGGTCTCTATCTCAACCTTCTATGAACGTCTGGCCCTTATTATACCTACTATCTACCACAGAGTAATAAAATGTCTCAAAGGCCACTGTTACGACGGCATCGTGACAACGTTTCATATAAACTATCAGATGGGATCGCCGTCAAGCACTAGTGTACATAAATTTAAAACAAATAGGCGTTTTCATGAGTGTTACCTTTTTATTATCATCATCATTACTTTACCCACTATTAAGAATTAGAGTTTCTTTTCCAGTCTCGTCCAGGTTTTAGCCGCGATGGATGACCTTTGTGCTCTTCTATCTGCATTTGTTTTTTTCATTTTTTACGCCAACCCCAAATAACACGGGACAAAGGCAGATAGATGATGATTATGAAGGCGATGTAGTACTAGTGTTTGTGTATACATAAATAAATAATGTCATCTGCCGATCTCGCCTCCGGTCGACCAACACTTCTTCCAGTGCTTGGACCCCACTCGATCACCCATCCCTATCAGATGCCTTTCCAATTTCGTGCCCAGATTCGTTTGAGTTCTATAATTGGTTTTTCGATTTCGGAAACCTTCGTACATCTTCGGATTTCCACGTGTGGGAACTCTAAATACTCATAAATATATAACACTAGTAAACCCATAAATTCTGTTACAAATGAAAAAAAAACTGGGCAAGTGCGAGTCAGACTCGCACCCTGAGGGTTCCGTACAAACTCACAAGTTGTGTAAATAGTTCAAGTCTCGAAGATTTCTCTGAATCGCTATTTTTGATCCTATGAGGGTACCGTTTTTTCCTTTTGAAGTACAAAACCCAAAAAAACAACATAACTTCACAAAAAAGAATGATATATTATTAGAATAATTTTAAACATGATGCAGAATCCAAACAAGAAATTAATTACTACTTCCACTCAAAATGTCCACCCTTAGCCTTAACGCCGGCTTTGAAGCGTACAGTCCACGCGTCTATCAGTTTACGCACACATTAGAAAGTTGACCACTACTGATCGTAAAGATTTTTTAAACGATTCTTAATTATTGGGATGGTTAGATCAGGCCATATCCTCTAACACAAACCACAATTTATATTTCAGGGGCTTGAGGTATGGGCTAACCGAGGGCTAATTGTCAGCCTCAATAAAGTCCAGTGCAACTACCCAGAAATATAAAAATAATAATATGTCAAAACTATACAGGATTTGAAAAAAATTGCCTCGTTCTAAATTTAAACCTGAAAAGAAAAATAAATTGATATTTTTTTAAGTAGGTATAACGAAATGGCCAGACTAATAGGCCAGAGTATATCCTACACATAGATAGACCTAGATGACAGCTTAATGTTATAGTCAGTGCCTATTGAATATATCTAGCAATGAAGTCTCTAGTCGCTGCGGACATAGCATTCCGAACTCTGTGTCTACCTCAAAGCAGCGAGGTATCGGTATCAGATGCAATGTAATTATGTGGGGACGAAAATGTCACTTCTTTAATATTTCACAAGGGTAAGTTTAGGGTCAGTCTAAAGGGGCTTTTAATTTTGAATCGCGATTGGAAATTGTTTTGGCGACCCTTTGGGTACACATAATATTTTAAGTTTGAGATTCAATAACATTCTATGTTAGGATATGATAGGAAATCGTGTTTTGTTTTATAGTTGAATGTCCAGAACAAATGAATACATGTTCAGAATAAATCTATATATTAGAGTTTTGAAAAAGTTGTTAGCCGTCAAAATAAAAAAGAACGTCTAAATCTGTAATGTTCATTTTATTTATTATCATATCTATACATATAATAAAACAGTAAAATTGTGGATCGATGGTATTAATTGGCGCAAAAACTACGGAACCAGTCCTGTTCAAATTTTGCATACGTAATACTTATAGGCTAGGTCAACTTATAGGCTATAAATTATTACAATATTTGCTATGGGGGGTGAGCAATTTATAATAAAACAAGAAATTAAAAACACTTGATTATTCAAACTATATATACCTACACTAAAGACAATAACTCTTAGCTAAAATATGTCGTCAAAGAATTCTTCCGCAAAGCATTACCGACTGACACTTCGTACCCATAGACTGGCAGCATTACAACGTTGTATGGTAATGCTTAATCTATGACCGAGGTAAAAACCAGCTCTTGGGTTGGTGGTGGCCACGCCAAATGTTAACTATGCGTTTGAATCATGAACATGAAAATATCAAAATCGCAAATGATCAATTTTTAATCGCAAAATAAATGTCTATTTATAATTTAATTAATATTTAAACCAAAACTTGAATAGATGTAATTACTTGAGATCATGAAGATAAAGTCCAGTTTAAGAACCAAAGCATAAAGATTTTCGTAATGTTATGCTAAATAAACAACTTTTACCAACATCACCAACAAATTAATCTACTCTTAACATATTTATCTTGAAAATTAATGTCAATTTACGAAGCGGTCAGGTAGTTGCCGAGACTTCTGACCGAAACTAATCTGTCTCCCTAATTGTGTTAGCGACAACTTTGATCCCTTCCCAACGGATATGATCCGACAAGAAATTGTATTAGTTATAGTTGGCTTCGCTAATAAAGGGAGAATTTTGGTGGCCGGAGTGGAAGTATGTGTGTGGACTATCTACCTACTTATTTGTGGATGATTGATTCGAAGTCTTCCAAGTGTATAATATCTCATAATGGTGAGTAGTCAAAGTACAGGATACCCATGCTACGTAAAAGTAACTTTATTTTCGTTGATTAGAATTATTGTTGAGTTTGCCAATAAACTTAATGAAAAAAATAATTAACAAAAATAATCTGGAAAACAGCACCATAATTGCAGCCAATATACGTCCAATGCTGAATGTAGATTTTTCCTAAGCATCGCGTTTGACTGGTCCTGTACTTCTCGAATTATGTTCTATTAAATCATTAACACATCATCATCATCATTTCAGCCGACAGACGTCCACTGCTGGACATAGGCCTCCCACAAATGTCGCCACAATGAATGGTCCGGTGCGTCTCGCATCCAGGTCATCGATCCATCTTGTAGGGGACCGTCCAACACTTCCTCTTCTGGCACGTGGTCGCCACTCCAGAACCTTTCGGCCCCAACGGCCATCTGTTCTGCACCAAACTTAATTGGTAATGTGCCCTGCCCATTGCCACTTAAGTTTGGCGATTCTTCGTGCTTTGTCGGCAACCTTGGTTCTCCTGCGGATATCTTCATTTCTGATTCGATCACACAAGGAAATCTTCTCATCAGAAGGCTTAAAGTCACCCAAAGGGCAATGGAAAGGGCTATGCTTAGAGTTTACTTGCGTGATCGAATCATTAACACACCCAATTTATTTTAAATAGTAGAGATTATTTCAGTAGCACATCACAGTTAACTTATTGTAGAGCACCCATAAGTACTCTTAAAGTATATTTTAAGTCAAGAGTGAATAGGTTGCTTCTAGGCAAGCGTGCTCCATCGTCGACCACATTGTCGCTTTCAATCAGGCATGATAGCGTCAAGCATAAACCTATAAAAAGCAAAAAAATATATCATCGCGGATGATAAGTCACCGGGGCCCTGGGACGAAGGCAAAGAAGGAACAGGAGTGGCTTTTTAGTCAGTAAAAGTCTGACACTATCTCTCGCTCCGCCCAAGAGCGGGATTTGTCATTAGATGATTTTCCCACCTAAAAAAGAAAAAACTCCAAACAAAATTAAGTCCGTGTCACGATATCTATAACATCCATAGACCAGTCTCAACAACTGCACCAAACAACGCGACAATTTTTAAACCGAAAAATTATGCATGAAGCAATGTTATTCAATGAGGTGTACAAATCCCCCCACATCTTGAATATTTAAAGGCTCGATGTCTCGGCTTCCTGAAAATTCATTACAGGGATGTATAAAAATGCCACCCTCTTTTGTTTAAACGCAAAATCTCAATAAACATGTTCATGTAATGGTCTATGCATTTTGAGGAGGCTTTACTGTGAACCGTTTTATTTATTGTTTTAATCTATGCTGTGTTTCTTGTGCGTAAAATTATGCTAGACAATTTTGAGTAGATAATGTGCTGTTTCGATAGAATTTTGTCTATAGTTTATTATTGGAATGCAATCCAGTTCGAGTGGAAGCCCGATCCCAATACAGTTGGAAAAAGGCTAGGGAGATGATGAGATGATAAGTTTATTATTGCAACCTCTTTATAAAAAAACTAAACCATCATCAAATTCAAATTTAAATGACTTTATTTCACATAGGCCAACATAAACACCACAACACCAGTGCACGGTTCTAAATGATCGTTTCGTATGGAAATAAACCGGAAAGAAACTTCATGGTTGCTCTTTTCAAAAAAAGTTATTTAGTTTTAGTAGGTATAAGAGGACAGTGTAGATAGTCAACATGGTACCAAATAGTGCACTAGCTTCTGACGATTTATTAGTGCCCATGTAGGCCTACGTGAAATAAAAAATAACTTTTTTTTTTTTTTTCTCTTTCCTTCCATTTGCAATCGGTCGTCAGACCATAAGCGAATTAGTTGTTCAACAAGTGGTGTTGTGGTGGAGCGGCCAGTGCTGCTCCTCCCACTTATAGAAGGTGGTTTCAACAAACTACTTATCTACAACTCAGTTCTGAAGCCAATATGGACATACGGGATCCAGCTGTGGGGCGTAGCCAGTAAATCCAACATACTCTGCCTGCAAAGAGTTCAAAATAGCATCTTAAGAGCAATAGTTAATGCTCCTTGGTATGCTAGGAACGACGAAATCCACAACTATTTAAATATGCCATCAGTGACCTCTGAAACTGAGCGATATAAAAAGCAACACAAGGAACGCATGTCCTTGCATCCGAAGCCACTAGTTGCTGAGCTATTAAACCCGACTGCAGTGGTGAAAACACTGAAGAGATAAAAAATAACTAACATTAAAAAAAAAAGTTAATCGAAATAGAAATAATCTAAGAGTCTTTATAGTCTACAAAAAAGAAACTTTTAAATCTAAAAATACAAATTTGTCCCTTTGTATTTATCATTATTTTATATTGCAAAAATGATTTGGTATATCTTAGGCTCGCTAATTTGAAAAAATTGACACTGTATACTAATTTCTACCAAGAAAAACTATCATAACTAATGATAACAAAAAAATTGTAATCAAACTGTGACTTCGAAATATAAAAGGCAAATCTGTGATTTAAAGTCGTTTCCTAAACGGCTTTTCAATTAAATGATAAAAATTAAACTATCATCAAACTTATACCAAATAGTACCATACTTATAAATATAAAACAGTCAACGTAAATTAATTTCAAGTGGTCATAATATACATATATAAAGCAATGCAAAACGTATTAATCTAATCTCCTCGGATTGTCCCTGGGCTAACTTCGAGCGGACTGTCTGGCTGGTCCCCTAAGACTGGACCGCACTGATATTAGAATGTCTCCAATCGTTACTATTGCTTAGATAGATAGGGTTATTTATGGGGAGTTTGTTTTGATCAGCAATGGAATGTATTGGGTGTTATCGAGGAAATTGTACTTCAATATTCTCAAGTCTTTTTTGAAGATTTCGTATTTGGAAAACATTTATATCGTAAGTGATGCCCAGAAAACATTGAAGTTTTGCATTGGACACCACAATGTAACCCCTCGGGCGCCCGGGGGTATTATTATTACGTAATTGCTTGTTTTTACGTAAACAAAAACTTTTACTGGATTTTTCTACGCAAAACAAACTTACATAAAACAGAATTTTCGGCTAAAAAAGTCGTACAAACGTGTGTACATATGTATGTATGTATATGTTTATTAGTCCTTCGTGTTTAAACGGCAGAATGTTTTTTTTTTTTTGTTTTAAAACGTTGCGTTACACTAGGAATTAATCCTGCATCGTGGGTACGTAAACAAACATGTAAAGTCACATATACAAGACACCCAGACTATGTTCAGTATGGGTACCAATATTTATTCCGTACGTTAATCGAACCCACGAAAGCGCTGCATCCAATCGCTTAAATAATGCGCTAATCGTGCAGTAAAATGTAATATATTATATTTAGGTCCTGGAATAGGACATACTATTTTTTTTTAATAATTTTCTTCTTTATGGCGGCGAAATCGCTAGGTGATAATAAACATTTAATCAAATAATCCTCTGATTCTACATAAATACTACACCGAAGAACATCACTGTAACTATATACATATATAGACTGTAACATCTAAAGTAAATCATCTAACTAGAGCTCATCTTCAAGCACTTAAAAAGGAAAACTTTTCTCCGTTCGCTTCTTAATTATCAAAATGGTTAAGGTAAGCATGAAACACAATTTGACCAATATGATAGCATTGCCCTGGTTAAAGGATCTATTTAACGAGCCATAAAGCATTTCAATTTGCCACATTTACTGGCAAATCAAGCGGGACTTGCCAATTTTGTGGCATTATAGTACAAAATTTGGACACAACCTTCACATAGTTATGTTGGAAACCCATGGGATCATTACCGTTGATCCGATGGTAATGATACAAAGCCTTTCTCATTTTATGCCTCATTAAATATTATTGAATCAATTTGGTGATCCAAATTCAGACACACTAAAATAGTTTAAATGACAATGTATCCGATATTGCGTTACGAAATGAAAGAGGGTAGCATTATTTTCTTATTTGATATTTTTTTCGGATATTTTGTAACCTATAGTTTTTTTTTTTTTTGTTTCTTACATCCTCGTGGTTCCTCTCCCTTTGGGGAGGTGATAATGTCAAACGCCTATAGACTAAAACTCCTCTGTTCCATCCATTACCATGAGTCGAGGGCTCTGAATACACGGAATTTAGAGTAGTTAAGCATAGTTGGACGTTTTTTACAGTGGAGTAGCAATAATGTAAAAGATCTAGGCTTACGCATTTACAGTACTCTGAACTGGCATACTCTAGTGTCAGTCAGAAGATTACAGAACGCGGCGCCCTGTTTCGTTTAAAGAACCTGTTAAAATCGAGCCCGAAGAAATTGCTCGTGGAGACCCAAATTTTTCCTATCATCATCACAATTATGAATGAAGATCTCCTCAATAAACTGGACCTTCTTCTAAATTATTACATTCGAATTGTTTTCAATCTGCGTAAATATAGTATTCTCAGATTCGTTGCTTTGTATTGATTTGTATGGTACAGCGTGCACTGGATCGGCATTACTGCGCCAGAGATCGGTATTTCTGCCGATGACGTCATCCGCTGTGAATGCGCCATTCGGATCCCGATTGCTTCGAGTTCTGACGTGTTTGTTACAACGAGTCACGATGAACGAAGAACTTTTAATTACTTTAGTGGGAAGATAAGCTTTACAATCTTAAATATAAACATTATCATAATTCTTCTTTTTAAGTTTATTTTATGAACCCACATCTTTCATTCCCTTTAGTTTTTCTTCTCCTCTACTGGTAATAAACAACTAATGATTACAATATCCTTGTTACTATCCTCGATAATGCGAATACACGTGCACAGGCAAACTCGATTGCTTTGAAAATACCGAAATTGCCAATGCAAAATCCAAATGCAGTAGACGCACCTTATCGTCGGCATTTTGTAAATAGCGACGGCTCGTACACTACGTACGCTTCAATTTTGACGCGGTGGGTGCTAAGCTTAACAACAAACCAGTTCATATTTTAAATTAACATTCACGAGTGTATTCGTAAGAAGTTGGCAGCAGTATCATCACAGCGTTAATGTTTCCCAATTCTCTATTAATTTGTACCAATTGTTTGAGCATATTCGTATACTTAATTTATTCATTTGAGTACCTATATATTACATAGATGTATTATAATTATGCTTTATCACTATATTCTTTCCTTTTGTTCGCCATTTTTTTCTTCCCTTTTATTGCGCTTGGTATTATTTTTGTCAAAGGTTGAAACGTAGAAAATGTTTAAGGCATTAAATCCTCATTATATAGGAACTGTTTATTCTTTTATTAGCTTTTAAATAAAGATGTTTTCAATAAAACAGCATCCCTAAGTGATCCATTTGTTACAGCTCTTTTACACCCAATCAGCGTGAAAACATCATCATTAACACAATAAATAAAGAATGATAAACACATTACTCGTAAATAGGCAATTTTATCCCCATAATGAGACAATGCGACAATAAATAAGCTCGATAAAGTTCGGCTTCGTTATTATTTACCGCGATTCGCGACAAATGGAACGCGTATTGTCGCGATTGGCGGGAATTTGTCGCCGATATTTATGGGTATTATTGTCACGGAGATAGGAAAGATCGGTAGCGTGGTGGTGGTATATTTTGCTATAGTTAGCAGGAATGCTTATGGTATCAATTTGTATCGCTATATAATAAATATATGTATAAATGATTTTTTTTAAATTGGGGATAGGTTCGCGCTTGACCATTATCTCACCTGATGGAAAGCGACGATGCGGTCGACGATGGAGCGCGCGATATATCAGAAAAGATATTATAGACTTATGTAGTACTTAGATACCTACATACATTCTTAGTAAAGTTTTCATTTTATCTATGCAATAACATTTTATTGTACGAATATTGGATTTACTGATGATAAATATTCCACTGACATCTATCAGCTATAAAACTGGCCAAAAAATCAAAAGAAATTGACCACGTGATATTCCGTTATTGCAAGTCAATCCCATACATTTTGGACTTCCTAAAGACGACAGAAGATGAACAAATACACTGGTACATTTTTTTTATGTGGTAATTCATCCAATGACTTCTCATGCCCTGGGCCGGAACGGGAGGGCGTGTCAGACTTTTACTAACTAAAAGCCCACTTCTATGTTCCTTCTTTGCCTTCGTTCCAGGGCCACGGTGTTCTCTTTCGCACAACCAATGGCCCCAGCAGGCTTTGACCTTGCTGGGCCCCTACGGTTTTGCTCCTTGAGGCACGCGTGGAACACTACGCACCGTCGACGACTCGGGCTTGGTTCTGACGGCTACCTGACAGTCGGACGGCGAGCAACCAATTGCTTGCCGTCCTATTCGTCCATGGATTATTATTTTAAATTATAGCGATAAGACCGCCCATTGTTACACCCTATTTAATTGCTCCTACTGTAATTTTTCATGATGTAAAATAAAGAGCATCTATCATTCAATCAAAATAGTGTTGACTTTGCCCATTCCACGACGCATTTATTTTTCACGAATTTAAGTACGATCGTGTGACTACTAAAATGTCGAGTGGAACAGTTTCGTAAATGCCACATCCGTAATTCATTTAATATTTCGTTCGCATGGTGTAAGTTTATACTCGTAAACAGACAATATTGCATACAATTTATGCGTGGGTAATTAAACGTATCATGTTAATTGCGACCCTATAATATTGATGTTTTTACTATAACTACTAGGTAGGTATATTTACTTGTGAATATTTATTCGTAGACCATCGTAAAATAAACACGGAACCTTTATGTGGAGAACAAAAACAGACAAAAGGAAACTTTCGGAATGGTACCATAGAAATAGAATGCGACATAAAGAAAGAGAGACAAAAATATGGACAGACTGAGGACGAGTTACTAGTGAATGAAAGGACTGGAGAAATTTAAATTAGCCTAAATCGATTCAGTAGCAGATTCTGAACATACAACTTTCAGGATGTTTTTTTTTTCGGTGGGAAAATCATCCAATAACATACCACGCTCTTGGGCGGAGCGCGAGGGTGTGTCAAAGTTTTAGTGACTAAAAACTCACTCCTGTTCCTTTGTTGCCTTTCATACCAGGGCCGAATCTTCATTTCAGAAGCAGACCCTTGGCCCCAGTATGCTTCGACCCTGCTGGGCCCCTACGGTTTGCTGACATCTCTTTGATGCGCGCGTAGAACAGTACGCGCCGCCGACGATTCAAGATTCAAGATTCAAAGCATTTTATTTCAAATAAACCATTTACAGGCACTTTTGAAATGTCAAGAAGTCAGTAAGTCAGAAAAAAGGTAAAAAAAAGAGCGTAGATCTCTATGGAGAAGAATGTGCAAGAAACTCCATGGACACTCTTTTCAATCATGTTTTGTAATTACAAATATCTCTGTTACATGTTTCTTGCCGCTATCATGTGAGAACAATGTAAATAAAGTAAAAATAAAAACTAAATATAGATATTAAAATAGCAACTAACAGCTAAAAGATGACCAGTCTCAACTGATAGCGCCCGTTCACGGACATGACGCGAATATTAGCACCAACTTGGGTTCGGTCCGGATGGTTACCGGACGAACGCAAGCCCGCGCCTAGAGTGGCCGGAAATCAGGATCAGGATCCCGGTAGCTTGGGTGTGAGAGAGGCGACTGCCTGCCACTCCTCCTCGCTTCGGACCATGGCCTGTACCAAGGCCCGGCGCGAGAGATCGTTGTCGCCGATCTCCCCCACGATGACACGGCGGTGCTCTGCCCAAGCGGGGCACACCTCTAATTTTCAGGATGTGCGTTTATTATGTTACATGTAGTATTTATAAGCCGAATTACTCAACTTTTGGCCTCGCTCAGATTTATTTTATTTAATTTATGTTTTTAGTTTTATAATCATTTTATCATTCTCCTTCTACTTGGATCACTTACTTATATTTTAATTTCACATTCATGCATTCAACTTAACAACACCTGCATTAAACTTGTAGATGTTTCACAAAAACTCTAAAAGAAGAGCAATACATCTAAAAAGTTCAGACAAGGGTTGTAAATCGCTGGCTCAAACGTTTTTCGGTTAAACAAATGTGGGTATAAATTAGCTGAAGACTGACAAGGGTTCGCTCTGACACGGGGACATACGTACCTTATAAGTACTTTAGAAATATTGTAGGTAAAAGTAGTACATATAAGCAAATAGATACACATATTGCACATAATCGGCCATTTTTTACCTATCATCAAAGATTTTATGGTCTCGACTTAGCCAATGAGCGACTGTCTATGCGATATGGTAACAACGTAAGTGACGTGTTGACTACAAGTTTTAGCGAGTTGTAGGTTTTTTTTCTAAATTAAATTCCTTGCCTAGCACAGTATTCGGCAACAACAAAGTTGTCCAGTGAGGCCGACCTAATTGCGAAGTCTGTTTAAACCACTACTCTTTTTTACTCTTTGAAGATATCCCAGCCCATTAAAAATCTTCCTTGGGATGGCCGGTCTCCTGGTCGTCTAAATACCCTTTGTATGTAAATACACAAAATTTGAACTCGTCGGATAACATAACCCGTGTACAGGCCTTGCTCACAATTTAAAATGTCATCGCAAGCCTACGCTGTAAACAGTCATCCACCATTCAAAACTGCGACCGCTACGACTGCGTAGCCACGGCGTAGGCATATGCTACGAAGTTGCTACGAGACTCAAACGCAGCCTTTTTACCATCAAAATACAAAACATGTATAAAGCAAGTCACTTAAAAATAATAAGTCCACCTGAATTTCCTCAGACACCTCCATAAATATTCTACTTATATCATATTTACTTAATGATTCCTGAAAAATATAACAGGACATAATTACGAGTATCTCTTCATTCAACATTTCCATGGCCCTACAAATTGTATCTGCACATTACGTTCTATTACTATACGTATATATAAGGCCAAACGTTTGATTTCCAAAGCTGTGTATAATCTAATTACTGCGAACAAGCGTCCCGACACATGACATGTCATGACAAGGCATAACATGGAGTTACCCGTGCCTAACTATTATGGAAACAGTATGGTAATGTTTTGTTTGTTTTAGATTATTTATTTTTCTATTTGGGGTTTAATAATACCGGATATAAGTAAGGGAAGACCATTGAAACGATAAATGGACTGTAAAAGATGATACATTTAAATCACTTTTAGCGATAAGACCACCGATTGTGACACCCTATTAATTTTAAGTTCCTAATGTAATTTGTATTTTTGGTGTACAATAATGAATATATCTATCTATCAATCATTTAAAAAGGCGATAGCTAATCGGGAGTTATGAAAGAAGATATGTTACACCATGGGATTCCTTTCCAGAAACTCCCCGTGACCCATACGGGCATCGGCCCTGCTGGGCCACTACGGTTTTATTGACATCTCTTTAAAGCGCTCGTGGAACACTACGCGTTAAACTCTCGTTAAAGTCCGGACTTTTACCAGACAGCTAGACGCCAAGCTATTGGTGACCGGTGACCCTGCGACTCCCAACGACGGGGGAGTCTCCTGTCATCACGGCTGGAGCATGAGAATGTCCATTCCCACATGCATACAAAAGGAGGCGACCGCCTGCCAATCATCCTCGCCCCGAACCATAGCCTGAACCTAAGCCGGGCGCGAGAGGGTACCCGGCTCTGGTTCAAGCTATGGTATGCTCAAGCAGGGTACACTTTTAACGTATGCTCCACTGTGTCCTCCGGGTGGTCCATACGACATGGCAATGACACACAGGCGTTTCTTCTGCCTGAATCTTGTACAGGAGCCTCTCTAACTTACGATATCCCGGTGAGCACCTGCGTCATGCAGAATGTGAGGACGCCGTGACGCCTCTCCAGCTACTCTTCAAAGAGAGGACTTACTGCCATGATTATAGCATACCCAGGGTCCTAGTGCATAATGTTATTATTTAGCTACGATTTTTTTTTTATGAAATGTGCTCAAACAGGCATCTAAATAAAACCCAGAGTTAACTGAACCTCTAAGCTAGGAATTTAAAAACATAATTAACATGTTTTAATTAAAGTGTAAGATCATTAAATACCAAAAACACGGAAAAGAAAATATATAATATTCAATCAAAACTCTTTCAATTGGAGATAGATTATTTGTATCTCAAACCACATCCATTAAAGTGTCCATACAAAATAATTTATTGCCTAGAAATAGCTCGGACTTGTCCCTTACAGTCGACCGCAGTGTCAATACATAACTAGTGAGTACAATCGGCGACATTGACGTTCTGCCACCGGACAAACGTTGCCCCAAACATTTATTACTGAACAGAGAATGCTATGGAGTCGTATTAGGTATATTTGTAATCAATCTTTTCAGTCTTCGATTCGATGATTTCAATTAGATATCTTAGTTTTTTATGTTTTTATAAATGTATATTTTTAATTTTGACCTGAATTCAGATTTTGTAAAACCAACGCAGTAATACTAGAATTCAGAACTAAACAAATATAGTGTTTTATAGTAAAAAAAAAAATAACCAGAATACCAAATCATTTTCTACTCCCGCGCCCTCATAAATTTGTCGTCATGGGTTCTCGAGACAGTAATGGTTAGGAATATCAATGAAAAAAAGAATTAAAAAAAAATCTAAACGGAGGAAAACGAAAAAAAAGTCATTCAACTCACAAACTTTTCAGCAGCAGCAGAGCTCTCAGGTGTAATATCCTAACATGCTAAGTACTAATTACTATCACTTTTAGTTTTATCACAAGTGCAAACACAAAACAATTTTTTTTTTCGTAAAATAAAATCATTATTACTAAAACAAAATCAACTATTATCGACATTAGGTATTTCTCTGTATTCCAGTGCATAGTCGACTCCACTCCCATACCTGTTCTTGTGACGTCTGCATACATCACAGCACACACGCCATTATTCTAATTGGTCACAAATTATGCCTGATCGGGTTAGCTTAGTTTAGCTGGGGACCGTACGTAATTCAGTTTAACTATTGTGCGATTTACTGCTCTTTATTGATTATTGTATTGTTGCTATGTCAGTTATTAATGAACTAAATTATTTACTTTTTTCGCTCTTTTTTTTTATATATCTTAATTTCAAATCTGAGGCAGGCCAAAAGGACGATTCATATATGTATAATAATCATGGACATAGAAAACTTGTAGTTCTATACAAAATGTAGGTTCTTGGAGCGAATTCTGAAACAGGCAACGTTTTTAGAAATATTTTTATATTTTTGTATTTTTTATCTAAGGCAGTCAGAAAAAGGACGATTGATATCATGTATAATAGTTATAGACATCGAAAGCTTGTATTTCAAGATAAAATGTATGTCCCATAGGCAAAATCAGAAACAAGCAATGTGGTTAGAAATATGATTTTGGATTCTAACGACCAATCATTTGTATATTCTTATTTTTATATTCTTTATTGCACACAACTTTTACAATTAATAAAAATAGGGCAGCTGATTACACAGGCGAGCAGGTGAAGTTATATTATTTATTTAATAGAGTACTCAGTGATTGACATTTCATGTATAAAGGCGATCTTTACTCAATTATGAAATTTTTCCCAGCAAATCTTTGAAGGTAGGATCCAGTATACAATTTAAACCTTAATTTTACTCATACATCAATATATTTAAATTAAATATAAAAAAAAACACAGTGTATTATATTATGCGACTAACAAAAAGATACAGAATACATTAACATAACACGAAAATCCCATAAACATACGACATTTGTTTTAACACCCTTTTGGGTAAGCGACGTCGGATTGTCAAGTTCCCCCTTTTGACGACGAAACCTACTGTATAATAAGCATTTGTCTAAAAATATGATTTGTGACTAACAAGAGTTTATATTAAGTTGTACTGAAATGCAAATATATGTGATTTGGTCATTTTTTCACAAAAAAAAAATCAATTTAAACATTATGTTGTGTTTTGTCTATAATTTTCTCAGAGTTTGCATTTAGGTGGTATTCTAAAGTACTGCGTCAACTGGACTGCATGAACTGAATTGAGCGAATTCGACTGCAGTGTGTACTGTGCGTGTGATAAGTAGATAATGAAAAGGAAAAGGTCACTGAAATGTTAATTTAAGTCTATATTTCTTTTGTAGTATAATAGCATAGCATTTGGGGCAAGAAAATGACGATTATGATGAATTTCTTCAGAAATAGTTTATTTATACAAACTTCGCCTAAAGACTAAAAACTTTAATGAGAGCTGGAGTCTGAACTAAGTTCGAGACCTGTATGACAGATCTCTAGGCTCACACCCTTTAAACATTATCGCATTTTGCGGCACATAAACATGAATCTTATGTTTGTAAGATTATGAGCAGGAGAGATTTATAAAATGTCATTAAAGGAGAAGTGATACTTTTATTGAAATGTGTGTAGTGTATAATGTATGTGTGTGTGTATGTGTTTATAATGAATGTGATTAAATTCGCTTTATGATTTGGATGATACTTTCTGTGTCTTCATAGTCCAAATCAAGGAGCAGTTCCTTACTGTTGTTTTACAATTATATTTAGTTTAAGAGTATTATATTTAGTAAGAGTACCTTTGCAATTTTGTTTGTCGTGTCCTAGTGCCGCCTTCTTTATTATAATCGTTTTTTAATGTGGTTTA
The DNA here is from genome assembly GCA_961205895.1 of Mythimna pallens. Taxonomy (NCBI): domain Eukaryota; kingdom Metazoa; phylum Arthropoda; class Insecta; order Lepidoptera; family Noctuidae; genus Mythimna; species Mythimna pallens. The sequence goes on from OY540834.1 coordinate 16,672,847, forward strand.
TATTGATATTTGTAATCGTTTTAATTTTTTTTATTTTCTTTTCGGTTTTTTTTCTTAGTTTTTATAATTTAATTCTGTATTATACATTCATTTTACTGTTTGTGTATTTGTTTTGTGTGTGTTGCATTGAATTTATACACACAAATTATAAAATGAATAATAATAACTAAAAGAGCTTTTATCAATATTTATAAACAAATATACCGTCCTCTTACTCAGATCACTTCATAATGAATAATAATGTAAAACTACGTAACATGGCAATATAATTAAAAAGCCCACGAAATTAATGTGTGGTATTAATTTATATAAACTGAAGCATGCTTCTGTGTGATTACAACAGTATTAACTTAACCCTTCCCTTGTTAATGTGATGTCAACGTTATTTATTGATGTTTAGTTTCAGTGGTACGGTTGGCAGAAGAAGCTTGAAGAGAAAAATGTTGTGGCGAGAAAAGAACTGTACTTTATTCTTTGGCTGAGGAAGGTGCTTTAAAGCTATATATGACACTGATATAGTATAACAATTATGAAGGTAGGTAGGAATTCAATTTACTGTCAAAATTATTTATCGTGGCGTTTTTCCTTTATTGTGGTCAAAATTTACCATTTTTATACAGATTATTTTATTTTAATTATCAAATAACTTTTCCGTTTGGGGTTGAGCGAGAGGTCGTGTCAGATTTGTGTGCCATATTTTATAAATAAGATAGCCCTGTCATAAAATGTTTTTTTCCCTGCCCTGCCGTTTCCCAGCTATAGATAAATTGGGTCAATTTCCAATCTATTCAGAATTAGCTGAGTATTAGCAGCATATGAGGCGAAACTGCTTATTTGTCCTCCACATCCTAGTAACTGATAGGTAACATGATGCTTCTTAGCAAACCTGGTGTCAGATTTCCAGACTTCTGATTATCACCAGTAATGACTGTTAAAAATCTTCAAAGAGAGCTGGAATCACCGGCTTAATGTATTTTCCGAGGTACTGAGAAATCTCGGTATGTTAAGGTGGTCACCCATCCACAGAAAGACCTTGGAACGTTGCTTAACTTTAAAGATCGGTCCGTGCATCTGTTATTAGTTATTACTTTGCCATGACTGAAAAATCTAAAAAAATGAGCCCCAAAGAATTTAATAAAATTAGGTAGGAACAACAAGCGCGATCCATTTTACGATCTAAACTGAACTGTTATCCCTCTCTCACGTTCCCATGACCGATATTATATCACGTGGTGTGATAAGTCCTCTGATGCTATGTTATTAATATACCTTGGATTAAAATTTTAAAAGTTTTTTGCTGTCTGTACACTTAGTAGTCATTAATATTAGTGAAAGGGTGTGTGGGCTTCTTATCTCATCTAGTTTGGATATATCTATTGTCTATGAGTTTCAGTCACGATCCTTTTCTATTATAGGTCATATAGTAGACTAAAATCTGCAATTTTCATTTATTATGAGAACAAAGTAATTGATTTTTAAAATTTTCTATTTTTCTTCGTCATTTTCATTTTATTTGCTTGGAATAACTATTTTTACATAATTTGTAAGCAATGGAGAATATCCATTAAAAATATTTGTTTTCTAACCAGTTTCTCAATTAGTATACAAAAAAGAATACTAATTGTGAAAACAATATAAAAATTGGTAGAAAACAAGATATAAATCTTGTTTGCTTGTTTTTTTTTTTTTGTTTAAATGGTTATCCATTTAAACAAAAATATATTCTCTCTCACCAAGACACCGATTTCAATGGCAGCCTAACGGGTGTCATGGCCTTTAACGTCAAAGATCATGTCGGACTTGATTTTCTTATCAGCTTTGAACCTTTATAATTTTTTTTTTTTTGTTGATATAAACCAGTGCTTAACTGCGATCCCACCTGATGGTATTCAGTGATGCAATCTTTGATGGTGATGCGTACTAGTTTATTAAGAGCCTTTTCACTCTAGCCTTGAAAACACCTAAATTATAGTTGGACGGAAAGACCGCAGCACAAAATTCCATTATTGATGAAGATTTTTTTTTTTCATATTTATCTACCAGAGTTAAAAAGTATTTAATTTAGCAAATAAAAAAATTGCTTGAAAGTCTGACGACATTACTATAGGGAATCCTATTGCAATGTCGTCAGACTTCAAGACCAAAACTCAACTCAACCAAATCCCTTGTAAACAAAACCGAACTGACTAAAAAAACAACAGAAAAACATTCTAAAACCGCGGCCCGGCCATGTTTTATTCAAATTTACTTACATTTATACTAACGGGAGCGACCTTTGGTACGGAATTGTATTCCCTTGCCAGACCATACATCTTCTTCACGCGGAACGTAGGTAGTACGTACTTATTTATTTCCGCGGCGTACAGCAAGGGAGCATGGGGTTTTTGTTAGTTGAGAATTGCTGAAATGGAGCTGGGATAATGGTAGGGTAAAAATAAACTAAAAAAAAAGTTATTTTTTGTGAAGTTTGTTATATTTTAAAATCATGTCTCGTTTTTGTATTTACATATAAATTATATTTTTACACACATAGATAAAAAAAAAAAATACTACCGGAGATCAGGGCTCCAAAGAAATCCTAATACTATAAGCTGTGGCCAGAAGTACGTCATTCTGAATCCAGTTCTTGATCTAGCCACCTAACGTGAGCCTCATAAGATGTTGGTCGAGGTTCGTGGCTATCAGTACAACGATCACTGAGTCCGAATTCACCATACCATTTTTGATGCCGGGAATAAGTTCCCTCTGAATATTTTTTTTTTGTATCTGTAAATAAATATTATATTAATGCAGAAAAAATATTAAAGCACTCAGGCATATTATTTAATTCTGAATATGCCACTTAAACTTCCAAGACTCAGAGTGATATTTGCTATAGTGATAGATCATATCTATCGACATCCGAAAATGCGTGTCAGACCACCTTCTTACAACACACTTCTTACTTCACCTAATTTTTCCGCTCATATTTTCCAAATTCATCAACCATAACACGAACGATAAATAATACTGGTTGTCTTATAAATTATTATCGTGTTAGCTCTCTGCTCATTTGCTGACGAAGTTCAAACCCCCAGGGGATCCAGCCAATCACGGCGCGCGAAACTTGTTATGGGAAAAGTATGATCCAGAAAGTTCCGTAATGTAATGAAGTGTGGCGTAGATTATTTTATATCTGGGGATATGAGTGGTAGGTGAGAATTTGTAGTAGATACGTCGGTATAAAACATGGCAGATATATTTAAAATAGGCCTTGGTATTTGGCTCGCAAACAACACGCTCAAAAACTCATACATACCGAAGAAAACCGACTGCCCAGACCCAATGAAGTGCTACTAAAATAGCTTTAATTGTTACTGACATAAGTTTTTGTAAAAGTAATAATTATATTTATACTCCATTTGTTTAGGTAGTTAACTAAATGTAAACAATCTTGATATGTTATTTATTTAAAAAAACATAAAAGACTTACAAAGATTATTTAAATTTAGTTAATTACCAAACATCGTCTATGCAAATAACAAATTCTAAACATTTTTAGACCACTTTTAGATAAAAAAAACTTGTGTATTATGTCAAGATTGATTACATTTAGTTAAAATTACCTAAACAGACGGAGTATAGGGCTTGTCTCTCGTTACAGCAGAAATCAATGGTACGTATATTATCATTGTTATATTTCATTAAAGTAACCATTATTAGGCCTCGCACAATGTGGATTGATGACCTGGTGAGAATTGCAGGAATTTGATGAATGCGAGACGCATAGAACCAGTCGGTGTGGTGTCACTTGGGAAGGCTTGTGTTCAGTAGTGGACGTATTTTGGCTGAAATGATGATAACACATTTTCAAATGCGTAACTTACTCCTTTCGATAAATCTCTCGATATCAAACTAATTAAAACTGTAGCAGTTGAATTTGATATTATAAACACAATGTCGTCCAGTTTGCTTAAAATGATAATGATCTCCAATAATAATCAAAAATATAACACGACCGACTCTTTCCAACAAATAGCAGTACATTAGAACAAAAGGACCAGAAATACTAAAACAAAGCAGGCAACAAATGAACCGAGGTACGGTGATGCATCATCGAGTTATTACAGATGAGCCTCCGACGCGCTGATGGTGACAATTTTTCAACGCGAAGTGGGAACAGAACAATCCCTGATTAATCCTACGGTGAGATTATTGAAGCCATTGTGTGCGATGGGGATTGAGAGGTCTTGATACTTGCCAGAAGTTGATGAAAACTTTTTAGTAGCAACTAAGGAAAATTAAAAATAAATACACAGAGTTTGTATTCTTTATCAGATGATTAAAAAATTAAAATTATACTTATTTTGTGATTGTGACTAGCTCAAACTCTGTCAGAGTGAGAATATTGTACTTTTGACTCGAAACAAATATCAAAATTTAGACAATAATCATTGCATCGAAAGAATATAGGGACCTGCTATACAGACTGACTAATTGTCTCGAGTTGCAAGTGATAGTGAGGTCATCCCTTAATTTTTATTTCCAAATACAAGGCCAAACCAATCCAATATCTAACTAATTGCAATATGAAAATTTTTATCTTTCAATTTAATTTCTAACACCTAGATGATAATTTTTTTACCAACCATTGTGTCAATAATGTCTGAATTAATAAATTATTATCGTTTATTCATTTGTATATGTACATATAAATTATATTTTTAAATATTTCAATAAAAAATAAATAAAAAACATTTAAAAATATAAAAAATAGTGTCCCACCGGTATCGGGAACAGGGTCCAAGCTACCGGCGGTCAGGGCTCCAGAAAAAGGAACCTCCTAACAATACGAGCTGTATCCAGGAGTACCACTTTCTGAATCAGGCCCTTGATCCAGCCGCCTAACGCGAGCCTCCTAAGGTCGAGGCTCAAAAAATTATTATTATTATTAAAGCAAATCAATTCATTTATTGCTAACAGGTGACTTTACTGAAAAGGAAAGCTCGAGTGTTAAAGCACATTTTATTGAATTCTTAATTATTAATTAGTCACATACATTGCACGCCAAAGGAGCTATGGGCTAAAAGGACGGCGCATGGGTCCTAAACAATAGCAAATTATGGCACGGCAAGCCCAAAAGAAATGACGGGATGAGCAAGTCTAATTTTAATAGATTGATCCACAGCTGCTCTAGTTTACTTTTCGCGGTCTAATCCGTGAAAAGTAAATAGAAGGTCGGGAGGCTTTTGCACTACAGTAGACTACACTGGCTTTCAATAAAAACAAATAAAAAAACTGCATTGGATCAAGACTAACCAATCCAAATATATTATAATATCGCGCCAATACTTACCATAGAACTGGTGCATTAATATTTTGGTTGAGTTTTTCGCCGCCGTCAATTCCCTGAGCTACTAGAGGGGGGGAAGTTATTACCAGGAGATATCGCTCCGTCTCAATAAATTATAGGAGATGAGAGGGAACATTAACTAATTACCGACACCGATACCTGAGTGCTTGAGAAAGTATACATATTTTTAGAGGTATTATAGATGAGGGTTTAATAGGTGGCTAGTTAAGTTTTCAATTAAGTAGGTATGTTAAAATTTGCGTTCAGCGGTTTACATTAGTTATTGGTTGAATTGGTACTTTTTGTTTACCTTTAATTGTGTTCCTGGGATTGATTTATTTATTTAATCTTCATACCTAAACCACAAACATGCGGAAGTGGACGTAATGCCTTAAGCATATCTACTAGTTAACTTCGGGTGGTGGAGTTAACATATGGCGGATGAACAAAAGAATATATTATTAAGAAAATAAGGGTACAAAAGTATATTTGTATATCGTTAAAATAAACAAACATTTATTTAACATAATATCTAGTTACACATAAAAATATTTCAGCTAAAGAAAATCTGCCGCAACTTTCGCTTAAATGTGTATTGACCGCTGGCCGTCCTAATATCAAGTAGAAATACATTCCACAGAAGAATAGACTGTATATAAAAATGAGAAAATATGAATATGAGAAGTGTAAAGCAGTAGGAGAATCATAATCAATAGGTCATAACCTGGTAAAAATATGTAGGTATATTAACTTGTTCGAAACCCTTACCCAAGGTATCGATGAAGGCCGAACACTAAACAAAATCGTCCCCGTAACCCGTAATGATACGGGTTGTAATGAAAACCTAACAGGGACAAAATCAATTACACAGACTTGTTGGTTCTGAAAACCTTTCAAATTTTTTGGGCTCAACTCAAACTTTTTGTTACAAAAAACACCCCTAAAACTCCCATACAATACTAATGTACATTGAAACCCTACAATACTCAATTACAACAAGCAATCACATCCGACGTCCAACTTAAACACAAAGAACGAACTCGCTCTCATTGTTACGAAATGCAAATCTAGACGCTACACCCTTTTGCCCGACGTATATTTAATTCAACGGCACAAATGCAGGTAACAGTCGCGAAACACCGGTAACTGTTGTAAGTGTAAACGAAGAGAGAAACGCGAAAAATTTCCGGTAAAGGAAACAAGAAAAAAAGGCAACAAAGTGAAACTCAGCCTTCCTTATTTCCCCTGACGATGCCCGCCGACGTTCCCAGTTTTTCCAGGAAATGTGAAATGGAAAATATTGCGATAAGGCGCATTATAGATTAAACACGTTCCTTAATGTGCTTGTAGTGATCAAGTGTCGCAGATACGTGTGTGAGCGCCTTTAAGAAGTTGTAATGATCTTCTGTGTGTAAATAATGGAAGAGATAAGGCTATTCATATGCAAACTGCTCTTTTTTGTATTTCGGTGTTTAATATAATGTAAAGGAGAGCAATTTATGGATTGTTTTGATCAGATGTTTGCTGTTGTTGTTTGTCTTACACTGAATAAACATTAGCATAGTAAATACACATCTATACTATAACAAGCTGACCTGGCGTAAGTTGTCGTAGGGGCCCAGCAGGGTCAAAGTCTACTGGGGCTACGGGTAGTGTGAAAGTGAAACCCGGGGCCCTGGGACGATGGCAAAGAATGAACAGGAGTGGGTTTTTAGTCAGTAAAAGTCTGACACTATCTCTCTCTCTCCGCCCAAGGTCGAGATTTGTCATTAGATGATTTTCCCACATAAAAAAACCTGGCATACGTAGTTATACCTTAAATTAGGCGGATGAAAAATACTTTACGACCTTTTCTCAGACCTACTTAATATACACAAAAAGATTTATAATAATCGGTCAGGCCGTTTCAGAGTAGTATAATGTCAAACACTGTGATACGAGATTTTAATATACTTATTAAAAGATTTACTATATCATTTGTATTTTGGGCTTGCATGTTAGTCTAGTGGTTAGTGGCCCTGACTGCTATACCGCAGGTCGGGGGTTCGATTCCCACCCAGGACAAATGATTGTGTGATGAGTACAATCATTTGTTCTATGTCTGGGTGTAATTTATCTATAATATGTATGTATTTTGAAATATATAAGTATGTTTATAAGTTGTCTAGTACTCATTACACAAGCTCTGCTTAGCTTGGGACTAGACGGCGTTGTAGTTTGAGTATATTGTTTACGAATTTTGTCGTTTTGTCTGTTTAAACGCGCTAATCTCTGACACTATCAGTCGGATTGTTTTTTTTTATGTAGGATGGCACGATACAGGACAAATAATATAGTCTATACATTACGCTGCGGAAATATAACCAAAGACGAGGGTGAAACCGCGGTAGACAGCCAGCACTTGCATATAGACTGACGCAAAAGTAATTTTCGAGACATGTTACATCAATAAAACTTTTTTAAGGCAGAACAAGGCATCTAAGAGAATTATATCTATCTTTCTACCTATTTAATATTAAAAAAATAGATCTGCAACATGTTCTTTAAAAATCATTATAGCAGGCGCGTTGAGTTATTTTTTGGATACCGAAAGCAGTTACAGAGCAGTAAGTTGGCTATTCAACGAGAAATAAAACGTTTTCTGTTTAAATTTTGCTATCATCTTAGCCTCCATTTTTTTGAGGTGGGAAATTATACTATGACTTCTCCTCGCTCTAAGACCACACCTGTGTCCTTCAATTGTTCTTTAGGAACTGCGGGTTTCCTTTCAGAAATTCTCCACAGCCCTAACGGGCATTGGCCCTGGGCCCATAGGGTTTTACTAAAACCTCTTTGAGGTGCGCATGGGATGCTACGCGCCGTCAATGTCTTGGTCCGGACGGTTACCGGACGGCCAGACAGCGAGCTACTCATTGCTCGTCAACCGCAAGCCTACGGTGGCTGGAAGTCAGGGTCGGGGTCATGGCGGCTGGGCATGAGGATGTCCGACCTTAAACCCACTTGGATAACAAAAAAAAGTGCAGCTAACTTCCAAAAGAATACAAAAGATACCCTTAATTACCCTTACCACAAGCACTCCAGCTAATCCGTACCAATTTTTCTCATGTAATACCCACACGAGTGGTGCGTGCCCGTAATCGGTATTAGATCAAAATTTAAAGCCCCGCGCACATGTTACGGGCTCGGATTACGCTAGTTGTAGTGCACCCTTATGTTGTGCGCGGTGTCATGGAACGACTAGTAAGGGTCATATTTTTGATGGCTCATCTTTTCATTACAACTGCAAAGTGTTGAATGGATTTAATGTAACAACTTCAATATTTTTTTGGAAAGTCTCGCAACCCAAACTAACGGAACACAGGTAGATTTTAGTCAGTAAAAGTCTAACACTCCGTCTGGTTCCACAGAGCAAGAGCAGTTATCTGATAATTTTCTAGTTTATAAAAGAAAGTACAGTTTCTAAGACGGCATAGTAATATTAAAAAAAAAAAAACTACTTTTTGTGCTGTGATTGGTTGAAAGAATTTTCTGCACCTAATCGGATCGGACTAGCCGATCATTAATTTTTTACATGAAGTCGGGAGTTCATAGTTTCTTTTTATGTCAATTCAACGTCTTGAACGAATCAATCAATCAATCAATTGGACTCTGAACTAAACATAAATTACGCACCTTCAAAGAAAACTTTCCAATAAGACCAATAAAAAAAAATTTGGTCCTTTGAAAATGAAACCTGAACCCCGCTAACATAACGCACACCACCCAAATGAACAGTCGACGACCAAGTGTAACACAAGTAGGAGCGCATATGGTATCGCTAATTCCACACACTGCCCTTAGGGGTTGAAATAAAATAAAAACCAAATTAGGGGAAGATGATGCAACGGCACACCCCTACGATTTTTGATAAATTCCATTATACGATAATGCCTCGATGCATTACCTACTTAGACCGTTGATGTATGTGGCTGGTTACTTATTCATGATGTACACATGATTATACACATACATACAGAGCAGTTACTTAAAAAAATTATGTCAAGATAATGTTACATACAGACAGACGGTGTCAGCAGCACGATGAACATATTTTGTCGAAAGGTAGACTAAAATATTAACGATACTGCCAATTTATTTATTTTTATTTATTACATTATAACACCTATACAGAGTAGTAAATGGCGATGTTATAACTATCACTTTAACTCTTAATTCTAACTAAACATAAGAGATAACAGATAAGCTTACAAAATAGATAAATATACTTTTAACATAGACTACAATAGGAGCTTCAACTTAACGGTGTAACAACAAGCGGACTTACTGGTAATAGCGCTGCAATAAATATCTATTAAAATACGTAAACAATATACTCAAAGTCAAAGTCAAAATTTTTTATTTCACATAGGCCTACATGCCCATGTAGGCCTATGTGAACTTATAAAACGTCAGAAGCTAGTGCACGGTTCCAAATTGGTCGTTTCCTATGCAGAAGAACCGGCAAGAAACTCCATGGTTACTCTTTTAAAAAAAGTGATTGTTTACAATATTTTCATATTACAGTATTAAAAGACATTATGTAAGAACAGTGTAGACCAGTCGATATTGTAACCAAAAGGACAAAAAAATAATTAAAAAAAGTGAGTCGTAATAGGAAGTAACCTAAGAATTCGCGATGTCCACAGTGCACAGTGCAGTCTCACATTCACATTAAAAAAAGAAGATATATAAAAAAAAATCTACTACTATCATACATAATTATAACAGAAACCAGAGAAATTGTACATATATGTAATGATATTTATCTCAAAAAATGAGCTTAACTTGCCTAACCACAATTTTTGCTGACGCACAATGTAATGGTGACCCCGCCTATAGTTTTTACTAAAACATTCATACTAATTTATTTAATCTATTCAAGCACTTAGTTCAGTCAAAATGTCCCTCAAAACACCAAATCTAATATCCCAGTTAAAAATGGTGTCAAGTTGTCACTAAGTATTTTTGCTGTTAATTGACTTATTGGTATTCAAAGTAGCATTATTGCAGTCTTTGGAATATGAAAAAATACTTTGAATCATTCTTATACTGCTATATTTTAAATGACAAAATTATTTACTTAGATTTGTCAGCTACCCTAGCAACTACATTTGTTGGTTTAAAAAACACTCATCCAGGATTATTTAATAACCCAATTACATTTTAATATTATTCACAACATATTTACAAGCTCTCCATTTTCATGTTGCACTTTATGTTTGTAGATAATTGTGGTTGTTATTGGATTTCAAATCAACACTAGTTCATTATTTGGTTGGAGTAGAAAATTATCTGGAGTTTGATGTCTCTCATCTCACGGAACACTATCTACTTTTGTTTATAAATTGTTTTTGTACTTGCACTTGCCAAATCAATAGCAAAGGAGGCGGCCGATCGCGTGAGGCAACGGTCCTCACGCCCCAATCGCCGCCGGGATTCCGATCCCGATTTCCGGCCATCGTAGGCGCAGGCTTGTGAACGGCGAGCAATGGGTGGCTCGCCGTCCGACCGTCCGGTAACCGTCCGGACCGAGCCCAAGTCGTCGACGGCGCGTGCTGTTCCACGCGCATCTCAAGGAGATGTCAGCAATTGTAGGGACCTAACAGGGTCGAAGCCTACTGGGGCCAAGGGTCTGATTCTGAAAGGAAGACCCGGCCCTGGTACGAAAGGCAACGAAAGGAGTGGGTTTTTAGCCAGTAAAAGTCTGATACTATCCTCCGCTCCGCCCAAGGGCGGGGGATGTCATAAGATGATTTTCCGACCGAAAAAAAAAAATGTATTATTTACTTCAAAAATGTATCAAATAATTCCAGCAAGTCTAACATTAAAAAAACAACACCGCATCAAAAAGTTATCGATTGCTCGGGCCCACATGTTACCCAATTTGCACAGAACTAGAATCTCCCGCTGTGTTGAATAAATTATATCGCAAACGCCCCTGCTATCAAAATCATTATCCTTTACAAAAGCTACTTGATTACGCAAGTTATTATAAGCGCCTCCTAAACTATTTTTGTTTATGATGGTTACATTGTGATATTTTATGATAATTGGTCGCACAAGTGTTGCTTTGTGTTTCGTGTTAGTAAATCATGTGAGTTTTATGTTTCGGCTATTTTCAGATGTGTGACTTGATTTTGTTTTTAGTTTTGTAATCTTTAGTAAAAAAAAAAAAACAATGTCGCTTTCTGCGTCCGTTTTTTTTATTTATCCACTAACTCTTCGTAAATCACGCAACGGATTTTCATGCAGGTTTCACTTTTTTATATTTTTTTTTAGAGCAATTAACGGGTATGGTTTGTATATATTGTGTATGTTTTACTGGACACGCTAAGTACTACCATAACATAACTTTTAACTGTTAGAGAAACAAGAAAAATGTAATGTACATCTGTAAAAATCCTGGCGGAAAAACTTCCGGCGGGATCTCATGGTGGAATGGCGACGGCGACTGTCGCAACCCAGTGCTGGGCACGCCTTAATTATGGCGATAAGTCCCCTCTTTGAGGAGTGGCTGGAAAGACCTCACGGCGTGCTTACTTACCGCATGACGCAAGTCCTCACCGGGCATGGTAAGTTCGGGAGGTTCCTGTACCGGATCCGTGTAGAAGAGACGCCCGGGTGCCACCATTGTGTGGACCGCCCGGAGGACACGGTGGAGCATACGGTAGAGGTGTGCCCCGCTTGGGCAGAGCACTGCCGTGTCCTCGTGAGGGCGATCGGCGGCAGCGATCTCTCGCCATGGTCCGGAGCGAGGAGGAGTGGCAGGCGGTCGTCTCCTTCTGCGGAGCAGTAATGCTAGCAAAGGAGGCGGCCGATCGCGTGAGGCAACGGCAACGGTCCTCACGCCCCAACCGCCGCCGGGATTCCGATCCCGATTTCCGGCCACCGTAGGCGCGGGCTTGCGGACGGCGAACAATGGGTGGCTCGCCGTCCGATCGTCCGGTAACCGTCCGCACCGAGCCCAAGTCGTCTACGGCGCGTAGTGTTCCACGCGCGCCTCAAGGAGATGTCAGCAACCGTAGGGGCCCAACAGGGTCGAAGCCTACTGGGGCCATGGGTGATGCGAAAGAGATCCCCGGGGCCCTGGAAAACAAATGGCAAAGAAGGAACAGGAGTGGGTTTTTAGTCATCCTCCGCCCAAGAGCGGGGGATGTCATGAGATGATTTTCCCACCCGAAAAAAAAAAAAACTGTAAAAATCCGAAGTTAATTTTGAAGAAGCTACAAGGTAAAACTGAAGTAATACGTAGTAGTATTACGTTTTGGAAAAGAAGTTTGAAACACTAAACGTCAATGTCTTAATACTCACCATGTTAATAAAAAATATTTTATAGGTAAAGAAAGGTATAGAAGGAAGCGCTCGGTTGAATTTAAAAAACTTAGATCCGTCACACGTTCTAATCGAGACGACTCTTTCAGCGTTTTAATTGGTTCCGTGGCTTCAAGCCTTTTAATTGGCTGATCGTTGATCCACAAAAGGTTAGATGGAAATATTAATCACTTTTGTAATTTTCTACAATGAAGCCATCGTCATATAGCACACCAACACGAGCGACAAAAACTTTACAAGCAGAACAAAATGTATGATGATGTCACAAATTGCAGCGATTTTTTTAGGTGAGAAAATATTATATAAATCGTCCTGTTTTGGGTGGAGCGAAGGGGAATATCAAATTTTTACTTACACTTTTGTTTCTTCAGGACCTTTGAATTCCAATTTCCAAATTTCGAAATATATATGAAGATATTACCAACGCCTATTTATAGATATTCTTGTATCTATAAACAATTTGTACATCTATCTGTACTTCAGCAGATACAACCAGCAATCAGTCGCGGTGTTCCCATATAATGAATCCCTGAGGAATGATCCGTCCGTGCAACAATCGTGACTTAACTCTTGATCAATTCCCAATACGTTCTGTAACGGACGGACAGTGTGATTTATTGTGTTAGACCTGTTATGTACGGAAGATTAAGGTATGGGCTTGTTTTTGTATCCGTAACATGTTCCTAGATAGGAGGTATTGATAAAGAATTGTTAGATTTTTTTCTGACGAATTTGTCTCCGTCAAATTTTTCTTCGACAAATTTTTCTGTGACGAATTTTCTGATGATGGAGTTTTCACAACAGAATACTCTTTTTATCTGATTTTTCAATATATTAGGCACCTTATTAAATGAGTATCTAAGGTAGTATTACCTGAATATTTCTATTTGTCAATAAAACTGAAATAGAAAATTATTTTTCAATTAACCTTTTTTACCACTGCTGAGAAAAAGTTTCCTCATATTTGTCTGATGTTCCTTTTATTGTACTCTCTTCAGCCAGTCCCTCAAACGCTAGTACCAACATTTGGAAAATCATGTCTATCTTTCGTTCTCTCATTGTCAAATGCATAATCTAAGCACCGTCTAACAAATTAAAAAAAAAAAACATTTTGAAAAGCTTTTACCGGTAAAATTTCCTTGTAATTAATAAAAAAAGTCTGGTCCATTAACGGGTATATCGATCTACATCTTGTAACAAGTTGATCCTAACAACCCTCTAGTGGATTAGCCGATATCGCAAAAAACAGGGGCAGGATACTAAATGAGCCGTCTACTGTTACTTCTGAATATTTATGAGACAAATAATAGTGGGATATTCTTGTTTTTGTTGGAGGATTTTATATGTGTAGGATATTATAGAATTTGTTGTCTCTTTATATTTTATTTCATTTATTTTAATTCAGAAAAACATATATTATGCCACAATGATGAAACATAGTGATTCCGTTGTTTGAGGGTTTTAGTATTGGTTCTAGAACAATTTATGCAAAATATGGGAAGTCAAAGCGGGGACTCAGTTAACAGCCATTACAATCCGTATTTGTTTTTGCAACTTAAAATATGCAATAAAAATATATACAAGACCTTAAAAAATATTAGTTGTACAAGAAAATAACAATGTATCTATGAAATATAAATATTAACTATGTGTACCAAGCCTAACTTTTTACACATCATATAAACAAAAAAAAAAATACAGGCAGAACTTGAATTTATAATAATAAAATAATATGCATACTGCATAAGAACTTCATGTGGAATTTCGAGGGCTTAACAATACAATCTGGTAGGTTGAAAACATGATATTTTAAAAGAAAACGGTTGAGGAAAAACCTTAACACATTATCTCTTAGTAGTTGTATCCTCTAAATCCTTTAAACTAATTTAGTACCAAACCTAAACTGCATTAAGTGGTGACATGTTCCAAAACCACAATAAGGACACACACACATACAATAAACTTTTAATATATGCAGAGTTACTCCAGAACTTACGTAAAATTAGCATATGGCCACAGTGTCGAGTTCTCAGTACAATAAAGCAATTATAACTGTCATATTTCACGAGCGCGTTGTATTTACATATATATTGGAGGCTCGATCTGTGTTCATCTGATGCTGTGGACAGAGTTCGTTATTTTGAGCTGCGCCGAAAACTTTTGCTTGCCGTGCGTTTGAGCTTTGTGGTTAGGAGCTGAGCTGTAGTTTTGTTGGTAATTTATATGGTTTTAGTTTTAGAAAATATTTGAAATTTAGTAACTCTATATGGATCAAATACAACATTGATTAGTACTCTTGGCCAAATTGCGACCGTAGTGACCAACCTTTGCAGAGACTAACAACCGTGGAACCGTTGAGTGCGGTATTAAAGTGAACCAGTGTATAAAACAATTGCAGCTTCTTTTCTCTCATTCTCATAACCCCATGGTCTAGCAATTAGACACCCGATAAAACAAAATGACTAATTATAATAATAATAAAAAATTAGACACTTTCTATACATACCTTAAACTTGGTCTAGCAGTAACGCCACCTCGAATTTTTCAACGATAAAAAAATCATTTTACTTTGATTTAAAAAAATACCTAAAGTAAAGACTTATATTGATCTTACCAAATATAGCATAGTGGGCACTGTGTTAAGCAAAACTTTCATTTCTATTGGAAAAGCGATTTCCTCTTAAAAAAAACCTCCCACAAGCCACATCCATATACACACATCTATAATATTTATCCCTCAATACACGAACTACTCGAAAGGATAAAAAATAAAGTCAGCGACATATGCGTATTTGCAATTCGGTCCACGACTGAGGCTGCACTCTTCCTGATTCCATTTGGGAATTACTCTGTCGCCACAAACTCACAAATCAGGACTTTCATTATAATGTTACGTAGTATGTGTCTCTGTATGTAAGTTTTTGTAGCTGTATTTGTTTTTGAGTAGGTAGTCTTATTCAACAACAAATTTAATCTGTAGGTATATATTTATAATAAAATCTGTAGTAGTTTTTAGTTGTGCGCAAATCACGTGAAATGTACGAATTCGATGTAGATAACTTTTGTACATTAAAATTGTGTGTAACTTGATATATTACTTAATTCAACAATAGTATGTAGCAATATTGTTAAATAAATATAACAATCAGTAAGAACACAATGTTCCTTGAGGCAATTACAGGTTTAATATCGTTAAGTTGATATCCATTCAAAAGAATACCTAAATCAATCAGTGATGAGTTTTTTTCGTCTTAAATTAAATTATTCTCAAAGAGCAACCTTAATTTATATTTTTTATCATCGGATCACTAGACGTAAGACGTTCCTGATAGCTACAACCTAGGGGTCTTTAAGTCAAGAGTTAATAGGTTGCTTCCAGGCAAGCGTGCTCCGTCGTCGACCGCATCATCAGTGGTAGGTGAAATAGTGGTCAAATGCGAGTCTTAAATAATAATTAAAAAAATTACAGTCAACCAGACAGTTAAATATTGAAAAGTTGAGACAAATGGAATATTAAACCTAACATATATTTTAAAGTCCAAGTACTCCAAAAGCCAAAAAATAACAAAACAAACATTCTTCTTTGAAGCAGGTGCTTTCAATTCAACTTCCAAATCGGCAATAAAACTTGAAATCTCATGATAAAATAAAAATTCAAGACATGTTGCGTCCAAATAAATAACATTGACAGTGTCCAAAATGGCTTTTTCACTGGCCAAGGGGGCCACGTTTTTATCCCATTATTGTTTCTGAGAAATTGTTACAGTTTTGACGAGTGACCTGGCCGTTTTTCTTCGGTCGCTAGTCGGCCGGAATGAAAAATTTTCAAGTTGGTCCCCCTTATGTCCCAAGGGGGCCGTAAAACTCTGTCGGACGCAGGATAGTCCGGCTGACCGCCAGCGGACAATTTGTCATATTCATATGTTAACGTGTCCGTCTTTTCTTGCAAAAAGTGGATAACTTAATTCCGGGAGGCGGCGGTACGGTTATTCGATTTGCGGACATTCAAATTTCATGTCTTGTTATGGTAATACAGGTGTTGTCTCGCCCGGGGTGATTTTTATTGTATTTTACAGTGAATTTTTGCGGCTGTCTTGAATCTGTCTGATGTTTGTGTTTATTTTACTTGGTATTTTGTTTGTTATGTTAACAAAAGTCGATACTTTTTTACCTGGTATATTAATTAAAAAACGGATTTAAAAAAATGGTATTAAGAAGGGTTTAGTGAAATTCTTTACATAGAAAGAAAAAGAAAAAACAAGTTCGAAGTTATAAATTGTAATCGATTAATGTCTATATGTATCCTTTGTATTAAGTTTACCTAGGTAAAAGTAAAACTTGGCAGTTAAAAATCTACTATAACGATAATTAAAAAAAAAAAATATAAATATTAATTATAAGAGATTCGTAGTTCATTTATTTAAAGATTTTATTTCCGTAATTAATAATCAGTAATCACATTTGTTACGGTGTCTAAATACTTCCTCAAAAATATACTTACCGTACACTCGGTGACCACACGGCACGCTCACTCACGCCAATATCAATAACGTGATGCAATTGATGACTTGTCCGATTTCTTTGGAGCAATCGTTTATCAACAGCTTTACGACGTACGTGTCCCGAGTTGACGTTACCAGTGTAATGTTTGGACACCCTAATCATGTAGGTAAGTGTGTATTAGAAAATGTTGTATTGAATTATTGAATAACTGAAACAATAAGCTACTTTTTTGTTATTAAAAAAGAACTGGTCCTTGGGTACTTCAATTTTTATTTGGTTGAAAGAAAAACGTTTTCTCAGAGGTTTCTTTTTCGACAAAAATATTTTACTTTAAAGAAAAAAATAATATAAATAATACACTTTTCAAACAGTTTGATTTAAATGATTTAAACATTTTTTAAATAATTTTCTTTTTTTCTTAGCAAACCGATGATCTGGTAAGGGTCGAGGCAATCCGATGGATGCGAGAAGCACATAACCAGTCATTGTGGCGACATTTGAGGGAGGCCTATGTCGAACGAGAGATGTCTTTCAGCTGAAATGATGATGATGAAAACAATTTAATTTTTCGGATTTCAAGATATATGACTCCTAAATATTCATTACCTTCCACGAAAAAAATAATCAAAAACAACTACACAAAAACGCAGCAGGATCCACTCTAAAACCCATTACACATGAATCACTTAATTAACCTCATTACCATACTTATCATTGCCACTCATTACTTTGCAGCGTCATTTCTGAGGCAAAGTAAACAGAATTTTTGTCACCATGTCCAATGAAATTAACAGCAACGGCGATCGAGGGCTAGATGACGGTTAACTTATGACAGGTAGTCACGCCATCTTTGTCACGGTAATGACAGGATAATAAATTATGTTGTAATAAGTTATTATAATGTGCTCTAGGGCTTATGATACAGGGTGTGGGCAAGCACTTAGTTAGCGAATTTAGTAATTAAATGTTCGTGTTTTCGGTAAGTAATGAAGGGTTAAGTTTTTTGGTGGGAGTGTTATTAATTTAATAACTTAATAATGGTGTTTTAATAATGGTGGTAAGGGTGACGTCATGTGTGTAGGTCAATAGAGCAAATGTCGCGAAAGGTTATATTGTTACGCAAATATAAGCTAAATGAGTGCAAACATTTTGAAAACACACTGGGCCGCAAAAATCTAGGTTGCTTATAAAAAGTGTGATAGTTAAAAAAAAAAATACATAAAATGATTCGTGAAACTATAATATGATGTAGATGACCGATTAATGCTTAAAATATAAATATAGTAAATAATGCGTACTACGTACAACACTTCTAACATAAATCTATAACAATACATACAAATCTCATTTCTCTTAAAAAAGAAAACTTGTTTTGCCGTTTTAATACTTTTTATTTAATTTGCTCGGCGAGTGTATGTTTTAATTTAGACGATTTGGTATGCTACAAAGTAAATTTTAATATGATTTTGGTCTAAACTAGACCATACTTAAATTGAGCTGGAAAACGCGTCCCTATGTTCTTTGACTTTGACTTTGTCCTATTTTCTATGCGATTTAAGTGTGGCCAGCTCGACCTAGCTACTTCATGTACGTAATACCGCCTTGAATATACGTATTAACCAAATGAGTATTATGTGGCACTATAGTCATACAACTGGTAATTGGACCCATATTCACCATAAAAGGACTAATTCATTTCCAGTTCTTCCTATATTCATTGCGGTTTCTTCAAGTTGCTGGAGTACTCCTTGGACCGTAGATAAAGATACTGCTACTGTACTATGCTAAATTCTGCCTCACAAAAATTATTACTATGATACAACATGATAATAATTATTGTACATTTTTCAGGTGTTAACGACATGATGTTGCATGGAATACTGTGGCCAACCTAAGGAATTGTTTATAATAACAGCTTGGTTTGAAACAAAAGTGAAAAAATATTCTTTTCCTAATTTTAGATACTTTTGAAATTTAAAAAGTCTCTTTTTAAGCTGTACACAACTTGTGAAAATACATAAAAAAAAACAACCAGCAAACCAGTTTTTATAATAGATACTATTAATCTGCTTATTTATTTATTTATTTATTTAAACTTCATGTACAGTAGTGGTACTATGACCCAGTAAAAGTGCTTATATACCTTAACGCCTATTATCCCTTGCACGTTAGAGTTCAAGTTTTCGAAAATTAAACTAGATGGCGTTGGTTTCTTCACAGCTAAGTGGCGAGCAAAGGCAATCTCACAAAGTATAAACTTGTCTTTTAGTTTAACAAATAATAGACACATGCGTCATCATTGTCGTCAACAACTGATTGTAGTTCATAATTTCATCAACTTAGCATAAGTCAAGATGGCCTAGTGGTATTGACACAGATTGAAGCGCAAATCAATGTGCCGCAAGTTCAAATTCCACGCAATGGTTGACTTTTTGTAAGTTGGAACCGGAACCCGATTGGAAGTTATGGATTAGCATTACATATATTAAATTATTCTTTAATTTGTTCACACATTTCTTAGAGTTAGAAAATGATCACAAAAAAAATAAATAAAGAATTAGATTTCTGCGAGGTAGACATAAGTTTAACTTGACCGAAATGAACTGTCGTTTGGTTGTAGTTGTTGGTTAGTGACGTGTGGTTAACAGTATAGTAATATTCGCAAAATGCAGGCTAATATTAGTATTGAAGTGAGGGCGACTATCATTGGGCTGCATAAAAGCGGTCTCAATAAAACACAAATATCTGAAGAAACCGGACTGAATGTGAGTATTAATGAATTGTAACTTTATTATAAATTAATCTTCTAATTAAAATGTATGCCATTTATGAATCCATCCATCGTATCTTTATGAGGCTTAAAAGATCCATCGTATCTTTATGAGAGAAAATACATAAATCGTTGGGTTTATTGGATTGGTTATTGGATTTATAAATGCAGTTTTATTTTAAAATTATATTCAATCATTATGATTGTTAACATTTTATATAATGAAAATGAAGTCAAGTAGGTATAGCTGCCTAATATATATTTTTTTTGTTTTAGAAAAATACTGTAAGTCTTTGGATAAAAAGATATGAGGACGAAGGTAGCCTTGCTACTCGAAAGAGAAGTGGGAGACCGAAGCTTATTAGCGAGGCGCAGCGACGACATATGGTGGACGTATACGAAACGAATGGTTTCGCACCAACGAGACATTTTGCGGAATTATATGACACCTCGATGGATACTGTTCGCCGTGCACTTCACGCTGAAGGTGTGCATCACAGAAAACCTGCTAAAAAGCCGTACTTGACAGAGAGGCATAAACAAGAACGATTACGTTTCGTACGTGATTATTTAGATTTTGACTGGAATACTGCGGTATTTTCAGATGAAAAAACATTTAAATCCAGTCAAAAGGGCAGGCTTCACTTATGGCGCAAGAATAACACTCGCTGGTGTGATAACAACATTATTCCTAACACCGAATCAGGTCGAATCACAATTAATATGTGGGGATAGATGAGTGCAGCAGGACCAGGAGAACTGGCTTTCATTCCTCCACGCGCAAACAGTTCAACTTATGTGGAAGTGTTAGACTCAATTATGCTACCTACTGTGCGCAACATTTACCCAGCTGATGAGTTAGCACAATTTCCGTTTGTCCAGGACAATTGTCCTATTCACCGAGCGAGTACTGTGTGTGAGTGGTTTCACAATCACCCGGAAGTAATTGTTATTCCATGGCCAGCGCGATCACCCGACCTCAACCCCATAGAAAATCTATGGGGTTTGATGGTGCAAAGGTGGGACTCGCGGAATGAGAGCTCTACGGAACAATTAAAAACCCATTGCATGGAGGTGTGGGAAAGTTTTAGAGGGAGCGAAATATGCGGTAATATGGTTGGGTCCATGCGCAAACGTCTACTTGACTGTATCGAAATAATGGGGGTTATACAAAATATTAAGTTTTAGTGAAATCAGTCGGTGTAATTAAATATTTAGTAGGCCATTTTATTTTAACATATCCATGATTATTCGTTAACAAACACTGTATTATATTGTGTTTACTTTCGTTTAAAACAGCTATATCTTTTAACTTGTGCCATCGCCTTATCTTAAGAATGCAGTGAACTCGCTATCAATTTTGTTGACAATAATCATGATTCTATTTCGTTTTTTATTCTTCTACCCACACTGTTCTAACATAATAGTTCAATTTATTTTTCTCATCTAATTGACGATTATCTTGTGAGAACTAAAGTTCTTTTAACAGAAATTGAGGTTTAGTTTCAATCTTCTTTTCGTCAAGAAAATGAACAATTAAGCTATGACCTCAATACATTCATTGTGACGTTACATAAAAATAAAATGTTTACAAAGTCTAAATCATATATCACTTTTCAATAAATAACTGGATATATACAACTATATTTTATTTTATTAAAATTTTAATATCCTTTCATTGTTACGTTATTCATATTATGAATGGTCTAAGTGGGTATACTTCCAACAAACAATCTTACACGTAACATAGTTATCGGTTACAAGATAATTTTTTTGTCTAGGTAACAATTCGACGTCACAATTCTCATAAATGTTTAATTTGTAAATATAAAGAATAAAGATTTTTATTAAACACGTCTTTTTATTTCCACCTTACAACATCGAAAAGATGTAGTTAGGTGAGGTTAGTGACGAATGTGTTCTTCTTGTGGTTAATAGATCATATTCGTAATTTGCAACTATTTAGTGCAAAAAATGCAATAGTATTTTTCATAGCAATATAAAAAACAACTATATTAATATAGATTGGGAATTTTCAAAGTAAGAAATAACCGCAACGGACCGACCATGATTTGAACTCGGGCTACGTTGTTTGCGAATCCAACACTTAGTTCATACGGCTACCAGCACATGACATATTTGCGTGAATTTTATCAATGCAATGGTAAGAACAAGTCGCCTCTGTGACTGTGTGATGCGTATTCAATGGCACAGAAAAATAATAATGATGTTTTAAGTTCAGTGCGACGACAGTTCCTTAGTGTGTGTTATCTGTGGAATGTGGATACTCATACACGCGCACACATACGCACGGAAGTATCGTGCTCGCTCGATTCGTAGAAATGTAATCTTTAGCGTTCTTATGGACTTCAACGGAAATCCATATTCAACCTACCCTCTCAAGTTTGAAAACTAACACATAGATAATCAAATATTTATAAATTGATATTCAATTTTAATATCTTCATCTCTTTAAAAGAAATTATAAATTATTTCAATGTATGAAGAAACAAAAAGAAAGTACAAAAATAAGCATTAATTAAGCATTAATCATTTGAAGCACAGCGGCGCCATCTATTAACAGTATAATGTAATGTTGTCGATAGCAACATTTCAATCTGGTTTTACGCTAGATGGCGTCATTTCTCGCTTCACACGATTTTTTTTCTGTAGCTCCTATGCACTTTCGCATTTGGCCGTACATAGGCGGACTTAATGCAACAAGGCATTCTCTACCAGTCAACCTTTGGGTTAAAAAGAAAATAATGTGGTAGGTTAGCACAATAAATAAATAACAGATATTTTAAAAAGAACAAATAAAATAAAAAATAAGTTATTTATAATAATAAAATACATATATATGCTTATAATATATGGACCGCAGGAATTTTTGATACAGTTACCGTGGCCTGGAATACAAAGGGCAACTGAAGGATACAGATAGGTTTTAGTTAAAAACATCTAATACGCCATTGCACTTCACAGTAAAGCACGAGAAATCATTTTATAGTAACCAACATCAAAAAAAGAAAGACAGCTGAGTATTTAAACGAGTGGTTTACATATGTACAAAAGTTTGGGAGATCTCGTGGTTTTTCTATGTGACCCATAATTTTTGGGAACCAGTGTGAAATTAAATCTTTTGCTCAGGATTTGATTTCTGAAATTTTTCGTCATTTATAAATTTATCGTTAACCAGAGATTAATAAAATAAAATGAAAAACAAATTTTATTGTACACCAAAATCGTAACATAATTTTACACAAAGAATAAAAAGAAAATAGAAATAAATCACTCTAATATCAGATATAATCGTCAACATGGAAAAAAATATCTTAGAATTTATTATATATACAAAAGAGTTACCGCAGAGCAGGAACGCAAAAGGCAACTGATGAAGCATAGGTAGGTTTTAGTCAGTAAAAGTCTGACACGCCCTCGTCGCTCCACCCAGGACAGGAAAGTTATTTGATGATTACCCACCTCCAAAAAAAGGACTCTATTTCCTCGGAAAACGAAAAAGGGGATTCACCTAAACGTAATTCCATTATGAGCCCAATAAAATGCGATGTAACACCGTTATAAATTCAAATAGTTTATAGTAGTTTAGTAAACAAACGTGCCTACTATCTGCCTACTTAGTATGCACCCTCTGGGAGGCTCAACTAGTATAAAATAGTTAATTTTTAATTACAATTTTATTACTCACTCGCATCCCATCCAATTACCGAAAGAAATATTGCGCGCCGCCCAAAGGAAATTGAAATTAACATTTTTTTTTAGTTTACACCACAGTTCTTCAGGGAATTGGCTCAATGTTAAACAAACTTTTCGATGTTTTTTTTTTATATATATTATTGATAGGCTGGCGTTTGGCCGAAAAAAAAATATTAAAAGGAATCATATTGTGCAGTAACTACCATGTATCCTTATAGTTAAGTTTTTTCAGGAGTACTGTGCTTTTGCTAAAGAAATAATTGAGCGTATTGCCGAAAACACGATTATTTGTTATCATGAATATTAATTACTTTTTAAATTCGGTTTTCACAGCAGAAAATATACCTTCATTATGCATATGTCGTGGCCAGATCATAGAAATTGATCACTCGCTATGGCCAACTAAAACTGGCCATATCGCTAAACGTTAACATTTGATGATTTGTTGATCCTCGTTTTGCCATATCATTGATGTGGGCTTTCTGTTATGATGAAAAGTCTAAAGAAAGTAGGCTAAACGAGGCAATCCTCGTTAAAATTATAGTAAAAGCTAAAATTTGATGATATGTCAATACATATCATCAAATTTTAACGTTTAAAACGATCTGGCCAGGTTAATTTGGCCATATCATGAAGTGATCAATTTCTATGACCTGGCCTCGACATATACAATATGTAACTGGAATTATGCACAACTATATACACCCCTGTTAGAAAATTAGGATACAATCATAATTCAAGCAGTATTTTTGAAAAAAAAAGCAAATTATAAGCGAATCGACGCACTATTCTGGTAGCGTATCGGTATTGGTATCTACGCACACACACACACAAACACATTCTAGTAAGGCAATCAAGATTGATTAAAGTAGTTTATTTTAAGAACTATTTTAAAAGACAAAAAATTACCTATTTTAAAAATCGATTCAGTAACCGATCATACCACTATCAGGATGCTTTTTTTTAATGTTTACTACATTATCATCCAATAACTTCTCCCGTTCTAATCAGACTTTTACTGACTAAACCATCCCTATGTTCCTTCTTTACCTTGAATTCAAGAACCCCGGGTTTCTCTTTCGGGAGCCAACCCATGGCTGCACGAGGCGCGTGTGCACTGTACGCGCCGTCGTCGACGCGGGCTCGGTTCGGACGATTACCGGACGAGCTATCCATTGTAAGTCGTCAAAATATGCATTTAGAATGTTACATGTTATATAAAGCAAAATTGTAATAATGCACAGAGCAATTAATACAAAAAAGAAGATGTAATTTGATGTAAATTTTTTTTTTTACTGACAGCACACTTTCTTCCCTGAAAGCTGTCGTAGACCACTCCTTTGTTCATCCCTCAAAGTAAGGCGACCGCGCTTGAACTCGCTATATCAGTGGTAGATGGTTGCTTTTGAAAGTCCTTCATCTATAAAAGCAATTTGTAGCCGATCAAATGACTCATCAGGTTTTAGGCCACATTTGACATCGTAGAAAATCATCGCACGAAAATGTTCTCGATGTAGATCCATTTTTAAACGAGACACGATAATTTGATTTGGCTCTCGAAAAAATGTGGACGGAAATTCAAAATTCGAACAATGGTATTTTTACTTCTAAATCACGTGGCCCAAGTGGCCAGGGCCTTATACGTAAAACCTTTTTTTTCGCAAAACTTTCTGAGTGGCCTGGTATATATACCTACTCTTTATTCAAGGATCACATATAAAAACTAAAGACGCTTAATATTATACGTGACACAAATGAAATGAAATAATGAATGAAAAAATATATCTATATGGATCTACACACCTGAAGACCAGTTCTGTATATCATTTTCTATGTACAAAAATTCACATTACATGTCATGATTTCTTTACCGTAATGCACGAAATAGGTCGTTTCAAAACTAAAAAAACCCTTTGAAATTCGAGTCGCGATACACCACAGGCTCAAAATCTGTATTCCCCATGCTTTCACCCGATCCGCATACGATATGTGTTATCTGCTAATGCCACAAGGGATCATAGAGAGTAGTGCTTTGTACTCAAAGGCACCTGTTTTTTTGAGTAAATAGAATCTATTTTTTTTTTCTCTATTTTTATATTTGATTCGGTTACTTTAGATAGCAACATACGGTACTGTTATTTTTTAAATGTACACGTATATTTTTGTATTATTGACAACCTATATAATTTACTAGAGATTTTTTTCTCAAAAGAATTATTAAAGTAAGTAGAACATTTTTCTCATTTCTGAAATCTTAATTATTCGTGAACCAACAAGGTTTTTAGATTTTGTATCTCCTTTCTATTTTTTTATAAGTTAAGTTTGCGTAAAAAGAAATTTTCAGGATGTAAAAGACAGTATTTTTTTTCAGCTTTATCCACTCACTAAAGTAGATATATATTCATACCTACAAAATATTACAAGATAATATTATAAATTCCGTCGGCCGCCGGCCAATTATAACATTTGTCAATAAAATTATCCACCTCGATTATTGATTAAAAACCTAACCATTACAATATTTTTTGTTTTCATTTTTTTGTGACTAGGGATTAAAAAAAAACTGAAAATAGGTCATAAACATAAAAAAGAAAACCTATGTAGAAAAACAGTACTGCACCCACTGACTTGACTTAGAATCAATGTGGCTGTGTAACCCTATAATAAGCATAAGCATTTAATCAGCCTTTATAATGTTCTCAAAGTTGAGACTCAAGCCTCCTCCCCAGGCGAGGAAATGGGCCGTAATCCACCACGCGGACCCAGTGCAAATTTGTGGATGTCACATATCTTCAAATTTTTGATTCTAGGACAGAGTTTCTGGGACAGAGATTCTAGGACTTGAGTTTTACTCAAGATGTTTTCCTTCACCGTTTTGGGAGCAGTGGCGATGAAATAAATTTCATAAATTAATGTGCCTGAATGGGTTTGAACTCGCGACCTTAAACTCGTAAGTCGTGATCGCTAGTACTGGATCACCATGACTGCTCTTCAAACACCCTACAATACATTTACTTAATCTAGTCTTAAGTTTACAAAATAAATCTATTATTATTTCGATTCACTCTTACTAATATATATTTTTATTATATTTCTTTAAAAAAACATACGTATAAAACAAACATATAAAAAACAACAAAAATTAGTACCTCTCCGGTATCGGTAACATTATCGGTGGCTCCAGATAAAGAAATCTTCTAACTATACAAGCTGTCTCCAGAAGAACCGCTTTCTGAATCAAGCCCTAAATCGAACTGCCCAACGTGAGTCTCCTGAGATTGGTCGAAGCTTGAGACTATTAAGCCATTGACTGATACGACTATCGATACAATGGTCTCTGAGTCCACATCCCACATGTTCAACGAACCAAGTTAATATACATACTTTTTTTTTCGGTGGGATAATCATCTTATGACATCCCCCGCCCTTAGGCGGGGCGGGAGATAGTGTCAGACTTTTACTGACTAAAAACCCACTCCTGTTCCTTCGTTACCTTCGTCTGCCAATAAATTTATTAATATTTTGATCAAAAATAATTCCCAAAAAATACAGGAAAGCAAGAGAGTTAAAAACATACAAATGCACTTGAAACAGCATTACCATTTATCAGCCAATAAATATGATAAAAAGTATTATTGGGGTGTATATGTGTCCGTCGGGATACACTCGCCTTTATTGTTTTTATTTTGCACCCTTTATATGAATGTAAGCGTGAATGTTTTTTATTGAAATGATGTTTGATAATATAAAGATTTATTGGGAATGTTTTTCGTGGTGAATTGTTTGCAAAGGTATTTTTTCCGGTTCAAATAAGTGTAGGAATGGGCGGTGTTTTGACAAACATTAGTTTAACTAGTGATTGAACTGATCGAATCATATATTTTACTATCTATGTTAAGATTAATGTGATGTAACATGATTAGGAAGGAAAATCTAAAAGGTTACACAATTATATGTCCCAATGATATAAATATAATCCAATTTTGTAATTTAATACAAATACCAAATACATACATTTATTAGTATCGAAAAATAATGTATGTATTTACCTACTAGCTTCTGCCACCGCCTTCGCCCGCGTGATAGTAGGTTTCTCCATACACAAACTTCCAACCCCCGTTTTACCCTTTTAGGGGTGAAGTTTCGTAAAATCCGTTCTTAACGGATGTCTACAACCTATAAGGATAAATACTACTTGTAAAATATTTAGTTTGTAGGTGATAAAGTTTCTGAGATTTCGCTTTTATAATTATATAGATTGACATGACAATCGGTGTTTTCATCAATAATTTCAACAAATCTCTTCATCATCATCTCCTTAGCTTTTTTCCAACTAGCAATTTGACTAGATACGGCTAGATACCCGTGTTTTACATGGAGCGATGCCCTATCAGACCTCCACAACTCGGTTACTGGGAAACACGATATTCCTTGGATAGACTGATGGTCAGACTTTCTGGCATCTTATCTGTAAGACACCTGTCAAAGATCTACGAATTACAACCAGGACGGCAGGACCAATGACTTTACATGATTTCTGAGGCGCGGGATTTCAGTAACATCCCAAATAAACTTAAAATATACATATGAATTGAAAAAACTATCTTCAATTCCTAACTATTTTCTTAAAATTATTCGTCATCATCATTATTTCAGCCGACAGACGTCCACTGCTGGACATAGGCCTCCCTCAAGTGTCGCCACAATGGAATGGTCCTGTGCGTCTCTGTGTGTATTATTATTTAACGTTAATACAGGATTGAAGATATAATAGAATAATTACATGATTTATCGTTTCAATGTTGCGATATCAGATACAGAACGAAACAGAAAAGTGATAATCACAAATAAATTGACGCAACATACACCCTTTACAACGATATCCTACCAAAAATACCTGACCAAAACCACCCTTATAGCAATTTTCCAATCATCGACAGATTCACCCCACCAATAACGAATCTACTAATTTTTTCAGCAAACAAACCGGCCAATATTGTCGCCAATAGTGACGCAATATTAGGGTAAACGTACCCGTCGCCGGCACGGCCTTATTTACTTATTGTAAACTCACATGACAGGTGCCTTAATAGGTGAAATAACATGGCGGGTGCGCCGCTGGTAACTGGCCATAGAGTAAAAAAATGAAGAAGGATCGGACACTATTCATACATATCTACTTGTTTTTAATTAAAAATAAAATAGTAACAGCAGCCGGTCGTAAATGGTGATACCTGCAATATGATCGTGAACGGGACATTGAAACAAGAATTTGTTTTTGTTGTATGCAAAATTATAATTATGAATGCTGTAAGTATATTTAAATAATAATAATATCAGTAATGGCATACCTACCCTATAATATCTAATATTTGTACACTGGTACTGGTAAAAGATGTTGAATTCGTCATTTTTATATAGTAATATCATCATTGCCATGTCTGTTGTTTCCTCATGACATTGCCACAATTTCAACTAATAGTAATAAAATAAATATTAATATCTTCAAGCTACGTTTGCATTTGAGACAAGAAAAAAACACCTTCAACTACTTTTCTCAATTAAATTGTCATCTATAAAGTCATATAACATCACATAACAACAATGTCGCTTCTACACATGAATTCCCACCTGATCTTTGCCCAACGTTGAACGAGAATCTCCTGGGAAATCGGCTGTTGCTCGCTAGTTACGCTAGGTGCTACCGGGCGCGCCAACTACCTGTAAACGTAATTAATTAATTATTGATTTTCACTTACCTTTATTATGTACTGTTTTATTGGTTACGTTTATGGCTGGTTGTAAAATATTCTTTTGGGAGTTATTTTGTAATTAATGATTTAGCAATTAACCAATTTACTTGCTTTTCAAGGCATATATTTGGTATGATTCTAATACTGGAACAATCAACATAGTTGAAAAAAACGTAGACAGATTGATGTCAAAAAAGAATTTGAATGTCTTAAAAACGCAATATTAAAAAATAAAAACATATTTTGATATAAACTGTAGGTACAATTCTTAGCCACTAATATTTCTAGAGTGGACGAGAAGTCATTGGATGATTTCCAACCTAAAAAAAAAACACTTTTATTTTTATAGTAAACTAACTTCTGCCAGCGGCTTCACCCTCGTGAATATAGACAATTATCCTTAGGGAACCAAGTGCTCTTTCAAGGCATAGTCTATTTGAGTACAAAATTTCATTTAAATTCATATTTAATCGTTCTCTTTATAATATTAGGTAGTGTGTTTATTTACCACAGAAACTAATAAACTAAGTTGTCAAAAAACTTACTTGTCAGTACCTATTAACCACTTTCCACAACAAAATAAAATCGCCTGAAACATTTACATTTCAATTTCTAGACCAGAAAATCTACAATTCTATTCACACAGCTCTTAGTTGGAACCTAAAACCTACAGCGTCTGTCGTAAGTGCCAACAATGGGGACAGTTACCCTATCTCTACGAACCGATAATAGAGCGTGAACTCTCTAGGCGATATCTGTCTGTCTGTGTCTTCCAATGCTGTATAATGTGGATATGGGTTTGTGTTGTGTGTATGCTAATGTTTGAAAGTTTAGAAAAGAGTCGGTAGATGCGAGAATAAAAGTGGATTATCAAATTACAGTAATCGTAAATGAATTCATTTTTGTTTTTTATTTTGTCAGCGTGATCAATTTAGAAATTGTTTCATTAGTTTTTAATACTTATTGATTGAAAGTGCAAACAACGAGAAGTTAATCCTGTCAATGGGTAACTATCAAAAACAGTTTTTTTTTATACGGTACTTTTTACTGTAGTATGTCTGTCGATTTTATAACGTTTAAATGAAATAAATAAACAAAAATATTCAACAAACAATTTGTACATGGCATACAGAGTACTACTCTTAAACACTTAAATATTATGAAGAAAGGAAGACCAGTAGAACAAATATAAAATGGCTGATAGGATTTTTTTTCTAAACTAGACAAAAAACCTGTATGCATGTAAGTAAGTCTGTATGTAAGTTTAGTTAAACTTTTAGTATAAGTAAATTAAAACATTTTATTGTGTCAGCTATACCAAAAGATCGCTAGATGTCATACATATCCAATACAACAATGTTTTTAGTATGCTGTTGAAACTGCCCCGTTTCTGTAGTGCGTCGGAAATGTTTGCTCAGAATCGAACTGACGGCTTCCATGCAGTGATTCGCAAAAAAGTCGCATCACTGATGCACAGAATGCGTGTCAGGGTAATAGCATCCTGAAGACGGTGGTTGAGAGTCCTTAATTAGCCCCTATTCTAAGGCACTATGTGGAAAGAATGGTCAGATAGTTTACTCCTTGGCAAATCGTTCTCTGCAAATCTTTCCTCAGACACCCACTTCACTATATGTTATTATTTTTGTATGTTTCTTTGTTTACTACTAACACTAATTTTAAGATATTTTACTTACAAAGTGGTCCATATTGTTGTCTTATTTTAAACTAGCTTCTGCAAGCGGCTTCGCTCGCGTGAAAATAGGTTTCTCCATACAAACTTTGGACCCCTGTTTCACCCCCTTAAAAGTTGAATTTTCAAAAATCCCTTCTTAGTGCTCGCCTACGTCATAAAAGGAAGCCTTGTGCAAAGTTTCACGCTCCTAGTCCCAGTAGTTTCGGCTGTGCGTTGATATGTCAGTCAGTCAGTTTCTCCTTTTATATATATAGATAAAATTACAATTATTATTATATATTTTTTAATATTTTACCCAACAGGCCCTGACAAATTGTCTGTTCAAACTGGAATTATTTGACATTATATCAGCAAAGATGCGGATGCAAAAGTTATAAATCTTTGAATTATCATAATCCTCCCAAAACATCTTGTTGAAAAATTGTCGGCAAAACATAGGGGCACAGTAAGGCCGATGCTCGGTAGGACCACGGGAATTTTTGAAGGAGATACCGTGGCTTTGTAACGCGAAGAGCAACTGAAGGACATAAGCAGGTCAGAAAAAGTCTAACACGATTTACTGTTTCAAAAAAAAAAAATTATAACCTTACAAAACGCTTTGAATGCCTTTGCTACTTCTAGGCCCTGAAGTAGAAATATCTACCATCATCGCATTTGTCATCATCAACACTTCTGATGTTATCTAAGGCAACATTATCGACTTTTTCTAAAATTAATATAACGGCACTGCAACGAATAGTTAGCAAAAACATTTACAGAAGGATAATAATCTTATTAATAAACAATTATCACAGTGAATTGTTCACTTAAAGGTGCGCACAGCAGCACTTACAGAATTTAGTAATTATATTTTGAATTCATTAAAATAAGCACCTATTACTAAACTTAAACTTAGAACCTATTACTGGGTTTCAAAATAGTGTGGAATAATGTAACCCAACTACAAATTCCAATACCAAAAACCAAAACAAAATTTGAATACTCCTTACACAAACATAAAAATCTGAACGGTCAGCTGAACAGAAATTCAGTGTATTAACCGACCATAAGGCGTTTGGCTATCCAATAAAAGAACGTAGGCTGGCAATATAAACATGGAGAACATAACGACGGGTGGAATGTGTCCTGACAGACATAACCAGGGGAGAACCGGCCAAATTGTAAATAGTGCTGGCTCCCGTTTAGTTTGCAATATTTGTGTGGTTCCGTGTAAATGGAAAAAGGAATGCACAGAGTAGGGTGAAAGGATAGACGCTACATTAGATCGTTTATCATGGATATAATTACGGATAAAATTGATGAATTTTTTCGCCAGCTTAGTTTGAAAATTAGGAATGCTGTCTCGAGTTCATTCTTATTAATAATATAATAATAATATTCCACAACTATCACACAACGCCGTCTAGTCCCAAGCTAAGCAGAGCTTGTGTTATGGGTACTAGACAACTGATAAACATACTTAGATATTTCTAAATACATACATATATAGATAAATTACACCCAGACACAGAACAAATGATCGTGCTCATCACACAAACATTTGTCCTGGGTGGGAATCGAACCCACGACCTTCGGCATAGCAGTCAGGACAACTAACCACTAGACCAACAGGCCAGTCCAATTATTGATCAAGGTATTGTGCTACATGCTCAATACAGCCAAGGATTTGAATATAATGCCAAAAATGCACATTGATTTTACTATTTAAAGAGATATTTGGATCTAATTCGTTTTTTAATCTAACTATGGAATTTTCTGTTTACTAAACATCTGTAAAACACTGCAAACTATCGTTGAGGATCAAAATTAACCCAAAATCACATCTTACGTAAGTACGTTTGCTTGTTTGCTTTTCTTTCAATTTCGGTTACATTTTTTTCTTCTTAACACCTGTTCTAACACTGCTCTATGTATAAAGGGGGTACAACACGATATCGGAAACGCTGATGTGTGTAAGTCGACGGGAATTAGACGTTACGACGGCAGGGAATTGGGCAGGCGCGCCGCACATTGTGACCGTGTGATGAGGCGATACGCCGCGATTATGTGTGTTACATTTAATATTGTACGGCGTTTCGAATCAGAAGGTAGCTAGCTAATATTTAAATAGTTTGAACTGAGGTTATTTGAGTTTAAAGCCAAATACAGTTTTCAGTCGAGGGTCACCAGTTTGGAGGTATGCGGAACAGAGAGTAAAGTCCCGCTTACATCCGTTGAAAAGAGAAGATCCGCCGACTAGACTGGTGTTTTGTCTGATCCGAGCACCGATAGATGACTTCGGGCTCTTGTATATGTTTAAATCGCGTAGAGAACTGTAATTGTGCGATGCAGGATTTCGTAGTTTAGTTCTCTTATGTGATGCCATTGATGTCGCTACATTATGACAGTGTAAAATCAAAGCCGTTTCACATAAATCACATTTGGAATGGGTAAAAATGAGTTCGTTAGTTCATTATATCTTTAACTTTTGGAACAATACAGTAGTTTAAATTGTTTTACCATATTTTATTCTATTACGCCCACATCTTCTAAAAGTAGTGTGAGATCTAGCACGAGATCATACAGTTTCCTTATATGGCGTAGGCGATCACTAAGAATGGATTTTTCAAAATTCACCCCTTAAAGCGATGAAACGAGGAATGGTTTGTATGGAGAAACTTACTATCACGCAGGCGAAGCCGCTGGCAGAAGCTCATCATCATCATCATTTCAGCCGAAAGACGTCCACTGTTGGACATAGGCCTCCCCCAAGCGTCGCCACAACGACCGATCCTGTGCTTCTCGCATCCACCGCACTCCCGCGACCCTCACCACCTGGTGAGGGTCGCGGGAGTGCGTCGGTCCACCCTGCGGGAGGCCTTCCAACGCTGCGTCTTCCGGTGCGCGGTCGCCACTCTAGAACCTTTCGGCCCCATCGACCATGCGTTCTACGAGCAATGTGCCCTGCCCACTGCCACTTTAGTTTGGCGATTCTTTGGGCTATGTCGGCGACCTTGGTCCTCCTGCGGATATCTTCATTCTTTATGCGATCACGCAAGGAAACTCCGAGCATAGCCCTTTCCATTGCCCTTTGGGTGACTGTAAGCCTTCTGATGAGGCCCATTGTAAGCGACCATGTTTCAGAGCCATATGTCATCACTGGCAACACGCACTGGTCTTTCGTCTTGAGACACTGTGGTATGTTGGACGAGAAGATACCGCGCAGCTTCCCGAACGCTCCCCAGCCGAGTCGGATTCGACGGTTGACCTCTTTCTCAAAGTTAGACCTACCCAACTGAATTGTCTGTCGTCAACTTCGAGTGCAGAGTTTCCGATCTTGATCGGTTCGGATCCGATCAATATCTGGCAGAAGCTAGTTGAAAATAAAAGTAAAGTGAAGCTGAAGTATCTAAGCCACACTTGTCATTTAATTTAATAAAAAGTCGTATCCACCCTACAATTACAACATATAAACGGTAACACGCGTCAACAATGATCGAGTTATCGCTAACATCGTGTTACTGCGTCCAATTAGCTGCGTCAAACGTACGCCATTGACGCGTGACGATTAGGACGCGTTGCACGACGCGTCCTAATTCTCAAAGTCGTGGGTAAAGGACTTCAGTAAATTTTGACGAAAAAGAAAGATTTTTAGGCAATAGTAAATACGACACATGAATAAAAATCTTATGGTTCCTTTGATCGCTTTTCTACATCTGATGATTGAAAAGAAAGACTAAATGAGTTAGCTCTGATAACACTTGGTTTATGCGCCAACGATCAAGTGCAAAATACGAACCTTCTTAGATACTAATACCCTTTGATTATATACTTATAATCAAAGCTAATACCATGCAGACGAGTGAGAATAGAGTTAGCTATGACAACACTTGGTTTATGCGCAAATAATCAAGTATAACATACGAACCTTCTTAGATACTAAGTACCCTTTGATTATATTATATACTTATAATCAAAGCTAATACCATGCAGACGAGTGAGAATAGAGTTAGCTATCACAACACTTGGTTTATGTGCAAATGATCAAGTATAACATACGAACCTTCTTAGATACTAATACCCTTTGATTATATTATATACTTATAATCAAAGCTAATACCATGCAGACGAGTGAGAATAGAGTTAGCTATCACAACACTTGGTTTATGTGCAAATGATCAAGTATAACATACGAACCTTCTTAGATACTAATACCCTTTGATTATATTATATACTTATAATCAAAGCTAATACCATGCAGACGAGTGAGAATAGAGTTAGCTATCACAACACTTGGTTTATGCGCAAACGATCAAGTATAACATACGAACCTTCTTAGATACTAATACCCTTTGATTATATTATATACTTATAATCAAAGCTAATACCATGCAGACGAGTGAGAATAGAGTTAGCTATCACAACACTTGGTTTATGTGCAAATGATCAAGTATAACATACGAACCTTCTTAGATACTAATACCCTTTGATTATATTATATACTTATAATCAAAGCTAATACCATGCAGACGAGTGAGAATAGAGTTAGCTATCACAACACTTGGTTTATGCGCAAATGATCAAGTATAATATACGAACCTTTTTAGATACTAAGTCCCCTTTGATTATATTATATACTTATAATCAAAGCTAAAACCATGCCGACGAGTGAGAATAGAGTTAGCTATGACAACACTTGGTTTATGCGCAAACGATCAAATATGAAATACGAACCTTCTTAGATACTAAGTCCCCTTTGATTATATTATATACTTATAATCAAAGCTAAAACCATGCCGACGAGTGAGAATAGAGTTAGCTATGACAACACTTGGTTTATGCGCAAATGATCAAGTATAATATACGAACCTTTTTAGATACTAAGTACCCTTTGATTATATTATATACTTATAATCAAAGCTAAAACCATGCCGACGAGTGAGAATAGAGTTAGCTATGACAACACTTGGTTTATGCGCAAATGATCAAGTATAATATACGAACCTTTTTAGATACTAAGTCCCCTTTGATTATATTATATACTTATAATCAAAGCTAATACCATGCAGACGAGTGAGAATAGAGTTAGCTATCACAACACTTGGTTTATGCGCAAATGATCAAGTATAATATACGAACCTTTTTAGATACTAAGTCCCCTTTGATTATATTATATACTTATAATCAAAGCTAAAACCATGCCGACGAGTGAGAATAGAGTTAGCTATGACAACACTTGGTTTATGCGCAAACGATCAAATATGAAATACGAACCTTCTTAGATACTAAGAATGAAAGAAAAACTGCAACAAGCTTTGAAGCTTTGAAATTTATTTGATTGATACTGAAAGAGTATGTCATTAACACTTTTTTGTCTAAACACATTACATAATACAAAATGGAACGTACGGTTGCTAAGAAGTGCTACGATACTACGCCGGCTACAAACTCTGTACCATATTGCTGTATGGCGTCCATTACACAATAGGTTTTGCTGTCAGTTTTGACACTGACAATTTTTTGATTGACGAAAAACCTAGGTACCGTCTAATGCGATGATCGACGTTTGCATGACGAAAAACCTCATTCCATGATTGATGGAATTGATTGACGCCTGCATGACGGTGTACTGAACGCCTATCGCTCTGCGCCGAAATGTAATGTTGCAGAGCGAATTTCTTCTTTGCTTTTCTTTTTCATGC
This sequence comes from Mythimna pallens, assembly GCA_961205895.1. Taxonomy (NCBI): domain Eukaryota; kingdom Metazoa; phylum Arthropoda; class Insecta; order Lepidoptera; family Noctuidae; genus Mythimna; species Mythimna pallens. Next base: position 16,709,667 of record OY540834.1, read on the forward strand.
CATTACCAAAGTCACCAAAATTGGTACAGCAGTTTAGACAGGAATAAAAAATCAAACATATGGACATACGTAGATTTTTTTAATGTATATAGTATACCTACTCTCGACTAAATTTTTTTTTTCTTATTTTAAAGTACTTAAAATCGTCCTCATCTCATCGAAACCAGCCTCTAGTCCACATAACCGCAGTCCATTACGTAGGGCTGTCACGTGCCGCTAATCACGGCGCGTGACGTCACGCTCCGCTAATTCGCACATTCACACCTCCATACCTTGTGCTAAGTTTGTTCAATGTGTGTTCTGAGGGTAATTAATGCGTTTTGTTGAGAAAATTTTAGTTTTAGTATGTGCCAGTGTTTATGTGGTTAAAAGTATTCACATTTTACAAAAGTATAATGTAACTTTTATTTAAAATAACCCCATAAATTAGATTTTCTGAAAAAAAAAAAATACATTAAGTAAGTACAGTCTACAGTCAACCGATTATTTAAATCGCTTAGATCCACTGGTAACATCTTCATTAAAGTGCATCTTTTTAGGCATTTCGTTATAATCATCATAATAGTTTTTTTGTTATTCCTCTATGTCTAAAACCTCACGACCGAACTTAGTAATGAGGATACGACGCGAAAAAGAGCAGTACAAAGCTAAAATCAATCGAGTGTATAGTTTAATTCACGCTGACCCCTAATCTACCAATAAATACGTAACTCCAAAGCTTTGTCTAGACCCTATTATACATTATACATAGGTGATGTCAATCTGTCCGCTTGGCCACTGATAATTGGCAGTGGTGCTCAGTAGGGTTGTTACGGAACCTCGCATTCACATCCGCAAGTTTGTAGTGGAGTAACGGAGGTCTAAGAAAGTCTAATACGGACCAATCCAGCAAGAAAACAATCAAGGGGGAAGGGGCAATGAGGGGAATGGGATCAATTAAAGTAGTCTTTTATTAGATGCTCCAAAATGCGATTATGTTTAAAAGGGTGTAAGCCTGCAGATTGGTCATATAGGTTCCGAACCTAGTTCAGACTCCAGCTTTCACAAGCTAGCCTAATATATAGCTAGCCTTTCCCGATAAATGAGCTAATATATCCAACACTAAAACATTTTTTCAATTTGAACCAGTAGTTCCTGCGATAACCTTTATAATATTAGACAGCAAATAATATATCACATAAAAACAGTTTTCGACTTTGCCTCTTGATTGCCAATAAGTCGAATACTTCTCAGGAAAAATAGTGATAAAACTTTATTTGTGTTATTTTTGCCTCCACCTTTACTTCTACCTCCGCGGCTCCGCTAAAATGGCCCCCGTTCCACCTCTGTAATATCTGTGCAGTGGGCACCATCGTCTGGTTTGACTTACCGATTCGAGTACACTGCGGGTCATTAGATGGCATTGCTTATTTAGATATCGGTATCAATGCATTCATACTCAATGATCCGTATCCGTACGATTGTGACTAATTACGTGATTCTGGAAATAATTGTAAGACTTGACATATTTACGTTGAAGAATCGGCCATAGTAGTTTCATGATTTAACGCAAAATTACCAATATGAAGACCGAGTAATCGGAAACAATGATCGGGTTTTGCGTTTGTAAAATGGGCTCTAAAATGTACACAAGATTTGTATTTGCCGCTATCTATACGATTACATAAAGACAGCAAAAACAAAAATAGCAGTTTGACAACTGACAATTTAGAAATAGAAGAAAATTTTTAATATATTTATCTATAATCTGTACTTTTTTAGAAATATAAGTATGTTTATCAATTGTCTAGTACTCATAACACAAGCTCTGCTTAGCTTGAGACTAGACGGCGTTGTGTGATAGTTGTGGAATATTATTATTATAATAAGTTGCCAAATGAAATGCTACCCTTGCTATCCTGTAAAAATCCGATGAGCTAAAATTATATACAACTAAAAAAAAAATGCGTAAATATTATTGTCGTTAATTTATAACTAGTTTGGTTACGTATAAGTTGGATATACTAATATATATATGATAAACAGGTATCTAATATTAGATATTTCTTAGTTATTATTATCTACTTTTACCCGGTTCATTTGAGTTACAAAATCATTAGAATTTTCCTAATTCAAAAGTAGGTATCCCAGTATTTTTTTTTTCTAAACCAACCCACAATATCACGCCACGTACTCCAATATTACGGGATATAACCATCTAACCCTCAGGGTGCAGTAACCCACCGTAGTAATTAACAGGACGAGAAATAATTCACGGCCGGACAAAACGAGAATTTTAATACGCAAATGAAATAATTCCTCAGATTGATGACGCGGATTTCTCGAGCGATTTTATTCCGCACGATTTTTTTCCGCTCTTTTTTTCCGGAATTGAATTTTTAATTACGCTTTACTCGCTCGCGAATAGCAATTTGTCGGATTAACTGCTTTTTCTCTTGTTTATCGGTTCCGTTAAGTTTTTTATTGTTTTGCTTTTTGATGGATGGATTTAATGTTAAGATGGATCTGGAGGTGTTTCGTCTCGTTTTATAAAATAAATAATAAATAAAATGCCTAAAAAGGTATTGGATGTATTTGTACATATGCGAAAAAATATAATACTATTGATATTATTATCTTTCTTTATTCATTGAAATACACATATAATATTATATTTACATGCTATGGGCAAACACCAATTGCTTTACTTTTTACTCGGACTTATAAGTTAAAACCTAGACAAACTTGTTCCACTCTGTAGCTGTAAGTACCACAGCTGAGTAGATAACTAATAGTTTGCTTCGCCTAAACAGCTCCCTTGACACATGCTTTATTCTAAAACATAGACTACACTGTTAAGAATTTCTTCCTAGCGTACCTACTATTTTACATTTAGTACCAAAACTTTCCGGCAGCAGTCCGATGACCTCCTACTAATGTGCTCCCATCTCTAATTAAGGGAACACACAGGACCAAAGTTGTCCAAAACTCCGGACACATTCAAGCATTATTATAATATCCCTAACTTTGCTGTCCCAAAATGACATTACATGTACAGAAACGCGTACAGAATACAGCGACTTAGCACTCCCAACTCTTCACAGCATAAAAAAATTGAATTCAAAAAGTTGTCTAAAAATTCAGTAAGCCAAATTATAAAGGGACATGTGTGTGGACTATGGTATGGGTCTCGCTAAGGGGTAACACACACTGAATGTTGTTTTAAAATGATATGCGTTTCATTTATAAACAGAGAGACGCGCGACCCGGCAAACAGCCTCCCTTAGGAGGTAAACTTTTCGTCCACCTAGCGACAATATTTGAAAGTTATTTCAGCATTCACAACCCTCATAGGCGCCGTTAAAATTTTCCCTGCCACCTTATTCATAATACACGCATCATCCATCTCTTTTGCTCTTCAATTTACAAAAACAAGAGGGAGGGAGACAGAATTATTTACAAACTGACATCTCAAAATTAACGGTGGTCGGCTCATGATAATTTACATATTTAGGTGAAATTAACCTCGGTACGTTTAATTATATTATGAATATTAATAGGTGTGCGTATGCGAAGTAATGTATTACATTAAATGGGTAAGTGTAACCCCATCTTTATGGCTCAGATTTCTGTAGGAGTTAAGATGGTCCAAACAAATAATTCAGCACTTGATCAGTGGTTAAGTTACCCTTAAATTTGATTCCATCTTATCGTTTTCTTTATATTTTAAGTTCAATGTCTTGGTGGTATTTTCAATTCCTTTCGATGTCTTCATAAATAAAAGGCAAGTCCTGACTCTAGACTCATGAACACAAAGCCATTTTCAGAATGGTTAATTTTATGATGTACGAGTACCTACAATAAGAATAAGCAAGGATTTTCCAAAAGTCCAAAGTTTGTATTGAGAAATTTACTTTGACGGAGACGAAGCCGCTTGCAGAAGCTAGTTTTGTATAAAATAAAAAAATATAATTTTTTACCTTCTCGCAAAAATCTGTTACAAAACAGCATTCTTGAACAAAAAATCCAAATTTTCCTTACCATAATGCAAATATCCAAGACATCTTGGGAACAAAAATTGCGAACTCCAAACTGGAGGTTTATTTGGTTATCGAATAAAATATTATGAGCTTTGACAAGTGCCTCCGAGCTGCCCCCTGGTGGCCTCTGCTCCTTACCTTTTTCAGTTATGGCTCCGTAAGCAGCGAGTTTGGCTTTTATGTAAAAAAAAACAAAACAGATACTGAAAGATATTTGACATAATTTTTCTACCAACGTATTTTTTGCTGACTCGAGTACGTCTTAGGAACGTCGAAAATAAACTTTTTTTTCTTTCTTTTGAATTTGCATGACACGGTTACAAACTTTAAAAACTAATTCGGTTTTGAGAATAAAGTAATTTTGTTTTTCAGAGTGTGTTACATCCGCATGATGTAACACACTCTGATGTTTTTTGCAGTATTTAGCAGCAACGAGTGAGCCTTCAGGCTTCGCTGTCAACACTACAATAAAAATATAAGCTCCATTTTACTGAGACCGCGTCTGTTCCAATGATTCTACATAATTATTATACGATATTATTGTCTTAGACATTTTGAGATACATAACTACACCAGTTTTACATCGCATTTTCGACTAGGAATCAATTTGTGAATAATTAAAAATAAATATTATAGAATAGCCACCGAACCTCACTCGAAAAATTTTAGCCAGAAAATAGTGGTTGTCAAAAATACACGAAACAAATTAAATTAGGGATTGGTCGCCATACGTTTCCGACTTTTGAAAGTTTTATCACTGAGAAGATGTCACTATACCTAAGGCATTATTTCAAAAAATTAAATTTGATATATTATAATTTTTTCAAACATTGTCGTAAGTTTACCATCTGTTTAAAATCAATGTACTGCACGCCGTTGTAATGAAAAATATCGTAATTAAAAAAAAAACAATAAATAAATCATCACATCACGTAATAATAAAAATCCTAAAACATAGAATGAATTATAAATATTTAAAATGTCGGTACCCAGTAGATGTCCCCACTTTATCATAATAAAGGTCATGTTGACCCCTACAAAATTAAACAATACCCAGCAAAAGTCCTCACGGCTAGCAATAATTCGGAGGGCGGGAAAAAACGTTAGGGGATTTAAATTTAATTTTCGAAACGAAATGACGTCAAATATCCCCAGCGGCGATTCTAAGTTCAAGCGTGGAACAACATCTTTTAAAAGTCACCTTTAGAAGAAGAAATAAAAAATATTAAGATTGGGGCACATTCGTGAGTAACTTAATTATTTTCAGCCAGTAACTTAGTTGTTGTAAAGTAATAAGGAAAATTGTTTTTTCTTCTAATTCTATTCATTTATTCATCACCTTGCTGATGCAGTACCTATTTAATTCCTTTTTTAGAGCCACGAGGTCATGGAGACAAAGAAAACAAAAGCTAGCCATCATGAAATATATCTACACTACCTACCTACTTAGTATCTACTTTTTTATGGCAAACTTTCTTTTAAACAGACTTCAAAAAAGGAATAGTTTCTCTAGTGTACCTGCTCAGGTCACTACTTTTAGGGCGCCTTCAAATTAGCCGCAGTGCCGCGCGACGAAAGTGCTTCTGCCGCGCTGCCGTCGCGTTACATTTTGCAGCTAATTTGAAGGCGACTTTAGGTAAAAAACTGGGCACTCAAAACAATATCTAGATATGTTATAGACCACAGATCCCGGATAAAATACATTTAATATTTTAATATGAAGACAAAACATTTGAAGGTGCCCCGGGTATATGCGACTTGTACTTGGTAATTAACATTCTATCCTTAGGGAAGGCCGGTCCGGAGCAATATATTATATTTAAAATGACATCCGCATTGGGGACTTTGAAGGATCGTATCTGGACTCCCCGAATTGGATATGTTTGGTTCCAACTTCTATTATTATGGGTAGCTGTCTCAAAATTAGAATGTTGGGTTTCCGGTCTTTAGGGATGGAAATTCGGAAGGAAAATACAAATACAATATACCAAAAAATGTACATGTGCGAGGTTATAATTATAAAGTTGACGTGCCCTTGTCACATTTCCCTCTAGAAAAATTAACCTTATAAGTACCAGTAATAATGACTGTTTTTATAACAGTCATTATTGAGACTAAAATGTTGAGATTGAGATGCGCAACCATTATCGTTATTACAATGTCACTTTGTCCAGGTAGAGCTTCTGATGTAATAAGGGTAGATGTTGAATGTGCATAATTTTTAAAAGGCTAGGTACTAAAAATTCAATAATGATATGAGACGCCCGGGGCGGAAGTCGCAGAGCGATCCCCGGCCTCCGCAGGCGTGGGCTTTCGTACGATGAGCAATGAGTAGCTCGCCATCCGACCGTCCGGTAAGGATCGAGTCCGAGTCGTCGACAGCGCGTAGTGCTCGAAGATACATCAGAAAAGACGTAGGATCCCAGTATGGTCGATGCTCGTTAAGGGAAAAAAAAGTGGGCAAGTGCGAGTCGGACTCGCGCAGAGTAGGTTCCATACAAACGTACACACCTACATATGTATTGTAAAGTCCTTGCACGCATCCACGATCTGCGCGTGGAGTTGCAACGCCGGGGCGAAACTCCGCTGCCGCGCCAAGTCGTGGTGGTGGAATGGCGACAGCGACTGTCACAACCAAGTGTTGGGCACGCCGCAATTATGGCGGTAAGTTCCCTCTTTGAGTAGTGGCTGGAAAGACAACATGGCGTCCTTACCTTTCGCATGACGCAGGTCCTCAGTCCAGGTTTGATACTCTCTCTCGCTCCAAAAGAAAATTAGTTGCTACGTAGCCAAAGTGACGAAGACTTAAGCCATAAAACCTTACCTAAAAAACACGCGTCTATCTGTATGAACGTGATAAACTCAAAAACCATTAAACGGATTTTCATGCAGTTTTCACTATTAGATAGAGTGATTCATGAGGAAGGTTTTGGTGTATAATACATGCATATTATAGAAAAGAAAAACTGAGAATTTCAAAGAATTGTTACACCCGTGTGAAACTCGGACGGGTCGCTAGTTTCTTACAAATTCCTAATTTTTTTATTTGTTTATCGTCAACTCAGGCATTAATTAATCCATAGTAATATTAATATAGAATTAAATAAAATTGTTATAACAACATAACGACAATACACTTCCTAACAACCTTACCGCCTTTAAATTAATAATAGGTTTATTACCAACACTAAAACAATCATCATTTCAGGCGAAAAACGTCCACTATTGGACATAGGCCTCCCCCAAGCGTTGCTACAACGACCGGTCCTGTGCGACTCGCATCCATCAGATACCTGCGACCCTCACTAGGTCATCGGTCTACCTTGTGACATGCCTTCCAACGCTGCGTCTTCCGGTACGTGGTCGTGACTCTAGAACCTTTCGGTCCCATCGACCATCTGTTCTGCGAGCAATGTGCCCTGCCCATTGCTACTTAAGTTCGGCGATTCTTCGGGCTATGTCGGTAACCTTGGTTCTCCTGCTGATATCTTCATTACACTAAAACAATACTGAAATTAATATAATTTTCATAGAAAACTACGGCTTTTTTTACGATGAACGTTGTAACATTAATGACAAAAGTAAAGCTATAGCTTTACTTCGTCATTACGACGAAGCAGAATGGTTCTACGATTAATTCGTAAATGTTTCATGAAGTATAAAGTATCTTGTTTCGGGAGAATAATGGAGTTTATATCCGGTGATTGAGAAAGTTTTCTTCTTTGCTTTAAAAGATGAAACGTTCCTAGCACGGTCATGGTGTGATACGGTGTACTGGACGGACTCCTTAAGGATTTTTAAACTTTATGTTGTTTAGAAGAGAATTTAGTGAAAGGAAAAGACACGCTGTAACATGAAATGACTTCGGATTTAGCCCAAAAGATAATACGTGTATGCTATTTAAAAATAGTTTTTAGCTATTGATTAAGGGGCCAGAATGCCAAATAGCGGTCAGTGACCCTTCTACACTTATGTATTAACATTTTTAATTTTGAAAACGGAACTAAAGTCAAAGCTGTCTTAAATCGACACCTGTCGTGCTCCTTTTCATTTTCTAGTAATGAAAAATAGTTATTTATTTATATTTCGAGTACCTACGCAGAGATGTTAGGAAAAGGTCAATGTACTTTACTGTAAGTAAATTTATCTTGCGCCTACTATAATGCCCAAAAATACAGTGAAAAAAATATATTAAATGAACGATTGTATGTAATTATTTATATTTTCTTTCAACCTACCTTCTTTTTGAATCTTTTGAAGCATTTTTACAGTACTTTGAAGTTTTTTTACAGATATCATGCTAGCTTGGTTAATCTACCACATAATATTAAACCCAATGGTCAACCATAACCAAGTATTACATGTACCCTGTAAACTATAATATTATTTTCGCCGTAAAAACATAGTGAATTAGTATTATACCACGCATCCCAATACACAGCGGCTACTAAATCTTGCCCTGACATTCTATATAAGAGCTGCTACACCCCTATTGCTTAGTCCGAATTAGGAATTATTGTAGGGTGTGCAAAACAGCCAAGACTGGGAGAAAAATTAAGGATTATTTTTGATTTAGATAAGATAAAAGTTCTTTTTTATGTACGAAATTATCCAATGACTTCTCGCGCTCTAGCGCGGAGCGGTAGGACGTGTCAGACTTTTACTGACTTAAACAAATTCCATTGTTTCTTCTTTGCCTTGCGTTCCAGGACTCAGGGATCCCTTTTGGACAACCCTGGACCCAGTAGGCTTCGGCTCTGCTGGGCCCCTACGGTTTTACAGACATCTCTTTGAGGCGCGCGTGGAACATGGAATAGGCTTGGCAGAATTAAATTGTTCAATCCAATACTGAGCCCTAGTATGATAATTCCTTCATCAGTAATTAGATGGCACTCAACTAAAATTTAAATTCAAGAGAGTATATCAGTATGCCATACGTACAACGATCTCCATTGACGTTCCAATAGCGTTGACATCTTTGCCGGCAAACTATTTTTTTTTAGTATGGAAATCATCCAATGACTTCTACCGCTCTGGACGGAGCGAGAGCCGTGTCAGATTTTTAGTGACTAAAACCACACCTGTGCCTTTCACTTGCCCTTTGCGTTCTAGGACTACGGGTTTCCTTTTCAGAAATTCCCCGCGGTCCTAGCTAGCGGGCACTATGTGCTGTTGACGACTGGGCTCGGTCTGGTCAATTACCGGACGGCCAGGCGGCAAGCTACCCATTGCTCGACGTCCGCAAGCCCGAGTCTACCTTGGCTGGTAGTCGGGGTCAGAATCTTGGTGGCTGGGGCGTGAGAACATTCGTTCCCTCACGCGTGCGGCCTTCACCTTCGCTAGCATTACTGCTTCGCAGAAGAACGCCACAGCCTGCCATTCCTCTTCGCTTCGGACCATAGCCCGAACAAGGGCCCGACGCGAGAGGGCGCTGCCGCCGATTGCCTCCACGAGGACACAACGGTGCTCCACCCAAGTGGGGCTACTTTTTTTTAGGCTTTCATGTAGTTTTGTTTTTTTTTTTAAGCCTAATATATTACTGACTTGAAATTTATGTTAATGCTGTGTACCCTTGTAACTGACAAATTTACTATAGATTTTAATTTTGATTGTTGTATATAAAAATGTACTACTGAATAAGTCGTTGGTGTGCCATATATAAATCAATAAATAAATAAATACCATGTATTGACATTTATTCAACTATTTTTTATTCTTATTCTTTTCAATAAACTTTGCCCCACACTAGGAACACCTGTATTGTGGATATTTTCACATTAATATAAGCTCCCTTACATACAAGACCCAGACTTGGAACACCTATCTGTAGGCCTCAAGCAAAACAAAGTGAGAGATTTGTTGTCTATGATATCCGCTGGGCTATGCGGATATCGTCAGAGACTTTCAAAGGTGCAGTAACAGTACTATGACTAGATTGGAAGCCAGATTGGTAATATAAAAAGTCGTTTTTTGTAATATCAAAATAACATATTTTTTACTTACTGCTTAAATAAAAGTATATTCGATACCTATAATTTTTTGCATTTTTGGCGGTCTGTCTGTCTGTTCCGGTTAATTTCCGAATCGGCTAGACCGATTTTGACGAGACTCCTCTATCTCTCACTTATTAATATTATGTGGTAGATTCAGTATTAGATAGCTGATGTTGTAAGGTGTAATTAGGGTTAAAATAACGAGTGACTTTATTTTAGAATAAGGTAATGAGGGTTCTGCCCAAAAAAAATATTTGTTACCAAATAGCATTGTATTACTTTACAAATCTAATATGTACAAAGTCAAAACAAAAATGATGGTCTTATTTGAAGCAGTACCATTGTTTTGCCAACTCTACCAACCAGCCCGTTCATCTCCACGTCCGTAACTAGTGTTTTTCACACAAGTTTTATGTGCTATTATTTGCCATGGGATATAAAACCCGCCCTGGCCAAGTTTACTGCTGGCCCAACCTAATCCTACAAGCGTAAAGCCTGGGCCAACCCCTTTATGTTGTGTTCGACAGGAAAATCTTAACTTATGTGTCGTTTATATACTTGTGCACATAAAGTGTGAGTATGGTGCTAGGAACAATTTCTGTAATGGTGTTTGTTGAGACTTTACGAGTATCTACAAGTGTTGGAGTTACTGCCTGAATTCACTACCGCCATGTGATGTTTCTCAGTTCAAATTTTTTTAGATAGTGACTAAAATACAAAAACGAGTCCTGCTGTTGAACAGTAGTCTCTTCAAGTGATTTGTTGTAATTCGGTCCAAAACTTTTTACGATCATTTTGTAAATTTAAGTGACATAGAGGAGGTTTCCAATATTCTTTTCGTACCTACCTATCCCACTTTGAGCTGTTTGAAATATGTATTAGTATTAATATTATAAAGGCGAAAGTTAGTGAGTATGTGTCGCGTATATTTGTTAGTCCACTGTCCGCAGCATGCTGAAACTGCTGAAGAGATTTAGACACACGGGTAGGTCATAGGGTCTTACAATAATGAACTGTTCAGGACATTCTGGAAAAGCACTAGATACTTTTTATCCCGGGAGTATAATCCCGATAATTTTCTACCTTTACAAGGCAGAAGTAAGGCTGAGTCTGTGTGTATGTGTGTGTGTGTGTGTTCTGTTCTGTCTGTGTGTGTATGTTGTGTCTTCTGTGTGTTCTGTTGTTCTTCTGTCTAGTTTTCCTAACGAACGAAAATAACGCAATCGGGTTTTAGTTAGTAAAACTCTGACACTATCTCTCGCTCCACTCGAGCACCAATTTGCGACCTCATGTTACATTTCGCTCTGCTTGCAATGTTTTTGTAGCTCATTAATATAATAACTTCTTTAAATTATGATTTTCCACCACAGTCTGTAATTTCAGGCTGGCGTTTTCACAGTAAGTTTAATTACTGTGAAAACGCCTTGCTAAGGAAATGGTGAAACAGAATAACGTCCAGCCAGGATGATATTCTGTTTTAGTAAACTCCTTTTTACTTCCAGCTTTTATATTCCAAATTCGAACTTAAACCGCAGGATCATTCTAGAAATAGCTCGTAACAATTGGGTTTACCGCCAGGAGAAGTGATTCTGTGTGCAATCAAAGTCACACGAATGCCAGATTCCGTGAACGTAAACGTAGAAGTTAACGTTTATCGAGCGAAGCGACGAAATTAGTTGTAAATCCGGAATTGGACTGTTAAATTGTGTACAGGTGTGGTAAATTGAATTTTGAATTTGGAACTGGATTATCCTGGCTGGAAATTACGTGACTGGAGTAATTTTAGCTGGAGACAATGGAAGGTTAAGTGGCATTAAAGTTTTACTTGAACAGAACAGAAAGGTTAGAAATACTTGAGAATATACAAACCGTTGAGTAGTGGTGGCCGAGTGGTAACGGCCCCGACTTACGAGTTGTAGGTCGCGGGTTCAAACCCAGCCAGGCGCATTACTTTGTGTAATTTATTTCATCACCACTGGTCTCAAAAGGGTGAAGGAAAACATCGTGAGGAAACCGGCATGTCCTAGAACCATAAATTCGAAGACATATGACATTCACCAATCCGCACTGGACTCGCGTGGTGGATTACGGCCCATTCTCTCTCCTAGAGAGAGGAGGCCTGAGTCCCAACAGTGAGAACATTAAAAGGCTGATTATGTTTATATGTTTATACAAACCGATTATATGTATTTAATTATGTTTCTTTTTCTTAGGTGAGGAATCATCAAATAACTACCTACGCCTGCTCTGGATGCAATAAGAGGGAGTGTCAGATTCTTACTGACTAGAACACACCTGTGTCCCTACAGTTCCTCTCTCATTCTAAGGCCCGTTCTAAGTAAATATCTAATCTCGCAGCATCGCATAGCGATATCCATCACAATAACTTAAATAACACACAGTAGGTTAGTGCCAAGATAAAAACACCAACAAAAAAAGAATAACCTTTTTTTCAGGTACCTAGGCAATTATCAAACAGGTAACTCGTCCCGCTGAGGATGAAACGAGAGGGAGTGTTAGTTTTTACTGACTAAAACCCATCTGTGTTCCTTCAGTTGTCTATTATCTACACATATAATAAATCTGTAGAAGTTTTATGTTGTGCGCGCATCACTTAAAATGTACGAAATCGATGTAGGCAACTTTTATACATTAAAATTGTGTGTAACTCGATATATTACTTAGGCTTTGTTACATCGTAATTGGTTGACTATCAAAAGATATACTACATTCATTGAATGTTAGGCGTTACGAAGTTCTCCGGGTCAGCTAGTATAGCAATAATTTTACTATGTTCAATAGTGGAATGACCGATTTCTGTGAATACCATTTCCTTGACTTAATAATGTTCCCATACACTAAGAACAAAATGAACTAAAAATGTTGAGTTCAACGCCATCTAATGACAGATAACTACTCGTGTAACTCTTGCGATTGACTCTAAGTAAGTACTCGGCCACACTAGCAGCGCGGTGCCGGGAGTGACACGGGTGTGGTAAAGCACGCGATTTGCTTGGCCACGTTGGCAGCGCGGTGCGGGGATCGGCGCGGGTGCAGGGACGCACGCTATAGTGCCTGTCCGCAGTCGAGCATAGTGATGGGCGATTCCGAGATGATTTAATAATCGAAAGAATCGAAGTCATTAAAATAAACCATCGTAACCTCACGCCATAGCTCGTCCATATGATTATCATATGGACGAGCTATGGCGTGAGTTGCCCGCGCTCGTCCCGTGTTCAGCAGCCCGCGCCTCTTCCCGCGCCCGCGTTCCCACTATGGACACTCAAATGAACTTCTTATGTTTGAGATTGCCGCGCTCCGCCTGCCCCGCGCTTCCAATGTGGACGAGCACTTAGTATATAACCATATAATAAGACAGTTTAACTCATTTTGTCAAGGGCTGTTTATGCCCACTTCTCAATTTTAGGTCTGACACTATTCGTGACGACTTGTAATTGGCTTGCTGTCGTCTATGATTGTTTTTCTGTTTTAGTTCTTTTTTTTTTCACAATCTGTATGATTGTCGGCCGCGCTCGGGCCCGTAGCTTTATCCTCCAAGCTTTAGTCGCTACGTGCTTCAAAATATAACTAGCATGTCTTCAAGCACACCAATACGAATCATACCCAATAGCAGACACATTCTTCAAACAAAAAACCATATTACAAAACATACAGTGAAATTTACCCCTACCACTTGCACGCCAATCCAAAAGCCATTTACGAACATAAATAAAACAGGTCTCCTGCGCCCCATACCTTTCAATTCCTACCTTAGTATGTACCAACAATATTCCCGAGGACATACTAAACTACTGTCATTTTATTTTATCACCCGGCTTTTCCCGTAAACTCTTGTGCTAGTGATAAATTTTAATGTTGCTCGAGAAATATTGTGTCGCGTGGTAGGGGCAAAAAGTTTACGGTTCCATAAGGAATTAAGAGTACGTCTGTAAGAATAATTGCTGTTTTTTTTTTTTTTGTTTTTGTAATGCTTGAATGTTAATTTGTTTGAGGAAGTTGAATTTTTCCATGAGAAACTCACGGGTACTAAAAATTTAGCTAGCCGTCCGGTCTGAGCCCGAGTCGTCGATGGCGCGTAGTGTTCCACGTGCGCCTCAAAGATATGTCAACAAAACTGTCTGGGTCGAACTCCGCCAGGGCCACGGTGAACTTCTGAAAAGGAAACCCGTGGTCCTAGACGACAAAGAGCAGCTAAAGACAGCAAAAGAATAGCTAAATAACTTTATAAACTATTAGCTTTTGCCCACGACTTCATCCGCGTACATAAAATACTCAGGAATAAAGCAGCTTTCTATAGAAAAAAAATTTTAGCAATCGTACCAGTACTTCCAGAGATTACCTCCTACAAACAAAAAAAAACAAACTTTACCTCTTTATATAATAGTGTAGATGTAAATTTAAATCAGACCAGATATGTAGTTACCCAGGTGAACTTAATCCACAATTGGGTTTTCTTCTAGCAAACCTTCTATAATGAGATAAAAATAAACCTAATTCTCTTTACTTAGAAAAAAAATACAAGTCAGCTCAGCATCTCCACTATGTGCATATATAGTATTTATAATATGTCCCCAAATATAACCAAAGACACACACGTTCCGACTTCTCAAGCAAACCTAACTCCCCTTACAAACTCACACGCCAAACCTGTACATATTTAACCTCCACACGATTAATCTCTGATCTTTCACAAAATAAACAAAGCGAGACGCCGTAAGGGAACCGTAAAATTATTCATCCAACCGAAAATTTACGTAACCCATTGTAAAAACGTCGTTTTTTAACGAACTCTCAGAAGTTTCGGAACTCCGTCGCCGTTCAAATCTAACATGCGTCTCGGGGGAATCCCCGTAAAAAATTAAGTCACAAAAGAGTCTAAAAAATAAAGTTTAAATGTCCCCTTCTTTTGGCAGAGTAAACATTTTACGTTCGCTTAGGAATTGGTTGGCTGTGAATTAAAAAAGCTCTTTGTAGATCCGCGTTCCGGTGTTTGTACATATTTGGCTAGATAGCTAGAATTAATTTAAAAAACAAAACTTGTTTCAGTTAGTTTATTACGAGCAAGTGCAAGCATGAATGAATGGCATTTATTACAATCAATAATAATAGTGCAAGCATATCAACAGTAAAAAAGTGTATTTCCAGTCTATTTATTAACCGACTTCAAAAAAAGGAGGAGGTTATCAATTCGGTTGTATTTTTTTTTATGTGTATGTTACCTCTGAACTCCGTCGTTTATGGACCAATTTGCAAATATTTATCCTCTTAGAGGGTAATGCTTTCCGATTGGTGCCATTTTTTTCAGAATCCAGTTCTGATGATTGGACCCATGAGAATATAGTGATTTTGGTATTTTCATCGAGAACTATCTATTTTACATTTATCTATTTGACATTGTAAGAGTGGCTGAGAAATGGTCTCCCAACCTTATCATGCTATAAAATTACGTTTTCCTTTAGACTCTCATTTGCTAGTAGGCTTTTTAGAAAACCTAATATTGAGACCATGATAAACTCTTGATAGTTACTCAACTACTTTCACACTAATATTATAAAAGCGAAAATTGGCGTCTATATTTGTATGTTTCTTATTTCTTCAAACGGCTGAACGGATTGGGGTGAAATTTGGCACACGGCAAATTTTAAGCCTAGTCCTGTTTTTATCCCGGGAGTATGTTTCCGTGGGACGCGAGCGATGCCGCCGGCAGTAGCTAGTGTAAGATACGACTATATATATTATGGCAACATTATCACAGGTCTCACTAATATTATTTATATTATGACAACATTATCACAGGTCTCACTAATATTATGAGAACATCGTCACAGGTCTCACTAATATTATGACAAAATTATTACGGTCTTACTAATATTATGACAACATTATCACAGGTCACACCAATAGCTGAATAACTAAAAAAAATTCCGTGTGTAGCAGAAATCGAATCAGTCACCTGTCTATTGAAAAATAATTCTAACAGGTATCATAGTCCGTACAGCAACGACCCCGCGAAGCAAAGACTCGCACAGCGGTTAATTTCATGTTGAATTCATTAAGTTTGTAGGCGCCTTAACTAGGTGTCTTGATAATTTAATCCTGCCAGGATTGCCCAATTAAAATGTTGCCAACGACTTTTTAAATATTCAACCAGGAAGGGTTACTAACTTCAAAAACGAGGTAAAATAATTCATCACTCCAGGGAGGATTTGTGTGAAATAATGACATTTTAGGTGTCGATTAGTAAAAGTTTTGTCGTAAAACTTTTTAGAGAAGGATTTGGGTTGTCAGGTTTGATGGGGCGTAAAAATATTTTCCTAGCTTGTTTTATGTGCTAAGGAATTGTATTTGGAGCAATAAATTACGCATTCTAGGTTAAGCTAAGGTAAATGCTTATACATATTTCAGTAAGGTCACTACACAAAAAATCGTTCCTTCTCTTTTAATCATAATGACGTTCAACTTATCATTCTCACATTTATATTAATCAATTAACTTAATTAATCAATTTAATCAATTAATTACAACGGTTAAACAACCAATTACAGAAACTAAACAAAAAGTTTTAAGTTATTAACAACATGTACTTACATCAATTCCTCTCACAGTACTTCTGACATACCAATAAAATCATCTTCCATTCATCCGCAAACAAATCGTTTGTTGGATAAGAATCCAAGAGATCATTAAGTGCAGCCAAAGTGCGAGGTTTTGGAGACTGCGCACGGGCAACAGTGTGACACTGAGGCACAGCAAACATTCTGTGCTTTTTGCCGTGGCAGTAATTGTACGGGACAAAGAAACGCGCTAGCACAGTAAGCAGATCAGGCGCGTCAATAGTGCCACGGAGCGTCTTGCAGGCTATGGTAAGCTGATCTCGCGCTCATCTTACCTCTAGTGAGTTATATCCGAGGCAACCCAATAGAAATTTATATATATGGGTACTAATCTTACCCATTTTCCTTATATAACTATGAATGTAAATAAATTATATCAACATCATGGACGGATAAAGATACCATTAGAGTTGTAACAACTGAGATAATTCGATACGCTGCAACTCAAAATATAATCTAGACTCAGATAGTAGAACAGAGAAAACAGTGGAATGGTAATAGACAAACAAATTAATGTATTTTTATTTTTGTTATGAGGAATAAAAACCAGTAAAAATCATAAGAAGAAGACACACAACACATAAATATGTTACTTCTAGGCAGCACGCTGGCCTAGAAGTAACCTATTCATGTCTCCAACCATCGTCGACATCATCACTTGCCATCAGTTGAAGTAGCGGTAGAGGGCGAGCCTATCAATAAAAATCCGGGCAAGTGAGAGTCGGACTCACGCACTAATGGTTCCGTACAAGCATACCTATGAAAACAGTTCAATTCCCGAATTGAGTTACGAATATTTTTCCGAATCGCAAACCGTTTTTTTTTTTTGTGACGTAACAACAAATTTACAGTTTTCAGATTTTTTCCTATACTCAAATATCAGGATTCTAGGTCAACGGGAAGTACCCTATGAATTTTGATTCTCTTGAGAGAGTCGAAATATACTTTTTTGCGACATAAACAGCCGTATCTTTTTTTTTTCAGAAGATTAATTTTTTCACAGCTTCAAGGGACTGCAGACTTGAGTACATGGTTTTAATTTCAACTCAATATCTCCACGCCTTCCCGAGATAAAGGGTCTTGACAGACAGACAGTCGGACAACAAAGTGATCCTATATGGGTTCTGTTTTTTCCTTTTGAGGTACGGAACTACAGTAGTCCACAACGCTGCTCATAGATTAGCTGGGTCGAGGGGCTCTTTGGACTAGGACCGCAGTCCCAACTTCCAACTATAAAACAAACATTTTTTTTTTTAGTTGTATTTTAGGACCACAAGGAAAAATTCGTTAAAGAACAGTAACCAAAAAAAAATACTTATTTATTTTATTTGTGGTGATAGGTACTAACAAAAAAAATAGGTGGAAGTTGGAACTGTGGTCCCGATCCAAAGAGCCCCACGCTCGATTAGCTGTGGGATAAGTACATCAATAAAATTCACTAGGAATCATGACGACAAGGGCTGCGCGATTGTTGGCCACGGAAAAGTAGGCAAATGCTACACCAATAAATACGGAAATGTCATCTACAAAGGGCCTAGCCTGCATGTCGAGACATATTATGCATGCAGCTGAATATGAGTAGGTACCTACTTTACTTGGTCGGTTGGCACGTGCAGCTGTCAGGTAGGTACTAGCCATGGGCACATTGAACAACTTAAAAATAATAGTCAAGTATATATATAGATAAGTATATATATTTATTCCCAAATGGTAAAACTTACGAGGTTTTGTAAGGAAAATTAGAAACAGCAGCCTAACGGACTAACTCACCCACGGAAATTTTTCAAAGGGATATGGCAGTCCAGAAACACAAAGAAGAAGAGACACAGGTGGGTCTTATTCAGCCAAAATATAACAAGCCCAAAGTAGAAAAAACTCAAACACGGGATGATAACCCACCTCAAAAAAAAAAGACTAATTCAATACATTTTCCCCTTAAATTTTTTGAATGTGAACATTTCGTATTCGGAGCAGAACTAGAAATATTAAACGACAAACCATTCAACGTTTTTCTGTGTTCCATATTCGTAAATAGCCAAGGGACAGTAGGACTCGGACGTGTAGCTGAAGCCGGTGCCGTGGAGCGTGGACAGACGACGGACAGAACAGGCAACTTTTAATATTTTCATTACATTGCGACTCCCGGAGGCACCGTATGAGAATACCTATGTATGATATAGCTCCCAGTTTTACTCGAGAGAAACCTATCTACATTATATACACTGCTGCCTTGTCAAGTAATAATATTAATGGCCTATATTGTAGGTACGTACTTATGTACGAGTAGGCACGAGTTGTTACGGAGGAGAGCAGTGGTGGCCGAGTTGTAGGTTGCGGGTTCAAACCCAGCCAGGCGCATCATCATCATCAACATTTCAGCCGAAAGACGTCCACTGTTTGACATAGGCCTCCCCCAAGCGTCTCCACAACAACCGATCACCGATCCTGTGCGTCTCACATCCACCGCATTGAGGCCTTCCAACGTTACGTTTTCCGGGGCGCGGTCGCCACTCTAGTAACTATCCTTTTTAGTCAGGCGCATTACTTTGTGTGATAAATTTCATCACCACTGCTCTCAAAAAGGGTGAAGGAAAACTTCGTGAGGAAACCGGCATGTCCTAGAACCAAAAATTAAAAGACATGTGACATTCACCAATCCGCACTATGGGCCCGCGTGGCCGTGGGGATTACGGCCCATTCCCTCTCCTAGAAAGAGGAGGCCTGAGTCCCAGCAGTGGGAACATTAAAAGGCTGATTATGATATGATAGGCACGAGTTACTATTACTGTTTTATTCTTACTCTACGGTTAAAACATATTTATTTTCTCAGAAGAATTGTACATTCACTTATAGAGAAAAACAGTAGTTTTAAACAATTCTACATACCTACCAGCATGCGTAGATAAAAAAAAAAGAACAAAAAACAAAATATGCGCCTATCTTAAAACTGACATTAACATTTTAATAGCACTTCAAAATTAAAATACATCGTTTTATAACTAGTACAAAATAAATAAATCAGAAGGTAAGGTACACACAAACACGAGTGATGAGGGTAGGGTGCAATTTTATACTTAGTTGATGCGTGTTTACTAAGGCAATAATCTTCATGCTGGGAAAAGCAAAGTTCTGTAAATATCGGCTAGGATTATTTAGGCCATTATTTTCATTAGGCCAATAAGACTAATTGTATTAGAAAAATAAAGTCATTTATCTACCTAAGTTTGTTTTAGTAAGAAATAGGTACCTAACCGGTACAAAAGCAAACGAGATATTATTATATCAATTATATAAAATAAATATCTCTGTTTCTCTAGTCGAAACACTGTTTCTATGGCGGCCGTATGGGCGTGATGAACTTTGCTGTCAAATTCCAGTCGAACTTCTCTTTCTTAACAAATAAATAAGTTACACATGTAGCGACATCTATGGCGAACACCCCGAAATCATATATCGGGCAGTTACCCACCAGACATTACACCCGTCTGGTCGGAGGATCCTCTCTTTTCAACTGAGGTTTTAGGGACTTTAGTCTCTGTTCCGCATACTTGCAAACACACAATCTTTCTACAGAAATAAAAAATAAACTGTTACTAAATACCTACTTATTTCGAAACCGTAACTATCGGCCTCGGTAGCGCAGTAGGCAGCGCGTAAGTCTCATAATCTTAAGGTCGTGAGTTCGATCCTCACCCGGGGCAAATCTTTTTGCTTTTCGACCTACTTATTTGATTTATGTATATGCATTCTATTTTGTTTTCTTTTTTATTATTGATAATAAAGAAAAGTACAATAATTTATTTCTGTGTTTTATAATTGGTAAACTGTTTAAAACTCAAATAATATTTATCCAAATATCATTTAAATAAAAAATATTGTAATGTAAAGAAATAGCTTTGAATTTAATTTGATAAATGTAACGAAAAATGTTATGAAACTTTGTTTCGAAACATTTGGAAGGTGAAGGTGGCGACCTCTGTGAGAAATAGTTAGAGATCAGAGAGAGAACCACTAGTGAGCTAATGTTGATAGATGGCGCTGTTACAGAGCGCCATCTTTCTTTGTCAGTAGAAACTGAATCCAGGTAGTGAGATAAAAACACTAGTGGTAGTGAAAGTCAACGCAGTTTAAACGGTTCATACTAGAGGGCGCTGTTAAAAGAAAAAGAAACAATGTTTTTTGTTTAGTAATAAAATTATTATTGTATTTTCTTCGAAGATTTTAAATAGATTTCACTTGTTTAGAACATGCCTTTTTATTCGTGTTTTTTTTTTTTAAATTGATATAAGCCAGCGCTTTTACAAGATGAATGAAATACATTATTGAATTTGTAGGTAGGTCCTGGTTTGCATTCATGATATTGACAATAATAGCCTATGAACTATGGCGTCACTGTCGATTAATTAAATGGCATCGCATGACAGAATACCTACAGAATAATCGGTACAAAAAATCTTACAAGCTTTGGTTTATCAGACAACTATAAAAAAGACAATTTATTGGCGTTTCTAAATCAATAAAATATTTACGCAAACGATTAAAAATAAAATTATATTGTTTTTTTACAAGGTCGCCCACTGGCGCCAGCGTTTTAAATTCTTTTCTCATGATGCCGGACTTACGGCTAAATAACAAGGGATTTACCTCTTTTTTACATTTTTAACTTATTAGTGCCAATTCTTTATCCTAACGACTGTTATTTTTATTGTTATGAAGGTTGCATAGTCAATAAAAGTGCGATGTTTGTATTTCATTTTACGATATTTAACCCTTTTACCGCCGATCGAAATATTTATGGCTTTTTAATAAAATGTTATTTAATAATACCATGAAAATGCACTTTGATAACAGATATTTAAATATACCTATCCAACACAAAAATTACCAATATCTAAGTAAGAAGGTTAAATCTATCAATCGATACGACTATAGATACCTACCTAGCACAGACACATCAGTAAAGCAGGTGCCTCTATTTTACCTAAAATCATGGGAAATATTATTTAGAGCTTTCTGCCAGACCTTATACACATGCAGTTAGTGGGCCAATTACAAGCGTAGGAAATATACGCCCTGCGTGTGCAATATAATAACGCGTTCAGGGTGCTGATGGAGCTGCCACGGTTCTGTAGAGGCGCGCGTGGACGGTTTCCACGCCGTCATACGAAAGCGAAGTGCAATCAAGACCGCATGCGCTGGCCGATGGGACTCTGTTATGTACTGATGGCGCAGTGGATAGAGCTATACGCGAAAGCAAGCTATTACTAACACTAGGCTAAAAACATTGTTACTAACAAATATATGGAAGTAATACATACTTAATATTATAAATGTGAAAGTGTGTGTGTCTGTTTGTTTGTCGGTCTTTCACGGCAAAACGGAGCGACGAATTGACGTGATTTTTTAAGTGGAGATAGTTGAAGGAATGGAGAGTGACATAGGCTACTTCTTGTCTCTATCTAACCCCCCACTCTCCTAAAATGGGGGGTGGAAGTTTGTTGGAGAAACCTAGGTACTTTTACGCGAGTAAAACCGCTGGCAGAAGCTAGTTCTGAAATAAATTTTATTTAATGCCTTGTGGCATTAAGTCCGCCTATGTATCACCACTGTACATGAAGTTTAAATAAATACATTATTATTATTATATTTATTTATCTCAGGACCAGGTCCTGGACCTTTGGAAGGCGTACGAAAAGCCGAAACCAACTCGCAAAGGCCTTTAGACGCTTTTAATGGAACGTGGTACCGACCGGTGATTATCCCTGTACGCGCTATGCTAATGCATCCAAGAATCACGCCCGGTTGGTGGGAAACTATTGCGACATATGGAAAACAAAGATTTAAGTGGAATGGTTACCAGGAACTATGTTAAGACTAGATAATTGGCCCCTGCCTGAACAATGTTATCAATTACCATCGATAAAAAGGCAGGGGGTGACTTGCACACTCAATAAATGGGCCCCAAAGACGGTCGTATTATTATTATTCATAGTTAATGCTAAAAAGGAATTCCTTTTTACTAATCCTCATTAGACAACCACACTTCTTATAACGAACACACATCGTTTAACAATTTCTCATAAAGGTAGAATCCAATGCGCCTTACTTTTTCTCATAAAATATTATTCTCATGCTACCTTCACCGTAGACCAGCCACTGGCCAGTAAACTAGCGTCCAGTAAGGTCACATTTGACAGTTAAAGCCGTAAAATAAAACAGCGCTTGCGCCGGTTTGATGGAGTATTGTTTCGGATTCCTTCACGCGTTCAGCGCAAAGCATGGGTTAAGGCCAGCGAACAGTGAACTGATATGGATATTTCCTATGGAATTTTGTAATATTGTGATTTAAAGTGTAGTCGTTTGAAGTAAAGAAAACTATTGACCTATTTTCGTAAGAAGTCATAGTCAAGGTTTCAGACTCAGGAGGACTGCTGTGCGGCTTTGCGATCTGTCGTAAAATAAACCTAATATTAACCCACCAGCAGGAGATAACACTAGAATTTCATCATCACCACCATAATTATCATTTCAACTGACAGACGTTCGCTGTTGTTCATAAACATAAACCTCTCCCAAGTGCGCTAAAACGACCGGTCCTGTGCATCTTGCATACATCGGATTCCCATGACCCTCACCAGGTCATCGGTCTACCTTGTGTGAGGCTAACTAACGCTGTGCATCTTCCGGCCAAACTTTCGGCCCCATGATGCCAGTACAATGAATTTACATGATATTGCAAGGTAATAAAAATCGGAATTCGAAATCTTTCAGTACCTACGTCGTTCTCTTTCATACATTTGTCTACACTGCGTTCCAAATAAGATTAGGATCGATTGCCATGTTGTGACGTCACGTCATACTGTCAAATCGAAGAATTATTATGGTGAGCAAAACGAAAGAAATGTAAATTTAATTTAAAAGAAGAAATTTTTATATTTTATTTACGAACTGTGAACGAAAAAAGTTCAATCAGAATCCAGTTTTTCAATTTTGCTCGTCTCCGAGTTCTTCAAATTTGCCCAATTTCTTGCGATTTGACAGTATGACATGACGTCACAACATGACAATCGATCCTATTCTTATTTGGAACGCATTGTATAGGTATTATATGGCTAAATGCAACATTTTTATACCCTAAACTCATTTTATTAGTGGCTGTAACCAGCTCCTAGGTACACTACGGTTTAAAATGGCTTCCTTTTTGGCAGATGCTCGTTCAGTCTTATATTTTACTAGCTTCTGCCAGCGGCTTCGCCCGCGTGAAAATAGGTTTTTCCATACAAACTTTGGACCCTCGTTTCACCACCTTAGGATGTGAATTTTGGTAAATCCTCTCTTAGTACTCGCCTACGTTATAAAAGGAAACCTTGTAAAAAATGTCATACTCCTAGGTTCTGCAGTTTCGGCTGAGTGTTGACATGTCAGTCAGTCAGTTTCTCCTTTTATATAGTATATAGATTTAATCATATATAATATAGCAAATTTTGACGATATCTTGTCACGTGTTTGTCAATAACGAAGTTGATGTTTCCGCATAAACATGCTTATTTATTGATAGTAAAACTTCTTTTATGTTTAGTTTTAATTGATTTAATCGCAATTAACCTGTTAGACTGACGTTTAGGTACCTACGTATATCACTGATTGAACATCAACCTCCTGATTATTGGAATGTTAACCCGTAAGTCAAACATTGTTATTGTGATAACAGTTTTGCCATTAAGAAAAACTTGACTTTGGCTACAGAAGCATTATAATTACAGTAGGTACTTATAGAAAGTCAAAAACACCACAGCTCGTGATAAACTCTTTTTTTAATAGGGTTCCGTACCTCAAAAGGAAAAAAACGGAACCCTTATAGCATCACTTTGTTGTCCGTCTGTCTGTCTGTCAAGAACCTGTGAAGACCCTTTATCTTGGAAACGCGTGGAGTATCGAGTTAAAATTAAGTATATGGTTTTAATGGTCTGAGATTCCTTGAAGCTGTTAAAAAATTAAACTTTTGCGGCTGTCTTTTTTTTTAACAAAAAAAAAATGATACGGCCCTTTATGTCTCAAAAAACGTGAATTGCGACACTCTCAAGGGAATCAAAATTCATAGTGTACTTCCAGTTGACCTAGAAATTTGTCATGAAGCAAGGTCCCATAGCACAAGCAGGTATAGGATAAAAATAGAAAACTGTAAATTTGTAGTTACATCACAAAATAAAAATCTTTTTTTCCATTCGGTAAAATCTTCGTGAATTAATTAATTTAATCCGGGAATTGAACTGTTTTCACGGAACCACCAGTGTGCAAGTCCGACTCGCACTTGCCCGGTTTTTTTTAGTATTGATAGGCTCGTGTTTGCCCGCTATCTGACCTGATGGTAAGCCATGATGTGGTCTACGATGGAGCACGCTTGCCTAGAAGTAACCTATTTACTCTTGATTTAAAGACCTGGTTGTAGCTAACAGGAAACGCAAACTCCGGCAGGAAATTGCACTCCTTAGCTGTACCAATAAATGTGTTGCTTGTGTCAAGTGCATGGCATTCTCAGGGAACGCAAGAAAATCTAGAAAAAATTAACAGTTAAAAAATTGCAAATACCTTAATTAATATTCTAGGGTGACACAAGATAGGATAGGTTATAGAATAGATAGGAACGAGAGCAATATCACGAGGGAGGTTCTAGTATGGTCAATGACTATACGAGGTAGTTAGGCTAGAGTGAACATGGCATTAATAAACTACCGCAATTCATCATCAACGATTGCATCACTGCTGACCATCACAAGGGATCGCAGTTAAGCAGTTTATATCATTTAAAAAAAAAAGATAGTTAAAGTAAATTAAAAAAATAAAAAATAAATGTACGGTGAAATGTACTGTATGAAAGAATAAAATTCAATAAACTTCATTGTACACCAAAATAGTAACAAAACTTTTACTCAACTGAAATCTATAGGTACAATGGCGGTCTTGACACTGATAATGCTACCTACTGCCAAGTATGGCCCTAAATACTGTAACAAAAAAAACAATCACAATTTCATAAAAACAAATGAAATAGATGTTACATTAATAAATAAATAATATTTTAAAGCGATAAGTTTAACTAAAAAAGGGTTGACTACAAAGATGGCGACTAATATAGAAGTACGGAAAAAGAAGACAATTGACGCCAACATCAAGTAGGATAAGGGCAAGAAGATGATGAAGGAAGACAAAATATAGGCAGAGGGATTATTAGACCACATCGACCATCACTGTGTTATCAAACCTCGCTTCTGTCTAACTAGCATCGTAAATTAACTTAATAGTGTAGCGCTTAGGTGGTGTGCAGTAATAATACTCCAGATGTAATGATAACTTTATATTGTTGTAATCAGAAGGGAATGAATTTACAGAAATATGTACAGAACTTATAACTAAATACATAGGCTCAAGTAGTGGACAGTTGAACCATCTAATTTCCGAAGTATGGTTCCTTGGAAATACGTGCGGGGGCGCGCGGATCGCTGTTGTCGAAACCGCTCACTATTGGGCTCAACGCTCGCTCTAAGCGCGGCCAGTGTGGTTCGCGTATAAGTATTTCCGAGCGGCGCGCGAGGCGCCAGTACACCGATGGCGGCGGCAGCGAACGGATGCGTAACAATGTATTGCAGCTACAGTACTCCCCCCCTAGCGAAAGCGTACGGGCATCTTGGATATCCTGCCTGATCTGGTCCGGTGTTCGTTGATGTTCGCTGGGCGTATGCTGGAGTGATCTTCGGTGGTTGCTGCAGCTGGTTGGAGTGTCTCACTACTTGTGTGTTCGTGTTCTTCGATGTTGACGGTGAACGCCGGCTTGAGTCGATCGATCGATATAGTGCTTGATCTTCCTGGTAGTTGTACAGTGAAGTATTTGTTATTGCGATTGATGACCTGGTACGGACCTTTGTAGGGATGTTGCAGTGGCTTTCGGACGGTGTCATCGCGTACAAACACATGGCTGCATGTTTGCAAGGCGTTGTGCACGAACATACATCGCTTGTTGGAATGCGGTTTGAATGTAGGTGTGAGCTTCGTGATTACGTCATGTAGGTGATCAGCGTAGTTGTTGTCCATTTTTGTAACAGCTGGTGATGGTGATATGAAATCGCCGGGTAGTCGCAATGCTTGACCGTAGGTGAGTTGCGCGGCACTAGTATTGGTGTCTGTGCGCACGGCGGCTCGTAATCCCATCAGCACTGTGGGCAGCTCGGAAATCCATTTGTTGCTGTTTTGTAGTCGGGTCATGAGTGCAGCTTTCAGCGTTCGATGGAATCGTTCAATAACTCCGTTGCTTTGTGCGTGGTAGGCAGTAGTTCGGATTCGTTCTATGCCAAGAAGTTGTGCGAGGTCATGGAATAGTCGACTTTCGAACTGTCGTCCTTGATCAGTCGTTATTCTCGAAGGACAACCGTAACGAGATATCCAGGTTTCATACAGCTTTCTTGCAACAATGTCAGCGGTTATCTCTTGCAAAGGTACTGCTTCGGGCCATCGAGTGCTGCGGTCAATAATCGTGAGTAAGTATCGATGTCCGCACGAAGATGTGGGTAGCTTTCCAACGATATCTACGTGTATATGTTGAAATCTTTCACTCGGTGGGTAAGTTGCGATTTCACTGTGATTGTGCCGTTGTACTTTTGATAGTTGGCATGATGTGCATGTTTTTGCCCACTCGCCAATGTCGGTATTCATTGCTGGCCAGAAGTACCGTTCTTGCATCATTTTGCGTGTAGTCCGTATTCCCGGGTGACTTGTATTGTGCACGGCGTTGAATGCGATGCGACGAAAGTCAGGTGGTAGGTATGGTCTAATGTGTGAAGTAGATGTTTCGCAGAATATTGGTTTGCTGGTACCGGGCATGACGATTTTCTTGAGTTGGATATTTGATTGTTTTGATAAGTTTTGTATATTACTGTCCTTTTCTTGCGCCTGAGATAACTCATCGTAGCTGATTGGTGACGGTGTTTCTATTGTTTCAATGCGAGAGAGTGCGTCGGCGACAACATTGTTTACTCCGCTCACATGTCGTATGTCCGTCGTGAACTCGCTGATAAATAATAGCTGACGCGTGCGTCGTTGCGTGTCGTTATCGGACGGTGGCTTGCGGATAGCGTAAGTCAGCGGTTTGTGGTCAGTATAAACAATCAGTTCTCTTCCTTCGAACATTTTTCTGAAGTGTTTGATTGCCATGTAGATTGATAATAGTTCTCTGTCGAATGTACTGTATCGCTGCTGTGTGTCGGAGAACTTTTTCGAGAAATAACCCAGTGGTATCCATTTCTTGTTTACAAGTTGTTGCAGTACGGCTCCTGCGCAGGTACTCGATGCGTCACACATGAGGGAGATGGCGTCATTTGGTGATGGAGATGGATGAGCGAGCAAAGCAGCGTTTTGTATGCCAACTTTGCATGACTCGAATGCGTGTGAAGCTTCTGTGTTCCAGTCGATTTTGGTCTTATCACGTTTCTTGGAATTATGTAGGTACGCGTTGAGAGGTGCTTGAATGTGTGCTGCGTTCGGAATACTGTCGCGGTAAAAATTTACCATTCCAAGAAATCGACGTAGGTCTTGTATCGTCTCGGGTTTGGGGTAAGCAGTGATAGCGGTGATTTTATCTTGAGGTGGCTTAATTCCCCTGCTTGACACTTCATAGCCCAGGAACTTCACATTTTCTTTGTTGAAGACGCATTTTGATGGATTTATTGTTATGCCGTAGTCGTCTAATCTGCGTAGCACTTCTTGTAGGTCTTCGACGTGGCGTGTTTCATTGTCCGAAGCGACGATGACGTCATCAATGAATGGAAACGCGTAATCCAAACCATTGAGTACTTGATGGATGAATCTTTGGAAGGTCTGCCCGGCATTTTTGAGACCTGGACACATTCGTGGAAATTCGAATAGTCCGAATGGAGTTGTGATGGCAGTCTTCTCGATATCTGTTTCGTGTACAGGCAATTGTTGGTAGGCACGATTTAGGTCTAGTGTAGTAAAGATTTTCTTGCCGTGTAGTAGGTAGGTGAAATCCTTGAGACGAGGTACTGGATAGCGGTCGGGTTTAGTGACGTCATTGAGCCTTCGGTAGTCGCCACATACGCGTATGTCACCGTTTTTCTTTGGTACGACGTGTAGCGGGCTGGACCATGGACTTTTGCTTGGACGGCAAATTCCTTGCTGCATCATCGTCTCAAACTCCTTTTTCACGGCCAGATATCGATGTGGTGGTAAGGGTCTGGTCTTGCTGTATACTGGTGGGCCAGTAGTTTCGATGTGGTGTTCCACACAGTGTTTAGGAGTATTCTTCATGCATGACGGTCGAAGAATGTCGGGATACTTGCTGAGTAGCTGGTGATACGGCTGATCAACGTCGATACTTCTGACTGTAGGGTCAGCAGAATAGGTGACTGGTG
This sequence comes from Mythimna pallens, assembly GCA_961205895.1. Classification (NCBI taxonomy): domain Eukaryota; kingdom Metazoa; phylum Arthropoda; class Insecta; order Lepidoptera; family Noctuidae; genus Mythimna; species Mythimna pallens. The sequence continues at coordinate 16,738,736 of OY540834.1, forward strand.
CTTTTACGGTGAGGTTCGTTACTTTGTCGACAAGACATCGGCTGGCTATGTCGACAAGAAGTTGATGGTGTTTTAGGAAGTCGGCACCGATGATGGGCTTGCTGACTGCTGCGATGATGAATTTCCAGGTGTATGGTCTGCGTAGGTTAAGATCCAGTTGCAGTGTTTTCTCACCGTATGTTGGGATCACCGTGTTGTTCGCCGCGTACAAGCAGAAATCTGTAGGTGTCGTTTTCCCGCCTTTCCTCTTTGGTATCACGGAGACGTTTGCGCCGGTATCGATCAAGAACGACAAACGTGAATTTTTGTCCGTTATAAATAGGCGGTAGGATGTGTTGCTTGCGCCGGTTGCCGCCTCAGCCAACGCAGGTTTTAGTTTCCCGAGGGGGCGCTGCTGTCTTCGTAACTACACGGACGGGTACATCTTCGCGCCTCTTTGCCAAACTTACGATGGTAAAAACAAATCGCTGATTGGTCATTTCGAGCGTGATCGTGATTGGGCCGGCTCGACGAATGAGAACGCGATCTCGAATATCGTCTGTTGAACGATCTACGTCGGTAGTTTTGATGACGTTGTCTCGTTTTCAATTCTGCGATTTCTCTCGCGAGCGCGTCGATCTTCTCCTCAATTGAAGACGGTGCTGCTGGGGTGGTGGATGAGGAGCAAACTGCCGCGACTGCGCCGTATGGTTGCGTCTGCTCGAGGATCTTGTCTGCCATCATCGCAAGCTCGTGTATGTCGGATTTTTTTGCGATGTTATCGCTGACGGCGAGGACTGCTCGAACTGATTGTGGTAGGTGGTTAGTCCACATTATTCGCAGCGCTGAGTCGGAGATGTTATCAGCGGCGAGGTTCTTCATGCGACGTAGCAGCTGTGAAGGCTTCATGTCGCCGAGCTCCATTTCGGAAAGTAACCTCTGTACTTGACGCTGTTCTGATTCCTCGTAGACTTGGAATAACCGACTTTTCAGAGCCTCATAACGTTGATTTGCGGGTGGATGGAGAATTATGTCGGAGATTTCGTCGAGATCTTGCCGCTCAAGTTGCCCGATGACGAGCTCGAACATTGTTTGATCTCCTTTCTTCTGTGCGCTCATGATGGCTTCAAATTGCGCGAACCACAACCGTATTTTGTCACGCCAAATAGGTGGGATGCGCAGCGACGTCGAGACACCGGAGAGTTCCTGTTCCTCCTTGTTGGCCATGATGAATTTGAATCTGGAGGTCTTCTAATTTATCGGGGTTAAACGTCGGCGTCACCACTGTAGCGCTTAGGTGGTGTGCAGTAATAATACTCCAGATGTAATGATAACTTTATATTGTTGTAATCAGAAGGGAATGAATTTACAGAAATATGTACAGAACTTATAACTAAATACATAGGCTCAAGTAGTGGACAGTTGAACCATCTAATTTCCGAAGTATGGTTCCTTGGAAATACGTGCGGGGGCGCGCGGATCGCTGTTGTCGAAACCGCTCACTATTGGGCTCAACGCTCGCTCTAAGCGCGGCCAGTGTGGTTCGCGTATAAGTATTTCCGAGCGGCGCGCGAGGCGCCAGTACACCGATGGCGGCGGCAGCGAACGGATGCGTAACAATGTATTGCAGCTACAACTTGTATACATTGCAAATTGTTTTATAATGAAATCATTGATCATGGCAATCCTTCAAGTTGACGAGCGTGGCCCTCCGTCACGTTGCAGCGATTAACTAACTTTGTTTTAAATTATAGCTGGTTGCTTCAAGGCGTAGACTGATTAAAGTGGTATTTGAGGATGTGTTTGTTCACTTAATTATATACTAGTGTTGTAGTGGGCTGGCTAGACTCAGGTGCGGATTGACCATGGTCAAGAGGTTGAAGAATTATTGACCTTATTTTATTTAGCTTCCAACCAAGCCAAGCCTCTTCAGTCTAAATAATCTTCTATTGAGACCAGAGTAATATTAGAGGTAATCACTATTGAATGGAATTATTTAGTATAAGTAATAAAAACTTTTCCGTATTTACTTTCTTCGTTGGTGACAAACAGTGATATAGGTAGTTGAAAAGAGTCTACCGATCTTGGGCCAATATTGGTGCAGTAAGTAGGTACCTAATAGATTAGTTCTGGTATCTACCTACATAATTATCTAAATACCCAGAGTGGCCTAATGGTTGTAAAGAGTTGATAATGTTGATATTTGCTATATGATTTCAAACAATATATCTACGCCATAGATCATACTGAGGAGATTTCTCTTCTCATTAGTTTTGATATAAGTTAGACCACGTTATATATGGCGTTGCGCCACCGGTACATGGTGGATCCCACACTTACGTACAAAACGTTTTAGGAACACATTTATGATACGTGTAGCTGCTAGCAGCTGAGTCTGTGGTTCCTGATAGCTACAATCTAGGGGTCTGTCAAAAGTGAATAGGTTACTTTTAGTAAGCGCGCTTCATCGTAGGCCACATCATCGCTTACCATCAGGTGAGATGGTGGTGAAACGCGAGCCTATCAATAATCACGGGTAGTGTGAAAGTGAACTCCTGGGGCCCTGGGACGAAGGCAAAGAAGGAACGGGAGTGGGATTTTAGTCAGTAAAAGTCTGACACTATTTCTCGCTCCGCCCAAGAGCGCGATTTGTCATAAGATGATTTTCCCACCTAAAAAAAGCCTATCAATAGTAAAAAAAAAGATAAATTTGGTGGGCTGAATGATATCAATACCTGAAGAGAAATCTTTGACGAAGACATCACTGGAATTGGCAGTGGCGCCAAATAATGTTTGACCCAAGTTTTTTATGTGCTCACAGACGTGCTTGCTTACCGGTTTACCTTATTTGTTTACAACATTTCACGTTATTATTCAGAATCTCCAAAAAAACGTCACGATGGCCGATGACGCTGATGCCCAAGGTAATCGAACTTCGTGTTAAAACTTCCTTTTGAAGTATTAAGTCAACAATATCGAGTATTATTTTCTGGTATATTATCTCAATTCCGATTAAAGAGATTAACTGAACCAATGAGGAAAAATCTTGAAGATATTTTTGTTGAAAAAAAAAATGCCAATGTTTCTTTCGTTTTTTATTTTTCATTGACAGGATTCTAAAAACTTGGTCATTTTGTCTCTAAGTTTGTAGTATAAAATTATTTAGCTGTCTATTTGTAAGATGCCTTTTATTTCAAACTTTTAGCCAACATCAGCAAGGTGTGATCAGGATGTGGGCTTTCAATTCTTTCAATATAGAGTCTTGATTAGTAAAGTAAGTCCTTGTAAGAACTCTTCCAGTGCTTCCTTGAACCATCCCTAATGTAGGTATTTATTTATATTCATGCAACACAAACGTATAAAGGCGGGCTTAATACCTTAGGCATTCTCTATCAGTCAACCAAGGGTGGTGAAAAGTTAAATGGCATGGAAAAAAACATGGGTACAAAAGTATATATACCATAGTAAAGACCATAAACTAGCTTCTGCCAGTGGATTCGCCCGCGTAGAAACTATGAAGCCTGACGTAGGCTTTATATTTTCTACGCGGGCGATAAAGCAACATTCAATGGGGGAAAGAATTTTTAAAATTGTCCCAGTAGTTTTTGAGTTTATTCATTACAAACAAAAATACAAACGTACAAAAATAGAATCTTTCCTCTTTATAATATTAGAATAGAAGAATAGATTATGAATAGGTCGGCCAGAGAAAATCATAAGCCTTGAAGAGATCAAGAAAGGCTGCATACACAGGCGTGCTTCTATCTGTACCAGACAGTCTACTTGGGAGACATAACCGCACATTCTGTCGACAGTCCTGCCCCCCTAGCCAAGTTACAATCGTATCGTTCGCGCTGAACGCTTCGAGTAGGCCACGCCTCCGATTCCTTTGTTCTGACGTCATCTCAACGCTCAGTCACGTGGTCCGAACAAAGGAATTGGAGGCGTGGCCTACTCGAAGCGTTTGGCGTGAACGATACGATTGTAACTTGGCTAGGGGGGCTGGTCTAAAATCGAACTGAGCGTCGTTTAAATTTAGGTGTATCTTAAGCTGTTTCTCAAGCAGGCCATCAAGCCCCTTGGCTGTAGTTGTAGCCAGTGATATCGGGTGGTAGTTGCACTTATCAGAATTATCTCCAGTCGTACGTTTAATTATAAGCACCACCACCGTCTTCATCAGCTCATTTGGCAGGTCAGGCTCATTACCGAATACAGAGCGTGAATAAAAATCCCAGGAGTATCGGAAGGCGTAGCTGTGGCCCCACGTGTTGAAAATGTTCGATATTGAGGCCGTCGTGTCCGGGAAACTTCTCTTTCTTATTTATAAAAAAATAATTGCTGTTCGTTAGTCTCGGTAAAACCCAAATTATTATTATTTTTAATACAATTAAATTATAGTCGGAAATTTTTATTTTGTTTTTTTTTTATGTCTTATTAATATCTCACCTATTGCATTAGTTTTCTACACTCTTTCAATGATCTCCCGTCAATCATTTATCAATATCAAATCGAAAAACAAAACAGACAGTTTTTTTTTATAAAATCCTTTTCGAAACCTCATTCCATACTCATTAGCTCCTCCCTAAATAGGACAAAGGGCGGATTGTTAAAAATAAATCACTAAATTAATGTGATTGGTGTTTGACCTTAACTTGGCACCATGCACTTAAGGAATGTTTTAAAGAGAAGCTTCTTCTGATAGTTTATGTTAATTTTAGTTCATCGTCTGAATATAAATTCAGATTTTTAGGGCAAAGCAATTGAAGTCTGATAAGCTGTCATGAAGGTTCAGATGAGGATACTTTCACTCCATATTACCTATAAAGTATTTTTGTTTGACTAAACATAAAAATGTTGTTTAAATTTTGGACAATTTATGTTGTAGAAAATTTTTGACAGAATTATGTTTTCAAGTATTTTGCATTTTATTGGTACATAGGGAATAACAGCAACATTAACTACACAACACAACAATCTAACTATAGTGCCTGAGTTAGTAGGATGTTATGTTTATATAGTTAAGAACGAGACACAACAATATAGTTTGACATATTCTTAAATCCAAATTCTCTACACAGAAACCGACCCTTACTGTCACAATTTTAAACGCGAAACACAATAAAATAAAATTGAATCAGTTCTAAATGCAATTCTCATTTTAAAGCTCCCCATCACAATAAAGACCCCTCACAACTTCCTTTTAACCCTAAAACGGTGACGGTGCAACCCAAAATCACCCAATTATACCCCTTTTAAGGGGCGCCGCCCAAAGCTATTAACCGTTGAACTACTGATTTATCTACGATCATTAGGTGCATCGTTGATTAGCAACGGTTGCCGGAAAAAAAGAAACTTGGTAGTGACCAGTGATTAATTACTTTAGCCCTGTTTTAACAGTTTTCTGATTAGTTACGAATTTTTGTGCCAGTCTTTTTATTGTGCGATGCTATTCTAATCTTAATTTATTATACTGTTATTACCTATCTTATTCTTATTATTATTTTATTTGCTAATCTTTTCCAATTTATTTTAAGTTCTAAGAAATTCTTATCGTCTTTTGTTTTCATCCAGCTGGTACCCGAGTTCAGTGGCTGGTTTCTGTTGAGTTGTTTTCGACAAAATTTAGTCGCTATTTTAATTACCTATTCGTAAATTGATTCCCAGTGGATATTGTGAACCTGAGTGTCACTAGTAATTGCGCGGATCGGAAAGTCCGCCGTGTCCGCATGTTGATGATCGGCAGCGGTGACCTCTCGTGTCCGACCCAGGTTGCCCTAGCCAAGATGGAATAGGAAGCGGTACCTTTTTCTGCAAAGTTGTCATGCCAGTGAAAGCGATGGTTGCAACTGTGTGGGAATGGACATCCTCATACCCCAGCTGCCGCCAATGAGACGCCCCGGGCGTCGAGAGTGGCGCGGAGTGATTCCTGGCAACCACAGGCGCAGACTTGCGCACGACGAGCAATGGGTAGCTCGCCGTTCGACCGTCAGACTGAGTGTGAAACGAAGGCGTGTAGTGTTTTACGCCCGCTTCCAAGAGATGCCTGCGATGCCTGCTAGGGCCACGGGAATATAGAGCTGGAAAAGTTATTCGATAATTTCCCACCACAAAAAAGAATAAAACAAGTGGGGAGTGATGTCTACTTAACCGCACCATTTGTGGATTCATTGAAACAGGCGCGATCTCGGTAAAATGGAGCTGAGAATTTTATTAACTACCTCTGCAAAGCTTATCGATTAGGCTAACCTGATACATTTGCTGCCAAATACTGTAAAATTATCAGAGTGTGTTACATCCGCATTCTAATGAAAAAACCAAGTAACTGTATTATTTTATCATAAATTAAATACTTTCTGAACTTGACACTGGCCAAATGCACAAATCGTGCAAAACCATAAGATAAAAAATCTGATGGTTCTAAATTTATAAATAAGGCTGGAAAGACTCAATGCTAGACCATCGCCTAAGTTCATAAAAAAATAAACTTGAGTATTTTTTTGATACTAGCTTTTGCCCGTGGCTTCAGCCGCGTACATATAATATAGCCTATGTAACTCAAGAATAAAGCAGCTTCCTATCGGTGAAAAATTTTCAGCAATCGGACCAGTACTTTCAGAGATTACCTCCTACAAACAAAAAAACAAACTTTACCTCTTTATTATATTAGTGTAGAAGTGTAGGTGGTTGAATAGAGAATGAAACTTTCTATAAAACTAACTTACTTTACAAAAGCTCTCATGCTAAAACGGTGATTGTAAGATGTAAGATTAAAGGAGTTATTTTGACACGGCGCTAAGTTATCTCTAAGGAATCGATCGTGTAGGTAAAGTGATCGATATTATTAATGTTCCAACTATTATTATTCAGCTTGCATCTTTTCACAAACGATGCCGACAATGATTCACTTTAAAAGAACAGCGAAGCAATAGAGTCAACCACACTAACTTTTTTTATTAAATATTGACATGACAGCTAAAATATTAGACTTGTCACAGAATTAATATTTGACATTAATCTTTTAATTTAATAGTGTTGATATGATACGTTAAAGTTCAATTTATATTAAGTTGTCATAATTATTAATTGCTTTTATAATGTTCTGCGAAATAGTTTGTCATTGACATATTTTGGGAATAACATTGTAGTCATCTTTAGATTTATATTAAATAATTCAATGGAAACATCAAACGTCTTTTTTAATACCTAACATTGGAAATCTCCCGGATGTGATGTTTTTGCCTTCACGGTTATGATGTTCTCATAAGTTTTACAATAAAAATCAAAATAATTTACTACCGTTACCTCTCAACGCCATTCTCAATGCTATTACGCCGACCCAAATTGAGTTATCAACTTTGGTGAAATTCATTGTTTTTAAGCTTTTATATATCTTTTTGTGCCGATACGTGTTTAATAGTCAATTAATGATGCTACCTGCGGCTCTTTTTATCCGAAATCGATCGGTCAGGATGACCAGTCAGGTCAGGATGGCCGTAGGGGGTTAGTCCGTGCGGTCGTTGGTCGATTGGACCACATTCGAGTAGCCGCAGGGTTAACTACTAATGAATTGGGATTGTATTTTTATAGATGATTATTGTCGTTAAATTTTAAAATGAATGGCATTGGAATTATAGCTGTAAACGAAGAAGATTTTGAACACGCTACTGAGAAGTTCTTGTTTGGAAGTTTGAGTTTTATTCAAAGTAATTTTCGAACCTGAGAATAAATGACAGTTTACCTAGCGAATGACTCTTGCTATAGAATAGAATAAGCACAATAAAATTTATTGTACACTAAAAAAATAACACAACTTATACATAAACTTAAATCTATGGGTACAATGGCAGTTTTATCATGACAACGATATCTACCAGACAAGCTTAGCATGGATCGTAAAATCAAAATAATACAGGGGGTAGTCTCTGCGGTGTACTCATGCAATAACTAAATTCGTGAGGAAACCGGCATGTCCTAGAACCAAAAATTCGAAGACATGTGACATCCACCAACCCGCACTGGGCCCTCGTGGTGGATTACGGCCCATTCCCTCTCCTAGAGAGGAGGCCTGAGTCCCAACAGTGGGAACATTAAAAGGCCGACTATGCTATGCTATGCTAACTAAATTGAGACATAGGACCGGCGCGAGAGATCGCCGCCGCCGATCGCCCCCACGAGGACACGGCGTTGCTCTTCCCAAGCGGGGCACACCTCCACCGTGTGCTCCACCGTGTCCTCCGGGCGGTCCACACAGTGGCGACACCCGGGCGTCGCTTCCGCACGAATTCGGTGCAGGAACTTCCCGAACTTCCCGTGTTCGGTGAGAACCTGCGTCATGCGGAAGGTGAGGACGCCGTGAGGTCTTTCCAACCACGCCTCAAAGAGGGGACTTATCGCCATAATTGTGGCGTGCCCAAAAGGCAGGTGGTGTGTCTGTGAAACTTAAAAAACTACATTGTTACTATACAGTGCAGAATTTTCACTCTTTAAAGAAGCCTATGGGGGGAGGCCTATGTCCTATGTTGGAGGAGGCCATGTCCTATGTTGGAGGAGGCCTATGTCCTCTGCAAAGAAAAATAACAAAATAAGGGCAAGGAAGGTAGGCACAAAATGATGTCGCCTAATGTTTTGAATTTTTGACACGTGGAAGATTTGCCATGTTGTAGAATTTGATACTTTTAGTAGTTAAGTTAATGCAATTGCCAGGAAATCGCAATATTGCAGTTATTTTTTTTTTGAAATTGCTCCCGCTGAGATTTATGGTAAATAACCCCACTTATCCTATATACTAATTAGAGTAAAAAATGAATCAGAAATGTATCTGTCCCTACGATATTTTATAAAACAACAAACAAATTGATTTCTACTCCCCCTTTTTTCTAATCAACAAAAATTATCCCGTATAATTTTATGGAGCAGTTCTAATCATAGGGCGGGTTCCAATTCTGGGATAATGGGGGCGATCATCGCATCGTGAACTATACTGGATCCAATGAAAATCTGTGGTCTATACTTAATCATAGGAAACGATGGAAATTAGAGAATTCCTTTAGTTAGAATTTGGACCTTTCTCGTGAAGGATTGAAGGATGAGGAACTGTCGTTAATGATTTCGCATTCGATGCTTATTTTAAAAGCAAGTTCCTTTTCTGATAACTCATATTGTACCTAATAGAGAAGTATTTTCGGTTCATTTCTGTTTGTATCATGTGAGTTTCTATGGATACGAGACGCATAGGACCGATCATTGCGGCAACATTTGGTCTACGTCCGATGATGATTATGATGATGGTAAGTGAGAGTTTTAACGTTTGTAAACGCATGAACCATACAAAAGAAATTTTAGGTGTAAGGCAGGCAATTTTTTATGTAAAAAAATATAAGTATTTGTTCAAGATGATTGTAGAAACAAATATCAAAACATGGCCGTAATCTAAATTTATTAGAAATTAATTTTATTACGTCTCACCATCATCAATTTAGGCTAGAATTTCCCACTGCACAATCCTCCGCTTTCTTCCCCTTTCCCGAATCCAAATATTTCTAACGACTTTGAAAATATTGTCAACCTAACCTGCTTCTGATCCTGGTATTTATTCAAAACTTTACTACATCGGACATATATTTTGTCTAAGCTGTGTTTAATTCAAGTAATGAAGATTTACAAATACTTTGATTTAAAACTCTTAAAATATCAATCTTCTCGACCCAGTTTTTTCTCATAAACAATCACTGAATCCTAATTCGTCACTATTTTAACGAGTTCTCCTTCCATTTTTACCATTCCAGCGTCGAAAGCATCAACATTAACTCGTGTATACCCAATAAAAGGTAGCAGAGCCGGGTGGCGGGTGTTTATGACCCAACTTGTGGGTTCCATACTTTTCTGGTAAGGCCAAAAGTGATAACTCAACAAATGTAAGTTTTGAGAAAAATGGGCCGAAATGTTTTGGAGTGGCTACCACATCGGTACCGGAAAACGCAGTGTTGGAAGGCCTCCAAGAAGGTGGATCGAAGACCTGGTGAGGGTCGCGGGAATCCGATGGACGCACAGGACCGGTCGTTATAGCGACACTTGGAGGAAGCCTATGTCCAACAGTGGAAGTCTTCCGGCTGAAATGATGATGACGATGATGGGCTTCTAAACTAATTAAATATTATGATGTAAGTGAACAAACTCTATCATCGCGACCGACAATGCAATAAAAAGTGCGCTAGCAATTTATTGTGTTTAAAATCACTGCGCAGCCGCCATGAAAATCGAGTATGTCGCACGAAATTTTTTCGACTCCATACACGTTTCGCTTTCAGATCAGGCGCATATTCAGCCAGAGCTGCAATGACATATAGTTTGCTCACCTGAATCAAAATGTACATTATTTTCAATGTTCTAATAAAGTAACGGATCTTTCGACTTGCTTTACCGATGTGGACTGTTTTAAGTCATCCGATGGCAATTTTTTTTTTCAAAATTTTATGAGATACCTCTGTTTGTGTTTACGAAAGCAGCACTCATATTATGTAGACTTTTATTTCTTACTACCTAGCCTGGCTTCAATTCAGTCGATGGTATTACTGTTGTGCGCAGTACTTTAGCTACTACCTATAGCGTTGTGGTGTTTGTTTTTAGGTCGTGTTGTTTGTTGTTCTTATATTTTTCAGATTTCAAGTAAACATTGTTAACCTCTTACCGTCTTATTCCAAAACATGATCTGGATGTAGTGTAGTTCCGAGATTATTACTAGGTTTAAGACCATGACTAAATAAAACGTTATTAAAAAAATAAGTTTATTCAGAGGCGTCGATTCCGTGGGTGCTCGAGCATGAGATATATGAGCCCATGAGATATAAACAGTGGGTGCCGAGTACCCCTAAGAATAGACATCAAGAAACAGGATCAATAGTCGCCTTTTAGGTTACGTATAAATTATAATATTTCTTGATAATAAACACTAATTTAATTTTATACAAGTAATGGTTTCATTTTATATTTTTATCAAACATAATTAGTAATTAAGTACGCAGTATGTAATTAGGACAATTATTTATTTGTTGGGCGATCGGTGTGCATTTCTCTTCACAACTTCGCCACTTTTTCGAGTCATCAAATGAGCATGAGCACGCATGATGTTTTCTAAAAGCTGGCGCCCCTGAGTTTATTACTAGTTTCTGAACTATCTATGGTAGCAAATTTAGACCGCCGAAACTCCTAGTTTAACTACGGTACCAACTTCGATACTAATATGTAGATATATTTAAGGTTAGTTTTGATTATTATTATGTGTTATTCCACATAAAAATTGTTAAAAATGGGGATTAATATGATTGACTTAATTGATCTGGAAGATTTGAATATTTTGGAAACGTCTCCGTGAGGAGCTGTTGCTGTTGTCACGTTACGTACGTGACAACAACAACAGCTCTCCTAGCCAAGTTACGACCGTTTCGTTTTGATTCTCCTATGTCGAACGCCTCGAGTAGGCCACAGTTATTTTGACATCCTTATCTTTAGTTTCAGTATTTACCTCATACAAAAGCGAATATGACGTGTTCATTACAGATATCACGGTCACATCATGATACCGTCACGTCGCGGTCACGTCACCGTTACGTTACCGTCACCGTCACGACATTGGCACTGCACCGTCACGATACCGTCCCGACACCGTCAAATCATCATCATGTAGGTCATGACAGTCGTGACGTGAACGACGTGTGGGATCGATGATATTCGAATTCAACTAAACTATCTTTTCGACGTATCTTCATGACTGCCGACTGTTAATTGATTAATAGAAATGTGTAATGGGAAGGATTTAATTTGTGACGTCATCTTGTATCATCATTATCGAGTAGTAGTATTGAATCGATAATTTCAACTCGGCGCCCATCAGCCGAAATAGCTCAGTTGGGAGAGCGTTAGACTGAAGATCTAAAGGTCCCCGGTTCAATCCCGGGTTTCGGCAGTCTATCCTTTTTGTAGTTTTCTTCAATTTTATTTTGTTGTTAAATTATCGTAATAGCCTATGTTATAAAATATTATTTTATGCACAATACGGATACTTATATCTTATTGTTCTGGTCGGTTCATTTTTGTTTTGTCGGGTGAGAACATCAAAAGACTTATCCCGGTCGCTCTGGGGCGGAGGATAGGCTTGATAGGGTCCATTAGTACATATATATCGATGATAGGGTCCTTTTTCACTCGCCTATCGTCAACATCGAGCATTGTTTAAAAGCTTGTTACTTCATCTAACACAACCCAACGCGATGTTTGACGAAAAGTCAACGCGAAAAAAGAGAGATAACGCCTGAAAACTCTGTTAGCATTCGGTAATTCCGTGATTTACTCGAATATTTTACAAAACTTGTTCCAGGAAATACGTGTTTGTTTTTTAAACCCTTAAAAGATTTTGAAAAAAAAGGTAGTCATTCAGAATCTTGATTAAATTTGCAAGGGTTCTATTTTTATACTTTTTTAATTTTTGATAAAATTATTAAGTGTCAAAGTCATGCAAAATAGCAAATTTTCAGAGGTCTTTACTGGATTAGTTTAATAAAAATCTATAAATTGATTTCAATAGAAGCCTAGATAATACCCACAAGATACTGTGTTTCCAAAATATCTAATGAAAAATGTGTGATAACGTCATAATCGCGTAAGTGCGGTTGTATGAAAAATAGTGAAAATGTATGTTGAGTCAATTATGAACTAAATAATTTATTTAATTAAAAGCCTCATAAATTCAGAAGATGGAGAGTTCAAAATTTTCAGATTAAATTGATTATAATCAACTCAGTATCAATCTTTACTGTAAAAAAGAAGAATATACATATATTGTACTTTTATTACAAATTGTACCCCAAAAAGACCGTTTTTAACTTCAGTTTAATGCTAACGCGAATACTGTACCTATAAGTATTTTATAATTTCAGCTTAATTTATCCACACGTTTTTGAGGAACCTTTTTCTTCTTGACAGCTGGACAACAAAGTGATCATAAAGGGCTTCGATTTTTGCCAACGAAGCTACGGAACCCAAAAAAAAAACCGGCCAAATATGAGTCAGACTCGCGCACGAAGGGATCCGTACAGTCCGTAGCAAAAAACGCATTTGTTGTATGGAAGGCCCATTTTTTTTTTTTATGTATTTTGTTTTTAGTATTGATTGTTATAGCGGTAATAGAAATACATAGCATAGCATAATCGCCTTTCAATGTTCCCACTGCTGGGACCCAGGCCTCCTCTCTAAGGGAGGGAATTGGCCGTAATCCACCACGCGGGCCCAGTGCAGATTGGTGAATGTCACATGTCTTCGAATTTTTGGTTCTAGGACATGCCGATTTCCTCACGATTTTTTCCTTCACCGTTTTGAGAGCAGTGGTGAAGAAATAAATTACACAAAGTAATGCGCCCGGCTGGGTTTGAACCCGCGACTACCACTGCTCTCTATAGAAATACATCGTCTGAAAATTTCAACTGTCTAGCTGTCATGGTTCAGTTCGGAGTGATAGTAATAGGGTCCCGTTTTTGCCCTGTGGGTAAGGAACCCTAAAAAAAAGAATTCATATGCGTACTTTGCCCATTATATCTCATTCAGACCTAGAACGTTCTTAACCCACCATTAAAAAAGTCGAAAGCGATAAATTCACACATTTTACAACACTTCAAAGGTAGGCATCCTACAACAATGAATCAAGCAGTTAAATACTTGGTAATTACCAACGCCATCTGCTGGCCATTCGTCAGATATCAATTTGAGCGAGAACTCTGCTATTAAACATGTATTATTACGCCATTTATTTTCAAGCCGCGTTGTGGTATGTGGTTATGCTTACGTAAGCTGGTGCTATATAGGGTGGTTCCTCCTGCATTTAAAACAGAGTTAAGAAGCACAAAATATCATTATGTTCCCACAAAGGTCCGGTAACGTTACGTGTACAGTAATTTTTTTAGGGTGTTTAGAGCTGTACCTAGAGTTGCCAACCATCCTCTAATATAGAGTATTGTGCTCTATTTTGAAGAGGTACTCCTCTTATAATCTACGAACGCAATAAAGGACCATAAAATATTCTTGGTATTTTCATTCCAGTTTTGAATTAAGCTAAAGAAATCTTACTATTTCAGTAAAATGCTGAAATAATTTGTCTTTCCTTTCTTCTTTGAAAACTATGGCTTCATTGAAAATAATACATACAATAATTTTAAAACAACCAAAAGATGTATGTTTCGTTAAAATTAAAACCAGGGTACTTTTTTTTCTAACAATGTACTCTTAAGAAGGTCTTTTTTACTCGCCTATCGTCAACATCGAGCATGGTTTAAAAGCTAACAAGCTTTCATCTAACGCAATCCAACGCGATGTTTGACGAAAAGTCAACGCGAAAAAGAGAGATAACGCCTGAAAACTCTGTTAGCATTCGGTAGTTTCGTGATTTACTCGAATATTTTACAACAAAACTTGTTCCAGGAAATATGTGTTTTTTTTAAACCCTTAAAAGTTTTTGAAAAAAATGTCATCATTCAGAATCTTAATTAAATTTGCAAGCCTTCTATTGTTATACTTTTTGTTTTTTTTTTTAATTTTTGAGTAAATTGTGAAGTGTCAAAGTTCATGCTCTCTTCGCCCATAATTCTCGTCTTGATACTAGCAGTGCTACTCTACCGAATCTACCTCACTGCAACACCTCGATGCCCGAGGTTCGCATAAGGAACAGAGAAGTTTTGAGAGCACTGTGTCGTCTAGACGTGAATAAAACTAGTGGACCAGATGGTACACCAGCAATAGTTCTCAAGGCATGTGCACCCGAGTTGTCTCCTGTATTGACGCGCTTGTATCGCCTCTCATTTAGGACTGGTATAGTGCCCAAATCCTGGAAGCTTGCCAACGTGCAACCCGTGCCCAAAAAGGGCAGTCGTGCCGATCCCGCCAACTATCGGCCGATTTCAATAACCTCCATACTCTGCAAGATTATGGAGCGTGTATTGAACTCGCGCCTCATGGCATACCTGGAAGGTAACGATCTCCTCAGTGACCGACAATACGGGTTTCGCCACAATCGGTCTACTGGGGACCTACTAGTGTATACCACTCACATGTGGGGCGAGGCCCTCGAGAAGAATGGAGAAGCAATTGCTGTCTCCTTAGACGTTTCGAAGGCCTTCGACAGGGTATGGCACGCCAGTCTTTTGAGTAAGCTTCCAGCGTACGGCATTTTCCCTGGTCTGATTAACTGGGTAAAAGACTTCCTGAGTGAACGGCCTCTCCGAGTTGTTGTCGATGGATGCTCATCAGAGCCCATGACCACTAATGCCGGAGTTCCTCAGGGGTCAGTTCTCTCTGCAACTCTTTTCCTGCTGAATATTAATGATCTGCTGATGCCCGGTATCTATGGGTATGCAGATGATAGCACAGTTGTAGAAAGATACCTTCCGGGTGCTCGGGCTAGTAAGGAACTAATCCGGTCCGAACGAGAGGCTATGGTGGAGCATACGAATGTCTCTCTTCAGGCAGTCTCCAAGTGGGGTGAAACCAACCTGGTAGAATTCAACGCCGCCAAAACACAAGCATGTCTGTTCACCGCCAAAAGGAGTCCGTTCACCTTGGCTCCTGCTGCTTCGGAATGTATCCCTGGAGTGCACCGACCGCCTTCAGCTCTTGGGTGTCGAAATTTCTTCTGACCTCAATTTCGGGCGGTTCATTGAGTCCAAAGCCAAGGTAGCTGCTAGAAAACTAGGCGTTCTTGCAAAGGTCCGCCGGTACTTCACACCGGGTCGGCTTCTAATGTTATACAAAGCACAGGTCCGATCGTGTGTGGAGTACTGCAGTCATATATGGGCTGGTGCTGCAAAATGCCATCTGGCAGCTTTGGACTCAGTAGAAAGGCGTGCAAAGAGGCTAATTGGGGCTCCAGATTTGGTTAAGTCCAATCTACAAAGCCTCGAGCACAGGCGCAGGGTAGCCAGCCTATTGGTATTTTACAGGTTGAATTTTGGAGAGTGTGCGCGGGAATTACATGACTTGATTCCGCCATCTCCTTTCTACCATCGGACAACCCGACGTACGGCGAGTATCCACCCTTACGTTGTTGAAACACCAACGGTTCGAACTAAGTGATTTGCTTCGTCGTTTATACCGCGTACATCGAGGGACTGGAACAATTTGCCTGCTGCTGTCTTCCCGTCCAACTATAATTTAGGTGCCTTCAAGGCTAGAGTGAATAGGCTCTTAATAAACTAGTGCGCCTCACCATCAATGATTGCATAACTGCTTACCATCAGGTGGGATCGCAGTCAAGCACTGGTTTATAGCGAATAAAAAAAAAATGCAAAATAGTAGATTTTAAGAAGTCTTTACTGGATTAGTCTCACATAAATAAATTGATTTCAATAGAAGCCTAGATAATATCCATAAGATACTGTGTTTCCAAAATGTCTAACGAAAAATGTATAATAACGACATAATCGCGTAAGAGCGGTTGTACGAAAAACAGTGATAATGTAAATCGAGTTGCATCCCCTTAATGTATCCTTCTAAGATCAGATATACCTACTCTATTTCTCCTTAAAAAACGTTGTGAAGCCTAGCTGTACCTGTTTTATAACTATGTACTTAATCGTAATGGGCAGCTATGCACTATATCGAGCATAAACGAGTTCATACTCCGACTCACACTTGGCCAATTTTCGGGCTGACAGATGTATGGTTAGAAATCATCCAATGACTTCTCTCTCTCTGGGCGGAGCGGGAGGGCGTGTCAAACTTTTACTGACTAAAACCACGCCTGTGTCCCATGCCCAACAGATTTTTTTTGTACCCATAAATTTAAGTTTATGTATAAGTTGTGTTACTTTTTTAGTGTACAATAAAGTTTATTCTATTCTATTCTATTTTGTGTCGAAGGAGAAATAATAGAATAGATAATAGTTGCTCTTTGCGTTTTAGGACTAAGGGTTTTCACCTTTTTAAAAATTCTTCGTGGTCCTAGTTAGCGGGCATCGGCACTACTGGGCCCCTACGGTTTGCTAACATCTCTTTAAAGAGCGCATGGGTCACTATGCTCTGTTGACGACTGGGCTCGGTCCGGTCAATTACCGGACGCCTGGACGACGACAGCGACAGCTACCCATTGCTCGACGCCCGCAAGCCTGTGTTTTCCGTGGCTGGTAGTCAGGGTCGGAATCTCGGTGGCTGGGGCGTGAGGACATTCGTTCCCTCACGCGTGCGGCTTCGTCCTTCGCCAACGTTACTACTTCACAGAAGGAGGCGATCGCCTGCCATTCCTTCTCGCTCCAGGCCATAGCCCGAACCAGGGCCCGGCACGAGAGATCGCTGCCGCCGATGGCCTCCACGAGGACACGGTGGTGCTCCGCCCAAGCGGGGCACACCTCCACCGTATGCGTCACCGTGTCCTCTGGGCGGTCCACACAATGGTGACACCCGGGCTTTTCTTCCGCCTGAATTCGGAACCTCCCGAACTTGCCATGTCCGGTGAGGACAAGCGTCATGCAAAAGGTGAGGCCACTCCTCAAAGAGGGGATTTATCGCCGTGATAATGACATGCCCAGGGTAGCTCTCAGCTGTGACCACAGCCTTTTTTTGAGGGCTAGATCCGCGTTGACCATTTTCAATCGTATTCAGTTTGTACTCCCATTATAGTCGTTTAACAAAATGAATACGAAGTAAAGACGTGTAAAGGTTGAATAAATGGTAAGCGATACGGTGGATAGTGGGAAGATTAGCCTTAATAACAGGAACGCTTCGCATTCCATTCTAGTACATTCGTTGCTCTAAGTACCCAATTAGAACTACCTATGTTAGTGATTACCGGAGAATCAGAAATAGATTTAGCCTAGCCAATCGCCTTGGAAATATACTTTTTAACTTGTTAATTTACCACTGTAAATCGCTATTGTAGTGTATTGGCTGAAGTCTTGGAAGACTTAAGTGCTAGTGACATGATGTATATTTGACACCTGTCCGTAGACATCCAGCAGTAAGCGGTTGTGTGGTGCGAACATATGCGTATCGTAGTACTTATCGGTGAGCCGTAAAATAATCAGAACAATATAACTATTAAAGTAAAAATATGCAGTAGATTACCACTTTCAGGTTTTTGTAGACTAAGTACTTTGTTACTTGCTTGGGATACAGGATTGTTCGAAGGAATTACCGCGGCCCTGAAACGCAACGGTCAACTGAAGGAACACAGGTGGATTTTAGTTAATAAAAGTACGATCTCCTCTCGCTCCACCCCGAGCAGAAGGAGTTATTTAATGATTTCTCAACTCAAAAAAATTCAGCCACATTCCTTTCGAGTACAAATATATTTTTGCGTTTTGCTGGTACATAGAAATTAAGCGAGAACTACCCTAGACCGATACACACGTGGCCCATGCCTGATTTGTAACGGCGCTTTGCGTGGCTTTGCGTGGCGTGGATCTAATGTAGCTCTGCAAGTTTAGTTGCCATAAAAAATGTATGGAGACCGACGCGCCCAGATCAGCGTACGTGGCCCACGTGTGTGCAATGTAGTTCTACCTTTACAATTGCTACTAACCGTGCATGGCCAATTTACCACAAAAATATAACTGGTATTGCGCTGAATATTCTGCCGATCCAACTCAGTTTAAAAGGGTGTCCTATCTTTATTCATAATTTCCAAACCACCGGAAGAGTAATCAGTTTTTGAACCACACAAGAACAATAACAATACAAAGACTATTTAATCTGTGCAATGCATCAGTAGATCGGTAAGGACTGCTTAGGACTCTATAAGAGGAACAGTCCGGAAGACACGTGCGCAAGAGTGCACTTGTAACGTATTGTTATGTGGTGATGTAGGGTAGGTAGGGCTGTGATATGCGCTATTTTCGTCTTTAAAGAGTAACTGCGTTGTTCCATGAATAAAGAAAGAAAGAAAAACGGAAAAAGCAAACAACAAACAAGCAAACAGTTAAAAAACAGACTAACAAACAGTTTTTTTTACGCGAAATGACGCATCTTAAAACGAAAAAAAAAATCGAATCCAATCGTTGGTAAATACGGCATTGTTTGAAAGAATAGCCGTGGCTCTGGAACGCAAAGAGCAAGTGAAGGATCACGAGTGGCTTTAGTCAATAAAAGTCTGGAACTCCCTTTTGCTTCACCAAGAACCGAAGAAAAAAGAAAAGGATCAATAGATGTCCAGACTCCTCAAAAACTTATTGGTTTTCACTGCTGGAGGTGGTTACTAAAAATTGCATGCTACTCGTATTTAGCATAGTTCATGACCACTGTCATTTAGCTGAAGTAACCTCTTCTTTCTAATAATAAAATATCTCTCCATATATTAGAACTTAAAGGCGAAAACATCTTGTGTTAAACGTACACTATGCAAACAAGCATATTATAAGCTGGGGGATTGTATTGAAAATAAAAATGCTTGGCTTCATGCTGATCTAGCTCTACTACTATAATACTGATCAATTATTATTAGTTTCTGTTTAAGTTGTATTACTTTTTCGTATACAATAAAGTTTATTCTATTCTATCACACAGTAATTGATCAGTATTAGAATTGAGAAATAACTTTTATGCAATTTGGAAATTCTAAAAATATTGTACCCACATGCAAGTAAAAGCATTTTTTTTTCAAATTTTCTAAATGTGGGTACCGTGGAGCAATTTATGTCTTAAGATTACTATTAGACTTGTGTTCATGAATGAGCATGGCAGTTGAGAATTTCTTATGATGACTTTATTGTCTGCTAGGCTATAGGTCGGAGAGGTCCACATGTGCATTTGTGTCAACCTAGGACCGTAAAAAGAAACCTGCGCTGTTTAGGTATGATATACCTATGTGTCGTACACATCTAGGGTTGCCAACCATCTTATCTTATCTTATCTTGTATGGGGCTGGCCTTAAAAACCAGAGCACTTCGACCCTTCTGGATCTTTTGTGCTAGTCCCCCTCCCTTCTACTCAAACCCCAGCCTTCCGTGCACCTTCATCATGAGTCCCAGTATGGCCTTGATGGGGCTGAGCCTATAGTCCCCTGGCCTAGGAAATGGTTGGCCCAGATACTCTAGTCTTTTGGAGCCTAGTGCTGCACAGTCGCACAGTAAGTGTAGCATATTCTCCTCTGCCTCTCCACAGATCCTGCAAGTCGGGTCGCTTGCTAGTCCCATGTTGTAGAGCTGTTTGTTGGTGGCATAATGCCCCGTGAAGGCTCCTGTGATTATTCGGAGCTGTGTTCTGCTGTACCTCCATAATTTTTGGGTCCAGGCCTTATCTATGTCATTAAGAAATAGCTTTGCATGCTTCTGGCCTGTTATGTTGCGCCAGTGTGTGCTGTGTATTTCTAACGCAGCCCTTTTCAATGCTTGGTTGATGACCCTTGGTGAGAGTCCTATGAAAGGTTCCGGTCCTTGTAGGGGTGTCTCGGATCCTTTTCTCGCTAGAGTGTCGGCTCTTTCATTGCCTTCTACTCCTGTGTGACCTGGCACCCAGATCAATCTGACCTTGTTGCGCCTTCCTAGCCGATTAAGTATTTTAATACAGTTTAGTACGAGCCCAGAGTCCACTCTATTGCACGTGAGTGCCTTAAGTGTTGCTTGGCTGTCGCTTAAAATGTAGACAGTGTCCCCTTCGGTGCCTCTGTCTAGTATTTCCTGCGCACATGCGATTATAGCATAGGTTTCTGCTTGGAATACCGTCGCCAGTTTGCCCAAACTTAGGCTGAGATTGCAGTTGTCACTATGTACCCCCGCTCCTGTACCGGTGTTCATTTTAGAACCATCCGTGTACCATACCTGGTTCTTCCCTTTGTGGGGTTTCATCCCACCTTTCCATTCCTCCCTACTCGGAATGTATATCTTAAACTCCTTTTTGAGATTTTGAATGGTATGTATTTTGTCACATCCCATGTCCATCATCCAGTCAAGTTCCCTGTTTGGTCTTGTGTTTGTATGGTTGGTTTTGCATCCGGAGTTCGTCCAGTGCCCCATACTTTTAAGCCTATGAATGGCCCTCCTCGCCTCTAGTTCCACTTCAATGTGTAAAGGAGTGAGATTGAGCATCGTTTCCATCGCCGCAGTTGGCGTGGTTCTAAATGCTCCTGTAATGGCCATGCAGGCAGTCCGCTGTACTTTGCTTAGGGCCTGTCTGCAAGTTGCCAGCTTGGTTCTGGTCCACCATACGATGCTCCCGTATGTGATCAGCGGTTTCACCATCATGGTGTATATCCATTTGATAACCTGGGGTCTAAGGCCCCATGTCTTCCCATAAGCAGAGCGACACATGCCAAATACTCTTAGAGCCTTGTTTGCTGTCGCTTCGGCATGGCTTTTCCACGTGAGTTTGCTGTCTAGAATTACTCCTAGATATTTTACTTCTGTGGACAACTCTAGTACGGTGTCGTAGAGCTTTATGGCACCCATTGTTGTTAGGTCCCTCCTTCTGGTAAACGGGATGATCACCGTTTTGCTTGGGTTGATGGATAGGTGGTTGAGTTTACACCACCTTTCAACCATGTTTAATCTCTCCTGTATGATCCCCGACACAGTGTTGGGAAATTTTCCATTTACAAGTATCACGAGATCATCTGCATATCCAACCGTGTACGTTGGTCCTTTGTTCAATTCTATTAGCAGCTCGTCTATCACCAAACACCAGAGCGTTGGCGAGAGTACGCCTCCTTGCGGGCATCCTCTTGTGAATTGCGCCCTTTTGGTCTCACCTAGCAGTGTTGATTCTATAACTCTGCCCTTCAGCATATTGTCCATCCAGTCACAAATGGTAGGGTCTATGCCATGTTTCTCTGCAGCTGTTCGTATCGTTCTAAAAGTAGTGCGATCGAACGCGCCTTTTACGTCGAGAAAGGCTGCTAGGCATATCTCTTTGCATTCTAGCGCCTTTTCGGCACGGCTTACGACCTGGTGTAGCGCAGTTTCTGTTGACTTACCAGGCTGATATGCGTTTTGCATCCTGTGAAGCGGTTGTTTTTTCAGCGCTCCCTCCCTGACATGCTTATCTACAAGCTTTTCCAGAGTTTTTAGGAAGAATGATGTCAGGCTTATAGGTCTGTATGACTTAGCGTCCTCATAGTCCGCTCTTCCTGGCTTGGGAAGAAAGATTACTTTCGCCTGTCTCCACGCCTTTGGTATGTAGCTAAAGGCGATGCATGCTCTGTATAGTCTACCCAGATGCGTTTCTAGTATGTTCCCCGCTCTTTGTAATAGGGCTGGGTACACTCCGTCTGGTCCCGGGGCCTTGAATGGCTTGAAGCTTTCCAGGGCCCACTTTATGCCATTCTGCCCTACTACCTTTTTCGCGGCGTCCCAGCCGGCTTTCGTTGTTTTTGACTTAATGTCGTCTAAGCTTAACGAGTCCGCCGTGTGGGTAGCTGCGAATGAGCCGGGAAAGTGCGTTCTGAACATTATCTCAAGGGTATCACCTCCAGACTCTGTCGGTTTGCCATTCCCATCCTTGATGGATGTCAGTGGATTCACCTTTGCAGTGGCCATAGCCTTCGACAGCCTCATGCTATCTGGAATGCTGCCAATGCTGTCGCAGTGGTCCCTCCATGCCTTCCTTTTGGCCCTGCGTACAGCCTTATTGTATTCCGTTAGCTTTATAGCATACATCTCAAAATTTTTGAGAGCCTTAGCACGATTGAAGGCGGCCCTGGTTTCCCTCCGTAGCCTAGCTAGGTCAGAATTCCACCATGGTTCCTTTCTTGTTTGTACTACCTTTTCGGGGCAATTATTTGTCCAAGCGCTCAGAACGGCTTCGGATATTCGCCCCGCCTCAAATTCTACGTCAATTGCTGAATTCAGCTTTCCCTTGGGGTCCCCAAGTTCCACTTTCAGGTCTTTTGTGTACGAGTTCCAATTGGTGTGTCTTGGGTTCCTCCTTGTTACCAGTTCCCTTTTCCATCGGGTACTGTACTTGAAGCAAATATACCTATGGTCTGAGAGTGAGATCTCGTTTGGTACGTGCCATTCGCTTATGCGGTTACTAGCCCTATTAGTAGCTACTGTTAGGTCAATCACCTCCGCTCGTCTAGCATTGACGAACGTGGGCCTGTTGCCATTATTTATAATTTGTAAAGGTGAGCTTACCAGGAAGTCCAGCAGTCTTTCATCTCTCCTGTTATTGCCGGTGCTCCCCCAAGTGACGTGGTGTGCGTTGGCGTCGTCGTCGTTGACGTCAACCTGCGCTTAGCGCTGCCGCTCAAGCGCCGATGGTGCGGCCCCGGTGCCTGCGTCGCGGAGTCCCCCGCTCCCGTCCCTCCACTGGTCGTTCCCTGTACAGGTTCCGTCCGTGGCGGAGGTGTCGGTATGCTGGTGCCCCCACGACCCGGCAGCGGTGCCCCTGCCCCAGAGTGCCCTTGGGCGCCACTCCCTCCTTGCGGAACCCCCATACCGGTTTTCCCCCGTCCCTTGCAGCCCTTACGGGTCACAGTGGTCCAGGAGTCGAAGCCCGATACGGGTACATCCTGCTTGGAGGCAGCGGCCCCACTCCCTGCTATCACCTTAAGCCTAGTCCCTGTAGTCAGGTCCACGGCCATTTGTGACACGCCCTTTGCGGTCTTGTCACCTTTTTTGTTGTTTTGTGTTCCATTAAAATCCATACCTTGCATTTGTATTGTTTCATCAGCCCGGCTCCTCACCCACCATCGAGCCCTCAACATCGGGGATGCTTTAAAGCACCAAGGTTACCGAGCTGATATAGTACCCGTGAGTGAGTTGTCCGCGAGCTTCCAACAGTCCACATCTGCCCCCCACAATAGGTGTCAGTGCGTACCTGCCTTCCGCTGCGAACCCCATCACTCCCGAGTACTTACCTGACGGCCGTCTGACCGGACGTCGCAGCCGATTGACCATGATTGGCTAGACCATGGCCGCCCGTTTGAGGAGAAATCCAGACCAAAGTGGCGTGTTGCCTTCAAGGGGTAAATACAACCCGACCCCTCTCAGGCTCAACCACCAGGACTCCTTCATCCCCCCGTACGGGTCACCGCGCACGGCACAAACACGCGGGAGGTCATTAGCTATCCACCATCTACCCTGTTGATGATGGACACGCAGAGACATGACCTCTCCATCCCTGCATTAAAGCGCCCGATGGTTTCTGTTACGTCTATTTCTTAAGGAACTAGACCAATAACGGGGCGGCAACCACGAGAAGGATAACCACCAGACTGACCTTAAGGATCTATGCGACTGTTGCGCTCTCCCTTAAAGCCCACGCCCCCTCACATCCTCTGAAGGAGTCCGTGAGGTAGCCCAACCTCTATGCTACCATGTGAGTCATGTCGTTCAGTAACCGCGAAAGCACACAGATTGGCCAACCATACTTTTCTAATAACATATCTTATTTTTTTTGTAAGTTAAGTATATGAAAGTACTCTGAACTATTATCGACACTTCTACGTTGAAACTCGAATTATTTCTGTTTGAAATCAAATTAAAACAAATAAAGTTGAATTGGAAATAATTTATTATTATTATTCATTTATTTCAATAATACATTTCATAACTTACAAACAAGACAATACATATCATAAATAACATAAAATTGAAATGATTCAAATTATGTTAACTAATTATAATATTAGTCAGACACTAAATGAATTTTATTGCATTAAATATTAAAATAAATTGCAGAAAATTAAATCTATATATACAACGTGTAACAAAAAGGGTATATACATACCAAGTGCACGGCTTCTTGGTAAGATAACAAACGATACGGGAAGGGTTTTCTAACATTATGTTTACATGGTAGGAAATTATGAATTATTTCAAAACACATGATACCAGAAACCGAACATTTCAAACTGAAATCAATACATCACTAGCAAAAAGTCAGCTGACCGGTGTCAGTGAACTGTTCATGAATAAAAACAAACCTCTTACTCCTGGTACTTTTTCAAACAGTGGATAAAGGGTTCCGGATGTTTATTTTTCTTAACAAAATTTTTCAAAGGAAAATAGTTTTGAGAAGAAAAATGTTTTTTTTTTTAGTTGAGGAGACTAAGTAGATAAGGGTATTCGTGTGGTTATGGAATAATTAGGTATCTATCTGGTATCTACGTGAAACAATAAGAAATACCTACTTTTTTATTGTTTTACGTAAATAGGATAGCAAACAAATGAGTGAACGTAACAATTGTCGACAAAGTAATCTACCATAGAATTGAGTAGGTACCTACAACACAGTAAACAATACTTACCTAATTTAGTAACTACATTCCTACAAATGTTTTTACGTACCTAATTCTTTTTATGTCGGTTGCCATACATAGTAGGCACTTAGTTTGCGAGAAATTAATTACTTGATTAACGTGCGAAAGACGCCACGAAAAAGGATTTCATATCATAATATTTGAACCCAAAATATCATTTCTAAGCAACTTATGTCTCTCCTAGTACAAATAAACTCCCAGTGGGTTCCGTTCTTGAATTTAATTTAATTAGAGGACTTTAATAAGTTGGTACTTTTTTGAAGAGTTGAGATGATTTAAATCATGGATTTTAATAAGTAATTTAAATCTCAATTAAAATCAAATGATATAAAAAAAAATCGTTGATTTAAATCGACTTTTTTGTTATAACACAATTTAGTTTAACTTAAAACGCATACATTGATAGTGATACACTCTTTAAAATAATGTTTGTGAACAACAAGCCATGCCAAAAACTAGAGCGAGTGCGCGCGCCGCTTTTAGAGGAGACTCTAAGTAGGTAAGGGTATTCGTATGGATATGGAATAATTAGGTACTCGTACCTACCTATCTGGTATCTACGTGAAACAATAAGAAATACCTACTCAATTATTGTTTTACGTAGATAGGATAGCAACAAACAAATGAGTGAACGTAACAATTATCGACAAAGTAATCTACCATAGAATCGAGTAGGTACCTACAACACATTAAATAATACCTAATTTAGTAACTACATTCCTACAAATTTACTTACGTACCTAATTCTTTTTATGTCGGTTGTCATACATAGGTAGGTACTTTTTTTTTTCGCTGGGAAAGTCATCTTATGACATCCCCCGCTTTTGGGCG
This sequence comes from Mythimna pallens, assembly GCA_961205895.1. Classification (NCBI taxonomy): domain Eukaryota; kingdom Metazoa; phylum Arthropoda; class Insecta; order Lepidoptera; family Noctuidae; genus Mythimna; species Mythimna pallens. Next base: position 16,764,774 of record OY540834.1, read on the forward strand.
GGCCGGGAGATAGTTGTTAGTCTTTAACTGACTAAAAACCCACTCCCGTTCCTTCGTTGTCTTTCGTACCAGGGCTGAGTCTTCCTTTCATAATCAGACCCTTGGCCCCAGTAGGCTTCTACCCTGCTGGGCCCCAACATGCAGGCCCAAGGAGATGATTGCTGACATCTCCTTGAGGCGTCGTCGTCGACGACTTGGGCTCGGTACGGACGATTATCGGACGGTCGGACGGCGAGCCACCCATTGCTCGCCGTCCGCAAGCCCGTGCCTACGGTGGACGGAAATCGGGATCGGAATCCCGGCGGTGGTTGGGGCGTGAGGACCGTTGCCTCACGCGATCGGCCGCCGCTAGCATTACTGCTTCGCAGAAGGAGGCGACCACCTGCCACTCCTCCTTGCTCCACAGCCTGTACCAAAGCCCGGCGTGAGAGATCGCCGCCGCCGATCACCCCCACGAGGACACGGCGTTGCCCTGCCCAAGCGGGGCACACCTCTACCATGTGCTCCACCGTGTCCTCCGTGCGGTCCAAACAGTGGCGACACCCGGGCGTCGTTTCCGCACGAATCCGGTGCAGGAACTTCCCCCGCCATAGGTAGGTACTTAGTTTGCGAGAAATTAATTACTTGATGGACGTGCGAAAGACGCCACGAAAAAGGATTTCATATCATAATATTTGAACCCAAAATATAATTTCTAAGCAACTTATGCGTCTCCTAGTACAAATAAACTCCCAGTGGGTTCCGTTCTTGAATTTAATTTAATTAGAGGACTTTAATAAGTTGTTACTTTTTTGCAGAGTTGAAATGATTTGAATCAATTGATTTTAATAAGTACTTTAAATCTCGATTAAAATCAAATGAATTAAAAAAAAATCGTTGATTTAAATCAAAACCTTTTTTTCTTATAACGTCGAAATTAATACAATTTAGTTCAACTTAAATGCATACATTGATAGTGATACACTCTTTAAAGATAATGTTTGTGAATAACAAGCCATGCCAAAAACTAGAGCGAGTGCACGCGCCGGGCAGCTCATTCAATTTTTCAAAATATTAGACACGCAAGCGTGCGACCTACGCCGCTTTTAGATGAGACTCTAAGTAGGTAAGGGTATTCGTATGGATATGGAATAATTAGGTATCTATCTGGTATCTACGTGACAATAAGAAATACCTACTTTTTTATTGTTTTACGTAGATAGGATAGCAACAAACAAATGATTGAACGTAACAATTGTCGACAAAGTAATCTCCATAGAATCGAGTAGGTACCTACAACACAGTATGAACTAATACCTTTGTCATAGATAATACCAACAAGTACAAAGTAAATGAAACCTGTCAAAATACTGTCAAATGTTACGAAATAATATCATTTTTTTTTTTCTAATCATCGCTTGCGCACATCGTCACACGTCTGCGTAATTACTTCTTAGACATAAATAAACCTTTTCTACAAAAATATTATAAGCTTATAACTCAGCAGCCGGTATGGTACAGTTTAGCCAGTTTAGTCTTAATTTATCTTTTCAAAATAAATGAAAAACATGCAAAAGTACTAGGAGTCCATAAGAAACGAGAATTGTTATTGCTGAATTTAACAGCGGCTTGCGCAATCACAGATCCCTAATTTCCTTTCAGTATGATATTGAATACGATAAATTATTGTATCCCTGTCGCACGCGCCACCTGCGTGTATTATGTGAGAGAGATGGCAATGTTTCCATCGTTCGTTCGGCTACTCCCTTTGGCGGCATGCGGCATCTTTGAGCGCGCCGAAAGGCTAGCCTAAACTGAAATTAGGTAAATAAATAAAGTAAAATTTTGCATTAGTGGACGACCAATAATCGTACATTGCAGTCGCATATCCGGTTCGGTGCTTGTGATTTATTGTGGTTGTGACAATCGTATGATGGTGTAAAGTAATAGTGAATATTATGAGATGATGTTGTGTGTCGGAAGAGAGGACGGTAATGTGCGAGCTGCTCGCAAACTTTATCGTCGCCGATTTATCGAGGGTAGGCCAGAAGCTGAGCGTCGACAGCTTCCTTCGGTGGCGTGTTTCCATCGGATGGTACTTCGTCTGCACCAAACCGGTTCCTTCCACGCTCCTGGTTTAGGGGGTCGCCCGAACACTACCGATCCAGAATTTGAGGAAGCCGTACTGGAGCATTTTGATATAACCCGCGTACTAGCACTCGGCGAGCTGCATTAGCGCTGGATGCCTCAAACCATATGCAAGTATGGCAAGTGTTGCACAATGACGGTCAGCACCCATACCATTTCCGTCGCACCCAGGAGCTGATACCTGCAGATTTTTTGCCTCGCGTGACCTTCTGCGAGTGGTACTGCAATCAGGTAGAAGCTTCGCCAGATTTTGTTTAGTTGTCATCAATCACATCGAACCACATCTTTAAAAATGTAAGTTGAATTATTATTTTTCATTTTAATATTTACTTTGCTCAGACTATGGAAAAATATTTCCTTTATTGATTGTTATTATTTATTTATCATTTTTTATTTTAGTTAATTTTTAGTCCGCCTTTGTACAGTGTTTCTTACTAGTGCATAAAGTTTTAATAAATAAATAAAATAAATAAATATTTTTTGAGACAAAATTTTAGGTAGACAGGTACTAGGCGAACAGAGCGTCTCATGCAAGCGCGCGCCGCGGGCAATCTCTATCCCTAGCTATTGTGTAAAAGGGGAAACCCCGTTTAAACAATGGCGATTGGCCGAGGCTGGGCCCACGTGTAAACGCAACATCAAAATTAGGTAGACAGGTACTAGGCGATCAGATTTACAGAAGAAATGTTTCGTAATATTAGCAAGTGACGTGGAATGTTATTGACCCTCGTAGTGTCGTGACACGTTTGTTATGATTTGAATTCAAGAATCATACGATACCAAGAATTTGGTATCAATTCTTTGAGTAATTCATTTTGAGCTGAAACTTTGTATAGAGATTCTATACCACCTATAATCTTCACCGCTTCTTGATGTATATACCCTTTTTGTTACACGTTGTATAAAAGAAAGTCGTGTTAGTTACACTGTTTATAACTCAAGAACGGCTGAACCGATTTGGCTGAAAATTGGTGGGGAGGTAGCTTAGAACCAGGAGACGGACATAGGGTACTTTTTAACGAGTAGGGTAGAGTAGGGTAGAGTAGGGTAGAGTAGGGTAGAGTAGGGTAGAGTAGGGTAGAGTAGGGTAGAGTAGGGTAATTTTTTTTTTTACTAAATCCCGCTTTTGGGCAGAACAACGTCTGCCGGGACCGCTAGTTTCAAATAAATGTCATTATTAAATTAAATTAAATGAGAAATGAGTAGCTTGTTTATTTAAATATAAATTGGGGATATAAAGATAGCTTCCAAAAAATTTAAGGATAAAGAAAATGGGTACTGTATGATGTGTATGACAAGTGTTCGATCTACTGCAGAAATACTTATATACAGCACACTGTACAGGTAGACAGTCCTAGTGGATGATTACATGCGTATGATTTACATTATCAATTTGGTGATAAAAGCCATGTGCAAAAACAGTTACTGTTAGTAAGTATAGGAAACCGTACTATAAGCTGTTTGACGTTTTCGTGATGTAAGTTGTATATAATCGTTCATGAACCTAAGGATTAGGTAATCATAAGTAGGTATGTACTTTACCATATTTCAATGTCGATGAATAGCGGTTCGCTAGGCTTTTGCAATCCAGTTAGTCCGTCAATTACTTTTTTTGGCAAGAAAATCATCAAAACACTTATCCCGCCAGAGGTGGAATGAGGCGACATGTCAGATTTTTACTGACTTTTAAAACGCACCAGTGTTGTTTCAGTTGTGCCTTCGCGTTCGAAGGTCGTGGCAACTCTTTCGAACAATCCCGCAGTTATCCAGACCATTCATGAGTTTACAATTCAATGCACTGAGGCCCTACTGCGATCCATTTAACGACCACAACGGAACTTTTAAAGGGATGGAGGTTTAAAGGGTGCATAGCTCCATTCCCTTTTCTCGTTCGCACGACTGTTATTATAACACGTTGCGCATCGAATCGCGGTATAAGGGCTATAATTTACTGCGACACCATGGCGGCGCGATCAGATGCCGCTACCAACAAAATGACAGAAACAGAGAGAGACAGAGAGTTACTCACCTGGTGTCCGTTTGGCCACGCAACCAATTTGGTGGCGCGACCAGCTCGGACGCCAGTCCGGTCACCAAAGAGTATGTAAGGGCTATATTTCACCGGGACACCATGGCGGCGCAACTGGTCGCGCCGCTATAGTTTAGTAGTTTCGCCCGTACCAGACCAACACCCATCTGACCGAAGGATCCTCCCTTTTCAATAGAGGTTACTTTAAAGGTAGAACTGCACTGCGAACCCGTGTACCACGTACGCCGATCTTGGCGCGTCGGTCTCCATACATTTTATATGGCAACTAGACTTGTAGACATTAGATCCACGCCACGCGACCTCGTTCTACATACAAAACAGGCGTGGACCACATGCGCGACAGCCTAATGTAGTTCTAGCTTTAACCCTGTTCTACGTTTCTCTAAACACGTATCTAGAAAAGATTTTTCGCGTAACGTATCAAGGTTATTGTGGTTAATAATGTAAGTGTGCTACGTTTTATCTCGAGTGGAAATCCTTTGATATATTCTCCGCCCTGGGGCGGACAAAATGGATCCCCCAGACCTTTACTACTAAAACCACAGGGTAATCTTCCAAGTACCCCTAGCCAGAGGGCTGAATCCACAACAGCTGTGCCTTCGAATGTAACGTGATTTATTTTGTATCGTTTAAAAGACTAAGAACTAGATAACGTAGCATTGCAGCCTCATATCTCTTTAATGGTGATTAACTCTCATCAGATAAAATTTTTGTTTCCTAATCAATGAACCGAAATAAATATCCTATTTATTTGTGTGTGTTTTTAATAATATATGTAGGTACACTTGTTTTCGTGTTTCGGGGATGCCCTGTGAGCAAGGTCGACTGATGACTGATGACCTTAAGTAAATTATGATAATTATTACACAAATATTATCTAGATATTATCGACAGGGAAATGTCAAGAGAGTTCGAATAGCATTATATAATCCACTAACTTTTGCCCCCGACTTCGTCCAGCCACCCTAGCCAAGTTACAACCGTTTCGTTTCGGTTCTCTTTTCGTTGATCGCCTCGAGTCGGCCACGCCTCCTATTCCTTTGTTCTGACCACTTGGCTGAGCGTTGAGATGACGTCAGAACAAATGAATAGGAGGCGTGGCCGACTCGAAACGATCAACGAAAAGAAAATCGAAACGAATCGGTTCTAACTTGGCTAGGAGGGCTGGTGAGTTATTGCGGACATGAAGTCAAAACTAGATTAAAAGTAGCCTACTTATGTCTTTTCTTGGGCTTCAAGCTTCTTTTTTTGAGGTAGGAAATCATCCAACGACTTCTCCTTCTTTAAGGTGGAATGAGAAGGTGTGTCAGACGATTATCTATCTGTGTCCACCTGTGTCTTTCAGTTGCCCTTTACGCTCTAAGGCCACGGTCACTCTTTCGAATGTTCTCGCAGCCCTAGGCTTCAAGCTGATTCCGTTCGAGATTTCATCAAAATTTCCCGTACCTAGTTTAAGCGTAACGGATAAACAAAGTTACTTATATTAGTATTGATAAACGTATTTGCTGTTTTTTGTAACCATTTTTGAGTCATAGACATTCGAATGAATGGAAACCACATTCTATTTTGCGTATAAACGAAATTCGTTCCCAAATAAAAATCAATTTCCCATAATAATTTTAATGAGTAACCAAACCTCACGAATATTACCTTCCCTAATTAACTACTTGTAATTAAAACCAAAACTAGAGACACAAATTAATTCACAAACTAGTCATAAGTATAAAGAATAAGAAACTCTCTCACGTTATAAATAAACCGATAAAGTCGATACACATATCTCCATGGTACAAGATCGAAAATAATTACGAGCGATCATCGGCCATTAAGCACCGTAAATTACTCGGTAACGTAATACGCCCATACTAATTATTAAGCAAGGTATGTAATTGAGGCGTCTTAAATATAATAATAAATTTACCTACTTGTTCAAGCCAATTATTGTTAAGGGGAACACTGAAGACCTTACTTTATAAAAGGAACTGTGAGATTTTTATTTTATTGGAATTTGGAAATCTCTATGGCCATTGAATGTGACAACGAGATGGTTGCGAAACTAATATTTCTATGACCTACACATAGTTGTTTCGGGCCTGGTTGCTTTGTATCCGTGGTGTTTATGAAAGCACCGATGATATCCACCATGTACCGGTGCCGCGCTATCGCCGTACGTCTGGTGGTTTGATAATGGAACGGGCTTGGCGGAATTAGGTTATGTAAACCCGACACCCACTCCCCGAAATGCAACCGGTAGAAAACCGATAAGCTAGCAACTGCTGCTAGCTGTGCTGAAGACTTTGAAGTTTCGACTCGACGAGTGTATCCAAATGATCCTCTTGGCACGTTTCTCAATTGACTCAATCGCATCAAGGTGGTATCTGGCAGATCCATCCCAAATATGAGAGCAGTACTCACAACACAATCAATTTATGGATGATTAAATTTTAGCTCTCTGTTCCTTTATTCCCCAAGTCCGATGGGACGGCAATCCGATACGATCGGAGAGAGATCAACATCAGTACTAACGGCTTTACGTGCTTTCCAAGGCACGGGGGTGTCACACCACAACCTTCCAAACTCCGGGTGCTACAAAATAGAATGTAACCCAACAGCACTTTTTACCTAACCCAGGAATTTAACCCAGGAGTCCATGCTCAGCAGTCGTACTTGCGGCCACGACTGGTCCACACATGATCAAAAATAAAAATGATGAAAAGGAGAAAGAAAGCTCTATGTCTTGCAGTAAGACCAAACAATAACATTATGAAGATGTAGCGACACGTATGACATAAGAACTAAACCACAAAATCCTGCATCGCGCAATTAGAATTCTTCGCGCGGTTTGCTCATATAAAGTCCGAAATCATCTATTGCCCAGATCAGACATAATATCCGTCTGATCAGACGATCTTCTCTTTTCAACGAAGGTATACAGGACTTTACACTCCAAAAAAAAAAACCTAAAACCCAACCAAACCACCCCCCCCCCCCCCCAAACCTTCAATCCTCTAAATAGGTATGAAAATAATTAAAACGTGTATCAAATAAAAACGTGTAGAATTTCAAAAAGGCCATCGGAAATCAGTGGCACGTGTATTTTTATTTAACACGGTTGATTAGATTATCTTTGAGGAAATAAATAAACAAATATTTTTGCATATACAACACGTTTATTTATCAGATCTCAGAGAACCCAGTTTCACTATCGTTATTGACCATATTAATGCACAATCTGTGATCAAGATTTTGTCGATCTCGTCAATCTTTTTTTAAGAAAAACAGTAATCTGGTGATTCGCCTGACAAACACTTTGATAAGATGTCGCATTATTTTCGTACACACGACTGGTTTAATCTGAGTAATGTTTAGTTAATCCTGCCGTCCATAATACTTCCTGCGATGAACGATAATATTAGATTATAAATATTTTATCAGTTACTAAGACAGTCACATATTCAAAAGATATATACTGCATCGATACTGTATTGAAGAAATTCCGATGTTATATCGACCGGATGAAAAGATTATGGTTATAATCTTCGCTATATAGCCCCATAATTTTACTAAAATACAATTTGTAATATCCTCCCATCCTTGCGTTGTATTCCTCAGTACTGAGGGTCCTGACCTCCCTGCTTCATCACTTTAACTATTATAATATTCCTCCATCGGTTTCTGTCTCTGGCGGTGTGAAGAGCATTATATATCGTAGAGTCAAGAACGGTGCGGATCTGGTCGGACCAATGTATTGGTCTGCGCCCGCGATGCCTTTTCCTATCCACTTTTCCGCACGCTTACTCTTGAGTTTAATTACAATCGGTCGACATTGGGATTGTGACGTTTCGTACTCGTGAATTCGATACTAACGCCAAATTGGTTTAAAATTTCGTGACTATTTTGAGGAAGTAACTAATTCCAATCCAAATAGCCAAAAGAAAAAATATGACTTTCAGTGCAACACCACTGTCTGTGCATCACCCATTATCAACACCAGCAGAATATAACAAAAACCAATTTAAAACAAAAAATACTATAAGCGTTACCTACAGTCAACTTTTGGTTTGTTGGTAGATGCAGCTGCTGTGATGTAGAAATAAATTAATGGTAGGTGATTAAGAAAAAAATAACAGAGGATACTATGAATAAACAAAATACGTAAATATACTTCATCATCATTTCAACTGAAAGGCATCTCTGATCATAAGCCTCCCCTAAGTGTCGCCACAACGACTAGTCCTGTGCGTCTCACATCTATCGGGTGCCCGCGACTCTCACCAGGTCATAAATTAAATATAAGTACAAATAGACAACTAGAACATTATCGCTGTGGTGATACTCTACCAACTTCTAACGCGGTTTAGTCAGTGATTTAAGGACATAATGTAATAGTGTGCATAATTCAACCAAAGATTACAAAAAAAAAACATTAAGTCACGTTTATAACAACATCGTCATCAGAAGTAGGTATTGGTAAACTGCAGCCATGTCCTATCAAGGATTGTGAAAGATTATGGCTCCTAAAATACATTCTGTACCACCACACCTACATAATTATCCACTTACTCACATTTAATTAGCTTAAGTGCGGCAATCGTTTTTTTGTGCAAGTGCTTGAAGGAAAAAGTCGTCATGCTGACCAAAGTACGAAGCTTTGTCCATAGCACAAGCACAGCATATTTCGGTCCTACAGCAGTACTTGGTTGTATTAGGATGATGAAAGAAGAACTCTTATTACTCTATGTGAGATGAAATAACCAAGAGCCATTTCCTAACCTGGGGGAGATTATCCCTGCGGGAGTAAAACTGATATTCTGCGGGGGTAAATTATAACAGACCAATACGACTGAATCTAATTTACAAGTCAAGTGACAAATCCGAGCCTCGCATTAAACCAACCTAATACCCCACGCTAAACATTCTAATGTTACGTGTATAAAGATTATAATTGTGAAGAGGTAAAGGTAATGTGTTTGTAAGAACTTACTGAATATTTTTGTGCTATTTTTATAGGTCTAATGCAGTCGATTTGTATTAATTTGACGTACTATATTCATCAGTAGCAGGGGGTAAATCAGTTTTCCAAGCTAAATTATAGGGGAGATAAGATCGAAAAGGTTAGAAACCAACGGCTTAGAGATTACAAGCATTGTCATCAATCACCATCGTAGTCACCATTTAAGCCGAAAAACGTCCACTACTGGACAAAGGCATTCCTCAAACGTTGTGTCCATGACCAGGCCTGGTCTCATATCCATCAGATTTGCCACGTCATTGGTTCACCTTGTGGGGTCCTTCCAACACTGGATCTTCCAAGTAAGGTAACATTTTGTAATTTTTGCAGCTTCGTTCGGTTCTACTTCGGCAAACATACCTGTAAAAATTTAAATATCAGTTGTATATCAATTGTGTCCAATGACACAATTGATACACAAGTAATTTCTGAATTGTCATAATCCGGCCAATACTGGACCTTGAAAAGAAAACAAATAATAAATACTCACTTTTGTCAGTGACAACTCGTTTGTATTAACTGCCCCTATTACATGCCTTTATGATATTTTGATGTTTAAGCTTTATTAATGTAAAGTTTCATCAAAATCAACCCCTTTGAGAGTGAAGGAATAACAAATATACAAAATACATACAAACTTTTACCTTTATAATATCTATATATTTTATAATCTAATTTTATATATATTCATATGCCACAATTTTATTTTTCGCTGTAAATTCCGACGTGTTTTTTTCACTTTGGCACACCTACTTTTTCTAATTTTATCATCCATATCTGTCGTATTTGTTAGTATCAATAGACAAACTGCGACAGTTAGATCATTATCAAATAGTTGTTCTATTATATCAACCCTCATTTTGTAATCAATATCAATCAGGGTTTTTTTTTTATTTGTTTTGCCAAGTTCTTTAGATTTTGATTAGATTGTGTATAAACGGCATCAAAAAGAGATTTGAATCGGATTATTTTTTACGTAGACAAGTAGTATCAGCCATGTGACATGTATTCCACCTAAAGAATTGTTGAGTCACTGAAAAATATTGTCACAAAGAATTTGGCACACAAAGTGACAGTCAATAAAAAAACTAGCATGTTTGGCTCACAGATGTACCAAAAAGGTCTCATCATCATCATCATCATTTCAGCCGAAAGACGTCCACTGTTGGACATAGGCCTCCCCCAAGCGTCGCCACAATGACCGATCCTATGCTTCTCGCATCCACCGTACTCCCGCGACCCTCACCAGGTCGTCGGTCCACCTTGTGGGAGGCTTTCCAACGCTGCGTCTTCCGGTGCGCGGTCGCCACTCTAGAACCTTTCGGCCCCATCGACCATCCGTTCTACGAGCAATGTGCCCTGCTCACTGCCACTTAAGTTTGGCGATTCTTCGGGCTATGTCGGCGACCTTGGTTCTCCTGCGGATATCTTCATTCTTTATGCGATCACGCAAGGAAACTCCGAGCATAGCCCTTTCCATTGCTCTTTGGGTGACTGTAAGCCTTCTGATGAGGCCCATTGTAAGCGACCATGTTTCAGAGCCTTATGTCATCACTGGCAACACGCACTGGTCATAGACTTTCGTCTTGAGACACTATGGTATGTTGGACGAGAAGATACCGCGCAGCTTCCCGAACGCTGCCCAGTCGAGTCGGATTCGACGATTGAGCTCTTTCTCAAAGTTAGACCTACCCAACTGGATTGTCTGTCCAAAAAGGTCTATTTCAGCATAATAAAGTCGTGTACCCACATACGAACACGAACATAGCGAACACAAACACCGAACTTAAACATTTGGTTTGTTCCTATGGACAGCATTTTCGAACACGAACAAAAACATAGTTCGAATCACTCGATTCGAACTGTGTTTTCGTACGACTGTTGCGCGCCAACTCTTGCGCACAACAGTCGTTGGAAGCGGTCGATTGTGAAGTAGCGAAAAGTTTTTTGGTGTTTGCATTGATTCATGAAGAACACCGTCCATACAAAACATAATAATATGATCGCCGCAAACATGTTTGACGAACAGAGTGTTCGATGTTAGTTAGTCACACATGTGCGAAACCAAGTTGTTGCGTATCATGCAACCCAACAAATTTGTTCGTTTGTCTTTAGACAGACAGAAAAATGCTGTCTGACGTTGATTTTCCAATGCACTTTGAGTGACGAGTGATGGAGTATATGGTTTCAAACACCTCACTGATTTTTTTCATAGATTCTAATTAAAGGCCTGATAGCTAAAAGAATCGACGACCATCTGTCGAAACTGTCATTGTGCGGTAGGATCAAATACATGACAACGAAAGCAGTAGTCTTCGATAAGGCACGTCTTGTCAGGAGAGTCATGTCTCTGGATGCCTAATTACCGGTGGCTTGAACACAGCCGAACTAAGAATTTTTTATATTTTTTTGTAAAATAAATGTTCTTTAATAAATATGCATAGAAGAGTAAGGTAATTAAATAATAACCATTAATTTAGCACACATAAGTTTTTTTAAAACATTATTACATTAATTTGTATAGAGATTAAAAGTAACAATGACCTAGAAAAGTTAGCAATAGGTCCCAAGCTAGGCACTGCTTGTACCTTGGAATTGGTAGGAACTCCTTTAACTGTACATGGTACAATAACACCTAAAATGACTTTTTTGCGGCTACAATTTAGTATATTTGCAATATATATATATATAATATTTGCAGCAACTGGCAACAACTGAAACCGTTCAACTGATTCCAAGTGTCGCAGAGTACTACAGTGGCTTACGTTATACTAAGGTGCTATAAGTAAAGAGTTATTAACGTAATGGTAAGAATAAGTCAGCTTACAAGAGTATTAATATTTAAACCGCATATCTTGGTAGATACTGAAATAAATTCTTTAGTGATTTTACCAAAGCAGGCTTTTCTTTGCTGACGTTTTCTGCCCACTCATGGGAAAAAGCCTCCCTACACTCCTTCCATTTTTTGCAAGCCTACGCTTTCTCTTTCTGATTCTGTGAAATCTGTCCATTTCGTCCAGCCATATCTTACATGGCCAGCCGCGACCCCGTCTCCACTGTCCCAGGGCACTAACTATGAGCGACTTTGGGCCACAGTTGGTCGGGCACGCGGCACTAGATCAGATAATTGGCTAGTTACTTAATATTATATTCTATGTTAGCCATAACAAAACAAAGTAATGCGTAGTACTGATAGTAGGCCTAAATATAAATACTTTGGTGGCGCCTTACTTGCATTAGGTAAAGATTAAGTACATCACATAATCTCTTTTAACGATAAAAACTTATCGCAAATATTTTATCGGCGCAACAGGTAATGTGCATGATAGTGCAGTCATTGCTTACCTACGTAATATATACCTCACTAGATGCGCATCCACCCGCGACTTCTCTCAAGTGGCCTATCCAGCAGAAACTGTAACAGAGATCGTAGTTAAAATAAAATCAACCGCAAGGGTCGTTCTCCTCGGCGGCACCTCTCGCGCCAGGCCCTGGTTCAGGCCATGGTCCGGAGCGAGATCGAATTGTATACAAACCTTTTTCTGCGAACCAGTAATGCTAGCGAAGGAGATGGCTGCCACTGTGAAGGAACGTACATCATCACGCCCCAGACACACACACAGGAGACATCTCGAGCGTCGGGAGTTTCAAGGCGATCTTCATCCACCGTAGGCACAGGCTTGCGGATGACAAGCAATGTGTAGCACGCCGTCCAGCCGTCGGGTAGGGACCAAGCCTTAATCGTCGACGGTGCGTAGTGTTCCAGGCGAACCTCAAAAATTATGAAACCGTAGGGGCACAGTAGGTCCGATGCCAACTACCCGATAGATATCCGTATTTGTAGATGTTTGACAGTCGTTACAGATAATCAGAAGCCAGGAAGTTTTACACCAGTTTTGCAAAGGGATATCTTGCTATCCAATTACTGAGTTGTAAAGGTCAAATTGTGGAGGCAGTGGCGCATCTGGTTATACTGGAAGCCAACTTCAACTTAGGTGTGAAAAGTCTAGGCAGAGAGAGTATTAGATATCTACACAGCCATGCCGCTGAAGGTGTTAAAACACAGCGATAGTGTAGTTTCCTATCTGTGAAATATTTCTGGTAATCCCGATTGCGTGAATTCAAAATATTCAAAGTCAAAGTCAAAGCGTTAAGTATTTCGAATTATTATAGAAATTATCACGATTCCAATCATTTTAAATCTATTTCATAACAAGTTCTATTTGTATGGCCTACAGATTGTTGTTTCGAGTCTGGGTGTCTTGTATATAATATATGAGTTTTACAAATGAAAATTAAAACTAACTAAAAACAAACTAAAATATGGCGACAAAAAACTCCTTCACATCTCTATGGGGTAATGTACCCAAAAGACTGGAGGCATTGCTCGCTGCAAGGCAATGGTTATCCTCTGTCCAAAGTAAAAACCAGCATTTGAGTGTATATGTTATAATCTATATTATTAGTTCAGATCTACCACGGGTACCACGTTATTTTATAGTTTTATCCATTTATCCAATGTGGTACAAATTTCATTTTATAGTATTGTGTTGTTATTTATCAAATAGTTATTTATAAATTTTGTTTCAATAAAATTGTACTCCAGTAGGTACACAATATCAATACAAATTTAAATTATATACAAGTATTATAATTTTATATATGTTTACCCTAGTCCGTGCGTCACTGCGGGGTGCCAACTGAAAACCAGCGCTGGGAGTCTAACACCTAGCAAATGCTGAGGTGGTCACCCTTTCGGTGCGGGCACGCCCAGTGCACTTTATACTTTGTTCTTTTATACTTTTTGTTTATAACTATTGTGGTGTGTCTATCCCGAATAAAAGAATTTCTATTCTATTCTATTCTATCTAAAAAACCATTTTAAAAATGACATGTCAAACTGTTTAACCAGGTAACATTTGCGTAGGTGCCCTGGCGCCGATGCTCCAAGAAATTCATATTGTATGCTAATATCACAAGATTTTAGAATAATAATTATTAGAAAAATAATTTGTAAAGCGGCTCATACGCGCCGCAACTCGTTTGCTTAGTGGTAACTGTCTTAATATAATAGATATTACTTTTATACCGGTTTGACAAAATTGAAAAGGGCCCTTGAATATTCAGGAAGGAACCGTTATATACCTACGCAGATGCTTGTATGTGATTAAAGATATTACTCGTTTATTTTGGGTGATGGTGACGCATTTCTTCAATGTTGGTGTTTGTAGCTGATAAGTAACAGCAGATTCTCAGACTGGGTTCCATCAGAAGGTTTAGAGTCATCCAAAAGGCGCTGAAGAGGGCAATGCTCTTTTTTTTTCAGTGGGAAAATCATCCAATGACATCCCCCGCTCTTGGGCGGAGCGAGAGATAGGGTCAGACTTTTACTGACTAAAAACCCACTCGTGTTCTTTCTTTGCCTTTCATACCAGGGCCGAGTCTTTCTTTCTGAATCAGACTCTTGGCCCCAGTAGGCTTTGACCCTGCTGGGCCTCTACAGTTGCTGACATCTCCTTGAGGCGCGCGTTGAACAGTACGCACCGTCAACGACTTGGGCTCGGTCCGGACGGTTACTGGACGGTCGGACGGCGAGCTACCCATTGCTCGCCGTCCGCAAGCCCAAACCTACGGTGGCCGGAAATCGGGATCTGAATCCCGGCGGCGGCTGGGGCGTGAGGACCGTTGCCTCATGTGTGCGGCCTCCCCCTTTGCTAGCATTACTGCTTCGCAGAAGGAGGCAACCGCCTGCCACTCCTCCTCGCTCCGGACCATGGCCTATACCAAGGCCTGGCGCGAGAGATCGCCGCCACCGATCGCCCCCACGAGGACATGGCGGTGTTTTGCCCAGGCGGGGCACACCTCTACCGTATGCTCCACCGTGTCCTCGAGGCGGTTCACACAATGATGACACCCGGGCGTTTCGAAATTTCACATATCCGGTGCAGGAACCTCCAGAACTTGCCATTTCCGGTGAGGACCTGCGTCATGCGGAAGGTAAGGACGCCGCGAGGTCTTTCCAGCGACGCCTCAAAGAGGGAACTTACCGCCATAATTATGGCGTGCCGAGCACTGGGTTGCGACAGTCGCTTTGGATTATCCTGCGTGACCGAAAGTTAAACGACATACCCCGAAGAATGGTCCAATTTACATTAGTGGCCACTAAGGTAAATTTAACCATAAATTTGCCCCTTGGCAGAGCACATTAATCGTAGAATGAATAGGGCTGAAAGATTTTGATGTAGCGACCGCATACCTGAAGATGCAGAGTTAAGAAGTCTTTTACAAGGTGAGCCGATGATCTCGTAATGGCCTCGAAATTCCGCCGGAAAATAAGATCTAGAGAACCGATATATGTGGCAAAGCTTGGAAAGGCCAGTTTACAACAGTGGTTGTCATTCGGCTGAAAATCCAAACCAGGCCAGGCTGAGGAGTGGAATTCCCTGCCAGAGTCTGTGTATCCCGATAACGACAACCTAGGGTTCTTTAAGTCAATAGATTATTTCTAGGTAAACGTACCCCGTCGTCGACCGCATCATCGTTTACCATCAAATGAGATAGTGGTCAAGCAATAATAAAAAAAGGCCCGGCTCTACACTTTCTTGATGAAATATTTCGGATCTTAATTTTTATATTCTGATTTTAATTATTTAATGCAAGCCCTAAGAACTTTTATATAAATAGCACATTGTATTGCAAAATGACTACATATTACTTAAAATAATGTTCCAGTCGACGCTTTGTCATTGTTTATGTACAACTATCAGCAAAGTGTTAAACGTTCAGGATTTCAGTTATCAAGCTATCTCTGATAACAATAGATTGGTTTGCATAATAACAGTTTGTACGGCAGTGAAATTACGTATAAATTAGCAACGTCTGCTTATTTTTCCACTTTTAATCAAAGAGCAATTTATTTAATCATAATAATATTATAAAGGCAAAACTTTGTGAGTGTGTTTGTGTGTATGTTTTTTACTTCTTTACACTTAAACTTCTGAACAGATTTGGGTGAAATTTGGCACACGTGTAGACCATGTCCTGGGCAATTTTCTGTTTTCACGTTGGCGAAGCTTCTGGCAACAGCCAGTTAAAATCATAACACAGAACTGCAGGGAATGAATTTTGGGTGACCGAACCGTAGATAAGGAAGAATGAAAAGTAAAAAAACGTACTGAACCGAACCCAAGCAAAATGAGAGCCAACATTTGGGTTGGTAGCTTAAAACTCAGAGGAAAGGCGTGCGAATAGGCTAATTGGTGATCCAAATTTAGTTAACTCCAATCTATAAAGCCAGTCAGCAAAGGTACGGGGTAGCCAGCCTTTCGGTATTTTACAGGATGCATTTTGGAGAGTGTGCACGGGAATTGCATGACTAGATTCCGCCATAACTTTTCTACCATCGGACAACCCGACGTAACGAGTATCTATCCTTAAATTGTTAATACATCTATGGTCTGGACGAAGCGTTTTGCCTCGTCGTTTATATTGCGTACATTGAAGGACAGGAACAAATTGGCTCCTGCAGCAGCGCAGCTGCGGTCTTCCCATTCGATTATAATTTAGTTGTCTTCAAGGCTAGAGTTAATAGGCTCTTAATAGACTGGTGCGCTTCACCATCAACGACTGCATCACTGCTTATCAGGTGGGATTGCAGTCAAGCACTGGTTCATATTATTAAAAAAAAATTGGAATAGGACAAGAGCAGCAAGATGGTAATGATAGTAATACGAACCTGAAAATGAGAATTGTCCAAATGTCAAATTCATATTTGACCAAATTATTTTGTTCCTTTAGAAACCAACAACTGGTTATGATTGTTTTTAAATTAAGAAACAACTGTCAAACCTGTGTTGACTTAGAAGACACATAATCCACAGAACAAAGACACGATACGTATAGCACGAGACACAGAATAAATTTAATTTAAGAAATCTCGACAGTTTAGATATTAATCTAGCATAGACTCTACGGACAAGAATCCCATACTATTTATCTAACTAGACAGGTTCAAGTCTTTTTTATGATAGCAATCCCTCACGCGAGAAACTCTAAAGAGATAATACAAGGAAAAAGATCAACCTTTAAAATCTTTTTTCGTGAATAATAATATAGTAAATGACTGTATAAATTTAAGCATATTTCATCAGAACGTTTGTGGAATTAATAACAAGAATACTGAACTAGAAGTTTATCTAGATACCCTTGATAAAAGGTTGGACTATTTATGCATAAGCGAGAATTTTTTGAATGAAAACACAGCAATTCCTTTTTATTTAACTAACTATAAACTAATCTCGTACAATACCAGAAAAAGTAAAAAGAGAGGAGGCAGCTTAATTTTAGGACATGTGGATATGAAAACAGAAATTATTGACGCTGTAAATAAGTTTTTTTTAATGTAATTTAAAACATTTACTTAGTATTTATTCATTTTGATCAAGATTAATTGATAAAAAAACACTTAATTAATTAACACTATATATACACTAAAGGCAAAAACTACTAGCTAAAATATAGCGTCATAAAATTCCTCCGCATCGCTGTCGACTGGAAGCGTGCCCAAAAGGCTGGCGGCATTGCCACGTTATTGGCCGTATTGCGTGCAGTGCTGGTACTGCCGCTGCGGCTGCGGAGAACCTCAAACGGCGGAAATATAACAACCTGGTCGGCAGTTATATTTTTGAGCCGTTTGGGGTTGAAACTCTTGGGCCGTGGGGTCCGAGTGCTCATAAAATTTTCAAAAAATTATTTAAACGCTTAGTTGACACTTCGCGTGACCCAAGGGCTGGCTTTTACCTCGGTCAGAGATTAAGCATTGCCATACAACGTGGCAATGAATCCAGAAGAATTATCTGATATCTTAGCCAAACAGTTTGACTACAAATGCATCACTAGAACAAACAAAAGTAGTCAAAACACTGTAAATGAATCCTTAAATATGTTTACAAACGAAATAAAAAGCGTAATGGTAATTGCTTTGGTTACTCTAAATGAAATCTTAACCACAGTAAAAAGTATGGAGAATAAGTATTCTTGTGGTCATGATGAGATTCCAATATCTGTAATTAAGGAACATATCATAATACTAGTTGCCTATGTGCGACTTTTATCGCGGTGTTGTGAACTTGGAATTCTTTCCGGATGGTCAAACGGTAAATAAAGTATATTATTTGAGCGATATGCGGCATTTAAAAGAGCAAAGTCGACGAAAAAGGCCTGATTTGTGGAAAGAAAATTCTTGGATTGTGCACCACGATAATGCGCCTTCGCACATGGCTATGATTGTGAACGAATTTTTGACCAAACACTCAACAAATACCATCGAGCAACCACCATATTCACCAGATATGGCTCCAGCCGACTTCTTTCTTTTTCCTAAACTCAAATTACCACTTCGTGGCACCCGTTTCCAATCGGTAGAAGACATAAAGGAGAATTCGCGGCGAGAACTGAACTCAATTCCAGAAACAGAATTTAAAAAATGTTTTGATGATTGGATTATTCATTGGCGTAAGTGTATCGTTTCTGAAGGAGCATACTTTGAAGGTGATAAAATAAATTTGGATGAATAACAAACATTTTGTGTAGTATTGATCTTTTCCCGGTACTTTCTTGACAGAGTAGTATACTATTGATGATCTTTGAGGTAAATACAATGATAAATTAATTTTATGTTTTTGTATTGTTATACTATTTAACGTATTTGTAATTTCAGATACAATTTATTGTTAATGAATAAATGACTATGACTATGAATATGGCTAACCATAAGCCCCATTATCACACACACAAGCAATTATCAAATTACTAGAAAGTACAGTGATTATTGTGGCATTTTCAAGGATCATGCTTTGAACCAGACGTCAGGGGGTTCCCTGGACATTTTACATTTCCGGACAGATAGCGATCTAGATAGCGCTTAGATAAGTTAACTTCAATAATAGCGTACGTGATATGATATCTTTTGTTATCATACCTTGATATCAAGTGCATTAAATGTGTTTAAAGGTGTCTACAAACAGCCGATTCTTTTGACCAATTATTGTCGTAACTGCGTTGTGCATCGTAGATGCAGGTGCGGTAGTAATATGATTTCAGTTATGGATTAATATGCTGGCAGAAGTATGATCATCGTCTTCTTACCGTTATCCCATCTCATTTGAATAGTTTTCTGTTTTCTTGTACAAATCTTCCCTGTCAGTCATCATACCATCATTCTCCTCATGTTCATTTACATATATCGAGGCTTTCCACGATCCATCCTTTCTTTGACATTGCATTTGGCATTACCATTTCAACCTCTTTACTAAATTAAACTTTGACTAAATTGTCGTCTTGGTTAACAGTCGGTTGACTGTAAGCACCCTTAATTATCCCAGCTATCGCTATTACCTACATGAAAAAATATTGTTACAAAAATATTAATTAATCGATTGTTAATTGTTTACAAAACCACTTGGTTATCTTATAACATATCACATGGCCATTTGTAAGTATCAGATCATTAGAGTTATTATTAATATAACATATTAACATATACATATTAATTTATAAAATAGAATAAACCTGACTGTACATAAAAAAAGTGTTGCCATGTACCATGGAGTTTTCTGCCGGTTCTTTTCCATAGGCAACGACCAATCGGAACCATGCTAGCTTCTGGCGTTTTATAAGTGCCCATGTAGGCCTATGTGAAATAAAAAGCATTCGATTTTTTTTTTAAGTCCAATTATAATTATATAAGAATAAGAATAATGTTTATTGTTCATTGTTACAGTAAATAAAGAATACCTTATAACTATTATATAATGATTAATATTGTCTGTAACTAATTAGTAATTATACATATATTTAGATGGTGGTCCCCGAACTAGGTGGAACCTTGTATCTTGGGGACCTGAGTTGAGATAACTTTAATCTATAATAGCATTGTATCGGGCGGACATGTAGAAATTCGATTTATTTTTTTATATTTATCGAAAAGGTTGTTGTAAACAATGAAACAACAAAATGAATAATAAAAAGTAAAAATAGGATAAAAACAAGCTAACTTAAAATAAAGGTTTGTGTGTAGTGTATGTGTGAAGTGTATGTGTGTAGTGTACGTGTGTAGTGTACGTGTGTAGTGTACGTGTGTAATGTATGTGTGCATTTATATGTGCCAAATACTATTGCCGTACTGTGTTTGTTTATTGCTTGTCTGGAGTAGTTCTGTGTTACTTTAAAATTTCCTCTATCTGTTCGTACGATAAAAGAGCAAGCCAGTTAATTAACGTTTTTTTACACGTAAAGTTCTTTAGGTCTTTGATATTGAAGCTCTTGCTGATTTTACTGTAAATTTGAAAAAAGGGGCATCTCCTGACCAACAGACTGTCTGCTTCGGGAAGAGGAATATGGAGGACGCGTTTAGAGATTATTTTATTGTAATCGGATCTGTATTTTAGGGTTTTGTGAACGTTTAGTATAGCACTTAAAATATATAGTTGCCGTACTCTTAAGACCGCAAGCTCACTATAAATTAGATCTGTAGGGAAGCGGAATGGCTTTCTTAAGGTCACTTTAATAACAGCTCTTTGAGCTCTTTCTATGATATATATTATATATAGGTGCAATGTTGGTCTTATCGCTGAAAGCGATATCTAACAGAAAACCGAAAACTTAGGATGGATCGTAAGAACTTATTTTTGTTTTTTTTTAGTGTCTAAGGTTGGTAAAACATTTCATAATATGTCATGTAAAGTCATTCCTGTCATGAAGTTACTCAAAACTTTTTGTCATAATCTGTATAGTCATCAGCATCATCATTTCGGCACAAAATCGTTCACTGTTGGATATATGCCTCCCTCAAGTGTCACCACAACGACCTGTCTCTGCGTTTCTCGACGCAGGTTGTTGTGGCAGGTATCAACCCTCTGGCCCCATCACATATGCTGACAACCTTAAGAAACGTAGGTACGTGATCACGTCGCTCCTTGGTGCCAATTTTGTTTTTGGGGGCGCGGCAATTCATTGACAGTAATTTTATATTATTTGTCTTTGTGCTATTATTATTATTTTCTACATTACCTATACGCGACTGTGTATAGTTTTTAAAAAAATCATCTAATGACATCCCCCGCTCTTGGGCGGAGCGAGAAATAGTGTCAGACTTTTACTGACTAAAAACCCACTCCTGTTCCTTCTTTGCCATTTTTTTCCAGGGCCCCGGGGATCTCTTTCGCATCACCCATGGCCCCCGACCCTGCTGGGCCCCTACGGTTGCTGACATCTCCTTGAGGCGCGCGTGGAACACTACGCGTCGTCGACGACTTGAGCTCAGTCCGGACGGTACCGGACGATCGGACGGCGAGCCACCCATTGCTCGCCGTCCGCAAAGCCACGCCTACGGTGGCCAGAAATCAGGATCGAAATCCCGGCGGCGAATGTTTTCCTGTAGTTAAGTTTCTCTTTCTCTCAGTTACATCTTGCTAGGGCTTAGTGATCCCTGGTTTTGCTTATTAATTTTTTTGAATTTATTTTTTTTAATTTTTAATTTTGATAATCGTGCAAAATATCCAAATGAAAGTTATTTTGTGGTGGAAAATAATTCAATGTTCTCACGCTCTAGGGTAGGCCGAGAGCGCGCGTACAACTTTTACTGATTAAAACCTACCTAATTTCCTTCATCTGCCTTTTTCGTTTTAGGTACACAGTAGCTCTTTCAAATGTTTCCACAGCCCTATCAGGCATCAGCCCTACTGGGTGCTGATGCTTCAAGCCACCTAACCTTATCCTAACTGTGACAGGGTCGCTTGGCTTCCTGTCTAACCAAATGCAGTTGAATACCAATATTTTACACGAAGCGACTGAGATATCTTACCTGCAAAACCCAGCTGATGATTAACATAAAAATTTTCTTTTTACCATTCTTTCTATGGGACAATTACACCAAAAGATCGCTAAATATCCTGCGAGTCCAATATAACAAAGCCTTCAGGATGTTGTCTGCCTCGGTACTGATGTACGTCGTATATGTTTGCGCAGGCTCGTACCGACGAGTTCGACGCGATTGTTCGCAAAAAAGCGCTTCGCTGCTCAGGAAAGTGAGAGATAGTGGCAACAGCATGGGAACGGCCATCACGCCCCAGCCGCCGACAGCCCAATCCCGAGTTCCAGCCACCGTAGGCGCTGGCTTGCGGACAGCGAGCAATGGGTAGCTCGCCGTCCGACCGACCGGGAATCGTCCGGACTGAGCGCAAGTTGTCGACGGTGCGTAGTGTTCCACGCGTGCCTCAAGGAGATTTCAGCAAAACCGTAGGGGCCCAGCAGGGTTGAAGTCTACTGGGGCCATGGATGATGCGAAAGAGAACCCCGGGGCCCTGAAAAGAAGGCAAAGAAGAAACAGGAGTGGGTTTTAGTCAGTAAAAGTCTGACAATATCTCACGCTCCCCAAGAGCGGGGGATGTCATTGGATGATTTTCCCACCGGAAAAAAAACATCATTCTGAGAACGGAGCAAAGTTTAAAAAATTTTGTGCAAAGGGTAATGGGGTACTAACACTAGATAATAAGTAATTTATTAAGTTACTAACACTGTATGGATCTTTTTGTGTCTGAAATAAAATTTCTAAATAACTTCTCCCTCTTTGGGTGGAGCAAAAGGGAATGCTGAAATGGACACGGATGGATTGTGGTCAATAAAAATCTGAACTTCATAAAAGAGTCAAATCCTGTTCATTCAGTTGCTCTTTTGCAGCTCAGGGTCACGGTGACTTATGAACGTTCCTGCAGCCCTGGCAGGCATCGACCCTAGCAGCCCCAGGCTTGCTGCCCTAGGGCCTAGGGCCCCATCAGTTATGCTGACATCCCTATGAAGCGTGCATGAACTTTTCGCTTCTTGGCGACAAATTTTCTGTCTTTTCTGGATGAATGAAGGATAATGCATAACGATTAAGTATTCTGCGCAAAGTATGAATGTAGTGTACTAGAAAACACTACTGTTTGCTGATAATAAACTTACTGTATACATAACTATTTTCCTTGACTTAGATCCGTATTTACATTAATGCATGAATGGGTTAAGGAAAACCGAGATTGGTACCGACTACACTACTCGAAAATCGTACAATTTGCTTTAGAAATAACTGGTACAATAGTGGTTTCTATGAACACGTATTATGTTGACAGGACAAGGTTTGGAATCCAGTTTTCCTCCTTTTACCACTGTCATACAATTAAGTTAGTGACGTAATATGTCAGGACACATGTTTACGAATCCAGACTTTGGTTACTCCTAAAATGTTATAGGTAAGCAACTACACTTTGTTCCTATTAAGTGTACGGTATTTTCTTAGCTATCGAAGCCTAATAGTCAGCAGTAACGAGGCAATTTATTTAAACTTTATATGTCAGAAATATTTTTCATAATTATTTATTTACTAGCTGATTCCCAAGTAGGCCGTTGTAAACACAACCTGGCATAATGGGGGATTATAGACCCTTTCGGTACCCAGTGTGAGTGCGATGCTCCTGACCAGCCAATGGCCCACTTACTAGAGTGTCCAAAGTGTCAAGTGTGATCTATAAAACGTAACTGACGCTGCTATAAACGTGGCAACCTACTGGGTCCAAATACTTTGAGGGAAAGGAAACTATCGACCCGAAAAGAAGAAGCTGGTGTTCACGACTTTGTCCGCATCAGACTCGGTAAAACAGCACAATACCATTTGGTCACTATTTAATTTATTTTTCTAAAATAAAAGTAGCCCAGGTTTCTCTAATAACATCAGCTATATACCAATGAAAGTTCCGTCAAAATCGGTCCAGCCATTTTAGAGATTTTCCGGACTTGTAAAATAATTTTATGTTTTTATTATTGGTATCAAATATACTTTCATACAGGTATGTATTTAGTAAAAATATGTTATTTTGTTATTACAAAATTGACATTTCAATTTATATATTTATAATTATGTAATAGATACCTGTGTAGTATAGAAGACTAAAACATAGCAAGCGTGATAGATGAAAATTATCCCTAGAGAACATTTTCTCAGAATAAAAAGCCTATTTTATGTCCTTTCCGGAAAACGCAGCGTTAGAAGGCCTCCCACAAGGTGGACCGACGACCTGGTGAGAGTCGCGGGAATGCGGTGGATGCGAAACGAACAGGATCGGTCGTTATGGCGACGCTTAGGGGAGGCTTATGTCCAACAGCGTACGTCTTTCGGCTGAAATGATGATTATGTCCTTTTCTAGGGTATAGTCTACCCGTGTGCTTAAATTTCATCCAATTCCATTCAGCTATTTGAGCGTGAAGGAGAAACAAATGTACACACACACACAGATATATATAAACTTACACCTCTATAACATTAGTGAGATTATATTATTATTTGTTCGTTATATAAATATGATATACCACTGCACGTAACTTCCCATTGATTCATTCATCATAACCTGTACCAGATAATTATGAAATTATTCAATACCAATTTCCCACGGTTCATAAAAAAAGACTTTCTTTGGTATCCAATCTATATTCCCATACTTATTATAACTCATATTGCTTATTTAAAAAACATAGTCGACAGTAAAATGGTGTGATATCGCCGAATGGGATTTGTCAAGTCGTTTTAGAATTTAAGAGGGCCCTTCTCGTTTAGTGTATCGTCAACGTGAGCATGGTTGAAAAGCTTGGTAGTCATCTAACGCAATCAAAAATATAACGCCTGAACGCTCTGTTGGCCTTTGGTAATTCCGTCAATCACTCGAATGATTCACAATTTTTTTTTCAGGAAATACAGAAAAGATAGTGTTTTTACTTTTTTAAGTTATGTGTTGGTACATTATAAAGAGCCAAAGTACACGAAAAATAGCAGATTTTAGATTAGATTTTTTACACAAATTTATGTTATGACATCAATAGAAACCTAGATATTATCCATAAAATTTCTGTTTTCAAAATATTTAAAAAAGTTGTGTAATAACGCCATAACTACGTAAGAGTGGTATTAAAATGTAAATTGGGTTGGGTGCTCTTAAGAAATTTATCAAATAACTTTTGAGATTATTATAGACTTGTATCGATGTGAGATAAGAATCTTATTGTATTAATACGATTTATTTTGCATATTTTTGTAGTTAGTGGTGGATTATTTTCAAATGGCATTACTTCAACAGTTTATACTTACAATCGTAATTAATAACTGGATGTTTAATATAAAAAAACAGCTATTAACATGAATAAAGTTTGTAGCACGCCGTCCGGCCGTCCGATAGCCGTCCGGACCTAGCTTGAGTCGTCGACGGCGCGTAGTGTTCCTCGCCTCTAAGAGATGTCAGAAAACCGTAGAGGCCCAGGAGGGTCGAAGCATATGCCTAGGCCATGGGTTGTGCGAAAGTGTACCTCGGGGCTCTGGAACGAAGGCAAAGAAGGGACAGGAGTGGGTTTTAGTCAGTAAAAGTCTGACACGCTCTCTCGATCCGCCCAAGAGCGAAAGAAGTCATTGGATGATATCCCACCTAAAAAAAACTGCATGAATAAAGTTGGACAATACAATTGTTTAATTTTCTTATCCTTAATTTTTTAAATCAGTCGTATATGAAAAATACTGGGCAAGTGCGAGTCGGACTCGCTCACTGAGGGTTCCGTACTAACTTACATATGTAAACAGTTCAATACCTGAATGGAGTCTCGAAGATTATTCAATAAAAAATAAAAAATGTTTTTGTGACGTAACAACAAATTTACTGGTTTCCGGTTTATTCCTATATCTGTGCTAAAAGACCTTGCTTTATGCCGAATTTCATTTTCAGATTTTGGGTCAACGGGAAGTACCCTATGAATTTTGTTTCCCGTGAGAGCGTCGAAATATACGTTTTTTGCGACATGAACGACCGTATCTGTTTTTTCGTTATCTTAGAAGTTTGATTTTTCCCAGCATCAAGGGACCGCAAACTTGAGTATATGGTTTCCATTTCAAGTCGATACCTCCACGCGTTCCCGAGATAAAGGTCTTGACAGACAGACAGATAGACGGACGGAAAACAAAATGATCCTATAAGGGTTCCATTTTTTTCTTTTGAGGTACGGAACCCAACCAATTTGTTATTTCAAAGTATATTGTTTTTAAACAATATACTTTGAAATAACAAATTTGTAAACAATAAAACTATAATTTATAGAGAAACTTACAACGTTCAAGAGACAGACAGACAGGTTGTCAATACCATCTGAAGGATCATCATGCACTTTGCCCTCGACTTTTACGAAATCTGATTTAACGAAAAATGTTTCTAACTAAGCATAGCTTGATACACCTCTCATTAAAAGATAGATGTTTCGCAATAGAAAATCAACATTCAATATAATCTCGACGGTTGAAATCAATCAAAATCAACCTGTTTAAGGTAAATTAGGAAATTCTAAACTAAGGAACGCAAGGTCTAAAGTGGTATTAGGCAATTTTGCTTTGCCTAGCTTATGAGACATATGCCAATCAAAGAGCTGACAGATTAGTAATTTACTTTAGGAAACCTCATACATACATAATCAGCCTTTTAATGTTCCCACTACTGGGACACAGGCCTCCTCTCTAGGAGAGGGTATGGGCCATAATTCACCACGCCGGCCCAGTGCGGGTTGGTGATGTCACATGTCTTCGAATTTTTGGTTCTAGGACATGCCGGTTTCCTCACGATATTTTCCTTCACAATTTTGAGAGCAGGGGTGATGAAATAAATTACACAAAGTAATGCAACAACAGCTTGAGTTCTTGATGAAAATACCAAAATCACTATATGGTTGCCTACATTATTTGAAGAGTTCTCTCAATTATTCATGGATTCCATCATCAGAAATGGATTTTGAAAAAAATGGGACCAATCTGGAAGAATAACTTAAAAAAAAATGTAAATCAGACCATAAACGACGGAGTTCAGAGATAACAAACATAAAATAAAATAAAAAAAGTAACGATAAAAAAATACAACCGAATCGAGAACCTCCTCCTTTTTTGAAGTCGGTTAAAAAGAAGAGAGAGGTAAGTTTATAGAGAAAATTGAAAAAAATGCATGAAAAAATTTTTTCTTTATTAAATTCAACCTGTTCCCCGTAGTCAATATTAGAGTCAGCAGTCAACTCGTAGCTTTTGTAACAGAACGGTATCTGTTAGGTCAACGAGTAAAAAAAGAAAATATGAACATAATTAATACACATACACTACAGAACGCAATTGAATAAATTCTATTTAATCTGCACATTTTACCGCATAATCATACCACATGTCTGATAAACTACTAACAAATCAAATGATAAAAAAACATTTATTAAACTTAGGCATGACTTGTGAATTAGCAAACTTTAAGCAATTAAGAAAGATGATTTTGTTGCTAATCTGAGAGCACAAGCAGTTATGTGCTATCATATTAGTAACAAGATCATCGACTAAGATAAAAATAGGAAAGTAATTAAATGTTTGTTTTTTATTCTCAGCAAAAATAATAATCTAAGAAGTTATTTTTATAGCATAATATTTTTACCGTCAGAAAAAAAAACTCCAGCTAAACTGGTCAGGTTTATCAGAAAATTAGATATTGGTAATGTATATTATGTTTGTGTCTCAAGACGAAAGTCATGACCAGTGCGTGTTGCCAGTGAATCACGACTTGCTACTCTATTACCAATATTCCTGCAGATACATAAATATTAAGTTTTCACTGACAGTAAATTTGACTGTCCAATATCAGATACACTTGATGATTCATTTGGTTAGTTTTGCCGAGCAGCATTCACTTTTTTGCGGACAAATTACACTTTGAGCTAACTATTAGTGTTTTAATTCGCTGACTGATTCTATTGTAGCTATAAAAATACTTATATAGATAAATTATTTATTTGTTACAACATAAAACATACTCAAAACAATTGAATTAGAAAAACTAAGCACTTCCACAAAAATCAAGAACAACAAAAAATATAATAATATAGAAAACATTAAAATAATAAAAAGTGACACTTGTAAAGTAAGTACTTAGCAAAAAAGAAATACAAAAGATAGGAGCCCCAGTGTAGAGGATATCAATGTTACACCAAATGGCAATTCAGCTCAACATATGTCAGACAAACCGGTCGCTGATATACTACTGTATCCTTACGGTGACATGAGTACCCACCATCTCCGCAACAACGAAGACATTTCCATACTAGACAATCCTAAATTTCCGAGTTTTTTTTTGCGGAATCCTAGATAATTGATGTTTCATGGACACTGGCGTTTTTCTGATAGTCCTCACTGTTTTTACCAGGTTTTAGGAATTGCAGTGGTTGTTCTTTTGTTTGTAAATGATATAAATTAGTGCTTGAATGCGATTCCACCTTATGGTGATACAATCGATGATGTTGAATTGCACTTTAGTACTACAGTTTAGATTAGTGTTCCTAATAAAGAACTTACAAATCCATAATGACGCTGCTGATATAATAAAATGAATAAAGCATCAATAAACTATAAGTAAACAATATAATACACTTAATCAATAAACTCTATAATCCAAAGAATTTGTGTCACAGATCTTAATTCACGTGTTCTTGACCTGACAAATGGCATTAATCATGTTTATTCATTTTGCACTAATGAGCCAAATACCTACTTGTAATAATTCTACCACACACATTCAGCAACACGTTACAGTATGTGTAAATAAGATAATGTGTAATTAATATTAATATGATTATCGTAACAAAATAGTTGACAGTTGCGAAACAAAATTAAAACCTTGATGAAATCTGTGTTTGCAGATGAATTATTCATACCCATTGTTTCAGGCATACTCATGCTGATTCAAGGTTAGTCTTTGGGATATGTAGCAGGCTTAATCTTATGGTAATCGGTTCATGTGGAAGAAAAACTTTTAATCTTTAATTAAGATTGACTTCCAGGCTTACTTATCTATGCTTTATCTTAAATCTTATTCATACCACTAAATCAAAACACGTAATAAGAACTAGGACTGCTTACCGCGGAAATAACTCTTGCGCATTAAGGACACTTAATGGTGCGCCTACACTATATAGACTTAAATACGTAGACATCTATAGATTCTTCTATATTCATTCCATTTAATTCATATAGTAATTTAAATCTTTTATTTATATGTACCCTTCTAATTTCAGTGATTACGCAAATCGTTACTAAAGTTAAATTATTATTATTTATTATAGCAGTGAACACAAACGTCGATGTTCACTCAGACTTTTCAGTGTGTACAGGTGTCTATATGACAAAAATTTGTACCTAGTCTGTACCTTCGGGATGTACCATAAAAGATAGGTAGGTAATCTACCCAGATGACAACCCGGAACATGTTAGCATAACTCTCGTACGTAGCTTGTTAAGAGTCTTACAAGACTGGGCTACCAGCTAAAGACTTTTTTTGTGTATTTTCTGTCACAGGTCAACCTATAAGGTTGTCGTCTACTTAAACGGGCTTGCCTTTAGCGGCCCTAATAAATTAATACATCCATCCAGGACTAACAAAAAAGTTGAAGCTTAACGACTACTTAACTCTAACTTAACTCGGCCTCTCTAAGGGCATCCCTGCCATCCATGGCATATAACGTCGCTGGGGAAAAACAGTAAAGGACAGGCTGAATCGAGCATAGATTATTATTTAAGGACGAATTTAAAACCACAGGCTCAGCGGTGCGGGATGAACATTGACATATAAGATACCCTGGTCATGAACCGCTTATGCTTTATTGGGAGCAACGTTGGACGCATTTAAAAAAAATAAAAATAAAAATAAAATAAAATAAAATAATCTTTAATTCGGATAAGTGACATCCATATGGGTTAGTAAACAATTTAGAAAAATTTAAACCTATGTTAGTAAACTTACAATCTATATATTTATTTTAAAACAAGATGGTTGTTCATGATGCATCTGTGAACAACATCACCTAACAGAGGAGAATCGTACCTCCCCGCTATGGTTTTCAGGATGGAGTTGGAGCTAGCCCGTACTCTGCAGAGCAAAGAGGCAGATTTCTGTCTGATGATGGCGTGAAAACCATCGACGCTTGCCTCTGCGAACATACCTGATGCACTGCAGAAACGGGGCAGCCCCATCAACATCCTGAACCCGTTATTATATTGGACCCGCAAGGCGCTGATAGTCCGCTGAGTATAGTTGGTCCACAGACTGCACGTATAAAACACTTGACAGTAGGCTTTAAAAAGTGTTATTTTAACTGGTCTGCTACACCGTGCAAACCTGCGAGCCAACATGTTACATCGAACTGCCAGCGCCCTACGTTCCCTCTCAATATCCTGTTGGTCATTAAGGTCGTCGGTGACGTAATGCCCCAAGTACTTAAACTTACGCACCTGCACTATATCCTTCCCATTAAGTTTAATGGGGGGAACATAATCAGGACATTTACCACCGACAGCCTTAAAGACCAAGAATTCGCTCTTCTTAACATTATAAATAAGGCCGTGCTTCTGAGCATAGGCTTCGCAGCAACTTAACAGTTCTCTCAGCGCCCTAACTGTTGGGCTCAGCAACACCATATCATCTGCATAACTGATGTTGCTGACACTCACGTCATCAATGCGACACCCTATTTTTTTGCTGCTGAGCTCAACAATCAGATCGTTAATGTAAAGGTTAAACAACTTTGGTGAAGTTATCCCCCCCTGTCTAACCCCGCACTCTAGTCCATACGACTCCGACAACCTATCGGCCCATCTTACACAATTTGTCTGGTTACAATACCAATACTGGAAAATACGCAACAGCTCCGCCGGCACTCTTCTCTCCCGCAGCTTCTCCCACATAACGTCGTAAGAAACAAGGTCAAAGGCACGGGAGAGATCTAAGAAGCAAGCATAAACTGGTGTCTGACGTTTTGCATAGTATTGCACCGTATGTTTGAGGCCGAGAATCGCACTTTCAGTGCCAAGATCATTACGAAACCCAAACTGTGCATCGTGTAGTTTGAGTAAGCCATCCAACCGAGCATCCAGCTGGCTGTCGAGTACCTTCGCGATAATTGTAGCCAGGGAGATGGGCCGATAATTACACTTATCAGCAACGTCACCCGTTTTGTCCTTTATAATAGGAACGACAATAGTTCTCATGAGATCACAGGGGAGGTACGAGTGACACATACACAACGAGTAAAACATAGCGAGCACTCTAGCTATGTGAGGACCAGCGTGCTGCAAGTGCTCAATGCTTAAACCGTCGTGACCAGGGGACTTCCCTCTCGTCATTTTCTTAATCGTGCTTGACACTTGCTTGGCCGAAAAACGGACCAGATCCGAGTCACGACAGCATCCGTCATCGAGCACTCGCAACGATGAGCCCAGCGGTGACTCCACTTTGAAGTGGTCCATAAACATATTGGCGATGCTGTCCGGCTGATCAGCACCACTGACACTGACAGGAAGGCCAGGCCTAACATCCAGTTTTTTAGTGGCCTTCCAGAACTTTTGAAAATTATTGGCCTTACGGAGAGAAGTTAAAATATCGAGCTTAATTTGTTCTTGATGAGTCTGACACCACACCAACCTACTTTTAAATATCTTTCGTGTTATTCGTGTGTTATTTAGCAGACGCACATTTAATTTGATAAGATTTAGTACACTGTTAACTGAAATGTCCTTTCTTTGGTACCGTTTGTAAAGTCATTGAGCTCCTTAGTAGTCCTGAATTGAGCAACACGAATGCTGAAAAATGTTTGCACTGACTCGACAGGTACACTCAAATCAGTGTGGTTATTTTCTCAAAAGACCATCTCAGACACAAATCTCCATTGTTTTCATATGTTTTTTTGACTATTACATGTGAGCTGTATGAACTTCAAAAGAGACTTTGCCCCCTTCCCGGGGTTTGTTTTGGTGTTTCTTCTCAGGGTTGTCAGCTAGGAAACACCGGTCTCATCTAGTATAATAAATTAACAAAAAATTTTGACGTCTAAAAATGGTTTTTTAAAAATCTATTTGCAAAATAAATATTATTTATCCCCTACAAAAATAAAAAAGCGAGATGAAATACAAGTTCGTGAAACAGGCTCGCCGCTCGAATCGGCTTCCTACAGAAACGGTAATTGAACTATTAAATCAGCTTAATACTTTATTGATAACGCTTTTGGAACATAATAAGGGTAAGGTCGATCTCATACATATTTGATTGACCTGGGCTAGGCTATTGTGTCTTGTACAATAGAACCTACAGTAAGTAATGAGGTTAGTATTAATATTAAGGTCACAGATAACCTGATATTAGGAACATTTCAAGCGAGTACGGTGAAAAGTAACAATATTAACTTTGGTGTGTGACCGTGGTCGTGAGTAGAGAGAAGAGAAGAGTCGCAGGAATGCGGTGAATGCGAGACGCACAGGATCGGTCGTTGTTCGACACTTGGGGGAGGCCTATGTCCAACAGTGGACATCTTTTGGCTGAAATGATGATGATGCGACTATGGTAATTGCTCTCCATTATTATTCTATATAAAACTTCTGTATCACACATACAGATTTGGAACACCTGTCTGTAGACCATACAATTGTTAATAAATTGTTTCGTGCGGACATCGAGCCCGCGACACATAGTGTAGCAGTCAATGGCTCGACCGCTGCGCTAAACGCGCCGTTAAATAAGATGAAAAAGTCATTAAGAATTTCAACTTCTCTGTTTTTTTAGTAACGTTAAAACAAACCATGAACAAATAGACAAGGACCATAGTAATGGATTAATCTATACTTGTACATAAAATTTAAGTATCTGTTTGTATTATATTAATTTAAGTATATATATTTTTTATGAAAATATGTTTGATACCTAAAACAAAAATGCAAGCTTTTCAATTTTTGTCTGTCTGTTAGTTTGTTCCGGCAAATTCCGAAACAACTGAACTAATATTGACAGGAGTTTCACTCGTAGATAACTGATGTTATAAGGAAAAACTTAAACTTATTTGAGAAAAAGAATAGCATTTATGTTTGCCTCTAAAAATCTATATTGCCTTCTAAATTACTAAGTCAGCCGCAATTAACGAGCTTCTGAATTCTATAAGTGTCTATTTTAGCTACTAGTTATCTTCGAATCTATGTAAATAATTTTCGAGTGGTTATAAAAAAAAAATAACCACGAAGGCTAAGGCGGGAGCTCCGCTCCGCTCTGCTTCTGCGTAAGTTTTTGTGATGGACATTTACTTACGAATTTATGACACTCAAACCATATGTGAGCAGCAGTACCAGTACAACAAGAATGACATGTTTTACTTACATATCATTCATTGACTTGTCAAATGGCTTTCCCACCATTAGAGGGAAATCGTTGCTTACTTGTCCATAACGTGGGTTTTGATGATTTCAGTCTTACATCATTGTCTTCACATCCTTTGCATGTTTATTTGTTTATAGAAACTTACAGTTTCAAATTGTTGACCAGACGTGAGTTTATGATCACCAACTAATTAAAAGGTACATATAATGTGTTAGCTTACCAATTAGAAGAACAAAGGTTGAAAATGGATGCGGGTGTGTCTACTACGTAGTATTCTTTAGTTATTTCATTATCCTTGTCTTTTTATTAGGTAGTTCTTTTAACTAAATAACTTTTGTCTTGGCAAGCATGCTCCATCTTCGACCACATTGTCGCCTTTCTATCAGGAGAAAAGTAGAAAATATGTTTTTTTTTTTAAATACATTGCGTCTTGGGTGCGTTCACAAAGATGAAACAACTATCTGCAGGCCATACAAATCTTTGGTCCTTCCGGGAATTGAACCACTGCGTCAACAGTGCTCTCAAAAAGAAAATGAAAATAGAATAATATTATCATCATCATTTCAGCCGAAAAACGTCCACTTTTGGACATAGACCACCCCCAAGTTTCGCCACAATGACCGGCTCAGAGTGATTCCCGCGACCCCTACCAGGTCATCGGCCTACCTTCTAGGAAGCTTTCCAAGGCAGCATCTTCCGGTACACGGGCGCCACTCTATAACCTTACGGCCCTATTGAAGTTCTGGGAGTAATGTGCCTTGCCCAATGATACTTTGTTTTAGCGATTCTCCGCATACGCATAGGGTTATGCCTTCGGCTATGTCGGGAATTTTTCCCCTGCTTAAATCATCATTTCTGATTCGATTACGCAAGGAAACATCGAGCACAACCTTGTCCATTGCCCTTTGGATGACTTTAATCCTTCAGGTACAAGAAGTTGCTTCTTCTCCCTTCTTGAACTAGCACCCTTAAGCATGACTTATCCAAAATATATAAGAAGACTAAAGTAATCATAAAACTATTTAATCATAGAAATAATCGATTATTTCCATCTGACACAATGCGAGGTGATAGTTTTGCGGTTACGAATATCGAATTGCCATTCGATCGTTTTTGCTACCGGAGACATATCTTATGTCCGTTAACAATTCACACAACTTTGTAAAGAAAAATCAAACTTATTAATGCACAACGGTTAGCGGTTTTGCATGCATGGACGTAGAAAGTTTTTCTAAGAGAAAATATTTCCAGAATAAAAAAAAATATCCTATATCTTAATCCAGGACATGGTCAAACTCGTTCAGTTGGTTAAGAGTCAAGCAGTTACAGACACACATACATATACATGAACACCTTTATAAAATTACTGTATTCATCAAAAAGAAGTCACCCAAAGTGCAATCGAATCAAGAATGACGATATCTGCAGGAGAACTAAAGTTAGTCCGAAGAATCGCCAAATTTAAGTGGCAGAGGCCACACTGTTCGCAGAACAAATGGTCGATGGGGCTGAAAGGTTCTGGAGTGGCGACTGCGTACTGAAAGACTCAGCGTTGGTAGGCCTCCCACAAGATGGATAGACTGATGACTTGGTGAGGGTCGCAGGAATGCGAGACATATAGGACCGGTCGCTGTGGCGACACTTGGATGAGGCTTATGTACAACAATAGACGTCTTTCGGCTGGCATGTTGAAAAACAAGAGTTCCTAGGTAAACGTTTTAAAACGATAGAGATCCTCGGGTGCCTCGTTTAAATATGGCCTCCTAAAAATCCAGTTGCACTACTAATACATTATAATGAACAAAAACATCACTATTTTCTTCTTGAATGTTGCAATGATTTACAGTCAATCTGATAAGCGATCTGGTAGCCCAATTAATTTGAGCGATGGTATTCGCCTTAAGAGTTTAAACAATAAATTATTTTAAAATAATATCCATTAAACATGCTCATTACATGACGGAACGCCTTCCAAAACTGTCGATGCATATTTTAGTAGCGCGATTTAAGTACCGTTAGTTGCATAGATTATAAAATAAAACAGAAGCTTAAAGCTTATCGAGTGTTTTTTTGCATACAATATTAAAACCTCGTAGAGAGAATTGTATCTTCAAATTTATATTTTTAAGATTGATAAAAACAAACATTTTTGTGGTAAATTATTAAAAATTCTAGTAGCGACTTTTGCACATGCGAAGCAAATTTTGACAGTTTCTATTTTTTTCCGTCATAATTTTTGATAAATTTAAATTAAATTAATTTAAATATTAATTTAGCGTTACTGTACGCTAAATTAATATTTATATAGGATAATGAAATCTCAATTTAAAAAACTGGGCAAGTACGTTTCGGCCTCGCACACTGAGGGTTCCGTACAAACTTACATATGAAAACAATTCAATTCCCGAATTGAGTTGCGAAGATTTTTGAATCGAAAAAGTTTTCTTTTGTGACGTAACTACAAATTTACAGTTTTCAGTTACATTTTTTATTATACTTGTGCTTGCTTCATGTCGAATTTCAGGAGTCTAGGTAAACGGGAAGTACTCTATAAATTTTGATTCCCTTGAAAGTGTCGAAATATACGGTTTTTGCGACATAAACGGCCATATCTTTTTTTTCGTTAACTTAGAAGTTTGATTTTTTCACAGCTTCAAAGGCCGCAGGCTTGAGTATATGGTTTTAATTTCAACTCGATACATCCACGCGTTCCCTAGATAAAGAGTCTTGACGGACAGACAGACGGACGGACAACAAAGTGAACTTATAAGGGTTCCGTTTTTTCCTTTTGAGGTACGGAACCCTAAAATATTCAGTAGGTACATAATTGAATTCCTTGAAATCGTATAACTAATTAATTACCCTTCCCTGACCACTCCCTAAGTCGCCAGTACTGCGTACAAAAATAAAAAAGTCTTTTACGGCTTCATAATTATATTTAATGAAAAATAATCTCTGTTACCATCTTCATCTATTAAGCACCAATTACAAAGTACCCCATCGATTACAAACAAGCTAGCCGTTTAAAAACTCGTCCGCTGTACCTCTTTAGTCTTTATCTATGCTAATAACGATTGTGCATGTTCATGCAAGAATATTCAGTAAAAAATACGTATCTTACTTTACAACCATTAGCTCCTCATATGATATGCAAATTGCCGACACCACAGGCCTACAATTATTACGGATGGACGTCGATTTCTCTTAATTTTAAGTATTCTTTAAAGTATCTTCGTTCTTCTGATTTTCATTCTTATCTTTGAAGTTTACGATCACATTATGATGTACATATTATGAAGGTGATGATTTTGGGTGGTCTACCTTTAAAGTAATGATGTTATTATTTATACGGGGTTATTAATGGTCCGCTTGCTTCAACTGTCTCATCAAGATAAGTTTGTTTTCAACGAGCACACATTACTATACTATCCGATGAACGATTGACTTTTAAATGTTTATCTGTGTTTAGAGATTTTATTTGATTGTTTTTTAATGTTGCCAGTCAAATTATGTGTTTTAAATTTGTAATGAGCATTGCATACGGTTTGTATTGTTTTTTAAATTTACTATGTAAGAATATAAAAAGTATGGTTAACACCTCTACAGTCCAAACTAAGTGTTTCACCTCGTCTTTTATACCGCAGGCTTACATCGAAGGACTGGAACAGTTTGCCTTTTTTTTTTTTTTTGTATTCGGGGGGAAACCTTCGAAAGGCTTCCGGACTTGGGGATAAGTCCGGGGAGTGTGGGATTTTTACCTCACTAAAACCACCCCGGTGATCACCATCAGCACATGTAGAAGGGGCGCCGTTACCTCTTAAAAGACCACTCCGGAACCCCCTCTGTGCAACGCCTGTTAGGGCACATCCCTGAGGAGACTGTACAACGGTCTCCTCTGAGCCTCTTTGTGCACGGCAGCACGTGATCACTGTGCTACCGTCTTCCTTGGAATCACTTGATGGGCGGGCAGAGTCCCCACTCTGCACACCCGTGGTTCCAAAGTCCCGTCTGCATTGGATGATCCAAGCGGGGTTTCGGCGTGTTAGGCATCGAGGTGGTTGCCTCCCCGACGCCTTCGTCTCCGAGCTGGATCAGCCCTCTCACGGTCGCGCTCAGCCGCCTCCTTCTGGACCATTACGGTCTCACAAAAGGAAGCAGCTTCCTTCCAGTTTTCTGGCTCCGCCAGCATAGCCCTCACTACTGCTTGTAGAGACAGGTCCTGCCCGATCCTGGCGACTAGGACTCGTCGCTCAGTGGCCCACGCTGGGCAGTCTTCCAGCGTGTGCTGTGCAGAATCTATGGCGCTTCCGCAATGGTGGCAATTTGCCGTGGCCTCTCGCCCAATCCTATTTAGGTACTCACCGAAGCAACCATGCCCGGTCAGAACCTGAGTGAGTCTGTAGGAAATGCGCTCCTTTCTTTTCAGCCAGGCTTCGAAGTGCGGCAGGACGGCTTCGACAACGCGCTTGCACGAGAATTGCGGCTGCTGCAGCCGCTCGCGCCACCTCTCGAGCGCGTGGAACAGTTTGCCTGCTGCGGTCTTCTCGTCCGATTATAATTTAGGTATATTTAAGGCTAAAGTAAATAGGCTCTTAATACTCGTAAACTAGTGCGCGTCACCATCAACGACCGTATCATTTCTTAATATATAAAAAAAAATAACCGCGTAATTACAAAACCAAATTAATTCGGAAGTATTAACTGATATCTATATAAAAAAATAATATTAAAATTGGTAGTAAATCAAAATTCAGAAAAAGTATTACTATGATATCCTTATCGAAATCATTCGATTACGAATCTATAAAATATATGCATATGAGGCAAATATGCAATGCATACAAAATTTAAAGCTCTTCTTACTTTTTTGGCATTAAGTCAGTTGCTAATCTCTGCAAATCAACCCTATATTGTCTTTAGATATTTAGAAGTCAGGTAATTCAAGTTATGCTGTGTTGGTACTGACGCTGCGGCTTAAATTTAGCACCATATTGGTAGTTATATTTTCAAGCCGTTTTTTTTTATTATTGATAGGCTCCCGTTTGACCACGATCTCACCTGATGGTAAGTAATGATGTGGCCGACGATGGAGCACGCTTGCCTAGAAGTAACCTATTCACTCTTGACTTGACACTTATATTATTTCGAGGGTTCCAAGTATAATATTATAAGCATAGCATAATTAGCCTTATAATGTTTCACTGCTGTAACTCAGGTCTTTTCTCAAGAAGTGGAAATGGGCCGTTATCCACCACTCGGGCCAATGCGTGTCAAATGTCTTTGAATTTGTGATTCTATGGCCCCTCGCGCTCGGCGACTTTTCGTAGCGATGCTGTTGCGTTTTCGCAGCGATACAGTCGCGATGCTGTAGCGCGTTGGCATCTTTTCTATAGCGCTTGCAAATGCGACTACCGCGCGTTAGTAGCCATGCTGTCGCGCACTTACGAAACGCGCTTCAGTATCGCTACAAAAAGTCTCCGTGGGCTAGGGGCCTAAGGCATGCCGATTTTCACACAATGTTTTCCTTCACCGTTTTGAGAGCAGTGGTGATGAAATAAACTGTACTAAGTATAACACCTGTCTGAGCCACGATCTAAAAGTCGTAGTGATAAATGTATTTGTATAAATTTTAATGACGGCCAACTGTCAGAGATCTCTCTGTAAGTTGCCGTGGTACGGATATTGTTGATTAAGTAATTAGGTACCTACTTTAAGATCTATATTATTGTAATCTATACACCTTTGTAACCATTTATGTGCACTATCTTATTTAATATAATTCAGTATTACTTTGGTATTCGCTGGTTTTATTTACGATCAACACCGCTCCTTGCAGTCAGAAGCCAGTGAACATCAGTCTTGGCAAAGTCTTGTCAGTTGGCGTGGTACGGATAGTCAGAATGGCAATGGAAAGCTCTGAGTTTCCTCACGTGATCAAGTTCAGAAATGAAGATATCCGCATGAGAACTAAGGTTGCCGACATAGCACGAAGAATCGCCAAACTTAAGTGGCAATGGGCAGGGCACATTGCTCGCAGAACAGAAGGCCGTTGGGGCTGAAAGGTTCTGAAGTGGCGACCGCGTACTGGAAGA
Source organism: Mythimna pallens (assembly GCA_961205895.1). Lineage (NCBI taxonomy): Eukaryota > Metazoa > Arthropoda > Insecta > Lepidoptera > Noctuidae > Mythimna > Mythimna pallens. Next base: position 16,804,332 of record OY540834.1, read on the forward strand.
CGCAGCGTTGGAAGGCGCAAGGTGGACCAATGACCTGGTAAAGATTACGGTAATCCGATGGATGTGAGATGCACAGGACAGTTCATTGTAGCTACACTTGGGGGAGGTCTATGTCAAACAATGGACGTCTATCAGCTGAAATGATGACGATGGATAGTCAGAAACCTAATTACTGGATTGTGGAAGTCAGAGAGGCAGTCGCTCCATGCTCCATAGAATACATACTTGGCTACATCTAGTTGGTCTACAAGTTAACCCAAGTATATTTGGGAAATGGTTAGGATGATTTTTTATTATTGATAGGTTTGCGCTTGACTACTATCTCACCTGATGGAAAGCAACGATGTGTTCGACGATTGAGCACGCTTGCCTTGAAGTAATCTATTCACTCTTGACATAAACACCCCGGTTGTAGCTATCAGTCTCCGTTAGGGAATTCCACTCCTTAGTACTCCAATTTTAACTTAGTACACGCAATGAATGTATTCCCAAAACGTTTTATGCGATTGATTGATCTTTCATTTTCAAAACACAGACAAATAAATCAGTAAAACCCTCGATGTCAAGCAAAGAGGCTCACCTCTTCCCGTTATCAAAATTCTGGTGAACTATTTCACTTATTACGGTTATAAGGGTCATAGAAACTGGTTGCCTCATCCGTGGGAACTTGGGCTATTTGCCCGCAACGTTTGTTGGTCTCTCGAAGACGACCAAACACTCGACGCCTTTTGTCCAAAAACGTAATGGGGATAAACAAATAAAAATAGAAGGACACTTCAATGGACGGCGCTAGATATTTCGGGAATAAGAGAATGCATTGTCTCGTTTTTATTTTGGGTTATGAATTTCGACAGATCCTGGTGAAAAGGTTCTTTTTTTAATTGGTTTAATTAGCTGCAGCTATGCGCTGTTCGATTTTGTGGAAGGATGACTTCAAGTATTTTTTTTTATCATTTAGAATTTTGACAAAAACCAATTCACCTAACACCAGCCTAACTAGTCAGAACCGAAATCTCCGGAATTGAACTGTAGTATAGCATCAGTTAAATATGTTGGCCTTTTGCAAAAAGTCGAAAGCTTCAAAGTCCCTGCAAAAAATATTAAACATCTATTCACATGAATATTACCACACCTTTCGATTTCTGCACCAAACAGCACTGCAGTTATTCTAAAAACAAAAAAAAAAACTTCAGACATTCTTGGACGCCCCGTCTCCTCCGCACCTCTGTTATACCTCAACATATCCGCGAGGAACCTAATGGACTTGTAATACCCGACGACTTCAAACAAACGAGTGGCGTTAAAAGGACAAAGGGCCAACACAATACGTTTGGGTAGGCGGGTTAAGTTGTAAGAGATAGCGGTATTAACTAATTTCTGCTTCAAGAACTGCAGCTTTTCCTGAAATCGAGATCCGATTTTAATCAGGCGTTATATAAGGCGTATGTAGACAATGAGTTCTTTTTACACCTAAAAGAATCTTCTTCTGATATAGCAGATTGCTTATTTAACGTAAGTTATCGACCAGTTTACAAGTTTTTCACGATTCCCAATTACATTTAAATTACAAGTTGCTCTAATCAACATTCATTGCAATAGATAATTTTATTTAAATTGTTCAGATTTTTTATTCATAATTAATTTCCGTATCTGTAAAATAACACATAAATATCTAACTACAGTTTTTTGGCAATTACTGTATGTCAAATGGTTAAAATCGCTTTTTCTCACAATTTGTACCAAACTACTAAACACTGGACGTCCAATATTTACAAAGTAGAGTATTTTTTGTCAAGCCCGAATGGAAGGGTTGAATGGTTGAGGGTATTTGGAGTGAAGGCAGCCAAGGCAACCTTCGTAAGGACATGGAAAATTACGGTCGAAAATAATAGAATGGCTTTGTGGTTATGTGATGGGCTGTGCAGTTTATGTTTGAAATCAAATATTGTATGTCTTTTATGCAGATGATGTGAGCATATCTACAAGGAAACGGTGTATGAAAAGGTCAGGAGCATTATTTATTATGATGATACAATGAAGTTTGTTCTAATACGGTAATAAATTTTCGTCATAAAATCAAAGCATTAGTTAACTGGGTAAATATGTATACACTAGGTTTTTTTTAATCACTGCTAATTAAATTAGTACCTTATACTATGTGATACATACGTAGTTGTCTCATTTGCGCAGATACTTGAAGAGTTAAGCATCTCATACATATCATTATTAAAAAAGAATTTATTCTGTTTCAGTATCGTCCATTCTATGATCATAAGCACCAAACAAAAATGATAAAAATTAAGAAGAAACACGAGAATCTTTTCTCTTACTTACTCTTTTCTTTACTTGATTCCGCCATCTCATTTCTACCATCGGACAACTCAACGTACGGCGAGTACCCTTACGTTGTTGAAACCTCTACGGTCCAGACCAAGCGTTTCGCCTCGTCGTTTATACCGCGTACATCGAAGGACTGGAACAATTTGCCTGCTGCGGTCTTCCCATCTGATTATAATTTGGGTCTTTAAGGTTAGAGTGAAAAAGCTCTTAATAAACTAGTGCGCCTCACCATCAACGATTGCATCACTGCTTACCATCAGGTGAGATTGCAGTCAAGCACAAGTTTATTTCAAATTTAAAAAAAAAATGTCATTTGTACATTTGCATGTAGATTAAATAAATAAATAAGTAGACATATCCAATCCCGCAATGCTGCCGGATTGGTCGAATAAGCCACTGTAGAATTGGAACGCAAAGGGAATCTGTTCTGAAGATACATAAATGGGTTTTAGTCCGTTAATGTCTTACACAAATAACTATCGAGATGCCTCTCGCTCCACCTGGACCAGTAAAAGTTACCTGATAATTTTCCACCCCAATAAAAAGGCACATAAAGGTCCTATTGGAATATCCAACAATTTTTGCCCCATTCCCGCTATACTCATGAAATAAGTACGCTTTGGCACATCGGTTATTTGCTCACCACTTCAATTTCCTCATAACGAGAGATTATTAAAGGCTGGGAGACTCTCAAATATTATTTATTATTCGGCTGATTGTTCTCTTTGCTTGCTAAATTTTTGCTTTATTCATCCAGTAAAAATAATATTTAGAGTAGGTACACATAGCAGCAGTCGAACATTTTTTTTTTAAATTAATATATACTATTGAATATTTATTAATTATAAAGCATTTTATTCCATACTAGCTTACGCCAGCGGCTTCGCCCGCGTGATAGTAAGTTTCTCCACACAAATTTTGGACACCAGTTTTACCTTTAGGGGGTGAATTTTTTAACAAAATACTCTCCTAACAAACCTTGTGCAAATTCCCTCGCAATTAATGCATTTTTACCCGACTGCAAGAGGGTTATGTTTTTCGCAAGTATCTTGTATAAATCCAAACCGCTAAACGGATCTATATAATTAAGATATCGTTAGATTCGTCTTGATAACTCAAGTGTTCTTACATAGGTGACGTTAAAAAAAACCAACATAACGACTGTGAGACACCATAATTTAAGGTTTTTTTTTTATAAGTCCTAATACGAAACATTTTGTCTGCAACAGTGAGGACCCATAAAAATAATCCAGACTAAAATCATTTCATCTAATATGGGTCCCGACTGTTGCAATCTATATGTTCTCTATTTGGATTTATTATTTGGTTTATTTTATGTGTTTAAATTAATGCAATTAAATTGGTTTCTACGCTACTGGACTGAACTTGTTTTTTTTTTAGTTTTTATTTAAAGCTTTTTTTTTCGCAGTCGGAATTTTTTATTTTTTATTGCATTCGCTGAATCCACTGTACAAAGCAGTTGCTAGTTTTTTTACCAACACTTCGACTTTTCCTAACTTTCGTCGACAAAACTTCAAAAGAAAAGACCCACTCTGTCGACTGGCTTTTTCTTTCGGGTTCAAAGCAGTACAGCTAGGTTTCGTCACCTGTCACAATACTATAGACAGTCAATGACTGTCCTCCATTAAACTTCTTTATCATTTTACGGCACCACCGGACATGCAGTCGTTTCTGGTCCTCCGTTAAGTCATGTGGTATCCATCGAGTGCAAAGCATCAGAACCTTCAAATGCGCATGAAAAATGTTTTGCACTTGGCTCAATGCCTAACAGAGCACGAATTTGCTGGCAAGTATTTTTTTGTCAGTTTCAATAAGTTCTCGTAGGGTGTCAATATTCGAGTCTAACCGTAGTCGCCGGCCAATCTTCATGTACCTCGTCATAGGGATGATCACGTCCACGTCTAAATTCTCCAAACCACGAATACACAGAGCTGCGACATGGTGTTTCATAACCTAATGCCAATTGAAGTATCTGGTAACTCTCTTGTTGACTTAAACAACAACAAAAATCATAAAAAATCATTGAATGAAAACGTTCACGATTTAAATTCATTTTGATAGCGACACACAATCTTCGAAAGGACGCCACAATGAAAAAACAAATTACAGTCTCGCAAATTAAAAAGTAACATGCTCGCAAAGAGTTCCATTTTCGAATTCTATAACTGTTTTTTTATTCTTTTATTGTAAGTGGCCAGATCCAGAGACTCAGTATGCCCCACGTATACCTACAGATGATAGATGAAGTCGTAAAATGACACCACCGATAAATTACCTTACTACTAAATAAATACCTTTAAAAAATACCACAATGTCCATACAATTTATTGAATAGCTTCATTACTCATTCATTTCTTTGAACCCCTTTCAACAGATCACTTAAACTAAACGGTACCAAACTCATAAAAAAATTGTATCTAATTGTACCTAACCCTCAGAAGCCACGTGTGCTACAAACTGGTCCCTCTTTCTAAAGAATCCATTTACGAAAATATTTTATGAATAAAAAACTGTCTTATTTGTTTATAAGGTACTGGTTGGTGCAGTCTAAGCCAAATGTTTGGCCAAGGTGTTAGCGGTCCCTTGGCTGGTTACAAACTTGGCTCGATTAACGTACGATTAGTTTTTGGTATATTTCTTTTTGCCTTTCTGTTCAGGTTCTTAGGTGAATGTTGTTAGGCTTCTATGGGTGTATTTTATATGCTTGTTATTATGGTTACCTACTGCGTTTTATGTTGAAGTAACTTGGTTACGTTATGGTAAGGATTTCATACTAATTAAGCGGTGTATTTTAGTTATTAAATGTAATTGAGAATACCGTTATTTTTCTATTACACAAGTAAATAGATAATGTAGATAAAAATTGTATTTTACAGAACTTCATACGAATTCTTGATAAACAAATGTCTGCCTTACCATAACCACTTTTCACACCTAAAATACATGATAATCTGCATTGTAATGCATCATTTAATAAGCTTTTAAGATCTTCAAAATTAATATTCTTACCACATACTTAAGAGCCTCTCGTTGTACACCTGCATAAGGCACGGTATGCACTGACACGTACTATGGCTAGTTAACACATACATCAGTACATATGTTAGTATCGACAAACATATTAATCGACTACATATGCGGCGGTGTGCTCTTGCCCGAACTTACTTAGACCATAGAGTAGGCCACGATTCAGAGGCTGCAGCATTTCCTGTTTTTTTTGTTGTGAATCCTTTTTTCTAAATTTTTAGGAGCATAGTTTTTATATTCTAGCGCTTTTAAATTTTGTTTTCGCTTATAAGATTATGAGTGAAGAAAATTCAACTTTCAATAGAGGGTGCACCGAACCACCAATAAGACGCGACGTTAAACTTTTCACAATTCGTGAAGACGACTTTACTGTACGAATATATCCTATTCTACTGAACTGAGATTCGGCACAACACGTTTTTTCTTCCATTCTATCCTCCCAACCGTTACGCTATCACTGACTTCCTTTTCTTACATATCACTCTTTACATTATCTAACCATTTCTTCTTTGGCCTAGCTCAGCCTCTCCATCCATCTTGATGTGTACATGTATACTCATAACTCTTTTATTAATATGCTTTTCATTTTCTTCCCTTCTCTTCACTTGACCATACCAAGACAAACGATTTCTTTAATATACTCATTTCTCACATTATCAATTTTATTGTAAGACTAATAATGCTTATTATAATAATGCAAATCACCACTATGTTTAAATACAATGTATTAAATAGTATGTTTTTATTACGAAACTTAATGCGTAAAAACAAAACTGCTAATGCACGCGTTTTTATGTCTTGTGTTACAATTTCAACCGATAACAAATCATATGATTTTTATTTCTAGGTAATGCTTTGTTGGATTATTTAATGTGTCTTGCGCATCAAGGATGTACTAACCTAAAAATAATTAATTGTTTCAATTGTTACTATTGTTTGTACTTACTTTTTAAAACCGATTAATTTTCATTAGTACTTTCATCAACTGAGATTTTTTTTGTCTATTGATTTGCTTAAGGGTATCTCAATATTCTTTGGTTTAAGTAAAATCTTAATATTCCTTACTTTTCCGCGAATAGGTAATCAATTTAATCTGTCAAACACCAAAAAAGGATGCAAAAAGTGAAATGTGGCTTCACCGCCATTACGTTATGCGCACACAAAAGAAATAGCGAGATACTCCCGCCCAAGTTCCTCATACCAATATTTGAAATTTTAATTACTACTTTGTTTTAAACCAATTTTAATTTATAAAAAATATTTTATAAAAAAACAACAGGAAATTACCCTTGTAAACAAAGTAGCTGTAGGGATATTGCTGTCAGAATAGAATGATGGTCGATAGGACCGAAAGGCTCTGAAGCAACGACAGAGTAAAAGATAAAGCGTTGGAAGGACTCCTGCAGGTGAACCGATAAGAGACCGGGAGTCTAAGGACCGGTCTATGTGACAACGCCAGGAGCTTCTCCTGGCCTATGTCCAGCAATGGACGTTTTCGGCCGAAATGTTGATGAAACGTAAACAATGTATGATGCAATATATCGACGTACTGCGTGTAAAAAATGGTGACGCAAATTCTCACCGATTATAAAGATGAAGAAATAATATAATATTACAATAGCGGACAAAGGCGTGTCAAATCACGACTAATACCTTTAACAGTTTACAATACGTTATACGATATAGAAAACAAAGAATACATTTAGTAAAACTAAGTTATAATTATTCGTTTTATGCCAGTAATTATAATAAAATGATTTGGCACAGAGCACATTTTATTTCAAGTTGATAAAGGTTTTTGTAATTCGATTCTGTTTAATTACTATTTTATTATTTATCATCACGTTCATACTTTTTTGTTGTGTGTGTGTGTGTGTGTATTGTCGTGTTGCCCAGTTACTGGGTTATGGAGTCCCGATAGGCAGTTGCTCCATGTAAAATACTGTTATTCAGATGCTTTCGGTTAGACTGGAAGCCGACCCCATCATAGTTGGGAAAAGGCTAGGTAGATGACGATCTTCTTCTTCTTCTCGAGTTGATGGTTTTCTTTACCCAGGTAGGTAGGTTAGGTAGTTAGATAGGTTGCCACGTTTATAGCAGCGTCAGTTGGGTTTTTAGGGCCTCCAAAATGCAGATGTAGGGACACTTTGGGCACTATAATAAAGTGGGCCATCATCTGGTCAGGGGCACCGCACTCACACTGGGTATCGAAAGGGTCTATAATCCCCCATTTTGCCAGATTGTGTTTGCAACGATCTACTTGGGAGATGATGATTTTTATATATTGATTTATATGAATTAATTTCGACTTAATTTTTTTTTAAACTTGTTATGTTGTGATATAGGCAGCATTACTCAAATGAAATACGAAGTAAAAGCATGTGTACTGTTATTTTGCCAATAGATAGTAATTAAAAGTATCAATCACGAGTCCACGTACTGAAAGTGAATCTATCGCGGAGGTCAACGTGCTGATACTTATTTTTAAAACAGTAAACATAATGATTAAAACAATATTGTTCTTACCTCATCTTGTTTGAAATCCTCTTGAAAATGTTGACCAAATACTGTCGCACCAAATTCTGAATGTACCGACCACTTATCAATCACACAAATATCAATGATTACTCCTAGCACACCTAAATTGGCGCTAGTACTTGGACATTATCCACAAACATTAAAAATTAAACATACCTACTTGTATTGGATGTTTTCTTAGGACATGTTTTATTAAAAATCGGCAAATATGGAACCGACTTTTGATTTGTTGTTCTTGATTTTAGACTAATATTAGATGCAAGTAGTAGTAGGAACCGTAATTTCGAATGGATAGTCGATGCTTATTTAATAATCTTTCTTTTTTTTGGTAAGCGTCATTGATTTTGGTAAATACTTTACCTTCGCTTTTAGGGTTTCGTAATTTAATACCACTGTCTGCTAACTTGCCAAAAAACTCAAATAGTAGATTCAAAGTAGATATGTGCATCGAGGACCGAGATTTTTTTGCCATTTTATATTATTTTAAATCAAAATAAATAACAAAAGACACATTTACAACACTTACTCTTGTTGTAACACCACAATATTTACAAACACTTTTCCTAGACAAGTAGTTGTTATCTCTGTGCTTATCTTACTCTGTGGCTCGACGCACTAGGTGCTAATCGGAGAGCGCACACGCGCGACGGCATCACGCCCTGTTAGCCCCACTTTACCCTATTTGTTCTAAATGTTACATTTTACCCACAAAAACCCTCTTCCGGCGAGATTATTGGAAATATCGCCTTTTTTGTGGCCGCACCCGTCTTGCTACTTTTGGGTAAATATTCATTGAGGCGAGTATCAGATTTCAGGAATTCCTTATTTTTCTTTAAGAGGGCCCTTTTTCAGTCGCCTATTGTTAACATCGAGCATGGTTTAAAAGTATAACTCCTGAAAACTCTGTTTGCATTCGGTAATTCCGTGATTTACTCGAATATTTTACAAAACTTCCAGGAAATACGTGTTTTTTGAAGCCCTTAAAAATTTTTGAAAAAATTGGTCGTTATTTAGAATCTTGAATTTGAAATTTGCAAGGCATTTATTGCCAAACTTTTTTGACTTTTTAAATTTTTGAGTAAAATATGAAGTGTCAAAGTTCATACAAAATAGCAGATTTTCAGAGGCCTTTACTGGATTAGCTTTACACAAATTTATAATTTTTTTTCAATAGAAGCCTAGATAATATCCACAAGATATTATCGATAGTTTCCAAAATTTTTAATGAAAAATGTGTAATACCGTCATAATCGCGTAAGAGCGGTTGTTTGAAAAACAGTGAAAATGTATGTCGAGTTGCATCCCCTTTAAGACGTAATAAAAAGTAGATGTATTTGAACCACCCCACACTGCAGGGAATGAAGAATGTTTCGCCGGTGACAAGAAAAAGGACTACGAATTAGAAGTTTAGTGTTTGTCACTGTACTTTTTAGTGTAAAAACGGAGAACCGTTTCAGGTTTTTACACTAAAAACCCTTCTGGGTTTTACTCATTTTTATATCCAAACATGTCCTTTATATATATATATATATATCCAGGCTTGAATTCAAATTTGGTTTGACAGAAACTTGAACAAGTTCGTGATGATAAATGCGATCTTATAAATCATGTTTTTAGGAGAAAAATAATACAAGAAATGCGAGTTAAATATGATTTAATTTCGTAATTTTTCTTAGCAATTATATTTCGTTCTCAGCATCTGAATACTTATAATTAGACACAATAATACATAAGACAGTGTCAAGTTATTATAACAATTTATTATGTATTTAAGCGCATATTTTTTAAACTATTTTACACAATGTTTGGAATGTTTCAATGTCTTTTAACAGTCTGTCTTCTATGTATTATATTCTATAGAATAATGGTGGAATGTAAAGCAACATATACACTTATTACATTGACTGAATGGTGACAACGGTCCCGCGACGCTTTATTGTCTAATGCCGAACATTATAATGAGCGTAGAACATCTTAGTTCTTTGTATTTTTGAGTACATTTCAAACGATGTCAAGAAGTTAATGACTCTTGCAAATGCCTGAAGTGAAAATCCTGTCTACTGGTGCCATTGTCGCAATCCACTAGTTACTCATTATGCTATAATGTTCTACATTATTCAACAACTTCATTTTTAATTTTTGAATATACACTGGGTACATGATATAGCTATTATTTTTTCTAAATTTTTGAATGATCGTTGCAATCATTTTCAATAGGTGCTTATACCGTGCTACGCATTTGTTCTGGGGTGGGCACATAAGAAGGTAATTTGGTATCGACAAACTTTCCATTTTTACTATAATTATATTTGAATACTGCTTATAAGAAAATTACGTCATATTCCATTATGCTCCCTTTGAAAATGACTGCACAGTTGAATAAATTCTGTAATATTTTCTTAAGTTAAATATTTTTATCTACTCCAAGTTTACAGACAAAATTAACACACTAGTTATAATGCGAACACATAGATACACTGCCACCACACTATGGCACAGATCTTATTAAAATATTAAGATTATAAATGTCCTTTATATGTATTTACGGTGACGAACATATGGATAACAGCAGAACACTTGATACTGACGCCTTCCATGTTCCAGCCAGAATGGATGCTAAAACTGGCAACTTTATGTACTATTGAAAACATCATAAAAATCGCCAGAAATCAAGAAGATTTCGACAAAAGAGATTCAAATACCTATCACTGTCATACAAACTCTTAAAATAATATATACAAAGCGCTCGAAATCATACAATCAAATTCACATATCGACCGGGAAATATATTCAAATGAACATTAGTAAGGAAAAGTTTCAGTACATGGAGTTAGTAAAGAAAACTAGGTCATAGCGACTGTGGCTAATCACAAGAGAGCGGTTGGTCGGATAGATTAAATACCCATAATTAAATACAAAACATTTTAATACAACTTTACATCTAACACCTACGTTTACAAATTTTTGATTAACTTTTGTTTGATAAATAAGTAAACACAATTATTTTTATTATATTTACAAGCAGATAACACGATCCGTACTTAATAGTAAAGCGTTTTAAATAATAACACACTGAGAATTGACGTAAAGGCGTTTTGCTACACTGATGGCGAGCCAGCCGGTGCTCTCGGGGCTACACTCTGAGGCCGGCGCTGACCGAGTTGTTCCCGCTATCGCCTGCCGCCTGCCGCCTCCACCAGCGGTGGTCCGCCGGAACACTCGTGACTGGCGAGACTACTATTTGCTCTTTCCACAGAAAACCTTTTTTCCTTTTAGAGCACGAGTCCGACCGCTGGCACAAGAGCAAACGAGCGCCACGATGTTACACGACCTTAAGGAATTTCACAGCTCCGTCGTCGTCCCGGCTCGGCGTTTTTTCCCCCATTCAAATGTTTGCTCTCTCGCTCCAGCTACCATTCATGCGGCGTTTGAAACGCCGCGGCCACCGCGGGCTAACCTAACGCTATCCAGTCCACGTCACTGTAATAATACTGCGATAGTTGACTAATACTCTGTCCACTCACTATGTCCATCGACAGCTGGCAACGGAACGCGCGAAGCGTTGAAGCGTAAATGAGCTGCTATGTGTTGAAGAGCTGGAGGCCTACGTGCCGTCGCAGTTCCTCCGCCTCTGGGGCCGGCCGTGGTGGTGGCGCGTGCCGTGGCATGGCGGCTTGATGGCGTTGAGCGACGGCCGGAGCCTACGCTGCGGGCGCCACTTCGGCAGGTCGCCAGCTCGCATAATATTGTGCCTGTTGATATCGAAGTCGTGGGCCTCCTTCATGAAGGAGAAACACTTGTGCAGTCGCTCCGTGAGGCGACTCTTGCCGCGCCGCAGCTGCAGCCCCCGCCGGTTGAATCCTATGTAGCGGTCTTCGTTCTTCACCAGGTGGTATCTGTTGTAGCCGTCCACAAACACCTCTTTGAACAGGCAATTGGGTTGTCTCTCCGCTTGGAAGCGTGTCTGTTGACAATAAAATAATTTATTAACATTAAACATTAAATAAAGGTTCTGTATTGTGAGACAGGAGTCATCTGAAGCTTGGTCTTGATCCTATTGATCAAATATTATTGATGCTCACCAATCGTCTGCCCACTAGCCGGGACCGGTTGAAGCAAAGGTACATGTCCTGCATCGGAGAGTGGATGAGCAGTTCTAGGTTGATATGGTCGCGCGTACTGATGGTGAGATTCGCTGAAACAAATGAAAACCAAACATAAAGCACACCACTTAAAAAGATACTAAAATTTGGGTCAAGAATGAAAAGAATGTTGTGTCGACAGTTAATATTTTTATTACACCAATTTCTTTATTAAAAACGTTGTTCACATTAAGAAATACTAATATTGCTACAACAAACACCAACTAATGAAACATAAATCAAACTTTCTTCCCGAAACAGAATTAATTAACTCATAAGAGTAGGAATTAAATGAGTAGAAAGTAAATATCCAAAGAATTCCCGAACTTTACTCCTGCCTATAGTAATAACGACACCCCAGGTGCATATTTTCTAATTTCAATCAACGCCGATGGCCATGCTCACGTAATAAATTCAATTTATATTGTAGAAGGGTTACTTACGAACGGACTCAGGTGCAACAAACTAATCGTTAATGATATTTGAACACTAATAAAGTACAAAAATAAAATGTCGATAAATATTAATCTATTGCTGGACATTCAATACACAGAGACATTAAGACCGGCTTACATGGTGGATGAATATTTATTGTTTGTTTGATTGTGTAGGGATTTGTTAATCGTCTCAGAAAAGAAGTAAAATACTTTTGTTTAATGCAAATTAATATTTGTTACAGAATCAGTAGCATTATTCCTTACTCACACCGTAAATTCGATGATTATAAAACCCTATGGTGCGCATTATCTCAATTCATTTAAACATTTTAAATGAGTTCTGATACTAAATCAGAATTAAATATCAACACAGACACTTTGTCTATACCCAAGCTGAAGTTTTTTATCATTTTAAAGCATTATATTTAATGACGACTCACTTATCGACATTGACATTTTGAACTAAGTGATATTGTGAAATATTTTATTTTGACCACACACATTGTTTTAAATTGAATTGATAACGCAACTAATAAAATAAATCTAGAGTTTTATGAGGGAGTTCTGATAACTGAGACGAAATATAAGTGGAAAGATTTAACAGTGGCATTGAATGCTTCAAATCTTTATCATTTTATTCCAATACAAAATATTTATGATACGGTTTTACGCTTAATATTTTATCACTAAAATGCGCATTATTGGACATGCAAAACTGACACCAAATTATGACATTTTCACGTATTTAAAACAAGGAATACCTCAAAATAATATTAACAGTCTCGCCATGTAACCAGCAACAACTATCGATAGATAAAAATATACAAGGGAAAAGTTGAAGTATGGAATTCGAAGACCAAACTCGCTAGTTCTCCAATAAAAAGAATTAATAAAAATAAAACTAAGTACTCGGACACGGCCGCCTGTGACACCGGCCGAGTCATTTCAATTAACATTAAAAGAAATAAAAATGCTTTGACTCGAACGGAACATAAATTCGTTATAATTTCGGTGTGACCTGTGAATGGACGCTTGTGTGTGTGAAAGTGGAAAAATTGTATGGTTTAGACATTAGAAGAAAAAATATTATTACCAGATTCGATAGATCAACAATTTTAAGTTAAAGCGGTTTTATAAAGTACATAATTTTAGCCAAAAGACGTCAGTGTTGGACATAGGCCTCCTGCAAGTGTCGCCACAACAATCGGTCCTGTGTGTCATGCATCCATCGAATTTCCGTGACCCTGACCAGGTCATTGGTTCACCTTATGGGAGGCCTTCCAACGCTTCGTTTTCTGGTACGCTACGCGGTAGCCAATCAAGCAGGCGTAGCCAAGTTACGACCATTTCGTTTCGAATCTCTTTCTACAGTCGGTAAAGCCTCCAATTCCTTTGTCCTGACCACGTGACTTAACGTTAGGATGATATCATTCTCTTAATTTTGAAGTTTTCGACTAGAGTAAGGGCGCCTTCATATTAGTCAAAAGTGCCGCGCGACGGCAGCGCTGCTGCCCCGCTGCCGTCGTGCGGCACTTTGCGGCTAATTTAGATTATCAACTTGGCTAAGCCCTCAGAACAATCGGCCCCATCGGCATCTGTTCTGCGAGTAATGTGTCCTGCACAGTTTTCATTATTTGTCAGAAAAAGTGCTAGCGTTTTTTAAATTACTTTTGGAAAACCAACTGAACAGAGAAATAATCATTGTACACGTAAAATATTAATCTGTAGCATTAGACACGTAACAGCTTACCTAAATATTTTCTTTTGCCTTTACGACACCGGTAAATACGACAAAGATAACAAGAAGTACAATGTTTTAATGTTCTTTATTATTTAATCCACATTTGTGTATAGAGCCGTCGTCACGTGACGTTTTTATAATAATTAACTTCTTAATTGTCAAGATTAGTCTTAGTCCGTGGATTAGTTAAAAGATCTACACAGAAATCAACTCAAATCTTTTTAACACCAGCACGTAGTCAAAAAATGCAGAGTGCTACAATCATAGATAATAAAAAATCGTAATAGTTTTTCTTGTCGCTTTAATCAATATTTTTTTTTAATGTAGTAAGTGCCGGGCCACACGATTCACGGCGCCGCACCGCAAATTTTATTTTAACGAATCCACGGGCGCTCGTGTGCCCGCTGATTTGTCGAAATATTTGCGGTGCAGCGCCACAACGCATCATGTGGCCCGGCTCTAACGTAGTACTTAGAAAATTAAATTCTTTTTTTTGTTCTCCTAAGTATACTACTGTCACGGGGAATTTCTGAAAAGGAAACCCGTGATCCTAGATCATAAAGGACAACTGAGAGACACAGGCGTGCCCTCCGTCCGCCCTAGAGCGGGAGAAGTCATTGGATAAATTCCCAACTCAAAAAAGGTATATTATTCTATACGTTGTTTAGAAATCAAATACACACACACATTGAATACACACTGAATATCACAAAAATTTTGAATATCAAACAAAATTGTCTATTTTTCCGCTACTTGAACATTCAAGCAACCATGAAACGTAAACTAGATTCTCGCATTTTTTATCAAATAGGCATAATTACATAATAAACTCCTACTTATCATAGTTTATGGTGACAAAAGATAGACCAAACAAAATTCAACAAAATCATTGTTTACATAAGGACCTAGATTTACAAGGCTTACAAATGTTACTACATCACAAGATAAAATAATGTTCTCATGATAAAAAAACACACTTGAATATTTTTTGGAACTTTAGATAATTTCAAATATCTAGCATAACATTACCCATGTATATTCCTCAACATAGTTGAATCAAGTGAACTTAGGTATGATGTACCTACTTGGGGATATACCAATCATTATCATTTCATCCAAACGTCCACTGTTGGACATAGGCCTCACCCTCCCTCGTTGTAGAGCCCAAGCGTCGCCACAACGACCGGCTCTGTCGGTCTCGCATCGCAACCTTAGGTCGCAAGAATCGGTCATTCGTCCACATTGTGGGAGCGCGGTCGTGTCGCCACTCCAGTACCTTTCGGCCCCATCGACCATCTATTCTGCAAGCAATGTGCCCTGCCTACAGCCGTTCTTCGGGGTATGTCTGTATTTTTGTGTCTCCTGCGGATATCTTCATTTCAGATTTGATCACGCAAGGAAACTTCGAACACAGCCATCTATATTTCCCTTTTAGGTGAGTTAACTTATGGCACACCAATCATTCAACAACTGTAGGTATTTAGTCCAACATACGTAAAAAAACGAGTCTAACAAAATAGTATGAGCTCAGGTATTCAACGAGGCCTGTGGAAATTGTCAAAAGGGCTATGTACTTCGAATGCAAAGGACCTGTATGGCTTTTATTCAGTAAAAATCTGACACGAACTTTCGCTCAATCCAGAGCGGTTTGATATTTGATCATTTCCATTCTCGGCAATCTCTTTAAATTTCAGGCAGCTTAGAACAAATCATGGAATGCAATAAGGTCGCGAATTTTATATTTTGCATTTTAAGGTTTCCATTATCTTAATTATCTTGGTGTACGTGTAAATACGGATCCGAGCTGTTACAGAGAAAATTCTAACGGGAAAAAAACTCACGGCAAAGACAAAGTGGGACTTATTTTTATTTCTCAAACACATAGTTTTTCAAAACCAAATATTAGTTTCCATGTTTACGCAAAAACCTTTGTAGGCTGACCTACGGGCCGTATGGCCGACTTAAGGTCGATGGAACTTTCTTTCAGACGTAACGAAGCGCGTACACATTGCCCAACCTCGGTAATAGGCTAATTTTGTAAAGACAACATAATCTCGAGTTAGTAAAGCAAACATGCTTTGAAGTGCCGACCAACGCTTGTAATTTCACTTGAAGCTTCTTTAAACTTAGTGGAGTTAATAGTGTGCTTCTAGTTATAGATGAGTATATTAAATAGTTGGTGTAGAAACACAACCTTGAAATATTTAGCTATATTCAACATGTAACTGGAATAATGCAGACCCTTGTTCTTCTTTTCGTGTCATCTTTGAATACATACTCAGGCAAATTTTTTTTTCTTGCCAGTATTTGGCAACCTGTACAGGTCTGTTTTTGGCCTTGAATAAATCCTGAAAAATGCAGGTGTACGTGCAGGATGGGCAGCATAGCAAGTGACGCATGTCCTGTGTAGCAATTATACCCTCCAATGCAGATTATACACTCCAATTAAATATTTAGTTACAATCATAATATAAGAAGTAAAATTTCAACGTCCAAAAAAAAGGCCAACGAATTAACCATAAAAAAAAATGTTCCAGGAAATTATTCTTGTAACTACATCTCTCGTTCTACATCTCGTAAAAAAATTATTCTTGCTCACAATATTATGAATTTTCTAGAAAGAAAGTATAAATATTTGGTAGTAGCCGCACGATCGGGTCAATGACTGGCTATCGAACCGATAACGTATCGCTGTAATCTTTGTACTCGTTACCTGAATTCTCTAGAGCAACATCTCCATTATTGTGGTTTTTTTAGGTGGGAAAATCATCCAATGACATCCCTCGCTTATGGGCGGAGCGGGAGATAACACACTCTTGTTCCTTCTTTGCCTTTCGTACCAGGGCCGAGTCTTCCTTTCAGAAGCAGACCCTTGGCCCCAGTGGACTTCGACCCTGCTGGGCCACTACGGTTGCTGACATCATCTTGAGGCGCGCTTGAAACACTACGCGCCATCGACGACTTGGGCTCGGTCCGGACGGTTACCGGACGGTAGGAAGGCAACAATTTAGATAGATATAAAACGACAAACTGATATATCAACGCACAGCCGAAACCACTGGGACTAGGAATGTGAAATTATGCACAAGGTTTCATCTGTGACTTAGGTACCGAGCACTGAGAAGGAATTTTCGGAAATTCAACCTTTATGGGAGTATAATATTCTGATAGCGAATTGGTAGGTATAAAAATATCGTTATGAGATTAAATCGATTGTCATTCGTTAGTTCTAAAGAGCATAGTACAATATGTCCATAGTCCATATGAGTAATAAATTATTATTTTTTTCTAATATGTATATTTGCACCGCAATTGCATATTATAACAGATTAAAAAAGATGCAGAAATTTTAATTTATTAATAGCATTTTGTTACATAGCAAGTCTTAATTTAACATCTGCCAAACTGCATAGCAATTTCTCGGCAGTCCAGATGAAGTTTATGATCTGAATGAAAAGGGACTAATTATTGATAACCGTAACTCTCGATGTATGCCAGCCGTCTCATAGTAACGTGGAATGAAGTAATGAAGTTTTTTTAAACTTAATGTTTTAGGTATTTATTCTCCTAGAGCATAATAATATCAGTCACATCATAACCTAACCTAAGTTTACAATTAAAACATAACCTTAACCGAATGATCCAACACACGCGCCACCATCAGTGAGCATGACAAACTCTCAACAGCCATGCTCATTTATGTCAAACAAGTCCAATAATAACCTAAAAACCATAAATAGCATCATAGTACTCACATTTACTAACTGAAAAACAATGCTTCTACATATAGAAACTACAACACGTTTAAAGCATTTACATTTTTAGGAATCCCCCTCTAATGAATGCAACAATAAGTAATCTTTTTCCTTGTCGGTATCAGTCTTGACAGAGTGATCGTGGTCATCACTTCAGGTGTTGGTGGCAAGCTTCACAACGCGCCGCCACTCCTCTCTGATGGCCGGCTCCCTCGTGCATTTGTGCAGTGATGATAAGCCATTTACTGCCATTTTAATCTGATCAGTCCACCTCATAGGCGATCTTCCTAGTGGCCTGGTACCCTCAACCTGTCCCTGGATCACCACCACTTCTCCTCGGCGGCATATGTGACCAAAAAAGATGACAATACGAGACTGTAGCAAAGATGAGCAACAATAAGTAATAACTAAACTCAAAACTATGAAAATGATTGAAAAACACATTAACAATGAAAAACGAATAAACGTCTGAAAATATATTTCACAAGTCATTACGTGACTATTGTTCGAAGTGAAACAGATATTGTTGAAAAGTAATTTATGCCACATGTGGTGTTGCCAGTATGTCTGTTACATTTGATAACATATTACGACTCTGACTACAGCCTTGAATATTGAAATCTAGTTATAAACATTGAATAACATTACGATTTGAATTTACAAGTTATAATGATAAATAAGTTGGCAATTGTTATAGAAATACATACTTCTTTCGTTTTCTTGATTCATTTGTTTTTTATATCGAAGTGATCATCATCATTATTTCATAGTTTCATATCCATCATCGAAATCGCCCACTACTTAGTAGTTATAGGCGTTCGTTTTTTTCTGGCATTGTTCTAAGCGCCTAGTGCAAGTTTGTTTTACGTTAACGCGATCGACACGAAAGCAGTGATGGCCGAGTGGTAACGGCCCCGACTTACAAACTGTAGGTCGCGGGATCAAACCCAGTCAGGCGCATTGCTTTGTGTAATTTATTTCATCATCACTGCTCTCAAAACGGTGAAGGAAAACATCGTGAGGAAACCGGTATATCCTCGAACCAAAAATTCGACGACATGTGACATTCACCAACCCGCACTGGGCCCGCGTAGTGGATTACGGCCCATTCCCTCTCCTAGAGAGAGGAGGCCTGAGTCCCAGCAGTGAGAACATGAAAAGGCTGATTATGCTTATGATCGACACGTTTATGACGTTCGGCGCTCTGATTGGCCTGCTCCAAGCTCTTAACCAATCAGATAGTCAAACCCAAGTGCAAGTTTTCCTACAACTTTGACTATATTATCAACGCAAAGCGCAGTTTAGTTATTCTCAATAAAAAACAACTAACTAGGGAAAAAAGTGACTGCACAAGTTACAAATAAAACCACTGATCTCATAAAACCTTCTAAAATACCGACAATAATGCTGCCATAAAATTAAAAAGAGACATTCAATGTATAAAATTAGAATTAAATTCACGCCGGCGCCAGTCCCATTTAAATTAACCAACCGGATTCCCACATACTAATTACAGTTGTTGATAAAGCGAAATCCCAGTTAACAGAGTCGTCGTAGACAGATAAACAGATATAAACTGGTGAGCGCGTACGACGCGTCTTAACCCTACGGATAACGCGCGTAATCTGACCAAATCCGACAGGATACAACCACTGCGGTAGGTAAGTATTTGACGGGAATCTTGTGTTAAATTCCAGACCGCTTTAGTAGTGAGCGCGTTTTCATTGTTACTTCCGACATATGAATAGGATGAAAGTACTACAGCAGTGAATGTGAAAATATTGATATTATAACCAAAAATATCGTAAGTGTCGTGAATTTTCATTACCAACCAATAAAGAAACAATATTTTTTTTAATTATGTAGGTGAAACTAAAACACGGTCTGGGCCACACATGAAAGTTTGCTCGCAATAAACTATAGCCACAAATTTACAGGAAAATGTGGCCAATTTAGGACAACCTTAAAACGGGTTACTAAAATATCAATAATTTTGATACCGGACTTGAAACCAGTATATGGCTCGGAACGAAAAACTCCAACTAGAATCTTCCTCCAATTTTTGAATTTAAACAAAGATGCTAAAAATTTCAGAAAGGTCTATTAAATTTTCCGTCTCCGGAAATTCCGTGACAATGGAAACGTTCTCCTAGCGCCTTCGCGGCGACAGGATATGTACCCACAGAGGCACTATAAACAGGGATTATGCGCGCTATTGAAATCCTTTAGTCTGCCTCTGCCTTAATCTTATACGACTTCATAGTTATGAAAGTTATGAATTGTTCCTTGGTTTGCTTTCGTTTCATCATAGTTTATAGTGAGATTGGAATAAGTAGCAATTTTGTGTTCTGATTTTAGTGTGACCTTAAAATTAGTTTAACTTAAGAAGTTTTTCAGGAAATTACTTTTGGATATCCAAAATCAAATATTTCTCGGTCGTCTAGCTGTGTTTGGAATATATATGTAGAATCAAGATAGGCAATATATTTTAATATTGTAAAAAATTACCTAATTTCTTACAATATACAATAGATGGAGAGTTAAATCTCAAACACCAATTATAATTCTTTTATTAATTGAAAAAAAATTGTGTTTGTCATAAAGTTGGCGTCTGTTTTAAAATACGTGGCGGAAGTATCATTCTGTTTACAGAAATTCGATATTAATTACGGGTTTTTTGGCAAAATTATCATAATCCTTAGTCATCATAACACATTGTCAAGGGTATATTAAAAACTATACCTACCAGGAATTCAAACGATTATAAGAATACATTAGCAAGGTGTGAAAAGCAATGAGTAACATGACATAAATGACACTGGATTCACTGAATCAATACCGATTTAAAATATCTGCACATTTTGAATGGGAATTAAAAATACGTGCTACATTCCACGTTTCGTCTGCGTCTTTAGTGTCTTTACATATGTGTATTAATTACGGAAAGTACTAAAACATGCACTAACGAGTTGTTTAATATAATTACTGCACATTCCTATATTATCATGTGAATAAATAATGTCTTCGTCGGACTGTGCAATACAATGACCGCTTACTATGTCTAATGGATTCCTAACTATAAAGCCTTCACACGTTTTTTCCTTGTCAATCTCCCTTGTTTCTAACAACGTCACAAGACAGTTTACCTACTTTGCAAGAATTCTGACATTTTGAGGCGGTTTCACATCGACGGCGACGGTTTTGTAACAAACGTTTAATAATTCAGTGTATCTACTTATTTGAATATTACAAATATCATGTAGCGTCAAATATCAATACTTCAAATGTCAAATGCTACTGGTTTTCCGTGAACTTGAATGACAAAAAGTGCCAAGAAGACATCTTGTTTCATGATGATAAAATTAATCATCTAGATGCTGAGAATGAAGCTAATTTCATTTTTCCTAATTATGCTTTTTTTTCTTTTGAAAAGTCTTAGACTATACAATAAAACGACTCTGAATTAAAGGTTGTAACTTACATCAATAAATTCTTATGAATTGAATTGATTGCAATATTTAAATAAGTACCGAATCACCTGACCATAACTAATGAATTTTAAATTAAACAATGATAGCAATAGTAACTCTTTTCTTATGTAAGGCTAAAGATAATTCAGATACCTAATCTCTACTATTTCTTCACTACTAAGTGCAGTACTGCAACTTATTCTGAAATCATCTCAAAAATTTTAGTCCAAACAGAAATTTATTGAATTGTCATGTAATTCCTGACACAAGTATACCTATCAAGTATGTCTAAGTAACAACCACACACACACAGTAAGTTATGTATGAGCATAATCAACCATATAATGTTCCCACCGTTGTAACTCTTTTCTAGGAGACCTCTACTCGACTCTTCTCTAGAGAAAATGGGCTGTAATCCATCACGCGGGCCCAGTGCGCGTTTGTGAATGTGATATGTCTCTGAATTTTTATTCTAGGACATGGCACTGATTATTGACTAACGATCGTTCCCTACACTGTTTTAAGAGCAGTGGTGATGAAATAAATTACACAAAATAAAGCACCTAAAAACGCTATAAGCGGTTTGAACACTCATAAGTTAGGGCCCTTACCACTGAGCCACTTTAAACTTATCAAGTACTCCAAATTATATAACTACTAGCTTCTATCAGAGACTTCACCCTTGTGAAAGTCGAAAATTATCCCCAGGGACCATACGCCTGCGATAAAAAGTATCGTATAAGCTATTCCGGGACAGGTTCCTCCCGTGTTTCTTTTTAATTTCTTTCAAGTCCGTTTCTCCGTTTGAGTGTGAAGGAGTAACAAACAAACACACTTTTTTTATGAATGTATGATCATCACTCTAGACCTAATACCAATTTTTCAATTCTTAAATTTGAATAGTGTTTCCATTATTTTTAGCACTTAGGTTACAATTTTGGATAACGAAATATTTTAACAAATATCAATCATATCTAGAAACAATACATATCCATTAAATACTAAGCTTATGTGAGCGCAACACGTACTCGTATCTTACTATACTTTCTTATAAATCATCATGTCAGTAGGCTGCTTGTCATGCTTTTTCAGCTAACTGATCTCTGACACACTTCCTCCATCGTGTCTTTATAAGTATTATAAATGATGAAAATTGTTCCTAAAATACCCCACAGTGCGTCCAACGGATTCTATCTAATCGCATCCTAAGACTGGCAATACATTACATTAGCTTAGATACTAATATCAAGTTACCGTCTAGTCTGACTAGATTATGTGACCACAAACATTATGTGGCATTGACACTAATACGAGATACGTCTGATACCTTTACAATATTGTTAGGGAACTTAGACACGAATTAATAAGTAATTTTTTCATTACAAGTTTTGGAAAGAATAAAAGGAAAACGATTTTGTATTGTAGCGACATCTATAAAGCCAAATTGAAACTAAAAAACTTCGAAATTCTGTTTCGCGGTATTTAAGTTCTCCGCATGATTGGAACATATACTACAGCCCAAAGGAGAATGAAACTTTTATCATACATAGCTGGCATGACTTTTTTTCTTTTCGCCAATAGTGATATCTAGCCATATCTTAAAGGACTGAGAAATCAATAGCAAAAATAATTATGTCTACCAACCGTAACCGAACGAAGTTAGACACTATACTATACACTATACTATTTACTAGATTGCTATTATTTTTTATCAGGCATTACTTTTTTTAATTATAAGAATTGCGTGTCTGATATTTTATATTGAAAAATTTTTTTATTAGTTACGATTATTGAAAAAGTAAAGGACGTTACTGTATCAGAGCGCTGAGTGCGAGTTGTTTTTTTCGTTAGTGCGATTGACACGTTTATGACGTTAATCGTTTCGATTGGCCCGCTAATAGCTCTTAACCAATCAGAGAGTCAAACGCGGTAAACGTGTCGATCGCATTAACGTAAAACAAGTCGCACTCCTCAAACAGAAAGTAGCGTCACTTTTAATGTCGGTTGCTTTGCTACGAATCACCCATTGAGCGCTACGCTTTCGTAGCAAAGTAGATAAATATTTTTTTCTCAAACGATAGCTTTGGAGCACGCTCGTCTAGAAGTAACCTATTCACTCCTGATTTTAGGTGAAAGCTAAGGACCCAAGCGTTGCTATACTGAAGCACTACATTGTTGCAAGCATGAACAGTCAAACAAATAAGGAATTTGGAGCCAATAATTTAACTAAGTTCTATAATGTGGAATACTCGCCGTTTTGTGCGTATTGGTGGGAATTTCCACCAAGAACCGGTAAAAACGCTCCGCCTTAGGGTGGGATATGGACCGGTGGATCGACATCATTAACTAAAGGTAACAATAAAGGCAGAGACAGAACGCCCGAGAAGCAATTCCGATTTTTAAGGAAGTTTGCATTTTAATGTCCAAAACACACTCTAATTTTCATCCATTAAGATAAGTTTTGGACAAAAAGACGCCTGTCTATATGTCTGTCATAGTTAAGTAAAAATTTAAGCACAAGAATTGACCTTAAACTGCCACGTGATTGGAAGGCGACATATTTTCGCATATTATCGCTCTGTTGGTACACCCCTAAGTTATCAGTGTTTTCGTGGAATCTGGCACATGACACACTTGCTAGACGCCCCCTAGTCTGATCGCAAATATTCGTAAAATGGCGGTAAGTGATCACTGTGTTTGTTCAAAACATTTCTGTGATAAGACTCTGATATTTATAAAATTCTTTGTCTTTTGATTGTTTCAGACTGAAAGTTATACTACCCTAGTTTGGTAGCATATTTTGAAGACAGATGTTTAAAGCCAACATGAACCTGATTTGATTTCTTAAGTCCCAGATCTACACCTTTTCTTTTGACTAATTTTAGTTTAATACAAGAATAAATACGAAACATCTATTATGAAACTAAGAACCGATTATGATTAGAAAAAAAAAACTGTATTTTCTTGTTTTTAGGGTTCCGTACCTCAAAAGGAAATACGGAACATGTCTATCTGTCAAGACCTTTTATCTCGGGAACACGTGGAGGTATCGAGTTGAAATTGAAATCATATGCACAGGTTTGCAGTCCCTTGAAGCTATGAAAAATTCTTCTTCAAGAAAGTTATAAGTTAACGAAAAAAAAAGATACACCCGTTTATGTCACAAAAAAAATTATATTTCAACTCTCTCCCGTTGATCCGGAAGCTTGAAATTTGGCAAAAAGTAAGGTCTTATAACACAGGTATAGGAATAAATCTGAAAACAGTAAATTTGTTGTTACGTCATAAAAAAATCTTTTTTTGCGATTCGGAAAAATCTTCTTCTTCTATTTACATAGGTAATTAGAACTCTCTGTGCTCGACCTAGGTATTGCAACAGTATTGGTATATATATCTACTTAAAGATAATGTTTTATTTGACTGCGCGTAGTGTCCGACATGTCCCTCAAAAAAATGTCAACAATCTGTAGGGGCCCAGTAGGGCCAATGCCCGCTAGGGCCACTTGGAATTTCTGCCTACTCTAGAGCGGGAGAGGTCATGGGATAATTTACCACTTTAAAAAAGGTATGTTTTTTTAACTTTAACTTAAACAAAAACACACCTTTACCAACAGATTGACTCAGTAACACATGACTAATGTGTCTCACAAATCTAGACTTATGAATCAATGACGTTTTTACCAAAAACTATGTCAATATTGCATTGACAAACTTTGCAATATAAAGCAGGTAAGCCAAAACCATCTCTACCGAATAAAAAATAGGCGTGATTGGAAGTGTAATATGTTATCTTGTGATATGAATGGATTTGTACTGTCGCGCAATCGGAATCAGGTCAAACGCATATTATGTAGATAAATGCCAAATTCAGCAGAAACTCTTCAAGATACGATGAAGCCGTTTTGTTTCGATGTTTTGACAGTCTATCTGATTGAATTTTCTTCTTTATGATGTATTGGAAATAGAATCAAAATATTAATCGAATTCTCGACTTCACCATTTGTTTCTGGTTAAGCTGATAGCCGAACCCAATACCGTTGGCAAAAGACAAGTAGATGAAGATATAGAGAATTAATGTAGAGTATGGAACTGTAGACCTTATTGGTACAGATTCGAATCAACTGGCATCAAATATATTTATAGTTGATGTCCTAATAACCGCTAGCTTCATATATGATTATAAATTATCAGTTCAGACCTTTAATTGAGAACTGAGAATTGAGACACTATTCCCGATCCCGGTGGGCTACTATTTTTTATATTTCAAAATGTTTTTTTTATTTTATTTTTATAATTATATATTTCAAATTTTTTTAAAAATTTAACTAAATTGTTAGAAAACATAATAAAGGGAATAGGTAGTTTTTAGGACCTAGATAATAATTTTATTATTATCCTCAATGTGAACTGAAAGATGTGATGTATATGTCTATATTTAGATGTTTAGTCATCTGAACGAATTTGGTTGAAAGGTACACAGGTTGCCGTTATCTCGGTTAGGACATATTAGAGGATAATATTTTTTCCTCTATTATATTATCGTGAGATAATTTAAGTTTATCAGGCAGGAAAAAAATATTGTTGTATTATAAAAATAACATTCAAATTTAAGAGTCATCAATACTTTACGCACTTTCAACGTGTGCCAATTTGAAGTGTCGGCCGAAAAAAAGTAGCCAGTACGAATTCCCTTCAATAACAATAACATATCCAACAAAGTACGAATGTTTACAAAACAGCGGTTTTTTTTCGCGACATCAACACTGGAAATACACGCAAGACCACCCAACGTGTTATTGTGGAACACATGTTTTAATAATGGCAATGAAACAACAGATAAAACTGTATCTGTCTGCTATTTTGATAAATTATTGTGCCTGAAATTCCTATCAACTAATATTATATTAATTGAAATACGTGATAAAAATGTTGATAAATTACTTTGGCACACAGTTAATTGTGATTTATGAATATTCTTTATAATGATTTAAAAAATGTTGTGAGTAGATTTAAATTACAAAAGTTTAACGGAATATGTGTTTTAAAAAATAACGAATGTATTTTTTTAAACTACATTAGATGCTAAATCTAAAATGTATTAATGCAATTTATTTATTGATCATTCCAACCTATTAAATAGCTTTTTAAACATGACTTAAAAACAAAATAAAAAAATTGTAGCTAGCCCACCGTTATCGGGTAATGTAATATTTTAATTATTGTTAGAATAAATAAAAAAATATTTATTAACTACTCAGTAATAAAACAGTACTGAGTAGTCATCTACTACTAACTAAATGGTTTTCATTAAATCTCAATTCAAGACACAAATAATAATTATCATTTTTGTGTATTCAATTGTAAAAAAAAAACACAAAAGCGTTTAACTAACAAATAGTTATTATAATAATCAATAAAATATTGAAGAGCACTACCTACTGGCATAATTATTTGTTTACCTTTAAGAAAAAAAATATACAAACGAGTACCTATGCAAGTCACGCCACTTACTTTTAACAAAAACATCAAACGTTATCACGAAGTTTCCTGCTAACAAACAAACCGTTTATAATCACTACATTTGAAAAAAAAAAGATTTAGGTTTCTCTTAAAACTTTGACAGAATAGAAAAGAAAAAACAATTTCTATTAAAGAGTCATTCAACATTTTTGCAGCTTTTTTCTAAAAAAGTAAAAAAAAAAAACAAATTTAAAAGGTCTATTATTTTTTCGAAGCGCGCGCAAATTACCTACATTTTTAATTCTCCCTATTAGATTATACCACATTATTGAAGCCGGGATCGTGCGTGTGGTATATTTTTTTGCGAAACAGAGGAACTTATGGGTCTTCATTATTATGTTTTAAACGTAACAACTTAATTTAGGTAGGCGCCGTACCGCCTACGTCGATTGATTTCATATAATTTTCGTTCCGCCAACCAATCTTTCGATGAATTGCTACAAAAAATAAACCATCGTGCGAGTTATCAGAATTAAGGAGCTTGTGGTTTCCGTTAAAGACGTTTTTAATCGTAGAAAAGCGAATAAGATGTCGACGGTTTTCTGTGCATACATTTTGATATTTACTCGTACATAAATCTTGCCGAACGTTCTGTGTTGCAACTTGCAACCATCAAAATATTTTTGCAAAGATCTATAATTTCTTTATTAGATAATTTATTATCTATTAATGGTAAAAGTATACTACGATATAAAAAATAAAATACTGGGTTCTTAAAAGAATGTGATACATGTTCCAGTGTTCTACATTTGAATTACTAATCTATATATTTAAACGGAGAAACTGACTGACAGACATATCAACGCAGAGCCGAAACTACAGGGCCTAGGAGCGTGAAATTTTGCACAAGGTTTCCTTTTATAATGTAGGCGAGCACTAAGAGAGGATTTTTCAAAATTCACCTCTTAAAAGGATCAAACAGGGGTCCAAAGTTTGTATGGAGGAACAGAAACTTTCACGCGGGCAAAGCCGCTAGCAGAAGCTAGTCGATTAATAAAATCAATCTCTTTTGTTTTATAAAACCTGTTTGTGGTGACACAAAAACTCATAAATATTTAACCAAGTTCCATTTTCAAAAATATCTTTTTAAAGCCCGCGGCATCCGCACTGTTGCCGTTAGATCCAACCAGTCGCTGTTTCTAACACGATGGGAATAATTAAATTTCGTTATCAGCGCCTTCGAATCTAATTTTAATTAAAAAGCGTCACATATTTCACACAGTATTCGGTGGTAGGCGGTGCAATGTGTCCGGAGAGTACAACGGACCACATTCAGTAGAGCCACATTCCATTAGTATTTTCATATAAACAATCATAATCTACAGATCATCCCAAACTGGCGATGCAATATTAAATCGTTAAATTTAATATTGGCTGTGTAGTTTCTTTTATTGCTTCACAACTAACACGTATGCTAACACGGGTCAAGTGATTAAATTTTTTACTCTGGCAACAAATAAATGTTTATTCTCACGCGATTATTGTTCATATTAAATTAATGGCTTTCCGCTCTGTATTATTTATTGACGTTATGTAAAAAATGTACGTAATGTATGACACATTATTGAGCGTCGGTATTTTTGTAAGTGGTAATTTGGATGTTAGAATTTATGATAGCATTAGTCTGTAATTAACTGTACGTGGGTGACGCAATTATAAAGCAAACATCTTCATAATTAAATTACGTGTCAAAATGCTGATACGAAACTGTCGCAGACATTATTGGGTCACTAGTTGTACGACCATCGTACGATGTAATGTGAACTTCACAATAATGAGATGGTATGGTTTACATAAACATAGCTACTTACAATCACTGTTGGAAGTAATTTCAACTTTGTTAACCCAAAGATAAAGCTAAAAGTCCGACAGGACATTAAAGGACTTCAATTAAGTACATAGATAAAAGACACCACAACAATATGCCTGCATGCTTCGTAATCATCAAATTCCTTTGTCTGATTTCGGACAAAGATCCTTTTGCGCTTACTAATTATAATTATATTAGCGATACGGGCATATAAATAAGTAGAGAAGCAGTGATCAAAATCATGAAATAAATTCCAAGCATTCACTGAATATTTTAGTGCCTACTTTTAAGATACTACGGGTAGCAGCAAAAAGAGAAGACTTAATTGGGAAGCAAAACTTGGCACTTATCCAGACAACGACGAAAAAAAAAAATGAAAATTTAAAATGCAATTCACTGGAAACACAATCAGATATTTTAAACCAAAGAGTGATTAAATTCTAAAAATAATTTTAAGTCAAGATGGAGCAGTGACGTTTAGGACATCAGGATTAAACATTTCTATAGAGTTGTTAGAATTTAAAAAACAAGAATTGTAAGCAGAAGGTAGTTATTACACAAAACGCTTCGTAATACTCATAATAAGCAAAGTCCAAAAATAACGAAAGGTGAAAGCAAATTTAAACATACGCTGACGCCAAAGTTGCGTCGTCCTAACACAAACATTAAGTAATTCGCAAGTAAGAATACTATTACATATTCGCGAACACTACTTTCATCAAATAGTAGAAAAAATGAAAACCCTTTACCGAGCTCGGCTTAAAAGCCAAGTCTTGTATAAATAAAAAAAGTCGTCGATTTATCGCCGTTGTCGTTAGGGGAGTTTTTGCAAATGTTTTTGTTGGAACAGGGAGGAATAATGATAGAAAATAACCAAAAAAATGGTTAAGACTTAAATTATCGCTGGGTTTATAGCAAAAAACGTCGTCGAGCGGCTTTTTGTTATAAATTATTGCACTAACAGTTCCTAACAAAAGTCATTCATTATGCACTTGAGGATCTAATAAAAACTCATGACTGTACAGATTGGGGACTATTAAGACATATAAATAAAGGTTGCCTTCTTATAAAATGTCATCGTAAGACATATAAATAAAGGTTGCCTTCTTATAAAATGTCATCGTTTCGAATTTATTACAATTCAGGATAATAATTTAAATACATCAAAATCTGTTGTTGAACATAGGTTACAAACATCTACTAAAAATTGTAGTAACCAAAAAAGAAGTAAAACGCTAAAGAAAACCAAAATATTTCATAGCTTACCAAACAAATCTGTATAATGCTAAAAACATGATTGTTCACGATAGACAAGACTCTGCAGTTATCACAAGATTCCTGACAGCTCTGATACGCTATGTTTACAAACATAGCAATGAAAACACCAATACAGTATACTTTATCGATTGAAAAGCCTATTGGAATCCAAGCAATTCTTGAACTTAAGTCCTTTTCTCCAATAACCCAGGTATAAATATGCGAAACGCTAAGAACAGTCACATTTCACAGTCATAACTTCGTAGCAATGCTGTACCCGTTACTATATCGCACAGTGGTCTGTACCTGTTGCGGTGACTGGCCGTTGACCCGTCAAGTATTGACATATTCCTATAGTTTCTCACGTCTAGCCCCTACACACTATTACACCGCGTGCTTTTACTCTGTTAGCGAATGCAGCCTTCATAGTACATCTTTGAGTTCCACTTCTTGTGTAACTTTCTTTACTTGATAAAAGAAGTTTTGCTATGTTACATTTTAAGCCAAGTATGAGGATGTAAAAGGGTTTCCATTGGACCTGTCCTAATTATGTAATTAAAGTAAACCAAGGAATGCATTCGGTTAGTTCACAATGCAATCCCCAATTTCACATAGAAACGGCATGATACAGATGTTTAGTGTCAGCTTAGCCTCCAGCCGTACCGTCATCAATGGACATCACAAAATAACCCATAGCTATGTCTATCTTTTTAATTGGTTTGAAGTATCTATCAACAGAATTACACAATGCTTAACCACAGACAAGCTAATAAATATATTAAATCCATAGTTCATTATTCATGGAATTCCCCATCTGACTCGGTTAACTATTACTGCGAGAACAAGCAGCTGTAAAAATGTATACTGTTTTACCATTTTGATTTCAGGTGGCAGTTGAATAAATGTAAGCGAAAGGACACACCTGGCCTCTACAGCAGCGGTACCCAACCTTTTCAGTAACATACTATACAGTTACTGCTACAGTGAGACTGAGACTGAGTGAGACAGTGCCCATTACAGTTAAGTAATATAAAGTAAGTAAATAAAGTCTTAACAACAAGCACAAGCTGAACTATCTCAATCCTGTTGACCTATAGGTTTAATTAATTTATCAATATTCCAAACTAATTTATATCGTCTAAACTAAAATTTGGCATATATAAAAAATTTGTTTACTTTTACTAAATCCTCTGCAGACAGACCACCTACGCGTTTCATACCTCTGCAACATAACAACCGCTTCCGAACTAAACGGTTGATTGTCGTCAATTACAGCATTACTTATTCAACAGCTAATGTCTGTATTGTCCTCGCGTTCGTAATTCAATTGGGGGTAATTGATAATTGTAATCGGGCATTGTGAATCATATCACATGTTTACTTTGCATTGTCAGGATCGATATAGTTTTACAACCTGAATTTTGCTTTGTGCTTCCTTATTTGGTTTTGTTGCAGCTTTATTGATTAAATTGTCATTTCCTAACTTTTTTAGTGGTTCATCGTTGACTATTCCAACTTTATTATTGTAATCCTGAATGTTGTGTCCTCCTACGTTGTTTAGCTTTATAATCACAGTTATGATGGTAATTTTACTACATTCAACTTTATTAGTATTCTCACAATGAGGATTTGATGTCCTTACCAAAGTATGCAGTAAAAGTCACATAATAACTAGGATGTAAAATTGTAAATACAGAAGGTACTTACGCTGGTCGTTTCCATCGGAGCGAGCCATGACGGTACCGTTTGGAAACACGTTGACGTACAGATGGGAACACTGACTGTAGAGGCGAACCGACCGGACCATCGATGGCACCGCACCGCAGATCACCACCTGGAAACAAACAAAACCACAAATGTAATCAAAATTACAAACAACAGCGATAATTTCAAACCAACAGATTGATGGCACAATTAGAAGAACGAACAGCACAAGATAAGACTTCAGTTTGATGGAACGCAGGAATAAATTCATAAACGATTCAGAATATTCTAATATGTCCAGCTTATCGAGAATCAGGTTTGTAAGGGTGATAATTATGAAAATTACTAAGCACGACAAGATCTCTTAATAAACATTTAGCAAGACTACCTACAGCCATTAAATTCATGAACTTATTGAGCCATTTTGTGTGTATTCTCGTAATGAAGCAAAGAGCTGGATATTTTCACCGCTATCGGCGTTCAAACAGATTGATGGTCATGCAAAATTGACGGTGCGATAACACAATGCTGTAAAACACTGATTTACGCAAGGATTACTCACGATTTTTAATGTGACTGTGTCATAGAAATTACGTCACACGAACGTGCTATCACTACGTAGAGGAAAACTAATTCAGAATTGAAAATTCGATACAAGGAAACGGAAATTATGCAATGGACTGCGGTTTCAACATCATTTGATTAAGTTAATACTCCCAGTCAAAGGAAAGCGCATGATGTAAAAGTTAGTATAGATGTTATAGAGAAATTTTCCAACACTCTTCTGCTGCGTGTGGTCCATTCCACCTCACTCTAACAGCTAAGTGTCAAGTCGTTTAAATTAGTTTCCTTATTCTGTTGGTGCTTTCACCGGGATTTTAATGGCGCCAGTGTCGAACGACACCTCATTACGCAGATATTGATCAAACCCTATCTCCTATGACCTTGCGAACTTCACGAGTTGAGATGTTGAATATTTTACTCGTTAACCTCGAAAAAGGCGAAAATTCTTTTTAATTTCCACAGTCGGATCTAGATTTACATTGACACTGTATTAAATCACTAGGTACACGTGTGATATCTAATATTACTAATCAAATTAAACTAATGCAACAACTACACAAACACGCTCATGTAGTGATAATCTCGACGTTTGCACATTTCAAACGGTGTTACGTGCGCGCGGAGAAAATACTACCACATATTATAGTCATATTGAATTTTGTAATTATTACTAGAACCTCGCGTCGCAGGCACTACAATAAGGAAACAATCGATCGTTTTAATGGGTCAGCCGTGCTCAGCTAATCCGACAGACTGAGGGTTTGGATTGCGATGTTTAGGCAATAATAAATCCTATTTAAATGTCCACCAAAGCTGATTTTTCTTATTTATCTACAGTCGTTTTAAGTCCTTTTATAACTGTACGAGCGGTGTCATATTCAGGTGGGAAAGCATAGGCTACCGCGACGCGGTCACTATTCAGCCATATTGCATTTCACGTGAACTTTTTGTAAACAATACCGCATTTACTTTTTAGTGTTGAATGTTTAAGTTATTCGGATTGTTGTCGTTGCCATAGCAATTTAGTAAAACCAATACATGTAAATGCAAATGAGATAGATAAGGTTGCTAGTTTTGTAGAAACGTGTACAAGTCGAAAGCTTAAATTACGAAAGTTTAATTAACAGAAAATACTTTTGGTTTTTTAAATCTTGACACATAATCATATCACGTCAAAAACGAGTCATACTTAAAGATAACGGTCTTGTTTCCAAATACGATGTAAGAGTTAATTATGTTAATGGAAATTACGGAGATTTTCATAAACTTTGAAGAAGTAAGGAATATTATCTTTCATTGGTGTTTAATAAAGCGGTAAAGTATGATCTTATAAAGCTAGTCACACTAACAGCAATAAACTGTAATCATATTTACAGTAAATAAATAAATGTATGTTTATCTCAATTAGTTGTAGCATCATGTGATATTCAACTTTGTACACTTGATTCTATTAAGATAATTAATCGAGATATCATATCTTAATATTGTAACCATGTAATTTATGCGTTACACACCATGATATAAATATTTAGAGATACAATTTATTTCAACGATTTGTTTCTGTGGTAATGAATAAAGTTTTGAGAGTTTTTTTTTTATTAATATATCTTTGCTTCTATCTTTTTTTATGTTTTTAAAAGTTTCGCATTCGGAATTTCCAATATCGTTCCGATTCTTTACCAAAACATCAACATTTCAGCCGAAAGACGTCCACTGCTGGACTTGGCCTCCCTAAGTGTCGCCACAATGAACGGTCCTGTGCGTCTCGCATCCATCGGACTCCCGCAACCGTTACCAAGTCATAAGTCCACCTTGTAGGAGGCCTTCCAATGCTACGTCTTTCGGTACGTGGTCGCCATTCCAGAACCTTTCGGCCCCAACGGCCGTTCATTTTCGTTCACCAAAACATCATTTCTATCAATTCATACACCTTTCATTTCGTAACTAACTGTACCCATTGCAAATATTTTTATAACATTAGTATTCACCAAATCATGTTTACGGTACATGTATTGAGAAGAAGGTCGATACCATCCATATATGCAATTATCGTGTATTAGGAGGTCACTGATCGTTTTGTCATTGGGCTTATCTTAGCCGACCCGAGTAAACGCATTATTGACGCTTGATTACAACCAAGCAAAACTATCCGGTACCTAGTGTATCGGAAATTTTCACGGTACACGGCACAGATATCGGTGTTCAATAGCATGTAATCTTCAGTACTTTGTTATGATACTTTTACGCTTACTAGTAATTTAGAAATTCATATTTACTCAGCTGCTTATCGTGTTTTGTAAGCTTTTGATTGTTTATCGGTACTTGCTGTTAAAGCTTCTGGATCAGAACGCCACGCACCAGACCGTAGCAAATTGAAATATGGTTGCTATATACAACCCATTTATTTATAGTATGGTGGCCTAAAAACGGGAACATTTTCAACCCTTTCCGCATTTGGAGGACCAAAAACCAACAAAACAGAAGTGTGTAGATTCCAAACATACATGTAGGTTGATAATTTTTTTTTTTAATGCTTGTGGTAGGTATATTTTATTCATCGATTTCTGTTCTCTACTTCTCATATTATAAGTACGTATGTTTATGAATATAGAAAGAGAATTTTATCGACCAAGATTAATATTTATTGTGTCGTACACGTATACGTTGTATTGTATTGTATTGTATTACAAGTATTAAAAAGGGACAACAAATCTATTTGTTTGAGATTCAACTGATTTCAATTTTTGCAATATTTTTTAAATTTCATAATTGTAAACTTAAGACTTCTAAAATATTTGCCACTTATTGATTATGGTATTGATAACATCCCTTATCATAAAAAGACGATTATCAAATATTATTACAAAATAGACACTTTTGTAGACAAAGCCTAATCTTTCAACACGCCTGACCCAAATCCAATATATCGTAATCACTTCCTAACTTCACTATCAATGACTGCTAATCGTGGATTAGTTGAAAATGGTCGATTAAATGGGCTATCTGTCCGACACATGTATAGGTCACCTCAACATTGCAGAAATAGAAAGTAAGTGAAACTGTTTGGGTAGATTTCACTAGTTCATGCTATATGGCTTTTAATGATTTATTTTCACACATTTCCCCAAGTAGGGATGAAGAACACGATGCATAACACCTAGTGCGTTTTTAATAAATGTTCTTTACAAATACATTGCAAAGACAGCTAAGCAGTGTCTAATAATATTTGCGTTTGTACTAAATGTATCAAATTGTGGTCCGAAATTTATTCAAATGAAATTAGAAAACTATCTCGAGAGAACATTCTCCCAGGATACAAAACATCCTATGTCCAGGATATGGTCTATCTGTAAGTCTAATTTCATACAAATCTGTTCTGCCTTTTGAGCATGAAGAAGTAAAAAACATACACACATACATACAAACTTCGCCTTTATAATATAAAGTGTGAAATACCCAGTCATTACATGACATTGGACTTAAGGATGAATCTGTTGCAAAATATTTCAACATAATTATTTGTCATAACCGTCAAAGAAACAGAAAATCTTACTATGCCGACCAGTTTCAAAGAATTTGTTAACAAGGATGACCGTAAGCTGCAAGTTTTACCTCACAATGAGGATTATTTTGGTTTCCAAGTCCTACTTTATCAACATATCATTACTTACGGATTAGACCGGCCACACACGTGACAAAATAAAGTGATAATAATTGTTTTACTTTAATAATGTAGTAAGCTAACTAAATATTTTTCACAAAATAAATACACATATACACTTATTTTTGTAAATGTTTGTCCTGTAGTTTTTTTTTTCTTATGCGGTGTACAATAAAGAATATAATAATAATAAATAACAATGTGTTCGGTAGTGTGTGTTTAATGATATTTTTTTTGAAGCTATTAGGTAAGTGAATACTAGTTGAAACCTAATTGAAAACAATTGAATAAAATTTAAAAGAAAAGCTAACCTGCTTTAGCAGTTGCCAGATTAAAAAAAATCGATAAAAAACGAAACCTTCTTCCAAAGAGAGAGATTTAAAAGCAAAAACGTATCATAAAAGTTTTAAGCGACAAATCGTGTAAATGATTTGCGCAGATCCGTTAATCGTGTTGCATAAACCCGTCCTCTGACATTTTCCGTAAAATTATCATTTTGCCAAATTTATGCTTTTTATGGAAGGATACCTAATTGCCTTCATCATCCTTATTTTTAACTAAACGCGGATTCCTTATTGTTATTTACTATTTGGATATCTTTTATTTTTAAATATTTTTTTAATGATGTCCAAGTTCATCTCAGAGGAGTACATAATTAATCAGTTTTAATGTCAGTTTTTTGTTTATGATTTGCATAAAATCATCATGATTGTTAAGCGTGAATCCTTTTTGAGAGTTATATATCCGCATAATAATTTTTGAAAAAAAAAATAGTTTTGATGTTCGAGCACTTCCTATACATGAATCAAATAGATATATAATATTAGACTGCATTCCAAGATTTCAATGCAAAACAAATGTTGCTCAATTTATTATATCGAACCGTTTACATATCGATTACATGGGTACGTCAACCGATACCGGGTAACAGATAAATTTTAAACTAAACAGCCCAATATTGGTTGTAATTCTTGCGTAGAGGAAATTACTTATTTAGTAATACGAATGTGATTTATACAGATGTATATTAATGATTGTTAATCAGTTCTACCTAGAAAAGAGAATGGACCGATGACTAATATTTGATACTTTTTATGGGAATCAAAACTAAACATCGATACGAAAAAGACATTATGTAAGCAAGAATGAAGAAATCTTAGGAAACTGATAAAATGTGTACATCGTAACAGCCATCGGCCTGACAAATAATGAATTTCGAACATTACATATAAGTCACACGCAGCTTTTATTGGTATCAATGCACTTGGAATCAATAATCTTTTTGATTCCGATAACCTAGTTACAGGACATGTGTCGCCGAAATGTCGAGTGCTCTCATGTGGAGGCCTTCACATGGTAGCAAACAGATTAGCAAACTATAACAGATAATATTGAGATATTATATTATATCTGTTTGGAAATACAATATTGTCAATTGAATAAAGACAAATTATAGGAAGGTATAGTAAAGGATGTAAAAGAGGAATTTATAATTATTGAAGGGTTAGGTGTAAATAAAACTGTAAATAAGAGGAAAATCAGGGTTTTCCAAATCAGGCGATACCTATGATTACCGATTTGATAATAATTACACAAGTAAGTTCAGAGAATTCACATTATCAGCTTAAACATGCAATCATTTGATGTAATGTCACAGACATATGTCTTAATCAATTTCCAATTATTTTTTTTTTTCTATTTGATACGTGAGTTTTACTCGATAAACTCTTAGTCGTGTTAAATCTGTAGTTTACTTTATAATTAGTGCTGGCTTAAATCGTGATTTAGTATAATTATCGTATCACCAGTTGAATAATAATGCTAGTTAACATCTGACTGGACTTTGGACTAAAAAATCTATGTCCAACTATATGATAGTTTTAGTCAGAAAATGCCATAACTCTTTCTATTTAGCAGTGCCAAGACCGAGACGAAATATGATACTTATATATATAGAATACTTGACGTTAAATTGATAGTAGTAATAGTTGGGGGAAATGACACCTACAAGCAGATTAAGTTTTAAGCTTAAAGCTTGTTGTCAATGAGCATGAACCAAATACAAACCTATAAAAATGATTGACACGAATCAAACGCCTACAATAAACATATCATATTGATGAAAATTTGAAGATTGAAAACCTATTCAAAAAAGAAATTGAACCTCATCATAAACAGTCTAATATTAAATAATAACATAACCCATGTCTTATAGCAGGCTTTGTAATTGAAAAACTAGTAATAGGCGGTATTCAATAAGAGCAAATTTCTTCATCGGACAGCGTGGAGTGTTTGCGTATGTAATCATGGCAAATGATAGGTGGCCGCTAAACTCTCTGATGTCCCGTACTCTGAATATGATGTGTTCGCGGAAAAATAGGGAGCTTTTACAATATTTAATAGACTATTCAGGCTCTCATTAGACTTGATTAAAGGTTAGTCTTTAGTAAGTACTTTATCAGCGTGCATCGTCTTACGATGCACACTGATAAAGTACTTGCTAGTTTAATGATTTTATCATGCGAAGGAGTAAAAGTAAGTAATAATATCTACCTATCTATCGGTGAACTATTAATAATATTGACCTTTAAGGGCCTGTCCTGACCATAGTCAATAAGAAATACTCACGTATTTCTTATTGACTATGGTCAGGACAGGCTACTCCTATCGCAATCATTTTAAACAAAGCAAATTCTAGTAAGCCAATTTTTATGTGATTATCTGGGCAATGTTTTTTTGTCCCATTTCGTGCTACTCCAGTTTCGTTTTATCTTTATTCAATGTAAAATTGTCATTTCTGACGTAGTATTCACGTCATTATTTTAATACTTCGTATTTTGACTATAAAGTATGTAGCACATGAGGTAATTACGACGACTAAGCTACAGTCACGTGTACTTTGCTATTTACTAGAATTAGGAAGTCAATTGGTAAATACTAACTTTGCCGGTTCGAGGAATTATTGAAGCGATTTTTACCGAAGATCATCAGAAAATTTAAATTGAGAATGAAATATAAAAATACCAAAAACAGCTTAGCTATTGGAAAAAGAATTCACAACTTTTTTAGTTATCTCAACAAGCGTTCAGCCCTGATAATAATCAACATCGCAAATCAATATTACGTTATTGAACAGATAATTGATTGATTTAATTAAACGAGTGAATGATTGATTTATTATCGTCGTGCGTCCGATAGTGACGGCGGGACACGTCACGTCAACGTCTAGACGTCCGTATCGAACGAATGCGGAACCCTGAAGTATTATTTGTGTACAATCAAGAACATTAATATACCTGTTCGAGCCAATAAAGTAAATAGAATTTAGAAACATTATGTTGCAAGGAATGACATTCAGATAGAGGGAAACAAAATTGTGGGTTTCGAAAATTCTGTTAATGGAACCATTCAGTTGATGGGGTCATTCTCTTGTGGGAACTTTTAATGAATAGATCCTCATTTTACATATAAGTAGATCCTATGAGCTTTGCACTCTTGTCGCTTCTGCAGAAGTCCGAGACCTTCTAAAGCTAAGTGTGGGATTGCAGTCAAGCATAGGTTTATATCAATTTAAAAAAAAAAAAATTGTATACCTAATCACTAATCTAGATCATTTTGGCCCCAGTACCCAATAAAATGAATATTTCACAGTTTTCATTTACGTAGATTTTTTAGTTCAAGTTTCTTAGCTTAATTTGTAAACAAAGCATAGACATTAGCTATTTATGGTAACAACTGAAATACTGCGGTTCTTTGCACAATCTGTGAAACCACTTATTACTACAAAAGTATTTTGTAGTAATACAATACCTATTGCAAATTGAAAACAAGTTTACAAGTTTATAATTTAAAAGAAAATAAACTGTATGTTTGTTTGTAAGTACACGCTAATCAGTCACAGTATTCCAATATTGAAAAGAAAACTATACTTTAAATAAATTACAGAACGATAAGCCAAGGATTCATATTTTAAACGTACCTACTTGAAAGCACAAGCAAGATTATTAAACAAAAATATGACATACCTACACAATCTACAATTATGAATGACAAGGAATATTAAAAATGTCAAAATTCAGACTCAACACAAAATTAAAAAGCGTAAATAAACAAAAATCGTGAGACTCACGAGGCATCGTTATTTGGCATGGGCCTAAAATAGTTTCTTGAGGAACTCTTTCAAAGAAACTTACATTCAAAACGTAATAATAACAGTTTCTAACATTTAACAGCTGGTATGATAATGTTCGACGTCCGTTCGACGATTTCAATCATCGGAAAAATATTCAGGTAGGCTCTATTATAGCTACAAATGCCTTAGATAGCCACAAACGCTACATGAAACCTAATCAAACGTGGATTACGAATTGGAAATACCGAAGCTTAGTTATTTACTAAACCTCGGTGTTCTTAATCTTAATTGTTGACTTGTCGAAATATTTACATAATTACATTTTATGTTATCGTTTCGTAGACAAGATGAATATGCACAATTTTAGAATTAATCTTATAATTGTACTTATTCTGAATTATGACGTGTTACCATAATGGAATGGTATTTCCTAAGCTCTTTTTTGTATGGTTTTAAGAGTAAATTATAATATGATACGATCACGAGAGCATCTCACAGAATAATTTACATTGTAATGCACATTTTGTATAGTATGCTTGGAAGTATTTCTCAGAACTTTTATCGCACTAAAATGCGTCGTATGCACTTCACTGTTAACCGGCAGACGTTTTCTCATTACACCTAGCTAATGTGAATAAAATGATGGCTGCGATTGAAACTACTAATCCTTTTATACCGGATAACTGACCTTTTTACATGTTACGTAAATTGGTTTTATTAAGAACTAGCATACTCAGGCAATGAGTATACCTAACCTAGATAGGAACGAATTAGGCAAATCGACACCTGATGCTAATTTTCAATCATCGAGTGAGAAATTTTATTTGGAAATCATACTAATGGTTTCATGTGTGTCAAGTAATGGTCCGATTTGTATTTTACCATCTTCGATAATTGAGTTGTTAAGTGAAATAACCTTTTGGATCTTAAATTTTAATCATTCATAGATTTGAACCGCTTGTTTTAATTCTGAATTATTATACTCATCACTGAATAGATGATTGTGTAGGTTAGATAGGCAAAGCACATTAGCATCAACTTTCCAAAAATATATTTTACTACTTAACCAGCCCACTCATTTCAATCAAATTGATTATAATTATACAGTAGCGAATTTTATAGACTGCCACGCTTCCAAATTACAAGTTTATGACTACACCCGATAACCTTAAAATCTGACTTTATTTTTATTTAATTAAAACCTCTCACAACATTAATAAACTTTATGATCACACTTAATTTATTTTATCGCAGATTAATTGAGAATTAGTTTTAAAATTTATGTTCTGCGCCAAATGAGTTACTAATTCCATGTCTATTAATGCAGTACAATTTATTCTTTAAAAACCTGTTGAATACAATAAAGTAGGAAGATAAGAGAACAGGTCACGGTTAAGATTAGCGCTTGTTATTATATTACTTAATGTCACAGGTATTTTTGTTCTAAATAATTAATAATAAAACATTCAATATCTTTAGTTTTGATGTAAAGTTCAATTTCAACAACCTTGAGCTAAGAAACAGTACCGTTGTTTTAACAGTAATTATTTGGTTCTTTCCAAGTTAGTATTTTTTTTTTTGGCATGTACTCCAAATTACGAATCTTAGAAACATTAATTGTAAGAATCTACCCGTATAGTTTATACTGTTAGGAAACCGCGTTTTGATCACGTCTGTATCTACCTAATATTGAGTATGAGATAGTTACTTAGCTGGGCATGTAATAAAATCGTAAAAATCTAAGAACTTACCATCAGGAGGCACAATATCTTCGCAGAGACGGCAAGCTGTGGTAACCTGGAACAGAAAAGAAAAAACACATGAGCAACTTTACAGTATCCTTTAATTATCATATCATCATCATCACTTCAGCCGAAAGACGACCACAGTTGGACATAAGCCTCCCCAAGTGTCGCCATAACTACCGGTCCTGTACGTCTCGCATACATTCTATTAATAATATAGTTTCAGATTTACTCCAACGAATTCAGAGCATCCTCGAAAAAATCTATAATATAATGTTCAGGTATTTTTTTTCGGTGGGTAAATCATCCAATGACATCCCCAGCTCTTGGACGGAGCGGGAGAGTGTGTCAAACTTTTACTGACTAAAAACCCACTCCTGTTCCTTCGTTGCATTTCATACCAGGGCCGAGTCTTGCTTTCAGAACCAGACCCTTGGCCCCAGTAGGCTTCGACCCTGCTGGGTTCCTACGGTTTGCTGACATCTCTTTGAGGCGCGCGTGTAACAGTACGCACCGTCGACGACTTGGACTCGGTCCGGACAGTTACTGGACGGTTGGACGACGAGCTACATTTGTTCAGGTATTGGCATCATCATCATTTTACTGATGAACATACA
Organism: Mythimna pallens; assembly: GCA_961205895.1. NCBI lineage: Eukaryota > Metazoa > Arthropoda > Insecta > Lepidoptera > Noctuidae > Mythimna > Mythimna pallens. The sequence continues at coordinate 16,846,813 of OY540834.1, forward strand.
TCGATGTGTCTTATGCTTCACACATTCAGTAGACTGTTGTGAATAGGCTCTTAATAAACTAGTGCGCCTCACCATCAATGATTGCATCACTGCTTATCATCAGGTGGGATCGCAGTCAAGCACTCAAATATAAAAAAAAGTAATGACTAATGTTAGAGACTAGCACTTTGCTAGCGACTTCGCTCGCAAGAAAGTTATCATACAACTTTTAACATCCTGTATTATGAGGGTAGTTTTAAAAACTAATATTAACAGTCTTTATTATTAACTAGCTTTTGCCCGTAGCTTTGCCCGCGTACATAAAATATAGCCATTGTCACTCAGGAATAAAGCAGCTTTCTATCGGTGAAAAAATTGTAGCAATCGGACCAGTACTTTCAGAGATTACCTCCTACAAACAAAAAAAAAACAAATTTTACCTCTTTATAATATTAGTGTAGATTTTGATAAGATTTTGTGAAGTTTTAAGTTTATTATTATTTTACCCAAGAAATAGAATCCTCCATACAATCTTTAAAACCTTATTGTTCTATTGAGAGTAGATCTAAAAACAAATGATGACAACCTTTATTAATTACTTATATTATTTTGTCCTTTCGAGTATATTTTGACTGGCCTGTATGTCTGGTGATTAGTGGCCCTGACTGCTATGCCGGAGGTCGTGGGTTTGATTCCCACCCAGGACAAATGTTTGTGTGATGAGCTTGTTCATTTGTGTTTGTGTCTGGGAGTAATTTATCTATAATATGTATGTATTTAGAAATATATAAGTATGTTTATCAGTTGTCTAGTACTCATAACACAAGCTCTGCTTAGCTTGGGATTAGACGGCGTTGTGTAATAGTTGTGGAATATTATTATTATATGATTATTATTCTATTAATTCATAAACATATTTTTAAATACTACAATAAAAATAAAAATTAAAACATTTAAAAATATAAAAAATAGTAGCCTACCGGCATCGGGAACAGGTTCCATGCTTCCAGTGGTCAGGGCTCCTAAGAGAGGAATCTCCTAATAATGCGCGCTGTGTTCAGGAGTATTGCTATTATTATTATTATATTGGTACATGGAATGAGGTTGTGCATACAAACGAAATTCCCACTTTTCGCCCCCATAAAGATTGAATTTCCAAAAACCCCTTTTAATACTCGCCTACGTAATAAAACCTTATGCATAATTTCATGTTCCTAGTCCCAGTAGTTTTGGCTGTGTGATATATCAGTCAGTCAGTTTCTCGTTTTATAATATATAATTTTATACATAAATAAAATAAATAAATAATATTAATACGTATACAGATTAAAGCCAGAAAGTAATCTGTCTAGTCAGGTGAAAAGCACAAACAATGAAGGTAGTATTTGTCGTATAAATGCTTAAGTAGATAAATGTTTTATGGTTAATTAGATATAGGTCTTATTACGCTGCCTCTTAAGATAATACAAGGAATATTTCTCTAGGGCATTAGCAACTGAAGTTTAATTTATTAGATTTGATAAATAATTCCTTATCATAGCTAAACTATGCTACGTGCGACATTCCTACCTATAACTTGTGTACCAGTCTATACTGTTAGGTCTAAGACAGCAATTATTTAAAAAAAAAACAATTGCTATCTACAAATAAACGACAATATAATTCTGCCAGCGATTTTGCCATGAGAAAGTGAAAAAATATCCCATGGGAATACACTCCCGGGATAAAAGGACGTGTTCTACCCATGTATCTAATTTCATCAAAATCTGTGATGCCGCTTAAGCGAGAAGAAGTAACAAACATACACATAACATACTAGTAAAGACATAAAAAAATCATATTTATATTTATATCATATTTATAATATTTATATTTATATCATATTTATATATTTTTGTACACAAAAATACTTGAAATTGAAAAGAATAAATACAGATAGAAGAGCGCAGTTAATTTATTTCCTTATGCACACAAAACGCATTTAGCCTTTTCTATATTTATAATTGAATATCAGTCATAGTCAAGTGTATTGATGAATAGATGTTTTTTTCTTCATATTTATCGTCATCAAATTGTAAAATTCATTCATAATCTTATAAACCTGGACCATTATGAATACCAATTGTTTTTGTCTTTGATAATTCATTGTTATCTTTGCGATATTATGAGTCCGTTGTTTCTAGGATGATAAGCAAAGATTAAAATAGAATATCAATAACAATCGAATATGTTGGTCTATCAACACGATCGCTGATAGACCAACATAGTACACACACGAACTATTATATCTATAACATAGGCAATTATGTAACCATAAAAAAAATATTGACGTAATATTTTATAAAAAATGAAACGAAAAAACAGACGAAGGTTTTCTAATTTAAGAAAAGATAATTAATTTTTACAGAGAGACCAAAATACTAATAAAAAACTTATTTCAAGGCGTTAAGTCCACCTCTGTACTTTTGTGTGCATAAAGAATTGAATAAATAAATAAAATGCAAGAAATTGAAGGCTTAACATCATCCTGTAATGCCCAATACCACAGGCTTACCTAAATTAACGACTAAATTATCGAAAGCATCATAATTATAACTGTATACGTATTCACAAAGCAGTTTTGACGTGCTGAAAACACCCATCGTTTCGGTATTTCCGAGCCATAAACAAGGTAAGGTTTACGCCATAAAGAAAACAAGAATGTAGTTTCTTATCTCAACTTGAGTTGTATTTTCAAAGACGCATCGATTGAATAGATTAGGATTTTTTTATTTAACATGCTCTTAACTGACACATAACTTACAATAGGACATAAAAATTCAGTACTTGACGAGACTTACTAATAAGTAGCTACTTACGTAAATGCTTGCGGATCTGAAAAACTGACAAAGTACGACTTCTTAGTAGAAGAATTTTCCGTATAAATAAATATAAACTACTATGTATTTTGAAAGTATTTATACGCTACATCTCAACTCCATATATAAAAAGAGAAACTAACTGACATATCAGCGCACTGCCATAACTACTGGGACTAGGAACGTGAAATTTTGCACATGACTTCCTCATAGGACGTAGGCGAGCACTAAGAAAGGATGTTTCGAAATTCAGCCTCTAAGGGGATGAAACGGGGGCCTACTAAACTTTGTAAGAAGTAACCTTTCACGCGAGCGAAGCCGCTGGCAGAAGCTAGTCTAAAATAAAATATTTAATGATCCTCAACCTTCAAATAGGTTATTCTTCGCTATTGAACCAAATAACACATAATCGGAGGATAAGACCAAAATAAGCCAAATCAGGTCATTGACACTAATGGCCGAAGCTAAAACCACCAACCACAAATCGATATTTAACTTCATAGGGTAAGTAAAGAAACGAAACCCAACTAGTCCAAACGAATATTCCCACAACTAGTATTTTTTTGGATGTAATTATGTTGTTGTTGTTGATGAAATTATTGAAAATTATAAAAAATATTATACTCCTGAGTAGATAGACCAAATTCTAGAGTAGAGAGTATACAAAAAGGGCAGAATAATACTTGGTTCCAGTTGGAAATCTCCAGGTTGTGGTCAGTATACAGCAAGTCAGTGAGGAGAAATGTAAAGATGGCATCAAGGTGAGCCAATATAAACATTGTTCAGCTGCCTGGTAAAAGGAAGAGCTTAACAACCCCAAAACAAGAACTAGTATAAATTACTGGGGCTCCCTCAACTTATTTATACTCACAAAGTTTTTCCAGGAAATATTTTATTTTGTATTTTTATTCATCACCGTCATCATTTCACAGACATAGGCCTCACCCAAGTGTCCCCACAACGACCGGTCCTCTGCGTCTCGCATCCATAACATTTCTACGACCGTCAGCAAGTCATCGGTCCACCTTGTCGGCGACTTTATAACGCTGCCACTTCCAATAGGCCATCGCCTGTCTAGAACCCTTTGCCTCATCGACTATAATAATCCATCATTTGTATTAAACGCTCCCAAATAAACTTACCTAAGTGATCTCTATATAGAACATCTGCCCCCTAGCCAAGTTACAACCGTTTTCACCGACCACGTGACTGAGCGTTGAGATGATGTCAGAACAAAGGAATCGGAGGCGTGGCCTACTCGAGGCGATCGACGAAAAGAGAATCGAAACGAAACGGTTATAACTTGGCCCCTAGTCAAGTTAGGGCTGTAGATCGTATCATCTAAGTGCACGTGCACTGAACTAGATAGCTTGTTAACAAAAACTGTTACTCGTAGTCAACCAACTACTACAGACAATATCTAGATTCCATACAAAGTCATTAATCACTGATAATCTTACGGTCTGCCATTAGGTAACATGATATGTAGGTATCGCAGCTACCGGGCAGAGTGCGTAACAAAAACTTGGGTTCATAGGCCAGGTAATCATCCTTAGGTAACTTGAATGCTTAGACCTGTGTAGACTGAATATTGGCGATGACGACTTGCAGATTTAGTTAAGTTTATGAACATGTTTTAAGGTTACGTGTAAACGTACACAGTAACGTAACGTAAAACAAACGTAAATGTACATGTAACCTTAAGGCGGTGACGTCACATTTCAGTATATACATCCTTATACATGATTTGAACAAAATTGTTTCGACTTCAAACGATTTGGTAAATTTGGAAATCATGATCAATGTCATATTCTGAATTAGCTAAAAACGACGACGCGGGTTCGCGGACGGCGATCCATGAGTAGCTCGTCGTCCGGCCGTCCAGTAAGGACCAAGTCCAGGTCGACGGCGCGTTGTGTTCCACGCGCGCCTCAAAGAGATATCAGCAAAATTGATGAGCCCAGTCAAGGCTGACGCCTGCCAGGCCAGCGGATTATTCGAAGGAGTAACCGCAGCCTCCGCATAAAAGGGCAACTGAAGTAACAATAGGTTTTAATCAGAGAAAGTTTGACACTCCTTCCCGCTCCACCCAGAGCGGGAGAAGTTATTTGATAATTTCCCACGTAAAAAGGCCCACATCCAGTAGTGGACGCAATTCGGGTGAAATGAAATCTCAGCATCTACTTATCATTAGTCAAAAAATACCGATTTTTTTCAAATTCTAATGAAAAATGTGTGCAAGTAGGTTTTCTCCTTTTTTAAACATGTTCTTGTTATAATAAATTATTCTACAACATTAATACACATACACGTGTTTCCTTCACTAATTAATATAAACAAATCAGAATCAAATATCACTCATGCTTGTTTATTAGCATAAAAAGAAAATCATCAATTTCTACATAAAAATTCTTTAAAAATACTACTGGAGTAGGATTTCCACGGCGTATTAACTAATATAATTTCACTTGTAGGTTTGATATAGGATACGTCACGTACACTTAACGTAAATTCTAACTAATTTGTTTGACGCATCGTTTAAGAATTCCGTTTTACGCAAGGCAGACACGGGAATGTCTGTTGAAATTGTAGTAAACTTACGTCAATACAAGTATCATAAGTACGAGTTTATGCTGTATACAAATAATTTTACAATATTTTTTTTGCTTTATTAACTTTTGGTGACGCCAGAAATTTAAATGGTTAAAAATGACACAAATATCTATGATAAATTATACCGTGTACTCTGATCTTCTGCATAGGAAACCATACACCACACAGTCATAACTAGGTGTGGTAAATTCGGAATGAAATATTTTTATCTTCGTTTCCGAATTTAAAAACTGATTGTTTTTTGAAACTGAAATGCGTGACGCTTATGAAATGGACTGAAGTAAATAATTATAAAACAAAGCTGTTACGTCAATATATAAATGTTCCTGGCTATCATGTGGAAAAATGTTCTTCACAAAAAAAAAGTATAAAAATGTTCGAATGCCATTAAACCGTCTTCTAAATTCGAACACGCAGTTTTACAGCTCACATTATAATGATAACAAATAATTATTTGGATTCAGTGACTTCCTTATGTTAATGCGTAAGGAAATCGTATTTCAGTAATTAATTCCTTTGATGATTCTAGTTATAAAATAAAACGAAGTGTTTTCGCTACTTTTTAACACATAACAACCAAGTTTATAGAAAAGATAGTGATGGGATTAAATAAAATAAATCCGCAATTTTTATCGAATCGGCACTGTTCAGTACATACAGTAAAAAATACTTGACAATTTCAAGAACTGATAACTTATTATATAACGACAGGTTAAAGCCCAGTAACCTAGTTCCATCAATCTATTTTCAAGCAAAATGATAAAAGGATAAGATAAAAAAAATATCACAACTGGCAACATGATCAATAAAATAAATATAAAGCACTATACTCGTGCTGCAAGGCATAAAATTATACCGGTGTTATGGCATTTCAAGGCTGCAGTAAATAAATAAGTGGGCTTGTTTGAAGGACACGATTATTAGTGGTTGCTGTGGACTTTTGTGCACAGTTTTCACATAAAATATGGTGACGGAATGCTGTCGTGTTAGTTTCACAAAAAAAAAAAAAACAGTTTTTGAAAAACGAATGTTCTTATTTTGGAACTTTCAAAATGTTTATTTTATTAAGTACTAGTTTCATATTGAGGCTTTCTTCAATTTTGAATCCAGAACTCAAGATTCTAACCGAGCAACGTTCTAGAATACTAAATATTGACCTGACGATTAGTGAGGATCTAAACGGCTTCGAATTACGTCTGAGTTGTACACCTTCAGAATTTAATTAAGATTTCAACCTACATAGAATTGGCTCTAAGTTTACCTACTGTAAGTAAGCATAAATTAACCCACCACGAAAGTGACATTTGATAATACAGACTTAATTAAATTCCTACTGCCTAGAATTCCTCTTATGTTAATGAAAATGAACTTCGTACTATTTACTAACTAAGTACTTATACATACGTATACAAATTATAAAGAGGGAAACTACCACGTTGTGGAGGCAAACACCACTGAAGAAGACAAGATACAGAAGGTTGATTCTGTACAATGAGCGAAAAGATGCGCAAGCACAAATAGACGAGTACGGCAATGTCAAACAAATGCCGGTCTCAAGTGCACATGCACTCGCTGTACGTGGAGCGTGTCAACGTGGGCGTACATTTTCGCTCATCGTACAGTTTGAGCCAACCTTCTGTGCTATTCTATTCTAAATACTTCGTTGGTAATGAATTTTCTCGCTCCGGCCTTGAACTTCGCGTGGCTTGAATACAAAATGAGCACAGTTTCTAGCGACTGTAAATTCTAATAAGCGTCTGGGAGGTCTGTATTAACATAAATGTTTCGAATACTAACATAAATATTGGGGAATTCGTAACATCGCATGTGGTAGCGAAAAATTACGTGTTTTGACTAGATGTATAGGCATTCTTTTGGTTTAATGTGTGTACATATTATTATTTTAGTGTAATGAAGACATGTTCAACCATCTCATACCAATCGATTGTCCTGACTGAAGAACTGTGTTAGCTCAGTGGTAAGAATCGCTTTAATTTATGTTATTTATTTCATCACAACTGCTTTCAAAACAGCGAAGACAGACATTGTAAGGAAACCGGGATATCCTAGAACTAAAACTTCGATGACATGTGGTATTCACCAAACCACACTGGGTCCATTACCTCTCCTAGAGAAGAGGCCTGAGTCCCAGAAGTGAAAACACATTATAAAGCTGATTATACTTCGACTATGGTTTGACTGAAAGGTAACCTTAAAATATCTAGCGAAAATTCAAAAAATAACGTAGATACAGAAATGCAGAAAAAATCTTAAAAAGTGTTTATAAATAAGTATAAATATAAGTATCTGCTCGATTGAATGTATAAAAAACTCAAAGACATGAAGAATTGATTAAAGACCATCGAACTTTGGATATGTCACGCGTATACTGTATGTTATGTAGACGGGTCCACGTGTAATCACGTGTGTAGACCATACTGTAATTACCTCTTTAAATTCGAACTATCAAATGTCTTAATATTTATGCAATATACCTATACATATCCATTTTTTTTTCTTATCTATTCCAACACTAACTCATCTTTTACAATATAATTATTACCTACTAAGTAAGTCATCGCCATATTTGTCCGTTATATTTTTGTTCTTTTTATTGTGAAAATATTACAAGACTGCTAATTCAACCAAAACTTTAAAATATTGAGACATCAACACAATTTATTGATCTATAATTCAGAATCAAGACAATATTATCGATATTTTATGCTAATTAAGCATATCTCTGTTTGGAAATCAAAGCAACGTACTAGTTGGTACAAGAAAAACTAAATATGTACCGTCGAGTCTATTACGATTACCAATAAATTAATAAAGCTGTCAACATTATCAAATTAGTAAAATATAATTTAATATCCCTTTTATGGCAGAAATATTGTAAGTACTTAACATTTTTTTTTATTACTTAGATTATTAATAGGCTTGGGTTTGACAACTACCTCCCCTGACGATGGAGCGCGCTTGCTTAAAAGAGAAGGAACCTATTCACCCTTTGATTTAAAGACCCCTAGGATGTAGATGTCAGGAAACATTCATCTATATCAGACTTCTGCAGGCAATTCTACTCCTTAGCTGTATGTACAAAGTATTCCCAAAACGTGTTGCCGTGTGTAAAATTCTTTTTTAAGAAAATCTTACATAGTTATGAAAATCAGCATTGATATTATTCCATTAGTAATTTTACATCTTACTAAATATATTCTTGTCGGTTGTAAAATATATACTATTCATTGTTTTATTAAATAAATTTGTCATTTATGTCTTCTTATTGTTTATGAGTAATAAATCATTATTCTATAACTTAACTACGTTTTCTTGTTCAACAATTGTAATTGTAAAATTAAATAAATTGCTAATATATTCTTGTGTTTAGGACGATGACCATAATATGAGTAGTTAACATTTAAGAGAGTTTTGAACACGACACACACCGTCTCCAATCCATTTTATGGCCCACTCAGGCATTCTAGCGCTGATTAACTACGAGATTTGTCTGTAATGTTTGATTTTATTTTTTCACTTCAAACTCAGTGCTCCGAGTGGAGTAGTTCGAAAATATCTCCTAGTCCTGGAATGCAAAGGACAACAAAAGGAACACGGGTGGGCTTTAATTAGTAAAAGTCTGATAATCTCCCTCACTCCACTTGGGGCCTACCCTGAGTGCAGCGACAGACATTCAGATTTCTCCCAAGAAGTTATATGACGACTTACTACGTTAAAAAAATAATGTGCCAACTTAATGGAACTATTTTTGGTGGCTTTTTAACTTAAAACGAAGATTTACTTGTATAGAATTTAACAAAATAGCATCATCTATTTATATCAATATTTGTATATATATATTATGCCAGCCATCGATGTCCTATTTAAAATCACATTAATAACATTTATTTGCAGTAAAAATTACAAACAACACAAATAAAATATAAAATTTACGACTAAAAATAATAAAGTTTTGTCCGCAAGACACCTAATCCTGAGACTCTTTCACAGAATTAATATTATGTATTTTGAGTTATGTTAATTCTCTAGTTAGGTACTGTTAGAATTAGATGATACTTACAATTTCCTGTTTTGTGTAACGGCTGAGTACCTAGTTAGTTTTCTATTAGAAATGATAATTATTTTATTATATTATTATTAAAATTTATAACAATATAATAAAATTAATTATCATTTCTAGTAATTTAAAGTAAGTTCATCCTAAATTCAAATGACTACCTACCTACTATGGCTACCTCTCAACTATAGAAGCACCTGTCCGGTATACCCTAACGTATACTTAACCTTTACGCTTGAAAAACATATAATATTCATGTCTAAATAGGTATCTCTTATGTATGCAATAACTGTTTTGTTGCTGCTCTGATTGAAGCGAGTGGAAGTGCAGACTTTAACTGACTAAACCCTACCTGTGTTCTTTCAGGTGTCGTTTAACTGCGATCGTGGTAGCTGCCATTAGATTCTTAAGGTTTTTTTCCCACTCTTGGGCGGAGCGATAGGGCGTGACAGACTTTTACTTACTAAAAACGCACTCCTGTTCCTTCTTTGCCATTGTTTTTGGGCCACGGGAGTCATGGCCCCAGTAAGCTTCAATACTGCTGGGCCCCTACGGTTGCTGATATCTCCTTGAGGCACGCGCGGAACAATAGGCGCCGTCGACGGCTTGGGCTCAGTCCGGACAGTTACCAGACGATCGGACGGCGAGCTACTCATTGCTCGCCGTCCGCAAGCCCGCGCCTACGTTGGCCGGAAATCTGCATCGGAATACCGGTGGCTGGGGCGCGAGGGCCATTGCCTCGTGCGTGCGGCCGCCTTCTTTGCTAGCATTACTGCTTCGCGACCGCCTGCCACTCCTCCTCGCTCCGGACCATGGCCTGTATTAAGGCCCGGCGCGAGAGATCGCAGCCGCCGAGCTTCTTAATGTTTATGTTCACGTTTAATCAATCTTTACAGGTTACTGTCAACCATTATCGTCCCACTTTGCTGGGCAAAGGTCCCCCCATGACATCCAGAGGTTTCGTCCCAGTCTCCTATCGATAGATCGACAGGGTTGGTGTAGTAGTTGAGCGATTAGCTGCTGCACTGCGTATCATGGGTTCCATTCCCGTTATAAACAAATATTTGTAAGTTACCGTGTGATGTATGAGTAATTCATAATGTGGAACAATGTTTTCTTGTACAAAATATATGTATAAAATATTTATTCAATCAGATTGCAAAAAAAAAATCAAATCACGCCTGTAATCAAAACTGTGAGCAGCGATGGCCCAGTTGTAAAGGCTCTTATTTACGAATTATAAGTCGCGGGATCAATACCAGCCAGGCGCATTACTTTGTGTAATTTATTTCATTACCACTGCTCTCGAAATGGTGAAAGAAAACATAGTGAGGAAGCCGGCATGTCCTAGAGTCAAAAATTCTAAGACCTTATGTGATATCCACCAATCCGCACCGGGTCCCCGTGGTGGATTATAGCCCATTCCCACTCTTAGAGAGGAGGCGTGAATCCCAGCAGTAGGAAAATTAAAAGGTTAATTATGATGATAATTATATTAAAATATACAAAGATCAATCTGCACGATAAGAAAACCCTTCTGAAAGTGCAAATACCTTACAAGATCGACCATGAAAATATGCACATACTAAGTACGAATACAAACAAAATGCAACATTTATTGCTTAAATAATCTGTAGTTACTTTTCATTGTATTTTCTGATAAAGACACCTGACTGATACAGACTATGAAAGTAGGTAATTTTATTTTAGTTTGGTTTTAATCGACTTCCAAAATAATTTTATTTACATTTGTATTCAACAGAGAATTGTAGACTGAAGAGATTGGTCTCCACGACACAGGGAATACTAGTGTGGAGACCAGTGAATTATTTGATGTAAGTGTATTTCTCCTGAATAATAATCCATTATTATTATTAAAAGGTTTAAGTAAAATCATATTAATATTAAAAAGAAGAACACATACTATGTGTCATTATCATCACCATTATCATTTCAGTCGAAAAACTCCACTGTTGGACATAGGTCTCCCCTAAGTGTGGCCATAATGTCTGGTCCTTTCCGTGCTATGTGTTTGTGTGTATATCTGTTACTCTTTTTTGCTCAAACGGCTAAACGGATTTTAATTAAATTCAACTATAACAGAATATTTTTTATCCCAGGGAAGTCTGTTCCCTTGAGATAATGTTCTGCTTTAACGTGGGCAAAACATGTACAAATAAAATAAATGGTTAAAGTAATTTATATTATTACTTATTAACTTTTATTAAATCCGATGAAGAAGAAGTTAATTGCTATTAAAGTTTTAGTTCTAGCATTGTGTTGAAATTATATTTTAATTCATTCGACCAACACAAACGAGATCTGTGTAATCAAGTTACCAATAATTAAGATATAACAGTGTAAATAATACTTTATCGAATCTATTCATTAAACATTAATAACATTCGTTCATTAATGCTAACATCCATTTCTCGTGACAAAATGGAGAAACGCAATTAAGAAAAATAAAACGCATAAGTAAGAAAATTATAATTTTCTTCTAATTAATAAACGGAAGCATAATTTAATAAATAATCATTTTATTTAATGATTAATTAAATGGGTTAAACTAAAATACTAATTTCAAATACAACTTTACAAATTTTGGACACGCCATAATCATGACGGTAAACTAACCCACTCACACCACAGCGGGGGTGATTTTTTAAAATTAATAATGTGATATGAGATGATGTTTAATTTTGCAAACACATTACAGTTGATTTATATTAGGTCGTCTTGAAAAAAAAGCAGAAAGCCAGTAATAAATCCGAATAATTATATTTTTATCAGATGCAAAAAAATGATTTACCTACTCGTAAATCTGTTTTTTTTACTTAATATATTATAATCTTGAATAAATTTGCTTGGTCACTTATCTCAAAAATGTATATTTTTCAAACAAATTCTTTTTGCTGAATAATAATGACTAAAATTTGAAATTATTATGTCTAACAGCATTTCTTTATCAAACAAGAAATGTTTTTGAAAAACCATACGATCTAGAATCATTATATTTTTTTGTAATTCATATGATTTGGGCCAAAGTGAAAAAGTACCATAAACTCATCAAACCAAAATAAGAAAATGAAACGATATCAACCTAAACTGTAAGCATAGATTCCACGTTGAGATTGAAACAACGATAAAAAATCACTTGTACCAATTCTGTTTCAGTATTGTCTTCAATATGCTTCTTCAATATAGGTAATATGTGTACATTATATTATGCACAGATTATCTACAGTATGATGCAATTAAAAGAAGTTAATAAAGAACTCTGGAGATTGTCAACAGTTGCAAGAAGATCTATTAAAAATAGACTGCATCTTAATATTTCAAATTTTTTTACTATCTCATTCATAAAAAATTAAAATAAAATGTGTTACAACTACAAACTAAAAAAAAAATAAAAATTATAAAAAAACACAACCAAATTGAGAACCTCCTCCTTTCTTTGAAGTCGGTTAACAAAATCGATCTAGCAAAAGTTGGATTCGTAAGAGATTTTGATATTACTCGAAGACAAATTAAAAATTGATCAGCTCATTCATAACATAATTAAGAATGCTTAACGTATGTACGGATTTATTATGAGGACTACAACTGATTTTAAACGTGCCAGCAGTTACATCCATATGAATAAATCACTCGAAACATCACAACTTAAATACGCTGTGGTAGTATGGAACCCTTATTATAATAAATATGTAGACAGCTTAGAGAAGGTTCAACGCAAATGCTTGAGATCTGTACAGTACCGTTGTTACCGAAACTTCCTGCCGTATAATGATTTGTTCAAAAAAGTCTAGAAGATTATACCTCGAAACGATATTACTCTATGATGTCGATGGCCCCACCGAATAAACGTGTAAGAGAAAAGTGACAACTTTTCAGCAAAAAATAAAAACGTTTAAACTTCAATAACGCTCATGTCATTGTAAATAGGTATATATAATGCATAATGAAATTAAAGATAAAAAAAATAAACTATAGAATTTTATATATACTTCTTTAAAAACTTCAACGAGTTTCAAGAAATTCATGAAAAACTATTTAATATTTTTACTCTTGTGAAATTCGCATGACTAGGTCTCAGTAATAATTATTACACGTTTATTCGTGTAATAAAACACAACGAATAAAACGCACTGTAAGGTTATACTATTATTCTCCGTAAATCAAGTTTGTTTTTGGACCCAGCTATAACTATTTACACGCTTTTTTACAGTACATTGTTCTGCTATTATATGATTGCAAAGATCATAAGCATTTATATTAGTGTTAATAAGATCAGTTATCATTTATGTAATACATCTTTGCTAATGCATGGTAAAATAATAAAAATAATTTTATAAAAAGATGAAATAAAATACTGATATTTTAATGAATAAAAAAAGATATAATCATGTATTTATGCACGTGAACACAAAGTACTAGTCTTCTTGATTAAAAAAATTACATATTGCAATATTAGAAAAACTAGTCCTCCTCTTCACTGTCATTGGAGACCGCAATGGAGTTATCCAATGGCAGTAGATTTATGTACAAGCTTTAATAATGGTTTGGTATTGCTCCTGAATCACAAAGACTTATCAAATCCTTAAATAACGGAAGTGGTTTAGGTAACATTCCAGTGTACGCTAGTTTTAAGCTTTCAGCATCTTCTGTAGGTTCTCCACGCCGCTTGAGTTAGTCCTTATCATGATTTGCATCTCTCGTAATTCATCTTCCAAAATATACCTGCAGTAAATTGTATTAGGATGATCATGAGAGAAGTTTACTACTTTTATTTTGCTCCAGTAAATTTTATCGTCGTTTGTGTCCCTTTAACCAATTCTTCCCCTTTACTAACTCGTTAAAATCCATAAAATCATTTTGTGTCATTTGTTTTACTTGGTACTTGTGCCCAGTAACTTTAGCATTCTCTATCAATTACCTAATACATTCGATCGAGAGTCTATATAGTATGACTTTTCTTTGAACGCCCGATAGCAGCAAGCATAGAGTCACTTTCTTATAGGCCCTTCTCTATTGAATTAGGAATTAAAAATATATATTTAATTTCTAATTCAACGTGAGCTGGATAAATAACCACAGATAACCTGCAATTTCTATGGCTCCCCTCTTCGCAATCTGAGTTGACTCTATTAAACTCTAATATAGCATCAATAGGAAAGGAACTTCGTGACTGACATGTCAAACTTTCTGAAATAAATGAAACAATCGAATCCCTATAATGTGTTCTTATAACAAGGTGTAGCAAACTGATCATCATACCGTATCTACTACGGCGAAGACTTCCGCATGTCGCAGGTCCTCACTGTACATGGTAAGGTTCGTGCACCGGATCCGTGCGGAAGAAACGCCCGGTTGTCACCATTGTGTGGACCGCCCGGAGGACGCGGTTAAGCATACGGTAGAGGTGTGCCCCGCTGGGAAAGAGCACCACCGTGTCCTCGTGGGTGTGATCGGCGGCAACGACCTCACACCGGGCACTGGTATAGGCAATGGTCTGGAGTGAGGAGATATTTCTCCTTGCTCCCGACCGGAGGCAGACGCCTCCTTCTGCGAAGTAGTAATGCTAGCGAAGGAGGCAGCCGCATGTGCGATTGTTTGGCCCTTAGATCAGGCGCCGAGATTCCGACCCTGATTTCCAGCCACCATAGGCGAGGGCATGCGAATGGCGAGCAATGTGTAGCTCGCCGTAACCATCCGGACCGAGCCCAAGTAGTCAACGGTGCGTAGTGTTCCACGCACGCCTCAAGGAGAAGTCAACAAAACCGCAGGTCCGAACGACTCCTGCCGGAGGCTCTATGCAGGAATCGTTCGGTTTATGGAGCGCTGGTATGGGCGCCGTCGCTACGAAAGCGACCGGTAGCCAAGCTGAACGCAAGCCAGAGGATCATAGCCATCCAGATGGTGCGGGGATACTGCACGGTTTCCCGCGAAAAGACGAGCTTCCTTGCTGGCCCCGTGGGATTTGGTGACAACAGTCCTTGCACGCATGCACGATCTGCGCGTGGAGATGTAACGCCGGGGCGAAACTCCGCTGACACGCCAAGTCGCGGCATGGCGGACAGACTTCGGGTGAAATGGAATGGCGACAGCGACTGCCGCAACCCAGTACTGGGCACGCCATAATTATGGCGCTAAGTCCCCTCTTTGAGGTGTGGCTGGAAAGACCTCACGGCGTCCTCAACTTCCGCATGACGCAGGTCGTCATCGGACATGGTAAGTTCATGATGTTCCTGCACCGGATTCGGGAGGTTCCTACACCGGTTTCGGGAGGTTCCTGCACCGGATTCGTGCGGAAGAAACGCCCGGGTGTCACCATTGTGTGGACCGCCCGGAGGATATGGTGGAGCATATGGTAGAGGTGTGCCCCGCCTGGGCAGAGCACCGCCGTGTCCTCGTGGAGGAGATCGGTGGCAGCGATCTCTTGCGCCGGGCCTTGGTTATGGTCCGGAGCGAGGAAGAGTGGCAGGCGGTCGCCTCCTTCTGCGAAGCAATAATGCTAGCAAAGTAGGAGGCCGCAGGTGCACGCGCGAGGCAATGGCCCTCGCGCCCCAGCCGCCGGAATTACAATCTCGATTTCCGGCCACCGCAGGCGTGGACTTGCAGACGACGAGCATTGGGTAGCTCGCCGTCCGACGGTCCGGTAAACCAAATCGTCGACGGCGCGTAATGTTCCACGCGCCCCTCAAAGAGATGTCAGCAACCGTAGGGGCCCAACAGGGTCGAAGCCTACTGGGGCCATGGGTGATGCGAAAGAGATACCTAGGGCCCTGGAAAAATGGCAAAGAAGGAACAGGAGTGGGTTTTTAGTCAGTGAAAGTCTGACACTATTTTGCGCTCCGTCTAAGAGCGGGGCATGTCAATAGATGATTTTCCACATACGTAAACATTTGTTTATTTACCGTTACTAGAAATAAACTTAAACTAATATGCAAAGAATATTAATGTTGGAATCTTTAATACAAATTGTTATAAAAAAATATTATAGTGAGAGACAATGCAATTCTTTAGTTTTAATAACCCATTTATATTAAAACTTCAATTTCGTGGAATAAAATATTAATAATAAAATTTGCATACATTTCTACACGAATAAACGTGTAAGACGACATTACCCAAAGTCGAAACCAATCACAAATGTTCTGAAACGCCTGTAGGTTTTAATATGTTTATTCTTGTGTACTAGACGACTCAAAAAACATGTAAGGAAAGCATAAACTATTATTCTTATAATTTTTAAATAAATTATTTCCCTAGAATAAAAAAACACAATATCATAATAGGCCTTGTTTTGGGTCTAAAATTCATAAAAAAAATTAAGTAGGTGCAGGATAGGCAAAAGAAAAGAAAAATGAAAAAAAAAAAAAAACGTGTAAGAACTCTTGCACGTTTATTCGATGGGGCCATCGATGTGTGTAATCACAGGTACGATAGAGTACATTATTATGTTCCTAGAAGTGTTTTGAGGCGAGAGGTAGGCACACGTCCAATTTTCACGGTCTCTTGTTGGTCATAAATGCAATGCCCATCAATAGGTTTCATTAACATTATTCAATATAACATTTTCAATAACAGCCTCATTGAGACTATACAAGGTTTTTAGCTAACTTAAACCTTATTTTCACGTAATAAGTTTTAAGTTAGCTGGCCGAGCTGAATCGTTTTCGGTACACTGAGGTCTGTATACCAAAGTGAAAACTAATATAAGTACCTAATATTAATGATAGTTCATTCTATTTAAAATATCGATGTGTTTTCTAATAGCTACAACCTAAGTCAAAATTGATTAGGTTACATTTACTATCAGGTTAAATAATGGTCAAGCGCGAGCCTATTAATAAATAAAAAAATGTATTATTGTACTGTACACCGAACACAGTGTAGCCTTTTTTAACCTAAAGGTATAAGTAATAAATAATATCCTAATCAATGTTTTGTTCCTATTCGCCCCTGTGTTCCTGTTTACCCCAGTACTCAAGTCTATAGTACCTAATCACGGATAGTGATTAAATCGTCCCTCTATATTACCCCGGGGGGTATGTTGTGAGGTTGTGACCTAGGTCATTAACCTAAAGGTATAAGGGCCATTTTCAAATTCTTTGCAGGTAAATGTTAATTCAATTTCTAGAAATTTAAATATTACAAACTATTTATATTTTATTTTTTACTAAATGTATGACCGTAATAACCATCGAATTTTGAAATCCTGTCATTGGCCGTGATGTTTTACTAATAATTGTAGGCTTTTTTTCAGATTTAAGGTCTCAAGGTGTAAATAAATACCATTCTGTTACCAATGCGAAATATTTTTTATTTTAATACAGACAGAATGTATCACAAATATTTTGGTATCACTATTAATTACAGTCTTTTCTCTCTTAGGAACATGCAGAATCACAACATAAAACGTTACTAAAATATATTAAAATTAAGTCATAAACAACTATGTTACTTTAAATATTAGGTTAAACCTTAAATTCTACATAAATTATGAAAAATCTTTATTTTAACATCAATAATCACTATATTGCACCATTTTTTTACTTATAAATTGGTTTATAGCCAATTTATAATATTTTACAGATTAGTTTCACTGAAAACATTTATTTTGCGCCTTATATTTTTGGGACACAAAAGTAACATAGTTGTAACACAGTAACAAAGTTGTTTGTTGTACTAATTATACTCGCATACCTAGCTTAATAACTATTGACTATGCTTTAAATTGCAATAATGAGATCTCGTATATTAACATATATAATATAGACTTAAAAATATATGTAGGAATGATAAACTTCCTAAAAATAGTTATGAGATTTTCAACAATATAATAAACAGCGCACTACTACTTCTCAAATATTTCTAATGGAGTATCAAATTGATAGTATACTCTTTTGCCTTTCTTTACTTTTTTGGGTTCCGCGACAATAGCCAGTAAATTTTCAAAAGGCTCATAAGATAAATCAGTCTCAACTAATTTGAATTTTTTTGCAGTATCGTCCACTGATTTGAAAAACATAATTTTTACCTCACCATCATCTTCTACTTCGCTCAACGCTTTACCCAAATAAACATAATCTTGCTTCATACCCGAAACTTTGACTAAAACGCACACACCTTGTTTTATTTTATTAACATGGATATTTTCCTTCTCTATCAAAGAATCATCGTCGATTCCTTTTGATGTGCTGGGTTTTTCAGTTGAAGTTTTATCTTTAAATGTTTTCAAGGGGATATCATCATCAGAATCTGAACCATAGACTGTGTTATAAAATTTATTTTTTTGGGACTGCATGAGGTTGCCTATATCTTTCAGAAAATCTGATTCGCATTCGATAGAATGAATTGATAGTTCGTCTAAGGGTTTCAGTGGGCGGTATTCTTTGGGATCCATGCAAGAGCAAAAACCGCGCTGGCAGAAACAGCTCAAGTCTCTATACTTCAGAACTCCTTCCTCTTCAGTAAACACCTGATGTACTTTCATTGTGCCAGATAAAGGTACAATATTCTCTGGAATTTTCGATGAACATATTTTAATATCTTCATCAGTTATAAGATGTAGCTTTACTTTACTAATATCCTTCAGAGCAAGATAGAAGTGTGAAGCATCAGAAATATCCTGTCCACGTGCGACAAGTTGGTCTGCAGTTCGCTTTAAAAAGCCACCAACCCCATCTGCTGCACCCTTGCCATGCCCCGCCTCAAAGAAATTCCACGTAATTTTGTTGAAGCTGTATTCAGAGAATAATTTGTGGCAAATTAGATAGAAATTCTGTTTTTGTCGGTACTGGGTGGCCGGGCCATCTGAAAACACATGAACAATTTTGACTTCTGGAAATTCCTCTTGAATAGTGGATAAAATTGGATGAAGGTGAGCCCAGATTGCAGCTGGATTGTGAGTAATATTTTCGGACACAGTGCAAAAAGATGACACTTCTATTTTGTGTTCTGGCCCTCGCTTGTACATGACTCCAGTGTGTAAAGAGACTTGATTTCGCGAACCTCCGAAATGATGGGACTGTATTTCTTCAAAATATTTACAGTTGTAATTCTCGCTAAAATCAATATGCAATGCTACTTCTTCTTCGGACAATTTATCTATACATGCTCTATAGTTTCTGTACTGTGTCTTTATATAATAAACGTGCCTTTTGAACTCTTTTAATATTATTTCCAAATTATCTATCATAGATTTGCCTGTACTTTCTTTTTCTTTTTTTACATTTTTTGTAACTTTTATTTTTTTTCCTAGCTTCTCTATAACTTCAATTTTTCTATCCCACTGAGGATATTTTACTATCATTTCGTTCTTTGTGGTATCATATTTTATTTTTCTGGAGCAACATTCAGAGCAGATTCCTGTCATACAAGCCCGTGAGTTTGCATCGCATACTTGATCTTTTATAATTTTATTTAGATCCGAGGTTGGAATCACTTTGTTTTTACACAAAGCAACAGCCAAGTATTGTACGTTTGTGTGTATGCGACACAAACATGTTTCTCGCGCAGCAACAGTCGGAAGTAATACATAAAAAGGTCTATGCCGGGTAAAAGTAGTATAAGAGCATCTCAGACTTGGATTTTCTCTTTTAAATGAAACAAAAAGGTTCTTCATGTTATCGAGTAAGTAACGTTTTTGCTTTTTATCTTTCTTACGGGTTACTGTTTCTCTTTTTCCAGCAGTTGCTCTGGACACATCATCACGGTTGAAAAATTCTTTGACTTTCTTACCTATAACTTTTTTACTCAATTTTGATTGGTCCTTTCTTATGTAACCTTGGTCCACATTCAGGCATTCTTGTATAATTTGCATTTTCTTTCTAGAACATTTAACCACCTCCTCTTCAAATATCTTTTGAATAGCATGCTTTTCCTTCTGATTTCTAACTTTCTCATAGCGTTTTTTAATAGCATTCGACAAGACCCCGTACTTATCTTGACTTTTTCGATCATTATCTTTATTTTTATTTATTTTTTGCTTTTCCCTATTATATCTTTTCTTGTACTTCTCGTATTTTTTATTTATTTCTTCTATTTGTTTCTTTAGTTTCAGGTTTTCTCGGAATAGCTTTGATCTATTTCTTTTCAGTTGTTTTCTGCCGCGTTTGGCCGCTGTTAAGGTTGAATCAGGGCTATTTTCATGAGAAATCGAAAGTTGAGGCGTTGACAAACGTCGAATTGGTAGCAAAACACGTGAAACGTCATTGTCCTGTGGGTTTGGAGTAAGACGTGGGGTCATTATTCCAGGTGATGATTCTGGAGTGTGCATAACTATGCGAAGAGCCTTGGCTCGATCTCTCCGCTTGGCATTCGCAGCTCGCCATTTTTTTTTCAGTGCTCGGTGTTCCCGTGATGATAAATCTTTGACTAAACGTTTCTTTGCATGGTATCTCTCAAGGTCTTTTTTTTTAGATGCCGCTTCTTTTTCAGGGTTATTTTTACGTCGTTCCCTATAACGTCGCTGCTTTTCTGCAGGCGTTAGAGCCATCTTCGAACGACGGAAGTCATACAAAATGTCCTGAAACAAATTATTTATTATCATTTAGTATAAATTTATTAAAGTTAAATTATTAAAAATCGTGTGACACACGGATTAATATACAAAATCGGGCCAAAAGCAATAAAATACCACTCTGTTACTCAGTTCACAACTCTGTTACCACGTGCTAAGTAACAGAGTTGTTCAGTAACAGAGTGGTAAATTTAACATTCCATAAACAATTAATCACAAAATACACTACATAGGAAAAATAATACTTCTGATTTAAAATAATCACTCCATGTACTATATAAATATTGTTAAATCATTTATGAAATGCTAATTACTTACGCAAAAATATCGGTAACAGTGTGGTAGGTGAATAAACACACGTGACTCCTTCCACGGAACGCGGCCGACTGACTGACGTTGCGTCCCTTCCCCGTCGCCGCGAACTATCTAGAAAGATCCCAGACACCGCGCCAAAGCTACTGCTAGGAAAACAGTTGCGCCATCTGTATTTTTTAATCTAAATTACTATAGTAACAGAGCGTTACTATGATTTTCAATGAAGCCCAGGACAAACTTTAAAAATAAAAGAAAATTACACTTTATCAATCTACTTGTCTTTTAACGCATTTAATGTGATTCAACAATGTCTCTATTTAGTTATTCTATTTATTTTAATTTATCAGTTTTCCAGTAAAACAATTTATTAATGAATATTCATATTATACTTCTGTCTGGGACACGATAATTTTGTATAGAAAACAACTCTGTTACCAAGGATGACCGTTATGTTACCTTAAAAAAGAGGAAAAATAATGAAATTTGATAAATATTTATTATTTAAGATGCTTTAGGTAACAATTTATTTTAAGTTTATTCACTTTGTATTCGAAGATTTTTTGTTATTTGTTATAAAAAAAATATCATTTTTGAGGGACGCAGTTACCTGCGATGAATTTGAAATTGGCCCATAAGTAATAAATAATATCCTAATCAATGTTTTGTTCCTATTCGCCCCTGTGTTCCTATTTACCCCAGTACTCAAGTCTATAGTAATCACGGATAGTGATTAAATCGTCCCTCTATATTACCCCGGGGGGTATGTTGTGAGGTTGTGACCTAGGTCAGCCACGATGTAAATGATAACATCATAGCGCTATGCGCATATTTAAAATCTACGTGACATACATAGCTGCTTTAGACGCCAGACTGGCTCTTACTCGTATTACTAACTAACATCTGTCAGCGCAACGGTTTCACCCGCGAAAAAACATATTCTCAGGACAAAAATATTTTTATTATTATTATTATATTATTATTTCGCCTCTATAGTAAGTGATTGTCACTATTAGAAACAGAGTTGATGCAGATACAAATTCTTATGAAAGTTAATCGGCCATTATGTATACACACTAAGAATAGTGGTGTGTCAGAAGACCCATTTCGTAAATTGTGATAAGCAAAATCTGCCTTATAATGTTCCCTGGAATTCAAAGTTCTTCTCTTGGAGAGAGCATGAACCCGTAATCCACCTAGCTGACCCAAAGCTGGATGTCACATGTCTTCGATTGTTCGGTTTTAGGATATGCCGGTTTCCTCATAATCTTATCCTTTACCATACAGAGAGCAGTTGTGATGAAATAAATTACACAATGTAAAGCGTCGGTCTAGGTTTGAACCCACGACCTTATAACTCATAAATCGGGAACAAGTAATTATAATAAATTAATTCTGTATTTTAGTTAATATCCAGTATTTTCATACTCCTATAAAATATTATTTGTAGAACCCTTAAATAACTAAGTTAAAATTAATGGATCATTAACTGTCTTCAAGTACAAGGCATTAGCGATACAAGATACTTAGCTTACTTAGAAGTTAAAGTAGCTGTGATGTTTATTTATTATATGATATACGATATTACTTTTCATTTTAACCACACATGAAGATAGATGTTAGGGACGGTCTTGCTTAGGATATACGTTTAAAATTATAATATAAGTATGATGACTGCGGGTTTGTTCAAAATAGTTACCGCGGCTCTGGAACGCAAAGGGCATCTGAAGGAACATAGGTAGGTTTTAGTTGATAAAAATCTGACACACGTTCTCGCTTTGCTTCGCTTTCAAAAAAAAATGTAGCACCTATGTATTTATCAGACGCATCTTACTCATTTTACTAGGAATTGCTTGTTACAATCAAATGGAGTTTATTATAATTGAAAATTTTGTACGAAAATGTCGATACAATACTTGTTTTTGTTAAGTTGGTAACATTTTAGTAGCTGACGCTGCACATGAACAAGCACGCAAATGCACGATATGCAAGCACAAAAATAATGAACAACGTAATTACTATGTCTATGTTACATTAGGTAAACTTGTCAAAACACTAGAATTAACGCTCTTGCCACGTTTATTTACAATTGAGATTTAGTTTATCTAACATATAGCACATAAAAATCCACGAAGATATGTGGTATATGTGATATGTGGTAAAAACAAATTTCCATTCATAACAAAATTTTCATGGACGAATCTACGTAAGTTGTACGGCTACAAAATTCAATGATAGTCATCGTCGTCTGTAAGATTAGATGGTTCACGATTAGCTTAAAAAATCTAAAAATAAAATTAAATGATAAAATACTTGAAAAAGAAATATATACATAAAAATTATCTTGGTCCATTCATGTCACAGCTCTAATCGCATGGCAACTAGTGACGCAAATAAAAAGTCTTACTAGAAAAAAAATACTAAATCCACTTACATAGCCGAACTTTGCCGTCATGTTGTGTCCCGTTGTATATTATGTAGAACATACATCTAACTGAATTACTCGGCCGCTTTTCCTTTACTAAAACTGAACAATCCACTTTTATGTAATATTTTTTCAACACACTTCTCATTCAATAGAACAAAACACTGAAAATAGTATACTTTTTGTGCTTCGATTCAAGCAAAACGCAAACAATAGCTTTTGTAGTCACTAGAAAAAAATACAGAGGAACGCTGAACGTTCTCTGAAGAGAAACACCTACGTTTCACATCACTTTCATAATTTTCCGAATAAGCCCGACGAGCGAGATTTAGAATTGGAACACCTTTTTTTTGGACGATTTTGACGTGTCTTTGAAATATCCAGAATGCGATTTTTCGTTTAATTTATTTTATACGGCGAGGGTGTATTTTCACGCGCGTATTTGTGAGGCTTCAGCGCCAACGTGGACATGTGCGCGGCGCGGCGGGCGGCCAACGACTACGAGATAAAAACCTCGCTTGATTATAAACTTATAAGCTAAACTTTTTTGTTCGTGTGCGTGCGTTCGTATTAGTGTGCCCGCCAGGCTTTGTTTGTGACCTTACAAAGTTTTCACTTACGTAGGTTATTCTCGTAGAAAAGTCGCTTTTTGACTCTTGGAACTATGGAATCGCGTCATAGGATCTTAAAAACTGTAAACTCGCATTTTTAATGGGTTTTTTTTTATATTTTTCGTAAAATACAAAATCAAAAGATAGGTAAATTTGTATTTCGAGGAATTATTTTTGATTAACTGTTACCAACGGCTCCGCTCGTAGCCTTCTGTGATAAAATAACCTTCTATTGATGAAAGAATTTTTAATTCGATACAGTATTTTTTGAGTTTATTCATTACTAACAAAAATACAAATCTTTCCTCTTTATAATATTACTGTAGAAGTATAGATTGAGCATATAATATATTTCACATTTTAGTTGTAAAAATCATTAATTTTTTGACAATTACAAAATTAACAAAAAGAATTTAAACGAAAAAGTGTTTAAAAAGAAAAATTTTGATAAAGAAAACCGTTATTATAATACCACATATTTTAATATCATAAAATAATCCCACTAATATACAAATGAAGTCAATTTGTACTAAAGACTACATAAACACGTGTTAATGAACATTTAAAATAAATTATTATTTATCTATGTACATAAATACATACATTTACTAGGAACACGATTAGTCACAAAATACCGAAATGCAAATCAAATTATTGTGAAGGAATGTGAATCTTGGAATTAATTAATAATTATTTTATGACTTACCCGTATTAATAATAATGGTATTTATAGGCATCGCTTCTATTCTTCCTTAAGGGCTTGATAGAGCGTAGCAATTAGATTTTTTCTTGAACATGAGATATTTTAAAACCAACGACGCAGTTTTAGTGTGAATTAATCAAACAACTCGTCGTATCGCAGGCCACTACAGCACAGAGGCCACAGCGAAGATAAAAACACAATTAAACACCTACATAAAAATAAATATTAACAAAAAATAAACACGGAAAGCGATGCATACAGCACCTGAACATTAAAGTGGACGGACGTAATCTATTCACGACTTTATCAAAATGGGTCAATGCGGCAGTACCCACGGCTCAGTTACTCCTTTCTGCGGCAGGCTCGTAGCGACCGATAGAAACGCTTTGTTACATTTACATTGCTTGTTTTGAATTTTAGAATTTTTGGTGTAAAGTGATTTTTACAGTAATGGATGTTGTGTTATTAGAAGAATTTACTACTGACAACATGGTGATTTTTTTGGTTTTGATATCGTGATGATTAGGAATGAGATTGAAAGGTTGTCGATCACGGGTTTGGATTCGACGGTTTTTTGCTGTAGATTTAGAAATAAAAAAAAACTGTGGCTCAGTCTACTTCAGCTTATACTAAAAATTATGAAACTAAATAAACATCAATTTGTAAAACCTACATGATATTAACAACCTCTAAAATGCAAGACAAGAAGAATTAATTAAATAAAACCAACTCCTAGAAAACTAGATAGAAACAGTATGAAATGCGGGAACGTTCGAAAGAGTTATCGCGCCCCGGAACGCAAAGGGTAACTGAAGAAACACAGGTGAGTTTTAGTCTGTAAAAGTCTGATACTCCGTCTCGCTCCACCCAGAGCGGGAGAAGTTAACTGATAACCAAAATAAAGTGAAAGAAATGCACAGACGCCTTTTTTGCATTCATTATAAGCTGATAATACTATAATTTAAAAGGCGTTACAATTTTTTTAACAATGTAGTTAACAAAGCATATTGTTGATTGTATTTGTTTCGATTAGTTACATATTATTTAATTATTATCATATAAGTATAATTATTTTATTATTTACGTTAATAAAGGAAATATTAACGTAAATAATAAAATAATTAGCTCTTATAATAATACATCTGAGATACAGTTTTATCCCAGTTAAGGTTAGATCTAATTATTATTTTATACCATTTCTGCTCTAGTTTAAAGTCGCACTTACTGTAAACTTGCAGGTTATTCTTCTAAATAAATAAAAATAAAATAAAATAAATAAAATACGTTGCAGATAATAACGATCTATGTCCAGCAATAAGCATGCGATATGTTTAGTCCAGATCACAGCTATAAACACTGAACGCAAGGCAAAATAGGAACAAAGGAGTGGTTTTTATTCGGTAAAAGTCTGACACGCCCTGCGCTCCGCCCTAGAGTGAGAGAAGTCATTGGATGATTTTCCACTTAAAAAAAAGCTATAGGCATTAGGCACTGTTCAGTGTTTCTTCGCTAACTTAAAAACATTCGACTCTCCCTGACATATTACCATCAGGGATAGTAAACATTTGAAAGATAAATAAAAATGTTTACTAAAGACTTGCAGTTTCCAGTATGGCCTACAAAAGCGCAACATTTTTGGTTTAATTTTGTGCTAATTTGCAGTTCATCACGTGTTTACAAGCATTACCTTGTGCATGTTTTTATTTGCGTTTTACATACTAACATAGTAAAAACCTCTATTTGTTTGCACAAAACTGACATTGCAGAAGTTTAAAATGTTCAATGTTGAGTTATTATTTGTACGGAAAATAACAACTGGACAAAATATTAGGATTATGTAGTTTTTTTTTTTAATTTATATAAACTAGTGCTTGACTGCGATCCCACCTGATAGTAGTAGTAATGCAATCGTTGATGGTGAGGCGCACTAATTTATTGAGAGCCTCACTCTAGCCTTGAAGACACCTAAATTTACCTACGTTTGACTAAAGGCAAGCTTTAAATAGTCATATTTTGCAAAGAAACTCAAATAATTAAATGTAAGTATAGTTATTTGGATAAATAGGAATACTTTTAATCGTGCATCAAAAATCTTATTCTTCATTATTAATAATTCGCTTTTAAATTTACACAAAATATATGCGCTTTTTCAATTATTAAAAGACTTGTCAAGTGCCCCGAGTCTCATAATAATTGTAATGTGACGATGTGTTGCAATCTCCTTCGTGGTTATTTTTGTAAAACTACCCAGAAGAGTAAGTTTTAGTGTACAATTAGTATTTGTGATGGATTAAAGGCATATTTTGTACAGGAATAAATTCACGAACAGTTAAAGTCTACCCAAAAAAAAACTTTACAATATCGCAAAAATTTAGCAATTTTTGCGATATTGTAAAGTTTTTTTTTTCGAACTTTGCTACGCGTAACAGACAAACCTGCGATTGCCACATTTTTAATCTTTTAAAAGCTTTTATTACTGTCATATAAAAATTTATCATAATATAAAATCGATTACATCACGCACAGGTGTTTCCCAATCAAATTTCTCGATACTATAAACTAAACTTTTCTTCCCAGAATTGTAAAAATACCGCTGCCTTGAGTTGAGAAAAAATGATGAGTTCGTAAGAATCGATTTAAATTGTGACCTCTGTTGGTCATATTGTGCAACACTACTTCCGAGTTCTGACTGAGTACAATAACGTTTCTTTTTTCCTTGTTTAGAGTGGAGGATGTCGTGGAAGGTATGCAAGTAAAGAGGACTGTTTGGACAGCCTCGCCTTGACCCGCCCAGCGCATGACTGCTTGATCGTCAACCAATAAATCGTGACCTTTTAAAAACTCATTCCATTTCCTTTATTTACAGTCCCGACAAGTGTTGACGGTGGAAGCAGAGGTACTCATTAACTGGTTGGAAATCGAAAAAATTTGTCACTGACAATTTCACCATAGCCGTTTATTTTTCAAACATTATTAACATCGTTACTAATTAGCCTGGCCATGAAAAAATAAGTATGGTATTTCCTAATTTTCTTGACAGCGCTGACGAAACCATAGCGCAACGCTACACCATAATGAAAACTTTGGACACGAGAATATGTCAACAAACTATCGCTTCACAATTTGAATAATGTCCAATTTAATACACTATTAACGTCGAACTAATAATAAAGCCGGTCCTTATTGCGAAACGGTTAAATAACACTACAATAATGGCGAACTCGGCTGCTCGTTGTAGCATTTACGAGTGTTTATTTGTTGGTTGCACTACAATGCCCGTATCGCACAATAAAGTTACGCTCGAAAAGCTATAATCAGAATGTTCTGTGTAAATAAACTTGGTCCGTGAAGACACTTAAAGCACGAGTGCATAAGCCAGGCCTTTACTTAACGTTCTTCGCCGATAAAAGGGCTCCTCCTCTGTGTGACGTCTTATTCTAGTTTTACTACAGCCAACATTGTCCGTCGCGCGACAACCGACTATTCTGTAAATTTATGCTTCAGGTAAATCTGACAAAAAATTCTAAGCTGCAGATGTAAATTACAACGTAACGTGAAGTTAGAAAACAAATTGTTTTTCTTTAGACGTGGTTTTGTCTCTGAAAGAACAAGGTATATGAGTAACTAGCCTGTCGGTTTTCTATCGTTTACATTTCGGGTAGTGTGCATTGGAATTGCACAATTTAATTCTATCAAGTCCGTTCCATTATCAAATCACTAGACGTACGGCATTGCACCATCGGTACATGGTGGACATCCCACCCATAGACACAAAGTGTTTTGGGAACACAATTATTGTGCGTACGGTTAAGGAGTGGAATCCCTGCTGGAGTCTTTGTTTCCAAATTGCTACTGGAGGTCTTTAAATCAAAAGTGTATAGGTCACTTCTAGGCAAGCGTATTCCATCGTCGGCCACATCATCGCTTACCATCTAGTGAGATAAATATTTCGTGTTAAAAAGCCTTCTCCCCTTAGTAAATTACAACTTTGATATTTTAAATGATTTATGGACGTTTCTTAACTGTTTTTGCTTAGAATTATGTATTAATTAAGAGTAATGTATGCCGTATTATAAAGTGCGTACCAAAGTAAGTAAATGCTTCTGGGAATCGGTTTAATTTCCGTTTCTATTATTTCGACACGGTCCAGTATCATATTTCAATTTAGTTACATCCTGTATTTGAAGACTACTTTGATCAAATGTCATATTCGCTGACTTAGATCTTATAATTTATACAATATTTACATATTTAGAAGGGATCGTGATCGATTCTTATTGGGTAGCATTCAAAAATATTAGATAGACTTCTAACGTCAGTTGGCTTATAATGTGGGTAAACGGTTCCATTACCAATCTTAAGGGTGAGGGTTTAAGTAGCACAAATACTTTATTCAAACTATTTTTTTTTATACCCAATGGTATTTTCCATCGGCAAAAATGACGAACTTTCGAAAATACTAATAATCTAAATAGTTTTAAAACTATTTGTCAAATCATGCCTACTTCCAGCAATTGAGGCTGTGCCGTGTCGGTCAATGACTTCAAGAATTATTTTAAGGAAGAAGAAAAACGATGACACATTGAAATTCCGTAATGATCAATCTATGCGGTAATTCTTACATATTTTGAGTGGCGATATTTTATAATATTACATGACGCAATTACGATTGATTCGTAGATCTTAGGTCAGGACCGCACCGCGAGCGTCGGAAAATTTTACTTAGATATTTCTATTGTTAAGGAATTTTCAACCATGTTCTAAGGCACATAGAGCTTTATTTACTTACTATATTTTACGCCAGTGTTTGTCAACGCGTAAGTACGTAAAGTAAATAAATAATAAAAGAAGCGCCGCCTACACGTTTCGTTTTGATATTTATTTAATTTACTCAACATAGTCTATACTAACAAATATTTTTAGTAGAGCTATAATTAGCATTAGCCAATACCTCCCTAAAAAAAAACAAGTACCTACTTAGTTTAAAAAGTGAGCTAAAAATTTAGATTTTAATTTTTTTTTTTTTAAGATTTGTTTAAAGATTCGATAAACATGAATAATTAAGATATTAGATAGCATTGAATATAGAAATCATATTATCTACCTTTAATTTATATTTTAAAATAAAAAACCTAGGTATTTTCTTTAGAGAATTCGATTAAAAATCTTGTCTATCGTGTAACACTTGATAAAACGGAAAAAAATAATTGTGAAAGTACAAAACGACGTCCATCTACATGGAAATCCTTAATATTAACTAATACGTATGTAAATCCGAAAATCTGTCTGTGAGTTACTCAAGAAATGACGACAAAACTAACGTGTCACCGAGTTCAATTTTTTTCTTCGAGTATTTTGAACTTGTTTCTCTATACATTGGAATTTAACTTTGTGCGGGCAAATCCTGTAGTAAAAAATAGCTAGTAATAACCATTAACGGCGGCTCGAAGCATTTATAATGCATACTTAATAATTTTATCTATTGATCGTAACGCACTAACTGCTAAGATGGCGTAATGTGTGAAATTCTAACGTACAATTAAGTGCTAAGTATGAAAACTAATATTTACAGAAACTTCTGTGATAAGAATACATTATTACTAGCTTTAGCCAGAGGATTTGCCCGCGTAAAAGTAGGAAATATGGCACTTAGTGATAAAATAGCATTCTACAAGTAAAAGAGATTATAAATCGTTCTAAATATTTTTAAGTTTATTCATTAAAATTAAAATTACAATTCTTTTTTCTTTGTAATACTTCATTAGAAAAACTTAAAAAAATATATTATAATAATTTATTTACTTGTACCAGACACAAAAGGATCGATATTTTTGTTTCTCTAATAAAACGTAAAATTTTTGAAGTCATTAAAATATCCATCTGTATCACAAAAAAAAAGTCAGACTTAGGTTATACAATCTGACACCAGTGAAGACTCGGCCCTGGTACGAGAGGCAACGAAGGAACAGGAGTGGGTTTTTAGTCAGTAAAAGTCTGACACTATCTCCCGCCCCGCCCAAGGGCGGGGGATGTCATAAGATGATTTTCACGCCGAAAAAAAAAAGTGTCGCTGAGGAAATCGTGTTACCCAGTTACTGGGTTATTTTTTTTATATACATATTTACAATAATCACACAATAAACTAAGCAGAGCTTGTGCTATGAGTACTAGAAAACTGCATATACAGCACATATTATCACTGCATATACTCAACAATTTGTAACAACAATTCGTACGCAAACAATATTTAATTTCTAAATACAAACATATTATAGAGAAGAGTGCGTATAAGTCTTCGTGTACAATATGATAACGCCTTTAGAGCTATGCATATATCATCCTACATCGCCAGGGCAGCTTAATGCCCTGGCGATGTAGTGCGACTGGCATGTTCATTGAGAACAGTGTTACTGATTTTCACGGGCTCTTGAGAAAACTCAAGGCGTCTTTCCTGACTCGACTGACCCGGTGTAAGTATAGGATATTATCTGAAGTGTTCCATGGTGTGTATCTCAGGTGTCAGCTCAGGCGTTGTTAATTTTATTGATAATGATAATAATTTACAATACTTTAATTTATTAATATAGGTAATTTAATAATTTATAAATAATTTTATCAATGTTTCAATAATTTATATAAGTAGTATATTAAA
Source organism: Mythimna pallens (assembly GCA_961205895.1). Taxonomy (NCBI): domain Eukaryota; kingdom Metazoa; phylum Arthropoda; class Insecta; order Lepidoptera; family Noctuidae; genus Mythimna; species Mythimna pallens. Next base: position 16,878,574 of record OY540834.1, read on the forward strand.
TTTAATTTATTTATTATGTTATAAAAAAAATATTTTATATTATAATGTTACTATGGGTTAATTAATGCCTGAAATAAACGATAAAAAAAATTAAAATAAATAGATAAATTTCACCCAGACACAGAACAAATGATCGTGCTCATCACACACATATTTGTCTTGGGTGGAAAACGAACCACGACCTCGGGCATAGCAATCAGGACCACTAGACGAACAAGCCAGTCAAAATATGGAGGTCAGATACCTATCTGAGCTTCATATTTTGACTGGCCAAGAGGCAGGGAGAAGGTATATTTGGCTGGTAGTCGATTCACGCAAAATATTGGTCCTCAGCTAAGTCCAGTTAAACTGGCAGCCGCCCCTATAGTTGGGAAAAGGCTAAGCAGATTACAAAACCAGCTCAACACTGAATACTTTTTCTTTTGTAAACTATAGTTACATTATGAGTATGTTGAACAATTATTAAATTATGTTCTTTTTTCCAATTGTATTGTTTCTTTTTTCACACCTTCGCTTTACTTAATCATACTACTTATTAACTTCTTATTGGAATTCCAAGTTATGAAACTACTTGCGGACGATGAGCAATGGGTAGCTTGCCGTCCGCTTGTCTTATAAGGACCAAGCTCGAGTCGTCGACGGCGTGTTGTGTTTCACGTATGCCTACTAGGGCTGTGGGGTTGGTCTCAAAAGGACAAGTATACTCAAGGTCCTGGAAAGCAAAAGGTATCTGAAGGAACATAGGTGTGGTTTTAATCAGTAAAGGTCTGACACGCCCTCTTGCACCATCCTAGAACGCGTGAAGTCATAAAATGATTTTCCACTTAAAAAAAAGTGGTGTAACTATTGATGTAAGTTGTATCGTAATTTGTAGTAATTTCCTTGTGCTTTCATTGCAATGACATATTATTATATATAATAATAATAAGCATATTCAGCCTTTTGATGTCCCCACTGCTGAGACTCAGGCCTCCTCTCTGGGAGAGGGAAGCTCTCTGCTCTTACAGAGCAGTGGTGGCTGAATGGTAACGGCCCCGACTTACGAGTTGTAGGTCGCGGGTTCAAACCTTACCAGGCAGCCTAATTTATTTCATCACCACTGCTCTCAAAACGGTGAAGGAAAACATCGTGAGGAAACCAGCGTATCCTAGAACCAGAAATTCGAAGACATGTGACATTCTCCAACCCACACTGGGCCCGCGTGGTGGATTACGGCCCAGACATATTATTATTATACAAATATCAACATTAAAGAAGAAAATAAAGCATCAGTAGGAAAATTTACTTACATAATGTTTATGTCATTCGAAATTAACTACAAACTAAACCTTTATGTTAAGAGTGAATAGATTACTTTTAGGCAAGTGTGCGAGCACATCTTCACTTACCATTAGATAAAATAGTAGTCAAGCACGAGCCTATTTTTTTTTCAGTGGAATACTCATCTTATGACACCCCCCGCTCTTGGATGGAGCGCGAGATAGTGTAAGACCTTTACAGACTAAAAACCCACTCCTGTTCCTTCGTTGCCTTTCGTACCAGGGCCAAGTCTTCCTTTCAGAATCAACCTTGGCCCCAGTAGGCTTCGACCCTGCGGGGCACCTACAGTTGCTGACATCTCTTTGAGGCGCGCGTGGAACAGTACGCGCCGTCGACGACTTGGGCTCAGTCCGGACGGTTACCGGACGGTCGGACGGCGAGCTACCCATTGCTCGCCGTCCACAAGCCCACGCCTAGGGTGGCCGGTAATCGGGATCGGAATACCGGCGGCGGTTAAGGCGTGAGGACCGTTGCCTCACGCGATCAGCCGCCTCGTTTGCTAGCATTACTGCTTTGCAGGAGGAGGCGACCGCCTGCCACTCCTCCTCGCTCCGGACCATGGCCTGTAGCAAGGCCCGGCGTGAGAGATCGCCGCCGCCGATAGCACGAGCCTATCAATAATAAAGAAAAGGTATGTACATATTTTTAAGTAGGTCTATTTAAATAAGTGCCTACCTAGGTATTATGTACAGGTGCGGTTAGCATAAATAATGGACTTCATTTTAAAAATGTTAAGCGTTACCTTATACAAATATTTCAAGCAAGGCAAATACCTACTTAAACACTATTTGAAACACTTTTATCACCTAAACATGTCCCAATTCGTTAATGCAAGCGAAATATTATCAGATAATATAAAATTCGGTGTCAACGTTCCGTTTCCTTTAGGTAAGACAGATACCTAATCTCAATACTTATGAGTTCACAAAATCAAACCGATATAGATCGTAATAAATTATAAATGGATGATGTCAATCCTTACGATATTATTCGAAGAATTTCACCTAAGCACCCATTCATTATCTTAATTTTTTTATGTTAATTTTACTGACATTCGGAATACAACGAAAAACTATGTCATTGGTAATTTTATTCGTTATGTGACGCCATTTCTTAATTTTAAGAATTTTGTTTGAACGATCTTTTTATTCGAAGTATGTAGGGAAATACCCGTAAAGGACCATTTACACTAGGAGAGTTTCTCGAACTTCGAGAGGCGAAAATGTAGATGCGAGACTACAAAACTTATTGTTTTTACACTTGGACAAGAAACGAAAATGATCAAACAAGACTTGTCAGTCAACATTGTTTACACCTCTACGGTTCGGACTAAACGTTTGGCCCCATCGTTTTTATCGCATACATCGAAGGACTAGAACAATTTGCCTGCTGCGGTTTTCCCGTCCGATTATAATTTAGGTGTCTTCAAGGGTGAATAGGCTCTTAATAACTTATGCGCTTTATCATCAACTGTAATTGTATTACTGCTTATCATCAGATGGGATCGCAGTCAAGCGCTAGTTTTTATCATTAAAAAAGATGAATTTCTCAAATTGTGATTTGACTAACCTAAATAGGATTTTGGTTTATAAACAGTCCAAGCTTTTAAAGGTGCCAGTATCGTATGAAGTTTTTGCAAGAGAAACTTTTTACATTACTTCAACAGTCATCTATTGAAGTCGAGAAACTGTAATCGTGTAAACGACACGTTAGTCGATGTGTTTAGATTAGTACCGCTAATCGACCAACGAGGTTAATTGGAAGGAGGCTAACAGGTCTTTCTTTTAGTACTTTCCCTGCAAGTTGTTGTAGGAATTGAACATGCGTTGTTGCAATGTTATGTTGTGTTGTTTTGTCGTAAAAAGTAAATTAATGAGAGGAAACATCATTTGAGAGACACAATGACCCAAATGGACACAAATCTATGTAATTGAAATCAAATCTTACTCAAAAATTTGTTGACATTTAAAAAAAAATATGCTTCATCTCTCAAGGGGGTAACAATTTTTTTTTTAATAACTGTCACACAATGCCGTCTAGTCCCAAGCTAAGCAGAGCTTGTGTTATGAGTACTGATAAACATAACTATATATATTTCTAAATACATACATATTATAGATAAATTACACCCAGACACAGACAAAATGATCGTGCTCATCGCACAAACATTTGTCCTGTCCCTGGTGGGAATCGAACCCACGACCTCCGGCATAGCAGTCAGGGTCACTAACTACTAGACCAACAGGCCAGTCAGTCAATTGTTCCATATGTATGGTTTTAATATCGGCTGTTTATAAAAAGATGATTAATACAATCCTCGTTTCAAGACTTTTCTTCTTAGGTTAACGTTTTTGCACATAATCCTCATAGCGTTGAGTAAGTGTTAAAACTGAGTACATTAGTAAATCAGGAGTCCCGACATTATGTATCTATTTGTTCGAGCAATTAGTGAGAGCAGGCGCCAGTGGACAAACATAACTATTATATGACAAACTTTGAACGTGCGTATAGAAGAAATACGTAGAGGAATAGGAGTTGCACAGATAGGGGCAGAAGGACAATCCATGTTAAAGGAAAAATATTTGCATAGAAATAGTAGCAAGCAGGGTTTTTTTTAATGTTGGAAATTATCCATTGACTTCTTTCACTCTAGGGCGGACTGAGAGGGCTTGTCGAGACTTTTTCTGACTAAAACCACACCGCTGTTCGTTCTTTTCCTTGCGTTCCAGGATCCCGGGTTGTCCTTTCGGAAGTCAACTCATGGCTCCAGGAAGCTGGGGTAAGCGGGATAAGATGAGACTCAACGTTACTGAAAGTTGCCAGCGTACCGGTAGGTACAGCAAAATTTCGCCCGAAATAATACAAGCAGTGAAAAATAAAAAATGTCGCACAAGGTTGGATTTGTATCAACCACTGACCCGATGAGGGCCGCGAGAGTCTGCGAGAAGCAACGTGTTAGTCTGTACAAGTTTCTGTACAGAATTGTTTTGGATACGGTGACGATGATGAGGAAAAGGGAGGACAAAGATAGACGGAAGGCTACCAGCTATATCGGATCTGCCGCCAAATCAAGAGTTGACTGCTGTATATTTCACATGCACAGTTGTTCAAAGGTGCCGTCACCTTTGAACAACTGTGCATGTGAAATATATTGTCGAAGGGTCTTACAACTCCAATCAATATTTAATGTTTATTAATTTGGTTAACAGAATAGTTTAGAGCAGTGGTGGCCGAGTGGTAACGACACCGACTTAAACCTAGCCAGGCGCATTACTTTGTGTAATTTATTTCATCACCACTGCTCTCAAAACGGTGAAGGAAAACATCGTGAGGAAACCGGCATGTCCTAGAACCAAAATTTCGAAGATGTGGCATCCACCAATCCGCACTGGGCCCGCGTGGTGGATTACGACCCATTCCCTCTCCTAGAGCGGAGGCCTGAGTCCCAGCAGTGGGAAAATTAAAAAGGCTGATTATGCTTATGCTAATTTGGTTAACAATATTTCATCATTAGCAATGGTAGCACAAAAATTCTTAGACACTGCCAGTGTCTATTTTTGTGCAATTTATGTACTGAGATCTCATAGTAGGAAACTTTAGAATCCTTCGTCGCTGCTGCCTTTTAATTAAAATGAATCTTCTGAAATCTTTACCTTGTGATCCAAACATATAATGTGCTATTTCCTATTTGCTGTAATAATGTTTTTTTTTTTGTCAAAAATATTTAAGTGTTTTAAATAAACTCTGTCGTCTATAGTATGATATTTTGCTGGCGTTTTTTGGGGACAATGTTTTATTTTTATAATACGTTATCGACGTTTAGGAACCCGGTTTTGCCTTAACAGTAATACGTATGATCAGAAATCGAAGAAAAAAAACGATGACAAGCAAACCAAATTCTTCGAGGAAAGTAAATAGAAAAAATAATAATAAGATAGAAGCTAATCCTGAATGACAAAAAGAACAAAAGACAAAATACATCTTTCTTTTTGCGGCACCTAAATCAGAGCGGAGCTAGCAAACTGGGAGAAAACACATATTTTCTTCATTTACCATAAATCGGGCAGCAAATAAATGAGATATTCGTAAATCCGACAATGTACTAAGCTAACTAAGCCTTATTAGTTCAGCAAATAACATCTACAATTCTATCCTTTCATTACATGAGCTGTCATGTAACGCAGTAACCTTATAAGAAATGTGCTGAAAGATAATTTAGGACTAGAGGACAAATTGGACGTAAGATGAAACCTACATCTTTTATCTGATGTGGTTCGGGATTCTAACTGGATAACTAACTAGATTTATTCTGCAGGACAGAGGAGGACACAGTGTAGCATACGGTAAAAGTCTGTGTTGCTTGGGCGGAGCATCGCCGTGGTCCTCGTGGAGGCGATCGGCACCAGAGACCTCCCACGCCCGGCCCTTGTTCAGGCCATGATCCAGATCGAGAGGTAATGGGATGCAGCTGCCTCCTTCTGCGAAATAGTAATACAAGCGAAAGAGGTGACCACAACCATGAGGAAACGGACCTCCTCTCGTCCCAGCTGCCGCCACAGGAGACGACCCGGGCATCGGGATTCGCAGAGTCATCCCCGGCCACCGCAGGCGCGGGTTTGCGAACAACAAGCAATGGGTAGTTCACCGTCCGGACATCCGTTGAGGACCGAGCCCGAGTCCTCGCGGGCTTCAAAAAAGGTACAAAAAATTTTACAGGATAAAAGTCGCAGTGAGCAAAACGGCCCCCGACTTACGAGTCGTTCGTTTCGGGTTCAACTGGACAGGCGTTATATTTCCGGAATTTTTGTAGAGGTATTATCAACTCTGTGACACTTACTTCCTCGAACTTTAGCAAAATGTACTCTACCTATTCCAATCTCTCGGTTTGACACTCAATGGTGTAGCTTACAATCAGAATAAAAAAATAATTATATAATAAGTTTATCTTGTTCAGTATCAACAGGTTTTTGTCTCATTTATTTGCATATGATAATATGAGGATCAAACACTTTTTCTTCCGTTTACTACTAATACTAAGTCGGTACTTCACTATCCCTTGTTTTTTCCTTATTCGTCTTTATCCTTGAAGCTTAAATAAAATAATTAATCCTTATTGACAAACTTAAGCGTTTGTCGTCGCATCACAGTTTGTATACTACCTAATAGGGAAAATTGACATTTGTGGAGGTGTAGTAATGGTGTTGGTACTGATGTCGCAGTCATATCATAAAACATGACGTATTACAAGTAGGCGCGCCGGATTGAAAATTTCGCTGTAATGTAATGCAGCTAGCTATTTCACGTTCACCCGGATTGTGGTAGCGATACGTTCTACAAAGCGACTATAAATTAAAAGTTATATTTGATATTACAGTCAAGCATAGGTATCCCGTCTTTTCATCGATCTATTCGGCTTTTTCGATTTAGTAAAGCACAGGTTAGACCACAAGTAGATCTAAAGGTAATAAAATTTTTCATTTATTTGATACTATCAGGTGGGATCGCAGTCAAGCACCAGTTTATATAATTTAAAAAAATTTTAAAAAATAGTAAATATAGACACAAAGGGACTGCTTATTTCTACAGGAAGTTATTAGAATTATGAATAAAAACATTTTGAGAAGTTAGAAATAAAAACATTTTTATTTCTAACTTCTCAACACACAACTTTATACACAACTAGCTTTTGCCCGCGGCTTTGCTCGCATGCATAAAATATAGCCTATATCACTCAGGACTAAAGCAGCTTTCTATCGGTGAAAAAAATTTAACAATCGGGCCAGGACTTTCAGAAATTATCTCCTACAAACATAAAAACAAACTTTACCTCTTTATAATAATTAGTGTAGATAAAATAGCGACATCCCAATAAAATTTCGTACAAAACATAAATATTTTTCCTCAAATCTCGCATAAAACTAATAAAACAAACCATAACAACACTTATCAACATCAATACTTTCATAAACTGGCGTCTGCGCCGTTCAAAGTTATCACGTTATCATTATATTACTGTTATCACACACTCATTGATTCCTGGCGCCATCGTCCTATCACTGGCTTTACGATATATACCTATATCGGCATCACATCGAATAAAACGAAAACTGGTACATTCACCAGTATGAAATACGAAAAGCAGTAATGTAAGAAATGATTCACGCTAATTATGGATAATTTGTTGTGAAGATTATTTGCTTGAGGGGTACTTTAGGGATATGAGGTTGCAGGTTTGAAACCAGGCAAGTATCAATGAGAATCTTTCTATTCATACGTACTTTCCGTTCGTTCTAGAACATTACTTTTTTTGTTAAGGTGGAAAATCATCCAATGAGATCTCCTGCCCTTCGTGTCAGACTTTTACTGACGAAAACCCACTCCTGTTCCTTCTTTGCCCTCGTTCCAGGGCCCCGGATTTCTCTTTCGCATCACCCATGGCCCCAGGCCTAGGGGCCATGGCCCTCGGCCAGGCTTTGTCCCTGCTGGGCCCCAACGGTTGCTGACATCTCCTTGAGGCGCGCGTGGAACACTACGCGCCGTCGACGATTTGGGCTCGACCTACGGTGGCCGGAAATTAGGATGGGAATCCCGAGGCGTGAGGGCCATTGCCCCGCGCGTGCCCATTGCATTGTGGCGTGCCCAATCTAGAACATTACGGACACCTCTTAAATCGGAAAGCACGTAAAGTCGTTGGTCCCGATTGTCATTCGTAAATTTTTTACCGTCGTTACAGGTAGTCAGTCCCCAGAAAGTTTGACCATTATTCATCCAAGGAGTATCGTTTTGCCCAGTAACTGAGTTGTGGAGGTCTCATAGGCACGACCGTCGCTCAACCGCACCCGGTTGGACTGGAAGCTGACCCCAAGCCAGTTGGGAAAAGGTTAGGGAGTTGATGGGGAGTTACTTTATAAATATGAATTTCATGATTTAAATATTTAAATAAAAAATAAAAAAACTGGATAAGTGCGCGTCGGACTTTCGGAGTTTTTTTGTGACGTAACAACAATTTTACTGTTTTTAGATTTATTTCTATACCTGTGCTATAAGACCTTGCTTTATGCCTAATTTCAGGATACTGGATCAACGGAAATACCCTATGAATTTTGATTGCCTTGCGAGTGTCGAAATATACGTTTTTTGCGACATAAACGACCGTATATATTTCGATAACTCAGAAGTTTGATTTTTTTCACAGCTTCACGGGGCCGCAGACCGTATATGGTTTTAATTTCATTTAGATACCTCCACGCGTTTCCAAGATGGGGCAGACAGACAGATGAACAACCAAGTGATCCTATGGGTTCCGTTTTTTTTTCTTTTTACGGAACTCTAAAAACATATTTTTAATAAAAAAAAGGCTTATCAGTAGGTATTTCCATTATAGACTATTATGGAATGTGGTAAATGTAAGTTTTAAGCCAGAGTGAGAATGTTCAGGTGTCACAAAGTACATCAGCATTCCATTAGTTCTAATCCGTGCATATTTAAATTAAAAAATCTAAATAGAAAACACATCAAACCTATTTATATTATTTTATGCATATTTAAACACCCTATTTAAAAGTATAAGTCACTATATCTAATTTGGCCTATTACCAATAATCTACGACACTTATTAGTGGAATTAACTAAAATAATGTTCAATGACATCTGACTAATCAAAACCACTCAATGCTTACATTATAAAATCAATTTAATAAGAGATAAGAGCGATTGCATAAACTTTCTTCGAAGCACACTCATCGGTACACAGACTAAAAAAATCGAACCAGAAATTTTGTACTCTTTTGGTCGACTGGTTATTTTTTGGTCATTATTTTTCAAGCTGTGGTGGCCATGGTAAGGTGTCGCAATGCATAGAGGAAGCTTAGCCGTAATGTCACGTCATTGGTTGTCATGTGGTCGCATGTGACGTGTCAATGAACTTGTTATGTGTCCAAATTCAATTGCATTTGAAGTACAGGAGATTGACTCGTGATTAGGTATGTGTTTAATTAGGTGTCCCACACTTTTACTTATACATAGCTCTTCGGCATCTGATTAACCGTGAGTTCTATAGTTTTGAGAAAAACAAAGCTAACATGCATAATTATAAATATTATTTAATTCTCTAGCGGAGTTTCCAGAATATTTTTAAACAAGGATAGTGTAAAATTTTATGACAAACCTATATTGTATTATTATTAATTTATTTTGAAGAACATCAACCACGTAACCAAATATCGAAGGCAACGTGCCTAAAGTTACCAAGCGTCCGGATAAAGCCACACTCGGTCAGGCTTTTTAGTTGTATGTCCGGTCAAATTAGGCGAGAGCCGGGCCAGCTTTTGGAAGGCTTTTTAGACCATTTTTTTTAGATTTGTTATGACAAATCTAAAACATATGTGATATGTGTTATATTAAGGTGAGGCACAACGTAATATGTTATGTTGTGCCTTACCTTGTATCGCTAGTGCAAGCGGAGCAGAATGACAATTATATCAGTATTTTACTGTTGTCTTCTTAAAATTTTAAAAGATTTTTAGTCAAATAACAAAGAAACCGTGTTATACATTTTTTGAAATTGTCTGCTTTTTTATCTTTTTACCCAAATGTCCGGGTAAACTAGCTGGGCTGTTCGGCGTTTCGGTTTCAAGACCAGCAGTGCTAACTTGAGCTCTTAACGCGATCCATTTTACGACCTAAACTGAAATGTTAAAGGGGTAGAGCTATATAAGGTGAATAGCCTTTCTTGCTCGCATGACTGACATTTTAACACCTCATGATATTGATTGACATGACATGATATTTATCATGTCCCTTGGCAACCCTACACGTGCCAATAAAACCTAACTCTCACTCATCATGACTTGAGTCCCAGCAGTAGGAACATTATGTGGCTGTTCTCTGTACTTCTATCATACGTTAGACAACGAGAAAAAGGCGAAATAGAGGACGGTGCTGATATTGTTTCAACAATATTTTTCCATACCTACCTAATGCTTCACAAACTGTAGGTACCGAGGTCCTTATTAAACAATACATTAAGGATTACGTGAGGCATTACGTAGAAATGTCAACAAACATATAAAACAATCAATACCTACCAAAAAGTGCATTGTACACGAATTCAATGAAAACGGTGACCAATACAATTACCTAAGCTATTTAGTCATAGGTAGGTACGGCTTTTGAAAAATATTATGGCTCGTAAGTATGTTAGTAGGTACAGAAAGAATTGTGACCAAAAATAGTTGTGAACTTTTTTTTGATACATGATGTGATGAGAATGGATAAAGTGAGAAATGAGTATATTAGAGGATGTTTGAAAGTGGCGCCAGTGACTGAAAAGTTGAAAGGAAATCATTTGTCTTGTTATGGTCTTGTGAAGAGGAGGGATGAAACGCATGTTGCTTAAAGAGTTATGAGTTTATATGTGGATGGATGGAGAGGGAGAGGGAGGCCAAAGAAAAGATGGATGGATTGTGTGAGAAGTGATATGAAAGAAAAGGGAGTTAGGGATAGCGTAACGCACTCGTCACACGTTTTTTTCTTTCATTCTGTTCTCTCACTACAGTACAAAACGTGTTGCGCCGACCCCAAATAGAACGGGACAAGGGCAGGCAGATGATGAATGCTAGCAGTGCCAACAACTTCACCCGTGTAAAAGTAGAGAATAATAATATTCCCCACCTTTCACACAACGCCATCTAGTCCCAAACTAAGCAAAGCTTGTGGTATGAGTACTAGACAACTGATAAGCATAACTATGTATTTCTAAATACATACATATTATAGATAAATTAAACCCAAACACAGGACAAATAATCGTGCTCATCACACAAACATTTGCCTTGGGTGGAAACCCATGACCTCCGGCATAGCAGTCAGGGCCACTAACCACTAGACCAACAGGCCAGTCAAAATATATAGAGTCTATGTAATTCGGTGATACAATCGCATTCTACTGATGAAAGAATTTTGAAAATCGGTAAAGCATAGTTTTTAAGTTTATTTCCTAGAAATAAAATTCAAATCTCTTTTTTATTATATGTATTATTTTTTATTATATAAATTAAAACATTCTTAACATATATAAACACACATATTACACATTACATTATATACATATTTATTTATTTTAATAGTACAGATAAAAATACTAGCGACCCGCCCCATTTTCACACGGGTGTTACAAATCAATACTATACACCTAAACTGTCAGAAAACTCTCAGATATTGAAGAACTTGTGTACCTATTCGTTAATTATCTAAATGAACGAATAGGTACACATTAACTCCAGCTAAGTCTCTTAAACTAAAGACTTGTTTATTATGACTGAAAAAAGACGTTGCTAAAAGATAATTTTGAAATCACGGATGCCTCAAATAAATATTTGAACTAGCTACTCCCAAGCCGCTGGGAGTAGCTAGTTCAAATACGCTTGCGTGAAAATAGAAAATATATAGCCCATGTCGCTCAGTGATAAAGTAGCAGTCTGCTGGTAAAAGAATTTTTAATAGTTTTTCAGTTTATTTCTTACAAACAATAATACAAATCTTTTCCTCTATAGAAGATTCAACAGTAGTGGCGTATCTAGGCGTGGGTGAAGTGGGCCCATGCCCACGGCCTCGCACCCAAAGGAGCCTCGCGTGTGCGGAGGCTCTTTAGTAACAAGGGTTTTGTTTTATACTTTATAGGCTCGCGTTTTACCACTATTTCACCTGATGGTAAGCAACGATGTGGTCGAACATTGGGCTATGACAGTCGATGTCTCATTTTCGAAATTATGAAAGAAAAAGGCCTCGCTAATGCGCCTTCGCCCACGTCTAAATTAGTCTACGCTACGCCTCTGACATTCAACTGCTTCTAAAACAGGCATAAATCAACTCTGAAACTTCAGTCAACACTATCACAAATCAGCCGAAAGAAAAACGAGAAACAAAAGACTGCCATGAAAAACAAAAGAGTGATCCTTATCGGACGGAGTTAGTCATGACATTGTTCGGTTTGAGAGAGATTTTGTTAATCGAGTTAGCAGGCATGCTGATGACTATAACAGTGTGTGCGTTATTAGATCAAGGACGTGGTTCAAATCTACCTAGCCTTACCTCAACTATGTAGGTCCACTTTAAGATTTTATTTTTATTAATTATTTTTATCCACAAGATGGACCGATGACCTGGTCAGGGTAACTGGACACCGACGGATACGAGACGCACAGGACCGGTCGTTGTGGCGACGCTTGGGGGTCCAGCAGTGGACGTCTTTCGGCTGAAATGATGTTGATGACGAGGCTCTCTTTAGACCACTATGTCACCTGATGGTAACGGATGTTGTGGCCGACGATGGAAATAATCTATCGCGCTTGTCTAGAAATAATCTATTCACTATTGACTTAAAGACCCTCTAGGTTGTAACTATCAATCAGGAAACACAGACCCCGGCAAGGGACTAAATTAGCAGTAATGTACATGGAGCGGTTGCTATCTGATATGCACAACCCAGTACCTGGTTAAGGTACAAGCATTAGAAGTGAACGCGAAATTGTAAAATTCGCGTTGGTTGCTATTAACTATTTCCGAATATCAAAATCAGATTATTACGCTTTCATTGCACTGCACAAACTGCATTAAAGAGAGCGAGATTTAAATGAAACTTGACACACAATGAGAAACGACGTAAAATATTAAAATTGTTATTATTTAACTTGAGAAGATGGCCTTTACAATCTTAGTTAGGTCGCGTTGATTATGCTATGCGTTTTTACGTCTAAGTTTCAAGTTGTTTTCTTAATCTTAAAACCACGGTCAAATACACATTTTGGGATAAGTAGCGTTTATGAAAAACAAACTCTTGAGACATTTGAAGTTGTTTTTCTTACGACGGATAACTTGAAAAATTAAACAAACTTAGTAAATTGAGGAAAATATTCAGGCCAGTCATAATCTTAAACAAACAGAGACTGTTTATTTTACTGACCAACAAAATCCCCAATAACTTGATACAGTGATTAATTTTATCTCAAAATGTAAACACGCGTAGTCACATTTAAAATCTCAAACATTTTTTGTTTGATCACATTCCTCGCACAATGTGCTAAGTCAAATCCCATGTATTTTAATGTTCGAAGCTGACGTTTATTTGCTGACGACATGCCTGAGCATTGTTGCAAGACCACTGTGCAAATAGATACGCCATAAAGCGATGCGCCTGACCTTACCCTAAAGTCGATGTTCTAAGGCCGCGAGGGGCAAAATGGTCCTTAGGGACAGAATGGCAGCGAGTCGCGGTTTGTCAGTAATTTCAAATATGATTTATTGCTTTGTAATATTTTCTATTATGCGTTAACGTCTGTGGGCTTTGAATATTCTCTATTTTTATAATTTACATAGTAGTATTTTAACCATACAAAGTAACGTTACAGGGTTTTCTTCATAAAGGCTGTTCCATACCTCAAAAGGAAAAACGGAACCCTTATAAGACCACTTTGTTGTCCGTCCGTCTGTCTGTCTGTCTGTCTGTCAATACACTTTATCTCAGGAACGCGTGGAGGTTTTGAGTTGAAATTAAAACTGAAGTCTGCGGTCCCTTGAAGCTGTGAAAAAATCAAACTTCAAACTTAACGAAGAAAAAAGATGTGGCCGTGTTGTCGAAAAAATGTGTATTTCGACACTCTCAAGGGAATCAAAATTCATAGGGTACTTTACGCTGACCTAGAATCCTGAAATTTGCGGCAGTTAGGGCGTGAGGACCGTTGCTTCACTGAATCGGCCGCCTCCTTTGCTAGCATTACTGCTTCGCAGAAGGAGGCGACCGCCTGCCACTGACTTTTCGTTGACTCCCTTTTTAATGGAGGTTTGCAGGACTTTACACCTTGTTCCGCTTACCAGTAGTTATATGAATAATAAGTTATATATTTTTTTAGAATGAAGAAGAGAAAACTGTTGCTTACAAAATACTTCTTAAAAAGGGTCCATATGTATGGACGCTGGGGAAGGCCTTTGTCCTGTAGTGGACATCTTTCGCTATAATAATTACAAGCTGTTGACGCTTAAGAAAACATGGAGCTGACATTGGATCCGCTTGGAAGGTAATTATTTGAACAATATTACATACATAAATAATCATAATATTAATTATTTATTGTCAATTATAAAGTACATAATCATAATTAAACATTAATTTCATTGTGATTACTATGAAACCATTACAGACCAAACCCATTCTTGTACTAATGGGAAATCAATGTATAGAATTACAGTTTATCATCAACGTTAGACTTAGTTCCTACTAATAATACATGGCAATTTAATGTAGCTAATTGGAAATAAATTTTATGATAAAATGTAAACATTATTTTAATAGTAGTACCTATGTCCTTGTTGAAAAACGTCGATATTACAAAATACTAGCTTCTGCCAGCGGCTTCGCCCGCGCGAAAATTGACTTCTCCATACAAATTCCAACCCCCATTTTACCCCCTTTATTTCAAGTTTCATAAAATCCGTTCTTAACGGATGTCTACACCCTATAAGAAACCTACCTGGCAAATTTTAAGGTTGTAGGTGTTATAATTTCGGAGATTTCGTGAATAATCAGTAAGTGGTATTTCGCTTTTATATACATATTATATGTAGAAGATTATATTTGAACAAGATATTATTATTTGGACAAGAAAGTTTAATTTTGCAAAAAAAAAATATTTCGACATTCTGTCTTATCACAAAACTACAAACTTTCCAACAATATCGTCTTTTATTCATCAGCAAACAAGTCCAATCCAGGGTTATTCTCCACGAGCGCATTGAGCATCGTTAGCATAAGTTGTGGCTTTTCCTGACTGAAATGTTGTTTTTTTTCCGTTTCTCTTTTTTTTTTCCCTTTGCCAACTGAGCTGGTGTTGACTATTCTGCCAGTATTGTATGATGATTAAACGAAGTTAATTCAGTTATAACATATCGTCGACTTTAGGAGCAGCTTTGGCTTAAAAATTCATCAGCAATTCGTATTTATATTATAAGTTCCAACTGCTAAGAGATTTCATAGCAGTTGGAATCTCACACCAGTTTTATCTCACAGTCCTACCAATAGGCAGGACAACTTTATCAATTTAAAACATCCCATTCATCACATTTCCCATCGAACGCCAAAACTATATAGAAAATAGGAAGACAATCACTCCGCTTCTTCGAAAAAAAGAAAAATCTTAGTAAAGTTACCGACTGCATCATAGAAATGACTGAAATTCCCTGTCGGAGTCTGTGTTTGCTGATAGCTACAACCAAGGGGTCTTTAAGTCAAGAGTGAATAGGTTACTTCTAGGAAAGCGTGCTCTATCGTCAACCACATCATCGCTTACCATAAGGTGAGAAAGAGGTCAAGCGCGAGCCTACCAATTTAAAAAAACCGGTCAAGTGCGAGTCGGACTCGCGCACAAACTTTTCCTTACAAACTTATCTATGTAGAAAAAGGTGATTATTTTGTGATATAACTACCAATTCACAGTTTCCAGACTTTTCCCTTTACTTAAGCAATGAGACCTTACTTCTTACCAAAATTTCAGGATTCTAGGTCAACGGGAAGTACTCTATAGGTTTTAATTACCTTGTGAGTGACAAAATAAATGGGCCATAAGTGGAGAAAAACAACCTTATTTTTAAATTCGCTTTTGACTTAGAAGTTTGATTTTACACTGCTCTAAGGAGTAAAGGGCCTATTACATCATCTTCCTGCCCTTATCCCGTGTTATTTGGGGTCGGCGCAACACGTTTTCTTCTTCCATTCTGCCCTGTCACTCGTCATACTATCACTAACTTCCTTTTCTTTCATATCACTCTTCACACAATCCATCCATCTTTTCTTTGGTCTCCCTCTCCATCCATCCACATGTAAACTCGTAACTCTTAAAGGGCCTATTACACTGCTCGATATTCAGATAGTTTAGTCGATGTTGCGTAGTGTAATAAGGGTTAGACCGGTCTTACTCGGAATACAAAATAAGACTGAATATCGTGTGCTGAATATCGCGTAGTGTAATAGGCCCATAAGGATTTGAGTTAATTTCACCTGACAGACGGACTAAAAAATGATCCTTTATAGGTTTTAGCCGACCGAGGTACGGAATCCTAAAAAAGGAAAAGTCAATGACCGGTTAGGTCAGGTCCTCGAGCAAGGCAACACCAAGGTTTTAAGGTTAAGACAATACACACTTGAAGCACCCTTCAATTGCTACATTAGCACTTTTTACTCATATTTGTTTAAAAGTTCGTTAACATGGTTCCTAAGAGTGTTTTGTATTTTAATCATATAAATTGTAGTATAATCTGAAAGTTTCTTGGTGAATATTATGTTGCAGGGAAACTTCAAACTTACCAGGTAAATAGTAACTAAGTAGGTACGTGCAGTAACTGTATAATGATCAAAGCTTTTGTGAACCCTGCGTTTGAAAAGGTATCATCGCAGACATCAGAAGCAAGAATATATGAAATTATTAATTATCATTTATTTATTTATTAAAACTTCATGCTACACAAAGGTACAAAGGCGGACTTAATGCCTTAGGCAATCTCTGCCAGTCAACCAAGAGTAGTGAAGAGAAAAAATAATAATAATATATAAAATATACATACATATAATTATGACAATGTACTCTCGCTAAAAAGGGACGAAGTGAAAGGCAAAGAGGTAAAATGTGTAGTAGTTTGGATGTAATATTCTACAATGTGTATATCTGTGTGTGTCAAATAAATACTTTTTCTTCTTTTTCTAAGAGTCCAAAACTACTGCACCGATTTTGATTATATTTCTACTATTTATCCCAGAAAAAATGAACGCTTGCTGCAGGACAGATTATAAAAGCAAAGTTGCAGAAAAACTAGATTAGCAAACCTCTTTTTTTAACCCCTCGCGCGAATAGGGGTATTATTATTACGTAATTGCGCGTTTTTACGTAAAATCACCGAAAAAATATTAAAAAGAAATAAAAAAATCTTTTTCCGAATTTTTCAAGGAAAAACGAAGATAAAGAGACCAAAATTTTTGGCTGAATAAATTTCGTACACCCGTGTGTACAAAACGACAATTAAGCGTTTTTCAAGGTCACTCAAGTTGTACAGACGTATGTACAATCGGGGCTCGAGGGGGTGTGAAATCATCATATAACTTCTGCTCTGGGTGGAGCGAGATGGTGTGTCAAACTTATCGGACGATCCGCAGCCCTGGCAGACAACGGCCTTGGCAGACCCCGTGAATTCTGCCGACAGCTCTTTGGGGCACGCGTAATATAGGTACGACGTGCCGTCGACTAGAGCTTGGTCCGGACGGTGGATGACCCATTGCTCGCCGTTTACAAACCTACGCTTACAGTAAACGTGAATCAGCCTGCGACTCCCGAGGCGCTCCTCCAGTAGCTGAGGTGTGAAGTTGATCGCTCCTTCACGCTTTCCGCCATCTCATTCGCTCACATTACTGCTTCGGTTAAGAAGGATCAACAAACTCCTACAAAAAGAAAAGTTTTCAAAATTCTGTTGAATTTAAAAAAATAACTGGGCAAGTGCGAGTCGGACTCTCGCACTGTGGGTTTCGTCCAAACTTTTTAGCTATGTAAATAGTTCAATTCCCGAATTGGAGTCTCGAAGATTTTTCCGAAAAGCAGAAAAAGATTTTTTTTTTATGACATAACAACAAAACTGTTTTCAGATTTATTCCTATATCTGTGCTAGAAGACTGCTTTATATCGAATTTCAGGATTCTGAGTCAACGGGAAGTACCCTCTGAATTCTGATTTCCTTGAGAGTGTCGATATATACGTTTTTTTGCGACATAAACGGCCGTATCTTTTTTCTCGTTAATTTAGAATTTTTATTTTTTCATAGCTTCAAGGGACTAAAGACCTGAGTAAATGCTTTTAACTTCAACTTGATACCTCCATGCATTCCCGAGATAAAGGGTTAAGATAAAGGACATTCAGACCGACAGACAGACGACATAGTCATCCTTGGGATCGTTTTTTCCTTCTGAGGTACGGAACCCTAAAAATGATATAACTATTGCTTGATTGCGATCCCACCTGAGAGTAAGCAGTGATACAATCGTTGATGGTCAAGCGCACTAGTTTATTAAGAGCCTATTCACTCTAGCTTTGAAAACACCTGTAAAACAGTATTTAACATACCTCTGAATTCAATTACCAAAGTAGAAACATCCACGTTTTACGATAACGAGTTTAAGTTCGCCAGATCAGAATATGGTGCTTGCATACTGAATAGTCGTTGAATTTTCAATTAACACAACCAGGTCAAGATGTTTTTCGCTAGATTACTAACATTTTAATTTGAACCTGTAACGGGTTATTAGTTTTCTGAGCACGTGGCAAGTCAATTGAGACTTTGCCCTCTGACTTTTGACTTTAGTGTTGCGAAGCCGGGCCTCTTGTTGACAGCTTTTATGGTGTACCATAAAAGCATCATTATTTATTAATTACCATCGGTCGGCTACTGCTTTTACAAAATGCCGCTATGTTTCAATATATAAAAGTATAAAATCTTATGACGGGACAGATGTCTTCAACAATCACATTTCTAAGTTACAACCAAATTTCCCTTTCGAAAACACGTATACATTTATATATTTTGCATATCAATTGCTCCATCACATTCTACGGAACAAACCATATTCAATTCCATATGTTAACACACGATCAATGGAATCTGATCTACACCTACATAGTAACTTGATTCAGTACCAATTGAATATATTTTTTCATCTTCAGTTTTGGCGCCAGACGTGCCCACAGCAACGCACTTAATCTCACACCCAAATCGCTAAGTAAGAACACGTGAACACACATACCAAACATAAGTTTATCGAGGTCAATCCACGAAGTTTTCCGTGTTATCCACCGGTTTCCCATCGTCACAAACATTTCGTTGAAAACATTAGCTAACAACTAATTAATGCACCCTCACGTCCAACGTCTCAACATGATCGTAGGCAACGTGTCCGATTTTTATTTTTTAATTATAATGCAAATATAGAAAGTAAATAGTCATGTGAACATTCCGTAGGTATTAAGTAATTGTGTCATCAACTATTTAATTCATTAACACGTTCTAATTGAATCATCATTACTTAAGAATCTTAAACACATAAACATTGTGATACCTACACATTAATGGATAGGTATGAGTCGATATCAAAGTTAATTTAGGCGCCGTGGCTTATGCAATGCAAATATGATCATTCCATTGATCTTCCTAAATCCAGTAAGATCTAGAAACTCACGTGATGTAGCTGTGCAAATTTTGCTGCCAAACAAATGAACTACTGCAAAAAAGGACATCTATTTCGTCAGCGATTGCTAAATATGGCCTGGTAAATAGTGGTACTTATTTGAGAAAAAGCGTCAATATTTTCATCACTTCATGTGAAAGAAATAGTTGAAAACGAACTCTGCGAACCGATTAGATAAAAATGTAAGGCTTAATGAGGGTTTTCAGGAAAATTCACACCATCAGTTAGCGCCACTTAGCCAAGTAGTCTTCTACATTTGACAACGCCACCTGATAAACGTCATTTTAGAAAACTCTCATTCTTTTAAAAAAAAACAATCAAGCTAGACCAAAACCACAAACAAACATTGAAGAAGTACTAGGACAACATAGATGACGTAGAGCTCACAACATAACACTGAACCTGAACTCCAATCAACACGAACCAGGAACACCTATAACACTACAAAGAGTCCAAGTAATCACAAAGACGTAAAGTCGTAACCACCGCGTCATTTATCTGCCATACTGCCAGCACTTCAAGGTTCGCCGTATCAAACGTACGAGATATGATTATTGGGATGGCACAGTCGACCGCACGCCACGGCGATTACATATAGATCTCTAATGGAAACCGCAACACATGCGTTTGTTAAGCATAGGACTTATCGTAAATGTGTCGAAGATATTTTGCTTTTTATGGAAAGAAACTGCAGTTCTTTTACAACAACAAGTCATAAATTGACACACTAATAATGTAAAGGCGAAAGTGTGAGTATATGTTTGTATACATATTTACATGTATGCCTTCCATATCTCACTTCTTAGAAAACGGTTCAAACTGCTGAACAGATTCAAATGGAACTTGGTATACGGATAGCTTATGTCTTGGAATAGAACAAAGCATATTTTTATACCGAGAGTACCACTTTTAACCATGCAAAGCCAAGGGCAGAAGCTAGTTTACTTACCAAATACTAAAATTAACACAAGGACCAAAAGGATTTAAGGACCAAATCAGTCAAAGGATAAATATAATTTAGGGGCCAAATTCGCATACAGCACAAGAACTAAATCATCCCAATTACAAATACGGCTAAAAAAAATCACTACATCATCACATCATAATCACAACACAATAGTCCACAACCATCATAATCTCCCTTACCACCGACCTCAAGATGGTTGGGACAACCAACCATCTTGGGGTCGGCTTCCAGTTTGTAGGTTGTTTTACATGAAGCGACTGCCTATCAAATCTCCACAACACAGTTACTGAGCAAGACGATATTCCTTGGATAGAATCATGGTCAGATTTCAGCATCTGACTACCTGTAACCACTATCAAAGATCTGCGAATGACAACCGGGACTAACAGTTTTGCGTGCTTTCCAAGGCACAAAGTTTCTAGTAATAATCCACAACCAAAACAATTTAAAGTATCATCAATTCTTTGGAGAACATAGGTAAAACTTATTAGAAACACAATCACGATATTTCACTCTAAATCATGTAATCTATGTAACTCTGTTATGTTATTAATTGACAACAATGTATAATGTCTTTGTCAAATATTGCAGACTTATCTTTATGGAACAGATTAAGGACACAATGTTTTCATTAGCTCGTAACCTTGGGAAATTCAGATCAAATTAATCACATAACTAAATATTATGAAGAATCTGCATAACATGCTCGACAACTTTTCTGTTTTTTCGACATATCTATCAAGCATTAGAAATATCTTTTAGGCACACAATAGACTGTTATCCGGACTAGTGCAGAAAAGTGCGCGTGCTCTCCCCCTCCACAATTTTATTAGGTACATGTGTTGTATCAGGTTGGTCGCGCGTCGTCCCATACGTCAAGTTGCCGTTGCCGGTTGCCAGTTGCCGGTCAACCCCCGTTTATTAAATTCTTTGTAAATGTATTGAAAAAATTCGTTTAATACACGTGCAAATTTGTCACTGCAGCCTTCGGTTCCATAACACACTCGCCTACGACTCGTGAGAATTCCACCTCGGTTGCAATCACAAACTTTCTGCACTTGTGTCAAAATGTACTATTTTTGTATAGTACCTATAGTGTAGTAGTAGTAGTATAATGGGAAGTCTAAAAATAATTTCTTTCGCTCTGGGTGGAGTGAGGGGGAGTGTCAAAATTTTACTTACTAAAACCCATGTTTCTACTGTTGCTCTTAGCGTACCAGAGCCGTGATTAAGTTATTGAACAATCCTGCGACCCTGACAAAATATTTCCATATTTATTTTGGTTGTTTAATTTCACACGTACTTTACTCTTAAAAATATCAAATTAGATACAAGTAGGTACAATGTATCTCAAAAACCACGAACTTTAATCTTTGGCGAGCTTCACCTTCACTTAAGGGCATGACACCCACACAACACAACAAACAAACATGTATGGAAAATTTTTGAATTGAAACATTGTGACTCCATTGGCAAGACCACCCGTGGTTAGGTAGGTACTGTTAGGTATATTGTCCATGTACCTATTGACACCTCCATTCAACGATAATACAGGTCTTTTCAACATAATTGGTAGGTACATCCTCCCATCTAAAATGTCAAAAGAATGATAAACTTATCTCTATTTTCATGCAAATCTTGTAAATGCATGTGTCATATCTTGCAAGATTTAATGTTTGCCAGAAACATTTTCTTAAGGCATAGCCAGGCAATATTTTCGGCTATTGACCCAATATAGCTTGGCAATATATGGTAGACCACACAGTATATCTTAGCTATATTTTAGGTTCTGCATACAAATTATTTGGTGTCTAGACGAGTGGAAATGTGGGATATTAAAGTTTTGGATATATTCGAATTAGAAGGCAGTCTTTTCTACATAGGTCAACTTTTCAAATCACTCCTGAGTTTACCGACTCTTGAGCTGTGCAACTATTTTAGTAGTTGAATCCCTTTTGAATGGCGATTTCGACTTTTTTGTACTTGTGTATATATTTTTAATAAGACTAAATATCACATAATATTAGTGTGATACTAATATTATGTAGGATACCGATATTTTTAAGTATTTTTATGTGTGTTTGTTACTTTTTTACGCCAGAACGGCTGAAAAGATTTCGATAAAACTTGGCACACAGATAGACCATACCCTGGAGAATACTTTTATCCCAGGAATATGTTCGCTTGCGGTATATTTCCACTATCACACGGGACGAAGAAGCTGGCAGTAGCTAGTAGGTAACTAAATAAATGTTCATCATTTTTTTGACCATCACACATGAAACAGAAATGTGCAAAAGACAACATACGTAAAAATTAATTCGAGACAGCGGATGTCAACTCCATGACATAACATTTTATCAACCATGTATTTTGATGACATGACAAATAAAGATAACGTAAGTTAACAATTGTTTGACAATGTTGTTAACACGCGGATTCTGACAATTAGCATTTTTATATGAGATAACAATGACTTCAATGCGGTAAGATTTTTTTATGTAAACATCTTGTTGTTGTCAGTTTTGTTTATAACCATAGCTACCGGCCTGTTACTGTTCCGTTCCAGGGTAAATACCCTTTTCTAATACTGATAAGACACGAGCATTATTCCCCACATTTGCTCAATGTTGATTGAAGGTTTCATACTTGTACCCCACTCATCGATCACTAATTGCTGCTTGTACTACTGAAAAGCGAATCTCACACGAGGCGAGCAGGCAGTGTAGCGGATCTTACGTTGCATTGACTTGTATGGTAGTTGTTACACGAGTTACCGTATTACTGAATAAGAAAGTTTTATACTTTTTTTATGGGTTTTCAATTCGATTTCTATCCGCGCTAGAAGCCCTCCAACGCGGACAGACGCGCATACCGCCTTTCCACGCGGGATATCGCCTCTCCGCGCGGCACTTCGCCTCTCCGCGAGACATCAGCTGAAAATCCGCTTCACCTCTACCGCCTCTCGTGGCAGTACTGCTACTAATTTAAGTTATAGGTACATTTTATCATCTCATCTAGGGCTGCATTTCTCGATTCCTCACTTAAAATCCACTCATAATGAGTAGAATAAAACTGTGCAAAAGGCTTTTCATTTTAACTAATTGGAAGATATTATTTAGCAAGCATAAGCCAATGTTCACCTACTTTCACATCGTCTTCATACTTATCTTTTATCACACAAGTAGAATCAGAACCCTCATCTAGATAAACAGTAGGTATTAACTAAGATATTTAATTGTTATCGGATATCGAACTAACAGCAACTATTACAGTTGTTTCATGTTATTATTAATATCTACACACTTTATTGCGCTTTTCCTTCAAGAATATGAATATATTAAATATAACACGGTTGATATTGCGCCCTTTCGGTTGAGCATCACTGATCGGATAGAGAGGTTTTGTTTATGTGAATAGAAAACATAGATGTTTTAGGCTTTGGTGCCAAGAAACTCTTTATAGTTTTCATAATTACCGACGATGTTAAGATTTTAATATGTTGCTATTGCTTATTTTAAACGCAATGTTTATTATTACCTTAACTAATGTTTATTATTATACTTTATTGTACACCATTACACACAGAAAGGAAACGATTTGTGACAGATTGTGGGGCTGCAAAGCAGAATTCATTATTACCTATATTGTTATTTTTGTACCAAACACTCAATAAGCCGGCCGGTGGTGGCCGAGTGGTAACGGCCCCGACTTACGAGTTGTAGGTTGCGGGTTCAAACCCAGCCAGGCGCATTACTGTGTGTAATTTATTTCATCACCACTGCTCTCAAAACGGTGAAAGAAAACATCGTGAGGAAACCGGCATATCCTAGAACCAAAAATTCAAAGACATTTGACATCCACCAACTCGCACTGGGCCTGCGTGGTTGATTACGGTCCATACCGTCTCCTAAAGAGGAGACCTGAGTCCCAACAGTGGGAACATTATAAGGCCGACTGTTATGCTATGCAATAAGCAGCATAAGCCGAATTCCTAGAAAAAAAACAATAAGATTTTTCGCTTAGTTATTCAACTTTGTTAACATAAGATACGAGTTCTTTAAAATACTTTTAAGTATCATCTTTCGCTGCGAGAAATTGTAGCAGTTATAACATTAACATCAACCGTGCACATTTTTATACTTTTTTTTTAAATTATAAACCAGTACTTGACTGCGATCCCACCTGATGGTAAGCAGAGATGCAATCATTGATGGTGAGGCGCACTAGTTTATTAAGAGCCTATTCACTCTAGCCTTAAAGACACCTAAATTATAGTTGGACGGGAAGACCGCAGCAGGAAAATTGTTCCAGTCCTTCGATGTACTCGGTTAAAAATACGTTTTAAAAACTGGGTTACCAGTACGATTTGATTAAAAATACAATATTACAATGAAAGACCACATTTCCTAGGATAAAGTTCGTAGAATTGAGCTCTAAATGACGGTTTTAATACGATTACAACATTGTATCTTAGTTAATCATTTCGTTGAATTCTATGTACGTTGCATAATTTATTTTATGACTACATAATATGAACATAAGTAATATATAAAATAATGAAGAAGAGAAATCGTATGGTTTTCTCGGTATTCGATTTGCGTTTGACCTGGTGAAGGTCGAGAGGCAATATAAGAAGACTTCCGTCTTCCGCGGATGACGATATCTAGAAAATTTTAGTTTGACTATACAGTTCTATGATATTGTATGATTTAGGTAGATTGGTAGTCATTTATCACACAAACGACTTGACTGACGTAGTTATTAGGCACTTGTAGTTGTAAACACATATAGGGAGGATCGGAGGAAGATAGGAGGGATTTTCCTTTCGTGAACGAAAGTTTTTTTAAGTCCATCCAAATGTTGTCTGTAAGAAATTGCCCTGTGCAATAAGACCGCCTATCGTACACCAATTTTTATAAATGTTTGTCCTGTCTTAAGTTAATGTATGCAATAAAGTATATACAATAATAATAATAGGGAGATAGCAAAATATGAGCCCAAAAAAATCATGCAAGGCCGACCAAGATTCTTTTTAACATTTATTATACATATAACTAAGAAGTGAAATTACCTACTTCTAGGCAAGCGTGCTTCTTCTTAGACCACGTCATCACTTACCATCAGGCAAGATAGAGATCAAACACAAGCCTATCAATAATTCCGATAACCGTCCGGACCGAGCCCAAGTCGTCGACGGCGCGTACTGTTCAACGCGCGCCTCATGGAGATGTCAGCAAACCGTAGGGGCCCAACAGGGTCGAAGCTTACTGGGGCCAAGGGTCTGCTTCCGAAAGGAAGACTCGGCCCTGGTATGAAAGGCAACGAAGGAACAGGAGTGGGTTTTTAGCGGAGGATGTCCTAAGATGATTTTCCCACCGAAAAAAAAAAGCTAGACAACTGATAAAAATACTTATGTATTTCTAAATACATTTCGGTGGAAAAATCATCCAATAATATCTGGATGATTTTTCCACCGAAAAAAAAGATAAGCCTAAGTATCAATGATATTTTTTTTTATCTTTTCACAATGTCTACAGCGACCACTAAATCGATTTATTAAAAATACAATAGATATTATACAGGAAAAAGCATTTAATGACTTCTTAAATATTAATAAGAACGATAGCCAAAGAGAAAACCATCAATTAGCGACAGACTCCATCGTTAGGGTGCATAGAAAATAGGGATCTCATAACGAAGTGGTGCAGACGTACAATTTTGCAGAAGATCATTGTTTTGAACCACTTAAGTAGATTTTATTGTGCACTTCAAAACAGTTATGGTTATCGCTCAGGTTATTAGTAACTGACGATTAAGCAATTAAATCATTGGAATTATGTGGTATTCTTATTCGAAAATTACTCTCTACCATTGCTATTGCTTTATTTATTTAAACTTCATGTACAGTACTGGTACATAGGCGGACTTAATGTACAAGGCATTCTCTACCAGTCAACATTTGGGTTAAAAAGATAACTCTGTAGTAGAACACGAATAGAATGGAGTAGCTATCATTAAATTAAGTGGCTTATATTAATAAAATACATACATATCTTTGCTAAAATTACAATCTAACAAATACTATATATGATAAATATCGATTCATTGTAGATAATGTAGAGAACGTAAAATGTAACAATTATGACGAACACCAAACTAAGGCTGAGAGGACTTCAAGTAGTAGTTCCGATTTTTACTCTGGACGGAAAATTTACTACACAATCCTATCATACTATTTTTTCCTGATAACGAACTCGCACATGAATGATTTAATAGAAGAGAATGCATTTTTTGTCAGAATATTGTACAAAATGGTTACGTGTTCCGTATCTACCAAAAAGAGGAAAAAAAATGTCGACAAAATAACTTTTCTTGTGTCCTTTAGTTTTATTATTATTTATTGTTGTAGCAGCAGTAGAAATACACATTCTAGGAAAATTTCAACTCTGCCTTTTACGGTTTATGAAATACAGCCTGCTGTCCGACGGATAGACAGACAGACAGACGGACGGACAGACAACCAAGGCTTATGGGTACGAAACCCTAAAAAGCTGACTTTAAATAAGTCGGGAAAATGTTTTCGTCCTTTAATTACCCACTGCCTACCTACTAACCATCGGTTGGTAGGGAGACTGCAGAGCAAGGTTTTTCTCGATTTCTAAAGCTGTGTAAGTAAAGTCAAGAGGCAAATATTCAAGGTTCGTTTAGCTTAAGAGTAGAAAGGGGTGAAATTATGTCGGTCGTTAGTAAAGTTAAACTGGAATATAATGCAAAATATGAAATCTTAACTTAATTAAGAAACCTTTACTTTCACTTCCCAATTCAATAATTTTCTAACAAATTTAATTAAAACTAAAACCAATCCAAGTTAAACGGCCTAATCAAATCTAAAACACAGTGTAGCTGGAATACATAAAATCATTCTCGAAATCTCGACCTAGCTTGGACCTAAATTAGTAAAGCACACTGAACTCTATCGAATTAAGAACACTGTGTTGAAGGGGCACGAATTGTGTGGAAATAAAACGTTGGAGAGGCTTCATGAATTGGATTAATTCAGTGACCCCAACCCCGTTTACCGACATTGAAAGTCACGCGAACTTCGATTTGATTGTTGCTGAGCTATTTTCTAGATTACGTATTTTTAAGGTGAGTCTACGCTTGAGAAGCCGAGCACGAGCGGAACATGAGCCGAGCTCAAATTAGTGTAGTGTCGCTCGTGCTGGACTCTTCTAGAATCGGTCTACAATACACGAATTTGAGCTTGGCTTGTACTCTGCTCGTGCTCAGCTCCTCTAGCATACACCCACCTTAATAGTTAGTATTTCGTTCCTAATTGTTAGTCGATAAAATATTTGAAAGGTCAGCACTAGCTGCCCAGTTAGGCTTCTAGTTTATTAACTTTTCAACAAATTTTATCGCTGGTTAGATTTTATATTCCGTTTCGAAAGTGAAATGAGTGTTCTATATCGTAATAAACTGAATAAATGAAAACGAAGAAAATTCTAGGTATCAAGAACGTACCTGTTTAGGCGGTCTGCTGTATAAGGTTGTGATCTAGGTTAGTTAGTTCCTAGGGAACTTTAAAAAGACGATCTTTGAAAACGTTGGTTCTCAAACTTTTTTTAAGGTAGGAAATCATCTAATTACTTTTCCCACTTTATGGTGGAGCGCGAGAGCGTGTACTTTTTGGCTAAAACCACACCTATGTTCTTTTTTTGCAGTTAACCCGTGGTCCTAATAGGTTCGGCCCTGCTTGCCTCCTACGGTTTTGCTGACATCTCTTTGAGGTGCACGTGGAACACTACGCTTCGTTGACGACTTGGGCTTAGTCCGAACGGTTACCTGACGGCTGGAAAATGATACAGATAGCCTGGGCGATCTGCGTCACGCACATAAAAGGCGATTTCATCTCGAACAAAATCAGCCCACACGTCTTTAGGAGGATTACCGAATGAGCTACTAATAATGAGCTAATGACTAATATTCTTCTCATCTCCGAAATATGCACACACATTCTAGGCAATGTTTAATTTATCTGAACATATGTCGCAGTATCTTGATTAATTAGGTATTCAGGGAAATTCTTGGTTTAGACATTTTAGTCAGACTGCTTGACGTCAACTACAGTGACTATGATGGCAAAAATGTGGAAAATATGACATTGTACTTAGATAAGACAAAATAAATTTTTAATTTTTTGAATCATAAGAACGATAATAGAGAGAGGGAAACGTGTTTGTTAAGCACACAGACACATACAATGAACAAACAAGTATGTAGAAACTTAAAATAAATCAAACAAAAAATTACGATGTTAGGCCTACTGTACACGGACGCGTAGCTTCACAGGCGTATTCGTCATTATACGCTTGGTGTACGCCAGCTCACAGCTTACATATGAAACTCTGTCTGCCGCTTCGTCGACAGAGTTTAGTAGACACCAAGCGTATGCGTATAATGACGACTACGCATCTATAAAATTACGCGTCCGTGAACAGTCAACAACTAGACCAGTTTGTCTTTGTGTCTCACGACTGCGCCAAATAGGTCTAGTTCATCATAATGTCATATAACGTAGCAGTTACCTGATGCTGGTTTTCAACTGAACCTTTGAGCTACAATTCATCTTCCTCCATTACGCAGGTAGTACGACGTAATGATTAGAATAGATAAATCAATTCATCTGTATAAAAATCTCCTATAAGTTATCTGACGATCTTTATGGCTGTTATACAGTGCTGTAACTACTCTTAATGTAGGTACTCTTAAATATGTATAGCAGCGTTATCATGAGCTCTTAACGCGATCCATTTTACAAACTAAACTGAACTGTTAAAAGGACGGAGAGCTATACAGGGTGTATAGATCCATCCCTCTTTCTCGCTCACACGATTAAACACATCATGGTAAGTACCCGGAATGTTCTACTAGCTGAATTCTCTTTAACAGTGATGTTAAGAAAACCAAACCGCCGCCGGGATTCCGATCCCGATTTCCGGCCACCGTAGGCGCAGGCTTGCGGACGGCGAGCAATGGGTGGCTCGCCGTCCGACCGTCCGGTAACTGTCCGGACCGAGCCCAAGTCGTCGACGGCGCGTATTGTTCCACGCGCGCCTCAGGGTGACGTCAGCAAATCGTAGGAGCCCAGCAGGGTCGAAGCCTACTGGGGCCATGGGTAGTGTGAAAACGAAACCCGGGGCCCTGGGACGAAGGCAACGAAGGAACAGGAGTGGGTTATTAGTCAGTAAAAGTCTGACACTATCTCTCGCTCCGCCCAAGAGCGGGATTTGTCATTAGATTTTCCAACCTTAAAAAAAAAAAAAGATATATCTACAGTATAGCAAGTATAGCTAAGCGTCTATTTCGAGTTTATGTCTATTTTGAGAAGTAAATGTATTTTTTTAATTACTACTTATAGTCATTGTCCTACAAGATTGTTTGAAAATTCATCGAAACCTTGGAACACAAAGGGTAAGTGAAAGAAGTCTGATGAATTTTAATTAGTAAAAGTCTGACAGTCCCTCTCATTTGATGATTTGTGACAATCTAAATAAAATAAAAAAATATTTCTAATATTTAATATTAAAATCTAGTGAAAAAGTTGATTTTGCGGAAAGATTGACCTTTGTTGACAGTTCCGCGCCGTTCGCTCTAGGTGCAGAGATTACTTCATTAAAACGGGCTTTCGTCTCGAGTCGGTTTTATCCGGATCTCATCTTTATCGAACTTGTATAGTAGGTATATAAATAATGAGAGATCTACCGAACATTGTTGAATATAGCTGATAAACACAAATATTTGATTTCGCCAACATTGATTTACATACTGAGCTGACGGGAGATTTTACCTGTCTTGCAGCGATTACCGTTCAAAGGTAGATATACAAATGAACGTGTGTGGAAATAAATTACTTACATCATAATTTAGGTAAATTAATCAATGATGTTTATTTAAAGAGTTAAATAAAGCATATTTTTGCATATTTTTTCCAATACTCAATTTATCAACGTCTATAGTTCAGAATCAATAATTTTAGAGGCAGTGAGGGTGGTGGATATGTCTTAAGAATTAGTATTAATAGTTATACAAAAATAGTTCAACGTAATTTTAAATTTAAGTATATTAAATTCTTAAAATTAATCGTAAACTTATGTTACGACACATTTTAGGCTTTTTACGATTAATTTAAATACCGATACCAATAAAATCAAAAGCCAAGCTTTACAACATTTAGCGGTAATAAACCATTGGTTTACAGCCAACGCGTTCCATGCAGTACATAAGCACCTATCGACAACTCTGGGAGCTATCGACTTTTGAATATTCATAAGGGAACCTTGACCAATACATTTGTCCATACAACGGACGGGTCCCACCACTGTGACGTCTCAAAGACCATGTCTATGTAAATTTCAAATTTCTACCGAAGGAAACTGGACATTTCTTAGGAAATACCGTTTTCGATGTATTTATGCAACATGTAATTACACCTGGATTATAGGTTAATTTGAGCGATTAAATAGCAAGCGCCGTTTAATTAGCGGTTAATTTGTTGAACGTGCTGTGGTTTTAGTAGATGTAATTATCGAAGTCTTTGATTGGTACCAAATATATTATGAAAAAGTTGCAATGACGCACTTTGTGGTTTGGGTAAAAATATTTAAGAGTTTGTAAAATATCTAACAATAGAACAAGCTACTCTATTCCATTTTGTACGTAACATAATTTTGGAGCCAATTATGACAATCATGTTTAAAAATTTATTTCGCAGACCGTATTGGATCTGCGAAATAAATTTTTGTGTATATTAATATATTCTTTAACTAATTCTAAAACTGTATCGTTAAATCAAAATAAATAAATGACCTTTCTTTTAATTCCGACTCTCGTTTTTAAGTCCTATGGTAAGTAGAAACTCAAAAAAAATAGTCAAGAGTAACTTTAACGCTAGCACTTTTTTGTGCGTCATATAAAAACATAAACGTGTAGGTATACGAAACCAACGACGTCCTAAATTCAACACAGGAAATACCGACGCGTGTGGCCATCTCGATATATTCCCGTTTTTGCATCAGCAGACAATATACCATCATTAATGGGATATAAGTAAGATAAAAAGGAAATACTAATAAAATACTTCCCATGTAATATAACTGTATTCTCAAAACAAATCAAGACAGAATAATAACAACTTGGTTTTCTTTCTGTAATTTAGTGTCTACATTTATGGAAAGAGCTATGCTCGGAGTTTCCTTGCGTGATCGAATCAGAAATGAAGATATCCGCAGGAGAAATAGGTCGCCGACATAGCACGAAGAATCGCCAAACTTAAGTGGCAATGGGCAGGGCACATTGCTCGCAGAACAGATGGCCGTTGGGGCCAAAGGATTCTGGAGTGGTGACCGCGTACCGGAAGGGCCCCTTACAAGGTAGACCGATGACCTGGTGAATGTTGCGGGAATTCGATGGATACGATCCGCATTGTTGTCACCGTTCATTGTGGCGACATTTTGGGGGGAGCCCTATCTATGTCTGATGATGTATGAAGTACTAGCTTCTGCTATCTGCGTGATAGTAGACAATTATCCCTAGGGAACATACTCCCAGGATAAGAATCTTATATTCTTTGCTATTTCTATATAAAAATATCGAGGACATAATCTACCTGTGAGCCAAATTTCATTCATATCCGTTCAGAAGTTTGAGCGTGGAGAAGAAAAAAACACCGGGCAGGTCTCGCGCACTTACTACAAATTTACCTATGAAACCCGTTCAATTCCCGAATTGAGTTACGAAGATTTTTCCGAATCGTAAAAAAGTTGTTTTTTGTGACGTGATTGCAAATTTTCAGTTTTTAGTTTTTTTCCCATACTTGTGCTATAAGACCTTGCTTCATGCCAAATTTCAGGATTCTAGGTCAACGGGAAGTACCCTATGAATTTTGATTCCCTTGAGAGTGTCGAAATATAAGGTTTTTGCGACATAAAAGGCCGTATCTTTTTTTTTTCACAAACTCAGAAGTCTGATTTTTTCACAGGTTTAACGGACCGCAGACTTGAGTATGTAGTTTTAATTTAAACTCGGGACCTCTACACGTTCCCGAAATAAAAGGTCTTGACAGACAGACAGACAGACGACATCAAAGTGATCTTATAAGTGTTCCGTTTTTTTCTTTTTTCTTTTGAGGTACGGAACCCTAAAAACATATACACACATAGCAACAAATAAACAACATATTCAAGCTAAATCATAGTAAGATAGAAATCTTACTATGATTTAGCTTGAATATGTTGTTATTTATAAAAATAGATTTCACTGATAAGTTTTGGATAATATGTTTCCTATATACACGATTCTTGAATTCATGAATTTTGTCGTTGACCAAGTCTTGTCAAATCTTTCCAGTTGCGGTGCAACATAGCTGTAACAACACAAATTAGTCTAAAGTTAACATTATATTTTAGATAATGTTAACTTTAGCTTTAGTTACCTAAAACCATAAAATGTAAAACTCAATAAAATTGTAACTTCAGTAGCCAAACTTTACATTCTAGACATAATGTTAATCAGCTGATTCAACAAGAATGCGACTCGTGGGAAGCACCTCCAATATATTACATTAAAAACAGAAGCATAACACCGACCCATCGAATCGAATCGATAACGACCATCGAGTTACGTTTACGACAATCGGAAACGAAATGACATCGTATTTAATGCAAATGTCAATTTAGAAATCAAGAATTCGACAACAAAGGAGAATAAATAAATTTTTCCATTTGAAAGATGGTTCCACTTTCTTTGGCCTCAACCTAGTGTATTTATATTGCTTAATTTATTTTCATTTTTTTATAATAAAGTCATTGTTAGGCTTTCTCGAAAACGTGACAAAGTTTGAATATTGTTTCGGAAAAAAGTTGTATATGTTTTTAGAAATAATATATATATTTATAAACTGTATTCTTTATTTCATATGTACTAGCGCCCTTGCTGCGGAAAGGCTATTTCAAATCTTTGAAATTCTCAACCTTTCTCTACTGTTATATGCATTTAAACCTTCCTCATGAATTACTGTCTCTATCATTGGTCAACACCTCATGAAAATCTGTTTATTATTAGCTTATCGCAAACAGACAGATAGGAAGTTTGTTTTATAATATGTACATATAAATAGGTAAAGATGTTCTTAATTTGTTACCTAAATTAATGTAACCTACAGTAAAAATTAATACTGGATTTCCTTCTTATACATTTTGGCACCAATTTTCTTAGTTGTTCAATATTTTCATTCGAGTATGTGTTTTCTTTGGAACATACTTCCCAGGAGTTTGCTCCACAGGTCGCCATTAACACAGTCCAATGTTTAGAACTCATTGTGCATAGTGAAAGTATTATTTAGTGAACGTTACACGTATACTTGCAGCCATACTGTTTTCTCGGGGAAAACTAACACAAATATTCGCATATTTCCATATGCTTTTGTGGAAATGGAACAAATGGACAGAGGCAAATCAGCAATATATCATCTCTTGCATATTACAACCGAAAATATGCTGACTATGATATTTGGATATGTTGGTCCAGCAACCTTGATTTATTTATGCTGTCAAGTAGAAAAGATGATTGTTTTCCTAATGGAATATCTTGTTTCTGATTTAAAGAAAAGATTTTTTTTGTATAGCTTGCAATTTATAGAAAAACAATATTGTCTACGGAATGCTCTTTGATAGGGTACATATCCAAATCCAAAATTTTAGTAATGCTACAGTTAGCAATGTTAGCAATATCTGCACAGGTGTCACTGGTACACGGATACGAACCTTGGGATCCCCGAACTCCCTAACAGACGCCCTGAAAAACCTGAAAGGCCTTATCAGTATTTAGAAAGAGGTGGGCCGGTTGGAATGAACCCACTAAAAGTAAAACCTTTGACCGCCATGGCCCACGCGCATTAGTCCACATTGGACTAAGTGCGGAAAACATATTCAGACATAAAATATCTGCCACAAGACAGCTGACCCAAAGAGACTCAATTTCGATTTCAATAACCAGGACACACGATATTAATAGCAGTCACAAATTCTACTTAATTTAAATTGTTAATTATGTGAAAAACAAAGGTGTGGGTAATTAATTATATTTTATTTGACATATTACTGCAAATTCCGGAGATGATACGCCTGATACCGGCTATATACCAATAACTATTTGTCGAAACAATAATTTATTGTACATTTATGTTAATCGAGAAACTAGTAGGAGATATAAGCAGGTTTTATGGAATTTTCATTATGTTTTTTATTGTTTCATGTTTGGAGTAGGAAGATTCCTGTTTGTTTCATTTCATAATAATTTATTTTGTTCAAATATTATTGTTAACACTACACTGCGGTCCAAAACGCAAATTGTTGTTGTGGCTCAAAAAGCTGCCCAACTTAAATGGGACTGGGCAGGACATGTCTGCCGTATGTCTAATCAGCTGTGGGCCCGTAAAACACAGGATTGGTGCCCGACAGACCACGAAGGAGATGGCGGGACGACCTGGATGTCTTCCATAAGAATTGGAAAGAGAAAGCGAGGAACCGTGATTTGGAAAGAATGAAGGGAGGCCTTTACCCAGCTGTGGAACAATACCGGTTAGCTATAATGATAATAATTATTGTACTACCAAAAAAAGCCAAGAAAAATTTTAACATTAAAAATGAGAGGTATAAAAGCTCTCCAATAACCTTTAAATGGTTTTACGAGAGCGTGTGGCACGACAGCAATAGAAAATACGTCATACGTTTATAACATTATTCATAAGTTATTGCTCAATACTTTAATCAACCGTCCAATCAAGCTGTGCAATTATTGTGTTTCACAAAAAAAAAATAACAAGCTTTTACGACATTCACGATTCGCACGTTTCTTTAGAAAAGGATGAACAAAAAAAAAGCGTACAATTAAATTCAAATGGACAAAATGTCATGTAAATTGGCGAATTTACAATCAATTTATTATAATGTTAGATCGTTTCGGTCAATTATGGTAGTTTTATGGCATTCCTTGTATTGTGACGTTGTTTTGTTCATTGTGCTACTGTAGACGTAGCAACAGTTTTCAATATCATTAATTAGAACGTCTGCTTTGTGTTTTAATTTTACGACTTGGTTTTGACAGATAAACTTGGAGTTATTATTTTATTAGCATTATGTTTAAGCATTTTTACCCACTTCTTTTATTTTTGGTAAGTCCGCCTTACAAAGGTTATAGGTACTGAATAAAGTAGACAGTATAAATATCCTAATAACGATTATGAGATCATCGATCGAGATATCAGAGGTTGTATGCAATAGAAACGACTGGTAGATACAACTCGCATTTAAAGAGCTTATTTAAAAAAACGAAAAACCAGAATTTTCCAGAGAAACGATAAGAATACAGGAAAGATTTGAATAGACGCAAAGGTTTTTTATGAATCATATCCTCATTGTAAGATCCTTCCAAAAGTCATAAAAAATATCCATCAACTAACCCAAAGGAGAAGTATTTGTATGCAACCAACACTAGAACAATTTAAAGGTAAATCACACGTCTACCGACCTCAATTATAAATGTATAGTTCTTCCAAAATAACGTCTTATTTGTATTCAGAATGTGACTACAACTGGTGTGTTCGCCTTAGTATTCTCAAAACACTATACATTGTCGATTTAGAACTGATATCAATTTGTAGTTAAGCACGCGAAGGGAATATTAAACGCAACGTACACGTAATAAATTTGAGTGAAAAAACGTTGCATACGTAAACACGATAGGTTAACGATTTGTTTCTCTTTTTTTATTACGATTATTAATATTTATTGTTGGTAGGAATTTGTAGGGAGTTGAGTTCGAACGATGTGACAAGTTTAAAACAAATGACAGTCGCATCTAAAAGAAAGAAGCTTGTTCTATGTTAAATAATGTTTTGAGAGTTCAATAGGGACAAGTGTTAAATATATTTTTCTTTGACCACTTAATTAAATAAAATGTCTTATATTGCCATCTTAGATTTAAAGTCAATGGAAACGACCTCATGCCCAGGGCCTCCGTCAGAGTCACGAAGTAATCAACAAACAACTTTTCCCATTCTGGGTGGAGCAAGAGGGAATCCAGATTTTATTGACTACAGCCCATCGTGTTCCTTCAGTTACCCTATGCGTTCCAGGGCCGCAACAACGTGCGCCACCAATTTTGCTGACCGCTCTTTGAGGTGCGCGTAGAAGACAATGGAGAACATGCTTGGTCTTAAGCGGTCGGCGATTTGCCCATTGCTCACCGTTCGCAAGCCCACGCATCAGTCAATACCCTAACACTAGTTATAGTCCAAGTTAGTTCAGTAAAGGCGGTACCTCGATAAAGCAGATCCTAAGTATGTCTATGAATATGCATGCTAAGATAATCTAGATAAAATCGACATCTGTCAGTTTTTACTATCAGTAATTTAAGCATCGCTGTTTGTATGTTCGTGATAGTGACAAGTTTTATATCTTCCGGGGTAAGTAGAAGTTATCTGTCAAGGTTTGACGGCAGATGAACTTTGTCAACGCTTTCTAGTTATGCTCTGATACTAAATGATTCTAGAGTATTAAATGGTACCATTTTTTTTTTTTAATAATTTGTCACATCAAGAATCTTATATAACATCTGCCAAGCTGAGATGCATAGCAGTTTGTCGGCAGAATTATTCATTTGTATTATTAATAGAATTTTATAATATTAAAAAAAAAACGAATTTCAATTACCATTATTATCCCCTATAGAATTGGAAATTTATCGGTTATTGGGTCAAGCTGTGCGTCCTATCAGACAATTAATTTAACAATTTTAATAAATAGATAGTCCGAATACAGAATACCAAACTGCATACTAAAACGGGCATAATAGATTTGGACAAAACGGCTACAGGACTCAGGAGGCCGCATGCACAGAGACCGCTAGATTGTCCACGCAGTGGGTTCCTACAAATGGATAGATGTAGCGAGAGTTCAAGACGGTGCGGGAGAAGAATGTCTACAAGGATCAATGATTGCATCACCGCTTACCATCAGGTGGGATCGCAGTCAAGCACTGGTTTATATGAATTAAAAAAAAATATGACTTGGAGGAGGCTTTTGGCCAGCAGTGAAACAGAAACACTTTACTACTGCTGACCAGAAGCGTACTTTCGAAATATCTTTCAAATGATTGGGGTTTATTTCGAAAAATGTACTCGTACATTGACGATATGTTTTTACGATGCTATTCTTCACTGTGTGTACTTTTCGCAGTTCATATTAATATAAATAAATATAGCTGGCTTTTCGTCAGAAAAATAATTAAGAACCCGATAGCAGCGCCCACTACCGGCACTTTGAGTGGATGGTTTGAATTGTATTTTCAAACCATCCACTCAAATATACACACAGATTCATCAAAATTGGTCAAGTCGTTTAGGGGAAAATAGGTGACTAACAAACGTACAGAAGAACTATAATATGTATATAAAGATATTTTACCGTAACGAAAATAAAATGAATGTGTTTTTTCCTGCCCAATTACTAATTACTTTAAGTAACCTGTGCAACTGTCACATTACTCAGTAATCAGCACAGAAGTAACATGTGTAGTACTAACTTAGTCCGCACGGGGGCGCCGCCGTCTCCGAAGATATCGCACCGGTATATCGATGCTTTGAACACCGCCGCGAATTATCACAAGCTGGATACACACTAGGGTCAAACTAAGGCTGAAGAGAAAAGAAAAACGTCCTTTTTATGTCAGTTGGTTTTAAAAAAAAAAGTTACAACTGGTACACGCATAGGTTATCGATTTTGAATACTGCTAGAAATGTAAAAATTTTTGGCAAGCGAGTTTAAACTGTATTTTTGTTTTTTAAAGACACTAACGTCTTTTTCACATAGCGTGAGTAGGATGACAACAGGACGAAAATAAATATGTATCTTTAACATTGTATGAATCCGACGGCTGTCACCCACACCATCCTACAGCAATTGCAGTATAGTTTCAATCAAACCTTTTTTTCATTACCTACCCTACATTTACCATTGTGTTCTGTACAATACAAAAATGTTTTATTAATGTCTATGACTATTGAGTAAATGATAAATTTATGTGAGTTATAAAACGAAAACTATTCACAGTAAGCTATCAAAGCAAACAAAATGTTAATCGAATACATTCAATTATAAATTCAAATAATACCGACACCCCAGAAATGTTTTGTTAAACCATTTAACAGTTACGTCGTAAAAGGAAATTCAATTAACGGCCAATCCAAAGGCGTGTGTGCACACAAGTCATTAATTAACTATTGCGTTCGAAATTCAAAATTCCTAACATATAAAAATAAATGTCATCGTAAGTATCTACCTATATGTAATTAATTACGTGAAACCAAACACACATTGGTGTCACAGACTTTGTTCATAATTAGCATGTTACGGTATGTACACAATGACAAAAACACAGCAGTGTAATCGTTAAACAAGCGAAATTTAACATCGAGTTGACAACTATACGCCTATGTTCTTTATGTTCGTACACATTCGAGTAACGGTCGCCGAACATCGAACACTTATTGTGCTCACAAAGTTGTATAGGATTAATTTTATATGCAGCTTGCTAATGATATTTGTATGAATGACTATCGACCATTAGCATACGCAAGCATTGCTGTTTTTTTTTAACTCAATATTCGTTTTCGTTTTTTGAATATGTTAGTGCGCAGTTACGGCGCGGCTGCGGGCCGTCCCCGTTGTGTCCCGCACCGTATGACAAAGATTCTCGAGTCGCTCTCCGCAGTATCTCGATTGTTTTGCATATCGCGCAACCACTTCTGTGCAGCTGATGCGAGGCAAATTAATGATCAAATGGAATCCCGCCACTGCCCGGTTTACTTGAACTTCCGACGTGTACCGGACAAACGAAGAATGCACCTAAGAAGACGCACTTTGAACTTTATGCCGCCTACGCATGAAAAAGTTGACAAAGTCTAAGTACGAAACAACTTTGGTATCATAATTCAATTACGGCGTCCTTGACGAGCGTGCGGACGTCTCGTCCATCAATCACACTTTCAACTGTATCAAGATTTTTTGCCGCTTGCGCCATCATCACGTCTCTTTACGAGACCGACGAACAGACTGCCATAATTTGTCAAACTTTTTCATTCAATTAATTGATCACCGTGACCGAGCCGAGACGAGCGCGTAGCGCACTGAGGAAATATTAACATACTCCATGATTGTGTATCTAAGAACTGAATGTCATTAACCATTTCCTGCACAAGAGTTTCGAGTGTCCATCTTTCAAGTCGGTATTGAATAAATATTGTTCAACAAGTTGCCAAGTGACATTTTGTTGCGCTGCCACATCGGACGGCTCCCCCTCCCACGGCATCTCACGATGTCCACTCTCAACGTGAACAATTTATTTCCAATGCGTTTTATGCAAAACATGACAATTAAAATTGTTTTATGAATTCATAGTCGGATCAATTAAGATTTCATTTTGATAAGCACGCTACTTTTGTGAACTATATCATTAGGCTTCATCACGACTAACTAGTAGTTAGTTACGAGGATCCCCTCGTAACAGCTCGCTCCAGTATTAATCTATCGTTTGCACGGTAATGACAGTTTTTCCAGCAGCAACGAAGCAAAGACGAATTTAAAAATTATTTTAAGAAAAGACTAACGTCATTATTCATACGGGTACTACAAGTGAAACTGACAAAAGAAGTTCAGATATCAATAAAGTTTGAACAATAAGAACTAAGAAAGATGAAGATTTAATGCTAAGTGGCGCCGAACTACTGTCTCTGATCTTATTGAATTTATAAGAATCAGGTTACAGCGGTGCATTCCCAGATTTATATTATTGCGACAAAAGCAGCGAAGCAAATGTTTTGAAGGAAGAGGACATAAAGATAAATAATACAGACCTCATACATGTTTCAAAGAATAACACAAAACGCATAACTGCCAATTTTCTACTTATGAAAGTAAAGTACAAAAGCTTTAAAATACTTCGAACTGACTCATAAAAATCTTCCGAAAGGCAGTCCTGTATGGAAAACGGCCGTCAAATCTTTAGGGAGTTAAAATGAAGACATAAAGAATAATGGAGGCTCGCAAAAGCAAAAGCAGTGTTAATTTCCTTCAAACATTAACAGGGCCATCTTAACAGCACATTGGTGCTGCACATACCGACGGACAAACCCCTATTGTCAGTGGTACTATTCGTGTCATGGACGTAGTTATACTGGACACAGCAAACGCTGCTATTGTCAGGTACAATGTAAATATGAATGGAGATGGTAAAGACTTCCGATTGTTTGAAAAGTTCGTCTGCTACATTATTAGCAAAGACAGTTCTCACTCACTGTTGACGGTTTTTTGTTGAGTCTACATAAAAATGTACTACAATAGTACTTCAGCAGTGCCTATGTGTGATTTTTGTTCATTTTCGACTTGATATTTTGATTTCAAGATAAAGCTATATCAAAAACTGAGTTTTCTACACAAATTAAATGAATCTATTCAGTATTTACTATGACAATTGCATTTTAAACGTCTAAAAGCTACGGAACAGCTACTAGTTTAAATTCAGTTAAAATCCCATAAATCTCACTAAACAGACTGTAATGATGACTGGGTTGGGACTCCAAATGAATATATTGTCTTATTTAGACATGGAATGTAGGCCCAACATAAACACTTTATCATAGCAGGCCTAAGGCTAACAACTCATGTAGTAATCCTTACAAAAGAAAAATTTAATGCGTTTAGAATAAAGTTGTCTTACCTCGACTCTCGATCCTTGCGTCTCAATATCTTCTTACAAAAAAACTAAAGAATATTTTATTGTAAATTCAGACTTATTTAACATACCCACCGATATCTTTATAGCTTCTGTAACCATAAAATGTTTCGCGAAAAGTATAAACATGATTTATTGTGAAAGTAATTTTTATAATAACATCTTGACTTGCTGCTTCAGAATTCTCACAGTAGACTTCTAGAAAGAAGGTTAACGTAAAATAAGACGATATAGTGCAGTCGTAGCATTGGCGCCTTCGTATCTAAAACATTGATTGTAAA
The DNA here is from genome assembly GCA_961205895.1 of Mythimna pallens. Classification (NCBI taxonomy): domain Eukaryota; kingdom Metazoa; phylum Arthropoda; class Insecta; order Lepidoptera; family Noctuidae; genus Mythimna; species Mythimna pallens. Next base: position 16,920,269 of record OY540834.1, read on the forward strand.
GAAAATAAACAATGTTAATGAGTGTTGTCTATCAAATCGTGATTGTTCGGGATCGGTATCTAAGCTTCGTGTTAGCCAGTGAGCTAAATATTCATTTCATAATCATTTATTGGTTTCGTGATCATTAACGAATTGATTTTGATATTGATTGCTCACTTCCGCATTGTTCGTGTCCGTCTGCTCGTGTTATGTTTCCAAACAAATTATTTGATCTTCATCAATATTAGTTTTGAAATACGATCTATTAGAAATCATGTAATTCTCCTGATTATTGGTTTAGTGTTGTTTGACACGATCACAAATTGTTTTATCTATTTTTGTCTCGAATATTCGAACTGCTGTTAGATTATTCTACTTGTATTCAACAACTTCTTCTTCTTGATTTATGTTACAGCCAATAGTGTCCATATTAAATTATTACAGAATCAATTATGTTTCACACCAAACCTGTTGCAACGTCTGGAATTGTCCAGGAACTTGTTGCAAACTAATAGCCCTACAGACAATCGTGTGCCCAGAACGATTTGATTAAATTAATTTATTATTTTATACGCTACCGTAATAGCAGCTCATGTTTCTTCATTAAGACGACCATTTGTTCACCCGCCAGCTGCCTACTGTGCTAATATGCTTTTAATGGAAAGATGATATTTTTTTTAATTCAACTTTGAGCTGCTCTGACGCATGTCAGTGGCAGAGAAACTTTGCGATTGATTAATTTCCAAACTTTCTAACTATAAATTTTATGATGCATAAGTAATTTTTTAAAAAGGTTTTTTCTAAATTTTAATAAAATTCAATTAATATATTTTAATAGTAAGCTGATATTTGTAGAACAATAAAACCATGGCACATCCGTTATTTTATAGGTATTATAGTGACTATATCCGTCAATAACATCACAATCAGGTAATTTAAGAATTTTTGCTCATTAAAACCACCCTGGTGGCCTTCACCAGCACATAGAAGACCCTCATTAACGCTTAGAAGACCACTTCAAAAGCCCATTACATTCCTGACTGATGCAAGACCAGCTCGAAGAATGTAATCCTTACAAAATAAACCAATCCCTCAAATACATCAAGAACTTACACAATATTATCAATGGAACGAATTAGTCTAGCCTCCAATAACTTTCTCTGAGCATATTACAAAATGTCTTTAAATCAGAGACAGGGCGTGTTATCAATTAGCAACCACGTCTTTAGCGTTCATTTGATTCGCGTTATGTCCGATTTAATTGAACGTTTGCTACGCCTTCTAATAAATATTAGAGCGGTGTTTAAGAAATGATAGGACATTCTGATGTATGTTACGAGTATAGAAAAAGTGAAATTATGATGAATAATAGCCATGCCATTTGATTTATAAATCGAAAGGCAACGCTTTTATTTACGTAACTTATATTCTTGTTTTATAAATTCCTGGCTTTTCAGTACTATAATATGCATGTATTAAGCACCTAAACCTTCCGGATGAATCACTCTGTCTATTGGTAAAAAGCATGTGCTCAAAAACTACTGAATGAATTTTCATGCAAAAATCCGTTTAGTAGGTTTTGAGTTTATCGCGAACAGAGAGACAAACGCAGTCTTGATTAAAAGAAAGGATGACAGTAAAGTTATGCTATTTGATTTATAAATCAAAAAACAGTCAAAAAGACGACTATTTCTTGTTTTAATAGTAAAAAATCCAGACCAGTAAAGGTATTTTCGAACGCAGAATTTTGCGGCAAACATCTGACATTCTCCTTTATCTTAACGATGATCAGTTCATCATAACTTGTAGTAAATTATGACCCAAGTGAGCAAATATGATGTAGATATAAAAAAATGCTCAATTATAAGTCTCAATATGCGGAAAAGTATGAATTACTTAATTTTTATAACTCATAAAAAATAATTAGTACAATCAGCAGCGCCTAAATGTCATAATTTTAGAGAGGCTTGTACACTATTATTCCTTGTTACAAATATATTGAATTTACTTCAGTTTTACGTATTTTCAAAATATTCTAGCTGTTGTAAATATATCTGTTTTTATATTCTCAGATAAAATGTATATGAATCTTATCTACTTCAATAAATGTAAATTCCATTACAAAGAAACTGCTACATTGATAATTGAATTTCGCGCTAAGTCAGCTAAATAAAGCTACAACAGTAAACACGATACTCAGACATAGAGGCAACATTACAAAAAAATAGAACAGAGGTTTGCAAAAAGTTTATAGTGTGTAAAAGGCTTAAACAGATCAGATACCGCATTATTGCAACAAGATAAAATCTTTTTTTTTTCCGTTTCATAAAAATTGTTCAATGTAGTAAACATTTTATATACTTGCGATTACTTTAATTGTAAACTCAGACGGAATAAACCAAGTATTTTATTATCATTAAAAGCGACACTTTTGCTTGCCGAAGACATGTCGATTACAAATTGAGTACCGATGTTTTTTTTGCCGCAATGTCCGTAGAAGGAATGTAGCGTTGGTTTATTGAGACATTCAAGACAAGTGGGCTAGGGAATATGGTTCGTTATAAAGTCTAGGTGTAAACGTTTTATTATAATAGATATTTCGCAGCTATCAATTTTATAACCACTCCATTTTGTTATAAATGTTTCACCATTAAGTTTTTATTAAGAAGCTGGTGGAAAAGTGGACCGATGACCTGGTAAGGGTCGCGGGAATCCGACGAATGCGAGAAGTATTAGTATCGTTCGTTAAGACGACACTTGAGGGAGGCCTATGTCCAACAGTGGACATCTTTCAGCTCAAATGATGATTATGGTGGCTAAAACAGTAAAAGCCCCACAGGTCAGTCTCCACAAGCAACGCTTTTCGATGACAGACTTTTTTTTAAAGGTGGAAAATCATTTAATGACCGTCTAAACATGTTTTCAATAACTATTTGAGCCGCTTAGATATATTTCGGTTTTTGGCCAAATATATCTACCTTTATTACTTTACTTTATAAGATTTGAACAACTTTCTTCAGTATCCGCATTGGTCACTTCGTTCCGACCGCATCATACGGGGAACAGAGCTCACTGTAATTGTACGCTACAATGTGAACACCCCTTACACATCACCAACATTATTAGCATGTATTCTTGCTAATTGGTACTCACTAGTCTTACAACTTTGAATAAGATACAACGCTGAATTTTTATTTCTTTCTTTCCTTAATGCAATTGATACTGATAATTATTTAAATTCGATAGGATAGCTAGCAGACATGCACTTGTCTCATACTATTATACGAAATGCTAATGTAAGGTTTCATTTAAATCCCAGATAGTACAGAATCGAATTAAAATGGCGATTTTATAGAAGCTTAGTCACCCTTGGGCGTGGATTAGATACTGACGTTTAATTTAGTTACTAGTTTTCGATATGGGTTTTGCCTTTGGCGTCTATATTTGTGCGTTAATTGACGATGATTGCTGTTCTATCTCTTTTCGTAGGAAGTTATTCAAATATACTTCAAGTCTCTAAAGGAAGAGAGACCACAGAATCCTATTTCTGAAAAAGAAAATGCATTTTTATAAACCAGAGACCAGTGGTGGCTAAGTGGTAACGGCCTCGACATACGAGTTGTAGGTGGCGGGTTTAAACCCAGCCAGGCAGCATTACTTTGTGTAATTTATTTCATCACGACTGCTCTCAAAAATGGTGAAAGAAAACATCGCGAGGAAACCGGCATGTCCTAGAACCAAAAATTCGAAGACATGTGACATTCATCAATCCGCACTGGGCCCGCGTTGTGGATTACGGCCCTTTCCTAGAGAGGAGGCCTGAGTCCCAACAGTGGGATCATTATAATGGCGACTATGCTATGATATGCTATGCCGGATCGATTGCTTGACGTCCGCAAGCGCGCGTCTACCGTGGCTGGTAGCCAGGGTCGGAATCTCGTCGGCGGGGGCGTGAGGACGTTCGTTCCCTCACGCGTGCGGCCTTCTCCTTCGCTACCATTACCGCTTCGCAGAAGGAGGCGACCGCCTGCTATTCCTCCTCCCTCCGGACCATAGCCTGAACCAGAGCCCGGCGTGAAAGGTCATAGCCGCCGATCGCCTCCACACCTCCACGGTATCACCGTGTCCTCCAGTCGGTCCACACAAAGGTGAAACCCGGGCGTTTAATCGCTTGGGCTCGGTCCGGACGATTACCGGACGGTCAGACGGCGAGCTACCCATTGCTCGTCATCCGCAAGCCTGCGCCTACAGTAGCCGAAGAGTGGACTTACCGCCGTGATTATGGCGTGCCCAGGGGATCGACCCGTGCGGCTGTTATTAATTAGCCACGAGCTCCTCCAGATTTACTTTCTTAAAAGTATAATTATACTAGCTGCTGCTACTGCTGCATGAAAGCAGAAAATTGTCCCAAGGGAACATACTCCCGGGATAAAGGAGTTGGATTCCCATGCCGGTATCTGTGTTTCTATATGGCTACAACCTGAGGATCTATAGGTCAAGAGTGAATAGGTTACTTCTAGGGAAGCGTGCTTCATCGTCGACCAGACCGTCGCTTCCCATCTGGTGATATAGTCGTCAACAATAAAAAGTATCCTGTGTGCCATTCTAAAGCATGGCTTGCCCGTGTGCCAAATTTTATCCAAATTCATTCAGCCGTTCGAGCGTGGAAAAGCAACATCACACTCTCTAAGTATACTCTCTAACTTCGCCTTTAAAATAGTTGTGAGACTAATAAAGTATTCCCTGGAATCCATGAACAAACAAGAATTTAAACTGACCTTTATACACACCTATAAACCCATCAACATAACTATGTATCTACAATCTGGACCATAATTCAAAATTTTTAATATTCATACTTGGCATAAAATTTTAAAACGTCCGTAAAGAAATATTCACACGACCTCAAAAGTACCGACTGTATCGATAGTCATCGGCCTGAACTTGAAGTTGTTATGTAAAGCCTAGATCGCCAAATACGATAAAAAGTCTAGCTTAGATCTTAAATCTAGATAGGGTGGAAACTTGAGCCCTGGAAACGGGTCAGGGGCTTAACGAAATCGTAGCGGAAAATATAAATGGGCCTGCTGCGGGCGGTTATGCGACTATGGGTACGGCTGAGTAACAAAATGACTTTGTTCAACAAATTAGAAAATTGGTTGCGTTGAAACAGGTGCGAGGCGTCCTAAGTCAATATGTAAGGTTCAATGATCAGGAGTGAAGCATTGTTCTTCTTTTAAAAGTGTAGCTGCCATGATTTGGTTAATTATGGAACCGAGAAAAATGTTTGAACCAGGAAATATTTGTGTTGCAGGCGACGAACTTAGCGCTGTATTAGCAAAGTCTAAATGGTGAAAAGCCTACTAACAATTAGCGTTGCCTAGCTGTCTGGCTGAAGTAAAACGAACTTAACGTTACAAGAATATAAAACTTAACAGTGATTGTTTGAAACATCTTTACTAACGAATGAAAGAAAAACATGAAGAAACCTGAAAAAACTAATATTTAAATATCTCATGTCACAGTGTTTGTTATCGCACTCCTCCGAAACGTGTTGACAAATTTTTATTAATTTTTTTGTGTATATTTGGTAGGTCTGAGATCAGTTCGTAGGCCATTGTTTACCCTCCTGCTCCCTCCCGCCATTATTCTTTTATAATTTACAACATTATTTTTAGTATATGTGAAACCTGAAAACAGTTTGTTTAGAATCAGTAAATGAATCAATTCCAATAATTTTTACACCATGTTACATTTTTTCCCAAAAATATTTAAAAAAGGTCACAAAATGGACACAACCGACACTAAATACAACACAGGTCACGGCAGGTCATAGTGAGCGTGGTGCGGGAGCGAAACAACATTTCAGTCGTCCAGATGGCCCGTTGGCCATGTATTTGTGCGGACAACCAGGTAACATAACAAGCTTATAAGTTTGTGATTTTTCATGATACAGTTATGAAAAATCATATTATGTTATTTACATAAAAATACTAGACATGTGTTTCGGGTTACACATATACTAAAACTAATGTTGTATATGGCAGAACAACGTTTGCCGGGTCAGTTAGTTTTAACATAAAATTATTTTACACTCCGATTGTTTTCTTTCGCATAAAGCTACATTACACTAGTCCATAAAATTTCTCCCCGACATTTAAATCATACATTGAGCGACAAGAAAATCGAATCGTACCACGAACATTATAATTACGCGGCTTTTAATTTAAATTTACTAACCGTGAGATGATTTTACGGCTATAAATATCAGTAACTATGAACATTGGTACATTCGAATATGAATATTGGACGAAGATATGGTTATGATCGAAGGTATGTTGAAACTGCTATAATATTACATTAAATAGGTTATGAAAGTGTCAGAATAACGTGTTCGTAATAGAAAATATTGTGGTTATTAAATTAATTGTTGGTAACTATGTCTGACCACACGGTTTGTGTTCATAAGTTATGAGAGGTTTTATTGGTAGATTATAAAACTTCGACTGTTTGGATATATTTTAATAAAATGATTTTTTCGACATGGTTTGTAACTCATATCGACACCGTATCCCTATTGCTCTTACATCGAATGATAAATTCTGGCAGTTGAAAATTACAAGCCTTTTATCTACAATTCTAGCTAGAGGTCTTATACCTGACCAAAAAAGTAATTGGTATACGAAATATAAAATAAAATTAAGTAGTTTTCTAGTTAAAGTTTTCTTAGCAGCATCATGCTCAAATTACACATCTTTAACTACACATATCTGATAACATTTCCCTTATATTAATACTATCATTGACCATAATTATCTCACTTAATCAATCATTCATAGATAAAACTGACACTTCTAGAATTCAACTTTCGAAAAACTAACACGTTCGAAATTCAAATTCTAAATTCCAAAATGGCCACCGTGGTTTAATGTCAAATAAATTTTAATTAAATCGAACAGTGTCAGGATGGTCGTATGCCAGTAGTAATTGACAAGGTCTTGATGAATCGTTTCAGCCACCTTGTTATGTTATAACTAGAGCCCATCTGTCTTTTCTTGGCATTTTAGCCGTACACTGGCGAGGTTTAATTTGAATCTATGAGTGATATATCGTATAGGTTTTTGACATTTCGATTTCTTTTTACGTGTTTGTTTGTTTGTAGAATAGGGTTAATATGGCATCCGATTTTATTCATTTTCTTTTCAACGGACTTCAAAAAACTAGGTCTACCGTTTTTCCTTTATGTGTGTCCGTATTTTTACATATTTTTGCGCGACGACTTACTGGTTACAGTCAACTTCTGTCATCCAACTGTTGGGCGAACGCCTCCCCATAACTTCCAGCTGTTTCGATCTGGGGCTGGTGTGGACCATTGGTTTTAATTTTGTTTTGCATTTTTTTTTTTAGTTCATTTTATGATTATTCTTCGTTTGAAGTACAGGTTTTATCTTCGTGATTGATTGAAAGAAGTTATAAATTCAACTTCACCTTAATTCTCTAATCCAAATTCCCACTACATTTTAGAGGCATAATCTTAGCGTTTCGGCCTCTACAAAAGATTATCTTTTTTGATACATTATACATAAGCTTATAATTTAAAGGTTCTGAATAATAAAAACGTATCAACATTTTGTAATAAAACTTTCGATATATTAATATCCTTCCTATCGTCACATAACGGTACAAAATCAAAACTATAAAGAATGCATTCCTTTGGTATCAAAAAAGAATAAAAACAAAAGCGGGTGTTCCTTGAGTTGTATCTTCGAGGCGAGAAGTTGACATTATTCTTCCGTCAGTGCCTTTCAACGGTGGATGAAGATGATATAAAAAGAGAGGTGGCAATTTGTTTTTATTGATATTTATTTATATATATATTATTTTTTTAATTGGTATTGTTTTATATATTTTTTAATTGATATCTATTTTTTAATAGTTTAATTTTATTTTGCGTATCTATGCTGTATTTTAGGTGTGGTTTGTGAAATTGTTAGCAATTCAAAGTTCAGTGTTGCATTAAAAAAAATTCTTGAACTTTGAGCTTAGTTATGCCAAGGACTTATTTATAAAACCCGTTTTTTATTATTAGATATTCGTTATTTATGATTCAGCTGTTGTAATGTAAATCTCTTATTGAAATACTTTCAACATACATAATGTTAAAAAAATAATAATATGATGAATAGAAATAAAGCCTCTATTATTTCGTAGCTCTGTGTAGCGATCATTGAAAACCCAGTCGATTTGTCGTGAGACATCAAAATCCTTGCCCACTTTGTAAAATTAATCTCACTATTCCGTATTAAATCAACTATCATACTCCTACACAGATTCCTATCAAGTCACATTATTTCATCCATTCGTAATAGTCACTTCGAGATAAGAACAGGATTGTAATAAATGAAACTTAATAAAAATACCTTTAATCAAGGATTACTATCTCCAAAACGTATTTAAATTAAACAATAAATTCAGTGATTAAGCTACTAAAAAAATAATAAATTTTCAATAATAAAATTACATCAAAAACGTAGGAATCGATTTGAATAACAACAGTTAACTTATGAAAATTATGAACCGCTGGCAGGATACAGCTGCGTTGGAAAAAAGAACACAAGATTCCATAATTAAATTAGCGTGTTGGAAATTAAAAATGGAGAAGAACACACGGGGCGTCCTACCGACCGCTGTGGGGCGCCGTCCGTACGACACATACCATAGCGTTTTATACCCATCAAATCGACCGATAATTGAAATGAGTTCCTTGTAAAAAGCAGAAAAACGATTATCCCTATACCTTTTAAGACGTCCGAGATACACAAATGGACTTTGTATTAGAATTTATGTCACTTAAAAGAGATGATACAAAAAAGCGCCGACGGGTTTACACGCAATAAAAATATGGGAACGACGAGAATGTCTTCCCGGTTGTCAATCGAGGGGTTTAATAATCGTAAAATGCTTTTTGATCTACTCAGGCCGCGTAGTCGTGTTTTGTTTTGTGTATGACACTTTGTTTATTGATTGCGAGATTTACAAAAAAAAACTAGCTGACCCAGCAAACTATGTTTAGTGGGTCACGGAGTGGGGGTAGGTGGCTAAAATAATATAGCCTATGACATATTCTCAGTGCTACCATATAAACAAAAAAAAAAAACAAAAAAATCGGTCAAGTCGTTTCGGAGGAGTTCGAAAACAAACGCTGGTCTAGTGGTCAGTGCCCCGACTGCTATGCCGGAGGTCGTGGGTTGGATTCCCACCCAGGACAAATGTTTGTGTGATGAGCACGACCATTTGTTCTGTGTCTGAGTGTAATTTATCTATAATATGTGTATGTATATAAAAATACAACATTAATTTTAGTATATGCGTAACTTAAATATAGTTTTTCATAATCTGTAACTGAATCGATTGTGATAATTTATACACCATATTATATTTTTCCCAAAAATATTTAAAATAGGTCACAAGTTGGACACCACTAACACTAAGTACAAAATAGGACACGGCAGGTCATAGCGGGCATTAGGCGCCAGCGCAGATCATAATGATGACGAAGTATGTTTATCAGTTGTCTAGTACTCATAACACAAGCTCTGCTTAGCTTGGGGCTAGACGGCGTTGTGTGATAGTAGTAGAATATTATTATTTTTATTATTAATTTGACACGATATTTTTATATAATAATATAAAAGATAGATTAGATATAGTTTTGAAGTCCTGATTTACTTGATTACTTTATCCTAAATTACCTTGACAATATCGTCGACTCAATATTTATATTACCATTTAAACACAAGAATTTTTATTTAACAAATAACGTAATAAAACGATTAAATAAATAATGCACTGCATATGATATATGTCACTAAATATGGGAAGAAAGCTAGACGCGTTTAATTTATTAAAATAAAATTAATAACATGCTGCGTCTCAGAATGCGTGTGACACATCAATATGCTGATATTGATTTTATGACTTTAAGTGGCAATTACATACGTTGTTTATCTAAAAAAATTAGGTACTCATTGAGCAAGTTTTACGATCAATGCAGTAATATCGTATTAAATAAACTAAAACGATATAAAAAAAACGTTTTAACGTTCTTTAAAAACCCATAAAATAATATAATTATTGCCAAGTTACCGCTTTCACGTGAATCGATCATTTTACTAAACACCCTAAAATATTATAATTATCTTTAATTATAGCGACGGTTTCTTAGCGGCTATTTTTCTCGTTTCTTAACTATTTTCTGACAACTAATAACGCGTTAACGTAATCGGTAGGTAATTTATATGCCGAATTCTTTACGCCCTGAACGATTAACGCGATGCTCTTTTTAATATTCATTATATTGGTCTATAAGCATTCTGTTTAAACGGAAATGCACACTTCACAGTTTATTGGATCGCCTACACAATCGAGTTTATGAATAACAACACAATTTGACAAAAAAAAGGATGTTAGCTCTCCAAATATTGTTGTTTGTTTAAAAACAAATAAAAAAACTGTAACAATAAAATCTCGATGATGTTTTTTTCTCGTTTTTGTTTGGTTGGTGTTCAATAAAAATAAAGTTGCTCTCAATAATCCTACTAATATTACGAATATGAAAAACTGGATGTTTAGAATTAGAATATACGTATGATAATACTTTTTATTCCGGGAGTATTTTTTCTCCGGAGAACTTCCAAAATTACGCTAGCAAAACCACTGGCCAAAGATACCATAAAAGATAAGGCTTTTCCTAGCTAACGCTAAACTGGCCTAAGGAAATACCTAATAACTATATTATGATAGAAATGCAGAAAGTTTGCCATTGCGACCGAGGCGGAGTTTGCCCGAGCCGCAGGCGAGGGTGTTATGGAGCGAGTCCTGCAGTGACAAATTTCCACGTGTATTAAACGACGTTTATCAATACAGTTACGAAAAAATAAATAAACGGCGCTGACCAGCTACTAGTGGGGGTTGCGTGGCGCCCAACCCGATACGATACATCTATTAAATTGTGGCGTGGGTTAACCCGCGGTTAACTTTTCGACACTAGTGCGGAACAGTAAATTGTGTACCTAAAAGTGTATTGAAAAACCATATTTCCATAGATTTCGAAAACACAGACCAGGAAACTGCGAATATAAATCTGCTTTTATATTCTGTCTAGCATCAATATTTCTACCATCCATGGTGATTATTTAAGAACAGTCAATTAAGACCTTCGTCTGAAGTCCCTGGTTCAGAGAACGGTCTTTACGACTTGATAATTATAAGGTTTTCTTTCAAAAATCAAGAGCCCGTGAGTCATCACAGCCTCTTTAGTTATTTGTAGGTCGTAATCTGGACAAAGGTATACTCGTTATCCTGCCAGAGTAGCGGGATTGTTCGGAAGAGTTAAAACGCAAAGGGCAATTGAAGGAACAGGAGGTTTTAGTCACCAAATAACTTTTTCGGTTCTGGATGGAGTGAAAGGGAGTGTCAGACTTACTTTTACTGGCGAAAACCCACCTGTGTTCTTTCAGAAACCTTTTGCATTCCAGGGACATGAAACACTCTTTCGAGCATTTCCGCTGCCTTAGCAGGCATAAGCCCAAGTAGGCCGCGTCCATTTTAGTGACAACACACTGAGCCGCCGTCGTCGGCTCGGGCTTGCTCCTTACCAGATGGCCAAACAACGAGCCAATGCTCGCCGTCCACAAACCCACGTAACGGTGGCCGGGAATCACCCTCCGATTTGCGACACCCAAGGCTTCTGCTACGGCAGAGGCTGGGGCGTCAGGATGTCCTCTCCCTCACGGTTTCAACTGCCTCCTGTGCTTGCATTACTGCTGCGAGGTGACTGCTTCCCATTCACTTTCACAGGATACTATGACCTGAACCAGGGCCGGACCAGAGATCACCGCTGACCCAAGTTGACCTTAAGGTCGTCTCCCAGTCTAATCGGGAGCAGATGAAAACCTATATCTTCTAAAGTTTTCTACTAACCTTCTTCATATCATAAAGAAATCTCCGGCCTACTGTCTAGGGACGCGTAATTATATCGACTTTTATGACTTTTTGGGTACAACTATGTAGGATGAATTATTTTCAAAGACGTGAATGGTAGTGGAACGTAAGAGAAGCTCACTTTACTAAGGTTTACTCTCTATGGACGCGTAACTTCATAGACGCATATTCGTAATTAAAAGCTTACTGTACTCACAGTTTACATACAAAAATATGAAACTCTGTCGACGAAGCTGCAACGACTCGACGATAGTACGAAGTTTTCTATGTAAGCTTTAGGAAGACGTACATCAAGCTTATAAGGACGAATACGCGTCTATGAAGCTACACGTCCATAGACAGTAAACCTTAGTAAAGTGAGCTTCTCTTACGTTCCACTATCATTCACGTCTTTGAAAATAATTCATCCTACATAGTTGTACCCAAAAAGTCATAAAAGCCGATATAATTAAAACCTTTAGCGCTGCATATATTTCACGAATAATCGAGATAAGCTGATGGTCGCTGTTAATAAGACATCAACGGTTTATGGTATAAAATCCTGCCTCCGAGTTAATATAATACCTATTCATTAAAAACACTTGCTCCATGTAAAAATACTGCAGTTAGGGTGTGGTACAAGGGATAAGCAGACAGTGGGGTGTCAAATATTTTTTTTTTGTATTTACAGGTGAAACAAATGTGTCATTCAATCCACCACAGCTCCTTAAAGAAAGCCAAATATGAATTGTGATGTTATTAATATGTATAAGCTTAAGTTTAAAAATAATAAGCTAAGGCCCCATAGACACTATTGTCTATAGGGCCTTAGTATCCTGAAAATTAAGAATTATTATCATTAAAAATGATTAAAATTATTTATTTTCTTGTGTCAAGTCTTTGGTTACGGTTAGTTAAAATTTTTGGTATTTTTCAATTTGTAAATGTTCAAGTGTCAATGAACAGTTGCAGCCTAAGATAATTTATATGACTGGCTTAGTTTTTGTTTTTTTTTATTCTTGATAGCTTCTCGCTTGACTACTATCTCACCTGATGGAAAGCGACGATGCGGTCGACGATAGAGCGCACTTACCTAGAAGCAACCTATTCACTATTGTATAACTGGGATTACTAAAACAATGTGATCACAATCAAAATGTAATAATCTAATACAGATTATTAAATTTTGCGTAAAGCTACAAGAGTTATCTCGGCAAGATATAAAAATATGTAGGTACACAAAATACGTAGGTCTTTACTATTTACCTATATTTAGCAATATCCAATGTTGGTCACACCTCTATGCCCAAACGTAGCAACTATTTTAGTGAAATTATTCATGCATTTACAGAAGACGTCATTTGTTTAAGCAGGCTATCAATACATCGTACAATAAACATAAAAGTAACCTTTTAGGCCCAACCCAATCGATATAAGCTTCTGTTTTGAAAGACTATTATTCCCAAAGATTATTTGACAATAATAATAATAGTCGTTTATTTTCTCTACACAAGTTAGCATAGGCATAGGCGGCCTTATAATGTTCCCACTGTTGGGACTCAGGCCTCCTCTCTAGGAGAGGGAATGGGCCGTAAAACACCACGCGGGCCCAGTGCAGGTTGGTGGATGACACATGTCTTCGATTTTTTGATTTTAGGACACGCCGGTTTCCTCACGATGTTTTCCTTCACCGTTTTGAGAGCAGTGGTGATGAAATAAATTACACAAAGTAATGCGCCTGGCTGGGTTTGAACCCGCAACCTACAACTCGTAATTCGAAGCCGTTACCACTCGGCCACCACTGCTCAGAAAGACTATTATTCCCAAAGATTATTTGACAATAATAATAATAATAGTCGTTTTCTATACAAGTTAACAATAATTTAGCGGCAGCGGCCTCGATTTACGAGTTATACAGACAGCTGCAAAAATTGGGTATCCCTCTTACATAAAAATATCTTTGATAAAGAGGGTAACCAGTTGATAACGATGCTACTGAAAATAAAATAAAAATCGAATATATGTGAAATCCACCAAAGTACACTGGAACCGCATGGTGGATTAGGGTTCATTCACTTTGCTAACGAGCGGGTCTGAGACCCATCACTGAGAAGCTTATTCTTGTTTGCCAAAAAACCTAGGGAAACAAAGCACACGTTAGTAAATTAGTTAATTTCAACGATTAATTGGCGATAACCAATAAATCTCTCAAGACAATAGGCGCTTACGTAAAACATCGGAAGTGGAATCAATCTATAAGCCGTTACGTAAAATAATGAATAAAACTCGATGTAAACTACATTTATTAAAAAATAACCAGCTTCTGCTAGCAGCGGGTTACTTCCTTAATAAAAAGTGTCACCATAATTTCAGTCGAAAGTCGTCCACTGATGGACTTAGGCCTCCTCTAAGTGTCGCCATAACGACCGGTTCTGTGCGTCTCGTATCCATCTCATTTCTGTGACCCTCACCAGGTCATCTGACCACTTTGTGAAAAGTCTTCCAAACGCTGCGTCTTCCGGCACGTGGTCGCCACTTTAGAACCTTTCGTTCCCATTGACCATCTGTTCTGCGAGGGAGTAACAAATACACACATATAAACTTTTGCCTTTATAATATTAGTGGGAGTGTGGTTACTTAAGAGCATCCAACTCGACATACATTTTCACTGTTTTTCATACAACCGCTCTTAAGCGATTATGACATAATTAGACATTTTTCATTAGATATTTTGGAAACACAGATATTTTGTGGATATTATCTAGGCTTCTATAGAAGTCAAAATATAAATTTGTCTAAAACTAATCCAGTAAAGATCTCTGTTTTACGTGAACTTTGGCCCTCCATAATGTACTCATTTATTAAAAATATAAAAAAGAACATCTATAGAAGAAGCCTTGCACATTTAATCGAGATTCTGAATGACGACAATTTTTCTCAAAAAATTTTAAGGGTTTTAAAAAAACACGTTTTTCCTTTTTGTGAAATATTCGAGTAAATCACGAAATCACCGAATGCCAAAAGAGTTTCAGGCGTTATCTACGTACTCTTTTTTCGCGTTGCCTCTTCATCAAACATCGCGTTGGTTTGCGTTAGATGAAGCAACAAGCTTTTAAACCATGCTCGACGTTGACGATAGGCGAGTGGGAAAGGGCCCTCTTAATGTCTTGAGTCGAAATATCGTCAGAACTAACGTTAGGTTAACCGAAGAGCACATTATCATTCCATTGCGTCATTCGGTTTTAAAGAAAATGCATGAAAAAAAACTCCAATAGCTCTTGGTGTAATTGTCAAAACACCTAACGTTACTTAAATAGGTATAACTTGTTTGAATTGTGTATATTTTTCTCTCTATTATTCCACCTACGCCTCACTGGCTTGGTAACAGGTGTGATCATTCAGAACAAAATAAAACTAGACATACAGTAGGCCTACTATGAAATCTTTGCTTACAAATTGAGCACGCTGACAATGAAAAATAAACTACAAAAACAATATTCTTAATTGAACGTATGTCATTTTTAAAGGGAACTTAATTCTTTTGACATCATTGAGATGTCTATGTATTGCCAATATATACAACTTTCTGTTCTTATAATAACTGGTCAGGACCTCGTATATCACATGTTATTGACCCACAAATCTGACCCCACAAAATAGTTTAAAAAAAAAACCTTTGTCCCTCTCTAAGAATTACTTAGTAGAAATGTTAGCAAAACCGTAGGGGCTCAGTAGAAACGAAACCCGAGATCCGAGGGTATCTGAAGGATCACAGTAGGGTTTTAGTCAGTAATAGTCTGACACGCTCTCTCACTCCACCATCGGACGGGAGAAGGCGATTTGATTGCCAACCTCCCGAGATAAAAAAAATATTGTGAGTTTTTATTTTCACTCCTTACTACTTAGATTGAGTAGATACTGAGCCTTCTGTAGATATATTTTATGCTACGATAAAAAGAACGTGCCTTTGTCAATGTCTCATTGTCGCTTTCTCCGCCCACGCTACCTCTCGTCACTCGAGCCGAGGTGTTAACTACTAAACCCACAATTACGCATATTGCCTGATCACATCAAAAGCCCAGCCCGACAGGCTATTATGATGCGGACGACGAATTAAAATGAAAACATTTAATTTTGCTATTAATACTCGTAGTATGTCGTAGGGTAAACTTTATATGGAAAGCACGGGTTTATAATCAAAACAATCATGATTTCGGTATAAAAATAAAACTGAGGAAATATTGCCAATTTTACTTGCAGAATTATGAGATAAGAAAAGACACGATGGGAAACATTATTTGTATGATTGACTGTAATAGCACCTATTTTAACGTATCATACTGAAAATTTTAACATTACTTTAGAACATCTACGCTATATTAGCTGCTGAAAGCGACTCCGCCAGGATCATCATTTCAGTTGAAAGACGTCCACTGTTGGAGATAAACCTCCACCAAGTGTCGCCACAACGAACCGTTCTATGCGTCTCGCGTCCATCGAATTCCCGCGACCCTCACCAGGTCATCAGTCCACATTGTTGGAGGCCTTCCATCGCTGCGTCTTCCCGTACGCATGGTAGCAGAAAATTATTTCCAGAGAACACTGTTTTTTGAGATAAAAAGTATCCTATGTGCTATTCTAAGATATGGTCTACCAAGTTTCAACGAAATTCGTTCAGCCGTTTGAGCGTGAAGAGGTAACAAACATACACACACTCACAAAGTTATTATTATTTATATTAGTTTATGTTATAAGGCCGACTATACTAAACTATACATCCTTCAAATCTAAATCAAAAGCTCCCAAAGTTACTCTCAAAGGAAATAACCCAGAAAACATCACAAAATCACGGCTGAAGAAAGAAAAACTATTTTTAAATGAAATCTTCTATTGCGTAGATTATAAGACCTTTGTTCCGCTCCCAAATAGTTTTGTTTTCCTATCTTCTAGGAAATGGCTAGTCAAAGTTACGTATAAATTCTTTTCCTCCGCCATTCCAACTGTGGGGACGAAGTTACACTGAGTCTTTATTGTAATGGACGTTTACAATGTAATAAATGAATGACATTTTTATTAAGTTGCAGTTCTAAGGCACTGTTGAGAAGAAAATTCTAGCAGCAAGCAGCAAGCTAGAATCATATACTTTAACAGATTCTTTGACAGTTTCAGTCTTCCAGGAAAAACAATTTATCTGTGCTATCAATTCATTTAAATTCAAATCAAAATATTTCACTTCACACTAACTGCTGCCAGCGTCTTCGCATGCCTATGTCACTTAGTGATAAAGTAGCCTTCTATTGGTGAAAAAAAATTTTTAAATTTGTTCAATAGTTTTTGTCTTTACAAGCTTTTATTTAGTTTTTACCTGTCCCAATGTTTGTCTGTGGTCTTTCTTGCAAATTAAATTTGATCCACTTCCCGGTTACCGATTGAGCTGAAATTTTGCATGCATATGTAAATCAGATGACAATGCAAAATTATTATGACATGGAGCTGATCTGATGATGGAACTGGAAGGTGAACATAGGAACTCAGATAACTCTATCGTGTTTGAGCTTTTTGGAATGGTCTTGATGAGTATTAATTACATAGATATATATCGCGCTATAAAAGCTTGCTATGAAAATATGATTTTCATTGAAAACTTGTTAAAGAACCTGTAAATTTTTTATTTTATTATTCATTACCAACATAAATACAAATCTATCCTCTTTATCGTTTTAAATATCGCAGCATATGCTGAGTTAGGCGCCTTTTTGACCTTGCACAGATCATACAGTTATTATTATTATTATATTTTTATTTTTTTACTGTTTTTTTTTAATTTTACTGTGTGTGTGAGGTACGAATAAACGTTTTTCTTTCTTGCTTTCTTTCTTTTACTAGTATAAACTAGTATAGATAATACTAGAACAGATAGGTATTTTTTTTTTCAAGTTGGGAAATCATCCAATGACTCTTCCGGCTCTAGGGTACTGACTAAATCACTTGTGTCCTTCAGTTGCCTTTTACGTTCTAGAGCCATGGCTAGTCCACTTTACATAAGCCTACAAGGGCACTTACAAAATATCAGAAGCTATAAATAATGCACGGTTTCAATTTGTTGATTTCTATTGGTATTACAATTTCGTGTTTACTGTGTCTATTTGTATTAGAATTATCGATTCTAATTTCAAAAAGTCCTAAGTCGTTGCGAACATAATTATAAAATACTTCTCTAAGATATAAAGTGACGGCAAAGTTAGTATATCGAATTATTTGAATTGGTTTTTAATGGTGCGTCCACACAATACTGAGTTACGTAGGATTTTGACTGTGCAATATAGCAGTGCAGACAAATGTCGGTGTATAATCTACTTAAGTCTGTTCTAATTGTGTACAGTCTGGACGCACCATTAGGGAATCCTTCAACAATCGACGGAAGAGTCAATGCGTTTATTTATTAACAAATCTTTAATAATTTGAGAGGATCGGACTCATTCCTCCAATGCACTGACAAATACAAGAGGTCTATGTTCAGAAATCCCCAGTCATGCCACTTAAAACAAATCAATAGACCACTGATTGCAATCATCTTCGTACTAGAGGTGAAAGTGATCAACTTAATACACAAATATTTATGACACACACTTTCTGTCAACTCTTGTAAATGCTTCATTACATTTAATGTGTTTTTCTTTGCCTTCTCCCATAAAACTAAGACATTGATAAAGTGGGTCAAGCCGTTAGAGACACCATTGAAAGTCAACAATTGGCTATCTTCATTACTTAAGTCGTATTCAACGACCTTACCTCTGGAACCAAACTGTAAAAACTGAAGGATTTTTTTTTTTGTTGGTAGGGGAAATTATTATGGGTGGAGTGAGTGGGAGTATCAGACTTTTACTGACTGGAACCCACCTGTGTTCTTTCAGTAGCCCTTTGCGGTTCGGTAACTCTTTTGGTAGCCCTTTGCAGTTCGGTAACCCTTTCAGTAGCCCTTTGCGGTTCGGTAACTCTTTTGGTAGCCCTTTGCAGTTCGGTAACCCTTTCAGTAGCCCTTTGCGGTTCGGTAACTCTTTCAGTAGCTCTTTGCGGTTCGGTAACTCTTTCAGTAGCCCTTTGCGGTTCGGTAACTTTTTCAGTAGCCCTTTGCGGTTCGGTAACTCTTTCAAATAATCCCGCAACCCTGGCAGGCATCGGCCCCAACGGGCGCCGTCAATCTTGCCATCACTTTCAGGTGCGCGTGGAATACAATGTGCCGTCGACTGAGATCTTGTCCTTATCAGACGAAAAGATATCCATTCCTCGCCATCCACAAGCCCGCACCTACGGTGATAGTCACTCTGCGACTCTGCCCGGGTGTCTCCGGCGGGGAGAAACCGATAGATTAATTTGTTATTTTGCAAAAGGTTTTTTTTTAATTCATTAATAAAGTTTGAAGAGGGTCGCCTTGTTCATATACTAATTTATTAGCGGTCGGCAGTATATTTTCATATTTCATATATTTGTTCACCATCTTGATATTCACCTCCTTTTAAGTCATACTATACTTACTATACTTTATACAGTCTCTCCATTATTTCCTTAGCTTTCCTCTAGCCTTTTAAAACAATGAGTAACTCAGGACTGACAGGGTTGAGAGCCTAGTTTTTTTGTCATCTTTTTTGTCTTGAGCTAGAATAACCGATCACCTTATTCTGGCTGCGTCGAGAGGGAGTGTCAAACTTTTACTGACTAAAACCCACCTGTGTTACTTCAGTTTCTCTTTAGTTTCAGATCTACCAAGACCTAGTAGATAATAACGTCATCAACATAGTCTAAACCCCACAAAACGACCAACTTAAACTTAAACAATATCCATAGAACGAAACAGTTCTAAGTTCAAACCACATTTCCTTTACAGATTTGAAAACAACACGAAATCATTGAACCCACATAAGTTTTCAGAGTCGCGTCTTAAAGGAAAAGTAAGTTTGCGTTTCTCGGAGTACTAACTAGCTCCGTTACGTGGGAGATGCCATTGTGATCTAACAACTAGCCAAGTTTGTAACAAGCAGTGTTGGTTCAAACTTTGTCGTACAGTATGGAGGCGCTGATAAAGGAACTGCTCAAGTAAACAAGCAGAAGTATCTGTAAAGGATATTTTTCATTGTGCGTACAGTTAAGGAATGGAATTCCTTGCCGAAATCTGTGTTTCCTGATGGCTGCAACCCGGGAATCTTTAAGTCAAGAATGAATAGGTTACTTCTAGGTAAGCGCGCTCAATCGTCGACCGCATCGTCGTTTTCTATCAGGTGAGATAGCGGTCAAGAGCGAACCCTTCAAGAATAAAAAAAATATATTTTTAAACTTGGCATTTTGTAAAATCGAGTTACATACTCCAGTTCGATCTCTTTCCAGTAAATAATTCTTCTGAACGTGTGTTTGTAACCTTACCCCTTCTAAACGGCTTGACCGATTTGGATGAGATTTTGTGTGTATATTTGAGTGGGTCCCTGGATGGTTTGACAATACAATTGAACCTGGCAGGTGGCGCAGCAATCGAGTTTTCAAAAACCGTCTGCGGGACCGCTTGTTTTATAACACTTTCGAACAATGACCTCCGTCTCCTTTTTCCACATAATTCTCTCATAAGCCAGAGTGAGCCAATTTTCTAATATTTTCAGAAAGAGTGGCGAATTATAATGTAAAAGGATTCCAATCGACACTGGTCATTGGGAAATCCTCGTAATCTGAAACTTGATTACGTTTATTTATTTGCATTTACGAAATATTTATAAATGTAAAAATTGTAAAAAAAAATAACTATAAATTATGGAAGAGCGGAGTCTCAATATTGGACTATTTGCTTAAAAGGAGGTGAAAGCACCTTCGCAAACTTTTGTTTAATTTTAGTTTTTGTTTTTGTGTTTAAAAATTATGTAAAAAAAAACTTGGTAATTATTGCAAGCATAAACTTCGTTTGGTTACAATGATTTTAAGCCTTTATTTGAGGAGCGAAATCATTAAATCACTTCACCCACCCTACGGTGGGCGAGAGGGTGTATCAGAATTTTACTGACTAAAATCCACCTTGCAATGTCCCGTTACGTTCTGGAGCCACGGTAACTCCAAACATTCCCGCAATGATTTTGAGCTTTATTGTACAGAACATTTTACAGAACATTGTGTACAATTTTAGTTTCTTATAATCATGGTCGGACACGTTACCAAGAATAGCTAGATGTTAAAACAGCTGTGCCTTGTTCTCCATTCAATTCATAAGAGGTGTTCCCGAACGAGTCCGGATCACACGGCTATGCTAATTAATTTAGTGTCACATCCGTGCTTTTTGTATTACGAGTATTGCAGCTTTAAACACACGTGTAGGTCTTCGATGAATCGAAGGCAGTTAAGGCCTCAAAAGAAATATTAAATTTACGAAAATCTAAAAAGGTACTCCTATTGTTCATTTTAATCCCAATAGCGAACAAATAATGTCCACCAATGGTTCAACTTTACCTTAAATGTGACCACATTCATTCAAATTTACATTCATCATCTAAACAAACCATCTACAATAAAAAAAAGTATATATTTTATGACAAAAAATTAAACAAACACAAAGCTATAGATCATAAAAATTACTTTATACGTTTATAAAGTTTCAAGTTTGACTCCTTATACCAAATAAACTGCGCCCACGCAAGTCTTGGTAAAAGTTGCTTTCCAAACGCAATTGTATGGCGTGACGAGTTCAAAAAACCTGGTCATGCTTCCCTGTAGTAGCCAATAGCCATGGCTGTTTACGACAATTTGTAACGTACTCGTACAAAAGACGTACCTATGTTTTGCTATCTAAAAAAACTTCAAAAAGGTGTCGGTGTGCTTAAAATAAAGAAAGAAAAAACGTTTATTTACGCCTCACACAACTTATTAAAACTATAAATACAAACGTAATAAAAAAAAACTGTGCGTAGCTAAAAACTCATCAAATTATGCTTGGTGAACTTTACCTGCACATATTGCTAGATTTTCTGCTAAGTTATCTATTTTAATTATTTTTGATAGGCTCGGGCTTCACCACTATCTTACCTGGTGATATGCGATGATGTGGTCGACAATAGAGCACGCTTACCTAAAATAACTTCATTTTTTGTCTCGATTTGGTCTTCAACACTTCTAATGTTGTGTTTGTCAGAACACGCAGCTTATAACTCAATCTTGACACTAAAGACAATAAAAAAAAACTATAATGGCTAACAATCATTGCAATCATTTACGGTCGCCATTAACCAATTACAATAAATATGAGCATTCCATTCTTATTTTACGCACTGAACCTTCATCTTCGAAGAATAAATTTCTTTAATAACTATGCACAATAAATTGCAAATTAAATGTGTGTAGAATTAATTATTTCGATACCTTGTGACCACAGAATAAGAAAAAATGGAATCTGAAGAGTGCCCGCCTAGTTTGATATGGGAATGCAGATATTGCCAATAATTATAGCCTTGCAATGATAAGTTAACTTATTAATTCGTTAGTTTAGTAACGTATCTCTAGCCAGCCTTAGTACACAGCAATCGTTTAAGTGCACCTGTGTGTGCGCACATATCTGTCCTTTATAATATCTCCCGTGTCGATGGCTGTCAGCTGAGATTAACAGTCTAGACCAAAATTCAGTCAAGAGGAATATTTACAGTAATCTCTATAACTTTTTATATTCAATGCCTATACCTAAAGATAATTCACCCTATTGCGGTCAAAAAAATAAATATCGCGCATGAGCACTCCATTTCAATACTCCATGTCCATACAACACGATCGTGTTACAGCTAATATGCCGTATAATAATGAACATATTACCTCGACCGTCTGCCCACTGCGACACCTATTAGCTAAACAAATTGTAATTACATACATCACCTCTGTTTAATTAATGTGATTAGGAATTCACACTAAGGTTAAGCAATTAGGCAGACACAGATTATTGTGTGGGCGGGCTTTATAATGAGTTGTTTAAACTTTGATATTTTCGGGTATGGGTATCGCGAGGATTTGTTGTATTTTTTTAGTCTTTTTGTCCTCAGAATGACTAAAACTTAGGCTGCGGGAATATAATAGAAAGTGCTAGACTTTGCCAGTGACTTCATTTGTGAGAAGGGTTTTCATAAAAACGTTAACACCCGTTAAACTGTATTTTAAGGGTAGCTTTAAAAAACTAATAATGACAGCCTCAATTATTTATTTTTACCAAGTTTTAAGTTTATTAACCCAAGAAATAAAAATCCTCCATACCATATTTAAAACCCCCTTCTATGTAAACTAACCCGTAGTTGGGAAAAACTAATAATGACAACCTTTATTATTTATTTTGACTACTATTTGTGCTAACGTTTAACTACTTTATTGGCATGGAAATAGATTTTGCCTACTAATTAAATCCCTCCTTTTCACCCCCTTCTTGGTTGAATTTTCAAAAACTCCTTCTTAGTGCTCACCTACATCATAAAAGGAAGCTTTGTGCAAAACTTCACGTTCCTATGTCCAGTAGTTTTGGCTGTATGTTAATCTAATTTCAGTCAGTCAGTTTCTCCTTATATACATATCAATATAAATAAACTTTATTGTTCACCGAAATAGTAACCGCCGCCGCTGTGGCTTTGAAATGCGAAGGGCAACTGAAGAAATAGGTGGGTCTTATTCAGTAAGTCTGACACGCTGACACAGTCAATGACTGTTATTATTTCACTTATTTGGCATAAATGGGCATGCATAGCTGTAAAGAGTTTATCATGCTCACTCAAATGTTTCATTGATGGTGGGGCGTGTGTTGGATCACTCGGTTCCCTTCAAAATGGTTGAGCTTGATATACGCGTCATGTCCGTGAACGAACGCCGTCATTTTTTGACTGTAGCTTATTTTAATTTCTGTATTTTAAATTATCTTTTTTTAATTTATTTACATTATTTTTACATACTTAATAGAAGCGACAAAAAGTATGTAACCGAGATATTTGTAACACTTAACATGATGTATATGAGCGTTTGAGGAATTTCTTACAAATTCTTCTCCATTTAGGTTTACGCTGATTGACTTCTTAACAGTTCAAAAGTCCCTGTAAATGTTTTATTTGAAATAAATGCTTTGAATTTTGATTCTTCCTCCACCCAGAGCGGGAGAAGTTATTTGATGATTTCACACATAAGCCAAAAACAAGGATATCTAAAACTTCGCCGACCATTAATTCTCCGAAATCACAAGCATTTTTATAACACGAAAGAACTGCATGTTTATGACGTCACAATCGCCGTTATGTCTTTGACCTATACTATACAGTTTCATAATATAATAACATTTATGATATGAGGAGCTTCTTGGGTATCGTTTCGCCATTGACGACAATCAGTAAAGAAAACTAATCCGTCTATTAGTATTAGAGGCCCATCGCACCACTTAGCCCATTCAATTCGTGTGCGCAACTGTTAAGGCGAAGTTTTCACATCTTTGATATTTTTTTGCGATGGAATTTGAGATTTGAAATAGTTTTTTTATATTATTTACTACACACAATGATGATGGATGTGAGACGCACTAGACTGGTCGTTATGGCGACGCTTGGGGGAGGCCTATGTCCAACAGTGGACGTCTTTCGGCTGAAATTATGATGATACAATGAAAGTACACATAAGTAGTCCGCAGCAAATTAACATACAACTAAATAACTATAATATGAATAAAGTAGTATCACATCACAAAAATCATTAGGAACTATATTTTTTTATTGTCTTATTTTGTGCA
Source organism: Mythimna pallens (assembly GCA_961205895.1). Lineage (NCBI taxonomy): Eukaryota > Metazoa > Arthropoda > Insecta > Lepidoptera > Noctuidae > Mythimna > Mythimna pallens. The sequence goes on from OY540834.1 coordinate 16,944,999, forward strand.
AAATTTGTTTTTATATATTTTTAATACTTTTCGCTCATTTTCGACAAAAACGACCCGAAAAATTGCCGTTTATAACATTTTTTTTTTCATTTATTGATGACAATATTATTACGAGGACATATTAATTCAAACATAAAAATGCTCTTCTGTAAAATAATGTTTTTCTTTAAGTTATGTCAACCTTGTCGCAAATAAAAGATTTATATTATAGTACTACAATAATACACATCAAACAACTTTACGATAATAATGGTGCTTATGATATTAGTAAATATAAATAAAAGGATGTAACTTGCCCTCGAATACATTACTAAAGAATACATAAGGTTGAACAATTTTCCATTTCTATGGAAAATTTGTCCACCCACACCCACCCATGTTTGCCCGTGTTTATCATACAATACACATTGTAAAAATAGATGCTCTAAAAATAATTCTGATCTCAATATAATTAGGCATGGTACCTTATATTCAAGGAAATAATAACACAATCACGTCGATCAGATAAAATGTTTTGCTAAAGACTATTTTGAGAAATTCTTGGAAAACCCTGTCACTTTGTTTTGTTACAAAGTTACAAAAGTATTAAGGGAACAAACACAAAAATGTATTTGGTGGGAAAACCATAAATCGAAAAAAACGCATGTGATTCAGTATATGACATCATTGAGTGTCATAAAAAAATAACACCTTTAGTTGGTTCCTCCTCCTGCGAAGCAGTTATGCTAGCAAAGGAGGCGACCGATCGCGTGAGGCAACGGTCCTAACGCCTCAACCGCTGCCGGAATTACAGCCGAGCTACCGTCGCGCCGCACTTTGCGGCTAATTTCAGAAATCAGTTAATAATAAAGCAATAGATGCTTAATAAAACGATGCGTTCTACCCTTAACAAACCAGCACAAGTACCTAGAATTTCAATCACCTATTAAAAATTAAAGCTTCTAATAGCGTCTACTTAACACGCACCATCTCAATAATTCATCAGGCTCCATATTTGGGAGGCGTGTGCTGAGTGAGTGACATATGAATTACATTGTGTCTGCTACCACGGACGCTGCCTCACGTAGCGAAAAATAAAACGTCTATTTCTTTTTACTAATAGGCAAACAGCGCTTGTATGAAGTCAAGAAATAAAGATAGATAGGAATGTTTTTTTTTTGTTTTGAAGGGGGAAATGATCAAATGGGTTCTCTTGCTCTAAGGTGGAGCCACAGGGCGTGTCAGACTTTAACTGACTAAAACCCATCGGTGTTCTTCAGTTTGCTTTGTTCTAGGGCCACTAGGGGTTTTAGAATGTCTAAGATGTCTGATACAAATAGGCGCTCCAAGGAACAACTAGCTATCGTAACCCTCGAATGCATTGGGCACCTGAATAAACACGAGTGGATTTTTGTTAGGAAAATTCTGACACTCCCGGTCGCTCCACCCAAACTTAGGAAAAATTTATTTGATGATACACCATCCCAAAACAAAGGGTCGACGGGTTCTGAAAAATACTTTTTAGCCTTTGATATTTAAAGAGAATAGGAAGAAAATAATACGAACATATTAAAATGTCAATGTTTACTTGTTTAAATGTTTTACCTGCCAGGAAAATCAAACTCTGAGACATAGCTTCCCAATTCAGATACCTAACAATTAAACAAAATACATATTGAACTTTTATATAAATCACAAAACTTTTTGACCCCGTGTAACCCCAAACTGCTTTTATACTCAAAACAATCACCTAACAACGAAACAACAATCAAACTAACGGCGCATACACACAGAACACCAAAACTCAACCGAACCATATCGCCATACATCAAACATTGGAACAAAACGAAACTACAAGCAGAATCAATCATGATATGTATGTTTTTAAATCCCGCCCACACTTACAAGTAGCTGAAATAAAAAATGTCTGCCTTACTATATGTCTAGACGGTTCTTTTGTAATCGTAAGTTGTCTGCTAATTGGCGCCAATGTTTGTGGCATTGTTTTTGTCTGTTGGTACAAATGGTCTCGAGGTTTTCTTGTACCTAAATTAAGAGGAAAGTCCTTATGAAACACCTAAAAAGGTACAAACAGTTTTCAACATTTCTAAAAATACACCGCACTAAATTACACAAAAATAAAAATAATTAAGATACTAAATAGATGTGTCAACAGTTTCATCGCGAGATATATATTTGCAAACCTATCCTTAATTTTGATAAAAAAAAAAAAATTATATTAAAATTTTTTTTTTTAAATTTTGTAAATCTTGTAAAAAGAAAACGTCGATTTAGCTGTTTTTGAGTGATATGAACAATTAAGGATAGGTTTTCAAATATCTTGCGGTGAAACTATTGGCACATCTTTTAAGGTTCTTCATAATTTTTAAATGTTCCTCTTAAATGTTCCTGTTAGAACGCTCTATAGTTTAGAGAAAAAACTACTTATGTGTAGGTAATCTTAATAATAATTTTAATTTATTTCAGGTCAGAGCTGTGGTAAGGGCTTAAGCTTTCCAGTTAAACATCGTTAGTTCGAACTCAGGTAGGTACTTTACTTTGTGTAATTTATTTCATCACCACTGATCTCAAAACGGTGAAGGAAAACCATCGTAAGGAAACTGACATGAACCCGCTCTGGGTCGCGTGGTGGTTTTCTTTGGAGGACGCCTTATTCAAAGCAGTGGAAAAATTAAAAGCCTAATCATGCCGTGCTTCTACAATGACACAAAGAAGAAGACATGCCAATATCTTCTCCTTCCTTGCATCTCTAAATGCCGTCACCTCCTTTTATCATATGTCATATAATCCATCCATCTTTTTATTTGTGTTTAACTCTACCCCTCTTCTCATGTCCGTAAAACCGTAGATTAGAAAGAATTCTAACATCCCCTGCTCCATTGAAGCATTGGCTCAAACATTGGCTCCAATATGGAAATATAGTAACATGAGACGGCCACAAACAATATTCATCTACCCACATCCAGCAGTTATTGTTGCCGCGACTGGCCGGCGACAAGTCGGCGGTTTCTTAATGTGCGAATAAAAAATCGTCTAAGACCATTAAATCTTGTAGTTACAAGCATGTGAAGACAGCAGTTGGAATAATAAGGAGTACATGGAAGTAGCATTATTTAAATGTATGTAAATGTTTGTTACGTAGCCAAAAGATTAATGAATTATATCTGACAATGAGCATTGTTGGGGATTGGGCACCCGTCTTTACAATTGGAATATACTGCCGGGTTTACATTAACATGTGGCCTTTCGAAAGAGTTAAAGCGGTCCTAGAACACGGGCTTTTTAATCAGTATAGTCTAACACTCCTAGTCGCTACACTCAGAGAGTTTTTTTACCACTATTTATGTTGTTGTACACTGACATCCCCAAATCTTTTCCTTTCGTTCAGTCCATTCAAAGGTCGTCTGGAAGAAATTACCCGGTGCAATGAAACCCACCTATTGTACATTTATTTTTATAAATGTTTGTCCTATAATAAGTTAAGGTGTGCAACAAAGCAATAAACAAACGAACAAACAGAGAGGGAGAAGTTGTTTGATAATTACTCACACAAAAAAGGAAGAATTGGCAATGAATGAAGAAACAAAATCTATTTCTAGTTAACATCATAACTTATTACAAGGGGGTCAAAAGTATTACTAAAACAATTTAGGGCGGAATTCACCAATAAAACTAATCGCGTTTAGCCGCTGTCACTAGTGTCACTTGTAAAAATACAACAAAAGAAAAATACAGACAAGTGACACTAGTGACAGTGGCTAAACGCGATTATGCAAGCCAAACATTAAAACACACTTAGTTTTATTGGTGAATTCCGCCCTTAGAAATATAAAGTCGGCAGCTAAATCAGAAATAACTAAGAAAAGCACTGAAGAACTAACATTATGACAGAAAAAAAAGAAAAATAACTTTGAGGAAAATACAGAAACGCGAAAGAGACGAGACAAAACTTTAGCGAAAATTTTACTTCCACTTAAGTATTCTTTGCTACTAACTAGAAATATCTTTAAGATTATATAATATTTATTTAAGAGTAAAAACATCACAATTTGATTTCAAAACACCGCTTTCACTAGGACGAGATGTCAAACGTTATAGCTTCATTCAATTATAGCCTTAAAAGGCTACTCAAAATAGGCTTTAGGCTATAAAAATCTTCTGCAATAAATTCCTAAGCGCCACATTATTGTCTGTTTACTACGCAGCGGCTTCTATTGAAGTTACTTTGTGTTCAATTTCACCTGTTTGTCGTGTTTTGCCGTCGGATAGATTAGCATTGATCTTTAGGTGTCTTGGGAAGCGAGTGTGAGGTTATATCAGATGAAGAGGGAGGTCTAGCCGCAGCTTTATGCAATTGTCACTAACCTGTTGATTAGGTAATAATGACTATACTATTCTCTGTGCTGAGTAAGGTTATTTAGCAATTTTTATTTTATCCTCTATAAGATCCTTTGGATTTGTAAAGACTGTGAAGCTGGTTGACGTCACAAATATTTAGTTTCCTCGCATATCAATAAATATTCTAAAGTAGAAATATTGTAAAAAACCATTTTTAAATACACTTACTCGAAAACCTGCTCTTATCACCATCACTTTTAGGCACGCAATTTACTGTTTTCCGCACTAGTGCAGTGCGGTAAAATGCGTGGACTCTCCCCCGCCATAATTTATTATATTTATTGTATCAGGCTGGGCGTTAAGCGAGCTCCACGAGTCGCCGATCAGCCCCGTTTATTTATTTTTTCGTTAGCGTATTGAAAAACATCGTTTGATACACGTGGAAATTTGACACACATGCGGCTCAGGCGAATTTCACCTCGGTTCCTCCACTTGTATCAAATTTTTTAACGAAGTGGTTTAGTTTCTTGCAAAAAAAACCATAGGAAAAAAACCAATTGGGATTGGGACCATGCCTTAGCTGGACGTTTTATAAGTGTTCATTTTTACATAAATGAAATAAAACATTTTGAATCTGGAATCGTGAATAGGCTATCAATCATTACTGACTAGCTTAATTCTTTTTAACAAATTAAAATATAATACAATAACATAAGATATTCACACGATAGGTCAAATTCTAATTGAATTTAAAAAAAAATACATATTCTTACATAAGCACTTAAAAAACGTATAGGTATAATTACAATCAATATACTTACACCAAAATGACATCATAAGAACCTAATCCCTACATTTCCCAATTAAATTGGTTTAGAAGTATCGATGTTATCATTCTTATACAAAATGTGACTCTAATTGGAATTACTTTTGTGACTCATCTTGAATATTTGTCAGAACTATTGTCATACAGATTAATCGTCGTGAAGGTGACTTAATCTTTTGATAAAACGTTATATATTAACTCAGATTTAAAAATAGAAGAATATGCATTACTTGAATTGCGAGTCGTCAAAGTCATAATATATAATATAGTCGAATTGTCAGTCGTAGAGGTCGTGTTAGTTTAAAAAACATGACATTTGATTATGTACTTTGTGAGAGTTGAAAAACTGGCCAAGTGGGAATCGGAATCGCATACGAAGGGTTCGTAATACAATATTAAAATCGAGCAAAAAAACTCCTCCAAACTAACGTTTCTTGTATTGGATCACCTTTAATTTTCTAACCGACTTCAAAAAGGAGGAGGTTCTATGTTCGGCTGAATGTATGTTTTACTAATTTTACTATATGTTGTTTTAACGGCAATAAAAATATACATGACCTAAAGAAAGCCCAAATGAATGACTAACCGAAATGTCTAACGAAAAATTACGAGGAGAGCCGACCCCAAATGAAATGGGATAAGGCTAGGCAAAGAGAGAGAGAGAGAGAAAAATACACATTCTGTGAAAATATCAACTCTCTTACAGTTTATGAGAAACAGCCCGCTGACTGACGGACAGAGAGACGGACGGACACCGGAGGTTTAGTAATAAAGTCCCGTTGCCAACCTTTAGGCACGGAACCCTAAAAAAATATGCTATTTGTTATCGCTTAAGTTTCATGTTATTAAAAGTACATACTCTACCTAATTGTGCACAAAAAAATATGATCGATCTATGTGGCTTTGAAATTAAATCAAGACCAGAACATTCTGAAAATTGGGCTTGCCTTGATCTATTTCGTAAATTAAACCAATAATTTATTTTGTAACTTGCTTCCGCCAGCGGCTTTGCCCGCGTGTGAGTAGAAAACTCTGCCAAGGGAACATATTTCCTGGATAAAATATCCTGTGTTCTATTTCTAGGACTCGGTCTACTCATGTGTCGAATTTCATTATAAACCGTTCAGCCATTCGCGCGTGAAAGAGTTAAAAACATACGCACACATACTTTTGCCTTTATACTTAATATTAATGTGATTGACGTTTTTTTTTTAATTTTAATTATCTCTAAGCCATGAAACCAGGTTTTTGTTTATGTTACTCGAAAGTTGTGGAAAAAACTACACACACGGCGTGTCGGGAGCCGCAGCGTGCGTTGGACCTGAGGGAGGATGGGAGAAATACAGGGCCGGTCTTTGTGGCGACGCTTGGGAAAGGCCTATGTCCAGAAGAGGACGTCTTGCGGCTAAAATTATGATGACGCTGATAAAAAGCTACCAGACATCGATTTTTCATTTTCCCACCAAAACCACAGATAAGTTAACAAGTCTTTTTTTGCTTTACGTAAAATTATATAACAATTTTTCCTTGTAAAAAAAAACTAATAATATTTGGCTTGCAATTCGCAAGCTAACAAAACTATTAACATACAGTAAATATTTCAAATAAGTAAATAAAGATGACACACATTTTATTACTCATTAACTCTCATTTGAGCCAATAAGAGTTTAAAATCGTATTAGACTTACAAATAGACCTGATAAGCGACACTTTAATATCTATAACGTGATATTTACATTAGTTTCGCGCCTTAAAAACATGTAGAATTCCTCCTTATCATGCGTCCTAATCTTTTCTACTGGCCAGTTAGTATTTTAGCCAAACAAACTGATCTGAAACTGAAACTGAGTTTGATCGGCTAATAGTAGTATAATAGTGTTAAACGAATGCTATTGAACCATTAAGTTCTGACTGACTTTGGGATTGCGGACGACGAGCAATGGGGAGCTCACCGTCCGGCTGTTCGTTAAAGACCACCCCTGAGTCATCGCTGACGCGTAATGTTCCACGCGCGCCTTAAAGAGATGTTAGCAAAACTGTAGGGGCCCAGCGGGGTCGACACCCGCTCCTCAAATTTTGATCGATGCTTTTTACTATTAGGCTATTGGCTGTCACGACTATCGGCACATTGACTGCTGTATCCACTTCCCACATGTCGACAACCTCACGAGCCAAGTCAAGATACTTAGTTCGTTTACCTTTCTCACCTTTCACAAGGTTCTCGTCATAAAGGACCTCTGTAATATTTTTTTTCATGTTATGGATAGGGTTACGCTTAACCACTATCTCACCTGATGGTAAGCGATGATGTGGTCGATGATGCAGCACGCTTGACTGGAAGGCCCCTAGGTTGTAGCTATCAGGAAACACTGACACCAGCAGGGAATTCCACTTTTTAGCTGTAGTCATAATAAATGTGTTCCCAAACCATTCTGTGCGTGTAGAAACCATACCATATCATGGTCAAAGTATTAAGACAAACCTACTTTAGATTGGTCTGACTTATAATACGATCTCATCAGTTTTTATTTTTATTTTGTGTGTATGTATCGTTGCGTGTCAGACTTTTCCTGACTAAAACCCACTCGTATGTTTCTTCTTTGCCTTGCGGTCCAGGACCCCTTGTTTTCCTTTCAATCCGAACTCGATCTCATTAGTTTGCAGTTTACTTCATATAAGCAGTCATGTCAGGCGTTAGTCGCGGTTTCAAACCCAGCCAGTTGCATTACTTTGTATAATTTATATCATCAGCACTGCTCTCAAACCGGTGAAGGAAAACATCGTGAGGAAACCGGCATGTCCTAGAACTAAAAATTCGAAGACATGTGACATCCACCAACCCGCACTGGGCCCGCGTGGTGGATTACGGCCCATTCCCTCTCCTAGAAAGAGGAGGCCTGAGCCCCAACAGTGGGAACATTAAAAGGCTGATTATGCTTATGCTTAAGCAGTCATGCGCCTAAGTCATAAAGCTTCAGCAAGTTAACTATGCTGATATTTAATAAGCCCAGATCTCACGACAGTTCATTACACGAACTAAACCAATTACTCTTTACTTAATTAAGAAGTGATCGTGCAACATCCCGGTACAAATGTTTTGTAACTCTTGACAGTTCGGATAGCTTCTTGCGTAAGGTTTACAAGTTACAATAAAGTATTAGTAGTCTTGTGACATGTGCGACACTGTAGCACCTTTGAACTTAGTGTAATTAATTAAAAGTGAGAAAGTAATCACGAATACTGACAAATGCTTGCACTGACTGGACAGGTCCGCTCAAAACTGTGAGGTTATATCTTTAAAAGACCATCTCAGACTCCAATCTGCATGGTTCTCATATGATTTGACCATTACATGTTTGCTGTATGGAATTTAAAAGAGACTGACCCCTGAGTTTGTTTCGGTGTTTCTTCTCAGGGTAGTCAGCTACGAAACACCGGCTTCATCTAGTTTAAATTGACGGAGATTGAGGATGGAGTGAAAAGGATTGAGAGTTTACTGACTTAATCCCGTCAGTGTTCCTTCAAAAGTTCTTTGTGTTCTAGCGCCGAACAATCCCACAACCTATCATCTAATAATAAGATAGTTACAGTTAAGACTTTTCTGTCAAAAATAAGTGATTGCGCCTCAGCTCAGGAAAAAAGACAATTCCTGACACGATATTTCAAGTGTTCGTCAATTAAATTACAATGACTAGGACTGGATTACTTTGAGTTTGGACTCCCAAAAACAAAATGGCACAGCCTAGCAGGAAAAACAAATGTTGGAAGGCAGAGAAAAAGATGAGCTGATGACATTATGAAGGTTGCAGGCAAAGACTGGATAAATGTCGCTACAATCAGGGTGTAAAATAGATACATTTCGCTAAAAAGGATAGATGAGGTACCCTTGTCGACCTAAATGGAAAATAAGATATAATAAATAAATTAAAATAACTTGGTATCTTCTTTGCGTACCGGAAGAAGCAGCGTTGGAAGGCATCCTACAAGATGGACCGACGGTCTGGTAGGGGTTGCGGGAATCCGATGAATGCGAGACGCGCAGGACCGTTCATTGTGGCGACACTTGTGGGAGGCCTATGTCCAACAGTCAACAGTCAGCCAAAATACATCCTATTTTGGCTGAAATGATGATGATTATGATGATCTTTTTTTTGAAATAATTGGTCGTAATAGTTAAAAAATATATACCTATCACAGTTAATGTTTAAGAAAATGAAAGACCAACCTATCCCAAATGAAATAGAACTGAGTAACAAGCGTTCAATGTTTTGTATACGAAACAAGCTTATTAACATTACCCGCTACCTTTCTAAGATCATCATATCATCATACGGAACCATCCGGACACGAATCACGGAGTACGGTACCATTCGGAGTTCATGACCGAAAAACGCAACCAACTATACAGTTTAACTTAACGTTATTTAAATTAATTTACAATACGCTCACCCCAATAACAAACATATGTCACGCGTTGTATCCCAATTCAAATGCCAAATTCTAATTAGACACATCGACTAACAAAAAAGCAATATGTATGCTAATATACGTTTCAATAAGACGTATTTACATAATAAAGTAACGAACTGTGTACTGTGTTACACTGTAGACTTAGCAAATGCCTTTCGTTAGTTATGCATCGTCCCAGACAACCGTTGATATTAATTATCCTATTGTATCCGAGTTTGGTGTATCTTGAATACATAGAGTGGGCGAACTCATCGGTCAAGGGTACATTTGGACTATATGCAGCCAAAATACTCCAATGACCTTTAAGATCCGAGACAAGTCACCATAAAAGTCAGTTTTTCATTGTTTATTACAAATATTAAGGTGATACGGTGATCAAAACACGAGAAACTGTTGTTTTGAAATCCGAATTTTGAAATTAATATTGTTGTATTGTTCGCTAATACCATACTGGACTTGGTAGATTTTGCCATTCAAATAAAGCATTGAACATATTTTATGCGACATTTTTATTGATTTATCTAAAATTGAGAGAAAATCACACTAATCTTATAAAGGCAAATTTTTGTATGTGTTTGTGTGATGTGTTACACACACATCACACAAACACATACAAAAATTTGTTTGTTACTTCTTAACGCTCAAACGGCTTAACAGATTTGGTTGAAATTTGGCACACGAGTATACCATGTTCTTGAATAGCACATAGAATTTTACATTAACGCGGGCAAAGCCACTGACAGAAGTTAGTATATCATAAAATATGAACACACTATCGTTCTACTGAACTTTAGAAATTTTGCAAGCTAAATTAGGCTAAATTAATAACAGGAATCGGTGTTCCCTCGAGTTGGTTTACTTGTCAACAGGTGACATCAAAGTAATTAATTGTCCTCCTATACATACCTAATTAAAATTCATTTCATCATCATTATCATTTCAGCCGAAAGACGTTCACTGTTGGACATAGGCCTCCCCCAAGCGTCGCCACAAAGACCGATCCTGTGCTTCTCGCTTCCGCCGCACTCCCGCGACTCTCACCAACTAGTCGGTCCACCTTGTGGGAGGCCTTCCAACGCTGCGTTTGACGGTGCACGGTCCTTTCGGCCCCATCGACCATCCGTTCTAAGAGCAATGTGCCCTACCCATTTTTTTTTTCAAAACTCATTTACTGAAAACTAAAATCAAATACCTACACTATATTACGAAATATTTTGTCCCTAACGGAATTTTATACAAAATCCATAATATGTCGCTACTCTAATCTTAACACAAGTTTAAGCACCTTCATATCAAGATTTTTATATCAAGCAAAGCCCACGAAACGTATTCGAAATCACTCGTATAAATCGATATCTCTGGTAAGCCGATAATCGATATCTCGGTATTACCGATGACCCGTAAAATGTAAATTAATCTGGTAATAACGAATTATCTGTTTACCATCAAACAATATGACATTCCTTACATCTTGACATGTCTCCGTGATTTTTTTGACAAACGCTTTGAGCAAACAAAACGTTTGTTGCCAAAGTTTTTTGCATCTCCTGTTGATTATATTAACAGATCACGTAAGACCCACTTTTGGTTATTGAATGATATAGGTAATTTATTTGCCAAGTCATTTAAACACAAAGAATTGTTTCAATTGGTAGAAATGAAATTTTGTTCATGATTTGGCCTGTCCGCCCCAAATGTCAATTATATTTCATGTACAATATCCTTGACAAACCTTATCGACAGTTACATTTTCAAATCGTTTGGAGTTGAAACTCTTGGACCGTGGCGTTCCAGTGCTCATTTAAGGATTTATCCAAACCCCTAATTGAAACTTCGCGTGACTCCATGGCTGGCTTTTACCTTGGCTAGAGATTAAACATTGCCATACAACGTGGCAATTCCGCCAGTCTTTTGGGCACACTTCCAGTCGACAACGAGATGGGGAAATTTATTGACGCCATATTTTAAGTTATTTAGTAAGAAGTTTTTGTTTGAAGTATAAAACAATATAGGCACATAATTTTTTTTTATTTTTTATTAATGTTAGTTAGGTATTTATAAGTTTAATAAAATTTTACTTTTTGATAAAACTGTCACCATACAAACTTAATAATTCAAAACATAATACATATATGTTTATAGTTATCTAAATCCTGTACTCCCAAACAGTCGGAAGCATTTTACTGTAACTGCGCTGTGTGAATGAACTTTATCTGTCTTATCGAAGAGCACTTACCGTAATCTGTCGATGGAAATTTATTTCTACACTAACAACTAGCAACAGAACATTAATGTTAGAATAATGTGAAATATATTCACTAAACACGAAACTTTCTTTCACGAAATCCGGTAGTTAAAATTGACATTTAACCTAATGTAAGAAGTTCATTAAATCAAACATTGTAGAGAAGCTAGAAAATTATGAATACAAGACAGAAAATGGACATGAAAATATTAGTATTTATGTTTCTATTGTAAACAAAGTTAGTCACGAACCTACTGAAGATAATAACATTAAGAAAGACGTATGCAAAGAAGTTTTTGCGCTGACAAAGGCAGAAATACAGAGACACGAAACCGCGCCATAAATCGGACAGTAACTAGCCACTCCCGTAAGACACGCCGAAGAATTTAACGGAATGTATTGACACGTTTTATGTCCTTTACATTGATGAGCGTAAAGCAAAAGAGCCTGTCAGTAGTAGGACAGTAATGGTCGTAAAAGTTCTCATTACCGTTTAAGATTTATTCCGACTGGAAGTAATTTTAAGAGGCAGAAAGTTAGAATTGGTGACATACCTATTTGTTGTAGTTGTAACCGGAAAAGAAGGATGCCCAGAGAAGTGATGACAGAAGGACATGAAGATGATATAACCGGTAAAAGTGATACTATATCGGAAGGCAGTCCCTTGGTTACAGCCGGGAATAAGCAATATGAAGGATGAAAATAAAAAGTTATAATATGTATTGAAACTAATGTTTATAAATTAGGTATGGTTAAAATACACAAATAAATCGTCAAGGTTTCTCATTTGTTTTTTTTTTGGAACTTACCAAATTTCTTCTTAAAAATTTAGCGATATCAATTGAAAATCAAAATGAATAAGTAAGTATGTACACTTAACAGACATAAATAAATACAATAAAACATATTCACACACAAGAACCTTAGAGGCGTGCAAACATAAGTAAGTAATAATAATGTTTGATTAGTAGAAGTAATACTCACGTGTATACAGATAGTAGCATCCAGCACTGCAGTCGCGCGCTGGGAAGCCACGTGACGTAGCGACCTGACAGCGCACAGGTGATCCAAGATGCAATATAAAGCATACCACCGCAGTGGCCACCCCGAACCGACTAACGCAATTTCTGGTAACTCACTATACAACGATTTTAACTACTCTGACTAGTTTAGTTTCAAAATTTTTACCTTCTGTTAAAATTTTTCTACGTTTAGAATTTCGTTTTTTAAATTTTTGGGCCGAATGTTGGGAAGAAATTTTATTGTCTTATTATCATCTACTTATCTATGCACCGGCTATCGTCAGCCGAGCTAAAACTGATGTCTGTGGGGGAAGAGGTAAACGAGGTAACTCTCCTCAGAGCACACCCCAGCATCTTTGTTTTAGAACCGATTTAAAAATAACGGTTTTTAGTCAAATTAAAACTTATTCTGATTCTCTTAACAGCGTGTCGATCCAATACGTCATTTTCATATTGTTCCTGTAACAAAAGAAATGACACGTTAAACATTTTATTGGTTCCGATCATATAAACATTCGATTCAATTTAGACTAACATAACAAGTCACAAACCACCCAAAGTCGGTCAAGAGATCGCTTTGGAAGGTAAGGTCGTAAATAAATCGCACCTTCACACAAGCCCCGAGTCCCTTTTGTTTAAATGCTACCAAGCATACAAAAAACTGTATATTCCTGGCAAGCTGTATTAACAAAAAAACAGAACTGACCAAGAATTGTGCAAGATCACAACAGAAAAATCATTAAACAAAGCCTCTGCTAGGAATTGAGGTGTTTATTATGTCGGTCCACGTTCGTTCGTCCGAGTGATTCTGCAAAAAAACAAGAATCCAGGTAAGCTGTTACTACGCTTTTTTTTTTTGCACTTGGGAACTTATTATGCGGGATTTATGTCACTTTTTGTTGCGTCCGAGCTAATTATTGTTATCTGCTTTCTGCTTGACCATAGCGTTTTCTATAGAGCAATAATGGGCCACTAATTCTCCTAACACCTCCGGAGTTAAAGCGTCAATCTCCCGACGGACGGGCCATTGTGTGAGTGGACAAAGCCACCCGCAATTCCTACCGTGCCTTTAACGTTTTTATTATTTGCATTGTAGATGTCTCATTCAGCCTCATCTCGAGATACCTTTATAGCCTTAGCGAAAAATTTTCGCACTATCCGCTTAAGCTTATTGGTGTCATCCGTTGATTGCCATATCGCTGACTCACTGAATCTGCCGCTAATGGGCTAACAACGGATTGCAAATTAATTTTTTCGTGCGGCGTGCGGCAAAGGAAAAAAACGTTACAAATAAAATATCGAATTTAGAACAGCAGTCCGGGCGCGGGCTTATTATTTTAGCCAACAAAGTAGAAAACCATTTACAATAAATCATTTTGAATGCTTTCTTGGTTCCCATGCGTCGGGCGACGCAAAGGGTGATTTCTGTCTGAGTGTACATAAATAAAGGTGAAGGTTCCGAGTGCGGATCCCAGGTACTTTTGGTTTGAAGCTGAGTACACAAAGATTGTGTTACTGGAAATGGCATGCGCGTACCACTGTGCGCTCAGTGTAGTGGTTCGGATTCTTTACACGGTGTTTTTATGCAGTGTGCTCATGAGAAGCTGATATTGAAAACCAAACTAGCATTATTTTATAAAACCTTGTCAACTTAGTTTTTGTGTAAATATTATACTATTATACAGCCTAACAAATATTCACCAAAGATATTCGGCAAAAGTCTTAGATCAGAAAGGCTTAAGAAACATTTTCTACTAACTTTTGCCTAAACAATTAATTCAAATTCGCATTCCCAATCCAAAGAATCCAAATCAAAATCTCCAACGTTCACTTTCAGTAACAATAAAATCTTCGTGAATACTACGCTTGTGGTGTGGCGACCGCACCATAGAATGTTGCGCTGACACACGCGACACGCGCTTGTCGAACATCGTAGCAAATGCCTTTCAGTCATAGAGAATGAACTGAGCACTTCAGATAATTCTTTTTATTACGATTTCGTTGAAAATTGGATCAGGCAAGTATAGCTCTGTCTCTTTCTCGTACTGGAATTGTGATTGCATGCAGCACAAGGAATTCAATCTAGATGAAGTGAATTTGCGTAGAAAACTGTAAAATAGATAGATCTTGAAGCCGATAGCTGTCTTTTTATGAAATCGTAGTTGGACTTCGCGTCGTCACTACGGTCTACAGAAGACAAGTTTGGCCGCACAGTAGCTTTGTCTCTTTCTATTTAATGGTTAATTTTGAAAAGTTTTTGCTCTGTTGCTCAGTCTATTTTCTATGGCTATGGGTGCGTCCACATCACACGCGTTAGGTGCGTTGCGGTAATGAACACAGCAACGTGAGTGTACCCTTTACCGCGAGGACATTTGTGTCCAGGTAATTGAAAATAATGATTAATTTCACTTGGCGCTTGCCACCTAGCGTCTAGGCGGGAATAAATTTTAAGTATCATAAACATCTATTTATATGAAAGACGAGAAATTTTCTGCATTCTTGAGGTATTTATGCTTTGCCTGTTAGGTTGATTAGACTTACAAATATTTGCGGAATGTTAGTAGATCTTTGACTGTAATTTCCTTGTTGCAAACTCGAAAATAAATTGATTTGGATGTTGAAAACCCTAATTATATTAACAAAACTAAAAACGTAATACGGTGGGTGGTCCTTTTAACATCTCATCATGTTACAAATAAGAGTCGTAAAAAGAAACGACACTCAATACTTTGAATTGTTTAAATTTTGAAGGACCACAAGACTTTTACTTTTTACTGTTTGGAAGCAATGGACCTTCTTACCAAAAAGGGTGACCACAGATCCAAAAAAAAAACAATAAGTTTTATTTATGACACCGTATAATACAGTAGTAGGTATATTGGTACGACATTTTATTTTTCGACAAACATTGCTTTTTTTTGCACGATTTTTTTCAAGTTTGAAATTTTTAACAATCGCCGCACGATACTGAACAATAAGATGAGTAGCTTCACAATAATAAATAATGATTGCTAAAAAAGTCGTATCGGTGCTAACCTTGTTCAAAACTAAACACATAAAGAATACTTTAAAAGTCTATATTAAAAATAAGCTGGTACCTTACTATGAATTATTGGGGGACCAAGTATAGTATATTTGGTTTTCCAATAATCTAGCGAAGCCCAAATAAAACTTTTGATACAGATTGAAAACGTAACTGACGTAAAATATATCATTCTCATACCAGTATCAGTTAGCGGGCAATAACGAAACTGACACTATTAATCACACGCGACGGCTACCAAATTCATTTGGCAACTATATGGAAAATATCGGAAAGTTTATTGGACAAATTTATGATATTTTGAGCTATGTATTCGAGCGAGAAAATATTGTAAGCCTAGAGTTGTTAGGCGGTGGGATTGTTTGAAAGAGTAACAGCAGGACTGGAATGCAAAGGGCAAGTGAAGAACCACAGGTGGATCAATAAAGTCTGACATTCGCAACTGTCGAAATAGTTTATTTTATTTTAAATATAATATTTTGATAGGCTTGTGATCAGTTTTACTTGATGATAAATGATGATGTGGTCGATGATGGAACACGCTGGCCTAGAAGTATAGATCCCGGACTCTGGTCAGTTTTAGTTAGTAGAGTGGGAGAAATCATTTTATTTATTTATTTATTTATTTAAACTTTATGTACAGTAGTGGTACATAGGCGGACTTAATGCAACAAGGCATTCTCTACCAGTCAACCTTTGGGTTAAAAAGAAAATAATGTGGTAGGTTTACACAATAAATAAATAACAGATATTTTAAAAAGGACAAATAAAATAAAAAATAAGTTATTTATAATAATAAAATACATATATATGCTAAAATTATAAACTAATAAAAACTATGAAAAATATCAAATCATTAAGAAAACTCAATAATAATTCTGACGAAGACCAAACTAAAGTTGAGAGGACTTCAAGTAGTAGTTCCGAATCTTACGCTTGAAGGAAAATTTACTTTCAGATTTTTTATGATTTCCCATCCATAAAAAAATAAAACCTAGAGCTGTTGCTGGAAATGATAATTGAGAGGAAAACTTTATTATACTGTCAAGAAAGCATTTTGTTTTAAATATTATTGACAGGCTTGTATTTGGCCCTGTTTCACTTGATGATAAGTAACGATGTGGTCAATGATGGACAAGTGAACAGGCAAGTTAATTGCTACCTATTTAGAACGATTTTAATGATTTCCGTCAAAATTATCGTTTTAAAAAGCTTAATTTGCACCTAAATGCGGGTAGAAGTTGATTTAGTCGAATAATCCCATTTAAAGGATGCTAAGGTTTTTTTTTTTTTTTCGGTGGGAAAATCATCTTATGACATCCCCCGCCCTTGGGTGGGGCGGGAGATAGTGTCAGACTTTTACTGACTAAAACTCCTGTTCCTTCGTTGCCTTCGTCCCAGGACCCCGGGTTTCGTTTTCACACTACCCATGGCCCCAGTAGGTTTCGACCCTGCTGGGCCCCTACGATTTGCTGACATCTCCCTGAGGCGCGCGTGGAACAATACGCGCCGTCGACGACTTGGACTCGGTCCGGACGGTCGGACGGCGGGCTACCCATTGCTCGCCGTCCGCAAGCCCGCGCCTACGGTGGCTGGAAATCGGGATCGGAATCCCGGCGGCGATTTGGGCGCGAGGACCGTTGCCTCACGCGATCGGCCGCCTCCTTTGCTAGCATTACTGCTTCGCAGAAGGAAGCGACCGGCTGCCACTTCTCCTCGCTACGGACCATGGCCTGTACCAAGGCCCGACGCGAGAGATCGCCGCACGCGAGAGATCTCCGCAAGGATGCTAAGGTATCTATTCTGTCAGAAGAATGGGGTAATATCATCTTTTGATTCGTTTTTTTTTTATGAAGTGCTCCGACTGGTCAATTGTAAAATCAGATTTTTAAAAAATATTATTGTTTTAAAATATTGTCAGTAAATTTAAACATTGCTAAAGTTTAAACGGTACTAAAAGAATATATATATAGATACTATTAGTAAAAGGAGAGGGAGAGGGACAGGAAGGCCAAACTGATTATGAATGCAGGATGGATTGTGTGAGGAGTGATATGAAAGAAAAGAGAGTCAGAAAAGCGAAGGTTTTTTTTTAAGGTGGGAAAATCATCTAATGACAAATCCCGCTCTTGGGTGGAGCAAAGAGATAGTGTCCTCCTTTGCTAGCATTACTGCTTCGCAGAAGGAGGCGACCGCCTGCCACTCCTCCTCACTCCGGACCATGGCCTGTACCAATGCCCGGCGCGAGAGATCACTGCTGCCGATAGCCCCCACGAGGACACGGCGTTGCTCTGCCCAAGCGGGGCACACCTCCACCGTGTGCTCCACCGTGTCCTCCGGGCGTTCCACACAGTGGCGACACCCGGGCGTGTCTTCCGCACGAATTCTGTGCAGGAACCTCCCGAACTTACCATGTCCGGTGAGGACCTGCGTCATGCGGTAGGTAAGGACGCCATGTGGTCTTTCCAGCCACTCCTCAAAGAGGGGACTTACCGCCATAATTGTGGCTTGCCCAGAAAAGCGAAGGTAGAAAGATGATGAGATGGTAATGACGATACATTACCATTAAGAATCATTGTAACTGCTTTGTATAATAATGTCTTCACGTGGGAGTCTAGAACGACAGTATAAAGTATACATAATTATATATTAAAGTAATTTGATACCTCTCGTCTAACTCTTACTAGAGCTGGTTTTATTTGCTTTTGTAGTAATAAATATTATTGTAACATTTAAGGCGCCAGTCGATTTAATTATGTAAAGTAGAAGGAAAAACACAATACAAATATGTTATAGGTATTTTTGGGCCAGTCGTTAAAGATGTCGATTCCATATCTGATTATACTCAATCATTTTCGAAAATCCGGAAAATATGTAAATTGGGGCTACAAAATCTAAAAACCTCTTAGAATCACAATAATCACACTATTATTATAAAGGCAAAAGGTTTTGAATGTTTGTGTGTTTGTTACTTCTTCACGCTCGAACAGTTCAACAGATTTCGATGACGCACGAGGTAGAGGAGAGGCCAAACCAGCCCCCCTAGCCAAGTTACAACCGTTTCGTTTCGATTCTCTTTTCGTAGATCGCCTCGAGTCGGCCACGCCTCCTATTCCTTTGTCTACGTGACTGAGCGTTGAGATGACGTCAGAACAAAAGAATTGGAGGCCGGGCCGACTCGAGGCGATCGACGAGGGCCAGGAGCTGTTAACGCAATCCATTTGACGACCTGAACAATTAAAGGATAGACCTATATCGGGTGTATAGCTCCATCCTTCTTTCTCGCTCGCTCGCTTGCCATTTTAACACGTAATGGTAAGGCCCCATGTCCTGGAATAGCACAGTATTCTTTTTATCCCGGGAATATGTACAGAGCAGTAGTGGCCGAGTGGTAACCGTCCCGACCTACGAGTTGTAAGTCGCGAGTTCAAACCCAGCCAGGCGCATTACTTTGTATAATTTATTTCATCACCACTGCTTTCAAAACGGTGAAGGAAAACATCGTGAGGAAACCAGCATGTCCTAGAACCAAAAAATTCGAAGATATGTGACATTCACCAACCCGCACTGAACCCGCCTGGTAGATTACGGCCCATTTTCTCTCCTAGAGAGGAGGCCTGAGTCCCAGCAGTGGGAACATTAAAAAGGCTGATTATGCTTATTACTCGTAATATGTTCCCTTGGGACGATTTCCTACTCTCACGCAGATGAAGCCGCTTTCAGCAGCTAGTACAGAATAACTTTCACAAAAAACGTACATCATAAATGATACAAGATAGTCAGGCGTCATCCAATTTTGGCCAAACTTATTGACGTCAATATTCACTAATAAAAATCAAGACAATAGATTAAATCAAACGAATACGGATGTTGTATGTATTATATACACTATTATTATAACCTGACAGGACCGAAAATTCAAATAAACATTATTGTCATTTTACCAAATTCAGAATATTTTATTTCAATAACCGTGCCCCTAAACGCTCATTATATGTTTTGTAAATAATTTTTACATATATTTTGTACAGTTAACAGCTTAACGAACATGATATTAACTCCTTTTTAGTACGAAGCGTATCCTTATATTATATTTATTATTATTTATGTGTCTGGCCGGTTATCCATTTTTGTACCAATTTTGGTCGGTTTTGGAAATAATAATGAACTGGCTAATTAAGTGTTTTAATCTCGTTTTTATCTTAAAGATCAAATGTCTTCCTTATTTCGTTTAGAGACTTGGTTACCTTTTCTTTAAAAGGCAAGTATAGACTAATTAGGTTCTTACCTATTTAATATGTGTTGTTATTATTATTTTGTTCCGGTTTCCTCGTTCTGACAAATACTACACGAGAAAATCTTAATCAATTAATCAATCAATCATTTACTTTGTACTCTCAATCAATCATTTATTTTGTACTCAAAATATAAGACACTAATATTATAAAGGCGAAAATGAGGGTGTATATTTGTGTGTTTGTTACTCTTTCACACTCAACTGGTTGGACATATTTCGATGAAACTTTGTTCACAGGTAGACTATATCCTGGAATAGCACAGGATACTTTTTTATCCTGGCAGTGTAGCGACATCTAGGCTGCCACTTAAGAACTAAACTACAAAAATCTTGCAACAGGGTACTACAGTTCTCCACGCGATTAGAACATATATACTACAGCCTGAAATCAACTTACGGACAGTTGCCCGGACCAGACAAAACATCCGTCGGGTCGGAAGACCTTCTCTTTTCAATGGAGGTATGCGGGACTTTACACTCTTTTCTACATACCTCTAACGGCCTGTTCCCGACTTCGGTCTAAGCGGAGAGCGGTGCGGCATCGGTACGCGGGCGCGGTGCTAAAAGCAGCGTCTCGTGGCGTGCTTCAAAGTTTTTCATTGTTTGGATCTTTCCGCTCGCCGCCCCGCGCTTAGCTGAACGGGCCTTAAAGGAGTATGTTCTCTTAGGATAATTTTCTACAAACACTGGCGAAGCCTACGAAGTAAAAATTAAAAGACTAATATGCCAACTAGGTTCTGTACGCGGTTTCGCCCGCGTGAAAGTAGAAAATATATAGCCTATAGCACTCGAGCATAATACAGTTATATATTAGTAAAATAATTTTCAGAATCGGTTCTGTAGTTACAGATATTACACCCTACACATCGCGAGGATTTTCTGAAAAGGAAACCCATGGTCTTAAACGACGAACGTCACGCCCGTGTCTGATTTTTACGACTAAAAACCACACCTGTGCCGGTGTCAGATTTTTACTGACTAAAAACCACACCTGTGTCCTTTGGTTGCCCTTTGCGTTCGACTTTTCTCGCTCCACCCAGAGCAAGAGAAGTCATTGAATGATTTCCCATCTTAAAAAAACCCCAAAAAATAAAATTTAGTCATATTATTATATTTATAATAATAGAACAGACATACCAATTAACATTATTGTTATATCTTAACCTGTTCTATAGTACCAATACATTTAAGAGCCCAACGTGGAGAGACGTTGAAAATCCGGGTTTCGCGTCAAAGAACGATCACATTACCTTAATGGCCGTTAATAACATAAACATACAATTTACTTGACAAATTCGCATTATGTTACATAATGTATCAGATATCCTGTTAGATAATAGCATTATGATATCAAATATTTATTTTGATCACCATTTAGTGGTGCCACTAAAGTAAATGATGAGGATGTACCTTACTTGCGGAATTGTTAAAAAGAAATAAAGAAAAACATTTTGTTTAGCGGAACAAGGCAAAGTTACTGTGGCCCTGAAACACAAAGGGCTACTGAAAGAACAAAGGTGAGTTTTAGTTTATTTTAAATCAAATCTTAATTTAAAATGGTTTTTTTTTTGTGAATCTGTACTCTCTGTAATCTCCCATTCCACCTTAGAGTGGGAGAAGTTTCAGACTTTTATAGACTAAAAGTACACCTGTGTCCTTTAAGTGCCCTTTGCGTTCTAGGATCGCGGGTTTCCATTTAATAAATTATTTACTAAAGTAAAAACATAAAAATCGACAATACAATTTCAAATATGCAAATGTTCTGGCTAAACTGTAGACCCCACAATAAATTCGGGACGAAAAACAGCTCTGCCTACCAATACAAGACGAATAGTCGAAATTTTTCACTCGAAAAATTGCAGGAGACACATGATAGGGGACACAACACAATTTCATCTCGTTTGTGTACCGAAAACAACCATCCATCTCGCGGCAAAAATAACCGAACCAATAATAAATCACCAGACATTTCTCAATCGACATTTTATACTAAAACGTTCGGAAGTTACCCGTTAGACGTGTCTGTTTACTTGTTTGGGGACAACTATGGAAGCACATTCGGGCTATTTTGGAAAAAGTTTGCAAAGTATAGCTTCTGCTCGCGGCTTCACTCGCGTGAATTTAGGTTTCTACATACAAACTTTGGACCCCCGCGTCATCCCCTTAAGGAGTGAATTTTGGAAAATCCTTTCTTAGTGCTTGCCTACGTCATAAAAGGAAACCTTGTGCAAAATTTCACGCTCCGAATCCCAGTTTCCCCTTTTATACACATAGATAAAGATAAAAATCATTAAGCAAAGTAAAAGTATAAAGGGATGGTACATACTATAAATCCTGTTATTATAATAGGAAATTCTTAATGCCCACTTACGGATGGTCTAGCTTTTTCAAATCAAATATTTAAATTTAAAAAACCAGGTAAGTGCGAGTCGGAGTCGCGCACTGAGGGTTCCGTACAAACTTACTTATGAGAACAGTTCAATTTCCGAATTGAGTTATGAAGATTTACAGATTCGAAAAAAAATTTTTTTTGTGAAGTAACGACAAATTTACGATTTTCAGATCGATTCTTCCTTTCGATTTTTCCTATACTTGTGCTATGAGACCTTGCTTCATGCCAAATTTCGGGATTGTAGGTCAACGGGAAGTACCCTATGAGTTTTGATTCCCTTGAGAATGTCAAAATATACCATTTTTGCGACTCAAACGATCGTATCTTTTTTTTCGTTAATTTAGAAGTTTGATTTTTTTACAGCTTCAAGGGGCCGCAGATTTGACTATATTTTTTTAAAAATTTCAATTCAATACCTCCACGCGTTCTAGAGATAATGGGTCTTGACAGACAGACAGACACAGAGTGATCCTATAAGGGTTCCGTTTTTTTCCTTTTGAGGTACGGAACCCTCCCCCTCCTCTGAAACGGCTTGACCGATTTTTATGATTTTCCTTGTGTTTATTGGGTAGGTCTAAGAATAGATCGTAGGCTATTTTTTACCCTCCAACTTCTACCTCCCATTTTTTTCTTTAGTTATTTATATGGCAGAACTAAGTTTGCTGAGTCAGCTAGTTATTATGTAACTTTTTAAGTTTACAAATAACCAGAACTAAGTGACAAAGCATCGTCTCTAATCTTTAAAATCTACACGATCATTCACTTCGATTTTTTATTCCACCTGTCATAAACAACACAAAATCTCCACAAAGCGTCATAAAAATACCTCTGTGCTTTTTGAATCTGCCGCAAGTCTGTCACTGAAACCTTATCGACATGTTATTTCATCATTGACTTTCTGTTATTGCTTTACCGTATCGTAAATGAAAATTTAATAGCCAGTGAAACAAAATACCGATACGTTTAAACTAATATGGAACTTAAGCCGCCAAACGACATTAAGGTTAAAGTGAGTATCATAAAAGAAACATGTTGTATGAAGAAACCACCGATTTCTTCGTCGTATTCCTTAGTTATTCTTCCTAGATCTAAAATGCATAAAACTCTTGCTCAGTTTTCTTTAAGTCCTCAATATGAAATTAACAAAAAAAAATCATTGGTAAGAATCTCAAGCAATGACGGAAACGCTACTACTATGTTTGATCCTATCAAGAAGCTCTCGTCTAAGCAAAATATGGCATAATTCCAAACACGATTATTTCCAAAATAGCACGTACAAAATAGAAACTCAATCACTTAAAACGCTTAATCGAATGCCAATCGAGTTATCACGGTAAGTGCGAACATACACGAACCCAAAAATACGCGCGTACAGTCCAAAGTGAATAACGCATTCGGAAATTGTGAACGTTGTGTCGACAGAGAGTTCAAATGACATCAATAGTGCAACGAACGAAGTGCAGCGGTGCGAATTGTAGATACGACCATTTAAAAATATAAAGCTGGGATTTTATATTGGGGTGCTTTACTTTTATTTTTAGCGTTTCTATTGTTGTTTTTAAATCTAATGGGTAAACTGTTCTGTTTGATTTTATCTAATAACGGGTTAGCTTCTTTTATTTGTAATAGAATTAATAAAATAATAATGAACTAATTTTGGGAAATAAAGATAAATTTCCATAGCTTTACAGAATTCAAACGGGACTCTATTACTGACCCTCCGGTATCCATCCGTCTGTCTATTTATCCGTCTATCAATGGGCTGTATCTCATAAACCGTAAGCTTATGAGATACAGTTCACTGTCGCAGAATGTGTATTTCTATTGCCGCTACAGTAACATTATAATAAAGTTTAAAATTACACGGAACTTTACTCTTCTACAAGAACTCCTCTAACGCCCATACAAGAAACGTTATTTTGTCAGCTTTTTTTTCGATTCTAATATTATAGTAATCTGAAACTTTCGTTTATGAGTCCGATTTGCACTCGGGCAATTTTTCATTTATTTCGCCCAAACTAATAAAACAAGTAGGTGTATGGTATCAACCTTTACACAATTTTAACAACAATGATTCTTTTTGACCTCGTAATAAACCAGAAAGGTACACAGTGCACACGCTAATTGAAAATCAAGTTATCGCAGTAAGTGCAAACGCCAACAGTGCGAAATATACGCACGTACGGTGCCGAATGACTAACGATTTCGGAAATTGTCGAACGTTGGACGATTCTTCCCGAAAATGCTGAGTGCAACGAACGATTTAGGTACAATACACACGGGCGATTTAACACAGCAAATTGCGAATATGTGAAATATTTTCGTGATAGTTCGGGATTAACTTGACTTCACTGTATGTAAATTAAGTTTTGTGGAAGAAACAAAGAGTTTCGTTGAATTCAGATAAAAGGGTTGCGTAGAAAGATAGATTTATTCTAGTCAGAATTTACTATTGTAACATAGATTTCCAATCTTTTCTTGTTATCTTTTCTTGTAGATTTTCATTTCGTTTTATGGTTTTCTTTACAAAATAATGATAACTCATTCAAAGGTTCTATCTTGAAACATCCAAAGGTTGTCTTTATATTAAAAGACAATTTTTAGCAGTAAGATCGCACATAGCTTGTCGTTCAAAGGAATGGTGTTTAAAATATGGAATTTATTATATTTTATATAGTGTAGATAATAGAGAGTATTCCGTCTATCTGTCTATGTATGATCCGTTATACAACCCGTATACAATTAATGTCTAACAAGCCTAGCAATCTTTTCATACCCTTTGTTTTTGGCGTGGGAAGTCATTCATTAACTTCTCCAGCTCTGAGTGGAGCAAGAGGCTCCCTCTTAATTATCAGACCTTTACTGATTAAATACCACCCGAGTTCCTTCAGTTACCCTTCTCAAGGTCGCGGTGAATCTGTCGAACAAACTCACAGCACAAACTGTTGTCTAAATTAAAGAGTTTGAAGTTGAGTACTTTTTAAACTATTCTATTAAAAAATCCTATCAATACTTATTTGACGTTAGGACCCTCTTAACGTCAAATAAGTATTGATAGGATTTTTAATTTTTTTTCAATCAACATCGAGCATGGTTTAAAAGCTTGTTGCTTCATCTAACGCAATCCAACGCAAAGTTTGATGAAGAGGCAATGCAAAAAAAAAGAGAGTTAACGCCTGAAAACTCTGTTGGCGTTCGGTACTTCCGTGATTTTCCGAAAAATTGTCGTCATAGAGAATCTCGATTAATGTTCAAGGATTCCATTGATGAACTTTTTTATATATTTAATATATGAGTACATTGTGGAGTCTAAAATTTCACGTAAAATAGCTGATTTTCAGAAGTCTTTACTGGATTAGTTTTACATAATATCCACAAGATATCTGTGTATCCAAAATATCTAGAGAAAGATGTGTAATAACATCATAATCACGTAAGAGTGGTTGTTTGAAAATGTACCTCGAAAACGACGCTCTTAAAGTAGGATTTGAAAAGTTTTTATCTGAATTCAGAAACCCGCCCA
Source organism: Mythimna pallens (assembly GCA_961205895.1). Classification (NCBI taxonomy): domain Eukaryota; kingdom Metazoa; phylum Arthropoda; class Insecta; order Lepidoptera; family Noctuidae; genus Mythimna; species Mythimna pallens. The sequence goes on from OY540834.1 coordinate 16,971,155, forward strand.
CTGCTTCCTTAGTTAAACAAGTGACAGGTGCTATTACAGTGCATATTCAAATACGCTACTAACTCATGCGCAGGTGACGCGTTGCACTATCGAGTCGCGGGATATTAGCGATGCAGGCAGTTTATTATGATAGTGTGCGGTTATATAGAAGACGGTTAATTTTAACTTTAGATCTTCTTTCTTTCTTTTTTTGAAAAACTGAATCAACGCATTTTTACCGAATTGAATTTTTTCCGAAGGTTGTTATTACTAAGACTGCACTGCCTCAGGGAGATGTCAACAAATCGTAGGGGCCCAGCGGGGTCGAAGCCTACTGGGGCCATGGGTAGTATGAAATCGAAACCCGGTGCCCTGGGACGAAGGCAAAGAAGGAATAGGAGTGGGTTTTTAGTCAGTAAAAATCTAACACTATCTCTCGCTCCGCCCAAGAGCGGGATTTGTCATAAGATGATTGACACCAGGCTGTATCACATGAACCGTGATAGCTAGACAGTTGAAATTTTCACAGATGGTGTATTTATAGTTTATATATAAAAAAACTTTATAGATAATGGTACGCAACCCTTCGTGCGCAAGTCCGACTCGCACTTGGCCGATTTTCGTTAATGTTACGAGTAATGGACACCATTTTGTATAGGCCATGTTTTTTAAATTAAAAATTTGGCCCACACTATGAATTACTCCTATACCATGGTTTTCAAGTGGGAAAATCATCCAATGACATCTCACGCTCTTGGGCGGAGCGTGAGGGTGTGTCAGACTTTTACTGACTAAAAACCCACTTCTGTTTCTTCGATGCCTTTCATAAAGGCAACAAGAGTCGAGTCTTCCTTTCAGGAGCAGACCCTTGGCCCCTTAGACTTCAACCCTGCTAGGCCCCTACGGTTTGCTGACATCTCCGTGAGACGAGCGTGGAACAGTACGCGCCGTCGACGATTTGGGCTCGGTCCGGACGGATACCGGAAGGTCGGACGGGGAGCTACCCATAGCTCACCGTCCGCAAGCCCGCACCTACGGTGGCCGAAAATCGGGATCGGAATCCCGGCGGCTAAGGCGTGTACGTGAACCCGCGTCACGTAGCTCAGCAACCAGTCGCTCAATCAACCGTGCCGTTTTCCTATGTGCTATTCCTGAGAATAGCACAGACCATGTCCGAACATGGTCTTCTGGTCTATCCGTGTGCCGAATTTTGTCCAGATAGTATGAACATCAAGGAGTAATAAACATATAACCAGATATAAATTTTCGCCCTTATAATATTAGTATGAGTGTTATTATTTATAGTCTTAAGTAGAAATATTATTGATGGAGCAATTAGCCTGCTGCGGCCTTCCCGTCCGATTATAATTTAGGTGTCTTCAAGGCTAGAGTTTCTAGGCTCTTAATAAGGTAGTGCGCTTCACCATCAATGATTGCATCACTGCTTACTACACAGGTGGAATCGCAGTCAAGCACTACTATATATCATTTAAAAAAAAAGGTTTCCTGGTGCTTACGTGAGATGTTGGATCAACTTCCAGTCTAGCCAAACGCAGTCGAATACCGATATTAATTTTGCTGTTCTGACAACCGTTTCTATTTTCAAAAATACAACCAATGACAAAATTCTCTATCAAAACCGCAACTTCGCAGCACTATACGTTATTATAATGTGACAAGGAGACTTCCAGACACAGTTTGTCAAAACGCACTCCAACTATCGAACTAAACATGATAAATAGATAAATATTTTAAACTTAACAATACATGGACGTCTTACAAATACGTAGTTTATGGTTTTATTATTAGAAACGTGAAGAAAACAAGGATTTACAGATTGTTTTTACTTGAGATATTGGTGGCGTATCATAACATGTTTTTGTTCAGACGCTGAAGTAAATAAGTTCTTACTGTAATGCTGAATTGTTTGTAGAATATTCGGTTATTTTTGGTAATATTGATGAATAGCCAGAATTGTTAATTCTTAGTTACAGTTTGATTATAATGGCTGAATACTGGCATCAACATGTTTTCATAGAAATTATTCTAAAGACACTGAAAAACAAGTCGAACCAATTATGGTTCACTTTGTGTCTAATGACTACAGTAAGGGGTTTTTGTTTTAGAATAAAAGTCAACTATTGTCTTTCAGCAAGAGCCTGTTTGAATACCATTTTTAGGGTTCCGTACCTCAAAATGAAAAAACGGAACCCTTATAGGATCTCTTTGTTGTCTGTCAAGACCCTTTATCTTGGGAACGCGTGGAGGTATCAAGTTGAAATTAAAAACCATATACTCAAGTCTGCGGACTCTTGAAACTATAAAAAAAATCAAACTTGTAAGTTAACTAGAAAAAAGATACTTTGGTTTATATAAAAAACGTACATTTCGACACTCTCGAGGAAATCGAAATTCATAGGGTACTTTCCGTTATCCCAGAATCCAGAAATTTGGCATAAAGCAAGGTCTTATAGCACAAGACAAGTATAGGAAAAAAACTGAAAACTGTAAATTTGTTGTTACGTCACAATAAAAAATGCTTTTTTACGATTCGGAAAAATCTTCCGAGACTCCATTCCGGAATTGAACTATTTACATAGGTAAGTTTGTACGGAACCTTCAGGGTGCGAGTCCGACTCGCACTTGCCCAGTTTTTTAACTTACACTTAATACACTTACTTTTATATTACTCTGGTACAATCATCTCTGAGTGCAATTTATTGCATCGATCAGAGGCCACCATGACGTGTTAAAATGTCAAGCATGCTAAATGCGTGTAAATAGCTCCATCCCTTTAACAGTTCAGTTTAGGTCGTCAAACGCATTAAGAGCTCATGGTAAGACCTCAGACCTTGCAAAAATCATTGCACAAAAAAAACCCACAACACTTTCCTCGTCTATTGAATCTAGCTCATAATCAAATATATTACCTAACTCCGAATCTCCAAACCATTACTCAAAACTTGTACTATCAACAGCGTCGTTCGACAGACGATAGGTACTCATACGAATTTACGCAATTCAGAAGTCGGTTAACTAAACACTGATGAAGTAGGAATAACAAGCAATTAATCAATCACTGACCACCATTCAATATACCACACAGACCAGTACACTATATTGGCATACTCTAAACTTAATTACGCTGCGACCTCCTTGAGGAAATTTAAGTTCGATGAGTGAGCCTTTCACCTACACGATAAAACCTCAGATATATTAGGAGACAAAATGTCCCCCAACATGACGAACAATGCTCAATCTACACGACGCTGCATCGTTGCCCAGTGTCCCGCAACTTGCCTCCCAAAAGCCTCAGATACATTAGAGGATAAAATGTCTCACAACATGACGCGCAACGCTCAATCTACGTGACGCTGCAACGTCGCCCAGTGTCCCGCAACTTGCCCTCCAAGTTTTTACAACAAATTCACGTGACGCGGGATATGTTGTTGGACAATTGAACAGCATTGCGCGTCATGTTAGGGGACTTTTTGTTCCCTAATGTATCCGAGGCTAAAATTTTACAACGCATTCACGTGACGCGGGACTTGCTGTTGCACAATTTTATAGCGTTGCGCGTCTTGTTGGGGGACATTTTTTCCGCTAATGTATCCGAGGCTAAAATTTTACAACGCATTCACGTGACCCGGAACATGCTGTTGCAAAATTTGACAGCGTTGCGCGTCTTGTTGGGGGACATTTTTTCCGCTAATGTATCCGAGGCTAAAATATTACAACGCATTCACGTGACCCGGAACATGCTGTTGCACAATTTTACAGCGTTGCGCGTCATGTTGGGGGACATTTTGTCCCCTTTTTTCAAATTTCAGAAATTCTGCCCGAACCCGCGATCGCTGGCGTTCCGCGGTCGTTTCTGCGATTTTCTGTTTCTTTCGCCTTCGAGAAAGTAGAAAAATGAAACGTACTCGCGGAAAAAAAGTTTTTAAATATATTTCAAGAGATGGTCTACTCCTGATTTCACTGAAATCTGTTCAGCCTTTTGAAGGAGTAACAAACTTACAAACAAACTTTCGGCTTTACAATATTAGTGTGAAAGTGTAATTATATTATACTATCAACGTCTGCATCACTGCTAACCATCAGGTGGGACTGCAGTCAAGCGCTGGTTTATACCATTTAAAAATAAATTATAGGTAACTCGTCCTTCCACAGACCGCAGTGCAATATTGATCTAGTTCTAAAATAACTACATTTTCAGTGTTACAGAGTTCATTGACCGAATTCTAACTTTTTCGCTCACCTAAACAAACATGTTTTTAATTCAATCACATTACCAGACTTACAGATTCACTGATTCATATATTAGGTATGTTACATAATAGTTATATACATATATATCCTTTCATACACCGTGCGTGTTTTGAACTAAAACTTTGTATAAAGTTAAATTTTATTGGAAGTAAAACTGAATTGCATTGATGTAATTTCAAGAATAGTTTTCTTTAACAAATAGAAATACTGTAAGAAAACATCTTTATCATACAGCTAGCTGCCGTCCATGACTCCGCCTGCATGAAGTTGGTACTTCTTAATTTATAGTTTGCATCCTTTGTGTTGATCTAGGATATAAGATATCTTGGTATCAAATTTTCTCCAGATCTGTACAGCCGTTGAAGCGTGAGGAATCTTACATACTTTCGCCTTTATATTTTTTTTTGGTGGGAAAATAGATAGATAGATAGATAGATCAATCATCTTATGACATTCCGCGCTCTTGGGCGGGCGTGAGATAGTGTAAGACTTTTACTGACTAAAAACAGGAGTGGGCTCCTGTTCCTTCGTTGCCTTTCGTACCAGGGCCGAGTCTTCCTTTCAAAATCAGAACCTTGGCCCCAGTAGGCTTCCACCCTGCTAGGCACCTACAGTTGCTGACATCTCCTTGAGGTGCGCGTGGAACAGTACGCGCCGTCGAAGACTTGGGCTTGGTCAGGACGGTTACCGGACGGTTGGACGGCAAGCTACCCACTGCTCGCCGTCCGTAAGCCCTACTTAGTGTGAAAATTTGAGATGACAAAATGGGATATTATAGATCCCTCCGACACCCAGTGCGAGTGCAGTACTCTACACCAGACGATGGCCAACTTAGTAAGTTAGCCAACATGTTCCTACATCTGCACTGTAGAGGATCTCAAAAACGCCACTACCTATCTACTAAGGTAAAATACTTTGAGGAAAAAGGAAACCATAACTCGAAAAAAATAAGATTTCTAAATATATCCTCTTTGTTTTATCTATATATCTATCTATCTCTGTAACTACCTACTCAAAATATATCAAGGTTAGTCAGTAGTATATTGCATTGCATTGATTGATTAAAGATTATAGATTGCATCACTGCTTACCTTACCATCAAGTGGGATCGCAGTCAAGCACTGTTTTATAACAACGGTTGACAGTTGGAAAGGCTAATTGACCTAAGCGACATTTTTTCAAAAAAAATTGAAACCTGACTCAAACGACGGAGAACAATTTGCTGATTCCGAATATGTATATAACCCAATATTGAAAAAAATGTCGTTTAGATCAATTAGCCTTACAACCGTCGATATATATACACAACTTCATAAGCCAATGCTATCCTAGTCCATCACTTGTGCTGTTACGTGTTGTTCATTAAACCCATCTCATTATTGTTGGACACGACTGTAAGGGTATTGACATATCGGGGCAGTTACGCTTAGTGTATTAATTGCCCTCTATAGGAATGAGGACAATAGAAGTAACTCGAAGCTGAAGTAGGTATTCATGAAACTTATTCCAAGAAATGGTGAGAGTGATATTTCATTGGTTTTGTGTAATCCTCCATTGAGTGATAAGTTTTTTTTTTGTGGTAGAAAATCATCAAATGGCTTCGCCCGCTCTAGAGTGGAACGAGAGGGACTAAAATCTACCTATGATTCTTCAATTACCCTTTGCGTTCTAGACCACATTAACTCAATCAAAAATTCCCGAAGCTGTTTTAGGAACTGGGGAAGCGGGGAATTTCTGAAAAGTAAACCCGTGGTACTACAACGGAAAGGGCAACTGAAAGGTGTGGTTTTAGATAGTAAAAGTCTGACACGTCCTCCCGCTACACCCTAGAACGGGAGAAGTCATTAGATGATTTTCCACCTCAAAAAAGGCGATTTAGGTAGATCAATAACACATCATTTAAAAGTCTTACCCTAATCATTTTGATGATAGGTACCAATGCTCATTTGGGCATGTAAGAGGACAATGGTGTTTTTTAAGGAAAACCCTACAAAAAGGGCCGCAAAAGCACAAATATCAAGAAAGAAATAATTACTTTTTATTACACACATAATCTACCAAACTAAACCAAACAACATAACATAAGAAATAACTACCCAAATATAACTTTTATTTCGCGGAATAAAGCCCCGACTATATATATTTGGTTGTACATACATAAGCAGGTTTATATGCTCTGAAACTTTTCGAATTGTAGATGCAGTTTCTAAGATACGCTTTCGGAAGTACAGTCGCGTTGCAAACAGTTATCCACGAACTTATTCTTACGAGTCAATAACACCGTTTCGAGAAATATATGGGATAGCGAGTTTAATATCCATTCCAAGTTATTCCTGTGTACTGTACGCGATTCCGTTGAACAACATTTTACCTGTGACATATTGTACTGCGTCGTGGATTTCTATTTTTAAAATCGCAGAAGTTTTTCGTGGCCAATTTATTTTGTCGACGAGCACAATTTTGTAATCATTGACTTTAACGTCTATATTTCTGACTAAAGATAACATATTGATATTTGAGTTTGTGTTGACGCTAATCCTAATTAATTTGATTTTTTATTCAAATTAGTAATAGTGACACACCCTTGAAATTGAGTTCTCATATTGATCAGCGACCACAGAAAGACATTTGCCTAGTAAGTATATAAGGAAAATCGTGGCAGTTGTTTACAATGCACAAAAATAACCAAGACACGAGAAGTTCTAATAAAATAACGCCATCGTTAGACAATATTTCGGATTTATGCGATTTTTATCTACAGTAATATTAAAAAGAGGTAAAGTTTGTTTTTTTTTGTTTTGTTTGTGTGAGGTAATCTCTGAAAGTACTGGTCCGATTGCTAAACTTTTTTACCGATAGGTAGCTGCTTTATTCCTAAGTGACATAGTAGCTTAACTATATTTGCATTATGTACCCCTACCCGTACGTAGTGTTTATAAACTTTTTTTTTTCATATTATTATCAAGGACATGCTTACTCTAATAAATATAGTTTATATACTAGAGTCTAGTAGTAGTATTAGACATAATAGCATAATAATCACCCTTATAATTTTCCTACTGCTAGGACTCAGGCCTACTTACTCACTAGGAGAAGGGATGGGCTGTAATCCACTACACGAGCTAAGTGCGGGTTGGTGGATATCATACTGGTCCTAGAACATGGTGGTTTCATCACGATGTTTTCTTTCACCAGTTCAAGAGCAGTGGTCATGAAATAAATTACACAAAGTAAAACCTGTGTTAGAAACCACGACGAATAATTTGTAAGTTATGACTGGGCCACAACTGCTCTGAACTAGTCACTAGGCTAGAAAGAGTAGGTCAAAGTTTGATTACTACATGAAATGTCATAAGTAGGTACCTAATTAAAAATACTAAAAACTCTGGTCTAGTTACACAACCTTGAGACTTGCCCATTAGCACGTGTTTCCTAGGCCGCGGCTTAACGTTAAAACCTTTTAGTTCAAATTTTAATTAGGATAAGTATATATTTTGATTTCCTCGACCTTCTTCAAAGGGCCAAGGACTTTGACGGCTTTGGACTTTGATATTATTAGTATCGAATCTTGCCTTCCATTGGTAGATACAACTGTTGGTATTGATCGATTCTAATGCATTTTTTTTAAATATTAAAACAGTGCAGCTCTTTATCTATGTAAAAAACATGTGAATCTAATTTTTTTTATTTGATAGGCCCACGTTTGACCACTATCTCACCTGATAGTAAGCGATGATGTGGTCCACGGTGGGGTACGCTTGCCTAGAAGTAACCGATTCACTCTAGACTTAAAGACCCGTAGCCAGGTTGGCTATTATTATTGTAATCAACCCGCCTTCAAATGCAAGTTATACAGTTTATCCTATTTAGCTGATAGCTAACACCAGTTTCAACCAGCATCTTAGTAACGCAAAGTATATAAATCCACTTTTCCTTATAGGTACGGAAAACCTTATCGGTTGATCCCTTACATGACACGCAAAACCGGGCTGAAGTCTTGTTAATTTTCGATTACAGCATCCACTCATGTTACGGACATATTATTATAATGACATCAGATACGTTAACAGCTGTCTCTATGGTTATTTCACTTCCCATGATAGTTTTAGCCGATTTTAATTACTGAAACGAATGTACTTGTCGGACAGCCGATTAGGGTCGGTATGCACTGGTTGCTTCACGACACTGCTAACGTGTTTAGTAATTTCCAGTTTCAGTTTTATGTTGAAGCCTTGAACCATGCTGCTTGCGCTTGATTAGAGATACAAGATTGTAATCTATTACTCGTTAAAAATCTGTTTACTCGATTATTTTTTTACGGTCAGCGTGAAGGTGTCGACACACTCGCTCGATTTTTCCGATTCAACGCCCACTTGTCCCGATTGAAAATCAGCTTTGTTTCATCGAAGATTATTTCATCGAAAATTGAGATAGTGTGGCGCCAGCCTAATGCATACGTAATGTGATGGTAGAAATATGATTCCTTAAGGGTTAAGCAAAGTTGCAATTAGTGTGAAAGTACTAATTACCTAAATTGAATTGTATCCGCATTTGGCACGTGTTTAAGTAAAAGTTGACGATATTGCGTTGCCTTTGAAGATGGTTGGTTTACGTAACATAATACTTAATTGACAAACTCGGATTTGTGAAATCTGCATGATTGTAATGACTGTTGTGACATCAGTATTCTAACGCCAGTAATTAGAAAAGTCTTCAATTGAAATCGATCCAGAATAAAATTTATTTAGAATCACATTATGAATTGAATGTATATGTATTTTATTATCTTTTTATGTTGTTGTACACTGACAGCCCCAAATTTTTTCCTTCCGTTACAGTCCATCCAAAGGTTGTCTGGTAGAAATTGCCCTGTGCAATAAGACCGCCTATTGTACATTTATTTTTTATAAATGTCTGTCCTATAATAAGTTAAGATGTGCAATAAAGTAATAAATAAATAAATAATTTGAAATTTGTAAAGAATCATCAAGACTTGATATGGCCATTTTAAAAATAAAGACAGAAGAGCAACTGGGACACTAAGATATGGAGGGTTCTTTAAGTCAAGAGTAAATAGGTTACTTCTAGGCAAGCGTACTCCATTGTCGACCATATCATTGCTTACCCTCAAGTGAGATAGTGGTCAAACGCGAGTCTATCCACAATAAACAAATATATATATAGGTATGTTCGTGCTGATACCATAAAATTCTTCAATTTACAGACAAAAATTTTCTTTGTCTAAACGCTTTTGCAGTTAAATTTTTCAGCAAATAATTTACCAAGAAGTAGCATTATGTAATAAAATAAAGCGAAAACTATACAAGGCTAGGTATCGAACTTTACGATTAGCCTCATTTCCAGTAGTTCGAAAACTATAACAATTTTATAATCCAGTTATTTAAGACTAACAAACTTCTAAGTTAATATTTAGTTTCATAGAATTTTATATTTCTATCACAAACAATCGGATAAATAACAAAATTAACCTGATTCTGTCTAGACTGTCTTTTATTTTCTTTTTATGAAATTATTTTTGTTCAATATTTTTACTTTGTAGATTTGGCGAAATTGTTCTCGTCATAAAATATTGCTATAAGAAAATGGGCAATCTATAAAACTTTGCTTAAAGGTATACTAGAGCTGCGGAATCTATAAAACTGCTTAAAGGTGGACTAGAGCTGCGACACCACCAATCTGCCTTTCCTTCTCCTGGCGAGAAGGCCCGAGTCCCAGCAGTGAATACATTACAAGGCTGATTGATTATGATTATGCTTTACCTATGTTATGTGGTTACGATACCTATAGATGGTTTTCATATTCCTATATTTATTAATGAACTTGTACCGTTTTAATCTAATATATACAATTCTCGTATCACAATGTTTGTAACAAAACTCCTCCGAAACGGTTTGCCCGATTCTTATGAAATTTTGTATGTATATTCAGTAGGTCTGAAAATAGGACGTAAACTATTTTTTACTCTCCCACCTCTACCCTCCGCCTTTCACTCCTCTTCTCTTAGGACCATGGCTTGTACCAAGACCCGGCGCGAGAGATCGTTGCCGCCGATGGCCCCTACGTATACACGGCGGTGTTCTGCCCAAGCAAGGCACATCTCTACCGTATGCTCCACCGTATCCTCCGGGCGGTCCACACAGTTGTCACACCCGGGCGTCACCTCCGCACGAATCTGATGCAGGAACTTCCCGAATTCACCATGTTCGGTGAGAACCTGCGTCATGCGGAAGGTGAGGATGCCATGAGGTCTTGTAGAGAGACAAGAGACTTACCGCAGGGTTGCGATAGTCGCTGTCGCCATTACACCGTGAGATCCCGCCGGAACTCTGTCCGCAATGGCGCGTCTTGTCGCGGTAGCGGAGTTTCCCGGCGTTGCATCTCCATGCGCAAATCATGCATGCGTGCAAGGACTGTTACCTCCAGATGCCATAGTGGCAGGCCAGCAAGGAGGCTCGCCACTTCGCAGGAAACCGTGCGGTATCCCCGCACCATCCCTATGGCCATGACCCTCTGGCATGCGTTTAGCTGATGCCTGCGTAAAGCCTCCGGCAGAGGGCGTGTGGACCCCCTAGTTTGGGCAGGACCCGCTTGAGGGCAGCCCCAGTCCGATTCAGTTTGGGAGCCAGGAGCGGAAGTGCTCCTCGAAATTCCACCGGCTGTCGAGGACGAGTCCCAGGTACTTTATCGTCGACCCGACGCCGGATCTCCCCCATTGGAAACGACCATTTGGAACCGTGCAATATTATTATTTATAAGTGTCCATGCAGGCCTATGTGAAATAAATTAATTTTTGATTTTTTAAAATACTTTTAGACTACCTATTACAACGTTTGTTACAGCTAAAATAATCTAGCCATCACACCTCTTGTCATAACATTAAAGTTGAGTGAATGGCAATTAAAGCCGAACATTTTATTGAAAGAAAACTCGCTACGACTAAGAAAAAGGAACACTTTCTAGCAACATCTTTACGTAGACGCGCTCTCTCAAACATAGCCCTACAAACGTATACAATCACAACATCTTGTTTTCTAATTCACCATCAAACTCGTGGCTTTTATATCAATAGTTCTGCGGAATTATTCAAAAGAGTTACCGTGGCCCTTTTTTAGGATTCCATACCTCAAAAGGAAAAACGGAACCCTTAGAGGAACACTTTGTTGTCCGTCCGTCTGTCTGTCTATCTGTATGTCTGTCTGTCTGTCAAGACCCTTTATCTCAAGAACGCGTGGAGCTATCGAGTTGAAATTAAAACCATATACCAAGGTCTACAGCCCCTTGAAGCTATGAAAAAATCAAACTTCTGAGTTAACGAAAAAAAAAGATACGGCCGTTTATGTCTCAAAAAACGTGTATTTCAACACTCTTAAGGGAATCAAAATTCAAAGAGTACTTCCCATTGACCTAGAATACTGAAATTTGGTACGAAGCAAGATCTCATAGCACAAGTATAGGAAAAAATCTGAAAACTGTAAATTCCTAGTTAAGTCACAAAAAAAAAACTTTTTTTGCGGTTCGAAAAAAATTTCGTAACTCTATTCAGGAATTGAACTGTTATCAAAGGTAAGTTTGTACGGAACCCTCAGTGCACGTGTTCAACTTTTTTTTAAAATTAGAAATCATCCAGTGTCTACTCCCGCTCTAGGGCGGGGCATGAGGGAGTGTCAGACTTTTACCAACTAAAACCACACCTATGTTCCTTCATTGCCTAGCGTCCCAAGAACCCGGGTTTCCTTTTCGGAATTGAACCCTTGGCCCCCAGAACGCAAAAGACAACTGAAAGAACACAGGTGGGTTTTAGTCAGAAAAAGTTGGAGTCGAGTCGCCCAGAGAGGGAGAAGTTATTCGATGATTTCCCAGCTCAAAAAAAAGATATATCACAAATACGAGTATCTATAATTTAATTAATTAGCAGGCACATTTGAATTTTCAAAGTGACGGTATGATTTTACAGTGCAAATCTCTAAAAACGTGTAAAAAAAGCTCCACAGATTCACGGTTAAATTAAAAAAAAAAAACTTTTGTTTTATTATCATCATATTTGCCGGATTCATTTCAATGAAACTAATATCTTTTGAGAAAATAGACGCATAAAACACAATTTAAAAATATGGCATCTTACTTAAAAGTCACTTTCAAAAACCGTGGAATATAGGAAACAATAATTATATTAGCAACCTATAAATTCCTTTACCAACCATTAACTAAATCTTAACCTTAAACTAACGTTTCCGATAAATTTCAGAACGCTATCTGAAAATTAAACCTCACTTATGAAAACGTATAGACCTTTCATACGAACTAATTTACATGAGAAATCATTAAAATACTCTTCTCGAGGCGTCAAACTTCGCGAGCCTATCAATAATTTAAAAAAAATATTGATAATTAAAACCTAGCTGTATTCCTTCAGCTGCTATTTGCTTTAAACACCCTGAAACTCAGTTAAAACTGCCCACAATAGAGGTACCAAAGTATTTTATATCCACAATAATAAGTAAGTACCTACTCATGAATATTTCATGAGGAAAACCTTTTAATAAATTGGTACTATGCACGCTTAATCCATCCGGTCACAACGCGTTTTTAAAGATCTCTTATAAGATAAAAGATTAATTTTATTAGCACCATAGACATATTTCCGATACTATTAATTCGTACAGTAAGAAATTAATCATTGACGCGCGAGGTTGATCGGCTTCAACAATTTTCTAAGTGGTTTATAACTGTTAATACGAAGGCTTCGTTGACAAGTTAAATAGATTGATGAATAAGTTTTTTTACGCAAATAATCTGCTGGTAAAGTAAAGTAAATTATCAGTTAATAATCATGTCATTATTTAATTGGTCATTTAAAATAACTTTGAAAAAATTGCGTAATAATTTTTTGAAAAAAAAAACGAGAAAACCATTTTCCTACTTCTCCATAACTTTTCCTGTTCAATCACGAAAGAGAAAACCACATAAAACTAAATCGTATACTTGACAGGTTAAAAAGAAGCGTCGGTCATCTATCTTCGATAATAATGCGTTCATCATAATCGTAAACTAACATTAACGCACATTCCACTTAACCGCCCAATAACTGCCGACCTACGCAGTTTCTCATAGTTTCCGCAAGCACATAATTAACTATAACTACAACAATAAAATCAAGCACTTAATAACTAATCAGAGTATGCATAAAGTTAAAAAAATAATAATTATTAAAAATAAATAAAAACCAACCAAAAACTCCGGAACAAAAAAATCCAAATCAAACAGTGCACAAAATAAAAATCACTTCACACCATACGAATGTTTCGGCACACGGTACAGCACACAAATAAATTAAAAGAAAATCTTAAAAAGCTCTGAAAGTTATCTAAACACTGTTAAGGACACCAACACACAACTTTACCGTTTGCCGCCAACTGCTCCAAATTTTTCAAGTACAGAAAAAAAAATAGTTCGAAATTTTTCGTTAAATATTTCGCGAATTCGAATTTCAACTTTCGCGTCGCGTCGCCGCGCTTGTCTCCGGGAATGTGGAATTTTCGGCTATGATGGGGAAGATGCTCGCATAGCTGTGGCTTAGATGAGACTGTGGTGAGGTACCGCGCCGATCCAACTGTGTGGCCGGAGCCGACTTTCGCCCCGACCGGTCGCCCTACAGCTCTGGCGACCGGTGACGCATCCAGGAACTCTGTTAATTCACTATATTTAACGCCATGACTAAATTTTTTTCTTGGGATATTCATACACGTTAGATCCCTGACTGACAGCCATATAATGCAGAAAAAGTTAAAACTTCATTAGAAGCAAAAAAAAAAAAACTTAAACACTTTGAGCACGTAAGGGTAGAATGGTAGAGCCCGTCTATGAATGAACATTGTTGGCAGTGAAATTATTGCAAACATTCATTCTATTGTTAGTGCGCCATGTTTTATTCATTTATTTTATTTACATTACAATTTTTCAATCGGAAGTGCGGTGTCATTGCAAGAAATTGATGCATTCAAATATTTGTATACAATATTTTGATATCGATTAGGTACTTCACAAAAACTCGATTCATCATTTCCGAACTAAGAAATACGGTCGCATTGTTCATTTTGCTAATGTCGAAGCATAATTTAGTTGAAACTGGGTCAGTTATTTAACGACGAAAATAATTATTTAGAAACAACATCAAATTACCGGGTAGCGAGAAAAACAATTAAAGGCCATTTTAATAATAACTACTGAATGACGAATAGAAAAACCGCAATACTGAGTCGACTTATATGGTGCGGCAAGTTTAAAATAAAGCAAGAGATGAGTATTTATTTATATAAGAAACTCGTAACCTAAGCTGCGGTTAAGTATATATTTGCAGGCATAATCTCAATCTGTTATCTTTGAATCTTGAGCGTAAAAGTTTAAGTGCTTGGAAAGAAAACAGCAGACTTTTAATTAATGGAAATTAGGATAATTTTGTCTAGAACTAATGCCGAGGGACTTTTATATTCACGACCTTTTCAACCTTTAAGACGACCGATGTTATCAAAACTAGTCCTTTCTTCAACAAACATTTCATCCACGAAGGATATCATAAAGGAAAAAAGAACTATCTGCCATAGAAAATATTTTTAAAAGGAAAATAGCAATACAACAAATATACGGAATAGTAATAAAGACGTTATCTGGTATTATGTCACCAGTAACCCAGTTTGTGGACAATGCAAAGTTAGAACAAGGATTGCAGGGACCGCAGGAAGTGACAGGAGCAGGATATTCCGACTGCGAGTCGAACTGCGACGGAGCCACGGAGTTTACAACAGTTGCATAGTTCGCCGCGCTATTTATGATAGCCTGGTACCATGATTTCTGTGTTCAGGGCATTTATTGTATTACGTAAATTGTTTTCTTTTTATTGGTCTCAATGAGCAAAGTTGGGGATTGCTTTTATTCCTAAAAAAATGGTTGACTCTTGAAAATTACTGTTTGTACTTATTTCATTTGATAAATCTTGCAACTGAATAAAACGTTATCTACAATAATTAAAAATCTCATATTATAGCAATCCGCTTCTGGATCCAAATTTTCCCACCTCTCTGTACGCTTCTGGATCCAAATTTTTCCGCCTCTCTGTACTCTTCTAGATCCAAATTTTCCCGCCTCTCTTTACACTTCTGGATCAAAATTTTTCCACCTTTCTATAATTCCTACTAATCTTCGCTAATTGATGGCCTGGAAAAATCGTAACCTTTATAATTAAATATTAGGCAAAAATACATCAAAAGTTTTGTCATCTTCTATCAATCACATTTGATCATTTCAGAAAGAGACTGCATCTACCTATACAGTTTTAAATATTGATAAAAATCAGTTGGTAGCACTACAGCGTGGAAGTGATTTGAAAGTCTAATTTTCTTTCGAAGGAAATTAATTAAGAATTAATTTAACGGTGGTCCATAAAACCTGTACATAATTAGGCGTCTTTTTCTTAAGATCCGCTTTCCTGAGACCGAAAGACGTCGTGAAGATGAAGAAATATGCTGCATTAGTGACCCCCTGGACTCTATTCGTGTGGATATTATGATTTCAATGTCATTATGGACACTATAAGCAGTATAATGTTGTACATAATCATACTAGCCTGTCGACTTCGCATTTCCTGTAGACCGTTACACAGAGCGATAAGTGATCACCTATGGAAGGATCAAAGAAGGATACATTTTCCTTCAAAAGCATTATTAACTACTACTTAAAACCCTCTCAACTGTTTGGTCTGAAAATGAAGATACCCGCAGGAGAACCAAGGTTACAGACATAGCTCGAATAATCGCCAAACTTAAGTGGCAGTGGGCAGGGCACTTTACTCGCAGAACAGATGGTCGATGGGGACGAAAGGTTCCGGGAGATACAGCGTTGGAAGGCCTCCCACAAGGTGGACCGATGACCTGGTGAGGGTTGACCGGTCATTATGGCGACATTTGGGGTAGGTATGTCCTATGTCCAACAGTGGACGTCTTTCGGCAGAAATGATCATGATGATGATGATGAATTGTTTGGTCTCATATTTTCTCTTTATTGTGTTTTAATATTTAGTAGTTTAGGATATAGACATATTTTGCATAACGTTTTTTTGTGTTAGACCAAATCTAATGATATTTAATTCTATTTTAAATAATTTGGCATTTATTTTTTATTTTTTTTTGACATGGGGAATCATCAAATAACTTCTCCCTCTTCTCCTCTTCTTCTTCTGGGTGAACGGGCAGGGCTTACCAGACTTTAACTGACTAAAACTCACCTGTGTTCCTCCAGGGCCACGGTAACACTTTCGAATATTCCCGCAGTCATTTATTTTGGCTACCAGTAACGGTGTAGTTTTTTTTAACCAAAAGGTTGACTGATAGAGAATGCCTTGTTGCAAGTAAGTCCACTATTACCGTAGACAAAGTTTAAGTAAAAAAAACTGGACAAGTGCGAGTCGGACTCGCGCACTGAGGGTTCCGCACAAACTACAATTCCTGAATGGAGCCTCGATGATTTTTCCGAATAGCAAAAAAGTACTTTTTTGTGACGTAGCTAACAACAAATTCACTGTTTTCAGATTTATTCCTATACCTGTGCTACAAGACCTGGCTTCATGCCAATTTTCAGGATTCTAGGTTAACGGGAAGTACTCTATGAATTTTGATTCCCTTGAAAGTGTCGAAGTACACGTTTTTTGCTACATAAACGGCAGCATCTTTTTTTTCGTCAACTCAGAAGTTTGATTATTTCACAGTTTCAAGGGACCTGCGTATATGGTTTTAATTTCAATTCGATACCTCCACGCGTTCCCGAGATAAAGAGTCTTGACAGACAGACAGACAGTACAGAAGGACAACAAAGTGATCCTATAAGGGATCCGTGTTTTCCTTTTGAGGTACGGAACCCTAAAAATATCAAATTATATACGGTTTTCACTATGGAGGAGCCATCCAATAAAGGATGGTCTTACGCAGCTCATGCTGGCAACTAAAGCGACACTCTATCGAAGACGACAGTCCATGATGACGGTTTTATCATTTACGCGTCTTTGTCTGCGCTCACAAGTCAAGAAAATAAACATAACAACAACGGTAAAAGGTTATTGTTGACACCACGTATTCTATAATTATTATGTATTGTTTTTGAGTATTACAAGAATGTAGCGATAGGTATGCCCGGTCACATAAAATTTTGTCTTAAGCGCATTATTTCAATTCAGCCGCTTCAAGACAAAAGGCTGTTGAACGCATCATATGCTTTGTTATTTCTTAGAGAATATTATGACAACCTTAAGTGTTATTTTCATAATATTCTCTGTCATTCTCAACTAAAATTTTACATGACGCAACTGAGGTACTGAAAATTTTACTATCTGCGAAGAATGCCGCTTTATCCTCGCCAATATCAATGTATCTATGGTTTACACATACCTAAGTTGCATAATATTGCAGTAAACCTCTAACCTAATTGAATTAATTTCAGTGATTTATCAATGTATTTATTTTTAAAGATCATTTTATTATGTATTTGATGTTTTACTATGATTTAATTAATTTCAATAAAATGATGAATTTTCAAATATCAATTGTTGTAATTTTATGTAATTGATTTATTATTTTATTTATTATGAAATAAATTAATTGTTGCAATAGTTTATACAGTTAAGTACTACATTTAATTAAAAGATATTGTAATTATTAAATGTATTTTTTACCAATAAATATGTTTATTTGTTTATCTACAAAGACTAGTTAATTT
The DNA here is from genome assembly GCA_961205895.1 of Mythimna pallens. NCBI lineage: Eukaryota > Metazoa > Arthropoda > Insecta > Lepidoptera > Noctuidae > Mythimna > Mythimna pallens. The sequence goes on from OY540834.1 coordinate 16,989,188, forward strand.
TATCAATAATTATTATAGCCCAGAAGCATCGTTCGACTGACATGAATATTTGAATGCAACGAAAACGTGTGACTACAGTGTCATTCATTAAACTTTCTCTCGAGTGTGACGCCCTTCGACTGATATCAATGGGCCCTCAACAAATAGGCTTAAAATGTTCGCCTCAATTGATAGCCTACTAAGAAATCATCACAAGAATTGTGTATGAGTAACTACTTAACGCATGCTCCTTAATTTGCTTGTTTAGGCTGTGAGCCCTTTACTGAGTATACTCAACCGTGGAATCGTCTCGAATGTAATATTTAAACCCAGCTTTAAGTAATGCTTTGCGTTGAGTATTTGAACATTATTGATTACAAAAGAAACCATTAAAGTAAATGAATGAAGTACAGACATTAACGCCACTGAGTACGCAAGCACATAAACAGTCTACGTGTTGGCGTATCAAACCGGCATCTGTTATTAAATACACCTTCAACATTAGTTAAAATTATCAAAGTTGCAAGTCAGGTACCAGTTTAATGACAAACTTGATTTGGAAATTATTCGTTATCGTACATCTATCTTGATCTCGCAGACAACTCACTCGTAGAGGCAGCTTCTGCAGAGCTACCGTCTGCAGTAATAAACAGAAATCCGATACCCTTGCTACGACAACCATTTAAACTACCAGATCTTTGATAAGAGCATCATTCCTTTTATTATTTACAACCTTTACTCTGTCGTTCATTACGCCAAAATTGATATCAGTTTTATTTAAAGAGCAGAACAGCTCACTAGAACTACCGACGAATATTTGAGCTTTGTAGACTTATCGCAAAGCGAATTCATAAACGTTGATAGTGGAATCACATTACAAATTCAAACACGGCAACAGCTGCGGCCAAAACTACAAATTCTAAGGCCTCATATTAATTTATTCATTTACCCTTCACGCCCTAAATCCCTCGGTGGTGATGAATAAAAGGGGTCGATGCGTTCCCGCGTGCGCCCGCGCCGTGCGCCTGCCCATCCATCACGCGCGATGCGAGACTAATCGATTGCTAAGCACACGTGATTTGTTATTTCATTATCGGCAATTTGTTCTATCACTTTAGTAACAGACGCTACCGTTCCTGATTTCCATTTCAGATATTCCTCAAAATCGTCGAAATTAACTAGCGTAGTTAAACGAATATCCTTTTTATTGGAATATTTTATTGCAAATAAAAGTTGTTGACATATCATACGTTTTATATCGAGAGCTTGTTTTATTATACTTTTTGCAACATAAGTACGAACAACCACGTAATTATTTCTGCTAGATATTATCGCTGTTGTTAATTAATTGCAGATAGCGATCAGTTATTTTTAATATCAGCCGGGTGTACAACATCTCAAACAGAGGAACTTAACAAACTACCTGTTTAAATCGGTGGAATGTTAAATATTGCACAATAACCATAGATCATAATTAAAGAAAGATAATGTTGTTTCATGTGCGGATATCTTTGAAACCGGTACCAGAAGCTGGAAGATTTAACAGCGATTATTACTATCTTAATACTAATTTATTGCAGTCTTCCTTTTCACCTTGTTCATACTTACCTACTAAACGTTTCTATTTGACACTATAACGTTTAATACTGAATGTGATGGAGATTACTATACACATGTAAATTAGGGAAAGTGGACACATGCGATTCGTAGAAATATCGGTTTTACGATTCTTGCCTTACCATGTTAATGAGACAACTTGCGCTTTTGTATTTAATTGTCACGTAGGACAACGCGCACTGTTCTTAAGGGCCTTCATTGTATACAAATTTTCTAAAAGGGAAGCAATGACACAAATATGTAGATCTCGAACAAAAAAGGTCGTTGCGGTTCGTACGGAAGCCGAAGGGTGAAATAGGAAGTGATACCGGTTTTTATTTCCGTCCCCACACTATGTATCGATTCCCCGCTGTCACCGCAACGGGGTGTTACTTTAGAAATAATTTTGATTGATTTGCACCCTGTATTGTTAACGTGCGACTCAAAAGAATATTGATTCGAATCTGACAAACAAATAATTTTTGTTGTATATTTTTTGCTATTCATTTTTGGGATTATTTTAATACGTTTTTTTAATCTGTTGCGGCTTAACAAATACAATTGTTTTGGTATTTTGAAGGCATGTGTCGTATTAAAGGAATATTTTTAGTTACAGATTCATCGATTGTTAATCGATGTGTTGGATTTTGGATTGGAACATGCTTTAATTATCTACCGTATCCATATTTACAAATTTTAGCAGCCTTACTGCCGTATTGATTTATTTATTTTATGTCCATGCGTTTTAATGTTACATATGGATTAAATAAATTTATGGGTTTGTTAATCCCATTAAGTCTTTATTTCTACAATATTGTTATTTTGTATAAATGTCAAACTATTCTAATCATGAAGATGTTATTCGGCATCATAGCTCTCATTGTTTGAAACATTTTACGGTTCAAACTTGGCATTATTTGCACATTACTTTTCAAAGGAAAATCTAAACACATTTGAATAATAATAGAATAGATTGCTTCAAAATTATCTACTATGTATTCAAAAACAGACATGCTCAAATAATCTGCATATGCAGGTGAGATAAAATCGCTTTTACTGTAAGTTACAATAGAATACAATCGCAAACATCGCATTGTTATTTTAAGAACTCCAAGTTTTAATTAGGGAAACATTATTATGCAAAGCCATCGTGTCCCAAGCTTATAGAATGAAGATGTGAGCGGATGGGTGTCGTGTGCCAAACCGGTCTACATTCAATAAAGCTGTAGCTTTTACAACGGTGCTATTGTTAACATTTTAATTGGCATTACCATCGCTGAATTAGCATAAGGGCGAGGGTCATAGCTACTCTAATTCCTATATCCAGAGCTCCCGGTAATAGACAGCATTGATGATCGTAAATGGAAACAAACGGAATAAATGTTGAAATAAATTTTGTTGATAGTCTATGAATATGTTAAGCTGTTACTGAATGTCAATTTTGATGATTAGGGATTGGATTTGTATTTGAAGCAGCTTATCTGCCTTCGCAAGATGTAGGAGTCGACGCCGACGGGTTATTGGGTCGTTTATTGTCGTAGTAGGCGATTGTGAGCAATCTCTCTTCAGTTTATTCTCATTCATTCATTGGTAGTGTTGCCTTTGAATTAACTAAAATGAATTCTTTATTTTTCAGGAGTGATTGATTACTTATATGAACAAGCAAATTTCCCCGCTGCGAAATTGTTCGACACGTTCGATACTGCAGACGTGAAACGCAAACGGCAACTAAAGGAACACAGGTGGGTTTTAGTCAGTAAATGTCACTTTCTGTCCTAGAGCGGAAGGAGTTATTTGATGATTTTGCACATCAAAAAAATAATCTGTATAATGTAGTCATTTGACTTTAATTGATTGTCTTTTATAGAAACTGCGACTATGCTATTTAAAATAATGTCTTTGTTCTCCTTTTTGTAAAGTAATATTCTAATTATTATATTCTATAAAGGTTGGATTGTTTCATCAGCATAAATTTAGTGATGTAACCAGATGGCTAGAAATCTGATCGAAGTTAATCTGATCCGATTAAGTAAATACATATTTTGACTGTTTAGGACAGTATTAATCCGCATATATTTGTCCTACTTTTGTCTAACCGCTTTTTTATACTTAACGGAGCAGTGACTTCTGTATTTCTAAATCTTTACCGCCAGTGCGCTGAGTGCGAGTGGTTTTTACGTTAACGCGATCGAAACGTTACCCGAGTTTGGCTCTCTGATTGGTTAAGCGCTCGGAGCGGACCAATTGGAGCGCCGAACGTCATAAACGTGTCGATTGAGTTAGCGTTAAATAAACTCACACTAGGCACTCTGTAGCCATAATGCGATGAGTTACCCAAACAAAAATAACACTTTTTTTGTGTTTTCACTGATTCTGATTCATTATGCAAAATACAATAAAAACCGATCTAATCAGTCTTTAATTTCATATTCAACAAAATCAAATTAGTAAAACGAAGTATCGTGGGATATAAATTTTTAACGCAACGTAATAAAATGAATGATATAGCGTATTAGTGGCAGGGCAATAAATAAATATTTATAGCATATTAAACATCAGTAAAATCTCAATAAACGGATGAGCTGTTACACTGGGAGCGTATTGTGAAACTACACAACACTAACAATAGAGCCTACTTATGTAACCAGCGCGGTATTATCTGAAACGATTCTGAGCTAAACGATAAACGTTGTCTGATCATAAACATAATATTTGGGAGAACTACTGTGCGTTTTATAGTCTCTAAGTTTGGTGTAATGAATGCCATACAAAGGTTCGGTTACTCGGTAGATCATATTTTTATAGCATTACCAATTACTAGAGAGAGAGAAAGTGTAGAGCAGTGGTGGCGTCCACGTCTTATGAATGTTCTGTCGTGAGTTCAAACATAGGAAAGCGCTACACTTTGTGTAATTTAATTCATCAACACAACCTATACAGGGTGTCCACGTGTAGTGTGAAAGCGAAGGCCGGGGCCCCGGGATGAAGGCAAAGAGGGAATGGGAGTAGGTTTTTAGTTAGTAAAAGTCTGACACTATCTCTCGCTCCACCCAAGAGCGCGATTTGTCATTAGATGATTTCCCACATTAAAAAAAAAAACCTATACAGGATGTCTTTGACATCGATGCACAAACGAATATCATGGATCCAGTACATGATTCTGGACACCACTGGGGGTCCCGAAACCCAGGGCCCTGGGACGAAGGCAACGAAGGAACAAGAGTGGGTTTTTAGTCAGTAAAAGTCTGACACTATCTCCCGTTCCGCCCAAGAGCGGGATTTGTCATAAGATGATTTTCCCACCCAATAAAAAAAAACCACTGGGGGTCCAGAATCATGTAATTAATCCATGGTATTCGTTTGTGCGTGGAGACTAGAGGGAATAGGAAGTATTAGCTTTCTGTGAAACAATAATATATATGTATGTATGTTTATTTTATGTATATATACATTTGATCCCTTGTTTTCTCATTATTCTTTCCTTTTTTTTATGCACCTGCCATGTTTTTCTCTTCACTACCCTTGGTTGACTGGTAGAGAATGCCTAAGGCATTAAGTCCGCCTTTGTACCTTTATGTTGCATGAAGTTTTAATAAATAATAAATAAATAATGCGAATCAGAAATTATAAACATTTATTTCAATTAAACCATTTACAAGCACTTTTCAATAGTCAAAATGTCGGTCAGTCAAAAAAAGTGAAGCGAACGAAGCAGGTGACTGAAACTCACGTCTCATCCGCTACCGTAGGAGTCGGCTCGCACGTCGGGAGTCATAGGGCGACGAGCAATGGGTAGCTAACAGTCCGGCCGTCCGGTAAGAATCAAGCTCGAGTCAAAAGCGCGTTCTGTTCCTCGCGCCTGTACTATTTCTTATTCTATGCTCGCGCGCCTTAAGGGGATGCAAGTCGACATACATTTTCACTGGTTTTCATACAACCGCTTTTACTCGGTTATGACGTTATTTTATTACACATTTTTCATTAGATGTTTTGGAAACACAGTATCTTATGGATATTATCTAGACTTCTATTGAAATCAATTTATAAATTTGTGTAAAACTAATCCAGTAAAGTCCTCTAAAAATCTGCTATTTTGCATGAACTTTGACACTTCATAATTTACTGAAAAATGAAAAAAAAAATAGAATAATAGAAGCCTTGCAAATTTAATCAAGATTCTGCATGAACGGACTTAAAAAAACACGTATTTTCTGGAACAAGTTTTGTAAAATATTCGAGTAAATCACGGAATTATCGAATGCTAACAGAGTTTTCATGCGTTTTTTTTTCGCGTTGACTTTGCTTCAAACATCGCGTTGGGTTGCGTTAGATGAAGTAACTAAGCTTTTAAACCATGCCCAATGTTGACGATAGGCGAGTGAAAAAGGACCCTCTTAAAGAAATGTCAGCAAAACTGAAGGAGCCGATGCCTGGTAGGACTGTAGGGTTATTGAAGGGACACAAGGGGTTTTAGTCAATAAAAGTCACAATCTCTCGCTCCACCCAGAGCGGAAGAAGTAATTTGATAATTTCCCACCTCATAAAAAAGGTACAATGTATAGGCGACGCTTGGGGGAGGCCTATGTCCAACAGTGGACGTCTTTCGGCTGAAATGATAATGATGATGATGAACACGAGCAGATTTTAGTCAGTAAAAGTCTGTCATTCCCTGTCGCTCCACTCCGAGCAAAAGAAATCATGTGATGATTTCACACCCAAATAAAATTTATTAAAAGATGAAAATTCAAACAAGTTTTCTAAGACGCCCAGTAAGTACATTATTTGATAGTCTCATGACAAAATCTTTCTTGTATGATAAAGCCGATTGATTATCGTATATTTTTAAGCTCACCATCAAGACATTCCTATCAAGTTTCGGAGATATGAGCTTGTACAAACCTTTTAATTATATTTTAAGTATATACATTTCTATGCTATATATTCCATCCTCTATTTTTCTAATGATATATTTTTCGATACTTTTTATTTTTTATAATAGTGAAATTGTTTTCTTTTCCGTTTTGCATATTAAATTTTTGTGGAATTTGTGTTTCTTTTTACTATATGTATTATTAATGTTAAACCTAATATAGTGTAAGCTGTGCATACCTTTAATAGGCATTCATACCAGTGTCTAGATTATAATATTATTTTTACAATAATCCTGTATGTAATGCTGTTGGTGTGCCAATAAATAAATAAATAAGTTGTAGGTATGCGTCTCTCATCTTCCTTACCTTTACAAAGTATAAAAGAATATCCGCGGCGCCATGAAGCACGTAATTTACAACTCTGCTCACTTTAGTAGTTGTAATGGAACGTTTGGCTCTGATGAAAATATCTTCACAGTGACAGCATAGCTTCTGTATGTTGTTTTGCTTAGAAAAATGCAAAACGGGACCTGCTAAGGCTGATGTCTACCACGGCTGCATGATTTTTCGAAATAGACACCGCACCGCAGTTAACGTCTGATGCTCTCTCCAGCTTTGCCCACAGCCACGTTTCCCTCGTAAAAGAAAATCTCTGGAAACAAAGTGCAATAATCTGGATCCATGGGTTGGCATCCGAAAGGAAAACTCGTTGTTCTGGAACATGGGTGTGGTTTTAGCTAGTAAACCAGGCCCTTTCGCTCCGCTCTAGAGCGGAGGAAGTCATTGTATAATTTCCCACTTTAAAAAAGATAACAAAAAAATAATGCAAAGCTAGAGCTTTGAAAAATGGCGCTTCGGTTGTAGCATTTCAGATCCAATAAAATGTTGCACTACCCGAACTTGGTTGAAATACCGACACTAAGCGCTTGTTCTCCACATATTACACACATGGTCAAAGTTTGAAACAGTCTTACAAAATTACCTAATGTTCCGGTCCAGTTATAACCCGCCAGCTTTCATCAATCAAAAACTGATTCCCATACAAGCTTATACTGCGTGTTATGTTCCACGTGCTCCTCGAAGAGGTGTCAGCAAACCGCCCAGCAGGGCCGATGCCTTCTACGGCCACAGGGATGTTTTGAAAAGGAAACCTGTGGTCTTAGAACGCAAAGGGACACTGAAGGACACAGGTATGGTTTTAGTCAGTAAAAATCTGACACACCCTCTCGCTCCACCCCAGAGTCGGAGAAGTCATTGGATGATAAAAAAAAAAACAAGTTAATACTATTTAACAAAATCTTGATCTTACTCAGTTCATAACCTCTATATACACAGAAACTGAACTATATCGCAATAGTTTCTATCGGCACTGCAACTTGCTACTGGCCAAAAACATAAAAAAAAAAATCAAACCCATTTGAAAAAAAAGACGATCGTTCCCGCGCATCCCGCTAAGAAAACCACTTTCCTCCATTCAACTATTCCACATAAACTCTAAAAGAATCCAACAAATAATTATCATATTATCTTTAGCATATTTATGATATTATTAGTGATGGCATGACATGCGCATGGGCCATTACCATTAGATACAACACTTAGTAAACCTTCGTGAGGCATAAAACAACGTGTTTCGTAAGGTGACTATGAAGACCATATAGTGGAAGGTAATAACGAAAACTCACGGGCTTTCATACCCATAAAACAATATAAAAAAGTTATTGACAATAATTTATTCAACGCAGCGTAGAGCTATGACGGTGGCTTGGGTAGAATAGGACTTTATGTATGAAGAATTATAGAAGTGAGAATGGCATACTAATGTTTTGCCAACTGTACGGTTATTTTGTCACGTTCGAACGGCGAAGTTCGAGTGACGGCCCGCAATATAATAAAACCGATTTCATTTGTTTTAAAAATCCAGAATTTCAGTTCGAATTCGTGGGAATTTCAAACACAGTATTATCTCTGCGACAATCAATGTTTATAACTTTTCAAAATTTGCGAAAATTGAAGGAGTTTTGACAGCTTGCGACTAAGAAGTTTCGTGAAAAATTCGGGAATCGGACCTCTGACCCTTGGAGAATGAAGCCCTCTGCATATTCTAAATCTTTTAGGCAGCAGTGTAATGTACAAACATATATAATTATACTAAAAATTTAGCGTCTACTGAGATGATATTATTTTAGGCCCTTTCATAGTGCATTTTATTCACAGGGCCGATTAGGGCTGACGCATATCAGGGCTGCAGAATTGTTAGAAAGAGTTAGCGTGGCCCTAAAATGCAAAGGGCAATTGAAGGAACACGGGTGGATTTAAATTAGTCTAACACTTTCTCTTGCTCCACCAAAAATCATCCAATAACTCCTTCCACCCCGAGGACTGAACTGACTGGTATTGGAAGATTTTTATTCATTCGTAGCAGCAATCAGTCTCGATGAAATGGTGACAAAGGTTTATTCCCTTGTTGATTTCCAAATAAAAACAATTTATCGCAGGTTTCCTTTATCCCAACGGGCGCTCAGAGTGAACATTCTGCTCGCCCATCGAGTGATTCCAGGGAAAACGGTGGCACATTGATCACGTAATGCCGTACACAGCAAGGCGAGGGGAGTCTCCTCAGAGATGTGCCCCAACAGGCACTGCTCAGAAGAGGTTGTGAAGTAGTATTTTAAAAGGTAACGGGGAGATAAAAATTATTTTATTTATTTAAATTTAAATTAACTTATCCCCAAAGAACACGAGCGTTTTAAAGGTTTTTGAAAAACAGTTTTCTGTTATTCCAATAAATCTATGATGTAAAAATAGGGACCCTAACGAATAAACTAAATAGCATCTAAATAAAACTAAAACCATTCGATTAAAATTTTGACACAGTAAGCTTAAATCCTCTAACTACATCAAGCCGCTTAATCTGCGTGTTATCAAGTCAGTTAAACCAACTTCAAATCGAGTCACAGTCACCGACGCCGGCGCGGGCGCAACGTTCACATCAAAAACTATAAATTCGTACATTAACGTCTATACCGTATCTCTTATGGTGTATAGAGTCAAACTCTATGGGAAGCCAAGTGGGCGGCCCTAATCTACTGATTACAACAGCATTATCATAGACCAACCAAAGAAGCACACATAACTTTTCCATAAATACGTAATTTGCTTGAAGCATATTCTATTCATACATTTTGTTTATTCAATATTTTATCGAGTGTGTATACGATGTGTCCCGAAGCATAATCTCGGTTTATATCTATCTGTTCGAAGGCATATCTATTGAAATTAATTTAATTTAACATCGTAAAATTTTTTGGTACCACCAAATGGAATTTCTTTTGATAACAGTGACAATATTTAATACTCAGTGTTATATTTATTGTTGGGTATCAGTGTGAAGAGGTGACGATAAGAATCTGTTCATCTATTTTAATAAAAGTCGTAAAATTTCCAACTCAAAAAATAATTGTTAAAATTTATAACTTACATATATCGTGTCTAAATAAAAAAACATATCTTGTACACTAAATTAGCACAATGCGTTCTAAAAATAGTACTCTCCTAACAACACTTTTAACCAAGCACCTATGTATATCTCTACGAGTAGATAGTTTGCTAGCCTGTCGAGTCGAAGGCAGTCGCAAACAACGTGCGCCCGCGCCGCCGCGCGAGTCATCGCTCCTTCAAGTGTTGACATTCGATTGTTTATTCGCCTCGTCAAAGTCACATAACAGTTGCACAGACTAATTACATATAAATACGACATTTTTGTACACAACTTTAACGACGACAACTTATTAGTTATGAGTATTGACCCTCAACTCTATGAACCCTTTTGAGGTACCTACTTCCCCCATGAAGGTAAAGGTGTACTTAATGCCTTATAAAAAAATCTCATTAATAATTCAATAACATAATTATGTGTATCAACATTTACAAACTTCGGCAAATAAACTAAGACAGAATGTTGTTGATGAAATATTGGTCAAATATTGCAGAAGAATGAGATGATTTCTAAATGGGAAGTACTTATTGTCCACAGTGATAGTCATACTTATGAATAGTTTCATCATCTACAGCAAATTTTATGAAAATGGCGTCTATTTTTGTACTCTGTCCTTGCCTGTTTCGTAAAATCTCCGAATTCCACTATTATTCCCAATTTATTAAGACGAAGCTAAATGACGCCAAAATTTTATATATCCTTTATATATTTTTCTCACAACCCCATCCTTGACACTTCTGAACAATATTTTGATACTGACAACAATAAATACAGGCAAAATTTTCATTGTGTCAGTATTTACTTACCATATAAGTATTGTATGTGAAATATTAAGTACACAAAGTCTGTCTGCCAAGGTCGAAGCCCAGACATAATCTTTTAGCTTAAAGAAACAGATGGGACAGAATAATCATATTATGTTTATATATAAAAAAAAAACTATATTATTTATATAAAAAGTTATGACAATGTCCTAATAAATTTACATTGGTCGTAACCTCGAAACAACGTTCTTCTTCATTAAAATAATTTTCCGTTATATTTTCCGAATTCTCTGTCTTTTCTTATCCTTACAAAAAAATCTCTAGCTTGTCCCTCTATCACTACACAATCTATCGATTGGATATGAAACTAGAAATCTAGTAATTAATTTGGTCGTATATGGAACAATATCCATTGATATGTGCACATATTTCGCTAAAATTGATAGAGTTTCTAGCACGTTCTTCTCCATAGAGATCTACGCTTTAGAATATGCAATTAGCGTCATTTTTCTTGTGGTCGCTCACAGTGGGCCTCATCAGAAGGCTTAGGCACCCAAAGGGCAATGGAAAGGGCTATTTTCATGCGAGATCGAATCAAAAATGAAGATATCCGCTGGAGAAGGTTGCTGTCATAGCACGAAAAATCGCCAAACTTAAGTGGCAATGCGCAAGGCACATTGCTCGCAGAACAGATGGCCGTTGGGGCCGAAAGGCTCTGGGGTGGCGACCGCGTACCGGAAGACACAGCGTTCAAAGGCCTTCTACAAGGTTGACCGATGACCTGGTAAAGGTTGCGGGAATCCGATGGATGCGAGACGCATAGGAAAGTTCATTGTACCAACACTTGGGGGAGGCCTATGTCCAACAGTGGACGTCTTTCGGCTGAAATTATGATGATGATGGTAATCCTCATTTTTCTGAATGACTGACTTCTTGACAATTCAAGTGCCTGTAAATGGTTTATTTGAAATAAATATATTGATTATTTCGTTGAATTTCTCAAAATAGACCCTAAAACACCAACTTCATTGTCTTTGCATCCAGTTAACCGTCTCCCGATCTTCGGTCAATCAAGTTTACTATACTCGCGCCGATACTCATTCTAAACTCAAGGACTCTTCTGTTCTAGACATCGGTCCTTCAATAGACTAATATAGCTACAAGGGCGCTTCTAGCTTTCGTAAGTTCTATTCAAGTTGAGAGTTCCGTTTCATTAGTTACTGCGAAGGAAATTGTTCTTCAACAAACGTCTTACACATCCTGAAGGAAGTATAATGACTGATTGCTTGTTCTAATCAACTTTTACTGTATATATATCATCAATTTCAACGAATGTATCTTCAGGAAGTCCTAGTTTCATATCAAACCTCTCGATTGCAACACACCGTCAATCGATGTTTGTACACACGATAAAATGCATAGATATTAAATAATACTGCATTTCTGTCCATGTTATCTTCACTTGTCAACTTCCTTAGTACAATCTTAGTTACATAGGTACCTGCGGTGTGAGTGAACGTACTTTTGAATATGTAAAACACTCTTCCAAGAATATTTATCAGTGAATTAAATCATGTATGTTTTAGTGGTATCTTATCAGGATAACGTTATAAAAGAATTTGTGTTTAGTGACTAATGTCATTATTATGTTCAGACTGATATTTATCAGCCAGACAGAATTGAGCCTGAACTTATGTAGTTATATTATCAGTTAGACAATACTAGTAATCATTATTGTCAATAATCTTTAACGGCTAGTGCATCGGCCTCTTTTATTATAACCTACCACGCTATACAAACTTATCGTAAGTAATAATGTTACTGGACGAAAAGACAAAAGTAGTAAAAAGTTTCATCTCTCACACAAAAAAAAATAAATAAAAATAAATGACATTTGACAACCATAAACAAAAGAGAACGTTTCAATTCTTTTACAAATTAAATTTCGAACAATCTTAGATACAGGACAAAAATAATTTCACTTTTTATTCGTTTGCACATTTCACTTCCACGTCGCCGGGCTGCGGCAGGCGAGGAACACATTTCCTTACAAATCGTTATCGGAAATGGCGTCGAGTGAAGTTGTTTCACTGGAAAACCCTTATCTTGCAACAGAAGGTATGTCGAGTACATCGTCATCATATTAATACAAGCGTAGGGCTGACTCGTTTTAGGCAGACAAAATACTCGTAGTTGTTTGAAATTTAATTTTCAATAAAAAAAAAACTCGTTCCTATCTCTACCGCTTTTAGGCAGGCTAATTACTGTTTTCTGCACTAGTGCGGAAAACTGCACAAGCTCTTCCCCACCATAATTTATAATATTTCTCGTATCAGGCTGGGCATCGCCCAATCCCCACTGGGAGTCGCTGATCAGCCCCGTTTATTAATTTTTTCGTTAGAGTATTGAAAAACGTCGTTTAATACACGCTATGTCACTGCAGAACTCTACTCCATAACACCTTCGCCTGTGGCTCAGGCGTATTACGCCTCGGTTGCAATGACAAACTTTTTATAGTTGCATCAAAATGTGTTATTTTATATTTTCATGCAAACTACAAACTATATGAAAAATAAAGACAGGCGTTTGTCAGCATGGTCTTGCACTTGTCATAGTATAGATTAACACCTAGACATAGGCCTTTGGTAGATTTGACAACCACAAGGCCCATCTATGCCACACTACTCATATCCAGGAACGCATACCTTTTTTGTAAACAGAATTTTGTGTAAACATGAGGAATAATAAACTTATGTCCACGACGTTCTCTGCCACCAAGTAAGTGATTATGTCATTTAATTCAGAATTTGAAGCTAAGATATTTCTTCTTCTTCTTCGTGTTGCTGGCACCTGTCATGTAGTAATTCAGATTATGTACGTTTAAAATGCACAGAGGGCAGAATATGAGGTGAAGCACCAAGGCCACCAAGGAGTTGTTCGAGATATTAGCAAATTGTTAGTCGACACTTTAAGTGACGCGGTCACGTGACCAGTAGGCTGGGCTTTTCTTTATCCAACGAATCAGCGTTCTGGGCACTTTTTCCATTGTCAGCGAAGTGGATGATTTTTTGATGCACAAGGATTTCTTTATATACGCGTTTGTACTCAGTTGTGTTCAGTTTGTATATGTACTATATACACATATTTAGTTATCTCCTTCACGCTCAAACATTTTGATAAATTTGGATGAAAATTTTCACGTGATCATGTCCAGAAATATCACAGGATACTTTTTATCTCGGAAGCATGTTCTAGTGTCCAGTGGAGCAGTGGCGGCCGTGTGGTAATGGCTCCGACTTACGAGTTGTAGGTCGCGGGTTCAAACCCAGCCAGGCGCATTACTCTGTGTAATTTATTTCATCACCACTGTTCTCAAAACGGTGAAGGAAAATATCGTGAGGAAACCGGCATGTCCTAGAACCAAAAATTCGAAGACATGTGACATCTACCAACCCGCACTGGTCCCGCGTGGTGGATTACTACGGCCCATTTCCTCTCCTGAGTCCCAACAGTGGGAACGTTATAAGGCCGACTATGCTATGCTATGTTCTAGTGGGATAATTTTGTAGTTACAACAGCAACGCAGCGTTGGAAGGCCTCCCACAAGGTGGACCGACAACTTGACGAGAGTCACAGGAATGCGGTGGATGCGAGACGCACAGAATCGGTCGTTGTAGACCCTTGTGGGAGGCCTATGTTCAACATTAGACGTATTTCGGCTGAAATGATGATGATGGTGACGATGAAGAAGCTGCTGGCAGAAGCTCGTGTGAAATAAATAGTCTATTTATATTGTCTAGCTATAAATAACGTTCTGCTAAAACACCATGTGTGACAGCCCTATGAGCCCATCACAGGAACTTTGAACCTGTTTAACATGACATAATGTAGTTGAAGTCGGCCTCGTCAGCCTGCAGATCTTCACAATGATTTGTATTATTTTTACTAGCAGACAAATAATACTAGAACTACCTACAGGATATATGTATGCTAAGTTCATGTTTCACTGGTGAAGAGTGTTATGGAGCAGGTATATCTGATATGAAATTATCAAGATAGTAGATTTTTGTACTTGTGAAGGAACTATTTCAACAAATTTCTGGATTTGAGGAGTTTGGATTTGCATTATAAAAATGCAGATCCAAACGTGTCTACACTTTTCTTTATTGTTCATAGGCTCGCGCTGAACCGCTGCCGCGCTGTCTTAATAAAGGTAAGCAATGATGTGGTCGACAATGAAGTCTGCTTGCCTTAAAATAACTTTTCAATACACTTGCTCGAAAGTCCGCTCTTATCCTACAGCTTTTAGGCACGCAATAGACTTTTTTCTGCACGCACGCTCAGCTCTATATCACACTCGCCTACGGCTCGTGCGAATTCCGCCTCGGTCGCAATGACAAACTTTCTGCACTTGTATCAAAATGTACTATATTCACTCTTGGCTTAAAGACCTCTAGAATGGCAAAGACAAAACCATAAAGCTATAATTATCATAAGATTGGCTCGCCATTATTTACCTACTAAAAAATAATATTTAACGAAATACCTTATTTTGCCATGAAAATAATTAAAAAAAAAGAAGAAGGCATATGCGCGTCTTGACGTCATTACATCATTATTTTCATTGAACAATTACCATGTAAACGCGAAACCGATGCCAGTCCATAAACCTCGATAGCCAATAAAGAGTAATTTGGAGAAAGTTGTATCAATTTGTATGTTATAGTATCCTTGACGCCTCTAATTGGGATCCAGTTGCTTAATTATCGGGAGAAAAATTCGGTGGCACATTTTTGATTACCAAAATTGGGTCAGCTACATCGCCTGTATATGATTTATGCCTGGATCGATTAAAAATGCTGGGGGAATTGATAACATTCTCTCTCACATTACCGATTCAAGCTAGGAGCTCGTTTTCAGAATTAATTTTTAAAACGAGCGACAAGGTAGTGCTACTGAGACGATTTAAACAATTTTTTTTCCGCTACTTGTCAATTTATTTGATTTTCCTCACCTAATACCCATTATGATAATTAAAAAAAAATACATGAAACAGCCCCTATTTTTGAGGTGGGCAATCCTTTAATAACTTCCCCGCTCTGGGTGGAGCGAAAGGGAGTGTCAAACATTTACTGGCTAAAACCCACCTGTGTTCTTTAAGTTGCCTTTGCGTTCTAGGACTACGGTAACTCCAACAACTTGGGCCTACTGACCGCCGACGCGTAGCTTCACAGACGCGTATTCGTCATTATACGCTTGGTGTAGCTACAATGTCGTGCCGTTGTGTCGTTGCCGCTTCGTCGACAGACTTTCATAGTTTTGTATGTAAGCTTCACGCTGACGTACACCAAGCCTATGAAGCTACGCGTCCGTGTACAGTAGGCCTAAGTGGACAGGACCAAACATAACTACTAAGCAAGCCATAGACAAATACCAACGACAAACAGGAAACCTCATTACACAAAGACCACAATACTTAGTAGCTTAATCGTAAGTTGTTGTGCTTGGTCAAGTGCGTGCAAATCTTAATGTGTTCAAAACAAGTTGTGTAAGAGTGCTTGTGATGTGCTAGTCACGCACTCACCTCCTTGCAACGGACTTTATAGATGAGACTAACTGTCGTCGCGGCGTTTCCTCTGTTTATGTCTCTGGTATTTCTTTTTTAAGTTTAAATATGGATTTGAGTGATTGTCTAAAGTATAGAGGATGAAAGGGGAATACAAATGTACCTAAAATGTTTGATAGGTCTGCCTGTAACCGTTACCTCACCAGTACGCAATACGTGGAACACTACGCGACGTCGATGGCTCGGCCTTGGCCCGGACGGCCGGACGACGAGCTACCCATTGCTCATCTCAGCGTCCGGACCAAGCCCAAGGTTTCGACGGCGCGAAGGGTTCCACGCGCGCCTCAAGGAGATGTCAGCAACCGTAGGAGTCCAGCAAGGTCGAAGCCTACTGGGGCCAAGGGTGACGCGAAAGAGATCCCCGGGCACCCTGGATCAATGGCAAAGAAGGAACAGGAGTGGGTTTTAGTCAGCAAAAGTCTGACACGCCCTCTCGCAGTGCCCAAGAGCGCGGGATGTCATTACATGATTTTCTCACCCAAAAAAAAAGGAAAAATTGACATTACCTGCGGAGAAGTCACGTGACAAGTGGCTTGACAGTTAATGTCATTGCTATACATTTTGTGCTCAGTCATATGTCTAAGCCTGCTGGTGAGTAGCCGGTGATGCTGGCAGTAATGTGACGGTACGGTTACCGCTGTAGTTGTGCGATTGGCCGCTGCGTTGCGTGTCGCAGGTTGTTCTGGGTGGAAGTCTTTTATATGAGGCTTAGAGCATCCTTTAATGCAAGACTTATGAGCTGCAAAAACAATATTGTTACCACGATTTTTGAATCACTTTAAATGACATCATTTAAAGTGATTCAAAATTCGACGACAAGCATTTAGTATTTTATTATGTATTTAATTGGGTTTCATTTTGGTATTATTTTATTTGATTTTAATGTAATGATTTACGTGTGGTGGGTATATTTGACCTGAATAAAAATATTATTATTATTGGAAATTGAAAACTGATACTTAAATATTTATTTATTTTACATTTTTATTTTTAATAAACCGAATCTGACATTTTATTATTTATTTATCTAAATCTGACGTTGTATTAAAGCTATTGAACTAAATCTGACTTTGTATTATTGTTACTACAGGTTTTAAATTTTAACTTTTTCAAATTGTAAATGTATTGTAATATAATGTAACTATGGGTATTCCACTGGGGCCAAGGGTCTCATTCTGAAAGGAAGACTCGGCCCTGGTACGAAAGGCAATGAAGGAACAGGAATGGGGTTTTAGTCAGTAAAAGTCTGACACTATCTCCCGCCCCGCCCAAGGGCGGGGGATGTCATAAGATGAATTTCCCACCGAAAAAAAAATAAAAACTATGGGTATTCCATTCAGAAATAAATGAATTTATTATTATTATTATATGTAGTAGAGTTGTAATGTTTGTGAATGCACCCACGTTCATCATCATAAGCTGTAAATATTTACTATTACAGTCAATTCCTCGCGACAGTTTTCACGTGTCAAAGGCATATTATTATTTTCACTAAGTTCTACACAAGCAGTCTAAACAATTCACTTATCTTGTATAGGCTGCTTGAAAAGAAATCCGTGATATTTTTCGTTTCCAACGTTTGCCATAACCAGCTAAATAAAAAGTTCATTGAAGTAAGATTACTTTGTTTTCTCGGAGACAGGATCAAACAGGTCTATTGTTTAAGGCCCATGAGTTTTATCGAATCCTGTGTGAATAGGAAAAAAAGGGAAAAAACATCGTAAGGATATCCGCACACCTAGCCTGTGTAACAATCAGTGCGTTAAATTTGTTCCGATAGTGATCTTCAAATTCAGCCCGGTATTAAAACTTTTGGTACCTAAAAAGTAGCATTTCTTTTGTCTAAGAAGACGTGTTTTTAGTTACGAACAGGTATGTTAGTTGGACTTTGTTTGTTAGAGACATTCGCTTGGGGACAAGTGTGTTGAAAAATAATTTAATTAAAATTTTTGTGCATCTCAATTTTCTCTTTTAGGTTTATTAACAGAAATATACCCTTCAAGAAGTTTAAATTGGATCATATATATTATGATCCATATTTGGAAGGATGGAAAGAGTTATGCTTACTAGCGTGACCGAATCAGGAATGAAGATATCCGCAGGAAAACCAAAGTTACTGATATAGCCGGAAAAATTAACAGTAGGCAGAACAGATAGTCAATGGGGTTGAAAGATTCTGGAGTCACCATTGCGTACCGGAAAACGCAGCGTTAGAAGATCTCCCACAAGGTGAACCAATGACAGCCCACTGGAATAAATGGAATTAATTCCATTTAAATTTCAGACGAGTAATCAATTCATGAAAGACCATCAGAATATGATGAAAATTGATAAAACTGTCTCATAATTTAATCAATTTTACTACAAAATAACAAACAAACCATCTGTAGATATTATTAATAAAAGATTATTATGTCTAGACTCTAGAAACAAGTACTTAGAATTATTATTTAAAGGATGCTAATATTAAACATAGCATCTAGTTCAAGTGCCTCTTAAGTGACCTAAATGTAAACTATGTATTTAAAGGTAATCTCCCTTACATATTAATTGTTATTTACATCACATAATAAAATATAGATTATAATTGTATTAAGGCCGTGATAAACTTTAAAAAATGGTTTTCAATTGCACAGTAAAAAAAATGGAAGCATTTTGTCGATTTACTGAAACATACGTTGAGTTATCGAAAACATATAATAGAGTAACCAAATTCTGCATTCAGTAATCATACGTTACTGTTGTCAGTCACCGACTCACGTTGGCCAAAAATAACAGCCCCCCTAGCCAAGTTACAACCGTTTCGTTTCGATTCTCTTTTCGTCGATCTCCTCAAGCCAGCCACGCCTCCGATTCCTTTGTTCTGACGATGATCAGTCACGTGGTCTATATGGTCACTTCGTGTCAGGGAATCGAAACGAAACGGTTGTAACTTGGCTGAAAAGAAAATTTGAGAAGTCAAAGTTAGAGCCAAGTTTACCGTTCATTTCCTCACAGATTTTCTTCTTAAACTTGAAAACCATCTATTTCTCAGAAACACTGTTAAGTTTGTCTCCTTTTCAAGGAAATTTCTCGTCGACTGATCGACACTGCATGATCAGCCGGCAGGCTCTTTCTTTTTTCTTTTTGAATAATTTCTGGTAACTTTGCCTTAATAAACTGCAAGTCTATTATTGCCTATCAAAGTGATTGTACGCAAATCGTACGTTTATGAAGCAAAGTGGCGCTTAAATATGAAGTGGGCAGTTTTATCAAATACGTATTATTGTTTACGTTTTCTAAGAAAAGATGTGGGTTGTGATAAGTAATACTATTGTATAAATAATCACGGTATTAGTTCGTGATTACACATGAGTTTCTGAGAAACTAGTTAGTGCGAGAGTAAAAGTAGAAAATTATCCCATGGGAATATCCTCTTGAGATAAAAAGTATCATAGGCCATATGATACTATTTCCATCATCATGATCATAATTTCAGCCGAAAGACGTCTTCTATTGGCCATAGACCTCCCCAAGCGTCATCATAACGACAGGTCCTGTGCGTCTCGCATCCATTGGATTCCCGCCACCCTCATTATATCATCGGCCCACCTTGTGGGAGATCTTCTAACGCTGCGTCTTCCGGTAAGTGTTCGCCACTCCAGTACCTTTCGTCCCCATCGATCATCTATTCTGCGAGCAATGTGCCTTGCCCACTACCACTTAAGGCTGGCGATTTTTCGGGCCGTATCGGTAACCTTGGTTCTCCTGCGGATATCTTCATTTCTGATGTGATCACGCAAGGAAACTCCGAGCATAGCCCTTTCCATTTCCCTTTGGTTGAGTCTAAACATTCTGATGAGGCCCACTGTAAGTGACCACGTTTTGGAGCCATGTCATCACTGGCAACACGCACTGGTCATAGATTTTTGTCTTGAGACACGGTTGAAATAAAATTATTATTAAAAAATTTTAAAAATATTGTTGAAAATATTTAGATTATTTTGGAAATTTAGATAGGTACTATAGGTAGACGATGTTCAAATCCATGAAAACTTAAGTAATAACTGCAATATAGGGTTTCAATACAAATTATAACTCTTGTTACCATTGTCGACAAATCTAATTACAAAATCACGCAAGAAATGATTAATTAATCTATGTGACTTAAAAATGAGTCGGATAGTAACAAATGTACATAGCTATTACTAGTAAACGACACTGTAAAAACAATTATCTTTTAACAAGAAAAAGATAATGGTCGTAAAATATTGTTAATTTTTGCAGATGTCTTGTTGACTTATTTTCTAATTCCTATTCATAAACCACGGTTGATATTTGTCTTTGAAACGCTCTCTTCTATAATATGCACCTATTATAGATACATTTAGACGTTTCTCATTTATCACTCTGCCTTTTGATGAAAACCGCATGAAAAACCGTTTAGTTGTTTTTAAAATGTATTGCGAACCAACAGACATACTTACATATGTCGGCGCAGGGATGCGGATCATCATTGAAGCTCTGTCCAGGGACTCTGTTTTGTGAGCGATGGCTGGGTATCGAGCAATAAACAAACTATTCCAGATCACACAACTGATTTATTATGATGCAAGAGAACCTCTGCGGAGGGCACTTTTATCTGCTCGGTTCGTGGAAACGTCAGCGCGGAGTCTGTCAAAGTGACATGTGTCACTTTTCACTTAACTCGTTTATTCGTTCTCAAGCTTCCGTACTATTGACTTCTCCGACACATATAAAACATATAATATGTATGTAAGAATAAGAATATGTAAGGAAAAATTAATAATAAACCTGCCTAGCCTTTTCTTTTTATTTTACATGAAGTGAAAAAACAATGGATTTCAGATTATTAAACTTCTGACTGCTCGTACCGACTGAAAAATATCTACAAATCTTCTTGATAGGTCTGTATATCAATGGCAATGAAAAGTCAACCATGCGGTTTCCATTTAATAACCAAAAATCTCTCTAATAATTTACTTGTTACGACAGTTCAGCTTATGTTGTTTTATGAGGAATTCTGTTCCATATCTTCGAAGTTCATGATCAGATCATAAAAATATTTCTATGGGACCAACATGAAAACATAAACTTTCAATCAAAAAAAAAAATTCAAAATCGGTCCACAATTGACCGAAAAATCGGTGACATACATAAGAAAAAAACCAGCCGAACATAGAAACTCCTCCTTTTTGAATTCGGTTAAAAATTGTCGTCATTCAGAATCTTGATTAAATTTGCAAGGCAAATTTGTTATACTTTTTTGACTTTTTTAATTTTTGAGTAAATTATGAAAATTATAATTATGGCGTCAAAGTTCATGCAAAATAGCAGATTTTCAGAGGTTTTTACTGGAGTAGTTTTACATAAATTTATAAATTGATTTCAATAGAAGCCTAGATAATATTCACAAGATACTGTGTTTCCAAAATATCAAATGAAAAATGTGTAATAACGTCATAATTGCGTAAGAACGGTTGTATGAAAACAGTGAAAATGTATGTCGAGTTGGATGCATAAATGCAACGAGCCATTCTCTACCAGTCAACCTTTGGATTTATAAAAACTACTACCTATAATATAAAATACATGTATATGCTAAAATAATAGAATTGTAAATACGATTATATATTTCAGAATATTAAAATTATACAAACTCAAAATATATATTTTTTTAAATATATATTTTGCAGATGTCGCCATAATGTCTGCTCCTAGCGTCTAATAACTAATTAAATTAACTGCTTTTTTAAGTAGGTCAATATAAATTACTAGTAACATGTAAATGTGCGACCTAGAAACACTATCTGAGGATAAACTTACATAGCGGTCGTAAGTGCTATAAAGCGTGGGTGTTGACGCAAAAAAATCAATTAATATTAAATAATTACTACGGTGAGCCGCACGCGCCGGTCGTTAATTGATTTTGATTGAGGTATTTGGAGCGCATGCGTTAGTGACGCGTGTTTATCTGATCGAGAGAAAACTAGAGGCCTAAGTTTAAGAATTCATAATTTCAGCCGAGCGATGAACAAATAATTGTATGGCCTACTGATAGTTTTTGTGAGCCCGAAATTTTTTTAAGGTGAGAAATCATCCAATGACTGAGCGGCAAGGCGAGTCAGACTTTTACTGACTAAAACCACACCTGTGCCCTTCAGTTGCTCTTTGCGTTTTAGGACTACGGGTTTCCTTTTCAGAAAATGCCTGCGGTCCTAGCGGGCATCGGCTCTGTTGGGCCCCTACGGTTTGCTGACATCTCTTTGAGGAGCGCGTGGATCACTACGCGCTGTTGACGACTGGGCTCGGTACCCATTGCTCGAAGTCCGCAAGCCCGCGACTACCGTGGCTGGTAGTTGGGGTCGGAAACCCGGCTTCTGGGTCGTGAGGACTTTCATTCCCTCATGTGTGTGACCTCCTTCGTCGCTAGCATTACTGCTTCGTAGAAAGAGGCAACCACCTGCCATCCCTCCTCGCTCCGAACCATAACCCGAACCAGCCCCCCTAGCCAAGTTGCAATCGTATCGTTCACGCCAAACGCTTCGAGTAGGCCACGCCTCCAATTCCTTTGTTCTGACCACGTGACTGAGCGTTGAGATGATTTCAGTACAAAGGAATCGCAGGCGTGGCCTACTCGAAGCGTTCAGCGCGAACGATACGATTGTAACTTGGCTAGAGGAGCTGGGCCCGGCGCGAGAGGTCACTGCCACCGATTGCCTCCACGAGGACACGGCGGTGCTCCGCCCAAGCTCACACAAAGGGCACACCTTTACCGTATGCTCCACCGTGTCCTCCGGGTGGTCTACACAAAGGTGACACCCGGTCGTTTCTTCCGTCTGAATCCGATGCAGGAATCTCCCGAACTTGCCATGTCCGGTGAGGACCTGCATCGTGTTGCCACTCCTCAAAGAGGGGAGTTACCGTCGTGATTATGGCATACCTAACGGGCCCGTGTCTTTTATACGTGAGTTTATATATAAGTTTATAAACACACCTCTAACACATTTTGTTTTTCTTTTCTGAAAAGGAAATCCGCGATCCTAGAATGCAAAGGCAACTAAAAGATACAGGTGTGATCAGTAAAAGTCTGATACTGCGGTGATCTCGCTTCACCCTAGAGCGAGAGAAGTCATAGGATGATTTTCTGACCTTAAAAAAAAAACTATGATACAGAAATAATTCCTAGTGAGGAGCAAGTTTTCAAGCAAAATGAGACATAATAGATAAAAGACAAAAGCTACAAAAAATGCTCTAACTTCATATTATAACCGCAACGATTTTATTCTACGATACAAAACGCTAGATCGCCCACACAATATTATATTCGCCGTAGGACACTACATAAAATAATAATGATCTTGTCTGTATGTTTATTTCACTCACGTACTTATTTGCGAGCACTGTGGTCCATTTTATAGCTTCGTTTCAACAGATGATGACGACTTAGAATATTAAAGAGTGGAATTTAATGTTATAATCAAGGTGCTTTAATAGGCATTGAGTAACACGCAGAAACGGTGCTTGTGTATATAGGAAGAATTTCGGACAAACTGATAGTTCCGCTTTTCTTTCTAAGTTTATCTAGGAATTGAATGACTTGATTTCGCCATCTCCTTTCTACCATCGGACAACCCGACGTACGGTGAGTATCCACCCTTACGTTGTTGAAACTAACGGTCCGGACTAAGCGTTTCGCTTCGTCATTTATACCGCGTACATCGAAGGACTGGAACAATTTGCCTGCTGCGGTCTTCCCGTCCAACTATAATTTAGGTGTCTCCAAGGCTGGAGTGAAAAGGCTCTTGATAAACTAGTGAGCCTCACCATCAATGATTGCATCTCTGCTTACCATCAGGTGGGATCGCAGTCAAGCACTGGTATATATCAATTAAAAAAATAAATTACCTGATACCTCGTCTTTTTTATCCCTTCGCGCTCTGGGGTGGTGCGAAAGGATGTGTCAGACTTTTACTGGCTAAAAACACACCTGTGTTCCTTCTGTTGCACTTTGTGTTCTAGGACCACGATTATGCTTCCTTTATTTTTGATTTTAAGTATGATATAACTTTTGTTACGAGCAGCTTGAGTTTGTTGTGCTTACGAGTTATCCTCATGTATAACATTTTTATAAATGTATGTATTAAGGATAGCTGTAAGAAAACCCAATTGTGGGTTAAGCTCGTACACGATTTTTGTATTAACTGTAAAATTTATGTACAATAAAGAATATAAGTATGTAAGTAAGTATCCTTTTCAGAAGTTTTCCCATGACCCTAACAGTCATGGGCCATGTCCAGCAGGGCCTATTCTGCTGGACCCTTGAGGTTTTGCTGACATCTCTTTGAGGCGCGCGTGGAACACTACGCGCCGTCGACGAATAGGATAGTATAATAGTAGTTACCGGACGACTGGACGGCGAGCTACCTAATGCTCGTCGTCTGCAAACCACAGTCTACTAGATACCGGGCCGGTATTCCGGGTTCTATCATACACAGACTGACTTTAATATTTATTGGAAATCTTTTAGAAGGTGAAAATACTTATGAATATATACATACTTATGAATATATGCTTGTTTAACTTGAACTATTAAACGAGCTCTGAAATGCCTAGTCTTTTATGGGTTGAAAATGCATTATTTTCAATTGACGCTTCAATAAACTTCCCCACAATAAGATCAACCACAACAGCTGAATGTATATAAATCCAAAACCATTTACTGCTCATCTGCCGCTATTAATTTAACAAGAGAAGCGACAATTAGTGAAAATATATTAGTGAAGGGGACCCAAATCTAGAGCTAATCGATTTACCTACATCATCGATTGCATTCACCCATTCACTCACTCATTCATCACTCCCCAAGCCCCGCGCCTCGCCATGAAATGACCAACTCTGTCACCCCAAAATAACATGAATAGGAAACATATTATTCTCGGCTAAATTGGTCTATTTCCGCACAAAATCGAACGACTTAATTCGTCACGGAATGGACGATGGGCGCCCCTTTTTCGTGGCTGGAATTTGATCCCTATATGTTGCTACGTAAAGTTTAATATGGAAAGGAAAGGGTTAATAAAACGGGTAAAGCGAATAAATTATTTACATCTATATTATGAGACCTTTTACACTTTACAACTGAAACTGTATCGTCAAAAAAAGAGACAAATTATGACAATTACAATTTTTCTCATACTATTTCATGAAACCCCGTGCAAAATATTATATTTTTAAAGATTAATTATTTAATTTATTTATTGGTGTCAAGAAACGGGTTCGCTGCACTAATAATTTCACCTATTTCACCTTGGCTTGACAAATTGAAGAAATACAATGGAATAATAATTTTAATAGAATGACAGCTTTCAACATCTGCTCCATGAATTTGTAAAGGAATATTTTTGCCACGTGTCCTGTCAAACAAAAGCAATATATTGAATAAATCTTATTATGATCACTACAATAGTTGTCAAACGGGCAATAATTCTTTGGCATTGTGGTCAATCGGATGCGAAGTTATTCGGGGATAACAGGATTTTCCAAATCATTACATTTTATTTTCGGGTCCATTTAGGATTGCCGTTTTGGCAAACGTTTATAATGGTATTAGAGTAAATATTACTGTCAAAATATTGAATGTAAGTACAGTTTATTTGGTTAAGCCGTGATATAAATAAATCCTTTCACATAAAAGCTGGAGGTAATCAAATTAGGAACATCACTCAAGAAGAAAAGGCTGTATAATCCTGAAATATCAAAATGTCTACTATTATATTCAGTGTAACGCAATAACGTAATACAAAAGAACTTGCTCATGTAAATAAAATAATAAAAAACACAATTCAGAGTGACAGCACAACGTCGTAAACGTCATAAGTACAATACTCGCTAAGTAGGCAAACGTCGTAAACACTTGAAAGCCTCATATTTTTTGTGTCACTTAATAAGACACACGCTGTAGTATTAAACAAAGTTACTAATTAACTATAAACATCATCATTGAAAGCTGATATTACAGAATTATTTGGAACATCTGAGGTGAATTCTTACATTTTCGAAATTGAATATCCCGGGAACCGGGACCCGGGACATTTAAAAATGGTAACTTTCAAATATCGCCTTTTTTACATGTTACATATTTTTCTTCTTCTTCATAGCGTATCGATGGCAAACGTTTGTTTTTTTTTTTCAATTTAAATTCCTTGCCTGGCCCAGTATTCGGCCACGGCAACGCCGTAAGTGCATTGATGGACCAATTTGCTACGTCACCTTACATCCACCAGTTGGGGGGCCTCTCTTCAAGTGCTGCGAACAACTGGAATGGCGCTCTGCTCCTCCGCTGATGAATATGCTTCGTCAGTTACATTTTCAATATTGAACATTTTTATGTTGGACATTTTGACATCGTTGGGCATTCTGGAAATTGAACATTCTAAACATAAAATCATTTAATAGCCAAATTCAGAAAAAAATAACATAATTTCTGTTCCTCTTTTCACCTGTCAAGGCAAACATTTTCTTTTTCAGTCCCTTTAGTATCTTCATAACCAATTTATAGTGTGGATAACACCATGCACTAAATTTGTTACCAAACCTAGTCTAGCCTAATCATGGTATGAAGCTTTTACTGTATTTATTATCATAAATAAGCTTCTTGTCCTCATGGCCGACAGCTTTGTGGCTTTTCTTCGAAGTTTTTCTGTTCTCCAGAGATTATTATACTTGGGATTTTCTTCTGCCCAATTTATCCTTAGTACTAAAAATACGTCATCCTATTTACTCTACTACTGAACTAACAGTTAAATTATGCTTATAAATAAACTTATTAAGTAGGTACCTAGACAAAAACGTGGCTCATTTGCTATGTTTTTGTAAGACGTAAATAAATATTACAGTGAGACAGACATCTTGCTGTCTTTGATAAAAACTGTAAATCATTACAAACTGTCTGTCTGCCTAACCTATAATTCCTAGCTATATTTTGTTTTTCTTCTACTCTTGCTCAGGGTAGAGAGAGATGGCGTGCAGGCTATTACTCTACCTCTGTTTTCCAGGGCCTTAAGTAACTCTTTCGATCAGTCCCGCTGCCCATCCCAGCTATCTTTAGGTCGACTTTCAATCTATCTATCTAACTGGATCTAGCTGGATACACCAGAATTTGAAATGGAGCGACTGCCTACCAGACCTTCACAATCCATTAATTGGGTAACATCTTGGAAAGACTAGTGTCAGATTTATCATCATCATCACAAACTATCAGACAAAATACATCAACTTAGGCAAAACATTTTTTACCAGTGTCCTCACAACTAGAAGAGGCTCATTAGCGAGAACAATCAAAATAAAGAGATCGACAAAAATGGTCGCTCGTCTGTCGCCAACCCGATAAACAGGTGCGACGTTTTTGCATAATTTTCTTGCGACAAAAAGTCTGAAAGCAGTCCCGCCAGATTAATTAACAGTTTTATTTGTGGAGCACGTCTTGTCGCGTCTTCAACGATGTTCATTGTCGCATTATGATGTATGGCAGGCATTGTGTGGCGCAAAAAACTGTGGCACAGAATAGTCGTAGAGTAATCAATTCGCCAGACTGCGTGCCGCGTGTGTTGCTAACTAATCTAGGTGACGCAGAGCTACGAAGAATATATACTGTGGACTGACAGTGAATGGTTTAGTGTTTGACTCACTGAATAAGTTATTTTAAAGAAGAGAATATAGGCTCCTTTAAGTAACTAGCGTAAATGTCAGATGGTTCAGCTGATATTATAAAATGGTTATCATTTCCTGATAAAGCTTCTTTTTTGGTAAAATAGCATCAAATAATTTCTCACGCTCTGGGTGGAGCGAAAGGGTGTGTCAGACTTTTACTGACTCGAATCCACCCGTGTTGCGTCAGTTGCTCTTTGCGTTCAAGAGCCGCGGTGACGATTTCAAACAAGTCTTTTGACAAAGCTAGTTATTTCTGTTTTATTTGAATGTATATAACCAATTACAGCATCGACAATCTCATACAACAATCGCTAGATGAAATATATTGCAAAAAAATCTCATATTCCAATTTTTACTTGATGCAAAATTCGCTGATTTCTGAAGTTCCAAAACCAGTAAGTCAAGTTTCCTTATTATAAATTTTTTGCTATTCAAATTTTAAGTTATCAACCCAATTTCAAGAATAAAAAGCAGTCTTGAATCCACTGTGGAAGACGACACACATATGGAAGGTGTTAATAGACTTGTTATAAAGAAAGATTAAAGTTTTTTATTCATTGAAAAATCAAAATAACACTTCGTTTCACGTTGACCTAATAGGTATTTGTTAGCACATTTGGTATTTACTAGTACTCATTAGTATATATATTTTAAATTTATTTATCACCCTTACCCAGTGTGAAAGCGAAGCCCGGGGCCCCGGGATGAAGGCAAAGAGGGAACAGGAGTGGGTTTTTAGTCAGTAAAAGTCTGACACTATCTCTCGCTCCACCCAAGAGCAAGATTTGTCATTAGATGATTTTCCCAACTTAAAAAAAAAAAAAAACCCTAAAATGTGATGTCTCTATATCACTCAAATGTGTTAAGCTCATTGAATAGAGAATAGTGGATTAAACCCATTGAATAATGGTCTAATCGCCTAGATTTTGAACAATAACATACATCCTCGGTTATTAGGTAAATAGACTAACTTTAAACAAGTTTGTGGGCCCTGGGATTCGTTTTCACACTACCCATGGCCCCAGTAGGCTTCGACCCTGCTGGGCCCCTACGATTTGCTGACATCTCCCTGAGGCGCGCGTGGAACAATATCGCTCGGTCGGGACGGTTACGGTCGGACGGCGAATCATCCACAAATTAGGTTGCTAATTTCATGATAACTGACATATAATTTGCAATGGAAGTCAACGTAGACCGTGTCTAAAGAATATGTGCTGCTGTATTTAAGCTTTCTAAACGATTATTTCCTAACTAGGTCATGTACCACTGTCTTCGCATACTCAATTCACATCCAAAACAGATTAATTGCAGCATTTAGTTCCTTGAATCAATGTAACCTCCACACACTTCCTCGTCCATTTGAAATTTATATCCACTCCATACTAATTACATCGTAGCTCCTTGTCTTAACACATCTGGGCGACCCAAGGTCTGGGAATTGAGGAAACAGAACCAAAGACCTTATAAAAAACTAGTATAGCGACGATTAGTCTATTATTTTTATATCATTAAATCAGTCGTTCCATCGCAAAGAAAAAAAATGTATATACAAATATCGCTCAGTAGAAAAAAAAAACCGACAAAAAGTAATCAGCGAACAAACTAGACCAACTTCCTTGTCAACGAACAGTTATTTTGTAAGATTTATTACTTGTTTATTCGTTGTAAAAACTACGTACATATGATTAGGACTCACGTCCATATAATTATCGCATTGGTATTATAAAACACGGTCAGTAGTAACTCGTGTAATCTTTGTGCCGTTAAATAACCTGAATAATGTAACCGGCCTGGTGAAACACTTTTTTTTTAGTTTGAATTGATTAGTCCTCAATGAAGCATCTTACATACTCACGATTTATTTTTTCTGTGATCTTATCGCATATCTTTCTTATAGATCCATGACGCATTAACCATCATATCTATATATATAAAAGGGGAAACTGACTGACTGACATATCAACGCACAGCCGAAACTATTAGTATTGGGAGCGTGAAATTTTGCACGAGGTTTCCTTTTATGACGTAGGCGAGCACTAAGAAAGGATTTTTCAAAATTCAGTCCCTAAGGGGATGAAGCGGGGATCCAAAGTTTGTATGGAGAAACCTACATTTCGCGAGCGAAGCCGCGGGCATAAGCTAGTTAGAAATATTTCCACTACCAAAAATTGCCACCATGCATTGAACAAAATATTTTGGGAATACATTCATTGTGCGTACAGCTAAGGAATGAGATTCCCTGCTGAAGTTGGTGTTTCCTGATCGCTACAACCTTAGAGGTCTTTAAATCAAGAGTCTCTAAATCAAGTCTGCACTCTTGACTCTTCAACTTCTAGACAAGCGTGCTTTACCATCGACCACATCATTGCTTACCATCAGGTGAGATAGTAGTCAAGCACGAGCCTATCAATAATTGAAAAAAAAATAGTAATAAAAATAAATTCCACCGTCTGTACGCAGTCAATCATTCAGTATGACACAGAACTCCTCCATTCCCTTCACTCATAATTTGAATATCAGCGTGATAAAATTTACGATACGATTCTATTCGCACTCCAATCTCATACACAATCATTATTTCCCATTCAAAAGACAAATTTTCACAAATTATAACCGCATAAACAATAAATTACTATAAAGTCTGTGTCTCCATAGTTTAACGTAAATCACGGTATCTTATCGTCTGCAGCCATAAATACTGCACCATAATAAATGATTGCTATGCAAATTTCTTTATGGCTCTTTAAAAAATGTATTTTATTGAAAACACAACGAAAACTATGGTTCATTTCCTATTCAATGACTCATATTCAACACTTACATGCTGTTAATTTCAATCATATTCCATTCTTGAATCAAAGTATACTGGTTCACAGACAATGTAATTTGAATTTTGTATTGCACTCTGAACAAAACGTTGCTTCAAAAGCATTTTATGTCGAATCATTTAACCTACATGCAAGATACAAAGAAAATACATGAGTTAACGGTTGTAAAATGTAAAATAATTGAAAAAATATTCACTGATCCACCTACGGGTTCTAATATCTAAAAGAAACTCAATATAAAAATCTCGCATGTCAAAATGCTAAGATCAATGGCTGATATGAAAATCAATAAGATATAATGACGATATTATTATACGTTATAAACAAACATTTTCACATGAATTGTGTCTTTCTCACGTAAATCAATACAGCTTTCTTTATCCGTCTCGAAAATTGACAACTTACTTTATGAAAAGATTCGGCGACTATATTTTTATTGGTCTATTCATAGTTATCTTGGGTGATTTACGAAAATTTAGTGTTTCATCAATGGATCACTGAACTGTATAGTGACAGAGTCATAAACTAAACTGTTTCATCAAAAATATTTGTTTTTTATTATATTTAAAAAGCTCTTGTAGCTTAATAAATCGCAATGTAGTTCCATTGTCTATATTGTATAGTATGTCTGAGCGTGATTTACAAAAATGTCAATGACATTGCTTATCCTGCGATTTCGCTTTTCTGGCAAAGCACAAGACGCAAAATTTGTATTATATGTATATTATTTTAATAATTACGTATTGTATATATGCAAATTCACACCGGGACAGCTTCTAATGTTATACAAAGCACAGATCCGATCGTGTGTGGAGTGCTGCAAAATGCCATCTAGCAGCTTTGGACTCAGTGGAAAAGCGTGCGAAAAAGCTAATTGGGGATCCAGATTTGGTTAAGTCCAAAATACAAAGCCTCAAGCACAGGCGCAGGGTAGCCAGCCTATCGGTATTTTACAGGTTGCAATTCCCTGCAAAAAATTGAAATGCATGACTTGGTTCCGCCATCTCCTTTCTACCATCGGACAACCCGACGTATGGCGAGTATCCACCTTTCGTTATTGAAACTGCAACGGTCCGGACTAAGCGTTTTGCTTCGTCGTTTATTTTGCGTTCATCGAAAGACTGGAAGAATTTGCCTGCTGCGGTCTTCACGTCCAACTATAATTTTGGTGCCTTCAAGGCTAGAGTGAATAGGCTCTTAATAAACTAGTGCGCCTCACCATCAATGATTGCGTCACTGCTTAACATCAGGTGAGATCGCAGTCAAGCAATGGTTTATGTAAAATAAAATAAAATACACGACCACCTGCCTAACCAAAAGCCTGCCTGCCTGCGAAAGGTTGCCTGAAAAAAACACTTTTATTGATAAAAATAAAAATGATACCTATTAATTTCAAGTTACTTCTGAAATGTTTTTATGGTGTAGAATAAAGAGTGTATCTATCTATCTATCTATAATTTGTGTAAATTGTAGTCAACAGAATGTTGAACAACATTCTCAAAAATAGTCAGTATACTAAAAGCACGAGCAACACCGTGACTAAAACTGGTACTGGTACAGTATTCAAACAAGTATCACTACGTTGTCCATAATAGTCCACAATTCATTAGCTCCCCCAAGTGAAGAATTAAAATTGATTGATTGGTGACATAAAAATTTAACGTCTTAGCTTAACTGGGTATCAATCAGTCGTTTCGTCGGCTGTCTCATTGACCAGATATGACTTATACTTCGGGCCCTTTTATGTTGTAAACACCTTTACATACTTGAGTTAACGATGACAGTTTTATTTTGGGGCTTATCTAGTCGGGTGGCCTAATGTCAGGTCGTTTTTGGACAGTCTACTCAATAATTAGGTAGAAAAATTATGGTTGGTACTTCAAGTAACATTAAAAAGTGGCTATCTGTGATTTTCTTTACTTAATGTATATCAACGTCAGATGGCAACTACTTTTTTGTTTCAACGAAAGTCTCTTTCACGTGGAGAAATTCTTAAATGGTAAAAGCGCCAGAGTAGCCTGAAATTTTCAAGTAGCCATTCAAAGGGTTGTATTGATAAATAATTTAAGATGTAAAAGTTATGATTGGTGCGTCAAGTAACATTAAAAAGTAGTTATCTGTGATTATCTTAACTTAATGTATATCAACGTCCAATGGTAATTACATTTTTGTTTGCAACGGAAGTATCTTTCACACAGATAAGCTCTCTTAAAGTAAAAGAGTAAGGGTAGGCCGTTATGCCACCAACAAACAGCTCTACAACATGGGACTAGCAAGCGACCCGACTTGCAGGATCTGTGGAGAGGCAGAGGAGAATATGCTACACTTACTGTGCGACTGTGCAGCACTAGGCTCCAAAAGACTAGAGTATCTGGGCCAACCATTTCCTAGGCCAGAGGACTATAGGCTCAGCCCCATCAAGGCCATACTGGGACTCATGACGAAGGTGCACGGAAGGCTGGGGTTTGAGTAGAAGGGAGGGGGACTAGCACAAAAGATCCAGAAGGGTCGAAGTGCTCTGGTTTTAAGGCCAGCCCCACACAAGATAAGATAAGATAAGGGTAGGCCGCAAAATTTATTTCAATAGGGAAAATTCAAAAACAAAATTTATTTATATATAATTAAAATCATCAATATAACCTTTTCAGCTCACCTAATGAGCTGAAAAGCTTATATTGATGATTTTAATTATTACAATTTCGTAAATAATTACATGCTGCGACCCCCAATCGAATTTCTACACACAACTTGACACTGAGCTGCAAAATGAAAAAACTTAAAAAATATGAATTTTTTTCGCAGTGCTGTCTGCGAAATTCATATTTTTATATATTTATTATTATATATATATATATTTCTTTAAGATTTGATATTTAAAGAACGAAGCGATATAATGGAAGTATTTTATCCTAGTTTTTCTTCAAAATTATTTTGTGTAGATTCTTTTCCGTTTTTACTAAGTCTACACAATACTATGCGCATGGAGACTACTGTGTCACTGAAATTTCCTGTAGAACTTTGTATACTTTGTCGGAGATCTAAAATAAATAAACGTTTTAATCGATTAATATTATTGGCATTAATATCATTATCTTCAATATCATTATATTCGTCAAAATCTCCAGTTATTGACGAAAGAGGTCTCTCTAAAAAAGAATCTACCATAAAAAAATAAACTGCATCTTTATAATTTTCCCATGGTATGCATCAGTTAAATAAAACGAAAGTTAATCTAATAGTGTTTCAATAATTTGAATAACAATGAATATATAATGGGGATCGATGAACAGTTTAATCGATGGATTATTAATCCCTAACCTGTTTAGATTTCTTGAATCTTATTATAATAAACAGTGAAAAAATACCTACACATGTTTAGACATTTTATTGGAATCTTTTTGACCTTAAAATATGGGTTAAAGAAATAGTTGATAATAAAAGTTATTGTTTGTAAGACATTTGATTAATTTACATACTTTACAACCGTACGGTCAACAAACAACTATGATTTTAATTTGATTTTGATGTTTTTAGTTTTATGTGAATATTAAAATAATGTCTGAAGATGTTATTTAAGAATTTGACTATCACAGAAGATTTAGAGCGGAAGTTTGATAATAATAATTCATAGATGGACATGAAAATTTATGATCTGAGCTGCTTATGTATCTGTACCAAGTAGGTACATATACCAACCAACGTACAAAACTTATTACAAACAATAGAGAAGTGGACAATGTTTAAACGTCGTTTTTCCCAGCATTAGCATACCAATCAATAACTGAGAGTTTCTACTTATGTTTAGTCTAGCCATAGAACCTAAACTCTATTCAGTTATTAAGAGATATCTGACTGACCAGATTGTAAAAGGCATCTGACTGACCAGAGTGTAATACGTATCTGACTGACCACAGTGTAAGAGGCATCTGACTGACCGGAGTGTAAGAGGTATCTGACTGACCAGATTGTAATAGGCATCTGACTGACCAGAGTGTAAGACGTATCTGACTGACCAGACTGTACGAGGCATCTGACTGACCGGAGTGTAAGAGGTATCTGACTGACCAGAATCTAAGAGGCATCTGACTTACCAGAATGTAAGAGGCATCTGACTGACCACAGTGTAAGAGGCATCTGACTGACCACAGTGTAAGAGGCATCTGACTGACCACAGTGTAGGAGGCATCTGACTGACCAGAGTGTAAGAGTTATCTGGCTGACCAGAGCATAAGAGGCATCTGACTGACACTATTTTGTCCTGCGACTTGTCAATCCAAACCACAACGTTGGAAAATGTGACATGTCTTTGTTTATTTTTAACATTATCACGCATATACTGTTAAATTAATTTGGTATAGAGGTAAATTGGACCTTGGCGATAGACATAGAATATTTTTCACCTTGGAAGCACGGATCCTTTAAAATATAGCGCTTAGTAAACAATAAATCTTATAACTCTTTGGTATACCTAAGAATTGATTGCAGTAACTTGTCTATTGTTAATGAACCCAGGAGATAGTCAATTATAGAAAAAAACTGAGCAAGTGCGAGTCGAACTCGCGCACTGAGGGATCGGTACAAACTTTCCTACAACGCCACATTTCAGGACTCTGGGACAACGGGAAGTACCCTATGATGATTTTGATTCCCTTCAGAGTGTCAAAACATAAATGGCCGTATCTTTTTTTTCGATAACTTACAAGTTTGATTTTTTCACAGCTTCCTTGGACCGATTTAAATATATGGTTTTAATTTCAACTCGAAACCTCTACGCGTTCTCGAGATAAAGGGTCTTGATAGACAGACAGACAGACGGACGGACAACAAAGTGATCCGATAAGGGTTCTGTTTTTTCCTTTTGAGGTACGGAACCCCAAATATTGTTTTTTGTCTGTCTAGTACCATCCTATTTAAACTTAGTATTACAAACTGGTGATAAAACTGGACGAGCTGTAAACACGACGCTCATAAGTCACATGAAAATATTCTCTCCAACGTCAGCAGAAAAATACATCCAGCCAGTGCTTCGCGGTTTCCTAAAAATAATCTTTTATTGCAACGGAAAGGTACTGTAGAAGTTTTGTCAGGTGCCGATAAATAAGAAGTTGCCCACTTACATTGTAAGACGTATCTGTAAATAGTTGGGTTGTTTTCCTAAAACTAAATCGGGTTATTGTCTAAATATTTGGACTTTTAGTTGTTTTGAGGGAACAATTTGGATTAACCGCCTGCGTCACATTATCCAACAAACACTCTCGCATTTATTTCGCCAGGGTCGGAACTCCTCGACCAAATACTCTTCGTCAGCTCTTCTGTCACCTATGGGTATTGAAAAGCTAAACAGAAAGAAAGAAAATCATTTTATTTGGCGAAACAAGGCACAAATTTAGATTTAACCAATTATAAGTATATTATGTGAAAAATATGCGCCAAAACGGCCGAACGCTCAGCATAATGCCGTGACCACACGCAAAATGCGACGAGTCTAGTTTTCAGCGTGGCCCGGTAACGGTATCGACTTATGACGTCGGCACGGTATATTGTGTGCTCATAGATTTGAATATGATAGATAAATAAAAATGATTTTTTCCCCAAAAAAAAACATTTTTATTTATCTATCTTTACATTTATTTATCTATTTATCTATCATTTTTACGTCTGTGCCCAAAGGACGCGATTCTTTTTACAGTGTATAGTCTATGGACGCGATGCCGTAAAGAAAGCGTGTAAAGGATATGATGCATAAACGAGATGGATTATATACCCAGTCGCAAAGACACGACCCTGACGAACAGAACACGAAAACACTCGTCAGACCAATCCGACGCGGGCCGTTAAAGGGTTAAAAAGTCAATCAGCGTCGGGTAACGGTGAATCATAAGAATCCATAAGTTATGAGAAAGTACTACGGCTTCGAGCTTTTAGAATTATTCACCCTTTAAGTGTTTAAAAGGGTCCTTTTCCACTCGCCTATCGTCAACATCGAGCATAGTTTAAAAGATTATTGCTTCATCTAATGCAATCCAATGTGATGTTTGATGAAGAAGTAATGCAAAAAAGAGAGATAACGCCTGAAAACTATGTTGGTATTCGGTAATTCCGTGATTTACTCGAATATTTTACAAAACCTGATCCACGAAATGTAAGTGTTTCTTTTTTAAACCCTTAACAGTTTTTTAGAAAAATTGTTGTCAATTAGAATCTCAATACAATGTACAAAGCTTCTATTGATGTGCTGGAGGGCCAAAGCTCACGTAAAATAGCAGATTTTCAGAGGTCTTTATTAGATTAGTGTTACATAAATTTATGTTTTTATTTCTATAGAAGTCTGGATAATATCCACAAGATAGCTGCGTATCCAAAATATCTAGAGAAAGTTGTGTAATAACATCATAGTCACGTAAGAGCGGTTGTATGAAAATGTACCTCGAAAAGGACGCTCTTAAGGAATTTACGTTAGTCAGTTTTTAAAGATCAGGACACTATCCATCGGCAAAGTTTGCATTCTTAATAAAAAAAAGTCGAATCACCAAATTACACTACTTGTAATAAATTCGAGGACGTTCAACATTTGTGTGTTAAAAATAAGACGAGAGAGAAAAATTGGAAAAAAGAGTATGGTTTGAATAGGTTAGATATTGGTTTAATTCAGACGATATTATTATTCCCTAAATCTAATCTAGCAAAACAACTTTGTAGTCTGGCAGTAATCTCGGATCCTTAATGTTATATTTAATTCATATTATAAAAGTATTGTTAAATGTATTTATATTGTTTAAGGTACAACGAGGTTGACGTATCCTTGTGAATAAAAAACCCCAAACTAATAAAAAAGAATAAAAAAATTACTACTACCAACAGACCAAAATATTTTTGCATTCCAAGTATACCAAACTCCTGAACTCAGGTGATCTCCCATAAAGATGGCAGATATCTCGTTAATCATAATCAAACGTAGTCGTAAAAGCGCCAGTGACATCACAATCTCAGAGTCAGCATTTAGCAGGTGCGCGCCACCAAACAAATCATGTTATGGCGCGTATGATTCGATTTTCGAAATATTCAACGTCGTCTTTTTATTTTTATCTGTCGCCAGTCTCAAATTTCCTGTTTTTCAGACATTGTCTTCGAATTCCAGGATATATTCGCTATTGTTTTTCCACCTCCTTTTATACGACTTCTTGTATGGTATTGATAGAAAGTTTTCAAATGATTCTTGAATTTTTTATCTCTATATAGAGCAAGGGATGTTTTTACTTGTATTTTTACTCTTATAAGGATTTGCGAGTTATTGCATAATAAAACTATTTTTTTTTTTATCCACATGCAGTGAGTGTTTTCAGGAACATTCGTACCACCAGATGGCAGCTCTATGTTGAGAAGTCTTCAACTTTGAAAATATTACTTTTGTCGTCAACTTCACTTATGTCTTAAGGGCTTTGACAGGTGCCTAGCTAGACCTGACGTCGCAGCGTTGCCACCTGGAGCAAGTCATTTTAGAAAACGCACTAATATGCATTGTTAATACAACAACTTATTCTATTGTATAATAACAAATCAAACAACCAAGTGCCAATAATTGTAAGCTGGGAATAAATATAAAAACTTCATGAAAAACCAACAAAAATTCCATTATCTTACACAAACACATTCAGAACCGAAATAATAATAGAAAACTGAAACGTCAACGTTTACGTAAACGGAAAAAAATGTGCGCGATACAATTCCCGATTTGCGGTCGGCATAAATTGAATTCGTATGCGACGTGACCCGCAAGTCACAGAGTAAAATCAAAAGGAGGATTAACTCGGCTGTGCTCGGAGCGAAAATAAAATAACGCTGCGTATCTACATTATAGCTGTTGTAATTTTGTATTTCAATAACTATACCGATTAACCTTGTTCATTAGGAAAGATAAAAATAGAAATCGTATCTTTTTGTCTATACTTCTATTATAATAAGGAGTAAAGATTTCTATTTTGTTTGTAATGAATAGTCACAAACTACTGGACCGATTTTAAAAATTCTTTCACCAGTAGAGTGCTACTTTTTCATAGAATGACATGAGCATTTACTTTTTACTATTATGCTGGCGAAGTCGCTGGCAGAGGCTAGTCTCGTTTCATGTAGAAGAATAGTCCATTTTAGTTGAACTAAATCTTTCACACAACACAGTTTACATTACAAAAAGTATCGACCAAAACAAGGCGAACTTCTAACCATAAACTGGCTTTCGTCTTTAAATTAGTTCTTATGTCGCCGTCAAAAATCGTCTATTGGCGTCCTTTTCTGAAACGATCTCTCCATTAACTGACGAATTGGTACTATGATTAACGTTTCATAACCTATGCTCATTTCAGTTGGTCCATTGTGATAACTCCATTGGTTATCAACTCCAGGTTACAACCTCTCTTATACAATTCTAGAGCCCAAATTGAATGTATTTTCGTTAAATGCCTCTTGAGCTCGAATGAAAATTTCACAGGAAATCTTTTAATTAAATCTTAGCTCGAAACCATTTAAGTTGTTCTAGTTTTAGCTTGGCTGCTTTATATATTTTGCTAAAGCCGATACCTAATACATACACAGTATGCCTTTGTTTTCTTATAGGTTTTCTGTGACTGCATGACTTGTATATGTCAGTGGCATACAGATTTCAAGTACTAGCACATAGAAAACCGATTTTCAAAGAGTTCCTAATTCGATTTTTATATATCGGCTGCTTTTCCTACTGGCCTATTCTAAAAACTTTCAGTGTGACCCACGTAAGCTGTTCTTTTTTTATTTTTAAATTAAATTTCTACGACCATTATTACTTCTATGAACTGAAATAGATACTCGTATATTTAGGTTCATTGAGCTAAATACTGTTTGAAATAATCACACTAATATTAAAAAGGTGAAGTTTCCAGGTGTGAGTATGTTTGTTACTTCTTTAGACTCGAACCTCGAGCCTGAACGGAATGTCCTGGAATAACATAATTATAGGATACTTTTTATCCTGGGAGTACCTACTCCCTTCGCCTTCGGTTCCCTTAGAGAACCTTCCCTGGGCACAATTTTCTACGCTGACAGCAGCTAGTCATTTATTAATTAATTTGACAAGAGTCGACTAGTCATTTTTGGGATGGAAAATCAGAGAGGTAGTGTCAGACTTTTACTAACCAAAACCCACCCGTGTTCTATCTGTTGCCTTTTGCGTTCCAGGGTCGTGGTGACCATTTCAAACAATTGCACAGCCCAGGCAGGCATTGCCTTTAGGGGCAATCATGCTGACAGCTCTTTAAGGCACGCGTGGCCATCGTCTAGGACCTGGTCTTAATTGACTGTGTCTATTAACTGCTCTTAATCTTTGTTGTAATATATACATTTTCTTTGGTTTCTAACAAATTGCTTTTGCAATATTTTTTATATTATTTAGTCCTCAAACACCTTTAATTTTGTTGTAATTATTTATTTTAGCTGTTTTTTTTAATATAGCTTCT
The DNA here is from genome assembly GCA_961205895.1 of Mythimna pallens. NCBI lineage: Eukaryota > Metazoa > Arthropoda > Insecta > Lepidoptera > Noctuidae > Mythimna > Mythimna pallens. The sequence goes on from OY540834.1 coordinate 17,029,548, forward strand.
TTTTTTTTATTATGTGAATGTGAGAACACTGTAGACTCCGCGAATTCTTAGATTACTTTCTATTACGACTAAATTTTTTATTACGATTATTTTTATTATGCTTTTGGGTACAATATTGACTGGTCTACACTGTCCTTATCTATCTATTAATATTGTAATAAGGAAATATTGTAAGACGAGATTTGACGGCAAGCTACGCTTTGCTCGCGATGCCCTGACTAGCTTAATCACATTACATGCATTTAATGAGTGAAGACCCGGTCTTTATTGGCGAGCTACCCATTGCTTGCCACGACTCAACTTAAGGTGAGTTTACGCTAGAGGAGCCGAGCACGAACGGAGCACGAGCCGAGCTCAAATTCGTGCTCGGCTTCTCTAGCGTAGACCCACCTTAAAATCTGTTCACTTTGCTTGCATATAATGAGTGAAGAAGTTCATGAAAAAGAATATTTGACCCCAATCGAATATAGGTTGCAGTTTTTGTTTGAACTAGGTGGAATGTTGGCAGTTATATCGCAAATTATGTGAAACGTGGGCAGATTTTATGGCACAAAATAAATTACTATGTACTGTGACATCATGCAAGTCACTAACAGACTACAGTATTCCCACGCAAAAGAAAATTATGAATGAGCATGTCCAAGGGATGCCTACGTCAAAATACTTGGCACGTAGCCAACTCTTCAATATGTGGGCAGAAAAATACAGTCAAATGTCAGAGGTCAAGAAATTAAATGTGATGACCTTTTCAATGGCAAGTTTAGTGAAACTATTTGCAGTTAGAGATATCAGATTCGTTGAGCAAATTAATTTAGATGTGATGTGTGTCTATAATGCTCTCGAATTTTCTTGTATTATCTTAAAGAAAACATAATTATAGTAATTCAAGTTTATCTTATGGATATATTTTTCGGTAACTTAATTATTAATTCAATATAGCAGCAATTTTAGTAAATCAAACACATAAACCAAAAAAAAAAGGCAAAAGGGCACTTTTATTTTTAATTAAAGAAGTGTGGTCCGCTAAGTTTGTTTCTTTTTCTGAACATTGTATTTCTCAATTTTGCAAAAAAAAATATTCAAAGGAAATAATTATATTCAACAGTGGCCATGAAATTATGATACTTATTACTTATACAAGTCTGAGAAGCACAGCTCGATAGGTATTGAAATAAACAGCGTGCTACGAGATTTCGTAGCACTTGTGCTACGACGACTATTGAAATCGACTTCAAAATAGATTTTAAATCGTTCGCCTGGTTTGTGTGTCTTATTAATAATAATGATTGTTTATTATCAGGCAATTAATTAACTAAAAAAAAATAGACTAATACGTATTGACTAACATAACAACTAATCTATTAACTACATTGGGTCGGCGACGCCGACGTATTGAGCTGAGTCGTGGTGTTATGTAGCTTTCCTTCATTGATGCGGATATGCAAATGATTTACACAATTAAGCCTTGGCGTAGGCCTTGAAAAGGGTAGGTGGGGGTGCTTGCCACCTGAGAAGTCCATAATTATAATATAAGTTAATTTTTGAAGACCTTTTTCTTCGTGTAACTTTTCGAATTGGATCATACCAATTCGAAAAGTTACACGAAGAAAAAGGTACGAAATAGCTGTTTTTATTTTTGTACGAGTAGATAGATACTTATTGCCTGGATTTTTTTTAATTAAAAGTTACGCTTGAATTTTTAAGTTTCTCTATTCTGTCTTATTTTAAAGTAAAATATTTTATGAATAAGTTGTGTTACTTCTTTGGTGTACAATAAACTTTATTCTATTCTATTTTATTCTAATATTTTACTTTAATTTTTTTGTATAATTCATCCTTTATTTTTTCAATAATATTTTTATAACACAGTGATCGAAAGATGTCGTGATGCCCCAGTGGTTAAGGCACCCGCCTCTCAAGCATGGGGTTGCCACACTAGTGCGTATAAAAGGAAATTGCGTGCCAAAAAGCGGTAGGGTTAAGAGTAGTTTGTTGTATGGTGGTGTGTTGAATAAGTGTATTGAAAAAGAATTTCCCATGTAAGTTTGTACCTATGTATAGCGTTACAGTGTCTTTCTACTACCATTAGAAAAAAAACGAAATTACGCAAAACATGGTTCCTTTCATGGCATCGTACTGGCCGGCAGCCAAGTTTAGCAACGGCGTGGATTCATCTGTCCCGATCTTCCAAAGGTTAAGGGTGACAAAAATAATGTACCGGACTTCTTTCTTTACGTAAAGATGCTTTAACAATGGCGATATCGTGTTCGGGAAAGTGGGCGTTTGTGCGATGGCCCGTAGAAGTTACTGGCAGTTTTTTCTGTAATGTTTTGTCTAGTTATGTTGTTGTGTTTTATGAATTGGCCACTGGAAGGAAGTATTTGGCGTGTCATTGTGATGAGATGGTCGTTTTTTTTGTTATTTCTTCTTTTTTGGCGTCCATTTGATGTAAGTACCCATTCTGAGACACGTTGACTGAAGTACCTACATAATTTGTGATTCAATTTCTTTCTTCAAATAGTTTCAAGGTTAGTTGGGACTTGGGGTGAGTTTTTGCCTACGCTTCTTTTCTGTCACTAGTAATAAAGTACCTGAAAATCAAAATATTTTTCCACAACTATCACATAACGCCGTCCAATCTCAAGCTAAGCAGAGCTTGTATTATGAGTACTAGACAACTGATAAACAAAATATATTTCTAAATACATACATATTACAGATAAATTACACCCAGACACAGAACAAATGATCGTGCTCATCACACAAATATTTGTCCTGGGTGGGAATCGAACCCACGACCTCCGGCATAGCAGTCAGGGCCACTAACCAATAGACCAACAGGCCAGTCTATGTATGTAATTATATACCAGTAGTTTAGAAAAGGCTCTCGTGGCTAAAATAATAACAGCCACATGGGTCATTCTTCAAGGTTAAGCAATTCTTACCTATATCTTCGATATGAGGATGGGTGGTCATCTTAACATCCCAACATTTTTCCGTGTCTCAGAAAGCACGTCCAGCGGTTGGTCCTGCCTGTCATTTGTAAAGCTTTGACAGTCGATCGGTCGTCCGGTAACGGTCCGGACCGAGTCCGCCACGTCGACGGCACGTTGTGTTATACGCGCGCCTCAAAGAGATGGCAGCAAAACCGTAGGGGCCCAGCAAGGCCGAAGTCTACTGGGGCCTTATAGGTCGAAGGCAGCCCACAAGGTGGATCGGCGACCTGGTGAGGGTCGCGGGAATCTGATGGATGCGAGACGCACTGGACCGGTCATTGTGGCGACACTTGGGGGAGGCCTATGTCCAGCAGAGCACGTCTTTCAGTGGAAATAATGATGATGAACAATTCGTAATATATACCGAGACTAGAGCTAACGTCCATTCAAATCTAATTTAACAATGAACCCAAAGTATAATACATATTAAACACTAATTTCATTGCATAAGGTCTATATTACATTATAAAAACACTCAATCATACACAAAAATCATACTGTTACACTAATATTATAAAGGCGAAAATTGTGAGTGCGTGTGTATGTTTGTTACTTCTTCACGCTCGAACGGCGGATTAAGATGAAACTTGGCTAACTGGTAAATTTTCAAACATGTCTGTTCCATTAATCACGTCTCAATTCACGGCACACGTGTAGTTTTAGCTCACCAGAGTTGGACATGTTCTATCCCGGTAATACGTTTCCGTGTGATAATATTTGACGTTCACGCGAGCAGAGCCGCTAGCACGAGCTAGTTAGACCATGAATCCACTGCATTGTTTACGAACTACTAGTCCACGGTAGCACAAATGAGAATCGCGGGAAAACAGATAGTAAAATGTTTATAGCACTATAAAATAACCCACTCGTTTGTTCCTTCTTTGCCTTGCGTTCCAGGGCCCTGGGGTTCATTTTCACTTAACCCATGGCCCCTGTAGGCTTCGACCCTGCTGGACCCCTACGATTTGCTGACATCTCCTTAAAGCGCACGTGGAACACTACGCGCCGTCGACGACTTGGGCTCGGTCCGGACGGTTACGGGACAATCGGACGGCGTGCTACCCATTGCTCACCGTCCGCAAGCCTGCGCCTACGGTGGCTGGAAATCGGGATTGGGATCCCGGCGGCTGGGGCGTAAGGGCCGTTCCCTCGCACGTGCGGGCGCCTCCTTTGCTAACATTACTGCTTCGCAGAAGGAGCCACTGCCTGCCACTCCTCCTCGCTCCGGACCATGGCCTGAACGAGGCGCGAGGCGAGAGAGGTCGTTGCCACCGATCGCTCGCATGAGGACACGACGGTGCTCTACCCAAGCGGGGCACACCTCTACTGTATGCTCCACCGTGTCCTCCGGGCGGTCAATATCAAGGAGATGATTTCATTAATAATGTAAAATACGTTACGTTTACGATGCGATACCGTGTCTGTGTAATCACTATTATTATATATCTAGCCTATTCGGTCCCACCAATGGGCAAATGCCTCCCTTTATTTCTTCCATCGTTTCCGGCTCTGGGCCACTTTTTGCCAATTCTTAAGGCAAGCATTCAAGTCGCCATCTTCTTCGTGGTCTACTCATGTTGTGGTTTCATCATCAGTCCCACTTAAACTGGGCAGCTTTCTGAGCCACTATATATCAATATAAACGAATTTCTAGAAATTCTAAAAAAAAAGAATATTAGAATTAACAGAGGTAAAAAAATGACCAAATTTCCTTTGCATCAATTTAGGTGTCTGTACTGTCTGATAATTTATTCCATAACGTCAATATGTTTTATAAAGAAAAGATATACTCTCATTTCATAATAATACATGTGAAAGAACTGACCAGAATATAACGACTGAGGATATCTTAACAGTGATTATTTCATGAAAATACTCCAGCGTAGCTAATTACACATTTTTGAAAAGAGCCACATTGTACAATTTAATAAAAACTTCGATGTTTTAACATCCTAGTGTTGCCGCACATGGGCCACATGCCACAGCCACAAACGCCGCCACGAGAAGTTAGAAGCGGCCACAAAGAAAGCTGAAGCGCGCGACAGCCACTTGTGGCCGGTGGCTACTACTTTTTTAAACTATGCCCGCAGTATCATAATGGACTCTGTCGAAGAAGGTTTAAATGGCGTATGGCGGCGTTTTGTATCGGCGTTTAGTTGCCGGTTCGGGCCACAAGAAGCGAGCAGCGGCGAGTGACGGCCACCGGCGTCAACCGTGTGCGGCGAATCCATATAAAATGTGTGAAACCTACAGGAAAATATGCCGGTGGCGGTGTTTTGTGGTTGTGGCCGGTGGCCCGTGTGCGGCGACCCCTAGTTGTGAAACATCAATTTTATTTACATAATTATACATCTCGAATCAAATATCTACCTAGTCTTTTTATCAACTATGTTAGGGTCGCCTCCACCCTAATCGCATGCAGTTGAGTACCATTTTTTTACATGAAGCGAGGACCTATGTGGTCTTTCCAACCCAGTAACTGTGTAACACGATAATCCTTTGACAAGACTATTGTGCGATTTTCGGGTTTCTTCACCTACAATACTGTTAAAGATTTTTAAATGACAGCCGAAACCAACGGTCTAAAATGCGATCCGAGGCACGAAGGGGTCTGTGTATGTTGTGGACCCAAGAAGTTACCTCGGTCAGCGATGCTTATCCTTGAAGGTCAACACCCACGAGCCTTAAACCTACAGCCCTACCAATCCAAATAAATAACAAATTACCACGTAAACAGTAAGCAAATTTCTATTTCCCCTTCCCCCTAGTCTACGTTTGTCTGACATACAGGCTCGTGACGTCAGAAGGCCGGCCGGCGCCTTGTCTCAATGACTAAGCTGTATCAATATACTAGCAACGTGTTTGCGTCTCCTACGCACTGAAAACTGCGTGGGAGTCACTGAAATTATTCTAGATGGTGTTCTCTTTTCAAAAAGTTTGTCAAAGTTTTTGAGGTTGATAGTTGGAAGTTTTTAATTGATGTGTTTTTGTTTTGCATGAGAAGTGCGTGGGTTTATATGTGAATAGGAAATTGTTTGTCAGGAGAGTATTAGACCGAACGTTGATTTGTGGATGGGTGCCTCCGACCACGGAAAGCAGATCTTTGACAGTCGTTATGGGCAGTTAGAAGCCTGTTTGACACTAAAGTTTTCAAGGGATATCTTGAAACTTAGTTACTGGGTAGTGATGGGAGGATAGGTAGTCGCTCCATGTAAAACTCTGGTATCCAAGTGCATCCGGTGAGATTGAAAGCCTACCTCAATATACTACTCGTTATAGGAAAAAGGGTGTCAATCTATAGGTACAACATTTTACCAATTATAAAACGCAGCCAATTTTATAAAATGTAGGCGCGAGCTTACGGACAGCAAGCAATGGGTAGCTCGCCGTCCGACCGTACGGTAACCGTCCGCACCGAGCCCAAGTCGTCGACGGCGCATAGTGTTCCACGCGCGCCTCACGGAGATGACCGTACGGGCCCAGACGGGTCGAAGCCTACGGAGGCCATGGGTTGTACGAAAGTGAACCCCGGGGCCCTGAAACAAAGGCAAAGAAGGAACAGGAGTGTGTTTTAGTCAGTAAAAGTCTAACACGCCCTAGGCCGGAAGATGGCATTAGATGATTTCCCACCTAAAAAAAAACAATTTTATAAAACAAATCATGTGCCCAGCTTTAAGAGTACATTCACAAGCAGTTATCTAAAACGTCTTCAACTTCTACGAACAACCGAACAAAAATCTAAAAATTCCTTTGACTCTTAAAGTGTCTGAATTCTTTCGTTCAAATTCTAAGACGCTAAAGCTAAAATGTTCTCTTTAAACATGCTGTGCATACGAGACTCTCAGTGGCGTCGTCGCGGCTAGGGTGCCGACACACTTTCCATTGACGGGCTGAATCCGCCTCCCATTCCCCGCTATTTGGGGAGAAATGGAGAAATTTATACTAATGACGTATCTATTAAGTAACAATGGACGCTGTACACTATTTTTAGACAAAGCGAACGTTAGTATTCATTCATGGAGGAGAATTGGGTTATGGGGTTTGGATAGACTGCGTGTTTATGGTTGTTAGTGATTCATTGAGAAAATGTTTTGGGAACGATTGCTTCTGAAACTGCATATCTAAGTAAGGTCTTAGTCTGTCCCTTCTTCCTCTTGATGATTAGCAGCAACTTTCAGTCGTTGAAATAATTTTCTTAATTGATCTTCCAGGGTTCAGAGGGTTTATAATATATATATATTAGTTTTTTATATGTAGTTCTAAATAAACAAAATGAATTGTTTGCTCCAAAAAACTGGAAAGACGAAGATCGTTTTAGACCATTAAAACAATTCATTTTTGTATATTTGCCTTTTTTCCTTATTTTCCAACAGATAAACAAATAGTAAGTCTGAACTATTTTAGCGTAGTAGTACACAGATATCTGCTAGTTATATAATAAATTACAATCAGCCTTATAATGATCCCACTGCTGGGACTCAGGCCTCCTCTCTCTGCAGTAGGCCGCAATACAACACGCGCGCCCAGAGTGTTAGTGGCTGTCTTCGAATTTTGGTTCAAGGACATGCCGGTTTCCTCACGCTGTTTTCCTTCGCCGTTTTGACAGTAGTGACGAAATAAATTACCTAAAGTTGTGTTTGGTCTTAGATTTTTAAGTTATTTGATAATTTCCTACGGAAAATAAAAGTTAGAACATGTGTTGTATTAGAATTAGAAGGGTTTTTTTAGGTGGAAAAATCATCTAATGACAAATCCCGCGACAAATCTTGGGGAGATAGTGTCAGACTATTACTGACTAAAAACCCACTCCTGTTCCTTCCTTGCCTTATCCTAGGGCCACGGGTTTCACTTTCACACTACCCGTGGCCCCTGTAGGCTTCGACCCTGCTGGGCCCCTACGATTTTTTGACATATCCCTGAGGCGCGCGTGGAACAATACGCGCCGTCGACGACTTGGGATTGTATAAGAAGGTCACATTTTACATCGGCAATAAGTTTATTTGAAATAATTACCAAATGTCACAAAGGTGGAGACGCTTGCCCTGTAGGGCCGAAAACTTGGGTTGACTTCCGAAAGGGAAACCCGTGGACCTGAAACGCGAAGGACAAAGAAGGAACATAGGTCTGGTTTTAGTCAGTATAAGTCTGACTCTAGATCCGCCATAGAGCGGGAGAGGTCATTAGATTATTTCCTACCTTAAAAAAAGAGCAAAGAAGTACGATTGTAGCAGCTAGTAGACTATAAATATGGACTTTTTTATGGTACCGTACCTCACAAGGAAAAAACGGAACCCTTATAGGATCACTTTGATATCCGTCCGTCTGTCTGTCTGTCTGTCTGTCAAGACCCTTCATCTTGGGAACGCGTGGAGGTATCGAGTTGAAATTAAAACCATATACTCAAGTCTGCGGTCCCTTGAAGCTGTGAAAATATCTGAAAAAAGATGCGGCCGCTTATATCGAAAAAAAAACATGTATTTCGACACTCCCAAGAATTCAAAATTGATAGGGTACTTCCCGTTGACCTAGAATCCTGAAATTTGATATGAAACAAGGTTTCATAGCATAAATATAGGAAAAAAATCTGAAAACTGTAACTTTTCAGTTAAATGACAAACAAAAATTTTTCGCGATTTAGAAAAATCTTTGTAACTCAATTCGGGAATGGAAATGTTTTCGTAAGTAAGTTAGTACGGAACCCTTAGTGCTCGAGTCCGACTCGCACTTGGCCGGTTTTTTAATTTTACTCATACAAATATTTCCCACATTTCTTTTATTCCCTATTGACCATAGAGACAAAATTAATTCCTTGTCGTAAAAGGAAACCATACATCCATCCTACAGCTTTGGTTTGAGCAATAAAAACAATGATACTGTTATGGTGATGCCCGTAATAAACCACGTTTATATCTATGTTCTTCAGAATAAGCAAAATAACAATATAGAGTGCCTTTTACATTAAACGTTATATACTCTTATTCAAAATGTTCACGCAAAGGGATGAGTAATAAACGATAACAACCAGTTTATTATTGGTTTTCTTTGAGTAAAATAGAGTTGAATAAGACTTAGATTATGTAGATGGAACGCGTGTGTGCACATTTAATATTTATTGCAAGCAGACATTTTAATTCTACAAAGAGTATAGAGAATGGATGAATGACAGATGACACTGACAGTTAATTTTGACATTCATTATCATTGAATAACGTTAGATGTAGTCAGATTATTGGCGTTTTTAGGGTTCCGTACCTCAAAAGGAAAAAACGGAACCCTTATAGGATCACTTTGTTGTCCGTCTGTCTGTCTGTCTGTCAAGACCCTTTATCTCGGGAACACGTAGAGGTATCGAGTTGAAATTAAAACCATATACTCAGGTCTACGGTTCCTTGAAGCTGTGAAAAAATGAAACTTCTGAGTTAACGAAACAAAAAGATACAGCCGTTTATGTCTCAAAAAAAGTCGTGTATTTCGATATTCTTAAGGGAATCAAAATTCATAGGGTACTTCCGGTTGACCTAGAATCCTGAAATTTGGCAAGAAACAAGGTCTTATAGCACAAGTATAGGAAAAATCTTAAAACTGTAAATTTATAGTTACGTCACAAAAAAAAAAACGTTTTTTGCGATTCGGAAAAATCTTTGTACCTCAATTCCGGAATTGAACTGTTTTCATTGGTAAATTTGTACGGAACCCACAGTGCGCGAGTCCGACTCGCATTTGCCCGGTTTTTTTTTTAATAATATAAACTTATGCTTGAGTGCGATCCCACCTGATGGTAAGCAGTGATACAATCGTTGATGGTGAGGCGCACTAGTTTATTAGGAGCCTATTCACTCTAGCCTTGAAGACACCTAAATTATAATCGGACGGGAAGACTGCAGCAGGCAAATTGTTTTAGTCTTTCGATAGTACGTGATATAAACGGATGTAACATAGCTTCCAATTTTTGGTTCTAGGACATGCCGGTTTTCACAGGATGTTTTCCTTCACCATTTAAGGAGCAGTGGTGATGAAACAAATTACATAAAATAACACGCCTGGTTGGATTTGAACCTGCGCCGTTACCACTATGCTACTACTCAGGCCATTCCTAGGTGCCAGCACTTAATTATGCTGAACGAGATCTCAGTTATTACATTATCACTAATTGTAAATGTGCTTAATCCATTCAAAATTATTTACGAACTTAATTCTGTGTGTGAATTCACTTAAACCCACTTTCAATTTCACACATTTTAATGAATATTTTGGAACCGCACCAAATTAACTGGTACCGACAAAGACTTAATATAAGATTAGTTAAATTAAATGAATGCTTTTTTGAATAATATGAATATAACTGTGATTGGTTCACTGCGGTGGTTGTTTAGATCAAAAGAGCCGCTTATTATTTAGTTAACATGAACTAAACGCTAAAACTGATTTGTTAGTCACGGCTGAACGCGTCGCCAGGGTATGAATAAAATATTGATGAGCCAATAAAATGTTTACGATATTCCTATTCAAAATTAAATGTTTGGAACGGGATTAGAACAGTGATAAGCTTTTTATTTAAGTCTATGGCGACATATCGATCAAAATTCTGTTTTCTAAAATTTCTAATGAATACATTGACGTTAAGTTATGACTAAGGCCTACTGTTCACGGACGCGTAGCTTCATAGACGCGTATTGGTCATTATACGCTTAGTGTGCGCCCGCATGAAGTGTCCATATAAAAACTGTGTCGACGAAGCGGCAGCGTCTTGTCATCTTGTCGCGTCTATGAAGCTACCATAGTTTTGTATGTAAGCTTCGCAGGCGTGCACCAATACGTGTCTATGAAACTACGCGTTCGTGTACAGTAGGCCTAAGTAAATCGCTGGTTCAAATAATGACAGATAAAAAAATGCGTCAGTACAAAAACTTACCGTTTTTACTGCAAGTACTGGCCGCTTCTCACGAGACACAATGCCCATTACACAACTTTGTAAAAAGAATCATAACATGACCATGACCACCTCTATTCCACGTCTAAAGCCACATCTACCGTTATGCCTTTTTCGCACATCACGTACAAATCTTTAGGTCGCTTTGTTAGTTACAAACGTGTCCAACTGTCCTCTTGCAGGGGATTAGCGTCCTGCTGGCATGAGTAAAAAGGGCACATCTAAACAAAAGACAAAATTTAAAAATCAAATATGAATTAACTAAATAAAAAATTATAATGGGCCGCTTAAATAATGTACTACATATTTTAATATAGTAGCTGTAAGTTTTCTTAAAATCAATAAAATGGAAACTAAACAATTTTTTTTATGCTGAAACCTGATTAGTATAACTCCAGCACGGAAGCTTTTTAGTAAAAAAAATTATATTACTAGTTACGCTCTGTTTTCCTATTTCCCATTACGAAAAAACATCACATAACATAGCATAACGTAAGCAGCCTATAATGTTATGACATCTGGGACGCAGGCCTGGACTATATCGTAGGTAATCTATCACGAAGGCCTACCCTTGAAATACATGCAAAAATGAATCTTTAAATAACTCAATTTCGCATAAAACAGTAGTACACCCCTTTTACTTTAGACGACAACATCAGTGACGTCATCAGACATTCGCACGAGTATTCTCAATAAAGCTTAGGAACCATCAATGGGCACCGGATGAGAAAAAATGTCCATTGAGGTTTTGTTTGCGAATTAAAATATTTAAAGGGTGGGCACACTGACATGTAGCGGTACCAAATAGTGCGAATGTGTTGTGTTGATACAAAAGGATTTTTATTGGGTCCTTGGACTAATTTCTTTGTTGAAAATGTAATGAGGTCAGTTAGCTCGCCACTGTGGCACACGTGGTCAAACTGGAAGATGACCCTATCGTAAATATCATACACTAGCTTTTGCCCGCAGCTTCACCCGCGTATCAAAATATAGCCTATGTCACTCAGGAATAAAGCTCAGCAATAGGACCAGTACTTTCAGAGATTAACTCCTACAAACAAAAATACAAAATTTAAAGAAGTAAATTTTATATATATATTGGTAGTTGGGCATATCATATGTAAGTATGTTTCCTACTGTTATATTTTGTAAATAGTAAAACTAACTATTAACTAATAAAATAAAAAAATAGGAACTTTAAAAATGACATGCTTGTTGATCTCCACGGTAAATTAAGAATGACTAACTCATATAATTAAAAAAAAAACACGAACTACAACTAATAAGTACTTTTATTGTTATATGTATGCAACGGAACAAGTGGGGGATTCGGGGATACTTACGAAATATGAGCCTCCCAAATCAACATGTCGTCAAATGATATTTGTGCTGGAGCTTTTCATTATATGCAAAATACACAAAATTCACTAATACAAATTAAAATATTAAATTAATCGAGGCGGACAACAGCGTTATTACTATTAACTTAATATATAGGTACTAGCTGATCCGACAAACTTTGTTTTGCTAGAAGGTCACCATTATCACCTAGGGGTATAAAAAATAACCTAAGACCATTGATGTATTAACATCAATCCCCACGACCTGTTTTTAGACTAATAGAGAAAGAGAATTTAGAGAATTTCATAAAAATCGGTTTAGCCATTTCGGAGGAATTCGATGACAAACTCTGTGACACGAGGTTTTTATGTATATTAGATTTTAATTTTTCTAACGTTTTTTAGTATTTATACACACAAACCACACAGTATCGTAACATTAAAACCACTCCTAATCAACCACTGACAAGCGCACATATACACTCACCGACACACACACACACACACACACACACGAACACACCCTCACCACCCCCCCACACACACACAAATTCAATACAGGCTTCTTTTAACCGCATTTAGTTTATCTTAATTTTTTGTTGTTTACCATACTCTTTTTATTTTTGTTAATCTTTTTGCATAAGATTCTGTACTATCTCCTACTGGGAGAGGGCACTGGCTCTTGTAACACAGGTTTATCACCTAGCACAGGAGTCAGGGACTTCACACTATTTTGTAACCACTTTCTTGTGTAATAAAGATTATTATTATTATTATTAGTATCTATATCTCTAACCCTAATCGTCTGTAGCAGGTCTGCTGGATGGAGTTTCTTTTGAAATGAGCAGCACCTACTCGTATGTGCTATTCTGTCTGTATTTAATCTTTTTTATTTGTAAGCGTTTGTGTGTACACACATGAATAAATAAATGATTGTGTAAGTCTATAAAACGCTTATTATTTTGACCTCAAATTTTTATAACCAGAATGTAAAGGATTGTCTAGGGCTAGCGAATAGCACGAATTTTTAGTTTTAACTTCATTGTATCAGCAATAAGGTAGGTTTGCGGCTAACCACTATCTCTCCTGATGATAAGCCTTGATGTGGTCGACATGGGAAATCATCAAATAACCTCTCCTGCTCTGGGTGGAGCAGAAGGGAGTGGCAGACTTTTACAGACTAAAACGAGTTGCCATGATTAGAGTTGCAACCTATTTTATTTAGATTTCGAAGGTGGGAGAATATTTCGGTAGTTCATTAAGAGGTAAATTACACTCAGACAGAACTAATGATCGTGCTCATCATACAAACATTTGTCCTGGGTGGGAATCGAACCCACGACCTCCAGCATAGCAGTCAGGGCCACTGACAACTAGACCAACAGGCCTGTCAAGAATCAATTGTATTCAATTCAATGTGCAATCATTATAAACGACATCAAGCGCGTCCTATGAATATGAACTCATTATGAAACAACTTTAAAATAACAGAATCTGCACACGTAATATCGTAAACTCTAATCAATGATATCGATCTTTGATTTTATCGACTTGTTCTTGGCACACTAAAGTAGACATAACGATCGAATTATATTGCTGTATTATTAAAATAGTAAGGAAACTTACACGCTTAGGGAAATAAATATATGTGTTGAAAGTGTTGGTTTAAGTAGCAAATGATCACATGGACAGTGGACAGAATATAAAGCTAGAACTACATTAGACCGACTCACATGTCTAACATGCCTGATTTGTACGTAGAACGACGTCGCGTGGTGTCGCGTGGCGTAGATTTAGTGTAGTCTACAAGTCTAGTTTCCATATAAAATTTATGGAGACCGACGCGCCCAGAGCGGCGTGTGTGGCACACGTGTGCGCAGTGTAGTTGTAGTATTAACTGCTCCTTTAATCTATTAAAATGTTAAAGGTGTTGTGGGAAGTTCAGTAAATCTTTCATGCATTTATTTATATTCCCTTTCGACACTATATACACATGTATATCTAAAACATGTAAAATAATAGACGCATATTCCGCAAGTAGTTTGCTCAGAATCGGCTTCTGAATCGATTTCAGCAATTTTTAAAGTAGGTATTTTTTATCCCAAAATAATCAAGAATTAAATTAGGTTAGTTAATAATTAATGATGTCATACTTATTTTGATAAATTCTTGATAATGCTATCAAGGTGCATTCAAGTAAAATTCAGTGCTTTAATTATGATTTTAAATTAATTTTCTGATTGGGGTGTATCATAATTATAACTTATAAGAGTGTGCATTATTCCAGTTATATGTTGTATACACCTATAGGTACTTATATATCGACATAGGTCCAAGCTATTTTCAATTCTATACCTAAGCACTTATGAGTATTATTTCCATATTACTCATACTATTTAGCGTTACTTTATACTTTGTTTGCATATTGAATGAGGAAGTTAGCTTTTGCAGAACAGCACTGCTGCTGTAAGGCGTACCGGTAATTCTGTATATTTTATTTAACATCCATCAAATCTATACCATAGAGTTCAGTCACAAATTGTGATAAGTAATTTGATTATGCCATATAGGCATCTTGTTAATCAAAATATGAGTGAACACACTTTCCCCTTTTAAGGCTCACAATACAAATTCATGTACCACGCGTCTACTAAGTAGAGGCAATTTAAAGTGATAAACAGAAATAATACAATATTGTGCGTTGGTCCGTTCTGTAGAACACACTGGCCGCTTGTTTGACTTTACAATTTTACGTTCTCGGAAGGTGCTGTGAGTGCAGGTAGTTTTTTTTTTTTACAACTGGCCACACCGCCAACTCTTTACATACGACGAGGTTAAGTTTCTATATTGTGTTTTAGTGTAGTCTATGCTAAATAGATTTGTGTTCCATTCATGAATGTCTTTCAAGCACTCGTACTTTAAGCGCAGTAGTAGCCTTTGACTTGTTATATAAATGAACTAGCTTCTGTCAGCGGCTTTGCCCGCGTGAGCTTAGGTTTCTCCATACAAACTTGAGACACCCGTTTAGCCCCTTAGGGGCTGGATTTTGAAAAATCCTTTCTTAGTGCTCGCCCACGTCTTAAAAGGAAGCTTTGTGCAAAATTGCACGCTTCTAGTCCCAGTAGATTCCGATATGCTTTGATATGTCAGTCAGTTAGTTTCTACTTTTATGTGTAGGTATTTGCTTTTTGTAAAGTAATAATAAAAATTTAACTAATTTAAAATTAAAAAAATATTCAGCTTTATTTAAAACTGCATCAAAGATCGACACGTCATTTTAACAAATCAACAATAAATCAGGTTCATCATAACAACTCACAATTTCCGCCTCATTAAACCATAGACAAAAAACGAACCTCGTCAAAATCAAAACATGCCACGTTTGAGCTCGAGTGATTGATTTAAACTGACAGTTATTACCCGATTATGGACTTACGCGTTTACCTTTGACATGTCAATATCGTAAACATAATATTTTATTAGATTTATTAACGAGCAGATTCACGGTTTGTATGTTATCTTTAGATGATCCTTAGATGTAATTTAAATTGAACTCAGATTTGGTATATCTGTTTTTTTTTATTATTTCGTCATGCATGACATCATATGTATTATAATAATATATTTAATAAACAACATTCGATTACAGACTGTAAAATAGACATTTTACCACCAAATTCTTACAGACTTTACCGAGTATACTTAACAGTTAGGGTAAGAGCCCATGACGGCCAGACCTTCGTTGTTTTATAAAGGCTGAAAATTAGGTTAGTATTAGGTAGGCAAGACAAGTTGTCAAAGTTCTAAACGACTTTTCAGGCAGACAATTAACAATTACTTAGGTAGTAGGTAGTATCGGATCGGATTGCCCGGTACACACAGTGGAGCATACGGTGGAACTCTGCCTCGCTTGAACGGGTCACCGTCATGTCCTTATGGCGATCGGCGGCCGCGACCTATCGTGTCCGACCCTAGTTCAGGCCATAGTACAGAACAAGAAGGAATGGAAAGCATTCACCTCCATCTGTGAAGCAGTAATGCGAGATAAGGATGCGACGAAAAGCGTGAGGGAGTGGACATCTTCATGGGCTCACGCTCCAGCCGCCTTAGCAGAGGCCATGGGCGTCAACTTAAATTAACAATTAAGAACTAATTTATTCATTGAACCGTCTAATACGTACGTAAACCTCCAATACCAACAAGGTTGCTCTCGCAGTTTTATAGCCGAGAAAATGCCTTTTAAATATAGAAAACAATGTGACCTCACATTCCTGAAGCTGTTCTGTAGTGAACATGTTGCTAATCGTGTTCTGTATGCGACATCACGGAGGTACCACTTGCAGCCGTAAAACCACGGTTCGAGACGAATGCACGCATAATGACGTTGAGAACACTATACGTCATTGTTAGCAGCTCGGAGTTCCAAAGAATTGTTTATTAATAGTGGCAGTTAAGTCAATATTGACTATTTGTTGGTACCTATGGCAATGATTTTGAATGTTACTGTAGCATTAGGTTGAATGTTTCATAAACAACTAGCTTCTGCCCTCGCCTTCACACGCGTGAAAATAAGTTTCTCCATACAAACTTTGAACCCCCGTTTCCACCACTTAGGGGGTGAATTTTGGAAAATCCTCTCTCAGTGCTCGCCTACTTTATGAAAGGAAACCTTGTGCAAAAATTCACGCTCTTAGTCCGATAGTTTTGGCTGTGCGTGGATATGTCAGTCAGTCAGTTTCTTCTTTTATATATATAGATTTCATACAAGCTCATTACTAGTGACTTGGACTTATGCTCTAGTTCTTGAATTTGCAATTTTTTTTATTCTTGATAGGTTCGCGCTTGACCGCTATCTCAATGAATGCCTTATTTGTAATAAGTTATACAGTAGATATAAAAAAA
The DNA here is from genome assembly GCA_961205895.1 of Mythimna pallens. NCBI lineage: Eukaryota > Metazoa > Arthropoda > Insecta > Lepidoptera > Noctuidae > Mythimna > Mythimna pallens. Next base: position 17,046,716 of record OY540834.1, read on the forward strand.
AGTATTTTCATCATCAGGAGTATACAGAAGTAATTCCTAGTGTGGAAAATCAAACTATTTCCCCGCACTAGGAACTACTCCTACACCATGGGTGCGTTCACAAATATATAAACTCACATACGCAACTACACCTAAGACCCGAAACAATTATCAAATTTATAAAATTGTTTGATCCGTGCGAGAATCGAATCCGCGAGACGCAGCGCACCAGCCAATCACTCAACTACTACGCCAACAAATTCCTGTATTTTTTTTCTATTTTCACTTTAATTAATTTCATCATTATCATTTCATCCGCAAGGCGTCCACTGTTGGACATAGGACTCCCCCAAGTGTCGCCATAATGAACGGTCCTATGCGTATCGCATCCATCTTATTCCCGCGACCCTCACCAGGTCATTGATCCACCTTGTGGGCTGGGTCTTTCGTAATCAATATTGTATTGTAATTATTTACAATTTTTTGGTCACGCAGTAAGTCCTTAGCGCAAAAGATATCGGCTAATTTCTATAAGACCCAATCAGAATAAATCAGGCAATTGACGGCGTACGGAGGGATCCGTGCAAACTTACATAGCTAAGTTTGTACGGAACCCTGAAAACAGTTCAATTTCCGAATCGAGTCTCAAAGATTTTTACGAATCGCAAAAAAGTTTTTTTTGTGACGTAACTAAAAATTTAGTTTTCTGTTTTTTTCGTATAGGTACTTGTGCTATGAGACGTTGCTTCATGCCGAATTTCAGAATTCTAGAACAACGGGAAGTACCTTATAAATTTTGATTCCCTTGAGAGTGTCGAAATACACGTTTTTTGCAACATAAACAGCCGTAGCTTTTTTTTCGTTAACTTTCAAGTTTGCTTGTTGCTCAACTTCAAGGGACCGCAGACTTGAGTACATGGTTTTAATTTCAACTCGATACCTCCGCACGTTCCCGAGATAAAGGGTCTTGACTGAAAGAAAGACAAACGGACGGACAACACAGTGATCCTATGAGGGTTCCGTTTTTTCCTTCTGAGGTACAGAACCCTAAAAGCGTAATTTTAGCCATCAATAAGTTTTGTAACCATTCCCGGAGAAGGCTATGTGAGATTCAGCTGTAGAGAATCACTCCTTGTGTCATTTGCATATGTTGAGTTTTATTGCACGGCCGTAAATAATCGTCATAATACAAGCCGTGGCAAATACGATGTTTTTCATGCGTGTTGCCTTCAATACGTGTTAAGTCGTAGAACGTGATTAACTGTTGGTGAAATCGCCTAGATTATCTCCTCGTTGCCCTATTGGCTGGCTACTGCTTCTGACAGATTTATTCTATCGAAGTTGTCATACATTAGAAAGGTTTGTTCATATCGCTTTGTTGAGAAAATGCATGATTATAGTATAGCATACTTTTTTTATTTTTGATAGGCTCGCCTTTAACCATGATCTCACCTGATGGCAAGCGATGATGTGGCCGACGATAGAGCACGCTTGCCTAGAAGTATCCTATTCAATCTTGACTTAAAGACCCCTAAGTTATTGCTATCAAGAAACATAGACTCCGGCAGGGAATTCCACTCCTTAGAGCTGTACGCACCATAAATGTGTTCCCAAAACGCTTTGTACGTGTTTTAATTTTCTTGAAAGGTTCTGGAGTGACGACCACGTACTGGAAGATGCAGTGTTGGAAAGCCTCCAACAAGGTGGACCAATTACCTGGTGAGGATCACGGGAATCCGATGGATCCGAGACGCAGAGGACCGATCATTACAGCGACACTTGGGGGAGACCTGTGTCCAACAGTGGATGTCTTTCAGCTGAAATGATGATGATGATATGATTTTCTTCTAGTGATTGTTCTCTATGTTCGTCTTCCAGTCTTCATTAAAAACTTTCTTTTTTTTTTGAGGTGAGTAATCATCAAATGACTTCTTCCATTCTAGGGTACCCACCTAAATCCTTCAGTTGACTTTTGCGTTCCAGGACCACGGAAAGTCTTTCTAAAATAGATAGACCCTGCGCTTAGAAAATTCAAGATACTTAAAAGGGTCCTTTTTCACTCGCCTATCGTCAACATCGAGCATGATTAAAAAGCTTGTTACTTCATCTAACCCAATGCAACGCGATGTTAGGTGAAAAGGCAACGCGAAAAAAGAGAACGCCTGAAAACTCTGTTAGCATTCGGTAATTCCGTGATTTACTCGAATATTTTACAAAACTTGTTCCAGGAAATACGTGTTTTTTTTAAACCCTCAAAAGTTTTTGAAAAAAATTGTCGTTATTTAGAATCTTGATTAAATTTTGCAAGGCTATTGTTATAATTTTGACTATTTTAAATTTTGAGTAAATTATGAGCTGTCAAAGTTCTTGCAAAATAGCAGATTTTCAGAGGTACAGTTTTACACAAATTTATAAATTGATATCAATAGAAGCCTATTTAATATCCACAAGATACTGGGTCTCCGAAATGTCTAATAAAAACTGTGTAATAACATCATAATCGCATAAGAGCGGTTGTATGAGAAATAGTTCTTTGCCATTACGAATACATGATAAAGTAATTTTCAGATGCAACTAAAATAGTAGGGTCAAAATAAAAATTGAGGAGAAAAGTTGATTTTTTTAAGGTTCTTAGGTCCGATTGAAAACACGCTTATAGGAACACTCATGTGGCTATCCGTCTGTCGTGTGTAGCTAATTTGCTACAAAACTACCGAACCGATTGAACTCAAATTGTATAAACACATGAATCTCTGTGACCCAAAAGAGAGTGTGTAACGTAAATACATTTGAAATAAGACGGTTACTTTTAGGGAAAAAGAAAAAAAAAACTTTCAAACTATACCGTGCGATAGTGAAAATATGTAGACACATATTTAAAGATATTTTAGAAAATATATGAATTTTTTTTTTTTTCCAAACTTAAGAGTTCAAAATTTTGAAATAAAACCAAAAAATGGTTATTTTTTCATAATTTACAAGAATATTTCTAAAAAGCCGAAAGTTATAAAATATGATTCGTTAGAAACCTTTTGAACGCAACTCGGAAACACTTGGCCGGTTTTTATTATTCGTACCTAGTCTACCGTTACCACTACCTCAATCAATCAATCAATCAATATATTTATTTGCTAGAATATAGTATTTAAGGCGTGCAAATATATTCACAGTCAGTGTTGTCAATTACTATAACCTGCAGATTACAGATTCTATTCACTTGTCTTCTAAATAGTCCTTAACGGTATAATATTATCTTTTAAATAATAACATATTAAAAAGTATTTTTTTCCTCACTTGATGTCTGACTTATTGTTTCTAATGGGGTACTGGCCTCAGACAAGATTTGCCCTCGCACCCATTTTTTCTTATCTAGAGCTACTAAACACTACAAACTCAATTAAAACCGCTAACGATTGCATTAAATATTGGCATCCCAGTTCTCATAACCATATTAATAAAAGCTGCGTACTCACAACAGACAAACACGAACTGACGATAACAGCGTAGTAATCCTGACAGTACACACAAAGTTGATATGGGCAATAAAATTTGACAATACGCTACACTACGACAATTACACGAGGAATAAACAGAGATGTTGCCGGCACTTTTAGAATTCGGACGTTTTAGGAAAAAACTGCCAAATATCAGTAGGTACCTATATATTTTTAGAAATTATAAGTCAAGCCACACATTTCTTTAATGGCCACGTGATCAAACTTCATTTCAAAACTAAGCAACGGGAATATTATATAACCTCTAATAAACTAATTAATCTTTTTTACAACGCCTAAATAAACTAAACTAAATATAATAGTTTAAGAGCGAGCGAAGCGAGCTCAGAATTATAGGGCACTCCGACACGGACGGTTAGGTGAGAAGGTTAGCCTTCTGGTTCGGTTCGGGTTCGGCATCGTGGTTATTTTTTTATAACCACCCAGAAAGTGGCTTACATAGAAGATAACTACTGGCTAAGACAGTATTATTCAGACGCTAATTAATTGTGGCTGACCTAGTAATTTAAAAGGCAATGTAGATTTTTATAGGCAAATAACGGCCCGTTCACGTCCTTGGCGCTGTGAGCGGTCACTAAGCGCGGGGCGGCGAGCGGTAAGATCAAAAGTATGAAAATGATTGAAGCATACCACGCTTACCGATGCCAAAACCGAATTCGTGACCAGGCCGTAACTGTATTAAAAAGAAATCTGTTTAATTAACACTCGTATATTTTCTATTAAAGAAATGACCAACTCTACCACTACGCTCTCTCTCTCTCTCTCTCTCACTTTTCTTTAATAATAATAATAATAATAATAATTCATTTATTGTTTGTTACAGGTGTATGGTCAGATCTTATGATTATTTGTTGTTTATCGCTGTAACATACCCATGGGGCTTACAATATTTATAAGTCAAAAATTGCATAAAATAAAATACGATTCTGGTTATCATTAAATCGGTTACAATATTCATAAGAATGTCATTTTCAATTAAAATTAAGTAGGTTAATAGTCACAATTACACTGGTTACAATATTTATGTATGTTCTTCATCTCGGATCCACCTAATGCAGATTACCTATACTATATATATACCCCGTTACACGCGACTTTACTCGGTCATAGCCTCTCCGTCGAACGCTTCACCGCTACCTAAACCATGCTGATTAGTGGTAAGGTTCTGAGATGATCATTTAGAGTAGCATACAAAATGCTAATTACTAATGTTGTTTTTTGTATCAATTAAATATTGCGTAAGTCCATACTTAAGTTTTTAACTACCAAGTATTTAGTCCTGGCATTATAAACTTAAGGTATTTAGGGATTGTCGTTTTACACTCATGATGACTTGCTAAATAGGGAGATACCTATTACTTGCTATTTACTTCTAATTAACCACATGTTGGTAAACACAACGCAATTAACTGTATAGTTTTTAATGTAGGTATCCTATCGATTTACGTAATTACACTTTGAATTTTATGACTTCATTAACGCCTTATTTTTTCTTTTCATCATAGAGAATCTCTTTACCAAAAGATTTTTTTGAGGTGACCGGGAATCTCCCTGTGACTCCCGACCGACGCTTGGGGCGTCACCTATGGTGGCAGCTGGGGCGTGAGGATGTCCGTCACCTCACGGTTGCAGCCATCTCCTTCGCTCGCTGCTTCGTGGAAGGAAATGATCGCTTCCCACTCTTTCTCGCTTTGGACCATGGTCTGAGATAGGACCGGGCGCGTGAGATCGCCACCGCCGATCGTCTCCACAAGGACATAGAGGTACTGCGCCCAAGCGTAAGTGTCCACCGGGCGGCCCGTACAATGGTGACACCCGGGCATTTCTTCCGCCTGAATTCGAAACAGGAGCCTCCCGAACTGGCCATGTGAGGTGAGAATGCCATAGCACTTTTCTAGCCACTCCTCAAAGAGGTAACTTACCGCCATGATTGTGGTGACTAGACATAATACTTTACATGAAGTGACTGCCTGTCTGACGTCCGCAACCCTGTAACTGGGTAATACTATACTATATACCCCATGGCAAGACGTGGACAAACCATGTCTTTAAAAAATAAATGAAACTTTGAAAACATCCCTATTTAAATAACTCGTTGCAACTTCAACGAGGTTTCAACGAAGCGTCGTGAACAGCATATGAGTTACTGCGGGGAGGGTGTCTCGGTGAGCAATTTGGGGTTCCTCGGCGGCCTGCATGCATGTGCAATGTGTTTGCAGTTCGAACCCGTGCCAAAATTGCCATCTTTCCGCTGGATAGCTGCGAGCTGACGAAATGAGGTGTCGGCACCGTATTTGGTTAGCTGTAATCTCGGATTAGTTTGGCGGTTTATAGTTTTAATTTTAGTTCGTACGATTTAATGGCTGGTGGCCGTGATAGGAATGTGTAATACGGAATATAGATGAGGTTTTTGAAAATTAATTGCGTAAAGAAAAATTCTTGGTTTTCATTTGGTTTCTCACACTATTTTTTTATAGGTAGCACAAACTTAGATTTCTAATTTTAACGTCATTAGCATTAACGTAAGCATTTTGAGAACCCTTGACCTATCTAGGTTGCCAGAATGTATCACACACCGAGCGATCAAGTTGCATCGACCGCGGTCGCATGAAAACCGTGGTAAGAGGATGTCGTCGATTGTATTTAGAATTTAGTTGTGACAAAATTAAATATTATTGATAATATTTTATCTTATAAATATCTATTTTATATCATTACAGCCGAGCGTAATTCACTGCTGAACATTGGCCTTCCCCATGCGTCAAATTGACCGGTCCTGTGCTTCTTGGTTCCAGCGGGCTCCCGCCCGGCCCTCCACCTCCCACCAGGTCACCTGTTCATCTTGTGAGAGTTCTTCAGTTGAGAGTTTTCCAGTACGTGGTCGCCACTCCACCTAGAACGACAGAGACCTTTGATGATTTCCCATTGAAATAACAATTCACCTCGATTTGTGAGCAACGTGCCTATGATTACTACATTTAATATTGACTATTCTTCGGTTTTAAGTAGAAATTTTTGGTAATTTACAATACTGGCTCTAAATTAAACGTTGTGCCACCGACCGCATTATAAAATAGTCTTCGACAATGTCACAGACCTCATAGGCTTGATGGAGCTCATTTTAAATAACTAAGTCACATATACACTCTACACCTCTGCTCGACAAATATCAACCTTAACATTTACAATATAAAACTTAATTTTGATATGCAGGAAGTTTAAGTGCCACATCACAAACTGAGTTAGTATGGCTGCCATCCAAATGTGATGCAATAATCTTTGATAGTCCCAACTAGTAACATTTTGTCACATTATTGAGACGCTTGATTTAATATGAACAACCTTATATGAACCCGTGAATGTTTCTAATATACAAGTTTCCAATATAAATTAAATGGAACGCATCCAAGAAGGCAATGTAATTTCGGGATGTTACAAAATATAGAAATATCTTTTTAAGGTTCCGCACCCAAAGGGTAAAACGGGACCCTATTACTAAGACTCTGCTGTCCATCCGTCTGTCTGTCCGTCTGTCACCCTGCTTTATCTCATGAACCGCGATAGCTAGACAATCAAAATTTTTACAGATGATGTATTTCTGTTACCGCTATAACAACAAATATTAAAAATGAGAGTGGGAGTGGGGCTCCCACTTAAATATTTATTTTTTCCTGTACATACAACAAACGTGATTTTTTTGCCATTTTTTGCTTCGGACGGTACAGAACCCTTCGTGCGCGAGTCCGACACGCACTTAGCCGGGTTTTTTATAGTAAATATTCAAGGTCTTTTGAATATTATTACACAAGCTTATCTACACTTACAAGTAGATTATTCATTGGTAAGATTAATTAAGAACCAAATTATTCTGAAAAAATATTATGAAGAGAGAAAACCTTATAGATATTAGTATTACAAGATTGATTTGGTCTGCCCCCGTATAATAAACAAAAAATAATTATAATAACAAAAAAAATATTTTAGACTAATTTCAATGTACTCGTACATATTATGTTAGTGACTACGTTAGTATGATATTCAAATGCATTAAATTAGTCAGTTCACAAGAAATTAAATCACTTACTCACAATATTTAATTAAATCAATAATAGTCCACCATGGAAATGTGGAAGGTGTGGAAAGCCAACTGCAACAGACAGTAGATTGGTATTCAAAAGTTAAGTAATTCATTATTTTGTAATATACGAACAATTTCTACTTGTTGCAATATAACTTCTGCCAAATCATTTTTAAAGATTACAGCAGTTTTCAATACAATTATAAACAATCTATCATGGCTGCAATAAGGATAAAAAATCTGTATGGTTCTTTCCTCAAAAAACCGTCGCAGACACCAATCTGCATGGTTCTCATATGACTTGACCATTACACGTTTACTGTGTGGATTTTAAAAAAGACTGACCTCTGAGTTTGTTTCGGTGTTTCTTCTCACGGTAGTCAGAAAGAGAAACACCAGTCTCATCTAGTTTAAATTAATTAAAAGAAATGGACGTGTAAAAGTGTTATTTATAAACTATTTGCAATATAAACATCATTTATTTTTTACCGGGTGGCCTAGAACCAAAAATTCGAACGCATGTGTCATCCATCAATCCGCACTTCGGTCGGCGTGGTGGATTAAGGCCCATTCCCTCTCCTAAAAAAGAGGCCTGAGTCCCAGCAGTGGGAACATTATAAGGCTGATTAGGCTATGCATGTTCGAATATTTATTTTTAACTTTTGTGTTCACCATCATCATCATTTCATCTGTCCACTGTTGGACATAGGCCTCCCCCAAGTGTCGCCACAATGAACGGTCCTGTGCGTCTTGCATCCATCGGATTCCCGCAACCTTTACCAGGTCATCGGTCCACCTTGTAGGATGCCTTCCAACGTTGTGTCTTCCGGTACGCGGACACCACCCCAGAACCTTTCGGCCCCAACGGCCGTTCTACGATCAATGTTCCTTGCCCATTGTCACTTAAGTTTGGCGATTCTTCGTGTATGTGGCAACCTTGGTTCTCCTGCGGATCATCTTCATTTCTGATTCGATCACGCAAGGAAACTCCGAGCATAGCCGTTACCATTGCCCTTTAGGTGACTTTAACCCTTCTGATGAGGTTCATTGTGAGCGACCATATTTCGGAACCATATGTCATCACTGGCAACGCGCACTGGTCATAGATTTTCTTTTTAGGCAAGAAGATACCGTGCAGCTTCCCGAACGCTACCCAGCCGACTCGGATTCGACGGTTGACCTCTTTCTCGAAATTTTAGATCTGCCCAACTGGACTATCTGTCCGAAATAGAGGTTCACAACTTCGAGTATAGAGTCTCCGATCTTGATAAGAGTGGGTGCTACATGGTTGTTTATCATGACTTTAGTTTTGTCCATGTTCATTTTATAACCCACTCTTTCGGAAGCTCTACTGAGGTCATTGATCATTGTGCTGAGCTCTTCCGAAGTCTCAGCCATAACTACTATGTCGTCGGCAAACTAAAGGTGAGTGATGCACTCGTCATTGACATTAAAGCCTAATCCACTCCAGTCCAGAACTTTGAAGACATCTTCCATTGCAGCCTTGTACAGTTTCGGAGAAATGACGTCTCCCTGCCTCACACCCTGCTGGAGGAGAATAGGTTTCGAGGTCTGGTCCTGAAGTTTGACTGACATAGAGGCGTTTTCGTACAAACACTTCAGCACTTCGATGTGCCGATAACTTTGTGTTATAAATACATTAAATCGATGCATTAAATATACCCGTATAACAAAAAGTATTATTTAATGAGGTACAATATTTTCCAGTTTCAAAGCAACATTTGGGTGTTGTTAGCACAGAGTTAGCATTTTACAGTCCTTCACATTAAATATTATAACAACTCTAGGACAATAATAAAAATAAATTATGTGTTGGTGGAGTACTAAAACGTATTGTCGAGGGTCCAATATTCATGAACGTGTAATAAACATGTTTATGGCTTTATTACTAAAAACCTACACAAAATTACTTTCGTGAGAATTAGTAACTGTGTTCTTAGGAAAACTTTGTCAAAGAAAGACTTCTATATGCTAAAGCTTTAACCTTTCAGGCTTAAGGTGATAGCGCTGACGTTTTTTGCATTTTACAGGTCGGTGTCTAGTTTTATTGTGTTCATCAGCTAACCGTGTTGAATTACCTTTTTCACAAAATATCCATAGATATATAGAGATATAGAAGGAGGGAAAATTTTGATGGAATTTTAAATACTCGTACGTGAAGCCTGGGTTGCAAGGTCGTTCTTAGTTGAGATTTTACCTAATCATCAAACAAGATGGTTCTTTTTTTAGGTGGGAAAATCATCTTATGACAAATAACGCTCTTAGGCGGAGCGGGAGATAGTGTCAGACTTTTACTGACTAAAAACCCACTCCTGTTCCTTCCTTGCCTGCGTCCCAGGGCCCCGGGTTTCACTTTCATACTACCTGTGGCCACGGTAAGCTTCGACCCTTCTGGGCCGATTTGCTGACCTCTCCCTGAGGCGCGCGTAGAACAGTACGCGCCGTTGACGACTTGGGCACGGTCCGGACGGTTACCGGACGGTCGGACGGCGAGCCACCCATTGCTCGCTGTCCGCAAGCCCGTACCTACGGTGGCCAGAAATCGGGATCGGAATCCGAATCCCGGCGTCGGAAACAAGATGGTGGAATTCGGATTTCAGCGCAAAGACCTCCATAAATAGTTTCTCAGCTGCACTTTGCCGTTGAAACATTAACACTTAAACAGTTCTTCTTCTGTTGTTTTAAAATGTCTCATAGAAGGTGCGCATGCTGAGCAGGAAATGAAAGAAAGAAGGAAGAAAGAAAAAAAACATTTATTTAGCATACAGACACACACGGGCATGGGGCATTATGTACCTATATACAAATAATATATAGTATTTATCAAAACCCATACATCGATTCTGAATATACATCATGTTGAATTTGTGCAAAATAATCCCTCAAACATTTTCTTCAGCTGCACTTTGTCGTCGAAACGTTAACACTTCAACAGTTTAGCATATAAAGTCAGTATTTATCAAAAAGTACAGGTAGATTCGCACTCTCTACCTCTGTAGATAATGTAAATAGTTATGTATATGTAACAAAAAGAAAGCATTAAGTCCGCCTTTGTACTTTTGTATTGCATGAAATTTTATATACATAATCAGAAATGATGTCCGAACTTGTAGAAAATTTTCAAACGGTTTCTTCAGCTGCACTTTGTCGTCGAAATGTTAACACTTCAACAGTTTACTAGTAAATGTTTATCACAAACCTGTATTTAACGATGTATCTTGGCACATAGGTTCGTAGACCGTGAGTTACGGCGCCTTCACGCCGTCAAGTCCCACGGTGGGTGTTTATGCTGAACGATCTGTTTGTGATGTTCCGCCGTCCAATTCGCATGAGCGTCGTAAAGCTGCGGTCGACTCGGGCGCATAACACGTGTTTGAGGCCATGAGGTGTGAGGTGGTGGTAGTGAGTGAATGTTTGAGCTTTGGCACCTTAAACATTCATTACCAAACACCTGAGGAGAATGTTTCACGGATATTGGTACTGAAATTATTCGATTGGGTTAGAATCATAGTTTTTTATTATTATTATTGATAGGCTCGCGCTTGAGCACTATTTTTTTTTTAAAGTGACGATGTAGTCAACGATGGAGCACGCTTGTCTAATAGTAACTTATTTACTCTTGACTTAAAAATCCCCAGTTTAGAGTAGAATAGAACACACTTTATGTTATACTAGCTTTTGCCCATGACTTCGTCCGCATGTTCGAAAATGGTTTTAAAATGATGGATTTCTGTTAAAGAATGTTCATGCAAAATTTGTAGATTGGACCAAGGAATCACATTGTTCCATACAAACTTTACCCCCTTTTCCACCCCTTTTAGGAGTAAAATTTAGAAAAATCCAATCTTATCGGATGCTTACATCGAGTTTCAGGTCTTTACGATCAGCGGATTAGGCTGTGCGTTGATCCGTCAGTCATTCACGACAAAGCATTTTATATGTATAGATAATTGTATTTTATTCACAGTTTATATGTATATCTTTTTTGTATACACCTTTTTTCTCGTTTATTGCACCACATTTATTGGTAGAAAATGCCTAAGGCGTTAAGTCCGCCTCTGCATCTTTATGTACATAAAGTATTTAATAAATAATTATATACAGTAAATATAATTTCAGGAACTACATATTTTCTTAAGTGGTGCAATGGGCGACCATATAGGAATAATTGCGAGAACTGGTATGAAAGGGTATAGTCTCAACAAAGTATCAAAGTACGTTGGAAAAAGCTACAAACAAAAAAAAAAATTGGGCGGCCATATCGCTAAAAGCTATATTATCAATGCAACCTTTGGATGGAATCGTGGTAGGAGGATCATACCCTGTCGTTCGGACCCATGGTTAAGTTTGAAGGGTTCTAGATATAGATGCCTAGCTTTTGCTTAACGGTCGTCAGTTCCCTGGAACCCTGGAATGCACCAGGCGTTTTTTATTATTATGGATAGACTCGCGTTTCACCACTATCTCACCTGATAGTAAGCGATGATGTAACCGACGATGAAGCACTTCACATCCTTAGCTGTAAGCACAATAAATGTGTTCCCAAACGCTTTGTACGTATGGCCCACCCATACCTACATCTGAAGGTTTCCTTCAGTGGGTTTAATCAGTAACAGTTTAATCACGCTCCATCCCAAGCGGGAGAAGTTATTTGAGGACTTCCCACTTATAAAAAAAAAAAAAATATTACTAAAGTTTTTTTTTGCATACGAGGGTATACGTACCTACGTATGATGTACACATCCTTTACACAAAACATAAGCATAATCAGCCTCAGGAGTTTTCTTTCCTGATTTAGAAAAGTATTTATGTCTACAGCGGCTATTCTTACAGATCAATAGTGTTATAAATAACAAGTCTTACTCGTAACGTTTTTAGCACGATATTATGATAAATACAATAAACGTAAAATGTTGGTTACGACGACCTTCTTGACAAGGCTCGATATGTAGCTTGTTGAGTCATAAGTACAACTGTCTTCTCAACCTCAATGCACTCTGCGTCTAAATCTCCCGTTATCCGCCGATTTTAGGACCGTCACCTGAAAGATCAACCGCTTTGATTTGAAAACACCGCAACTTTAATACGCCGTAATCCACACTGCAATTGTTGAGATTAAAAACACCAAAAAAGAGACTCTATTGTCCACGTAATAGGGATATTATAGGTGGCTTACAATGGTGGTGAATGGTGTTGTGGGATCTTCTGTATATATAAAAGGTAAAGCAGTGACTTGAAAGTCTTGGACCTAGAACGCTGAAAATTTGTATAGGTTTTTTTGATGACGTATATAGAGAATGAGAAAGGATTTTCCAAAATTCACCCCCTAAAGGGATGAAACGGGGGTCCAAACTTTGTATTGAGACAACTACTTTCATGCAGGCGAAACCGCTTGCAGAAGCTAGTTCAATAAAACTACACAATAATTTCTCTGAATTTACGTTATATCACTTTCACATACATTCTCCTATTGATGTTTTAATAATAATAACAACGGTTTTTTTTAGGTGGGAAATCTCCCGCCCTTGGCCGGCGCGGGAGGGCGTGTCAGACTTTTACTGACTAAAACCCACTCCTGTTCCTTCTTTGCCTTTGTTCCAGGGCACCGGGGTTCACCTTCACAACACATGGCCCCAGTAGGCGTCGACCCTACTGGGCCCCTACGGTTTGCTGACATCTCTTTGAGGCGCGCGTGGAACACTACGCACCGTCGACGACATGGGCTTGGTTCGGACGGTTATCGGACGGTCGGACGGCGAGCTACCCTTTGCTCGCCATCCGCAAGGCAGTTCCATCGCGCGTGCGGCCGCCTCCTTTGCTAAATAACGGTAAATAATAACGGTTGGTACCAAGTTCTATGAAAAGTATCTAAGGGGCCTCTACAAGTTGGCTTCTAATCAAAATTCCGCGTGGTGGATTACGGCCCATTCCCTCTCTCTCTATAAACCTGATTATGCTATGCTAAAACATACTAAGAACCAGCTCCTGTAATAGACTTTACGACAAACAGAAGTGAAGGGAGGCCACACTGCATGGGCAAATTCATGTCAAGAATATGATGATGACATGATAACATGACAGACAGACATCATGACACATGGCCGTTGGATCCGAAAGGTTCTGGAGTGACGACGACGTACCCAAGACGCAGCGTTGGAAAGCCTCCTATAAGGTGGGCCGACGACCTGGTAAAGGTTGCGGGAATCCGATAGATGCAAGACGCACAGGGCCGTTTATTTGTTGCGACACTTGGGGGAGGCCTATGCCCAACAGTGGACGTCTTTCGGCTGAAATGATGATAATAATAACATGATATGCTTTTACAAACTGTAATTTCTATATTTTTACGTCAATTATCAAATGACTTTTGCCATTTAGGGTGGGTCTGGATGGACAGAGCGGCAGAATTTTACTGACTAAAATCAAAAGTGTTCCTTCAGTTGCCCTTTGCGAGGGCCACGGTAACTCTTACGAACAGCCCCACAGTGGGAACCATCCTGGAGCCCAGACAGAAAATCCTGTATTCGTTATTTATTTTCCTTCACCGTAATACGGTGACGTCCAAGTTAACTTAGAAATTATTTATGTTATCAGGAAAACGTGACATACGATTTAATAGCACCTATTAGTACTTTCGCGAAGGTTTCTTTACAGGCTGAAAACAAGCGGCTCGTTGGTCTAGTGGTATGATTCTCGCTTTGGGTGCGAGAGGCCCCGGGTTCAAATCCCGGACGAGCCCTATTTTGAAATACCGTTTTAATAAAAAATAAATAATTTAGTTTGATTACCAAAGACATAAATCTTCAACATCCTACCGTCTCTACTGCTCATTATGATACTATGACATTAAAACAAAATTTTCTTAAAAAATATATATTTTTATTTCACATTTTAACTTGTCTGTAAGCTTATCAACACAGACTTATATTCAATTTATTACCAACCAGACTGTGTAACTTACCGCATCTTTATTTTGACTAAAACATAAACATTTTCATATACAAATGTTAATACGTTAATAAATAAAGTTTTTCCTATCTCTGGTATTTGACACTATTTTAAATCAAATGCAAATGGTCATGATCAGCATACATTTCACAACAAAATAAGAAATTAATTATACAGAGATCCGAATATCCGAATTCTATCTATATAATATTACAATCCCTAATAAATAGTATATAAATAATATTAAAACCGTAAAGTAAGAGTTATGTTTCGTTGATGAAGGTAAGGAAACATCGATGCTCAATATATTACAGCCTAATTACCAATACATTATACTTATCGTTCTATTCGACAAGAAAAGAAAAATGTTTTATTTGACCTGTTGAAATATATCCGGTATTTACATGTCTATTAATAAGATTAAAGGAAGATTTCGTTACACCTGTTAGTTACCGGTTTTTGGGGCATGGAGTTATGTCCACGACTGTACAATGAAAGGATTTTTTTGAAGCGGAAAATTTGTATTTATGTGTGAATGGATTAACAGTGTCGGTTAGTTGGTTTATTGGTTTCGTGTGAAATATTTTATTTGGTGTTAGTTTTAGGAACCGTATGAAGGCCTGATGGCCACGTTACCGCTGTGCGGCGTCGTTAAGAGGACTAAAGGACCTAAAGCGTGGTCACTCTAGGATTGCATACAGAAGAAAAAGATGAGCAAAGACACAATGCTTGCAAAATATAAAGTATTTTTAATATCTACAGATTTGATGATAAAATTAAAACAGTAAAACGTTGCTTATAGAATAATCTGATAAACCATCATAATGATTGCATGTATATTAATCGATAAAAGTAATTTTTAGAGGCTTCTGCGTGATTTTTTTTCTATCGTGTTTATTTAGCTGTATTATGTTTTGAACACACTATCTATGGTTATCGGTACGCTAGTGCACCTAAAGACAACCCCAGTCGAGATTATTATTGTTCCCTTTATTCATTTGTTAACATATTGTTTACATTCTTAAATACCTATTGCTAATAAAAAACATATTGAGATTATTATTTTCATAAATAAGATAAGTAAACAAGCAGATCACCAATGTCAATTTTAAATTATTATGATTAAACAATGAACACCGACAAACAATTAACGCGATCGCTACTAAAGCAATTAATTTAAAAGATTTCCATTTAAATTAACATAATAAAGTGTTTATTAGTTCCTATCTATAGAGGCAAAGTGGTAGCTATCATAATGTCAGCCTGAAATGACCTACTGCTCGTTCTAAGCCTTCGATCAACAATATGTCTCAGAATATAAAACAAGTCACATAGCTGCGGAGAACCTCAAGCGGCGGAAATATTATAACTTTGTTGGTAGTAATATTTTCTGACTTAATGCCTAAGGCATTAAGTCCACCTTTGTACCGTTGTGTTGCGTGAAGTTTTAATAAATAAATCATAATTAATTTAGATCAAAAATTGACACCCGTATGACAAATCTTTACTTTTGCGATGTTGCTTAACTTCGCAGTAGTATAGTAAAGTTATAAAAAAATATGACAGCGTAAATAATGACATTACATATTTACGCTGTCATATTTCACGTAAGGGTGTTTTACATTCATAATTTTGAACTTATCGAATTATTATTTAAGGAAAAAGAAAATCCAGTTGATTCTTTGATATGGTCTCATTCATAACCTAGAGTATAAAAAAACACGTTGTATAACTTACCTACTGTTCTACAGATTATTATATATTTTAGGGTTGATCGCATAGTAAAAATATGTTTTGATAGTTGTTCTTTAATCACATTTTCTGAATGTTGCCGACGAATTAAAAATCAGGCTGTATATTGTGCGAAGGCTTTATTTCAACTGAAAACAAGTGGCTCGTTGGTCTAGTGGTATGATTCTCGCTTTGGGTGCGAGAGGCCCCGGGTTCAAATCCCGGACGAGCCCATTTTTAGTTAACGTAGTTAATGTAAATGAAACTAACTTTCTTCCCTCATTAATGACACTTTCCAAAGGAATAAGTGAAGCATCACATGAATCTCTTTAAATTCTACCTTTTTATTTTAGGACGTACACTTTATAATGAGAATAGACTCCATCTGAATTATTATTATTATATCTAGCCAAACAATAATTCATACGAAAATTCATACATGATGATAAACACCACCAACATTGTCATTCAGCCGAAAGACCTCCACTACTGGGCACTTCCAAGGCCTCCCCCAAACATCACCACATCGATCCTTGCTATACTTTCGCATCAAAAAAACTCCCGCGGGCTCAACCAGGTCATCGATCCACCTTGTGGAAAGCTTTCCAACGACGCTACATCTTCCAGTATGCGGTCGGCACTCCATACCATTGTATAATTTATTCAAAATATTGATACAAGATCAAAAGACAACAAATGTCACCTGCCATAAATTCCGAACACTCTCGATTATGTTAATAAAAAAAGTAAAAATTATAACAAGGGATGTGGCGTTAACAAAGCTCATGTTACTTTTTATTCGATACATTGTGATCGGACGAAGTTTAATAAATCGCTTCCTGTCGCGTTATCTAGTTTTTTACTATTATTTTGAATTTATTTATCTGTTGATGTAGAAAATAATTTTGGTGACCTTACAAATGGTTAATTTAAAGTGAATGCTGCAGGATAGCCCACGAAATTCAATTTATTGCGATTTTCAGTTCAGTATCGAACAGTAAAGTAAAAAAAAAAAAATTTTAAGTAATGAGATGAAATACACAATTATACTTATTAAAACCATTAAAATAATTCTCTAACTTAGAGAAGAGCTAAAATGTGCCATTTTAAATTAATCTTATCTTTTTACCTCCGAAACGGCTTTACGGTTATGTTTTTTTTTTTGTATATTAGTAACTTTAATTCCGGAAGTCGATGTTCAATAACTAAGCGACAAATCTATTATAGAAACACCGAATTACGGAATTAAAGCTATTTTGCACTTTTAAATGTTTTTTTTTTTAAATTGAAGTCAGTTGTATCTTTTTTAAAAAGTTGTTTTCATAAATACTTTTTAGTTGTGGAAAGGAAAACCCTTTCCTGCAAAAAACGTAAGTTATTGTTTACCGTGTTCTTCCTGAAAAGGCTCGAATTATGTTTTAGATATATACACCACTAATTTTTAATTAGTACAAATATTTAAAGGGCAAAGACTAATTAAAAAGGACTTGTTATTATTTTAGTAAAGTCTCAATAAATAATATTCATAAACAGCAAAGTTATTAGCGTTTGTTTATATCCCAAAATGTCAAAAAATATTGTACAGGCTATTTATTATATTAATTAATGAATGAATGGCGATCAAAATGGAAAAACATTGCGCGTAGTATTTTCTTGTAGCAATTGTTATGAATAATTGATTAAATTATGAATTTACCAATTATGACAAATTTTCGTGGTCAATTTTGGGATAACGTTTTTATACTTTACCCGATCTGAGAGCCTTATTTTTTGTACTAATTAAAAAATAGTGGTATATGCTTATATACTCGTAGATAGGTAGCCGAGGAAGGCAAGTTTAGGTAGAACTGATTTTTCACTTTGTATGTTAGTAAATGTGAGTGAGTTATTATCATGTTGTCTTCTACAAAATCAGCCTATAAACCACAGTTTACGGGCTTATTTTGTGTTCCGCCATAATAAATGCTAGGGAACTATGGGGCAGTCAATGGTTAGTTAAATAGTACATTAAGAGGATAGATCAATTAGGTACTGTTTGCTTTCCTGTAAAGTAATATCTAAGAATTTATAATGGTCACACTAATATTGACCCAAAAACAATATTTTTTTAATTAGGAATGAAAAAAGCCCCTGCAATGTCTTTCTCAAACAATAATCTTGTTACAAAAACTAATAATCTATTAGAATATTTCCTATTAATATATATCATAAATACTTATTAATGAGGAAAGGAAAAAATCTCTCATCTCAAACTGTCTGTGTCTATAAATGTGTGTGTGTATGCTTGTGATTCCTTTACGCTCAAACGGCTGATCGAAGTTAGATGATTTTGGCATGCTGGTATAGGACCAGAAAGAAATATCTAGAACCATGCAGTGGAATAATTTTCAGCTGAAGCTAGTAGAAGAAAACCCAAGAACGATATATGAAAGACAGGTAGTATGCTCATAGCTACATTATATTTTGCTGCATTATATTTTGCTACCATCACAATCCTTCACGAGACGGTATGACTAAGCCGTCTATTGCAAGGGCCATAGCCATCAGCTTAGACAAACAAGCCATAGTGATTATTCTTATGAAAAATAACCTATTAAAACTTACAAGACGGTTCAATAAATAACATGCGTCAAACGTACTTATGATTAGTCACCGGAAATTGTTCGCTAGTAAGGATTCTACGCTTTAAATGGTAAAATGGAACCCTTATGACATCACCCCACTATTGCTTGATGCATTTGATGGTACAGTTTAGTACCTTCCTTCTTTTGACATTTGAGTCACTTAAGGTAGACTTAAGAGAGTCCTTTTTCACTCGCCTATCGTCAAAATCGAGCTTGGTTTAAAAGCTTGTTACTTCATCTAACGTAATACAACGCGGTTTTTGACAAAAAGACAATGCGAAAAAAAGAGAGATAACGCCCGAAAACTCTGTTAGCATTCGGTAATTTCACGATTTACTCGAATATTTTACAAAACTTCTTCCAGGTTCCAAAAAACATGTATGTACATGTTTTTTTTAAACGCTTAAAAGCTTTTGAAAAAAATTGTCGTCATTTGGAATCTTGATTTTTGCAAGGCTTCTATTGTTATACTTTTTTGACTTTTTTAATTTTTGAGTAAATTATGAAGTGTCAAAGTTCATGCAAAATAGTAGAATTTCAGAGGTCTGGATCAGTTTTACACAAATTTATAAATTGATTTCAATAGAAGCCTAGTTAATACCCACAAGACACTGTGTTTCCAAAATATCTAATGAAAAATGTACAATAACGTTATAATCGCGTAAGAGCGGTTGTATGAAAAACAGTGAAAATGTATGTCAAGTTGCATCCCCTTAAGAGCACTACAGGACCTAATCGCGAGTTTTATAATGCGCAAAAGTATATGATCCACTGCAGTAAACAGAATCAGAAAAATAAATGTTCTTCTTCAGGATAAATGGCAGATAGTGTGTCTAACACAGCAGCTAATTTAGTACGATAGGAAAAAATCAAGAAAATTCCTCTAAAAATGAATTTTATCGATTAAAAACCGGACTGCACGTACATATATTACATGCAATCATTCTGATTGTTTGTCCAATAACTAAATCTGTACATCACTAAAATGCTTTGTATTTGCAAACCACAATGTCTATGCGCACATCTCATGCAGTCCAAGAGTGACCGCGCTATAGGTCGTTCAAAACGCAACTCAAGGAAAACTTTTATTCCTTCAGTTACCCTTTACGTTAGAGATATTAAATGTGGTCGATGATGGAACAAGCTAGCCTAGAAGTAAAATCCCCATATTATTTCTTTTTATAAGGTTATCAGGTTTCAGTCAGAATTATCATTTCCTGTCAGTATTGCGAGATTGTTCGAAAGAGTTACCGTGGCCCTGGCCTCAAATGGCAACTGGAGGAAGACGAGCGGGTTTTAGTCAGTAAAAGCTTGACACTCTCGCTCCACCCAGAGCGGAAGAAGTCATTTGATGAATTTAACGTAAAAAAAAGGTAGGTACCCAATTGGTCGATGGGACTGAAAAGTTCTGGTGTACTGACCATGTACCGAAAGATGCAGCGTAGGAAAGCCTGGTTAACCAATGACCTGGTGAAGGTCGCGGGAATCCGGTGGACGCGAGACGCACAGGATCGGTCGCCGTAGCGACATTTAATAAATGATTTATATGTTGAAAAAATTAAATAAACGAGATAATAATTTTATTTGGAACACAACCATAAATCAAGTCTTAGTTACTAGAACAGGTACAGGAAGTTAATTTAACAAAAGTACATAGCCTGCTGTCTCCTAAACTAGGCAAAACCCTGTATCTTGGGAGGCAGTTTATTAACAAATTAATCGTTCTTTGGTTATGAACCAAAGAACGATTTATGTAAGACGACGTGAACTTAATGCAAAAATAAGTTAAAATAATCAAAAGTAAACAAAAACAGAAAGTTTAGACAAACTGAATAATTCTTTAATAATATCTATGCCATTCCTTATTCATTAGGGGAAGGCCTACAACAACAGTATATTTTTTCGCCAAAAATGATGATATTGATGATGTCCAAAATGGTACCTACGTTCAGTTGGGCACGCCACAATTATGGCGGTAAGTCCCCTCTTTGAGGCGTGGTTGGAAAGACCTCACGGCGTCCTCACCTTCCGCATGACGCAGGTTCTCACCGAACATGGCAAGTTCGGAAAGTTCCTGCACCGGATTCGTGCGGAAGACACGCCCGGGTGTCGCCACTGTGTGGAACGCCCGGAGGACACGGTGGAGCACACGGTGGAGGTGTGCCCCGCTTGGGCAGAGCAACGCCGTGTCCTCGTGGGGGCGATCGGCGGCGGCGATCTCTCGCGCCGGGCCTTGGTACAGGCCATGGTTCGGAGCGAGGAGGAGTGGCAGGCGGTCGCCTCCTTCTGCGAAGCAGTAATGCTAGCAAAAGAGGCGGCCGATCGCGTGAGGCAAGGGTCCTCACGCCTCAACCGCCGCCGGGATTCCGATCCCGATTTCCGGCCACCGTAGGCGCGGGCTTGCGGACGGCGAGCAATGGGTGGCTCGCCGTCCGATCGTCCGGTAACCATCCGGACCGAGCCTAAGTCGTCGACGGCGCGTATTGTTCCACGCGCGCCTCAGGGAGATGTCAGCAAATCGTAGGGGCCCAGCAGGGTCGAAGCCTACTGGGGCCATGGGTAGTGTGAAAGCGAAACCCGGGGCCCTGGGACGAAGGCAAAGAAGGAACAGGAGTGGGTTTTTAGTCAGTAAAAGTCTGACACTATCTCTCGCTCCGCCCAAGAGCGAGATTTGTCATAAGATGATTTTCCCACCTAAAAAAAAAAAAAAAAAAACCTACGTTCAGTTCTTGCTTGTAATACTCGTGTAATATATATAACCAAACCTAGAAGTGATGAGGTAGGTACGTTACCCTTCATCCTTCATCTCACTAACATTTAAGGACTGATGTAATAATGAAGTCAGAAGCGGAAACCATCTTTGTTATTGCACTGTCAAAATCATCAACACTAACACACCTTAATACCACGATTTAACGAATGTTTATAAGGAAAATTTCGACATGAACACACAAAACAAATGGCGTCTTCAAGTTTCCAACCTTTTATAGTTTCCAAGAATGTGTCCTTAGCCCTTGAATGAAGCGAGGTCGTGCAATCAATAAATACGACGCTTGAACAAACAATTATTAATTACTAGCACCTATCCGCGGGTTTGTCCAGGTGGTATTTATAAAACAACATTATTTTAGAAACTATCAACAACTGTGAGTGAACAGTCCAAGTTCTACTATCTGAACGTCTTTGCTGTAAATTGCCGATTTATATTTATTTAATTATGAGGACCGATAATGGACCAATTGGTTCATTTATATTATCTTTAGGTACGTTTTTAATCCAGAATAAAATAAAAATAAATATAATTACATTTTTCTTTCTTTCTTTTTCTTTCTTTCTTTCATAATACTTGACAAACTAAACCGTTTGCACAATTTCATGATTCAAAGTAGTAGTTTGACAAATACCTACTCAGCATTAAATTCTTCGCTCTGAAACTATGCAATTGATTATGCCCTATGAGTTTTATTTCTACCCGTTTGTACATATTATTATTTTCAGTTTGTTTACATAACTACTTATTAAGTTATAATATTTAATAGTTAAGGGTATAATAGGTTCTTCAAATGCCGTACCGTAGTTAGGTATTGATTAGGTTTTAATTCAGACATAGTCCATCCATTCATAACTTAATTCTAAAATCATCATCATATCAGTCGAAAGATGTTCACTGCTTGGGTGGCTCGTTGTGGTGAAGTCCGATCCTGTGCATCTCGCATCCATCGGATTTCCGCGGCCCTCACCAGGCCATCGGTCCACCTAGTGGGAGGCCTTCCAATACTGCGTCTTCCGGTACCTACGCTATCGCTACTCCAGAAACTTTCGTCCCCATCGACCATCTTTTCTGCGAGCAATATACCCTGTCAACTGCCACTTAAGTTTGGTGATTCTTCAGACTATGTTGGTAATCTTCTAAATAAAAACCTAGAAAAGTGGAAATACCGATCAATGAAAAGCACTATTATGAGGAATGATAAATGTCGCAAACAAACGCACAGACAATCTTCTTCAATTTCGATAAAGCAAGTATAGACTTTAGACACTTATAATAATTAGTAGGTATATTTATTAACATATACACGAGGAATTCATCGAGCTTCCCTGTTGAGTAGTTTGTGTAATTAGGACGCATTCTAGGTCACACTGAGGAACTTAGGTACATAATACCTAGACCATTGTGTACCTAAGTGTCAATTAATAGTGCGCAATTATTATTGAAAGACGACGAGTCATTGAACAAGCTCTAACGGTGTTTGTTTAATTGCATTTGCAATGGATACGAGGAAATGGCGGATAAGATTCTTTAGTCTGCGTATATCTATGATTTTGACGTAGAATCTACACAGATTTATTTATTTAATAATTAATGTACTGACTGATATAAATAGACAAGGGGTAGGTACAACCAGCGGTGAGATCCTTCTGTGAAAGGATTATGTGTTTTGTATTTAAAATAAAATGTAGAAAACTCACGAAAAATTTGGTAATAGTGAAGAACTCAAAGTACATTGGTAATACATAACAATGGTGTGATTTTTTTTACATGTACTTATGAATTCAAATTACAAAGGGCCCTTCTGGGTAGACAATTTTTTTTTGCTGAATTTCTTCTGTACCTAATTAATACATGATTCAAGAAGTACATTGACACAAGTTACGATCAGTATTATTTTTATGTATTTCGAGCCTATTAGAACCGAGGGCCCCGCTGGATGGACGATGGACTTTAATTTCTTCCGAAATTAAAGTTATTTTGATCGTTTTAGTGTTTATTTAATGAAGTCGTTTATTTTTTTTATTGTAAAAAGTATTTTTTTTTCACACTTTTTAGGGAAATAGGTACTCTGGCTATAACTGTATCGCAAATACACTTATAGCCAGAGTACCTATTTCCCATAACAATTCCAATTAACCCTAACACTGCTAGGATACATTGTTTGACTATGAAATTCCCATGTCAACCTTCCACCTTCCGGCTCCATTATCAGATCAGTTCGATAGTACCTGACAGCCAAAGTGCATCTCATGACAATTCTAATAAGCCCAAACACGGCTAGGATACATTGATTAATTAAGGTTTTCCGGTGCCTATCTTTTGGCTCCATCATCATCATCAGATCACTTCGATGATACCATTTTCAACATAACTATTCAGAACCATTTATTTATTTGTATTGTCATAGTCGCTTAACTATCTTCATTGTGATATCTACGTGAGTATGAAGTTCCGTTGGCCATTTTTGGTCTTCTTCATCAGTTTCACTTTACCAAAATCACTATATGGTTGAATCTGGAAGCTTTAAGACAACTTTTTTTTTGCAAATCGGTCCATAGACGAAGGAGTTCTGAGGTAACAAATATTTTAAAAATACAAAGGAATTGATAAACTCCTCCTTTTTTTGGAAGTCGGTTAAAAATCAGTGCGTCAGATGCATTTTACTCTCGATACTAAAGTCCAAACCACAGCAAAGATTGAAGGCACCATAAATACATTTAAAACAGCCATTTAAGGACGGCAATTTCTACAATGCAGCATGGCTGCAACATTCTAACGGTAAAATTTTGTAATACAGTGGTTCCTTTTTTAAAATTATAAAAAGAAAACATTATTCAAACATTTCAAACAAGAGTACCTTCAAATGATAATCATCTCCTTCACAGTAATTCTATATCCCTTTGAAACGGAACCTATAATTTATGATAATATATCAATATGTGGTTCCTTAAACTCCAGGTTATAATTAAAACATGACCCTGTGTCACAAAATACAGGTATTGATATCCGTGGCGGCAAAACCCTTTAATTGTGTTCAAGTCGAAACCTAATGTTATTGTGGCTTCGTTCGTTTTATCGATCAATTTTATTAATCGCTTTATTTGTCATAGATTAAAATTTTAGAACCACCTCATTTTTCTTACCCTTTTAACAACATAACAGTGGGACTGTTGGGCAAAAACCTGTCTACTCTCCATTATTTCCTATACAGAGTAGCAAAGAATCAATTTTTGAAAAGTCTCTCAAAGGAGCCAGTTCAGCCAGCATTACCTTCGCCTAGGCCTGCCGCAATGACATCTGCCATTACGAGGGCCATAAAATGAGTCATGACCCACTGATTATCTGACAAAAAAGAAACTAAACTGAACTTTTCTGCCGCAAAGAAGAGCTCAGTTTCTTTTAAGCGTAGAAACTTCCTTAAGTATGTTATTTCATAAGATACTGGACGCATTTTCTTTCTTTATTTTCATTTTAAAGTTTTCAAACACTTAAAAACTGCATTTAACAAATAGGAACTGATATTGTTAGAAAAAAATAAAAACAATGTTGTTGTCAAGAATCTCAACACAAACATCAAAACGCCTATTAAAGTTCCTGAAAATCAATAATTTTACACACAAATCCTCACAGAAGAAATCTGCACGTATGCACAAACCTTAAACTTGATTTCCGTTCTTCCGCCAGGACCACAGAAGCGACATTGTCGGCATCTACAGCCCCGAGGCACGCAGACAATATCGCTCCCGATTGAATTATCGATCCGGTAATAGGATCGCGAGAATAATGCCCCTATATATTGTTCTTGCTACTTTAATTATGGGAGCTATTGAACCAGCTTGTTTATTAAGCATTTCTTGTGACTAGGATCTGATAATTGCTGAAGAAAGTGTACCTATTGTTTTTTGATGTTCTTCTACATAAAGTTTTGGACAATCATGATGTTTAAAATATACCTAATCTTGTATTGTTCCAAGCGATGGACATGTCAATTAGTTGGAAAAGCCTTAAAAAAACTTACTTGGTAGAGACAGCTATTATTCAAAGTAAATTAAAATATACATAATTCTATCGAAAGCAATTAAACAAAACTGTATCAATTTCATTTAATCGAAAAATCTTAACAATATAAACTGTCCTACAGACACTGTTCAAAAGCGTTGGTTAGCAGATAACAATCAATATGGCGCCCGGAGCGTCACCGGCTGTCACCCAAATGAACGAGCACATTAAAATGAAACGCCTCAGAGTAATGGACATAAATTAAATAGTCGTCCACGTCACTCAAGCCGCAGGACCTGAAGAAATATGCCCTGACGGAAGCCAGGTAGTTAAGATTCCAAACAAAAATATAAGATAACAACAGTTAAGATGTTACGTTTTATTAGGAGCCAACAAAGCGACGCTAATTTACGTCCTTTTTGGGTCGTGAGATAAGGACAACAGTATTCTCTTTTAACGACTCAGATCGTCACATTTGACTGTGTGAAACCCCATTTACCATGGCGAGTGCCTAGTTTAACCACTCACGATTTCTAAAACTACAATTCTAGACACAAACACAGCATAAAATTTCTTCACAGCAATCGCTCGTTTTAAATTATTGCTGTGGGTTATACCACACGCGAATGTATTGCAATTCTTTACAACACTAACGTTAGAAACGGATAGTTACAATACACAGTGGTTACAAGTAAATTACTTGAAGTACTCGTAATCTACGCCCAGGAGGCAAACAATAGAGCAATAAAAGCAACTGCACCCGATAACTCGAGAAAGCAACCAACGTATCGACAACATATAAATCACGAGACAACCTCGAGCGTTACTACTTGAAGCTACCCAGAAATATATCAGTGGACGTTACCGACCAAACACTGGGGCATAATTCAGTTTTCCGTAACATAAAATACTCTGTTTCATAGAAATAGATCCCTGTCAGAGCGAAGTATCCGCACTTTGCACTATCTGTCTCATCTCTGCGTTGATTTATTTGCTGAAGTTGACAAAGTATTAGCAACTTAATTTTCTGCTTTGGGTTACTTTTTTATGGGATACCCAATTCATATTTCGCTTTGAAAATAAGAAAAAACGAAATACAATGTGTTTCAACCAACAACCGTTAACATTGCAAATATTTAAAGTACTTATCATAGATTAGTGATGCTCTGTTTCCTGATTCTAGTTAAATCATCATAAACATGAAATACTCGTAGCAATTAATTAAAAAAGCTATTTTAAACGACTGTCGTTACTATAGATAAGACGGCTGAACAAAAAGGAAGGAATTGAAACTTCATGACATGAAAACGAAAAATCATGCGTATTTACGACTAAAAGTTTCCACTGGGCCCAAGTACAAAAGAATAAAGCGCAAATTCGACCGCCGCATATCAGCATTTATGGTCGGAGATGTCACATAAAGAGTAATAAAATTTTGGTACAATTATCCAAATACGTATATGAGTAGCCGGAATTCCTTCACGGTGCATTTCGTAAACAAGGGTAATCTAAAGGGCATCGGCGCAGGTGGAAGGGAAATCAACATAGTTGCATTGCTTACTGCTGTAATTGTTGGCCATCAACAATTACAGCAGTTTTCATAAAAACTCTGTTGATACAATCAGAATGCCTTTCCTTTGTCATCTTTGTAAATAGACGACTAACGCTGACGAAATCATCTCGTTAAAATATTAGATAAAAACCACAATTATTATTATCATATCTATGTATGTCAAAGTGACTTGTAATGCAACAGAAAATTCACGATGTGGCTGAATGACTCATAAACGATCTTGAGGAAAACAGTCGACAAACATACTTGACTGGCCTGTTGGTCTAGTGGTTAGTGGCCCTGACTGCTATACCGGAGGTCGTGGGTTCGATTCCCACCCAGGACAAATGTTTGTGTGATGAGCATGATCATTTGTTCTGTGTCTGGGTGTAATTTATCTATATATGTATGTATTTAAAAATATATAAGTATGTTTATCAGTTATCTAGTACCCATAACACAAGCTCTGCTTAGCTTGGGACTAGATGGCGTTGTGTGATAGTTGTGGAATATTATATTATATTATATACTAAAGATTCTCTTATATATAAAAGACACACAAGACTTTCCAAAAGCGTCCCATACCCAGAATAATTATACCTACGGTTAATCTCAAATTTTCCAGCATATACAGAAAGCAAGGTATTGATGGAAAACTAGTACATAAAAGCATGAATGAATTATCCAGAGCTTCCCATATGCACTCGTCATAAGCACCAAATCTTCATGGCACTCCGATAGGATCAGACTCGCGTTTTGTTTACGTGATGTCACCAATTTCACCGTAACAAGACTTGTTCTCATGAGTATCTTGATCTGCCTCAATTTGAACTGTGATATAATGTACCACTTCGACAAATCGACTAAGCCCTTTGTTGGCGGCGATGTTTTAATTTACTGATATGGAGGAGAAATAAAATGCAGGATAAACGGCCATAATGGTTGTTTATAAAAAGAACATTTATTGAATCATTAGTTCTGAACAGTTTACCAACTTTATGATTGTTTTCAAGAAACTGTTCTTCTTCGTCATTATTGTCGTTGATAAAACTATCCTAAAATTGAGCATTAAATTGAACTTTTTTTTTAAAAGACAGTGGTTAAAACTAACATATCCCAAAAATTTCAACTGATCATTGTGAATAGCAATCGAACCGGAATGTTTTATATTCCATCCTTTCATACAAACTATAAGGTTATTTAGATGCAAAATAAAAAATCGCAATACACATTCAAAATAAATAAAATTTATTCCAAAAGAGTTTCACATACAATATATATGTATTGTATAATTTATCTACCATCTGCATCGGTATTTAAAATACTCAAAATTTCATCATCATGGGTTATGTCAGATGGATATTACATTTTTTTTTTTGTATACTATTTTATTTATGAATCTACGTTCGACAACTGTTCTAGGTGTAAAATGAAGATTATAATAAAGATAGATAAGAATCTAGACTAATTACATATATTTAGTATTGTTGCTACTTATATGCAAGTGTTGCTTGAAAACCGGAAAGGCACATATAGACAGACACGATTTAACGATGCGACAACCCCTTTTATACAAATTGGATGATGTCACATTGTCGCGTCACGTTTATCTGCTACAAACGATGTCAAATTGCAAGTTTTAACACTAGTCACCCATAAGATAATTTTTACAATTTCGTAATCGATAAACTCAGTAAGTATACACTGACCGTTTTCATGTTACAATTAGATGACGAACGTAAACTTGACGTAGATTTACGTTACCAAAATAAGTTAATAACAATACAAAATGTATTTTCTATTATGCTTACTACTACACAGGAATATTTATAAACACTTCATTGATACTTGCAATTTCCTATGCTGCTTGCGGAACACCAGAATTTTAATATTTTATACCAGTTGTGATTAAATATTTGATTATTTTTATTAAGAGAATAGGAAAAAACTATAATTCTAACCACATACACAGTTATTTTCCAAAGACCAGCCAATGTTTCTCTTGGCGTTAAATATCACTGAAAGAAAAAATAAATCTGCATTTCAAAAGGTACATTTTTGCTCGCTTAACTCTACTAAATGTAGGACAAAATTTATTTTTACGAATTAGTTTTTGCTTAAACGCCTCTTTGCTTCAACAACATGGGACTTATCAACGATGTTGAAGCAAAGAGGCGAAAAAATGTATTTGATTGATATACGGCTTGAAAAACTTTTGCTGGTCAATATAAAAACACCCAGTTGCTATTTATACGATAGCTGCTATCTATGGATTAAAAATTTCATTATTATTACCCTTCACTATAAATAAATGTAATTATAAGTTACCTAATATGTTAAGCTACGGAAGAAGAAAAATTTAAAAACTATTATGCAATTGTATTCTGTATATTATTCAATTCAAACTTGTTTCTCGGAAAAAAATATTTATAGATAGATGTACAAAAATCTTTAATTATTAAAAATTCATTTTTATTATTTAACATATCTTAATAATCGTGTTTGTAGTCATAAGAGGACCTTTTTTCTGAATCCGGTCTCCTTCTCCAGTTAGTATCAGTATCTCTACTTTTTCTAAAAACGTTATCGTTACCGCTACTTCTCCCACTATTATATCTATCGTGATTCCTATTGTTTGAACTTCTATTATATCTGTTATATCGATCCCTGTTTCGATCTACATCTCGTAGATCCTCATCTTCGGCTAATGGTGATCGTTTGTAAGGAATTCCACTACCTATATTTTTGATGACTGTTTCTTTGCCTAAATCAGGTGGCGGAGGTTTGGTCCCCAATAGATCAGCTACATAGTTTTCTCGTTCTATCTCGTACCCGCGAGCTTTTTCAAATTCTGTAACAACGTTTGTCGTTTTAGTATTGTTATTAGTTTATGTCCATATGAAAAAGTGAAAGACGTAACTTGATCAACCAATGTACAAACGATTAAGTTCATTTAGCTAAAGAAATATTTCATATTTCCGTAAGATTTCATCTGTCTTAACAACATTTTCATCAGGACACATTATAGTAAAGTTACATCGACAGGGTGTGCGAACTAGCGAACACCAGTGAAGCAATAAACAGTTCATGTTGTAATATTTATAGACAATAACTAACTCTTAATAGCGTCCTTGGCGGGAACCCCAAGGCGGTCGCGCATGTACCGGCAGACCATGTAGCCGGTGCGGTTCAGCCCGTGCGTGCAGTGGACTCCAACCAGGGCTTCTGTAAAATGTCACAGTTTTATATTTTGTGAACGATAGACTGAAGGAAGGTAAGAGAAGAAGATTGAGAAAAAAAAAAGACGGGTTGCACTCCGGGAGTGCCGGCAGAAGTGAAAACTTGATTATTAACGTTGAGCATGTTTGATATTTTGGAATGGTTAGGGAATAATTTTGCACCAATTGCTTTATCAGTATAAAAGTACTATCATTTATGTGGTAGAATACAATATTCATTTATTGCGCTATCGTACACAAACATGACAATTTATATTACATTAAAAATTTAACACTTTAAAACTATTACAATTATTTTACATTAAAAAGTTTATCTCTCCGAAATCCGTCTTACGCTTTTTCGATCAGGTCACGTGTCCTGACGCGAGTTTAAGATTTTATACCCATTACAGAAAAAGTGCTCAACGCCGCTAAAGAAGTTTTCACTTCAAAAAGGAAGGTCAAAATAAACTAAGATTTTTATGAAAAAATGGTTCGAGTCTAAGGACTGTGCTGGATGTGCCAAGGAGTTGCACTTTGATATTGATATTATGTGGATAGAGTTCCTGCAAGAAAATATGGGTTACGAAATCATAACCGACAATTTCCCTAAAACAAACCATAAACAATAATACAAAAAGACAAACAGTAATGCAATCACGATCGATAGCCACTA
Source organism: Mythimna pallens (assembly GCA_961205895.1). NCBI lineage: Eukaryota > Metazoa > Arthropoda > Insecta > Lepidoptera > Noctuidae > Mythimna > Mythimna pallens. The sequence goes on from OY540834.1 coordinate 17,077,830, forward strand.
AAGCGCACCGCGGAAAATAAACGAAAACCTCATGTTTGTGTCTTCAAAATCGCACGGCAAACATGGGCCGGAGGTCGTTGACTCCCACCCCATCGCACCCCATCGCTAAGCGAGGGCGGTGCAGCGGGGTGGCGCCGGGAGAGAGGAAGTCGTGGCCGCGGTTTGACACTTCCTCAGGAAGACCTTTGAAGTAGCAACTAAGATGTACCTTCACATCCTACACAATTGCACAAAGCCGCCTTTTAAAATATTTAGAAATGTAGTGAGTTTACAAATAATTTTTTTACGTTGCGTTCAAAGTTACAAGAACACTTTTTGGCTCGAACTCTTCCCATTCTAAAGAAAAAGTCTTCAAAAACAAATTTTAAAACTTAGCATTTTTTGTCATCGGAGAATATGTTTCAGCCATTGGTGAACAGAATCATAAACCCACGGAGCGTACGCGAGCATAATACAGACGTTACGACCTGACTTTGTCCGCTACATATGCACCTCGTAAGTTCCTTAGCACGAGACAAAAAACGAGCAAAAACCGTATTGTCGATGCAAAATTCCCACGCAGAGCGGCCAAGGGGTAATGCATTTGAGGCATTACACATGCAAATTCATGCCAAGTCGGGACACACAAAAAAACAATTTTCATTTAAAACAATCCATCAAGGCAAGCTTTAGCCAGCAACTTAATTAACGTATGTACATGTTTTCAATTACAGAAACAAACAATGAAATGATAATTATGAGAACTCACTCAGAGGTATCTTTATGAGATAATATTTATGAGCAAGATGTACGCCAGAGACTTGGGTAACTCAATGATTTAACCATTTCGTTTAAGGCTTGACGTTTAGAATAAATTCCTTTTTAGTGATAATTTGCTCTTAGATTAACCATCAGCTCCAGTCTACAACAGCTAATTTTCAGCACATGCATCAGTATTTCTGCCAGGATTGCGGGATTGTTTGATAGAGTTACTGCGACCCTGGAATGCTAAGGGCATCTGCAGGAATACAGGAGGGTTTTAGCCTGTAAAATTCTGACACTCTTGCTCCACCCAGAACGGGATAAGTCATTTGATGATTTCCCACCAAAAAAAAAGGCTTCAGTATATAAACTATCTATAAACAACATGATTAATTCATATTCAACAAACAATCCTATTTATTTTACCGTCTTACGCTTAGGAACCACTTTTCTTCCAACGTACGGCGAGTATCCACCCTTACGTTGTTGAAACTTCAGCGGTCCGGACTAAGCGTTTCGCTTCATCGTTTATACCGCATACATCGAAGGACTGGAACAATGTGCCTGTTGCGTTCTTCCCAACCAACTATAATTTAGGTGTCTTCAAGGCTATAGTGAATAGGCTCATAAACTAGTGCGCCTCACCATCAATGATTTCATCATTGCTTACCATCAGGTGGGATCGCAGTCAAGCACTGGTTTATATCAATTTAAAAAAAAACTTCCGCCACTAATACATATTATAAAGCCGAAAATGTGTTTGTATGTTTGTCACTTCTTCACGCTCGAACGGCTCAACGGGTTTCGATGAGACTTGATATATGGGTAGACCATGTCCTGAAATAGCACATAGGATACTTTTTATCTCGGCAGTATGTTCCCTTGGGATAATTATGTACTTTCACGAGGGCGAAACCACTGGCAGAAGCTAGTTTCAACATAATTATGTTGCTTACATGCAAAAGAGCTGCTGTTTCAGGTTTCCAAAGTAGCGTTTTGTGACATTTCAAATGTGAACTATTACGTTAGGTTGCAGCGATTCACATGCAAATCGCAGCTGACAATACAACAAGCCAATAGCCCAAAACATGTTACCACTTGCAAGTCACTTAGCATAGAAAGCGTGTAGGTACTGTATTTGTAATGTAATAAACTTGATAGAAAATAAACAACAGTGGTATTCCGACGTACAGCCGAAACAAACAGACAAAAGGTATCAAAAGGGGGCGTTACGTAATTATAATAAAGATGCATTGATGAATACATATTATTGCGTAAAAGTAGGACCTACCGCAGTCAAAAATCTCACAGATTAGTCCAAAGTAAACTCTTCTAGCGCACCTTAATAAGAAAACCCAACAGAATTAACATCGTACACAATGCTAAAATGTTTCTGTATGCAAAACATGTTTACACTATAATATTTTAGTTAGCATTACATTTATTTAACGTCAATAGTAACTCGACAACTATATTCATTAATAATAATAATAAATTACAATTAGTATAATTACAATCTGAGAAAACATTATTTCTGCAAAACGTAGATTTTACGAGTGCGTTCAAGTTAGCAGTTCCACGATAAAAGTTATATCAAGTATGATGTATGTCTTAACCGAGACGAATAGGTGTGCGCATCGCGTTTCATATCGATTGTCGACAATCGATGCATTGTGAACGAAACGAGTCGATATCGATACGCGATAGTTCGCCTACGCGCGACCCCCTTACATCGTAATCGGCTTATTAGGATTTTACCACACGCATCCATGTGACTGCGGTGTGTTAACAATGTTACGATGTCGCCCTAGGTATCTCTTTATTGTGCTATCCAATTACATTGCACTTCAAAATTGCGTGGCTACCTGCCTTATACTTACACTACAATTGCTATGGGATGGTGCGAGTGACAGCTATCAGATTCATACAATGTAGCTACCTATCCTTTTCTTTCATCTTAAAGATGCATATTTTCGTCCTGCTGTCATTGTAACCATGCTATGTTAAAAAGACCTTAGATAAGTATAACCATGAAGTTGAAAGACTACTTGCATCTAAGATACACAATTTTATTCAGAGAAGTTATAAACCAGAAACCATATTTTATACCAGTAAAGTTTAATATTTTCAGGTAAGTAATAAACAATTTTCCTCCAAAAAAAACATGTTTCAGTAGGTATGTACAATTCACTCGCGTCGATTTCTTTATCGCTCGTGGCTTGTGCGAGCGAGCGGATACAGCAGTGACAAAATTGGCTATAAACTTACTAATAGATACTTAAAAATCACGATAAGCAAATAAACTTACATTAAAACTATGACATTATAAGTAGTTAAACAAACCAAAAGCGCCGCGGGACGCTATAAATGTTGCCTTCATTAGAGACGCCACTTGACGCAAACAACATTTTTCGGACGATAAAGGCCTTATTACGTATAAATGCATTGATATTTTTATGATAACATTTTATGAAGTTACGAAGTCAGACTGACTTTCTACAGGAGCATGGAAGCGGAGCGATGAGCGAGAAAACACACACAACAACACACACCAATACAAATGTTTCCTTCTGAATATGATTAGCGGATAGCTATTAATCTTGCTCATCATTACAGTAGCTTGTACAGCGCTGGTGGAGAGCAAACCTTAAGTCCTTGTGTCACTAAATAAATTGGCCTAAATATATTGGACTATGACTCTATGAGACTACCATACAATCGCTTGTATAGAAACCTCATCCCAAAAAATCGTATCTAAGAACTTGTTGCGTGTTGCCACATCGTCCGCGGCGCCACGCGTGGGATGTGATGTGATGATCAGATGACTGATTAGGTATTTAAGAATATTAATTGTCGCAACAGCTCTACATTCTTTGCTCGGAATTTTTATTGAAAACGAACGACAGAAATACCAGAAGTAGCTATTGATCGATTAGCGGCCGCACATAAAATATTGTAAAACGGTATGTTCAAGAATTTACAATCAATAAAATAAGTAAAGTGTATTTGTAAGTAGCTGAAGCTAAGATTGACGACTCACAGGAACCAGACAGCAGCTAAACACATATTCTGAACAAAACAAAAGAGTATTAACAGTTCTTGAAAAACCGGCCAAGTACGAGTCGGACTCGCGCACAAAGGGTTCCGTACCGTCCGTGGCAAAAAACGGCAAAAAAATTCACGTCTGTTGTATAGGAGCCCCACTTAAATATTTATTTTATTATGTTTTTGGTATTTGTCGTTATAGCGGCAACAGAAATGTGAACTTCAACTTTCATTCATCACGATTCATGAGATACAACCTAGTGACAGACAGACGAACGGCGGAGTCTTAGCAATATGTTCCTGTTTTTACCCTTTTGGTAGGGAACCCTGAAAACTGTTCATAAATTCATAAGCGGCCGTAACCTGGAGTTGTCACAGAAAATATTGAAACACAACAATACGCGAATCTACAAGCGACAAATGCTATTAAAGAAAACGCTAATTATGGTTGTAGAAAGGAGCGGCTCTAACACAAAAGATGAACAATAGCTACTAACACATATGGAAATATTTCTTAGACAATGCAAACTTATCGGTACTAAATTATTTATCTTTAAATAAACCACAAAGAAGACAATACCACAGAGTTCAACAAAACCGTAAATAAAGACAGTGTTTGTAAATAATAATTTAAAAGAAACAATAATTTACCAAATAAAAATTTCAATATATTATGAGCAACTGTTAAAGTACGTTATCACTCCACAAATAGACAGACAAACAGATACCTCAGCAACATTTGTCACTGCGACTGGTTCTATTCCAAAAGTGCAACTTTGTCTAGAACTATCTCGAAGTCAGTAAACTGCTTGAAACGCAGCGATTTATCCAGCTCCCATATCAACAAACTTGGAAACTAAACTAAACTTTCGGACAAACTCATTTTTACGTGACGCTATCCCAATAATATAAAAGTAAGCGTATTTTATCCGTGTGGTATTTACGATGCAACACATACAACAAGCATAAAATGCTGATAGAAAAGATTTTATTGCAAAATACTTTGTCACTCATCAATCCAAATGGAACCATTGGAAAACAAATCATATAAGTTACAGAAAGAAATACTACCAGCAATGTTTACACAGACTGCAATGTCTAGTAAATTTCCTACTACCTACTACTAACACTAAAAATAAGCAAATGCCCATCGTTTATCAAGGCTTCGTCAAAAATAGCAAGTCATCTATGTAGCAGAAAATAAATCCATCCATCAAGAATGCGACAAGCGACAGTTGGCCATCTGGACTGCGACACACGTCAAATAACTTCTTGTAAAACATTTATAATAGCGATAACTTCTATAATTCATTTCATTACTATCCATCTGTTAAAAACATCGATAAAAGTGGCCGATGATAAAATTGATTTTTAATTCGAAGCGAGCACGATAAATTATGTATAACAATGTAAATGTGACTCATGAAATGATAATAAAGTTTCATATGTACTTAGCCTAAATATCAAGAAACTTGAAACGGGATTGATTAGGCTAAGGTTGAAATAAATACAATTAACAGACTCCGAAACGTAGATGTGGAATACTCTGACCAAAGTAAACATGGGCAAAAACAAAATTAAAACCTTCGATAAATTGGTTCAACTTTAAGCATAAGCACGTTACGACCACCACGGTGTGCACAAACAGTAGCAAGTGTAACAACATTCCCGTGCATGCGATATCGTGTAAATCAGGACGCGAGTGCGATTCCACCACAGATAGCGAGTGAAATACGAATATCGTCGCCTTACCACGCGGCGGAACGCCGAACGCTACCAATGGTGTCATTTACTTAAACGCTCCGCACAATCATCTTATTTTAAAGATAACAATCCAACCTATAACAAATCTTAATTTATTTGTTAAAGAAACAGTTAATCGCAATTGAGAAAACAGATCAAACCACACAGATCAATTTACATTCTTCAAGAATCTGGCGCCAGCCTTAGCAAACCAGTATAATATACATCTCACTCAATCTACTTAGCGACACCGATAACCGGCCATTACCAATGAAAACGCCGACAGATAGTCGCATGCTCACAATTAATTGAAACTGCCCACGTAATCTAATAAAAGCTAGTTTTTGTGATCAAGACAAACAAGGGCGCTCATTCGTAATTAGAACTTAATGAACATTCGGAATATTGAGTTCGGCACCGTGAGAAGTTCGTCGATAACTACGATTTGTGTCAGTGTAATTAAAAGCGTAGCTGCCGATAAACTGGACGTGTAGACTGAACCTGCTAGTTTTGACTACGTCGATCAACCAAAGTTTGAGGAGCTCTCTAATACTTGCGCCCCATACAAAACAGGTGAAACGGAAAAGGAATATGAGTTCTTTGAAAAGTGAACACGAATCAAAATTCTCGTTAAAATCGAAGGGGCCTTTAATTGAAATCGTATGTTGTGTCGAACGTCACTGATAAAGTCATATTCGGTTCTGTTGACGCAATGACGTAACTGACCGGTGATGCAAATTGAGATGCAATGAAATTTAAATTACGTTATATTAATTTCAATAAATACATATTTCATATGTAATGTGATGATTCACTCGCTGCGTTTGCATTCATTTAATTAAGAGTGAAAGCTTTAGAGGATTTGATTATTAAAAAAAAAAAACACTTCACTAGTTCAACTACAAAATATCTTTCGTTGTAGCAATGGTATTAACTCTACAAACAACAAGTTGACATGGTGCTACTTAATTCGTTAAACATTTTATGACTATTCTCTAAACAGTACCTTGATAGCCTCGACATATATGACCATATTTTATTTGAACAACTTTATTTTCACTAATCGCAATAAAAGATAGACTTGACAGAATGAGAAATGTTTCCGCATTAAACGTAAAACTCGGAACAAGGAATACCTAATATCGTGGTAGGTTTTTTCGTGCAATCTGACTAAAAATAAGTAGGTAGATATAATAACTCCGGTTTACGCCAAAAATATTTAACCAGTTATTTTTAAACTTTTGTGTATTCTTACAATAGAATAACAATTAGCGACTATTAATAGTAAGTACAACCATCTGCCCAAAACGGTCTTCTCGTAAAGCAATACAATTAAGCAATGGGCGTGCATTAACACCTCACTACAAAGTTTTCACCCACGCGAAATGAGTGTACTTATACCGACCGACTCATGACTTTAACCTACATGAGCGTTTGCAGTGCGCCGAGCTAACAACACACCCAATTGTAAGCGTTTGTTTAGATTAAATGTATGAACGGATCTTACCTGTGGTCGACAAACCGAGACTGGCTCTCTTTACTTGCATGGCCACTAAAGAGAAAACCGCAACAGCAATTTAAGTCCGCACATAAAAGCCGCTATTAACCACGGCCCAAAAATAATCAAAATGTGCTAACGTTGAGGGCAAACAAAATTTTGACTCACCACAATCTTTTCCCAAGAACTCGTCAACTGTATCCATAAATCTGGAAAAAACAAAGTCGATTTAATAATAAAAACAAACAATCAAATAAGCTGTATTCTGAGTAAAACGTGTTTTAGTTAGATGCCATTCACGATGAAGATGTATTAGCACATACGGCTAGTATCTAACTATGGAAACCATAAAGACGAAAAAAATTGTTAACAGAGCTAACGAAAGTGTTACAAATAATATAGAGTCAATTTATCTTTAAGGAGCGCACTAGCTATCTTATGACTGTTCTCAGCCTGCACCTGGACATAGCAATGTTGTAACAAATCACAAGTTGGACTACAACTAAATTCTCTACATTCCAGTAGTAGTTCTTAATACAATAAACTATAAAAGTTAAAAACGATGTAAAGTGATACGTAGCGACAGTTATTCCAACATAAAACATTTAATTGAATTTCACAAAAATATAGAATCTACGGCACCCGTCAAGAACCAGATGAAATATTATCATGTATCGATCGCAGCGTGTCGCCATACTTTAATCGATTTTTTTACACCTAAAACCGCACGATCCGTGGGCGTTCAGAATTACAAGGCGTTTTGCCGACCGGTCTGCCAGATCGACCTATTTGGTGAAATATGTTTGTTTTCATCATAACAAATGTCTTTTAATATTTGCTACGAGGGGGCGCCGACAAACCCCAACTTGGCATTATTGGAATGTTTTCTTAAATAACTTGCAAGGGTGGTCCAATGTTGATGTTACGGCTCGGAATTTTCTTTTCACAGGCAAATAAATGTGTCGCATAAAATATAAGTTTTGATGTGAAAAGGAATTCTGCGCACAGCCGAGGGTCGTGGTGATTAAGTCTTGTCATGCAAAACTGCAGGCGCTTACTAAGCGCCATCATTTTCTAATTATTCTAGAGACTCCCCTCGAGCGACACGAGAACCGACAGCGGCGCCGCGACTAGTTGCATTCAAACGAAATTTACAATTCAGTTTATCATCATCGTCAATATTAACATCTAAAACGGTGCAAACGAGCTCTTCATTTAGCACGAAGATGATTTATTGGAATGGCGGCGATGGCTGTTTCACAAATATTTTACGACTTGAAATAGGGGCTTGTAAACTTACTGGTTAATAATAATATCTATGTCATAATCGTAAAAGATAGCACGAGAGGAAAAACAACTACCAATTCTAGTTGTTGAAATATAAAACATAGCAAAATAATGAACCATGAAACAGTAATTAAAAACGACGGTTGTTAAAACTCAAATAGAACTATGTTAACAAGGTGATTCTGTGGAATTTAATCTGTACTCCAATAACATTTACGAATGAAACTAGCCGCGACGTGTGGCGCCAAAGAGTAAACAGTTTGTGTATAAAGTCACGATTCAACAAATTCGAAGAATATATCCCCATCAAGGTCCTTGGTTACGTATATTTTGCTTTTGACAGTTTTTCATCATCTCCAGTGTCTGGTACAGTCAACACTGCTTAACACACGATATTTAACGCCAAATAAGGTAAAGAGGCATTCAATTCATGATATGAGATTGTTGTCATAATGTAAATTTATTTACCATAGTCTTCTTCGTGTTTTAGAATCAGCTCTTCAAATGACCTTATGACCCTTACATTCATAAAATGTCTCTGTGACATATCAATTAAAATAATTTAAGTATAACTTGAACAAGGATCAATAATACTCGTACTGTAACTTTCTAAGATAATTAGTTTTACAACACATTACAATTTGTCACGCAGAGGGAAATGAGCAGAATATTATAAGATTTTGATAATTTTTAGTTATAATATTATTCATTTGATTTTTTGATAAATAGGTTGTTTTAAGACAGATTCCTCAGCATTCAATTCAATTAATATACATTGAAATAGCAAGGATGACAAATATATTAGACACAAATATAGACATGAGATAATTTTCGGCTTAGCTATAATCCTTATTAATCCTATAATGGCACGTCATTTTTTATTTATGCTCATATACTACTAACAGAACAAACTTATGTTAACGACAAAACACGAAATGTTCTACAAATGGCTACAATTAATCACATGCAAGGTCGACATGACCACTGAACGACTTCAAAGCAGTACATTGTAACATACAAACTTTCTAAGCATTTCCTGACCAACACGGACGTCATTATTTAAAATCTGTCAAAATTGTGTATTTTATTACTCGAGCGGCAGATCGAAGGTACGTGAATTACATGCTTTCTTATTTAATATTAGTAGCGCCTTGCGTTTGTGAGATAATTTATATCTAGCGTTCTTATCTGTTCGGTAAGATCGCTCCCGAGTTATAATCCGGGTATTTTTCATGGCACACCGGCTGCGGTGCCACTGCCGTGCCCCTGCTTGCCTTATTGGAAAATTTATGTAACTACGAGACACCGTGCGCTGCAATTATTATTGCCCCTCCGACACTAACCAGGAATATTCGTGAAGATGACCGAGAGCTACACGCAGGATTACTTACTTTTCTATATATTCAGCTACTTCGCTATGTTTGCCAATCACCAACACATAATCAATTTAAATTAAAATGCATTAATTTTAATACATAAATTGACATAAATATGTTAATTCTACGGATTACATTGATTAATCTCCTGATGATTTCTGAATATTACATATACAGATAAGCCGATAATCGATAAGCCGCGGTTTTAATGAAAAAGATCGTAAGCTTTAAAATTTTGTAGTCCATAAAATGTCAAATTTACAAGACCATTACACGAGTTTGACGACATACGACCATAAAATATGCGTATAAACTGTGTCATAATTTTATTGCGAATTAATAACGACATTTATTATAATTTCAACATTTTCAAACTTGTTCCTTGTTTATTGCCATTGTATTTAGGCACAGTTGCCCCAAACGTCAATGTTCAAAAAGCCTTCCGGATTGATTTTATTGCAACTTATTATTCAACGATTTTATTTAGTAAATTCCATCAAGTAATCCGGTTACTGCGCATAGAATAGAAAATGACAAACATGCTTTCACAAGACACCAGACCTCACATACGCGACGTGAACGCATCCATCATGGTAGGAGCGTACACGTCGTTATGTGTCGGTACCCAACAAGCGCCGAAAGTGCCCCAAACAGAGATAATAGGCGACATTTTGATACAAAGCCAGATAAGGGGCAAGGAGGTTCCCATGCGATCCAGGGCGTCCTCACAAATAAGAACAACTTTGAAAAACAACGGGCCAAAGGTCAGACGTGGATTAAATACAAGCAGAAAATATGCATCCGGTGACAAATAAAACAGGCGAGCAGGACCTTCCGAAGTTAAAAGCTGGATTTTGCTACAAATAGGAGAGTAATTGAGAGATTTATGAGATCATTATGTACGGTGAAGACAGTGAGGTCGTACCGATCATTAATATTACAAAGTTATTAAACATGTAAGATGAAGACACGAAGGACTACGAGACTATCAAAACTGTTTTAATGATTTGAACATAAACTTAATGAAGTTTTAGTGTTGTGTGTAGTTGGGATATAATTTATGCTGGAGTAGTATCGTGGGCACGTCATCAAGTTCGTGTTTACGGCGTGCAAACTGCACGACCGTCGGTGGCAGACTGCCGTCGCGAAGTAATTACCTAGTGATACATCGCCTTGATCCGAGATGCGCACGCGATCCTGTTCTACTAATGCTATGTTTCCCAACAACCTGTCTGTCCTTTAGGTAATATATGGTTATATAATGAATATTTAAACACCGAAGTTTTGAATCTAATTAATAGCTCTACTATTTTGCAAGTATCGGTTTGAATAAATTGCACGTTTCAGTAGAAGCACTTGAGTTATCGACAAGTGGTAATTAAGCCTCTGGGCAGAAAACTGTAGACAGTCGTTTGAATTAAGGGATTACATGTTACAACCGAAGCGACCGGCGCCGTGATAGACTTTATGTATCACTTCAGAATAGAAAACAAATGATTTTGAAGTTGATACCCTTCCGAGAAGAATATATTATTTTCCTCCAATATTGACCGTCAGATGAAAATGAAATTAATTTTAAGGATCACAGTCAGATAAGATATAATAGGTTCCTGTACCAGTTGTGACCGTAAATTCAATAGAATATTCCAACATAAAGCTAAATGAGTAAAGTTTCGTAGGAATATAATTCAAACAGTTTTACTCATTTAAATAGTTTTGCTCACATACTCTCACATTAAAAGCGACGTATGGCATATTAGTAAAAGTTACTATGAAATTATTTAATGGCAATGAATATCAATGTACTTTAAAAGACTATAAAAAATCTGGAAGGTTAAAAGGAAAGTTTATAAAGAGATTGGGTAAATAATTGAGAATCGGTTTATACTGACAGTTTTATGTGATGTCCGTGATAGTAATAAGTACAAATCAATGTCATCATGTTCAATAAAAAAAACTATATAAAATTTATAAATAACCCATTTTTTTTTTCGGTGGAAAAATCATCTTATGACATCCCCCGCCCTTGGGCGGGGCGGGAGATAGTGTCAGACTTTTACTGACTAAAAACCCACTCCTGTTTCTTCGTTGCCTTCGTCCCAGGACCCCGGGTTCCGCTTTCACACTACCCATGGCCCCAGTAGGCTTCGACCCTGCTGGGCCCCTACGATTTGCTGAGGCGCGCGTGGAACAATACGCGCCGTCGACGACTTGGACTCGGTCCGGACGGTTACCGGACGGTCGGACAGCGGGCTACCCATTGCTCGCCGTCCGCAAGCCCGCGCCTACGGTGGCCGGAAATCGGGATCGGAATCTCGGCGGCGATTTGGGTGTGAGGACCGTTGCCTCACGCGATCGGCCGCCTCCTTTGCTAGCATTACTGCTTCGCAGAAGGAAGCGACCGCCTGCCACTCCTCCTCGCTACGGACCATGGCCTGTACCAAGGCCCGACGCGAGAGATCGCCGCCGCCGATCGCCCCCACGAGGACACGGCGTTGCTCTGCCCAAGCGGGGCACACCTCCACCGTATGCTCCACCGTGTCCTCCGTGCGGTCCACACAATGGCGACACCCGGGCGTCGCTTCCGCACGAATCCGGTGCAGGAACTTCCCGAACCTACCGTGTTCGGTGAGAAGGTAGGTGAGGACGCCGTAAGGTCTTTCCAACCACGCCTCAAAGAGGGGAGTTACCGCCATAATTGTGGCGTGCCCAATAAATAACCCATAATAAAATTGACAGAAATAATGAGATAGAAATTAATGTGCCTAAACAATGTTAACAAGCCCCACCCAGATCTAAATTAAAAGAAATTAATAATGTATCAAAAGTATTAGCATTCAAATATAAAACTAACACAAATAATGTTAAAGGTTTCTCATAAAAACTTAAATTGCCTATATGTGTCAAGACAAGATTTAATTTAATAGCATATTTCGCACCAAAAACCAATTGATTCTTTAATACATAATAATATTAATGTAAATTTTATGAGTGTCTCAAAATAACAGCAATAACGACACCATTTAAGTGGTGACAGACCTCTAAAGAAATCATTTTATTGGGAAATTGCAGGAGCTGAAGGTGTTCCTCCGATGTTTCTTGATTGCCAATTGATAGTGCCAGTATATTGTTTCTAATTTAACGTCGGTCGAACGGAAGATAATGGCATTTATTGAAATATTTAATTATTCTCGAATAATTTAATTTTTGAAATTAAATAATTCGAGATGTAACAAGAAATCTTTAAGTTTTTCTAGCATTGTGATTTGAAATTTAAACAAAGGGGAAATTAAAAATAAAGTTTAGGTTTTAAGCCAAATGAAACCACAATTGGGCGTGATAAAGCTAATAAAAACTAGAAATAATAGTTTTATCTTAAGGACGCGTTGTATTGAAGTTATTATTGTATTCAGTTAGAAGTTTAAGCTATAATATTTTATTATTAGTACGATACTTTCGGTGTATATTTATAGCAAAACTGTCTGAAAATTTTACGAGCACAATGGTGGAGCTATATCACCACAAACATTAGTCACACTATTGTCCAGAATCCTAAATGTAGGGTTGTCATCTATCTCCTTGAATCTGGATACAATCCAAGTTACCAGAACTTCTAAAGTAGTAAGTATCATTAAAAAATAATTTTGGGATTTATCCAAATCTGTCTAGTATAATAGAAAGTTACATTTGAGAACAGTATCGAATGTTTTACAGAGTATCCACATCAATTATAAGTGTAACTTTAACATTATATTTCAGTAAAAAAAAGGATGAGAGAAGTATTGCGGAAGCATTAAAAATGACAAATGACAAACGTACTGAGTTAGAGAGATTTAGTTCGTGAATCTACTCGTAGATAGCGTTTTCCCACGAACGTTTCCATGAAAAATATATATTGCAAAGGCAGTCGTGGCATCCCTAGACAAACACACTGATCAGAAGAGAGTGATTGTCAAAAGTACCGCCATTCAATCAGCACAAAAGCCATGACGCCCCATTCTATAAATGTTTGTGTCGGGAAAGTTTCAGAATCGCCCCCAGAGTAACCTTGGTGCCTTTCAAATGTAGGAATAAAGGTGTGTTCCCAGACTAACAATACAGGAAAACTCTCTTCTGTACTGATTCTTTTAATATGATTTGATAACTACCATTATACCGCTGAGACAGCCAAATTATATATACAAAACTGTACTAAATTAGTCCGCACGATATTTTCTAATTGAGCCGTAAAAATATAATGTCACCAACAATAATATTAGTTTACTCAAAACATAATCTAATGGAGATGGATAAATACACATCTTTAAAAGCACCCATTGTATACACAGTTATTTACAAAAGAAAAACCACTGAGATTTACACAAAGAGAATCCATCATGGCGACAACAGTACAATTAACAATAAAATCAAAGCACTTCTATTCAAGTTTAGACTAGACATACAGACTAGGTTCTTTTTTAAGAGTTATTATGATATAGTCCTCTATTGTGAAAATAACAAATAAACTATATTGTCCAATAAAACAAATTTACGGAAAAATTATATCTATATTCTCATTTCAAGACACCTAAAAATCCTCACAGCTATTTTGAGGAAAATTTTAATACTAAACTTCAAGAACACGATTATAGAAACTAGGTAACTTTTTTAACTGGGACAGGAAGTAAATCAATATTCAATATTTTCTTCCCAAGAATCATCTCGAAAAGTTTTGACGTTATGCAAATACGGGTACATAAAGTGAGGTAACGTAGACAAGGCATGAGGGCTATTTTTAGAATAGTGACGTCATCGACATTATTTGTACCAAGAATTCTGTCTTCTAAAATACTCGAGACGGTCTTACGTCTCGCGAGACAGCAAACGGTCCGGAAAATGTACTCGGTTAAAATACAGGATGGTCACCCTAAGCTCTGACAGACAAACTTCATTTTCCACAACGAGAATTCTTTTCTTTAATTCGTATGTTTGATTTAGATGATTAGTTTCATAAGTTCGCTCAGGTTGTGAAAATAAGCTTTGTATGAAAACATCTCAGAGCATGTGATTTATTCTAAGAGCTAAGTATATCTATCTGATGGCAACTTTTCTGAATTAACTTTCTTTTATATTTACTCTAAAACTATGAATGTTCTTCTTATTTATAGGATCGTTAATTTCCAAAATGATTAGGTAGCAAATAAAAAGATCGATAACTTTAGCTTTTTTAAAAAATCTAACAAAATACTTATATGATTTAATAAATTTGCAACTGACCATCTTTTCGAGTTCATGTTTGCTTTTTGATATGTAAACATAATAGAACTGAAAATAAGTTTCAATAAATAAATAAATTACTCACTCAACACTTAAAAACAGCACCCACTAACCAAAACCACGAATACAAAAGCCCTTAATTAAAATTATTAACATATTAGCCATCCTGTGCAAGCCCCATACAGTCATCTACATCTGCCATAACAGTGCTGAGTCACACATTACGTGTCCCGCAATACTGTAGTACTCGTAAAAACTATCCTAATTACGCATAGTGAATCAGTTTGTTTAATGTCCCTAACTCGACTATTGGACGGCGTAATACAACAACGAATCAAGCCACAAACCCAATAAAATATTTACAGATAATTTTGTACGTCACCTTATTTTTACAGAAAAGGTTTTATTTGTTAGTTAGCTCTTTTTTAAAATGAGTCCCAGCTTCTCGATCTAAAATTACGGAAAACTAATGTAATAATGTCAAACGCACGCAGCAAATCACGGAGCCTGGTAGGGTCGTTGCCTGCTGGGGCTACAGGTTTGTTCGAAAGAGTTACCGTGGCCATGGAACGCAAAGGGCAACTGAAGGAACACAGGCGTTTTAGTAGTCTCACACTCTCTCTCGCTCCACCCAAAGCGAGGGGGAGTGACTTCTTAATACTTGATGATTTCCCACCTCAAAAAAATGCATCAACATCAAATGGCATCATTTCACTGACTATCGAGAATGTATTTTCAAAAAGTAGTTATTAGCATAAATATAAGACGGTGCCGACCTCTGCAAGAAATACGTTGGAATTCAAGTGTTCTAGTGTTAAGAGTAATTAATAATACTATTTCTCCTTTTCATAAAAACTTTCGCTTGATTCCTTGTTTCATAACGCCGTCCAATAGTTGCGATTATTGTTACCGATACTAAGAATAGGTACCTCCTCCTGCCTCCTTTGTGGTCTAGCCTTGATGCCGCCGGCACTGCAGTACAATGATTAAATCCAAACAAACTGGCCATTATTACTTTAATGTCGACGATATTGAGCCGTTTCTGTTGAGCATCGTTCGAGTTAACCACAGTTATTATTACAGCTTAATCTTTGTAGGGTTTGATAAATAAGTGTACAGGCGTTTGGTTTCTGTGAGCTGAGTACGAGTTGTTTTTACGTTAACTCAATCGAAACGTTTCCCCGCGTTTGGCGTGATTGGTTAAAGGTAGAACACATTGCGCACGCGTAGGCCATGTACGCCGATCTGAGCGCATCGGTTTCCATATTTTATGTGGCAATAGACTTGAAGAGCTACATTAGATCCACGCCACGCGACGCGACTATACGTACAAATCAGCACCCCTAGCCAAACTGATAATCTGCAATCATTAACGCTAGTCGAGAACTAATCAAATGTATGGGAATGACATCATCTCAGCGTTAAGTCACGTGGTCAGAATAAACGAATAGAAAATTCGTAACCAAGTTTACATCGTTCAAAATGATAGAATGAATTGTTATCGTTCCTACAATTTTCAACGCTATATCCTTTGTTATTGTAGCATGACATTGCAGAACGAACGGCCAACTTAGGCGCGTCAACATGGCTACCAACTTATCGTTTTCTACAATTGCTGACACCGAAGCGTTACCGATTGGAGAACGGAATTCGACACAAAACGGTTGTAACTTGGCTAAGCGGACAGGCGTGGCCCACGTGTGCGTCGGTCTAATGTAGTTTCCGCTTAAGAGCTTGGAGCGGACCAACCGGAGCGCCGAGCGTCATAAATCTGATCGCGTCAACGTAAAACAAAATCGCACTAGGATTACTTTGAAAAATACCAGGACACAGAGTAAGTACAGAGAGAGTACAAAGTGTAATCGTTAGTGAACCTAAATCTACCCCCCTAGCCAAGTTACAACCGTTTCGTTTGCGTCGAACGCCTCGAGTAGGCCACGCCTCCGATTCCTTTGTTCTAACCACGTGACTGAGCGTTGAGATGACGTCTGAACAAAGGAATCGTAGGCGTGGCCAACTCGAGGCATTCGACGCAAAGGAAACGGTCGTAACTTGGGTAGGGGGGCTATCTTTACTCTAATTTGGACCGATTTCGAAAATTCTTTCACCAGTAGAATTCTACTTTATCACTGAGTGTCACTGGCTATACTCGTATATGTCACACTTTCACGCGTTCGGCGCCGCAGGCAGAAGCTAGTATTACATAAACTGAAAAGTTGATGGCGCAAATAACCATTACCGAAACTATTTTACTTTCAAAATTCAGACGTAATAATTAAAATCTTGATAAACTACAAAATAAATACGATAGCGTTTATAAAGTGTTAGAAAAACATTCCTTTGACCACTGACCAACCAATAACAAAAAACCTACAACAATAAACCAAATATTAGAAGAACTAACAAAACACGAAAACCCGACCATCCTTGTATGGTAATCGGCATAATAGTAATAAAACCACAACAATGCGATTCGTCACCTATTAAAGATGTAGGATGTGCAAATTAATTAGCAAGATCATTAGAAACGGCGCCAATGACACATAAAACTACAGTATTATTTTACACAAAACTGACTATAGACCCGTTAGACTGTTATGCCCGGAATACACGAGATCATTATCATAATTTCAGTCGAAAGACATACACAGCTAAATATTTCTCTCCCAAGCGTAGCAATCACTTCGTGCGGTCTTGTGCCTGTCACATGCGGTCTTAAAGTCAATGGAGTAGATCGATTATTTGTTATCTGGTTAACAAATAATCGATCTACTCCATTGACTTTTGATAGACACGGGGTTCTGGTAGGTATATTGTAAGCGATCACGTTTCTAGTCACTTTGGCTCCGTGTAAACTGAAGTAGTTTCGTAGTCGCGATTAGTCTACCGAGTACCTACAGTAAGCTTGCGCTTCACGCAATGGAGACCTATTTTTTGAGTTACTAGCGCAATCAGTACCTAGTAGTACTTTACTATCTTCTTAGCTTGTGTACTAGCACCGACTAGCCGGCAAAGCTATCGATTTGGATATACATGTCTTGTTGCATGATATGCTAGCTTGAAAGAAGAATAGTTACAACTTACACAAAATTTCTCTAATTCGACAGAAGAGACCACCCCACCCACCGGCCTACCGGAGTCTGTATTCCCTGATAGCTACAACCTAGGGGTCTTTAATTCAAGAGTGAATAGGTTACTTCTAGGCAAGCGTGCTCCATCGTCAGTCACATCATCGCTTACCATCAGGTGAGATAATGGTCAAACGCGAACCTATCAATAATAAAAAAGAAGTAATATAAGAAGTTTTAACCTGAAAAAATAAACTCAAGACTATATATTTGTCTGTTCGTAAAAATTTTAAGTTTTTGTTACACTTTAGATGACAAAAAGGCTGAGTTCATTTTCGAATTTGGGCCACTCATTTTCTTTTCCTAGCTTGGTGTAACCTGCTCCAATTTGGGTAAATCTATCAGACAGATAAAAGAGTAAGATCTGTTACAGATACATTTTTTTTAATGTAAGGCATAAGGTCCTGCCGGAACAATTGAAAGGGTGACCGTGGCCCTTGAACGCAAAGGGCAACTGAAAGACACAACCCTCTCGCTCCACTCAGAGCGGAGGAGTTGTCTGATGATTTGCTACCAAAAGAGGGGAGGGGAGACCTATATCTACTAGCCTATACGTTTGCTATCTTAACTTTGAAAAAACTAGTATCATGTATCCCAGACTTAACGAATTAATTAATTTCATCACTCGAATCCTAGAAAGCGTTATATTCATTAGAATTTCTATGACTGTATAATTAGCGCAATTACTGTATAGTACACTCATGTCTTTATTATTGTGAATAATTCATAATAAAGATAATTCGTGATGAGATCATTTGATATCTTTTAGATTGGTACATAATTTTTGCTGGAATTACGGTACGAACCATATTAATGAAGTGAATCAGCGTGCACTGTCATTTTTTTATTGTTAAGTGAATTTTTACGAGAATCGTTTTCTTATCCGATAAAAACCCTAATCAATTTTTTTTTTAAGACTCAATAACAAGCTATTTGGGGAAACGATATTTTAATTAAAAAGCTAATAAAATAATGGTAATTTAAATAATTAATTTAGGAAAATCGAAACAACTCTTATCAAACTTATTACATAAATAATTATCTAAAACACTATATTTTACCGTCTATACATTTGTTATGAACGTATAATGAACATTTTAATCTACAAAATGTCGCTCAAATACATCAAACTTGTCATCATTACTCGCCGAGACCAGAAAATAATTACTTGTATTAAAACAAGGGCACGTTCTAATCAAATCATGTACTGGGTTTCGTAAGCGTTTAATTAACTCGAAGTACGATGCAACCGAGAGCTTTCGTAACCACTCCAAGAAGATAAAAAGTAGGTTTAATAACAGGACAACTATACAATAATACGTACCTACAATGTCTCAATTATATCCGCTCTGTGTGGTCCAAATCATTATCCAAACACTATAATAAAGAATTCTATAACATTGTCGATATTTAGATCAGCTATTACGCTCAAGCAACTTGTAATACACAAGTTATTAGCGTTATTATACACATTATAGAAAATCGGCAATTCGTTTCATCATTCTACAGAAAATTTATGTTATTATTGTTGGGCAAGTTATGAATAGCATAATAAAATATGAAAGTTAATATTGATATAAGGAGAAAATATTGTATGTTGGTATGCCAGGTGTAATTGGCGCTATGTGATAGCTCTGATAGATCTTATCACCTTCATTAGTATTGTGCGACATTAACATAACCAGCCTAGCGTTAATGTTTTAAATACACGCTTTACTAATAATAATCGTTGTTTGCTTAACTCATTGCGTTGTAGGACCAGTTTTTTGATCCGTAGTTATTTTAACCAATAGTTTAAAGTAATTGTTAAACTACGTTAAATATTCCTAGACATTTTCTTCTTTATTCATGAATGAAGTTTCAATTTTAGAAGAAGAACATTGTTTTTTTATTTATCTTTAATTACTGTTACTAAATATTTATAACTATTGGTTGATTTACTACACAACGAAAAAATCGCTTTCAGTAAACAAAAAAAAACTGAAAGGATAAGCTCTTGTTGTAAAAGCGGGGAAATTTCTCATACTGCATAATAATTATATTATTTTGTCGTAGTTGATCAAAACACCAATAATTTAACGTTCAACACCACATTATCTTCGGACGGTTAGAGAAAAATAACCGTTCACACTGTTAGCAGAATGGGTTAGTGACAGTAAATTTGGACAATGGCTGGCGGTCTCTATATTTATGTGTTTGTTATCACGCTCGGAAGTCTCCTATCTGACTCTGATTTACACTGGCCTCTTACTAGACAAACAGTCAACAACGTGAGAATTTACTCTTAACACCTTTAGTGCGATAAACGAGTTCACAGCTCGTAAGATATGTACATACGTGAACATACTTTATCGAGCTATCATTAAAGAGAAGGCGTCTATTGTCTCTTTGAATCGTCCAACCCACAGACAAAAATTTCTTGGAAGCTGTCTATGATCACGATGATGTCAAACCGACTTTTTGCACACGTGTCGTTTTATGTTAGATTACAGCCGGTACATATATGCAAAGTATGTATATCCACTGTTGATGTCACAGCTCTTGGGTCACAGCAATTAGACGCCAGGTTAAAGTTCATTTTTATACGTTTTTCCCAACTCTGATTGAACAGACTAAAAATAAAAAAATGACTTAATAGATACTATGTTAAATTGTCTCGTTATAAGTCTCAATCATGCGCTAATATTATCACAAACAAAAAACAAAGGCGAAAAAAGCTTAGAAGCGGATTTAACAAGTATGGATGACATAGAATCTGATGTATCAATATTGGATCAATCGATGACTTTAACCCGTGGGTGTATCTCGTCTCGTATAACATCGTGTGCATTTTTGGAGACAGTAAAATCTATAAATGACTATGCGTCTATTGTCGAGTGAAACATTAACTTTATCACTATCTTCCCGGAAAATAGGCCTGTAATGGGCGTAGCTTTAGAGGAATCGGTAACAAACAGCGAATAAATCGTCAAAACAATAAAACCCTTAAAAGCGGAGCAGTAAAAATCTATTAAACGGACAATCCGTACCACCGGCGGCGTTCTCAATTTATAGACAGGGTGATATGTACACGAACGGGTTCGTAATGACGACATGATTGCCGACAGTCGACATGGAAAACAAGTAAAAATACAGCCGTGATAAATGAACCGGGCTAGCACGTGGGCATCATTACGAACGGCGTCAGATCATCTCCGTTCAGTAAAAGGTCGTATAAATGAAGGTCTCATGACAATATATTAATCCTCAATTTACTATATTAATAAAATAATAGCACCGTTTTATTAGTGTCCTTGTTCACCCAACGTTACCTGTCTAGACTAAATTGCAGTGTGATACAATTTACGTTGAAAATTTTTCGCGCGTACGAAGCGGATTTTCCGTGTTTACTCATAAAGAAAATTTTCTATTTAAGCTTAACTGATTTTTATGTCATTTCTCTGTACTTTGAAAAGTTTAGTTTATCTATAATAATAAGACTAAAGTCAACCCTGAGCTACAAACATGCTGATAATTTTGATTCAAAATAGTGTAGTCCAGAATCGATATTTTAGAACTGTGAGAATCCCCCCCGACGTATCCTATTCTCAAAACATATAGACCTGTCATTAAGTCGACGTGCCTTTTAGTTGAGATTCGAAGTAGCTATACGGGTGGCGCATTAGTCGAACGTTAACTGACAAACAGATGCGAGGTCCGCACCTTGATAACAACAGCGAACTATCTCTGAAATGCCGATAGTTATTTATGTCTATGGCAGCCGACGATGGGGCGCAGCGACGAACAAAAGACCAGACAAATGATCCGAGATAATCTTAGAGTTAAGCTGAGCAAATTATTTCATTTATTGGTATTCAGTATGATTTGCTCGCATTTCATTCACTGAATAAATGGTTTATGTCATTTTGGATTGTAGTGGACGTGCAAAAGATTTCCTAATATGAAAACTTGGAATTAAAAGCTGTCGGTAATTTAATGGCCAATCATTTCAGCTGAAGGAGTACGTGGTATGAACTGTTTAGAAGAAACTCGTGTCATGTCTGTTTTCAATTATTGTTTCTAAATCTCCATATTATAGAAGCTCATAAGCTTTAGTGCCGTGACTAAATAAATCTGTCACCTTCAAATACCAAAAGACTACATTAAGATATTTAGTATATTAATAAACATATCAATTAACAGAAATTCTGTAATATGACTACTTCGATAGAGTCAAAGTTTACGACATAATAAAACGCCGTGTGTTTTAGTTACAGGGGGACAACCGGACAACTGCACACGCATCGTTGCTGCGACAAATGCCTTTCAAATTCCGAAAGGCATCGGATCCCGCGTGGGAGGCAGACGCCATCGACACAAGCGCTAGATGTGACCAAGTTCAATTGAATACGAGAATAGGTACCTCCAGCGGCACCGGTCGGGTCGACGGCGGCCCTTAGGCGCGCGCGCCGCACCGCCCACGCAACTCGCGTAGATTTATAACATTACCCATATTCGGCCTACGAATGGCGCCAATTCGACGCTTCAAATTAAAATCCACTGCGAATGCAAAACGATAACTCCGCGCTTTGATAGATAGCTGTTCTGTTTCTGATTTACGCACCACCGTATAAGGTGAGTGTAAACTTGTTATGTCTCATCCTTAGGCGAAATGTCGTCCAATAAAGTCCATATCAATCACTAGTATTTACTGTTCTGTAGTCTGTAGTCTGCCGTCTGTTCAATGATTTAGAGCTGCAATATTTTTAAATGCTCCATGGTTTTCGAGAGCCTTTAAAAGAATGTCGATACGCGCAATCTCTACTATATTTCAGTATGAAATATTGTCGCGGTTCGATATTAACACAACAAATACTACGTCACTTCTCAATGCCTGACTTTCAAAGGTTTATGAGATAAAGATTACGTCTGGAACATGTATGTATGTGTGTGAGATACATCTTCTACTTGGGCGAGCTAAAAAGGCTCGGCGTGGCGTCGTGAAGACGTCTTACAAGAGAGCGCGATTAATCGCACGTAAACAGCGCCGGGCAAGATGGACTTACTCTATCACTTTTTCCTCGGGAGGTATTATGCGGCCAGGCATGTACATTTTCTTGTGTAGTACGCCCTTCGATTGTAATTCCTATAACAAAGAAAAGCATTATTAACAAAGTAATATTCCTTTGACTCGTCCGTTACGTTTTACTTTAGACACGCAATTTTTATAAAGTTATTTTTAAAACAAGTTTGACAGAGGCACAGCGTAAATAATTTAAATTCCAAAAATCAATAAACTTTAATTCATTTGTAAAGTCGTATACAGTACAAACGGACCGCCAAAACACGGGTCAAGAATTTAAGTTAGTTAAGTACACATTACATTAAGCCGGTTTCAAATGATTGTGTTATTAAAGATACGTATTTAATAATGAGATTATAGAATGTAAGTAGAGCATGAAACAGTCGATGGTTTATGTGACACAGAGGATTTCAAGAATGGAGTTATAATGTATGCTTCTGAGCTAGATAGCAAGAACGACGCTGACCACGCCACGGGTCATGGCTATTTCCTGATGACTCTTTCCTACCTACACTATTATAATTATTTATACATTCAACCCGATTTTATTATCACAATCCACAACTTTGTCATATTTAGGGTTTAATCAATACACTATTTATACAAAAATCAACGATTATACATTATTGCACAAATAAATATACATTGTAAAGCAGCATGTTAAAAAAGAGGAAGGCAATTAAAAATTCAGAAAATTTATATGAACCTATTCTGTGTTCTGCATATTTTTACTTATTTTGCTGAGTGTCCAAAAGTATGCGTTTCAACACTCCATTCGCTTACTAACCTGTGGCACATAATAATGAAGTAAGCGAAGAGTCACTAGACGTCAACCGATGACAATTACCAATCAGATTAGAGAGCGAGGTGTCGAAATCTAAACCAGTCAAATTCACTGCGGCTTAATTAATAGCTTATTTAATATTACTAAATAATTCTTATGTATTAGACATCTGAAGCGAATAAGGTGTTTGAGTTAAGAACATCAGTATGGAATTTATGACGTTACTGGCATATTGAGACGTGATTAGTTGCACTTAATTTAATGAAGATTACAATAAGCCAAATGTACTGGGAACAAATCTTCTTATTGTTAATTCGATTCAAACATATTATATTTATTCCTAATATGGACTTATATTAATGTTAATTCTGATCTGTAAAGCTTCCAGACATTATGCTATAAGGACATTTTCTTCTAAAATCATAAGTTCGTTCGACACACTTCTTTGTGTCACAAGCCTGCTATAGAATGGTGCGGCTGAAAGCTGTCAGATTTAGACAATGCACCTACCTATCCTTTTTCTCATCTTAAAAATGCATATTTTCGTCCTGCTGTCATCCTACCCATGCTATGTAAAAAAGACTTTAGTATCAAAACTGTCGCATTCCATAAACAAAATCCTCAAAAATCCTATGACACATTTGTCTTGTCAAACTAATGCGTGCTGGTCGCACAAGCGTCAATGCGTCAATGTGACACGTCTGTCAAGCGTCGACATTGAAGGGTGCTGTAGTCTCGTGCCCCGAAGCGACGGGACGAATGATGCTAACCTGCCTCTTCCAATCAACGGTGTGATTTGTATGTCTGTCTGCTGTGTCTACGCATGCTTCAACACTTTTGAACTGAATAATGACTTTGTAGATTTAGTTCAAAGTTTGAAGCCAACTAGGCCTCAATATTTTCAGGTCCAACGTAGACATAGATAAGAATTCGAATCAAGAGCAAAAGGTGACGAAAAGTACGAGTACCTTTAAATCGGTCCAGCCTTTTTGAAAGCTGGTCTCATTAATTTTGGTATAGGTTTACAATTCAACCAGAATGAAAACACCAGTATTCAGCACACCGAATGTCATAACAAAAATAAATTGAAAATCATTGTCAAAACTGTAAGTCAAAGGGCACTTAAAAATCTCAAGTGTAAGGTTCATAAAGTTCAGCTCTTACGGGACTCCCAGCAAAATTTTCACACCCGACAGTCAAATAACGGTACCCACCCGTCACACACATTAGCAAACTAGCATGGGTCATCACAATGGCAACGAAGGTACCTATCAGAAACTCCTGAACATTTATTACGAGTGTTGAAGTGTGGATAATGGGCCAACAAGTCACAGTTGTGTGTCACAACTAGCTTTACGGCGTTCACAGCTATCCGACGGACATTCTTCATAGAATTTGCCGCCTTGAGTTACAGGCTTGTCTTCATCATGTTTGCAGCGTGTTACTCAGTTAGTACCGTTCCGTTTGAAGTAAGCTTTGGATTGTTTTAAGCTACATTTACACTGACGATCAATTTAATCAGAATCCCTAGTGCAAGTTTGTTTTACGTTAACGCGATCGACACGTTTATGACGTTCGGCGCTCCCATTGGCCCGCTCTAAGCTTAACCCTAACCAATCAGAGAGCCAAACGCGGTGGTAAATGTTTCGAAAGCGTTAACGTAAAAACAACTCGCACTCAACGCACAGAATATCGTGCGTGGAGCCAGCCAGAAGTGTCAAACGACAGTTGACACTTCACACACAATGTTGACGGAACGCTGACACCTGAGATACAGGACTTATGTCCTAGTTTGGGTGTCAGAAGGCACACAGTTTACTGCATGCTCTATCACATAGCCTAATCGCAGCAAGGATTTTATCAAAATAACAAAGTATATTCGCTCCATCTGTATTAGGCTTATATATGATTAAATTATTATTATAATGTTAAAATGCGTTTCAGATATCTCACGGAATCGCAGTAAAGTCAGAAATTAAACAACAGGTTGTAAACGATTCACCAAAATGGGAGTGCTACATTTACGTTTTCAGTACTACCAATCGTACCAATCTAATTTTATATATACCAAGTTATAAGTAATCGAGTAAACAAGAAATATGATTTGCCAGTAGCCCAAGCCGGCTTATGCTATCTACACTCAATTAACACCTACATCATAACATTATGAAACTTGAAGCATACCCATAAATTAAGGAGCATAAAGAGCTGGTAACGCCTTAAGCTTTACTCATGTCGTTAGGTGACTTGGACTACAACGGGCTAAGAGTCAACTGCTCCATGGAAACCGTGTTTTACGATCGGATTATGCTAGAAGATGAATGCAAGGCAATCAGACGCAAGAACGAACAAAGCATCGTACTGGAAAATGTGACTTTCAATCGTAAAACTGAACATAATTTTATAGCTTCCCGGTATTCTAACACATGGCGGGCGGGCCGAGATTCCTACGGGCGCTATCCGAACAAGTACGAGTCATAACCAGCCTTACTCGTTGTCTTACATTTGTTAGTGCAGAGTAGTTGTTAGCTTTCATTACTATAACAACCCACCGAGGATTGTTTATGGAACTAAGATGTTCCTTTCGTTATGCGGTATGAATGTCTGAGCTATCGTATTGTCTTACTACTAAGTAGGGCTTTCAATACCGGTATTCCGGGATCCCGTAATACCGTGATTCCGGATATATATTGGTCTTTTTTAAATCACGGTATCGACGATTCAATACCGTGATTACGGTATTATAAATATTGATATACATTATTGCGGTTTGTTGTAATAAATAGTAGGAAAATGTAATTATTTATACATCTATGCGTATAAATAAAATTAAAGTGTCTGTTTGTAGTATGTTTACTGTACAGACTTTAAAAGAGACGAACTCTGACTTTTTTTTGGTGTTTCTTCGCAGGGTAATTAGCTAGGAAAATCTTTTTGTTTACTAAATGCTTATGAAAGTATATTCGATACCTACCTGTAACGAAAAAGAGATTTTTATTTTTTTTGTCATATCTACATCGGACATCTCCTAAATGTAACAGATTGTGACGGCGATGTGAGGTTATAAGAACTTATAATTTAAGCTGTAGTTCAATAGATAAAAGTAAAACTGACTGACTGAAATATCCACGCACACAACTACTAGGATTAGGAGTTTGAAATTTTGCACAAAGCTTCCATTTATGACGTAAGGGAGCACTACGAAAATTAAAAAAAAACATCCCCTAAGAGGATGAAAGGGAGTGCAAAGTTTATATAGAGAAACTCACTTTCACGCAGGCAAAGCCGCTGGCAAAAGCCAGTTATGTATAATAAAGTACATCCTAAATTATTAGTTTCCGGATGGTGCGGGGATACCGCACGGTATCACGCGAAGCGGCGAGGCTCCTTGCCGGCCTGGTGCACACATGCACGATTTGCGCATGGAGATGCAACGCCGAGGTGAAATTCCGCTGCCGCGACAAGTCGCGGCATGGCAGACAAAGTCCCTGCGGGATCTCGTGGTGGAATAGCGACAACAACTGTCGTAACCCAGTGTTAGGCACGCCATAATTATGGCGGTAAGTCCCCTCTTTAAAGAGTGGCTAGAAAGACATCACGGCGTCCTCACCTTTCGCATGATGTAGGTCCTCACCGGACATGGTAAATTCGGGATTCACTTGTTACCGCCGCGATAAGAAGCCTGATGGCCACGGTCAGGGCGTGACCATCCTAGTCAAGTCGGACATAGAACACAACTTTCTTAATATACTTCTAACTTAAAACAATTCCTCATACCCCAGCCGCCGGGATCATGACCCCGATTTCCAGCCACCGTAGGCATGGGCTTGGGGACAGCGAGCGATGAGCAGCTCACCGTCCGAACCGAACCCGAGTTTTCAACGGCGCGTAGTATTCCACGTCCACGTTAAGGAGATGTCAGTAAAACCGTAGGAGCCCAGTAGTGTCGAAGCCTACTGGGGTCACGTGCGAAAAAGAATCCCTGGGTCCTAGGACGAAGAAAGTAACCATAATAAAGACTGACTCGAAAATAAAAACATAATTTCAAAGCTTTAATTACTGTCTTAATTGAACTTGTGATCAATACCGTAATCATGGTATTGAGAACACTAATACCGGTATTGATACCGGTTTTGTAAAAATCCGGTATTTTAAAGCCCTACTACTATGTCAATTTTAAAAGGCTTGTCTATAAAACACGACAGCACAGAACCGATCATTATGGCGACATTTGGGGGAGGCCTATGTCCAACAATGGACGTCTTTCGGCTGAAATGATGATGATGTCTATAAAACGTAGGGTTTTGTGCGTACCTCGGGATTGCAGAGTTTCGTATTGTCTTACTACTATGCCAATTTTAAAAGGTTTGTCTATAAGACGTAGTGACTCTTGCGTGCCTCGGGATTTCAGTTTCGTATTGTCTTACTACTATGCCAATTTTAAAAGGTTTGTCTATAAGACCTAGTGAATCTTGCGTGCCTCGGGATTTCAGTTTCGTATTGTCTTACTA
Source organism: Mythimna pallens (assembly GCA_961205895.1). Taxonomy (NCBI): domain Eukaryota; kingdom Metazoa; phylum Arthropoda; class Insecta; order Lepidoptera; family Noctuidae; genus Mythimna; species Mythimna pallens. Next base: position 17,106,261 of record OY540834.1, read on the forward strand.
CTATGTCAATTTTAAAAGGTTTGTCTATAAGACGTAGTGAATCTTGCGTGTCTCGGGATTACAGTTTCGTATTGTCTTACTACTATGTCAATTTTAAAAGGTTTGTCTATAAGACGTAGAGAATCTTGCGTGCCTCGGGATTGCAGTTTCGTATTGTCTTACTACTATGTCAATTTTAAAAGGTTTGTCTATAAGACGTAGAGAATCTTGCGTGCCTCGGGATTGCAGTTTCGTATTGTCTTACTACTATGTCAATTTTAAAAGGTTTGTCTTTAAGACGTAGTGAATCTTGCGTGCCTCGGGATTGCAGTTTCGTATTGTCTTACTACTATGTCAATTTTAAAAGGTTTGTCTATAAGACGTAGAGAATCTTACGTGCCTCGGGTTTGCATTTTCGTTTTGTCCTATAAATTTTAAAAGGCTTATCTACCTATAAACACCCCGAACATCCCGAACACTTTTCTGCCCCTTATGTTGAAGGAAGACTTTTGGCCGCAGGGCGTGGTGTTCCGTCGCTTCCGCGGACAAGAGCCACAGAACAGCACAAAGTGAACAAGTGCAGTGAAGTGTTACTAACATAGTCATAAGTCGTATTTATTAAAAATTAATTGTATTTAATTTACTTTATATATATGTTAGTCTATAAGGTATTTATCTATGGGCCGAGATGCCTGAAAATAAATTATTTATTACTATAAGACGTAGAACGTCGTACGTACCTCGGGATTGTAGTATCGGGCTGTGTTCGTCAAATCTATGACTCCTGCCAAGTTCGGAACTGTCTCTAGTAGAATAGGCACAGTCCATCTGCAAATAAAAAATAATTATTGTTATTTTAGAATGTGTAATGCTAACCTAACTGGCAGGTGAAATGATGACGGATTGGTACGTAGGAGTGAACCCAAATAATGTCCAATTACAGAAAACTGTGTACCCGACGGCGTTAAATAAATAACTTGAAGAAAATCGTTCAACGAAACGGTTTAAATATAAAAATAACTTTCTAAAGAAGCTGCGGCGTCGGCCTACCTACTGCACGTCGGCAAACATTTGCATAATTATGGCGTTACAACAAGTTTTTCTTTATAAAATAAAATACACTGAATTATCAACCCTCAATCGAAATCAATCTTCGAAATGCACTCATCCATCATTCAAGCGCTTTTTGCTTACAGATGCGATTAGAGCTTAACTTTATTTAAGCTTTATCCATAAAGTACTCCGCTGGCTTGCGGACGGCGAGCAATGGGTAGCTCGCCGTCTGACCGTCCGGTAACCGTCCGGACCGAGCCCAAGTCGTCGACGGCGCGTAGTTTTCCACGCGCGCCTCAAAGAGATGTCAGCAAAACTGTAAGGGCCCAGCAGGGTGGAAGCCTACTGGGGCCATGGTTGATGCGAAAGAGAACCCCGGGGCCCTGGAACGAAGGCAAAGAAGGAAAAGGAGTGGGTTTTTAGTCAGTAAAAGTCTGACACTATCTCACGCTCCGCCCAAGAGGGGGAGATGCCATTGGATGATGTAACCACCGAAAAAAAAAACCATAAAGTACTCAAGATCAATTAGTCAGTTAAATCATTTCAATAAATAAACCATCACTTATTCATCACTCTTAATAATTAAAATAAAGGCGAAAGTATGAATATAATAATATGTGGTGTGCGTGTATGTTTGTTAGTCCTTCATGCTCAAACAGCTGAACGGATTTGGTACACGAGGAAACTATTATATATATATATATACTATATTATTATTATACTTTTTGTCCCGGGAATATGTTCCCTTGGGTTATGTTTTTGCTTTACCCCTTTTTTTTTAGGTGAGAAAATCATCTTATGACAAATCCCACTCTTAAACGGAGCGGGAGGTAGTGTCAGACTTTTAATGACTAAAAACCCAATCCTGTTCCTTTTTTGCTTTCGTCCCAGGGCCCCGGGTTTCGCTTTCATGCGAGCCACCCATTGCTCGCCGTCCGCAAGCCCGCGCCTACGGTGGCCGGAAATCGGGATCGGAATACCGGCGGCGGCGGTTGGGGCGCAGTCCTCACGCCGTCGGCCGCCTCCTTTGCTAGCATTACTGCTTCGCAGAAGGAGGCGACCGCTTCACTCCTCCTCGCTCCGGACCATGGCCTGTACCAAGGCCCGGCGCGAGAGATCGCCGCCGCCGATCGCCCCCACGAGGACACGGCGTTGCTCTGCCCAAGCGGGGCACACCTCTACCGTGTGCTCTACCATGTCCTCCGGGCGGTCCATACAGTGGCGAAATCCGGGCGTCGCTTCCGCACGAATCCGGTGCAGGAACTTCCCGAACTTACCGTGTTCGGTGAGAACTTGCGTCATGCGGAAGGTGAGAACGCCGTGAGGTCTTACCAACCACGCCTCAAAGAGGGGACTTACCACCATAATTGTGGCGTGCCCATGCTTTTACCCTTACGAATCCGCTGACAGAAGCTATGTAGTAATGAAATATTCATAAAAGCTTTATGTCAGAAACTCACACTGAACCTTATTGAAAATTTAATTATCTCATCATCATTACGGTGAAAGGGTCGCTATTGGAGGCACTTACTGCAAACTGTCAGTTTTTCAATTTACAAAATGTCCACTCACATCGAGATGGCGCCACATGTTTGCAGCAACGGGATTATTAAAGTTTTAAATTGAATCTTAATTAAATGGAATTAAGGACTGCATTCAAATGTAAATTGGAAACGTAAATTGATATCCATGAAATTGATCTCAACTCCGGTACTGACGCTAATTTTTAATATTTATTTCATCCGTGCTGTCCACACTTTCGCTAATAAATAAATAATCAATACGGGTTATGTAGTTTATAATCTTTAAAAAAAAATTAAAAGCCTTCTTACATTTGTTTAATGTCCTTGTTCGCCGTCTGTACACTCTGTAACAAGGAAAAATGTTTACACTTAGTAATAATAAATTAACGATTATGTAATACCGTGTTTTGGGCATAGTTGTACTGCTATTAGCGTACGCTTCTCTGGTTGTAGACAATGTGTCTTTGAGAAAGCCGCACGTAGGCGACGCGTGTGATAAGGGAGCAGATCAATCATCTCCTGGCCCTACCTGACCGGTGTCAATGAACTATGCCCAATGAGGGCCACCTGACTCGATCCACTTTGGGACTTTTCGACACACGACACAGGTTCAATCAAAAATTAGTATGCTAATAATATGAAAACTTCACCGTTTAAGACTTTATCGAACCAGATAACATTTAACCATTCCAAGAAATCGATAAAATTTTATATCGACAGAATAAACAATGAATTAGAATTTTAAATAACTCTAAAATCGTTGAACATAAATCTCAAAAACCCATTTCAGTTACACCGCAGGCCAAAAATTTTGGGTGAAAATTTTCAATTTTGCCCAAAATTACCTTAAATAAAATGTCAGGGTCCATAATAATAGCTTGTTAGAATGGTAATAATTTATCGATCGTGTTGACATGATGTAAAGGAATGTTTAAAAAAACTCAGCGCCAGGAGGTGTGTCTAAATGGGGTTAATTTTCAATTTGGATTCGCCGGTGGCCTTTATAAATTAACAGACGGCAATTTAAATAAATCCATGTAGTTATGATATGGAGAAATATACATAAATATTGAAATATTGTTCCTTGATTAATAACATTTTATGTGATCGATTAAAATTAATCGGAGACATGTGAAAGTTGCCGAAATGTTTCGACGACATCTTCTTTTCGGCGAGGTACCGAGAAGCAATTAATTAATTGTTTAATAATCTGGCAATCATAATTATTAACGCAAATATGCTCAATAAATTAAGAACACGTAGGATGCTTAACAAAATTAATCTTTCATCATTAAGTTAATAATAAAAATGAAGACTTCTGGCACTGGTGATTCCGACTTTGGGTATATAACTACTCGGACCGAATCTGATCGTTACTTTCAGTATAAATTTGTTATTTCTATTATTATCTACTACACGCAAGAAAAATCAAAGCAGATTTTTTCGAATCAACAAATATAAACGTCCGACAATACTTTAAACAACGCGACCTCATCGGGTGCACTTACCACGATTTTCAATTAACACTAAAGCACCGGAACAAATAAAACGCAGTCTGGACAAAGGAGTTTATTGAAACCGCGAATATCAATGTAAAAAATGCGGTGGCACACAAAATTAAACCTTGACTCCTTGCAAGCGTTCGAAAAACAACGCAATTTTGATTTTACTGCCCTGTGGAGAAACACTTATAATGAGAACTTTGAAAGGGTGACGGTAAAATACCGTTTTTTGATTATTTCCTTATTATCAATCTAGCTATTACAAACTATATCCCAAATCAATTGTAAGACCGAACCGTGATCTAGCTATTACAAACTATATCACAAGACTTATGAACTGTGCTGTCGATATTCCCATCGATATAACAAGCGAAAAAAAAATCATTACGCATCGTAAACAAGCCGATGATTCCAAATTAGCAGCCAGTAATAAGGTTGCCTTCAAATGTATTTAGAATTAAATGTAACACAGAGCGAGCAATAAAATCGATTGTATGATTCTCGATCATAAATCGATTCCATTACGTTACGATATTAATGACAATCGTAACTCTCAATCACAAGTTGGATCTGCACGCACCGATACGCACCTACATTATTGGCTCTGCCTTCGATTAACGTCGACAAAATAAAATATTTATTTATTTACCACCATTTAAATATGATATTTTATTTTATTGATGGCTTTGACGATAATTATTATTATTATATTGATCCTGCGGTGTGGTCCCAAAAATGAGAACTGGCCACCCGAAATCAATTTCATGGTTGTCGCGAGACATGGTTAAGGTAAATTGAAGCAGCGAACTGCCAGATAGTACAAATCGCACGACTTCGGTAGCAGAGTTTTTAATTTTAATTAGATATTCTTTGCAGACTGTACCCATTTCTTATTACATTACAGCAGGTGAAATAAATAATAACAAGGAGAAGTTATGTCGACGCTTCATATTGATTTCTCATACAACTGAGACTAGGTGTATAATTGTTACAGATAATAATAGCAACCACTGAACCATGGCTCATAAATTAACCAGTCTGCCAGCATCGTCATTAGCAAAAGTAAGTGCTATTTATAAGTTGTTATAAACATTAGTTCGTCAAGCCTTTCAGAAGAACAAGATGTGGCGCGGCGATCCAAGTTGTGATTGCGAGTAACGTTCACGCAATCGAAAGAAGTCGTTAATAAAATAATCAACAATGCGATTCAATAAATTGCCGATTGCCCGCTGACAAAAACCATACGACACGACAAGACATTACTTACATGTGTCCTACAAGGCAATAAATGTAAGTTTGTCATTTTTACGACATACAACATGTACGTACATTTGCAAACACGGAGGGGGGAGGATCACCTGCGGGGACGTGACGGTATTGAGATATATTAATTTGAAGATAAGCATATCTTAAAGTGAAACATACAAGATTTGTATCCCATTAATTAATCAAATTGATATAAATTATACCCGGCCTCGAAATGGCTGTACCCATTTGCCAGGCTTGCCTTGATTTATTAATGAATCCAGCCAAATACCTGTATAAACAACCGCAGTAGCCGAAACGTACGCACCTGCAAATAACTTACATTATTACAATTTAAGTGTTTACCAAGCAGATTTTAAATCGCTCAAATCGATTTATCATAAAAAGCAGACCACTGCATAAACACTACGAGTGGTTTACAAAAAATAAAACTATAAAGCTCGAGGACCTCCCATCAAATTACAAGTGGCAAGCTCGGACTTATCTCACGATCGCGTGTCGACAAAACGAATAACATCTTCGCACGCTTCGATCATATTTGACAAATGCGAGGATCAAATAATCGCAAATACGTTTAGAGACCATACAGCAAAAAGCCAACCTATATTAATAAATAATAAGAATCCAAACAGCTTGGCAGCAGCCTTCGCGAATCATATGATAGTTATCAGAATATATTAAATAATGATGTAGGTTCACTAGTAAATAGTAGACAGTCAATTTATCAAGTCAAAGAAGGAACTAAGTATCGAGATTTGAATAAAATGAAAAATAGTACAAATTGAACAATGTCAACACAATACAAAGTAAATACACAAAAGCATGTAGGCATTTCGCAAAATTGAAACGTTTTGGGTGAGTCAACCTAAGTTCGAGTATTAAATTTCAATGAAATGTTCAGGGTACAAATCTGAACCGATACCAAACAGAATTTACGAGGTAACAAGAAAGAGCTTGTAGCAGCTTATCACGATGCAAACACCAAATCACTTCTGAGACTTTCTCTCGACGATTCACGGTAGTAATAGCGACTACTTGAAATTCACGTGCCAGTGGCGCAGCATGCAGATGAAACAACATAATCATATATGGATAATCATGTCTGGTTAGTGGTATGATGCAGATGGCATAACTTTAACTGGTAACATAAGAAGCCGGTGGAACCAGCTCAACCACATTATCTTTCTAATTTCATAATCATCTAATTACAATGCACAAAGAAACTTATTAACTGGCGTGCGACACTTAATTATTCAGATACATCGTACATTGTTAAGTGACAAAAATTAAGACGGCGCCGCGGTCTATAAATCATTTATAGGGTAACTGTTTCGACATATTAAAATATGCAAGATCATAGTTAGATTTTTGGGAAGAATTAGGAATTGTATTTATTGGTGTATAAGAATGATTTTTGTTTGTATTTGTCGCGATATACAGTCGTGACCGCGTTGCGTTGTCATCATGTTGTTTTTGACAATCATCTGATCCGTTACGTCGTTTATTCCAATGGTAATGATGGCATAATTGACAGAGGGCAACTATTGTTCCCATTGTGTTCTATTGATATTACAGTTTTGTCGCCTTGTAATGGTTGAGCTTTTTGTATTGTTTTATGGATCGTTACTGACTTGTTCTCTTTTGACACCGAGTCGACTGCTGCGGTAGATTTAAAAAAGGTGGAGTTAACTCATTCAAATGCGTGACCTGTCTAAGAATTGTTCGTGCCTTTACTAATTATATTCTGTTTTTACAAGGACATATGTACTAAAAGATGTTGTGATGTGTCGTTTTAAAATTCTTACATGCCTATTACATTTTCTTATATAAATAACAATCAATACACCATAAAATAAATGTTGTTGATTTATTCATATTATAAACCACAATCAACTGATATTGACGCCACTGAAATGACCCTCGTTATGGTCGAATATCGAGAGTAAGACATAAAATTTAACAATGTAATTGAGTAATGATCAAAAAAGCATTTGCTGTCATAATAATTGATAATATGTGGCTGACTTCTTACATATGCGGGCTCTGTCAATACAGAAAAAACTTATGTCGCTAACTGTTAACTAATTTAAAAGCCAAATGTGTTAAGAAACATAGGGGTTTCAATAAGAACAATTAACTTAGATTTCCAAGACCGTGAACATCTGGAAATAAACGAGAACTTGCACCTTCTCGATCTTAATATTTCGTCATAACCATAACATTAAGTGGTGGTCGTTAAAAAAAAAAAAATTCCAATCATAAGTCAAACCGACTGGCTTTAAACAACTGAGATTAAAATTTGAAGATCAGAAGAGAACAAGCTAAGATAAGTATCAAAATATCGCACGAGGTGCTACATAAAAAACCAAAAGGTACGACCTGTTAAAATGGGATTCCGTATTCGTTTCGACCGATTAATCGAATGAAAAGCCGGTGTATCGTATCGTATGTCGGGGGCATTTATCGCGCCTAATTGCGACCACCGCCGAAATTCAGTTTAAGAACGTACTGGGTGGCGTGATGGGCAGCGATGATACTCCTCGGGTAACCCAACGTTTTGAAAATTATGGGATAATCAAAACCCCCTCCCGACACCTCCAACTCGATTATGACGGTGAATAAAAGTCATGCGGACCTTTATCGTATCTTAAGGATAATAACGTATCCTCCTTACGGTAACGTCAATTCTACTTTTTCAATCAATGATTACGATACCGACAGCATCGATTTAGTATTCTTCTTACAAATTGATAAGCCGTTTTTTTGTCAATAGTATTTAAATTATATATCAAGGATTACAGCCAGCCCAGTTTCCCACGTATCACGATCACAAACCTACAGTTTTCAGTTAAGCAAGCTTGATTGGACATCCTTTTCTCAAGTGCCATTGATGCTTCTTGTCAATTTATTACATTCTCAAAGAAAGTTACCAACGAAGACGCGCTGCGAGTAATACAATGCACAAATTAAGATATTACAATAAATCATATAAATTCATAAATCAACATTCCGAAAAAAGGCGAGCGTCGCGTCCAGCAAGCCATTTTTGTTAAGTGTATGTGAAGTTATTTTCAATGTATCCTGATTATTTACTGTCAGTCCGAAGCGAATATAGCTTCATTGCCGAAACGGTCGCGTAAGTACCAACAGGTATTTTTGCAGATAAAAATTTAAATTGGACTGCAATCCGTTTTTAACGGTGTGATAATTTTGTCATAATTTACTAAATAAAGAAATCTTAAAATAGAGTGAATTCAGACTTGCGAGTGCACATTTCATGCACGCCTCCGAAGGACGTGATTCGTAAACATACCTCAAGATAATTCAATACTTAATGGTCACCCTACCAGATATCGCTTTTCGGGTGTTGCCGAATTAAGAGTTAATTGTATTCTTTTTGTGCGTCCGCGCACGAGCTTAAATCTCTTAAGCAAGATTGTATTTTATGACAATTAAAAAGAATTGTCGTCCGGAATTACGGAGCAACCCATTACCAGTAATGGTATTAAACCTTGCAGCTTGCCCGGAACACGACAAAATAAAAAAGTATATCAGCGATTGGAATTTGAATGGACTTTTTGAGTACTTCCGGAATCCGGATTAACAGACTAACGTATTGGAAACTACCCAAAAGAGTGATAAAAGTTTGCTTGAATCTCCCCAAAAAGGTACTTATGTGAAGCTAATAAACGCTTATGTGTTTTATTTAAAAAATCATGCTATCCTTAGGTGATTGTTTTGCAAAAAAAAAATATTAACATGAAATAAAAGACTCGTTTGAGATGATTTGCTGCATATTCCATACATTTTTATTGGAAGGTGTGTCGGCTTAGTTGAGAAATTACACCCGTTGTGCGGCAATGACGGTGCATTCATAAAAATCCACAGCGCCTCCACCGAGACCGGTGTTTGAACGTTCAATTTCAACTAAATCATTAACTGCATGTTACGGGGGTAATAACAGGTGATGATACCTCGTAAGTTGATTAAACCGCGACCTCTGTGGTGGCACGAGATCCATTTATATGTGAACGTTCAGGAAGTCAGGAAACTTGGGACATATGCATCTACAATAGTCTACTGTACCTGTACGTAAAAATAAGACAAAGTTGCACCTGTAGTATCAACTTCGCCTGGTCGATTCAGAGATTCAAATAATGCAAGAGATTAACAGATCTACACAACAACTAGAAAACTATTAAAAATTCATTTCACAAACAGCAATCCCAAAACACTGATGCATATTAAACCATAGCAACTTATGTAACTCCAAATGTTCGTGTTCTCAAGAGGAATTCATCCAAAATCTTTAATGGGCATGAAACTATGAATACTTGTCAAGTAACATTTAATTTTCAGTGCAGGCATAATAATGTAATATGGCCACTATCGGGGGCGGCGATCTCTGTTAATAACCACCAAAATATTATCAGACATGACAACCGGATGACGTGTAAACGAAACCATGCTAAGCCTCTCCGCCCTTCAACGCTTGCTTTAAATATGCATGGCGCACGCAACTCGCAAAGAATTAAGACGATCTGGAAATGCTTTTAATGGAGTTTACTTCTACTAATTTGAAAAGCTACAGACGCGTGTAGTTGCTTGAAACACGCATGACTCGCACAAGCTTTGAGTCCATTTCTTGACGCCCAAATTTCGATAGAAATTTGGGAATTGCCAAAGCATAGGTAATCAATAGATGAATCCAAAGAGTTATGGTCAGGGGGAAAAGGATGAATTACTTCTAGGAGGAAATATATGTACTTCGGAAGTAGGTACCTACTAATCTGTGTACTATCAGTTCTGTTAAACAATATTTCCTTGGTATCAGATCAAAACAAGACAGTCAAGAAAGCTGATTACACGGTGCTCCCACGATCTCATGCCCCGGCTTGTGAAGTACGAAACTTGGCGCGTACGTGTCAAAAGATGTAATTATGAAGAAATCCAATCAGTGGCGGCGCGAACTTGCGCGTACGACGACGTTGATTGAGCGATAAATTTATTGAAGATAAATCACCCGGTCGCGACAAATCGGTAGCAACAACAGACCTTTGTTAATTTTAGGCGGCGAAACGATACCTACACAGGTCGTAATTCGATATGTGGGTGTTCGACACCATCAATATTATTCTAATAAATAAACAAATTATTCCATGACACAAACCAATTTCTCAAATGAATGTCATAATTTGGTCAGAGATAACAGCAGTAAGTAACGAAGGCTTCATTACTCACAATGAGCACAATATTTACAATGCTGCTCTCATTTAATTCCAATAAACATTTTTAAATTGGAAGTTGCTGATACACGATTCAGATTAATTTCAACGTTGGCGCCATCGTGCCGCCGTTTTTCAGCTCATATTTCTGATTCAGGACCTCACGCGTGACTCAAACGAGTGGCGTAATAACTTCAACGATAACTTTCAACTATAACTTACACGAGAATGAATGTAACATTGTTACATTGGAAAGAAGTCTGTAGAACGTCCAATATCCAGCCAATATCAACACAAAGAGCAAACACGAGACGCCACTCGGTGTACAAGGCGAACAGTTAAAAGACGGTTTGAGGAAAAATATATCACACGATACAAGCTATTCAACGCAGAGAACGATACCGCGGGCGAGCGCAATAAATTCAACGAAATATACTCTTTGATATTCGTCGACAACGAAACTGAACAAAAACGTCATACAAGGAGTTTTAATGTCACTTGTGAATATTCTTATGAATAAGCACTGGAAGATGAATCTGCACACGACTGTTGAAATACGACGTCTCCACTGGCCAGACAGCCAATATAAAGCACATTTCATCGTATTGTAGGCGTATTAATAGAGGCTTACCTCCTATGAACTCTAAAAAAGACTTTATTGAAGAACCAAACAAAGCGACATCTATACCTAAATTAGCGTTTAATATTAATTTATCTAAAATTCATGCCACGCATAAGATATCAATAAATCAAACAATTTCACACTGCATATTGCATAGTGAAATGCCTGCGGCGAGTACAGCACTAAACAGGCTGACTAATTAGACGTACTAGGTAACAAAGGGCCGTCATACGAATTTCGCTGTTCCGTCGTGGTAAAGGAAATTGAGCCTTATTTGTAGGGATTCATGTAGGGGAGATGTTACAGGTGTGGTGGCAAGTGTACGTGTGATGGCGGTACACGATAGGCCTCCCACGCACAGGCGCCGCACCGCGAAATTCGTGAGAGCTACGCCGGCGCCGGCGACTCTCATAATACAGCCACGGTTTAGAGGAGGTAAAATATCTCAACATTTTATATTGTGTTCATACAATAAAACTACTTGAAATATTAATGTGGAGTCTTTTGTAGCTACGAATAAACTGTTTGCTAACTTGCCTATAGAGGTGGAACATTAAGCTTTACAAATCAGTGAGTTGCTACATATTGCTTTCAAAATCTTAGTAAATAGTAGCGAACCTGACAGATGTTGCCCTTCCCGATAGCAGCTCTACCTGCTGTGCCCAATTGTGAATCTAAAGTATCCAGGGATCCACAGAAAAAAGCTCTATTTTTTTTTCAAAATTATTATAGTAGTTTAGAAGCAGTTCAGTGACATACACACATACAGATGAATCACGCTCATATTATTATAAAGGCGAAAATTTCTTGTCTGTTACTCCTATGGCTTAATGAATTTGAGTGAAATTTGGCACACAAGACCATATCCTGAAATAGCACATAGGATTCTTTTTATCCTGGCAGTAAGTTCCCTTGGGATAATTTTCTGCTATGACGCAGGTGAAACCAGCAGCTAGTGATACATAGGTATATTAAGAAGATAGCAATGTACGGATTTCAAAATAACATACAGTCCCTTTTTCCAAGAAATATTGGAAATGTGAGCACTAATGCATGAAAAATCTTACACGCATTAGCTTCAGGTCGGAGAAATGTTGAGTCTGGAATGGTCCATACCAGTATCAATACGACGTTTTAACTTAAAACCAACGGTTAGTGGTACCTCTGTTTTATGAGGTAATCTGTGACACAGCATCTGCCACGATAAAAACAAACGTTCTTAGAATCAAGGGATCAACAAATTCTTATGTTAGCATAACAGTCTTGAAAACCACAAATAGGTATGTAGGTAATTTATCGTATGTTTAATAATACCATTTGGAGGCACACTGCATTCAAAAAATGACTGAAGACACTTAATCGTACATTGCATCACGAAATTACTTGTAAATCCTTGAAAAGCAGGCCATCCTGATTCACGTTCAAGAATTCTCATCGGAAATGTAGGTACAATACACGGAATTTGCAATCGCATACTTAAATCACACTTCATAAAGAGTTGCAACACTGGAGTTCAGTCGAACACCATTTACAGTGACAGCCTCACAGTAAAATGTGGTAACAGTTAACATCGTAAATATAAAAGTGTAAACATTAATAGTGTAGTCATCAATTCAAAATATAATAAATTAGTCATAACCGCAAAACAAACACTCGAGTGGGACTCGCAAAACTTAGCAGCAGAGACATCAACAAAAATTGAATTAACTAATTAACTCGAGACCACTTGAGAGTCAACAACGCATTATGTTAATGACAAATTATTATTGACTAATTGTACGAGACTTGAAAGTTTGGATTAGAGAATGGTCTGATGAATCGTTTAAATTGCATACTAATAAGGATTTTAGATAAGACACATAAGTAGAAGCACAAGAAATTGCAAGAGCATAGCGAGTGACTTTAAGGCTTCTGATGAGGTCCATTGTGAGCGGCCACGTTTCAGAGCCCTAAGGCATCACTAGCAACATGCACTAGTCTCGTCTTGAGAGACTGTGGTATGTCAAACGAATAATAAAAACAAATACCGCGCTGCTTCCTGAATGCTGCCCAGCCGGGTCGGAGACGATTGACCTCTACTTGGAAGTTAACTGGACCATTTGTCCCAGGTAAGTGTAATCGCCTAAAACCTCAAGTGTATAGTCCCCAATCAAATTGAGATGGAGATTTACCATGACCTCGGTTGTTTATGTTCATTTTAAGACCCACTATGAAGCTCTACTGAGGTCATCGAGCATTTTACGAAAAATAGAAAGTAACTGATGGACACATGTTTTAAGAGTATACCGACTAAGAAGAAGAAAAACACCATTTGGGCACCAACCAGTCACTCTGCCAAATATGTTTATTCTATGAACGTTGATAAAGGGGGTTATGAGCAGCAGAGGGTTCAGTGACAGAAAGAAAATAAATTATTAGTCAATCGTGAAGACGTCTTAAATGTTGACAGCACGTTATTGATTGAAGTACGTGTTAGAAAACATCAAGTCAACATTGATCATCATCATCATTTCAACCGAAAGACTGTTTGTTAGACATAGGCCTCCCCAAGTGTCGCCACAACGACTGGTCCCGTGCGTCTCGCATGCATCGGATTCTCACGGTCATCGGTCCACCTTGTGGGAGGCCTACCAGTGCTGCATCTTTCAGTACGCGGTTGCCACTCTAAAACATTTCGGCCCTATCAACCATCTATTCTGCAAACAATGTGACCTGCCCACTGCCACTTAAGTTTGGCGATTCTTCGGGTTATGTCTCAACTTTGGTTGTCCTGCGGATCTTCATTTCTGATTCAATGTTGATAGAAAAATGTAATTTAATTTTTGGACACTAGCAGATGTCTAGTCTCTAAGGAATAAGTTTCTAAGTGTTTATATCCAGAACGCGATATACTGGCTATATTTCGACAATAGCCTTCTCTATTTTTGTCTTAACAAACTTGAATAGGAAGTTAATGTGTAAAACAAACACTCTGCTACTTTCATCATTATATATCAATGCGTAGATCTAGGTTTATAACTGCGTATCATTTTTTTACTCTTGTCTCATGTTACTTAGGTTCGGCGCAACACGCTTTTCTTCTTCCATTCTCCACTTAAACATTCAAAAATTGCTCCCGGGTTATTTGCTGGAGGACCGGGTATACAGTCGTATCAAATTAGTATTTATATTATTTTTTTTACTCTTAAATGTTTCTTTTATATTTTCTCCTTTATTGGAATGTAGTCCGCATTGCCACGCATCCGATGTATGCGAGACGCACAGGACCGTTCATTGTGGTAATGATGATGATGATTTCAAGTCATATTGAATGATTTTGGACTCCACGATTTAAATTAACTCTTAATTTTTTTTACTCTTCTTCTTCCAAGAAAATTATCACTAACAACCAATATACAATTACCACTTAATAATAGGCACATGGTAGAACAAAATCAACACTGCCAAGTTGCGAGGCTGTCGTCGGCACATCAGCGGCAGGGCGTGGCGACACACCTCTCTATTACTGAACCCGTCGCAGGCGCTACAGACTGCCTATGTAGTACTCTATGTACTCGTGTACATTTCATTAAAATTGTTTTACATTATATGTGGGGATGATTTTAATTATTTGCAAAGTATTAAAGTGGCTGCAATTATTGATACGCGTGATGGAAAGATTTATGTATTTAAATTGATAAGATGTTGAACTTGAAAGCTTCAGAGGACCTGGTAGGACAAATCTTAATTTACGAGTAGTGACAACATCTGTTGACATCAATATTGAAATTGAAAGCTCTATCAAAATGGATAGGAAGATAAAGATGGACAGGAAGATGACTTCAGAAGACTTAAAATGGATCAAATGTTGATCGAAGTACTGATTCCCTGCAGGTTTTCTTTGCCGATCAATAAAACCAACCATTCAAAACTAAGTATCCAAAAAAGACCAGTAATAAACAAAATAAACGATCCAACTAAAACAATATTACTGAGTGCAGACAGATAAAGAAATTGAGATCCTTACACGATAACAAACCAAATTACAAACAATAAATTACTGATCAAAATGCGCACGCGAGTAAATTGAATTAAAAGATAAGTTTAATCGCGAATGTTATATGCGGTACTTGCATATAACATTCGAGATTAAAGACGACTACTTACATCTGGAAGGTATGCTCTGGAATCCAGGTAAGGAGCATAGGGAAAAAGTAAAAAAAATAACCAATATTCATTTCTATTGACTTTATTCGTAAATGACAATTGATAAAAGAATCCGGTTTTAATATCTCGGTATGACTTTAGAACATTGGCTGTAAGTATCTCGATTTTTTAGTTTGACTTCAACTGTGACCTCAACATACCTGACAAGATACGAAACACGAATTACATAACAATCCAAAATATTTCGTAGAACGTAAAAGTAAAAACGCATGTGAAAACGACAAGATAAAGCTCTTAAGCGCATAATATTTTGAGCAACTCCATTTATCTTCTTAATGAAAACATAATATATTTATCATCAAACTACTGCCCGAGAACAGGCAATGCTTCATTAGCTTTATTTAAATTATTAAGCAATAACAAGTCACTCGCTACATAACTTATTCCAATATATATGATTTACGTGTCTAAGATTATTTCCTAACTAGCCGAATATGCATGTTTGAATAAAGTAATAAAATGAGAAAGCATTAAAATATAAATTAATGACGCAATTATGTATACCTTAATTAATTAATTATGTGACGACGATGTTCAATCAACACGATGGTTAAAAATTAGCTGACAAACTTAATAATGAATATGTATAGGAATTTCTAAAATGAAAATAATAAGCACGACATATTTTTTACGATGTGACGGCAATAAAAATGTGTATAGTCGATAAATTTTAAAGATAATAAAATATGGTGTATAGAATGATAAAATTTAAGGAATCTGCAGAACAATATTCAACCTTGTTTAGATCGTAAACTAAAATTAACACGTAATATCCGCATCAAAAGTACACTAGACCTTAGATCAACAATACACGGATGCCTCAGTTATGACATCAGTTGTTAAAATAAGCTTGAAAAGGCTTCAAAAAATGCTAGCCGGATACTGAGGACATTCCAACGTCTAAGATAATTATAGAACGGAAACGGACGTTACGAATCTTGCAGAAACAATAATTTCAAGTTTTGATTGATAGTCGGTAATTAGTAAGACCAACACCAGTATAAATATAAATAACTTAAGGCCATCCAAGTAAATTATACCCGAACACTAAAAACAAGAGTAAGAAATAATGCCGCAGAAAGTTATATAAAAAAGCTCTTTTAAGCGTGCGATCAATTACCTATAAGTCGGTAAAAACAATGCGCCCTACAAGAATTATTCGAGGAGGAAGTACCTGCGTCGTACCACCGCTTTATAAGGTCATAAATCAAAACCAAATTCCGACCGAACATCTTAATTTGCATCGCTGCGAGCCAACCGGTGACACTAACGATCCACTAACGAAAACAACGGAACTGAACTATCAATTTTTGTGTCCCCAAAAGCTTCATTTAAAAACCCGAAAAACACCGGCAAAGACATTTTATACGTGTGGCTAATGCTATGTTCATTAATTTTCAATCATAGAGTCTTTAGAGTTAATTAAGACGGAGCCGACACAACTAAATTTTATGTATTTTATACGCAGATGATGAGTAATAATGCAACTTTCCCTAAACAATTTATTATTTCGCGATTGTACGCTAATTAGGATTTTCACCGTTAAACGTTCAAGTTGGACATAATTAGGAAACTACCGTTGACAATACCGTAATACGAATGAAACATAAATCGATAAATTGTTTATTAACGACGGAATGCAATAAAATAATCACCAGTGCGTTGGCACTTAATCAATGGTTTATATCTTATTTAGGAGGGAGCTAATGAGAGGCGTAGATCACTTTAGGGTAATGATGACACGGGTAGATTTATCAAACACTTTCGATCCACAACTTATGCGTAGTGATTAGAGTATTCGTGTTGACATAATGGCTGGGCAAACGGAGTTAAACGAGACGACTACTCATCTAGTAACTATTTTAAGCTTCAATGAACTTAAATAAATAACACACCTTTTACAGAATCTGAAATCATTGAACTAATAATACGCGACAGATGATATAAGAATACTAATTATAGCAATACTCTTGAAAGCAAAAAAAAAATCACCCATAAATTAGCACTAGACCATCCATATATGTAAGTGTCAACATGAGAAAAGAACTAAGCCAACACGCATGAGAATCAGTGCCAAACTCATGAATAAAGTCAGTCATCAAACAAGCGCAGCATAATTAATTCAGTGTTATTCATGGCGTGGTAGCGATGACGAAACGCAAAGAAAGCAAGCTGCAAACTGTAGTTCACACACCGATAGCAAGATGTGGAGATGCCTTTTTAAATCCATTGTGATGATTCCCAACATCGACGGGTGCAAAGTAAATAAAGTTATCTGCCATTTTGCGATTTTCTGATAGTTGCAGAAACTTAATAAAAATACATTTTCTAAGACATAGAAAATCGTCTATCAAATGTCATAAATGCAGAAATGATAGTTGTTTTTTCAAAAATATTAAAAAAAGGATTACTAAATAACTGCTTATTATTCAGATATTAATACTAATTACCAGAAAATCCCAAATAGCAGATAACTTTATTTACTTTGCACCCGTCGACATTAGATGATTCATATGCCATTACATTACTTCAGGATTATCTCAAGTTGAGGTAGACTTCCAATCAAGTCGACCTCTAAAACCTGAAAACATTTTGGCTTCATCTTAACGACCAGGTTAAGGTATTCTAAAATTAATCCCCCAGCTAAACACAGAACCGTAAAGACCCATCTAAAACCTGAAAACATTTTGGCTTCATCTTAACGACCAGGTTAAGGTATTCTAAAATTAATCCCCCAGCTAAACACAGAACCGTTAAAACAGAAGCGACCAAAGCTTCTAATCTTAACTGAAAGCCGACGCCAATTCCGTGCGCAAGACTCGTTACTAATATTCAGATTACAGATACTCAGTCGCATCCACGAAGGGACAACACGCAAATCGGACCACTGCACATTGTATGTTAAATGGTGCGCCATTAAAGCGAACGGCGCTTAATAAACACATTACAGTGCAATATTAGGCGCGAGCGCACAGCCGACGTGATTAAGCGTCAAGAACGTGGGAACAGACAGAGAAAGAGAACGATGAAAGTGGATAGTTATTGCGACTAACAAATAAGACTGCGATGTTAACATTTTACAAGCCTTGTTCAAGAGATCATTTGTGAGATATCTCATTATACACAAGTTTCCTGTCAGCGGTTTCGCTTGCGAAGAAGTAATATAACTACCCATTTTGACTACTATCCGAAATCGCATTCAGGTAGAAGACTTTGTTCTACAACATTAAGACGAAAAATATCGGAAGCCTTCGATTAGATACTAAAAATAAAACTTACAAAGGCAATAAAATTACAGAACCGACTGCCGTAACGCACCATACCGGTAATAAAATATCAAAATACCATAACGAAAATACACTAAAACCAGACGTACCTACATTGAGCGTCGTCACCACACAATGGATGCGCGCTTTTATGAAAATATCAATAATAGTATTCAACGTAGTTTAGTGCGCTATTAATGCACCGAGCGCTTGCAGACAAATTCAATTGACAAGAGCCTCCGCCGGAGCCCCAGGGTGTCCCTCGTTTACATCTACCCGCCTATCTATTTACGCTGGTATTGGAAATAAAATTGAGCGGCGAGATTGCATAGGAACTCTCAAAGGATGCGATCGGAACTTTATGATCCGATTTTATTGTCGTCATCGACACTGTCGTCTTTATAAACGCCGCAACATTGCGGTAGAATCCTTTAAATGGACCGGAAAATTGAACGCGACACACGCTGACCTCCCGGTTAAGACGCGTCTAGCAGCAGAAACCAATGATAATATTATTGACACATGTCTACATAGACATTATAGTAATAAGCATGACTTTACGGTTACTCAGTGTGAAATAGCATTGTACCGTTGCACACGACTATTGTCGCATAGCTTAGCCTCAAACCAGATCGACTCAATACGTTTACGAGATGCGTCCTAGTGGCGTTATCACAAAATATGATAGATCGTCGGGCGTGCGACGACGCTCTCCCACGCGGCACAACCGTGATTAATTATAATTCGAATTTTATTCAAAGTGAACAGCGGACAAACTACGATACCAATCAATAAACGGTTCCATACCGACGACGGTACCGACACGATACCACAATTTACTGTTGCCGATAGCACATATGAAGACGTCAAAGCCGGACTGAATAACACGCTCAGATAGAAAGCTCCGGAACAATGGTAGCTACATTTTCATTGTGATACGAATCCCTTGTAACAATATAATGTAAAGCAAACGCGGGATGATCTATCACGGAGCTCACATTAACGTCTGACAAAAGAGAATTTAATTTCAAGGAATAGTTCGTATCATGCGAACACTCAAGACTGAAGTCACAAAAACACCACAGAAAATAAAGTTAAACATGAACCCATAACTAAAGTTATCAAACGATCAGTTTACGAGTGTGAATAAAACATCAAAAGACAGTCGCACAGGGAGGCAAAGCCAGAATGCGACGTAACATCGCTATAAAATATACATGAGTGCCGTCATAATCCTCAAGAAGTAGTAACATTTTAAATTGCGCAACAGGCTTATTATTCAATAAACACATTTGTATACACAAATTCCTGTGAACCGTGTGTTTTGATCATTAGCTATAGATATTAGACCCCCACGAGTAGAGGCTCATACTGCGTGAGAAATAGACGGTCATTTGACAATATCGTCGCTACGAATATATTCCACAATACCCGGCCAATATTCCATCGCATTATATTACCCAGGACTTCATTATCTCGTAGTGGCGGATCTCACTACAAACTACTTGTCAATGAACAGATCCTGTTTGCTGCTCATATAGATGTAAATAAAAACGTCTATGATTACACGTAAGCTAAATTTCCTTATGATTCTTAGTACCTCTCTCATATTAAGAAAAGCCTCCTAAGTAATCCTGTTAAATCTGTTGTATTTATTTTTTTAACGCTAAATACGTCTTTGTATATTTCAATTATCAAGGACCTTTGAAGTTTTCATCGTCAAAAATAGTTTAAATTTGGAAAAAAAAATCAGTACTGTGTAGATAAAGACTCTTCTTTCCACATCCGGATACAAAGTCAAAATTTTATGAATGGAACAAACCATTGTCTGTTGTAATATGATTAATATGAGAAATAATTTTCTCCATTAACCGTTTTTCACATATTTGAAAAGCAAGCCGCGCTCCGATTCGTGTGGCCGTAATTACGTCCTTATAAGCACAATAAATCATATAGACGAGCTCACAAGCGCCACAAAGATAGGAGCGACACGCATCCTCGTCTCAGGATAATAAATAACATCCAGTTCTCGCTTTCAAAGTGAGGCCGGGGAGCAATAAGTCGCGGACGGGTCAGAGGTGAACTGAATAAAAAACGGCCAACAATTAAATAGCGTTCTTGAAGGTTAATGAGCACAATAAATATGTTGTCGGCACCGCAGCTGCGGACAAACAAATGCATAGTCCCGTCACACGTGAGGAGGGTTCACGGCATAGTCGCGCCTGTGTGAGAAGCCCGCGGCCCGGCTCGCGCCTGACTGGCAAGTTCATTGTCGAGCCGAAACACTTCCACGATGTATTACGAACGTGACACATTTATTAAAGAAAAGAAACAAGGTTAAACTAATATTGGACTCCAAAAAGGCCTTAAGAAACATTAATACCTCACGTTGAATCAAGTTTATTGAAATACACCATTCTATACACCCGAGTAAAATAATCATGCAGTTCTATTATTTGTTACGTTAATCCAATAATTTATTATAGTTGTTGTTAAAAATAACCCAATTTTTTATTGCTCCTAAGACTTGTTTATGAAAACAAACTTCACCAAATCGGTCATGGCACATTCGGTATAAAAAAAATTAAATCTTTATTAGTTTAATCTTTTAATTTATTGATCAAATAGCATTACAAAGGTCGTTTTTCAAAATGATGGAGGAAGTATGAATTAAAGTTATAATAAATTACGAAGTATACGCATAAAAACAAAATATTTTTCCAGATACAACCTTTTCCTCCAAGTAAACGCATAATAGTTGCGTGCTTAATTAAAACATCCCTAAAACATGAGCATAATAGCAAGCATCGTTGCAGAAATCGCCCCCGCAAGGGTTTGCAGCATTCCACACGACTGCCCCAGACGGAATCATACCTGCGTTTGATTTATAACGAGGAGGGGACACGGAAACTGCGGGTGTGAATTCAATCGGCGAGCTTCAATGTCCCGGGGCAAACGAAACCAGTTTATAAGATCTCTTCCACAAAACCAACATTCCCTACTAAGCCATTTGAGAAAAATGATTGGAGAGGAGGAAAGGGTCAAGTAATCTTGGTAGGGGAAAGGTATCGCAGCGGGTAGCATCAACTGCTGGCGCCTCAGACAATACCAAGCACCTTCGTGACCACTACCTATTATGAGTTGCGGCTTTTATAGATTTTTTCCAATATTCTTTATAAGGAACGTGACTATACTGTTTAACGGACACCGCCGACAGCTCAATATGGATTTTCGAATCCATAATCGATTCATTTAAGTGCGTGTACAGTAAAGCTTTAATAATTCCATTTATAAAGTCGAACTACAGTATCAAAGATTTATGAATAAAGATTTTTTATAATTAGTAAGACCTTAGAAATTTAAAAGATCTTGTTCTAAAATTTAACAGTTGTTTTGGGAACATGTCGTAGCCTATAATGAGAAGATAAACCTGTTTTAAATAATAACACGGAAGTCTGCATTGATAATTTGATTAACATCTGCATTGCGACGGATGTCTTTAAGTACACGAAAAAAATGCATTACCACAGTCATGATTACATCTTTGTTGTGTTTCACAAAGTTCAGCTAAATACATAGTGTGAATTAGGCAAGGCTTGCGAACACACAAACTTTCTTTACAGCTCATGGAACTTTTACTACGTTAAATATAAGAGGCATTATTGCTGTTGGCAACAGTGAAAAGAATGTGGTGTAACCACAAAATCAACAGGGACGTATTAACACCAGCCGGAAGGTGGAAATCCGTGGGTGTTCCTAACCAGTCGTATTTTTGTATACACTAACTACCGCAAGCATATTTGGTAATGGATGTGAATAAGAAAGAAGCACAAGAAAATATTTCTAAGCCAGATGAAGACGTCGATAGACCATTACAGGGGATTCATGAATTGGTAGTTATTAATCAACTAGTAATAGAAAATATCTATCTAAGCGATAATGAATTTTAAAACAAATTCAATGAAATGTCGTCTGGGAGAAGTGCATTATCCCAGAATGATAAATCTACACCTGTGTAGAGTGTCGCTCCACTAACGGTTCCTTTCGGTCTTCCTTTTTATGTTTACTTGTTTAAGTGTTAGTAATAAAAATTATACTCAGACACACTATTTAAGTAAAAAGTACTTTAAACAGGTAAAAGAAACGATGATAAAATTAAAATGGATTTACTTGGGAAGTCTTTACAATAAGAAATTTGTAGGCAATCTGAAAATGATAAAGATAAAAAGAATAGTATATGTATTTAGAGATTTTTGAAATATTTAGGATTTTATAAGACCGAGAAGAAGAAGAAAAAATACGAAGGTTTTATCAAAGAAAACCAGATTGTAAATCATGCACACTAACGAAGCCGTATCCAAGAGTTAGTAATGAATAAAACCAATATACTAAGGTAATTTGAAGCCACAAAGACAGAAGCGACAGTACAAAATCTAAACATAACCCGAAACCGCGTTGCACTTAAAAAATACCTTAAACACACCGGTGGCTGGCCGAAACGCCGCCCTCTGTTCTAGAGACAAAAGCAAACAATACGAAGATAGTGGACAAACAAATGTAAATGACCGAAATGTGAACGTCATGTTTGGCATTCCCATAAAGCAACGTTAACACGTCATTAGAAGTAATGATGGCGTGATTACAGAGAGTGGGAGCGGGGTGAGCGATGTTCTGGTGATTGCCTGCTTACTGTGTGGTCTTGTCTGTGCACCTTTACAAACACGCGGTCTGGACACGAGAATTAGTACCGCAGTACCACGTGGCTGAAGATTGACTTTAATAGGTCGCTGTGTTAAGTTCCTTTATTTAGGCTGGAGGAACCAGATGGATCATTATTTTGTTTGTTCGTGTCTAGTTGTGTTTTGGAGGAAGTTTTTTTTGTTCTTGAGGAATCTGAGCTGCGCATACCAGAGTTTTGCAAGTTTGACTTTGTTCAAACCATTTCATTTATTTAGTCTTCCTCTCTTAGTTTATTAGTACCTTCTGAAATTATAACTTACTAGCGACCCGCCCTAGCTTTGCACGGGTGTTACTTTAAATCTTTGAAATTCTCGATTTTTCTCTACTATAATATGCATGTATTGTCATGTCATCTAAACCTTTCTCAGCAATCACGAAGTGATTGATTCTATTGGTAAAAATCGTATAAAATCTGTTCCGTAGTTTTTTAGTTTATCGCGAACAGACAGACAGATGCGGTAATGGCCAAGTGAGCAGTGGTGGCCGAGTGGTAACGGCCCCGACTTACGAGTTCAAACCCAGCCAGGCACATTACTTTGTGTAATTTATTTCATCACCACTACTCTCAAAACGGTGAAGGAATACATCGTGAGGAAACCGGCATGTCCTAGAACCAAAAATTCGAAGACATGTGATATTCACCAACCCGCACTGGGCCCGCGTGGTGGATTACGGTCCATTCCCCCTCCTAGAGAGGAGGCCTGAGTCCCAGCAGTGGGAACATTAAAAGGCTGATTATGCTATATTATATCTGTGTAAGGATTACGTGTACCTGCTCAATAATTTGTAGCTATTCGACTTGGATTAATTATTCCCCTGATTTTTAAATACCTATACCAAATTCTCTAAATTCCTGACTGCACCCCTTTTTGATCAATGACAGTTGCCTTCATAACCCCTTCTGTAAATCATCGACAAAGAACAAATATTTTCAAAATGGCTGCCGGGATCACTGGGAGATGTTATCGTATGGCCACAGATAATTTATCGCTGGTTTATCAGTCGATCTGCGTAATTGATACGGGTACAATCATGGCGCGGCTTTGACGGAGCTAAGACTATGGTAATATATAAATATTCAGTTTACTTTGAATGCTAAATGGTAATCGTAGATAATTCTTAATCAATGACAATTTTTCGTTTAGAAAATACCCTAAAAAAGAAAGTAAAGCGTAGGTTTCGATAAAACTTACACGGATCTTGTAAATAAAACTAGAAGCAATCCGTTTTAAAAAGCAATCATAAATTTAAAGTGCAGCAACCAGCTGAAAGAAAGCTAATAACGAACAGATCACTTAATAATGATGATCCTAATAAAATCCAAAGAATTCAGAGCACAATTTTTAAACCCCACTTAGCCTTGGTGGTCCATCCATAACAAATGCGATGCCGTAATAGAAATGCCACCAAGACGCGTATTGCGACAAATAGTGCCAATAATAATTCGTGGTATAATTCGTGGCCGGCGCGTGCGCTGAACAACCGTCACTGATTGAGGATCGCATAAACTGCGCCACCCACCGGCTGTCATTTGCATTGTACACAGTTGTTCATAATAAAGAGGATATCTCCTCAGTAGGGATCGCACGGTGGTCCCTTTATACGACCAAAAATAAGGCCAACGTAATGAAAACTTACACTTTTCTCGTACTACAGGAAGTAACATATATTCCAGACACTGAAATAAATCAATAAACAAAACTGTGTCAATTATAATGGGGAACGTACGTAAATATGAGTCCAATTCGTAATTCACTTGTTACATACCATAAATTTTAATTAACTCTAATTGGAGAACGTCAGAACGTTCAAACAATTAGAATGCAATTGATTTAATACACACCTATAATAGAAGTTATTCTGGAAACGTTTTCTTTTGGCTGGCTTGCAGTTTAATGATTTATCAGGGACTAATTGAAATCACACGCAATGTTTGTCTATAGTGCAGTCGTTGGTTTATATCCCAGACAATTAAACGCAGCAATCGGCGATATATCACGGCGCAAATTGGCAATCAACGGGCATTGATTAGCAGGAGTCGAGGCGCAGCACCGTCGCCGTAGGGGTCCCTCCACTTCTACCACGCTTGTATCCCCACACAGCTGCGGCGAGGCGCCAGATAATACACACATTTATTAATTGTCGACTCTAATAATCGTATATCAATTTCCCACAGACCGCTTAACGTCAACCCCTCCTTAACAATGACTAAGAATAAGATCAAAAAATTTAAAGTGGCTAAATAAATGAGCTCATAACTTAACATGGTAATAGCAGACAGGGCGTTACCATCACGATTATCGTGTCCAGAAACCGTCGGTGACATCACCCTAATGATTCTTTATGAGAAAAAATATCACAACACAATCAGCAAAAATGAAACGATGACAGCACTACACCAACAGTAAGTACGTTAAACTTACTTGACGCAATCAGGCACGCTACAGACTATGTACGATGCCCAATGTTTAGTTTACATATTATCACACCAAAAATGCATAGATCACAAAAACAAAGTGTTCCCAAACGGCTATTTTAAGATCAAACAGCTCGCTAAATAAGAGGCCATTAACACTGCCCACCGGTATCGGCGACGCAATCAATACGATGCTAATCGACTCCGCGGCGGACTTGATTTTAGCACATCGATACTAATTACCAATTACCACGCGCCACGATCAAGACATTTGCCTAAGTACTCGTGTAATGACAATCCAAGCGGATATTGAGCACTAAAAACTGACCCTATTCTATAAATATACACGGTAGATAATTTATTCAATTTTTAAGTCTTTTATCTTGCAAGAAAACAAATAAATAAGTACAGAGAGTACAGTAAACAGATGGGTTGACGCACAGCCCCCAAGCCCACCGTTTAACGCCAGCCGGAAACCAGACGGAGAATAAATTATTGCCCTCCCTTTGCCCAAATACAAAGAAGTCTCGTTTTTTTTCTGTATTTCTACGTATAATTGAGGTGTAATTTCGCGGACAATGCCAAACAATCGGGCGATCGAAATGTACCAGAGGCGCAGGGCAACGTAGGGGACAAAACGAATAAAAGCTGAATTAGAAAGTGTCCATTGTCCAAAGTGTCTTCCGATGACCGTGATTTACGTCAATCCAGACACGGGATCCCCAAGAAAATAATATTGAGCCATAACGTTCAGAATGGATCGTAAAGGTGAGCTCGAAAGTTTCTAAATCATTTAACAAAAGCGTCGTTTTGGCGGGGAGAGGTGCGGAACCTTGCTGCGTTTCAAAGGATGCGCCGTTATGGGACGTCGATCAAACTGGCACTGAAGAATGATTGAAGTCCGCTCGTAACACCTTCGTTACTGACGCTCGATCGGTTTCTTTATTAATTACTAAATCCTTTACACCCTAATGAATATTCAACACGGTGCGAGAACTAATTCAACCCGACCTTAATACGGCGGTGGCCGGACTAGTTTTTAGTTTGTTTTACGAGCGTGTAACGCTATATCATTACATGCCGATAAACGATAAGTGCAACGTATTGGGGCTTTCGCTGTTGTCGGCTCAATAAAATAAATGGCCGATATCGACCTACATTACTACCCCGTGTTCCCAAGCCTGTCATCGTTTTATGACTTTTTTATTCGGCCTGATGGCCAGAGAAATGCAACACCATTCCCGATTCAGATTTCCACACCGATACTGAAGTGTGGTGTCCTATAAAACGAGTAAATGAATCGTTTTGGACCAATCACGGTGCATTAAAGTTGGTCATTTCTAACGTGACCAAAACTATGTTAATTGATTTTAAAGATTAACTAAAGAAACCTTAATGCAACAGAACATAAAGTGATAAAATAGATCCTGACATCCAAGTAGATCATAAAAGGACAAAAATTGAAATTCGATACTACAGAAAATACTTCGTAATAATCATGTCTTATTATGGCGTCCTGTCATAATAGTGAGAATGTAAAACAAAACCAGACGTACAATATATTTCGAAGGGAACCCAGAGGTTTTTCTGGCTCAAATACCTTTACAGGGCTATTTTCTATATTATTATTTTACAAGTTCATAGGACCACACATTACACGTTAAACCGGAGACAAATCGATACTGACACCGATTTAGTTTCGTAGCTGTTACAACGGCATACCAATTACCCATTAAATCGATTAAAGATGTGAGATATCGGTCAATAACATTAAATCGGATAATGCATTACCGATTGACACTTTCTCAGTCAAGTCGGAGACAATCGTTTCTTTCTAATTGTTCAAGTCGAGATATTATTTCAGGTGTGGGAGGGCCGAGGTTGATCGATATTACAGAACATGGCCAAGTGTGGCCATATAACACAAAGAACTTCGTAAAAATAAATAGATACAGAATGACAGGTTTATTTTTCTCTGGTCCAGCTCATACATCGGGTCAAAACAAAATTACTGCGAGTGCTGTAAGAAATGGCTGTCGCTTAAAACTTTATATCTTCTTGTGCGCATAATGAACACATAAGCGTACATCAAAGTCACAGACCAATTGTGTTCGCCAGCCCTAGAGGTGATATCGTAAAAATATATTGCGAAACGAAAACATTGTTATGGTTAAGACGTTGAAATATTTGGCTGATTGATACAATGTGTTATATCTGGCATCTGTTCAATACATCGCTTTTACTGATGAAAGTCAAAACACGACACGAAATCAAAAGAAATACTGATCTCAGCCGTATCAAAACAGTGCGACGAATATTAAAGATCTCTCAACGTTCTAATAAACTCTCACTCAAATATCTACTCAAGCACGGAGGTGTACAGTCAAATAAATGAAAGGCCGAAAAAGTTGCCATCTGCCACCTGGATGAATAGGTAACGCCCTTGTAACTGTCATCATTCATCATAATTATAATAAAAGCGAAAAAATGTGACTAACCGGTCTGTAAAGGCGGCAAAATTTGCCAATGTGACAAACGTTTCCTGTGATGGAAAAGATTTCGCAAGCGTTTAAGTTTTGTATGCCATATATTCTTCATATCATAAAACAAAGTCCCCCACCACGACTGTCTGTCCACCATAAAATCAAAAACTATTGAATGGATTTTCATACGGTTTTTACCAATTGACAGAATGATTTATGAGAAAGGTTTAGATGTAAGATGTGTGCATATTACAGTAGAGAAAAGCCTAGAATTTAAAAAGTTTTAACACTTGTGCGAAGTTAGGCCGCGAATCGCTAGTATTCTAACAAAAAAGAGTAAAAAGAATACAACACTTTCATAATAATAAAACAAAACGATTTAATATACAGATAACGAAGTCACCATAACTATGAGAAAGCAAAGGTCGATAGTGAATCATAACGAAGTAATATTTGTGGATCCATGAATGATATCAAATTACACCTACCGATTGCCATTAACGTAATACCCTTTATAACTCAAAGAGAACAAAACTATCTCAATATATAGCCAGATACCGTTGAATAAAGAAACGGAATCAAAGCGCCACGGATACCGTATAAAGGGCTATATTTCGAAAAAAAAATCAAAAGATGTATAGATAAAAAGAATCGAGTATTCATAAAGCGGTGTGCGAGGCACCCGCTGCTTTATCAAATAAGGGATTAGGCTTTTCGATGTTGGGACCGTTTCTTTTGTAACAAACAAATATTATGACACGCAGTTCAGCAAATAAAGCCAAAATATGTCGTGAATGGCGGGATGGATAAGGCTTAATTTAACAAAATATTGGCTTTTGACAGATTTGAAATAATTCACCTATGTACATGCAGATTATGAGATGGCCACAAGCTCGTTGAACCAATTACGATCTCAAATGACATTCACAAAGCTTCTAATTGTCCCACATAGTCGATATAAAGACTGAGGGTGACATCAAAAGACGTACTGAACATGACCGCATGTCTGCTAACAGGGGCACGTATCAGAGGAACTCTCCGCGATATCGCTTGAAAACCTCATCGACCGGTAAAAGTTTACTAAACTGTGCAATATCTGGACTAGATCTGACTGTGAAACTTTTTTTTTACTATGGTAGGAAATCTTCACAAACTTTTTTTTTAATTGATACAAACCAGTGCTTGACTGCGATCCCACCAATCACTTATTTATTTTTTATTAATAAAAATTATTTTATTATTCATAATTATTAGTTTGACATTCGCGAAATCAGTTCGACTTTTGCAGAATTGATCGAATGCTTAGTTGGGGAGCGCACACGTATAATGGCACGCGCACAATTCTCGCATCAAGCTTTGACCGGCATAGTTGAGGAGACCGGCTCCGCAATCCGCCCTGAATTGTCAGGTTACGAGTATTGTTGAAGCATCGGTGCGCGTAATGAACTTCTCTCTCTCTTTACCGCCTCGTACGAGAAATAAAACTTTTCTCCGTCAAATTCTTTCATTCGAGAAAGTTCTCGAGTTCACGACTTTTTGAGGAAACATGGACACATCGTGTGAGAATCAGAACTCGAAAGTAAGCCTTTGACACAAACTAGACGACATACAAGCTGGTGTAAACAAACTTAAAAATGCTTAACCATAATTCTCATGATTTCTTTTTCGAGACATTGCTCAAGCGCCTCGATTAAGGCACGATGTACTTAGTTTACTTGGAACGTTTTGTTGACTGTAACAATAACGTGGTGAGTTAAGCCCACAGTTTCAACAAATATGGAGGCTGATACGGCGTAGTATTAATCTTTAATGTAAAGTGGCGAATCTCGGAGAACTTCCTACAGAATAACTGAGAGGTAAGGAGTGCTGTTCAGTTGACTTTCATATTGTGTCCTCTAGCAAGGTGTCCGATTCATACTAATCGCTTTCAATTTAAATAGCAGTAGGTTTTCGTTATAAGTAAGAACAGCAAAAAAATATTATTCAGGTTCCACATAATCAGAACACTGAGGGCTGAATTAAATGGGGAAAAATTAACCAGATTTTTTCATTAGAGTCGAATAGGGCAAGAAAACTGGGCAAGTGCGAGTCGAAATCGCGCATGAGGGTTCCGTACAAACTTACAATAATACATTGTTCAATTCCCGAATGGAGTCTCGAAGATTTTTTCTAATCGCAAGAAAAGTTTTTTTTTTGTGACGTAACAACTAGTTTACTTCAGATTTATTCCTGTACTTTGCTTTATGCCAAGTTTCAGGATTCTGGGTCAACGGGAAGTAACCTATGAAGTTCATTAGCTAAGAAGTTTGATTTTTTCACACTTTCAAGGGATCGAAGACCTGGGTATATGGTTTTAATCTCAACTCTATACCTTCACGCGTTCCTGAGATAAGGGGGTGGGTTTTAGGCAGTGATTATCTGACACTCTCTCCCGCTCGGAAGAAGAAATCATTTGATGTCACTACATAAAACAACATTATTCCTAATTAAATTGATATGTATGATTTACATAATTATGAATATTTTTGAAATCTCTCGATAGGTTTGGTTAAAAACATTTATTGGCGACTTACAATTTAGTGCCAAAAATCCACCATTATAGTTTATTTTTAAACACCTAAAGACATTTGGAAATTTTACTGTCGAAATCTACCCAGAGGTTTGGAAAACAGATAATAGAGAAATTTACAAGCATACATAGAAAGAAACACAACTAAGACACGCGCAAGAAACAACCCTTCCTTAGCAGTCGGGTAAAAATGTAACGGGCAAAGTGCAAGGTATTTCTGTCATCAAACAACAAATACTTAAAACAATCTGTTTCACGAATCTGGGCCACTTAACGATTCTCTTCGCAAATATTCGATATCCCGGACCGATCGATAATCGTTCGGTCTCGAGAGGCAAGCCAAACACTCGGCTGATATCGCCACGATGCAAGCGCTATGCAGAACAAATTAACACAGATCGTCAAGAGTCTGTTTGCCATCTAACTGTGGTACGGTCAAGTGAACGCCCAGGCAGGCTGACGGACAGTTATACAAACACGCATTGTGCGTCTCGCTTATGAACCAATAAAGCATTTCATTGTCGGCTTGCCTCTGCTAATGCAGGTGCAAATGCTACCATTTAAGTTAGGTACTATTGCACTGTGAGCACTTTAAGTCAATGTATTGGAGAACACTATACCTAAATTCTCTTTTAGTTTGAACTCAATTAATGTTCAAAAACAGACTTTTCCTCAAATTCATGCATGTCCAAAAATGTCATGATTTAATTCTCCATTATATATTTATGTTATAAGAAATCTTAATTTTAAAATTCTTACGACTTTATAAAATTATCACGTCTTAGCCATAAGTGGGATGAAGTCTTTGGCCATTTTAAACCACTTCAAAATAGGAGAATAATTTAGTTGTATTTTTTTAATTCCGTTATGAACTGTGGAGTGCGACAACTGAAAAGCGAAAAATAAAAGAAACATTTTCAATAGAAACACTGAAAGTCGGTTGTATTTTTTTACAAAACGATTTTTTTCTATTTAAAACAAAGTTAAAAATATTGCATTTAAGACTTTCACATTTAAAGTTTTATATGAAATACAAGCATACTTGTTAAATTATTGGGCCTATTTAGAACTTTGAAAATCTAACTCCACAAAATAGTTTTGTAGCGCCATCTATTGTAAACTGCTTGAAACTAGTGAACACATGTCATGAGTTGATAACAGATGGCAGTGCTCTAAATTACTGTGCAGCTAGATTTATCAGATAAATTATAAAAAGTTCTAACCCAAACTTTATGTTATTTAAATTTTGATAACTATCATGCTTCAACTCTCATCATTTGCTTACCCATAATAATATCCAAATTTACTGGTTTAAACATTTTTTTTTTAGTCGGGAAACCAAATGACTTCTCCAGCTCTGGGTAGAGCAAAAGGCTGTGTCAAACTTCTACTAACTAAAATCAACTTGTGTCCAGCAGCCTGTCTTCTTCTATACCTCTCTAATAGTTGTAACTTCAAACATATACAAACCTTTACTTTTTAAATTTTAAAACTACACAACACACAACAACAACAGTTTATTTTTAGTATATTTGATACCAAAAATAAGTTGAAAAATTTACTACATATATATATTTCGCGGCCGGATCTTGAAAATTGATTACTTCATGATATGGCCAAGCAAAACTGGCCAGATTGTTATAAATGTCTAAGTTTGATGATATTTCAATCTTCCTTTGGCCTACTCTCTTTAGACCTTTTATTATCATTGAAATCCTACATCAATGATATTATGGCCAAACGAGGATTGACATATCACCAAATGTTAACGTTTAAACGATCTGGCCAGTTTGAGTTGGCCATATCATGAAGTGATCAATTCTAAGATCTGGCCACAACATATATATATGCTAACATGCAACTCCATAAGGAATACTAATTTGCATATAAATGGTTTCGATAATTTAAAGAATATACCTTGTTTAGGAATATAAACTTTGTTTACACATTAATCTTTTCTTATTTTAGGCACCTGCCATGTTTTCTCTTCACTACCCTTGGTTGACTGGTATATGTATAATGTCTAAGGCACTGTCCGCCTTTGTATCTTTGCTTTGCATAAAATTTTTATTTAGAAAATAGATGCATAACAAATGGATGTTAGAAAAATTCATTGGTTATGATATGAATGAGCAATGATGAACAATTATTACAAGATAATAATAATACCATGCTTGTATTTCCCAGTGGTTATGGTATAGGCACTTTAGTATACTTTGGCAGTAGTATTTAGGTAATGAACAAAGCATAATTTTATTCACTAGAAAAAAACTGAAACCTAATGACCACGAAATCTATCAAGATGGTGGTATCAGCAATTATAATACACGTTATTTATTCTGATAATTATGTTGTTTAATCCACGGTCCATCAGGAAGCTATATTTGGTATTTTTATTTTAGTGTTTACAAAATATTATACATACTTTTTTAAGTGGCACCTTGAAGCAAATTATCCTAGTACCTTCGATAACATTGCCACAAGCTTTGTATGGGATCCATCTGAAATATAATTAATCAAATACAGGACTGCTATCGAATAAATCGTAATACGCTACAACATTGACAACACATTTAGAAAGGTTTGTTGCTTGCTAATTGAATAGAATATACCTATCAGGAATAGCAGGAGCCATCTTTCTTTAAGTTTAATTACTAGTTAAATAGTAAGTAGTGGTACAAATTTAAGGAATTCTGAAATTTAATTTGTCGAATATTTTACAAAATAACCTATGTTATTTTCTTGACAGTGAATTAACTTTTTTAATTTTCGAAGTTTCGTCCAGAAATTCTTACAGCTGCAATGGTAATTTATAGTTTATGTACATCCTTTTTCCCCAAGTCACAACTTTTGAAAAGTTGAAAGAAAACCTCGGTATGGTTAAAACTCATTTATTTACTTTAATTTATTATTTATTTTAATTAGCCTGAATGATGAAAGAAACTGATTATCAATAATATATCAAAGACTTTTAAAAAGAAATTAAAATTATCTCTGCCCTATTGAAGACAGTTTTAAGTTTTACCCTACTCTTTATACGTCTGTGGTTTTACCACAGTAGAGATCTTCCACTAAATCAAGGAAGGAAAGAGTGTTTAAATTTCTACATAATATTATTTTTTCAGACGTAATATATGCCCGGGGACGAAGGCAAAGAAAGAATAGGAGCGGGTTTTTAGTCAGTAAAAGTCTGACACTATCTCCCGCTGCGCCCAAGAGCGGGGGATGTCATTAGATGATTTTCCAACCAGTAGAAAAAAAAAAGACGTAATATGTATTAACAGTTCATTCCAGTTACGTAGCGTGGGTTTTCGCTGCTTGGAGCCAACTAAAAATACGCTGCTCATTGTTTTTTATTATTGACAGACTAAACACTTTATTTAATGGACGTAAGTAATAATTCGTACAACTTGATAAAATTGAATGTCAATATAAAACTTATACCAATGCTTCAGAAGGAACATATTTTGTATCATACATACATCAGAAATTCCCAGGAAGTTCATCTATTAAAATAATTAACTTAACACTAGGTATATGCGTAGGTAAATGCAATAATAGGGGCAAACAAGAACCTATTAAAGTATTTATTGCCAATAATAATCAAGACCTTTAGCCAGGATTTTTATAACAGCAATTCAAATGAGCTTGCAAAATAAATAAATAAAAAGCAATAGCCCCATTGCAACCTGCAAGGAAGACTTAACATCGACATCAAAGAGATCAGTAGGTAAATCCGTCAACCTATTTTGATGAAACCTGCACTCCCTAAGCTGGAGTATTTCTTTGATTCAAAAACTTGATTTAAAATATACTTTACGTGATTTTAAGGGTTCTGTACCTCAAAAGGAAAAAAACGGAACGCTTAAGGATCACTTTGTTGTCCATCCGTCTATCTGTCAAGACCTCTATCTCGGGAACGCGTGGAAGTATCGAGTTGAAATTAAAACCATATTCTCAGGTCAGCGGTCCCTTGAAGCTGTGAAAAAATAATACTTCTAAATTTAAAAAAAAGATACGGCTGTTTATATTGCAAAAAACGTAGGTATATTTCGTCACTCTAGGGAATCAAAATTCATAGGATACTTCCCATTGACCTAGAATCCTGAAAAAAACTGAAAACTGTAAATTTATAGTTATGTCACAAAAACATATTTTTTTTGCGATTCAAAAAAATCTTCGTAACTCAATTCGGGAATTGAACTGTGTTCAAAGGAAGTTTGTACGGAACCCTCAGTGTGTGAATCCGACTCGCACTTGCCTGGTTTTTTAACACAAAGTCATTTACACAACCATCTATATCAACATTTAGATCGTTTTCTATGGCAAGAATGGCTAAATTTGATTTGAATTTGATTTCTATTTGATTTCTTTTATTATTATTAAAGTGGACATAGTAGATCTTAAGTAATTTAGTTCTACCGTACCCATAAATACTACAGACATTAAAAAGGCATATTTTTGCGCTAGATTTTGCAGCTGTTAAAATCGATCACGAATTACAGCAATCACTTTGTCTACTGAAATGAACATTGTTCGCCTCAATTCATTCTCTTACGATAACCTAGCATCTACATCTCTTTCACCTAAAATATGCTTTCTCCTAATTCGTCTTAGGGGTCCAATAGAAATTTTAAAAAAAGAAGTTGTTGTGTGCATGAACTTGTAGAATATTACAGAGCTCTGTTTCCAAATTCCACTTGATTTTCTTGTAACAAGGTCTGTGAAGCATTTATTTTCTGAGCATACTGGTGTATATTCAGTCTCTCGGTATGCAAATACTTTTGAGTGCCATTAATCTCACGCAGTATCGGATACCAGAAACCCAAATAACTTAAAAATGAAAATGACTGCATAGCAACTAATAAACTTCCTCCATGTAGGCAAACTAAGTTTTAGGAATGGTTAGAGCAAGGAATAGATTCCGCACAGGATTGATATTTTTTATCCACTGTTGCACACCTGTGTGGCATCCAGCCATCGTAGCAGCGTTACCGTAAGTTTATCTTCTACCGCGTCGTCCTGTCGAGCCAGTCAGTTTTAAATTTGTTTAATACTTACTCATGTCAATAATTCCGTTGGCAGTTTTGTTTTTAGTTTCTATAAAATCAATAAAAGATTCCTCAACTCTAACTCCCTGCTTTTCAATCAACACGTATTGTAATGCTTGGCTAGTTTGGTTAGATTTCGAATATCTAAATACATATTTTTTTTACATTTTTCAAATGAATAAATTTGCGTTTTCTGCCGCTCCTTTTTGTTGTAAGTGTGAATTTAAAATTGTCTATAGATTTTTAAAAGGAAAATAATGTTTTTTGAATATTAAATACATTGTAGGAAAAATTCCCTCACTTGTTCTCGGTTTTTTGTAGCGAAGTGTAATATATAACAAAAGGTAATTTTAACAAGGTTTTAGAGAAATGTTTTAAAGCAAAGATAAATACAATGGTTTAATCGTGAGTGAGAGTTTACTTTTATAATATATATACACCGGATAAAAGAAAATTTATAAACAAGACTTTTCGTATGCCACCTGGGGCAGTGAAACCTACATCACTGATCGATTCAAATGGCATTTAAGTTATTTTTTACGATTTACTAATTTAAACATTGCAGTCTTTTTATGTGCTGAGTAGAATTTACTACACAGTGAAGGAGTAATTTGCAATGCACTGGATAATTTATTGTATTAATCAATTATTGGATTGAATCAATTATTAATTTAATTAATGGTCCTACATATAAGTAAAGAGCTACTCGATTTCCCTTCTCAATTGTTAGTTTTTCAATTCTACTGCTAAGTACTTCCATGGAGCTGGTAACACTGTAACAAAATAAAGCATAGACAAGCAAAAATATCGAAAAAAAGCGCGGGAATCGTCGAATTTGGCGGGCGTGATTTTTCTGGCGGTTTTGTTAAAAAATAATTAAATTAGAGATTAGTTGTGTAAATTTAAGTAGATATTGCTTAGAATAGTTATTTTATTATTTGTGTAATTTGTCTTCGTATTTAGGGTAAGTTTTTATTTTATTTTATTCCCTTTTTCTGTCCAATGGACAAAGAACCACCCGATCCGGGGGGCACAGTCCCCTCGGTAGGGTATAATGTTAGTATTAACGAGTCCAGTATGGACACAGACTCGTCCATAAATAGATCGGAGCGTAAAAGGGCTAGGGCTCCACGCAAGATGTGCAAACATTGCAACAAGAGAAGGAAACATGGTAAATCTACAGCAGATACCAACAAAGATACACACTGCCATTGTGAAAATGACTCCGTAATAACTAAATCATCAAACAACCAATCATTACAAACAACAGCTGCTATAAATCATCTGGAAACCACTCCACGTTCTGTGGATGGCCCCCAAACTGGAATATCTTCAAATTCAGATCTCCCCCAGAAGGCGCCACAGGTTGCTAGGGCTTTGTACGAATCCACAGACTTGTCTCCATATGTGGTACACATTCAAAAAATATTTGATACGACGAATCCAGGTCAAACATTACACCCAATCACTTTAGGTCACTTTTTAAAAAAACGAAGGTTTAATAGTATTATTAATGGTTCAATAAAACGCATTGGTCGCAACAGAATTTCTCTCAGCTTCTCACATTACCAAGATGCAAACTCATTTATAAATGACTCTTGTTTGGCCAAGGAAAAATTGAAGGCATTTGTTCCATCAATTAACGTGTGTCGTATGGGAATTATTAAAGGCGTCCCTACCGAATGGTCTCCTGATGAAATCATTGAAAATGTTTCTGTCCCTACTGGATGCGGGAAAGTTATCAAAGTTAGGCGTCTTAATTATAAAGTTCACGAACCGACCCCTGTTTGGAAACCATCTCAAACAGTCGTGTTGACCTTTGACGGGCAAATTTTACCGAAACGTGTGTTTTGTTGCTATAATTCTATGCCAGTAGAATTGTATACATTCCCAACAATACAATGCTTCAATTGTTGTCGTTTCGGCCATACAAAGGTACAATGTAGGTCGAACCCTCTGTGCTTCAAGTGTGGGGAGAAACATTCTGCTGACACTTGTAGCATTCAAGATGAAAATGGTAAATGCTGTCATTGCGGTGGCGTTCATTACGCCATCAATAAAAAGTGTCCCGAGTTTGAGAGACAGAAAGCAATCAAGCACTATATGGCCCATAGTTGCGTATCGTATGCCGAAGCGTCGCAGCTACATCCCCCAGTGTCAAAACTATATGCAGACGTGGTAACTTCAGCTCCTTCACTTGCCAATAATAAACCTACTTTACGCTCTTCACCCCATTCACCTAACACATCACACAAAAAAACTGTTTTCTCAAAACCTAGGGACCCCCCAAAAACAACTAAGGGGTATGACCGGGCAGCTCACCAAAAACTTATTAATAATGAAGTTTCGATGACAGGTAATGGTGTTGCATTGCAAAATAAAACAAATAATGAAAGTCAAATTTTAAATATAATTATTATGTTAATCAATACTTTATCTAAAAATAATATTATTGAACCGTCCATCGTTGCCACTGTAATTGATACGCTGTCTAACTTTTCTAATTTTAATCATAATGGATCCAAGTCTATCCAAGATTGTTCAGTGGAACAGTCGCAGCATAGTGAATAAAAAATCTGATTTGTGCTATATATTGAATAAATATGATCCCTTTGCAGTCGCTCTCTGTGAGACATGGCTTAAACCAGGGTTCTCATTTAGAGTTCCTGGCTATGCATGTCTAAGAACAGACAGAAGCGATGGGTATGGCGGCGTCGCCATACTTGTAAAAAATAACTTGTCCTTTCAATCTTTCCCTCTTCCCAGTCTCAGTGACGATATATCTGCCGTTGCTGCCGTAGTAAATAAAATCTGTTTAGTATGTATATATTATTCTCGCCCGACTGTGACTATCCTTTCTGAAATTAATAATCTTTTATCAGTCTTACCTAAACCATTTTTGGTAATGGGCGATTTTAATACCCAACACCAATCTTGGGGAAGTTCTAACACCAACTACTATGGAGAAAAACTATTAGAAATCCTAGACTCTAATAATTTGTGTATTTTAAACACATGTCTCCCAACACGCCTAACAGATCCAGCTGAAGGAATAAGTGCTCCTGATCTCTCGATATGTACACCTGAGCTAGCATCAACATTATCCTGGTCTCCTCTACCTTTATCTTATGGCAGTGATCATTTCCCATTAATAATTTCTTTCCCACATAAAAAGCCAGAGATTTGCAGTCCCACACCACGATTAAAGTACAGACTTCAAAATGCAGACTGGGATAAATATAAAAATGGTGTAGAAGAGAGAATTCTTTCTTTATCTGATTCCTTACAACATGATCCTCAGTTATTGGCTGATCAATTTACAAGGATTTTAATAGAGGTAGCAGATAATACTTTCCCTATAAAAAATGGTGCTACAGGCAAAATTCCCTCACCACCTTGGTGGGATGCTGATTGCACTCAGGCTGTTAAAAAAAGAAAAAAGGCACAAAAAGATTACTGTCATAATATGACTCAGCTCAATTATGAACTATACCTAGAAGCTGCTCGTGCAACCCGTACACTTCTTAAGAAAAAGAAATTCGAAGGTTGGCAAAAATTTTGCGAATCTATCTCTCCAGCAGTTAATGTTTCCATAGTATGGCGAAATATTAAACGATTCAGGTCAGCATTCAGTGACACAACAGCCTCAAAACTGCCATTAGAGTTAGCCAATGAGTTCATGGATCATTTAGCTCCTTCTTCAGTCCCTGAACAGAGATCTTTGATGCATTTTCCTTATGTTCCTATTTCTGATTCTGACTTGAATTCTCTCTTCACACTAAGTGAGTTGAAAGGAGTCCTTTCACATGTTAAGGATTCAGCTCCTGGTGAAGATGGTGTACCATATTCATTTTTAGCTAATCTTTCCGACTCTGTTCTTTTAATATATTTAAATCTTATCAATACAGCTTTAATATCTGGCAACATCCCATCACGTTGGAAGTCTCAAATAATTATTCCTGTTCTAAAACCGAATAAACCTGTTTCTAATGCTACTTCTTATCGACCAATTGCACTGTCAACGGTTTTAGCTAAGATTGTCGAACACCTTATTAAAAATCGTTTGGAGTGGTACTTGGAAAGCAAAAACTTGCTTGGTAAATCACAGTTTGGGTTTAGAAAAGGTAAAAGTACTATTGACAACCTTAGTGTATTCATAACTGATATTCGCCTAGCCTTTTCTTCCAATAACTCTGTAATTGCTGCCTTCTTGGATATTAGCTCAGCCTACGATAATGTCCTTGTATCAGTCCTGGAACAAAAGTTGAAATCATTACAAATTCCAACAATGCTGTCTAATTTCATAATTAACATGCTTTCGGAGAGATCTTTAAATCTAGATGTTGAAGGGCATAAATTTACCCGTTTAGTATGGAAAGGTCTCCCTCAGGGTTCTGTACTTAGTCCACTCCTCTATAATATTTACACTTATGATTTAGAATCTTCTCTTAATGGGTCCGTACAAGTCCTTCAATATGCAGATGATTTACTTCTTTATGTATCAGGTAGTTCTGTTTCAAATATTTGTTCTTCCTTAACTTCTTCTTTATGCTTACTGAAGACTTGGTTGGACGCCAACGGCCTACACCTGTCGATTGATAAAAGCAACATTGTCTTATTTACTAGAATGCGTAAGCCTCCCGTAGTTACAGTGAAGTATAACAATTTTCCTATAATAGTTAAAAACCAAGTAAAATTTTTAGGCTTAATTTTAGATACTCGTCTTACTGGTTTACCACACTGTGATTATATAGCTGCTAAATGTGAACGAAATATCAACATTATTAGATGTCTTTCTGGTGTCTGGTGGGGAGCACATCCATTTTCATTAAAATTACTTTACAACACATTAATTAGAAGTGTATTGGACTATGGTACCTTTTTGCTGGAACCTGCTAATGCTGCTGGCCTTAAGAAACTGGACAGTGTTCAATCAAAGGCACTTAGAGTAGTTTCAGGTGCAATGAAAAGCAGTCCTATTAATTGTCTTCAGGTGGAATGTGGAGAACCTCCACTTCATTTGCGACGTCAATTTTTGGCTGATAGGTACATGGCTCGTTGTTTGCAATTCACACACCATCCTTTGCTAAATAAACTTTCTACTCTCTCTAAAGAAGTAACCTCGTCCACTTACTGGAGACACAAAGTTACTCCGTGTTTAATTAAAAGCTTTAGAAAATACAATTTAATTGAAGCGCCTTGCCACCAATCTCAATTTCTTCCTATATTTCATTGTAATTTCAGTTCATTAGTTATGTCACCAAATATTCAGTATAACCTCAACATTTACCGAGATGACGTATGTCCTAACGATAGCTTCAAATTCACTATGGATAAAGACTGGAAGGGTTATCAGCTCCTGTTTACAGATGCTTCGAAGCACGGAAGAGACTCATGTGTGGGAGTAGGTGTATACCACTCCCAATATAATATTGTACAAAAAATAAAGCTCCCGCCCGAATCATCTGTATTTACGGGAGAATGTTACGGGCTATTCAAAGCTGTCAAATATATACTTGTTATGGGCTTGCGGAAAACACTTATTTTAACTGATGCAAAGAGTGCCTTACAATCTTTGGCCAGATTTCCTTTCTATAGTCAAAATCCTTTTATTATATTTGAAACACGTGAACTCCTCAATAAGTGCTCTCTTAAGGGGTACTTAGTGCATTTTGCATGGATTCCCTCTCATTGTGGCATTTTAGGTAATGAGAAAGCAGACCAATTAGCTAATGATGCCGTTTTGTGTGGAGATGTTTTTCCTTACAAAAATAACTCCCAAGATCTGGCTGCTCTGCCCAAAGTTTATCTACAGGAATCCTGGAGTCAGCTTTGGTCGGAGCAATCACTGAAAGGGAAGTTTTACCGATCTATTCAGCCATACATTCCTGTTAAACCTTGGTTTAGCAAGTACAAACTAAGCAAAAAGATTTCATCGATATTCATACGTATGAGATTGGGTCATGTGTGCACTCCTGCTCACCTTGCCAGGCTCGACATAGTGCAGAGCCCTGTGTGTGAATGTGGTGCTGAAGTGGGAGATCTGAACCACCTTATTTTTGCTTGCCCTCTTTATGACCACTCCTTACTTTTCCAGAGTCTTGTTTCCTTCCGAGTCCCTTTTCCCACTTCTATCTCATGTATCTTGTTTAATTTTAATTTTAATATTTATAAGATCATAGCACTTTTCCTTGTAAATAATAATATAGCTATTTAAATGTTAAAATGTAAATGTTTGATACATAATTCATGTATATATATTTATGTTCATATTATTTATAATGTATTTTTTAGCCTAATGTATTAAAGACGCACCAAGTTGGGCTTCTTGTTGGACCAACTGGTCGCGTTAATTTTCCAATAAATATATTATATTCCATACCTACTGTTGTAATATATAATTTTAATTCAGTAATCCAAAACAACTAATCTCCTTTCCTTTTCCAAATTTTCCTTTCCAACATTTTATTGTTTCGCGAGTAATCGATTCTTACGTTTTGTTTTATAAAATATAAAATATTGTCAGTGGCAATAAGCACGAACAGTGCAACGCCATAACCCAAAAAAAAAAATAAAAAAAAGCAAAAATATCTTTATTTATTTTATTTATTATTATTTTTATGCGATTGTTTACTTTTAGGCTCTAGTATGGTGCTTTTCAATATTTTTTGAAAACCTCTTGAATTCATGAAGTTTCCTTGAAACGTATAACTTTCAATCAATTTTTATTATAAATCGCTTTAAATTATGAATTTGCATGTGTTACTTATAAAGAGGTTAACTACTAAGAAGTTATTTATTTAATAAACAATCACATTACTCCGTTGCTATAGAAACATTATGAAAAGAAATTGTTTGATCGAAGACTTTGAAGAATTTGATAGCATTCAAAAACGACTAAAAGTTTCCCTGACCTGCTCAGTAATGTTCAGGAACACTATTTGGTATCGTTCGCTGCTCGATGCTGAGAAATCGTGTTTGAAAGAGGATAAGTTGAAAAAGATTCACTACAAGTTTCAAGATGACAAGGAAATGGTGGAGGAATACAACGTGGATACGCAGGTCTTACTGCGCCGTGCTTGGAAAGTGAAGGGGAAACTTGGTGGCGACGGGAAGTGGGATGTTGAAATTGGTGACCCTATTCCTGATGCTACTCCTCAAATTGAAGGTGCTGGAGCTGATATCATAGAGAGTAAGGATCAGGTATGTTTCTTCTCTTATCTCGATTATTATTTATCGCATGGGAATTTAAAACACTTGTCTTTGTTAATAATAATGTTATAATCCCCATAGAAGTTTCCAAATAATTTAGTATCTTCTAGTCATCTTGTGTCTATCAAGAAAATAAATGGAATTAGTAAGTACTATATGTCATAAGTAGAAACAAAGTATTTTGACCCTATACAGGTAAACATAATAAGTTATTTGGAGAGTAAGTACTAGTTATATAAAACTTTGAACTCCCTTTACAGCCAATACTGACAAGACGTAACACAAGAATAAACTTGGAATGGAGAATTAGGAACTTGCCCTATCCTATTGAAACTTACTCTGTAAGTGCCAACAATGAGGAGAGGTGTATTATTATCCGCACAACCAATAAAAAATATTTTAAAAGACTTCACGTGCCTGAACTGGATAGACTGAACATACCATTAGAACAAGCAAATATACAATGTAGTCACTCATTCAATACATTGATTATTACAGTAAGTTATATTTTTATTAAGTTGGTTATCAGCTTTTTTTTTTTGCTTTTGGGGAAAACAGTTTTGCATTGGTGAGAAATTGATGTCTTTGGAATCACTTACAAATCCACCAGGTAAGATTTCCCTATTTGCTTTATAAAACCCCATATATTCTATAAACATGTGCAGAATTTTATATTTTATTTTGAAACTTAATCTTTTTTTGTTTTTCAGTATAAAAAGCCTCAGCAGCTACTGGAAATGGATAAAGAGTGGTACCAAGAGTTGACCAAAGTGAAACCAATCAAAGATATCC
The DNA here is from genome assembly GCA_961205895.1 of Mythimna pallens. NCBI lineage: Eukaryota > Metazoa > Arthropoda > Insecta > Lepidoptera > Noctuidae > Mythimna > Mythimna pallens. The sequence continues at coordinate 17,150,166 of OY540834.1, forward strand.
CCAGTGACTGCAAAACACAATAAATAATTAAAGTAATAATGTTGTTTTTATAACTCTTTTATGGTGACCTAGGGTCACTTAAATGACCAACACACTGTTGATGGACAACAGTTTCTACCCTACTGATGATAAAGCAAACTTTGATGCAAAACACTTTATTTTTTGGTGTAAATTGTCAAATCTATACTTAACTGAGAGAATGTTTGAAAGAGTTATCATGGTGATTAAATTGTCAAATCTATACTTAACTGGGAGAACGTTTGAAAGAGTTATCATATGGCCCTCGATCACAGGTGGGTTAGTCACTAAAAGTCCAACACTCCCTCACACCGCCCAGAGTGAAGTGGTATCCTACTCAATAGTCTTCACTTCTATTATGTTGTCTATTAGTAAATCAAAGAAAGTTTCCTTAAAATTACATTTATTTACAGTTAAAACAAAATTATAGTATTCATCACAACTTATTATTTGAAAGAATTCAATCTAAGTTATGCATAAAAACTAACATTACAAACTAATCATCTGTAATCAGGCCTTTTGCAATTTTCTTCAATTCTTCGTCATCCTCTTCTTTGTCTAACAGACCTTTTGATGCTAAATATTCACCATATTGTTTAGGGATACCCATAAACGTTTTGATCTTAGCCCGCAGTTGTTTCCATGTCTCTTGGTAATAGTTTTTCTTGTCTCTTTCCATAGCTTTGTAGTCATGTCCATATTTGTCTAGTAAATATGTTATAAATTCAACTTGTGGCTTTGGTAACCTGGAAAAAATTATAAAATTATGAATGAATGCAGTATTGTTGTGTAGTCAAAATTAATATTGGCTTAAAATAGCACATATTATTGAAAGCAAACTTCTTACACAACTCAATGCACATTACACTGTATGAAAAATAATATTTTGGCAGTTGTTCTAAAACAACAAGAAGTAACTATGTTTTTTTTATGAATTAATATTTATACATATATATATTTTTTATCTCATACTCTTAACCTCACTAACCACAAAATACAAGACATAATTCTAAACATGTATAGTTTTGTCAAGCTATTATCACATTGATTTATGCTGGGATTACGCGGACCATAAGACTTACATAAATCTTCTTGGCCGAAGTGCTTTAGCTTCCTTCTCTAATATCTCAACAACCTCTTTTTTTACTACAGGCTGAACTACTTCTTCTTCTTTTTCACTTTCTTCATCGGATTCTTCTTGATTTACAATCTTTTTAGCCTGTCTTACTTTCTCCTGCTTGAAATTTGGTATTTTAATAACTTTATTGGGATCACTCGCAAGTCCCATTTCCTTCATGTTGCGAAGAGAAGACTTTTTAAAATCCCAGGCGTCTTTTATCGGTTTACTGTAAATGTAAGACCTAATTAACACAAAACTAACGTATAAATACGAAAATTAATGAAACAATTGGAATAAATTCTAACCAAGTAACTTCTCCGGTGCTACGCTGTTTGATGTGCATTCTTTTTCTATTCAGTTTATGAAGATATTTCTTTTTACGATGCTGCTTTTTGATCTTCATTTTAAAGATAGATTATGTTTTAAAGTTGCACTTTAAAAAACTTTTAGAAACGAATTGAACACAAAACAACACAGTCCACGTGAGAATTGATGGATTGTTTTTTTTTCTGTTTATCCCTTAAAGAAGGCTATAGTCGTTCGACCATATCGCCTAGTCTTTCATCCATGTTTTATTATAGCGTATTAGGTCTTCCGTATTCGAATTTCATGGTTGTTTCTTTTTGTTTTACATTAGAATGCGGGTGTAACACATTCTGTTTCTGAAGTATTTGGCAGCAAATGTATCGATTCAGCCTTCTCAGCAAACTTTGCTGAGGTAGCTAAAACTACAATAAAAATCCCAGCTCCATTTAACCGAAATCGCGCCTATATCAATAATTCCACATATTATTCCAGTTGCGCAGACTCTTGAGATACAAAACTACACCAATTTTACATCACAATATCCACTAGGAACCAATTTGCAAATAATTAAAACAGACTGAACTTCAGTCGAAGAAAATGAAGAAATTCCGCCAAAAACCCTTTTTTTGGTTTTTAATGACCTGGTCACATGGACCTTTAAGTCAAGGCCGAAAACACTTACGAACTCCATATGACTAGTGATGTTCCGAGTACGTAAGCCGTATTCGAGTCCTGCTGTGGACTCGCATACTGGATTACCAATTTATTTTGTATTGAGTACGCTGGACTCGATTCCAGTACTCGAGCCAGGGAGAATCGATTTTTTACTCGCTGCCTCGATTCTATTACGGCAGTCCAACTGACTCGAGTCTAGTATTCGAATTTCGAGTTGGATTGACTCGTTCGTGCTGTAGTACTACATTCGTAGTTTTAGATTTGAGACACCTTTTGGATGTAAAAAAAATTAAAGTGCAAGAGTTTAGATTAAAAAACATTCTTTAAGCTTATTTTATTCGTTTAGATGTAATGTTTGTACGAAATTAATAATTTGATTTATCTTTATAATAAGTAAAATTACTTGTAAATTGGGTAAAAAGCTAATTTGGAATCAAATTAAATCAACTTCTAAAATTACCTTTTTTTGTTACGTAATAAAACAAATATAATTTGATCTTTAGATTTCTGGTTTTAAGTACCTCCTTAGTATGTTCTATGGTTTTATTTCTTGTAATATTCAAAAATGTTTGATCTACAATGAACTAACGTTAGTTGTGTCATTCTCAAGCTACATGCTGTTTGAAGTTTAGTCCTATTTGATTTTTCCAATTTACTTTATAATTGGCAACAAACTTGAGTTCTTGACTTGAATTTTTAGATTCGAATTTGACTGAAATTTTGTCATTAAAAGTTCTAGACTCGATTCTCGGACTGGAGTCTTAGATTCGAGTACTAGACTCGAGTCAGTATTCGAGTCCTAGACTCGACTCAACATTCGAGTACTATGCATAGAATTCGAGTATTGGATTCGAACCGTGGAATCAAGTCGTGATTCGAATACTGTACAAACCGACTCGAGTCGACTCGATTTATCGAAACAGCACATCACTACATATGACATGAGTCATGTCATGTCTCTGTCATAGTGTCATGTCAGGATTGTTTTTTATTTCTTGACCATGGATACAAAGTTCTTCAGTCGGTATGTCATGTAAGCCTGTTCTAGGGTGGCGAAACTTAAAATATTTTTTCCCTTATATAATCAACTAAAAATCTTGTATTTCTACATAATCAAGGTGTTTGGTGCATCGTGTGCCAAATTGAAATGGTCAACGGGAGGAGTCATCTGCTATCCTTTCAGTTCCCTAAACACTTCTCATGCCCTTTGGATTTTTTTCATCGACTTTATTGTTTTATGAAAATAAGACCCAAAGTTTTCATTCAAATACCAATTAAAAAAAAATATATAAGGCGTAGACTCTGAATTTTCGTTTTATTTAGATGTGTATTGTATTAGAGTACTTTTAAATCTAAAATTAGTGACATTAGCTATCTAGTTTTTTTTTTTTTTTTTGCCGAACTACCCGAAGAATCGCCAAACTTAAGTGGCAGTGGGCAGAGCACATTGCTCGTAGAAAGAATAGTCGATGGGGCCGAAAGGTTCTAGAGTGGATACTGCGCACCGGAAAAGTGAGCGTTGGAAGGCCCTCCTTAAGGTGGACCGATGACCTGGTGAGAGCCGCGGGAATGCGATGGATGCGAGACCCACGGGACTGTTCGTTGTGGCGACACTTGGGAGAGGCTTATGTCCAACAGTGGACGTCCTTCAGCTGAAATGAAAATTATGACAATGAAATTCGATCAAGGGGACCCCCCTTGATTCAATTTGCTACAGGCTACTGTACATTTTATATACTGACAGTCAGGCGTCAGCGTAGGTTAACAAGACCCTTGGGCGTCAGCACTTAAACTTAACTTCAACGCTACCACTTACTGTCACTTCACACTCCTCACATTCAAGATTAACAATACACTGATACTATAGAATAACGCAGTTTCTACTAGTTTAATGTTATCGATTAATTTATCAATTTTGTTTATTGAAAGCGAATTTAATTATTTATAAAAAAAAATTAAGGCCTTTTGTTAGATCTGCCACTGCTACTTAGAAAAATGGAGGACTTGGAATTTTAGAGTTGGCAACACTGACAAAGTTGTGTCTATATATAATCAAAAGCCAATAAGCCATGCCACCAAAATTAAAAAATATGTCTATATTTACTTTACTCTTTGGGGAGTTTTTGGCGGAATTTTTTCGAGTAAAGTACAGTGGCTGTTCTAATTATTCGCAAATTGATTCCTAGTGGATATTGTGATGTAAAGTTGGTGTAGTTTTGTACCTCAAATGTCTGCGCAACTGGAATAATAAGTGGAATCATTGAAATAGGCGCGATCTCGGTAAAATGGTGCTGAGAATTTTATTGTAGTTTTAGCTACCTCAGCGAAGTTTACTGAGAAGGCTGAATCAATATATTTGCTGCCAAATACTTCAAAAAACATTAGAATGTGCTACACCTGCATTCTAATGTAAAACAAAAAGAAACAACTATTACCGAAGACTTATTACGCAAGAAAACATAGACGAAAGACTAGGCGATATGGTTGAAGGTCTTCCCTAAAGAGTAAACAGAAAAAAAAAATACTCTTTGGTCTAAGTCAAAGTCAATGTCAGTTGTCGGCAAGGGCTAGTATTATAGGTTATGTTTCGAAGACAAAAATAGTATGTCTCTCTAGTCTGTGACAAAAATATTAATACTTTTATCATTCACAAAAATGCCTCAAACTGGAGCAACACGCCGCCAGAAATTTCTTAAATCAGAGAAATCCAAAACCAAGCTAAAAGCAAAAAATAAAGAACTCCCCAAAGGCACAAATGTGACGAAAACGAACTTCAAAATAAAAAAAATTGTGATAAGGGAACAACTGAAGAAGCATGGTGAAAGTGAAGCATTATCAGCAAGAAAACTGAATATAAAGGAACTATTGTCACGTCTTAATCATTTTAACACACACTCCAGAACTGAAGCCCTTACCGGACTAAAGGAACTATTCGAAGCTCATCCCGAAGTGTTAGAACATAATCTTGGAGAACTTATTAACGGAATTACACCTTTGGTTCTAAATATTGAAAAAGTCGTAAGTAATTGACTAATTTTTGCTTCCATCCGAACATATTGAGGAGTGCTGATACTGGCTAATCTTGTTAGTCTCCATCCCTATTTGGTTTTTTTTTATCCTATTGGTTATTATTTCTATAACCTCCAGATATAATTTATTGACTGCCGACATATACACAATTTATTTATTGGCAATTATGAAACATGTTTCATTTATTTATTTTTTAACTAAGGAATCTTATTTACATTTAGGAAATATTTAACTATATTTACAATAAAATAAAAGAAAATAATTATGAAACTGTTATATTTCAGGTACGCCATGAATCCCTCAAGACACTGCATTTAATGTTATCCAAAGCAAACATAGATAGAATAGATCCATTCTTTGACATCATGTGTACATATTTAAGGAGTGCCATGACCCATATTGATGGTAGAATACAAGAAGATTCCCTTCTGTTTTTGGATACACTCCTCGCTTGCACACCCACTAAAGTGGCTGAAGATTTCCACAAAATTATACCAAACTTTCTGGACATGATTTCCAAGCTACGAGTTGATTCAAAACCTGGAAGAACACTAACTGTCAACCTAGGCAGCCAAATCACTAGTGTGAAATGGAGAGTCAAAGTACTACATCGCCTGAAAGACTACCTAAATGAATTTGTGAAATACAATAACATTCAAGAATTTAAGGAGTCAGTTGTTGAGGCCACCAAGATTTTTGAACCCTCTAAAATGAATCACTTTTCCTTGTTTAACCCAATTTATATCCAAAATTGTCAACTATCCTGTTTCTCTTCCAAAAACTTGCAAGATGCTGTGCCACTAGATGAAGTAGATAAATTCAGGGAATATACTGACACTCTAATGCCATTGCTATTTGAAACCTGGCTGGAAGTATGCCCTAATGTAAGCTCAGAGAAAAATACTGAGACTGTTATAAGTGAAGATGCAGCTTTATTACTAAAGCACACTCTTGAGGTTATTTCATTGATATGGTCAATTGTTAAGCATTTCAATATAAAGAATCCAAGCTCAAACATACAAAATGCTTTTTCACAAAAGTTCCGTCAGCCATATTTACAACATTTTGTAAAAGCATTCCCTTATGTTACTAATATCCGAACAAAGCAAAGAAATGCAAATGCACAATTGGGAGATGCTATCACTGATCCCAAATTGGTGACACAGAATTTGGAAATCTGTCAAGTATTTATTGTACTGAATCCTAACATAAATGTAAAGAATCAAAACAAAGACATGATGTCACTACTGAATTATATTGAGAAAACTTTCAACAAGAACACTCAAGCAGAAATCAATGATGTTATCATTAAAATATTGCACACAATATTTTCAAATGAAGTAAACAATTGGACCAGAACTCTTTCTGTTATGGATGATTTATTCAGAAAGATTATTTGGGCATATTTTAATAAGGATATGTCTAGTTCATTTAGACAGAAGATTTTTAGTCTTTTATGTAAAATTGCTCTGAATGACAAGCTGTTACACTTTCAGGAAAGTGATGCTTACCAGACATGGCTGGAGAAATTACCAGATATCTTATTAGAAGAAACAGTAACAGTTCAAACAATAGACATAATTCATAAATTTGCTGTTCGAAATAATAGAACCTTCAACATGGTTGTAAGGCCAAAGCTATTAGAGATTATACAAAATCTGCCAAAGCTTGTAATATCTGATGTTGACATCAATGGAAGTGGCTATTACAAATTATTCTCATTACTGTACTACATAAAAAAATGGGATGATGAATCTTTAGATCTGCTAAGAGATCAACTATTAAAAAATGTTTATGACCGTGATTATGGAAATTTCATATATGAGACATTACAGATAAGAACTGGAGATGCCTAAAATTTACCTTAAATTATTAATTAATTAATAAAATAAATTTGTATAATTATGATAGTCATTTATTTCAATAAACTCAAACACAAATTATAATGCAAAATTGTGACAGTCAACTAAAAGAAGTACACTTTAATGTAACGAGGTAACAAAATTATATGGTAACATCAAAGTATTGCAAAATGCAGTAATCATTCCATTAAAAACTGCATTAAAAAACAATTTTAGAATAGTTTACATTATTGTATTATAAATACTGCAATCAGTTATTACTACAATATTGATTACATAAAATTTACATTAATTAGGAAGTAAGGGTAAGTAAAAGGAACTTTCTTAAAATTTTGAGGGAAAATGGATTGGTAAGATTCATTGTAAAAATACTCAAACATATTCAATATCTTACATATTTTGCATTTTGTGCTGTACCATTCTTTTCTAGTTTTTCTGACGTAAATGAGCTCAAATTCGGTATCAATAAACCAAGCCTTGGTTTAACTTAATTAATACATCTCATTAGGGTAAGCAAATATAGTAACAGGCATTTTTATTAGCATTTTAAGGTAATTCAATGTTGTGATTTGGTAATTATGTGCCTTCTTTCCCTCATCCCGTCTGACACTCATACAATTCCGATATGAAGCCTCATTGAAGCCATTTACTTATTAAATTCATTATTAACGACTAGTTTTATCTTTCTATAAACTAATTCTATAATAAATATGACTAATACAAAATAACTTCTGCTAATTGTTGAGTCGTTTAGTGTCAATTTGGCAATTTTTGGCTAAAATTATAAATTACCGTAAATGAGTCCGTGTACTTGGTATTAAAATATTATTTCCGTAATAATGCTTATCAATTCTACTATGTACTTCTAGGAAATTATGTCCGTCACGGCCGCAAGATGGTTGGCTTGATATATAGCAATTTTTGACTAAATTAATTATATTGTAATCTCTTTGAATCATATATAATTAATTACATAGCCATGCAAAACTAATACAAATACTGGCATTGAGTTTAAAAGGAGCATTATTTATTGAGAATTTTGTTCTCATAAAAATATCAATAAAAACAATCACGCATTTAATGCCTCATATAATAAATTATGACGGATAATAGCCATCGTTTGCTTTTACAGATAAATCAGCACAAACGCTGATCGAATAATAATGCTGAGATCAGCAAGTAATAAATTGAAATAAAATCCCACTATTACTAGACTACGTATTGATTTGATACGTTTGTAGTCTTATTACAAATAGAAGATATTAAATTAGATGCCTTATATAGGTCAAAAATATGCTTCGAGTCTTTATGTAAAGTCCATGTCTATAAAGCTGCTACAGATTAAAAAAAGGAGTCATCAAGCTGCTTGCTGCTTGTTCAATGTTTGGCTCCACCCTTCAGACCTGTCTTATATATTAATTTGTCCAATGACCATTCAGTCCGTTGAGTTTTCTTAGCCGCATATTATCTAAAATTTCTGTCTTCTAAAATGAACATTTAAGTGAGTTCGCATGCAAGTCTATTATTAAAGGCCAATTAAATATATAGTAAACATAAATTTATGCCATTGCTTCTAAAAGCGCGGAAATTTGGAAAAAACATTATGCTCCCTAATAGCTGCACATAATCTTCCAACTGTAGCTAAATAAAATAAATGTTAAAGATCATTTTCCAGAATATAGAGAGCATAAATCATTCTCGCACGAAGCTCGGCTGAAAGGTTTATCAATGTATACTTATTTGGGTAAGATCTACTGTGTTTTCCTTTTATTAGATTTTTTTGCGCGAGGTATGGTATTGGTAGCAGAGGCCGTCAGCATTGCCTGAAAATAAAAGGAGTAAATTGAAAACTAACTCAAAAAAGCATAAGCACACTACTCAGTTATAGTTGTATGGTGGCAATTTTAATAGTTAATATTCAGTCAATGTAACTTTTAATATGAAAGTGCTACCATAAATTATACAGGTATAAATTGGCTTAGGTTGTCAGTGATTACATAGGATTAGGGAAGAAAAACATCGATTAAAATAAACGTAAACAAAATAAATACGACACAGCACACGTAATAAAATGCAAAGCAAATCATTTTAAAGAAAAAAAAATTTTGATGATAATATACACTTCAGATTACAATATTACGTATTAGTGAAGTCTGTTAAATTAGATGGTCAATCTAAAACATGCATGTCAGAAACACTCGCAAAACGAAACTAAAATAAACATACTGTTGTGGCTAACTTCATCTGCAAGTAAAAGCGGGCTTGGGAATCTAGGAAAGCCTTCTACACATCTGTACTTTTTGACGAAGCCGGCGCTTCGTCATGTAATGATATAAACTTGTATTCTGGATGACCAGCTATTTTTGCATCAATAAGCTTCTGTAGAGCATCACTCTTATCGATTATTTCCTTTGATATAGCTTCTTCACCTAATTCAGAGGCATCTATAAAACTAATTTGATCATCTGATTTTTCTATTTGAGATATTGTATTGGTGTCTTGTATTGTTATCTCGTCTACGACAAGAGTGTTCATTTCAGAACAGCTTTGAAAACCGTCAGCTTCCGTTTCAATAGTAGATGATCTTCTACTGTGATCATCAGTTGATGAGGTTGATGTCTCATCTGACTTTTGTTTGTCTTCACTCTTGTGCCAAAAGGCAAGCTTGCCTGGCAGCTGCAGCAGTTTACCCAATCCGCTGCCTTTAGGAATTCGCGCTGGCGATTTAGATTTGTGCCGCTTTTTGTTTTCGGCTATAGGATTAACAACTTGAAGACCTGTTGGTAATCCTGATTCTTTAATACTGGTATTTGGTAATTTATTAATGATATCATTCAAGCTTTCTTGTGATGTTGCACTTTTTAAACTTGTGTCTGGTTCTGGTGTACTAGCTTTTTTACTATCATCTGTTGTTACCTCTTCTGTCTCGACTTTGGGCGGTGGCGGCGGCGCCTTTGCTTTTCCATATTTACCTTTTGGTGATTTTCTTTTACTTTTAGGGGAATCTTCTGGTGTTCCAAAAGACGCTTCGTCATCGCTTTCGGCAGTGTCGTTATCGTTTAGAGAGGTATCAAGACTCGTAGTATCAATTCGTTCATCTATCACTTCAGTTAATGCCTCTTTTGTGACAGTCTCAACTGCTTCTGTCTCAGTACTATCCAGGGCAGCCTCAAAAACTATATGTTCATTGTTTGAACTAGATTGGTCATCATTATTGTCTTTTTGTTGACTTGCAACAGGAATGTCGGATACAATATCGCTTTCTTTATTTTTAATATCTTCTTGCTTTGCTATAGGATCATTTGTAGTAATTTCTTTAACTTTATCTACTGAACTAATTAATGTAACTTCTTCAGAAGTGCCTTCTTTTTGGTCCCAGTGATCTGTATTGTTATCAGTTTTATTATTAACACTTGCAATGAAGGGATGATTACCTAGCACCTGGAGGATCTTTACTTGGTCTCCAACGTATTGGTATATAAAGGGGGGTTGTGTGTGGGATAAGAAAATGGGAGACGGGAGATTAACAAGAGCGGGCATATTCGAATATTCAAAACTATCGTCGTCCTGTAGCTCCTCGATGATTACTTCACTTTCCTTTAAATAAAAAGTACTTAAGTCTACATCAAAATAAAGAAAACCCAAACACAAAACAATATAAGCTAATAAATGCAATAAACAGACTTATTGGCATAACATCGTAATTATTGTGATATACTGGTGTGGTACCATTGCGAGCTAGATGTACTCATGCAATAAAAAACTATTGGGTATAATTTTCTATTAAACTTCAATTGAATGTATAATTTAAAATAAAACAGAATCCTAAACGATTTGAATATGAAGGAATTTCCCTAATAAGCCAATCTGTTCACCTAATACTACCATAATACGTTTTGTTATATTTTTATCTTACACAAATCTTTCCAAATTTAACAATTTTAAGCAGAATAGCAATAATGTTATAAGGTAGGTATGTCATTCTACATTTGAGCCTTTACACATACCTAGCCATCAAATAGACATCATACTTCTAAAGATATATTTGTTCAGTCAAATAGCCAATATTTAATAGATTTTCACACATAGCTTAATAATGTTTTAGATTTAACCAAGATCCAGCACCAATCATACCCTGGCACACCAAACACTAAAAAATCATTCATGTAGGGTAGTTAGCAGCTCATATTTTTTTCTAATGTGACATTTAAAGCCTCACATCTACAATTTGATTATACAAATTTTATGTTAGTGTGAAAGTATCGTCTGCATAATACCCTACATAAATGGATCCCCATTGGATCTTTTATAATACAATTTTCGAATAATATATTTTGAATAAAATTAGTGTAAGTAACGTGATATAAATTTGGTTTTCTTGCTGTAATTATTCCATTCACTGTTGCCAAAGTATCAAACAGTAATTCTAATGTGATAGAGATAATTACAACAAATTATTTAAAATTATATTTGCCAATAGCCCTAGTTCAGAAAATGATTTATGTTTTCAATTATTTATAAAACTTTAAATAAACTGTCCGAAATCAGGTACACTTTTGTGCGTTTTCTTCCAAACGCCTTGAATTGTAAATTATTTGAATTTACGTAGAGTAAACATCGTACATGCCAGTTTCAACACCATTATTTGATCTTAGAGAATTTAACAATAAAAACGATACATCCTGAATTTGTTTTTAAAATTGTAATGTAACATAATATTAATTCATAATAATATAACCAATTCACTTAGTCTAAATTCGATCTTATTGCCTTTATGGTCTAAAAACGTAAAAATTAAAAATAGTAAACACATCTTTGTATGTAGGCACAATACAGTGATTACTGCCTATTAATTATATTTTTCAACCACAACATATCTGTACTACCAAATCTTAATTAAAATAATTAATATTGAAACCAGCACTTAGTATCTAAATAAACATCTGTTGAACTAGGGCTACAGAGTAAACTACATACCATACGGATACTTGGAATCATTTTTCCACTCACACAAAGCGTTAATTACTCGCTAAATGGTAGTCAAGTGTCTGTAAAGTATGCAATCTTTACGTTGGCGCATGAGCGTAGCATTGGTTTGAAAGACCCTTAAAATAACCTATAAAAAACGAGAGATGTCGCATGACACCCGATTGGAAAGAAGTTCCTTTTGTATAATATATATAATTGTTTTGTTTTTTAAGATTCTAAATCATCCAATGCACTTCTCTCGCTCTAGGAATGAACGGGAGCGCGATTGATGTAATAACATCTTGAATTCATGCTAGCCTAGCACTTTTTGTAAGGAAAATACCTAGGGTTTGTGCAGAACGTGTCATATAATATCGTCTTTAATTTATTTAGGCCTAGTACTTCTTGTCTTTCATATGTAGGGTTCATGCTTTAACAAAAGAAAATGTCAAAGAAAATTCTTACACTTTTTCTCGGCTCAACACTCTCATTTGCCAAATATAGAACTTCGATCCAAGAACCAATTAAAAAAACCTCTTCCAACCAGCTACGCTCATGATTGATCATGAAAGTTTTTATTCAGTGTTACCAGACCTCAGCAGCTTGCGGTCGCTTGATGGGAGTGACGGTGGTGCGCGACGAGCGGCCGCGCGCGCGCGCGCCCGCGCCCAGCGACGCCGTGCGCGTCAGGGAAGCGCTGTTGTCGGCGCTCGAGTAGCCCGAACTTATGTCCTCCGATGATTTTATGTGACTGGAATGATAGAATGGTTGATAAATCGAAAATGGAAATATCGAGACGGATTATTCAGTCCATAACAATGACCATTTTTAAATACCAATGACTGTAATAAATCTCTTGAGAACTACTTACAAGTTGTGCAGGTATGCATGACAATAATTCTAACATATTAGTGTCCCATTTTGTAGGACTAAGACCTTATATTATTTTGTGAGTAGCTTCTTGCAAGTCGACCTATGAGGGCGTCGTCGTTTGCTTAAAAGGACTTCCCGGAGGCGATCTTAATAAATTAAAACCGATTTTTACAGATTAGTATGAATAAGTTGATTATTTACGTTCTTGGATAAATTTTGTACAAATTCAACACATAATATCGATTCCGAATAGTCGGCTTTTTTTGTTTGTTGATAATAAAGATTACTAACCTGAAATCCGGTTCGTCAGTCCTAGCACGAGGTCTAACATCAACATCGACTTCGGGGAAGTACATCGGCGAACGACTGTTGGACTCAGAAGCGCTGCGACGGGTGGAGAATCCACTGTGGAAGTAAATTATAGTGGATTATGTGACGAGGGGATAAAGCAGTGTCTTTGAATGAAGGAAGACATGTTGAATTCCGTACGAAACGAAGGTTGCTCATTTTAATCCCGAACGATAGATAGTGAGGGATTTATATAATTAACTCCCGAGCATTGGGAGTTAATAAAGAAACCTGAGTGAAGTGAGGAATTATAGCCACCCAAGACAAAGACAGCTTTATCCCCGTGTTAGATACTCTACTTTTTACACCATCTATGAGATAATTAAAAGATAATTTAGTAAAACAAATCATATATTAGAGAAATATAAGTACTATGTACAAGTTAAACTTAACTATCACTCAACACGTCTTGAGATTTGAAACAAACATTCACTACTCTAAAATTCTATAGTTTCAGTTTTCTTTATCGCTCCCGCTTTTTCATTACCAACTTTTTTTTCGAAACTCGCCATTAACCACGACCACGTTTTATTGTTTTTTTTTGTTCGTGGCCAGTTTGAATTTTGAATAAACTTGGTTGATGCACATACATTTTAGTTCACTTATTGTTGACGGTTTTTGACATTCCAAATTCAAATCTCATTATTAACTAGGGATCGCCCATACTGCATTATCTCCCTAGGGACAGAATGACTTGCTCTATGTGATGTTTGTATGACATATAAAAGGTCATTATCAAGCAGGTGGTGTAAAAAGACCTTTAAGTTACGGAATGCATTCTGAAGGTGCTTTTGGGTAGATCATGAAATAACTTCTATAGAGAAGGCCAACTTCTTCAACCTTCAGATGCCCTTTGCGTTCTAGGATCTAGGGTCCACAGCTGTTACGGTGGTAATAATCACACTAATATAATTAAGACGAAAGTTTGTGAGTATGTGTGTGTGTGTATGTTTGTATCTTCGGATTTGGATGAAATATCTTAAACGGGTAAACCATATCCGGGAATAGCACATAGGATACATGACATGGTCTACCCGTGCAGGGGCGGATCCAGGATTTTTTTCTGGAGGGGAACAAGGGGCGGACGGGCAAAAAAACAACAATAACTGTTACAAATAAACTTGAAGTATAACTTCAATTTCAAGTTTTTATTCATATTTTATAAACTCTGATTTGCTTCTATGTATGTACTGTGATAGAATCTCCACAGTACATAAAAATACCCGTATAGGTACTTTTCTTTCAGATCCGTTCGATTGTGAAGAAGTAACAAACATAAGCAGTCACAAATATTCGCCTTTATAATATTAGTGTGATATCCAGTACCGTATGTTCCCCTCAATGGAAATTCTTACCCTCAAACTCTCCTAATCAGTCAGTTCATGATTTTAACGCGTGTAAATTTGAATTAGGCTAGCTTCCCAGAGGTTAAGAGGTCAGTGACGAAGTTCTATCTACGGTGTGTAGGTCTGGGATATGCTCTAGGTCTATTTTTTAAAATTTGATTTAAACTAGTGCTTGACTGCGATCCCACCTGATGGTAAGCAATGATGCAATCGTTGATGGTAAGGCGCACTAGCTTATTAAGGTCTACTTAGGTTCTGTCAATTAGAATCTTTTTTTTTATTCTCGTTGTCTCTGCTTACCTCTTACCACCTCGTCGTATAAGCCGCGGCTCTGTGAGCACATCATCGGCCTCATCGCTGCCTCGCTCCTCGCGCGGCTCACACTCCGTCAAGTCAGACAGACTGTAACTCTTGCGCAATTGCTGTACCAATCCGCCGCCGCCCTGAGGAATTATGATAAAATGTAAATTTATGATCAGAATAGCATAGTTTTCACATAACAGTGGTAGGTATAACAATTTTAACTGTTTTAGAAACTGGAAATAGACCTCAACAAAACATAACTGGGGAAAGTAATAAAATAAATACAACAAAACAATATTTCAATAGTAGTTTGCGCCTGTAAAATAATATTAAACACACTTCTTTGGAAGTTCTTTGCTATTTCTTTTTCTAAGGCGAAATGTGTGTAGTGCAGGCTTACAGATAGCAAATGGAAAAATGACTTGATGCCTTCAAGCTTCTATCTATTACACAAGTAATTTTCTTTTGGATAAAGTGATTTACTTACTTTATAGTAGTTGATAATAAGCTTGGCATTAAAATATAAGAAGTAATACTCACGTGGAATCTGCAGTAATGCTTCAATTACACCAAGCTTTGTGAGGCAAAGCGCATGCTATCATAATTTCTATTAAAGCGATGAAGTTTTGCGCTTTGCACTAAAGTAAACAATATCGAGGACACTATATTGATTTATTGAGAAATCATCGAATATAAAACTAAATCAGTCACACAACTAAAGCTAAATAACACAATACACAACGTTGGTGGTTCACAACACATGCGTTTTTTTACAAATATGTTATGTATAGAGGTAATATACATATAGTTGACAAGCCTATCTAATTGTTTCGGCAATAGAAAGGGACGGAAGACTCCGTGACCTATTACAGGACGAAAAGTTGTTTAAATTTGAGTGAGTCATACAATCTTCTATCTCTTTCGTTAAAGTAATAACACACACTCGAATTTATTTCGACGGACTAATTCGTTCTCGCAGCAGACGACGGGATCGGACAGTTTGATACGACGTCAAGTTCACGGCGGCGTCCGACCTACACGGACTCACAATAATAATAATTATAGTCACCGGACAACTCTATAGATGGAATGATTTGGTTCGGATGCTAACCAAATTCGTGGTCCGATTGTACCAAGCTTGAACGTGTGTTAACACTATAGACATTCATTTATCACATCCTTGCCTACTTAATGTGTACCACATCTATTCGTATTTATAAACAAATTATGTAATTAATTACAGATTGCATGCGATTTAAAATAATATTAATTAAATCTTTACGTCTATGAGATTGTGCAGGACAGTTTAGGAACAATGAAAATTGAAGAACATCCACGATTTTATAACAATTTCAAAGAAATTGCGGACGGTTGCCAAGTACAAAGAAATCCATACGATTGAAGAGTTGAAAAGATTTTCATAGACAGTGAAAGATATAATAGCATAGTAAATTTTATATAAAACGAAGTTCAGACAACACAATCTTAGTATTAGAACGTACCCTATAATAAGGCGAAAGCTACGGCCCAAGCTTGGCCATATTCTCGCTTAATTACACTGAACTCAATTATTGGTCTCAATCAGTTTTAGTTCATTTTGTTTCTAGTGTATGGGATCGCCATTAAGATAAGGAAATGAATGGTATTTGCTAAAATCGGACATTCCGCTTTATTGAATAGTTAAATAATTATTGGCTATTATGCCAATAATTATTTAACTATATATATCCACTTAGTTCTGACTGCTCTATGCTCTATCTATCGTCTTTGTGTGGACACCGCCACCGGCCCACGCTGAAAATCAGCGTTGTGGATTGCGTCATTTCGGGCAAATATATTTTTTTAACTTTTATAACAAACCTCTCATCCATAAAATCAAAATAATTTAAAAAAATGTTGAGTTCAACGCCATCTAGCTAGAAGATGGCCATGTACGAGCTAGCTTTCACTTACAGGAAAAAAGGAAATGCGACCTTAATTTGACAGTAACTTTGGTTTGAGTTGCGTAGAAACTGTTTATTTATAATACGTAGTAACAAAAATTAAGAATAAACAGTTATTTTCAAAAAATATGTATAAGATTATAAAGAATGACTTAAATAATCCATTTTAATCAGAATAAACTCCATTAGAGGCGTTTGTCCAGCATAGCCTTGCAGTAAAAAAAAAATGGTTTCTACTGTAAAAAAAAAATCTATAGTAAGTATTAGACATTTATTGTATCATAAGATCTCAAAATCTTTTGGTAATAGAGTTCAGACCTACAACAACAACTACGGATATATTTGTATTTATAGTGACTATTTCACCACTAAAAAAGCTCGATTTTCGAGAATGACAAAATGAGTCATTTCCTAAAAAGTCTGTTCCTACTATGTCGGATGTGCGGGCAATAAAATGCGTTACGGCCTAGTGACTGAAATGTTTATATAGCCCAGTTCATGGAACTAAAGTAAAGTTATAAAATTAAAACATTTTGTCGACCCGACACAGCGGGAATGAACTCGAGAAATGAGAAGAGGCTTGATATACATTTCAGACTTCTTTTTTCAGTCGGTGAGAATCATTTAAAAAAAAAACGCGGTGGCTGTCAATTTCAAATTACGCGTTATACTATTCGAACTAAAAAAAGTAATAACATAAAAGTGATACACTTGATACTTTAAAAACAACGGGTCATCCTAATCGTTGTCTAAAATTATCTAAACATCACAGTTGAGCTTCATTCGTACTCGTTACTCAGTCGACCATAATTTCGTTGTTCTCTTTGTCTATTGCCGCTTGGGATCTGGTGCGGCGACCTCGGGACTTGCTCCGAGGTCGTTTTTCCTTTTCTTTGGCAACTTTACGTTTGCGAATGACATTGCCTCGGCTGCGGGCTGATGTGTCATCGGGCTCGTAGTCCGGGTCGTGGGGGTCGCCATCTCCTAACATATAACCATCTGGTCGGTCATCATCACGGTCCAGTTCCACTATCTCCACAATGCCAGGCAGGTCAGAGCGTTGGTACTCCAAGTCATCGTAGGTATCGTGGTAGCCGTCGGTGACGTCACGCGCCCTGATCGCTTGCCTAGCGCGCGCCTCTCGGTCTTGCTCGGGACTCGGCAGATTGAAGTTCTGCGTGAAGCAGCAATGGAAAGGATATTTGGAAAAGATGGGGTGGAAGGGGAGAAATTAAAAAAGCGTGTTAATAAAAATTAAAAAAGACGAAATTAAACAAAGCAGCTATGTGGTTTGATCTAATCGATGTGATCGTTGAGATATTACATGGTCTGATGTGGTCATGCCCGATGACTGGTGGCTACTGGATGGCTAGCTTGCTAAGTGCGATTAGGCCAATTTGGGGAATACAAAAAAAAAAACATGTAAAGCTGTGCGCAAATTAGCGCTGTGGGTGTAATTCAGGTTTTGCTAAATTATTTACATTAAAAACACACTGTAATCAAACATGCCACACTTGCTTTGGTAACCCTGTTTGCTGTGACAACTTTAAGTGGTATGAAAACAACACATAGTTAAACATCTAATTAACACTTTGAACCGTGTATTTTAGTTAAGGGTTAAAGCCCACCGACACCCTTTTTTAGCTCATTTAAGAACTGTCGAAATTATATAAACATTTCGTTTATCTACAGATCTTACATGAGAGCGTAGTTATAAAACTAAGCATGCCACAATGGTGATTGCAGGATTGTCAACACTTACTTTTATGGCAGTCTGCATGATAACAGTTGTCGCATAGTTGACGCCTTTGGTGCCCAAATTGAGCACTGTGTGGTAACCCTGGTCTTTGGCCTTCGCTATGTACTCATCTATTTCCTGTAAAATTAAAACATTATTATTAGAATGTTCATGTTTTATAACGATGTTGAGTCACGCGTTTTTAAAAATGCTCGTGATTTTTAATTAATTACTTATACATCAATTAGTTTTGTAACAAAGCATTGGGCAGTTTCGTAAAATTTAAATGTATGGACAATATCAACATATATAAGGTATAATATTATCTAAAATGTCATAAGATTCAGTTTAATGATAAAAACACAAAGACATTGAATTGGAACAATAAATTCGTATCAATAACTTTAAGGCAATTAGTTCCAACGATAGGATACGGTTTTAACAACTTTTTTTTATTGTTAAATAAACCGCAAGTCCAAATAGTTAAGATAGATGTTTGAAAAAATTCTGAGATAATAATCACCAGATCGCAAATATGAAACCAAAAATTAAAATAACTTCATCAACAACGACTTTGTAAAGCTTCAAAGTTGCTGTTATGAAAGAGAATCCCCACATGGTCTTTGACGTCAGGCCCTGACACCCGCACGGCCGCCATAGAAAACAGCATATTGGTGAGAGAGACAGACATATTTATTTAAAATTTTGATATCTAGGTTTCTTTCCTACCAATTTTGATATTGTTTTCACATTTGTATTCTATCTATATATATTTATTGACTAACCAGTTTGTCAGTTCGTTTTTGTATAAGGAATGATAAACTGGTTAGTTGTCAATTTATTTTTTCATGCATATTCCTGATTAAATTCCTAGCATTCCTTACATCATATAAAGTTATCAGCCAAAACAATAACTTGCAATGTAATCTCAGCTCATAGAACATCATCTTATCACCGCAACGTGGGTGTGAAAATTGTTAACGTTACAAAAGGATTAAATTACTCTTATAAGCAGCAAAATCTATTTGTGTATTAACAACAACGCAACAACTGCGAATGCAGTGCGTATTGTTACGGAAATACCCATAACCTGGCTTACACGGTCTACAAATCATGTGTGCTATGATGTCCTATGATAAAGTTCATAATAGAATTTTATAATTTGGATGCAGCTGAATACAAGTATATGTGAAGTGTCTTCCTATCTCTACAACACAGTAACTGGATAACACAATATTACATCAAGGGCAGACTGGTTAGACTTTTTAGCTTTTGACTATCACGTGTAGTTTGTTCGGTCGACTGTTAAAGATCTACAAAGACCTAATAAGCATACAATTATGGATCACAATGTAAAAAAATCATTTGTCTCTACAGAATTCGAGTTGTATGTTGTACAATGTTCGACCTCCACCTGACTTAATAATATGGCGTAATATTGCAAAGGTCGTTGAATAAAAGTGGACATTAGGGACGTATTCATTACAGTTATGATCCCTTAGAATAAATATTTAGCAACTGACTGCAATTAAACTTGTTAACTACTGTATTTGTTTACTATTATAATAATCGAATCGGAAATCTAATGGATGCGAGACGCACAGGACCGGTCGCTATGGCTACACTTGAGGGAGGCCTATGTCCAACAGTAGACGTAATTTTTTTACATGCAATGACATTTCTCAAGTTAAGGCCGCAGGATCAATAAAATTGACTATCTTTACTGACAGATCAACACTTAAACGTCATGACAAAAAAGAAATCATCTGCAATTAATGGAAAGTTCCTGGGAAAGCTGACAAGATAATATTTTCCAGTAACTCAATAAATGATTTTACTATTTTACTTTTTTACGCCTTTATAACGCTGGCTGATTTCGAGAGCAATTTTAAATTTCAATATATCAAAAACAGTACAAAATGGTTGCTTACCTGTTCCCGTCTGCAAAGCGCGGGATGCACGAACTTCCTGTATAGTATTGAGGAGCCTTTGGTTGCCGGCGATAACAGCCACAGCACCAGAACTATCTTCACCTCGTAGTAAAACGGGAACCATGACAGGAAAACGTCCGTGAACGTCTCCGTACATGTGAATAAAGCGAATACTATCCAGTACATCATCCATTTTACCTGAAATTGATAGATGGGAGTTTGTTTTACGGTGTGCACTAGCTATCAGACAATATAATGTAAAGACAATGGTATAGAACAGAACTCATATAATGTAAAGACAATGGTATAGAACAGAACTCTACATTTTACGAAATGACTAGAACGCTAAGTCGAAAATGTTCAGGTAGAACAAAAGAAAGAGTGACAAAGCACTTATTCCTCGTATAGGGCCTAATGAATTAGTCTAGGAGGGGAGAAAGGGGAGGGACAGACATACATAGTAGAACCAACGAACCCTAGTAAATTAAATTGGTTTCCTAGGTGATAGAGGGCAAAACTGACGGGCGCTATTTCAATATCGGGCTAGTAAAATATTTTCGTCCAGAAAAACAGTATATTTTGTAAGAGGAGCTGTAATTCCAGCCATGGATGAAAATATGTAAGTGGATGATGATGAGTAAATTATAAATAAAAAGGCCTAAAGTGGGTCACAAAGTTATTGGAAAATATGAATAGACTCTGTTGTAAAATTATAAATAGCATAATACTCATTTGAAATTATGTTTATTTAACTTATTGTTTGCAAACTTATACATATGCAAGAGGAAAATTATCTATAAAACTGAGCCTAAACCAAAAGCACTGTGAACATTATTATTGCGGTATAAACACCATAGTAATCACTTACTAGGAATCTTCGCAGTTCAACTTCGGTAACCAAATATTCATTTTGATCCATGACACTCTAGTCTACATTCTCAATTCTGGGTATTGTTTATAAAACAATACCGAGGTATATGTACCTGCTACCGGCGGCAAGTAATTAGTCATAGGAAGCCGGGAACAAGGTAAAGGACACAGTGGGAGTCGAAGCGTTTCAAATACGAGCGAGCGCCCGTAACAAGGCCACAGTTGTACTTTACTGAACCATTTACAGCAAATTACACATTTTTTCAACGCCAAATTGTCGCTCTACAAATGGTAATTCGTCGTTTGACAATTACTTGCCTTTTGAAGCTTATAGACAGTAATATCGTTCAATTGTACTCAAATAGCTCAAGCGTCACAGAATATGGAGCACAGATAATGCCTTATTATTGTAGGTCTATAAATATAAATTGTACTTACGTATTCCTTTAAGTTCTTCGTCCGGACAGCTTTGTATGAAGCATAAGCCGGGTAGAGGGTCCCGAATACCAATCTGCAAAACGGATACACCACCAGATAAGTGATCATCTTCGGTGCGAAGAATCCAGTCGTTAAGGCGACCAGGCCAAAGTTCCCAAACGTGACACTAGGGATGCATCTACTGAGGGCCAATCCTAAGTTCGTTGCGAATCGAGTCCAGACTTGTCCTCTCGGTTGACCGAGAAGGGAGTCATCGTAATCGTCGTAACCCTCGTCGACGTTCGGGTCGTATTTGACGAGTTCTTTGCAGGATTCAAGTGTATCGGCCGCAGTGACACGAGTGTATTCCGCCTCGAGCTTGTTGACAATGAATCGGACGCTGGACAGTCCGAGGCTCAGCGGCGGCAGGCGAGGGCTGTCGTCACGGTTACCGGTCGCACGACCCACCGCCATGGATACGCTATCCACGTCATTTGTTTTTAGCAACGCATGTGTATTCACTGTTTATGTATCGTTTTATAGTGTCTGTTCGAGTGCACTGCAAATTAATATTTAAGACGCACGCGCTAGATGAATCGCAGAGACTGATTGAATAAAAAACTGTCTCGGCATGATTGGCGAGCTCTTAGCTACCTTGTAAATCAATACTACCGTGCTCGGTACACAGTGAGGCCGCATGGACTGGTGTTTAGGTTGAAAGGTAACAGTCACAAAAGGTATACAAAGTCGACCTTCAAGCAGTAATTAGGTTCTCAATTGTATTTCACAGTTGACTCTAATATCCTAACTGGAAATTAATTGTTCGGTTAGGTAACTTCGCCGGGGAATACAATTGCTTGTATTTTACTTGGTAATGACTAGATCTTGTAATTGGTAAACGATACAAACCGCGTGGGTATTTTGTAAGGTTTAGATGTGCCGTGGTCAAAGAAATATGACTAGCGCAGCGCGTACGCATTCATGATTGGTTATAAAGTCTACTTCGCTTGTCGACAGTCCGACAGTATTTGGTCTTTTCAAATATTTTTAGATTTTGCATCATGCGTTATACTACTTGTTCACTACCCGGTTAAGTGCACGTATGCGTGAAATTTTAACGAGTTAGTGCTTACTGAAAACAGGCACCGATAATATTAGTGAGATTTATTTTTAATCTATATTTGTGGTGCCAGTTTCTCATGATAGAGTGACGAATGTGTAACACAAGACCATTCCAAGCTATTAAAGATAGCACGACGGAAGCGTATAATGCAGGAGTGGACCATCTAGAAGAATAATAAATGGAAGCCGGTTGGGAGCCTTCGCCAGTTTAATATGAACCACCCCGATCGTCGAATTGGTCGGGCCTATTAGATATGAAGATTCCTATTACACTGGACGACTTTAAAAATAAACACAATTGCACCGCAGTTGCACGTTGTACGTATGTAGATACATACCTGTGGGTGTCTTTGGTTAGTCTGGAACAATATCAGTATTGTGTTGTATACCGCGCCAGACAATGATACGTTTGTTTTCGTTTGTTATCATCATTGTATTGTTTTTTTCTTATCAATTATCATGAAAAGCTTGGTTATCCGCAAATCGTGATAGATACCCCCATTATGTTAAGCATCTACATATAAAGAATTAGATTAGATATCTTTCCCTATCACTTAGCAGAAAACATATTTCTAGTTTTGGTAGGTAATGGATTAGATAAAAGGTTTTTTGATGACTAAGACACAGTTTACAAAATACTTATTCTTGAAAATATTTTTGCTGATCACAACGTAATGCAAGTTTCTCAACATCAATTTAACAATAATCATCCATCGAAAACTGTATGATGTCATTCAGATACTACACCCACCTGGGGGAGACAATAAGCTATGTTACTAATAAGGAATCGATCATAAATCATTATGTAAAATGTTCTCATAAATTATTGTTGCAATTTTTCTGTTTCTTTATTTTTTATGGCTATGTTGCTAACAGGTGCTGGTTTCCGCAAACAACTTTTTAGAAGCCACGTAGCGTTAGAAAAACTGTTGCTATGTAAAATATATCTATGCGTCCATATTATTTCAAAATCGGAAATGTACACGGAATGTATCTGTTTCATATCAGGCGAAGTGGAACACTAAATGTGGATAAAACTAGATCATCATGCGTGCGAAACGAACGTGCACGCACATGGTGCGGTTTCACAACTCCCTAATAACGTCCTAAAATAAATAGGCGAGAAACTCGACCCATTTGGGCTAAATCGGTAGCCGTTGCCAAAGCATGTCGATCATGCCCTTACGTAGGTAGAAAACTGCAAAAAGGCCAGCTGTAAAACGTGCAAAAGGTCATATTCGGTCTTGCGCCTTAGACCTTACAGACGTAATGGATATTGGATTAAGCGAAGTGGAGAACCTTATCGTCCCAAATATGAAGTCCAAATCTATCAGAAACTGGACTAGGAGTATAAAGACGCTTTCAAATATTCTGGATGTAAGAGGGACAACAAATTGGGAAATACCTTTTAGCTCTGAGTGTCCGAAATACAGGCGATTATACAATATATTGGGAGTTTGTGACCTTTACCCTTTGTCTATCAAAAACTTAGGTGTGTCCTCTTAACGCAATATCAGGATGATTTCATATGAAAATCAAGTCTTACTTGATTTTATTCTAGTAAGCACACGTTACTGAGACATTACTACGGATGAATGAAATCAAACCATGGGAGCATTAAATACTAAAAATGATTACGCAAATTCAGCTGATGCGTTTGACAAATCATGCGTGAAATTCAATCATCTGTGAAAATTATTTAACCTATCGATTTCCTGAATGTTGAAACAGTGGAATAAATCTTTAACTTCGGCTAAACGTGGGTGTAATTACTTTATTAAGCATTCGACCTTATCGTAAATGTCTTTAGGCCTTTTATAGCAGCATGAATATATGTATGAATTTTAAGTTATTCCAGAAGTAAGAGTATCAAATATCTTCTCTCATAAATCCCGAGCTTAACTAATCGTGAAGGAAATGATAGGTTATAAAAATATACGCCACACATATAGGTCAAGAACCTCTTATACAGTGTGGTGCATCCGAGCATCTCACGCGATGTTAGAAACCTTTGTTCAGTTGAATTTCAGCTTCAGGGTTGGCAGTGCGCCGCAAACGAGCAATAATGAAAATCCCATTACTGCCGATCGATTGTTCCTACAGTAACATCAGCAGTAGTAACCCTACGTCGGCGTCGTGACTGCAAGGCTAATATTCATACTCGTTACTTCATTGTGTTGTGCATCGTAGAACAAATTATACCCTTGTGGGTTTTATTCGAAAGGTTATCTATTCTTGTAAATGAATTATTATGAATCATAAACCTTTGTGCTGAACTTCTTTGTTTTACTTATTTAGGCTTTAATTATGACGGAATAATGTAAATATTACGTTACAAAATTAAATACTAGAGCAGCTTTCTATCTCGAAAAAATATAATGAAAACGGAAAGCGTTTTTGAATAGACCTATGGGTGGGTTACTTATCGAAACCGGTTACTAGCTTCCCATATTCAAATCACGTTTTATTGGAATGCATCCTGTTACATCGATAATGAAACGGCTTGATCCTTTCTATACGAACGATTGCGGCTATTGGTGGTCTTAATAAGGAGTGTGTGCATCGAATCGTGCGCATCGCTCGCTTCGTTCTTCAGGGTCGATGTAACAGTCAGTTGAGCGTGTCCAGCGTTGCTTATGATTAGGCATAATATTAAATAACGGGTGTGCTTTTTGTTCCTTGTTGAAACCATTTAGATCAAACTTTTTGCTCAAAATAATTGTAGCTATTTGTAGAGCTTAATTGGTCATAAGCAGAACATATTATAATGGTTGTTCTTATACATTATAACTTCGTCTGTTTGTCTTAAAGTAAAAAAGTAAAAGAGTCACGTTTGTATCGGATTATCGGATTATCGGATATGTGACCCAAATGATCACATTTTTAATTTTAGATTTTCCCCATTATAAACAAACACGCAAGTCGTCGTTTGGAGAACTCGTTGTTTAGACAAGGAAATGGAGCGTTCAGATCTCTATGCGCATTTCAAGTCGCTTTACGTCATCAATGAGATCTCACAATGTAAATACTCACTTCGTAATGCATTCGCATCTTATCAATCTATACTAAACACAAGTTTGCGTAAATGTCGTACCAATATGTAAACTTCCCGTGTATTGTAAGACTCGGTCAAGCGTGCCATTGGTTCATTACAATTTTAAATTACTTGGGCGTTTGTTGAAAACACTCCTCCACCAAAGTTTGCTTATTGCTACACAAATTCTATTGGATTTGTATGAATAACTTTGATTAATCAAACATTCTGCACAAACAAAAACAGCCGAAAATGAACTTACAAGTTTGTAAAATACTTAGGCACAAAAAATGAATGGTAGATTCAAATATAATATGAGACCTTGGTTTTTTCTGTCCAAATATAAGTACCGGCACAATAGAGCAACAAATAGGTACAGAACTTTCTAGTTAATTGGTTATTTTGGTAAATTAATACAGTAAGCAGGTTTCCTGTAATAAAACAATAACATCGAGTACCTACCTAACACGTGTATCGAATCATAGAGCGAATTCTGTCATTTTTAGTGAAATCGTGTTATGTGGTCCTACTGTGACTGACTGTGACTTACATATGACATAAATATTTGATTTTATCTATCGTTTTCAATATGAAGTTAGCTTATTATTACTAGGAATTTATAGGTTCAATTTTATCGACTCACTGTGTACTAGTCACAAAATTATGCCACATTTATTTTGGGAGAGCAACCCAGTTACACACTACGCTTCATATCTATCATTACATACGATACATAAGGACGTTAATTTACGTAATTAACTTCACGGTTCCTAAGGTGGGTTATTAAATAAGAAAGGGAACATTATCCTGTAGTTGAAGGATTTTGTGCTCTCTTGTATTACTGTAAGTAGTATTAGATTTCAAACAACGTCGCAAGGCATTCGAAAATAAACACAGGGTACAACTCATTATATATTTATAGGAACTTACATTCAAGGCATTAGCACTTACAAACCGTTTGTTAAATATAAATCACAACTACATGGTTCTCGTAATAAATAGTTATTCTTATGTCAATTTTCGTACGTGAAGACATTTATAAATTATACAAAAAATATGTCACCGGCGAAACTGGGTAAAGGTACACGTAATTCAGCCGAGGTTGTTCCTAATAAGGCAAGACAAGCGCTCTTAATAAGCACATAACATGGCGCAGTCAAGGTGTACGACCTCCTGACTGTGCGAGCTGATTGAGCGCACTCGGAACAGACACTAATAACTCTTCGCGAAGACCGAATGTCGATAAATGAATCACTCTACAGTTAGGTGTCAACGCACTTCACTTGTTGCATAGAACAGCGACGCGGACGCAAGCCGTGAGCGCCACAGACTAAACCTTCTCCTCGCTGCACCAGAGGCGAACGCCCGAGCTTCGCCCAAAATAGCACCCGGCAGTGCACTGGGATACCCTAGTGACGAATTCCGCATCGAAGCTCAACTTTTCTTTGTTTAATGAATCAGCCACATATTCCGTTACAAAGGTACTTCACTGCTACTCAAATCAGATTACTAATATCTTAAAATATCATAAGAAAACTAGAGTTTGATAGTTTGGAACTTGATAATTATACAACTATTCCTCAAGAAAGCTAGTTTACGTCTGAAGGTGAAAAGAATGATAAAAGGCGTACACAAGTCTAAAGTGTTGCCAAATTTTAGGACGGCTGGTGCTCCAAAAATCAAGATATTTGGACCGCTGCCAATACTGAACTATTCTCTCGGCTAGTTTGAACTGAGAACAATTACAATGATGTAAACGGATGACCAGAATTAAATTACACAATTTAAAGTTAGTGATCAGCAATATTTTTTTTTCAATTTTACAGGATTATGGAACATTGTAACACTATAAACCTGGATAATCATAGTCAAGATACCTAACTATACGAAAAATAAAAATATTACTTCTATGGAAGGGTCTAATAAAAGCATAGGATATGACAGGAGATCAAGAAAAAAATTCAATAACTGTAGAAAACATGAATGCAAACTGTGTTAGTTAGTCACTAACTAACATAATAACTATAATAATTAAAACTATCTGACTGGCATGTTAATTAATGTGAATTAATTTCAATTTCCAACAGCCGTGAGTTGCCGGTTTCAAAGACATAAAAAGAAATTGAATGACTTGCAATTTGAGTAAATCATTTCAAAATATAATTGTGGAAGAAATTGGCGAAATTAAAATCATAGTCAGATTGACTTGCATTACTGTTTTGGAGTGCATTACTGTTTTATTACTGTTTTTATAACCTGTTTACACCTTTAAAAGAATTACAGCTGTGCTGCACATGTAGCTATTATAATGAATAGTTTTTAAGAAAGGAAAACTACTTCTACCTGTGATACCTTACACTGATAGATATTATTTTATTTATTTAATAATTAACACACACAAACAATTAGAGGTGGTGCTTTGGGCATTTTCTACCAGTCAGACTTTGGGAGCGGCAGAGACAAGTAGTGGTAAGTATAAAGACTCATTAGTTATGTCCATATAGTCTGAAATCACTAACGCCAATGTAACAACAGTCCAGGACGCAAACTCGTTTGTTGGAACCACCAAAGAATGTAATAGAAATGTTAATGATGTAGAAATTTAATTTATTTCACACTAGATTTGAAGTTCTATTTAAGGTCAATCTTTGATATGTGCTGGCATTAAAATAAAACATGTAGCCATTGGGTACGCCTGCATGCCCCTGTGGCGTATAATTCATAAAAAATTGTTTCCGGTAGCTATAAGTACTAACACTAGTTTTTAAGTTCTGTGTATACTAACCAACTATGGACTTTGTATGAAATATAAGATTTTTATTTTATTTTTTTTATTTATTAGTCATTCACACTTACAAATTTGATAAAATTGTGTTAGACCACTCAGTTACAAATGAGTAAAGTTTAATTTGGTAACCCAATAATGAATCATAGATACATTCAAAACATTTAATTGGAATTAATCGAGTGTGGGTCAAGTCAGAAGGTCATGTTAGGGTGTGAAAAATATAGTAACTAATGAAAAAAGGAACATGAATATTTATAGCCAAGTTTTTGAAGACTAATATTACATACAGCTGGCATTCAAACAAAAAGTAATAAAAATAAATGCGTTCCTGCCTTGTAGTTTACTTTTAGGTGCTAGGACTATAACATGTAAAAACTAGACGACAGATCACTTAGCAACTGTTGACCAATAGTACATACAATTATGGAATAAAAATAATATAAATACGAGCAATATGTCAACTAAATTGTGTAAGATTATTGGGCAATTTTTTTAAATTTTTATGTTGCATTAGATAGGTCTGATCACAATGAGCATAAAATCTCATTGATTTAGCACCGAGCCGAGCACATACGGGAAATTACAATTAATTTTTTTTTTTTCATTTTTCAAACAAAGGAGTAGACAAAAATAATGATCTCTGGCAAGTGGTACAACAAGATAGAAATTAAAAATATACTTACATGACCAGTCGAGAGATTATCGACGATATCATATTAATAGTCACATACGAAAAATTCACTCAAATAATCACAATACAAAACATAGCAAAACACAACCGCCCGTTGAAAAGTCTAGTACGCCATGATGATATTAAATTGACAGTTGTTTTGATCACGTGACCGCACAAATCAATATGGCATCAAGGAACGGTCCAACTAAAAGAAGAAGAAAAAAGTTATGCATAATTATTTTATTATCTTTCGTTTTCTGGATCCGTGCATTTGAGTGTGATTTATGAAATATTTAGTTTGAAAAAGAAATCCTTAAATAGTTTAGAAATACACATAATTTCCAATTTACTCTTCCTGGCGCCATCTATTGTGTATATCATACCCTTTAAAACTTCGAAGCAAGTTGAAAAAAAAATAGTAAACCCACAACTATACCTTTATCATCATCATCATCATCTTCCTACAGTTGTCCCGTGTTATTTGGGGTCGGCGAAACAACCTTAATTTATTTAAAAAAAAAAGTATTTTGTCCGTAGAACACACAGAGTTGCGTTGGTACCAATTTTTGTTTAATGGTTTTTAGATCAAGGTAGAAATGACTCAAAAGTCTTTAACAAACCGTAAAATTAATCTTTGATTGAATGTAAACTTTTGTATTACATCAAAAGCTTTCAATTTGTTAAAATAATGGATTTTCAGGGTAGTTTGTTAATATTGAATGAAACATTTAACTAACTTCCCCCTATCGGTTTTCTTTTGAACTAACACGTAAAATCTACGTCCTTGTAAAATGAGCCTATAATGCAAACAAATTCAGGAGCTAAGTATATCGACGTTGTTCTCGTAAAACTGTGTGATCATTTTACCCTGGCAAGGTAATAACAAGTTTCATAATAATACTACCAATTGTGAAAGTTCTGAACGATTTTATGTTTGCTACAAGGCAGTTGTCTCTCAAACTCGGTCATATAACATGTACGTTCTGCAGAAACGTTTCTTGTGTTTTCCACGTAGTTTCCCTTCGCTCAACGAAGAGTGTGACGTGTAGTGCGTATAACGCTGAGTTTCTTGACGTTTGTGTAGTTTTTAATGTGAATAATGTGATAGTGTAGTTCGTTATGGCTTATAAGTACCGTGAAGATTTAGTTGGTAAAAGATTTCTAGCTGTGAGTGGTGTGACAAAAATTAACGTGAATAAAGTTTCCGAATGGGGATGGAAAGCTGGTGTTATCAGAGCAGCATCGCTCAAAGATAACAAGAACAAGGAGCTTCAGGTAAAACTTAGTGTTTGATAGAAGATTTATCAAAAATAATCAAGGGTTTCATTCATATTTTTTGCAAATTTCGCAAATCTCTCAAGTTAACTTCGCGATTTGAACTACCCGGTTCGACGCGCGGTTTCTCGTACCTAGGTACTTACGATACCTAACTAACTGAACGTATACCTACTTCATTGGCTACTTTCCATAATCTCATTGCTTTTCATAGCCAACTTCAGAAGATTTTATCAATGTCGTAAAACGCGAATCAATGCCAAGAAAATTTATTATTTTACTGTGATTGCTGTTTGTTTCTATAATTTTTACACGACCTTCAAAGCTGACAAGTGCATTGATATGTAAAATTAAATACCTACATACTTAGCGAATTAGGTACTAGGTAGGTGTTATACGCCTAGTTATATACCTACCTATAGCCGCATAGTAAGTACCTACATCTCGTCCTACAAGCTCGGGGGGTGCAGGGAGGAGGGAGGACAAGAAAGGGCTCGAGCTCGCGAGCTACGGGCAGTTGGGAAGGGCCTGGGACTAGTAAACCCTGGAATATTGCGGCTCTTATATGTATACTTACATCTACCTATGTAGGTACTTAACTATGTATGGTAGGTACCAACCTAAAACCTTTGGTGATATAATTAGGAACGTTAGCTTCTTAGGTAGGCTAGTTACCTACCTAGGTCATAGGTGTCAAGACAAAATTACCTACTTAGATTTTCTTCGAAATACAGGTGGGTTTGTAGGTGCCTCCGTCTTTAAGTAGGTAGGTATTAGGTACATAGACCCTTTGTCGAAGCTATCCTGGCATGAAGCAAATAACCATTTGCTTCATGCTAGGATAGCTTCGACAAAGGATCCTAGCTACTACCTACCAGTTGATCACCTCTATTGTAGACCTACCTACTTACTTGATAGGTAGGTAGGTACCTACAGACAGGCAGACAGACAGGGAGATAATTCCAAGTTGAGAGTTCGTTTTGACAGTAAACTGAGAGGCACGACATTATTGCGTGTTCACACATACTCGTTGCGAAGTAGGTACATTGTTGTTTATATACTTACTTCGTTTATACCTACCTGGAACATGCACTTAATTACAAAACGACAGTACCTTAGACGTAGGAGGCAGGTATTTTACTTCATACTTTATTATTTCATACATTTTAATGTTTATGTGAAAAACGGTAAACTACGCAGTCGAAAAAATCCGGTTAAGTGAGAGTTTGACTTGAAAATTTTAACTTTTTTTTTTTTTTTACTCGCTATAAACCAGTGCTTGACTGCGATCCCACCTGGTGGTAAGCAGTGATGCAATCATTGATGGTGAGGCGCACT
Organism: Mythimna pallens; assembly: GCA_961205895.1. NCBI lineage: Eukaryota > Metazoa > Arthropoda > Insecta > Lepidoptera > Noctuidae > Mythimna > Mythimna pallens. The sequence goes on from OY540834.1 coordinate 17,182,144, forward strand.
ACCAATGTCTACCTATTACGGTTCATATTGCCCGCTGACAGTCAAATACAGGAACGTAACCCCAAAAATAAGTCCCTAATAGTAAAAGTATCCTCGCAATATTAGTATTTTTGTGCAATACGATACGACACGATACTCAGATAGTCTTAAACGACTGAGATAGTCACATTTTGCGCAACTGAAACTGGCATTAAAATCAAAATGAAAGCACGAAAAATAAAATACCATAAGTAGGCAGAAACACAATAGGTAATGGTTTTACAGTTTTCTAAGAACTGTTCAATGGAAAAGAAGCAGAAATAATTGCTCACTTAATCATTGCTTTATTGACCTTTAGCATAAAGCATGGTAAACAGACGGAGAAAATACATAATATGGATGATTAACCACAAAATATTTGCATAGATAAGATAACAACATTCTTGCCACTTCTTGTTTGCTTTAAAAGATTCATTTGTATCATTATTATCTTTGAATGAATAAATAAATAATGATATCTTTTTATTTCCACATTCATAATAGAATGTGCTGAACTGCACTTTTACGTATAGCATAGCATAGTCGGCCTTATAATGTTCCCACTGTTGGGACTCGGGCCTCCTCTCTAAGAGAGAGAATAGGCCGTAATCCATGACATGCCAGTTTCCTCACGATGTTTTCCTTCACCGTTTTGAGAGCAGTGATGATGAAATAAATTAAACAAAGTACACTTTTACGTAAAAATAACTAATTATGTGCAGTCTTTTATGACGATTATGACCTACCTTTACCTAAGCTAGAGGTACTTAGATAATACACCTAATTTCTCATCAGCTTTTGATTGTTTCACATTGAGCATAGCATGCTATTCTACCTTATCTACTTAAATAACTTTCAAACTATACAATACAATGTAACAACATTTCAAAGTTAGTAGAGAAAATTATGAACGAAAAGATTGGAATAAGTTTAATTAAAAACGGATGTAGTTTATCAAACAATTTTGTGCCAATCTGAAAACAGCTACCTACAGACGGTGTTATGGAAAAATTATTAACAAATGGACGCTTTTAATTAATTTATTTACAATTGCTTTGCTTACTAGATGTTTGCGAGGTGTTTTCTTCTCGAAATTTCGAATATCAAATGAACATATTTTAGAGTCTATTGAACTAAATGAAACCGATCAGTCATTATTAGTCTAATTCGTTAGTACGAAAATTGCAATTAGGTACAAAGTTGTACAAATCTAAATGCACATGGCGCGAGGTTCGTCGACCCCGCTCTCACCGCGTTCGATGCACCGACGGTACTCCGTTCGCACCGCTGGCTGTGTCGACTCGGCCCAATCAGTTTTTGGAAGGAGAAAAAAAGTTATTAGACATGGCAAGGTTTTACCGGATTTTACTCGAACGAAGGAATTCCAATTTGGATATAAATTATTCCAATTGATTTGTCCAATGTTCCTCTCCAATCCTTAGCCAGATCCTTTCTTCGTGAATATTAAAAGGAATTGTGTTAGTATTTTTTCGTTACATATGGAAAACTCGAATAAAATATATATTGTATTATTATATTATATACATAGCAATATGAGAAAATTAAGTTACTGAGCTTTAGGAAACTTGTGTTTAGTGCTTTTTCCACACTGCGTCTTACCAAACTAGATTCTAGGATCTTGGCCAAAAACTTAGTAGGTACCTGTGCTATGTACTTTAAAAAGATAAAACAGTTTTATGTTTTATCTTTTTTAAACAAGAAGACTTTGAAAGACTTGAAAATTAAAAAGAATATGTTCATAAATACATAATTACTTAAATCTCTAAATGCAAATGCCTAACTATTTAATAACTTATTAGCCGTTGGATGCAAAAAGCACAGGACTGGTCGATGACGGCAACACCTTTTTTTGACGTGGGAAATCATCAAATAACTTTTCCCGATCTGGATGAAACACGAAGGCGTATCAGGCTTTTACTGACTGAAATCCTACGAAGGAATACCCTTCAGTCGCCCTTTGGTTCCACAGGGCCACCTTTCGAACATTCCCGTAGCCTATGTAGCAACGACTGGGGGTTGTCAATCCAGCAGTAGAAGTTTTTCGACAAAAATTATAACCATGAAACCTGTTGGTTACTTGCGTCATTCATAAATTTCACTTCCTGATCTTTATAACTGTTCTGATAAGTACCTATAAGTACACCAAAAATATTTATTTACCCAAGAATTCTTGGATTATTACAAAAGTTTCGACTTTGGTTGAGTCGTGGAAGCATTATCGTAAAAAACGACGTTGACGTAAATTATGAAGTCTTAGCAAAAAACAAACCTTGTTATTACTAAAGCAAATACTAGTACAACAATAGTGATGTAATAAATTCTATTGAATTGAAAACGTAATAAGGGCTTGGACCAGTAATAGTGTAGCAGAAGAAACTACGCAGTTAAGTTTTGTTTTTGTTTTTAACCTCTAATTCTAATTAAACGGCCTTCAAAAAGGTTTTAGTGGCATTTGAATTCAGAACGACACACTGAACTTTGGAACGAAGTAAATCCAGTCAGTATAAAATTATCTACGAAACATAGGAAACAGGCTAGCATTAATTAACGTGTATATCTTATTTAGTGACAAAACTAAGAAGACGGCAGTCAGCAAACTAACGATAATCAACTAAAAAGAAGAGTAATTTAAGTAGAACTGAAATATTTTTCATAAAGTGTAGTTTCGTTAACCTGATTAGTAACATCCCAAAACCTATTCTATTTTTCGTCAGCATCCAAAACGCCCTGGTGTTATTATTTACCACATATACCCAAAGAGCAACCTGTGTGATGGTAGCCGCTTTAATTATAACACACCTATAAATAACTTGCTCACACGTTGCGTAATCGGTTATTGAAATTTGCAACTTCACACACAACATAACGAGAGTTCATAATTAACTATATAATCTCATTAGTGTAGCAATACTTCAGCTATCGAATCGAGTTACTGCCTCTTATCAATTTGATTGCAACGGACAATGACTTGAGTTTTGAAGAGATAGTACTCAAAGATACGATGACGGGCATGTTTGTGCAGTATCTGTGTTTTCTCTCGCACGAGCATCAGGTAATAACACAAAACATTCAAAATCAAGAGACACGACAAAAGCCAAGTTGCTCTGTGATGCGTCCGCACGCCTGCATTACTCGCCTGTTATAAATAGACGACATATCTTTATACCACTGCATCGCTATTCGCCTGCTCTCCCGCCGAGTGAGAGACGCCAGACCAACTTCACACAGCTATACGCCACATGAAAGATAATTTGTTTAGATTACCTACGCGTTTTGAACAGTGGGTGCGAACGCAGGTGTCTTTTGCTTTTGGATAGCAGAATTAAACATGAGGAGTCGTTTCATAACAAAGTACAGTTTGCCTGCCAGTCAGTGCCACCACGCACGCAGTCTAGTCTAGTTGATATGTCCGTCATGTTAGTCAAAGTGATCTATGTTGCTGCCTTCCTGTTCTGCTAATTAGCATGTTATCTCAAAATGCTTGCTATATACCTCAGACCTTAACTAAACCCCTTAGAATGTTATTTTTCAACTGTAAAAGGTTTTTCTCACGAAAAAGTTTAGAATTAATATAGCGAAGTTAGATATCGATTGGGTCGAGTCATATCAAGCAAGTTCAAATTATGTGATTAGGTTATCTATGTTTGTCTTTAAACCCATTACCCAAAACAGGCATTTACATAATAAACTAGGTGTTTTACTTAAATCTACAAAAGCCAATATTTTTGTAAGCTTTCAGAGAAACGGGTGTTCTATATTCGTTAGGAATAAATAATCCTTTGATGTGCGAGATGAAAAGAATAATATAATATAATGTTTTAAGGGCTTTTATTAAAAGGGTGTTTCTGATGTAAATTTATATTTCGTCACGATTGTTCTATTACTTGAAAAAGCAATCTTTACCGAAAGTGCTGCTGTAGCCGATTCCCACAAGTTGAACCTCAAGAGTTTGAATTTATTTATTTATCGTGTTTTTTCTGGTGATGAGTAATATATATGTAGTTCCTTTCATGGACAAACAATCCTGTTTAAATATACTTGTTTTAAACCCGATCAAACGAGTTTAAATATACACGATACTTACATTCTTATAGGTCACACCGGTTTCGATAATATTGTATGTGCACATTGTTTTTCTTTTGTTAATTTTACATGCGCATTATATTTTATTCTGGCTTGATAGTCTGAGACATTTTATTCTTGATATGAGTGACTGGCGTGAAGTATTCGTTTACGTTTATCTGTAAAATATCGTTATTTCGAACGCAATGACTTAAGTTTATCTGAAACTCCCAGTCTTCTTAGAATTATTAGATTTAAAGCAATTTTTCAATTCTATTTAGACCAATATTTTGTTCATTATCAAAGTGATGTCAAATCAATTGAGTAGAACCAGAAGTCAATATTAATAGGTCATTTGTTTTTAATTGAACTGTGGCCAGAGATAGACCGGTTTGTTAATCAATTCAATTTTATTTGTAGTTAACCATTACGTCAACATCACCTAGGCAACTGCTACTATTGTAGGACGATTGTGTAATGCACGTTCTATGGTCTACTATTACAATGACTTTGTGCTGAATTCATCATAATCTCCTCATTATAGTTTTTGTTCGTATATTATTTGTTGTCACAAAATAGTGTGTCTTGAAATATGCGTAGAAATCTGTTCCACTTGACAACCGTATCTACTGATTAAAGACTACTGTTTTTTAAATCACAAAAATCTTTGTCTCCAGTTTTAAGTGCTTCTATACTTTCGATGCCTTATATTCCCCAGTTAAAAGCGTAAACAATTATTGCTTTATAATCAGTCTTTGTTCTTTGTGAAAATTTTAAATGATAGCACGGATTAGTCACTACTTAACTGCGTGGACAGACACCGTATGTAGAGTAACAATATTGTCAAGGCCACCTTTAGAAGGATAGGACATCATGGTTCCGCTCTTAGAATCTTTTGGAAATAGTCCAAAGAATCCAGAATTATTTCCAGTTTCCAGGTGACGAAATCATTTATCACTTCGGTGACATATTGTGGAAAATTGGTGTCGTGAAATTCGATCTTCCACGACATGTTTTGGCCACGTCTCTGAAATGGCACCCACAGTAGCTAATCTTGCGTGCTCATAGAAATTGACTGTTGACATTGCTGAGTCAGGATTCAGTTGACCTTCACAAATGTTTTATTGATCTAACTCAGGTTCATTAGCGATTTGACGCACCGTCATTTTTATAATGGTCATTGTTTTGCTTGTCTTCATAAATATTGAATTGTTGGGAGTCTTTTATAGGTAGACATTTAGTGAATCGATTACTCGAATTCTGGATAATAGGTATATAAATAGTTTTTCACATGTTTGAATTTGAAATACTTTTACTGTTCTAAAATTCAAGTGTAGGTAAAAAAAAATAAAGTTTTAATAGTTTTGTAGTCAAAACACAATCATGGAAGCGGAAGATGGTAAAAAGTTCAGCTGTAAAATATCCATTAAAGGTCGGCCTTCGTAACACTTGGAACTGGGAAATAGCCTGACGTTTACGAGTACATTCTAAATACAAAACCTACAATTGCAAACGAAAATGACGGTTGCACTGTTATGTTTACAAAACATGTCAGGTATGTCTTACAAATAACCTACGAAAACAAAAGAGTAAGAATATATCGACGATCGTCATAAAACAAAAATTTACTGTGAAAGTTATTTGGTGCCCACGTAACTACCGGTCGTTGACATAAAGAAAGTTGTAATAGCAATAAAGTATAACAAGTTATCTAAATCGTAATACCAACCAATATGTACAAGACGAAGATTACAAGTTCAAGAAACTCGCTGGGAGAGTTTCGCAATGCGATCCAAATTCAGAATAGAGGTGGTACCTATGATCCAATCAACATTATCATCCAGCTGATATCAAACGAGTTGTGCAAGTGGCAGCACAAAGATCGCGAGGGCGAGGGCGGGAAGTAGGTCACAGAAGTGAGGGGGGGAGCCCTTAGGCCACTTATCAAGCGAGCGACCGGGGCCGCGGCTAGCGGGGAAAGCGAGTTTGTCTCTTGAAATTTTTGTTGGTAGATATCTGGCACTGTTGTGCTCGTTGGCTCGAGTTTAATGCTTCTCCACAGATGAGATAATTATAATTTTACCTTTATTCGTAATGAGGAAGGACATGCCCTTCCTAAATCGTAGTTCCTAATCGTAGAACTTTGTCAGTGCCAGTAAGACAAAACATTTCAGTGTAAGATCTGAATCGTTAATGAATGATTGCAAACTGTATCATCTCTTGTTTATGTCGATTTGTAAATAAATGCCTTTAACTTTCTAAATATTTTGAAACAACTGTCCACTAGCTAGATAGAGGTGAAATCACTCGTATTCACGCGTGAGTCGCTTTCCATCTGCCCTGATACCAGTTTGAGTGGGCTTGACAAAGTGGAGGCAGCTGGCAAACTAGTTAGGTAGTTAGTAATCTACCATACTTCTCGTTTGTCCTCTTAAGATAAACTGCTGGAAAGAAATCCAGAGATAGAATCTGTGGGGAAAGGAGGTAAACGTTTTGAGTACTAAACGAAAGAACTTGCTGCAGAGAAAGCTTGAAAGACAACGTCTATGGTGGGTAGGAAGTAGTAAGTACCTACGTGGTCAGCATTCAAAACGGCCCGCACCTGAAATGTACTCAACATTACACTAACAAAAGTATCTAATATAGAAATAACAAACCCATCTTTTATGTTTGTAAAACTTGAAGTACATAGTTAATAGTCTCTAGTTTTTGTTCGATGTTTACCGTCCAAATAAGGTTTAGCTATTGTAACCTCGCAAAGCCCTTCGCGACGAACAACCTGCGAGGCCCCCGCGTCTCAGTGCCATCAACAAAAATAATACTTATAAAATTCGTCTGTTTGTATTTATCTACATTTTGACATGATCGGTGACTGTTACACTAAGGGTAACTTTCCTCTCCCATGGAGAATTGAGCGTTTGATACAATCCTATCTTTATTACTTTTCTAAACTTAATGTCATCGTCATCATCTTCCTGCCCTTGTACCATGTTACTTGGTGTTAGTGCTATACTTTCTTCTTCCATTGTGTGTTCAGTATCTAAAAACAATTACTTAAATATATTGTCTGATTTTGGAATTATTCGATTTTCAATTCTTTTCTTACTTTTGAAAATCTCACAAAGAAAAAACCCGTTGCTAAGTTTTCCAGCAAGCCTTACATAATTTAGGTCACAATCGTAAGAGATGTCGATATTAATCACATTTTCTAGTTAGTAGTTACTGTAAAACAAGTGTTTCCTGTTTATTTATGTAAGCAATTGTCGATGCGAGTTGCAATGAACAAAGACACATGATAAATACTTCATTCGTGTCAGTTTCTTTGTTGCTGAATAAAATATTATTGTTCTCTGAGCAAGCCGTTGTTTTCTTTAAATACATAGTTCAATTGTTATTTTCTTGTTCGTTCATTCAGAAGGTAATGTAGAATTAGATGTTGGACCAAGGTTGACTACTGTTTTGTTTTATCATTTATGTAACATTTAGGAGAGTCTGTGGTTGCTTTATTTTGAATGTAGACTTCGTACTCTCCTAAGTAAATAGGAGCATTTTGAAAATTGTGAGCTATTTTCCAATTCCATAATACGTTGGCATGTTGAGGAATGAGCAGATGAGATAGCTACATATATCTTAACACACACTCTCACGCGGTTGGAATCCACTGCACGGGAAGATTGGAAATAGCTTGCCGCCCAAACTGCACGACCTAAATTCTCAGAGAATCTTTACTTTTATAAACCCAAATTCTAATTATCAAAATAACTGTTTTATGGCAACCGCGAAAAGAGAAAGTATTACATTTTCATGAAAATGAATGCATTATTACAGAAAAGGAAGATAAAATTATGAAGGAGGATGAGAATTATGATTGTATTGTTAACTTTTTAATTAACTGAAGGACAATAAAATCTTATTCTTATTATTTACTGGAACACGTTCATCAATAATCACAATACTTATATTATTATTTTTTTCAAACTAATTACCTATTTGGTTTGTATTGATACAAAATTAAAATATAACAAATTTTTTAGTGAACTTGATGTTATTAAATATTAATCAAAAACACCTAACTTACCTGGAATTAAATCCGTTTCGCAAAGTCCGAGTTATAATCAAGAACCTCCAGTAGCATCGATCGGTCCCGTTATTTTATATTCTGCAGAACAAAGCCGAGGACACATAGCCGTCGGTCACGCACCATGGTTCTTCCGTCCGTGTGTTACTTGCCCTGCATTCATACTCGTAGCAACCACTCTTACATAACAAGCATTAAAATATGAGAAGTAATGATCTGTGATTTCAATTACGTTCAATGAGCCAAGTGTAATAATGATTCTATATTTGTTGATGATGAGCAGTGTTCCAATGGAATATGTAATCATGATGCTAATGTGTATTGGGCGATCCATGTTGATGGGACTCTGTAATGAGATGCTGTTTTTAAAATATGCAATAAAATGCTAATGACTGTTTTTACTTCTTTGACATCAAGTGCTTGATGCAAGAATTATTGCAAGACTGACTGCGACACGGGTTTTTATGAACTCGAAATTGATGACCATAAAAAACACTTCGTGAGTGGTCAACAGCTTTTATTTGAATCACAAATCAGTCGATAGCAGAAGTCACAAACTATAGTTAAATGCAATGGAATCTGTCGAAGCAAACCAGGAAGCATCGGTGGGCACGCGACGCGATCTAACGGAGCGTGACACGAGAAATTAACTGTTATTTATACCAACAACGATGGCCCCGTTGAAATAACCTGTTACAACACCGACGAAAGTATTTCGGCATCGATTTCGGATTAAAACGGCAAGTCTTATGTCCACTTTTTAGATTAACAACCGAATAAAATCTACCGAAAGTAGTTGCTTCACTATGAGATAGCCGTAATACACCAATTATTTTGTATATTTTTTTTCGATGGAAAATCATCAATTAACCTCTCACACTGTGGATGGAGCGAAAGGCAGTAACAGATTTATATGGACTAAAACCACCTGTGTTCCTACGCGTTCCAGGGTAACTTTTTCGAACAATCATACAAAACTGGATCTTGTATCTATGTCGATTGCTTAAAATGTATTTGTTTTGTACATAATCTTTGTTATCCACACAACTGAGATTTTCTATTTTATTATCTTTCTTGTTCGATCTTGTATTACTTTGCTATGTAGTACCATGACCAGCCATGACCGCTGGCCTTGGTTGGTGAACGGTTCAGTCTGAAGGTTTTTCAAAGGTTCTGCTGATGATTTTGCAACGTCAACGTCTGCACACTAGTGGTGGGATAGATTTTTAGATTGTCTCGTTCTGATATGCGATTTGCGAATGTTAGAGTCATCAAGTTGACTGCAATATGATAACGATACACAAGCATTTACCTCTACTTATTTGTCATAATTATCATGATGAATCACTAATATTATGATTGATCGCAATCGTGCACTATAAAAATAATTAGATGCAATCATATTTATGCATTTTTCTCTAAACCACAACACAACATAAATTGATCAGCAGGCAGTCAAGTGGAATAAATCACATGATTCTTGCTGCAGCTATTTCTGTATTTCTTGTGGTTGGTTCTGCGAATAGGTCTTTGTAAGAAAGTCTAACGAATGAGCAACAAAAGTTTCTAATAAAATCTAAGTGCAATCATCTAGTCGCCTGCCAAGCGTAATAATTATGGCATTATTCTCCCAGATTCGTTTGTTGTCTTCCATTGAGCATTTATCCTATATGAAGGTCGTAGCGGTCTATAAAGGATACCCATGGTCGTCGGTGAACATTACGGTCAGTTACGTGTCCCCGAATATTTTTAAAAATAACTCGCAATAAGGGATCTGCTCTGCTCTGTGATGGTGAGGGTGCTAGGAGTGTTAGGAGCAACGGAGGGCCGACACCGCCTGTAGCTGACGATCGTAATTACGCAACGGTCCAGTACGGTTGTAATGAAACCCCTGGCCTAATTAAATTTACTGAACAAGCTACGTAGACATCGGCACGCACAAATGTCTACATCTCTTTAGGAATGCGATGATTTGTTATATATATGTATTATTATGTATATCCATCTCACGAGTCGTGTTAGGTTAGGACTGATGATATAATGGTTTTGTAATGATTGTAACTTTATGGAAAAAGATTAAGCTCCATTGTGATTCACAGTCGCATCATTGAGGCCAAAGTGAACGTAAATAATAAAATTGTTTAAAAATGTAAACAAACTGCAGGAAAGAATGCTTTATTTAAGTTTTCTTATATTAACAATCACAAGATCGTTTCATGCACTCTTTTCCTTACTTTGGCAAACAATAATACAATTGTTATCGATTGTTCAATAGATGACATTGGAATTAAATTGCGCTGCATGCTGACCTGTGTTTTCCAGCACAGAATGTAGCCTACCCAGTTTCTTTTCAGGGCTGTCGGTCGATAATGGCGATGAAGATCCATAATCTAGCCATCACTGATCTATTTGTCTAGGATTGTGTGACAGTTCAATGTCATTCAGCATTGAATATGCATGCGACTGACTTGATGATCGAGTATCAAGTAGTTTAAGTAGCCTCTTCCTACACAGTGCTGACTGATGACATCAGACATTAAAGACGTTAACCACAGACCATCTTTGTGAAACTAAAGCTTGTAACGTTTTGAAGAAAGAACTCGCTGTCTTGCTAATGTATTGGGCTCACAAGAAAGGCGTTGAAGACTAAAGCGCGCCATTTTCTACTACATTAAGCAATGAAAAGAAAATTGACTTAGCCTGCTTTTACATTATCTTGAACAATAAGCGGCTCTGATGTTACTTACTAAGTTTAAAGTCTGTTTTAGTTCACTCTTTACAAATTATTATCATATTTGTTACGACAATGCAATTAAGATAATGTGAGCATAACTATGCAAGAGTGTGTTGTGTTTATGTCTTTATTGTTTGTCTCTGATAACGGCTACTGAGGTTTTATCATCACGCCAGCTTCTATAAATAATATGATACGTGCTAAGTACCTACTAGGTATGAATGTCGACCAAGTGAACCGACCAACTAGCATTGTACTTTGGTATTGAATATCTGAAATGTAACTTTTAAATACATAACGTAATTCAAACACGAATGAAACGGTAAAAACGGTAAAGGAAAGAGATGAAACTAAACCATTAGAAGCACCTCCTCTAGCGTCTATCGGTTATGTATTTTCTAATCAAAAGGTCGTTCAAATATGCAAAAAGGATCTGGTATCAACGATATTTTATGTGTGTCATGTTCGGCATTCTTTGAGACAATGAGATTTTACAGTATAGCACTTTGTATTTAATTTATTTTTCTTGTATTACTTGTATGCATATACTTATAGCAGAAGTGGGAAAATTTCCATTTAAATTGTACTGGGTCTACGTTGTGTACAATCTTAATTCCAGTTTATATGTCTAGCTTTAGAATCCATACGGTCTGGTGTCTACTATTGCGGTATTTCTAGCCTACGCCTATCAATTTACTGATTATCCTCTACAACATTATTTATATTGTCTCGTCAAATAATTAACGATAGACTGAACAAAGAGCCTTTAAATGAATTTATATCACTAGTTAAACAAATTGTTCTTTAAACTAACTAATCTAAGTTAAAATCAATGGATAACCAGATAATCGTTATTTACCTGTAATCTTGATCCCGCTCGGTAAATCGGGCTTTACTTGTGCAATAGGATACAATCTTGCTTGACAGCTGGGGTCAGTCCACTAAACCGGTCTCCAAGTCGTGAGGTACCTCGTTCCTTACCCTGCCGGTAAACACTGGCCACTTTCACAACACAAACAATTTAAATAAGTAATTCGATTACAGAGAAACAATAACATTATCTCAAAGAATTTGGTTAAAAAGAAGATGTAAATTATTACTGGAAGCATCGAAGAAAAATTTGTACATAATTACCTGAATTTGTCGGAATAATAATAACATTACTCAGTACGGCTACAATGACCATCACACTCATAATATGTGCTTCGCTGGTTTTGATATAAAACTAATTATATCTACGCATTTTTTAAGTTTATTAGTTTTTTCTTGATACTTTGATTTTTTAGCTAACTAACCGTGGCAATTGCGTGTTAGAAAATTTAATCATGTGATCATAATGGAGACTTTAATTTTGGACATTAGGACCCAAAAATACTGGTCTTTAGGAGCCCAAAACTATGTGGAGCAAAGGTTCCACTTAGCAATTTAAATAATATTTTAAATATCGATTTCTCTAAGGTCATCATCCTTTGAAAGATCCGGCCACCCGGTTCTTGGGTGTTTTCGTGGGGTACATTGATCCTAAGAGCAGTCCCTTTATAGAATTTTAATCTAATGTGTAATGGCCGACCGCAATATGTTGTTAGAATTTCCAACAAAATTAAATTAAACGTATTTCCTTTGGCCATAACAGCTTTAATTAAAGACATAAGTAGGTATGACCTGAAAAGCCGGTATTATTTGTTTTTGATATAAGCAAAATATATCCATGTCACATTGTGCTTAATGGCCGAAGTATTTAGCATAATATTAAGCAACGATTACAATGTAGATATACCAGACGATTTTATATTAGATTTTAATCACGTTGTTCATTTGTGGTCTAGCCATTATCTGATTTGGTTTGAAATGTAGAGAAGCAGAAGATAAAGATGCTGTTAATTTTGTTTAGGTGCACCAACTTTAATACCTTTTGCAAACATCATTAAGCCGAAAAAAAAATGTTTAACGTTGGTCACAGTATCAGTAAATTATACTTCTGAAGCAATTCATATCACTTCAACACTAATTAGTAGAACGTAGTGTAACCGTAGCTTTACATTAAGTAGGTGTATTTTTTTATAACACATTTTCCTAACCTGTTATTTACTATAAATTATGTATAATGAGTTAATTATCTGTCGGGCTGAGACGTAGTGATTGCGACATAATTCTCCTGAAGATGTGGAAAAATTAATCATCCAAATAATTTTATTGACTAGAAAGCGAAGGAACGATACAAATAGGCAGAATTATATAAGAATCGTAATCCATCCGAATCAGAAATCATTAATATTGATGATAACCAAGTTTCTTCGAGTAAAAATGATACAAAAGTAGGTCAAGGGTTTCACACATTGGAGACGAGGAAAATTCTTACCGATAAAGGCTATGTTACAGATGTCAGCGTACAATTTACGAAGCAAGAAAAAACATACGTATTAAACTGACGTAAAGATTTATAGAACCGATTCTTGTGATGAAGGACAATCATTATTTTACAGTAGTCTCTTTACTATTATCATGAAATCTTATTTTTCTTAGTTTAATTTTGAGGGCACGGTTAGTACGGTGGTTGAGCGACTGGCTGCGTTGCGTGTCATGGTGTGTCGGGTTCGCGTCCCACACGGAACAAATATTTTTATGGCCTATAGATATGGTAATTCGGTATAATGGATATGGTTCCGTGTCTGAGGATTTGTCTATGTGATTTAAATTATTTTTAAACGCACCCACGATACATGACTAAATTCTAAAGTGGGGTAATCTGTAAAAAAAATATTAAGCGGGCTAGGTCGTTGCTAACTTTAGATTTCACTGGGAACATATCTAAAATACTACTTCGTCTCATTACACCTCTGAAATGAAAACGAAAGTGTATAGGACTGTATTCTGTCGTTGATTCAAACAAAATCAATTTTCCGGATTAACTCACTTTAATTGTAATTTTACTTTCCCACCGTTCCGAGCCCTCCATGGCATTCGTTGAAGTTTTTTTATTCGTTGGTAATGTGCCTTTATGAAACGCTGTGGTTTTCCATAAGTTCTTATTTATTGCAATCTTATGCTCGTAGATCATGCCTTATCTGTACATAATAGCAATGAAGTTCCAGGTCCCCAAGGCTTCGTGTGGAGTTAATCTCCACATAAATGTATACTATTAATTCGGCGAAATCTTCTTCGTTCAAACGATGACCACCATCCCAGTTTTTATCAATGTATATACAATAAAACAGCCGCATTTATACTAATTGTATATTTTAGTAGACATCAGCATAATACTATTTGTTCAGTAATTGTTACGTTTAATTTGACACGGTCGTGAGATTAATCTTTGTTTGTACAACGCAATAAGCTACCACGCCATTTTGGTTGGCTGCATTCGCTAGTTACGCAACCACAACACTACTGTACTTTGAGTCTTCGATACTTAACTAACTTCTTGGAAAAATCTCTCGTAAACCTAATCGTTGTTTTAGCTTTCTTTATAGAGTAAGTCAGAGGCATCTGATGTTTCTTCTATGTATTCGATTTTATTACCCAGATTTATATCTGCACTTAGGTACGTGCAGTGTTTCTGTTTTCTTTTGGATAAAACCGTTTTATCTTTAATTTATTTTGTTCATTTTCCTCTCGTACTATCCCGTACCTCATCAAAAGATCTTACCACAAAATTTTTTAGGCCTTCGTATAGAGAGCATAATTGCTTAGCATTATTGTTGTAGCCACATTGTAACAGGTGATTTCGTTATCGTTTAATATACCGTCTAATTTTTCCTTGTGACATGTCCTTTGAATCTACTCCTTAAATGCTCCTACATTTAAGGAGTAGATTCAAAGGACGACCTTGAATATCTTATAAAACATCGTAATCTAACATTAGCAAGCTGCAAATAATTATAATTTTATCAAAATCAATACATTCACTGTGTCATACAACTTTTAATATTTATTTTTATATCTTCAAAACAAAGTCAAGAAGGTACATTATCTCGAACTGTTCTAGCAATCAGTTTAAATTAGCTTCCACATCACTGCGATATTTTTACGAAACACTCATTATCGTAATTTTCATGATGTTAAATTCTCGTGTATACTGGTCCGAAGCAGCAACCTTGTGGCACTCTTGCAACATTCTTCGGTCGTTCACCTGTCGAGAAGTGGACCTTGTTTTTAGTTTGACACTTTCGTATGATTTGTTGTTAAACACTAAAGATAGATAAGTGTAAAAAGTGACGCAAGTGAATTCCACGCCGTTTGCCTGTCGTGTCGAGGTAAACAACGTCCAAAGTTACATGTACCGAACGAAAACCGTTTGAGCAAATCGCCAAGAAATGTTTTCATATCGTTGCAGTGTATTTGTGAATTGTCTGATGTTTGAAATTTGCTTTTTTAGTGTCATTTTCTTGAAATAATAAGATTCATATTCCTTTGAACAGTATGTTGAAATACAAGAAGCCCAACAACAGTTAGATCCTGTTGTGACTTCAATAGAGTGAAACCAAGTAACATTTGCCAGTCTACAATATTTCAGCACAAGCACTAAACCAACTGAGGAACCAGATAAACCATTTTTCTTTCATCTTACTTATTTAAAATTGCCAATTTATTTTGTTTTGTGTGAGTAGTCACGTCAAAGACCTCTTACACACCCGTGCAATATTAACCAAAACGAAAATTCAATTTCACAGTATTTTTTCATATAGTTTTAAATTTATTTATAATATTATCTACGTTGTTTTCAAGCCTGTTAGCTGTAATAGTTAATGCATCATCTAACCTTGTGATATCAATACAAGCTAAAGGAAAAACATCATTGACAAAAACTTGTTTGTCGATCAACAATACTTTGTCCTCCATTACTGAAAGATCAATTCGTGTGAAAGAGAAGGGATATCTCCAGTTGAGTACTGAAACTCTGCGAGTATGAGGGCAAAGAACGATTACATGCAACCCCATTTTAAACCTACGGTGGCAAATGAGCGGCTTCCAGAACTGGGTCACAGCGTGAAGGGACGAAATTGGGACGAACCCTAGGGGAGAGATGAGGGCTGGTTAGTTACTGCTTTCCTACGTCGCTATTTGAAATTGTATTGACTTTGAATTTCATTTTAATGTCATTCGGCTTTCATGAGATTTGTCTAATGATATTGCTGGTGTGCGCTTTTGGAATACAAAAAAAAATGATTCATTGCATCGGCGTGCCATTTTTTTATATTGATCGTTTCTGCTGGGTAGATAATGTCAGCAGTGTGATATTCGTTGTGTGTGACATTACTGTATATTTTAAAATTATTTGTTCACAGCATTTCAATTCTTGTAGTAGACCCTCATCCCCCCCTCTAACTAAAATTAATTGTTCTGAAGTTGGGGTTTGTTTGCCTTGTAGTGTGGTTTCGTATGATTTGTCAACTCGAGTATCAAGTTTGTTAAACTTGTCCAAGTCGTGACCTGAGACAACTTCTGTATGATACAGCTATAATGTATAACACTGCGTAAGTACAACCTTACGCAGTAATGTAACATCGCGAGAGTAATCAATTCGCAAAACATAATTTCTTGAGCCGTCTCTCTAAAATTGATATTCAACTCGACACCAATACGAACAGTTATGCTAGTTGTAATGTTTGCAAATATTAATTTTGCAAAGATTTTCTAACGCATTTTAGGCCTTTGCCTAATGATGATAGAAAATTAAAGGTTGCTGAAATATATTTAAATTAAACAGTTTTGAAAAACTTAATGTTAGTAAATTAAAGGGATTTATTATTTTAGGGTAGTCAAGGATATGAAAGGGTTTTATTGATTTAGGTTTTGTAGCTGTTGAAGGAGACTATATCAATTCTTCTAAATATCCAAATATTACCCACATACATATACTGTATTTCAAGTAATAATGAGACTCATAGTGTTAGTAACAATAAACAAAGTTATAACTATGGTATAGATACAATTGCTATAACCACATTAGGTACACATACAGCCATTATCATTGCTTCGCCGAAATACTGTAGCAACGATACATCACAGAACAGTCCAGTCTGACAGCAATCATACCAGGGATGCCGTTGGGACTGACTCGTGCTTTACGCACCAAGGTAGCACATAGTTCATCAATCAACACGTATATACCCGTAATTTTCGCCGGTGCGCTACAGAAAGAGAAAGTTATAAACATGTAAAAGACTAAGCATGTTATCGAAGAAAAATCCAAGGACGAACCTGATTGTTACATTCAAGTTCCCATGTTTCTCTACAATGAATTAGTATGCGAAAAAATAATTAGTAGTAAGTAGTATTATAATGTATTAAATATTGTAGTATCACTGGAGGTTTGTTGTAAAAGTCAGCTCACGTCTCAAAATTTGAGGCCAGTAGTCATAGCGTCGTGTCGCAACAATAGCATTTCGTAACAACTAATTTTATTTCATCGAATACGTGACATGCGTTCGATAGTTACTTTATTTATAGTACATTTTATTATTTATTGAAGATAATGCTGTGGAAGTTGAGCAAGCTTGCAAAATTGAATGAAATATTGCATCCTTGCTGCGGTTTGTGAGGTACTTGGCGTCTATTCAAGTGATTGAATAGTGTTAGTGTTTTAATAAGATTTCTATTTACGATTGGAATTTCAATTTCTGTTTGTGATCGGAGTCTTATAAATATAGTTACGCTAGTTTTATTTTCTGGTACTCCTAAATCCCCTGCCGTGGTGTTTTGTGAAATCTTTGCGTTTTTGTATTGTATGCAGTAGCTACTACGGAATGCGTTATGTTGCTATGTACTAGTAGGTAGTAATAAACACTACCACGTTCTCCTGTTATCTTGAATTCTCAATTCGTTTCAAATTGGGTTCATAAAAAAAGCTGATTGTAATTATCCGATGTCGTTTTACTAGCAAATTGAATTGCAAATACGGTACGTTATTGTATAGTAAACTAGCGGAATGCATCGTAGTTGAGTTATTCTGTATAATTCATAAGTTTGTACGTTCAAGGAAAGCGGTTGCGTATTCCGATCATTTTTAATGTTTACAGTTTTTTATGAATTATTCATTCACGATGCGCGGCTTGACGTAACTCCTGCAACTAATACCTATAAATATCTGAGGTTAAACAGTTTAATTATAAATAAAAGCACTGCTTACGCTCTGTATCTATGAAACTGAAATTCAATGAGAAGCTTGTATATGAAGCTGAATTTATCTCAGAATACGTTTCAAATTTTCTACACTATTTTCATTAGATAGCGCATTATTTTCTGAAAACCTAATATCGTTGACTTCTTTCTCTTCCAATATGTATTTGATCTTTGTAATTGGTTTTATTTTTGTTTTGTTCTTAATAATATTGGTGAGTTCTCTCACTTTTAACTTCTTTTTAAATATGTATTACTTAGTTAGATCTTCGTTCTCTTTCTGAGTGCTAATATATTCCAGCTTTATTGCCAGTCTCGTATTTAAATACAGCAAAAACCATCATAAGACTATTATGTATTTCTTTTTTAACTCTTTCTGAGTACTTTTATATCCCAGCGTTATTTCCAGTATCGTATAAGACACTGCAAAAAACCTTCACAAGACCATCCAACTGAAAGTCCCATAACTCGTTTCTATCGATCGTCGCCAGCAGCCGTCGAGACTTCAACCCGTTCCACGTCTAATTCACCGCGAATGAAAAATTAACGCCTTTTTCAAAGGAACGGGACTTTTTGTGTCTCAATCTTTCTAATTGCTATGCTGGTCCCGTCTCGCCAATCTACGGGTGGTGCTACGAGTGCTTGTTTTTAATAGTCTGTAGACCGCTTAATTTGCCGCGAAATAACTCCGTACTTGTATAGGCAGTTGTGTTTCGGGTGAAATTGTACGGCTGATCTATTGATGATTTAAATATCTTTAGAACGTATATCAATTTCATGGTGTCTGTTTTTGTTTTGTTGTAGAAAGTTTCTTTTATATTTGATTGGTTGTGAGATTATTATGTTTTTTTTTTTTTATAACAGAGTTTCTAGTACTTAATATTAAGTAGTTGGAACTACTTTAGTTACTCCGCTGTTTAATATAGTTCTGCTCTTGTTCAGAAGCATCATAAGAAGTTAGACGAGCATCAGCAACTATGCAGATTGTACACGCTTTCACAAGCAAACTCCTCCGAAATTCTCTCTGAATGTCAAATCCAACAACTGAATTTATAAGCTGGTACGAGCTTATAAAAGTTACATGTTTAAGAAAAGATCGTAATGATTTTAGACGGCTGTTTGCTAATATTCCTGGTATTTGCATACGATCTAAGTCCAGGGTATTACGTGATAGGTAGGGCACGACCGGTTATAGTGCAAGTTTGTGCAAGAAGAGGGCATTAGGTTTTGATAAGATTAAAGTTACTAAGATACTACTACTGACAAACAACAGTTTGTCGTGAAATACTCGTGTGCTATCGCTATTATGTTAGATATTCCACAGTTTCGCAAATTGCGATACTATTGGTAATTTCTTATGCAATGCTGTTAAGTAGCTAGTAGCAAAGCATGCTGGTGTGTCTGTATTTTACGATAAATAAATAACCTTTTATTGAAGTGAGGAATTTACCAAACATGTCTCGCTCTGGATGGAGCGAAAGGGCGTGTCAATTGTCTATTACGGACTAAAACCCCCTGTTCACCCACCCTGTTCCTTCTGACAACCTTTACATTCCAGGGTCATGATAACTCTTTCGAAAATTCCAGCATTTATAACCTGAGAATACTGAATGACCGGATAAACTGATGGCCAGAAACTCTGACCATCAGTTTATCCATGGAATGTCGTGTTGCCCAGTAATTGGGTTGTGGAGGTCTGATAGGCAGCAAAACATGGGTAGCTCCATGATGTAAAAAACGGGTATTCAGCCGCATCCGGTTAGACTGGAAACCGACTCCAGGCTAGTTGGCAAAAGTCTAGGGAGATGATAACCATTTACTATATTATATTTACGGTGTGGAGTAACGTTTTTTGTTTTAAATTGTTGATAGGTTTGCGCTTGATCTCTCACCTGATGGAAAGCGATGATGTGGCTGACGAAGGAGCCCGCTTGCCTAGAAGTAACTTATTCACACTTGAAGATCTTAAAGATCCCCAGGTTGTAGCTATCAGGAAACACAGACACTTACAGGGAATTCCACTTGTAGCACCAAATAAATGATTTACACACCTATCCATCCATGTTGTATGTAGTAAAGTCATGCGCTGTGACTGCGCGCGTGCGTTGACCGCTAGGAATGCATCGCACGCGCATGGCACACACTCACAGCTGTTCCCTGTTCCGCTGACATTCGGACGGCTACAATGTTGCTGAGAATATTAATTTGAAAAAAGAACTACATAATGATGGAACTTGTTGTAGAACGAAAATAACTAGTTAACTAATATTTTTATCTACTTTTTTTAAATGGTAACTTTATTTAAATACATAAATTGAAAGAATTATGCGAAATCGTTTAAAATTAAATAAGTTAATAAACTTACTATAAAAAAAAATGCTAGTTACCGCTTCATTGAACAACCAATTATAATGCGGTTTTCAGAAAAATATAATTCTTTTTAGGTTTTATTGTTTAGTATAAAATATTGTACAAAAATAAACACAGTAGAATACCCAGAATACCCAATTGTGTGTTTGTCCTTCACACTCAAATTGCTGAACGGATTTAGATGAAATATGGCACAGAGGTTGGTCCTTGGGATAATTTTCTACTTTCAGTCGTAGAAGCTACTTTTTAACCGACTTCAAAAAGGAGGAGGTTATATGTTCGGTTTTTTTTCCGATTTCTCGGTCAATTGTGGACCGATTATGATTTTTTTTTTATTGAAAGGTTATGCTTCCGGGTTGGTACCATAGAAATATTGTTATGCTCTGATCAGGAACTTCGAAGATATGGAACAGGACTCCTCAAAGGATCACAGCAGAACCGTCGTAACAAGTAAAATTGCTTTGTTTATGCGTGTAGTCGATGACTGACTGAAAGTAGAGGGGGAATATATCGAAATGATCTGATGATGAAACCTGAAGTTAGGCACCGAAACTCTGTAATAAATTAATGTAATCTAACCGTGTTTGGGATTATTAGAATTGTCATGAGATGCACTCTGGTTATAAGGTATTTAAATTTGGCTGAGGGGTACTTTCAAGTGGTGGTACCATAACTTAAAAGTGTAAATTAAACTTTTCCAAAAAAAAAAAATACAACCGACTTCAAAGTAAAAAAAAGACAGAAAAGTGCAAAATAACTTTAATTTCGGAAATCGGTGTTAAATAACGAAGAGACGAAACTATTATAGAAACACCGACTTCCGAAATTAAAGTTATTTTGCACTTTTCTGTTTTTTTTTTCTTTGAAGTCAGTTGTATTTTTTTTGGATTTTTTTTTTTTTAATGTAAGAGATGAAAACTACCTTTGCCTATATTGTAGTCGACAGCGATGCGGAGGAAATTTTTGGACGCCATGTTTATACATATGTATACGTATGTATATTTTAAGACAAATATTTTTTTATTTTATTTTAAGTGATATATTGTAGATATATTCTATTATAAATAATATTATTATAGCAAAGATTTGTAACATTGTGGAAAAAATCTATTTATATTAGGTATATGTACATATTACAAAGTCATCAAAAGCACAATAAAAGCATCGAAACGTCTCAATTTTATTTCATGGACAAAATGGAGTCGCACTCTCGGTACTCTGTATTCTAAACGATCGACGTCATAGACAATGTACCATTATATCCGTGTGTATGTATACACATCATTCTATAGACACATTCTATACTTCCGCATTCATCATCTTCCTTACTCGTATTTAGTACATCGTTAGACTTCTCACTTACTGGGAATTCCAATAAAAACAAGTTTTCTATTAAGTACGATGTACTTACAGAGTAATATCCATGCTTAATTTATTTATTTTGTGCAAAATCTAGGTTCGTGACTCCAGTCTTTTCTGCGTCACCCAACCGCTTTCAGAACTGTACACTCCTTCTCAGAACAGTATTTAAATGTCCGTGGGAACAACAAACGCCACAAATGTCAACACGATATTCCAAGCACATGTAGATTACCATCAGCATTAAGGGGGCGAAGGGGGAATGGCGCGCAGTAAGGAAGTTCCCTCGGAAGAGCTAACGGCCGGCCTGGGGGCTGGGGTAACAGGACACCCTCTGGGGAAACGCCAGAAAACCGTAGACAGCTTCACCATTTGATATATTGTGGAGAGGAAAGGAAAATAATTTTGTGCGAGCGTGTGAACAGATTCAGGTTTTAATAAAGCCGTTACTGCGGGAAGCGTAATGTCAAGTGTTGAGAAATTACTACGAATTTTGTTGGAGTAGGTAATCTCATACTTAAGTATTTTTTTTTTTTTTTTTTTCCGGTGGGAAAATCATCTTATGACATCCCCCGCTCTTGGGCGGGGCGGGAGATAGTGTCAGACTTTTACTGACTAAAAACCCACTCCTGTTCCTTCGTTGCCTTTCGTACCAGGGCCGAGTCTTCCTTTCAGAATCAGACCCTTGGCCCCAGTAGGCTTCGACCCTGCTGGGCCCCTACAGTTGCTGACATCTCCTTGAGGCGCGCGTGGAACAGCACGCGCCGTTGACGACTTGGGCTTGGTCCGGACGGTTACCGGACGGTCGGACGGCAAGCCACCCATTGCTCGCCGTCCGCAAGCCCGCGCCTACGGTGGCCGGAAATCGGGATCGGAATCCCGGCGGCGGTTGGGGCGTGAGGACCGCTGCCTCACGATACTTAAGTATAAATCTAACATCTATTCTGGTTATGTTACATGCCATTTAATCCTTCAATAAAACTTTCTTTCGAATATCCAGTCCTCTCTAAATATGACAACTTCTTTACAAAATAGACACAATTCGAAAGTTCGCGTGGTACGTGTTTCACCCCCACTTCACCCCGTCTGCCCCCTTATCCCTCAGGACCGGAGGCTTTATCAGGGACGCTTTATGAGCAACATCAGAAGCCAGCGCACTTATAAATGGAATCTGGCTTTACTGCCGATGCCCCTTCTGCCTGCAAGGAAAAATCGTTGGCAAGATACTCGTAAATATTTCATGATACTGTTACGACGTGTGTCTCATCTCTGTTCGGGGGAAAATTACCGATAAAAGAGTTCGGGCGTATGTCGGAAATTTTACAGAAAAATAATGATGATGAAAGAATAAATGTAAGAATGTTTTAATTCAGCTGTTTCCATAAAAGAAACCCTGACTTATTCTTCAATGACCTAATATTTCAACGAGACAGCAATTTCCTTTGGATTCTTGGAATTACTCACGTAAACATCTAGCAAAGCCGAGATTATTTTCTCGTAAAAATTCTTTCAGACTTCGCCATTCAGTGAAAAAGGCCGAGAGCGAAACAGTCTGAGTTTGAAAACACTAGCGGTACCTCCTACTGACTACTATTACTTATTCTGTGGCGCTATAGGGTTACCTAAATTTGAGTGCATCCAAATACATAATAGAACATTGAACAAAGTTGTTTGTTTTGACGTGTACTTCCACAGAGAATTTAACTGCGGAATATTCTCATTGAATATGTATCACATCGAGGTCGGTCAGTGCCAGCAAGGTCACTACAACGAATCGACGATTTTATTTGTATAAAACATGAAAGCTAACTTGTGCTTACCGATTTCTTTTGATTTAATTTACTGTCTAGCTCATAAATTCTTCACGAATGACAACGTTTAATATTCCGTGTACGAAGAAAAGATATGTCGGAAAAAAAATTACATGCAAGCAGGAAAAATAATTCGTGTTTCTTTAAGAAAGCCGAAGAGCATGCACATTTGCATTTTATATTAACGTCTAGTAATGTTGCATAATGTAGCGATAAGATCGGAATACTCGTCAAGTGGGAGGTGATACTTACCTACCGTTAACGTTGTTTTCTTCCCCCTTTAGGGAAACAGAGTTCCTTGCTTTTCATTACTTAATGTAAAACGCTAATTCAACTTCACACCGGAAAGTGAAGATAGCACTTCCCGATGTGAAGTTATATAAACATACTTTATTGATCAAAACTACAGTAGGTGCAACAAATACAAAGAAGCAAAGAGTTTACTGTAATTCCACATCAACCAAAAAACTTAATATCGTCAAACCGACGCGACGGTTTCCAAAAGGAAAAGGGGTCCAATGCTACTTCTCTTTCGGAGAATACAAGAATATATCGCAACGTAGAGAATCTTTTACCGTAACTTAGGGCACTCAGTCCTAGCACTACATTATTAAACGTTCAATTTCGTAAAGTACAGTAAGGTCCATCAGACATTCTATTTTTGCTCCCACAATACCTTAAAAGCGTATTTTCAAGAGCTTAGTCTTGTGAACCCATTTGTCAACTTCAGTTTTAATTTTCGTACCACTGCTCTATCAGAGCTGGCTTTCAATGGATTAATTTGTCTAGAGGACATTGCCCTTCATTCAAAGATTAATGAAGGTGAATATTTAAATAGACACGGTCTCAGTTGTCAAGCGGTTAGCTACGACAGTGACAGACAGATTCGGAGCTATACTAGATCAGTTCGTAGACAAGTAGGAATCTGAATTTAAAAATGTTCTCTATTCCTTCGCTAAAAGTGGTTCCTATAGTATTTCCATCAACGATGGTCGTAAAAGAAATTGCTATAATCATAAGGTGTTGCTTCTCCTTGAAGATGCTTCTCCCATTCTAATTTTAAATTATATTTGAACATTGCTGTTTACGACCCAGATACAGTAGCTTAACTTTTTTTTATTGGGTAGCCTAGTAACCGCACAGATTTCGCCTTCATATTACCATGAATCATCAATTCAATAAGATGCGGAGGTTAGATGGCTAATGTTACATGAAATCACAGACCAAACATTTAGTGAGAAATCCGAGGAAGAGGCTAGAAAATAAGATCTATTGGAGCCTCGAAGCAAAAGGTTTTTTTTCTCTAGACGCGTATAATTAAATAAATACTTCACGGTTTAGTTAAACTGAGCGTATCAACTTCAAGGTCATTGTTATCATGTCTTTTAGTGATGTAAGTAAAACTCTTTATCTGATATTCTCACGCTATGTTAGTTTTGAGATTGGAACCGGCTGGTGTGGATTCGTGTCATATTTCGCTGGTTGTTACGATTTATTTGAAAATGAAATGCTATGTCTTTCTTTTGTTTTGCGCTGTCCCTGAATGGTACTTGGGTCTATATTTGTTTCTTCGGATCTGTTATAGAGAGAGTTCTCTATTGCCTATTTCGTACATTGTGCTCTCATCAATGTACAATGGATAGTCAGTCAACGGTGAAGTTTTAAATTGCTTATTACTTTTTTGTTTTCCATCCAAGGTGCTTCGCATTTCCACTTCCTAAAACACCAATACCTGATCTGTCCGTTTTCGGACGTCAAATCTACAAGTATCTTTACTACCAGTCTTATTTTTCACGAGTTGTTACCCGCGACTTCATTCGCATGGAGTTTGAGAACATTACTTTTCCTTTTTGAGACGACCGTGTAAAAAAATGTTATCCATTTCGGAGATGTCCTCCCCCCCAGAAATTAGGTTCCGTTCCCGTGAGAAAATAAAAACTAATTCAATTCAATTCAAGGAATCGGATATACAACTCGAATTAGCTGCCACTAACATAGCAAATAAAAATAGTAAACGTCATAAATTCATTAAATGTCAAAGTACATTTTTCAACTGTCAGAACTAAATTCATTATAAAAGCCAGAATAAATTCATTATAATTGTCAAAATTAATTCGTTACAAATGTCAAAATAAATTGATTACAAATGTCAAAATTAATTCATTGTAATTGTCAAAGTAAATTCATTATAAATGTCAAAATAAATTATTATAAAATAATAGCAATAGCAATAGCTTTATAAAATTCCTTGTGTTACTAACAATATATGGACTTTTGTCTGAAATAAATGTCATATTATTATTATTATTATTTCCATTTATTAAATTTCTGTACATATTATTTACATTTTTAAATATTTCTTAAAAAATAAAATAAAAAAAACATTTAAAAATATAAAAAATAGTAGCCCACCGGCAACGGGAGCAGGGTCCAAGCTACCGGTGGTCAGGGCTCCTGAGAGAGGAATCTCCTAACGATGCGCGCCGTGTCCAGGAGTACTGCTTTCTGGATCAGGCCCTTGATCCAGCTGCCTAACGAGAGCCTCCTTAGATGTTGTTCGAGGCTCTTTGCTATTAAGCCATTGGCCGTTACGACTATCGGCACAATGATTGCTCTATCCACTTCCCACATGTCGACAACCTCGCGAGCTAAGTCAAGATACTTAGTTTGCTTATCTTTCTCAGCTTTCACGAGGTTCTCGTCATGAGGGACCGCTATATCAACAATCATTGTGCGACGCTCTAGTCGATCTATCACCACTATATCAGATTTATTGGCAACAATAGTCCTGTCAGTGATGATAGATCGATCCCAATATAATGTGATATTGCCATTGTCGAGAACTGGGTCGGGCACATACCTATAATACGGTACTTCTGATTCCACAAGATTGTATTTAAGAGCAAGTTGCTGGTGGATAATCCTGGCCACGAGGTTGTGTCTATGCAAATAGTCTCCGTTAGATAGATGAGAACACCCAGAAATAATGTGTCGGATTGATTCCCCGGGCCGGTGGCATGCCCGACAGATGTCAACCGTACCGTCCTTCACAATGTATTTCCGGTAGTTGTTCGTCATCATAACTTCGTCCATAATCGCAAAGACAAAACCTTCGGTTTCCCCGAAGAGGTTACCGAAACGCAGCCAAGATACGGACGCTAACAGGTCTACATCGGGTCCATGTAAGGCCCGGTAAAAGCGTCCGTGAAGCTCCTTGCTCTGCCATACTTCCCTGCGGTCATTAGTATCCAGTACTATAGGTTTGCGCCAGTTCTCGTTGGCCAAGGAGAGCGGAGTGAGGCCCTTGTCCACCGCTGCCACATCTCGGTGCATACCCACGTCGGTTTTTAGGAAGTATTCCCTGAGACTGTATACCTCGCGGTTGTGCAGGGTCTTAGCATTTAAAAAGCCACGACCCCCGCACTTCCGCGGGATATACAGTCTCATCACCGATGACCGTGGGTGATGCATCCGATTTGCGGTAAGTAGTGTGCGGACCCTCCTGTCCAGGGCGTCAAGTTCTGTCTGAGTCCATTTGAGTATGCCGAAAGAATACATCAATACCGGCATGACCCAACCGTTGAAAGCGCGCACCTTGTTTCCGCCTGATAAAAGACTATTCAGTACTTTATTCAGGCGGCCAAAGAAGCGCTCTTTCAACGCTTGTTTCATGTCCTCAGTATTGATGCCTAACGATTCCGACATACCCAAATACTTGTAAGTTTCGGTTGAACAGAGGGATCTAAGGTGTATGGAATCCGAGAGTTGAATTCCCACGGATTCCATAATCTCACCTCTCTTTACATGTATGACTGCACATTTGTCCACACCAAATTCCATCCTGATGGCACTACTGAAGGTTTTAGTTACCTTCAGTAGCTCCACCAGTTGCAAGTTGTTGGGGGCAAAGAGTTTCAGATCATCCATGTAAAGAAGGTGAGATATGGCCTGACCGCCTCTTTTCAACCGGTAACCTAAGCCAGAACCCTCCAGCAGTGTGCTGAGAGGGTTCAAGGCTAGGCAAAACCACAGTGGACTCAAACTGTCACCCTGGAATATGCCACGCTCAATCCTTATCGGTTCGCTGTTCTCCCGAATCTGTCCGACATCCCGGATAGTGAAGGACTGTTCTCCACTGCCCCATACATGACATCAGGAAGGTGCGAAGAGTTGCATCAACTTTATACAGTTCTAGCACCCTCATGAGCCATGTATGAGGAACAGAGTCATAGGCCTTCTTATAATCTATCCAACATGCCGACAGATTCTTTCGAGAACGTCGAACCTGTTGGCTAATGGCCATATCGATGAGGAGCAGCTCCTTAGTACCGCGGGACCCGTTCCTACATCCATTCTGAGAGGCAGACATGATAGAATTTGTCTCAATATGACTATTGATTTTAGCTCTCAGAATGGATGTAAGAACTTTATAGACCGTCGGCAAACACGTGATCGGTCTATAATTTTTGGGTTCCGCAGTACTACCTGATTTATGGAGCAGGTGGGTTATTCCTGTCGTTAGAAACTGGGGCAGCGACCCTGACTCTAAGGCAGACTGGAACTGAGATGCCAAGCGAGCGTGCGACCTTTGAAACCATTTAAGCCAGAAATTGTGCAGCCCGTCCGGCCCAGGAGATTTCCAGTTAGGCAGTGGACGGACTGCACGGGCTACATCTTGGGGACTGATGGTAATTGCCCCCATTTCTGGTAAAAGTTCGCATGCGCGCTCGACCTCTCGAATCCAGTCACCCTCGGTATGACTAACAGGCGCCGACCAAATGCTGCGCCAAAATGAACACATGGCGTCATCATCCGGCAGGCGCGTATCAGTCACACCTTGGTCCGGTCGCTCCCAATCCCTATAAACCCACCTTTCGTTGCTTTGGAATGTACGATTCTGAGTGTACCGCTCCACTCGCCGCTTGTACCGACGAATACGGTTTGCCCATGCGTAGATCTTCTGCTTCAGGAAGTCGATACGCTCTGTGACGCAGGACGGATAATCTGGAGGACTAATATCAGTCCCCAAGAATGCCCGCCTCACAAAGCGCATCACCCTAGGGCGAGTGTTGCCCTCCCTGAAGCAGATAAGCTTACCGATGAGTGCTCTAGCCTCACTGATACGGCGCTCTATCCTGCACTGCCAAGCTGGTACAGCTGGTCGTGTAGCTCTGTCACAATTAAGAAATTTAACATGGGCTACACGACATGCCGCTACAGCCGCACAGTACAAGATCGAGTGGGTATCAGTGAGGTCTTTGCTGCTATCAAAACAATTTGATAGCTGCGAATCTAGAGCACACACCAGCGCCCTATTTCTCTTGTGCATGGGCAAACGAGGTAGACGAGGTCTAAGCTCCGGCGGTGTGGTACGGTACTCCCGAAATGCGTCCTCCAAAGCGCCCCTCAATCGTTCATTACATTGGGTACTCACAGATATAGCCGCGTCATCATCGGCGTCACCAACGTGGTCGGGTCGCGGTGAAGCAGTGGGTTGACGTTGCACCGCGGCCGGTGGTGTAGCAGATGAAACACGGCCACTCTGTGATTCCAGGCGCAGTCTATCAAGTACGGCGTCATCCAACATACGGTTACGCTGAATGACCCGCACCTGATCCGATAGTCGTTGGACCGAAACGTTGACAGCTGGCTCAAGCATCTGAAACAGAGAGAGCATCCGACCACGATACGCAGTCAGGTTAATTCCCCCCTCTGTAGCCCCAAAGTATGAGCGCATAACGTTTTCATTAATGGATGATGTCCATTAATGGATGGACATTATTTATTAATTAATTATTATTATTATTATTATAAATGTCAAAATTATTTCGTTACACATGTCAAAATTAATTCATTACAAATGTCAAAATAAATTAATACCTATATAAAAAAAAAAGAAAAAAAATAATAATCGTAACTAGTGTCCAAAAAAGAATTCATTGATAATGTCAAAAAGATCCACGAAAACGTAACAAATTTTAAAACAGAATATGGAAAAAATGTAAATTTTTGAAGCTGTAAATAAGTATTATTAAGTTTTAAAGTTATCATTAAAGAATTCCTTTACTGAATAGTAGCATTTGTCGACTAACAGTTTTTTTAGCCGTTTAATAAATATTCTGTCACTTTCCTCGCTTTTGATGTCATTCGGTATTTTGTTATATATTTTTATTGACCCGACATGAGGACTCGAACTGTGTAGTTTTAACTTTGATGGAGGTAATACAAGCGTGTTTTCAAATTTTGAACGCGGTGCGTACCGGCGAGGTTGGTCTGTTATTTTTTTGTAGAAGTTAGGGTTTTTTCTTACAAATTTACAATTTTCTAAAATATAAATTGATGATAATGTAAGAGTTTCTAATTTACGGAAATGCGGTCTACAAGTTTTATCATCATTAATATTTACAATTATTCGAATAAATTTTTTTTGAAGGATAAACAATTCATTGCTATCTACACTGTTTCCCCAGAGAATGATACCATACGAGAGCCATGCGTATGCGTATGCATAATAAGCAGATAGTGCAGTTTTGAGATCAGTTGTTTTTTTAAGCTCAGCTAAGTTACTCCTTGTAAAATCTTCTATTAGTCGGTGAAACTCCCGTTAAAATTGGTCCAGCCGTTTCGGAGATTAACCGGAACAAAAAGTCCGACAAAAGTGAAAAATAATGAAAAAAACAGAATTTTTGTTATAGGTATCAAATAGACTTTCATATGCAGCATTTTGTAAAAAAAGTCATATTGATATTACAGACACTTAATTTTATTTAATATGATCATTAAGATAAGATTTTGGCAAAATTAGAAGATTGCAACTTAGTGACTTTCAGAGGGCAAAACCTTGTCTTAACCTTTTTGCTTGCGTAATTGCCTCCATACATATTAGTTATGGGTGTAAATCAATATTTTCTTGACTTTGGCAAGGTACTACATCTATAGCAATTAGTCTAATTTCTTAATCATTAACGTTCTATGTATTTAAGACTATACTTAGGTACATAAGAGTATATATTGGATAAATGGCATACAGTATCATTTATGAATAGATTGGATATTCCATGTTTAATAAACTCGACTGGGAACTGATTTTAAAGTGCTGTTACTAGGTACTTATACATCTTTGAATCTTTGTAAAGATTCAAAGCATTTTATTTCAAATAAACCATTTACAGGCACTTTTGAAATGTCAAGAAGTAAGTCTGTCGGAAAAAAAAAGATGCTAATTGCACATTGGTCCAAACAATGGTCTGAATCGCACATAATACTGCTATATAAAAAGGAAGACCCAGAGACGGTTCTAATTACAGACCTATTAGCCTATTATCGTCTATATACAAGTTGTTTTCTTCAGCCATTGGTATAAGGACTGGTCAAGTGTTAGACAGGAGACAGCCGATAGAACAAGCCGGTTTTAGAAGGGGGTACAGTACCATCGATCATATTCATACGTTAGAACAAATAATAGAAAAGTACCAGGAATTCCAAAGGCCGCTTTACATCGGCTTCATTGATTACCAAAAAGCCTTCGATACTGTAGCACATTCGTCCATATGGCATACTCTTTGCGAACAAAATGTCAAAATAACCTACGTAAGAGTATTGCAACACCTTTATGAGGCGAGTCAAAGTAGAGTTCGACTAGAAAGCATAGGACCCATCGACATAAAAAGAGGAGTCAGACAAGGTGACCCAATCTCGCCTAAACTTTTCATTGCTGTCTTAGAATCAGTCATAAGTGCTCTAGATTGGAAAAACAAAAACATAGTTATCAATATCAAAGGAATGCACATATCACATCTGAGATTCGCCGATGACATTGTCCTCCTATCTGAAAACTCTCAAGATTTAGAGTATATAATATCTACATTACATAAGGCAAGCATAGAGGTTGGCTTAGAAATGAATCTAAGTAAGTCAAAGGTAATGTCAAATAGCACACACAGGATTATGAAACTTGGAAATGTCCAGCTTGATTACGTGGACAACTGTGTGTATTTAGGAAAGCAAATATCATTTGACGCACGAAACAATGAACAAGAAGTAGACAGAAGGGTTCAAAATACCTGGAACAAATTTTGGAGTCTAAAAGAAGTTCTTAAGGGGAATTTTTTCAATAAAACTTACGAAAATAATTATGGATTCATGCTTCCTTCCTTCTTGGACTTACGCATGTCAAACATGGAAATTTACAAACAAAATTAAATACAAAATAAATGCTAGTTAAAGAGCCCTGGAGCGAAGTTTGATGAAAATAAAACGAATACAAAGAATCCCACATAAGGAAATTCGCTAGAAGACAGATGTAATTGACGCTTTAAACTTTGCTCAGAGGCAGAAATGGCGATGGGCAGGCCATATAGCCAGAATGAGCGATGGCAGATGGACACTACGAACGACAGAGTGGCCAGGACCATCGGGCCATAGAAGAAAAGGCAGACCACTGAGTCGATGGGCTGACGACATTACACACATTGCCGGGTAGAACTGGATTGAAGTAGCACAGGACAGGGACATGTGGCAGGATCTGGAGAAGGCCTTTACCTAAGAGGGGTTCTTGCATCACTTAAATTAATACTAATATAATATATATATATATATAATGAAATAAGTACCTACATATGCATGCAAACAATTTATGAATTTATCAATAATCATTTTATTTTCAAATCATATAAACGCTTTTGTTATTGTAATATAATGTTATGTTAATAATTCTTAAATCGGCAAGAAATAAAAGGCTTTTTATTTTATTTATTATTTATTTATTATTGCACATTCCAAAGCGTAGATCTCTGTGGAGGAGAATGTGCAAGAAACTCCATGGACACTCTTTTCAATAATGTTATGTATTACAAAATATCTCGGTTATAAGTTCCCTGATAAGCCAAATACATACGCGCAAATTATTTGAATGTATATGCGCATTGCAAAGCTTTACGAGATTTAGCCTGATGAAGAAATATTATCACCAACGAAGAGCTCAATTTATTACCCCGTGAAAGGAACCCGAGGGATATATCGTACCTACATAACCATACATATATAACTTTCTAGCTAGGCATACTGTACCTCAATACATCTACAAGAATAGTTCTTGTAGATGTATGGAGGTTCAGTATTATACTCCGTGTGAAGTACTTCAGGCAGTGATTTATATCTCACAAAGATAAATAAATAAAATACTTTAGTTCGCTCTCGGATAAGGATAGCAATTTACTAAAAGATTAAAGTAGATCTAGTACACTATAATCCACAGACACTTCTAGCCGACCGCATGAATAGTGAAATGGTTTAGTAACGTATTTTTAAAACTATCGTTAATCTTACGATTTATAACCGAGGTTTAACCAGCATCCTTTAATTTAAAAAAAAACTGGCCAAGTGCGAGTCGAACTCGCACTTCCTTCCGGGTTCCGTATGAACTCATTTAACTACCCGAATGGAGTCTCGAAGATTTTTCCGAAACGCTTCTTTTTTTTTTACGTAACAACTACTGTTTTCAGATTTATCCTATACCTTTGCTATAAAACCTTGCTTTATGCCAAATTTCAGGATTCTGGGTCAACGGGAAGTACCTTATGAATTTTTGTGTGTGAGTGTCAAAATATAAGTTTTTTGCGACTAAACGACCGTATCTTTTTTTTTTCTGATTTTTTCGCAGCTTCGCGGGACAACAGATCTGTGTATATGGTTTTAATTTCAACACGATACCTCCATGCGTTCCCGAGAAAAAGGGTGTTGACAGACAGACAGACGGACAACAAAGTGATCCTATAAGGGTACCGTTTTTTTCTTTTTGAGGTACGGACACTAATAAAGAAAAAAAGCTATTACTGCTATAGAAACTTAACTGGCCACAAAACAGGAGGACTGATTAAACATTTGCCAAAAGGTCTTGAACCCAGACTATCAGGCAATGGACAATGTAAAGAGAACAGCTTAGTGATAAAGTAAATGACATCCCATACGTCACCGAACCGCCCAACCTTCAAACCAATTTTAGTTTGAGGGTATCTACAAATTAGGGTCGTGCGGTTGGTACGTCTGATGATAGATCGCGCTATGTTTTCACACGAGCCGAGACGTTTGAGCTATCAACACGGTCTATGCCTGTTATTAACGACCGGTCTTGGATACGCATTAATATCGCTACACATGTATCATAGAACGTACAGTAATAGTTATAGTTTACCGAAGGTTTTTACATAGACTAGAATAGTACAATTTGAATGAACAACTCGGTAAGGCTTCAGCGTATTAAAGGCTAGGTTTCCAACTTCTATAAATTAGCTTTACTAACCAGCAGAATGAACATCTATTGTAACATTTTGTTTTATTATCGTGAGCCTATAGCATTCCTATTTAGGCTTATTTATTAAGTACGAAATCATCAAATACTTAACACCTCTCACTCGGTGGGTTTTAACCCACCTTGCGTTCTTACTCAACTCTTTCGAATAATCCTGCAATTCAGATTTAGGCATCTGCATTGAGGGTTTTCAGGTAAAATTCATACCACCAGCTGGCGCCACTTAGCCGAAAGGTCTTGCACTTTTGAAAACGTATGTCGTCAATTTTACTAATATCGTTAACATAAGAGTTTGGACAGGTGCCTGGACCGACGACTCAGTGCTTCCACCTGGTAAACGCACGTAAATCCTTGACACCCTCATCCACTTTCTACCAGCCACTTATCTCTTCTCTCTTCATATTCAAACGGTGTTCTGTCAACAACTTCAACAGTATAGTATTTTCAGAGTATTTTTAAATAATATGATAGTGATAAAGAAATGGTTATCGGGTTCTCTACGCTGACAGATAAACTAAAATCTAACATTTTCGCTTGCCATTTATATGTTTCTTATTCATGATTGTATAATTTTCCGCTGCACGCCTTTATCATTCTACTCACGTTCAGTATGTTACGGTTCATACTTCCGTACATGTTTTATGTTATGTATTTTATTATTTACGTATGTAGCATTGTAGGTAGTCTTAGTCATGTTATTAGTTCTAGACAAACCAACACTTCCAAATATTTGAACAGTAACTTTTAAATCAATCTGCGTAGCCTTGCCTATAGCCCTAAGTTTGGGTCGGCTTCCAGTCAAAACCAGATGCAGCTGGATACCAGAATTTTACATGGAGCGATTGTCTATCTGACATACACAGCCCAGTAACTTAACCATACCCCTTGGCAAGACTTTTATCATATTTTCTGGCTTCTGATTATCCGCAACAACTGTCAAAGATCTACAAATGAGAGCGAAAGCTTATCGTACTTACCGAGGCACAGAGGAGTCTTGGTACGTTAAGATGGTCACACATCCACAGATACACTTCGGCAAGCGTTGCGGAGAGACCGTGCAGCTATTATTGTTTAGCCACGATCTCATCAGTGAACAGTAGCTTTCAAATAAAACTATAATTATACACAGCAAAGACATTATACTGTACGTGTAGTTAGCAATTTAAGTGCAGTCTTAACGGCGTTCTAATCATAAGGTGCCATATTATTTATTATTATTTTATGTAATGTGCGTCTACTAATAAAAACCTGGTTGGTAATTGGACTTTTCCTTTTGCTCTACAAATAAACACGCTTATTAAAGTTACGTATTTTATTTGTGCGTTTCAGCTATTAGGTTCATGATTTTCTTCTTTTATAATGCTTTTAATAATGAAACTTGCGTGCAACCACATACGATGCGTTTTCATCTCCAAGCTAAGCGGTTCTTCTTATTTAGACTTTTCGTTTTGGACGACCTTCCTTATAAGTATGTCATTTGTCTAATGTCTAATCATCTTTCTAGCGCTTTGAGATCCCTTCTATCTGTTATACATGTTTTGAGCCTTTCCCAACTGGCCAAAGTTCGACAAGTTGTCCAAGTTTCTTCGGCTTATGACCCGTACAGCCATCCCTAACTTCGGTTTAACAGTCTTGCCTAACACAGGCAGTCCAATCTGCTTGCCAGTTTGCCGTCTGCCTTATTTGTCTGAAGTCAGACCTTACCACAAATAGGACAGGTAAGCAGGTTTCACGCCTACAATAATGCATTTTCTTTCGCAATCCATGGTCTGGCTACAATATACGTGGGAGGATGAGCATTAAGCAAGGTGGATACCGTCTGAAATGCTTTTTAATATAAAGGCCCGATAATTTTAATTGTTAATTAAGAAGCCATTTGCATACTTCTAAAATCATTTTCTTTTAGGGAGTGATGTAGCACATGAATGAAAGATTGATTATAGTTTGACTGTGCTCGTGTTTTTCTTTACTGTAAGTTTTCTGTTCCAAATAAATGAACGTGTTGAAAATAGTTTTAGTATTTTTGAACGCCAGCCATCGTACCTGCGAATCTGGTCGAGCTGTGGCATGTGTAGGTATTCTACATAATTTAATGTTAAACATTTCAAGATTATAGCCGGTATATATCTTGATTCATAAAATCTTGAAACACTGTCTTTGAACTCTATCTTCGCCGAGAATATAGTAAAAAATAAATGAATTGTAAGTAGGTAACTAATAACTATGTGTGAAATAATATTATTATTCTTTATTGTTTGACTGCGACGTTAAAACCTTATAAATTGTGCACATTGAAAAACACAAGTCTGGTGTGAAAAAAAAACTCGAAACACATTTTATAAATTACGTGCGTCTGGACCTGTGTGTGTGACTGAGGTACACGTTGACACAGAATAAGTAATTGACGTTGAGAAGATAGATTTGACGCATCTTCGGATAGGTACCTCCGTCCGAAACTATGTAGCAAAATTATCTGAGTGGTAGAATTTGTCCGTCAAGCGACTTTCATTAGGTTCGATTGCAAGTCGAAGACCTCTGCAAAGATAATAATTATGCCTACTCGTCTATCACACTATCGATACGGTCGTAATTATCAGCTGTTTTATTGCGAGATGCTCGTTTATTGCTACCATAACATTACACTGTCTGACACGAAGTGCTGTTCGTCTGATATTTTAACTTGACCCCGATTCAATTGTAATTTATAATGTTTTGGAATCTTATGATTTTTGTAGGTAACCTTAGTTTTTTTAAGCTGTTTAATTAAAACTTTTTACTTACTTTTTGAGTTTTTCATTAGCTCTAATGACACATTTCATGATTGTCTCAAATCTACAAATGAATTATTTAGGTAATCCATACTTATACTTGTATTATTAATAGCAGTGAATACTGGTTTGAAAATAGGTAGGTACCATAATTTAAGTTAGGGTAACGGAAAAACGTTAAGACGAAAAACCTGAAACTATCAGTCACAGTAGAACTATAAAAAAAACTCAAACTTGCCTCCATTTATTAAACAGCATAGGTACTCGCGCTACGCCATTAGTAATCTTTTGTTTAGTTTCTCTGAGACACGCTCGTGGCACAAACCAAGGTCGGGCGGTGACAATGTTTTGCAACGGATCGCACGACAGGTCCGGCGTCCGCGCGCCCGCGTCTGTGTAGCGTTCATTGACCCACTGAACCCGGCCTTACGGGGGCTGCGCCTCAAGCCGACCGCCTCACAGCGTCGGAGCCCTATAACACCTATGTATGATCGATTCTCTTGGCGGGAACATTTAGGCGGGAAACGGTTTTTTCTTTTTCGTTGAAGTGCACTGTCCTGAGACAAAGGAAACATCTGGTTTGGTGAATTTGAAAATAGAATCAGAGGTGGTTTTGCTTGCGTAGTTATAGGTGCGTTCATTTTTTTTTTGCACATTAGAAATAGGCTTGTCGTTAAAAATGATGGTGTTTAGCTTTATTAAAAAAATAATTAAATCATCAGCAAATAAATACATGCAACTATAACCAACTGCAGAATAGTACAGTAGTAGTAAAGTAGTCTTGAATACGGATGTATAAAAATATTACTTTCTTATAGACCTATCAAACTTCGCCAATATTCGTAGTGTCACTTGTGTCGATATTCGATATTGAAAGTGTAAGTGCTGGCATGCTGGCTGCTCTTATTACGTGCCCTATATTCGGCCCTCCAGTAAATTGACGTTTATCAATAGTTCATTTTCAAATGTTACATTCAACATAGATAGACACAGCAGTGTTGGTATAATCTCGCGTTTGGCCTAGTTTCGCAACCTTGACGTAGGTACTTGGTGTTTCTAATAATAATGCCAGTCGTTTCCAGCGCTTGGCCAAGAGGAGATGATTGAATAAATAAATAAATTAACAATAACATTGATTTAGGACAGATCCACTTCGTTGCCGAAAACCTTTCAATTAAAATATTTATTTGGAGTTCAATAGGGTTTTTCTTCTGAAATTCTGTCTGTTTTTGTTTTTCCTGAGAAAAAGTAGTGTTTACTAACTAGTTACCGCGTCTGGCCTTGGCTCCTTGTACTGATATTTTAACTCACAAAAATACGCCGAAGCAAAAACACCAAAAACTAACTAATTTTATTCTCAAACTCTGAGAATTCTCCGAATATAAATTAGGTTTTTATTCAGTCAGACCTACATATCAAATAAGGAAATAAACATTTCTGAAAAAGTCTTGTTTTTTAAATTTTTACATTATTTCGAGTAAATGGAAAATGGCTTCTGAAAATCCTAAGTCCCCTGTCAAATGTTTGCACTAGGTACATACCTACGTGACCGAGTTTGACTTCAAACGGTGCTGTTTGAAGACAGACGGTGAAACTCTTCACTACAAGTGTTACGAAACTTCGTCTATATCTGCTTTATACCACCTCGTTAAAATTCTCACATAATTTCTGTCAGTAGTTTATCAACAAAGGGAAATGTCTCATAACTCACTATGTCCGGCTAATTAAAAGTTTTAAACGGGTACAGTGCACATGATTTCTAGTTTAATACGACTTGCCTGCGATGACTGTCTACGACACTTCGACCCTAGATAAACATAAACTGACACTGCTAAAATGATAAGATAAACTGACTTGGAGTGAGTCGTTTGTTTCTATAAAGAAAGGGAGTCTTCTGAAAACTAAAACATTTTTCTCAACTTTTCCGTGCCAAGAATAGCGAGCATTGAGCAGGCAGTAAAATTACAATCAGAGTAACCAAACTGCCATTTAGATTGCAAATATTATGGTCTCCTATTCGCGTGACTTGGATGACTGTTTGATTCCAACAACATTCGAGAAGTACGGCTTATTTCTTAGAAACGAAATGAGGTTATATTACGTGGTATAACAATCTTTTT
The DNA here is from genome assembly GCA_961205895.1 of Mythimna pallens. Classification (NCBI taxonomy): domain Eukaryota; kingdom Metazoa; phylum Arthropoda; class Insecta; order Lepidoptera; family Noctuidae; genus Mythimna; species Mythimna pallens. Next base: position 17,220,913 of record OY540834.1, read on the forward strand.
GTGCGACTCGATGGTACTCAAGATATCGTTGGTGAATACAAATTAGAGCGTGGTTTCCATTGCATTCAATGCAATGTCTACAATGTTTGTTTACACATTCGGGTGACGTGATCGGTATTCGTAAGCACTGTAGTGCTATTTCGGAATTAAACCGGTTTCGCGGTTGTACTTACCTAAACATCGAATTCATTTGCATATTTTGTATAAAGGTGTTACCAAGTCCCGTAATGAGACTTCTTTTACGACGTTGTAATTTAAAAAAAAAAAAAAAAATCACTAACCCCGTAATTAAGTCAGTGTCTTGTAATCAGTTGTGTTATCATAAGAGGTCGGAATTAGGTAGAGTTATTCATGTACTTGCGTCGAAATGTTGTTATTAATGTGGATCTTCCCGGTATTTCTTATGAAAAATCTCGTGTGACCAATATTAAATAATTATAAAAACCTCAGAGAAAGATAAAATTGTAAGTTAATTATCTTTGTTTTATTTGTCATAAAACAAAGATAATTAACATACAATTTTTATTAGTATTTTTCATTGAATAAGATCTCTCTACGTTAATTGAGGTAAGGTTAACAAATTTATACACCTCCTCCTTGTCATTAATACGGGAAAAAAACATCTACTATATTTCTGATGTGTCATAAAAAATCTGCTCTTTAAAATTAATCTCGGGATTTGAGGCATATCCACTTTATTCTTTCGCTATATGAAATAAGTACATAATTCCGGACTCTGGTTATCATAAATGTGCCCTTGTGGGGTTATATACTGGACTGCGGGATTGTTCGAAAGAGTTACTCCGGTGTACTGGAACGCAAAGGGCAACTAAAGGAACACAGGTAGATTTTATCCAGTAAAAGTCTGACACGGTCCACCCAGAGCGAAAAGAGTTATTTAATGATGTCCCATCTCAAAAATATTTTGTCATGTTCTTTCTTTGATTTATCCTCTGCTTATAAATCTGTTCTTTTTATTGTTCCTTATGAGTGATTGCCACTTGCTGTATTGCTGTAGTTATGACTCAGTCCTCTGTTGATATTTCTGGATTTGTTGAGTTAGTTGCCGTGTGGTTTCCAGCCAAGAATAGAGCACTTCTCTATTTTCGTGAGTGTTGTGGTCGTCTAAAGTAACTGGCCTATATCATTTCTTTTCAGTCGCTCTTAGGCATTTTAATAAGGTTCACTGTTATAAATACAGAAAACTTTCTGGTAGAATCGTGGTTAATCGCGTTCTTTGGCCTCGCGGTCGCCAGCTAGGGTCCTCTTGGGTTTTCAATTAGGAATTACTTTGTGGCAGCCTGGAGTTTAGAAGTTGGTGGTGTGACTCTCCCGTGCCTCGGAGCAGGGGCGCCGACTCCGTGGGTGCTCGGGGGCTCGAGTACCCATGAGAAATAAACAGTGGGTACCGAGCATCCCTGAGAATGGACATAAGAAACAGATCAGTAATTGCCTTTTAGGTTACGTATAAATTATAATATTTCTTGATAAGTACTAAAACTAGTTTTATTTTTATATAATGGTTTCATTTTATATTTTTAACATACATTTGTAATTAATTAAGTACGCAGTATGTAAGTAGGTCATTTATTTATTTGTCGGTCGACCAGGGTGCATTTCTCTTCTCACACTTCGCCTCTTTTTCGAGCATATCAAATAAGCATGAGGTTTTCTAAAAGCCGGCGCCCGCCCCCTCGGAAAGCATGTAAAGCTGTTGATCACTTTCCGGCCGTGTTCGCTGTCCTGTCGTGTCTCTGGTCAGATTGCTGTCCTTACCGTCCCTCCTCGATACCGTCTACGTATTTGGGATATAATCCCTGTTGAGATTAACCACCATGATCGAAATTCCGTCGCGAAGATTATTATTATTAGTTATGTAGAAATTCTGTAAAAAAGATCATCATTACCTATTCATTCAGTATCACATAAAAGTTTATAAAAACAAAATTTCACATTACCATTTAATTTTCTTTCCGCCTATTTACTCAGTAATCTCTTTCACGACACTTTCCTTGGTCGGCTGCCAAAAGTAATCAGAGTTTCACTTTACATCCGTTATAAATGTTGTTGTACACAAACATTTTGTGAATAAATAATATACTTGCATGATTCATTCATCTAAGTTAATATTTATATTAAAGAGATAAAGGTAGAATTGCTTGTTTATCATGTTTTAAAAGGTGCCGCCTTATCCACGAAAATAATTTTATTGACAAAAAATTACACCGCGAAAGATGATGATGTGTTTATAAGGGAGAGACAGGTCTTTGCGCTGCAATGAAAAACCGGCCGGTTTTACACCTTTGAGCCTGTTTCAGTGTTCTTCATATATTAAACCAGCTCCGCTAAATAATTACTCACTGGTTACACTGCTGGAGAAGGAGGGGGGGGGGGGCTGATAACTATTGGCGAACTATTGGCAACAGAAGAACAAAACAAACAACAAACATACGAAAAAGACAACAGAAGATATACCGCGCGCTTACGTTAAACGTCACGAGGCGCGGTGATGCGCAGAATGAGCAAAAAAATCCTCCCCTGCACGTCTTTTTCGTCGTGTCCAGTCTTATACGGGCCCCTCACCCCCACGCTCCTCGTTGTATTCTTTTGTTAAGGGTTCTGTAATAAAGTTTGCGGAACCAGAAACGGAAACGGAAGTGAAAAAGATTGCGGAACTTCTGAAGCGGAAGCGGAAGAAAAGTGAGACAGGATTTTTTTTACCCTGTATTGGAAAAAAAGAGAAAATGGATACTTAGACTTTTTCAGAGTTTTAGGCTACTACGTACTCTGAAAAAATCTGTAGGGTGGGACAACATTTTTATTTTTTTAATAGGCTCAGCGATAAAAGGGTGCCAAATGGTGTGGTTAATTCATACATAAAGTTTTATCAATTATTTTAAGTTTTATTGCATCCGGATTGTGAAACAAGTTTTGAAAAAAAGTAAATTCTTGACATCACGCGTTGCTACTACTTTTGAACTTAGTTATTACAGTTTTCATTTATAATAGTTCTTAAAAATGTTAAATAATGTGGTAAGTTCATAGACTAAAGTCGAGGGTGTTAAGGGGAGGGGTTTTCGATGAGACAAGTAACTCGTAAATTCATCGGTAAAACATTATTTATATTGACTATAAGACTTTTACAACATAATGTTTGTGTATTAAACATGAATGAACTGCCAGTTAGACATCTGTTTCCACTCATTGATGGTAGTACGTCTGGACCACACATTTTCAGGGAGAATTGGCAAAGAATTTAAAAACTGTGAAAAACGTCACTTACGGCCTATTCCGACGAACTTACCGGACCTATCTAAGAAATTAATACAGACTAGAAATACTTGTACAAAATAGTTGAAACAGTTTCAACAGGCGTATTTCCTAAGGATTAAGTAAACAAATAACGCGAAAAAATGTCCCGCGCTCGATGGCTAACTCGTACCAACAGGATTCTCCATTTGTATGTTTTAGTAGAGAATGCCTCTGGAAATCGACTAATTCTTGTAGCGTAGGTATATTGTCAAGGTTTCCGCTATGGTATGGTCACAACTCACAGGACGCCATAATTATCCCCTCTTTGAGGAGTGGCTGCAGAGACCTCACGGCGTCCTCACCTTCCGCATGATGCAGGTTCTCACCAAACGTGGTCAGTTCGGGAAGTTCCTGCACCGGATTCGTGCAGAAGTAACGCCCGGGTGTCACCACTGTGTGGACCGCCCGCCCGGAAGACACAGTGGAGCACACGGTAGAGGTGTGCCCGCTTGGGCAGAGCACCACCGTGTCCTCGTGGGGGAGATCGGCGGCAACGATCTCTCTTGGGGCTTTGATACAGGCCATGGTCCGAAGCGAGGAGGAGTGGCAGGCGGTCGCCTCCTTCTGCAAAGCAGTAATGTTAGCAAAGTAGAAGGCTGCACGTGCACGCGCGAGGGTGCGACTCTCATGCCCCAGCCGCCGGGATCCCGATCCCTATTTCCGGCCACCCAAGGCGCGGGCTTGCGGACGACGAGCAATGGGTAGCTCGCCATCCGATCCGAGCCCAAGTCGTCGACGGCGCGTACTGTTCCACACGATGTCAGCAAACCGTAGGGGCCCAGCAGGGTCGAAGCCTACTGGGGCCAAAGTCTGCTTCTGAGAGGAAGACTCGGCCTTGGTATGAAAAGCAACGAAGGAACAGGAGTGGGTTTTTAGTCACTAAAAGTCTGACACACACTCCAGATCTGCCCAAGAGCGAGGGATGTCATTGGATGATTTTCCAACCGAAAAAAAAAATGGTCACAGGGTATAGTGTTCTATAAAACTCACCCCAACTGCAAAGATGAATCACGACACTTATTTAAACTCACCGATTTGCAAATAATTTGTATTGTGCGAGTCCGAAATCGGAAGTGGACAGAAACGTAATCGAAGCCAGTTAAAGTATTCTATCTTCCTAAATCTGAAAGATGAAACGTTTAATATTTTATATTATCGTTCTTGATACCTCTGCGAAATTCAAGTTGTCTTTTTTTTCATTTTGCAGGTTAGAGTGGCATTATGACCTGCAAAATGCAAAAAACTTCAATCCCGCAAGCTTGCGGGATCGCATTTTTAATGCGGGATTGGATTCCCTAATGACAACTTAAAAGTGTGAAATAAAAAACTTTTTACAAAAATAAAATAACCGGCTTCATAATAAAAAACAAAACACTAAAACGATCAAAATAACTTTAATTTCGGAAGTCGGTGTTAAATAACAAGCAAACAATACCAGAAACCGTTTATTTTTACAATTTCAATACAAAACCGGAAGCAGAAGATCAATTCCAATTGCTACCAAACTTCATAATTTATTTACACTCATCGTCTCGCACCGTTTTGTCACTGTGCCTGTAAAAAACTGTAATTATTTTTTTTTCCATACTTAAGTTAATGAAGGTATTGTGAGAATACGTGATTATTGTGATACCAACGTTTTGAAACTTTATATTAGGTATACAGGTGATTTTGGAAAAAAGTAAAGGAATATGCTTAAAACGTATCTACCTAGATATGAGATAATGATAAAGTAAATGACAATAATACTTTTTATCAAGAAATTATAGATACTTAAAAGCAATAGAACCGTATTGACTCATAAACTCAAATTTAGTCTTAGAAATCCACCATCTGTATATCTTGCATAAGAAATTGGGCTTCAAAGAATTCGGTAGTAACATCTATAAGTGACCCACCATACTGCACAGTTCCTTGAGCGATAGACTACGTAACGTCGTGGCAAACGGAGGGAAAAATGACGGACGAGCTCAACTCCTACCGAAAGATGAGAAGATGTGTTTAACAGTGAAAGACAGGTTTTTACCCTGCAATGGAAAAAAAGTGAAGATAGATAGCCTATAACAGAGTTATATGGGATAGAGTACGTAACATCGCGGCAAAGCGAGGTGAAGATGACTAACTAGCTTAACTCCTACCGAAAGATGATGATGTGTTTATAAGTTAAAGATGGTTTTTGCCCTGCAATGGAAAAAAAGGGTAAGTAGATAGACTTTATCTGAGTTATATGCCACTACGTATACTGGAAGATTGCTCAGTTTCTTCTTGGGATAGACTACGTAACATCGCATCAAACTGAGGGAAAGATGACAGATGAGCTCAACTCCTACTGAAACATGATGAAGATATATTTAAAAGTGAGAGACAGGTTTTTGCCCTGCAATGGAAGAAAAGGGTAGATAGACAGATTTTATCTGAGTTATAAGCTACCACGTCTGCCGGAAGTAGGGCTGCCAACCGTACTCTAAAATAGAGTATTGTACTCTATGTATATCGTGTAGGTGTACTTTATAATCTATAACATTAATAGGGGACGCTAAAATACTCTTATAAATTTACACAGTGCTTACTATACTAGTGCCTGTCACACATATACATATGATGCATTACTTACCTATTGACGTAACCAAAAAAAGTCAACTATTTTATCCACATATAACATGAATGTGAAGTGGCGAGAAGAGAGGAACAGGGCTTGATTTAAATTGGCTAAAAATGAGCTTCTGATCTATGTAAACTTAGTTAGAATGTTTGGAGTTTTTTTTTTGAAAACAATGAAAAATTGTTGTGCTGCAATAAGTACCAAAAATACCTTTTTAAATTTTTTAAATAAATGATACTCAAAGTCAAAAGTTTTTAACATATTTCACATAGGCCTACATGGGCACATAAAAAACGTCAGAAGCTAATGCACGGTTCCAAATTGGTCGTTTCCTATGGAGAAGAACCGGCAAGAAACTCCATGGTTACTCTTTTAAAAAAGTGATTGTTTACAATATTTTCATATTACAGTATTAATAGACATTATGTATAAACAGTGTAGACCAGTCGATATTGTACCCAAAAGCACAATAAAAATAATAATATAAAAAAAAGTGAGTTTTAATAGGAAGTAACCTAAGAATTCGCGAAGTCCACAGTGTTCTCACATTCACATTAAAAAAAAAAAGAAGCTATATAAAAAAAAAAAACAAGAAAAATAAATAATTACAATTATCAATAAATGACATGTCAACAAAAGAAAATTACTAACGAATTTATGGTGGTTGGCGTCTAATAATATAAAAAATATTGCAAAAGCAATGTGTAGGAAGAAAAGAAAAAAGAAAATGTATATATTACAACAAATGTGGAGCAGTTAATAGATAGATGTACACAATATTATGAGTTACCAGGGGGCCACATGTGCAGAAGTAGTCATTGCCAAACAAGCGTGTCTTCGACATAGTCTTTAACCTTGTAATACGCTTTTTTAGTTAGGACACGCTTAATATGGGTTTTGAACTTGCCCTCGCTAAGTTCAGTCACCGCCTTTGCTGTTTACTAAAAATGACTTGCTGGTCTTAGCTATTCTCCATTTGGGTAATACAATTTCGTTTTTACTACGCGTATTTATGTTATGAAAATCGCATCTAATTTTGAAAAGTCCTAGGTTTATACGAACGTACAAAATACTTTCTAAGATATAATACTCTTTTTTATAAGTCCGTACTCTTTATTTTCCTCCTTTGAAATGAGATATACTCTATTTCTTCTAATAAAAGTTGGCAACCCTACCCGGAAGACTGTAAAGTTCCTTGTGGAATAGACTACGAGAGCAATGCCGCTGGTAAAAAAATCAGTACCTAAAGTGTAAGTGGACAAACATGAATATTTTATATACCTACTTATGTACAGAGACTCAGATATTGTGACAAGGTCGTGCTGACCGACAGTAGGGCTTCGATTGAAAGTAGGACGAGTATTGGCACGCCATGCGATGCCAGGCAGTCGTGTCGTGTGCCTTGTTAGTTTAATAATACCTTTTATGGTAATTAAACAGGGAAATAAGTTTGCCAATGCGATGTTCATTAAAGTAATCAAGGAATTTATTGGCTGTATGGAAGCTAGTGTAGACGGATGGTCATACAATGATACTGTCATTGATTCAGGACTTTTATAGTCCAGGGATGCAGGATTGTTCGAAAGAAGTCCACGAACTTGGAACGCTAAGAGCAAATGAAGGAACCAAAGGGAAACCCGTGGTCCTGGAACGCAAGGGCAAAGAAGGGACATAGTTGTGGTTTTAGTCAGTAAAAGTCTTACACCCCCTTTCGCTCCGCCCTAGTGCGCGAGAAGTAATTAGATGAGTTCTCACTTTAAGAATGGGTTTTAGCTAGTAGAAGTCTAACACTTCCTTATGCTCCACCCAGAGCAGAAGAAATTACTTGATGATCGAACCCAAAAAGACCTTTTTGAGTAATAACAACACACCCGTATTTCCCGGAAAATTATGCGTAACCCATATAATAATTATTATTTATTTATGAATATGTGGGGAACATGTGGATTATTTGGAATATGGAGCGCGGCCATTACCATTAGTTTTTCTAGTAATTAGTACAAAATAATCGGTCTCTTCATTGTCTGCTGCTACAAGAGTCTGATTAAGGATATTGTAAGTAGATAGACACTAATTTAACAGATCTAAGATGAGCAGCAAATAATTAAAAAAAAAAATTGTCTCATTAAGTTTTTACAAACGTAGATGAAGCCCTGAACCCCACACTAGGATTCCCTGTGTTGTGGGGTCCAGTCCCTTTCAATCCAAATTCAGAAGGACGATGAAGAACTAGCATAATGTAGATAGACACTAATAAACGTATCTAAGATGAGCAGAACTGTCATTATTTGCTCATTACTGTGACCTTTAATTGTACAGCTTCAACTTCAAGTAGCTTTACTACTAAACATCCTGGTATGTGCTATGTATCAGGTCAGGGCTCTAGGAAAATCGTGTCAAAGAAACTAACATCACACTAATACTCGTATTATAAAGACGAAAGTTTGTATGGTGTGTGTTTATTACGGATTTGGATGAAACTTGGCACACCGGTAGACAATATCCTGAAATAGGACATAGACAGACAAGACATTTTTATTTCATCATCATCATCATTTCAGCCGAAAGACGTCCACTGTTGGACATAGGCCTCCCCCAAATGTCACCACAATAACCGGTCCTGTGCGTCTCGCATCCGTCAGATTCCTTTTGCACCAGAAACTTTATGCACCATTAAATAAGATTGTGTAAAGGTGGACTTAATGCCTTGCATTTTCTACCAGTCGACATTAGGGTGGTGCAGAAACATGACATGGTAGGCAACTTAATAAATAGACGAAAAAAAAGAAATAGGTACAATAATAAATACATTATTAGATACATCATATAAATTAGCAATGTTATTGTGAAAAACAAATCCAGCCAAGCAATGCTGTGATGATTCTACAAACTTCTTGCGAATGAGTTCACGTGACATTTTTATTCCAGCCCTGCGTTCAAAAATTACGAGAGTAGGGTATAGTCTTTACTCCAACCGTTCAAAAATGCTTCTAGTTGCAATCCAGTGTCGTTCTTTTGTAACTCGAGTAGCTACCCACCCTGATGACGTCATTAGAGTTAACTCCAACCTCTGAACACAGACCAGGAGTACTTGTGTTCATTTGGTATAATTTTTTTTCAACTGTCAAGCAAGCAAAAACACCGACAGAAGCTTGTAATCTATAAAAACAAATGTTTGTTCAGTAAAACAGTGTCAGTAGTACGTGCAGTCGGTGACATTGAAACGTTACGTAGTGTTACGTGCCCGAGGGTCGCCCTAGGTAGTTACGTAACGCCTGAGATAAATGATGATGATTATATAGATTATACTAGGTATAAAGTAGATAAGTATCACAACATTACATACACGATTTTGGTATTAAAGCTTCGTGTGTGAGCTAAGGCCTCAAATTCGTGATTGGTGTATGAGAAGTGCTTATTATGTAATTAAGAAGATATATTTTTTAAAGTATATCCTTTAAAATAACAGATGTAGGTACTGATGTTATAAATAGGTATACAGTACAGGAAGGATATTGAGATATTAGCTTAGGTATTAGCTAACTAAACAAACAGAAACGTTTTATGTTTATTTCTCAACATTTTTCTTACTAGGAGTAAGAAGAAATAGGAAAAACGGAATAGTTGCTAATACGAAAAAGTTTTAACAAAAAAATTGCCAAATCGGTTCAATAATAAATTATAGCGGGAAGGAGCCATACCGGAAGATTGATGCAATAGTTAATTGGTGCCAATCTTCAAAAACAAAGGTGATGGTGCTTGAGTGCAACAATTATAGAGGAATAAAGTTAATGTCACACACACTATAAAACCTTGGGAGAAAGTTATTGAAAGGCGCCTGAGTGATCAGAGTAACATTTTAGAGATCCACCATCTCCCTAGCCTTTTTCCAACTAGTCGACCCCAAGTTTCAAAGAGAACCAAGTCGGCTTCTAATCTATTCGGAAGCGGCTTAATACCCATGTTTTATATGGAACGTCTGACTTTCAGACTTCCGCAGCCCAATTACTGGGTTACACGATACTTGGACAGACTGATGTTCAGTCTTTCTGGCATCTGACTATTGTAATGACGACGACGAACCAATGGCTTTACGCGGTTTTCTTTTCGAGGTGCGGGATGTCAGTAATGTTCTAGATAAACTAGGAAAAGTACATATGAATTGAAAAATTCACATAAGTACTCCCGGTTTTGAACCCGCAACCTCATGCATGAGAATATGAACAAAATTGTACAGAACCAATTCTGTTTTGTGCCTGGTCGGAGTACAACGGATGCCATTTTCGCTATTCGCCAGCTGTGCGGGAAATACAGAGGTGCACATAAAAACTTGCACATGGTATTCATTGACCTCGAAAAGGCATACGACCGGGTGCCTCGTGAGGTTTATAGAGGGCGCTGCGAAAGTATGCGCAGTTGATCCGAGCAATGTACAGTCGATGCAGTATCTAAGTTCGGTTGACAATGGGCTAAATTGGCAGCCTTCTTAAGTCCTTACTTTTTTCTGATAATATTAGAAGTTCTGACGTCGGACATGCAGGAAGAGATCCCTGGTGTATGCTGTTTTCCGATGACATTGTGCTGGTTGTCGAGATTGGCCTATATGTCCATTGGAGGTGTGGTGGCAAAGACTCGAGAGTGTTGGCATAAAATTGAGCAGAAACATTACACTGAATACTTATTCTGCGATTTCTGCGGTCTCACTAGCCATGTGCCCAACGTCAGCTGTGTCCTGTGCTGGAACGCCCATACCGATCTGCTCCGACTTTTGGTACCTCGGGTCGTTTGTCCGATGGAATACTAAGGTAGACCGAGATGTAAAGCACCGGATCAACTCAGGATGGATGAAATGACTATAGGTCACTGGAATAATATGCGACTTATAGGTGAAAGGTAAAATCTACAAGTACGTGATAAGACCATGTATATCAGAACGTTGGGCTGAGAAAAAACGGATGAAAGAAAGAGATGAGAGTATTGACATTGATCTGTGGAGTAAAATGTATGGATTAAGTGAGAAATTAGTAGGATATTAGAGGAAGTTTGAATCACGACGAGGGCCTCACACAATGAGGATCATATGATGGATGAAAGGACAGAATAGTGAAAAAATCAGTAACATGGGACAAGGGCTGAAAGAGGATGGTCCTTATTCTCCAAAGAAGCGCTTACCAATGTACCTACCTGTACTTTTATGAATACGAATATTTATTTATTTATTTAATAACACATACAATTGTTTTAACAGGCATACCCAAGATAACAAATGTAGTCGCAAAATAGCCAATATAATAATATAAGAAATTGCCTTTCAACACCTTTCACAGTTTCGTAAGTACGTAACCAATTCAAAGTTTAGAGTACCTAGTTAAGTACACAGTTCTAAGTTCTCAATATACAAGAAAGAACCGAAAAAGAAACGGTTCGTTCGTTTTATTAAATGCTCCTTTGAGACTAGTAGGATCCCTCTATCCTAAATTAAAAACATGGCTGTTTAGTGTTTCACATTGTGTCTAGCTGGGCCGCTAGGGGGACAGTTGGATGGGTTATGAGTGTTATGACAGAATAGGGCGCGACACAGCGCTTTCATCAACAATGCAAGAGATATTTGAAAAAATAAATCTTATGCTCCTTTCATGACAACACACATTGCAGTAGTATTAAAACTATGAATTAATGCTTCTGTCCGGAACATTTTCAAAACAACATTAAAATTGTGAGGGAATGAACTATTTAGTTCAATTAAATGCAAAATATAATTTATTATTAAGTACATTTTATTTAGTTGTGTTTTTGTATTTCTGTTGTCTACCCTCTATCCCTCCTTCACCAAAAGCTAATATCTATTTAAATATGATGTGCCTACAACTTAGGCAGTTTGTCTTAATATCTAATTTGATTAGGTGGGTCACTAATTTGCATAGTTTATGCTTAACCATGGCTACCTATATCTCTCTATCAGCAATCTTACTAGTTGCCAAGATAAATAGACGTCTGTATTAGCGAAGATAAACAAGCTTTTAATAAGTATATAGAAGCACGTAGGAGTAAATACGCATTCTATCTTTTCGCGGGAACTTTATTCAAAGCGTGTTTGTATCGGTGCAACTCTGATAGTAATACTACGCTATGAGATAGTTATGTAGGATAGAAAGTTGATTTGTTATTATTGTTGTCTCTTTCAAAATGCAAGTCTCTTTCCTACGTTGTATTTGGGCGGGGTCGAACTGCAGCAACGGACGGTTGAATACATGTGCTGCCATCTTGTGGCCGAACGCGAACAAATTACCACCTTGGATAACCTGTTTTGCACCGCTCATTGTAATGTTGCTACTCGATACAAGATGGCGCTACTCGTAACATGTCCATAAGAATAATTATTTAATTTGCTGAAGCGATCACAATAGATAAATGAAAAAAAAAAATTGTTTACTGTTATTTACATTAAAACTATTTTTTTTTGTTTCAGGTGCTAGTGGAATATGACGGTGTAGACTGGCAACGTCGCGAGTGGGTGGCAGTTTATTCACGACGGACGTTTCGTGTTTTTTTAGTGGAAAGAACTCTTGTATGGGCTCCCAAAACACACGAAGGAAAAGAAGTGAAATGGCCGGCTTTGGTAAATATTTTTCATAAGTTCATTAAATTGTCAATAGATGGCGCTGCTAATTCCAAATGAAACTGCACGTTAATTATAATTTACGCCTCGAGGGTACTGATAATAATCAAGTAGTGGTGAAAGTGTTTATTAACTAGAAAATAGTAAATAGCGTTATTTAATAAAATAATTATATTGTAATCATCGAAGCCACTTAGGATAACTACAGTTGAGGATTCGTCAGAAAAGTTAAAAACAGGTATTTTAATATAAATAAATTGCATTCACTCTAAAGATAGCAAAATAAAGACACATACAGATAGGTATTATAGCAATTTTGCTTTCTTCTCAAAGATTTCTTTGGCAACAATTCGAAATGGAATTACTGCTTTACCTACTACCTCTCTTCTGATATAGAATAACTCAATAAACTAGGGAATGTTTTAGAATCAGCACCGCACACACGTGTACTATACGACCTCCATTTGTGTCTGTCGGTCACGTTTTGTGTGAGTCTGAGGTCACAAGCAACGTTTGGATTTGTACTGAAAACCGAACTTTAGCGACACAAATATTAAAACAACTCGGTAAAACCTTGACATGTTGATAAAGCATGTCTCTTTAACGTACGGTATGTATCTCTCTCAAAGGAATTGTTCTTATGTTATAGACTTATAGTAACGTAGTTTATTCGTTAAACATACCTTAGTATTGGTTTGTTTGGTTCGAAATACGATCAATTCAGTTATAATTCGCTGCAGTAATTTATACGAATTAAGTAGTAGATAGTTGTGACAGTCACTAGCTAGATAACGGTAATGGTACTAAGGCCAGGTAGCACCTTATACTAGCAGAACCTAGTACAGCTTGGCAAAGCTAAGTTAAAAAAAGTAGGTGCCACTTTCAAATAAATAAATGGAAAAGCCTGTATATTCCTTTGTAATAAGGATTTGGGTAAAGGCCTGTTCCAGTTTTTACCAAGGTTTGCGACCTTTTGCCTGTGTAATCGATTTCTGGTCGGTCACTATAATTATTACATCAACCCACTTTTTTTTGTTGTCTTTCTATGTATATTTTCAGACCTGTGCACTTGGTTACTCATTTAGACCACTTTTCGTTATGTAATCTTGCTACATGGCCCGCTTGAAATAGGCAGGCCATTCTAGGTTTCCAGTGTGTTTCAGTGCCACTATTGTGTTTATTTTTTCCTTATCGCGCTAATCATTATTTTTGTGCTTTGGTTTTATATTAAATGTGCTTCTTTCCATAATGCAAAGCATGCTTGTATTTGACTTATTATCCCTTTGCATAATAAGTCCATGTTTGCAACCGTTAGTTCCAGTTTGTTAAGTTTATATATATATACAGGAGTCTGTATGTCTGGTGTCGGTCTGTCTGTTTTTATTTATTTAATAGAAACTCGCTTTTCATTGCTTCCTTATGCTTCCAAAATATACTCTATGTTATGGCAATGCGTTTCTTCATCTTATCAAAATTCCTATACATTTTGAAGGAGATTAGTTTTCGCAGATTTATGTATTTATTCACGTTCTTTAGCAGCCTTCTTTCGACATCGGTTGTATTTTCTATGCTATTTTTCTGTGCTAGCTCTAATTATCTCGTTTAGCACGTTTAAGGCAAAATCTTAAACCTGTTCCTTTGTTATGCGATTTTCGTATCTCAGTATTTCGATATCTTTAACTTTTTTGCAAATCTTTTATAGAACTCTGTATCGATATTCACAGTGCGTTAATAAATTAAAGCCTACAGGCGGCGGCAGGGCATAGAACTTATAAACTAAGTGACTACACTCTAAGTAGGTACCACCCCTTGCGGTATTTTTTTTTTTTTAAGGTGGGAAAATCATCCAATGACAAATCCCGCTCTTGGGTGGAGCGAGAGATAGTGTCAGACTTTTACTGACTAAAAACCCACTCCTGTTCCCTCTTTGCCTTCATCCCGGGGCCCCGGGCTTCGCTTTCACACTACCCGTGGCCCCAGTAGGCTTCGACCCTGCTGGGCCCCTACGATTTGCTGACATCACCCTGAGGCGCGCGTGGAACAATACGCGCCGTCGACGACTTGGGCTCGGTCCGGACAGTCACCGGACGGTCGGACGGCGAGCCACCCATTGCTCGCGGTCCGCAAGCCTGCGCCTACGGTGGCCGGAAATCGGGATCGGAATCCCGGCGGCGGTTGGGGCGTGAGGACCGTTGCTGTTGCCTCACGCGATCGGCCGCCTCCTTTGCTAGCATTACTGCTTCGCAGAAGGAGGCGACCGCCTGCCACTCCTCCTCACTCCGGACCATGGCCTGTACCAATGCCCGGCGCGAGAGATCACTGCCGCCGATCGCCCCCACGAGGACACGGCGTTGCTCTGCCCAAGCGGGGCACACCTCCACCGTATGCTCCACCGTGTCCTCTGGGCGTTCCACACAGAGGCGACACCCGGGCGTGTCTTCCGCACGAATTCGGTGCAGGAACCTCCCGAACTTACCATGTCCGGTGAGGACCTGCGTCATGCGGTAGGTAAGGACGCCATGTGGTCTCTCCAGCCATTCCTCAAAGAGGGCACTCACCGCCATAATTGTGGCGTGCCCAGCACTGGGTTGCGATAGTCGCTGTCGCCATTCCACCATGATATCCCGCCGGAGTTCTTCCCGCCATGCCGCAACTTGGCGCGGCAGCGGAGTTTCGCCCCGGCGTTGCATCTCCACGCGCAGATCGTACATGCGTGCAAGGACTTGCGAATGCGACCCCTTGCGGTATGTGGTACGATCGTCGTCTAATGGAGCATTACTGAAGGTTTCATTAGACCGTTTTTATGAACCTGCCCCTACTACAATTACCAATGAAAGTTGATAATAATTTTTAATAAATCATCATCAACTCTAATGCTTGATAATCTTTAATTAAATAGTAATTTATAGGTACAATAAAACATAAACAGCAAGTAAAAGCAACTAGTAGTAGGGTCCCATCTTCTTTCTTTACTTTTGTAAACAGCGCCATCTAGTAATGAGTAGTTTACTTTAAAACGTAATTTACTACTGAAGTTCTCAAGACCGTTTGATAGGCAATTAAAAACCAGTATAATAGCTAATGAACTAGATATATGAAATTCAAACCAGCTTCTATCTGTTCCAAATTAATTTATGACCATTAGACTTTTATCTTCCCCTTATTAACGAATTCGTTTAACGTTTACAATTCGGGTTTTAAGAAAAATTAGTCATAAAAAACCAAGATATTTAAATATTTTTATCAGAAGTACTAACCTATTTGAAAATTGAATAAAATTATCTATTTCTAGTTATCTGCCTGTTATGAATTCTTAATAATATTTTTTCCTAATAATTCAGCCTAGATAATAAAACAGAATTTATAGTTTTTTTATTAGGTATCAGTAGGGCTCATTTTTAATCCACCGCAGGGCTTAAACCCCCTTCATGACTGTCCGTTGTTTTTCCTAGTTATTAGGAAAAGAAAGATGTACAAAATGCCTTTATCTAACCATCTTAATGTTTCCTAGACATTCATGCCGTTGGCAGCTGACCTGACGCTCCAGACCGACGCACAGCCGGTAGAATTCCTCCATGACAAGCAGCTGGACTTCTTGGATTACACCAACCTGCTTCATTATCAGGTAAGAAACCATGCTTTATAAACATCATTGATACTTAGGTACCTACATAAACACACGCGTTTTCCTCTTTTGCTATTAAAACTACATATGAAACTACAAAAGGTCATTGGCTACGATACTTAGTAATAAATCCCACCAAAAACATAAATGTGAAAATGGGAGCCAAGTTGAAAATTCAGACATGGTGTTGTTGTTGACTTCACCGATAAAAGAATTGAGATCTAAACGGATGCTAAGTTCTGTAGACTTCTATCTTCCAAATTTGTTCTGGCTATCATATTTTGACTTGTTTATGTTAAATAATATAATAATAATAATATTCCACAACTATCAAACAACACCGTCTAGTCCCAAGCTAAGCAGAGCTTGTGTTATGGGTACTAGACAACTGATAAACATACTTATATATTTCTAAATACATACATATATAGATAAATAACACCGAGACACAGAACAAATGGTCGTGCTCATCACACAAACATTTGTCCTGGGTGGGAATCGAACCCACGACCTCCAGCATAGCAGTCAGGGCCATTATTATTAGATATTTCTGTCAGGAAAAGCGTGGTGGATGAATTTGTGGCCCAGTGAATTTCCTACGGGTAGTGTGAAAGTGAAACCCGGGGCCCTGGGACGAAGGCAAAGAAGGAACAGGAGTGGGTTTTTAGTCAGTATAAGTCTGACACTATCTCCAGCTCCGCCCAAGTGCGGGATTTGTCATTAGATGACTTTCCAACCTAAAAAAAAACCTGGTGAATGAATGGTAATTATTACTTTAATTGTACGTAGATACTATACTAACTGCCAAAACCTCTATGAAAAAAATAGTCATAATATAATGTAATGACTGCCATATGTTAATTGGAACGAACATATTAATTGATCCTTCTAATTTAAAAGGCCTATTTAGGCAGGCCAGTTTAAAGATTATAAAAATTACGTTGTTCCTCATAGGTCCTCAGCAACAAACTGTAATAGTCCAATTATTGTGACTCAGGTCAGATAGTATCAGGGCACGGGTATTTTCTTATTATAAACAATACAAAATAACTTTTATAATAAAGTCAAGTCAATAAATAATAACGTGTATATTATCAATTTACAAGACACGTTTCGCACTGTTACCAACATAAGCCAACTACCGGTAGTTCGAGTATGACAAGACAGGTGGCGCTACGGGTCATTGTTCGAGCTCGTTGCAGGCATTCAGAATACATTATTGAACCTGCGGGCGCATTTCCTCACGTAGGGACTAGCTTCTAAGGCTTCAAATTGACTACTATAAATTTATAATTGCTTGGTTGAAAGTAATGAGTCCTTTCGGCATTATGCTTAATAAATTTTATTATTAGGCGCCGTGTCTTGGTTATTGTTAAATAAAGTGATTGTCTATCTATGTAGTTTTTATCATGGATAAAGGGGATAGTTAGCCATTGAAGTGATGGAATTTTTCTTACCTACTTCCCCACTCCTGGGAAAAGGCAAAATATTATAATATATTAGTCTCCAATTTTTTATGACTTTTAATCATAATATGTAATCATAGTTACATTAGCATAACTAAGTACCTACTTACATTAAAAAAGTTTTTTTTTAGTAATCAAGTTTTCTACACCATGATAAAATAGGTACGTTTGTCGATCTTGACCCAGAATTTGGTTCTAGAAACTTCTACAACAGCAAACCTCTGATCTTATTCTTAAAGTAGGGTACACAAACACAGAGTAACCAGTAACTAATTTATTTTATACACTAACCTATGTTCTGTCCTCAATGTCAACTCTAGCCTGAGAGGGTAGAGACATATTTGACTGGCCTGTTGGTCTAGTGGCTAGTGGCCCTGACTGCTATGCCGGAGGTCGCCTTCCCACCCAGGAAAAATGTTTGTGTGATGGGCACGATCATTTGTTCTGTGTCTGAGTGTAATTTATCTATAATATGTATGTATTTAGAAATATTTATGTATGGTTATCAGTTGTCTAGTACTCATAACACAAACTCTACTTAGCTTGGGGACTAGACGGCGTTGTGTGATAGTTGTGGACTTGTGGAATATTATTATATATCTGAAATAGAGTTTTCTAAAAGCAATCTTTAGTTTCTAAGGAACTGCGGGATTGTTCGAAAGAGTTACTGAAGGAATTCTGTCTGTCAGAAAGTCTGTAGGTATTATTTAGTAAAAAAAAACCTACAGACTTGTACAAATATTGAACTAGTCAGTCAAAGGTCTGACATAGGCGTGGGAAAAGTGTGTCATCTTTGCGATTGGAACATTCGCATCTGAATCACTTAAATGTTCCGAAACAATTAATTTTTTTGTGCGCGCGTGGAACACTACGCGCCGTCGACGACTTAGGCTCGGTCCGGACGGTTACCGGACGATCGGACGGCGAGCCACCCATTGCTCGCCGTCCGCAAGCCCGCGCCTATGGTGGCCGGAAATCGGGATCGGAATCCCGGCGGCGGTTGGGGCGTGAGAACCGTTGCCTCACGCGATCGGCCGCCTCTTTTGCTAGCATTACTGCTTCGCAGAAGCATGCGATTGCCTGCCACTCCTCCTCGCTCCGGACCATGGCCTGTACCAAGGCCCGGCGTCCGAAACAGTGATAAGGATCATTTGGAACATATGAAACATCGGCTCACAAAATACAAACGGAACGTTTGGAACAACAACGGCTCAAAAGATACAAACATATACACAGACTGTTATTAATCGTGATCTGCTACGTTGCGCCACCTAATCCAACAGTTTTATTTCATTGAATTTTGATTTGAGAATAATTTAGAGCAGATGTTGTTAGTTCAGTTCATTAAAATTTACTACATTACTATTTACATGTTAATTTGAAGTCACTTAAAGTAAAGAGTGTTTCAGTGTTCCAAATGATGCATTTAAAACATTACTGCTGTTCCAATCTTTCGGAACACTAAAATGTTTCGGAACAGTGAGTCGGTTTAGTAAAGAGTTACACGCGCATAGTCTGACACTCTTCGGTCTACCCTGAGCGAGAGGATTCTTTTTAGATCCTACGTAAAAAAGATGGTGAGATATGCGAACCAAATATTTGGTTTAAAGAAGGATGGATTTTGTATGGCCACCGTCCCCACCAAAGAGAATTGAAGTCATTGGTCCCCACCCTGCAATAGACATGGGATACATGTCAGTTTGTTCATTCTTATCCACAAAAGACAAAACAGCTGGTTTGGTTGTAAAATATATGGGGTTTTTATTTAATTAAAAAAAAAAAACTTGTAGAAAATAAATTCTTTGAAACCGAGAGAACGTCTCATTCATCTGGCCTTGCTTACCTATTTTGTGTCGTAAGCTACTGGGCGAAAATGAGTGCCTTTGATATATTTGGTGATCGGGGAAAAAAATGCAAATAAAAATATAAAATTGTAAAGAAAAAACTAGGCCAGGCGAATGAGACATCCTCCCGGTTTCAAAGAACCACCATTAAGAAAAACTCATAAGAATCATCATCCTAAAAAGAATATCAATGTTAACGACTCTCCATATTTCCATAAATGTTCAATAAATAATATATTCAATAGACGCAACAAAAGTGACATCTTAGCCGTTACTGTTACTAAGCAGATTTGTAGGTCAAGTTGTAACACTTGAATGCGTGACGCCATCGCCAATCAACTGCGTGTCTCTTATGCAACGGCAATTCTGACCATGTCATATAAATATGTAGAATCTATCAATGACTTATACAATAACAGAATGTTAAGGTGACATAACACAAGCTCTGTATGTTTACATACATATTTAATATTTATTTTTGAGGTCAACTTTGTTAGAGAATGTGTCCGTTGTATTTTGTAAAACAGTCAAAGCATATTTTTTAAATATTGGCTTGTCAGACATGCTGAATTCTGAATATTATTTGGTGGATCTGACGTATCATCAATATAATTTGAAATTCGAGTAATTGGCAAATTGATTGCAACAATGATGCTGCTGATGACGATATTGAGTTTACTCAACATCGCAACAAAAAGATTACACAATGAGATTGATTTATCCATTTTAAGATCTTATAAAAAAAGTGGCGAAAGTTGTTGTTGTTCTATAGGTACACCTCTACCTATCCGTTCGGTTGATAGATACGAATTAAAAGAATATATTTATATATTAAACTAGCTATCCTCTGCGGTTCCACCCGCGTCTTTGGTTTCTGCTCTACTCCTTTTGGTCTTAGCGTGATGTTGTATAGTCTATAGCATTCCTCGAAATAATAAATAAGCTATCTAACACTTTTTAATTCGAACTAGCAGTTCCCGAGATTAATGTTTTCAATCAAACAAACAAAATCTTCAGCTAATATTATAATATTACTTGTAGTAATTAAGGATATAAAATTATTCGGTCTTCGATCCTAAGAAGGTGCCTACTACGAAGTTAGAAATCGGCCTGATTTGGCCCTATTTCCATATTCCTTTGTAACCTGAACTGCTCATTCAACAACACAAAGGACGGACAGTTATATTAATAATCTATAATACTTTGCACAGCTGATTAAATATATTTAACTTATACAAACAAACTCATTCATTAATATTCATGTAACATTAATATAATATTTTGTAAAGCTAAAACATTAAGCTAAAATATTCGACAGAAACTCTACAGTGTTACGGTACTGAAAACTTTCCATTTGGAGTGTTTACTTTAAGCTGCCAATAGATGGCGATACGCTGCTCAGTGTGTTAATAACTTCCGTCTTTTACTTGAGATGTTTGTATGTTAAGTACCTAATAAAAATAACATTTTGAATGTTTAAGTAAATAATGTAAATATTTAAGTGTCCGGATACGAATACCTCTTTAAATTTCCGGAAATCCGATATCTATTAAGGCTATCAGATGAATGAAAATTTATGTAAAAAATGAAAAGCATAGTAAGTACATCTTGTATGTAACTATTTTGATTGCAATCAATACAAATAACTTTTTTTTATTAAATCTTACAAAATTAATGACAATACATCAATTATTTTTTGATAATATCTGTTTATGAGCAGTCGTAATGGTCCCGACTTATGAGTTATAGTTCGCGGTTTCAAACCCAGGCAATATATTAACCACATTTCATTACCACTACTCTCAAAACGGTGAAAGAAAATATCGTGAGGAAACCGGCATGTCCTAGAACCAAAGTTTCGAAGACCAACCCACACTGGGCCCGCGTGGTGGATAACGGCCCATTCCCTCTCCTAGAGAAGAAGTCTGAGTTCCCGCAGTGGGAACATTATAAGGCTGATTATGCTATTAATTTCTGTTTTACTTGAGACTGATATAGCTTGTTTTTGGTAGGAAATCATTTAATGACTTCTCCCGCTCGAGATGGCGTGTCAGACTGTTACTGACTAAAACCAACTCCTGTTCCTTCTTTGCCTTTGTTTCAGGGCCTCGGGGTTCACTTTCACTTAACCAATGGCCCCAGTAGCCTTCGACCCTGCTAGGCCCCTACGATTTGCTGACATCTCCTTGAGGCGCGCGTGGAACACTACGCGCTGTTGACGACTTGGGCTCGGTCCGGACGGTTACCGGACGGTTGGACGGCGGCTACCCAATGCTCGCCGTCCGCAAGCCCGCGCCTGTGGTGGCCGGAAATCGAGACCGGGATCCCGGCGGCTGGGGTGTGAGGGCCGCTCCCACGAGCGTGCGTCCTCCTCCTTTGCTAGCATTACTGCTTCACAGAAGGAGGCGACCACCTGCTACTCCTCCTCGCTTCGGACCGTGGCCTGTACCAAGGCCCGGAGCGAGAGATCGTTGCCGCCGATCACTCCCACGAGGACACGGCGGTGCTCTACCCAAGCGGGGCACACCTCTAGCGTATGCTCCACCGTGTCCTCCGGGCGGTGTACACAATGGTGACACCCGGGCGTTTCTTCCGCACGAATCCGGTGCAGGAACCTCCCGAACTTACCATGTCCGGTGAGGACCTGCGTCATGCGGAAGGAAAGGACGCGGTGTTGTCTTTCCAGCTACTCCACAAAGACGGGACTTACCGCCACAATTATGGCGTGCCGAAAGACTGATACTTACGAGGTATTCATTTTTCCGTGTAGGATTTCCTATTGTTTATAGTCTCTAAAAATTTTAAACTTCAAACAAAAGGAAACCCAAATTTTCATTTGATGTATCCTTTTCTTGGTTTACAAAACCTTGTTCAGTAGCGCGTTATTACTTATAAATTACTTCCTTCTACCGGAGGGTGAGATCCAGATCCAAATGGACAACACCAAACATTTATTCAACCATAGTCGTCCCCCGCGGTTTCGCCTGTGACCAACCTGTGACTTTGGTTACTGCTCCGCTTCCGTGGGTTGTATCGTAATGTATATATATATATAATAGCCTATACAACTCATCATGAACCTGGGTATCCTATACAGAAAGATGGTTTCCCATCCGACTGTAAGTTCCAGAGATTAGTGCGTTTAAACAAACAAAAAACTCCGTAGCCTTATTGTATAAAGTATCACATAACAATTTTATTATGATGAAAGGTTCGCATTTTCTTTTTAAAGCTACTGAATCATTTATCTCACAAACTTGTAACGTACTCGATAGTCCTTGACATTTAAGGGTAATTAATCATATTTTCCAAGAATAGCAACAAACTTTACTAGAAACGTTATCGATAAATAAACTTGAGCTATTTAGCTCACTCCAGATTTAATATAACTATATAATATATAACCAGATTTTATATTAAAAGTAAATTATAATTATAACGTAAGCTTTTATAAACATTAAACTGTTTCGGTCTCTATTTCTTTTTGTTTTGTATTTACCGTTGCTATTAATTTACTAACAATTTGCAAAGGTTGGTAAACTAATTGCAAAGGTAAAAACAAAACAAAAAGAAATGGAGCCTATGAAAAATCAATAACTTATTTTGATACGCTCCTCCTTTTACTTTGATAATTTCGGTAAAATAAGTGGTCCCTCCCCTTGTGTTGAGGAAAACGTCTCGTGATTTCATCAGTTCTCATTGTGCAGAGAACCCGTGATAAATTGAAGTAACGTACTTACGATCTACCTACATTATACGCGTGGAAGATTCTACAAATAGCTGAAAGAAAATCCTCAACATTTTGTCTGTGGAAAGAACCACGTATCAAAGGCCGAGCTTATTAGTTTAACAGATGAATGAGGGTTGGATGGTAAAAAGCAAAACGCATAAACGACCCAATTTCCAGTGAGACGATACGAATGTTTATCCAAACTTGCGCGCTTCGGCAAAGTGGGGAGATCAAGGACGATGTCTGCCAAACATGGGGAGGGTTTCCCCGGGAGACGGGGAGAGGGGAGAGTGGGGTGGTGGAGGTGATCTGGCGAGCGGGGCGCGGTATGTTTTGATGCCCGCCGCCCGCTTTATTGATTTTCCGCGCCCGCTCCGCCCGAACCTCCCCTATATAATATACATATTCTGAGCCAGGTGGATGGTGGTATTGCCGACTGTCGTGCTATTTTCGGTTAGCCCCGGCCACGTCGCACCCGTGGAAACGCTATGATTGATCGGCTGCTACCCAGCAAAGCCAATTTCTTTTTTGTTTTGCAATTTTAGCCACCCCTCGAGTTTTGTACACGTCTTCTAATAAGATTTGAAGGTCGTCTATTCCTATAATTATTCCTCCGGGTCCATTCCACGGTAGGTATTTACTTTTGTAAGTTAATTATTTTAGCTGAAAACTGTAAGCTTCATCGTTGGCTGATGTTTTCGTCAAAACTTATGAAGGAATACTACGGATTTGGTTTTATTGTAAGTAGATAAGGATAAACAATTTATTTCTGAGTAAAAATGTCGTCACGTCGAGATTTGAGAAAGTAATTTATTCTGTGAAGACATACAAACGCTACACCGGCCTTAAGCAGAATATTATTACGAAAAGGGATGTTCATTAATGTTAAATTTCCTTTCAACAGCAGCCAGTCGTGCTCCCGATCTTTAGTTATTTTTTTCATTTCTTTGACATTTAACTTGATATAAAATTAAATTTATTTGAGCAAGGGATCCTTCGCTTATTTTACGGACGATAATTTATACTAATTAAGTACGTGAAATAATTTATTTTCAGTTTACTTAGGACTTTGTACACCCACATAGTCGTGGTAAATTATACATCTTTTGCTACTGATTATAATGATAATTACATGGGAGTGAAGGGAGGATAAAGATGGGGACGATTAAAATAAATTGATATCATAAAATAAAAAAGTTTCCTTACTTTGAGGTTGTCTTTGTTCAAAGTCATCAATGAGTTTGAACTAAACTGTGTATAATCCTGTGGTATTCGAGATAAAGAAGTTTTTAGGTCTGTATTATTAGTGAAACAAGTCGAGAACAATGGAGGTTACGTAACTCCTTATTGCCCTGGGGACTGGGGTGGCTGTTAGTGGTCAGATGTGGGCGAGAGAACATAGTTCTGAATTGTTGTAATCGATACGTGCTGTATTGTCGTACACAGAATAATGACTATGTGCGATAAACAAAGAGAAATACACGTGTGTTTGTAAAGAAAATGGTCTATTGATTTTAGCCTCTGTGTATTTAACAGGGTTCTAAATTGATAAACATATTTACATTAAAAATGTGTTTAATTAGGAAAGTAACTTGAAGAAAAGAGTATTTATAATTAAAAAACTCAATTAGCCAACCGGCAATGAAAGTTTATCGCGAGTTTCTTAACTTCGTCGTCAGCATGCACGCAACCCAACTTTGAAACTGTTCCCCGCAAAATTTAAACGAGTAAAGTTTGTTTCAGTTAGCTTACTCAACTGTCCGGTGCTCCCCAACCTCCCCCACCCTCCCAATGGGAGAGGGATGGGGAGCTCTGACTGATATAGGCGTGTGTTAGACACGAGACAATGTTACTTTGATCGTGCTCCTATTTTATGATATCAATACCGAAGAAGCAGTGAAACATTTCTTTGTTACTAATTCTATTGAAATAAAATATGATGTCGAATTGTTGACGTATTCACTTTGTTCTTTGTGACTTTGCTGTTATTAGATTCTTATACATTCTTGAATTATAACGTAAAAAAATAAAATAAAGGTTTTCATACCCCCGATTTCTGAATTAAGCATTAGATGTTGAGTATTTCTCAAACTCTGACAACTCTACTTTCGCCTGAAAACATGTCAAAATTTCGCGTTAGACTCTTTTATTGTTTACTTAAATAAAGCTTAGAACAATGAATCTAGGTTCCATTGTACATTTCATTGTACATTACAGAATTACTTAACGAATTAATTCTTTAATTTTCACAACGCTTTGAACCTCGCAAGATTAATTTGTCAAGCTTTTCAGACATCTTCTTTGGCTATACAATGGTTCATTATAATTTAATACATTCTCGTAACGGAACGGGGGTGGTTGTGAATAACAAAAGCACAATTTATGTTTTCCGCTGTAAGTGTTTGCATTTTCCTCGGTGCAGCGGGGGAGGGGAGCAGACGTTTCATCTCGCTTGATGGATACAGCATGAGTGCATTGTCTAGGGAACTAAAACCTTTCGTTTATGACCGCTCCGGGAACTTTTAGAGTTCGCAATAAAGCCAGTTGCGAAACTCCACAGTGCCACACACGGATTTTTTCGTATATGTATTTTTTATTTGTGTGCAAATTCGACTGTTTTGTTCTGTGAACAATGCACGAATATTTCATATTTGTGTTCGCTCTGTGTTTCCAAACTGTATATTAATTTCTATACGGATGCGAGGTATCCGTTTACGTGTACTGATCGTAGGCAAGATCGTTAGGGGCTAAGTTATGGGCAGTTAGGATCCTACGACGGTTATGTGATCTTTATATGTTGTCTAGATCTTAGACAAGGAAGGAACGTTAATAAGGGTATTGGAAGATAATTGTTGGGAGTACCGTTGGGTATAAAGTGCTTGGGTATTTGCGTTACCCAATAAGGCTAATATCTTAAGAATAAATTGTCTAGAAAGGTGTAGTATCTAAACCTGTTATCAGTAAGTTGTGATACGAGGTAGGAGCCAGTTGGAGCGTTGGCAGGAAATTGAATGAGAGTTGCGGGAGAAGCGAATGTGTGCCAGACGTAATGGCTTCCTGGTGTAGTATATCTAGCTACCTACAGTCTACAGTATCTACAATCTTGTACATAAGTGCTGAGTATACGGAAAACTTTATATATTGGTCTTACTGTTTGAAAAACCTTTAGTTTATAAAAAGATTTTACTTGAGATGTAAGACTAGCAATAGGAATGATTTGGTTATCTTGATAAAGAAATTGTGTTTTATATCGACAAATTTATAGCAGTGAATGAGTGAGTTACAGAGGTCAGAAAATAACTCGTTATACAACAGTACTGAACAACCTCTGAATAAGTTATAAATTGTCACACTTCAAAGTTAAAGCATCAAAACGTTTTACACCTCTCCTAAAATAAGTTAAGTCACAAAGACGATAAAATTGATAGCCATAATAAACTTGAAACTTTCATTTGTCAGAGGTGACCACGCAGACTTAGGGATAAGAATATATTAATATTCATCACTTTCTCAAACAAAACCAGCTTAATCCGTTCCCTGATCCTGGGGCCACGGCCCGGTATTAATCACGACGTAATCTCACCAAATACAGCGACCCGCGAGGAAAATAAACAGTAATGGCTGCAGGCAACGTTGCGTAACCTCCGCTGAGCTGTGCTGAGCTGTACTGAGTGTGCTGAGTCACCGCGACGCGCCGCCACGCTCATCAGCGCGTGACTTAACAAATACTTACCGCTCACAATTACTACGTAGGTTTCCAGACCATAATATCGGAAAATGATTTGACCGTGAAAAGGGCTTCATTGTATTTTGCTTCATCCGTAAAGCGGTCTCATTCGTTCCACAGTATAAGGTTACCGGCAAGCCAAGCAATATTTCTGTTTCTCAGAATTACATTTGCAAACATTTACAATCAGACTCAGTAACGTCATGTTGAACATTTTATGTTATAATAACGATACTAACTCCATCCTCAACATTATTTAGAATTACTTACATAATAGTGATTCATTGTGCCTGTGGTTTTGGTGTTAAAATTCGTTGTTGCGCTCCACATAAATACTTTCAAGCAAGCTGTCCACACAACGCCGGTGACCCTGAATGGTCCAATAGTGTTAGTTAGCAAACAGGCGGATACAGTAGGTCTATGTAGATATAACAGCCGTTTGTAGGGGGGCAAGCTGAGGGGGGAGGGTGGGGGGGGCGGGTTCAACGCACCGGATACGTCTGTCGCCGGGCACTGGCTTGTATGCAATACACTGAGACAGGTGTGCGTTTATGTCCATGTGTGTGTTGTAACATTGACATAAATACTAGTGCAATCGTGTGCATGCTCAGCTACGTACAAACAGGTATCTCGTGTGTGTGCATGTAGATTGTGTGTGCACGGTGAATTATTGCTGCACTTAACACGATATACGTGGGCAACTATACTAATGTTGATTTGTGGAGGTGTACCATAATGTGGGCCATAATGTTTACATGTGAGACGAGGTCGTAAAGGCAACTATCGATGTTCTGCATTAATTAATATATAAATACAGATTTATGTTCTAATTGCCGCTAGGTATTTGTGCTACCTGCATGTATGACGCTAATTAATCGAGTTGGCACATACGATACATAAACATTATACTTAAATAGGCGTTAAATTGTGTTGAAACTGTAGCAGCTCAACTGGAAATGTTTACTATTTGGATTGATTAACATTTCTAGTTTCATGATATTAGCATAGAGACGTAAGTTTTTATTTTATTACCATATGCTTTTGGATAAGGTACATAATGAAATGGTTTTCGAGAAAGGTAAAGTTATTAAATTATTAGTGGTATTACCTATCTATGTTAGTAAAATAACTAAGAAAATCTTTTTCCAATACGAATCCAATTGATTTTGTCGTCAAGTGGTTTTTAGCAAAGGTTGGCAAGAAATAATGTGAACGCGGCACATCACAATACAACGGTTCTCGCTAATAATGTAGTATTTTCATCTTCAGGAAAATATCAAAATTCTGTGAATTGGTCACGAATAAATCTTGCGGTTTTTGTGTTGTATGTCGCAAGATAAGTAAAAAGTTCAAGGACTAAAGAGACGAATTGGTTTCTCAAGACATTCCGTCACAGCCAATTATTTCTTTAGAAAGCTACGGTCTGAGACTCCAACAAATGCAAGACAATTTTTAGTTGAATAGAAAATATAATTGGTAGAACACAAGCCTTACAAATCACTCTACCATCGTTTTCAAAGAAGCTCTTGAGGTTTTAAAAAAAACTCTCAATATCTATTGGAAGTCGGTTCAAAAATAAATCGAAAAACGAGAGAAGAATACTATTTATTAATACTTATATATTATGATGATGTTAGTCCATACAAAAACGTTCTTTAGACTTACCAGCAAAGATCTAACCAGATCCTCTATTTCCAGGACTGGGATCCTCGCCAAGCCGGAGCTGACGCTGGCCTAGATGCCACAATACTCACCTCGTTGTCTTCCGAAGCTGCAGAATGGAAGTCTATTCAAGATGGGCAGCGGATCCTGACCACCACTCCTTCGGTGCTCGGGGGCTGCAGGGCCCAGGTGTACCGGTCTGCTGGTGCCACGCAGTGGTACACGGCCGTCATAGTTGGAGTCAACGAGCATACTGGGGTGAGTGCATCATATTTCGCTATTTCTTCTCTGCTGTGGTCTGGCTCTGTTTAAAAAAATATTATATTTATAATCTGTATATGTATAGGTACATTTAAAAGGCAAAGTCCTGACTTTTAATACCAAGACCAAACCCTTGAACCTATAATGTTAAAATTTTGCACAGACGTTTTATAATGTATTTGCCGTGGCCAGATCATAGAAATTGATCACGTCTTGAAATGGCCAAGCAAAACTGGCCAGATCATTGAAACTTTAACATTTGATGATATGACAATCCTCGTTTGGTGATCTGGCCACGACATGTACAAAGAATAAGAAAGGAATTTCTATTTGAACCCCCGTTTCATCCTCTTATGGAGTGCTCTAAGGGGATGAAAGGGGGTCTAAAGTTTATATGGATATAATACACTTATTGGTGGGACAATGAACTTCTTTCTGTGAGAGTGAGTGAGGCTAGACTGTGTTAGAAAAGAACCCTTGCTTCACCAGGAAGGTGATAAGTGCGGGAGCTGACTGCCTCGGGTGTGTCAGACGAGCCAACAAAACAAAAACAAAGTTTCGGTGATTAAAATAGGTGATCATTTTTATGGTTTTACCTGTGGTTTTACCGATACCGACCTTGGTATAATGAGAATAACAGTGTGAGGAAACTATCAAACTATCTTTCACATCAGGTGAGATAGTGGTCAAACGCGAGCCTATCAATAATATATAAAAAAAAAACAGAAGAGGTTTATGGTAGAAGAAAATATGCCGGCTATAAATAAATCAGTACATAAGACGTGGTGTATGACAGTTCATTGCATGGCTATTTTTGGAGAAGGCGTATCACTTAAGTCCAGCATTAAACCTCGTTAGGCCGATATGATAATGATTATTTTAGGGCAACTCGCCTCTAATGACATATCTAAAGGATCCATTGAAAAACAATAACCGCTTATTGGCTTTATGCGTCATCATTTATCCATTTGTTCTGAGTGGTCTTGTGATATGATAGGTCGATTGATTTCGACCATTAGGTCTATTTTAGTCAATCTATTTAATTGATTGTATTTTATTTATTTGGGGAAAACAAACAGTCGCACATTACATTTTATGGAAAAAATACCAGACAGTATGACTGAACTAACCAATTACATTTTTCACGGAATGCACGGGCTGTCACTACAGACTAAAACAGAAAAAAAACACTATTTTATCTGCTTGTTTGGGCAATGAGAAAAAGCAAAACAGAAACAAAACATGAAAAAGCCGGGCAAGAGCGTGTCGGGCCACGCTTAGTGTAGGGTTCCGTAGTTTCCCGTCCATCACAATAAGTGTCCTCACTTAAGAGTTAATGAACGACAGACAACGAACACGAACATATACCACCAATGCCAACGAGAGACCAACCGAACAATTCGACAATATAATAGCTCATACCCGTCCCGACCCCATCAACTCAGGAAAAATCCTAACAGCGCGAAGTAGTCCAAAGTACAGTGGATAATAAAATAAGTTAAAAAAAATGCTTGCATATACGGTTAAATTACAAACTTAGTTCAGAAATTATTTTGTACAACTTTTCAAAAACTGTTCAACCCATCAAGTTCAAAATAATTTTCCTAGAAAGTCTTTATAAAGTTCTACTTTTGATTTTTTTTTCATATTTTCTATTTCTAAACTTATGGTTTAAAAGTTAGAGGGCGGACACATTTTTTTTACTTTTGGAGCGATTATTTCCGAAAATATTAACATTATCAAAAAATGATTTTAGTAAACCCCTCTTCATTTTTAAATACCTATCCAACAATATATCATACGTTAGGGTTGAAATTTAAAAAAAAATCACTCGTCACTTTACGTGTAGGGGCCACCCTAATAAAACATTCTTTCCACTTTTTATTTTACCACTTTGTCGGATATACATATTGGTACCAAATTTCAGCTTTCTAGTGCTAACGGTGACTGAGATTATCCGCGGACGGACGGACAGACCGAAAGACTTGGCGAAACTATAAAGGTTCCTAGTTGACTACGGAACTCTAAAAAAGGAAAAATGTAAACGAACAAATTGATGTGAAAATAACTAGGTTTTCATGAAGGACAGGCATTCGCTTTATGTACAGAAATATTTAACCTAACCTCGTTAGACTGGAAACCAATCCCAAAATAGTTAGGAAAAGGGTAAATAAATTAATGCAATAGATTCCGATACGTTCTAAGAAGGTCGATTAATCAAGATAAGATAGTTTAATGGTACAAGACTGTAAGAGCCATGGCTGGATCTGAGAAAACCTGCCTTGAAGAGCTTGGATATAATCGCCAAAGCTAAGCGTAATTTTATCGCAAACATTTCGAAGAAAACTAGATTTAAGAAGATTACTACAAGAAGCAACAACTCCAAGAATACTGTAAAAGTGTATGCTGTGGTAAACTTTTTTTAATTATGGGGATATTTTATTATACATTGTGAATGTTTAACCTTCCTTACTAGTTCTCAGTAATGCTACGAAAAAAAAAACATTTGGAATTGATAGTACCTACATTTCCTACTTTCCAGATAGGAAATTGGTTTTAAAAGTCATCTACCGTTTTCTTTATGTTCCACATAATCAATGAAACTAATTCCGTCTTCGAATAAAGTAACATGATTCATGTGAATGTATCTCGATGTGAAAACATTCGTCTATATTACCTGATTATAAATTATGGAATATTTTTGGATAAAAGGATTTTATGAAACCTCGTCTTAAAATCTATTAGCCAATTAATATTATCTATTTCGAACGGGATAAAACAAAACCCATTAAGATAATACGATCGTGAATACTTATCACCCAGCTCCTTAGCTAACAATAGGATCTCGAACGAATACCTGAAATAATTGAGTGCAGGTGAGCATTATAACATGAACAAGTAACTGTACAAGAAATTCTACAAGATAATTCCAAAGCGGGAAGTCCTGGAGAGAACCAGTTTGGTTTATTGAACGCCATGGCATCCGACAACGATGTTCAATTTATAAGGGCGCTCATAAGTAACGAAACAACTTGAACAGCGTGTTCGTTACTTGATCAACATATGGAAACCTGTTCCGCAACGCAGTACCTGTGTCGCTCCATAAAAATGTACACGGAATCCTGAACTTTTCACATGCTTCCAATTATAACGCTGCCTCTGCATTGGTCGCCGGCGCCTGTTGGAAATGTAGAACCCGTTCAGTGCTTATTGATGGATCACTAAGTACTTTGATTGAACTCGTTAATTCAAAGGCAGCCATGGACGTATTACATGCACGAGTAACTGCCAACGTCGACCATGTACATGCATAAGAAGTTAGTAAAACAGCGAGTCAATTTATGTCGACAGCGTCCGTGAGGTAACGCTGATGGAGATTTAATTGAATTCCGTGATCGATGTGTCATGCGTAGGACTAAAAGCCGTTCAATTAACTGCAGTCCATTAAATTGTCTTTAATGCCACAGTTTGTCCGAAAACAGTGTGGTCTTTGATAGCGCTTATAACTAATATAACTGGTAAACTTTGTACGTTCATTAGGAGTTAGTCTCATGAGAATTTAGGCGATGAAACCTTGCCAAGTGTAATACATGTATGTGTTTTAAAATAACAAGCTAAGTTCACTTTGGAGCGATATTCTCCTAGGGATACAAAACCAACGCATGGTTTGGTTCAAGTTTAATCTATTTGAGCCGAGTGTAGTCTAGTTCAATATTAATAATCATAATTTCAAATTCCATGCCCGTATAGTATTTGAAACGCCAACCGTTCATTGTTTACGGATCAAGGCCGACCACGGCTCACGGTATTAACTGGAATCTAACAACAGCTTTACTTGTATGTTATTGGCTGTTACATAATATTAGTTTCCTATGTAAATTCTCAAATCTCATACTTGACTGTACATTTATAAAAGAATGTGTAAACAAGGTATCGTGTATACATATACAATTTATTGGTATTATGATTAAACGGAAGCTATATGAAAAATTCATGCTTACTTTTTGTAAAGCGATATTGTAAATATGTTCTTTTACAGACCATTTATCGTATGCCTCAGCTGATTACATTACAGAATGATGTTTTACGTTAGAATTTTTGTCTGTCAATTTACAATCATCAATATTGTTAACGCTTTCTTCCATAAGCATGTTTATATTTTCTCTCCACCATTTTTTACAAGCAGAACCGATATCTTCGTTACACGATATATAAATTTATTACGACCATTGGTCATAATTATGTATGAGAGGAAGTTGTAACCGTCTGCCGGCGCGTTCCGTCTTAATGCTTATTAATTTATTATTGTACAATCATTTCCTTTAATTACATTCATACTGCCTTCGGTTCGTTGCCTATTACAGAGCTAATATCAATTCTGGGTAGCGTGAAATCAGCTTACATACTATTTAATCAAGATTAATCTGTAATATATTTGGGGAATTTGTTAGTGTATAAAGCTGTATCGATAATACTGTGGCGTGTGGGTGGGTTGGGGCGTTCGTTCCGTTCCACCCCATTCACCCCTTTGCTAACTTGTCTAAACAAACTTTGTTGTTTTGCGTTATTGAAATACTTTATTGTTTTTCTTTCATCTCCTCTCTGTTGCGGATAGCGATGCCAAACTTGTATTGTACGTATCTAAATACTCCTGTTTGGATTGCTTCTTAAATGTTTTTGTTACTATACTGTTTAATGTTTCCTACATGAATAGTAATTGTTTTAGGTAATCAGTCTAAAAACGTTAAACTTAAAAACTAATTAAAAATTAAAAAAAAAAAAAAAAAAAATTGCAGGCCTTTAAGGCCTACAATTAGTTTATTTTTTATGTAAACTATACATATAATTAGAAGGTGGAATGGCACCCATTTATTTTAATTATTTATTAATTAAAACTTTATGCACTAGTAATAAACACTATACAAAGGCGAACTTAATGCCTTAGGCATTTTCTACCTGTTTTTTTTTTTTTAGTTCCTGGAATTTGTAACAACATTGTAGAGGCATATCAACGTGTCCTTAGTGGAATACCAATCACAGCATTCAATAGGAATAAAAAAGCTTTTTGCTATATTGTACAGGCGTAATTTTTTAATTGTAGCAAATGAGCTCAAAACTTGAATTCCCTAAGTAGAAGAGTATTTCTTCTGGTGTATATGAAAAGATACACAAAGTTAAGGCCTGTAAATTTTTATTCACGCTCCGGACGGGTGATTGCGAACTGCCAACTACAATTATTACAATAACTCGTCAAACTCTTCACAGACTGTCAGAGTTTCGGAGTACTTCAATCTATCCAGAACTTTGCTAAGTAATTACAGTTAAAAAGTTGAGACGTTAAACAAATTTATACTGCGAATTAGCGAGTGGAAAACTTCGTTCGTAGTTCGCGAGCTTCGTATTACTGGAGTCCGAAACGTCGAAGTTTTGAGTAACCCCCTCGTTCGCCCCCTTTCCCTGTTTCTCAAGTAACTTTCTTTAAGTTTCTTCTTTGTTTCTCGCAAGTTTGCGTTCAACTTTGTCTGTCGGCTGTCGACATGTTTATCGACAAATCTCGTTGTTTATTTTATTGAGAATGTTTGACAAATGTTTGTTCTACAATCTATTCATTTTATATTATATCTTTTGTCGTTTTCGATTAACGATTCTCGTTCGTTACTTCTCATATGATTCATCCAACTAAGGTCGTCCGCATATTTCTATTCAATAAGATCATCCGTGCGTAAGAATTAGATACAAAGAATGATCCAGACACTGTTTTTGTGTGTTTTCGATTCTGAATCTGATTAAACTCGCGGTAGGCGGAGTTAATAGGTACGTTCAAGGTTATATTCGCTCAAACACCTGTGCCCACTCGACGAGCGACATAAAACAGAGGCGTATTTGTTGACGCCATATTCTACCGAACTTAACCGAACATTGCTCGGGCGTGAGAAAGTTTAGATGGGAATTTAGGGAATCTTGTTTGCTTTTTGCTTACGAATATAAAACACCTGCCAAACTTCGTGTTTTACTTCCAAAGAAATTGGTTATTCTTATACTATGAGTATTCTTGTTTGTAAGATGGAATAGAAATTTATTAATAGCGGTGTTGAAAGAGCTAAACAAAATATTTATGAGAACATCTTTTGGGCTTCTTTCAAACACATTTATAATTCTAGATGGATTCTTATAAATATCAAACTATCCATATATCCACCTACTACTGACTCTACTCTTGGACGAGTGATTCCTACATTTAAAACTAGATGGCGCTAGTGGTAACGAGTTATATTGCTACGGACAAGCGAAGTGTTATAACGGTATCAGATCATCATAGGCTTGTATTACCGTAACTGGTTCTATAAACAAACCGATTTCTTCCAATCCTAACCAGATTGGACTAGTAGCTTCATAGAAAGACTGGGTAATAAAGTTTTTATTTGTTATTTTGTTCCTAGGAGCTGACTGTGACGGATGATACAGTTTTGGAAGAGCACAGCGAGGATCCTTCGCTGGTGCAGATGAGACTCCTGGGCGATGGAGGTAACAATAGCTCTTATTTACGCCGTACACAATTCAAGCCAAAAGCAATCAGCCAATGGACTCCAAACAATGCGAAACCGTGTCGCTTTGTCGCATTACGCACCATTATTCTGGTTAACGATTAAAAGGATCGTCATGATTGATTACGATAACATATATATGGGTACATGGAAACAATGAGGTCTGGTTACATAAGCCACATGCTGCAGCGAACAATCTTCGGCCATTTGCAGAACAATAGCTGGTTTCACCACGCACAGTTATGATTAATACTTAATGTATTTTTAAATAGATATCGCTCAACGTCGTTTAGTGTATTAAGGTCATTATAAAAGTTTATATAAACTACTAACCCGATAACGGGACAGCGAAGTAAACACTAAACAATCGTATCAATCATTTAACCTTTTTATAAACTAAAATGCCTATCTAAAAGTAATGCTTCTTTTGTGCCTACAAATAGAAAGTTCATTAGTTAAGATTCTCTTTGTTCAGACGGTCTGAGAAATTATTAAATCCACGTATAAGTTACATCAAACAATGAATCTAGCTCGGGGCAATGTTGAGCTATGAATACGAAGATATCTTTTATAAATCGATCCTTTGTTTAGATAGCAGCGGACAGCCTAATAATAGTGCATTATAATATTGTGCAACTGTGTGTGCCAACGGCTATATTGCAATGAGAACGTAGGATGGTGTTGTAAATACTTTTACGTGCATAATTGGATTGAAGCCTTAGTAATTGACGTTGCATTATGCTGAAGAAAGAATGTACGCTTAGGAATTACGGCTGACTTAGCGCAATGAAGAAATGCACTAATGTGATAAAGAATCTTATTTCAGTATGGCAAATGACAGGATAAGGAGATAAATAAATGAAGATTAATAACAATATTATAGGAATCTAATTAAAGGAAACATTCGATATATTTTATTTCTGGCTTCACTGTATAGATTTAGACAAGCTTCTTCTCAAGACGTGTCTAATCAGTGAAACGTATTATTCTTAGAAGATAGATACAGCTAAAGCCTTGTCTGGGTCTTCTCCACAAACATTGACATTACCTTACATTTTTTTTACAGTAATCGAATCGATCATGAAGGGAGAAGTGGTGGGCGTAATGCCGAGACGATCTCGCTCCAACCTCCAAGTAAGTTGAGTAGCTAATAATCTGCTTTGAATAATTAATTCAGTAAGAGATCCGAGCTTCGGCGATATAAAGGAAAATTTTCCAGTTTCAACGAGGCGATGTTTCTCGAAGCTAACTGTATTACGTACATGCCCCATGTTACTTGTTAGTCCTGTTCCTTCTAATTGGATTCGCTCAGATTTTGGAGCGTTCTCAAAATAAATAGAAGACGTTTAAATTAAATATTTGTAGTTCCAATTCTAAGAACACGTCTTGAAAATAGAATAGTAGATTCCAAAGTAAAGTGTTATATCTACAGTTAAATTCTGAAAAGTGAACACAACTGTGCCGAGCCTACTTCAAAATGTCCGTAGCATGCAAATCACTTATGTATACATATTCAAGTAGCGTTTGTCTGTCTATCCGTCGGTTATTTTGGTGTTCGTGTCGCGACAAGTCTCCGGCGCCTGGTGACGCATGCGACGCCATTATCCTGAACTCACACCGGTTCAGCTAAATGTGGTATAAATGACTAACTGGTAGGTGTAGTTACGATCTTGGTAGATGCTACCAGTTTGGAATTAACTGGGTAGTAATCGTAAAGTGAAACTGATATTCTCGTTTTGATAAAGACAGTGGAGACAGATATAGAAATAGAATAAATGCTAAATAATGCTGATGGTTAATCTAATGATTTGTTTTGAACACAATTAGAATTCAAACTGATGTAGTCGAGAAATGTTTTTACGCAAACGGGTCTACATATTCAACTTCTAATAAAAGTGCCACATAAGGAACAAATCGATATTCGTCTTCAGCTTTGCGTCAATGTTTACTCAAATCCACTAAACATTTATGATATAACAGAATAGTAGACTTGCAGCCAACCGCAAAATGTTTTCTGAATAGTTTCGCCTGTTCAAGTTCTGTCGCTCCAACTCTAAACTCAAAACGATGGAGGTTCTGCACCACTGAACTCATTTGAATATTGAAATAGAAACTTGTATTAAGAAGTTTGGCTTCGGTATTGTTTTAATGTTAATCGAACGATGGTTAAAGACACAAGTGGAATATTCCTTTAGAATATTGAAACGTGTTGGCTTTAAAACTTCTCGGGACTTTCGAATTTAGCTCCAGTGCTGTTACAAGTGTAAGATAATTAGTTTCCAGTCCATAAATATGTCCAGACTAAATCTGTTTCCGAGAGAGATGTATTTACAAACTGTATTCAAAGGGATTCGCTAATGTAATGAAGCAGACGTAAATTATATTGGCGGTTGAGAAACAACCGGTGTTGTTATTACCTCTTTTTGTAATTCTACGAGGATTTAGTTCCGAATCTTATAAGTTATCTACTAGATACTGTATTTCAATACAAGGACTAATATATGGTATGGTCATTTATTCTTATTTAATAATCTGACATATTTATTTAGCGATTATTTTACTCCCACGTTTATGTAAATTGAAGACCTTGTTTGAGCAATAAACTGTAAAGTTCTCAAGTTAAGTAGAACTTCATTTTTATTAAAATGTCGGTCTTGCTCAAGACAGCTTTCAAGGTTTCAAGGATCGGACGCTCCAAGGTCTCGACATTCGTGAAGGACGTGTCTTGTGCTCTGATGAAATGAGTTCTGAATGAAAATGACTAATTAAATTGTTCACCTTCAGATAATCTAGCCGCTCTTGTCAAAAGCTTATCGACTGGAATAATTTCGTTATTTCAAGAGAACTCCTTGAGTCTTTGGGCGAAGATAAAAGTTTTTCTAATTGACTGTCTTTTTGTGTTATCTTTTTCTAAATTTACATACATTTTCTTGTCCGGTGAATTGTGATTCTAGGATCCTTCGCACACGAAGAATCATTTTAACCTCCGCTAGGGCTAGATTAACTTTGTTTTATTTGTTCTAATAATTTTAATTCCAATATAAATTAAAGTTTACTCTATCTGTCTAACAATCTTACCAATGAGTACCATTTCGTCTGTTTGTTCATTCAAGTAAATAACAAAAGAAAATACCTGTTTGGAGAACAAAGAAATGTTTGTACAGAGCTTCGTATGATAACAGTACAGTAATTACGATACAGATTAACATAAAACGAAGACAAAGAAAGTTGTCAGTTACTGCGCAGAGAGCCATCCAAGCCCCAGGATGTGTAGTTTTATTCACAGAGACCAATCATAGTAGGTCCCGGACCTCGAAACGACTGTCTACCTTTATTATGTAGGTCGCAATATCGGACTCGTGGAAAGGGTCTCGTTAAACTGGTCCTATTTAGAACACCCACGCTTACTTTCATATTCCTTTGAACCCATATATGTAGTTATTTGAATAATCTTTGCCCAGTAACATAAACGAGGTCTCTCTAATTATAGTTTGAGTAAAACAGTTTCAAATTACATAATAAATTAGCTTAAATTACTAGACTGGATTACGAAAGAGCGAAATCCATCATCATCTAGATTGCGAAAAAGAAATGGAAGTATTTTATAAAACGGTAATACAGTCATCCGAATTCGTGTCACCGTCCATAAAGCATATTTCTTTTTGAAATCCAGGAGGCAATGAGAGAGATTTAGTGGTGCATTGTACATGGATGTCACGTACAGCCGTGCAATGCCCGATAGTGCTCATCTCGTATGCCACCGATACACTCGACCATAACTCTCATCTGGCCATGTTTGCTCCGAGCTGACGACACGCGCGCGTTCGTCAAAATAGTGGACTTTAAACGTTCCATTAGTCCATTACACCAGTTTCCTGTGTCAATCAATCTCGTAACCTAGAATAGAAAGTACCTTGAAATCTCCGCACAGCTCTGACGCTAACATTGTTTAGCTACACGCACTGCACCACTTTCCAGTTACAAAAATATGAAAAAGACATTTGAAAGCTTGTAGTTTGTGACGTGAATAATTCACATGGCATTCACTCCCACCGACAACATTGCGTTCAAAACAATCCAACATTTGCATACCCAACGGAAACCTAGTTTGACATTCATAAAGGCACAATTTATGCTCAATTAGTGCAAATTCTTGTTCCTCTTATGTCTAATTTTAATTCACCCGAAAATTCAACTCGATGTAAATCCTGCAAATAATACGATTAAACCGAACATCGGCTGCGATTTTACAAAGGGGGAGCGAAGCAATTCTCTTCGTTGCAATTTGTCTGGTTCAGTGACCCTTTTCGGAGACAGGAGTATTCTCCCGGCTCCGAACCCATAAACAATTCATCTTACGAAATCTACACATAGCGTTAGTAGACCAGAACAGGGGCTTTATGAATGCTCTTAGACTATCGATTCAAAAAGTATATTCAAACAAATCATCTCTACTTTTCCCTCTAGCCGCGATGTAATAGCCCCGTCTCTTTCCGCACGTGAGTGGAATGCTAAACTGTAATCCTAACTCGAGCTGTTCCTGCACTTTCCACGGGACTCGTAAAAGGGACTTTGAAAAGTGCACTTTTAGAGTGTTTTTAGATTGCAAGCGACAACTTGGTGTGCAGGTGTTCCGTGATCGTGAAACAGCTATTTCTAAACTTCTTTTTCTACTGACTTTTCTAAATTGAACGGTCAAGCAACATCTGGAATAGGTTTTTGTCTAACGCTAGCTCCAGCTCCCACTTGTAATAAAGATTTCAATCGAAAGTTGGCGCCGGTTGCGTCGTAAAGGTTTATTTACAACTCGTTCTAAACTTTGCTAATGACCTGGGATTTTGGTGTGGGAAATCCGGTTAGTCACGATGTTGCTGTCTTCAGTAATTTAGTAAATGACAACATTGTTTTGACGTAATAGTTTTGGCAACGTTACTGCTTCGTATTGCTCGCGACTTCGCAATAAATCTGACACTTTTGCAGCTGTTCAAATTCGTTAGACAGCGGTCATAAAAGTTATTGGCATTTTTTAGTAGTATGTGTTTCGACTATTAATCAAAATGTATTCGTTTGTTACTATAACCTACTTTGTGTGCTGATTTATAAGTGAATTTAAATAAAAAATCTTGAAATTTATCGTTCAAATAGATTGTCCAGTAATTAAACTGTCAAGCGGACCATTTAAAGAATTCTTAATAGAAAGCGTTAAAATGCTGGTGATAAGTGATTCGAATTAAAGCAGTCATGCTTTAATTCGAATCACTTATATCATGTAGGTATATTAATTTATGCAATTAAAAACTATATTATATATATTTAAGATATAATTGTGAATATTTCAGTTACGCAATTCTATTCCGTTAGTAATTTATTTAGATTATTGGTCGTAACTGTAAGCATTTTATTAATGCACAAGTTTATTACTTACTTTGATCTTTGAATATTACAGTTAAAATCGTGATTTGTAGTTTATGCCGCCCACTTGGCGATCTGATTTTTTGTGTGAACGACAAATTATAAAATTTAAAAAAAAAAAAACTGAAGACTGAATCCAATAAAAAAAGTCGGTCTAAACAATAATGTATTGTTATACAATTATACATAGATGCACACACATATTTTGAAGATGTAAGAAAGTTTTGCATTCGCACTAACGTTTCAGGGAAACCATTTCGAGTTGGAGAGCTGCCAAGAACAACTCTACACCTCCTGGTCAATTCAAATAAATTATCATTTGAAACTGAGTGTTGATAAACATGAACACAAGTGAAATGAAAATTTAATTATATTCAATGTTGAATAAACATATACTTATAATTTTATTTATAGGGTCTCTACGAAAATAATCTAGAACAGAATACTTTTAGAGAGAATGAGCCAATCGATCAACCCACTATTTAGTACGTTTGTTGTTGCTAAATACCAGATTTGATTTAGATTCAAATTTGGTTTTCCAACAGAAATTCCACAGATAATCCAGAAAGGCCCCAAGTTTATAACAAGCAGCAATTGAACCTCAGGGAACATTTTCAGAACTGCAAATATATTCATAAAACGTATTAAAGAGAATGTCTCCTGTAGTTTAGTGTCTATTGGATGTTAAAAAACGAAATAGGTTTACAAAATGGGAATATATTGAAAATAGAGCGTGGCATGCAAATTCAATTGCTGTGCCGTGTCTGAACATGTTGTAGAAAATGTAGGGCCCTTGGTTCTCGAGCGGCGCTCGCGTCTTAAGAAACTTGCTTCGTGAATCGATTCTAACTTTTCCTATTACCGTGGAATTGGCTTCAATGTCACAATTGTTTTTTGTCGATACATACTCACTGTCGCCGATTTTAACAGGTATGATTTTTGTATAAAAACGGTTCTTTTATTTGTTCAATATTGAATCTGAATCTAACATTTTTTTTGTGCAATGGAATCTTCCACCATTTTCCCTGTGACATTAAGCCAAAAGCCTTCAAACGTCTACACTGTAGGATTGTCTTGTTGAGCTGTATTTATAAATTCTCCGAATTGCTTCAAACAATTTGCGAATGTTGGCTTTAATTCTGAATTTATTTACTTAGGTAAAGTTAGTAGACGGAGAAGTCTAAACAAGCTATTTCGTTTATGCATAATGTCTTTGTAAACAACAACAAGAACTTATTCTTCAATCTTTTGTAAATGTAACATGCTGACTAAATATTCTATAATGAGAAATACAGCGTTACCGAATGATAATAATGCCCATAAAAGCTTGTTTGCCATCAAAGCAAATTCTAATATTTTTTACGAGACAATAGTAGTAAAAAGAAATATCTCCAGCTTTTACGTAGTATGGGCTACTTTGTATTTCTCATAGAAAACCAGTAAAAAATAAAATAAACTTTTCACAAACATCAAAATGGGGTACGTCTATCATGATTTCTTTGTGTTTGTTTCTCATAAAAAGTCTGGAAACACTTGAATGGAAGTTTTTGTATGTAAATACCGTAGATGTCGAATAAATAAAGCTCCCCTCTGCGACCGGGTCACTGGTGGCATCGTAACAAGGATTAATGGTCCACATTTGCAATTTATTCCGTTATCGTCATATTCGTTTTGGAGACATTCGTAGATCGTGGCTGAGCGTGGCCCATTTCGCTTCATTGTGTTTAATGGCTGTTCTTAAACTCGTTTGTTCGTGAATCAGTACGAGTGACAGATCAAGGGCATATTGAACAGTTTCGATACTCAGCATTGGTCATCGTTTTTGTTTCTGGCTCCTCGCCAGAAATTTTGCTGTCAGTAAAAACAAACGTAGTTAACCTGGGAGTCGTAGCAGTAACTAAGCATGATTCATGTTCTTGATATAATTCACGAAGAGAATATTTGCACGTAATCTTGGAAACGTGGCTTTTCCCATCTACATAAATAATAACTGCAGTAATCATAATAAAACCATTGTTATATAAATCTATATCCATATGGAAAATATTAGCAAAGTTATGATGTTCTGTAGATTATGTATATATAATATAATGCTTATTATAATTATAACACCGATTTTCATTACCTCCTACATGTTTATCTCAGTGAGGCGTATATAGTCTAGTAACAAGTATCTAAAATAATATTCATATCGTTAGTATATGTAACAGATTTCATCATAGAAATGATTAAATTATACGTAGTCTTGGTTCTCAGAATCAAATATTGCTGGTTAATCTAAAATATCTACGTAGGACGTAGATACAACTATAATTATTTTGATAGTAATATTAAGTTGCATAAATTAGATTATAATTAAGTTTGCTGTAACAAGATTGGGTGCAAATTACATTTATACTCAACAAAATGTTTACTTTCAGAGTTCCAGACTTGTGTAATGACTTTACGATACTTTTATTCTTGGTTTATTTTGGTTGATTCTGTCAGACGACAGTAGTTCTAGCCAATCTGTCTGTCAGTTGTTCAGTAAGTTTGTTCTCTTCTTATATCTCATTGAGATTCATTTGATGCTTTGCCAAAACGTAATCTCATACTGTCGGATCGCTTGATAGGTGGTAACCTCTCTTTTATGATAATTTGGGAGGTAAAATAAAAACAAAGGATGTTTTAATAGCGATGAATTCCTCTGTCATTATTTTATCTCCACCTACCTTGTTTCTGATTAAAATAATTTCATGAGCATGAGGCTTCGTCAACCTTTTGTGTTACTACCAAAAATAGAAATGAGTAAAATGTTTGAAGCTTACGTAAGCTTGGTTTGATGTGTCTAAGTATCTACATAATTTATGTAACGGCAACTGTTTTTATTAGCTAGCTCCTGAGCAAAACTTAGTATTTGATCGAAGGCGTCCATATTGTTCCTATCCAATAACGAGTTGTTGATTCATTTAGAATAACAAGAGGGAGAGTATCTCATGAAACTGTAATCGGTAAAGTTTGTAACAACATCGACTGACTTCCTACCTCCATCGGTGAAGTTAGTTAATGCGAGTTCCCGTGGCGTGCAGCGGATACGGATATCGATCGCGACAAGTGCGGGACGCCCGGGATTCGTCTGGCAGTCCCGGGTAACCGAACACCCTCGCCCCACCCTAGCGCCGCCCGTCAAAAGGGTCTGAATAACGTGCCACTCACTACTTTGTTCTTGTTTTGTTTGAAGGTTAATATTCATTTTGACCTGAATGACGGAGTTCCTTGCTCAAACGGGGATTTGAATTAGAATTCGTTGTTGAAATTCTTTTGATGATAGATGCTCTTGTAGGCGTTGAGTGATGTGTGCTGATTCTATTGAGAAATAATTCATCGAAACTTTTAAACATTTTACTGGAACAAACATCAATCTACAAATGCGATTTAAACAAATTAAACAGTTACATAGGAATTCATTTATTGTCTATATTATTTATTTATTAAAACTTCATGCAACATAAAAGGTACAAAATCAAACTTTCAACAACATCCTTTTGCCTAACGATTAAAGATAAAAAAGCTCATGTTTGCACGCGAGTTAGATAAGGTCCAACCAGTTTACATTATACAATATTACTCAACAGATAAATCTTGTTTATCACCTGTCGATATGACCGTCAGCAACAGAGATAAGCATATCGCAAAACTATATCACTAAAAAGATGACCTTGCTTGTGCGGAAGGCGCAATGTGTGAGAAGTATAATAATTAATTATGCAAGCCTGTGTCTGTTGGCCGGGCATGGAGCGGCCAGGCTTGCCAGGGTACGGGCGGGCGGAGGGGGGAAGCGAGGGGGGAGCGGCCCCTCCCGCCAGCCAGTTTGCGCCAT
Organism: Mythimna pallens; assembly: GCA_961205895.1. NCBI lineage: Eukaryota > Metazoa > Arthropoda > Insecta > Lepidoptera > Noctuidae > Mythimna > Mythimna pallens. The sequence continues at coordinate 17,265,577 of OY540834.1, forward strand.
TCTCCCGCGGCGGCATCACTACGCTCGGTTACTCGTTACTCGGAACGGTTTACTGAACGCATCTTACCTTTCACCGCACTAGCGTCACATGTTTTTTTTGAATTTCGAATGTGCTGCGTGACGTCGTGAAGTGATTTTGGTGCTTTGTGGTCATTGTGAACCGCGGAACCCCCCCACCGAGCCACCGGTACTTGTCATGACTCATTGACACTCATTGTTTACTATCGCCTATTAGCTGCCGGCTTACTTGTATGATTTATTATACAGGGTGTCAGGGAAACGCTTCCGAAAACGAAGACAGGTGATAGGGCTACTGATTCTCGATACGATACCATCAAAAAATCAGTTTTTTTTTTAACTATTTTACCTATTTTTTTTAGCATTTTTCGTACACTGTGCATTGAGAACAGTTAAATGAAACCATTATTTGCAATTAAACACATTTTGTTTTCTTTACAACTCTAACAAGCAATGTATCAGCTGACGCTTGCGCGTGACCTCAAGTTCAAAGTACGCGCGCGCTCTCCGACAGCCGCGCGGCCGACGACCCCAAGTCCACGCGCGCGTACGTACGGAGGTGAAGGAGGAAGCGAGATGGACATAGGCTAGACATGGGTCGTACTTGCAAAATCGAGTACCAGGGCTTCCAAGTACGTCCAACATCCACCTTAAAAAACCAGGGCCTAAAACCAGGGCTCGAAATACTTTCAGGTGTTTTCTATCTGCATCGAAAATTGATCCATGACTTCATACAAATAAGAAGTACAATCGTGTATTCAAAAGCCCTGTTGGAAGAAAAAATACTAGCATTGGAAATTGATCCGTGACTTTCCTAAATAAGGAGCAAAATCCCGTTTACAAATAAATACACACAAAAAATACACAAACCAATAAAGTAAAAAAATACTTGCATACGAAATTGTTCCTTATACTCTTACTGATAAATGATCGCATTTGCGAAAACTAACGCAGTTGAGTACCTACGTAGTTGAGCGTAACTTTTGTCGGGCGGCATCGAATGCAGGTGCAGGCGGCATGTTTGATCTTCATAGTACTTCTTTAGTAATCTAGTTATTACTACTACTTATTTAGTTCTTTTCCGACTCGGTTCGTGAGCGAACGTGCGTGAATCAATCCATAGCCATTGAATCGTATTTGTTACTGTTTTGCTAGTTTTGTGTTTAGTTATTATTGTTACGTTTTTAGTGCTGTTTTATTGTTTTTTAGTTTAATTTTTTGTGTTTTTTAACAATGCCTGACGCATACGTGTATAGTGCTCGTGAATACGGCAACATGTTGATGTGTTTAGGAGAAGCCCGTGGCAATGCTTCTCTAGCGTTGAGAATTTACCGAGACAGTTTTCCGAACGTCCGACATCCGTCTGATAGTCGCATGATAACGGCTGCTTTTCAAAGAGTCTTAGAAAATCGACCAATTGCGCCGATGGCGGCAGGTGGTGGACAACAAGTGAATGTTCAGACCGAGGAGCGTATTTTAAATGTGATTCGCCAAAATCCACGGCTGGGCACACGAAGTGCGGCGAAATTATTGCGGCGCCGGGGCGTATCGACAGTCTCTCACTGGACAGTTCACAAAATCTTGCGCCGGAACAGAATGCGGCCCTACAAAATTCACAAAGTACAAGCGTTGCTACCCAACGATCGCGTTCGTCGCCGTGCGTACTGTCGTTGGCTGCTAGATCAACAACAACGTGCACCTGGCTTCATTGAACACATTATCTGGACGGAACCCGTATCAGACGTGAACCCGTCCGCCACTCAAGAAACCGGCCATCAGACCAGATGGTCTGTCAACGTATGGGCTGGTGTTTTTAATGGACGCATTCTAGGACCAGTGTTTCTACCGCAGCGCCTCAATGGACCAGCATATCTTAATTTTATAAATGAACATTTAGCTGATATGCTAGATAGTGTATCGCTGGCTGAATTTCGTCGAGCATGGTTCCAGCACGATGGCGCTCCACCGCATGTTACGCGCCCCGTTCGCGAGCGTCTCACTGAGCTTTTTGGTGACTGCTGGCTCGGAAGGATGGGGCCGCACGCCTGGCCAGCTCATTCACCCGATTTAACACCTTTGGAGTTCTTTTTGTGGGGGTATGTGAAAGAAAGAGTGTTCGATCGGGAATGTGACAGTGCTGATGAAATGCGGGGCAGAATAGTGAGCGTTTTTAATAAACTACGTGCAGAATGTGTTGAGGATGTTACACTGATGCCTCGTGTTCACGAGTCTACACAGCGACGGGCCCGGCTATGCATTGAAATGGATGGCGCGCAGTTCGAGCCAAACCTTATAAGGTCGCAAAGGATTTAAACAGGTACGTAAAATGCTTCTGTCAACTTAAATGTGAACTACGAATGCGATTAAAATCCAAAATTTTGTGAAGTGTTGTAGGGGTAGACATTTTGAAAGTGGTTTTTGTAAATTCCGTATTAAATCCGTACGGCCGCTGCTCGAATTTTGCGGACAGCGGGTGGCGGCGACGGCGGCGCGGAAACGGCGCGGGATGTATTAGATCCTGTCGCTCCCGCGCCGCCGCCGCCGCCGCCCCGCTGCCCGCAAGATTCGAGGCAGCGGCCGTACGGAGCGCTCGGCGCCCGCGACGCGCGTTGGCGCGACGTTGCCTTGCGTGTCAGTGACCTCACGTTTTGTACGCTTTCCATTGCGTGTTTGCGAAATATGAAGTCTTGAAAATAATGAATTTAAAGCGAAAGGTTAGTGGTATCCGTTTGCATATAGGTTGTATATAATCTACGTTCTGGCTTCGGAAGCGTTCCCCTTACACCCTGTATTTATTTATAACAGCAATAACACTTTATTTCGTTAGGTCATTGGGTATTACACGATAATATCGTATGTTATGTAATATATATGCCACAAATATTACTTCAAAGAACTTTATGATATTTATTTGCATTGTCGCTTTATCTTCTGCTTCCTGTTTTAAATATGAATGAATTATATCCTTATAAACGTGGATGACAGTCTGGCATTTAGTTTATTTATTGTCTGGCCAACTGTGCACCTGTAACCTAATTCGATTTAGCATTTCTTTTGTTCAACATAATATGATAGTATGTACAGGCCGGAGCCTAATCTGCAACAGTGATCATGCATCGGAAAGCTAATTAGCATATAATGGTTTGAGTACGACCGGCTAGTACATACGTGTACATATAATACATGCATACTATATTATCCTCGCATGCAACTATGTAGACGCAGTGCATACAAAGTAGAGATAGCCACACCCCGATAAGGGGACTGTCTCTCTCCCACCTTCACATCTCTGTTCGGTTTAGACAGCTTAACAGGCCGTTAATTCCGAAGAGATGTTTACGATGCTTCCTTGAAAACATTTGCGAGAGTGTAGTGCCGGAGACCGGAATCAGATCAGTTTGCGAGTGTTGCGCATCACTAATCGACGCACGCACAATGTGCGCCATATTGTTATTGTTATTACACCGCCTTAGAAGGAAACAGCTCGTTTGACTCGGTCTCGATGTTTGCTTTTGTTCTTTTCTAACTTCTTTGTTGGTCGTTATTGTTCCTTTGTTCGGCATGATAAAGCAGCCGTGGCGGAGGAGACTGTTTATAAACATTCACTCTTCGATCGGAATATTTTCTATTACGCTGCTCCCATAATTATCGGAGAATTCTCAAAGGTCATGCTCATGCGCGATACTTTCTCTGAATCCGGAACAACAAAAGAAACTAAAGTTATAAACATAATATGGCGCAGGTGCTGACATAATTTAAAGTTTTGTTATTCTTCTTTTATGAAATAAAATATGACCGTAAAGAGCCATAAAGCCCAAATAAGGAGTTGAATAGTTCGCTAGACGCAGCGACATAAAGGCGGTACATGAATACCAGGCCCGTCTACATCCCACGCACGCCCACTCCGCATGTTCAGGCTATACGTGAATAAATCTCACCTGACAACGCCGCTCCGGACTGCGGAGGCCGGCCCCACCGAGCCTTCCATACGTAGCAAGGTTTATCTTACGATAGCGGATTTAATAAAACCGTGAGCGATTCCACGAAATTGCCGAGTTATTTTCCAATCTGAAGAAACAATGTTTCCTTTGAGAAAATATTACATTTTAATACCCCATTTTATCAAGCGTTCTGATTGTGACAATGTAACAATAAATAGTTAGATGCAAACTTCCCAACCAATTCAATTGTTCGGCCACAAAAAATGTAACAGAATGTTGTTATTCAAAGTTGACGAACTGCGGAGAGCTATCGAGATGGAAGTAACAAAAGCATAAGTTACGACGGCTGTCACGGTGACATTCCCCTCTTATTTATTATGTTTGGCTATCTCTAACCGCATTGGAGACTTGCCATTCTGTATGTAAACCACATACACTTATTATATCGACGTCATAAAACGATACGGGTTATAAAATACCCGTTGCTTACTCATATTAACCTCGTCGTACTAGATTTATTATTCATTATGTACACTACATCTTAATTTGTTTTGGGTTTAGTCTAATAAACATCAACAATATAAGTAGCAAGCAAAACAACGTTGCAGTGATGCAGTCTACTTCATTAAAATGAGTAACTATTTGGTCTTTCGATTGAAGCTCAAACTCGAGTAAGCCAGCAGCTTCACTTCGAAATTCCATTTGAGACCATTAAAATGCGATGAAGCGGTGTAACTTTCAAAGGTAGTTATAAAATTAATCTCTTCTTTATTGTGTTGACCCACTTTCTGTACGTTCTCGTAGATTAATTACATATTCCCTTCTACTTATTGCTGCTGCACAAGACATTAATAAAATAGGTTTGGGTCGGATCCAACTTTCTGCTGTGTGAGTAACTTTACTCCTATGTGTAATCTGTTTATAGCTTTCCTTGCTATTTTATTTGTATTGTCTTTTACCTCATTTCCGGCACTTGCTGCAGTGTTATTAATAACTAGCTTTTGCCTGCGACTTTGTCCGCGTAGAAGTCGAAAATGGTTATATTAGGTTTTTTTGATTGATTTTGTTTTATTATAATCAATAACTCTTGTCCGCAACTTTGTTCGCGTAGTAGTTGGAAATATTTGTAAAGTCTAAGTACATTAAAAGGCTGTTTTAGGTGCATCACGTTGTTATAAGTAAAACTGGAACTATAGAACGTTGGGTGAAAGTACTGGGTCTTATAAAATTAGTATGTAGGGACTAAGTACCTAGTAGTTAAAATTTTAAAGTACTTCTATGTACACTATATTTTTAGTTTTGTTTTCTTCCGGTAGAAGTACATATTGATTTTCTCCGAAATCAGATCTCGACAGAGCAACATATACATGCGAACAAACGCTTTTGGCGTAAATCGATTCTTACCTGCTTAAATGTTTACCCTTGGGCTTTACTAACTTAACAGTTAGTTTAGAATTCAACTTCCGGTGCAGGTATCTTTTGCGGTAGCCCACAAAAGATACCTACTCCGGAAGTTGAATTCTTTTAAAATTAAAATTTACCTTTTAAAAGTTTTTAAGCGATACTTCATTCAACCAAACAAACAAACTCTTCAGCTTTATAATATTAGTATAGATATTGTTATTACTTAGCTCTCTGATGCAGACTTTGCCCTCTATATTATTTATTTTATCCTTGTTCGGGTAACTGTGTTTAAATATTCATTACGCTTACTTTATTATTACTTAATGCAATATAACTGGTGTGTTCAATTTATTATACTCACATTTCAAGTTAACCATTAGAGCTTCCTGTTTGGCGATACTTAATATAATCAACATACTTTCATAGTTTACATGGTAATAAATACCATGAATTAAACATTATCGAATATGTTATTTCAATCGTTTGCAATTCGCATAACAATAACAAGAGATGGAATAAGTATTTATTCGAATTCAATAATCGTAAACCAATAACGAAAAATTTATTCAAAAAGGAAATTGTTAATTTGAATATTGCTCAAGAAAATACAAAGTCATAATGGTAAAGTAAGGTAATGTAATCATAAAAAAATATAACCAGTTACTAGCCGTATCGACGATATAATCTAGTTAGCGAGTCTGGCCCCAAAGGCTTAGGACCAGACTAGGAATACCGGTTTGTAGTGGGAACAGGGGAGGGGGGAGCAGGTCCGACCAGTCGAGTTGCACTCCTGCCCCCGGTTTCACAAGATTGAGAGATAAACGTACCGGGAACTGCTTGTATGGACACACTACACATATAACCGCCCGAAGCACTGTTTTTCTCTTCACGAGCTTGAGACAGTACGTGAAATTTTATACCCGTGTGTACGGAACGGACCGCGTAATATTACGCTCAACAATGATAAACGCTTAATCATCTTGAGTAATCACAACAATCCTACTCAGTGTTGTGAAATGGAAATAATAACAACAGAGAACAATTACAATGCATTTACAAGTACTTGGTATTTTTATGATAGCACGCTAATTTGCATTGTCTGTGGAGTTGAATTGATTACAGTTACTGGTTTTGTAAAAGATAAGGCTAAAATGTGCCACGACAAGATACAATAATGATAAATAATTAAAAGACAGACTACTTACGAAAGATAATATAAAGATAGAGTATTGTACGCTTGGACGGATTAAGTGTACTGATCCTCTTAAACCAATTACTGCCAGTATAGAAAATACAAAAGAGAGTGTAACAGTATAAACTATGTTAGGCGCATTCATCAGTAGACAAAGGTCAGGTGAGCGTGCACTTGCGTAACATTTGTAAAGTGTTACTCCTAAAACAGAGTTCCGTGCATCTGTCTTATGCAATGTTTTCTCGTTAATGCAGACAAGTCTTACTTTGCAACAAGCTGAAAGATTTAGACCTATGTCAGAACGTTGAGATGTGTTGAATATAATATTAACAAGAAAGTATTGTTTATTTGCTTTGTTGCCGACTTCTTACATAATGGAGTTCCTGATCTTATTATATTGAATTCCTCAGTAAAAGAACAAAAGGCTCTCGCGGCATCTTGTGACGGTCCTAACAGGATATCTGTAATCCATTAAAAATATTCTTTTATTACATCATTTTCAGCCTGATTATCGAAAAAGCTTCTCATAAGCCAGGTAACGTTATTTCTGGATATAAACTGGTAGGTTCATTTTTTGTTAAAAGCTTTATAGTCTCCGTTTAATGAGATTTTCTCTATCACCCAAAATCGTGACTCGCTAAGCATTTACATAGTTGAGGAAATTTGTTAAGAATTAGATTCAGTGTTTACTGAGCTATGTCTTGAAGGTACTTCATCGCTTTGTAGTAGAGCCATGCCGTTAACCTCTCATGTTCAAATTAGCCAATTAATCAAAGCCTGTCTATTATGTACCCACGTATCTATTATCACGATCTTGTAAAGGCAGAATGGTTCAATTTATCTTGGTTATTTTGTCGATATTACCCTCCGGGGAGCAGGCGGTTGTCTAGAAGGTGAACTTGGAAATAAATCACTGTGTACTGTTGCTGGGGACGTTCACCTGCACTGTTCCTGGTAAATATTACACGTGTGACAGATTGATGGGTTCTTTTATACTTGTTTTTGCTTCTTCACGCGTTGTTGTGGTTTCATAAAGGATTATACTTTGTGAATGTGGCCCTGTTCGTGCAATGTGGCAACCTGGAGCGTGTCGATAATCCGCTTAGTTTTTCTGCGCTCGTTCGCCGGTGATAATTTTTTCCTTTTTTACTTACGGCTATATTACGTACAGATCTTTATCGTTCTTCTGTTTACGTTCTTTAATTGCTGGAAGTACTCCGTTTGTACCATAGCATGTTATATCTGCTACTTCATCATTCTTAAATGAAATATCTCTAGACGACATTTTATCATTTCGTATCCAAAATAAATCCGCAGTAAGTGGAATGAAATCTACTTCATTCTGTCAGTCTTGTCATATTAAATATGCAGCGTAATAAATACATATTCTCAAATAGGTACGTTGGTATTAAGTGCTGAGCCTGAAGCACCGTTGCTAGGCAAAGATCCTTCAAAGGGTACTCGCGCTCATGACTTACCCGGGAAATTACTCCTCGCTCCACTCGTAAAGCTTTTTAACATTTAAGCGATCAAGTAATTTTAACGTGTTTCTTTTTATAGCTGAAGGCAAATTGGCATTCATTACAATTTGTTTTCATTCTTCAGGGTTATTAAGGTTTTATTTTTATTTTCATCCTCAATTTTGATTTCCGGCTTTTATTAATTTGCTACAGTTGAATCTAGTTCAATGTCTGCACAAACATTTGCTGGCTGAACGGTAGATATCAAATTCAATTCTGAAAGCTCTAACAAATCTAGTAGATCGCTTGAGACTGAGTAATCAGTCCGGCTTCCGGACGTTTGCACCTAAGTATATATAGGACACATTGACTTTACTATAGATAAGCGACTTGATAGTACAGTTGCTATAGAACATGGTTCAGTACACTCCGTCCACAATGCTCAGCTTGTTTATTGTGTGTTTCAAAGGGAAACACACAAAGGCCCGATACACAGAGTGTAACGTGCGGTACAACGCCACCACGGAGAATATAAACGATCTGATTGTGTTCCTATTGAATTAACTTGCACTATACAGCTTTCATGATGGCGGAATATTAATCGTTTATAAGTTCTATTTGGAGCGCCTGTAAAATGGCTGTATTGAGTTCGAACTTGTGAATATGTGAAAGAGGAAATCGATTACTATTGTGAACACCACGTCAAATGAGGTCATTTCCTTGCAAAATGTGATGATAAACATAATTTCACACATTTCTACTACAGCTACACTGCTACAGTATATGGAAACTAAACTCGAGCCAGCTTAACTCATTATCGGAATGTTGAACATAATATCCTGTTCATTATCATAACCCCAGTTAATATTAATGACTTGCTGCTATAATGTATCGATGTTAAAACTAGGTCAAATCGAGCTGGCCAAGGAGCCAGTGATTTACACTCACCGTATACTTTATTCACCCAACGCCGGCGACCATTTCCTTTAAGTCAATTTTATCTCATAACGGTCCCGAGGATTTGAATGAGGTGAATGGACCGTTTTCGGAGCGAGGAAGCGTTACCAAGGGAATGGCTCACTGGCCTTTGGAAAATTCACTTAGTAGCTGATATACATGGGAAATTGAATGAGGCTACCCATCCTTTTGTATATTGAGTTGGCTTTAATCATAAATTGTGTTGTTCCCTTTGAGATCTATGTTGGCATATTATTTTTTATTTGAATAAGTGTTACGCTTTGCATGTACGATTTGCAAAGACCAAATCTTGGAACATTATTTTATTTCAAAAACAATCTTTAAACAGTTCTACAATTCTAACCTTATTTTACTTGGTGCAGTGCGTAATCTGAGTTTCTGTCATAGTTAAGAAGAAAAGGACCAATTACTTACCAGTCCTTATAGTCCCATGTCCTTTACAGGGTAAGTAGAACAGGTATTAGTTAGAGCTGAACACATCTAGGCCGGCGTATCTCACCAAAAATTGACATGTTATTTTAATATTATCGTTTCCATTGTTTCGAAGATAAGAATTAAGCCGTTTTTGTACATATTTCCAATGAATTATTTTCACGTTTTTATAGTTCTCAATTGTTTCTTCATATTCAAGGATTTTTTTATCGGCTGGTAACTTTGTCGGTATACAATGTCAGTTTCGCTGTCATTGTTGAGGCTGCTAGCCAGAAGTTGCATGAACGACAAATTGTTGGCAGCTTCCAAGCGCCAAAGAAGACTTTGACACCTGAGTTTGTTTCGGTGTTTCTTCTCTGTGTAGTTGGGAAAAACCCGGTCTGATCTAGTTTTAATTAAGAAATATGCGTGTAATAGTGTTTTTAAAAACCTATTAGCAAAATAAATATAATTTATTATTCTTAAATATCAGTCAAGTTTCAATAATATTTGAACAACTCAATTACAGGTGTTACAAAGTGCTTTTACGGTTCTGTTCGCCAAAGGAAAATACGAAACTTATAAGATTGCTTTAGCGTACGTCCGTCTGTCGGTCGCAGGCATTTTTCCTGGAATTGACGTTCCGTCAGTGACTTGAATTTTTCCTTGGTTTGTGGGCGAGACGCAGGCAACCTATTGTAAGGAAACAGCGAAGTTTTTTATAGTTATTAGAATAGAATAAACTTTATTGTACGTCGTTGTAGTAACATAACTTTTACACAATCTTAAATCTGTGGGTACAATGGCGGTCTTATCGCTGATAGTGATATTTATCAGACAATCTTTGAATAGACTATAAGAACTTAAAATAATAAAGGGCGTAGTCGGTGTGCTACTAGCAAATTAATCCGTAAAAGTACACCGTCATGTCTTTTTAAAATATACTATACAAAGTTGTATAATTATGTAGAATAGCGATGTAAAAGAAAAATAAGCTTACAATGTAGGTATAATTAATACATTGTGTGACATATTATTATAAATACATACATACATGTTACACAATCTCAGTTTTTAAAAAGGTATTGAAGATATTTACATATGTCTGCTGACACGTCTTTTACCATCAATCTGTATGAGAGAGAGCAAATGACCTTATTCGAATATTTATGGAATTAAATGCTTTTGATTTTACTATGTAGGTGTGTCCGTTGCTGTTCGTTTGGAGGCAAGTACCGGACCTTTTAAAGGCAACCTGATGAATAACTTACATTCAATCTAGAATTGGCTGTCAATTTTTAATACCAAAGAGCTTTTTGAGCTTGGTCTGCTAAAATTTTAATTTGAAGACAATAAAAGGTAATTCGTTTATAAAATAGTAAAAACGTTAATTGTTAACTTTTGTTTATCTAGGTATGCATGTTTTGCCATTGATGATGGCGTAGGGACGCCATTATCAATGAGAGAGGGCAGAGGGCTGCTTACCTTTTTCTCAGCTACGAGTAAATTGGGATTTGCCTTCCGGATTTAGCTGAGCACCATTATTTTACTAGGTGCGACAGCCTAACTGACCTCCACAACTCAGTAACTGGGTAGCACGAGACTCTTGAAATTGTACTTGGTTCTTTTACTGTTAATTTTGTGATAAAACACACATATATTTATAATGGGCACGCCACTATTATGGCGGTAAGGCCCCTCTTTGAGGAGTGGCTGGAGTGGCAACACGGCGTCCTCACCTTCCGCATGACGCAGGTCCTCACCGGGCATGGATTCAGGCGGAAGAAACGCCCGGGTGTCACCATTGTGTGGACCGCCCGGAGAACACGGTGGAGCATACGGTGGAGATGTGCCCCGCTTGGGCGGAGTACTGCCGCGTCCTCGTGGAGGCAAGCGGCGGCAGCGACCTTTCGCGTCGGCCCCTAGTTCGGGCTATGGTCCGGAGCGAGGAGGAATGGCAGGCGGTTACCTTCTTCTGCAAAGCAGTAATGCTAGCTAAGGAGGAGGCTACACGCGTGAGGAAACGAAGGTCCTCACGCCCTAGCCGCCGTAATTCCGACCCCGACTACCAGCCACGGTAGACGCTGGCTTGCGAACAACGAGTAATGGGTAGCTCGCCGTCCGGCCGTTCGGTAATTAACCGCACCGAGCCTAGTCGTCAACAGCGCGTAGTGATCCACGCGCACCTCAAAGAGATGTCAGCAAACCGTAGGGACCGAGCACGGCCGATGCCCGCTAGCTAGAACCGCGGGGAATTTCTGAAAAGGATACGTAAGTCCTTATAGGACTGGACGTAAAGGGCAACTGAAGTGTGCATCAGAATGGCGGGTGTAATTTCCAGATTTGCCTAAATTTATTACAGTTATTTGTACCAAATAACTGTAACAAATTTAGGGAAATCTCTCTCAATTTATGTGTACCTTTACGTACTTACCTCTCTTGAAAATCTGTGTACCTACACCCGTACTTTTTAATATCTTAAAAATTAGGTACACCCGCCATCCTGATGTCAGAACCGCGGATGTACTGCTAACCAATATATGTAGCCAAGCGTACTGTATTAGTAAATTTGGTACCTTTTGTGTACCTGCAGATATAAGTATTAAATAAACGAAATACTGTAAGGTTGCTGCGACAAATAAAAAAAAATGTTTTTTTTTAGACGGCGTTAAAAAATGGTCGTTAGCAGTCGTTACACCTACCCTGGCGTAATATCTTAATGTTTAGGTGTTTTCTTTTGTATGGTTGGGCCATACAACCAAATAAATATTAACTTAATTTCCATCCTTACAATGTACCTACACTTTATAATTGCTGGAAGGGTAAAGTAAAATTCGACCCCTACATGTGAAATCTCATTAAAGCGAAAGATGGTTTTGATCTGTCACGCACAACGTTCCATACATAGCTATAAAGGGTTAAGGGGTGTAACACACCCCGTGTCGGGGGTGAATGACACAGTAAAGGATCACTCCACATAAAATAGTCCGTCCGCTTTATGAGGAGCGGTGCCAAGTGAAATGTGTTTATTTAAAACTGTAGAAACCAAGGTCGTTATTCGCATATTTTCGTGAAATGCAGCCAATTTATTGTAAGTGCTTCACATTTCATTCCGGTAAGCTAAATAGATTGAAGTCGTCCAAACAATCAAATGAGGTCAAGTAAACTTTAATTCTGTTGAATCATTTATTTTTAAAAACGTTTACATAAAAAAAATACAACTGACTTCACTACAGAAAATACTTCTTACTTGTTTCTGGTTTTATTTGTTTGTTAATTGGCATTGGACTTCCGAAATTTAAGTGGTTTTTTAACATTTTAGTGAAATCGGGAAGTTTTTTATTTCACAATTTTTTGTTGTAATACACGGGTTTACTATGCCAAATCGAATTCTAAATAATCGAATATCAAGAATATCAATTGATTGATTAATAAGTTATCAAAATCTTAATTATGATTTTATTAGTGTCTCCGTGCAATTGCAATTCTTTTACAATTTTAAAATGTAGGTATCTATAAAATATAATAATTGGAGATTTTAATAAGATTTATTAATTTATATCGTGTTTTTCTTTTATTCTATATTAAAAGTATTCAGTATAATCATATTTCGATAGAATGTACGATACGTTGGCCGTTAAATCAAACAAATGTTCGATTTATTAGCCATTCTATATTATGAACGATCGAGTATTTAGATGTTCGATTTAAAGTGTTCGATCCACCTGCCATCTTCAGATCATTACGATGGTACCTTATAGCCAAAGTGCATCTCCTGACAGTTCTAATAAGCCCAAACATGGATGGGAATTGGGATACATTTGCTTTTTTTGAAGTCACTTATCTCCCGCTCCGCCTAAGAGCGCGATTTGTCATAAGATGATTTTCCCACCTACCACATATTATTACACTATAGCTGCCTCTTTCATGCAATAAAGTAGTTTCTATCAATCATACTTATCGCTATTCATCATAAATTGATTAATTAATTGCCTCTATTTTTAGTGTTGTCAGTTTCTATCCAATTAAATCAATGAACTATGTAAAACGTGATAAGAATTTATAAATAACTAGCTTTTACCCACGGCTTCACCTGCGTTCATAAAATTTAGCCTGTCCCTCGGGAATAAAGCAGCTTTCTATGGGCGAAAAATGTTATCTACCTCCTACAAACAAAAAAACAAACTTTACCTCTTTATAATATTAGTGTAGATTCGCTGATATGTACTAACCTATTCACGAAATCGGCAAAAAAAGCATCGTAAATAAATCTACAAAACTCATACAAAACAATAATCAATTCTAAGCTTTATCGACAACGTTATCGTTCAATGGTTTACAAACATGACGTGGGGTAAATCAAACAGCGCCATGGAACGGTGCCAAATATTCGAAGAAAATTCTGTGAAAAAAAGAAGCATTAATTTCTTTATTCAGTGAGTAAACGGAGTGATCTAAGGCTATGAATAGAAGTGCGCGGGTGGACGTTAATAGCGCCTATTATAGATTACTCCTCGGTCAATAACGGGACCACCCACGATGCCAGAAACACGTTCTAAGATACAATGTCCCGTTTTTATAAAAAGCTTCGCAAGTAAACAAATTCTTTCAGTAAACAATGTAACAGAATGTGTAAATAAAGTCAGGTTTTTCCTAAGCTGAAGATTTAAGTAGCAATCAAGGTGTCATTGAGGAATAATTTATTAGGGGTTTTCCACACAAAATAATTTATTCACGTGCATAAAATCTCGTTTGTTGGACTCCAAGGTCAGAAGTCACAACTCAGAATGAGATACGAGTATCTAGACATTTGCGAAGCAATTAACGTAAATCTGAATACTAAATAGGTTTATTGACTTGGATAAATATCTTTAATACCTAATAAAAATAAGTAAATAAAACGGCATATCTGAATTCATTAAACTTTAAGTTTTAATAGATGTAGGTAGTATATGGTCGCATTCTTAATGTTTTCTTAAAAAATATGTTTAAAACATGTTTTCAAAATAGACTTAAATAAAACAAACGTATCGCGGTAGCCATTAAAGCTGCATCTCGCGTCCGTGTTGAAATGCTTTATTTAATTTATCTTGTGCAAATACTTACGGACGCGAAACACTTAGTTCTATTAGCATAGAGTAAGAAGTGTAATGCAAAGTATGCAAGTAGTGTTGTGCAAGCTCAGGAGGGCCCTTGGCCTAGTTAGCAGTCGCATTGCGTAGGTCAGACATGTCGCGTGAGACCACACTTTCTCTTTAATGTACAATTTCACTTTCACTTCCCGATCGACATTGTTATGTCATTTTTCAGAGCATATAATTTTTTTATGCAAAAACGCAGTTTTGTTTTCATACGAATCATATAAATTGCCAGCGGAATTATGTTACATGTGTAATAAAAAAATCTAAGAACTAAAATATGCAAGCACCTAATTATTTTTAACGGCAAAAAATAATGTTGTTTACGATGTTCACGTACGAGCTCATATTGTGCAAATTAGACGATGATAATGATCATTAATGTACTCGTTATGTTGAATTAATCATAAAAAGGTATTCATGGTACGAGTAACAACACTAGTGCAATCATTGATTTGATCTGCCATACGTAGGAGTACAAATTACAATCGTTTGATTTAATTCTGATGTAATTCCAAACGTATAAAGAACACGGCCAATACTGACGTGAACCAGATGACTCATAACTTTCTCTTGTTCGCGCTCAGTCGACTGCCAATGCAAAAGTTTTAATTAATGTTTTAAAAACTTTCTATTCATATACAAAAGTTTCAGCGCGTGGAGATTGTTTGAATTTTACGTCTTAATTGATGTAATTCTGGAGTTTGATCACTTTTATTGTTACTTTGTTGAGGATCTTATTATGCGGAATCTTTCTTGATGGTTTTGACTTTTTAATCATACATAATACAGCTTTTGTAAGCGGCATCGCCGATGTGAAATGAAAAAAAAAATCTCAAGCGAACGTAACTTTTCCCAAAATAAAAAGTCCGATGAGCTTATTCAGGTCATGTTCTAGCCGTGTTGAAATTTCTAGCCATCTTGAAATTTCAAATTTGCGTGAAGGAGCAACAAAACACACATACATACAAACTTTCACCTTAAATTATTGATGCATTAGTAGCCGTATGTTCATTGCAGCAGTTTGTTTCCTTTAGACAAATTTCCAGAAAACATCGAACCCGAACTGACAGCTTCACATATGCATGTTTAAGCAATAAAAGTTCCACAGATAACTATAATAAACAAAGTTAGTATAGGTATTCAAGCTGAGCCACACAGAGCCAACAATGTTCCTCGATCCATACAAACAGGTTGTTTGTCAATTTCCCGATGACGCAGCGCGTTGTCAAAGCATAGCACGCTTGTGCACATAAACAGTTCGGTCGCCACCGTCGACTCCTCCATCCACCCGTAGAGGGGGATGAGGATGGCCCACCCCACACTGCCCCATTTTTCACAAGTAATAAGCATGTCGTGGTCGGCTCCCCATCCCCTACCACCCCAAGTTTCGCATGTTTATGCCATAAATTTTTGTTATGACAACACACGGTCAGCTGGGTCATACATTTATTCAATGTGTGTATGTTTTGTTAATAAGTTACATGTATTTTTAGCGTATACAGTACAGTAATTTATTTTGTAATTCCAGTCGCCTACTTTTTGTCTAGTGGAGACATTTATTATTTCTCTTTAATTCGAGTCCGTCTTTTGGTATCATTAATTAAAATAGAGAATCGTTTGTGTCCTCTTGGCAGCCATTCTCTGTTCTACCCGGTGTTTTATTAAATCTCCTGGTTCGCTCTTGACACTGTTCGGTGATTTATTGAGTTACTTCCCTCTTCTATTAGTCCTATGTCTACAAAACGAAATTCCTATTAATTTTCATTGATCGAAAGTATTAATACTGATTACTGGTTGTATGAGAGAGGCAAGCGTTCAAAATAGAGGTAGTATTAGAAGAGGTTTAGTTTGTGATTATCGAGTATCAATCAGTATTAGTGCATAACAGTGAACGGGCGGCCGCTTTCCGCCCCGTCAGCGCAATAACCGCTGCCGAGGTGCGCCGCTGAGTCGGCAATAGTCTTGCCGACTCGGGCATGAGTCAGCACGAGCCGACACGAAACGGCATGACTCATGACTCGACGTAATTCGGACTGGGATCGCCCGCCGTCAGCCGAAATAAGTGGATTGCTGCTTCACGCCTGAATGATTCCATTTCAAAGGCGCCCTCTGATGTCGTTACTTCATGCTTATGTTCCATTAAGTCCATCTTGGAAAGGTTTCATCAAAACACGTCTCGTTTGATTGTGTGATATCTTTCTTTATTCTACGAGGCGAACGCCTTCTGATAGCGTTCTTACAAAGAGCGTAAGAAATTATAATCTGACCTGAATTATGTTTTGATCACTACTGAATGTGCCCCAATTTACACACGTTAATAGAGGTCCAGGAGTCATCATAAACATGAATTCCTTACCTACCTTCCTTACATACCTTTGTAGACAATAACACAACACGGAATGATTAGTGCCTCCTAATTAATGTATTTAGGTTCACGGCCAGCCGTATGGTTATATAGTTACTAGTTCTAGCGAAGCGCCCAGTTTCGCATGGGTGTTAGAAATCATTGAAATTTTCATTTGTTTTTTTTCTATTTATTTATTTAACGATTTATGTACACACACAAATAAAAGATTAGAAGAAGGAAAGAGAAAAATAGGTACATAGGTGAAAGGTTGTATTATATAACTTAAGCTTCCTCATGAATCACTCTGTCTATTAGTGAAAACTGCAGGCAAATTTGTTCGGTACTTTTTGAGTTAATCGCGTTCTTATAGACGGACAGACGTGGTAGGCGACTTAGTTTTTTAATATGTAAGGATTACTTGAATATAAGCAAGACATGAGCAGTAAAATTCAAGAAGAAGTTTTCAGTAAACAAGTTTTTTAAATAGCCATTCATTAATCGTGCATTAGCGCTATCTGTTCTTCGATCTAATGAGATAACATCAACAGTAATGTAAGTCAACGTTTACCCATTTGAATATCAAGCAAAACGATTTTCAATTACCATCAATGTAACAAAACAAGGCCGTTCTTGATAACTTAAAAGTTTAGAAGTTCATTCAAATATGTAAAGAGCGGTGTGGGGCGACCCCCGCCCTTAGCCAAACATCAAAGGGCTGAAGGGCTTCGAATTAACATTGCGTTCCGAACACAAAGACATTGTTTACTTTGACTCAAGTTCGTTATTAAAATACGTTCATATTAAGTCCACTTTTTTCCTTTTGTATCAAATACCCAAGCAATATTTAAATGTTTTAACCTTTTGAGTAGCGTAATTAGAGACACAATAGAAAGACAATGACCGAGCGAACGCCCGCGTTCGCCTGGGGTATAATGAATAACCAAACAAAATAAAAATACGGTATTTATACTACAAAATAAGCAAAAAGAAAAGGGACTAAAGGTTCAAATAAGATACAGCCCCGATTAACTCGAAACCGTTGTAATATAATCACGTTTTATTTCTGCCTTTTATAATAAGAACAAGTTTTATTTTTGAATTTCGAATCACATTTTTTTCTTTTTTTCCAGAGAGTTGAGCGCGAGACCACAAAAAGTCCAGCGACGACCGGTGGCAGGAAGAAATCGTCAACTGTGAGGAGCAACGGGCAAATTACCCCCACTGAGCCGCCGCCACAGCCTGCAGGTAAACTAAACTTTTTTTATTTCACCTCTGTATCAAATCTTCTTTGTTCATCACATAAATTCTTCAGAAAAACAATAAAAAGCCAAAATTTATAGTGCCATAACAAAGTTAACTATTTTCTCTGTGAATGTATTATTCTTCAAAAGGCAAGAATTGCCGTTGATGGCCACATCATAAAATAACGTTTTTGTAGTGAAAGTTGTTTGATGGATCACCACCGGTAATACTCATGGGTGATATCTGAAAGTCAATTACAATTTCGTCCTATTAATCTTGAACAATGTTCAGTGTTTAGTAACAAAAATTGTATATAAAAGCCAATGAGAGTGATTGATGATAAAAACAACCTTTACCAAGCGCTGAAGTAAAAACTACATGCCTAAAAGATGAAAATATCTCAAAGGTTCTGTATCTCTGATCATCATTAAAAAAAGCAACATCTCATTCCTTTTAACCATGTATTGATTGATTTTTTCCTAACCCGCACGAGGCAGGGAATCTTCAGTATGTCGCAATTGACGTAGCGTGCAATATACGAATGGGATGGTACAGTAGTATAGAAGGGGTTGTTACAAAAGCTCCCCCGGGAGTTAGTCGGACTCCACGCTTAATAGCATAGAATTCAGAGCATTCAGGTGTGCTGACTGTACCACGCTCAGCGGTACCCGTGACCGTTCCATTTGTAATTCCTATTAGATTGAATGCACTATTCACTAAAGCTTTCGTTTAAATTGAAATGTATGAAAACGTTGCTATTCAAGTTAGATAAACATACGTTTAGAGTTTTAACTTTCACGTTTGAAAGAGCGCAAAAAGGAGTGAGATACTTATCGCTGTTTTTATCTTTTTATATTTTGTGATTACAAAACATTGGATTTAGCTAGACAGAAGGTAATGTGGCTTCATTATCTCCTAGTCTTTCCATCGTAGGCAACAAAAACTTAGTGTACTTTGGTTTTACGTTTAATCTTAAACCAAGAACCGTTCGTTTTATCTCCTTTTGTTTAACGTTAAGTAAAACAGCTTACTGTAAAATACGCACGTCTTTTACCACCTGAAATATGAGTGCAGATAACTTTTTGGGTCAGTGCAAAGTGTGGGTCGTTTCTCGGACGTCTTTCGGTATATACTTGCGAATGTATAGATAAGCGAGTCTCAAATTTTACGGCTTTTACTCCATACGTTGGCTCGGTGCCAGTCGTCGACTATAAACGGGTAACTTAAACTTAAATAGTACATTCGGCCACAGCTGGGTTTAGTGCTCTTGCTGCTAACTCGAGAAATGTACTTACTGCATGTACTTACTGAGCTTCCGAATATGCTCGCATGGAAATTAAATTGCCTTTTTCATATACAGGTACAACATTAGCCTCTTACATTTAATTGCCAATTAAAGTAATGTTCCTCAGCAAATCTTACTGTTGTATTAAAGTCGTAACTATTTTTATATATTAAAAAAAGTTTACACCTTGCGTATACGATGAATAATGCAAAACGAAAAACGTTTGCCTTTTCTTCGCGATAATTTTAAATATACGAGACAGTTTCTCACTAAACTGTAAAAATATTTTACACGTAAAGCGTATTTTGAGCGCAGATGAAAAGTATGAGCGACTGCATATGTACGGGTTTGAAATTTCAAAATACATTTTGTGTGAAAAGTAATAAAAAAAATTGTGTAATAAATAATTCTGTGTTGATACCGGAGATGAATATTAAGGTGTACACTTTTCCCATAGGGGAAGCCTAATGGATGATCCTGCTACGCCTTTGACTGCACCCAAGATGGATGGCTCCCATTTGCAAATTCCTTTCGATACTGCTTCCTAAGTCCTTACGACATTACTCCCGATAGAATCTCTTAATCTTTCTACCTAGTGTTTGGAAACAGTTCATCACAACAAAGGAATCTTTTATAATGCGAAATTCTTGAGTGTGTGAATTGTTTGTATTCAATTATCTTTTGTTTCCTACATCTGTGTGAACTGACATCGTTCAATGTTTTGTGTCAAGTCGTGTAGGTTATAAACACAGCGTTTGTTAGAATTACATGTGAAGTTTTATTATGAAACTTGGATGAAATAAAAATATAAACGATGTCCCGTTTACTAAATTACGTAAGCACTAAGAATATATTAACTTTTATTTTTATTTTAAGTGTTATTTCAGGTGGCACTGTTGCGAAACATTTAATTAAAAGTAAGAAAAATGATAACAAACTTCTGGAAAAACATTAACAACAAAAGAATTATGTAACTTGATAAGTTTTTCCACCTAATTTACTGTAAGTAACGTAACATAGTTTAATATGTTACTGCACTTGTACTGGGTAACCTAACTTTCGCGTAATCCCAGCTAAAAGCGGATAGCGCAATAATTGGGAGAATCCAAGACCCGCAAGCCGACGGTATTAGCCTAATGAACTAGACCACTTCAGGATATAAACGCACGATTTATACCTTCGACTAAGTTCTGGTTATATTCAACGGAAAATACGAATATGCACGCGAGCTTTCGCGTGGCAAACCATTTAATTTCAGCTGTAGCAAATTGTCCAGGTCGTGTTTTAGCATAACAAGAATCCAAAGATAAATTATTGTTTCTTTTTTTGAGTTTATTTACCTACCTATCGACCTAATCTAAGCGAATAAAAACTCAACCCGAGCTCAGGAATCTTTTGTTCTTCTTAAAATTTCTAAAAGTTTCAGTGTTTTCAAAATCCATTTACTCTTTTGTAGCATCTTAATGTTAAACTTCAATTCAGTTTGAAAAAGAAAGAGTTGAAAAGAAAATGAAATAGGAAGCAGAATGCTCTTTTGTCTGTCCGGCGGGTGGTATGGGATTCCTTTGAGTGAAATAATATGTCCGCGATAAAGGGAGATAAAACGTGCTTTCATTTTGTGCGGGGGGTGCGAGTGACAGTTTCGTGACGTCACAGAATGGCCGCCTGCCCGTGGGGCGGCAGCGGGGGATACATGTGAAACGTACATGTGTCATATAAATCAGAGAACTGCGTAGTATAATTACTTTACGCCGCTTTGATAGCGGCCCCGCCACGTGTATATTTTACTATGTAATCGGCGATATGTCACGTCTACGTCTGCAGAACAGACGTTAGATTATTTCCATGAACTTGTAACTTGGGTTTTACTACAATTACAACTGAATATTTTCTTTACTTTTGCGATTGAAATTCAATTTATTTTTTAGAAAGAGTGTGTTTGGATTGACCAGTCTTTAAAAATCACATACAAGGCTTACTTGAGAATGAGAGAGTCGTGATGTTGATTATTCCTTGAATAATTCAAAGTGTCTATATTAAATTTCGTCGCCGCTGGGCCAACGTATATTATATTTACATAATAAAGAGTTGGGGTCTAATAATGTAGGCAGCAAGCGACTCCGGCAGTTTTCATAATTTTGCACAACCCCTCTTCGTGATTTTGAAAGCCATCTGCGTTAATATATTGAACCGTTTTCCTTTTTGATACTTTTTCTCATGTTTATTTAAATAAGTTCAAATATTGGATCAGTGATATCGTTTATTCCTTTGTGATGTGTTTGTATACTTAGTTCGAAAGCTTTGCCTTGGGGCAGTCAGTGTATTTATATGTATGTATTCAAACGGCAACTAACTTTATATTGGCTCGAAACTTGGAACTACGGAGTTGCGAACAACCGTGGGGTTCGTACAAATATTGCTCGGATCGTTGGAACTTTGTTCACATTGTTGTTCATCGTTCCAAGTTCGGTCACTTTCGTTCCATCGGCGTTCGCGACCTGCCCCATCGGCCAGTGGGACCAACTTTTGAATGCGAAACTAGTTAAGTTTCCAAGGTTGGTAGCCAGCTACTTGTGTTGCTGCCGTTCAGTAAACAATACCGTTTTACATAATTGAGAATGTTTTGTCATGTTTAGCTTATATGGAAAAAAAAATACGTTTGGTAGTCACGTTTATGAGCCGCATATCGTTCCGAAAATACCAAGATGAATATTTTAGTGGAATCGATTTTATACAGCACTATTGTTATATATAAATGTAGGTACATAATGTATAGCCTGATTTTGTAGCTTGTTTTAAAATTCGTGCAATTTTTTTCGTACAAAATTGACCATCATAGTACCTATCTATCACTAAACATTGTATTATTAAATATGTAATTAATAGATACCAAACAACTAGTAACGATACAAGCCATTTATATAAACACGAGCGTGTTCGATTAATCCCAATTTGATAGCACATAATATACTAGCAAACAATCGGTGTACATAGCTCAGTCGATAGCGGATAGCGGCAACTGCTGGCAAAGCTATCAACCGTATACCTACCTCTTCAATACATATGCGGTGTTGTGTATTCACAAAGCGACGGTGGAAGCGACAGTCCTTTGTGTCACTTAACGGAATTCGGATATTGGATAAGCTTCCGCGAGCCCCGTTTGTTTACCTAACAATTTGATTTTAATTGGGTTTGCAGCAATAGTGCGTCGCTGCGTCCTTTTCGCGGCGTATCTAGTAAGGCGGGGCAGTGCCCTGGGGCCCCCAAGCTCGGGGTGGGGTGGGGGGGGGGGGGCAAACCTTCAAAAAAATTCAAACCTTCAAAGGTGGTGAATTTTTCGCTAGTTCAATCTAAATAAAATAGCTTGTAAAGTTGCAACACTACTTATGACAGCTCGTTAAAGTCAGTAAAAGTTTGACACTCTCTCCCGTTCCAACCAGAGAGCAAAAGAAGTTATTTGATGATTTCCCACGTAAAAAAGGAGCCCCAGTTTTTTTTTTCCCAGGGCCATTGGTTATCTAGCTACGCCACAGGTCCTGTCGTCTCGTCTCGGCATTATTTAAAACACTCACACACTCACAATCATCGCATTGTAATCATAGTTCGTGTTTGTATTGTTAATTGATGTTTGAACAGTCTTGTTTCTTAATCGAGTTTCAATTTGTGAAGGAAATGCTCTACTGATATTAAAACAAATGCCAGCTATTATAAGCAAGCGGGCTGTTCATTGAACTGCTAGTAATTACTTGTAACAAGATTACGATCGAAGCCAGTGTATAATTTATCTCATTGTACGCCTGTCTCAGATGTTTGTCAACGATAATTCAATAAGCAGATTAATAATGTACATTAGTTAACCCTAATGTCATGTCACGTCTGTTACTGAGTCCTTTAATATTACGTAACAATGTTTGACAAGCGCGTAGCTTCACACCAATTTGCACATTTCAAGTTTCAACCAACTATATTAACCTCTTCTTTTGAACATTAACATATTCATGCTAATATTCCTAGAAAGTGACAGACAAAATTTTGTTAAAATAATAACGTCTTCTGACTCGACATGACAGATTAATCACCATGTTCGCCCCTCTTGTACTTACCTACGCCCCCAATTTAAAGGTCATACAATTCTAAATTGCAAATGAAGAAGATAGCTTCATCGGAGCAAATTTTATCTCATTGACAGATTTATACAATCTTGATATTCGGTAACGAAGTAATCTGCATTCCGTTGGCGGAACATCACAAATTTTGCGTGCGCGCCCGTTGGCTTACGTAGTTAGCATAACTTTACATATTTACCTTTAAATGCACCTGAGGTACGCTGCGACTGCGGTATGTCTAGTGCATATGTTCTAAATAAGCATAACGTGTACCTAATCTAAGCTCAACAAAACAGGGGGACATGGGCAACTATGCGCTTGAATTATTAAAATTAAATATGAATTTACTTGGCAATCTCGAAGATATGCAAAAAAAACAAACAAAGAACTTTATTCATCGCGAGTTCGTGACCCAAAAACTTGTTTCAACTGTAAAATTATTAAGTATGCAATTCCGCATACGCGTAGACGTTATCATACTTAAGTGCAAAATGGTGTAGTCAATAATAAAACATCCTCAAGGCAGCCCCTTAACATGTGAATATAATACGAGTTTAGGAAACCGGGCGTACATTAATACACATTATGCCCCTTTATCATACTTTGCTTCCCCCACTGCCCTTGTAAAGTTAGAATAAAAATAACAATATTAAATTTGCATGTCGACGAAACTGGCTGAGGCACGCGACGAACACACCCCCGGACGAAGGGGTGGCGGGGGCGAATGGGGGCGAACTGGGAAATGGTGACGGGTCTAGCGCACGTTTGTGGGGTGGCGTTAGAAATTCGTGCAGGAATGCAGTGTCACCCTAATCTTTGCTCCGTAATAACCTCACCTGACTGTAATGACGTGGAGGGTTGAGACAATCGGGTGAATTTATGCAATTTGTTTCTGCACAGACATGTTATTTAGGTTATAGCGAATTGTATTGCCATTTAAAAAAACATTTTAGTCTTTAATAAAAACAGTTTAGTTTTCATCCCACGTCCTAACTGTATCCAAACAAAAACATCTGAACGATTCAAATCGTATTAATCGCAGAAGATTGTATATCATCGAAGCCCACGTAACTTGATTACTGATTCAGCCGACTTATCAAGCGCGTGAAAGTGCGTGTAAACAAAAGACGATTGTATTAATTAGCACTAAATAATGAGTCAGACAGCGTGTTTGCGATGTTTTGTTGTGAATTGTGATATAAAGCAGCCGCGCCGCCGTGTGATGAAGTACACAAACGCATGACAGCCGTATCCGGCCCACAATTGCGCGAAGGTCAGTGACACGAGACGCAGCGAGCGTGCGCGTGAATCAACATCTCCTTAATTAGAAGAAAAGCGTCTGTTAGACACGCAACTGGGGAGGCTAAACCCACCCTGCGTTCGATTTGTCACACGTTTGACTTGTCTAGTATTGACAAGTCAAACGAGCCTTAATTGTTTTCATGTAGTAATTGCTGCGACATTTTTTTTTTGTTTTACTGAGTTTCTTGACTATACTTGACGCCCTGAAGAACAATTTCGAATTAAACTGTTGTGCAAGAAGCATTAGTAAAAAAGTTTTATTTTTTGCTACTAGATTAATAAACTGAAGTGTAGTTTCATTGTTGGCCGATAGATGTCGCTACTTGTGGCGTTCGAAGTTCGAGCAAACTTTTTTTTAGATTACTTCCTAAGTAATACCTAACTGGTTTTCCCAACCAACATTTAATAACATCCACTTCTTTCATCAGTGTTACGTAACCATACAACTTAAATACTATACTCGTACACGCTTTAATAACTTTTTCTATACCGAAGGCCAGCCAAGAGTGAACGATATTGTAAAAAATAATGGTTACTATATTTTCCGAACCCTCAATAGACAGCCGAATGCCCTTTTTATGTTGGGTCGACCGTTATGGAAGATTTATGAGCTGGCAACCCGAGCTCATTTAACTTTTATTGCATTGAGGTCGTGTTCAAAACGTGATAGTAACACAACCACCATTAATGAAACACGCCAATTGACAAACAATCACATTGAATATTGAACACTGTTCAATATTGCATCACGCGATCATCTTCAGTCACTGCGACCAATTAGCATGTTGAAGGAGTTAATTATAATTCTTGTGCGGCTGCATTATTAGAAACAGTCTTATTTATAATAATATCGGTGTTCGTATGCAGATTAGCGCGATTACAAGAACAATAGTGGATGGAAATCGACACGGTGAGGAGTCGGCACCTGCGTAAGCATAATAAATGTTGGCGGGGCGTCACGTTGTCGTGTCGTTACGTAAAGAACAATGGCCGGCTGGGAACGCGGCCGTGAACGCGATGCGAATCCTCTACACGGAATCTATGCCATTTATTTATTCCGAGTGACGTCTCGGCTTTAACAATATCGGTGTGGAATCGCAAATGGCCGGCAGTACCGTTTCCGTCCTGAGTCCGACTGTGGGACAAACAGTGATTTGCATATTTTCGTACGGCCGTGTTTAGCGTTTGAGATGTACTAATTGTAACCAGGTAGGTAGGTATTGTTCATCACCATGCTGGGTATTCTGTGGTTTTGGTAAATTATTTTATTGAATTATTCCTACAATGTTCATTGAAACCAATATAAATGCGTTGTTTTTACCTACATAACAACTTAATATTTTTAACTTATTATAGGTAATTAATAAGTAGGTATCTACTTAACGTTAAATAAAATTTTACGTGTTTACAAAGAATTTAATTTTACAGTCAATAAAATTAAAATTACTTCAAAGTATAAAAGTAAATATATTTTTAAATGTAAACTGTAAGCCAAACAGTCCTTACACACTTGCTGGCGAACGTTACGTTATTATGTGTACTTTCACCCCGAGACACCGTTACTTGAACTACTGAATACTTGCTATCTCTCTCGCACACGCGATCACAATCTCGATCAACTCAGCTGTTTGTTACACTAGATAACGGATGAACAAATCATTAATACATGGCTAAACATTTTTTGTCCCTTTTGAATTTCGAAGTATCGGAAACCTCCACAAGTTTTCTCATTTTTTTCGAATTATGAATACTCGTATTTACCTGAGTATACGTCGGTAATTCGGTTTCAGGTCATGCCATCGAACGTATTGTCTTACCTTCTGCATATTGAAGTGAAAACTTCTTTAGCGGCGTTGAGCACTTTTTCTGTAATGGGTATAAAATCTTAAACTCGCGTCAGGACACGTGACCTGATCGAAAAAGCGTAAGACGGAAGATAAACTTTTTAATGTAAAATAACTGTAATAGTTTTAAAGTGTTAAATTTGTAATGTAATATAAATTGTCATGTTTGTGTACGATAGCGCAATAAATGAATATTGTATTCTACCACATAAATGATAGTACTTTTATACTGATAAAGCAATTGGTGCAAAATTATTCCCTAACCATTCCAAAATATCAAACATGCTCAACGTTAATAATCAAGTTTTCACTTCTGCCGGCACTCCCGGAGTGCAACCCGTCTTTTTTTTTAAACGTTGATGTTCAGAGTAGTGTAGCTATTTACTCAGTAGGTGTTTTCGTCTTCGTGTATCTAAATGGCCTCGGCGGAATGAGACAAGACTGTTAATAGACAGTAATGTATCTGCCTTTATTTTGTCCTCTTTAGAAATTTATTGAACGAACAGAAACAGCGCGATTTATACGTTTATTCAGGCCGGGTATCTGACCTCGTTAAAACATGTTTTGAATGGAAACAAAGGTCTCTTAAATAAATGAATAGATATTCATAATAGATGCCTACGTGAATATAATTATTCTTATTCATTTTACAATGCATTTGTAAATAACGAAACATAAACGACATTCAATTTAATACTGAATGTGAAAAGATACAAATGTCAATTTTTCATCAATTCGATATGCGAGTATCAAATAAATTCAATGAACTAACAACGTAATTGCCTTCAAAATACGCTTTTACTATTCTATCGATTATTTAGCCTCAATCGTTTTATTGTGAAAGAGACCCTAATAAGGTCGTGAAACGTAATAAAGAGTCAAGGCGATCCAGCCCATTCCGCGCAAGTTTTAACAAGTGAAATCAGAACCCGATTGTATCGTACACCGAAATGTGTTGTGTTTCTACATTATTCAAATCACACGTCAAGACACGGAGGTCGTGTATTTTTCACACGTCGGCGCAAATGCATTCCTCACACAATTATCACGCCACGCTGCCGCTGCCGGTGGCTGGTGGCTACTCCCGCTCCGTTATGACTTTTGTTTGCCCTCCGTAGAACGCATGTCCAGCTCAAACAGGTTTCGAAACCAGCTCCATAAATACGAGTAGGGCGAGGCATGCAGGCCCTATCTGGATAATCTCTCACATACATTCATCTCCCTCTAATCGCCGTAATCGGGAAGATTCATGGTGCCCTTAAAAGGAATTTTGCTGTGGAATCGTAATCGGTTCCTAGAAGAATTTATCACCAACCTTTTCGTAGAAACTGGTCCGATGCGGCCGGCTTTACATTAAAGGGTTGTGAGCCTGTATTTTTATTTGAAACGTCTATCGAGTCGAATGGACCGTTAATTGGATCGGAATGCAGTCTAATATAATTAGACAAAAACGAAGAACCCTATAAGGGTAGATTATTCGAGTTTGTAACGAACACAAAAGAAATTCTTTTAGAGTTGGATTTATAGAAATCCTTCACGTATTGTTTAAAATTTTACGAGGTAACTTCCCACATTTTGCAAGTCAACTGTTTTATTCATTCGGCAGTCATTAGAACGAGACATGTTTTTGTTTCAAGAATACACCTCGTTGTTGCCATGCACCATTATCTGCAAGGATTGTTCATCTTCTGAGAAACTGGATAAAAATAAAAAATATAAGCCAGAATCATCGCCACTTACTACACAGATTAATTTTAAACGGAGTTTAAAGTTAGAACACAGTTCCCCAAGATGGGGGTATGACGTCAGCTGCCGGTGCGCGGGCGCATTAAATTGATCGTTGTGTTGATTGACGCTCACGGTCTTTTTTGCAGTCGTGTATAAATACAGATCTGTGTCGCAGTCATTTATGTGAAGGACATTAATGAGGAAAAAATCGTAACGATTGGCTATTACAATAGAGAATAATCATTATCAGTAATAGCATGACGAATTATAATGACAATAATAATTAATTGAAGAATGAGAAATAAATTATTTTAATCAATATTTAATGGGATCTTTTTAGATCCACTTTTATGTTTTAATCAGGCTTGATTATCTTGTTGTTCAATTGATTTTGACAGTCAACAAAAAAATTACAGCTGTCATGGTCAGAATGACAATAAGTTAAAATTATTATTAAATAATAAGAGAAACTTCTTCAGACAGTAAATGGAAATTTCCGTTGTAGTAAAGAGGACAATAGCCTACGTTGGACCAGCTCACATCAAGAACAATTTGTAATTTATTCTGACTCTACGGGTGTTATGACCGCTGCCTAGCACGCAACGCTTAGCTACATTATTATTTTAGTATTAGCTGGATATCAAGTTTTCAACAATAATGGCAACTCAAATATCCTTCATTATCCTTCTGCTGAGTTTTCCCTCCTGTAAAGTTGCAACACAGTTATGATATCCAAGTAAATTAAATAAGCATAATTAACTGTGGAATTACCATTTTATTGAGTGTAATTATTATCATTATTTTCAAAATGGGCCAAGTTGACAGCATATCTCTCATAAAAACAATATTTTTATAATGAATTGCAACCTTTTTAAGTTTAAATTAACTGAATATTTATTAATAAATGGAGTTTAAACACACTTCGTCCTTTATTTATAATATTTGATATCCTTGAACAGAAACTTTTACGTCCATATTCATTTGACGTTTAAAACCCAGCGACTCTTTTTAACTTGTTTAAGCGGCATTGGTATTTTGAAAATATGGGTTGTGTGGTTTTATTGCGATATTATCTTAATAGCGAAATTAAACAGGTTTCCTTTATTTTCGACGTGTCATTATTTTTTTGGGGATTTTGCCAAGGTTTAATGACTTTGTCTGGATTGTAGACTTGATTTTTCGAACGTAACTTTCTTAAAAGCTAGACAGTCATAATTTTCAAGAGGATTGTCTAGAATAAGAACTAGAAATTTCTATAATACCTACAATAAAAAATGTGTAAATGTAGCTGTTTCAATTTGAGAAGTCGCAGTCTTGTTTATATAGGTATAGTAGTAGACTATACCGGTTTAGATTAGATTACACACCACATCAATTATACTACTTCATGTATTTTTTTTATTAATATGCATGATCTATACATATAGCTATATACACAACGCTCTTATGCAATTTATATGACGTGTATAGCAAAGGAACTGGCATTGCATTGCCACGTAGCAAATCAATTATAATTATCATAATAACAAACGTGTGTATTTATAGCTCCATGTTTTAATTCAAATTAGATAGATGATGACTGACTTATTTATTCATTATATTTCATCATCTCTCTTTCTCAATATCATCATAATTTAATCATTAACAGTCTGTTTTAAAAAAAGAAAATGCTTGTTATATTTACTACGCACGTCTCCTTAAGCCACCTTTTGGTTCTTATAAAACGTTCGTGCGCAGCCTTCTGCGCAAAGTTTGGGCTCGCAAAGATACGTCGGCCGTATTGTATCTGCCTTATTATGGATATAAACCAGTTTCAAATGCTAATTCCAACAAAACTAAAACAAGTCTATTTTTTATTTAAATACTCGTACATAAATAATCATGCATCTCTTATAAGCCAGTTTAATAAATACCATTTGGTGTGGAATATTTTCGAATCACCCAAAATTGTTCTAATGGAGGTCACAATTCCCGGGACAGTCGGGGATAATGGGGAAAATTAGGTCACATGGACTAATATTATTCGAAAATCTCCGAAGGGTGCACGCTGCGCAAAATGGCTGCCACGACACGCGCAGTAATGGCCGCCGCCGGCCTTGGGTCGTACTCGCAATCAACTTATTATTCAATCTCATGTCGCGAATTGGTCCGAGGTCCGCCGGCCGTTGACCTAACCGTTCCACTCCACTCGTCGTTAACGTTTGCCCGTAGGCTGATAGATTAAATTACATAACGTAGGTATGTTATTATTTTTCTCTTTGTGCACATATTTTTTGTGTTTATGTTTGTTTTTGTTCTTCTTTTAAGAGATCAGGTAAAATAACAGAAGGTCACGACTTTACGAAGTTATTATTTCTGTTGATGATTATTTTTTGGTTTCACACATGGTTGTTAATTTTTTTAAGAAAAAGTGAGGTTTGAATTCTATACTTACAGATGAGTTTTTAATAAGGATTTGGGACAAAAAAAAGTTAAATCTTGTCTATAAAAGGGACCATTGTATTGCTTGGCATTCCAAAGGTCGTCGGTCGGCGCAGTTGACGTAAATCCGACACGGTCCGTTATGTCCTCTCAGAGAACAATAGATTGTTCGCGCTACTCGCCTAATGAGAAATGTTTGTTTTTCAGTTTTAATACAATGGCTACTGCTCATTGTTGCTTTTATTATTATCTCCTTCAGTGTTCCGTCGTAAAAAAAATATAATTCTCTACATTTGTTCATCTTGTCTTCCTTATTCATTTTGATGACGTTCTTAACTTAATAATACCTACACCTTATTTTAATCACATCTACATAATATGGACCACTTAATATTTTTATAACCGAGCACACAAAAAGAAACGTTACTAATTGTATAAATAACCATACCGGGTGGACAGGTTATACTGACAAAAATATATATTATTATTTATATCTACTTCAACAAGTCTTCATAAGCTACAAAATAGTACAGAACAGGTTATAAATTACAGAGTGAAAACGTCGTTGTTTTCGAAGAGTCGACCTTGATTGAAGGCTCATTAGCCGTGCAGAGTCAAGACGAGCGAGACTACGCATGGAACCGGTCTCGGTCGTGAGCCCGCATGATTTATGCCTTTGCCTTTACAAAGAACGCTTTTTTTTTACACTAAACCGGTTTGCCCGCCTCTCCCCCGCTCAGTTTTTGTTGCGCTACCTGGATGCCGCGGAAAAAATATAGTGTCAGTTTTTTTCCATCGTAATAATAATACTAAGCATTCCTTTCGTAGCACATGCGGACGTGGCCAGTGCTAGGAACGTGATGTGCTGGCGTTGTGGCTTCATTATATTAATGGACTCGACCGGATGAATACAAAGACGGGGCCTTTAAACTTTATCGCGTGTAGAATACGTGTTCCCCGGTACACGCGGTATGAAATTCAATTAATGAATCACTTGATAGTGATCGTGGAATTACTCATTTAAAATTACGAATAACAAACGTAAATTAAGAAGTTAATGTTATTTAAATGAATTGTCTGCTTCTACGTACGGTTGCCTATTTGTTTAGTCGGAATTCTTACTTGAAACAGACGCTGTTATCAGTAATTAGTACATGTATAATGTAAAAACAAACATGTAAGTACCTAAACTACTTCATAGTACCAACTGTGCAAAGACCGAAACATAATATTTAATTAATATGATAATATCGTTCTTATATTCATAAGTATGTAAATACAATGACACTACTCACTGCTGTTAATAATAATAATGATTATTTTATGTTTATTATAATATGATGTAGGTAACTAAGGCCATATTTCTTGCTGAATATATATAATATCTGTTTTGTTACTCTATTTTCCTCGAAATGAAACCACAAAGCTATAATAATTAATTGATAAATCGTTGAGATGTTCTGTCGACCTCTATTTGACATTGGCGGCTCGCCGTCCTCGCTTCTACAGTTTTTGTTGCACTTTTTTTCTTGCAATTTATTTACCAGCCGCCATTTTATACCACCTGCCGCGGTCGTTACCCGCACAGAAAAACTCCCCTCCTGTAACAAAAGATATTCCCAAAGTTATTTTTACTTATAATTACAGCTCACAAAGCATTTCGGGCAGAAAGCACCGCTTTTTGTGGGCCTACAAAAACTCGCCCTTTAATTCTTTGGAAACAGGCATACTACAGCTTTAAATATGGGGTTCTACATGGACCAGTTTTTTTCATACACAAAAAAATGTAAACAATTCGTTGGTGCGTTGCGGAATCTGGATTTACTGTGAGATCTATGTGTTATCCGCAGTTCTGCCAAAGCGTTCGATAACAATGGATGGAAAATGGTGATTGTATGACAGATTTACAGCAGTATTGTGAGCGTGAGTGACATAGTTGCGGCAGGTCACAATGTCGTGGGACATAAACGTAACCGCACTTTTCTCTGCGTAGCGTCGCTCAATGCAAATCTGCTATTTATTTACACATCTTACAACATGTTTACGTATCGTGAAATGTCGTGAATAACAAAACCCGTCACAGATTGTGTGTAATTTCACGATAAATGGCTTTGTAAGATACTGATAACATTTGTTATTAAAACGCTTTCTAGAACAAAAAATCATAAAACTAATCGCACTGCTGATAACCTCATCGTTATTTCTCGTTGATAAGAATCGCGAAATTATTAGGTCTACATATGGACATGTTTTCATAAAAGGTTATCTTTTAGATTAGATTCGTTTATGTAACTGGAAAACCTTTAATCAGGAATTAATAAGGCTTATTTATTTTCTTGATTATAAGAATAATAATAACAAGAAGTTGGTAATCGTACGCCAGAGCTATAATTGAAATTCAAGCGTCCTTTGATTTCAGCCGTGACTCAAAGCATAATGGACAATAAATTATTTCCATTGTCAACTTTACGGAAGGAAAAGGAAATAAATTGTTATTGAAATTGATTTCCAGATGAAAATTAATTTGGTTTCCATGACAATTATTGTGATTGTGATATTGTCATAAAAAGTTGGTCAGTCTGCGGTTCACCGATTAGTCAGTAATTGAATTTCAACCTACAGTGTAATTCTAATTATAAACCGGATAATAATAAAATTGAAACTCAACATAATATAAAAAAAGACGGATACATGAAAAGTGGAAGATGCAATCCTTCAAACAATAAACTGACCTTTAATAACTTCTAACACAATGCAGTTAAAATAAACAATGAAAAAGGTGAGAAAAAGCCAACAAAATTATGCGCTTTCGACATTGCCGCCTCTTTGTTCAGCTCAGGTCACTTTGACGTAACCTTAACAAGCATCTGAGCCAATAATCACCGGTATGTAGATATCGAATATCAGCTGAATGCATCGGAAGTTTTAATATTAATATAACCTTTTTTATTATAATAAAAATATACTCGTTCGATCGATTGACACAGCTGAATAAACCTGAGTCACTAAGACTGAACGAATTTGTCTGCAATTTTGAATAAGAAACGAGAAACAAATGGAAAATTTTCATGACATTTTGACTTTGCCGTTTCGTTAGCATGTATAGGTAGCATTCTAAAACCTTTGCTAGACTTAATTAGATAAGATTTTCCTCGTCGGTATGTTATTCAAAAGATCTTGAATATTAAAATTGAATGGTGTTGTTGTGAAACTTGTTATTCGTGTCCATATATGCATTTAAACTGGCGGTCGTAATATTTCAATTAAATTGGCAACCAGAAACGAGTTTTAAATACCACAGTGTGCAACACAGAACTTGAAAGTAAAAGGTCATTAGTGCAAAGCTGGTAACAAATTAAGAGTTAACAAACTTTCTCAATCAAGTGAAACGTTACAGACAGTTGTCAAAGAAGTTGTAAGCGGATATAAATCTCAGTTTAGCCCGATATTGCCCGCCACTGTTCCTGCTAACTGAACAAACTTCTCAAAAGAAATGCCAAACTTTTAATGCTCTTTCCTCGGATTCTAATAATAAGAGAGAAACTTCGTCTTTTGCGGTTCTTTATTACACTTAAAATATAAATGATTATATAAGAATTTACGTAACACCTTTGAATAATGAATTAAATTACAATAATCTAACATCATCAAGATTCTTATGTGCGGGTTTTTGTTTTCATTAAGATGCTTTAGCTTATGTCAGATATAAGTTTGTTTATACATTCAAGATTCTCGTTAATATGGTAAACACATGTTGAATGTTTAAATTATGCAAATATGTATTAATTCTGTACAGGGTTGTTATTAACAATATTAACATCAGGTACGAGCGTTGCGACTGTGACCTTCAGTTTGACACTGAATTATATTTTTAATATTTGTATAGTCTTTAGCAATACTTATAAAAGCAGTAAGACAGGTATTTCTTTAACAAATTCGCTCACGACCTTCTTAACATTAAATGCGTTATCATTCGAATGTTTGGGGTAATAATTTATTGGGAACTGGATCTTACAAACTCATTAGGTAAAGGGCTTTCTTTGCACGGCTAGTTGAAGTCGTCAATGTTTATTTAGAAACCCGATGCTGTGTGTTTGGTCCCATTACAGCGGCATGCCGGGGTCGTGCCCTCACTACTTGTGTCAGATCAGATGGCCGACTTCTGCTAAACGAGCTCGCTGTAAGATAAGCCTTATTATGTTTTGACTTACCACGTGACCTTTAGTTTATCACGAATTTTGACATTTGATCCTCGTACAGCTGGACCCCATACCGTTTGTTTTATTATTACATATCAGTTACTTCGGTTAGTGTATTTTGATATTATATTTACACTGCTAATTGTAAATAAAGTTATTGTTTCTTTGACTGGTTTCTGATGCAATTCTTCAGTATATTGAAGTATCGGTTACTTAGCATAAGTTAGCATGCTTAGAAGTTAAGTGAATTAGCACAATAACGCTGTAAATAAATAAAACCTCTTTCGTGTTTTTTACAATTGAACGGCCAAGAATATTATTCAGCAGTAACACAAAGAATTAATTAATGGCTCATTAAAGTACATGAAGATAAATCGTATCTATTATATCATTAAGTAATTAAGAAGATACTTTAGATGTTATCTCTCGTAAGTCTGTGTCTATCTGTTTGAAGGCAAAAAGTTGCAGCGTTGAGTATAAATCAACTTTCAGTAAAAATAAAAATATTCATAATGAAAACGGCAAGAATTCGGAAATATCATGTTTGAATACAAAAGGAATTCCGCAAGATTCGTATACACTCGATTGCACGCCTTTTATGACTCAAATATTGAACAATTTTGAGCTGAATATTATCAAACAAAAACCAATTTTCTACTACAATAGCTTGTTTGTATTGAAATGGCTAACTGTAATTCACAAAAGAATTTGGTGATGTTAACGAGTTTCGAATTAAAAGCTAAACAATATCATTGTGATGGAAGTAAGTATCAGTCTCATACAGACCATTTAACGGTAGCTGCACTTGAATGAGGATGACTGTTGCAGCTTCTTTTTTCGCTGGGAAATCATTAAATTTTTACTGACATTATTTTACTGATTAAAATCCATCTGGGTTTCTTTGATTGCCCTTTACGTTCCAGAGCACGGTAACTCTTTCGAACAATCCCGTAACCTTGGCAGAATGCTTCGCTGCTAAATTTTATTTATTTTGCCATAAGCGATGCACCTATCGACACATTCCATCCTTGCACTCGATGACCCCCACAAGGGCTTCATAACCTTGAACGAAAATAAAAAAATCCAAGATTCAACGTCCAATTAGACATCTATATTTATATCATAATAACCAGATGATGAAAAAAATACACCTTGAAACACGAAACGTGTTATTCGGTTCTTGAATTTATTAGACTAAAGGTCAAAGCGGTCAAACGATATTAAACAGTCAAATAAAGATAAAAATATATCTATATATTTTTGGTGGGCAAAATTAGATCACGAAGTTGTTTTTATTACAAGAATACCAGTCGAGTCATCGAACAAGGTTGGTATTGAATAGATATCAACGGAAAACCTTATCTGGCGTGTTATCAGTCGAATCGTTCGCACTTAAGTAAACATCCATGCGTTTTGCAATCTACCAGTAGATTGTAACGTTATCTGTATCATAAGTGCATGATATACGATAATATCACGTTTATCGCACGCCCGGTTACAGCACCAAGTACCTATCCCTTTGTCGCAACACTGCGATAGCGAACGAGGAGGTTTTATTGTCACTTCCTATTATTATTACATTATAATTATAGTTTATCAAATTATATCCGCTAGCTTTATGATTACACAGCTATCGAGTGTAATAAAACCGCTGACTTCATTTAAATTATTATGTTTATCTTATGTATATATTATGTTATCTTTATTCATCTTCTTCACGCATAATTTACATTTTTAAATATTTCTTTAAAAAATTATGATAAAAAAATATAAAAAACTGTAGATAGTCCGCTGGTGTCGGGAACAGGGTTCAAGCTACCGGTGGTTAGGGCTCCAGAGACAGGAACCTCCTCGCAATGCGAGCCGTATTGAGGAGTACTGCCTTCTGTACCAGGCCCTCGATCCAGCCGCGCAACGGCAGCTTCGACAGATGGTCGACGAAGCTTTTGGTTTTGACGGTCACGAAAATCGTTACAATGAATGTCGACAACCTCGTGTGCTAAGTCGAGATATTTGATTTGTTTCTCTTTCTCAGCTTTCACGAGATTCTCGTCATGAGGGATGATGACATCGACTATCATTGCACGGAGCGCTAATCGGTCTATCACCTCACCACTATATCCGGCTTATTGGCTACATACATATAATTTATTATAGTTATTACTTTATCAATATTATAACAATTCTGATTACGCGTGCAATTAAAATAATTATATTTAAACTCTAATAATATTATGCCAGTTGACCAATAATGCCAATGATACAATGTAATGTTGACCAAAAATGCAATGTAATAAAATAAATTTGTCTTTTGCATTCAACAAGCGTTGAATGCAAAAGACAAATTGTGCGTCCGATCTCGACAGCTTTACTATAATATATAATCACAAATATGTTTCGGTGTTGCCAGCAACATTAGTCGATTGCAATGAAAAATCGAATACAAAATAAATTTAATAATATTCTTGGTTATAAAAAAGAGTAAATAATCTAATGACGTATCAAACCTAACACGAGTTTCCTTCGCAATATTACTAAATATGTATATATACATATTTGTTTGTTAAAAATAGTGTAAAATTTCGCTAGCGTTGATTGAAGCAATGTTCAATGTTTGCGAATTTCACAAGTATGTCGAAAGGAATGTGCGTGGTGTGACGCATTTTGTAAAGCCAGTTTTATAGGCGTAGGCTTATTCTACTAAAAATGCTGAATAACTATAGGCTTACGCCTCTTACATGACTAAGAGTCTCAATGGTATTTTCTGGTCGTAAACACAAATTCAAGTATGATCCAATTCAAATTCGTCAAATGCGTCCGAATGATAAATAAATCCATCCTCATCAACGAGCACATGACGAGAGCTACATTTAAGTGGCTGTAGCAGCGATTGTCAGCGGACATGCAATTGAATATGATAGATGGACCACTGTACCGTTACCAAGAGAATGTTTCGCAGTGGAAACCATGGTGTTCCGCACTCACTTTCTATAATGCTAGCAACTGTATTGCACACAATGAACAGTTTTGTATTGGAAGACGTTGTACAACTAATGATTTTGAAGTAGATACTTAAGTAGCAACAGTTTTTTTTTATCAAAAACGATGACTGTTTCGTTTCTAATAATGGAACGAAAAGAATAACAGAAGACCTTATATCATTGGCAATTAATTAATCCTAATTCAATAAAGTCTTCCATCTAAATCCTGATAGATACCTAAATGCCACAATAAATCGTATGACTTATAATAAGACTATAAACCTATCAAACTGGTGAAACTTCTCAGGACTTGAACATTATAGTTTTACAACGATATCGAGACTATAAACTAATCCGGTTTGTACGCGAGTCGGTTGCACCATCAAGAATTAACATACAAGGAACTGCAGTTTAACAGGCAATTAATTAGCGCAATGGACCGTTGGGTGGAGTGACCCGAAGGAGTGGCGGTCTCATTAACCGACGACGTCGGACCAACGATTTATAGTGCTATTAAAATTCAAATTAGCGAAAGTTAATTCATTGATATATTGTGTCTCTGCTCTGTAAAAAACACGAAAATAGATCAAAGATACCCTCGTGTATGCTGGACTTGATATTTTTAATTCAGTATTGTTATTAAATCAATTAAAACCGGGAACTTGAGTGTTTATCAGCGAGGTTATCGCAGCGGGAATTCTGTTCGACACAGTTTATGCTTTATGTATTTAATTCCGCACTAATAATAAAAGTTTGTTATAACTCAATGCCTACTGCGAATTGAACCAGTGAACATGTTTTATTTTTATTTAGACTTGTACAAAAAACATTATCTCAAATGAAAATCGACTTAATGTAGCAGTACTACCTCCAATTTATTGGGAAGTCAGAACAGCTTTATCATCAGCATCGTATGATAACACGAACCTAAACGCCAAGTCTACCTAAAACGACTAACAACTAGCCAACATTTGTGACAACGTAACTCGAAAGTGTTGTATCTGTACTAATATAATTTGTAAAATCTTTCTGTTTTAATATTGTTCATGCATGCTGTGTCTATCGTAATATATTGTGCACTTGGTTTGTATAAGGACAAGTACGTTTCGAATGCAATGTGTAACAATTGTTTATAGGCCAATAAATAAATGAACCATTTATGAAATTTTTCCTCATAAATTATCTTCTGCAAAAAAATAATCAGAGTTGAAAAAGTCTTGTCGAAATCAAATCTATTATCTCATCGTCATAAGAAAACAAGGCCATGAATTTTCCTTAATGGAACCCTGACACTAATCATTAATTGTTTGTTTTATTTCAAACTTGCTTACAATTTGCTTGTTTTTGATTTCAGGTACACAGAGATTCACAGCGTCAACAAAGTCTGCAGGTACAGTAAACAGATCTATTTGAG
Source organism: Mythimna pallens (assembly GCA_961205895.1). Taxonomy (NCBI): domain Eukaryota; kingdom Metazoa; phylum Arthropoda; class Insecta; order Lepidoptera; family Noctuidae; genus Mythimna; species Mythimna pallens. The sequence continues at coordinate 17,304,991 of OY540834.1, forward strand.
TTGCCTCTAAATTACCCTCATTAGTGACATTATATTGTTATCTTAAGTAGACGGGCAATATTATTATGTATTTCAATTCCACTATCAACATTATCACTTTGACCTTTGTCTATTTCACAATATATTTTTTATTATCATTACCAAATGTCATTTGGGGAAAAATACTATAAATAGTAGATTACTCATTAGAATTTGGCACGGTTTGAAATATTCGTTAAATGTTACAGCTTGTAAGAGGAAATCTTTTCTTAATTAACCTGATTGTTTCGTCGATAACCGTCATCATTTGTTTAAAAGTTTAATGAGAATATCGCTGAGGGTGCCTACAATTTTATTATGAATAAATTCTTGAATATTAATATTAACGTTGTTCAAGCTGATTTATAATCGCAACTAATCTAATAAGTAGTGTTTTTAGCGGGGTCATCACGCCCTGAAACCTCGTAGTGAATTAATTTCCCTCGAGTCTCGTTCATTGTAGGCAAAGCGATATTTGTCGACCTGATTAGAATCCGGTCTGTTATCCATGCTAAACGATCGTGACTTTCCGAATCGTTACTGATAACACGCTAATTTGTTTCCAATCTTTCGATTTATTTTACCTTTTCTGTTCGGGTGTTTTTTTTTAATCGACACTTGTGATGCTGTGTGCAAGCTTGACTTTCTTTGTAAAGGGAAAATCCTGAACAATTCATTACTGATGTATGCTTCCAGGAAGTGCACATCGATTGTATAACTCAATAATGTGAAAAGTGCAACCACATTTCTTGGATAATTCATTACCGATGCCATACAGAATACCTATTAAACTGTGATATATAGCCGGGAAACTGTCGCAGCGAGCACAATGCGAAATTGGCTGGAATGTTAGATTCATGACTGAGTTATAAAGCTGTGTAGATCAAAAATAAACACGTGACGTCAATGGCTGACGCATTTGTGACCGAGGAAAATCAATAGGCATTTGTCCCCTTGATACTAGGAATTGATTGAATGAAATGGGACGATCCAAACGGAATTTTTCGCCGTTTCATCGGACTTTCAGCCGTTTGTCTTCTATTAATCCCCTGGGGGCTTTTATTGTGCTAATATTTTTAGCCGTGGACTCGTTCTGTTTGTTTTTGTTTTGAATACATTGCTATGTTTAACAACATTTTGTGATCATAAAATATTGTTTACCTAATAAACGTAAAATATAAATATATCTTACCTACGGTGTTTGCGCTGTTAACAGCAATAAATTACTCAAGTGAAATATGACGAATGAGTAGCCACTGGCATTTATATTTATATAAAACTCAGACGTCAAGACAATTCAGTCACATAATTCACGTATTGTAAAAATAATTTATTAAAATATTCCACGGCTTAGTGTCCGTGTCACTACATTTGTTTGTTTTGTCCACTGTGAGTTATGCTGTCTGCATAACTTTTAATTTAAACATAGATACAGTCACTACCTCACTTAGCACTTATACTGATGTACTACGTTCTAGAAATAAAATCATTCTTAATTCATCCGTGTCCTTATGAGTCGAGTCTCAGAGCTCAGCAAGCATTTGATCAAAACAGCTCATAATGTTTTCAAACTGTCATGCATTTTGTGCCATAAATTCAGACATGTCAGGTTTCGTTTAGTGTAACTACGTTTTCAGACGTATTCTCTATCATTTATAATATATTCATATACATACACATGTATATTCCGGGCTCCATGCCAAAACATTTTCCAGACATCTCCCAAATGTTTCTGTTATAAATCACAATGGAAAAACGAAAACAGAATATCTCATTAGATATCTATCATTACAAATAATCTCGGATGATGTCATTGACACACCTTGTAAAAGAATCTAGATAAAATAAATGATATTAACGATAACAGCTTTTGACTTGATACAATTATAAATCTTGATCTTGAATGGCTGCTAAAGAGAATTCTAATAATACTTTTAAACGAAGTGATAAATGGCATGCGAGTGTGTTTCATATTAATCTAGCTTTATCTTTCAATCGATCGCAAAAAATCATGCCAGTCAGAAGATAGGAAATAACATTAGCAGTATCACGCACGTATCAAGATATCAGACATAATTGAACTCGTTACAATACCGTAACAATGAATCGCATTAGAAACTTTCTCAGAACTTACTTATCGCTTTTATTTCTTTTACGAAAACATAAATATTGTAAACAAAGTAAAAAATGTGTTGGAAATGTTAAGAGCCATGTGTAGCTAATGCATTCGGTTTGAAAATCATAACAATACACAATAGAAGGCGGTCTTCTTTCTTCGATAAGCAGCCGTATTCCGTAAAGGTTCCTGCAGACAGGTGCTACGCGACAATGCAACATCGATGCTATAATAATTTTTTTAAGAAAGTTCTGTTACACATTTTTGATGATAAATGGTTGTGTCATTGTTTGGGCAAAGTCTGTGGGAGTTTTAAGAATTAACAAAGAATTCCATAGAGTTGATACTTCCCAGGCGATTCTCCGGTTTCTACAGGAAAAGTAAACAACTTACGTAGCTATGTTTGTCTTGAATTCCATGAACGCTGAAATTGATTATCCGCAAAATTATGCATTGTTTTTTCCCTATTTATACCATTAGGTACAAATAACTCGTTATGTTATGATTTATTTTATGGATGCATGATTGTACATCAGTTTTGTGAATTACAATAAAAAAAAATGTTGCTGACCAAAAAGCGTGCAAAGAAAGCGCCAATGCGTTCAACAGAAAAGGACAGACATTCAAAACGTAGAAGAAACTTGGCCGAAGGTACCTACATTGTTTTCTTTGTTTACAGTTTGTCTCAAGCCCAGATAAATAGGGTATTATAGGTTTTTCAACTGATAGGATCGTTTGAGCACTCACTCGTCGTGTTTTTACACAGGCACGCTATCTCTCAAGTGTCCCTGATAACATAAATCCTCATTATTAAATTTATCATTAGAAACGGCGTGTTATCACTTTAAACAAACTTGCGTACGATTGTGAACTAGGTCACAACTACAGTTTATTTTCATTACGCCTTTATCAGAGCTACAATCATGCTTCGCTTAATAAAATTGTTTGTCTGGGAGCGCGACAGGACGTGACAATGTATATAAAGTAAAAAACACATGTGAAATTCGTTCATAGTGGTGCTTTTTGATGCAAGTGGGCAAATGTCATTGCATTCGAGGCGGAATACACGCCTGAGCTGAAAGCAAAGTCGTTTTGGAGCTGAGAAACTTCAATGACAAATACCGATCAACATGCATCAACCTATATGTTTCAATACACTTGCTAGAAAATAATAATACAATTTCATAAACATAATATTTAGTAACAAATTATTGTGAGAAATGCCTGAGCGACTGATACAATAATTATAATAAATTGTTGCGGGGCTTGGCCGCCGGTCATTTGCAAAATACACTACATTGCAAGCCTAAAGTGGTAGAGGTAGGAACGGATTTTTGAGTAAGTGTACCAAAATAAATATTTTAATTTACCTCATTGTATAGTTGGCCATTTGAACAAACTGTCAGGCATTTATTAATAATAAAACTAAATAGTTTTGTAAAACAACTAGGTGCTTATCATTAAAACCAGACACTATATTACGGTTATGCTAATGATTTTAACTCATTTCCCTTGTTAATGAACATTCTAATTATATTCTAGATTACAAATGAACTAAAATAACTGATGGTTTGGAAATAATCGATTCCATTTGCATATTTAATCAAGAGAATGGCCGATTTCCAACTACAAATGTGACAAGAATGGAATAAAATGTGGGAACGCGCCCACGTGGCTCGTTTGCGTTTAGTCTGACATTTAAGTACTTGATGACTACTTCATCAACAGTGTCTGACGACTTTACTGTAATGCCTAACTTTTAATTAAATAGTATATAAATAACAATTAAGTATCTACTTCAAGGTTTTACTGAATTAGTTATCCGGTTAATCATTGCCAAATCACTTAAAAATACCGAAAATTATTTAGGTTTTAATAGCAGAAGATAACGAACTCTTTTCCCAGGTGATGTGTTCATTGATATTCTAATTATCTTTTAAACAGCTCCGTATCAATATGCATCTGGCGAATTATGCAAAGGAACTCTATAATCTGGTAATCAATATGCGCATACAGTGAAACGGACATCTCGGATCACGTCTCGATGTTGGTCAAGGCGAGGCTGACGACCGTGGCGGCTCGCCAAACGTGGCCCAACGTAATAGCTGCCATTTATCATATTTTTTTTATTGAAAACAATGAACAGAGGACAATATTTATGACGCGACGTTCATTCAAATAATCTTCAATAAGTATAATTTGACTTTGAGCGTTGGGAAAATTTCAGTAATTTGTTTGGCGTATAAAATTGAGATGAAATACATAAAGAGGCGATGTAAGAGGTCGTGACCCTCACAATGAGGAAACGTCGAGAGCTGGAGACAATTTTATTACATCCACAAAGATCGCGGCCGTGAACAAGGCAATTATTTATGCGGATTGTTATTTCCAGGCAGCTTACTGAAACATTAATACAGCAGTCATTATCTTAGTAGTTTTATTGAACTGTCGGTTCGTATTGTATCAAACTGGTATAGCAAGATGGTATGTGCAGGCGTACTTATTTGTTATTGCAAATATTAACATTTCCTTACAATATGCAATGTCACAATCCGATGCTGAAAACGATAAAACTGTGTGTTAAGTAAGCAAATTAATGCTGTATCGCGAATTGGTTGGCTTCGCTCCAGCGACAGAATATGGTCGCAACCTCAAGGGCATTTAGACTTTACGAATTATAACAATTTCACAAATGTTACCGCTTCTAGCATGAACAGTAAATTGTATTTCATTATATAGAACTAAAATTATTAAAAGTGGTGATTAATTTTTTTTAATCGGTAGTTTTTTTTTAGCTGGTTTTCTATCGGTTCAATTTAATTACCTTGTAGTTGACGTTAATTCTTAATGTGGTTGCAATGTTTAGTTTGTGGTCCGTGTTTTACCTCAAGCACAGATCCTTAAGTGAAAATTAGACGTAGTTTGCATTGAGTAGATAACGCCCGTCTTTGTATATAAGCGAGTAAATATTCACGATAAAAGATTGTTTGTTTGGGGTCAAACTTCATACGATTATTGACAGTCGTTATCCATAAAACGAGAAGCCATAAATTATACTTCCCAATTTGGAACGTAGTAAGACGGAAAACAAACCGTAAATACGATGACTCAATGCGTAGAATATACCAACTTTTACCAATCTTATTCTAAATCATGTAATGTACATATAAATGCTAAATAGTGCATTGTTTGAGTTCTTTAAATTACATTCTTTCTAACTTGAGCACACATTTCAACATACTTCAATCATTTCACAGCGTTTTTCTTTGTCATTTCTGTCTATTGTACAAACATTCGTTGCTTATTGTTTGGAATTTTAATTTTATTAAAATTAGTACATACATTTTTGTTTATAGCCAGAACATGAAAAATTATGGTTGTATCTGAAGTGGAATTGGAAAAGTGCCAACGTCGATGTACAAGTAATCGTATTCCAAGTGGTCATATCAAGTAAATGTTGATTGATGGTTTCCCTTCTCTGTAAACGACCGGATCGACCTCTGCTGGAGCAGTTAACTTGAATATAAATGTGGAATCATTTTCACGGAATCAAGTGCCTTAAGCCATAATACCCGCTGTGATTACTCATATGATACAAACATGGTTGGAAAATATAAAGATCGTAAAAGTCGTAATGGTAATAAAAAAATCGGATTTTTTAAACGGAAAGAGAAGAGAATTGCTTCCACGATGTTGTCGTAAAAAAAAACATTTTACATAAACAGCAATACAAATACAAAAAGCAGAAATGAAACGTTATGTAACGGCACAAAGGTGTTACCTCCGAAAATACAGCGTTTATAAAAAGTTGCGAGGACTTACTAAGAATTGAAACCAATTTGAGTAAGTTAACAAATATCAAGTGAACCTCGGTCCTCCCAATTAAAGTTCGATCGTATAAAACATGTTGAAGCACCGTCCTCTCGGCTCGCTTTTAATGAGTTTCCAGCTTAATTTACAGTTATTGTTCTACCCTAGTGGCCGTGGATTTGGGACTCGTTACATCCGTTGAATACCAAATACGGTTTGTAGAAACTTTAGTGGTCACGCGATTGCAATACCAGATTAACTTATACACTGATATTGGTTTTATTAAGTTGTTCTAGTGAGCAAAAACAATCAATACTTTTAATTATATTTTGGTGTTGATTGTGACGATGAAATATGGTCAGGTGATGAAAGCGTAATGCAAAATTGTGTTTAAAGAATGATAAACAAAAGACGCCGTTTATCAATGCGGAATTCCAGACATAAGTAAACTTAAAACACTTGATGATAAACTCGTTGATAACCGATAGATGTTTATCCAGTAATAGTGGAAAATTGTAAATAACATACGATACTTTATCTTGACTAGATAAAATAATACTAATTTTGATAAAAATGTTGCTAAGTCTTTAAATTAATCTTATCAGTTATTACCTAACATATTTTATTCTCCCCAAATATTTGAATTTCACTAAATCCAATTTAAAGTGTAATTAAGTGCTGGATGCTTTAATTAATTTCAAAATTAATTAATCTCTGATTAAAGGCTCACTTAGTAATTTGCCTGTAAATATAATAATAACGATTTTATCGAAGATAATTTATTTAGGTTAAGTTCATTACTTGGCGTTTCAACATAATGATCGTATGAAGTAACGTAGCACTCGAGACCCTAATCTACTAAGAGTAATAAGGAGAAACTGAGGCCAGTAATCTACAAACTAATTTACCACAAGGAAAGTAATCAATATGATCCATCATTGCATTAGAAACGTATTTCGCAAAATCATAAATAAATATGGTTTTCGTTTTGTTATTATAAGTTGAGGAATAATTTCATATTTTCACGAAGTTTTAACCAAAGACAGAATTAAATGGAGTTCTCTTTCCTTTGCAATCCCAATTTCAAGTTAATAATCAATTCCCGAAGTTGGTGAATCCGTACAACTCAATTATGTAAGTGAGGTCGACGCGAAGTTTTGTTACACTAAGTTATTTATCGAGGATATATCAAGTTCGACGCACGTTTACTTGTTTGTATTAAGTTGGGGTTTACTCAGCTTATCTGAAAGATTGTCTTATTGTGTGTCAAAACTCTTACCATCTTTGTTTATAATAATTTGTACAATACGTCTTTAGTTTTCCTTTTAATGACTTTTTAAAAAAGTAAATTATCTTTGTTTCAACTTGGAGTTGAAAATAATCTTAATTATGTAAAACTTTATAAAGTTATTCATAAGATCTAAAACAGGAATATCCACTTTACCATTAACGTGTAAATTCAGCAAAACCATTATACAATTTCAGACTTAAACTTAGTTGGCACGGAAAGTTAAATATTATAAATTTATAAAGTTTACATTTTGCAATATGACGTTCAGTTCTTTCTTGTTATTCTTTGTTTCTATATTTCATTAAATAAAATGAAAGTTTGAACGGATTCTTCTATTTTTATACGACGTTTATTGTTCCAATTTTATTGCTAGTTTTATTTCTTCGCGTCTACACGGTAGGTAATTGAGTTAGGTAAGTTACTGACGCTCACTCGTTTAAGTTTTATTTTGTCCGTAAGCCAAGGCAATCAATATTTGCCTGATAATTTATTGCGTTATTTTCTTTCTTTATTTTCATTCATTGACATGCTTTAAAATGGCTTTGACATGCTTTAATTTAACGCTTTTATAGCAAAATTTTACGGTGAATGAAATAGTTTTGATAATAGTTGGCTAGATTATTCATTTAAAGCGAATATTGATCAAAGACGCGAAATAGTATTTAATAATCTCTCACAGTAAAATATCTTGAGCGTTATCAAGATCATGCTTGGAAAGTAATTACGGATCATATTAGCGAAGTTTGCTTATAGTGACAAACTTGCAGATTATCTGCTTCCAGCTATTACAGTTTTGAAGCAGCCAAGTTCCAGCCGGCAGAAGTTCCTTGGTAACTTTGTGGACTGCGCCCAACTCCTGTCAGCTCTCGCCTCGCAGTCTTCCTACTTTAAAATAACGTGTTTATTTGCCACTTCTTCGTCATTCATTTGTTTTGTTATGAAACCCCTCAGTTTTCGCTCACATTTTAATTGGATTGTGTAACTTGGAAATAATTCTCTCTGTACCGATACGAATCGTGAAGACTGTTTCGTATCGTAACAGCAAATCGGTGAAGGGTGTTTATTTAAGTGGAAGTAATGTTGTATCCGCTCAACAAGTACCCACGACACAAGTTTCGCCCCCGCTCACAACAACGGGTAATGAAATCGCGGTGAATTCAATTAATCCAGAGAACGATCAACTTTTTCTCTCAGTCCCAAGTGTCAAACAAAGTTAGAAGCCCTAAAAGATTCCAAAATAATCGGATAGAATCCGAGGGTGGTGGAACTTTGACAATTTTCCCCCCTACTGCGAGTTTGAACCGTTTCAAAGGGGTGAACGATAGGAGGGCGCGGAGAGGGAGACCTCCCTCCTCTTTGGTGTTCGTGAATACCGCTTAAAGTTCTCGACGTAATTGCTGTCTGGCTGCGAATAAACTTTGTATTACATTACCCGAGTTAATTTATAGTGTCTTCTTATTCATTGCTCCAAGTTAGTTTTGTTTTCCAAACGACCGTAGTTATTCTAACTAATAAAGTTTTTTTTAAAGTAGCGCGTATGTGTTTTATATGTATACTTAGGTGAATACGTCTCAGTTCCCAGACAAAGGATTCATTTTTCTTCTCATTTATTCTTATTAGGTTATGAAGTTTGTGCAGCTAACTAAGATGTACTTGACAACTATAATGGAATTTTATGTCGTCTGCAAGTCGTAGTCGGTCTACAGAGCCACTAACTGTATTTTATGAATATTGCACGAATTTGCGTCGTTTTACGTCACAAATCATGTCTGAGTAACATGATTAATGACCAAATGGCCACATTATTGAGTCGGTAAATCATTGCATCCGATATAAAGACGGCTCACTCGTGATCCCAGCTCTCAATGGACTCGTGTTCGATTCGTCCTTGACTTGCCTGATCACTTGGAAATATCCGCAGAGTTTTATGAAAAACGATGCTTTCAAAACTTACAAGGAATTAATTCACATAATGTTGAATTAAATACTTTGTAACAAATTATAAATAGTCACGCAACGTCATTAACAAGTACTCATAGCTTATACTTATTGAACGCTGAGTCACGAAATATCGTGATTGTTAGTTTAAAACGTCTCTATTAAAACAGGACAGTCTCGAAAGGCGGCCAATTGTATCTCGTTTGCACACAGACGTCGAAAGTTCACAACTGTGTTGCTGCACTAATTGACTATGAACTTTACTATTAAGGGGTTAAGTGGGCCATAGTTTATCAAAGGCAACAGTAGACACAACAATATAGAGCATTGTTATACGAGTAATCTTAACTAATCTACGCAATAACCATTACAACGGGAAACTAGTATGATCGCAAAATGTAGGTAGATACCTCCCAAATTGATTTAGTGGATAAAGTAATTTGTGCAACTAATCGAGTGGCTGCATATTGCAAATAAATTTGATGAGTATCGAGCTTCGGGCGAAGGTTATCTTCGTTATTGCCATGCCTGCTTGTTGTGCGACCACATTCCATGACAAGCGAAATCCATTTATTTATTAGAGCCGTATGATAACGATAAACCAACGAGGTCAGACGAGAGCGCGCAAAAAATAGAAACGCTGTTTTACTGCGCGTGACTAAAGACTCGATGCAGGCAAGATGGCGTGCGCAGCCGTCTCCTTCTAACGGTTGCAGCCCCCTACCTCTGTCCCATTCTATCAGATTTGGTTGCCGTTAATTTTTTTGCCAACTGGTAAAAAACTATTTTATCCGTTTTTTTGTCATTAAATTTCACGAATTACGTGATGGTAGCAAGCTGACGAGAGCTCTGCGTTTGAGCTGGCTTTTGTTGACTTTTTGTTATCTTTTAAGGTTATGTAACGATAACCCGGGGATATTATTCGAATAAGTATTTTATTATGATGTATATTTAGACAGTCATGAACTCTTAAGATTAGATAAGGTTTGCGAAAAATGTTTGCATATTTCTGACGCAAACACAGCTTTAGGGAGCTTAATTGGGTGCATTTGAAGGAAACGACTACCTGCGGCAGAAATAAGGACCATTTTAGCACATTGCAAGGCACAGAAACAACCAGTGCGTGTCCTGAGAGAGGCGTCGAGATAAAAACTCTTTGCATAATATATTCGGTCTGCGCGCCTGTGTTGACGTTGCACAAAGGCGTCTTAACGGAGCACACCTTTTTAGGATCGCCTTAAAATTGATGCTTTTGTCTACCCTGGTCCCAACTTGGGACACGTACTGGTATCGAGTACTTTTCCTTTCGTACTCGTATACTTTTGTACTTGATACTTTTTACTATTTTTACTCAACGAGTAGGTACTTTTTGACTGGTATCATATCGAATAAATCTTAAAAGTACTTAAAATTTTGTTCTGCTGAAACTAAACTGACGTCACTGACTGACATTGCCGTCATGATATGTAGTTGTCGGAAACTTTCAAGTATCACTAATTTTTTGGTAAAAAATATTAACTTCATGTAGAGTAAAGCCACTTTAAACTGAGGTGCCTAAAAAACAACGTTTTAAGTTCCAAAATAAGTATAGACTCATCAGTATAATTGTACCTACGATTTGTCTTAAATTCATTTTTTTTAAATTAATTAAATATTTTTTCTTAAAATGCTCACCAAATGTGTCCAAGAGCGAGCAAAGTGAGCTTGGAATTTTATGGCACCCCAACACGGACAGATTAGGTTAGAAAGGGATAACGCCTCCGTTATTCCCATCTTGGTAGGTTATTTTAAACATTCGGAAACAGGAGGCCCTCAGGGGGCTTTTGTTGGCCCTACCCAAGCTGGCATTGGCTTTAAAGGCGTATGTATATATTTTTATGGCATAGCATAACAAAGTTTTTTTTTGCTATAATTACCATTTCTACAATACTACTCACAATTTAGTGAGCGCGTTATCCATTCTGGCAGGTACTTTGAATTTAGATTGTAAAATAAGTATAGATATTTCTGGTTAAGACAAGCCAATTTCTTTTCGAAACTACTCATGAGTACTTAATCGATAATTCTAATTTGATACCGTGTCTTTGAGAGTTGTGTACGCTTAAGAACCTAAAACAGTACTCGATACATTGAAGTATAGATACTTTTGTTTCAATACTTTTTTTCGATACTACCTACTCATGAGTACAGTATCGATACTTTCTATTCGATATCGTGTCCACTAAGCAATTATTCTGGATATTCTTCTGCGAAACAGTGACGGATTAAGACTACTTGATGCCCTAAGCAATCTACGCCTGTGGGCCCCCCTATCCGTATGTCAACTAGAATCGGTCTTTAAACCTTTACCGCCTAAAACATTAGTTTTTTGTAAAATAAGGTGATGAGATGTAACGTTCCTTAGAATTGGAGTAGGTGCGACAACAATAAAAATCAAAGCATAATTTATTTATTAGGGGTTAAAGTATGAAATTGCCGATTTGTACTGAAAAATTGAAATTCGTTTTTTTTTTCATTTGACATATTTATTTAATCAAATTACCAAAAAAAATTACCATTATTATCTATACATTGCTGCCATCTAATAGGAAGGTCATTTATGCCTTTGAGATAGAACTCTGGTGATCTATATTCGAGAAACTGTGTGAAAGCATTTTGTACTGCTTCCTGAGAAGAAAACTTTTTATTAAGTAGAAAATTGTCCAAATCATGAAAAAAAATTGGTAGTCCATTGGAGCAAGGTCTGGCGAATAGGGAGGGTGCTAATGGTTTCCAATTGCAGTTCCTGTAGAGTTAAAATGGTTTCTCGTGCTGTATGAGGTCTCGCGTTATCATGGAGCAATAATGGTGAAGATTGATTCATGAGTCGGAGTGTTTCACTGCTAGTTTTGCTATCATTGTTCGGAGTTTGGCACAGTAGACATCTGCCGTTATTGCTTGACCAGATCGGAGAAAGCTATAGTGAATAACACCATGCTGACACCACCAAACAGTTACCATTACCTTTTTATTGGTAAGCTTTGCTTTAGGACACTGTTGCGGCGTTTGACCTGGGGTCAGCCATTGCATTTCTCGCTTACGGTTATCGTAAAGAATCCACTTTTTATCACATGTCTCAATTCGATCCAATATTTTTCATTTCTGTATCGATTCAACAAGACAACATAAGTTTCAACACGCGTTTCTTTCTGCAGATCAGTCAAATCGTGAGGCACCCATTTTTCATATTTTTTTTATTGTTGGTAAGGTAACGTTAAACCATGCCGCTAATTCCTGGGTAGTTTGGCTCGGATGGGCTTTCACTATGTCTTTCAATTCATTCTTATTCACCTGTGTGGGCGGTCTTCCACGTGGTACGTTCTTCAAATCAAAGTTTCCATCACGAAAGCGTTTAAACCAAAATCGCAAGGTTCGTTAGCAATCTCCTCTCCAAATGCAACATTGATATTGCGAGCTGTTTCTGCCGCGTTAGTTCTGCGTCGGAACTCGTATTCAAATTCACTCGAATTTTCGAAGTTTCTATTTTTCTTGAAATGTCGATAATCGAATGTTGCAAATTTTTTAACTGACTACCAAAAAAGGAGGAGGTTATCAATTCAGTTTTTTCTTTTTAATTATTTTTGTTACCTCAGAACTCCGTCGTTTATGGACCGATTGGCATTTTTTTTCCCCTTAGAGGATATTCCAGATCGGTTCTATTTTTTTCAAAATCCAGTTTTAATGATGAATCCATGAGGAATCGAGGAAACTCCGTAAAATATTATAGGGAACCATATAGTTATTTTGGTATTTTCATCGAGTACATTAAGCAAACAGTCAAAAAGTAACATTTGATGAAGTGGAACTGATGAAGAAGACCAGAAATGGCCAACGGAACTTCATACTCAAATTGATGTCACGAGAAGATGATTGATTGATGTCTGAAGATAGTTAAGCGACTATAATAATACTAATAAATAAATGATTCTGAATAGTTATGTTGATAATGGTATCAACAAAGTTAATTGATGATGATGATGGAGCCGGAAGGTAGGCACTGGAACTCCGTAATTAATCGATGTAACCTCGCCGTGTTTGGGCTTATTGGAATTGTCATGAGATGCACTTTGGCTATAAGATACTATCGAACTGATCTGATGATGGAGCCGGAAGGTAGAAGATAGACACAGAAACTTCATAATAAAACAATGTAACCTAGCAGTGTCCCAAACACTGCTAGGATTACTAGGCTTAATTGGAATTGTCACGAGAATAGGCAGTCTGGTTATAAGTGTATCGCAACTAAAAAGTGTGAAATAAAAAACTTAAAAAAAATTGTTTTGGAAGTCGGTGTTAAATAAGAAACAAAAAATACCGAGAAACACCGACTTCCGAAGTTAAAGTTATTTTGATTCTTTTATTGTTTTTTTTAGTGTAGTCGGTTATTATTTTATTTATTTTTTGTAAAAAGTTATTCTTAAAAGAAGAACTTCATAGGTACCTACTATGTGAAAAAAGTTTCACTCAAAAATCTCAAACCATGAAGGTTTTATGTCAATTTGAAGTACCTATTACAATAAAACGGCAATTTCATACTTTAACCTCTATTATTACGGATGCATAAAAACCGGCTGGCACAATTACTCAAAAAACAAAATATTTGATTGACACAGATTTGCGGGGGGGCCGCGGGGTAGGGGTGGTTTGTGATTGGCTGATCGCAATTCCGGTGCATTTGATTTGCCGAATGCATTAGCGGGCAGCGAGTGGGCAAGCCCAAGCGAGGTTATGACTCTAGGTCGGACTCTATGTCGACTTAAAACCCGTTAGTCCTAGAAACTTTTTTTGGTGTGGTTTTTAGTGACATGAGAGTGAGACGTGATGCCCTAAGGATGGTTTTTTCTGGTGCTTCTTCTGGTGCCCCCCCAGACGTGATGCCCTAGGCAATTGCTTAATTTGATTAAGGGTTAATCCGTCACTGCTGCGAAATAGCTATCTACTGTTGATTCATTCTAAATCCCGCCATGCGGGCTTATGCGTTATGCGTCGCAACTCACAAATCGAGAGTAGATTCCATATCCAGTACGAATTTAAGTTTAACGATCGAAGCCTCGCCGACATAAAAAGGTGTATAATGCTGAGCTGGCAACATTCCATAGACATAACACAACTGTACAAAAGTGAGTCACGCCTGATGGGTCTGCGAGGAAGCGTTTGTCACGAAAAACATTAACTGACTATAACCTCTCACGCAATACGTATCACATAAATATAGTAACTTGCATGATACTCATATATAAGCATAGGTAGATAACAGCGTCAGTCAATTTAATGTTGCCTAGGTAATGGTTGAAAATCTACATTTTTCTTAAATTAGTCTGTAGGTACTGTCCCAGTGTTGGGCTTTGCCTATCACCGGTACAGTACACTTGCCCAACGCCTCTCCCAAATCTTTCTTAATATTCTTCACCCAAACCACCCTGAACCAGCACTTGCATCGTTACCTGTTTCTAGACCTTATTTATTACTTGTTCTGTGGCACTCCTGGGCTAATGTCCACCCACTCCTTAAATCTATAGCGAGCTCGCATTTCCTCCTTCCAGTTCTGACGAAATCTATCCAGTTCGTCCCGCCATATCCTGCGAAGTTTGCTGCGACCCCGTCTCACTGTCGCAACCAACCCTGTGCTACTTCGCCCCACAGTTTGTCGGGCATGATAAAATAAATCTCGGATACGTATATTTTACTACATATTTGAAAAATACGAGATGTTTTAGCTGTCTCGAAATAGGTACCTAGAATCACTACAAAAAATGTTTTAAAACGGTCACAATTTTTTTTTTCGGTTTTTGAGTTGTTTTAAATTGATTTTAACTAGTCAGAACTACTTCAAACGAATTATTGCAGTTAAAAGTGGATTTGACCAATTAACAGTGTGATAATGATATTTGTTAAAAATAATATATCTGCAGGATACCCAACTCCTGACGAGTTTGGTATCCTGCAGATTCCCAGGTCAAACATGTTCTTGCAATAGTGTATTCTTGAAGTAACAGGATACTGGAATCTGGCAGACCTATGAAAATTGTTCTCATTAAATCGCGAATATACGCGATCAAGTAACATAATTTGATCGAAAATATCAAACAGAACTAAATCAAAGTCGGTTTATCTGTTTAGGAGCTGCGATGCAATAGCCGGATACTCACGTCAAACGTATAACACCCGTCTTTTTGGTCGTAAGTTGTTAGTTACGGGGGTTAGGCTAAATAAAACGCACTTCGAAACCAATATGTAGATATTTATAAACGATTAACAGTCAATTTTCCAACATATTTCCGACTCGCATTATATTTAATGGCATTGTACATGACAACTCTTACAAAAAGTTTAACAAGATAAGGCTTCGGGAAACAGGCGCACGGTTGATTGAGATAAGGTAGGTCGATAATCTTTTTAAAAAGTAATTCAACAATTCGGCTCCTAGTACACGTTCTTTTAAAAATCAGTACAAACTGTGCGTCCATTTTTTTAACAAATTCAACAAAACTATCACACGGCACAACTAACAAACTTTTACCCTGCTTTTCATTGTATGTTCTGTAGCAAGAATAGCGGCTGTTTTCAATAAACTCAGGTATATTTCTGTATGGCTTTATATATGACTTGAACCATTTACAGTCATGTGCTTCAGCACATTTGGTCAGGAGGTAGTGGCTAACTTCAAAAAGACGATGACTACAATTAAATTCCAGTTTGTTGTAATCGGAAGTTTTAATCTTAATATCATCAAATTCGTCATTGGTGTCGATAGTTACGTTCTGGGTAGATCGTGTAAACTTGTTGGCCTGAATTTGAGTTAGCCATTCTGCTAAACCATCAGCGCAATATTTCTTCTCTCGAGGCTTCATAAAGCTATTTAAAAAGCATTTTCGGTAAGTCGTTAGGAACTGCCAACTCGTTGGTGTTGTGGCTATGCCACATTTTGTTTTCACTTGATCAAATAAATTATCAATAACTTCCATATTCAGCCGCCTTGTTGGCAAATAAGTGTATCCATCTGTCTTAATCTCATTAAATAGCTGTAAGATAGATGTAATTGTTATTTGAAAACCTTCGATAAACTTAGGTTCAAATGAGACATCATTTAATTTCAAGTTAGTGAAAAATATCAGCATTTCATTTAAAAACTCCGTTTGCGATGTGTCTTTAAAGTCGAATGAGTTCAAACAATCAAACAAATTGTTAATTAATCTAATAAAATCTGCAGTGTCTCTTCCAGATTGGTCAAAAACGTAAAAGTCGACATAGGTTGATATTCCAGTAGCTACAGAATTGCTAAGTAGCTGTACGGCATAGCGTAGTTCCTTTTTTTCAAAATTTGTGGGACAAATATGATTCAGAGTTAATTTTGGTGCTTGTTTGAATTCCTTTTTTTTATCCTTATGATAAAAACAACGTACGTGTTCATATTTAGCTAGACGACCTTCAAACAGAAAATCATGTTGTATGAAATGGTTGCGAAGTAATTTAATAAGGTGAGGAGCATCAAAAATGTAATATATTTTTCTATCGTTGATAAAGAAATAAGGTTGTTCAATAGTGACAGATCTATTTTTCGCTGCACTCATAAATTCGTTTCCCGTGTCGGAGATAAAAGTTCGAACGTTAAGTCCAATGTTAAACAACTTTTCTAATAATCCATCAATCCATTCGTTAAACTGGACAGAGTAATCACCTCTACAAAGCAATGCGTATCCAACAGGTTGTTTCCAATTACCATATATTCCGCGAACCATCATAACATAAGCAATTTCTGCTGGAACTGGTAATCTTTCTCCGTTGATGTCATGGAAACCAATAATATTATCTTGCGTAATGTTATAAAATAAACTGGATTTCAAAGCCATTGAACCAATTAAAACTGAGCAGTTCTTTTCCATATCAGTCATAGTTTTAACCTTATTTTCTAGCAGCAACATAAAATTAGCGTTTATTTCAGTAGTTATCGGTACGGCAGTCTTATGTAAACTAGTTATATTTGGCAACTGTAAAGCATCTTTCAACATTCTGTAGGCTTGAGGACTGCTGTGATACAAATACAAACTCATTAGTTTGAAATCAAGATTTTTTTTTCCTTCGAAATCTTTTATAAATATTTCTGCTTTGACTATGTCAGCAAGTTCTTTCGGCAGAAATGTGTTACACAGTCTTTGGAAAGTATCTTGTCCTAAATAAACTATTTTACTGTTTTGAGTTTCTAGTATTTGTTTGCTGCATCCCGGAGTTGGTGACGCTAATTTTCTTTTCCTCTGTGCCTTATGCGGAGAGTCATCGAGTAATCTCAGTTGATCATTACATTCTCCAACTTTAATGTTAGGTTCCATAACCATAGTTGTTTCTTTAGCATTTAGCACTGGTTGAATTGGCAATTGAAGAGCAGGTAATTCCTTTGGCGAAGAATCATCGTGTGATCTCGGTGGATCTTCACATTCTTCCAATTTAATATTAGTTTTCATAACCATAGTTGTTTCTTTAGTAATCAGCATTGGTTGAATCGACAATTGAAGAACAGGTAATGCCTTTGGCGAAGAATCATCGAGTGATGGCAATAAATCTTCACATTGTTCCATTTTAATGTTAGTTTCCATAACCATAGTTGTTTCTTTAGCAGTCAGCGCTGGTTGAATCGGCAATCGAAGAGCAGGTAATGCCTTTGGCGAAGAATCATCGAGTGATATCGGTGGATCTTCACATTTTTCGATTTTAATGCTAGTTCCCATAACCAAATTTGTTTCTTTAAAATTCAACGCTGGTTGAATCGGCAATCGAAGAGCAGGTAAAGCATTTCTCTTAAGAGTTTTGCGTTTAATTCCTGGTAAAATGTCCTGCTTGTTAAAATGATCTTCACATACGTTAAAGTTGCTGGTTGGTTTTTCTTTTAATTCTTCTCGGCCTATTAGTTCGAGCCATTTCAATCGCCTGAAAAAATACATATGTGTAGTTAAAAATTATTGAAGTTCTAGTAGGTAATCTATATCCAGTCGGGGGACTTCTTATACTATAAGAAAGCGACTGCGATGAGAAATTCAGTTTTGTAGATCAATTAGTTTCAGTTTTGTAGTCAATGTGTGACTACTTTCTTCAGTGTATGGTTTTAATTTCAAGTCGATACCTTCACGCGTTTGTGCTATAAGACCTTGCTTCATTCAAAATTTTCCAAATTTCAGGATTCTAGGTTAACGGGAAGTGGGTACTTCCCGTTAGCCTAGAGTTCTGATATGAATTTTGAAACCGGCAAAAATTTCGCCACTCACGGTGCCGAAATTTTTTACAGCTTCAAGGGACCGCAGGATTCGGAGAGGAAGAGAGTATATGGTTTTAATTTCAACTCGATACCTCCACGCGTTCTCGAGATAAAGGGTCTTGACAGATGAGAGACAGACAGACGGACAGAGAACAAAGTGATCCTGCCCTAAAAAGAAAGGAAAGAAGCAAAAATTGTTTGTTATGGTGCAACAACATGCTTATTTCAAAGAATGACAAATGTTTACAATAACTCTTTGGAGATAAGCCTATAGACATTGCGCGATGGTCAACCTGTCAGACTGGCAGCGACCACCTCTTGTGACATTTAATTTGCTACTGTAAACATATGCCAAAACATGAACATTTTTTTCTTTACTAGCCATTACTGTCTCACTGCTGGGCAAAGGCCTCCCGCAAGTCAGACATTCTTTTCCCGCTCCGCTTTGAACCAATCCTCGTGGTGTGCGTCCAGATTATCTGGCCACCTCTTTCTAGGCATGAACATAACATAAATAAATCTTAATTACAGATTGCAAAAATATAACTTTATGCAAGCACACTGCATAATGCTGTGAATACTGACAAGTTGACAACCCTAAAATACGTACGTATTCTGTTAAGGGCCTATTACACTACTCGATATTCAGACAGTCTTAGTCGATGTCGCGTAGTTTAATAAGGGTTAGACCGGTCTTACTTGGAACAAAAAATAAGAGTCTGAATATCATATGCTGAATATCGCGTATTGTAATAGGCCCTTTAGACAGTATGGGTTGGTGTCAGTTACAGACATAATTTTTATATTTAAAAGAAAGTGTTACATATCGTTATACTCACACACTCATAACCATTTAGTAGGAGTAAAAGGAAAGACTCAAGGGTAATAATGAAAGTAGGTACAATGTCGACTTACCTTTCCACATTAGCAGGGTGTCTGAAAAACGATATTTCTGGTCTTGTTGCCGATGAATTAAAGCATCCGAGCACACTGCAATATGAACGTCCTCGGGATTTGATCCGTTCTGGTTTATCTTCCATTTTCAACTTTCTAACGCAATTTGACACAAGTACTTTTTACTATACCGAAGGCAAGCAGTCAACGCGGCGTGCCAATCGCGACTGTTGTATAGCGAAACTATCTAGTAGAGCGAGCGCGCATGCGCTGTCGCTACCGTCGGCTCTCTCGCGTCCACACAGCGCGCACACTTTGAAAGTCGTAGTGTATTTCCTTGCGTTGCGTTGCACAGTGCGCTATTTGTTGAAACGGAGAAGAGAGTGCGTTATTATATTCCACATTTGATAAACAGGGTTTAATGAACTTATATGATAAAATTTTACAAATTAAAATAGTTTTATTTTTTAAATTACCTGAATCAGTGACAAACATAATAGTTGTTATTATTATAAGATGTTATTTAATTCATTGTTTGATGTTTTTATAATACCTTTTTGAATTTGTATTCTGCGGAAAATGCTGTTAGTTACTTATTAAGCCACCTCCTGTTACCTATCTTATACATATACCATGTAATACGTAATGTATATCTAACTATTTATTTTTCCAAATAAAAAAAAAAAAACAAAATTTTGCATATGTAATCACCGATGGATTGGGCAGAGTGTTGTAAGTATTATACTGGATACACATTTTGCTAGTTATAGTCCATTCAATGACTTATTTCAAAATTTCATTTAAAAAAATAAAGTCTTTTCAGAAATGAAATAATGTAAATAAAGGTACAGTTCAGATAATAAATATCGACGATCTGCCTTCTTTTTTTTTAAAAAAAACTATGTTTTAAAAGTTTGCCGTTAGTAAATCTTTCAACGTTTTTAAGTATATAAGTATGTACAAGTATAAGTACAAGTGTAAGTTCACATGATCAAATAAGTAAGCACATAGGAAATGAATATTGCATCTATGCGTATCAGTAAAGAAAAAGGAAACAACCTCCTCCTTTTTTTTGAAGTCGGTTAGATAAATAGAGATACTATCTATGCTGTACAAATATCAGTGTGTTGTTGCACATTCGTAACACTGCATATGAAGTACATAAAAAAATATTTAAAATAAGATGTCGTAACGTGTCACACAACTGCTCAATACCGCCAAGACCTTCGAATTGTTCCTTGTAAAAAAAAAGATTTTTTTTTCATTCCAAAACCAAATTTTTAACTTCTTAAAAATAAAGCGTCTAACACGGTAAGAAAAGTTGAAGAATTTTGAGTAGAGAGGCTTTCATGCAGGGTAACACTGCAATACTTAAATGACACATGGTTATGCACACAGTCACAACAGGCTTCATTGCCTAATTTACTTTATAGACGTAAGGTTCATAAGGTTGACCAGTAAGTAGGTTTGTAATACTTTCATTTAATTATTTTACCAATGCAGCTGCTGAAAGAGTATGCGATCCAATCAATAAATTCAATAGCCGTCGGCCATCGGAATGTTGCACAAATAAAAAACCACGTGGTGTACACGAATTGTTCCGCTCCGTTTAGCGCTTGTACGCTGTTGCCAGGCGGACGCGTGGACACGTGATGTTTTCCGAACGAGCCCAATCCAAGATGGCCGCCAGCACCAAAGCCGCCATTCGCTTTCCCACGTCGCGCGCGCACCACCGCACCGCTTCGCACGCTTCATTCTCGTTTCTTTTCTATTGTGCATCGCGATTCGCTATTACATTTTTGCACAAACTCCAATGATGATTGCATCTTTATTAGCTTTGTTACCGTTAAAGTTAATTGTAAATTGTTCATCGTTATTTTGAAGTTTACGATGATTTATCTCAAGCATTTTACGAGCATAAGTTTCTTTTATAAGCACGTAGCGAGTGTTAACATACACGTGGCATGTCGAGAAGGGACCATTAGCTAACATGTGTTAACAACGTAACCGTGAGCATGACAGATGTGGGTAACGAGACTTATGAGACAGAGAATGGCTGGACGACATGTGTTTTCTACAAATACTAATGACTCATTAAAATTGCTGAATTAAGTGCCGGTTGACTAACATTCCTTTTGATACTTTGATGTCTTCTTTTTGACAATGCTGTTCGGTCTTGGTGTGAATGAACATTTATGTCTTTTACATTCGAGGTTAAATGCTCGTTCTTATCTAACCGTCATTGAATTTGCATTTTTTATTATCCACTCATGTTTTTCGAGGCATAAATAAGGGGCTCTTCACATTGTTCTCGACTCGCATGATGTGATGTCATGTTCATCTAACTCGGAACATCTACAGCTTTTTTTGCTTTTGTATAAACAGATTTAAGTTTTTTTGAGCCATAATCTACTACGCTTAATCAAATATTGACAAATGCGATGCCACGGAATGAGGCCATTGGCCTTCGATTGGACGCAACGCAATTATCGCGCATAAAGGACACCGGTGAACGGAAATAACTGAAATAGATTAACGACCATTGGATAGATACATGTTTACAACTTAGCGTGAAAATAGTAATATGATTTTATAGTCGAAGTCCCTTGATTTTACTAGGATAGGCTATGTTAATACTAGGAAGAAGCCTGAGTCTATTGGTTTCTAAGAATTTTAAAACAATAAATATTTGTTACATATAGTTAATTCAGGATTAAATTACCTACCTTCTACAATAGCACATTAAACTTTAATTTCATCAAAACAATGAATTAGTCATTGCCGAACTCATTTAGATTGAGAACATGTTTAATGACTGCTCTATTAAACTTTAAAATGTTGTTTATTATAACGAAGCTATTCAATGAGTATGTAAAGTGAGATGAATCGGTCAGGTATATACCGAGGATGTGTGTCACGGCTAATTCCGTGCGTGTGTTGTGTTCGACTAGCTACTCAATACATATTCAAGCGGCGGCGCCGGGTTGCGATCATAGTCGCTCGCCATCGGCCCGCAAACTCGCTGAATACTAATCGAACGCCTTTGCAAGATCGGCATTGAAATTATATTACGATTTCGGTTTCCTGTAGCACGAATAGCTAACTAGCAGGAAGCCATCAAATCTACACGTTAACGTTACCCTATTGAAGTTTAATACGTTGGCTTATTCTATTATTACACATGACGTTATCGGATTAGAGTTGCTATGTATTTTATACGTAAAATTATTATTACCAAAGTTCTAATATGTGGGAGGATATGATCTAGGATATGTTCCATTATTCGACAATGTAATATGCCATCGGTATAGTGTGAGCTGACCCACTTGCTCAGATAAGAGTTATCAATTCGTTGAGTGTGATGTATTAGTTGTGCAATTTTATTATCGAATATTTATTGCGCTATTGATAACATTGTTGTTTTGTCAAGTTCATCAATACCCTTTGTTCTTCTACAGAATTCTGTAAACATTGGTTACTGTTCCGATATTTGTTTGGTATTCAGTAGACTTGTTTACATAAATAATGACGCACTCCTTTCGTGTGTCGTGTAATACTAAAACTACCTGCTTATTTTTCTTTCACCTTTTGAAAGACATATAATATGTTGTCAGTCACAGATAAACTCGTTTCTACTAAATTGGCAGTAAGCACTTAGTAGGTAATTAACATAATTACTTATTCAAAATACCAATTTGACAATGTCTTGTGAATTTCAGTAAGTGAACTCTGAGTAACCTCACCTATTTACACAGGGAAACGACTACCTACATACTGATAAGGTCGACTCATTAACATTTTTGAATGTGTTATTTAGGAACGAAGCATTTAATTTAATTCCAAGTTATTCAGTCAGTAAGACAAACTGCCGCGCTTGTTCGGTCAAGGTGACCTTCCTCGCGTCCAGTCACATCGCAACTTAAGGCCAGGTTCTACTGGATTTGAACTTTTTTAAAACCTCTGGAAACCCACAAATATAAAAGAGAACACCATGAAAAATTTTAATAATATAATATTAAAATTGACTATATGACCAAATTGATCAACCGCCGGGCAAAAATAAAAAGCAAATATATAAATTAGTTGGCTCGGTAAAAAATATCGCGAATCTGACTCTAACTTACGATTTCAAACGTGTATGTCTACGAGATTATGTCACGGAAATATTTGAAAGTTACAAAAAATAATAAAGCTTGTTTTTTGAAAGGGCTTCGCAAAAACAAAAATCTTGAACAGCTATTTTTTTTTTATAAAAATAAAACTGCTGTTACGGGGCCGCGAAATCGACATAGACCCGGACGGAGCTCATACAAAATACTCAGTGACTACAACCGGCTCTTAACAGCTCCCTATTCAATGTAAATTCTGAGACCTTGTTCGCGACTCGAGCTCTAAATCCATATGAAGTTACAACTAGTGAATTTTAGTATCTCAGCCGCTCTTATGTATCAAATAAATTATTAGCGCATTCTGCCATTGAAATGCACGAGCGCCAGTTTCTTTAAATAACAAAAGAAAGAGGAACACGTGCTGCGCGCGGTCCGCCATTTTGCAATATAAATAGCAAGATGGCGGCGGACCGACGGTTGGCGAAAGTAGTCGGTAATTATAAGCGGCGCGGCCAGCAGGCGGCAGGCGAGCTGAAACCGAGGATCTATGGCCGGCCGATGCACGCAATGCTTAGCTTGATTTATATCGCTCTCTTGTTTCCATTCGCCCGATTGTTCTCGGCTTTATGCGCTCGAGTCTCGCGATTCTGGTATTGTTTCCGACGGCCATGGGAACCGAGTTCGCGTAGGTTCTCAATGACCTTTATTGCTTATGCGACTCTCAAGTCACAATTAAATGAATTTTTGTTTACAGTTCAAGTTCACGACATTTTCTTTTCAATGCAAATAACAATATTTTGTTATCGCAAACTGATTTTAAATTCAATTTGATAAATTGTTCAAAACATTTCGTAATGCAAGGTAGATTGGTGCAGATACCTCGGATAGAATCATGAAATTCAAATGTATCAATGACGCAAATTGATCGGATTATTCAGTCAACAACCGGGAAGATAATACATACTGAATAAATTTCCTCCACCTTGATCTGTTTCCATTTATAGTCGATGTATATATCTACAAGCCGTTTATGGTATTTACGATATGATAGAGGATAATACATACAGGGTGTCAGGGAAACGCTTCCGAAAACGAAGACAGGTGATAGGGCTACTGATTCTCGATACGATACCATCAAAAAATCAGTTTTTTTTTTAACTATTTTACCTATTTTTTTTAGCATTTTTCGTACACTGTGCATTGAGAACAGTTAAATGAAACCATTATTTGCAATTAAACACATTTTGTTTTCTTTACAACTCTAACAAGCAATGTATCAGCTGACGCTTGCGCGTGACCTCAAGTTCAAAGTACGCGCGCGCTCTCCGACAGCCGCGCGGCCGACGACCCCAAGTCCACGCGCGCGTACGTACGGAGGTGAAGGAGGAAGCGAGATGGACATAGGCTAGACATGGGTCGTACTTGCAAAATCGAGTACCAGGGCTTCCAAGTACGTCCAACATCCACCTTAAAAAACCAGGGCCTAAAACCAGGGCTCGAAATACTTTCAGGTGTTTTCTATCTGCATCGAAAATTGATCCATGACTTCATACAAATAAGAAGTACAATCGTGTATTCAAAAGCCCTGTTGGAAGAAAAAATACTAGCATTGGAAATTGATCCGTGACTTTCCTAAATAAGGAGCAAAATCCCGTTTACAAATAAATACACACAAAAAATACACAAACCAATAAAGTAAAAAAATACTTGCATACGAAATTGTTCCTTATACTCTTACTGATAAATGATCGCATTTGCGAAAACTAACGCAGTTGAGTACCTACGTAGTTGAGCGTAACTTTTGTCGGGCGGCATCGAATGCAGGTGCAGGCGGCATGTTTGATCTTCATAGTACTTCTTTAGTAATCTAGTTATTACTACTACTTATTTAGTTCTTTTCCGACTCGGTTCGTGAGCGAACGTGCGTGAATCAATCCATAGCCATTGAATCGTATTTGTTACTGTTTTGCTAGTTTTGTGTTTAGTTATTATTGTTACGTTTTTAGTGCTGTTTTATTGTTTTTTAGTTTAATTTTTTGTGTTTTTTAACAATGCCTGACGCATACGTGTATAGTGCTCGTGAATACGGCAACATGTTGATGTGTTTAGGAGAAGCCCGTGGCAATGCTTCTCTAGCGTTGAGAATTTACCGAGACAGTTTTCCGAACGTCCGACATCCGTCTGATAGTCGCATGATAACGGCTGCTTTTCAAAGAGTCTTAGAAAATCGACCAATTGCGCCGATGGCGGCAGGTGGTGGACAACAAGTGAATGTTCAGACCGAGGAGCGTATTTTAAATGTGATTCGCCAAAATCCACGGCTGGGCACACGAAGTGCGGCGAAATTATTGCGGCGCCGGGGCGTATCGACAGTCTCTCACTGGACAGTTCACAAAATCTTGCGCCGGAACAGAATGCGGCCCTACAAAATTCACAAAGTACAAGCGTTGCTACCCAACGATCGCGTTCGTCGCCGTGCGTACTGTCGTTGGCTGCTAGATCAACAACAACGTGCACCTGGCTTCATTGAACACATTATCTGGACGGAACCCGTATCAGACGTGAACCCGTCCGCCACTCAAGAAACCGGCCATCAGACCAGATGGTCTGTCAACGTATGGGCTGGTGTTTTTAATGGACGCATTCTAGGACCAGTGTTTCTACCGCAGCGCCTCAATGGACCAGCATATCTTAATTTTATAAATGAACATTTAGCTGATATGCTAGATAGTGTATCGCTGGCTGAATTTCGTCGAGCATGGTTCCAGCACGATGGCGCTCCACCGCATGTTACGCGCCCCGTTCGCGAGCGTCTCACTGAGCTTTTTGGTGACTGCTGGCTCGGAAGGATGGGGCCGCACGCCTGGCCAGCTCATTCACCCGATTTAACACCTTTGGAGTTCTTTTTGTGGGGGTATGTGAAAGAAAGAGTGTTCGATCGGGAATGTGACAGTGCTGATGAAATGCGGGGCAGAATAGTGAGCGTTTTTAATAAACTACGTGCAGAATGTGTTGAGGATGTTACACTGATGCCTCGTGTTCACGAGTCTACACAGCGACGGGCCCGGCTATGCATTGAAATGGATGGCGCGCAGTTCGAGCCAAACCTTATAAGGTCGCAAAGGATTTAAACAGGTACGTAAAATGCTTCTGTCAACTTAAATGTGAACTACGAATGCGATTAAAATCCAAAATTTTGTGAAGTGTTGTAGGGGTAGACATTTTGAAAGTGGTTTTTGTAAATTCCGTATTAAATCCGTACGGCCGCTGCTCGAATTTTGCGGACAGCGGGTGGCGGCGACGGCGGCGCGGAAACGGCGCGGGATGTATTAGATCCTGTCGCTCCCGCGCCGCCGCCGCCGCCGCCCCGCTGCCCGCAAGATTCGAGGCAGCGGCCGTACGGAGCGCTCGGCGCCCGCGACGCGCGTTGGCGCGACGTTGCCTTGCGTGTCAGTGACCTCACGTTTTGTACGCTTTCCATTGCGTGTTTGCGAAATATGAAGTCTTGAAAATAATGAATTTAAAGCGAAAGGTTAGTGGTATCCGTTTGCATATAGGTTGTATATAATCTACGTTCTGGCTTCGGAAGCGTTCCCCTTACACCCTGTATGTAAACATTCATAAATAATACAGAATTATTACATACCTACTAGTTAAAATGTCGAAAAAAACGAATTGTTCATTGTATTAAACTACTGATTTGAGAAATAATCATTACTTCAATGAAACCTTGTCATCTCATTCTACTTGTGCTATTGAGATTACGGTTTAGGAATATGAGAGAACAACAGTAAGATCCGTTGATATTCGTCTAACCAAGCTCTAATCCCTTCATTTATTTAATTTTACTAATGAATTTCCTGAAAATTTGTTTTTCCACTGTACATACTTTTAGGCCACTACAATTTTATATATTAGTAGATACAAATGTACGTGCGTATTAAAATATTCTGGTCAACAAATTCAAAACGTGAGATTATAAAGTATGTATCACAAACATGTTAATTTTAAATTTGAAATGCCCATTCATAACGACTGTATTGCATATCATGTATATGATTGATATTTTCGTAGAAGTTATTGGTTTCTACTATGAAGTTAGAAAAGTATTTAAACGTGTACCTACATCCTTAATGTGTTTTGCATTCCAATATGTAAAGACTTCATTGATTAATAGGTACGAGGCGTTAACTTTACATAATGTTGTCAAACAAGCGAGGTGAGTCGGAGGGCTACGGCTCCTGAATACCTACTGAGTCTGACGCATCTCGCCTCGCAAATAGCTCGATGAGTTATTGGCTTCCACGAAACACCAACATTCTCTCGTTAATCAATATTTAGTGCCCCATTTCCGTTTTTACATTAGATATTTCAATTTACAAAGCTTTCAATTCTTTAACAGCTTAACTTTTTAAATGTTTTGTACACAACGTTTCCGAATATTGTCGTTTTATTTGTATCAGTTGTTTAAGTTTATTTTTTAGTATTCAAAAACCCGTCTTAGATAAGCATATTAAGTTCTCAAGTTGTTATTGAGGTTTTTGAATAGTCATGTTTGTTCCATTTAAATACCAGCCAATCAACATTTATTGGCATCTAAAATGGTTGCATATTTACCAAATAACAGCAATCGAGTCTACGTAAAATTTACGACTTGATTGCGACAGCCACACATGGTATAAATGTTACTGCACAAATTTATTGGAATTCATGGCCAACCAGTTATTATCGGTGGACAAATAAATGCAGATAGTGGGTATATAGGCGGAGTGGGCGGCCTACAATCGATGCTACGATAAAGTAATGGATCGTAAATTTTACGACGCGAGCACATCACTAGGCGATGTTAAGTGACCTCGTTTCCAACATTTTTTGTTCATCTCAGTACGCAACAGTTGTCACTTAAGTGCTTTTTATTCATTATTAGAAGGAAGAATCTCTCGACACGGTCTCTGTTCAATCGATTAAGGTTTTTGCTCCATTTTTCGGTCTGTAAAATAAAGCTGAATTCGGCGCATTTGCAATGGCTTCCTTTTTCGAGCGACCGCCCGTGAAGGTTTGCTTCAACCCGGAAAATAAAAACTCCTTTCAAGCTGAGCCATGATAGCTTTGCCAGAGTAACACAAAATAAACAAAAAATAACGAAAAAAGCCAGTTGCTTTTAATTGTTTTTTAGTCATGCTTCATTCATAAGGTATTATACGTTTTGTGATTGTATAAGCATTGAAACCGTCTACTTTATAGTGAAGTGACTATAAAATATTTAATTCACTCTTCAGACAATATTTTATAGTTAACAATATTTGAAAGTAAATTACCGTTTTTCTCCGAAGTAATGTCTAAATCGCGTTGCTATTCTCGCACCGAAGTTTATACGTCTGAAGATATATATATCAATATAATCGAGACTGCAACGTGATCAAATAAGATTTGCAAACAAGTTTCCATTCAAGTTAATTACAGAGACGATAAGGCGGTGCATTGAACGACACGACACTCTTGATAATATAATACTCCTACTCGTAACGCGATTGCATTTCAATTGCCATTGTTATCGTAATGAATGTAGCATCGCGTCATGTATTTACGACTCTACTTATGATTTACGCCGTGTTTCTAGTTGAAAGTGTCATAAACAATCATCCATGTTTATTTCCATTCAATTAGTACAAAGTTTTATTTGTCTATGAAACAATTGGCGAGTTCGCAACATTTACTTCCCAAGTTTCTCCAGTGGGTGTAAACATTAAGATGCCAACGTATTGTTTATTACCGTTGGCATATTTCAGCAGACCGACAGAGGATCGCATGCCAACTCGTTTGACCTCATTCCCGAGACTAGTTCTGCGTAAACTCTCATATCGGGTTTATGAAAACATACCTATTTTAAGACTATATAAAGCGCAGACCGGTCCAACTTATTATTTGTTTGTGTTACAGCTGGAACGTGTGCCAAGTGTATGCGTGTTTTCAATGTTCGACGTTACTCAGTCTGATTTAGTATAAACAAGTCGAGAGAAAGGCATCGATGAGAGATAACTCGTTTTTTTCCGACATCGATTCATTACACCATTCTCGTAACACGTAAAATATTTATACAGCAATACTCATACATTCCGGTAACTGAGTCCGATTATGTTTGTGCTCGTAACGTGAGATGTTTCGACATGTGAGCCTGATTTCGTGGGCTATACATTATGTGTTGTGGTTAATTCTTCACATAAATTCATTGAGCTCGTCCGGTTCGGCAGGTCGGGTCCAACTGCTCTCGAATCAGCCGACATCCGCTAACTCGACGACACCACAACCAGTTCTTAAAGCATCTAATCTCAATTAGAAAGTTAAACATTATCTGACAAAAGTGACGTTTTGATCGATGAAGGTAAAATTGTTTTTGCCATTAGAATTAGATCAGACGTTCCATCTATTGAACGATCGCTTTCAGTTAGACATGATACGTAGTTTATTGCACGAATAAGTTTGTTTATTCGATGGTAATTATTTTGCGAATGGTTGCACATAAACTGAAGGTCGTAGTGTGCATAATTTGAACCAGTTTTTATTAGGTTTTATGCCACAAACGATGAATCACGACTTTCTAGTGCAGCTATTACATGGTAATTATGTCGTTTCTTAGTAATGGTGTTAAGCGGATGCTATTTAAAATGGTGTACTCAGCATACCCACATACAACTCAGGTTCTCAGCAAATAATTTATGAACTCCACTCTAAACATTGCAAATTAATTCACTCTTTTCGGCTGATCAAATTGGTCTGTAATGGCGAACGTAGTATCAAGCACGCACGGGGTATATCGGGCAATGAACGCAGTCGAGTCCCCATTTCTCACGTCCAGACCAGTTGCAGACTTGTCGGGCGGCATACCAATCAAGAAAGGCTGTGGTGCGGTGCCTTAAAGGGTAAAACGGCCTGTTTTTTTTGCTCTCCCGGGTGTACCGGTCGCTATTACCATTAACTTGTGCGTGTGGCTCAAATAATGATTAGATTTACCTTCGCAACCTCCACGTGTTGGGTTAGACCGATATTAGGCTTGTGACACATTGGGTTGAAAAAACCCTGCAGGCTATTAGCTAAACTAAAGTACATAATTTTATTGAAAAATAAAACCGAGATATAATAACTTAATTTTATTTTTCAATACAATTAATCATGATGTGTAATCCAGCACTAACAAAAACTACAAAAATCATTTATAGTATCAATAGTACGTATCTAAAACAACCCTCTTTTGTAGAACTCCAACTGCTACGTCGCTGGTAGTAACCGTAGCTAGCCCGTAGCTGAGCGTAGGGGCTGCTACGCAGGGTTGCTACGAAGTTTACTTTTAAAAAGCAAAATTTTGGATAAGCGTCCACAGTCGGTCACCCAGTGCATTGTCTGCCTTAGTGAATTAATTTCGGCAGAAAGTTGCTATTTTTTTGTTAAGACGTCAAGTCGTGGGTATTCGCTCCTGAGTGCCTCTGAAAATATGTGTATAAAAAGTAGACACTATTAAAATAAATAGCACTTCATTCTTAAGAATAAGGTTTTTAGAAAATTATGTTGTAGTCTGGCCTTCTGTTTTAAAAGGAACGAAATGATAACTGAGTTTCTACCTGAGATCATTATTTTTTGTTTAACTCTAAATTAGGCTTTGTTTAATTATGTTTTTGATGCGCATATTTTTTCTTTGATTGTACACGTCTGAGTAACCTACTAATAAGAGTAATAAGTTCGTAGTTTTTAACATAATCCCTAACTTAATCCCTGTTAATTTGTCAAATAGTCACGTACAAACTAGTTTAACAATGTAAAGTTATAGATTAACCCTGCGAACGAAATAGGATTACCATTTAACTCTAAACTGGTTTACATAGTAGCGATTGGCTGAATAGATCTGACACGATAGGACCCACCAATCACAATTTGTCACGCCCGAAGGTATTTTACTTCGGCTAACTATGATTAATTCATTTACTTAATCTAGTTTACAAGCCACCTGTGCAACTTGGCCTTGACTGGAACTACGAGACTGGTTAATTTAGCATTTTAATATACTTAATACCTCCCACTTAACTGAAATGCTTAGTGAACCGTTAAATTAACTAGTCGCGATAAATTTGAAAAATTAATACTCGTTACTGAAATTAAAAACGTTAGTAGAGTATTGTATCGGTGTCATTATCGAGACAATAGCGATAAAGAAGAACGAACCAGTTGTGAACATAAACGACGAATGTTTATTAATAAGTAAATAATAATACATGGTACGCAATACCATTAAAGTCCACAAGCAGGACAAAAACCTCCTAAATCAATGTAATTACAGCGCACCTCATGTATTTCACTACTTTGACAGGTGATTATGCTAAACAGCCAGTCGAGCCGGCATGCCATTAACTGGATAATGTTTTCTATTGCATAACTTAAAAACAGGTTCCGATAAAATGTCAGACGGCTCATACAAGCATTTATATCCAGCTGTTTCTTATACACCCACACACACGACAATTATGGAAGATCTTTTTATGAATTGATTGCAGACTGAGTGGTCCACTTTCTTAATTTGGTGTTTAGTCTACAAAAGGAAACTATTATGTAAAGTATTTCAATGATGTGAGCGACAAATTCGAAGTTACAAATCGTATAAAAATTAAGCATCATTTTATTCATGCAAGAAAATTTAATGCTCGTGTTATGACAACGATTTTACATTATAATTACTAACGTACATGAATTAGAGATATATGAATAACTTGACCTTATGAAGCGCTGACCACCCAAAGATTCGAAAGTAGTCAGTCAATAAAGGATGTAAAAGAAAATCGTATCACAAATTCATTAGGCGTGGCCACATCGCCTTGCATACAAGTCCGTGGGTTAGTGAACTGGCAGCTGCAAGTGAGTACCATGCGGGCGCAGACGCACAGAAACATGAGAGACTGCCTGCCATTCGCCCACCTGCCACACACAACCACCCTCGTCTGATATGACCAGCCGTTCTCCGCATTATCTCGCCATTAAATATTTCTCAAACTGCAAATAATCGCTACTGCAGTTCTCGTTGACGTGAACATATTGAATCGATTATTTAAAGAAATAACTATTCCCTTTCTACTGTTCCACGCCATTCTAAATGCTGCAAATCGATAACTCATTATGTTATTCATTCGATAAAATTATTCAGTTTCAAAAATTTCGCACGGAGACGGCCATGTTTAAATACCAAATTGGCTATGATAAACTTACTTATAAATATAAATAAAAAGATCACTCCATTTTTTAAATATGCTTGACAAAAAAGAAGGTTGTTTCGCATACCTTTTACTCACCGGAACGGGTTATCGTAACCGGTCCTTGTCTGCTATTCTTGACAGCTTTATAAATATTCAGTGGGTAATAATTGACCTTTGAATCCAAAAAGGTTCCGTTTTGGCGGCAATATAACGCTTATATTTGTCGAGAAATAAATTTAATGCAAGTTTATCTAATTAAATCGAAGTGCTCGTAAATTGTCGTCAACGACTGAGGTGTCGTAACTTTGTGTTTCATTTTAATAATTTCGTGAAACTCACACAGAAACACGAAATAATAATACTGTTATATATTATTATTTCGTATTTCTTTATGTTAATTTTTAATAGGTATCTGATTTTTTAAATTTGTATCATTTATATAACCTGTTTTATATTAGAACATGTTTTCCTCCGTTTTTATTTATAGATTCACTACTTATAATTCTGAGATTTTTGTTCTCGTGGATAACCCATCGACACTGGCGATAAAAAACTGTTTGTCCGTTTTGACGAGTTTAGTGGTTCTATAGACCACTAAAAATATTTATTTAATATATAATAATACCAGCTGTTGCGGAAACTGAACCCATATGCGAGTATTTCGTTACGAACAAACCAAAAACTATTATGTTATAGTTACATAGCATATATTCATATGTTATATCTTTTGTTTCAGGTTCATCACCAGACCGTGAATCCAGCGAAATTAACAAAAAAGGTAAAAAAAAACAACGTTAAAAATTTTCGATCACTATTCATTCAAACATGTATTCAGTGGTTCATATCGATCACAGCGTTTGCCTGATTTTAATACCAAATAACCGTACCTCAGCCTCCACAACGCAACTGTTGTTTTTTAATTTAAAAGTTTATTTTAGGCTGATGATATACTAGCTGTTAAAAATATAAAACATGAAATTGATAATAGCGTACTTGATATAATGGAATCTGTGGGTTCCCGAGATAAGCCACCTGATGTCGAGATAGATGACTTTCATAACTAAAGTCTATTCGCTAAATTTGACATTGATGAAGTGAATATCTAGATGAGCCAGAAGATAAGTAAACTTAATCTTAGTTGAGAAAAGCACAAATTAATATTTAAACGACTAAAAATGAGATCGATGTACTCCTCGGATAACATCAGCGTGTCCATTTGGACGTCAAACCGGATTGTACAGATTTAAAACGTTATATTGGCGTAATAAATTTATCATCTCAAAATAAAACGAAAATCTGGTAATCAAGTTTGTAACCCATTAAGGATTTTATTTAAGTGTTCTCAGTCTGCCGCCACCTTCACGAGAATCATAAACGTGTTTACGTTAAAAAATTGAGAACACCTTCCCTAATTTCACATTCAAATCTGTATCTTTGTTTGTCCAGCTCTCATCTGCGTATGTATGAAGTATTTATGCTCCACAACGCCAGTTTTAAAAGCCAGAGGTCATAGCGGACGACAAACACATTTGTTATTAACATTTCACAATCTGAATTTCAATTCAGCATCCGAGTAACGGGGTCACATCGTTTTCGATAGATGTTTCTACATAATTCTTTATTCGTGCGTCCGTTTCATTTATGGTAAATAGGTTTACACTGTATACTATTTTGTGCAACGGTACGTGGCTAATTGTTATTTATGATATTCATGTATCATTGAATTCGTGTTCGTGTACTGAGTCTTCTCTGGTTGGATGTTTTATTTGTCGACTGGGCTCTTGTTTGAAGTAGATTGAAACAACACGTCCCGTTCTCCCTGCGGCAGTTAAAGGCCGCCACACACGAGGTGCCACCCTCGCTGATATAACTTTATTTTCTTTTCACCACGTTCGCCGCACCTTTTCGAGCTCGAACGTAATAAAGTAGGTACTAAATACACAGCTCACAGGGTCACTCGAAACCGAGCTTTTGTTTGTTATGTTTGAGAGCCAGCCTTCAGCCTTAACTATCGGAGCCTTATTTCTCGCTTATTCGTACCTGGTAACAATAATATCACGTACGAGTATTTTCATTGAGTTTATTCTACGCCTACAGAACGCGTTTATGGCCCACTGCGCGATATTCAATTATAAATTCTTGTCTTGTATTGAAACCGCAGGATTTATCGTTTAAGTTGAGTTAGTGATCAAAATACCTATTCAATTTGGAGCATAGAGTCGGCGTCATTCATTCCATAAAATCGTGTTGTTACTTTATCTAGCTGTGTTATAAATAAGAATAAATACGATACTAAACCGATAAGAGCTCCGGTTAAGTAGGTGTGCGTCATCTTGAATCTTGTATACCCACAGATGTATAATTAAATGAATATTCATAGCGCGCTGGGGCCGGATCAATTTGTGGTGGTGCGAAGAGCTGGCCTCTACGTTTTTTTTGTTGGTCCCTCGTTATTTAACGTGGATTGAGAATGATTACAAGTTATTATAACCGCGTGTGTATCATAAAAGTCTTATTTATTATTTATATACACCTGCGCGTGCAGGCGCGTCAGTGCGTCCGACGTATCCGTTTAATCAAAAACGGGTAATTAATTGAAAAACGCGTTCATACCGTGTGATAGCTCGGTTATTTGATGACGCACAGAACTGTATCGGTGATGCCTTTATAATTAGCAATCACGCGATGTTATGTAGAATGTCACATACAAAGACTTTAATTGTTTGTTAACTGTGTAATATGAAATGACAGATGATAGTAACGGTGGAGTGTTTTATACGCAAGCGTTCCATGTAGGCTACACAATGTTTTTTCCAAAATTGCCATATATTCTAAGAAAATAACGCCTTACGCCACTGTATTACTGTATCTGTGTCTATTCATATTATAAAAGAAATATCAATAACACAGAAAAATCCTTTAGCTGCATTCACAGAATGGTTTACTCAATCAAGCCTATGAAGAATCCAAACTTGGTAACAATGCATAAATCTTCCAATTCATCTGCAGTTATAAAAAGTGACGTATATTTTTTTTCGAAGTATTCTGTCTGCAACGAAGTACCTATCTGTACCTTTGATATTAACATGCACACTATTGATCACGCATTTAGATTGACAACGAACAAAGAGATATTCAGAGATTAATGAACAACACCGAACAATACTTGAGAGGAGGTCAAACGAACAAGTCAAACTAGTATTTCGTGTAGTATGCACGAGTAAGAAAGTCGTTGGTGAAAGTACCAAGCCGCAGCTAATTTGGCCGACAGAATTATTAAATGAGTTTCATAACATAACACGTCTCGTAACTAAACCGGTTCTGTAAGTTCAGACTCACAAGGTAATCTTTTTTTATTATTGTAATATAATGATGAAGAGAATAATAATAATAAAGGTAATGTATGTGAGATTTGTAAAGCGAACCTGTCCCTTTTGTTAGCATCGACCGGGATGAGGGTCCGGGTCGACTATTATGTCGTTGAATAGATTCGGGATCTCCTTTTGAACCGTTACTGTTATTCTTGAGTTACCTGTTTGACTGATGGGGTGCATTTGGATAGGAATGTAATGTCCTTGAGTTTTTTTTTTATTTTCATCTTATCTTTTATAAGAACAATGCGTTGTTTTACTCAGGCCTTTGGGAGTTGGAAATTAATTTGATCGTGTACGATAAAGATGGAAACAACTAATGCCTCTCTAAACTTGAAACTAACATCCGAGAGTGTTTTATGATTGTTTTTGTCTATGTGTTCTTGTTTTACCTACATGAATTCCTTTTTCCATTAAAATTCAAATGTGGACACTAGTGTACTTACTAGTAGTAACCAACTCATTACCATAAAAAGGGAATTTCTCTTTTGACATTATAAACACAAATGATATGCTTTTGCATAATGATCCGCCATATTAGTTGCCCTTACTGAAACGGGTACAATTAACGAGCCCGCATGCAGCCAGCAGATATAAGCCGATTATGAGTTTCATTTTTGCTAAAGATAAGCTCGCTGTCACTGAATTAAAATTCAACTCTTAACGATTGTTGGCAGTTTTATCGATTAAAAATACATTTTACTGCTTGCTGAAATACAGGCCATAAACCTAGTTCGGCAGCAGATGCTAACTTTAGACACAATTGATTGAATTATTTTGTTGTAGTATATAAATAGCTTATAAGCAATTGTGTATACATGTTTTTACTTTGTTGCTCAATAAATATTATTATTATTATTATTATTTATTCGCAAATAAATTCAGCGTAGGTACTGTTAATGAGAGCTCAAAATGTAATGACGTCACTTAAATTAATTCGCCCGCATGCGTGTGTAAAGCGTGGCGGTTGATGGAGTTTCCAGCACATTGCCCGAGCACGGAGCAGGCGAGCAACGACCGGTTGTGCATAACAAGCAATTTTGCACGACTTTCTATCGCACTCCGGACTTCGACTCATGCTTGGACCGCGCGTATTCACGTAGCATCTCGCAAATTAACCAGTTAATAATACTCGAAACGAACACTACGTTAACGTGATTTAAACTGACATAACTGAATTTTAAACGACTTCAAAAAGGCAGGACTTAAAGCGCCCCAACGTTAAAAGTAAATGATTACTAGAAAATATAGTAGATGTGATCACGAAACATCCGATTGTCATTATTTTGTTCACGGGGAAAATATTATGCGGGAACTATCGTGGTAAACAACAAGTTATACACGAATAGACTGTCGAAACAAAAGACCAAGCTACATATATGATATCGAGCATGTGAGATGTTACTGAATAATGATTGTATGATAATGCCTCGTTGTTATTCAAATTGAATATTAAACGAGACAAGGGGAAAACATGAACTCCATAGGTGTATTCATACGACGTACTGGTAACCATCGCATAGACAATTTACGACATAATGATTGTTTTATTGCTTCCTGGAAGGTGAATCGAGTAAACTTTACTTATCCTTTCACTTGTGGAGTAATTGATGTTTCGATTCATATACCATCGAATAATAAGCAAGAAATTATAAGAATTTGAGTAGCAATAGTATTTATAACCCTGATAATGGACTTACTTTCTCAGACAAAAAGAAACTTAATAATTACTTCATGAAAGCAGCAACAACAAAAAAAGCTAACACTACAATAACTGTCATCATAATTATAAAACTTTCAATAAATCTACCAGATAATTATTGCCAATAATTGAAGTGACCTTTAAATCGAATGCCTGACCAAATTTTCCATTGGTTCGCGGCGTGTCGTGGCGGCGTGGCATACTTGAGATTTCGACGTAATTGCTCCTTCATGCGGTGCTGCAATGAGCAATGCAGTTGTCAGGGTCGCGGGAGACAAGTGCCAACGACGCCCGCGCCACCTGCACGCCGACCGGTGGAACGAGTTCCGAGACCCGTCACCGACTATAGCCGGCTCGTGTAGTTATGAAACATTTATCACCGCTATGATTTTATTTTGCCGCTTGCGCAATAATTGCTGAGAAGCACTGACAGCTCCGCTACGCGTCAATATTAAGTAGCATCTACCAGCTTCTTCGCATCGAGCTCCCATAATAAGACCCTGAGCTTCATTGGCGCTTTAGTCAACTCTAATGATATAGTATCATAGTATCATTTTTAACTTGTAACAGAAGCGGTGGTTAAACCGGAGCTTGTTAATGCTATTTATTACAGGCCTACATTATATCAAGGTGTTCCATGTACTTGATGGAAACTAGTTGCAGTATTGGAGCAAAAACTCGCTTGGAATTGTGTTAAGATGTAGTAGAAAATCACGATAATGTTCAAGCTATATTGCCGTATTGTTTCCCCATAAATGCTCCTCGATAAACCTTAATTCACATGAATATAAAATAACAGGTAAATATTGAATGTAAGCCTCACAAAGCGTTGACTTCAATCAGCGACATTCAATTCAAATCCAACGAGCACTTTTGAGGCGAATCCTGTAACAATGAGAGATGATTGACGTGTTTTTTGCCAAGTCACAGTCTAGTGATTTTTCAATTCTTTGTTACCTTTACGACAAAAGAGAAAGTAATTTCCGCTACTATCAACATATTAAGCTGATGTTTTGTGTCCAGTTTTATTTAAAAGGTCGTTTCGTGAAGCCCGGATCAATTAAGAATATCTTGATAAGCATCAAAAAAAATTTTTGGGGCTGAATGTGGAAGTCGTGATATAAAAATAACCCGTCATTTATGTATTGTGTGCGACATAAACGGCCCGTATTAGGTTGGTCACGATAAAATCGAATTGAATGTATCTCGTAGTCGGAGGCGGTCGGTCCAGTGCTCGTCACGATCCGTGCGCCGGAGTGTAGGCAGCTACTTTCTCCTAACGGGATTTACCTCGCCGCCCTCCCCGCAAGCAGCTGCTGGCTGCGCAGACGCCGATTACGATTACGACATCCATTTTGAATTTTATTAACTACGGAATCACGATGATGTTAATGTTACACGTTGTGAAATAACAATGTGCGCCACAAATGTTTGTTAACCTTTATTTAATTGAAACTGTTTATGATTTCCATTAACGTTTTTCTCTTTTATTGAATTACCATATTTATTTATTTGTTCCTCAGCTGTGGAGCTATAAACTTTAATTTTATTAATATTTCCTTTTGTGCAGTAAGTTCCGCAAATATCAGAAACCTGTTCATGAAATATCTATA
This sequence comes from Mythimna pallens, assembly GCA_961205895.1. Taxonomy (NCBI): domain Eukaryota; kingdom Metazoa; phylum Arthropoda; class Insecta; order Lepidoptera; family Noctuidae; genus Mythimna; species Mythimna pallens. The sequence goes on from OY540834.1 coordinate 17,344,375, forward strand.
ATATATATTTTGAAATATAGGTATAATTTTACTATGCCCGATTCTAACATGATACAGCTGGAAGGGGGTTTACAAGAACAATCGTGAGCAGACAAGTTCTTCGCGCCCTCGTTGCCACAGGGGACTCGCAGTCAAAGGCCAGGAGTCACGATCTTTGCTTCTCTGGCTTTAGCAATACCGGCATTCAAGCTCATTGTATTTTATAAAACAAACTGTCATTCCTATGTAGAAATTAGTTTATACAATTTCTTTTTTACCGCCACTTTTTGTTACTGAGTCACAGTCACTGGGCACGGCTACGTCAAGAGAATTAAGGTCATCTTTCTTATTCAATACAGACCACAGTTTTGTTTACAAATCAGTAAACACTAATGATTTATTCTCTTCTTGTTCAATAAATCTGTCTGATCGAATTTCTTATTACAAATTCGTGTCTGATAGTTTCGCTTATGTTGCTTTAAGTTTGGTCACTTTGACTTAATTTTATGAGGTTATCTAGATCAGTTTTGTTTGTAGAATTTAGCTAGTTCTACTGGCTATCGGAATATAACAATATTTGTTTCAAACACACTTTGCTCAGTTACTTTGTTAGTAGGAGATTCGTTTGCGATTTGCGTAACAACTGCCGCCGGTCTTATAATATGATTCATCTCCGTCATAACTGTTGTAACTCAATCTGTGTGTATTCAAGTGCCACTTTTCTCCTCCCACCACGGCACTGTTCTGGCATCGATCCAATACGTGTCGATCTTCTAAGAAATGCATCGATCCACTAGCGAGGCATTCAGCGCCTACTTGCTAATTACGCGTGTCGACTACGATGTACCATATATGTATGTTTGTTACGTCACCCGGACGACTGATGATCACACAAATTCTAAATGAAACTCATTAGCACAACATGTGGTCGCTAATTCTGTAACGATTCGAAAGCATAGCGAATGAAAGTATAACTTAGGAGCTTATACGTTCGAATTCTCATCACCTCACGAAGATATTGATTTCCTTTCTAATAAAAAAAGCTTTGTCCGTTTGAAATCTCGCGAGCACAAAGCGTGAAGACTACAAAAGCTACTGCACAAAAAGCTTCGACCGTATCGGTGCGCGGTGGTTGCTGGCTGCTCGCACCACTTGCATTATTCCACTATGAAACGAAACGCACATGTGTGGCAGATGTTTGGGGGTTCTTTTTTCAAATGTGTTATTACGGGTCCTCCGCCCCCGACCCTTTGCCCCCTCAACACCCCGCCGTGCAGTCACTGACCCCTTTTTGTCGTTGTATTACATCTGTTTTTGACCTGCTTCTTAGTTATTTCGAAATTCACTTGTTGCTGGTGTTTTTGAGTTAAGAATAGCTAGTCGAGTTTTTAAGGTTGCCGGTTTCTTCACTGTTTTTGTTCTCGAAACTCGGTATATTTCAGCATTACTTGAGCAAGTTTTATAACATTTTTTATGTTTTCTTCATTTTCAATTTTTATGACTTGTATAATGCTAATGAATTATGCGCTATAATTTTAGACGTAGAAATACAACGACTATTAACGTGCAGTGACTTGCTATAAAAAAACTCCGCGTTGATCGAGCACATGTGAGTATGTGACGCCCCGTGGTTCTTGCGGAGGGTTGGTCACCCAGTAGATGTAGACAGGTTCCAAGGTTGTAACTGACAGACAAACAGCTGTCTGTTATTATGTTAAGTGACACACTAATAAAAATCTATTATTAGGTGACATTATTATTTTATCTTCCAACGAAAATTATTTGGAACATCGCTGTCGTTTGATATTTTTATTTGGCTCAAGACAAAAAGGAGTATTTAGTCCTAATTATGTTTGGTTTTATACCTTCTATAAAATACTTTGTGTCGAATACTCGGATATTCTTGTCTGTAGTTGTTTTGTTGGACCATTGATTTGAATACCGACAATATAACATTTAGACTGTTTTTTTATTACCCCATAAATAGGTAGCAATCATAGATAGGTTTGTATTATAATATTAAACGAATATCATTCACCATAAATAATTTAAGACATAAAATAATCTAAACTACCAAGTTCAATGCTCCAGTAATCGTTTAGCGGAGCAATCAAAAGCCAACTCAATAAACGCAAAATAACCTCTCGCTCGAGGCAAAAATGTCGAAATATTTACGAGATTCGAGACTTTTTGTTTCACTACTATATTAAGATGAACAATGTGCGAAACTTGTTCAAAGGAATTCAAACTCTACAGGAGTTGTGTACATTACATTTTAAGTTGTCTGCGTGGGCGTTTACTCTCAATTATAGCCAGGCGAACCGCGCGACCGACGGACCAAATCGTGCGTTCCCCGTGAAACGTGTTTGCTGAAGCTATAAAGGAACTAGTAAAACTTGTATTGTGGTCTCGGTCTCTTTTTTGCTCGTTTCGAGCATTCTTTTTTTTCTCTGCTATGAATTCGGCAGGTATATGAATAAACATGGCCATTGGAGCCATTTAATCCATCTTCTTTTTTTTTTTGTAACAAAGCTATGAGCTTTTTAATCGATTGTAATGTGATGTTTATCGTTTAGTTAGAATCTGAAGAAGAAAGAATTTCTTTTCAACTTACTCATTCCGAATTTATCAATCAAAAATACCTAATCGAAATTCGTAAACCGATACTCTGAATTGAGCCGCTGGAATTAAATGTCTTCCTTGGAATTTCATTCCGAGAACCTGTTAAGAACTTTTTGATCTCACTAAAGGGTTTTGAGCAGGTAGAAAGCAATCTTCCATGATTATGCCGTTTCATTGTTGAATACGATAGAGTGTAATTTATTTTTTCCTTTATTCTACGTAAATAAATCAGTTTTGTGGCAGAATTTGGCTTCTTTATGTTGCTTTAGTTAGTACTTGTCTCCCACGAATATAGTGATGTGCTTGTAACCGGTCGGTTTATCGATACCAGGGCAGCCGTTTCGCTCGATTTCTTCTTCCGTGACAACTAACCGGACGCCGACTCATTCATCAATTATTTATACTTCGCTTGACTTTTAAAAAGAGTTTATGTGTTTAAGTTTCTAGCTAACTTAGTTTTACATCATAACTATAATGCTATTCGACTGCTTTTTTGCAGTCAAACTGACCTTTGTCGATAGTGAACAACAGATAAGTAGGTTATTAATAATTATTTAACTCATGAAATAAACACTAATATGTTATGTGCTTCATAAGTAAATAAAAGATAATCAAAGTAGAACGTGTATATACTACCGCACCATATGTAATGTTGAGGAAGGAAAACATTTGCTTAATGTTGAACATTGAGCACTATTTATTCTACCAAACAGCAGTAATTGTTTGTGGTTCGTACGTTCGTACTCTACAAATCGAGAGAAACAGCATGAAAATATTACTGCGGGGTAGGTATACTAAACAAACGCGCCAGCCAATCTCTTTTGGCACAATGTTTACAAAATCTCAGGGAATTGAATCGAGTCTGCGCTAGTATTTGTAAACAGGCCGGCGGCGCACCGAGAGCGTGCGTGGCTCCTAAAATACTTCAAACAGGAATTGAACCCACGCCAACTGGTGTGCGTAGACGGCGGCTCGCGCGCCCCTCGTAAACTTTTCACTATACGACATCTCATTTTATTCTCGTTCATCTGTCTTTTATGATCATATAATTTATATATAACAGACCCGCCAACAAACGCGATCTGTGGTCAGCGAAATCCTATTATAAATATATTGCGAATAATTAATTACAACTTCCATTTCTTCATAATATCTATAATCTTCTGTCTGACACATAGACGCACAAAATAAATAGTGATATTTTTATATGTTTGATTGAACATAAAATGTCAATTATAATTGTCGTTCATGATATTCCCAGCCGTTTATTCTCAACGAAACATATTTTCCATTGTATATAATAAATATGTAGATAGTACGTCATTTATCAAGATAGAAACAGGTAAATCCGTTCGCTATTTGCATTGAGAGGTATTTATAGTCACGCTCAGCACGTTGAATTTACATCGTCTGTAATCTATTAACCTTGCTTGGATTCTCTGACGAATATCGACAACACAATGATAGATTTGCGCAACACTATTTAAACAATTGTCACTGACATAGGACTCCGGATTCTTTTGTTTTCGGTAACAAAACGAAAATTGCTAGTTTTACTCATTTACTTCAGTTTAAGTTAATTTTTCTATTTGACACGCTCCCGTCTAGACGGCACTTTACAATAACAAAGATGTTTTATATTTTCGATTATCTGCGCTTACTCACCTTCAAATACTCTTCAGGTTTTCTTTAGGAGGTCATGCTACCTGTTTTTATACAGCAGATGGCCGTTTGCTGATAGAATTTCAAATTACGGATCGGTCAGGTTATAATTAGGAATTTAGGAACGCTCATAAAGTATGTAAATGATTTGTATGATTAAACAGCGTGGAATTAATATATTTGCGGCCATATTTTACGTGTTATTTGCTATTTGAATTACCAGCCAATGAAATGTACGCGGATGTAGTGTGTTCACCACCGCACTTGCTCGATAGCTCTCGTTTTATTTGCCTCCCGGGTGACCTATTTTAATCCTACTATTATACGATACGTTGCAGTGGATTTAAATATTAGTTGAGTACCGCATGGATTTTGTTACGTTTCAAATTCGAATGTTACTCGCGAGCATGTAGGTCGCGTGTGTTCACGTAGTTTTCACAGTTTACGTGCAGATCGAGTTTAATTGCTTTCTCAGTTTCGAACGCGTTTGTAAGAGGAATAAACTATAGCCGCAGGATGCACCTTTTGAAAGTGTACTTATACTAGGTGTGATGTTATTGCAACACGCGTTGAACCAGTTTCATGACTATTAATATGATTCGTTTTAACATACGTGTAAACTTTCGTTCTACTCATCAATATTCGTGTTGACGCGTGCACGTATGTATAATGTCGCAATTCTCAGTATTTACTGCAATTTTTTATAAATAAAATGGCGAGCGGGTCTAAAATTAATGAAAAGCATTGCTAATGCATTGTTTCTGCGCGGTGTCGTGTAACCGGTTCTTGGTTCGTCACGCGTGTCGGCTTCGAGGAAACCAACAGTAAAGTTGTTTCCATTGGCATTCTTCGCACGCCCGCTATCGCTTGCCACAATGTCAGCGAGAACCGACATAACTACACGACGAGAGCCCCATCTCCATTCTCTATTGTTCTCGCTTAGAACGACCTCTTAACTTCTTGTTGCCATGCCGGTGAAATCCACGCGCTATTTGGCACCGATATCGATTAGCGTGGCAATCTTACAACTGTCACTTTCCTTTATTGCTTCATCGACTAAATCTGGTCTAATATTCATACGGACACGTCTTCAAGGCTTTAAACGAAGCGCGTCTGTGCCGGATCAATGCGTATAATTTATTTATTTGTACGGCGGATGCGAGCCTATTTACGTCCGAGCAACCCGAAAGAAGGTTATTCGCGTTTACACAACCGATGAACGTATACAAAGAAGAGTTAAACGAACGCTGCGGACATTAATCAACGTTGTCGGTAACCGTAACCGTCTCCGGGGGATTAGCCGGCGAGATATTCTATTCTTCGGTCGTAATTAATAGCTTTTGGCAAGTGAGCGTCGGCGGGCGGCGCAAATAGATATTCGTGACGAGACGTTGCACTTGCGTAATTAGATAATTAAAACACGCGATATGAAAACAATGTGGGACTATAGGAAACGTTAGTTGGTTACACGTAACTGTATCCTCTGTGAGGTGGCATGCTCAAGCACATAATATACGACCCACGCCGTGTATAGCGGGCCAACGGCCTTATGACGGGCTAGGTGTCGAGTCTAGATGTAGATAGGCGTCGCCGAAGTACGGAGACGAACGAATGATGCCGGTCATCACGAGAGTCGACATAACAACATGAATAATAGTAGCGCAGAGCGGGCGTGGGCTGCCCGTCTAACACCAGTCGAGGGCTGTCAATACGAGTTATTTTGTACACGAAACTCGGCTCGAGTGCTCTCCCGCGCATGGTATTATAGCCATCGAGTCAAGAACCTCGACATTTAATTAGGCATAAATTATGAACGCCCACGGCTGTTAAGGCAATGACTTCTGGCTTTTTGATTCATTAGCATGCAATTACACACTTTGAAGTTATACACATATTTTAGTAAATATCGTGTTATTTGCAATGTAAATAGGAATGACTTCCTATGGAACTTGAGTAACACCGATTAAATGATAGGGCTATCGTTTTCTTACATTTCCCTCGATTATTTTCAATTCTGAACGGTATCTTAATGCGTTTGATCGGCAATCTTGATCCCGGTTGGCCGGATGTGCGTTAATTGCTATTAAAGCTAAACTGCCAGTTCCCAGAGAAAAATAGCTCGTAAATTAGTTGCTAATGCCTCAATTCTATTACAGTCACAACTATAAAAGACAAACCTGATTTTTAATGACTTATTAATATCTATTCTAATTGTTCTATTTGATAAATGATCTACCAATTCTGATGTCAGGAGCAGACATAGTGTTTTTCTAATTTAGTTTCCTTTGTACATTTTCATTGTTCGCTAAAAGCTTTGGCTGGAGCAACGAGCGTCTGAGCTGGGACATTGTACGAAATGTTATGTGCGCACCGAAGTAGCGTTTGATGTGTTTGACATTGAACAAAATACAAAACACGAAATTATACTAAGAATAAAGTGATGAAAGTTTAACGTGAATGTCATACGGAATCAGTTTCTTCGCGATTGTAATACAAACGATATTATTAGAAAGAAAGAAAAGGAATACATTTATTTAACTAATCTCTAAATAGTAACTTAAAATAAAAATATAATAATAACAACATTGAAGAAAAAAAGACCTGTGCGAGGTCAAAATCGCTCCAATCTCAGCATATGTTGCGATATTAAAAAATAAAATAAAATAACGCAGCGCTGATATTCTGATAGGGCCTGATGATGCCACAGACGCCACAGAGCACAGACTAAAGATAAGGTGATATTATTAACATTAGCTGTTCTTTCTCAAGACACCTTGTTTCACCTCGATTTCTTTTCCTGTTATTGATCTGTCCCCTTCATTTACATGTTTAAGCGAAATTATTAACGAAACCGGTTTATCCAAATGTTGATTTTCCTGCCACACATTATTGACTGAATCATTAATGTTAATAACATGTTTATAAATAAAACCGGCTTATGTAAGATTGATATCGTGTCAAAATACGTTTTTGTGTTATTTGTCATTTAGCTGATGTCAGCTTTATAATGTGAGCCTTCCTCAAAAACGTTGTGTCATTCAATTATAATTAGAACCTGAGACTTGCTTTGTATTAAATTAAATTATATTATTATAGCAATATGTTTCTGCGTATTTATATTAGTGTTTGTCTGCTTAGTAGCTTTTTTTTGAGGTGGGAAATCATTGAATAATGAATCTCACGCTTTAGGGTGGAGCGAAAAGGCGTGTCAGATATTTACCGACTAACCCTCAAGTGTCCATCAGTTGCCCTTTGCGTTGTAGAACCACGGTAACTCTTTGAAACGTCAGTCAGCTTACTAGCTAAATTCTGGATTTTAGGGCAGATTTAAGACGACAAGAAGCCGCTTGTTTTAAAAAATATTTTTTAAAACGAATTGAATAATTTCTATTTTCATTTTATGGTAAGAAATTAAGAATAGTTTTAAATATCAATTACTGAACTGTAACTATAAATAGACGTAGATATTTTAAAGATTCAAGAGCAAAATATTTTAGTGCACACATCGTTAAACATAATTTATTATCTTATGCCAAGTATCCATCCATCCCTATTAGGTTGTATTAATAAAGCGACAGACATTGAGAACATTCTGAAGTGATTGATGATCAATATGCGAGGACGAGTGGTATCAGACCTCAATGTGACTCGCAACCAATTTGTTACATTGATTGTGCTGAGAAAATAACTGTTATTTAATATATTTTTCATCATTTGAAAGTCTGTAAGCAATAGACTATGATACTGATGATACTGACTACATACTTACTTGCTTTTACCACGGTTAGAAATTAAGTATTGTCATACAACGTGGCAATGCCGCCACTCTTTTGAGCACACTTCCAGCTGACAGCGATGCGGAGGAATTATTTGACGCCATATTTTAGTTAGGAGTTTTAACCGCCTCATGAAAATTCGTTCAGTAGTTTTTGAGTTTCTCGGACGTGGTGGAGGACTTTGTTTTATAATATGTTAATATATATGACGAAGTTTACCACTCCAAGTCAAATGGTCAAAACATGGTTGTTTCGTATATAAATTAATCGTGTATTGTAATGTAACCTACAGCATGTAGGAAGGAAAAACATTTATTTACACGAGTTTATACATCGAATTACCTATCGTTTACATTGTCCTTGTTGTGTATGCATATTATTTGCGGTTTTAATGTTGTTATTAGAAGTAAATTAATGTTTTTAATTTCAAATATGTACATTGTAGAAATATTTTTTTTTTGCTAACTAATTATTGTCTTTTATTTATTTATTTTATAATTAAGGTACACACAGGGAAACGGTTCTAGATTAATATTATAAAGAGATAAGATTTATATTTATAGAGTTTTTGTTTGTATTGAATAACCTCAAAAGGTACTAGACCTATTTTAGAAATTCTTTCACTAGGAACCCCCTACTTTATCACTGAGTGACATAGGCTATATATTTAATACTTTCACGCGTTTGAAACTGCTGGCAGAAACTACTTAGGATAAATTATAATTGTGAGTGCTGGACACTACATTCATGGGAATACATACACTACATAGGAACTGATAATTTCTTGTATTATTTTTATGTATTGTCGTAGATAAGTACTTACTTTCATAAGTTGTATTTATTATCTTGAAAAAATAACTTCTTAATCTGTTCTTAGTAGTAGATAACGATGAAAATTTTATTTATTTATCTACCATTTGTCGTAGTAAATCACAACTTTTAGGTATTTTTAAATCAAGTACCGAAAATCAAGGCTGAAGGTTATCTGTCTGACACAAATATTTGTTTCTCTCAATACTCAATAGTCTGACAATTCAATTAACGTGTTCATTGAATCACGTTGTATTTTCATGTTGGAGTTAAGGGAAATCATAAATCAACAACCCTTACATAACCGATCTATACGTTGAAAGTGTTACGAATCGATAAATTCCATAGACGTGGCTATATTACATACGTCGATTGTTAATAGAAATTCGACGTCGACCATGCGACTAAATGCCACGAGGTCGAGTCATCCTTCAATACATATTGTTAGGCACAACACACGAACGGACGCACCTATTTCCAAAGCTAAACTAACGTATTGAACTCACTTAATACCAATCAATTTGCATTGCGCCAAGGTTGATTACTCAATAAACCACTCGCTATTTTTGTCATGTATAAAGTACACGATTACTTTTTGCTAACTATTTGAATTTCACGCTGTTTTGCGCTTGTTAAAATATAAATGTGTAATGCGCGGTTAATGTCTTACAGCAGCACGCTTAATGTTTAGACTACGCAGATTTTAAAGCATACAACGATAAGATAGCTGTGCAAATAAGTTACTTACAGTAATTTGATTACGACTGCAAAGGAATAAAGAGTTTTCTGTAGGAGCGCACGTAACCAAGACTAATAAAGTTTTAGTAAACGGCCAAGTGAAGATTGTTTGTATGGAGGGCGAGAAAGTAAAGGCCGTCGACGACTGAATAACAAACTCTTTGGGCTCGTCGCGACGCTATGGTTGCGCAACAAATTGTCTACGGATGATTATGGAGAACGGACGTCACGCACTGCGGACCCACGTATAGAAAAACAATGACAAACTTAACAAGGCCTCCTCTGCCCGTCGCCAAGCCTTCAACGCCAAGCAAATCGAGACGACCTATTGAACTATCAAAGGCCTCAAGCGACTGGTCACACGAAGCCATCTGAATAAATTTGACGAATAAAAGCACAAAACAAAGTCATCGGAACGTGAAAACGAAACTATCACGCTCGTAATTGGCTACTGTACGGTTAAAAGAATGCTATTATACTACTCACTTATCGCCGCGGAGTCTGGCCTACATAAAACGTGTCGATTTTCAACCTGATAACGCTGGCCTTGTGTTTTAACCGTACTGGCATTTAAATTGCATAAATCAAATTTTAACCGTGCAATTTACTCGATGCAACCGGTTCTCATGTAATTTAATCCATGGCTTGATTATCGCTATCGTTAAGTAGTAGTTGAGAATGAGTCATTGTGAGTACAGCACATGCTCTAGATATTAAATATCATAACGTATGTTGTGAATGTATCAAATTAAGTACAAGTATCAATGATCTGCAGAATGATGTCACACTGGCATACCGACATTAATCCGATTTCATCTTTACAAAGAAAAGTAAACATGATTGAATACGAGCAACAAAACGAAACTAGTACCTATTTCAAATGATTTGGCATGGCAAAACTTGAAGACAGACGTGGGTCGAATTGTCTATTCGTAAAATAGAAATCCAATATGGATGTAGGTCGTCGTGACTTGATAATGGAATGTCCAAACGTGATGTTGACACGAAAATGAGAATGTAATTCGGATATTTGTGCGAACAGAATTGTTGTTGTTTGCTCGTTGCTCGGCTTACTACATTGAATTAATTAGCGGAGTTAGGAGCGTTAATTTAGTTTCGTACATAATAGACTAACAGTTGTTGCTATGTTTATGTAGAACCGTTATTTAGCTACGTCTACTCTAAACAAAAGAAACCAGCAGGGAACGTGCAAATCGCTCACTTATAAGAATAATAATTTTAAATCACCCTCGAAAATGTCTATCTCATATCTTACATCAATGTTTTCTTTTATACACGAATGTCGGGAGGGTGAGGCAGAGGGTCTTTGTGTTCTCCGGGTACTCCGAGAGAAGGGTTGATGTGACTTTTCTATTTCATGCTATATTTAGAACAATTATGTTTGTACCTAGCTACGCGTTAATTCTGTTTTAATTGAACTTCAACATAATGTGAAAAGTACTTTAGCAAATCCTTGAGATGATCACACTATGTATGTGTGCAAAATGTCCATGTACATGTAATGGATTTGGGAGGGCACACGAGTAGACCATGTCCTAGACATGACATGTATGTAATACTTATTATCAAGGGAAGATGTTTCCTTGGTATAATTTTCTACATTTACGCGTGCGAAAGTGCTAACAGGAGTTAGTAAATTATAAATTCGGCGTATTGGTTACGCGTCCTTTGCTTTGTGCTACTACAGTAGCACAGTGGATGCGCAGTTTCTACTGCAATGACTACGAAATGCTAGCGTAGCAACTACAACTATATTGTAAATCTGTATTTTTTTTGTGTTGTTGTCTATTGTATTGCCTGCATCGAATAAATCCAATTCTACGACCGGTTACGATGACAACTTGGCGGATCTGCAGATTTTACGCGCGACCACGAAATGCTAGCGTAGCTTCTACTACGAGCATCTACAACGATAGCGTAGCGGATTTACAACTGCTACTCGCGACTACGGAATCTAGCGTAGCTTTTACTACGAGCAGCTACATAAAACAAAAGTGTAGCGGATTTGCAACTGCTACGCGAGACTACGAAATCTAGCGTAGCTTCTACTACGAGCAGCTACAACGATAGCGTAGCCGATTTGCAACTGCTACGCACGAATACCGGAATACGCAACTTTAAGGTGGGTCTACTATAAAGGAGCCGAGCACGAGCTGAACACAAACCGAGCCGCTTTACTGTCTTTGTCTTTACTGTCAAGTTTGGACGTAAAACGAGCCTCCAACGATCACTGTCCTCCAACGTGATATAAACCCTTTGTGTTCGTCAAAAACCGACAATAGGTGGAGCACAGCTGAGCACGAACCTTACGCTCGAAGTGTGTTTGTTCGAGGCTTGTAAGTCGGTCCATTTGTGCTCAGCTCATGCTCTTCTACAGTCCTTGTCCACCTTTAGCGTAGTTATCCTCTGCAGCTGCTACGTATGACTACACCATGCTAGCGTAACTTCCGCTACGATCGGCTACTACGCTAGCGAAACGATATTCTGCAGCTAGCACTATTCTTGCCACCTGAGTCGACTCCTCTGAGGCTCTGCTGCGGTTAAGCTTGGATATATGGTGAGCTAATATAAAAACATATATTTCAGTTAGTGACCCATATTATACTTAAAAAGTTTGATTCACCGCCGCCAACACCAACTACAGTGACCACGCACCAGTATCGTTATGTACTCTTTCGAGTAGCGCTACGCTAGAAACGCTGCTTATATATTCATCTATCTGCCCATTTAAGTTATATTTAGAATGCTTTTAAAATGAGTTGGAGTCATAACAACAAATAGTTCTTTGTTTATTTTTATGGATAGTTGAAAAACTCATTCGAATTCTGAGAATTGTTCATTGTTTTTGAGAATACGTAAGTAGTGCGCTGTGTAAAGAAGGGAGTAGCTCATAGAACTGTGTCAAACCTAGATGATTATATCCGTCCAGACTTGCGCTTAAATCGCGAAGATATAAAAACACATACACAGTGCACACTTTCGAGGTAATTACTGTCATAAAATTCAAAAATTACGTTGTGTAGTAATTAAACTTAAAGCAATTATTTTAATGTGTACTGAATTACACACAGTTATTGTTATTCTTGTATTAAACATTTATGCGATTTTAATTATCCTTGCCGCAAACGCAAGTGATGTCATAACTTTACGGGTACAAAGAAAAAAGAAAAATATGTGTTTGAATGGAATCAGCTGCTCGGGGGTGCAATGTGGGGATACACGAAATATGGATGGGGATTTAGGTGAGAAGGCAAAGGCGTTGCCTAGCAACCGGGCCCGGATTCCCAGCGTTGTTAAAGGGGCAATAACACTGGGCAAATATACAATGCTTTGTATGACGATAAACTGTTCTGGGTTATTATTTTAGGAAAATAATATGAGGCCTGTTAATTAATGTAGGCATAAATTCTGAGAAAATGTACTTTGTTTTTTGTTTCTGTATGGGCCGGAATTATTTTTATAACTTTGTGACCAAATTGGGATGTGGGATGATTGAGGTCACTGTGGTCTCAGCGATATAAATAATACGCGCAATAATTTGTTTGTTATGACACAGGTACTTTTTATTTTTGCAACCCAGATAGCAAAAGATGTCCCATTTAGTACAAATCTACAGTCAACAGCTATCAATGAAACTCTGATGTATATCAGTGATCCTGTGCCTTTCTGTGTTATAAATACCAAGGAAAGCAATAAAATAAGCCGTTGATAACTAAAACCTATTTATATCACTACGATGATTTCATGCCGCAATCCAACTTTATCGTCACATCCATTTGATAAGTAGAACAAAATACCACTTATCAAGAAGTTTCAAAGTACAGAGATCACAAACTCGGGGCGATACTTGTACAACAAATGGCCTCTTGTCATCATAAATAAAAGAATAACTAATCAAAGTTTTGCCCCTGGATTTACTTCGGTTCATGGGTGACAACGTAAACAAGCTGCGAGCGGTTTGTGGGAGGCCCGCCACCCCCGTGCACCCACTTTCGCCCCTTCGGCGCCTCAATTGTGACATTTTCCTCTTGTCGCCCCCTCACAGTTCAATAATCTTTCAACGACACGAAATTTGAAAATTAAACGCCCTCCCTTCTTAATGTAGTACTTCATCTTTATATTTTCATTTTATTCAATAGGCTCTTATTGCGTCTTCAGATTTTTGAAGGGTCTACCGCCCATTGAATCGTTTTTAATAGCAGTTGACTTGTTTCCTAATATTTTTATAGAAATAGAATAGATGACGTAATGCTGGTACTTGAGGAACAGGTTATTTCACCGGAATAATCACATTTTCGCGTAACCACGGGTTCACGTAAGCATCTGTGGAAATAATGAGGTAATTTGAATACATCTTGCCCCAAGTTTCTTCCAAACTCGTTATATTCGCCTACGTTAATAAATTAGTGACAAACAAATTCTAATACGAACTTGTTTCCTCGTAAACAGTAAATTATGAGACGAGGTATGGGGCGGGGGGCTGGGAGAGACTTAATTATACATGTAGATAGATAGGTACATAATTATCTACATCATTTTCCTATCTTAATTACATGAAACATTTTAACTGAGAACGTTATTTAGAGTAACATTTACTTTGGATACGAAATACGTTGTAAAGGAGCTCAGTGCCCGACGCTCGTGCTCTATAGATTTTCTCAGGAACGTTAAACCGGCTGAGTACGTGCACTGCCAGGTAGTCGATAACGGTCAATGTAACTCGTTGAAACATTTCTTGGCGCTGTTCCAGCATCGTATGTGCTTCTCCGAGAAAACCCTTGATAACCTGCACCAGTTACTCGTTAATGGTGGGCTTAATGCTCTGAATAAAATAGGGGCACCCCTTGCGGCCCTACCCGCCCTAGTGAGGGGGACCGGCCAGTCTGCCACCGCGCACCATGATGTACGATCAATGCCACACCTAACGCCATTACGTTGTATTTAATATTGATATATCATTCTATCCTCACATACGAATATTAAACAACGATTTATTGTCATCTACTTCACCATAATTACTGTCTAATGACGTGACTTATATAAGCAAGAGAATAGACACTATTATGTAATGTCACACATTATTATATCTTTGTCATAGTAAAAGGTTGCTCCATCATTATTGACATTTCATTCATACGTTAAAACAAACAAAACGTCCGGGATCATTTATCAATGGTATTTTCCACAGCCATTATCATAATAGCAAACTATATGCTCGATGTTTTGATATCTTTGCATTAACGTATTGAGCTCAAGGAAGCGATTGTTATGTGTAGCGAAAAGTATAAAGCATCTTGGTAACAATGGAGTCATTGTGGGGTTTGATTAGTGAATTGAGGCATAGGGCGTCGCGTCGTGGCGGAGGATCACGACTTTGTGATCTCACGGCAGCGCACCCAGGTTCCCATCGCTTCGCTACAAATTGTTTGGACATCACTACTCGTATGAGCAAAAAGAGAAAAACCCATCCACCCTATTGCCGGTTTGCACGATAAACGCATACCGAGATGAAACTACCACCAATAATAAATTTTGATTCATATAGTTACATGAAAGAAATTGAAATTACACATTAAAATTCTTGAGATTATGTGCATTAAATTGGCGTAGCGTCGGTTTGTTTATTCTTTTGTTTTGTCTGCTACGTTGCAGATGTTTGAAGTGAAATGTTATCTAAGTAGATAAGATTTTATTGTCGCGATATGAAATGTGAACAGTGAAGAAAGGACATTGCTGAAAACATTATTTGTCGCGCAGATAAAGTGTAGGATCTAACAATGTCATATGATCGTAAGAGTGTAGTGTTAACGTTGCTATTCTTAGATAATGCGTCATAAAAAGTATGTAGTGTGTTGTTGAGTGGTAACAATGGGTCGTTGGGTTTACAGGAAGTGCGGCTGTAGCCCGCAGCTGTCTGCGTACCTACCTACCCCACACTATTGCTCACCTTCGGTACACACGGTGACACAGTCGACATACAAGAAACGTTGTTGATACGTTTATCGCATTTTCACACCTTGCTAAAAGCAAAAGGTTCGCTAAAAAGCAATGTGGTTACAGATGCAACAGTGTTTCGAAATTATGTCTCAATCAAGATTTTTAAAAATATTTGAAAAAAAATACTAGAAAATGGTAATCTAAATTAACCCACGTGTCGATTTCTTTTCTGCTGAAATAAACCCATATAAATTCAAAATAATTAATGACTCTTTATACAATGTTTATACCTCATTCCCATACGTATTGAAAACACGATATTTTTCCTTATTTATGGGATAAATGCTCAAACAATATCACCGTGTTTTTCTATTACTACATAACAATAAAAGCGTGTTATTGATTGAATGTTTTCTCGATATTTGACATAACAAAAATAATGAGTAACGTTTCTGCGTATAATTCGTTTTTTGTGCTCATGTTTCGTTAACATCATCAGATTGTTTTGATTCGCTCGAAAGTCAAAAAGTAAAGTCAAGAAAAAAAATGCATGGAGTTCATTTCGCATGCTGACGCCCGTCAAAAGCAAAATATGAGCACATTTCTATTCCGAGCCGAGCTTTGTGTTTTCCAGTACTAAACGCGATGTAATAATTCGTAGTTCACGGTTACGCGTTCGCTTATGTTCACGTTAGCGTGTGCTGGGCTGTTGGCCCACACTTGCGGTCGCCGAACAGACGCACGGGCGCGGCATTACGTTCACATTATTACGAGTCGTCGGCGGTAGACTTTCATCCGTAATGAGCGCTCCGCCGGAGGGTAGGCCTCAACCGCAAACGTATTCAACGGCTCTGCGAAAGGAAATGTAGCTTTATAGATAGTGCTTACGAACGCAGAACAATTGAATGTTATTACTGTTTAAACTTCAAACGGAATAACTCATCATCTCGCAATCGTCGGTTGCGTAAGAGCCCGGCACAAAGGGTATCGCTCATCAATCAGAAGTTCCCGAGTTCTATTCTTTATTCCA
Organism: Mythimna pallens; assembly: GCA_961205895.1. Lineage (NCBI taxonomy): Eukaryota > Metazoa > Arthropoda > Insecta > Lepidoptera > Noctuidae > Mythimna > Mythimna pallens. The sequence continues at coordinate 17,360,950 of OY540834.1, forward strand.
CCAGTTACCGCTAATTGTTGTGAAACGTCTCTGTTAATGACTCGTCTCTTTCGTTCCGAGAGAAAATACTTTTGATTACGATTACACGGTACAATGGGCGTGCGTGAGAGTCGGACGCGTTGCATTGTGCCATTAAAATTATGTATTACACCGGCGCATGCTCTATTTAGCCAGCCGGTAACAATAGAAACTAATAATGATCATTCTGTATTAATTGCACGTTGCGTGCCGCAGTAAAGACTGTTTGCAATACTTATCGTGTCATGATCGTTACGTGCGATCGATGGAGCGCAGCGGAAGCGAAACGGGCTAGAAAAAAATGGATTCTTTTTAAATTGGGGATATTATCCGAGCGGCACGGAGTGTTCATCATAAGGTCGTATTAATATTCACGATGCGGCGCGCCCGGGGCAGGCAGGCTCCACAAAATGGCTGCCGGAGGCGCGCGGGCGACCGAGTCGTGACCGCCAGGAATCCACGCGCTGTTCCGAACCCTCATCAATTATGCATGAATGCGGCCGAACGCCGATGTTTACTCTCCATGAGACAACAATTTATTGCGTCGTGCGGTTTTTGACATCCGATCGGAGACCGGTCCGATCTCGGCAACGATGACGAAATACTTACGATTTACGTCCGCACTGATTTAATGCGCAAATATATCATTCTTTTTGATTATGATGTTCGAGTATGGAAGATAGGAAGGTACCTACTTAACATTTTCGAGACAGATCTTCTAAGGCAAGTTTACAGAAATTATCTTAATTTAATTAATTAAATCTTCAGTTTTTTGTACTTATTCTTTTACTCCTATTTCTTTAAACCGTCCGTTGGTTCAATTTGGCACTTCCTCGTGTCGTGACTGATAATAATAATACAATCAATTCTCTCACTTCACAAACAATACAATAATAAAAATACGTCGTCTATGAATGCCAAGTAGTACATCGTGTGTCGTTGATACTCATAAAATAAAGGCGTGAGTCACATTTTCTTATTGCATCAGGCAATCGTCGAATTCATTTAATCGTAATAGCTTTGCGACTTGTCCGGCAGCTGTGTAACTGTTGATAAGTGCTGAATAACATTGTTATTATCGAAATGTGTCTCTTTACACATTTATTCAACTAAACATTTATTCTCGTGTACCTACCTACTGGGAAATTTTTCTGCCATTACTCTATGGTCTGACGTATTTTCTCTTAATGAAAATTGAGTCATGACTCATGAACTCATGGTATCCGGAAAACGGTTTCATAAAGGTTCGTACATTAATCACGTGAGGCTCGAAAGGGGACGAACCCACTCCCCGGGTTCGTAAAAATTACGAAATATCACAAAGATGGGGCGGGGTGGAGTGAGATATCCCGTGTTTTATTTATTTTTTTCCTTGAACGCGCGATTTCGTAAACTGAAAAACGGCGCGTGACCTTGAGTCGCTATTACTAGGCAACGATTTCCCTGCTAAAGATAATAATGACTAAGATTTTTTAAAAGATAATTTGTATCAAAAACGTATATACGTGCCTAATTAACTTTAGGTAGGAGAGTGGGGGGGAGCTTAGTCAAAAACCTCCCCACATAAATCAGGAAGGAGAGAGCAAAAATTTTTTTATAAGAGTTAATGGACGAGCTATAACTACCTGTAAAATATTTTATTTCTAAAGGTGTAAGGATGTGTGCACGTTATTCAAATGTGTCCTCGCCGTAACAAACAAACGCGAGTTCGTTAGACAACGTTATCTACGCTACACAAAGGTGTTTTTAATCAAATTTGTTTACCTGAGTAGTGTGAACCTATTTCAAACTTTTATGTAAGTACATTTTTGAATTTGTTATTTACTTTGCTATACTTACAACAGCCGTACTTATTTTAGATTTTTTCTTCGAGGTACCTTTCAATACCAATTCTATTTTGAATGTTGAATTGAGTTGGTAATATTATACAATCAACTTGTACTTGTAAAGCTTGAGATAGATCACAGATCATAAACCTTACAAACACACGTGAAAAACATTTTTTATAACTTGTTTAAGTTTCTCAAGCGTAAATGAAATGAAACGAAACGTACACCTATTGAAATTCTGAGAAGTTCTCAAGCGGTCTCAAAGCTATTTATACAAGCCTTTGTGCAAACAGTCGGCTGGTAACGGGCCCCTTATCAGTGCCTGCAACCAGGCTATCGACTGCCGTGTTTGTATTTTGTTATCTACAAATTCCCGGTTCTCACTATGCAAGTTATCTATGAACGCAAACTATTGTATGATAAAACACCTATTTTTAGTAGATTATCTCAAGTCGTGATGTTGTTCTCGTTATGCATATCTTGTACGTGATTCTGTATAGATAAGCACGCAGCTATCTCAACAGAATTAACTATTTATCATTGTTATTTAGAACGCGAGACATTGGACTCACATGTGTGTTGGATACAAGTCACTTAACATGAAACATGAACGCGTTCCACTAGACATATCGCCGTTTTTTCATCGCTTTGTTAATATGTGCAAATTACACACCATTAGTTATTCGCATGTAACCGCTAATTCGATTAACACAAGGCCAAAACAAGGTATGCGACCTCTTTGCTTGTTTTTACAAAACTTCGCAAACGGGTTTTGCCTGCAAAATTTACTTACGCATACCGCTTGTATCCGCCTGCCCGCATCACGAGACAGACTGATAAAAACAACTAGATACTAATAACGACGCGATACAAATTGTGAATGCATGATCTATTTAACAAAAAAAGTAATTAGGTTTTTTAACAGTGTTCGCAATCAACCGTCGTCGGCTGAACAAAAAACAAAACGACCGACTTCTTAGAAGAGCTTTATTGGTTTTTGTTATGATCGAAACTAATTAGCGTAAATGTGTTTTGTGTCTGCAAAAACCAGAAATATCACTTTATATAGATTATTTTTTAATGGGAATTCCTTTGGTTAAACATCAATTTTATTAATGTGACCTGCGAGCTGAACTCTTTGTGTTATTTATAAAGCAAACGTAGAACGTATACCTACATAGCTTGTCACGGAATACTTGGGAGCGTGCCAAATCGTTAGCGCGTTGTAAAATGTTTTCGGTATGTTGGTCAACGATCGCTATTTGTTTATACCTATTATAACAAGGCATGTTCTCTGTGCATACGTGTCTCGATCGATTGATTACCGCAGTAATTTTATGCTAAATGCGTCAGGGTTATCGGATTTGAATAATATTCAGTAAGGAAATTGAATGTTTCCTGGATTACTTACATAGCAGCGAATACATAAACATACTTATAGTAGGTACTTTTTATCTGGGAATAAATGTGACATTTTCCGTCAAACATGGCACATGTCCACAGGGCAAAGTAGACTCGACCGAATTTAATAATAAATATTCCTGGAAGTACTAATAATGAGTTTCCTTTGTTTGTTGTTTACTCCCACTCGTAATCATTCGGGTGTGTCAAACATTTAGACATTATGGACCTACGTAAATGTTCTGTTTATTTCAATACCTACGCTTACGCAATCGTCCATTGTTTTATCAGTTTCTTGAAGAAGAGTGTTTTCTTGGAATGAATTACACTTCCGTGTTATTGTCATTCATTCCGTTAAATGTTTTTAGTAACAATGATAATTTTAAGCTCATGTTCTGAATCACACAGTGTAGATTATTTTAAAGTACTTTAAAAATGCTATTAGCTAGTACTTCCAATAATCGATTTAGGTGGTTCTACGAATTTGAATTTCGAGCTTAGGCAGTCGAAGTCATGTGTTGTATTTCACGTTATTATTAACGTAAATTAAAAATAGGCAAACATTTATATACCCTACGTAAACAACCGATTTGTACCTACATGAAAATATTTATTCTAGATGGCTAATGTTTATTTGCGTCCACTTTGCTATCGTTCAGCTGTTTGATTATATAAATCGGTTGCCGTGATTAGCGACATCTGCCCTTCCTGTCATTTGATAGGGAGTCCTGGGGAGCTGGAAGACAGGACGGGTGCACATGAGCGTCAGGCGTCAGGTGCTAAGTCCACGAGGGGGGCGCGCCCCATCTGCCTCCCCGTAACACCCGCGCCGTTCACTTGTTGCTACGTTGTGCTACGTCGCGCCGCTAGACTGCCGCACACCGCTCCCCCGCCCCCTTTCCTCCGTGCACCACTTCCCTACCCCGCGCATTTCAGTTCTTTGTGCGCCACTGTGGCTTTCGCACGTCCGTGCTGTGCCACTTTACGTTCGCAACGATCATTCTGACATAGTCGTGAATTGTACATAATATTATTACATAGATCGCATAGCCGACTGGAATTTGTGAGTGTGTGCTGGTGAATGCCTGAATTCTGCGACATTTTGACCGCAACCTAATACTTTGGAAGGATTTCAAGCTGATTGGAATATCCACTAGGATTTTTTGTGAAAAATCTGTGATAGTGACTTAGGTCATTAGTGTGGTTAATGGGCATTGAAGAATATTGTGTCCGCTATTAAAGAAATTGAAGTGATTTTATTGTAAATTGACGAAGCTGTTGATAATTCAAGCCGAAAGAAGATAATATTAACTTAGTGTTTATTCAACGGAGACCCGTAAGTACTTTTAATTTATAAAATTATACAGAATCGTGAAAAATACTTAGAAATGGTATAAATTGACAATTCAATTCAAATGATAGGTCATTCACCTAACGACTTTCGTAAGTCCAACGTCTTTATGATTTTGAATTATTGGTACTATAACTACCTAACTATGGATGATGGTGTGCAGATATTTCAATACCTGTATTCGTTGTCTTTGGGTTCACTAGTTGTGGAATTTTATTGTTAAAAAAAATATACCTAAATGCGCTATATTTTATGACGGACAGGGATTATTGGAATATACCTATCTAAAGCAGGTACATCATTAAACTGTACCTGTGCAGAAAGGTCAATGCGAACTCGAATTAATTTCTTATTAACTTATTTAAAACGACAGGTATTATCAATCATTAACACATCGCATTTAGATTAAATTTAATAGTTATTAAAGTTGAAAGCACATTAACTATCTGGGTATACTAACGTCATTAGGTACATGCCTACCCGCTTATTAACTGTGAGATAATGCAGTAAAACTGTGTTAATTACCTTGTATAAGTTACTGACATTACCTGTTAGATAATCGCATACCTAACGAGCAGGCAATCAGATCATCGTGTTGTGCTCGCACGATAAATAACTAGTAATTTATTGCGTTACGTTATAACCGCTAGTCGTGCACCGAATGACCTTTCATATCGTCTATGTTATCGAGAATGCTTTCCGAGTGTGCATTGTTACCGTTTATAGCGATTCGTTATCGAATCGCGTGTTTTATCGCCCTATTGTTTATTGTAGAGTGACCCATAGTGTTTGTTCTAAATTCCTTGATCGCTGTAATCAGTTATTCTAAGCTTTTCTGTGGTTCAATTTCATGGTGCGTTTTTAAACAATGTTTAACTGAGTTATAACTAAATTGAATATCAAGTCATGCCTGCGACTACATCAAGTTACTTATTATAAAGTCACCGGAATAAAATGATATAGGTATTTTGTATGTTGTAAATACCTATTCAAATTAATATTGAATAGGTATTTATAACATACGATAAAATAATACAGGAAATACCAACAATAAGTTGCGTAATCAGTTAATTAACAACACTAGTCCATTTATAAATAGTATTAAATCTTTACATCGTAAGTTTCAGGGCCGTCCGGTTTGTCAAAGCGATAAAAACATTTTACGATAGTCTCGTGACGAATCCGGATACTTGGTTGTTACGTGTAAAAGTATGCGATACTGGTATATTGTCTATACTGGAAATCAAGAATTCCGGTCACGAACAATCGGGACACGTCGTGAGATGCGAGGGAGATTGCAGCGCGCTCGCCTCCGTGCGCTTTCAATAGCACATTGCGCAATTTACTGCACGAGCTGCGCCACTCGTGATATCTGGCTACACTACATCGTATCTTCAAGGTGGTATTGCATTCTGTAGTCACGATAATTGATGCGCTACTAAACTCCGCTACATTGTAACCCTACACGCTATCTTACATTTCGTAGCCATAAAGTGAATAACCTAAAAGGAAATCGTCCATTTCAGCTTTATATGGAAGAGACCGGCTTCCGTAAGTGTCGGTCACACGCCTAACGATATAAAAGTAGGTTGATATTTCAAAAGCGAATGTTGCCTCGATATCGGATAAGTCATTTGCGAGCTTCGTTTAGAAAGTGAGATTCATATGCGGTTTGCGGCAAACCTACTCTAATTTAAGATTCAGCCAATCTTATGTGAACACAGGATGCTTTATGTAACTTGAGGTAAAATATTTAATTGCTACGTTACGGCAAAAGCTTTGTCACAACTAAATGTCGTATTAACGGTTATTTTCTGAGTAGAAGTGTTTCATTACACGGTCGGCGAGTCGAAACGCTCCAGTGGTTTTAACGAGATGGCTTTGAGTCTGCTAACGCGCTCAGATAGCACGGTAACAGGTTATTTGAGATTATTGGCGTACAACCGCTTTGTTTACCGCACTCGTGTGTTATTTGGGCGTGTAATTTGCACAAAGTAGAACTTGTTTGCGTGACGTTTGGCACGCGTTAGCATTGTTAGGTTAGTTATTTTACTACTTGGCCTTTACACGAAGTTTATATTATTTCAACAATGTATTTGAGATGGAAAAAACATTTTGAACTGTGCGATTTCACAGTCCCACATAACCTGCATTCAGCGATGCGTTTAATGTTTCCACGGTCTACATCTAATAGGCATTTACGTAACTTCCCGTCATTAGCTGCTTGCTTACCTGTATAACCCTCAATACCGATTCTGTGGCTCAAGGAATATTGGAACGTTTGATTGATCGTTGCCAGTCACGCGCTCAACTTCCTCTAGGTAGTCGTGACTCGTGAGTACCTAATATATGTACTACCTACCTACATAATACAGCGCCTACACCGAAATGGTTTGATGATTTTGATCTTTTGACCTCATCAAGACTCGTCTTAATAGAATGGTGAAACTCAATAGACGCGTTCTTGTTTGAATGAACTCTTAAAAAGATTGACGTAATTGACTCTGGGCATGCGGTTGACTATTCGCGGAAAACCTACAAACGTAGTTAACTGTTGGCACAGTAAACAGTATTGCACTCAAATGAATAATTCGAAACCGCGATGATTATTTATACGAACTTAGGTACTGGGAATCTTCAAAGTAGGTAGTTTGTTGAAACAGACTGCGGTGTCTGACTACATAAAATAATTTGGATTGTCTTTGCAACCTATTCGCAGTGTAGAAAGAGCTGCTGTATAGTTTTTGTATATCTGCAGTATGTATATGGGGATAGGTTGAGGCGGTTGGTGCAATAGTCGGTCTGAGTTACGGCTGCCGGGGCCCGCCCTTCATGCATAATTCAAATTGTCGTGGTCAGGATTTATTGCGTCGAGGTAGAGCGGCAAGCTGCCGCGCTTCTCAGGGCCTTCGTGTCAACTTTTTGCCCTTCCTTTCCATCTAATGAAAAGCTCTCTCACCGGTTCCGTCTCGGCGTTTGTCTTGTCGATCAACTGTTGTCGTTCTGCGACGTTGCCGTACTTCCCCATCGAGTTATTTGTTGCCCCATTGTCCCCTCCCGCTGATCACTGTCGCATTGTTTCACAACTTTTGTTTACATTCGTTCAATGGTCGTTTGTTTGTAAAGCGGCAGGTTTGTTTTCTCCGCCTCGTGTATTCTTTTAACATTGTAAACAGCTGGGGTTTGTTGAATTTCTCGTTATCGAATATTGTTGACTAAAACAACTATCGTTTCATTTGCAAGCAATAAGTAACGCTATCGTAGCCATTGTGATTTTGCAATTCTTTTTATCTACACGCCTACTCAAGCGCATTTACGTATCGTGTTCTACCTTTTGTATTACGTCAACACGTTTGTTCCTTGATTAGATTAGCGTTTATTTTCTCTTGTAGCTGTTATTATTTGCTTTTCCAAGGTTTAGATAACGATACTCGGCATGTTGTTTTTGCTTGCATTTCAAGTAGAGCTAAGGTTTAAAGTTAAGCTAATTAGAGTGGGTTATACATTCGTCGATTAGTGTTGGATTATAAATATAAAGTGCTTTCGGTTGGATAATTAATTTGGTGTAGATGCGTCACCATAACAGGAAAGGAATGTCGCTGAAGTCTGTTAGCGAGGCGTAGAATGCTGCATTTTCTCGTAACCGGTCTACAGGGCGGCGCGACGGCGGCGCGGGCGCACCGATGAGTAATCTTCGGGTGCATTAAAAATGGCGGCTCGACCGCAACCGTATCGCGATACATTATCATATCACTGGGATGAGGTCTCCCGGCTCACGCACCCAGAGAATAATGACCAGGTGTAGGCAGCACACAATCGCCAGTTTCTTCTCTGTTTATGTTTGTTATGAATAATTATTTATGCGATTATGTAGATGAGGATCCTCGTTAACAGCTCTCTCATTAAAATTCCATTGTTGTGCACTCGACATGCAAGCTCGCTCTCTTGTGTAGGTGTTGTGTCGAATTATATGCTTTAGTGTGTATGAATGTTTGTTCGTGTGTTGATGAATCGACTACGATACCTAATTGAATAGTTTAGATGTCTGTGTATCGTAATTTCCTCAAGCAGAATAATATTACTTAAAGGTACATTATGAAAAATATTTATTATGAATCACTTTGATGTGCATACCTATGTATTAGTAGCGTGCCAGGTGGCTTTACTTTTATCGGTCGTTTTTGTGCATGTTTATGGAAATTAAAATGCAATCGCGTGTTAATAACAAGAAAAGCCTCGAGAAATGTGCGCTTGTAAGATTAGCACTTAGGAAGGAATTTATTTTTTGCTCGTACGGTTTAAATTGAACGTTGTACCAGTAGTTAATTTTTGCTTCAGGAGTTTTATTTACTCAAGACAGTCTTTTGGTTCAAAACTTTATACCTACCTACCTACTTAGTGGGGTTTTTATTTAGAAGCTAGATAGGTTCTTAATTTGAATTACGAGTTGGTGATGTCACAAATATTCCCCTGACAAAGCGCTGGGTAGTAAATTAAATCTAGTAGGTAATTTTAAGTCGAAGTGACGACTTCTTCGAAAGTTATTGTGTAGTAATTTGTTTAAGTATGACGCGTCACCCCGGGATTTTATCACATTGCCCTCGTTCTGGTGGAACGCCAAATGTCCGGGCGATCGCTGGCGGCGCTGGTTGGCGCTCCTCCAGACGTCATTCACGTGCGGCACGCTCAGCCTAACTGCCAACATGTTACTTCCACCCACGCCGCCATATCTCTTCATGAGCTTATCTTCCTGTTCCGGTTACTAATAAACTACTCATTTGAATAATTTCGTATTTGACATGCAGCCGACGTACAATTATAGCTTGGCTCGTTATGTATCACTTCATATTCATGTAAATCAATCCGTGTAGTTGAGTACCCAGTCAAGTGGTAGTTGCGCAATCGCCAATTGATTAGTCACATGTGCATGCATAGCAATTATGACTTCATAATAAATTATAATATGTATACTTACTTCAGCTAAAAATAGTACTTTCATTTATACTCATTGCAAAATTATTACTACGGAAGGTAATGAAATTATATCGTTCATACAATACATTATTTTTTACGTACTTATACGCGTGGGTGTAGTGTGAATGGGCTTACTTTGGCGTCGTCCCAAACGTGCTGACATGACCGACGGACCGAACACTGACGTCAGCCGTTTGAAAATATGCAGCTGGCAACTCGTTGATAACAGTGTCAATCCGTTTTGACAGGGAGACGGCTTTGATAAATTATTTGAATTTTACTGGGCATTCCGGATGATTTGCTAGAAATGTAAATTCTGTGAAAAACATACCTACCTACTTACTTTGATTTGTTATGAATATAGGTATAGTCCTAACAGTTTCTTTCAATTGTTACAGGTGCCCCTGAAAGTGTGAGTGCAAGTGATGTCGTCGAGGTCAGTGCGGAACCCGACAAGTGCGTAAAACAGGAGGAAGTGAAGTCAATTGAGTGTGAAGTGAAGAGTGAAGTGAGTGCGGGCGCGGATGGTGTTGCCAGCGCCGTGGCCTCCGAGGAGGACGACTGTGTGATAGTGTGCGCGCGCGATGCGGACGATAGGTCCGACTCGGGAGTGAGCGGAGTGAGGTCGGGCGGCTCGGCCAGTTCAGTAGAGGAGCGCGAGTGGCGCGGCATGGCGCACGGTTACGGTGGAGGTCCCCCGCCCCCCCTGCTGCACCTGCCGCCCCCACCGCCGCCCTCGCTGTACCCCAGCGAGCTGCTGTGGAAGCAGCGCTACCAGCCCCCGCTGCACGCGCCTCTGCACCATGCCATCGCGGACGACTACCTCGCGGCGGCGACATACGATAGAGAGAGACATGAAAGACTGCTACGGTGAGTCCTCTTACCTTTTTACACATTCCTTACTTTCCCACGTTTTCCGTTGTCAAATCGTATCCCAAAAGGACCTAAAATGGAAGAATCGAGTTAGGTTATCTTACATGATAAAATACTGCTGTATTTCGCCGAGGCCAAATTATCTTCCTAAAGCGAGTACGTTAATTAAGCTAGTAGAAAAACGGGCTTTGCTAGGAAGGCTCGTGAAAGTGTACAGGAGTACAGGAGTCCTCATCCCCGAGTCCTTATTTTCTAAGATCGAATCCTTCCAATTCCCCCCCCAACTACCTACCTAGTCAAATCGTAAAACTAACTAAAGTGCGTGAAACAAAAAGTCTAAAATCCTGATAGTTTTCCAGAAAAGCCCGTGTATGAGTTTGAGTAAAGATATTCCTAGACCGAGTAGTCATGGTACTGAAATATGTTACATTCCACACGTAAACTCGATTAAATTAAAATGAATGTTCATTCAACGTTCTGAGAAATGAATATTTTGCGCGTAAACAGCATAGAAATAGTAGCTTCATTTTATTTTACCCACTACAATAGTTATTAGGATATTATTTGAGGAAATCTGGGGGGTTATTCCCATCCCCATGTAGGTCATTGTCTGGAGTGTGGAAATGTTCGAAAGTTACAGTAGTCATGGAAAACAAATGGCAACTGACCACAGGTGGGTTTTAGTCAGTGAATGTCGGATATACCCACCTCATGACTCTGGACCTCGCTTCACTCAGAGCGGGAAAAAAATATCTGATAAGTTCCACATTTTAAGGATCTTTGAGAATTTATTTTGTATAAAATAGTATATTAGTATTTGTCTAAGTCTAAAATTAGAGGGTCAACAAACCTAAGATTAACGTTAAAATATTCAACGTTGTCTAAACCAAGAAGTAATAACATCCGGAAACAGCTCACTCGGTTGTTAGTTTCTTGTTTATGTACCGGTCCTCGAAATTAACATGATTCTGTTTACCTACTACCTACTGCCCAAATATTTATAGAAACAGATACACGATAACATAATTAACATTTCTCACTATTTCGCAAATCACTATTTAATCGCTTATTTAGCTAGAATTTTGTATCAAATACTGCGTTATTAATTGTGAATGAGACCATCACGTTTTGTTAAAATCCCAGCAATATAAAACCGCTAAATGTCAAATGTGGTTAAGGTAAAAAAACGTTAGGTTTTTATAGTTTATTGCAGCAATTAAACTCATTGGCAACCACACTCATGACTAAACAGACTTTTTCCTGCGTTTAGCGAAGAATTTGCTAGATTGTTTGTCGTGAGTCAGCAATTTGAATAATATTTATGTTACAATAACTAAGCACCTACCTTTGTACCTACTTATTTTCTGAGTCATGAATTCAAAGCGTAACTACGTAATGTCACAACACTTCTAAAAACTCGGAATACTTCACAAAAGTATTTAACCTGATTTTATCTGCCCGATATTTCGAATACTCGACATTGTTTATTGTTAGGATATGCAAACTTTATTTATTAAAATAAATAAAGCTGTAAAACGAAGTGTGTTAATTTCCGATATTACAAGATGGTTCCACGTATTTGTTATGCTTGATTTATGGTGTGGTAAAATTTGTTTTTTTCTCGTGTTCGAATTTTGAATCACGTTCTATTTTTTTTTATTTTTTTATTCATACCTCAACAGAAAGAGCATAAACCGGTGATCTTTTTACAAGGTTTTATTTAACTTATACAATGTAGGTATTGTATGTTTAATAAGGATAAATATTGCAAATGAATTGAGAAACACAGTTGTGGATTGATCACAAGTTAACTGTAGTCTGTACGTGATGTAAAGAAATAGTTTTTTTGTTGTTGTTTTGTTTTCACATTGTTCAATCGGCTCATTCTTCAGTTAAAAACCTACTCTCAAAACCAGAAATAATTTATTAATCTAAAATGCAATTCTTTACTATACAATGGGTAAGTACGTGCCCTGTATAATTAGAATTGTTTCGATTCATATCGCTTTTCTCGGAACATATCGTTGGCATTAATTTAATTATACAGAAAGATAACGTTTATGTGGTTTGTTATCTATTAAGTATTTAATAATTATTTTATCACGTAATTAGATGTAGATATTGAAAGTTATCAATCTATATAATCAATAATAAGGGAATGTTTGTGTGAATGATCCAGGTTCAGAAAGAGTTGATGTGAATTTAATCTCAAATAGGCAACAAAGAATGGACAGCAACCGTTATATTATATATTTTTTCCCAGTACCTACTTAATAAAAAAAAAACTTATTTTCAGTTGGCCACCTTTATTTGCCATTTTACTTAAATCGACTTCATAAAATTATTTATTTTTATTAACTGTTAAATTGATTAATTTTCAAAATATTTTTTGGTTTTATTAAATGAAATGAGATTTTTGCCTATATTCGAAAATTAGGCTTTTAAATGGTTTATTACTCTTTTTATCACACACACAATCCGTGCTTCCGTAGCATAGTGTAATATTCTCATTTAGGTTGTATGTAAGTACCTATTCCGGCCGTGTAAATTATTAACTTAGATTATGTAGGGTAGGGTCGGTCTGTACAAAGTTGGGTCACGGGAACGTTTGAAGGAGTTACCGTGGCCCTGGAACCCAAAGAACAACTGCAGGACACGGTGGTTTTAGTCAGTAAAAATATAATTCTCCTTAGAGCGAGAGAAGTTGCATTTAATGATTATCCACCTCAAAAAAAGGTCTGTCAGAGTTAAAAAAAAAGATTAAAAAATTCGCTGTCAATAGACAACTTAGCACACACAGATTCTACAAATAACTGAACGAGTATAAGGTACTATTCTTTGGTCCTATTATTGTTCCATAATAGGGTCAGCGACGATCCAATAGCTACAATATTGGATGCAGTTTCAACCTATCTATGCCATTGTTGACAAATTAGAGATCTCAAACATTCCAATGTTTTGTTAACAAAGACACACATTTTTTTGTTAAATGTTAAAAACACAACCTTGTGTATTTAAAAGACATCCAAATAAGTTACAATGACATAATTATCATGTAGCCAGATCCGCTTAGGCGCATGTTCCTTGAACGTCTGACACATACTCGTACTGCCGCCTGCGCTCGCATAGAGCCTCGCTGATCTTTATATCAATTTTCTTTGCAAAATATTGATTTATTTAAATAATATAGTTATGCTATGTACATTCTGAAAAACACTTAACAGGAAATTTTTGTGTGTAAACATAATTGTAAAGATCAAAGCCGTTTGAAATGAGTAGGAAAAACAAGCGAAAAAATATCATGTTAAATTTTATTTTACGCTTAAATATTAGTCACAATATGATAAAATCATGTTGATAATGTTATCTAAGAAACTATAATAAATATATATTTTGTTCAAAACTATTGACCTAGCCGTTACCAAGGAGTATGCTTCAGAAAGTCACAGTTTTATGGCACTGTTTGGCCTGAAATTAGTCGTTTCTTGAAGTGCTTTTTTGGCGCAAAACTTACCTACGATCTCATTGCCCAATTGCAATGCACGTGGTAATACCCAGCTATGAATTCTTGTTAGTTAATAAATTATGTTTATTACAGACGGAAGTTCATTGAAATAGTCCGTCTAGACGTAAGACGTTTATTTAAAACATGACATTCAATATAATTAGACTAGGTAAACAATGTAAACGGAAGAACAAAGCTTTATTTCAAAAAATAAAAGGTTAAAACCACCAGAATTCGTATTTAAAACTTGCAAGGCCAGCTCAAAAATAACTGAACATTTTGCAGACAGAAATAGTGTTGTCGACATGCAAGAAAAACTTTGCAATGATAAACACTAACATAATTGGTGGCCTGCCAACGTTCTTGTTATTCTTGAACAATGTTTAGGAAATGGGTACTTTATTATTTATACGTCTTGGCTGCTTTCAATTCTGCGGAATGCTGCAATAAATTATCATTTAAAACTCTTGTTATGTAATGTACATTATTTATTAAGAGTAGAGAAAATGTTGTACTCCTTTCTAAGCATATTGCACGCACGGAGGGGGTGAAAGATTTGGCATAGGTAACGCTTTTAGAGATGAGTGTAGAAAGCTGTGATTTAACAGTAATATTATACTGGGAGACCACTGGTAATCCTTGCATATTATAAAACAAAGTCGGCCCCAGTTTGTCAGTATTTGTTCGCAAAAAAGACAACTGAATCTATTTTCATGCGATTTTCACCACCACACAGAGTGATTCATGAGAAAGGTTTAATTAAGTGTATATTACATACATGCATATTATAGTAGAGCAAGAGCCAGAATTTCAAAGATTTATGACACACGTCTAAAGCTGGAGTGTCGTTAGTTAATATTTGTACGAGGCCAATGATAGAACTGAACAGATTGCAGTATTTATACTATCAGGCAGAATTTAACTTGATTTCGACCCAAAAAGAAGATGTATAATTAAGTCTGTGGAATGATTGTAATCGATCCATATATTCTAATTGTTAGTTAACTAATTCAAGCAAACCTTTATTGCAAATAATTGGCGGAGTTCGTTGAGCTACAACTTATATATTATGTAGTAGGTAAATCGATTTGAACGCTATTCGTTGTTATGATAGAGAACACTGTATTTACAAATTGTAAATGTTAAACGATTTACCATGGAAATGGTTTGCAATTTAAATAATTAATTTCATATCGAGAGCTACGGCAAGCTATAATTAAGTAAGTATCTAATTATTGTAAATTAAATTTACTATTTGAGTGTAAATAATTAAAAATATGGCTAGGATCGCCAGTCCACCACCTTACAGTGGTAACACAACTTACACAACCAATTGCTTTTTTTATAATCACTACTGACGCGCTGTCGATTGTTCGAGAAGTCCTACGCGTTTTTCATACCATAAATTCTGAATAAATAATTACATAGTAGCATTTGTACATAGTATTAGAGACATTTTTTTATTTATTTAGGTTGGTATACAGAATTTATTGATCTATCCACATGATTACACTGGCATTTTTTTCTGTTACGTTGTTGTTTATTGTTTCATAAAAGCTTTTCTTTTTTTTTATAAAACTGAACGTTTTTATCATTGTACGCACAGTATTCATAGTCAAGGTTGGACCACGTTAGGAATGTTAAATACAAAGGTCATCGAACCGAAAGTAGATACTGCTTTATGCATAATCAAATTATATATTATCATTGTAAGTTTCGTATACATGAAATATTCAGATCTCTAATAATAATATTCATGATAAATATTGAATATAATACCGTTTTCAATAAATTTATTCTAGCGATAAGTCATTCCAAACATTTAAATGCTAATTAGTTGAGACACGTTTCTTGAATAATCGTGAGCGACTTAAGGATGTGGAAAAACAATAATTTACAACCATCTAAACGTGTTGAGGCATACAAAGTAGCACAATTTATGACACTCCCTACGTCATAAATCCAGTGTGATTACCCCGACTGCAATGAACTAATTCCTTACTTGACCTCACGTGACCGGCTTATTAACAACTTCAATAACGCGATTATGAGGAAATATGTATGCTTGACGTAGCAGTATTTTCCCGTTTATAATACCTAGAAATAACATAATTAAGGTGCTAAATATTCATCGTTCCCGACAAGGCCATTGTTGTTACTTTAGACTTTTTGCTGCATTAGCTTTTGCAGCTGTTACTGAGCGAGCCAGCTGATTTTTCTTTTTTTCTTTTACCACCTTGGCACCCTTTGTAAAAGTTTGTAGACAGATTTACCTGCAGCTGATACAGATTTCTTTGGAAATAGCCTTTGTAATTTTCTTTAGACTTTGTTATTCAAAAGATAAGGGCTGTTAACAAGTTATGAACGCCATTATTATTATTACAAACTTTATTACCCATTGTTTTAAGACCTTGAAGAAGTCATTGTGCTTCATTTATGATATTAGATCGCGTAGTTGATGAATATTTCTACTTGTGGTCTTGATTATTACTTTTTGTAACGTACTTATTGATGGTTACTATTATAACATAAATAAACTAACAATGAGAAAATGAATAAGCATATTTTGAGGTAGTAAATTAGGTATCTATTAAATCTTTCAATGTAAATAACAAACAGGTTTCTATGAATACGTAAGAGGAAAATCTATTTACGTCCATATTAATGTGACCTTGTACATCTATCCGGTTCTTATTGTTCGTAACTAGATATAAACGAACTAATATCTTGAATGAATAATTAATATTAAATTATAAAGATGTTGTTTTTAACCTTGACTCGTCATGTTTAATATTTAGGACGTGATGTTCGTGAATTAAAAGATATATCAGTGGCAGTACTTATTGAGGTCGGTGTCTGTATAAATATGCGGTTAAATACAGGATATCCTAAAATTTCGGTTTTTATTTTCGTTTGAGCTTGATATGTTTGAAGAGTATTTTGCCGTGATTTCCTGGCTATAAATACTGCCTATAATGTGAGAGAAGGAAGTAAAAGGATGTAGCCTTTTTACTGTTAAACACCAGCATAGAATTCCGTTTATGCTGGTGAATAATACTACATGGTTAAAATTAATACTTTATCATTTTTTCTTTATCCAACTTATCACTTCTATCATACAACCATCAATATTTATTTTTATCAATTAAATTTTATTCAGACTTATCAATGCTATTTTAAGAGATAAAATCGTAAAAAATGTGAAATGATAGCAGACAAAATACCAATTACGTGTGATAAAAATATTTTGTAGCGTAAGTTTAAAAAGATAATTTATTTTATTAGATAAGTATAATAAAATCGATAAATCGATTTTTTATTGTAGTAACTCTTCGGAAGTAGATACATTTTGTTGAATAATAATGATATGGTAGATTGTATCAATAAATTTACGATATTTAAAAGAACAATAAAAACTTATACAATAATAATCATGAATTGTTTTTCAGTAATTGACGAGTAATTGATGGTTGTAAAAATAGCTTTAATTGTTAACTAACTATTTAACACTCCATGTAATTCCTAATACGTATTAGGTATTTTATACCATTTTTTATTATTTCGTTTAGCTAAATACTTTACAAAGCTTTAAGCTTTGCATTGTATCTTTTCCTATCACCTAGGTCTTAATTACGCTAAAGTGTAATGTAGTTGTAGAACATAATAATATAAGATTTGACCTATTGGAAATAAAAAAAACGGTCGTAGATATGTTCTCGTTCTCTAATAATCGCTAGTTTTTTTTTATTACTTACTATCTGAACTTCGAACCGCCTAATAGTAAGGATAACAACATCTACTGGCTTTACCAGAACAGCATAATTCATTTATGACATTTTAATAAGAGATGGTTTTGTATTCGGATTTTTTTCGTGATTTTTTCCATATTTTCTCACCGCTTAAACAGGTAAAATATGGAAAAAAAACACCAATTGGATACCACCAATACCAATGGATACCAATTGGATAGTCCAGGGACTATCACGAATATTTCAAGACCAAAATTAGCCAAATCGGTGCAGCCGTTCTCGAGTTTTAGCGAGACTAACGAACAGCTATTCATTTTTATATTTAAAGAAGATTATAGGGTCACGGTAACTCTTTCGAACAATTTGGCGGCCCTACTGTATATAAAGACAATTTCAGAGGCATTGTTACGTAGATTAGGTACCTGTATGTAGGTAACTCATTGTTAATCTATTCAATATTCTGTATAATTATAAAACCCTCATTTGTTTTTCTAATCAGTCATTGTTCATGCCCCACATATTTAAAAACATTTTTAGATTTAACCTCGTTCGTTATTACCGTTTCTAATTAATTATCTACTTTGTATGACGAATTTGTAAATAGATTTTGCTGCGTACGTAGATTTTACACGAGTTTGGAAGTACAAAATAAGTATGCTTAACCTTCTCCCGACTATGTAGTGTAAAGGGTGGCGATGAGTATTTTATATGCGAGTGCCTTCGACCTCCACAATACACTAGTCTAGCTAGTGTAAGATTCCCTATCTTCTAGTCGTTGAATATGCGTGACGTCTGTCAAAGATCAACAATTGACAGCCGTCATCAACGGATTAACTAACGTGTTTTCCGAAGCACGGAGTTTCGTTATGTACCTAATACCTAATATCGACCTCGGCAAGCATTGCTTAACCTAAAAGGTTGATTCGGGCCATTTTTATTATTTAGCCACGAGCAAACATACGTATTAAGTACAATTCTATAAATATCTGGTCATTTGAAACCCCTGCGGTGTCAATAATGAAGTGCTATGGATGCCTTCAAGGTTGTCAATGACATCAGCATCCAAAAGTTGCTGTAGGCCAAGGTCATTGTACGGTTATGCCAGACTTGTATGCGCATGTCGATATATGCGCTTGATTTCATTATCTGTATTTTATAATGTATACATATAAGTAAGAAGGTACGTACTTAGTTTACTTTTATCGATAAAACAAGTTTGACGGCGTGTTGTATTTCACGCACGATTCAAAGGGATGTCAGCAAAACCGATGCCTGCTAGGGCTGGGGGAATGTTCCAAAGAGTTTTCCGTGGACCGAAAACGCAAAGGGCAACTGAAAGTCACAAGAGGGTGTTATTCAGTAAAAGCCTGACACACCCTCTCGCCCCGCCTTACAGCCGGAGAAGTCATTTGAGGTTTTCTTACAACAAAAATAAATTGAATTTGGAAAAACTGCTTTTCTTGTAAATACCCAAACTCGGATCTACTATTGGAATGCTTTTCTTTCAATGTATGCCTAGTTTTCCCATGTAATCTTCATGACTCAGATAACTACTTCGGCATACTAAATTCTTTTCTTCATAATAAGTCAGATAAGCCTTTTTTGTCGTAAAGTGATAAATTCTTGATAAAAATGTCATCCGATTTTTATAATGGTTTACGAAATTGCATAACACTCATAATTCGCGGAATTAAAAGATTAAGAAGATTCTAAGATAAAATATTATTTCTAGCTGATATTACATAATTTGAAGTGAGAAATATTTGAATAACAATAATATTGCAAAATCAGTCGTGAAGGATTATTGCTTTTTACTATGAAGGTTTTATTACTGGCTGATTATAAATTATAGTACCGTTTACTGGCTGAATGCCGGAATAAATCTTAAAAAATAAATCTTACTTTTTTGACATTGAATGAAAGCTTGTTAGATTGTCAAATTATTTGTTGTAGATGTTCATTAATTTCAGTACTTTATTGAATCTGTAATTAAAAAGTCTACATATTGATTAAATAAGGAATAAGAATAGTTAAGTGTTAATTGCTTCTTAAACGACCTACGCTGTTATTTCGTTATTGTCCAGTTTCAAAATGTACGAAAAAGACACTTCATGAATTTTCGTAGGAAAACATAAGTATCGTAAGTTTTTAGGTTGTAACCTAATAACCTAGAATATTGATGTTAGAATAGTTATTTAGAACATAGATTTATATTAATGTTGTAGTAATAACTTTCTTACCAATTGATGTTAGTTCCTTTATTAGATTCGACGCTCGATCTAATGAAATTCCTGACATTTGTTTCTAAGTAGTTTCAAAGGAATACATGATTGCTTGTTTTATTGTTTACTAATGTATTTATGTGTTACCATTATATTTGCGAACTAGCTTTAGGTAGCGGTTTAACCCGCGTGAAAATAGAAAATATATGCCTATGTTACTTGATAAAGTAGGTTTCAGCTGGTGAAAGGATTTTGAAATTCGGTCCAGTAATTTTTGAGTTAAATCGTAACATACAAACAAACAAACAAAAAATCAAATCTTCACTCTATATTATAATTTAGAAGTAGAAATAGTAATTATGGATGTTTTTTAATTATAATATCGGTCGGTAGTAAATCTATAATAAAAAAGCGAAATACTACTCACTGATTAATCACGAAATCTCAGAAACTATAACACCTACAAACTTAAAATTTGGCAGGTAGGTTCCTTATTGGGTGTAGACATGCGCTAAGAACGGATTTTACGAAACTCCTCCCCTGGGGGGATGAAACGGGGGTATGGAAAAGCCGAAGCCGCTAGAAGCTGGTTATGAATATTTCTATCAAGTTTTTACATAATGTTTCACTGTTGACAGATTATTGTTTCTGTAGTGAAATGTAAGTCGTGCCCCTGAAGGCCACAGTTCAAAGTCGCTAAAGCCATTTCCGAACACGTAATCGGATTTGTGCTTCATCCGATTACAATTATAAACTACGCTATATTTGTAAACACAGTAATTAGTTGCCAAATAGTCAATAAGATAATTAGGTGGAAATGTTTACGATTCCACTCCACTAGAATTCTATATGCTGTCATATTAATTTCATTTATTGGAACTGTAATATACTATATATCAATTAAGAAATGATATCTCACTATAATAATTAAGCATGTAATGAAAGATTATTAAAACAAAAAGTATTTTTACTGTTTGTTCTATCCTTGTAACCTCTGTAATCTATCTGAAATGTTTATAAGAAGTTTCGGAAAAGGTTCAAAACTGTCTCTATGCTAAGTAAGAACTCTTTAGGAAAGTGGTTTATTTTCATATCCAATTATTAGAAAACAAAGATGGACCAAGCTTGTACTTTAAATGTT
This sequence comes from Mythimna pallens, assembly GCA_961205895.1. NCBI lineage: Eukaryota > Metazoa > Arthropoda > Insecta > Lepidoptera > Noctuidae > Mythimna > Mythimna pallens. The sequence goes on from OY540834.1 coordinate 17,382,013, forward strand.
CATAATATTTATTGAGCAAGGGTCGCAACGCCAAAACTTACTACTTTGTTTTGATATTAATACTAATAAAATTGGAATTCCGAACAAGATATTAGCTAAACGAGTAAATCCATAACACATAGTACTGATAGTGTACAGAATTATGTGTGTAAATTACGTAAATGAAATTGAATGACCTTGACCCACTTAAATCGCGTACGGATACACTTGGGAAAGTTGCGTAGACGCAGGTTACCTAACAACTGTGTACTGTTATTTTATTATTATGTAAGTGCTTACTTACTGGGTACATGCCCACTGTTACGTAAGATTATGGAAGAACGATTAAGTTCAATTAAAAACTAATCAGTTTCAATTAAAATTCAATTAATTGTAGCTTTTAATTGTTTTGTTTTCCGGTAACTTTCTGGGTTATCACCTGTCTTTGAGTATGTTGAAGATTAAAAATATTCCTTTCGTTAGTGTATTAATTAATCATTACCTTTAATTAAGTAAAGCTCAAGGGAAATTAGTGGGTAACTAATAAATGTTACTAGATAAGCTATTATCGATCCTACTTTTCTCTAATCCTTCAATATTATATTTATTTTACTTATTCTTTTTTTTTCTTTGTTTACAGAGATCGAAGGGAACAGGAGCAACGAGAGATGTTGGAAAAGCAACAGAAAGAAAGAAAGGAGAGAGAACGGATAGAACAAGAGAGGGAACGGGAGAGGGAAAGGGAACGTGAGAGGGAGAAGCAAGAGCGGGAAGAAAAGGAACGAAGGGATCACGAGAACGCTGCCTCGAAACTAGTGTCGAGGCATTTCGAGGAATCTCTTAGGCTGGCTAATCAAAAGGTAATTAATTGAAATACAAGTTTTAATTTTATAAAATTTTGGTGTCAACCTGAATACTGATTTTCACCATGAGATTTTGACTAGAAATCAGTAATCTTAATCAATCTACTTGATCAGTGTAAAGCTCTGCTATGGTAAAGATGTAACTACATAGTTAATTCCTGCAAGTCATTTCTTGTAAAAAAATTTTGACAAAGGTTTTTTTTTGTCGCAGCGAGAACGCATGTCGTGGTCGCTGCTGCACAGCCTGGCGCCCAGCCGCGGCGCAGCGCAGGAACATGAGCGCCTGCGCGCGCCCCCTCCCGAGCGCGCCTACTACTCGCCGCCCGCGCACCCGCCGCACCCAGCGCATCCCGCGCACCCTTCCACGCGCCCCCCGGCCACGTCACCCGCGGAATACCACGCGCAGCACGCCAGGCTCTCCCTACCCTCCAAAACAGATAAACAGTCACACCCCTCCCTACCTAAAGGCGAACCTAACTTCGCCCCTTACAATTACCCTTATAGATACGATAAATTGAAAGATCAGCATCTACCGGCGCCGCCACCGCTAGTCCCTGAGAAAAACTCTGTGATAGTCAAGCACGACCCCAAGCAGATCCACCTCGAACAGAAGCACCCTTACCCGAGCAAGCCCCGGAGCGAGCCCAACCCTCACTACTTGCCGTCGCGGCCATACCGGACGGGCCCCTCGCCGCACGCGCCGCCCCATCCGCATCCCACGCTGCAGACGTCACCGCACGCGGCGCTCCCAGCACAGGACAAGAATGCGCGGCGGATGTACCAGCCTCCACCGCCACGCTCACCGGCTTATTATCAAACAGCACAGCCAGTGAAGCCCAAGGTGTCTAGCCCTGCGCCTCCCCACATCTACGGCAAGCCCCCGTGCAACTCACCGGGTCCCGGACCGGGCCCCGCGCATTACGCTGTGCCCGTAGAACAGGCCACTATGCCCCCACACAGCAAGGTGGAGCAGCCGCCCGTGCCCTACCCGCCGCCTTACGCGCGCAGCACACGGCCCCCGCCCCCTGCGCACTCCCGGACTCCCGAACCGCGCCCCCCACAGCGTGCGCTCGTGGATTCCAACTCCACGTCACCATGCCAGCTGCAGCCGCTAGACTTGGGCGTCACACGCGACGACCCCGACCGCCTATCGCCCCGGCGGCGAGGCGCCTCGGATCCTCCCGAAGCTGACGCCAAGCGGCGGAGACTAGAAGAACCCTCCGCACCGGAACCTCTAATAGCGGCCTCAGCCGGTACGGGGCGCACGCCGCACGGCTCCGAGCCCGCCCCGCAGGCGCCCGGGCCTCCCTGCGACGTGCGCGTGCCCTCTGCCGACGGCAGCGTGGCCACGCCCGAGCGAGCGGCCGGAGCCTCGCCCGCGCCGCACCTCACGCCCGCCGCCAGCCCGGCGCCCTCCACTCCTGTGCCTCCGGTGGCCGCATCGCCGCCCATGGCCGCAGCACCTCCAACAGCACCTACGCCGCCCGCACCTCCTGCCACGCCGCCAGTTTCCACTGGAGCTGACGGCGATACCCCTGGCAAATCTGCACAATCTCCACGAGACAACGGTGGTGCGCCCGTCCGACACCTCGGCAAGAAAGCGTGGCTCCAAAGACACGAAACTGCACCTATCGGCGAGGGCGACTGTTCCGGCGGTGGTGGAACTTGTATCACGCTTCCTATGGCAATCAATAGAGTATCGGAACCTGACGATTCTAGTTCAAACATAGTCGTGCCAGTAGCTGCAAAATCAATCCAGCGTGGTGCGCGGAAGACAACGAAACCGAGGAAGCCGAAAGAGGTGAACGGTCGCGTAGAGGATGCGGAAGAGGATAGTTCAAGTTCTGACCGAGAGTCTGCTGCACCCCCGAAAAGAAAGCCACCCAAGGCGAAACGGAAAAAAGGTGCGGTTCCGCGAAAAGCTGGTGATGAGCCGAAGAGAAAGAAGGCATCAGAGAGTGGCAGTGAGAGTGATAAGGAGAGTGACGACAAAGACTCTGATTCTGGTGGAAGCGGCAGTGGCAGCGGCAGCACGTCGAGCCGACGCGGCGGAGCGGGGCGCGCCCGCGGGCGTCGCTCGCGCGGCGGCGGGCGCGGCGGGCGGCGGCGCGACGAGCCCCCGCGCCGCGCCGTGCAGGCGGGCGCGGCGGCGCGCGCGGCCCCGGACTCGTTCCTGCAGAACGGGCCGTGCTTCGAGGTGGCGCCGCGCCTCGCCAAGTGCCGCGAGTGCCGCTGGTCGCCCGCGCAGCGCGACAAGGACATGCCGAACATCTTCTGCCGGTTCTACGCTTTCCGAAGACTGAAGTACGCCAAAAACAGGCAGCTGGCTATAGCTGGCTTCTCGGATCCTTACAAAGACGCCGAGGAGGTGAGATACCTTTTGCTGCTTCTAATTTTAACTATTTATTTTTCCTAAAGTATGAGTTTTCTTAGAAAGTGTTGATTTTATGTACTATAACGATAGGATAAAACGCACTCTTTTCTGGATCATTTTGTGGCCATTATTTGACAGCAATGTTTCCTTTTGAAATTCCAGATTGCAAGATAGCTTACTTGCCATAGAATTAAATTAAATGATGTATATTAACAATATCTGTTTATTTGTCTACAGGATGATAAGAAGCTATGGCTATCATCATCCGCAGGTGCGGCCGAGTTAGATATCGAGATGAGTTGCTTCCTACTGAGGGAGATCGGAGACCAGTTCTGTGAACTGCTACAGCAAGAGAAAGAGGCAGAATCCCATCACTTAAACGATGGTAAGTTTCCTTTTCGATTTTTCAAAGATCTAAGTATATTTTTGAAATAGAAAACTGATATTTTTAATGCAAAACGGCAGAATTTTTGGTCTAGTTTTTCCACTGGTTCCATTACCTTTTTCAGACAATTCTCGTTGGTTTCTATTGATGTTTATTTATTATAATTAATTATTTACAGACAAGACGATAGCATGGAAACGAGTGGTACAAGGAGTGAGAGAAATGTGTGATGTTTGCGAGACTACCCTCTTCAACTTCCATTGGACGTGCGGCAAATGCGGCTTCGTCGTATGTTTAGACTGCTATAAGGTAAATATTATCATGAATTATCATCATCATCATCTATCATCTATACAGTAGTCTTCTACAGTCTGTTGCCAGACATAAGCCTCTCAGTTCTCGGCAATTTTTATCCAGCTGCCATCAGTTGAGACTACTCATAAATTTTTTAATGTTTTTTAAAGTTTGAATGTACGAACATTGATATTTATATTTTTTTCTTTTTTTTTTTACAGTCACGGACATCCGGCAGTGAAACTGCTACCGTTCCTACTGAAACAAATAACTCCTCAAATGCCAACAGCAACGGCGAGAGAGATTCCTTTGGGTAAGTTCATTATCAAGCTTGTTTTTGGTCCTAAAATCATTTTGAATTATTCTTACTGAAAAATTATTTGTTGAAAACATAGCTAAGTTTATTGAATAAAATTATGATTGCCTGTATAATTTCTAGTTGGATTGGCAGTTTTTCGATCACTGATTTCTTAGTCAAAAGTTGAGAAGCCTTTTTGACAGAAATGCTTGTATTTCTGTCAAAAAGGCTTCTCAACTTTTTCCCAATTTCACAGTAGTTGTTGGCCCTGTCGCTACCCCAAGTGATAACGTATACCCCTTCCAGCTGGCTGACGTGCACGTCGGGCGGCGCGCACCCGCTGCGGCGCCTGCTGCTGACGCAGATCGCGGCGGGCGGCGCGCTCGACGCGGCCGCGGCGCGCGCGCACCAGCTGCGCTCGGCCTTCGCGCTGCCCGCCTGCGCGTGCGGCACCGCGCCCGCTGCGCCCGCTAACACCAAGGCTGCGGCTAGGAGGCTACTGCATAGGGCGCTCATGAAGGTAAGCTAGCTTATCTTAGCTAGTTTTTTTTCCCTACCCGTGTCACCTGATAGCTACAACCTAGGGTCAGTAAGTAAGTGTGAGCAAGTGTGAACAGATTACGGCAGGCGTGCTGCACCATCAACCACATCACCACTTACCATCAGGTGGGATAGTGGTCAAGCGCGAGCCTATAAATAATAAAAAAGCTTTATTTGAAGAAGGTTAAGAATATAGTAGAGCAAAGTACTCGCACTGGCTTTTAATAACTACAGTACTTAAATAAAGTGATTTTGTTGAATAAACGCAATTGTCGAAGTAGATTGGGTAAATTGGATTACCTGCCATGTTATTCTAATCTATTTAGGATTTACTAAACTAATGTACGTGTCTTTATTTTCAGAACGTTAAAAAAGAAGATGTAAAGGAAGAGACAGCATCTGCCAACGGGTCATCGCCAGTCAAGTCAGAAAACGGCAAGACTGGCAGCTCTGTCGTCAGCTGGCTGACCGACATCCCGCTCAAAACTGAGGCTGAAGAAGAGAAGTCTGAATCAAGCTCGTCGGATTCCGAGGAAGGAGGCAACTTCTCAACGTTACGAGAACTACTTATAAGACCAGCACCTGAAGGTGGTGACACACAGCCTAAGAAGAAACAAAAGAAAAGCAAAAGCGATATCCTTGATGACGTCATCTCAAGCGTTATCGATGAGAAGAAAGATGAGGACGGCGAAGTGAAACCGTTCGCGCTGTCCAATGTCGTCAAGCGTTACGATAGAAGCGGACGAAGTCGCGATGAGCTGCCCATCCGTATCATGACGCTCACGGAGTCGAAGCTGCTGTACCCTGATGTACCGCACGCCTGGCTTTGTGATGGAAAGCTGCTGCATCTCACAGACCCCATCAATCCCGGCAACTATAAACCGTTCCAGGTTAATAACTTACAGTTTTCATTTTTGTGAATTAGATAAAAATGTAATTTTTACAATTTTTTTTTTTTAACATTCAACTTATGCATTTTTTTTTTCATTGTTTCAGGATCAGTGGAAACGCGGTCAACCAGTTCTAGTCTCTGACGTATCGACCATTCTCGATAAAGACTTATGGAGTCCTGAGAGTTTCTCACGTGACTTTGGTGAAACGAGAGTCGACTTGGTCAATTGTGCGTCCGGTTTAGTGGTACCTTATCAACTCGGCAAAAAGTTCTGGGACGGGTTCGACCTGGCCGCCAAGAGATTGCGCGACGAGCGCGGCGCACCCATGGTGCTCAAACTAAAAGACTGGCCGCCGGGCGAAGACTTTGCGGAGCTTCTCCCAGCGCGATTCGATGATCTCATGCGTGCGTTACCACTCGGTGAATACACATCTCGCACCGGAAAACTAAATCTGGCTGCGCGGTTACCAGAATGTTTCGTCCGTCCGGATCTTGGGCCCAAAATGTACACCGCGTACGGCGGTGCTGGAGGTACTACCAACCTGCACTTGGACGTGAGCGACGCCGTGAACGTGATGGTGCACGCGAGCGCGCCGGCCGACGCGCCCGAGCGAGCGCGAGAGGCGGCGCGGGCGGCCGAGGAGGCGGGAGTCGACGTGCTGTCGCGGCGCCGCGCGAGGGTCAAGCCGCCCGCGGCTCTGTGGCACATTTATGCTGCTAAAGATGCGGATAAAATCCGCGATTTCCTAGTCCGAGCCGAGTTGGAGCGAGGTGCGAGACCGCGACCGCAACACGACCCCGTGCACGATCAGACTTGGTACCTTGACGCCGCGCTGCGCGAGCGCCTGTACCGGGAGTACGGAGTGGAGGGCTACGCGATACTGCAGTGCCCCGGAGACGCCGTCTTCATTCCCGCCGGAGCCCCACATCAAGTGAGGAACCTCCTCGATTGTATCAAGGTGGCGGAGGACTTCGTCTCGCCCGAGAACGTCTCGCGGTGCTTCGAGCTTGCGCAACAGTTCCGGCGGCTATCTCGCCAGCACTCTAATAAAGAAGATAAGCTACAGATAAAGAATATCGTGTACCACGCGGTCAAAGATTCTCTGTGCTGCCTGGAGGAGGCGCTCGCCGAAGCCAAGTGAAGCCGAGTGGGCCTCCCGCATTTGATCTCAACCTCGAACGTAACATTAATTGCTAAGTTCCGCATTTAACGTAAGATTGGGAGCGAGTATGATACGCGCTGTGCGCCGTTTCGTGTATAAGATGCCATTGTTAAGCGTCCGAGTCGATTGTGTACCAGTTATGTGTGTAAGTGTACTCGAAATGTGATTTAGTCCGACGGTCGCGATCGGAGTATGTGCAATGTAAATTAGTCTGATTATGGTGATATCGTTGAGATGTGGATATGTTTTATGTTCCTTAATTGAAATACAAATAAAACTCTTCAGGTTATTTACAGCTTAATTGTAGCTATAGTGATATGTATGTATTGTGTAAATTTTAATTCGAATTCCATCGAGTACATATTAAGAATTGTATACTTTTAAGTTATTGTATTGAAGTAAAACAAACGTATTCGCTCGAAGCATTGTACATTACAACACGGCATGTAGATAAGTTTATCCTATTACTAGATTTCTCAATTTGGTTATGTTACAAAATGATAGTTAAACAAAGTATGTGACAATTTCTTTTTGTCCTTATTGCTGTATTAGGAAGTTTTTTTTTGTACTGTGTATATTATGTATGGTTATAAGTTGGAATAAAAAAAAAGATGTTTATATGAAAAGGTTGTTTTAATTATTGCTTAGTATCGGTAATGAAGAATGTTATGCCTGAGTCTTCATGTAAATTGGAGTGACACCAACTACTACCAACCCGCCAACCAACCACCAACCACTCTTACTTTGAACTAGTATGTACCTACGATTCAAGCTGAGAAATGATGAGGTTGAAGAACGATTAATTCCAAGGGACTCCTATAATTTTAAATAAATGCTTTATATTTTTATGCCAGCCGAAGAACCGTGCCAGCAATTGGGACGTAATTTGGGCACAAGATTATAATTATCGAGTATAACCGAGGAATTTACATTCCTACATAATAATTCGTTACTCTCAAAATATTTAGGGCTAGCAAACCCAAAGTTATAAAGTTTCGGGTATAAAATGGGTTTTTAAACCAGGTATTACCATTGGATCGATAAGATTTTTTTCTCGATACAGCGCCACCTTTTAATAGTTGGTTAAACATGTATGACAGATTCAAGTGGTTTCGCTACTCCCCGATAGATGTCGCTTTAAATAATTGTCTGTTGAAATAAAGTTGTTTTTATTTTACAAAATGGAATAAATTATTTGTAATACAATAAATAAATTCTTTGGTTTATACAGAAGGTTTGTGAAAAAAAGGAATATCTGTATTATAGCGAAACTTCGAATATATCGTTTGTTAACATAAGTCCATCAAATAAGTCGTACTTTTGATAAAAAAAAACTTGGGTTGATATCTATAAATAAAATGTGTTCTACTGATAGCCTACAGAGAATTTACGACAAACAATGGAAAATTTAAATCGTAGGTACCTATCTACTTTTATTTTAGAAGTTCTTCGGAGTAAAAAAAAAATTTGAAATTCATTAAAATTCATAAAGGAAAAAACGGTTATCTACTTGAAAACTTTTTTTAGAATTTTTGTATCTACCATAAGAGGGTCCTTTTCACCTCGCCTATCGTCAACATCGAGCATGGTTTAAAAGCTCGTTACTTCATCTAACGCGATCCAACACGATTTTTGACGAAAATGCAACGCGAAAAAAGAGAGATAATGCCTGAAAACTCTGTTAGCATTCGGTAATTCCGTGACTGACGTTTACACGAATATTTTACAAAACTGGTTCCAAGAAATACGTGTTTTATTTAAACCATTAAAAGTTTTTGAAAAAAATTGACATCATGATTAAATTTGCAAGGCTTATTTCTATTGTTATACTTTTTTGACTTATTTAATTTTTGTGTAAATTATAAAGTGTCAAAGTTCATGCAAAATAGCAGATTTTCAGAGGACTTTACTGTATTTTTTTACACAACTTTATAAATTGATTTCAATTGAAGCCTAGATAATATCCACAAGATGGTGTTTTTGGAATATCTAATGAAAAATGTGTAATAACGTCATAATTGCGTAAGAGAAGTTGTAAGAAAAACCGTGAAAATGTATGTCGAGTTTCATCCCCTTAAGTACCTACTTACTTAATATTTATTTCCTGGTAGTATAAAATAGCGCACTCATACCAATACAAACAAAAATTTACTTCACTTTCACTTCGCTTACATAGTTTTCTATCTAACCCCTTTTTGTCTCACCACTGGGGGAGGCCAACCATTCCCTTTTACACAAATGTCTGTCCTCAGAAACATTAATTGGGACCCATTAATGTTATCGTATTAAACACATGCTCCAACTTGGTATGACGGTTTTGGTCCGTCGCACTAAGGTTGTGGTCCGTCCGTACCAAGGTAAAGTGTGACTCAGCGTAATTAGTATTAGCACAAACTCGGACTTGGTACGACGGACCTCACGGACCAAACATACGACCTCGACTCTCGACCTGCCTTATTGGTACGGAATGGACCAAACATGTCGTACCAAATACGAGCATGTGTTAGCGACTTCACGTACGCAAAAGTAAACTAGACTATTACCGAAAGGATTGTCCTGCACTAGTAGAGGACAGACGTGATCTTTTCGATACTTACGCATGAAATCATAACAATTTTTTTATTATAAAAAAATTCAATACGATTATTTGAATTATTTGTTATTAAATCCAGTGACATAACTACTGTGGTCTTAAACGGATTTATTGATTACATAATGCAAAAATATCGGTTTATAAGTGTTTTATTAATTCCCTTTATCATCAACAATTACAAAAACGGTTCTCCTGAAAAAATGCACTAAAATAGTGCATCTTTTTTCCTTATGGCCTTTTGCGTAGGAAAGGAAGCAACATTTTCTGAAGTAACCGAAAAATCTTTATTGTACGTCCTACGGGGTCCACGGTGTGAGCAAGGAGCATCTACGTACCTACGTACGTGTGTGCTTAAATAACTAAAGCAGTAGCACTCGGATAAATAGCAGTAAAGGTCAGAATTTTACTGCTTTATTCTGCCTGCTACATACTGTTAGATAATGTAAGGTTTGTTAGTATAAGGAAACAAAGACCTTCACGAATTATTCAGTTTATAACGTTGAGGAAGCGAGTGACTCAAATCTTTTGTGTCTGTATGAACAGGAAAAAGAGGATCAGATTTCAACAAATTAGGTTTGAAAATTTTAGTAGGTAAGTAAGTTTAGGTTAAGGAAGACTTAACAACTAGACTACATACAGAATGTTTCAAGATAAAAAGAGAGTAAAAGTTTATTTAGTAAATCGATTGCGGTCTTTAGGGCTGAATTCAAGTAAGAGGCAAAACCATTGATTGCTCACATCGCTTAATTCAGGCTTTGGCTTGTTCTAAATTTTCAGAGAAACAGGAAAAAATATTAAGTAATATTCAAACGCCGTTGATCGCCCCAGAAGTTAGACCAGTCTCAGTGCTGGATCAGCTACGGGCCCCGCGCATTGGGGTGTGCGCCGCTTGGATATAAAAAACAAGTCAAGATATATGGTACTACTAAAATCTAAATAATTACGGATTTTCCATAAAGGTAATATAGGCGAAACTGCCTTCTTTTTGCTCAGGACCCATCGCTAACAGCTTGATTGAAAAATAAGTTAAAGAATTTTCAATTCTTTTTAATTTATAAACATTAATAATTAGGGGGCCCCTTGGTAGAATTTGCTACAGGCCCCACGCTAGCTCAATCAGGCACTGACCGGTCTGTGTAGGTAGTTTGAAAGAGTTACTATGGCCCTGAAACTCAAAGGGAAACTTAAGCAAAACATATGAGTTTTAAGTAAAAGTTTGATATTTCCTCTCGCTCCACCCAGACCGGGAAACGTTACTTAATGATGGCCCACTTAAAAAAAAAAAGGACAGACCCATCGAAAGAAGAGCCTACACCTTAGTTCTACACATAGACAGATTCAATCTAGTTAAATCTATCTAGTTATTTATATACCTCGAACATAAATATAATTTGAAAGAGATTCTGCAACGGTACACGGTACATGCCATTAATCTTGTTACTGTTATCAAATAAATAAGTCTCGGGACCGGTTTCAACAACAACAGGCTTTATTCTCAATAACTAGATAGGTAGGTAAGACTTCTTGTTAGATTTAAACGGTTTTCAGAAATCCGTTTACAACCAGTTGAAAGGTATCAATCAATATTTTATTTTATTCTAAGAAAGTATTTCCTGAAACTTTTTAGAAATTTAATAAGTACGGGCTGCGGTGTTGTTCGAAAGAGTTACCGTGGCTCCGGACCGGAAAGGATAATTAAAGAAACACAGGTAAGTTTTAGTCAGTAAACGTCTAGTACTCCCTCTCGCTCCATCCAGAGCGGAAAGAGTCATTTGATGATTTCCCACTAGAAAAAAGGAAGGAAGCGTTTAATTTCCAAAAAGTTTTGGGAAATGACAACAAATGTTGGATTATTTAAAAAAAAAACTATATATTTTTTTAAATATGTACTAGTTATATTACATACCTACTGGTCTTGCTTAAATATATAATCCAGTCCACATTTTCCTCATAACAGATACGTTATAGTATTATATTATATAGGCGTTATAAATACAATAGGTAAGGACATGTATGATGACATTATATGAGATTAAATCAGCGAATCCGAATAAAAAATAGCTGTCTCTTTTGAACAATGAACTATACCACGTTGTTATAAACATTATTGACCTGCAGATAAAACGACACCTCTTGCAATTCGCTCTCCATTGCAGTTTTTTGTAGAGGAGAGAGAATAATGATCTAGTATCCGAGGTAGTGGATATGTGGTAGAAAGATTTGCATCAATCACGGTTGTTGGTGAAGGCTCCCCACTAGTCCATATAAAGCGGGTTAGCTGGCCGTCTCTGTTGGCAGTTATTCACGTTTAGTGCTCGAGAACGCAGATTTGTGATAAAATAACCATGAAGGCAGCTACTTTGTTTGTTTTTGGTAAGTTATTTATATTTTTATCATGTAAACGCACCTGGGTATATTACCTGAAGGTTTTTGTGAGTTAATTAACTTAATTGAAATGGAACTATCATTATCATACCTGACAGCGATCTAAAATTGCTAATTTTGTAATAACATCTGGGTGATTCACATCAGTGTAGTTTTTTTGCAAGTATTGTGCATGGTTGTGTTTTTTGTTCGTCTGAGTAACTAATTTTTAAATTACTGCAAACTGGTTCAATTATGATATTATAGACCAAAGAGGCTCTCCAGGGACCAAATCCAAATATTTTGAAATGGGATAAAAAGTTACATTTCAATAGAAGCCTCCTCGCGTCGTGTTCCTCATTACTGAGGGTTGTGATTCCCCCGACGTGGAGTTATTTTCTTTACGATGCTTCGTCATCTGAACCTTTCTTTGGCATTGTGAAGCGCTTCGTGGAATATATAATTATTATGTCCATGTGGATGATTACCTTAGGTCCGACCATCTAAGTGACTCGCAACCCCTTGGACGCTAGACCTCGATGTTACCAGTCAACAATTAGTGGTCACTAGTTGTTCTAGGTTATGCCCATATTTTCTCGCGATTTGACCGAAAAACTATTTCAATAGAATAGGCAAGGGGAACACCACAGCAATCATAAAAGAGGACTTTTTGTGAACCGTCTATCTGTATCAGTAATTTATTTGCGCTCTCTCTTTCTGTCATGGACATTCGTAAAAATAAGGCTAATCTTAAATTGAGATAACATGTTGTATGACATGCTCTCTTCTTTTTAGGGATCCATACCTCTGTCGGCAAAAACGGAACCCTTATAGGAGGACTTTGTTGTCCGTCTGTCAAGACCCTTTTTGTCAGGAACGCTTTGACTGGTTCTTTCGTTTCCATTAACCACACCAGACCAATACTTTTCTTCAAGTTTTCCAATTGGTTGCGGTCAGGACGTATTCCACTGAACAACTTTGCTTACCTCGTGTAAAAATCTGACTCCCCTGTGAGGTTTGTAGAAGAAAGGAGGACGAACAGCATGACATGTGTTGGTGGAAAGTAACCAATACAATTACAAAGGGAAACAATCCTACATCCAGAAATATTCAAAGGGTGAATATTTAGTTAACCTAATTGTGGGACAGCAAAAGTTTTGTATATACACACCGCAGTCTACCCCCTTTTTTATGTCAAGTTCTTACAGTCCATCCTAAGGTTGACTGGTAGAAATCGCTGTTAGCGATAAGACCGCCATTGTACCCATAGATTAAGTTAGTTTATAAGTTTTTGTTACTATTTTGGTGTACAATAAAGTTTTATTCTATTCTATATAGTTAAGCTTGATTAAGTTTTTTTTGTTGATGAAATTGTAACAAAGCAATGAAATTGACTTTGTCTCGGTAAGTACCAGTGTAAAAGTAACAGTGAAAATGGTCCATGGATGTAGAATGTGGGATTGTTTGATTTCGTGGGTGTATTAGTATGGTTATATCATGTTGTAAGCTTAGCATACATTTATTGTCACGTCTTAAAAAAAGTTGTAAAAATGTGAAACGAGAAAAACTGCCGAAAAACTGTTTTACAGTTTGGCAGAATTTATGAAATGCATAAAAAAAAAGTTTACGTAAATTCCTTTAAAAAAAATTCTGGTATCAAATCTGGGATTGCAATAGGTCAAAAATATAGATAACTGTTTTTTTGAGGTGGGGTATCATCCAAGATTCTTCCTGCTCTAGGGCGGAACGAGAGGGCGTGTCCGACTATTACTGAATAAAAAAAAAAACCACCTATGTGTTTCAAACGTACCCATGAAGTAACAAATAAATTTCTAGTTTTTCCTATTAATAAATTAACTAGGTTTTCTGACAGTTCAGCTACGTCATTTACACAACAAGCCAAATTAGGTGTTAATTCAGGTCCTGCGTCATTCAAAAACTAGTGTTCATTGGTCCAAAGTGGTCCCTCTTCCTGCTATTACCTAGATGAGCAATTGACGACCTTAAATGGTCATCTTTAAGGTCAGGCGTGCCTACGACGATCCTAACACTTGATTATATGATGAGGTCTAGGTAAACGCTTCCGGTTTGTTAGGGAGACGTGGACAAATGTAATGTACTTTTAATTTAGATTGTTTGTTCATTTACACAGGGAAATTTCGCGACAAGCTTTTGAATAAAAAAAAAGTCTAATGTAATAAATTGTCGAGTTAAATTTAATTTATAGTTTATTTTATTCTTTTTAGAGAATTTAGAAATGTTTTTTTAATACTAACTTATTTTTTGTGTCTTAGTTTTCGCCAGACATGTTTCACCCTTTTAACCTATTGAGTATCGTAATAAGAGACACAATAGAAAGACAATGACCGAGCGAACGCCAGGTTTAATGAACTAATTGATATCGTAGACGGCGTGACGTTTACTAACTATAACCCACCTGTGTTCCTGCCGTTGTCCTCTATGTTCCAAGACCGCAGCGACTGTTCTTAGAGTTCCTTTCATTCTCGCAGCTTGTGAGTAAGTGTCCTTAACGGGTTACATGCTTACCTCGCTGTTAATATTCCATTAATCTATATTTTTGGGTACTTATCCAATTGTTTTTAACAAAAGTTTAACTGAGGTCATGGATCAGTCATTTGGTTTCTAGAATAATAATTATATTATTATCTTTGCATGTGGTGTAAAGTGCTTGCAAACAGTTTTTTTATGAATAGGTAGTGTCGTAATGGAATCATATATTCAGTCTCGCATCCTTCTATGAAATCTTAATTAACAGGTTTTTGCAATAACGCAATATTTATCGTTTTGGAATCTTTAAATAAGTTGTTTTTGCCTTGTAGGTAAGGCTTATTTTCCTCAATTTCACGAAGAGCTTATACCTAAAAAGACTTTGATACATTGTCATATTTTCTTAAATATAATTGGAATTGGGTGTTTCTTAAATATAATTGGAATTGGGACCTGTTGGATGGTTGGGTAATTAAAACCAAATTGTAGGTATATTTATTTCTTAAATGGCAGAAGTTAAAATAAAATGTGACACTGACAATGTATATTTTATATCTTTTTGCTTGTGACTTTGTATTGTATGTAGACACTACTAGCTTCTGCCCGCAGCTTCGCTCGCGTGAATGTAGGTTTCTCCATGCAAACTTTGGGCCTCCGCTTCATACCCTTAGGGAGAGAATTTTAGAAAATCCTTTCTTAGTGCTCGCCTACGTCATAAAAGGAAACCTTGTGCAAAATTTCACGCTCTTAATCCCAGCAGTTTCGCCTGTGCGTTGATATGTCAGTCAGTCAGTTTCCCCTTTTATATATATATAGATTAGTATTGTAAATTGACATTAGGCTCTTCGACATTGATTTCTATTACTATTTAATATTAATTAATTTGTGTTATCGAATTCTTTAAAATTGTTTTTTACTGTCCACGCTTATTTCATTTGAGTATTGAAACTTAGCTGGCTTGATTGTTAATTTCTCACAAACATTTGTACAACATAGTGCTCTCTTTATTACCTTGCTACACCATTATTATTGTACCTACGTTAAACAAATGAATAAATGACTTGTGACTGTACAAATTGACCCGCATCATTTCAAAAAGGGTACACCTTATTTTCGTTGTGACTTAAAATCACCACTGTATTCGCAGAAGTCAGCATTACTGACGATGACCGACGAGAAGATGCATTCTTCTTCTAATACTGTTGGAGCTGTTCTTATCATATTACCTCTCCGATTTCCAGCGCTGGTCATCGTAGCTGTGACTTGTCGCCCCGACAAGCCTGACCTGAAGCAGGTGAAGGCGGAGGCAGCTCGCAAGAAGGCCTGCATGCACGACTGCAGCTCCGCAGCCCTGGATCCCGTGTGCGCTGGCAAGCAGGGCGAGAAGCCCAAGTCTTTTGGCAATGAATGCGTTATGAACAACTATAACTGCGAGCACCATGACAGTGAGTATTTCTGTCACACGAATCATCGTTGATCTCCACAAGGTAGACCGATAACTTGGTGAAGTATTGCGAGAATAGTGAAAAGGAAGGGTCGGATTGCTTGAGCAGACTTGTATAGAAGCACAAGGGCGTATTTTCGGACCGAGGAGGAATGGCAGGCGATCGCTTCTTTCTGCAAAGCAAAGGCACGCGTGAGGGTACGGACGTCTTCAAAAAACTTCCTACTGCGAAGGGATACTTAGCCAAAAAGTCTAAATAACAGTCACTGTTCTTATTACCGCTGGTTTCTTGATCGATAAAAATCCACAATAAGAAATTACACTAGGTACTATAGTCCTACAAGGCAGACAACGATTGTTTTTGAAAGAAAGAATGAAAGAAAACACGTTTATTTGGCACACAGATACACACAATGGAATAACAATTATAAAGAAATTTAAATACTAAGTAACTTAAAAAATATTAAATACTTAAACTAAACTTAAAATACATCAACATTGTGTGTCTCACGGCTGCACCAAATAGGCCAGGTTATACCTACCTATTATATTTTCAGGTAGTTCCGATTTCGATTTTAGCTCATCAATACCCGCATACATGGAACGAACTCAATAAAACAGTTCAAGGTGAAACACACCAACTTAAATTGTCGACTTATTAACGTTCCGGGAAGTTCAGTTTTCCTTGTAGTTGTAAATTAACATTATGACGATATGATACGACCTCTCGTGAGTCATAAGATAGGTACCTGTTTAACACTATTCATATTTTCAACGCCACAGTCTGATATACGTGACAATAGTAATGGCCGAAAGGTTCTGGGGTGGCACGTACTAGAAGACGCAGCGTTGAAAGGTCTCCCATAAGGTGGATTGATGACTTGGTGAGGGTCTCGGGAATCCGATGGATGTGAGACGCACAGGACCGGTCATTGTGGCGACATTTGGGGGAGGCTTACGTCCAACAGTGGACGTCTTTCGGCTGAAATTATGACCTATGTGTTATGATGGGGGCCATTTTGACTCCCAATGTCCCCCAGCTTAATAATCAATACTATTTCTTCTAGTTCTCCAGCGTGAGAACCGTTAACAAATTAAAATATCGATTCAGTATAAAAATAGAAACACACCGGCGTTTGTCATCCAATGAAATTATATAAGAGGCGTGAATGCAATAATTCCACAACAAAAGCGACCCGACGGCGCATGACATTTCAAAATTCACCAAAAAAGTCCCCATAATAACGACATGGGTAACAAAGACTTTCAAAACTCGATGGCGGATAAAAACCCATTGGCAATCTATGAAATAATTTGCTATAGAGTGGGTTTCCAGCGTGTGTTCAACAAGGTGTGACGCGTCATGTAACCGTGGTAATGGCGGAGTCGGCCATTGTGACTGACGACCTGTCCGGGTCGTGACTCATGGCTATTTTCATGTGGCTATTTATAGAGGTGGCTTGCACAGTGCTAATTTAGGCTGGATCTAAGAAGTTCTGATACTTATTGTACACATAGCACACTAACTATTAACCCGGATAGGAAGGCGCAACAAGGTTAGATTGATCTGGGTGACAGGTCATAAATGAATAGAAGGCAACGAAAGAGCCGACACTCTGGCAAGGAAAGGATCCGAGACACCCCTATACGGACCGGAACCTTTCATAGGACTCTCACCAGGGGTCATCAACCAAGCATTGAAAAGGACTGCGTTGGAGATACACAGCACACACTGGCGCAACACAACAGGCCAGAAGCATGCAAAGCTATTTTTCAATTACATAGATAAAGCCTGGACCCAAAAACTACGGAGGTACAGCAGATCACAGTTCTGAGCAATCACAGTCGTAGAGTCTTCACGGGGCATTATGCCACCAACAAACAGCTCCACAACATGAGACTAGCAAGCGACCCAACTTGCAGGATCTGTCTCCACAGATACATACACTTGCTGTGCGACTGTGCAGCAATAGGCTCCAAAAGACTAGAGTATCTGGGCCAACCATTTCCAAGACCAGAGGACTACAGGCTCAGCCCCATCAAGGCCATACTGGGACTCATGAAGAAGGTGCACGGAGGGGTAGGGGTTGAGTAGAAGGGAGGGGAATAGCACAAAAGATCCAGAAGGGTCGAAGTGCTCTGGCCTAGGGCCAGCCCCATAACAAGATAAGATAAGATAAGACACACAGCACATAGATAACTTTTTTTTGAGTTGGGTAACCATCCATTGACTTCGCTCTAAGGTGGATTGAGAGAGCGTCAGACTTTTTGGTAAAGACTTAAACCCATCCGTATCCTTCAGTAGCAGTTAACGTTCAAGAGGTACCAGTAACTCGTTAGAAGTGTTAGAACAATCCCGCAATAATCCTTTGGCAAGACTGGTGTTAGATATTACTATCCGTGACGTGTCGACTGTCAAGATTCAAGATTGTAAATGGAATCATCAGCAATCGAATCAAAAAACAAATAAAACATCGATTTATGTTTGAAGAAGCGAGCCTTCATCAACATTAATAGGATCAATAACATAGCTTGACTGACAAGATTACAGCTGTTTATAACAGTACATAAGCTAATGAACTTGATAACATGACCATTCCTAGACTGTAGACATCTCAACAAGTCTATAGTAGTTTTTAATCTGAGCAGGCACTCGTTGAATATAACAAATTTATAAGTAACTCTGTCTGTCTGTTACGCTTTCACGGTTAAACTGCTGAACCGAGTTTTGATGAAATTATTATTATAAGAATGAAAAAAGCTTGAACCCCAAGGGAGGACAAAGCTACTTTTTACCTGGCTACGACTTAGACTTCTCGTCCGCAATGACCAATATCTTCGCGAACAAAGTCGTGAGCTAAAGCTAGTATTACGTGAATAATACAAAAAAGTAGTGCTTTTAGAAATAAATCCGATAGTTAAATGCACAAAAGTTTTCAAATATCTAACAACAGCACCAGGAATCTTAGGTGATCTTATAAGGGTTCCGTTTTTTCCTTTTAAGGTACGGAACCCTAAAAACGGAACCCTTATAGGATCACTTTGTTGTCCGTGCGTCTGTCTGTCTGTCTGTCAAAACCCTTTATCTCGAGAACGCGTGGAGTTATTTAGTTGAAATTAAAACCATATACTCAAGTCTGCGGTCCCTTGAAGCTGTGAAAAAATCAAATTTCAAAGGTATATAAAATAATACGGTCGTTTATGTCGCAAAAAACGTGAATTTCAACAATCTCAAGGGAATCAAAATTCATAGGATACTTCCCGTTGATCTAGAACCCTGAAATTTGGCATGAACTAGGTACGTCATAATTTAAAAAAAAATGCGATTCGCTAAAATCTTCGTAACTAAATTCGGAAATTGTACTGATTTCATAGATAAGTTCCTACGGAACCCTCAGTGCGCAAGTCCCACTCGCACTTGCCCAATTTTTTTATTATGGATAGGCTCGCATTTGACCACTATCTTACAACATGGAAGCGAGGCCGACGATAGAGCACGCTTGCTCAGAAGTAACCAATTCACTCTTGACTTAAGACCCCTACGTTGTAGCTATCAGGAAACAAAATATTCATATGTTAATCTTATGTGTATTATAAACTGTGTTTCTCTTTGCAGCCCTCCACAAGATCAGCAAAGGCGAGTGTGCTGGCTCCGACGGCATCCGTCTATCTTAAGTCAAGTAGAAAACTAAGGACTCTTATATTTAACACTTTGATAATTACATTTTATAAAAGATACAAAATTGATATTTGCTTATCGACTAACATCAAAGAAGCTGTGATTAGGTAAAGTAAACGATTAGTGTTGTTATTGTCAATTAGTGTTGTGTGTGTTATTTTTTTACAACGTTTTACAGAATAAAAACAACACCAACCAGTGTATTTAATTATGTATTAAACCATGTAAGTTCAAATAGATGGTTTGATTTTAAAAAGAGTGCACCTCCTTAAAATAGGACAAAGGAAAGAGCAAATAATGTGAATCAGTAAGCCCCATAGGAGCTTTTTTTGTAGAAGAAAGACCTCTAATAAACTGCGACCAGAGCAGAAGGGTATCAATAAGTAATTTTTTTTTTGTATATGCACACACAGCACACGATTTATAATACGAGTATATAGATCATAATGTGAATGAATTTCTTATCCTAAAAAAATCTGATTGAATTTGGTTGAACAGAATTGAACAGACAGAATGGAAGAAAAAATTGTTTTTCGTCGACCCCAAATAAAATGTGACACGAGCAGGAAGAATAGAAGATGATGATGATTTTAGGATAAAAAATAAGTAAATTTTTTTTTTAATATTCCGCAACTATCACACGTCGCCGTCTAGTCCCAAGCTAAGCAGAGCTTGTGTTATGAGTAGGTTAGAAATACACACATATTCTATATAAATCTGACAGAACAAATGATCGTGCTCATCATACAAACATTTGTCCTGGGTGGGAATCGAACCCACGACCTCCAGCAAAGCAGTCAGGGTCACTAACTACCAGACCAACAGGCCAGTCATTTTGATAAATTCTAGATAAATTTTGATTACGTCACTGGAATGTTTGTGTGTGCGCGTGTATGGCCAATACCGATGCGTTACTACTATAGTGCGTAGATTCCCATATTATTTCATAACTAATTTCTTAAAACAACATCACCTAAATGCATTTAAATATAATTTCAGTGCGTCAATTATGACTGAAATTTATTTTCTACTAAAGGGTTGTATAAGGGTGTGCATTACCTAATTTACAAGTTGTATATATAGTTTTTCACAGAGGTATTACAAGTATTTAGTAGACCTGTGACCGACTAGTAGAAATGTTAGTAATCATAATTCACGTTTGCTGAATTCAATTTATACACTGTTGTATTAATTGTTTGAAGCTATGGCACGTGTTACCACTACCAATATTAAATTATCGATCCGTTTACGAAAATACAGACTACCAGCACCTGAACTATTTCATAACTTTGGTCGTATGAACGTTTCTGCTATTTTACAATATGGATATATAGTAGTTGCAAATCTACGATTCAATTCAACCCAATATGAGAGCTATCGGCTTCTAGTAGCGATTATTTCGGGACTTGTCTAAACAGGTTGGAGTGACGTAACTATGTGCGCATCGACTTATGGCCGCAGTACTACTGGTCTGCAATCGGCTGCGGCTGCGGGTCGTGGCAGCACTCGCAGCCGAAGCTTGCGGCTGCAGCCGTGTTTGGAAATTGGTTGGTTTTTATTTAAAAAATCCATACTACTACATTAACCTGGCTGTACGAAAACCTTTCGTACAGCCGCCGCATGAGCTGCCTGCATCCGCAGCCTGCAGGCGAGGTTCGAATAGCGCCTTTACATAATCAGTCTTGGAATGATCCTACTACTGCACTAAGGCCACCTCTCTTGGAGAGGGAATGGGCCATAATCTACAATGTGACCCCAGTAGGTACGGGTTGGTGGATGTCACATGTCATTGAATTTTTTGTTCTAGGACAAGCCGGTTTCCTTAGGATGTTTTCCTTCACCGTTTTGAGAGCAGTGGTGATGAAATAAATTACACAAAGTAATGCGTCTGGTTAGGTTGGAACCCGCGATCTACGACACGTAAGTCGGGGCAGTTACTACTGAGCCACCACTGCTCTAAAATAAATTTTATTTAGCAAAATGTAAGTGATTGTTTATTGCCAATTTACCGATATTTAATAACTATAAACAACACACAAAAACTAAAATGGAACAGCAAAACAAAGGCACAAAAAAGGAGGAGGGGGTGTTGTACAATAAAGTTTAATCTATTCTATTCTATGCAGCATTCGCTTTAAATTAATTCTGTATGTGTATGTGGATAATGACACCCGATTTGCTATTCGATCGTATACTGAAATCGCTGCGCATTGTATGCGATTTTACGGATTACTGATTCAGCAAAATCTTGTTCGTGGACATTGTAATGAACATCTTTGTATACATAATTTTTTTGTACGTGTGTTTTGTCACCTTACTCCTCCTAAACGGCTTGACCGATATGTATGAAACTTATTGACTAACTTATTAACTTATTTGAGTAGATTCCTGGATGGTTTAAAAATACAATTACTGAACCATGTAGGTGGCACTGTAATCGAGTACTCAATTTTTTTTCTGATGAAAACATAGTTTTTGGACAGGACAACATCTGTCGGGAGTCTGCTAGTCTTATATAATCTTCCAAACATGCTTTAAAATTTTATATGAAGTAACTACGTAATGAAGAGCTGTCGAGCACTTTTATTTTAGCTTCCATCTTTAGCGAAGTCTTTGAGTTAGTAGAGTGCTGGTTCGTCTAAGCGTTTTCCTTCGTTTATAACGACCGTGTACGGAACCAAAGGCAAGCTTTTAGCGTGAAAAAATAGGACATGTCCTGGATCTACGTTCTCTTGGGACATCATTTTGTAAGGGGCTGTGTTAGCTCGGGTTAGGCCAAGTAGGTGCAGTTTGGTACGGTTTTAACCCTTCACGCAAAAAAAAGGGGTGTTATTAGTTTCATCGCTGTATGCGTGTATGTGACACCGTAGCGCACTGGTAAAACAATTTGAATGCCCTTTTTTATTATTAATGTAGCTTTTCTAGTAATGGTTCTCAGACATACCTATTGTTTTATCAAAATCGTTTAACCCATTTTAAATAAGTTGTGGGGGCGAAAGTGGGAAGTCACCACCGAATGTTTACAAATATGGCCCAGTGAATAAGATATACATTACAAAACTGTATGATACATGGAAATCAGTTTGACTGTTTAAACATGCATACCTGATTAAATCTTGACTGATGAGGTAAGCAATCGTTGCAGGCTAAAGGCTAAATACACAGAGATAAACGTATAGAACACAAGATATCAAACCTAACAAAAACATTTCCCCTACTATCGTATGCAAACCTCATGCAGTCACATGACTGCACAAAACGCGTCAATAACATAAATAAATGATATCACAAACGATCCAGAGTGCCTAGTGCAAGTTTGTTTTACGTTCAGCGCCCCGATTGGCCCGTTCCAAGCTCTTAACCAATCAGAGAGCCGAACGCAGTAAACGTATCGATGGTGTTAATGTAAAAACAACTCGAACTCAGCGCACAGATAGCGTTCCGTGTTTAACGTCAGGATTATCTTAGTATTTACTTCACTTCTGACACCACTTACATAGGGCGGTCGGTGTGACCTACTTGTGTGACATAGACTGCCTGTCGCCTTTAGGAATGTTTATTTGTACTGGGTTATATGTACATTATCATTTAGGTACGTTTTAAGGCAAGGCTGATGTCTAAGGTTCAGTTCTGAGTAGAGGTGATGCGTATATACTGGTACGAGTACGCAGCTCGGGTATGAACCAAAATCCCGGGTACATTGTGTGATAGTTGTGGAATATTATTATATTACATAGGACCTACCTTAAAGGTATACCCATACTTTGAAGGCTGGGTATTGAGATTACCAGGAATGTCTCATCTCTAGTTCTGAGTAGTAACGGAACTTCTTCATCAATTCAAAATTATGGATTTATTAGCTAAATGCACATGTATTTTACTATGGTCGAGTTGGATGGGCAGGAAGTATATTTTGTCGACGAATATAATCTTCCTGAGCCAGCTAGTTTCTTAGAGGACAGGTAACACTTACAGGATGCATAAAGTTTTTTTTTTTTATGGGAAATCTTCAAATGACTCCTCGCGTTCTGGGTGAAGTATGAGGGATTATCAGAATTTTACTGTCTAAAACTAACTTATTTTCCTTCAGTGGCTCTTAGTGGTCCAGGGCCATGGTAACTTTTTTGAACAACTGTGCAGCTTAGGATACATCAAGACAAATGGAATAAGATCGTCTCATACACAATTGAACAAAGCCGCTGGTGTAACGATTTGGATTTGTTCCTGAAGGATTGACTGGAGAAGTTTGGCAAGACAAATAAGGTTGGAAAATAAAGGGTTTGGTTTTTCGTGTTTCAGTTACTTTTCTACGGTTGGGCAAAGGCCAAGACCTTTCGGGTACTAGTACTCCCGCGAATTTGCAGCAGTCTACTCTAAGCTCGCAGTTTGTTCATATATTTTCATATTTAGATTTTAATATTGCAGTTACCAGGCGCCATTTGTTCCGTCAGAGTGAAGAAGTGTGGTGGTGTGGGATATATTTATTCATCTGCTGCGCTAGCTTTTGAGTAGGTCGTTATATGAAAAAAGATGAAAACATGAAACACTGCGGATGACACTTTGCTAAAGAAACAAGAGTGATAAAAAAAAATACTATTCTTCTTTCCATCTTGAAAATTTTAGTTCCTCACCTTGGATAGGTTAATTTTTTTCTGCCTACCAAGATATTAGGCAGCAGACTTGAAGAGTACTTGTAGGTAAGTAGGTAGGTGCTAGAGGCAGCGTCGGGTTGTCCGACAGCGACGGTACAAAGATGATGGCAGAATCAAGTCATGTAATTTCAGCGTACACTTTCCAAAATGTATCATGTAAAACACCAATAGGTTGACTATCCTATACCTATGCTCCAGGCTTTGTAGATTGGTCTGAAACAAATCTCTATCACCGATTAGCCTCTTCGCACTCCTCTTTACTGTGGCCACATGGCCAAAAAACGAAATCAATTTGATTTCGTTTCGTGTTTTGAACGTTATCGTCAAACAGAAGAGTAATCGCCATACTACATTTGTAAGGAAGAATTACTGACTAGGGCACCCTTAAAGATGGGTAGATGCTAAGTGCTTCAAGTATTATCACGGAAGTATTCGTGTCTATACAGGGAAAAACAGTAGAGTACCGAAACCAAGACATCGAACTACATTTTGTAGTCTTTTCAGACAATCACAGTATGTCGAAGTTAATTTGGCTGGTCCCATTGCAACAATTGATTTGGATAGTTTTAGATGAAATAAATAAAAACAAACAATATTCCTTATGTTGTAAAATATTTATTGAATCTAATCGTTTATTATGATGACACGTCATAACTCCTACTAGCCTACAGGAGTCATGATGATCCGTACTTTGTACAATAAATTAAAATATTGACTTACACAAAAATCTTACAATTACAGACATTACTAAAATATTTATTTGAACATGACTTTGGCGTTAATTTTACAACTACTTATAGACTAATTTTCTTACAGAAATAAGAGAAATTTTGAATTTTAGGAACTTTTTGACCAAAGTCTTATTATTGCTAATAGTAAAAAATATCTCCGAATATGATTTATTGGTTGCCGTTTGTAGCAGAATTTTTCACTGAAATGATGGGATGGTACTACATTTATTCATATTAAATTAATAGACCTTCGTGCTGAGAATAAAAAATGGAAATGCACGAACAGAATATGACTCAATCAATATTGAGTATCTCAAACAAATCGTATTGCGTTATTCGGATTCCACAGTGATTAAATAATCAGATAAATACAGGTTCGTATTACCATTTGTTCATGAGAGAAATTAAGCACATTTATAAAAAAAGGTTTTCAATTTGAACAGCGAAATTCTGCTAACATAACAGCTTTTGAGCTTTGGCCACCAAAAATATCTTCAAAGTAAATTATTATTGTTAGTATGTATTATACAAGAACTTAACTTTTACAGCGTAAGCATTTTCCTACCTGGATCATAAAAAAAATGTTAGGTTAATGAAGGCTTTTTGTTATATTGAAACAGAAACGAACACATATTATGCTTGTGAGATAGTAAGCTAGTATTCGAAAACTAGAAACACTTTGTTTTTTCGGAGGAAAATCGTCAAATAACTATTCTCGCCTTGGGTGGTGTCAGGCTTTTTCTAACTAAAACCTACATGTGTTCTTTCAGTTGCCTTTTTGTTCCATGGCCGCAGTTACTTTTTCGAACAATCTGGCAACCCTGAGAGGCATCGGCCCTAGTGGGCCCTTACCTTTATATGATATATCATCGAGGTAAACTAGTAACTTTGGCTTCGTGTATTACAGAATGATCTAATTTTACTGGCTATTATGCTAGTGTGAAAACTAATACGCGAGCGTTAAAAGCTAGGATAGTTTAATGGGATGGGATTAAATTTTTACTTCCACCAACCATTTTAGTATCCTGGATTGCGTATTAACTTTATTGTGAATTTAGTATTCGATTACTGATTTTACTTTACTGTTGTGTTTTTCTGCAATTAAATACTTAGTACTGATTTAATTTAAATTATCTGGCATCATGTGACAGAAAGGCAAGATAGTATAGTAGATACAATATCAAGCTTATTATCCTTGCTTGAAAAATTAGCCTCGTTTATCACGGGGATTAGGCCGAAAAAGTTCTAACTGGTCTCACACTATTTCAGCCTTCGCGCATCACCTCGCATTAGGCTATTATTCTTATCTGTGGATAGGCGTCAAGCACGGTTCTACTTCGCAATTCGCCAGGCGACTCGCTAGGCACTAGACGCTAAGCAAGCCAGCCAGTACGTTATCGGCCTAAAGACGGTATTTTTGAACCAAAAATTGAATGAACATACAGGTAAACATGGATACATTTGTAAGTACATACTAATTTAATTAGGGATTTTGCGTTGTAAGTATTTCGTAAAACATTACAATTTTAGACCGTAAAGGTCAGGTGCATGCTAAGTATATCTTTTAGTATTACCACGGTTTTCACAACTCAATACAATTGATCAATGCGAGTTTCGAGTTTTCCAACGAAATCGGACGGGGTGGCCATATTGGATTTTGGGACAACTGACAGGTGTCAGTTGGAATAAACGTATACGTTTTTAAATTCAGTCGTACCTTTGAAATTTAAGGCCGCTTTAATTTGTAACTAGGTCATTCTTGGCGTCATGTTATTTTAGTGACAAGGTTTTACGTCACTATATTAACGTCACTAATTATTACGCACCAACTCGTTTATAATATGGTAATTAACATTATGACCCATAAATACCATATACTGTATAAATAAATATTTCTTTTTAGGAATTCATAGTTAGTTTCCTATTAAAATCATGATTCATACTGAACGACGTTGCCAAGAAAAAAATACTATGACGTCAAGAAAAAGCTATTAATGTTATGTGGCGACGATTTGGAAATGTCAAAGATCTGTGCCAAAGGCTTTGTACTACTTTATGGAGATAATTACAATGTGCTTATTATAGGTAATACATACGGTTGAACATATCAATGGCGACCTTGTCAGGCAATGCGGTACTTAATGCTTACACTTATGTGAGAACCAATGCACTCTGCGTGTACTGTTGCCGCATCAGCATTCTCCCAGACTCGTAATCGCATAATCTGGAAAAAGAAAAATTGAGTTTATTGTTTAGAGCAAAGCTAGGCGAAAGAAAATAAGATTTCAGAAGCTGGACTGTATATTAATTCGTTCATAAAGATATCACATTAATATTATAAAGGCAAAAGTTTGTGAGTGCGTTTATGTGACGTTGTGTGATGAAATTTGGCACACGGGTAGACAATGTCCTGGAATAGCGCATAGAACTTTTTATTCTAGGAGTATGTTCCCTTGGGAAAATTCTCAAATGAGATCCAGCTATAATCTCATTTGATTTTTGTACTATTCAATCTTAGCTCTGTATTCACATATAATCTTAGTATGTATGCCACCCCCAGTAGTCCTTTTAAAGGAAACTGACCACCCGAATCGATTCAGTGGCTGATCATCATCATCAATTCAGCTGAAAGACGACCACTGTGGGACATAGGCCTCCCCAATTATGGCCACAACGACTGGTCCTGAGTCGCTGGTCGAGTGAAGGAAATTTTTTAAAATGTAGCCTGGAGTGCAGGGGAATGGACTTCGATTTGGTGAAAAAAAAGCAATCTAAGAAGATCAAACTTACACGTGCTCTCACGACACGACACTGCTTCCAGTTCGCATAGCGTCTCAAATGTCCTAGCAGTTCCCGTAGCATCGAAGGCACACACTGGTCCTGTAGGAGGCGCGGCACATCTACCAGCACATAGCGGAGGAGGCACGCCCTCCCTCACTCGAGGCATCACGAACTCAGGAGGAATTCTCATGTCCGGAGCCTCCCCGATCTCGTTGGAATGACCGATGCGGGACGGCATCAAAGGCAGATGGGCTGGTTGTACTTCGTTCCATGCTGGAATGGAAAGAGTTTTTGGTTACTTAGGGGTTGGTGATTAAAGTAAATTTAGTTGTTATTGTATGGATAGTTCTCTATAAAGAGACAACAGCCCGAAATCAAGTATCGGGCAGTTTTCCGGACCAGACACAACACCTCGTCCGGTGGGAGGATCCTCCCTTTTTAATGGAGCTTTGTGGAACTTTACAACCTGTTCCGAATTACTCTAAAATTTTATCACCGCGGCTCTCAAAACGTTTATGGAAAACACGCTCACCTGACAAAATCAGTCAGTAAGATTTATCGTACCTAACCGCTCCTTCTATGTGATAGCAGAAGGTACGATTAGACATAGTCTCGCAAGATGAGTACAAGATTATCTGGTACAACTAGTTAAGGTAGCCTATAAAAAACCATTTATTTCTACTTTGTCGAAAGCTTTCGCTATATCTTGCAGAATCAAAGAATTTAAATTAATTTCGAAAAAAAAAAATCATATCGGAAAGAAACAATAAAACTATTTTTTATTGGTATAAACTAGTACTAGACTGCGATCCCACCTGATGGTAAGCAGTGATGCAATCGTTGATAGTGAAGCGCAAGCCTTGAAGACACCTAAATGTGAAATAATTTAACCAGTAACCAAATCAAAACAATGCGCTCGCGCGGCTCACTGCTACTCAAGATATCTTAACGATAATGTAAATTAAAAGATAATTCAATAAAATTAATAGTGACATAAACGTAGCGTAATTGTTTCTTGTTTTATTCCATTATTGTTTTCAACACTTGTTAGTGATTACTATTTGACATTTCGTTTGACCCTTCAATATAATCAGTGTTATTTATTTTCCTAAACTTTTCCTGTGATCTCATACATATTACGCATTTGTGAAGCGTCCTATTTGCTCGGTGCACTTTGTAAATATTGCGATACAAACGCATGCCCCTTCTCATTGACTCACAATGCCGAGTAAACATGTTAGGACTTCATATTTGTACAAATTAACTTCATGAACTATCATTCAACAATGCATTTTTGTTTGAATAGCTGCAGATGTGAAATCACTTCGAAGTACATTATTGATATTATTGGCTGCTATATCAACATCTCGCACTTTTGATATGCAATGTCAAACATTATCTCTAGGTTAATTGTTAATCACTTTACCGTTATCTTCAACTTGTTATGAAAAGTGCCTTGAACTAGAATGCACTTAAAGTTTGTTAAAAAGTTACAGTCTCTGTTATTTCTAATGTTCGGCTACGACACTCCATTAATCATAGAACTGACAAATGAGGGCATTATTGTCTACCTTGATCAAATCGAGGTCAAAATATCCATTTAACAAATTTAAGTAAATTTTCCAATATTTCTTTAAGAAAAATGGACGAATCCATGAAAAGCGGTCTACTATTTTAATATTATTCAATATCTTCTGAGAGGTCCCTGACACTAAGTGGCTAAGGTACCAAAATCTGTATTACTTCTCCTTGTTTTAGCCACAGTAGAAAAAGCTTCAAACTAAGCTACGATTTATTATTATATATTAATAAAGTTCGTCAGAGAGGTCCCAGACACTCAGTGGTTAGTATTCACAATCTGTATTACTTCCTCTTTTTTTGGCCACAGTAAAAGAGCATGAAACTAAGCAACGATTTATTATTATTATTATATGTTACTAGCTTATTCCCGCGGCTTCGCTCCCGTCAACTGATTATCTACCTTACCCTACGGTACCTACCTTCTCTAACTACTCTACCTACCCGGCCTACCTACCTACCCTACCTACCTACTCTACCCACCTACCCTACCTATCTACCTACCTAAGGTAGGCCTGCCCTACCAATATTTTTTTTTTGCTTTTAAACCCTCCCTGTATACTGGTGAACAAAACCAGGTCCAACCGTTCTCGAATTTTAGCGAGACTAACGAACAGCAATTTATTTTTATACATATAGATTAAAGATCCTCTAAGAGGTCCGTGACAGTCAGTGGTTAAGGTTTAGATTATTATTCTGTATTACTTCCTCATTTTTCAGCCACAATAGAAGAAGCATTAAACTAAGTTACGATCTCATTTCATTCCTATTCCAATGGTTCATTTACCACGCATTTATCAAAAATCTGTAGCGATCCGTAACATGGTAGATAAAACACTTGCATAACCACGTATCGAAGTCAACTGCGTACTAAACTGCGTAGTTGACCCAGGATGGAGTAATGACTATGACTTTTTATCGTTTTGTGTCGGTTCGGTTTCCAGAAAGGGTAACTGATTAACTGATCTAGATAGGGGGCACTTCCTCAGTGACTCACTGTACGTGGATGGTTTACTGCGCGTTTAATTTGTAATTAAGCTGTGTCGCCTTCAGATTTTCCCAGTGTATTACAATTTGTATGAGTCGTTTGTGGGTTTATGTTTGTACTTTTAATGTTTTTTATTATGCACGTCATTTGTGGGTGACATAATTTATGAAAAACCAGTAGGTAACAAATTGTCTTTCATTTCTGATTAAGATACAAACGATTCTACAGACGCAGCGTTGGAAGGCCTCCTACAAGGTGGACCGATGACCTGGTGAGGGTCGCGGGAATCCGATGGATGCGGGACACACAGGACCGGTCATTGTGGCGACATTTGGGGGAGGCTTATGTCCAACAGTGGACGTCTTTCGGCTGAAATGATGATTCTACAGAAATCTGGAAGTCTTTAGTGACTAACTAAACTGGGTTAGCGGATGTTTTAATATATTTAATATCTAACGTGCCCTGTATTATGTGCTTTACCTACATATTAAACAGGTCTTCTATACTAATACTAGCTTCTGCCAGCGGCTTCGCCCGCATGAAAATAGAGTTCTCCATACAAACTTTGAACCCCCGTTACATCCCGCTAGGAGGTAAATTTCGGAAAACTCTCTCTTAGTGCTCGCCTACGTCACAAAAGGAAGCTTTGAGCAAAATTTCACGCTCCTAGTCCCAGTAGTTTCGGCTGTGCGTTGATATGTCAGTTGGTCAGTTTCTTCTTTTATATACCTATATATATAGATAAAAAAAATATTATTGGATAGCTCATTTACCTAGGAACATCATGCTCCGACTCACGGAAGAAGTCATGTAACCAAAGACCGGAGTGAAACTGCGTGAGACAGCTAGAAAGCAATATTGGGACCGAAGTTCATGTTAAGTAAAGAGCTTTCCCGTTTGGTTTCCTTTGATGAAAATTGATTTATGAATTAGTAATTTTTTCGTCAATTTAAAAACTTAATGAGGCTGGTGTTTCCTAGGTGACTACTCTGAGAAGAAACACCGAAACCAACTCAGACGTCAAAGTTTTTTTTAAAGTCCTTAAGTAACGGTCAAATCATATGAGAACCATGCAGATTAGTGTCTCAGACGGTCTTTTGAGAAAAGAACCACACAGATTTGTGTGGACCTATCCAGTCAAACATTTGTCAGTATTCGTGTAGCTCAACTCAGAGACTACTACTAATATTTTTTTATTGACAAAGATTTTTGCATATTTAAATGAAATTCGAGAAAAGTAATTGAGAGCAGTGGTGGCCGAGTGGTAACGGCCCCGACTTACGAGTTGTAGGTTGCGGTTTCAAACCCGGTCAGGCGCATTACTTTGTGTAATTTATTTCATCACCACTACTCTCAAAACGGTGAAGGAAAACATCGTGAGGAAATCGGTATGTCCTAGAACCAATAATTCGAAGACATGTGTCATCCACCAAACCGCACTGGGCCCGCGTGGTGGATTATGGCCCATACCCTCTCCTAGAGAGGAGGCCTGAGTCCCAACAGTGGGAATATTATAAGGCCGACTATGCTATGCTATGCTAAATGAAATTCCGTGAATCCTGAGTTAGTTTTAAACTGTATTACAGGAACCAGTGCGTTCCTCAACATAATTAAACAATTTATCAACAAATTCATGAAATACATTCGAAATGGAAAGAAATTAAAGAAAATAAAATTTTATAATAAAAAAATAAAATATTAATCTGTACGCGTATCTGTTTAGTATATTTTAGTTTTAAGTTTAGATTTAATTTAAGTGTTTAATTATTTTTTTTTGGTGTACAGTTAAAGTTCCTCAAAATATATAAAATTTATTTCTTACTAAAATAGTTTGCTGTTAGAAAACCCAGTTGTGGGTTAAGCTCGCCTATGTGCATCAACTGTCATATTTTATTGTTTGTATAAAATTATGTGTACAATAAAGAATACAATACAATATTAATTAAATTACTGTCATAGTTACATGTTGTAGAGATGTATACTATCAAGCGAAGTCTAAGCCGTTGACCTAGCCCGTCTTCACGCTCACTTGACATCAAAGCTGCTGAGCTAAGCGGCTCGTGCCAATAGATAAGCTGCACACATGTCTACCACAAGTCGGTGTTCAAAGACTAAGTAGCCTGATGCAATAGGCTACCAACCTCTTTTATGCAATAATGACTCCATGTAATTTAGCCGGATATAACAAGTAACGATAACATAATAATTTATTATGTGGGATTTGAAACGGATGCATTAAGTAGGTATTGATAAGGAATTAGTAGTTAATAAATCTTTATATATGTATATAATTCTTCCGTACGTGTGTTTGTCACTTTACTCCTCCTAAATGGCTTTACCATAAGAATTTACGAAATTTTGTGTGTACATTTAGTGGGATGAAACGCATGTTACTAAAAGAGTTATGAGTTTACATGTGGATGGATGGAGAGGGAGAGAAGACCAAAGAAAAGATAGATGGATTGTGTGAAGAGTGATATGAAAGAAAAGGAAGTTAGTGATAGTGTGACGAGTGACAGGGCAGAATGGAAGAAGAAACCATGTTGCGCTGACCCCGCATAACACGGGACAAGGGCAGGAAGATGATGATGATGATTTGAGTGGGTTTCTGGTTAGTTTAAAAATACAATTGAACCCGGTAGGTGGCGCTACAATTGGCAAGGACAATGTCTGCCCGAACCACTAGTAAAATATAAAATAAAAGTAAAACAGATTTACACATCAGGAACCACCTCTTTTTCCAGTCCGTTTAAAAAGAGATCACTATAACTAATCGATTCCTTAAAAGCTACCCAAGCAGATTAGAAGAAAAAAATAATAATTGGTACAGCACAAGGCACAATCACAATATTTAGGTAACGCGTACCTATAATAAAAAAAAGTGAAAAATATAAAAAATATAGTTGTGTGCCTCACGGCTGCACCAAAATAGGTCCAGTTCAGCATGAATGCCAGACAATTAGTGCCTGACGCTGGTTTTCAACTGAACCTGTGGCAGATTATATGACAACATAGATATTTTACAGATTAATTTATATTATAATACATTAACGAGAGCCAATCTATCAAGATTTTTTGTCATAATAAGTCTTTGTGTGCATTCTCGGTTACCTGACTTCACAGTCAAGAATTTATAGCAACAAAATAAAAAATGTACATAGAGGTAATTTTTTACCCTACTAGGTAACCTACCCCTATTTTTTAATTAGTACATAAAAAATGAGGCTCTATCCATACCCGTTACCGATCATATTTTTGTAGTCAAAAGTAAAAAAAAACGAAATCCCAAAATTGACCACGAAAATTTGTCATAATTGCTAAATTCATAATAGAATCAATATAAATTGAGTAACATTTTGGGATATAAACGAACGCTAAAAGCTTATATTATTATACTTGGACTTTACTTAAATAATAACAAGACCTTTTCTAATAAGCCCTTTAAGTATTTGTACTAATAAAATAATAGTGGTGTATAAACTAAGATTTAACACTAAGAGGCCTTTGTCTTTCGTGGCCTTAACAACCCAAAAAAAGAGCTACGAAAGGATGGTCTACGAAAATCTCGTAGCACACGGCTACGCCGTAGGTCTAGTAGATATACAATTTAATATACTCTTTCATTTGGTTTATGATTGATTGATTGCTGAACAATTGGACAATGAAAAATAGCTTAATTGTAATTTTTGATGATAGAATTGTTTTTCCTAACCTTCTACATAGTTCTAGTTGTAATTTAGGTTTCTCATAATGATAGTGCACTTGTAAGTTTATCTCGAAAAATATGAACTTTAGGTAAATAGTACTTATTGGCGATGGTTATACTTATTAGTAGAACATGGACAATTATGATATTTTATGGGATTAATGGTATAAATTTTATTTTAATCTTTTGTTAATTAATTAGGATGGGCATAAAGATGTGGAGAAATGAGAGTATGGTCTGGTTAGCGAAAGACCAATTGCTGTACTTTTATGCAAACGATCGCTGTACTGTATGAAGGATTTTGTTGCTGAATAGGTGATTACTTAAATGACGACTAAAGGTGAACGCACACTTATCCTAGCCGAACGCGTCGAACGAATGGAAAGAAAAGAATTTTATAATTCTTTATAAGAAATCGTATGAAACCCCATAGATGCGTCGAATCGTCCGAATCTGGAAGGACTCCAGAATAAAGAATTCTAAAATTCGATTCGTTCGACGCGTTCGGGTCGGATAAGTGTGCGT
Source organism: Mythimna pallens (assembly GCA_961205895.1). Classification (NCBI taxonomy): domain Eukaryota; kingdom Metazoa; phylum Arthropoda; class Insecta; order Lepidoptera; family Noctuidae; genus Mythimna; species Mythimna pallens. The sequence goes on from OY540834.1 coordinate 17,416,350, forward strand.
TAACCTATATAGGGAAGTATTGAAAAGCAAACCTCACCATCCGGGCCTCCGAGTAAGGTCATTCTCGTGAACGGGTGCCGTCAGTTGAGACTGGTCATCTCTTAGCTGCCAGTGGCTTAATTCAATTACTATTTTTTAATTAATTTAAAGAGTGTCCCTATGGACACTCTTTTAAATCTAGTTTCTTGCATGTTCTTCTCTATGGAGATCTACGCTTTGGAACGTGCAATTTAGTTTCACTTTTTTTTAGACTGGCATTTTGACAATTCAAAAGTGCCTGTAATTGGTCTATTTGAAATAAACGTTTCTGATTTCTGGATCAAGCCCAAATCCTTGACGGCGAGAAGTGTTAGAAACCGTAAGGGTCTAGCAGGCCCAGCAGGGCCGATGAACGCTAGTGGATTTTTGGAAAGAGTTAACGTGGCCCCGGATCGCTAAGGGCAACTGAAAGACGAGGTGGGTGTTAGTCAGAAAGTCTGACATGCCTCTTGCTCCACCCTAAAGCGAAAAAAGTCACTTGATTTTCCACCTCAAAAAAAAAAGAAGGAAGTAATAAAGAAGAAAAATATCTTGAAATGACCATAATCAAATTAGGATACGGGCGAAATGGGTAGATAGGTATACACTATGTATGTATTAGGCAGGTGCTTAATTAAGTAACCGTAACAAATAAGTACCTATTAAGGTAAATGAATTAGCTACAAATTAAGTAAATGAATTACACACTTACATTAATGATTTCCGTGAACAAATCGATTTGCTTAATCGATGGATAGATAATAACGAGTTTTTTTTTTAATAATGAGTAAAAAAAGGTTAATTTATTAATACGCATTACCTCCCCCCACTCCCCCCGAATTTCGAGTAATCTGTATACATAAAAGTTCACTGACTCATCAACGCTTAGTCCGGATACAGGTGTGGTTTTAGTCAGTAAAAGTCTGACACGCCCTCGCGCTCCACCCAGAGCGCGAGAAGTCATTAGGATGATTTCCCACCTTAAAAAATGAAAGATGAAAAGGGGGTCCATAATTTGTATGGAGAAACTTAATAACACGCGGGCGAAGTCGTAGGCGGAAACTAGTATAAGATAATTTGTAAATCTCATTAGACAAAGTCTGATAAGTTTATCTTACTAATATTACTAAAGCAAAAGTTTTGTATGTATGTGTGTGTGCAGTGTTGGGCAATATATAATCTAACTACTACTTAATAACTACGACTGTATATTGTAGTTAGTAATCACAACTACAAATCACATTAAAAAATCGTAAAAACATTTTGGTGACTAACTACAAATTGTAGTTACAATCACGATTACGAGACTACTTTTTATAGCTACACATTTAAAGATTGATTTTTTTTAGTACTTGTCAATCAACGCAATAATAATATGTACCATGTATGCATGTATGTATGTATGTATGTGTCATGTTGCTTCGTCCCGCTATTCCATCGACGCAGCTGTACGTGTTACGTCTGCATCACTCCACGAACGTAGAGGATGTCGTGGAATACATAAAGATGAAGACCAGGTTCATCCTGAGAGTTGAAAGGTTGGAGTCGCGTCACAAGATCAACTTTAAATCTTTTGTTGTACGGGTACCGACTCAACCTCTGGACACTTTCATGAAGGAAGAATTTTGGCCGACGGGAGTCGTGTATCGGCGCTTCCGCGGAAGGCTACATGACACCACGACTCAGCGCAATACGTCGCCGACACAACGTAGTTATAATAATAAATAAAAATAGAATGTTATTATTATGTATTAGTTTATTATTTTTAAGATTGTTATTTATAGTGTCTATGGGCCTTTGTAGCCTGAAATAAAGAGTTATTATTATTATTATTTACGACTTGCATTCAATTAATTATTCATGAAAGTAAACAGGTTCCGTTTTTATTTTTAAATTAAATTTTAGAGCCCGATTCAGTTTTGATAAATCAATATTTCTAACACATTACATGTTTATTTAGTTGCAAAATATAAGTTCTTAGTATAGTTCAGTAATTATAACTACTAGATTACAGCAACCAAATTAACAACTACTTCATGTAGTTTGATTATTGTAGTTAAGTTCCATGTAATCATAACTAAATGTAATCCAACTACTTGTAGTTAGCTACTTTTAGTTGCAAATTTGTAATCTGATTACAAAATAGTAGTTAACTACGCCCTACACTGTGTTTGTGTATGTTTGTTACTCCTTAACGCTCAAACGTCTATCGCTAGCAGAAGCTGCTATTTATTTATCTACTCGTTTCTGTCCGTGGCTTCGCGTGATAGTATAAATTATCACAAGGAAACATAGTCCTGAGATAAAAGTGTGTGATATTCCAGTTTATGGTCTATCTGTGTACCATACAAATAAATCTCTATACATAAAATTTTTTGCTTGTTTTACCTACTCCTTTCAAACCTCAGCCAAATGTTCAAGGGACTATACCTCTTAACTAACCGCTTGAAAGTAGAAAATTGTCGCAAGGCAACATGCTCCCGAGATATAAAGTATTCTTTGTGCAATTCTAGGACACTCGGGTGCCATATCTAAATCTGTTTAACCGTTCGAGCTTAAAGAAGGAACAAACATACAAACTTTCGGCTTTATAATGTAAGTATGAAAGTGTGATGTGATATTCAAATGGATAATTAGAGAGAGATAGAGATTATATTACTGAGATTTATATTATTGGGATAAAAAGTAGTAGAGATGACTTTTAATGACATTACAACTTTATATATATTTTGCCCACGGCTTTGCCTGCGTACATAAAATATAGCCTTTGTCACTCAGAAATAAAGCAGCTTTCTATCGGTGAAAAAATTTTCGCAATCGGACTAGTACGTTCGGAGATTACCTCCTACATACAAAAAAAAACAGACTTTACTTCTTTATGATAATAGTGTAGATATATATTTTAATGATATAAACCAGTGCTTGACCGCGATCCCACCTGATGATAATCAGAGATGCAAACGTTGATGGTGAAGCGCACTAGTTTAGCCTATTCACTCTGACCTTAAAGACACTTAAATTATAATCGGACGAAAACATCGTAGCAGGCAAATTGTTCCAGTCTATCGATGTACGCGGTATAAATACCTTAGGAGGCAAATTATTCCAGTCTATCGATGTTCGCGGTATAAATGTCGAGGCGAAACGCTTAGTCCAGTATAACAGTGCTTTCGTAATCCGAATAATAATTTCTTTTATTAAGAGTACAAATATTCTAACATTTTAGTTTATGTAGATGTATGTACTTGTTTGTAGTTTGGATGAACAGGTTCGATAAAAACTTCATCAAAGATACAAGAAATAAATAGTGGTTTACGTAAATATTATTAATTACCACAATAATGTAAACAATTGTAGATAGTGATAGTAACCGGTATAGTGCTCAACAATATTTAGTGGTATTACACACACATGGGTAAGTATAGATAAACACACACAGATGAAATCGATAATGTCGAACATAGATGAGGTTAATTACGTCATTGCATTTTTATCAATATTGATAGTTTGTGGTTTAAAACGAACATCACGGTTCCCAACACGGTTCGGACTAAGCGTTTCGCCTCGTCGTTATACCGCATACATCGAAGGACTGGGACATTTTGCTTCCCGTCCGATTATAATTTAGGTGTCTTCAAGGCTGGAAGGCTCTTAATACACAGTTATTTAACAGTTACTAGTAACTGTTTACCATCAGGTGAGATCACAGTCAAGCACTAGTATATATTATTAAAAAAAAAAACACTTCCTTCGACTTCCAATAAAACCTAAACTTTAAAAAAATCCAAATTGCCATCGATTTTCTTTATAATGTGACCTTTACCGTGAATCGTTAATCACTGTTTTTCGAAAACTTAACTTTTTGCATTCGGTCTCTATAATTCTAAAGGTGCGATAAATACCTAAGTAGTAGTGTCTTAACTTGAGACATAAACATTGGAAAACACAGGCCCCCGAATCAATGACGAAATAATAAACAGATTCGATCATACTCAGAAAGAAATACAAACATTGCATTACTAATTAGACTATTACCGAGAATCTTTGCCATTTAAGGCAAGTAAATTCCCTCAAACTACGAAGCACAAATGAGATAATTTTTGCAGTAGCGGGTGCAGTTGATTGCGGCGTCGTCGTCCGTATGTCTGCCCTATGATCGATTACTCACTGCTAATTATAAATGTGCGCTGCCCCCGATGGGCGTGTTGCGATAACCTTTGATCAGGCCGCCAAACGGTCTAACGTTGAATATTTTGGCTTTAGGTGTCTTTGTGCTGCTTCGTAGGTAGTAAACAAAGATGTGGTTTACTCTGTCATAATTGAGTCTTGATTAAACTTTTCTTCAACTTCCATTGATGTAATGTAGATTGGTGGCTGTTGTAGAAGAGTTGCCCTTATTTTACCAATACTGTCATTCTCATATTTTGATATAAAAATCCGATTGAAATGACACATTGAAATTGACTTTTTAGGAAGTTTATGAAACGGAAAGTGTTTTGGAGAAATTGAACTAAAATAATTTTAGATGACAAAAGAAAACTTCTTTCAACTTAACCTCATAAATCCATAAAAACTTTTATGAAATTCGATTCATTCAAACGTTTCATCATATAAATTATGTCATTTAATACAAATAAATGCATTATTTAGATGTACATAAACATGACCTAATAAAACACGATTTCCTCATTCATTGGTTAACAATAACGAAACGATAAATATTTAATTACGTACAAATAATATTGGTTTTGTACTTTAGAACTCAATTACATAAAAGATAACTTACCAGCAACTAAAACTACGCACAACAAAAACTTCCCGTTTAACATTTCCAACTAATTGAGTCCAAATAAGGAACGGCACCACAACGCAACACTACAGATTCAATTAATTCCTTTTTAGATAAATACGTAGGTACTCGTATTATATGATAAAGCTCCTTAGTAAAGATTTAAAAAAAAACTAATCGTATTTTTTATCTATGGCTTGTAAATTCGAACGTCTGTCAAAACAGTTCGAGATTTGAATTTAAAATTGTGTTCTAATGAACGATGTTTATTGTGTAGCAGTTATCTGTTCACTGGTGCATCAGAGACTGCTCCAGGATGGGCGGAAGGGGGGATGGGATCACAGTAGTGGTGGCAGCGATAACCTCTGCCTCGGCCGGAGGACGAAGCGCTGATAACGGCTGCGACTTTCAAATGAGAGCAACTATTCTTTCGCTACCGATAAAGGTACGGCTTGGAGGATTGTTTTTTAATAAGTATTCTAATTTTTTATTGGGTTCCAGTTTTTTGAAGCTATGTTTTAAATATAGATATTAATTAATTTAAGACGAGTCGTTGTGTCTGTTAATACACTAGGACGCAAAAATAATGGGACATATATATTCAAAATTATATACATAGATCGCTCGTGTCATCAAACTATCACTAATATGTATCATAAAGGCAAAAGTTTGTGTGTATGTGTGTGAATGTTTGTTACTCCGTCACGCAAAAACGACGGGAAGGATTTGGATAAAAAAAGGCAGGCTGGTAGACTGTGTTCTGGCAAAATAGCACATAGATCTCACACACACTTTTTATTCCGGGAGTATGTTCTTGGGATCATTTTCTATTTTTACTCGTATGAATGAAGTTATAAATCTGTATGTATAAAAGGCAAAATCCTGACTCACTTAATGACTCAGCAACGCCTTAGACCTAGAACGCTAAAATTTTGCACAGAGGTCCCTTTAATGGTGAATACGAAGAAAAAAAGAATGGATTTTCCAAAATTCTCCCTCTAAGGGGATGAAACGGGGTTCCAAAGTTTGTATGGAGAAACCTACTATACACTGCACTGTAACGCGAGATTTTTATATATTAGATAAAGCTAAGGAGTTTATTTGTTGGTTCGAATTGAAAAAATCTAATATATTTGAGGATTTCCTCTCCTAGAGAGGAGGCCTGAATCCCAGCAGTGGGAACATTATAAGGCTGAATATGCTATATATATATATATATTGAGGAAGGCTATAAGCTATATATTTATTTATTTATTAATTCTTTATGCACACAAAAGTACAAAGGCGGACTTAATGCCTATATAATACTTATATAACATCACGCTACGGCCTCTTAATGTAAACCATTAACCAAAGCCACGGATGAAACCACGGGGGCAAAGATTAGTAATTTAGAAATCTGAAAAAGGTTTCATTCGTACAAGTTACACCTAAAAAACAGTTTTCTGGGTATTTTTATAAAAAAAGTACTTGGAAAACATTACGTTTCTGGGTTACGGTTTGCTCGGAAACACGTACAATTTTAGGATTTTAGTTCCTTTGTGGTAACACAGATATCGCTACAGTCTCATGAAGATAGGTCTAGCGTTATATTTTTCAATGAGTCCAGATTTCGTTTGCTTATACATGATGTGAGACTAAGTATTTAACGTCTCACGACTATTTAGTCAAACACTGACTAGGAAAACGGTATCACTAAACGTGTTTGAAGAAAAGGTGCCATTCGGGGAATGATCAATAATGGTATGGGCTGGGATATCTGCAGAAAGTCGTACAGAGTATTTGGAGATAGAAAACGGTTCTTTAACTGTAGCTTTCACACTGGTACTTTCTTGGTGAATATGGACTCAAATTCTATTCTTATTGCAAGATAATGCTTGGTCACACACTACTCATTTTGGCAATGCGTACATACAGTCATACCGCTGGTATTACTTACATAGAGGGGACAGCTCATAGCCAAGATTTAAACGACACAGAACATGCATGGGACGAGCTCGAAAGATGTGTTAGATAGCGCTCTCCAGCTCCAGCACCTTACACGAAGGGGCACCCTTCAGTGTTCTTGTAAAGGAATGGTCAAGCATAGACCAAAATTGAATTAAACAAATTTTTTTACAGCATGTCAGATCGTCTTAATGAAGAGTTACGAGTTCATAGGGATTTTACCAAAAATTAAAAAGCAAAAAAATATATAATAATGATGAACTGCTATGTGTAAGTTTGTATCATAAGTTAGAGGAGTTTTTAGTATCTAATTAAAATTAAATTGTGTACTAAATATGTTATGTATTATATGGTCTTCTACTACGTACTGCAGTTTCACGAATTCATCTAATGAATTTAAGAATCTAATCATAATTTTTGTTAACGATTCGGAATTTTTGCGGCCCAGTGTACGTAAGTACATAATATTATTATGCATGGTCGCGTTGTTCCATGAAATTTAAACGATACAATTATAAAAACATGACATTTGTCTTTAAAATCACATTTTAATAGGTCCTCAATTTTTTTAACCTATTTCATTAAAATCCAAATGAGCACCTCTGGATCAGTAAAAACTGTCCGTCCTTGGTCCAAAACAATCATTGCGTGAGACTTTGGTTAAGAATCACTGACGTGATGCCTTACACGTGCCAGTTTCTTTAAAAAAATACTCTTATCACACTTACGCGTAAGTAGAAGTCTTTTTTCCAGTATTTCACAATTTTAAAGCACAATTAAATCTTTGTAAAAGTGGTGCCCCTATATTGGACGGCACTCATAGCGAGCATTCGCTTAACGAATTGCTCTGCAAACATTCACTCACAAAGCGAACAGTTTGGTAAATAGGTACGTGAAAACACAAAGATTTAATCTAATGAACATTAATTCCTAATGTTCACGGTGTAACAGCTCACACCAACAATGTTAGCAAAACAAATTCAAGCGAATACTCGCGGTGAATATCACCAGTGATTTTATTTTGCCACAAAAGTCTCATTGAATGCTATCGTCCAGAATTGTACTCACTCGTAAGGTTATCTGTCGAATGATTTCGTGTCAACAAGAGATACATCATCTCTAAATATAACTGTACTTATAAAAATACTAACTGCGCGCCAAGAACTCTGAAAATAGGATAAGTAATAGGGTTTTGTCGTACTATTAAAACATCTTTCGCCTTATAAGGTGAATAACGACGATTGATTCGTAGGCAGTAGTTCGGAGTGTATAAATCACTATAGATTATTTCACTTTCAAGATTCAATAAAGGGCTGTTAAAATTCAAAGAGATGTCACCAAAACTGTCCAGCAGGTATCTGCCCAGCTACCTGCTGGGGCCACTGGGAATTTCATAAAAGGAAACCTGTGTTCTAGGATTCGAACGCAAAGGCCTATTGAAGACATACAGATGTGGTTGTAGTTAGTAAAAGACAGACATGCCCTCTTGCTCCACCTTAGAGCGAGAGAAGTCATTGGATGATTACCTACCTCAACAAAAAAAAGTTTTAACAATCCTTTTTGAATGGAAAAATCGTTATCGTTTTTGCAGGAATTTGTGAAGTTGACCCGAGCGATGACTACTGATATTTGTTTGGACTTTTACATATTTAAAAAAATATTTTGATAAGGTTTGACTGAGCTGACTGTACCAAATTCAAGTTGTTCGTTCGGAATGGAAAATAAATATGATTTAAATAAAATACAACTGGTATTAGTTTTTCGTATTAGAACGGAATGTACACTCGATGCACCTAGTTGTCATAGATTAGTTTAAAGTATGTTGCTAAATCATGATCATAGGCAATCATATTGGAAAAATTCAAGGGAACATTCTGATGGGATAAAAAGTGGGACATAGTCTATGAACTGTGAACCAAGTTTCATCGTAATCCCTTCTGCCGTTCGAGCGTGATGAAGTAACAAACACACAAATATACACACTCACAAAATTTCGCCTTTTTAATATTAGTGTGATGCGCAGTCACACGATATGCAAGCATTTGCCTAAGACGTACTTTAAAACCAGAGACTTACTTTGTTTATAATAAATAAAATGAAAAAGCCTTTATTCTACTATTTACATAATTGAGTTACTTAATTCTACACTTTACACTTAGCTACCTATTATATAATAATTATGCTATATATTTTAAATCATTCATCTAAGTAGTAGTCGCCTCTTCAGCGAAGGCCTCCCCCATTACTTTCCAATGCTTCCTGTCCCTAGTAATAGTCATCCACCCTGGTCCAACTCTCTCCTGAAAAATGTCTTCCCACCTTTTTCTTGGTCGACCTCTACTTCTGCTTTTTTCTCTAGGTATCCACTCCGTTATTTTTTTGTCCATCGACTATTCTCCAATCTGCAGATATGGCCAGCCCACTTTAGTAACCTGATTCTTTTAATCACGTCTATTAATTTTGTTTTGCCTCTTAAAGTTTTGTTGTCCAGTTTTTCACTCTGTTTTGTACCCAACATAGTTCGTTCCATTTTTCTTTGGCATATGGCTAATTTATTTTCATTCTCTTTATTTAAAGAAGACTTGACTTTGTTTGTACTTAATTATTATTTTTTTACATATAAAATTTGGTGTCATGAAATCTCGAAACGGGGCGCAGCAAACCACGAAGAAGGCAGGACGAATTGGATGTTCTTAGGGATTAGCAAGAAGACGCACAATTGAAAGCAATGGAAGAAATGGAGGAAAGGCCTTAAAGGCTCAGCAGTGCAGCAGCAATACGATCCATTATTGTTAGTAAAGACATACACAACTAATAAACTAGTGTTAGTACATAATATGTATCTCTGTCAATTAATAAATAAGTTCAATAAACATGTCAATAATAATAATTAAATTACATAATCAAATAATAAATAACTAACACACTACACTACTTCTGGGCACGGTTTGAGGATAACACTTGCGTCCACGTCCAGTGTTTCAATATAAGGCCATCAGTTCTATCCGCTACGGTTTTTAAGAGACTGTTGGCGCTGCCCCGTACCCGCCCCATTAGCCCCTCTAGCCAAGTTACAACTGTTTCGTTTCTATTCTCTTTTCGTCGACCGCCTCGAGTCGGCCAAGCCTTCGATTCCTTTGTTCTGACGTCATCTCAACGCTCAGTCTAGTGGTCAGAACATAGGAATAGAAGGCGTGGCCGATTCGAGGCGATCAACGAAAAGAGAATCGAAACGAAACTGTTGTAACTTCGCTAAGGGGGATAGAAGTCATCAATACGTGCTTCCGCAAACATCCCCGATGCACTGCAATGACGCGGCAGCCACAAAAGTGCCCTGTATAATAATGAATATCGCCAAATCATCTCTGGATATTCTCGTCTAACTAATAGCTAAAAGGTTGTGTCTATGCAAATACTCCCTGTATTTGCAACAACCTTTTAGCAACTTGCTCTGAAATAATCTCTTGTAGAATCGTAAGTGCCATACTACAGGTATGTGCCCGATCCAGTTCTCGATAGTGGTTATATGCAATGTACTGGGATCGATATGGTAGCATTGATAGGACTATAATGGAGCCAATAAGAATGTTAGAGTGGTGGACGGTGGTGGACCGAACAGAGATGTATGCAATGATTGTTAGCATAACAGTCCCGCACGTTGCCCCGTGAAGGCGCCTCGCGAGGTTGTCAACATGTGGGATGTGAACTCAGCGATCATTGTAGCGAGAGTCGTGTCAGCGATTTAATTGCTAAGAACCTCGACCAACACCTCGGGAGGCTCACATTAGGCGGTTGGATCAAGGGCTGGATTCAGAAAGAGTTACTTCTGGACACGGCTCGTATTGTTAGGAAGTTTGTCTCTCCGAAATCCTGACAGTAGTTAGCTTGGACAATGCCGTTGTGCTACAGCGTAAAGTTGAATAAACGAAATATTGAATATTATTTTTGTGTCACTTAAATAACAAAAACCTATGTACGGTTTATTAGGTAGGAAAACGACTACCGTAAAATTTTGTGATACCTACTTATGTACCTACAGGTGAACTACACCACGTCAATGGAAATTAATGGACTGCATTTTATGACGAATATATTACAAAAACCTGTTAAATATTTCAAATTATAATATTCTATTATTTTTCCTTCCTTCAAAGTAATATTTTTTACCAAAATATTGACCTGTTTTTTTTGTTAACATATGCATAATAAAACAGGTTATCGAGCGATAACCTTATAGTTACTATACAAAGAACTTGTAAACGAGTTTCATTAATGTATTAATGTTAGTAACAGGTTATAGACTGGCTGTTTACCAGACACGACAAGTTCTAGTCTACACAGATACAATGTCATTATGTTGCAAATTAAATGCTTGTTTTACCGTGATATGCGTGGATTACTTTAAAAAAAAAAACAAAATTATTATTCAATTGGTTGGTCTTCTTTTATTTGTTTTAAAAATAAAGGCTGTCAAAGTAAAGGTCTTCGGATATTTTCCTTAGAGGAATTTTAAATTAAAATGTATTGGTTTTTTTGCTTTGATTACAATTTTAAGAATCTTTTTAACGCTTCGGGGAATTTTGAGTGCGAAGAAAATATTTTCCTTAATAAAAATCGTAGTGATAAACAAAGTGAAATTAGCTGACTACAGCTGAATTCACTAAATTGATTAGTTGCTTTGGGTACAATGTTGACCGATCTACACAGTCCTCTTATACATTAAAATTGTAACATGAAAATCAATCATGTTTTTAAAAGAGTAAACGTAGTTTTTTTGTCGGTTCTTCTCCATAGGAAACGACCAATTAGAACCGTGTTAGTGCACGGTTCAAATTACTCGTTTCTGAAGTGTTATAAATGCCCATGTTGGCCATGGTAAATAAAAAAATTTTGAATTGAATGATAAGTATTTGTGGTTTCACGATGTTCAAACTTTAAGTAGTATGGCATTTTTTTACAGAAATCTGATCGTCTGTGCCATCAGTGTATTAAAATCAAGAATATGTGCTAATAGACGAGATAATAAGCACGAGGCAGGCGAGAGATCAGCAGTAACTGTGACACATCGATACATTGGTAGTGTATGTGTACACAATCATATTCTTTGACGTCATCCTAAAGTATGTGAAAACTACATGACACTGATAATGATAGTAAAGTTAAAGGTCTAAAACCTTGGGGCTTTTAATAAGAAACCCGACAAGCTGTAGAGCTTCCTATTATCCCAGAGTCCTCCAGTACTTCTTTATTAAGATTTTTTTATTTTTGTAGGTGGGAAAATCATCTAATGACATCCCTCGCTCTTGGGCGGAGGGAGAGAGTGTGTCAGACTTTTACTGACTAAAAAACTACTCCAGTTCCTTTGTTGCCTTTCATACCAAGGCCGTGTCTTCCTTTCAGAAGGAGACCCTTGGCCCCAGTAGGCTTCGACGCGGCTGGGCCCCTACAGTTTGCTGACATCTCTTTGAGGCGCGCGTGGAACAGTCCGCGCCGTCCATAAGCCCGCGCCTACGGTGGCTGGAAATCGGGATCGGTATCCCGGCGGCTGGGGCGTGAACGCTGCTCCCTCGCGCGTGCATGTGCGGCCTCCTCCTTTGCTAGCATTTCTGCTTCACAGAAGGAGGTGACCGCCTGCCACTCTTCATCGCTTCGGACCATGGCTTGTACCAAGGCCTGGAGTGAGGGATCACTGCCGCTGATCCCCACGAGGGCACGGCAGTGCTCTGCTCAAGCGGGGCACACATCTACCGTATGCTCCACCGTGTCCTCCGGGTGGTCCACACAGTGGTGGCATCCGGGCGTCACTTCCGCACGAATCCGGTACAGGAACCTCCCGAACTGACCATGTCCGGTGAGAACCTGCGTCATGCGGTAGGTGATGACATCGTGAGGTCTTTCCAGGGGACTTACCGCCATAATTATGGCGTGCCCATTTTTATTGAGTGGAAAAGCCTCCGTTGACTTCATACGCTGTAGGATGGAACGAGAGGGCGTGTCAGACTTTAACTGACTAAAATCCACATTTGTCCTTCAGTTGCCCTTTTCTTTCTAAGACCAAGTTCACTCTTTCAAATGTACCCGCAGCCTTAGCATGCAACGGTCCTACTGGAGCCCTTCAGTTTCACTGAAATCTTTTAAGGTCAGCGTTGAACACTACACGCCGTCGACTCGAGTCTGCTTCTTACCTTACCGGACGACGACCTACCTATTTCTCATCGCCCGCTAGCCCGCGCCTGCGATGGCTGGAAGTCGCCCAGCGACCACAAATCTACACAAACTGACATTCCATCAGCAATCACGTTTGTCCAAGGTATTAAAATGTTTGAGACACGTAGTCAGGTCAAACTGCACAGTTGTTACATTAGTAGTGCGATTGGTTGCTGCACTGCACTGCGTGTCCTACCCATGATAGTTGTTCCAGGTCTGGGTATCGTATATGAGTTTACATGTTTGTGAACACACCCACGGGACAGGAATACGTTCTAGGGCTAGGTAAAAACAAAAGAAACGGTTGCAGTAGCACACGTCAATAAACAATAGAAGCGGTTGCAGTTAGCACCCGTCAATACCATCATATGAGCCATTATCACGGATATAATGTCATTTGGATTACTTATTTATCCGCAGAAATAATTTGTATTAGAAATAACCTCATTGAATTTTGACTTTACGAGTCAACATTGAGCCATATACACTATGCTGTGGTCCGGGCCATTACAGGAAATTGTTTTCTTTTACACAATTCCAAATGGGCTTTAAAACTTTTAATTTGCCATGAAATAAAATGCGCAAATTACTACTATCTACAATATTTTTTTTGGTAGGTATTCACACACAACTATCCCGCAACAATAAAAATACTTAAGCTCTTAAGTATATAAAGCTATTTAAAGTAATAAAAAAACTATTACATAGAAACTTGTCAGTTACTCTGTAATTAATTAGTTAGTACCTTTTAAAAGGTGAAAAGTCAACGAACTTAGGTACTTACTTTGACTAAACCTGAAAGGACTATTTCCATAGCTTGTATAAGATATCAAATTAGCTGTAGGCAGAGGCGTAGCGTGGACTAATTCAGACGTGTGCAAAGAAGCATCAGCGAGGCCGTTTTCTTTAGTAAATTCTAAAAATATACGTACATATACAGAAAAAATAAAGGTATACAGGTACATGAAATGTAACCCTCGTTTTTAAAGATCCGTCGGTAGCGCGAGGCCCCTTTAAGTGCGAGGCCGTGGGCGAGGGGCTCTAAAAATCGATCATTCAAGTGATGCCTTTGCCAGTCAGTGTAGTTATATTATTATCTATCTACTAAGCTATGATTGAGGAAACCAATTATGTATAATATTATTCTAAAACGTAGGTGTTTTAATTTTTACAATTACCTACTGTTTACCATCAATTACTTGTGCAATGCGTGAGCATGCACTGCACTAATAATATCAGTAGTAAACAATAATTACGTTTTCTGAAAATAACAGAACACTGAAGATGAATTGATAAAGGAACCATTTAAAAATGATGAAATAAAGTAAAGGACGGGAAAATTATTTAAAATATTTATTTTGTGAGCCGAGAAGGATGCCGACATAGCCCGAAGAAACTATAAGTGGCAGTGGGCAGGGCACATTGCTTGCAGAACAGATGGCCGATGGGGCCGAAAGGTTTTGGAGTGGCGACTATGTACCGGAAGACGCAGCGTTGGAACGCTTCCCACAAGGTGGACCGATGACCCGGTGAGGGTCGCGAGAATCCGATCGATGCGAGACGCGAGATCTTTCGGATGAAATGATGATGATTACTGAGCACATTAATTTCACATTAATTGTTAGACGTGAGAGAGAGGGCAACTCATGCCATAAATTAAATATTAGTTTCTTCATACAAACTTTGGACCCCCGCTTCATCCCCTTAGGGAGGGAATTTTGGAAAAACCTTTCTTAGTGCTTGCCTACGTCATAAAAAGAATCCTTGTACAAAATTTCACGCTCCTAGTCCCAGTAATTTCGGCTGTGCGTTGATATGTCAGTCAGTTAGTTTCCCTTTTTATATATATAGATTTATGGTCGCGTTCATTACATTGTCTACAAAAAAAAGAATAAAATTAATCATAAAAAATGTTCAGTCTATTTTCAACGTAGATAAAAATTATCTAATGACGGCATAATTGATATCTAGTGCTTTTTTTAACCACTTGCGTTTGACCGCTATCTCACCTGATGGTAAGTGATGATGTGGTAAACGATGGAGCACGCTTGCCTAGAAGTAACCTGTTAACTCTTGACTTAAAGACCCCTAGGTTGTAGCTATCAGGAAATATAGACTCTGGAAGGGCATTCCACTCCTAAGTTGTACGTACAACAAATGTGTTCCCAAAACGTGAGGTAAACAGGTATTACCAAGTTGCCAATGAATTACCTACATGACATGTGTTTTACGAAATATGAACACCATATGCCATTAAATACTCCTTGACGACATTGACCCTTCTGTTCGTTCTTCATAAAACCTCACAGACAGCTTTTTGAAATAATATTTAAGGTCGAGTTTTATTTATTTATTATATTTTGTATTGATCATTTTAAGAAATCGTTTTAAGGAAAAATGAACCAAAAGCTGTATCTGTTGGTTCCAAGTAGTATTCTCTCATTAACAAGGTAATTTATCCTTCCTGTGAGTACAGATAATATAATATTATAGGAACTGGTTTCATCCTCGAAAGGAACATTGCATATTATTAGAGGGATCCATTTACACTACTATCGCACGGTAATAATACAACTTACTGGCAAAAGTTTATTAAGATCATTAAATAAAGAAATAGTATTCGATTTACTATTTCTTAAAAATTTAAAGTTTAACTTTTTTTGGATTTTGCACTTTAGTGTTAATTTGTATGCTGATTAATAAAATATGATTGGCGGGCGTAATACGTATTAATAATATATTTACGGAATTATATATTTTTTTAATTCAAGCATCAATTTTATAATATTATATTATTTTTATATTATATAATTTTAATTATTGACATGTTGTACGAATTAACTATGTAATTAAATGTGTTAATTTTAGTATATAATCTAAATAATGATATAATAGATGTTATTTAACCAAATCGTCACTATAATATCTATTATGAGAAAATGATGAAATTTGAAGAAGTATAATTGTACCTTTCGCATGAATTAAAAGGTTTTTTATTTTTTTATTATAATCATTAAAATCATCAATATAATTCCCTAATTAATACAATAAAGTAGTCATTTAGGCATATCTATATCGTATAGTTTAATGCATAAATGCTTTTCCTTCTTATTCCGAACACCGCAGTACCTTACAAATGCGTATCAAGTTTAATAAAACCGTTTTGCTAATTTCCAAGATATTGTACTTGAATTATTGCTTTCCAAGATATTGTACTTGAATTAGTAATACAGTTTCGTGTAAATGCTCTAAATGGATTACAGCATCAGTTTCGTTCCGAGTAAGTTATAAAGTCATTTAGGTACAGGTATAACACGTACATACCTTCCAGGAATAGTTCCTGTTAATGCGGGGATTATCTGTGAACTGCAGATAATGTTATAGGAATTGGTTTGCATCGGTTCATTCCCCTTGGAAAAAACTGCGAATGGGAATTCATAAACACTATGACGCAGACGTAAATTAGTCGTATTCTCATAATACGACTAATTTACATCTATAGGTTACAGTAGTTCAGATGTAGAACTTAATCTATAGACGTTCGATGAAGTTTTTGACAATTCCGTATGAAATCTCGTAGACAGTGCTGTAACTGGCTTTTTATATGCCCGGTGCGAACTTCTATAACCGCTCCCTTAATTTTTTTTTAATGGTACCAGGTTCCTACGATAAAAAGAAAAATTATTAGGTAGATAGAAAAATTTACGCGTGACATGATGCTTCAATCGCACCACCCACCACTATCACCCGCTTTTTACCTCTTGTGGGTATTGGAGCCCTGAGCAGCAACAGAATCAGCACTCCTGGTAGGGTGCGTCTACAACTGTATTAAGCACACAATACGTAATAGGTATTGCATGTAAACTTTTAACTATCAAGCGCTGGATCATCAAAACTTGACCCTGGTTTGATAACTTCGCGCCCCTCCAGGGTCTGCGCTCTGTGCCTGGGCACCGCTGGCACAGCCCTATTTACGGCACTGCCTTCATATATTAAAAAACCTATTTATTTCTATTATATATATAGCAAGTATTACGTATTGGGCATGTTTGCTGAAGAAGATACAGATTGCTTTTAAGCTATAAGAAAGAGAACAGCGTCCCTTAATGCGAAGGATTCGGGGGAGTACTAGCAGCATTTTAAAGGTGATTTCTAAAAAGCCAGAATGCCCGTTCCTGAGGCACTGGACTCGTATGCACAGCTGCACGTCTGGTGCCGCGGGAACCGGGTACAGTTATAGTTATTTGTGGTTCTTAAATTGGTTTTGTTGTACTTTTAGTTTATTTATTTTAATGAGAATAACATAGTTTTGTAAGTGCTACTAAAACGATATGAATCATCTGTGTTCGATATAAAGAGAGTCTGAGTACTAAATTATTTAAAATGTTAATGTACAAATAAACGAATTATTATTATTATTATTATTATAAATAAATAATAATAATATTAGGGGTTAAAGTATGAAATTGCCGTTTTTTAAAACGGGTTGCTTTGAAGTGTTATATCTTTGGATTGACTTGGAATTATAAGTTCAAATAAACTATTATTAAAGGTACGTAATTCTTTTTTCAAAATTAGGTATTTATTGGTTTCTTTGTGTTTTGTATTTTCTACATGTTATAATTGAAACTAATTTGCGATAACTGGGTAAACTTGAATATGTCATCGACTATAGGTACCTACATCGCTCGGATCAACTGCACATATTCCTATGTACACCTGCAAAAACGGTAATGGTTTTCTTGCTCTCAAAAAGGGTTGTTAAAACTTTTCTTATGTAGTGGGAAATCATCCAATGACTTCACCTGCTCAGCGTGGAGCGAGAGGGCTTTTTAAAGGTGGGATATCATCTAATGACTTCTCCTGCTCTAAATTGGAGCGAGTCTTAGACTTTTACTGACTAAAACCACACGGTCTATGTTTTTTCAGCTACCTTTTGCGTTCTAGGACTACGAATATCTCTTTCATACTTTTCCCGATGGCAAGCATCGGTCTTGCTGGGCCCCTACGGTTTGTTAACGACTCTTTGAGGCGCGCGTGGAACAACTACGCGCAGTCGACGACTTGAGGTCGGTCCTTATAGTACCTATGAACAGACGGCGAGCTACCGATTGCTCATCGTCCGCAAGCCCACGCCTACCGTGGCTGGTTTGTAGTAGAGGAAGGGTCGCGGTGGCTGGAGTTTTAGGATGTCTGTTCCCTCACGCATGCTGCTTTCTCCTTCGCTAGCATACTGCTTCGCAAAAGAAGGTGACCGCTTGCATTACTCCTCGCTCCGGACCATGGCCTGAATCAGGGCCCGGCGCGAGAGGTCGCTGCCGCCAATTACCTCCATGAGGACATAGCGGTGCTCCACTCAAGCAGGGCACACCTCCACTTTATGCATCACTGTGATCTCCGGGCGGTTTACACAATGGTGACACACCCGAGCGTTTCTTCCGCCTGAATCCGATGCACCTCCCGAACTTACTATGTCCGGCGAGGATCTACATTATGCGGAAGGTGAGGAAGCCGTGACTACAAAGAGAGGACTTACCGCCTTGATTGGACGTATGAGTAAAAAAAACAAGATGAACAAATTGGTTTTAATTCCACCCTCATCTTTGTTGATTTTTCCAAAAGCGAGAAAAAAATTAGAATGAGATAAAGTTTAGTTGATCAATTTATTAGTTGATATTTTCGTTAGTTTGATTGATTGTAGTATAATATATCGCGATCTTTCTCTTTTTGGGTATTGTTAAAAGAAATCGATTTTAATTTTTTCTTGTTGGCTATTGAATAGTTTCGTAAAATTGTGACTGCACTTCAAATCGCATTAGTACAATCTCGAATAACGATTTTGTAACGTTTAACGTTTTTGTGTGTTAACGTTTGGCCATAGGTGGCGGTCTGACGAAGCATTTCTGCACACGTTTAAGAAATCTTACTAAGTAAATTAAATAATTTATCAAAGAAATCTATTATTTTCCTCATTTACACATTACAATAATTAATAAGGAAAATCTCAACGGGAATTCACACCGTTAAATTGTCCCCAGTATTAATTCTCCGCCGCATACGAGCTAGTTATGATGCGCGTGAGTTTATAAACAAAACCTGCGTCCCCAAGTGGACAGTGGCTCGCCGGCAAGCGACTCGGACGTTGTAGTTGACAAAGTGTATTCTACTAACACAGACGTGCGTAATTATTAACCAAATATGGACAAGCTGTTTGTTTTTTTCGTAATTGGTGAGTTTTTTTTGTTTTTTCCTTGACCTTAACCAGGTTCTTTGACTTGCGTTATTTAGTAGTTTTTTTATATAGTAGTTTATACGATACAGGTTCATATTAGGTGCATTATTTTGTAATTCAGTTTCTACAACCCTTTATTCAAAAAGTAAAACACTACTTTAAAAAATTTGCTTATCGTTTAATACATATTTAAAGTAAGTTCTTAGTATTGTACCAAGAAGAAAATCCCCTTCCTTAAATCTGCATAGTTTTGATTATTCAAAATATAATTAATAAAATTATAAACACAACAACAGATTATAGACCACTTATATTTATGCTAATTAACATTTTGAATTAAGCAGGTATTCAAAGTAGGTTTTTTTGAATCCGGTTTTTTAATTTAAAATTGCTACGTGACATTCGATTTTGCTCTCGTTTCTGCATTAGTTATAAAACTGTTGTATTTTGTTGCTTCGCAAAATATGATTGGCTGAGTGACTGGTCTTTTTATGTACCCACACATGACGTGCTACAACGAGGCTTTTTGCAGTAATCACTTATGATGTTGTTGTTGAACCTCGGTAAAAAACATTTAGGTATTTTGTAGCATCAGCTTCTGAATACTTAGTGCTAGCTGAGCAAGTCTAGTTACCTTTTTAACATTGATTTATTTATTCTTTAAAAAACTGTTTGAATTTAAGCTTACTGCTACAAGAAGAAATGCATCAGTCCTATGGTATTTAGCTGTATGTACTCGTATTTGGGTAAAACCAAACCGTTATCTTAATAACGGTTTTGTTTAGTTTACGATTAATTTTAAAGACTTGTGATTTCCTTTTATCTGTATTTCCTTAATCTTTAGAGGGTGGCAATGCAAAACATGTAAAATAACATTAATCTAATTTTGGTAAGGTTAGTGAAGCAAACGCTAAAAGTCATATAAGTACCTAACAGTGTTGAAATAACATAAATAATAATCAAATAAAAGTTCACTGCGATAATGTTTATTATTTTTATATTTTACAGCTCTCTTTACAAATGGTGCCTTTGGACAAGGGCAGACACAACAAAATGAAGACGATTTGGAAGATAGGTACGGCTGGAACCGACCGAGCTGGAACCAATTTCCTGGTCAAAGACCTACTTTCCCTGGCCAGAACCAGTTCCCCGGCCAGAACCAGTTCCCTGGTCAGAATCAATTTCCAGGACAGAATCAGTTCCCTGGGCAAAATCAATTCCCTGGACAGAATCAGTTCCCTGACCAGAACCAGTTCCCTGGACAAAACCAATTCCCTACCGCTAGCCCAAATACCGCACCGACCACGCCGACTCCCTCTGCGTAAGTAGCTAACATTCCTCATCCTCGTGTTTTAGTGTGAAATCTAATTTATAAATATCTCGTGCGGTCACACTCACAGGAACGACTCGAACTTTTTTTTTTTTGCATGTTTGAACCTATCAAACATGCAAAAAATAAAAAAATCGGTCAAGCACGAGCATGAGCACGGATATCGGTATGAGATTAGGTCATAAAGAATTTTTCACTTTCCTCCCCCATTTTTTAATCGCGATTTTAGTATTTTTGTTTCGATTTATACTTTTTACGTTCGATTTATTTATAATTTATATGGCAGAACGTTGGTCGGGTCAGCTGTAGCTAGTAGTTATCAAAGTTTTTATAATACAAAGTTAAACTGTACCCTGGACGTGTATACCATGAAGGCTCTCCTCTAGATACCTTATAATTTCGACAACATGATTACATTTCTCGGGCCACCAATGACCCCGGAGGTTGAAAACTGAATCAGACACAGCAGCTTCTCAAAAATGTTATCATAGTCATAAAATTGTGTTGACATACCTACTTTACAAATTCTAATATTTTAATTATTGAACGCCGTTAGTATTATAATTAACTGATGCGCGTCAACTGATATCTGTATGTGTCATTTAGCAAAGTATTTATTAAAATGAAATAATAATGAATTAACACACGCTAGAACTTGGTACGGTGGCATGGGCCAAATCCATTCTCGCATAAGACGACCGGTTCGGCAGTAGCTAGTAGACGTGTATCGTCAACTGCACGCCGTCGCGCCGGCTGCTAGCGAACCTACACGGACTCAAATAATAATAATTATGGTCGCCGAACTACTCATTAGATGGACTAATTTGGATTGGAAGCGAACCAAAACCGTAATCCAATCGTACCAAGTTCGAGCGTATGTTACTACCTACTATAGGTTTTCGAGAAGTAACACTGATGAAGACAGTATCGACTACCATGCTTTATAGGATACCTACGAATCTGTTCCATATTTTCTGCCACCAACTCAAGAGTAAAAAGCCGATTATAAAGACGATCTTATTACATTTTTCAGAACCACTACACAGTCAGCTGCGGTCCGTCAATGCATGAGCTCTTGCCCAGTGACCGCTGAGTACAACCCTGTATGCGGGACAGACAGCGTGACCTACACCAACCCAGGAAGACTGAACTGTGCCCAGGCGTGTGGCGTCAGTGAGTATCTGGGAATTCTTAATGTCAAAGAAGTGGGTTAGAACAGCAGTGGAGTGCAATAGAGCCTTTATAAAGCTGCAGCATAGAAAGGTCGCCTTATGTATTTTTTTGAGAATAATGTAGTGAAGATCTAGAATGTGTCGACCAGGGTAGCGTACCTTATACTCTGAATATCGTCAAGGTATTTCCTGAAGGTCGTAATGCTATACGCCCCGAACTCATCACACCCGGACGATGAAGTAGGAACCATGTATGAGGATATATACAGAGCCATACATGGTTATAAGACTTACTTTATCGTGATTAT
Source organism: Mythimna pallens (assembly GCA_961205895.1). NCBI lineage: Eukaryota > Metazoa > Arthropoda > Insecta > Lepidoptera > Noctuidae > Mythimna > Mythimna pallens. Next base: position 17,438,353 of record OY540834.1, read on the forward strand.
GGGGGACTTTAACGCGAAATTAGGCAAATGAGACAAAAACCAAGGAAATCTCTGGAATTATTAATTAGTATAAAATTTTGGAACAGTCATAAGGCGGATAACTGAACGGGTACATGGGTATACCGGGAGTTTGTTTCCTCAGGATAATTTCCGACTTTCACGTAGGCGAAACCACTGGCAGAAGCTTGTTACGAATGTTCATAATATGTATCCTACAGAAAGCTTCGGACCGTCTATTAATAATCGAAAAAAAAAACTTACTCATTTTACCGCAATTTGTCCATTTCAAAATGAAAAATTGCTAATAATTCTCTTAATGAGTACGGCAAATCAGCTTTAAAGTTTGTATTTTATTAAGTCCCAACTCGATGACTGCTTTAGTTTTATAAATTTTAAAATCCGGTATTCTCGACATTCGACATTGAAAACTTTTCCTTGAACCGACAGGTAAAAAATTGGAATCCTATTTAATATCGGTTCTTGATCGTTGTTTTAAGACCTTGTGAATCACCGATGACAAAGAATGCGCCTTAATTTAAATTACCGTAATAGTTTGTCATGCTCTGACCTTTGAGAAATTCTTGTGACATGGACTTGTGCGTTTACTGAGATTTACTGAATGATGTCATTCTGTAAAGCTAGAATTGAAATTAGTTTGGCTTTAAAATAATATTATACTTTGAAGTTTAAATTGAAGGCGTACGAATACGCTTGCTGTTTAGATTTTGAGTTGCCGTCAGTGATGGCCTTAAGAGGTGGCAAGTAGGACAACCGTCCGGGGCCTCGCTCTTATAGGGGTCGACCATGGCCATTGATTAGAAAAAAAAAACTAATATTTGAATTTTTTTATTTCTTTCCTTTACCTTTCACCTTTACCTTTCATAGTAAAGTTTATATTAACACTATGATAATAGTATCTGATTTCTGAAATACGATGACACAAGATCACTTTTCAGCTATTGCTATTCTTCAAATAAAAATGACGTAGCCCATATCATAGATTATTGAAAAGCAGTAAACATCATTTTGAAATCTTTTATGGCATCCTATAACCAGGTTTGTCATCATTGTCGTATTTATGATTGTCCATTTTTATAAATATTTAAAATAATATTTTATACTCAAAATTCATGTAAATTTTATATTTCTCTCCTATCATAAGAAATACCGAGTTTCGACTCACGTACTTTACAAAAAGAACCCTTATCCTTTGCCTCGCCAACATCTACCGCCCAGGGCCGTGACTATTAATGCCGCCCCTAGTTGTCATAGAATAGCTATAGGTATAAAGAGTTAAACAAAAATAACAATTATGGGAGAATTGACCCCAAATTACAGTAGACCGGGAAAATAAATATATTTTATATTATTAAGAACGCTTTGCTTATCAGCGTATATAACAATAACGATGAGACACCATATCTACAAAAATAACGACCATTTGTTCATACGTACATAATGAGGAAAATACTTCTTACATATACGAACGATAAATATTAACAGTAACGTGTGGTTATGGACAAAACACTTAACTAATTGCACCTACTGGCCGCTGAAGTTACGTACTATTATGTATTTATTTATAAGAGGATGTTATTGTAATATTGAGTTGTTGCGTTTTATACATTATCCTCTTTATGGAATGATAATTTTAAGTTGTTGCGTTTTATGCATTATCCTCTATAAACCATGATAATTTTCCAATTCAACATCATCTCCCAGACATATTCCCAACTAGCTTGGGGTTTATTTTCGGTGGGAAAATCATCTAATGACATCCCCCGCTCTTGGGCGGAGCGAGAGATAGTGTCAGACTTTTACTGACTAAAAACCCACTCCTGTTCCTTCGTTGCCTTTCGTACCAGAGCCGAGTCCGCAAAAGTACCTAATGCTGTTTTTATATTGTCAGGAAACTTTGTTTTATATAACATCAAATATTTGAATTGAATTCTCAAATTAACATGTGCTGTTTTCTTTAATTCCAGGTGTGTCCTTGTTGAGAACATCGCCCTGCCCGACTCCCCCGCCGGTTGACCCTCAATAATCCATTAATTTATTACTTTAACTAATATGACTGAATAAATTATATGACATAAGTACATTACTAATTCAGAAAATGTTCATTGTTTTCTTTTTCTTTACACATATATTTAAATATTGCATGTTTGGCATCATGAAAAAATATGAGACCGTACATTCAGAAAACCTCATTTAGTTTTTAATTAGTAAATAGTCTTCTAGCTAGGCTATCCCTACTGAGACACCGAGTATTTTTTATTAAAAACCTATTCAATATCTAATCTCAGTGACGAGCATTAACATCAAATCTCGTAAAAAGCAGGGATATTCCCTACTTATTTATTTATAAAGAATACGATACCTAATATTTTTTTATGCAATACACAATTGCATAAAGAATACAACAGGAACTTAAAAATGTAAAGGGACGCGCAATAGGGCGGTCTCAACGCAAAATCGATCTTTTCGATTGACAAGTATTGCTTGTTTCAAGAAAATATGGCAGGTGGCTAAGGTGGCTAGTGCTCCTCCTTGCAGTCTGCCATAAAAATATGCTATTGTACTTCCCGAAAAAAATACTGATGGAAAGCCTTACGTCTATCTTTTGACAGCACACATTTACCAAGAGTTTCATCATCATCATCATCATCATTTCAGCCGAAAGAAGTCCACTGTTGGACATAGGCCTCCCCCAAGCGTCTCCACAACGAACGATCCTGTGCGTCTCGTATCCACCGCATTCCCACGACTATCACCAGGTCGTCGTTACCAAGAGTTTACTGATCGAAAAATAAAACAAAAATCTAAATCTATAGATTTTTACGAGGTTTGAGAGAAACATTGTTTTCAAGGCCTTCAAACCAAAACCATAGTACTATCTACTTAGTGTTATAAGTAACACTAAGTAGATAGTAGTACTTAGTGTTAGTGTAATACTCTATTCGCGATAGCATTAGACAGAAGAAGAAAAAATATTGTTTTAGAGTACACTTTCTAATAAAAGTACAATATATGTATATTGTGCTTGGTTACAGTTAAGATTGATGCTTAATTTATTATAATCAACGTATATACCAACTTTTTACTTAAATGAATTCATTTGAACTATCCCTCTTCTGAATTTATGAGGCTTTTAATTAAATAAATTATATAATTATACTACTAGTGTCCAAGTTGAAAACCTAAAAGAAGCATGGGTTGTCAGTACCTGGAACGTTTTTCATCTATAAATATAAAAGGAAAAATTTACTGACTGACATATCTACTTAAACGCATATCTTACTATAAACTACGGAGACTAGAGTGTGAAATTATGCACAAGGTTTTCTTTTAAGATATAGGTGAGCACTAAGAGAGGATTTTCCATAATTCACCTAAGGGGATGAAATGGGGGTCCAAAGTTAATGAGAAACCTACATTCACGCAGGCGAAGCCGCTGGCAGGAGCTAGTTATACTATATAATATTAGTTATTCCTGTTTGTATGAATGTTAAATAATTATCTTGTTGCCTTGTATTGTGTATAATTCATATGTTTTGTAAAGAGGAAACTTGTAGATACGCCATTTAAAATAAATGTAAAAAAGCTTACCTTGTAATAGTGAAATTAATCTAAGTAGGTAATGTTAAAATTTTATATTGAAACCATTATTTCTTAAAATTGTTTGAATTTATATCGAAAAATAAATGTTGTGCACACCTGCTTCTATGAACTTCTTTTGTCTAATGCTATCGTGAATGGAGTATTGGTTTACATTTTTTTATTTAAAAAAATCGTTGACCATACACTATAGGAATCACTCTTGTATCGTGGAACCGTTCACAAACATGTAAACTCTCATATATATGTTACTCAGACCCGGAATACGGAATATCTGTAGACCAAACAAATATTTGTTCCGTGCGGGAATCGAGCCCGCGACACGTTGCGTAGCAGCCAATCGTTAAACCGCTGCGCCTAGCCTTGTTGACAATTTTGATGACTCATGCTTGCATGACATTTAAGTTTGCTTAAGATTACTCTAAAAAGTGTCCTCATTTTGAATTCAAATATTATGTTCCCTTCTTACAAAACGTTGCGGTCTGCGCTTATGCAGGAGCAATCCTAACTTACACAAATATATTTGAAGAACCAAATGAGACCATTAATAATTCTACAGCAAGTTTTTATTTATGATCAATAACATTCTTTATTATTAGATAGGTAACTAGTATAATAATAGTCGGTTCTGGTGGCGGAGTTGTTAAGTTATGGTCTGGTTTGTGAGTTCAATTCTCGAAAAAGTTTGTGGTCAACAAAAATAAATCTTAATTTTCTATACGCCAGATTATAGAAAATTCAGTGATCCAGTGGTTGATTATACGAAAATAAATAGAATAGAAATTTTACAATAAAAATAAATATTACTCTATATATATATATAAAGTATATTATATAGCTATTATATGTAAAAAACAAACTCATACATAAATATAATAAGAAATAGAGAAAAATACAAAAAGGTGGATTAGTGATGAACGAACTGAATTTGGGTAGAAGCAGAATTAATTGCAGTGAAAGGAAATGATCTTTGACTAGATTTTTGAAGGAAGCTAGTGACTGGGCTTGCCTAATTGGCATCGGCAACGCGTTCCACAATCGCACTGCTTGGACCGTGAACGATTTGTCACTGAACTTGGAATGTGAGGGCATTAAAAGTTTCAAATTTTCCGATGATCTCAAGTAAGGTAAGAGGGGGTTGTAGGAATAAACAGGAAACTGTAAAGCAACTATAAGATATGGATATTCCGGCGAAGGCGGATCCGTAGCCACTTGAGCTTAATAAGGAATTAAGAAACATGGTCATATTTGCGTAAACCAAATATTAACCTAATACAAAAGTTTTGGAGTCGCTCAAGCTTATCTAGCTGCACTTCTGTTAGATTTAAATAACTGACATCGGCATAATCAAGGATTGGGAGAAGGAGGGATTGGGCAAGCGCAGTTTTGGTGGCGGTTGGAAGAAAATTGCGCAGCCTTCGCAAAGATCCCGCAGACGCAAACAACAAAGTAAGTAAGTATTTTTAACTCTGTAAGTAGTACATGTAGATGGATGGAGAAGGAGAGGGAGGCCAAAGAAAAGATGATTGGATGAGATGGATTGTGTGAGGAGTGATATGAAAGAAAAGGGAGTTAGTGCTAGTGTGACGGGTGACAGGACAGAATGGAAGAAAAAAAACATGTTGCGCCGCCCCAATTAATATAGGATAAGGGCAGGAAGAAGAAGAAGGAGTTAGTAGTACTGTGAAATATTGGTAAATTAAACTTGTTAAAGGAACCGAGCACTACTAAACTCGTTTTGATATTTGAGAAAAACCCTAGAATGTAACTTGAAACGAAACTGAAAGAAACAATAAAATAATAATTAGGGGTCCGGTGTAGTAGTAGCTATAATTTTAGCTATTTTAGTAGTAACGACACTACACCGGACAAGCCGCTACGTAGTCAAAATACAAATGTCAAAACGGGCCTTTTATTTTTTGACAACTTTAACATACTCTATTTCTACAAATCAACATTCAATAATACATTTAAGCATATGAACATGAAATATTCACAAGGCTTCCTTTTCAATCGACGGTTCCGTATTTCAAAAAGAAAAAACGGAACCCTTATACGATCACTTTGTTGTCCGTCCGTTTGTCTGTCTGTCAAGACCCTTTATCTGGGGAACGCGTGGAGGTATCGAGTTGAAATTAAAACCATATATTCAAGTTCTTTGAAGCTGTGAAAAAAATCAAACTTGTAAGTAAACGAAAGAAAAGATACGGACGTTTATGTTAAAAATAATGTATATTTCGACACTGAAATTCTGATCCTGAAATTTGGCATAAAGCAAGGTCTCGTAGCATAAATATAGGAAAAAATCTGAAAACTTTAAATTTGTTGATTTGCAGTTTTTTTTGTTAATCAACTATAACACTACAAATAAATAAACGGTACTGAATAGTTATGTAGTAACTGGTACCATCGAACTGATGATGATGAAGCCGGAAGGTAGACGCCGGAACTCCGTAATTAATCAATGTATCATAGCCGTGTTTGGGCTTATTAGAATTGTCAAGAGTTGTTCTTTGACTATACGGTACCATCAAACTGATCTGATGATGAGGCTGGAAGGTGCACGGTAGGCACGGGAACTTTTTAATAAAACAATGTATCCTAGCAGTGTTTGGGCCATATGGAATTGTTGTGAGATGTAGGTACTCGGGCTATAAGTCTATCTATCAAATGAAAAATGTGAAATAAAAAACCATTTCACAAAAACAAAAAACAACCGACTTCACTAATAACATTAATTTCGGAAGTCGCTGTTAAATAACAAACAAATAAAACCGGAAACTTCGATTTCCGAAAGTGTTTTTATGATGTAGGCGAACACTAAGAAGGGGTTCTTGACTATTCGACTTCTCTCTGCTTTGAAAAGCTACATTAAATCTGAGTGTCATAGGCTTTTTGTCTGGGTAAATGTACGGTAAGAGGCAGCAGCATAATGGGGAAGGCCAGATTATTAATTAAAAAAATAAAATAACGATTGTCTGAGGTATATGAGTGACTAACAAAACATAAAGTAAATCAAGTTTAACTTTTCCAACCGGAAATTCCAACTCACCAAATAAACCTGAAGGTTAAAATACTAAGATGAATCACTAGACCTGAATTAGCAATCAAGACTTTAAACGGCGCTTGGTATTGATAGGTAAATCAGAAACAAACAGACTAGCAAATAAATGCAGACAAGTAATCTAATCAAAAGGTTTCCATACAAGCCTGGGGTCTCTCTGCCTATCAGACCTTCACAACCCAGCTACTAGGCTATACGATACTCCTGGGTCAGATATTCTGGCGTCTGAATACCTGTAACGACTGTCAAAGATCTATGATTGACAACCAGGACAGCGGTTTTATGCGCTTACCGAGCTACGAGATGTCAGTAATGTCCTAGTTAAACTAAGAAAAGTGCATATAAATTGAAAAAATACGATTTTTTCGTACTTGGTACTTGCCTGGTTTGGAACCTGCAACCCTATGGCGGGTGCCACTGAACCACTGGGCCATCATAACACGACAATTTTGTTATATTATACCTAGTATCAGATACTAAATGTCACGTAAGTTGATTAATCATAAACAAACAAAAAAAAAAACTATTGTTGTGAGATCAACGTCTTGATGTATGTTAGTATGATCTGTAATTTGTTATAATATTGTATGCCTAATTGGCAGAAAATAATGAAACTTTAATTTATTACTAAGTCTTAACTTATACCTACCCACAATAAAGACATTCTGATTCTGAGAACTCCAGATTTCAGTTATTAGAGAAGACTTCGGCAGAAAATTTCCCTCCTTAGAATTTCGGATAATAAATGTATTCCTAAACCGTTTTGTGCGAATAGGTTGGATGTCCACCATGTACCAGTGGCGTATCGCCTTAGGTCTTGTGGTCCGATGACCGAACGGGCTAAAAGGAATTAAATAATGCAATAACCGATAGAGAACCGACAGGCTAGCAAATCTCGTCGATGCTCAAGACATTGGAGCTTTGATCCGACCATGCATCCTCTTAGCTCGTTTCTCAGGTGCATCGAGCTATTATCTGGTAGATCCATCCCAGAGATAAGAGCAGTATACACCATACACCATCCAACTTGTGCTTGAAGCTACGGTTTCCAACTTTTGGAAGCCTTCGCAATAGATTTACATAAATGTCGAGTACTGTACGCGTGTTCCTTGACATCTTAATATTAATAGCCCTAGCCGGTGAAGGATTGCAGCGGTCGTTGGTCAACAATTCATTGATGCTAACGTTGTCTCTAAGGATGCCGAGGAAAATAATTTGTCTCTTTCCGTCTTGACAAATTGACTGTAAAATAAACTGACAGGCCTTTTCTATTCTCTTCATGTCAATGACTTAGTCGATCGATGTCTTATTAATAGAAGCTCTAGTTTATTCAGTAAATTTAAGGGTCATGCAAAACGCCTTATCTGCTGCGCTAGTATACTTCTAGCATTGCGTTTGAACCTTTACAAAAACCTTTCGGAGGAGAAAGTTAAAGTATTTTTTTTCGGTAGGCTCTAGGGCGGAGCGAGAGGGCGTGTCAGACTTTTACTGATTTAAACCCAACTCTATGCTTCTTTGCCTTACGTTCCAGGACCCCGGGGTTCCCTTGCGGATAACCCGCGGATAACCCATGGCCCCAGTGGGCTTCGGCCTTGTTGATCACTATGCGCCGATGACGACTCAGGCTCGGTTCGGACGGTTACCAGACGGCCGGACGGCGTGCTACAATTTGCTCATCATCCGTAATGCCACGCTTACAGCAGAGAAAGTGAAAGACTAAGATCGGCTTATGGGGTGTCAAAAAATACAAATATATATGGCTACGGACAAGAATAGCTATGCCATTATTAAATACAAATAAACGAACAAAGTACCTTATATTTTTAAATCGTTGAAAACATTAGCCAGCCAATGAGGTGATAGATGCTCGGAACTGTCACACTCTACACTAGTCTACATGTGTTACATTTATAAAATTTTATTAGCCTGTAGGCTATTTAAATGAACTTTGCAATAATGGGTATGGGTACTTCAACGAATACTGTATCGTATTCGAAATGGATAAATTTAATTGCCATGAAACCTAATAATTACTTTTAATCAACCAAAGACAATTAAATAAATGGAGCGAAAAGTAGAATTATTCGCTTTACGAACACATCAGTAATTTAAATCGCCATTCTTGATGTCATTTATTTTACAGTTTTTTTTTACTTAATTTGTATACCATTAAATTACTTCGATGCACTAGTCTAAAATAAAGTTATAAAACTGGTAGACGTCTCTTGCGTGTTAAAAACTCGTGATGCTAGTTTAATGTTTGTTATTTTTAAACCTGTTGAGCATCAATAAGTTGCGTTCATAAAGCGTCTATTTTTAACTTAAGTTAGAGTCAAGCTACGGTAATATAGGTCCGGTATTAGTCAATTCACAGAATTATTAAAACTGAGTCTATAGATCTTCTTTTTGTAACTCAAGCGCACCTCAACATCCTAAAACAAATATTTAGTCTGTTCACAACATCAAATTTCCATTTGATTAATATAAATTATTATCGTTTTCTAACGACGTTGAAACCTCAAATTGTTTTTCAAACCTGAAATAGTGAACTATGAGATAATTTCATATCTCTTATGCTAGGTCTATAGTTTACGGTAATTGGCCATTCGAAAATGATACAAGATGAAAACGGGTTGTAAGAGGAAAACGTAGTGGGGATATGTTTAAAGAACAAAATATGATCGCATGTGTTTTGAAGATACAGCTCATTTTGTAAATTGACCTCGAATTGGGTGATTGTGTTCAGCAACTAGTTTATAATTTTACCTTAAGTAACGATAAGTAGTGTAAAAAATGAAGAGTTTTGTGTATATTGGTAAGTAATGATTGAATTATTTATTCATTTATGTATATGCAAACACTTAAAAACCAAAGGATCACAACTAGAATATAAATTAGTAAAAATCTTATGGTTTCAAGGATAGTCGGATTCGTTTTTGATGATATTTTAAGTTTGATTACCTGTTGCGGATTTTGCTTCAAGCAATCTTGTCAAAGCGATTAGTTTTTAATCATTTAGAATACAAAGTTTGCTTGGAGTGTAGTGAGTATTATTGCAATTTTTACATAAATGTGATTACCTACTGTAATTAATTATGCATACAGATGACTAAGACTGAACCTGTTTGTATAAAAAGTAATGAATAAATGTGATTATACCAGCAACATGCGCCTACTCTAAAGATAACTGACCTATCTCAAATCTCAAAACAATTTGTGGTTCCTGCAACCAGGCTCAAAAAATAGCGGGTTCATTTATTTGACAACACTTCTATAGTAAAATTCCTAGTCATATTCAACAACTAAGCCTTAATAAATTCAATAATTCAAATTATAAAGCGAAAACTTTACCAAAAGGCTTTTTACACTATTTTGAGGACGAAAAGGCTTGGGATTGAAGGAACTGTTATCTTTTTTTTTCTTTTGTTTTTATTTTCAATTGTGCTTTTAATTATTTCTATTATTTTATCGTAGTTTTACAATTTGACATTGGATTAGATTTTTTACAATTTGACATTTTTTTTCAATTAATTTTTACATATATATTTCCTTTTTTATTGTGAATGTGAGGACTATGTTGATTGCTTTTTTGTTCCTTTTCTTTTCAGTAATTTTAACGTATGTCTGGCAATTTGAGTATTTTCTGCGGCCTACCCTGTCTTTCTTTGGTATTGTTCGTCAAGTCGTTGAGCTCCTTAGTAGTCCTGAGTTGAGCTTTGCGAATACTGACAAATGCGTGCGCTGACTGGACAGGTCCACTCAAATTTGTATGGTTCTTTCTTTAAAAGACTATCTCAGACAAATCTGCATGGTTCTCATGTGATTTGACCATTATATATTTACTGTATGGACTTTAAAAGAGACTTTGACCCCTGAGTTTGCTTCGGTGTTTCTTCTCAGGGTAGTCAGCTAGAAAACACCGGCCGTTGGCAAAATAGATATAAGTTTCATTCATCACTTGTGTTTGACTTTATTAATGAGTAGGATTTTTATCTGACTTTTAATATGGTTGGGTAAAACCTCCTTCCATTCCTTTCATCGTTCATCGATTCTACGCTACTTCTTTGTTCTTTATATTTCTTAAGGAAGGCATTCAGTTTATTCCTCTTATTACCTATATCGTGGTCTGCAACGGCTCCGTGTCGCCGTTTCGGGTTACTAAATACTATGTTTTGCATACAGCTAGTTCGGCATGCTGCAAAAATATCCTAAACAGTCCCATATAACTTGGACAATCTTTAAGCCATGTTAACGATTTACGTTTTGTCGCGTATTTCATATATTAATAACCAAAATATAAAAGGATTCTAGTTTTCCAAATCCTCTTACACTGATGTATGAATATATATATATATGAATACGTAGATTCTAGACCTGCGTCAGTCTTATTATAATTAGTATTTTTCATACGTTCATATCTACTAATATCTAATATTAATCTATTAATAAACAAATCAATCTGCCCAGCGTTTTTCCAAGTACATCATTAGCTTCAAGTCTGATTGGATGCTGCTGAAAACCAGTATTGTCTCGAAGCGTTTGCCTATTTGACCTCCACCACTTACCCAGTAATTGGCATTTACCCCTTGGCAAGACTAATGTTAGATTTCCTGACTTTTGACTATTCGTAGCGACTGTCAAAGATTTATGAATAGTAGCTGGGACCAACGGTTTAGCGTGCTTTCCAAGGCACGAAGGAATCTCGGTATGTCAATATCATGGTTGGTCACCCATCCATAGACTGACCTCGGTATGCGTTGCTTAACCGCGGCTGTATTAATAATAATAAATTATTTTATTTGGGACAACAGGAACTATTTTTGTTAGTACACCTAATAGTTGCTAAAACTGCTTGGTAAGACACTAGAATTAGTAACAAATTTAAGAATATTGTTACGGATAATGTATATTAGTTCATTAAACCCCAAGCGAAAGCCGGCGTTCGCTCGCTCATTGCCTTTCTGTGTTTCTAATTACAGTACTCAAAAGGTTAGTGAGTGTGTATTAGTATGCATTAACGACAATGATTCCGCACGAAATACCTCAGCACAAGGATCTGGATCCTCAGCCACGACGAGATGTATTATAATATTATTAAATTTTTCGTTCAAATCTTTTTCCTCATAACCTTTGCCAAAGTTTGTATTCATAATGTTTATTATTATATACCCATATTTTCTATTCTTTATTTTATTTTTCAAAAATTAATACTTGATAGGTGAACCTCATTTAGTTAATTAAAATGATGGAAACGTCAACTATTCGTTGCTTTCATGTTGACTACTTGTTATAAATATTCGTTTTCATGAAAGCGGGTTGTGTTTGGATGTGTCGATAGTTTGACGCGCACATTGTTTCTGTGTACGTAAGCTATTATCTTTGCGCTCTGAGTTTAAGCACATACAGAAAATTATTTGTATGTGAACCCACACACATCTAAGATCAACCCACCTTGTTGAGATGCTAATGCCGCAGTAGTCCTAATACCTGCTAGGGCTGCAGAAATGTACGAAAGGGCTACCGTGCCCACGCTACGAGTTCTAGAGCCACGGCTCTAGAACTCCTGAAGAAACACAAATGGGTTTTAGTTAGTAATTGTCTGACACGCCCATCCCGCTGTAACCCTCAAACATAAAAAAACTGGGCAAGTGCGAGTCGGACTCGCGCCCTGAGGGTTACAGATAAACTTAACTATGTAAAGACTTCATTTCCTGGTTGGATTCTCGAAGTATTTTCCAAATCACAAAAAAAACATTGTTTTGTGACATAACAACTAACTTTCTGTTTTCAGATTTATTCCTATACTTGTGTTATAAGACCTTGCTTTATGCAAAATGACAGGATTCTAGGTCAACGGGAAGTACCCTATGAATTTTAATTTCCTTGAGAGTGTCGAAATACACGTCAATTCTTGCTACGTTTTCACAACTTCAAGGGACGGCAGACCTGGGTATATGGTTTTAATTTTTACTAGATACCTTCACGCGTTCCCAATATAAAGGGTCTTGACATACAGACAGACAGACAACAAAGTGATCCTATAAGGGTTCCGTTTTTTCCTTTTGAGGTACGGAACCCTAAGGAATAGTAAACTGACAAAAACAAAATTATAAGGTGAGATAGAACAACTACTATTATATTGAAGAAATGTTTTGCTAAGCTTTACTGGTCAATGACTTGAATATTAAGGTGTTGGCTATCAGCCCAACATAAATACCAAGGAGTGCTATATCTCATTTAGTGGTTTTTCTAGTCTGTTAGTGTAGTGGTGTTTGATAGTTCTTACCTTTGTAATGACCTTACATTAGATACGGTGTTTTTGAACAAAATTAAAACTGCGAATGTAGCGGTTTTTTTTAAGGTGGGAAATCATCCAATGACATCTCCTGCCCTTGGACGGGGTGGGAGGGCGTGTCAGAGTTTTACTGACTAAAACCCACTCCTGTTCTTTCTTTGCCCTCGTTCCAGGGTCCCGGGGTTCTCTGTCACATCACCCATGGCTTTAGTAGGTTTAGACCCTGCTGGGCCCCTACGGTTGCTGACATCTCATTGAGGCGCGGTGGAACACTACGCGCCGTCGACGACTTGGGCTCGGTCCGGACAGTTACCGGACGGTCGGATGGGGAGCTACCCATTGCTTGCCGTCCGCAAGCCCGCCCCTACGGCGGCCGGAAATCAGGATTGGAATCTCGGTGGCTGGGGCGTGAGGGCCATTGCCTCACGTGTGCGGCCGCCTCCTTTGCTAGCATTACTGCTTCGCAGAAAGAGGCGATCGCCTGCCACTCCTCCTCGCTCCGGACCATGGCCTGTATCAAGGCTCGGCGCGAGAGATCGCTGCCGCCGAGCGCCCCCATGAGGAGACGGTGGTGCTCTGCTCAGGCGGGGCACACCTCTACAGCATGCTCCACCGTGTCCTCCCGGCGGTCCACACAATATTGACGCCCGGGCGTTTCTTCCGCACGAATCCGGTGCAGGAATATCCCGAACTGACCATGTCCGGTGAGGACCTGCGTCATGCGGAAGGTAAGGACGCCATGTTTTCTTTCCAGCCGCTCCTCAAAGAAGAGACATACAGTGCGAATGTAGCCGTGGGGTTACAATCAATTGCGGGATTTATCGAAAAAGTTACCGTTGCCCTGGAACACAATGGGCAACTAAAGAACCACAAGTTAGTTTTCATCCAGAGTGCGAGAGGTTATTTGATGACATCCCATTGAAAAAAACAAACTACCTCCACACTTCTGCGCTAATATTATAAAATAAGCAAAATTATTTGTTTATAATGTATTATTGTAAAGGTCGTAATCCAAATTCAAAAATTGATAGAAAGCTTTCGATGAGTAGGTACCACACTATGTGTTACAAGAAGTACTATACTATGTGAATATTATGAATAGGTACTGTGTGATACAAGAAGTTTCAAGCGGACGAAGTGGGGGCAGAATCTTTTGTTTCGGTGGTTTGTACAATATACTGACAAATTGTATCAACATTCACTGATGAATTTAATTACGAAATAATTTTTTTTTACGATTAGTTAATTACTTCCTAACAGTATTATTATCTAGAGGTATAAAATTAACTAATGCAGGTTGTAGTTAATATAGCTTAATTGCTTTTAAAGTAAAAACTTTTATGTTTAATTACCTACCAATTTTCTACAACTTTTAGGTATCACTCGTAAATATACCATAATTTTATTTTAAGTTTTACAGCCTTTCAGTTTTGCCTTAACCAAATCATAAATTCTGTAACCAAAAATTTGACCAGGTTGGACAAAATTTTCACCTTTCACTAATGTTGTGGAATTAGGTGTTGTTAACATATCCCTCTCCTAGAGAGGAGGCCTGAGTCCCAACAGTGGGAACATTAAAAAGGCCGACTATGCTATGCTATGCTAACATAATAAAGCAGTTGCATCTTAAAGACAAAAGTTTACACATAATATAATAATAATAGCATAATCAGTCTTATAATTTTCCCACTACTGGGAGTCCTATCTAGATGAGGGAAGTCAACACAACTGACTAAAACTTCGTTATTTTCAGCGTTGGTAGTGTTTTTCAGCACTGTACTCGTTCAAGGTTACGGTCCAAAAATACAACGAAAAAATATTTGGGGTCCGTCCAAATCATCCCACCGGTTCCACAATAAGCCTCCAAATGGATTTCCACATGGACCACCGCAAATACCTGACCATCACGGATTTTCACACCACTGGCCGCCACATGATAATTTTCAACCACCCAATAAAAACAACCACTGGGATAATGATTCCCCTATATGGGATGACGGATCAGATTCAAAAGATAGTAGTGGAGAAAATGGGAGCTATGGTGGTTCTTTTGACAGTATTAGTCCCGAAAGAGACGGTTCTGACTCATCCTATGAAGACTCTGGTGATTGGTACGATTATCATCATACAAAACGTCCTTGCAAGAAACCTTTTACTAAGTAAGTAAAATTGGTAATGTTTTTCCTTAGGATAAATTTGTATGTTCCAGGCACTGTCCTGGTAAAACCAAACAAATGAACAACAAAGCTCTAAAGGACTCTGTCTCTTAAAACTTTCATACATTATCCACGACGTCTTCTAAACGAGAGTCAATATAGAAAATATTTAAGTTTATTCAACCCTGTAGACTACAAGGCATTTATTATATTCGATATGTGATCGTAATATCGGTGGCTCTAAACTATCTTAATCATTTTATTTGAATTTAATGTTCATATCGTTTTGTTCCAGAAATCCTCCGAAGACAACACATGCACCTAGACCAACAACTCCAGAACCTAGATCGACAACTCCAAAACGGTTTCCTACAACCACTAAAACTGTTATCCCACGTCCCACGAGAACCGTCGGTCCTCCAATCACCAACCGACCAACTTGGCATCCAACTACGACAACAGAAGATACTGTTCATTGGGAGACAACAACTAATTTTGTTCCTGAAACGACCACTTCAAATCCAGATATAGAAACAACAACAGAAGAAGAATTCATTACGCTATCACCTGAAATGGAAGAATGTATAAATACGTGCCCTTCCACACCTGAGTATAATCCAGTGTGTGGCTCGGACGATCAAACTTATGACAATGAAGGCAAATTATTTTGCGCTAGCTCCTGCACTGGTCAAAGTAAGTTGAGCTGATACCTATTATTCGTTTATTTTTAAGGAAAACTAACTTGAGTTACGAGTATATTTGTAATTTGTAAGTTTTTGTTTGTTATGTGATTTATCGAATTATCTTTAAATAATTACAAGTAATACTACTAAAGGTATAATTAAGAAAAAATTAAAGTAACGTTGCTACAGTTACTTATGTTGAGTGTAATATTTTTGTTAGGTATTGTAATGTTGGTGTTAGTGACTTGTGTACTGTTTTTTTGGCAAACTATCTGTCATACTTAATAGTTGTACCGATTCAGCGGATTCCCTTGGCGTAAATGTTGGCGAGAGAGGGCGATGGTTAGGTGTTTCGTAACGGCTTATTTTTTATGTAGAAGGGCCAGTCCAAGGATCTGACTGAGGCTCTTTCAGTGTAATCCGTACGTAAAGGCATCGTAGTGCTCCTACGATGCCTTTACATATTTTATGCTTATTTGATGGAATCCCCTATGTATCCCTCTACAACCGCATTGGACTTCCAGCCTTCATGGAGCTTAAGGGTCAGGAGATCAGCTCCTGAATCGGTCAAAAGTGTGGCTGGAGTTCGTCGGTAACAATGACCCGTGTACAACGGGGGTTCTGGAAGTTCAAGATAAGTTGCTATTTCTCGTGGGATACTGCCAATTTTATTAGCACCCACAGGCTGCTTGACATATTTTACTTTGCGATATTGTAGAAAAAACGATTGATTGGAGTGTTAGGCGGGTGTAGGGCTTGATAATTCTTAACAATTGTTACGTATTCCTTGCGAATAACGAAGTTGCGGTCTCTTTTTGTCTTTGCATTATGTAAATTAATTAATAGTAAGTCATCTGAATGTTTTTAAATGTTATTGACATTAAGTTGTGTTAGTTCATTAGTTCGATATGCTCCGTTTGTACCAATAATAAGAAAAAACTATAACGTAAAGAGTAGATAAATTAATAAAATTGATATGCATGCATATGTATGCCTATCCACATCTACTAAATACCTATTAGATTATGTTAAGTAGTTGATTAATATACTTAAGTAGATACTGAATGTGCCACTGACTTAGTTTTGCCGCCAAATATACGGAATCAGGTGCTTCGTTAAGAAACTTTTTAATTTCAGATGCTGAGAAAACCTTTGATTTTTTAGGGTGGTGACCAGATGAGGCTCGTTTTAAAAATGCCACTAATTTTGTATAGCTGTCGATATAAATGTCTTTTTTCATCTTTATTGTTGTTTTTAGCATTGAATACGTACTTCATCTAGACTGCTGGATTTTTGGTCTCGGATAATTCAATAAAATATGCCAGCAAAACGTTTTCTGAGAAAGTTATGGCTCCTTGCGCTAGTCGCCACGTGTTATACTGTTTCAAATAATTCTCGCGTGATTGTTGAGGGAAAAAACTCATTTGCACATTATTAACAATTTAAGTCAATTTTGTTGGTGTCAAATAAACTTTTCTGTCACTAGAATCACTCATTTTAGGTTTTTCACTTGTTTTCATCCAAAGGTTTTAATAATATGACGTGAAAGGAAAATAGCGCACGCAAACGAAATTAAAAAAAAGTTCACCAAGGAGGGTTCCGAGTCTGAGATTTTAACAAATTAAAAAAGTTGTATGATAAATTTGGCACCATGGAGGTAGAAGTAAATAGGTTTAATGATGTTTTGAATTCACAAACTTAGTGCACATGTTGTTCTAAATTCAATTTACTTTATCCTCTAGCGGATAAAAACGGCTTTTGCACTCAGTTAACGAAGAGCAAAAATACTCTCCGAGATGGGGGGATGAAAATGTTATGTTGTTATTGTGTTTTGTGGTCGACTGAGAAAATGCCTAAGTCTGCCTTTGTCGATGTTTATTACTAGTGCATAAAGTTTTAAGAAATAAATAAAATAAATATTTTGGCATTATTTCCTAATATAAATTCCAATATTGTTACAGACATAACTATACGACGCAGATCTGTGTGTCCACCACCAAACTTTGATGATGGCAGTGAACCGCCGGGACCTCCTCCTCCCACTACTACCACTACTAATACACCTTTCATAGCACGTACCACACCATTTTCTGATTTCCAAATGTGTATGAGCTTATGCCGTATTACCGCTTCCTTTAGCCCTGTTTGTGGCTCAGATTTTGTCACATACATGAATATGGATCGATTACATTGCGCTCAAAGTTGTGGCGAAGGTGAGTTTTGCTTAAAAAAATACATTAGCGAGATTGCGTTTTTGGTCAATACCGTGGTGAAAAATTATTGATATTCTAAAACCCTGTTCCGAAACCGACTTTCTTAGATCGTTCTTTTAAAACATCTAGAAACTGATTTACAGCAAATAAGTAGTGATGGGTCCCCATAAATAATCCCTGCATTTGCTAGCTTTAAAACTAAACATTTAATTTTGTTCATTTTTCTCAGATGTTAAGGTATTATGTGAGAAACCATGTGCTGCCTGTGGGTTCAATCCAGTTACAATACCAACAAAAGCAACAACTCTGCAACCAAGAACAACCCCTCAAATAGGCAGATCTACCACCCAGGATCCTGATGTACAAGAATGTATTAATGCGTGCCCTGTAACAACAGAATATAACCCTGTTTGTGGCTCAAATCACGTCACGTACGGCAATCCCAGCCGCTTGTTATGTGCTCAACTGTGTGGCGTCGGTAAATATTATAGTCATTGTTTCAATTGCGATCATCGTTAATTATTGAAATGCTCATCTAAATATACGTAACCAAACCCGCGATAGCGACCAGCATAGAAATTTAACAACTACCTGTTTGATCTGATGCGTGTCTCATGTATGACCTTTCGATTCTTTTATTCAAGAAAAGCCGACCTAATACTCGTCCAACACTTATGGATAACTAGTTAGACTTTTGATACTTAAAAAAATATTACAGGTGTAGCCGTAACTCGTTTAGGACCATGTGGCTCTACGACAACTACTTCAACTACTACGGTTGCCGTTCCTACAACTTTGTCACCTAATGTGTTGGATTGCATAAGACGCTGCCCAGTAACGTCGGAGTATAATCCAGTTTGTGGGACAGATTCTCTCACTTACAATAATCTTGGGAACTTGCATTGTGCTAAATTTTGCGGTGTCGGTAAGTTCACTATCTAAATCATAACAATATGTTAAGTTCATTACTGTTTTACATATCACTATAATTTATCTACTGCGTGTTCCAGACGTTGACTTTAAATACAAATCACGATGTACCGACGAATTTGATCTTGGTCCCGATGGAACAGATAGCACACCATCACAAACTACCCAAGATGTAAATGGAAACAAAGACCCTGAAATCCAGCCGTGGCCGACCACTGCAACGATATTCACTTCACCTACTACAACAACTACCACGATACCTATGTCAACATCAACCACAAAGGCAGTCCCAGATTCGTCATCTACTTTAGGTTTTACGATACCTCGTGATCTATTAATTGATATTTTTGGATCAACGACAACTCAGGCACCTGCTACTAAACCGACAAACCCGGACGACGACGAAGATATCGATTTAGATGCTAGGTTCAGTAACGACACAGACAAAGACACTGGCAGAGGCCATTATAGTAGAATTATTTATCCTGATTAAAGACTAATTAAATTACTATAGCATTTTTATTGGAAACCTAATTACAAGTGCAAATTAGGCTTATGACATCATTAGCCATAATATCGCAAATTATCCCTAATTAGTCATTTTTTTGTATATATTTGACTCAACCATTCTATTGCTCGTCAGTTGGTTACGATTTAGCTGCCTAGATTAACCTCGATTATTAATTTTATGTGCTGAAGAAAAAATGGACAGTGCCACTTTATTCTATATTGTTTCACTAGTGTCGATTGTCAGATTTTCGTCGGGATATACAAGTAAGTTTGATTAACTTATTACATCAACTTATTAATCGTTACGTAAATATATTAATATCCTATTTGTTCCTTTTAGTACAAAATTGTGTACAGGCGTTCCTAAAGAAAAAAAAGATACAGTTATTTGAATCATGTTGTGTGAACCTTTGAAAAAAAATCGTTGTTTTAATGTCCCTAATTACCATTATTAATAAGTCCTTACAGTCCCTTACAGAAGACCGTGCAAAGATATCTCACCGGAATGCTTGAAGGAATCTCTCCAGACCGCTTTACCAGTTTTAGCACATGGTATTCCTGAACTAGGCCTCGATGCTTTGGATCCATACATACTGAAGCAACTAAATTTGAAGTTACCCGGAGGTATCAATATAAATTTCAATGATGGCTACGCAAAAGGGCTAAAACACTGTATAGTTGATTTCGCAAGGTAAACTTATAACCGTTAATAATTTTATTTCTATGGCATAGAATTAGGATGACTAACAAAATTATTTTTTAATTCTGCACAATTAATCGCTATTATAAGTTTATCAACGCTTATTTTTTTTATTTTGCAGATTTGAAGAAAATACGTTTGAGACTCAGTTCCATTGTAATTTAACTATTAAAGGGAAATATAAATCCTCTGGGCGACTTCTTGTGTTCCCGATAGACGGAGATGGAGTATCTACTATTAAGTGCAGTAAGTTTTTTGTCTTATAAGTATTCATCTGACGTTGCAAGAGATTGTCTTTAATACTTTACCATTGTTCTTAATCTTCTTCTTGATGGCATTAAGGACATTCATGAATTAATTTAATTATCTCTTTATTTATTTAAGTACACATAAGAATTACATTTATTATATTTTTTTGTTTAACAACAGTTTTTTTTATATTTTAAAATATAACGTTTATTATCGTTATCGATTCGTTCTTAAATTTTTATTTAACCTTTTAGCCTTTTTTGAGCTGGGTAGGTAATCATCAAATTATAAACCCACTGGCGTCCTTCAGTTGTCCTTTACATGCTAGGGACCCAGTAAACTCATTCGAATATTTCCGTAACTCTTTGAGGCGCGCGTGGAACATAATGAACAGTCGACTCGGGCGTGGACTTTATCGGCTGAACTGCGAGCTATCCATGACTCGCCATCCGTAAACCCGCGCCTACGGTGACTGGGAATTGCCATGCGACTCCCGACGCCCCTTTGTTTTTATACTCTAGATGTACTTTTAACGTACATAACCTTAAAATGACTCTAATAAATTTTTATATAAAAAAGTGGTTAAGAGAGAGCATACAATATTTGGTGTTTACTTTTTCATATTATTTCGACCGTACACGAAGCTATTTGCTTCGAAATATTAATGTAGATACCTATATTTTTTCAGATAACATCAAGCTACACAGTGTCCTCAAGTTGAGGTCAGAAGTTAAGTCAGATGGGCAAAGGTATTTGGACATAAAGAGTTCGAATATTGATCACAGCTATGACGGTAGAGTCAGCTTCAGTATGACAAACCTGTTCAAGGGAAGTCCGGAAATAAGTAAGTGTATTTACTTATAAAACATTGGTCTGGCTTTTATAAAGAGAAGGCAGCATCAGTATATCGATTTCTTTGAATTTATTTCTGAGGGACTCGCGAGGACCCTTTTATAAATTGCCCGGATTGCTCTCTTTTGCAATATGAAAATTGAGTAAAATGTCATAAGTCATATTATGTTAATAAGTACAATGTTATTGATAAATTGAAGCTTTCACAATAACTACATAAGGCACCATCCATCACGTCAATATTTATTTAGTATGGACGGTCATGTCGTCGTCCAATATTGATCAACAACCAATAAAATGATTAGTCGGTACCTACTTACTCTATAATGAATGAATTATTATGCAATTCATAGGCAAAGACTTTTTACAAAGGATCGATAATGAAACGCATTTGTAATTTGTCTTGTTTCAGGTGAAGCTGTTTTAAACTTCATGAACAGCAATTGGAAAATGGTAGCAGAAGAATTCGGTACCCCAATGGTTGAATACGGTGTGAATTCTGTGTTGAAAAATGTAAAGAGGCTTTTTGAAGTGCTCTCTGTAGATGAGTTACAGAAATTGTAATTTACATATGTTTGCTAAAACCGATTTAATACTTAATGTAAATGATCTAAAATAATTATTGTAGTATGTAAATAAAAGGATTAAATAGTAAAAACAATGAGATTTGAACCACAAAGCTTTTATTTCTATTATACTAACTGGGTATACCTAATAACAATACTGTGCTGAATCAATACAATCTTTTGAAACTATGCAAAAGAAGCTTAAAAGAAGTTGAATATTTGAATAACCACTATCAAATAAGTGGTTGCCACACTTATAAACTTTAACATCAGCGTTATATCTACTGAAAACATGTCATAAATGTAAATTCTTAGCGGCCAGGCCTCCACGAGTTCCATAAACGCCTTAGCTTGTACTCTCATTGTCTTCGGTAGATCGTAGTTCATTATTATCTTATTAACGAGAATCTTCGTTTCATTGCGTACTAGAAGTAATCGTTCACAAGCAATTGACATCATGGCCACGTAACAAATCCAAATGAGAGAAGTCAGAATAACATTCATCAATAGACCTAAGTCATTAATTGATGTCCGGTAATAGTAGAGACATGTCCACATGATAATAATAATAAATATGAAAGTACTCATAAGAATCGTGAGGATCTGAAAGTTGAAAACTTCATTGACCATGGAACTAATCTGTCCGATAACATCATACATCTTCGCCGTGTCTCGAATTTTAATATTGCTTTCCGACGCATGTCCAATGAAATTGAATCTCTCCGTAGTTTCAGCTGGTCTGCATCTTATAGTAAAAATGGTGGCACTGTCTTGATCTTGGTCATCCACAAATGTTTTTAAATAGTTATTAATCATTATCAATCTTCGTCGTAATAGATCGATATATTTACAAAAAATTATAATTTCCAGTTTTTCCACAAAATTTAAAGGTGTAGAAGCAATTGCCCATGCTATATCTCCCACAGTGAACAAATGTAAAAGGCTGATAGAAATTTGACTGATTACAACAAGTGACATGTATTTATACGTTTCAAAACGTGATTGCTTGTAAAACTTACTAAATTTTCCGACTTGCAACATTGTATCTAGATTAGCAAGCGTAGTGATAATGCGAATATTATTTCTGTTAACAAAGAAAGTAGCCGTTATCGTACAGAGAGCGAATTGAATGTACATGATTATGATGCGAACTTTGTCAGCAGTTTGGACGTAATTGTTACTATCGTAATTGGTAAAAATTGCTGGAAAAGTTAAGTATGATCCAAATAAAATAAAGTACGTTGAGATCACTAAAATCGTAAATGCTTTCATTTTCCAATTAGGCGCTCGTAATTCTTCATTCGCATGAGAAAATCGAAATATTCCGTGGAGATATTCAATTGTTATTATGACATTTATAGTGTCGATTATTTGCTTTTTACTATCATTTATTATTTTGCGCTTCTCGCCGGAGTAAGATTTGGATTTTTCGACCTTTTCAGCGTCCATGATGTCGGTTTAATTTATTTAGTTTTACCGAACTCAAACGTTTGTTCGTTGTTGAATACTCGGATATGACTAATGTAACATGTTCGTTATCGACTTATTTATATTAAGTTCCATTAATATAATTAAGTCTTGTTTGCTAGAAAAGACGTTAAATATTCATGTTTGTTCTAATTCCCTATTGCGTAGCTGACCTTTTTTTTGGGGGGAAATCATGTAATGACTTCTCCCGCCCCTTGGCGGAGCGGGAGAGCGTGTCAGACTTTTACTGACTAAAACCCACTTCTGTTTCTTCTTTACCTTCGTTCCAGGACCCCGCGGTTCTCTTTAGCATCACCCCAGTAGGCTTTGACCCTGCCTTTCGGTTGCTGACATCTCCTTGAGGCGCGCGTGGAACAGTACGCGCCGTCGACGACTTGGGCTCGGTCCGGATGGTTACTAGACGGTCGGTAGGCAAGCTACCAATTGCTCGCCGTCCGTAAGCCCGAGCCTACGGTGGCTGGAAATCGGGATCGGAATTCCGGCGGCTGGGGCATGGGGGCTGTTGCCTCGCGCGTACAGCCGCCTCCTTTTGCTAGTATTACTGCTTCGCAGAAGGAGACGACCGCCTGCCACTCCTCCTCTAGTTAATAGCTATGTCAGCCTATACATATTTGACGACAGATATATGTAGGTAGAATGTACCTTATTTAACCAGTGCTTAAATTGTAATACAGCTGTTTTACAATACTTCTGATTCTTTGGATACAATAGTGGTTGGCAGTCCACTATTGTTAGTGGTGGTTCTTGATACAATATCCCCCATTGGACTTTAAACTAAACACATTACATACTTTTTTTTTTCGCGTGGGAATTTCATCTAATGACATCCCACGCTCTTGGGCGGAGCGGGGGATAGTGTCTGACTAAAAACCCACTCCTGTTCCTTCTTTGCCATTTTTCCAGGGCCGCGTGGATAACTTTCGCATCACCCATGGCCCCAGTTGGCCTCGACCCTGCTGGACTCCTACGGTTGCTGACATTTTCTTGAGGCGCGCGTGGAACACTACGCGCCGTCGACGACTTGAGCTCGGTTCGGAAAGTTACCGGACGATCGATCGGATTAGGTACAGTTATCCTGTGCGAGTCACAAATAATCATTTTTCTTTTTTTACGCATTTATTATACATTATATGACATAATATGCCTATATTTATGTCATTCTAATCAAACATGTGTCATAATGATTGGCTAGTAGTTTTTATTCTTAAAATTGGCTTGCACTATCAGAAAGAATAACGTGCGAGATTTTCTTTTCATCTGTTTTTGTTAGAGATGACTTATATTGAAATAGTTCACACGATGATAGCTCCAAATCATGGGACGTTGTTATAAAAGTTTACTTAACTAAGGAACCAGTGAGAAAGCTTCAAGTAGGTAGTAAAGGATAGTGGGATATCTTCGTAAGTTAACACGTAAAATAATGATATATTGAAATGAAAGCAATTACCACACATACATTTATTTAAAACTTATCGTGTATACAATTTTCAAGTAGATTAAAACAGAATCTTACACGTGAGATCAATCTTTCGATAAATCGTTAACCTATATATTAGACTGCTTGAAATCGATGAGGACGAAGTCGATATATTTTTTATTGTACTTATTGCGTTTAACACTCTAGAGGTGCCCAAAAGTGCATTCAAACCCGTCTAAAGGTTTACAAGTTTAGATGAAATGAGATATTTGGATTATAACAATTAAATATGTCGTTGCTACACTTATAAATTTCAACATAAGCTTAATATCTATAGAAAACATATCATAAACATAGATACGTAGTGGCCAGGCTTCCACGAGTTCCATAAATGCTTTAGCTTGTACTCTCATTGTCTTCGGTAGATCATAGTTCATTATTATCTTGTTTACTAGTATTCTTGTCTCGTTGCGTGTTATAAGTAATCGCTCGCAAGCAAATGACATGCTCGCAACATTACAAATGGTATTAAAACACCAAATCATATTATTTATCAATTGACTTATTTGGTACTCAGCTGATGTGCGATAGAAGGAAAGTGATGTCCACATAGTTATTACTATATACGTAAAAGCAGACACTAAAGTCAAAAATATCTGGAAATTAAAAACGTCATTTATCATGGAACAGATTTCCCCGATGTTGTCATAAGTAGTGGCTAGATCCCTTATTTTCATATTTCTTATTGATGGTCGTCCGATGAAATTAAACATTTTCTCAGTTTTAATTTTTGTGTCCCTGACTATAAAAACTGTAACATTCTTCTTGTCTTGTTCTTTAATAAATTCTTTCAAATAGTTGTTGATAAGGGCCAGTCTACCATTTAACATGATAACATATGTACAGAAAATAAATACTTCTAATTTCTGAATAAAATACAAGAGAAAAATTATAAGACCCCACTGGACGTTTGATACACTGTACAAATCCACTCCGCCATTGATAAAGTGAGTAATAATCACAAAAATTAGGTACTTATTAAGCTTTGTACCCATTTTTTTATAAAAATCTGTACACGTGTCCACTTGCAGCGTGGTGTCTACTTCCACAAGCAAAGTCACCATGCGAATATTCATCGAACTAATGATAAAATTTGCAGCTATCATCGACGCAGCGTATTGAAAAATAACCACAAAAGATGGAACCTCATCCACAGACTCTAAAAATTGATACGTTTTAGCAACTGAACCGGTTGAAGCTCCAGTTTCAAATAAAAACCAGAAAAATACAGTAATGTATATCGAAATAATCAAAATACCAAATGCTTTCACTTTCCAATTAGGGGGACGTAAGTCTCCATCGACAAGGTGAAATCTAAATATTCCATAGCAGTACTCGAGTATTATTTCAGGTTTAACATTATTGATTATGTCGATTGTTTTCTTCTTTTCGTCACTTTTTTCTTTCTTTTCGGCATTTGATTCATTGTCTTGTTCCTTATCATCTTCCATGTTAATTAGAAAATAGAGTTTTTCTACTAAAAGGAGACGTCCGTCGGTTCGTGCCTAACATCAAGAATTAAAATATGAATGTGTAATCAAATGGACGCCAAATTGCCCTAGATATTCGTTCCATTACTATAATGAAGTGTTCACTCGCCAAGTCATGATTAAGTATAGTAGGTATAGTTGAGTATATTGATTTGACACTATTACATGACTAAATGACAGCATATTACCAATGTTTATTTCCTGAATAAATAAAGTAATTATTATATTTTTCACTTTTTTTTTAGTTGATAAATAATCCAATGACTTTTCCAACTCTAGAGCGGTGCGAGAGGGCGTGTCAGACTTTTACTAACTGAGACCCGGAGTGGGTCGGTGAGTGGTATGTTTCTTTTTTGCCTTGCGTTCCAAGGTTTTCCTTTCAGAAGCGAACTCATGCCCCGGTAGGCTTAAGTCCTGCTAGCCCCTACGGTTTGCTGACATCTTTTTGAGGCGCGCGTGAAGCACTACGCACCGTTGACGACTTGGGCTCGGTCCGGACTGTTTCAGGACGGCCGGACGGCGAGCGAACCATTACTCGCCTTTCGCAAGACCACGCCTACACGACGACGATACGATTTTGAAAACTATTTTTTTGGTTGAAATGTTATGTTTCCAAGTTGGTCCCATAGAAATATTGTTATGATTTGATCATGAACTTCGAAGATATGTAATGGAACTCCTCATAGGATCACAGCCGAAATGTAATAAGTAAAATTGCTTTGTTTAATTATACGTGTAGTCGATGACTGACTGAAAGAAGAGGGGAGGGGATATATCTAACTGATCTGATGATGAAGCTGGAAAATAAAGCCTGTATCGGAATTCTGTTATAAATTAATGTAACCTGACCGTGTTTGGGATTATTAGAATTATCATGAGATTCACTCTGGCTATAAGGTATTTAAGTTTAGCTGAGAGGTACTTTTTAGTGGTGGTACCATAACTAAAAACTGCAAAATAAAAAACTTTGAGACCAAAGTACAGCGCCATCTCTCGGGAAATTGGGTTACTAATTTATACAAACTAGACGGGTTATGTATGTTGGGTTTTCGTTGTGGATTGCACGGTTAAATTACAAACTTAGTTCAGAAATTATTTTGTAAAACTTTTCAAAAACTGTTCAACCCATCAGGTTTAAAATAATTTTCCTAGAAAGTCTTTATAAAGTTCTATTTTTTGAGATTTTTTCATATTTTCTAAACTTATGGTTCAAAAGTTAGAGGGGGACACATTTTTTTAACAAAATCAAAACATTATTTTAGTAAACAACTATTCATTTTTAAATACCTATCCAACAATATATCACACGTTAGGGTTGAAATGAAAAAAAAAAACATTCCTCACTTTACGTGTAGGGGGTATCCTAATAAAACATTTTTTCCACTTTTTATTTTACCACTTTGTCGGCGTGATTGATATACATATTGGTACCAAATTTCAGTTTTCTAGTGCTAACAGTCATTAGTTGACTACGGAACCATAAAAAACGAAACGTTAAAATGTGCAAAACGATTATTTCGTAAGTCTTTGTTAATTAACGAAGAGACAAAACTATTACAGAAACACCGTCTTCCGAAATTAAAGTTATTGACAAATCACAATTAATATATATAATACACATAAGGCGTGTTCAAACGCTACCGACCTTTAAAACTATGGTGAAGGATAATTTTCTTTAACTATAATGTTTCTTTATTCTCCTCTCTCAATTTTATATTTATTAGTATAAATATATAATAAACATAATTGTCAAATTAATATTCCAAATCTATCTCTTTTCATTCAGTCCATCCTAAGGTTGTTTGTAAGAGATTGCCCTGTACGATAAGACCGCCTATTGTACACTTAGTTTTGCAAATGTTTATCCTATCTACATTACAAAATGTACAATAAAGTATATATATATAAAAGGAGAAACTGACTGACTGACATATCAACGCACAGCCGAAACTACTGGGACTAGGAGCGCGAAATTTTGCACAAAGCTTTCTTTTATGACGTAGGCGAGCACTAAGAGATGATTTTCCGAAATTCACCCCCTATGATGATGAAACGGGGGTCCAAAGTTTGTATAGAAAAACCTATTTTCACGCGGGCAAAGCCGCTGGCAGAAGCTAGTATATAATAAATTAGAAGAACAGACTGATGTTTTATTGGTGAGTTCTTCTGCGATACGTACTTAAAATATTAGGAAGTGGTGACGAGCGAGCGTTTTGAATGAATTTCTTTTTTTTTTTTATTCTACGTTCACACACACACACAGTGTACATTTTCGGCCTTATTTTGAAATATCTTTTGATTTTGAAAGACAACCATAGTTCTAGTCATAACAGCTTCGGCTAAGAAAATTTCTCAATGTTGAAAATGAAAGAAGACCTACTTGAGATCTTCGTAAAGGACCTAAAATACCGTCTTGCCGTCATACTCAGCTACTTATTATAATTAAGCCAGTAGAATAATAAACTTTGAAATTCGTTATGGCTGAACTCAACGGATATCAACTCCATCTTTTACAACATCTTTTTCTCCGTCTTGCATACTCAGGTCGGTCCCAATCAGTAGTGTAGTCTGGTGCTGGTTTATTGCAGAATAAAAAACTTAGGCATAAATTAACACTTATATTATTTTGTATTTATGTATACAATTCTTAGATCAACTTTTATACCAGTCATACAAACGTGGAGAAAAAATTAGAACAGGTACAGGTAACTACAGAAGGTTGATGCTTTTAAAATACATGAACGTACCTATTGACAGATGCATAGTTTTCAGACAAATAAAGTTATTAAATAAGAAAATCTTTAGATTGAACATTATTATTTATCTCCGACATAATGGAATTTTGGAGCTACATAAAATATAGACACCAAAATTATAGTAGATTTTTTTTTTATCACACCACATTTTTTAAGGTGGGAAATCATCTAATGTTTTCTCGCGATCTAGGGTGGTGTGACAGGGCGTGTCAGTCTTTTACTGACTAAAACTACACCTAAAGAAAAGAAAAGAAAGAGAGAAAAAGAATTTATTTGGTACAGCACAAGGCACAAACACAATATAGGGTAAACACGAAACAAAAATAAAAAATTAGCAAAAATGTAGTTGTGTGCCTCACGGCTGCACCAAAATAAGTCCAGGTCAGCATGAATGACAGACAGCTAGTGCCTGACGTTGGTTTTCAACTGAACCTGTAGTTGTGACGCAACGGACGTAAAACTGTTTTGGAGTGTAATATAAATGTATCGGTGATGCATACTTAAATAATACCTATGTTTCTTTGTACCTACCTACCTACCCTACCTTTTCAGAAGTCGATCCATGGCCCTAGTAAGCTTCGGCCTGGACGGTATAGATGACAGCTCTTTGAGGCGCGCTTGGTACACTACATGGTCGAAGACTCGGGCCGGCGAATTACACATTGCTCGTCGTCAGCAAACTCACATCTACGGCGGCTGGTAGTTGGAGTCGGGGTCTCGGCGGCTGGGGCGTTAGGATGTCCGTACCCTCGTGCGTGCGGCCGTTTCTTCGCTAGCATTACTGCTTCGCAGAAGGAGGCGACCGTCGCCCATTCCCCATCGCTCCGGACCATAGCCTGTAGCCTGGTACAGCTCCGGGTCCGGAACCTGGAGCGAGAGGTCGACACCGCCGATCGTCCCACTCGATCGTCTAAATTAGGCGCAGGAATCTCCCGAACTTACCATGTCCGGCGAGGACCTACGTTATGCTGAAGATGATGATAACGTGGCGCCTCTCTAGCCACTCCTCAAAGTGGAAACTTGGACCACTGGTATTATGATTACTTTGCCTAACAGTCTTATAACCAATACTTTTACAAAAACTCCACGTCAGTCAGTTTAGCCAGATAAAATAAAACTCGTAACATGTTGTTTTAACTGTATTTAAGTAGTTAAACAACTAAAGTATCTAATCCCAGGAGTTGAAATAACAAATCTCACACTAATCTACGTTACAAACATTGAACTAACGTGCACAAGCCTAAATCAAATGTGATATTTGTATTATTATAATCAAATAAGTCGTTGCCACGCTTATAAACTTTAATATAAGGGTAATATCTATTGAAAACATATCGTAAACATAAATGCGTAACGGCCAGACCTCTACGAGTTCCATAAACGCTTTAGCTTGTAATCTCATTGACTTCGGCAGGTCATAATTCATTATAATCTTGTTTATATAAATTTTAGTCTTATTGCGTTCTCGAAGTAATATTTCACAAACCAATGCAAAGGATGAAATAATACACATTGCATTAGTACACCAGATGATCACGGTGATACAGTCACTTGTATAATATCCAGGTTTCTGATAGTAAGCTAGCGCCGTCCGAATCGTAATAAGTATATATCCAAAAGCAGTCACAAGAACCATAAAAATCTTCCAATTAAAAACTTTGTTTATCATAAAACAGATCTTTCCAATAACGTCGTACATCATCGCTAACTCTCTTATTTTCAAGTTACTTCCAGTTACATGTCCTATAAAATTAAAGTTATCCTTTGATTCCTTCGTTTCATTCCTGGCGGTAAAAATTGTGATTTTCTTTTGTTCTTGTTCAGAAACGAATGAATATAAGTATTTGTTGATCATATTTAGTCTACATTTCAACATAAGAATGTATTTTATGAATGCTAGTATTTCCAGTTTTTGTATCAAGTACAGATGGAATACGATGAAAGCCCAAAAAAAGTCACTTTCACCTATTATGTAAAAAATATAATTAGCTCCGTGAGTAATTAAGAGTACAAGAACGAGTAAATTAGTTTGAGAACGTGAATTTCTGTAAAATTCCTTATATTGGTCGACAAGCAATACTTCATCTAGGTTCGCAAATGTTGTGAACATGCGAATATTTAACATTGAGTTGGCAGGAAAGCAGGGTCTGAGTGAAGAGGTGATGAAATGTACTATCACCGCTGTACTCGGTATCTCCTTCAAAACTCTCCTTCTGCCTTGCTTGGGAGCTGTTACAAAATTTTCTAAATACACAACAGTGCAGGCTATTATGTAGATAATAGCAATCGTTTTCATAATCCAGTTGGGTGGCCGTAGCTCTCCATTCTTAAGACGAAAATTATATACTCCGGAGCAGTATTCTAATATCGTAATAGGTTTTATAGTGTTCATGACTCGTACAATCTTATTACTAAAGTCACCATCCTCCAGCTGCTGGATGTTTCGTTTGTTAACTGCTTTCTTTGCTTTTGCCATGATACCTTCCATCTTTTAATAAGTTGTTTATAATGGCTTTAGCGACGTCTGTTAGTTGAAATATGATAGCAAGAAATGGAGCATATGCTATTTTGTTTCATTATTAGATATATTCTACTACGATAAAGTCTTTTCTTTAATATATGGAACGGTTATTGAGTTTCGACTGACAGATACTCAGCCGTAATATTATAAGTGTGTTTTAACAATAATGGTTTTAAGGAGAGTATAAGTTTGTAGAAAAAATATTTATAGATATTTATGATTTTACGCAATTATAGAGAATAAAAAATGAATATATAAGAGGAAGTTTGAAGGTTGCACTCGTGACTGAATAGTTATGTGGGAATTAGTTGTCATGATGACATAAAAAGACATATCAAGAAAAGGATAATGGTTCGCTTAAAAATATACTGGGATAAAAGCAAGAGATTGATGAACAAGAGTGGCACCAGATTTATGGTGAAACGACCTCTTATATTGTTTTAGAAACCTTCGTGGGCGAAGTCGCGGGTAAAGGTAACATAGCAATTATAATTTGGTATCTTCTATACATTATTAAAATGTCAGTTTTCTACATTAATATCGTAATGTAAAACCTGCTTATAGTGGCCTTCATAATATAAAGTGGGTATTTTTATAACTTTGGAATTATACCTACATCTACTTTGATAACAATGACAAGCAATATAAAATTCTCACACGATCAATATAGGCATGTAAATGGGAAGTTCATAACGTAATCAAGCTGACCTAGTATTTACCAATTTTCAAATTGTTAAAATACTTCACTAACTGTATGCAAACATTGTTAGTTTATGAAAAATCAAGAGACATTTACTGTTTTTGTAATTTGTTTTCTGTGTATGTAATTTGTTTCTTTGTGTGTAATTTGTTTCTGTGTGTGTAATTCGTTTCTGTATGTGCAATTTTTTATGGACTCGATTGTCCGAAATAAAAATTTATTATTATTATTATTGACAACTTTTTATTTTTAACATCAATCAATTAAAACAATCTATGACTTTTCCACCTTAAATTATGGTTTTTAAGTAACAATTTATCATTTACCTGTTTACAGGGAATATTATTATTTATTAATATGACTGATTAACAAGTCTATACAGTGTGTGTGTGGATAATTTGTGCCCTTGTATAATAAGTATTTAAACTGAGCCGCAAGAATTCCACATCACTAAGTGTAATAATTTCTTAAATACATAAAACAAATTCGTGGAATTTTTACATCAAAAATACATATATGACCATATTCATATAGGACTGGCCTGTTGATCTAATGGGTAGTAGCCCTGACCGCTGTGCGGAGGTCGTGGGTTCGATTCCCACCCAGGACAAATGTTTGTGTGATGAGCACAATCATTTGTTGTGTCTGGGTGTAATTTATCTATAATATGTACGTATTTAGAAAATATCCAGAAGGGTCGAAGTGCTCTGGCCTAGGCCCAGCCCCACAACAAGATAAGATGTATTTAGAAATATTTAATAATAATAATAATAAATGTCTTTTTTTAATACGTCGTTTAATGAAACATTAAAAAATATATAAAATATGTATTAAGATAAAAATAAATGTAATAATAATATTTTATTTCAGAAAAATATATATAGAAAATTCAATTGATAAAAACAATTTTGCCAAATAATAATAATTTAAGTATGTTTATAAGTTATCTAGTACTCATAACACAAGCTCTGCTTAGCTTGGGACTAGACGGCGTTGTGTGATAGTTGTGGAATATTACTATTATATTATATGTAGGTAGGTATTACGATTTGTAAATTTTTTTTTTTTGATATATACACTAAAAAAACTTATGGCAACAAGAGTACACATACATCACAACTTATCTTAAAAAAAAATTAATTTCTTATAATTTTCTTATTATTGGTAGTATTCCCTCCATGTCGCGGGTATACCAAATTTTGAATTCTATTTTGGTCTAGTCTAGGTAGCTGAAGCTGGAGAGAATTGTCTAACACATCTCCCAAACGACGAGCCATGCATGTTCTAAGAGATTTAAGTCTGGGCTGCGAGCTGGCCACTCAATGCAGGTCATACCGCCCGACGTCTTGAATATGCGCATTGACCAAATGAGCATGTTTTTAAGGAATGGTGCTATTTGGTGGAGGATCAATAATAATATGGACTATTTTTTTTTATTCGGTTTAAACCAGTGCTTGACTGCGATCCTACCTGATGGTAAGCAGTGATGCAATCGTTGATGGCGAGGCGCACTAGTTTATTAAGAGCCTATTCACTCTAGCCTTGAAGGCACCTAAATTATAGTTGGACGGGAAGACCGCAGCAGGCAAATTGTTCCAGTCCCTTGATGTACGCGGTATAAACGACGAAGCAAATCGCTTAGTTCGGACCGTTGGTGTTTCAACAACGTGAGGGTTTTTTTTTTTTTTTTTAAGGTGGGAAAATCATCTAATGACAAATCTCGCTCTTGGGTGGAGCGAGAGATAGTGTCAGACTTTTACTGACTAAAAACCCACTCCTGTTCCCTCTTTGCCTTCATCCCGGGGCCCCGGGCTTCGCTTTCACACTACCCGTGGCCCCAGTAGGCTTCGACCCTGCCGGGCCCCTACGATTTGCTGACATCACCCTGAGGCGCGCGTGGAGCAATACGCGCCGTCGACGACTTGGGCTCGGTCCGGACAGTCACCGGACGGTCGGACGGCGAGCCACCCATTGCTCGCCGTCCGCAAGCCTGCGCCTACGGTGGTCGGAAATCCCGACCGTTGCTGTTGCCTCACGCGATCGGCCGCCTCCTTTGCTAGCATTACTGCTTCGCAGAAGGAACAACGTGAGGGTGGATACTCGCCGTACGTCGGGTTGTCCGATGGTAGAAAGGAGATGGCGGAATCAAGTCATGCAATTCCCGCGCACACTCTCCAAAATGCAACCTGTAAAATACCGATAGGCTGGCTACCCTGCGCCTGTGCTCGAGGCTTTGTAGATTGGACTTAACCAAATCTGGATCCCCATTTAGCCTCTTCGCACGCCTTTCTACTGAGTCCAAAGCTGCCAGATGGCATTTTTTATTGTTTTAATTATACATCAATAAAACTGGCCTGTTGGTCTAGTGGTTAGTGGCCCTGACTGCTATGCCGGAGGTCGTGGGTTGATGAATCATTTGGTCTGTGTCTGGCTGTAATTTATTTATAATATGTATGTATTTATAAATATATATGTAAGTATATTTATCAGTTGTCTAGTACTCATAACACAAGCGCTGCTTAGTTAGGGACTAGATGACTTTGTGTGATAGTTGTGAAATATTATTAATATTATTATTCTTATTTTTTAAATATTAATATATAATTTAATCAACGCTCACTTTTTTTTAATAAATGGTTTGCTTCATTCCTTGCCGAGTGCTAAGAATTCTCTAGAGTAAACTCTATCTCATATTTAGCAAATGTCCATAATTAAACTACTGAATTAGCAGTGCTAGTAGTTATTTGTAGATACATAAAATATAATATCTATAGTACCAGTAGTAGTCAGTTAACATGACTGTTAAGAATACTATTAATA
Organism: Mythimna pallens; assembly: GCA_961205895.1. Lineage (NCBI taxonomy): Eukaryota > Metazoa > Arthropoda > Insecta > Lepidoptera > Noctuidae > Mythimna > Mythimna pallens. Next base: position 17,473,441 of record OY540834.1, read on the forward strand.
CAAATATTATTATTAGTCTGCTTTGAATATTTATTTTATTCAATATTTTTAAAAGGTTCCTTATAAGAATAGGTTTCGATAATTATATATGTTAATCTTTTGACTCAAGAAATTAATAAAGTTTATGTGCGAAAAACATGGAATGGAATTTGTGGTTTGAATTGCTAGACTAATTAAAATATTTAAAACATCATAATTAAAATTCACAGACAAGGAACAACCTGTCCTTAGAAAATGGAATATTTCCATTCCATTCTCAATGAATCCTCGAAACCGTGTGTTGTTTAAAAAAAAATACTGTAACCCAAGGTGTTATAGTTTTTTTTTTTACAATGATATGAGTTCAATCGACATTACCTAACATTCAGTGACAGTGATGTCAGTTATAAACTATTTTATTTTTATCCTAAATGGGATAATTACAAATAATACTTCTACGACAAAGACACTAAATTGGAAAATTATTAAAAATCGTTTTACTAGGGGCTTACGCCACAGTACCTATGCATCAAAAAGTTGAAAAAAAAAATACAAAATGAGTAATAGATATAGGATATAGGGTAGATAAGCATTTAACGAAGTCCTATAAATAACCTATAAGAGGTTTAGGTTTTTCTGCAGTGGGCTGCGAGATTGTCCGAAGGAGTTACCGTGGCCCTGGAATGCAAAGGACAACTGAAGGAATACAGGTGGCTATTAGTCAGTAAAAGTCTGACACGCCCATCTTAAAAAAAGGCCGTAGTAGTGGCAACAGCACCACTGGCACAAATTGCCGTATATTTATCAAATCAAATCATCTTTATTGTGGATCTTAGGTAATTAATTGTACCTACATAATAAATGTCCTACCCTTAGGGCGTACAATAAAATGTAGGTAAGTACCTATAGTGAGTTTATTATTATTATTTATATCAGATACTTCCATATTATGTTAGTATAGGGTTGCCATCTCTAAATTCTGATAACTAGGACGAAAAGCGTAAAAATCCCGGATTTAAGTGCTCAGAAACCGGACCATATATCATCACTTTTTTTTTAAACTAAAACTGCCTTTATTAGAAAATAGCTCAAATTATCATTAATACACTATTCATTATCAAACAAATTTAAGTTATAAAACACAAACTTATTATATTCTGTGAAAACAATAATATATAAAACATCCCGCGGCGGTGTCCCATGGCTAGAAAATTTTATAGACTACAAATGAAATAAGGCCCGGACGCTACCCGGACGCCCTTTAAACTAGGACAAATTCGGGGAAACCCGGACGGATGGCAACCCTATGTTAGTAGAACTATGAAACTATGTTAGTAACATTGCTCTTTAAAATAAATAGAATAAAATAAAATCAATTCATAAACTTATACATATTATAACTGTGCCCGCTTGCCGCTGTACCAGACCCGCAGCTGTGCAAACGAGTCCAAGTATATGTATGTCAACAATAATATAATACATTGCAAATTATTAGATCATTAAATATTTGTTGGAGTAACAAATTTCAATAAACAGACAGTTTGTAAATGAAAGGATTCTCTCTCCTTCATCATGTTATTCAGAGTTGTTCATCATGTATCTATACAAATCGCATCATGATCCAGGCAGATTATATTTGAATAGTGATTTGTCGGCAAAGAAGTCTTTCATAGAGATAGACATAATATAGATGTTAGTGAGAATTAAAATTTGCTCACTAACATCTATATTATTACAGTATACTAACAGTGTATTATTCAATAAATTTTCAGTGTTATTATCTTTATTAATTAATATCATGTTTATAATTTTATTTTTGTTAGCTTAGTTGCTTAAATTATTTTTGCGCATGAGGTGATCTCCTATAAGTGAAGGAGTAGGTACACTAACAAGATACCGGAAAAACTAATTATAAGATACAGATATTGTCTACAACCTTTGTTTAGATATCCTAAATAAATAAATAAATGAAGTAAACAATAATGCCTTGCAATGTTATTACATATACGCGGAGCAGAGCAGAAAATACTTTTGCGCAAGAAATGCGTCTGTCTAGTTTGTCCTGGTGCCGTATACGCGTTCGATATTTAAACGTTTACGTACATTTGTAGTCATATTTAAGTACATAATATGTCTTGTTATTTAATTTGCATAATTAAATCCAACATTTAATTTTCATAAGTAAATTATGGTCATATATCCAAATAATATAGGTAGATGCTCTTTAACTAAACCATGGTTATTTAGCCAACAATTGAAATGGTGAGTATAAAATCGAGTAGGCCACCCTACAGATAAACACTGAATGATTTTTTATCATGATAGAATTTTTTTTTCTGTACTTAATAAAATGTCTGTCTTTTTGTTGGAAATAAAATTAGATGGTGATAATAAAATTAAGTTTTTATAGAGCTTACGCAGGCGTGGCTCAAAAAAAAGTATAGGTAGCAGTAATCCGATATATTTCCTGAATTCACAAAATTGTAATGAACCACATACAAGTGCGCTATTCGCTTTTATAATGGCTGGCTGGCTGGCTGGTTTGGCGGCATCCGTCACCACCCCACTTCGACCACGTGGTGGGACGTGACGTTAGGGCGTTTTGCTTGCTGACTGTCAATAAAGTGGCGACATCTTTTTTCAGGCGTTACATTGTATAAAAATAAAAACTGTCGAAAAATAACAAGGTTTGTGATAGGTATCGTAGTACCTACGGCTAATCTATATCTACATATAACAAATATATAAAAGTGTTTTAGTTGTGCGCGTAAAATGTAAGAAATCGAATCCGATGTAGATAACTTTTATAAATTAAAATTGTGAGTAACTTGATATATTACTTATGCTTTGTTTCATCGCAATCGATTGACTGTATCGAAAAATATGTAACTACATTAATTGACTGTTAGGCGGTACGAAGTTCGCCGGGTCAGCTAGTTTGCAATAAAATAAGTTTTAAAACCCGTTTTATTTCAAATTCAATACAGCGCATAGTTAATAATCCTAAAAATCACAAACCAGATTAAGAAAACCTAAAAAGAGTTAACTATTTGAATAATTACAATCAAATAAGTGGTTGACACACTTAAAAACTTTAACATCAGCGTTATATCTACGGAGAACATGTCGTAAATGTAAATCCGTAGCGGCCAGGCCTCCACGAGTCCCATAAACGCCTTAGCTTGTACTCTCATTGTCTTCGGTAGGTCATAGTTTATAATAATATTATTAACGAGAATTTTTGTTTCATTGCGTACTAGAAGTAGTCGTTCGCAAGAAATCGACATCATGGCCAAGTAGCAAATCCAAATAAAAGACGATATTGTAACATTTAACAATACAACTATATCATCAATTGATGACCGGTAATAGTACAGACATGACCACATGGTAAATAAGATAAATGTGAAAGTACTCATTAGAGTCATAAGTATTTGAAAGTTGAAAACTTCATTAACCATGGAACCAATCTGTCCGATAACATCATACATCTTCGCCATATCTCGTATTTTAGTATTTCTCTCCGACACATGTCCAATGAAATTGAATCTCTCCGTGTGTTTAGCTGGTCTGCATCTTATTATAAAAACGGTGGCACTCTCTTGGTTTTGTTCATCAATAAATGTTTTTAAATAGATGTTGATAATTATTAATCTGTGCCTGAGAAAATCAATATATTTACAGAAAGTTATAATTCCCATTTGTTTCACAACATTGAGGGGTGCAGCTGAAATCGCCCATGCCAGATCTCCTATGGTAAAGAAATCTAAAATGTTGTTAATAAATTCACTAATAACAACAATAAGTACATATTTATACGTTTCGAAACGTGATTGGCGATAAAAATTACCGAATTTCCTGACTTGTAACATGGTGTCTAGTGTAGCGAGTGTAGTAACAATACGAATATATTTTGAATTAAAAAGAAAAGAAGTTGTGATTGTGCAGAGAACATATTGAATGAACGACATCATAATACAAACTCTATCAGACGTTTCAATTACATTAGACATGTCGTAATTGGTAAGAATCGTCGGGTATGTAAAGTATAATCCAAATAAAATAATAAATGTTGCGACAACGCAGATTGTAAACGCTTTCATTTTCCAACTGGGCGGTCGTAACTCTTCACTCACAAACGAAAATCTGAATATTCCGAAGAGATATTCGATTATAATTATCACATTTATAGTGTCGATATTTTTTTTCGTACTGTCACATATACTTTTGTGTTTCTGTCTAGGACGAGATTTATTTTTTTCTTCTTGTTCTGCTGCTGCAGCCATAGTCAAACAATTTAAATTTCTATTCAGAGCCGAAACGTTTGCTCGTAGCTTGATCTAAATTGGATATGATATGAACCATTATCATCCCTTTGTCATCGTCTATGTTAAAATACATTACCATACACATTTCAGTTTTTTTCATAAATAATATAGTCTTGGTACTTTTAGTAGCTCTACTTAAGTCTCACTTGGACATTTATCTACGATCTAGTCACAAAATTTCTTTTTAAATGGTATTTGTGACAGTTTATTGTTTTGTAGTGAAACATTTATCATTTTAACGAAATTTTGGAGCTTATATCGAAATACGATGGTATTTTTTTTTTATTATTTGTTTAATCGTTTGATATTCTTAAAATGTTAGCCGAACATTTACATAGAAATGTACGTTTGTACGTAAGTTTGTATTTTTTAAGATTCGAGACCGATATTTTCGGTCAAGGGAAATACGAGACTTTTGAGGATAATTGAAAAATAGTTTAATTCTTATACGCGCTTTGAAAGTCTGGCCACATTACTAAGGTGCGGCTTCGTTAACGTGAAACGGCTCGTCACGTCGCCACGACACCACGTTCTTCCGCCGCTGCGTCAACAATTTCACGATTAGTCCAAGCAAAAACTTCACGAAAAGCGAAAATCTTAACTTTTCAAGTTCAGTTAGTCATCTATTTTAGTTGTTAATACCAAACGGACTTAATAACACAGTCTCACAATGAAATACCTTTTCAAGGTTCCGTGGTCCTAACAAGGAACCCTTATAGTCTTCCCATATTGGTCTGTCCATCCGTTCGTCCACGTCTTAGCTTACAGACTGTTATTATTAAAAATATGTATTACGAGTTTCTGGCAGCCCCTACGCTCACGTGGAAGTAGGTGGAACTTTGGGAAATCCTTTCTTATTATTTAATCCATAAGTCCCAACAGCATAGCGTCAAATACTGTCAGTAGTTTTAGGTACCTTGGCCACATTGTCACAAGTGACTCAAGGGTGGACGGAAATATAGAGAGGCGCAGGGCTTGTCTGTGAGAAGCAATATGCTTGACTGCAGGTTCGCAGGCACAGTGCACTAATTTATAATTTCAGAACTCGGTGTTAAATAAGAAACAAACAATACTGAGAAACATCGACTTGCGAAATTAAAGTTATTTTGATCCTTTTAGTGCTTTTTAGGGTTCCGTACCTCAAAAGAAAAAAACAGAACCCTTATAGGATCACTTTGTTATCCGTCTGTCTGTCTGTCTGTCTCTTCTCTTCTTCGAGACTCCATTCAGGAATTGAACTATTTATATAGGTAAGTTTGTACGGAACCCTCAGTGCACGAGTCCGACTCGCACTTGACCAGTTTTTAGGGTTCCGTACCTCAAAAGGAAAAAAGTTGAACCCTTATAGGATCACTTTGTTGTCCGTCCGTCTGTCTGTCTGTCTGTCAAGACCCTTTATCTCAGAAATGCGTGGAGGCATGGAGTTGAAATTAAAACCGTATACTCAAGGCTGCGGTCCCTTGGAGCTGTAAAAAAATCAAACAAAAAAGATTCGGCCGTTTCTGTCGCAAAAAACGTACATTTCAACACTCAAAGGAATCAAAATTCATAGGGTACTTCCCGTTAACCCAGAATCCTGAAATTTGGCATAAAGCAAGGTCTTATATTGTAGATATAGGTATAAATCTGAAAACTGAAAATTTGTAGTTAAAAAAATTTTTTTTTACCTCTACTTCGTAGTTTAGAGTATCGTTTGATAGGTCTTTTAGAAACATTGTGGGATTGTTAAATAAAACATTTGTGCATGCTGCATAACTATGCTTATATTTGTATTTTTATACCTCACTCGTGCTTGAAATGAATTTTGTTCAAAACAGATTACATACTTATTAAATGAGACATTTGAATAATAACAATTAAATAAGTTGTCGCCACGCTTATAAACTTCAACATCAACCTAATATCTATAGAAAACATATCGTAAACATAGATGCGTAGCGGCCAGGCATCTATCATTTCCATGAATGCTTTAGCTTGTACTCTCATGGTCTTCGGTAGGTTGTAGTTCATTATGATCTTGTTTACTAGTATTCTTGTCTCGTTTCGCGTTATGAGCAGTCTTTCACAAGTAAATGCCATGGTGCCAACGTTGCAAATCGCATTAAAACACCAAATCATATCGTTTATCAACTCGCTTAAACAATAGACTGGTGAGCGATAGAAGGAAAGCGCGATCCATATTGTTGTAACTATACATGTAAAGGTTGTCACTAAAGTCAACAAAATCTGAAAGTTGAAAACTTCATTTATCAAGGAACAGATTTCCCCAATATTATCATAAGTAGTGGCCAGATCTCTTATTTTTCTATTACTTATCGACGGATGACCAATGAAATTGAACGTTTTCTTGGTTTTAGGTTTTGTGTATCTGATTGAAAAAATTGGTATATTTTTGTCTTGTTTTTGAGTGAACTGTTTTAAATAATTGTTGACAATGGTCAGTCTGCTATTTACCATGATAATATACGTACAAAAAATGAATACTTCTAATTTCTGTATGAAAAATACAGGAAAAACGAAAATTCCCCACATGATATCTTGCATGCTATAAAAATCCATTACCACATTAATTAAATGCGTAAATATCAGGAAAATAAGGTACTTGTTGAACCGTGATCCCATATTTTTATAATAGTCTGTACATGTTTCAACTTGCAACGTGGTGTCCACATCGGCAAGCAAAGTGAAAATACGAATATTAATCAAACCAATAAAAAAATTTACTGTTATCATCGAGGTAGCGTATTGGAAAAGTACCACAAAAGAAGGAAATAAATCCATAGTGTCCAGAACAGAATTAAAGTTCGTGGTAATGTTGTCTGAATTTTGAGGCAAGAGAAAGTACAAGAAAAGCACAGCAGCATAGATGAATATAATCAAAATACTAAAACCTTTCATTTTCCAATTTGGAGGACGTAGTTCTCCATTGATTAGTTGAAATCTATATATTCCACAGCAGTGTTCAAATATAGTTACAAGTTTGACAGTGTTAATAATATTGATGATTTTCTGTTTTTCGTTTCTGGTATCTTTCCTATGTTCATTTGAATCACTATCATATTTGTTTTCATCGTCCATGACTGGTAAAAAATATAGCTTTTCGATAAATACGTCTGTTAGTCTAGGATAGCAAGAATTATATTGAATCATCAAACGAATATCAAATCGCTTAAGCTAAAATAAAGTTCCATTACAGTAATGCTATTTACTCGCATCGTCATTATTCACGAAGTAAGATTAACTTAATAATAATTAAATTGTCCATCAATGCATCACTATATTGATCGACAATTTAATTACTAAGTGTACAAAACCGGCAAAATGAAAATATTTTTATGCTTATAATATTTTATTTATGTGTAACAATTACTCTCTGCATCAACAGTTAAAACCAACACGTGCAGAGAATGAATATAATATAATTGCTAAATAATTACAATTAGAATATGAAAAATTGAATAAGAAAGAAATAAAACATAACAATATAAAATAAAAAGAAAGGAAAACAAACATAACTGTTGGGGCACTTTTCCTGACATTTCCAACCGTCAAATGCAATGTCCTACACGCAAGTCCAGTACGAAACATTTTGATCGACTGGAATACGAGTCTCGTACACGACTCTGCTTTGTTCATTCGAAAAATAAAACAAATTCGAGTTCATTAAAATTAAAATTTACATGTCTATTCTGTCCAAAAGTTCGTTCCATCAAACAGAAAATAGAGATTTCAAGCAAAAGATATTAAAGTGTTGCACAAAATTTAAAAAACTATGAAATTATTATTAATAACACACATTTATTTTAATAGTACAACCCAAATCTGTACAGAACCCATTAAAAAAGAGGATAACATACCATGAAAACCATCTATGTCGTTAAGTTAAAATAGATTAAAGAGGAGATGCGATAAAGATTAGAAAGATTCTACTCATCATGATGAACAACCCCACATTAGTGACGGTTACCTCTCCTATTAGACGAACTAACTGCAGTATACTTTGCATTGCTCTTGATGCATGCGATTTGCCGAGGGGTAGGGTTCACTAAGTACCAAAGACTATACTGACAACAAGTCCTAGCAAGGAACCTTAATAGTTTCTCCATGTCCGTCTGTCTTTCATGCGGAAGTAAAGCCTGGTTGTCACCACTGTGTTGACCGCCCGGAGGAGACAGTGGAGCACACAGTAGAGGTATGCCCTGCTTGAGCACCGCCGTGTCCTCGAGGGGAAGATCGGCGACAACGATCTCTCGCGCCGGGCTTTAGTACAAACTATGGTTCGAAGCGAGGAGGAGTGGCAGGTGGTTGCCTTCTGCGAAGCAGTAATATTAGCAAAGGAGGAGGCCACACGTAAACGCGCGAGGGCGCGGCTCTCACGCCCCAGCCGCCGGGATTCCGATCCCGATTTCCGGCCACCGTAGGCGCGGGCTAGCGGATGGCGAGCAAAGGTTAGCTCGCTGTCCGATCGTCCGGTAACCGTCCGAACCAAGCCCAAGTCGTCGACGGCGCATACTGTTCCACGCGCGCCTCAAGGAGATGTCAGCAAACCGTAGGGGCCCAGCTGGGTCGAAGCCTACTGGGGCCGCGGGTAGTGTGAAAGTGAAATCCGGGGCCCTGCAACGAAAGCAATGAAGGAACAGGAGTGGGTTTTTAGTCAGTAAAAATCTGACACTATCCTCGCGCTCCTCCCAAGAGCAGGGGATGTCATTGGATAATTTTATCACCGAAAAAAAACCTATGTTTCTTCAGTTGCGGTTTCCATTCTAGGACCGCGGGTAACCTGTGGGGCTGTGAAAAGTACTTTTCGATCCGTTTGCTTAATATGAAACTTTAAAGTGACATGGTGCCAACTCTTGTTAGAGTCAAGTGTCATCGTCACCCCATAAGCTAAACAGTTGGTTTAAATAATCTGAACCAAATCATGATGGTAATGTATCTCGAAGCAAAACTACTAACTTTCTAATTAGCCGTTATAGTTTTGACGCCCAACCTTTAAAATTAAAATTTCTTACGTACGCTTCGTATACAATAATTAAGTTTACAGTGAAATTAATGCATTGGGTGCTTGAATTTTACTAAGGTTGAGCATACGAATACGGGTTTACGACCAAGTGTGATGCACCACTCGATATACTACTTAGATGAAATGAGATATTTGAATCATTACAATTAAATATGTCGTTACGACACTTATAAACTTCAATATCAGCTTAGTATCTATAGAAAACATATCGTAAACAGAAATGCGTAGCGGCCAGGCCTCTAAGAGTTCCATAAATGCTTTAGCTTGTGCTCTCATTGTCTGTGGTAGATCAAAGTTCATTATTATCTTGTTTACTAGAACTCTCGTCTCATTGCGAGTTACAAGCAGTAGTTCACAAGTATAAGACATGGTGATAATGTTATAAAACGCATTCAAACACCAAATTATCACGTTTATTAGCTCAGTGGTATTATAGACAGATGTGCGGTAGAAGGAAAGCGATAGCCATAGCGTGATAACAATGTCCGTAAAGCCAGAAATAAGGGTTAAGAAAATCTGGAAATTAAAAACGTAATTTGTAATACAACAAATTTCGCCAATACTATCGTAGGCTGTGGCCAAATCTCTTATTTTTATATTTATTCCTGAGGGATTTCCAATGAAATTGAACATTTTCTCCGTATTTATTTTAACCTCTCTGGTTGTAAAAACTGTTCCAATCTTCTTGTCGTGTTTTTGAGTAAACTCTTTCATGTAGCTGTTAATAATCCTTAATCTCCAATTTACCATGATAACATATGAACAGAAACTGAATACTTCTAATTTCTGAATAAAATATAAGGGCAAAACAATAATTGACAAGATTACATCTAAGCAACTAAACAAATCCACCACAGCATTGATTATTTGCGATATTATCATAATTTTTAGGTATAAATTGAGACGACTACCCATTATGTCATATAAATCTGGACACTTTTCCACTTGCAATATGTTATCTACTTCCTCAAGCAAGTTGATCAAACAAATATTCATAGAACCAGTGACAAAATTGGCAGTTATTACAGCAGCACAGTGTTGAAAATGTACAACAAAAGATGAAATGGCATCCGTGAGAGCCATTATTCTACAGGTTTCACTCATTGTAGCTATCAAGAAAAAGAAGCAGAAAAATATAGCAGAATAGACTGTAACAATCAAAATTCCAAACGCTTTCATTTTCCGATTTGGGAGACTTAACACTCCGTCGATAAACTGAAATCTATGAATTCCACAGCAACGCTCAAGTACAACGTTAGGTTTCATATTGCTCATAATATTAAAGATTTTATTTTTGTGACCACAGTGATTCTTCGGCTTTTCAAAATTTGAACCATTTCCTTGTTCCTTATTCTCTTCCATGTTCGCTCTACTGCTTTTTATGGATAGGTACTGAATGAGGTCGGCAGTTAGTATCTAGATGTGTGTAAATGACTGTAAGAAATGTAGTTCATTTATTCGTCGCACCTCAAGAATATCAAAGATAGCTAAGATAAGATAACGATTCATTACGATAATGAAGTGGTAACGTACCTACCTGATGGTGAATGATAAAGCTAGCAGACGTAATGACATTTAGACGTATTTACAAAATAACCAGTATTATAATTTTAACTGATTAAAGAGCTCTGCTGGCTTCATCGTAACTAAAAAAATCTTTTGTGTGGCAAATAATCTTCTCTTAAAATATTATGTCAAAGTCAACTTCATTCTGGCAGCCTAATCGTCATTTCAGTTATCACAACCTGAATCATCATTAAAACCTATAACCATTGATAACTGCCGCTTGTGCCGTTTTGTGTTTGCTTACTTTCTTGTGTTTTTTTTTGTTTGTTTGTTTGCCGCATGAAATATTCAAAACCATATTTTTTTTTTGTCAGGAATTTTAATCTTTTTGTCTAAGTAGTAGATCAAACAAATATTTTTACTGTAGGTATAGGTACTATGGGAACTGTTTTTAAGGTTCTGTAATCCTAAAAAGGAATCCTTAAAATTTCACCATTTCCGTCCCTCCGTATGCAGCTTAGCTTATAGCCTAGCTTATAGCCTAAGAGCCCGTGGCAGCCAGACTTTCGTCATTTTATAAAAGCTGATAGTTTGTCAGTACATGTCCCCAACACAGGTAGAAACGATGCCCTACTATGAAGTTTCAGTTATGGTGGCTTTGTTAAGTAATAGGTAACAAAGGTGTGTAATAGCAACCCAAAGTTTAGATAAAATAAAATAATATAAAAACGCCTTGTATTTTCAGTTTTATAAATGAACTTTGAGATTGTTGTTTTCTACCTACACTTAACTAACAAAAGAATTAGAATATTAGAGATATTAATATCTATGTAACTTAAATTATCTTAAATGTACTAGAACCCCCCCCAGGTAAAGGCCTCCTTCAAAGCTTTCCATTTCTGTCGGTCTTGGACATTGACATATATTTTACTAGCGTAATAATTCCTTTCGAAATCATTGGTCTTGGACTATTTGTTGTCTTTGTGGACCAGCATTTTTTTTAATATCGTAGTTTCATTTAATGAACGGTCTTCCTCTATATCGTTTGCCTGGTTGTCCCTTCCATGACGTAACGGTTTTTGTCCATCTATGATCTTTAAGCCGTGCTCTATGACCGGCCCATTTCCACTTTAGCTTTTTGCTGTAGTTGAGAGCATCTATTGCTTTTGTTTTTGATCGTATTTTATTGTGTTTTATTTTTTATCTTTTTTTGTCTTTTTTGATATTTAACATACTGCGTTGCATTCCTCGCTGACATGTGTTTATTTAATTCTTTTTTTTTTGTAAATCTCCATATTTGACATGATTTCCAGTTTGACTCTACTTGAGCAATTAAAGTATATAAGGTGTTTGAGTATTTTTATGTATGTTTGCTCTACAGTTTGGGCTTTTAGCGTGTTCCTTTTCTTACTTTCGTGTAAAATTTTGTCAAAAGCTTTTTGGTAATCAATAAGTGTGATATATAGCGGTCTCTGTTGTTCTTGATATTTTTCAATTATCAGTTCTAATGTGTGGATATCGTCTATAGTATTTCTAAATCCTGCCTTTTCAATAGGTTGACTTTCCTCTAATGTTGTAGGTACTAATTCTTTAGTTTATTATTGTAGAGAAAAGTTTATAAATACTTGGTTAAAGGCGTATCGGCCGGTAGTTGCTGATGTCTTTTGGGTCTCCTTTTAAAGTTTAGATAATATTAAGTAATTATGTTCTTCTCGATGGTATTAGTAATCAAGTTCATCCATTGCCAGATACTTAGTGTGGTGGCAACCCCTCGCGTACTTAAACGTAAAATAAATCTATACTGACTGGCCTGTTGGTCTAGTGGTTAGTGGCCCTGACTGCTATGCCGGAGGTCGTGGGTTCGATTCCCACCCAGGACAAATGTTTGTGTGATGAGCACGATCATTTGTTCTGTGTCTGGGTGTAATTTATCTATATATGTATGTATTTAGAAATATATAAGTATGTTTATCAGTTGTCTAGTACCCATAACACAAGCTCTGCTTAGCTTGGGACTAGACGGCGTTGTGTGATAGTTGTGGAATATTATTATTATTATTATTATTATTATTATTATACTTAAACTGATAATTTTTAGTTCACACTGATCATAAATATTTATTAATAACGTAAAAATTATTTCCAAAGAAGTTAATTATTTTAACTATGGAAACTTAGCCACCTTTTTCACAGGTAGTGCTTAACATAACAGAAATCTATAGGTATGTAACTACATACATTCAAATAAAATTAAAGTTAAATTAAAGTATCAAAATATTGGTTTTACTAAATGCATTAAAATATATTCGATACCTAAAATAAAAAAATATATATAGGACATCTAACTAAATTACACAAAATGTGATATTTGAATAATCACAATTAAGTAAGTGGTTGCCACACTTATAAACTTCAACATCAGCGTTATATCTACTGAAAACAAATCGTAAACGTATATCCGTAGCGGCCAGGCTTCCACAAGTTCCATAAACGCCTTAGCTTGTACTCTCATAGTCTTCGTTAGGTCGTAGTTCATTATTACCTTGTTCACTAGTATTCTAGTCTCATTACGAGTTATGAGCAGTAGTTCACAATAAATTGACATGATGCCAACGGTATATAGTGCACCGAAACACCAAACTGCAGTGTTAATCAATTCTCCTGAACTATTTGCAGGGGTCCGGTAGTAATACAGCGAGCTCCATATAGTAATAACTACATACGTAAAAGTTGATACTAGAGTCATAAAAATCTGGAAATTAAAAACTGCGTTGATCATAGACCCAATCTTTCCTATAGCACAGTACATCGTCGCTAAATCCCGTATCTTGGTGTTACAATGTGCAGGACGACCAATAAAATTTATCTTCTCTTTGTTTTCCAATTGTTTGCTGGTTGCGACTGTAAACACTGTAGTGTTTATCTTTTCCTGTTCTTGAACAAATGTTTTTAAATAGTCATTTATCAGTATTAGCCTGCGTCTCATCATAGAAACATATTAAAAAAAACTCAGTATTTCGAGTTTTTGAACAAAATATAAAGGAAGGATGATTAGTTCCTTTGTGCTGATTTCAAATTTGGTAACTAAGTCTATTCCACAATTGATTATATGAGAAACCCATAAAATCACCAAAAATCTATATGTTTCCATTCGTGATTTTTTATAGAAGTTATTGAATAAATCCACGTGCAGTGTAGTATCTATCATGGCAAGCTTATTAAAGATGCCAATGTTATCGGAGTTTTCTAGAAAAGAAACAGTTATCGCGGTGGTAGTTAATTGTATGAGAACCACAACAGGGGGCACCTCATCCATAATATCCACAGATTTAGCGGTTCCAGAAAAGATGGGTGAGTAATCGCGAAATGTCATAAACACAATTAGATACACAACAATACAAATAATGCCGTACATTTTCATTGTGCAACTAGATGGTCGTAACTCTCCATGACTATTCTGCCAGTTAAATCTGACTATTCCATACATATTCTCAAATATGATTAATGGTTTTATGGAATATATCACGCCAGTCAAACAGTCACGCTTGTTCTTAAGGTTTAGTTTGCTTTCTTCTCGTTTTCCTTCAGCCATTCTTCAGTTTTGTCTTGTGATTGCGAAGTCTTCAAAACGGGACGTCTTTTTTTAAAGTGTGTCAAAGGTAAATTGAACTAGTACGTAACGTTTTATTTATCTTAGTAATGAAATATCGCTCCATTGCGGTAATGAATTGCTTGATGGAGCAATAAAATATTCATTGCCACTACTTCATGAGTAACAGGAATCGAATTTAAAAAAGAGGTCAAATCCTACATACGTAAGCGCTTAAAAATTCTGTAATTCTTTACTTGATTAAGAACACTATATCTTAATCAAGTAATGAAATACAGTTTTTTTTTTAAAGTATTGTGTCCCCATCTAATTAATTCTCCCGCACTAGGGTGGACGGAAGGGCGTGTCAGAATTTTACTGACTAAAACCACATATATGTTCCTTCAGTGGCCTTTTGCGGTCTAGTACCACGAGTAACCTTTTTAGAAGTCTTGCTATGACTCTAGCAAGCATCAGCCCTTTTGGCCCTGTAAGGCTTCGCTGACATTTCTTCGATGGTATGTACGCTACGCGCCATCGAAGACTCAGGCTCAGTCCAGACTGTTATGGGATGGCCGAATGACGAGCTACCCGTTGCTCATCGCCTGTAAGCCCGCACCAACGGTGGTTGGTAATCAGGGTCGGAGTCTTTGCGGCTGAAGCGTGAGTGTAACGGACATACGCTTCAGCCAAAAATACTCCCTTACGATTGTGACCATCTCCTTCACTAGCACTACTGCTTCGCAGAAGGAAGCGACTGCCGCCTATTCCCCCTCGCTCCGGATCATGGCCCGGCACGAGAGGACACCGCCGCCGATCCACGAGGACACGGCAGTGCTTCGCCCAAGCGGGACACACTTTTACCGTATGCGCCACCGTGTTCTCCGGACAGTCTGCACAATGGCCGTTTCGTTGAAGAAATCCGACTTAGATTGAAGTACTGATATGCATGGTTATAGCAGGTATCTCTTGTATGACTCTCCATCTGCCACTCCATTCCACTAAGGATCTCAGGTCCATCAGCCTTTTTAAGCTTTCGATGAACACTAAACTGCAGGCTATCATCCAAAAAATAGCAACCGTTTTCATGATCCAGTTGGGTGAATCTCCATTCACATGTCGTTTAAATATTTCGGAGCAGTCTTCAAATATCGCAATACGCTTTATAGTGTACATGACTTGTTGCCTGCAGTTATTGTTGTACATCAGGTGGGTTACCATAACGTTCAAAGTAAGATTGTTTCATTCCTAGTGCAGTGTGGGTAAGAGACAGAGCTATACAGGTTGTCTAGCGGCATCTCTTACCCACAATGGAATAAGAATAAAACAATCTTACTTTAAACGTCATGGTAACCTAGCTGGTCCATGTTTTATTTATTAACCTACGCCATCTTGTAATTTCTCATCTTCTAATAAACTAGGTACTTTAAAACGTTGACGTTATCATTATTTGCTTATTTTAATTTATTTGATGCTTGGTAGCATGAAATTAATTCTTGTTTGATCACAAATTAAATGTAAAATTATTGCTTTTACGTTACGATATTATTATGATATTGTAATCGAATTATTCCTCTATTATTTTACTATATAGTATATAAAAATGCAAATAAAATACTTAGTCTTGTAGAATGAAGTTTTGACATGAGGCACCAAGCAATGGTTGAGGTACCAGCCGTAGCGCAACCGTTGTACATACAGAAACACTTTTGACATTCGTTCGTTTGCAATCAGATTTTGAAAAAGAGACAGCTGTATAGGTAAAAAGAAAGGAAATTGTTATTACAAATATATATATATATCTCGTCCAAAATTTCAAAGCGCTTCGATTTCTACTGACACTGGCGCCCATACAACTCTACTCATCCTGCAATTGGTAAGGACCATAATTATAAGGCCAACAAAAGTAAACGCTAGTCGTTGTTGGTTTTGCTTCCTCTTATACAAACACATTATACCTGCAAAGGAATGGATAGGAATGGATCGCTTACGGAAAGAGAAACCATGTGCACGTGAATTTAAAAACATATCCAAGAGCTACCCGCCTTCGTCAAAGTCAAAAGTTTTTTATTTCACATACGCCTACATGGGCACTTATAAAATACGAAACGTCAGAAGCTAGTGCACGGTTCCAAATTGGTTTCCTATAGAGAAGAACCGGCAAGAAACTCCATGGTTACTCTTAAAAAATATTATTGATCTTACAATATTTCCTTATTACAGTATAAGTAGAGTATAGTTCGCTCGTCATTGCCCCCATCCTTTGCTCGAGTCAGCACCGCTGAGCCTGTAGTTTTAAATTCCCTAAATAATAATTATCAATGTTCGATTCAGCCTGTCCCTTGCTGCCTTCTCCTAGCGACGCCCTAAGCCGAGGTCCGTAACCCACAGAGGGTGCCTTAGTGTGCAGTCGTACTAGTCGCTAAGCTTTATGTCTTTGTAAGTCCTGGCTGGAGGCTTTAATTTATTGAGGCCACCGTAGGCAAGACCTGGGACCAACACTAAGACCACACATAAAAAAAATTGTACGTCATTACAGGCAGATCATTCATTAAATGCGGTGTAACGGGAGTTACGTGAAAATCTCTAAGTAGATAGATGACTAATTTAAATCTATTTAAATAAAAGGAGAAAATGACTGACTGACATATCAACGCACAGCCAAAACTACTGGGACTAGGAGGGTGAAATTTTGCACAAAGCTTCGTTTTATAACCTAGGCGAGCACTAAGAGAGGATTTTCCAAAATTCAGCCCCTAAGGGGCTAAAGTTTGTATGGAGAAACCTACTTTCCCGCGGTCGAAGTCGCTGACAGAAGCTATTCTATACAATATTATAATAAATCTGTAGAAGGTTTTAGTTGTGCGCGCATCACATAAAATGTACGAAATCGATGTAGATAACTTTTATACATTAAAATTGTGCGTAACTTGATATATTGCTTAGGCTTTGTTTCGTCTCAATCAGGTGACTATATCGAAAAATATAGGTAGGTACTACATTCATTGACTGTTTAGGCGGTACGAAGTTTGCACGGGTCAGCTAGTAAATTAATAAGACGTCTACATCTTGACAATATAGCTGATTAAACGTTCCTATTAAAAGGTTTTTTCCGACCCTGATGAAAGCCGAGCGCCGACTCTCGATTGGTCTGGGGTCGGTGTACGTCAAGTTCCAGGGTCCGAACGGCAGGTTCGTCGACGTCCCTCGGGGGTGGGACAGGGACAGGATGAAGCAGCAACAGGAGGCAGGGGGGACTCTTCCCCCACCGAACAACCCGGAAGCACCAGTGGCGGGCCCTGCGGTAACAGCAGAGCCGGCCGCCACCGCAGCCATCGAGGATGCCGTCCCTCCGTCGGGTGGGGAGCTCGACGACATCATGTTGTCACCAGCTTCAACCCCGGGGGGGGATTTCGACGAGGGCGACCTGTTTGCCGGGCTGCGACTGGAGGGCGAGGAGGAGAGGTCAGCCAGCGATGGCGTCCTTTTCGGCCTGTAAAGTTGTGCAGCCAAACCTCCACCACAGCCAAACAGCGACGGCCCAACTACGCAAGTGGCTGGAGGTTCAACACACGGCCATTGCTCTAATCCAGGAGCCGTGGATTAGTGGCGGCCACATACGAGGACTCTCCAATCTTGGCGGTAAGCTCCTTGTTACTACGGACCACGATCACCCTAGAGCGTGCATCTATGTCACAGGTAACCTTAAAGCACAGCTAGTAAATGACTTCTGTTGCAGAGATGTCTCTGCAGCGAGGCTGACGATGCAGCGTGGCGCCACAACGATGGCGATTATCTTCGCCTCGGTATACATGCCGGAGGCAGAGGAACCACCACCTCACGACATGGTCCGCCTCGTTACCCACTGTGAGAGCAGCGGAGACGAGATTGTGGTCGGGACAGATGCGAACGCACACCATCCACTGTGGGGAATGGACACGCACAATAATAGGGGTAAGAATCTGGTAGATTATTTATTTACAACTGACTTATCCATACTAAACACAGGTTCCGAACCAACATTTGTAACCAGACGCAGTCGCACAATAATTGACCTCACTCTGGCAACAGAGGGTGCAGCCGCACTTACTACTGGGAGGCATGTCTCCAAGGAGGCCTCCTGCTCGGATCACAGGTGGATCCGCTTCGACATCCAGGTCTGTGTGACACCTACGCTACCACGTCGCAATCCACGCAATACGGACAGAGCCGTCTACAAACATAGCCTAGCTTCTAAGCTTGCGGCAACAGGCGATTCGATGACTCTTGGGGACACAACGCAAATCGACGGAAAAGTGGCCCTACTCACCGATTCATTAATAAGCAGCTACCATACTGCCTGCCCAGAGACCCTCCCGCGTGACACAACGGGTAGACAACCTTGGTGGGGTGTGGATCTGGAACTCAAGCGCAGCAAGGGGTAAGGAAGGCTCTAAACAGAGCTATGAACACATGTGCGGACGAGGACTGGGACGCCTACTATGCGGCCAAATCCAGCTACAAAAAATGCATCAGATTCAGGCGTACCACAGGTTGGCGCAAATTCTGTGGGAGCATTGAATCATGTCAACAAGCAAACAGGTTAAGGAAAATACTGGCACAACAGGACACCCCTGGGCCTACCACGCTCCGTAAACCTGACAACACCCTTACCACGTCACCTGAAGAAGCAAGACGCGTCCTAGTTGAAGCTCACTTCCCTGACTGCGTTTTCACACAGGTAACAGAATGGTCAGATGTAACACAAACACCATCAGAAGATGATTGGCTCTGCGCTCACAGGATGATTACGTTGGAAAAACTCCAATGGGCCATCCAAAGTTTCCATCCTTTTAAGGCTCCTGGTCCTGACGGTGTGTTTTCAGCGCTACTGCAGTGGGGGGGGACACCGTTGGCAACTAGTCTGGTGCCTCTGATGAGAGCGTGCCTGGCCTTCAGATACGTTCCCAAAGGATGGAGGGAAGTGAAAGTAATATTCATTCCTAAGCCAGGTAAGAGTGACTATACAAGCGCCAAATCCTATCGACCTATAAGTCTGACCTCTTTCCTATTAAAGACGATGGAAAGGTTATGCGAGAGGGAACTAAGAGATGGCGCCCTTAAAACAGTGCCACTACATGGCAACCAACATGCATATAGCTCAGGTAAATCTACAGAGTCTGCCCTTCATCTGGTGGTAAATTAGATAGAGGAAGCGATTCATCAGAAAGGTACCTGCCTGGGCACATTTATAGATATCGAAGGAGCCTTCGACAAAACTAGTATTTTCCTTAACCTGTTTGCTTGTTGACATGATTCAATGCTCCCACAGAATTTGCGCCAACCTGTGGTACGCCTGAATCTGATGCATTTTTTGTAGCTGGATTTGGCCGCATAGTAGGCGTCCCAGTCCTCGTCCGCACATGTGTTCATAGCTCTGTTTAGAGCCTTCCTTACCTTGCTGCGCTTGCGTTCCAGATCCACACCCCACCAAGGTTGTCTACCCGTTGTGTCACGCGGGAGTGTCTCTGGGCAGGCAGTATGGTAGCTGCTTATTAATGAATCGGTGAGTAGGGCCACTTTTCCGTCGATTTGCGTTGTGTCCCCAAGAGTCATCGAATCGCCTGTTGCCGCAAGCTTGGAAGCTAGGCTATGTTTGTAGACGGCTCTGTCCGTATTGCGTGGATTGCGACGTGGTAGCGTTGGTGTCACACAGACCTGGATGTCGAAGCGCATCCACCTGTGATCCGAGCAGGAGGCCTCCTTGGAGACATGCCTCCCAGTAGTAAGTGCGGCTGCACCCTCTGTTGCCAGAGTGAGGTCAATTATTGTGCGACTGCGTCTGGTTACAAATGTTGGTTCGGAACCTGTGTTTAGTATGTGTTTAGTATCACACAAAAGCGAGCACTAGGGCGCTTCAATCTACCTAAACTATTCAATACTGAACTCAGGTTGTCAAACGAGGTTAAATACCTGGGAGTTACCCTTGACAGTAAGTTAAACTGGAGCTCTCATATAGACAACAAATTAAGCAGGGCTTGCATCACCTTCTGGCAATGCAGGAAAATGATAGGTAAGAGGTGGGGCCTATCCCCCAAAATTATACTCTGGCTGTATTGTGCAGTTATTCGGCCCATGATTACTTACGGCGCTGTGGTGTGGTGGCCCCGCACCAAGCTAGCCACAGCCGTAAACAAACTACAACACATGCAAAGGCTGGCCTGCATGGCTACTACGGGCTGCATGAGGACCACTCCGACCGCAGCGCTCGAAGCCATGCTGGGACTACCCCCACTCCACCTGTTCATACAACAGGAAGCGACGATGGCGGCTGTACGTCTTAAAACACTGGATCTTTGGGGTAAGAGAGAAACACAACACACCGCTCTGCTTACGGAACTCAACGATGAGCTTCCCATAACTAAAGCAGTTAATGACCGGATACCTAAGCAATTTATTTTTGATAAAAATACAAAATCCAACTGCATGAGGATCACCGCTGCGAAGGGCTGTGCCCTACAGAGCTGTGGATCTTCACTAATGGATCCAAGACAGGTAATGGCACGGGTGCGGGAGTCTTCTCGGAGGATCTCAACATTCATATAGCCACACCATTGGGGACTCATAACACGGTGTTCCAGGCTGAGTGCTTGGGCATTTCCCTGGCAGCCTCAGCCGTCGCAGCCACGGAAGTTAAGTATCACTCAATACGTATACTCTCGGACAGCATGTCTGTACTGCAAGCGCTGAACAGCTATACAGTTAACTCTGGGCTGATCTACGAGTGTCACCAACGCCTGAACCAGGTGGGTGAGCATAACCAAGTAACCATCCAATGGTTCAAAGGACACAGCGATTCCCGAGGCAACGATGCAGTGGATGAACTCGCCAGAAGGGGATCGAATATGTCAGCAATGGGACCTGAGCCAATTGTGCCGCTCCCCTTCGGATACCTACGCAACCTGGTAAGGAAACGAACTAGAGACTTGCATCACAGACTATGGAAAGACCATAGTGAGTGCAGGCAGGCCAAGGAGGCGCTTCCCTCCATCGATGGCCGCTTTACGAAACAGGCCCTGCGACTGACTAAACCTCAGTTGCGCATAGTGACGGCAGTAACAACTGGACACGAGACCTTTAATAAGCACCTCTCTGTCATAGGAGTTACAGACAGCCCCCTGTGCAGAGCCTGCATGGAGGAGGACGAGACAGCAGCACATCTGCTTCTGAGCTGCCCTGTTGTCGCTGGATACAGGGCAAAATACTTCGGAAACCCAGGTAACCTCCGCGAAATGGTCAGTGACACCAAGGCGCTGCTGGCCTTCCTGGAGGAGCTGGGGTGGCTCGAATGACGCATTTGTCCCACCCGTACGCAAAATACGCGCTTAGTCGTGGAGTTGCGGATACCAGCCCGTTATACTATACTATACTAAGGTTTTTAATTATTCAAAGGATGATCAAATTAATAATATGGCATGCATACCGTAGGTTTTTGATATATACAAAAAATCTTGAACACGCCATAAAATTTTACTATTTACTTTTTTAAATCTTGTACCTACAGCTTTAGGGTTTTGAACCTAATTACCGAAACGGTGATAAGGATTGATACTCGGATCAGGGAGCTTTTTATTATTCAATTCGGAAAAGGCGTATCGTTGACTAATTTAGACGTGGGCGAACGCGCATCGGCGAGCCCTTTTTCTTTCATTAATTCGAAAACGAGACAGCGACTGTCGCAACCCAATATTGGTCACGTCGTTGCTTACCATTAGGTGAAATAGTGGTTAAACGCAAGCCTATCTATCTACACTAATATAATAAAGACAGAGAGTTTGTAGGACATAATCTCTGAAAGCACCGGTCCGATTGCTAACATTTTTTCACTGATAGAAAGCTGCTAAATTCCTTAGTGACATAGGCTATATTTTATGTACCTACGCGGGCGAAGCTGCGGCCAAATTATAACACAAAAGGCTAGTAAATTATAAAACAAAACCCTCGTGTTAATTAGCGCTCGCACTCGCAAGGACCCTTTGGGCGCGAGGCCGTGGGCGAGGGCCCACTTCACCCACACTGCAAGTCGGACTGAACGTGTGAAGACGAAAAATAAGTTGCACTGATAGGAAAAATAAAACTATAGTTAAAATAATAATTTTTAATGTACACTGATCACAAATATTTATTAATACCGTACAAATTATTTCCAAAGATGAAAATCATTTTTCAATACACTTACTCGAAAACCCGCTCTTATCCCACCGCTTTTAGGCACGCAATAGACTGCTTTCCGCACTAGTGCAGAAATAGAGCGTGTTCTCCTCCACCACAATGTTATTACATTTATCGTATCAGACTGGGCGCGCGTCGACCCCCGCAAGTCGCCGGTCAACCCCCGTTTATTCATTTCTTCGTAAGTGTATTGAAAAAAGTCGTTTGAGACACGTGCAAATTTGTCACAGTAGCCCTCGGCTCCATAACACACTCGCCTACGGCTCGTGTGAATTCCGCCTCGGTCGCAATGACAAAATTTCTGCACTTGTATCAAAATGAACTTTTAATTTAGTCACTTTTTTCACAGGTAGTGCTTACACTACCTGTGAAAAAAGTGACAGTTCCCACAACAGGAACCTATAGAAACACCTAAAAAAATTTTAAGTATCTGTTTAAATTTTGTAAAACAAATATATCTTCACATTGCAATGTATTTGAAAATATATTCGATACCTATAGCAAAAATGCACGTTTTAAAATTTTTGTATGTAAATCTCTGAACGGATGCACCAATTTTGACCAGACTTTCACTAACGAGTAGCTGATGTTTTTTATTGCGGGAACAGACACTGAATAAACTACACAAAATGTGATATTTGAATAATTACAATTAAGTAAGTGGTTGCCACACTTATAAACTTCAACATCAGCGTTATATCGACTGAAAACAAATCGTAAACGTATATCCGTAGCGGCCAGGCCTCCACGAGTTCCATAAACGCCTTAGCTTGTACTCTCATTGTCTTCGGTAGGTCGTAGTTCATTATTACCTTGTTTACGAGTATTCTAGTCTCATTACGAGTTATGAGCAGTAGTTCACAATAAATTGACATGATGCCAACGGTATATATTGCACCGAAACACCAAACTGCAGTGTTAATCAATTCTCCTGAACTATTTGCAGGGGTCCGGTAGTAATACAGCGAGCTCCATATAGTAATAACTACATACGTAAAAGTTGATACTAGAGTCATAAAAATCTGGAAATTAAAAACTGCGTTGATCATAGACCCAATCTTTCCTATAGCACAGTACATCGTCGCTAAATCCCGTATCTTGGTGTTAAAATGTGCAGGACGACCAATAAAATTTATCTTCTCTTTGTTTTCCATTTGTTTGCTGTTTGGGACTGTAAACACTGTAGTGTTTATATTTTCCTGTTCTTGAACAAATGTTTTTAAATAGTCATTTATCAGTATTAGCCTGCGTCTCATCATAGAAACATATTTACAAAAACTCAGTATTTCGAGTTTTTGAACAAAATATAAAGGAAGGATGATTAGTTCCTTTGTGCTGATTTCAAATTTGGTAACTAAGTCTATTCCACAATTGATTATATGAGAAACCCATAAAATCACCAAAAATCTATATGTTTCCATTCGTGATTTTTTATAGAAGTTATTGAATAAATCCACGTGCAGTGTAGTATCTATCATGGCAAGCTTATTAAAGATGCCAATGTTATCGGAGTTTTCTAGAAAAGAAACAGTTATCGCGGTGGTAGTTAATTGTATGAGAACCACAACAGGGGGCACCTCATCCATAATATCCACAGATTTAGCGGTTCCAGAAAAGATGGGTGAGTAATCGCGAAATGTCATAAACACAATTAGATACACAACAATACAAATAATGCCGTACATTTTCATTGTGCAACTAGATGGTCGTAACTCTCCATGACTATTCTGCCAGTTAAATCTGACTATTCCATACATATTCTCAAATATGATTAATGGTTTTATGGAATATATCACGCCAGTCAAGCAGTCACGCTTGTTCTTAAGGTTTAGTTTGCTTTCTTCTCGTTTTCCTTCAGCCATTCTTCAGTTTTGTCTTGTGATTGCGAAGTCTTCAAAACGGGACGTCTTTTTTTAAAGTGTGTCAAAGGTAAATTGAACTAGTATGTAACGTTTTATTTATCTTAGTAATGAAATATCGCTCCATTGCGGTAATGAATTGCTTGATGGAGCAATAAAATATTCATTGCCACTACTTCATGAGTAACAGGAATCGAATTTAAAAAAGAGGTCAAATCCTACATACGTAAGCGCTTAAAAATTCTGTAATTCTTTACTTGATTAAGAACACTATATCTAAAGTATTGTGTCCCCATCTAATTAATTCTCCCGCACTAGGGTGGACGGAAGGGCGTGTCAGAATTTTACTGACTAAAACCACATATATGTTCCTTCAGTGGCCTTTTGCGGTCTAGTACCACGAGTAACCATTTTAGAAGTCTTGCTATGACTCTAGCAAGCATCAGCCCTTTTGGCCCTGTAAGGCTTTGCTGACATTTCTTCGATGGTACCTACGTACGCTACGCGCTAAGGATCTCAGGTCCATCAGCCTTTTTAAGCTTTCGATGAACACTAAACTGCAGGCTATCATCCAAAAAATAGCAACCGTTTTCATGATCCAGTTGGGTGAATCTCCATTCACATGTCGTTTAAATATTTCGGAGCAGTCTTCAAATATCGCAATACGCTTTATAGTGTACATGACTTGTTGCCTGCAGTTATTGTTGTACATCAGGTGGGTTACCATAACGTTCAAAGTAAGATTGTTTCATTCCTAGTGCAGTGTGGGTAAGAGACAGAGCTATACAGGTTGTCTAGCGGCATCTCTTACCCACACTGGAATAAGAATAAAACAATCTTACTTTAAACGTCATGGTAACCTAGCTGGTCGATGTTTTATTTATTAACCTACGCGTTTCTCCATCTTGTAATTTCTCATCTTCTAATGAACTAGGTACTTTAAAACGTTGACGTTATCGTTATTTGCTTATTTTAATTTATTTGATGCTTGGTAGCATGAAATTAATTCTTATTTGATCACAAATTAAATGTGAAATTATTGCTTTTACGTTACGATATTATTATGATATTGTAATCGAATTATTCCTCTATTATTTTACTATATATAGTATATAAAAATGCAAATAAAATACCTAGGCTTGTAGGATGAAGTTTTGACATGGGGCACCAAGCAACGGTTGAGGTACCAGCCGTAGCGCAACCGTTGTACATACAGAAAAACTTTTGACATTCGTTCGTTTGCAATCAGATTTTGAAAAAGAGATAGCGTACGTAGTACTTATATATCGATGGAGATAGCTGTATAAGTAAAAAGAAAGGAAATTGTTATTACAAAAAAAAATAAATATATCTCGTCCAAAATTTCAAAGCGCTTCGATTTCTACTGACACTAGCGCCCATACAACTCTACTCGTCCTGCAATTCCCTAAATAATAATTATCAATGTTCGATTCAGCCTGTCCCTTGCTGTCTTCTCCTAGCGACGCCCTAAGCCGAGGTCCGTAACCCACAGAGGGTGCCTTAGTGTGTAGTCGTACTAGTCGCTTAGTTTTACGTCATTGTAAGTCCTAGCTGTAGGCTTTAATTTATTGAGGTCACCACAGGCAAGACCTGGGACCAACACCAAGACCACACATAAAAAAAATTGTACGTCATTACAGGCAGAACATTAATTAAATGCGGTGTAACGGGAGTTACGTGAAAATCTCTAAGTAGATAGATGACTAATTTAAATCTATTTAAATAAAAGGAGAGACTGACTGACTGACATATCAACGCGCAGCCAAAACTACTGGGACTAGGAGGGTGAAATTTTGCATAAGGCTTCATTTTATAACCTAGGCGAGCACTAAGAGAGGATTTTCCAAAATTCGGCCCCTAAGGGGCTAAAGTTTGTATGGAGAAACCTACTTTCCCGCGGTCGAAGTCGCTGACAGAAGCTATTCTATACAACATTATAATAAATCTGTAGAAGTTTTTAGTTGTGCGCGCATCACATAAAATTTACGAAATCGATGTAGATAACTTTTATACATTAAAATTGTGTGTAACTTGATATATTGCTTAGGCTTTGTTTCGTCGCAATCAGGTGACTATATCGAAAAATATAGGTAGGTACTACATTCATTGACTGTTTAGGCGGTACGAAGTTTGCGCGGGTCAGCTAGTAAATTAATAAGACGTCTACATCTTGACAATATAGCTGATTAAACGTTCCTATTAAAATGTTTTTAATTATTCAAAGGATGATCAAATTAATAATATGGCATGCATACCGTAGGTTTTTGATATATACAAAAAATATTGAACACGCCATAAAATTTTACTATTTACTTTTTAAATCTTGTACCTACAGCTTTAAGGTTTTGAACGTAATTATCGAAACGGTGATAAGGATTGGTACTCGGATCAGGGAGCTTTTTATTATTCAATTCGGAAAAGGCGTATCGTGGACTAATTTAGACGTGGGCGAACGCACATCGGCGAGCCCTTTTTCTTTTATTAATTCGAAAACGAGACAGCGACTGTCGCAACCCAATATTGACCACATCGTTGCTTACCATTAGGTGAAATAGTGGTTAAACGCAAGCCTATCTATCAACACTAACATAATAAAGAGGTAAAGTTTGTTTATTTGTTGTGTGTGAAGACGAAAAATAAGTTGCACTGATAGGAAAAATAAAACTATAGTTGAAATAATAATTTTTAATGCACACTGATCACAAATATTTATTAATTCCGTACAAATTATTTCCAAAGATGAAAATTATTTTAACTTTGTCACTTTTTTCATAGAGTGACACAGTTCCCACAACAGAAACCTATAGAAAAACGTAAAAAAAAATTAAGTATCTGTTTAAATTTTGTAAAACAAATATATCTTCACACATTGCAATGTATTTGAAAATATATTCGATACATAAAGCAAAAATGAACGTTTTAAAATTTTTGTATGTGAATCTCTGAACGGTTGCACCGATTTTGACCGGTCTTTCACTAACGAGTAGCTGATGTTTTTTATCGCGGAAACAGACGACGACGTCTTCGAAACGGTTAAACAAAATTTGACTGGTTTGTTAAATTTTAAATTAGCTTAATTTACTTATTCATATATGTAACTTTTTATTTTCCCGCGGGAACTGGACTTACTTCCCAGAAGTGGGCAGGGGTGGCATCTAAATTCCCCGAAGGGAGCACCACCCACCGAAATGGATAAAACAGGATCACCAAAAGGAATTTAAAAAAATGCACAAATACTCTACTCAAACGAAGTCGCGGGTAAGAGCTAGTATTTCATAAATTATGAAGAACCACTAATTAAACTACACAAAATGTGATATTTGAATAATTACAATTAAGTAAGTGGTTGCCACACTTATAAACTTTAACATCAGCGTTATATCTACTGAAAACAAATCGTAAACGTATATCCGTAGCGGCCAGGCTTCCACGAGTTCCATAAACGCCTTAGCTTGTACTCTCATAGTCTTCGGTAGGTCGTAGTTCATTATTACCTTGTTCACTAGTATTCTAGTCTCATTACGAGTTATGAGCAGTAGTTCACAAGAAATTGACATAATGCCAACGGTATATATTGCACTGAAACACCAAACTACAGTGTTAATCAATTCTCCTGAACTATTTGCAGGGGTCCGGTAGTAATACAGTGAGCTCCATATAGTAATAACTACATACGTAAAAGTTGATACTAGAGTCATAAAAATCTGGAAATTAAAAACTGCGTTGATCATAGACCCAATCTTTCCTACAGCACAGTACATCGTCGCTAAATCCCGTATCTTGGTGTTACAATGTGCAGGACGACCAATAAAATTTATCTTCTCTTTGTTTTCCATTTGTTTGCCGGTTGCGACTGTAAACACTGTAGTGTTTATCTTTTCCTGTTCTTGAACAAATGTTTTCAGATAGTCATTTATCAGTATTAGCCTGCGTCTCATCATAAAAACATATTTACAAAAACTCAGTATTTCGAGTTTTTGAATAAAATATAAAGGAAGGACGATTAGTTCCTTTGTGCTGATTTCAAATGTGGTCACTAAGTCTATTACACAATTGATCATATGAGAAACCCATAAAATCACCAAAAATCTATATGTTTCCATTCGTGATTTTTTATAGAAGTTATTGAATAAATCCACGTGCAGTGTAGTATCTATCATGGCAAGCTTATTAAAGATGCCAATGTTGTCGGAGTTTTCTAGAAAAGAAACTGTTATCGCGGTGGTAGTTAATTGTATGAGAACCACAACAGGGGGCACCTCATCCATTATATCCACAGATTTAGCGGTTCCAGAAAAGATGGGTGAGTAATCGCGAAATGCCATAAACACAATTAGATACACAACAATACAAATAATGCCGTACATTTTCATTGTGCAACTAGATGGTCGTAACTCTCCATTACTATAGTTAAATCTGACTATTCCATATAAATTCTCAAATATTAGTAATGGTTTTATGGAATATATCACGCTAGTCAAACAGTCACACTTGTTCTCAAGGTTTGGTTTGCTTTCTTCTCGTTTTCCTTCAGCCATTCTTCAGTTTCGCCTTACGGTTACGAGGCCTTCGAAACGGGACGTCTTGTTTTAAGTGTGCTAAAGGTGAAATTGAACTAGTACGTAACGTTTTATCTATCTTAGTAATGAAATATCGCTCCATTGCGGTAATGAATTGCTTGATGGAACAATAAAATATTCATTGCCACTACTTCATGGGTAACAGGAAACGAATTAAAAAAGAGGTTTTAAATTTACGTACATAAGCGCTTATAATAGTGAACTTAATTAAGTAAAGAGCTAAAGGGTGAATTTCAACAAACTAAAATTTTGAAGTTATTTTATGTAAATTAAAAATCTTATACTGCGTAAAATACCGTAATTCTGAATCTGTTATATTAAACGAGAAACCAATTAACAAAATTCATTTGGTTAATATCAATATAAAAAGCCTAGAGTACAGGCCTAGGGTATTCTGCCTTTCGGTATTTTACAGGATGCATTTTGGACAGTGTGCACATGAATTACATGACTTGATTCCGCCATCACCTTTCTACCATCGCACAACCCGAAGTACGGCGAGGAAAAAATGTTTCGCCACGTCGTTTACACCGCGTACATCGAAGGATTGGAACAATTTGCCTGCTGTGGTCTTTCCGTCCCATTACAATTTAGGTGACTTCAAGGCTAGAGTGAATAGGCTCTTAATGAACTAGTGCGATTCACCATCAACAATTTGCTTCACTGCTTACTGTCAGGTAGTATCGCAGTCAAGCACTGGTTTATATAATTTAAAAAACAAAAACGAGTTTAATGAATTTTATTTATTTAAAAAATAGTTAAAATCAATTCAGTACCTAGCCGATTCTGACCATACTAGGATGTGCGTTTATTATGCTACATGTTGTAGGTACGCACACTATGCAGGCAAGCATATTATAAGTTGGAGGATTATATTCAAGATAAAAATGCTTGGCTCAATGCTGGTCCAGCTCCACTACCACCGGGGTGTACAAATTGATTAGTTTTGAAACTACTATTATTATTCTTTAATATTTTTTTTTTAATAATTTGTAAAATATTATTGTAGTTAATTATTATTGTATTTAGTATTGTATAATGTAGAAGCATTTTTTTTTTTCAAAGTTTGTAAATGTGAGTACCATGGAGCTATTTTATGGTTTTTAGGTTATTATTGGACTTGTTTGACATAAATGAGCATGGCAGTTGAGAGTTAGTCATGCTCACTCAAATGTCTCACTGATGGTGGCGCGTTTGTTGGATCATTCGGTTTCATTCAAAATGGTTGAGCTGAGTGGTGCTAATATTCGCATCAGGTCCGTGAACGGGCGCTGTCAGTTGAGACTGGTCATCTCTTAGCTGCCAGTTGCTATTTTAATTTCTATATTTAGTTTTTATTTTTACTTTATTGACATTGTCCTCACATGATAGCGACAAGAAACATGTAACAGAGATATTTGTAATAGCAAAACATGATTGAAAAGAGTGTCCATGAATTTCTTGCACATTCTTCTCCATAGAGATCTACGCTTTGAAATGTGCAATTAGCATATTTTTTTCTGATTGACTAACTTCTTGACATTTCAAAAGTGCCTGTAAATGGTTTATTTGAAATAAATGCTTTGAATTTTGTATATGTATATACAGGTAGAAGACCGAAACTGGATATCTATGACCGAAACTGAAGCAACATATCGCAGACCCTGTGAAGCTTCGAAATCAGCGTTAGTGAGCCATTTAGGATACCTACAGTAAAATGCTGAAATATCATATTTTGCTGGGCCATCGTATAATTGAGTAAGAAACAGTTCGTTTTTGCAGTGAATAGATCCATCTTGATGTGTTTTTAAAGCATCCAGTTTACCATAAAATCTCTATGAATGATCGATTTTTTTTTACTCTACCATTGTTTCTCCAAAATTATCTAGCTGTTTACTCCTTGGCGGCTTTTGTACTGGACGATACGTAATCGAGACTTGCATAGCTCCTAGCTGAAATAAGTCGTTAGTTCTGCAGCAGGAGAAGAGTCAGAAAACGAACAGACCCTTGATGAACACCGGTTGGCATCAAAACTGTAGAATCCACTGAACTTTGAGTGACTGATCCTCCTGACAGATTGCTCACTCAAGTCAGAAATCCAGTAGCAAAGTAAGCAACGATGCCGCTGGTGTGGAGTTGGCTAAATGCCAACCAGGCACTGTCAAAAACTTATGAGTTATCAAGGATATCGCCATGACTCACAATTTTATTATAATAATTGAACTCATATCCAACGAACTACAACAAAACACAGATACCAACTGGTACGTCAGAGCCATCTATGTTGCTATATTATTCTTTGAATTAAATGGCTTTAGCATGTTCCGTATAGATGGCATTGTGATAAAATATGGTCTCGCTATTCAGCAATAGATGTCGCCAGTGGTACCCTAAGGCCTATTTAACCCTTTTTAGTCAGCGTCAGTAGGACTTGTATAATAGGTAATATTTTATCATAATATATAAATAATTATCCATTAAAAGTTCTTTGCAAAACTAAACAACAGTTATTCATTATTCAGACCAACTAGGCAGCAAACACAAAAACATCAATGTAAGCCTGACCTAGTTGTTTTAGGCTGCGGAATATTCGAAATAATTACCGTTGCCCTGAAACGCAAACGGCAACTAAAGGAACACTGGTGGGCTTTTAGTCAGTAAAAGTCTGATACTCCCTCGCCTTCTAAACAGTGCGGGAGAAGTTATTTAAGGATATCTCGGATAACCCCCACTGTAAACAAGTAAGAGTGCGGTTTTGCTGAATAATTATTTGCTGTTGATTTTTCTATGGCCATGGCCATGGCGGCGCGACCAGCTAGCACGCGTTTTGATACTGTCTCAGACTCTCAGTGTGGTGTAGCGACTCTGGTGTCTGTGTGGTGTCTAGTTTGCTAGCTTACGGACACCACGGTGGGGCAACTGGTTGGGCTGCCATGGTATCCCGGTGAAATATAGCCCAAAGTCAATTCCAGAGTCGTCAAATAGATTCTGTCATAACACAAGGGAACAGCATTTTTGTTGCATGAAACATTATTACTAATAATACCTATATATTTTCGGTGTGCTGAATTCAGACTGAAATAATATTTTCAAGAAAAAAAAAATAATTATAAAAACCACCACAAATAAACAAAAAAAAAAAAATTATAGGATTTTGTTACTTGACTTGATTCGCGGAGGTTATTTTGAATGCCCCATAAATAGTCTATCATCATGTTTGCTTTCCAGTGACCCTGGTACTTCCTTTTCATAGTCCGAATATCTTGATAGAAATTCCCCTTCCCCTTAATCTTTACTCAGACCATCTAAACTATCAAGAAAATGGTCCAAATAGCTGACAAAAAACAACAGACATGTAACTATTAAAGTGTTTATCCCTATAACCTCCTTCTCATTTGTGAACCATTAAAAGTTCTGGCTTTTAATTTATCTGCACACAAAATATGGAACTATATAGAGATATATTTAAAACAATCACCATCTTTGTTAACTTGAGCTTAGACAAATTGTTTCATAAGTTCTAGTTTGATATACAGGAGGTGGGTTAAATTTACTTTCATGAATTTATTGGAGATTTGAACAAGATTAAATTAAAATGCTCAGTAAATAACACATATCGAACTTTCATTTTTAAACTTAGAACATTTAACATTTTTTAACTTAATTAAGACATGGTGTTGAATTGTATTGAAAGAAGGATCTCATATCTGTGTACTGAATGCTGACTGCCAACCGAATAGCTAAACCAGCAAAACTTTCGTTCAAACTCCTAAATGGGCTAAAAAAAAGTAGTTTAATAGTAGTAACCTACCCTAAATTAGCTAGTCTTAAAAGTTTTCTTTAATCTTACTTTTTCTTAATTATTTTACCTTTCTGTTATTGGATATATCCAAAAATAAAAACACCACGTAAGTACATAAGTGGTTAAGTTTGCAAATTCTAACTGTCAGAGGTCCCAGCTGTATGCGGACCTGCGCTCGCTCTATCGACCGGCCGGCCTCTAGGCATGGCTCGACTCTTGTCGATATACGTAATAAGGAGAAATCGAAATGTAACTGATTGTCAAAAAATTAAGTTTTGGTAGTGTGACAGATAGCAAAGTTGCACAATTTGAATTGATTCAACTTAGCAGTAGAAATGTATGTGAGTTTTAGATCGAAATGTTTGGATAAAAATTGTCGGTTAGCTGAGTTTGAGAAAAGAGTCACTTTATCAGTATTTTTACGTTTACACTTATAGTTACAAGGTATTATAGAGACCGAAGGCGTGAGTTTCAGGTATAGTGTTGCTGATGTGTAGTTCTGGGTTCTGGTGTAAATCAAGACAGTAATATTTGAGACTTGACACTCCTATTACATCGTCTGCCAAAAAGTACTTAAGGCCCTTTTCCATTCGCCTATCGTCTATCGTCAACGTCGAGCATGGTTTAAAACCTTGTTGCTTCATCTAACGCAATCCAACGCGATGTTTGATGAAGAGGCAATGCCAAAAAAGAGAGATAACGCCTGAAATCTCTGTTGGCATCCGGTAATTCCGTGATTTATTCTCTCTCTACTGAAATATTTCACAAAGCTGGTTCCGGAAAATATGTGTTTTTTTTTTTTAAACCCTTAAGAGTTTTTCAGAAAAATCGTCGTCATTCAGAATCTCGATTAAATGCGCAAGGCTATGGATCTACTTTTTTTTAAATATATGAACACAATATGCAGGGCCAAAGTTCACGTAAAATGTAGATTTTCAGGTCTTTACTAGATCAGTTTTACACAAACTTATGTTTTGTTTTTTTAATGAAGCCTAGATAATATCCACAAGACAACTGTATATCCAAAATATCTAGAGAAAGATGTGTAATATCATCATAATCACGTAAGGGCGATTGTATGGAAACGTACCTCGATTTGGCCGCTCTTAATTAATTCAAATGCATTCCTATCAATTTCAAATTTTATTCTTAATTTGCCCAACTCTTTAAAAGTTTTGATCGACCAGAGTGCACGTTAACAATGTCCGTTTTTTATGCAATCTCTAAAGATATTACGTAAGTAAGTACGAACCATGTCCGAAGCTTTCAGCCTAAAAAACTTTCACGCTTATAGTTTTTTTAAAGGCAGATTTTTACCATATTAGGTATCGATAGCAAACCCCAACCTTACGTGTGAAGCGAGGACTGCGAGGAGCCAAGGCGGCGCGGCAGTGGACGCGCGACAGACGCGCGGGCTGCTCTACGCGGCCCCGCTTCGGCCCAGGCCATAGACCCAGCGACCGCCACCATGGGCCAGACAGCTGGTGCCGAATGCACGCCCGAAGACGAAGACTCAGAACCACGCATTCGTGTCAATCCCACAGAAAAATCACTGGTAAGTCAACCCGCAAAACCTCATTTTTCCCCCTTTCGTTGATGAATGAAATATAGGACGCATACACGCGTCAAAAAACTTTTAAGCAGACTCTTAGTTGTAATGAGGCTATTAATTTTACTACTACTAATTGATGGAATAAAATGTACCTCACGTGTCGTAAACTTTACGCAATAGGTGCGTCAGGATACAGTGAAGGGTGAAATTTAAATCAATCTAAAGGTACTTTTTTGTCAGAAGAAGTTTCACTTTGATTGGAGATTTAAACTAAGTGCGTGTTTCTTGTTAAGGGTGCATAAGTGCAAATTTTGCAGTTGTAATTACGTTTATTCAAGGGTTTATAAATTATTAATTTATTTTAAAAAAGTTTTCGTACGTAATAATACATAACGTAATTAATGAAAAAAGAGTTACAATTAATTCACAGCGTTTTTGGCAGTTTCATTGTTTTGAATGATTTTTTTCTAGATCACTCATTTATCAGAATTCCGATGCTACTATGAACTAAGTGACTATTATTTGAGAGATATGATGTATACATGTAATGTTTCATTTCGAAGTTTATGCATAAATTCTAAAAAAGATCGTGCATTTCATAAAAAAAAAATACTTCATGATTTTCGATTTCATATAAGTAGAAACTAAACTAAATAACCCATTCCCTCTCCATTCATTCTCCTAGAGAGAGAGGAGGCCTGAATCCCAGCAGTGGGAACTTTAAAAGGCTGATTATGCTGTTATCGAAAATACCTAAAGAATAATTACCTACTCTCTACCATACAATGATTTAAAGTTGTCGAAGTCTTTCAGTTTCGCTGAAAGAAAAGAAAGTCAAAGTTGGTCATATAATGAAAAAATGGCCAACTTTGGTTTTCTTTGAATGATTTTACGATTCCAAGATTTTCTGTGTCACAATATAACTGTCTAGTAAATGCCCACAGTTAGTTTTATTTTTTTCTGCAGATGGCTTAGGTACAGACGGTAAATCAATAGAATCACGTGAGGTCTGATTTCTAGACACCCTTTCTTTATGCAGACAAATAAAGAAAAGACGAAGGACGAAAAACCTTTATTTTTGTATTGTTTTTATTCGGTATTGTAAACTGGTACCACCTACTTGAGTTAAAATTTACTCGGACTTTTTGTTCTAGATAGGTTCGTAATTATTGACGATCTCGGCAATGGGGCTACGTAAAAAAAAAAATCATAATGCGTGCTCTATGGTCGACCACATAAATGCTTGCTATCATGTGAAAGAGTGGTCAAACGCGAGCCTATCAATTAAAACGTTAGTATTGTACCTATCACATCAGAATTTTATTTATCTACGTATAAAAAGCTATTCGGCGTCGCCGCGTCTAGAGAGGCTAAACCTCTCCAGACGCGGCGACGCTGAATAAACGGCGAGGTAATTTATCATTTAAACATAAAATTTAATTATGGCAGGTGGATCTAATTATAAATCAGGGATAACAGCCACAGGGTACGACTCATCCAGCATTTAACTAGATTAATTATCGTCCAGTGTACCTACACGTGTAGCTCCATCTACCTGCTCTCCATACAGACGATCATAGGTCCAATCGGAACGTGTGACCCAATTAACACTCATCAAACGAAAAACCCGAACAAAGCATCTCAACCGGCTCTCTAACAGCATGTCTATCTAACATGACATGTCACGTATCTATCCAAGTACTATCTTGTGGCAGAGCTATGAAGACCCACTTGCTACTTTATGCAAAATGTTTATAACCAAATGTTTTGTTGATCGCTACCTAATCCGGAAATAAAACAAAAGCAGAATTATACGACCTACGTCAAAAGAGGGATCGAAGATTGCTCTTTGTCATGAATGTTTTGATTCATGGGGGGAATGCGTATTTGTGTTAGGTACTTATCTTAACTCAGCAGCATGCTTTGATTTTCTTTTGGTGGAAGGTAGGTACTTAATGCAATTTGTGAGGTTCGCAAGAGATATTATTATCGTTCTACTAAACACTACAAATTCCTTTAGTTTAGTTTTATTGATAAACATTTTAGTGTGAGAGTCTACTGACGTAATATTTTACACATTTTTAACACATAAAATGAATTCAAGAATATTACTTAGTCTCGGCTGAATTATACTTATTTAAGATATAATTTAATTAAGTATTCCAAAATGTAACTTAGTAATATTATATTGAGTGAATGCCGGAGGTCGTGGGTTCGATTCCCACCCAGGACAAATGTTTGTGTGATGAGCATACAGTCGTAAATAGTGGAGTTCGAAAGAATAGTTAATTACTAATTATTAAAGTAAGTAGTACTATTTTGAATTATTGATACCAGCTTTTTAAAATGCGAAATCAATTTAGTTAGTTATAAACAAAGCAATTAACTAACCATTGGCCGTTGTTGTTTCTAAAATTATGTCAAATTAGTTATTAATGGTATTTAATGTGTTTAACTACCTATTTACGTTAAGTATCTAACAAATGGGTGGAAATACATAATGTATTAAAACGACATGCGCTCGAAAACAATTTTCGCCATTCGCGCCGTACATACGCACTTCGCGCGTTTTTGTTTTGACGTTTAGCAGTTGTCGGCCTGACGGCGGAAAGAACGGTTCTAAACGCGTGCGTTCTGTGAAACGAAACGTCACAGATTCGTAAGCAAATCTGTCAAATTGAATTGTTCATTTTATAAAATCTTTATTTTTATAATGTTAGTGGTATTCCAGTAAATAATTAAGATAAATTAGTAATTTTTGGAGCACAAATAATTTTAATTCGCGGTAATCAATATTAAAAAGCTATTAAATATGGGATTGTGCAATTCGTATTTGTGCTGTCAAAATTAAACTTTTGTTATTGTAAAGTAAGGTGTTAAATTCATCTGTTTTTCCCTTGAACTTGGTGTAATTTCAAACCAGCCAGTGCCAGCTGGAAAGTGACTAAACGTTCTATTTTCTGTTGTTGTTGTGTGAAGAAGTAAGAAAATAACTGAAGAAAGATGTCGAAGGTCTCCCTGAACAATATTCCATCAAATCCTCGTATCAATCGTTTGAGAACCTTTTCTAGGGTAAGCGTTTAACATTATTAATATTTTAGATTCTCCACGGAGCAAAACTCAGTAGTGGTTTGGCTAATATTAGATTATATTTGAGGTTACGTATTGTAATCGTATGCTTTGGAGAAGATTCAGTGATGGGCTGGACAAACTGCAATCATAACACACTTTGTAATCTCTAAACATTACATTTATTTATGTGCTGTATAATTCTTGTGAATTACAGTTGTACAACCAAACATCCATTGGACAAAACTGACCACCTGTCAAAGTAATAAAATACTATTTATACCATTAAAATGCATGTAGGAACATTCTTCAAATCAGCCAAGATTTATTAAGTTCACTGTAGGTAAACAAGTAACATTAAATTCATATTGTTTCACATAATATTGAATAATTTATTACTCATATTAATAATGAATACTACATACATAATCATGTTAAGCTCTATTTTTCTGTTATTGGAAATTATTATACTATTGTTTACTTTTCTGTCAAACTAATTATCAAGAAGAACTGATTTATTACTCTTAATTCTAATCACTTCTCTTCATTATTTAATTACTGTTAATGTGATACTTAGTAATTAATTGGAATACCAATGCATCATATTACCATGTGAGCTTCACTCAATTCCTTTTTCATAAAATACTAGCACAAGCAGGAAATAAGACCCACACATACCTGTTTTACAAAAATCGTTATTAAAGTATAATATTGTATCAACAAAAATATGTAATAAGTATCTATCTGTTTTCCATATAATAAACAATTGAGATAATACCTTAAAAAAAAATGTTACAATTTTTTTTGTTACATTAAATTATTGTAACTGTCTTACTACATGCTAACTGCTGAAACTTGAATTGAAAATATATTGCCAAATACATACCATCATACTATAGTTAATACATAACATTAGTGTGGACTATCAATTGCTTTGAGTCATAATTGTTTCATATCACCTAAATAGGGATATGACGTCAGTACATTCCATTTAGTCCCGGAAACATCATCTATGCACTTCATATCATGATATGTAGTAATGATGATTAGCCCTGATCATGATCAGGGCTAATCATCATTACTACAGACTGAAATGAAATTGCCATTACCTCAGCTGTAATGTTAATTGGCACTTTTCACTCGTAAGTCTGTCTGCGGCATGGTATTTATTCAGTTAATCTGTTACTGTGAATCATAAAACATGGAAACGGTCCTGGCTTTTGAAAGGGTTGGTATAAATTAGAAAATTTTGATGAGTTTGATTGTTAGAGAATACTTAAATGGTTTTTTACTATATATTTTTATTAAAATTTTATGAAAAAGATGTATTTACAATATAAAACTGTCTACAGATTACCTATAATGAAGGTATGAAAAATTTTGTTATAGCAAGACGGTTTGTCATGCATATTAACATGACTTAAAATGAGTACCTACCTATTTATTAATATTAATTCATTAAACCCCAGCAAACGCCGGTGTTCACTCGCTCATGGTCTTTCTTTTTGTGTCTCCAATTACGGTACTCAAAATGTTAAAGTAAACAAATTACCTTAGTTTGAAAAGAATCACCATGATACGGAATATACTTTCTCATATTTAAAACAAAACTCCAAAACATAGAAGTCTGTCTTTCCCTACTAAGTATGAGTGACAGTTGGATAGGTACCTACTGTAACAAAATAAAACAACCTTTATCATTTTTTATCATTCTGTTCATATTTTCGTCTCTGACAACATGCATTTTTAATAGAGGTTTCACATAAAAAAATCTTCTGAACATTAATCCAGGGATTTTAAATCAGCCAGTTAGAACATCCCCAAAACGTTATTCACGACATTATTTTGTTTCACGCTGTTTACTTGGTGACCGGTGTCGTAATAATCAGCTCTAGTGGCACGCGGGTGCCGGCAATTGGCACAAACTGTTATGCGGTCACCATTTTATCAATGAGTAACAGTCCAACTCTACTTGCCAATTTTCGACAGTAGAATTTTTTCCTTTTTTTTGTAGGTTTTATGAAATTTGCACTAGGTTCTGACATTTTATAAGTGCCACACAAGAAACTCCATCATTCCTCCTTCATTTTATTTTTACAATATTTTCATAGTACTATATTAAAAGGTTTATGAAGACAGTGTAGATCAGTCTGTATTATATATATTGGAAGAATTTAAAAAATAAATGTGGATCAAAATAATAAAGTCTTTGTGTCTAGGGAGTCTATAGTGTTCTGACATTCACATTATAAAAAAAGCTAAATAATAGTTAGCCATTAACAAATTACATGATTATATAATAATAAATCTGAAAGGAAATAATCCACATATGAAGTCACTGTTCAACTTAGTTCAGGGATTGTTTGAAAGAGTTACTGTGGCTCTTGCAAAGGGCAACTGAACAATGAGTTTAGTCAGTAAAAGTTTGACACTCTTTTGCTCCACCCATAACAAAAGTAATTTTAAAGACACTATAAGTGTAAAAAAAATGGTCAAGTTAGTGTAAAAAAAGTGGTCTAATAATGTAAAATCATTGCAAAAACCAATGTATAAAATTGTAATTAGTAAATAATGTTCTCCACTAATGTCTATCGTTGAAAAACTTTCAAGAATGCATTGCATTATTTTCGGCCCTATTTTCTGGTATTCTTTAAAAGAATAATCCATTGCGTACAAACAAAAATTTTATTGTAAAATTCGTGTCAGACCCCGCGTATACCCACGCAAATGAAGTTTTCTATTGTATCGATATTCGTGCCGCGCACAAACTCATACAATTCTCCTCGAAAATATTTTGCTGAATTCCAAATTCAGCCTTTCAAAGTATGTCATCTACTAATGTCGATGTAGCTTGTTTCCATTTGAACCCCTTGAAATCCTAACGGAGATACCTACTCTTGGTTTACAGCCAAACTACATGCCATTGGAAGGCTCTCATTTACTGTCTAGACATATCTTTGGTCTGTATTTTCTGTGATTCTATCTTTTTGTATATAATTTGAGGCTACGAGAGCCAGAGTGGCTAAAATCACTTTTTCAATACCGAATTTATTTGAAAAAAGAAGTTTTGATAATTCAAATAAAATTAGTGTTAAAAAATTACAGTTGGGCCACTGTGGCTCTCATGACCTCAGAGCCAGAATGGCCTAACTGCATTTTTTCGATACGGATTTTATGTATTTGAAAAAAGAGCAGTTTTGAAAAAAAAAATACAGTTTGGCCACTCAGGCTCTCATGGCCTCATTTGAAAGTAATTTTAGTAATATGTCAAATTGAACTAAGCAACAGATAGAGGTTTTCAGTAGGAGGCATGAAGATTAAGGGTATTTACGATATCAGTGCATAAACATAAGCACTTGTAATGTACTAAGATACGGCCGAGGATGGTGGTAGCATATTTCGCAAAAATATTTCCTATCGCAAACAACGACGACTCAGGTGTCTTATCTTAATTATCAAGGATAATACAATACGCAAAGATAGATAAACTTGTTTGCAAGAAAGTACAATAACGTTTATCATTCTTGCATAATACATTAACGAGCATGTTTTTATTCTTACGGATAAAATACTTGATGGGCATATCTGCTAATTTTTTTTTTTCTCATAATAATCGAAGATTATAACATCTTGCAAGCAGTGCCGTAACTATGTGCGGTGCCCAGGCACAGGACACTGATCCTGATAGGGCGCAGAAATGATCAACCCAAGGCCAAGTTTTGCATCATTTAAAAGAAGGTTACTGTCATGGCCTGAATTAGAGCCGGACGCTTGGGTCGCCACCGTCGATCATCCACACGAGGACACGGCGGGGCTCCGCCCAAGTGGGGCAAACTTCCACCATATTCTTTACTGTGTGCTCCGGGCGATCCGCACAATGGTTAGACCCGAGTTTTTCTTCCCTCCAGATCCAAAACAGATACCTCCCAAAACACTTATGTCCGTTGAGGACCCGCGTTAGGCAGATTAAACTTACCCAGCTCGGTTTTTTTAGAGGCGAAGTTACAGAAACTGGCACCGGCCGTAGAAGAGGTTAGTTACGGCACTGCTTGCAAGCAGGTATTTTACCCATAAAATAATACACGATCGTAAATGGTAGTGTGTCAGACGCTGGAAAAAATGGCTATCGTCACATACGTGGTCACATACATGAGTTAAGGACGGTAACGACATACCGGTATTTCGAAATTCAATTTATTGCAAATGGTCTCTCGAATAAACTCTATAATTTTATCACACAAAAGTTAAAAGAAAATCGTCCTCTTCTCTTGCCAGAGTTCTAACAATATTATCTATATCAAAAGAGCCTTACAATCTAACGAATGTCGTGTCTTTGACAATGACAATCCTACACAAGGCTGTTGGAAAACCTTCATGAGGACTAGTACCTATTCAAGGTTCAATTCATCAACTGTAAAGCAAACTGGCCCCTATTACAATGGTAGAAAGATAATAATTGTTTTTAGACGTTCAGTAAAGTTCAATGAGAGTCCATAGAGGAATACCACGGCCGCGATGTGTTATTTAATATTAAACTGTCAATAATCGATCGTTATAATTTGTGCGTGTTTCCTCAACGTAGTAAAGTAAATGTGCGTGTCTTCGTTTACAGTAAGAATAGAAAATGGATCAATGAATCGACTAAGTTAAAGCCCGACAAAGTCACGGTTCCGCAAGGTAAAGTTTTATACTACATAATTCGAACAACTGTTCGCTTTCCTGAAAATGACATGATGTAACATAAATGTGGTGCCCCGGTAACAAGCTAGATGTACCTACCTACTCGCAATTGAAGAAGAAGGAAATTCTGTGTTACATTTTCCTTTATGAATTTTCACCTTTATTTTGCTTTTAAAACTTTTTGTGAGGAAACAATTAACGGCAACGCTTCCAAGCACTATTTTATTGACGCAGCATCAAATATAAAAGTGAACAAAAGGCGAGCTTTTATTTAAATTAAACAATGTACTCGTACAATTGTTTCATTGCAACTATTCATAGTAAACTACAACTAATTAAAAAAAAAAACGTATTTTCTTTCTCCCCGAGTTTAATTTTACTGTGTGCTAAAAAGAGCGATTAGGTACTATTCAATGTCGTGGTTCTGTCAATATTAGTTTTGTATTAGATAAGTGAATGAAAATCCCGTGGAAATGTATTTATGGAAAATGTTTTAGTATGATCGATGCCTATAAAAAGTAAATACTTAATCTTGCTTAGATGTCTTCGGGAAGTACGTGTTGTAGGACGTCGCTCCGGCTACCGTAGGCGCGGGCATGTGGACGGCAGGCAATGATAGCACGCCGTCCGGTAAGGACCAAGCCGGGGTCAAAGGCACGTTATTTTCCTCGCACGCCTCAAAGAACTGTCAGTAAAATTGACGGGGCCCGCTAGGGTCGATGCCTGCCGGGTGGTGATATAGTTCGAAAGAGTTACTACCGCTTTAGAACGGAAAGGGCAACTGAAGGAACACCGTGCGTTTTTGTCAGTTAAAGTCTGATTTCTCCCTCATTAAGTATTTGATGATATCCCTTAAAAAAAAAACTACGCTGTACTTATTCAACTCATTAGCTCGAGCTCGAGTTGATGTCCACTTTGTCTGACAAAGTGGACATCAGCGATACCGACTAACAAAAAAATCTGAGTGATTTCAGTAGCGCATTTCAATACCATGGACTTATCGATAATCATTGCTGCTGGTAGGATTTGTGGTAAGGTAGGAACTCTGGTCCTATATTAAAATTTTATGTCTCACAGGACTATAATCTTGTAAAGAATAAAACGTAGTTCAACAATACAATTCTTGTGAAATCAGAGAGGAGTTAGATGCACTTCAGTTTTATACCTGTTGCATTGCTTTATCACTTGATAAATTCTCGTTGTTTCTTACTGCCATTGATCACGCTGCAGTAGCTGACTAGATAAAGGCTTGAACTACTGAAACTTACTTTTTTTATATGATATAATCTAGTGCTTTACAGCCATTT
Source organism: Mythimna pallens (assembly GCA_961205895.1). NCBI lineage: Eukaryota > Metazoa > Arthropoda > Insecta > Lepidoptera > Noctuidae > Mythimna > Mythimna pallens. Next base: position 17,516,926 of record OY540834.1, read on the forward strand.
CACCTGATGGTAAGCAGTGATGCAATCGTTGATGGTGATTCGCACTTGTTTATTATGAGCCTATTCACTCTAGCCTTGAAGACACCTAAGTTATAATCGGACAGAAAGATGCCGTACGTCGGCGTCGGGTTGTCCAATAGTAGAAAGGTGATGCCGGAATCAAGTCATGTAATTCCTACGCATACTCCAAAATGCGTCCTGTAAAATGCCGAAAGGCTGGCAACCCTACGCCTGTGCTCCAGGCTTTGTTTGGACTGCTATTACTACTTTTCTTAGTAATAGGATAAGTACAAGACCTTCAAAACTTCCTAACAGGCTGATAAGAGTCGCTGATGACAGTATTAGCGAAATAATAAATAAAAAATCAATTATGTAGATTAATGAAGTGCTTCTAAATTAAATAATACCGACGATACTCAAAGTCCCTAAAACCTAACGATTGCTTAATAAATAATAACGATAACACCTAATCTATCTTAGGTGATTTTAACACGTTTTCCAGACGGTTTAATGATTTTTAATACCCTGATATTCACTGTAGATATTATTTTTTATCTTCATCATTTTAAGCTGTTTATCGATACAGTGTCGCTTAGCAAAGAATTATAAATATAGTTTTGATCAATATAATTGGCGCTTACGACGATTGTCATCTCGACCTCGATTGGTTGTACAATTTCGATCGTGTTCGAAATCAATTTTTCATTTATTAAATGGAATGTTTCACTGTTTTTTTGTACTAAAGCGTCCTGTATGCAATGGAAAATGTATTTGCTGTTTGGTGTTCTGTCTTCGTTGAAGAAAAGGCTGTCGTTTCTGGATCCATAATAAGTACTGTCATTCTGCGTAGCTTAGAGTTTGCTACGGCGACCTGCTTGCGTAGCGGTTGTAGCTTGTCTACTACGGAATATCCATCGCAATAGTTTAGTGAAAAAAATTGAATAGTTTGGTTACTTTTATTTTTTCCTTCAGGTGTTTTAAAAAAACGCGCGCGGTGGTTTATATTTTTTTTTAAATGATATAAACCATTTAAATGGTACTGGACTGCAATCCCACCTGATAGCAAGTGGTGCAATCGTTCATGGCGAATCGCACTTGTTTATTAAGAGCCTATTCACTCTAGACTTGAAGACACCTTATAGAGACAAATTATAATTGTTGTTGTGTTCTCTTGCCCATGCACTTGTTTCCTGTAATTCAGTTTACTTTCATACAGGTACATATATTTTTAGTACCTACTCATACTTAGTATTAAAATTGTCTATTTCTACTTTCAGACATGTTCACGGTATCTTTTTTATAAACCCATGTATTCTAGGAACCCGAAGACTATAGAAGTTAGTAGCTACATAATAACAGCCGCACGGATCAAACTTCAAGGTTAAACCACGTTTGCTGAGGTGGATCTGTGGATGGGTGACCAGCCATTATTTTCCAAGTTTCCTCAGTCAAAGTCGGAAAGCACGTTAAGCCTTTGTTCACGGCTGTCATTTAAACATCTTAGACAGTCGTTACGGATGACTATCTGAAAGTTTGAAACCAGTCTTGCCAAGGGGTATCGTATTACCCATTTACTGGGTTGTGAAGGTCAGATAGCCCGGTAACCTTGTCGCTTCATGTAAAGTACTGATATTCAAGTGTTTTTAAGTACTTTAGTATTGGTATCCGGATGGACTGGAAACCGGCCCCAACATGGTTGGCATCCGGGCCTTGGTACAGGCCATGGTCCGAGGCGAGGAGGAGTGGCAGGCGGTCGCCTCCTTCTGCGAAGCAGTAATGCTTGCAAAGGAGGCGGCCGATCGCGTGAGGCAGCGGTCCTCACGCCCCAACCGCCGCCGGGATTCCGATCCCGATTTCCGGCCACCGTAGGCGCGGGCTTGCGGACGGCGAGTAATGGGTGGCTTGCCGTCCGACCGTCCGGTAACCGTCCGGACCAAGCCCAAGTCGTCAACGGCGCGTGCTGTTCCACGCGCGCCTCAAGGAGATGTCAGCAACTGTAGGGGCCCAGCAGGGTCGAAGCCTACTGGGGCCAAGGGTCTGATTCTGAAAGGAAGACTCGGCCCTGGTACGAAAGGCAACGAAGGAACAGGAGTGGGTTTTTAGTCAGTAAAAGTCTGACACTATCTCCCGCCCCGCCCAAGAGCGGGGGATGTCATAAGATGATTTTCCCACCGAAAAAAAAAAAAAAAAAACATAGTTGGCATTTTCTGCCCACTATTTGTTCCTAACAAATAGGACACCGTCAGAGCCTCCGTCACATACTGTTTGCACCACCACTATCTAAGATTGTCGCTAGAGCTGAATCCTCAATTTATCGTACTCTAAAAATCCTCATTGCCCACCATCAACCCTGAATGTATTGTATTTGCGGACGAAAGAGCGTCTAGGGAGAGACAGTATGCGAGGTTGTCCACTGTTCCATGTTATTTTGTTAAGCCAATGCTCAGCACCATTCGCTGTGGCGTTGTGCCTATGTCCAACAGCAGTCGTCTTACGGCTGAAATGAAGATGATAATTCAATTATACTCAAAATTAAAAAAGAAAAGTCTGGCCAAAGATCTCTCCCATAAACATATTCACGTCACGTAAACTTTTCCCAGGCTTCGGTCCATTACATGCTGTATATTAATTACATTATATTCTTGCAAGTTGATTGTATTTTATTGTATTGTCTGCTTCATAAAAGCTAATTTGTCATTGTGCCCCGTAATCTTTTACTCGTTGCCAGGCATCGTTGTTAGAGAAACTGAATTGTTTCTGCAACAGTCACGTTTTCGTCCTTAGGATAAGAGCTATATCAGCTAAGCATGTGGGTTAATAGTAGCAGATTGGTAGGTCAACGTCTGCAACTATATTGTATTGGGCTTTGATCGATATGGGACCTACATTTACAATTACAGTTGAATTTCAATTTATGTTATAATAGGAATCTACCAAGACATGTGACCTTCACCAAACCTCACTGGGCCTACGTGGTTTACGGCCTACTAAATCTTATATAGAGAAGGCTTATGTCCGGGCAGTGGAAACGTACACGCTGGTATATAATACGAATTTATTGGTCGTTATTGTATTACTATATTAATCCAACTGCTTATTTCCCTGTAAGCGCGCAATTATTATCATTCATTGACAATTATATTACTTAAATCAATGGTTTATACGTGTGACTGCATTAGCAGTCACAAAAAAGATGTCTGTATAATTAGAAATTACGTCAATAGTATTTCAAATACCTGTAGTAATAAAATATTTTTATAAGCTTCAGTCGATATGTCACGTTTTTGTTTTTACACCGATCGTGGTCATCCGGCCACCGCCATATTTGGGCCAAACTCGTGGTATGAGTGTCAATTATCATATTTATCACCACGTCCTTATTAGTGCTTTTGCTATTTTTTGTTTTAGGCATATTGTTAGTTACTATTCTTATTTAATGTGCAAATTGTAAGTTAAACAATTCAGAAATTGTCAATTCGGTCGTTCTTTTTAGGGTTCCGTACCCAAAGGGTAAAACGGGATCCAATTTCTAGGACTTTGCTACTCGTCTGTTTGTCTGTTCGTCTGTCACCAGGCTGTATCTCATGAACCATGATATTATCTGTGTATGTCTATTACCCTATAATAACAAATACTAAAAAACAAATAAAATAAATATTTACTTAAGTGCAAAAAAATTTCGTTTTTATGGGGGAGCCCCATACAACAAACGTGATTTTTTTTTGCCGTTTTTTGTTACGTACGGTACGGAACCCTTCGTGTTCGAGTCCGACTCGCACTTGGCCGATCCCTTATATAATGGATCAGTAGGTTTATTTTGCGCATGACTAATTTAGATTAGGGTACCTATTATGATTTCTTAAAACCATCATTTTTCTTGTGTAAGAGAGATAGACGGAGCTTCGTGACACCTATGTGTCACTATCCCTTTTTCAAGACAGAATCATCATCGTATTAAGATGTCATAGTAAGGCCTCAGTGTTTCACCCACTCAAGGGCTAACCAATAAGTGTAGAAATAATGGCCTCTTTGTCCGACTTACCTCAAATTGAGTTGTGAAAACTAACGGGCAAGGAGCCAGGGAATCGCCGCTGCACAGTCTAGCAGCAGGGCAATTCGTTATAAATATCATGCATGCAATTTCATGTGTAATCGTTTAGGTACTAAGGTCTATTTCTGTATCTGCACTTCCCATTTTTAGTGGCGCTAAAAAGTAAACATGTTAAGGACATCCTAATTTTGTTCCATAGTTACTAGGGTTATTTGTAAGAAATAAGTTACTGAGATATTTAACATTTAAAAGAGAGTCCATGGAGCTTCACGTTCTTCTCCATAGAGATCTACGCTTTGGAATCTGCAATTAGGTAGCTTTATTTTTCTGACTGACTTCTTGACAATTCAAAAGTACCTGTAAATGGTTTATTCAAAAAAAAATTTTGATTTGATTAGAATACGCATATTTTTTTAACAAATTCGTTTAATAAATTACTTATTTATCATTTTTAGATGCAACTTTTCACCAATCTGAATGACCAAAAAAACTACACAAAAAAAAGGCAAATAAAAATGCACTGATATGTGCACCTAATCGAACTGATTATCGAACAAATCATAACCAATAAACTAAATTAAATTATTTGTAGAGCCAGTTACCTAGACGCGGCTTACCTAAACGGTAAACCATAAATTCACATGCGCTTACGTCTATATTATTTACTTTACTTAGCATTCATAGGTGTTCAAGGTGCATTTAAATCTGTTGTGCACGTGTAACACGATGCATTTATTATTAATGACGGGTTAATTGTCCATACTAGTACGACAACGCCATTCAATGACTGCGCTCAGATTATATTGCTCAAATACGTTTGTCACTCGTCCATAATGGCCATTGTTGGTAGCCTACCGGATCTCTCTCAAGATATCGAAATAATTAGTGTTGATATTATCAAAGCGTGTGTTGATTAGGATATCGAATTATCTACAGTAAGGACTACAGGCTTATCATCGCCATTGTCGGTTGATTTTGCAACTGAAGTGGGTGTTGTGTAATTTATCTGTGCTTTTTAATAAAGTGCTCTTTGAAAATGAGTGTTAAGAAGATGGTGAGTGTCTTTACTACAATTATCTTCAGTGCGTGATGTGTTTTAAATAAAAACAAACAGAAAGACAAAGAATTTTGCCGGCTTATTTAAATAATGGATAAATTACCTATGTAATTAGTAAATTACTAAACAATTAGCATTTGTGTCTTCATTACATTCAACTGTACTAGGTTAGAGAACCGTGACACATAATTGGTTTACATTAGTTTGCAATCATTACCCTACTTGAGATTCAATCTAGTCGGACCTAAAAGTTGACATAATCGTTTTGATTTCACATGTTCACGACACGCGATAATTAACAGCAACTACTAATTTAACTTTGCTGAGGTTCTTTGCACACATATTCCAACTATAATAAGGTCTCCCTTTTAGCGATTGATAGGTTCTTCGAGAATTAGGCCGAGATGAAAGAGTCCGTTTAATTAAACCTTACACGGTTGACTTGACCAAATCAAAGCCTATCTACTAAACCCTTTGTTACATAGAAATATGGTGCTAATAAAACCAAATAGTGTCGTGACTTATTTATCGCACATAATTGCGTCCTGCGCAAGTCTTCATATATAATAGGTCGAAGGAAGCAGCCTGCGACAGGCGTGCGGCACTAATCAATTAATGGCAATCGAGATCACGTGCGCGGGCGCCGCGGCACACGACGCGACCACGTTGCCTGCCATTGTACGCAGTGGTCAAGTTAAATGCCATTACATCAGACTAAATAAATTGACCTGAAAAATAACATTGAAAATTCATTTATGAACATTCCACAGTACCTAACGGTGAAGTTAATAGATCAGAAGTAATTAAAAACATGCTGGCGTCGAGTGTGTAATTTTCATTTTTAAGCCGATTGGAGTTTTCCCTCACTGTTTTTCCAGTTTGAAAATCTGACAAGTTGGTTTGGCTTTTTCATTACATGTTTTGAGCATCAATTGTTGCCTTTTATGCTCGAAACGATTCTGTGAATTCAATTAGAGCTTCGTTGAAAAGGACAAACATTGTAGCAACTGTTTATGAATCAACTTACAATTTTTTTTCGTCTTCCTCATAATTATTTTCATAGTTTGTTCGAAGACTTATCCATCAAAGTACAAATGTAAATGAAAATTAACTTCATTCAAAGTGAAATGTAATTTTAGAGTTTCGCAGACTTCTTAAGTTCATACTAAGGTCAATAGCACCTCCTGCAGAGTTTGTGGTTGTAAATTCTAAAGTGAAATTTGCTGTAGAGGTAGGTCTGTACCATCTGTTGAATGTTGAAATATTAATGTAAAGATCAAGTGAGTCAAGACCCTAATACCAATATGTACTCTTTGTTTACAATGTGTTTAGGATTCGTATAAATTCGATAAATCTTTCTACATTTGAGGAATTTATTAGTGTACTCTGTACGTTTTTTCGCTTATGCATGTTCTTTTGTTTGTCGGGTATGCTCATCACCATGAGACTCCTCACTCAATATGAAGTTTGTTGGTCTTTTTAGCTAAAAATGAGTTTTATTTCTTTCATCATCATCATCATTTCAGCCGAAAGACGTCCACTGTTGGACATAGGCCTCCCCCAAATGTCGCCACAATGACCAGTCCTGTGCGTCTCGCGTCCATCGGATTCCCGCGACCCTCTCCAGGTCATCGGTCCACCTTGTGGGAGGCCTTCCAACGCTGTGTCGGTCCGGTACGTGGTCGCCATTCCAGAACCTATCGTCCCCATCAACCATCTGTTCTGCGAGCAAAGTGCCCTGTCCACTGCCACTTAAGTTTGGCGATTCTTCAGGCTATGTCTGTAACCTTGGTTTTCCTGCGGATATCGTCATTTCTGACGCGATCACGCAATTGATTAGTATTTATTTCATTAGTATTTCAATATGATCCAAACCACAATATAATTTCATATATCATTACTTCTTTGTCTGACATTTATCTCTGAAAATGAAAGCGCTTTACAGAAAGGCAGGCGGAATTGTTTTTAAATTGCATTAATTTTATAGCAACGCGGAATCTTCGACATGAATTCTAATTGAAACCGACAAGATTCTTTGTCTCGGTATGTTGCAGTAAGTACAAAGTGCTAAGGCCGTTTAGGCTTCCTCGTTAAATTGAATTTTCCGCCTTCACACGTCAGTATGTATGAGGCATAGAGTTATTTTAATTTCAGATGTCAGTTTTTATTCCTTATGACAAGTTTTAATTGTTCATCATGGATAAAAATAACTGAGGCGCCTTCCCTACTTATTAATTGTTTTATAACCTAGGTAAATTATTCTACGACTACAAAACTAGACTATTTAGGGACTACCGCTTGCTCCGTCATTTGTCAAATAAGGTCCATTGGAAGACTAGCGTCAGATAGTATTTTACTGTCTGGCAACATTGCTAAAGTGAACCTTTTTGGCGCAGCTTTGAGGCACACACATGTTATTGTTGATATTTATATTTTATTTAAATTGTGTGATCCTGGTGACTGTCTTCAATTAAATATTTATTCTTTCTTTTTTTCTTTCTATAATATTTCTAAGCTACATTACTTAACTAAGCCAAGAGTCGAGTATTAATAACCAAATCGGTTTATCACGTGAGAGAAAACTAGGAAATGTCTACAATGTTCCATAATCTATGTTAACAAAATAAATCACCATGCCAGAGCAGTTAGTGGTGTAAACACGAACAAGGTCGGGTACCCGTCTGCTGCAAACAAAGCGATGGTCTGTTACAGCGACAGTAGTACTCGAGCGTTAACAAACCCGTTCTGGTCTGGACACCATGAGAAACCCGTGGAAGTATTATGTGTATGAATAGCACGTAATTTCATTGAAAAAAGGGAGATACGAAGCTTTCAAATCTTTAACAGATACTGGTTTTGTTGAAAATATATTTGTTATTTTTATTATGTAAACTACATAATCATATCGCATAATATATAACTATGACGAAGTTATCAACGCCTCGGACTAATTCGCAGCTCTTTTTTTATTCATATTACTAGTAGAGTACACACTAACCTATAGTTTTTAAGAACAAAGCCGAGAAAATTGTTGATAAAATTATTAAGTGTATAAGGCACCATGATATATACCGGCGAAATAATTTATTAAGTTTTATTAAATTAAGCTAATGGCCACTCTAAATTTCGTAAAAAATCGTTATAATTGGAAACTGAATTGACTAGTTATAACGATAGTATATAAACATGGTTTATTGTTTTTATTTGATGGCTTGACTTCATGACTTTTGACTAAACTGAGCTTACAACGTAATATACATAATCTCACCACCTTTAAACTGGAATATCTTTATTACGAGGATTCTATTAATAGTAATGTCTAAAACAAAACTGTTTATAAATTTAATCTATATACTTTTGTATATTTTTGATCACTTGACGCTAAAAAAATATGCCAGCAAAATTTTGTTCGAGAGTCTGCCATCACTCTTTCCGGTCGCAAAATACTTGCAGCAAAGTTCACACTAATCCACGCTTAGTAAACACTCCGCCGTTCCTACAAAGAGTAATTTTCCTCTCGGGCCGTGACTCACCGCTACCGCATTGTTTATATTATTTTAAATTGGTATCATTGGAGATACGCGGAGTAGAAACAGCAGGTTGGCAGCACGTGTTCGTAGCGAACTTTGATGTAAACAACTGACTGAAACTATGAGCTTCGGTGGCAGTTACTCAGATTTCAAGTGTTTTACTCTCAGTTCCAGTTAACCGATGTGTAGTCTCTGCTTAAGCATTATACTGTACTAGTTTATGCCCGTGGTTTCGCTCGCGTGAAACACTTTTTCACCCCCTTATTTTTAGGTCGAATTTCCCAAAAACCTTTCATAGTGCTCACCTACGTCGTAAAAGAAAGCCTTGTGTCAGTATTTTAGCTGTGCTTTTTCAATCTGTCCGTCAGTCAGTTTCTCATTTCATATATCTATATAGATGTGTTTAGCATACCTATCTTGATCCTTCACGACATAAAGGTGAATTTTAAAAGAAGTCTTTTTAATTTCATACGTGTCGCATAAGTTTTATTAGACATAGTTGTGACGCTGCCTTTATACATAACAATAAATATAGCTATAGAATCCACTCCTCGTAAGTGTCCAAGTATCGATAGTTCTAGCACCGAGCATGACAACTGTTATTGACATGGCGGCAAACAAAGAAATGATAAAACGATAATAATGAAACGCCGCTCATGATGCTAACAAAGAGATGTCCACATTTACATCATTATATTTTCAATTGTGACATAATTTACTAAACTACACATTTACTTGTTGATTATTTTATCTACAGTGTTTATTATATGCATGCTTGACTGTATAGTCATTGCACTTAGAACTAGGTTGGGTTCAGATAACTTGCACACACAAACAATCGTGCATCATTTTGTAACTGTTGCTTACTGCAGTTGCATACAACCGCTACATTTTCGATTTCGTGCAAAAGTTAACTCTACACAGTTTTTCATCAAGCCAGCGCGTGTTTTCTTTTATTTCAATAACAAAGAACTGATTGCAACTGCGAATAAAGTTGTCTCATTGTTTTCCAGTTATTTACAATAGGTAGTACTTGCATGCGTTTGATATTCAACATGCATGTTAATCAGAATAAATCCTTTAGCAATGGCGGTGACGATGGCTGTGAAATTAACGAGTAACTTTACCGACACACACAAAGGGACTTGTTTTTCGTAAACTGAAAATTGGCAACATATTGATCGTCGGAGTTTTCTACGTAGGCGTTTTCTTCGTAGCTCAAAATTAAGTTTGCCAGGCTCGGAAAATTAAGTTACCAACGGTAAAATTCCGGAGGCTCGTTAAGAGCAAACGTTTTATTACTAACATTATAAAATTTATGACAAACGACAATAAAGCATGTTAAACACGTACAATAATAATGAAATCGTCATGACGTAATAGATTTGAATTTACGACGCGTTAATTTTAATGTCTACGTAAAACTGTATATGGAAAGACATGGCATTGATACTCAAACCATCTTTGACAGTACATACTTTAAAAAAATTAAAAATTATCGTGATACATTAAAAAGGAGGGAATCTAGTGACGTATATGATTGATAGTGTACCCGAAACGTCGTTACGTTTCGGTCTCAACGGTTTATTTTTAGATGATTTGTTTGCTCGTATGATATGACTCGTCCACGAAGTGACTGAAATGTTTGTGCAAATTAATTTTGATCGCTGAAACTGGTGCCTTGCGTAGGCGTAGTAATTACAGCCATGAACTGCTACGAATGAGAATTTTCATGAGGTCTTTAAAATCTTCTTTAAGTTTTCATTGTTCTACATTTCTGTCCTACATTAAAGTTAGTAGGACAGTATGGTTTAATCATACCTAGGCACAGAAAAAATCAATGGCCTACTCACATAGCCACAGTTATTATACCTTCCCCTAGAATTCTACAGAATACTGCAACGTAACTGCATTGAGGTTCAGTGTGCGCGCGTCGCCACTTTTATCGAGAGCCGCAGTGGTGATTAAAACTAAAGAGTTCGTGTCTTTGTTGCAGACGGAAAGTGAGACGTCATGCGAAGAGGCAGCAAGACTGACGGCGGAAGGCGCAGCCGCGGACGACGACGATGAAGCCTACGACTATGCCCTGCCGCCGCCCCCCGACGGTGGCTACGGCTGGGTCGTGGTCTTCGCTTCCTTCATGTGCAACATGATCGTGGACGGCATAGCGTACACGTTTGGCATATTCCTACCGGAACTTGTGACGTACTTCGGCGAGGGTAAAGGCACAGTCGCGTGGGTCGGTAGCTTGCTGTCAGGAGTTTATCTCGCCGCTGGTAAGATTTATGATGATTGATAATTTATGGCTTACCCTTTGTGAATTAACAGCTGTTCCGACATAGTTACGTTAGATTGTTTAGTTTAATAATCCAACAACTTTATTATTGGTCACCAAAACATACTAGCAAGATTATAATCTTCTGTGAATTAATGCGAAATAGATAGTGTGTGGAATTCAGTATGGCATCTGACGAATGGATCTTAATTGACATCAGTAATTGCAAAGACCTTTAGCATTCCTCCTTTTTGGACGCCATTGCAATCGAACGCTCATTCACTTCCTATCAATTCAGGTCACGCTGTCACATGCACCATCCATTATTCATGTGTGGATTGTACCTATGTACCTATCTTGTATCTAACAAGAGATTTATGCAGCTAATGTTCATGAGTACGCAAATATATCAGTATTATAATGTTCCACGGTATAAGCATAATCAACAAACAGCAAATTAATCGCTTTACAATATTGGATTATTGCCGGCTTCACACTTCAAGATTATTATGACGAGATACCTATGTATACTCGTTATCTTAAAAAAAGTCCTATGGGCGACAGAATAGGACATAGCAAGTTTTCTGAAAATCTAACCGATATTGTTCAAAGGAAAATTATATATACCTACTCGTATTTAAAAATTCGCACGTGAGTAAAACGATTAGCCGTGTTACATCTATTTTTTACCCATTAGATTATCTGAAAATATATAAATAAATCTGTTTTTACTGATACAGTGTGTAGCCTATGGTACCTAATTGACACTTGAGGCCGTATGTAGTAAAATTAAATAACCGAATCGCTGTTAAACTCAGTTCATTGCGAGTGCCTCGTAACCGCTGTGATAACTAAGTACATTGCATTAGTGGTGATAGATAAATCTATCCAGATTAGTTAGATAGAAATAATCTGTACTTTAGCAAAGTATCGTGATGACCCGGTGGTGAAGGCACCCGTCTCTCATGCATGAGGTTGCGGATTCGAAACTGGGCACGTACCAATGTGTTTTTTTTAATCTAATGGGTAAAACAGGGTCCCATTTTACCCTTAGTATTACTAAGACTCCGCTGTCCGTCCGTCTATCTTTCTGTCTGTCCGACTGTCACCAAGCTGTATCTCATGAACCGTGATAATTAAAATTTTCACAGATGATGTATTTTATTTCTGTTACCGCTTTAACAACACATACTAAAACAAAATAAAATTAATATTGAGGTGGGGTTCCTGTACAACCTACCTATAAAAACGGCAAAAAAAATAAACGTATCTGATTATTTTTTTTGCCGTTTTTATAGGTAATAATGGTACGGAACCCTTCGTGCGCGAGTCCGACTAGCACTTGGCCGGTTTTGTTCAATTCATATGTACTTTTCTAAGTTTACGAGTATCTAGGACATTACTGACATCTCGTGGCTCGAAAAGCATGTAAAGCCGTGTTGGTCCTAGTTGCCATTCATAGATCAATCCAAAGAGTATCGTGTTGCCCATTAACTGAGACCTCCACAAGGTCAAAGACAGTCGCTCCATATATTTATTTTATTTATTTATTAATTCTTTATGCACACAAAAGTACAGAGGCGGTCGCTCCATATAAAACACGCCGACCCCAAGCTGGTAAAAGGCTAGGTTGATAGGTAGGAGTTGATATGTCTGTGCTTTCACAGTGAAACGTACTTATTTGTTTAGGTTATTTGTAAAGCTTCTTATCATAGAAATACTAATTATACTTCGTTATGATTGATAAACCTACCGAGACAAATCACTATCATGACCCAAGTATCGATAATTTAAATTTTTATTATTCGTAGGCAACACATCAGAACCTATTAATTATCTATTTAATTCTGATGTGATTTAGTAATGAACAACGTATTCTCATACTAGGTTAATCAAATCGCATTTTATCCGTCGATCGGTCCTATCTTATTTTATCTATTTTAAACTGCCATTGACCTGATTGAAAATACTCGATTACGGTCGAAGATACGGCGATGATCTGATAAATAAAAATGTCCTAGAAAACGTTTTTTCTAGACTGCAGCTTGTTGTGCAGTTTTGTGTATGTTAGCGAAAGTATCTTATCAGGAAGACCTAACATACTGACCCTAACATTTCAGAGTACCTTATCTGTCTACGAACTTTGATTTGGGCTATATTTAAATATAGTTATTACGTCTCCATAAACCTATATTTTTATCTACTCTTGATTTGTTTTTTGCCAAAATGTTCAATTAATTATCTGAATTATTCTTATCTGATTTCAAATCATACGCATGATTGTTAATCAATTGTAGCTACTGCTAACGATACAATTAAGTACATACCTACTTTTTGATTGATAATAAGTGTAGCTCTTATCAAAATAGTAATTAGGTATTAACAATATTATATAGAAGTACAGTCCTTATATTTTTTTGGGATGTGAAACTCAATGTGATGAAATAGAAGTACACACCTGCCTGATTTTGAGACCCGGTACGGAGACCTGTACCATGACGTTTAAAGTTAGATTGTTTCATTCTTATTTACAGTGTGGGTAAGAGATGGCGCTAGACAACCTGTATAGCTCTGCCTCTTACCCACACCGAAATAAGAATGAAACAATCTTACTTTGAACGTCATGGTAACCCCGGGAGTCCTCAGATTGCAAAACTGTGTGAAAGTTCCATTATTTTGCAGACGACTCCATAAAAGTCCTTATGAATAAAAACTCATGTTTGCAGTAAAATGAATCGTTTTATGACGATCCATCGGTTCCTTGAACTGGATTGCAAGTATTTAAACGAGTAGCTCAGATCAAGTTTACAATGTAGGTTTTAGTACCAAGGTGGTCACTTGACTGTTATTGATAATAATTTTACTTAATATGTTTATACCATGCCTTGCGTGAGAAATAAATACTTAATATTACGTTTGGAGTGTTAATAGTTCTCTTAAGTTAGAATGCAAACAAGCATCATTTACCTTAACCAATTTATCGTATTACAGAATTGGCACAATATCAATGACCTACTATGACAATCTTGCATTTAAATGAATAAGGATAAAATACCGCCTTATTCTGGGAGCATGATTCTCTCAGTTGTGTTACTTAATTTGTTATTACTTTTGTTAGCCTCGCGTTTGACCACTTAGTGAGAGTAAGTAAGCGATGATTTTGGTCGACGATAAAGCACGTTTACCTAAAAGTATACTTACTTTTCACACTTGGCCTTAAGATCCTCAGGTTGAAGCTGTCAGGAGAAACCCGAATTGTTTAAGTTTCAGGAAATTTCACTCCTCTTTTAAATATGTATAAAAGCTATATTTTTATAAAATTGTGCTGCTGTGCCTAAATTTCACTCTGCATTTCTAACGCTTTTGGGGCAAAACGTTCATAATTAGTTTTACTATTAAGAAAATTCTTAGCTCTGTAACTAATTAATTACGATACGTAATGTTTAGGCCCTTTCTTTGTTTCTGAATACCGTAATTTGAGGCACAATGGAAAGACAATGAGAGAGCGAACGCTGGAGTTCGCTATATAAAATCTTAGAAAAGTAATTACATGATATTTTTTCCATATTTGGGTCATTCCATGTAACGGGTGTAACAGGTCGTCCACTTTTAATCAGTAATTTAATGATGTTTTATAAGGAAAGTGTATTCTTTTTTGATTGATTTAAGTTTTTAAAAGCTTTATAGATTTCGAGAAAATCAGCCGCAAGTACCGTAACGGGCGTTACGTAAATTCAAGTTAATGTTAATTCTCGGAATTACCTATTTGGTCTGATGAAATATATTATTGGGACAGTAGGTCAGGTATCTAGGATATAGGCACCCCAACACAGAAAGGTCGCTCTCTGTCATCCACTTCATGTTAAGTTCCTCAGCTAGAAATATGTCGGAGCCCCGTCGCCTTTTTTAAGTAACGACTATTGACTGGTGTGACACATTGCCGGCTGAAAAATCGGCATCGTGTAGAAAGCCTAAGTTTCATATATAAAAAAGAACCATGCAACCACTAGAAGCAGCAAAAGCTTTTTGTTTGCTGATAAAATATATTTTAAATATATTTATCCCATTATACAATATATTAATGGCCATCAAATCTAAGAAGTTTGTCGTGTATGTTTCACGCTTTTCAAGCCGAAATATCATATACTCACGCATTTTCAATTACCTTTTTCGTAAAACCATGGAATTATTAAGCTATTTTTATTTTCTCACAAGATATACAATTTTTAATCAACAGTATGATATGAGATATATACAGCATATATATAGCTTTTGTTCTAGACTTCGTTTCAAAATCACGTAGTAAAATCCTTTACCGTAGTGTTGCGACTCTTCAAATTCACTTGTATACGAATAATCGTTAAAAATATTCGAATAATCGAACTTAGTAGTAACGAGCCGTTTTCATTCCAAGCGTCTTTTAGTATTTAATATCACTTAATTTTCAGCTGACATCTAACTGTCAGTGAAAACGCATAATTAAAATTTAACATAATGTAAGTCATTGTTACTCCAAATAAACCTTTGTAGGTAAACTCGCACGTGTGTCACCTTTGTTTAAACTAAGAAGCTCAAGATCAATAATTTACAATGTCGGTTAGGTTAGGGTGGAACTAAAAAACTCAAAAAAAATCTGATATTTACCTACATACGTGTTACTGGCCTGATGGTCTAGTGACCGCTATGCTGGAGGTCGTGGGTTCGATTCCCACCCAGGACAAATGTTTGTGTGATGAGCACGATCATTTGATCTGTGTCTGGGTGTAATTTATCTATAATATGTTTATTATTATTTCCTAACATTTACTAGTAAAATCTAAAATATACCAGTCTTTTACAGTAACATATAAATCTGTAAAACTGTAATCAATTAGTAAATACAAAGAAATGTAATTAATATGAAATTATAGTAATCGATTTCTTTGACCCCATCCCTTTTCTTCAATCTGTAAGAACTGTCAATCGGTACTTCTTAGATTTAACGGGCTTTAATTAAAATATCATTATTACATCTTAGCAGATCAGTTGAATTATAGGCAAAATCTTATAGGTATACTCGACCATGTGTTTAAGATCTTCTCCTTTAATTTTAAGTTTTAGGTTACCACTTGTTATGCAAGTCTACAGCTATTCTTTGTTCGCGATTAAGTTCAGGAATATACAAACAAATATGTGTGCCGGAATAATTACTTAATAATAACTACTTAATAACTACTTAATAATTACTTTACGGCCTACAGATAAAGTTTAGTTTTGTCTACAATCTTTTGTTTTCCCTCACTTGTTTATGAAGAATACGAATGTTGTTGACAGGTCCGGTGGTGTCGGCATTATGCAACAAGTTCGGGTGTCGGGCCGTCTGCGTGGCTGGGTCGCTTGTCGCAGCTGCTGCCTTTGTCCTCTCGACCTTCAGCAAGAGTGTAACCATGATGATGATAACTTATGGTTTGCTCGGAGGTAAGTCGCTAATATGGCGGTATTTAGTGCTTATTATATTTGAAAGTGTGTTTGTTTTCCTTCATAATAATCAATAAGAATATAGTTGAATATAGTACATACATCGTGAAGTGATGAAGTCCAACAAATTTTTGCGGACTCTATATGGAACTGGGCAGGCCACATCTATCGTATGTCCCAACGAAATTGGGAGACGGCAACCACTGACTGCATTTCCGAAACAATAGCCGGCGACGTGGTAGGCCCAGAAGGAGATGGCATGACGACTTCTACCAAAACGGATTGGCCAGAAGTGGCTAAGAACAGAAAAGAGTGGAATAACGGAAGGGAGGCATTTGCTCTGCAGTGGGACACAACGGACTCATAAAAAAATAAATAATACATTAAATGAAAAAAGATAAATAGGTTTTAGCCTTCTTAGATACTTGGTAACGGATTCTAAGGCCATCAGACTGTAACGGAAGCATTTCATTGATATTTCTTGATAAATGTACCATATATGGGAAATCAACTATTAAAAAAACATGGATTAATCTTTCCTCATAATTCCATCAATCAATGTCGAGGTAACGCTTATGTCAAGCTCTAGTATGTCATGTGTCTTCGTACTACCATATTTACCACGAACTAACCGACTTTGATAGATTCTTTGATCTCTACACTGTTGTTTCTTGAAATTAGATATTGATCACAACTTCCAAGAAATCTTTTGTAACGTGTTTACGAACGTCAAGTTTAAGTATCTACATATTCTGAAATTTTCGTATAAAAATTAACGAGTTCATTTTACGTCTTCGAAATAAACTGGATTTCCAGCACAAAATTCCTGAAACAATTCCACCCAAGCGGAAACACGTCACTGAGAGTACATGTCATTGATATAATAACAGATTAGCATTTGGAAATCCGTTGCTAATCCAATGTTATTTTATTTTATTTACATTGAAATGTAAAATCCTAACAGGAAATGATTGAGTTTCCAGCATTTTCTCTCGTCTCGCCTCGGGCAATTAAGTCCGAGAATTCTAAATCTTCAGCTATTTGTATTGAATTTAAGTATATTTAGAACGGCTTGGCAATAAAACGGTTTGCAGGACTCATGTGGAACGTGAGAGTTATGTAAATGTCCGCTGGCCTTGGCACGTTGGCATAGTTATAGGGTGGCGTCGCCCAGTCGCTGCCAGCCGTCCTTCAAACTATGGTTTAACGAACATAAAAGTTAAAGGATACCCGTCCGTCGTACTACTCGTACATTATCTGATTCACATTACGCACTGCAAATGGTCATAATAACAGATGCGAAATGAGGCCAAATGAAACCATTCTGTGACTACACGATAATTATTATACAACTGGTCTCTAGTCATACATATAATATCGCGATATATAGCACCAGTAATTTACGTTTCAAGTTTCTAATTATTGTGCTTAGCAACAACTGTATCATTAATGCGAATATGCAGATTATTCTAACAGCTCATTTCTGATGACTCAATTACTGAACATCAACAAATGAGTGAAATAAGCGATTAATAATACTTTATTGAAGTATGACAATTGCTATATAAATAATGATTATGTGCATTTTTCATGCAATTAAAGTGATCTGTCGCGCTGAACAAAGTCTTTGGTTTTCATTAGACGCTACACAGTTTATTCTTGACAGAATTTACAACGTTGTTGTGAAAATTATATTGTTCTTTGTTGTTTAAAGATACATACAATGCAGCTTCGTCATTGAGAGATCAGTTCATTGAATGTTGTATGTGTTTTCACTACTGGATTTTTTGTATTCGAACAGTTTTATTATGTTCCCTGAAACTCTTACTTTCAGGCGCTTCTCTACTTGGACAAGTTTCAGGCGATCTGATTTGGTTAATGTTTAGTCTTATTGTACAAGTTAGATTAGGTTTAACTTCGAGAATTGAGATCGTACAAAGGGAATGTAGGTAAAACTACTTGCTTTTGGTTACTTGATTTTACTAGCGACTCACCTCAGCTTCGCACGAGTGTTACAGTCAGAAATTATCAACTTTTCTCTACCATAATATAACCTTCCTTATCAATTGGTGAAAACTGCATAAAAATCCGTGCTGTAGTTTTTGAGTTAATCGCGAACAGACAGATGGCAGTGGGAATTTTTTAATAATATTGTAAGCATATTTATTGAGACTTGTATAACTATCAGTTGTGTATCTACAAGTTAGTTGAGAACCATTTTCTGCTTCATTTGAGTTGATTTTGCAAAATGTTCCACATTTTTGTCGCTGTCTTATTGTGCGTGAAAACTATAGCGAGGACTCCTTGAACAATTTATGGTTATAAATACAGCGATATTACAGAAAATACAAAACAAAGAATACAATAAATACCTAATTTCGGAAAAAGAATAACGTACGTTTAATATAAAGTTTATTTGAACTTATAATTCCAAGTCAATCTAAAGATAAAACACTTCAAAGCAACCCGTTTTAAAAAACGGCAATTTCATACTTTAACCCCAATTAGTATCCAAGATATCTATAATGATTCTAAATGATTGAAATAACAACAATTATGTTAAGATGTTTACGTAGAACACCCTTAGGGAAAGTAAATCGTTCTTAATACCTTTAATCGATCTATTTGCGATCGAGCTGTTGAAAGATAAATGCTCTCTCGTCGAGTGATGTCATTATAACAACATTGTTTTCAGATAACTATCGAGTTACAGATCCTAGGGGAAATTAACTGGGATCGATATGATATGAGTATAGAGGTTCCTTCTTAATTAAGTAAATGGATAGGTACTTCCGTAATTACTCGTATGCCACTGTCATGGCGATAAAATAAAGGGTTTGAAGTTTGAAGGGCACAAAATCAAATAAATTGAAAACTATCACAGTATCACTAGCTTTTATTTATTTATTTATTAAATTGGATCTCTAACAACTGTGTATCCTACAGTAACCACATTATAAATTACAAATAGTACAAGGGGTCCATGCAAATATAACTAGGTGAAAAAATAATACATATTAAAAATTAGAGTCAAAATAAAATTTGAATTAAAATTACAAATTATACAATTACAGTGACATCATCTTCCTGCCCTTGTCCCGTTTTATTTGGGGTCGGCGCAACATGTTTTTTTCTTCCATTCTGCCCTATCACTCGTCATGCTATCATTAACTTCCTTTTCTTTCATATCACTCTTCACACAATCCATCCATCTTTTCTTTGGTCTCCCTCTCCCGCTCCATCCATCCACATGTAAACTCATAACTCTTTTAGTAACATGCGCTTCGTCCCTCCTCTTCACATGACCATACCAAGACAAACGATTCCCTTTCAATTTTTCAGTCACTGGCGCCACTTTCAAACTTCCCCTAATATACTCATTTCTCACTTTATCCATTCTCGTCACACCACACATCTATCTTAACATTCTCATCTCCGCTACGTGCAATCTTTTTTCATCCGTCTTTTTCACAGCCCAACATTCTGATCCATACAGTATGACAGGTCTTATCACGGACTTGTAGATTTTACCCTTCAACTTGAGGGGCATCCGTGGGTCACAAGTTGTTCCCGTGACCTGTCGCCATTTCAATTACAGTGACATAAATTCGCAAAAATGAAAAATAAATAAAATGTTAACTTATAAAATAATAATTAAAAATTAGAATTAAAATGATATATTAAAATTTTAGAACTTATATGATTAATTAATAAGTATAGGACTAGTTAGAGATAAAGGAAAAAATATATATTTTGAAATGAATAAGGCTAGGGCGATCGATCACTTCGTTTGGTGATCTATACTATCTTTATATTATAAAAAGTAAAAACGGGACCCTATTACTAAGACTTCACTGTCCGTCTATCTGTCACCAGGCTGTATCTCATGAACCGTGATATTGAAATTTTCACAGATGATGTATTTCTGTTGGCACTTTAACAACAATTAATACTAAAAACAGAATATTTAGGGGGGGCTACTACACACCAAATTTTTTGCTGGACAAAAATAGTGTAGTACGGAACCCTTCATGTGCGAGTCCGACTCGCACGTGGCCAGTTTTTGTTTGTAATTAATAAACTCAAAAACTACTGGACCGATTTTAAAAATTCTTTCGCCAGTAGAGTGCTACTTTATCACTGAGTAATATATGCTATTCTCAATGATTTGGATTTCCAGCAGATGATCGAGCAACTGAAGATTATAAGTTTTCGTATCAATGAACATTTCGCATCACAGAATTTACCTGTTTTAGCAGCCACACTTATGGTATGGGCCGACCCGACTATTGGAATTGAAATCACGTGGTCAGTCAGAATGCCACCGATGCTGATATGGTGAGGGGTCCCTGTGTCGGCCCGTCATATGTGACGAATAGAACGTTTTTTTATGGGACTTTAGGCTCCAGGTTGCCTGATTTTTATCAAGAAAAGTGTCTAAAAGTGTGTGGCGGCCTGAAGTTGTCTTCTAGCGTCTTCTTCAAGATTCAGAAGAGATTCGAATAATTAAAAGAGAAAGGTGACCGCCAAGGTCTAAAAGAGACAATATTTGTCCCTTTATTCAAACAAACAGTACCTGCAAAAATATATCTTTGATTTTTGTCCAGTCTGTTCGATGAAGCTGAGATGCTTCAAATATTCAAACCATTTCGACACGTTCTTTGTTCTCTCAAACCCTTGAAAACAAAGGCAACAGCCCGTGTGTGAAATTGGACATTTGCCAACAAACACAAATGAAAAGACTTAAATTTCGTTTTAGTTCCAAGTGGAACCCTTCTGGAAATTAGCTAGGTTCGAGGAAAAGCGGGCTTTTTCCAGTGCACGATTGCAGCGCTGTGTTGCCTGGCGATTTAAATAAATGATACGGGTCGCCGTACTCCGTCGATGTATACCGCTTTGTAAAAGGGGGGACTAGTTCATGAAAGGGGAAAGTTTCCTGGAAAACGATGTTCCATTCTAGGGAAAACCCACGTGAACTCTCTTTTGCTTCAGGCGCCGTACGTCACGGGTTACTGTGTATTTCAGCAGAGTAACAATTAGCCTCTGCTTGTTTGATTGGCTTAATTAAAAGACAAATGAAGAGTCTGTGGCGTACACTGAAACTTACTTCAAGGTCATTAGAACACGGGACGCTTGGCCAGCTGCCAGCTGGTGCAGACGACATGGCGCCTTACTAGGCTAGAATATAAGATTGTCTTTAATTGTACACACGTTACAACTTACACACTTTTTCTATTTTAAGAGCTGAAACTGGCCATTGATTGTTTTACAATCTGGTGCACGGATCGTTAATACTATTCTGAATATCCAATGCGACCTAATTCTTGTATCGTATGGCGGGCATTCAAGGTTTCAACGATGGAAAAATACATCGTCAACTTCACAGCGATTCTAAAATATTTAAAACGATATGATGGTTATTTTAGTATCGTTTTCCTTCAGTGGATCATTCAGCATCCGATCTTTCATGATAATCGTGATGCTGAAATCAGCGCATGAGAAAATCGTAGGTACTATTCGAAGACATCGTGTAGTCTTAAAATTTAAAGGTGCTAATAATTAGCACGTCCATTTAGCACCAATTTTAGTGATCCCTGTTGGCAGCCAAGCGCTGAGATCATCGAGTCTCAATGTCGACGCTAGTCGGAAATGCTGCTACACGCCAGAAGCAGACAAGACCACAAAAGAGTGGCAAATGAACCAGTGAATTTATTTATTCGGTAACGAATCTTAAAAACAAACGATTGAAGCGGCTTTGTGTGGACTGCGGAACGACTACATATTTGTACATTATATTACTAAAGTGATACTAAATATTGACAACTTGGCGCTCTGTATATAATATGATACGAAAACACGTTATCGTCAGTTGCTAACAAAATATAAGTATAAACAACGAATTCTGGAAACATGCATAGGCTGATATGCATGATATTTTATCTTTTGTACCTACTTAATTTTCATTTTCAAAATACATAGTAAGATTTTTTTTAATAAACAGTTTCTTATCACCCAAGCAGACTTTTTAAATCATCAGGGAATAATCAAAACAAACAAGACCGAAGACAGCGGAAAATTAAAAAAGAAATTGTTTCTCTTTTGAAACAGTGTTCAGTGGTGAAAGAAAACAAAATTGTGAAGAACGTTGTCTTACATAAAGCTTCGGGTTAGACCTCGAATGCTTGTTGTCTGAATTTTCCAAGAAACCATTTTGAAAATCCATTCAACTTTTCGATTTTGCTGCCAATTTTTTGTTTACAACCAAGTCTGTTGAGTATTCTCTCTCTGCAACACTTAGAATATTATTCTTCACTTCCTTAGTAAAACGACTGAGCTTTAAAATGATGTTTTGGATGCTTTTTGTTTCGCATGCGTATCAAACTGATGAATGTATAAAAATAGGTCAGTGTGTTTATTGGACGGTGGCTATTTTGAAGAGAACTCTCGTACATTCTCAGGAATAAAAATATTAGTTGTATAAAAGAACTAGAATGAAGTGAGATTTTCTGATTTATCTCATGATACTACTTAATACTTCCGTATTCTCTTGTTGAATAATTAAACCTCTTAACCTAAATACATACTTATCTGGTTAGTAGTCAACTTCTTTGAAAGGAATCTGGGTGAAATGTCGATTCATTGTACCTTTTCAAGCTGCGAACATTGTGTGTAAATTAACGATTCATTTATTTGATGAGAAAAGTGGAATATTGTACTGGGAAGTGACGCATGCGTTTGTAAAGTGGCGACGACCTCTTTGCATCAGGCAACCATCCATATGCTCCTTTGTGCGGTTTCAAATACCGATTTGTGGGCCGACAACAAACACTGAGTCACTCTGTATCATGTTCAGACATTGTTTTTACACATTACCAGCTAAATGGAACACTTAAATATTATCACGTAATTAAACATTATGGCATAATGCTTTCTGATTAATGGCGTTAACGGCTTTTAGCGACAACATTAAGATGTTGCTCAGTAACTATCCAAGGTCGTAGACGGGGATGAAGTCAGAAGGGTAAATTCCTTTAAGAACCGGTAGGGAACAATGAACGTGGGAATGTCTGGAACCATAATATAATATAACAAACTATCAAGAAAAATGGTCCTAAGTAAGTATATTAAAGAGGATGTACAATAACTTCACAAGTGAATAACTCCTACGATCTTATCTGAGCTATAACGTTCTAATTAATAAACGAAATATAATATATGCTTAAACAATCGATAAGAAGTTCGTTAGCTCAATGTTTGTTGCTGACATAGTGTGGTGTTTATTTAGGATTATGTGAACATTCCCCAAATATAATTATTCATGAACTAAGGTTAAGAACCCTTTGTTTATTAGGGCTTGTGACTTAGTAACGCTAACGAAGCGAAGCAGATGTCAATGTCCACGCGCAGTGAAATACCGGCGACTGGATGACGGTCTCATGTTTTTTATCGCACGCCAAATTATGTGACGTAGGCACCTCAGGCAAATTGGTCAAAGTTCTCTGCAATTTGGGAGTGTGCCAAATTGAGCAACAGTCACTAATCATAGTGTTTCACCTCTTTGATGATTTTGTTTTGCATAGCAACGGGTTTAACCAAACATATGCAGATGCTGCCGCAAAGGCTGATGGTATTTTTTATTTTTTCCATTTCTTTGTTTTAAAAACAAACCTCTTTGAATGGTGCCCAGCTTTTGAGAGCTCCTAAACACAAGGTTTTGCGTCATGCATGAATGAACTCTTGGTTATAATACTAGTTTCTGTCAGCGGCTTTGCCCGCTTAAAGGATAGAAAAAATCCCAAAAGATCATACTCCCGGGATAAAAGATATTCTTTATACAAATTCAGATCAAAGTCTACCCGTATACCAAGTTTCATACAAATCCTTTCACAAACAGACAGTATGGATATTACAGGCAAAACAATCGTTTAGTCCATGTTATTAGTTTTAATTTGTGAATTGCGCAGCTCACAAAGTATTTAAGGTATACATTTATTTGTCCTTTGTTATAAATAAAGGTTAATAAAGAATTAATATCAGCGAAATACAGTAAATGTACCGTTATATTGTAATATTTCCTCGATGATTATAGCCGACGTTTGTTTCCAGGTCTCGGCTTCGGTATGATCTACCTTCCTTCAGTGGTTGCTGTAGGTTACTATTTCGAGTCCAGGCGGTCCCTGGCTACAGGTATCGCCGTCTGTGGCTCAGGAGTTGGTACCTTCAGCTTTGCTCCTTTGGCGGCGGTTCTGCTCAATGAGTTCGGGTCCTGGCAGAATGCTAATCTTCTACTTGCCGGCTTGATTCTGAACTGTGCTGTGTTTGGCGCGCTGATGAGGCCGTTGGTCTATCCGAAGGTTTGTATTATATTTTTAGTTGTGTGTATAAAGAAGATAAGGTAATTGCTAAAGCAGCAGATTCTCAATGACTCTTGATGATTCGAGTTAACTACTGTAACAAGCCAGTGCTAGTTACGATAGTTTATCTCTCTTCTTGATTCTGAGTCTTCAAAGGGTAATTATCCAATGACTTTTCGCGCACTAGGGTGGTGCGAGAGGTTGTTTTAGACTTTTACTCGCCAAAACTGGTCCTAAAAAAACCATTTGCATTCTAGAACCACGGTTTCAGAAATTCTCCGTGAAGGGTTAGTACCCTTGAAGGCTCAAAATCTACCACCAACCGAATGAAAAGTCTGAACGTTTATCAAACTGACCTATCTTAACATTAGACTACCGGTATCTATACAGCCTACTACGTTACGGTAGTTAGATTAACAGAGG
Organism: Mythimna pallens; assembly: GCA_961205895.1. NCBI lineage: Eukaryota > Metazoa > Arthropoda > Insecta > Lepidoptera > Noctuidae > Mythimna > Mythimna pallens. The sequence continues at coordinate 17,542,073 of OY540834.1, forward strand.
TCAGGCAGTTGTTTTGTATAAAAATGTACTATTGCTGTCACACTGGAAACACATTCATTACATACTTGAGGAAGTGCAAGAATGATGATATTATTATTATGTTTTATTTCCCCATTATCGGTAATAAACACTATGAACACTAGTAATTTAGGTACCTATAATAGTTAAGCACTTGTATCTTTACTTGGAAATACTTAAACGTTTTTCAAAGGTGTTTTTCACATAAATCCCTAGTGCACAAAGTGAGGAAACATTTTATTGTAGGTATTTTAAATATGTATTCTATTTTTTATTCTAGGAATCTTCAGTCATCATCCATAACAATGTGACATCGTTCACATAACACAGTGTGACCACAGTTGTAAAACTGTGGTTACGAGTAGTGTAATATTGAAATTATTATTCTATTGTAATGAAAATTGCTTTTTTATTTCATTTTTCTTTTATGAAGTAGAGAAATTCAACGGCCTAATTTTTTTTATTTAAAAGATTGTACAAAACTATGTTCGTGAATTCAGGGTCAATTAGGCTTATTAATCACATAACTTTTACCTGAGGTCAAAAATTGGTCAAAAGAAAATTATTGTCAGCCCTGCATATTTATTTTTCAAATAAAAATATGCTGATTATAAAAACTAGCTCTTAAGACACATAATTTTGTTCCCTTGTAAACCCCACTGCAAATTACAGACATCAGGCGAAAAGCCCTTACTCCAGCGTATGGCCGAAGAGAAGCGTCTCCAAATGGAACGAGGTTCCATCGGGGGATCGTACTTCGTGGTGCAACTGCCCGACGGAACCATGGAGAAGAGGCTGAAGGTGAACGTTGTAGACGATTCTGTATGTAGCTGCTTTCACTAACTAACTATACTAAGATCTTTTTATGGTGGTGCGTTTCGTCTTAGGACTTAATTTCGCAGAAATAAATATACAGGACGAGTTCCCAAATATTCAAAATTAAGAAATTGAAAAGAAAACAAACAAATATTTATATAACTTTCAATATTTGTTTTTTTTTTTAAATAAAAGAATCTGACGATAAAACAAAGATCAAATATGAAGAAGACCTGCTACTGCAATGTGTACTCCTTGTAAAAAGTCGAAGCATTCAGTCTGAAAAATAATCGCAGCATGCTTTATGCTGTCAAAATCGATAAAATAAAATATGAACGATTTGAAGAAACCGAAGATACCAATTAATAAAAATATTTTTTAGATGAATTTGAACAGGTCTCTTCCAGCCCAGAGTGGCAGTGCAAGTTTTGTTTTACGTTAACACGATCGACACGTCTATGACGTTCGGCGCTCCGATTGGCCCGCTCCAAGCTCTTAACCAATCAGAGAGCCAAACGTGGTAAACGTTTCGATCGCGTTAACGTAAAACAACTCGCCCTCAGCGTACTGTTATAATAAGCAACAACTAATTGATTTGCGGTATAAAAATGAACTCAATAAGTTACTTTTCGACGAAAACAGTATTTTCTAATCAATTGTTGACGAAACGCAACCCCCTTGAGGTGGTGGTATACCTTTATCTAGCGAACCTTGCTAGACACTGTTAAGTGGTCTCGTCTTTCAGCTTGTTGTGCTAACAAAATTATTAGGAAGCATGTTTTGAACACGTATTGTATGTGCATGAAATTTTAGAGCTAATTTGCACTGTTCGGAGAATAAAGGCTTCACTCGATATCCGAACTTTACACAACCGCTAAGTTAATAGTTGGAAAACTTTCAAACGAAGGATTGGCTTATATTTCATGTTGCATGAAAGCACTCGTATGTGTTCGTCGAATGTGTTCAATACGGTACGTAAACGCGCTTCCAACGCCGCGTCAACGCGACGTATGTACAACTTCCAGAAGACACCCTTAATGCCATCAATTTGGAAAATAATTCTTATGCCTTTATTCTTCCGAAAGTGCAAATATTAGATAAATTGGCTATAGATGTAAAAAAATCTGAAAGCACAGACCTACACTTAGCTATTTATTTTTTAAGTTTCCTTAGAAGTTCTAAGTTTAGTAGTCACAATTCTGTATTGCTTAAAATGCTGCTTACTATACCAGACATGGAACAAAAAACTCCAGCAATCATTTAAAAATCGAAACAGTTCTACAAATTACCCCTTTATAAAGAAGTTAATATATTATGCAGCACACTTATGCACTATAGAGGGCAATGCCTTCGAATGATTGGCTAGCTATATTACCCTTCTTTTGTCCCCATTATTACCGTCTAGTCAAGCCTGGTATTGATTGTATTTCTACAAACTTTCCAACTTAGAGGGAACGGTGCACGCAAAATTTTTCTATGAATGCTATCTTTCTTTAAACTTTTCTACTGCATTGGATGTTAGTGCATGAAGTTTGTTACTTGTGAGTAATTGTCGAGAATACAGTCATACCTCGAAGTTATAGTTAAGCTTTGTAATTTAGAATCGCGAAACTTAAGTTACGCCCCTGACAAAGTAGTAGTAAGAGAAGTAGTTTAGCGTAGACGACTTTTAAAAGTAATTTACCTTTAGAAAAATGCTGTCAAATCTTATGTCGGTGGTGATTGGAATTTCAACATGATATTTTGACAGCACAAAATAAATAGAACCCGTAACTCGAAGTATGACAACCCTGCCCAAAATCGACCTCCAACTAAACAAAAAGATCTTGTATCGCCAGGCCCCGTTGAACATCGACCCTGGAGTACACTCTTCGCTGAATCTAGAGGCTTTAGCACGCGTGCCCACCGTCCCTAATATGCCCGGAGTACCGCCTGTGCCTACCCTGCCCACTATCACTGAAGCTAAAGTTTCTGATGATGGAGATGAGAAAAAGAAGAAGGTGAGGTTTTATTCGCTAAGTTTGCCATATATTTTTTAATATTTTACACTTTTTTTCTTTAGGTACTTACTTCTTGCTTTACTTTTTTGAAAATGTGTCTTAAAAGAGTATACGTAAAGTTGGACACCTCAGGTAATATTGAGCGAAATCTTCGCACGATGTTTGGTAGTAGCTGGATGAGGATTGCCGAGAATTGAGATGAATAGTATGCTGTTAGAGGGGCCTTTGTCCAGCTTTGGACTGGTGTATGCTGAAGATGCTAGTGGGAAATCATTAAATAACCCCTCCCACTCAGGCCGAACCAAAAGTGTCTACTGACTAGAACCCACACATGTTTCTTCAGTTACCTTTTGCGCTCCAGGAGCATAGTAACTCTTTCGAACAATCCCCTAACCTATCAATGCTAAAGACGCTAATGTTGTGAGTTAAAATAGTACTGCTCCTTAGCCAAGTGGAATAAGAGTAGAAACGATGTTATGGTAACCGTAAAATGTCTTATGTTTTTATTATAAAATATTTAAAAAAATCGAAATTGTTAATTTTTTGTGGGAATCGCCTCTTAAAGGTGGGAAAAACTAATCTCATGGGGCGGAGCCGCAGGTGGCAGCTAGCATTTAAAAATATATTGTAATCAAAATATTTTCAGTTCACAAATGACTTGACTGTGTTTGCAATGAAATGAAAAATACCTTTATACTTAAGGGGATGCCCCAAGATAGCTCACGAAATTAAAATTTTCTTAATTTTTTTTTTACATTTTCTAGATCAGTTTCAAGTTGTTTGTTAATTAAATATGATTGGCGGCCGTAATACTTATTTATTTAAGGAATTTTAATCATTAAAATCATCAAATAATACAACCCTCTCAGTTCACATAACCCTATTGAATGACTTTTTGATGAAATAGAGCCAATCATATTTTAATAACGATACAAACTTGACACTAACGTGTAATAATAGGTCTTTACCTAAGAAATTGTCGTTTTTTTAATACGGGTTGCTTTGAAGTGTTATATCTTTGGATTGACTTGGAATTATATATATAGTTCAAATTAACTTTATATTAAAGGTACTTTAACCCTTTTTTAGAAATTAGGTATGTATTTATTGGTTTCTTTGTGTTTTGTATTTTTTGTAATATCGAAGTACTTCTAATTATGAAAGCCAATAAAAAAAAACGTTTTAAATAAAAACTTAAGAAAAAAAAAAATTTCGTAGGCTACCCTCTTGTTTTTACCTTAATTTTTCAACAAAAACCTTTCTCATAAAAAGAGAACCAAACTGCTCTTTAACTAAGTTTATATTAAGTTTAGTAACTACATTATGAAAGTACAGCCAACATCTTGAAAATTAAACTAAAATGATTAAATATGGATCACGTGTTTACCTCAAGGCAGAATTAATGAAAACTTAGAAGTTTTCCAGTTTAAATGTTAATTAGCAATCTAAGTTTCAACAAGTAGGCTGTTACTTTTATAGATTGATTTTAGTACTCTTATAAGTTATTTTAATACAGAGCCCTTTTATTTTATAATTTCGAAAGTTATGTAGTAAAAGTCAAGGGAGTAGAGTTTATTTTGTTTATGGTAAAACAAGATGATTAAAAAAAAATAGAATATAATAGAATAGAATCGTTTATTTCTGAGTACATGGTACATGAAGGTCTTAATATAAAGTCCTTTTTATAAATTTGTATTTATTAAATACTAGCTTTTGCCCGCGGCTTCGTCCGCGTACATAAAATATAGCCTATGTCACTCAGGAATAAAGCAGCTTTCTATCGGTGAATAATTTTAGCAATCGAACCAGTACCAAACAAAAAAACAAACTTTACCTCTTTATAATATGAGTGTAGATAAAACGTTGTAGCTAATACTACTACAAATACGAGATTTATAATTAATGTACTGTTCTAAGTATCAAATGTTGCTTGTTATCTGTATTTATAAATAAAATAATGAAAAACCGCCATGAGTCAGTCAAATTACGAATAATCACTTGTTAACCGTAACTATATAGGCACGTATTATTCTGATTATGAAAACCCAATCCTACAGTATATGACTGAAAATTCACGATAAAGCTGAGTACATGAGAGTGATAGTGTATTTAGGAATTTTGTATGTAATAGATTCATTATTACTGCCTACTGCACTGCACTAACTGTAGTGGTCGTACAAACTACTACTGAGTATAAAGTCCTAGGTTCAATTCTAGGGTCAGGCCAAGTCTTTCTGGGTTTTTTCTTCTAAACTTCCGTGCTGTCAGGCCGGTGTCACGATATGTACCAGATTAATGAGAACAGACGGCAGAGTTTCCAGCCTCGGTTTTCTACTAGTTGCAATTCGAGGAGTGTGCGTCGGGCGCCTCTGTTACATGGTGAATATCCCAATCATTGGAATATCCAAATAACTTCTCCCGTTCTGGGTAGAGGGAGTGAAAGAGTCAGGTTTTTGCTGACCCATGTTCTTTTAGTGGCCCTTTACGTTTCAGGGCCGCAGTAACTCTTACGAACTATCCCGCATAGCTACGGACAACATCATCAAAATATCCAAAAAAGGGAGTGTCACCAACCCCTTTTTTTAATATTTTAATATGAAAGGGGTACCAAGTTAATTCAGCTGTCTGTAGTATGCTTTACCGTTCGGGCAACACAGGCATAACGTTTGATACGTTATATAGATTCATTATTAAAGTAAATATCAGTCGGACAGAATGTGATCGTAGAAAGACCATTAATCGTAATCATAACCTACAATCGTTATAAATTGAAACTTCTAGTATGCTCGTTGTGTAAGCTTCAATAGTATTCATGAATACTAAATCAGGACCTAGACTATTAGTCTTGGTGACATTGAAAGCCATATTTACAGTGTTATTAAAAACGAAGTAAACTCAGCGATAATTTTTTTAAACGTTGCACTATTCTAGGAATATACTCCCGAGTAGTCGACCGCACGTAGTGTTCCGCGCGCGCCTCAGAGATGTCAGCAAACCGTAGGGGCCCAAAAGGGCCGTTGCCTGCTAGGGCCATGGGGAAATTATGAAAAGGATACTGGTGGTCCTAGAACGCAAAAGGCAACTGAAGGAACATAGATGTGATGTTTGGGTCAGCAAAAGTCTGACACCCTCTCACTCTACCTTAAATCAGGAGAAGTCAGTAGATGATATACCAGCTTTAAAAAAAAAACAACACTAGGAATTACTCCTGTATCGTAGTTGCGATCACAAATATGTAACACTAGCTGCTGCACGAGGCTTTACCCGCGTCAAAGTAGAAAATTTCCCCAAGAGAACATAATCTTGGGCTAAAAGATATCCTATAGGTATGCTATACCGGGACATAGCAAATTTCACCAAAATCCGTTAAGCCGTTCGAACGTGAAGAATTAACAAACATACAAACACACACACACACACTAACAAACTGTCGCCTCTATTTTATCAGAGTGTTAAATTCACATACACCAGATACCCGACCCGGAACTACTATGATTGTGTAGACCATACAAATATTTGTTTCGTGAGAGAATCGAACCTTATTTTAATTACACCATTGGAAAATCTTTTTAAATTGACAAGGAGTCGGTCAGTCAAAGACGAAACTAATTGTCGTATTTGCAAAAGCTAGGCTCTCTATGGAGAAAAATGTCCAAGAACCACACTAGCTTCTGACATATTATAATGTAAATGTCGTGAAAAAAAATATTTTTAATTTGTTTTTAAAATGTACTATACCTTAAACATGTTATTTCCCAGGGCGAAAACGGCAATGTAACAGTAAACCCTCAGCAACAGCTGATGTCTCGCAACGTGTCATCTCCCGCCTTCAGCGCCCACGCACCCGGCCTGCCCAAGAACGGATCCGTGCCGTTCTTCGACAGACAGCGCAAGCAGAGCACCGGCGATAGGTCTGGCGATAGGTAGTAGAATTTGTTTGTTATAGGGCCGCTGGGTGGAGGTCGACGTGGGATATGGTGGAAGTAATATGCATGTATTGGTTAACTACCAAAAAAATTGCGTCACTTTTAAAAAGAGCTTGGTATCAATAAGTCCTCTAATCAATAATGAGACTTTTTTAAAGTATAAGCTAGAGGTCCAAGCGTGGCCTCGCTAGGTGGTGTTGCACTCAACATTTTTATTTGGTTTTTAGTGTATGGGAGGCACTATTAAATAAAAAAAAACAGATATTTCCTAAAATTGAACATTCCAATTTATTTAACTTAGTAAAATGGTTGCCCCAAAATCCATTCTGACTGTTCGTATCTCTAACTATAGTGCTTAAGTATAACGGTCCCATACACTAAAAATAAAATTTTGAGTTCAGCGTCATTTAGCTGAACATAACCACGATCGGGCCAGTAACTTTCACCAAAGTACAAGTGAAGCAATTTTTTTATCAGTTTCTAATTGTTGTTGCGTAGTGCTTAGTTTGAGTATGAATCTGCCCGGGTTTGCCCAAAAACGGATCCACGCCGTTCTTCGACTGTACCGGCGACATTTGTGTCGATGGACTATAGAATTTGTTGGTTATTGGTAAAGCTGGAGATGATAGTCATCGTGGGATATGGTGGAAGTATTGTGAATGTTTTCACTAATCAAAATGCTTTGACTTTACTCACAAACCGCCTTATAATATCACGAGACGTCCGATCACGTTCGGACGTCTCGTGATACAATACAAATACAAATTAACAGATAGACCTTAAATAAAAAAACATTCTAGAACTCATCAATACTACTGGAATATTCCAACTACTCCAATAGTACTCCAATCAATCCATAAATTAACGACAGACAGCAATAGTAGAATCGACTAGAGAAAACAAGCATGAATGGCACCGCGACGCTTTGATTTAATTCAGGGCTGCTCAAACTTATAGTGTCGGTGATGTAACAGCTCGTTCACACAGAAACTGACTATATTTAGGAGATACATTTAAAATAAAAATACATTAATTCTGACCTTGATCCATATTGATGTTAATAATCCTATATAAAAGTGGTCCAGTAAGCAGTTTCTGTGTGAACAAGGACTAGCTTATAAATAGAGCTCATTAAGCACTTGCCTACTGATTAACCTAATTCAACCATTGTCGGTCCCTCGCATTGGAGTGGGCCCTGCTTGGACGTACAAAAACTAGTCAAGATATTTGTGAAATCTAACTAATTCAGGCCCCCCTACCCAAGTTACAATCGTATCGTTCGCGCTGAACGATTCGAGTACGCCACGCCTCCGATTCCTTTGTCCTGACGTCATCTCAACGCTCAGTCACGTGGTCCGAACAAAGGAATTGGAGGCGTGGCCTACTCGAAGCGTTTGGCGTGAACGATACGATTATAACTTGGCTAGGGGGGCAGATTTTCAAGACATTGTAGGCTGCCTATGGACCAAGCACTACCTAAGGGCCTGGCGGTCTGTTTGAAAATTAAGTTAAAGAAGTTTTAATTCGTTATAATTTTATGATTTAGGGCCCACTCCCCTTGGTAGAATTTCGTATCTGTTCTGTTGACCGTTAGAGGTTCATAGTTACCATAAAAATGTACCCTTAACCAACAGATAAGAGGAAGTGGTACTAATTCAGCTTTGACCCAAACATATATACTTGGTAATTAAATAATAGCTTGTCAAGTACAAACATTAAAGTTGTCATGCGACCCCGGTTGTTATGAATCACAAGTAGTGTAAATGTCACTTACTAATTCAGGCATAATAAAAAAGATAAAGGGTGTTGTTGTGTCTACAATGGAGCGTGGCCCAAAAGATGCCTGTTCAAACTTTCATAGGAAACACAAATTCCTTGCCGGAGTCTGTGTATCCTGATAACTACAACCTGCAAGAGTGAATAGGTTACTTTTCGGCAAGCGTGTTCCATTGTCGAACACATCAGGTGAGATAGTGGCCAAAGGCGTACAAGCGTAAGACGTAAAAGCGTTTGAGCACCCCTGATTTAATTGGTCTAATGTTTTGATTTAGATGTCGCGTAGTAGCACGTAACATAGAAATCAATGGAAGCGCCTTATGTGTAAACATTTCGATACATTTATGTTTATAGCTTGTGATGGGTCTTGTTTAATTTTGCATGTTTATTTTCTAGTGTTATATTAGTTCTCGTTGCTGATTAGTCATTGGTTTATATTTATATTTAGATACATTACAAATCTCTGTAAGTAAACGGTTCTCTTTAAGAGGGATACTCCAGGGATAGAGATGACTCTATTCAATGATTTTTCAAGAAATAGCCATTCAATGGTGTTAAGCGAATTGAGAGGCTTGTATAATATGTAATAAATTCTCGTTGCGTTGCGTTGGCGTTGGAAGGCCTCCCACAAGGTGGACCGATGACCAGGTGAGGGTCGCGGGGATCCGTTGGCTGCGAGACGCACAGGACCGGTCATTATGGCAACATTTGGGGGAGGCCTATGACTAACAGTGGACGTCTTTCGGCTGAAATGATGATGACGGTGATGAAATAAATTCTTGTTACGGTAGCAAATCATATTTTAATCGATATAAAACTTGGCACTGACCTACAAAATAGTAAAAATAAAATTGAGAAAACTTTAATTTTACGGGCTGCCCTGGAGCATCCACTCTAAGAAAGGCTGCTAGGAATTATTGATTATTAGTTGATTTGAGTAGAATAACAAAAAAAGTAAAATATTTCTGATTACTACAAATATTTGTATCAAAGTTGTATATTATGACTTGTTTAAAGCATCTTACAACTCTTCAGCGATTTTATTTATTGTGTTCAAATAGATATAACAAGTCACCTTTTATTTTACTTAATTATTTTTAACATTTCAATTAATTATAACTCTTTCGAATTCCAGATTCAAACCGTCCCTAGCTGCAATCAAAGCAACGTCCAAAACTTCAATGAACAGTCAACAATACAGAAATAATGCTGATGTAAGTAAATCAATATAAAACTAAATGTATATAAGTTTTAGAAAAATCTTCGTTTTGAATTACAAGCACCCTCAATACCACTAATTCATGTAAACAAAGTGAACTAAATACGAGTGACGAAATTGTATTTAGTTCAAACCAATTGACCCACTTTTAAAATGACAATAAATAAATTGTTGTCAAGGGCATTGATATAGTCATATTGTGACAATATCCCAGCATGAGAACGTTCCACAAAATATGGCCTTGAACTTTAGTAATTGTCTGCCAAATGTACAAAGACTGGCAACTACCCAATACAATATGGTTCCTGTATATATGCGAAAACTTTTAAAATAGATGTCATTAGTTTACTCAAATATACTTGTCATCAATCATTCTAGAACATTGGACATTTAACTGGAAAATTATTTGAGCTAGTGACTGATATATGTCTGAAAACAAAACATCTGTAATGGAATCATTATGTGTTATTTACGGGTAAAGTTTTATTTATATCGCTTCGCAACCGCTGTGGAGCAATGAAAACAATAATTTCCTTGTAAAACCGGGTACAGACTGTTGTAACGTAACGTGCAATGTAACACGCAATGAAAGAATTCGCCGTCTACTTTGTCACAGTGGATCATGCAACGTAACAGAATTCCCGTAGTGTGGACGCATTACGCACGAGAACCGTGCGCACTACGCGCGTGAACCGAACATTTCAACTATGCGAGTAGGTACGTGCGAGGTGAGTGCGCGTGCCCACTCCACATGCATGTAATACTCCTGTCATGTTACCTTGCAGGTTACGTTACAGCAGTCTGTACCCGGCTTAACTCTTTACCTATGCATACGTTTAACAGGCTATTCTATTAGCGTGACACATTTTTCTCTGACAATACAATGTTGTTTAAGTACATTTCACGTTGTCATTTTATGTGCCTATGAAATAGCCGACTGGACTTCTCTTACATCACAAATATCTTTATATATACTTAGGCCACACGAAGTATAATAAACCTATAAATCATCATTATTGCATCGCAAACTACAATAAAATATGCACATAAGTAGCGTAAATGAAGACTCGTATATAAACGTGATGTTGCCCGATACAAATGTGCTAGACATTAATTGTGCCGGGCATCATCACGTTTTGAGAATCATTGTGAACATATTATTATTGTGAGAACCATTGCCTATGATGTAATTAATCCAACATATGTTTTTTATATCATCTTCTAAAATATAAAACAAAAACACGTCATTTTAATGAAAACATCAAATACATTAGGGGACAAAATGTCCCCCAACATGAAACGCAACGCGCAATCTACGCCAATCAATCAAATCAAAAAAAAAATATTTCACATAGACCATAGGCCTACATGGGCACTTATAAAACGTCAGAAGCTAGTGCACGGTTCCAAATTGGTCGTTTCCTATGGAGAAGAACTGGCAAGAAAATCCATGGTTACTCTTTTAAAAAAAAGTGGTTGTTTACAATATTTTCATATTACAGTATTAATAGATATTATGTAAGAACAGTGTAAACCAGTCAATATTGTGCCCAAAAGCACGATAAAATAATCATATTAAAAAAAGTGTGTCGTAATAGGAATTAATTCGTGGAGTCTACAGTGTTCAGTCTACATTCACGTTATAAAAAGAGGCTATATAAAAAAGCAAGAAAAATATGAATAATTATAACTATCAATAAATGAAAGGTTAACAAAATAAATTACGTTGCTTACTGTCCCTCAACTTGCCCTCAATATTTTACGGTGCATTCTTGCCAGGACACATTGTTGGGCAATTTTACAGCGTTGTGCCTTATGTTGGAGGACATTTTGTGCGTTACTGTATTTGAGGCTTTAAGTTTTATATAAAATGACAGGATCATTTTCAATAATCACACGTGATTAAAAAAATACAAATAGTATGATCAAATAATATAACTATACAGAAAACCTAAAAATACCTCGTTAACATTTCAGGGTGACACCGAAAGCGTGATGTACAACTCCAAACTGTCCGTGTCGGCGGGGCCGCGGGAGCCGTCCCGCATGGTTCGCCCCATGTCGCGCAAAGACATCTTCTACTCGGGCTCCGTGCTGAACCTGCCTCAGTACCAGAGCCAGAAGTCGCTGCAAGGATACAGGAACTCCGTGCTTAGTTTGCCGCAGAGTAGGCAAACTGGAGATTTGGAGAGACAAGAACGTAAGTGACATACACTAGACATGTCTGTGCGAGTCCCAGGGAACCGTCGCGAATAATTAATCTTATGTCACGCAAAGTCATCTTCTATTCCGGCTCAGTACTAAACCTTCCTTCCGTACTAAGTCTGCCGCAAAGTAAACGTTATGTAAAGAAGTCAATTTCCTGACGCTTGTACTATTTTTACCCGACTACAACAAAGCCAATATATATGATTTTGACAGTGTATGTATTTATGTATGTTCATCTGTTCCCTCATAGCCCCTAAATTACTCATCGAAACTCGACAAATGAGGTATCGTTAGAACCATCTTAATCGTCCGCTGAACATAGTCTACGTGACAAAAAGTATTGTGTTAAAAAAAAGATTAATACGCCGTGTATCATTTGAAAGGGCTTCACCTCATCAAAAATATCATCAAAATTCAATGTGGGGCCTTCAAGCGGTCAAAAAATTTAATGTCAATAATATAATAATAAACACCAAAATAGTAATAATAAAAAAGAAAAAAAACCGTCATCAATAAAAAAAAACGGTATAAGTACAACCGCACTTTAATAACGTGTGACTACGGCTTTTAGTTCTGTTCTTGTTTCTCCAGTAACCTCTGTTCTTGTTTATTTCAGCATCCCGAAATCTTGTTTCATACTTTTTCAGCGTCATTTATTTTAGTCGTGATCGGGTTCTAAGAAATAAAAAAATCAGGTGAATAACCTCTATAAATAATAATATCATGGTTTTTATTACAAATTCTTCTTAATTTTCAGAATACGACCTCTGTCCCTGCCTGCATCTCCCCGAATCCTTCAAGTCAGCTCTCTCTTCAATGTTAGACGTGAGCCTTCTGCGCGACCCCGCCTTCATGCTGATCGGCGTGTCCAACATCTTCGGCATGGCTGGCCTGTACGTGCCTTTCGTGTACATCGTCGATGCAGCCCAGCTTAGTGTGAGTGTACTTAATGTTCTGTAGATATGACACGGCGACGTAGTTGTTAATAATGTGACCCCGCCTTCATACTCATCGGCGCGTCCTACATGTTTGGCATGGCCGTCTTGTACGTGCTCTTCATGTAAATCGTTGATGCTACCCAGCTGAGTTGAAGTTGACTATAAGTACACTCAGTAAGTAAAGTAGTTACAGAATTAAGTAATGTTTGGTGCTTACTTTCAAGATATACTGTTCAGATTAAATAAAAGGGAACGGAATCATAGCGACTTATATTAATTTAATCTTGGGAAAGTAGTACCAACAACATCGATAGATGGCGTTGAAAAGCACTACTGCTGAAACAACTAAATATATGCCCTTGAATGCTACGCGGCTCAGAAAGGTGGTTGACACCCGCAAGCAGGCTAGTGACTTACACTTCACTACACCCGACACTACACTCAGTTGAGCGGCAGTACTAGTGGCGTACAGATAAATAAAGAATAGAAGAAGGTTGAACTTTTTTTGTATGGATGATTTAAATAGGATTGTACTGAAAAGTCACATGAAAAATTAGACTCTAATTATATCCCAAACAAAATATTTATCGTTCATTTGTCTGAGCCCTTAGTTATTTTTGTAGTCAATCAACAAACAGCGATATAATTAGTCTTGGCAAAAGTAGTTAAGTCACGTGTGGGAATTTTTTCAATAGAACTCGTGCACACCCATAACCAATGTTGTTTTTTTTTTCCGAATTATATAAATAGATGTGTGTAAAATTAAACAACTTCTTTTTAATAGCATTATTCGCTTCTAAAAATCAACATTGCCTTCTAAATTACTAAGTGAGCCATAATTAACGGGTGGCTATAAAAAAATTAACGAGGAAGGTTAAAGCGAGAGCACCGCTACGCTCCCGCCTTAGGCTTCTAACCTAAACTGTTTGTGTCGGAGTGCCCTACAATTCCGAGCTCGCTCTTGGACTAAGAATATTTAGTTAGCGTTATAAAAAAGACGAATTAGTTTATTAGAAGCATTTCATTTTCCCGTTGCTTAGATACAAAATGAATAGTTTGATCACGTGGCCGATAAAGAAAAGTGCAGCTTGAATTTTTTTTTCTCTAACCATATAACATGTCAAGTAATCTGAAAGTTAGGAACTAATACCTATTAGTTCCTGACCTCCAGATTATGACGCAGTTATAAAAAAAAATAGGCCTACGTCATAATGTTGAGTCAATTATAATTAACACACGTGCCAAGTGCAACAGTACTTTTGGGGGCGTTTCATGACGTTATAGCGTCATGTAACTTGCGGCTGCATGATTGCGAGGTACGAAGGTGTGTTTAAGTATTTTGTGAATGTATCATTTGAGCCAAAGATCAAACTGCTGCACTAAGATTCTAAGAAAGTTTCGTGACGAACATCTTTATCATCCATTTAATACAATCAGAATTTCTGCATTTTAAAATAACAGTAGTAATTTGTTAACTCTGCACACTTTTACACAGTTTAAGTTCTTCCAACTTAACAGACAGATGTGTTGCTGGCGAGTGGTTGCGCCACTACAACTTCTCAGCTGAAACAGTAGGAAATGGCGATGACTGAGCGTTTTGGGAAATTGCATTTACGTAAATCTGATTTTAAAGGCTCTATTTATATTTGATTTTGAATACCGCCAATAATTTTCAGTAGATTGAGTAGAAGTAAACAAATGAATAAGTAGTTCATACATCTAGCTTTCTAATGACAATTATGTCGACACATAGGAACTGAAATTTAAAATCGTGCATCGCGACATTTTAGTACTCACATTCAAGTCAAGATATTTAATATTTTATTTTTCCAGGGTGTAGAACCATCTCAAGCGTCGTTCCTGCTGTCCATCATCGGCATAACGAACACGATCGGACGTATCGCGTGCGGCTGGGTCGCCGACTTCCCCTGGATGGACTCGCTCTTGCTCAACAATGTCTGCCTTGTGATAGCTACGGTACGAAATAAGAAAGACTTTTTTCAATCTGACTGGTAGTTCCAGCGATTAGTGTACAAACAAAAAACCCTTGTACTCTATTATATTAGTATAGATTCCGACATATAAAAAGGTCGTTTTGTAGGTATAGACCAAAAGTTGGTATTATTAGTAAATCAGACTTTTTTTTATCTTTATTAAGGAGCTTTGTCACCATATTGACTATGTCGCTCCATCATAGCCCAATTTTGAATTTTAAGTTATTTTAAATGATTGTAATATATTTTATATAGAACTCTTGCCTCATCTGGCATAAGCTTAGCTGAGACACTGTTGCAAATACTGATTTTAAACATATTCGGAGTTTTATTTTTTCGGACAAATCTTCTTTGGAGTGCTAAACAGATTTCTCCTGAGCAGACTTAAAAGCATCTAAGTTTTAGTCTGCTCGTTTGATAGAATGATAGCTACTAAAATGGAACGATTAATGTTACAGATATCAGTTGGATTGATTCCCTTCTGCACTACTTATGCCACATACGTAGCGATAGCTGTCGCTTTTGGAATTGCTATTTGTAAGTATCTATCCATACCAAACTCATTTTTCGGTTGCATGTATGTGCAAGTAAAGTATCCTAAATATCACTTTGTTAGATCTTTTGTTACTCTTTCGACTGATTAAAAGTCGATTGGATACTGAACAATTCGAACCAATATGGTCTTTTATAATACCAGCCACACACGATCTAGTTCGCCGTCAAAGATGCAGCGCGTTTGATGTGGCGTTCGGTTAACTTGACGGTGTGTGGCTCAGTATGCATGACGTTAGTCGGCTGCAAACTTGACGGCAAACTGGATCGTGTGTGGCTGACATAAGTTATTCGGGTATATTACGGGTTAAAGTATGAAATTGCCGATTTGTACTGAAAAACTGAAATTAGTTTTTCTTTAATTTAACATATTTATTTAATCATAATAATTACCATTATTATCTATACATTGCTGCCATCTAACAGGAAGGTTATTTATGCATTTGCGATAGAGCTCTGGTGATCTAGATTCGACAAGCTGTGTGAGATCTTTTCTTTTGGAGCAAGGTCTGGCGAATACGGAGGGTGAAGAATAGTTTATAATTGCAGTTCCTGTAGAATTAAAACGGTTTCTTGTGCTGTATGAGGTCTCGCGTTATCGTGGAGCATTAATGGTGAAGATCGATTCGTTTGTCGGGGCTGTTTCACTGCTAGTTTTGCTATAATTGTTCGGAGTTCGGCACAGTAGACATCTGCCGTTATTGCTTGACCAGATCGGTGAAAGCTATAGTGAATACAACACCATGCTGAGACCACCAAACAGTTACCATTACCATTTTATTGGTTAGCTTTGCTTTTGAACACTGTTGCGGCGTTTGACCTGGGGGAAAAATGCAATGGTTGACCATTGCATTTTTTGCTTACGGTTATCGTAAAGAATCCACATTTCATCTCATGTCACAATTCGATCCAATATTCCTTCATTTCTGTATCGGTTCAACAAGGTAACACAAGTTTCAACACGCGTTTCTTTCTGCAGATCAGTCAAATCATGAGGCACCCATTTTTCATATTTTTTTATTTTATTGATTTGACGCAAATGAGTTGATATTGTTGGTAAGGTAACGTTAAACCATGCCGCTAATTCCTGGGTAGCTTGGCTCGGATTGGCTTCCACCATCTCTTTCAATTCATTGTTATTCCCCTGTGTGGGCGGTCTTCCACGTGGTTTGTTCTTCAAATCAAAGTTTCCATCACGAAAGCGTTTAAACCAAAACGCACGGTGCGTTCTTTAGCAGCCCCTCTTCAAACGCAACATTGATATTGCAAGCTGTTTCTGCCGCGTTAATTCCGCGTCTGAACTCATATTAAAAAATCACTCGAATTTTCGAAGTATCCATCTTTCTTTCTAAGCTAAATAAAAAAAACAGGTGAAAGTCGATAATCCAATGTTAAGGTCGATAATCGAATGTTGCGCATTTTTTAAAAGAAGAACTTCATAGGTACCATGTGAAATAAGTTTCTCTCAAAAATCTCAAACCATAAACATTCTATGTCAATTCGAAGTACCTATTACAATGAAACGACAATTTCATTCTTTAACCCCTATTATTAGACTATTCTATACTATAATATTGTACTTCTATTACGAATGTAAGGTTTTTTTTGGTAGGAAATCGACTCCACCCGCTCTGCCTGGAGTGAAAGAGCGTGACAGACGTTCACTGACTAAAACCCACATGTTATTTCAGTTGCCCTTTGCGTTCCAGGGCCTTAACCCTTTCGAATAATACCGCAGGTGTGAGGGGTCAGGGTACCTTGACATTTCATTAGTTATGTTTTAGTGCCATGTTTTAAGACTGTTTGACGTATATTTTATCAAAACCATATCTAAGTATAATTTTTCTCTTTCCAGCCGGCTACATCTCCCTTACCTCCATCATCCTCGTGGACCTCCTCGGGCTCGACAAGCTGACGAACGCGTTCGGCTTGCTGATCCTGTTCCGTGGCGCGGCCGCCATGATCGGCTCGCCTCTCGCGGGCGCCGTTTACGACGCGACCAAGAATTACGATGCATCCTTCTATATGGCGTCGGCGTTCTTCTTAGCTAGTACTTTAACTTCTTTCGCGTCTCCACTGTTCCGCAGGTGAGATAGAATATTATTTTATGTTAGTTCGCCACGATCGACTCTCATTTAGTGGACCCCGTTTAAGACGCGCCTAAGAATTGCGATGTATGATCTGATAAACTAGTACAGTACGACCGAAATTACTCTGAGCTTCGAATAATTGGCTGCGCAATAATTATTTTTAACAATCTTATAGCAAAGGCATATTGCCTATTATTTCGAGTAACAATAGTTTGAAGTATTGAGTTCTAGGAAATCAAATCATATCTGCACCGGTTTACCAAAGTTTTCTAAGTATAAAGGCCACTTATTGCCATAACGATACGAATACTTGCTCTTTCGCATCGAAATATGTTTAAATTTTAGCCTGGTCTGATTTCCAGAAAACAAGAAGAAATCCAACAACCGATGGACATCCTAACCCCTATCGATGAGGACCTGGAGGAGGGCGACGAGGAGGACGAGGACGACACGCCCATCACGATGGGCGCGGGCGCGCTGGCGCAGCGGCCGCCCGCCATCGTGCGCACGGCCGCCTCGCCCTCCGACCCGCCCTCGCCAGACGACAAGCTCACGCCGCAGAGGGAGAGCGTGCTGTAGATCCTACCTTATTGTGAAGGGAATAAGATTTATGATTAGATTGAACGATGCCAGGTCGGTTTGGATCAGGTCTAGATGACTATAGTTTGCGCCGCTTGAAACTCAATAGAATACTACTGATGACTTTGGGTCGAGTATAAATCAACAAGTTTTAAATCTCGCAAATTATTTTCGTCTCGACTTTTATATTTACTTTCGACGGGTGCTGATGAAAAAATATCGCACCACTTGTAAATCGATATATTTTACGATTTCCGAGGCGTCGACAAGGTACTTATATAACTGAAGTTGCAATACATAAGCGACTTTTGGCATACCAAAGTCTGTATTGGGTTTAAACTTGTCATAAGTCGGATAGTATTATTTTATCAATCCAATAAATGCTGATTAAAGACCTACTATCTTTAATATAACTTTATTCAGCATTTACTAGTAAGGGGGTAACTAATGTTGATATTTACGATGGTTACTAAAAGGTCAACCGTTACCTAAGAGACCATTATGAGATAAACGATTATGAAGAGTAGTCGGCTAATCGGGTAAGCGGCAAAAACTTAAGTTTGAACTTGGAACTGTGATCTATTTTAAATATGGAACTGTCCTGCTCATTTTATTGTCCATGAATTTGAAATTTTGTCTTCCTAAAATTTAGGCCAGTACGTTTGTACTTAGTACTTATTTATTATGTTTTTGTCGCCAACGAAATTAATCATTCGAATTCGCTCGTATGTCGGTTTGAGGCCATCAAATCGATTCATACACATCTACATTAAACTTTTATACCCTAAATTAGCCGACGACGTATTCTACCTCGGAACATTGGGGGTTTATAGCGAAATAATAGGTGATTTGATATACTTACACTTAGATTTCAAGAACCCTTTTTATTCTCCAATAACTAAACAAATTATACGATCTCAATACATTGGAGACGCTGTGATAAAGGTTTCTTGAAATCCATTAGGTATTTATTAACTCTCGTAATTTATACGATATACTGAAAA
The DNA here is from genome assembly GCA_961205895.1 of Mythimna pallens. Lineage (NCBI taxonomy): Eukaryota > Metazoa > Arthropoda > Insecta > Lepidoptera > Noctuidae > Mythimna > Mythimna pallens. Next base: position 17,561,193 of record OY540834.1, read on the forward strand.
AGAAAACCGACGAAATGAATTATTTTTTGACAGTAATGTACAGTGCTATTAAATATAAAGTTGTATTAGAAAATAATTCATTTGGTTGAAGAAAAATATAAAATACAAAAAAAAAAAACACACTTCGATGCGAAGATTTATACGAAGTTACCGTAAGTTAATGACATTAATAAATAACTGGAATTGACTGCAAGCAATAAAGCGTTTTGTGTATTCGCTTTGCATTTCGAAAATAATAGAAGGAATATAATGTAAGGTTTTATATTCCAACGTGCCATATATGTGTCGTGGTGCTAGCGTCAACAAGGGATGTTCAAACATTCATGTGTACTAATACTCAAGCACCCAAAGTTTTTGTGAACAGAAACTGAAATGTCCATAGTTGTCATTAGCAATAATATTAGTACTTATAGGCCTTAGAAGATATAGAATGATACATAGAAACTTAGACACTTTTTTCACCTTCTATACAAACGCATAATTACCATTCTGGATTGATTTAACTTTGAAAACGGACAATAAGATATTTCTGTCAAAAGGTCTAAATTCATTCATGATTTCATTACAAAAGCGTTAAATCAGTGATAGTTTTACAAGTGTAACAATGTAAATAATATGCACAGTTGTAAATATAAGTTGCAGTTAGGACGTCGAGTACTTAGTAAAACAAATTCATGTCCCGTTGATATTAAAATACGGCTTAAAAACTAGACTCTTTCGTCGAAGGGACGTTGATAAATGAACTGAAAGTAGTTGGATGTCATTATAGGTATGTTAGATGCCAGTTATAAAACCATGGTCATCTCTATGGTTTTAAAACTCGGCAAGGGACTATCAATTTATACGATTAAACCTTTTTAATATATTTTATAGTGTGTACATCATGTTAGTGTAGCATTTTGCCTTTTAAACTTGCTAGACTATGTTAAACTTTTCGAGCTTGGCTTTTTTCTTATACGACTCAATGACGAGAGAGATATTTGAAGCATATTTTAAACGTCATTATCGTACACTTATTTCTAATCCTGATAATCACTTTAAAGGCATTAAAGTACAATGCGAATTACAGTGACTATTCTCACTTCCAATCTTTCACATTGTATAGAACTCTTATAGTGCCATTATGACGAACAACTACTTGTGTAAATACGCTAAGATTAAGTGAGTTTACATAGAGTGAAACGTAACGCAGTCAATTGTACGCGCATCTAACATGCAATACCAATACTTGATGGTTAGGTGTCGTCATATAGGCTTATGTACTTGCCGCATTAGTGTGTATATATCTGAACTATAGGATATATATTTTTGTCATAGATATATTTCTGTCAATAAATTGCATAATTTAGCTTTAAGCATTAGATGTACTTTATCATTAGGAATGTGGAAGGCAATTAGCGGTTAGGAGAAGGTATTTTATGTGATAAACGTGAAAATATATTGAGAATATTTCTTATTTAGCAACCTGTATTGTATTCTATGCCTATAAGTAAATGATAATTTTAATGAAGTTTCTTTTATAAGGTTTAATGTAATCTGATATGAAGTTACAAAGTGTATAGAACGTATTAAGGAATATTCAGAAAAATATGAATTAATGTTACTGTTGTTATATAGCTTTATGTAAAAACCAAAAGTGTTATTATGTTTTTAAGATTAAAAATGATTTAGGAGTCGAGGGAAGACGCTAACTGAAGTATCGATGTAACCGAAGAGTTTATTGTTGATCGTGATGATCCAAGAAACAGTCATGTTGACGAAGATATATTTTGGTCTAGTTTCAACGACCGCGAATACAATCATGAATTTGTACTATCTCATGATTATTTTTAGAGGCGATTTTTATGTATTAACTTTGAATGAGAGGGATCTTTGGACCTGGACCACGGTCCAAAACTTTCACCTACAAAAATATTTATTTTTATTCAGTAGTATTTTTGGAATACAAGGAAAAAGGCTTTATAGTACAGGTACCAAAAAAAACTGTATTTATTTTATTTGTGGTTCCAAAATACTACTCAAAAAAAATTATAGGATGAAGTTGGGACCGCAGTCCCGATCCAAAGAGCCCCACGACCAGAATGAGAGCACAGAGAAGCACATACAATATTGTCATTCATTGTGAATGTTTAATATATTATTTACTAACATTGTATTATTCAGTATTGGCTCAAAGTATTGTTTATAAATTCATTTGAAGTGTTACGAGCTGTTTACCTATTAGTTTTATTTGTGATTCTGTTTTAGTTGGATTTGTTTTGATTGAGCGCATGCATTAACTTATGAGTTATTAAATGATAAAATTGATATATAGGTAGTTTTATTTGTCATTATATGTGTGTAAACAGCTCAGTCGATGTATTTTGATAATATGTTTAGCATTTTAACTGTGTGTAGTATGAAAGGTGTTAGAGTTTCTACTTTAGGCATTAATACGTTCTTTTAGATCGCGTACTGCCAAAGGTCACTCGTAGTTTTAAAACGTAGCAGTCTTGCTTTCGAATGCTGATAAAATCCTTCACAAAAAACCCCAGATGTTCGAAAGTAAAGAATTAGTTAAACATTAAAACTGTGATGAAAGTCTGAATTTATATTCAGCCTAAAGACTCATCGAAGTTTGTTAGGCTATTTATTATTTTTCTTGTTTTATTGTAGAGCGGCCTTCCTCTCTAGGACTAATATAGGAAAAATAATTACCACAATTTGACCTGGTCCACATTAGAGCACAAGTCGTTATGTAATTAAAACATCATACTTCATTGTTGATAGTGGAACACTCAAAACTTTGTGTCAACCAAAACATTACGACAATACAAACATTGTTTCAGAAACATGTTCGGACACAAGTTGCGAAACATGTATAGCAACTTGTGCTCTGATGCGAATGGACCCACAAGCGTTACTATAAGCAGTTAAAATGTTAATTTTAAAAAGTTTATTCACCGAGCCCAGCGCACGCCCCGCTTGCGCTAAAGGTACAACATGCAAAGAAGCTTATTGTCGACAAAGTCCACCGAAATCTTTTGTATATAACAGATTCATTAAATGATAATGATGACTGAGATTGGCGGTTTTATTTTGAATTTCTTATCTAAAGAATGCGGACAATACTCATGGGATACAGAATTTACAGTTTTGTGTCAATAAGTAAGTGTATACGAGATAAGAAAAGTCATGTTTCGGAGCTGTAGGGTTAAGCATGATGAGATACATTCAGCAAATTAAGAAGTCGCAAACACAACTTCAGAGCAGAAGTTTTATACTTGGCTTAGATTTTTCTTGGATTTTCCATATTAGAAACTTTTAAACTAATAGCGCCTAGATTTAATGTCAATCACTGCCGCCACCTAACTACTAAGGTACATTTTTTTTATTGACTAGGTACTTGCCTATTTTATTTAGTTTGGAAGCCATTGGCGCCGGCGCCGATGGGGTAGTGACGGACATCTAGATTTGTGCCTACTCTGTAGCGACATCTATGGCGTCACATAAGAACTAATCCTGCATCGTGCAATCAAAGTTCTCCGCGCGTTTAGAACATATAGAACAGCCCGAAATCATCTATCGGGCAGTTGCCCGCCAGATATAACACCCGTCTGGCCGGAGGATCCTCCCTTTTCAATGGAGGTTTGCGGGACTTTACTCTCTGTTTCGCTTTACCTCTAAACTACTCTATTAACTTGCTGGTGAAATTTAAATTACATGACGTAGGTACTCACCACACACTTGTGCCGAACTCTTCGATCGTATTGTATGAGAATTTACATAATCTCGCATTGAAAATTCAACTCCAGGCACATACCTAATCTAGCCAGCTACGTAACACAGTGATCTAATCTTCATAGTTATACCATGTAATATAAAAACGTGTAGGTGTCTACCTACCCGCCATTTGAAGGCCATATGAGAGTCATTACTATGTTCATGACTTAAATAATGACCATAATCATAACCATGTTATATAACACGGCTTTGTACCTATTATGTACATAATAAATGGCTTAAATGTATAGAATACTGTGTGCACACCCGTGAAATTAATGAGTCTGTTGTGTGAGAATGGCACGCAATATTATTTTATTAATTAATTTTAATTATGTAGACAATAACTTTTTAACCATAACTTTGACAAATTTATGGTTTTGGCAATGTACTTTACGAATTCTTGCTGTAGTTTTTTGTCTAAACTTCGCCATAACCGCGTCATCAAAACGGACATCCTTAGTAGTTAGGTTTTTTTTTTTTCGGTGGGAAAATCATCTTATGACATCCCCCGCCCTTGGGTGGGGCGGGAGATAGTGTCAGACTTTTACTGACTAAAAACCCACTCCTGTTCCTTCGTTGCCTTCGTCCCAGGACCCCGGGTTTCGTTTTCACACTACCCATGGTAGTAGTTAGGTAGGTACCTACTACCTAAATAAAAATGAATTAGGTATGTATTTAAACTTCATGTACAGTAGTGATATAAAGGCGAACTTAGTGCCAGAGCTGCAGGAATGTTCGAGTCTCTGTGGCCCTGAAACGCAAGCGGCAACTGAAGGAACACAGGTTGAGGTGAGGTTACTCAGTAAAACTCTAGACGTAGTCTGAGACGCCCTTTTGCTCCATCGGTGCGGAAGAAGTGATTTGATGATATCTCATCTCAAAAAAAGGCATTCTCTACTTGTCAAGTTATATAAATAATAATAGTAGGAAAACAAAGATACCCACAACGGCCTCAACCTCAGATTACAATTTGATATTGCAAGCGCCTTTATGTTGCAGTAAGCCACGTCAGCCGCATGCGTATTAACCATTAGGCAAAAGTCTTTACAAAGTGGATGCCTGAGGAAGAAAAACACCGTCAAAGCCGACCTGGGAAGCGGTGGCGAGACAACCTAGACGCCTACCGCAAGGGCTCCGAGAAAAGAATTTAGGGGAGAAAATAAGGAAGGATTTTGTCCATCAATAGAAAATAATAGGCTATACCTAATTGTTTACCTGCTATACCGATTTATTTTTATGACTTGTAGTTGAAGCTGTGCTGAATGAGAACCGTTATAAGATTTGAGGGCGCAGCAATGTAAAAAAAAAACATGATGTTAGCTCCATTTTACGCTACGACGATTCTCTTTCTGCACAGACTATAAACCCTGCCATTCGGACCAATACTTTTCTCGGTCAATCCAATAAGCCTCAAATTGATTTGGACATAAATGATATTAATGCGAGAGTGGTTCACAAGAATCGCTTCGTAGCCCATAACCGCCTATTCGCCGTCTGTCGTGAAGTTCACCATGAATCTTATTAGATTACCGAAGCCATCCTTACAATTGACCCCTACATAAGGTTGAACTATCTGCTGTAACAGGTTAATTCATTACATCAGCAGTTCAACATTTTCAATTAGTTGCTATGACCTCGTAGGGTGACTGGTGACTTGGTGAGGAATGTTTTCTTTGCAACTCAGTAGTAAACCTTTCTAGTGATATTCGTGATATCCTGCGGCAGTTTTTAGACGCCATACTCGTAATTGCATTAAGGACCAATTAAATTATAGTACCTATGTAATAGTACCTAACCTAACTGCTCTATTTGCATAGTCAGTCGAATACCAGGTCAAGCAAACTTTCGTTTTCCATTTTCCCCGTAGCAGCAGCAGTCTCCGGGCTGCTACTGAGTAATCTTGGATGTGCCTATGCCCAGTTGATGGCAATAACATAAGCATAATCAGCGTTTTAATGTCCCCTCTGCTGGGATTCAGGCCTCCTCTCTAGGAGAGGAAATGGGCCGTAACCCACCACGCAGGCCCAGTGCGGATTGGTAAATGAAATGAAAAAATCTTCGAATTTTTTGGTTCTATTATATAGACTCGTCCTCCATTACATGGGAATTTAGTAATGATAACTAGCAAAATGTGGCTGTGCGTTACTGGGGTGTCACCCCTACATACTCTCCTGGGATACGAGGACTTTTTTTTTGAGGTGAGGACACGGTGAAGTGAAGCGTACGGGGAGACGTGTACAACCACCGTATGCCCGCTTGGAGTACCACCTGTTCGTATCCTCGTAAAGGCGATCGGCAGCGGAGACTTCTCGCGCCGGGCCCTGAAAGAGGTCAGACCATGGTCCGGCGCGAGAGGGAATGGGATGCGGTCGTCTACTTTAGCAGCAGTAGATAATGCGGGTACGGACATCCTGTCGTACCAGTCGCCGAGGCAGAAAATGCCACAGGCGTCGGGAGTCACTGGCTAAATAGCTTGCGGATGAATGGGCAGTAAGCCGTCCGGACCACGCTGAAGTCGTCATCGGCGTGTGCCCAGCAAGGCCGATGCCTCTAGGGCTAGGGCCACGTGGAATTTCGAATAGGTTTTAGTCAGTAAATGTCGGACACGCCCTCCCACCCCACTCTAGAGCAAGAGAAGTCATTGGATGTTTTCCCACATAAAATGGGCCCCAGTTCTTTTTTTTTGTGTCAGGGCCATTGGCCATCTAGCTACGCCACTGCGGACAGGTAATATTTTCTAATTACCTACATTTTTCAAGTGGACTTAACCAGCTCTCTGCTTTTACTATCCCTACCCTAGGTTATTATAGTTATTATGCAAAGTTTAGGTGTAGTTTATCAACTGATCAGTTATAAAATTAAACCATTCTTGAAGTCTTTTACAGCCCTTACAAGGCAAGATACATCGCTCGTAATTATGATACGAACTTGAACCACTTCCACGTTAGTGATTGATAGCATCAGTCTATGTCCTACTACAAATTATTGGAAGACTATAGGTACTATCAATCTCGATCGAGTATTAAAACAAATATTATGTACCTCTCAGTAATCTGTCTTTATAGCCATATGTAGAATATTTATTAATACAGTTAGCATTAAGCAATGGATTTTAAATGAATATCTTGCAGACTTTATTTATCTGCAATCAGCGTTCTTAGCGTGATTGATCGAAGGCATACATACCGCTTACCGATGGCAACATATCAGAATCTGTTTTATGTGCATTTTTAAACTGTCATAAACATATCGTTAGGTTTTTCCGTAAATATACCCACTTAATTATTATTATTTTCACTTCCTACTTTAAGTTCCGCTTAAAGATCTGAGAACTTAAGATTTCTGCGATCGTGCACATAAAATATGTATTACCTACTTCCGAAAAAGATTACGGTTATAGTAGTTTTTGCTCAAGGTGAAGGTAAAAGGGAGTTGTGAATTTGATTCTAGAAATCTAGTCATAATCTAATTTAGGAAGTGCGTGCATTCGTCCTTGCTTTTCCTGGTCGCATAGTTTAGTTGAAATCATCATTAACAGCTAGCCAACTTCATCTGCTGCTGGGAACTCCAGAACCTCAGTGCCAGTCCAGTCCTACTCGAGATGGCAAGAATGTTATTCGCACCGGGCGGGCGGTGACCGCCATAGGCTAGTAGGTAAGGTATCCCTACATTCAGTTCTACGCCACCGAGATACAGCCTTACTTCACCTAACTTCTTTGTTTAGACAGTCTGACCATCAACCGGCACTAACCCCGAATCTAGAATCATTAAGTACCTACTGGGAAATTCCCAAAAAAGAAAATCCCCTAACACATTACCCGAAAATAAATGACATAGTAAATGAATCCAAAACCCCATTTCAGCTTACGCCTACAATCACTGACTACTTTACGCACACATCAAAATTCACGATGTTCACCATAATTTCCATTAGCGATAGACCGTACCGACAAGGTCGTTGACCGGCGCGTCTGGTGCAATGCGCTCGTGTATTACATCAGCCGACCTTGTCCGACACGGAACAATGACAGCTGCAGCCTGTAACGTACGTCCCTGCCTTTCAGCTGCCCTAGGTTGAGTAGTTGACCCTTTCAAGTGTTACAGTCCAGAAAACCTTCTAGAAAGGTACTAGAACTAATTCTTTAGGTAGGTACCTAATTAAGCAAAAAGTAACAGTCATTAATCACAACAATACAAAGTTATGACATTGAATTTAAGCACTGAACTGAAAGAATGTTTCTGAAAATAAATTATAAAGTTACTGCAATAAATAATAACAACGTGAATTAAAATAAATTGATGCAAATAAAATTGAAAATAAAATAGAACTCTCTACATCATGGTTACCCTACTGCAAGGTTATGTTACGTCCGTTGACAGTCTCGTCAGTGTCATGCCGCCCGAATTGATGCGTCGTCAATTCATCATCAATTCAGCAATCAAGTGTTTTGCTTTTACTCATAATTAATTGATGACCAAAAAATGAATGATCATCTATATATATAAAAGGAGAAACTGACTGACTGACATATGAACGCACAGCCGAAACTACTAGGACTAGGAACATGAAATTCTGCACAAGGCTTCCTTTTATGACGCAAGCGAGCACTAAGAGAGGATTTTCTAAAATTCAGCCCCCAAGGGGATGAAACGGGTGTCCAAAGTTTGCATAGAATAACCTTTTTTCACGCGGGCAAAGCCGCTGGCAGAAGCTAGTACTCAATAAGTCTGCTTTCATCTTTTGTTGGCCTATAATACTTTGTTCAAAATTTTTCGAATGACTGAATTGAGAAATCACTTATCCTGCTTAGCCAAAATATTTTTGTTTTTTGCGACTTCCTCCTGAGGTTACCATTTTGACATGAATAAATTCATCTAAACTTATTTACTGGAAACGGTACGTAATTAAGGAACTCATAAAGGCATTTAAACTTTAATTTCGTAAATAGAGGCATTATCTACGTGCGTCACCAACGACTTAGGTTTTTCACGAAGGATTTATAAAATCCCCTTCTTAAATTCTCAGATTTAATCTAAAATGACCGCAAACTTGTCTCGTCGTATATCGTATCGCATGAACGGTGAATCAGAATGATTAAAAACTTAAAAGATAAAAAGCCTATATAAATAAAAGCTCTTTTAAGTAAATTATAGAAGACATTTATTTAGTTTTATTTATTAAAATTTTATGCACTAGTAATAAACACTGTACAAAGGCGAACTTAATGCACTAGGCATTTTCTACCAGTCGACCTTAGGGTGGTGCAGAAACAAAACATGATAAGAGAGATTATTTTGGACTTAGAGATCTCTACAGAGTAATAACACTGTAGATGTTTGATCAATGTAACATAACCGAACTTGGTCCTTACCAGACGGCCGGACGCCGAGTTACCTATTGCTGGCCGTCCACAATCTTGCCAAGATTCTGGTCTGGCCGGAAATCGCCCGTGACTCCCAACGCCCGGTGTCGAAGGAGTTTTCTACGGCGTCAGCCAGGGCGTAAGGATATCTTCTCACGCACGGTTTCAGCCATTTCCTTCGCTCGCATTACTGCCTCCTAGAAGTAGTTCTAGATCATTGTAGCTACCCATTTCTCTCTCGCCCCTTAACATGGCCAAAAACAGGGCCACCCGCGAGGGGTGGCCGTCATCAGCAAAAAATCCTGCACGGCGGCGACGGCAAAGTGGCATATAGGATTACGGTAGCAAGTAGTGGCAGTTTTAGGGTTACGCAGTATTATAGGCAAGGCCAGGAGGTCAGGAGTGACAGCTTAGTAATTCCTCGCCTTCCAGTTGGCAAACGGAATCTGTGATTTATTCACGTAAAATAAAGACATGACTTTTTGAGGCTTGTTAAATGTAGCGAAATCAAGATTTAATTGCATCTAATCATGTAATCACTACTTGCTCTAAAAAGATCTGAATGAGAACTGATAAAAACTTAACAATTTCAGCGAATGTTTTTTTTCGTTTTGTGTCCTTTACTTCTAACATCACTACTAATTAATTGAGCATAAACCGAAACCGAGTAGTTAAAAAAAAAACTAATCTTCACCGCACTCAATCACTGTGAAGTACTAAGTAATATATCATGTAACTTTATGACTAAATTGCATCAACTGGATTGGATTATCCTTCATAATTATTATGTGATTGAAATAAATTAATATCAGATAACTAAATATCTACTAGGCACGAGGTAAAGCGGATTCATTCGAATATATGACAGGTTTTAATAATCTCGAAATTGATTAGAATTGCAGCGCAGCGTTGGAAGGCCTGGGATCCCACGAGGTGTACCGATGACCTAGTGATAGTGAAGGTCGCGGGAATCCGATGCATGCGAGACGCAGGACCGGTCATTATGGCGACAGTTGGGGGAGGCCTATATATAAACAGTGCACGTCTTTCGGCTGAAATGATGATGATGATGTTTAAAAATTTGCTGATGAAAGCGGATGTAGATGAGAAAAATGCGCACTCAGCTTCATTATCAAAAGAAAATAAGCACGGTCGTATATCAACAATACTTGGATGAAATTCCAAATAGCCATGAACAAACGAAACACGCAATATGATGCCAAACGTGTGTACACATGCGTACTACGACCTCCGAGTGACGACAACATCAAGTAGACACACCTTCCATTGAACACTACAATCTCATTTGCATACAAATGTATCAAATGCTGTCAGCAATGAAACAAGAAACAAATTCGTCAACAAATCCTCGCTGACTCACGTGGATGATGTAACATCTCTCAAACTTACACCAGACGAATTCTTGTGAAAGAAACATTTGAACTTTTATTAGCAAAAAATATGCAACTGATCTGCATCAACCTTGACGTTTGACGGCATGGGACATAAATCTGCGAAGGCAATAAAAAAAAATAATGGAGAGAAATAAAGCGGGAAGTAACCGTTATTCGATAGATATCTGCTATCTCTGTGTTCAATCTTAAGACACGATTATAAATTCTAATTAAGTTTGCAAAGCTTATCGAGTTGTCGATTCAAAAGGAACTGGCGAAATGACACGAAACATGATAGTTCTTTATTCTTTATATCACAAAGACGTTTCGTGTAAACTAGTAAAGGGTACTATCATCAATAAACGTTGGCAACACGCAACTTTTTTTATCGGGTTGATCGCGAATACTCGGATTTAAACCGTAATATCTTCGGAAGATTTTCCACCGACTGGGTAATTCGGTCAAGGCGACCTGCGGAGGTCAGTAAAGTACTAAATTGTTAAATAAATTACTAGTTAGGCATTTTCTTAAGCCATTCTCAATAATTTATTAATTAACCGTGTTTAGGTTTACGATGTTCGTAATTAGTTTAGAATAATTTTATCAGTTGAGCTGCTGAACTTGAATCGTTTAACTAAATGAAATTAAAAAGATTATTTGATTAATTTGTTTTTAACACCAATTAAAATTTTAATTACAGTAATACTCAGGTAAGTGCAGACTGGGAACAATTAATACCGACACTATCCTTAACACTATTTACGCTTCAACACAAAACACACAGACCCGAAGCAAAACCCGTAACTTTCTTTCTTGGCAGGATGTGATTATAACATAAACATCCAGAGTTGCAGAATTGTTCTAGTGCCTAAAAGTGACCGTAGCCCTGCAGTGCTATTCTCTAAGAAAACAGCCTTGAGCGCAGCGCTGGTTGCAGCGACGAAATCCAATTGATTATTGATTGATTAGGAATTGATTTAGGAACAATCCAATGTACCTATTTGGGTAAAGCGAAGGCCAACTGAAGGAACAGGAGTGGGTTTTTAGTCAGTAAAATTCTGACACTATCTCTTGCTCCGCCTAAGAGCGGGATTTGTCATAAGATGATTTTCCCACCTAAAAAAAAAAACTCATGAGACTACATGCTAGTCATGTTGAACTAATTCACATATAAAACTGAGTGACTCTCCATCCGCTGTAATGAAGTGCCATGTGAGCCATTATCATAAAACCTCCTCCCAACTAGTCCCAACGATACTCTCGTTACACATATTCAAATATTTAGAAAACACAGAGCTTTGTTATTTACTTATTATATTCTTTATTCCCTCTCCTAGAGAGGAGGCCTGAGTCCCAACAGTGGGAACATTTAAAGGACTATGACTATTCTTTATCCGGGTTTTTTTTTAACCGGATACACATTTACAAAAAAACAGGTGCACCTGCACTGGACGGTCGTATCGTAACTACTTGAAGGCAATCTCTTACAGATAACCTTAAGCTTTCTTTAACACTAAGTACATAATGACTGTATATCTTTCCGTACCAAATCAGTTTCCTTCACATATATTTTCATATATAATATATTATCATCATCTTGATTTTAAGAGCAGCTTTCTGAGATCAGATTGACAGCTTTGTAATATATGACTAAGGCATTAAATTCTTCTCTACCTACACTTTTCCTGCCAATGTTTCATTGTCATTTGTGATGTAAAGAATAAATGAGCGTCTACCCGGTAACACACATAATATATTACATTCACGTGCCACGGGCAGGCTGTTGGTTGTCACATTCTATTGATTATTTTGGAACCAATTCATTAATATTTAAAGATGCCTAGATTTTGATTGATACCGGGAATAAAATTCCTGCGGATTTAAAGAGATAATATTCTACTTAGAAGACGAAGTAAAACTCTGTTACCAGTAATTAGATATGTTTTTTATCTACTATATAAAAATAAGTCGGGTTTTCCTTCCTGACGCTATAACTCCATAACGCACGAACCGATTTCCACGGTTTTGCATTCGTTGGAAAGGTCTCGGGCTCCGTGTGGTTTATAGCAAAGAAAAGAGTAGGGTAGAGTAGGGTAGAGTAGGGTAGAGTAGGGTAGAGTAGGGTAGAGTAGGGTAGAGTAGGGTAGAGTAGGGTCTTATCTTATCTTATCTTGTGTGGGGCTGGCCTTAAAAACCAGAGCACTTCGACCCTTCTGGATCTTTTGTGCTAGTCCCCCTCCCTTCTACTCAAACCCCAGCCTTCCGTGCACCTTCATCATGAGTCCCAGTATGGCCTTGATGGGGCCAACCATTTTCTAGGCCAGAGGACTATAGGTCCTCTGGCCTAGGAAATGGTTGGCCCAGATACTCTAGTCTTTTGGAGCCTAGTGCTGCACAGTCGCACAGTAAGTGTAGCATATTCTCCTCTGCCTCTCCACAGATCCTGCAAGTCGGGTCGCTTGCTAGTCCCATGTTGTAGAGCTGTTTGTTGGTGGCATAATGCCCCGTGAAGGCTCCTGTGATTATTCGGAGCTGTGTTCTGCTGTACCTCCATAATTTTTGGGTCCAGGCCTTATCTATGTCATTAAGAAATAGCTTTGCATGCTTCTGGCCTGTTGTGTTGCGCCAGTGTGTGCTGTGTATTTCTAACGCAGCCCTTTTCAATGCTTGGTTGATGACCCTTGGTGAGAGTCCTATGAAAGGTTCCGGTCCTTGTAGGGGTGTCTCGGATCCTTTTCTCGCTAGAGTGTCGGCTCTTTCATTGCCTTCTACTCCTGTGTGACCTGGCACCCAGATCAATCTGACCTTGTTGCGCCTTCCTAGCCGATTAAGTATTTTAATACAGTTTAGTACGAGCCCAGAGTCCACTCTATTGCACGTGAGTGCCTTAAGTCTTGCTTGGCTGTCGCTTAAAATGTAGACAGTGTCTCCTTCGGTGCCTCTGTCTAGTATTTCCTGCGCACATGCGATTATAGCATAGGTTTCTGCTTGGAATACCGTCGCCAGTTTGCCCAAACTTAGGCTGAGATTGCAGTTGTCACTATGTACCCCCGCTCCTGTACCGGTGTTCATTTTAGAACCATCCGTGTACCATACCTGGTTCTTCCCTTTGTGGGGTTTCATCCCACCTTTCCATTCCTCCCTACTCGGAATGTATATCTTAAACTCCTTTTTGAGATTTTGAATGGTGTGTATTTTGTCACATCCCATGTCCATCATCCAGTCAAGTTCCCTGTTTGGTCTTGTGTTTGTATGGTTGGTTTTGCATCCGGAGTTCGTCCAGTGCCCCATACTTTTAAGCCTATGAATGGCCCTCCTCGCCTCTAGTTCCACTTCAATGTGTAAAGGGGTGAGATTGAGCATCGTTTCCATCGCCGCAGTTGGCGTGGTTCTAAATGCTCCTGTAATGGCCATGCAGGCAGTCCGCTGTACTTTGCTTAGGGCCTGTCTGCAAGTTGCCAGCTTGGTTCTGGTCCACCATACGATGCTCCCGTATGTGATCAGCGGTTTCACCATCATGGTGTATATCCATTTGATAACCTGGGGTCTAAGGCCCCATGTCTTCCCATAAGCAGAGCGACACATGCCAAATACTCTTAGAGCCTTGTTTGCTGTCGCTTCGGCATGGCTTTTCCACGTGAGTTTGCTGTCTAGAATTACTCCTAGATATTTTACTTCTGTGGACAACTCTAGTACGGTGTCGTAGAGCTTTATGGCACCCATTGTTGTTAGGTCCCTCCTTCTGGTAAACGGGATGATCACCGTTTTGCTTGGGTTGATGGATAGGTGGTTGAGTTTACACCACCTTTCAACCATGTTTAATCTCTCCTGTATGATCCCCGACACAGTGTTGGGAAATTTTCCATTTACAAGTATCACGAGATCATCTGCATATCCAACCGTGTACGTTGGTCCTTTGTTCAATTCTATTAGCAGCTCGTCTATCACCAAACACCAGAGCGTTGGCGAGAGTGCGCCTCCTTGCGGGCATCCTCTTGTGACATGCGCCCTTTTGGTCTCACCTAGCAGTGTTGATTCTATAACTCTGCCCTTCAGCATATTGTCCATCCAGTCAAAAATGGTAGGGTCTATGCCATGTTTCTCTGCAGCTGTTCGTATCGTTCTAAAAGTAGTGCGATCGAACGCGCCTTCTACGTCTAGAAAGGCTGCTAGGCATATCTCTTTGCATTCTAGCGCCTTTTCGGCACGGCTTACGACCTGGTGTAGCGCAGTTTCTGTCGACTTACCAGGCTGATATGCGTTTTGCATCCTGTGAAGCGGTTGTTTTTTCAGCGCTCCCTCCCTGACATGCTTATCTACAAGCTTTTCCAGAGTTTTTAGGAAGAATGATGTCAGGCTTATAGGTCTGTATGACTTAGCGTCCTCATAGTCCGCTCTTCCTGGCTTGGGAAGAAAGATTACTTTCGCCTGTCTCCACGCCTTTGGTATGTAGCTAAAGGCGATGCATGCTCTGTATAGTCTACCCAGATTCTACGGCACACACAGCGGTTCTAGTATGTTCCCCGCTCTTTGTAATAGGGCTGGGTACACTCCGTCTGGTCCCGGGGCCTTGTATGGCTTGAAGCTTTCCAGGGCCCACTTTATGCCATTCTGCCCTACTACCTTTTTCGCGGCGTCCCAGTCGGCTTTCGTTGTTTTTGACTTAATGTCGTCTAAGCTTAACGAGTCCGCCGTGTCGGTAGCTGCGAATGAGCTGGGAAAGTGCGTTCTGAACATTATCTCAAGGGTATCACCTCCAGACTCTGTCGGTTTGCCATTCCCATCCTTGATGGATGTCAGTGGATTCACCTTTGCAGTGGCCATAGCCTTCGACAGCCTCATGCTATCTGGAATGCTGCCAATGCTGTCGCAGTGGTCCCTCCATGCCTTCCTTTTGGCCCTGCGTACAGCCTTATTGTATTCCGTTAGCTTTATAGCATACATCTCAAAATTTTTGAGAGCCTTAGCACGATTGAAGGCGGCCCTAGTTTCCCTCCGTAGCCTAGCTAGGTCAGAGTTCCACCATGGTTCCTTTCTTGTTTGTACTACCTTTTCGGGGCAATTATTTGTCCAAGCGCTCAGAACGGCTTCGGATATTCGCCCCGCCTCAAATTCTACGTCAATTGCTGAATTCAGCTTTCCCTTGGGGTCCCCAAGTTCCACTTTCAGGTCTTTCGTGTACGAGTTCCAATTGGTGTGTCTTGGGTTCCTCCTTGTTACCAGTTCCTTTTTCCATCGGGTACTGTACTTGAAGCAAATATACCTATGGTCTGAGAGTGAGATCTCGTTTGGTACGTGCCATTCGCTTATGCGGTTACTAGCCCTATTAGTAGCTACTGTTAGGTCAATCACCTCCGCTCGTCTAGCATTGACGAACGTGGGCCTGTTGCCATTATTTATAATTTGTAAAGGTAAATGTATAATTTGTAGAGTAGGGTAGAGTAGGGTAGAGTAGGGTAGAGTAGGGTAGAGTAGGGTAGAGTAGGGTAGAGTAGGGTAGAGTAGGGTAGAGTAGGCTAGAGTAGGGTAGAGTAGAGTAGAGTAGGGTAGAGTAGGGTAGAGTAGGGTAGAGTAGGGTAGAGTAGGGTAGAGTAGGGTAATTTTTTTTTTTTTACTAAATCCCGCTTTTGGGCAGAACAACGTCTGCCGGGACCGCTAGTTTATTTATATAAACCAGTGCTTGACTGCGATCCCACCTAATGGTAAGCAGTGATGCAGTCGTTGATAGTGAACCGCACTAGTTTATTAAGATCGTATTCCCTGTAGCCTTGAAGACACCTAGATTACAATCCTGGACGGGAAGATCGATTATATTACTCGACGGCTTACAAAGCATCACATTCTTTCGGGATCCACCTCCGTTCCACTAGAATTTCTGTCGGTTACATTTCAGGGAGTGTGTTTTGGAATTGGACAATTTTATTCCGCCAAACCCGTTCCATCATAGAACCATAAGACGTACGATAATGTTTCCCAATGAGCAGTTCTGTGCGTCTCGCATCCATCGGATTCCCGCGACCCTCGAGTCACCACTTCACAAGATTTTCAATCCACCATGTGGAAGGCCGTCTAGAGCAATGTGCTCTGCCCACTACTACTTAAGTTTGCTTCTTCGGGCTATGTTGGTAAGAAGTGTATGTGGTAGGAAATGATGATGGCGTCACGATAGAAGGCTGCGCTGGCGTTCATAGTCGAGGGCCACCAGTTTGGAGGTAAGTGGAACAGAATGTAAAGTCCTACACACCTCCTTTGAAAAGGGAGGATCCTCAGACGAGACGGGTGTTATGTCTGGTTTGGGCAAAGATTTGTAAAATCAAATCTTGATTCTTCTATGTAAATGTTCAGCCACATTCAACTAGAGGCTTCATTAATGATTGCATCTCTGCTTACCGTCAGGTGGGATCGCAGTCAAGCCCTGGTTTGTATAAATAAAAAAGGCACCACCCAGCATGTCCATTCAACCGTTATATATGATAATGAATGAATTATTTTATTCATAACTAATATGTAATGTGAGACATTTCCGTCATCACAGGAACATTAACAACCGGAACCGTAGTTCCGATCCGGAGTTTTGTTATTGTATAGTTTTTTTTTTGTCTTTTTATTATAATGTACAATGGCTATGTTTAATGTAATCATTACAACAGCTGCCTGATCAATCTGCCTAGTCCATTTTCCCAGCTAAGTTAGGGTCGGCTTTCAGCACTAAAAGCACAGGATCTGTCGTCGTTTCGAGGAGGCGGAATGCATCACATTTTAGAGATGGGGACTCTACAATGAGGCGTTTTACGTGAAGCGGATAACTTGATGTTTTCGATTTTAGTTATAGGGGTTAAAGTATGAAATAGCCGTTTTTTAAAACGGGTTTCTTTGAAGTATTACAGAAAATACAAAACACAAAGAATCCAATAAATACCTAATTTCGGAAAAAGAATAACGTACCTTTAATATAAAATTTATTTGAACTTATAATTCCAAGTCAATCCAAAGACATTACTTCAACGCAACCCGTTTTAAAAAACCGGCAATTTCATAGTTATAAAGACCTAAGATATGAAATCATTTTATATTTATATTATGTCCTGTCAAAAATTTTGGCTTTGTATTAATAACTAAAAATCTCACCTTTTTATCCATTCGAAAACGCAATTGTACGTAAAGAAACAAACGACATACGAGTACTTACATACTTAAGTAAACCCGCGTCACAATACAACGGAAGCGCACGTCACGCTCACAATAGTCTATTCAAAAATTATTATAATGAGATGATTTGCTTACCTTCCGATTACGATCGCGCGTGTTATTGTTATTAATTACACTGAGCCGCAAAAAATCTGGGTCGCTAATAAAATGAAGTAGATTCTCAGACATAAAATAAATTTGTAAAACTGTAGCACGTTGTAGATGATTGAATTAAACATTAAAATAAATACATAACACATTTTGCACATTACGCAGTAAAATAGTTCTTGTACCAGGGTTAATTATTTGTATACATTCTTTAGGTATTAGCGACATGATGTTGCGCTGAATACTGTGCCCAATCGTTTAAACTGAGCTGTCATTATAAATATTTATAATGATATCACATGAAGTTAGAAACAAAAGCGGAAAAAATATTCTTTTCCTAATTTTGAACTTAGTCTTTTTTCTAAATTCGGAAAACTTGTTTTTAAGTTAAAACTTGTATATGAATTACTTGTTACAAATTATAAGTACCTACGAGCAATCTCTACCTATATGTACATGACTTTGGGAAATATTGCAATTTTTCTACATGACCCGTTATTTTTGCGGCCCAGTGTATAAAATCACGTTAATACCGCTTTGGATATAAATCTTCTGGTTTCTTCTGTACAGTCCTATCTCATTGAACTATATTAAAAAATTACTTTCAAAATGGCACCAATAGGTAAATACCTATAGTAAGTTTTTTTAGAGTAGCATGTAGCAAGCCCACCTTCAAAGAATTAATTAAACATAATCATTGTTAGTGTTTCTGATGGCAAATACAGAAGTTTTTAAATATCTTTAAATATTCAGTATTTTATTAAGGTTTTTTTTTTATTCTTGATAGGTTTGTGCTTGACCGCTATCTCACCTGATGGAAAGCGACGATGCGGTCGATGATGGAGCGCGCTTACCTAGAAGTAACCTATTTACTATTGACTTAAAAATTCCCGGGTTGTAGCCCAAAGAACACACAATGAATGTGTTCCTAAAACGTTTCGTGCGTATGGGCGGGATGTCCACATTGTCCACCATGTACCGGGCATCCATAACTATACTTACAATATAATACACATAAAAAACTTAAATATTAACTAAGTATGTCTACTAAACCTTACAACCAACCAACCAACCAACCCAACCCAACCAACCAACCAACCTTACCAACCTTACAACCAACCAACCAACCAACTTTTCCAACCTTTTATGTACCTACATATATTTGTATATATATATATTCTTAGATATTTCTCCTACCCACACATTCGATACAAGTGGAAGTGTATAAAAGGCGTCGCGCACGTGGGACGAGATTCATTCTTTGCTTGGCTTTCGGATGCAACGGACGTTTCGCTGTATCATTTTGTGTCGGTTTATGTACTTTAAGAGTAGTTTGTGTAATAGAGTTAAGTGATTGTTGCTTTGTTACTTTCTTTATTAAAATTAAATCGTTTTGTAAGAAATTAAAACTCGTGTTACTAGTTCTCTCTTTTTTTTTAATTAATACCGCCTCTGATCCATAAGATCAGAAGTGGGATTGTCACGCGTTTCCAGCCGTTTTTGCCATCTGATTCGATTAGGTAATTGTGTTAAAAGTGAGTTTTGTGTTGATTAGTGTGTACTGAACTTTTAATCTGTAAGTAAGTTTTTATTTCTTATAAAATGCCTGAACACGGATCCCGATCTAAGGATCGTAGACACTCTCGTGTCTCCCGTCGCGATAGTTCGAGTAACCGTTATACGCCGCCAACTATGCGTCACCGCCGTTCGGTGGATATTAGGGATAGATCACCTAGGCGTCGTAGTGTTTCCCGTAACTCACGCGATAACTCTCGTTCTCGTAGATACCGCGGAGAGTCTCGTGATCGTCGTCACGGTTCACGTAACACCGCCCTTGATCAAATTCTTACAAGGTTAGAAGTGATCGAACGTAGATTTTCCGTGACTCCTAGTGGCGATAGTCCGTTGCATCCAACTAACGAGGGCCAGTTACTGTCGTCACTCCCGGACGTGTCGACACGTGAGTGTGAGCGAAGTTCTGGTGTGACCGCGGTTACTAATGAGGCTAGTGTAACGAGTAATTCACACGTTTCAGTTAAGAATACTGAGGAAAAGGATACTGCGAACAGTATTGTTGGAGCTTTGTCCGCTCTTTTGAAAACTAAGTCCCATAACTTTTACATATCACCATTTGACCCGAGCATACATGATTTTGATGTCTGGTGCGATGAGGTTGACCGGGCTCGCGTGATTAATAATTGGGATGATCGCGAATGCCTCGGGCGTATAGGTACTTGTCTACGCGGCGATGCCAAGTCTTGGCTGAATGACTGGGTGACGAATGATAGATCGTGGAGTAACTTTAAGCTGGAGTTCCGATTCTTGTGTCCCCGTAATGTTGATTTTGCGTCCATACTGTTCGATGTAATGAATACTAACTCAAATAAATACTCAACTTATGCTGAATACGCTCGCAAGTCACTATTACGCCTTAACATAGTTAAGGGTTTATCAGACGAGTTAAAATCCGCCATTGTCATCAGAGGCATTAGCGATCCCCAAGTCAAGGCTGCGGCAACTAACGCCAAATTAGCTTCTAGAGATTTAGTTGAGTTCTTGTCAGTATATGTCAAGCCTAAAAGTGATAACAGTGCTGTTCGTGCTCCTTCAAATAACTCCAATCAACGTAAACGAGAGGCACCCAAATCGGACAATAGCAATGCTTTTTGTCACATTTGTGGTAAGAAAGGTCACAAGAAGTGGTCTTGCCCCAAGAAACCTAAAGATTCCACCTCAGCCCAGGATAGCGGTTCCTCCAAATCAGCTCCAACATCAAGCGATAAGGGAGATAAGTCAGTTCTACGTTGTACTTTTTGTAGACGCAATGGGCATTCAGTTGACTCATGTTTTCAAAAGTTGCGCTCTGAGGGTAAGAACAAACAAGCTAATGAAGTAAATTTTTGCTCCGAATCGACCCAAAACGAACAAATGTGATATCAGCAGTTGTACAAAAGGTACCAGTTGATGTCTTAGTCGATAGCGGGTCCGATATTTCTTTAATTTCCGAAAGTGTACTAAAATACTTTAACTTTAACCGTGTACCAACTTATCGCTTGATGCGTGGAATTGGAAGTCAAGAAATTGAGTCCACCTCCATGATTACAACTGTTATTGAATTTCCCGAAGTGTCGCTTGAGGTAGATTTATACGTAGTGTCTGCTGAGTGTATTAGTGCTCCTATTCTGATTGGGACTGACATACTGAACCAAAAAGGGTTGGTGTATGTGCGGAGTGGTGCAGAGCAGCGCCTTATTAGATCTAGTACAGTGTCAACCGTACAACACGTAAGTACTGTGGAAGACTTAAGCATTAAAACTCCTTTAGTTGGTGTCGATAAAGAAAATTTGTTGGCGATCATACGTGAGTTTTCGGACTTATTTATTTCTGGCACTGCAACTTCCACAGTGAATACGGGCAGTATGGAAATCAAACTGACCTCCAATATCCCGGTGAGTCATCGCCCTTATAAACTTTCAGTAGACGAAAAGCATAGGGTACGCGATATTGTTCGAGACCTACTGGACAAGGGGATAATCCGTGAATCAAAATCGGATTACGCAAGTCCTATCATTCTCGTCAAAAAAAAGGATGGGAGTGATAGGATGTGCGTCGATTACAGAGCACTTAACACCATTACAGTCAAAGAGAGATTTCCCCTGCCGTTGATCGACGACCATATTGACAAACTTGGTAGGTTTAAGATCTTTACCAGCCTTGATATGGCCACAGGTTTTCACCAGGTGCCTATGAAGGACGATGACTCCATAAGCAAGACTGCATTCGTGACACCCGAGGGGCATTATGAGTACCTAAAGATGCCCTACGGTCTAGCCAATGCCCCAATTGTATATCAGAGAATTATATCAAAAACTTTAAAGTCTCTGATTGATACTGGTAGAGTCTTAACCTACATAGATGACGTCTTAATCCTGTCTAATTCAGTCGTTGAAGGTCTCAAAACATTGAAAGAAGTTTTAGAAATATTAAAAACTGCCGGGTTTTCAGTAACCTTAAAGAAATGTACCTTTTTGGATACAGAAATTGAGTACCTTGGACGATTGATTGGTCACGGTCAGGTGCGGCCGAGCCCGGGAAAGGTTGAAGCTTTAGTTCATTCACGAAAACCTTCGAACGTTAAGGAAGTTCGTCAGTTTTTGGGCCTTGCAGGCTATTTTCGCCGCTATATCGCTGGCTACGCTTCAATGACAGCGAGTATATCAAGGCTGCTTAGAAGGAATGAACCTTTTGTTTGGGGCGCCGAGCAGGACGCTTCTCGCGATTATATAATAAAGTGTCTGACTAACGAACCAGTTTTAGCAATTTTTGACCCACAGTTGCCTACGGAACTTCACACCGACGCCAGTGCTGCGGGCCTTGGTGCCATTCTGATACAGGAACCCATCGGTAGGAGAAAAAGGGTTGTTGGTTATTTTAGCAAATCCACTCAAGGGGCGGAATCTAGGTACCACAGCTATGAGCTAGAAACTTTAGCTGTTGTTCGGGCACTGCAGCATTTCCGCCACTATCTTATAGGCATCCACTTTAAGATAGTGACGGATTGCAATTCCTTAAAGCTCACTGAGCGAAAGAAAGATCTATTACCCCGAGTCGCGCGTTGGTGGGTATACATGCAAGATTTTACATTCACGCTAGACTATAGAAAGGGCTCTTTGATGCAACACGCGGATTTCTTAAGTCGTAACCCTCTTCCTCCTACTGGTAATGTTTCACATATTCGAAGTCCAACCAACTGGGCAAAAATTGCTCAAACTGCTGACTCTGAAACTCAAGAGTTGATGTCTAAATTAAGGGAAGGGCAAATAGATCAAACGAGGTACAGTATAAAGAATGATTTATTGTATTACAAATTTACACCGACTGGAGAAGATTCTAGACTCCTCTGCTTTATTCCGAAAGGTCATAGGCTCAGTTTGTTAAAAATTTTTCATGACGATCACGACCATATTGGTGTTGGTAAAACAACTGACCTAATCTTACGACATTTTTGGTTTCCTGGCCTACGACAATTCGTGAGGAAGTATATAAGTCATTGCCTTACATGTCTAGCACATAAGAGAGTACCTAGAGCTCCTTCTCAACCTATTCAGTCCTGGGAAAAACCAGACATTCCATTTTCTGTTGTACATATTGATGTTCTTGGTCCACTCCCGGAATCAAACGGGTTTAAGTATGTTCTGATTGTTATAGATGCATTTTCTAAATACTGTTTGCTTTATTCTTTGTATAGACAAGATTCTAATGAACTTAAACGTGTGTTAACCAATTCAGTTTCTTTATTTGGTACTCCTTCTATGGTAATATGTGATCGTGGTAGGATGTTCGACAGTAGTAGCTTCCAAAATTGGATCACTGAGTTAGGGTCCTCGATTCATTATATTACGCCGGGTATGCATCGTGAAAATGGACAAGTGGAAAGATACTGTCGTACCGTTCTCAACATGCTTCGGATCGAGGTCAACAGTAAGGGTTCCGAATGGTCTGACGTGCTTTGGAAAGTACAGTTGACTCTGAACATCAGCAAGCAAGCCACGACGCAGGCGTCTCCCCTTCAGTTACTAGTGGGTATTGAAGCCGCTACCCCGGTAATCAGATCCTTGGTGCGAGATGTTGCACTAGAGAACTCACAACCGAACAGAGATGCGCTGCTATCATTGAGACGACAGCGGGCATCTGAGCTTCTCAAAGCGAACCAGCATCATCAGGATGCCTATGTTAATGAAGATCGCAGACAGCCACGTATTTTCAGTGTTGGCAACTTTGTGTTTGTCAGCAAGATTGGACAAAGTACTGGAAAATTAGATTCTGGCATGCGCGGCCCATACAAGGTTACTCGGGTGCTGCCACACCACCGTTATGAATTGGAACTTTTAGCTGGGTCTTACGGAAAGAAGACTCAAGCTGCCGCCGAACATATGACGTTATGGCGCGGTGAGTGGACGCCAGACGCTTGTTCTGCGTTCTTTGAAACTGGTAAGTTGACTTACCGGTTTGGAGCATGCAAACGTTAGGGCCTCTGCTCTGTTTCACGATCGTGGTCATACGAAGGGACATGCAAACGTTAGGGCCTCTGTCTCATGACGCGAAGCGTGTAATATGTCACAAATTCATAGTACGCAAACGTTAGGGCCTCTTCTATGTATTTGTAAAACGACAAGCAAACGTTAGGGCCTCTGTCGTTGACAATGTATAACGACTGACGGAAGTCCGGAATCTGTCTTTAGTTATGCATTGAATGTTCTCTCAGGTTTGAAGCTGTTTCAACTTTAAGTCATTATTGCTTTTTGGTCTGTGTTACTGGCACTTGAGTGCACGCTTGTGCCTGGGACATTGACCTTTGTTGACCGTAACCTATAAGTTGTTTCATGTTGAATAAGCTTCAAACCGTAGTGGTCACGTCATTTTGTTACTCATGTTTTGTAATGTTTTAGAGACTGCCGACGATCAACATAATGATGACAACCAGGTTGTGAGGGATGTGCAAGGATCTGATGCAAATGGGAGTAATGCGGTCGAGGACGCCACGCAATCAGGAACGGCCGTCTTAGATATTTCTCCTACCCACACATTCGATACAAGTGGAAGTGTATAAAAGGCGTCGCGCACGTGGGACGAGATTCATTCTTTGCTTGGCTTTCGGATGCAACGGACGTTTCGCTGTATCATTTTGTGTCGGTTTATGTACTTTAAGAGTAGTTTGTGTAATAGAGTTAAGTGATTGTTGCTTTGTTACTTTCTTTATTAAAATTAAATCGTTTTGTAAGAAATTAAAACTCGTGTTACTAGTTCTCTCTTTTTTTTTAATTAATACCGCCTCTGATCCATAAGAATATGTTAAACTTAAAACCAGTTTTTATACAGAACGCATTTTTCCTAGTTAGAACTAGTTTTTACTATATTTGTTAATACTAGAATTAACTAATGCTCAAAATTTAATATCAGTTAAAACTATTTCTCACTAGACAAAACGTGTTTTTACGAAGCGAGTCAGTTAAAACTGTTCCGAGCGAGGTTAAAGTTCATCATACCCTATTCTGATTGTCCCTAGGTGCCGGGTCCTTGAGGAGTGGCTGGAAAAACAACACGGCGTCCTCATCTTCTGCGTGACGCAGATTCTCACCGGACATGGTAAGTCCGGGAGTTTCCTGCACCGGATTCGTTTGGAAGAAACGCCTAGGTGTCACCACTGTGTGAACCGCCCGGAGGACACGGGGGAGCATACGTTAGAGGTGTGGTCCATTTAGTCAGAGCACTACCGCGTTCTCGTGGGAGCGAGGAGGAATGGCAGGCGGTCGCCTCCATCTCCGAAGCAGTATTGCTAGCGAAAGAAGGCGGCAAAAAAAACCGTAGGCGCGGGCGTGCGGACGGCGAGCAATAGGTTGCTTGCCGTCCGGACCGAGCCCATGTCGCCTCAAGGAGATTTCAGCAAAACCGTAGGGGCCCGGCGGGGTCGAAGCCTCTGGAGCCATGGGTTCGCTTCTGAAAGAAAAACCCGGAGCCCTGGAATTTAAGGCAACGAAGGAACATTGGAGTGGGTTTTAGTCAGTTAAAGTCTGAAACGCCCTCTCGTTCCGGCCTAGAGCGAGAGAAGTCATTACATGATTTTCCACCTAAAAACCCTTATTCTGATTGGTCGCGAACCGTCACCTGATCGTCGTATTTTATTCTGATTGGCCGCGAGACGTAACCTGATTCGACAAGTGCGAGAGAGTTAGTTTTTTCATAAATATTTTTAAAACTATATCTTGTTTTTAATGCCAACTTAGTTTTTCTAGTATTAACTAAAGCTCGATGTGACAACTAGTTTTATCTGAAAATCAAATATGTCAATGGTAAATACTAGTTTTAACAAAGGCATGAAAAAACTAGTTTTAACTAGGGAAAACGAGTTTTAACTGTAACATATATAAACACAAAATACACTCAGGTGTCGAAGTACTCCTATCGCTGTCATCCGGAAATGTGACCAGAAGATTGGCAGCATGTTTAGTATATTTATTAAGTCTCAAGTTCAGCGATGCGAACAACATAGGCTTATCTCTGCTCCGTTTGATTGGTACATAAATAGAAGTACCTGTTTTATGAACATTAATAAATAGTGCTTGTTAGTATATATCTTGAAATCTCAGCAGGCCTAGCCAAGTTACGACCGTTTCGAGTCGAATCTCTTTTTACAATAGGTAACGCCTCAGCGCGTAAGCGATTTTAGAAAAAGAATAACTTGGTAGCCATGTTTTCGCACCTGAGATCGATTCAGATTGTTGCCGCACCTGAGTAGCTCGTTCTACAAAAATTGAAACTCGGCTACCATTTATATCATAAAACTACTGGATGCAGCGATGAACATTGTGGAAACCATTACATTTCATTCTATTGAATTTTGAAAGATGTGAACTTAGCTACAAATTTTCTATTCGTTTGTTCTGAGCACGAGACTTAACGTTGAGATGATGTCAGTCCCATACATTTGATTAGTTTTGTACTAGCGTTAACGATTGTAGATTATCTACTTGGCTAAGCCTGCAGCTCTGCTAACAACCAAATGCAAAAAAAATCTTTAATGTTCATTTTTAATTTTGCTTGTCATTTGCCCAAATACGTTGTTCGTATGAAAAACATACGAAACAATATGGAAAAAAATCTTTTAACAAAATAAGGAAAACGTGCTTCATGTTATTAATAACACTGATTTAGTAAAAACAGTTAATTAACCATAATATTATTACTATTAAGGCGAGACCTCGGAGCAATACGATGATAAGCTCATGTGTGCATTCTGCGAAGTAAAGAAGATTGTTGTTCATTCCCTTATCAGTTTATTACGGTTAATTCCTCCAGTGACCAAAAACACGATTAAGAGATCACATAAAGAAAGCAAGAAATAACAATGTAATAGAAACTTCAATAATAAAACAACTGTAAAGACAATTGCATAAACGTTGTCATTGCAACCAAGGTGGAATATACACCCGAGCTGAAAGCGAGGTCGTTATGGAGCCGAATCACTGCAATGACAAACGCCCACGTCAATTACTTATTCTGTGCTATTATTTATTCGTGGCCACGTGTATTAAGCCCAGGTTCTACTCATTTTGAACTTTTTAAAACCTCTGGAAATTCACAAATTTAAAAGAGAACACCATGGAAAATTATTTTATTAAAATTGACTATATGACCAACCGCCAGGTAAAAATCAAAACATGATATAAATTAGTTGGTTCGATAAAAAAAAATCGCGATTGTGACGAATTCAAACGTGTATGTCTACGAGATTACGTCACGGAAATATTTGAAAGCTACAAAAAATAATAAAGCTTGTTTTTTAAAAGCAAACATCTTGAATAGTCATAGTTTTTTTTTTTTTTTAATTAAATCGCTGATACGGGGCCTCGAAATCGGCATAGACCGGACCGGAGTTCATACAAAATACTCAGTGACTACAATCGGCCCTTAAACGACATTCTTCAACAAACTTTCTCGAAAAAATTCTCGATAATCATTGTGACTGTACCCATAGATTTAAGTTTGTGTAAAAGTTTTCTTACTATTTTGGTGTAAAATAAAGCTTGTTCTATTCTAAATGTGTTGAAAAATTATTTATCAAAATATCTAGTGCAAGCATTTAATCAAAGTTAGTTTAATAATAACGTGTGTAATCTGAATTGTATTTTTCTTTTATAAAAAAAAAAGTTAAATGCATTAACCGTGGTTTCCAAAGTGGCTTACTCTCCTCATATCTTACATTGAGTCTACGCAGATTGATTAATCTTTTGATTTGATTGATTATTTTGAAAAACTAGTTTTTACGAAACTCAGGTTCACCGGCAAAGTATACTTAGTGGTTGGATTTTCCTTATACTTTTTTTATCTATACTTTACCATCACGTTTTATATGGATAATGACGTAATTAAAGTCGCGTTTTTGCATTTAATTTATATAGACGTAATTTGCGATCTGCACGGATCTGTGATCAACACTATATTTTTTGATCATAATGCGCAGATATATTTTTAATTTTATTCATTATTACGCCTCTCATGCATTTTTTTCATCCCATGACAATTCGCGCTCTTGGACGGTTCGATAGGGCGTGTCGGACTTTTACTGACTAAAACCCACTCCTAGTTCCTTCGTTGCCTTGGATTCCAGAGTCGGGTTTTCCTTTCAGAAGCGAACCCATGGCCCAAGTAGACTTCGACTCTGAGGGGCCCTTACCGTTTGCTGACATCTCCTTGAGGCGCGCGTCGAACACTACGCGCCGTCGACGACTTGAGCTCGGTTCGGACGGTTACCGGACGGTCAGACGGCGAGCTACCCATTGCTCACCGTCCACAAGCCCGCGCCTACGGTGGCCGGAAATCGGGATCGGGATCCCGGCGGCTAGGGCTTAAGGGCTGTTCCCTGGCGCGTGCGGCCTCCTCCTTTGCTAGCATTACTGCTTCGCAGAAGGAGGCGACCGCCTGCCACTCCTCCTCGCTCTGGACCATGGCCTGTACTAAGGCCCGGCGCAAGTTATCGTTGCCGCCGATCGCCCCCACGAGGACACGGCGGTGCTCTGCCCAAGCGGGGCACACCTCTACCGGATGCTCCATCGTGACTTCTGGGCGGTCTACACAGTGGCGACACCTGGGCTTTTCTTCCGCACGAATCCAGTGCAGGAATCCCTCGAACTGCGCATATCCGGTGAAGGTGAGGACGCTGTGAGGTCTTTCCAGCAACTCCTCAAAGAGGGGACTTACCGCCATAATTATGGCGTGCCCACGCCTCTCATGCATGAGGGCAACCTCATGCATGAGAACCGTGGGTACGAAACCGAGCAAGTACCAATGTGAATGGTTCAATTCATAATATACTTTTCTAAGTTTATCTAGGACATTACCGACACCTCGTGCCTCGGTAAGTACGTAAAGCCGTTGGTCCCGGTTGTCATTCGTAGATCTTTGACAGTCTTTACCTGAGGTAGCCAGACGCCAGAAATTCTGACCATCAGTTTATCCAAGGAGTATCGTGTTTCCTAGTAACAGTTGTGGAGGTCTGATAGGTAGACGCTCCATGTAAAACACAAATATTCAGCCGCCGTCAAAGGTTAGGGAGGTAATGATGAGCTAGATACATTTCGGTTTGGATAAGTCGGAAAAATTTAGGGAACAGTTAATTTTTCTTATAATTGTTGATTGATCATAAATCGAGTGTTTGATTGTAAAACTTGGAAAATTACGGATACTGATAAATAGTCAGGCAGTATTATAAACAAGGTACAATTCAATGTCACAATAAAATGTAGATCTCATTTTCCTTTTATTTTATTTCCTAGATTGTTCTTTTATTAACTTATGTTACTTCCGTTGACAACTGAATGTAAAGAATTTGGTTCCGTAATATAATTTTATAACTTAAAAGGTAACCTGAAGTGCCAGCGCAGCGACTTCGCCCATGTAATAGTTGAAAATTATCCCAAGGGAACATACTCCCGAGATAAAAGTATCCTTTGTTCTTTTCCAGGACATGGTCTACTCATGTGCCTAGTTTTATCGAAGTCCGTCCCGCCGATGGAGCGTTAAGAAGTAACAAGCATACACATAAACACACACACGCTCGCAAACTTTCGTTCATAATATTACTGTGAGCTGGATATATTTGCCGCATGCTGATCGAATGGTGGACAGATAAAACACAAAATTTGCGGCAGACCAAGAATGAGATGGCGGGACGACTTCGATGTCTAGGAATTGGCAAGAAGTGGCTTAGAGCCAGGAATAAT
This sequence comes from Mythimna pallens, assembly GCA_961205895.1. Classification (NCBI taxonomy): domain Eukaryota; kingdom Metazoa; phylum Arthropoda; class Insecta; order Lepidoptera; family Noctuidae; genus Mythimna; species Mythimna pallens. The sequence continues at coordinate 17,590,791 of OY540834.1, forward strand.
GGAGGGAATGGAGAGAGGATTTTATCCAGCAGTGGGACAGTATAAGATAGATATAATAATAAAAAATTGAAATTGGCTCCTTGAAAATAGACGGCGTTGTTGAGAAAGATGTGGTGCGACGATTTGCACTCTTACCATAATGAGGGCTGGTTCGAGATAAGGCAAAAGAAGAATGTCTGGAAAGTTTAGGGGAGAATGCGCAGAAAATGTTATACAATAAAAATAATAATCACCTTTTTGTATATGATTTGATTTCGTGTCATATTTTAAAGAAAAACAAAACGAGGAAATTCTTTCATAATTTCCTAGAATTATCGTTGACACAAATGATCTAAATCACCAAATAATGATTCATAAATATTTTGATAGTCATTGAAGTCCTGAAATTAACTAATTTTCTATACATATCTATTAAGTTGTTTATTAGTTTAGTTGTTTGGACAAACACTTAACTAATTACACCTACTCTACTTAGGTTTAATTAGTTAAGTGTTTGTAAGTATGTAAATAAATACAAGTATGAAATATATCAATATTTGTGTAATACAAATCAATTAGACAGGAAACCACACGAAGTTAAATCGCAAATTAAATTTTAAAATAAAGTACATATTTTTGTTTGTAATAAAATAATACGGCAGGAGATTTTTTCACTAAATATGCGGAACACCTACTTACATTATAAAATTTATAAGTCTCCAATTAAAGTTTACTCAGTACAAATTAAAGAATTTTAGGGCACGAGCTGAGTTGATTGCTCGTAATTGTGAGCATTTGTGTCACTGATAATAGTGAAGCAATTAACAGCTCTGTACTTAAAGATACAAAGGTGCAACCTTCATTTTTTACAACATTTCATGAACCAGATAAAATTGTCAATTGTTTTATTATAAAGGACGGAAAAAAATTAGGTTTATTTTTGAGAGAAAAAATTGTCACCAATAATGTTGATATATGGGTCACTTTGTTGTCCGTCTGTCTGTCTGTAAAGATCCTTTACCTCGGGAACGCGTGAAGGTATCGACTTGAAATTAAAAACATATACTCAAGTCAGCAGTCCCTCGAAACTTCTAAGTTTAAAAAAAAGATACGGCCGTTTCGTAAACCTACATTTCGACACTCTCAAGGGAACCAAAATTCAAAGGGTACTTCCCGTTGACCCAGAATCCTGAAATTTGGCATAAAGCAAGGTCTTTTATCACATATATAGGAATAAATCTGAAAACAGTAAATTTGTTGTTACGTCATAAAAAAAGCTTTTTTGCGATTCGGAAAAATCTTCGAGACTCGGGAATTTAACTATTTACATATGTAAGTTTGTACGGAACCGTCAGTGCGCGAGTCCGACTCGCACTTGCCCAGTTTTTTCGTATCTAATTTTCCTTAACACCAGACTACTGGAAAAAGTCATAATTTTACACTAACTCTTAGAAATCTAAACACGTATAAACAAAGTAATTTAACTTGTTACGACGATTCTGCTGTGGTCATATGAGGAGTTCTGTTCCATATCTTCTTTGAAGTTCATGATCAGATCATAACAATATTTCTTTGGGACCAACTCGGAAGCATAAACAATCAATAAAAAGAAAAAAATCAAAATATATAGGTCCGAGAGAAATCGGTGAACATACATAAAAAAAAATACATTCAGCCGAACATAGAACCTCCTCCTTTTTGAAGTCGGTTAAAAAATAAGCATCACCTTTGTAATATTCTTCTGTTTCCTTTTTCTTTTCATTATTATTGTGTGTACATAAATAAACGATTAAATAGTTTGTTTGCATGAGTTCTTGGATTAGTGACTTGTGTTTGGTTCTTTTAGAGGTATATTAAAATTTGAATTTCATGGACTGTCATCTGTCATGGAGTATTAATCCTAATTAAGGAGCATTAACCTTTACTGCAAAAAGTAAAGATATATTACGGAGGCAAAAGTATTAATATTTAACACTAGAACAGCACGGGCTTCCTGACCCATTCCTATGTTCATCCTGCTCTGGTTTTATTATACGTAGAATCGCAAAGTAACCTAAAATATATAACATATCTACATATTATTGTAGCAAAAATAAAATGGCCAAAATTGACATTGATATTCCACGCGTCTCGTGTTAAATGGTTTTTTTTGTTTTAAGCATAAGTTCATAACGCGAACTTTATCTGTCAAAATAAGTACCACAGTAGGTAAATTTCATACTTATCAATTTTACGTATAGAAGCGCCTTCTTCTACCGGCGCTTTTATATCGATCAGAACATTCAATACCAAAAGTTGTACTTACATCTAAATACAATCCTTTCAGCAGCTACTTTTCACTACATTCCTTTAACCACAACCAAGCCAGCATCCTAATGATAATAGAGAACAAAAGTCGTGTATCTAGTTACATTGTTTCTATTTAAAACTAAAAGGGTATGACAAAACCCCACATTCTTGGGCCTGGGGCGATGCACGCGTCTATTTTGGTACGCTTAATTACAGAACGCATTATCTCACATTCTTTGCTTAAACACCGAGTTAACAATCGGTAATCGTGGAATTCAAATAAGTTGTGATTAAAGTCAGAATTGCGAAGATAGTATGGTTTTAGTTGGTGAGGTCTGTAGATCTTCAAAGACGGTTTGATGTCTAAGAATGACATATTTCTTCGAAGTAAAAAATTAGTATCACCACATCTACTTTTTCTACATTCTGCATACAATGCGCACGAGTGTTTCCTTGGTCCCTTAAGGTTACATTGTAAAGGAAACGTCTAAAGGCGTGTTAGGTAGGCATACTGATGAATTGATGATTTATTGTGACGCCTTGACATTGTTTTTGTTGCCAAAATCAAGTTCCGCACATTGGAAAATGACCTTATTTGATTGATTTTTCAGTTTGACGGGTAAGCCTTACGTTACTTTAATTTATCCTTAAGTGCAAAGATAAAAAAACGACGGGGCTCATTACGGCTGGTGCCTGCTAAGCCCGGATCGACAGCGTGTATTCCATGCGTTCCTCAAAGAGATATGTATTACAAACGGGCGGGGCCCATTAGGACCGATGCCTTTCATGACTGTGGGATTTTTCAAAAGAGAGATACCGTGCGGCTCTAGAACGCAAGGGTAACTGAAAGAACACATGTCGGTTTTAGTCAGTAAAAATCTAACACACCCTCTCGCTAGACCGGAAGAATTTACCTAAAAAAAAGTGAAATGATAGAGCCATTTTCTTACGAACATCCTCATACTTACCTCATACTTGCAGCAGGAAATTGTTAAAAGATTGCAGATTCCTAGCCTGTGAAGAAGATAGATATTAAAAGTTAGATATAAGATAAGAAGGAGAGAAGAGAGAGTGAGAATGTTGAGCAGAGAGAAAAGTGTGATCAAAACGTGCAAACTTCTACTCTGGTGAATGAGTATTCATTTGAGCTCAGATCTATAGCATAATTATGATCATTAAATATGAACTGTATGCAGTTAGCATATTATGCTTATCTAGCAAGATGTATCCTTTGTCCACTGCCGCTTTAATTTTGATAATAATTCGGGCTGTACCAGTTTATTTTTTATTTTTTTTATTCAGTATAAACCAGTGCTTGACTGCGATCCCACCTGATGGTAAGCAGTGATGCAATCATTGATGGTGAGGCGCACTAGTTTATTAAGAGCCTATTCACCCTAGCCTTGAAGGCACCTAAATTATAGTTGGACGGGAAGACCGCAGCAGGCAAATTGTTCCAGTCTCTCGATGTACGCGGTATAAACGACGAAGCATATCGCTTAGTTCGGACCGTTGAAGTTTCAACAACGTAAGGGTGGATACTCGCCGTACGTCGGGTTGTCCGATGGTAAAAAGGAGATGGCGGAATCAAGTCATGCAATTCCCGCGCACACTCTCCAAAATGCAACCTGTAAAATACCGATAGGCTGGCTACCCTGCGCCTGTGCTCGAGGCTTTGTAGATTGGACTTAACCAAATCTGGATCCCCAATTAGCCTCTTCGCACGCCTTTCTACTGAGTCCAAAGCTGCCAGATGGCATTTTGCAGCACCAGCCCATATGTGACTGCAGTACTCCACACACGATCGGACCTGTGCTTTGTATAACATTAGAAGCTGACCCAATGTGAAGTACCGCCGGACCTTTGCAAGAACGCCTAGTTTTCTAGCAGCTACCTTGGCTTTGGACTCAATGAACCGCCCGAAATTGAGGTCAGAAGAAATTTCGACTCCCAAGAGCTCAAGGCGGTCGGTGCACTCCAGGGATACATTCCGAAAAGCAGGAGCCAAGGTTAACGGACTCCTTTTGGCGGTGAACAGACATGCTTGTGTTTTGGCGGCGTTGAATTCTACCAGATTGGATTCACCCCACTTGGAGACTGCCTGAAGAGAGACATTCGTACGCTCTATCATAGCCTCTCGTTCGGACCGGATTAGTTCCTTACTAGCCCGAGCACCCGGAAGGTATCTCTCTACAACTGTGCTATCATCTGCATACCCATAGATACCGGGCATCAGCAGATCATTAATATGCAGCAGGAAAAGAGTTGCAGAGAGAACTGACCCCTGAGGAACTCCGGCATTAGTGGTCATGGGCTCTGATGAGCATCCATCGACAACAACTCGGAGAGACCGTTCACTCAGGAAGTCTTTTACCCAGTTAATCAGACCAGGGGAAATGCCGTACGCTGGAAGCTTACTCGAAAGACTGGCGTGCCATACCCTGTCGAAGGCCTTCGAAACGTCTTATGAGACAGCAATTGCTTTTCCATTCTTCTCGAGGGCCTCGCCCCACATGTGAGTGGTATACACTAGTAGGTCCCCAGTAGACCGATTGTGGGGAAACCCATATTGTCGGTCACTGAGGAGATCGTTACCTTCCAGGTATGCCATGAGGCGCGAGTTCAATACACGCTCCATAATCTTGCAGAGTATGGAGGTTACTGAAATCGGCCGATAGTTGGCGGGATCGGCACGACTGCCCTTTTTGGGCACGGGTTGCACGTTGGCAAGCTTCCAGGATTTGGGCACTATACCAGTCCTAAATGAGAGGCGATACAAGCGTGTCAATACAGGAGACAACTCGGGTGCACATGCCTTGAGAACTATTGCTGGTATACCATCTGATCCACTAGCTTTATTCACGTCTAGACGACACAGTGCTCTCAAAACTTCTCTGTTCCTTATGCGAACCTCGGGCATCGAGGTGTTGCAGTGAGGTAGATTCGGTGGAGTGGCATTGCTAGTATCAAGACGAGAATTATGGGCGAAGAGAGATGTAAAGAGACCTGCTTTCTCTCTCGCCGAGTGAGCCAGTGTCCCATCAGGTTTAACCAGCGGAGGCAATGAGGGCCTACAGAAGTTCGCTTCGACCCACTTGGCGAGGGAACAGAATGCTCTGCTACCGGACGGCTACCTTAATTCCCTTAATTCTCGTTCCTTCATAATCATATTCCAGCATTACCTGTTTCCACTGTCTGGACCGCCCGGAGGACACGGTGGAGCACACGGTATAGGTGTGCCCTGCTTGGGCAGAGCACCGCCGTGTCCTCATGTGAGCGAACGGCTGTAACGACCTCTCGCGCCGGTCCCTGTCGCGCCGGTCATGGTCCGAAGCGAGGAGAAATGGCAGGCAGTGACCTCCTTCTGCGGAGCAGTAATGCTAGCGAAGGAGGCGGCCGCATGTACAAGGGAACGTCCCTCACGCCCAAGCCGCCGGGATCCCGATCCCGATCGATATCATCCGGTAACCGTCCGGGCCGAGCCCAAGTCGTCAACGGTGCATAGTGATCCAAACGCGCCTCAAGAAGATATCAGTAAATCTTAGGGGCTCAGCAGGGTCGATGCCTACTGGGGCCATGGGTTAAGTGAAAATGAACCTTGGGGCCCTCGAACAAAGGCAAAGAAGGAACAGGAGTCGGTTTTGTCAGTAAAAGTCTGACACGCCCTCTGGCTCCACCCAAGTGCGGGTGAAGTTATTAGATGATTTCTGAAATAAGTTCGGGTTCAGCCTAATGTTTATTGAAAAACCCAAAAGGAAAATACTTGACATTAAATAAATGTCTTATCTATAAAACATTATATTCACATGGTGAGGATAATTAGTAAGTTTTTGTACTCACTAAAAACCAGTAACTGACGTTTACGCGGTTCAAAGTATTTTCTCGTTTGCAGTTATTGGGGGAAATAAATGAGGAAAATAAATATAAAAAACGATTTCAACGAGATACTTACTGATTATTTATGTATTGGAATTGATGGATGGATGCGAGACGCACAGGACCGGTCGTTGTGGTGACACTTGAGGGAGGCCTATCCTAACAGATTAAATGACATAAAAAAAAAACTAAATTCACTAACTAACTTAACGTCGTTTAGATAAAAGGTGTCAATTCTCCTGGTTTGAAAGTCAAAATGGGATTACCACAAGGCTCAATATTGGGTCCTTTCCACCTTTCAGTATATATACATGATCTACGCATCTATTAAAAAAAACAACCGCTTATTGTATTGTTTGCTGATGATGCGTCGTTAATTTTTAAGATCAATATACGTTCCACAAACCTTGATGACGTGAACAATGCTTTACAGCAAGTCCAAAACTGGTTTACTGATAATAATTTAGTATTAAATGGAAAAAAACTAAACTAAGTGCATAAGATTTGCGTTACCAAATGTTAAAAGTAATTACTCCGACATAGTCTTGAACAAGGAGAAACTCGAATTTGTCGAGAATACGGTTTTCCTAGGGATCACGCTTGACTCGAGGCTACAATAGGGTCCTCATTTAACATTTCTGGCAGGACGGCTTAGTTCAGCAGCATATGCTGTCAGAAAAATCCGTCAATTTATTTACGTAGATACTGCGCGACTAGACTTATTTTAGTTACTTTCATACTATCGTACAGTATTTTGCTATGGGGACGGCTGCAGACATATAGATGTGTGTGTGTAATGTATGTTCGGAAAAATATTCATAAGTGACAGGCACAATTTTAATACTAGGAATAGGAACCAATTAGATCAAACTCGATTCAGATTGGTTAAAGTACGTAGTTCTTTTATGGGAGTACTGTGTAAAATAAATATAAAATACCAGTAAGTAATAATAATAAAATACCAGTTAAGATTCTACAACTAAATGAGTCCAAATTTAAAACATGCATTAAACGCACACTATGTACACAAGCATATTATAAACTGGAAAATTATATATTATTGTAATGTAGAAGCACATTTTTTTCAAGTTTTGTGAATGTGAAGTACCATGGAGCATTTTTATTAGGTTACAACTTGTTTGACTTTACGAGAATCGCAGTTGTGAGTTTTTCATGGTCACTTAAATGTCTCGCTGGTGGTGGCACGTGTTATTGGGTCATTCAGTTCCCTTCAAAATGGTTGAGCTGAGTGGGGCTGATGCACGCGTCAAGCTCGTGAACGGGTGCCGTCAGTTGAGACTGGTCATCTCTTAGCTGCCAGTGGCTTAATTCAATTTCTATTATTTAATTATTTTTTAAAAATTATTATTACTTACCTACATTGTGCACACATATTATTAGAAGCGACAAGAAATATGTAACCAAGATTTATGTAACTCATAATATGATTTAAAAGAGTGGCCATGGAGTTTCTTGCACGTTCTTCTCCATAGAGATCTACGCTTTGGAACGTGCAATTTTGCTTCACTTGTTTTTTTTTTTGACTGACCGACATTTTGACAGTTCAAAAGTGCCTGTAATTGATCTATTTGAAATAAACGTTTCAGATTTTTGATTTCACATCGTATATCTCGCCAGCATACGTCTCATTTTTTTTAAATTGATTTAAACAAGTGCTTGTCTGCGATCCCACCAGATGGCAGGCAGTGATGCAATCATTGATGGTAAGGCGCACTACTTTATTAAGAGCCTATTCACTCTAGTCTTGATGACACCTAAATTATAGTTGGATGGGAAGACCACAGCAGCCATTGAAGTATCTTCAAGATTGAAGGCTGTTCAAAAGAATTTACCGTGGCCCAAGAACGCAAAGGGTAAATAAAGGACACAGGTGGGTAGAACCAGTAAATAATAGTCTGACACGCCCTCTTGCTTCACCCTTAAGAAGGAGAAGTAATTTAATGATTTCCAACAACAAAAAAAAAGCTGGAGTAGGTAATAAGGAGATTTAATCTTGTAGGTACGTTTGAAGTCGCAATTCTGATGCATAGATCCAATTTGCCTTCCTTTTATCTATAAAACGAATGTACAAATTGTAGACTTTAATTGGTTCTGAATATGTTAAGCAATATTGAAACAATCTCGTTATTGTAACATCCGATAATGACGCATTTTTATTAACATAGCGGATGAGTGCGATTCTAATCTAAACTGATGTTATACAGAGAGAATTTTTTTGGTTGTTTATTGGAGGTAGTCCTTTATTGGAAGATGCGCCACACCGTGGAAATGTGCAGGCAAATTGTTGCCAGCGCAGGTAGAATCTGGATGAGGCTGGATGAGGCAAGAACCTGAGGATTCTTTTCTTATTTCTTTTTTTTTTAAACGTTGCCACACACTAAGAATCCATCCAGACATCCTAGGTGCACTTCCAATGTTCCGTGCGGAAATCGAGCCTGCGACACGCACACAGTATTGAATTGCTCAACCTCTGTGCCAACCGTATTGTCTAACATTACGGTCGAGCATACGGTAGAGGTGTGCCCCGCCTGGGCAGAGCAGCGCCGTGTCCTCGATCGGCGGCAGCGATCTCTCGCGCCGAGCCTTGGTACAGGCCATGGTCCGGAGTGAGGAGGAGTGGCAGGCGGTCGCCTCCTTCAGCGAAGCAGTAGTGCTAGCAAAGGAGGCGGCAGCGCGCGCGAGGCAATGGTTCTCGCGCCCCGATCCCGATTTCCGGCCACCGTGGGCGCGGGTTTGCAGACGGCGAGCAATGGGTAGCTCGCCGTCCGACCGTCCGGTAACCGTCCGGACCGAGGCCAAGCCATCATCGGCGCGTAGTGTTCCACGCACGCCTCAAGGTGATAGGTGATGCGAAAGAGATCCTCGGGGCCCTGGAACAATGGCGAAGAAGGAACAGGAGTGGGTTTTTAGCCAGTAAAAGTCTGATTCGCCCTCGCGTTCCGCCCAAGAGCGTGGGATGTCATTAGATGAATTACCCACCCAAACAAAAACACTGTTAAACATAAGATTGGAAAAGAGAGGCAGGGTCAATAGACCCACTACTGACCACTCTTTTGTTGTGCCATTCGGAGTGAAGTTGTGTTGAGATGATGATGAATCTTTGGAAGTCAGCACTTCAAGGAAAGTTGTATCTTTAATATAAAGCTACCGATACTATACTATCGCTGAGTGTTATAGTTTTTTTTTTCAACCCAAAATATGCACGATTCATCGCTGATCTGAAATGTGGTCTTTTTAAAAATTTACTAATGAGTGCACACAGACAGACTGTAACAGCACAGAGATAAATCATATTCTACCCATAGGGAAAACATTATATTCACATGGTGAGGATAATTAGTAAGTTCTTGTACTCGCTAAAAACTAGTAACCGACGTTTACGCGGTTCAAAGTTTTTTTTTCCGTTTGCAGTTATTGGGGAAATAAACGAGGAAAATAAACATAAAAAACTCTTTTAACGAGATACTTACTGATTAATTATGTACTTAAGTCGTCATAATATTATGACGACTTAAGTTTATCTAGAAAACTAGTGAAATCGCGTTTATCGACAAGTCTAAATTACACATAAACCTACATACGAATGTAGGCTATACATCTAAGTTGTAAACTGTAATTACAAACCATAAATTACTGGTGAAGATGGGTTTTCCCTTTTATGATAACACTTATCTCTCTAATTAGCCATGAATACCTACCTTATTAACTTAAATTATTCATTCATTTATTAACGAGTTATTATTATGCCACATGGTCATGCGCATTTTACGCAAAAGAATAGGTAACTATACTCCCACACTTTAATCTGAGTACTTAATGTAAAAAATAAACTTCTCCTCGTATCATCAAATTGTCCGTTGCTTGTTGTATTTTGAAAAGTTTTTAAACACAACGTTAACAGTACGTATTGGGCACACCATAATTATGGCGGTAAGTCCACTCTTTGAGGATTGGCTGAAAAAACAACACGGCGTCTTTACCTTCCGCATGGCGCAGGTCCTAACCGGACATGGTCAGTTCGGGATATTCCTGCACCGGATTCGTGCGGAAAAAACGCCCGGGTGTCACCATTGTGTCCTCCGGGCACACCCCGCCTGGGTAGAGCACCGCCGTGTCTTCGTGGGGGCGCTCGGTGGCAGCGATCTCTCGCCACAGGCCTTAGTACAGGCCATGGTCCGGAGTGAGGAGGAGTGGCAGGCGGTCGCCTCCTTCTGCAAAGCAGTAATGCTAGCAAAACAGGCGGCCGCACGCGCGAGGCAATGGTCCTCACGCCCCAGCCGCCGGGATCTGATCCCGATTTCAGGCCACAACGCGACGAATGGACGGCGAGCAATGGGTAGCTCGCTGTCCGACCATCCGATAACCGTCCGGACCGAGCCCAACCTGTTGTTCCGCCTTTTCGCTTTACCTCCATTTACTGTCTATCGAGATCGTGTCACTTAAGGCCTTTCGGCTATTTTATGTGAGGCAAGATTAAATCTCTAACTAGTCTATTCCTAACCACGTTGGTTATTGGTATGGTTCGCTTCTGAAAGGAAAACCCGAGGCCCGGGAATGCAAGGCAACGAAGGAATATAAGAGATAAGCGTGTGTAACTCTTTACTGAATCGACTCACTGTTCCGAAACATTTTAGTGTTCCGAAAGATTGGAACAGCAGTAATGTTTTAAATGCATCATTCGGAACAATTGGAACACTTAAACACTCTTTACTTTAATGAATAACTCTTTAGTTAAATGACGTGCAGTATTTTTAAAATTCAAATGAAAACGTAAATAGTGTAAATTTTAATGAACTGAACTAAAAAGATCTGCTTTGAATTATTCTTAAATCAAAAAACAATTAAATAAAACTGTTGGTGCGGCGCAACGTAACAGATCACGAATCATAACAGTTTGTGTTTGTATTTTTTGAGCCGTTGTTCCAAAAGTTCCGTTTGTATCTTGTGAGCCGATGTTTCAAATGTTCTGTTCGTATTTTTTGAGCCGAAGTTTCAAATGATACATATCGCTGTTTTGGAACATTTCAGTGATTCAGATGCAAATGTTCCAATCACAAAGATGATACACTTTGTCCACGCCTAGTAGGGGTGGTTTTTAGTCAGTAAAAGTCTGACACGCCCTCTCGCTCCACCCAAAGGTGGGAGAAGTTATTGGATCATTTCCCACCTAAAAAAAAAGACGATTACCGCCATGAATGCCAGTAAAACTCACGTTTTCTCACGTTCTTCAAGAAATTGGGCCCATTTATGCAAATATGTCATACGGAATTGCGACTACAACAGAGCTGAGGCAGTCGGTCGTTTGCTCTAAATTATACATACTAAAATAAAATAGAAACAACTCCGTTTAATAGCACCTAAACTTAATGGTTTATTTAATTTCAAAGTTCACCCTGTATCTATGGGGTGATTAAGCAATGTTTCTATGTTCCAAACGACCATTTATGACTCTCTCAGATAAGATGCAAAAAACAATGTACCAGAAATATAATTTTTAAATGATTAGGTATTGATAAACTCGTGGTTGCCCAGTAGCTCACCTAATGGTAAACCATGATATCGTCGACGGAGAAGCCCAATAGCCTAGAACTAAATAAACTAATCTAAATCACTTTTGAGTCAAGAAATAATTACTTAGGTTTATAATTAAATTACGAGGTAAATATTTTTGTGTTCATACTTGGTACTACGGTCATAAAGTTCGAACTTCGCACGATACAAAGAGGTCGCAGTACTATAAACTATAGAATGCCCATAGAATACAAATTGGGGTGGTCACGAGCTGAGGTCTCTACGCTTATACTACAGATCGCGGAATTACCACGCCGCTTAGGGTTATTCCCTGAGGGCCCCGATCCCCGAGAGCCCCGTACCGGCGGCACTCGAATGCTATAGATATGATTACATGTATTTTTATTCTTTTTCTGTTGTTTTCAATTTGTATGGTCTACATAAAAAGTGCTTAAATATGAGTTTATGTTGAGACTATGTTTAAAGATTCATTACTATATCAATTTTATAACCATTTTTACAATATTGACGATATTGTATGTTTTTGAAAAGGCTGATTGAAAACTTTTACTTTTACTACTACTGTTGATTATTTTTATAGTTGATTTTTGCATGTTTTGAGACTTAAAAGTTGATAATATAATCCTTTAATAAGCATTTTTGACTTATATGTGATGTAAAAAAAAAAGTAAAACTAGTATTGCACGTAAAAGTTTATTTTTGAGTTAACTATTTAGTATCCATGTAGAATAGGTATTTAGATTTTTAACCGACTCAAAAATAAGGAGGAGGTTATCAATTCGGTTATATGTTCATATTGTTATTTTTTTATGTGTTACCTCAGAACTCCGTCGTTTATGGACCGATTTACATTTTTTTTCCTCTCAAAGGATATGCTTCCAGATTGTTCATATTTTTTTCAAAATCCAGTTCTGATGATGATCCCATCATCAGAACTGGATTTTGAAAAAAAAATATCCATGAGGAATCGAGGGAACTCCTCAAATGTTATAGGCAACTATATAGTGATTTTAGTATTTTTATCGAGAACTTAAGCATTTACAGTCAAAAAGTAACATTTGATGAAGTGGAACTGATGAAGAATACCAGAAATGGTCAAGGGAACTTCATACTCACATAGATATCACAATGAAGATAGTTAAGCAACTATGACAATACAAATAAATAAATGGTTCTGAATAGTTATGTTGAAAATGGTGTCATCGAAGTGACCTGATGATGATGATGGATTCGGAAGATAGGCACCGGAACTCTATAATTGTAATGTATCCTAGCCGTGTTTGGGCTTATTAGAATTGTCATGAGATGCACTTTGTCTATAAGGTACTAACTATCGAACTGATCTGATGATGGAGCCGGAAGGTGGAAGGTAGATACAGGAACTTCATAATAAAACAATGTAACCTAGCAGTGTTTGGGTTAATTGGAATTGTCATGAGAAATAGGCACTCTGGTTATAAGTGTATCGCAACTAAAAAATGTGAAATAAAAAAGCTTTTTACAAAAAAATAAATAACCGACATCACTAAAAAAAAAACACTAAAAGGATTAAAATAACTTTTATTTCAGTATTAAATAAGAAACAAACAATACCGAGAAACACCAACTTCCAAAATTAATGTTATTTTGATCCTTTTTTTTGTATAAAGTTTTTTCTGTATTGAAAAAGGAAGTATGTATTGTATTAATAATTAAAACCATTGATCGCTCTAGGTCAGTCTATATTGTATTCTCTATTTAAAATATTTACTTGAACCAAGCAAAACTATATTTTTCCTAATTTTTAAAGTATAATTATCTTAGTAAACTAGTATTAAAATTTTGTTTAACATCCTCTGCTGATGGTACTTTTAAGCTAAACTTTATAGTCAGACGCCATTACTACAATTATTTTGAATTTAGAATACGAGACAATTCTCCGATTTTGGAACAATAAACTCTATGTTGTACGTGATAAAATTCAAATTCTATAGCAACTCGTACTTTTTACATTGTTTTTTAATACAAATTTCCACTTATAAATCCTAATAATTAATGCTAAAGAGCCAATGTAGGTACATAAGACGGGCAGAATTTTAAGTTTCATCTGCCATAGCCGTAGCCAGAATGATCACGGGCTATTCTAAGACTAAACGATGACAAATACTGACACGCTTGGTATCTATGTTTGAAAAGTTTTGACTATGCCATTATGTGATTTCGGCAGTGGCCGACGAAGCGTGTCAGAGCTCTGTGGCGTCCATAGACGACGCGCATACTAATACGTAGACATACCTTCATGAATTACTAATTCGAGATAATTTAAATCCATAGCGACCAAACTCATATGAAGCGTTGTGTATGTTAAATTGTTTTCTATTACTAGACCCCAAATAAATTATTTAAAAAAATGTAAAAAAATAATAATAATAATAATAATAACAAAATATATAAAATATATGTAAAAAGTAAATAAAGATAATAATTTTATTTAAGCATTTTTGCAAACTTAAGAATACTTAGTAGTACTAATTACAACCAACTTCGTTATAAAACAAAAACTCTAAAAGCGTAAAAAGTTAGATATTTTATAGAATGTAATTCCAATAAACTTAAACACTGCTAGATACGCTGTTTTATTACGGAGTTTTCGTACCTATCTGCCACCTTTAGACTCCATCATCAGATCAGTTCGATGACAGCCAAAGTGCATGTCATGACAATTCTAACAAAGACAAACACGGCTAGGAAACACTGAATTATAAGGGAGTTTCGGTGCCTAGCTTCTGGCTTCATCGCCCGAGCATTTCGACGTATCTCCCCCACATTTTCCTTCAGCCAGCCATTGACTAGTTGTACCAACTAAGCAACTTTACTTGTTACGACAGTTCTGCTGCGATCGTATGAGGAGTTCCGTTCCATATCTCCGAAGTTCACCATCAGATCATAACAATATTTTTATGGAACGAATTCGTATACTTATAAACATAAAAAAAAAAACAAACTCGGTCCACAATTGATTGAAAAATCGGTGTACATTTATGCAAAAAAATTCATACAGCCAAATATAGAACCTCCTCCTTTTTGAAGTCGTTTAAAAAATTATAATTTGCAAAGGAGTGTAAACATTGTCTGGTAAGACGTAGTTTGTTGTTTTTGAATTTAAATATAATTATCGTTAATATATGATTGCTACAATATAAACTTGTATTGCTTTGATTGCCAAGCTAAGCATCGGTTACAGCTAAGATCTATCTGATTACATAGTTACAGTGGCTGATTATACCGTCATTTTCAAACAAAGATTCCGTTTCAGCTTTAATATTTTCATTTCCATACTGAGTCTTTACCCAAACTAACTTAGGTTTGGTCCAAGACCATTTAGTTCAGTTAAAAACGCCATATTTATGAGAAAAATCTTTTTTAAATTATTATTATTGATAGGCTCACGACTTTGACACTATCTCACCTAATGGCTTTGGCATTGCTTAATAATGTGGAAATATCGCCAATAAACGATTAGACAAAAATTAAAAAATCTATCAAATAAGGTGGCTTTACAAAAGACATCAACGAGCCTCCGTTTCACTAATAAACATAAAAAAACTTTGAAGGACATTAGAACAGACTTGGTCCAAAAAAAACTAGCTCAACTAGTTTCGTATGTTGCCGACTATTAAATGTCATGTGATGTGGAAAAGTACGTCATATGTAAATAACAGCCACACCCACAGTCGAAAGTTATGGCTGACGCATGTTGACGCATCAATTTTATTCTGCTAAATGAATTTTTATTATAATTTGATTGTGAATCACCAATGCATTAGGCAAGTGTGATTGTAGCAATTAAATCAACTTCTTTCTAAACTCAGTACTTCGCTGCTTTGTTTAGATGTTTTTAAACTTAGTCCACTGCTCTATTTGCCACAGGCTTCATTTCAAGTAATTTTTCAATAATTGTGATCGTTTTCAACATCATCATACAGTGGCTTCGCCCGCGTAAAATACAAAAATCAATTTGAGGGAACCTCCTGGCTTATTCAAATTCAAATTTAATTTAATTTAATTTATTTATTAAGATAAAACCAACAGCTCCGGTGCCTATCTTCTGGCTCCATCATCATCATCAGGTCACTTCGGTGATACCATTTTAACCATTTATTTATTTGTATTGTCAAAGTCGCTTCTCACTTAACTATCTTCATTGTGATATCTTTGTGAGTATGAAGTTCTGTTGGCCATTTCAGGTCTTCTTCATCAGTTCCACTTCATCAAATGTTACTTTTTGACTGTAAATGCTTAAGTTCTCGATGAAAATACCAAAATCACCATAAATTTGCAAATTATATTTGAGGAGTTCTCTCGATTCCTCATAAATCCCATAATTAGAACTGGATTTTGAAAAAAATGGGAACAAAAAAATTTTGTAAATCGGTTGATAAACGACGGAGTTCTGAGACCCTCCTCCTTTTTCTTTTAAGTCGGTTAAAAAGAGTTATGATTATACATGATGGTTAGAGAGGGAGAGGGAGACCACAAAAAAGATGGATGGATTGACGGATTGTGTGAGGAGTGATATAGAGGAAAAGGGTGTCAATGATAGCGTGACGGTTAACAAGATAGAGTGGAAGAAAAACACGTGTTGCGCCAACTCCAAGTGACATGGGACAAGGGTACGAAAATGATGAAATTATAATTATGTATATCTTGTGTACAAGAACACATTGCTTAGGGCAGGACAATTTGCTCGCAGAACAGGACGTTGGGGCCGAAAGGTTTTGGAGTGGTGACCGCGTACTAGAAGGCGCAGCGTAGGAAAGCCTTCCGTAGGGTGGACTGATGAATTGGTAACATTCGCGAGAATTCGATGGTTGCGAGACACACAGGACTGTTTGTTGTTGCGGCACTTGACTGAAATATTGATGATGATGATGACATATAAGTATTCTTATAAGATTTCGACCGGCGCAGCAAGCATGTCTTAATCTGCCATAAATGTCTATTAACTATAATCTCAAAATTCACCTTCTTCTAGCCAAATAACAATATAGCCTTTCAGATTATCCACACAACGGTTTTTTTGCACAACGATCAATTAAAATAACAGCCAGTGAAAGCTTAAGGGTGCTTTTCCGCCAGAGATGTGCTATACAGCTATACTGTGAGGATATGAAAGCTAAGCTACGAAACTATATGACGCTTTCCACCGATGCTAAGCTATGTAGCGGGTCGAGCAAGATTTGCTCTGCACATAGCAATACCACTCGGGACCATCCATAACACGCATCCAAGCATTCGTCAATATAAAGAACAAAGCTTAGTGGAGTTCTTTTCCACCAGTGTGAAGCTATGCTAGTATATAATAATAAACCAACCAACGATCATACATATAATGAATATGATTGGTGGATATCAAACGCATTCAAAGCAACGTAGCATAGCACACCTCTGGTGGAAACACACCCTAATGCTGTTATCTTTTCTTTAAATTAAATTAGCGTTATTCGTCCTAATTGAATCAATTGACGACAAATATTTTAATTGAAATAACTGCAAACGACAGAACAAGACCTGTTACTGACATGACATCTATATATTTTCATTCTATAAACAAAATATGTACATATTAACTGTTCTATGAAGTTGGCATTAAATCTGTGATGGGACTAAAATAAATGCTATCAATTGAATGAGACTGCTTTTTTGTAACTTTTTAGTTTTTCTTCTTCTTATCTTCTATTTTTATGAGTGTACATAAATAGAGAGAAATAAATGAATACAAGAACTTTTACCCATTGTGAAAAGCGAATCTTTTTGATTGGGAAATTTTGCAAATCCTTCTTTAGTGTGACGCCACAAATTTTGCAATTTTACATCTAGGAATGATTAAATTAAAATAGCATTTCCGAAGTTTCGTATCGATATATATTTTTTTTTGTTTAGTCAACATCAAATCAAACGTTTCGAAAAATGTACAAAAACAACATAACATAAATAGAAAAGAATTTTTTTTTTTAAGTTTTACGTTAATACCTAAATATTTCGCGAATTTAAAATCAATTTGATATATTTTGTCTATAGATTTTGAAATGTAAGATCTCGAAACAATTTCACACTTCAACGAACCCCGCCTCTCCCCTTAAGGTATGACGTAATTTATGGATGGTCCATGATTTTTGATTCGCAGGTCAATGACAGAATTCAGTAGATACAAGGGCCTTACCATGACGTGTTAAAATTTTAGGCGCGCGAGAAAGAGGGATGGAGATATACACCCTATAAAGCTCCATCTATTTAACAATTCAGTTTAGGTCGTAAAATGGATAGCGTTAAGAGTTCGTGGTAAGGCCTCTCTTCTTTCAATAATTTTGAATGTCGCATGCCGTTTACTCAATCGTTTACTTACCAATCAGTTCGGTATTCAAATATCGCCAATCTTCATGTTTCGTCAAATGTCTACACGCTCCATTAATCTAAAGAGCGACGGGTGATGATGTACCAACGGGGAATTTCACGCATTCCTTTACAAGCAGGTTAGGATGGTAAATAATTGTTGAGGTTTTCCGTCAAGATATTTTAATGACATCCCGGAGTCTTGATTTGTTAGATAAGTGGGAATAGGCTGGTTAGATCGTTAGGTATGGGTGATTAGAAACCCTAAAATCTGATTTTACCAGAATTTCCAAGGGCATATTACTCAGTTCTCTACTTACGATCAGATAAGAAGTGTCTTCATACTGGTATTACTGCATCCGGTTAAACTGGAAGCAGACATCAAACCCACCCCTGTGTTCCTTCTTTGCCTTGCGCTCCAGGACCCAGGGTTTTCCTTTCAGAAGCGAACCCATGGCCCTAGTAGGCTTCGGCCCTGCTGGCTCGCGTGAACACTATGCGCTTTCGACAACTTGGACTCGGTTCGGACGGTTACTATACAGCCGGACAGTGAGCTACCCATTATTCGCCATGCGCAAGCCCACGGCTACGGTGACTGGAAATCGGGATCAGGATCCCGGCAGGATCCTAATTACGTTCCCACACGCGTGCGGCCGCCTCCTAACCGCTAGCATTATTGCTTCGCAGAATAAGGTGACTACCTACCAGTCATTCCTCCTCACTTCGGACCATGGCCTGCACCAGGGCCCAGTGCGAGAGGTCGTTGCCGCCCTCATGTGGACACGGAGGTACTCCCCTAAGTGGGGCACACCTACACTGTATACTCCACCGTGTCTTCCGGGTGGTCCACACTATGGTGACAACCCGAGAGATTTTAAAATGTTTGGGTAAGGGCTCCTTTTACATTGGAATTATTGTAGCGCTAAACAATCGAAATTTTAGTATATTTGTGGAGACCGGTTTTTTACATGATATAGGGTAGCTGTTTCAGACATAAGTATTTCCGTAAACCGAAACAATCAGCAAAATATACATATAAACCGTCCATTACATACGTAACGTACTCTCAGAATTATAAAAACAGCCAGGGCTGCAGTACTGTTCTAGACCTAGAGGAACACGAGTGAGTTTTAGTCAGTAAGTCTGCGATCCTTTCACTCACACCACCCAGTCTTGGGAGTAGTTATTTGATGACCTCGCCGAAGGCTCGAAATATTGTCATTGCACCCTTGCGAAACCGGAGTGCGTCGTCGAAAAAAGGTATTAAAAAAATGATTTACGGTTGAATTATTATATAATTCTAATAGTTCATAAAATCAAGCGCACAACAATGATCAGCTTTGTTACTAAAAAACATGTTTTCATAAGTATTCGGTCTATCATCCAAAGGAACGCCCTGATCATCAGTCAACTCATGTCTATTGTTGTAGAAACGCACATTTACACCTATAGCATTAGGTCGCATATTAATCCTCGGAGGATCCCCTTTAATATTTGCGCTCTGGTAGAGCTCTTCAAAATCGTAGCTCAAAATGACCTTTAGATACACGTAAGCTTCGACGTTTTCATGCACAAACTTAGCTATCGCGTTATTTAAATATGTCCACGGTGAACGCTGCCCTCTGTTCAAGAAACGAGTGCCAGGGAAGATGTTGTACAAATCATGAGGTCCGTTGAATCGGCGATCAATGACGAAAGTGCGCTCGTCGCCAGGCGCTGGGTCCATCTTCTGGTAATTTTTTTCAACACGGATCGGTAGTTTACTCCCTATTCTATGGGACGGCTTCGTGTAATTGGTGATCAGAGATGTCACCATGAGCGGTAAGAACAACTGATCTACTCCTTCGTCTATCCATTCGCCTACCACAGGCATCATATTGTAGCTTAGAATCGGATTCGTCTCAGAAGAACTCACAATATGGATTGGATTCACCTGCCTTACCACGTGTACGGGGAATTCGTTTTCGTAGTATTTCATGACACTGTTCATGTTGATTTCATTGAAGGTTAAATCTTTCGTAAAGTTTTGATGGTTTGAATTTTTTACGTGAACACCAGGTGAGCATTCGCATTGACCACATCGCCTATACCCGTGCTCAGTATATGCTCCATATACATTGATGCTGCGAAACATTTCCATTAGTTTCTTCTGCTTGTTCGGGAAAGGGGCGCAGTGTACCCAAACCCTTGAAGAATCGTAGCATCTGTACTCAAAGCCGTCATACTTGAGACACGGAGTCTCACAATAGGTAACTTCTTCGGTGTAATCCTTAGTGTAATATATCACATCGTCCAGGTGACAATCTTCCAAACCATTAAAAATTGTGCACTGTTTCGTGAACTCGTCACACGGTCTTATACACGGAAAGTATATGTTTGATGTTGAGTGGCCGGTATGTATTTCCTTAGCTTCGTAGTTAGAACATTTGCCCCTAGAGCCGTCGATTGTTCTGCACGTTGTTGACGTTTTGTGACACGGGGCGTCACATATTTTGGCGTCAAAAGTATAGTAGATAGATTCTTCACTAAAATCTGCACCGTCTGTGTGTAACACGGAAAATATCAAGCAGAAAAACGACAAAGCACCGAAAGTCATGGTAACTATTTCATCACTAACGCGACGTTCATTTGCACTTATCATGTAGGCATCATAGTATGTATAGTGTGTTTGGTATCAGGACCGACACATTTTTTGTTGAATAAAGCGTGTCATTTGCCGGCACAGAGTTAATTAACTTTTAATTTTAAGTATAATTTTAAAAGTTTCGCAAGTAATTTTTCTAGAATCAATTAGACATGAAATAGTAGGTACCACAAACGTTATTGCGTTCTATTCCAACCCCAAATGTAGAAAATTAAAAAAAAAAGAAACCACAGGAACAAAACACATTAAACTGATTCACGTTGAAGGTTCTACGTCACTTCGTGCTAGCGACCGTTTTTGGGGGCCCATTTATTGAGAGTGCAAATCATCCACCGTCTTGTTTATCGATGTATATTAATAATATTGTCCAGGCAAAGGCCGTAGTCGTAACATATTTCTTGGTAACCAGTCCACTTATGCCTCCCAAAACTATAACCATAATTATATTTCTATTTTCCATTATATCGCAATGGTTTCGTTGCAAAACCGAGGGCTGTCTTTGGGTGCACTAGCATAGCGCATATAGGCATAATCGTCGGTTGGTACCACGTTTTATTAAAATTTAATAATTGGCTTCGGCCCTTCGTATGCCTTCCAAAGGTCCATGACCCCGGGGTCTTGACATAAATCATCATCATCATTTCAGCCGAAAGACGTCCACTGTTGGACATAGGCCTCCCCCAAGCGTCGCCAGAATGACCGATCCTGTGCTTCTCGCATCCACCGCACTCCCGCGACCCTCACCAGGTCGTCGGTCCACCTTGTGGTTAGCCTTCCAACGCTGCGTCTTCCGGTGCGCGGTCGCCACTCTAGAACCTTTCGGCCCCATCGGCCATCCGTTCTACGAGCAATGTGCCCTGCCCACTGCCACTTAAGTTTGGCGATTCTTCGGGCTATGTCGGCGACCTTGGTTCTCCTGGGGATATCTTCATTCTTTATGCGATCACGCAAGGAAACTCCGAGCATAGCCCTTTCCATTGCTCTTTGGGTGACTGTAAGCCTTCTGATGAGGCCCATTTTAAGCGACCATGTTTCAGAGCCATATGTCATCACTGGCAACACGCACTGGTCATAGACTTTCGTCTTGAGACACTGTGGTATGTTGGACGAGAAGATACCGCGCAGCTTCCCGAACGTTGCCCAGCCGAGTCGGATCCGACGATTGACCTCTTTCTCAAAGTTAGACCTACCCAACTGGATTGTCTGTCCCAGGTAAACGTAATCGTCTACAACTTCGAGTGCAGAGTCTCCGATCTTGATCGGAGTGGGTGCTACATGGTTATTTACCATGACTTTGGTTTTATCCATGTTCATTTTAAGACCCACTCTTTTGGAAGCTCTACTAAGGTCATCGAGCATTGTACTGAGCTCCTCCGTAGTTTCAGCCATGACTACTATATCATCGGCAAACCGAAGGTGAGTGATGTACTCGCCATTGACATTAATGCCTAGTCCACTCCAGTCCAGAACCTTGAAGACATCCTCCATTACAGCCGTGAACAGTTTCGGAGAGATGACATCTCCCTGCCTCACGCCCCGCTGCAGAAGGATAGGTTTCGAGGTCTGGTCCTGAAGTCGGACTGACATTGTGGCGTTTTCGTACAAACACTTCAGCACTTCGATGTACCGATAGTCAATCTGGCACCGTTGGAGAGACTGCAATACAGCCCAAGTCTCGATCGAATCAAAGCTTTTTCGTAGTCCACGAACGCTAAGCATAGAGGCAAGTTATACTCCTCTGTCTTCTGTATAACCTGCCGAAGCGTATGTATGTGGTCTACGGTGCTGAAACCTTTTCGGAAACCGGCTTGTTCGGGAGGCTGGAAGTCGTCGAACCTGCGCGCGAGACGAGTCGTGATGACTCTGGAAAACAGCTTGTAGACATGGCTCAGAAGTGAGATGGGCCTGTAATTCTTAAGCAGGGCATTGTCGCCCTTCTTAAAGAAAAGTACCACCACACCTCTGCTCCATGCCTGTGGTGTCTTACCCTCAAGTATGACGGAATCGAACCACCTCTGAAGGGCCCTTAGGACCAGTTTTCCACCCGCCTTCAGGAGTTCGGCTGTAATTCCGTCGTCACCCGACGCCTTGTTGTTTTTAAGCTGCTTCAGAGCCACCCTAATCTCGTACAGGCTGACGTCCGGGATATCTTCGGTATAGTGCCGAATTAATCTAGCTCTTGGGTCGTTTGCTAGATTCGTTGTGGGTTTTGTGATAGATGTGTACAGCTGTCCATAGAATGCCTCGATCTCTCCCAGAAGCTCCGATTTAGCGGATATGACTCTGCCATCGTCGGTCTTCAGTTTCGTGAGCTGGCTCTGCCGTATAAACAGATCCCTTGCAAAAACCTTGGAGCCCTTATTCCGCTCAATCGCATCTTTAATCCTTTCGGTATTAAAGAGGCGGAGATCGCGTTTTAAGGACCTTGAGATCCGTCTATTGAGCTGCCGGTAGATGCACGCATCGTCTGAAGACTGCAGAATCATCTCACGCCTCTCTTTCATGAGTTCGAGAGTTTGATCAGAGAGCCTTTTCTTCCTTGTACGACGAGTCTTAAAAAACTTAGACCCGACCGTATGGACAGTTTCCACGAACCCATCGTTGTATTCGCCCACAGAGCCATCTAGGCACTCGAAACGATTGTGAAGTTCGAGCTGAAAGCTCTCGGAGTTTTGAATCTGGATCTGTGCTGGACGGAGCGTAGACTTCATCAGTCGAGATCTTTCAAACTTGATATTGATATTCAATGTGCCTCTTGCCATGCGGTGATCACTTCCAGTTTTCACCGCGTTGATCACAGAGACATCATTGAATATTTGCTTCTTCGTCGACATGATGAAGTCAATCTCATTTCTGGTCGCACCATCAGGGCTTTGCCAGGTCCACTTCATACGCTCACGTTTTTTGAAGAAAGAGTTCATCATATAGAGGCCCTCCTTCTCCATAAAACTAGCCAATAGGTGTCCCCGGCGGTTCCGATGTCCAAATCCAAATTGCCCCACTCGCAGCTCATCACCGTCTCGTTTACCCGGTTTCGCGTTAAAGTCCCCCATGACCACGGTGAAGTAAGTTTTAGAACCATGCATGGCTCTGGATATATCCTCATACATGGACTCTACTTCGTCGTCGGGGTGTGTCGAGGTCGGGGCGTAAACCTGTATGACCTTCAGCGAATATCTTGATGATATTCTGAGTATAAGATACGCTACCCTGGTCGACACACTCTCGATCCTCACCACATTGTTCACAAGGGACTTGTGGACGAACCCGACACCACCCTGGGACTGCTGGTCACCCTCCCGGAAATAAAGCAGGTTACCGGATTTGAGAATTATCGTGTCCTCCCCCTGTCTTCGGACTTCAGATAATCCCACAATACTCCATCGTAACCTGCTCAATTCTTCCTCAAGTTCGGTGATCTTCTCGTCGGACCGGAGTGTACGCGTGTTATATGTTGCCAGGTCCAGTCGTCGTTGTCTAAAGGGGTAGCCGGATCCCATCCGGAGATTCTTCGCACCCCTTGCCTCGCCGTAACCTTGACCGCTACCGGAGTCAAGGGTAGACGGGCTGCCGGGCACTAGGGGCCATTTTTTGGTTGTGCTTATCATTGGGGGGATTTTGCCATAATCGCCACGCTTGGCATGCAGGTTGGCGATCGCAGTTTGGTTGTTGGAATTCACAAAGAATGCTGCTGCCCATTCTCTGGTATGTCCCTTAGTCGCCTCTTACGACACCCACCGGAAGAAATGGGATGGTGTTATTCTTTACGTCCGAACACCATACGGAACAAACTTGAGATAAATAAATACAGGAAAATATTAATAGTAGTACCTTCATTCGGTTAACTTACACCCATCTCATAAACACATCAAAACTCACATTATAAAATATTATACTATATATATACGACTTTATAATGCATAAATTAAAATGCGTCAAAGAATTAAAATAATTTATTAATATTAGATACAAAATAATCTAAAAATTAAATTCTAAAAGACCGTTTGTTCGTGTTTGCGTATCTCTTGTGCTGCTACATGTCGGCTGCTACAATGCCTCAGAATATAGCAGCACATCCTTGCAGTAAACATTTCCAGTACAGCATTTGTGTTATCGGTCACTCTGCTCAACATAAACGAGGTAAGCTTTCGGATGGCAGCATCGAAACAGTCGGCACGTGCTTCTGCGAACGTGCCCCAGGTACTACAAATTTGAGGTACCCCCATCACGCGGTATTATATTGGGCACGAAGGGCGCTGTTACTTTGTTTACTGTAATCAGCCCATAAGCTACACGAGTATAGTGAGGTACAATATGCTCTAAAGAGCTCAACTTTTACCTCACCAGGACTCAAGCTATCATGTTTGTTCCGCAGGGTCTTTCAGGTCGACAGTGACTAAATATCGTAAGTTTTAAATTGAGAAACTCTTTTAATAGGGATTTCGTACAGCACTTGTTTTGCCACTAGAATAGTCTAGTGGCAAAACAAGTGCTGTAGGAGTATGCCTGTGGTCATAGGACCACAGGCATACTGTCCGTATAAACATTCTTGCACTGTAGACCGACGCACTCAGCAGCACTATGTCGTCCGCTCAAATAAGGTTGTTAATGACACCGGCAATGTGGCATCCGAAATTTGGCCCACTGAGTGCTACGATCAGCTCATTCATTTATAAATTAAATAGGGTTGGAGATGTTAATCCACGAGTTACCTTTTTTTTAGGTGGGAAATCATCCAATGACATCTCCCACCCTTTTTTTGTCATACTTTTACTGACTAAAAAGCCACTCCTAGTTCCTTCGTTGCCTTTCATTCCAGGGCCGGGTTTTCCTTTCAGAAGCGAACCCATGACCCCAGTAGGCTTCGACCCTGCTGGGCCTCTACGGTTTCTGTTTCCGTTTCCGCACGAATCTGGTGCAGGAACCTCCCGAACTGACCATGTCCGGTGAGAACCTGCGTCATGCAGAAGGTGAAGACACCGTGAGGTCTTTCCAGACACGCCTCTAAGAGGAGAATTGTCGCCATAATTGTGGCGTGCCCAGTACTGGATTGCGATAGTGTTGCGCGGCAGTGAAGTTTCGCCCTAGCGTTGCATCTCCACGTGCAAATCGTGCATGCGTGCAGGAACTGTTGCCTCCAGATCCGATGGTGGCAGGCCAGCAAGGAGGCTCGCCTCTTCGCGGGAAACCGTGCGGTATCCCCGCACCATCCGTATGGCCGTGACCCTCTGGCTTGTCCGCCGCGACAGCGCCCATAACGGCGCTCTATAAGGAGCCATGGACGATTCCTGCGTAGAGCCTGCGGCAAGAGGCGCTCTAAAACCCTCTAAGCTGAGCAGGAGCCGCTTGAGGGCAGCCCCAGTCCGATCCAGTTTGGGAGCCAGACGTCGGAAGAGCTCCTCCAAATTTCACCGGTTGTCGAGGACGAGTTCCAGGTACTTCATCGTCGACTTGACGTCGATGTGAAATCCTCCTACCATTATTTGAGAACCCCGTGGTGACGCGCTGCGAGGGCCGTGAAGACACATGGCCCCGGACTTGTGCAAGGCCACTTCGAGTCCCAACTGCTGGATCTTCTCCACGACTGTCGTAACCCCGCGTGTCGCTAGTTCGACCGCCACCTGGTACGACTCTCCCTACGCCAGACTTGCCGTCTGCGTAACAGACCACGTTGACCCCGTCAGGGAGGTCGCCGCGCAACACGTAGTCGTAACCGATGTTCCACAAGGACGGTCATAGAACCGATCCCTGCTGAATGCCGCACGACCTTTCTCGTCATTTCCACTCTCTCTGGTGACCGGGGTAGATGATGTACCTGTCCGACAGGTAGGCCACGATCATACGACAAAGGTAATCGGACACCTGGTGATACCGGAATGCCCTCCTAATGCCAGGAAAGGGAAGGGCAGCTAGGGAATTAAAGGCGTTGGCGATGTCCAAAGACACCACCAAGACGACCCTGTCTTGGGACACCGCATCCTCCGTCGTGAGGACTCGCACGCGCATGATGGCGGCCACCGTGGAGTGCCCCCTGCGAAAGCTGAACTGGCCGTCCGCAAGATCAGGCCCCACCCGTGCTAGGTGCGCGACGAGGCGGTCTGCAATTACTCTTTCAAAGAGCTTGCCCACCTCGTCGAGTAGCACAATGGGATGATACGCGGACGAAGATTCCGCAGGGCGCCCTAGCTTCACGATGAGGACCACTTTCCCCGTCTTCAGCGAAGTGGAAACTGGCCCCTCTCCATGCATGCGCTGAAGAGCCCCCTTAGTCGAGACCCGAGAGCTCCCATGGCCAAGACCCAGGCTTTCCCAGGAAAGCCGTCAGGTCCAGGGGCAGTATTTTTGGCATTCAGTCTTTGTATCACTATTCTCATCTATACCTCAGTCACCTCTGGAGCATTATCGTCGTCTTCGCCATCGTGGTCCCCGTCGGACACCGCTGGTGGTGAGTGTTTCCCACGCGCAGGGAACAGAGTGCTCACCACATCTTCCATAAGCTGGGGTCGGAGACTCTGCGTCAGCGGGGGAGCCCAGGGGCGGAGTTTATCTCACACCACCTTGCAGGGGCGTCTCCACAGGTCTCCGTTTAGAGTCCCCAGCCACACGTTGTGGGCATCCAGTTTGGCCCGCTTTATCTCCGCTCGGGGATCCCCGAGTTACCTGACTTCACACTCCGAGCGGGATCCGATATGGTTACCGCTTATCTGACGGTATTGGACAGATTTGCACACCAGTACTAGAATATTCTGATGAGTTCCTGTGATAAATTAATACTTTTCAACTTGTCCCACAGTAACTTATATCCAACAAGGTAAAAAACAAGGGACCTTACTAAAATATTAGCGAATGTCTACACCCTATAAAGAAACCTGCCATATTTTAAGTTTGTAGGTGTTATAGTTTCTGAGATTTCGTGATTAATCAGTGAGTGGTTCGCTTTTATATATTTAGATTCAAAATGCAGATGATTTCGAGTTTAGTGCCCAAGTAAGAGTTGCATTATTTTAGTACACCTTACACCCTGTATGTGTAACCAATTAAAAATAAATAACAATTTATGTGATTAGATAAAATATGTCAAGCCATTTAACCTTTCACGTATATAGTGTGACGTGCACATCACTATTTTGATATAGCAGTGGTTGTTATTTTCCGCAATCGTTTAGTCGCAAAAAACTTAAAAATTAAAATTCAGAAATCTTAACAAAACAACAAACAATTTTTCTAGAACAATTTGCCGTCTGTCCGATTATAATTTAGGTGTCTTCAAGGCTAGAGTGAATAAGCTCTTTTTTTTTTAATATTAGCTCTTATTAAACTAGTGTGTTTCACCATCAACAATTGCATCACTGCTTACCATCAGATGGAATCGCAATCAAGCACTAGTTTATGTCATTTAAAAAAATAAAACCTTTAAATAGAAAACAAAAATAAAGGGAATTGAGTCACTACCTTGAGCGAAGGAAGTGGCGGAAAATGTGAAGGAGAAGAAATTGTCATACCTGAGCTGCCACAGGAGATGCCCCGGCCAACAAGAGTAGCAGAAATTCCCAGCCACCGTAGGCGTATGCTTGCGATAAGGTCCAGGCCTGGGCTGATGGCCTCGAAGATCTGTCAGCAAAATTAACGGGGCCTGCTAAAGCCGATGCCTGCCAGGGCTGCAGGATTTTCAAAAAAAGTTACCGCGACCATGGAACACAAAGGGCCACTGAAGGAACACAGGTGATTTTAGTCAGTAAATAATGATGCCCACCTAATAAAAAGGAAAGTGAGTCTTCTTGTCATCTTTCGAACAACAGGTTTCCTTCTTTTATTCAACCATCACGCAAGAGCGAGTAACGAAGTAGAATAAGTTCGTAACAGGCGGTTCACTAATGTTCCACCAAGGCTCCATTGATAGATTTTTAGTTAACAACCAATGTTTCATATACTAATATTTCACAAACAATTCATTCTACAAATGGTATATTTTATAAACAATTATTTTACAAACATTTAATTTCTGCATTTTTTTAAAAAATCACTTTCATTTAACTTTACAAATATTTTGAATGATAATATTTAATCTTTTATAATTTTTTTAAATTTAATCATTAGATTATTTTAAAAAAAAACATGTTATGTATACTAAATATGTACGACTTTTTTAATATCGGATGTGAATATATTTAAGTGGTTTTTTAACATTATAAACTTTTTATGGGGTTTTTATCCCTTTCTGAATTTGAATCACATTCATTGTACGTCAAGCTAAGGAATGGAATTCTCTGCCGAAGTCTGTGTTTCCTGATAGCTGAGTACAACCTAGGGTCTTTGATTCTAAAGTGAGGTTACTTCTAGGTAATCGCAAGGAATGGAATTCTCTGCTGAAGTCTGTGTTTCCTGATAGCTGAGTACAACCTAGGGTCTTTGATTCTAAAGTGAGGTTACTTCTAGGTAATCGCAAGGAATGGAATTCTCTGCTGAAGTCTGTGTTTCCTGATAACTGAGTACAACCTAGGGTCTTTGATTCTAAAGTGAGGTTACTTCTAGGTATTCGCGCTCCATCTTCGACCACATCGTCGCTTTCCATCAGGTGAAATAGTGCTCAAGAGCATTAATAAAAAAAGCCACACGAATACCGAAAAAACGGTCAAGTATGTGCCAGACTCGCGTACTAAGGTTCCGTACAAACTTACCCAAGTAAATACATAGTTGGATCCCGATTATTCCGAAATGCAAAAAAGTAATTATTTTGTCATGTAACTACTTTATAGTTTTCGGACTTTTTCCTTTACTTTTACTATGAGACCTTGCTTTACGCCAATTTTTTTTTTAAAGTAAGCGCAGTTAAACTTGCACCAAGTGTCGCAGTTTGGGTATCACTTTAGCAGATTGTAGATGAAATATAGCTGTACGAACTTCTGCCAGCCTATAGAAAATACATAGCATATTCGCTCAGTGATAAAGTAACATTCTACGGCTGAAAAAAAAAAATTAAAATCAGTCCAGAAGTTTTTGAGCTTATTCATTACAAACAAAAATAATAAAACTCCGAAAATGTAAAATGACAAATCTTTTCTTTTATAATCAGGGGTCGGAATTAGATAGAGTTATTCATTTACTTGCATCTAAATGTTAATAATATTAAGGATCTTCGCGGGATTTCTAATGAAAAATCCCGTGTAGCCAACTATATTACAAATAAATAATAATAAAAACCTCAGAGATAGATAAGACAAATAAAACAAAGATAATTAACATACACAGCATACATTTTTTTTATTAGTATTTTTCATTGAAAAAGATCTGTCTACGTCAACTGAGGTAAGGTTAAAAAATTTATACACTTCCTCCTCCTCGTCTTTAATGCAGGAAGAAATTTTTTCTGCTATATTTCCGATTGTGTTATAAAAAAATTGTGCTCTTTAAAATTAATCTTGGGATTTGAGGCATATCCACTTTATTCTTTCGCTGTATGAAGTCGGTGTAAGTACATGTTTAAGTCTACCTAATTCCGACCTCTGGTTATAATATTAGTATAGATTTCAGTATTGTGTCAAAATCCAACAATTTTGCTCTGACTAGGTACCTTTTAACATTACTAGGTATCTATTCTCGCGCGAGACCACTCTATGCGAGAAGCAGATGACTGGTTCTTACATCGATGCTATGCTAGAGGACTGGGGTCCAGCAATGGACGTTTTACAGCTGAAATTATGAACTCTGCAATTAAGGTCTTCTTCAGGGTTTCCCTACAGTTCTATTCTTATGCGTGCAATTAAAATTCCGTAAGAGCTCTCCAAGAATAGTTTCATAGGAGGTAAGCAATGACACCTGCGTGATCTAATTTCACGTGCCAAGCACTAACTATAGACTGTTAAGATCGTTTATGTTATGCACATGCGTACGATAATAGCCCAGGTCGTAACACCCGAGGTAAATGAAGGCTACTTAGTAATAGTACTTTACATAATAGAATAGGTACCTACTGCTTACAGGTTATACGTAGTAGTCAATGATTGGGAGGTGTTTGACAGTTGCTCTTATATTTGATGCGATTCGATCACAGCTTACAGCAGTGTTGTGGAAGAAACGCCCGACACGGTGGAGCGTACAGTAGAGGTGTGCCCCGCTTGGGCAGAGCCCTGCCATGTCCTTGTGGGGGCGATCGGCGACAACGACCTCTCACGCCGGGCCCTGGTGCATGCCATGGTCCGAAGAGAGAGGAATGGCAGGCGTTCATCTCCTTCTGCGAAGCAGTAATGATAGTGAAAGAGGCGGCCGCACGCGTAAGGGAATGGCCCTCACGCCCCAGCCGGGCCGCCGGAATTCCGATCCCGATTTCCAGCCACCGTGGACGTAGGCTTGCAGACGGCAAGCAAGGCGTAGCACGCCGTCCGGTTACCGTCTGGACCGAGCCCCACTCGTCAATGGCACGTAGTGTTCTATATTTAGCAAATCGCAGGGGCCCAGCAGGGTCGGAGCCTACTGGGGCCATGGGTTACGTGAAAGTGAACCCCGGGGCCCTGGAACAAAGACAAAGAAGGAACAGGAGTGGGTTTTAGACAGTAAAAGTCTGACACGCCCTCTCGCTCTGCCCAAGCGGGAGGAGCTTACAGCAGTGTTCCCCAAACCTTTTGTGTTCAAGAAATATTCTTACAATCGGAAAAGTTTGGAGGTATCTACACTATAAATTTAAAGTTTATTATTTAACAAAACATTAAATGAGTTTCGTCTTTTTTTGTATGGCAGTGAATGCCCATGTTTGTCCACGTTTGTACTTTTATGTTGCATGAAATTTTAATAACTAATCGCATGGAGGATAAAAACACACAAGACAGCCCCGACCCAGAACAACTGTCTGTAGACTATACAAATATTTGTTTCGTGCGAGAATCGAACCCATGATACGCAGAGCAGCAATTAATCGCTGAACTACTGCACTAACCATGCATGCAGCATATAATAACTTTTACCTAGGGAACAACCGTGATGAGAGGCAAGTATATATATATATATATATATGTATAAAAAAATATATGACTGGCCTGTTGGTCTAGCGGTTAGTGGCCCTGACTGCTATGCCGGAGGTCGTGGGTTCGATTCCCATCCAGGACAAATGCGTGTGTGTCTGTGTGATGAGCACGATCATTTGTTCTGTGTCTGGGTGTAATTTATGTATAATATGTATTTATTTAGAAATATAAAAGTATGTTTATCAGTTGTCTAGTACCCATAACACAAGCGCTGCTTAGCTTGGGACTAGACGGCGTTGTGTAATAGTTGTGGAATATTAAAAGAAAAGAGACTTATTTATACTTAAGGTAAATCCAAAATAATTATTTTCCCTGTACAAATATTGTACAAGGAAAAGTATATACAGTAGCTATTTACGCCTATACGTCTATTTTATTCGTATAGGTACTGCTTTAATTAAAATCCGGACAACTCAACAGTAAAATATGCGTAGTTCACGTGGTTTCGATTTATTACAGACAATTTAATTAATAAAAAAACCTCGATCGCCAAAAATGTTTTTGAGAGAAGAACTTTTTTTTTAATTCAAATAAACCAGTGCTTGACTGAGATCCCACCTGATGGTAAGCAGTGATGCAATCATTGATGTTAAAGCGCACTTGTTTATTAAGAGCCTATTCACTCTAGCCTTGAAGACACCTAAATTATAGTTGGACGGGAAGACCGCAGCAGGCAAATTGTTCCAGTCCTTAGATGTACTCGGTATAAACGACGAAGCGAAACGCTTAGTCTGGACCATTAAAGTTTCAACAACGTAAGGATGGATACTCGCCGTACGTCGGGGTGTCTGATGGTAAAAAGGAGATAGCGGAATCAAGTCACACAATTCCCGCGCACACTCTCCAAAATGCAACCTGTAAAATACCGAAAGGCTAGCTACTTTTTTATACATTATTAAAACTGTTTTAGTTTTGTGGAAAACCACAAAACAATCAAAATCAAGGAAAACTCATCAAATAAACGCACTAGGCAAAGTAGGAAAATAGCTTTTTATGAGGTTTTGTTTTTTTGGGTGGGAACATCATCTGACATCCCAGTCAGACTTTTACTGACTCAAAACCCACTCCAGTTCCTTCTTTGCTATTATTCCAGGGCCCCGGAGATCTCTTTCGCATCACCCATTGCCCCAGTGGGCTTCGACCCTGCTTGGAACACTACGCGCTGTCGACGACTTGGACTCGGTCCGGACGGTTACCGCCTACCGGACGGTTGGCCGGCGAGCTACCCATTGCTCGCCGTCCGCAAGCCCGCGCCTACGGTAGCTTGAAATCGGGATCGGAATCCCGGCGGCTGGGGCCACTCCTCCTCGCTCCGGACCATGACCTGTACCAAGGCCCGGCGCGAGAGATCGCTGCCGCCGATCGCCCCCATGAGGACACGGCGGTGCTCTGCCCAGGCGGGGCTCACCTCTACCGCATGCTCCACCGTGTCCTCCAGGCGGTTCACACAATGGTGACACCCGGGCGTTTCTTCCGCACGAATCCGTTGTAGGAACCTCCTGAACTTACCATGTCCGGTGAGGACCTGCGTCATGCGGAAGTTAAGTACGCCGTGTTGCCTTTCCAGCCACTCCTCAAAAAGGGGACCTACCGCCATAATTATGGCGTGCCCAGCACTGGGTTGCGACAGTCGCTGTCGCCATTCTACTATGAGATCCCGACGGAACTCTGAAGCGAGAAGGCGTGTCAGACTTTTACTGACTAAAACCCACCTGTGTCCTTCAGTTGCCCTTTGCGTTCCAGGGCCACGGTAACTCTTTCAAAACTTCCCGTGGTCATATTGGGAACTGGCCCTACTGGGCCGGTACGGTTTTGCTGACCATCTCTTTGAAGCGCGCGTGAAACACTTCGTGCCGTCGACGACTCGGGCTCGGCCCTTACCGGATGGCCAGACGGCAAGTTACCCATTGCACGTCGTCAATCAGCCCGCACCTACGGTGGCCAGGAATCGCTCTGCACCAAGCGACGACCGGAGCATCTCCTGTAGCGATGGCTGGGGCGTAAGGATGTTCGTTGTCTCACGGTTGTGGCTATGGCTCGAACCAGGGCCGGGCGCGAAAGGTCGCCCCCGATCGACTCCACTATGACACGGCGGTGTTCGCCCAAGTGATGCAGACTTCCACCGTGTCATCCAGACGGTTCGCACAATGGTGACACCCGCGCATTTTGTTCCCCTGTATCCGAAACAGGAACGTCCCGAACTGGACATGTCAATCAGGCGGAAGGTGAATACTCCGTGGCACCTAGCCACTCCTTAAAGAGAAGACTTACCGCCACAATTGTAGCATGCCTATAAAAAATAATAATCAATGAATTATAGACCAAATTTTATTTTTCGAATGCGATGTGAGTCATTATTACAACATAAATTCCATGTCAATAGAATGGTCACAAACTATTCTTAAGTTCAAAATTAATAAAGTTCTGCCGTGGAGTTGTGTAGCTTTATGTTTAAATGCATTTTTGTGACTTATCAAGTTCCGCTCCGATAACGAAAACCACTAACACTAAATATTTTCCACAAGTTGATAGATAATATTGATAGGAGCCGTTCTAAAAATATAAATATTTTGTATTTTTATTCATTTTGATAAGAGTTGACATTAGATTTAAATTAACTGCTGTATCATGTCACGTGACGCTACTCATTATTTTGTATGTACTCATTATATTTTAACACGATAACGATGCCTAGTTTTGTCGATATCGATAACTTCAAATGTTCCAAAAATAAAGCTTGATTTCTTTCAGAACTGTCTATTTTTCAGTTAAATAACTTGTATGCTAAGGCGATAAACGCAAAATCCTCTATACATAACCTATCACCGCTCACTGTAAACAAAGTGCAGCTCCACGCTGAAATCCTATTAGTTTTTTTTTTCTGAACTAAACTGGTGTGCTTTTAAACATGGCTGCGGCCGAGCGCCGCTGCTTAGTGTACTCGCAACCGGTGACGGAGGCACGCGTCAACGCGTTCGATAATAAATTGCGGGCATCAATAAATAAAAACAAAAATAAAGACAAATGTGCCAAAGGAATTCGTTCCAGTATAAAAAAAAATACGTGTAAAAGAATAAACTGACGTGTAAAAGCGCGGGAGTGAGTGTATGGACGCGTTCGTATGGATGTAAATTAGCCGGCGTTACGGAGCATTCTAAATAATTCGACCAATTCGAGGTCCGTTTAAAGATTGGAGTTTATTGGTGTGAAATTGTGCGCTTTCGTATCCCGATTCACGTGACCATAGGTGAGTGACATCTAGTAAGGCTAGTCTAGTCACAGCTTTATTTTTAACACAAGAACGCTAGGATGCGCGGCCGCAACTATTTTTGGTTCACGGTGCGTTCACACCTATATTCTAAACTACATTCTCATGTTACAGGAGAAAGTTATAAAAATGTTTAGTAACAGAATAAGTTTTTGTTGTAAAACAAAATCTTGTAGAAAAAATCATATTTCAGTTTTATAGTGCTCATAAATAAATAGGAACACTGCCAAGTAGTACAAAAAATCAGAAAGACAAATGATTATGTCACTGCTGAAACTTAATTTACATTCATTAAATGTAATAGGCTATTGTTTACGAAATCTCAAAATCCGGTAGGTATTAACATTGACTGATGTGTAACTACCCTATGCTATTGTTTTTAATACCCTAGATACCAATGTTTTTAATTAAAAAAAATATATTATGTTATTGAGACGTTATTTACTTTAGTAATTAATTTCCGTAAACAAGATTGGCCCCAATAATAAAATAAGTAAATACACGATAGGTACCTACTTACACTTAGCGCAGGAAATAAGAGCACAATGTAAGTATTTTATTATCTTAATTAGGCATTATAAAGAAAATAAATGTTGATTGGTTTGTGTGTGAATGCATGGTTAATGAGTTCGTTCACTTTAAAGAAATGAGGAACAAATTCAGTCACGTACCTATTATAAATATTAGCAAACAATAAAATAGTGGTAGATGTTTGAAATATGTAACACGACGTGTGTAATAATATTTTCAATCAATGATAACTTAGTTACGTTTTGCGTCTAACAGTCTTTTCACAGCACCAGCTTAAAAATACGAAATTATATATTTACATTACCTAAAGTAAATCAATAATTACTTATTACCCGACGCTGCTATAGCCAGGTAATAATAATATTGAAGGAACTGAGGCCCCACTACAACCTCTTAACACGATCCATTTGACGACCTAAACTGAATTGTTAAAGGGATGGAGCTATTATAGGAACTTTTGTGGTAATTAATGGATTAAAAAAAAAATTGTAATCTAAAAGTGAATGATTTTATATGGGTCATAAGGTACTTGAAATGAATGAATTTTATTTTATAGGGTATATAGCTCAATCGCTATTTCTCGCTCGCACGCCTGACATTTTAAAACTTCATGGTATGGCCCCTGAATTTTATTAAAACCCACTGGTCAGTAATGTAATTTAAATATGGAACCTCAACTATACATTCGCATGAAAACTTTGACCGCGCAAACTGTAACTTGCAGCGGGGACTGACCAGCACCGCTAGCGGTTGTCAGCCGCCACTCCTTATGGTTTGCATTCAATAACGTTGTAGTAAGTGCGAAAAGTAGAGAATACTCCTCAGATACACAAGTGTCTTTGCCTTGGGTTAGCTTGAAGTTAACTATGAAATCAGTCCGGATATATGACCCCCGTGATATAAGAGTCACTGCTTTATATCCTCGCTGCATTATCTGCTATGTAAAAGGCTCCTAAAAGACAACAAGAAGAGTAATTCCAGAACGCCCAATATGCTTTTGATTTTTATAATAATATGTCCTTGGGTGCACTATCATAGCGCGTACAGGGATAATCGTCGGTTGGTATCAAGTTCCAAGGGCGTCTGCGAGTTGGCTGCGGCCCCTCGTACGCCTTCCAAAGGTCCAGGACCTCAGGGTCCTAAGATGTATAAAAATAATAATAATAAATTTATTAACAGAAAGGCAGGTACTTACATCTTATATATCTTAATCAAAATACAATGTATTAATTTGTAAATAAATTATGAAGAATCGCGTTACATTAAAATGGAAACTAAAACTTACGTCCGGGAATAATAAATAAACATAAGTAAATAAATAATTACATCCTTTCCTTGTGCAGAAATAAATATTATTATTTATTATGATGCACCTGCCAAGTTTTTTTGCTTGCACTTGCACAGTAAGTAAGAGGAGCTTAAGGCACAGCCATAAAGGACATGGTTTAATCACAATAAATTTTCGAGCTACATAACAAAATAAATAAATTACACGCAAAAAGTAATCTTTTAGCTGTCTTCAGTTATTACCTCTTTTTCTTATTAATTAAGAAGACGTAATTAAGTTTTGCAGTTACCTAACAAGTCAATGAACTTTTATAATACAACAATAGTCTGAAGTCTGAAAACA
Organism: Mythimna pallens; assembly: GCA_961205895.1. NCBI lineage: Eukaryota > Metazoa > Arthropoda > Insecta > Lepidoptera > Noctuidae > Mythimna > Mythimna pallens. The sequence goes on from OY540834.1 coordinate 17,627,951, forward strand.
GAGAAAGTTTCAACGCCATTGTTAATTCGCTCTTGTTGATTTAACAAAACTTCTTGCATTTGTTTTGTTACCTTTTTAGAAAATACAATGAAAGGAAAAGCAATAATACTTCTTGAATCTTTTCGCTCATGTCTAGTCTTAAAGAAATACTTATTTATATAGTTGCAACTTTTTTCAGTTTTTGAATAAAACAAGATAACATATTGTCGAAAATATTAGCTTCCTATATTCTTTATAAGTTCGAACTTCAAATTCGCCACAATGAAACACAAAAACAGAATGTTAACAAAATATAACATTTTTATTACCAGCCAGTGGTCTGGTCAGTCATTATAACATTGTCATGCGGGTGCCACAGATTATAAATCTGCTGTTAGCTCGAACGAGACCTTGAGTTTAAAAAATAAACTAGTTTTTTTTGTGAGCGTGCTAAACTGCGATGCTATAAAGGCCGGTGGGCACGACCTGACTCGAACTATACTGACGAAAGATAGACTTTAAAAAGAATAATACATTGTTTTGTATCAAGTACGTTTTATTTATATTTCCCCGATATGAATCATGGTAGAAAAATAAATTTAAAGAACAGATTCGCAACGATACTTATAAAAAGAGTGGGCATATTACGCATGTAATGAGATAAGTCTGATACGCATAAAGGTGGCGCCACACTCTCAATGCCAGTGGCTTGTTTATGACTCGACAGGATAACTTCCACGTGTTAAAATTATTTAATGAGAAACTTACTGGAAATATCACGCGAGTTTAACAAATTGAATGCGAATAGCTAAATTAATAATTAATTTGTTACGTAATAATATTTTATGTCACTAAATCATTTAAGATATTAGTCTCCTGCATGACTGACTGCAATATTTACTTGAGTTCAAGATAGTAAACTGTCCTAAAAAGATAAGTAGAATTTTGAAACTGTTTCACGGTTTACTTTCGCTGATTTGATTATTTTCTCCATGTCAGTTTTCATTGCACCATAACATACAAATTATTATTTTATTGAGGTGAGAAATCATCAAATAACTTCTTCCAATCTAGGTGGAGCGAGAGGGCGTGTCAGATTACTGATTAAAAACCTCGACTGTGTTTCTTCAGTAACCCTTTGCGAGGGCTATGTTAACTCTTTCGAAGTTTATCGCAGGCCTAGAACATATTTATAGCCTAACAACAGAAACCGTTATGTTCTGTAAAGGCAAAAAAGTAAAAAATACTTTTTGCATAAAACTATCTACAAAAAGAAACCAGTAATCCTAGGATTACAAATCTTACGCATACTTTGTCCATTGCGGTCATAGGCAGATGATCTCTTATCTTAAGCCTTTAATTCCTTTCCACACAAGCTGATGCTTAAATGTATTTGCCACTAGTGTAATAAGCCAAAATATATCCGCTACTTTTGACACTATTACTCTAGTTAAACTATTAAAAAATAAACTACTAACTTTCTATGATAATTTAATATGGAATTAGAGAATGAGCCCACGAGAACCATCAGACGTATCTACCGCGATGCGCCACCAGTACATAGACAATGGACATTATTTTCACCCATACGCGCAAAACATTTTGGGAACACATTCATTATGCGTATGGCTATTTCAGCTATTCAGAGTGGAATTTCCTGCTGGAGTCTTTCTTCCTGATAGCTACAACCTAGGGGTCTTTAAGTCAAGAGTGAATAGGTTACTAGGCAAGTGTTCTTTACTGTCAACCACATCATCGATTCGATCGATAGTGGTCACGCGTGAACTTATCATCAATAAAAAAAACCTTTACAAAAGCGCCCCTTCTCCTTTGCCATATTTTTCTACCAAAATAGCCATGTACGACTACTCGAGTCGATAGTCAAACAAAGCTACAAATCTTCTAGGCAGCAGTTTTTCTTCTAACAGTTACTAATTGTGTTTTTTTTTTAAAAAAAAAAAAGTTTGTGGGAAAATCATCTTATAACATCCCCCGCCCTTGGGCGGGACGGGAGATAGTGTCAGACTTTTACTGACTAAATATCCAGTCCTATTCCTTCGTTGCGTTTCGTACCAGGGCCGAGTCTCCGAGCCCCAGTAGGCTTCGACCCTGCTAGGCTCCTACAGTTGCTGACATCTCCTTGAGACGCGCGTGGAACAGCACGCGCCGTCGACGACTTGGGCTCAGTCCGGACGGTTACGGGACAGTCAGACGGCGAGCCACCCATTGCTCGCCGTCCGCAAACCCGCGCCTACGATGGCCGGAAATCGGGATCGGAATCCCGACGCTGATAGGGGCGTGAGGACCGTTACCTCACGCGATCGGCCGCCTCCTTTGCTAGCATTACTGCTTCGCAGAAGGAGGCAACCCAACCGCCTGCCACTCCTCCTCGCTCCGGACCATGGCCTGTACCAAGGCCTGGCGCCGATCGCCCCCACGAAGACACGGCGTTGCTCTGCCCAAGTGGGGCACACCTCCACCGTGTGCTCCACCTTGTCCTCCGGGCGGTCCACACAATGGTGACACCCAGGCGTTTCTTCCGCACGAATCCGGTGCAGGAACCTCCCGAACTTACCATGTCCGGTGAGGACCTGCGTCATGCGGAAGGTAAGGACGCCGTGTTGCCTTTCCAGCCACTCCTCAAAGAGGAGACTTACCGCCATAATTATGGCGTGCCCATACTAATTGTGTACTGAAATAGGAAACGTTCATCAAATTATGTAAGTAACCACTTGTTTCCTAGGGTTCCAACTTCTATCCTTAAAAAGAAAACAGAACCTTGACAAGATCACTTCTTGTCAGTCTACCCCAGAGGTTTGTTCAGACTATTTAAAACCCACGCAATAATCAAATCGAAGCAATAAACAAGTGACCTGCCACTACAAAAGGACTGCAATCACACTGTTTATGGATCTTATTGCATTCTTACAATGCGTATGTGTTTGTGAGTCATGCTCGAAAACACCGCAAACTTATAGAAAAAATAATAGGTAACAAACCGATCTTACGTGAAAATGGTAGAAGATATCTATCTACTGACTGACATATCAACGCACAGCCGAAACTACAGGGCCTAGGATCGTGAAATTTTGCACAAGACTTCCTTTTATAACATAAGCGAGCACTTATAGAGATTTTTCCAAAATTCACCTCATATAGGAATAAAACGGGGGTCCCAAAGTTTATACGGAGAAACCTACTTTAACGCGGGCGAAGCCGCTGGCAGAAGCTAGTATATTATGTAAAAGAAGAAACTGACTGACATATCAACGCACAGCCGAAACTACAGGGCCTAGGAGCGTGAAATTGTGTACAAGGTTTATGACGTAAGCGAGCACTAAGAGAGGATTTTACAAAATTCACCTCATGAGAGGATGAAACAGGGGACCAAAGTTTGTATGGAGAAACCTACTTACACGCGAGCGAAGCCGCTGACAGGAGCTAGTCCTTACATGTTATAGAACAATGAATGAAAAAAATATACCGTGTCTGTCTGTCTGTTCGCGATAAACTCAAAAATTACTTAACTGATTTTCTTGCGATTTTCACCAATAGTAGTAGTTCTAGCACCCGCGCGAAGCTAGGGTGGGCTAGGCTAATAATATCTAAAACCTAGATTTTAAATGACGCCATTTTCAACATTAGTTTTTACAGTATGTTTATGTAAGTGCGTGTCAGACACCTATTAGTATAAAAGCCTATTTAGACCATCCATTACCTATTTCGTCAGTCTGTGCCTTATAGTTTCATACCCCATAGTAGTTTAAACATTGTATCAACCAATTTGCCCGTAATTAACTTACCACACAAAAACTCAATGAAAAACCGTCCTTACGATAATGGCTGTCTGTCATCTGTGCCCATATGGCGAACATATTATAAATTAACTTTCATATATCGAACGTGCACATCTTGATAAAGAACTTATTTAGACTTAAAAAAGAAATTATAACCGTCTCCTTTTTTGAAGTCGGTTAGAAAGAGATGAATAATTTTGACCATACACAGCCAATCAACAACAACTTGAAACTGAATCATTTATTTGAAACGATCCATGTGACGAGCGTCAAATTTTTAAACTGCAAATCATAGATAATGATTTTATAGACAGAGACATCATAAAAACAACGTTTTTGCGTAGAACCGGGGATTTCCGAAAACATTGGTGTAATTTTACAGTAATTACTGCACTTAAGTAGCTGAATTGATCATTATCTGTATCTTAAAAAGACCTCGGTTTTTACTCAATAGTAATTTTATAAAACCAGAATTCAGACCGATTCAAAAATAAAAATAAGCTTTTGGTAACCTTCTGAATCAAAAGCAAGGAAAACTATTGATTAATGTATGGAAAACCCCATGGCAGCCTACTCTATAACTAAATGTAGGGGCTGTTTAGCCCCTACATTTAGTTACCTTACCCGTGTGTCATATAAAAGAAGATGGTAATTTCAATACCGTTAATTCGTCTAAGCTCTACATTCTACACTACACCTACAAAACCTAGACGCATTTTCAGACAGACTTTCAGCGTTTAGAATTTAGGATGTTTTATATAATATATGCTGACCTGCGCCAACTCTTCATTAATTTATTATTTACACCACATGCTCGATAATGCCCTTTTATATGTCATGTAACCATCACTTAAAGCAAGTCATTCTGTCCCTAGGGAGATAATGCAGTATGGGCGATCCCTTGGGAATAATGAGATTTGAATATAGAACGTCAATTTGGTTTGAAATAAAAAAAAAAAACAATTTATGTGAAAAAAAATGTACGTGCCGTTACAGAAAATTAAAACTAGATCTTAGAGAAGTGAATTTTGTTTATTTCAAATCTCAAAACATGTCGAGTGATAGTTATGATTAACTTTTAAATAATAATTATATTTCTTTAATACGTATATAATTTGTTTTAGTGAATTTTCGTTTAATGATCTCACAGATGGTGTAAAAAGTAAAGTACCCTCGCGATGCTTGGGAGTCAATTATATAAATCCCTTACTTACGTTCGGGATTAAAACTTAGCAACCTTCATTTCGTTCGGAATTCAACATGCCGCCCGCAACTTAAAGACGCTGCTTTATCCCCTACTCACATAATCTACTATTATGTGATTGAAACATATTTGTACCTACATTGACACCTGTAAACAACACAAGTTAATAGAGATTCTTGATAAACTTACGTCTTGACGTAGTAAACTAGAACGTATAGGACGAAGATAGAAGAAGAGTAATGTTACGAACGTAAGTTTCTGGAGTGGTGACCGCGTACCAGAACACGTAGTTTTGATGGAAGGCCTCCTAGAAGGTGTACCGATGACGTGGTTCACATGTTGAGAGCCGCAGGAATCCGATGAACCCGAGATGCTACGACCGGTCGTGGTGACGACACTTGGCGGCCTACGTCCTGGAGTGGATATCTTCCGGCTGAAATGATCACGATAGTGGTATTATATGCTCATCCCATTGGGATAAATAAATTATATAGGTACAAAGTTTTTCAATAATGAAATAAGTCGGTTGTTGCGCAATAATTAAATCAGGAAGTATCAAAGAGAGCAATAAAACTTCAATTTGAAATTCGCATACAGAGATCATTCACCAATTGATTGAATTATGATCAGTTTGACCGTGACATTAGCAATGTCTCACTCATAATAATGTCGCCAAATATTCCGCTGTTTCATTCGTACTCCAGATTTTTATTCATGTAGAGCAGTTCGTGATTATTTTAACATATGCAAAAAATATAGGTTTTAGTTGCTAAATTACAGAGGCCTTGACAATGAGTAACGGAAACTGAATATAAATGCTTAATATAAAATGATACAATCTGTTATCTGCTTCCCCTTAAATTAAATAGGTTTTAGAGAGAAAAAAAAGGTCCGGGCACGGTGTGGTGAAGCGTGCCTTCCGACAAATAAATAGAAGCGCCGCCCGCTCATTCATAACCATGAAATATTATGTTGAAAAAAAAAAGTTTCACCCCAAACGAATATCTATGACACTAATTCTGGGAAGCACCGACCCTAGCGTGGGACACAAGAAAAAAATCGGAGCCTTTGAGAATAAACATTGTGATGTTTGGCGCCAAATTCTATGGGGGTGTAAAAGCCATTCATTTTTAAATTACAGACCGCCGATAGACGAAGGGATTTTTTTTCTTACATGATTCTTTAAAAGCTATTTACAGATTTCTCATTAAGATTAATTCAGTTAATTGTACCAAGCAAGTAATTATAATTATTTCCTGGTGTCTTTCAGCGAACAGTAACATTGTTTGTTTTTTAACAATCCTTTTTGTCAATGACATAATCTGTTGGCTGTTGTATCACATTATCTAATCCTCCAAACTGGACAACTCCACTGTATACAAAGACTGTAGATAGCGAATTAAGTATGTGTTTAGGAGCCGTATGTGATAATCAAACATACCATCATTTTGTTTGACCCGCATGTTGACATACAAGATTTTCTTATTATCACAAATTATTAAATATATTCAGGTATGTACAGACACGTGATTAGTAAGACTGTGCGAAGCCAATTTCTTAATCATAACCAGTTTCATTCTGAATCAATAATGTCTGCCGTTTCAATCCATGCCAAGTTTGGATAGCTCGATTGTACTGGTCCTAGGTATTTTTAAAGACTTGTAAATTATATTAGCAATATGTATCTTATCTTTTATGTCTATATCAAAATATTTAGTGTTTCTACTTGGCCTTACTATTTATCTGGACAATATAATACTAAATTGCATTTGTATATATTATTATCTAACTTTGTATTGATGGTAATCGTAATTTCCTGGTATCTAATAGATATCTGAAGTTATGCATATAGATAATAATATATAATATTATTTTTGGAACTACGTAAGTTAAATATTTATAATATAAACAGGTAAATTAAAGTGTAGGTAAGTAACATTCCTTTTTTAATAACCTAACCGGACATTAAAGTCGTGTTTGCTTTTTTTTAAATCATATCACGTGTTTAAAAACATGTAGGTAGATAAATAGGCTATGTATATATATGTATGTTTTATGCATCGATCTATTTGCATTCAATATTATGTTTGGCGAACGGAAAATTTGCTGGGACCATAACCTGTTGGAAACTCGTTGTTCTTATAAATAATATAGCTTAAATATTAGCAATAAAGAATAAGAGGTTTGTCGTGTATTGATACAAAATCAACTCACGTTTCATGTAATCATAACTTTTGTGAAAAAGACACCACTATTTTGCACACGTGCGAACTACAAATAGACCATCAAACTGGAGAGTATTTAGCGAGTATTAACAGTAATTAAAATAAATATGTATTAAAGTTCAAATAGAAAAATATTTTCGCAGTTACCGACTGACTCTATGGCTATACATGAGTACATGACAGAAACTCATAAGACTGAAATAGAGAAAAAAATAACCGATTGAAACAGTTAATGCTTAATAAATAAAATCGTAGTGGGCATTGAAGATTTTATTAAATCTCAGTGTATCTGAAATTAAACGTGACATGCCAGAGGTTGTGAACCTAAGATAACTTTTAAGAAATACTTCGTTGAAAATAAGAGATAACGTTGACTTTTGTGTATGATCACGATGAAGGTTTTAATGAATTGTTTTTATAAAAAATTGTGCTATTCGTTACATCATCGTAATTGGCTGTTTTTGTTTGCACATTGTAGGTAGGCTCTAGGCATTATTTTATTTTATTTTTAATGGATTTTCCCAGACACATGACTAGTTATTTTTTTTTAAAGTTACCTAATTAATTAAATAAATCATTTTATTCTTCACACATCAAAACACCAGGACGAACATCAGGACGGCAACCAGTCGGTTGTCCTTTAAAGTGAAAGCACGAGAACACTTTCGCAAGAAATTGGTAGATTCATCACACTCTTGATTTGTTGTATTCGCTTTTCTCTCAATATCATTTTTTATTTGTATGTATGTAATCTAAGTATATATTTATTATTGTTCTTATTTCTTCTCTGTCAGTCTTCTATTAAGTTGCACCTGCCATGTTATGTCTCTGCACCACCTTAAGGTCGACTGGTAGAAAATACCGAAGGCATTAAGTCCGCCTTTGTACAATGTTACATTAGTTTTAAAAAAATAAATAACTTCTTTGAAAAAAATATTTATTCTAAAGAGTTTAAAGAATAGTAGAATAAGGTTAGAAGAGTGTATTTCAGAGGTATTTTGCTGTTGTTCTTAAAGTCTTAACTCATAATATAATCATCAGTATATTAACTGTATTAATATTGTATTATAAAACTGAAGAGTTTGTTTAGACGCTCTCACCTCAGGAACTTCTGGTGCGAATCGAAAAATTACGTATTTTAATGTTTGTTAGCACATTTATTGAGGAAAGCTATATAACTGCTACGCTGCGACCACAAGGAGCGGAGCAGTAACTAAAGGTGCGGCTGAAACCGCGGGGGACAGCTAGTAGTATATATCTCATAATAATTAAGATTTGTTTTTGTTGTAGTAAATGTACTTTCAAAATGAGTGTAATTATATATTCATTAGTTAACGTTAATGTATCATTAGTTTGGTTAATGGTTCACTCTACAATAATTGAGTTTTTCAGTTGTTTATAAATAACAACCTAGGTAAAGCAATTAACGGTTAATTTTCTAATACCTTAGCAGTGCAAATAGAACGCGTTTTTTCAAAAGTAATTAGCTATTTTTACTTAATCACCTCACCTATATGAGTTGAGGTTTTACTTATTATCCGACAATTCTTACTTTTTTATTCATAGAAGATTTTATGCTTACAAACAATAATTAACCAACTCTATTCTCATATCCAACGTGCAACGTGAACTGTTTTTTGTAAAATTAAAAATAAAAACAACGGAAAATTTCCAACACTAGTTTAACAGGTCGACATTTCACAATTGTTCAAATATTGCCGCGACTGTGAAGAGTCGCGGCAAGGGATATCATTCTTGATTCTTAAGTGAAAAATAAAATACATATTACTTTATTATTTCTTTAATTCACACACTTTTGGAACGTTATTTCTCTTTCTATCTTTCTCGAAAAGTAAAGGACAAAAGCTCTCAGGAATTCAGTGTGTTTAATAAATAAAATACAAGTTGAGATCTCGGAGAATGCATGGAAAGTCGTTTCGACAACATTCTTGCAAAATTAAGTAATTTATTTATAAACATACCTACTTAAGTACAGTTTGTAGCTATACTTACATCTATATATTATTGAATAATAATTAAGTACGTACGTATCTTGAATTGCATTTATAAAGAACATAAATGTAATCCGGCCAGGTCTGCGGGATTGTTCGAAAGAGTTACCAATTGAAGGCACATTTTCAGTTTTAGTCAGTAAAAGTCTGATACTCCCTCTTGCTCCACACAAACCGGCAGAAATCATTTAGTAATTTCCCACGATAAAAAACTTAATTGTAATATCTCAAATCAAGTTACTGTTACTTTTACTTACTGTTACTTTTACTTTACAAAAAATTTATTTACCACGCTTTTTTTCTCCTGTCATAGACTACAGTCGCTTTGCGTTATTGAAATAAATTTTTGATATTAGCTCAAACAAACAAAACAATCTTACCCGTTTATATTTAGACTGGAAAAAACATCTAAAATACGAAGATAATCTTAATAGCCCTACATCATTATTAGAAGTCATAAACACTCGGATAGGAGTCTTAATAAAATGGAATTTTGACCATAAACAACAACGTAGAAGATTCTAAATCCGTTTTATGTCGGATTAATCAAATTCTCCGACATCATTATTATAAGCGATTCTGTTTTTCAATATTATTCATATTATACTTAATATAATAATGGATTACAGGATCTGTTTAAGTTTAGAAAAGATTGTACGTAATTCACGCAATTGGTTGTAGCGTGATGTTATCTATCCTGCCTCAATAAATAGGCCATCCAACACTAAACGATTTTTTTAAATTCAAACCAGTACCTAGTTCCTGAAATTAAAACAAACAGTTAACCAAACAAAATCTTCAGCTTAGCATATATAATAAATATATGCATATTAGGTATAATAGATTTGACAGTTCTAGAACTTCTAAAGAGGTATATTGATGACAGAGGATCTATAATATTGTAGCTACGTATCTAAGGCCTAATTTTTTAATAGTCGGTTAACCGCCATACTTATTCTTTAGGTAAAAGTTATCTGTTAACTAAAGAATAAATATGGCATATAATATTATCATATTTTCTATACAAAAGCTATCAAACCGCCATTTTATTTCCTGAAAAATATCTGGCTATTGAAAAATCAGCCCTAACTCGTTGCTACGTAGTCCGTAGACATGAACTGCGAAGTAGGAAGCAATGCCACTACGCAGCTGCTATACAACGAGTAGTCGTATACGTGTATACGCTCAGTGCGACGACTCTAACAGATTGTATTGTATGCACTAACGCATTAGACTACACTCTACCCTTTCAAAACCGAATATAAAATTTAGATAAATATAAAATTAAGATTTCCTTTTTATGTTTGTTTGCATAATTTGTGTGTAGCTTTTTCGTTATAGAGCTTTAATGTAAGAGGGACATCGCGTGCCTTGCACATTGCCACATCGTCGCCCCCTAATAACACTGACAGCCGAACTGAATTTGGTTTTTACCAAGAACGGCTCGAGTGACGCAGTTAAATGAATGATACGGGTCTGCGTTTTTATGAATGTAGAAATGTTAACTAATAATAATATAATAATATTTTTCACAACTATCACACAGCGCCTAACAAACTACTTATGTTTAATATTACTGATAATGCAACATAACAGTCGAAAAATTACTTTAATGTCACATTTTTGCGTCAGACGCTGTTTACTAGGAGAAATATACCTACACAAATAAACTTACAGAATTGACAGATTTTCATCTATCTTCTGTCCCCTACCTATTTTATTAAATAGGCCTCTAAGATTATTATTATAATTAGTCTATAGTTTCAGTTCTAACATCTTACGAAAATATCTGCCATACTATTTGTATGACTGACAAGATCAATATCTCATACACACGTGACCTCGGGTGACAATCCAACGAAAACGTCGTGGCCTCAAATGTGGCCTAGCAGTCAATACGTCATCGCTGACACCGATAACTGTAATAACGTCAATTATCACCATTTTGTTGGACGACATCAACATAATTGATGATAATTAACTACATCATTGTAATTGTCTGACAATTTAGTGCGCATACCAGAAAATTATCCTAATATTCGTCTAGTTGGAACTGATTTGGATAAATTTACCGTCGGTTTCAGAAAAATAATATTTACGTGAAACAAATTAAATGCACGTGAAGTATTGTGATAGGCAGTTGATAATTCATCCAACCAATCACAGCGGCGTATGACTATTTGTTACAATTTTTTTTTACACGGCCTTTGTCTTTTTTGCCTGTTTAAAGGTGTGTACTCTACAAAAACTAACTCTACAAAAAATAGGAGTACCTAATTAGACTAATATCTGCTAGACAGAAATTGGCACGAATAATGGCGTGACATGCCATGTTCAGCGGTCACCAACCTGTTGGCCCACTGGTGAGACTTGTCTCCATTTTTCGGAGGTTATTGTCCAGTAATAGACTAACTTGGCAAGAGGACACGAAAAGCGTGTGACCCATAAATCACCAGATGAAAACTAACGAATCATACAAGCCTCATCGATGTCGAAAGTTTTCTTGACATCTGGACAAGAAAAAAACTAATCGTTCGAATTTGTGTCAAAAGATCAAATTTTAATCTTGACAAATGATAATCCACTGAGAAAAATGTAGCGTTATGACCTGCTACACGTTCCAGCGTAGCTTATAATAATTGGTAAACTCTACGTATTGAGCATACAAAATGTGTTTTATTTATATATGTTATTCATTCAGCATTTAGTATTTAGTTGCCGTAATTCGTATTATATATACTAACAACGTCAATACTTAAAGATTTTAAATAAGTATGTCCCCATACACAATTAACTAACATTATCGCTAGGTCAGTTCCTTGGCTCAAGTAAAGCAAAAACGTGAAGCTACACGACAGAACTATTCAATTAACTCTGCTCACCTCGACGAATAAAATATTACAATACCTTCATACTTTACTCCGTCGCAATCTAGGGCATGATCAGGGCTCTAGACATCAAAACCAGTCGGGCAATCGATGTAATGTCTGTCTACCTACAAGGATTCTTTACTGCCATAGAAGGCTTACCTACGGCGCTTATAGACTTTGTGAAACTGACTCGTAATATTAATAGCTGGCACACGATGATTTACGCGATACCGGTCTCATTACTGAGTACTACACAGTCTTTTATGGATACCGCAAACCTTGAGAAAAATGTTTAGTGATGCTTTTTTTCTTCAAAACGGAGGCGTGGCGTTCCAAATTTGAATAAAATAACCCGCCACATTAAATAATCAAATCAAAGATTGATGAACACTAATCAACCTTTCGTGTTCTAAAATTAAATAAAAACAGGTGTGTCTTTGGAGAGACGTGTTCATAAACGTGTTCTTGTCTTTGCATAAAGACAATGTGCAGAGAACTAAAAATGTTTGTATATTAAGATTTTTTTTGTATCGTATTGTTGACCATGAATCAAAATCACGTGTACGTTTTTTCAAACATATTTAATGTTTGTGTTAGAATAATTATGTGTGCAGTTCTAGCATATTGTCATCAAACATTGAGACGATAATGAGAAGTTACCTAGTACATCAATGACGATTATAGCACATTTAACTTATCAACTAGTTTTTTAGTAACAGATTAGACTTACGATACGATACTTCTATGCTATATTATTGTAAGAGCTTATAAGTTTGTAGTAAGGTTTGGTGACTTATCTAATAAAATTCAAGCTGTCCATGACTTTTTTAGTTCGTTTCGTAACTTATTTTACAAAATGCATATTTTGCAATATTTATCTAGATTTTATACCCTTAAAGCAGTAGCAAGATATCCATATTTAAATTTATTCGTAGTTTAACAAAATTAGAGAAACATTGTGTTTTCTTCATATTATATTAGCAATTTCAGTGTGATATAATAAATACGAACATGGATGCCGGAGTGTCAGACTTTTACTAGCTAAAACTCACGTGTGTTCCTTCAGTTGCCCTTTGCGTTTCTAGTTAAAGATATACCTAGCAGGAAAATATGTGATCCATTCCTTGATAAATTAGATAAACTTAGGAATTAATGGAGCCCTCATCCTAATAATTTAATGTCAAGTTATTATTTCAACAATCAAACCCTTTAAAAAGACGTGACACGGCCATGTAACTGGCCATACTTTTGTTATTATTAATAATTAGTTAAAAAAAAAACATTGTGCTAATTTTCAAAAATAGAACGTCTTTTTGTTTTGTTTTAATTTAGAGATGCATTTATCACTGACGATGATTCTATTTGGTCTCAGTCTACGCAAAAAAAAAATTAACAAGAAGATTACGGTTTACTAAAACAAAACTGAAGTATTTTGTATTAAAATCAAAATGTAGTTTTCCACAAACTAAGTATTATAAGGTCTGTAGGTTCCTGATCTACAAAACCTGCTACTCCGGTGCGCAGAATGACATAGAACTTGAAAATTAACATAGCATTATGAGATATAAACATAATCATAAGATTATTTAACACAGTAACCGATCAACTATCATACGTGAAACAAGTGATTTGTGTGACTTTGACGGGTGTGGTGTTGCTATATTTTACGTACCTACCTATATACTAAAACAACTTTCAAGTGTATCTGGAAGTGTGGAATTTAGATTGAACTGATAAGGTGAGTGGGTATTATTGAATCAGTAGTCATCGTTTTTTTAAAGCACTTCTACATATACTCAGCATCGATTTATCTATGAAAATCTTCGCTTTTGAATGTCAAGTTCAAGATTAATGTCCTTTTGTTGTCGCGCCTACGCAGCTACATTAACTGGTATCCTCCTGGTATCGAACATTTTAAAAGACCGTTTGAATTTCACTTCAATGATGTTAGTCTCACATCTACGGTCCCGACTAAGCGTTTCGCCTCGTCGTTTATACCGCGTACATCGAAGGACTGGAACAATTTGCCTGCTACGGTCTTCCCGTCCGATTACAATTTAGGTGTCTTCAAGGCTGGAGGAAATAGGCTCTAAACTAGTGCGATTCACCATCAATGATCGCATCACTGCTTACCGTCAGGTGAGATCACAGTCAAGCGCTGGTTTTAAAAAAAAAAAAAAATGATACTGATAAATCATACTAATTTTGTAAACTGGTAAAAATTTAACACTGTCATGAGCCATGAGGCAAGCGAAGAAAAACGCCAAATCAAGGTCTGAGGTGTGAAGCCATGAAAGTCAGGGCCACGGGATTTTTTTAAAAAGATACTGTGGTCCTAGAAAGCAAAAGGCAACTGAAGGACACAGGTGTGTTTAAATCAGTAAAAGTCTGACTCAAGAGGGAGTCTCTTGCTCCACCCTAAAGCGGGAGAATTCATTGGATGATTTCCCACCACAAAATAAAGACACGAAAGTCTCATATAAGGTCCAAACATTAAAAGTAATGGTTAGATTATATAAAAACCATGTAGGACTGAGGCGGTCTCTTGAAAAAAGCACCGTTACACACATTTGCGCCCTCGCGCGTGCACGTGCGGCTTCCTTCTTTGCTAACATTATTGCTTCGTAGAAGGAGGCGACCGTCTGCCACTCCTGCTTTGCTTCGGACCATGGCTTGTACCAAGGCCCGGCGGGAAACATCATTGCCGCCGATCTCCCTCACGAGGATACGGCGGTGCTCTGCCCAAGCGGGGCACACCTCTACCGTATGTTTCACCGTGTCCCCCGGGCGGTCCACACAGTGGTGGCACTCCGTATGCCCACTAATTACTTACGTACTGTATTTATTTGTTCCGAATCACGAGTGTATAATTGACATACATGAGTTTACATGGAAAATCGATTATTCATCATACATCATATCTTACAGTAATCATTTTCCTCAACAAATAAATGTCGTTAACTCATAGTCATATTGAATACCAAATTGTTGATTACCATTGGAATACAATTTTTGTTTGTTTACTTTCTAAATTCCGATTTTTGTTGACATAGGACAGTAGTTGAAATTATTGAGTTATTTTGTAAACAAACAGATTCCCATTTCTGTTTGCTCTGGACACCATTTGTTTTTTTTATAAATCAAGGTACATATACATTTAATATAACTCAGAATTGAAACTTAAGTATCGGATTTGTTTCTTATTAAGTTTTCCTACATTTCTATTCTATTAAGCTCATTTCAGACTATGCTATAATATATGTTATAGCATAATTATAACTTATAGTTCATAGCACAATAAAATCGCACACATTTATTTAGTACACGTACAAACTTTGCTATACTATACTTAGTTATTTGTAGGTAGGCGGAACAGAGAGTAAAGTCCCGCAAACCTCCGTTGAAAAGGGAGGATCCTCTGGCCAGACGAGCTGCTCTATATGTTCAAATCGTGCGGAGAACTTTGCGCGATGCAGAATTAGTTCTTATGTGACGCCATAGATGTCGCTACAGTTATATAATAATGTATATATTTTATATATATATATTATTGGCTAAATTAAATAAATGTATGGTGAGCGATATTGTTGTGCTATGAAATATAAGCTATTATATTATAGCGTAGTCTGAAATGAGCTTTAATTCTTAATAGAAAGCAAATCAGCTGAACGTTAACAAACAGAGATATCACCAATAACTTTTCCACTGTAATTCATAATCCAATCTCGGAGAATAAATCACAAGACTTCCCTCACTTATCAATATCGTACAGTTCATTAAAAAGTCAGAGGTCGGACACATTCATGTAACATCAGCGTACGCAAATAATAACGTCAGAAGTATAAGCCTAAATTGATTGATGTTTTTGAGTTGGTCACGAAGATAAAGATAGTGTTGGCGCCAAATCGTTTTATTTGGTCTTCTTCTAAAAACAAAATGCTGATAACCATTAAGCTCACGTTTTAATTTAGATTCAACTTTTTTTTTCAGTTAGAAATCATCATAATTATGACTCCTCTCGCTCTGGGTGGAACGAAAGGTTGTGTCGGATTTTTACTGACACAAACCTACCTGTATTTCTGTGTCGTCTCCTTCTACGAAGTAGTAATGCTAGCGAAGGAGGAGGCCGCAAGCGTGAGTGAACGAACATCCTCACGCCGCAGCCGCCGAAACCCCGACCCTAACTACTAGCCATTGTAGACGTAGGCTTGCGGACAACGAGTAATAGCTAGTTCACCGTCTGGCCGTCCAGTACTCGACCGGACCTAGCCCAAGTCGTCGAAACCGTATAGTGTTCCATGAACTACTCAAAGAGATGTCAGCAAATCGTTGGACCCAACAGGGCCGATGCCCGCTTGGGCCGCGGGGATTTTATCTAATTTTACTGCAGTCACATATGGGCTGGTGCTGCAAAATGCCATCGGGCAGCTTTGGACTCAGTAGAAAGGCGTGCGAAGAGGCTAATTGGGGATCCAGATTTGGTTAAGTCCAATCTACAAAGCCTCGAGCACAGGCGCAGTGTAGCCAGCCTATCGGTATTTTACAGGTTGCATTTTGGAGAGTGTGCGCGGGAATTGCATGACTTGATTCCGCCATCTCCTTTCTACCATCGGACAACCCGACGTACGGCGAGTATCCACCCTCACGTTGTTGAAACACCAACGGTCGGAACTAAGCGATTTGCTTCGTCGTTTATACCGCGTACATCGAGGGACTGGAACAATCTGCCTGCTGCGGTCTTCCCGTCCAACTATAATTTAGGTGCCTTCAAGGCTAGAGTGAAAAAGTCTGACACACCCTCCAACTATAGAGGAAAAAGTCACTGGATGATAAAAAAAAACCTGTGTTTCTTCAGTTGCCCTTTGCGTTCCAGGGCCGCAGTAACTCTTTCGAACCATCCCACAGCCCTAGCAGGCATCAGTGTACGTCAATTTTGCTACCATCTTTCTGATGCAAGCGTGGAACATGATGCGCCGTCGACCCGAGCCTTTCAGACAGCGAGCCACCCATTACTCACCGTGCGCATTCAGGTTTACCATGCCCATCCTTCTCAAACAGAACAGACACTGTATACACAAGGTTAAATTGACTTTTTGGAGACTCAGTATTTAAAATATGTAGGAAACCTTTTGAAATGAAAATGAAATTTCCATAGAAAGAGACGCGCACTCGGACCCCATGACCCCAAGCGTTTCGACCCCAAACGCCTCAAAACTGTAATTACCAATAAGGTTAAAGTATTTGCGCCGTTAAAGGGTCTCAGCAGCCGCAGCGGCAGCGCCAGCACAGCCCGCCGTACTATGAACATGGGATGGCGCAAGGGTGTCGACACAGGTTGCCTCCCAAACCTGAGGCCTACCCACCTTCCACGGCACCAACGGTTGACAGCTTCGCCACAGTGACACCGATGTGGAGCAACACAAGATGCGCCTAAGCGTAAACAGGTTGCTAGCCGAAACGATGCGTCATCCAGTCCAGTGCCTATGTTGGATGACGGGAGTGCCTGAAGTCATAAGCCCGACTCCCACTCCCCCACAGCCAGCAGACGTGCAGGCTCAGCCATACTTGAAAACGTGTTGGTTAGTTTGTTACGTATTATTATACGTAGTATACGTAGCGGCACATCCCACCGTCTCTGCGAGGACAAGTTGTCGGGCAAATCCGAGTTCGGACAAGCCATGTTCCAAGCGTTCAACGCATCGGACAAACATGGTACCTCAACATCAACCAGTGAGGAAGATAAAATATTCCAGGAAAACTTATACTTGAAATTTTGCGGAAAAGCTCTTAAATTCCATTACTTAATATTGATTTTTACTGTAAATACAAGAGATAAATATTAAATGCATTGTTTTCCTTTTTGCATAATAATTCGATACTATCTCTAGTGCATTGACCGTTAGCTTCAACTAGAGGGCCCCACGCGAATATAAATAAATAATATTGTTTAACATTTCATTATATCGTTGGCAATTATGGAATATAACTAGAGTCGGTTGCCAAGTGATATCTACGTAGGTAAACTGTAGGGTCAGGCGAATGTCAAAACAGCTGGAGGTCGAGTCGTGTATCTAGATACCAAATTGTATGTAGATATTTGAACAGGTTTCATCTACTTCTGTTTTGGTATCTAAATCTGTACTTACTAAAGTAACTTAAAAAAAACTACTAAACAGCTTACATAACTAGATACTCCATTTTATTGGTTCCGTACCTCATTTAGACAAAACGGAACCTTTATAGGGTCACTTTGAAAGCGTAGATGTATTAAGCTGAAATGAATATAAAATACCCAAGACTGCTACCCCTTTGGCAGTGAAAAAATAGACTTGTAAGACACTCTCACAAAAATCAAAAACTATAGGATACACCTACTTTCCATTGATCTATAATCCTATTTATTACTTTTATGCGATTCAAAAAAATCTTCGAGACTAGACTCGGAAATTGAACTATATAAGGTAAGTTTGTACGGAACGGGCTATGCGCGGAGCTTCCTTGCGTGATCGCATCAGAAATTAAGATATCCGCAGGATGACCAAAGTCGCCTACATAGCCCAAAGAATCCCGAGAAAAGTTGTAAGGCCTCCCACAAGGTAGACCGATGACCTGGTGAGAATCGCGGGAATGCGGTGGATTCGAGACGCACAGGACCGTTCGTTGTGACGACACTTGGGGGAGGCCTATGTCCTACAGTGGACGTCCTTCGGCTGAATGATGATGATGTACGGAACCTTCGGTTTGCGAGTCCAACTCGCACTTCGGTTAAGTGTGAGTCGGACGGTTTTTTACTTTCTGAGACTCCCACTGCTAGGCCGCCTTGTACCATCCCTCTGCGTGTACACTTTTAAAAACATATAATCGGCATAATATCTACGTATGACTTATTAAACTACCAGCATCCCCTAAAGTTCGCATTATAATTATAAATTACATCACACGATATTCACAATCGTTATCATTATTGCATTCAGTTAGCGGCGTGGTCTAAGCAATAGGTTACACCGTCTCGTCACGTGATTAGGTCATGCTCTCATGAATTATCTTTCGTCTAGTAAACTGGATGATTGTATCATGTTAATTATCAATTAAAATGATACAATCATCCAGTTTATTAGTGTTTTACATAGCATCACGTTTTATTCAGACATGACATTATTCGAGAAGAACTGAATCCTCGAAAAGATAAGCAGTGGCATACTTATTTTTCATTAGTATATTTCAGCCGAAAGCGATTTAAAGCTGGACATAGGTGGACAAGTGATGGCGTCATGTACAATTGGATATTCTCCTGTGTTTATGTTTGAGTAATATTTTATATAAATCAACAAATAACTCTAAAATTTGGTATGAGGACGAGTGGCGTCGTGGTGGGAACATCTCGAAATCTCTTTAGCACGCATGTAACCTAATGGTTGTGACGTCACATTTCAGTTTGTGCATCCTTTATCTGTTACTTGACAGTTTCCCCTTCCACCAGATATGAAGTTTCTATTTTTTACGTATCTATTAATGAAGGGATTTGAAAAAAATCATTATATTTGCGATTTTGGATAAATTTACTTTATGATAAAAATTCGTAATAAAAATTAATCAACTAAACAATTAAAACCACAATTCTCCAGATTCTTACATGTCCTAACTAATGGCGTACGAACTCCCATAAGCCGAAAAAGTAAAGTATTCTGTGAGTTTCAGGGATGATTTTCTGTTGGGAAGTTCCGAATGGAAAAACCATATAACCACCCCTGACTTAGGTAGCTTACTTAGTCACCCTGTACCCTGACTTAGTTATCCGTGTGACTACTAAACTGAAGGGTATGATCGTTCAATGAAAATGTCAGGTTTTTATCTAGGTTGTACGATTGATATAGGGCTTATTTTATTTGGTAGATGGGTGGAACGGCCCAATACTGGAACACTGAATGCGATGGATACAACATGCCACTGTGCTGGATAATAAAAGAAAAATGTATTTCTTGTGGTAGTTATAAATTCTACCAATAGTTTTAGGTGGTGTGTATACTAACCAAATATAGACTTTGTCTGAAATATAAGTATTTTTTTATTTTTATTAAGTGTGTACATAAGCGAAAGTTCAACCTAAAGATTTTTTAAACACCTAAAGGTTAATTTAATTTCCACCAAGTTTCGTAAAAACTAAATGTCATGTAATCAATGTTTAGATAACAATAATTTCAGTTTATTCAATTTATATATAAGATCATTACTATCCCACTCCAAGCCCATTCAAAATAAGGGCAGTAATAATATCTAGATACTGATATTATTTACTATGCAAATACCGTCACACTATTGTTTGACTGTACCGAAACAATGCATTTGCATAACACACATAGATATGCAAATATGCAATTATTTCACTGAATACAATAGTGGTCTAAGTACCTACTAGCTTGTGTACAGAAGAGTCCACCAGTTGAATTCTCTTAGGATACCCCCCTTATGGTGCTGTACCGCCCACTCTATTTAAGATATAGAATAAACAATTAATTACTCATACTAAGCACATTTTATTAGGCAATTTTTCCATAAATATGGAATTGTAGCTTATGTCTAATAAGTTCACCATTTTACTTAATGAACTAGGTACACATGTTACAAATAATTATGTATTAAGTACCTTGGACACTAAATCCTAAAACTTATGACCCACATTTTGTATTACACTTTTCAGTAGGGAATCTTCCACTTTGTTAGTTTTGCTGAAATGATCTGAAACGAAAATTTTTTCATACACATTTTTACGAAATACTTTTGCACCTTTGATAACGTGGAGGTGCAAATACATTATCCGATTGTATTAAGTGATAAATTACAGTGTTATCTCGTTATCCCTGACTCAATTATGAAAGCTTGGATTAGAGCTTTTTTTGTTTTAGATAACAGTGACATGGATAATACATTCAAATGAAGGTCAATTAGTACCTAAGCCATAAGTAGCATATTATAACACTGTGTGACTCTTCTGTGGGCTCATAATTGCTCATAAAGAAATAAATAAAAAATTCGAAAATTATGAATCCTTATACAAAAACATTGTTTTTGATTATAGTCGCAAAAACACCCTCAAAATACGACCACGATGTGAAATATTGTACAAACAATTTAGGTATCACATTTTATCATAAAAATCTATCGATCGCCATTCTTGACACCCACGAGATACCCTTAACTCGACTCAGCCTTGAACTCATGATATACAAACGTTCAACCATACACTGAAATCATTTACAACATTATATGAATGAGAAGTAGTTATAAAGCCGTGAGTATACTTAGCATTTAAAATCAAAAGAGAAATAGCTACTGTCAGTCGGGATCGCCCGGAACAAATAAGGCTGCATTTCCACATACGACTAAAGTGCTGCGAACAGTACTGGATTTAGCCAGCGCAAGGATTGTAGCAATTTCTAACAATGGGCCCATTCATATTTTTAATATTAAAATGAATTAAATCTATCAAATTAATTTGCTATAGGCAGTTGCTTACATTGTCTTTATGGATAATCCGGAATCGGCTAGATTTGATTTGGTGTAGGTTCCCTGATTTCTTTTAGTAGGGCCCGTAGCATTTGCTACTCTTGCTATGAGACTAATCTGGCACTGGCTGCGAATAATGCCAGAATCTCAGCCTATTCTTCTCTGGCATGGCAAATGCAAGTTCCATATTTTAAGGTGGCAAGTACCTAAGTGTTTGCTTACACTTCTTGTTACTTTTCTCGCAGATTTTTACTTTCAAGTGAAAATTCGTCCTGGCTCTTTATAACCATGCCTGAAGCTCCGACACTTATAAGTAAACAGTTAAGTAGCGTTCACTGAGGTCGTCACGTCCGCTCTTATCACTGTTATCAGTGTACAATGGTCTTGATTTACATTGGTACGTAGTTGTGTCAGTCGGGTCGATCAACGAACGTACTGGTTATTAGAGCAAACATTTATGTTATTTGTTTTTTTTGGTATTAAATAATTTCACATGTTTTTTTTTTAATGTGAAGGTGCTTTTAGATTATCATCATTTTCTTGCCCTAGTCCAATGTTAATTGGGGTTGGCGCAACACGTTTTTTTCTTCCATTCTTTCTTGTCACCCGTCATGCTATCACTAACTCCTTTTTTTTTCATATCACTCTTCAGACTATCCATTCATCTTTTTTTTGGCTTCCCTCTCCATCTATCCACATGTATACCTTGTAACATGCGTTTCATCCCTCCTTTTTTACATTACCATACCAAGACAAACGATTCCCCTTCAACTTTACAGTCACTAGCGCCACTTTCAAACTTCCTCTAATGTATCTGTACCTTTAGATAAATTCGTTCGTTTATTTTTGTGTTTGTTTACATAAACGAATGCTTACATATTATAGGATGGACACTGCTTATTGAATCTTTGAACCTATATTTCTCTGCTTGCCTACACTGGTTTAGGGTTTACTCAACTGTCTAATACATTTTTCCCTTTCGGTCGCTGTTTCTATTATTATTATTGCCAGAGTCAACAATGGCGATCACAATAAATGTGCGTAAACTTAAGGTGATAAGTTATCAGTCACTTGCCCTTCGAAAGCGACTATATTCTAAAACTCCAAGATAATGAAGCTGTTTTCATTATACACTAATACTATAAATACGAAAATTTGGATGTATATATGTGTATGTGGGTTTATGTTTATTACTACTCTCAAACGGCTGAACGGATGAAACTTGTCACACAAGTAGACGATACCTTGGAGTAGGAGATAGGATCTTTTTTATCCCGGGAGTACGTTGTCTTGGGATAATTTCTACCTTCACGCAGGTGAAGTTGCTTCCGCTGGTAGTAGCTATATAATATAGTGATAAATAAATGGTCATAAGGCTTTAAACCAGCATTGCTTCGTAACTTCTTATCAAGCTTTTTTTTCGTGTCGGTTATTCTCAAGGGAAGTTACTGAAAATATTTCACCTGAATAAACATAAAAAAGTACGCACAAGGTCAACGTTTAAAAAAAAAAAGTATTACTATTTACATACACCATGCGTCACATGGTTCCATTGTAAATACGATACCGTCTGCGATCGCTATGGATATAGCAATGGAATTACAAACGATATAATTTCCGCTCAATTCTAGCTGAAAAACTCATTGAAAAGTGTAGATTTCTCTTTTTAGTAGATACTTTTTCTGGTACATGGGTTGGCTAATCATCATAATTTATTTATATTTTTATTTTAGTGACTGATTCGGTGACTAGGTTAGCTTAGTAGATAGACTAGAATAGCGCTAGATTTGGCTTGTTAAATTATCCAAGTCATTATGTGATTGGGATTTATTATAAATATCGGCTGACGTTCGGAAGCTCATCACAGTCAGTCTGTTTTCATTCTTAAAAGACAACTATCTACATTATCAAAGAAGACAGTTTAAAAAAAAGTTTGGTGTTTAACATTATAACATGACAGAAAATTTGGGAGTAGTACAGAGAGTAAAGTCCCACATACCTCCGTTGAAAAGGGAGGGTCCTCCGACCAGACGTGGTGTTATTCTGCCCCTATTCGTAAATTTAAAGTTAGGTAGTATCACTGAACAGCATGTATCCATCAAATCGTGCACGTTAGTGGACGCATTCGTTCAATGACTTGGAACCAGTCTGACACTAGCGAATGCTAATAAAACGTAGATAAAAAGGTAAATAAGTACTTATCTAAACAATGTTTTGAATAGCTTTCAAGCTACTAGCTTTTATTTTTTGAGGAAGTCTAGATAGATAGACTTCGGTTTTTATAAAGCACTATGTAATTTATCGAGGAAATCAAAAGATAGCAAATAAGTTAAAAGTACCAAGCGAATAACCGACCAGTTCTCGATCGGTTACTATCGACGATGTATTTTGAAAACAACAAAACAGCCACCAACTTCCTTTGAGGAAAACCACAGTTTACACACGATACAATTATCAATAAATATTTCAAAGTTTCCATTAATTTTTATTAAAATGCACAAACAATAGTTAATTCAAAACAAAACCAGTTCAGTCCTCGTTTCAACAATTAAATCTATCGATATCGGTTTGTGTTGAGGATAAAATGGTGCGTCACAGACTAACGAAGTCTTTATAATATGTTATTGTTTGAACAACTGAAGTAACTGTGTACCTACGCATCAACTATGGAAGCAGAAGCACGTGGTTTGAGAATAACCATGAAACTTACAATCATGTATATTGTACAGCCTGTAGATATAAAGCAAATGAAGGCACGTGAAATGAGCGAAATTATTCGATCTTAACAACTGTGAGGTCTTTAAACTTATTTTCTTTGGACCAGGCTTCGTAGCCTTATTATTTTAATCACATCGTCGAATAATCTTAGAATCCAAATATTTCAACCTGGTGAACTGATGAAGTAGGTACCTACCTAAATTAAGTTAAAGCTACTTAAATTAATTAGTTAGGTACTTACCTAAATTTCGAAAATAAATACCACTAGATGGATAGTTGTATTTTGCTTATCGCTGCTAAATAAAAAACATACATTCAGCCGAACATAGAACCTCCTCCTTTTTGAAGTCGGTTAATAAATACGTTTGTATTGAAAAATAAAGACTTTTCACGCGAAAAAACTGCATAGTTTCTAAAAGATCTTTTACCTATGAAATTGCCGTTTTTTAAAACGAGTTGCTTTGATGTGTTATCTTTGAATTGACTTGGAATTACAAGTTCAAATAAAATTATTTTTTCTAAATAAGGTATTTATTGGTTTCTCTGTGTTTTGTATTTTCTGTATGAAATCTAAGAAAACACGCATTATTTTTACCCGACTGCCATTCAGTCTCTAGGGAGATAATGCAGTATGGGCGATCCCTAGGGAATAATGAGATTTGAATTTGGAAAGTCAAAAACATTAAGCGAATCAATATGTACTTTGTGCACTCTGACCAATTGACCTTTACTTATCATTATCACACGTTGTGCATCAAACAAGTTTATTTAAAGATCAAACTGGCCATTGACAAAAATAAAAGAATAAAATGTAACCACATTTTGATGAGTCTCTGAAAAAAAAGTTATGATAGAGCCGAAGCGTTATAGAAAATTAAAACTATAGAATCTGAGATGAATAAATTTTCTTTGTTTCAAATCTCAAAACATGTCGAGTGATAGTTATTATTAACTTGTAAATAATATTTATATTTCACTAATATATAATTTGTTTTAGTAAATTTTCTTTTAATTATCTCACAGCTGGTGTAAAAAGTAGAGTATTCAACACGAGGATAAAGCCGTCTTTATCTTGGCCGGCTTGAATTCCTCACTTCACTCAGGTTATATTAGCTCCCTCGCAGTACTCGGGAGTTAATTATATAAATCCCTCACTGCCGTTCGGGATTAAACTTGGCAACCATCGTTTTGTTCGGAATTCACCATGCCGCCCGCGACTTAAAGACTCTGCTTTATCCCTTAGTCACACAATCTACTATTATTACCTCATATCTTCCAAACCGTTGAACGGATTTACATAATTAAGATAGCGTTAGACTCTGATAACCCAAATGTTCTTAAATAAGTGCCGTTAAAAAAAACCAACATATCAGTATTAAATTAAAGGGCTCATCATGAGGATTTTATAATGGTATTTCATAACCATATTAAAAAAATACAATATGAAATATGTTATTTATTATCCACTAGCTGTTACTACAAATAATCTAGACTAAAATCATCTTATCTACTATGGGTCCCGACTGTTGCAGTCTGTATATTCCGTATTAGAATTTATTATTTGTTTTATTTTATGTGTTTAAATTAATGCAATTAAATCAGTTTCTACGCTACTAGACCGAACTTGTTTTTTTTACTTTTCAGTTTTTATTTAAAATTATTTTTACGCAAACAATGTGTCTCAAGCGGTATGCAATATTGGTGATGTATAGGTACGAACTTAAAACTGCTAATGAACGGGATGTTTATTTTGGTTTCAATCACTTTCACCTGGGAATTTTATCTCACGAATAACTTTTCTTCTCAGGGCGGCTACAAGACAAAATTTCCAAAACGAAAGCTTTATAACCAAGAACACAGATTTCTTTTGTTAGAAGAAAGTCGTAGGTATAAGTCATTGATATTGCTTGCCCTTTGAAATGCATTTTCTACGTTGGAACTCTTATATGAAAAAAGGTTTTTTTTAAACTTTTACTAAAGTAAAGGGCAAATGAAGGAACATAGGTGGGTTTTAGGCAGTAAAAGTCTCACTCCACCCTAGAGCGCGAGAAGTAATTTGATGATTTCCCTGACCTCAAACAAAAATGGTTGGTATACATACATATGTAAACTCAGACAGCGTAATACGTAAATTAATGTGAAGGCTACCCATAGAGTTCAATTTGATAAACCTTTGCTGTAAACAGTGTCTCTTAGAAGTCTAATGAATATAGGTCACTCATTAATAAATATATACTAGCTTGTATCTTGACCTTCCACAATCTACTACAACCATCTAGTCTCTAGATGGTTGTAATATTCTATATAGGCATACAGACAGTTATAGTCATCTAAACCAGGCAAGGTTTGTTCTGGTCTATGCCAATTTTTTCCTTAATTCTGGAAAGGAATATTGAAATAAGGAGAAGGTTTACTACGTCGTATACCTAGTGCACAGTTTCCGGTAATTGCATAATTCGAAAAGGTTGTTACGTTGAGGTGACAGTAACGAAAAACAATTCCCATTTCTGAAACCTTAGTACATACCTAATATAAATCCAGTAAACCGCAGATGGGTGGACCATCTATTACGACCGAGATCTCGGCGTACCTATTAAAGCACCTGCCCCCCTAGCCAAGTTACAACCGTTTTGATCCGATTCTCTTTCCGTTAATCGCCTCGAGTCGGCCACGCCTCCGATTCCTTTGTTCTGACGTCATCTCAACGTTCAGTCACGTGGTCAGAACAAAGAAATAGGAGGCGTTGCCGACTCGAGGCGATCAACGAAAAGAGAATCGAAACGAAACGGTTGTAACTTGGCTAGGGGGGCAGGTATTTTATTAGGTACGCAGAGATCTGTAGCAACATCTATAACGCCACTTAGAAACTAAAAAATCCTGCATCGTGGTATTAAAGTTAACATTTTAAACATAATATCGGGCTACCCGAATCAGACATAACACCTGTCTGGTCGGAGGATCCTCAACAACGGAGGTATGTAGGACTTTATACCCTGTTCCGCATACCTCTAAACACTTTTATCAGCCCGGCAGTCATTTCTACACCTTTGACAGTTGTTACGGGTAGTCAAAAGCTACCAGCGGCAGCGTAAAATACTTGTACTCAGCTGCCTCCGGTTAGACTGGAAACCGACCACAACATAATTGGGAAAGGTTAAGCAGATGATGATAAAGGTTTTTTTAAAGGTAGGATATCAGCAAATACCTCCCAGCGCTCTAAGTAGGATGAGAGAGAGAGAGAGTGTCAGGCTTTTACAGACTAAAACTCTTCCTTCAGTTGCCAAACAATTTCGAGCCCTTAATAAAGGTACCAATAGAAACAATACCTCGATCGCGATAACGCGTGATTTTTCACGCCTGCTCTAAGAGTCTTCGAACAATATGTGAAAAACATGTACACAACACAAACTATCAGTGTGAAATTGCGTCGCATATATTTACTGGTTGACTAGACACCTATTGAATGGCGTACCTCGGTTCTGCTTCAACACACACTGTTTTTGCATTAGTTTATCACTGTTTTTGGCATTTGAATACCGGTCAGTCCACTGAATTGTAGGTACGCCGACAACTACGCACTCGCATACATTTGAATTATTTATTTATAATATAGTTATTACTTTATACACTTATTCATAAATGCATAGTTATGTTTATTAAGTTGCAAATTGTCTGGTTACATACACAACATAGCTAATGTGTCTGCTGTTTTATTTAAAGGTAGATGCAATACTAAATATTAATTATTATGTACATTATAACCTATGTCTGTACATATAATAAATCTTTAGAAGTTTTTAGTTGTGCGCGCATCGCGTAAAATGTACGATATCGATGTTCTAAATTTTATACATTAAAATTGTGTGTAACTTGATATATTACTTAGGCTTTGTTTCATTGCAATCGGTTGACTGTTAGGCGGTACGAAGTTCGCCGGGTCAGCTAGTTGGCATATATAATTATAATCAACACAGAAATATTCTATATGCACCTAGTACTTTTATTTCAAATGCAGACAGTTTGTATATTAAGCATAGGTTTTTTTTTATTTAAACATTTGTCGTAAGAACAGTCTTAATTTGTACCTTTCCTAATGTTCCCATAAAATACTATTGGATAGGCTTCTGTCAACTGTTTATTTCGATAGCCTTATTACAAACCTGTTTACTTATCCATGATTATCTTAAAACTAGTCTTCGCACTCGTTTATGTACCTAGGTACCCATTTAACTATTTTTTTTTTAACTCGTTTGTGTCTCATTGCAAGGAAAAGACCTCCCCTTTTTCTTTCCAAATCTCTGCCTAGAGCAATCTCTGGCCAAATTTGCTCCACGAATATGGTCAGATGGTGAATAATATGGTCACACGTCACCTTCGCCGCGATCGACCTCTTTCTAATAGATAAACCCTATGTCTACAATGTACTTACTATTTTAATAATTTCAAGTCGTTACTTTCTTAGGTAGACCAAAACATTAGTGAAACGTATGTATATTGTAGGACATAATCGTAAAGTAAAACTTACACCAGATTTCACTAGAGAGTGCGCTGAACGACCATTTCACCCATAAATGATTATTTATTGAGTTCTATCTTTAACAGTCTACTTAAACTGTAACTATACTTATTATCCCAGAAAAAAATTCACGGATGTGATGCAAGTTTTAGATAAAAACACGACTAAGCTCTATATGGGGCCTTCACATTTTGTTTTTGCTCTAATAAAAAAGTTCCTCATTACCTACTTATGTTTGTGAGTACCTATCACTATTATCTACAGATATCACTATTATCATGGCACCTTGTGTTAAGGTGATAGTGCACAAACATGTAAACCTACAATGTAGGTAGAGCCTTTCCTCAAACTTTCAGGTGTTAATCTAAGGGTGGAAATTGCAGATCAGATCATTAAAATTTATTTAAATTTTGACGCAAATTGGACCAGATTAAGATATTGACATCAAATGAATTCTGGGACGGTTGTTGATTGTAAAAATAGAGTAAAAAAACATAGACATTGTAACTACACATAAGACTAAAATAAAATCTTTTACTCAAAGTAACTCATATTTTTTTTATCTTTACAGGGCTGAATCAAGATGAAGCAACGGGTCGCGACAGACGAACGGCCTTTCAAAACGGGCTCGACAGATGACTCCCGCACCAGCGAGGAAGAACCTGCAGCAGCGTTGGTAAGTAGCGATCTTAGTTAATAATATCGCCGATCAGCCGCTAATTTAATTACTGAAACAAGTCTGATGTGTATGAAAATTTACCTCTACTGCAAACACCTATTCCCCCCTTCTCCTTTTTTCCTTTTTTTATTCTATTTAGTCTACTGTAAACACCTATTTCACAAAAAAAAAACTTGTCTTTGCGGAAAGGAACTTAAACATATAAAACCTCGTTTAATTATTGAAATAGATATCCATAAACAAAAATGTAAAAGAAATTAAATATGACAAGAAAAGTTCGCAGTCATCAGACGTGAAATTACATTTTTTTATATAAAAATAAATAGCCAGCAGATTTGGTGGAAACCAAGAACAAATGGGGCGAAGCGAAATGTCCCCGATCTTCCTATTTGCTGGCTATGATAAAAAATCTAGCAATTAACACATTTATAGTTTTATTCGCTGGCATCCACATCTGTTACGTTCTGTTTGGCTTCGAGCGACTTCCTAAGCGTAGCATTCCAGGGTTCTGCACCACGAATGCGGTTTCTCAGACAGATGCAATAGAAGTTAAATCCGAATGTATTAGCGTCTGCAGTTGCGACGACGAAGAATACGATTAAGAATAATTCTACAATGAACATCACCGAACAGCAAGGTATGAAACGAGTTTAGAAGACTTGTCACGAATATTAGAATAAGATGACAGCCCTTGAAAAAAAATTAAGAAGAAACAGAATAATACGCAACGTTGCTGAACGAGTTATAAACGCAATCATTCTAGCTACAATTTCTTTGGCGTTCGCTGAAATTACTATGACTTGTCTGATAATGTTACTATAACTGAAACGATTGTCATAATTATTAGTACAACTATCGTAACGGAAATTTGATTAATTCACGATGGCTTTGAGAAGAATGTGGCACAGGAGGAAAGAAATTCTACAGAAAGCAGCTGAAACAATGATTGATGTATTGGCTTGGGCCACGCTAGTAATGGGAACTTACATTTTGTTGGCATGTGCAGCAGCTTAACCTTTGAAAGCTCTTTCAAGTCTAGTTAATTAAATGGATTTCACACTTACTAGAAAAACTGTACTCTGAAATTAAAAGAAACTTGCCGTACTGGCCTTGCAGTATTGACCTCGTTGTTATTTCATATAAAATTAAAAGGCAAATAATGCCTCAATGATTCAGAAGATAATAAAATAATCATATCTAAATATTATAATGATAAAAATAGTAACTTGTAAAAAATTAGTCCGGAATGGATCTGGTTATATAGAAACAGAAGCCAAATACTTTAAATTTCAAGACTCCCCGTGCCTATTCCGCATCACATCAAATAATAAAACATCCAGTAACTAGTTCCTTTCCGATGCCTAATTATTTGATTTTCAATTAACAATTACAAATAAATGTGTTTAACATAATTTAGTATTTTCTATTGAACTCATGAAAACTTAAAAATTACTTAGTTAACTAATTGATAACTTTGGTCCCACCGTAGCTTCAGCGGCCAACTCATCATATCACTTATCGTTTCTTGTCGAGTCAAAATGACCTTCATACAAGGTCCAGGAAACTTTCCAATTATCGCTTTTAACAAATTTGCTTACTCATTTAAGAATATATTGCTATGAAACAACATTGATCAAGTTATTCAAAAATTATTGCAATAGTACAAAACATCTAGGCATCAGATCATCAGATGTTTGCTCTCCTCAGAGAGGAGGTATTGCTCCTCCTTTCACTCTATAATGGTGCCAAAAAATTATAATTCACCTCTTTGATATTGGTATCGTTTATTGTCTATGAGTATGAAGTTTGTCAACCCAATTACAAACGTCAGCCAATAGAAACTAAAATTTATACTTATTTATTTAAATATATATATATATATAAAACAATGAAGTATTTATAGAAGTAGCTGGTATTAAACTTGATAATGGTAAACATTATAATCATTGCGACGGAGGAAGAAACTGTAATGACTGGCGGCAAAGGTGACGTGAAAACGAGACACATTAAAGAGGACCTTGTGAAGTATCTTCCACTCTTGAGTAAAGCCTGTTTCTGAGCTGCTTAAACTTTTAATCAGATTGGTGACCGATGAGGTGGTCATGCCAATAGGATAACCCTGTACTGTCTAAATAAAGCAGGCAATAATACTATCTGTTGCCAATATCGCCACGATCGAGTAAGAACGTACTGAGTTCGGCATGGAACGGCATTTATTATTTTGAATTATAAAAGCTTAAAACGAAGAATCGTAAGACTACCACTGTTTTCAGTAGTAATTGCAGATAACATTACAAATTTAACGAGCTGCTCACAGAAAATACAGCGTAATATCTGCTTCGATTGGTGGAATATCTCAAATTGATTTATAAAGGCCATTAAAATAACGATATCCATTCAATGTTTTCATTCCGAATGTTCCACAAAGTTACTGGCGTACTCTTCTAAAGTTAAAGAAACAAGAATAAATGCCGAAAAGTTTGCAAGCAAGCAATCTGGGATAATATATTCCCAGATTGCTAAAAGAAAACTTTTTCATCTCCCATATGCTTTCATTTTCTGGTAAAGAAGAAATGGGCAAACGGCAATGCTGCCATAGTGAGTAAATAGAACCTGGATTTTTTTGGCAAGAGGAACGCTTATTAAAACAAGAAAGCTGATTCAACCGTGGGAGAAGTTATAGGCTGTGGATATTGTTGATATAGGCTTCTAAAACTGTTTCATTGAATCACCGTATTTTGTATAACGGTGAAGTGAAAATTAAACTAAAATTGAGTTTTCTTTCAGGTCGTACCCCCAGATGGCGGCTGGGGTTGGGTTGTCATGATCTCCTCCTTCTGTTGCAACTTCATGGTGGACGGTGTCATCCTATCCTGTGGAGCGCTGATGCCTGCCATCAAAAAAGAGTTTAACGTAAGTTTAAGATACATCATCTCATACAAACGGATCCTAGAACCGTCCGTAGTTTTTTTCATTTGTTTTATGTACACCTAGCTCTGGCAGTGGCTTCGCCCGTGTTAATGTCGGAAATGATTGCAATGAAACATACTCCAAGAATAAATATTCTATGTTCTAATCTAGTTCATGTTCTATGTTCTACGCAGGTGCCAAGTTTCATACAAATCTCTTGAGCTGTTGAGGCATGGTTCATTAACAATAAACATCCGGACTTAATATTAATAGGTTATCAGTTAAAAAAACGAGAGCGTTTTAATGTGTTGCTTGCAATATATAGAAACAAAATTAGCTACGATGTGCGGATGAAATAAAAAGCTACAATAAAATATTGTCTTCTCGCGCGTATCTATTTCTGAGTCCACCACACCCTCACATAATATATATGAACAGAGACTTGCGTCACTGTCGTGCCTCCGTTTTATAACTTTACAATGCGACCAGAAACAATAGATCCGTAGAAATACACGCTACATGTCCAATATTGTGAAGAATGACAGATCTTTCTGAATTGGTCACTTCATTTTTAACTGTTAGTGTGACCAGATGTCTGGTGTTGTGCAGCCGTATCCTGTTGAAGTTTTGTGTCTGAACTGACATTCATTGTTTCTGTATCAACGGTTTTCTCCATCAATTATCATTTCAGATTTTTAATGTAGTTTTCTGATGTCTTTTATACTATTATTATCGTTTCTAACAAATCTCGGATTGCAAACTTACCAATATCAATATCTTATAAACATTATATTGGTCGTATCCGTAAACACTATTCGGAAATCAATGGTAAACAGGTGCCGAAATTGAATTAAGAAAATGTATAAACAATGACAAAAGTTACGTGCTCAAAGATCGTCAAGGTTGCCAGTTTACTGAAGTGGGTCGCTAAGAAAAAGAATACTGATTATCGAGTGAACGTGAAAACGAATAACTAGCATTTTGGCGATCACAAGTCGATGTCTGATAGGTCATTGTGCCAGATTTTTATGTTAGACCTCTTGAATCATGTGCATCATACCATTATAATGAACCTATATGCAATGAACATAACTCTAAGTGAACGGTGGCGCCTTACCTTGCATCTTCGTTAGTATTGTACTTAGAAGTCTACAAAAGAAGTTCCTCTCGATATGTTACTAAAATACTCTTACAATAAACTACAAGATGCACAAAACAGGCCTTTTTGAATACGTACCACAAGCTTGTTCAATTTTGGTTGTATTCATAAAGATATATGTAAAGTCCATTTAAAAGATGCCTCTGAATTCGAGGTAATTCGACAATGGCGCCAAATGACGCATCGATTAGCGATATACCTCCTAAATACGTGTCGTGAACTCTTTTGACACAGAATTTCTGAATGAAGATGTCGGAATATTTCTCATTGGAAAAAAATGTTATTCAGCTCAACTGTTTAAATCTAAATACTTAAACGTGACTAGATTCTCAGAATCTCAGATTTGCTTCGAACTGACTAAAACTGGTTCTTCTTAGTATCAAAATAACTTACGGTACTTTGGGATTTCCCTGGACGACTCAATCGATTATTTTGAGTTTAAATTAGACTTCTTCGGATTGTAAGAACAAACTGCAAATCATTTTCTTTTGTGTCAAGAAGCACTTGATTACCTTTCATTTTTAGGGCCCCCGTGTTTTGATATAATGAAACCGATTTTTTTACTAACTGTTTTAATGATAGACACTATATATACCCATGTATTGTAAGGCAGTAATTTTGATTCTGAATAAATGTTACTATACTTACAATGATGACAAAAAATAAGCGAACGTCATGTTTTACAGCGAGCCGTGGTTTGACCGCCAATGTTGTGATGAACAATATAATTATCATAATGTTAAGGCCAAGGTTCTATCATGGCGCTACAACGATCCATTCATTCGGTTACTCAGTCAATCATTGAATGAACTTTACTTAGATACAGTTAAAGCGGCGTTTCTACTACTTAGCTACAAGTGTAAGCACTTGCCTACGGTTTTTTGTATTTCTATTTGTAACATGATTTTATTTATCATTGTAGGATTTTACAAATATCTAGTAAAAGACTGAAAGTTCTCAATGTACCATCTCTCTCTTCTTCAACCATAGCGTAGATATCCACCCGCTGAATAGTCTGTTGTACTATAAGGTCTCCGAGATTGCACACCGTCATCATCATTTTCGTGCTCTTGTCCGGTGTTATTTGAGGTCGATGCAACACGTTATTTTCTTCCATTCTGTCCTGGCATCCGTCACACAATCACTAACTCCCTTTTCTTTCTTATCACACCTCACACAAACCATCAAATTTTTTCTTTGGTCTCCCTCCATCCATCCATATTCATAACTCTTAGTAACATGCATTTCATCCCTCCTCTTTACATGACCATACTATAAGACCTAGATTGCACACCATTCTTTAATATTTTGCCTGCGACCGCAAGCAACTTTTTTCTATTACTCATCATTCATCATTCTGGTACTCATACTTTGACCACCGTAATTGGGGTTGGACTTTTCTCTTCTAGACTAACTGAAACTATAAACTATGAACAAAGTTCAATGTCGATCAAACTGAATAACCCCACTTTGCTTGACCCACTAATTATGCATTACAGGAGAAGCCCGCATTCCCGTCTGCTAGCTAAACAGCCCAGTAACTAAACACTTCCAATATTAAAAGTCAACATGGGTTAATAAATCATTTTATCGTGCTGTCTACGTCACAGAAGCCCGCACTCGGTCTAAAGGCAATTAATTACACAATTTACACCAGTTCGATGTCAAATCGATGCTAGTTAATGGAATTTGCCGCGAACAGACCTAATAGGGTTGTCCCTTGAAACACCAAAATTTTTGTCGATAGGTTGTGTGTCGGATTTCTAGTTGTTGTAGTTGCTATAATAAAGCCTTATAATAAAATTTAAAATTTAAATTGCCGGTTAAAAAGTTCTTTGCTAATTTTGCACCTAAAATATTAACACAGAATTGACAAAAAAAAAGCTTCAAGACTTATTAAAAAAACTTGTTGCGTTCTCCGCGTGATGAATGTCCATGTCCAGTGAAACAGCTCTATTAAAAGTTTTCCACTATCGCAAGTGCACTAACCCTTGCAATGCTAAAGTACATAAAGTTCCCACATAACAGCGCGGGGGCAATGAACGATCTCGGCCTCGAGACGCCATTTAACCAAACAGGTTGCATTTTTAATCCGATTTGTTTCTGGTCAAATCCGATGCCTTATTATTGATTAGCGAATGTTTGGGATCAATTTTAAATATTTTATTTACATTTATTTATTTTTTATAAAAAAAACAAAATATCGATAAAAGAGGCGACAGCATTGAGTCTATAACAATGGACGACATGGTGGCGAGACAATATATAAAAGAAAGTCGTGTTAGTTACACTGTTTATAACTCAAGAACGGCTGAACCGATTTGGCTGAAAATTGGTGGGGAGGTAGCTTAGAACCAGGAGACGGACATAGGGTACTTTTTAACGAGTAGGGTAGAGTAGGGTAGAGTAGGGTAGAGTAGGGTAGAGTAGGGTAGAGTAGGGTAGAGTAGGGTAGAGTAGGGTAGAGTAGGGTAGAGTAGGGTAGAGTAGGGTAGAGTAGGGTAGAGTAGGGTAGAGTAGGATAGAGTAGGATAGAGTAGGATAGAGTAGGGTAGAGTAGGGTAGAGTAGGGTAGAGTAGGGTAGAGTAGGGTAGAGTAGGGTAGAGTAGGGTAGAGTAGGGTAATTTTTTTTTTTTACTCAATCCCGCTTTTGGGCAGAACAACGTCTGCCGGGACCGCTAGTTTTTTATAAAAATAGCAACGGTTTTGTCTATGTTTTGCAACTGAAAAATAACGCAACTACTATGAAAATAAATCGCAACAGTTGGATTTCTGCCAAAATTTGTAGCAAAACAAATAACTTTTGGTTGCATCTATTTTGTAATCTTTCAATATTACAACACAGTGATAAATAGTTTTGAAAATTGTACTGGAAATTACAAACATTTGGAAAACTTATCAATTTCCATTTTTCTTACGCGGAAACTTGAAAAGGAAGATAAAATACAATTGAATTTTCATCTGATGATCGTATATACTATTGATCTTCCTAGCTTTTTTACACTTTACATGGGATCTTCTTATCTCACGGCGCCAGGCGCCAAGACATTTGTCTTGGGGTTGTCGGATCTTTATTTAACCGACTTCAAAAAAGGAGGAGGTTTTCAATTCGGTAGTATTTTTTATTTATTTATGTTTGTTGCCTTAGAACTCCGTTTATATACTTTTTTTTTGAATTTTTTTTTCTTAATGTATATATGCTTCCAGATTGGTCTAATTTTTTTTTTTAATCCAGTGTTAATATTGGGATCCACGAGGAATCGAGGGAACTCTTCAAATATTATAGGCAACTATATATAGAGATTTTGGCATTTTCATTGAGAACTTAATTTTCATTTACAGTCATAAAGTAACATTTGATGAAGTGGAACTGATGAAGAAGACCAGAAATGGCCAACGGAACTTCATACTCACATCTATGGCAATACAAACAAATAAATGGTTCTGAATAGTAATGTTGAAAATGGTATCATCGAAGTGACCTGATGATGATGATGGAGCCGGAAGATAAGCACCGGAACTCCGTAATTAATCAAACGAATCCATGTTTGGGCTTATTAGAATTTTCATGAGATGCACATTGACTATAAGGTACTATCGAACTGATCTGATGATGGAGCCGAAAGGTGGAACTTTATAATAAAACAATATATCCGAGCAGTGTTTGGGTTAACTGGAATTCTCATGAGGAATAGGCAATCTGGTTATAAGTCTATCGCAACAAAAAAGTGTGACATAAAAACTTTATAAAAAAAAATAGCGCCTTCACTAAAATAACACTAAAAGGATCAAAATAACTTCAATTTCGGAAGTTAGTGTTAGATTAGAAACAAACCATACCGAAAAACCCCGACTTCCGAAATTAAAGTTATTTTGATCCTTTTAGGCCTGGCGCCCACTATCGGTGGGCATCAGTGCGGCTCGGTACAGCTCAGGCGCATTACGGTGGCTTCGGGCGCATTACGGCGGCTTCAGGCGCCTGAGAGCTGCCTCGGCAGTCGTATGCACACCTAAGGACGCCGTAGCTGATTTTGGGATAGCCTCAGAATAGTTCGGGCGGCAGAAACATCGCAGAGCAGTCGTAACGTTACGTGAAAATAGTTGTGCGTATGTATTTATAATGGAGGATTGGGACTTAGTTCTCATTGTTCATCTTGCTGCCTTGGCGTCCTTAGCCATGCTTACGGCTGCCGAGGCAGCCCGAAGCCGCCCGAAGCCGCCGTAAGGCGCCCGAGCTGTACCGAGCCGCACCGATGCCCACCGATAGTGGACGCCGGGCCTTAGTGTTTTTTAGTGAAGTCGGTTATTTTTTTATTGTAAAAAGTTTTTTTTTAGTAAGTATTTTAAACTAGTGCTTGACCGCGATCCCACCTGATGGTATGCAGTGATGCAATCGTTGATGGTGAGTGAGGCGCACTAGTTAGAAACTATCGTCTGACAGTTCCTGATGATCATTCTGTTCCTACAGACAAATCGTGTTTTAATACAATGATTAACCTCAGTCGAAAACTAGCGTAACATTACATTTCCTGGACACACGGAAAGTATGACAATTAGCATTGATAATAGCAGGGTCAAGTATGTAAGCTAGCGTCAACCGATTTACAGTTACAAAAACAAAAACATTTTACGTTAGTTGTTTGTAATCATCGACATCTCAATTTGTATGAGGATAAAGTTTAATATCGTTTAAGATTTTCATGGAATGTCGAAGATTATGCGGACTACGTAATACCGTAGTGCGTAAACACCACAACGCACTTACAAGCACTGATTCAGTGCGGTAAGTGCATCTACACTTGCATCAAGTTGAAATTTTCACAATATTATTACGTAATTACTGCATATTTTTTACATAGATTCGTGGTATTGTGCAAAGCAAGCTCTCGTACATTTTTATAAAAGAGCTTAGCTATTGAAACTCATTTTAGTTTTTTTATCGTCTTATAACCACAAAAGAGAGCAGTGGTGGTCCTGTGCTGGCGACGAATTACTAGTTTTTATCCGACTTCAAAAAGGAGGAGGTTATATGTTCAGCTATGTGTATTTTTTTTTGTATGTTCACCGATTTCTCGGACAATTGTGGACCGATTTTGACCGACAATACTGTCATAGAAACACCTAAGTATTTTTTGTAAAAAGTTTTTTTACGTTGCGGTCGACCAAACCGGCAGACAGGCAACTTTTGTAAAATATTATTATTCATCAACACTGCTCTCTAAACGGTAAAGGAATGAATACATCATGAGGAAACCGGAATGTCATAGAACCAAAAAAAAATTTTGTACACATGTGACAATTACCAACCCGGACTGGGTCCGCGATGATGTACAGATCTAACAGAAAGATATCATCACTCAGTAGTTAATGTCTAATTACTTAACTACTACATGCTTTAAATAGAAACGGCAGCGTTCCTAAGTTATAAATAACTAGCAATCCAACAAGACTAAAAATAGTAAAAGAGAAATTAAACCGCCATGACATCTAAGTAATCATATCACATCAACTATGATTGCTAGAAAACATACAATTTGACTAAATATGGACTTGATAGTTTTTACCTTGGCCAATTACGAACGGGTTTCATACTAGCCCTGAAGAAATCCGATGGTTGTCGGCAGGTAATTTTTAAATGGAGTTATCCGCCGTAACAATTTGATTTGAATTCTATTTTGTCGTTAAACTAACTGTAATTATACGTCTCGCGCAAGGGAACGGCCCTCACGTCCCAGCCACCATAGGCGTGGGCTTGTGGACGGTGAACAATGAGTAGTTCGTCGTCCGGCCGTCCGGTATCCGTCCGGACCGAGCCCAAGTCGTCGACGGCGCCACCACGCGCGCCTCAAGGAAATATCGTAATAAACGTTTATGAATTTATACTTAAGTACTGAATTATTCCGCGGATTCCCTTCTTTGACCAACCCTGTTTGACTTCTTTGCCCAAACTGTTTTTTTTTTTTGGGATTAAAAGCAGCTTATTACACTAATGAGATGATAGATCAGTAGGTAGCTGCTTAGTAAGATAACTTTTTAGGCTTCTACAAATATGAACGACGAGCAATGAGTAGCTCGCCGGCCGGCCGTGCGGTAAGGACTGATCACAAATCATCGACAGCGTGTAGTTTACCATACACATCTCAAACTGATGTCAGCAAACTGGGCCCAGCCGGGCCGATGCCCGCTAGAGCCACGAGGATCAGAAATGCGCTAGTCTTTCTGAAAAGGAAACCTGTGGTCCTAGAAAGCAAAGGGTAACCGAAGTATAGAACGTACAAGTTTTAGTCAGCAGGTCTGACACGCCCTTTCGCTCCACTCTAGGGTGAGATTCATTGAATGACTTTCCACCTCAAAAAAAAGGCTTTCACAAATATAATTATGTAGGTACTCGTATAAACAAACATTACAATACTTATTAATTAGTTTAGAAAATATACCATCGCACCATTTTTTTTGACATTAACCTCTTAACCTATATATGTTTGGATTGCAGGTCATTGATACATGTAAAATATTGCATGAATATATATTTTCGAAGTACCTAGCTGTATTTGTTCAATTCAATCCAAAACTGTTTACTAAGCTATCAGACATTAATAACCGAAGTCGGCAAGATAACACTAGCTTATGCGTAAGAAGGTCTCATACAGCATTAATGCATAAAATTGTATTTTACATGGCACCAATCATATTTAACCATGGACAATTAAAGAATTAAATCTGCGAGTAAATCTTTTTAAGAAACAGCCAGTATTTTGGAATTTCTGACAGATAAAAATCTAATTGAGATAACTTAGTAGATTATTACTATAGATAATATAATTAATGACATAATTTTTTTCTAAATAATTGTTGACATATTAATTTTTTGACATACACTCGACATCCTACAATTAATTTCTATTATTTTTAAATATTATTAAATATGATTAAAGTTATAAATATTATTATAGTCCCTAAATTTGTACGCTGTCGGGCATAACATAGCGAGCTTTTTACCTATTTTAAGAACGACAATTTATCAATGTTAAACAAATGATTATTGATTTTGTGCTTGACTGCGATCCCACCTGATGGTAAGCAGTGATGCAATAGTTGATAGTGAGACGCACTAGTTTAATAATATTCAACAGCTCTAGTTAGTATTAAATAGTAATAACTTTTTCTTGACCTGTTTGCTACATTGTTATGGCTTTTATTGCTGTTCAATAAAGATTACGTACTGATACCGATTAACGATCGTGCAAATGGTAATCGCCGTAATCAGTAAAGTTGCAATGTTTTCTTTACAATGAACGTAAACACGCATTAGAAACAGCTTATTTTTCTCCACATCTTCAATAACAACAACAAATTATGAAATAACTGGAAAGCTACTTAGATACTACTTCGATTGTATATTTATTATGCTTACCTTGAACACACTTTTAAGTTAATAAAAATATCTTAAGATTATTTTTTCCGCTATTTTGTGGTTTTCTTACATATAGGCAAACATTATTCATCTTAAGTATGTATTCAATAGCTTCAAAATATAAATGAATTCAAAGTCAACAAATAATTGACTATTGACTTACATTTTTGTGATAAGCACACAAAAACTAGAGTCTAGGTCATGGACATGAAAAATAGGTCAACTGAAGGGAAGTGGGTTTTAGTCAGTAAGTCTGACACTCCCTTTCTCTCCACCCAGAGAAGAAGAAGTTAGTTGATGATTTTCTACCTCAAATTTTTTTAATAGATAGGAGGTATCATGGCGGTTCTAGACACAACATAAACAGCGTAATTAAAATCTGCAGCAGATGTTTATAAGATCCATCTACATAAGATCGGGTGACGATAAAAAGTATACCAGACACAACAGCACCTAATAAACAGTAGCTGCACTGGTAGGTACTCAAAAGTCAACGTACAATGCTCTCTGTACTGAGGGCCTCGTTGAAATTCAATATCTATTACATAAGCCGACGCGACGGTCCCGTTATGCTAACATCC
The DNA here is from genome assembly GCA_961205895.1 of Mythimna pallens. Lineage (NCBI taxonomy): Eukaryota > Metazoa > Arthropoda > Insecta > Lepidoptera > Noctuidae > Mythimna > Mythimna pallens. The sequence goes on from OY540834.1 coordinate 17,669,520, forward strand.
AACGTTGCACGCCTGAGAAACAACCTATGCATCTTGCTTATGTAAATAGGACCACACATAGACTTCAGGCAACTTAATGGACGTGCCTAGGCGTTGCAACGAGATACGGTACTTAGATGTTTGTGTTTACCATGACGCGAACTTGTTAACTAAATGTGTTTACTGACTATACAGTTATATTTGCATTTTTCCCAAACATCGACATCGACATGTCTGGACCGGAACGACATTTGAAAAGCCCAAGCTTTAAGATAAGGAAGATTGCTAGTGTAACAAAATATTCCGAGCTTGGGAATTCCAAAGGTTGGTACGTTTATGTAAAAGGGAACTAACCCATTGCAGTCTGCGACGTAGCAACGTTGTTTTTGCTTAACACGAAACATTTGAAAACGTAATTTGTAAACTGAACAATTACGTGCGGGTGATAAGACGTCCATGCAAATTATTTAGATTACATTTTTTCGTCCACGTCTAGAAGTTTTAAAACCGGAACAATTATGAACGACTGTGTAATTACCCAAAACTTGACAGATCCAGTGTTGAATTTGAAACTGGGGCTTTAAAAATATAGTAGCGTTTCTAACAAATCGATTCAGCATTTTGGGTCCAAGTGCTCTTATCTGGGCTAGCAAGACCCGGTCAATATAATCTAAATGTCACTTTAATTAAAAGTTAAAGTACATACAGCGTACAGCGTCTGTCACATGCTTGTCAGACTAACAAGGCCACTGGGCCACACGACCGGAGTACATTGACAACGGAAACATATTTGACCACGGGAAGTAACCGATTTACTTCCACATCGCACTCGAATCAACGAATTGTAACGACTCGAAAGCGATACTAGTTTCACATTGAAATCTTTATATGGCCATGTACATTCAAAGCGCCAGTCCACTAATCGATGTACACCAACAACATATTCTTGTCGTATTTTTTGCGATATCTTCTAAGAGTAGGCCGCCTTGAACGCGTCTCGACGTGGGAATTGCAGAATTTATTCATTGACGATATTCTTTGCTGTTACTTCCTATAATGAGGTGTGTTTGCACTTTGCTAAGTATTTGCATATTAAAGGTAACCGGTTAATTGTAATTTCTTCAAACCAACAAGTAAGCGCAGGTGTTGAATGTCGCACTAAAAAGATATGTGGGTGTTCTGCGCTATTATGTTATGACCTATCCGAACTATTACTGCTGTAGGAATCTGTCTACGCGAACTATTTTACGAAGCTCGGTTTTCGTCTAGCGTGCCAACTTATTCTGTGCCATTTGTGTCAAGGACAGAGTTCATTAAGATTTGATATATAAATAATTAAATACATATTATCTTACAACGATTATTTACAGTTCTCGGATGAAACGGGAAAACAAAATTGACTAAAAAAACAAATCATGAGAAACATAAAACACGACACGTAACGATACTTCGGTACACTTCGATGCACTTTTCCTTATTTTTATATTTCAATGAAATAAATAGTTATATTTTTCTTTTATTTCAGGCTACTGAAGGTCAAGTGGCGCCGATAAACTCTCTTCTTGCTGGATTCTACCTACTTCTTGGACCTATAGCATCGGCTTTAGCAAACAAGTAAGTTTTTATATCCTTTTAATTATAATTTTGCACCGTTCGAATGTGTGTCCTATCCAGGTGCAAATTAGTAATCAATTTTTCAAGCACTAGCTTCAAGCATTTTCCCAGCATCCGATTAATCTTAAACTTGGAATACTTACCTATATAACTTTGGAGACAATCCAATAACATGGTGTTATTTAGCTAGTCTGATAGACCCTACTTGACTCTACTCCACCCTACTCTACCCTACCTAGTTGCCTACCCTACGCTACTTACCTACCTACCTACTTACCTTATCTACCTCTACCTACCCTAGGCTACCTACCTTCCCTACGCTACATATATATTATTTACCTACAAAAAAAAAAATAAAAATTGGTCCAACTGTTCTTAAGTTATAGCGTGACTAGGAGAAATAGGGGTTCATTTTTATTTAAATACTAATTACTAGGGTGTTCCACTTTTTTTTTTAATTTTCGTTACTCATTTGACTTTGCTGGAATTCTTGATACTACTCATGCACAGTGTTCATATACCAAATACCACCATTATCGGTTAATATTTAGAGGTTGCACAATGGCAATAAAGTTCTCTCATACAGCTGACTGAAGCTGTTGCATGTTGCCACTTGTTATTTGCATATCCAGCCGACATAGATCCTACATTGTACCTTATTTTCATATTCTTTTTTTGAATTTCAGATATGGATTTAGAGCGGTGACAATCCTTGGTAGCGTGATCGCGGCTTTTGGTTTCGGAATCTCCTTCTATGCCGGAAGCCCTGAATACCTTTACGTATCTTATGGAATTATTGGTGGTGAGAATACCTCTTAAGTCTTACACAATCAACTTATTCAATGTTGAAATTCAGCAGTATATACTCGAATGGAAAAAAAATCTTATTATTCCGTTATGTTATTTTTTGTGTGCTTCTTCTAGTTCTAAGTCGAATTCTGCATTCCCTGTTAACATTGCTATGCATCAGGCTTGGTTTCATAACTGTCTGGTGTAATGTGGGTGACTTTATCTCTATCTACCTGCGAATTCAGACTTGATACCTTTGTTGCGGAGATTAGATATTTATAAAATAATACCTTTGTCCTCAGGTTTCGGTGTGTGCTTGATATTCATGCCCGCTGTGTTAACCGTTGGCTTCTACTTCGAGAAGTGGCGGGCTCTCGCAACGGGCATCGCACTATGTGGCTCCGGGGTCGGCGTGTTTGTCATGTCACCCATCACGTCGACTATCGTAGAGAAATATAGCTGGAGGTACGCCGTGCTTGGTCAAGCAGGTCAGTAACAAACGAATATATTTAGAGACATCTTATTTTGTAAGTCATATTTTCCTTTCTCATTATGTGTACCAACAACTTGTTTTAATCATATATGATTTTGCTTCAGGTATGATGCTACTGTGTATTCTCTTTGGTTTAACATTTAGACCAATAGAGCCAGTCCACGTAGTAGTAGAGGAAGAAACAGCTGCAGTAGATGAAGAAGAACGCAGCAAAATAGCAGCTGAGAAACTAAAGAATATGATGAAACTTCAAGGCAGACTTGACTCAGGCATAAGAATGCCGAGTGACATGAAGTTCCACACAAAAGCCAGTCCCCACACTTGGATGGGAGTATCAAACAATACTCGTTATCCGACCGCTGAAGAGGTGTTCCGTGGAAGCAGTACTGTTATCAATGCTCAACAACGACGCTCATCCGCAACAGCCGGAACAATCAAAAGTAATCTCACCAAACCTCATTATGCAACTGTCACTGAGAAAGACGAACAGGAAGAAACTAGTACGACCCCCGAGGTGACCGAACCTTTGATAGGTAGAGGATCGGTCCTTAGGGTGATGTCGCGCACTGACTTCACACAAAACCGCCGCCGCTCCTCAACCGCTGATTTGATTGCCAGACCTTTATACCGTGAGGATATCTTCTTCGGAGCCAGCTTGGCCAGGCTACCTCAGTACACGTCGAGGACATCCATCGGGTACCACTTGGCTGTAACGCACGTACCTTCTGCTGAAGATGAAAATGAAAAGGAGACGGGTAGATGCCGCATGTGCCCTGTGGCTGTGCGCAGAGCTCTGGCTACCCTGTTGGATGTGAGCTTATTCAAATCTATGACATTCGTGGTTCTGGCTCTGAGTGGATTCTTCACGATGACGGGATTCTTTGTGCCTTTCGTGTATGTACAAGACAGAGCGAAGGCGAACAATATGCCCTCACAACACGTTGAGTGGTTGGTGTCGGCTATCGGAGTGGCCAACATTGTTGGTCGTCTTGTGTGCGGGCTGGTGTCGTCGATGCCGAAGGTGTCACCGATGTGGGTCACCAACATTGCGCTCACAATGGGGGGTCTGGCCACAATGCTCAGCAACTGCTGCTTCGACACATACTTCCAGTACGGATACTGTGGCTTGTTCGGCCTTTCTGTTGGTAAGTTTCTCTCTCAAAAATTTTCACGACACATTTCTCAGCTGCCAAAGCATTTCCATTTCCTAGACATAATCTATGCTTCCTGATTGCTAGAACCTGGGGATCTTTAAGTTAAAAATGAATAGGTTACTTCTGGGCAAGCATGCTCCATCCTCGACCATATCATCGCCTACCATCAGATGAGAGAGTGGTCAAGCGTGAGCCTATCAATGATTTAAAAGAAAACAAAAAGATTTCATCATATTCAGATGAAATTATATTGAAATTCAACCTATTAAATATAATATAAAATATATATAAAAGTAGGTTATCTACGCACATATTTTGAAAGTTTTAGATGGGTAGCATGGTTACAACTTCAGTGATAGTAAAACTATAGAGATCGGTCTCTATAGTTTTGCTAGCCAAGGTATCTCAGTATAGAATACAAATAATTTAAATGCAACCATTGTAATTCTGGGGGCGGTATTATGACGTAATAAAATGTACACACAATTACGATAAAATTGCACTAATTATCCCTTTTTTCCGTGTTTCCAATGTAAATATCAAGAGATGTCTTTACTTACTGTGATCTGTTTTATTTCAGCTTGTTTCGCTGCGTTACGTTCTATCGTGGTCGTCGAGTACCTGGGCTTGGAACGACTGACGAACTGCTTCGGACTGTTCCTCCTCTTCCAAGGACTTGGTGCCCTCATTGGTGCCCCTATTGCTGGTGAGCTTCATTTATTTTCGTTAATGCAGATGCTCCAGAGTTAACCGCGAAACTCAAATTTTCGAAAGTTTTTTTTGAAATTTGCAGCTCGGTATAAAATCAAAAGCATTTTATTTCAAATAAACCATTTACAATCAGATAGTCAGGAAAATAAATGATGCTAATTTTACATTCCAAAGCGTAGATCTCTATGGAGAAGAATGTGTAAGAAACTCCATGGACACTCTTTTCAATCATGTTAAATATTACAAATATCTCGGTTACATGTTGCGGCAATGATACATATGTATTTAAACAATTGTACTCATTAAAACCAGCAACATGACTCTAGCTTAGAGAAGAGGAAAAATGTACCATTTTAACCAAAACTTGACGTTTTATCTCGTTGTACCTAAGTTAGATTTAGAGATTCTGAATGACAACAATTTACTTATCCTGGAATAATTTGTGTGAAATATTTGAGTAAATCACGGAATTACCGAATGCTAACAGTTTTCAGACGTTATCTCTTTTTTATGGCGTTGCGTCTTTGTCAAACATAGCGTTGGATTGCGTTAGATGAAGCACCAAGCTTTTAAACCATGCTCAGTGTTGACGATAGGCGAGTGGAAAAGGACCCTCTTAAGCTAAAGTGCTAACATATAGCAGACTTTTGTTTTTTTATACGGCGGTAATAATATCAGACAAAGGTTCGTCCGATCTGTCTAAGCAATATTTTTCTACTTACACCGTTTCATCGTTAAGTTGATTGTACTTATCTCAAAATGTGATTTTGTCAGATACTGGCATTATAACTTGAGGACAGCAGAAACGTCATTACGTATAGAATTCCTACGTGATCCTACCTACCTTCTGCCCGCATCTCTTTTTTTAGTCTAAATATATTTTTATAGGTAAAGCTTAAAACAGCATGCATTTATAATTATTTTTATAGGCATAACGTAGGTACGTAAATGCTGTTGACTGCCCTTGTATTCATATAATCTGATGCATTTGAATATTTTTCGCAGGAATGCTATACGATGCCACCCGTAGCTACGATGTTTCGTTCTACGTATCAGGAGGATTCATTCTCCTTTCAGCCTTGATGTGCTACCCCATCAACAGGATTAACCAATGGGAGAAGGATCGCGCTAATGCTAAGGAAAAGGCGAATAACACTAGCCCACAAACAATCCTCAATAAAGTATAAGGGAAAGGACATTAACAAAAGCACATTGTTGCGGATAACACATTAGTGCCAAAAGGACTCTATTGGAAAATAGTGAATGCAGTTTACCAACTACCGGATAAGTGCGTAAAACGAAACGTAGCTGGCATTCAAATGTACCAACTGCCGAAGGATGATAGTGCACTAATGCGTGTAATGAATAATAAATTATGCCTTGCATAGTTTGCATACCAGCCGTATTCCCGTATTCATGAATGACCTTATACGTAAGTGATGCACTCACTGCCATTGTAATGGTTTTAACATTGCCTTGGCGCATTCGTTCATGAATATGGAAATTGTTTTTTTGTAAGACTTGGATTTTTTTTAATCTACATTTATTTACAAAATGTACCTAGTGTTAATTTAGTTTTATCAGTCAAATTTGGAGATCAAGTTACATGTAATTTTAATTTAATTTTAAACTTATAAACACAGTCCTAAACATGTACCTCGAATACGAAATTATAAATTAGAAACATTCCCAATAGTTACGGGTTGGTCAAACTGAGTGTGGAAACCCTTTCTTTTGCGTGGGAAATCATCAAATGACTCTCCTGCTCTGGGTGAAGCAAGGAGTGTAGACTTACTGAAACAAACCCTATGTTCCTCCAGTTGCTCTTTGCGACAGCCATGGTAACTCTTTTGAACAATCCCGCTGCCCTGGCAGGTAACGATCCAAACAGGCCCCGTCAATCTCGCTGATATCTCCTTATCGGACGGCTAGTTACCCTTTGCTCGCCGTCAGCAAACCTGTGCCGGCCGGGGCGTTTCCGACAGGAGCGTGCGTATTGTCACCTCAACGTGACAAAACCCTGCGTGAGAAAATAGTAAGGTTTTGTTTGACGATACCGTCTCAAATTGATGAAAAACTTTGTCAACACCCATTGCCTTGAACTGTCTGAGTTCCCTTTAGTTTGACCAGTCCTTAAATCTTTGACAAAACTGCAAGAGATGGTTGCTTTTGCAATAGATTTGATTAAGTCAGATAAATGCATTTAAAATAGGTTTAGAGGTTTAAAAAGTACAAAGACTCGAAATATAAAGATAGTTTCGCAGTTTTGTCCGAAACAGTTCCCGTAGGGAGGAGATCTGAAGCCAAAATGTACTTTAAATTATAGAACGTTGTGTTACATTTATCATTAGATACTAGAGTGTGCCTAGTTCATACTTTAAAAGTGGTGCATAATATAAGACTACATTTAGATAGATATTTTGTTGTAATAGTCTACCTACGGCATATCAATGCGAGATGGGTGATGACGATGATAGGATGACTTATGGAACATAGAAATAAATGATATTTTGTAGCACTTGTGCCTTATTGTGTGAACTGACTTGCTATTTTATTATGTAATATTAATATTTACGTAAATAAAATTGGACTATATGGTCGTTGTTATTATTGCAGAAGTTTTATTGTAAATAATTGGTAATGTTTCCAAATGTATTGCACATCACATGCAATGATTGTAGACGTAGTGAATACTAACATATTTTATTTAGAGTAAGAATAATTACTGTGGCTGTGGTCTTCTAGCGTATCTATGCTTAAATTGTGTACCTAATTAAGAAATCATAGTCATTTATTTTCGAATATAATCATAAATCACTCGTATAAACTGTTCATTTTTCTACAAAATACCAACTTTTTAGCCGTTTTTTATAGACTTTCCCAGAAGAGGGGGTACCTAAAGTTATTTTGATTGTGTACCTATCTTTCTAATTATTAATAACAGTTAATAACTTTTCTATCTTATTTAACTTTACCTAAAACTATTTGTAAGCTACTTATATACATGTACTTAACTATACATATTTATATATTTTCGAGAAAAATATTGATAACAAAAGTACAATACCTATACATCTTTTTACAGTACTTTGTGAAAAATCGTGATTGTAACATTTGTAAAGATACTTTTTGATGGTGACTATGATTTTTTGAGTTTTTTAGTATATTTATCGATGCCACAGTGCCATATAGTGTTACATTATGTAAGGAATTATCAATAGGTACACGTCCGGACTATTGTCTTGCCGTTAATCATGACAACGTACAAATTGTCTCTTGAAATATTATGTCCAACCGTTTTGTGACGATATCCTTCATTTGCGACAAGGTTGACATAACTCAAAAAGTACGATTTTACAGGAAAGCATTTTTAAATTTAGATACTTAAAGATATCCTCATAATCATTGTCTTTTGAGTGAAAGTTTCTAAGCAAAAATGTATGACGCAATTTGTAACAAAAAGAAATAAATGTACTTATTAATTTGATACCGTAAAATTATAATAATAACTTTATATTTTATGTCTTTAATATCTTTTTTGAGTTATGTCATGTTTGTCTTAATGAGCGATATGTATGTGTTTACATACATATCGCTCATTTAAACATACAGTCTTCCTTGGCCTCTTTTGAAATACACGACATTTGCCAAAATAACCTTGTTTTATTGTTTTATTTACTACCCCGTAAAATATCCTTATAAAACAAATTCAAATTCAAATTCAAATTCAAAGCATTTATTTCAAATAAACCATTTACAGGCACTTTTGAAATGTCAAGAAGTCAGTCTGTCAGAAAAAAAATGATGCTAATTGCACATTCCAAAGCGTAGATCTCTATGGAGAAGAATGTGCAAGAAACTCCATGGACACTCTTTTCAATCGTGTTTTGCAATTACAAATATCTCTGTTACATGTTTCTTGTCGCTATCATGTGAGAACAATGTCAATAAAGTAAAAATAAAAACTAAATATAGATATTAAAATAGCAACTGGCAGCTAAGAGATGACCAGTCTCAACTGACAGCGCCCGTTCACGGACCTGACGCGAATATTAGCACCACTCAGCTCAACCATTATAAAGGGAACCGAATGATCCAACACACGCGCCACCATCAGTGAGACATTTGAGTGAGCATGACAAACTCTCAACTGCCATGCTCATTTATGTCAAACAAGTCCAATAAAAACCATAAAATAGCTCCATGGTACTCACATTTACAAACTTTGAAAACAAATGCTTCTACATTATACAATACTAAATACAATAATAATTAACAACAATAATATTTTACAGATTAAAAAAAAAAACATTAAAGAATAATAATAATAGTTTCAAAACTAATCAATTTGTACACCCCGGTGGTAGTGGAGCTGGACCAGCATTGAGCCAAGCATTTTTATCTTGAATATAATCCTCCAACTTATAATATGCTTGCCTGCATAGTGTGCGTTTAATACAAGATTTAAATTTCGTTTCATTGAGTTCTAATATTTGTGGAGGTATTTTGTTATAACATTTCAAACAGTACCCCATGAAAGAAGAGGCCACTTTAGCCAGTCTGAAACCTGGTTGAACTAATTGGTCCCTATTTCTTGTAACATAATTATGTCTATCGCCTCTTTTGCTAAAAAGATGAAGATTTTTTCTAACGTACATGATGTTTTCATAGATATATTGACAAGGCACCGTCAATATGTTAATATCCTTAAACAGTTCCCTTAGAGAATCGCACCGTCGGAGATTGTAAATAGCTCTGATAGCTCTTTTCTGTAGAATAAAAATTGAGTCGATATCTGCAGCCCGTCCCCATAGTAGGATACCGTAAGACATGATACTATGAAAATAACTAAAATATACTAGTCTAGCGGTATCAACATCCGTAAATTGGCGGATTTTTCTAACAGCATATGCAGCTGAGCTAAGCCGTCCCGCAAGAGATGTTAAATGAGGACCCCATTGTAGCCTTGAGTCAAGCGTAATCCCTAAGAAAACCGTTTTATCTACAAATTCTAGTTTCTCATTGTTCAATATTATGTCACAATTACTACTCTTAACATTCGGTAAGGAAAATCTTATGCATTTCGTTTTTTTCCCATTTAAAACAAGATTATTAGCAGTGAACCACTTTTGGACCTGCAGTAGGGCGTTATTTTCGTCGTTAAGATTATTAGTCTTTCTATTTATCTTGAAAATCAAGGAAGTATCGTCGGCAAACAACACCATATTAAGTTTGTTTTGCAACAAATAGGGTAAATCATTAATGTAAACTAAAAATAAAAAAGGACCTAAAATTGAACCTTGGGGTACCCCCATTTTCACATTTAATCTAGACGAATTGACACCGTTTATCTGAACTAGTTGCTGTCTGTCATTCAAATAAGATTTTAATAAGCTTAACGCTGTTTTGCCTAGTCCGTAATGCTCCAGTTTCAGGAGTAATGTTTCATGAACCACACAATCAAACGCCTTAGACAGGTCGCAAAAGATGCCAATAGCATCTTGTGCCTCTTCCCACGCATTAAAAATGTGTTTTAGTAAGGAGACACCAGCGTCCGTTGTACAACGTCCTTTGGTAAAACCATACTGTTTATCGTGCAAGATGTTATTCGTGTTAAAATGATTAAGCATTTGATTTAACATTACCTTTTCAAATATCTTGCTAAAAACCGGCAACACGGAAACTGGCCTATAATTATTAGTGTCTTTACTATCCCCGGATTTAAAAAGTGTTATCACTTTACTGTATTTCATTAGATCTGGAAAGACTCCTTGATCTATACACAAATTAAATATTAAGGCTAAGTACGGCGCTATAGTCTCAATAATTGAGGTACAAACTTTGATAGACATACCCCATAGATCTTCAGTCAATTTAACCTTGATTTGTTTAAAAGCTTTTATTACTGTTATGGGGTTTATATGTTTAAAATTAAATTCAGTTGAGCAGGCTGCAACGTTCGCCTGTAATAAACCAAAAGCATGCGATGGCGCCGAATTTAGGGCTTCAGTAGTTTTAATTGGTATACTAGCAAAGAAATTAACAAATTCTTCTGCAACTAGTTTATTATCGCTAATAACACCATGACGAGTCTTCAATGTGTAATCATTGTTATGTAATTTGTTCCTGTTGGTTTCATTATTTATGATTTTCCAAACAGTTTTTATTTTATTATCTGCTGATTTAACTTTGTTGCTAATGTATAAGGCCTTAGCTGCCTTACAAGTGTTTTTAAACATTTTTGAATATGTAGCAACATACTTATTAAAAGTTTCAGTGTTAATAATAGGCTTAAGACCATACAGCTCAAAAAGTCTTTCCCTACTTATTCTAATTCCTTTAGTTGCCCAGTCACTAAATCTAAACTTAGGGCAGATACTTTTTGTACTTTTCTCAAAAGTCTTATTAAACTCGGTTTGAACTATTGAAAAAAAATCATTATATAAAATATTACCATTGTCCACTGCACGGTTCCAATCTCCTAACTTGCTAATTAAAGTGCTGTTAAATTTATTTAATTTACCGGATGTTATTGGTCTAGATTGTATCTGCACTTGTTGTATTGGTATGTTGGATTCAAAAGTTATCACTAGACCGCTATGATCAGAGGGCAGATAATTTACAATGGCCTTTTCTAAATATTTGCAGCAACAAAAAACATTATCGATACATGTAGCAGTAGTAGTTGTAGTTCGAGTTGGTTCTATAAACACATTTGATAAATTAAATGATTTGAAGAGATTTAATAATCTACTGCTATCTGAATAATTTTCTAAAATATTTACATTAAAGTCTCCACAGACTATTACTAGTTTGTTACCAGTTGCAAGTTTTGCCATAACATCTTCCATGACAGACTCAAAAATAGAGTAGTTTTGATAATTAGGGGGCCTGTAAACGCACACTATGATATGCCTATCCAGCTCAACACAAGACAGTTCAATACTATGTTCAACGGACAGTGCAACTATATCTTTACGAGTTTTAAATTTAATACTATTCCTAATTAGGATCAGTGAACCCCCACGTAACATTGTTTTTCGGTTAAAAGAACTGCCCACAGTATAATTCTCAAAATTGATTAGCATTTCAAAGTCCTTTAACCAATGCTCAGTAAAACAAATGATGTCAAACATAGTTTTTTCTAAAAATAATTCAATTTCCAATTGTTTTGAAGAAAAACCCTGAATGTTTTGAAGAAACAAATTAAACGATTTTTGCTTAGCCCCTTTAGCGTTAATGCTAGAAGATACTTGACCTAAATTGCCAACAGTACCAACTATTGTCTCATTAGCTCGTTTAAAGTATTGGAACCAGCAAACATAACATTAGTACTATTACTAACGGTGGAACTAATGATTGAGGACTTCGACATACTAACTATGTCTGAGTGAATATTATAAGCTAATAGCTTTGCTATTTGACGTCTAAATATAATTGGTAGGTACACAGTATACCTAGTCGAGAAAAGTTTATCAACAAAATTGTTGATGTCAAAAAATAAAAACTTATCACTATGGTGACTTACTAAAAAATGCATATGCATATTTAGCATGTGAATGTACTTATTTTGCCTATATGACAAATGCTCAAAGTACGGAAAAGCACACAAGATAATCTTCCTACAATTTATCTTCAATAGTTCTGTGACACTATTAGTTATATCATCTTTATTCACATTTAAGCTATTACCCACAAATACAGATATAATAGAATTGGGATCATATTAGTGTTGCCTTACTATCGATATCCTATCGATAGGTTGTCAATACAATCGTGACCTCAAAAAATAGTCAGAATATCGATAGCCCTATCGATACTATTGAAATTTTACAATACTATCGATACTATCGATAGTATCTATCCAAGAAATTGAGCAATACTATTGATAAAGTGCAATACTATCGATAGTATCGATACTATTGGGTATAGATACTATCGATAGTATCGATACTATCACTATTATGGTGTATTTTACTGCAATCACTGTCGATACTATCGATACTATCGGTACTATCGATAGTTATACTACATCGATATTAACCCAAAGTTCAATAGTATTGCACCGGAATTTTAGTCAACATTATTAGTTCATGATTATTAATACGTAAATTATATATCAACAATATAGTCGGAAATTATTACTTTATGAACTTAAAACAGCCTTGTAATATGCAAAAAACGTACAAAATGCCGCCTTTCTTCTTAAGTGTAATAATTGTATTCATTATAAGTAAACATACAATTTTGCAAGGATTATTCCTACTTACCTATTTAAAAAACAGTCAGTGACAAAGATAATATTAATTAGTAAATTCGATGGTTTACTTTACTTTTTATGCTTAAAACGCTAGTAAAGGTTTGAATCCAACACGATACAATTGAATTTTGGTAAAATATCGATGTAGTAAAACTATCGATAGTACCGATAGTATCGACAGTATCGACAGTGATTGCAGTAAAATACACCATAATAGTGATAGTATCGATACTATCGATAGTATCTACACCCAATAGGATCGATACTATCGATAGTATTGCACTTTATCAATAGTATTGCTCAATTTCTTGGATAGATACTATCGATAGTATCGATAGTATTGTAAAATTTCAATAGTATCGATAGGGCTATCGATATTCTGACTATTTTTTGAGGTCAACTATCGATACATCAACTATCGATAGTTAGGCAACCCTAGATCATATACTTGTTCATTAACTAATGACATTATTTGATGGTAGGAAGCCTGAGGCCTACAATGATTTTGAGAAGAAAAAGGGAGGTTGTTACTAACTAATTGCCCTAAACCTCTTCCTATACTGTCTGAAAACATAATTGATTGATAATCCCCGCAAAGTCCTACATCACTTCTGTTTGTCTGTATGAACGCGATAAACTCAAAAGCTACTGAATAGATTTTCATGCGGTTTTCACAAATAGATAGGTAAAGTGATTTTTGAGGATGGTGTATAATAAATAAATGGTATAGTAGAGAAAAACCTAGAATTTCAAAGATTTCTAATCCGTGCATAGTTGGGACAGGGTTCTAGCTTCCAAATAACCGATTGTAACGTTGGTCACATTCGTAGATCGATGTGGCGCCCATGGACGTATAGATTTATTATATTTACTTTTTTTGAAACCCCGGACCCAAGAACGTGTGTTAAACATTTTACCGCCATACCGCCGTCACTGTAACTTTTAAACGGGTGAACCGATTTTGATGAGATTTTGTTTTTAATTTGAAAGTGGGTTTTCTAGTGATGTTTTATCAAAATCAGTTCAGCCTTTTACAAGTTATGACGGGGTAAAAGTAGGCATGAACAACCGAATGATTGCCAATATAACTAAAGGTATTAAATAAAAAGGTATAAACTATAAGATTACTAAATTGCAATTAAATGATTGTAATTTTATAGGTAAATACTATTACTTATGTTACAAAACTGTATCGACGGTTGAAAGGCTAATTGATATAAGCGAGAATTAAAAAAAAAAAAATTGAAACCTGACTCAAACGACGGAGAAAAATTTGCTGAATCCGAATATGTTTATAACACAATTTGAAAAAAATGTCGTTTAGATCAATTAGCCTTGCAACCGTCGGTATGATAAATAAACTAACTGTTTAAAAGTTATGGGGGTAAGGCATGATTCGTATTAGTTGAAAGATGGGGAAACTAGTCCTCATGCGGACTCTCTGCCCGTATACCGGCCTATCGTGCTGCTCGAAGAGGTGGGCAAGCTTTTTGAAAGAGTAATGTCAGGCCGACTCGTCGTGCAACTGGTACGGGCGGGGCTGGTTCTTGCGGACGGCCAGTTCGGCTTTCGCAGAGGGCGCTCCACGGTGAAAGCCACCATGCGCGTGCGAGCCCTCAAGACGGGGGATGTGGTGTACCGGGGCAAGGACGTCTTGTGCGGTGTCTTTGGACATCGCCAACGCCTTCAATTCCCTGCCCTGGAGTAGCATTAGAGGAACACTCCGGCATCACCAGATGGATCGAGGCCTACCTGACAGACAGGTTCATCATCTACGGCGGTCACCAGGGAGAGTGGAAACGGCGAAAGATGTCGTGCGGTGTTCCGCAGGGATCGGTACCTACTATACACCCCCACCCCCCACCCTATTTTTTAAATAATATAAAAAAAATGGGCTCTATCTGTCGGGTACAGACATCGGCTACTGATCATATTTACGTAATCAAAAGTAAAAAAAACTAATCCCAAAATTGACCACGAAAATTTGTCATAATTGGTAAATTCTTAATTGAATCAATTATTCATAACAATTGCTACTAGAAAATACTACGCTCAGTGTTTTTCCATTGTTTTTCATTCATAATCAAAAGCCTGTACTGTGTTGATATAAACAAATGCTAATAACTTTGCTGTTTATGAATATTGTTTATTGAGACTTATTTAAATAATAACAAGACCTTATAATAAAGCCCTTTAATTATTTGTACTAATTAAAAACTAGTGGTGTATAGGACCACCGGAATTTCCGGCGGGATCTCGAGGTTGAATGGCGACAGCGACTGTCGCAACCCAGTGCTGGGTACGCCGTAATTATTGCGGTAAATCTCCTTTTGAGGAGTGGCTGGAAAGATGTCACCTTCCTCACGACGCCGGTCCTCACCAGACATGGTAAGTTCGGGAAGTTCCTGCACATGATTCGTGCGGAAGAAACGCCCAGGTGTCACTATTGTGAGAACCGCCCGAAGGTCAAGGTGGAGCATACGATAGAGGTGTGCCCCGCTTGGGCGGAGCACCGCCTTCTTCTCGTGGGGGCGATCGGCGGCAGCGACCTCTCGTGCCGGGCGGTCGACGCCTTCTGCGAAGCAGTAATGCAAGCGAACGAAGCGGCCCCACGTCCGGGGCCGGGATCCCTACCAATTTCCAGCCACCGTAGGCGTAGACTTGGGGACGGCGAGCAATGGGTAGCTCGCCATCCGGCCGTCCGGTAACCGTCCGTACTGAACCCAAGTCGTCGATGGCGTGTACTGTTCCACTTGCGCCTCAAGATAAACCTCAACTAAAACCGTAGGGGCCAGCAGGGTCGAAGCCTACTGGGGCCATGGGTTGGCTTCTGAAAGGGAATCCCGGGTTCCTGAACGCAAGGTAACGAAGGAACAGGAGTCTATAAAAGTCTGACACGCCCTTCCACTCCACCCTAAAGCGGGGGAAATCATTGTATAATTTCACACCAAAAAAAAACCTACCTAAACTCATAGAAATTACAAATGCCCTATAAACAGGGTTGGAACTACTACACATCTGCCTAACGCCCCCGTGAATACAAGCGTGGTATTATTTTTTCATTCTTACACTTGCAATGAAAATGAACAAGTATTTTCTGCAAGTCTTGGTAATCAAATTGAGCATGTAGTTTCATAAATTAATCAAAACAATCGTTTTGATTAATTATGAAGATTCGGATGAAGATTCGAATTCGACGATTGACCTCTTTCTCAACGTTAGACCTACCCGACTGGATTGTCTGTCCCAGGTAAACGTAATCGTCGACTACAACTTCGAGTGTAGTCTCCGATCTTGATCGGAGTGGGTGCGACGTCATGGTAAATAATGGTTTGGTGACTTTGGTTTTGTCCATGTTCATTTTAAGACCCACTCTTTCGGAAGCTTTACTAAGGTCATCGAGCATTGTACTGAGCTCCTCCGTAGTCTCTGCCATGACTCTCAGCCAGAATCTTGAAGACATCCTCCATTGTCGCTGTAAATAGTTTCGGAGAAATAACGTCTCCCTGCCTTACGCCCCGTTACTGGACCTCGAAACCTACGAGGTCCAGTCCTGAAGTCGGATTGACATTGTGACGTTCTCGTTCAAACTCTTCAGCACTTCGAAGTACCGATAGTCAATCTAGCACCGTGGCCCCGTGGGAGAGACTGCAGTACAGCCCAAGTCTCGATCGTAACAAAAACTTTCTCGTAGTCCACTAACGCTAAGCAGAGGCAGATTGCCTATACTCCTCGGTCTTCTGTATAACCTGCCGGAGCGTATGTATGTGGTCTACGGTGCTGAAACCTTTTCGGAATCCGGCTTGTTCGGGAGGCTGGCAGTCGTTGAACATGCGCAGCGCACGAGACGATTCGTGATAACTCTGGAAAACAGCTTGTAGACATGGCTCAGAAGCGAGATGGGCCTGTAATTCTTAAGCAAGGCATTGACGGCCCTTTTAAAGAAAATAAAAGTACCACCACGCCTCACCTCACCTTTTTTCCTCAAGTATAAGGGACTTCAGGACTGGTTTTCTACCCACCTTCAGGAGCTCGGCCATAATTCCGTCATCACCCGGCGCCTTGTTGTTTTTAAGCTGCTTCAGAGCCATCCTAATCTCGAACTGTCGAACAGGGTGACGTCCGGGATATCTTCGATATAGTGTCGGGTCATTATAGCTTTTTCTTGGGTCTTTTACTATCGTCGCGTCGTTGGGTCTTTTGATTATCGGCTAACTCCTAAACCACGCAACAGATTTTAGAAACGTTTCCGCTGTCAATAGCGTGATAAAGGAGGAAGGTTTGTATATCTGGGGGCGCGGCAGTGTCCCCGACAAGTTCTCGAAACAGTTCAGGCTATTTTCGACCCCCTTTCTATAACTTCTTTGTGTATTAAACTAGATGCCTGAATCTTCAGTAACCAAGCAGGCATTGTATAAACACGGTGTATTTCAAATTTCATTCAATATGAACCAGTAGTCGCATGAAAACAAAACTTATCTCACAAGTTATATGTATTATATGTTTAGTCCGATTGCCAAGTCAATCTATTTATTTAAAACATAAAGACTAAAAAGGACTGAATAAATTAACCGACTTGATATTACATGGATCTCACAACTTTTTACGGTAGAAGAACTGAGTTGAGAGACTTGGTTTTTTTAAAAGTTATGTTTTGATAGCATGTAATTTACGAAGCCAGGGCTAGTAGATTATAAAATAATAAGAAATCTTTAAAATAAAAGAGATATTGGCGCAAAAAGATGTTATATTTGCATTTTATTTACAAAGCATAAATCTAAGAGTTGGAGTTGGGTCCGCGTCTACGGCCGAAGGTCTGCACAACATTCACGAATCTGAAACAAAACAGAAATTATTTATTTAATACCCAGTAAAATTGCTATATAGTTCTTGTCGGCGACTTTTTCTGCATGTATCTTGTATGTTTAAATATAAATATCGAAGGCAAAAAGTAATATATGAATTCTTCTCCAGGTGTCTCATATTTTCTAAAGAGCCGAGCATTAGCTAAGCATAGGCTGAGCCGCTCTACTCGCGGTTTCAAGTGTGACGTACAACGACCCAACAACAATCACTGTCCTCAAACGTAGTTCTCCGCGATGCAAATCCCTGTGTTCGTCAAAAGCCTGACAATAGGCGGAGCAGAGTCGAGCACGATCTAAACGCTCTAAGTGCGCTCGTTCGAGACTTTTAAGTCGTTCCACAGTACACGAATCTGCTCGGCTCGTATTCCGCTCGTGTTCGGTGCTTCTAGCGTAGGCTAGCGTAATCTTCAGCAGGTTTTATGTCACGTTTATATTCAACCTAATTTATTTCTTGTGGATGCATCAGGATGTAATAACAAAATGTTTCTATTGATTACTGTTGTAATTATTTGTCTGTTGTAATTAAAGTAATGCTAAGCAAATACACTATACCTAGCTAATGTATGCAGTAATTACTAATGACCTACAATTAATTTATAGCACTTTGTAATTACCTACTTGAAGATATTTTACATGAAAATAGCATGTGCAGTGATTTTTTTTTTTTAGGTGGGAATACCCACTCCTGTTCCCTCGTTGCCTTCGTCCCAGGGCCCGGGTTTCGCTTTCACACTACCCATGGCCCCAGTAGGCTTCGACCCTAATGGGCCCCTACGATTTGCTGACATCTCCCTGAGGCGCGCGTGGAACAAAACGCGCCGTAGACGACTTGGGCTTGGTCCGGACGGTTACCGGACGGTCGGACGGCGGGCCATGTGCAGTGATAGGGAATTTAGCCAAAAGCCATCATTAAAAATGTGATACAGTTTGTGCTATGCTAGTTTTCTGCCCTTAATAGGTACAAATGACTGCTTATTACACTAAAGACCGCAATCCAGCAAAGTAGGATCCAGCAATCCGGCAAGATCCAGTAAAGTTTTAGGAACTGCAAGACTGTAGGATTCGCAAGCATCAAATCACGAAATTCCATTCTAATTTGCTGCCCTACATTAAGTTGCTGTTTGCTATGTGAAGTGAATTGACGCAGCTATATTACCGTTCATTTGTTTTGTTCAGAAAATAATGTAACATCATGAAAGGTATTTATTATACATGTAGCAAATTAAAAGACAATTAAGAAATTTTAATCAATACATTATTAATTCACTTAAAACACAATGTAAATGTAACTAGAGAGAAGGCCTTAGTCCCAGCAGTGGGAACATTGTAAGGCTGATTATGCTTTTTTTTATATATACCTACTAGAGGAGCTATCTGTTCAGCTAACCTCAGATGCTCAGGTGAGAAAAGCAGTAAAAATACCACTGGATTCATGTATTTACAGTGAAAGCTAAGTTTCAGAGTGGTTAACTCATATGATACAAACTTTGTCTTGATTCATCATAATTATTGGCATTTTATAGCTCAGTATTGTATTTAAAGACGTGCAACATTCACCAACCCGCACTGGGCCTGTGTGGTAGATTATGGCCCATTCCCTTTCCTACAGAGGAGGCCTAAGTCCCAGCAGTGGGAACATTAAAAAGCTGATTATGCTATTATGTTATATAGCTCAGTAAAAAGTTATTGATGCATAAATGCATTTCAGACTTCAAGATTAATTCAAGTTCATATTTACCGTCTGTTGTACTGGATCCTACGCTTAGCACGGCCAGTCTTCTTCTTCTTCTTTTGTTGCTTCTCTACTTTGGGGGTCTGACCTTTGACCTTACCTGAAAGGGTAAAATAAGGATATTTGATAAAGTGCTATAGATTCAGATTTTGTGAAGTTTACTTTTTGATCCATCCTACATCTCTCTATCAAAAATTTGTTAGTATGCAGTGACTCATGAGCGTTCTGAGCTGTCACTAGGATGATTCTTTCCCTGTATTCCAAATTGCGATATTTTTGATGTTAGCATACTAACAGTCATTCTGAATTACTGTAAATGCATAAATCAGGCAATTTATTGATGTGCTGACAGCGCTGATATCGCAATTCGGAATGCGGGGTATATATTTAGAAACTTTTTTAGTACTGATTGACTATGGAAGTCAATAAAAATCTAGTCATACTAGATTTTTTTAATACATATTCCATAACGCCACCTAGTACCAACCTAAGCAACGCTTGTGCTATGAGTACTAAACAACTGATAAACACACTTACATATTTCTAAATCTGTACATTTTATAGATATAGTAAACACTTACGATTAATAGACACAGAACAAATGATTGATATATTTGGGCACTCAAGAATAGGGGAAGTTACTGAAACCTGTTAAAGCTTATTTTATTTATTTATTTATTTTATTTTATAGAAGGCTCACAGACAAATAAGAAAAATTCTATAAACATTCTAATATTATCAAATCGCTAATTACAAGCCTCCACACATAGATAAAGAAAAATATATATATATTAACCCTGAATACATTAAATATTTAATAATCATCATGGTATTTTGTTGGTACTAGTGCTACATGCACTAATATGCCTCTCAATTATTGCAAGTTATTGTTTAACTTACTACAAATTGCACAACTTTCAATAGTATGATGTATTTTCTAGTAGGTATATCAAAAACTAGTATTAGCAAGGTTGAGTTTAATTTCTCATCTAGTAAAACACTGGTCATAAGCTTATTACTACTTTTAAGGCAGTTTGTTTGGAAGCAAAAATACATTACTATTATAAAACTTAAAACCTCTGTATTTTAATTCTCATGGTCAACATTAAAATGTATTACCGTTTACAGATACTATATAGTACCCATAGACAGATTTCATGGTTTTATTTATTGAGTACAGTATATACTATACTCAATATTAAAAACATGCTCTGAAAATAAAGTAATTACTCAAATAGAATGCAGATGAAGTTACTTACCAGCACGAGCCAAGGATCCGTGCACTTTACCACCGAGGAGTGGCACTGTGAGGTCAAGCTCATAGGATGAAAGCTCCGATACCAGGCAGGAATCTTCAATGGGGGCACCGCAGAGGGACAAGGTCACCTCCTCAGCACCAACCTCGGCAAGGGCACGAATGCGCTCCTGTAATTAAAGTAATAAATTGTTATTCAACATGGTGTTAGCTTCAGAAGACTGACATAACCTATAAATGGTTATTTTGTTGACTAACTTCAATATTAAGCGTGTTAGAAAGTCGAAAATTGTTAGCAGTAATATACTAATGACAGTTTTGAGCAACAGATTAGAAGAAAATATTGAAAGAACTAGCATAAATGCCAAAAGATCAACATAGTTGTCAATCGGTCATGTTTGAGCAAATTATTTGAGCGATTATATATATATATTACCTTGATTTGGCCAATGGTCTCCTGGTCATTGACGTCTAAGACGTGCGTCGACTGTCCTCTGATGTGCAGCTGCATTTTGAGGCCTCTGAAATGGAAACACAATATTCAACGGCGTGGTCGGCTAGCACGATAACAAACTTCTCGTCACTCTTGACGGTTACGCCAAATTTAACACATTTTATAAATAGAGATTTATTATTTTCACATTTACTAACACTTAAATTTTCGTTTTTAGCCCGAAAATCACAAAACTTAATCGAAAACGTGGAATCGTGTAAAATACTAACCTTATCAGCCAACTCTGACAAGCGAAAGAAACAAAGATGGTGGACGGAAAAGGAAACACACCAGTCAGTCAGTTTAGTCGATTGTCATTTGACGGTATTGTCGAATGACCATTGACTAAATCCTCAATTTAATAATTAAATTTTAAATAAAGATATCCATTCACAGTAGATAGATTCATAAAAATAAAAGATTGGCATGCACCGCTAGTTACATAAAGTTTTACTTTGTGGTTTTACTCCGTCACATGTAGTGATGTGCCGTGTGTTTTTATGTTGTTGGTTGGTTAGTTGGTTTGTATAGAATTCGAATCATGACTCAATCCCATGGTTCGAGTCCAATAATCGAATTCTATGCTTAATACTCGAATATTGACACAAGTCCGGGAGTCGAATCTGGGACTCGAGTCAGAGACCCGAATCTAAGACTCGGACCTGGAGTTTATAACCAATTTTAGACCAAAAAGGAAAAATCAGCATGTAGGTTGAGCATAATAACACAGCTATAGTAAATGATTGATTTACTATAGCTGTGTTTGTATTTTTAAACATTACAAAAAAATAAAAAAAAAACCATAGAACGAACCTGAGGAGGTACTTAGGAACAAAATGAAATCAAGCTTATTTGTTTTATTACGCAACAAAAAGAAGTATTTTTGGAAGTTACCTAACCACTTCAGATATATAGTTTGGTTCAGTTAGCTTTTTTGGGTAAAAAATTTGCAAATGTTACTTATTAAAAAAATATGAAAGATATGAAAGAAAAGGGAGTTAGTGATAGCGTGACGAGTGACAGGAGAGAATGGAAGAAAGAAACGTGTTGTGCCGACCCCAAAGGACAAGGGCAGGAAGATGATGATGATAACTTATTAAAAAAATAAATCAAGTTATTAATTTAGTACAAACATCACATCAAGACGAATCAAATAAGTTTAAAGATTTTTTTTTAATCGAACATTAAAATTTTGGCGCCTCAAAATTAAAACTACGAATGCAGTACTACAGCATGAGGCAGTTAGTCTAACTCGAATACTAGACTCGAATCAGTTGGCCTCTCATAGTCTGGCCTGTGTCGTATAAAAACTAGTAATCCGATTTTGATAAAATTTGGTTCAGAGAAAGCTTGAACTACAAGGATGGGTATAGGCAACTTTTTATCCATCTTCACTTCGACTTTACGTCCGCAATCAAAGTCAAAGTCAAAGCCAAAATGTTTTTATTTCATAAAGGCCCACATGGGCACTTAAAAAACGTCAGAAGCTAGTGCAATAACTAACATTCATGCGGACGAAGCCGCTGGCAGACTAGCTTCACATCTGGGTGTTGCTAGTAAAAATAGGTTATCTGTGGTTGCTCTCTAGTGCAAGACTCAAGTTTTATATGATATGATTACTAAAATGTTAAAAGTTAAAGTTCAACTAACGTACAACACAGTCCCGGAGTCCAAGGTCCTGCCTTCGATCCTGCAGTAGACATAATCATCATTATCATCATCTTCCTGCTCTTGTCCCGTGTTATTTGGGGTCGGCGCAACACGTTTTCTTCTTCCATTCTGCCCTGTCACTCGTCATACTGTCACTAACTTCCTTTTCTTTCATATCACTTTTCACACCAGGGAGACCAAAGAAAGGATGGATGGATTCCATCTTTTCTTTGGTCTCCCTCTCCCTCTCCATCCATCCACATGTAAACTCATAACTGCAATAGACATAATCAATCTATGATATATCATATCAATCAGTTTATGATTTTTGTATTATTTTAGAGATGACCAATGATGACATCAGTCAGTCAGTATCAGTCAGTTAGATCGCATTGCACATTGTAACTACATGATATGTTTTACTTTTTCAGTTTGCTACAATTTAAACACCACGTTTTTTTAGCAAACGTGCTCGGTTGTGAAAAATTAAAATTGAGAAATAGAAAAAGAATAAGACATTTGGTTTCTGAACGTTGGCAAGCATTCTGTCCACCCTAAAGCTCGTGATTGGCTGTCTGAAAAAAGCGGCTGACTGTGCCGTGTGATCTGTCCGATTTCGATGTGATTTCTTTTCCTGAAAAATGGTTAAATAAAATAGATTGTTACCGCCAATTTTTAGAGGTAATCGGGATTCTTTATCATGCTGTCGTGGCAGCTCCGTCAGTTTTTGTTTGCATTAGTACATTGGGTTGTGAATTTACTTGTTGCTATTCAAAATGTTTATTCCCGATTCCGGATCAAAAAGTGCATTTTACCTCAAGACGAGGTGACGAAAAGTGATATTAGAATTATATTAAAACACTTGCCAAGAGTTACCAAGAAACTCAAACATTTGGTGATCCTGGCGGACACTGATCAACATTCGTTCAGTGATTTGGCTCGTATGGTTATATGGTGCCTTGTAGCCGGGATATCATATGTGAGCTTCTACGATAGCACAGGTAATAAACTATTGAATAAGACACAGTTACGGTATGCCATTACTTTAATTTACTACTCTGACACGAAACTATAATAACCAATAAAATAGCATTCCTTCTCTCATTAGTTTGAAATAATATTAGAATGTTTCTATGCTTGTCAGAATATTACAATACTTGCATTTACTATATGTTCAGCTTTATTGATTTGATTACTACCTCTTACATCAGATAGGGATGATGCATTGACACCAGATAAGGATGATGAAATATCTAGACTTGTTATTTCTGTGTACCCAATACCTATTCCCCAAACCCAATGTCTTATTATCATAAATTATGTAGGTCCTAAACTAGGTTATGCTAATATGATTTTCACAGGTAACAATTTCTTATTTCCAGGAGAATTAAAAGAAAATGAAGAAAAGCTGTTCCTTGAAGTGGAAAAAAATAAAAAGGGTGTGCCAGGTTGCATAAAATGGTGCAGAAAGCCAGACTTGAACGGCTACACAAACGGGATGCAAGCTCACACAGTGTACTTAAACATCTTCAATCGTGAAGATGGAAGACCCACTGTAGTGCAATGTATACGTCAGATAGCTGAAGATAGAGTAGTATGTAGTAGAGAATCTGCAGAATTTACAGCACAAGAAATAGATAATACTCTAATGTTAATGTACCCTTCCATTCCAGATCCAGAATTAGTTTTATATACTGGTCCATTATGTTGCACTCATGGGTTATTGCCATGGCAAATAAGACTCACTGAGTTTATACAACTCTCCTTAGACCATAGTGTAAATATTGATAATTTTATAGGTGCATTATATAGATACAATAAATGTGATCAAAGATTTGGAAAGTGAGGTTTGCATTAGCCTTGGTGAAAGGCCTAAGTTTAACTAAATACAGTTATGCAGATATCATCCGTTGGTTAAAATCATGAGTGTATGTGTAAATAGGTGCTTTATTTAAGAATCAGATTCATAATAACTATATTTATTGATAATATGATCAATGCATTCACATTTTTATCATTATTCATTAGAAAAGGCCTATGATGTGATTCATATAAATAATATTATCATCAATATAAAATTGGTATAATTACAATTACTATGATGTCTTGAATTGTACAAATTTTATGTAAAACATAGTGTACAACATTACAATCAGTGAGCAATAACCTATAGAAGATTCATTAAATATGAACATATATTTATAATTTTTAAAGTAAAAAATATAATTAATAATAATGATTTGTGATGTTTTACTTAATTTCCAAGGATTTATCTATATTTATATATATATATTAAAAATTAAGTTTACATAATTTTCCAGTGTGCAAGTAGATAATAGGTACCCAGACAACTTGAAATTTTTCAGCAAAGTAAGAATGCAAGCAACTTTAGGGGGTAGAAGTGCTTCAGTAAGTGAGTATATGAACTTTACCTGTAATGTAATTGTAAAAAAGTATCAGCTGATACATACCTACATTTCATGGTTCCTAAACATAAAATGTAAGTACTGAACAACTGTATATGTAAAGTGTATACTCCATTTCTGCACTTTTGATTCACATTCGATCTGTGTGGACGTCCTGGCAACGATAGCTACATAGCTAACTTGAATAATCCCATAACCCATGCAGGATGCATTCATTGTTACGGTATATAACAAAGTTGCTTTTCATATCTGTGTATCAACTAACTTCTACATGCAACAGACTTAGATGCGGTTTTCATGAGGTTTATAGGTTTTTTTTTTTCAGCTGCACTCTATATGTGTGTGTTTCACTAAACTAAAATTCTTAGCCAGGACCGAAATTGGTGAAAGGTATTGTGTGTGTACTTGAATAGGACCCTGGATTGTTTATGAAGATTTACAATGGGAGAAAAAGCCTGTTGGGTCTACTAGTGTGAGATTTTATTAGCAAAGTATTTCAAGTACAAACAGATCATGGTAGGTAGCTTTTCTCATACTATTTTATAAATATCACTTTAGATTATTCACCCTGTCTGAAGTTTGAAAGTTTTTGGTTTACATCCATGGCCTTGCATGATAAAAATATTAAAGCCCTACCTACTTAAGCTTTAAGCATATCGCAAGTTACGCGAAAACTTATTGACAAGAAAATGCAATAGTAATAACAACTTATCAAAATTGTTCAAGGTGATAGGCGCTCTACGAAGACTATTTTACTGGGCGGATATACTTTTAATACTTACACCTTCGTCTTTAATACTTCATGTCTTTCGAGGATTGAAGGTCTGTGTAGAGCGAGGTGTTATGTTCTAATGAGGCTAGATGCAGATTCTAGCTATTCTAATGTCTATTTTCACAAGTAGCACACTTTTAGAAATGCGCGTTTTTGAATTTTCAACGCTCTGTTCAACGTCGACAGTTGACATTCCAACAACACGCTTTTATTTAGGCGTTTGGGTCCTAGTATTATTGAAACTGGGCACAAACTGACGGAACGATTGGCGCATTGATTAAGTGATTGCTGCGCTGCATGTCGCGGGTTCGATTCCCGTACGGAACAAATATTTGTAAGGCCAACAAATAGGTGTTCCGGGTCTGGGTGATTTGTGTATGTGAATTTACATGTTTATAAACGGACCCACGACAGGATTAATTCCATTGTGGGTTTAAGTTTAAGAAAAAAAAAATTACTTAGCATTAGTACTTGTATTATTTCTTATTCTGTGGCATTAGGAACGCTCAGAATTCAAATTCAAATATTTTTATTTCACATAGGCCTACAACTACATGGGCACTTACTTATTGGTCGTTTCCTATGGAGAAGAACCGGCAAGAAACTTCATGGTTACTCTGGTTCTAGAAAAAAAGGTTGATGTTACAATATTTACATATTACATTAATAATAGATATTATGTAAGAACAGTGTAAACCAGCCAATATTGTGCCCAAAAGCACAATAAAAATAACCATATTAAAAAAAGTCAGTCGTAATAGGAAATACCTAATCTAAGAATTCGTGGAGTCTACAGTGTTCTCACATTCACATTTTAAAAAAGAGGCTATATATAAAAAAATAAAACAAGTTAAAATAAATTATTATAACTACTGATAAATGAGACGTTCAGATGTCCATTGTTGCAGTAGAACTGACGGCACGGTTGGCGCAATGGTCGATCGGTTGGCTTCTACGTTACGTGTTGCGGGTTCGATTCCCGCACGGAACAAACATGTGGATGGCCTACAGATAGGTATTCCGGGTCTGGGTGTATGTAAGTTTCCATGTTTGTGACGCGCTCACAGCTTCAAGGGACCGTAGACCTGAGTATATGGTTTTAATTTCAACTTGATACCTGCACGCGTTCCCAAGAAAGGTCTTGACAGACAGACGGATAATAAAGTGAATCTTATAAAGGTTCAGGTTATAAAGGTTTTATTTATTTATTTATATATACTTTATTGTTTGGACCGTTACCTCTTTGTACCCATTGCCGTGGAGACCATGGGTGCTTGGGGCACTGAGGCCAGGAAGCTCATTAGTGAGATAGGGCATAGGCTCCGTGTTAAAACGGGTGACTCCCGCTCCGGCTCGTTCTTGGTGCAAAGGTTAGCCATTGCTATCCAGCGTGGCAATGCAGCAAACGTTTTGGGCACCTTTGCGCCGGGAACAGTTAGGGGCGGGTTATTTGACTAGCTTGACATGTTTTAACTGTAATTATTATTATTGTAGTATATTTTGACGATATGAAATAAATATAATTTTGGATTTTTTATTGTACACCAAGATAATAAATGATACATAAATGAGCCTTATATTAAAAAACATACAATTGGCGGCCTTATCGCATTCCGCGATCTCTTCCAGGCAACCTGGTATGGAAAGAGATTGTCTGGACATAAAATGACAGTTTTTTCCTTTTGAGGTACGTACGGAAACCTAAAAAAAAAATGATGGCGCCCCTGTTACTCTCCATAGAAAAAGGCGTGAGTTGGTGTAAGATGCGGGAAGTTTGACAATAGTATATACATGACGTGACCATTTATTAATTGACTCAAAACGGGACATTGGTTTATTTAGATCACATAAAGGTAGTAAAAAAACACTTCTAGTATTTATTCAGAAAAAGTTAGCTTAAAAGTTACGAATTAAAAAATATATCCCAAATGTTTAGTTATATTTATCAGACGGACAAATTTGCTTTAATGTAGTTGGTGAAGATTTTAAATAAGAATGAAAGTCTTGGCATGTTTTTTTTTTTATATTCACCTTCATTATCAACATCGCCTTTACAACTGAAATTTGTTTCTGCATTTCTCAGATGTCCACAATTTATGCATCACAGAAAATACTCTTTCTACTAGAGCATTTGTAGCAGGCAAACATAAAATATATGCTTGAATACTTCCACCCAACGACTTTCCGTAGAAACATTTATATTATTCCATTCGGTTATTTTTTGCGATGTAATGTAGTTAGAAATTAATGAAAATTCGTCAGAAACTTCTGTATCTTTATTACAGTAAATATATTCCTTTTCAATTAATACATCCAGAGGTTTTTGAACGTTTTCCCATGCGGAGACCTTTTTTAAATCTGCCCAATAAAATATCTCTATTTCTATAATAACTACACTGCTCCAGATATTCAGGGTTTGTTTTATAAAATTCTGTAGCCGTTCTTTTCACAAACTCTTCTTCTATATCAGTACCATTATCTTTAAATTTTACCTTTAATTAACGGACCGTAAATGGAAGAAACTGATTAGTCAGTTTTAGCCAAATTGTCTTTTAGTTGATTGATTTCTTTGGCAGCTTCAATTGCCGATAGTCTGACCTTCAAGTTTCAATACAGCTTGATGAAAACTTCTGGCCGGCTCGACTACTCTTTCCGTGGTTTCCGAAAACGGGCCAATTTTGTGTCCCAAAGTTTATTTCGGGGACACTGGGACTCGTAATTACAAAAAGGGACAGTCCTGTTCAAAACGGGACGTCTGGTCACGTTATATATACATCGCTTGCTCCCGTGACCTGTGCCCTTTACGATCATCAGAAATGAAATCATCAAATAACCCCTTCCGCTCTGGTCCACCCAGAATGTCAGACTACTGGCTAAAATACACCTAGTGTTCATTCAGTTGCATTTCGCGTTCCAGGGTCACGGTAACTCATTCGAACGATCCCGCAGCCCTGACGATTCTCCTATTGGAAAGGAAATAAATGCAAGCATGGTTTTACCTTTAAAGTATAAGAAATGAAACAAATAACATAAGAGTGAAGTGTTTATTAAAGTAATACGCTAATAATAGTGCACACTAAAATACTATACAAGGGACTAATATTTACATCTTGCACGCACTAATGTTTGCTCCCACCTGCAAGAGAAAAATAAAAATAATATATCACAGCCTTCGCTTTTTTGATGTCAGAAATGTGTTCGGTCTAAATAAATACAAGCAGATGTTATCATGTATCGGGCGATAGTACTACACGGATGTTCTATAACACATATCTTTTCCAATGTACTATAAAAACACTGTTATCTTCATGACATAAGTGAGAATTGAGTCATATATTGCTGTTCATTCAAGTGATTACAATTAGTACGACCTCAAAATGTATTCTTAGGATTATTGTTGCTTGACTGAACTATTTGTACTCTAAATAACAATAATTTATTCAAATGTATGCATTTGAAACACTTCAATTTCTGCATTATTTATGTCACATACTACAGTCCCCGCACGATTATATGTTTTGGACGGGTTGAGCAATTTTGTCGGTGGTCATAAATTTAGAACATCCACAGGATAACAACATTTCTGACATCATCCTAATTTGCTTAAACAATGTTAGTAAGAGGTCGAGGTAGAGTTGTTGATTTTTTAGCATTGCTATAAATATACATAATAATATAATTAATTATATCATACCCTTAATACTAATATTGCATTGCTTATTCTTTAGCACTTAACTTTTGTTACTCTTTAGCATAATCAACATAAATTGTTTTTTTTTTCTCTAAGTCGGACACACAAATTTACAAGATAGATAAAAGTACAACCTGCTGGATGTGTAACCTGATGTTCACCGGCGGTGGCGGGAGTGACTGCCGCTGCGCGATCGACGCCGGTCGTAGTCCCTAGACCGCTCATACCTATCGTACTTGTCGTAGTCTCGGCCCGACCTGTCGTAAGACCGGTCGCGCTTCGAGCTGTCCCTGTCGTATGACCTCTTGTCCCCCTTGCGCGAACGTTCTTCGGATCGGTCCCGCGACGACTTCTTGCGCCCCGAGCGCGATTCGTAGCTGATCGAACGCGACCGCTTTGTACGTTTCCTCGGACGCTCCTCATCGGAGTCATCCCTGTATTTGTGTTTGTCGTAGTCCCTACTCCTAGAAGATTTATGTCTGTCGTAGTAATCGTCTTTCTTCTTGGACCTGACCTTGTCAGATCTCTCGTATTCGTCGTAATATTTTGATTTTGAGTAGCTTCTGTCACTTGACTTGTGAGACTTGTCCTTTCTATGTTTTTCTTTCTTTGATTTTCTGCGAGAACCACTCGAACTGGAGCCTCTGCGTTTGCGTTTCTTGGATTTAGTTTGGACGACGGCGTCTTGCTCCGTCTCTGAGGATGATTCGCTCGAACTGGATGAGGAATCGTCTTCAGAGTCACTGGTGGAAGTGGAGCTATCTTTATGATTAGGTTTTCCGGACGATTTGGAATAGGGGCTCGGAGTGCGGTCTCTCTTACTCGACTTCTTAGCTTTCTCCTCTAGAATAGTGTCTAACTTTCTGACTCCATCAACCTTGTCAGACTTATGATTACTTCTCTTATCTTTAGACAGGCGACGTTCAGGTAACTTGTCGGGGGTCTCACTGTCTGGCGGTGGTGTCGCAGAAGATCCTGTGAAGAAAGCATTATTTTGTTTATTTTCAAATCATTGCCACCGGAATATATATTCTCAAAATTTTGACCTATATGGCTATAAAATGAACAGGCCAAGGTTAGTAATGTCTATAGTAATAAATTAAGGTAGTACTTAACGTGTTTTTTGTTTGTTTTAACGCGCTAATCTCTGGAACTACCAGTCGAATTGGAAAAAGTATAATATCACGCTACGACAGTTATGTATAAACATAAAGTAGGTACTAACGTGAACGCCGTGGTCGTTCGGGCGTGACGTTGTTGTTGGGCGTGGTGGGTTCCTCGTTGGCCTCCCGCGCTTCCGCGCGCCGCACCTCGGCCTCGATCTCCCGCGATGTGCGCTCAAAGTCCAGCCTTTTGCGCTTTATGATGTCCTGGTAACAATATGGGATAATATTATAATCTATTAACCGACTACCCTAGAAGGAGGGTAATGTTTTTCGAGAGTATGTATATTTCGGCAAGATGGATTTTATATATGATTGAATATGAATTCGTCTTAAAAAAAAAAATTGACATCCACCATTAGGTCGATTACCTGAGGTTGTTTTTGAAGTTGTCAAAATAATGGTGTCTAGGAGATTTCAAAAATATAACTCACTAAAATGTATAAAATAAAATGAAAAGTGACTTATGGTTTCATGTAATAAAGTGCAAGTCTATTACAACTAACCATGCAATTTGCACTTTTTTTTTAGCAATTTTACTGAACCTGATATTGATTGAGGTGAAAGAAAGAAAGAAAAAAAGAAAGTTCAGTTGTCTTTTGCGTCCCAGGCGCAATGTCTAAGCGCCATCCACGACTCGGCCTCGGTCTTTAGAGGTCGAGCGAACGTCCAGCTAAGCAGGTATTGTTACTAAGATACCATATTTAGCAGTCGCCATTGTGAATTTTTAGTACAACTTTATACATTTTTATTTTTTGTATATGAATATATTGACTCAATTTTGGGTTCCGGAGTGTAAAATACGTATACGTATGCAGCTGCATCCAGTTAGACTGGAAACCAATCCCAACACAGTTGGATAAAGGCTGGGCAGATTGATATAATGTATTTCATTTTTAAATTGTAAATCGAACTCAAATCCGATTTAGTATTTCAAGTGTGTACAAACTGAATTACCTATTATATAATCAATTCAATGTTAATTACTGCGATAACTACTGGTGTCTATCGTCAATTAACATAGAATGTAGTATTAGTTACACGTACGAAAGGTCATTCGTTTGACAATCGTTAATCCGTGTTGTTATCAAATAATGAAAAGCGTGACGTCATAAAAGTAATTATGGCTTTCCAAAAATAGTGGCATGATTTATGAAAATACAACTGATAACTAGTTATAATCTGAAAACGATACAATTGGGTTTAAAATTGATTTGAGTGACGAAGCAGAATGTGAACAGAATGTAACTTATGCAAAAGAATGAATGAATTATTTTTACACGACTCTTCGATTATGTTTTTCTTTTTTGTTATTATTGATAGGCTCGCGTTTGTCCACTATCTCACCTGATGCTAAGCGATGGTGTTTGACGATGGAGCACGCTTGCCTAGAAGTAACCTATTCACACTTTGACTCTTTGTGCTGTTCTACACTTCATTCGAAATAAGATGAGACATTAAAACAAATAGTTTTTTACTGTCCGTTCAACTTTTATTCGGTAGGCATAAGGATGGCATTGAAAGCAAAAAAGTGGTTACAATACCAACTTTTTACTGCAGCCGCCATTCATCATGCCAACAATGCAATAAAAGTAAAAATCGGTTGAATCGTTTCGAATTAGAATAGGATAGAATTAGGGGTGAATTAAATAGCCAAAATTAAAATTATTTGTGTCTATTGCACTTTGAACTGTCAACTGTTTATTATAGTAATCTCATCACAACACGATCAATTTGTGTATTTATGATTTTAAATTGTAATCTATATATATAAAAGGAGAAACTGACTGACTGACATATCAACGCGCAGCTGAAACTACTGGGATTAGGAGCGTGAAATTTTGCACAAGGTTTCCTTTTATGACGTAGGCGAGCACTAAGAAAGGATTTTCCAAAATTCACTCCCTAAAGGGATGAAGCAGGGGTTCAAAGTTTGTATGGAGAAACCTACGTTTACGCGAGCGAGGCCGCGGGCAGAAGCTAGTTCTATCATATATTATGTCAGTCCCGTGAAAATGTAACAATTTATAAACTACTGCAACATTATAGACACAAAAATATATACAATAACAATAGATTTTCATGTTATCTATAGTAAAGATATTATATTTTTCTTAAAATTTAAACTAGTTTCGAAGAAAAAAAATAACTGTAATTATTTATTTAACAATTATAAAAAAAAACTGTACAATTTGTTTTTTTTTATTTTTATTATCATATGCACACAGAGTAACCCCGTGATTTTTTACACCCACTAGAAATTACTCAGTATCGTGGATGCGTTTACAAATGTTTAAACTGGCATACACAAGACGCTCAAATCCGTATTACCTATCTGTAGGCTGACCAAATATATGTTCCGTACGGGAATCGAACCCGCGACACGCAGTGCAGCAGCCGCTTGATCAACCACGGCGCCAACCACACGGTTGACGTCAAAATATAAATTCATTTATTCACGTTACCGTGTTTAAGTTATAGATATTTATTATGTGTACTAATTATATTGTTGTGTCTTTATTTGCATGTTTGATACCTATTTTGTATGTACTTATTTTCCTATTACATTTACACACGGTGTCTACATCTCTATTTTTTCCAACTCTTCTTTTCCAGGTATGCTGGAAAAGATTTCTTTAGAAAGAAGCATCACGTTTATACCTATTTTTCTGTTTTCTATTCTTTTAATCTATGTATACATAAATGGTTAAATTAAAAATTTTCGATTCAGGCTTCATTAATTTGGAAAAAATTGGCTGTGACAGACCTACAGATCCTGGGTTACATTTTTTCATTCATTCTCTTGGTATCCTAAAAAGAATGTTATGTTTTACCTGTAGCTGTTGATCAGAGATGTCGTTCTGTTCGTCGTCGTCGCTGTCGTCGCTGCTGCTCTCGTACGCGCCCAGTCCTGCGCACACACACATCACAATAGCATCGACCCCACAACACACTCGGATGGTGACGTAACACTGATCCACCTACTACTTCATACGCTAGAGAAGACATGTTTGTGTATGCATCCATTTTCGATCAATTCAATTTATTCATCAATAATCACAAGGAAAACATCGCATCTATAGAAAACTAGTAGCAAAGAAACTTTTTTTATAGACACATTATAACCAATAGAATACGATCTCAAAAATTAATAAAACAAATCATGAAATCACACAAACAGTAAACAAAGTTCCTTAAAAAATTCATTTACATATATATTTAATAATATGTAGATATATAACATCTATAATAAATTCTGTATATTTCTTACCAATTATCCACTAAAAACAATGCATTTAAACACTGTTCGATACAATGTATTGCCAATTAGGTCAATACTAAAATACTAATTATGATGCTGGGCTGCTGAAATGAGAAACTTGAGTAACATACATGGCGGTTCAGAACAAACTCTCAACATTTTTGATAGTTTTTCTGCAATATTACGAGAAAAACCACCATTTATGTTTTTTACGGAAATATCTGGCAAACTATTCGGTATTATCGATTTCAACGATGGCCATTTCGTTTTGTAGAAACTTTATGTCAGTTCAGTAAATGAATATCAGCACGCGCAAGCGCAGTGAGCAGCAGTTTGCGAGATACTTGCGCTCGCTCGGCATTAGGAACGGAACTCACCGAGCCCACTGGCGATAGCGGCCAGTGCCTTCGACTTGCTCGCCTTCATGGCGTTGAGGCGCGACGCTTTTACCATATAAATAAAACCAACATTAATCACACACACCACATGTATTCAATTGTCAACAGGCAACATCTGAAATAAGACTTTATTAGCGATAAATTAAAACACATTTTTGCACATCACAATTCTTCTTCACATAGGGCTGTCTCGATAGGAGACGGTATTGTCACATTGCGTGTATCACAGAGTCAGTACGCGATAGTTTCTCGTAGTATAAAGTAATGTCTTGACGGAGACCGTCGTTCCGTTTGGGATAAGCATAGATGAGTGGAAATACCTTGTAGGGCGGTATATCGGGCCAATTCTTCCTGGCTCACCGTTTGGATCTCCTGGTCCGTCACCTCAAGGAGTATTTCTGTGAGGGAGCGACGGACAGCAAGCATCTGTAGATAGTTTAAAGTATTAATATCTACATGCTTCAACTATATAACCTGGTTTTTGGTCATGGCATGGCATTCTTACGGGCCAGTAATTAATTTTGACTGATGAATTTTCAAAATAATAATTATTTAAATTATGATGAGAACTTGCACTTCCCAGTTTTTAAGACGGAAGTGACGAAGGAAATTTGATTAAATAAAATAGACCGCGTCGAGACGTCTATAAGTGTGTCCGTGCGTGTGACAGTTTTCGCTCGTAGACCCGATCCATCTATTTCGTGTTTGTACATCTTACCACTTCTTGCATGATCTCCTCCTTACTCCTCTTGACGAGCGGGGCTGGTTCCTCCCTCTCCTCTCTGGGGGGAGGGGCTTCGTCCGCAGGCTCCTCCTTCACAGGACTCGACGACGATGGCTCTTCTTTATCTGGTTCTTCACCTTCGGAATCCGATTCCTGTGACAAAATAATGTGGTAAAAGGTTGAGGAGAAAAGTAACGACGTCTTTCGATGGCATTCTTGTTGGTCGTTGACCTGATTACAAAGTTTCAGGAACTAAAACTATTGTAATCCATACTTTTTTTTAATTTTTTAAACTAGTGTTTGATCCCACCTGATGGTAAGCAGAGATGCAATTGTTGATGGTGAATCGCACTAGTTACTAATACATTATCCTAATGTTATAAATGTGAAAGTACCTCTGTCTGATACACTTTTACGGTTAAACTACTGAACCGATTTTGATGAAATTTTGTTGAAGCTTGAACTCCAAGGAAGGACATAGGCTACTTATTATCTGGCTTGGACTTAATCTTCACTTCTGTAATAACCGACATTCACACGGACGAAGTCGCGGGTAAAAGCTAGTAATAGTTGTTCAACTGACAATCACATCGCTTGTGTCAATTAATAAACACCGATTACACTGGTCTACAAATTTTGATTTTAAAAAGTATTCCTTATGTAAAGTAGCTTTTTTATTTATTTTTACGTACTGAATACAAAAATAAATGATTTTAGGAATCGAACTAAGTAACGGTGTCTCATCATCATTTCAGCTGATAGACGTCCACTGCTGGACATAGACCTCCCCCAAATGAGGCCACAATTAACGGTCCTGTGCGTCTCGCATCCATCGGATTCCAGCAACCTTCACCAGGTCATCGATCTACCTTGTAGGCGGCCTTCCAACACTGAGTCTTCCGGTACAGTATTCTTCTCTTTTACTTTGTTTGTTGCTGTTTTGGTCTGTCAATGACGAGTATAAATTATTGGGTAAGTAATTGGTATAATTACAAAATCTCTAATATTTACAAGAAATAACAAATGAATCTAAATTTTATTTGATATAACGACCAGTTAACATAATAATCGATTGATATAATTTTCACTTTTTCATTACACTCTTAAACCATCTTAAAGAATCACTCTTTCTATTGGTGAAAATTGTATGAAAACTGGTCAGTAGTTTTTGAGATCGCGTTTATACAGGTGGACAAACGCGGTGGGAGACTGTTGAAAGTTTAAAAATCACTTGTAAATCATTATTCTCCCTGATGATAGAAAACATCTCTTAATATGTTTCTGCTACGCTCCTTTTCAGTACAATCAATTTTATCTGTCACACAAACGAAATATGTTGAATGAAATAACCTGAAGCCATTTCTACAGTTCTAACAGTGTAATGTCTAGTCTTATTGTAACTCCAGTTAGTCTAGATTAGAGCATGCCAACCAGGAACGTTGTTAGCCAAGAATATCTGCCAACACTTCCTGTAATATTAATGGGTCGCCTAGTTATTTTAATTGTTTGTTATTTGACGCACATTCCTTTTTGCATGTACGTGTACCTGTATATTAGCAAACTTCCTTTCTTAAAAGATCGTCCATTAAATAGAGTTACGAAAGGGGTAAAAAAAAATCACGAAATATGAAAGGACCCTTTGTGTGAGATATCATGTGTATTATATTTTTCTCATTGACAAACAGTTACCAGGCAACAATTTCCTAGACAAAAATAATATTATTTGCGTATCAATAATGGTTTTTTTCTTTATTTCACTGAGTTTTAGTTAAATCTAGATAAAATAAAAACATCATTGTTAAATCTAAATTCACTAAATATATTGTTTCAATCATAATTATGTAGTTTAAAAAAAAAAACTATTTTCTTTCTTACTAACAATTCGCTTTCTTTTTCCATTTGTCACTTATTCAGACACTTCACACAGTGACGTAGAGAAGAGAATTGAAGAACTGGATTCTGATAAAACTTATTGATTCATAAATAAATTCAATTTTAAAAATATCTTGTTTTGCTCACTTTACCTTTTTCGATTTGACAGTTATGACGTCACATAATGGTACACCCAAGTCCTATGTAATAAGTGGCAAGCATATTAACATAAACGACCTCATAATGTTCCTACTGCTGGGACTCAGGCCTCCTCTC
Source organism: Mythimna pallens (assembly GCA_961205895.1). Lineage (NCBI taxonomy): Eukaryota > Metazoa > Arthropoda > Insecta > Lepidoptera > Noctuidae > Mythimna > Mythimna pallens. Next base: position 17,707,099 of record OY540834.1, read on the forward strand.
TAGAACAGGGAATGAGCCGTAATCTACTACGCGGGTTGGTGGATGTCACATGTCTTTAATTTTTTAAGGGCGTACCGGTTTCCTCACGATGTTTTCCTTCATTGTTGTGAGAGCAGTAGTGATATAACAAGGGCCTGTGCACACTACGTCTTTAAACGCGCCGTTGACGCGCTTTTGTAGCGATATAGACTCGATACGCACGCGAGTCTGACGCAGCCTGTAGACCGCCGAAGGGTGCCGTCAACGCGCGTCAACGGCGCTTTTAAAAAAAGTGGTGTGCACATGCCCTAATAAATTACACAAAATAATGCGCATGGATGGGGTTGGACCTACGACGTACAACTCGTAAGTCGGGGCTGGTAGCACTGAATCGCCACTGCTCTATTGCTATCCACTAGACTCAAAATCGGAGTGCGCCTGTTGCGAGCTCCGACGTTCCGATTGGCCCGCTCCAAGCTTCTTAACCAATCAGAGAGCGAAACGCTCGATCGTGTTAATGTAAAAACTCTAAATTGAAATTTAAGGCCTTAGTGCGAGCTACTAAGGCCTTAAATTTCAATTTACTACTTAGAATGCCCAGTACTATTGCAATAGTAATAATTTATTGTTAATAAATAAACTGAGTTTATAGTGATTATTTTAAAAACCAAACGCGAGACACGTTTCGATCGCTTTAACGTAATAGCTGGCACTACGGTCTTGGACTCCGAATTGCTATTGAGAATACCCAGTGCATTATTATTGTTAGTAAACAAATCGTGATTATATTGGTTATTCGATATACTAACGAATTTGCTCTTAGGCGGCAACACAGGCTGTCCCCCAGCCTCAGCTTTCATTCTTTCTAACTCTTCTTCCTCTAATCTCTTCTTTTCTTTCTCTGCTTCTTCTCTCGCTTTCAACTCTTGTTCACGTTCTATCGCCTTCTGCTTTTCACGTTCCATCTTTTCTAAACCTGAAAAACAAATGACCAAGTTTTATGTTACATGGTAGTTGGAATTCGTATAAAAAAACCGGCAAGTGCGAGTCGGACTCGCGCACAGAGGGTTCCGTATAAAATTATTTATGAAAACAGTTCAATTCCCAAATTGAGTTATGAATATTTTTTCCTATACTTGTCCTATAAGACCTTGCTTCATGCCAAATTTCAGAATCTAGGTCAACGGGAAATACTCTATGAGTTTTGATTCTCTTGAGTGTCGTGATATACGTTTTTTGCGACATAAACAGCCGTATCTTTTTTTCGTTAACTCACAAGTTTGATTTTTTCACAGCTTCAAGGGACCGCAGACCTCAGTATATGGTTTTTATTTTCAACTCGATACCTCCACGCGTTCCCGAGATAAAGGGTCTTAACAGACAGACAGACAACAAAGTGATCCTATAAGAGTTCCTTTTGAGGTATGGAATCCTAAAAAGGAAGGAATATATTTTTTTGCCAGTAAAAGGTGTCATACACGTGAACTATTACTGTTGCGTAATTTCCTTTCTTTCCTCATCATCATCATTAGTTCCGGGTCCGGGGTGCTGATCGTATTCTAATGAAACATTGGTGTAACACCTTAAGAAGTTTTGTAGTTTTTATCATAAACGGGCACAGATTACTGCTTTAACACCAGTTAAGCTACATGGAAGTTAAGTAATAGGTAGGACCTGTTTCATCAATCTACTGATCCTCATCACTTCAGCTGAAATATGTCTACTGTTGTACATAGCCCTCCCCCAGGCGTCGTCACAACGACAGTTTTGCGTCTCGCATTCATTAGATTCTCACAACGTTCACTAGGTCTTTGGTCACATTGTGGTAGAAGGCCTTCCAATCAAAAACTTTCGGCCCCATCGACCATTTGTTCTGCGAGAATACCCACCCTGCTTGCTGCCACTTAAGTTTGGTGATTTTGTTTTTTTATTTTGCATAAAACTTCTGCGTAAATCCATTTAATGGATAAGTGCCTACCCGTTATATTCCTCTAATAAAACAGCAGTTACCTTCTCTAATCCATGCGGGAAGCTGTCTTCTTTTAGCTGCGTCAATAGTAGATGATGACATAGCTGTAGGCATCACTATGGGCTCGATCACGGGCGGTATCGCGGGGGCTTTTTCTCTGTAAAATTAATAAAATATTGTTAAGAATTACACTAAGTATTAGAATTTAATTTCTGAAATTATCTAGAACTAGTGGCTTGTCGAGTTCCGCACCGGTGTTAGCTCGGTTTTTCTCTACTATAACATTAATTTTATGTGTTTTACACTTAAACTTTCCTCTGTCTATTGGTGAAAAGTTTAGTTGTTTTTTTAATATATAAGGAGGACTCAATAGCTTATTCTAGACTTATTGAGCTGAAAAGATTAAAAGGCATTGTATAATTTTATTAAATGCTCATATTCGTCATATTCTATCAACATCTTGGTGTCAATCATGTCAATAGCAAAAGCTATCATAATGGTCAGCTAATTTACTGGTATTTAGGTTCACGAACATTTTTTTTTCTGTGTACGTAATGACGAACCTTAAGCTTACAGAAACAATATGCACGTCACATACATGACACATTGTATAAGACCAAGCCGCCTTTATGAAAAATATTCTTTTTTTTGCATTGCAGTGCCACAAAGTTTCATCCAATCGGTCAAGCTGTTTAGAAGTCATGTGACTTGCACACATACAGACGAATTATACATATAAAGAGATAATAAAAGAAGATATTGTGGTACTCTTTTAAGGTGCTCAAAAGGCCTCATGATAATATAGCAGATATCAAATGGACAGTATTGTTTTTTGTTTAATTTTGCTCCGTGCAATATAGTTCCATGGCTGAACGGAACCTTTTGTCTACCCACTTACTTTTCTTTGTCACGCTTTTGCTGCAAGGTCAACAGTTACAACTTTTGTTTTTATTCAATACGAACTAGGCTTTACGTCATGATTTTAAAACAATCTTTAGTTTGTATTCTGTGTTTAAATGATGTAGTTATTATTTAAGAAAGTATGACGTGACGTCACAACATGGAAATCGATCCTATTCTTATTTGGAACACACTGTACATAAAAAGGACATGCACAAACTACAATGTGATGTCACCGCCATTATGTTACGCGCGTAGAAAAGAGATAGCGAGATGTTCCCATAACCGCACTCTTCCTAATATTTGAAATGCTAATTGTTGCCTCATTTTATAACAAATATTGATGCTGTTTTTAGTAAAAAACATTTTACAAAAAAATAGCCTTCTTTCTTAATTATAATTCAGTTTTCAGACAATTTATTTTGAAGAAGTTTAGCTCACCTTTGTGACCTTGAACTTCTGGAAGGCTTATGATCTCTGTTCTTGCTCTTGGAGCGTCTGTCTCGACTGGAACTGCTGCTCCTGCTGTTGGGCTGTTCCACCTGGGGGGCAGTCCAGTACCCATGCTGGAATGTTGGTGCTTGGGTGCCTGTTGTGTATCTGTGGTAGTTGGATAGATTACAGTAGGTATAGATATGTATATTATTGGAATATAGGTATTGTAGAAAACTTAAAGAGTGCGTATAGGTACAAAATTAGTAAGGTCTTCTGTCCATGGACGTGTAGCTTCATAGATGCATATTCGACCTTATACGCTTGGTGTATGCATGCGTGAAGGTTACATACAAAACTATAGCCTACTTACTGTCCACGGACGCGTAGCTTTGTAGACGCGACACGACGCTGCCCATTCGTCGACACGGTTTCATAGTTTTGTATGTAAGCTTTACACAAGCGTATAATGACGAATACGTGTCTATGAAGTTATAAGCGTTTATGGCCTAATAGTAAATTACAGGTAAGGAGATGAGTTCCCAACCGGATCCTGTTTCCTAATAGTTTATAAACTATCCTTGTCATAAAGTCAAGGTTACTTTTTCTGCACCTTAGGGTGAGTTTCCATTGAACTGGAGCTTAGCGAAATGGAGCGGCGAAGAGCAGTGAAAAGTGGCAAGTGTTTTCATTGAAGCGGAGTGGGGTGGAGTGCTAGAACTACATTAGACCGACGCGTACACGTGTAACACGCCTGATTTGTACGTAGTACGACGTCGCGTGGCGTAGATCAAGTGTAGCTCTACAAGTCTAGTTTCTATATAAAATGTATGGAGATCGACGCGCCCAGATCGGCGTGTGTGGTACACGTGTGCGCAGTGTAGTGCTAGCTTTACTCTCCGCTCGGCACCCGACTCCGTTCTGTCTGGCTCGAGGTCTCGTGTTCATTTGTATGTCGTTTGTACTGATGCGGAGTGGACATTTCGAGTACTGTAATTAGCTAATTCACGGTGTCAGTCAAAACGCACCCCTAGGCAAGCTTACTCCATCGATTACATCATCGCTTATCTACAAGCAAGATAGTGGTCAAAACCGAGCTTATGAATCAAAATAAAAAGTGGTTTATGTGTGAAACGGTGAATCAGACTGATATATGGCAGTCTAAAATGTACCCTAATATCACCAAGCAAAGGTATAATTTGACTGTTATATCGACACGTAATTTTGCCATAAGGTAAATGAACCCTTGGGCCTTGAATACATATATATTCTATGATAACCATGCCCACGTAGTCTTGATTTAGGAGTGTGATATAAACTGAAAGGACGCAAAGTTTTGCTAATAATGTACATCTAACCTTCGCTTCGTTTACATTTTTCTGTTTATTATTATGAGTTATTGAATTGCTAATCGAAATTTATAAAAAACTAGCTGACTCAGCAAACTTTGTTAAGCCATATAAATTATGAAAGAAAAAATGAGAGGTCCGGTATGAGGGTAAAAATTGCCTACGCCATTGCCTAGTATATAATTAACTACATAGTTTCATACAATTTCTTGGTACAAATATTATCTAGTAGTGTTACTTATATAACTTGAAATTTTAATTATATAATACGTTAGTTTAAAAATTACATCCCTCCTCAGGGAGGTGGCATAATGCCACACAACGTTTATTGTGAGATCTAAATATTTACGCCAACTATAACATTAGATAATATTTGTACCAAGAAGTAGAATGAAACTAGTTAATTATATATGGATATGGTTACTTTACTCTGTATTTTCTTTGTTAAAATAATTGACATTTGATGCTATGATTTACAGATTTATCAGCTGTTTATTTAATATAGGATTTTGCCCAAATATCCCTTTAATTTTTAATAGGAGACATCTGGCTCGTGCTACTAAACTGGTCCGAGCGAATCCACCCATGCACATTTTAAAAAGTTGACATTTGGCCGGCAGGCCAGTTTTGGCTTTCATCATTGTGTGAACCACCCAGAGGACACGGTGGAGGTGTGCCCCGCTTGGGCGGAGCGCCGCCGTGTCCTCGTGGAGGCAATTGGCGGCAGCGATCTTTCGCGTCGGGCCCTGGTTCAGGTTACGGTCCGGAGCGAGGAGGAATGGCAGGCGGCCGCCTCCTTCTGCGAAGCAGTAATGCTAGCGAAGGAGGAGGCTGCATGCGTGAGGGAACGAAGGTCCTCACGCCCTAGCCGCCGTAATTCCGACCCCGACTACCAGCCACGGTAGACGCGGGCTTGCGGGCGTCGAGCACTCACTGGGTAGCTCGCTGTCCGGCTGTTCGGTATTTAACCTGACCGAGCCCAGTCGTCAACAGCGCGTAGTGATCCTCGTGCTCCTCAAAGAGATGTCAGCAAAGCGTAAGGGCCCAGCAGGGCCGATGCCCGCTAGCTAGGACCGCGGAGAATTTCTGAAAGAGAAACCCGTAGTCCTAGAACGCAAAGGGTAATTGAAGTATATAGGTGTGGTTTTAGTCAGTAAAAGTCTGACACGCCCTCACGCTCTACCCAGAGCGCGAGAAGTCATTTTGATGATTTCTCACCTTAAAAAAAAGGCCAGATTTTGCTTAGGCGAGATGTCCCATAACCCTTCTCAGACCTACCAAATATACACAAATAAATTTCATAAAAATCGGTCAAGCCAATTCGCCTCCGAATTGGCGAGTTTGATAAAAAACACTCTGACAAGAAATTTTTAAGTGGACATATTATACATACATAAACCATCCTCGTTTAGTGCTTTTTCTATTAGCGAAAACCGCATCAAAATTCGTTGCGAGGTTTAGGAGTTAGCGGATAAACAGACAGGCACTTGAGATGTTTTATTATGTTATTTGTATCAAAAAGTAACTTTATCCAAAATCGTATACAGAAGAATTTTTCAAATCCGTTCAATATGAAGTATTAGAAACCTTTCAAATCGTGTGGAATGGGAAATTGTCAAGGAACAGAATGAGGAAGTACACATTGAAATGTGACGTCATCACCATTAGGTTACGCGCGTAGAAAAGAGATAGCGAGATGTTACCACCTCGCGCGCACTTTTCTTCAAATAAATATTTGAAATGCTGATTTCTGCTTCATTTTATAACTAACTTTAATGCGGTTTTTGAAAAAAGATGTATTTTTAATTACATTTTTTGATTAGTACAAAATATTGCACAAAAAAACACAGACAACTCAATTACCCGCCTCGCCCGCGTTGCAGTCGAAAATTCTGCCAAGAGAATATGGGGTATATTCTAATGGGATAGAAGCAATCATATGTGTTATTCTAGGACATGGTCTACCCATGTGCCAAATCCGTTCAGTCGTGAAGAAGTAAACTGACAAAATACCACCTTTATGATTTTACTAATATAGTGTGGTAGATTCTTAAGACTTATTAACCTTGGCATTTAGATATTGATTTAACATTCCCGCATACCACTTTATTGACCTGTCTCAAGTTTTACTCAATTTGCATAGAAAATGAGTGCGAAGGTGAAGTTATTTCAAATGCACATTGCACTACAGAGAATATAAAAACTAGCTTTTGCTCCTATATTATGCCCTTCTAGTCCTAGCTTATATCTAGCAACGTTCAAAAAGCTCGGCTTAGCTGCTTAGGCGTGAAAAGGCTACGAAGGGCTGCAGGAATGTTCGAAAGAATTACCGCTGGAACGCAAAGAGCAACTGAAGAAACATGTGTGGGTTTTAGTTAGTAAGTCTGTCAGTAGTTTAACCGTGAAAGCGTAAAGCCAGACAAAGTTACTTTCACATTTATAATAAATGATTAAGTATGGTTCGTCTTACTGTAGTTTTCTTACTAAATCCTATTTATAAAATTCGTGACCTAACTCATGTAATTCAATGAAACCAACATCTGTTATATACATTTCCGGGTCCTCCGTTTATGTAGCTGGGGGCGACACGCTACGCCTGACAACATGCGGCGTCAATGTTCTTCATGGACTTGTTTAGTTCAAAAGTCCTTCGACAAACACGGCCAGTCTTAGGGAATCCAATCTCGCAGGCCTGCAGGATTGAAGTTACCAATCCCGCGGATCCTGCAGGATTTGTATATTATTTTGTTTTATTTTAAGGGGGATGCTCAAAGGTGGCTCTGAAACATGGTCGCTTACAATGGGCCTTATCAGAAGGCTTACAGTCACCCAAAGGCCAATGTAAAGGGCTATGCTCGGAGTTTCCTTGTGTGATCGCATAAAGAGTGAAGATATCCGCAGGAGAACCAAGGTCGCCGACATAGCCCGAAGAATCGCCAAACTAAAGTGGCAGTGGGCAGGGCACATTGCTCATAGAACGGATGGTCGATGGGGCCGAAAGGTTCTAGAGTGGCGCCCGCGCACCGGAAGACGCAGCGTTGGAAGGCCTCCCACAAGGTGGACCGACGACCTGGTGAGTGTCGCGGGAGTGCGGTGGATGCGAGAAGCACAGGATCGGTCGTTGTGGCAACGCTTGGGGGAGGCCTATGTCCAACAGTGGACGTCTTTCGGCTGAAATGATGATGCTCAAAGGTAGCCCGTTAAATTTAAATTGTCTTAAGTTTTTTGCATTTTCCGGGTCACAGTGCCATTCTGACCTTTAAAATGCAAATAAACTTAAGACAATTTGAATTTAGCAGAAGTAGACCGCATAAATAATCAGGAACCATAAAATAAAATATTTAACGTTTCGTCTTTTAGATTTAGGAAGATTAAACTTATGATTACATTTCTTTCCTCCGAATTAGGATTCGCAAAATAGAAATTCAAAATTTATTTAGAACCCTCAGTGCGCGAATCCGACTCGCACTTGCGCAGTTTTATTGCGACATAAACGGCCTAATTTTTTTTCGTTAACTTAGAAGTATGATTTTTTCACAGATTCAAGGGTCCGCAGACTAGAGTATATGGTCTTAATTTAACTTCATACCCCTTGCGTTTCCGAGATAAAGGTTCTTGACAGACAGACGGGACAACAATGTGATCCTATAAGGACCTCGTTTTTTCCTTTTGAGGTACAGAACCCTAAAATTTAAAACAAAATTATTTTCCATAGGTACAAATTCTACAGAAAAATCACGAGTTCCATGGAAATTTATTAAATCACTTGTTAATGAGGCTGTACTGGGTCTTATAAATAGGTAATCAGAACGGCGCGTCGTCTAAACCCATATTTCTTAGAAAAAATTCAATCCCTCAAGCGTGCGGAATCCCGAATTTATGATCCCACAAAAAAGGCGTACGCGGGATTGGATTCCCTAGCCAGTCTATTTACCCTTTTTTGGCATAACTCCCAGTAAAGCTTGCTGAGACGCTGAGCGATTGCGAGCTTGGAAACATATCTTTAGTTGATCGGTACATTAGATGACCTTGAATAGATTTCCGTATTTACCTTGATAAACTTAAGTTTTAGAGAACACTTCCCCTAAACAAGACAGCCCTTTTGCATATTTAATTCAAATATCATACTGCAGTATAAGGCCGCTTGTACAAGTTAAGAAAAGTCGCCTGGCGCAAGAATTAGTGTCGTTTCTATACACGATCTGTGTACACTACTTTGGCGATGACCAAGAAAAAATCTTTTTTGCGCTAGAATTAACGCGTGAAGTGAAATACCGCATGCCTAAGTTAATATGGTGCAGTAGGGGCGCGGGGTATGTGACGGGGTGCCACGATAAATTCGACAATCGTGCCTAGATCCGACAAAATTCTTATCGTGTATGTGATGAAAAAATCTTATCTGCCGCAGACACAGTGAAAAAATTTCTTAGCGTGTACAAACATCTTAGGGCGCTTGCTTGTACAAACCACCCCCTACCGCACCATAGCAACTTTAAACGTCAAGTCTAGTGCAGACCAAATTTTTTTCATGCGCCATATCGGTGTACACAGTTCGTGTGTAGAAACGACACGAATTCTTGCATAGGCCCAGCGACTTTTCTTAACGTGTACAAAACAATCGATTTTATCCGTTACAAATTGATGCAGAAATTATTTATACCTCATCCATATTCGGTGGGGAAGGCCTGTTTTCATTCGACTGTTTAGCATAATATTGCTGACTGGATATAGGTAGTCCAATTTAGTTTTGATATTATTCAGAAAGATTGGAAATATCCGCATGCCTAATTTATTTAGCCAGATAGAGTAAACAGTGTTCGTAAAAATAAGTTTTATTAAGTCTATAAAGCTTTCAGAGCATGTTGTAGCTAGCAAATAATGTAGTCAAATTAAATTTTGACTTTCACATCCTAAATTCCATCTAACGGTACCAATTTACGAGTTGTACGTTGAGGGTCCTAGACATGCGATTTGCATTGTGTAATTTACTACATCACCTACCACTGTTCTCAAAACGGTGAAGGAACCTTCGAACGGGGAAGGAAGGGGCCTTCTGCGACTGGACAGAGGCAGTCTGCGCCTGGTGGTGGGGACCATCGCCGGACAGTGCTCACTGAATAAACACTTCTTCACAAAGAGTTTCACGAATAGTCCTCTGTGCAGAGCATGCGACAGTTTCCTCCGACTCCATGAAAGAAACTGTCCCGCACGTGCACACCTCGAATGCACAGCCGTCAATGAAATAAGAACACAAACCTTGGGAGCACCGAATACACTCATAGATGCCCTGAGCAAACTGAAAGGACTCATCTGCTTCTGGAGAGAGGTGAGCTGGTTGAAATGAACTGGAGCATGGCCCACGCAAAATGCTTCACCAAGGACTAAGTACGAAAACCAGACTACAAAGATACGTTAAGATAACGGTACAGGGAAACATCCAATATAAGAAAAAAAAAAAAACAAAATATGTGACTTCCACCACAAAAAAACCACAAACAGGCCCAGTATAAATAGGTCACTGGGCTTCTTTGGTAGATTCCGGCTTATTCCCTCTCCTAGAGAGGGGCACTGAGCCCAAACAGTGGGAACATTATAAGGCTGATTAATGATTATATAAGTTACTAACTTTTGGCCGCGACTTCGCCCGCGTATTTACCTAAATAGCCTATGTCACTAAGGAATAAAGCAGCTTTCCATCGGTGAAAAAAATTTAGCAATCGGACCAGTACTTCCAGAGATTACCTCATACAAACAAAAACTTTACCTCTTTATAATATTATAATGTAAGTGTAGTAGTAGTGTAGTGTGTGTGTATGTGTGTCTCTTTGTAATCTTGGTATGCAATAAAGTATTTATAAATAAATAATGATAATCTATATATATAAAAGAAAGTCGTGTTAGTTACACCACTTATAACTCAAGAACGGCTGAACCGATTTGGCTGAAAATTGGTGGGGAGGTAGCTTAGAACCAGGAGACGGACATAGGGTACTTTTTTTTTTTTTACTTTTTTTTTTTTTAGGGTAGAGTAGGGTAGAGTAGGGTAGAATAGGGTAGAGTAGGGTAGAGTGGGGTAGAGTAGGGTAGAGTGGGGTAGAGTAGGGTAGAGTAGGGTAGAGTAGGGTAGAGTAGGGTAGAGTAGGGTAGAGTGGGGTAGAGTAGGGTAATTTTTTTTTTTTACTAAATCCCGCTTTTGGGCAGAACAACGTCTGCCGGGACCGCTAGTTAATAATAAAAACCAAATAATGAATGTGATAAAGAACTCCAAGGACAATATTAACATAATTATTGCTAGAAAATATAGTTGGTTTATTATTAATTGATTAGGTATCATCAGGAAAAACTAATACCTATATGTTTAAGGAATACATGAATTTGCAATGATGAATTAACTGGTAAGATGAAACTTCATTGTGTTATTTATTTCCTTCAGGTAACCAAATTAAACTAAATAATTTAATCAAATATTGGTTACAAAAAACCATTGTTCATATGCATTAAGATAGAGATATTATGAGTAGCTAAAAGCAACTACAGAGCATTTTTTTTTGCCATTGGAAATTTTTCATACATAATAATATGTATTATAAATCTGAAAGTAACTTCCGTTTTTACGGAAATTCATCAAAATCGATACGGAACAACGACCTTACAGTCACTAGACGTCTAATAACAGGCGACGCATATCTGTCAACACATATGACTTATAGATCTGATGTAGTTCGCTACAGAATAATTTCCAAATAGTCTCGACCACTTCTTTGAGCCGTAAATACGTCCGCAATAGTTAATAAAAATATTAGTAAATAAACGTAACAATGGTCCCTTGTTCCTTTGATGTGGTAAGCCAGACTTCACTTATTCGAAAAGATGGCATAACATTTCATCGGTAAGTTAATTACAATTATATTGATTTTCTGATATTATTTATCGGAGTTCAACTTATACTGGTCTTAACTGTAGGTTTGAACAAAACTAGTGATTTATTAATTCTTATGACTACCTCTGTTATCGACAAAGTAAAAAAACCTATTTACTATTTATAGTATAAAGACTACTTATTAGGACAGAATTGAATTGTGAATCCGTTATTGATTTTAGTTATCCGAAAGATCTTGATTTAATTTTTTTTGCTATCATAATCATTTTATGTACGGTCTATGTTACGTTTTTATTAATAGAGAGAATATTTTTCCATTTATTTGGATTTTACTTTATCAACTAAAATTTATTAATTACATTAAGTATGTACATTTTATGTTAAAATAATATCAAGAACTAGGAAGGTAAACAAACCAATTAATAATTTTACGAAATAATGTTAAAAAAATATATTGATACTTATTACTTTCGTGACTTATTTAAACCTACCTCATCCCTAATGATCCCTAATGATGCTTATGCTTTATGCATCCCTAATGTGCCAGCCGGACTGACCTTGGTCGGAACAATCAGAACGCAGTATCCTGCTGCCCCGTATCTCGGCTAGTTGACAGAATTGTTTTGGTGCGCTAGTTCAAGCATGAGGCGTCTAGTGGCTGTAAGGTCGTTGGTACGGGTAAGCTTGAACCCAAGGAAGGAAATAAGCTACTTATTATCTGACTTCGACTTCGCGTCCGCTATAACCAGCATTCACGCGAACGAAGCCGCAGGCAAAAGCTAATAAAAAAATATTTTTCTTTACCAGTGTTGGTATTTCGCACAGTAGCCAGTTGCAAACTACTAAACTAAGTCAATACTAACTTAGCTCTTGGTCTACAACTACCATAAGGCGCAACTAAATCTTATGTAGAATTAAGAATATACTAAATCGCATTCTACACTTGAAACTGATGGAGATGCAACGTCGGGGTGAAACTCCGCTGCCGCGACAAGTCGCGGCATGGCGGGCAGAGCTCCGGCGGGGTCTCAAGCGGAATGGCGACAGCGACTATCGCAACCCAGTGCTGGGCACGCCATAATTATGGCGATAAGTCCCCTCTTTGAGGAGTGGCTGGAAAGGCAACACGGCGTCCTTACTTTCCGCATGACGCAGGTCCTCACCGGACATGGTAAGTTCGGGAGGTTCCTGCACCGGATTCGTGCGGAAGAAACGCCCGGGTGCCGCCATTGTGCGGACCGCCCGGAGGACACGGTGGAGCACACGGTGGAGGTGTGCCCGGCTTGGGCAGAGCAACGCCGTGTCCTCGTGGGGGCGATTGGCGGCGGCGATCTCTCGCGCCAGGCCTTGGTACAGGCCATGGTCCGGAGTGAGGAGGAGTGGCAGGCGGTCGCCTCCTTCTGCGAAGCAGTAATGCTAGCAAAGGAGGCGGCCGATCGCGTGAGGCAACGGTCCTCACGCCCCAATCGCCGCCAGGATTCCGATCCCGATTTCCGGCCATCGTAGGCGCAGGCTTGCGGACGGCGAGCAATGGGTGGCTCGCCGTCCGACCGTCCGGTAACCGTCCAGACCGAGCCCAAGTCGTCGACGGCGCGTGCTGTTCCACGCGCGCCTCAAGGAGATGTCAGCAACTGTAGGGGCCTAGCAGGGTTGAAGCCTACTGGGGCCAAGGGTCTGATTCTGAAAGGAAGACTCGGCCCTGGTACGAAAGGCAACGAAGGAACAGGAGTGGGTTTTTAGTCAGTAAAAGTCTGACACTATCTCCCGCCCCGCCCAAGGGCGGGGGATGTCATAAGATGATTTTCCCACCGAAAAAAAAAAAAAAAAAAACACTTGAAACTGAGGCATCTTATTCTGAAATAATAATTAGACCAATGACCATGAATCTCTCACATAACTCAGTTAATTTATTACTCAACAGATTGTTTACTTTAAACAACTGAATTTTACAAGGGTTTATTTATATACTGTTCTGAGCATTAACTCAGTAAGCTATAGTATATGATTTTCATTATTCATAATCTGGGTCATAAGTTGGTCTAGTGGTAAGTGGCCCTGACTGCTATGCTGGAAGTCATGGGTTTGATTCCCACCCAAGACAAATGTTTGTGTGATGATCACAATCATTCATTCTATGTCTGGGAGGAAGTAATGTATAATATGTATGTATTAAGTATTTTTATCAGTTGTCTAGTATTCATAGCACAAGCTCTGTTTAGTTTGGGACTAGATGGCAATGTGTGAAAGTTGTGGAATATTATATTAGTATCATTAATCTGGTTTCAATAAGTGCTCTAATATTAAGCAATTGAGATTGCAATAAATCATGGGGAACTTATCAGTCTTGATAAACACTTGATAGTCTTGTGTTTTTAACTAGGGCAGTGGTCACTGATATTTCCAAACAACAATAATACATTTACTTTGGAAATTAATGAATACACATTTAACTGTGGAATAAATTAATTTTAAGTCAGACATAGAAGCCATTTATTCAGCTTTTTTGCCACTAGTGACAATCAATATTCGATTTTCTGCTTTCTGTTTTCAAGAGCATGAAGAATTAAAGTAATACTGTATAACTTCTTGTAAAACAGTTTTTAGTTGCTGTGTTTTTGTTATTATGGGCCAGTATTGTGAATAATGCTGTGTTACCAATGGTAGATGCTTATAGTAATGAGCATTGTTAATACACTCAATGAAGAAGCAGACAATATGCATGAGTCATCAATGAGGATGGACATTGTACAATGCCAGCTAACAAGGAGGATCTGACTTTGGTAGATTTTTGTGTAGGGTTATAAAGATATTTTATAACAATTTTTTATTTTTTTTCAATGGGAAATCAACAAATAACTCCTCATGCTCTGGGTGGAGCTGAGTGACAGCCTTTTATTGAATAAAACCCACCTGTATCCCTTCATTTACACTTTGTTTTTCAAGGCCGCAGTAACTGAAACAATTCCACAGCCCTGCTGGGTGGTAGCGCTAGTCGGCTCTGTCCGGTTATATCGGAATATGTACCATATACCAATAGGATTATAAATATTAATTTTTTTTTTTGGGCTGCCAACTCCACGACTAAAGGTCGTATTTTGCATACTACATAGAGATTCCCATGCATGGATTTCGGTCTGTTTTATTAACCTTTCGAATACCGTAATTAGAGACACAATAGAAAGATAATGAGAGAGTGACCTCCGATGCATTCGCTTGGGGTTTAATTAATTTAAAAGTTGATAGGCATGTTGGTTTTAAGTGATTTTATGACTTAGTAAGTAGTTGATATATAAAAATTTTGGATAAGGTCTCTATTATTCTAATGGTGCAATATTATTAATTTAGACCAAAAGAAAAACCAAAAGTTATAATGTATCTGTCACCCAATCTTGATCCAAATCTTGGTCTGTAAATGAGTGTATTTTAGAGGTTAAGATTTATATGCAACTATTAAAGATTAGAGATCAAGTTTGAGATTATGGTATATTTTCTAATTACCAGCATCTAATTCTGGTATGAACCATATATGTATACCAGAATATCTATAGATAAGGCATCATATTATGTCATAATAAGTAACATTTAAAACAATGGGCTGTCTGATTGCTATGAGTTCTATTGAGATGAACTAACAAAATGAACACACAATATTATAGATGATCTTACCCAGGCATAGGAGCAGCTGTATCTGGCGGCACGGTGTATCCATCAATAGGCGGCATACCAGGATCAGGAGGTATTTTAGACTCCCCGGGCCCTGAGCCTGACCATCCCCAACCTTGGAATGTAATAGTCGTTAAGATTCATTTTAACCTTTGCTTAGTAATTTGATATTTTTAGAAAATTGCAATTGTTGATTCGAATAAAAAATTCTACTGCCTTTTCGTTCTGACATGTTTAAATAGACATAAAACTGGAAAAAAAATGCAATTGTTTTTTTTTCTCCTTTTTAGAGCTACGAGTGTCACCGTTTCCTGGCAGTCAGGAAGTACTTTTTTACCTTATGGATACTTAGTTAATATTGCTCTGAAAATTACTAACAGCATGTGTTTTTCAAGATTTAAGATCAGCATTTAGATTTTTCTACTGTGAAGACTACTAATTCTTCTGAAGTGCATAGTGTGAACTGATTCCTATTTGTGCACTGATTAATAATGCAACCATACCCCAATTATTCCAAGATCCTCCCCATGAGTTTGTTGAAGAGTTCCACTCGGCACCGGCTGGCCCATCTGAGTTGTTATCCGGGTTCTCGACTTCCATGGGCGCTTCGCCCTCTTCTTCGGCAGCCCTCAGAGCAGGCGGCGGCGGCGCTGCCACGATCGCCGCCGCTTCCTTCATAGCAATCCATTGTTGGGCTAAAGCAGCCCAGTCTACGTGACTAGTGTCAACATTTTGATACGCTGTGGGATTCAAAGCCCACTGCGTGGGATACGCAGTATTTGCGGCATCTCTACCGGAGTACATGATCCTTATAATACGTCAAATTACACTATCACAAGCAATGTTTTTAGGCTCACATAACACTAGGAATACTAAAAACGTTGTACGAAGTTGTTTGGTTTATAAATTAGACTAATTATGCTAAATTCACTAGAAAAATTCATTTCAGGCTCATCCGTCTGCAGCACATTTTCAATAGACTAAAAATATTTGTTTTTTTTTCTAGATGTTGTCATCATACGATGTCTATGGTGTCCTTGTTTTATAATGGCAACATTATGTTTGTTTTATAGTTTTTTCTTTTCTAAATGTAGCAGCCCGGATGAATTAATTTATGAGAGTATTTGTTTATCAAATAATATTTTAGAATCATTTTGTTAAAGCAATAAAGCATCGAAAACCTCCTGCCATCTAGATAATAAACTAGCAATAATTGTCTTAATTGTTTAACCTAATCGTTAATAGATGGCGCTGTATATCATAAGAGTACTTAGTTTAGCTACTCAACAACAGATGGCGCTGTAGTTAATGAGCAAATGTAAATATCATTTTAAAAACAAGCCGCATGCATGATAAATTTGTATTATCGTGAGCGAAGCAACTAACTTTTTATAGGTTTATTAATTTGCTAGTGTTCTCACCACGGTTCTACTCACGTATAACTCGTAATGATACACTGTTTAAAATGTTGGTTATGGCGTCTGAATACCTATGTTTTGAATCATTCTTTGCAGGAATGCACTAGATATCAATCATAAGCAAGTTCATACTCCAACTCAAAGGTGGCCGTTTAATTATCTGGTGGCTGTCAGCTGTGATCACTACCTTTTTTGAGACTGGATCCACGCTTGAGTTTTATAGTTTCTGTTCTTTTTACAAGTTAGTCAGACAACCTAGGCAAACCGATCCTGCATGGTACAGTACGGTTTTGAAAATATTTTACCGTTAATGTTAAACTAACAATATTCCTGTAATTTAGGTATTGCAAAAGAAGTAATGAGTGTATCTAATATGCGATTATTGTTAGCAACACCTTGGTTCGTTAAATCTAGATCAGTTTTGTAATCGTATTATAAGTAGACTACTTACAACATATTTGATAATGGCACGTACCTAGTTGTTGTGTACATCGTTAACAAGGCATGTTTAATAGTAAGTATAGAGGAAAGGTTTAATAATAATTTTACAGACTTAATATTTAAAATTAATTTATTATTCGTCATTATTATTTATACATTTACAACCATCCATCACATGTGCATCGAACCACTTACACAATTTGTCCATAAACTTACATTTAAATTTAAATTTAGACGTCAAACTCCCCCTTCATCTTTCTTGGGGTGCGACTACACAGAGCGCGACCTACGCGTGTCGCACACTTCACTAACTGGTACTTCAATCACTTACATAACGCAAGTCTTTTTATTTGCACTAAATTAACTTAACGCTAATAAAGGTTCTTCAGCATCGTGCTTCTGGCTAACGAATTTTGAGTTCGTTTTTTTCCATTGATCCTTTTTGTTTAACATTTTCTGTTTTGTCGCTTCCAATTTTGATTTGGCTTTTGATAACTTTGGTGCGCTTGTCGTTTTATCGATGCGCTCTAATGTCTCAATAATGTTCTTAGGTTTGGATAATACTCTTCTCGTCTCCTCGCTAATTTCATCCATCGTTGAGTTCTGGTTCGCATAGACTACGACGTAGTGTGAGTAAGCAGAATTCGAAGGAGTGTTGATATCAGCGAAATCTCTGAAGTTGGCGAATTGGTCTTGATTGTAGTTCGGTCTAGGGTTCGCGATATAACCAATTTCGTATGAAGGTCTGCCGTGGCCATTGTTGTAGTACGAATTGTATCCATCGCCAAATTCATCATCATCGTTTTGGGCCAAGAATGTTCCACCTCTAATGATTCCAAAGTTTCCTGAGCCGAGCAAACTGGAGCTCGCTTCGACAAGTGGAGCTGCGGTAGGAGTGCTCTGTTTACCGAAGTTATCTGCGTTTCTGTTATTATAGCCTCCGAATAGAGGATAATTCAGGAGTGATCTGTAAGAATTTGGTCTTTGACTGTAAGCTGCTTCTTGGTTATTAAAACCGAGTCTAAAATTGTTCTGTTGTTGGCGTGGTTCGAAGAGGTTTGCAAACGTCGGGAAGAATGTCTGTGAACCTCCGACGAGCTCTATGGAGTGATCAGTGTGGTCGTCTGAAGCGGCTGCTTCAGGTTCATCGTACTGTTGTTGTACGAGACCAGGGGGTGGCGCCACGGCCTCTGATATGATTTCTGATGATTCTGCATTGAGGTCCTTTGTGTCATCTGAAACAAAAAATAGTATTTGCATGGGAACGTGTACAGAACTTGGTTTTACTTATCTCTACTAAAACAATATATCGTTTCGAAACTTTCTGTCTGAGGAAGCCATATTACTAGAATTGAAAAGAAAAAGTTCTCGATTTTGTGAGTAATAAATTACAATGACTTGGAACCTTGATCGATTTTTAGGGTTCCGTACCTCAAAAGGAAAAAAACGGAAACCCTTATAGGATTACTTTGTTGTCCGTCCGTTTGTCAAGACCCTTTATCTCGGAAACGCGTGGAGGTATCGCGTTGAAATTGAAACCTTTGTACGGAAACCTTAGGGCGTGACTCCGACTCGCACTTGCCCTGATTTTTTTTAAATAAATCAATAAGTAACAAAAAGTAAACAGTATCCATGTTAGATATTTCTGCATCTGATATTCGATGTCTGTCAATTCTATTACATATTCAGGTAGCTTAGAAATATGTAAATCTTATGGGCGTAGAAAAAGCGTTCGACGTTGTATAGTTTACATGTGCTTATGACAAAGTACGCTAATACTCTGTGACGTTTCAATAAAGAAATCTGCTACCTTATACATCAGACTAACATGGTTCCTGTTTGAATAAATTTAATTATTATATGAATGAAATTGATTCGATGAAGGTTTTTGTTAGAAACCGGATTTGGGTACGTATTTGGGAGGTATTACATTCTACTTTGTCTATTTTAGTATATTTCTTATCTTTATGTTTACGCTGTGCTGAAATAGTTGCCAGCGCAATGTTTCAACACCTGTCTACCTTTTTCTCAACAATATTTAGATTTCTAGTTTTAATTAGTTCCGGCTAATTAATATTAATTTTCGGAACTGTTGCTATCTGACGTCAACAACTTGATTGCTAGGCCGTCATATACTTACCAGTTATTCCAGTTGTCAGTTTTTCGAGCTTCTGGATATACGTAATCGTTGTCATCGGTATGACAACTGTGTTTGACAGTATAACGTGCTCTTAAAGATATCAATTTTAGCTTTACAAGATAAATATCATCTTGACACAGTGTCGGTTACCTAAAGAGAAAAAAAACTAACTATCATTATAAATATATATACAATAAATAAAAACACCCATAAGAACTAATTAAAAGTTATCTTAAATTAAAAATATAACAAAGAAGTGTCTTGTGAAGCAAATATTGGATATCTATCCACATAATGATGAATTTGAATTAGGAGTGAGAAATATCGATGAAACATTGTGAAATAAAATAACATAAAGCTTCAGAATAGCTAATTTGATTCTGTCATTCATATCTCCCTACACTTATTCATATGATAATATATCAAAAGGGATTTATAGTTCGCACTCTACTTCATTCAATCTTATTGACTATTCATGAGAGAAATTCACAATCGGCTCAACATTGTGACACATTGTTAGACAATATGCTAGTAAAAGCGTTTTGTAGAAGTTGCGACAGCTGACTAATGTTCGTAATGCAATTGTAATGTGACATGTTAGTACTGAAATTGACGCATTTGATTGTAAAAATGGGTTTTAAAATAAATATAACCAAACCTAATCTGTTTAAGCCTTCTAAGGAGCTTGTCTCTTCGGACCCTTATCCAAATAACTGGACTTTGCGAATGCCAAGATATTGTAGAGTGACGTACAGAGAGACCTTAGAACTAGAAGCCAACCCTAGAAGGGGTGAGCCGTAACAGATTTAAGCATAAACCTAATTTAGGGGTCGTTTAACCTTTCGACTGTTTAAGACATGGATTCACGTTCAAAAATAATTATATTTTATAAGTTTTGTAAAATACATTCTTTGGATGTTTTGGTTTGATACTGTTGAATTAATCTGTCTCGACGGCCATTAGTGAATAAATTATGTCACGGGAATGACAAGAATAAAAACAGTTTATCTATATACTATGGCAACTATTGCGAGCAAGCACACGAAAATTTAATAGAGATCTCACGTCATGTCTATATTATTCTGATGATGATCACTCTCAAAACGTAAACAAATGTCCATGGACATTGCAATGTATGATGACGGAACAAAATGATCCTGGGTAAAAGCAATCCGGCAATGTATGGAAATATATTCGAGTGGAGTGCTAGCTCTTGCAATAATTTGAAATAATGGCACCTCTAGTTACGCGCCATCACGTGTCGTATTGATGTGGTCAGTGGTCGATGTCGTATGTGTAATGTTGGATAATTCACGCTCTTGTTTTGTTGTTACACTTAACGACGTCATAAACTGTCAGTCCTTCTCTTCCCACAGTGGTTTTTTTTTTTTTTTTTCGTTGGGAAAATCATCTTATGACATCCCCCGCCCTTGGGCGGGGCGGGAGATAGTGTCAGACTTTTACTGACTAAAAACCCACTCCTGTTCCTTCGTTGCCTTCGTCCCAAGACCCCGGGTTTCGCTTTCACACTACCCATGGCCCCAGTAGGCTTCGACCCTGCTGGGCCCCTACGATTTGCTGACATCTCCCTGAGGCGCGCGTGGAACAATACGCGCCGTCGACGACTTAGACTCGGTCCGGACGGTTACCGGACGGTCGGACGGCGGGCTACCCATTGCTCGCCGTCCGCAAGCCCACGCCTCATCATCATCATCATTTCAGCCGAAAGACGTCCACTGCTGGACATAGGCCTCCCCCAAGCGTCGCCACAATGACCGATCCTGTGCTTCTCGCATCCACCGCACTCCCGCGACCCTCACCAGGTCGTCGGTCCACCTTGTAGGAGGCCTTCCAACGCTGCGTCTTCCGGTGCGCGGTCGCCACTCTAGAACCTTTCGGCCCCATCGGCCATCCGTTCTACGAGCAATGTGCCCTGCCCACTGCCACTTAAGTTTGGCGATTCTTCGGGCTATGTCGGCGACCTTGGTTCTCCTGCGGATATCTTCATTCTTTATGCGATCACGCAAGGAAACTCCGAGCATAGCCCTTTCCATCGCTCTTTGGGTGACTGTAAGCCTTCTGATGAGGCCCATTTCATTGGATGAAGCCCGCGCCTACGGTGGCCGGAAATCGGGATCGGAATCCCGGCGGCGACTTGGACGTGAGGAGCGTTGCCTCACGCGATCGGCCGCCTCCTTTGCTAGCATTACTGCTTCGCAGAAGGAAGCGACCGCCTGCCACTCCTCCTCGCTACGGACCATGGCCTGTACCAAGGCCCGACGCGAGAGATCGCCGCCGCCGATCGCCCCCACGAGGACACGGCGTTGCTCTGCCCAAGCGGGGCACACCTCCACCGTATGCTCCACCGTGTCCTCCGGGCGGTCCACACAGTGGCGACACCCGGGCGTCGCTTCCGCACGAATCCGGTGCAGGAACTTCCCGAACTTACCGTGTTCGGTGAGAACCTGCGTCATACGGTAGGTGAAGACGCCGTGAGGTCTTTCCAACCACGCCTCAAAGAGGGGACTTAGCGCCATAATTGTGGCGTGCCCATTCCCACAGTGGTGTGTTTTTTGTTCTTCTTAATCTACTGCTGGCAACAGTTTCCAGTCTGAGACTGTCCGCATGTATTGTGATGATCAGATTTTTGTCTTTAGCTTTATCATCTTTATTGTGAGCATCGTAAATATAACAAAGTAATGTGCTTAAATCCCGTTATTGAAATAATTCAATGCGAGATATTATCTTGCTAAACTTTCGAAACTACATTTAGTTTACTCAAAAAATTCTTATTGTTGACTGTCACCACATGCATGATTTATATCTACTGTTACTTGTTATGTTATTTTAGTTACCTATATATATATTATTATTTGTTACTTTGGAAGATCTTTATATATATATATATATAATAAAATACTATATTTATTATATAAGCAACGTGATAAATAATTGCTTCTTCTATATCACGAGTGTTTTCAATAAAGGCGTTGTTGACGCTAACCATATATAGCACTAGCATGTTGCTTAACAGGTAGCATTGTCTTTACGATTCTTATTTTCTATAGTGGCTTCCTATAGAGACATTAATGTTTCAAATAGAGTTTATATACCTTGCTCTTAATGATTCAATTGTCTTATATACTTTGACGCGTATATTTTGTTGTTTATATCTATAGGTATAATTACATTATTGTTAGTTTGTTATATGTTATTATTTAACTCTTAAAATCTTTCACGTGTTGCGATCGATCGTTAAGAGCGCATTCTTTGAACTAATATCAATAAGTATGTGTCGCATAAATTGATCATTAACTTCTTATTACGTATTACATGTCTAGTTTTCTGTCCATATAATTATGTAATGTTTTCCTGCATATATATCACCGTCAAATCTGCACTGTTTTTCTGGCTACACTCTAGAATCATTGCTACAGCCTTAAACCAGTCGCAATCATAGCTAATCTAATTTAGAGGGTACCACTGAAATTACAAGGAATTTGGAAATATCAAGTTGCTTAAAGCCTAGTATCTGACGGTGGTATGTTAAAATAGCTTCCAAGAACTAGGATACGTCCTTAGCAGTCAGCTTCTCCACCACCTTTCCTAGAGGGCCATATTTAGTGTTTGTTACGGCATGAGCTGTTCCAATGGTTTTTTTATTCTTCTATCTTTATATAAGTATTTTTTTTTATTAATATAAACCAGTGCTTGACTGCGATCCCACCTGATGGTAAGCAGTGATGCAATCATTGATGGTGAGGCGCACTAGTTTATAAAGAGCCTATTCACCAACTATAATTTAGATGTCTTCAAGGCTATACTTGAAAACATCTAAATTATAGTTGGACGGGAAGACCGCAGGACCGTATATTTTTTATCGCTGTTCTGTGTGTGCAGATTTTTCAGAATACAAAAAAAAATTACCTGTAGAATAAATTTTAGTATTTAATTTTTTTACAAAAAGTTTTTAAGCCACCATATTTATTCTTCAGTTAAGAAGCATCACTAAGTTCTGAGTTGAATTAACCTATGTTTTCACATAGAAAACTAGCAGAGAACATCGATCTACGCAGCAGCTATCTTATATGTTCCTTATTTAATCCATACTTGAATTAATGATCATGCCGCAATAATTCGCCATTAGCGTCTAGTTACGTATGATTACATGTCTGGTTGTCCGTGTTGTGGTTTCCTGTAGAGTGTAGATCAAGTGTGAGACACGACCACCTTGTATGCAAGTATGTGTGTGTTTTTATATGCAACTCTATATTTAAGTCATTATTATAGCACTCAAAACTGCTTGGTGAAAAGGTAGTTTACATTTGTATAATGAATTTTCAGTTATTCTAACGATATCCCTAGTTAATTTTCGGAATAATACATTTAAGTAATTTTATTAATTTTTTTAAAAAAATTTATAAAGGAGTTTAATATTATCTTTAAACACAAAACTGCACCGAAATGATTCGTATTGTTTTTGGATTTGAATGTTTAATTACATCGTTAAATAAACCGAATCCTAAATAAATAAGCCTTTGAATTAATTTAAAACGGGTTGTTTTAGCATTCATGTTTGCATTACCAACTAACTTATTTAGATGTTACATTTCGAGATGCAGGTTTTTAAATTTTGTTTGTTCATTGTGCAAACTGTATTTTGTAGCTTCTATTGCTAAAATTGATCATAGATCAATGTACCCATCTATAGCTCAAATAGTGAAACTGGTAAGTGAAAACGGAGCTGTTACATCATATGCAGGTACCTTGGTCCACCAGTTTGTGGTTTGCGGTCTCGGCTTCGTGTTTCCTACTAAAAACTATTTCTCGTTCCAATTGGAATGAAATCGAATGGAACTGAAGATTGTGTTGCGCCCCCAGATTAATTGGGGGCACGTAATCAGGATGGATTTGCGATGTGGTCATCGGATAAATAAAGATAGACGGTTTTAAACAGTGGAGGTATTATGGATGGAATATAAACTTAATGTAATAGAATAGTCAACAGTTTGTTATATGAAGCATACAAGAAGGTCGAATGTTAAGAGTTTTCTATTTCGAAATACCTAATATTTAAGTGTTTGTCGATCGAAATCTAAGGGCTTAAAACAAGTAGTTGGTTTAAATATACGTGTTCGTTAACAGCATCCATGTTTTAATTGCAATTCCAATTTGTAGGTAATTTCATCCGTTCGTGTTTTGATTGCGCTCAAATATTGATACTGGCATGCAATACCTACACGCAAAGTTGCTAATCAACGGTACATCGCCATTTGAAAAAAACAATTTAAAGTTTGATTGAAACCTCTTTACATCATATGTGTTTGCAACACAAGACTTTACATATTACGTGTTTTAAGATAATCGTCACTCATGCCACTAACCTCTAACCCGGCCCACTAACATGGGTGTTCTAAAAACTAATATTTTCAAAGAAAAACAACATTGTGTTTTGCAAGCGTGTCACGGGTCGTAGAGAAAGTGCCAGTTGACACGGGGGTAAGTTGAAACAGCGTGACAGGACTAATTGAAGTGAATGATGGTGGTGGCGAAATGGTACGTGTTGTGACTGGATGTGTTGAGATAATAGCAATAGTGGGTACTAGAGCTTGGTCTGTAGTTGCAACATTACTGTGATGTGCAGTATTTAATTATTACACATTTGTTGGCCACTTCGCAATGTTTGAATTGAGGGATTGCTCTGGATAAACCCGTTGTCTAGAACTGGTTGCCTGCGTGGAGTACTCCTTCCGTACACATATTCATGAAGTCATTAAAAGCTTAATGCGATTTACGACCTCCTCAAAAGACAGTGCAGAGGACGAGAGATGCACGCTGTGGAAGCAGAAGCACCCAACTCCTACACATTTCATCACCCCGTCAGAACATCGCCCCCTGGACGCAAATTGCAGTGGCTAATCTGGAAATCTCTTAACAGACTGCGGACCCAGGTTGACCGCTGGAAAAACAATTTGGCCAAATGGGGCTTCCTCGACCCATCTCTGACACAGTGCCAGTGTGGAGCCGCTGCACAGGACTGCGTCATTTGCTATGTTGTCCATCCTACACAACCATCTGCACTTTTCAGGATCTATACGAGGCCAATAACAGAGCCGTAGAGTTTGCCAAAAACTGGTCAGAAATACCATCAGGTGAGATGGTGGTCAAACGCGAGCCTATCATTAATAAAAAAAAAACATTTAGAGTACATCGACACGAAAAGAAGAAGTCATTTACATCGTCCTCAGTCCTTTTCTGCTGGAACTTAGCCTCTCCTTTGTGAGAGGGTTTGGGCCGTAATCCTTTATACGGAAAAATCTGTCTGTCTGTCATTGCATCATCACAGTAAATAATAATCTTCGATTTGGCTTTCAAGCTGGATGGAAGGATTATTTTTGTGAAGAAGAATGTTTTCTCATTTTTATTTTCGTTATATTTATAAATATATCTATTGCAGAATGACTTGACAGTTTCCTTTTAGAAGATTACATAATGGCCTGTTTTATTGTAGGCACATTAATATTGTATTACGATATAAGTAGTAAACTCATAAAAATAAATATTTCCGTACTGCAAATGGAGAGAAAGGGAAGTAAACGTAGGCGGTATCTATTGACTGAGATTTCTCAATTTGGTATTGACAAACCTAAATAACTTGCAAGTGTCGTTCTACGCGTGAGTTCCACAAAGTCACGTGCTTTGATGTTTATGTGATACGAAATTATGGATGTAATGCTAGACACGATGTATGTTTTTAGTTACACCGATATTTTTTTTCGGGATTTTTATCTTTGAATATTTAGGCTTTCCAAAGGTTTTTGAAGTCATTTGCGAAGTCAGTTTGATAGTTGTAGGAACTTGCATTTGGGGAATCTATTCTGAAGTTCCGTGAGAATACGAATTGTGACTCTAACCGATGTGTAATGTGTTCATTGTGTAGTAATTTTTAATCCAAAGGTTGACCTGTAAAGAATGCCTTGTTACATTAAGTCCACCCATGTAACACTAGTTTACATAAAGTTTAAATAAATAAATGTGCATGAAATAAATAGCCTTATTATCTTGTTTTTTTTTTATGTGGAAAATCATCCAATAACTTATTTCGCTCTATGGTGGAGCAAGAGGTTGTCAGACTTTTACTGACTAAAAGATGCGTTTTGGGGAGTCAGCCTTTTGCGCTCCTGGATCACGGTATCCTTTTCAGAAATTGTCATGGCCAGCCTTATAAATTAGTTTACGTAGGATATGGTAGCCACTATTTTGAAACTAGATCTAACCTACGTAAGTAAATAGTAGGTATATTTAGATAACACATCCAAAAAAAAACTTGTCTAGAGAAAGTTAGAGAACTTGACCAAATTAGTTGAAATTGACCGCATTGTCTAGTAACCTTCCTCCGCTACAAAGATATGCATATTTATGGCTATTATGACATAAGTCACATAACAACTATGTTTATAGTTTGGACTTGAAATCTTTTTCGTCTAAATGATGGAACATTATACTATAATTTTGACAGTTACTGATGTTTTGATACCGAGACAGGTTAAAGGTGAACATGCAAATATTCGTATTTTTGTATTTCAAAATTCTATGTTAGGTTACGCCTTCTAAATTGAAACACTAGGTTACATTGCACCAGGGTTCAAAATCTGACCTTACATGTAGCACAGTATTATAATTATTTTTATAATGTCAGAATAAATTAATTTAATAATGTGGTTAATCTGAGATATGTGTGATTTATGGTACCTACTAAAGTTGTGAGGAAACTCGGGCTGAAATCGCTCACTATCTCATTGGTCTACTTAGAGCAGGCTTTTTGAAAACAATCTTTAATATAAGCCAATGATTGATACAAGGACTGGTAATGATTGATGGAAGTGTCACCTCAATTCAAGAGAAGTGATACAAAACGATTGGCTTTTGAAATTAACAACTACTAAAATGCTTTTGACGATATATTTTGCTATAACTTTGTGATAATTGTCGTTCAAGTCGTTCAAACTCAATATATCAAGTCATTCATTCAGATCAATCTGAGAGCATGCGTTTTTTGTAAGATTTCAGCACTTCTTCCCCGCAGAAAGTCTAGTTATCTGGGAAGAAGAAGTGGCTAAGCCACTGCGATTTAGCGATCGGTTGCTGCGCTGTTTATCACAGATTCGATTCCCGCATGGATCAAATATTTGCAAGGTGTTTTAACAGTTGTTTCAGATCTGGGTGTTAATGCATGTGAATTCACTTCATCATCATCTCAGCCGAGAGACGTCGACTGTTGGACATAGGCCTCCCCTAAGTGTCAGTGCCATAAAGACCGGTCCTGTGCGTCCGATGCTTCCGATGCTGCGTCTTCCGGTACCTGGTCGCCACTCCAGAACCTTTCGTCCCTATCGACCATCTGTTCTGTGAGCAATGTATGATGAATCACTTAGATGTTTGTAAACGCACCCACGATACAGGAGAAATTTTTAGTGTGGGGAAAAAAGGAACTCACCTGCAATAAGTCAGTTAATTTTGAAGAACTTGAATTTATGTAATGGTATGCAAAGTAATTAATATTACTGGACATCTATTGACTACTAAACTGTTTTAATAACAACACTATTAAACTTATTGACCCCTATTCTGCAACCTTCGCTCAACACCAAACTGTCAATGAGATTGACGGTTCAAATCAATAATAACAATTAGTGTCAGATACAACAATGCTTTGAAGTATTCCTATGGTTTGAATGGATGGATCATTTATTTGTTATTTGAGGCATCGTGTAATGAGAGAGGAAGGTAAGAGCTTGCGTAAGAGTTTTCAATTGGGTTATTTACAGTTGTAACATTTTTTGGTGAGAGTTAAAAGTTTAAAAAGTCCTACGGTCCTTAAAAGTTATGTTTTCAACAAACTTCAAAAAAGGTGGAAGTTCTCATTTCGATTTAATGTGTTTTTTTTTGTATCGCTTTCAATGATATCTCCGTCAAATGTTAACGATTTAGATGATTCTTTTTTTATTTAGAGGAGTAATATTTTTGTATTGGTAAAGTGGGGATTTGGTGAAGTTTTGTTTGGTGAAGTTGTTGAATATCTGGTAAAGTACTTCGAAGAGTTTCATTTATATTCCATCTCTCCTTAATACTGTAGCAAAAATAAAATGGCCAAAACTGACATTAATAGTCCGCGTTTATAAGTTGTTAATAGGCTGATTGTCTCATATTCTGTTGAATGCCGGGGAAGCTATAGGCTGGGTCCTAAACAGTAAGAAACTACAACGCGGCAAACCCAGTAAGAGCTGGCTGTCGAAAGTAATTTTAAAAGTATGGTCCTACAATGACATCAGAGGAGGCCTATGCTCTGCTGTGGCTTAAAATAGGCTATAGATAAGCCTGGGCGTTAAAATAGTACATTATTTTGATATATTTAAGTGAAGAAAGTTTGTCATTGCAACCGAGGTGGATTTCGCTTAAACTGCAGGCGAGGGTGTTATGGATCGAGTGCTGCAGTAATCTACGTGAATCTAACGACGTTTTTCAGTACACTTACGAAGAATTAAGTAAACTGGGGCTAACCGGTGACTCGTGGGGGTCGCTTAGCGCCCAGCCCGATACGATAAATACAATAAATTGACGCGGGCCGACCTCGCGCACTTTTCCGCACTATTGCGGAATACAGGAATTTGCGTACCTAAAAGCAGTAGGGATAAGTTCGGGTTTTCGAGTAAGTACTTCTTGAGTTGCACAGGACAAACATTTACAAGTGTATATATACTATTTGGATATCGAAAATGCCAAATCCATATTCAAATAAGTACCTACTCATCGATTGACGAAATCATGCGTGGAGTGCAGTGAACCAAGGCAGGGTCACTCGTTCTCGGGTCATTCAATGATCATGATTTGACCTTACACGTCCGAATGAAATAGAGACCGTAAAATAAACTATTACTGAACGTATAATCAAGAACATAAATATTGGTTTGTAGTACTAACGGTTTATTTTTTGTTTTTAATTTTGGGGCAAAGGTCGATAGACGTTCGGCTTAGTCATAGAGCTTAGTGGAATCTCTTGAATGATAGAACTTTTTTGTTGTGTGGAAAATCATTGATCTTATTTCTTGCCGTTATTTTTCATGTAGGTACGGTTAGTATCCGTACATTGGATTTAGGCCTAGTCAACGATTACTGCAGATCGGTTAAAGGTAAGTTTGCTGTATCGTCAAGTACATCAGTAGTACGTTTAGCACCGAACTCTCAACTCATTTTAACATATTATTAACATCTAGATTTTTTTTTAGTAATTTTAAGAAATATTTATTTAACATTTCTCAGAAACATTAAGTTAGTGAATTATTAAACAGTATTTATTGAACATTGGCATACTTTTATTCTACAACATTCAACATTATAATTATTCTAGACTTCTGCCCTTATATTTCAAATGATTGTGTTGTGATTTTAAGTGATCTGAGTGTGTTTTTAGTGACATGGTTGTCTTGAAAATACATTATTTTTAGTAAGTTTACAGGGTTAAAAACTTTCAGGTATGAAGAAGAACTATTTAAAAAATAAGTAAAAAATTACAGCAAGGGAAAATAATAAGTTATATATAGCAAACCGAAGACATGTAACATCCATTAATCTGCTCTGGGCTCGCGTGGTGGATATGGTCCATTCCTTCTCCCAGAAAGGAAGGCTGAGTCCCAGCAGTGGGAACATTAAAAAGTTGATTATACTATGCTATGCTGTTATACTAAATAGTATTTTTGTATCCCCATAATTAAACAACAAAAGCCCATATTAACGTGCGTTAACCTGGGCTTTTCATTGGTAAAATTGTGTAGCTTTACCACAGAGTCTGATATAACTCAAGTGCTATAATGTGAAAGCTCCACAACAAAAGGCTCTCCATGTTGTTTCGTGCACCGCTCCTATAAATCAAGATTATAATATTGATGTTCCACCGTTACGAATTTAACAAGGAATTCAAATTACTATTGAGCAATATTTAATTTCACCATACCATATTTGTGAATAAAGGGCACACGCAACTTTTTAGTGCAGAATGATTAAATTACTCCCATTATAACCTCGTGGGTTATGGATAAAAGAAGATTGTATCATCTTTATAAACTGTTGCGATATGGCAATCATAAAAATACGCATTGCCGCACAAGTGCGTTATTAAAAATGTTAATTATTTGCAATAGGTTGTAAGTCATTGTAATTCAAGCAGTATTGTGCGTGTTCATTTATTAATTCTTTAATTTATGATGTGAAACTTTTCTGTTTCTGGTATTGTTATTTTTCTTTATTTTATTTGTTTACACTGTTATGTTAGAGAGCAGCGGTGGCCGAGTGGTAACAGCCCCGATTTACTAGTTGTAGGTCGCGGGTTCAAACCCAGCCAGGCGCATTACTTTGTGTAATTTATTTCATCACCACTGCTCTCAAAACGGTGAAGGAAAACATCGTGAGGAAACCGGCATGTCCTAGAACCAAAAATCACCAACCCGTACTGGGCCCGCGTAGTGGATTACGGCCCATTCCCTTTCCCAGAGAGGAGGCCTGAGTCCCAACAGTGGGAACATTATAAGGCCGACTATGCTATGCTATGCTGTTATGTTTATAACTTATGTTCATTTAAGTAACTGATCCTATCTACACGATTTATATACCTTCCCGTTAAAGAAAATATTTACATGGTATATTTTTTTAAAATTTTGTTTTCGTTTTATTTAAAAAAATTATTCTAGACGGATGGCAAAAATAAATAATATTAGATGTGTATAATCTAAATAAAATGAAATAGAAGACGGTAATTAAAAACTGTCAGGCGACATTGTACAATTAATTATTACACACGCAGTACACAGTAATGCACGAAGAATTATCTTTACAATAAAATTAATAGAAATATATTTTTACATTTCCGCATTATACATTACCATATCGTAATAAATACCTAAAATGACCAGATTACAGCTGTAACGTCATGGAATTTCTATAATACTAGTGTGTAACGACTTCCCTTTGCAAATGTCATGACAGCCTCATGTTTTCCTGACAGCCTGAGGTAAGTAAATTACTTTTGTACATTGTTTTGCTTCACTTATCTAATGGTCATCAGTGATCAATATGCGTGTTTTATTGTAAAATGATGTTCAGTGTATCTTTAATATAATAAATGCATAAAGATCTATTTTTTATTAATTGTGTTTGGTGTTTGTACTGGTCCAGGTATTAGAACCTTATCTTACTTCGATTTCAAAGTTAAATAAAAACTTAATCTAATTATACATTACTGTTGTTAATAAGGGGTTTACATAGGTTTACAAAAAAATAGCGGACATCATCATTTAACAACTTTTTAAAATAATAATTATTTATAGTTTTCCGTATTTTTACTTCAAAAGCAACTCGATTAAATGTACAAGAAAATAGAATGTTTACATTTAAAATGATATAATTTATTTCAGTATTCATTCTCACGTCAAAACGAGTATTCTCAACTACACTCAAGCGAAGCAATGCGTCAAAGCATTGTGAAAGCATTTGTGCAAGTAACTGTCCGTTTCCCAACGCATCTGCACTCGTCTGTACAAGTGTTACTATATGGAGCGTGACATCGATTTTGTGCACACGCGTACTCCGGTTATGTGACAAATGACAACATGTGTTATGTGCGTGACGGTACTGAACTCACTGACGTTTATGTAAAGCGTGGTTTTGTTCACATTAGTGGCTATAGTAATGTTTGTACAACATGATGAATTTTTGAGCCTCATGAGAGATAGTCAACGGTCTATCAAATGTATACAAATGACAGCAGAAACAAAATTAAAACATAAAAAAAAAACCAATATTTCAAAATATTTTATTTCACATAGGCCTACTTGGGCACTTATAAAACATCAGAAGCTAGTGTACGGTTCCAATTGATCGGTTCCTATGGAGAAGAACCGACAACAAACTCAATTGTGAAACTTGATGTGGTTTCCGTGGCTTGTAGGAGTCATGGTATGTTAAGATGTTAACCCATCCACAGATCGACCTTGGCAAATGTTGCTTACCTTTGGAGACAGATCTGTGCATCAATTATTATTCTAGCCACAAGTTCTACATCTTATTAAATGTAAAAATTGTTAAAAAAATTAAAATATTTTGGTTTGTCATGTGCTACCGGATTGTATCGCGTACAAACACTTACATTTTTGACGATTGTTATCGCTAGAGCCTCCACATCACGGGAGCCGCAGGGTGATCCCCGGCCACAGTAGTCGCGGACTTGCGGACGACGAGCAATGGGTGGCTCACCGACCGGTCATCCGGTAAGGATCAAGTCCGAGTTGACGACAGCGCGTAGTGTTTTACACGCACCTCAAAGAGATGTCAGCAGTACCGTAGGGGCCCAGCAGGACCGATGCCCGGTAGGGTTATGGGATTTTTTGAAAGAGTTATCATGGTCTTAGTATGCAAAGGGCAACTGAAGAACACAGGTGAATTTTATTCAGCAAAAGTCTGACACCCTCTCGTGCCACCCGATAACATAAGTCATTTGTTCACTATTCTTTTTATTTATGTGTTCCATTAGTCAAATATGCATATGTCATGTATTTACGTAAACGAGGTGGACTATTCTCTATTGAAATACTCGTAATGTTCTAAAACCGGCGTGAGACTTAGGACACGTGCGTCGTTTTGTTATGTGCACGTCTTTAAAAGATTAGTGACACTTTTCGCAGAGATTTCTGTTTGACCTGTGTAAAGAAATGTTACAAACAAAACAGAAGACAAAACTAATGACTTTTCAAGAAATGTTACGAAGTGGGCCGAGCAAAAAAGTGAAAAGAACTTTTAAAATGCGAAATCTAAAGAAATTTATTTGTTTACACGCCTCTGTGTGTAGGTAAATAACTAAGTTTCTCTTTAGACTCCCTTACGTTACTTTCCTTGAAGCCGATTAAATTTTAATTATAGCCCTCTTTATTTTTTGCCTAGCGTGTATTGTGTGTTTTTGTATTGAGGGTTTTGCACATTGCTCGCAGACCAGATGGTCGATGGAGCCTTGGAATGCCTCTCAAAAGGTGGACTGATGACCTGGTGACAGTTGCGGGAATCCAATGGATGCGACACACAGGACTGGTCGTTGTGGCGACACTAACTTCAGGAAATGACAAGTAACTTCAGGAAATCTTAACCACGTGCCACCTCTAAACGGCCCTAAATCATTGTTTTTTATCACTAACTTACTTACATTATTAGAGCTTTGCTGATCGCATTATTCCTGCTTAACTCCTTTGTTCAATTCGACTAAATACAAGTCTCACTAGTGTGGGCATAAAATCATCACGACATTTCAATGTCGCTATGTACGTAACATAAAGAAATACGGAACACATAAGCATGACGCACATTATTATAACCATTTCAAAATAGCTATTAATAATTTTGTTCCTTTGTCCATTTCATTTTCGTTACATATTTTGCAATTATTAACTAGACAGTGGACGGTGGACGCGTTATTATGCTTAAAGTATATAACAAAGACTGGGCCAATTTATTATTATTTGGAAGCGAAAACCTCACAACAATTAATCATGTTTGTCGAAGAAAAAACAAACCCGATAATTAGTTGCGTATATTATATCAATAACAAAGTCATTCTGTGAGTAAAACTGTTCGCAATCACTATACTGTATCCGCGTTGTCAAAAAACTAACGCGTTAAAAAATTTAACTTTTATAACGTTCGAGGAAACGTTCCACAAATCACTATCGTTAACGCTCAACGCCTACAAATTTTTCCGCGTCAATAACTCTTAAAGATGCACGCGAAAGCCGTACCCACAATGTAATGTAATGTTATTTTGCACGACGAAAGTCAATGAAATTCTTGCAACAACATTTGGGTCTTATAGCTCAATGGAAATTTTTATAGCGCAATTATTAAGAATTTCTCGAATAAAGTCAGATCTGTTAGGAACTATGGGTTAGTTTATATATGTACGTAGGCTTATTTTTTGTGGGATTCCATAATAAATAATATAATATTCCACAAATTTCACACAACGCCATCTAGTCCCCCCAAACTAAGCAGAGCTTGTGGTATGAGTACTAGACAACTGATAAACATACTAAGATAATGCATTAGATACTGCTGACTGGTAGTTTAGTTGACAAAATAGTCTGGAGGAGAGTATCAAACTTTTACTGACTAAAACCTTCATGTGTTTCTTTACTTGCCTTTTGCGTCCTAGGACCACGGTCACTCTTTCGAAGAATCCCACAGCCTTGGCAGGTATATCAGCACTAGTTTGAGATGCGCGTGGATCGCGCCCTTGATCCGGGCTTGGTCCTTACCGGACGATGAGCTACCCAATGCTCACTGTCTACAAGCCAGCAACAGCAACTACCTAAACTGGCCGGGGATCGCTCTGGGACTGCTGACTATTTCATGCGGTGGCTGAGGCGTGAGGATGTTCTTTCCCTCACGCTTTTTGCTTTGCTAGACTAAGAGTGTTTTTATTTACACAAAGGTAATAATTTAAAGTATAACCAACTTATTATAGAATACTTTATTTGTACATAAAGAGCAAGAATCCGGGGACGAGGTGCATAAAATTAAATACCAGTGAAAATACTCGGCATTTGGAATCATAATCAAAAGCTATATCATTAATTCACTACACTTAAAAGGCATTAGCGTAAGACCTACCACAAGGAGTCTTTTCAAAACATTCCAGCCCCGATAAGATCGACCGTGAAGGTCATTCGGCCGCAAAACCGGGTTTTTATCGGGTTGGGTTCGATTCGTTTTCCGAATAATTTTGTGGGTGTCGCCCCTTCTTACCTTTTAGTTGGTTGTTGATGAAAGTGGTTTTAAAAGAATGTCCGCTGTATATCTTATCGTGCAGTTGGCGTATTAATTTTGGTTACACATGATTTGTGTGTGTTTAAGATTTATGGGTTGCGGTGGGTAGCTGTTTACAGATTTCTCATTAAGGTGTGAAATTTAAATTTTCTTAAGTTTTTTTTATATATTTTACAGGTCAGTGTCAAATTGTATCACCTTCTTCCTGCCCTTATCGCATATTACTTGGGGTCGGCGCAACACGTTTTTTTCTTCCATTTTGTCCTGTCACCCGTCACACTAGCCCTTTCCTTTCATATCACTTCTCACACAATCCATCCATCTTTTCTTTGGCCTCCCTCTCCCTCTCCATCCATCTACACGTATACTCAGAACTTCTTTAGTAACATGCGTTTCATCCCTCCTTTTCACATGACCATACCAAGACAAACAATTGCTTTTCAACTTTTCAGTCACTGGCGCCACTTTCATACTTCCTCTAATAATTATAGAAGTTGTATGTTGAATTAAAAATATTAAAATCATCAATACAACCCTCTCAGTTCGTCTCACCTTATTGAATGTCTATTTCATGAAAAAGTCAAGTAAATTAAGTTTACTAGTACTTAAGTTTTCAGTTGAACTTACCTTAATTTATTGGAACATATTACAAAGAAGAATGCAAACATTCAAATTAAATAAAAAAAATATGACGTGCAAACGTGACTTCATTACTCTGACTGACCGACTTGAGAGATGGCTGCGGAATTGGGAGGGGCGGAGTCTTTTGATGAATACCAACGTAAAAAAAATAAAACAATTTTTTTTTTTAATTTTATGAATGTTTAAACTGCGAGTTATAAGAAATAAGGATATCCCTGTCGGGCGGAACGTAACATTTCCAGTTACTAATAAAATCAAGCGCTTGAACATTAACAAAATGGCAGTAAATTACAGTCACATTTAGCATATCATTAAACACTGCTTTCTCTTACGTTCTCTAACAACGTAAATAAAATCGATTAACAATTTAATTTTCCTTCTATTACCCAGTACTGAGCATGGTGAGGTGCTGCGTTCGATTCCCTAATTGGGAATAGTGCCATTAGGTTTTCTTTTTGGGATTTTTCAATAGGAGCCCGGACTCTGAATATAGCCGGTTGATAGAAATGGATTAGAGCATAGTGGTATAGTGGTAACGGCACTGACTTATGAGACGTACGTCGTGGATTTAAACCCAGGCAGGTATTTTACTTGGTGGATGGCGACCACGTACCCGAAGACGTAGCGTTGGAAGGCCTCCTACAAGGTGGACCGATGACTTGGTAACGATTGCGGGACTTCGATGGATGCGAGACGCACAAAACCATTCATTGTGGCGGCACTTGGGGGAGGTCTCCTCGATGATGATGAGGCTTACTTTAAGTAATTTATTTTATCACCATAGCTCACAAAACGATGAAGGAAAACATCGTGAGGAAACCAGCATGTCCTAAAACCGAAAAATCGAACATATGTGACGTTTACCAACCCGCACTGGGCCTACGTGTTGGTATTACAGCCTATTCCCTCTCCTAGAAAGGATTGACGCCTGACTCCCAGCAGTGGAAACATTAGAATAGAATAGACACACACATTACAAGGCTCATTATGCTTATACTATAACAACAAAGTCTCAACACACAATCCACAAAACAAACATCACATTCAAGACCAATTTCCTTTTCTAGGTCATTGATGAGTCAGTAAGGCGCCAACCACCATTTTTTCTGCACGACTCCTCTACCATTACGTAACGTAAACGCGCTGAGGTAACGTTTACGTTTACAACTTACTATGTTATTAGACTATCTCAACGCTTTGTTACTCGATTAGGGACGTCCATGTTGCGTGTGGGCTTGCGGATATTGTAGTATTAAAAACTGTTAAAGTGTTATTTTTAGAATGTAATCTATTGCAGGTTTTATTGAGGACGGTAATACCGTGAAGTAAATTTATTTTCTTATGATATGCTTTCTCAAAAGATGGTTTGGGAAAAGATATTGATGTTAAGGATGTGACTATATTGAGTTGACAGCTATGAAAGATGTATGGCACTAGCGAGTCTTTTTGGCTTCGCACAGGACTTTTTTATTACATGTTTTTCTTTTGAATATATATATACTTTTTTAAATTAAACTATTATTTGTCCTGTACGAGTCGCGAATAACCTAGACCCGAAACAAATATCTGTAGGCAATATATTTGTTTCATTTGGGAATCGAACCTGCAACACAGCGCAGCAGCCGATCGCTCAGTCACTGCGTCAACCGTATCGTCTATTAAAATAATTATGTATATATTAAATTATGATTACTAAAATTATACTGAACGTGCCTTGAAGCTAAATATTATGATTACTTAATCGCGTTATACGCATTAAACGAACGTTCGACATCCCACGTTCCTTCGGTACATCTCTAATTCACCCTAATTAGAAGCTATCTTCTTAAATTGATACGTAAAGTGTTACTTAAGCTGTAACGTCTAACCGGCGTCTTTATTGCAGCACATAACTCTATACAATAATACTACATAATACCTATTAGTGCTTTTAAGTCGGAAAGTGATAGCAATAAAATGATCTTAATCTTATAAGCTGACACGAACGTTTTCATATCTGCTGTTCCTAGATTTTTCTAAGCCTTATTCAGTAGCATATAACCTACGAGTATTACTACGACCGATTTGGCCACTACACGTTTGCTGTATGGACTTAAAAAGAGTTGTTTCGGTGTTACTTCTTAGGGTAGTCAGCTAGGAAACACCGACCTCATTTAGTTTAAACTGACGAAAAATTTTTCGTGTTATGGTGTTTTTAATATCGTGCGGATTTTATCACGCATGCGGGATTGCCCTGCTAGCGTAACCCCCGCAAATGTGGACATTTGCGGGGGTATGAAATGGATTTCATACAAGTATTTATTGTACCATAGCGTGATGAAATCTGCACGATATTAAAAGCACCCTAAAAGTGTTTTTAAAAACTTATATGCAAAATGAATATCATTTTCATTTATTTATTTTTGAAGTAATTTTTCAAAGTAAAAATCCTACATGTATGGTTTTTTTATTGGTCATTTATTTTTCTTATATTGCATACAACTCTTGTCTTTTTTATTGTTAACCTGCTCCTCATAAAATTTTCTTTAATGTAATTTTTTTTTCCACTAAACTTTTTTTAATCTACGTGCTTAGAAATATATATTAATCAATGTTGTTTCTAATAAGTAAAATTTGAGAATCACAATAGATGTCAATGAAGGTGGATAAAACTCAGAATGTCAATAAACACCTACATTTTGAATCAATGTCCGATATTGCCATGCTAAAATACGACTACTATATTGCCAATTTATATTCCATGTATCCATCGGTATCGACTTCAGACACAGAGATATGCGAACTTTTATTGATGAACGTCATATTTGATCTTCAAATGAATAATCTTGGCTGTGCCCATAAGTCATAACTTACATTTCATAGTAGGCTACTGATTTACCTTTAGTCAACAATAATGCGGCTAACGATGCCTATAATACTGACGGTTGTATACATGCATTATCCCATCATTGGCATTAGAGAGGTCCAGGCTCAAGGATGAACGCTTGGAACTAAATATATTATGTCGCACTATTGAACGAGACTGTGCAAATAATAGTATTTACGCTTTGTGAAGTAACACGTTTTGTTATTCGAGTTATATGGCTGTAAATAATAATAATATTCTACAACTATTACACAACGCCATCTAGTCCCAAACTAAGCAGAGTTTGTGCTATGAGTACTGGGCTACTGATAAACATACTTATATTTTTCTAAATACATACATAATATAGATAAATTACACTGAGACACAGAACAAATGATCGTGCTCATCACACAAATTTGTTCTGGGTGGGAATCTAACCCACGACCTCTAGCATAACAGTCAGGGCCACTAACCACTAGATCAACAGGCCAGTCAAATGTGCATCAATGCAACTTTTGGAGCCAATATCCTCAAGAAAAACAAACTTAGATTATATTTTGGATATATAAATCAACGCCCTCGATGTTCCCACGCCTTCCTGATGTTCACATTGCGATTTGAAAATATGTTTTATTAAGGACATTGTACATCGGCTGTTGGTATTGCTTTTCGATATGCGAATGATTTATTTGAACTGGATATCTCCTTGCCGTAATTTGATTCTAGTGATTTATTCGTGCAAAATTTTCTTGTTATTATAATGGCTTACGAATAAACCTTAAGAACTGGTAAGGTGTGTAACCTCCTTAGGTACTAAAGATGTTGGGCTGCGGGATTCTTCTGGGGCGCAAAAGACTAGAACTGAAGGAAGGAAAATAGTGCCTTAACAAGCGAAGATGGAGTGCCAATCCTTGCACCCCGGCCACCGTAGGCCCGGGTTTGCGGACAGCGAACAATGGGTAACTCACCGTTCAACAAGGACCAGGCCCAGGCCAATGGTGCATTGTATTCCAGGCGCACCTCAAAGATATGTCAGCATGATTGAAGGGACCTGCTAGGCCCTGCAAGGGCTGCGGGATTGTTGGAAAGAGTTGTCGCGGTCCTGGACCGCATAAGGCAATAGAGTGGTTTTAGTCAGTAAAAGTCTAACGCTCCCTCGCGCTTCACCCTGAGCAGGAGAAGTTATTTGATGATTTTCCACCTAAAAAAAAAGGTACCGAACAAATACTACAAACAATAAAACCTAATATTTAACCAAATGTTAAATCGGTTTTGCTCAATGATAGACAAATTGTTCTTGTTCCCATTGTTTCTAGACAAGAACTTGAGAAAGTAGACTAACTAGTTGCATTATCAAAAAGACGTCTACGGAGAATTAAATCATCACCAGTAATGAAGTCACGACTTCTTTTAGATATTTCGAAAGCTCATGAAGATGAAATAATATCTCACAGCACAAAAGTACCGTCGAATAAATAGATTGGTACAATACATATTTTTGCAAGAAATGCAAGGAAATTGCATGCAAGTTTAAATACATTGCGAGGTACGAACGACCGATTGATAACATTATACCTTGGTAGCCCGACACGTAATGCAAGTGGCATGCAATGCTAGCGGATGGAAACACGGATTTACACTGCCAATATCCTATTATTATAGTAAAGGTGAAAGTCTGTAAGTATCCTAATCGATACCTAACGCCTCAACGGCTGACTGCTTGGGATAATCCTAAGATTCATGTAAAAGACTTGACTGCTTAATACACTCGAAAAATTGTTTCAAAGTAGTTTAAAGTTCTTACATACCATACTTTTGGTTTGACTGTACATCGAAGCTTCAAGCTCACTTCCCGATGATGTAAGATAAGTAATCGATGTCATTTGTCAAATCATTGAGTCGTGTCTCTTCAATGTGGACTAATGAATTTTTGTGTAAGCAACCAGTTACAAAACTTATGTGAAGATTGTTATTGTTTGTAATGTAACGTGGGCGTAATCTTTGGTGTGTTGAATATGTTTGTCACTGTAGTTGAGAGTGTGGCGAAATAGAGCAAGTGATAGCTTTGATTTGGTTACTGTGTTGTCCTATGTATTCGAACTAGGTACTATTTTCTTTATAATATCTTCTTCTTCTTTATCTATCTATATTTGTAAAGTCTCTTCAAGTAGTTCTCTGTTACTTGTCTCTAGATGACACTATAAAAAGTTTGTCAACTTCTTCATTGATGTCAAGTGTCACAGCATTTCGCTTTTGCTGAAAATCAAATGATTACTGTTTTGTCCAATTCGAATAATAAATTGGCTTGGTCGTTTAAATCAGCGAAAGGAAACCATATACTATTTCATCAACCATCTCATGAAGAATCGATTGATGGAAGGTCTATAAATTATACAGATATGCGGAACAGGGTATAAAATCCCGCAAACTCCTTTAAAAAGGGAGGTTGCTCCGACCAGAAAAAAAATTTCGTAGAGTTTCTTGCACATTCTTCTCCATGGAGATCTACGCTTTGGAATGTGCAATTAGCAACATTTTTTCTGACAGACTGACGTCTACACCTTTCAAAAGTGCCTGTAAATGGTTTATTTGAAATAAAATGCTTTGAATCTTTGAATCAGACGGCTGTTGTCTCTGATTTATACAACTGCCCGATAGTTGTTTCTTGGACTGTTGTCTTTGATACCACAATGTGGAATATTGACGTCAGGTCTTTACTCCGTAAGTGGCGGTATAAATGCCTCTACAATATAGTATAAGAATAGTAACAGTAGAAATAATCTAGAAAATCATATACAGGTAGACGCTTATATAATTAACTGAATCACAAGCATTAAGATATGTATACGATAGTCATGGTCATGACTTGTTTCTAATCAGATCACTGAGTTGGCTCTCACTTCATAGGTCGTTATATCCAGTGCATTGAATAAATAGGTAAATGTGTATAATCATACTTGAATGGCATTGCGACAAACCTTTTTGTTTATTATTCAACCATGATGTAGATGAAAGCAGAAAGGAGGGTAATGAGCTTTTGAGTATGTGTTTACATCTGTTCTAATATCTCCTCTGAGTAAAATGGCGGTAGATATTAATCTGAATCATCTGCTTGAAGATAAATCTAAGAATGCACATTACAGATGTTCTTGAATATAACAGTTTGTAAAGAAATATTAAAAACAAAATGTCGAAATCAGTGTAGTCATCAAATTATATAATTATCTTGTTATTAAATCATGAGCTTCATCTGAGTGAAATGTATTAAATCTGAAGTAAGTTAATTTGATCTGTCACGATTGATGCCATTTATAGGTTTCGTGCCTAAAAAGGAAAAAGGAAACCGTTGGAGAATTAATTCGCTGTTTATCTGTCTGTCAACATCCTTTTTTAGAACCACGTAGAGTATACATCAAGTGAAAATACCGAATATTCAGGTCAGGTCAGGAATCAAACTTCTTAGTCAACGCAATCAAAAGATACGGCAGTTTATACCACATATTTTAATACTTGTAAGGGAATTAACACCTGTAGGGTACGTTCTGTGACCTAGAATCAAGATTTTTGGTAAAACAAGAACAATGCGTTATAACACGAGCGAAAAAACACAATAATATGTAGTTTGATAACCAGAATAATGTTTTGACGATTACAAACTTATATTTGCAGTTTGAGAAACCATATCAATGTATGGGAGTTTTCCAATTATATAATTAAGTATGTTTTCAATTCTACTTTTCTCTTCATCAGAAAATAAAATAAAGTCACGATGGTACGGAACCTCTCAAAAACCAAAACTGAACTGAAATCCAGTTTTTACTCATTTGATTTAGAAGATTTCTATGTGTTAATTAAAACCAGATGAACAGAGAACGGTTTAAGACCCAGGGAATAAAAATTAGTAGCTTGTCCAGCTTAATAGTTGACTTTCAATTTATGTGTCGGAATTTTAGCACCTACCAATTAATAAGTGAACACCATAATACTCTGCACTGCCTAATTAGTAGGTAAGTATCAAGTCGTCATATTACAGTTACTGGATAATTTCCAACCATTATTGGCTGACTTCCTACTTTGCCGCATCATAAAATTGCATAATCTTCAATAGAAAGGTACGCTTCATAGGATCCACTTTACCCTTTGGCAAGTTTAATTTTCATACAACTGCAACATGGAAGTGAAGATGAATATTTATAGCGGAGGCGTGTCTAAACAAAATTTATGTCTAATTGTTGTTTGTTACATAAACAACTGTTGATTTCATGTTTTGTGCACATATATGCATTATTTTCAAGACTGCAGGTGTTTGAATGAAAGGAGTCATTAGTTCTCGCAATGAAACATGGAAAGTACACGGTTTCCCGATGGTTAAGAGTACATAGTGTATCCCATAAGATGATGTAAGTCAAGCTAAAGATTATAACTCGAAGTCTGTCGACTTGCGTTACCAATTATTTGGTTATGTGCTTTATGCCATAAAATAAG
Organism: Mythimna pallens; assembly: GCA_961205895.1. NCBI lineage: Eukaryota > Metazoa > Arthropoda > Insecta > Lepidoptera > Noctuidae > Mythimna > Mythimna pallens. The sequence goes on from OY540834.1 coordinate 17,750,106, forward strand.
CACAGTACATAATTTACCTATATAGAGACAGATATAGACCAAGAGAAAAATTTCCTGTTTAACAAACATAAACAAAAAGTACTTGAGTTTTTTAAAACAAACTCATTTTGGGAACGTAATGAATAATGGTGTGAAAAATGTATATCATTAATAAATTTAACAGACAATAACAGTAAAAATTTAAATCACACTAAAGATATCTTTAATTAAAACATTAGTAAGGAAATTAGGTGTATTTCGAAAACTTTAACAACTCTGATGATCTTGGTTACAAGGTCAATGCATCGATCGTTACCAGCATCTGAGGCATAGAGCCGTTTAGTTCATTTTTACGAATTGAATAAAGATTTCTTTCATTCGACTCTTTATTACAATCTATAGATGTGCAAAGTTGCATCTTGTTTCATGATTTCATTTTATTGATTAATTATTATTTAAAAGAACTGAGAAGAAATCTCACTGTCATGTATGGAAATAACTGAAACATGGCGTTCTGCAAGGTTTTATTCTAGGACCACATTTGGAGTGTTTTTTTTTCTTTTCACTGAAAATTATAAGCTAAGTAAAAATAAAGTTGCAATAACTGGACATCAATCCTTTATAACCAATCAATATGCGGAATTATCTGAGTCATTTCATGTTTTATTAATAGCCCCGTTTATGCTCCATTCACTGACCACAATCATAGTCGAGTACATCCTGTTCAATGAGAAAGTGAGGTCAAAGTTATTAAAAGGATAAAAATAACAAAATAGAGCTGCTGACTTAACCGATGTTATCGAAATATGACACATTGACAACTGTCAATTTGGTAACATGGAGGCAAATATAAATGAAAGTGCGTCAGCGCGGCACGACAGAATAAGATCGTGTCATAGCTCGACTTATCTTAATTAGATATAGGTCTTTGTTCTTGGGTTCTTTATTGACACTTTTAAAATTAGTTTTAAACTAGGTTTTCTATTTTATTACATTGCTTTGAAGTTTCAACATTGACAAAAATTCCGCTTTAAACACTTTGATAAATCTTTAATTAAGTTCTGAGGGCAAGACTGGTACACAGGCCTCCTCTCTGTAAAGAGGAGTAGTCCCACGTCTTCGAGTTTTTTGTTTTCCTCACGATGTTTTCTTTCAACATTTTAAGAGTAATAGTAATGAAATAAAATACAAAATGTGCCTAAGGCGTCTGACTTAGTTTTAAGTCAGTCTTCGAATCGAAGCCCCCGTGGTACATTTGAATCCTTGTAGTCATTATTTAAATAAATCATATAAAAATCTAATATTTGCAACAGCGTCAAGACACGAAACCTGTCACTTATGCTTTACACGCATCATACAGGAAAGTATCTACATGTCTGCAATCTACTTTGCCTACGTCTTACGTAACGAATCGAGACGTAAAGTCGATGTGACGTGCATCGATTATGACATCGATTTTATGCGTCGATTGATCGATCACCGACCGGATGTTTAGTGTCATTACTAGATAGGTACTCAAGGCTTTTACTGTTTGTAAACATTTGAGCATCGGATTACGACAGATGGAAGGCAAAGGTCAAGAAAGGGCCTGCCAGAATAGTGGTGGTAAGGCCTGCGAGGGACTAGCTGGAGAGAAGGCTTGGTGGCTTTACTTTTCAGCTAACACAGCTACTTTCCGGACGTGGGTGCTTCGGAAATTACTTGTACCGCATAAACCGGGAGCTGACGTTCGCTGGCCACCATTGTGGCAACTGCCTCGATGACATTGTGTAAAATACTCTTGAGAGCGTGAGAAGGGAGGTGGTGGAAAGTGAACGGGAGAATAGAACTTCCCTCCTTATCCAAAGTAGACGTATAGAGCGCGAAACGATCTCCTGAAAGGCCTGTAATGGCAATGTATCGTGTTCTGCCCGCACCTCTCAACATTGTGTGGTCGTAATCAGTAAGCGTTTGACAGACCCAAACATCCATGATGATTTCCACACGCTAAAAAAAGGGTAAAAAAAGATTTCGTAAATATGCTACAGTTAACTAAAGGGGTAAATTACCAAGTAATATTCTTTTTTGTGCTTTTGCCTCAAAGTAAAATCCTTTTTGATTTATTGAGGTTCTGAAACTCTTGAATAATGTTTTTCTTAACTTTTATCACGAGTGTTTTAAAGTCATAATGAATACTAATCTTTTGGCAGACAATTTAGTGGGCATTTCGCATTAAAATATCAGAAATTACAGGCGTCACAGTTATGTTAACGCTTAAGCATTGTTTAGGCACTGACATATAACTCATTATTCAGGAATTCATGCAATATACATCTATGCTTCTAAGATTAATAAGCGTGATATGAACACATTACAGTAAGTACAAGCCCATGATATTGTCTTAGAGTAATTAAAATTATACGTTAATGAGTATTTCGTTAGGTATTAACATACGACCTTAGTGTGGAGCTAATAAAGAACAACCTTCATTCACGATCCTAAGCATTCCTTTGGTTTAATTGTTGATTGTATTAAAGACTAGCTTTTCCTAGCGGCTTCGCACGTATACTTACATAAAATATAGCCTATGTAACTTAAGAATAAATCAGCTTTCTATCGGTAGAAAAATGTTAGCAATCGGACCAGTATTTTCAGAGATTACCTCCTACAAACAAAAAAAAAACAAAAAACAAACTTTAGCTCTTTAAAAATATAAATATATAATAAGTAAATATAAATATTAATAAGTTTAGATGTAGATTTGGGTTACGATGGTAGGCTGTAAGGTTGTACTAAAGAGTAATCGTGGCCCTGGAACGCAAAGGGCAACAGAAGGAACACTGGTGGGTTTAGTCAGTAAAAGCCTGACGCTCCCTCTCGCTACACCCAGAGCTGGAGAAGTAACTTGATGATTTTCACCTCAAAAAAAAATTAACAGTTAAGATCTTACCTAGTTAACCCAATTGCTCTCGATAATTATCTTAACTTGCAATATGTATTATGCACTCGGAAGAGAGGTTGCGGACACCAGCCCCTTAAATAATACAATAAGATATACAATTTGGACAGGATACTGTACTTATGTTTTTGATATTATTTATTAAAACTTCATGCAACACAAAAGTACAAAGGCGGACTTAATGCCTACTACGGGCCGCGTGCGCGTGCGTGCGAGCGCGTGCGCGTGCGTGCGAGCGCGTGCGCGTGCGTGCGTGCTACGTGCGTGCGACTAAGTGTTTTTTAAATGCGCCGTTGACGCGCGTTTTAGAAACAAGCGTCGACGGCGCGCTTTTATCCTATTAAAGGCGCCAAGGCGTCTGACTTGGGCGCGTATCGCGTTTGTATAGCTTCAAACGCACGTCAACAGCGCGTTTAAAAAACAGAGTGTGTACAGGCCCTAAGTGGTGGTGTATATGACCAAATTTTTTTTTTTTAAGCTTCTTTCCAATAACCTCAACTTCTAAAATATGCACTTGGACGTGGGGTTGCGGACATCAGCCTGATTTATATGCAATACAATAATTATAAGATATCATATTTTGATCGGTTACTGCATGTTCTTGTTATAAGTATGAATATATTATTCCTAAGTTATGATGGTCAAGTGGTAGATGCTTGTATTGGCCAATGTTTGTCACACTCATTTGCCTGCTTTGTGTATTCTAAAGATGCTGTTTTTTTTGGTATGTACTTAGGGTTTTTAACCTCCGACTAAGTTTCCCTATTACTAATAAACATTCTGTTATTTCACATTCCTTACATAACATTATCAAACAAACATCTTAGTACCCTAATACTCTCTCATATCTCGAGAAAAGTTCCTTGTCATGTTAACTTACATCATACATCGTCAAACAAGTAAATATGACTGTAGGTTAATTTAGTGACAGCTGCGGTATATCCATACGAAGGTACTTTCATAGACCCTAATTGTTAGAGCGTGAACACATTGACGTATAAACTAAAATCGTTTTAACTTTTTAAACGTTGCATGGTACTAAATAGGTTCATAATGAATGCAACATACGCTCCAGTTTATCATCAAGTTTGCAGCGAGTTTGAAGCGGTGTCTGGTAAAGTTGGTCGTGTGTGGCTACCAGAGTGCATTCTTTTTTTAAAATCAACCTTGTTTCACACTAGGAATTACCTACTCCCGCATCGTGGGTATGTTCATAAACATGTAAACTCACATACGGAAGACACCCTTGAGAAGCTAGTTTGAGAAATAGCCTTGCCATGCATACTGATAGTCACACTTGATCCATTTTACCGGACGCCGCTTCAAGCGTGCTGCAGACGTTAAATTGGATCGTGTGTGGCGTTCATAAGAGAAAACGCTCGAAAAATTTGCCGAACACCGTAGGTTCATAAGCAGTAGGTTCAAAATACCTTGAAACATATAGCGTTTTCCCAAAATGTTTTAAGGTGTTATTTCCTGAAGGCATTTGCTTGTGTAATCGAGGGGTTAACGCGCAAGATAAGATAAATATATGATCATTTATACTAATTCCAAGCTATGAGCTTTGGTTGTTTCGTAGTAAAATAGTCGGAAAGCAATTAAATTTTTATATTTGGGAAAAACATATTCTTGCATCATAAAAATGCTATGTGTCTACACCTGGTCCTCAACATACATGGAAAGTTTTAGATATTCGAGAAATTTTATTCGAATTCGATGATAATTCTAAAAGCTGCATAAAAATAGTTGTATACTGCCATAAAAATATTACTTATAGTAAATTGACTGTACACTAATTGCACAAGACTTTCCGTTACCGGTCTGAATTCCGGGACAAAGACGATTATTAAAACCTTATGTCTCTACTCCCTTAGAAGTCCGCTTGCTATCACAATATTATGTCGTCGTGATGTAACAGTAGCCTAAGTACCTCTCTATTAATATTTTCCATACCGGTTACCTTCCATACTACCTGTACCGGTATTACTGAAGTACCTCTACGTACGGAACCTCTCACGGAAGTGCAGATAGGAAGCGAACGTCCCACGTTTTTCTTATCATTGTTGAGATTCCGATTATTGCATTGTATGTTAGGTGGGTAGTTTTGTGTTTTTGACACATAAGTTAAGTGACGTTAAAAATGAGTACCTAACGCCGGATGTTCCTGAATAGGTGTAACGCAGAGGGGATTCCGGGGTGATCTTGAAGAGGTCACGAAGTCAGGTTGCAAGTACGGATGGTGATCACCGAGGTGATTTTAGTGAAGTAAAAATCCCGTACTCTCTGGTCTTTTCGTCATCAAGTAGGTACAGGTGCTTTTGATGATTTTCTTCCAAAAACAAAAAAAGGGTTACACATACAATGTAAATACTAGATTCTTCTTTAAACGTTTTCTATTCAATGCCCGTTTTAGTGTTATAACTGGTGCACATTATGTAATTACTTAGGAGGCTAGCTAACAATATTACAATACCTCTATGTTTAAATATAAAAATACTTGCTATCCTTTCTATCTCTTCCTTTCTGACACTACCGCTATGATAAGTTTAAGTGTCTCATTTAAACATCTCATTTATAACCTGACTAAGTGCGTTTATAAAAGACTGGAAACTATACTTTAAGGTGCGTTTTCACTAACGCGGAGCTGTGAAGAGTAGAGGGGAGTGGATCTTGAATTGGTTAATCACAGTACACACACTCTAAATCAACGGAAACAGTATAAGTGGAGCGGAGTGGAGCTTTAAATAAAACATGTGAACTTGCGGCCCTAAACCGGATAGAACGGAGTCGAGCATGCTGCGGAGACGGGCGTAGGGCTAGCTCAATTTCACTCCGCTTCAATGGAAACACTTATTACTTTTCACTGCTCTTCTCTTCTCCACTCCACCCAGCTACGCTTCAATGGAAACGCACCCCTAGTACCGCTTTCTAACCCCATACTTACCTCTAAAGATGAAGCGATCATTACCTCCGCTAACCACGCCAAGACGATACGAAAATAACATAACATCACCGTAGGTAAGACGTAACAGTGTTGAAGGGTTAATATTAGCCTATTACAGTGATATAACGATATTAAGTATACCTCAGTTCGGTATATATGAAATTGTACGCTACTCCTTATTTTGTTAAAGTGGTTATGTAGTGCGGTTTAACAACCGATGTTTGTGTTAAACTAACCTTTACACGTAATTCGCCATTCATTGTTGAATGCGGCAAGCAGTACCTAAACTTCATAACGCGGAGTTATCTAGTAGAACCCGAAGAACCTCCTCCTCCTAAGCAGAAATCATCAAACTACTTCTCTCGATCTGGGTAGAGCGATAGAGTGTCAGACTTTTACTGACTAAAAATCACGCATGTACATTCAGTTGCCCTTTGTGTTCCAGGGCCGCGGAAACACTTTCAAATGTCTGTTGACGACTAGCCATTTTTCGGCTTTGTTACCTGGTGACATATCAAGTACTAAACATCCAAAGAAGACATAGGTAAGTCTGACAAGCCCTCTGGCCGTAGAGTGAGAAAAAAAGTAGACTACGAAGACGAAAAAGTTGTTGTAGCATTTCTTCAGTGGATGTAGGCAGAAGCGTTTGAATTTTAACAAGATGTAAATCCCACTTATAATTCTTATTGTCCCTCAGCAGGACAAAATGGACTTTTCATATAGGAAATGCGCATAATCCATCACCATAAGTTCTCGATTCCAGAACAAGTTGATATAAAAATGAGATTAGTTAGTGCAAAGTTCAATACAGTGGTAAAAGGTCACAACTTCTTATTACGTAGGTCACCAGCAAATCCGTGACTTTAAAAAATGAGAATGAAGTAAATAAAAGTGTGTGTTCACACAATACGGTTATAACCAAATTACTGTGACCAAATTAGGTTTAAAGCGAACATGTCTTTACTCGTAAAATCTTTAGATCCGGTCACGTAATAGGGAATTTCAACAAGACTACAGTCTGTATTCTATAATATGAATCACGAACGTGAAAAAGTTTCGCTTTTATGAATACCATAATTTAAAAAGGAATACGTGTAGTGTGCAGTGGAATGCAAAACGATTTGTGTCATTGTAAGCTGAAAATATGTAGTATAGGAAGTTTTACATCCAACAAGATGTCAAAAGCTATAAGAGACGGATAACGATATTTTCCGAAAGCAAGCAACATGAGACATTTAAAACTCATGTCAATAAACTATTTCATATTGAACAAAGCTGTCAAGCTTCTACAGTTAAGTTAAATTGTCATTTTGACAAATGTTAATTTAAATTCCCACTATGACACTGATTCTGAGTATGAAAATAGAAATTCGATTGACTATTTATTTGTTTAGTGATTAATGATGGTCAATGCCTTCGACTCCTGCTCGTTGTTATGTGGCAAAATAAAAGAAAACGATGATATAGTATAGCATAATGATAGCATAAATGTCCATAAGATGTTTCTACTACTGGGACTCAGGACTCTTTTCTAAAGCAAAGGACTTTGAGGCGGAGGAATCGTCAAATAATTTCTCTCGCTTTGGGTGGGGCGAGAGGGAGTGTCAGACTCTTACTGACTAAAATCCACCTGTGTTCCTCCAATTGCCTTTTGGATTCTAGGGCTAGAACAATCCCGCAGCCCTGGAGAGCGATTTCTGTACCTATTTTCTTACATTATAATTTAGGATCATTTGAATCCTTCGCTACCAACCCAATTATCGACTTATATTTTGTGTATTTTAAGTTGATTTTCAAGTGACCATTTTAAAAATATCCTAATAAAGTATGGATTGCAACAGAATTTGAATTTTGACTTATACAATAAAGAGTTTATTCTTCCAAATTATATCGGAATCTCATTTCAAATGTACGCATATTGTGATATTGCGTGTCGTATGTCTACGACATCGCAGTTTTTTTTAGGTACGCCACTGTAATATTTAATTAATGTGTACAATTAGTGTATAAAACATTTGCCGCATATGTGTATATATTCATAATATAATTAATGACTGTTGTATGAAAAAAAAGTTAAAAAATAATTAGTTAAGACGTTTACTGTCCATAAAATTGGAGAAACGTACTATAATAATAATGGGAAAATACCAGTCAACATTTCTATAAGGTTTCCTGAGTAAAAAAGAAATCTTTAAAACATAAAATACATTGACACGATACTAAATTTCAACCGGGTAAAATGCTGATTGAATATTTTCGAAGGATGGATTTTCTAGCTACTGTGAATGTGAAATATAAATGTACTTTGAAATAGTATTATTACTCGATGTAAAGCTATACTATACACATAATTATATATATACATGTCACTTACCTATGCATATAGATATAGATACAAAACTGTAAAATATATTTCAATTTCAATTCATTTATTTATTCTCTCTTCACAATAGGTTTACTGACAGTAACAATGGGACTTACAGACTATACTTCCAATATTGTAAGAGTCTGGTGCATGAAATAGGTGTTTGAAAAAAACTTGTGGTTCAGGTCACCAGGGTAATGCAATGTACTTTCTTTTTTTTTGCTGTGGCCCCCCGCCAAAGCAAAAAAAAAGTACATTGTTAGACGACCTTGAGTGTCAGTAATACTATTTATGGTTACAGAACATCAGACCATAACAAGGAGAAAAAAGAAAATAAACAAAAAAAAAATATATTAATTATATAAAACCAAGGTAAAAATAAAAACAAATAAAAACTAAAATAAACCTCTATTATATTTAGTAGTAGGTATTTGTTAATCCTATATATATATTATGCACGGTGTGACAATCATTGTCGTTGATTGATTGGCACTTTGACTATAAACAAATATAGTGATTTGAAAATGTAAAAACTGGTAAAAAATTTACTAAGTATGTGATGTCGGACTCGCACATGAAGGGTTTTCGTACTATAATATTAAAATCGAGCAAAACACGCCGCCAAAATACATTTCTTGTATGCGAACCCTTTTAATTTTTTACTTTATTATTTATTGTTATAGCGGTAATAGAAATACACCAAAATACACATTCTGTGAAAATTTCAACTTTCTACCTCTTACGGTCTATAAGATACAGCCCGTTGACCGACGGACACACAGACATACGGAGGGACAGTGGAGACTTAGTAATAACAGGGTTCCGCGGGCACCCTTCGGCTACAGAGCCCTAAAAAACAGTAACATCTTCATCTTCATCATCATCATCATTTCAGCCGATATACGTTTACTGTTGTATGTTCTATGTCCAACTGTCACATTTTAACCAAATACAATACGATGCAAACATTTACATTGATATTATTCTAAATTATAACTAACACTATTAGCTTAAAAGCTTCCACCAGCAATAAACAACATCTATATTTTAAAAACAAACATCAATTATAAAAATAACCAATAAAATTAACAAGTTTACTGAATCAGTGGGTGATCACTGAGAAACGAGTATCAATATCGATGACATTTCGACAGATTATGTTAATTGATTCGATGATATAACGAACAATGTCCGAAGTGGGCCAATGAGGTTCTTGACGTCTCCGTGTGTTCGTAACCGAATGACCGTCATCTTGGGAGGTCGGGAAACTTCGGAAATATTCGGTGTTGGTTGAGCCGATGATTGGCTTTTGTAGTGTTGATCAATGTTGTTAAAAATAAAATAAAAATAAGCCCTAGCCACATTGTAATGATGTTTAAAAACTACTTATATGAAATATAAAAAATATTGCTGCGATCAGCGATCAATTTTAGATGGACACTTAAAAAGCAAAGTTCTGTATAAGATCTAGGTATTTCGACACTTCTTCTTGTGTCGATTGACTTAACTTTTCTTTTGTCTAATCAGCAACTAAAAATAAAAACTATACATAAGTTGCATAAGTACATGAAGAAAGCAATAGACAAATTTAGATTTTAAGATACAAGACATAACGAATTTGATGACATTGACGACAGGACAGTCATAGCTGAATGATTTTAACGTTGAAGGTAAGCAGAAAAATAACAAGTTGGGAACCTGATATTTTACTTACCATTGTATATTAAAAGGAGAAAGTGTACAGAAATATCTTGTAATTTAATTTCAGAGCTTTAATTTAAGATCAGCTTAATATTTAGCTTAAATTTAATTGTATAAAGCCGTGGTCGAGATTAAGAGATGGTAAGATTAAATCTCTTTAAAGTTTCGGTTTTTGTCGAGGTCGTTATGGGTATATAGAATTAAGGGCAAGAGCTCGTTGAGTAGCCAGCTAAGGTAGCACTGATATATGTAGCTTCATTTATTTTATTATGAGCCAGCTCTATATGTCGATCTCACTTTAATCTAATTTTTATTTACATGATGAAAGCATAAAAATTCAGTGAAGTACCTGAGTTCTTATGATAGATGACTAACCCGTGCTAAATGAGCCAGTATCCTCTTAAGAAAAGAAAAATCATATCAATCGATAAAGACTTTTATCGACGAAAAATGGAAAGCGTTCGATAAGTTCTACGATGAAACTAACAAGCTAGTCATGCCTGTTGAGGTACTCTTACACTGAAGGCTGGGTTATAGTGTAGAAGGGCATAAAGATGTTGGCAAAGACAAATTTAACGGAAAAGGGCTTAGAATAGTCGGGATCTCAAGCAAGTCTGTATCTTATGGTGGAATGGCGATAGCGGCTGTCACAACCCAGTGCTGGGCACGCCAAAAATACGGCGGTAAGTCCCCTTTTTGAGGAGTGGCTGGAAACACAATACGGCGTCCTTAGCTTCCGCATGACCTAGGTCTTTACCGGTCATGGTCAGTTCCGGAGGTTCCTGCACCGGATTCGGGGCGGGAAAACGCCCGGGTGTCACCTTGTGTGTGGACCGCCCGGAGAACATGGTGGAGCATACGGTAGAGGTGTGCCCTACCCGGGCAGAGCACCGCGGTGTCGTCGTGGAGGCGATCGGTGGCAGCGATCTCTAGCATGGCCATGGTCCGGAATAAGGAGGAATGACTGGCGGTCGCCTCCTTCTTTCTGCGAATCAGTAATGCTAGCAAAGGAGGCAAATTGTTCCATTCCTTCGATGTATGTGGTATAAACGACGAGGAAATCGCTTAATCTGGACCGTAGAGATTTGTCTATACCCTGTAGTAAGTCTGGTAGTCCGGTCATGAACCATGAACAGAGATGGAATCAAGACGTGCAGTAAAGTATCATCACCGGTAACACGTACCGCCATCATTGTCACTTCCGATAGTTTTCTTGATTAATTAGGCCATTGGCAGAGGTAGTGTGGCGTGCGAAATCGTATTGTTTTTGTCTGCGTCGCATCGGCTTTGCGTCAAGCTAGTTTGGCCATGACCTAATCGATTTAATTACGATTCAGTTCTATTGTGACATGATTGATTTATGATCTTTAATTAAAGGTTCTGTGCAGTGAGCTTGATAAGTGTTTACAGGCTTTGGAACTTAAGTAAAACCGTCTTTAAAGTCAGTGCGCTGATAGGTGTAATTATAGAACAGGATTAGCACTTCATCCTTATTTTCCCCTGGTAGTTTCAGTGAGTTATTAGGTATTTTTCTTCATCTTAAAGGGAGAAATTCTGTTCTAAATTTCACCTTTCTTGAGTTAGTAAATTTTTTTATTTAATAATTTATGTACACAAATAAAAAAAAAGATACATCGTTATAAAAATTTTACAAAGGTTATTTCTAAAAGAAATTTCTTCCAGCAGACCTTTGAGATGTAGACAATAGTGTGTAGAAGTAATGAACAAAAAGTATGGAAAATCTTAAATTAAAGTAATAAATACTTATGATATACCTTATACTAAAAATAAATACATTATATATATACATATATAATTATCACGCTAGAAAGATAGTGGTCTGAATGAAAAATCTAAATGAGTCAGAACTTTAGCTTTAACTAGTGCAACTGTCTTTTTGTAAGTACAGACAGTTGCGCTAGTTGCAGAATATAGGTAGCTGAAGATAACGCTATGCATGATAACCGCTGAGGAAAAAGTCTTCGGATGAATGACGTCACCGAGGCCGTTCCAGAAAGTGATGGTTAGACGACTTGTTTTGAGGTAGTCCAAAAAAGCAGGTCTGGAAAAATATGGAAGAGGCTTTTGCCGAGCAGTGTGCTTTATCTTAACAAAGAAGAAAAACAGACCTAGCAAGAGACAATGAATATTTAAAGAAAAGTCACCGCAGGCGACCGAATTGACCATCTGTCCACGTCCTTACAGGTCGCGACATTTACATAGTGTGCCTTGAATACCATTCCTCAGTTATATCACTCGTTATACAATGAAACTTTCTCCTCTGTATCTCTTTACTTCATAATATATTGCTTGCTAAGGAATCTCCAGCCTATTGTTAATCATGTCTTGTTTGTGGAATTACCATTTTAGCTATATCAACACCTACGTAAGTTATCATTGAATTGGTATATTTATTTTGTTCAATATTGGAGCTATATTTATTTTTTTAAACATGTGGTGTGGACATCAGCCTTCGTTCCATCATCGGACCACTAGACGCACGGCGTTGCGCCACCAGTATACGACTAACTTAACACCAAAAGCGTTTTGGAAACACATTTATTGTGCGTACAGCTAAGGAGTGGAATTCGAATTACATGCCGAAGTCTGTGTTTCCTGATAGCAACCACCTAGGGGTTTTTAAGTCAAGAGTAGGTTGCTTCTAGGCAAGAATGCTCCATCGTCGGCCACATCATCGCTTACCATAAGGTGAGATAGTGGTCAACCCTATACATAACAAAAAAGAAACCTTCCGTAAGAATGAAAGTTTGTATTTTTATTTGTGGTTTATAAGCGATGTCTAAAATAAAACACCCGATGGAATGGCATGTGTCTTGCAATTCAGCAAAATTTATAATTAAAATTTGAGTCTACAATCACGATTACTTTATGTGCCATACAAAAAGTAATCATAAGATGTCCCAATTTAAAACAATACCTATCTACGGGTTGCGTGTCAACAAAAGATTTCAAATTGAGATCTCGCAATAAAAAAAATGCCACTTACATTTTCTGAGTAGCTACTGATAATAGTTTGGCTAGTCAGGGAGTTCTTTATCGCCGTAAAGTGGAATGTCACTTCACGAATGAATAGCATGAAGCCAGGGGTTGACTTCCGAAAGTGAAACCAGGGATCCTGGAACGCAAGGCAAAGAAGGAAATTATGCGTAGTTTTAGCCAGTAAAAGTCTGACTCCCCCTGCTCCGCCCTATATTGGATGATTTCAACCTTAGTGATTTTTTTATTTACTATGAATTGTGGTCAAATTATTGGTAAACCCAATGAAATGCTGGGTTTACAACCTTGCAGATCGACTAACTAACCTTTTTGTTTTTGCTTGGCAAGAAAAAATATTTGAGGTTTGGAAATTAACAAATAATTTTTCTCGTTCGCCAGAGCAAAAGGACACTTTCGTTCCGGCGAGTTTGAAGAAAGTAATTGGTTTAGCTCCTTTGGAGAGAATAGTTTTCAGTATAACAATAAAGGAGTATATTGTTTTTTGTGCTCAGAAATTATCAAATAAGTCCTTCCAATCTGGGTGGAGTAAAAGGCCACCTGTGTTCCTTCAGCTGCTTTTTTCCGTTTCAAGAGCGCAGTAACTCTTTCGAACAATTAAGCAGACCTAAAACAACTCAAAGAAATCCTGTTTTACAATCTTGCTGACGGGTTCCCAACCTTTTGGTTTTACTCTTGGCAGAACTATCTCTATAACATTTTCTCAATCGAAGAAAGACCTACAACTATCTATTGGACTGACAATACTCAATCATTGGTCAAACTCAATTGAAAACCTTTCAATGGTCATTCTCGAAAGGTCAGAGAGTAAGGGCGTAAGTTCATTCCAATCGTTTGTTCAATACTAGTTACTTCCGGTCAGAGGTCATGACGTAATGATAGGTCAAGTTAGCTTTCTATTGAAGTACCATTATGTGTCTATTGATCAGTATTTGTAAAAACATTGTGTGTCGATGTCTTTGTCAAGAAAGGTGTGGTGACTTTTGAATGAAGAACACAGTTTTGATTTTTTTTTCTGCGTAACCAGCCTGGCTTAAAAGGCTGTCCAACTTAAATAGCCCTGGGTATATATCTGCCGCACGCTTAATAAACTGTGGGGCAAAGTAGCACAGAATCGGTGTCCTGAGATCAATGAGACGGCATTGCAGCAGACAATGAAGGAGATGGCGGGATGAACTAGAGGAGTTTCGTCAGAATTGGAAGAAGGAAACCGGGGCTTGCGAATGATGCCAAGAGTGGCTGATAAAAAAATCTGATTTTATTTTTGCTTTAGAAATAACGTTAACATCGCCTCTGATAGATCTTTGACAGGCACTACGGGTATTCTGACGATATGTCATGCATTATAGAGGTTTTGTGCTATCCAGTAGCTGGTTTATGGAGATCAGTAAGGAAGACACTACATATAAAATATTGGTACTCAGTTGCATCTGGTTGGACTGGATCCAACATAGTGGGGCTTTAGTAAAGCTAGTCCAGTATGGTTTTATACACATGCTTATTGTATTTGTTTAGCCCTATACTTCTTCGCTTACTTAACGTGGGGATCAAAACTCTTTAATCACGTTTCAGATGATGATAGTCATCTGAATGGTATTGAAGAGTTTGTGTCTGAAGGATCCTGTATTGTCCTTGCTAAATATGAAATCCAATCAGTCGATCCAACTACTGGAATTCCGTAGCTATTCTTGCATGTCGGATACGTACCTGAAACAAACAAAGTTAATTGTTACAAATTGATAGATATTTATTAATTAAAAAACTGATGCGTGCAGAGATCGAAACCGATCTAATAACAACAAAATATTACGGCGATTAAAATGAATGATTTCTGAAAACGATGTTAAAATCTTTTTAAACAAACTATTTGATCCCACTATAATATTATACAGATGGAAGTTTGTATGTATGTGTGTGTATGTTTGTTACTCCTTTACGCTCAAACGTCTGAAGGGATTCAGATGAAATTTGCATACACATAGCCCATGTCCTCGAATAGGACATAGGATTTTGTATGTTCCCTTGACATAGTTTTCTATTTTTACGCCAGCAAAGCTGCAGAAGTTAATGTAAGTTAAAGATAAAAAATAATACTAAATGCGAAACCACAAACTTTTTAACACTCGACCTTTGACTGTTAGAGGAGAATGTCTTGTGTAGCCACAAGACAGAAGTCTGCTTAATTTAATACAAATTTAGATAATGTGTAAATAAATAAGTAAACATCAGAAAAATAAAGTGCCTTCTAATGTTTATTAAATATTCTTCAGATTTGCTTATATAACTAACTAGCTTTTGCCCGCGGATTCGCTCCCGTCAACTAACTACTCTATTCTGCTCTACCCAACTCTACCCTACTCCACCCTACTCTACCCTACTCCACCCTACTCTACCCTACTACCAATTTTTTATTTGTTTCTTCCCTAAGAACCTTTTCCTGACAATAAAAAACACAACAAAAAAAATAATTGTAAAATCGCGTGATGGCGTGACCAAGGGAAATAGGACATCATGGCTCTATCTATATATATAAAAATGAATCATTTTTATATATTATATTTTTATTATTTATTATTTTATATACATATATATTATTATATTATATATTATTTTACTTTTTATTTTTTTTATTTTAGAGCCATGACGTTTCTTATAGCTGAATATTTGTTGTCAAACGGATGTATTTCTTTAACCCATTTATATCGACTCTATCCGTGTTAATTAAACACCATTCACTGGCAATATTAACACATTGATCTGAAGTATTGGTATAACTGTCGTGGCTTTGTATTGAGTCAGGCAAAGCGGCATACCAGGCGAGTTTGCCCGTAATTGGTCGGTCTTTGTGACTGCAATAACGGTGATAGGTTCATTTTATTGGCTGATCGAAATGTAAGTTATTTTGGTGTAGGAGGTAAGTTGAAAATTTAGGTATTGTATTGAGTAAGGTAAAGCGGTATGCCAAGCGAGTTTGCCCGGTAAATTTCCGATCTTTGTGATTGCTGTAACGTTGATATATTCAGGCTTTTTGTATACTTTAGATAAATAGCTACTTGTTTAAAATTGAGGTTATTTTCATAAGTACATAATAAAATTAAAATTTAGCTGTTTTAGTAACGCCTTTTGGTTGTAATATACACCGTGTCTTTGACATCGACGCACAAACGATGACCTTGGATCCAGTACATGATTTTGGACACCTTTGGTACAGAATGGGTGTAAACCCAATTTTTCCACGATACAGCAGTTTTGTCAACAACAGATTTTTTTTGCTTCACAACAACAAAGCTACATGAATCATTGCCTCACAATTAAAATAGTTAACTAACCCGTTCCCCCCTACTGAACGTAATTAAATATAATAAGTGCGTAACTATTGCGATGATTGCACTTAATAGTTATAATTGCACCATTTAGTCGCACAGTTGCTTCAACTGTTGCCTATCATATTAGTTGCTGTTGACGTGATATATTATATTGTATTGATTATGATCTTCTGCATTGAGAGATCTCCGGTTGTCTGTTTTGCTTTTATTTTTAGCTGTGTAGTATATTGGAATTCTTTTATATAATTCCGTTGTTTTAACTTTATGAATGAATAGCTGCTATAAATTGTTACCTAGGGTGAACAGTATATCATCTATGATTAATTGATATTAATCAGTTAATATATGACAATCGGGAGGTACCAATAAGAGTACTGTTCACGTTGAATCCTCTATAAAAATGATGATATTTTCTGTGGTTCTTATAATGTATTTACTTAATCAGTTATCAGATACTAGATGTATTGTATTTTTACCAGAAGCAAGTATATAATAAGTATTCAATAATTTTATTTATGTACCTTATATTAACATTAGCTATTAAGCGAATTGTGACTATTAATACTATGGACGTTCATCTGAAATAAAATTTAAATTATTAATTATTATTATTATATTAAAACAATCATCAGTAAAATATGTCTACTAGCTACTGCCAGCGGCTTGACCCGCGTCATCATCGTCATCATCATTTCAGCCAATAGACGTCCACTGTTGGACATAGACCTCTCCAAGTGTCGCCACAATGAACGGTCCTGTGCGTCTCGCATCCATCGGATTCTCGGAACCTTTACCAGATCATTGGTCCACCTTGTAGGAGACCTTCCAACGCTGCGTCTTCCGGTACGTGGTCGCCTATCTATATTGCCAGTAACTAACCTAGGCTACCGGCAATATATCATTTCTGCCGAAAGACGTCCACTGTTGGATATAGACCTCCTCCAGCTGATATCTTTATTTCTGACGCGATCACGCAAGGTAACTCCGAGCATAGCCCTGTCCGTGCCCAGAACCTTTTGGCCTCAACAGTCATCTGTTCTGCGAGCAATGTGCCCTGCCCATTGCCACTTAAGTTTGGCGATTCTTCGTGCTAGGTCGGCAACCTTGGTTTTCCTGCGGATATCTTCATTTCTAATTCGATTACGTAAGGAAACTCCAAGCATAGCCCTTTCTATTGCCCTTTGGGTGAATTTAAGCCTTTTGATGAGATGATGATTGGCCCGCGTGGTATTAAAAAGTTATCCCAAAGGATCCCAGGATGAAAAGTATCCTGTGTGTTTTTCCAGGACATGTTTTACTGTGTACCAAATTTCACCATTTGACCGTGAAGAAGTAACAAATACAGATACGCATTCAGAAACTTTTGCTTTTATAATATTACAGTGATAGTGTGCGACAACTTCAAAAATATCAGTTATATTTATAACTTTACCTATTGCATTTACGATGATGTATGTAGTTCAGATCATGTTGAAACATACACCTTGGCAATTTGAAGTGTTTACTAAGTTAAGAACTTCTTCGGTAACGATATCTCGGCACGGTTCTTGCAGTACTCATAAGTTATAATGTCAAGTTGCTCCAAGGCATGAGACGTTGTTAGGATAATGTCTTCTCACGAGATTTTACTATGTTATTTATGAATATGTACGGAATGTGTCCGTAAAGTCAATAATTCACTGACATATTCCGTACTATTGAGTATGGGAGCTTGCGAAAGAATGATTGAGTTAAAGTGATGCTGACGTCACACGTCACTTTGACAGAATCAGTGGTCTGGAATAGTTTGTTTATTGCTCGTTACAGGTACCGGCACGGATCTTGAGCGCTCGGCGAAAGAGTGGGGATCGCTTTGCGTACGCGTTTTATTTTATTTTTTTAAATGTACACCTATTTTATTTTATTTTTTCTTTTACCTATTACCTAATAGGTATTTTTTGCCATATGTGTACGATGCGAAAAGCGATCCCCACTCTTTCGCCGAGCGCTCAAAATCCGTGCCGATACCTGTACCCACTTATCGTCCACAAAGTAATCTCAGGAGAAGATTTTCGGTCTGATTGGTATCCTGAGCAGACAAATAATTATAATATAGTGTAAAAATTAGGTAATATATCGTAACATCAAAGTATTACAGGTTAAGCACGGTCGCCGAGGTTGGTCTGTGGATGGGTGATCATCTTAACATATCAAGATTCCTCCGCGCCTCGAAATGCACGTTAGGCCATTGGTTCCGGCTGTCATCTTTGACATGCTGTAAATCTTTGACAGTTCGTTAGTCAGAAGCCAGGAAATCTGGAAATCTAGCTGAGTTGTGGAGGTCAAATAAGCTGTTGCTCCATGTAATTATAGATATCCAGTTGCATCTGGTGGAAGTGGATGTCAACCCTAATATAACTATACTAGACAGATTGATTGAAAAACGCTATTGGTTGACAATCAGTCAACCAATAGCAATAGCAGTTATCCATTGACTTCACACTAGAACAGAGCAGGAGGGCGTGTCAGACTTTTACTGACTTAAACCCACTCCTATGACCAGCGCTAAGGTCTATTACTTAGCAGGTATTGTGCCTCAATCTTGCTGTCAAAGTCAAATCTTCACTAAATTGACGAATCATTTATTTTAATCCAATGATTAATTCAAATGTCGTCTTGCGTTGAATTATAATCATCTTGTCAATTATTATAACTATTTTGTTGAGCTTCATGGTGGTCCTTAAGTGCAGAATAATTACTGACACTGGAATTTTATTGACCGACAATTTGTCTTATAGTTTTTTGAGTTTTGTCTATTTAGATACTTAAATAATTTGTTCAGCCTTCGTCGTGAGTAACTCGTAGATAATAATAGTCTGTAGCGTGAAGGTTGTAAAGTTAGTTAAGCTACTATGCTACATAGCCTGCTAGAGCTTTTGAATTGATTGAAAGAGTCATCGCGGTCCTAGAACGGAAAGAGTAACTGAAGGAACACTTCCGTGACATTCCCTCTCGCTCCACCCAGAACGGGAGAATTTATCTGGTGATTTCCCACCATCAAAAAAGAAAGGCTGCACTACGAGGTTCATAGGTTCCTAGTAGGTACGTTACTAAGTTAAAATATTAAAAAAATGTAATCAAAATAATAATAGTATATACCGCGTACGTCTAAGAACTGGAACAATTTGCCTGCTAAGGTCATCCCGTCCGATTATAATTTAGGTGTTTTCAAGGCTAGAGTGTAGGCTCTAAAGTAAATATAAACTAGTGCAATTCACTATAAACAATTGCATCAATGTATACCATCAGGTGGGATTGCAGTCGAGCACTAGCTTGCATCATTAAGGCCCTAGCGCCCCAGCAGTGCCATAAAACAGTAATTTCTGAAGCTTACTACTCGGTAACGGCTGGGTTAATATATATGTATAAGAAAAATATATATGTTTATTGTAGACTCATGTACAAAATTATCAACATATGATTTTTTCGTGCAATTAATACTTTTGTCTAAAGAAAATATTTAACAACATGATATTTTTCGCTTGTTTTCCCTACTCCTTTCAAACTGCTTTGATCTTTACAAATATGTTTACACAAAAAAGTAGCTGGTTAAGTGTTCTTCAGAATGTATATAGCATATGTAAATCAATCAATATATCGCAAAGAAAATGGATTTATAGGGCAGCGGGGCTCTATCCGGGCTCCAATCAGACAATAGGTTAAAACTTTAAAACTTTAAAGCTCTCAAAACGGTGAACAAAAACATTGTGAGGAAACCGGCATGACCTAGAACCTAAAATTGTGACATGTGACATCCACCAACTCGCACTGGGCCCGCGAGGTGGATTACGGCCCAACCCTCTCCTAGAGAGGAGGCCTGAGTCCCAACAGTGGGAACATTATAAGGCCGACTATTCTATGCTATGCTTAAAACTTCGATCTATGTTACATAATTTAAAAAGTAGATCAATTACATAAAGGAATCGGTTTCATTCTGCCATTCTTGGTAAGAAACACTAAAAATACTTAAAAACAGCATTCAAAAGGATTCTACCCATTTGTGTACAAAACATTAAGATATTTAGGTGCGCGTAAATCTTGTTCGTCTAGTCTTTTTCTTGTAGCTGTCAGATAATCATCTGTGCTCCAATTATATAAGAATGATTAGGCATTCGATTAGCGGCCTTGGCTAATTAAGTATTGATAACGAATCTTGATTATGTTTATATACTAGTTAAGCAGGAACTATAGTGTCAATTAACTATGGTAATTCACACACACGTATATGGGTTGGGTGAAACGTTCTGATTTCTCCGCACCTATATGGTTTTATTGCCTATATGGTTATATTCCGCAGTCTTAGGGTCAGACATTTACAAAAGTCCGTATATAAAATAGGTTTGTGTATCTGCGAGCTAGTTATGTATGATGTAAGTATTTTTACCGAAAGTCATATTGTATGAGTAGTTTGTGAGTAGTGTCACTTACCTATGAGTAAGTATAATATAACACGTCGTTACTGTGCACACAATAATCAAAACTGCTGCTATTTTTTTTTATAATTTTTTATTTTATTTATTTAATATTCTTGGCTCGTTGGATACACAAATATCTTCATATGGCGTAATCATTTTGTTTTCAATTAGAATGTAGATATAACACAGTCTAATGCTTTTTGCAGTATTTGGCAGCAAATGTATCGAGTTTGTTTCTTGGCAAACTTCGCTGTGGTAGTCATTACTACAATTCTCAGCATCATTTTACCAAGATCGCGCCTGTTTCAATGATTCTACATATTGCCAAGTTGCGCAGACACAAAACAACACCAATTTTACATTACAATACCACTACGAATCGATATGAAAATAATTGAAACAACCATTTAATTGCCACTGAACTTTACACAGATTATATTTAGCATTCATGAATTATTTGTTATTATTTTGAGCGTGTTGGGGCCCACTGCAGGGAAAATGGCTCCCTTCCACTTTTCTATGTTCTCAGCTACGCTTGGCCAATCCGTAGGAGTATAGCTCGTCACGCCATCTCCTTCTGGGCCTACAGCGTCGCCGGTTCCTGATGTTCGGGATCCAGGCAATCTATAAGGCGGTCCTCACCCAATTTTGTTGCGATATGCGGCAGATATGGCCTGCCATTTTATTTTGGCGGCTGAGTTACCTTACGTCATGAATGAATGAATATATTATTCAGGTTCGAGGTCTATAAAAGTTAATTATCACGTAAATTGTTTTCGAAAGTCTTCAAACATGTCCTGCTTTTCCTTTTAACATAGTATTCTGCTAAAAGCGAGCAAACACTGATTTTTTTATATATTTTTTTTGTGCGTAATTTGAATTATATAATTAATTAACTAATATTATACAAAAACACTTAACTAATTAAAACTACATATATACACTAAAGGGTACTCCTAACTAAAATATGGCGTCATATCATAAAACTCTTTCGCATCGCTGTCGACTGGAAGTGTGCCCAAAAGACTGGCGGCATTGCCACGTTGTATGGCAATGCTTTATCTCTGACCGAAGTAAAAGCCAGCCCAAGGGCTAGTCACGCGAAGTGTCAACTAAGCGTTTGGACAGTTCTTTAAAAAGCATATGAGCACTCAGACCCCACGGCCCAAGAGTTTCAACCCCAAACGGCTTTGCGTAAATATACAAGAAAGAAATTACGTAACGAGTATTGTCAAAATATATTCGTAGTTTTAAGGCTGGTCTTGCACCTACTCATTAACATTTTGAAAAGGAAAATAATTTGTAACCAGACTTGATGAGTTCGAAGTGGCTCAGCTAACTCATTAAATTCAAGGTAAAAGACCACACCTTGTCTCGACTAATTATTGGTTGTCTTTACTCACGAGTGCCTAGATTGGTCAATAACCTTTACGGAAATACATATAACAAATTAAATATCTATTTAAGTTACCTTCATCGTTCTTTTAAGGTTTTTATGTCTGTTTTCTTAACTTTATAAAAAAAATTGTCCAATATCTAAACTTGAAACGACTAGCTGTAGGTCATACTAATATTTGTTCTGTGCAGAATTCGGACCCGCGTCACGCAGTAGGTACAGCAGCTAGCTTTTCTGTGCTCAACCACTCTTTTTTCGCACTGGAAATCCTTATGGTTATCTTTCGCCCTGGGGTGGGTGGTGGAGCATGACTTGTACTGAATAAAACTACTTCTGTTTTTCCTTGCACACTTGGGTCGGACACTTCATGTGCGTTGTGATTGTAGCTAACCCGGACCAGTTCTGGCCCACCGTCCGCGGCCTCGCCCCGTAGTGGGAAGTGTTGACTCTAGGAGGGGTCGACTCCCGTACATTTCTAAGAGAGGCGCGCGCGGAACACTAGGTACCGCTATATCTGGTCCAGATAGAATCGCTCCACCGATACGCTAACCATGCCTTCAATTTCTACAAGAGACTCTTCACATAAAACATGCTTAGGATTGAGCTATCAACTTCACGTACAATACTACGACATCATTCTAGCTTATATTTATCATCATTTCAGTCGAAAGACGTCCACTGCTGGACATAGGCTTTCCCCTAGTTTCGCTACAATGACCGGATCTGAGCGTCGTGCATCCATCGGTTTCCCGTGACCCTCACCAGGTCGTCGGCCCACCTTATGCCTCTCAACGCTGCGTCTTCCGTTACGTGATCATCGCTCCAGAATTTTTCGGCCCCATCGACCATATGTTCTGTTCTGCCCACTGCCACTTAAGTTTAGTGATTCTTGGCATAGCTTATGTTATGCTCTATTAATTTACAGTAAAACTTCTCTGGTTATAGATTTTCTTAATAAAATGCATCGTAATTCCAATCATTATTTGAACACGACCTTACACATTCCACGCTCGATTGGTACCAGGTTACCAGCAGTGCGCAAGAAGTGAATCAGTTAACCCATCGACCTCAGAGGCTTAATATTGTTATGTCAAGGCGAGTCAAGGAGACGCCTTGCTTGCACTAATTCTTGTTGGTTTTGTAAGACATACGGGTGGTAAGCTCGGCCAACATCGTTGAAAACTGGGATAAGCGACATTATTTTTTTTTAAGTATCGATAAAAATAAAAATACTATAATAGAAAGCTAATAATAATTATCAGCTGTCAGTAAGCAAAAAAATATTCGGATAATGTTTGATTATTTTTTTTTAAGTATCGATAAAAATAAAAATACACAGCAAAAAACAAATGTAATCAAAATTTTTATGACTGTGAAACATGTAGTTTTCGTTTTTTTTTGTATTTCTTTGTTTTCTTTTTGCTAAGTTTGTAAGAAGTTTTACAAAATTTTGGGTCCACAGTACAAAGATATATTTAAAAAAAATTATTCTTTAATATAATACTTCATAGATACAACTAACTTTTAATACAACATGAGATTCGATAGTTTACCTTTGAAGTATTTCTTTAAAATGCAAATAATAATGAATTCATACATACATTCATACCTAAGTGGAGATTTGCTACACCATCACCACACAAGAGCGTAACCGGAAACCAACAGATACTATTCTCCTTGCTCACTTTTCCTCACACACCTTATATTGCTTATAAATTATAATTAATGTAAATAATAATTGACTATGTAATATCTGCGGTGTAGGCATATCGCAAGGATTCGTTTCCACCCACAGAGGGTACCTACGTAAATAGTTATCTCAAAGCGTCATCTTGTTTGTATGGGAATGTCAATCAGGCATAGAACAATGGAAGATCATAGCGGGGATTATCATATGGATATAAAGTATAGTGCCTTGAGACTCGTCAGATTTATGTGTGTCGTTTAATAATACTATAATAGAAAGCTAATAATAATTATCAGCTGTCAGTAAGCAAAAAAATATTCGGATAATGTTTGATTGCGAAAATTATTTGTAAAGATTTGTATTCAGTATCAGTACCTATACTCGACCGCCGGGATTCCGATCCCGATTTCCGGCCACCGTAGGCGCGGGCTTGCGGAAGGCGAACAATAGGGAGCTCACCGTCCGGACCGAGCCCAAGTCGTCGACGGCGTGTACTGTTCCATGCGCGCCTCAAGGAGATGTCAGCAAATGTAGGGGCCCAGCAGGGTCAAAGCCTTCTAAGACTCGGCCCTGGTACGAAAGGCAACGAAGGAACAGGAGTAGGTTTATAATCAGTAAAAGTCTGACACTATCTCCCGCTCCGCCCAAGAGCAGGGGATGTCATAAGATGATTATCCTACAGAAAAAAAAAATAAAAAAACCTATACTCGACACAATAATACACTAGCTATAAAACTAAGTGGATGCGGATCACCAAAGCACAAACGTTTATAAAGACATAGCGTTCCATCGCTCCTGGATAGATTCTGCCACATAAAGTGAAAGCCTCCCACAAATTAGCATGGCTCACTGTGACTAAAATTACTTCAGATGAATAATAACAGCCAGAGACATAGAATATTGTTAATCAAATAGATTGCCTTGACGCAGAATAAAAAAAAGTGGGCAAGTTCGAGTCGGACTCATTCCCTGAGGGTTCCGTAAAAACCTATGTAAATAGATCAATTCCCAAATGGAGTCTTGAAGATTTTTCCGAATCGCAAATTTTTTTTTTGTGACCAAAGAACAAAATTGTTTTCAGATTTATTCCTATACCTGTGCTAGAAGACCTTGCTGCATGCCAAATTTCAGGATTCTGGTTCAGCGGGAAGTACCCTATGAATTTTGATTCCCTTGAGAGTGTCGAAATATACGTTTTTTTTGAGGTACGGAACCCTAAAATGGAAAAAAAAGTATCAGTTTCACCATCTTTTCATCCGAAATATGTCTACTGTTGGACATACTTCAAGCGTTGACTATTGAGGTTTACGTTTATAATATACAATACAAACAGTAAGATTGTTAGGTTCCATACCTAAAGGGAGCGTATTACTAAGACTCCACTGTCTGTCTGTCAGTCACCACGCTGTACCTCATGAACCATGATAGCTAGACTTTTCACAAATTATGTATTTCTGTTGCCGCTATAATAACAAACACTAAAAACAAAATAAAATAAATATTTAAGCGAGCTGTCATTTAACAAAGGCTTTTTTTTTTGCTGTTTCTAGCTCGATATTAATAATATATTTTTTTATTAGTAAGTAGTATTTAGTAAATAAGTCGTTATTACACTACGTTAGGGAAAAAAATATTGTTGTAATTGCCAACAAAAAAAATACTACCAGATAAATTGGTTACCCTTTCATTATTAGCCTATTTAATAAAAAAAAAATTAAGAAGTTTCATACTGATTAACACAGACCTAAATTTCAAATGAATTACCAACAAAATTAATTTCCCTAACAAAAGCGGACTTAATTTTCCCAACCAATTTTTTGTTTGCCATACTCTGTAACAGTATTTACTATACACAATTTAAATACTATTGTTAACTTCGTGATGCTTTGAGTAACAATCAAGGCTGTTGCTTAGCAACCGTTATTTTTTTTTTCGAAACAGTAGGTCACAGTTTACAACAGAATGTTACGGTTTGATGGATTGACACGCGACCGATGTTCGTCCTGATAACTTTGATGCCCAAATTAGATTAGTGC
Organism: Mythimna pallens; assembly: GCA_961205895.1. Classification (NCBI taxonomy): domain Eukaryota; kingdom Metazoa; phylum Arthropoda; class Insecta; order Lepidoptera; family Noctuidae; genus Mythimna; species Mythimna pallens. The sequence continues at coordinate 17,775,947 of OY540834.1, forward strand.
AGTATGATGAACAATTTTGTAGTACCTAATCATATGAGTGAGTAATAGTGTAGAAATTATTTCATCAGGACCTCTTTAGATGCTTCAGATGTGTATATACTTCACTTAACTTTATACTTGAAAATAAACATTTATTTTTCATTATCTCTGACCCTCACAATAGTCAGTAGACCCTGAGAAAAATTTGAACCGGACAAGAGTACTAAAATGATTCTTATTCCACCAATTAGCACTGCTCTGTTTGGCATTAATAGATATTGATGAAATAACGAGCATAATGACTATGAAATAACTTAGTTGTTATGTTTGATGATAAAACTTCGTTTCTGGACGACGGCAATGCAATGTAGACTGTGATGATGGTCAAAGTCATCGCAATAGCACGTCACTTTTTATTTTTTATTAATATTATAGATATTAATAAAAAATCTCTCTAACGGTATACGGTTACATAAAAAAATGTTTAATAAAACTTGCTAACCATTTATGCGTAGTTTAAATTCAGATTAGCGTGTTCTAAATTCAACATTTTGAATTAAGAACGTGCTAACCAGAGTTTAAACTAACCACATGGTATTTTTTTTATAAGGCTCCTTTTTTTAGGATGTCACTTAAACCTATTTCCTAAGACCATGTGAAAAGCAATAAATGTCTTGCTAAATTCGTTCCATTATTGCCTTGTGAACGATTGTTAAAGTTTAAACTTAATTTTGATTATAAAACCATAACAATGGCCAGGTCTGGTAAAGTTCACATCCCTCAAGGTCCATAGTTTGCAAGATAATTGAATATAGTCTTGGGCGCGTCTTAAGTTGAAGATATGATCAAAACATTTGGAAATATCTTTATTATGGAGTTCCGAAATATATTTAAGTATGAGGTTTGCTGTTTCAAGCAATCATGAGCTGTTAAAATTATAGTGTTCTAAATGTTATGTTTTAACTGCACTAGGTCTAATCATTTGCAAAGATTCATGTACAAATGAAAGTGTCCTTCACCATAACACAGTAATATCCATCCGATTTACCACTCGTTATAATTACTACGTAACTATTTTTATATAAGCATCTGGTAAAATATTTTATGGACTAAATGCTAGCTTAGAGTATGCTCTTCTTTTTTTGAGGTGGGAAATCATCAAATGACTTCTACCTCTTTGAGTAGAAATAGAGAACCTGTCAGGCTTTTATTGACGACTTAAAACCCACCTGTCTTTCATTGTAGTCACCTTTTGTGGTCTAGAGTTACGGTCACTCTTTCAGACGTTCCCGCAGCCCTAGCAAGGAAGGGCCCCACGAGGCTCCCTCGGGCACGCTACAATTAAGGCGGTAAGTCCCCTCTTTGAGGCGTGGTTGGAAAGACCGCACGGCGTCCTCACCTTCCGCATGACGCAGGTTCTCACCGAACACGGTAAGTTCGGGAAGTTCCTGCACTGGATTCGCGCAGAAGCGACGTCCGGGGGTCGCCACTGTGTGGACCGCCCGGAGGACACGGTGGAGCACACGGTGGAGGTGTGCCCCGCTTGGGCAGAGCAACGGCGTGTCCTCGTGGGGGCGATCGGCGGCGACGATCTCTCATGCATTACTGCTTCGCAGAAGGAGACGACCGCTCCCCTTTCCCGTCCCATCCCACCATGGAAGTGAGGACGCCGCGGCTCCTCTCTAACCACAGAGTAACGCTGTGTGCTAAGCTTTTTCGCTATACAACAAAATGATCCCCAGAGGGCTCTACTTCTAGTCATTTTCAGTTTGCAAATCTGTAGCTCGTACAAAACAAAATTCTCAATTATTCCTTTAACTGAGCTCTGTCTTTCCTTAACTCTTCTTATTATTTGTGACTACCTATTAAAATGTGCACATCAAACAAAGCCCGCGTGGTGTAGTGTTTCGAACCCTTGCGATAGGTCGCTCGTGCACGCTGTTGAATGTCGCCATGATCACGCGCCGCTGCAAAGGGACTATACTGAAGTTTTATTGAATACCTACGCTTTTATGAACGCTTCTGTATTATGAAATATTTTGAGGGAGAAAGAAATAGTATATGATTATGTTGTTATGTTGTGCGTTTTGTGTGTTATGTAGATATTAGTGCTACTCAAAATAAGCGTTATATAGGGTTTTTTTTTTTGTTAGGTGGGAAAATCATCTAATGACAAATCCCGCTCTTGGACGGACCGGGAGATAGTGTCAGACTTTTACTGACTAAAAACCCACTCCTGTTCCTTCGTTGCCTTCGTCCCAGGGCTCGGGTTTCGTTTTCACACTACCCATGGCCCCAGTAGGCTTCGACCCTGCTGAGCCCCTACGATTTGCTGACATCTCCCTGAGGCGCGCGTGGAACAATACGCGCCGTCGACCACTTGGGCTCGGTCCGGATGTTTACCGGACGGTTGGACGGCGGGCTACCCATTGCTCGCCGTCCGCAAGCCCGCACCTACGGTGGCCGGAAATCGGGATCGGAATCCCGGCGGCGGTTGGGGCGTGAGGACCGTTGCCGTTGCCTCACGCGATCGGCCGCGTCCTTTGCTAGTATTACTGCTTCGCAGAAGGAGGCGACCGCCTGCCACTCCTCCTCGCTCCGGACCATGGCCTGTACCAAGGCCCGGCGCGAGAGATCGCTGCCGCCGATTGCCTCCACGAGGACACGGCGTTGCTCTGCCCAAGCGGGGCACACCTCCACCGTGTGCTCCACCGTGTAGCGTTATATAGGGTGGGTTTCTGGATTGACTACTTTGAGTTAAAAACTTATCAAATCCTACTTAAACGCCAAATTTTGACAGGTTTTCAGACTAAAGTAGTGTTTGAGAAATACTCAATTTCATATGCAGATCAGCAGAGATCGGGGGACAGTGATATAATATCACAGAATAAGTAATATAATATATACTTAGTTGCTTAAAATATTAGAGAATACAACTGAACTGGCAATGACATAATAATAATTTAGATCATATAAGTATGTACCTAAGTATTAGTAAGTATCTGTAATTTTGTACGACCTCTAAGAATATTAATTTTCGTTCACATAACTCATGATCAAAATGTAAATAAAAAAATCTTTCGTGGGAACATCTTATTTAAGGATTTTTTATTCTATTATTTAAAATATGGTTAATTAATTACATATTGTTTGCAGTCCTTGTAATATCAGAATACGTACAAAGGCTAAACAATTCATGAATAATACAATTTTAAATATTTGAGGGATTCTAACAATCTTTGCGATTGTAAATGTCTAAATTGAATAACATATTTAGACTTAGGAAGTCTATTGTGGGTAATTATTGACCATATACTATCGTCACGATTAACGGTTTGTATTTATTTTACTATTGAATATACCTATATATAAGGCACAGGATTATCGTGGGAATATCCTTTAAGTAGGTATTGTATCGACTATTTCTATTATGTACTATGTATGGGACGGTGAAAACGTTGTGGGGGTGTTTAGTAATCACACTTGATATGAGATTGATCCATTGTTCCTCAGTTGGTAAGATTACCAAATCTTGAATCGACGGATAAGGGATTTGTGAACTGGCTATTGTTACTCAAATCAGCATCATTCAAAAATCAAATGACATTATGACGTTGACATTGACGTTTTTATAGCTCGTTCCTCTTTAGTGGTTCCGTTTGTAGAACACGTTTAGGTAATTGGCACTAAACAAGTGAACGTAAAATGATGATGCGAGAACTTATCGTTCATTCAACATTATTTATCTCCTCATTGTAAACCTCGAAAACGAGGTCCTTGAACTATTGGACAAATGTCTACTACTTACTGAATGTCAAGATGCTTGGAAGTGGACCTGTGTTTATTTAACAAAACAGCTATGTTAACAGGACTCAATAAAGCAGTCGAATAATGTCACATGTACTCGTCATATCCAGTCATGAAGTACATTATTTTGACTCCCAGTGTGATTACACTGTCTATAAATTTGTTTGACCCGAATTTTCATTGACTTTTCGAGCACTACTAAGCAACGGTGTCACACATTCGATTAGCAAACACACAATTATTATAAAAAATTGTACAAAATACGTTGTTTCGTGTTAAAATGTAGTGTCAAATTGTTCCGGTATTTTTTTCTGTCAAAATAATCGTAGGCCGTTGCGGAATGGCGCGTGCGTTGAATTAGTCACGCCACTTTTTATCTGCGACTTTTTACGCTATCCATTAACCTTGGACTAATTGTCCGGTGGCTTTCTAATTGGTCATATTTTTATCGTTTGCCGGAACGTGATCAGATAAACACTCAATTACGTGTTTGTCATCATGAGCCATCCGTTTGAAAAACTCTCAAACTATTTCTGCGTAGAAGTTAGGAACTGAATTAACCGTTACGCTTTTTGTTCGATTTCTAAACGCATTTCTGAGTGTAGTAAACCTTTGTCAATACTTAGGTTGATCTAGGTATTTAAAACAAGTCTACTGTACCAAGCTGTAAGATTCAAATGAGGAAAGAGAGTTGCTCCATTGCCTGCAAGCGATGGGTCAGTCGGCACTTGTGCAATATTGCAGTTTTTAAATACATCGTTGGTATTTCGATCAATATCAATATATGCGGCGCTGGTTCCATTCGAAGCCTGCTTGCGATAATTATCGTACATAATAATTAATTGATAACTTTCACACGATGCAATTTGTGGAGTATAATGATAGTGTGTAATTGTATGTTATGGGTACGAGATTAGGCATCGTTTCAAAATGCGGATCTTAAATTAATGAACCTATCATTATTATTTGACTTGCTCCTCTGCGATCCACGACACACATTTAGTATTTTATGGCACCTACACATTGGGGAAGCTTTAATTAAATTTCAAAACTGTACTTAATAATATTCGGATAACCTTCAGACGATTTTCAATTGTCGGCAAACATTTACACTTCGACGCACGGTCACTTATATTATCTTACTAACAACGACTAATTTGTTTATATTAATAACATTTTATCATTTGAAAAAAAATGTACGTATACACACCATTACTACAGTATTTCGATCTAATTAAAAACGAATCTGATAAAACAATGAAGAAATATAGTTTACAAGTAAAACAATAAACAAGTTAACTAATAACAACATTTTCTATTGTTTGTGAAAAAAAAACCTTCTTATCTACATAAGAAACTGTTTCATTTAGACTCAAGGACAATTAGTCAAAAAGTGTAAATGGAATTAATTGCAGCTGAAGTTAACCCAACGGAATAACGGTACTGCATGTAAGTTCTAGCATTTAAAATGAGATAAATAACAATATTTACTAACCCTGTTAGTCTCTTTTACAGAATCTTCAATCAAGTAACTTGCAACATTAAAAAAAAAAATTCCTTTCACGGTACGTTATATTCGGTTTTAACGAACTTTTCGACTAACCCATTTATAAATGTGTTTGAGCTTATCTTCAAGCTTATGCTTTACTAAAAGTTAGTCTTTTTAAATCGAATTTGTTACCAAGCTTGTATGACTTTTTTTCGTATTGAACCAATTTTTTTAACTTTATGATCTTCTTCAATTAAATTTCTCGTTACACATCTAAAAAACAACTAATTAGAAAGTAAAGTACCTCTCATACCAGTTAGAACAGTAGTAAGAGTGAGTACATCGTGCCCTTGACCGCGGAAGACAATGGATGCGTGTAAGATATTCTGACGCCGTCATAACTCACTGTGGGAACTTGGTCGTGGTTGCTGACTATTAGGGACAAACTATCTTGTACATAAAGGTTTGCATTAGACGTGTTGATATGTATGCTAAGATCATTTGAGTACTGAAATTGGTGGATGTTCGTTTTGGAATACACTAATGCACAACTTTAAATTATAGGGATTAGTGTTGAAGTCGAATGCAGAAATATGCGAATCAGTGTTTTAGATCAATTTGGCCCGTTGCTATAGGCCTGAATTTGATAAGATATTGTAGGTCTCTCGAATTTTTAAAATGATTCTGTTATAAGGATGCTAGTAATTAAACCAATATTATCCAAGCATTAGCAATTAGCAACATTATTAACCAGTGTTATCTTTAAATAGTCATTAGGGAAACTGTTAATACGCAAGCAAGTAGTGTGGGTTAGCATATTTAACCATGAAAAACTGTCTGAATTCAAGATATTCCCAAAAGGTTTGTGTAAAATATTGTGTATGGTACAACTGCTATATGTACGGTTGTCAGTTCTTGGCCTGTTCTGTCAGATACCAGTTGATAAGCTTGGCTCTAATGAGAAACGAGACAAAAGGACTAATCGTATCGAAGCTCCAAAGTCTTGAGTATTGATGCTAAGTTGCGGGCTTCTCGGTTTTCATTTAGGAAGTGAGCGTTGGAATGCATAATTTAATCATCACCAGACATACGGCAATGCACCACCTATACATAGTGGACATACAATCCGTACAAAATGTTTTGGGATCAGACCAATGCGGACAATAAAAAAAAATAAAAACTAATAATTGATAAAAAAAACACTACACTAAAGGCAAAAACTACTAGCTAAAATATGGCGTCATAAAATTCCTCCACATCGCTGTCGACTAGAAGTGTGCTCAAAAGGCTGGCGGCATTACCACGTTGTATGGCAATGCTTAATCTCTGACCGAGGTAAAAGCCAGCCCTTGAATCACGCGAAGTGTCAACTAAGCGTCTGGATAGTTCTTTGAAAAGCTTATGAGCACTCGGACTCCACGGCCCAAGAGTTTCAACCCCAAACGGCTCAAAAATATAACTGCCGACAAGGTTGTTATATTTCCGCCGCTTGCGGTTCTCCGCAGCTGCAGCGGCAGCACCAGCACAGCACGAAGAGCTAGGAAAATGGGATGGCGCAAGAGTGTCGACACAGGTAGCGTCCCACACTAAAGGCCCACCTATCTTCCATGGAAATAAAGACATACCGTCCGGTCTCTTACCATCGTCGCGTGCCAGGCTATGAGGTTCCAAAACAGCCGGAACGCCGACGGTGACAAGGGATCGTCGGATGATGACGTTAATTTTAGGTAGTAAATTCATAATTGATTAGACAGTTAAGAAGTGGAATTCCCTACCAAATCTTGTGTTTCTTGATAGCTACAACCTTGGGGTTTTTAAGTCAAGAGTGAATAAATAAGTTACTTCTAGGCAACTGGGGTTCATCGTCGACTACATCACCGTGATAGAGCAACAATAAAAAGTACTATGAGTTGAAAGCCTCCACACCTACCAGGTTCATAGAGGCTGGCAGAGGTGTCAATTTATTAAGATTATTACAACACGAAACCGTGTACATCGATAATGCCCTAGGTTCAGAGATCGCCAATCGTGTTGTGTATTATAATTGACAAAGTTCCTAGTGCTTAACACGCAAACACTGGTGAACATCATTTAGCTGACTCTTGACTCTTATCGTCAGGGGTGACAATGGAATATGTTCTATTGCATTATTGCCTTCATTATGTATGGCGCTCAGTATTTTGGAAAAAGCTTTAATCAAGACGATATTTTTATTATTTAATTGAATATTAATACCTATTATTAATTTATAGAACAAATAATAATTTCATTAGTCGGTTTAGTGTTGATTACAGATAGAAAAGAAAAGCGACCGACGAGATTTCACCAACACATAGCAAGCTAAAAAGACAGTTTCATTTTAGTAAAGAACTTTTACAACACACTTGCTCAGAAAGTGACTCTTATTGCACTGCACTTAGGTATATAATGGCACTCGTTACCAACCTGTGACATTTTGATTACCATTATGCACTAGTGCTATAATGTAGTTAAAACCTTTTTGTTCAACCTCTTTATTCGCAAAACAAATTTTGAATTCCAATTAAATTCCCGTTCAATAGTACCTATATAAATTAGTGTCTTACTAACTTATAATATTTCATCCAATTTACAAGTTAAAATGGACAAATTTATCTTGTACAAACGATTTATTTAATAAAAAAACATTTAGTAAATAAATCGTACCTTAAATTTTTTATATTATTTTTTTGTAGTCTTTGGCCGCCATTTTCAGATGCGCGCGGATTTTGGCGTGTTTTTTTTATTCCAGTTAAGTTCAGCGGCTGTATTACTTAATTAAATAAAATTAAATAATACAAAATCATTAAAATGTTACATCCGTATACTATTGACAGTACGAAAGACATTATCGTAAAACTTTTCACGCAAGAAAACATAAACGGTGCATAAACGTAAGACTAGGCAGTATGATCAAAATACCTTAGCCTTCCTCTAAGGATAAATAAAATAAATGATGCGCGCGTTATGAAAACAGATTTTTACCGCCATGTCACAGAAAATTTTACTATTTTTACTGTTGTTTTCTTCACAAGTGTATTGTAAAACGTCGTATGACACACGTGAGTAATTAATGATTACCGTTCTTGGCTCTCTTAAGACCCTCGCCCGGCTCGGGTCTAAATACCGCCTCGACGGTAATCACTAACATTACACACTTATATCATAATGTACTATTATGAAGGCTGACCTTGATAATATGGCTGAAATAGCCAAACTGTATTTGGATACAAACTTCAACCTTAGTTTGTTTTTAATTATTTTTTTATTATAGGTAGGTCAGAGAACAGGTCGTAGGTTATTGTTTACCCCTCTACCTCCACCCCCACCAATTATTTTTTTGATAAGTCATCTAGTAAAAATATAAAAACTATATCTGATGGAAGCTCTACTGTAGGGTCACAATGTCAGTAAACCAGCTTTAGCCTATTTTTTTAATTACAATAACTGTAAACTGTGCTAATTTAATTTGTTTTAAATATTTGCATAATGATTTAACACCTACTAATAGTAGTAATAAAATAGAATCACAATCTGAGATTCATAAATCTTATTGTATTAAACTCCCGTTACAATAATATAATTTATGAAGCAAAGAATAGAAATATTCCATTTACCGATGCCATTATTTCTTAATGTGTGTCAGATAGAAGTACTCGATGTCATGTTAAATCAATTTGCTTTGGACATAGAGTAGTGACGTCTATAGAGTGCTCATCTATTCCTAAGCTTAAAATAATCTGTGAGGACGCTTTTCGAACTTACGTGTAATTACATGCTGACTAACTCGGATGTATCTTAAAATTAAGATATAAATTAATGTAAATGTAATAGTAATTTTTTTATGAAACTATTTTGAGATATCCACATTAATAAGTTCATACCATAAAATTAATTTACAGTTCTTAGTTGCTCGGGTAAAATTCATTCAAAAGAATTTTACTCATCCTCCAAAGCTAAGTGATGGCAGGCATTTGTTTTCTCCATTTACTAAATGCTCTGTGGTCAACATGAAGCTGTAATGAAATATAATATCATCATAACTCTCCAACAATACTTGATAACAGTATTCTGACCATTTGTGTGAATAATCTGCTTGTAATATATTTACCGCAAGGATGGGTAACTAATAGATTACTAAGAATACTTGTGGTAAAATAGATAAGTGTTGGTAAAACCCGCATTGTGAAGTTTTAGATCCATTTGTTACGGTAAACTTGGGGAGAGATACCTAATCGTAGAGTAGCTACGATTATATTTTAGTAGTGCCAAGTAATTGAATTTTATGAAACATAATTTATAGTTGTAAATTATGTATCTTCGTAAACTTCTTTCGTGTTCTTCCTCTTATTCGAATAAATAGGGGAGTACTGTGTAAAAACAGTTTCGTTCGTCAATTCACTTTCCTTTTCAATATTAAAGTTGTAGCTTGAGTACAACTAAGTAAATAAATGTTTATTTACCAACGTATGTAATTTTACAAGTTCACGATTATTTTATACAATATGTAGAAATAATAATGTGAACAACATAAACCTTAACTTTACCCGTCTACATATTCCCATAACGAATAAATCTAGGCTGCTGAAGCTTATATTAACATCAATTGAGATCCAAAAACCAACATCATCTGACGTGTTTGAAATATTATTAGATACTCAAATCGGACAGTAGTTTAGTGGACCACAATGCTGGGAGCTCAATGTTTACAGATTGAGCTATAGACAGGCAATACAGAAGGTTTAATATATTGTAACCAAAAACCATGTAGGTTAGATAAGTTACCATAGATGCTGACATCTCTTGACATAACGGGAGATAATGGACAAGGACAAGCGCCATATTGTTGTTCCTTTTTTGACCTAATGATATTGTTGGGGAAGTGGAAGTAAGCAGCTGACATATGCATACAGAACGAGTAGTAGATGGGGTAGGAAAGTCTTTGAGTGGACCTAGAACTGGCCATAGTAGTGTAATCAGGTCAATGACTAGTCGACCGACGATCTGGTCCAAGAAGTAGATAAGGGCCAACGGTTGTTCAAATGTAGAGTGCCTAGGACCAGCTAAAGTTGCATACAATGCAGGAGATCAACAGTCAGTATTGAGTGGATATGATTTGAAAAATAATGCAGGATCAATACTACGTGTACAAATGCAGCATGATGGTGTACCAGTGCTATATACCACCGGCTAGTTGTTCACAGAATTTGCACATTAATTTGTATCTTGGGAAAGTTTCCGTGTTATTCGAGTTTTCAGGTGATTTTTGCTAAAGTTTGTCTTTCATATCTTCTTTTTGGTAGGAAATCATTAAATGATTCCTCCCACTGTGAGTCCTTTGATCTTTCAGTTGCCTTTTGCGATCCGTGGCCACGGTTACTATTTCGAACTATACCGAAGCATTTCTTGCATATTATTATATGTGTTTGTTTTGAATGAAGCTTCTGTCTACTCTTATCTATTGTACGTTCTAGCGGTTTGGCGGACAGTTAGATATTGGACACCACCAATATTTATGCAATATTTCTTAGTCAAACAGTGAGTCAGAATCTAAGTAGAATAGGTTCTGACGAGAACGTTGACACTGCGAAGTTTATTGCACTTCGTAATTATATGTTACATGCTGTTTTCATTCGGATTTGATTGATGCTAACAACTTGTAAATCCTATTTGGACACCTTTGATCCGTTGAGGAAAAGGTATATAAATATTTGATCAAATGCAGGTAGGAAAGCAATTCTCACGTTTGAGAACAAAGGAGTTCGGTTTTTGTTACGACCTCCTTTTTTACATTGTTGACTTGGCCGAGATTCGCTTGAACAGGAGTGAGTTCAAAGATCAAAGTTCGCAAAAAGGAACTGGCTTGACAGTTTTGAGTTCATGGTCGCCGCAAGGCTTAGCAAATATTATGCGTTATTAAATAAGTGCACATTACATAGAAATTGTAATTATGGACGTAACTTATAATATATAAGTATGTTTATTAGTTGTCTAATACTCATAGCACAAGCTTTAATAATAATAATAATAATAACTTTATTTCGGGTGGCAAGTTTTCTATGGGTCTATACCCATAGAAAACTTAACCTAGTACAAATTTTATTTGCCATGACTGGCCACACCTTTACAAGACATGACCCAATAATTTTGAAAGGGACAGTCAAAACGCACAGCAATTGCGTTCAGAATGCCGTTGTTGCTAGTCCGTATACGGGCCAGCAGAGAAACTGCTTTTTTGCGCATGATGGCCTGGAAACCATCAGTGCGCGCTTCAGCAAACATCCCAGAGGCGCTGCACCGCCACGGCAGACCCAACAACATCCTGAACGCATTATTGTACTGAGTGCGCAAGGCTCTGTAGGCTCGCTGGGTATGACTCACCCACAGGCCGCTTGAGTAGAAGGACTGGCAAAATGACTTGAATAGCTTTGCTTAGTTTGGGACTAGATGGCGTTGTATTAAAGTTGTGTTAAAGTGGTGGGAAATTATTATTATTACTTGGTTTATTATAAGCAAGTTAGGTGCAATAAACTTGTTTTGGAAAAAGAGGAATCGATTTAAAAACCATTCCGTAGAATTGTTCGAAAGTGTTCCTGTGGCTTTGGAACGTAGAGAGCAACTGAAGGAACTCAGGTGGGTTTTAGTCAGTCAACAAAAAATCTGACACTCTCTCTCTGAAATAATAAAATAAAAAAAAGTTATTACAAGAAATAATAAAAATTGTGATTCAAATTAGTGTGGAGTCAATAAGTAGATATTTCGTGACACACTATTCAATTTATATATTCGTGATAGACTAAATATAACACTAACAGTTTTCTATTAATAATATCTATTGGGTTTTGACAGCGATCCATTAGTTACATACTAGCGGTAGCACAGAAGCTAGAACCATTAGGATTACGTGAGCAATCAATCAGTGTTTACTATGAAGAAAAACTTGAACACTAGGGTTGTCAGGAGAAATTGAAATGCTGTTCATTTATTTTTCTACTAGCTTCTGCCAGCGAGTTTGCTCTTATTAAAGTAGATAATAATCCCTAGAACATACGTCAAGGATAAAAATCATCCTGTGTGCTATTCCAGAACATGATTTACTCGTGTGCCAAATTCTGTCCAAAACTGTTCAGTTGTTATAACGTGAAGGGGCAACAAAAATACATACATACAAACTTTGGGCTTTTTAATGTTAATTTAAGTTTTTTCACATAGAACACGTTTGAAAAAACTAGCTTTTGCTAGCGGCTTCACTCGCATGAAAGTAGGTTTCTCCATACAAACTTTGGACCCCCGTTTCATACCCCGAAGTGAATTTTGGAAAATCCGAAAGTACGTTGATATGTTAGTCACTCAGTTTTCTCTTTTATATATATAAAGATACTAAAGTACCCAAATGAAACCCAGCATTTCCGAAAATATGTTATTATGGGAAATATGTATTTTTGTTTTAATTGACATCGTCGTCATGTGATGTTGCACAAAATAGAAAGAACGATTTATCTACAGCTTGAACAGGAAATAAACACATATATAACAAAATCGTGACACATATTCAGTTTTAAAACGTTACAGCTGGTTGAAGAAAAATAATAGTAATCAAATACCTATATAATGTAGAAAAATATATATATCACGAATAAGAATAGAGGTTTCAACAAAGGCTGGTAATACCGTGTCTACATCTGTTTTTTTCCATCTGTCCTTTCACTGGTATGCAGGTTGAACGTATTTTTGTATTTCCTTTTTATTGTTTTTATTTTAGAGGTGTGTGTGCATAAATTGTTAAATAAACAAATGCCGTTACAGATAATAAAGATATTTTTGAGGAATATACTTAAAATTACCATTTTATATAGTCATCATAAATAGCAATCAAATAAGTACAAGTCGGACTCACACTGGAAAGGTTCCGTACCGTTCGTAGCAAAAAACGCAAATAAATCACGTTTGTTGTATTGGAGCCCTATGTAAAAAATTATTTTATTTTGTTTTTAATATTTATTGTTATAGCAGCAACAGATATATGTACATCATTTATGACAATTTCAATGTCTGGCGATTGACAGACGGACAGCGGAGTCTTAGCAATAGGGTCCTGTTTTTACCCTTTGGGTACGGAACCCTAAAAACACTAAAAAACTCAAGACAAACAGGAAGATTCCAACATAGGTGTGAAAACCAATAAAAGTCTAGTTGTACCAGTTTACATATCAACCCTAGATCGAGACTCACATGTATGGGTACAAGTTCTGATTCCTACACACATATTAATATGGTGGAATGAAATTCCGCTTCCTCATAAAAGCTGGTTGTAAGTCGTTAGTAAACTTATTAATACTTACGGCTTTTCCTAGAAGCTGTCAGCCTTAGGCTTGAGTAAATAGTTATACGTACATGTCAAATTGATGTATTAATTGTTTTGTTTTTATGATCATTTGGGTAGAACATTTTTAGGCTCATGTATCATGCTATATTTTTTTTTCTATTGTTAATAGGCTCACCTTTGACCACTATCTCAACAGATGGTAAGCGATGATGTGGCCAACGACGGAGCACGTTTCACTGTTAACTTAAAGAACCCTAGGTTGTAGCTATCAGGAAACACAGACTCCGGCAGGGAATTCCACTCCGTAGATGCACAATAAATGTGTTCCCAAACCGTTTTGTACGTATGGGTGGGATGTATATAAATTATACGTAAGGGTGTTTACAAACGAATCGGGTCAATGCTTCGTTCAGTGGTAGAATGGATCAGTCGTAATGGAAATTTCCTAACACACCATCCAATACGATCTTATTGTGAGTGCTTTGTTGGAGGTCCAGATCCAAATAAATGAATAAATAAACATCCAAAGCTGTTGCAGACTAAACTTTTGAATGATTTCTTCTCTTTGTAAAACTGAAACGAAAACGTTAAGCAGGTTATCTTCAATGAAAAAATTATGGTAGATCCATTTGCGAATTGTAAGACAAGTTGATAAAAATCAGCCACTCCCTACGTTACAAGAACCTTTTTCATATTGATGTTAAGATGTTTATCAACTCTTCGGAAGTACTGGCAAATACATTATGTTCACGAGATGCAAAGAAATCGTTACGTCGATCAGTGAATCGCTAATTCCGTTTTTCTCACGTTTGTACCTGCGGTTGTTATCTAACTCTTAAGTGGGTTTACGCACTATTGCTTTTTAAGTGTTTCTATGCAAACTTAAATACATGCGTGCGTAACGGTCTATTACTTTTTTTTAGAGATTATGTATGCAATAATAAATAGAGACAGAATATTGCAAACAAAAATTGATTAAAAATACAGATTACAGGATTGCAATCTTTCGACCCAGCTACCGCAGAAGACGCCTCGGGCGTAGGTAGTCGCATGACGATTCGCGATCACCGCAGGCCCCGGCTTGCGGACGTCAAGTAATGAGTAGCTCGCCGTTCGATAAGAATAAGCCCGAGTTGACGTCACGTTGTGTTCAGTACGCGTCTCAAAGAGATGTCAACAAGATTGACGGGGTCCGTTAGGGCCGATGCCTGCTAGGCCTGCGAGATTATTTGAAGGAGTTACCGTGGTCATTGCAAAAGGCAACTGTAGGGATACAGGTGGTGTTTTAGTCAGCAAAAGTCTGACACTTCCTCTCGCTTCTACCTAGACCTGGAGGAGTCATTTGATGATTACCTAAGTAAAAAAAAGGATTGTAATATTTCGACCTGAAACTATATTTTAGTCAGGAGATTTGTTTACTGGTATATATGTTTGTAGAAGGGTAATCAGCAGATTATTGTTTCTTTGCAAATCGTATAAAAAGCAAAGTAGCCCCAACTCGAAAAATTATGTCGTTGTATTAGGATTAAAAACGAATCAATGTCGCAATTTAAATTATTCCATTATTGGTCGATTAGTATAATGGTATTGACAACCGTGAATATCGCATTTGTATGCCTAGTTCAGAACACGATTTCACTATTTATAGCCCTGTAAAATAAATAGTAGGCAAAGAAACAATTTAATCTGAAGGTCTTACAAGCCAAGCTATGAAATTACCGCGTTTAATATTAAATTAGTTTGAAATGAGATCATATCTGAATGAAAAATCACTTCTCATACATAGGTTATTATCCAATCTGTAAATGCAAAATCCTTAGTAATTTAAACCAAGCAAGCAAATTGGTATAATCATATCAATCTAGTTATAATGAAGTTGGGTCTCGCAGATACAAAGTTAGAGGCGAACAGGTGAATGCAAAGTTATTTCAACAAAATGTGGTAAATTTTGTTTGCTTACATGGTGAATGTATGAGATTGTTTGTGAATAATATGAATAATCATCATCATTTCAGCTGAAAAATATATGCTGCTGGGCAAAGGTCGTCCCAATGAGTTTTTTTGGGGTTTTTAGAGGTCAATCCTCGAATGTGACTCGGTTGGGCAGCGTTTGGGAAGCTGTGCGGTATCTTCTCGTCCAACACACCACAGTGTCTCTAAGTCTGACCAGTGCGTATTGCCAGTAATGACATATTGGCTTCGAAACATGGTCGTTTACAATGGGCCTCATAAAAAGACTTAAAGTCACACAGAGGGCAATAAGGGGGCTATTCTCGGAGTTTCCCTGTGTGATCAAATCAGAAATGAAGATATCCGCAGGAGAACCAAGGTTACCGACACAGCTCGAAAAATCGCCATACTTAAGTGACAATGGGCAGGGCACATTGCACGCAGAACAGATGGTCGATGGGGACGAAAGGTTCTGAAATGGCGACCACGTACCGGAAGACGCAGCGTTGGAAGGCTTCACACAAGGTGGATCGATGAGTTAGTGAGGGCGGTAGGAATCCGATGGATGTGAGACGCACAGCCCTGATCATTGTGGCGATGATTGGGGGAGGCCTATGTCCAACAGTGGACGTCTTTCGGCTGAAATGATGAACGATGACGAGTTATAGACATTCAGAGCTATCTACACCATCATGGTGGTTTTGTTTGCAAGTAGGTACTCGTAGCATATGTGAGGTACAGGCTTAATTTCGCAGTCTAAACGTAAATTTAAGCCACTTAAGTTAACATTAATCAGCCTATTCAGTGGTAACTAATAAGGGCCTACAAAAGGTTTTATAGCCAGAAGAGAATAATAATATGAATGAAGAATCAACTTAGTTATTACTCATTACATCCCTTTGATGTAAAATATTATAGCTGAAGTTATGACTTTTTGATACAAAAGAAGGTGTCATGACCATAAGCCTATTTAGGTAATAAATATACTCGTACATAACAGGCGATACATGAAAATCAATAGGCGGCCATTTTGTAATTTTGTTTTTTAAAGATGTAGACCAGTGCTTGACTACGATCCCACCTGATGGTAAGTAGTGATGCAATCGTTGATGGTGAATCGCACTAGTTTATTAAGAGCTTATTCACTCTCCTGTGCGTCTTGCATCCATCGGGAAAAAATAAAAAAAAGTCAACTATTAAGTGTCGTCGCACATGGGCCACATGCCACAGTCACAAACGCCGCCACAAAAAGTTACAAAGGAAGCTGAAGCGCCCGACAGCCAATTGTGGCCGGTGGCTGCTTATTTTTTTTAATCCATACGCGCAGTATAACAATGGACTCTGACGAAGAAGGTTTAAATGCGCGAGTGGCGTGTGATGGCGTTTTGTATCGGCGTTTAGTGGCCAGTGCGGGCTACAAGAAGCGAGCAGCGGTGATTTGTAGCGTGTGGCAACCACCGGCGTTAACCGTGTGCGGTGAATCCATATAAAATGTATGAAACCTACAGGAAATATGGCGGCGTTTTGTGGTTGGCCGGTAGCCCGTGTGAGGCGACCTTAAACGTCACTTGTGAATGTGCTAATTTATGATATGGATGAAGAAGCATCACAGGTGCCTTTTGTTTTGGTTATGTAACTCCACTCGCTCTGGGCGACAGCGACAGCGGACTATTACTGACTAAAACCCACTAGTGTTCTTTCAGTTGCCCTTTGCATTTCAGAGCCGAGATAACTCTATCAGATAATGTTGCAGGCTCATTAGTGACTGGTGCCTGATAGTTTTATTTTTACTGAAAACTTTAGTCGAAACTTGTCACCTGAAATAATCACAATTATCACCTTCGTAACAAGAAGATAGTGTTAAAAATATTTCAACATTTCAAAGATGCGTAATATGTCATCACCGATGTTATAAAAGTTATGTAAAATAAATCCCTTCTGATTTATTACTTGTGTGTTGTTAAGAGTTATTTATGTATTTGGAAATATATAATGGCGATGTAATTGCTTACAGTAATTAATGGTTGTTTTATTGATTTACGATAGCTTCAATTGCTTCACTTATTACAAGAATGTGTCCGATTTCTCTCAAAGACTGAGGAAATGGTTTACAATTATGTTTTTGGTGTGTATTAATCAGTGTATTATTTGAATACCAGTGATATTGGTATAATAGTAATACCGCTACTCTGGAACTCAAAGGGCAACTGAAGGAACACAGTTGGTTTTATTTAAATTTGATTCTCTTGCTCCACCCAGTTCTGCAGTCGGTCGATGATTTCCCACCAAAACAATCGGGTAAAAGTGATAGATTAAGTGTTCCTGAAAAACTTACTCGTGAATAAGTTACTTCAAGGCAAGCGTGCTTCAACGTCCACTACATCATTGCTTACCAATAGGTGAGATAGCAGCCAAAAGCGAGCCTATTAATAGTAAAAAACCGGGCAAGTGCGAGTCGAACTCGCACACTGAGTGTTCCGTACAGCCTTATCTATGAAAACAGTTCAATACCCGAATTGAATTACGAAGATTTTTCCGAATAACAAAAAAAGTTTTTTTTGTGACGTTACTACAAATTTACAGTTTTCAGATTTTTTCCTTTACTGGTGCTATGACGCCTTGCTTCATGTCTTTCAGGATTCTACGTCAACGGGAAGTAGTACCCTATGAATTTTGATTCCCTTGAGAGTGTCGAAATATACGCAACATAAACGGCTGTATCTTTGTTTTTCATTAACTCTACCACAGACTTGAGTAATATGGTTTTAATTTCAACTCGATACCTCAACGCGTTCCTGAGATAAAGGGGCTTGACAGACAGACAGATAACAATTTTTACTATTGAGGTACGGAACCCTAAAAAAACAAATCAGATTAAATAATTTTAGCAAAAAAAATACTCGTATCATAAATAGATTTGTAAATACTCGTTGAATAACAGGTATACTAGCTTTCACGTTACCACGGAGTAAGCATTAGTCAAGATGTGTTTTGCTTCCTGAACCTACCACCTTTGGTGCTCTCACAGTAAACTAACACTAAACTTAAGTAACTGTAGAAAGCTTGTTTCAATATTGGATCCATTCACCTGACATCTATCCTAACTAATATTATAGATGCGAAAGTAAGTTTGTTTGTTTGTTTCCTTTCGCGAATAAACCACTGAACCGCTCCTCGCATTTGAATAGATGTTGTAAAGGGTACAGAAATAAATTGTGAAAAAAAAAACTTTCGATTGTTCCAATAACTTTAGGATACTATGTGGTACATATGTGGTACATACGTACTATGAAGATATCCGTAAGAGATCCAATGTCGCCGACATAGCCCAGAGAATGGCCAATCTATCGCCAACTTAAGTGGCAGTGGGCAGGGCATATTGCTTGTAGAACAGATGGTCAATGAGGCTGATTCTAGAGTGATGACTGCGCCCCGGAAGACGAGGCGTTGGAAGGCGGACCGATGACTTGGTGAGAGTTGCGGTAATGCGATGGATGCGAGACGCATAGTTCGTTCTTTGTGGTGAAACTTGGGGGATACCTTCGAATGTGTCCAGCCGTGGACGATGATGATGATTATGAGTAAAATGATGATAATGTTTATGTGGCACTAATTTATTTTCAAATCATTATTGAATTATCACATTGATATATTCTTATAAGTTTGCATATACCATAGGCTAATTTATAAAGGTGGGAAGGAAGTACTAATTTCACGTGGGTTGGTGTCAATATATATCAAAAGTGGTGATCTTCGTTTTCTTTCATAACGTTCCTTGTACAATAATTCTTTGTCCTATCTCACCTGATGTTAATTAAAAACTGGTGATGTTAAAAATGATGAACACTAAAACCTATGTAATCTATTCAGTCGTGACTTGAAGTTTCCTAGGTTTTAGCAATAATTCATTCAAAAATTTTCTAGCTCACAAGCAGCATAAGTTCATGTAATTAAAAAACAGTATAATTACACCCAAATTGCGTTGTACAATGCAATTCATCAATTTATCACTTCCACTTGCCAGCTTTCTATACGTCAAAATTACAAAAGGATAATTTAGTACTAAATGTAACGCTTTGTTTAAATTTTAATTAGTTCATAAGATAGTGTATTAATTGGTTATCGGCTGTCGTTACAGTTTACCTACCACAGATTAATCTTTCAATCGATTATCGATTGTAGTTGTTTGCATAACTCCTTTTGATCGATTTACAACAGACGTGAGAAGGCATCAATGAAAAAGAAGTGACAGAGGATGACTAATGTTGAAATCTGTGTCCTTTTCATAACGTAAGATTGTGATCAAGAGCAGCAGGTTTACTGCTGTTAGTAAATCCGTACTTGATATTTAGAGGTATGCAGAATATAGTATAAAGTCCCGCATACCTCCGCTGAAAAGGGAGGATCCTCCAACCAGCGCAGAGGTTATGTCTGGTTTGGGTAACTGTCCGATAAATGATTTCAAGCTATTGAACCTATATGTTCTAAACGCGTGGAGAACTCTAATTGAGCGATGCGAAATTTCGAAGATTTTAGTACTTATGTGGAGTTATAGATGTCACATACTAACAGTAGTCAAAACAGTGATGTGAAATACTAACAGTAGTCAAAGCATTCCTGATGACTACAGACGAAATCTCCAAAAACATTGTTCTATTGCTTTTGTTACTGCCTGGTGGCGTTCCTGTCGATCAGAATCTAGCGGTTATGTACGTGACGATAAGAAGAGACGGACTGCAGGAACGCAAAGAGCAACTAAAAGGAGACGGATGGGTTTAAGTTAGTAAAAGTCTGATACTTTTTCTCACTCCATTCAGAGCAGGAAAAGTTATTTGATGATTTGCTACCCCAAATAAAATGATCTCCGGTGTTTTATCAATATTTTAATTATTTATGTATAACTAGCTGCAGTCAGCGGCATTGCCCGCATACAACAAAAAATTGTCCCCAGCGAACATATCATATACATATTATAGCAAGTATCCTACCTAAATGCTATTTCAGGACATGAACTACTCGTAGGTCAAATTTCATCTAAATCCGTCCGAGCGTGAAGAAGTAACAAACATACACTCACAAATTTTCGCCTTTATAATATTAAGTGTGATGTCATAGACACATCTATTTTGTTTGTTGACTATATAAAAAAATAACCTTATCTATATATATAAAAGGAGAAACTGACTTACTGACATATCAACGCACAGCCTAAACTACTAAGACTGGGAGAGTGAAATTTTGCACAAAGCTTCCTTTTATGACGTAGGCGAGCACTAAGAGCGGATTTTTTAAAGTTCACACCCTAAGGAGATGAAATAGGGTTCCATAGTTTGTATGATGAAAACCTTTCACGCAGGCGAAGCCGCTGGCAGAAGCTAGTTTAATATAATTATTGTCTTTTCGCTACCGAAAATTGCACGAACAGAGGTGCAAATCTTTTCACTTCTCTAGATAAAGCGTGACAAAGTTGCGCTAAAAATTTTAATTAGGCATGGTTTGTGTTGTAAGAGCATTGTCACGATGCACCGACCACTAAACCGCGAGGCATGCTCCCGCGCAGCCGGCATGGCTTATTAAAAAGTCAGCAGCTTGGTCTATTAACATTAATATTGCGTAATATTTATGTAAATATATACAGAAGCTTGGAATGTTTTGCGAAAGAGTTTGTGCGTTTGTTGTTTATTGTCAGTTAGCCGATATAAATGTACTAATAGATAAATTCGTTTAATTTTTAGCGGTTTCATGCTGTGATAGATAGCGTCCTATATGTTATTCAGACAAGTTATCAGAAATTTGGTTTATATCCCTGACTATAAGGGTCAAAAGTGGATTTCAAAGTGCCATTGCATTTTTGACCTCTGACTGATCCCTCATCAATGCAACATGGTCCAATCAATGGTCTACAACTAGTTTATTCAGTACTAGATTCTATGCTACAAATTAATCAGTTATGAATCATTTACAAATAAATTTTAGACGCTTTAGCATTGGTAGAGTGCTATTGCACTTTTGAACACTGAATATGTATGTAAGTGAAAATTCGAGTATAGTTCAACGCTGTGTTCAAAAACTAGATAATTTATTTATCATCTTTAATGCTTTAATAACATGATAAATCTCACAATAATATTATTGGACTTATCACGTTATTTAAGCATAGAGGCGTTATAATGATCATCATTGTTCACTTATTGTAATTTCTTTGTTTTTATTTTAATCGCTGCATAAACATAATATATCTATTTATCTTAAGGTAGATACCGTTATAAAAATACATAGATATTTGCTTCCTAGTTAATCATTATGTTTTAAGTAGTCACGGTTGCAAACTGTCCACTCATAATTATTATTAATCTCTTGAATATTTATTACATACTAGTTTCTGTATGTCTGTAGGTATGTCGGTGATGCCGCTAGGCATCACCTGTGTGAAAGTGAAAAATTATCCCGTGGAAACCAACTCCCGGGACAAGTGTCCCAATTTTCATCCGAATTCGTTCAGCTGTTAAGCGTGAAAGAGTTATAAATAAATATATGTACACACTTCTGCCTTTATAATATTAGTGTATACGTAAAAATATTTGAAAAAGAATAATATATATATATATATATATATATATATATATATATTGCCTGAGTCCCAGCAGCTGATTATATTTTCGATACATCATTAGATATTTTTAATTGCTCACATTCTTGTTTTGTAAAAAAAAAAACTAGTTCATACGTGGTGTTTATTTACATAAATATTACATTCTCACTTATTAACAATACTGCATTTATTATGTAAAAATGTTTCGTATAACATTAGTTATAAGAATCAGACATTTATGAATTACAGATGAATGAGATACAGTGACAAAACAAGATCAGTCGTGAGTCGTGACATAGTTGGGATAATAGCAAATAAAATTCATACATTAATTACAATATAAAGCAGATCAAGTATAAAAAGTACAGTAATACTGACCTTATTAAAAGTTGTATTATAATTGAAACAAAAAATCCAGAGCAGGGTATAAACAGTATACCAATGAAAAATTTGTGTAGTCATTTGTGAACTGAGGATATCACACTATTTTTAGGTTATGTTTGTAGGTATACAGAATAGAGCCCGAACTAGTTATTCGCTTTGGCTTTACACATGTCATTTTGTTTAGAATGACATTTTTGTATGAATAAAGTATAAAGGTAAACGTAATCGTCTACAACTTCGAGTGCAGAGTCTCCGATCTTGATCGGAGTGGGTGCTACATGGTTATTTACCATGACTTTGGTTTTATCCATGTTCATTTTAAGACCCACTCTTTTGGAAGCTCTACTAAGGTCATCGAGCATTGTACTGAGCTCCTCCGTAGTTTCAGCCATGACTACTATATCATCGGCAAACCGAAGGTGAGTGATGTACTCGCCATTGACATTAATGCCTAGTCCACTCCAGTCCAGAACCTTGAAGACATCCTCCATTGCAGCCGTGAACAGTTTACCTGGGACAGACAATCCAGTTGGGTAGGTCTAACTTTGAGAAAGAGGTCAATCGTCGAATCCGACTCGGCTGGGCAGCGTTCGGGAAGCTGCGCGGTATCTTCTCGTCCAACATACCACAGTGTCTCAAGACGAAAGTCTATGACCAGTGCGTGTTGCCAGTGATGACATATGGCTCTGAAACATGGTCGCTTACAATGGGCCTCATCAGAAGGCTTACAGTCACCCAAAGAGCAATAGAAAGGGCTATGCTCGGAGTTTCCTTGCGTGATCGCATAAAGAATGAAGATATCCGCAGGAGAACCAAGGTCGCCGACATAGCCCGAAGAATCGCCAAACTTAAGTGGCAGTGGGCAGGGCACATTGCTCGTAGAACGGATGGCCGATGGGGCCGAAAGGTTCTAGAGTGGCGACCGCGCACCGGAAGACGCAGCGTTGGAAGGCCTCCTACAAGGTGGACCGACGACCTGGTGAGGGTCGCGGGAGTGCGGTGGATGCGAGAAGCACAGGATCGGTCATTGTGGCGACGCTTGGGGGAGGCCTATGTCCAGCAGTGGACGTCTTTCGGCTGAAATGATGATGATGATGATGAAAGTATAAAGTGCAGTTTTTATAAGTCGGAACGAATAAATCTGTTTTTAGACGACTTTTTGCGAACATGAAAACCGGGAAGCTAAGAATTTTCAAAACATTATAGGTGTATTATTTCCAAAATTATTTAAAATTTTGCTCTTACCATAAGAACGAATACAATACGAGAGCGAAGTGAACCCGAAAATTTGGCCCCTCCGCGTCAAATAACTTAAATGATACGAGTTTGCCGTTTCTAAAGTGTAAAATTATCAAAATGTCCAGAATTTTTTCTTGTAATTCTATTTTGATTTTATTTCATGCGTCCAATAGTAACATAATTAATTAAGTTAATATTATTGTAGCTGCCAACGGCCCTGAATTTGTCGCCCCTGAATCGGGTTCTGACACAGAGGACCAATTTGACAATCATGTTTATATTTGAAAAGAGACGCAGAAAAAAAAAATAAAAAAAAACGTATTACAAAAATACTTGTATGAAATGAACATTTGTGGGGGGTTACGCGTGCGGGGCAATCCCGCATGCGTGATCAAAACCGCACAATATTAAAAAAACCCTTAGTGCTAGTTTTTGTACTTAATGTCAAATAGAATGGAAAGAAAAATGTCCGTTATTGTCACCAGAAATATACCTATATATTGAATTTAAGTTAAACGTACTCCAACTTCGAGTACGTTTAAAATTTTTAACTTATATCGAATGTTTAATTTTATAATTGCCAATAAAAATACGTCGAAATAAGTTTTGCGGTCGAAATAAGCGTTATTTTGATTTGTAAATCATAACGAGTGTCACGTTTGAAGTGCCAATAAAAGAACATAGGCATTTTTCTTACACAATTTTGGGGAAAAATTGTCTCACGTAAACTTTAGAAATGATCTTTCTCTGTTATAAAATTATAGTTCTATTATACTCTATAATTTTCATTTAAGTACCTGCCTACATACAAAAAGCCTTTGTTAAAAAATCGTTTATTATCTAGTGATTGAAATGACAAATAATATATTTGTAATTTGTTCAAAATTTCGTAGTTTCAGTATCACGGATATCTTAACACTGCAAGGTGGATCCACCGAAAAGTGTTTTTTTATAATGTCGAAAGATAATGCTTTTCCATTATACACTTTACTCAGTCATAATAAGACTTTGTTTAGATTAAACAGTTGTCATGGATTACACCATGTTATTGCGGTTGGGTGTTGTTTTCGCGTTTAATGCACGAATTTTATGCTAAATGTTCCAATTATGAGCATTTACGACCGATATCCAAGAGTCCGATAGTGTGATTTAATTGGTTTTGGGTGTCAACCGTAATTATTTTGGCATACTTTATGCAAGATTTTGACGCTATTTACAAAAATGTTGAGACAAAGTTCTAGAGATTTCGGTGTTTTCACCTTATCTGTAAATAATCGTAATTGATTTTCTTTTCTAGCAGTTTACTTACACTTCTATGTGACTGTAAATGATTACGCAAACATGCTAGTCTCTGTGTATTTAAATATGGATGTAAATAAAATTTATGTTTTTGTTAGACTACTGATAGTCAAGAAAGTTATACTATTTATACTATAACTTTTTACTTCATAGTTTGTACCAAATGTGAATAAAAATTGTGAAAAATATAGTTTCTAAAATCTAAATTTGTAGTACATATAAATGAGCAAAAAGAAGGAAGCAGAACTTTGACCATTTACAACTTTTCTGAAAAAAGAAAAAGTCCGTTAAATCGATTACCCTCAGGGGTACTAAACCATATTAGAGGTACAAAATCATACCTACAAGCATAAGAAAGGTTTTCTAAATGCTAAGACAAAATTTTAGTTCAGGCGGGTTTAGAACACTCATTCGAATTTCGAATCAAGTAAAAAAAATTCTCTGTTATTAAATTTGGACAGATTTAATAAAGGTGTGCAAATGTAATGCAATTTTATATTAAATTGTGGTCCTTGTCACGATGTGTCTCAAACACTTTGGAATTTGGTTGAAGGTCCAGCCAAGCGTCAAACATCTCATCATTGTTCTTTTTAGCCAAGTCAGTAAACATTAAACAAAGTACAGTATTGCAAAACTGAACGGAAGACACAGGGTCGTCACTCACTGTGATGTCAGCTTACCTTGAAGGCCTGGGTGCACCGTCAAGGTGATGGCTTGTTAACTTTGCGGTCTATATGCGTCGAATGACAAAAAAAAATCGATTGGACATTTAAAAGTAAAAGAATATTTTGGTCTCGAGTTCAGGAACAGTCTCTTGGTCGTCAAACTCGAGACAAACTAAAACCTTTATTTTTACTATAACTACTAGTTTGGGATAGACCGAATTGTTGTGGAATACTCTCAGACTTAGATATGAATAAAATGATTGACCACATTTCGGAGCCATATGTCATCACTGGCAACACGCACTGGTCATATACTTTTGTCTTGAGACACTGTGGTAAATTGGACGAGAAGACACCGCGCAGCTGTCTGAACGCCGCCCAACCGAGTCGTATTCGACGATTGACCTCTTTCTCGAAGTTAGACCTACCCAACTGGACCGTCTGTCCCAGGTACACGTAGTCGTCCACAACTTCGAGTGTAGAGTTTCCGATCTTGATAGGAGTGGGTGCTACATGGATGTTAATCATGCCTTTTGTTTTGTCCATGTTCATTTTAAGTTCCACTTTTTCGGATGCTCTACTGAGATCACCGGGCATTGTACTGAGCTCCTCCGTAGTCTCAGCCATGACTACTATGTCATCGGCAAACCGAAGGTGAGTGATATACTCGCCATTGACATTAATGCGTAGCCCTTTCCATTCCAGAACCTTGAAGACATCCTCCATTGCGGCCGTGAACAGTTTCGGAGAAATTACACCTCCCTGCCTCGCACCTCGCTGCAAGAGGATAGGTTTCGTCCTGAAGTCGGAATAAGATGACTTAAAGTCACCCAAAGGGTTAGGAAAGGACTATGCTCGGAGTTTTCTTGCGAGATCGAATCAAAAATGAAGATATTCGGTTACCGACATAGCACGAAGAATCGCCAAACTTAAGTGGCAATGGGCAGGGCACATTGCACGCAGATGGCTGTTGGGGATGAAAGTTCTGGAGTGGCGACTGCGTACCGCAAGACGCAGCGTTGGAAGGCCTCCCTCGTGCACTAGCTTCTGACGCTTTATAAGTGCTCATGAAGGTCTATGTGAAATAAAAACTTTTGACTTTGACTTCCCACAAGGTGGACCGATGACCTGGTGAGGGTCGCTGGAATCCGATGGATGCGAGACGCACAGGGCAGGTCGTTGTGGCGACGCTTGGGGAAGGTCTATGTCCAACTGTAGACGTCTTTCGGCTGAAATAATGATGATGAATAAAATGCTTGAAAAACAATTAAAAATTGGAGATAAAAGAAGCCTCGTCGCGGATAACCGTTATCACGTTTTTCAAGGATCTCCGTATCGTATTTTTAGTATGATAGTTACAATGTTTTACTGTATGATTTACTTAGAAATTAGCTGATCTATTTTGTATTTTAAATTATTTACATTGTTTTCATATAATAGAAGCGACAAGAAATATGTAGCGTAACATGTTTTCAAAGAGTGTTCATGGAGTTTCTTCTCTAAAGAGATTTACACTTTGTAATGTGCAATTAGCTATATGTGCAATTAGCTATATCGTGAAGTCGGTCAGCCAGAAGCTGACCGACTTCACGACAATTCAAAAGTGCTTTTCAGTTTTTATTTAATAGATCAATACGGAAATTTAGACGTCTTAAAAACTATGTACGTCTAGTATATAATAAACTTCTAAATCATGTAACAGTAAATATATAAAAGGTAATAGAGTTACTTTATGTTGATTTAATAGCTGCAGATTACCGCTTTGTTATAAAATTTTATGTTCAAATATTGTATAATATGCAGGTTGCAAATACGTGGGTAATGCAAGTAATTTTGATGACTGCGTAGATAAAATCTTAGGTATGCAATTCCAACTGCAAATATGTAAATAAAAGATTGCTCGCTATGCGTGATGTTGAAGCTTGCCGAAAAGGCTGCCGATTCATTTGCTACTAAATATGTATCACAAAATCATTATAATGAGAACAAAGTGGCTGTATTCTGCATCAAAAACAGCCTAAATACTTTCTAAACTGGACACTGACACAAACCGTGGGAAGCTGAATGAAAAATAAAATGAACCATAGACAAAGTGAATTCTATCATATTGTCGATAACAATTGTCAAGGTTTTTGGCGGGATTTTTTCGAGTGGAGTTCAGTGACTGTCTTATTTATTCTCAAAATGATTCCTACTGAATATTGTGATGTAAAATTGGTGTAGTTTTGTATCTCAAGTGGATTTATTGAAATACGTGCGATTTTGGTCCGCATTCTAAAGGAACTCAATGTAACTTAAAGTGACTGAAAACTTAATACTTTTTAAACTTGACACTGGCTATGTGCACAAACCATGAGAAGTAAAAAAAAAACAATTGTTGAAATGGTATTTTAAGGAATTGACATGAGTAACTGAAGTAATATGTCAATATCAAACATTTTAGCTTTTAACTGGATACCGCAATACTTTTGGTGAGACTGGTGTCAGATTTTCTGGCTTTGGTCTACCTTAATGACTGTCAAAAGACGTCTCGCAATGGGGAGTAAAGAGCGAGGGTCCCGATTGAAGGGGCGCCGAATGTCAAGGGGGGCTGAAAGTGGATGTTATCCACCCTTCTTCGACGCCCGGTGCGCCTGGGATGGGAGAGTGTTTGTAATCTCCCTTTCCCTGGCTGTCACATTCATATAAAGTTCGCATTGCAATATTTTCAGCAGCCCTTTACGATTATAAACGCACGAATCTAAAACAATATTAAAACGGACGGGTTTATGTATCCAATAAAACAAATAGACTGTGAAAAGGGCACATACTAATAAATAGAACCAAATGACAAAATCGTGACGTACGTGCAATGAAAACGTCACAGATAACAAATAGAGCCTTACTTGTATCTAACAACTGTTTTAATTACAATGCGGGCAATTTAAATAACCACACTGAACAGACAAGTACAGAAGGTCCATAACAGACTATGCAAAAAAAATTTAACTTCGAAAGATATCTCAGCTGAAAAAACTTAACAGTGACCAACACTAGTTATCCAGGAAATGTCGATAGTATTTTTTTTTTTAAGTTGTGATTATCAAATATCCCGTCCTGTTCTCCGTGCAGCGTTTTAGTGCCGCAGTAACTCTTTTTCTTCTTATTTCACTCTTTATTAATTGTGTTATTTTATGTTTTTTTTTTCTAAATATTGTATTGTAATATAATAATGACTCTCTGCACGTGTTGGTGTCGACTGTAAGTGCAGAGAGTACCTGAAATAAATAAATAAAGAGAGAATTACTGGAAAGGAGGCTTGAGTCCTTGCAGTGGTAACATTATAAGGCTGATTATGCTATGCTTATGCTTTGGTGACTCTTTGGAACAAACCCGCAGCCCTGGCAGGCTTTGGCATTGAGACTCACATGGAACCCAACGTACCGTCGACCCCCTCTCAGTCCTTACCGGACGGCAGAACTAGCCATGAAATAGAAAATGAAATGGCTTATGAAATGAACGCTGGTTGCGGATCAAGAGCTACGCCAGGTTAGTTTTAGCTTTGCTCGCATAGGTGAGCTATACCGTTAACTGTGCAAGTTAAGCTAATTATAAGATATTACTTCAGCTATGATGGAGCTAACCTAAACTGAAACCAGGTTTTATTTATTTTTTCCGCTACTATGAATTTTATATCGGGTCAGCGTTATTCTGGCATTCACAGACACATATTATAGTTTTTTAAATTGTTTGTTACTAAGTTCATAACAGCAAAATGGTCCTTCTGTCGGCAACTTCGTTTTGTTATTGAATAGATAATAATTTAATTAAAGAATAGTTACAAACAAGGGCATTTAGAATGTGTGTCGACGATGGCCGTGCCTCATGGCGCTCTGATACGAATCCAATCGATTTATTGATGTTGCTATTTATTTAATTTATTTTTTACGGTTTTTACTATATGGCACGGTTAATACTATTTGTACTTGTATTAATTGGGAAGCAGTGTTCTTCTTAATCGTGCCTAATGTTTCAATATTAGATTAAAGTGTAGGTTGCCACGGGAGTGTATACTTGTACCTTGACTAAACCAACGATTAGATTTTTACCAAGGTTTTGTCGTCCCTGACTTACATTGGAGGTAGATCTAAATACCATGATTAATTAAATTAACTAGGAAGGTAAATTATAATACCAACATTATCGTATGATAGATATGTGTTATAACTCAACAAAAACTATGCCATCACGAGTATATTAGAATAAATTCGTTACATTAATATTCAATGAGACCCGAAAGGAATTTAATCTTGATTAGTTTCGATTGTCAATATCAATTTAGGGCGCGGAATTGTTCAAACGAAAAATGGCATATCATGTTAGAAAAAGCGTGTACTCGGAAGTGAACACACAAAAGTCACAGCATGCGAGAAGTAGGAAGAATACAAGTTACGCGATTGTGTGAAAAGGCAATTACAAAAATTATGTAAGTCAATGAAGGAGATAGTTGCGCGCCTTGAGTCGAGATACGATCGATTTATACTTAGACAACGCACTGCATACAAAAGCTCACCTAGAATAAAAATAAATCCAAGTTTACCTCGACTTAGTCATCCATTATAGTCTCCGTTTAAAATGGAGTATGTCCCAGTTACGCTCCAATTTTCTAACTTCCTAGTTATTTTTTTTTTATCAAATTATATGTTCGTGATTAGTAAATTCTGATTTTTAAGTTAGATCAGAGGCTACCAACCTGTGGTCCGGTGACCATTGGGGGTCACTAAGAGCTAAAATATGGCCCGCGAAAAGTTTAAAATTTCAAACTTTGCAGAAAAGTAAAAAATTGATGCAAATTGATTTTATTTTTTAAAGAAATATTGTATTTTTAGAGCAATATCATATATGATAATGCTCTTTCCTTTTTTATTTTAAAGAATACGTAAGTGTTCTACAATTTTTGTACTTATTACCTTTTGTTATTTTTATTTTCGTATTTTTTTGTGTATTATAAGTTTGTATTTTGTAACGTAGTTATATTTTCTTTTGTATTTCTAGTTCC
Source organism: Mythimna pallens (assembly GCA_961205895.1). NCBI lineage: Eukaryota > Metazoa > Arthropoda > Insecta > Lepidoptera > Noctuidae > Mythimna > Mythimna pallens. The sequence goes on from OY540834.1 coordinate 17,806,733, forward strand.
TGCTAACAACAAAAAATCCGAAGGGGTCTCAGGTCAAGAAAAGGTTGGTAGCCAATGAGTTAGATTAAAAATATTTTATGCGAAAAATTTGAATTGACAGATCCAACCAAGCGAGAGTGATTTATGACATCCAACGAATAAGGTCAATGTCATCGATTGTTAAGCTGAAAACATTTACTGAATGGTTTTATTTAAACTGGCAATCTGCAATACGTATTGCAGAATAGAAAGATTTCTTAACACATAAACGCTAAGTATTCTATCGGTATTTCTGCGAGTGATGTGCAAACTACTAAGTAGTTGGAGTCTGCTCTCGATTTCCCGGAATGTGTTGAATCGTGTAATCGAGCGGTGTATCTCGATTCAGGCGATGTGCGATGTGATTACGTAATACGGCGTCATCCGACACACTGTTTCACTTTCGCGTGAGTTACAGTTTCGCCGTATGTCGTCCGTGCACGCTCCGAAAGGCATGCTCATCGGATTCGATTTTATTTGGGAACCGGTAGTCGATTGCACATTTTCCGAAGGCCGAAGATTTTTTGCTAACAATACTCGTTTGTAGCGAAATATTTACGAAACATACGCGTTTATTAATGCTAATGATATGCGAAGCATGTAATTTGTGACGTTTAGAGAACAACGACCGTTTAATAAGCGGCAACTTATTAACTGCATTCGCACGTGCATAATAGAGAATTTCATGAACGCTTGTGTATCAAATAACATAACATAAATTATATCGTTAAATAATGAATGGACTGTGGGAATGTTATGTGTTAAATAGCGCTGAATTTATAAAATTATTCAAGAATTGTAAACAAAGAAATTGTTTTTTGCACATTATGCTGGTGTGGTTAAGGCTCCCGCTTTTCGAAGTTGCGAGTCCGAAACCGGGTAAATGCCAATGTGATTCTTTCAATTCATATGTAACATACCATCACAAACCACCACCACCACCACCAACATCATCATCATTCATGTGTTTGTATTCATATGTGTATTCTTATGTGTATAAGTATATCTGGGACATTGCTGACACCCTGTGCCTCGGAAAGCACGTAAAGTCGTTGGTCCCGGTTGTCATTCGTAGATCTTTGACAGTCGATACATGTAGTTAGACTCTAGAAAGTCTGACCATCAGTCTATCCATGGAGTATTGTGTTCCCAGTAACTGGGTTGGAGGAGGTCTGATAAACAGTCCCTCCTTGTAAAATACAGGTATTTAGCTGCATTTAGTTAGATTGGAAGCCAACACCAAGAATAGAGTAGAATAAACTTTTTTGTACACCAATAAATTTTTTTATAATTTTTTAATATTATTATTTTATTAAAAATTTTTTTGTTTCAAATTTAATTTGTTTTATTGATTCCCAAGCTAGTTGCGAAAAGGCTCTGCGAAGATAATGAATCAGCAAATGCAAGAAATAAACATGTACAACTATTGACCACGCAAAACACATGTCACTACTATCATTTCTACTTGTTCTTGACCCACATCGATCATCTGAAATGTCAAATGTTTGATCCATTATTATTCGGGCCAAAGAGTTGGTGAAAGCATTTATCACATTACGGGTGATTGACACGAGCGGAGTTAAATGGCATTTGTCCAAGGTTGGCGTCCATTGTGCCTGCGTGTTGGTTACGCCCACTTCGGTGCGCTTGCCTGTTAGCAAAGCCTTTAATATGCATGAGTGTGGAAGTTATAGGCAAGTTGTAAGTCACTAGCCAGGTTAAAATGTGCCTACACAGTTTTATAAACAAGTATAGTTTTATGTCAAGGGTCAGCTTTCTGCTTTCATTTGTTTTTTTTTTAGTTGCCTTATGTTGCCTTTTGTTTTCTAGGGTCAATGATGTTCAGACTTTCTTGATTTGACCAAAACAATGGTAATCAGTTGACTCAATTAGTCATTTTGTAAAACTCACTCGTTTATGTCTTTTGTACACAAATTTATAATTTAGTAAAAAGTTTGTTCATTTAAGTGGGTGAATCCCACTCATATTTGAAATAAGTTAAATAAAAAGGATTTCTTTCAGGCAATCAATAGCACCCATACAGCAGCATGGCTGCTACAGCAGTGTCCGGCAGTTACAGCTACTGATGAATCATTTTCATAGCATGCAGATTTAATGCCACCGTAAAAGTTGCAAATGTTGCATATTAAATTACTTTGTATTTAATTACATCTGTATTTGTAGCTTTAGAGTTATACAATTACGGAGACTGTTTGAATAGCAGGTGAACGTTGTCTGTCATTAAAAAAAACGTTAATATTGTCAGACAGTCGTCACATTTAGAAATGCACATTCAAATATTTTATGACATATGACTCTAACTTTCATATTTTCAAATTACTGCATAATGTTTTGCAGTTCAGGTATAAGTGTACTTACAGCAACATTGGATTGGATGAGGTCTGATGGTTGGCTTTTAGGATTTGGAATATTTCAGCAGCAGTTGGAGGATTTGCATCCGGTAGATTGATGACTGTGACTGTGTTAAAATAGCTACTTATTGGGTACTCATTAAATGCTAGGCATCATCGCAATGGCGAAGGAGGATTGATGAACTTGTCTCTTACCGGAGGGACTGGCCAGCAATGGCCTAAGACACACGTGTGTGGAAAAGGGAGAGTGAAGCTTTTGCCTCAGCAACAGTGAGACATAAGATTTGATTGGATTGGGGCGAGGGAGTTAGTGATAGTGTGACGGTTAAGATGACAGAATGGAAGAAAAAAAACCTGTTACACTGATTCCAAATAACACGGGACGTGGGGAGAAAGGTAATAATGAAAAGGTGCAACGTATTTTCTAAAACAAAAACAAAACAAATGTTCCCAGTGGAAATGGTGTTTGTGCTTGAACTATTTAAAAAAGTTGCAAAATCTAATGAGAATTCCTAATGACATATATTCTGATTGAAACGTGTACTATCAATTACTACCAAAATCGATGTATTCATGTGTTAAACTAATATTTTTAGCTTTCTACCACTCTGCTTGTTGTTTTCGAAATATTTTTTATTTTATTTTATTTGTTTGTTTCAATAGAGCGTATGATAATTTATTACCTTTTTTATTTGGAAACAATAGTATAAGCACTTTGTTTTTCAAGTTTTGTGAATGTGAAGTACCATGGAGCATTTTTATTAGGTTACAACTTGTTTGACATTACGAGCTTGGCAGTTGAGAGTTTGTCATGCTCACTCAAATGTCTCGCTAATGGTGGCACGTGTTATTGCACGCGTCATACTCGTGAACGGGTGCCGTCAGTTGAGACTGGTCATCTCTTTGCTGCCAGTGACTTAATTTCAATTTCTAAATTTTTAAATTAGTTTTTATTTTATTTTTTATTTTAATTATTATTACTTATCTACATTGTGCTCACATATTAGAAGCGACAAGAACCAAGATTTATGTAACTCATAATATGATTTAAAAGAGTGTCCATGGAGTTTCTTGCACGTTCTTCTCCATAGAGATCTACGCTTTGGAACGTGCAATTTAGCTTCACTTGTATTTTTTTTTTTTTTGACTGACCGACATTCTGACAATTCAAAAGTGCCTGTAATTGGTCTATTTGAAATAAACGTTTCTGATTTCTGATTACTAACTTTATTTTCAAATGACATTTCACGATTACGTATAAAGTTATTCGTTCTTATATCATATTTAAGCTTGTCAATATTCGTCTGTGACGATCATGTACGGGACCCGGTTGTTAAGATTAATGTTTAGCGATAATATTTAATTGAGATTAAATGTCAATGCGCCTCGGTCAGTAAGAGTGAACGTTATTGATATTGATGATTTGGAAGCGGTACATAGAAAAACGTGTTTAAAAACTTGTAAAGCGGTTTTTAATCTTTGTGCGTCCACGTTACTTTATGTAACTAAAAGTTGGAGACAATCTGCCAATATACATGTTATGCCCAAAAGCCAAAATCGTTAGATGAGTGAAAAAGTACTTCACGACGCATTGTGGCTTCTTTCAAAGCGTCTTGTCGTAGCACATAAAAAACAACGGCCATGATAGATTGTACGTACGCATCGTGAAAATAATGTGTCCGTATTTAATAATTATTGAGAAAGGACTTATAATTTATAACCATAATCAGTTTAATAATATTATAATTATATATTTTAAGTTTTCGTATTGGACGCCTCTGTAACGGTATTATAATATAATTTAATAAATAAATATTTCTGGACCTTAAAGTTCTAGCTGATTGCTATTAATTAAAAATGATGTACATATTTTGTAAATTCTTAGAGGTGAAGAAATAGCCAGGTTGATTAACTACACCATTGAAATCGCAAGCATATAGTACAACTTAAACGAAATGAACCAAACCAAACCAAAACCAACCAACCAAGCCAACCAATCAACCAAGTTATTAACCAAATGAATCACGTAAATTACTTTCCGAGAATGAACGTTAAAAACAATCCTTCCAAACAGGAAAATGACAATTCATTCGCAGAAAAAATAAGCTACTCTTTGTGGATAGGGGATTATATTTTTTGGGGACTGCTTATTATAAGGCTTCTTTCTTGGTATTTAAAGCTCATCAAAGTTCTTTGGATTAGGTGTATTGATTCATACGCAAAGGATGTTATTGTTAGGTATGATCATCGTATCTTTTAATAATAATTGATCTAACCACGATAGGAAAACTCACTCATTTTTCCCAAAATATTTAAAGAAAATAAAATAAATTGGTATATCTATCTAAAGATGACATGATTCTGTCCTACATTATTTTTTTCTAAAATGGATTGCTGACGAATTGTAATTGTTACATACACGTTTTTAACCCATTTAAAGTTTTAGGCTAGACATGTTCGGCACCATTATAGTCTCTTTGAGTAAATACCTACGAGTTTGTTTAAGTCCAAGTTTTTTTTTGTACTGGTACCGCAATTCAGAGACAATCGTGCCAATTATAAATTATTTAATCTAGTTTACCAAGGCTACGTTTATATCAGCAAAAATCATATTTAAATATCGTCATCAATAGTTACCATTTATCGTGTTTCTGATTATATCGTCTGTTGGAATGGTCACACGCTTCGAAAGGATTCCGATCACATACCTAAACAGGCGTTGGATTGGAATTCTTAAGAGAAAAGGAAACGTGGCTACTTGCAGAAGACCGCTTCAATAGCCACCGGGCTATTGGATTACTTGGGACGAGGTGAAACGAGAAGCTCAAGACTGGTTGAGATGGATGACTACTCTGAATACTTTCTGCCTTAGCTACGTGAGATAGGACATTAAGGACAGAATTCACCAATAAAACTGCTGTATTCACTTGTCTGTATTTTTCTTTTGTTGTATTGCTACAAGTGACACTAGCGACAGCGGCTAATCGCGATTATGTGAGCCAAACGTTAAAACGCGATTAGTTTTATCGGTGAATTCCGTCCTTAGTCAAGTAAATTAGTCAAGTCACCATTTTTATAACAACACGATTTTTTTTATTCATTGACAAAAACAAAATTATGCCTATCTAAGATAAGAATATTATAAAATCAAATTCAGTTTAATACAGGCCATACATTTTGAAACATAAAAATACAAACAAAAGAAAACGTAGACTGTATTAAACTGAATTTGATTTGCCAAAGCCGGTTAGTGCAAAACTGAACAAGTAGGTCAAATTATTAATACATAATAATATGTGTCTATATATGTACACATAAATATAAAATCATCTACATTATAACATTTTGTTGGTCAATGATCGAGTTGATTAATTTGATTAAACCATAAACAACTTTTTTCGATAACCATATAGTCGGATCTAAAGGAAAAAAAAACTTTGATTAATTATTATCTCATCAACAAAGCTTTTGATATAAAAAGGTAGAATACAACAAAAGGTCATAGAGCCTTTACATAATAGATTTAAAAACAAATTAGGATACCATGAGGTAGTTAATAATTATATTAGCAGATGTTTAGACCGTCAATACTATAAATACAAATGCTGTTGAATATTATGACTTATAATTTATTTTAGATAGTTTTGACTTTAAAAGCAACCGTTTTGACCTCTGAGTTAACTTTGGTGTTAATAGTAATTGCTTACGTCTTTATTATCACCATTCAATCATTAATTTAAAGCTATATATGGTTGCACCTAAATTATTTTCAGAAATTTATCAATTAAATAAGAATCTTGAACTATTATCTGAATGGGTCATACAATGTTAATGAAAAATTAAATCGAGTATTTTTAACCTGCAACCTTACTGTCCATTTTGGTCAACATAAGGTCAATCACTCCATTAAAAAATGGAATGTCACGGTTCAAACCGACTTCAAAAAATATAACAACCTCTGGTTGAGTACTTATAAAATTGACACAAGTGTTTTTGTAACGAACCAACTTCAAGAATTGACGCATGGTCATGCAACTACAGCAGAAAACACGATCATCTTTCAAATGTCGCTACCATTGGTTCATGACCCCTGCGGTTTTTTCTTTATTTGCATTTTTTGATTCTACAAGATTTGAAATATTTTTGGCGGAATTTTTACGAGTGAAGCTCAGTGGCGGTTTGATTATTCGCGAATTAAGTCCTGCTGAATTTTCTAGTGTGAAATTGACGCAGTTTTGTATCTCAACTGTCTACAAAACTAAACAAATAACACGTGAAATCATTGAAACAGACGCTGAGAATTTTATTGGTATTTACTACCTCATCGAAGATTGCTGAGAAGGCTGACTCGATATATTTACTGCATTCTAATGGGACACTAAGTGATCGTCTTTTGTATCAAAAACTAAATACTTTCTTACCTTGACACCGGCTTAATGCCCAAAAAGACCAAAGAACACAAAAAGGATTTAAAAATTATACGTTTCTTAATTTATTTGACTTTTTATGCATACAAAAGTACATAAGTGGACTATGCCATAAGCATTCTTTGCAACAGTGTATGAAGAATTTATTACTACTCGACCATTGTCCTTGGTCTTCGCGGACAAAAACAAATAAAGAGACCTTCCAACGCACGCAATGTTAGAAGGCCTCCTCATTTTTTTTCCAGTACGCGATCATCACTGCAGGATCTTTCGGCCCCGTCGACCATCTATTCTGCGAGCAATTTACCCAGCCTACTGTGATTTTATCCATACTTGTTTCAAGTCAATCATAAAAAATTAAATCTAGAATGGTTCGTCGAAATATCATGTAAGTAATTTGGGCGCGTAGGTAAATATACGATAGGATGACTCAATTTCTATTAGTGGAAGTAATAAAGATGAGTTTCCAATTAAAACGAAACGAGGAACTATTTTATTAGGTTCCTATTTCATTGACTGTGAAATTGCAACTCAAATAAATAATTCAAACCTAGCAAAGATTCGCTGATCATTGTGTAAGCAAACTATACCTACCAGATAAAAAACGTAATGCAAAAAAGGAAACATCTGTTTCAACTCTTCAACCATTGGATTAATCCGACAAATATGTTTGTCCCCTTTTCGCCAGGGTCATATATTTACGACCAAATACACCATCTCGTTTAACTTTTCAATTCCCATAGGTGACACGAAAATTTCTCTCTGACATTAATTCGACTTAATTGGTTAATGGGGTAAAAACTGAGCTGATTCAAAATATAAGTGCAGAAGCACTACCAGATGGAATCATCTACGGTCTTCTTTATATCTTTTATATTCTTTATTGTACACCATAACGAGTTATGAAGTACAGAATTAATAGAATTCATGTGTTCATACTTAACTTACGGTTGAATTCCTCCCAGGTATCCAAGTGATAGAGAGAGATTTTAATAGAGTATATCTTTGCCATAATCTTCATAATTCACACACAAATATGGTGCACAAGCCCAATGGTATGGAGATTGCAGAATTCCGCATCAGTTAAAACAACCAAAAGAACATCAAAATGAGAAATCAATTATTCAACAATCATACTTAACTGTTGCAAGAAAATTATGAAACGACAAATAAGGAGGATTATTGAAGATAATATGGATGTAAGGATCGTCTTGATTAAGTTTTCATAATTTGTTTTGTAATCAACCGTTATTGTTTCTTGTACTTAGTATCGATGTAACATGTGTTACAATGATTTGATTACGTTTTTTATTTCAGTAAGGTCTTTAGAAACAGGGTCACTTGAAGTTTCACAAGGTTTTTCACATAATCCTGCTTGCTAAAGTAGAAAATTATCCCAAGAGATCACACTCCCGAGATAATATCTTATGTAGATATTATTCTAGGACAGTGTGCCAAATTTAAGCCAAATCTGTTAATCCGTATGAGTGCGAAAAAGTAACAAACACACACATACACAAAAATTATCGTTTTTATAACTTTAGTGTGACATATTTGAAATAAATTTATCAGAATCAATCAATCCTACAATACATGGTTGTATTGTGAAAATGCATATCTTACAATTCTGACTTCATGAAGAGATGCTGCTTTGTATGCTTATCAAGCCTAATTTATTCCTAATCGGAAATGACAACGCGAAAGTTAAAGCTGTGTCGCTATGCATTCGTAAGTTCAAAACGTAACTCAATGTTTGTGACTAGCATTTTGCACATAATCTGGTTTTGACAATGGCTTGAATAACTGACAATAATTACAGTAAGTAAATTTGAGTTCAATATACACCTATACGTATGAATAAGCAATTCCAATAACGATATTGTAATAAACTACAACATGCAATAGACAAGCGTTGCGAAGTGTTGCAAAGGTTTATTTCATTCATTTATTCTTATTGCTGTTTTTGTATATGAGTACGAGCAATAAGACATGAATGAAGACATGAGAAATTGGCGGGGACCGCTAAGAACATGGTTGGGTTTAATTCAGTAAAAGTCTGACAATACCTCTCGCTCCATCCAGGTGATTTGATGATTTCTCACTTCAAAAAAAGACAGGAGAAATTCGGATCATATGATAATGAGACTAAGTCTAATGTTGCAGTTGATGCAGTTGTAAATTTAAACTTACTACCACAAAGTAAACGTTAATTATACAGCAGTAAAACAAAGAAAATAGAAGCAGTAAGTGCTAAATTTTATAAATAAGTATGTACTGCTATTATAAACTAAACAGACACGTTTCGAAATGACTTGTTCTAAACTAGTTCAGTTCGGGTGTGTATTGCTAATTTACCAGTACAAACTAACAAAGAAGTTCTTTGCAACTCACCCGGGCAAGCGAAACGCTATCAAGGTCGCTGTAGCGGCGAATGCAGTGTCAATATCGAGAGTTTTTACCAATATTTGCGGTTATGAATATTCATTCCTATTGATCGAGATATTTTTTGAATTATTGACACAAATTCCGAACGCGTGCCTTGAGTTCTAATTCCAGTTAGATTAGTCATATTTGATTTGAACTAATTTTTAAACATAGTGTTTTGCACCATTAGTAATCATTCAAGTATTGTAGTTTCTGAGCCTTTAAATCAAATATACTGAGGCTATAAAGTGAGCCCATAAATAACAAGTTAAACATACAACCTCCAAGTACAAATGTTAATCTTTTGCCGGCATTGACTCTCCATAAAGAGTAAGAAAACATCAACGCCTTACACGGACCATAGAAGAATGCCTTAAGTAAACGTATAGTACTCGCTCTATAGAACGAATTGGTAATGTCGCTCAATTGCAATGCTGTAAGAACGGTCACTTGCAACAGTAATAAGCCATTTCAAATGCATATCACGTCAAATATAATTTATAGCAGTCCATATTTGGCAATAATAATTTGATTGAAGAAACTCATTTTTGATGACTGTCTCCATCTATTTACTTCTTTGTGTTTTCTTTTCAGTCGACTGCTGACTGCAATACCAAATTGTTATAACCCAAAGGCCGCATTATTGTTCTTGCCAATGACGATTTAGGACAATTGAATGGCACCAACATAATTGCCCATTTTCGATTACGTTTCAAACATCACAATAATGAGGATTTGCAAAATCATAGTGATTGTAAGGATGGTGTTGCGTTCTGTCCCAAGAGTCACGATTTTTAGACGCGGCGCGGCAGAATTGTTAGCGTTATACTAAGGCATGTTGAAATGAAGTGATATTACAAATATTACAACGTATAAAATAATAACCGATAATGAAACGGCTTTACCTTAATATTCAAAGAGATTTCAAGAGCTTTGTTCCTTTAAAATCGACGGCAACTTTAAAAGCATTTCGCAAAAACTCAACCACAAATTGTATGTAGATTAAAAAATGTCACATGAAATTACCAACTAGTTTTATGCTCTTAAAATATTTCGAAATTGCACTAGACAAAGTGTAAAATAATGTTGCAAGTAGTGCTCTTAGTGAAGTAGTTGTCAATGTTAGTTCAAAAGCAAAATACATAGAAACAGTAGAAACAAATGTTCTTTCGTTTACGTAAAGCATAGGAAGCAGGCCACTTTGCGAGACGTAAAATGAAGTATCCAATTCGTTGTCATAATTTTGCAACACTTTTCATAAATAGTTTCCTCTATTAAATACAATTGCTAATGTATGATTAAAACTTCCTACCATATATCCACCTGAAGGCTAGTTTCTATCTAAAACTTCACATTGTTATCAACATTTAGATTCTAAAGCAATTTTGCAATAGCGTCTGTTGCTGCGGCTATCATAATCGTGTATATGCATTTAATCGGATGCATCACATCTATTGTGTCGGATAAGTGCCAGGTATTGTGTTCAAGATTTGAGAATAATGGATTGGGTAATAGTTTGGTGACAGTGTTAACTTGTTTTTGTTTGAGCTAGACAGTTTTGGGAACACATCCGAGTATTTATTGTTTTTTTTTTGTTGCTGCAGTTTTTGATTCTGCATGAAGCAGACCTCATTAAGCGTGATTTGAATCTTATTGTGTAGTTCATTTCAAGTTACAGGAAATAAAAACAAATTGGTACAGCTCTATTACGTTTTTTACAAGTATCACTGTTAAAAATTTTGACAGAAATTTTGCTAGTGACTATGAATTCTCAAAGTCTGCTACATACAATTGCATTGCAGCATGATGCAACTATTGCTTCGACAGCGATCCTGTTTGTTTTGACATGATTCCACCTTTCTGACCTTTAAACATGTCGGAAGATGGAGCGGTGCCCTATTTAGATTTCACTGAAGTTGATTTACTAGTCTATTGACATTTACATTTATAACTACTAGAACTATAGTAGTAGCGTTTACTTCACGATTTGTTTTGTTCTCAAAATCATATACATATATTATCAAAATCGTTTACATCTTTTCTGTTTTTTATTATCTGCAGTAAAATGTATGTTTACACTGTTTTACTGATTTAGCAGATATACTTAATTATGGATTTTTTGGTACTACAAGAAGCTAAATATTCAAACTGACTAATATGAATATTATATTCGCGTATATCCATGTCTAGGTGTCGAAACAAGTGACGATCAGTCGGAACAAATCTAGTATTCCTCTCGAATGTCTATAAATCTATAAATATACTTGGTGAAGAAATTCTCGGAAAGCACTCGTATATAAGCGCGAATTGACCAATCGCTCCACTTGTAGCTGGGGAAGTGTGAAGATTGATGGTTTGCTCATCTTTTATTACGTCAAACATATAAGCAAAAGCACCATAACTTTATAATTCTCGTTCACATATACGTTACATATAATTAAACAGAATGATAATTGTTGTTATGCTATTGCAATTATCTGTTTCGACACTTCAAAATCCAATTCAACAAAGGTTTGCATTGCGAGTGAAATTGCAGAAATATTATACAACAGTAACATAAGTAAGTACCGTAACAGTTTGACCGTTGATTAAAAATAGGTCTCGGATTCATACTTTAATCTTATTATAAAAATGATTTACAAAAATTATCCATGCTCCATCAATAAAAATATGTATAAGAAGTATTATGTAACATTGCCGACCTTTTTAAAAACAATAACATTACGTTCTTCTTATTTCCATAATTCACTCATTTGAAAAAGAAGAGTTGCAAATAGATGACGTAATTTTCTATAAAAAAAAGAAAATTTCACTTTTCCTTCAAAATAAACAATGGTCAATAAAAACATTTGAATAGTGGCACTTTCGACTTACTTTCACTTTACCTTGGGCTAAGTAGTGTAGAAGCATTGACCTGCGTCCGCGCAGCTGAAGTATTGATTGATTATAATGGGACCCTTCATTGGTGTTCACAATATGAGTTTTATGATTGCAGTAATTTTGATTACGGTATCAGAAATATGATTTGGCATTGTTATTGTACATTGATATGAAACTACTATGTTGTGTGTTGCTACATAATATAGTAAGAGAAAAACAGGTTTGATATTAAGTATGAATTTTTTTTGTTAAAATAAGTGCGTAGGGAATGGTATGTCACCAGAGATCTGCCAATAAAACTTGGTAATTGTTAAGGATTTGTCTTTGTATAGAGTCATAAATTTGTTTTATAGTATAAGAATGTTGCTCTCTTTATATAAAAAGAGAAGCTCTGACTTATTGGCTGATCAACACTCAGCCAAACCCTTAGACCTAGAAAGCTAAATTCATTCAGGGGCTGAAAAAGGGACTGAAAGGTTGTATGCGAGTGAAGCCGCGAGCCAAAGCTTATATACTTAAGGAAAAACGTAGGCCTTATAAGAATTCATTGATTGAGAAATAAATAGGTAATACTTAGAATTTGAAAACCGTAAGCGGAGTTGATTTTATAATTTTAACCGGCGTTGCAAAATAGAAATGGTTTTGTATTTTGAAATTGCGTTACATATTTTTGATACTTCATTGAAAATAAGTGTTCAAAAACAAAAAGTTATTATTTAACCTGACAAGCTTAACCAAATGGACGACTTAAATATCTTCCTTACAAATTAGCAAGATGTGGCTTAACGTTTGCCCAACTGGTGGAACAGTACTGGCTCGATATAATAATAATAAGCTTAACCACGTATGCGCAAATTGCGAATCTTGATGTTGTTCAAAAACTTCTATTTCTAAATCCATCCAGTTTTATGTACTTCTCAACATTAAAGTATTGCGCCTAGCTGCTTACGACACTTTCCATTTGAGCCGCCTTTTGTCCTCCCCGTGATGAAATGGAATCGTGAAATTAATTTAATATCAGAAAACCGAAGCCGAATTTAATAATTAACTAGACAAATAATGAAGCCGATGAAAAATGCAATACACTCGTTAGCAACGCTTGTAAACGATCATTGTTTCAAAAATGTATTTCAGTATCGAGGCTTATTGCAATAAAATGGTAACAACACCTTATAACACAATAGATGCCGTTAACACTAAAACTATTAAATGATTATTGTAAGTGTCGATGTTTGCGCAAAATAAACTGTCAGTTTAAAACTATTTTATCGATATGCAGACGATTAATTTTATCGATTATGTTCGTTACAAAATAATTATAACACTACTGAGTGACATAACGATAATGCAATGTATGATTAATATTTTTCGTCCAATCGAAATATTCTGAGTCATAAGCATTGCACTGTTTTGGAGATGATAAGAATTTATGACAAATACAATTACTAATAAATATTGCAGCGAAGTTGCGTTAATTAATTAAAAACAATTTGATGGTTATCGATAAAGCATGGATCGTGACAAACGTGCTTTACCTCACAGCTCTGTTATCTCTACTTCCTTTGCATCATAAATAAACCACCTGTTAAAGTGTGGGAAAATATTTACTGATTTAATGATGCTCTTTTGTAACAACTTTGCGAAGGGCGAAAATGAAATGCGGAGGTTCCTCCATTATTCAATTCAGATTTTAAATATCAACATACAAAAATCTCTGCTCAAGGCAATGTTAACAACAATTGAAAAGATTGAAATTGAAATTAATCTTGAAATATACGATATTAATTCCTGACCATGACAGGGGTGAATCTAAGTTATGCATCCTACCTGCCCTAATGAAGACGAGAGACATTGAAAAGAACCTTCGTTCATAAAATTTCCTCGTGTGGAATGCAACAAACATTGGCTACCATCTAAAACCAGTTATAACCATCCTAAAATAATAATGTACATTCAGAATTCTGGTCAAATGCAAAATTTGGAATTTCTGAGGGTCATCTAATAAATACGTACAAAATTGTGGCGCCGCAGGGCCGACCACATTTTTCCTCAGATACATAGGACATGGTCAAGTAAACATTTTTAAAAGTTGGCCGTAAAAGTTGGAGCATATTGCCAATATTGGAGTGTCAGGACCGACAAGCTGGGGGTATTGTACTGAAGGAGGATACACGCCAACGCTCAGGTAAGGAATAACTTCGAAATCTGAAGTACCAATCAATGATTCGAGCAACACCTTTTCAAGAGATTTTCGTTAAGCCGATGAGATTAGGCTAATAACATCGGACATAAAATCACCGGTTGACGAACCAAAATGACAATTCCGAGACAATTTCTGCACTGGTTGCCAACAAAAACAAAAAGAACTGAGCGTGGACAATGTAAGTCATGCGAACGTTCGTAGCCTAGTTACGGCAGTTACGACACTATAGAAATGGTAATGAGTGAAGACATTAACTAAACTAACAAAAACAAGCGAAGCTGACCCGTGAAGTATCTCACGTAGGTTGCACAAGAAAGCAATGGTCCTCGGAAGTGAACGGTTCCGTGCGACGCCAACAGTTGAACTAACAATGGTGCCGAAAACTTACCCGGTATAAACATTAGTATCAAAGAGCCTTACTGAGTTTCTATTGTTGCCCATCCTACACTGGAGGTTGAAGTAATTAAGCAATATTAGGAATGAAGAAGGGAAACCTTGGTAGATATTCATCCAAACAATTTATAAGTATTTGTGTTTGATGTTGATTTTAGATACCTTGGACAATTATGTGGTGATGCTACCGTGAAATAATCTCATCCCATTTTGTAATCAAAACATCGTGAATCGATTTTGGTGTTAAGGTCTTTTAGCTCTATTAAAGTTTATACTGTAGGACACAAAAACACTTAACAAAACGCTAGCAAAACCTCTGTTATTATAAACAATGCAATCTAAACCATTATTTCCGGAAAATTGGCACATAAGACTGCAGGAGCAGTGGAAAATGAGACTTGAATTTAGACATTTGCAATTGTTTTGGTTTGAAGATTTACATCGTTAATTTTCATGGTATTATCAAATATTAAATTGCTCATCGTTGACATCTAGGTCAGGTCGTCGATGTTCTAGCAATCATGATGGATTATTAATTTGTTACCACGAATTAACAAATTATAAAGTTATGCACCTAAATTCGAGCAATTATTTCATGCACGCACAAATAACTGCTATTGCTCGGCGTATAAATGAATAATTTGCTTCAAATTGCTTTAGGTACTTCTGCTAATTAGATACATACTTATTTATATTGATGCCATAAAGGTAATTTTATTAACCGTATCAAATATAAATTTACTGGTTCAATACGATATTTTACGTTTTGAATTCGATAGGATAAATTCTATATTTTCAATGATTTTCTAAAATCAATTACAGTAATTTGAATTTAGAAGCAGTGATTTCGCGACATTCAAATTCAATTATTAGTTTTTGTTTTCCTTCTACCTCGGCGATTAGTAGCGCTAAGTCTCGACACTTTCAGTAGGTCATTGTCACTCAAAGCGTGCAGGCAACTTTATCTACTGTGAAATTCGGCGTAAAAGTTCTTTATCTATTTTGCAAGATAGTTTTCGACTAGCTCTCGGACCTTGCGTAATTTTTTTTTTCCATTTGCAACGAAACTAATGTTTCGATTACTTTCGTTATTATTTGAATTAACTTTGTTATTATTTAGTTTCTTCAATGGAACTTTGAACACGTTTTTTTTCTATTGTTTTGACTAATTTTCTAGAGTAGACAATGCATTGATATTATGGTGATTACTGAGTGTATGTGTAATTTTAGAAAGTCTATCATTTATTTTAACTTGCATAAAAGGAGATGGTTGAATATTTTAAGGTATGCTTGGATATTAACACTGCAAGAAAATTCAGATAAAAATATTAATAAGGCACTAACCAATATTAAGAGTAGCCTTCCTGTGATCTCCCGTGGGAACAGCAATAACAGCAGAAATCAGAAGAAACGTGACAGGAATCCACGCACTGACACCCATATTAACAGTTCTGCACGAAATTCTCTTAACAAAAATTATAAAATTTATTTAATTATAATGATATTATTCACGATGTATAGACGCAACTATTTCCCGCGTGTGTTCGGTAACATTTGCGTCGAGGTGGACGTGTTTCCCTCTCCGTGCACTGTGGACGACTAAACCTCGGTGCGGTACTTTCTATCTGCTTTATGCGCAAGAGCAATGTCTGGTGCACCCGCATCGCTGACGCACCACTGTGTAGTTGGAAGCAGAAGGTTTGTTTAGTACTGTGCGTGGTAAGTAGCTCATGCCCTTTTAGATGCCGCACAAAGCAAAAACGGACGGTCGGTCTATTTCCAAGGGCTCCTCTTCTAAAGAGAAGAGGTAACAAGCTTTATGAGAATAGCTAGGGCAGTAGTGGAAAAAATATTCTGTCAGTTATATCTTCAAACCCCTTCTGTTTAAACCACTATATATCTATCGCAAGTACACTGTGTATCTATCGCTAGTAGCTGATCGATTTATTGCTAGTTTCTGATTGTTGTTTTAGCTTAAGTTCCTATTTTTAAATTGATCTTTCCATATTACATGGAGTGATTGCCTTAACTGTACATAGTATTATAGTCCTTTTGACTGCATCAGTTGGCAACGACCTTGGCTTATTTGCTTTTTTTCGTCAGCTGTGTTTGAATATATTATTTTTTCAAAAACACAATTCGATTCAAAATTTATTTCACATAGGCCTACATGGGCACTTACAAATCGTCAGAAGTTAGTCTAAGATTGAGTGTTCACTATGGAGAAGAACTGAAAAAAACTCCTTGGTGACTCATTTAAAAAAATGATTGATTGTTACAATATTTTAGTATTATTAAGTTAATAGGTATAAGAGAACAGTTAACATTAAACTAAATAAGTGCAGTGAAAACAAGTGGATAAAAATAGAACACATAATTATAATCTATAAGGCTGCGCAGTCTTACAGTGATAGCACACTCCCCTTTAATTTTTTTTTATTGATATAAACTAGTGCTTGACTGTGATCCCACTTGATGGTAAGCAGTGATGCAATCCTAGTTTATTAAGACTCTATCCACGAAAAAAAAAAGAACAGAAACAGTTAAGGCAATCACATCGTATAATATGAAAAGAAATAAAAAAAAACTTATTCATAAATGACATGATAATTATTATATCAAAAATAAATCACTAATGAGAACTTCATTAGACTCTTAATAATGTAAAAAGATTGTAAAAACAATTACACGAATAAAAAAAAAATCAAAACAAAGATTAACCAGTTAACTGCTCTTTTTCAGGTCGACACTTGAGTAGGCTATGACATACGAACACTAGAATTTGTTAACATAGATTCTTTATCAATTGCATAGTGGCTATTCTGTACTTTCATGTTGCGTATACGCACAGACAATGTCGTGCCGTATTATCGGATTGCATTTTTTTATTTCTAGAGATAGCATTGTAACGTAATGTTAATAATTATAGATTTTCTGATAGATGTTTGAGTTATTTCCTTGTATTTGGGTGTTTGGAAGTTAATAGCCAACCTTGTTGTGTGAAGTTTTTTGTGTTTTGTGTCGTCATTTATTTGCTGTTGTAAAATATTTCTATTAATAGGAATATAAATCTATAGGATACAGTTTATTGATAACATGGATATTATCATTATAATAGCATGCATGATGGTAAAAATGACATGGATTCATTAATTTTATTTATTAAAATATAACACTTTACAGACGCGCCCAGGGCAATGTAAAGTGTTATATTGACGAACTAACATTTAATATATGTACATAGTTATGATATTCCTAATTTAATTATGATTACGTTATGAATATAATAAATAAACTAATTAAGATAAATTATGTTATAAGTCCAGACCTTTCTCAATAATTATTTGGTCTAGGTTTAATGATTTTATTCATTGAATATGGTAGTTTTTTTTTACCCTAATTTGCTGAATCAGATTTATTTTTGCTGTCTAAAGTGCAACGCTCTCTTATTGCACACGTTAATATTTTATTATTCTCTACAACAATATTAGCATCATTTTATTTTTTTAAAGCTTTAAAATTTATTGCACTGCAATATCAATTTGAGGCCAAGTTTGGGACGTCGTAAAGATAATCACAGAAGGACGTCGTTTAACGATCTGTTAAGAATTTAAGAACTTTGTTTTTTCTTTTCAAGGTCACCGGGGTCAAGGCTGAGGTGCCAGGGACAGGAGAACTTATGGGTTTGTATGCAAATACCAAGTGTGTTCTTGACCTCAAAAGGATTATTGACACCGACTCGCCTTTTTGTGTGTGGTTACGGTGCATTAAAATGACTGATGCTTTGCGTTTATTTTTTGTCACTGTCAGCGTTAAGACTACCATTGTACCCATAGATTTAAGTTTGTGAATTAAAACTAAAATTTTGTTACTATTTTGGTGTACAATAAAGTTTATTCTATTCATCCGGGCACAAAGTCAAGCTCTGAAATGATGCTCATAAATTCTTGATGGGAAACAGATAACCGACCACTTTTCCAATGAAGTAGTCTTCAACAACCGTTTTTTTTTGTATTTTTAAGGGTTCTGTACCGCAAAAGGAAAAAAAAACGGAGCCCTTATAGGATCACTTGGTTGTCCGTCTGTCTGTTTGTCAAGACCCTTTATCTCTGGAATGCGTGGAGGTAATTAAAACCATATACTCAGGTCTGCGGTCCCTTGAAGGACACTCTCAAGGGAATCAAAATTCATAGGGTACTTCCCGTTGTCTTAAAATCCTGAAATTTGGCACGATGCGACGCAAGGCCTCATAGCACAAGTATAGGAAAAAAACTGAAAACTGTAAATTTGTAAAAAAATCTTCAGTCAATTCGGGAATTAAATTGTTTTCATAGGCAAGTTTGTAAGGAACCCTCAGTGCGCGAGTCCGACTCGCACTTTTTTTTTTTCATCAGTTCGTTATTTAATCAGTAAAGATTAGCACTTATTACGGCCTGTATACCCAAGTAGGTCGCAGCAAATATAATTTGATAAATTAAGTAGGTATATCGATCCATTCAACATACAATGCCAATGCGGTGTTCCGGATCAGACCTATGTACCATTTGTTAAGTGTCCCAAATGTCCAATCATCTGCACCCTTACTTACTCTGCAATAATATTTATCTAATTCTAATACTAATGACCCGCCCTTGCTTCACTCGGGTGTCTATTGCGCTAATATTATAAAGGCGAAAGTTTGTGAGTGTGTGTGAACACAATGGGCATCATCATAAAGCTCAAAGTCACAAATAGGGTAATGGAAAGGGCTATGCTCGGAGTTTTTTGCGAGACCACAGCAAGGATGAGGATATACGCAGGAGAATCAAGATTACCAACATAGCTCCAAGAATAGCTAAACTAAGTGGCAGTGGGCAGGGCACATTGCTCGCAGAACAGATAGTCGTTGGGGCCAAAAGGTTCTAGAGTGGTGAACGCCTACAGGAAGACGTAGCGTTGGAACTCCTGGGCTCCGACAAGGTAGACTCATCGGTCCACCCACCCGATTACCCACCCACCCACCATACTGGTGAGATGATGACCTCACTAGGTCAAAAAACCCGGGAAATTATCAAATAACTCTTCCCGGTCTGGATATAGTGAGGAGTACCAAATTTTTACGGCCTAAAACTCACTTGTGTTCTTTTAGTTGATCTTTGCACCAGGGCCATGGTAACTCTTTAGAAGAATTTCTCAACCGTATCCTAGGGTAACTGACGTACGGTTTCTGAGGACTAAGTCACGTGAATGAAGATGCGGAAAAAAACTAGTCGCTATTTTACTCAGATGTGCCTTTTATGCATAAGTCGTGGCCAGATCACTTCATTATATGGCCAACTAAAACTGGCCAAGGCCCTGAAGTCTGCTATTACAATAGTGTCAGAGTGGTCAATCATTGATTTCATAATGGTTGATTTTGACAACTTTGGTAATCTACTAATATAATGGCGTCATTATGACTTTAAAATGGTCAACCACTGACACTCTGATCTGATCTGATCTAACGTATGCGGTCATCTGCTAAAATTTTTGACAGTTCCATTGATCAGTGACCTACCATTAGAACTTCATTGTGCAGACATTGCTTTTGCAATATTGTCATTCTACCACAACTTTTGTACGAGACCATTGACCGATCAATGATCGATCATTATGAATTAGATTACGAACTTTTAGCAAAATGACAATGGGATCGTGTTGGAATAACGAACTTATAAAACTTGAGCCCCTGATCGTTTAAACGCTAACGTTTGGTAATATGTCAATCAATGTTTGGTCATATTATTAATGAAGGTTTTCTATGATAATAAAATATCTAAAGAAAGAAGAAACTTATGTTCTTGTAAGAACAAATACAGTCTTAAAATTTGAATAAAAAGCTAATTGCAATTAAAACGGTTATTTTTAACTGTGCATCAAAAATCTTATCCTTCATTAATAATACTGATTGTACACCAAATATTAATGAACTTTTCATATTTAATAAGATACTTGGTGCACTCCGACTCGGACAGGTATTTTTTTTAAATCAACCAGAAGAGCATATTTTAGTTCATTATTACTATTCACATACATGAATGGTCGGTCACATAATGAAGTGATCAATTCTAAGAACTGGCCACCCCTTAAAGAAATGGGGGGCAAAGTTTGTATGTAAAAACATTTTTCCACGTGACTTAAACCACTGGCAGAAGCTAGAATATTATAAAGCCCGTTTACACAACCTGGGCAGAAATTATATAACCCTGGGCAGAAATTATTTAATTATACAGGGTTAATTGTAAAACACTAACAACCTTGCAGGACTGTACTACTAACATCATAAACAACAACTTTTGTTCTATGACTATTTACATAACTTATTACATTTACCATAAACAAACCTTCAAGATTTCGTTGTGCTATCTAACACATTTCAACTCTGTATTTAGCTGTACCCACCTACGCCCCCGCTCCCCTCCGCTATTGTACTATCCCTTGCTTCGCATAGACTTCGTAACTTTCAGAACGTTCAATTTCAATATTTTTATTTATGTATGAACATCTGATGAACCAATGTATGATAATTTTTTAAGTCATAGAACAAAAGTTGTTGTATATGATGTTCTTAACACAGTCCTGAGAGGTTGCCAGTGTTTTACAAATAACCCTGTAAAAACAACTTGCCTGGATGTGTCAAACTCATAAATCAAAACTTTATCTAGCTTGTTAGTATAACTATAATAACACTTGTAATTATACTAGTAATACACTACTATTCTGTAGCAAACAGAGCGTTTCAAGTAAAAAAAAATAGATACTATTAACCTGCTTTTCAAGGATAAGTGGCCGATGAATTATAATTTGTGACGAGAATAGTTTTACTTTGTCATTTGTCAAATTAACTAACGCCAAATTAGCTGTTCTATACATTTGTGTTCACATTACTCGAGGTAGTAAGTACCTTGAGATATGGAAAAGCAGATATTTTTTGAGATTTTAGTATTTATATGTCCTAATAAATTCATGTCTTATTTTCGGGTTTAAGATATCCAGAAACTGATATAATCCGATGTTTTTTTATGAGATTTTTATGCACTGCAGGACGAAAATTAAGGCCTCTTTTCATTCTTCTACTTTTTCTGTCCTTGGCTACATCTGGCCAATTCTTCAGATAGGAGTCCAAATTGTCATGTCATCTCCTTCTGGACCTACCGAGGCGCTGTATCCTGTTATTCAGGATCCGGTCAGTGGTTGTTACCGCACTATTTTGTAGCGACATACTGAGATATGGTCTGCCCAATGCCATTAGTAAGCATTTGGTCATATACAATACGTATTTATTTATTACAGCTTGGAGGACTTACAGCTTATACCAACTAAAAATGAAAGCAAACATAGACGACATCAATCCAGTTACAAGTCCTCACGTATAGTGTCAGATTTAAAATTGAGAAGTGAGTATAACACCCTTTACACAATGATATAAACTTATCATTAAGCCCCGAGCGAACGCCGGCGTTCGCTTGGTCATTGTCTTTCTTTTGTGTCTCTAATTACGGTACTCAAAATGTTACAGTTACATAAACAAAGTCAATTGCAAGGGTTAAACGAGTAGTAACTACAAACGTTTAGTTAAGAGAAAAATGAATAATAATAAAAATAATAAAAACATTACAGAAATTTAGGACAAACAATTAAAAAGCTACTTTAAAAAAAACCTGAGGCTTATACCTTTTCTGGCCGACACCACACTAATCGTAAAGAGATCCAAGTCATTTCTGCTTAGCATCAGGTGGGATCGTAGTCAAACACTGGCTTATATTAATTAAAAAAAAATGCTTCATGCATATATTTAATATTGAACAGTCTACTAGCACGTATAAAAAAACTATTCTGTCTATAATTGGTTGAAGCTAAAGGTACACACAAGGTTGGGTTATGGCGGAAATTTTTTCTCGGTACCTATATTAAAATAAAATTTAGATAATAAATTTTATATTGATAGATTTAAACTGACCAGAAGGCCGTTTTTTATCCTTTGTTGTGCCTATTTGCAGTTGGTTTTGCTGACATTTATCACGTATTATATGTACAAGGCCTCACTAACTTAAACTTACAGCTGATGAACACTGAACTAAATTGATGCAACACTGGCATCAATTTAGCCGAAAAACGTCTACAGTTGAACATAGGTCTCCCCCAAGAATCACCACAACGGCCAGTACTGTGCATTTTGCATCTATCCGATTCTCGCGACCCTCTCTAGGTCTTCGGTCCACCTTGTGGGAGGCCTCCCAACGCTGCGTTATCTGGTACGCGGTCGCCTCTCCAGAACCTTTCGGTCCCATCGACCATCTGTTCTGCGAGCAATGTGCCCTGCCCACTACCGCTTAAGTTTGGCAATTCTTCGGGCTATGTTGATAGTCTTTATTCTCCTGCGGACAACTTCATTCCTGGTGCGATCACGCAAGGAAAGTCCGAGTATAGCCCTTTCCATTGACCGTCGGGTGATTTTAAGCCTTTTGAAACCCTAGTATTCGTTTCATTTTATTAAAAAAAAAAAAAACCGACTTCAATGTAAAAAAAAAACACTGAAAAGTGCAAAATAACTTTGATTTCGGAAGTCGGTGTTTCTATAATAGTTTTGTCTCTTCGTTATTTAATACTTACACTACTGCGATATTACAGAAAATACAAAACAAAGAATCCAATAAATACCTAATTTCTGAAAAAGAATAACGTACGTTTTCCTAAATTAGGTATTTAAATAAAGTCTTTAATATAAAGGTTATTTGAACTTATAATTCCAAGTCATTCCAAAGATAAAACACTTCAAAGCAACCCGTTTTAAAAAACGGCAATTTCATAGTTAAAAACCTAATAAAAGGAGAAACTAACTGACTGACTGATCTATATATATATATATACCTATATAAATGTGTAAATTGGTGTCTAATATTCTTTATGATACGATATCGTTACCGTCTATCGATACCTACTAAAAAAGGTAATAAACATTTTCAGTTTTATATTACTAGGTGTTTCAAAAGCCTAGCTTAGACTAGAAACTCGTTAGATTTTATACGCATTGTGTTACACCATATTGTTTTTACAATGAATGGCCTTTTGTAACCTAAACGGATTAGTATATAAAATAATGTCACACTATAAAACATAATGGGCGTGTGTGCAACCTTAATAAATATTTACCAACGCTAGTGTTTTAGTAAATCATTAAGCGATTATTGACGATACGTTTAGCGCAGTGGTTGAGCGATTGATTTTTGCGCTGCGTGGTTCGGGTTCGATTCCTGCGTGGAGCAAATATGTGTGTAGCCTACAGATAGTTGTTCTGTGTATGGGTGTCTTGTGAGTTTATACATGTTCCTGAATGCACGCACGATACGTATCTAGTGTATGAAAAGGTAAAACAAGTGTCCGACGGTGTTGAGGGAAATTCAAATGGAGTCTTCATTACTCCGATATCTTGGCTGTTGCGATGCGTGATCTAAGGACGCTCATTATATCGAAGTAACGGTACCTTGAAAATTCAAAAGCGTAATACTTTAAACATGTTAATAAAAGAGTTATGAGTTTACTTGTGGATGGATGGAGAGGGAGAGGGAGACCAAAGAAAAGATGGATGAATTGTGTGAGAAGCGATAAGAAAGAAAAGGGAGTTAGTGATAGCGTGACGAATGACAGCACAGAATGGAAGAAAAAAACGTGTTGCGCCGACCCCAAATAAAACGGGACAAGGTCAGGAAGATGATGATGATGATGACTACTTTAAGCACGGATTCTATACACTAGGTAATATTCCTATTCAGTGTTTTGTTCGGATCTGTGCGCCTCTAATTCATTTGGGTTTCAATCCTAGCGAAAAGTAGCGTGATGCACTAGTGGTTAGGCATGCATAAGGTTGCAGGTTCGAAACCAGGCAAGTATCATTGTAAATTTTTCATTTCATATGAACTTTTTAAAAGTTTATCTAGGACATTACTGCGACCCCGTGCTTTGTACAGCACGTAAAGCCGTTGGAAAGTAGTTACAGGTAGTCAGACACCAGAAAGTCTAACTATCAGTCTATTTCAGGGAGTCTGATGTTGCCCAGTAACTGGGTCGTGGAGGCCTGAAAAGCAGTCGCACCATATAAAACACGGGTACTCAGCCGCAACCGGTCAGACTGGATGCCAACCCGAAGTTAGGTCGATATGAGGGGTTCGCTTCGACGTCTGGTCGACGATAAAGTACCTGAGACTCGTCCTCGACAGTCGGTGGAACTTTGTGGAGCACTAACCAAACATCCCAAACTGGAACGTACCGGGGCTGCCCTAAAGTGGCTCCTGCCCAACCTTAGGGGTCCAGACGGACGCCTCCTACCGGAGGCTCTACACGGAAATTGTTCGGTCTATGGCCCTTTACGGGGCGCCGGTGCCGTCTTCTTTATATAGTTTTCTATTTGCTGTGTTAATGGTCTAACAAATACAACATTGGAATAAATATATTCATTTAAATTTTTTGATTCCATTCGCACGAATTTAATTCAGTTGTAGAGATCGTCGCTCTCACACGAACCCTAGAAGCAGAAACCAAATAATGATATTTCAGTAATGACCATAATGCGTGTACATTGAATGTTTGGCCACCGGCTTGCAACACTCGTAGGAAGCCGATCAACGAGCTGTGACCACGTGTGGTCTGTGAAGGTCGGTGATTTTCTGTTGCTAGCAATTTGTAAGAAGATAGGTTTTGAATGAAGAACCTTCAATATTTTGTTTATTTGAAAGTGTTGTTGTGTTTGATGAAGGCGGAGCTGGAGTCTTTTAAATGGAATTATTTACAGTTTTTTCATTAAGACTCAAAATCGATCTGCTCAGTCTTTTTTTAACTGGGTATGATATAGACAGTCGGCTTCCAGCCTAACCAAATGCAGCATTAGTAATCAGGTAGGTAAGTATGAAAGTGACTTTAGGAAAAACGGTGGCACAGCGATCACGTGCTGCCGTGCACAACGAGGCTCAAGGGAGACTTTTCACAGTCTGCTCAGGGATGTGCCCTAACAGCCTCTGTACTGAGGAGGTTTCGGGCTGGTGTTTTAAGAGGTCTCAGGGCTCTCTTCTATGTGCTAATGGTGATCACGGGGGTTTTTTTAAGAGTATGCAACTCGACATACATTTTCACTGTATTTCATACAACCGCTCTTACGCGATTATGACGTTATTACACATTTTACATTTCATATTTTGGTAAACACAGGATGTTAGGTATCTGGGCTTCTATTGAAATCAATTTATAAATTTGTATAAAACTAATCCAGTAAAGATCTCCAAAAATCTGCTATTTTGCATGAACTTTGACACTTCATAATTTACTCAAAAATTAAAAAAAGTAAAAAATATATACATAAGAATAAAGCCCTACAAATTTAATCAAAATTCTGAATGACGACAAAAACTTTTAAGGGTTAAAAAAAACACAATAGGTGTTTTTTTTTCCTAGAACAAGTTTTGTATAATATTCGAGTAAATCACGAAATTACCGAACGCTAATAGAGTTTTCAGGCGTTATCTCTAATTTTTCGCGTTGCCTTTTCGTCAAACATTGCGTACGGCCGTTATATTTTGGCGAGCCCAAACTTTGCGCAAAAGGCTGCGCACGAACGTTTTTTAGGAACAAAATGGTGGCATGAGGCGACGTGTGTGGGGCGGAGGTCTAGGCTAGAGATTGACTCTATGTAAACACAATCGACCCTTTATTCAATCAAATATCGCAATCGATTTTTATCGATTTGGAATTCATTAATTTTAAATAATAGATTTCATCAAACACAGTGAATGTTGTCGTTAGTAAACGAGATTTCAACTTTAATGAAAAAAAAATTAATAAAATTTTATCTTTTTGGTTGAAAGACATGAATTAGTTAAATATCAGTTATTTATAAACAACTACTAGAATAACGATTGTTTGAGAATATTTTAAACCTCCATAAAAAATTGAATATAAATATATTTAAATTATAAAAATATATTTATATTCAAATTGAAAAAAAAAATCGTTCAAACAACACACACATCATCACACACATCTCTCTTCGATAACTTTGTAAAGCTTCGTACTTATTCGGCAATGTTCGCTACGCAGTAATATGTCTCACTCACACTTTAGCATTGGTGTTATTTTCATGTCGCTGTCTCTGTCTTGAGCACAGGCAGTGACAAAAGTTTTCGTTTTCGTAGGTTTGTTTCTTTAATTCATAAGTTATTTTTGTAGCTTTCTGTCTCAAACTGTTTTAATATTTATTTTATTTGTACCTACTTGGTCATTTGGTATTAGTAAATTTTCATTCGTAATTTGGTTTAAAAACAATCATGTCAATAACAGTTTTTTTTACGAGGGTACATGCGCTAAAGTTCGCAGAGCCTATGTTCAAGTCGCCAAGTTACGTCGGCCGTATTATACCGTAATTAGAGACACAATAGAAAGATAATGACCGAGTGAACGCTGGCGTTCGCTCGGGGTTTAATGAACTAAACATTTGAAGTTAGGTATTTCTCAAACTCTGCTTTAACCTGAAAACCGGTCAAAATTTGGCCTCAAAGTAGGGTTTAGGTAGAATACAAAATTCAGAAACCCGTCCTTTGTGTTTGTCTAAACTCTTGTTTTGCAAATCTACGCTTGAGTTCGTTAATTCTTTACTGTTTACAAACGCCGAACACAGACATTTATATAAAAAAATATATAACATCTAAATTGTACCTGTATGTACCTACAAATGAACTTTTTGTATTTACTTATATTTCGACGGATCCCAGGAACAAAATCGTAGGTATATTATAAAAAATTATAGTTTTACGGTATGAGATTTTAAAGTTCTGTGTAAGTACTTAAATAATAAGATAGTGTGCGATAGGTTATTTCAATAAGTAAAAGGATATTTGATATAGAAATGCCATATAGTTTATAGTATGTAGGTATTTACAATACGAAAATATATAATATGAATATGTAATAAAATACATTTCGTCTTATTTTTTCATAAGATTTTGTTCTTGGGACTTAGCGATTTGTATTGCCGATTTAAGTTTGTATCAGCTTATGCACTTTACGTATGATTTCACGAACATGCTTGTCACGTGAACAATTTGTTTTTAATAGTTATTATAATGATACTAAAAAAAGCGTTTTTTTTTTAATTAATATTCATCGAAAGAAAAAATACATTAATTTATGTATAGCGACATCTAGTAGTGGCAGTTAGTACTACTTAGTTAGTAAGGTGCTTATCTCTTTACGTAATACGTAAATGTGAGGAAAGATGGCGCTGCTCAATATCTGCTGTATGGCCATCTAGTAGCGAGTAGCGGAACTATTTAGTTAAGTTTCCATATTTTCACACAGGGGGCGCCACAGTTGCTACTATTTTTATTGTAAATATGTAGTCGGATTTATATATTTTTTAGATTGTTGAAGAATTCTTTTTTCTAAAATCAAAGAAAATGTTATACTACCTAAGTACCAAAAGTAGCAAAACCAGCAAACCCAACAAACTCAATAGATTTATTAGAATAATTACTCCAAACGCATATTATTTGTATGCCGATCTACCAGTTCTGTGTGACCCGTACTTCTTCATACTTTATGTGTAAATCTAAGTATAATCTTTAATTTATCTTAGAGATATATAATTATTATTGGTGTCACAGCGATTAAATGGGTAGCAGGTTTGTAATATTAGTTACCTATCATACATAGTTTTGAAAAGTGTTTTTCATTTCTATCCGATTGCCACAAATAGAGGGTACCTAATAATTTTTATTTAGATTTTTCACTATATTTAACTACTCAAGTACATACTTAGAATCAAAATGTATGGAAATATTTTTCATATCAATTAATTTAATCATTCAGGGAGGCACAGAGTTTCTAAACATTAAATGATATCTAATGATTTATGAAAAAGTTATATTAGTCCTTCTGTTAAAATTTCTCGAAAAACTGCTGATTTAATTTGGATGAAATTGGGTGTAGAAGTTAAGTTTTGAGAAAAGAGATAATTATTCTAATCTAACTACGATGAGACAGAATTCGCGGGCAGAAAGTTATAAAATATCAAATAAAGCAGAGAATCTTTATTGAAATAACGATACCAAGAAGCAACTCGTAATAATAGTTGCCTATTAATCAAGTAGTTAGGTATAGAACCTTAAACCTTCAAGCCATATAAAGACGTCTAAAATTTATGTTTCATAGATTATTGAAAACATTTAGGTAAATACCTGAGTGATTAGGGACGAATTATGAGCTTATAACTACATAGCTTACGGTTACAAGTTAGGCTATTTGTAAAGGTTATGATGTCTAATATATTAGCTATTAAAGTTTTAGCTACAGTAGTTATAACCTTATGTTTTATTATAACCATTTCCTGTAGGATATCGGTTAAGTTTTAATTTCCTGCGGGATCGTGTAGTTTTCTATGCTAATCTTTAATTTTTCCGGCAGTATGTGGGTAACAAGTTTTTATGTAATAAGAAATAAGTTGTTTGCTTCTCGTCATCTTTTTGTCAGTTTCTTCTTTGGAGTTGCTGGCAAATCAACCGTGAAGTTTCTTGCCGGTTCTTTTATATATATATATATATATATATATATATATATAACAACCAATTAGAATCGTGCACTAGCTTCAGATGTTTTTAAGTAGGCTGATGTGAATAGAAAACATCTATATTTGCTGTTATCTCAATAGTCTAATCATACCATATCTCAGTCTTCATCTACTATGGTGCTGATTTGCAGGAGAACCAAGGTTACAGACATAGCCCGAAGAATCGCCAAACTTAAGTGGCAGTGGGCAGGGCACATTGCTCGCAGAACAGATGGTCGATAGGGACGAAAGGTTCTGGAATGGCAACCACGTACCGGACGCAGCGTTGGAGGCCACCCACAAGGTGGACCGATGACCTCGTGAGGGTCGCGGGAATCCAATGGATGCGAGACGCACAGGACCGGTCAATGTGGCGATATTTGGAGGAGGCATATGTCCAACAGTGAACGTCTTTCGGCTGATTAAATGATGATGATGATGATGGTCATGGTAGTGAAGCTAACTATTCAGCCTATTTCACGAAGACGGATTGATCTTGGTTTATGAGGTTCACGTACAACTTTTTTCTATGCACGTAAGTTTCTGAGCTTAGTGCTCTGGCGCTCGGTGTCACAGATGATAGCTTACGCATACAAAGATAATTTACGCGTGAATCTACACACACACATTCAAGACCAACTTCGTGGGGTAGGACCAGTATACCTCTTTTGGCTCTTTCGCTTTCATTACTCCACGTAAAGCAATTAAATAAGGTGTGTATTCTATTACTTATTAATCGATATTACATGTAATAAACAATTCGCATAATCGATATATAGAACAATTGCTATCCTGGCCCATACCATATCTGGATGTAAATAATGTGGATGTAAGTATTTACGTAGCTTTAACTGTGTGTGTGCAGTTTTAATTCCAATAGGTGGTGTGTAAGGTGAAAGTTAAGTAGAAGATGAAGTAAACACAAGCTTACGTGGTTGAATCCATTTATTTCATTTTATTATTTAAATCATGTACTTACATTTCACATGTAGTAACAAAACTTGCATTGGAAAATTATGCAATTCGTATATAAAACATAGGTAATATTCACATGGTATTCAGTTCATTAATTCACTAACATCTAACGGCACATTTCTATACAAACTTATGTATAATTTACTTATTATATAAATAAGCAACTTACTATAAGGCTAAAAGTCTTTCTTGGCTAAAACGGCATGTTTTGCCTGCTAATAATACTCGAGATAAATTAATAAGAGAGATATTAAGTAAAATTTAATTAATGCACCATATAGAAATCAGATTCCATCGAATAGCAATAGGTATAGAGATTAGTATAAATTAAATAAATACTGATAGTCAAAATCCAATAAATTAGATAAACTTATAAATAAAGCTTCGTCATAACGAGAAATAGAAAAAAATATAACAGTTAAGTACAAAGGAACTGAACAGAAAGGCTTAAAATCTAAAACTTTCAATAAATTAATGATTAATATCTACAGAATACTAAATATCACAGAGAAAGTACCCAATACTTAATCAACAAAACATTGTTTCGTCAAGCACTTCGAATACAACCAACATCTGTCGTGTTAGAGAGCGTGCGCGAGCGCTTACATACCTACCAATAAATAAGTACAACAGGGACTATACCGATTGTAAATTAAATAAATAATTAGTCGAAGCGAAGATTAAGTTACGTCACAATACTGAACAAACATATATTTTATCTTTCAGTGTTCTTATATCTTCTATCTTTCTTTTCTTTAAGTTTGTCCTCATAGTCGCGGCATCTGCGGTTGCTCTCGATGACCTTCTTGCCTCGAGGACACCTGAACTCGGAATACCAGTTGTTGAGAAGATTGCCATATGCTCTAAATGCGATATAGTCATTCTTGAGGCATTGCGGCGCGTCTACCTTCATTTCTAAAACTTGCAGGTCTTTGCTTTTGCTGACCTGAGGTACTGGGATACCAACAAACCCCATATTTTCTCTGATTTCAGCTATAGTGCTGTATAATCTTTGAAGAGTTTTTCCTATTAACTCATGTCGGGTTTTATTGTAGCTACAGAATGGATCGTCGGCGACATCGACTTCAACGTCGATGAGTAGTTTGAAGATATCATGGTACTGCACAAGGGACTTGTACAGCTTCGGCATCAGATACGCAAACTGTAACAAAAAGAAACAGGTATTTAATAAAATGATTAACTAACATCCGTTTTGTTCACAGTTAATGATGCATGTAATTAATGGTCTAGCTAATTGGAATTTACAAATGATATCAATGAATGAAATCCCTGATATAACGGTCATTGATAACTACGTTCATTGTCTTGTGATTATTATACCCAAACGTCATCG
The DNA here is from genome assembly GCA_961205895.1 of Mythimna pallens. NCBI lineage: Eukaryota > Metazoa > Arthropoda > Insecta > Lepidoptera > Noctuidae > Mythimna > Mythimna pallens. Next base: position 17,838,387 of record OY540834.1, read on the forward strand.
TGCTTACATCAGAGAATATCGACGTAATGAATGTTGAATGGTTTTTATCGAAGTGTCGTGGGTTTATCAGTTCAAAAGTAAAATTAAAAATGCATCTTTTTTTTTCTAATGATTCGTAACTGGTACTAGTAAAGAGCCTTGGGAAATCCGATAAAATATACTATTTGCAATAATTTTGTGTATATATAACACTAACTTCAGCCGTTGTCTTCGCTCGCGTGAACGTGAAAATTGTCCCAAGGGAACATACTTCCGGGTTAAAAAGAAGATTTTCAGTGCTTATGCTGTTTCAATGTGATGGAGTAACAATCATACAATATAGTCACAAACTTTTGCCTGTATAATGTTTAGTGTGATTTCTGAAGAAATCATGATTATATTAGTAAACATAAAGTTAATAGAGATAACATATAGATATAAACTTTTACAGCTGTTCAACTGTCTATTAAAAGGGTCATAGTGCGAAGAAGCTTATGTGTGAATTAAGCGCGTCATATCGAGGATAGTTTACGTCGCGGCAAATTTGTGTCGAGGCTGTGGCGCCGTGGGCATTTGTGATCGGTATGACTATTCCAATGACGCTATTAACACTACAATCGCATTCAAAATGTATTTATACTTTAGTATTTATTTGAAATTTTACTTAACAATTCACTTTAATGGCACTTTCTAGATGATTATTATACGCGGCACGACTCTGTCCCATGTTTATAACTTTAGCCCTCGTCGGATCGCCATTTTCTTTATTAGAAGACAATACTGAAGCGTAAAATACGGTTGGGACGTTAGCGATTTGAAATTCAAAGTACCATATTATCTTTTAAGGATTATTTTCAATTAATAATCACGTACCTACTACCTTTAATGGCGCTTTTGCTTTTGAATGGCAGGATTAGTTTAAAAGGATGGCACAAACGTAAGTTTGAAGTAATTTTATTTTGTTTAATCCTAAACTTAACGGCGGATATCACCAAATTAGATTTTTACGTTCTCATACTGTCAATATCATCAAGATTTTTTATAATAAGATTGCGGTAGCAAACTATGGCGTTCCTGAACATTGCATCAAACGTTTATTTTGAGATGCAATAAATCATTTGTAATTGTAAGTTACTTTAAATAATTACGTAAAGAATTGTAATAAACTTGGTAGTTATAGTTGAGTGACATAATCGAGTATTGGCATTATGACATTCACAGTTTATTCAAGATTAGCACTTTGCCAGCGACTTTGTTCGCGAGAATATTTTCATAAAAACTTTAATGTGCCTAAAACTGTATTTTGAGGGTAAATTTGAAAAACTAATAATGTCAGTATTTGTTATTAATTTTGATTAGAATTTGTATCAAGTCTCAAGTTTGTTAATAAATTTGAGACTTGATATAAGAATTCTCCGCATAATCTTTAAAGCTTCCTTATTTATTTTAACAGGGGTAGGTTCTGAAAACAAATAATGACACCTTTTATTTTTTACTTAGATTGCTGTTAATACTAACTTTCAAGTATATTGGCATACGGGATCAAATTTGCGTACAAACGAAATTCCTCCTAGTCACTCCGTCAAAAGGTTGAATTTCCAAAAATCCCTTCTTAGTGCTCGCCTATGTCATAAAAGGAAGCCTTGTGCAAAATTTCACGCTCCTAGTCCCAGTAGTTTTGGCTGTGCGTTGATATGTCAGTCAGTCAGTTTCTTCTTTTATATCTATATATATAGATTAATTAATAAGTTTATGTTTACATTCTTGTAGATCATATTTTAGATTTGAGCAAATGAGCTAACTTTGTAGTGTTATTGTTATATACATATGGATATTATATTTAAAAGGATGAAGTGAACTATCTTGTTAAGTAGGCTTGTCTTGAAGAAGCTTTCGTCAAGTAGTTCAGTGCCACATACCACTGGTAGTGGGCGTCGTTGAGACACGTTGTTGATTATCAATGACCAGGTTTTATCGACCAAATACATCAATATTTTCTAGTCTAGTTATCTCGTAGCCAATTGCATAAGCATGGCTAATAGTTTCAAAGGATAGTTTTATTTCTTCACGTTGAAGGAGAGTTTACTTCATGCGAATGAATTTGTAAATTCGTATATTATGTCGAATTAAAATGCATGACTAATTGACTATACCAAAACCTTGAAACAATTAGTTTGATAAAATTATTTTATTTATGATTCATAGACACATAAGCCATTCTTGTAAACTAAATCCTATTTCTAATATATAAATTGTTTAACTCGAAAAGTAAATGCTCCAAAGGTACATGAAGATAAAAATGGTCTCCCTGAGACACATCACGTTCTTTATATACAATGATGCGTTTACTTAGCTCTGTATATATTATTATATACCTCAGAGTGCCAGACAAGCCGGTTCACCTCGGTACTTGTAATGGATCGTTTATTATTGTCATTTAAAAATGCGACATATTTATTTATTGCAGTTATGAGTTCATGTTTTCATAATTATTTATATTCAAATCTTGTCAAAAAATAAAGCTACTTAAATGTTTTTTTATGTCATTCATTGTATTTCATGATATATATACTCGTGTTTTATTATTATTTTCATGAGGCATAAATTAATATTTATGAGTAATATTGGCTTGGCGATATTTTTTTATCATATTATTTGTGGTGTATTTTATAGTTACATACGCGATCAATGACTAAGTTTTTACCGTTTTCCGGAATACTTACTATATAAGGATATTAATAGATACTATCCTTATGATTTAGGACATTTATTATCATTTCTGTTACATTATTTTATTTATGACGTACAAAAACCTAATTGTCTAACTAATGCTGTACGTAAATTTCCAGGAATTTAAGTGACATATTTACCCATACCTATATTAAATGTGTATAAAATTGTAAAATATATATTGAAAATTACGTAAAACTTATATATTGTGACAAACATTAACGTGCGATTCTTCCTGCTTCCACTTAGCGGTTAATGAATGAACTCATCTCATCACTCATTGTTCCTGGAACGTGAACCTGAGCCGTTCGGCGTTTGTTTGTGTCGATTTGTATGTCACCAGCTTCCTCTGGCGACGTATTCGCCTGAATGAATGAGTGATTCACTCCACCAGCTGTCTACTTGTCTAGCCACGAATATTTTCAGGCCACATATTGTTTTAATTTGGATAGTCTGCACTTTTGTCCGTCTCTTAAAATATTCCAACAGGAAATATTGAATTGAAATTTTATCTTCAATGCAGTCGACTAGCCTTTATATGGCATCTTATGAAATCATAAGATACCAGACTTCATGTACAGACTTTATTTAATCCCTCGAGTATTTAGAAGGCAATAAACAATCGATTCTAAAATTAATCGTTAATATTTTACGGTTCATAAAAGCATTGAGAACTCGCCGTTGCGTTTTCCCAACTATTGTGAAGGCGCGACGCCGAAGAAATTGTCGGAGCGAACGATAATAAAAGCGTCGGGCTATGTGAGCAAATATGGTCGTGTATTAAAAGCCTGAAAACCCGACAATAAGCCGTACATTTGCCTTAAAGAGGCGAGCTTAACCTCCGAGACGTGTCGCAGACAAACGCGCCACTCCGGAATCGTAAGTTCACATTCGTCTCACTCCGACAAATAATGTGTTTTTAACATTTCGTGTTGTTTTGTTAAATCGTAAATACTGTACAAACACTAGCACGGAGCGACCGCTAAAGCCCCGGCCTCTTGTCACTGTGAAAGCGCACCGTGTTTCAACTTGTGGAATTTCTGCCCTTTATTCAAACACTGAAAATACCGGCCGGCCGCTGTCGCACCGTGACTCGCGGAATTGTGTGAAAACAAATCCACTACAAATTAAAAGTATCCTTTGGAATTATTCACAGTGCTCTTCACTCAAAAGCTTTAGCTCAGAAGTTGGAGGGTCCGATAAATTAAATCAATATGGAGGTGTGTCCACATTAGTCTTTCTTCGGGCCCTCTATTTTAACGTCTCATTTGAGCAGTATTTAATTTTTAAATTGTTCGTATGTCAACTAAAGCCGGAGCGTAGAGATCACTTGAATTCTAACGCTTTCCTTTGCCCAATGTCAAATATTTAAATTTCTTAAGTGGCCGTACATTGACTGGCTGGCGAGACATAGGTAAGAAATATTTAATATTCATCGGTTGGTGCACTGGTCGTCTGCGGGCCGCTACGTTAGGAAACTATTTGGTCTGCGAGTCGCGGGCAGACGTCGCCGCGGCGTCGAGTGTGTAAGGACATGTGACGCTCCGAATGCACACACACTTATTGTCTCGCGTCGCATTAACTTTTGTGTACTAATTAGTGGGTGACCAATATGAATACATAACAGAAAGTCTCGAACTCCAGATGTGTGTTCGGTAAATAATAAGAGAGGCTTATGGAAGGCTCGTTAAATATTGCTTGTGTGTTTTATATTTTTACGAACTCAAACCGGTACGGGCAACCGATGAACTGAATACAATTTTTATCATAATTATAAGGTGTTGTGCTAAGATACCTACGTGTAGGATGCGTGTTGAGCCATGGTTTTAGGATCGCGTGTGCGGAGCGAAATCATGCGGTGTCAATCTATGCAAATTTCCTTGAAACATTTAACTGGCTCCTTAACTTGCTCTGCTCCCACCAGTCCTAACCATAAGCCTCTGATTTATATATCACCAGCATTAAATGAGCCCTTAGCTTCGACTCGAACTGCTATTTACCAATGCGAGGGAACCGATGATTGTGGGCCAACTTCGATTGGTAATGAATAGTGGGCGGCGTCATCTTTTTTCAAACATATCATCCAGATTAGAGGGTGATAATTTTGTTTCGAGGGCGAATCGTGATGTTTTCATTTATAAATAATTAAATCATTTCATTAAATAAGGACATGAAAACATATTGAATTAACAACATAATTTGATTCGCAATAAAACATACTGCAGTTAAAATAAGATGCCGATGGATTAATCAACGTAGGATTAAGTGATTTCGACCAACCAGCTCAGTAATGAAGTTCTATAAAACACTTAAAGTGGCAGCGATTGTCCGATGAGAGCGGCTTACGAAATTAAGGGCTTGCACTCCTAGTTATTGCCCTTAAGTACAATGTGAAGTAAATAAACGCGGTACAAAGGCCGACCACATGTAATTTGGATCGTCGGAACCTCATTTAAGTTGCAACGGTGAAGCCTCGAGCATGGCTAATGTACTCGGGATCCTTTGTCTCAAATAAAGCAAAAATAAATTAAAAATAATGTAAAAACATTGAACAGGCAAAAAGAGTGATGGGCCGGGGCACCACTCCCTCGACGCGATCCTTCGCCCTAATAATTACACTGTCAGTTGCACAAAAATTACTCCAAACATTGTAATATATTGCAATTCATTGTAAAGTCTCGCATAACAGTTTTTATCAATATGATTTGGATCCAAAATTAGAACAGTGATTTGGTCCACCTAAACACGACTTGCTAAAACATGTCGATAGATCAATGAGATCACTCATTAAACTAGCGGAAATAATCTTATCTAAGGTATTCGACACTCGACATTTCTTACATCACTGATTGTCTATATATATCAAATTATGTTATTATGAGGATACTTTAAACCTAACTATTAATATAATAATAGACTACTTTCAAACATGTGTTTCTGTCAAGGCAAAAACTTAAGGTGTATAAATTAATCAGTGCAAAAAGAGACTCACTTTGCGTTCAGAGATGGTCGCGCCGCGTTTTTTGTAGTTGTAGAAGTGTATGTCGACGAAGTTGATGGTGGGCAGCCAGTCGGGCATCCCGTCGCGGTACTCTCGCGTCTCGTTGAGAATTCTCCGCTCCTCATTGAAAAACCTCCTCGTGTTCTTTAATTTTTTAATGATTTTTCTCGTCGCGTTCTTGAAGCGATCTGAGTGGACGTTTTTCTGTAGTCTCATGAAACCCTGCGAGTCTTTGGTTTGTGGCAGGACGTTTTGTTTCCTGTGCGGCCGCCGCCTGTGCTCCAGCATGCGCGTGTCGGGCTTCATCCTCGAGTCTTTGGTTAGTGGTAGCGCCTCGTGCTGCCGCCTCTCATGCCTGATCTTGTGTTCTAGCGCTTTCGCCTCGGATGGCATCACAACCATTGCTATTATCACTAGTACTGAAGTAGCCACCAAAAGCTTTTTGGGAAAACCTGCAACAAAAATGTAGCCTTGTTAACATCAAATCACTGTTATTCGATATTTTAACCGGAATATTAATAAGTAATCATTTGTGTGGTGATATCGTTGTTATCTTTATGATTGCGATTAAAAGAAATTGATATAAAATGTATTTAATCAGACGCGTTCGCTCACGTTTCAACTCTTATTCGGGTAGAGTAAGGGGATTCCTTGAACGTGTTGCATAATTTGGAAGGAAAAAAGATCTTATACGTTTGTGAACGAATTCTGTGAGACTGTTGACTTCAGAGCGGTGATTCCGTGGGGTCACATAAAAAATAATAAGGTGCGTGATTATGGTAAGGTTGCTACATACACGGCTGTACGATCTTCATCTCCGAGTACTTTCACACCGACCATTAGCCTGGGGTGGGATGCGTGAGGCGGACGTGATTTTTGTTAATCAATTTTGACTTGTGGGAAATTGCCTGTATTTTTTGGGTGCCTTATTTAGTTTAATAAAATTGCAGCAACCATTTTAGAATCTAAATAAATGTTTTTGTGTTCGTTTGAAGATGTGATTATAGATGATTCAGTTCTACGAGTATCTAAAGTTCCAGCTATGATTTAGTACAAAAAAAGTGATTGAATGATGGAAATGACTTTTCACAATTAAGCAGTGACATACTTTGACGTCACTCGCGTCAGCGGAAAGCGTCACGCCTATTGTTTATGTTATTGCACAAATATTCATATGTTTCGCCTTGTTCGATTTAACGTTTGAGAGTTATTGAAGGTTTTGATGTTTTGCGCCGACGCCATAAAACATATTTTATGTCCCAAGCAATGCTGTCGAAGCGATGTTTTCAAACTTTTAAAAGGAAGCACCACCGGCTTTGAAAGCTCAGCTTTGTTCACTTGGAGTGCTAAAACGTAGAAAGTACTTGTTGCAGTTTTTATTAGTTGCCAGGGGCTTTTTGAAGAAAATATACCGACGTTAAGTAGGCAAGAATAAGTTCGTTTTTTTTTATTTTTTTTTTAATGAGACTTTAAATTCAAACTTCTGTTATTAAATCACTTTATGTAAACGTGACCACAGCATTAATGTTTATGAGACATCAATAGATATTATATTTGGTTTCGTGCGGATTTTCAGAACAGATCGATCATCAAACATGTTACGTGTATTATCACATCGGCTGAATGTTACAGTGAGTTTACACTTTTGTATTACGTCACACGAGGATAATCCGAGGTTTATGGTCAGTGAATCATTAGGTCAATTCGTGTCGTTGACAATATAATTTATGTTAAGTAAATACGGCGTAACGCCATAGGATAAAAAAAAAACGCCAGTAAAAAAGTTGACACACCGTGTTATGACGGTGTTTCTGTGGTACAATTATTTAAGTCTGTGGCCATTGTGAGTGATCAGTAGCGGCGGCGTCTACATTGACGAGATCATCAAACAATGCTAACGTATATAATTGTTACCGCGAAAACTGGGTACTGTGACTTTTCCACCGTGTGGGGTTTCCCCAACCGATTGTGATCTAGGTACTTAATCTTCTATTTTTGAGTAAATATGTGGAACATGATTGTAATTTTATTAAAATTTTTAGCTAGCTGTTGACGAACCATAATTTATTATCAACAGAACAAACTTCCAAACTTAGGTCACGTCCTAAAATTACTTCGCAAAGATTTGATTCTCTCACGATTTTCAAATTGGAATCTCAGATGGCCATCATTATTGCACATAAAATCTTATATCATTAAGTTAATTCAAACACGACACAGCTTGGGATAAATTAAACAATTATCGTTGTCAAAAACAAAATCGGCTGCAATATGAAATGTTAGGGATACAGCAAGTAAAGCTTGTCTGTATCGGATGACATCGCGAGCGTGTTTCAGCGAAAAATCCCTTTGATCGGTTGCCGACGGGCCGATGTTGAACATTCTCACACGACTCCGCACCGCACTCGACTCGCGATACATTGTCCACTTCCAAAAATGATCATCGAATTCGTTTAGACATTGATTTTTGTAAGTACCTAGCACAATTAGTCATGTCCCATTTCACCTTGTGTGAACCGTCTTTCAGAACTTATGTTCCTCTTTCTAAGGAAGTTACGTATACACATTGGTGATATAAGTAAGCTTATTTATTCATTTCCATTTCTTATGGAAATACGTTTTTCCGTATTCATTTAATTGAGATAGTAGGTACCCACACGTTGTACATTTACTTTACGTTACGATATGTAGGAAATGAAATCGTTATTATCATATTATGATCGCCTTATTTGTATAATCTCCTTTATTTCAAGTTTACTTTTTTTCTGCGTCGTAAATAAAGTCAATAATTAAGAATCAAGAAAAATCTTAAACAAACAAATCTGTGTAGACGGTAATATGATAGCTTTATTAGTTTGCCTTCATTAAAGCTTACCCACAAAATAAATGTCAATTGTTTACATTCGACGCGCGAATGAGCCGCACACTTGAGTTCGTCAAACAAATAATTAAGACGCCTACCTTAGGCGTCGAAGCTTTGAGTTAAAATTATAATATAAACACACACCAGTTAAAAAGACATCCATGAACAACGCATTGATGTAGCTCCTTTGGGCAAGTCCATGTTCATGCGAACAAAATATTCCCGATAAACGAAACGTCGGAAAATGATTTAAGAACTTTTCAATCGAATTAATTGTCACTGGCCGCTAAAATAAAGCACTCGCGAACTGTCAACACTGTTAAATTAAAACACTTTTTTTGAGTTTGGAAGTCACTAGTGTTGTAGATATATTAGCACTGGATAATAAAGTGTTGTATGTTGTCGAGCGTGTGTCACCGCAGTGGTGCGAGGAGCGAGTGTGCGAGACTGGCGCGCGAGCAGCCTCCACTCGTTGAATGGGCACCGAAATGCGGCACCGTACGTCAAATAGCCGGTCAAACACTATGCGAAATCCCTTACCCGCCCGCCAGAAAGTGAACTTCGACCCTCCCGGAGACTTCCTTCAACCTATTATTTTTTTGGATAGTTTTATTTTCTCCTGATGACTATAGAGTTTTTAGTCAGCCTACTTTGACTTACATACTTTTTCTCCATTAGGAACTAAAACAATGAAAACTGTTACAGGTTTTAGAAATAACTTTCATCATTTCGATTGTCCGTATGATGTAATGAATTTATGGCCATAGTATTGCAAATAATGACTACTGATTGTGAAATTTAAGTATTTCTATTATTATCTATTCAGCTATCGGGCAAAGGACTCGAGATTTGTTTTCATTATCTGTCACCCTTTATTTTCTTAGTCATAATACTGTACATTTTACTTATTGTGGGTAATTTTTATCTAATATTCTTACTTTGTCAATATGATTATTTTTTCTAGTGTCACATCAGTACAATGCGTAAAAATCGATTTTTTTAATTATTTGTTAATCAATTTTCAAGCAATCAAATATTTAAATTTAACTATTAAAAAATAAAAACACTGAACTAACTGTAAAAATAAAATAAAAACCCTTAAGAACTAACTAAAAGTTACCTAAAGTATGGCGTCAAATCGAGAAAGTAAGTTACCAGAATAAATACATAGGAAATATTAGCACTAAATATTTTTTTTTTATAAGAAAAGATTGATCCAAATTCAAGAATTAATTAAAGGTGCGACTCCACGGTCGTCTGTTTCCACATCTTGTGCAAGTGAACATTTATTCGGTTAGACCTCGCGGTGATTCATCGATGAGTCTATCCTAAAGTGAGTTTTTATCGGGCATTAGTCGCGCCACACGGCACAACACTAACCCTGGCCAATCTTAATCATTATTAAATATTATGAGACTCAAAATCCAAATAATAATCAGTTTTTATTATTATATTAATATTGCGTAGGCGTCAAGCGCGAGCAATTTGTTGATCATTTAATCTATATCACTCATTCTTTAGTACTTTCATGCTCACGATAATGACACATTGTACGATAAGTCTATACTATTAAACTGATACATTATCTAGTTTATGTAAATGAGCGCCTAGATTTAGAGGTTGTTTGATTTATAACAACTTTCGTTTTCTTTTTCACTTGTCAATGACTGGTCATCAAGAGAAACAAGCGAAAGAGTCCAAGGACTACAAAAGAAAGTAAACTTAGAGTAAAAAGTGTGCCAAGTCTGGGAAAGACTTGGTTGACACAGATAGGATGGTTCACCTACGTGCAACTTGGGTCATACAAATCCTTCGACAGAATAATAAATCTCTTTAGTTGATTTTGGTGTACTGGTTGTTTGGCTGCTCGTCTGTTGGTAATTTTCGAAGCATGTGGTTTGTGGTTTAGAGTTATGAGTGAACATCTCAATGTTTACATTGACACGTTTTTTGTTCTGTGGTTAACAAGGCGATGCCATTGTGCGTCTGCTTAGTGATAGTGTCAATATCCAATAATTACGATGGTGTTTCATTTTTAGAACGGTCTCTGTTTTTAATGTCTTTTAAATTTTGTTACTCAATTTGCCATTTATTTTTTACTTTTAATTAGTCATAAAAATAAAACAATAACAAATAAATAAAAATGATAATATAATACGTAACGTAACATAACTTTCAGCATTCAGGAACGTGGTTTATGCAAAGGCCACGAGTTAACCGAGGCCGAGTGACCTAGTGCGCTTACAATATTTTTTCTCTCGTCTATACAAAGGAGTTTCCCATCGCGATCGTTTCCGATTACTGACATAATAATACGCCTTTCGATTAATACACGATTAGCTTTTTATGCGGGTATATTATGTAATTGTAGCAGGCTTTTCCGGCGCTTGTCTCGCGAATGACTCACGGATTTTCCGAATTTTTCGCTACAGTAAATTTGTCGGGAACTACTGAAAGCCCACAATGTCAAGACCGTGTCGCATGAGCTCACTATTACTCACTCCCCGTGTAGAAAGTCGTTAGATCCGTGAAATATAAAACGATTCGTCATGTCACAAAAATTGAATTGTAAGTGCTACAAAGTGATCTGTATTCATAAATAAAACTTGATGTTTCGTAACTCATTTTAATATTTAAAACGGTTTCTGTTATTTACGTGCTACCTGACCATTAAATAATTGATGTAAAATATCACGTGGACCTGTCTGTATGTTTGTCAAAAGAAATGTCGAAAATTCCTATTGAAATATTCAGTGAATTTTTGCGAGTTATGAGTACTGTTCTTGTTTAGTTTTGTGTTGGAAGTTTGAAATGGTTGTTTAAATGGTAGTGTAGTGAAGTTCTGTTTCGTTTTAGATACAGCGAGCGGAGTAGCGTGCGTTCGCTAGTAGTGAATATATTTAACCTCTAATATTACTACGTTGATATGTTCCACGTTGTTTTAAGCAAATATTATCCATCTATCCTTCAGCCGCGGCGTCCGTTACGTCTCTTATGATGATTTGTTTCTCTTTTAAAAAAGTATAGCGCTAAAATTACCGATAAAAGGTTTGCCATTGCCGTGTAAATTGCTTTTTTGTTGAAATTTAAAGTGCTCGGCTATGATACTGACCTGAATAGAGGCGGATGCAGATTATAGTCTAATTGTTCTTCAAGATCAAGTTCGAGGAACGATAATGGAGGGATTAACTTTATTTATCGGCCGTGATGAGAGAAGATAGTGTTGCTCGGTGTCTGTACGGATATCGAATGCACTTCTAGCAGATAATCTACCGTAAAATTCCTTTACCAACATAGTTTCAGCAGCTAATTTAAGTTTACCGTAAACTTAAAGGCTAGCTTCCGCGACAGTGTTCACCTGCGGCCGCCTAGGCAATGCCAATACGTGAAATGGCATTGTTTGCGAGCCACAATATAAATCACACGTTGTGCCTACTATTCGAAAGCTTCTACTCATTGTGCACGTACCCCTAACCCCTTTCATTGTACAGACTAAAAATAATACTCAATACGCGGCTCAGCAATGACCAGTACGCCAGTAATGCGGAAGGAAATGTTTTATACTGTGTCCTCAAAACTGAATAAGGTAATTTAGTGTGTATGAAAACTGTATGGTTGCTTTGCTTGTAATATATGCGGTCTTAGACGGGTTAAGTTAGTGTATAATTCAAGCCTAATGCTATTGACTGTTGTGGCTAAGCCGAAGATCGAATAAACCGAAGATTTAGTGTCAATAGTAGTTTTATCGATATTTACATAATCGAATGACAGCCAGGTGTCAGCGTTAGTTTATCGTTGTGGGTAAGTGAAACTTTTACAAGAAGCTCATTTACCTTGAAAACTAAAATAAATAAACTGTTTTAAATGTTCGAAGCACTTTCGGCGATCGCAAGTTTTCACCAATTATACGATGACTAATTGTTCATTGATGTAACCGCTTTACTTAACTATGAAGTTGAAATGTATCGTATTATTTAGTTTTATTGAAAAATTTTAACACAAATGCCGAGAACTACGTATTTATTTTAGAATAATGATCTTATCGAACAAATATCTGTGGAATCTAACTGATATTTCCGGTCTCATTTATTCGGATATGAATTTTTGTTTTTTTTTTCGTGTCCACAACACTCCGAAACTAAATGAAATATTTTTTCTTTTATTTACTTTTCTACAAATAGAGATGGGATGACGCGGAACACAAAACAAATAATGAGTAATCACTCAACAACGTAAACCGCGTAATTTCCTCGTATTATCAGTGTCGATATTACAAAGAATAGAAAGTGACATATATTATTTCATTTCCTATGCTTGTATATAACATTAGGTTACTGAAATTTTATGTTATGTCAGAATATTTTATCACCGGTTATGTATGTATGACTGTTTTAGATTAGGTGATTGAATTTAATTCATCATTGTGTATAAGTCATAATTGGGGATAAGTCATCTTAAACATAATTACAACTTACTTTCGAATGTATCGCTAGATTGTATATCTGCACTATTTATCCATAGAGCCATCGCATAGAGCAATCAAGAAACATTGATAAAAAATCTTAATCACCTCTATCAATGTTTAAATTAAATTAACTAACAATCACTGCAATGATAAGATAAGATATAAATAAAAATAAAAACTTACTATATCTAAAAGTATATCCTTGTTTCCTTGAGGAACATCCGTTGCAGCAACAAGTGCACATATCGATCATTTTAATATTAATCGATTTATCACAGATCATTATAAGAAATAAATCTTTGGCATAAACTGTCACAACAACTGTCACACATAAAAAAAAAGTTCACTGTCACTTCACTTTTCAAATTTAGAACAGGTGTAAGCACGTGCGCATTCTGCAATTCTGTTTATTGAATTTAATTTACGTGATTAACGGGCGTCGTCGAGTCGAGTTCAGAACACGATCTCTCGAGCGGATATGTTCAGTTCGCCGCGTTACGTGTAATGTGTGTCCTGAACGGATTTCCACGGCTTTTATGTGGTTGGTCGGCGCTCCCGTGATATAGGGTGCAAAAAACTGATTGTTTAATTTAGAGGGCCCGCCATTACGTCACGGATACGACGTCGATCGCGATTAGGACGTAAACGCGCACATGCTCTTACGCAATAGCTTGTCCAAATAAATACATGTGGCAACAACCGGATCCTAGGGGTATGTGAATATGCGATTCCTAGCGCTCTAAACATAGCATTTGTCAGGTTTTTTGACCGGTCAGAGTAATGAAGTTTTGTTTTATTATGGTTATAAAATTTATCTATGTCAGCCTTGATAACAATGCAGTTTTGATAAGCTTTTCTGATTTTGATTACTTTATGTTACACGGGTTAATTGATTATTAAGATAATAGGGACAGTGACAATTAATTGGGTAATAATGTTTTTTTTTGTAAGATAAAGGTCTTGTACAAACTTGTACAGCTTTATTAATATGGCATATATTTTTACTGTTTACACAACATTTCGCTTTTTAAGTTCATAAATTTTAATGTTATTAATTAAATAATGTTATAACTGTAATAAATATGAAGAAATAATAAACGTTGATATATTTACATTATGATAACATTTATTTAAACACTGATAAACATAAGACCTACACAATAAGTTTACAGTAAGTTTACAAGCAACATTCAATGAAGAATGTTGAATGAATGAAACATTATAACTTATAACTTAAATATAACTTATTCTATTTTGAAAAACACAGCGAATCACACGAGGGGCTCCGACTGCTAGCCAAGTCCTTTGACGGAGTTTATTTTTAAATTCCATTTCAGCCATATTAGAAATGCGTTTAAATTTCAGCGGGGTGTCGCTGCAGCATCCCGCCTCCGAGAGAGTCCGCCTCTCGGCCTCATTCCCGAAATACTCCCATTTGATTGGTCGCTCAGAATAATCTCTTCGCCTATTACATGCACTCGCTTAAACTTTACTACATTCGATAATGTGAGTACTTGCATGTTACAGGTGGGGTGAGTTCTGCTTTCTGTCCCAGAAAGGTCCAGAATTACACCCTAATTACACTTGTTTATACTCAATATCGCTTTGTTTATAAACTTTTATGCACGTTAATGTACGATGTGTAGTAAATTTTTAACCGACTTTAAAAAGGAGGAGGTTCTATATTCGGCTGAATGTATATTTATAATTTATTTTTTTATGTTTACCTATGTGTTTATAGAATTCAGTCGCGGAAGTTTTTTTTAATAGTAAAAGCCACTGATAGATCACACGTTATTTAGGTATATGTATTAAACGTTAAATTAATATGAATAATCATAGAAGAAACATATTTTGAACAGCATTTACCTTATATCATCTTCATTATGCAATAAATCAAAGCACAATACATACCTATACATTCCTACAATTGTCATTACCTGAATTAGATCCGATGATGCTCAAGGAAAAATAGGTCATAAAAATCCCTTAAACCTGAATGAACACATGAAAACAACATGTTTCCTACAGCAAATCAGCTATTTCGAAGAAGACATACCTTTTATGTATTGCTATGACGTACATTACATGCCATTTGTATAATTAATGTAACATTTAAATTATTATTTATCTAATTCATTAAATTATTTCATTTGGCTTTTCCTGCAGCTCAAATATTTACCAAGATAGCTTGAGATGTAGTTTTATTTATGTCAATGTATTGAGCCTTTTATGGAATAGAAAAAAATGTTTGTATTAAATTAAACAAAATAATTACTACTACGGTCGTTGACCTACAACTAACCTTAATATCAAATGTATCCATTAAATTATTATTACTGATTGTGAACGCTTTTTATCATATTTTGCAAATATGAATAAATAAAT
This sequence comes from Mythimna pallens, assembly GCA_961205895.1. NCBI lineage: Eukaryota > Metazoa > Arthropoda > Insecta > Lepidoptera > Noctuidae > Mythimna > Mythimna pallens. Next base: position 17,853,813 of record OY540834.1, read on the forward strand.
AATAATATAATAATAATATGTTTATTAAATTATTTGATTTACATACAGCTACAAAATTGTATTCTTCTTGAACTAGGTATAAACCTGTATCTCAGGTAACTTATTTACATAAGTGCTTATATGTTAATGAATATAACTGAAATTCATAAAAAAAGGTAAATAACTTATGAACAATATTATTAAAAAAAAATACAAAAATATTAAATTTATTCTCATTATTATAGATGCCTGTTAAGATGGATACTCCAGTGGAGCACACAAATTTTAACAATTTAAAAAAAAGCAACAACCATTCAATAGTGTTAGACGAACTGAGAGGGTTTTATTGATGATTTTATTGATTATAATTCCATAAAGAAGCACGTGTTGCAGTCGCAAATTATATTTTAATCAACATACAGTTGATTAAAATATAATTGTTTAATTTGTTTAATCAACTGTATGTTGATTAAAATATAATTTGCGACTGACTTGACACTAACCTGCAAAATGCAAAAAAATCTGAAGAAAATTTGAATTTCGCGAGCTTTTCTCGTGCTTTCACCTTAATGGAGTCATCTGCAACCAGGTATACAATCAGGCAAAAATATCATTTCACAAGGTAAAAGTTTTATATAATCGCTGATTACGTAATAAGTAGAATATAATGAACTTTATTGTACATCAAAAAAGTAACAAAACTTTTACACTAACTTAAATCGTACAGTGGGTACAAAGGCGGTAACTGGTATGTAACTGGTTGATTAAAATAGACATCTGATGCATAAATAGCCAGCTAGAAAAACGAGTGAATTTCCTAAAGTTTCCAAATTAAACCTCTCTTTAAGTAAGAAAGTATTGTTACAATGCTGACCACTGGCCGTATAAAAAAAAAAAACTAAAATATAACCTGACTGAAAAAGTATTTGTCTGGTCATCTGAGTAGTAAGAAATCTCCATTTACTTTTTTACTGGCTTATTCAGTTAAATTTTACAATCCGACGACACACAGTCGTCATACAGTCAGGGGTCAAAAGTGCAGATGCACTTTACTAAGGCTAAAATGTCTAAAATTTCTTTGTAGAAGGGGATTAATGTTTCATGACTGATTTAATTCGTAGAATAAAATCTAAAGTATTGAATTAACTAGTTCTGAACCATAACAACTTCTACTACAAAGAAATTTCAGACAATTTAGCATTAGTAAAGTGCTTCTGCACTTTTGCCCCCTGACTGTACAGAAATAGGCTTGGTAGACTGTTGTAATTTCTACTTGAGAAGACAACGGTACAGCACCCCTTAAATAACTTAGTGAAGTATAATAATAATGGTTCAAGCACAAATAAACAAGCTGTAAAACATACTTGGTTACAGAAAGAAAGTACGCCTACTTTTGGGCTAAACTATTTTATCAGAACACCTCAGTTTAGTAGTTAGTTTATTAACTAAGAAGTCAAATAAAGACGTAACATGTCTTTCACGACACCAATCAATTAATCTAACTAGCTTTTTCTAATTATGTTGGGGTCTTTTACATAGAGCAAATGCCTATCTGAGGTTCAATACCCAGTAACTGGGTAATACGATACCTTTTTAGTATCCAACTAAAACACGATTTTCTGCCAAAACCGAATGTTCGGCTTCTTTTCTAGTTTCGGCCGTAGACGAAACCGAAACTAATGTTGTCAGAACAATTTTGAAATAAAATTGCGATATTGTTTTTTAACTATGTTTCCATGCAGTTTTGCTTAATTTTAACTTTCATAAAATACTATTATATAAAGGAATAAATTGAAGATTACACAAAAAATATAACACACATATAGACGTCGAAACAGTCAGTTTTTGCTGCTATCACAACTGGTAAAAACGCTAGTTTTTGTCGAACCCAATATTTCTTTCGGATAAGGTTCCGGTTTAGACCAAAAGTTTTTTTTTTTGTCGAAATTCAACGAAACCGAATCTTCAGTCACCGGTCTCTATACCCTTTGGCTAGTCTGGTGTCAGATTTTAGGCTTCATTTTCATAATCAACTTCCAACATTTTCTAACGCTACGTATTTGGTAGCACCACTTGATAACGGCGTGTACGCATCGATCTATGAGATCTATCTCGTGACTCGGGCGCATTGTTCGCCACAATTACCGCGCCGATCACCTGGCTAATGCGAACAAAAGACTCGTTATTACGTATTGGAGTTTCTGTCACACCGTTGTTGGTAAAATCATGTAAATGACACAAAACAAAATTAAAGACCCATAGACTGATTGACTGCAATCAGTCGATGGGTCTTTAATTTTGTTAATAATGTTCAAGAACATAAGACAAGGAAGCACTGGGAGTTTTTTTCTTTAGAGGTGGGAAATCATCAAATGTCTTCTCTCGTGAACATGGCCGTTCCATTATGGTTGCCATCTCCTTCGCTCGCATTACTGCTTTGCAGATGGAGAGAAACGCTTCCTATTTTCCCTTTCGCTTCGCACCGGCCGGCAGTTGCTACTCCGAGCGCCTCCATGAGAGTACAGAGCTCCGCGAAAGTGGGGCAGACTTCCACCGTATAATCCACTGTATCCTCCGGGTAATCCGCATTATACCCGGGCATTTCTTCCGCCTGAATCTGAAACAGGAACCTCCCGAGCTGACCATGCCCAGTGAGGACCTGCATCCGGTGGAAAGTGAATCGTGGCTTACCCAACTGGGTACTGATGCATACTTTAGGTTTAGAAAAATAATAGTTAAGAAAACTTTTAAAAGAAGATTCTATATAACATCAAACGAATTTCTTAATTACGTTTTTCGTATGATTTATTAACTTTACTGCAAGCTAGCATATTTTTCAATTAACACGCTCGCCCTTATACAATTTTTCAGCTATAAAATAAATTGATCGCCTATCCAATACGGTGTAACAGCAGCCTGTGTGAACTTATTAACGCACAAAAACCGAGCCTTTCTCAGGGAATCCTAACTGGTGCGCGTAATATATAATGCATTCAAAATGAGGGGTTATTTCGAACATCCTGATACATACGATTACTTAGAAAATGTTATTACGTTTGGCTAGAGAAAACCCCATGCAATGATAACTCATTGTTTATGCAAATCCGCCATTCTATGGTGGCTCATATCCGATTGTTACAACCTCCGTTCAAAGTTCAGAGTTCCTGTGGAACACGACTCTTTAAAAGGTTTCAAACAACATTGTTGTTTATAAATGTATGTTATAAATTATTACTAAATTTTATAATAATTTGATCGTAATTTATCAATAAGGCAGTTCAAATTTAAAAACCATATTCACAATTATAAGGTAATTGAAAGGGATTCGTTTGTCTTGGTATGGTCATGTGAAGAGGAGAGATGAAACGCATGTTACGAAAAGAGTTATGAGTATACATGTGGATAGAAGGAGAGGGAGAAGATAGATTAATTTATTGTGTGAGAGTGATATGAAAGAAAAGGAAGCCAGTGATAGCGTGACGGGAGATAGGACCGAATGGAAGAAATAAAACGTGTTGTACCGACCCCAAATAAATAACAAGGGCAGGAAAATGATGATGATTCATATAAGATAATAATTATGATACAAGTCCTAAGGAAAGCAATTTTGTATCTTAATTAAGTGCGGTCCAATATGCTGAAATCACTTTCAAACGAGGAAAAGACACGAATATTGTTCTCAGAACAGAACAAGCAAAAGAAAAAGATCTAATCAAATGTCAGTGTCGGCATTCAACAATCATTCAAAAGTGACTTATGACCAAATCGTAGGGGTATTCTCTAAAATTTTGCGGATGTTCGGGATGCCGATCAAACAAGATTTGCTTTATGATTTTTGCATTTATGATGACTAACCCCTATAACATTAGGAGGTTATGTTCTCAGAACTGTTCTCAGGAACCGGGCCTAAAGGAAATGCCAGAGTATTGCGTATACATACGTATTAGGAGGTCAATGAGAGGTGTATGTCTATTGTAAGGACGTGAAGTCATGTTCGTGTAATCGTTTGATAACAAGAACTGCCGAACAGTGGTGTAATTTTTTTAGGAATTGTGAGGTTGCACTTGCGTTAATTCTTTGTGATTTTAACTAATAAATTATCAAGCTTCCCTGTTTGTTAAATTTTTTTATAAGGTTAAGGTTTTCTCCGAAAGTATCTTAGTTTTGAATTGGGAAAATAGCCTAAATTTTCTAAAAAACTGATTGGTTCTCGAGAATTCACGATTCTTTAATTAATTAAAGTACATCCTTTTTGTTTTTTTATATTGAAAAACCTTCAAGAAGTTCAATACTAAGTTGACATAAGGATCTATTTTAGTCACACACGTGCCGGCTTGAGGATCCCAATCCTAGAAGCGTTAACGACGTCATCTATGACGTACAAACGTAACACGGCTGACCCATTACTCGCAAGATCATAGAAACCGTGACTCATTAAGCTTTTCTCAAAACATAGTTAAAGTTTAGTGTAAACAAGCCATAAATAGTCATATTCTTACAGGGCGAGGATACCGCTGATACGCCGCACGTGGGCCCGATTTTGAGCGTTGATTGACGTCAACGATTTCTGATTAAGTATTCAGGAATGATTTAATATGAGACAGGGCTTACATTCAAAGGCTCACGTCGCCATCGCCTCGTTTGGAAATTCCCCCATAAAAATTTTCTTTCTAAGGAATACCTTTATACGCTGACCTTATATAGCCTAGATGACCTGACTAACAGCCGATTTAAGGAAATGTGAGGTCATGTTATACCATATTTTATACGCGTTAAAAGTAGAGCAGTTAGGTCAATATCCTCTTCAAAACACTTCAAGTTCAATAAGGTTTCAGTGAACTTGAAGTTTTTTGTGCGGTTTTCCTGAAGTGACGGTTACACTTTCTCTTGTCTCAAGTGGGCCAAATGTATGTTTGCACTTTTAAAAATATCACAAAATGGTTGCTGACATATCGCTGTATTTTACAATTTTTTTATTTTTTTTTGGTAATTTTTTCAGTTACACTTCTTGGCTCTACTCGTTTCAACATTCACGAGCCCAGGCTTCTAACTTCCATTTCTTAAGTATCAGTTTAAAATAAAATACAAGACCATCTACTTAAACAAGAAAAAAAACAGACAACATTAATTTTAAATAAGAACACAGGCCCGTTAAACAGATGGACGTTCATGTTTAAAATATGTTCTTTTTATAAATCTCAAATAGTCTAGCCTTAACCCCTTGGGACCGTGCCATTATGTATGTCAGCGTTGTTTTGTAACTACGTTTAGTAGTGACGTAAGTGGATCAAATAGTAACATGCTGCGATCAAAGGCAACATTTGGGCTTATATAGGCTGTTGCCAGCCAGAATTTGATGCCCAAATCTAGAATTCGACCATTTATTTTTAGAAAAGACGGTTTGACACATGTTTGGCGGTAAAAATCTGTTTTCATAAGCCGCGCATGATCATACTGCGCTTAGTTTTATGTTTATGTTTTCTTGCGTGAAAAGTTTTTACGATAATGTCTTTCGTAGTGACAATAGAATACGGATTTAACATTTTCTATTGATTTTGTAGTATTTAATTTTATTTAATAAATACAGCCACTGAACTTTACTAGAATAAAAAAAATCACGCCAAAAACCGCGCGCATCTTAAAATGGCGGCCATAGACCACAAAAAAAATAGTACATTATAATATAAGTATGTAATGTTAGTGATTACCGTCGAGGCGGTATTTAGACCCGAGCCGTGGCAAGGGTCTTAAGAGTGCCAAGAACGGTAATCATTAATTACTCACGAGTGTCATACGATGTTTTTCAATACACTTGCGAAGAAAACAACAGTAAAACTAGTAAAATTTTCTGTGTCATGACGGTAAAAATCTGTTTTTAACTTGTCAATTGGATGAAATAAGTAAGTAAGACACTAATTTATATACTATTGAACGCAATAAATTAATAGAATTTTTTTCGAATTCTAAATTTGTTTTGCGAACAAAGAGGTTGAACAAAAAGGTTTTAACTACATTATAGCACTAGTGTGTAATGGTAATCAAAATGTCACAGTTTGGTATGAGTGCCATTATATACCTAAGTGCAGTGCAATAAGAGTCACTTTCTGAGCAAGTGTGTTGAAAAAAATCTTTGTCGTAATAATGTTCTGCAATTAGTGCGGTTATTTATGAATACGAAAATGTTAAATATGCTGACCTTGTAGTTCACCAAACGGATATAAAAACCATATTTTCACTGAGTTGAGTAATGTTTATGAATATTGAAGTCACTTCCGAATCATACTTCAAAGTAACGGTTACCAAAGATTTAGCACGTGTGCATCCTTGTTTACCCTCCATTTAGAGAGTACAAAAATTTCTAAAACAGTGAGACAACAATGTTCCGCTTCATTTGCAAAAACTGTACAGGCTATTCTGGACAAAATTGCTTCAAAAACAAAGGTTATAATTGCTTCCATGATTTTGTTAGTATTAATTGGTACTGCGACGGCGACGATCATGTAGTAGAGTCACGCTACGGAATACCCGGTTAGTTTTTGCAACTCAACAATTTCTGTGTATCAGCAAGAGGTGAGCGCGTGCACAAGATCTTTTTGCTGTATAATTATGTCAATATCGATTATGAAAGAAAAACAGACATTGTCATAGTAGGGCGGTGAACATATAAAGATCGGTGAAAAAAAGCATGTGGGATGTATGAATATCAACGAACCTTAGTCAAAAAATATCAAAAGAAATGAGATAAAATCTATTGGTGGTAATGATTTTTGTGCCTACATCTAATTTGCAACACGACGTTCTATTGTGTTATTTCCGTACGCAATACATCTACCTATTATTAGATGTGTATAAAATAAAAACATTTCTAATCATACCTTCAGCAGAGATATTTTCACCGTATTTTCTTCCAACACATTAATAAATATAGCAAACTTCCTCTCTAATAATAAACGGAGGAAAAAACCTCTATTACTCGACTATAATAGTAATAATTGCTTTGAGCCACAGTGTGACAGAGTCTTCACCGATACCTTCGACCGTGGGATTGTATCTCTGCGCCGTATTCAAATCGGTATCGAACAAAAAAATATCATTATTGGAAATGCTTTCCAGTTTTTCCGGTACTGTGAGACCGCAATTCACTTGTCATTATTTAAAGGAACAAGATTAGAATAATTGTCTAACAAGATGCACTTTTATATTCAAATGAGTCTTTGTCCATACGTAAATAGTAATTGTGGTTTGTTCTTTTTGCACATCTGTTTGTTGTCCTACATTTATTGGACTAGTGTTACAATTATAAGAATGATTGGAATTATTATTTTTTTATTTCTTTTCTGTGAATGTTATAATACATATGTATTTCTTTATTTAGAATAGTGATTTTTTATTTTAAGGATTGTACTTTGGTTTGTCAATGTCAGTAGTCGAGTAGTGAAATGACGAGTAGCTGTACTGCGAATAAATTTCAGAACGTCATCATGTTTAAGTGCTTGAACCGTTATTTGAATCAGAACAACATTGTCCTCTTTATAATATCCAGATCTCTTTCTATTGCTATCTTCACATTATTTTATTGTAATAATTTGCCTGTTGCGGTCTTCCCGTCCAACTATAATTTAGGTGTCTTCAAGGCTAGAGTGAATAGGCTCTTAATAAACTAGGCGCCTCACCATCAATGATTGCATCACTGTTTTCTATCAAGTGTGATCGCAGTTAAGCACTGGTATACATCAATTTAAAAAAAATGATCCTGCCTGTGTTGTTGTTTTTATAGAAACTTGAATTGAAGCAATTTGGTCATCAGGTTTAAACATCTTTGAACTCTAGTTTTATCTTGTTTCGTATTCATTATTTTCTTCACAAGTAATATTATGTACTTCAACTGTTGCGGTAGGTCAGTATTCTCACTGTGTCCAGTTTGACTGCTAAGTTTGACGTCATAATTGATGTTGACAGCTGCCAATACATCATCTTCAATCAATTTGAGCTGATATTCTCGATTGATTGATCATCGTTTTTAATTATTTTTGAAGGTCTCATTTAAAATAAGAACTTAAAAATTTAATATAGAATATAGTATTTGCTTGAAACCTTCGTAGATAAAATGCTGGCTGCAAAGATTATATAAAACATCGTCTTGCGGATAAAAAAAGGCGGCTCTGCGACAACGCGGTTAATGATTCTCGATGTCGGTCGATTTACTCCACACTCACCGGTCCTGTATTTCCTGTTCGTATGTTGTTACGCAAAATTCTTGTACTAATATAAAATTCCATCTGTGTTGTTCTATCACGGCCATTGTGATCTGCAAATTAGTTCTTAGATATTCATTTGCTTTGTTTACTTTTAATAATTGTGTAATCAGATAATAGAGATGAGTTTTCACAAGTTTTTGTTCGCGTGCGCAAATGTTGGGTATATTGTAACAAAGGTTCTGCCAGTTAAATTATCGTATTTTTTTTAAATATAATTGTAATAATAATACATTTATTAAGACACACTTTATATTTTGTTAGAAGAATTTTGAGGGTTTGACTTTTAGTTTTTATTAGCTTGTTTTTGAGCATAATGTAGGCGTTTAAAAAAAACACGATTAAAGAAATGAAAATGACCATTTCTTTAATCGTGTTTTATGACCAGTATATAGATTATTATAATCTTCCATGATTTATGTGATAAAAGGTGCTTATCATACTGGGGCATAACCGCCAATACTGTATTCGAGTGTTTTCACGCTAGGCTTTCCCCATTTAAGAATATATTATGGTTGTTTAATTTCATAACTAGGTCTTAAAGTTAGATATTACTAGGTACATCCCTGATTTTGTAAATAAAGAAAAATGATATATAATGGTAAAAGTGTTTTATTTCATTGTTAGGTGGTTAACTATTCAATATATTACATACAATTTTCAATCATTCATAACGCTTACAGAATACGCGTCTTTAATGCCATCATAATTCAATTTACAATGAAACATATCTGGTGTAGGTCGATATATTGTATCGACCTATACTAGAAATGTTTTATCCAAACCATAATCTGGAATTCTCCAGAAAAATTGTAGTGGAACTGCACCAATGTATGAATATGTAAATATCAGTTTCTGTCAGAATAAACTATTGAAATATTCATTGTATTCATTAGCTGTTGGCCGCTATCAGATCAGACGTTTCATTCACTTTCGTTTCTAGATGTTTCTAGCTAAATTAGGCGTATGGAAGAATCTCTGAAAGGACATACAAAGGTTAGTAGTTCAATCAATCATAATAAATTCGATATGCGTTTGCATCTATGACCTTAAACACTTTCTAAACTATACTTTCTATTATAATCACGTTGCCTATGGAAAAAAACTTTATTTTAGCCGTTATTGTCCCAATGTAGGCAAATACCTTCCCTAAGTTCTTTCGGGCCTTCGTTCTTCACGTCTCGTCCTAAACTAGTTTTCATGGTACGCGTTCCCCGTGAAGCGGCAAGCCTCTTTGCCGGTCTGCCGCCGCCGTGATATCTGGAAGGAACTAACAGCTAGTTGCACGATTTGCGCATGTAGATGCAACGCCGGACGGAACGGCCAACGGAACTTCACTGTCGCGTCAAATCGCGGCATGGCAAACAGAGTTTCGGGGGATTTCATGACGACGTGGTGACAGTGAATGTCGCAACCCAGGACTGGGCACGCCATAATCATGGCGGTAAGTCCTCACTTTAAGGAGTGGCTGGAGAGGTTCTCACCGGACTTGTAAAGTTCGGGAGGTTCCTGCACATGATTCAGGCGGAAGAAACGCCCGGGTGTCACCATTATGCAGACCGCCCGGAGGATACGGTGGAGCATACCGTGGAGGTGCGTCCTACTTGGGCGGAGCATTATCGTGTCAACGTGGAGGCGATCGATGATCGATGGATGTGCCCTCTCACGCCAGGCCCTGGTTCAGGCCATGGTCTGAAGCGAGAGTGAATGTCAGGCTCCTTCATCTCATCAAAGTCAAAGTCAAAGTCAAAAAAAAATTTATTTCACATAGGCCTACATGGGCACTTATAAAACGTCAGAAGCTAGTGCACGGTTCCAAATTGGTCGTTTCCTATGGAGAAGAAACGGCAAGAAACTCCATGGTTACTCTTTTAAAAAAATGATTGTTTGCAATATTTTCATATTACAGTATTAATAGACATTATGTAAGAACAGTGTAGACCAGTCGATATTGTACCCAAAAGCACAATAAAAATAATCATATTAAAAAAAAAAAGTGAGTCGTAATAGGAAGTAACCTAAGAATTCGCGAAGTCCACGGTGTTCTCACATTCATATTTAAAAAAAAAAAAAATCATCATCATTTCAGCCGCAAAACTTCCACATTTGGACATAGGTCTCCCCCAAGTGTTGCCACAATGTACGGTCCTAGGCGTCCGCATTCACCGGATTCCGAAATTAAAAATCAGCTGAAAGGGATACAGTTTTCATCGCTGGAAGACGGGATAATTGGTCAACTCGAACCGCATACCTACGGCCCATGTGGTAAGAGTTGCAGAAATTAAAAATAAATTATATTTTCATTGGTCATCCCGTCCCACGTCACTATCACAATAAGAAAAGGTACAATCAGTAGCAAAAGTGTTAGTGTGGAAATAATAAAGAAAATTACGAATTTGCTATAAAATATTTCACCACCACAAAACTATCACATATAAACAGAGTGGTAAAACCATCAACGTAACAGAGATATTTGTAATTACAAAACATGATTGAAAAGAGTGTCCATGGAGTTTTTTTGCACATTCTTCTCCATAGAGATCTACGCTTTTGAATGTGCAATTAGCATCATTTTTTTTATGACTGACTGACTTCTTGACATTGCAAAAATGCCTGTAAATAGTTTATTTGAAAAGTAATCAACAAATTTTTTTAAAGATTCAACAATCACATTCTAACTAATAGTAAAGTTTCTTTTAGGATTTATCATTAACTTGGTGTTATTTTTGTTTATTCAAATTATAAACGACTGGTATTTTCGACTAGCCTCAAATAAGAACTTTGATAATTAACAACGATTTTATAATTTTAATGAATAATTTGGAGTCAGCGGCTTGAAAATCTTTCATCAAATTCGTCAAAAATAACTTAAGAAATGAGAAGGTAGAAAATTACGTGGAATTAGCTCAGAACCTTTTAGATAAAATTAAAATTGTTAGCCGTAACATGAGCTTAAAAGTATTATAGCCATTTTGACATGTTCCCTTAAAATCATGGTACATTTTTATTAACACATTCTTATTAATTTCGGATATCACATGAACTTGTGCGGTTTCTAATAAAGTGAAACAATAAAAAAAAAAAATTGTTACTGACTTTTCTAACCGACCTCAAAAAAGAGGAGGTTCTTAATTTGTCAATTTTTTTAATATGAAATAATCTATGAACAAAACGAAACTAAAAAAAATGATTGTTATTAATCTTGTGTTACTAACTGTACCAAACGTTGATAAGGTTTAAAGTTCCATACAAGAAGAAACGTTGGACGAATTGACCAATGAAAATACAATTTATTTTTATTTTCTGCAACTCGTACCATATGGGCCGTAGGTATGCGGTACGAGTTGACGAATTACTCGGAAGACGCGCTAGCAGTGTTCGAGAAGGCCGTGGAAGAGGTGTCTGCAGCGGACTGGAAAAAAGTGTTTCGAAAATTGGTTCAAATGTATGAAACTTTGTATACAGGCTCGTGGAGAGTTCTTCAAAAAGATTTAATAAGAAAATTTTATTTATGCATAGAAGTTAGTTACGGATTGCGTATTTAACGTGTACCTATTCCAGCGGAGTTACTGCCCTTTTGAGGGTTCTTCCCATAACAAGATTAACACAAAGCATGCAAATGATTACTGATGATTAAACAACAGTTGTACGTGTGGTAGATTACACAGAAAAATGACGTTCAACGGTATAAAGAGTTATTCCCCTAAGATCATCCCGACGTTCGTTTGAAACATGATGTGCAATAATGCACATATCATAAACATAATTAAAACATCCGTCGCTATAGCCGGTACTCATTCTGCATACACAAATGACGTTCAAAATAAACAAATGTTCGCATTAGTCTGATATGAACGTAAAAAATACCGGTTATGTTGAGATAAGATGAAATATTTATGATTGTGCATTGTTTCAGAGAGGAGGCAAGATCTCTATGATGGCTTCTGTTAGGGTTCTGTACGTAGAAGGCACGAACAGAATCCTAATATAGCTAATTCCGGTCTGAAATAAAGTTCTTATTATATTATTGTGTTGTGTGACCGTGACGGTAACCGACCACCTCGAGCTTCTTGGGGTAGCGCTATCATCTACCCTCAATTTCGGCTCTTACATCGAGGCAAAGACTCAACTGGCTTTCAAAAAATTGGGGATCTCAGCAAAGGTGAGACGGTACTTCACGCCGAAACAGCTGCTCAATCTTTATCAAGCGCAAGTTCGATCGTGTATCGAGTACTACTTTCATCTTTGGGATTGTTGGATTGATTTTGCAGGAGTTTGTGTTTCCTGATAGCTATAATCTAGGGGTGTTTAAGTCAAGATTTAATAGGTTACTTCTAGGAAAGCGTGCTCCATCGACGGCCACATCATTGCTTACCAGGTGAGATAGTGGTCAAACGTGAGCCAATACATAATAAAAAGAAATATATATATATAAAATAGTGCACCTGATGGTAAGCAGTTTTTTTTTTTTGGGTGGGAAAATCATCTTATGACAAATCCCGCTCTTGGGCGGAGCGAGAAATAGTGTCAGACTTTTACTGACTAAAAACCCACTCCTGTTCCTTCTTTGCCTTCGTCCCAGGGCCCCGGGTTTCACTTTCACACTACCCGTGGCCCCAGTAGGCTTCGACCCTGTTGGGCCCCTACGATTTGCTGACATCTCCTTGAGGCGCGCGTGGAACAGTACGCGCCGTCGACGACTTGGGCTTGGTCCGGACGGTTACTGGACGATCGGACGGCGAGCCACCCATTGCTCGCCGTCCGCAAGCCCGCGCCTACGGTGGCCGGAAATCGGGATCAGAATCCCGGCGGCAGTTGGGGCGTGAGGACCGTTGCCTCACGCGATCGGCCGCCTCCTTTGCTAGCATTACTGCTTCGCAGAAGGAAGCGACCGCCTGCCACTCTTCCTCGCTCCGGACCATGGCCTGTACCAAGGCCCGGCGCGAGAGATCGCTGCCGCCGATCGCCCTCACGAGGACACGGCGTTGCTCTGCCCAAGCGGGACACACCTCTACCGTGTGCTCCACCGTGTCCTCCGGGCGGTCCACACAGTGGCGACACCCGGGCGTCGCTTCCGCACGAATCCGGTGTAGGAACTTCCCGAACATGGTAAGCAGTGATGCAATCGCTGATGCTAAAGCGAATTTGTTTATTAAGAGCCTATTCACTCTAGCCTTAAATATTTTTTTTTACCTAATACACCTAAATTTTAATATGACGGGAAGGCCGCAGCAAATCAGGTCCGTGTTCCAGTCTTTCGAAGTACGCGGTATAAATGACGAGACGAAATGCATAGTTCGGACCGTAGAGGTGTTAACAAAGTAAAGATAGATACTTGCCGTAACTTGGGTTGGTAGAAAGGTAATGGGCAGAATCAAGTCTTGTAATTCAAGATCAAGGGAGGCAAGATCTCTATAATTTCTGTTAGGGTTCCGTATGCAGCAGGCGCCAACAGAATCCTAATATAACTAATATCTGTGTGTCCGTCTTTTTGTTTATAATATATTTAATTTACTCATTCCATTATTTTCTTTAGTATTTAAATCAATTTTACAATACAATGGAATCTACTGTCGTTTAGTTGTCAATATACTCGTAGAATGGAATTCGACGTCAAAATAATACTATTATGAATCAGAATTCATCGTAAAAGATGAATAGATTACCATTGCAATTACTTGTAATCGATTCGGCTGGTTTTCTTAAAATTCTGATTCTGATTAACCTGGTAGCTGACCTCAACGAAGTCGGGAAGACGGTTAAAGTCCTTCTCTGTTGATGTCAATTCATTATCATGAGCATCATTGAGCCCATATCTGAATTTATTAGGCGTCGGTACTACATGTTTTCATCTTTAATATATTCATCATCATCATCATCATATTCATTTTAGCCGAAAGACGTCCAATGTTGGACATAGCCCTCCCCCAGGTGTCGCCACAATGAACGGTCCTGTGCATCTCACGTCCATCATCATGTGTGCTATAAACTATGGTATAGCCAGGACTGAAAACCACTGGTTTAGGTACCTACGTTGTATGTATTTATGTACAGTGTGACCAATTTAGATGAACTCAACTTAAAATTAAATCATTTTTTTTTGTCTAACTATATGATGAGATGTTTTCATTATTATATTATTGAGGCTGTACAATTTTGTATGATTAACATCCAAAATAATATAAACTAGCTCTTGACTGTGATCTCACTTGATGGTAAGCAGTAATACAGTCGTTGATGGTGAGGCGCACTTGTACTATGTTTGCTGTCGATATACGTTAGGTTTTCGTTGAAAGTTCACACACTTTAAAAGTTGGTTTATAATTAATGACTATAATATAAATAAGAAAAGGATGGGCCTAAATATGATATTTATCATATTCATAAAAGACAAGTCATGAATAAAAAAAAATTAGACGAAAGAAAACTAACTTAAAATAATTATGAAGAATACAAATCTGAATACAGTAGGAAAATGTATTATGACCGCTTTATAATTATCTACAAATCATACTATATTTATATCTAGTGTGATCAGCAGAATCAATATACATAGCACTTGTTGATTAACAAAACAAACGCACACACATATTAGATGTAAGGGAGGGGCGTCCACGAGCAACTTAGTTACTCAGCAACTATTTTTTTTGTCTCTGTCTTGTCTTTTTGTCAATATTTTCAAGATGGAGCGCACACGGGAGCGATAGCGAAGCGACATGTTACCAATAGATGGGGCGATAGTTGCGTCGCCAGCCTGTTGCCGATTATATCTATTTCATTACCAAAGTAACAGATATTCTTCTTTTCGTGTTCTAGATTGACTACAATACGTCTCTTTAGACAAATCCACAGAAAAAAAACAGGATCTGTCGAGTGTGAGTTTCGACAGATCCTGTTTTTAACACAAAAGTTTACAGGTCAATTGATTCACTCTTCAAAAAAATTTTTTGATAAAAATTGTTAATTTTTAATCCACGTTGAACTTTAGCATACATTTACAGAAATTAATACGGTGATTATGGTCGTAAAAGTTAATCGAAACAAAACTACCCTTTGATTAAAAAAAAATGATATTAAACAACAGGAAAAGTTGACCTCAAATAAAAATAGTGGCCAAAGAGTTATGCATCGGATTTCGCCACCCTTTATGACACTTTATCATCCATGCTGGTAAAGTGTAATTTTTGGGGGTATATTCATAGATTTTCTTTTTGTAAACAGTATGTATATTCTCAGTTCCATTTTACCGAGACCGCGCTTGTTTCAATGATTCCATATATTGTCCGGTTGTGTAACATTTGAGATACATCGACGGGTGCACAGTAAAAAAGTTAAAGTAAATTAGGAATCTTAAGTGAATAATAACAAGTTATATGTATTTTTTTTTTGTTCAAAAATATTTTGAAATGAAACTATTATTTGTGCATTTTCAACATTTAAAAGACGATTTCGCAGATAACTTTCTTTACTTTGCACCGGTCGACATATAACTACACCAATTTTACGACACAATACAATATACTAGGAGTCAATTTGCGAATAATTAAAATAGGCGGAGTTTCAAAGTAATAGGAATGGTTTTTTTTTTAATTTTTAATTAAAGTCATCTTTTGTACAAAGGAGCAGTGGTGGCCGAGTAGTAATGGCCACATACTAGTTGTAGGTCGCAGGTTCAAACCCAGCCAGGCGCATTGTTTTGTGTAATTTATTTCATCTCCACTGCTCTCAAAAAGGTGAAGGAAAACATCGTGACGAAACCGACATGTCCTAGAACCAAAAATTCGTAGACATGTGACATTCACCAACCCGCACTGGGCTCGCGTGGTGGATTACGGCCCATTCCCTCTCCTAGAGAGGAGGCCTGAGTTTCAACAGTGGGCACATTATAAGGCCGACTATACGATATACTTTTATTTGTAAGAAGTAAAAAAAAACCTGAAATCGAATCTTTTTTGACTCAGTAAGTTTTGACTAAGTACCAACTAGTCATTAATGTCTATATTAATGACTTTTGCCATGAGATGTGGTCGCCATTATAGAAATACCAGTACAGTTTCCATTATTTCGATTCCGTTAGGACTACTGTAAGTGCCCAATGATGTGGTCTAGACACCATTGTCCCCGGGCTAGTCCATTGCTGGTCGTGGGCGTAGGGCGGAAACCTGTCAATAATAATAATAGCTCCGTTACTCGTCATATTGTTCTCAATTAGAAGATAATTAATATGTATGTAATGAGACTGAATTTATTGATGCTTTAATGCCTTTTTTTGTTGAGACAGTATGGGTTAACACAGGTATACCCTAGCTTAAGAGATTTTTTTTAAGGTGGGAAATCATCCTATGACTTCTCGCACTGTGGGTAGAGCGGGAGGGCATGTCAGACTTGTACTGACTAAAACCACACCTGTGTCCTTCAATTACCCTTTGGATTCTAGGACTACGGGTTTCCTTTTCAGAAATACCCCGCGGTCCTAGCTAGCGGGCATCGACCTTACTGAGCCCCTACGGTTTGCTGACATCTCTTTGGGGAGCGCGTGGATCACTACGCGCTGTTGACAACTGGGCTCGGTCCGGTTAATTACCGAACTGTCGGACAGCGAGTTACCTATTGCTCGACGTCTGCAAGCCCACGTCTACCATGGCTGGTAGTCGGGGTCGGAATTACGGTGGCTGGAGCGTGAGGACCTTCGCTCCCTCACGCGTGCAGTCTCCTCCTTTGCTAGCATTACTGCTTCGCAGAAGGAGGCGTACTCTACCTCGTAAGCTAGCTATTTATTATACAGATTTTCCAATATAAACTACAATTTATTTTTGAAACCTCAAACTCTGTATGTTTATCTATATATGTATATATAAAAATGAATAACTGTTTGTTAGTCTCGCTAAAACTCAAAAACAGGTTGGCCTGGCTAATTTTGGTCATGAAATATTTGAGATAGTCCAGGGAAGGTTAAACGGTGAAAAAAAAATGAAAAAAAAAACACAAAAAAAAATCCGAATACAACGCCATCTATAATTAAAATGTCTTTATAAAATGAATTATGCTGTTCTGATAAGCTGTTCTGAGGAGCTATATGTAAAATTTTACATTCCCAGTCTCTGTTGTTCGGCTGTGCGTTCATATGTCAATCAGTATGTTTCGCCTTTTATTTGATTGCAAAATATTGTAACAAAACCTAGATGCAAATATCATAACGGAGTCTAGACTCAAATAAATAACGAAATTAATAGACATTTTTATTCAATTTCTCCTATAAATAAAGACATTTCCGGAGAGAAAACACATAATAATGACATTACAAATGAAATTGATATATCAATGGGATATTTAATAGGTTTTTTATTAGATTAAAGACAATGCATAATTAGGCAATCAATTATGTGGAATAGTTCTCACCTACAGCTATGTTTCCGAGTGTGAATGTTGGTAGTAAAACATAATTTATCATCAATTCAGTGAATACGGTGATCTCCATGTTTACATACCTAGGAACAGGTTTTATTCGCTAGTATGTTGGTTAATTTTGACTGAAACGTTGCCTATAACATCGAAGATGTGTTTTAACGAGAAATTCATAAAATCTCAGATACACTAAGGGACAAAAGGTCCCCCAACATGACGCGCAACGCTCAATTTACGTGACGCTGCAACGTTGCCTACTGTCCTGCAACTTGCTCTCTAATATTTTATAATGCATTCATGTGACGCGGGACATATTCGCGTCAGGTCCGTGAACGGGCGCTGTCGGTTGAGACTGGTCATCTCTTAGCTGCCAGTTGCTATTTTAATATCTATATTTAGTTTTTACTTTTACTTTATTGACATTGTTCTCACATGATAGCGACAAGAAACATGTAACAGAGATATTTGTAATTGCAAAACACGATTGAAAAGAGTGTCCATGGAGTTTCTTGCACATTCTTCTCCATAGAGATCTACGCTTTGGAATGTGCAATTAGCATCATTTTTTCTGACTGACTAACTTCTTGACATTTCAAAAGTGCCTGTAAATGGTTTATTTGAAATAAAAGCTTTGAATTTTGAATTTTGAAGTATAAGAATTGAATAGAAATATTTAAGCGTGTTTCATTTACCCATCGGAAGTATTTATAATTTTAATAAAAAATGCATATAACATATCTATGTCAAATGCATATTACATGTCTATGTGTATCTATTCTATATCTATGTCATTAAAAGCACCGCTACTAGTGCGGGTGTGTATCATTTTAGATACTTCACTTGTTATGCAAAATGCATATAAGTGAACTTATGTAGTACCTAAGAACGGTGAATATGAACATTATTTTGTGAAGAAAATATTCTCTTTACTAAGATTTATCGATATTACATGGGATAAGTAGCGTAATTATTAAACTGGCCCCATTATTATTGGTAATCACTGGCCGTGTTATAATAAGAACATTTTATAACATTGAACCCCATACGGAAATTGAACATGGAATTTTGCGTCGAAGCGTCTACTTATACTTAATAGCTCTATTATGTATAACAAAGCTTTCATTAAGTGATATGTTTAAAGATGCTTAAAAATTTACTTGAAAAAAAAAATCTGTTTATTAATCGACTGAAATGATGATGGCTGTCATCATCATTTCATTTCATACACTTATTTTTCCGTGGGTAGTCATCAAAAGACTCTGGCCGCTCTGGGTGGGTACATTTGACTTTTTTGACTTTTACGTTTCAGGACCGTGGTGATTATTTTGTACTATCCCACAATCATTTTCATACACTGAAGTTTTTTTTTAACAATTATTACACTGTAGTTAGATTTATTTTTATATAGAAATTCCATACGGCATGCGTTGAAATCTTTAGGTTTAAGTTTCAATTGTAAAACACTATGGAAGATCACATAACTAGGACACGCTTATGTATGTGGTAGGAAAGAAAATTACATAGTTGGTCCATTTATTTCTGAGAGATGTTAAAATTGGGACAAAATTTTGCTGTAAGAAAAACCTTGTTGTAATTGTGGAATATTGAGTTTCGGACCTCACGGCACTTTTTTAATAGTGTACTCAATCTATCCATCACTATTACAAAGAGCTCTTAATTTACTTCATAAATTAAATGCTCATAAATTGATCTCTCTAACCTTCAATATTCGTCCGCTAAATACATTAAGTACTCCGGAGTAAAACCTTCAGCGGCAGCTTTTGTTTCCGTTTCTATTGACATTACCAATTCGAACACACATTTTGTATGGGAGTTATTTATAAGTTCATATGTTAATTCCATGATTACTCACATACATACAGAATGGCGTATTTTTATGTTTCAACGGCCAGTGACCGAGACTTGTTTATTTAGTAGTTTGACGTACAATACTAATTAACGAATCGTAAAGAGTAATTTGTATTTACTATCGGTTTGAGTAAACATTGCAACTTTATCTTTGCTTACCGGTTTGGTTTTACGCTTCGTTTTGGTTGCCTGATGAACTTGAGTGGCAGGTTTTCATCCATCTTTTCTTTTAAAAAGTTCTGTATCTGTAAACAGTATATCATCAGCGGTTTCCTTATGAGATTCTAGCTTTAGTCAGTGGCTTTAGCAGCGTGAGTGTAGGAAAAAATAGCCCACGGGACATACTTGCCACGGGTAGTGTGAAAGCGAAACCCGGGGTCCTGGGACGAAGGCAAAGAAGGGACAGGAGTGAGTTTTGAGTCAATAAAAGTCTGGCACTATCTCCTGATCCGCCCAAGAGCGGTATTTGTCATTACATGATTTTCCCACATAAAAAAAAAACGGGACGTACTTAATCCCGGAATAATAAACTATCCTATGTCCAGGATATGGTCTACCTATGGGCCAAATATGTTCAGCCGTTTGAATGTGTGAGCGAAGGAGTAACAAATCAACTCACAGGTATACATACGTACACATGTGTGTTTGTTAAAAGTTTGTGTCTATGTGTATCTATAGGTAGACATACATACGAACTTTCGCCTTTATAATATTAGTTTGTTTGTATTATATGAAACCAAAGAAGCTGGTGCAAGTAAACAATAGTTCCTTTAATTATGGAATCTTTTTTTTTAAGCAATAGCTCCTTTAATTTAGAGATCTTTTTTTTTTAAAGTAAATCTCTGGATGTTACTTTTGACCGGTTCAGAATAGGTTTGATTTTACGAGTATATTGACCAAGAGAATTGTTAAAGCATTGGTGCATAGTAGATATTAGGTACTGTTGTGTTATCTTGCTTTAAACATAATCAGCCTTTATAATGTGCCCACTGCTGGAACTCAGGCCTCCGCTCTAAGAGAGGGAATGGGCCATAATCCAACACTCAGGCCCCGTGCGGTTTAGTGGATGTCACATGTCTTCGAATTCTTTGGTTTGCCGGTTTCCTCACGATATTTTCCTTCACCCTTTAGAGAGCAAAAGCAATGAAATAAATAAGAAAACTGATTTACATTCGTACCTACACTTAAAGGTTCAGTTGAAAACCAGCGTCAGGCAGCTGCTACGTAATTGTCTGCTATTATGCTGAACTGGACCAATTTGGCGTAGCCGTGAAACGTATTGTTATTGTTAATTTTATTTCTCCATTTTTTTTTTATGTTTAATTTTAGTTATCAATTACTTGTTGGTTCATGAATCATGGTGTGCCAAATAAACATATTTTCTTTCTTTCTTACTTTATATAAATAACACACAGTAAAACTTCTTATTGGGTTTGAACCCTCGACCTAAACTCGTAAGTCGGGACCGTTACTAGTCCACGACTGCTCGTGTTTTTAGTCAAGACCTAAGTCGCCTCATCCCGGAAACCTGGTGTGTGTCGTTGCAACACCGAGTAAGGAGCGGCTACATGTAAGACTTTTTTATTATGTGAATACTTAATTAGAACGGTGAAGGAAATCATACTGAAGAATCCGGCATGTACTAGAGGCAAAAATTTGAAGACATCCAGCAATCCACATTGAGCCCCCATGGTGGATTATAAGTTAGTCCGTTTTACGGAGACGTAGCTTATGTTCCAGTAGTAGTAATTTTTTAGGCCGATTGCATTGTACTTGTTCCACTGAATGATAATTTTATGATCTTTGACTAACCAAAGCGTATGCCAACATATCCCGACCTGTTCTTTCAAGGATGCGAGGTAGTATATTTTTGCTTATACTCGCAACTAAAACAGTGTCTTAAGAACGCCCTTTTTGAGGTATATTTCCATACAACTGCTCTTACGTGATTATGATGTTATTACACATCTTTATATTCATCTATCTCTAGTAGTTTTGATTTCTATAGAAGCCTAGATAATATCCACAATTATCTAGGCTTCTATAGAAATCAAAACTTAAATTTGTGTAAAACTAATCTAGTAAAGACCTCTGAAAATCTGCTATTTTACGTGAACTTTGGCCCTCCATAATGTATATATTAAAAATATAAAAAAGTACATCAATAGAAGCCTACATAACATTTAATCGAGATTCTGAATGACGACAATTTTTCTGAAAAACTTTTAAGAGTTTAAAAAAAGAACACGTATTTCCTGGAACAAGTTTTGTGAAATATTCGAGTAAATCACGGAATTACTGAATGCCAACAGAGTTTTCGGGCGTTATCTCTCTTTTTTTGCATTGCCTCTTTATCAAATATCGCGTTGGATTGCGTTAGATGAAGCAACAAGTTTTTAAACCATGCTCGATGTTGACGAAAGGCGAGTGGAAAAGGACCCTCTTAAGTAACTTGTGTAGGTAGTTCAATGGTGTATAAAACTAACTTTGTGTTTGTAATTATTATAACAATTGAAAAACGCGTTGGCGAAACTCATGAATGTAGGTACCTAAAGGATATTAATTTTAGTGACCAATAAACATTGATTACGACCCTGTAATATTTTATTGAATCCAAATGGCGTACATCCGAAACATTTTACAAAACAGTGTACTTAATGATACGAGATATATATAGAGAATATTCAGCTTATCAAGAAGTGAGTAATCGTAATAAGAACTTTAGCGTATGTTTTATCGGTGAACTGCAGAATAACGAGGTATGTAATAGGTACCAAGAACTTATAATGGATAGATATAAGACGGTGAAGGAAAACATCGTGAGGAAATCGGTAAGTCCTAGAACCAAAAAATTCGAAGACATGTGACATCCTCCAACCCGCACTGGGCCTGCGTGGTGGATTACGGCTAAATTTTTCTTCTAGAGAGTAGACTTGGGTCCCAGCGATGAGAAAATTATAAGGTTCATTATTCTAAGCTAGGCTACATATCAAACATTAGGGAAAAAAAAATGATTCGAGGTTTAATAACCCTCTAGAGGTTTTCTTTTTTTAGGTACAATTTAGTGTAACTTTACTGCGGATTATTTTTCTTTTAATTCTTTATCGTTAACCATAACAAGCTATTATATACTATCTTTTGCCCGCGGCTTCGTCCGCGTACATAAAATATCTATATCTAGAAATAATCCATGTCACTCAGGAATAAAGCAGCTTTCTATCGGTAAAAAAAAATTACTCATCGGGCCATTACTTCCAGAGATTAACTCCAATAAACAAAAAAACATAAAAGTAAACTTTACCTCTTTATAATATTAGTGTAGATGTGGATAACAGAGTTTACTGTATGTGTGAGTTCCGAATAAACGTTTTTTCTTTCTTTTCTTTCTTTCATGAAAAACACTGAGTGATAGAGAGAGATCACAATAGAGGATTTATCATTTCTTCTGTGTATGCATTCCATAAGATAAGTTATAATGTCTGAGAAGCTTTGAATTTATATTCACACTATGAATACGTAAAATACTAAGTATTTACCGGCATCCGGTTGACTCGAGGGGGACCTCAATATATTTAGGAAAAGACTAGCAAATGATGATTACGTCACATGTCCATGAACATCACGAAAATTCACACCAAAAGTTTGCACATCTCTGACATTTAGCGTGAAACTCTAGGTTCACGTAATATTTTCAGCTGTTCAATGTTCCGTTGAATTTCCGAAAACTGTGAGCCAGTATTCGGAAATTCCAGAAATCGAAGTCGGTTAGTTCTAAGGGAACTGTTCGCCATGGTCGAACGTGTCGTCAATGAACATCAGGGGCGTATTAAAATGTCAGGCGTGCGAGTGAGAAAGAGGGATCATCATCATCATCATCATTTCAGCCGATAGACGTCCACTGCTGGACATAGGCCTCCCCCAAATGTCGCCACAATGAACGGTTCTGTGCGTCTCGCATCCATCACGTAGAAAGAGGAATGGAGCTATACAACTTATACAGTTCCATTCCTTTAACAGTTCAGTTTAGGTCGTAAAATGGCTTTTTTTTTCGATGGGAAAATCATCTTATGGCATCCCCCGCCCTTGGGCGGGGCGGGAGATAGTGTCAGACTTTTACTGACTAAAAACCCACTCCTGTATCTTCGTTGCCTTCGACCCAGGATCCCGGGTTTCATTTTCACACTACCCATGGCCCCAGTAGACTTCGACCCTGCTGGGCCCCTACGATTTGCTGACATCTCCCTGAGGCGCGCGTGGTCGTAAAATGGATTGCGATTAGAGCTCGTGGTAGGGTCTCGGGTGTGATAGGGAGCGATAATCACACCAGATAAAAAAAATCTGCGGTAACAACAAAATGGAAGTCATCTGTGATTTGTAAAATGTCGGTTACTATGATTTTCACTTAATTAAAGGTTGCATTAACAATGAAATATTTTTGTATCCTATCAATTGAACAATCTGTTTAACAGATAAACAGATTCTAATATTTCTACTGTTATTTAGTGATCAGGTAACGATTATTTATGAAAACAGAGTTGTCTCCTGATTACAGTTTTTTTGAGCTAGAAAATCTCTGATGCTTTCTCCCGCTTTAGGGAGAAGGGGGAGGGAGTGTCAGACTTTTGCTGTCTAAAATTACACCTATCCTTCAGTTGCCCTTTGTGACCAGGCGTTTCTTCCACCTGAATCCAGTGCAGGTACCTCCCAAACTTACCATGTTCAGTGAGGATCTACGTCATGTGGAAGGTGATGCCTCTCCAGCCACTCCTAACAGAGGAGACTTACCGCCATGCTTATGGCATGCCCATTCAAACTTAGGTTAAATCACTTATTTCAATATCCCTTAGACCCTTTTACAGTCGCCATTTCCGCACTCTCCAAGATCGTGACTTCTCATCGACAACATTCTATGCTCATCTATTTTATCTTTTACTAACCAGTTAATATAGATGCAACGACCATCACAATTATCAATGACACCAACAATAATAGTAAAACAAAAGCATAAATAATAAATGAAAGAATAACTTTTGTCAAGACAGTAATAATATT
Organism: Mythimna pallens; assembly: GCA_961205895.1. Taxonomy (NCBI): domain Eukaryota; kingdom Metazoa; phylum Arthropoda; class Insecta; order Lepidoptera; family Noctuidae; genus Mythimna; species Mythimna pallens. The sequence goes on from OY540834.1 coordinate 17,878,373, forward strand.
AAGTACAGTTATGCCTGTCTTTACTAACACTAAGCTTCATTTAAATTAATGCCTATATAAAACCTCACTGTTGGATTTCCAACCCTTGACTATGCGTTGAAAGTTGAAAATCCAACAGAGCAAACATTTTTATCTAAATGTTTCATAGTGTTAGTGAAAACCGACATTAGTTCCTCTTCACTCCAACCTTTATGTCAAGTGGGAACTGACCAGTAATAAAATTATATTAGGCACAAGTCGTAACATTAAACAGCCTACGTTCACAAAGGAAGTTTCATGGTTCGTTAAATACTAATAATGTTATTGTAATCGAATTTTAAGGAGCGGTGGTGAGGTTAAGGGCTTTGGCCAGATCTGCATAAGCAAGTCTTTTGATTCTGGACGTTGGGTAACTTCCTTTAGCTATATCTAGTTATTTTTTTTTGTGGGTAATTCATCCAATGATATCCCTCGCTTTTGGGCGGGGCGAGAGGGTGTGTCAGACTTTTACTGACTAAAACCCACTCCTGTTTCTTCGTTGCCTGTCATACCAGGGCCGAGTCTTCCTTTCAGGAGCAGACCTTTGGCCCCATTTGGCTTCGACCCTGCTGGGCCCCTACGGTTTACTGACATCTCCTTGAGGCGCGCGTGGAATAGTACGCGCCGTGGACGAATTGGGCTCGGTCCGAACGGTTACTGGACGATCCGCAAGCCCGCCGGAATCAGGATCGAGATCCCGGCGGGCGAGGGTGCGGCGTGAGGGCCGCAGGCTCGCGCGTGCACGTGCGGCCTCCTACTTTGCTAACATTACTGCTTCGTAGAAGGAGGCGACCGCCTGCCATTCGTCCTCGCTTCGGACCATGGCCCGTACCAAGGCACGGCGCAAGAGATCGTTGCCGCCGATCTCCCCCACGAGGACACGGCGGTGCTCTGCCCAGGCGGGGCTAGCTGTACCTAGTAGGTTTTACTTGGAAACACTGATCAAGTATTTTTATCTCTGATGAAGTCAGTAAAAAGAACATTGGACCTAATTGGCATAGTGACCTTTCGCACCTTTTGATATCTCTCCAAAGTTGCGGTGCGCAATAAATGATATTGATCTTTATAGCAGTATCACACCTATACAGATACTTTTATCAGTAAAAAAATACTTAAATAAACACAAAAATGTTTCAAGAAACTACTCAAGTGCTAAAATATTTTGAGGAAAAATTGTTGATATAGTAATTTTATTTCCAAATGTATCAGCTCCGTCTTACTTTCGGTTAATACAATAAATACATCGCTGGTTATTTATACTTTGATTTGTTTAAGTGTCTTCTATTTCGCAGAACGAAGTGGACGAAAGGTTCTAGAGTTGTGTCCACGTACCGGAAGACGCAGCGTTGGAAGGCCGGTGTAAAATAAGGTGGACTGATGACCTGGTGAGAGTCGTGGGAATCCAATGAATGCGAGATGCACAGTTTGTAACTATGGTGTAAAGCCGCAACCTTGCAAAGCAAAATCAAAATGGCGATGGTGTGACCATGTCAGCTTCTAATGAGAAAAAGTTCAAACCAATTAGATGCTTAGGGCAAGTATTGTGAGAAGTGCAAAAATAAACAATGGTGGTAGTTTTTGATGAAATGAATTCAAAACTGAAATACACCATTAAAATGTCATATTGCTAAATGATGACAGACGTATGCCCCACCCCAACATGCACATTAAGGAAAAGACTTGACAATCTATGTGGGCAGCAAAGGACCGGTCGTTGTGGTCTGAAGAGAGCTCTATGTCAATCAGTGAACGTATGTGATAACCGTCTGAAATTTAAACTTATAATTTTAAACACTAATATCGTTTGTACATAGAAAACCACTTCTGGTAGATTGATTTGTATACAACATTTTTTATGTTGATAAAAAGTTATTTTGTCGCTAAGTATCATAGTATACTGTTTTATTTTTTATCTGGGAAAATGCACGATTATTTTTCCAAATGGAACTATAACTTACCTATTACTTATACACAAGTCAAGAAACCGTATGTTATGGTAATTTACAGTTAGAGCAGTATAAATTTACATTTTCTCGTCAAAGTTTCTGCGTCAAAAACGACACTAAGGTGCGTTTAATACTTCGTATTCGGTTCGCTAATCGCTCATCATTAGGACTCAGGTTGCAAACCAAAGTTATCTCTCCAATCTCAAACAGTATCAAAAATATAATACAAAAGACTTAACGAATAATACATGAGATTCTTTGTAAAGATGTGATTGAACTGTCATATTATTATGATCGAACCCTTGTCAACGATTTAATTTGACGATATAATATCAGCGTTAAATGATTCAGTAGGTGTCTGCAACTGTTTTGGTGGGTACCTAATTTTTAAGTTTATGAAACTGAAACAATTGATAAAAAATCGGGCATATAACTGAAAATAAGCCGGCCACATTAAAGCATGTGTGCGGCTAGACTTAACGTAACAGCCACAAATGGCGCTACTTAAAGCTAGAAGCGGCTGAAAAGCCAGCTGACGTGAGCGACAGCCACTTGTGGTCGATGGCAGACGTTTGCGGTCGATGGCCGGTTTTTATAACCCATGCAAGAATTTCTGATATAAATAATTCAATATCCATTATACCGATATTAATAAACAATCTTTAAAAATATCAATGATGATCTATAGTAGGTGGTTTGCCTTAAGTATCAAAATCAAATCAAATCAATGCTCATTCGTCAGTCAGTCATCAGCTCAAAATATTTTTTTAGTGAAAAGAAATCGAAAATCAAGTTCACGATCACTGTCACTACTCAGACAAATAGGCAAATCTTTGTTTATAAACTACTCTACTAATCTTTACAAGCTGCTATAAATCTAGGCAAACACGACTGTTGAGCCTCCGATGTTAGCTCTACAGCCATAGACCACAATAGACAGGAATCTTCAGAAGATCCACATGATCTATAAATTTCACGGTCTCATAAAACTGGCCAAATTACCATTAATCGATGATTGTATCAACCATTGGATTGCTAACAATTCCGTTATACTAAGCATGCAAATGAATAACAAATTTTTCGTGCAACAAGTCGTGAGAAAAGTCGGGAAATACACACAAAATAATGGATACAAGCTGAATGATATGAACGCTGAAAATCGAGACTCCCGTAATTGTTGAGATAACTGCTAACAGCGATGCTCAATTTATAAATTAAGACAAAGAAACAGCTGACAGAAGAGAAAATAAAGAGTTATTGTATGTTGTCTTTGTGAAAATGGCTTGTTACAAGTTTCCAAGAGTGTACTTTCGGTGCATTCTTGTTTCATGGTACTACGGTGGGCACCGATACGTACTCCGCCCACGTGCACTATGGAAATCAGTAGGTCACTAGGTGCTACTTACCGCGAGATGTGGTTACACTAGATTCGACTTTGATTCATACTCGCAGTGGGCGATCCACGCAAGGTCGATGTACTCAAAATTTGCGGTACCATTATTTGCATATATCCGCGGGTCAGACGAGAGAGAAAAAATGACACCGATAGTCAGATTTGTAGTGGTGCAAATTGGTATCAAGGTTACATACTCTCTCTTTAGTGGGTAAGTGTAACGCCTAAAATCAACTTATGATAAATTGCTCATTGTAGTGAGATAAGTGTCGTGTTTGAGTGGTTTCCTGTGTCGGAGTGAAAGCTGGCGGGTGCAAGGATGCTGAGAATTGATGGCACTCGGTGTTAACGGTCCTTTGGAATTGTTATGAATGTACCTTTTATAGAAATGTCGTGATTTGCTTATCTTGTTGAACTCATAAAGGATACCATGCATCTGCACCAGGAAGACACATTAGTTATTTCGTCGTATAAATAGGAAAGTTAAAAAGACGTAGAAAGGCGATGGAAAATTTTATTCCGTCCTCCAGAAAACCTGGTTCAGCTAAATAAACATACTCAATCTCATGTCGAAACATATATATTTAAAGCATTAATGTTTCAAGAACTAGGCTCGTTATGTTTCATCATACAGCAGAGGGCACTTATTAACGACGTGAACACGGCTCATACCCACTTATTTACAAGTTAATTATTGGAAGTTGACAATATCGAAAACTGGTAGAAACGCTTTACCGGCCTAATAAGGCGAAACAGAATTCCATTTACACAATTAGGCTTATTACAGACGCTAATTCGTTCGAAGGGGACAAGTAAGCTCAACTTGAGGATTATTACACGAAGGAAATAATTTCTGCATACCGATGTGCAATAATTATAATCATTATTGCTTGGGTTTTCGTGACACGCCTTAATAGTACGTGTGCCGATAGCAATTTACGTTTCGCATGCAATTCCTATAAAATTATTATTTGTAATTTTTTTTGGGTACATTAAAGATAGGCAATTAGTGTTCTTTGTACTTTTTGAAGGCTGTAGTTACTTTGGTTTTATATGGAATGTTTTGGCACCTGTTGGTTGGTGCGCGAGATACACTGACAACCAGCAGGTTTTTCTCAATCATTAAGTAGTTCTCATGCACATTCTCATTAAAGCACTATACCTAAAGTTCATTTTCCACTGACTTTTATTTAGATCAAAAGAAGATAGTCATAAAGAGGGATGCTCCAACGTGATTTTTTTTTTAAGGTTTTTTTTGCATTTGGTAGATCAGTGTCAAGTTGTTTGAAGATTAGAATATGATTGTTGGGTATAACACGTATTTATTTTCGGAATAATAATCATGAATACAACTCTCTCGATTCGTCATGCCTTATTGAAAGACTTTTTTTTAATTCTTGATAGGTTGGCGCTTGACCGCTATCTCATCTGATGGAAAGCGACGATGCGGTCGAAGATGGAGCGCGCTTACCTAGAAGCAACCTTTTCACTCTTGACTTAAAGATTCCCGGGTTGTAGCCCACACACACAGAAACACGTCGTGGAAACACAGATTCCGGCAAGGAATTTTTCATGAAACAGCCATTCAATAGAGTAAGGCAAACTAAGAGGGTTGTATCGATAATTTTAATGATTATAATTCCGTCAATCCACATTTGTTACGGCCGTGAATCATATTTTAATAATCATAAAACCTGACACTGACCTCTGAAATGCAAAAAAACTTAAAACAATTTGAATTTCGCGGGTTACACTATAGCATTCACCTTAAGAGGCCCAAAGGCAAAAAGTAAAGGTAGTTCATCATCATCTTCCTGCCCTTATCCCGTGTTATTTGGGGTCGGCGTTTTCTTCTTCCATTCTGCCCTGTCCCTCGTCATACTATCCTTTTCTTTCACATCACTCTTCACACAATCCATCCATCTTTTCTTTGGTCTCCCTCTCCCTCTCCATCCATCCACATGTAAACTCATAACTCTTTTAGTAACATGCGTTTCATGCCTCCTCTTCACATGACCATACCAAGACAAACGATTCCCTTTCAACTTTTCAGTCACTGGCGCCACTTTCAAAAAAGTAAAGGTACATAACTGATATAAAATTTAAGGCAAATTTTAAATTCCATTTGTTTACTCAGTCACTCATCATCGTTCAAATCACTGTGTGAAGCTGCAGCCATAAACTATAAACATCATCTGCATATAATTATAGCTGTACAATGATCCAAAAGGTCTCCCACAATTATTATAGTGACGTCATCATCAGTAAAGGGCCTAATACAACGATGACAAAAGAATTACGCACCGATAAATAAATCTTACTTTCAACGCAAGGTCGAAAGTACACCCACGAGTAGCCTACGCTAATGTCTTTAATACAGCAAAAACATTTATAAAGATGGCTATAATAGTAAGAAAGTTTGCTATAAATATTAGCAAAGATATAAATCAGTGAAATGGGAACAATTTGAAATTTGCATCTCACTTAGATAAATTTCTAGGTTATGTTTTGAAGTTTGTGATGCAAATTCAAGTAGAGATCTGAAAGTGTAATGCTTAAATTTTTTAATAGCTTGCTTTTTCATTTCTGGAAGTTGTGATCCGATTACAAAGATTACTTATATATCAGGAAAGTTGCATTGTCAATGAATGCCATAGATCTCCGAAAAAAATAGGATTCCTTTAGGAAAAGTGCTATGGTGCTGAAGCCGTTAGAAAGAGCTTGATGGGAATATATTGATTACATCGTAATTTATTCAGTACTAGCTTCAGTCAACGGCTTTGCCTGCTTGAAAGTGAACCATTATTGCAAGAAAACATACTCCTGACATTAACATCTATTCTAGGACATGGTCTACTCGTGTTCCAAACTTTCGTCTAAATCCATTCAGCCGTTTGAGCATGAAGTAGTAACAAACATACTCGTACACACACATACAATAGACTTTTGCATAATTCTGTAATAATGGTGTGTAATTGTGATTCTTAAATGTTGGTCAACATTTAAGAATCACAATTGAATTATATTAACGATTAAATAAATTCCAAGAATTTTCTCAACGTCCACACATTTTCCTAATATGGAAAATGTTAGTTGGAAAGTTATTGAAAATTATTACTGTTTTAACAATTCCTCGATTATGTGCTAATTGACTCTTAATCTACACATTAGGTAATAGTAACTTAATACGTACCTAGTGTATTGTGTTACTATAGAACCTCCGCAATACTCATCACGATTATAGTCATTTCGTTTGTGAAAACTGATTTGAACCGATGAGTTAATATCAGTTTTTGTTTTCTATGGACTTCAGTCTAAGACATAAGTGGATAAAAAGTAAGAAAGCCTTAATCAACTAACTTCTAACACTCTATGAGAGAAAGTGTCAGAGTATTACTGACTGGAACTCACCAGTATGCTGTGTTCCTTCAATTATCCTTTACGTTCCAGGTTCGTTTCTTTCGAACGGCGTATGAGTACGAATCATCGAATGCGAGTAAAGTTCCACGCGCACTAGCCACGCAGCTCTGCGGCTGCGTGGCTCGTGCGCGTCGAACTTTGTGGCTGGTGCACGCTACGGCCACGGAGTATTTCTGAAAAGGAAATCCTGGTTTTAGAACCCAAAGGGCAAATGAAAAACACAGGTGTTGTATGGACCGAGAGAAGTCATTAAAAGATTTCCCACTTCAAAAAAAAGATTGGATAGGTCTTTCCAAATCTGTGTAGTCCTTTCGTCAAAAACTGAAAGGTCAAATACTGAAGTGACAAGTGTATTACTCACATGGTTTTCAAATAATTTGACCATTACATGTACCTACATTATTTGGACTTTAAAAGAGACTGACCTCCGAGTTCATTTCGGGGTTTCTTCTCAATAATCAATAATAATAATAATCAATAATCATTTAATCATTTGTTTAACTTAAGTAAATAGTGGTTCTTAAAATAGGTAATAAGCTCGCTATGTTATGCCCGAGGGCGTACAAATGTAGGTATTATATTTATAATTTTAATCATAGTCATATTTAAAATAATAGAAATTAATTGTAGGATGTTCAGTGTAGTGTCTCAGAGTAGTTAGTTAGGAAACACCGACCGCATCTAGTTTAAACGGCGTGTAAAAGTGTTATTTGTAACCGATTTGTAAGATAAATATCATTTTAATAAAAGCGGGGCCTCTGTTTCTATAGATCAGTCGTCAGCATCCTTTCTCAACCTACCCCAATTCTATACCATCATTAGAGCCACGTTGTGTAGGATTTTCGACTAGACAGCGTGGGTAGTCCTAGAAAGTAGCGCTTGATTGACTGCTCAAATGTTGCAAGTACGCGTGCGCAACATATGAACTAAATGCTAAGAAATGATGCCTAATGTTATGTAGTCGTTTAGTCGACCGGTATCTATTTGTAGTGTTTTGGTTTACTGATTGAGGCTGATGTCATTGTTCCGGGGAAGCATTGAATGCAAATAGTATCCTGCTTGTTGGGTACAATCGGCAAACTTGATGTATGACCACATCATGATGGAACTACCTTTTTTATTTTGTGGTGAGTTAGGTCTTGACCTCGATCTTGCTTGATGGAAAATTTTGGATGAGGTCAACGATTAATAGAGTAAGCCCAGAAGTTCAAGTTTGCAAGGTTGACAGGGTGGTAGGGAACATAAACTCTGGCAGAGGGTTCGTTGGCCTTGAATAAGATTAATGGAGAACCACTTGGTACGAATAATCGAGATGTCAAACGCGTGCGGATGGTACCTACCTTGCAGTGCATCTGGAATACCGGTAGTGAAAGCGAAAGAATGGGATCAAATCCTATAGCTTCAAAGCACACTGTCAGAAATACAATCTGTAAAAGACCAACCGGTAAACGGATTTTGACGTTCTTGAGCGTGGTTAGAATCAATTTGTAATAATTATTTTTACTGTGAGAACTGTAGCTCTAGCTCGAAGTCTAGGTTCCTAGAATATGATGTTTATGAAGATAAACTCTGGGCTCAAAATTTCAATACTATATAGGCTTTGCTGTTATGTGGTCTGACAAAAACTTTCTTAAAATAATTCAAATATTTTTCTATCCAATTCAAATATATCTGACGCTGTCAGATGAACTTTATCTAAAAAACTCTGTTTTATAAAATATATAACCCCAAACTAAATAAAAAAAAAATTAGTAATCTAAAACCGGACTACAAAAAAAGTGCCCTGAAAAGTATAAAATAAGAAAATTTTCTTAAATTTAGTTATGTTTAGAGGATGGCCGTGGTCTTATGCGACCTAGTCATAAAGATTCTAACTACTGTTTAAATAACACGGGTGGTATTCTATCACTAAATTGAATAATAAAGAAATCTATGATAAGGTGTTTGAAAGTAATGAAGGAACAGAAGATATCGACGCTTGAAAGGCAAAAATTATATACATTTACTCAATGTCGCTAAATTATTTTTGCCTTTCAACTGTACAGGAGAGCGATTTAAAAATATTTTTTTTGTTAAAAAAAATCGGATTAAGATACTCGTACTATTACCATGATGTTAATAATATCTAAATCCGATTATTTCGCCAATCTAACTTTAAATCACTCTCTTGTAAGGTTACTCAAAGTCGCTTGGTAATTTTTGCCTTTCAAACGTCGATAGATACCCTCCTTTTGACTTCGCGAGTAAATATAAATCTATTAAATAGGTCATAAATTTTGTGTAACCTAAGAATTACTGGTTTTATTTTGACTATTATTGAATCATTCGCAAAAAAATAAGAAGTACCATATCAGATAATGATTATAAAAAACTTACATAATTATGTAAACACTTTAGTAATAAGAGCCGTGTAAGTTCAAGTAGGTACGTAAGTTGGTACGGGGATTTCACTGATATAATAATATGACCAGTAGACTAAAAAAAGGTAAATTACTTAATGTACCATAAACAAACACTAGTCAAGTGAGTATCCCTGTTAAGGCATTCATTTCTGAATAAGCTTTTGAGATTTCAGGTGGGTAATTCCATTGAAGTGTGCCTGGTTTAAATACTTGACATTTATAATAAAAAATACGGTCTTGACTGTTTTTTAAGAATCCACTATTCTATAAATTATGGCAATCTCTTTTATCTCATCTTGTCATTTGTCTTTTGAAGTATCGTCCTAGTGTTACAATTTCAAGTAATCTTATTTATTTATTTATTTATTTTATAATTTATGTACACACAAATACGAAGAAGAAGATAGGTATCTAAATACAAATTTTGTACAAAGGTACTGCTTATTTCAAAAAGAAATTTCTTCCAGCAGACCTCCAGAATCTTTTAGATCAACTTAATCTATTTTTAAATAAAAATTTAAAGCCGCTTAAAATGCTATTCGATTTAAATAGGACTTAGTATGTCTTCTGCCCGATAAACTGTAGGCCTTAGGGCCTGTGTACACCACGTTTTTCAAACGCGCCATTGACGCTCGTTTTAAAAACGTGTGTCGACGGCGCGCTTTTATCCTATTAAAGATCTACAGGCTGCGTCTGACTCACGTGCGTAGCGCGTCTGTAAACAAGCGTCAATGGCGCGTTTAAAAAACGTAGTGTTCACAGACCCTAAGTTGGACAAAGTTGATGCCCTGAGAAAGTGACAAGGGCAGACCACAAGAGAGATTGATGGCAAGATGAACTAGACATATATCACCAGAACTGGAAGAAGGAACCGCGGGCTCACGAAAGAGGAAGGAATGAGAGAAAGCGAGCTTCCAAAAAAAAAAAAAAAACTATTCTTATTATATTACCAATGGCTTTTTATGACAACTGATTTTGTTCATAGCTTTAAATTCCTCTTAACACGATGTTAGCGGCAGCCATTTTTGTATTATTTCCATTTCTGGGGTACGGGGCGTTTAAGACCTCGTTTGGAAACAACCATTCTGATGGCAAGGGTTTTCTATTCGACCCCGTAACGTACAAGTAATTAAAAGCCGTATTAAAGTAGATATAGCACTCTGTTTCATCTTAGGTATATTAGGTATATTTTATTCATTTCTTTTCTAAACTAAACCAAATTGAAGTAACTTCAATTTAATTTAGTAGTAGGCTTCTGCACGGCAGAGAAGATTGTGTTTTCCTTAGGCACACCGCAAAAAAGACACGTACGAGGCGTATTAGGCCTCGTCGTTCCGCACTGAACATGTTAAATTTCATCTAACCAATCATTTAATAGGTCTCCTACTAAACCCGCATTCTGCTTTTCGGGTATTCATGTTCCCTCGACGCAATCAACTTTTTTAATGTGACTGTTTTGTATCTTCAGGCTTGTGTCCCCATACAAACCTTCTAATAACTCATCACCAATTGAATTTGCCTCCAACCGATTAATATCTTCAAAATTAATTAAGAAAACGTGTTGTATGCTAATAAAAGTTGACAAATAAAGTCAACGGTAGCTTTGTTGAGTTATATTGTGAAATTAGTATCGTTAGTCGTATCTTCACCAATTTAGGTGATGTTTAGTGAGTCATTCTAATAGTAAGCAGGTGGATCTTCGTAAACACCTACTAAGTTATTACTAATGATACTGACTGGTCTAAATGCCATAAAGTATTTAAAAAAATATTTGCTGAAGAATTTGTATGAGGAAACTCAGAATTATTTTCTTCGACAGCTTCTTTTTTTTTAAATTGATATGAACTAGTGCTTGAATGTGATCCCACCTGATGGCAAGCAGTGATGGTGAGGCGCAATAGTTTAGCCTAAAGCCTATTCACTCTAGCCTTGAAGACACCTAAATTGTATTTAATATAATATAGTTTTTTGGGTTCCGTACCTCAAAAGGAAAAAACCGGAACGCTTATAGGATCACTTTGCTGTCCGTCCATCTGTCTGTCTGTCTGTTAAGACACGAGATATAGACGAGAGATCTCGGGAACGCGTGGAGGTATCGAGTTGAAATTATAACCATATACTCAAGTCCGCGGTCCCTTGATACAGCCGTTTATGTCTCAATAAATGTGTATTTCGACTCTGTCAAGGAAATTAAAATTTAAAGGGTACTTTCCGTTGTCCTAGAATCCTGAAATTTGGTTTAAAGCACGATCTCATAGCAACAAGTGTAGGAAAACATCTGAAAATTGTAAATTTTTAGTTACGTCACAAAAAAAACCGCATTCGAAAAATCTTTTCAATTCGAAAATGTTGTCATAGGTAAGTTTGTACGGAACCCTAAGTGCGCGAGTCCGACTTGCACTTGTTTTAAAAGTTTGCCACTAATCTTAAAAGTTTTTTTTTTATTTTTATGGTGGGAAATCATCTGATGACTTCTTCCGCTTTAGGGTGGGAGTGGGAGGGGTGACATATTTTTACTAACTAAAACCACACCTACGTTTCTTCAGTTATCTTTGCGTTCTAGGACTACGGGTAACCTTTTCAGATGTCGACCCATGACCCTAGTAGGCTTCGCCCTGCTGGGCCTCTACGGTTGTGCTGACATCTTTTTGAGGAGTGCGTGGAACGCTGCGCGCTGTTGACGTCTCGGGCTCGGTTCGGACGATTACCGCACGGCCGGACGTTGAGCTACCCATTGCTCATTGTCCGCAGTCCACACCTACGGTGGCTGGCAGTCAGGATCGGGGTCTTAGCGGCTGGGGCGTGAGGGTGCCCGTCCGAAGGAGGCGACTGCCGCCCTTTTCCCTTTGCTCCGTACCATGGCCTGTACCAAGGCCTGGAGCGACAAGTACTTATGTTAATACAGTACAGTAATTAACAGCGGTATTTGCGTAATCATTTTAATAAATTCATTAAACATATTTATTATTCTGAAATATATATGTTTGATACATAAGTCGTAAATTGATGAGACAAAGATGTTCGTAGTTGTATGTCTACATAAAAGTCAGCTTAAACTTGTCCATATTTGAACGGAATTCGAAAATCAAATAAACATTAATGTCTTGATAAATAAATAGACTTTTGCCTTTTCCGTCATTTTATATCATTCCTCATTCGTTGTAAAGTCTTTTTTTTTTTACTTTTTTGCAGGTATCTACAAACGGAATTCTTTTCAGCCAGATTTGGATTACGAGCTCCATCTCTTTCTGTCACACAGCTATTACTTGTTATATACCGGTATACTGTAATTTATTGCGAGGACTTTAATTGTTTTAGCGCGGACCAATGGCGTTGGTTTGCGGAGTTATTGACAGGTGTGTAATTTATAGGCAGGGCGTTATTTCTTTGACTAAGATGTGAATTACCAACTGTCATTGTTTATAATAATATAATATCTTATTTTAATGATGTTACTGTATGTCGACGTAACCGCAATAATTAGAGGCGTGGGTAACGTTGTTAAGCCTTGCCCTTTGGAACTACATTAAGGTCGGCTAAGTATATCTGGATTTTAGTAATAAAAGTTAAAGGTTTGCACCGGGTAAACTAGCCATAAGGATTTTGGTGGTGAAGTTCAGAGGGTATTTTAAAAAAACGCAAATTGATTCCTAGTAGATATTCTGATGTAAAATTGGTGTAGTTTTGTTCCTCAACTGTCTAAACAACTGGACAATACATAGAATTATAAAAAAAAAGTGCGATTTCGGCAAAATGGTGCTAAAAATGTTATTTTAGTATTGACTACCTCAGCTAAACTTGCCGAGAAGGTTAATTCGATACAATCGTTGTAAAGATCACACATCCATATTCTTATGGAAAATAAAATGGACGGTGTTTGGTATTAAAAACTAAATATTTTCTAAACTTGACACTGGCCAATTGCACAAACCATGTGAATCAAATAGAAACAAAAAAACAACAAACCATAAAGAAGTTTATTCTGACTAACATTATAATTAAGTTTTGTCAAGCATTTAAGATGCAAGATTGTTGATTCTTTAAGGAATCAAGAAGTATTTAGAATGGACTTCTTAATACTTCTTGATTCCTGTATTTTCAAAAACATAGAAGTTTCTTCAAAAGGAAAAAAAATCTTCTTTCAACCTAAGTTATTCAGATCAGAATAAATTAATAACAACTTTTTCCGACTTTGATTGTACTGGTAATTTATTATTTATTTAATAAGATGTATATTGCCTGAGGCTCTGATACGTAAATCATAATTTTCGGAAGTTGCAACAAAATGTCAACATTATAATATGTTACACGTGTTCTAAATAATTTAGACAGATTTTCTTGTTAATTAATCTTAAGTCCTATTTCTTATCCGGCTCAAAATCCGTGATATTTATGTTAATTATTTTGGGAAACCAAATTACATTTCCTTACATTTAGTGGGCGTAAATAAGTCCGGGTTCTCATTATTTATGCCAAATTATATGCATGTGTCCTTAAGTGCTATATAATTTCATATAATCAGAATCAATTTGGTCAGAATTTGATGTTTAAAAGAATCTGTTATTATACGCCAACACAGGATGATTCGCGTACAAAATATAGACTTTTACTAATTTCCATAAATGTGCGATTCAACCGGTATCGTTAACTATGACGTGTTTATGACTCTATTATGTAAAGCGTCACTTGACACCGCTATTTCCAGGGTTTTCAAAGTAATAGAAGCGATTGTTTAATTTTCTCATATATTTTTAATTGATTTCAAGTGTTATAATTATAGAAACAATTAAAAATAACTATTTAAGTTGTTTATAAATATAATATTTATTAATTATTAAGTATTAATGTTGTATGAAAATTGTGACTGTTTTCACATGGGTATTTAACTGTGGGGTTGGCACCACTTTACTTTTGCTTACAAATTATTTAAAAAAATCTGTACCAAATTAGTTAAAAGATAGTAAAAGCTGGCCGCATTTCACTAACTCAAAACCATTTTTATTTTTGGAGTAGCTGGCATAGCAGTATTTTATATTTTTTAACCGACTTCAAAAAAAGGAGGAGGTTATCAATTCGGTTGTATTTTTTTTTATAATCATCTTTTTTTTTGTATGTTTGTTACCTCAGAACTCCGTCGTTTATGGACCGATTTGCAAAATTTATTTTTCTCTTTATAAGATATGCTTCCAAATTGGTCCCATTTTTTTCAAAATACCGTTCTGATGATGAGATTTATGAGGAATTGAGGGAACTCCTCAAATATTATAGGCAACCATATAGTGATTTTGATATTTTATATCGAGAAATTGAGCATTTACAGTCAAAAAGTAACATTTGATGAAGTGGAACTGATGAAAAAGACCAGAAATGGTCAACGGAACTTCATACTCCCATAGATATCATAATGAAGATTGTTAAGTGACTATGACAATACAAATAAATGAATTGTTCTGAATAGTTACGTTGAAAACGTTATCATCCAAGTGATCTGATGATGATGATGGAGCCGGAAGGTAGGCACTCCGTAATTAATCAATGTAACCTAGCCGTGTTTGGGCTTATTACAATCGTCATGAGATCCACTTTGGCTATAAGGTACTATCAAACTGATCTGATGACGGAGCCGGAAGGTGGAAGGTAGACACAGGAACTTCATAATAAAACAATGTAACCTAGCAGTGTTAATTGGAATTGTCCTGAGATATAGGCACTCTGTTTATAAGTGTATCAATAATAGCAACTAAAAAGTGTGTAATAAAAACTTTTTCCAAAAAAAAATAACCGAGATCACAAAAAAAAAAACACTAAAAGGATAAAAATAACTTTAATTTTGCAAGTAAGTGTTAAATAAGAAACAAACAATACCGAGAAACACCGACTTCCAAAATTAATGTTATTTTTATCTTTTTAGTGTTTTTTTTCTGACGTCGGTTATTTATTTTATTGTAAAAAGGTTTTTTGCCCAATCTTTGCCATGCAGGGTATATTGGTGACAGCGCAGAAGTCATTAATGCTGCATGGTTTGGGGTACAGAAGACCGGACAGAAGGTGCAGCATTTTATCTCGGCTCGACATCAACACCCTACTGCCGTTTCATCGAGTTAGCCCCACTTTGTGATGTTAGAGTACACCTTTCTATTTAGATTTTAAAGCGGTTCATGAACTAATTAGCCTAACCCAATACTATTACCAAACCGTGACAGCCCTGACAAGGTCCGAGGTCACATAATATAATCGCACACTCGCTCACTAAACTCAAATGAATCACGCTGTATAACGAAATTTCAGATGACGTTTGTGTATTACGTCATCACTTGTGTCTCGACTGATAAATCTTTCAGGGTTACTCACCTCCATGCGGGGGAGACATTCATGCACTCATAGTACTACATGCTTTAAATACTTTTCTTAGGATTAAACTCGAAGACATTCCTAGCATTCCTTTGACATTATTCTTTGTTGTAAATGACTGTACGATTAGCGGATTAGTAAGGGAAACGTTTTGTAATCTGGCTTTGGTAGTTTTAGTCCACTGGTTATGATTGTGATTAAAACTCTTGACAGATTTGTTTTGTAACGTCATTTTTCATTTTAGTTTAGTTACAGGCTGAAGAATGTCAGACTTTTTTTTTTAAAGCTTTATATAGTAATTTCAAAATTTAATCAATTTTTTTAGTCTTTCACGTCTGAAATCTTCAAGTATTACATTGTATCCCGCTATATTACAGGCACAAATGGTGGAGTATCTTAGAGAATTACTTCACGGAGGAAACACGTCCGTCAAAAAAGAGGAACACGACGTGAGGAGGAGCATATTTTTGTGGACCTTAAAAGTTACTTTTGGGAATCATTTTTATTTTCATGATCATTATTCACGCCAAAAAGGTCACAAACATTCATGAGAAAAACTAGAAACCAAGCCTTCAGACGACATCCATTCAGTACCTATGATTCATGTAAAAACGTCAGGAAACAATCATTTGTATTGACATGTCCAAAGCATTATGTCACTAATGACTACAATATTACATGAAAAAAAGGTATTTCCCAATTTTACCTAAACATAGGATCAGTATACAATGTGTTTCCCATGGTGCAGGAAGGAAATACTTCTGAATCACCCGTGACCTTCCTACTTACTACCGTCATCGTCAGCATGAAATATTTCGCCCACTACAATGGTCTATGAATCAGGGGTACGTGGACAAAATAGGCAGTGTTACCACACATAGTAAATAGACATATGAACTTACTGTATTGCCAAATTACTTAAGATATGGTGAAATGATAACAAAAGTTTGAACAATCATCGTCATTTATAGAAATATCAAGAATCAGCTCAGCGAATGTTCCTTTTTACGCGAGAAACCTTTAAATGATTTCTCCCATTTTGAGTGGAGTGAGAGGAAGTGTCAGACTTTTACTCACTGAATTCGACACAGGAACATCCGTCCGAAACAACGGTGAGGAGCTGCGTCAGGTGGAAAATAAGGTCGCCGTGGAACCTCTACCAGCCACTCCTCAAAGAAGGGCTTTACCGCTGTGATACTGGCGTGCTCACAAGAATGTCGGTCCTGTGCTTCCAATGAACTCCCACGATCTCCAGGTCATAGGTGCGTCGGTCGAGTCTTGTGTCTTGTCAGTATCCAGACTAATTTCAAATGCATATTGACAACTTCCCAAAGAAGCAAAGGAAAACGCGTTCTTTGAAATATCTTTCATAGCTTCAACTAAACATCTTAAGCGGCCTAGTTAGCTCAATTATAAAGACTGGTCTACAAAGTAAACTCATAACATTACCATATGTAAGCCCAAGTATACACGGGAGGTTCCCTTTACCCGGATACTCGTGTTTCATATCCCCCTGTATTTGTACATAGCCTTTTGATCGTTTACGATGCTTTAAATGTACGAAGATGGGCAGTTATGTGACTCATTGTGCTATAAAATGGCTATACCTGGTTTATAGACACTCATATGAGCATTACTAGAGGCTTATTTATTAAAGTAATGTGTTTTGTACTTATTTAAACTGAACAAAATTCAATGTTTTGATTTTTGGTCATTATGTGTATGAAAAGATGAATGATAATCTGACGTTAGAGTGAAGTGCATGAAAGGAGTGAGAACGAGAGAAAGAAGAAGCCTTAGTCGTATTGCTCTCCAAACGTCATATGGTAATACAGTAACGAGTCGATTGCTTCACGACAATGGTAAACTGAAATGGATCTTATCAGAGCTGCAGAGCTACGATCAACGGCCCTCCTTAGAGAGTGACAGGACAAAATGGAAATGTGTGGAATGCGTTAACTCCAAGTAATAGGACCAGAGTAGGAAAACGATGATGAGTAACATACATTTGTAAAAAATCTGTATCAATATTTATATGTTAGAGTTGATCGATATCCAGTTTAAATGATGTATCTGTTATTTGTTTATTTAAAGGATTTTTCTTTTATTAGCAACAAAATATAACTACATTGTATGTATGATCATCATCATCTACTTTTCAGCCGAAAGACGTCTAAAGCTGGATATAGGCCTCCCCTAAGTGTCGCCACAACGACCGGTCATGCATAATTACCACACATTCATCAGATTCCTGCGACCCTCACCAGATCATCGACCTACCGTTTGGGAAGCCTACCAACTGCGTCTTCTGGTACGCCACTCCAGAACCATCCGGCTCCATCGACCATCCGTATACTTTTAAGCAATTTAGCATTATTAAAAAACATTTACTATATACCATATAAACACTTAAAACAAAAACTCCTAACTAAATATTTTATTTAAAATATGGCGTCAAAAAACACCTCTGCAACGCTGTCGACTGGAAGTACTGTACCTAAAAGACTGGCGTGCCACGTTGTCTGGCAATGCTTAATCTTTGTCGAGGTAAAAATCGACCATTGTGTGTGTTATAGTGTCAACTGACCATATAGCGTATGAACACTTCTATGTATTAAATACCAAGTTACTTAATTCGTTTTGTATGACATCGCCTCATTATGATTGACTGCTTGTTAGGTTTAACACCACAGTATACTGTGGTTTAACTATGCAATGCCTTTGTTGTGAGTATTGTTTATTGACTGACGGTCTTTTGAAATTAATTTAAGTAATAATTTATCTTGTTAGTGTTTTAGACTAGGTGGTGGCGGCGTACACAGGCTAGATGTTTTTTTTATGATGTTGATAGTGACTTGAGAGCAGTGGAGGCCGAGTGGTAACGGCCTCGACTTACAAGTTGTAGGTCGTGGGTTTCAACCCAGCTAGGTGCATTAGTACTCGTACTTTGTGTAATTTATTTCATCACCACTGGTCTCAAAAGGAAAACATTGTGAGGAAACCGGCATGTCCTAGAACCAAAAATTAGAAGACATGTGACATTCACCAATTCGCACTGGGCCCGCGTGGTGGATTACGGCCTATTCCCTCTCCTAGAGAAAGAAGGCCTAAGTCCTAGCAGTGGGAACATTAAAAGGCTGATAATGCTATGCTTATGCTTATGACAGTGACTTCGCCTACGTGAAACTTAAAAAATAACCCAAGGGGACATAGACCTTGGGTAAAAAGTATCCTATGTCCTTATTCTATGTATATATTTTTTAAAACTTAAATTATATTTATCAATTGTTACTATACAATTAATCATAAATAAATTATTTACAGTTATTATTTATTTTATTTTATAGTTCACATAAATATCTTATAAACTAAGCCCCACAAAATCCTATTTATGTTTTCCTAATTTCTATGTTAATTAACGTAATGAGACTTGTATAGTTTTTATTAACTATGAATGAATGAGTTATCCGTGTGCCGAAACTCATTCAATATCGTTCAGCCGTTTGAGCGTGAAGGGGTAACAAATTTATACACACTAATATTATAAAGACGAAAGTTTTTATACACATAATAGTTTATAT
Source organism: Mythimna pallens (assembly GCA_961205895.1). Lineage (NCBI taxonomy): Eukaryota > Metazoa > Arthropoda > Insecta > Lepidoptera > Noctuidae > Mythimna > Mythimna pallens. The sequence goes on from OY540834.1 coordinate 17,897,484, forward strand.
GTAAGTGCGAAATCCGTTAATTTACAATAAATCTTGTAAAAAATATGAAGATTACAAAGTATCAAATTTTGTTCAAATTGATAGATTTGGAAAATAATAAGAATTCTGTATAATACAAGATTTATTACAATCTTACGGCGTTTACAGTCATCCGGCGATACACATAAACCACATCTGAAAATAGCTTGTCATATTGTTACACGATATTTTTACAAGTAATTACGACCAGGCTCAGATTCGCACGGGTGTATGAATTTTTGAAATTCTCGGTTTTTTTTTTTACTATAATAAGCATTTACTTTTACATATAAACCCTTCTTATGAATCACTCTGTCTGTTGGTGAAAACTGCATGAAAATCCATTCCGTAGTTTTTGAGTTTGTCGCAAACAAACAGACAGACGTGGTAGATATGAAAGGAAGAATATAAAGAAAATCAAAAAGTCTTTCTACATCTTCAAGTGCACGTCCTATTAACAGATCATAGGTAAAACTGTCACCATTCGTCCACACTGTAATGTATTAATGACTTGCTTCTAAATGGTGTTAAATGAGAGGTAATAGCACAGGATAATGGCCTCTAAACACGACTGGCAGCTGTAAAACTTTATTTATATTGGCTTGCAGCCCACACAGTCTGGCTTAACTTTCTTACAACATCAATGTATGAAATGTATGATTTAGTCATACGTTTTTAGTAATTATTTATATGAGCAACATTTTTTAATTCGATAGTTGTGAATGGAATGATAGAGACCTATGTTATCAATGACACAACTGATATTTATTATACAAATAAGTTTTAAAAAAAAAAAAACTATATGAGGCTGGAGTCTTCTAGCTGACGACCCTGAGAAGAAACACCGAAACCAACTCAGAGGTCAAAGTCTCTCTTAAAGTCCATACAAAAAACGTGTAAAGGTCAAATCATATAAAAACCATGCAGATTAGTATCTGAGATGGTCTTTTCAGGAAAATACCACAAAGATCTGCCACGATATCATCTGGCGTGTACTGAAACCCACTCGGACAATATTTGACTATTTGGATAAAAGACATTAAAAAACGACCTTTGTACATAAATATTTTAGTAGATACGCACATATGGAGTGTTTAAGGAAAAAAATAGGCAAAATCATATATCTAAAAAAAAACTACTCTATATTTTTATGAACTCCAGTACTCATCAAATAGTAAAAAGGTCATAAAATAGGTACATTACTTTGAGACCTGAAGATAATACGAGGACAGGATATTTCGCAAACAACATGAAACGCAATACCATAGTGTGATATCGGCTCTATTACTCGCGCCGTAGATTTACAGCAGGCTAGCCTGCGTAAACTTAGTTGACGTTTACAACTGGTCCCCTCCGAAGAGAATCGGGCTGGAAAAGCCGCGATATTGGTAAAATATGTAACAGTTCCGGCAAAATAAAATAAAGAACAACCCAAAAACAGTCCACTGCTAGATATAGGGCGGGTTTCTGAATTGAGCATTTTGAGTAAAGCATGTAATGTCTCACATTTTGACAGATTTTCAGGCTGATGTTGAGTTTGTGAAATACTCAACTTCAAATGCTTAAATAAGAAATCAGTAGATAGGCGTCTCGAATAGCATAGTTCCTTTTTTGTGGTGGGCAATTACTAAATAAGGCCTCCCGCTCTGGGTGGAGGAAGAGGGAGTATCAAACTTTTACTGACTAAAACCCACCTGGGTTCCTTCAGATGCCCTTTACATTTCAGGGCTGGGGTAACTCTTTCGAACAATTCTACAAATTGTTTTAGATTCTGCAACATCAATTGACGACACATTTACCTGTCGTCATCATCAGTCTAAAAAATTCTTGCTGGAAATATATCTCTCTAATTGCATGCTATTTACTCTATTTCTCGGTAAGTCTCACCCAGTTTAATACCCTGCAAAGATTGCGCTCCACCCAGTATGAGAGCGTCCAACCTTACGTCTGCATAACTCTCATATCCTACATCGTGCAATCATAGTGGTACGAGTGATACTCCTACACCGCCCGTGAACAACCATCAGGTAGTTGCCAGAGTTGTCGGAGGGTGAAGGTGAAATGGGCATCTTTTCTGCTTTTCCCGAATCACAAACACAACTGGCCGTCCAGTAACCGTCCGGACCAAGTCCAAGACGTCAACGGCGCGTATAGTTTCACGCACGCCTAAAGGAGTTGTCAGCAAACCATAGGGGCCCAGCAGGGTCGAAGCTTACTGGGGCCAAGGATTCTGAGGCGTTTCTGAAAGGAAGGTTCGGCCTCGGTACGAAGTGCAACGAAGGAACAGGAGTGGATTTTTAGTCAGTAAAAGTCTGACACTATCTCCCGCTCCGCCCTAGAGCGGGGCTGTTACGGGTTGATTTTCCCAACGAAAAAAAAAAACTGGTAGTTAAATTTTAGAGGTATGTGGAACAGAGTGTAACGTCCAAATCTCTATTGATAAGGAACGATCCTCCGACCGAGAGGTCTGGGTATCTTTCAGTCAGAGGCCAGAGGATCTTCCCTTTTAACACGAGGTTTGCTGGATAAAGAATCACACTTATACTATAAAGGTGGAAGTTAGAATATTTTTGTTACTCCTGCATGCTCAAACACCTGAATAGATTGGGACGAAATTGGGTCCCGGAGAGACCATGTCCAGAAATAGAATTGCTTTTATCCCGGAAGTATGATCTGTTAGGACAAAATTCTACATTCGATCGTGAAACTGCTGGCAGAAGCTAGTGACCAATAGATATTCAATTTCAAGTCACAATATCACCTTAATCTTAATCAATGTCTCAAAGTTGTCAATATTGACTCCATGGAAATGACAGGCGTTTTTGGTAGATTGTGACTGCGAATGTTTTATAAATAAAAGAATTACCTTTTTGATGTCATGCAAAAATAGCTGCCAATGAGACGAGAGGTTCGCATAATTTCACTATCATGATTCCATGTTCTAATTCAATAAAACTTGCTAAGCGTAGGCAACTGCTGATGTAATGGCCCCAAATTAGCGCTTTCTAGAGGGTACTAGCTTTTTGTGAATATTGAATTATGATGATAAAATCAACATTTCCAGTCGGTGAAAATACTATCTACTTTTATGTCAGCCAGATAATGTTTATTATTGAAGCATATTGCTTATGACAAATAAGGAAAGAGTGGGTGAAGGAAATAATGTAATTATTGATAGAAACTGACGCTAAATTATGATGCGAAATTTATTTTAAGCAATTCTGCTTTGTTTTTACTTTCGATTCGTTTTGAAAGTGTTAACCTGGGGTCAAAAGTGTTAATAAATAAATGTATTATGTTTATGTAAATTTTGTTGGAGGTGTATCAAATGTCGTGTTTATTAGTCATCGATTTTCACAAACATTTAATGGATGTTTGATGGAAGATGCAACTTTAAATGCGCTTGTTCTCAAAGATGCATTGCCGATGGCAAATTCGGTCATTTGAAGACTCGGCAATGGCTAAGCTCGCGTTGCGAAAATCGTTTTTAATTGCGATGCAGTAGATAAACAAATTGCTAGCAACTTATTTTTACAGTCGACCGTGGTTTGTTGATGTTTTTTAAAACTCATTGCATTGCGAACTATCCCAGCTTATATATATATATATATACATAGGTAGTCGAGGTTTAGGTAATATGAATAGTATCTACTATAATATCAACGGACCATATAATGACTGTATGTATTTATTTCCAGCCAGCTTTAAAGTAGAAAATTGTCCAATGGGAACCTAAAAAGGATAAAAAGACCTATGTGCTATTTCAGGAGATGGTCAATCTATGAGACAAATTTCATCTAAATCCATTCAGCCGTTCAAGGGTGAAGAATTAAGAAACATACACACACTCACAAACTTTCGCCTTTATAATATTAGTGTGACGGGAAAAAACGTACCCAAACGTATGAATGCCCTAAAACACCCAAAACTGACAATCGAATATCTCACCTTTTCCTGTCTATTTCGAGTTTTCAAAAACCTGTACCTTAACAAAGTTGGTAAAAGCACAGCAATGGAGAGACCCATTTATTTTCATTGCGTCTATTGGTATGCACGATTGTATTCACTTTTATGTAACTCAGCGAATGCTGAACGTCATTCAGTGGACGTTTATTGAATGAAGGGAAGCGGCCGTCGGGAGCGATTCGATTTGTTCGAACGAATGAATGGACTATAACTCGAAGCTTATGTATTTGGTGGAACGGTTAAAGGTGTGTCTGTGAAGGTATTAGTGTGCCAATAGAGATGGAGCTTTAAAATTAGAATTTTTATTGTTTTTGGTGCGACAAAATGAAACAAAACAGTTTATAAAAAAAAAAAAAAAAATAACCGACTTCACTACAAAAAAAGCACTCAAACGATCAAAATAACTTTAATTTCGGAAGTCGGTGTTAAACAACAAAACCATAAACTATTTTATTATACGATACAGGAAAAGTTATTTGTTGTGTAATTTAAAGTCTGGTTTTAATTATGATTTTTTCGTTTTTTTTTTTATTCTGTTTCCATTGTATTAGACCATATTTTTGTGATTACGCCTAAAAACCTAATTATAGTATCTTGGACTATAATTATGTTTATTATGTTGGTAGAGTGATCTGACATAACATATTTTCACATGGATGAAACCTTAGGTTCTCAGTAGCATCTCATGTGTTTTGGGTACCGGTGTACTTGTGGAGCTCTCCCTTGGGGCCCCTGGGCAGGTACCAGGTGAGAAAGGGAACGAAAACTAAGAGTGGCTAGGGGCCCCAAGGGGGTACTCCACAAGCACACAGGTATTCAAAGCACATCTACGCTACTGAGAATCTAAGGTTTCATCCATGTGAAAATAAGTTATTTCAGATCGCTCTGGGATCTTAGTATAATATTATTGCCACCATTTTGAAAGCTTTTACTTCACCTGTCGTAACACGTCTACAAGACAGCAATTTTGTTATTTGATTAGCCAGTATGTTATAGCACCTCCAAGCAATTCTCCGTTCAATAGCTTATTGAAGACAGTTACTTACCGGCAGATGGACGGCGCTACAGCGTCCACGCCCACTGCTAGGTACGTGCAGTGCCACTTAAAAACCTATTGCAACTGTGCTGAGCTGAACTTTTTAGGTAAGTAGCGATAAATACACATTGCAAACTCTTTGGAAAAGGGGAATATATATTTGAAAAAAAAAAATGCTTTCTTGGAAGTGTGTTTTAATCGCTTGTTTTTGCGGTCATAGTTACGAATCAAAAAAGATGCAATTACCTGTGATAGTAAAAAAAAATACAGCGTAGAGAAGGGACGAAAGAAAATCACAAACTATTCTAATAATAAACTGTATGACTATTTAACATATAAAACATAATACACGTACATTCTAAAAGTAGTATGTTCTGAATTATTGAAGAATTATTACTGAATAAATTTCAGCTATTATTAAAAATAAGATATTTTTTTCCTAAAATAATTCTTGATTAATTTAAAATAAAAAAATACCTATTTTGATAAATTATTGATAAATTTTAATTTCGTTACTGGAAGGTTTATATGTGCGTGCGTGCGAGATACCAATACCGATGCGCTTCCAGTGTAGCGCGTCGATTCCTATATTGTACCTAGGTAAAATTACCAGCTTGAATTACAAAATTTTAAACTAAGGTAAACAAATCATACTTCTATAATCGGACTTTATAGAAGTTATTGTACTTTACTGAAATAATTGTAAATCTGTGTTACTATTAATTAATGTTTCAAATTTATTTGGTTTGTTTATTTTATGTGTTGTACAACCTATTTTACAAAAGATATATACAATATTTATAATTTGCAGCAAAAATAAGGTAGTAATAAATCTCTAAATCTCTCACCCATTGTTTTTGAATTAACGGTAGGTAAAAAGGGCTCCGAGGAGGTGTACCTCCGAGGAGCCCTTCTTCTTCCGTTGGACGTGGACAATAAAAAATAAATAAATTTCACTAAAATCGATCTACAGTTTTCTGTGGTACAACTGTTAAAATAAAAAATAAATCAGTTAAATACAAACAAATCCTGTATATAAATATAATGTGCTGTGTCTGTGTGCTAACACAGGTAGTCACGTCTTGAAATAGGACAGAATACTTTTAATTCCGTGAGCATTTTCCCTTGAGTTTATTTTCAGGCAGGCGAAGCCTCTGGCAGAAGCAATATTAGAATATTCTTTATTATATATATCTATAGATATACACATTAACCCGGGAGTATGTAAAAGTCAAAATCAAAATTATTGCGAACTAAGTATAGAATGTTAGTGTTCAGTTAGAGTACTAATGTATAATAGCAGCTTTTTACCCGTTTTTTTTTGTCCCAGCCCGTATCATCCTAAATTAGTATGCATTTAACGTTATCATTTTATATTAGTAGAATTAAATTTCAATTATATATTCAATTGGGTTCATTTTTAATTTTCACGCGCGCAAGCCGCTGAAAGTTGAAATTAATAGAGCAGCCATAAAAATAAAACGGTTTATAAATTAAATAATGCAAGAACATTACTATCAATAGTCCGATTACTAATAAAATGGTGACGTACCGATTAGCCTTGTTCAAGATTATAAGAGCAAACAGATTTTATCAGTGCATTGCTACATAAACGGATCATCAGGGGAACCCCTATACAACTGCAGTCCATTCTAACTAGTCGAATATACTAAACATAGTGCAAATACATATCTATGACGTCAAGAAAGGTTTACCCCTGTTACCATTGAGGTTCGGTTCTCAGTAGCTGACATTTGATGACGATTGCTGGCGGTTTCCCATCACAACCGATGGATTCTAATCGATTGTGAGAATGAATACAAGTTTTTTTTTAAATGTAAATCGGGGAATAGTTTGACTGTCCGCTTGGTTTGAGGTAGTTACCACTGCCAACAGAAACTGGAAATATAAAAAAGTTTTTCCTCTGTTGCCAACAAACCAAATTTTAATCAACACAGTATAAAGAACAACACGCCGCCGTTGACGGGCAGCAGTTTCCATACAAATTAAGCAAGTCAATGAGTATTACTGGTATAGCCATAGACACAAATACCTTGTGACAATACTAACCAACACGGTGGCATTTGAAACTTTCGCACAGCACAACTTACGAGTGGTCGAGTAATCGTTTTTTTTTGTTGTGCGTCCCACCCGTGTTCCTTTAGTTGTCCTTTGGATTCCAGAGCCGCTGTAGCGGTTTCAAATATTCCCGCAGCCCAGACAGGAACTTGCGTGAAACTCGCATCGGACACGTGTATTATTTACCATTTATTACCAGCGGCTTCGCTTTTGGGTGCGCTTTTATGATAGTAGAAAATTGTTCGAAGGAGACATACTCCCGGGATACAAAGCATCTTATGTCCTATTAAAAGACTGGCCTGTTGGTCTTGTGGTTAGTGGCCCTGACTGCTATGCCGGAGGTCGTGGTTTCGATTCCCACCCAGGACAAATGTTTGTGTGATGAGCATGATCATTTGTTCTGTCTGGGTGTAATTTATCTATAATAGTAGTACCTATGTATTTAGAAATATATAAGTATGTTTATCAGTTGTCTAGTACTCATAACACAAGCTCTGCTTAGCTTGGGACTAGACGGCGTTGCGTGATAGTTGTGAAAAATAAAATATAGTCTACCCGAGTGCCAAACCAAATTCATTCAACTTACTGTGCTTTCCGAGGCACGCAAAAATCTCGATATTTTAAGATGGTCATCCATCCATAGACCGGCATTGAAAACGTAGCTTAACCTTTTATACTGTTATTACTGAATCTTAGTGAAAAATGAGAAGTAGTAAGTTAGTAATGTAATATGTACTTAAAAAAGAATGACGAACACAACTTCAAATGCTAGTTCCGGAACGGAAGTTTCTAATCTATACGTATTATTATAAAGGATATTAACACTTGAAATAAGTACAAAACAATAGTACTATTGTAACTAAAAATATAATTCAGTGTATATTTGTATAATGACACTTCTATAATATTAAGTATTGTGTTTATTACGCACACTATTTGCTCATTCATGCATACTACGTAAGACCTCTTGAGTTTTAAATGTAGTAAGTAATGAACTAATGAGTGTCGCAACAAATATGTCATCAATATTTTTTTTTAATTTTTCATTCATTTTCTTTTCGTTAGGTGTCTTTGTCACACGGCTTTTTTTTCCTATTTGTGAATTCCGTAAAGTTCAATTAAAAACATTCTCTCAAGTAGTCAAATCACTGCCCACGGGGAATTTGTAAAAAGGAAACTCGTGATCCTAGAACGCAAAGGGTAAGTAAAGGAACATATGCAGGTTTTATTCAGAAAACTTTAACATCTCGTTCCACCTTCGAGGGGGAGAAGCCTTTAAATGATTTCCCACAATCCACAAAAAAGCTCCACGCAAATACACGTAATTGTTCTAAAATTGCCCTACAGATAGAACAATTATTATATCTCTTTTAAAAAAGTGTCATCGCATCGTTGTAGTGCAATTATTTTCAGGACTTCGTCGATTTACTTCACGATACTATTCTTGAATTTTAGTTCAGTTGAAAGAGTCTGAATTTTCGGGATAATAAATACCTAAAGCGACCGATGTGACTAGTAACCAGGGTCAGTCCCTGAACGGAAAAGTTATTATTGTAATACTGTAAACACGTCATACTAAAATAGATACTTACTTCTGGCTTAGAGGATCATAGTTTATTATTGTATAACGTGGGTGTTACAGAAACGTGATGTGGCAGTAAAGGATAACGTCACAAACTAGACAAGACACAAAGGTTCACCGGTAAAAAGTTTTAAATGGAGAATACGAGTATAACAGACAGTTACGGGCACACGTTACTGAATGTGAACTAATTATAAAGTAAATGCTTTTAACATAAATCTTAGAAATATAGCCGAAAATATTGTAAATACTCATGATCATCACCATTTCAGCCGAAAGACGTCTACTGTTGGACATAGGCCTCCCCCAAGTATCGCCATAAAGACCGGTCTTGTGCGTCTCGCATCCATCGGATTCCCGCAATCCTGACCATCGACCTGACCATCGGTCCATCTTGTGGGAGGCCTTCCAACACTGCGTCTTCCGGTACGTGGTCGCCACTCTAGAACCTTTCGTTCCCATCAACTATCTGTTCTGCGAACAATGTGCCCTGCCCAATACCACTTAAGTTTGGCAATTCTTCAGGCTAAGTCGGTAACCTAGAATATCTTCATTTCTGATGTGATCACAGAAGGGAACTTCGAGCATAAACCTTTCCATTACCCTTTGGGTGACTTAACCTTTGGGTATATATATATAAAAGCGAAATACCACTCACTGATTAATCACGAAATCTCAGAAACTATAATACCTACAAACTTAAAATTTGGCAGGTAGGTTCCTAATAGGGTGTAGACATCCGCTAAGAACGGATTTTACGAAACTCCACCCCTAAGGGGGTAAAACAGGGGTAGGAAGTTTGCATGAAGAAACCTACTTTTACGCGGGCGAAGCCCCTGGCAGAAGCTAGTAACTAACTATTTATCAAAAATAATCTCAGATATTCAACTTTGAAATCTTCATTGATTGCAACTTAATGTTCGTTTAACTTAGATATAGTCAATCAATAGGTGTTAGCTAGAAAAATTGGTCACTGTGACAATAGTCATGGATCTATTTTCTATTGTTTGTATGTTATAATTTCTCCAACTATTTCTAGCCTTTTATTCTTGAAAAGTCTCTATTCTTGTCATACGTGACGCAAAACTCATCGCTTCTTCAGCCTTTTTCTATACTAATATTTGTTGTTTTCTTCTTCATAGCAAAACTTATATATACTAATAGTATAAACAGGAAAGATTTATATTTTTGTTTGTAATGAATAAACTCTAAAACTACTGGACCGATTTAAAAAAATCTTTCATCAGTTGAATGATACCCGTAACAGGCATAAATTTTTAACCAACTTCAAATGTATGTTCACCGATTTTTCGATTAATTCTGGACCGATTTTAAATATTTTTTTTAATCAAAATATATGATCATGATCTGATAACAAGCTTCGAAGATAGAGAACAGAACTCCTCGTAGGATCATCAGAACGACAGAACTGTCCTAAAATTTAGAATGTCCTAGAATTTTTTTATTTATACGTGTTATCGATGACTGACTGAAGGAAGTGCGGGACCCCGTACATCAAACTTATCTGATGATGAAGCCGGAATGTCGGCACCGAAACTTCACGGAAACTGAATTGGCCTACCTTAGGCATGGCAACTCTGTAATAAAATAATGTTTCGTGACCTTGTTTGGGCTTATTAGAATTGACATTAATTGCACGGAAACTTGGAAATAAAACAATGGTTCTACTTTCACGCAGGCAAAGCCGCTGGCAGAAGATTTTTATTTATTTATTTATTTATTATAAAGTACATATTTGACACCAAATGTAAGCACAAAAAAAAAATAAGCAATACAACAGTCAATTTAATTTGAACACCCTGACTCCTAAACTAGGAAGATCCTGTATCTTAGGAGGAGATGTGATATAGTGGGATTAATTAAAGTATAAATGTGAAAGTAGCGGTGTCAGTCTGTCTGTTACCTCTTAACTTCTTAACAGCATAACGGATTTGGATGCTACTTGGTATGTGCCAAGTTGGGTAGAGTAAGTCCTAGAATAAGACATAAATATGATCTTTTCATCTCAATGTCAAGAATACTCCCGCAGTGAAAAGTATCATATATTTTTTTAATTTATATTTAGAATATACATTCTCTTGGGTTAATTTTTAATTTTCACGCGGGCTTTCTATATCCACTTTAGCTTCTGCAGTTTCTTTCATTACAACAGCACCTACCCGGCCTACCTGTGTGGTGTTCAAGTGATGTGTCGCCGACGCCACTGCCCACATCAGATGATAATCTTGGCTACCGTTGCGTAACACCATGCACCCATTGTGTTAGCTTTTCGTGCTTTCTGTTTGTTACCTTATTATTGGTTAAATGGCTTTGTTTGAATGCTAATGTACAGTAGTTTGATTTAATTAGCTGAATTTGCTTGGAAATTAGAAGATTTTAGCTATTGTTTAGGTGTTTTGACTATGTCTGGTGAGTTGTTCAAGTTTGTTGAAAATAAACAATGACGCGTACACTTAGCTTAGGTACAATCATTTGTAGAAATTAAATTACTATACAGATCATCCAATAGTCTTTTGTAAGGATCAACCAACAAATTCTAAAAACATCATTATCCATATTTGTTTCTAAAAATAGTGCAGCCATAACAAGTAAATTCCTAGAAATATGGAAAGGACCAGACTGCTAACGTGTTGGTCCCAGATTAATATTTTGTTCGCACTTTGGAAGGCGAGGCGCGCATGCGTCAAAGTACTTGCTCTGACGCAAGTCGCTTGCCCAAGTGTGCGACCATGCCGGCGTATGCCAAATATTTGACAAATAGACACGGGGGCTTGATACTGAGAAGCACAACAAATAAACCCTTTTCTGCCAAGTTTGTAACCAATATTTGTGTAACGATCACCTTTCGCACAGAAATGAGGTTAAAGACGAATTGTTTGATGTGATTGATTCATAAGGCTCGATAATCGTTTATGTAAATAACGTGCATTTTAATGTGTTGACTTACTAGTTAAGAACAGATATTACCGTTTTTTTGAAGGAGAATAGTTAAGTGACTGTTGCCGAAGCTGGTCAATATTTCGAACTTGGAGAAAACATGAGAATCCTCCTCTTCTCCTCAGGTAATATTGTAAACAATGTTCAAACACCACATTATATACAAAAGATATACATAGCCAATTGACGTTATAAACTTCAACTGGTAACACGTTTACTATAAGTCAATATTATTGTACTGGAATGACCGGCTAGACAAACAGTCAAACAATGAAAAAAAAAATTAACAACAAATTTGTCTACCATCAAGATAGCAACAAAATTAATACCAAACACTATTATACATCTAATCAGGATACCCGGTAGTTTAAAAACAACACTTACCGAATCAAATCACTTAATAGACGGATATGTGCAAATGACCAGCGATGTGCGAACGGTAAGCACAATGGGGAAACCCAAGTCGTCAATTGTACCAGTTCGTTATGTAGCTGAGATCTTATCTAGGTTTAGATCACGGCACCATCGAATTTGTTGTGATGATCTTACTCTGAATGGTCTTAGTGATGTCAATCCTTTCATTGTGCGTCTATTGGGTTAGATGAATTAGTATATACTAGCTTCTGCCAGCGGCGTTGCCCGCGTGAAAATAGGTTTTCTCCATACAAACTTTGGACCCCCGTTTCATCCCCTTAGGGGGTGAATTTTGGAAAATCCTCTTTTAGTGCTCGCCTACGTCATAAAAGGAAGCCTTGTGCAGAATTTCATGTTCTTAGCCCCAGTAGTTTCGGCTGTGCGTTGATATGTCAGTCAGTCAGTTTCTCCTTTTATATATATATAGATTTTAAGATATAAGTAAAGAGGGGACAGCATACAAACTAACAATGGATTTTACTACTAACTATGGAACTAGTCTTTACAGTTTCTTAAAAACTTGTGCAGCAGATGAACATTGAACATTACATTACTATGAGATACCTGATGTCAATTGGTAAAAGGAAATAGTTAAGTGTAATCGTATCTAATTGAATTCAGAAGAACCTTCTTCCTTTTTTTGGCTTTAGCATATCTTTTTTCAAAGGGCAAGCACAAAAGACTTGAAATTTGCATGAATAGTACGTTGTCGTTTCAAACATATGTGTTAATTTACAGTCATGAAGTTAAGAACAAATTATTGATTAAGGAAATATCTCGAATTTCACACTACAATAATATTACTTATATTATTAAATCAACAATCAATCAATAATGATTATTAAGTCTATCAAACATTACTCATTTCATCGTCGACCACTCCAGCCATTTCCGTAAAATGATTCAAATCTGGAAGTCCGTTATTTACGATAGCGCAATCTACACTAATAACTTTATCGCTAAATATATCTGTAGCTATTTTTATACAAACTGATTAGAATGTATCAATGAAAGGCGCGTTGTTCGGACATACGTAATAGCTTAGTACAAATAATGGCGGTTCTGACGTGAGTGTCATCAAACACGCTTATCTGCAGGCGATTCGCTGTAATTCTCATAATAAGATTATCTTATCACACGAAGCAAAAGGTGCTAACAATCATAGTTTGTCTATCATTGACGCCCGTTCGTGTTTTTACTCAGAATAATCTGCAAATTGATTTGTTTAATAATCAACAATTCACTCTAAAATGCACAATGAACTCGCGTCATTGGTATTTGCTGTTGTCCAATTTTTACTTATTTTTTCCTCTGATATAGTCGTTGTCGTAACTGTCATAATAAGATATTTTTAAATGGCTGCAAAGTGAAACGCTTACGTCAGATCCAATTGAAGAAATTGGAACTTCATTAATGTCTCCCTAACTTATACCTAATGTATTGTAGCCGGAAATATTAAATAAACATCAGTGCATTAAAGTAAATACGTATGTATTTTTTGTGAGAGTTTCGATACGTTTCCTATAAATAACTAAAGTAAATACATATTTCATAGATATGATAGGAATTGATGGAATCATTCTTACTTCGCTGGCGCCGGCTACTAGTCATGGTTGGTGATAAGTTATGTTTATACAAACATATTGAAATGTTTTTTTGTATAAATTATTTACGTTCAGCCCAGATTTCTTGGTGAATTATTGAGACAAAGTAATTTAATAAATGCAAGTTGGTTTAAAGGAATGCAATGTAATCTTAATAGTGGCGGCATTCTTTTGTGGTTTACAAACAATATCGATAATAATGTGCTCTAAAATCCGATATATTGCTTGTTTATTTTTCAAAGCTTTTGAACTCTATGGTTCTATATGAGCGTAAAATATCTTTTATCTTCAAACAGAAATCAATGTAGATTTTTTTTGAATTGTGGTTGTCAGTGGCCTGAATGGTGATACCGTCATCGAGTATGAAAAAAAACTTAACCAGCACGCCATCATAATGTAAAATTATTCAATCTGATATACTTACGACAGCACATGATATGTTTCGTTTAGAAATGATGACGTCATAACATCGTCCTTCACGTATTGGATCCTATCCAACGCCTTAACCGTATTATATATTAGAGATGTTGCTGGCCTGCCACCATGGGATCTGGAGGCAACAGTCCTTGCACGCATGCAGGATTTGTGCACGCAGATGCAACGTCGGGACGAAATTCCGCTGCCGCGACAAGTCGCGGCATGGCGGACAGGGTTCCAGCTGGATCTCATGGTCAAATGGCGACAGCGACTGTCGCAACCCAGTGCCATAATTATGGCGGTAAGTCCCCTCTTTCGGGCATGGTTGGAAAGACCTCACGACGTCCTCACCTTCCGCATGACGCAGGTTCTCACCGGACATGGTCAGTTCGGGAGGTTCCTCAACCGGATTCGTGTGGAAGAATCGCCCGGGTGTCACCATTGTATGGACCGCCCGGAGGACACGGTGGAGCATACGGTAGAGCTGGGCCCTGCTTGGACAGATCACCACCGTGTCCTCGTGGGGGCGATCGGCGACAACGATCTCTCGCGCCGGGCCTTGGTACAGGCCATGGTCCGAAGCGAAGAGTGGCAGGCGGTCGCCTCCTTCTGCAAAGCAGTAACGCTAGCAAAGGAGGCGGCTACACGTGCGAGGCAACGGCCCTCACGCCCCGGATTTCCAGCCGTCCGACCGTCCGGTAACCGTCCAGACCAAGCTCAAGTCGTCGGCGGTGCGTAGTGTTCCACGCGCGCCTCGAGGAGATTTCAGCAAACCGTAGGGGCCCAGTAGGGTCGAAGCATACCGGGGCCATGGGTTCGCTTCTGAAAGGAAATCCCGGCCCTGGAATGAAAGGCAATGAAGGAACTAGGAGAGGGTAAGTAAAAGTCTGACTCGAAAGACTGCGAGATGTCATTGGATAAATGATATTTATTTTGCAAATAGGTTTTAAAAAACACTTTCACACGTCAATTTTTTTATCAGATTAAAATAGATGAGGCCGGTGTTTAAGTTTAATATAAATTGACATCTTTGTGAAAAAATGGTACAATATGGAATTTGCATGTAATTTTATTATTTACTTAATTAAATACTTTTTAGCTCTGGTAAACAAATCTGGAAAACCGGCTAAATGCGAGTCAGACTTATCTATGAAAATATTTCAATTCCCGAATTGAGTTACGAAGATTTTTCCGAATTGCAAAAAAAGTTTTTGACTGTGACTTAACTAAAAATTCACAGTTTTAGATTTTTTCCTATACTTGTGCCATGAAACCTTGCTTCATGCCTAGGATTCTAGGTCAACGGGAAGTATCCTATGAATTTTGATTCCCTTAAGACTGTCGAAATATAAGTTTTTTTGGCGATATAAACGGCCGTATCTTTTTTTTCGTTAACTTAGAAGTTTGATTTTTCACAGCTCCAAGGGACCGCAGACCTGAATCCACTATGCTCCACTGTGTCCTGAATTTCAACTCGATACCTTCACGCGTTCCCGAGATTAAGGATAAAGACGGACAATAAAGTGATCCTATAAAGGTTCCGTTTTTTCCTTTAGAGGTACAAAACCTTAAAAAAAAAATTAAACATCTTCATCAACAATGTAGTTATAAGCTTTCGAAGCTGAATTATTATGAAAGAGAAATAGGACAGGTTCTATCATAGAAAATGGCGTCTTGGTGAAAGAGCCAGATATATAGATATATTTGTTTAACATTTCAAGTCAAAGTCAAAGTCAAAAGCATTTATTTCAAATAGACCATTTACAGGCACTTTTGAATAGTCAAATGTAGGTCAGTCCAGAAAATAAAGTGAAATTGCACGTTCCAAAGCGTAGATCTCTATGGAGAAGAACGTGCAAGAAAATCCATGGACAGTCTTTTAAATTATATTGTGAGTTACATATAATCTTTGTTACATATTTCTTGTTGCTTCTATTATTTGTACACAATGTAGATAAGTAATAAAAAATAAAACTAATTAAAAGATAGAAATTAAATTAAGCAATTGGCAGCTAAGAGATGACCAGTCTCAGCTGACGACACCCGTTCACGAGCATGACGCGTGCATCAGCCCCATTCAGCTCAACAATTTTGAAGGGAACCGAATGACCCAACGACACTTGCCACCATCAGCGAGACATTTGAGTGAGCATGACAAACTCTCAACTGCCATGCTCGTAATGTCAAAAAATAAATAAATAAAAATGTAGCCTAATAAAAATGCTCCATGGTACTTCACATTCACAAATTTGAAAGAAAAGTGCTTCTAGATTATACAATGCTAGTTTCCAAATACAAAAGGTAATAAATGATCATAAGCTTCATTAGACAAATAAAATAAAAATAAAAACATTACAAAAACAAGAAAACAAAAAGGGCAATAGCATTGTTATATCTCATCTGCTTTTCTACCAATTTTGATATTATTTTCACTATTAGTATATTATTTTTGTGTATTTATTGATAAAGTGGTTAATTAACAAATATTTTTATATGCATGCTCCCTATTTTTTTCATAATTATGTGACAGGCGCTGTTTTAAAAAAAATATTGCTACCAGTCACCTGTCAGTTTTAGTAATAATAAATATGCATTGGCTGCCGGTATTATTATCTGATATCTAGTCTTAACCGTAACAGTAATTTTAAAAATAATGTAACGATTAATTTTAACAGTAGTTAATAATTGGTCCTCAAACTGTACTTTAAAACTATTGATTGACCGCTAATTATTATGTTTAACAATCCAATTAGGAACTGTCACTGTCAATCAAAACATTGTGGGAAGACAGAAGACATCGGCTGACGAAAGATTAAAAAAAAATACTACTGGCACGCGCAAAACCACTTGTCAAGATTTTTTGTTCTAATTATGAGTAATCTTATAACGGATTGTCCTGGATTACTGATGTTATATTTTTAACGATTTCGATTCGTCAATAGCTTATTAAAAAAATAGACAATCTGCAATAGTATACTTTGCATTCAGGTTAAAAAATCAATTTACTGCATGTTACCAACATTGTAATTATACACTACTAATTTTTAATTAGTGCAAATACTTAAAGGGCTTATTAAAAAAGGTCTTGTAATTATTTAAGTAAAGTCTCAATAAATAATATTCTTAAACAGTAAAGTTATAAGTATTTGTATATATCCCTGAATGGCGATCAAAACGGAAAAACACCACGCGTAGTATTTTCTAGTAATGAATGATTATGAATTTACCAATAATGAAAAATTTTCGTGGACAATTTTAGGATATCGTTTTTTTTTTACTTTTTACTACACAAATATGATCACTAATGGGTGATTAAAAAATAGTAATGCATTAACGAGTTTAGAGTTGGAGATTTGAGTATTGTAGTTTCAAAATTGATACGGATAATTCTACCCACCCTATGGAACGCAAACATGGTCACCAACGAAGCGCCAAAAGTCTGTACTGGTGTCTGACAACAAACAATAAAAATAAAAATCCTTGGAATCGAGATTACAGACAATAACAACCGGTCTACTTCATTCTAAACATAAATATGAAAAGTAGACAATATAGCTGCCAATTTCAAATGTAACAATTCCAAAGTAACGATATTGTGGCTCCGACAACAACTTGCGACACGGTAAGCCCGGAAAGAGATGGCGAGATGACTTGAAATGTAAACAATAATGGAAAAATACTTCTTCCCTGTACAGTAAGACAAAACGTACTTATAATCGCACTATATAATATTATAGTTTGTATGTGTATCTTTATTATACCTTCACGTTCAACCGCTTGAACAAATTTGCAAGAAACCTAAATTATTTGTATTTTTTTGTCTATAAACATCTCAGGTACTTAGTATCCTGGACCTTTGGAAGGCGTACGAGGAGCCGAAGCCAATCGCAGAGGCCCCTTAGACATTTTTCATGGAACTTGGTACTAACCGACGATCGCTAGGACAAAGTGACGAATCAACATATCCAGAGTTGCTTTAGGAGTGGAGTGTCCGTGGGGTCATCAGGACAATCCCAGAAGTACGGTCAAGCATTTTACTGCGTTATACATCCTTCTCACGCGCACGCTTGTTCTTGCAAATCTCCATTCAAACCAGTCAAAAAAGGCAAAAGAGAGGTGGGAGTTTTGTTCTTTGTCAGTGTTTAGGGGGCAGCTAGTAAAAGATACAACGACATGAAACCAGCCCCCCTAGCCAAGTCACAACCGTTTCGTTTCGATTCTCTTTTCGTTGATCACCTCGAGTCGACCACGCCTCCTATTCCTTTGTTTTGATCACGTGACTGAGCGTTAAGATGACGTCAGAATAAAGGAATCGGAGGCGTGGCCGACTCGAGGCGATCGAAGAAAAGTGAATAGAAAAGGGGCAGGAACACCTTAAAACTAACGTAACGTACGCATTAAAATGTCAAAGAAAACTGTGACATACAAATTGGTTTTTCTTTTGTTTCATATGGAATCACGCGCCTCACATCCAAAATCTTAAAAGTACAATATCAATCTAGGTATATTGGTGACAAATACCATGTATTTGTTTAAACTAAGGTTGTTTTATAACAAATCATTGACTCGGAACAAATAACAAGTCGCTTGGGTAAACTTGTGATCTTCCGTAAAGAATAAGTAAAATAAATAAACGGTCCATTCACAAAATATTAAGATGTTTAACATTTTATTTTAAAATACTGTATTTTGTGTACTCGTAATACCGGATATTACATAGCAAATCTTTCGTATTCATATTGATTAATTTAATGAGACAATGAATTCTCGCATTCTATTTCTGGAATTTATAACAACTTATTGTTGAAATAAAAAAATTGGTGTACATTTTTTTCTTGCTAGACTAGACTTTTTTACCATCAACAGGTTTTTTTTCGATGGGTAAATCATCTTATGACATCCCCCGCTCTTGGGCGGAGCGTAAGATAGTGTCAGACTTTTACTGACTAAAAGCCCACTTAGAATGTTTAAATGCATTGCTAATAGAATTACTGGACCTAATTTTAAAGAATTTTATTTAAAAAAAATCTTGAACTCAAATCCTGGAAGGTTTTTAAGAAGTGAAAATTGGGAAAACTGGAGGAATCCATCAAATCTCATTTTTCTTTATTAGGAACTACCAAGCTGTTACCAAGGTTTAACCTTACTATAAACTACTTTATGTCATTTTCATTTTTTATATATCGTTTGCCATAAAAAGACGTCTGTCGAGTCAGCTAGTCCATGATAGAAGAAAAAAGAAAGAAAAATATCTTGCTTCTGGCATGTTCAGCTCATATGAAGTTATAAACTACTCCAGTATACAAACTAAATTCTCATCACTGCAAAAACACATTGCAAAAAGGACTTTTGACACAAACGTCTATAATGAAACTCAGAAGTGACTTCTTTTTCAAGCTTCAAATAGTTACCATACATACACACACTCACACGCAATCTCTTTTCCTTAACTTATTATTGCCTATTTAGAGTTCGATACCTCAAAAAGAAAAAACGGAAACTTTATAGGTTCAGTTTGTTAACCGTCCGTCTGTCTGTCTGTGCTTTATCTCGATAAAGCGTGGAGGTATCAAGTTGAAATTAAAACCATATACCAGTCTGTGGTCCCATGAAGCAGTGAAAAAATCAAACATGTAAGTTCCCAAAAAAAAAAAAGATACGGCCGTATATGTTGCAAAAAACGTATATTTTGACACTCTCAAGGGAATCAAAATTCATAGGGCATTTGGCATGAAGCAAAGTCTCATAGCATAAGTATAGGAAAAAATTTGAAAACTGTAATATTTTGTTACGTCAAAAAAAAACTTTTTTTCGATACGCAAAAATCTTTGAAAATCGATTCGGAAATTGAACAGTTTTCGTAGGTGAATTTGTACGGAACCCTCAGTGCGACTCGCACTTGCCCGGGTTTTTAATTTTAATTTCAAAATTTATCACTACTGCATAAAAATATATGGTTATACGAGTAGAAAAGTTACTATTGAATTCCTTCTTAATCTTAAAAAACGACTCCCAAGTCACAGGCTATAAAACTAATTTTGGAATCAATATATATATAATAAATAAAAATATAAAAAAATGAATGCTTTTTTTATTGAGTCCTAAAAAAAGGGTTTTTCAATAATCATCACAATCCTCAGCCCGGCCTTGCACATTGCTGATTGTAGCCCTTCCATGTGCAACTACGCTCATAAGCCAACTTCACCCGGATACTGGACCATACTGGACGGCCAAAACTTCTTCAACGGTGATGTCGTAATTAATAGTAGCATACACTTGTATAGACACGTTCATTGGTGAACCTGTCGCAAAGGTCATGTGGTCAGTGGTCACGTGACACGATAGGCCGGCCATACTGCGCAAACAATGCGCCTCACGTTTGCCTATTAACTGAGGACAAACAAAACGACGCAATTGAACGCTATTGATGCGTTTGCGCATCGGTTTTAGATGGTTTGTGTTCGGTTTGAAAGAAATTTGGGTGTACCTAATAGAGGGTGAAAATTAGGAGATTAGGGATTGTGTGCACCTAGCACACAATTTTTTACGAGATAACAAATATTAAAGTGTTGAACTGAAAGGCACTGATCCTTGATTATGGTTCACATTAGAAGCATGGCCCTATTTGTAGTGTCCGACCGAAAGTTCGGTTTCGGTAGAGTTTCGGCAAAAAAACGAGTTTCAGTTTAGTTTCGGTTTCGGCGGCAAACCTGTCGAAACTATGACCGAAACCGAAGCTGCAATCGGAAGTTTTCGCATTGTGACTGGTCATGTTCGGCGACTAAAATTCCATTCAAGCGAGTAGCGCCGAAGACATTTTCCGCGTCCACTTGCCTAATCATGTCGTGACTGGCTTGAGTTTGCAGTTCGTTTGTTAGTTGTGAGTTTTCGTGGGATTTATTTTGAATTCGGTTAGTTTCATTACAAGATATAATATATAGTTTATGCTATAGGGTAGGTAGTAAAAATAATTAGGTAATTATAACAAACTAATACAGATTAGGTATAGTAAAATCAATTAACTTATATATTTTTTATATTTTTATAATAACTATCTAAATATTATTTTGGTTGATTTAACTCCCTCGCTAATGTTTTACCTAAACAAATATTAGTTAGGTACTTGGTACTTACTATAGTGCATAGTGTACAGTGTGTGCATTAGTGGTGATAATATTATGGATTCAGAGTTTCAAAAATAATTTTAATATTATTACCAAGGTACTCAAGTGGCAAGTACAGTTAGATACTTACCTACGTCCCTAATTGTTTTTTTTAAATAAAATTAACACACTTATAATTAAATGTATATTGAAAAATGCACTTATAGTACCTACTGTACTTACAGAGATACTAACCTAACCTAAGTATCCATATATTAAAATTAATATTTAATTTCTGTTTTTCAAAACATGATCCTTGTAAGGAAGTTTCGGTTTTGGCCGAAACCGAGACTATTGCCGAAATTCGGTTTCAGTCGTAAAAACCAGAACTACCCTGTTGTATCTAATCTGGCTAAGAGCCAGAAATCCAAATCTAGTAGCCAATTGTAAGTATTTTGGACTTTACGGAAGAGTCAGATGTCGGTAGCTTAATTTCAATATAAAAAAAAAAAAAATGGAAATCGCTAGCCGATTGTTGTGGCCTGGTTTAATTGGGTGTTATAATCATAACCTGTCGAAATATTGAATATAGAAAATTATATTTAAATATCACCTTCAAAAATGGTAGATAAGATAAATCGGGTCCACATTTCGATGCACTACAAGGCATAAACTTTAGTCTTTGGTTCCCATTGTCTCCTTTATCATTCGCATTAGCATGTATTTTGAAAGGCTGCTATTAATAGCACTGGGTGCCACGACCTAATGCAAACGGTCAGGTATAAATCAATTTAACTGTGAGAATAAACCACACCACACTTGTCCATAAGTTACTCCTGACATCACTGAAAAGAATTTGGTTAAGGAAAAATTTCGTACCTTTTGTCTGATGTCCTAGTAGATTTTTAGTTGGTTTAACTGTAATCATGGTCTTATCGAAATATAGCCAACTCTAGTACTAGCTGAATCAGGTTGAGTTTTTGTTTAATAGCTCTTACTTTCTTGCTTATCAAGAGTAGTTGGATATTATCCTGAAACCTTAGTCACTCATCTTTCAATCTCATTATAGTTGCTCCCTATTTCTTGGGGGTTATACGCTTGTCTTTTTCACAAGTTTCATTCGTTCCTAATTGATATCTGATTTACTCTTGCTCGAGATCTAAATTAATGCAAAGTATAGAACTGAAATTTGGGGGAGGCCTATGTCCAACAGTGGACGTCTTTCAGCTGAAATGATGATGATGAAATAACAGAAAACAAAATATTTTAACGAGCCCGTCTCAAAACCGATTAATTTTATTTTTAAGTTTTCTTCACTTTATTGTAGATTTTTTTTTAAATTTGTTTATACCCTGGAATGCTTCCCTTCAAGGGTTCTCCACATATCAAATGAAAAATGTCAGCTTGAATCCTGTTGGTTTTGAGTTGAAATTTTTCATTTGCCATTGAGGCTAAATACTCCTCATACTAATAATTCTGCTTTCTAAAGCCGTCTTACATTTGATCCCTCAAACAAAGATATATGACACCGTAGCTTCGTCAGTTCAAACAGCTTCTAGGCTCACTTTATTTTACAACCAGTTAAAGTCTTAGGGAAAGACGAGACAGAAAATATAGTGATTTGTAAAACGTGTTAACTCACCAATGTCGTAAGAGACTTAAGAGCGTCCATTTATTATTTTCGCAAGCTGTTTAATTCTATGTGTATTGTGAAATGGATTTGTTATTTGATTTCTATTTGGTTTCTTGTTAGTTGTAATATTGTATGAATGAAGAATGAATGAGGGTGTAATTTTTCCGAAATCTGATTCTGCCTTTCCAACTTTACTAGCTTGTAAAAATGTATTTAATACTGTTCTTGTTTGCTGATTTCAAATAAGTCTGGTGATATAATCTTATAGTACCCAATATCTTTATACTTAGTGATTAGCTTAGGTAAAGCCATGAGACTTTGTTACAAGTTGCAGCAACAGCTGCACAAGCTGAAGTTTCTGAACCTCATGTCTCTTTATAAATCAAAATCGCCTACGATCTTAACTCGATATCTTTCTAACTTTAAAAAGTAATTATATTCATTAAATAGGTGTATAACATTACATAGATAACTACTACATAATTTGATACTGTATTTATGCTTCAATAACATGTTTTCGCTATACCACAAAACATAACGATCATTTTATGGCACCCGTGCCCAATAATTTACGGAAGTCATCTTTTCGCTTTTTACATCTTATATATTCGTATGATCATTTTAAAAGTTTAATATACATATCAATTAACATTATTACAGCCATAAAATGGTTTGAGTGCTATCAAACACGTGTTTAATTTTTTATACGACGTTTTTTGTTGTATAACTTAAAATTCGGTGACTCAGAATGTTTGTATTTTTAGTGGTCTATCGTAATGAATTTTTCTTTTTCTTTTTCCTCTCTATTGACCGTCATTTCAGCATTCGCTTCCTTTCTAATCATACCGTCACTTGCAAAATATCTTCATCTCTTTGGTTAGCCTCTTTTCTGACAGTCAATATATATATATATATATAAATAATAATGTACTAGTCAATATTATATCGCCGATAAAAAAAAAGTTTGACTTGTTGATAACGTTATCGATTGCAAATCTTGGAACTTCAAAATAGGTTAGTAAAGCATATAGTGACGCTTTATCACTTAGCCTTCACATCCTCATTACATGCAGTTTATTTTATAAAATAGCTACAACCAGCCTTAGTAGGGGTCTTTAAGTCAAGAGTGAATAGGTTACTTCTAGGCAAGCGTGCTCCATCGTCGGCCTCATCATCGCTTACCATCAGATGAGATAGTGGTCAAACGCGAGCCTATCAATAATAATAATAATAAAACATTCCAAAATAATCATACAGTGCATCACTAATGTATGACTTTATATAAATATATTTCTTGTCGTATTTAATCTATATGAACGATGCTACTGTCAGTAGCTGTTCTCCCAAAAGACAAGAGAGTTTATGAGAGGCTCAAACAGTTAAGTGTCATTTGTCAGTCTTCATAATTTCATCAAACTGCAGCAAAATATTTTAATTTATATCTTGTGTAAATTTACTCTTAAAAAATTTATACCATTTATTTTCACAGCCAGATACAACCAGATCACTTTTTCAATTAGCTTTACGTCGACAACCCTGGCCATAACATGTTTTATTTTTTCATTTAAAGATAGCTTTCTGTGTTAGCTTTAGTCTACCTGTTATTATATTTTCTTACGATATATCATTCATACTCATTACTTTAACCCAGAAATCATCGTCCATAAAAATGTAAGCACTTCTTAATAAAAGGTCTCTTTTCCTTTTTGCACCGCATTCACAAATTCAGAAGTCATCATCGGCACATCGGCCCACATTCTCATTTACAGCTAATGTTTCTTTACGTGTTTTAAAACGGGTATAATGTTCGCGATATTAAAAGTCCATTTCCTTAAGCACCCATTCCGCGGCTATGTCTCATCATATCCCATCCTTAATGGCCTTGTATGGTAATATCTGTTCCACGTGAGTCAGCAGAAAGGGCTATTTGTGAATGAATAGTCTTGTGGTTAAATCACGTAAAATAAAACCATATAATCGTCATAGTTACACGATTTCAAATTAAATGTTTGTTTGTTAAAGTGGTGTGAAACGGTACCTATTTTTAGTAAATTATGTATCATGTTTAAGACGTTAGAAGAGATGTATTTTCCAAACAAATAGACTTTTATGTTGGATAATAAACCATCACCAAAATTTTAATACGTGCATGATGTAACTGAAAAAGAGTAGTATCAAAAAATATTTTTGACTTACACAATCATCATCATAGTAAGAAAGCAAGTCGGTGATTACATGTAACGGCAGTTGAGTCCGATGGAGCTTTTTTAAGTTGGGAAATCATACAATAATAATAATAATAATAATTTTATTTAAAATAAGACAACAATGTGGTTCACTTCTCCAATTCTGGGTGGAGAGGGAAACTTTAATTGACTGAAACCATACCTGTGACCTTTAGTTGCCCTTTCAACATCATCATCATTTCAGCCGAAAGAGGTTCACTGTTAGACATTGGCCTTTCTCAAGGCCACAACGACCGGTCCTGTGTGTCCAGCATCCATCAAATTCCCGCGACCCTCACCAGGTCATCGGTTCACCTTGTGGGAAGCGTATCAACGCTGCGTCTATAAGTTCGCGGTCGCCACAAACAAAATAATACGACTCCTTGAAAAAAAATGATCTTTCATTACCTACCTATAGAGCGGCACTGATTTTAAAAACAGAATGCCGAAAACAAATCTATTTCTAGAAATAGATGGGATAAGAAATGAAAATATTAGTGTTACCACCGAATCAATTTGTAGGCCGGACATCCTTTATCAAAAACCCAAATACAGCAGAACATTTAGTACATAATGAATTATTTTAATCCGTCGCAAATGTACCGATTGCGGAGAAACCCGATAATGGCAGGAGCGACAACTTACCTAGGACGCTGCTATGTGGAAGTGAAACATTAAATACTAGTATGACGTATCTAGTAATGTGATCTATATATATATATAAAGGAGAAACTGACTGACTTATATATCAACGCACAGCCGAAATGGTATGGTCGTGGTAAGATACAGTGTAGCGTGCAGACTCATTTATTAGGTCTATATATCGGGTCTATACTATATTATCCTAATAAATCTGAAATCTTTATTCCAATCCATAATTAGATGAAACACATTAAAAAAAGGAAATGGGAAAAATAAACAACAAACAAACAAACATTAAAGGATTGGCCTGAAGTTACTAAGGACAGAGAAGAATGAAAGGGTAGCCTTTACTCTTTAGTAGGAAACAACTGGCTTTTAATAAAATAAGTCATTTAAATATTTTGTTTTTCTATTAGTATATTATTTAACCTATTGGGTAGCGTAATTGACACAATAGAAAGACAATGACCGAGCGAACGCCGGCGTTTTATTAACTTATTTTGTTATATATACTCAGGGTGAATTCACAAGGAATGCTTATAATTAGTTATAGATTTTAGTTTTAATAAGTTAGAATAAAATAAGCGCATGTATCACATTGGGGATAAAAGAAACCTGTAAAGATAGATGTTTTTGACGAAAAAAATCTAATAAGGCCGATGACCTTGAGCATTTGTCTACCCCTCTTTCCCTATATTATTACACTTGAACGATAAATCTACGTAAATATAAAACAAGAAAAGTAAATTTAAAAAAAATGGCGTACGTCCACCCGTCCAAAGTGCTAGGCGACCTATGATTTAACATTTAGACGTAGTGATTTACAATTTGTTACCAAGAATTGAAAAAATGCTAATACCTCAAAAAAAATATTATTAGTAAAAAAAAATGTACAATATTTACATTCATTATATTGTCTATAGACAGGTATAAGTTTCGTGTTTGTAATTGCTTAGGTGAAAAAGTTAGAACACAAACATTAAACGCAAATAGACGAATATATGAGAATTTTTTTTTTGTTTGTAGAATAATTGAAAAAAATATTTGCACAAAATTGAAGACCATGAATCAAAGTATTGCATATATTTTATGATGCCCTTTTAAGGTACTTTATACAAGTTACAAAACATATATTTTCAAAGGGTTTCTAAGTCAGGTTCGTATATTTTAAATTATGCTTTTACAAGAAAACTATTGTATAATAAGTTTTATTTTAAATTTATTTTAAAATATACTGGTTTTAGTTTCTTACTGTATGTTTATGTCCACATAACACCATCCTTTCACACAGATTGTTACTCCCGGATTCAGTTGCCACGTAAACTATTAAAGTTTCAAATTAGTTCTACTGTCAACCCAGTAGAGCCGACGTCTTTATCAGTCAAATTGAGAATTAGTTCCAGTAAATTTATATACTAACCGCATTACTTGACGAAAACCCCATGTTTGTGCGTGGATTGGTAACGCTTTTTTGTCACTTATTTTGGGGCTGTTTAAATTATGTTCTCGTAGGTCAAATTCGTTGGTCAGTTTAGTTATGGTGGACTTGCTTGAATTTTTATGTCGATTCCGGATAAAATAAAACGTGTTGCGGTTGCCATGGTTGCCATTGCTCATACTATTCTCTTGATTTAATTCTAAATAATGAAGCTTTACATGAATATGCACTGATTTGGTGCCTTATGAGGAAGTTAAGTAAGACATCAAAACTAGTTGGGAGTTTATCATTACCCATGTAAAAAGTTTCAAGATGGTTAACTTTGTTGCCTAGCTAGAATACGGAACAGCAGCTAAGAATAGTCAACTTTTTCTTTTTACAGTCGTAGGAGTCTGCGGGATTGTTCACAAGAGTTGCCGTGGCGCTGGAACGCAAAGGGCAAATGAAAGATCACAGTTTGGTTTTAGTCAGTAAAAGTCTAATACTCCCTGTCGATCCACCCAGAGCTGGAGAAGTTATTTCATGATTTCCCACTTCAATAAAAAACTTTTTAAAAATTATTTTTGGTTATTTTTAACCGACCTCACTAAAAAAAACGGTCAAAATAACTTTAATTTCGGAAGTCGCTGTTTCTCGGTATTGTTTGTTTTTATTTAACACCGATTTACGAAAAATAGAGTTATTTTTATCCTTTTATTTATTTTTAGTGAAGTATGTTATTTTTTTTTTTTTTGTAAAAAGTTTTTATATTTCCACTTTCAAATCTTCATTATGGCATTTTTTTGATTTTTTATTATTGCTAGGCTCGCGCTTTGACCTCTATCTCACCTGATGGTAAGCGATGATGTGGCCGACGATGGAAAAGACACCACAATTTTGCCAATAACACGTGCAAACTGTTAATAGACTATCAAACGCTGGAGAGTATTTTAAGTTGCGATACTTACAGAGTGACAGAGTAAAAAAAAAAGTACAACCAAATTGATAACCTCCTTGTTTTTTTGGAAGTCGGTTAAAAAAGTGGTCGTTAGTAGCTTCAGAACAATACGTGCGATAAATATTACAAAGTGCCTTTGCGGCTTAGAATGAAAGAGTTTAATTTATGTAAATGCTGGTCATTTTACAATTATGACAAAGTTGCCGCACTAAACATACAGTGACATTTACACTCAAATGCAAATAAAGTATAAACATCTACAGCTATTGAAAATCTATCAAGTGTCGTGAGACGTGTGAACGCAGGTACACTTTGTAACAGTGTAGTGACAACCAGATGCAAATAAATACAGTGTTGGACAAAATAATAAGGCACGGTGGCGATATCGTAACACAACTAATAAACGGTAATTTGACACGACAAGTCAATTACGAACCGACATAAACACGTATCGGCATCGACGGAGTTTCGCTTGTAATGCCAGAAGGGAATGCTGTGGGAAACATTTTTTTTCTCTTTTTGCCATATATTTTTTAATATTAATATTCTGGAATATGAAAGTTAAAAACATAACGTAACATAAAACTATTTTTTTTGTATTATTAAATTCATTCGTTTCTCTTGCATCGTACTGTAAATTTGAAACCTATCGAACAGTTTATACCATCGATATAAACTGTTCATAAAATTCGATAATTCTCTTAAACGTTACAAACCACATGCCATACTACACTAATTATAAAAAAATACACTGTTTAATGATATAATTAAATAATCAGAACGACCTCAATGACTTTCTTAAAAGAAAATCCTGACCTTTCCGTTCGGAAACTTTCGCTTACCCTGAAGTATTTAATTAACCTGCCTGCTATCGAACGAGTCCATCCATTACGGAGTTCGTCTCATTAGCTCAATATCAACACGTCTTATGCCTTTAATAGATATATAATCATGCATATTATTTAAATTGCTTGACAAATTACATGTTGGTACCCAGTTGTACCTGCCCAGTTGTCGGTTAAGTTTCGACTTGCATTTCTTGCAAGCTTCGAGATGTGATTGCGAATTACTGAGAGCTGGTACAACCGAAGAGCGATTTTTTATGGGTTTTGTTTTACCGTTATTTTAGGAAAACTTATTAGAGGTTATAATAAAGTTACAAGAAGGTGATTATCACTATCACTACATAGTATAATATATATATATATATATAGTATTATAAAACAAAGTAAGTAGTAGTAGAACAGGGCTTAGATCTTCTTTCGTTGCGGTTTTTTGAGGAAGGTTTATATGTATGCATATATAATAGAGAAACACTATGAGATGCCGTAAATAAACACATTTTTTGCGCTTACATTGCAAACGCTGGCTGAACCCTACGAGGTAGATCAAAATAATGTACTACAGTATTGTACATCTTAAAAAAGTCTACAAAAAAGTTTGCGATGGTATATGTCTATCTCTTAGGATTAACTCACAATAACCATTTTTTATCCTTTACTTTTTACGAGAAATAATGGCTCATTTACGAAGCGATTTTAAGCAATGCAGCATTAATTGTTATCTAATTAAGTACCTTAAAGACATTGTGCATTTAATATAGATCAACATGGTCTTTTACAGCATGTAATGTATATGAATATTTTCGAAGATATTACAGATTAAAAATACAGTTACATAGCGGTTGCGGTGGTATCAGCATTGCACCCGCGCAAAGCCGGGGCGGGTCGCTAGTTGAGTATATTAAGGACTATATTCTACCAGCGGATTCGCCCACATGAAAGTACAAAATATATGCCTAAAATATTCATATTCATATCTTGATTTACGTACCATAGAAGTCGATGAAGTAAGCATAATGATCTGACGCCGTGCAGACGTTTCCTGCTGTTCCATCCTTGCAGGTCGCTGGCGGCCGTGCGGGAACTGTCCGCAACGCCATGTGGACCTCTATTGAGCTACACCGGTTTCTGCAGGCATCTCTCGGCTTTACGAGACCTATCCGCCATACTGGACTTCCGCTATTCTCTGTGTCCCTGCGAGCCTCTGAGGGCCACGGGGAACGTCTCCGCTTCTACTACCCTCCCAGCTTCAGACGCCTGCGAGGAATAACCTCGCCGGCTAACTGACTTTTTATACCTTTTTCTATCTCTTTTGATTATTGTAATTCTAGTAATTGTTACTTTACTTCATACGGAACATATTTTTTATTTATTTACTTCCCCTTCTCCCTGTTTATAAATTTTAACTATTTACCTTTCGATCAACTTAACACGCTATGCCTTTATAAGTTATGCTCCTTGTTTTTCACCCACTGCATTTTGAACATGCCTTAAAGAGATACACAAGACTAAAAATATTGGTTTTTCTATGCAAGTAAGCTTTCAACTACTACGAAAAATCAATACAGTTTTTTCAATGCTAGAACTGACTGTAATCAATCGTTCGACATCAAATTAGTTTTGTTATTTTGATGTTAAATGTTATGAAGGATAACATGGAACCCAATAGAATGCCAGGGAGGATATAAAAGAGTTGCACAAAACGCATGACACTGAGTTGAAAAGGGGATCATGGCCACAGCTGGGATACATCATAACAGGAAGAACTTGTTTTTAAATACGAGTAGGTATTCTAAAAGAGTGTGTTGTTGTGTCTGAATACTGACTTATCTGTAGTTGAAAGCATGTCTACAAAAGACGGACAAGAAAAATTAAAATCTCTTTGTAACAATATATTTCTACTATTGACTATATGACTATTGTCGCTTGCTAAGACAATATTCATACACTTCAGATACACGAAGAGTGTGAGTATCCTTTAAGTTTTCGTATTAGTATTTATGTCGGTTTATACAGTATAGGTTGCATCTACGACTAAATTACTGACACATATTTAAATTTAAAAATTAGTTTGCTATAAGATTTTCTGATATCTACTTACTTAATGTTACTCTAACCTCGCAAAGTATGGTAGGAATACGGTATCAACATACAACGGTAGTAGAGTGCAATGGAGATTTTTATTTAAGGGGATACAATTCGACATACATTTTCACTGTTTTTCATACATCCGCTCTTAGGCGATTATGACGTTATTACACATTTTTCATTAGATATTTTGGAAACAGTATCTTGTGGATATTCCGGATACTATTGAAATCAATTTATAAATTTGTGTAAAACTAATCCAGTAAATACCTCTAAAAACTGCTATTTTGCATGAACTTTGAAAGTTCATAATTTAACCAAAAAAAAAAGCAAAAAAAGTATAAAAATAGAAGCCATGCAAATTTAATCAAAAGTATGGGCTATATCTCGCTTAACAAACATAAAATAACAGTTATAACATTACGTGTAAACAAAATTGACTTGTATCCACTAACGTATAAAGAATGTTCAACGGCCAAGTCACACAACATTAACTATAATAATAAAGAAATCGCAGTAAGGAACTTTAGACTTGGCACGACTTTGTCTACATTTCATTACTTTTTAGAGATAAACAAGCAGCTCCATCGAGACTGGGCTAGTTTTATACAGAATGTTTTTGGTGGGATTTCACTTCTTTTTGTAGAAACGTGGGCATATTGATTTATTTTATTAGATTTTCTTAATTGACACAGTTTTTTTCTTTTTAGGAGTAGGTTTTTTATTATTACAAATCTTTCTTTTCCTTTTTTCCGGTTATGATTCTTGTAATAGCAACAGTTTTTCGTATTGCTCATTCGCGTTCATTATTTATTCTTTTAGACGATATAATTTCTGAAAGATCGGCGCGGTATTTACGCCTAAGCCGGTTGTATTCGGTGATCGCTGAAGCTTGAGCTTTTATACTCTTGAAGTCAACATTTATGAGGTGCACCCCATGAAAATTGGTTACTCATGAAAGCGCCACGTAGGCTTGGCCACAAGAGAATATGGAGGTGCCAATGTCCGTGAGGGCATTTTTTAGACTTAGACCTTGGCTCTTGTGAATTGTACACGTATGCCCAGGGTATGATATGACGCAGCCGGTTACCACTTCGCCATGTAAGGTTATCGGAAAAATAAACGTAAGCGCGTTTTAAAATACAGTCAGCGCCATCTAGCGACGTGGGCGCGTATCACCACCACTCTTAGTCCAATGCATTCTATTTTGACCAAATTTTGAGCGAAATTAATATTTTAGTGTTTGTGTAATGTTCGAGTAGAATAAAGTTAATCGTTCGACTATTTCTTCTTGTAAACTTGTAAGTATAAGTATAAACGCCAGTCTAGTCTTATCCAGAGTTTTCTTTTAATTTTATTTATATGCGTATTAAAAGCAGAAGGAGAGGCATTCACCCAGCAGTGGGACGCTATAGGCTAGATTAAATTAGATTAGAAGATGTGTCCCACTACGCTGGATTTTGGCAATGACAGTCGATTTTTTTATGTACCAATAGTAGAAGGGGGCATTACCATATCTCTAATACAGCTGAGACCAGCTGAGGGTTCTTCATCAGATACTTCAGACCTTCGATTTGATCATCAAATGAAGCGGCCCACCAAGTTGAATATTTTTTGTAAAGGCGGTAGGTCGATCTCTAATAGTTCGGTTGGGCTCTTGTGTTTTCTAATCAGGGTCACCAGGTACTCCAGATCTTCGATTATCCTAGTTTTTATAGTTTTCCCTTTATGTGGCCATTAAACTCTAACTCTGTACCAAATTTCAGCTCTCTGAGTTTATGGGAAGTACTAGTTCTATTCTGATGATCATGAGTGAGTGAGTGTCATAAATGCGAAAATTTGCTTTCGCTTAACTTCGGAACTAAATGACCTACAGACTTGAAATTTTGGATTTTAAGTATGTGATTATAGCTTACTGGATGACAAAAATTTCTGCGTTCTGGTTTTCTCCAGAGGTTCTCAAATAGGGGCCTTAAAATGCGGCGAAATGGTTCCAGTAAACGATGGTACGGCAGTGTTTGCTTCGCGCTCGCCTTGGCGGGGGCGCTGCCGTGCTCTTCAATAAAACATGCACGATGTTGACGATAGGCGAGTAGAAAAGGAGCCTCTTAAGTTGGGAAATCATCCAATTCTTCTCTCACTCTGGGTGGAGCGGGAGGTCGTGTCAGACTTTTACTGATTGAAACCATACTTATATCCTTCAGTTGACCTTTCATCATCCTCATCATTTCAAAGATGACTGCTGGATCACCTCAAGTGTCGCCATAACGAACGGTCCAGTGCACTCGCATCCATCGGATTCCTGCGACCCTCACTAGGTCATCGGTCTACCTAGTGGGAGGTCTTCCACCGTTGCGTCTTCCAGTGCATGGATACCTTTCGGCCTCAACGACCATCAAATTTCCGATCAATGTGTTCTTCCCTTCGATTCTTCTGTTGCGGTGTTGCGAATGGTGTTCCGTCTCCTATTTTGTCTTCTGTGCTCAAAAACATGCAGTCAAAGTGATTTCTCTGCTATTACCGACGACGCCGCAGCAGGCGCACTGGTAAATTTTGAAATACTGCTGTGAAGAAGAAGAAGAAGAATTATCTTTTTATGAAACCTTGTCAAAAAAATAAAGGCTCTTATTTAAAAATATATATATTATTTATCTATTCTGATTATCATCTCCAAATGAATCCGCCATAAAGTCCTTAGCTCTCAGACACGAGTCGCCAATTAGTAGTAGGTACTAAAGGAAAATGTGGCCGCCGGGTAAAATTACGAGACTATGGGTAAGTACATACACATATGTAAGTACGTACGCGTGAGTATTTGAGCGTCCCGATCTCTCGGCTCCTGACGAAACGAGTTATAATGCTCACAACGCTACCACAGTGCATTGTGAAGGAGTGGGACTGAGATTAGTTGGGAGAGTCTATTTTTCTAGCTGTAAGATTTGGTAAAAAAAATAGCCTGTTTGATTGAAGTTATCATAGATTGTGATTTAAATTCTCCTCATTCCTGCACTGCAATCCTGAGATAAAATGAAAACTTTTAAACTAAAACTAACGTTGGTTGACCTAATACATGTGTACTTCTTAGGGATGGTTAAAGGGATCCCTAAGTGTGTATATACCACTAATATTATAACAATTAGACATGATGAACCTATAAAGTTGATGTAAATAAGAAATAGTGGAACGTTCAAGAATGTTAGGCTAAAATTTATTGTGATATAACAGGCAATACACCTGGAATATTGTGGGAAATGTTTGGATGTTTCATAATATCAGTGGCGCCAACGTTCTACTCGAATAAAAAAATAGTTTTAGTAACAGAAACAAAAGTATTGATGGACAATATTTAAAAGTGATTCAAGCTGTATTCATAGTAGTGTAGTGCTATGGGGACGGGCTGCAGACAGGGTCTATTTTTATTCTGCAGAACAAAGCTATCAGAGCCATATAATAATATAATCTTCGCAGGTGCAATTCTATTCGTACGTCATTTGTCAATATATTTATGAAAACATTATGTATATTCGGAAAAATATTAATGTTTTTACTAAGATAAGTGACAGGCACAATTTTTATACTAGGAATAGAAACAAATTAGATCAACCTCGATTTAGATTGGCTAAAGTACATAGTACTTTTATGGGGTACTGTGTATAGTAAAATTCCACTTGAGGTTCTCCATCTACATGAGTCAATATTTAAAACATGCATTAAATGCACACTATGTAGACAAGCATATTATACATTGGAAAATTATAACCTTGATAAAAATGCTTGGCTAAATGCCGGTTCTGCTCCACAGCCACAGCTACTTTTGTCTAATTTTTTTAAAATAAATATTGGAAGTGATGTTATGAAGTGGAAGTGGTGGTATATTGGAAGTGATGTTTGTTATCCGTATCTTGTATGTATGTGTATGAATGTATGTAATATTTTGTATTACCTCGTATCTTCCAAACCACTGAGAGGATTTATATAATTAAGATATCGTTAGATTCGCGGGAATTAAGTCCCATTACAGCGGGAAAAATTAAAAGTAGCCCAAGTTACTCCCTATAACATCAACAACGAATTTCGGATGACGTGCAATGTGTAACTCGCAGTCCGGATCGAGCCCAAATCGTAGGCAGCGCGTCGCGTCGTATACTACGCGTTCCTCAAAGAGATGGCAGCAAAACCGTAGTGCCCAGCAGGGCCGATGTCCTGGAACGCAAAGGGCAGCTGAAGGAACCTAGGTGTGGTTTTTACTCAGTAAAAGTCTGACACTCTCTCCCTGTCCGCATTAAGGCGGGAGAAATCATCAGATGATTACCCACATAAAAAAAAACTTTCCGTCAGTGGAAATCCCTTCAAAATCGGTCTAGCCGTTTTGATGATTTCCTTTCTCCCGGGACTCAGCATATCTCCCCCCCACCACAGGAATTAAGTCCCCGTTCCGGCGAGAATATAAAAAGTAGCTTAAGGTACTCATTAAATATTAGCTAAAGATATCTCCTATCTCTGGAAAGTAAGATAAACTCCCTCCTCCCGCGAGAATTAAAATACCGCCTTTGAGAATTAAGTCCCGTCCCGCAGAAATATAAAAATTAGACTAAGTTACTCATTGTAACATTAGCAATATCCCAATAAAAATAACCTAAGTAACTGCTTGTTAAATCCAAGGGCTAACTGCTTGTAACATTTGCTATCCGTCAGTGAATGTCCTGTCAAAATCGGTCTAGCCGCTTCGGATATAAGCCGAAATAAACCGACAATTAATCTAAAAATTAAAAATTTACAAAAAATGAGAATTTCGAAATTCGACTGCAAAAAAAACTTTAAATACAAAAATAAAACAAATAATCCGACTGTTGCAGTCTAGTACTAATAGATGATAGTAATAGTAGTATTAGGATTTATTATTTGTTTTATATTATGTGTTTAAATTAATGCAATTAAATTGGTTCCTACGCTACTGGACTGTACTTGTTATTTTTTTCTTTTCTGTTTTTATTTAAAGTTATTTTTTTCAGTCAGGTTTTTTTTATTGTATTATTGTTTTCGAAATGTCTTTTTTTTAAATATATTTTTTATTTTAATACAAACGATAGTATTGTACAATATAGATGCACTTTTTTCAAATTTTGTGAATGTGAAGTACCATGGAACATTTTTAGGTTACAACTTGTTTTACATAAACAAGCATGGCAATTGAGAGTTGGTCATATCACTCAAATGTCTCGCTAATGGTAGCACATATTATTGGGTCATTCAGTTCCCTTTAAAATGGTTGAGCTGAGTGAGGCTGATACCACGCGTCATCCTCGTGAACGAGCGCCTTCAGTTGAGACTGGTCATCTCTTCAGAGGTTTATTTTAATTTATATTTTTTTATTTTTTTCATTATTTCTATTGTGCTCACATAATAGAAGCGGTAAGAAATATGTTACCAAGATTTATGTAACTCATAATATGATTTAAAAGAGTATTCTTGGATTTTCTTGCACGTTCTTTCTTTCTTTCTTTATTTTACACAAAAAACTTAATATTGTACACAGTAGTTTGACAATTCATGTACAAAGGCGAGCTTAACTCAACAATGAGTTTTCTTCCAGCAAACCTTTGAAGTACAGAGAGAGATAACAATCAAGTGTAGAATCCAGTGTATAATATAAACCTACATGAAAAAGTCTAATATATCTACGTTTTGGAACGTGAGATTCACTTTTTTTGGTCTGACCGACATTTTGACCTTTCAAAAGTGCCTGTAATTGGACAATTTGAAATAAACATATTTAATTTCTGATTATCGTTTAAAAATATCCATCTTTCATGTCGCAATATTTCAACAATTAAAAGAATTGTTAGATCAGAAACAAATGAAGAAAACTAGAAATGCAAAACTGAAATCGTTGCTCGACCTAATTTTCATATTCATCAAAGTTTTATTAATAATACGTCTGAAATTGTACTTAAAACGTAGGTACTTGCGTCAATTTCTGCATTAAGACTTGCAGACACATTTGAAATAATACAGGAAAACAAGGCGTCAACCGTAATTGTCGACCTACTCTGCAGCAATAAACCGATACTAGCGCGAAGACAAATTAAAGAGAAAACTATTATCAGTCAGAACCTGCCTACGATGTAACACCAAGCAAATCACACGCAACATCACCTGTTAACTGAGAAACAACAAGTCTTCTATAAATCTCTCGTCACTGCACATTCTCTTCGTTTGTTTTTGCTGAAGCTTTTGACAGCAAAAATATGTTCGCCATTGAGCCACTTTTCCAGTCCCATCAACCATTATGTGAAGGACGTCTATGAAACTCATTCACCTGACGGTAACCTATTTTGGTATTTAGGTCGTTAAAAATTTTGAGGAAAATCTGAACTTCTTGTACTAAAACAGAAATTTGTACATGTGTAAACTAAGTCTCATATAAAAAAAAAACAAAATAAGACTATTAGAGCACCTGCCTAGTTCCCGAATCACGCCATTTTTTTTTATTAATTTGTTAGGCACTCATCCTATTTATTTGTTTTCCAGTATTTTTACACAAATCTCTAGTATTTTGAGCTATAAAATTTTCTTAAACATACAAATATTCGGCCTCACAGCGTACGTTTTTGTTTAGATCTCTTTAAACATTGGAAATAGGTTTTCACGTTTATTGTTTCTTCCACGTGGCGCTGTGATCATGCGTTTTGAAGTTATTTATGAGTTTATTATTTAGTCTGCTGCAACGGCCATTTAGACTAATAAATCTTCTGCAAGATCAGCTATTACTAGTGCCTCAATCCGAACTTTATTTTTTACTACTGCCGCCTTTCTGTCCTTAAGTTTTAACCTTTTCATTGAGCTGATTGTTAGCTTGTCAGTATTTTATAAGACAAAACCGTTCGTTGTGGCGACACTTGGGTGAGGCTTATGTCCAACAGTGGACGTCCTTCGGCTGAAATGATGATGATGATGATGATAGTTCCTATAGGTTATTAAGGCCCACTTTGTTTTTACTGTTGCTATGTAAATGAATGCTACTGGCCACTTGTCCTCTATTCATAATCCTTAAATGTATGGTTTTTCATACGCATTACAGGTAATCTTACACACAATTGACACCTTCATCACTCACCGAAGCTACTTTCTCACTTTGAAGAATAATTAATTGTGCGACTAAAATATGTTAACATCCATTTAGTTGCGAACATGCCACTTGCCCTTTAGGCGTAATCGTTATAGCCAATAAATAATGCTAATGTGCCAACGTTAATTGAACTAGCAATACGATATATGTTGGCAAGTGTTGTTAGTTAGATTCTTAAGGAGCCAGAATTAATGGGAAATGTGTAAGAGTATGGTCGTAGGCGCAAGAAACACCCTTTCACTGCTGGTTTTGAGGCAACATGCGACAATGCTGACCGGTAATTGAAAATTCATTCATTTGTGAGCTATTGAAGTGTTTAACCGGTTTTGGCATTGGTATCTAGGTTTCATATTCTCTTTCTAAATTGTGGATTAGCCGTATGACTTTTTTTCTCATTTTCACTAAAGTAAACGTTAACCAACGCTTATTTCCCTAGTTTAATAACAATTAAGAGGTTTATTTAATTTTATTTATTTTATTTTATTGTAATCAGCATTTAAATCGCTATGCATGCTTGAGAAAAAAAAGGTAATTACAATGTTGGTATGCACTTTAACAATACGACACAATCAGGAAATTAGGTTCTATCTTATAGTCTCTCGAATCGTAGAATACTAGAATGATCTCAATGCTTTAGAAGATTTCAATTTATTCAATGATCGACATGCGATATTATCGTAACTGTTTTGCTTAGGTGGCGGACTATCATTGATGTGTAGCCACTTTGTCATTTGACCATATGCTGCGATTCATGCCCTGGCATATACGACTGTGTCGCAGCAAAAAGTTATCGTATGCATATGCCCTGCGGTCGCAAATGGAGATCAGCGGTATCCAACCAGTACCGTTGCAAACTGATACAGAAGTAACTTCATACTCGTACGACAGACTACTAATGTTCGAAACTCATGAATATAATCGATCACATAATTGATTTCTCATTGACTTTTTTACCGTTCTACAACATAGTTTTGCTGATTTATAGTGGGCGTCCACACGTGTTTTGTATAGTGAATCATAAGACCATTGTTACTATGAATGTTATTTGGCATTCGTCAATACCCATATTGTATAAGCTTTAATTTAAATGAAACTATCTAAGTGTTTCGCCAATACGCCACGCGTTAATCTTCCCAATCTAAAGCGTCTCAAATCGCGTCGGGGTCATTTGATTTTGAACTTTGTTGTCCTAAAATAAAGTTTGATTTTGGTTATTGACTAGAAAGTGACAAGAATGTAAATGAGAGTACAGTATCGGCACCTGTGAGTCTGGTCAGCCGGTGACGTCAGAGCGGAGTAATGTAGCTTGACGATTAAGCCTCCAATCAAGGAGTCTATAATACGTTTTTGCGAGTGCCGCATTCAATTTGTTTTGATTATGATTAACTTGCGGCTACTAGTTGTGAGGTCGAGTTTCCATTTGATATCACTTTTGTGTCGTTTTGAATAAAAGTGAAACTAAATAATGGATAAGATCAGGAACTTAAACAGTGACCTGGAGATAATTGGGGAGTGGTCATGGTCTATAAAAACTCAGGCAACTCGGCAGGTATATGCGGAATAGGTTTAATGTTGCGTCGCCATGTTCACTCTGGTTAAATTGAGTTTAGATCGAATACGCAAAGAAGGCTACAAACCTAAGGTGGTTATGGACTCTCACGTATCGTAGACTACCCTTGTAGATAAAGTCAGTCGCTTAGCACTATATCATGTATAAATATTATTTTTGGGTTTCACTGTATTATGATCATCGTATCTT
This sequence comes from Mythimna pallens, assembly GCA_961205895.1. Classification (NCBI taxonomy): domain Eukaryota; kingdom Metazoa; phylum Arthropoda; class Insecta; order Lepidoptera; family Noctuidae; genus Mythimna; species Mythimna pallens. Next base: position 17,937,354 of record OY540834.1, read on the forward strand.
GCAGAAGTACTAGAACAAGGGGCTACTAGGACTGTTATGGACCACGTCTCCATATGTACATCTTCTCCTCGAATCGATGGTTTCCCTCAAAGTTTTTGGGCCCAGTATGTTGCCACGTTTATAGCGTCGTCAGTAGCGTATGTTTGATCCTCCAAAGAGCAGATTTTGGGACACTTTGGGCACTCTAATAAGTGGGCCATCGTCTGGTCAGGAGCACCGCACTGGCACTGGGTGTCAAAGGGGTCTATAATCCCCCATTTTGCCAGGTTATGTTTGCAACGACCTACTTGGGTGCGTAGTCTATTGATTGCTTTCCATAAACCTAGACCACTGCAGATCGCGTCGGGGTACAGATCTACCTGGGGTTGAATGAAGCACCATCCTTATGTACATGATGCCAAAGCAATAGCGCCACCCTGTTGCTAGACAAGGAAGGTCACACAGTTACCACAGGGAAAACCGCATGCTGATTGAGTGCTGATGTAAAGTATTTTGTGAGTAGCTTTTCCCTCGCACAAATACTTCTCCTGCTTTGGGTGGAACGAGAAAAGGAGTCAGTTTTTTTTAATGATTTAAACTAGGGCTTGACTGCGATCCCACCTGATAAGGTAATCAGTTAATTGACTAAAACCTACCTGACTTCATTCAGTTGTCGATACATCTTATGGCTCAAGTTGCGCATCTTTTGGCACAGTTACCTCACAGCGGCGCATCTTTCTAGCACTCATTACTCGCCCCGCTACATAGCATAGCATCAGTAGAAAGAGTCACATAGTTTCGTTGCTTAGCTTTCACAGCATAGTTCATCTGTGGTGGAGAAGCATCGTGGTACTAAATATAGGATGAATTTAAAAAAAGAGGGGAAATGGGCCGTTTATGACCCATTGTATATTAGCAGATTAATTGTTAATGTCACGCCGACTGATCGAAACTTTGCGTGACCAGACGGCTGGCTCGTTCTTCACCCAAAGAATAAGCATTGCCATTCAACGTGACAATGCTGCCAGTCTTCTGGGTACGTTTCCGGATGACAGCGATGTGGAGGAGTATTTCGATGCCTGAGTGTGCTTTGTGTTTTTGTATTATATTTATGAACCTCCATAGTTAGGTTTTTTATAGTTTAGTTAATATTTAAGTTTTTTATGTAAGAGATTGTTATTGTTAAATAAAGAAACGCTTTAATCCAATAAAACAGTTTTATTCTTCGTGATATTTGCCACTTACCTATATCACAGATAATTTCTAGTTCTAGTCAAAGACTGAGTGTCTAGGCGAGTACCTAGAGATTAATAGTGTATATTTTGCTATTTAGGACGAGCCATTTGGCATTCACTAAACAAAATTTCGTATTCTTGGCTGTGACACTGTGTCTAGGAAACATTGAGGCGTTGTATCACGAGATATTTAACTATTGGTATGTAGTGATGATATCATTTTCCATTCACTAATCCGCTTGCCAAGCAATGCTTTTAAATGTCTAACAAGCAATTGTCCTGCGAAATCGCCCTGTGTAATCTGTCTTGTGATATTATTTAATCTATACTAATAATAACCGAGAAAAATTTGTATTCTACACTAATATTATAAAGAGATAAAGAAAGTTTTTCTGTTTTTTTTTTTGTTTGTAGGAGGTTATCTCTGAAAGTACTGGTCCGATTGCGAAAACTGCATTATTCCTGACTGACAAAGGCTATATTTTATATAAGCGAGGGAAGCCGCGTGCAAAAGCTAGTGTTGAATGTAATGAATAATCTCAAAAACTACGAGTACTGAACCGATTTTAAAGCTTCTATCACTAGGAGTATGCTATTGTATCGCTGAGTGACATAGGCTATATGTATATATTTACTAACTTTCACGCGGTTGAAGCCGCTGCTAGAAGTAAGTTGATGATAAAGTAAGGCACTCATAAGAAACGATTCTGCAGTGACCATACTTTTATTTTTTCGGGTCACATCATATCATGAAAACTCACTCAGAATTTCATTTCGAAGAAGGTACCTAATCATTGTTTTTTATGGTTAGTCTTTATTCTTATGTAAACTTGTTGAAAGAGCTATAGATATCTATAACTTAACCACCTTCAAAAACGATTTAGGTGTCGTTGTAAAACTAAGCAAACATTCCTAATGAGTTTGATTTGTTGCGTGTTACAATATTTACACAGGTATGCACTAGATATTAGTTATTTTAGTCACAAGGATTTTCAACGGCTTTTTTGTCGATTTCGTATATTTACTTAGAACTTACCTACGCCAAGAAAACTTTGACTAAGACTACGCAAATAAAGTGCTTATCTAAACGTAATATTATACAATAAATGACAAATGAAATCAATTTACACGCTATATAATTACAAGAGACATCGTATAATGAAGTGTAAGTTACAGCTTATAAGACGTCCGGCAGCTTATATTAGAAACGATAGTTAACGATCACACTTCCTATTCGCTCATTAGTAGATATTCGTGACTTTACACTGAATTACAAAACGACATAACCTCCATATTAATATCAAACCTTATTAACTACGTGCAAAAGTTCTAAATCCATTGTTAGGAAGTGTTTTTTCAATCCAAAATCGTGCAGAGTCCTCGAATTTTAGGCTTGCAATGCAGCAGATAAGCCCCTAATGTTCTTGCATTTGAAATGCGTTCTGTTACCGTCCAAGTATGAAATAGGCTCGCTATATTAAATGGCGGCCAAACCCACTCCACACCCCGTTAACGAATACATTTTCGGCTTATCTTAAACATTGTCGCGGAAACGACGCAGACTTTACGTAAATAGACATAAATATTATGTTTTAAACATAAATTAACTGTGGTCCTAGGTATATTATTTTGTGTGTAAAGGCCAAAACATATTTGACATGTAACTGCTGAATACCTACCTAGTTGCTATGTCCATATAATTAGTGAATGAGGCACTTATATGTTGACCTAGTTAAAAGCTCTTTAACGATTGTAATACTTTGATATTTTTCAGCGCTGAAAACTACCTCCTGGATTACAAAAAAAAACCTCAAAAAATCTATAGTTGTTATTTTTCAAAAATAAGAAGATCCATAATTTCTATTAACTAACGATGTATTGAGTAACTAAACTTACAAAATGTGATCGTCCTTGTCGGGAATAATGTTTAGACAAAATGAATACTCTGTTCGTTCGTTATTGAAATAAACCACTTAGAGACTTTTTTGACTTCCATTGGTTCAGTTGTTCTATCTCACCAAGGCGGAATGGTCTTGGTGGTGTGCATAGATTCACGTTTTTGTTTTTGATAATTAAATGACTTCTTCCACTCCAGGGTGGAACGAGGGGGTGTGTCAGACTATAACTGATTAAACCTCACTTGTGTCCATCAGTTGCCCTTTGCGTTCCAGGGCCACGGTAACTCTTTCAAAAATTTGAGGGGTACTATCGGTCATCGGCTCTGTTATTCCTACGGTTTTACTAATATCCTTTTAAGCGCGCGTGGAAAACTACGCGCCGTCGATGAATCGGGCTTAGTTAGATTATTGCTTAGGACGGCGAGCTAATCGTTTGCAAGCCCGTATCTATGGTGGGTGGAAATTGCTCTACACCTACAGCGCCCGATTCCGGAGATTCCGGTGGCGATAGCTGGGGCGTTAGTATGTCCGTTTTCTCACATCTCCTTCGCTCGCTTTACTGCTTCGTAGGAGGCGACCGTTTTCCATTCCCACTTGCTGTGGATAGCAGGCACACGGGGAGAACGCTGTGGTGCCTCAGTAGTCACTTCTCAAAGAGAGGACTTACCACAGCAACTTTAGCATACCCATGCATAGATTAACAAGTACACTGTTTTTTTTTTTGTGGCTAAGCAATGTTACTGAATGCTCCGAACTGTCGCACAGCAAAAAACATGTTCTGTGCACGGAAATCACACTCTTATCCAAAATGAATCCGCTTTGGTGAGGTAGAACAACTGGGCACAAATAGGACAAAAAGGTCCTGTGCCTACTCGTACATCGTTTCTGTCACATGACTATTTGCACAATAATTGCATAATTATTGTACCCAAATTTGGTTGTCTAGAATAATATGTTTAGAGTAGTCGCACTCCGACCACGGTCTCTAACAATTGTGTACTATTCCAATATTTACTCAAATATATATACTTCACATCGTGAAGCATCGTTCCTGAGTTTAATAAAATTTAGTTTATCTCCCGAGTGACCCTATTATACAACACAGCTGTTGGCTATGCGGGATTGGAGTGTTGTGTAGTAAAAAAAACCTGAAAAGTCCTATACAACATTAGTTAGTTCTTTGTTTTAAGGGCAACTAAAGGGAACAGGAGGGTTTTCATTAGTTATTTCACACCTCAAAATAATTTGTGTTTTGTAGTTCCAGAGTATTGAAATATTCTGAGCGACTCCACCTTATATTCGCAATAAAAGGAACTTTATTTGCGGCTATAATTAAAATACCATTATGTTTTCCATGATGTCTGACTCTCTCCACAATAGCTAGCTAGTATCAAATGTAATAATAATAATAGATTATTTTCACTCTACACAAAGTATATACAAAAATTTCAGTTATCTATATATATAAAAGGAGAAACTGACTGACTGACATATCAACGCACAGCCGAAACTACTGGGACTAGCACCGTGAAATTTTGCACAAGGTTTCCTTTCACGACGTAGGCGAGCACTAAGAGAGGATTTTCCAAAATTCGCCCCCTAAGGGGATGAAACGGGGGTCCAAAGTTTGTATGGAGAAACCTACTTTCACGCGGGCGAAGCCGCTGGCAGAAGCTAGTTTAGTTATACATTTAGTTAAACTGATATAATTTAATCTAATTTGTAATGATGTGCCGATTAATATTAATTTTAAATTTAATTATGATGTGAAATTTTACATAATTTCAGAAGTTAGATGAAAATTGACAATGTTAATTGTATATATTTGTACGCCTCTGGGTAAATCATAGAGTATCTATCTATTTTTAACACCTCACACTCTGTTGTAATCTGACCTATGTTTACAAATAAATTATTCTGATTCTTATTCATAAAATAGACATTATCGAAATATATAAAAACTTTGTGAATGTAGACAGTAAGTATAAAAAAGCTTTTTAACTTAGACGTAACGTATCTATCTGTAAAAGACTTATTTCACGCCTTCCAAACTCATGAAAAGCATTAAATAAATAAGTGCTAATACATAATATTTCTTTTCACTTAATTGCAACTATTGATTTACTACTTGATTTATAGAGAGAACGGAACAGTGACATTTGCAATATAAGTCGTATTTGTTACTGCCCGCGGCTCTGACTGTGATTACAAATTTAGATTAAATACTATTTTGATAAAGTGGGTATTATGTCATTTACATAATGAATATTTGTACTAGCCACCTTGCAGGGTTACTTGTGCATATTTCGCACGGAACAGACAAAGCAATGACCTTTATAAACTCCTATAGCTTTGGTTTTCTACCCGTTTCCAGTGAAGGCATCTCGTGTATCTCAACCTTACCTGATGATAAACCAAATCCAAAGCATCATCATCATTATTTTAGCCGAAAAACATCCACTATTGGACATAGTCCTGCTCCAAGTGTCGCCACAACGAACGGTCCTGTGCGTAATCGCATCCATCGGAATTTTGCGACCCTCACCAGGTCATCGGTCCATAATGTGGTAGGCCGTCACCACTCTAGAACCTTTCAGCCCCATCAACCATTTGTTCTGCGAGCAATGTACCCTGCCCACCACCACAAATCCTAGTGGGATGATGTAAGTCCAACCTCGAAAAGTGGGGTTACCATAGCGGAACGGCATCTGAATGTGGATGCGAAGCTGTGGCGCCAACTGTGTCCTACCTATTCTGCCTTTGTGTACCCAGCCTAGTAAACCTCTGCGCTGTCACTGACGAAGATGTAGAAAGAGCAAAGATTTGAATAAGTAAAAAAACTGTTGTGCCAGCAACACAAAGAAGACATAGACATATGCGATAAGCGATGATATGGTCAACGATAGTCCAAGCTTGCCTAAAAGTACATCATTCGCTCGTGACTTAAAGACTCATTATATAAATATCGGGAAACATATTCCGGTAGGGAATTACAGTCCGTAGCACATAATATGAATGAAGGTGGGATGACCTTCTTCATTATGTCTACTTGCAATTAAGTAGGCATTTCTATTACGATATCACGGGTAAGAATGCTATTTTAACATTTTCCCGGATGTAGGGAACTAATAATAACTTGGTCTCTTACATGTCTGCATTATACTTGGAGTTTTGTAGCACAAGTGTAGAATAAAAACACGTGTTGTAATTATTGGCTGGAGAATATTCGAAGTAATTTACTTAACTTTTTCGCGAATTTATATTTATTAAAGCATTTTATTATTTATTTTTTCGTACAACTATGAAGTTGTTATTTATATTATAATCTAGCCAACGTAGCATAGACCAAACTGTTAAAATGCCAAAATGTTTGTGATTACATGTGTGATATTTGGGATGCCCAGATATTATATGTATTTCCATCGTTATTGAAAAGGGCACTACTTATATTTTTTCCGAAATTGTGTTAAATATATATTCGGGATCGAAAAATTCTAATTCCGAATATATATTTAATTCCATATTTGAAAAAAATATTTCTCTTTTTAACGACGGCAATAAAGCTCTTAAACGAAATGGTGGCAAAAAGTTGTGTCCAAAGAATTTCCACTATACATATTCATTCAGGTTTACTTGAAATCCTTATTCTATCTGTTAATTTTTAAGGCTGCTTCATAGGTCTAAGTCTAGCTTTTATGTTCACCATTGAATCTTTATTATCGTAATATACATGACTTCAAGTGATTCTTTGAGAGTGTAAATCCCACCTACGTTGTACTAGCTGTAAATCAAGCTTACCCCATAAATGCGAAGCTTGAGCGTCTATTCGTACGGACTTAGGATATGAAATTATACTTCCTGAATTTTTTATACTATCTACTCTGTTTACTAAGCTCATGGACATATTTAGAGGAACACATTAGGGTTTTTTTTATATAAAAACAGCCTTAAATACGAAAGGATTATTAACTATGAAAGGATCTAATAAAATTAATCAGTAAAACTATCATTGTCAAACGTATTAAAAATTTCTTTGAAAAAAAAAAGTAAATTAAAGACTTGACTGAAGAAATTATCTTTTTTTATTCTTCTCGAATCGATGGTTTGATTTCCTTCAAAGTTATTTGGCCCAGTTGGTTGCCACGTTTGTAGCGGCAGCGGAAAATTATCATTTTTCCTTTTATTTATATAGAGGAAATTGAATATTATACAAACCTTTGATTTTTTTCCTTATGTATGGTATATTTTGTACTGTGATGACGCAAATGAAAGGCTCCTATGGTTCAATTTATTATCTACTATTCTATTGTTAGAAGCACTCTTTGTTACAGAGCAGTGGTGGCCGAGTAGTAACGGCCCCGACTTACGAGTTGTAGGTTACGGGTTCAAACCCAGCCAGGTGAATTATTTGGTGTAATATATTTCATCACTACTGCTCTCAAAACGGTGAAGGAAAACATCGTGAGGAAACCGGCATGTCCTAGAACCAAAAATTGGAAAACATGCGACATTCACCAACCCGCACTGGGCCCGCGTAGTGCATTACGGCCCATTCCCTCTCCTAGAGAGGAGGCCTGAGTCCTACCAGTGGGAACATTATAAGGCCGACTATGCTATGCTCTTTGTTACATTATTTATAAAATAATATCATTTGCTTAATCTTTTTTTATTTGACAATCTCTCCTCAATAAATGTTTCGAATCTCTACCACTATGCTTTTCTAACCATAAACCTTAAAAATATAACTTGCCTTGCTTTGTGGATCTGGCGAACGGAAACAGAACTTTTCTCCAAAAATCCCAGTTATAAAATTGGACCGAGCTACTCGATTACCTTTATTTTTGTGGTGTGAAATCATATAATGACTTCTCTCGCCCTAGAGCGAAGTGGGAGGCCGCATCAGACTTTTACTGAATAAAACCATACCTATGTTCCTTCAGTTGCCCTTTGCGTTTCAGGATCACGAATTTCCCTTTCAGGAGTCAACCCATGGCCTTAGTGGGTTTTGGCTCTGCTGGGCCCCTATAGTTTTGCTGCCATCTCTTTGAGGCGCGCGTTGAACAAGTTACGTGCCGTCGATGACTTGGGCTCGGTCCGGACGGTTTTTGGGACGGCCGGTCGGTGTGCTACCCATTGCTCGTCGTCTACGCCTACGGTGGCTTGAAGTCGGGGTCAAGGTCCCGGCGACTGGGGCGCGAGGATGACTGTTCCCAAAATTCACTGACAATGTCATTTTCTGTTGGTGATTGGTGATTTTGTTAGCTTGTTATATGTTGGAGATTGAAAATGAATTCTTCAGCTAGTTTTCTTTTACTTTTAGTCCTATAATACTCGTAGTCTCGATACCTATATCCGTGAGTTTTTTCCCGCCCTCAACCAGGAGCAATGAACGCCGTGAAAGGGCGGACATTGCCCTCTTCCAACTACTCTGTAAAGGTCCAGAATCGATGGATGAAGGGCCCCAAACAACCGTTGCCCCAAGAATCTGCATCGGAAATGATGGCGCGTAGTGTTCCACGCGCGCCTCTCCTAGACGTATAGGGGAATCACTCTCCAATGAGGGAAGAGGGCCCTGGACGGCGGACCAACATAAGTCTGGGGCAGCGGAAGTCACATTGCCGGGATTTAGTCAGTACGAGTCTGACCGACATCTCGGCCCATTCTAGGGCGGAGGACATTTATAAGGATTTCCACCCCAAGAAAAGGGGTGTGTGGGTTGGCACAAGAAAAACGAAGCCTAAAGGGAAAAAGGAGCGAATTCGGGTGGTGGATGAGATTTCAAAAATCTGATAGCATTAGCTCTTTTCAGAGTAGCTGTGGTTCTTCTGAGAAATTAAAGGCAACCATCCGAAAAATAACTTACTGTATCGTGAAGAAAATATATTTATGTTCTATGTGGTTTACCAGCATATAAGGTAATTAATGAAATATTAAGCCAAACCGACAGAGAGTGATATAATTATTTTAATTATGTCAAAAAGATTTGCACTGTACGTAAATGGTAATGGATTTTATCGTCTCTTTTGGACGTAAAGGTTCGTTGTGTCATTATACACAGTTTTATCGATTAATATTAATTGGATAAGGCAGTATAATCCTAATTTGTTATATTAAGTATAGTATTAAGGTCGTACGCAGTGTCTTATTTTAAATAAATTATAGATTGCTTAAACAAATATTATTATAAAATAAAAACAAGTTTCCTTGAAGTACTAAATAAAAAAGATGTCAACTGTCCCTGTGACCCCAAACTGCCAAAACACACCAATTCAATACGTAATAAAATTATTGTAATAAAGATATTTTTCTTATATTTTTACGATTAGTTAAGTATATTTTTTTACAAGTACCTGGGACTCATCCGTAAGAGTTGGTGGAACTTAGTGGAGCCCTTGCAAGTTTTGGCGTTGCAATGTTTTTTTTCTCAGGTTTCAAGGAGCGGGCCTTCAAGCGAATCCTGTCTGAGGCTCTACGCGGAGATTGTGCGATCCATGGCACTTTTAAGGACTTCAGTGTGGAGGCGTTCGCTAAGGAAGCGATTAGCTAGCTGAACGCATCCCATAGGATCCATGATCCATGACGCCGCTCGGTTTATATGAGCCTCCTTGCTAGTTTGCCACCTTGGAATCTAGAAGCAACAGTCCTTGCGTGTTAAAGGACTGTTGCCTGTTGCCAACACACGAGTGGCGCGTGGAGGTGCAACGTATGGTTGAAACTTTGCTGCCGTGATAAAATGCGGCATCGCGGACAGAGCTCCGGCGGATTTCATGACCACTGCTCTTAAAACAGGAGAGAAAAGCGTCTCACAGCAGCATCAAAGCAGGGACTGTTGCACCCCAGCGCTGGGCACACCACAATCGTGGTTATAGGTTCTTTCTTAATATTCTTATTTCTTTATTGTACTCTTAACATTTTGTTTTCATTTCATTCATTTATTCATTAAATTTTTTTTTTCTTTGAAGTGTGGTTAGAAAGACATGAGAAAAGTTATCTGATGGATAAAAGGAATTCTCCAAAATAGGATTGTTTTTACTTTGAATTTATTTTTAAGAAATATTATTCTCTTTTTCAAGACATTTCAACTTAGAAAAGGTTTAGTTGTTTTTAAAGGATAATAAGTAGGTATGTAATGACAAATAATTAAAATGACAGTTAAATCCATATTTATCTAAATCATTAACAACATAGCCTGTATTGATGTAATATTTATAACATAATAAACTAATAGGTGTCGTGATTGCAGTCGATTAAGTATAATGTTGGCAATAAAACTTTAATAATTGTTAATGCCAATTGCTATTCGCTATAGTTGGGGCGATTTGTAAGTGTTCAGATAAACTAATAAGATCCGTTTGTCCTACTACAGAACCTACAAGTATGTATAGAATAGTAAGTGAATTATATAACCACTGCTGAAATACATGCCCTAGTTCTTTAAGGACTGGGTCATAGAAAGAATAAAGAAAGAAAGAAAAACATTTTATTTGGCGGAACAAGGGGCAAATTTAGAACTAACAAATTATAAGTATATTATGTGAAAAAATATGCGCCACATCCGCGCAAAACCTCCGAACGCTTAGCATAATGCTGTGATCACACGCAAAATGCGATGAGTCTACGGCGCTGGTTTTCAGCGTCATAATCTACCACGTGGACCGATTGTAGGTTAGTCTAAGTCACAACATCTTCAAAATTTTGGTCTTAGAATACGGCGGTGTCCTCATGTTGCTTTCCTTTACTGATTTGAAAGCAGAGGACATGAAATATTTTTCACAAATTAAAGTTTCATTATTTTACAGCTCAACGATATTGTGATATCGAAAGAAATCGCATTTTTTATATGGCTTTTAATTACTTGCGAACTGGCAATACTTTATATAGAACAGGCGTTCGTAAATTTGAAAGGAAGAAAAAGAGATAGTTTTCTAATGTTAAGAGGTGAGGTCGGTCGTCAAGTCGTTAGGCGGAATAACATTTTTTATATAATAATAAAATGTAGTGCTTCTAACCATATACGTAATATTTAAGTCAACAAAAGTCAATATCTCTCTGTTCGTGTCGGATTGCTATCCTATCAGACTCTAAGAGTTAACTACGAGAATGGCCACCGTGATTGAAATTCGGTCGGGAGTATTATTTTTTTATTAAGCATATGTTATAATTAATATGATCAAAATATTAGCAAATTTTATGTTTCGAAAATATATTTTTCTTTTTATCTATTAACTTATTTATATCATTATTATTATACATTATATTCTGTTTCGTATAATGATGGCTCAGCATCCACATTCCCATTGCTGGGTTTTTGGTAGCTATCCACCTCAGTCTAATGTTCACTTTCAGTTCACGAATTGCGTGATTACTTCATTCCTTGCTAAAGTCCTACTTTAACTGCTATCCCATTTTTGTTCAATTAAATGGTAAATCATCTCAGTCAAACTTCGAAATTGTTCTATGAAGATTCATCAATAAATTATCTCAACATCATATCTCCTATCTGTACCTACTTATTAGCGAAACAATGCCTCCTCAAACACCTCTTACATATTCAATCTTACACTCGATGACTACCACAGATAAAATCAAAACCAATTTATCAAAACTATTAATCCTGCCAGATACATCCGACGCCCTACCTGAATACTTGGCTATGCTTACAAAATATCCTGAGAACGTGAGCTTTACCATAAACAAACTGTACAAGTATATGTGGTGGCTGCAGTGCTAATTCCGAATTTGGAACATTTGTTGTAGAGATTAAACGTGTCATTATCTAGGGTCAATGACATTATTTGTCATCGATTTTAGAAGCTGAGTATTAATATTGTTTTTACAGCTGGCAATTTATTGTTTTTTGATAAAGATGATCGCATCTTTATTGTTACTCGTAGTCAGTAAACCGTGACTTAGGGGCAAGTAAAAAACCGCGGCAATGAAGGAGTCTTCTTGCGTCATCATATACCATGACTGAAATTCGGATATTTAAACTTACTTGGCTTGACATTAAGGTTTTTGTAGTCCTGAAATCTGAGATGATTTATGGTTCAAAATGTGTAGCGATACTTGAGAGAAGACTTTCAATCAGCGGAAAATAATTTATGCCTATTTATGATGACTGGCTGATGACTTTGTTATCAATGCCGGCAAACCTGCTTTGTCTATTTTTAACTGCAAAAAAAAAAACAAAATCTTAATCTAAAATCAAAAACAAAAGTCACATGCCAAACGATCACATACTACGAGTATTTTATAATAGCCTTTACATAAACACGATCTGTCAGTTCAGATACAATCGACGTGAATCATATTACATCACTGGTGACGTCATGGACCAACCATTTAAATCGACAGCCTAGTCTGAGAATGCAAATTCGAAAATTTAAATGTGCCCTTCGGAACTGTGAACTTGCGGTCTAGACTATTGATACTGGCTGGAAACTTATTTGTGCAAGTTATTTGGCTGTGTTACCAATATAAATAAAGAGGGAAACTTGTTTTAATGATAATGATTTGAAATATTATTTGTTTATAATTATGTTTGTAAACGATAATATCTGGAGGAACAGATCTGTTTGCGACAATTCTTTTGCAAAACTGTTGTTGAGTAGACTTAGTCTATGGAAGCGTGGTCGCGCGAAAATCTAATAATTTTTTTATGACATTTGAGCTGATTTTGACTATTCTGCCAGTGTCACGTTCGGCTACTAATTTATATTTTGGCGTTTTAGGGTGGCGCTACTTGCCAATGATATTTGACGTCCACCTTTCAAATTCGGTACTTTAAATTTACTTATTTTAAAAATTATTAGAAAAACTTTTTTCCGCAGTGCACACTTGGGTGATGACGTAACCGCGTTACTCGCTTTTTGCCATAAGGATTAAAGGCCTCGGTATTATTCTAATTCATAGTTTATTTGATAGTAAATAATATTCGTGTAATAAGGACAGATTTAGTGGCGTTATTTGAAATATGAGGCCATTTGTTTTGTAATACAATAGTTAATTAGGACTTATTTCAATATTAGCTGCTATTCAGTGAATGCAAGTAGTAGTTAAACTTGATAGTTTTGATAAAGGTTCACGAATTTTGTCAAGTAATGAGAACAGCAATAAAAAGACTTTAATTAGGTACATTGTTGAAAATATACAAGCCGCAATAGAAAAGCAAAAATCACTTGGAGACATTAGAGACTAGACAGTAGACATTGTGACGATCTATCAGCATTTCAAAAATAGCATTTGACAAAAATCACCAACATGCGGGACTGGGACTGGACAACAACAGGGCGCCCTGCGGACTCTCCGTCCGCGTACCGGCCCATTGTGCTGCTCGACGAGGTGGGCAAGCTCTTTGAAAGAGTAATTGCAGACCGCCTCGTCGCGCACCTAACACGGGCGGGGCCGGATCTGGCGGACGGCCAGTTCGGCTTTCGCAGGAGGCGCTCCACGGTGGACGCCATCATGCGCGTGCGAGCTCTCACGACGGGGGATGCGGTGTCCCAAGGCAGGTGTGTCGTGGCGGTGTCTCTGGACATCGCCAACGCCTTCAACTCCCTGCCTTGGAGTAGCATTAGGAGGGCACTCCGGTATCACCGGACGCCCGACTACCTCTGTCGTGTGGTCGAGGCTTACCTGTCGGACAGGTACATCATCTACCCTGGTCACCAGGGAGAATGGGAACGTCGAGAGATGTCGTGCGGTGTTCCGCAGGGCTCGGTACTAGGGCCGCCCTTGTGGAACATCGGATACGACTACGTGCTGCGCGGAGACCTCCCTGGCGGGGTCAGCGTGGTCTGCTACGCAGACGACACGCTGGTCCTGGCGCGGGGAGAGTCGCACCAGGCGGCGGTCGAACTAGCGACACACGGGGTTGCGACAGTCGTAGGCAGGATCCAGGAGTTGGGACTCGAGGTGGCATTGCACAAGTCCGAGGCCATGTGCTTTCACGGCCCTCGGAACGCGCCACCACCGGGTTCCCAGCTAACGGTAGGAGGAGTCCACATCGGCGTCGGGTCAACGATGAAGTACCTGGGACTCGTTCTCGACAGCCGATGGGATTTCGAGGAGCACTTCCGACGTCTGGCTCCCAAACTGAATCGGACTGGGGCTGCCCTCGGGCGGCTCCTGCCCAACCTAGGGGGTCCAGATGCCTCCTGCCGGAGGCTCTACGCGGGAATCGTTCGGTCCATGGCCCTCTATGGCGCACCAATATGGGCGCCGGCGCTGCGGAAGCAGCCGGCGGCCCGGCTGAACGCATGCCAGAGGGTCATGGCCATACGGATGGTGCGAGGTTACCGGACGATTTCCCGCGAAGCGGCGAGCCTCCTTGCCTGCCAGCCACCATGGGATTTGGAAGCAACAGTCCTTGCTCTCATGCACGATCTACGCATGGAGATGCAACGCCGGGGCGAAACTCCGCTGCCGCGACAAATCGAAGCATGGCGGACGGAGCTCCGGCGGGTTCTCATGGTGAAATGGCGACAGCGACTGTCGCGACCCAGTGCTGGGCACGCCACAATTATGGCAGTGAGTCCCCTCTTTGAGGCGTGGTTGGAAAGACCTCACGGCGTCCTCACCTTCCGCATGACGCAGGTTCTCACCGAACACGGGAAGTTCGGGAAGTTCCTGCACCGAATTCGTGCGGAAGTGACGCCCGGGAGCACACGGTGGAGGTGTGCCCCGCTTGGGAAGAGCAACGCCGTGTCCTCGTGGGGGCGATTGGCGGCGGCGATCTCTCGCGCCGGGCTAAGGAGGCGGCCGATCGCGTGAGGCAACGGCAACGGTCCTCACGCCCCAACCGCCGCCGGGATTCCGATCCCGATTTCCGGCCACCGTAGGCGTGGGCTTGCGGACGGCGGGCAATGGGTGGCCCGCCGTCCGACCGTCCGGTAACCGTCCGGACCAAGCCCAAGACGTCGACGGCGCGTATTGTTCCACGCGCGCCTCAGGGAGATGTCAGCAATTGTAGGGGCCCAGCAGGGTCGAAGCCTACTGGGGCCATGGGTAGTGTGAAAACGAAACCCGGACCCTGGGACGAAGGCAACGAAGGAACAGGAGTGGGTTTTTAGTCAGTAAAAGTCTGACACTATCTCTCGCTCCGCCCAAGAGCGGGATTTGTCATAAGATGATTTTCCCACCTAAAAAAAAAAAAAAAAAAAAAAAAAAAAAAAAAAAAAAAAAAAAAAAAAAAAAAAAAAAAACATGCGGGACTGAAAAGTCAAGTCGTCGATCCTATTACATTTCGGCAATGCTCTCTTTTTTTTTAAGTTGCCTCACATACACAAACATATACCTAAATTCAAATACACAAACCTCCAGACCCTGAACAACTTTGAGTAGGCCACTAAATGTTTTATTTCGTACGGGAACTGTAACCGCGGCAGGCAGCACAGCAGCCAATCGCTCAGTCACTACGTCAGCCGTATCGTCAATCACTATCGCCATCGCTGATTGAATATCGCTTAGTCAGAAATCAGAAACATTCATTTCAAATAGACCATTTCCAGGCACTTTTAAATTGTCGAAATGTCGGTCAGTCAAAAAAAAGTATGGAAAAAAACCGTGCAAGGAATTTTTACAAACGTACTAAAATAAACCTGCAAGTGCGAGTCAGACTTGCGCACTGAGGGTTCCGTATAAATCTACCTATCAAAACAGTTCATCGTATCGCAATTTTTTTTTTGTGACCTAACTACAAATTTACAGTATTCAGTTTTATTCCTATACCTGTGCTATAAGACCTTGCTTTATGCAGGATTATGGATCAACGGGTAGTATTTTGATTTCCTCGAGAGTGTCGAAATATACGTTTTTTGAGACATAAATTTAGAAATTTGATTTTTTTACAGCATAAAGGGACCGCAAACTTGAGTATATGGTTTTGATTTCAACTCAATACTTCCATGCGTTCCCGAGATAAAGGGCTTTGACAGACAGACATACAGACGGACAACAAAGTAATCCTATAAGGGATCCGTTTTTTCCCTTCCGAAACCCTTAAAAGAAGCCTATTTATTGTATGGAGCTGGATCAACGTGACCTAAAACTTTTACCCTTATAACTTTTTTATTGATTGGCTGTCGTTTGATCATCATCTGACCTAGTAACAACAGGTAAATAAGTGGTTGATGTTGAAGCACGTATAATTTTTTTTTTTGCCTGCAAATACAATAATGTCATCGGAATCCAACAATAATTTAAGTTCGTAATTAAATTAATTGGACTGAACCTAGGCCTTTAAGTTCGTTGAATAATGGAGCTTACTTTAAGTTCTCATGGAATCATGAAAATGCATTAACATACGGCTTCTAAATAAGACTTGGTGATTAATAAGAATTGCAAAATACGTTTTAACGTCTCCTATGTCTCAATAACTTCGTTTTATTGACGGGCAAAGGTCATCAGTTCGAGCCTAAAAGGATGACTAAAATTTCTTATGTGTAGAGTTAACATACTGTATAATGTCAGCTTGTCTATTCAATAAACTTAACTCATATATTAAGCTCGTTCCTTTGAATATTAGCGAGACAGCTACAATTTACGTCAGACTTATCGTTTGACTATTTTGTTGCCATAATTATGTAAGCTTTTTTATGCAAATAACAGAGATGAAAGGGTAAATATGCCTTCATTTTCGTTTTTCTTTTTTTTCTTTGTTATTTGATATGGTGAATTGAATAAAACTTAATTTTACTATTATCTAATCATAAATATTTTTTGCAAGAAAGTGTTTTATATTAATAAAGCTTGTGATTTGCATGCCTCGAGGTGTAATATGGTGGGACTGTGCTATACTTTCAATAACTTTAGCAAATAAATGATTATGAATCCATACAGTAAAAAAATGGGTAGGTAATATTCTGTTGTGTGTTATTTTGCTGATATTGGCAAAATTAAAATTATCCACGGTAGGATCAGGATCAAGGCCCATCTTATCGCGTCCACAAAATTTAAAATTCTGCGTGGGTAGATAAAATATTATTTATTTGTTCACGGCAGTAGGCTAGGCTAGGCTATGAACTATAAGATAATTTATTGTTTTATCTGCCACAGATGTCATAATAACATTATAGGTAATAAATTGTTAATGAGATCAAAATTGAACGTGCACGTAATATGTTAATGTGAATAATACCTGTTTAGATTAACTTATTGGCTTATTAATTCATCACATGACTGTTATTGACTTGGACTTGGAATAGAAATGAGCTATGCGTGATTTTGTCTGTCTGACGCACTTAGATTTATGGTCAGATTCTATCGAAAATAGGACGTACTAAATCTTCGTAGGAAAGTTCTAAGAATACAAGAAGGCCTTGAAAAAAGTCAAGTTAAATTGTATTATATTAATTATATTCATCATTTCAGCCGAAAGACGTCCACTGTAGGACATAGGCCTCTCCCAAGTGTCGCCACAATGAACGGTCCTGTACGTCTCGCATCCATCGGACTCACGCAACCGTTACCATGTCTTCGGTCCACCTTGTACGAGGCCTTCCAATGCTACGTCTTCCGGTACGTGGTCGTCATTCCAGAACCTTTCGGCCCCAACGGCCATCCGTTCTGCAAGCAATGTACCCTGCCCATTGCCACTTTAGTTTGGCGATTCTTCTGGCTATTTCGGTAACCTTGGTTCTCCTGCGGATATACTCATTCATGATTCGATCATGCAAGGAAACTCCGAGCATAGCCTTTTCCATTGCCCTTTGGGTGACTTTAAGTCTTCTGATGAAGCCCATTGTAAGCGACCACGTTTCGGAGCCATATGTCATCGCAACATGCTCTGGTCATAGACTTTCCTCTTGAGACACTGTGGTATATTGGACGAGAAGATACTGCGTAGTTTTCCGAACGCTCCCAGCCGAGTCGGATTCGACGATTGATCTCTTTCTCGAAGTTAAACCTTCCCAACTGGAGCGGCGGTCCCAGGTAAACGTAGTCTTCTACAACTTCGAGTGTAGAGTCTCCGATCTTGATAGGAGTGGGTGCTACATTTTTTTATTGTTTAATCTTAATTTTATTGTATAATTTTGTATTTTTTATATAATCTGATTCAGAGCTGTAGAATTGCAAATGCAATGTACTTCCATAATATGACATACAACAAACCAGTAGTGATGTAATTGTTTTTCTGTAATGTCAAATGTATGTAATGTGGCAGTAATTTAAATTAATTAATAAGCATAAGTATAATCGGCCTTTTAATGTTCCCACTGCTGGGACTCAGGCCTCCTCTCTAGGAGAGGGAATGGGCCGTAATCCACCACGCGGGTCCTGTGCGTGAATGTCACATGTCTTCTAATTTTTGGTTTTAGAACATGCCGGTTTTCTCACGATGTTTTCCTTCACCGTTTTGAGAGCAGTGGCGGTTTATTTATTTATACAGTGATGAAATACATTTCGCAAAGAATTGAGCCTGGTTGGGTTTGGACTCGTAAGTCGG
Organism: Mythimna pallens; assembly: GCA_961205895.1. Taxonomy (NCBI): domain Eukaryota; kingdom Metazoa; phylum Arthropoda; class Insecta; order Lepidoptera; family Noctuidae; genus Mythimna; species Mythimna pallens. The sequence continues at coordinate 17,955,911 of OY540834.1, forward strand.
GGCCGTTACCACTCGGCCACCACTGCTCTTCTAAAGAAATAAAGGCCAGACTTAAATGCCATGTGGGAATCAAAAACAATAGGTATAACCGATATAACAATAATTACGATTGTCATATTATCGGTTTAAAACTGGTTGTGCCGAGATACGGTACTGAGAAATCACGACTATTAAGGATGATGATGGATGGTTGAGTTTAAGAAATGAGAGTTAAAATAAAGATGACCACCAAATTTGATTTTTTAGATTATTAGCAATGTAAAATACGAACGTTTACAAATATTTTAAAGACTCATTTATAGTTCTATACTTATATCATAAAGAGGAAAAACTCTTTTGTTTGTAATGAATAAATTCAAAAATTGCTGGACTGATTTTAAAGATTTTTTTTCACTAGTAAAATGACGAGCGCCGATTGTTCATACGTCTGTACAACTTGAGTGACCTTAAAAAACGCTTAATTGTCGTTTTGTACACACGGGTGTACGTAATTTATTCGGCCGAAAATTTTGGTCCCTGTATCTTAGTTTTTCCTAGAAAAATCCAGAAAAAGATTTTTTTTCATTTTTATTCTTTTTTGGTGATTTAACGTAAAAATGCGCAATTACGTAATAATAATACCACTATACGCGTGAGAAGTTAAGTAGTATCAAAAAGTCAGCTTCTCTTGCAATTGGAAAGCTCAAGTGGATAATGTATGTAAGAAAATAAATAAATTCGTATTAGCACTTAGGAGGATCAAAAACTTAACAGACATTCGAAAAGAATGCACAGAGGGCATTTATAGCCCAAAAGAAGTGTTTAAGGTCAATTTTAAATTTTAAATGGACAGACTTTTGTAAACCTATATTTATTAAACAAAAGCTGTTAACCCTCCTATCTCTATATATATTTGAGATATGGTCAAAAAAAGGTCAAGACAAAGAGAAAAATAACAGAAAAGCCACTAGTAGTCCCGCGTAATAGATTAAAAGTATGCAACAGAAATTGTTATACCATGGCGGTGAAAATATATAACTACTTAGCCGAAAATTTTAGAAGTGATACAGATTTGGAATTTAATAGAAAGTTATTTATCTGGTTGTAATATAAAATGTAAAACTTCTGTAATTTAATATTATGACATTACTTGAATTTGAAATTTTTAGATTTTTTATTATTATTATTTATGTTGTTGACATGAAATCATTTTTATTACAAATTATTTGTATTAAATTATTTAGAATTTAATTTATTGGTTGAATAGTTTTTCAAATTTAAATGTTGTAATTATTATATGAGATTGTTAATGACTAAATGTGTACCTACTGCATGCTAAAGATGTAAAATCTAAATATTTGTACGGCTGAAATGCCGATTATAGTGAGATCCCACTAAATGTTAAGAATTTGTTATTTACCTATATTCTTGCAAATAAATATACCATTCATTCTAAATTAGTCTTTATGCCCATTGTAGGAGAAAAAATATATTTAAGAGATTAAGATATTTTCTACCTTTTCGCGGGCAAAGTCGCTTTCAGAAGCTAATAGATAATATTTGACAGCAAAATTAGACATTTAATAAATTAAAACAGCTAGACATAAAATGCGAATTCTGTAATTAAGACTTGGATCGGTTAAATAGAGAATGTCGCCAGTCGTTAGTGTATCAAAGATATTGATCGAAGGCTTTAGACCAGTCATGACATCAGTATTGAAATAGGTCGAGTATGGTAAATACTAGCATATGAATTACTAAACAGGAATAATGTAAACTTTTAAAGGTAAAGCTAAGACCTTACATAGATAATACTCGCAGTGATGTTATTTAGTGTGTAGTTGATAAAATTATAGGTATTTTAATTACCCGTGTCATGTAATATTGTAGGTGTACAGTACAAGTAAAGATAACTTTATTCAGAGCCTACTGTCAAAGTTTTTACACAAGTGACTTAGGCACCAATTACATGCAGTGGGCCTATAGTGCTCTTAGAGTCCAGTTCAACAACGCCTTTAGGATTCTGGTGCGACTTCCTTGATTCTGTAGTGCCTCAGGCATGTTTCCGGACGCGGGGGTGGATGACTTTTAAGCAATAGTGCGTAAAAAATCAGAATTAGGGGCAAGTCGAAACAGGGTCTCATAGCACAAGTATAGTAAAAAAATCTCTACACTAAACTCTCTGTACTGTGTGTGTGTGTGTATTAGTATTTAAGTCACAAAAAATCTTTTTTTGCGGTTCGGAAAAATCTTGGTAATTCAATTCGGCAATTGAACTGTTTTCATAGGTAAGTTTGTACGGAACCCTTAGTGCGCGAGTCCGACTCGCATTTCCCCGTTTTATTTTCATATCACTCCTATCATCCATCCATCTTTTCTTTAGCCTCTCTATCTCTCTCCATCCATCTACCTGATTACTCATAACTCTTCAAATGGCCATACACGATTCCCTTTCATCTTTCGAAAATCAGTACTATACAGCCTAAACTTTTGGAAAAAGAAGTGGCAATTCCCAAAGTCACCATGCTTATTGGTTTGTTGACCTCATTTAACAGAATTCGTATCAAATTCTTATTCAATCTCGATCATATTCAAATTGATAACAGGTAAAACAAATGATACTTGGAAGTCAAAAGTCTGGTAAACCACAAATGTGAGACAATAAAATCAATTGTTCCTATCCTATCGACAGAGTTTACATGGACTGAATAATAATTTTTTTTTTTTGGGAATGACTATACCAGTGCTTAAAAAAATTTAATAGGTATGTTTGATACATTATTTTAGTAGGGAAAACCACAATTTTTTTCCGTGTGAAATTTTTATGATGTCACTGGTATAGAAAAAAAAAAGAAAACACTAAATGGATCAAAATAACTTGCCTAATAACCTTTTAGTGTTTTATTTATTTATTTATTTAACAATTTATATACACACACACAAATAGAAGAAAAGTTTTTTAGTGAAGTCGGTTATTTTTTTTTTGTATAAGTTTTTATTTCATACTTTTTAGTTACAATACATTTATAAACAGAGTGCCTAATTCTCATGACAATTTCAATTTACCCAAACGCTGCTAGGTTTCATTGATTAATTATGGAGTTCCTGTGCCTACCTTCCAGCTCCATCATCAGATCAGTTCGATAGTACCTTATAGCCAAAGTGCATCTCATAACAATTGTAATAAGTCCAAACTCGGCTAGGTTACATTGATTAATTACGGAGTTCCAGTGCCTACCTTCCGGCTCCATCGTCATCATCAGATCACTTCGATGATACCATTTTCAACGTAACTATTCAGAACCATTCATATTTTATTTGTATTGTCATAGTCGTTTAACTATCTTCATTGTGATATCTATGTGAGTATGAAGTTCCGTTGACCATTTCTGGTCTTCTTCACCAGTTCCACTTCAGCAAATGTTACTTTTTGACTGTAAATGCTCTTGACTGTAAATGGTATTTTCTCGACGAAAATACCAAAACCACTATATAGTTGCCTATAATAATTAAGGAGTTCCCTCGATTCCATCATGGATCCCATCATCAGAACTGGATTTTGAAAAAAATGGGACCAATCTGGAAGCATATCCTATAAGGGGACTTTTTAAATTATTTTAGGCACTTGTGAATTTTTTTAATTCATTAAACCCCAAGCGAACGCTTCGGTCGCTCGCTCATTGTCTTTCTATTGTGTATCTAATTACGGTATTTAAAAGACTAAGGGTTGAAAAAAACTAGGGGGAAAAACACTAGTAAAAATGTTTAAGGGTGGAAAATTACTAAAGGTAAAAATACTTGTGAAATTTCTGAAGGGTGAAAAAATACTAGAAGTAAAAACACTTGTATAATGTTCGTAGGGTTATAAGACCCTATGAGGTAAAACACTTAGTTTTTTTTATAGCCGTCGAAGTAATGCAATGTAGGCACTTCATGTTATCTAGAATGCCTAAAAGATGCCTGGAAGACTAGCAGCATTGCCACGTTGTATAAGAATATTAATTCTTTGGAAAAAGAACGAGCCGGCTCTATTTTCACGCAACGTGTTGATTAGTTGGCTAGAAATATCCTTGGAAAGGAAACTCATGCTTGGACCACATGACTCAAAATTTTCAACCCTAAGAGCGGGGATGTCATAAGATGATTTTCTCACCGAAAAAAGAACCTAAACGGCTCAAACTGTAAATACCAATAGGGTAATAGTATTTGCAGCCCTCAGCAGCCGTACTTGTAGCAGGAGATGGCGCATGAGTGTTGCGTTGACCCAGTTTGCGTCCCATATCAGAAAATAAGTGGATACCGTCATCATAATCAATGTTTTCTTTTCTTTGCAATACCTTCTAATTTTATTTGGGCCGGCGAAATATATTTTCTTCTATTAGTCGTCATCTTTATCATTAGTAGCTACTTGATAGATATATCGTGTATCTTTAAGTATGGGTTAAGGAATTGTTCTAAAGAGTTAACAACTGAAGGAACACAGGTAGGTTTTAATCAGTTAAAGTCTGACCCACACTCTCTCACTCTACCAATAGCTGGGGAAATTATTTGATAATTTCCAACCACCTTCGTCTAATCGAAATCTTTGTGAGACAATAACACACTATACTAAATTAGTAATACCAAAACTCGAAAAAATGATTTTAGACTCTTTTTGATCTAATTCGGTTTCCAATGAATGACATTTTAAAGCTTTTAATGGCTATAGATAAGGCTGCGACGAATAATGACAGCAGTATCAATATTTGGCTCAAATTGTGCACACACTTGCACAGTCTATCATAGATTAAATTGAACCCCAATTCGTTGGTCGTGACTTACTGCAGAGACAAATTTAAACGACCTGTATGTAGTATGAACACTTTAAGGCTAATATCGACGGCATTTGTCTTGTTAGTTCGTTTAAGGACATTTATTACTAACACAATGGCTTGTACGATTTATATACTGTCTGTTATGTTAGTAAAAAAGTCTATCTTGAAACAAACTGTTAGTCAGCTGGGTCACAATATATCTGTTGTTCCTATGACAAGATTTTTTCCCGTTTGTAATATTTCCTGTCAATCCTCTTGTCCTAATCTCAATTCATATGAGTCCACTTCATCGCAGCATATCTAATTAAATTATTTTTAGTCGTTATCGCCTGAACATACATTATAGGTTACCTATAAATAGGTAGGTATTTGCTAAAGTATTTACTTTAGTTCGTAATGTACTAAGTATAATTAATGCTAGGTTTTCTTCAGCAAATAACGGCACCTAATAGACACGACACAAAAATTAAATACCAAGTATTTGGCAAGGTTACAGCGTATTGTTCATCGCCAACGCAAAAACGTGAACGAACTGCGCATGCACTTTACTGGTCTTCTATTCAGCAGCTCTGATAACAATGACTGATTATAAAGGGTGACATAATACACTTTATTCTTGACTAATAAGTCGTACTAAGTTGATTGAGTCATTCAATCAACTTTCAACTTACATATTAATGGGGAACTAGGTTCTAAATCATCATTAATTAATGAAACTAGCACTTAAGTCTTGTATACAATGGTGGACTAAGTTATTCAGCACATTTGATAATGTAAAAATATGTAGAAGCTACCATATCTCTTCTAATTAGGTGCAAATTGCCCGAAAGTTAGACTGCATATTTTGAGTATGCACTGAGTCTAATTAAATTCCAGTTACTTTAGACAATCATATAATTATTATAAATAGTGCGTACAGTACAGTAATAAAAAAGCAAAAATGTATGAGGCGGGAAGTGCCCACAGATTATAGTAGTGTCCTCAGAATTACTACAGAGTACGCAATTGTACAGATTATCACTCGACGCGCAATCTATGTCAATATTATAAAGAGGTAAGTTTGTATGTAGAGAAATTCTTTCACCAATAAAATGCTACTTTATCACTGAGTGACATTTTAGTTTAGGCCGTTGCCTCTCGCGTGCAGTCGCCTTTCTTTGCTAGCTGCTCACTCAGCAACTCCTCCTCGCTTCGAACCATAGCCTGTACGAAGGTGGAGGAAACGCCCGAACTTACCATTTCCGGCGAGGACTTGCGTCATGCCGAAGGTAAGGACGCCGTGAGGCCTATCCAGCCACGCCTCAAAGAGAGTGAGTCCTCATTCGCTCGCGCATGATGGCGTCCACCGTGGAGCACCCCCTGTGAAAGCCGAACTGGTCGTCTGCAAGATCCGGCCCCACCCGTACTAAGTGCTCGACGAGATGATCTGCAATAAATCTTTGACGAGGTGATCAGCAGCACGATGGGCTGATATGCGGACAGTGAATCCACAGGGTACCCGGCTTCTCGATGAGGCACAGTTTCCCCGTCTTCCAGCGAAGTAGGAACTGGCCCCTCTCCATACATGCACTGAAGAGCCCTCTTAGTCAAGTTCCTCCATGGCCAGCACCCTGTCAGTTCCAGGCAAACCGTCGGGTCCTGGGACGGAATTCTTAGCACTCAGCCTGCTTACCACCTCTCTCATCTCTATCTCGGTCGCCTCTGGGGCATTGTCGTTGTCGTCGGCGTCGTGGTCCATGTCGGCCACTGCAGGTAGCGGAGCTAGGGCGGGGAAAAGAGTTCCCCTCTCGTGGGGAACAGAGCGCTCACCACACCCTCCACTAGCTGGGGCTGGAGACTCTGCGTCAGCTAGAGAGCCCAGGGGCGGAGCTTGTCACGCACCACCTTGTAGGGGCATCCCTACGGGTCTCCGTTCAGAGTCCATCACTGAGTGACATAGGTATTAAGTATATTCACTTTCAGGCGGGCGTAGCTAGGGTGCAATGTAGTGAGGTGAAGTTCGCCATAACACTAACAACTAGTCTTTCCAAAGAGTATGTTGCTACTGTTGCTAATAAGTCAGACAGTTAGACATTTTTAAAAAAAGGTGGTATGACGTGCGCAGTATAATAATGCATTCAGGATGCTGGCAGGGCTGCCGTGTTTTTTTTTATAGTGCGTTGGCGATTTTTGCTGAGGTGAGGATTCATGCCATCATTCGATAGTGTTCTACTACAATCCTGAAGCGAGTGCGTGCCAGCTTCCACGGCATACTGAGCGTGTTGTGCGGTAGGTGAGGTTGCCCAATGCTGTGTCACTAGACCTGACTTCACACATCTACGAATATGTACTACATACTTCGTGGATAGTGTGAGGTCGTGGATAGTGTGAGGTCGTGGATAGTGTGAGGTCGTGGATAGTGCGAGGTCGTGGATAGTGTGAGGTTCGATTCCAGACGTGAACTAATACATTTTTTTAAGTTTTTACTAACACTATTATATAGACGGATTAATTGTGGTTTGAAGTAAATGTTAATATCAATTATTGTTATTATTATAAAACGCTTAATTGTCGTATTGTACGCAATTTATTCGGCCTTCGGTCTCTATATTTTCGTTTTTCCTGGAAAAACCGGAAAAAGATTTTTTTTTTTGTGGGTAAAATCACATAAAAAAGAAATTAAAACGCGCAATTGTGTAATAATAATAATCCCCGGCGCGCGAGTGGCGGTGTGTGTGGGGCCCAGTGTGGGTTTTAAATATGAACTACTAGCTTCGCTCCCGTCAACTGACTACTCTACCCTACTCTACCCTACTCTACCCTACTCTACCCTACTCTACCCTACTCTACCCTACTCTACCCTACTCTACCCTACTCTACCCTACTCTACCCTACTCTACCCTACTCTACCCTACTCTACCCTACTCTACCCTACTCTACCCTACTCTACCCTACTCTACCCTACTCTACCCTACTCTACCCTACTCTACCCTACTCTACCCTACTCTACCCTACTCTACCCTACTCTACCCTACTCTACTAAGCTACCTCCCCACCAATTTTCAGCTAAATCGGTTCAGCCGTTCTTGAGTTATAAACAGTGTAACTAACACGACTTTCTTTTATATATATAGATTTGTTCAGTTATATGTAAGTAATTAGACAAGGAAGTTCCTTTCCGGAACTGTTATTTAGGTACTTCAAATTGTTTTCTTTATTTGTTTTTTTTTTATGATATATACAAGCGCTTGAATGCGATCCCACTTGATGGTAAGCAGTGATACAATCGTTGATGGTGAAGCGCACTGGTTAATTAAGATCCTATAAACTGCAGCAAAAAGACCGCAGCAGGCAAATTGTTTCAGTCATTCGATGTACATGGTATAAACAACGACGCGAATTGTATAGTTCGGACCGTAGAGGTGTTAACAATGTGAGGGTGGACACTCGCCGTACGCCGAGTTATCCGATGGTAGAAAGGCGATGGCGGAATCAAGTCATGTAGATGGCGGAATCATGTAGTAATAGTGCGCATTCTTCACTAAGAAACACATTTTGTCTTATGTTAATTTTGCTTCTGTGAGAATCGTGTCTAAAATAATAAAAACGTGAGTAACATTTGCCGAGGTCGGTTTAAGGATGGGTGACCATTCTAATAACGAAATTCCTCCATCCTTCAGATAGGATACTAAGCCGTTGATGCCGTCCGTTATTTGTAGATATTTGACTGTCGTCACGGATATTAAAAAGCTAGGAAATCTTACACCAGTCTTGCTATGGGGTATTGTATTGCTTAATCACTGGATTATGGAGGTCAGATTGGCAGTCGATTCATCGAAAGTACTGATATAAAGGTACATCTGCATAGATTTATTCAGCCTTTCATAACTTATTGAAAACTAGCTTCTGCTAGCTAATAATTTGTTTATTTTCTCACCCCAATATCACAACAATAACAATGATTGGATTCATACTGTGGGAGACTGGTGCCTAAGCAAGACTTTTGGTCTGTATTTCAGGTCACCAGGTCTTCCCTTCTACACATGGATGTGATTACAACATTGGATCCTGTTTAATCTTTCTTAGACATGTTTTGTACGAGTTTTGTAAATATTGTGCTATGTTTGTGCCTGTGTTTTTGTGTGCATGTGTATGTATGTTCGTTCATTTAGGTGGTGCCACTACTCCGGGATATAAAATATTTCTTCGGTCTCATTATAATCAAGCTGTTGGAGCCAATTCGTAACTTTCATTTTACAGTGCTTTTTTGTTAGGTGAAATATACCTAGGGTGCCATTTATTTAATTGTAGAGGAAGCCTCCTAAATGACTGAAAAAACACCGCGAAAATTTGGTTCGTTTGGAATGTTGGAGTCGATGCCACTGGATTCGCTCGCCGTCTACCGACAGCTAATGAAGGGTGTGGATTCCAATTCCATGTTGTTTGAGTATTGTGACTAACAGAAAAAGTTGTTTGTTCCTTGTAGCACATATCAAACCCATTGTGCTAAAGGAACAATATCTACAACATTAATTTACCAACAAACACCAAGTGTCTTCCATCTTTAGAATAAAGTATGATATAATAACATTAGTACCTAAGTATAAGCAACAATTCTTGAAACCGCACCAACAACCCATCTCTTTCAAAAACTATTGCACTAAGTTCCGATCTTCGTCGCGCTGCGCATAGCTAAGCGATCTTGTGAACAGTTTGGTATGCGCTCGGACATACGCTATTCAAACGGTTTCCGTACGTGCGTTATTTAACTAGATTTTCTTCTGGTTAACGTCATCTTGTCTGTTAAGTTAGATTTAATATCTGATCAGGTTGTAGGTTTAAATGGTGATAAAACAACTAACTCTATTTAACTAAGACTATCCTGTATTCTTATGTATTAATAATAAATATATAAAATAAAAAAAAGTTATTCAAAAAAATAAAGCAAAACATTATTTTAGACTTGCACAGGGTAAACAACAGAATAAAATAAAAATGTTAACTAATCTCTAAAGAGTAACTTCAAATAAAAACACAATAAGTAATAACAACATTAAAAAGGAAAAGAGAGACCTGTACAAGGCCAAAAAGGCTCCTGTCTCAGGATCATAAGACAGAGACTGCGATATTTAAAATAATAAAACCGAATATTTGCCATTTAGAATACTGTGCTCATCACTTGAAACACACCGCATGATCATATTTTTGCATCCGAATAATGAATTTATTGTACTGACAATAGCTGCTGCAGAACTGCCTTCAAGGGTTGCTTACCAAGTTTACGTGGAAGTTATCCAAAAGAGACACGAGGGTATTTCACAACCAACGCACTGAGTGCTCTTCAAAAACCACACAGACCAAAACCACCAAAACAATCGAGCAATCAGCAAGCGATTATTTTTCTTCAACATTCCAGCACTCAATCGCAGTCTGACGACCCAACACACCCTTGTTCCACTTGGCACACATATCTGTACATAAATCCACAACCACACAATTACAACTTGACTCTTGTAATTCATTATCAAAACAAAATTGTTCCGAGCAATTAAAGCAAACGACTCGGTGACAATAAACCATTAATTGTGTCGAAATGATTTATTCGTACCTAATAGTTAGGTATGGAGTGGTCGACACTGCATAGTTTGTGCAAACAAAAGATATACGCTGATTGACATTTAGAAACACCTAGCCTCGCCCTTTGTGAGATATCACACGGGACAATTTATTCAGTTCGTGGAAATTATTCTGTAAAGGGGTGTTTACAACTGCGTTTGTTAACTAACTAAACCTGTAACGATTTTTTTGAAAAATAGTACATAATTTGCAGTATGTGACCATCATTAAAATTAATGTGTCTCTTTCTCTTCCTTCTTCAACCTATATTCACCTAATCCTTTTTTTGGGTTTCTATAAATTTGTATGTCACTTTACTCGTTTCTAGGCTTCTTGCATCAAGTTCAGCCAGGTCGTTCTTTCATCAAGCGGCTTCGTTTACGTAGTTAGACTACAAACTGATTTAAGGACGTTCTTATGGTAAATTCGGAGTCTTCACTTCAACACCTTCTATCTTGATTCTTTCTTTCTAAAAGTTGTAGACAACTGTTTTTGACAACTGTTTTTGACAACAGTTTTTGACAACTGTTTTTGACAACTGTTTTTGTGTTTTCTTTCTTTCTAAAAGTTGTAGACAACTGTTTTTGACAACTGTTTTTGTGAGAAATGGTTAAGAAATTTTGTTGAATGGTATAAAGGCACCTTTAAACGTAGCCTAAATGTTGTTGCTTTTCCTTGTCAGATACACTTTGACAATGCTTTGAATTGAATACAGAAGTAGGGAATGGCTGATTCAAATTATTAGAAACTTGGGTTTGATGGTTGTTTTACACTGATGATCACTGGGATGCGAAATGCACTAGTACTTGATCCATGAAGATTTTTATTTGTCTAATAATCATCATCATCATCATCTCAGCCGAAAGACGTCCACTGCTGGACATAGGCCTCCCCCAATTGCCTAATAAGTTAAATATATATCTAAACTTATATAAATGTAATTTTAAATGTATTTACAACCATTATTACCTAGTTATCATCTTCATCTGGCATCACAGCTGGCTCTCTGCAAGGGACAAAGACGGATATTAGCCAGTAAAAGTCTGATACTTCCTCTCGATACAACATAGAGTGGGAAAAGTCAGTTCATGATTGCTTTGGAAAAAAAAACTTGACTTAGCCGTTTCCTTTTTCCAGTGCTAATACCCATGCTCGTGTCCTAACATCATTCAGATTCTATCCGCATACCTGATGGTAATAACTTTTATATCTTTAAAAGGAAGAACTCTATGCTTCAGCCATTGCCTTCGTCAACACTTTTATCAATACCAACTGTACCACTGCATTCAACAATTTTGTTTCACTGCACATTATTTGAAACGGTACTTGCAACTTATTTATATATCGTTAACAGTTTTGTCTTGTACGTGACAATGTTGAGTTTAAATTTACTAACTTCAAATATGGGTAAACGTCATAACGTTGAAACGTGGTTTATGACCTCAGCGGTAAAACCGTTTGATTTAGCCTAGCCGTACTTGAAATATTGACACGAACCTGGTAATATGAGTTGTATGATGCCTTAAGTTGTAAACTACAGAGCTCACTCAATTGTAATTAGGATGTTTATTGTTAGAAATTGCCATATCCCAGGACCAAAAACTCAAAGACATGTGATATCTACCAACTTGTACTGGGCATGCGTCGTGGTGTGTCATATGGTTACAGTGTTCGTCACAGAAAGTGATCTATGATGTTCCAGAAGTAGGATCATTACAGGCTGATATTGTGCTCTATATTTTTCTCTACACACTTATAATCCTGGATTTGGTCCATCGACGACTTTCTTTTGTATTAATGAATAGAAACTGATTATTTATTTATTTTTGTACCAACACACATAAAACAAAAGAAGATATGAGTACATTGCTGATTGTTGCTAATTATGTTGCCATTGATCAAAATAATGTCATGCAGGAGCCACTCCCATGACTAACTTACCTAAATTCAATTTTAAATAGTAAAAGACACTAAAACCAACTTTAAAAATAACGAAATTTGAAGTAACATAAGTAATATTGTCTCTTTTGAAAGTGTTGGTACAGCAACAATATTTCTCGAGGAGATAACATCGTGATCCGAAATTATAAGCACACTTGAAGCTGTAGAGAACTCAGGAACATCTCCAGGTTTGTGTGTAGGATGTGTCTTGGATTCTTGTAGTTTGGATATGAAGTAGAATAATTTTCTGTTATTTTTAGGGCTAATTTGTATTTCTGTAGAAGTCAGTCACTACGATGACAGAGGGTATGTAATTTTACGTTTGTTTTTTATTTTTAATATAATTTTTAAACTAAATGCGCACACATTTTGATTCACAAAGAAGTAAGTAATGAAAATTTAACAGTGAAATATTTTTATCTTAAGAAGCATCCATCATGGAATTATGTTTATACATAATTCCAATTCAATTTTGAATGAGCAACAGTTTTGGCATTCAATAAAACTTTAAAATAAAACCATTAGTTTCCTTTTCTGTTCTTATCTTGACCAGGGCATTTACATGGGTCCACTTTTAATAATAATAATAATAAATTATATGTATAATGAATGAATAAAGAAAATAATAATAATTTTATTTTCCAGATAATACAATCCATTATGGTTAGTAAAGACATACACAACTTATAAACTAGTGTTAGTACATCTATAGCTCGGTCAATTAAATAAATACATTCAATAAAGCATGTCACTAATAATAAATAAATTACACAATCAAAAAACAATTAACATATACACACAACACTACTTCTGGGCACGGTTTGAGGATAACACTTGCGTCCTCGTCCAGTGTTTTAATATAAGGTGTTTTACTTTTGTACTTAGTTTTTTTTTTACTTATTATAATTTGATATACATCTGTAAATGCTAATTCACCATCTCAAACTTTTAAATATCGTTTTGGTAAAACGTTGTTTTTTTTGCGAATGTGAATCAATACTTGTTAGAAATTATATCTTATGTAGAATGCAAATGAGATTAATGCAATTTATTCTCAGTTATCGTATATTTGCGTGTAAGCTTATTGATGCGGTGCACAGACCCTTTATTTTAAAGTATAAATAAATCAGCTTTTATCCTAATTAGATGTTTATTGCTACGTGATTTATATAATGTTATAATTATTTTAATGAGTGACTCAAAATCTTGTACATGAGTCAGTTTGATAAAGGTTATTTTTAATGCATTGGGATTTAACATGTGTGGTATTAATTTATGTTAATAAGTAGAGTAAATATTTTTTATTTATTTAAACATCCCAAAACAACGTATTGGATTAAAAAATGTGCATTAAAATCACTTTTGGAATTGATGTGTGTTAAAGCTATCTTGTTTTCTTGATTAGGAATAATCTGCTTGTTAAGGTGTAATCCCACCACTAAAAGCACCTAACAGCAACCGTAATTTAAAGTTTAATTTAATATTTATTTAAAAGCAAACATTTGATATCAAAACGAGTACGGACGAATATAGGACCTGTTTTTAAATCCGAAGTTTTCTGAATCGGTGGTTAAAAATAGTAACTATAATAGTAACTACAAAGTACACTAAAATATCAACATATTTTTTGGCATTGGTCAAGTTAACAATTAATGAAATAATAGATTTTAGCAAAATTTTACCAAAATTTGACTTAATTACGGATCAAAAAATCTGACTCTAAGAAACTGTAATAACACACAATAGTGACAATGACAATTACTAGGGCCTTCTTATCCTGAGCTTTAGAATCCAAATCACTCTAGTCTCCAGGCTTTTGTTCTAAGTTTATGCAAACAAATTAGAATGCAGGCAGTGTCCATACAACGTAGTGGACAGACACTGCTTCTAATTTCTGTCAGTCTAGTACATTTTGTAACGGGACGGATTAAGTGCAAGCAATGTTTATACAAGAAACTCCCAAGCTTTCTTCAATACTTGTGCTTTGTTAAAAATGTTAATTGAATTAGTGAATTGAGGTTTTACTAATCTTACGTAGTTGTTCTTACCGCCTACTAGACTATGAGACTTGTTGGATGTATGCTAAATTGTATTGTGTGCGGATTTTAATGATTAATGTTAGATACATGTTAGGTTTGCAATGAATATTATTATCATAGGTGTCATCATAACTTAGTCTCACATCATTTACTTAATCACCCACATTAAACCTTATTTTGTTATTAACGATACAAATTATATCTTCTGACAGTAAAATACAGTTTCTGTACCCGAACCTTCCTATGCCTATTCTTCACCACAGTCTAGGAAGAGTTTCAAGTGCCTCAAAGAGTATGTGAAAGTTTCTTTTGTTCAAAGCTAAATCATCAAAGTAATAAACGACGCAACGATGATGCAATTATTTGCTATGAAACTCAATACCTCCGATTTCATTGAAAAACCTGTCACGTACACACTTAAAGCAGTATTAATCCAAACAGATAATATCGTCCGCCGCCTAAATAAAGAAATAACAAGGAGTAACACACGATCAAACGATAATAAACTTATAGGCCCAATAATCGTTGTGCAGACCACCCGGCCACCATTGAACTACTGTAGCCTTCTCAAACATCGTTTATTTAAAGAAATAAACTAACAATTTCATTACAAAACAAAGATATGGATTTCCTACGAATGAAAGCGTGTGGGCAGCTATCCTACATCGCGTTTGTGAGACGTACTTTTAACTAAACGGGACTCAATCATCGAGCATATAAAACCCATTTTCCTATTCTATCAATATTTTAATCATATTCATTGAAAATCAAACTTTAGTTTCCAAGTTTTTGGAATCAATTTTGCATGTTACTGTTGTTCAAAGAAAAATTTTAACAATATCACGGTGAGAACAGGTGGTAACGATTTAGTAGGTTTTGCTCTTGTAATTGCTTACTACTGCGACACTGTCGTGATAAAACGTATTTTAGATGAAATATGAACCCTTTTGCTTCCTGTTGACGGTATAACCATAATTCACCAGGGCATTTGCATGTAGATTTTCGACCTCAATATGTACGAATTAAGATTTGGTATTTATTGTTCGACAATTCGAGAATTTTCATTCCTTTGGGAGTTTGGAAGAATTTGTGAATGAAGTACGATACGAAGTGGCGGTAGTTATGAATGATGGGTAAAATTTGTTGCTTACAGTACCAAATTGATTCTTGTGTATTTAGGCATTCGACTTTCTTTGGCAAGATCGAAAAATAACCAGATATCTCATATGACTTATAATATCTCTTTTTCTGATCATTTCCATAGTTCCATTTATACCATATTTTGGACCATGCTGCAGCTAACTAAATAATAAAATAAAAACCAAAACAGTAATATGTTAGGTACCTACTTATTACGATTTTCACACCAAACGCTCTTCTATATATTCTTAAAAAAAGTCCTCATTATTCCGATGTTAAGGATAATTTTCTCTCAGATTTCATTTTGCATCCGGAAGGTGTAGCCATGCACGGCACGTGGGAGATATCCGGCACCCACGGCTGACGTCAGTGACCAGTACGGTTTTACAGCCGGCTGAATGGGCTACATGAGTTATGGTAGATACGTTAGGTTATGAATTATAGCACAGACTAGGTCAGATAAAGGTTTTGGTGAGGTTATGAGAGTGAATGCACTGCAGTGAGTTTTGCAAACTTAATGATACAAATACAAACTAAAACAAACTAATTTTGAAGAAATATGTTTTTTTTTTTTAAGTGGGAAATCATCCAATGAATTCTCTAGGGTGGAGTGAAAGGGCGTGCCAGGCGTTTACTGACTTACCACACACCACACCTATGTCTTTCAGTTTCCCTTTGTGGTCTAGGACCACAGGTTTCATTTTCAGAAATTCCCCGTGGTGGGCATCGGCTCTAATGGATACCACCGACGAATAGGGCTTGGTCCTTACCGGACGGCCGGACGGCTAACTACCCATTCCTTGTCATCCGCAACCCTGCACGTATGGTGGCCGGAGATCACTTTACGACTCCCGACGCCTGGGGCGTCCCCCGTTGCGGTGACTAGGGCTGGTGAGGATGTCCGTTCCTCCACGGTTGTGGCCATCTCCTTCGCTAGCATTACTGCATCGTAGAAGGAGGCGATAATAATAATAATAATAATAATGGTTTATTGTTCAGGAAAAAAAAATACACTTTTACATCGAATACTTCCCTGGTCTCCACACTAGGATTCCCTGTGTCGTGGACCAGGCAGATTGCATCTCCGCAGCCTAAACCAGGGCCTTCAAGAGACCGCCACCGTCGATCACCTCAACGAATGCTCCACCGTGTCCTCCGGGCAGTCCGTAAAAATTATTAACACCTGGGCGTTTCTTCTGCCTGAATCTCCGTCACTTACTTAGGGGACTTACTGCATCCATGATTGTGGCGTGTCCAATCTTTGTTTTTATATACGGGTTATGGACTTCTACAATTTAGACCTATGGTCTGGTGAAGGTCGCAAGAATCTGTAGGTAGCGAGAAACTTGGAACAAGTCGTTCTCACGACGCGATTCTTGGGGAGCTCTTTGTCTAGCAAAAAAAATATTTTGACTGAAATGATGACGACGTGCGCGCACATTAGGCGAGACATTTAAGTTTTTTAACAAATTTGGAAAAGAATATTCCTAAAATAATGTTTAAAAAAAATTATTTTTATTTATTAATGTTTAAATCGGAAAAATTTGAGACGTTTGAGATTATTTTTTAAGACACATTAAAAAAGAAAAACTATGAAGGGAAAGCATTGTAATATATACCGTCCGGTCTCTTACCATCGTCAATTTATAATGTCCTAACAAAAATAAAAATTATTTTGGCTAAACTATATATCAATTTTAATAACTAGCTATATAAACTGTGGAGATAAATGAAGGGATAATTTAAAAATTGCAAATAACTTAAATGTAAAACTGCAAAAATTTTTGATTAAACTAATGCTTCTTTCATTTAACAAGCGTCACTAAACCAATTAGATGAATATTTAAACATTCCCATAATGCACTCTATCTTATTACAATGATTAACAACAAATAATTAACGCATCTGACCTTTTACTAGATAATTGAATTGCTTCATGCTTCCAAGATATTATAACTGAGAATCTTTGCTATACGTCTAAAATCATAATGTGTCCATGTCACAGAATAACTATTGCCTATAATGAAATTAAACAAGTTTATTTAAAGGATATAAAATTGCTTGTTATGGTGGTATTTATATTGAAGAGAATAGATGGGTAGGTGGTGAAATATTTGGAAATATGCACACAACGGGACGGGATTTCTCATTGGCCGAAATAAAAACTGTACTATCTGTGTCTATCCTCTATTTATTGAGAGATATATTTGAGAAAATATACCCTTAGTGCTCAGTTGCGTTTAGTGGAAAACTTTTAAGGTCATACGTTGTCTGAGTAAATTCTGAAATTATAAAGACTATAATAGTCCTCTTGTACCAAACAACGGTTGCTTCCAGTTTTTACACTAGCTACATTCAAGACAATAATAAGCTATATTTATTATAATTTTAGCGTACTCGTTTGACTGATTAAACGAGCTGAGCACGGCCTCAAGCTTGTGCACTGATTTTTCAACATTTCTATAATTTTGGAGTACCGGTCGTGTGTTACTAGGTATCTAAGAAAAAATAAAGAAACCTTACTTCCTAAAATTCATCATCATCATCAGTGGAATCGTATATTGGTTCCGTATGTACCTTATCTTGAGTCATTATAGAACAAACATGAATTAAAATAATGCAGAATTATAAAATTATATTTACACACTGTAGTGAACAATTTAACTCAGACTAGTTCCTGTGTTAGGCGATAGTTAGAATAATTGACTTTGACAGCTGCGTACGTGAGTACATCAACGTAGTACTTATTACTTATCTTTTTAGACTTTATCTATATTTGGAAGGTGCATTCTACAAGGTTAGTTTAGGTAAGGTAACTGTACCTAAAATCTTCCTCCTTGCATCGTATTCCTCATTTCAATCTATCAATCTTTATTTGTGAACCTAAGTATTACAATAAAGGTCTTATATAAACATTTTAGTCGAGCTCTATATCCTACCAATAAAATTGGTGTAGGTACAAATATGTTAGTCTTGTAGTAAGTAATAAGCCTGAGTCCATACAATGCAATGTTAAATTAGTGTAAATAATGTCAAATAAATGTAATATTAAAAGTAAATTAATTATAATCAATTTCAAATACATGTCAATGTTCAGGGCTGGTAATGTCATAGTATATCATTTAAAAATTCTTGAATAGAGTAATAAGTCTATCTAAGTAAAACTAAGTGTTAACTATCAAAAACAAAAACAATGCTACTACTTTTGAATTTGCGGAAATTATCTTCATTTATTATACATTTTGGTAATTTCTTATTTTATTTCTGAGGGTCTTGAAGTTCCCGTTGGATCAGCCTGTTACTTGTAGTGTCTCACCATCTGTGTCGGTGTTTGACTTCATGCAGCAAGACGAGCAATTGGGTGTCCAATGTGGAGCAGACCTCAGCTGCCTATCTTTTTGGCTGCGGCCTCTTGGTCGTTTACCAGATACAATAAGCTGTACAAGGTTGTGGCCATTTTTTTTGGCTATGTGGCCAAAAAACTCTAACACTCTGCGCATACATGTACCTAATATATACTGGTTTATGATAGAAAACATAATTTTATTTTTCTTAACATCCATATCAGTACAACAATGAAAAATCTAACAAAAAATACATTCGTACTCAAATTGTTTTATTTCATATTTGTACATCTTGTACTTTTCCCATAGCCCTAAAACAAAGGGCTTAAATCAACAATCTCGGGACCCGTCGGTGCACTATCTGCTCACGTGGATCGCACCCTGACTTTACGACATATCTGAACATTCGTGTTCACCTTTATTCCCATACTGTTTCGTTTAAATACTCGTACATGAAAACCTCGAAGACTTTATTTTGGCATAAAACAGGAAGAGGTAGAATAAAGGTAATATATTAAAAAAATGTCCAACAAAATTATTATTGGTGTAGTCGCCCATAAATATGATTCGATTACTCACCATTCTGCTACAATATATCGTTTTTTATCGTTTGCGACCACTTCGGACTATCAAATCACAAAGCAACGACTTAAAGTACAAAATAATAAAGATCCGTAAAGAAATAAAGTTTTACAATGGGTATCGGAATAATGGCGTCTCGGGTAAGGATAGACAATGGTGGCGCGAAATGTAATATTATATGAGAGTCGATTTATGATCACCTACGCTTTGGTGCGATCGCTCTAAAAATGGAAGGCTGGCTTGCAAGTACCCAGGAACGTGTGCGAGCCGGGAACATAGATAACAAAGGGGATTCGTGGACGTGCTACATTTAAAATTTACAAGATATATTCTGCTGTTTCCAAGTACTTGCAGAAGATCGACTAAGCCTCCAGGTCCAGATGGTTATGAAAACAAAATTTAAAAATAGCTGTGTAATCATAATTTTCTGATATAAGGACTTTGCATGTTGGAAAACCAAAAACCATGCCAGTGGAGATTCTACTAGCTTTCAGTGCACTGAAAGCTATTAGAATATGAAGATTTTATTCATTAACACACGATAGAAGATTACTTTAGTATGTTCTATCCCGTGATAATCTCGCGATCTCGGGACGGATCCAGTTGATTGTGGCAAGCAGTACCTAGCGTTTTTACTTTTAGGCCAAGAAGACTAAGGCATGAGGTGGCAGATAGCAAGCTATTTGACCCTATAACATTGTATTACCTTGTCAGCTCTTCTTGTTTGTCAAAAGAAAATCAAACAGGCAGGTTGCCTTAATTTTGAGCTGACTTCGCTCGTTCTTTTATCTTTGATTAGGTACTCGATTTTTCAACATAATTTGACAGTTTCTTTACTATTCTAAGTTTATCATATTGAACCTCTTTGAAGTGCTGTGCTTAAATTTTTGAGGTCGCTTTCTCTTTTATTCGTATTGTTAAACTGATTTTTTAATTGTTAGGTCGGTGAATAGTAGATCGTGGGTTAAATCAAGTTGGTCATTCCTATTTTATTAGATAGTGGAGAACTACTGCTGTATATTATAAGCCTTCAAGAGATTCTTTAGTAAAATATATGAGAAATTTATATAAATACATATAGATTAACACTTTTTTTAATGTTTATAGGACCGCGCTTGACAACTACCTCTTCTGATGGGAAGCAACGACGTGATCGACAATGGAGCGCGCTTGCATAGAAGTACCTAATTCACTTTTGACTTGAAGATCCCTAGGTGATAGCTATCAGGAAATACAGACTACAATAGGGAATTCCACTCTTAGCTAATAAGTTTCCGTACGCACAATGAATGTGTTCCCAAAACGTGCATAAAGGTGAGATGTCCACCATGTACCACATGCCATGTGTTCCAATGATGGAAAGGGCTTGGCGGAATTAGGCTATGCAATTTCGACACTTACTCCCCGAAATGCAACTGGTAGAAAACCGAAAGGTTAGCAACTCAAGACTTTGAAGCCTCGACTCGACGAGTGCATCATTGCCAATGGAGGATCATTGACTCGGTTCTCAAAGGTCTCAAGTGCCTCAAGCTGGTAGATATTAATAAAAATATAGATTAACATATTATATCAACTGTATTTTCAAACTCTCGGTAAACGAGAGAAAAATATATTTGCAATCTTCTGTGTCACAGGCGTAGGTCATACGGGTGGGTGGTCACATTGAGACTTTTTGTGAACTCTCTGTAAGAGATACATGTCAATGAATCTATTAGTGAAGTAGGAATGAGAAGAAGAGCAAAAGATTTGTATATTTTGTAATGGTTTTCATTTTTAATTGCGTTTTTCTAAAAATTTTAAGTTGTAGTTTAAAGGGCATTTTTATTTTATTTAGATATGGGATTTATTACCTAACAAACTGCGAGTAAGTTTGCTATTGGAAAAAATTACGACTTTCAGTTTTATCGAAAGTCGTTATCTTTGCCTCTCATTCACTATTATTAAAGATTTAATCAAAATCCTTATTTTGTAATCAGTTTCGATGTGTAAAAACACTCGTGCACAATTTCTAGATACAGTGAAAGCACATATTTATGATATAGGTTCAATGTGTTTATATTGAACTTCTAGACGCGAATAATTTGTGGGCTCCCATTGTATCATTTTGTCCTTTATTATTTTGCCGTTTAAATATATTTCTAGTAGTTTTAGTTGCAATAGGGTTTTTACAAGTAATGGTCTTAAACCGAGCAATTTTAACGCCATTTAAAAAAGCCCCATAATTTGACCCACCGACACCAAAGTTAGTAGGTACAGTAACCAGCCTACCATTGTTACACAAACTAAAGCTTCGTCTACATGAATGGGACGCCTGAATGAAACCAGTCTGCTCATAACTTACGAGCGACGTATCACCGGTCTTAGAGCCATAATTCACTAGTTGCGAAATCAACGCCTTACAGCACGACTTGGAGAACGCGGCTGGACTCCAATTACAAAACAGTAGCATCTTGGTTTATGTTGGTATAGATGTGGGAATGTTTTAATAAGATTTTATAGCTCTGTTTGTCCATTGGGTTTTTTTTTAAGGTGGGAAATCATGGAGTTGTTATTCATTTTATGGATGTGAAACTTTGAGTTTGATTTACATGTTTGCTAATGGTATTTAATTACTAATCATATTTGGATGATGTTAAGCGGTAATCTCTGCTTTCTCATCTTAACGAATGCTTTTGACAGTATGATTATATAATATTCCTATATACTAAGCAGAGCTTGTGTTATGAGTTGGTACTAGACAACTGATAAACATACTTATATATTTCTAAATACATACATATTATAGATAAAATTACACCCAGGCACAGAACAAATGATCGTGCTCATCACACAAACATTTGTCCTGGGTAGGCATCGAAACCACGACCTCCGGCATAGCAGTTAGGGTGTTAGGGTCACTAACCACTAGACCAACAGGTCAGTCAGATTGGCGCAGTGGTTGAGCGATTTGTGACTGCACTGCGTGTCGCGAGTACAATTCCCGCACGGAACAAATATTTGTATGGCCTATACATATTGTTCCGGGTCTCGGTGTCTTGTGTGTGTGTGTATTAGATATGTTTTGAAAGCACAAAACAGAATATAAAGATTACCGCTGCAAATAGAAATAAAATCGGTTCGGAAATATCTTGTTACGCTGCCGATCGCCCCCACGGCGATGGCGGACACGGCGTTACTCTTCCCAAGCGGGGCACACCTCCACCGTGTGCTCCACCGTGTCCTCCGGGCTGTCCCCACAGTGGCGAACCCCGGGCGTCGCTTCCGCACGAATTCGAACCGAAATTGAGAACCTGCATCATGCGGAAGGTGAGGACGCCGTGAGGTCTTTCCAACCACGCCTCAAAGAGGGGACTTACCGCCATAATTATTGCTAATAGAAGTGCGGGATTAGGTTTTTAAAAGAATTACCGTAGACCTGGAATACCAAATGCAACTAAAAGAACACAGGTGGGTTTTAGTCAGCAAAAGGCTGACACTCTCTTGCGTTCCACGTAGAAGTTATTTGATGATTTTCTACTTCCAATATAAGATTTTTTTTTGATAGTATCGAAACTTGTTTTTCATATTTTATATTTTCAAGAAATAATCCGTTTCTCATAGAACGTGTTACGAAAATACACAATTGGTATCTTTATGTGAACTTAATAAGACAGAAATAAATATTTTCACAAAATATTTTTTTACAAATATTTAACACTTAAAATAACATTGATCTGCTAATGCAAACCGGCAACAAAAACTACGTTCACCTTCCTTAATAAGTTTTGCAATAGTAAACTCTATAGTATAGTATCTCTTTGCATATAACGGTTTATAGTTTTTCGTGGGTGTACACGATATTAAAACATTAAATTTCCACTAAAATATAGGGAACAAATAAGTTTTATACCCATTGGCTTCAGTGTTTATGAATACTTGGCTGATAAAATTAATATTGCACAGAAAATCAATTATACTAATATCATATCTAGTAAATAGGGCATGATAGTAAAATAGTAATGAAATATTATATGTGGAAGTAGGTGTTAAGTTATTGCAAACTGTTTAATATTTACTGTTTAATTATTTCAATCGGTATATTAGTGATTGATCAACATAAGTAGGTTTAGGTTAATAGGTAGGTAATGAAGTTTAATAAGATATTACTAGAGTTGAATGACGAACAAAACAACTGTAAAATTAACTGTTTCTATTAAGAAATTATTAAGGTTTTAATGTCCTAAGTTTACTTAAGCATACTTTTAGACTGAGAAAGTTGACCGTTTAGTTCTGTTAGTAGCACTTTTGGAATGACAGACTATCTGTGCACGAAACATCACAATGCCGAAGATACTTGCTTAGTTAAGATTCTTTACATCCATCAAGTTTCCAGAGTTTCGCTAGCTTTAATTTAAACCTGTTTTTTTTTCGGGTGGGAAAATCATCTAATGGCATCCCCCTCTCTTGGGCGGAGTGGGAGACATTTTCAGACTTTTACTGACTAAAAACCCACATTCTCGTTCCTTCTTTGGCATTTTTCCATGGCCCCGGGGATATCTTTCACATCACCCATTTTTATGGGTGATGCGAAAGATATCCAAAAAAAAGCAATATAAAAAAAAAATATACAAAGTCAAGCTACTGTTGGTACCGCATCCATCTACAACTTTGAAAAGCCTTGTCCTCGACATAATATTGATCTACGGATGAATGTATGTATATTGCTGAAATGTTTATTAGTAAACTAATATGAAACTGTTACGCAATTGCAGTGCAGGATGCTAGACTTCTACTACCATCGAACCAACAAACCAATAACGACTTCTATTGTTGAAAGACTATATCTACAGCACCCACTTCACTATTACCATTTACCCCCACTAACATAACAATAAAAGTTATCATTTCCAGTTCAATTTGCAAAACGATAACCACTCCTGAGGATATGTTTATTGAGATGTAAGTGAGGTTTACGAGCCGACGGCGCAGGGGCACTTTCTTTAGACCGCGTACGACAGTTATATTTATTTATAACGCCTTGAATATTCCATTCATGACATCAACTGGGATCGGTGGTGGGGCCATGTGAGCGGTGTCCTGTGAGACTGTCCGAAATAAGGATTAAATATTGCAAGATATCGTATAAGAAATGAAAGAAAATCAATGTAATTGACATAAACTGGAGAATCACGAAATCTTAGTAGGTAATATAATGGCAGTCACAATGCTGTCGCTATGGTTGAAAGTTTCAACGATTTTGACTGCGTACCGGAATATTGCACCCAGGAATTGGAAGGATGAACCCACGTAACCTTTATCAAGTGAAAAGAGTCGCATGAGTCTGCTGGAGCCAAAATGGCTAGCCAGTACTGTCGTACTGCTGGGTCAGGCCTCCCCCGGGACTATCCAGACATTCTTCTCCCGTGCCGTTACAAACCAGTCTTCGTGATACTCGATAACAGTAATAAATTAAGGAGTTGAAGAGTAAGTTACACCTACAATAGAAAATACTGAGCTAGGTGGTTAAATAGAGTAATTGCTTTTCAGCCATTAGTAGGTAGTACTAACGGCTGAAGAGCAACGACTATGTCGTAATGCACGCTTACTGTATTTTTTTATTAATATTGATGTAAAAATACGAAAAATAAAAATATAAACGCAGTTATTGAACTTATTGCATGAGCTACAATTATTTGGTTTTCATTTAATCGTAATGATTTTCCTCGACGTTGTATCTGTGTTCCTTGACACGGTTCTAGGACGAATTCTTGAACCTTTTTTTTCAGTTGGAAATCGTTGTCCCAATTTTCTCCTTTAAACGGAGCCACTTTACATCCTCGCAGTAGGTAGAACGTAAAGCGGACTTCTATTGTGGTTACAGTGTAAAGGAGCGCAAAATATGTCACTGTTGTGCTGACCATTGAGGCCGTTGAGAACTTAATATTTTAATCTTATCGCCTACTGCTCCCACTGACAATGAACTAGTTACGGGGCCCAACCTTTATTCAACAATTTTATACCACTTTAAAATTGTTCCATCTATTTTTGGAAAACAATAAACACTTTATCACAAATTATTGAAATACTAGTCACAAAAATGATTTGCAGCACACAGTCAACATCAAAAATATTTCCTCTTCAATTTCAAGTTTTAATTCATAAATCACATACTTTAGTAGAACCGAAAATAACCCTGGGCGGTCTATAGTAAACAAATAAAGAAACAGTTTTATAAACATCGCCAACTTAACCGGCATGAAAGACAAAACCAAGATATACAGCCTCTGTGTCAGCGAATAAATTAAAAATTTAAATTTGAAAAGAGAACAAAAGCGCAGCCGCAGCCGCGGGCCGCGGGTATGACGTCATAATTAAGGGGCCCAACACACGACGAAAAGCGAGAGACGTGAGTCACGTCGTGCCGTGAGAAAACCGAATTTAATAAAAAAGTAAAAGTACTCTCTTTGTACAGGGGCATGCAAAATTGAAGTTCGATTATCGGTGCCTTATTTTGGGACATGATTCATTTTGGTGAGAGGCTTGAAATTTAAGATAACACGTTAAGAATTTTCGATTAGCGCGAATGATGCAACCGGTGCGAATGTAACGGGATGGGGAACACGTTAATGTGAACGACCCTTTTACTTTTAATACTTGAGGTGCATTGTAAGCTGTTGTTTTGATTTGTTTATTAATCATTATCCGTCATCATCAAGACACGCTTCATATTTTAAGGAACAGTTATCGAATCACAGCGATTAACGAAATAAAGAGATAATCCAATCATTAAAATATATTGGAAGACAGTTAGTTTAATCCTTAATAGTCTATAACGGTGTGGAAACGTCGTAATTTAAAACATTTTATTGACAAAAGTAGCCAGGAACTGGTTCATGCCAATTTCTTAGCTGAATTTACTTACACAACTGTCTAGGCCTCCTAAATCAATGCAATTTACGCAATTCAATAAGACGTGCGACATTAGAAAATTTTATTCCGCAACAATGACTCTCACTGCCTACGCCTTTTTAACAAATCGATTCATTGCACATCAAAAATACACATCGTAAATCGAGTCACTGTTCTCGAGTGGAGATGACATCGATTTGTCGTAGTCAGATTAAACAATTGGCTCTTTTAGGAGGTGGCCTGCCATATCAATGAATGGTCAACGGCTGACGATTTAACGTATGTTATTTTACAATTTACATGTTTGTTAACGCAGAGAACGTTACGGGAGTGAGAGAATGAGAATGGAAACGGTTAAAAAAATGTAGGTTCTCCATACAAACTCACGTTATAATATTTGAAATTCTGTAAAGCTCGGTTACTTTTTGCTTTCATTTAATTCATCATTTGCACAATATCTGTAAAGTAAGAGAATTGTTAACTACTGCCACAATGTTTCGCAAAAACATCATGTTAATAACGGATCATTCAGCTTCTAGTGGTGAACAATATAGCTGATGTGTTAGTTAAATGTTTAGCTGCAGTGGCATCACACGAACTACAAAAAAGACCTGACGACACAAAAATCTTACGACTTTAGTTGCGCCTAAAGTTCTCCTTGCGACGAAAAAATAACTACATCAGCTCAATCGGGCAGACACAAAACCCATCTGGTTGAAAGATCCACCATTTTCAATGGCTGTGGGATTTTACACTAAGTAACACATGAATCCTAATACAGAAAATTCACTGATATAGCCAGCCGCTTCATGAAACGTTCAATTTAACAATCTGGCTACAACAGATGCATCAAGTCAGCGTATCGGCGAATCGAGATGCGTCACATTTTAATTGTCCCGCATAAGGTGCGACCGTTATTGCATTCAAAATATTCGAATAAAGATCGGATAATTAACGGTACAGGTAACGGGTCGGAGGGCAAATGGGACCGAATGAGAGCATATCGATAAAAATTTGGAGCTCCTTTATATTAATGCGAGTTATAAATATTGGTGGAATTAATTGAAACCGTGTTTTTGGTTGAAGTTATCTGAAAGTTAAGATGGTGATTTAGGATTGGGACGGTTACAACGGTGTTGCTGGTTATTCCGTATTTGTAAAGTTTTTTATTGAATGATTCCAGGTACTATACCTAATTGGAAGCGATCAGCAGCGGTGACCTTTCGCGCCGGGCTCTGGTACAGGCCATTGTCTGGAGTGAGGGGGATTGGGCGGCGATCACCTCCTTCTGCGAAGTTGTGATGCTAGCAAAGGAGACGGCCGCACGCTTAAGGGAACGGACATCTTCACGCCCCAGCCGCCGAGACCATGACCCCGACTACTAGCCACCATAAGCGTGGGATTACGCACGACGTAGCTCACCGTCCGGCTGTCCGTTAACCAACCGGATCAAAACCGAAGTCGTCGACGGCGTGTAAGTAAAAAAACCACCCAGCCAGCAGGCCCAGCAGAGCCGAAGACTACTAGGGCTTGGGTCGATATCTGAAATGGTTACCCGTAGTCCTAGAACGCAAAATTCAACTAAAGGAATATAGGTTGTTTTAGGCTGTAAAAGTTTGACATACCCTAGCGCTTCACCCTAGAGCGCGAAAAGTCATTAGACGATTTCCAACCTTAAAAAAAAATAGAATAATACCAAGTTGGAAGATTCTGTGTACCCGTGCTCTGACGCAACATAGAGAAACAATAAGATTTTCCAAGACTGTTGTTTGAACACGAAACACACAAAAGGTCTAGTTTTTTAAACCTAAATTATCGTAAAATTAATGTGATAAATTGTCAAACGCACGTTATCTGTTGTGATTAGTTGAATAACTTTTCATCAGGCAATCGAAGTCGATAGTTTATTTTCTCAATCGTTTCCAAGTCTATTAGAAAACGACTGACATACGCAGGAAGATTACACCCCACATCAATCAACATCAAACCTCCCAGTTCTTTAAAACAACACACCACAGAACATGAGACTCCAGCCTATAGCACGATCGCAGTACAGTTGTAAAAATGGAATAGTATCATTTAGTACGGAACCCTCGGTCGGAGAGCCAATAAACGGTAACCGCGGCACGTGGGCGGGGCGGAGACGTTGCGTTTGTCGCGAATGTTATCCAACACACTTAGCGGGAGTCGGATTGTGTGTAATGGATCTTTGAATGGGTGACGTTTGGTGGTAAATGGAGAGATTGATACGAAAATTACATGCTCGTAAATGTACGCTCAGTTGAAGCCATTGTAGGCTAGGAGTTCATGACCAAAGAAGAGCTCATGTTGAAATAATCAGCCGCACGGGTTGACCTGCAAAGTTAAGCAGCACTGGCCGAGGTCGGTTAATGTATGGGTGACCATTAATTGCAATACGTACGGAGGCTCCTCCATGCCTCGTAAAGCATGTCAAACGGATGATCCCGGTTGTCATTTGTAGGTCTTTCAGTCGTTGCAGTATAGTTTTAAGCCAGAAAAACAGACACCAGTCTTGCCAAAGTCTATTGTGGTTACTGGGAAGTGGAGGTCAGATAGCCCGTCTGATGCGTCATGGAAAATACTAATATTCAGTTGCATCTGATTAAACGAGAGCTGTGAAAACGTTTGAAAGAGTTACCGTGGTCCTAGAACGCAAAGAGAAAATAAGGGAACATGGGTGGATTTAATCAGTAAAATTCTGTCACGCCCTCTTGCTCCATCCAAGAGAGATTGAAGTCAATTGATGATTTCCCATAATGAAAAAAAAAATCCTTCTAAACTAGAAGTCGAATTCAACTTAGTTAGAAAAGGCCAGGCAGATGAGCGTTAAGGCGTCAACTAAGGCCTTTCAATTTCACTCCAACCATACGACGATCCTCGATTACTACTTCAACTAGCTTACAAAATTGATTGAAATTGAAATAAATTGCTGTTTTTTAGATCTTGTAGATTTAATTTATTAATTTATGTACATACAAACACTTAAAATCGAAAAGAACAATTAATACAGATAAAAGAGTATAAAGGTCCTGCTTATTTCTAGCGAAATTTCTTCCAGCATATCTGCGAAAGGAGAGTTGGATGAGAGATGTAGACGCAGTGTGTATAAATAATATAGAGAAGAATTAAATAGACTATATTATATAAATTAAATCATATAATACATACATATATATCAATAACAGTAAATAAATATACATATAAATAGATACAAACATAAATTACGAGATGGTAGTAGTGTTGCCCAAATTCAGTCTTGGTCTTGCAGTCTTGGTCTTGTTCTTGCGTTTTTGCAAGACCAAGACCAAGAACAAGACCGCGTATTTTTAGCAAGACCAAGACCAAGACTGACCGTGCAAGACTTGAGCAAGAACAAGACATAGCCTGCAAGACTCTTGCGTCTTGCAGCTAGGACTTAGCGCTATTTCACTGAGTAGTTAGGTGTAACAGTTCGGTGTATAGGTAGGTACGCTTAGGAATTCTATGAGACGCAAAAAACTGTATCAAAGAATATGAAAAACTGGACCTATGCGCATTACGACTAATACCATAAACATAGCGAATAAAAAAATATCTATTAAAATCAAACTGAGTGCATGCATAGTTATGTTTTAACCATCGGCACTTTGATAATGCGGCATCAAAGGTTTTGTACTTACTTCTCAAAGAAATTTGCCGCTTTTCGGAAGTACATGGTTATGATACACGCGCCGGCAGCTTCTTTTGAAATCTAAAACAATCGTTGCCGCCACGCCGAAATCATAACATTTGACACTATTTGATTGCCGCCATAGGGCGTAGGTATACTCATGCAAAATAATTTCCTAGTAGAGTACCTACATGTGTTCCAAAGAATAAATAAGTTTCAGAGTGCTTAGAATGAAAATGAATACATTATACTGATCACGCAAGTAGTATTATGATTAGGATAAAATGGTAAGGATAGGTAGTAGATGTCATATTAATTCATTCTAGTAAGTATATATTATAATATTGATTACTTATATGGTTTTAAACTAATTACTTAGGTACTATTATTGTACATTTAGTCATTATATTTCTTAAGTTTTTACAAGAAAAAATAGCAAAAAAGTGTTCAAATATCACCCGTTTAATAAATATTGTAGCCACTTTTAAATATACTTGAAACGTGTAAAAAAATTCTACAAAACTAATAAAATAATATAAAAAGCGTAGGTACTTACCTACTAATAAAATAAAAAGCCTGCGATAAGAGTTTTGTATTACTTACCAGCCCGAATATCTCTGAGAGAGATGATGAGAGTAAGTATTTACTAGCTGTGCCCGCGACTTCGTCCACGAGGAATAGTAACTTTGGAGGTATAGTGACGTTCAGGACTTATTTATTTATTTTAAAACTTCTGTCATCAAACATACAAACGAACTCTTCAGCTTTATAATATTAGTATAGATGTACGCCAAAACATTCACTTATATGTAAAGAATAGTGATTGGCACTAATTCTATTTTATTCACGCGTCGCGTCTGTACAAGTAGGTAATATTTAGTGTGTGTTTGTACGCCGCACGCGGCATTGTTTGATTTGCGGCGGCATCCTTTTCATAGAGCCGGCACGTGGCGAGGCGGCGCGGTAAAAAGCAAGGAAACGTACTATAAATAAAAGAATTATTTTAATTCCAGTCATTTCCAATTGAGCTGTGCTTCGAGTCTAACTTAATAATTGTTTTTACTAATTCTCGTTGTTTTCTAAAAACGTATCACGTGTACAATTTAATATGAGTGACGAAGATTCAAATTATTCTAGTCCGAGTAACGAGAGTTTGAGTCACAGATCTAAAAGACCCAAAAGCAAATTTGAGGAGTTTTTCGAAATAATTCATGCATCCCAAACTGCCTTCTGTAAATTGTGCCAACATAAAAAGATTGAAATAAAAATGAAAAACAGAAACACTTCAGGCTTAAGGAAACATCTAATATCTTTCCACAAAAAGGAATCAGAAATATTTCTTCCTGTTAAACCAAAATTAAGTGGAGATATCACAAGCTTTTTAGTAACCGCTGGAAGAAGTGGACAGGTAAGAATATTTTTTTAACAGTTAAAAGAATTTTAACTCCGCGTAGCTATTCATGCGATACTTTCAAAAACGCCATTAACTTACGTAAGTATTTTTGAGTTAGTGGTGTTTTCACAGTTTTCATCTAGGGGTGCGACATATTAAGTATGTAATTATCGTCTTAAATATTTTTTATAAACACCCATATTTTCATTTAATCGGCCAGTAACAACTAAGTACTTTATTTTGGTAAATTACAGTACAGTGCAACCTTAATATAACAAATATCAATTTAACGATTTTCTCGATTTAACAACAACAAACCTCCTCCTCTTATACGCTCAAACCTAGTATATTTTAAATAATAACACAAGATTTATTGTTTTGTTTCAGTCGGAAAACAGCAGTGACAACATCACGACAGCTACAGTTGATTGGGTGGTGAAAAAATATCTTCCCTTCTCATTTTTCGATGACGAAGCTACACAAGTATATTTTCGACGTATTTGCCCTAATATGGTGTTTCCTAAAAGGTCTACACTTAGAAGGAAAGTCAAAGAGCGATTTGAAGAGCTCCAATTGAATCTCAAGGAACGACTTCAACAATTATCATCTAAAATGTCTTTTACCATTGATGGGTGGACGTCAATTGCTGGTAGGAGTTACTACGGGGTTACTATTCATTATATAGACAACGAATGGAAGTATCAATCTGTAGTTCTTGATTTTATACCATCACGCGGTCGACATACTGGGGAAGATATTGCAACGATTTTCCATGAATGTTTATTGGAATATGGCATAATTGATAAAATACAAGGTATCACGGTCGACAACGCAACTGCAAATACCAAATTTATGTATGAACTGGGCAAACAGCTGCCGCCACACTTTGATTCAGACAATCAACATTTCCGGTGCTTTGCTCACATTTTAAACCTTGGTGTACAAGATTTATTAAAGACCTTAGCATTACACTGTGAGTCTGACACTAACGCGCAAGATCAGCAGTACGAAGACTATGCAGACGAAACTGAGGATGAGGAAGATGAAGAATCTGCACCAAATATTGCTGACTCGCGTACATCTGTAACAAAGTTACGCAGTATTTCCAGTAAAATAAAAAGAAGTGAGATAGTGAAGAAGAAGTTTCAGTCTGCTTGTGAAGCAGCTGGCGTGCCATCAAATCTAAATGCCATTCTTGACTGTCCAACGAGATGGAATTCCACACATGATATGATTGGATTTGGTTTAAAAGTGAGAGTGGGCATTGACATATTGTGCAATTCTGTCACCGAATTAAATGATTTTCAAATCACAGCTAATGAATGGCAGGTACTCGAAAAATTACATAAATTTCTAATAAACTTTAAACTTTTAAGTACAAAACTTGGTGGAGACAAATATGTTACATTACCGCTAGTCATTGTATCATTCAATCTCTTGCTAGATAAAATTGAATCCATGGTAAAACAGTTAGATGAGAAACCTAATCGATCTGAAGTGGATGAAAGGCTCATTCTAGCTTTCCAAGCAGCTCGAGACAAAATGCTTAAACATTACAAGAAGAGCAACTGGATTTATTGTACTTCTTTAATTTTAGACCCAAGGCATAAGGCTCAGACTTTTGACCTGACAATGTGGGGGAAGCAACTTAAAACAGAAAGTCTGCGCAAGTTCAATGAACTTTATGAAGAATATAAAAGTCTACACTCACTGAACAAATCTCTGGAATTACCAGAAAAAGAAAATAAAGTATGTAACGAAGATGAAGACGTAATAGACTTTGATAAACTCTATGAATGTCCCTCGACGTCATCTGGATCTTGTCTTCAAGGCTTAGTGATAGACGAGTTGGAGGAGTACCTGAGAAAACCAAGAACTGCCAGCTCGGAAGACATTTTAGATTGGTGGAGGACGCATGAGACAGAGTATCCGATTTTATCGAAAATGGCCCGTGATTTTCTCTCAATACCTGCAACTTCAGTACCTGCTGAGAGGTTATTTTCTAAAGCATCATTAGTAATTAGAAAACATAGAAATAGGTTAAGTGATGAGTCAGCCAGATGGTTACTTTGTATTAATTCTTGGTCAAAAAAAAATATATAAAGTATCATAACCTAATGATAAAGCTGTTGATTTGTGTTGTATTTTATTTTTTATTCAAATAAATGATAAATCGTAAAACTCTTTTATTAAATTTCTTATAAGTTGAGGGTTCAATCTCTTTCTAGACAGATAAGTATTGTTCTTTAAAATACAGTCAAGTTATTGTAATTAATTTGTTTTTTTACATGTTTTAGCAAATGTAAGCTTATAAATCATAAATGTTTATTAAGAAACAGTTACTTCCATGGAAAACGACATATAGGTCAGTTGATTTTTCGAATTTCTTATCAAATCTTCAGTTATTTAGTAATCTGCTTGATCTTTACTATGGCTATGTTAATTCAAGCTCACAATGTTCCAATTCTAATACGTTTTTCTAAGATTTAAAGTAAACTTTAATAAATAGTAATAGACTAATAGGTAATTGCAAGACTTGCAAGACTCTTGCTGCAAGACCAAGACCAAGACCAAGACTGGGAGCGCAAGACCAAGACCAAGACCAAGACCAGGTGTATTGGCGCAAGACCAAGACCAAGACTGGCTAAGTCTCGTCTTGTTCTTGCATTTGGGCAACACTAGATGGTAGAGAGGTAATGTTTTCTGACTAGCTTTTTGAAGACAGATATATTTTAAGCATTACGGATCTTAGCTGTTTTATTATTATTCGCATAAGAAAGCTGTTGAAATGAATGAAAATGTTACCGAACCTTATTTAAATTTCTTAATCCTAAATCTGCGTGGAAAATATATTTTTAATCAGTTTTTTTGGGATTAAAGCAATAAAATTCAACCAGATATAAATCTGCTTAACACAGATTATTTAAAACTGTGTCTTGATACGTAAGAATATCGCTATAAGTGATACTGACTTTCATAGTTTTATTACATTCTTTAGTTTTGCCTTCGACTTTATTCGCGACCGTTAGGATTTTTGAGAGCCTTTAAGACATTGATATTATCTGTTGACTACACTCCTTCATAATGTTTTAGACCAGGATTTCTCCAGTTTAAAATGCATTTAAATATTGATTTGTGCAGAATCGCCCGTCAATTCTCAGATTCATTTTTTTATTGAGGTTAAAAATTATCAAATAACTTCTCTCGCTCTGGGTAGAGCCTCTCGCTTCACCCAGAGCAGGAAGTTATTTAGGGGTGTCAGAATTTTGTTGACTAAAACCTACCCATGTTCATTTAGTTGCCCTTTGCGTTCAAGGGCCATAGTAGCTCTTTTGGACAATTTCGCAGGCCTTCTAAGATATTTTTTTTTCTTCAAATTATTTTCTTATCACACGGACAGTAATTTTCCACATCATATATCAAGCAAGATGCACAAGACCAGTCGTTATGGCGACATTTAGGGGAGGCCTATGTGTTGAGGTTGTGTGGAGGTGTATGTGTGTGTGTGGTATGTGTGTATTTAATGCAAATATTTTAATGTCTGACGGGCTACTATTATAATCTATTGTAATTTAATTTTACGTAATTTATGATTTGTATTGTCTGTAAGTTAATGATTTGTAACTGAGTCTCTGTTACTTGAAAATAAATTAATAATAATAATATGTCCAGCATTGGACGTCTTTCGTAGTGATGATGATGACGTTTATGTATCACTCCTAACCCAACCACACAAATATAAGCTTGAATAGGTTACTTCTAGGCAAGCATGCTCTATCGTCGATCACATCGTAGCTTTCCATAAGGTGAGATAAGCGCGAACCTATCAACAATAAAAAAAAAATTGTACCTAGGTAGCCACAATTTCTCGCAGAACCACTCAAGAAGAAACCTATACCTGCATAATTACACAAGATAACACTCCTAATCTGTCGCCTACTAGTTAGGAGGATTAAGATACAGCCACGACACGTAATTAAATATCAACTTAATTAACTTTCACCGGCCACCAGTTTCCACATGATGTCATCCCAACTAAATCAGACATTACTAATGCCAATATTAAATATTGATTTACGTTTACAACGCAGAATTAATTAGTTTTATAGTTGCCCATAAATGTCTTCTGATAAATAAATTAAGGAGTGTATTAATTAGGATTTTTGTTAATTGTCTTCGATTATGGTTGGAACTCCGAAAAAAAAGTACTATTTGATGAAGTGGGACTGATAGAGACCACAAATAGCCAACGGAACTTTTCAAACACATAAACATCTCGATTAAGATAGTTAAGCGATTATGACGAAACAAATTTTGCTAATGAACTTTGTACCAACGAATTGAACTGATGACGAAGCCGAATTGCAGGCATGGAAAATTTGTAATAAAACTATGTATCCTAGCTATGCTTGGACTCATTAGAATTTTTATGAGATGCACTCTGGCTATACGGTACCATCGAACTGATCTGATGATAAAGCCGAAAGATAAGCATGGGTACAACGCAATAAAACAAAGTACCCTAGCCGTGTATCGACTTAGTTGATCTTGTGATGAGATGTAGGATGGTTGTATTCCATAGTTACCTTAGTGTTGTAGTTTTACACTATTAAAGTAGATGGCACGGTTGGCGCAATGGTTGAGCAATCGGCTGCTGCGTTACGTGTTTGGGCTTGATTTCCGCGCGGAACAAATATTTGTATTTCCTACAAATACTATATCTCTATCTCTCCTTCTTTATTTATAGTATATACTCGTTTTCTAAAAAAGAAAAAAAACACTGAAAAGTGAAAATTAAAAAAACCTTTTATAAAAAGTTGGTCTTTCTGATTTTGGTTCTTTTATATTTAACACCGACTTCCGATACAAAAAAAAGCATATTGCCATATTTAGGAAACCCTTGGGTAATGTGAAGCTAACGTTATTTTATCCCGAATGAGTACTATATATATTGTAGGTACTTAATAACGATAACTTAAGTAGATACGGTATTTTAGACCGACTACCCCCTTTTTTAGTTCTTGTTCTCTGTCTGGTAGACATCGCTGTCAGTGATAAGATCACCATTGTACCCATAAATTTAAGTTTGTGAAGGCTTTGCAACTATGTATTTTGGTGTACAATAAAGTTTCATCAACATTATTTCAGAGAAAAGACGTCCACTGTTGGATATTGTTAGTGGGGCAACGCAAGCCTACTAAATGTGCAAAGTGTAGTTGGTGGAAATCACAGGAAATGCTTATAGTGGTATTGGAATGAAATAATATAAGTTTAAGTTAAACCTGGTTTAATTCCTCATGACACAGAAAACAAGGACGCAATGACAGGTAAAATAAAAAAAAAACAAGTAATAAAATAAACTTACTTAGAAAAAATATTGTATTAAAAAAAACACTAAAAGGATCAAAATAACTTTAATTTCGGAAGTCGGTGTTTCTCGGTATTGATTGTTTCTTATTTAACGCCGACTTTCGAAATTAAAGTTATTTTGATCCTTTTAGTGTTTTTTGTAGTGAAGTCGGTAATTTTTTTTTTTTGTAAAATGTTTTTATTTCCTACTTTATAGTTGCGATACACTTATAAACAGAGTGCCTATTTCTCATGACAATTCCAATTAACCCAAACACTTCTAGGTTACATTGTTTTATTATGACGTTCCTGTGTCTACCTTCCACCTTCAGGCTCCATCATCAGATCACTTCGATAGTACCTTATAGCCAAAGTGAATCTCATGACAATTCTAATAAGTCTAAACACGGCTAGGTTACATTGATTAATTACGGAGTTCCAGTACCTACCTTCCGGCTCCATCATCATCATCAGATCACTTCGATGATACCATTTTCAACGTAACTATTCAGAACCATTCATTTATTTGTATTGTCATAGTCGCTTAACTATTTTCATTGTAATATCTATGTGAGTATGAAGTTCTGCTGATCATTTCTGGTCTTCTTCATCAGTTCCACTTCATCAAATGTTACTTTTTGACTGTAAATGCTTAAGTTCTCGATAAAAATACTAAAAACACTTTATGGTTGCCTATAATATTTGAGGAGTTCCCTCGATTCCTCATGGATTTCATCATTAGAACTGAATTTAAAAAAAAAATGGGACCAATCTGGAAGCATATCCTATAAGGAGTTAAAAAATTTGCAAATCGGTTCATAAACGACGGAGTTCCGAGATACTTAAAAAAAAAAATTATGATAAAAAAAATCGACTCTTTTATTCTAACAGATATAAGCCTCTCCCAAGTGCGTCTCGCATCCATCGGACTCCCGCGACCGAAACCTTCCAACGCTGTAACTTCCGACATATGGTTCCACTCTAGAACCTTTCGGCCCCATCATCCATTAGTTTTGGCGATTTTTCGGGTTATGTTAGTTCTGATACGATCACGCAATCAAACTCCGAGTACAGCCCTTTCCGTTGCCCTTTGGGTGACTTTAAGCCTTAAAGCAATTAAGTAGGTATAATCTATTGTATTTCATAGTTGTCAGAATAATTCAAAATCATAAGTAATAAAATATTTGTAGTAAATTTATGAGACCGCCAAATGTGACAGTTCGCTATAATTTATTTCAGTTTTATAAGACAGTCATTTAGATTAACAATTTGGTGTTTCTCATTACGCTGACAAGTAGTAAAAGTCAATTAAGGATTCGTGATCAAATGTGGGCGCTACAACAACCTGTTAGATTCGTTGCCCATTTGTAGATTTTATTACCGACATGCATTTCAGCCTTACTGTTTCTCTAGTTTTGGGCTAGTCTCTTGAGATTTACTAGGAACATTATTTGAACGTTTCTGATTTTAAATTAATGTGTTAACTTTTCAGGAAACCTGAAGATATTGAGATGAAAAATTTTACGTACGAGTATAATAATTATAATCAAAGATCTTTCTTTTTAGTTTTTCTTGGTAGGAGGTTGAAGCCATACATTGAGGACAAATTGTTCCCCAACATGAAGCGCAACGGTCACTTGCCTCTAATATTTTACGATGCATTCTTGTGACACGGAACATATTGTTGGGCAATTTAACAACGTTGCACTTCATGTTGGGGGACTTTTTGTCCCCCAGTGTATCTGAAGTTTTAGTGGAATATTTAATGTTATTGTCATCGCGAGATAATACTCATGGTTCTTACATCAAGCATAAAGTTGTAGGCATGGTTGATTTTGATAAAGTTGTAGGCATGGTTGATTTTGATAAAGCCTCCAATTCGCAGCCTTATTACACACATTATTTATTATGTAGTTACAGATAAGTAGGTCTGATCTGGAATGGTCTGGTTTGGTCTGGTGATTATTAGTCTGGTCTGATATTGTTTTATTTTTATTTAGTGTATTTGTAACCTCATGTTTCAGTTACTCAAACTGGTGTGAACTTAAACGATTCTTTAAGGTGTTATGCCCAAAAACATAAAGGAGCTTGAAAAATGAGTATTTAACTTCAATTAGCGTTAAATAAAAAGGCACTGTCAGTTTAATTATTTCTGAATTCACCTAAAAGAATCCTTATTAGTCACACGCGCTAAACTGCCATACCCACACTCTTCAAAGTGGTATTATTCTCGAATTTCATCACTTCTAAGCTCTTTAAGTGCTATAAAACCGCAAGAGGCAGCGGCCGTATCATCATAACCACAATAAACGATCAGTGAACGATCAACCATCGACAATTTAAAAAACAAGATTGTTCGAACTCATTATACACATGGAGCTCCAAAACTTAACACTACTTATCTCGAGATCTTTTAAAAAAGTATTGCTCATTATCTGTATATGAGCAGGACACAAAGCACGTATATCAAACGGAAACCTACACAGCTAAATCAGCTCTCAAAAAAATAAATTTTCGCATTGACATACATCGGCCCAACCATAAATATTGATCTCTTTTTGTTTCCTACAAACATTTTTATGTTGATAAAAAAAATACTTCCCAAATAACTCTGGACGCGTATAAATAAAGTGTGGTAGTAAATGTCAATAATATGCAAAATAATGGATGTTAATCTCCGAGTGGATTTGTGATTTGCGAGCGAGCGCGCTTCAAAGATTAGCCGACGGATTCCATGATGGCGTACGAATACCATGTTTTTATAGCCAGCGTCAGCGCTTGCTCCTTAGCTCGACTATATACGATATGCCGCTTGTCAACGTAATCCATTTACTTAACGTTTGTATACCTATGCTTAGTGGCTACTTCTTTGCTTCTAACTTCTTGTAATTTGGAAATTGAAAAATCTTGTGCTTAACTTTACTATACCTATGTGTCTAAAACCCACAGTGTTCCTTCAATTTTGCAATTCTATTAAACTTTTTTTCGTAGCCCTGGTTGTTTACATACCTAAGTACCTACCGAAACGGCAAAGTCCTTTTATCGAGGCTGGAGGATGGAGAAAATTAGTAGTGGTTAGGACCTCCCGAAATGGATGTAGCATGACATAAAAACAACTTTTTGGATGAAATGTTCTAAGTGAAGACAAAAAAGAACTCGTTATCATTTTATAAAAATCTCAGCCTTGATCATGTCTTAACATTCATAATCTTGATCTTGATTCGGAAAATATTTATGATTTACATTCTTGTTATTCAACTAACTTCAACTAAGTTGGTACGAATATGCTTTGGACTATTTTAAAACAATAATTATTACACTGTTCTCATATAATAGAAGTGACAAGAAATATGAATGTACAACTAGCTTCATCTTTCTAATTAACCGACTTCTTGAATATTCAAAAGTGTCTGGAAATGGTTTATTTGAAATAAATGCTTTGAGTTAAGTTCCATTAGGTATATCAGTCGAAAGTCAAAATGTAAAAAAACACGTGACCACTTGATAGTGCTTGCCAAACCCATACATTTAGACTTTTAGACAATGGCTGTCGCTGATAGAATGTCACTTGTCTATAGCCTCAGGAGTGTGGGATGTAGCATTAGATACCGCGCAAACATGGACTCTTTTTGCTATAGACTTAGAACACTATTAAAGGAAACCGTAGTTGCTGTGTACTGTAGCGGCAATTGGACATAGTAGCCAGTTCCCCGTTATCCATACAGCACATCACAAGAAGACCATGGTTGCGGAAACTGATAGCCGTTCGTCCTGTTTAAAAGATTAATGTAGCTTATGTCTTCAACTGACAACATTTGGATTCCAGGTACTAAATACTTTTTGATTGGCAATCCGTACGTATCAAGCAGAAGCAAATTTTCAAAAAAAAGTGAATATTTCTACAAAAGGAATAGTTGATTTTGTACTCATTACTTGTATAAATATGTGAATCTTTTATTTTCATGAGCACTAACATCCAACACAAGACACAAAAGTGTCTTCGTTTGCGCAGCGCCTTACAAAACAATTGAAATATCAAAGCTGCAGGCCAGTAGAACATTAATAAAGTTATTGGGTGTCAGAGAACTAAATATTACTTACGCAAAAATAATCACAATGATATATTATACATACCAGACTAGAACATAAACATTCGTTGGCTACGGTTAGGTGCTACCCCTAAAGTGTTCAAACGATTTCTTTATAATTTATTTGTGCCAATGGCAATGATCCTGTGTTGGATTCATCCAGGTTCTACATGCGATGGCATCTCGTATGCACTCCGAGTAGTCACCCTCGCTACGATTGCGTACTCTTAATAATCATAGGGTTACCATTTTTTTTTTTAATTTTCGACAAAAATATACCAAGGTGGACTTAATGCTTTAGGGCATTCTCTACCAGTCAACCAAGGATACACTGGTAGAGAAACAACATGACAGAGGCATATAAAAAATACACTGAAGATAATTGGTGTCGTAGAAGTAGAAAATGAGTAAAGAGGCCGTTTAAAAGGTTTAGGGTTAGAGTTATTTAAGATAGTCACATCAAGCATCCATATATGCTAAAAATGATATAGTTTTAAAAAATACATAATATCCTAGAACTTTAAAAATAATAAGGACCTGGCGTTTACGTTATCTAAAAACACCAGTCCTTCAGAAGCGTTTTCTACAGTTCACTGACCTTCTGCATAATGACCGAACGCAAGTACAAAGACTAGAAGCTCCTCGCAGTTTCACATTCGTCTCCGTGAATAGGTCGCCGACGGATAACCAAAGCACCGCCCACTCGCGACCCGATGACATTGTTTATTATTTTGTTGTAGCTCGTTGCGAACTGTGCAAATAGTAATTAATTCCTACACACTTTCTCTCCTCAGTGCTATTAACCGACGCTAATTCGTACGATGACCCGTCTACCTACTTATGTTGAAGGACGAAAGTTATGATTCGTTTTTAGACGATCTCTTTTTCGCCCAAGGGCGTAATGCAATGTCGAAGTATAATTATACTTAAGTTTTGAAGACTCGTTCCTTAATGTGCTTGCTACGATTTATGATAATTTGGTTTCGAATGATGTAATTGTATGGTATTGATTCTTTGCTGTTTTGAGTTCTAAGACAAAGTTAAGAAAAAAGGAACCATGAATTAAATTATTTGTTCAACGTCAGCTAATACAGTACATAAACGTAAGCATAATTACTATAATTAGCCTTAATAATGTCCCTACTACTGGGAATCAGGCATCTTCTCTAGGACGAAGAATCCGCATTGGGCCCGTGCGGTGAATTGCGGGCCATTCCTTTTCTTAGAGAGGAGGCCTGATAAAGTATTTTAATTAAAAATTAAACAAATAAATCACCACACAAAATTTTTCAAAAAGACAACCATATGTTTGTTTATTGAATTTTCGTGTAAAAATCTCCGAAGTTAAATATATAATATTCTACAACTTTTACACAACGTCATAGACCCAAACTAAACAGAGCTTGTGCTATGAGTACTAGACAACTGATAAACATACTTAGAAATGTTTAAATACAAACATATTAAAGATAAATTACACCCAGACACAGAACAAATGACCGTGCTCATCACATAAATATGTGTCTTGTGTAAGAATCGAACCCACGACCTCTGGGCCACTAACCACTAGAAAATGATCGCGTTTTATTTTCTTAAAGAAACATTATTGTCACTGCACTCCAAACAAAAACATAAAAAAAAAACATTTGCCATCTCCAAAATTTTTGCACACATTGTAAAGCCCATGTCCACGTGAGTCAGCAGGCATGACTACAGAGCTCTATGACACCCTCATTCAATATAATCCGCTGACATTTTAACAAGTACAATTATGTGGAACGGTAAGGTTTCGTTTACAACTGTAATAAAATTCATTACCAATATATTTTAAAAGGTTTATGACACCTTAAGATGAGGCGGTGGTACAGTGTTGTCAGAAGTTGTAACTAAAGTTTGTTGGTAATGTGTATTTTTACAAAAAGTTCAAATATTTTTTCTGAATCTTCAGTATTCTGAAAAAAATATTTGATTTTTTCTTGAACTTTTCCGTTTTTTATAGGCAAAGTATATGCATACATACAATATATTGTATGTAACTATGTGCTTTGCCTAAAAAAACTGAAAAGTATATACCGATACCGATATGTATATACCGTGTTCTATATATTATATGTATATACTGTATGTATGTATTATATACATACATACAGTATATAAAATAGTTTGTTCTTCTATACCTATCTGCGTATATCTCAGTATATCACGTTTGTCTTTATTAGTCCTGCGATAATTATGTCCTCCAAGAGAAAATTCAAAACATTTTTCTATTCTTCTCTCAATAAGGAAAATTTTGCACAATAATTAAGAAAGCTCACTTTCAGTCTGGCAATACCGATCGCCCACATGCATCCTGCCAGCAGAATGTTCAGATGTCACCTGTAATCGTCCTAATTGCAGCAACGGTCTAATTTTACTCACACCTTAATGTATAACACGTAGGTGTGTGCACGCATTATATTTCCATCTCAATGCAGGTTCATTCTTTTGTTTCGATGTTCTTATTTTAAGTGTCATTCGTTTTATTTGGTACTTATTTCTAGGAACGCCTCACATAAGATGAATGTCCAACGGGGGTGGTGAGAGTGTGAAAATTCAAGAAGCACAGGACCGACTTAAGTAGCGAAGCTTTACGACACTACGAAACCTTTCTTGATTTATATTAGTTTTATTCACAAAACTGAAATTATTTTTACCAGCTTGTTGGGATAAGGGCAGGAAAAAAAGTTGTGTAAAGATATTAAATCATTTTCTTTTAATCGGACAAAACAGTAATTAAAAAAAATATTTCTCAATTTGATTAACTATTTGACAACAATGTGAATAAATCCAAAACATTACATCATCCCAATTTAAATTATCAAAAATTGTATCATACAGGAATTTTAGTGTCTACTAATTGGAGAATTACCATAAAATCATAATACTATTTGGTCAAAATATCGAAGACGGTAAGCGAATTCTTTAAATACACGCGGCGTCTTTTATGAGTGTACACATTTTATGACCATTACTACTGGCACCCATAATTTAAAGGTGTTTAATGTTAATATTTTGCGTTCGACTCGAGAATTCTTAATAACGTATAAAAAGCGATCATGTCCACACAAAATTACCAACATTGAGGGCTCGCCGACATACGTACGTAAATGGAGAAATAATTGATTCTAATGATAAACACGATGTGAAGTGATTTTGTTGCACTCGCATTCGCATGACATTACGGCCAGAATAATGATGTGACAAAAAAATGAGAACATGCGTTAACGCATCTTTGTTTGTGAGTGCATATTGCATTTTTGTTAAATTGTACTTTTATGTTGGACTTGGTTTCGCGCATGACTATGTTCATTGGAGGAAAAAGAGTTCCTTCAAAGGCTTTAAGAAAAAGCTTTTGGTATTCTTCTGGTCGTGTATACCTCCCTATACCTTCGCATAAAGAAAAAGATTGGTCAGTTAGCAAGGTTGCGTTGTCTATAAAGCTACCTGCTAAATTTTTTCATATCTTGCAGGGTGCACTAAAACTTGATCTATTAGATTACCTAACTATATCATGGTTTATTGAGAAGAGACCATTATTATTCTTCTCACACTTCTAAAGCTCAGTCAACACACATTGGAA
Source organism: Mythimna pallens (assembly GCA_961205895.1). Classification (NCBI taxonomy): domain Eukaryota; kingdom Metazoa; phylum Arthropoda; class Insecta; order Lepidoptera; family Noctuidae; genus Mythimna; species Mythimna pallens. The sequence continues at coordinate 18,000,352 of OY540834.1, forward strand.
AAGTACAAAAAACTAATTTGCCTACTCTTTCCCCTACTTTATTGGGTTCGGTTTCCCATCTGATCGGGTGCAGCTGCAGCAGTGACCACCTATCAATCACCAAACACCACCACTTAATAATAAAACCAAAAAACCAAGAAGAAAGGAATAACTGCAAGGATTCGATGGAGACCCAGCAGTGAGAATGTATAGGCTAAATTAAAAAATAAATAAAGGAGAAACCTCAGTAGCAATTGTAAAAAATAAATAAACAAACAGACCAGTCTTCTAGACGTGTATATTAGTATAATCGACGCTGTCGTTACGTTGTCAGAGACGCGGTGGTCTCAACATTTATCGTTTTACTGTCAATGGAAAATGAGTATCGTGGACACTCGCCACCATTTTAATATAAGCTTAAACGATCGTAACCACAGCGTACGGAGCATGTTGCAGGTTGTTCGAATGAGTTACCGTGACCCTGGAATGCAAAGAGCAACTGAAGGCAGTAAAATTCTGACACTTCCTCTCGCTTTACCCATAGCGGGAGAAGTCATTTAATGACGTCCCACCAAAAAAAGAGTTTCATAAACAAATAATATGTCGGTGACTGTCATCGTTTACGCACTTATATCGACGACGTGATGACAATTCTGACTGTGAATACGAGAGTATAAAGTTATACTCCTGCTGATGAAGATGTACCCTGGAACACGTTCATCATCTTCATCAGTTCGGCCGAAAGACATCCACTGTTATATATAGGCCTCCCCCAAATATCACCACGACGACCAGTCCTGTGCCTACTGCAATCATCGGATTCTCTCGACTCCAATCAGGTCATCGGTCCACCTTGTGGAGGCTTTCATCATTACATGTGACGCTTCAAGTCTCTGTAATCGTAACATTGTTTATAAGAGTGATCGATATTGACTAAGTACTCGTATTCTAAATATAGATCCTGTAATGACATTGTGAACGGTGAGTGAGCTTCTGATTATCTGAATAAAGATTTACTCCCTCTTTTATTATTTACGGGTATATCGACACAAGGTTCAGGGAGCTTTTTAAGGTGACAAGAACTGTGAACATTTATGAATGTGAATTGATTCACTATACAACATGTACCTGGAGTAATTCACACCCTTATTAGAAAATTATGTTACAATAATAACTCAGCTCTGGATTTTTACTTAAATATATACCGAAGCACTATTAATGTACGTAGATACGCACGCACACATATACACTCTAGTGATGACATCAAGATTATTTCAAAGTAGGTCATTTTTTAATCCTAAAATAATTCTCGGTTATTTTTTAGCTTAAAGATAAAATATAATAATTTAAAAATAACAAAAATGTATTTAGTAACCGATTCTTAACTGTATACTCAAGAACATCTCCCACCTGGGCGCGATTTGCAGTGGCCTATATGGAAAACACTAAATCGGTTGCGAACCCAGGTAGGCCGCTGCAAACACAACTTGGAAAAATGGGGTTTTATAGACCCGTGGAATATTCAATGTGAGTGCGGTGCTCCTGTTCAAAACATGAGCCACACATTAGAATGCCCCAAGTGCCCATACACCTGCACTTTGGAGGATTTGATGAGTGCTACCGATACTGCTATTAATGTACCTATTAGGCCCAAACAGTTTGAAGAGTTTACCATCGAATCGAAAAGAAAAAGAACTGTATACTGATTTTAGAATGTGCGTTTAATATGTTATAAGTTGTAGTTTCCACTGGTGATTAGAAGTTTTTTTTTGTGATGACATAACAGGGAAGAATGTAATAAGGAAAAACAGTTTACGAGCACCGTGTTTGAGATAGAGAAATTGTTTTCTGCTCAACTGCTCTCTCATCCTTCGTCTAGTGACATCATCCGTCCCGACGGATGACATCACTCCCTTGATTAATACAAAATACATCCTAATTCAAATTAACTCCAAAGCACCTCCACCCATCATGTCTTCACGTCAGTCTCGCATTCTTCAGAAGATAACCGGACAATATATTCTGTCCCTAAAGCCTCTCCCAGACAGGTAAAACGCAACACGATTTTTATTCTGAGCTCGCTTGCTGCATCACAGTCTTCATTTATTGCCAATGATCTGGCTAGATCAAGGTCTAGAACGGGCTCATTAAGATGAAAAAAAAACGTGATATAAACCCAGCCTATCAGCCTAGAAATCAAACGCTAGGTTTTTCTTCAAATTTAAACTTTACGAGCACATTTGTAAAAGGTTAGCAGAATTAGCGTCACAGTGTAATTTTATTTTTCAAATTATTTGTTTGTACCAATTGATTAAGTATATTTTTGTGTATTTAGTTTATTCATTTTAGTATATTATTACATACACATAGAACCTCCTCCTTTTTTAAGTCGGTTTCAACAGACGTTGTCCTGCCCGAAAGCTGGCGTTTCGTTACAAAAAATGAGAACCCGATTGCAGCGCCACCTATCGGGTTCACTTATTTTCAAACCATCCACTTAAATGTACTCACTCAGTGTCATCCAAATCATGTGAGGCATTTTGGAGGAGTTAGATGACAAGTACAAACACAGAAGAATTGTATAAATAAAGATGTTATATTTTTTAATTATAATAACGTGGATATATTTAAATAAAAAATATAACATAATTAAAGTGTTACCTACCACAATTGATCTCTGCATCACTCAAAGGTAGACTGGTGGGCTTCTATACTTTTGTGAGCATAAATAAAGTGTTCAATAAGGCCTCTTACTTTCGCCACATTTTTCGGTTCTGTGTGTATCTCATTCAAGCGTATCCCGTGGTTTTAGAAATAACGTCAATCAACAATCTTGGTTTCTATGGCCTCACGTTGGCCACCATTAAGAACGTTTTCTGCATTCTTATTTCCAACATTATGATCTTACTCCAGGCTATCTTCGCGCCTAGCCAGGTGTCCAGACACCTGCTCAAGTCCACTTGAAACATAGTGATCATAGAGATATTATAATAGACTATAGGGTCCACTATAGTCTCTCAATGACAGATATAGAAAAGAGATCTTACGGCATTTGCAATTTTCTTGCGATAGATTTATTCTATTTCGTGTCTACATCGGGTATAAATACATTTCGAATAGAGTTACGACACGTGTCAAGGAGTAATATCGATGTCTTAGGCGTCCATTACACGGTCATGCAAGCGTAAATCAAAACCATCAATCATGAATGATGTTTGAATGACGGAATGTTATCGCCATTATGTTTTCGTCATGCAAACTTCAGTTATCGCATTAGACGGTAGGTTTTTCGTCAATCAAAATATTTGGCTGTGGCAAAACTGACAGCAAAACCTATCGTGTAATGGATGTCTTAATGTTAAAACGCGATCTGCTGCGTCTGTGTGGTAGACCCTTACGTCTGACATATTGTGACCGCATCCCGCACCACGTAGCTGTTGATAATCATCTGTAGTCAACTTATGAATGAACCCTTTAGATTTCTGATAACTTCTGCCTTTATTTTGGGAATCTGAATGAGGAAAATTAGTTGTTTGGAATATATTTTTGATTGAGTTTATTTTATCTTTAGTTTATCTTACATCTTTGGTCTATGTTTAACATTAATTTGCGGTTAGTCTTATTGGATTGGTATTGGTTTATAGATGATGTTTAAGATGAAAAGGTTTCTAATTTGGATTTTTGGGGTATGCTTTTTTATAGGGTTTTGACTTAAAATAGATCTAAAATCATACAAATTAAATATGCTACCGTTTTATATTAAATTATCAATATTACAATAATGTTAGTAGAGGATTACAGTATGATATAATAATCACAACTCAAGTTTTTATGCCACCGCATAAGGAAAATTGGTTGTTCTCCGAAAAACTCTTTTTTTATTTTAGTAATGAATTCTATATTTATTATCTACACGAATTACTATTTGTTTGTGGTTAGCCAACGGTTTGCAATAAGACGTCAAGCGGTTTCCAATGAAATGCTAAATTAAAGTGAATCAAAAAATGTTGTTACTCAATTTTTTTCTTGCCAAGACCCTGGAATGCAGAGGGCAACTGAAGGAACACCCACCCGTGTTCCTTCAGTTGCCCTCTGCAAAACTCGAAGACATATGACATCCACCAATCTTAGTCTCGGGCCCGAGTGGTGTATTGCGGGTCATTTCTTTTCCTAGAGAGAAGTCCTGAGTTTCAGGAGTGGGAACATTATAAAGCTGATTAGGTTATTATATTATATTAGGATATTATTAGGTTATTATTGTTGTACTAACGCAGATATAAGAATTACTAACGGATATTGTGTAACAAATGTTGTCTTGTTAATTAATTAATTATTATTATTAAGCAGTTACACATCTTCTGTTGGATCTTAAGTAACAGCGTGAAGTATGATTATTGTCACTAACTTAACTCATACCAAAACCTTAGCACATATTTGCTTTAAACATGTAAATTTCAATATGCAAACACATACAAAAGTGTCGTGAACGCAATAGCGCATCGCGTTGGACTCGACGCGTATAAATTAGGTGCAAGCGACGGCGCGGCGCGGGCGCAACAAGACTACACGCCGGCGAATATCAGTTCAAACATCTAAATGTGCTTTTATGCTTTACGATTGTTTTAGAGGGGTGTGATCGTGACGATATTTAGAAGTATGTTTTTGATACAAACGGATATTTTTAAAGTTGGTATAGGTACCTATCTTTGTTTCAAAGTGTTCACCGCAAGTAGTACCTGCGGAATCGTATACTGTTGTCCTGGACTGCAAAGGGCAACTGAAAAAATCTAGGTGTGGTTTTACTCAGTAAAAGTAAAAGTAAAAGTCTGGCACGTTCTCCCTCTCCTCCCTAGAGTGAGAGAAGTCATTAGATGATTACCCACAAAGAAAGCTTTCTGTCAGTGAAAGTCCCGTCAAAATCGTACCAGCCGTTTTTAAAATTACCTTTCCTTTTCAGAAGCCTTCCTATGGTAATAGGCATTGGCCCTGCCGGTTTCTACGGGTTTGCTAACATCTCTTTGAGGCTCACGTATTATACGACGCGCTGTCGACGATTTGGGCTCGGTCCGTACAACAGCCGGACGGTCGGACTGCGTGCTACACATTGCACGTCGTCTAAAATTCGTCGTTGATGCTACAAGAAGTAACTTGGGCTACTTTGCATTTTCCCGCGGTAACGGTACTTCATTCCCAAGGGGATATAAAAAGGGGAGTAACGAAGTCGCGAATAACAGTTAGTAGATAATAAATAACATATTTCCTATGGTATTTATTTTTAATATGGTCGTGATATAGCATTTTGAAATCCTCATGATGAGCCCTTTAATTTGATACCCATATCGCGGCACCCAAAAATTTTTTTTTTACCTTAAAATTGGTCTCACAGTCGTTATATTGGGATTTTTTTAACGTCACCTATCTAAGAACACTTCGGTTATCAAGACGAATCTAACGATATCTTAATTATATAAATTCTTTCGGCAGTTTGGAAGATATGAGGTAATAAAGAATATGACATACGTATACATTCATACATACAAGATACGCACGAAAAATATAACCCTTCTTGCAGTCGGGTAAAAAGCGAAATACCACCCACTGATTAATCACGAAATCTTAGAAACAGTAACATCTACAAACTTAAAATTTGGCAGGTAGGTTTCTTACAGAGTGCAGACATCCGTTAAGAACGGATTTTCCGAAATTCAACCCCTAGGGGGTAAAACGGGGGCTGGAAGTTTGTATAAAAGTCCTATTTTTTTCAAGTTAGAGACTTGATATTTTGCACAAAGCTTTCTCTTATGACGTTGGCGAGCACTAAAAGAGGATTATCCAAAATTCACCCCCTAAAGGGATGAAACGGGGGTCCAAATTTTGTTCCGAGAAACCTACTCTATAATACTTTATAGTATTATAATACTATATAATATAAGTAGGTATCTACTTTTTTCTTAGACCACCAACGAACTACTATATACTTCAACTTAGCCATTTTTACATATTGCTAAAATGGCTAAGTTGAACTCATCCACTTATCGCCGCGTCAAACTTTAGATCACTATGACCACCAGCTATTCTACAATAATTTTGCGCTAAACTAAATCACAAAGGAATGTCCGTTCTTTATAGCCCAATATTTAATTTACAACACAACATCGAGTCCTGATCGTTAGCTATAAAACATCTTACATTCACAGACGCCGCCGCAGCACCCACTAGGCGCCGTTCGGTAACCAACTGTAGACTTTTTTCTCCTCCTTATAGTCTTTTTTCAGTCTTTTGGGGGTCCAGACTTCCTTTTTTTAATGAATCAGTGTTAACCTTCGCGTCGAACGAGAACAGGGTGCCGATTGGAGATAAACGATCATTTTCAAACTTGTTCTTTTACCAAAAAACAAAAGCTAAATGGTAGAAATGACAATATATTCGGCGTTCTCTTTTGTTAATGATAGGCATCTGCGGATTCTGTAGGAACCGTTTTAAATTAGGGTTAAGTTTTGAATACTGGATTAGGATGATGATTTTTAGATATTGATGCTATCACTGCTAAATCTTAGTTGATGTTAGCTTCGTTAATTTGAATCAATATCGTGTTTCAAAATATGCATAATTGATACATAATTTCGCTTTTAATGGAAATGTTTAATGGTACAGACAGGATTCGATTAAATTAAATACACTTCGATAAGTATTTAATATCTCCTAAATTATTATGTACGTACATAACAGGTATATCAAGCTACACAGTTCATAATATCAAAGGTATGGTTTAATAGTCTAACTTCTATAAGTACATAAATCGATTTTTAAAAGTAGAATTACTATTTTAATAATATTTTCTTCGTAGGGCACGTTTTTAAGTAAATAATAAACGGTAAACCAATCGATTATTATAGAGATGATAATTGTAGTTTAGTAGCGCCATCTATTATGCAATTACGTAAACATAAGTTATAGAAATGCATAAAACTTTGATTTTTAATGATCTATGTTGAGAACAACGTGTTTAGCTGGCGAAGTTATTAAGATTTTGGTAAAGATAATAAGTTCTGTAGTCATTTTCGATTGAGTATAATTGATTTATCGATAAAGTTTCTGCTGTTTCGCTACTCGTCACTAGATGGCGCGGCAAGCATTGCTATTAATGTATTGAAACGTCATTGATTAATTAGAAACCCAGATCAATCTTTATGGGCAGTTATGCAGTGGTAAGTTTTATTTTCGTGAAAATATAGGAATTAAAAATGTAAAAACAGACCAAGTTTGGTTTTATTTGTGGAAGTCGGGTAACGCATACCGTGTTTATGATTTTTGTAAATCACAATAAAACTTAGAAAAAAAAAACTTAATATTGGGTTATATCGTTTTATATGAATTTTCTTAATTATTATTTTTTGTGTCCATTAATCAAACGGAAACTTAATAATTACAGGTAGGTAATAATAGGGCTCAAGGTGGACCGATGACCTCGACGATGGTGATCGTGGGAATCCGATGTATGCGAGACATATGATGATGATGAATAATTTACATGGGAAGTCATCAAATAACTTCTCCCGCCCTAGTTGAAGCGAGAGGTAGTGTCAACCTGTTACTAAAACTCACAGTGTTCCTTCAGTTGCCCTTTTTTGCAACCTACAATTCTTTATTTTTAATTGATATAAACTAGTACTTGACTGCGGTTCCACCTGATGGTAAGTAGTGATGCAATCGTTGATGGTGAGGCGCACTAGGTTATTAAGAGCCTATTTACTTTAGCCTTGAAGACACCTAAATTATAATCGGTCGGGAAGACCGCAGCAGGCAAATTGTTTTAGTCCTTCAATGTACGAGATATAAATGAAGAGGCGAAACGCTTGGTCCAAATTTGCTTTTATCAATATGCATAACTAATATTGGTACCTTACTGCACTTAAAAAGCACAAGTCATTTACAAGCTCATCAAAATAATTTACTCTAAATACAAAAACCAATTAAAAATAAGAGCTTTTAACACTATAAATCTTACCCTCCTTACCGTAGCCAAGACATCTCTATCGGTCGCTAAAAACCATCCCATTAAAACCTTATCTAATCTAAGAGTGATAATTACAAATGTTCCAATAGTCTTTACACTGAAAACTAACAAATTAGCAAACCGATAAAACAAGCTACCGATAAGGGAAGGGTGTGGGCGAGCCCATTCATAAGATTGGGCTACAGCAAATTATTATCTGAGGTCTCAACAAGACACTAAAGTCTTAGTGGGTACAGGGATGGACTTGGTTTGTAAAATGTGAATGTATTATTAAATGTATATTTTGTGGACCGATGGGGGATAACGAGCAGTCAATAAAAAATGTTTTTGTGATATTTTATTTTATTTAGTAAGGGATAATAAACAGCTACAACATAAAAATATGCATAGAATTAACTTATTTTAAAAAGTTATTTTGGAGGTCACTGCTTTATCCGCAGATAAAACTGTCATAGTAATCAGTTGTTGCTACGAAATGGACGTTATACGTTAACAACCACTGATATTTATAACCAATAATTTTTGTTATCTCTAGCTAGTTACAGCTAGAAAATATGTACTAGAATGTAACTAAAACTGTGTCATATAAATACCTTAAATTACATATAATTAAGATATTCTGAAATGAACAATAGTTTATTATCATCATCATCATCATCATTTCAGCCGAAAGACGTCCACAGTTGGGCATAGGCCTCCCTAAGTGTCGCCACAATGAACGGTCCTGTGCATCTCGCATCCAACGCTTTCCCGCAACCCTTGCCAGGTCATCGGTCCACCTTGTAGGAGGCCTTCCAACGCTACGTCTTCCAGTACGTGGTCGCCATTTCAGAACCATAGTTTATGTCTAGCTGTAAATAAAACTATGTTCATTGCTAAATTCAGTTGCATTGTTCATAGAGGTTAATCGTTTGCCTTTTTCCGTAACTCAATATTTAAAATAAGTAGGTATGATTATTTTTTTGTATTCTACATAGAAGTGAATGTTTTTGAGTAAATAAGTTTCTTTAGGCACATTTTTTGTAAATAATAATCAGTTATTTTACCAACGAAAAAGGTACTAAAACAACCAAATCTGAACAAATGTATAATGTTTGGCCAACTCAACAGCAAATTATCTCTTACAAGCCACTAAACGGCCGAGGATTTACGACTTATCTCACAATATTAAGCAGAGATGGATTTGGTTTTAACGGTAATTTTTGTCATGAATGATAAAAATAAGCTTTTCGAGCTATACTTTTATTTAAGGCCCCGTTTTTCATTAAAAAATCATCGCCAAAAGGTATGTAAAAAAAACCGGGCAATTGCGAGTCGAACTCGCGCACCTACGGTTCCGTATAAATTTACCAATAAAAACAATTTGATTCCCGAATTGAGTTCCAAAGATTTTTCCAAATCGCAATTTTATTTTTGTGACGTAACTACAAATTTATAGTTTCCAGATTTTTCCCTATATTTGTGCTATGAGACCTTACTTCATACCAAATTTCAGGATTCTAGGTCAACGGGAAATAACTCTATGAATTTTCATTTCCTTGAGAGTGTTGAAATACACGTTTTTAGCGACATATACGGGCGAAAAAAAACTTTTTCATTAACTCAGAAGTTTGATTTTTTCACAGCTTCAAGGGACCGCAGACTTCAGTAGGTATATGGTTTTAATTTCAACTCGATACGTTCACGCGTTCCTAAGATAAAGGGTCTTGACGGACAGACTGAAAAACGGAGAATAAAGTGGTCCTATACGGGTTCAGTTTTTCCTTTTGAGGTTTAAATTGTTTTTTAGGGTTCTGTAGAACCCTAAAAAACAATTTAAACAAGTTGACGTTTATCAAAAAGAAAACGAATTTTTATACATCATCTATATTGTCTACCTCCTATTTGCCTTCAAAACAGGAGACCACTAGTGCCTTTTGGCCTTGCTCATTCTATTGTAAATCTCATCGCTTACCACCATGCAAGATCTTGGTCACAGGGGCTAGTCAGGAACAAAAAAAAACTGTTCTCTCATCCCTTAATTCGGCCCTGTTCAAAGCTCTAAATCGCCGGCGCCTTTTCATGTCTTACCGCGGGATTATAAACCATTCGTTAACTTCTCATTATTAAATATTCCCGAGCGCCACCGGATGTGGGTGGATTTCTTTACGGATTAAAGCCTTCCAAAGCCGCTCTAATTTTCATATTTCAGCAAACATGTTTATGTGTGAATTTTAGTCATCAAAAATTTGTTCTGCTTTAGAACATTGGCCTCCCATGGAGATTGCAATAATGATTACTCGAGATATATGAATAAAGATAGAAAAATTACTGTCCACTGTACTCTGCATGTCCTTGGAAAGAAGAAAATCAGTCAAATGCGAGTCGGACTCGCGCAGCAAGGGTTCCGTACAAACTTACCTATGTTTAATTCCACGATCGTGTCCCGAATAATTAGTTTGTGCTACATGGCATTTCTTGCATTACATTTACCTTTTATGATTCTAGTTACCTAGTGGAAAAGTTTTGTTAATATTTTGGTGTACAATAAAGTTTATTCTATTCTTTTTCATTCTATTCTAGGTCTACGAAAATCTGCTATTGGTTTTTATTCTCTTGGCAGCGTCAAAATATGAGCCATAAACAGAGTAGAAACGGCTTTATCTTTAGATTGCGTTGACTTAAAATTTGATTTGAGTCTGACACTATTTCCCGCTCCGGCCAAGAGCGGGATTTGTCATGAGATGATTTTTCCACCCAATAAAAAAAAAGCAGACTTGAGTATTTTTTATATTAATTTCAGCTTGATAAATCAACGCGCTTCTGAGAAAAAGGAACTTGACATACGGATAACAAAGTGATCTTATTTACGGTTCCGTTTTTGTTTTCAGAAGCTGTAATCATAAATACTTAATAGAACTATAAGTTGATTCATGATGTTCCTATATTTTCTAGTAGGAATCGTGAATCCAATTATAGTATACATATAGTAAATTTCCTATAGTTAATTATTATGAAGAAAACAGTTGGTCCTAAAAAATATCAGCGAAACCGAATATATAAATAAAATGCTACCTAAGTATGGGTTTTTTAGGTGGGAAATTATCTCTCCCACTCTGGGTGGGGCGAGAAGGAATGTCAGATTTTTGCTGACTAAAACCCAACTGTATTCCTTCAGTTGCTGTTTGCGTTCCAGGACCACGTACCGACCACATACCTTTTTCAAAAATTCCTGTGGGTCTAGCGGTCATCGGCCCTACTGGACCCGTACGATTTGCTGACGTCTCTTTGAGATACCTACGCGGGGAACACTTCGTGTCATCGACACAGACTCGTCTACGGCGTTGTCCAGGTCGAACAATACCACAGCCCAAGTGTTGATAATATTGTCTTTGTTAAAGATTCATTTTGAGAGGGTTTTTTCAAGATTAACGAAACTAGGTACTTAAAACTGTGGGAAAAGATATAAATATGGCAAGGGATAGGGAATTAAAGATTTACAGTCCCAAACTAACAATACAATGGTATTGTCTTCAGTAAATGAAGTTGGCTGGTGGTCGTTTTATCTGTACTAATACTATATAGAGAAAAGATTATTTTTGTATTTTTACATTTTTGTCTGTAAAGAATAAACTCAAAAACAATTAGATCGCTTAAAAAAATCTTTCACAAAGACAATGGACTATCACTGAATGACATGGGCTAAAAATAATAAAATAATAATAAAGCACCTGTAAAAACCAAAATACAAAATTAATTAAATTATGTATTTAATTCGGTGCTAAACGTTTTAGACTGGCACAAAATTAAAAATAAGTAGATAAATCAATGTAAAATGCATGATCAAGCAATTATTAAGCATGACAATTGTTTTCTGAATAGCACGCATATGACCTAGTAGATGGAGAATGACGCACATCAGTCAAATTAAATCTAATATTTGAACGAGATTTGTGGTTTCTTTGAAGCCGTTCAGAATAGACCATTAGAGTTTTAATTTATAAAGTAGGTAAATTATAATGCATGTAGGCCGCGATTTTTAAAGAAGCTTTTGCGATTTATTCTTTGGGTAATTAAAGTAAATAACTACCTTAAAAGATAATTAAGGTAGTTATTATAAAATGATTGCATCACTGCTTACCATCAGGTGGGATCGCAGTCAAGCACTAGTTTCTATCAAATAAAAAAATGCACATGTGTTTGTAGTTATTTTACTTTAAGAAATGATGACTTGATAAATAATATAATTTTGTATGGATTTAATTCTATAAATGGGTATCATTGGAAAGAATGTAGAAACTAGCTTTTTTATTGATAAGATAGGCCCTCTCTAGACCATTATCTCACCTGATGGAAAACAAAGACGTGTTTGACGATGGAGCACGCTTGCCTATTCACTCTTGATTAAAAGACCCTTAGATTGTAGCTATCAGGAAACACAAACTCTGACAGGAATTCCACTCCATTGCTGTAAGCACAATGAATTAAACCTAGCTGTTTCTGGTTGACAATCTTATAAATTTAAATTAAATCAAGCCAATAAATTTTATCAAGTCTTCTAACGACAATTTAGTTTTTGGCAATCTTACTATTTTTTAGACTAGAATAAAAGTACTACGAGACAGACAGCACAACAGTTACAAAAACAAACAACCACACTAACAACCCAACCCTACCACTACTTCAATTTGCAGGTATCCTCCTGTTCTGCTCTCAACTAATCCCATGAATCGAGCATCAATGCGGTATTTAACCCCACAGTAGTTTCCTTAAAACCCTCGAAGCAATCAAAGATATATTATCTCCAGCATCATTAGCTATTCATTCACTCAAACCATTCACACGCCCACAACTTCACAAGATTTTCAACACCAAATCCAGCATCCTTAATCTGCAAGATAACACTCGTTTCAACAAATAGGTGTAAACGGCGGCGGCTCAAAGCGACAAACACCAAAGATACACAGATAAGGAAACCTCGAAAAACTGTCAGTTTGCAAAACTTGCAATATTGTTTTACTGATAAACATCTGTGTAAGACCACTCAATGAATATAACTGTACCTGCTTCCTATCTATTATGTATTACAATGAACTTTATCTGTAAAGTATCCGACAATGCCAAACAAAATGTTTTGGGTCTCTTTGTTGCAAAGGGTTTGTAAGCTGCATAGAATTAAATTACATTATACGGGACTTGCAACGCCTTGACGCTTCTGAACGCGATATAAATGTGTTCGGTGATGCAAATAGATTTGTTTCGGGGTTTCATTGAACGGTTAAGATGTGGTAAATGGATTTTCCGATTTATTTCATTTGCTGTATTGTGGTTACAACTAGCCTTTATGTAAATGTGAGATCCGTTTTGTGATGCTGACATTTTGAACGCTGTTCTGTGTCCTTGCGTTTTCCCGTTTTAACTCACATTTCCTAAGTATTCAATAAATAGTACAAGTTTATTACTCTACATTCGTATTCGATATCAACGGGAATTGAACTTAGTAAAAGATATTAGATTATAAACTTTCCAACTTCGCATATAATATAAAGGCTCACCAAGTGTTAAACATTTCATTGCTGATACTGTAGGTAAGTATGGACATGGTAAATATGATGATGAAAAATAACAACAAAAAATCTTGTTTTATAAGTCTTTCAAAGGAGCGATATTGAACACTTTTCCCAGTTCGAAAATATAACTCTACATATACAGCACACCTCATACCGACCGTCCTTATAACTCGCCTGTGTCCAGCACAATACAAGTAGGTACAAACATTCCGCACGCAAAGTAACACCATATCCTTGGGAATGTAACGCTCTCCCATCGAAATATTTCAAAACTCGATCACTATCTCGGCGACTATGCATCGAGTTATTGAATGAGACGTGAAAAATGATGAGCGAGAGGCAAAGGCTTCGCCGACGATTGCTCATCTCTTTTTTGTTGCTCAGAATCTCGACAGGCGAAAAGGGAAGGCGAATTTAGGTGGACAAAGCGGTGTGATGCGACAGTGTTCTGGTGAGGTCTCCTAACAGCGGGGGGCTACCTTGCTTCGTCTCCCAGTGGGCCTTCTCACAGTTTTGTTGTCACGTAATTAATTTATTGCACTTAGGTAGTGCAATTAAGTGACGATTCGTGAGCAGCTGGACGGTGGGCTCTAATGGGCGGTGTGTTTGCCCTCAGACGTAGGTCCATTCTCAAAATTGAGACGTTAGCGGTGTCTGCTTTTGGCAAAATTAGAGCGGCAAGCTTTGTGTGTCAGGGGGATTTATTGGAGGCGTATGTTATGTATTCCACGATGTATGTTAATATTTTTATGTATAGATTTTTTGGGTATATAATCAGCAGTAACAAAATCAACTAATAAAACCCAACCTGTCCAATTTTCTAAGTTTGTTATGATGAAGTTTGTGTGTGATTTGTGATCGATAGTCAGCGAATAAGTTCTTGTTTACTTTATCAAATTATTACGTTCTACCAAGCTTAACTTTTATGAATGAAAGTATAAGAGTATTATCATAGTCAATTCCAGATAATTTTTAATAAAAGAATCCATTTTTACCCGAATCGAAACTAAAAATAGAGCTTCCATCATTGACCCCGTAAGTCGAACAAAGGTAGCCCATAAAAGAATGTCTGTGGACAAAAACTAGGGCTATAAATAGATAATCTAAGTTATTAAATCTAAGGTCAAGATGGCTGTGGGAGAGTTATTATCAGGCGACTGGTTCTGAGGACATTGTCTACAAACCTGTCTGTGTGAGACGTCATTAGAAGGACTGTGTTCTATCTTGACCAGTCAGGAGTGTGATTGGGTTCTAGAGTCTAATGTAGGAGTTAGCATAGCCTTGGAGCGCAAAAGACAACTTAAGGAACAAGGTGAGTTTTAGTTAATAAAATTCTGACACTCTCTCTCATTACACCCAGAGTGGGAGGAGCTATTCGATGATTTACCACCTCAAAACAAAGCTAAATTCTAGGGTAGATAGGGTTAGTTTTGATAAGAATAGGTAGGACTGTTTCGGATTTTCGTCTCTTTCTTAACAAGTGCGCAACTTTCGCAAGAAATTGCATATAAATCCGCAATTTTTTGGAAGAGTTTTGACTAGGAATGTCTGGATTTAACTCTAAGCTTCAAGTGTGTGGAGCCAGTTTATTTTATGAACCAACTAGTTACTGCTTACGGCTTCACTCGTGTGATAGTAGACAATTATTCTAAGGGAACTTAATATCGGGAGCAAAATATATTTAATGTGCTAGTCCAGGACATGGTCTACTTGTGTGCCAAGTTTCAACAAATTCACATTGGCATATAATGTCAGGATAGAGATTGAAGGAGACGTTAGGGAATTGACTTTTCGAGCACAGCCACAGGTTCCAAATCTAGCTGACCCATCAACTTTTTGCGTCTTTTTAGGGTTTCGTACCTCAAAAGGAAAAAAATTGAACCCTTATGGGATCACGTTGTTGTCCGTCTGTCTGTATGTCTGTCAAGACCTTTTATCTCGGGAACGCGTGGTGGCATCGAGTTGAAATTACACTGAAACTATATGCTCAAGACTGTGGTTTCTTGAAGCTGTAAAAGAGTCAAACCTCTGAGTTGACGCAAAAAAAGGATACGGCCGTTTATGTCCAAAAAACGTGTATTTCGACACTCTCAAGGGAATCAAAATTTATAGGATACTTCCCGATGACCTAGAATCCTGAAATTTGGCATGAAGCAAGGTCTTTTTGCACAAGTAAAAGGAAAAATCTGAAAATTTGTAGTTACGTCATAAAAAAAACATTTTTTGCGATTCAGAAAAATCTTCGTAACTCAATTCGGGAATTGATCTGTTTTAATAGGTAAGTTTGTACGGAACCCTCAGTGCGCGAGTCCGACCGGCACTTGCCCAGTATTTTTATTATTGATAGGCTTGAGCTGGACTACTATCTTACTTGATGGTAAGCGATCGATGGGGGATGATGGAGCAAGCTTGCTAGAGTTTCATACTGCTTTCTATATTACTCTTGGATATTACTAAACGATGGTGACAAAGAAAAATTGTGAGGAAACGAGGAAATCGGCTTCGAAATCGACAATACATATTGAATGGGTTTGTTAATAGTTAGATAGATAGATATACCTACTTTTTATATTACAATGTACAACATTAGATACATTGGAAGCTTAAAATTAATGAGGAAAATAAAGGGCGATCTTATCGTTAAAACCGAATTTAACAGATAACCATTGGATGATTTTGACAAAGGAGAAAGAACTTTAGAGAGAAGAAATAACGTAAAATGGTCTATTTATTTCATTTTATAGATTTTATGATTAAAGTACATTTATTAGTCGCCGCGAGCATTTGCTTCGCGAGTTAGTGTTGCGAATATTACTAATATAAGTTCACATTAATTTTTGCCACCTCTGTACCAAAAAAGTTCTTAGCCATACAGCAGTACGTATACAGGTTGTTCTTATTTAATAGCGCCGTGATAGAGTGGCAAGATAATCATAAAAAAAAAGCTAGTGACAAGAACCAGAGTCCATAGTCATATTATATTACATTTTAATGGCGTCTTGTTATGAACTTTATGAATTTATGGTCCGCTAACTTACGTGGTATGAGCTTAATTGAAATAGGAAGTGTTTAATGTATTTGAATAATTTTTATTTTATTCGACAGTAGATATGGGTAGTATTGTATTTATTATATTTTAATAACGTAGCTAGGTACCCATTTTTCATTACCTAGGTATATGAAATATAAACCGCAAACTCGTGCTGTAGATACCACACTATTAATTATATAAATAATTATGTCAGATATAGGTAAGTAATAGTTAGTATATACCAACCATTGCTCTCAAAGGTAAAATATCAGTTCCGCAAACGCACAAAATTACCAGTTGCGGCTTCAAAAAAAAGGTCGTTATTATAAATAAATAGCTCTAAAAACCATTTTACACAACATGTTTTTGAACACAAAGTGGCTAAAAGCTATAAACCGAGCGAACCGAATTCGCGCAATAACATACGTTTCCATAAAAACATCACGTTTTAACGTGTCGGACCGACACAAAACACCAGTTAAAACTAAATCTCGAGTTATGTCCTCCGCTGATATGAAACGCGAATGTGAAAGGCTTCCTAATGCACAATTTCATACTTTACTGCCAATAAAACGGGTGCGGGCGAGATATATGCACCATAAATAAAGATGTTCGTATAACGATAATAGATCGAATAATTTGGTGTGAGCTAAATGGAGTTCGCCCCGTGTGAAAAGGGCCGCGCGTTGAAGCGAGAGCCGCTGATTGGTTGTCGCTTCGGCGGCGAACATTGTACTCGATTTGTTGAACCAATTGATGAGCTCACACGTAGGGGTTTTAAAGCAAGGGGTGAGATTATTTACTTGAATAAATTTTGTGTTTACCTTGGCAGGTATTTTAATTAAGTAGTCTTACATAGGATGATAATTTTAAAGTGATTAACATTTTCTGCAAATGATATAAGTTCGCTGTGACATCCAGCAAAAATAATTAAGTAATAACATCACTTACAAGCGATTACAAAGATTAGAAATTCCAGCGCAAACAACTTAATTAGCTATATAAATTTGACAGAAGTGGGTGAATAAACCTCTAAAGTATTTCGTCCCGTGTGCACGGTTTAAGCTCCTCGATGATTATCTCGTGTGATAAATGGACCGCGTCAGAATTTATTGTGGGCTCAAACCCTCACTATTGTCTCAATGAATACTTTTTTATTGTCATAATATTATAGAGTTCGTATGACAAGTGGCGTTTAGGATTATGATGCATTTTTCTCAAATAGCACCCTCTGTTATGACCGTCGAGAGTTATTTCGTGTCGGATCGTAAATTGATTTTGATGTCTTTTTTATGGTGTATCGGAATCGATTTTTGTATTTTACTAGCGATGCTTTTTCATATGTAAATATATTAAATTATGTGTCTGATTGAGTATTTGGCGGGAGTTGCAGGAATTTTCTATTTCGATTGGACTTTAAAGCCGAGACTAGGTTCTAAACCTGTGCTACAGGAATCATGTGACAAGGTTGTTGCTTTTTTTACCGCCTCGTAGTATAAATGATATCTCACATTAAAAGTACGCTTTTAATTTATTGAAGTCACAGTTTATAACGTGTTCATACGTGACGTGTGCCTTAAACGAGCGCTCGCCTTTTAATTTTTAACAAAAGAAGTTAAAATGACGACCATAATCTTTTTATAACTTATATTCTATATGAATACAAATGCGGTGTGCCGATTATACTATATATTATATTTGGATTGGTTTTATGATACTAAATATTTGGACAGGGGTTTTATCGGTGCAGTAACATGATATTTTTGAGAGATGCTCTTTTGTTTTGTGGTTTTATGATTATTAGTCTATGCGGAAAGACTGCTAAAATTGGTTTCGTGGGAAGTGAGAAAGTGTTAGCATAAAATATATCGCTTGACATATCCTTAGGCGTTTTTGTGTGATATTAAGATATAAATTTTTAATAAGCATTATTCATAACCAGCCTTATAATGTTCCCACTGCTAGGACTCAGGGCATAAGCATAGCATAAGCAGCCTTTCAATGTTCCCACAGCTGGGACTCAGGCCTCCTCTCTAGGACAGAGAGTAGGCCATAATCCACCATGCGGGCCCAGTGCGGGTTGAATAATGTCACATGTCTTCGATTTTTTTGTTCTAGGACATGCCGGTTTCTTCACGATGTTTTCCTTCACCGTTTCCGGACTCAGGGCAATATTTAATAAATGGGAATTAATCAAAAAACTTGCCAGGACTGGAACAATTTGCTTGCTACGGTCTTCTCGTCTGAACATAATTTAGGTAACTAGTGTGCCTTACCATCAACGATTGCATCACTGCTTGACATCAGGTGAGATCGCAGTCAAGTTTTGGTTTATATTAATAAAAAAAATAATTTATCGGTAATCAACTCATCATAATCACGTGTAAAAAATAATTAAGCGACTTAGTTTTCCCCTATGAATAAAGATTATTATTGTATAGATTTTCATAAGAAGTGAATAAGCATGAGTAGGCACCTAAATACTGACAAATACATAACGGATATTGTAATCTAGATTGGTTTTTCCGATGTGTCCATCGATAAAATTTATATAGGGAAGGAAGTGATGCATCAATTAAAATTTACGACTTTTTTACAACCAAGTAAAAGTTTCTGTGTGGTATGACACATAGTTAATTATTTAAATATATTATTTAGCTAATGCAGTTCTCTAAGTATTTACTTAGCCAACTGATCAGTATGTTCCAAGCTGGTACTCACCAGTTTGGAACATGCTGATCAGTTAGCCCTTTTTTTTTAGGTGTCATCATCTAATGACAAATCTCGCTCCTGGGCGGAGCGAGAGATAGTGTCAGACTTTTACTAACTAAAAACCCACTCCTGTTCCTTCTTTGCCTTCGTCCCAGGGCCCCGGGTTTCACTTTCATACTACATGTGGCCCCAGTAGGCTTCTCACAGTAGACATCTCCTTGAGGCTACGGTGGCCGCAAATCGGGATTAAGATCCCGGCGGCTGGGGCGCGAAGGCCGTTCCCTCGCTCGTGCCCGTGCAGCCGCCTCCTTTGCTAGTATTACTGCTTCGTATAAGGAGGCGACCGCCTGCCACTCCTCCTCGTTTCGGACCTTGGCGTACACCAAGGCACGGCGCGAGAGATCGTTGCTGCCGATCGCTCCCACGAGGACACAGCGTTGCTCTGCCCAAGCGGGACACACTTCTACCGTATGCTCCACTGTGTCCTCCGGGCGGTCCACACAGTGGTGACACCCGGGCGATTCTTGCGCACGAATCCGGTGCAGGAACCTCCCGAACTGACCATGTCCGGTGAGAGGTTTTGTTAACTTACGAAATACTTTTTAAGATACAAAGTAAAGAAAGAGTCAGTGTATACATTTATTTGAATATACATATGTCTACGGGATTTGCGATGAACCATTTATCAAATAGCCCGGATTTACCTTTTTTTCAAAATGTAAATCAGTTATCAATGAATTGAACTATTTATAGATTGACCCATTATCAAAGAAAAATGAAACTTCACATGAAAAGTAAAGTAATCCTAAAGTTAATAATCTACCTGTAGTTACGGGATTGAATCTTAATAGTAAAGCGTATGTTCAGCAGTTTCAGTAGTTGAATAAAACCCTGAAAAAGTTTCGATTCCAACATGTAGCCACATGTCAGACGTAAATCATGCCCAAAAGTAGCTAAATAGGACCTTCAATATCTTTAAAATCACTTCTATAAAAATATAAAGCGGTTAGCACACCTGTTCGACGCATGCGTACTGCAGCTGTCCAGTCGCGCGTCGCCAATTGTCCGTGCACACCCTGCCTATACGTGAACAGTAATGAGATTAAATCTCTCCGGGACATATGGGTGTTAAGATGATTACCAGGTGCTTAGGAATTAAAATGATATGTAATGGAGGATAATGTTGAAGGCTTATAATATTCTATTGGATGAAAGAGTTTAAGATCCCTCCCTCCTTGCTGTGCCTTAATAATATTTTTAATTGAGTGTATTCTGTGGATAGATATGGTATGTTTGTTTACGAAAAAAAAAGTGTATGAAAAAAATACGAGTAATAAGTGTTTTTTAACAAAGAGTTCTATTTCGTTTTGAAATCAGAACTATAAAAAATAAAAAACAACTTTAGAACTACCACTTAAATATTATTATTAATATTATTAAAAATAAACACACATACATGAAAAGTAAAAAAATAATAATATATTTTTACATAAATTCGTTCGGTCACTATACCATATATTTTGTCAATTTTCTGGAAAGCAAAGCATGCGCGCTCGTTGAAGTCTTTCCTACGCACGATAAGAAAGCATGCCTTGACGCGCTTCGCTCAAACGGTTCAACTGAAAGACCTGTTCCTACAAGTATTTTACAGTTTAAACATTCGGAAATACTAAATTATTGATGTCCAAAGCATAAAAAGGATGTCCCTAAAATGCGAACATGCATCAAAACAAATATCATTGATATTCATACCAATACACGTAAACTTACATAAGCAAGTATTGTTTGCCAAAAGTTTTCACACATTACCATTTACCTATAAAAGAGCCTTTATACAATAACGGAAATGCCACCAACGCGCCTCGGCACATCGGCATCAAAGCCGCCGCGAATTCCTCTGCATATTGTGTGATATCCTGCCAAAGTCATAAATAAAACTGAAATGATCGCCACGTCACCCGAACCGCACAAAAACCATATTTGACGTCTAAATTATTGCCAGTAAGCATTTTCAGCAAGCACACCGCCCCCTCAACAAATCGCCCCCGTAGCAGATGAAGCACCACCAACAATAGATACAGCAAATACATCAGATAAAAGAATTTTCAAAACAAACTCAAAATACTAAAGCGTTTGACACGAGCATCCGCTGCTGAGCAAAAAAGCGTGACCAATCGCGCATGAAAATTGGACTCTATGTCAATATTTTGAGAGGCCATTTTGTGATGGCTTCGTTAGTGCTTTGATCCCGCGATAGATCTCAATAGCGGTGATTAAAGGCGCCTGTGATTTTAGTTGAATGCTTTTTTTGCGGCCTTCATCGGCCATACAAAATAAACGGCACACTACTGTAAAAGAATATACAATTATTGGGCTTTGAATGGTTACAGCGGGGGTGAAGAGACCATAAATTGTTATTTTTTTCTCCTCCGTTTGAATGTTGAAAATCTTTTAAAAATCATAAATGTTAGTGGATTTATTGTCTGGGGAGTTGGTTGGTGTCCAATGTTTGTTGCTGGACTATTTGCTAATTATACACTTCGATATGCGGAACCAATTCTGATCGGTTAGGATTTGTGGTTTTTGTCACTACAATGTCAAGAGGGTTTTCGTTATGGACTTTTAAATTGTTTTTATTTGTCACGCTAAATTTGACTTAAAATTTACGCCTTTTAAGTATAATAATAGCTTCATGTTTTGAATTCAATCAATTTTGACTTTGTTAACCAAATGGATTTCAGGCTAGATAATATCTTGTTTGATCTTATATTATAAGATACCTATTGCTTTAAAAACTTATTTTGCGTTGTATGAAAAATCAAAAATATCAACGTTAATTTGTTTTCCTTCCCCTGTATTTGTGTACATTTTTAATACATAAACAAGGGTTTCCCCAAGCCCATAATCAACGCGTCTTCAAGTCTACTAACTCAATTGTTCTACCCAACATTTTCTCGCACCCTTTTTTCATCTTGCCATTTTCTTACATCTTCATTGAGAAGCTAAAGGTGTTAATAGCTGTGCTGACGCTCATTATGTGAGTGCGAGGTGCTATCGTAAATTTGTTTCTTCAAGGACACACAACAAAAGGACCAAGTGTCGTTCAAGCCCAAAGTCGAGTTTACAAGAGGCTGTATGAAACGCGCGTGTGGGCCTTCTGTGAGAAAGGAGTAGGGTGGATGCGATTAGCATTCGTTGAAACTGTAGTTTTGTTTAAGTAGTTAGGTATTTGTTTATGTATACTTTATTTTATTATAAATATAAGCATAGGTATATAAAACAGCAGCCGTTACTGACTGACTGATCTATCAACATACCGTTCAAACTACTGAACGGATTGCACTGACATTTGAACTGCAGACAGCTATTAAGACGTTTGCATGTGCTAATAAAAGATTTCTCAAAAATCACTTCTTAAGGAGTTAAAATGGAGGTCCAAAGTTTATATATATAAAAAAAAACAACTTTTACGCAGGTGAAGCCGCTAACAGAAGCTAATGTTACAATAAATTCAATTCAATTCAAAATATTTTATTTCACATAAGCCTACATAGGCACTTATAAAATGTCAGAAACTGTTGCACGGTCCCAATTGGTTGTTCCCTATGGAAAGGTCTACGAGTACGCTTTAAAAAAATGATTGGTTTTTACAAAATTTCCATATTAATGCAATATTAATAGGCATGAACGGACGGATGAAATTGATATCAAGCGCCAACCTTAATCAAGAATAAAAAAAAATGGAAACGCGAAGTAAAATTGATTCTTGCGTCTATCTCCTATTGGCGTAAGAAGAAAGAGGTCTACCCGGCTGTGGGTAAAGTCAGGCTGTAGATCTTTTTTATCCCCACTTAACCTGACTTGGACTACGATTTGGTTGAAATTTGAATGATTATCAATTTATGTTACAATGGGCTTTTCCTTTGCTCAAATTTTTCACGTACCGAATTGCTTTTTGTTATGTTTCCCGGTACTAAGGACACTCATAAGTAAATTTCCTTGGGAAAACAGTTTTTTTTCTAATCAATAAATATTTTTACACGGAAATTAGACCGGCCCATATCCATGTTATGCTATCGATCTCGAATCTCAATAGGTCACCACTGTCCTCATGAATGGGTGGTATCGTCGGGGGCTCTTTACAACACACGTTTTGTATGGAATGTTGTAACAAAAAAGCCTTAGATACACACCGTGATAAATTTACATCTACCGTCATTTCACATACCTGTCATTGGAAATTCAACCTTGACGATTTGAATTAAAGGTGGGGTTTAATTTGGTGAGTAGTAATTTTATGTTGGTAAAAAGAAATAAAATAATCTAACATGCAAGATCGGTCGGAAGGCTGGGAGGAGTTTGTTTTAGACGCTTTATTAATTATGTCCAATTAATTTTGGAACGGTTCGTCTCTCGAATCGCCATTTTCGTTACGGTGGTCAGTTTTAGCGGTTCATTTGTTGATAAACTTTTTAAATTATGACTCTTTTAATTGGTTAGGGTGTTCCTTTTTTTCTTTGAGAAAGTGTGAAACGGAGGCTTTGAAATGGTTTTTAATAGTCTGTACTAATTGGAGTTGTTAAACTACTTATGTAACTTTAATTTATGAATCATAAAAAATAATTATTACTGAATGTTAATTAGATACTCTAAAACAAAGTAGTTGACAACCTTAAAATTACTACTTTGGAAGAGTTCCATAAAAATTTCGGTCTCTTCTATAAAAAGTCATCGAACTTTTAATTTATGCAAATTCGCAAAAGATGTTATTACAAAAAAAAAACAACAACATTTAAATTTTACAATAAAATCTTTTACAGCGTGAAATTGCTTTATTAGACCGGGATTGCTCCACATTCATAACGCCACTATCAGGCCACTTATAAAAATGTTTCTAACAAGCGTAAAACGTCCAATCAATATAAAATTAATAGCCGATTAAAAAAAAAATGTTCGGGACCAAAAAGTTCTTTTTTCGATAAGTTTTTTGTTTGTTGCAGCGGTGTCGCCGTGATTTCACACGTCTATAGGTATGTCTTTTATAATATTTTTCGAGGCATTGTGCTAAGCGATCGCCGCATCGGCGCCGGCGCATCCGATTATGTTATTGTTAAAGGACCGAATTCTTTTATTTGACCTACGCGACATTCCTGCCAGGGTAGTGTTTTGCGGTGCCCACGGATGTTTGGGCTTATATTTGTTATACATTGATGTAAGACATGATAAGCTCAGATCGAGAACGTTTTTTGTTTTTAAGTGATTAAGGACGGGATCCTCTAGTTTTGTGGTTATTAGAATGTTTGAGCAATCTAACGACATTTTTAAAGTTAACGACTCCATGTTTGATAAAATTCCTTTTGGAATTATATTAATTGAGGTTTGGAACATTCGTTTCTTAAACAAAAAGGGAGCTTAGCATTTTTATCATACAAAGACAAGACAGAATAATACAGGACATAAATTCATAATTTCTTCTAAAAGATAGAAATAATTTTGTACTAGGTTAATCGGAAACAATTCCACAAGTCCACTTTTCCGGTACATTTCATTCACAAGGCGGCGTGCACACGTAACTCGATACAGACAAACAGATAATTTGGCCGTCGATCTGTATTTGCCCTAACAATGAGAACACCATAGTTATAGTATTGGATTACTTTCCGGATTCGTTCACGTGCGGTTTTTGATGTAATTAAGTAATATTAAAATACTTTCAAATTGTTAAAATATTGGGTAATTCGGATTTGAAATGGAAATTAAATTGCAAAGTAGGCTACGAGAAACATAAGTGTGTAGTTATACGTCTATACTAATATTATAAGGCGAAAGATTTGTATATTTGTTTTTTTTTTTTGTAATGAATAAACTGAATACAACGTCGCATGGCACGCAATATTTCGATTAGTTTGGTGTAGTGCAAGCGCTACATTCTGTGACGGCTGAACGTCAAGCTGTATACCGCAAAAGTGAACTACTCGTACAGTTGGGCTGTAAAACTGGAGTTAATGGTGCAAGGTATGGTAGAGAAACTGCTCTACCATACATTGCACCACTAACTCCATTGTAACCGCGATGCCGTCAGGAACTGCAGCCTCAAACCAAAATAAATTCCTACCACAAGCCTATATGTTACCTTATTTACTGCGACAAAGTGCCATCGAGCCCACCTATGAGTGTCTTGGCGGTAAGGTCTTTGAGGAGTGGCTGTAAAGGCAACACGTGGGGGCGATCGGCGGCGGCGATCTCTCGTGCCGTGCCTTGGTACAAGCCATGGTCCGGAGCGAGGAGGAGTGGCAGGCGGTCGCCTCTTTCTGCGAAGCAGTAACGCTAGCAAAGGAGGCGGCCTATCGCGTGAGGCAACGGTCCTCACGCCCCAACCGCCGCCGGGATTCCGATCCCGATTTCTGGCCACCGTAGGCGCGGGCTTGCGGATGGCAAGAAATAGGTGGCTCGCCGTCCGACCGTCCGATAACCATCCGGACCGAGCCCAATTCGTCGACGGCGCGTACTGTTTCACGCGCGCCTCAAGGAGATGTCAGCAACTGTAGGGGCCCAGTAGGGTCGAAGCCTACTGTGGTCAAGGGTCTGATTCCGAAAGGAAGACTCGGGCCTTTTACGGAAGGAACAGGAGTGGGTTTTTTAGTCAGTAAAGTCTGACACTATCTCCCGCTCCGCCCAAAAGCGAACAATGTCATAAGATGATTTTCCCACCGAAAAAAGAAACCTATGAGTGTGTAGTCTTGGAAATTATTGTATTAAGTATGTTGTGCCAGTCAATATAAAATAATCAAATATAATCTGCCAGTGGCTTCGGTTACGTGAAAGTAGAAAATAATACCATGGGAATATCTTCCGGGATAAAAAGTTTCTATGTGCTGTCCATCTATTCATGTTCATCCAAAACAATTTAGCATTTCAGCGTGAAGGAGTAACAAACGTGCTCACATGTAAGTCCAATCAAGGACCAAAAATGTAGTTCCAATGCTAAAGTGCCTAAAATTTATTTGTAGGAGAGGGTCAATTACTACTAATGATACTAATTGATTCGATCAATAAATAATACTACGGAACAAATTAAATCAGTCATAAATCGACTGATTTAATTTATTACATAGAATCTAAAACATTTTGTTTTTTTTTTTTTTAAGTTTTAACAGAACTTTTATTTATGACTTGAATCTACATCTACAATTAATTGATAAAAAACTTAGTTGACACTTCGCGTGACCCAAGGGCTGGCTTTTACCTCGGTCAGAGATTATGCATTGCACATTCACAGCCGCCAGCCTTTTGGGCACACTTCCAGTCGACAGCGATGCGGAGGAATTTTATGACGCCATATTTTAGCTAGTAGTTTTTGTCTTTAGTGTATATATAGTTTTAATTAGTTAAGTGTTTTTTATCAATTAATTGTAGATCTAAAACATTGAATAAACTAGTTATGGATCATTGTGGACCAATTTTCAAAGAAATGTTTAAAAGCATTGGAAGAATGTAACTGTACCTACCTTTTCCTCACCGTAAGCATAAACTTGCGGACAGCGAGCAATGGGTAGCTCACCGTCCAACCGTCCGGTAACTATCCGGACCAAGCTCGAGTCGTCGACGGCGCATAGAGTTCCAGGCCAGGCGCCCAGCAGGGCCGAAGCCTACTGGGGCCATGGTTTTGTTTCTGAAAGGAAAACCTGGGATCCTGGAACGCGAGGCAAAGAAGGAACATAGGAGTGGTCAATAAAAGTCTGATACGCCCTCACGCTCCGACCTAGAGCGGGAGAAGTCATTGAACGATTTCCCACCTAAAAATACCTACCTAGGTACTTTTGACCCCTGACTGTACCTATATATAAATTGTGGCTTTGGAAATACATAGTAGTGTATTTCAACTTATTATTTAAAATATAATTATTTTATATTTTAAATAGTAGTAATAGTTTCAGCAACTGAAAAATAATACTACACAAAACCACTATTTGAGCTTCAAGATTGCTTTGAATCGACTAAACTCGGAGAAAAATATATTGAACAAAACGAAAACAAGGACCCCTCATTCAAATAGTTACATATCATCGAATCAAGTTACAATAACATGACAGTGGCGTTAGTCGGTGGTCTTCTGACTTAAATGTGCCAAACGAAGGTAAACACGAAAAAAAATCGGTAACACAGAAATAGCACACGGCAGCCTAACACAACAGTCATTGACGCCAAACAAACATGGATAAATGTGGACGAAACTAGTTGGGCACTGCGGGTTTGCTTGCGTTGTAGGTAGATTTGTTACAGTTACTTATTGAATTGGTTGTAAATTTACAAGAAAAAAAATCTTTCATCTGAATAGGTAAGTACTGTCATTCAGCCTGCTTCTGTGACTATAGAGTCGAGAAATCAAATCATCATGAAACTAAACTGAAATTATGAAGAAGGGAATAAATTCCTTTGCCAGGTTTTACTCTTTAAACAGTAACAACTTTGCCTATGGACTTTTCTATGTCTGAAGAGAGTTGTTTATCTACGATATACAAACTAAATATCCAACGGACACGTTGTCCTATTTTAGTTATGATTATACTGTCAAACGTGCGAACTGTCAAACTCATGAACGTTAAGTAGTCAAAAAGTTTTTTTTTTATTTTTTCATTGCAACTTTCTTACTTTTTTCTTTCATAGATACCTTTTCCTCGAAGCAACAAAGAAAATAAGATTTTGTGAAATCGGTCTTTACAGACAAAAATACAATAAAAAATTATTCAACATAAACCCCGGAGAAACAACGCATTCACACGAGACATATTACGGGTCAATTATCGCGGACTGAACAAACTGCGTCTATCCGTTATGGGAACCTTGTCGCTCACTATTTATTTATTTTCTCTTCTCACCCAGAAGGCATTGTCCTTTAGTGTCCTTTTCTCAACGCTAAGCTATGTTTGTCAATGTTTTTATATTTATTTGAGAATTTGCGCTTTTAACTCACCTATGCTTAAACTAATTGCATTTTTAATTGTCCAAGTTCTCTGTAGACAAATTAAAATATGTAAGATTTTAATTTAATAGACAAAGTCTTTTTCCAAATTCTTATTTAATAAAATCGGCAGATGATAGATGAAAATACTTGAAAAAAAAACAAACTATATTTACTGTTTTAGTAACTTATCGCTAAAATGTGACAATTGTGTCATTTTTAGGTTTCCGTACCAACCCCATTTGGCAAAAACGGAACGCTTGAGGATCACTTTATTACCAGTATAGCCGTGATAATATTAAACATCTGAGTGAACGCTATCTGAAGATAAGGCTGTTTATACTCCGATTATGGTGCATATTTTGACGCTGGTAAGGATGTCAAAACCTATGAAAGCAAGACAGTATCATTTATGGAATTATAATCACTAAGTAAATTCATCAATACTTACAACCCTCTCAATTCAACTACAGTAGAATGCGTTTATTATGACTCCGCCTATATTGACCAACCGCCTATTATGACGTAATTATTGTGTAATTACGTAGTTTGGTTTTCATATAAAATTCTTTAAAAAAAAAGTCGGATATAATGACTTCGCTTTCAGTGACATGTCGCTTATTGTGTACCATTTTTAATAAATTTTGTCCGGCTATAATGACGGACATGATTATTTACACCTTCGCCAATGTTTATTGATTGCCGACGACGTTCAGCACGGGGCTCGTTGTTGTTTTGAATCTCGGTGAGTAATTGACACTTGAAGGTCACGTATTGTTTTTAGTGAAATCCTGTGAAAAATATGCCATCTCAATGCATAAAGTATTTACAATTGAGGAGAAATGTGCAATGATATGTAGATCGCAAAGGAATTTGGCGTGGGTCATCGACAATCTCAATAATTTTCAAAAACAAGAACCAGATAAAGCAATCGTTCAATTCAAATGTTTTGAATATTTTTTTCGCTTATTATGACGTTTGACGTGTTTTTCAATTCCCTTCGATGTCATTATAAACGGATTCCACTGTAACTCTATTGGTTGAAATAACCATTCAATCTCGCTCAGGCAATTTGAAAAAGTGCTTTTTACGTATTATTAAACTAGTTTTTAAACTCTTTTCTGATGTAAACCCCAATTTATCTTACTCATCTTACTAATGAAAACAGCCTACTCTCCATATAAATTTGACCTAGTTTACAGGTGAACAATCGAATGAAATTAAAATTGATGTTTACATATTGAATTTTTATCTACATACTTACCTTTTACGTTACCTGATTCAAGTAAACCCAATCGCAATATCTACACCCAAGTAATATTCAGTTTACTGTATAAACACGTGTCATACTCAAACATAATCCCAAAATACATTACATAGTCACACAAAATTAGCATGGCATATTGCACAACAAGCCAGCATTACGCTACTCACTCATTCAGCAAACAGAGTCAATGGGCTACGACTGAGCGTCGTATTTGCATACACTGAATCATACTACTGTTATTTGTCTGCGTATCCTAGACTTTAGGGCCTGATTACACTAACCGTGACGCGAGAATTGCTTCGCAGCGATCATGATTGGCGAAAAGGCAATTCGACGATGTTCAATTGTTTGTGCGAGCTCTTAATGTCTCGGGTCGAGCTTGCTATGACAAATGCACCAGTAATGCGGTCACCAACAAAATATGTATTAGCGCAAAGTTTGAACGGAACATTTTGAAGCATTATTGTTAAGCGTCACACTGAAACGCAATAATTTAAATGTAACGTAGTTAAATAAATCATAACGAGTAAGGACTCAGAGCTCCTGTGTTTACCTACTTTGTTGACTTTGTACTGTTGAAATGTTTGAAACTTCGAGGTTTCGAAGACTACGTCACGATTACCGAGGACACACGACATGCATTCGTGCGCGGCCGCGAATTCACTAGTATGACGAAGCCCTTACTCTAGTAAGTAGGTACCTATATAATCTAATTGACAATGCGATCTCTAAAGGTACAGGTGAACATCTTGTGTGACTCATAATGACCGTATTGTGTATGAATCATTATGTTCAGTGTGTGGAACACGGGAAGTTTATGGTGTATGCAGAAGGAACGCGTGCGATCAGCACTATCGGATGACGAATCAGAGGTTTCCTCGTATCTTTTTTGCACTATTTTGGCCATGGGGTTTTAGTAGGCACATAGTCAACTAATATTCATCCGCTCATCCGCTAGGTTAGTCATAGGTCTATGGTACTTATAGTACCTAATACCATATCAGTACCAATAAAGTCCACAGTAAATTAGGTCAAATTTTTTTCATTATCATCATTTCAGTCGAAAGACGTTCACTGCTGGACATAGGACTCCCCTAAGCGTCTCCACAACGCCCGATCCTGTGTGTCTCGCATCCACCGCGTTCCCACGAATCTCATCAGGTCGTCGGTCCACCTTGTGGGAGGCCTTCTAATGCTGCGTTTTCCGGTGCGCGGTCGCTACTCTAGATCCTTTCGGCCCCATCGACCATCCGTTCTACGAGCAATGTGCCCTGCCCACTGCCACTTGAGTTTGGCGATTCTTCGGGCTATGTCGGCGAGCTTGGTTCTCCTGGTCCTGCAAGTTCTTTTACTATTGTCAAAAGTCTAAATTTAAAAGTCTAAAGAAATATAGAAGAAAAGATTTGCTTCTCGGCACGATGGTGGTTGGGCTGCAGGATTGCTCGAAAGAGTTACCGTGACCCTGGAACGCAAAGGGCAATAGAAAAATCACGAATGCTTTTAAGTCTGATACTCCCTTTTGTCCCACTCAGAGTAGAAGAAGTTAGTAGATTATCCAAATTAAAAAAAAAAAAACAATGATGGTTGAACTGATAGGGTTATCAGTTCAACCATCATTGTGCTTTTTTTTCTGGGTAGATTTACATGCGGTACGGTCTTAGGACACTCAAAAGCAATAAAATTTCTTGGACTGTATTATTAAAGGATCATCTCATCGCAGATTTCATCCATCACTTACCTTCAGGCGAAATCAAGCTCATAAGGAAAAAAAAAATTTAGCACATCATCAATTATCGTAACAACTGTGAGTTGTGACATGCAAAACTTGAAGAGCACTGAACTGTCCAATACAACTGACGAGCTATAACTGAACAATTATGTTATAGTACCTATTATGAGTAACAGACTCTTCAAACTAATTGAATTAAGGAAAACATTGATTGTGGTTAATACTGGTTTAGTCAATATTTAAACTAAAACACTAAAAATTAGACAAGGAAAAACGTCATTTAAAAGGCGCCTGGTCATTTTTGACATCTGCTTCCGAATCCAGGAATAAATTCCTGAAGCATATGAATCAGTAATTGAAGATGAATGACACAGTAAGTAAATCAGAATACCTTCTTGATACAGCCCACGTAAATGAGCTGTAAAACGGAAAATTCTTAAGATGCTTGCAGACTTGCAAGGATTGCGATTATGCTCATCGTAAGTGGCGCTCCGCCAAACTATCCATATTATTGACAATATCGATTTATGGTAATGGTGAAGGAAAACATTGTGAGGAAACCGGCATGTCCTAGAATCAAAAATTCAAAGACATGTGATATTTACTAACCCGCACTGGGCCCGTGTGGTGGATGTTGGCCTACTCTCTCTCCTAGAGAGGAGGCCTGAGTCCCAGCTGTGGAAGCATTATGGTATGTTATGTTTATCGATTTATGGTAGTGCCTGTTACATTAAATTGATTGGATGCATGTTCAACATCAATCTTTATTTCCTCACTAAATGAAAAGTCAAAGACCGTCAAGGCTGTATGTACTACTTATAATACAAAGATATTACCAATTTTACAAAATGTGAAATTATGGATCGTAGTTGTGTACATAAAGTACGTGATAATGAGACAAACCTTCTGTAAATTAAAATTTCTTGTCTGAGTGGTCTGATACCGTGCAAATTTTGTATCTCCAGTTATGAAGACTGTCTATTACGTTACTCATCATTTTTGCAGCACGCGTTCCATTTGTTTGCATGATTCACGATCAAGTGGACTCCATTCATTTAGTTGGCAACCTTGGCGTATTGAAACTAGAATACGTTTCGGAAAACACCTAGATGATTTGAAATTGTTTTATGATATTTTTATGGCGATTTGAACAATTGCTATTGGCAATCGGGAAATGTATGATGTTACACATAATTTGGTGTAGGTTTCGGTTTTTTTTTTTTTAGTGTTTAAGTGATCTGACCGCAGGTTGTGGTTTTAATTAAAAGTTGCGCTAAAGGGTAAACTGTGCACACGTGCCCCAGTCAGCAACGTACTTGCAAAACTAAGCCACGCATTTAATATTACATAAACTATACAACGCCAGTTTACAATCTTATATATTAACCAGATCGGCTCAAATAACCACCAAATTTAAAATCGTCGTATCCTACGAATAGCGTCCTAACGAACATAGGTGCTTTCTTTTTTTATTGCATAGTCCAATTCTGGTCATCATACCACATATAAACAGTTCAACAAAACAATTAAAAAACAGTACAGGTTAGCAAATAATTAGGGTTGCAAAGTACTACGTTTTCATCGAAGAAAAAAGCTACAATCGCCGTCGCGCCCTATTTCTTCGCGAGTAGTGGGGGTGCGTAGACACGAAGAGAGCGTACTAGCGCCGCTCGGCCACTAGTAGACGGAATGCGTTTTGTTAAATTGTAGTATTGAATAAGTTCAAAAATCATAACATCAACGAGTTTGAACTTAATTAAGTCATTCTAATTACATAATGCGAAGTAGTGCTGGACTTGAGCAATAAGTTACATTATGCCTTTTATTTGCGGAAGAATAGGAAGAATAAAAGACAAAAACATAATTTCAAACAGAAGAAAGAGACAGAGACATAAACGTAATTAGGGATTCGTCTCGCAATATAGCCATTCCATAGAACTCGGCCACAATCACCATTACGGTTTTTTTCTATGTACCCAATATTGAAAATTTATTAACAAACAGAGAATAAGGATTTAAGGTTAAAATGCGTTTAAAATATAAAGATAATTTATTGAAAATAATCCTAGCCGAATCTTAAGATAGCAATACACATTATATGAAATCACTATCACAATATTTGATAATATTTAATTTATTTAAACACAAACGAGTGTCTCCTGAAAAGTTGCTATTATGCAGTTACGCCCCTATTCGACGGATACAACAAATTGCGTGTCTTAGTTTTGCAAGTAAGGCACGTTACCGACTGGGGCATGTATGCCATTTGAATTCCTTTTGAATGAAAAAAATATCAAGGAAAATAGAGACGTGACCAATTTCGATATTCGTTTAGATGACTGTATGTATCACTAGTTATACAGAGCCTACAATTTGAAACTATTTATTTTGAAAGGCTCTGGTAGTAAATTATGTGTGTTGCGAATTAAGTTTTTTCAACTATTCATAAATTAGTTCCTGGAAAGTAATATCGAACTTACGTAATCAAATGACACGCCTGTTTGAACGATTTTTTTTGTCACACAATCGTATGATTGTGTCCACTTTGATATGTCCGAAAAACCCAACGACAAGTTTGCAGTGGATCCGTATATGGTATATGATGATTCTTTTTCGCCTTATTATATCGTCATTAGTTCTTAGACATGAAGTAGTTATTTTTCAAATGTATGTGGGTTCTTTTATTTCTTACTCATCATTTATTGTTCTCAACGTCATGGTGCATTATTGACTTCTGTAAAAAAAACTGAGTAATAAACAAAAAAAAAAAATAGAGGAAAGAACAAAATAATCAAATCAACCTGCCAAATCTAAACTTGCCTAAAAATATGTGGTCACCATATCGTCTAACCAAATGCAGCTGATAACAATATTTTAAATAGAGCGATTAGATTTACCGTCTCAGATGGAAAGGATATTTTTCTGTTAGTATCTTTTAAAACGTCATCTCTTTTATCATCTCTCGATCGAGCCATGAGTTAATAGGTTAATTCTAGGCAAGCGTGTACGCTTGCTTGGTCTACGACGGAGTACCATCGTAGACCATATTGACGCTTTCCATCACGTCTGATAGTGGTCAAGCGTGAGTCTATCAATAATAAAACAATATCTAGAAGTAACTTCTTCTTCCTTATCGGTATCAATCTTGTCAGAGTGGTCGTGGTCATCACTTCAGGTGTTGGTGGCAAGTTTCACAACACGCCGCCACTCTCACTCTCTCTCTTTTCTCTGATGGCTGCCTTTCTCGTGCTTTCGTGCAGTGATCAAAGTATTCCCAGTCTATCCATAAGGGAATCAAATGAGGCTTCATACTAAGTGTTAATTGATTGCCATATAGAATATGTAAAACAATTTCCCTTAGCAGGAAATTTCCATCTACACATAACGAAAAATTTTTTACAGTTAAGCTCAATTCCCAATAGAAGCTTAATTACAATATAAATTCTCCATTGAGAATTTCCCCAGCAATCTCTAGGCCACGATCACTCACCGATGCTTTAAAGTGCAATATTACAAAGAGAGTGGCTATGACTCAGAGGCCATCAGTGCCATATCACGCGTGAGAACTTGCAGCCTCCGATACAAATATGTCCGGTAGTAAGGAATCTCCGCATTTCCGGACGTGTGCCGAAATTAGAGCACTCAATGAATTAATTGTACTTTAAATTAGTCATACTGTAATGATAGTGCTTGGCTGTCATTGCGGTTAAGTGGTTTGTAAGCGGTTGAAGGCGACTCGGATTCTTAAGTGTTGTAGTAACGATGTGTACTGTACTTGAATTGAATGTTGATCTGCTTTTCTAGTTCTCTGTGAAAGAAAGGCTTTCGTTTTCATACTTCAGAGGTTGAGTCTAGATGAGTTTGTAAATACTGGTATTCAGTTGCATTTGGATTTAGAATGGAAACTTGGAAATAGTTGGGCAAAGGCTAGGTAGATGCTGTTTTTTTTTGAGGTGGGATCTCAGCCAATGGACTTCCCTCGCTCTAATGTGGAGCGAGAAGGCATGTCAAATATTTTCTATAACTAAAAACATACTCATGTCCTTCAGTTGTCCTTTGCGTTCTAGGGTTTCCTTTACAGAAAGTGCTCGTGGCCCTAACGAGCGTTGGCCCTGCTATGCCCCTACGGTTTTGCTGACATCTCTTTGAGACGTGCGTGGAACACTACGAACCATAGTCTGGTACGGGTTGTCTGGAGTCTGGTACAAAACTTTGGACTTTATTTTTACTTATAAAGCTAGATTACGCCATTTCAACCAGTTCCTGCT
The DNA here is from genome assembly GCA_961205895.1 of Mythimna pallens. NCBI lineage: Eukaryota > Metazoa > Arthropoda > Insecta > Lepidoptera > Noctuidae > Mythimna > Mythimna pallens. The sequence continues at coordinate 18,035,866 of OY540834.1, forward strand.
CAGATTGTAAGACTACTTACGCAACGGCAACCTTTAAACTCAATATACAGTTTTCTATTACTTAATACATTTTAAAAACATCTTTCTTAAAAGTTTTTTTAATTCAGATTAATGACAGTTTGAAACTATGAACGCTACGCTATGTCGATCGCACACTCGAGGTACTTGCACAATGTTGACAAACAGCATAAAAACTGCTTGAATACCTTTAGAATCATTAGTTAAATGTATTGCCTACGTATGTTAAGACAAGTTTAAAATAGAAAGTAGTCCGTCTAGGTTAATAGACATATCCCTCCCCGCTTGTAAGCAGCATCTCGTTTTATCAACGTTTTAGAACATGCAATGTTCCTTATAGGTTAGCAGATGTTTAGTGAATTTTTTTGGAGTAGTGAATTGAGTGTTATTATTATAGCCTATGCAATTTAGTTATGCCTAGTCGGAGGTCGTGGGTTCAATTCCCACCCAGGACAATTTTTTGTGTGATGAGCACGATCATTTGTTCTGTGTCTGGGTGTTAATTATCTATGATATGTATCTATGTATGTATTTAGAAATATATAAGTATGTTTTTCATTTGTCTAATAATTATAGCATAAGCTCTGTTTAGTTTGGGACTAAGTGGCGTTTTGTGAATATTGTGGAATATTATTATTATTATGAAGCTAGTTTTTAGGGATTTAGTTGGCAGAGATTCGCCCGATCTATATTTTATTCTTTGCGTAACTATTCTGCTTTTTTATTTATTTAAAGAGATACAGATGAAAGTAATTTACCTTATGTATCTGCAAAATAACTGTGCGAAGGCGGACTCGATGCCTTAGGCAGTTTCTGCAAGTCGGCCTCAGAGTCACGCGGTGTTAAAACATGTCAGCTGCATTAATTATTTAAAAAAGGTTTTAATTATATTATATTTTGCTTTTACTGTCCCACTGCTGGGAAAGGTCTCCCTCCATTCCTTTAATTGTTCCCGGCTCTGAGCCACTCCTTGCTACCCGGAGGACACGGTGAAGCATACGGTGGTGGTGTGCCCCGCCTGGCAGAGCACCGCCGTGTTCTCGTGGGGACGATCGGCGGCGGTGATCTCTCGCGCCGGGCCTTGGTACAGGCCATGGTCTGGAGCGAGGAGAAGTGGCAGGCGGTTGCCTCCTTCTGCGAAGCAGTAATGCTAGCAAAGGAGGAGGCCACACGCGTGAGGCAACGATCCTCACGCCCCAGCCGCCGCCGGGATTCCGATCCCGATTTCCCGGCCACCGTAGGCGCGGGCTTGCGGACGTCGAGCAATGGGTAGCTCGCAGTCAGACCATCCGGTAACCGTCTGGACCGAGCCCAAGTCGTCGACGGCGTGTACTGTTGCGCCACATGCGCCTCAAGGAGATGTTAGCAAACCGTAGGGGCCCAGCAGGGTCAAAGTCTACTGGGGCCAAGGGTCTGCTTCTGAAAGGAAGACTCGGCCTTGGTACGAAAGGCAACGAAGGAATAGGAGTGGATTTTAGTCAGTAAAAGTCTGACACTATCTCGCGCTCCACCCAAGAGCGAGGGATGTCATTGGATGATTTTCCCACCGAAAAAAAAATAAAGCCATTTCTGGCCAATTCCTAAGGAAGACATCTAAGGCTACCCGCGAACTCCTTCTTGGTCTGCCGCGACCACGTCGCGCGATTTCAGGGCTTTGTATTTTACCGGTCCTCCATTCGATCGGCATGTGGTATATTTAAAATTGCAAAAACACTAGAACTTTAAATTCTTCAATTAATATAACTATAGCAAATTGTATTAAATGTGCCATTGTAGGTAATTGACAGTTTTGACGATTGTTCACTTTCATTATTTCGTTGGTAAGCAACTCTTGATTAAATTGGTGGGAAATCTAACGCCACTATATAGCTATCAGTAAGAGTTCCGGTCGTATACATAATTATATCAATAAGGATGCGTAAGTATCGTAAGTTGTTTATCATTAAGCTAACTATCTGCGCACGCAATACTTTTATCTATGTAGAAATATTACGCTTGCTATGTATCGCAATATTTCTTCGAACCCATTAAAAGGTCTCTACATTTTTGCATTTTAGTTGCAGTGCTCATTTTTGTTTTAATTTCTTTATGAAAGATCATTATCATCGTCACTTCAGCCCCGCAAGACGTCCACAGCTGAACATAGGCCTCCCCCAAGTGTCGCTATGACAACCAGTCCTGTTAGTCTCGCATCCTTCAGATTCTCGCTACCTTCATCAGGTCATGAAAGATCGTAATAAAAATTATAAAACAAAAATTAAATACGGCTGTCATTGGGAAGCCATAATGACATAACATAAATATAACTAGTAAGTTAGTTTCTAGAACAAAATGAGAATATAAGTGAATACGTAAAACAGAATTTGAATAAACAAAAACCGTGCAAATACATCGTGAATACAGTAAGGTGTTGCGGTAATTAAACTCAATAAATGTTACTATAGTACTGCATCATAGACAGGGGCACACAATTTATGCAGTTTTTCATGTAACTATTTTTTTTCTATAAGGCAAAAAAACAAAATGATAAAATTCATATCGACTGTCGACATGATATTTAAAAATAATATGTAAAATTCTGCTTAAGATCAAATAACATTTACTGCATATTTGAAAATCAAAAGCTCGGTGAGCGGCTGGAACTGAACTGAATTTTATTTGTTTTATTTTTATCTTGTGTTTCCTAGCTGACTACCCTGAGAAGAAACACCGAAACAAACTCAGGGGTCAAAGTCTCTTTTAAATTCCATACAGTAAATATGTAATGGTCAAATCACATGAGAACCATGCAGTTTTGTCTTAAATGGCCTTTTGAAGAAAGAACCATACAGATTTGAGTGGACCTGTCCAGTCAGTGCAAGCATTTGTCAGTATTCGTAATGCTCAACTCAGGACTACTAAGGAGCTCAACGAATTGACGAACAATACCAAAGAAAGGACATTTGGGTAGGCCGCAGAAAATACTCAAATTGCCAGACATACGTTAAAATTACTGAAAAGGAAAAAAAAGCAATCAACATAGTCCTCACGTTCACAATAATAAAAGGAAAAATATAGTTTACAAAATGTAATACTTAGCAAAGTAAACATTGATGTCAAAAATTAATAGAGAGAAAAAATAAATAAATTTAAAATAAAAATAATCTACAATATCAAATTGTAATAAATAATAATAATAAAAGTACTTCCCGATTTCGAATTGTCAACCACATTCATGATAGGCGGGTGCCTTAACCACTGAGTCATCACGACACCTCAATCAATCAATCATTGGATACAACCATCAATCATTCAACACAAAGTTGCAAAGAAAATTCAACCAAAGATTGTCAACGTCTGAAGATAGGCATGCGCCTCACTTCCGACATAGTTTTGAGAGCTGTGTCGCACTTGAGATAATACGGCTTAAGTCAATATGGAAATCCATAAACTTATGCCCTTTTGGATCTTAGGCAGTACGAGGTCATATCTTTCTTAAGCGGAACGTGTATGACCTTAGGAGACGAAAAGATAATTGCTTGCAATCACTTGTCTCCAATCCCGTCTGGGTTTTGATACGTTTGTCTTGAGACGAATTGGGTTTTACGAAGAATCGTTTGTCTTAGGTTTCAGTTTATGATCTTCTTGATGAACAGAAGGACGACTAAATAAAATTGATAGTTCCGCTACGGTTTGTAGTGAATCAGACTTTAATATGTCAATCATCGTCTTCGTATTTTTTTGCTAGGAGGATCTTTTGAGTTAGCAGTTTTCACCTTTGACTTCATGCTACAAAATGCCCTTTCTGGTAAAAATGAAAGATTTGACACCGACATCCACTTACTTCTTATTACTCATTTATATATATATATTCATTGACCTTAATACCTCTTTAAAGCAAATGAAAAAATTAGGACAAAAAAAAAACAAAATCAGTGTTTTATTAGACGGCACTTAGATATTAATTACTGCAAGTATGCCAGCCGTCCAGCACACATAACCAACCATCCATGAAAGTGCATAATCCTTTATTTTCCTTTGACGTAACACTGTCAAGCTGAGCGTTTACTTAAGGGCTTGCAAAGTACACAGATCATGTCAAACATGGACTGTTGGTCGTCTTTTGTTTTCTGTTTATTCCTACTCGGTCACGGCAGACCTGTGGTTTTACGTAGGTCAAGTGCGATTCCAATCTCGATCCTATTTGCTATACATTTTAGTTTATTCAATTATAATGGTTGGGTATTTCAGAACCGATGAAGTCATGCTAGGAGCAACCAATCACTTTGTTTTATTATGTTTTGTTTAACAGTGATTATGGCTGTGATTTCGTATGATGAACATCCGTGTTGATTTATGGATCCAGGATTCTAGTTTTTGTTGTTGCTAATTAACTTTAATTTTTATTTGTTTTATGAGTATAAAGTTCATCAAAAGTACATAATTGAGTGGATACACGTCCATTGACAGTTGATTCTAATCACTGATTAGCAAATTTGGACGACAAGTACGTACGAGTATTCATATAAATTAATTATCTTTCATTTATATATTTAATTGTTTCTTCCCAAAATCTATTTAAGTTCTTTTTGACAAGTGGTCCTAAGGTTTTCTAGAAAAATCCTTGACCGATTCCGAAAACCGTGAGGTTGTAGCCCCACCTGTGTGGCATGAACTTAATACCTTTCTTCCATCTTTAGCCGCCAGCAGAACACACATGAACAAAGAAAACGTTTCAATTAAAAAAAAATACAGGAAATGAACATTCGCTTACGAAGTTAATTATGAAGTAAGTTGGGCGATTAAAAAAAAGATAGTCACGTGCGAAGGAGGTACACATTAACATAGCCTGGTTTTTTTGTCCCAGATTCGTGACACATCGTGTGTGAGCCCTGTGGTAAATAATAAATCTTTCTAATAAATAAAACAAGGGAACGTGAGCGAGATAAAGAGCGCATGCCCGTTCTGTGCGCCCTAAACGCCATTGTGGACGCCGACGGCAGATCGTTAAACGAAGGTGAAAATATTTTGTGCCTTTTTTAGAGATCAACTGGATGTGGTGATGTTTTCATGTTTAACTTGTGCTTGGAGTAATTGCTTGATGTCTTATACTCTTGCGCAGTTTTAGCTTCCTTTATTCGAGGGAACTTCAGTTCAAACGGGTTTTTAATGCGGGGTAGTTTGACCGGTCTGTAGTCCCTTGTGGAAAACCATGTGAAATCTAATCAAATATCAATCTATGATATGATGTGGTTGGTGTAATTGATTGATGCGCAGGCTTTGCTACTTTTCTTCGAGGGAGATTTATATGTGAAGCTTTTTGTAACGTGAGGTAGCTTAGTCACTCTGGTCTCTCTTATGAAAAATCATGTGGAATCTGATTGAAAACGCCATTGGTAAATAATTGTTTGATGTGTTGAAGTCTTGCAGAAAGTTAACAAATCTTATTGTTAACTTTCTTCGTAAGAGCTTTCGGTCAAACTTTTTTGTAACGTGTGGTAATTTGATCGCTCTGTTCTTTACTAAACTGTCAATTTATATTTAAATTGTAAGACGTTGATGACTATGGGTACAGTAATTGCTTGATGACTTATGCTCATTGTCAAGCTTTGGTTTTTTGAGAGAGCTTTATGCTTTTTGAGGCAACTGGAAAACTGAAAATTTATAGACTAAAATTACGCTTATGATTTTACGTAGATCTGCTTTTCGTTTATTGGGGAAATTTTTAGCAAAGGTCTATTCTAATGGTAGGTAGGTAGTTAGACCTTTTTATGGCAGGTTATCAAATAACTTACGTCTCCCTCAACGGTCAGTAGCATCAGACTTTTACTGACTATAACCCGCCCGGGTTCTTTGAAATGAAATGAATGAAATAATTTATTTGCTATGGATGTAGGTACAAAAATATGGTGTTAAGCAAGAGAAGGATCCAATACATACCCTGATGCATGCAAAATTTTTATAGTAGAATTAATTACAAAATAATTAAAAAAACAAACAGATATTTAACTTATTTTCAAATGATTAAAATAGACAATAAAAATATAAATAATTAAATTTGTAAATTCATTCAGTGGTAAAGAATGTCAAAAATAAGTTATTAATAAGTCAATAATACAAATGTCAGTAATAATTTAATAATTAGTCAAATAATATAATCAAAATCTGAATAAAATAGAATAAAATCATGATGAAAATCATTGTTTATAAATAATCATACGGATTTGTCATCGGGGCCCTCGGACGAAGGCAACGAAGGAACAGGAGTGGGTTTTTAGTCAGTAAAAGTCTGACACTATCTCCCGCTCCGCCCAAGAGCGAGATTTGTCATTAGATGATTTTACTACCTTAAAAAAAAAAAACGGATTTGTCATTCAAAAATACTTACTTTCGAAATTTACCGTAACTGGTAGACCCTTCAGTCATACTAGAGTTATGAATGATTGAGTAGTTAAGATGTAGTTTTGTTAAGGGCTTTAGTTATTGATTGGTGTCTTATTCTCTTGCGCATATTTTGTCACTTTTTGTTTCAGGCTGCTGCTAGAGCTTTGTGTATACCTGAGAATGAGTGGAGGCTAGACAGATTTTTAGTCAGGGTCGCTGTTGAATTCACACCTATTGTCAAATAGTTTTGTCTATGGTTGTTTGTTTTTATGGGCTTTTCTTTGGGAGGTGGAAAATCATCTAATGAATTCTCTCACTCTAGCTTGTCAGATTTTTACTGACTGAAACCCACCTATGTTCTTTCAGTTTTGTTTTTATGGGCTTTTTTTTAGGTGGGAAAATCATTTAATGACAAACCGCTCTCGGGCGGAGCGGGAGATAGTTTAAAAATTTTACTGACTAAAAACCCACTCCTGTTCCTTCGTTGCCTTTCGTACCAGGGCCGAGTCTTCCTTTCAGAATCAGACTCTTGGCCCCAGTAGGCTTCGACCATGCTGGGCCCCTACGGTTGCTAACATCTCCTTGAGTTGCGCGTCCGGCGCGCGAACGGCGCGTACTGTTCAACGCGCCGTCGACGACTTGAGCTCGGTCCGGACGGTTTCGCAGATTTTTGAGCGAAAATTTTGAGACTTATCCATATTTTAGATTTAAAGATTATAAAAATGGACATTTTTACTATTAGCCAGGCTTAATTTAGTTTAAATAAATTAATACATATTTCCAATTAAAAATTAAAATTTATTCATAGTATTTCGAATTTATTGTAAGTTTACCTGTAATATGACTTGTGTAGTTTTTTTCGTACAAATACAAAAAAAAACTTGTCATCGCTACGGATTACGGAACCCACTCATAATCCTGTCCAATAAAGTTTCTTCAAACAATTTTTTACCGAAAAAAATTGTGACCCAACTCTATACACAATGTGGTAGGTCATTCTCAATGAGCTTCGGTTGTTAATGTGTAAATATGTGTTTCACATTTACACGACCGCGACATCCACGACCATTGTGGCCGGAATGTTCCCTCGCGGTCAGATACAGCCGCGAGGAGGTAAACTATTGATATTGCCGCCAGTTTGGCTTAAGTATTAAAAAGTTTAGGGCTTGGAAGCATTTTTTTATTAAGTCTTTCCCCAATTATGTAGGTATGTTGTTTTTTTTTTTGAGTTGGGAAATTATCCAATGATTTCTTTCGCTAAAAGTCTGACACGCCACGCGTAGTTTGTCAGACTTTTATTGATTAACCAAACCTATATTCCTTCTTTGCCTTGCGTTCCAGGACCACGGGTTTCAATTCCAGAAGTTAAGCTGCAGGCACCCAACGGTTTTGCTGACATCTCTTTGAGTCGCGCGTGTACGACTCAGGCTTGGTCTGAACGATTACCGGACGGCTACTCATCATCTTTTCGGGTTTCCTTGGTATGCTAGGGTAAGGTTAAAGTCTATTCGGATACAGCTAAATACCAGTATTTTGCATGGAGCGATTGCATCAGATCTACAAATGAGATGAGGATTTCCGTCAATGTTGAGAGTTACCTAGGTATACTATGAAATTAATCATTTGAGTAGGTAGTTACAAAAGAGTTGTGACACCGGTGTCCACCATCATTTTGAATGTCGCAAACCTCCTAGGTTGTCACATGACGGTAAACACTGGAGGCAAACTTTTGAGAATGTTGCGGCCACAGCTTTATACATTTAACACGAAAACTGGGTTTTTCTGCATTAATTTACGCCAATTAATGTATTGCTAATTGAACCGTTACTAAGTGTACGGCTGTACGTAGCGCAATTAGCGTAAAATTACACCCATATTTGTTCTCATACATGTGGATGGGAGGAGAGAGAGACGAAGGCCAAAAAAAGATGGGTGGATTGTGTGAACAATGATATGAAAGAAAAAGAAGTTAGTGATAGCATGACGGTTGACAGGATAGAATGGAAGAAAAAAACGTGTTGCGCCGACCCCAAATAAGATGGGATAAGGGCAGGAAGATGATGATTTGTTCTCATTAAAGTGCTAATCTATTAATGGTTTTGCAATTACCGAAACTTTCATTATCAAGCTGTTAGTCTTATTTTTACTAACCAGGTACAATTTCCTGACTTTAGTTATTTTTATCACGTAATAAATAAAGCAAATGCTTTCGTATCATCCGACGGCTACAAATCTAACACCCGCGGTTTTTTGACGACTTATAACGTCGTCGTCACAACAGATTAAACAAATATGGCGGGAGCCGTTTGACAGTTCGCTTTGTGATCAGTAGCGGGACGTGTTACACAACACAAACAAATATAAATACTTTCGGTGTAAAAAGTAAGCAATTTTCAACTTTACTGCTCGGTGATAAAGTTTAGGGGTGGTTAAGTAGGAGTAAAGGCAATGTTGTTCGGTGACTTTTTTATTATTTTTCAGGTCCCAACGACTTGGTCGTACTAATTTGTCGAGACCAAGTCACCAATGCAAATATGGCGGGTGTTGTGAATACCTTGTGTAAAGATATGAAATTGTTTCCAGTCCCGAGCTCCCGACTCATGGGAACCTGCGTGATCCGTGTTTGTCACTTAGGAATATTTTAATGAAATATTTGCTTTAGACCTTTGTACGGGATATTATGAGATCTTATTATCGTTGGCGTTGGGTGGTATAAAATAGCTGTCTGAGTGAGCACTGATTTTATGAAAATGACAGCTTTTGTTATCGTTTTTCCAATTTCTATTAATTAGTTTTTCAAGTTACTTTACTTATTACGTAGTAACTTGATTGAGTTTAATTTGGTGTTATTATTTAAGTGTTACTGTACGCTTATCTGATGATAAAGCAAAGTGATAAGATTCGATACCAAAATAAAAATAAAAAACGTGGAAATAAATGTAATAATAATTTAATTCGACAAACACAGGAGCCATGTTTGTGTCGCAGTTATAAATAGGTACTATTTGAACTATACAAATAATGATTAAGTAATAAATACACTGGCTCTGTATTTTTACAATAATATAATTAACAGCTCTATTAAAGCTAGTCATATTTCATTGGATTTCTGTAACGTATAAATAGTTAACAAAGAGTCAAGTAATACTAAGGAAAGTAGGAATATAATGTACAATTAAAATTATTCGTCTCAGCCTCAAGCTACCATGTCATAAAAAAAATAATTAATGACATAATTACATCATTAAAATATCGACAGCAGCAGAAAAGAACTGTTCAAATACACAGTTTTACGCATTCATATTCCGACTCAACAATTTTATCAACAGTCCAAGAGCTGGAATGAGTCTAATACTAAAAGTCTAAATTAAATAATACGAATAATAAAGAAAATGAAACTAAGTGGAGTTTAGCGAGAAATAAATAAGACCTTGACTAGGATAATCGGGAAATTTAGAATGTTAATCAGCAGACAATAAATAATACATTTTAAATTCGTCACTATTTACAAAAAAGGAACTAATTCGTTCTAGACCAAAATGGCAATGTAATGGCAAAGACAGTTTTTTCTATACATTAAATCGCTATTTAACAGCCAAAGGATGCATATTATTCTACGAGAAGGAGTTTTTTCTTGGGGCTAACTAATACTGAAGAGTACTGTTTCGCCTCGACTCAAGATTAAGTAGACAGCCAAAAGTAATACGGGGTCCGCAGTTTCTTTGAGTCGCATCATTGACATCAATCACAACCGCTTCATTCAAGTCTACTCGTCGGGGAACGCCTCGAACACCTGCTCAAGGTACTCCAAGTAGTTCAGTGTGTCCCTGAATAGGAGAACCCCCATATCGTTCTTCAAGCTAGGGATTTCAGAATCCAGAAGCTTCTCTATTTTCAAGTTGCGTATGTTCATGATGTCCTGCAAAAATGAAAAGTATGGGTTAGCTATGTTTTTTTTAAATTTACCTATCGTAAAACGAATATATGTATATAACCTTGTTTGAACATGGAAACTTTAGAGAATTTTAGTTTTGAATCAATATTTTATCTTTGAAACTATATATAGGATATCAAGAGGAGTTTGTTTACTCACGTTAAAATGACAAAGCACGGCCCGCACATCATGCATCGTCTTGTTGATGTTATTCTTCAGACTCTCGTCTGGTATTAAATTAGGGTTTAATTCCTCATTCAAGAATGAGTACAGTCCTGCAACTATCATCTTCAACCCTTTGTACATCCCCGGTAAAATACTGTCGATTGAATTCTGTGAACAAAAAATTAGGAATTTAGTCATATAAAATAATATAGTTAGTTTCGATTTTTGCCTAAATACAACGGATAGAATATGGTTTCATGTTTCTAAATTCAACCCTTTTGGTTCCAATTTCATTGTTGCAACCAAAAGTTGTAATTGGCTTATTGCAGAACTTGCTAAAATTAAGATAAGGACAATCGTAATTGCGTTAATCATCCTAAATTCGATTACATTTTCGATTGTTAGTATTTCGAAACCATTGTGTTCTCACGTAAGCGATAGCCGGCCGACAACAATGAGTGCCACCGACGATGTCAATTCTTTGAAATCGATTGAAAAACTCATACGGATGCACGTTTTTGGCATCAGCGAATTCACCGCCCTTCGGTGATTGTTTTCATTTAGGAAACGTCAATCTGGCAACATCCATATTATCAAATATCAGAAGGTTTTATTTAATATTTAGGATTTTAGATATTGTATTGACTTATTTCGGCCTAATTGACTACGGAGTTTTAGCTACTCTTTTTGATTTACCAAAACTTTTGAGGCATATCATGTAAGATAATATGTATTTAAAAGTAATAACAAAATTCGATGCTTACCACCAACCCCTTGATATCTTCATCTGTCAAGACTTTCTTCTTAGGCAGCAATTCCTTAGGAAGGTATTCCGATGAATTCCACGAATTCACAAGTTCGTCGAAACTATTATAACTATGCATTTTCAACGCCTGGAACAAATAAGAAAGAATTATTAGTAAAGCACATTGTAACATAATTATACAGAGAACCCCAAGACTTCGTGACCACATATTATTATGATTTATAAGTAAATATATGAGACCAGACTTCTAAATATTAAAGACTTTAAAGTACCTATGTAAAGACACAAAACAAAGTGGCGATGAACTCAAGCACAAGGTAAACAACATAAGTCATTAATGTCATTAAACTATGTATTGTAATGACACGTCTTTTTCACGGTTGTACAACACAATAAGGATTATCGTGAATCAACACTTATTGAGAACAGTTGTGTTCTATGAAAGATGGAAATAGATTGAGTTAATACAATAAGTTGGCTGACTTTCATGGAAAAGGAAGATTGAGCGGACGATGAGTCCGAGCAGTTTCCTGGATTGATAGTATAAATGTGGGTCAAGTGGGGAGAGTTCTGTAGTGGCCATTCAAGTATTGAGTATTGTATAACGGGTTTTTTTTTTACATTTTCATATATTATTATTATTCTAGCTAGAGGTAAGAGGCAAATATTTTCCTTTTTAACGATTTCATATTCCAACCATTATCATTTCTAGGGTGTGTACTTTTGATTGTATTTGAGTAAGAATCATCATTTTTTTTTACTAGATGAAGTATTCTAATGAATTCCGACGTATAAAGCTTCGGAATAATAAATTCAATTATTATAAAATCACGGATGGAAACATGCGAGCAGAAAACTAAATATATTATCAGTAAAAAAAGTCCTCACACCTACGTTAGTACCTACACGCGTTACGTAGTCGCATAATGTTACTAGAAATTACAAACGTTAGCTGCCCTCAGGAAAAACAAACCAAAAGAACAAGATCTATAAAGTATTGAAACTTATTCTATTTAACAGATCAAATAACATTAGAGCTGCACTCGCTACTAACTGCCATTATTCATTTCAAGACTCCATCTTTCAATTAAATAATCCTATGTAAAGACTGCATGATCGGGATATCGATATTAATAGTGTAGTTTTGTTGTGATATGATTTGCAAATTGCTAGTCATGAAGCCTAGATTTTAATGCATCGAATGCGATTCAATTTGATATGTAGTGCACAATATTATCCGATACTAACGTATATGATAATCGATTCAATTGGCAAGCGAAGGTCGTATGAAAGATGAGATCGAAACCGGAGGTTTGCGGCCGCCGTCGACGACATTTGACGTAACAAAACCGTTTCGACATTAAAATTTGACACTATGTGTATATCAAACGTGACGAAAGCGGAATTAACAAAAATTGATCCTGTACTATTAAACGTAGAGTCCAAATAGCTTTGACAACCAAACAAACGGGGCCGGACTGGCAGATGTATCGCGTTGTAGTTAAATATCCCTTATGTTGAGAATATTGTTAGTGGGACAACAATACGACTAATTAAAACTTAGCAAAATCCAAAAAAAAAACACTTAAAATATCGTTGTCCGACTGTTTATCAGTGAGGATCAGAAAACTTTGTCCAAATATTAATTTGCTTCATTGAAATTGAGATACCGCTGATATAAAACTTGCTGATAATACTCGCAATGAAATGAATTAACGATTATTTCTTTGGACATAAACCGAACCGCGGTGTATGAATGGATTCAAAGCGGAGATATTATCCGCTGCCGAAGTGGCAAGTAATTGGCAGGAAAATTAGAGTTTACAGACCTTAATTTTTTATTTAAATACAATTTTGAATGCAAATATAGCGGCGGCGTATGAATGTAGCGCAGGTGATTACTAAAAACAAGAAGCGTAGAATGTTTAAGTAATGATATCGTACAGAGATGGAATGTGCTATGTTGTCACTGGCACACTAAATGCACAGGTGCGCGTCCGGTCCATCGGACCATATCCGAATCATTACCTACTACTAGTGTAGAGCTTGCGTCCAAACTGAGGCGTATCTACTTAATAGGCACTAATAAGAATGTTATGTATTCCCATGACTTTAATGTGTCAGTTACGATTGCCGAAGTAAATGATGCAAATTCTGTTATTGCGAAATCACATAGTGAACTTTTATATCATTCGGAGACGGTTAGGGAATTTTAAATTTAATAATTTTATAAAACAAGAGTTTTAAGTTAATTGAAAAGATACAAATTGAACTGAATTGCTTAATTATTATACTTCAAATACGAGAGATATGATTAATATTTAGTATGCTTGAACCCTTGAAGTATTTTCCCATGACTGTAGTTTGAATAAAAATAAACAGGGAACAATTTGATGGATTCAGCGCGTTGCAGTTGTCGTGGGTGGGCATCAACTAAGAAATTCGACGACGTAGTATCCGAATGCCTAGCTCGAAACATCGGAAGCTTATCAAATAAACATGCACCTACACAAGCGCAGACATTGATATATTTACGGCACACGTACGCACCCAACGCCGCAGACAGCCTGTCGCCCGTGTGAACAACGCTATCGTACTATGTACGTACATACATATTGTATGTATGCGCTATGTAATTCAATGTTTATATAGCGTCGCTATTGCAAAGATAAGCGAGCAGATGCACACGAGTCGCGACAGCCGAGCGGCATGCCGCGGCCCGATCGCAATCGCCGATCGGGTTACATCGCGAATACACCACTCATTTGTTTATCGTAATTACTTTCAAAAGTTTACGAGCACTTTTTTAAGGAAGCGAGTTGAATTCCAGTGTCGAAAATGTGATGCGATAATATGACACCGGTGTAGTCAAAAGCACGAGTGTTATGACACATTCACACGGTGGCCAGTGGCGAGTCACACAGTACCGGTAGAGTTCGTTGAATTTGTTATTGCGTTCTTAGTACAACGCGGCCAGTTATTATTTATACGGAATGGGCTTGACGACAGATGTAGCAGCCTGATTTATTTAGGATATATTGTCTCTCAGACGCAACTTAGACGTTTATCTTGGTTTAATGTGGTGACTAATATAATAAGATGAGATCGAAAATAGGATAGAAGTTTAAAAAAAAATACAACCGAATTGAATAACCTCCTCCTTTTTTTGAAGTCGGTTAAAAATGGATCGCAAACAAGGACAACTTATTATGTCCTTGTCATCTAGCAACAATGGTGGTTCATCGCCACGATTTGCGTGTAAATCGCAATAAATGTGATACATTAGTAACGAATGACCGACATTAAGGGGAGAGACAGAAAAAATCGTCGGGCAGGTGTGTCGCGCAATACTAATGCGCAATCAGTATTCGACGCGTATGCGCACCGTCCTGTACCTCGTTCCGGCTACTGTGAGTCGATAATGTCGTTTTACGAGGAGGCAGCGGACAGGACGTCGCCGTCGTTACGACCGTCGAGCCTATTACAATGCCACCATACTTCATACGCGAACATCACACTCGATAACTGGACACATTCGACATAAACGCTTCCATTGTTCCACTACCATTGACTGCCCAACTCTCAATAAATCGATTATATCGACAGCAATCGCCGAAATGTATACGGGTTCCCTTCGGTTATCGAGCTGCTACCGAGTATGCTGGTAAAGAGTCATCCATAAATGATTCGAGGCGCGACTTCGACATCGCATTATTTCTCGTTGAACAGCCCACCTTACTTCCGATTCGGAAATTATTATATTCCTAGGATTGGAATGATAGAGCCGTCATATGAATCGTTGTATTAACATGCTAAACGTTTGTTTCTAATAATTCGTGAATGTTTTATGAATTCTTGAATGTAGGTTGAATTGTCTGCGATTCTTGTGCGGAAATATTACCATCTAACAAGCTAACTAGCTGTTTATTTTTTATACATGGCTTTTATAATTAAAACTGCATTACATTTATGAGCAAAAAGTTGAGCTTGCGAGTGAGTAATTTTAGTATACAGACAAGATAGTTGATCGTTGAATGCGATTTGATCAGTTACATATTGTCATTTGATGTGACGTGTACTGTTTATAAAGCATTTTATCGACAAGGTTGTCAATACCGACATGGCGTCACAGAAATGCAGTGCGAAATTATAATTAAAAGGGAGGAAGCAGTCGGCCGGACGTATAGAGACGCGAAACGGCGCCCGGCCGATGCAATCTCTCTACCATGCCTGCGCCCGCGCCGTTGCACGGTGAGAAAACCGCGCTTAAAACGTGCACGCCGTGAATCTTTAATGGGTCAAATTTCGCGTGAATCCTTTTGTCAAAAGACCTAAAAGTGTTCAATTTAAATTTAAGTTTTTTAAACATTTTACGAACATCATGAAGTCAAGCAAAAACGATAAAGTAAAATAATAATAATAATTCAAATATTTACATTAAATTAGGACCATTGACTTTGCATTAAACATCAATAACTCAAAAGAGGAAGTACGAAAAATCGGTGCTAACCATTTGCAGGGTTTACGCGCACGTCAACAGAATACTATAGCACCTCTTACAGACTCTCATACATAAATCAATAATATCTGCGTAGATACAAACGCTAAAGGCATGCGTCGACGTTAGGCTTAAGTTTTATTGGTATTGGTCGACCGCAAGCTCCGTCCGTTCATTTAGAGCGACGCGGCGGGCATATAGATGCGGCCGCGAATACTACGCGATCGCCTCGTGCAAAATCAATGAATGAAAGCGAAGAAAGGCCTTCATAGCCAACACTCCTGCTTTTGTACTTAGTATTATGCTCCGGAAATTTTTCAAGCGCCATTTAAATCGATAGTCTACCTTCTAAAGTGAGCGATGACACGATTATTATAAAAGTTTCAGAGACTGAATCTCTTTCAAAAGAGCTTACTAGATATTCTTTCAAGATGAGAATTTAATTTATTTAAGAAATTTTAAGAATAATATTGGCACACCAAGATTGAAAACTCCACAAACCACTTTGCTATAATTCCACTTTCAAAATGTTTAAAAGCTGGCAACTTGTAAACGAAATTAGCTTTTAGAGTAAAGAGTTATGTACTTACAAATTCATCCTTGTAATTCGCAGTCTTTGCTTTAGCGTTGCGTGCTTGCGAGACGAGGTATCCCGCAATAGTTTTCGCGTCTGTCGTGTAGTTTGGTTTGTCTGACTGTAAAGAAATTGAGTATATTACATAATGTCGAATGTTTTAGACAATACAAAAAATACTTTCGAGTAAAACTACGTTCAAAATGAGATTCAATATATTAAAGTCTATTCCAATCCCAATTTATTTATTCTGGTTTTTTATGTCGTTTGAAAAGTTGAAATTATAGTTTATTACTACCACTTTTTATAAACTGAACATTTTCCTATTTACGTTTGCGGTCATTCATCAATTTTGCGGTCACTTAAGCTAACCGCAAAGATATGACATGAATACAAAACACATCTTTGTATATCTATCTATATCATCTCTTAGAGCTTAAATTTTCTATTTCTGCATAAAATCTGCTTTTATAGAATGATTTTTCATACAAAGCTCTTGCCATTCTAAATGTTATAAATAGTTCTCCTCTTTTACTGCAAATTTTCATAGTACGTTGATTTTTCCTACTTCTTTATAATTCTAACACGCATTACATGTCTATTTACACTAATAGATTCTTCTTCATTGTTTTCCTTAGCTACCCATACCTATTTATCCCTTATCTTTTTTTTATATATAACATAAAGACTGCGATCCCACCTGATGGTAAGCAGTGATGCAATCGTTGATACTGAGGCCGAACTAGTCTATTAGGTTTATAAAATTAAATTGTTTATAAAATACTATATATATATATGTATCTGTTCTTACCGGAGATCCATAATCGCAGGGATTAGCCCACAGTTTGTTCTCCTCGTTCGCGTCACGTCGTTGCCGCTCCATGATGGCCCGGCTTCTATGTGGCGCCGCCGACGACCTCGGTGACAGACCACAGACCAACAGTAGCAGGCACACCGCCGCGCAGACGTTGACGTTTCCTGGAGAACATGGATTAGTATTAAAGCACTGATGAAAACTGAATCAAGAGGTTGGTTTCGATATTTGAAGGTAATATTGAACAAATTGGGAATAAGAATTGTATCAGACGTCATGCCTTCAAGATTTTCGGTGTTGTTGAGTTTCATCATTATTTTAAAAGAATTAAAGCTTTTTATAAAAATAATGTACTACTTTTTTCATCTACTGTATATTAATAACACCTGCTACTGTAAGAGCCTCGCAAGTTAAACGTGTATGCGTTTTTCAAATAAAAAACCTCACAATGCATCGCAGTGATTCATTTCATTTCTGAATGAAAGCTCTCGTATTTTTTCAATGCATCTCATTTAATGAAAACGCTCAAGAGCCACTTGTTCCGTATGCGGCACGCGCGATGGTATCGATTATGGTAATCGATGAACATCCGATGAATAAATACATCGCGGCCCAGAGGTGGACAGCCTTTGCTAATTGTCCAGTGAACCTGTGTGAATCACTAATGCGGCTCTATTTAACGGTGGCGCGGTAATCGGACTCACATTCTTCTGATTGGTTACTTCATCGATTAATAATATCGATTATTTTAATCGAAGTGTTTTTCACAACAATCGTTTTCAATGGCAATAATAATAATTGCTCTTCTAAGTTGGCGATGTCACATGTGTTTACTTAATTGAATGTTATGTCATGGGCGGTATGTAAATGAGAGTTATTTTCAATTTTACCGATAAAGAGATATTAATTGAAACTAACAACTGTCACCAGCAGAAGGTGTCTGTCGTTGACGCAATAGTATTTATTGACTTGACATTCATTTTACTCGTTAAAATTGAATAATATTATCCACGTTAAAGGAAATAATTTGATGTGTGATTGACATAATTTTTTATTTCTCTGCAAAGTTAACGTGTATCACCTGTCCGTTACACCCAAAAAAAGATATATTTGCAAGTTATTTGAATAATTGGATATTGTTAGGATGATTTTTTCAAATGGGATAATTTTAATAAGGTTCATGTTAGGAGTCATGTCGGTATGAATTATTATAAACTGTCATTGGAAATGTCATTCGAAAGATTATAGTAGCTAGTATATGGAAGTTTGCTCACCCTGTATTACCCAGTTATGATGAAGAAACAATCAATAGTCCGAATTATAATAATGACAATATAAATTAATTTCAACCCTGTTCAGACAGCTGATAACGTTCAGTTACGTATACTGTTACGTATTACGTACTAAAACATCATTATGATATCAAACCAACAACAACGCGTTCCCCTGACGTTTAGCGAAGATAAAACAATTTACCCATTACAGCAGATAATGAGTTGACTTTGCTTAACAATTAAAATAAATAAAGTAGTAATCAGGTCTCCTATTGTTTATCTGTTTATATAAATCACGTGGTGATCTTCGACATTGTACTTAATTTAATGTCGAGAAATTATGAGTTAATTTATATCTTGAGGAAAATTAACTCGATGCAGAGATGCCTCTGTAGTTGCACTAATGATTACCTACATTCGTGATTATTTTTTAATTAAAATCAATTACAGGAAATATTTTCAACATTTAGTATTCGTGACCATTGCACATTTTTTATAGAAAGAAGACTCTAATGCATATTTAGCGCCTGGGCATCCTTTACTGGTGCCGACAAGGAAGTTAGTGATCCGAAGTTTACAAAAAATGGCAACGAGACTGCATCTAAACCTGATCGACAGTACAAAATCAGTATTGATATTTAATCAGATTTATCAAACCCTTTCGATCAATTTAAGGAATAAAAATCAAAGCAAATGTGGTCATAATTATGTCAGAAAAATAAATCAAGTTAATATCAAAGCTGCTCCGACTCACTCACATAGAATGTTATTTATTTTTTCATGTTTTGACTCAAGGTGTGAATCACAACTGTTATGTCTGGCAGTTAGTGACTAACGTAGGTAAAGATCTCTCTGCTATTTGCGATAGTATTATAATATCTGAACTGTACGGAGTTTTCTTTTTAATTTTCTAGGCAGGCTCATTACATTTTTGAGAGTTGGCAAACGGCCATGATTTTGACAATATTTTTTGAATATAGTAAACAATTTTTTTGCATCTTGCTCATGATGAAGTGATGTGCTTTGTTTATTTACAATTTTTCTCATCGCTATCGTCTAAATTTTATCAAGCGCTCAAAACATATCAAAAGCTCAAACTTTAAGTTTCAATCATCAATATTTTGAACTGCAAACCGTCGCACATTCAAAAGGATTTTAATGCAGATTCATCAATACACTCACACAATTAGCACAAATGTGTGTGCGTGTGATTTTTTCATCATCTCGTTAGCGCTGGCGGTTTCGCTCGAGGCCCGCGGGCAGCGCGGACAAATAAAAGAAAATTATAGTTATAGAGCGCTCAGCCTCTTATTATTTAACTAGACCCTGTGAACTGATACCGATTACCACCTCCTTGTAAAAAAAAAAAAAACAATAATGTACTATCTCTGCACGAAACATAAACGAACAATTTGCATAAACAAACCCCACTCATCGAGTATGCTAGCCGTGATTTAGTTGTGGGTTATATTGCCCTCTAATTGACACGATAATAATGTTGTACCAATTGGGTTACAAAAGGCGACCGCAAAGGTGGAGTCGGGCAATAACGATCATGTCAAAAGGAAGGTCCGACACACACAACACGCGTTAAACACACGATCATAACATTTTATTAGTGCCCCGGTCAAAAGCAACCGCGAGACCGCCGTCAAAAGTTCATGTACAAAAAAACAACAGGTCAGCTCGTAAAAGACGTAGAGTCACTGTGAGACAAATATTTTCACAGAGTAACCATGAGATGAAGATAAAAATATGGAGCTAATTAAATATTTGAATCTCGACAATAAGAGATAGATATGAAAGCTTTTTAATGGATGTTACATTAAAAAAATAAATATATTTACAGTAGCGAAAAACAGGTGTAAAAAAAACACGAATATATTTTTTAATGAAATATCAGTGGCCGCCTTGATTTTGAAATATCGTACTTAACTATAATTAAAACAAATTAAGGTTTTTTTTAAAGGGACGGCAAGTAATTGATATCCTCTTTATATCCCCAACCACCTATACGTGTAGATATTTGAGATGAACAATGAGACTCGATCGAATTCCTTAGCCCATTGAAGAACTGATCGGGCGACCATAAAAACCGTAGATACCTACACGTAGGTAATACACAGGTTATAAGGGGGCATAAAAAAGTAGGGACCGCGTCGGAGGTCGGACCGACTACCCGAGAAACAAAGACTTCGTTTATTTTTTAACAGCTCGCCCGTTCACAAAAGAAGGCTTCGCGGCACGAAAAACGACCCAAACGAGACCATCTTGTTAACCTTTTTAAAAAGAAATCGCGCGCCCGCTAACTAGAATTTCGACTCGAAAACCGAGAAAAGTTCGCCGCGGCGTTCTGCGCACCGGACGTCGCAGGCGCCTGTGCAATCATTATGTAAATTCTGATTATTATTGTTATAAATGCGGTAAAAAAATTGGGATGAGAGTCGCGGGCATCATCTTAGCGGTTCGTTACAAAATGCCCGTCAGTATAATTTGACGAGTTATCTTTTTCGAATATCTGCGTTGTTTACATGCGAGTGGAGCGCGGGCGCAATGGGGTTGCAGCGCTACATCATTAACGGGATTACCGATACCCGTCCTCGTGACATTAAATAGAAAAGGCGTCATGTTTTAGCTATAATAGAGGTTTAATTTGAGTCCGTTCATCATTTTGTTAGTAGCCGGCTAACAACCGATGCGCTCGTAAAATTTGACTGCGCATAATAAGGGCGATTATCGCTCAGAGACGCGCGTGGCGGCTCGTATCACAAGATACGCGGTGATACCACTCTTCATTACCTGAAAATCGCTCTAAATGGTAATAGCGTCGCGAAGAAGATCGTTGATCGACCCCGTCCATTCGAAATTAACGAAACAAGCGCAAATTTTGTCTTGAATTAATTTTAATAAGGTAACAACTGACATTATGCATTTTTAGTAACTGTTTTTTATCGGTCGAGCCTAAATGGAATATGTTGTAAGGTATTTACAGCGGTATAATTTCAGTCCTTATCTGCGGAGCGGTAAAGGCCTATGTATTTTTTACTATGTATTGTGCTGTAAAAAGAGTTAATTAGGTACGTCTAAGCTAGGATCGACATCTCTCACTAAATGAGTGACAGCTAAACACTGCAATTATGAGGTTCCCGTCTCACTGAAATAACTGTTTATAATTGACGCGGCTGCCTTGCTCTGCGTAAATGAACAACGTTTTATGTGAAAATGTTGCTAATGAGTGAGTGGCTCGCAGCCCTAATGACGCGGACATAGTTCATGAAATCGAGCTTAGTGCTTGTACTTTGCTTTAATTATTACGACATAGCTTTCTTATGGACAAGCCCTACGAAAATATGAGAAGCATTGAGATGAATTGTGGAAACAGATTCTAAAACATTGTTGCAAATGGCTGTTATGTATTATTATTATTATTATTAATGCGCAGCCTAAAAACCTACAAACACGAGTTTTTTTTTTTTATTTAATCCTCAAGGGGGTGAAAAACAATTTCAAGCGGGAAAAGTCCCCGGCAGGTGTTTGCTAAAATCAAAGTTATATAATTTACAACTTCCGGAATACCCGGAGCAAATAATTATGCAGGTCTAGTTCATAATATTTTCCGCCATCGTATCCACATTAATTGTTATTTAATCATTCAGATAGCTCTGCGGTTACAGGCAGTAAGATAATTCACTCTATATTGTATCATTAAGGGATTATTCACCTTAAGTCGATCTTTTTTTTTTGTTGTGCTTGCTGGTATCAAAACATAGTTCATTTTTTAAATCCACATTCTTTATTTAAATCTGTTCTTCTAATACGCTCATTGCTTACAGTTTTTTTTTTAAATAATGTATTTTTTTTAAATCTAATACATTGTAATTACAATTTTTTCTTTTTTTTGTGTAACTTTTTTTCGGGATCATTAGGCAAATTAGAATGATTTCATCAGTCTATTATTAAAAATAAGATGACAGCATAGACTACATCGACTAGTTTAGATTCACCCACAGGCCAAATAACGTCACCGATTAGAGCCAGGATATACTTTTTATTGATATTCTTACTCATTAAATATATTTTTGCAAATCTAAGTCTTAACGATGACGAAGTGTGTATCTATGTAATAGGTACATCATGGTGATTATATCATTCGTGATGTAAAGTTTAACAGATTAGGAATCGATTGCATTTTCTTCATCAAATCGATTTTCCTCATGGGAGACGCTAAGGCGTGATGTAAATATGTCGTTTAATGCTTACATTTGATTTATTTGAATTATTTAAGAGATTTTTTAATTTTTTTTGCAATAGTGTATAACTATAGTATAGGAACTAAACTAATTAATAGGTTTTATGTTTACCAACTGAAAATAATGATAAATAATACAGGTTGTTTGGGACACTCCAGTTTGTTTTTTAATTATATTCAGAAAATTTGTTATACCAGTAATTTAACAAATTGAAGTTAATAGGTATTTTGGAAAATCCAATATCATGAAAAGATATATAATTCAACAAAAGGATCAAACAAATGAACAACCTTCACTAAAACCTTATTATGCACTCTTGTATAAAAGTCTAGTTCCGGACGGATTTACCCAGTTCTCGTAAACGCAGTTAGATTTATTAGAAGTCATCAACATTACATAAATAGAACCACAACACGTACAATGTTAAGAACCTTTCCTGCGCTGTCAATTAGCTGACATTTAATGAATACTCATTATAATTATTTACTTTTAATTTGAGTAATGGAGTATTACACACGAAAATATTTATTGAAACTTATTCATCTCGTTACGTGGTCGCGATATGCATACAAAGCTTCAGCAGAACACAATCCTATTATAAAAAGGGGAGAGATAAATGTTCCCTGCAAGTAATGAAATAGGCACAGGTTTTTTATTGAACGACACTTAAATCATTTCTTGGCCCCATATATAGAACGACCAAGCGATAGTACTAATTACGAAATAGCCCTCTGCGCGCCGGTTGGACCTAACTGTCCAGCTCTTAAAGGATAGAAACATTTAGTGAGATATGTCATTCCGGTAACAGTACGTTACTTTAATTACAGTTTAAGCCTAGTTAGTTAGCTCTGATCTTCGTGTTTAACATTGTAAAGGGAGACTGAGCCAAGTTTTTGCGCGTAATGAAATTGTAATCTCGATTACCGCGGTGGAGCGAGGCAGTAAGTACCGCCACTCCGACAATGCGACGAGGATGTGAGAATAGGCGTGCGTTCGTTCGGACCGGATACTTAGTTTATAAATAAATAATGCTTACTCCATGGCTAGCTTTTATTATGATAAGGGCTATTATCGTCGCGGGACTCTACCTGCCATATTGTTATTATAAGCTGTGAGCTTTCATTGTCTTGTAAAGTTTATATGTTCTAGAGTTATTGGACACTTGATCAGATAGGCTCAGATGACATTTCATTACTTCCACTACTGTAGGATTAGTTTCAGTAGTTTGATTTTGTAAACTTTTTGTAACTTTCAATACTTTATAAAACTTCAGGGGGTATGAAATTTAAAACTATCTAGATTTCTCTATATTATACTATTTCACGAATATTCTTTAATTTATGACAATAACATATTGGTTACTTTTTAGAATTATCAAAGAACTAATAATTCAAAAAATATTTTTATCACTTTATACTTCAATAACGTAAGGTTTATATTTGATTATTTGTTAAATAAAATACCTAATATTTTTACATGACATCATTAATAAAATATTCTATTACTGTCATACAAAAATGTAAAGCATTACAAAAATTTTGTTAGTAAATAAAAAATAGCGCTTACTACTTCTAGCGGCACTGGATCTATAGGGACGAGATTTTTCCACCACATCACTATCACAGTCACTATATTGGCTAAATAATCTAGATCTAGTACATTGTTCACATCCGGACGGCCTATGCACCAGTTCCGGACACCCCGAGGCCGGACACTCCTCACGCTTACAACAACTGCTGGTCACTTCCATCTTCAGTCTTACAATTACTGTTCCCGTATTCCCGAATAACGGACACGCTGGTGTACTACACTGATCCATAACAGAAGATCGCAATTGACATCCCCCAAAAAGCTACGAATCGATGTCGTACGCGTCGTGTCGTGTGAGAGACTAAATGAATTTGTGTGAACGCGCGTAAGATAAAGGCTAGTGTACACCGAGCCACGTGTTTAAAGCAGTGGGGAGCGTAAAGTGGGTTTCTCCCGACTCTGCTAGCTGTAGCCAATGGTGGCTTTCGAGTAGGGAGGCGGGCCTCAAAGCCCACCCAACTTTGTACTAGTATTATGTACGCCGAGGGCTCCGCTTGTATCGCGTCCCGGTAGATAAGGGTTGACTTTTATTGTATTCTTATTTTGTATACCTACTAATGATTATTTAGTGAGAAAAAAGTTAGGAGCTATTAAAAATATTTTAACAGTGTAAAATAAAAACACCTATAGGTAGGTGTGTGATATTTTTTTATCTATTCCTGAAGGACGAAACGGTGTTATAATTATTGTTTGAATGAAAGTGACGTAAAAAAACTATTTTCTTCGAACAGAATGACGTTAATAATAAATATAACACTGTCATTTTCATTCTTAATTTATATTTTTATTTTCATTTTTAGTTTTAGATAGCAATAAAGTACCTACTTACACCACTTTCTGAAATTGATCAATGTTTTTCTACTTATGAGTCATCTGAACAGTTGTGTAAACCATAAAAATATCTTAATGTTTTGGGTAAATGCGTTGACTGCGAGAAACACTTGACGTCATAACGCTGACGTGATTGAATAATCACTAAATAATACCCGAGGTAATTAATAAAAAAACATACAATAATATAACAGATAACCCAGAACATGTTAAACTTGATCGTATAGGACATTTTGTCTAATTCATCATCACAGTTGATAACCTAATTATTACTTAAAACGCGTCACTCGATTGATTACTTTTCACATCCGGTTTGATTAATGAAGTGTCAATTTTAGATCAAACTACCTATATTTTTTTATTTAATAATAGATTTTATAAATATTTCGATAATTAATAAAATGTTCTGTTAATATTTATCAATTGTTAAATAGGTATTATTAATCATAAGGTCTGATTACTATGATAATGTAAGCACGCCGTCAAGATCATTACAATGAATAAATGATAATATAAGTTAATACGATTACGTAGTATTATATCACTGGAGTCATTCAACTCGAGATGAACGCTGATTTCCTTAACAAGTAAGAAACATTCTTGTTTGTTTATTTTTTTTAAAACCTCACAAGGTTAAAAAAATACTGTCTTATCGAATTATTCGTTGATTAAAATTTGCTTACAAAATTTTCTCACTTTTTCTGCGCAGGGAACTGAGAAAACGCCAAACAACGTGAAAATTTCTAGAGTAAATAATCGTATTACTAAGATGATTAGTAGTTTATTTTCTTTCTATCAAGGTCAAGTTTGACTTGGCATCGATGAGAAATTTCTCCAGAGTGTTTCAGCTTGACTCACAACTACACACTTTGTAGTTAGTCATTGAATTTCAGTTGACTCAGATATGAACGGATATCAAGAAAATATCAATGGATAATTTTCAAACTTTTCCTTCAAAGGAAACTAATAGTATGGCAAATATACTGTTTTATTTATTACTTGTTTTATGCGTCATTGTAATTAATTTATAGTTGGCTCAGGTGTAAACTTATTTCCATTGCTGTAAGGTTTTTTACTTTTGCGTTGACACACTGCATATTCTATTAGTAAATGCAGTGTGTCACATTTTTGGGAACTTGACATCATTTAGGTATGGGACTACCTGCGATCATATATCTCAAGTATTTTTTCAATTACTTAAGCGATCTTTAATAACTCATTACATTAAGTACCTAATCATTTATTAATTATAGTAATAGTACCTAATTATAAAAAAGAAGGGTCATTTGATTAAAGATCGAAAAATAATTAGCTAATTAATATGAAACTATCAGTATTCAAAATATTCTTTGTTCCTCAAAGAATATTTTGAATACTGATAGTTTTTACATTCTAGCGACTTTCATGCCAATGATTAGTGGTTACTTTAGCAATTAACTTTCTCAACTTTCTTTGTAAAACTCCAGTAATGACATGTTTTTAGTAAAGAGGATTAAAAAAAACCATTTGAATAGGCTCCTGTGATCAAATTAAATTCCCATGGAACGGTTGGTAGCATTCCAAAAAGGAATAATATTCCATGGCTTTGTAAAGGTATGTGTAACACATAACTCAGTAAGGGCATAGGAAAAGTACAAGAAATTAATAGAATCCGGGATGACGCTATGCAATATCTTTCCAATTAAGACGCTCTGTAAAACCCCTCTCAATGGAACACTGATGAATGACTCATGACCCCACATGGTCCAACCACGTAAAGCGTACAATGTTCAACGGATCTACTTTTCGGTTACAGGATATGATATAGCGAGTTCCGTGTAAAGTGAAACACCTGTGCTAAATCAGCACAGAGTTTCCTGTTGATATCACAGGTATATTATGTAGGAGCTAGCAATGTATGCTGATAAGGTGGAGTCGTGCTGTCTGGCATGTTCACTTCTAGTAATTTTTTATCTTCGGCTTTCGCGAATTGATGTTGTGGATTCGGAAACCAATAGGATAAATAAGCTTACATGGAGAAATGCTTTTCTGATTTTAATCGATTTTAGTACGCGGATAATTCGGAGTATTTTCTACAAAATATTGTAAATTAAAAAAAAATCTATGCTGCAACCTCGTAATGGTTATAATCTTGGTTTAGTAAAAAGTATTTGTAGCTGCTGTGTGCTTTTTTAACGAAGTGTTAATACTGAAATTGGTATATCTCCAACATGACCCGAATTGCCACAAATAAGTGTCTACAACATATTTAAGAAGGCGATGGGATTTGAAAATGGCAATTTTCGGAAATCATAAAAATCTAAGCCATTTGCGCATGCAGATAAGATGAAACAACGATAAGGTAAATAAGGATGTTATAAATGAGATAACATTTTCTGCATAAACCGTAAGACCGTTCTTAGAAAATATTTGTCAATATACTTTTACCCGCAATATTTGAGTTGAAAATATTCCGGAAAGAACTCATATCTAAGTCGAATGCACTCGTTAGGATAATTACGTTCATAATCCAAGTAAGTACGGTTGAGTCACTAACATCTATTAAATAATAAATTGATGATATTAATTAATTTCCAGGTCTATTATTTACATAGATAATCAGAGTTTATTATCCTTTTGTATCATCAAGGAAAAATTTAAAATCAGTTATTATTTGCAACTCAAAAAACTAAATTTTCTTAAAAAATTAAATGAACTGAACTAGCATAAATGTTAATTTTCCTTATTTTGATTCTGTTTTTTGAAACGACCTATTAAAATAATACTTACTTATTAAACTGAATACTAGTAATTCATGAAATCGAATTGAAATATTCAGAGAAACTAATGACACAAACTATTTTGTTCAATATTTTTTTACACACATATGAGGTAAATTAAGTTTCCTCAAATTTAAGGATTAGTGCAAAGTTCATCTTTCTAAAAGACATGCAATCACTTTTCCGTAAATACGTGATTCGGGGCACAACCCCTCATCCCAGATCAATTTTGTTTGTCACTTCATACGTAAGAGTGAGGTAAATAATGATCACAACTCCAATACCAAACAAAGTTTAGAGCAAAGGTCATAATTTTCCATGCAATAATTTTGCATAGGTATTTACGTGATTTGGGACACACCTCATCCCAAGCGAATTTCGCTTGTCACCGTACACGTAAGAGCATTCTTAAGAATGCTACTCGTATGATCGTGCATATTGTCACCCTAGCGATACAGTTCTTTACTCTAGGTTGCGGTTAAAGCTATTCATATTTGTAACGATAATAACTTATGACGTACTACAGTTATGAGAATTTAAGTTGTCTGACGTTTACATAATACTGATAAAAAGTTTTTGTACTGTCATACGTTTACTAGACATCCGCTCCTGTATATCAGCATGGGTATCCCCCATTGATCAATACGTCGAACTGTTTTTGAGATCTAATGACATACTACGATTGGATATGATAAGGGTTTATTTTATTGACTTTGATCGGGTCAGCTACGTCATAATTTGGCAAAGAAACCACTGTTCAAAACTGTACACTGTATTTTGAATCACAAAAATTGTTATTGGAATATTGCTTGGGAACATATCGTCAGTAAAAACCCACGAATTAAAAACTGAAAGTAAAAAAGCAGAAAATGTTTTCTCATATGGTTTAATTCTGAACCTACTTGATAATTACTCAATCACTCAATAAAGCTTAATTTCCTGACATTTATCCTCTTTAGTAGACTGTGGTATGAACATTTAAAAAACTTGCAAATCTGTCAGCAGCTATTAAACAGAGTTATTATTTCTGTTATTTTGCATAATTATTATTGTGAGTCACTACAGTTATTAACTGCAATTTATTATAAGAAATTAACTACTTCGGAAATAAACTAGACGTAAAACCCAATCTATGACACAATGTGGAAATCTGACTTCCAAAAATAAAGAAAAAACATTTATCTAACGTCATTTTATTTCCTAAATTTGTGGCTATTTTACTACAAATGTAAAAAATACCGTCACAATCAACCTTTTTATTTTACTAATTCACACTATTTTAACCTAAGCGTCTTCAAGTTCACGAGAATGTTTCTTTATATAATCTGACTAGCTTCTGACAGTGGCTTCGTCCGTGTGATAGTAAGTTTCTCCATACAAACTTTGAACCCCCGAATTTTGGAAAATCCTCTCTTAGTGCTCGCCTACGTTTTAAAAGGAAACCTTGTGCAATTTTACGCCTCCTAGTATACTGACATATCAACGAACAGCCAAAACCACAGGAGTTTTGACTGTGCGTTGATATGTCAGTCAGTCAGTTTCTCCTTTTATATATATTCTGATAATTATAATTATGTCGATACGTCGTTCCACATGAAATAAAAAAAAAATCGATCAGGTAACTTCTTCTTCTTTTTATTATGTAGAGGGTACACCATTGACTCTGTATTAGTAACATATCTAGAAATAACCAGAATAGCTTTCAGATAGGTTCAAAAGCACATGGCTGACCTATGAATAAAAATACTTGTATAACTCTACATAATTTATTTTAATATATACGGATATTCAAATTGCAGTCTTCATTCAAGTTAAACAAGAAAAGAATGCGCTCAACTTCTGTTTGTAGATTTTATTGTTTCTAATTAACATTTGAGGTATTTATATTTAATAATATAAATACTTAGGTTGTTAAAAATATTAGTAAAACTAAAGAGCGGTGATACAAATTTGGTGTACAATAAGATTTCATTTTTTTTTTTTTAATAACAATCTTTTATGATGAAATAATAACGCGGTATAGATCAAGACCATTTAAAGCTCAACGCGATAGGGAAAACATTGCAAATTAAATAAAAACATGTAATAAATAATTTGGAGTTTTCGAAGAGATTTTTTCTAGTGAATTTGAAGAAGTAGGCTATCTTAATTATTTGCAAACAGATTCCTAATGGATATATGTAAGATTGGTGTAGCATTAAAATAAACAGTGTGCGAGATCTTGGTAAAGTGGAGCTGAGAAATTTGTTGCAGTTTCGACTACTAAAGCTTGCCTAGAAAGACTCGATATAATCATCAAAATTTGCTGCTTAAACATATATTTCTAATATGTTACCGTCCACATTCTAATAAAAAACAAAGTGATGCAATCTGTATCAAAAACTAAATACTTCCTTAACTTTTTCTGGTCAATGCACAAACTGTGTGAAGTTAAAAAAGTACACAGATTGACGGCGAGTTTCTAAATTGAGTATTTCGAGATAAGCATGTCTCAAACCCTACTTAAACGCCAAATTATGACAGATTTACTGGCTAAAGTAGGGTTTGAGCAATACTCAACTTCAAATGCTTAAATCAGAAATCGAGGGTGAATGTACTACATTTAATCTCTAAATACTAACACCCGTATTTATAAACTAGTTAGAAATTGCTTGAAGTTAGAACTGCTAACAAACAACAACAACCACCTAGCGTCGAGTGTCACTTGAGCATTTTCTCAAGTAAGTAACGTGTGTTACTCCACTATAGAATGAGACTTTGTAATTAAGAATTCTAACCTCAAGTAATTTCTTCTTTATAAATACGGGTGTTAGTACCTACTATTTTTTAAAATACATTCTGTAACTCACCATCCTTTTTGAATAATCTAAAATAAAAAAATCTAATGTGCCGACTAGCCAAGTTAAGACTCAATTTGTGCATAGAAAAAGTACAAGAACCCAGGAACAATACAAAGGTAAAAGAAGATTCCTGCTGTGACAGGATTGCACCCAAAACTAACATAAAAGATGCCTTGTTTGAAGGGAAACTGTCTAATAATTTGGTTGTCATCTATGTCATTGAGGCATTTATAATAAGCAGAATAGGGATTCTGTGTGGCCATTATTAAATCTAATTATAACATTAGAAGTTTTCTCATTCAATTTTTTTTGCTACGCTACTGTTACCTCTAGTGATTTTCCACCCTTCGAAAATTTCACTAGTGCTTAAAATAATAAAGTGAAACTAGGGATAACAAAATTCAACATCAGTTCCATTATTTCCAGATTCATTTAAATGGAACTAGTGATTTAAAAAAACATCTGTAGTTCCATCATAGAACTGTTAATGGTACTAGAGACATCGAACGATACGAACTTGACTTGACGACTTAGACTGATAACAAGGATTGATATAGTAAAACCTACTCTGAATTAAAAAAAAACTAAGTAAAAATTACAATACAAAAGATGAGTATAATTATTCTCATTGTAAAATAGATATTTTGCAATATACATCGGGAAAAATAACTAATAACAAAAACGATCCGTAAAATTTAAAATACATTCCGCAAATATGAAGACCATAAAATGCCCATTTAAAATTTGCAAACTTTATTGCCTTGTAAAACGGCTTACTTCTGTCTAAGGGCAAAACTTTTGTTCCGTAGCCGGATTGTTTTTGTTTTACCGTTAAAGAAGTAATAGAGACAATAACTCGGGCAACTTTCACTACATTATATATGACGCAGTAAATTGTATTGTCGACTTAGACCCATTTAAAAGGTGCCATCTTAAAGTTTTGTTTTCATCTTAACGGTAGTAGATTTCGAACCGCTTTGAGGAGGTCCTAAAGTAACAAAAACTAGCGTGCGACTGCCTTAAATTTCACAATTGTGACATTGTTTAGCGTGTGCGGGCGGCGGCTCTATAAAGACATGCGTACAATGAGTACAGATCGTTCACAATACAATCAAAGTTGCTACAGAGGATAGCCGTGAAATTTTTCATTTTGGAACGGCCTGAATAGACGTATCATGGGATGTTTGTGTTTGATAAATAGTGCGTCAATAATACGCCCCTTTTTCCGGTGCTTGAAACGAAGGAAAAAAAAATGTAAGGCAAGTTAAGGTGTCAAACTTGTTACAACATGCGGCGATAGATGTCATGGTGAAGGTTGAAGTGCGATTTCAAGGTTTTTGGGCTCGCCTGTGGTTTTATGCGCAAAGAATCACGCTTTTGCATCAGATCACAAAGGTTGCGACAAGTTCATAAGTGGAGAAATGATGGTGACTATAGATGATTACAAAATTTCCTATTTACAGTTACGAAATATCTTTTTGGTAGTATAAAGATGCTTTCACACTATTGCATGACGTGGTGAAAGGAGTGAGGTGGTCCGTGATAATGAACTTGTGAAACAACAGCAACACGGATTGAGGAAATTAATGAAATTGGGGCGGATGCCACGATTATGCAAGCATTCGCCATGTGTTACAACTTGCTCGCTCGTAGTACGCACGTTACTTGATATTTATTTATACGGTGATTATTTAACCGGATTAGCTTTTGATTTTTGTAGGTTGGTATTTTCTTTTGTTATGTCATAATTTACTTTTTATGCACAAAACAAGGAACTATTATACTTAAATTTATATATAACTTTTAAAGAACCGTTATGAAATGGTATGGTACTTAGGTATTTAAAATTATACTTGAAACTATATCTGAATTCATATCTGATTTTTGAAAAATTTCTTCTTTACACATTTGATCATTTTCGCGTAACTGTAAAGACTACACCACCAAGAACTAGCTCTATTTTTTTCATAACAATATTTATAAAAGAAAATAATTATCACGAAGTATCTCACAATTTATTAGGAAAAGACAGGCAACTACACAATCAATCGCAATAATTCCGAGGTGAAAATAAATAAATATCGATATGAGGTCGATTTAATGACTCAACGGCCGGAATCCGCATCTCAATGAACTATTATAACATAACCTGTTACTACGCTCGGCGTATCACGTACAGACGCGATCCAATACAATGGGACTATTGACATACTTCGAACACATTGCGCGGAAGACGCAATTCTTTAATCGAACCTTAATTTAAAAGTAGCAATGTATATTGAACTTGGTAATGTTAACAATGATTGTCTATATTGACACTATTGCTAATAGTGACGTCAAAATGGAGGCTGGGTATTGCTCAATTTGGAGGTCGTGTCTTTAAAAGTTTTAACGTTAAGAGTTATTAGTCACCTGCTTATGATAATGCAGGATATGGTCTGGTGTTTCCCTGCCACGCGAATCTTAGGAAACATCATGGTCGTGGGTATGAAGTAATTGTTATTACGTTCATTTTATACAGGGAACTGTTTATACAATCGTCACTACTGACTTTACATACTAGAATTGAGTTATTATTACAGCGTTGAGTGATTATAATAAATAAATTATTATTTCTCATTCTGATTAATTGGTCATTAATAATTCAGTTTCATCTTTAATTAAATGACTCATTTTGCTAACCAAATGTTGAATAAATATTGATAGACTTATGTAATACCAGGTGCGATTTTTGACAAAAAATGTCGACAGTCAACTTTATTTTTGTGATAGGTATGTTATGAAATTAGGTTGCCGACATAGCACGAAGTATCGCCAAACTTAAGTGGCATTGGGTAGGCACAATTCTCGCTGAACAGATGGCCGTTAGGGCTGAAAGGTACTGGAGTGGCGACCACGTACCGGAAGGCGCAGTGTTAGAAGGCCCCCTATAAGGTGGACCGATTGACCTGATGAAGGTTGCAGGAATCCGATGGATGCGAGATGCACAAGACCGTTCATTGTGGTGACATTTGGGGGAGACCTATGTCCAGCAGTGGACATCTATCGGCTGAAATGATGATGATGATGAAATTAGACCAGAGAAAAAACATTACATCAGGCGACTAGGAAACAGGTCTATTCACATGTCTACTTTGATAACTACCTATATTAGTCATTATAACTACCTACAACCTAATTAGTACAATGACCTCTTGAGCCAGAGATCATAATTTGGATCGCGAATGAATCAAGACCTGCTATAGAGTACCTTCTCAACCTCACGTATTCTTTCGGTGACCTTGAAGTGCTACTCAACCAATACCACAGAACCGGTCGTATAGAAAATTACATATGAGTGGTGTGATGCAAAACTATACCAACACTATAACATGATAATAAAACGGTTTAATAACCCTACTGTAAATCATTTTAATAAGACGCGACGTTCACTTTCCGAAGAACGCTCTTGTAGATTGTATTATGATTCTAAGGATACATTTACACGGAGCATATTATTCAAGACCTATAAATGGCTGTTTAAGTGAGTATTTTTTTTGAGGTCAGTTGTCATCTGGTGCCACGGGTAGTGTGAAAGTCAAATCCGGGGACGAAAGCAAAGAAGGAATAGGAGTGGGTTTTTATTCAGTAAAAGTCTGACACTATCTCCCGTTCCGCCGAAGAGCGGGGGATGTCATTAGATGATTTTCCCACCGAGAAAAAAAAGTCAGTAGTCATCAAATAACTTTTCCCGCTCTGGCTGGAGCGAGCGTGAATCTCGAGTTTTCCTGAGTAAAATCTACCTGAATCCCTTCACGTTCTCTTAGCGATCCAGGGCCATGGTAATTCTTTCAAACAATGTTGTTGCTCTGTATAAATCAACTTTAAGTTAACATTATAGTTGGAGTAGCTTTAATTGAAACAATGTTATTACAGCCTCAATTATTGTCAGTTTTATTTCAAGCTGTTGGAGGTCTGTCAACTAATATTTACAGTACCGTTTTAAGTCCGAACAAAAATGAAAATTCCCGTAAATCTTTTCCAGCAAAAGAAAATATTTTTAAAGAATCCATTAAAGGAGAAATCTCACTTGGGGGTATCCACGACACAAACATAAGCGTACCGCTATTAAACAAGATATAACAGCATAATTTTGTTTGATTTGACATGCCGAAACAATTTAATCATTATCTCTGTCGGAAAATTAGCTGAAATGTGAGCAAGGGAATTTGGGTTTAAAACGTGGGGTTATACAGTGTAGATTGAAAGGGGGTCGGCGGTGATTATAAGCCTTGTGGGCTAGGGAGAGGAATGACGGAGGAATTGGCGGTATTCGCCAACGACCGCGGTGGAGCGATGTGGCGAGCCGGTACCGCCGCCGACTGGGTGGGCACGCCGCGGCGGTTGGCCCCTCTTCGCTCTTTTTGCCATCCATTTTCGATTTTAAGATTTTGAACTGTGCGAAAACAATGCCCGTTCGGGAACGTTTGTTCGGGAACCATTCGGGATGCACGCGATGCGCAAGAGAAGCGCCATATTACCAACATCACGCCATTTCTATATTTTTGTAACTATTCAATTAATAAGTGCGTACTTTTATTCCGCTACAAAGTTTCCTAACTGTATAAGCACAGATGATATAATAATTAAATCCTAATTGGCAAGAAATATAAAGAGAAGGGTGTACAATTAAAACATTACTTTGCCATCGTCAAATTATGTCGTAATTAGCTGGACAATTAAAATCGAAGGTCATTATGGTGGTAAAAACTGGAGTGGGAAGTGATCCTCTTTTTGCTTGTGATAAAGATAAGTTACGATACAGAGAGAATGGAGCGTGTTATTTACCTACCGACTGTTGCTAGCTTTTAAACTTTTCAGTATAAAAATCTTATTTAAATAATCTTTTAATTATTAGAGCTCAAGCATAGCATAATAAGCATAATCAGCTTTATAATATTTCCCACTGCTGGGATTCAGGCCACGCGGCTTCAGTGCTGATTAGTGGAAGTCTTCGAATTTTTGGTTCTAAGACATGCCAGTTTTTACATGATATTTTTTTCACCGTTTTGACTTGAGAGCAGTGGTGATGAGATAAATTACCTACACCAGTGATGCGCCCGGCTGGGCGCGACCTACAACTCGTAAGTCACGGCCGTTACTACAGAGCCACTACTGCTCAAAAAGGTAAGAAATACTTTGCTACTTTTACTTGAGTTGAGAGTAGGTACTAAACTTACCTAGCCGTAACTGACTATTAGGCCAAACATAATATTAGATATGTTTCAGTCATTCCTAGTGTCGTCTTGAAAGAGGATGTTTAAAAAATCTTTTTGCCATCAAAATCAAATATAACAGCAAGAATATATAAGAGCACCGGAAAAACATGATCAAAAAGTCCATAAACAATAAATGCCCTAAAAAATATAAATTGCCTATATCATTGGAACAGGAAACTGTTAACAAATGTCGTTTTATCCATTGAGCGGAAAACGTGATACAAATCACCTAATTTTTAAGCCTAAGCAAACAAACCGAGTTCCGTTTCTAGCCAGTATTCGAGGAAATGTGCACTTAATATAATATTCATAGCAGCAGAATAGTCAATAAGTACGTATGGAGCTTTATTGACTATTGTTAGACATAGATTCGGGATGTAAATAAATTAGTTTGTTAATAAATTATTTAGTGATATATTAATAGAGCTGCAACGGTTTAATCATTTTTAGAGTTATTATTTCAACCGCTTTCTACGTTCAATTTTTTGATACAGAATGGAATAAGAAATTCCGAATATTAATTATTTCTAAATCATCATTTTCATCACCCTTGTCCAATTTCACTTGGAGTCGGCGCAGGCGCATCACGTTTTTCTTTTTCCATTCTATCTTATTACGCGTCACGCTATCACTAGCTCCCTTTTCTTTCATATTAGGGTAGAGCGGGGCTAGTTGAGCATAGGGGTAAGTTGGGCAATCAAAATATCTCCGAAACTATACATCAAACGCTAGCACGTCAAATGAGGGAAACGAGGGGGCGCGGGAGGGGAAATGATCACGCCACCGCTAGTGGCGAATTGACGAACGAGTAAAGTACACGCGCGTTTTGTTTATTTTGCGACCAAAAAGTAAAAAAATCGTTGCTGTGTATATTTCGTTTGTACGACTCAAATGTTATCCATTTTAAATCAGGTAAGTGTTAAAAGTTCATTAATTTGATGTATTTTTGATATCTAATGAGGATTTCGTTTGATCTAATACAGTTTTTTTATAACCTCAATTTTAATTCAAATATTCGGGTTGGGGAATGTTGAGCAACTGTTGCTCAACTTACCCCACGATTTAATATGATAATGACGTAAGTTTTTTTTTCGTTTTAGAATGCGAACTTATAAAAGGAAAACTGCAAGAGGTTCTTACTCTACTCAACAGTTAATTGAAGCTGCAAATGCTGTTTGCCAAGTTACTGGCCTTCATTTCATTTGCATCAATTGCAATTCCGATGACGATGATGATTAGTTTTAGTCACTATTAATAATAATTCCTGTCAAAAGTTCCTAAAAAAAGTCTGATTTTAAGTGGAAAGGCTGAATCTAATCCAAAAATTAATCTAATAATATGTTGCGGTTTTGTTGATTCTATTTTTATGTTAAAAATACTTTCAAAAGAATTTTAAGTTTTGTTTCACTAAGAGATTTAGTTTAGAGATTAATAAATAAACAGTTGATTATCAAATACAATTGTTATTTCTTTTTTAGAAACCTTGGTTAGACTAGAATTTCTAACTGCTCAATGTACCCCATACCCTTGCTCTACTTACCCCACCCATGGGGCACGTTGAGCATATCTGACTTTTTGCACTTAAACGGGAGTAACTTTTAAATGCTATATCTTGATAATAAATTACTATGAAGACTTTAAGAAGGAATAAATTACTTACCTATAAATACAAATTACGAGCAATTTGGACCTATCTTTAAGGAGCAACGAACGATCAAGTAAAAAATTGCTCAACTAGCCCCGCCCTACCCTACTGCTCACATAATCCATCCATATGAATTACTTTTAGATAGATATAAATCAAGGCTTACACAAACAAATGTGATGCAATAATGCGACGATGATTCGGCGACTATTTTTTAATGGCTATAAGAAAAAATCGTTGTCTCAGTTTCACCTTGTATCTGTCTGCGGGAGTTTTTAACCGTTCCATCTTTTACCCTAAGAAAAATTTGAGAACGTGGTTGGTTAGGAAACCGCATTATGAGCAAGGAAAATAATCTTTTTTTTATTATGAACTGGCTCGGGTTTGACTACTATCTCACCTGATAGCGATGATACGGTCGACGATGAAACACGCTTGTCTACAAGTAACCTGTTCACTCTTGATTTAAAAACTCCTAGGTTGTAGCTACCAAGAAATACAAACTCTGTCATTGAATTCCACTCCTTAGCTCTACGCACAATGAATGTGTTCCCAAAACGTTTTATGCGTATGAGTGGAGTGTCCACCATGTATCGGTGGTGCATCGCCGTACGTCTGGTGGTCTGGTGATGGAATGAATCTACAAAACAATTCATTCAAACTTTCTTTTCTGATTATGCTCGTGTCTCGTCATCCTAACGCCAATTTACGAAATTCTAAGGCTATTCCACTCGATGCGATAAATAATGTAACCTCTGTTCATACATTAATCTATGTCACGGGATAGCAGAGCTGTGTGAAAATACTCATCGGTTGCCGTCGCTTGTCGACATGTGTGGTGTCATTATTATAACGGGACCGGCACGGGAAAATACCCGGCTGTCCGGCACTGAATTGTGATGTTAATATTAATTAGTATTCAATTAAATGTCTTGGAGAAATTGTGTTGTTTTAAAAAGGTTTTACCTGTTATTTTTTCCTAAATGAATGAAGTGAAAATGTCAAAAGCAAATCATTTAAAAAAGCAAATGTTAAAGTTTTAGTAAAACTAGAATTTAATAAGATTTTAGAAGTTTTTGCTCTTCATGAAGATATCCGCAGGAGAATCAAGGTGACGACATAGTTCGAAGGATCGCCAAACTTAAGGCGCTGTGAGCAAGCACATTGCTCGCAGAACTGATGGTCGATGGGATCGAAAGGTTCTAGTTTGGCGACCGCGTACCGGAAGATGCAATTTTGGAAGGTCTCGCACAAGGTGGAGGGATAACCTGATGAGGATCGCGGGAAACAATTTTCTAATGTTGTTTAGTTTATTGACTACTCTTCGTAGGTAAATTCCTTTTAAATTTAACTAGCGATCCAATCCAGCATCCCACAAGGGTTACAAATCTTTAAAGCTTTTCACTAGGTTCACAAGATTTTCATTCATAAACTTGAGATATACAAATTGTTAATATAATTTCTATGTATATAAAATTTATATACTCTAAAACTTATTTCGTATAACGTTATTGGATATAAACTTTATTTCATTGAAAATCATTAGGTCTATCGTTTAAAATATATATTTGTCGCAGATGTATCTGGATTAGGTAAGGTTAGAATAGTAACCATTAGAATGCGATAACGA
Organism: Mythimna pallens; assembly: GCA_961205895.1. Lineage (NCBI taxonomy): Eukaryota > Metazoa > Arthropoda > Insecta > Lepidoptera > Noctuidae > Mythimna > Mythimna pallens. Next base: position 18,075,075 of record OY540834.1, read on the forward strand.
GCGAACAAAGCGATCGTGTGGGTCCAATAATAAACTAACGCTTGAACTTTGCAAAGTTTGCGCGTTATTCCATCAGACGATGCGTATCGTGACGATCAATATGATTATCATAAAATGTCACGTTATTTTTTATGTAATACTAGCGGTCTCCATGGACGTTATCCTGCCCGGAAACTAGCATTCCGCCAGAAAAAAATGCTAACCCGATCGCAGCGCCAACCGAGTTTCAATTGAATTTTCAAACCATCCAGAGACACACAAAATTACATCCAAATTGTTAAAGCTGTTTAGGAGGTGTTAGGTGACAAAAAAACACAAAGAAAAATTATGTATGTATATAAAGATAAACTAGTGCTGGACTACAATCCCGTAATTATTTTTTTGTCATAATCAACCTGAGCAATCAATAAAAATTAACTATATAATGTAGTAACGCTAAAACATTTTACTAAGTTCAGTGTTGAGAACTTATTTCTTTGCATTTTATCGAGTCTCTGCTCTAAAGTCACACTTTTTTAAAAGAAAAATTCATCCCTAAAATAAGTAAATACATACATTTGAAATAGAAACATGAAAATACCTGAAAATTCTCTATATAAACTTCTTCTATTCTTCGCTGAAACCATTCGTTCAACATGATGACAACGGAACGATCTTCCCGGCGCACCTAACCAAAGATCCAAAGTCCACTGTCTCCGATGACAATTTATAACACATGATATTTTACCATGACCTCACATAAATAAATAATTTCTTCAAAAATAGATTCACGAAAAATATTAAAAAATCAAATTCGAAATTTCACATTTACATAAAGTGATGTGAACGCAATTAAAGTTAGCGTGTTATGTCAAATAGACTAGTGCCATAGACAATCTGGATGGCCGCAAAACGATTAAATTAAGAAAAGTTTTTATTTAGCAAAGAGGTTGCAATACAGTCATGTTAAAACCTCATTTGGGAATAGTTATGTTTTTTTACATACATTTTAAATTGTTCCAATTTTTATTGGTTTTAAGATTTTAGAACATTGGGTATTTCGTTGGTAGCTCTATTTTTCTAAGAATGAATCAGATAAGTAAGAAAGTTTACTTGTTATTTTAATTCCACAGGTAGACGGTAGTTAAATAAAGCGACGACGCGAATACAACCAATACTTAATTGATTCCAAATGACAATAATTGAATGACGATTATGATTATATTATACATATCCTTATATATAAATGAAGAAGTTGACTCTAATGAGATTTGAGCATCCAGACAAAAATAAAAAAAAATACGAAAAAAAGTTCTTACCTTTAGATTACGGCGCCTTAGAAGCTGCACCGGCCAACCTGAAATAAGAACAAAAATATTAAACAAAATACTTATGGCTACAAAAGACAGTGCCGCATTTAAAAATCTACAGTCAATTTTATATTTTAAATAATTTTTTGCATCCTCAACTAATGATTAGTCTGCATTTGACGATAATTTAGTATTTAGGTCCGATGTTTAGGCCTGGGGGCTGCAAGCAATGGTTTTCGTGACCTAGATCTTTTTGAACATACAACCAGTATACTCAGATCTCTGGCCAAATTGCCATCGTCATAGGATTTTCGGGATATTAAGCCGTATGTAAGTGCGTAATAAAGTCGTATGTATTTCGTCAATTATGCACGCTGGGGTCCTTGGAATATTGGTCAGTAATATCGAAATTACAACCTGTCATATTGCAGACACGATCATGAGGAACAAGAGAAGGTCATAACAAATAATTGTTACTACGAGACATGAAAGAAAAAAAGCATAAATAATACCTATAGTTTTTAATTATTTTAATCATAAGAAATAATATATTATATTGATTAAAATGCATACGACATACCTAAACAGATATTTATGTAGTATCTACTGATAAAAAATGACAAAAAGTTTTGGTAAATGATTAAAAACAAGTAGGTAGCAATTATGTTTTTGTCCATCATTGTCTGAGATACTAATGTTAGATCCTACAATGAGAATATAAATTTTCAATGTCAATTCTACATACCAAGCATTGAAAAGCATTTTAGAGCTTTGAGAGGGTCCTTTTTCACTGCCTATCGTTAACATCGAGCATGGTTTAAAAGCTTGTTACTCGTACCTAATCTAACGCAATCCAACGCGATGTTTGACGGAAAGACAACGCGAAAAAAGAGAGATAACGCCTGAAAACTCTATTATAATTCGGTAATTCCATGATTTACAAAACTTGCGCCAGGAAATACGTGTTTTTTTAAAGCCTTAAAAGTTTTTGTAAGTTTCAAAGTTCTTGCAAAATAGAAGATTTTCGGAGGTTTTTACTGGATTAATTTTACACAAATTTATAAATTGATTTCAATAGAAGCCTAGATAATATCCACAAGATACTGTGTTTCCAAAATCTCTAATGAAAAATGTGTAATAACGTCATAATCGCGTAAGAGCAAAACAGTGAAAATGTGTGTCGAGTTGCATCGCCACACTACACTGAGATAGAAAACTATCTACAAGATAGTAAATATATTTTTTTAATCGATACATTGACTGAAACAAGTTACTTACTACCATTCAATTCAATATATTTTATGACAATGATGAAATTAAATATCCCAATTTTTACAGTACCTACAGTCAGAAAATCTTTTAGAAATTATCCTAAGGGAACGAAATCCTGGGACAAAAAGTATCATGTATCTTTTTCTAATATCTAATCTATGTGCGTACCTCTATATCAAGATACATAAAAATTGATTCAGCTTTAGTTTACAGAGGTACTTCACATCATCATCATCTTCCTGCCCTTGCCTTGTCTTATTTGTGGTCGGTGCAACACGTTTTTTTCTTCCATTCTATCCTGTCAACCGTCATGCTATCACTAACTTCCTTTTCTTTCATATCACACAATCTATCCATGTTTTCTTTGGCCTCCCTCTCCCTCTCCACCGATTCACATACATACTAATAACTCTTTTAGTAACATGCGTTTCATCTCTCCTCTTTACTTGACCATACCAAGACATTCCCGTTCAAGTTTTCAGTCAATGGCGCCACTTTCAAACTTCCTTTAATATACTCATTTCTCACTTTATCCATTCACACCACACATCCATCTCAATATTCAGTCACAGAGTTACTTCGCATATAGGTATAAAATTAGTATGGACTAGAGCTTTTTTAGAAGGTTTATCACTTAGAACGAGACTACATTAACTCTTTATTAGTGTAAGAAGAAGATTAGCATAATATCAGTGCGAAGTCCAATCATAAGTGAATGTTTCACATAAAGTAATCAAAACAACTTGCACTGGTTTGCCAGCGCAGCCCTTTGTCACCTATCATTTCCGATCTGAGCTTGGCGGCTGTTGAGAGCGTTTGCTGACGCTGCTAGTTCTTACCGGTTCATAAACAAAGCATGACAATGACCTGTGTCAGCCAGCATTGACGTTTACAACTACCGTCTTGTCCAGTGGGGACAAGACGGCAGTTGTAAACGTAGGCAAACCGACACCAGCTGCCGTTACCTTTTGAGTGGTTCCTATCCTACTTTCAAATTCAGAGTTCTATATGATTATGGATGTTCCGAATTCGGACGAAGTGAGATCGAATCTAGAGCGCAATTCCTCCTACAAGTATCTACCTACTTGAAGCCGCCTCTGAACTAACTAATTAAGAGGCTGTATTGGTGATAAACTGATTAGCGTGCCTTATAGTGAGCAGTCAATGTCACCATCCCACATGACGCAAACCTCTTGAAAACTTTGAAAGAGAAAGAAATCAAATATCTCGACTTAGTACACACGAGGTTTTCGTCAGACCGATTATCGTTTCTGCTCACAACCTGGTATCCAAAAGCTTTAACGACTATCTGTCGAAAATGTCGTTGTGCGGTACGGTCGCTCCATAATACAGCTCGTATTGTGAGGAAGTTACTAACTCTGTAACCTTTTTTTATTCTGGATTTCATTTGGAGCTTTTGTCCAAATAAGGATATGTCAGTCCCATCGTACCTTATAACAATTACTTCACTAACATATACGTGTAAACTAATAAGCAACCTAATTTCATCACAAATATCCTGCCGATAGGGAGAATCACTGCTGAGAAGCTGCTACGACATAATTTTCTGGCCGCCTCCGTTTTATTTTGATAGAATGCTTTGGATCAGACCTATATCGAATCTATTTCATTTCAGTTACTCAGCAGCGAGACGCGTTCATCTTTATTTTGGACATATTCCGTCTCTGCAGTCTTAACCACCAGCAGCTTAGTCCTTGCTTCCAAAACCGGCGGAATACTATTGTATTTTTTTTTTATTCAGGTTGAATGCAGTACGGAACCGATCTTCCGACAAAAAAAAAACAAAGGGAGGAATAACATGTTCACGCTTAAAACGAGTGATTAATATTTGTTTTGCAAATAAAGTGTATCAGTGATCTGTTTTTCATATTTTTGCCAGATGGGAGGAAGCAATGACTCGGATGTACTGCATGGCACGGTGCTATCTCTATAATACTAACGTCATAATACTATTTGATATCTAATCAACAATGCCTGGCACAACAACGTACATAACAAATAATTATGTTGTCGTGGTCATGTTTCATAGTAAAATAGTGAAAAATAAAATATTTCCTAATTATTTATTTATATATTATTTCGTTTTTCAATAGTCAAAAAAATTTGATCGTAGAATTTATATGGTTTGACATGTTTCCTACACAGCTCTTCGCTGTCCAACCGCCATCTTTATTCCTTGGTTAAAATTTATCTCCAGCTGAAAAAACTATCCAACGCCAACCTAAAATGAATTTAAAGTTACAAAAAAAAACAATGCTTTGAAGACACAGGATCTCAATTGGAACCTGTAAATAAGATTTACACATAGTAAAATTGAACACAAAAGCTTTGGCTAGCTTCCAAGTTCATACAAAGCAAGCTACGGGAATAGACAATATAATGCTTTACAATTGCACTCTATTATTCATGGTCAATGTTATCATACAAGTTATTGGCGGAATTATTTCGTGTGAAGTTCAGTGTCTGTTTTAATTATTTGCAAATTAATTCCTAGTGGATATCGACATGTAAAATTGTTATAGTTTTGTATCTCAAGTGTCTACGCAGCTGGACAAATGAACAATACATAGAATCATTAAAATAGGTCTGATTTGGAAATAGGGCTGGTTTTTTTTTTTGGGCGAGACGCACAGGACCGTTCATTGTGGCGACACTTGGGGGAGGCCTATGTCCAGCAGTGGACGTCTTTCGGCTGAAATGATGATGATGATGAGGTCTGATTTCGATAAAATGGACCTGAGAATTTTATTCTAGTACTGACTACTTCTGAAATTTTCGTCGACATTTGCTGCCATATACTGCAAAAACATTAGAATGTCTTATAAGGAAAACAAAGTGAGTATATACCGTATCAAAGACTCAATCGAAATAATAGCGTGATAATTGATTTGTCGATTTTCTGATCATGTGCAGTGTTCAGAAGTATTACCCGCACTTACGTACGAGCCGCAAGCACTTATCATATCATTTTACTTTACTTAAAAAAAGTTATAGGTAGACATGTTTTGACATTTTTGCAAATGCTATTCAGGTTAGTTGCTAAACATATTAAAATTAACCAAGGGTCTAAAATATTAATACTTATGGTCACGTTAACATTCAATGCTAAGACTAAATTATTCATGGTCGATATCCTGTAATACATTTAATTTAAACTCAATGCAAATACAATACAACAGAGACAATTTATCATTAAGTATATCATCGCCGTCTTCATGCCAATCAGTTTGCGAACGCGTGCTGAACTAGTATGAACCAGGATTTCCGATGACTTCAAACGCTTTAAGCAATCAGAGCACAGTGTGCTTTATGCGTAAAGCCGTTTTTTGACTTGGCATTGTTCTTATTCAATTAACGAATTAATCAACAAAAAGTGAGTCGAGTGGCAAGAACCTGCTTACGGATCTTGTCTGGGGAGCCAGTCTGCACGCCCATTTTGCCGTTGTCGCTTCCTATTCCGGCTATTGTTGAGCGTCCTGTCACCTACAGGCATGCGTACACGCACACAGCGGTAGCGACGCTAGAAATTAATATAGAAATTGACGCACGCACATGATCCTATCATCACACACATGCGTACAATCGCGTATGCACGACACTAAACGTACATGCATCAAACCGTGTATACACAGTACTCCCTCACACTAACGCAAATCATCAATGAACTTGACGTATTTCTCAATGAATGAGGACCTTGAGTGCGGTTGTTATCGAGGCGCTAACGTTCGATATGGAGCAATGAACTTCTGAATGAGAATAGTTATTTGATTTGTTAATGGGGGGATAATATTTCGCATATATGTTTTTTGTTACGTATTTACGGAAGTGCATATATCATTGACTTTTTTAGTCATTATTACGAGACTTACAAAAAGCTAATTAAGGTTCGTACTTTTAAGTTATACATATCCTTTTACGAATGCTCCCTATTAAAACCGAACAAACCGATAGATCTCTGCTGTTATGTGCTATTTTACTAAAATATGAGTAATAGCATAAAGGATACGGTTTAAGAAAATTATGTCAGAGGAATGCCAGCACATCATATCATAAATATTTGCCAAAAATGTGGCAAGATCAAAATCCTATTGATTCACGAGTTCGGAATCGTTGGTCTGCAAATATGAAAAAATGTATGCGTGTGAGTCATTTTTGTGTAAACAAGTGATATTATTTTATAGAGACCACGGCACGAGCCAAACATTTGTCATTACGTGAACTCGTAATAATAATAATTTTCAAATAAATAAGTTTGTAAGTATGTACTTTCTTCCAAAAGAAACATTAGCTCGTGCCGATCTACATGTTTTATTTATCTACTGCGCAGGAGCAATTCATCAGAGCTTCTATGAAATAGACTAAATAGGTTGTCCATTTAGTCTATTTTACAGAAACTCTATGAATTGTTTTGCTGTTTGTTTTGATGACTAATTTGAAGACCAATATTTAGTTAACATTTTGTATCTACAGAATTTTAATGTGTTTTCGGAGTTGGCAAACATTGCAAAATTCAGTGAGTAAACCAACAACAAAAACAATTTTTTTTCGCCAGTTACATTTCATTCATAACTGCATTCCAAACTAATGAATCTCGGCGCCAATGTCAATTCGCGGCCAATTCTTTTTCAAAAAGTATGTCCCTAACTATCTCCCATGAATTTATAATACATACCGATAGTCGTATCTATGGAATAATACATCACTAAATAAGGCCGCGTACGCAAGAGCATCGGATATGACGTAAATACGTACCAATGGTTCCGTGAGTCGAATCCGATGGACTTTCGCTGTTTGCACACATAGTCATACGTATGTAGGTACCTACGAGTATAGCGCGGACAGTTATCTAAGTTAACGCCATATATAGTTTTGTAAACAGAAAAACGTCTGGCACACGGTACTGTTTACTAACACTCCTTTGGGGTTTATGACGTCTGAAGATTTTCATTTTTGGCTATATTTTATAAGTAGTATTCTACCAAGGGAACATAGGTACTATGTGCTTTTCCAAGACATATTCTACCCACGTACCTACCAAATTTCATCTAAAACTGATCAGCTGCGCGCGTGTTTAAGCGTGGAGGTTTCCACCTTGAAAAGAAAAAGGGGTAAAGTCTCAAAATGTTCTTTTTAATGCAGTTTTCCTCAATTACTTACGCAAAACTAAGAAATGCACTAATTGATTTTCAGTGGTTTATAATAATAAAAATAATTTATTTATTCCACAGACGACAAAAGATCCATAGTGTTAGTAAACAATTGCCTTAAATCTAGTGTTAGTTTTATATTATAATTATCTACTTATACTATTGTAAGCATTCAGCACAAAAGATGTTTAGGGCAGCAAATAAACCACAAAATAGCTTTAAGGCGCGACGCGAAATAAAAATATTATTATAAATAAACAAATCGTAAAATAGTAAACATGTTTTGAAATTGAGGGTTTATAAATAGATAGATATATACCTAGGAGATAAAAACCGATTGTTACATTTAAGAGTAAAATATTATATTTACAATCATCTTTGGTTTATCTTTATTTGAATTTGATCATCAAAGTTAGTTTTTAATAAAATTCTTTACAAAAAACTTAATAGTCCAATCAATCTGATTATTTTTAACTATAATGATTATTAAATAAATCAACATCATCTCTCTAGTTTTGCCATGAGTGATGCGAAAGAGAACCCCGGGGCCTGAATCGAAGGAAAAGGAGGAACAAGAGTTGGGTTTTGTCAGTAAAAGTTTGACACGCTCTCCCGCCCCACCCAAGGGCGGAAGACGTCATTAGACGATTTCCCACCTAAAAAAATCATAATTGGGATTCTTATGATGTGGATAATATCGACGACATCGTTGGCGCAGGCAGCGGTTGAGCAATCGGCTGCTGTGCGGCGTTTCGCGGGTTCAATTGCCGCACGGAACCAATAATGGCATGGCTTAAGCGTCTATTACACCACTCGATATTAATACAGTCTTAGTCGATATTTATCTATTTATCTCATCGTTCTGTTTCAATCCTTTACACGACATTGGTGTAAGTTGCTCTTTTTCTTGTGTGACGCTACATAAACTCAGACTATCTGAATATCGAGTGGTGTAATAGGCACTTTACTGGTTCTGGATCTTGGGGTCTTTTGTATGTGAGTTTATTATGTTTGTGATCGCATCCACAATACTGTATTAATTCCTAGTGTGAAATAAAAATTTTCATCAAAATTCATACAATATACAATACAGAATAAGAAATTAGAAACTTTTATTTCAACTAAACTATTTACATAGGTATTTTTGAATGTCAAAATGTCGGTCAGTCAAAAAAAATGAACGTTCTAGAGCTAGTAGATCGCTATAGACAAGAACGTGCAAAAAACTGGACATTCTTTTAAATCATGATAAGGGTTAAAAAAATCTTGATTAGGTACTTACATATTTTTTGTCGCTTCTATTATGTAAGCACAATGTATATAAACGATAAAAAGAGTTATTAAAAATAGAAATTAAAATAAGCCTTTGACAGAATAAGAGATCACCAGTCTCAACTAACGCGCGACCGTTCACGAGGATGACGCGTAAATTACGTGCCACATTAAATTATTACGTGCAACATTAAAATAAATTGCTCTATAGTAGGTACTTCACATTTACAAAATTTGAAAAAAAATATCTTCTATATTAACATTTCAACTGTTTCCGAAGATGAGTAAAAACTATGTCGAAAACAACAATACAAAAAGGGCAATGAATCTCTTCTAATGTATACAAAAATATTAAAAAAAAAACAAACACAACTAATTACACTAATTAAAAATCACTCAGATACCTACCACATCCGTTAAGTTTAACAATAATATTTCGCACGCCTGACATTACTTAGCAAATCGTATGAACGATGACGTCACTCTATGTCACGATTTGGGACACAGACCCTAAAAACCAATGACGCAAATAATAAGCAAAAACTTTCGTTCACGAAGCTATTCCATTCAGTTCCGTTCCATGAAAACTATACGATATCTATCTGAAATAAAATCCCCGGTTAACAATATAAGGTCAAAAAATAATACCAAATATTTCGGTAGCACGTCATCAAAATTGGTCCAGATGACGCATGGGTCGTGACTTGAGAGAAAATATGGTGTTCCCATGAAGACTTCGTTGAAATGTGCTATGGTCTTAATGATCCTATGATTCCTTGAAAACTAATGTATCATCTTCGTCTGAACTATATCTAGACACTATACATCTAAAAATAAAAGGATTTTCCTCCATGGTCTATGCGGTTCTTTTAGGTTAATATAGTAACTGCATTTTTTTTTGGGATCAAAAGTTACTTATGTTAATCAAGCGCGGATTCAGCCCTTAAAAAAAGGTTGTGGCCACAGCCACCGGAAAAACAGCAAGTGCGAGTCGGACTTTTTTTTTGTGGGAAAATCATCCAGTGACATCCCTTGCTCTTGGACGGAGCGCGAGGGTGTGTCAGAAAGTACGAGTCGGACTATGAACTCACTTAGGATCGATATAGTGCATTCCTACAAAGGAAATATTTTCAAAATGTAGGTATGGCGCCCTGATCAAGATTTTGTACAGTATATAGATCCATGTATGAAAATGTGTGTGTCTGTGCGTGGCATTGTAGCTCATAAATGAATGGACCGATTTTGATGCGTTATTTTTGTTTGAAAGGTAATGTAATCGAGATGGTTCTTTTCTTAGACTTCTTAGATACAGTTTATGCAGATCTGTCTAGGTGTTCAAGGTCATCAGCTCGTTTGTAGGGATTTTCAACACTTAATGGTTAATCACTTTACTTTCAAACATATGTCTGACTTAATATTTAAATTAAAATGCTTATGAATATGCTAGTGCCATTGAACTAATCAGAAGATGGAGCTCGATTAGTAAAACCATCAAGTTTTAGCTAATTTAGACCCGTCTCTAGATCTGTATATTTCTCATAATGACGAGAACCTGATGACGAGGACCTGATATCAGAACTGGGAGGTGACTAATGGAATCCTGGGATGCCTATAAATAAACCCATCGAGTTTGGGTTCGCTAGATTCGTCTCAACCCATTCTATACATTTCATAAGATGACGAGGACCTGATGCTCGAACTGGAAGGTGGCTGATATAACCCTATTATGCGACATGGAGTGCCTCACATCATGCTTACTCCTGTATCGTGTTCATATTATGAACTGCATTTATTTATTTATTTATATTATGAACTGCATTTTAATTATCAAAATATTAAAAAATTAAATTTATACATTATTGGCGGTCTCGGCAGTTGTTATCCTGCCTGAAGGGCAACTTTTAGTAAAAAAAATATTGAAAACCCGATTGCAGCGCCACCTACCAGGTTTATTGCCATTACTAAACATTCACCTACCCATTTTCAAACCATCCAGGAACCCACTTAAACATATACATTATGTGAGTTACAAAATTCCTATAGATGCTCTTAATCCTGTCTATAATATGCGCCATTAACACAATTGAGTAATTAATAACCTTAAGAGAATGTAATACGTACATTAACCCCATTTCATACGATTTGTATAACAACAAACACAAGAACACATTCATACTCCCTGGCCTCTTGCCAATACTACACACACTTGTTTTGAAGAAAATGGCCAAAATCTGAAAAGCACGTGCGTGGACAGTGATATCAATGACTAAGAAAACCGATGCCAGTTTAACTTCGAGAGTAATCGGGTGGAGAGCAATGGGTAATTCGCCGTCCGGCCGTTTGGTAACCGTCCGGACTGAGCCCGAGTCGTCGACGGCGCGTAGTGCCAGGGGTCCAGCAGAGCAGAAGCCTACTGAGGCTATGAGTTCACTTCTGAAAGAAATACCCGGAGTCCTGAAACGCAAGGTAAAGAAGGAAAGTCAGTAAAAGTCTGATACGCCCTACCACTCCGGCCTAAAGCGAGAGTAGTCATTGTACGATTTCCCATTTAAAAAAAACTTCGAGAGCATTATTTTCATTACAACGGCATACTCTAGAACATCAGATCTATTTATTTATAATCCTCATATAGCAGACTCCACTCCCGCAGGAAATCGTGGGCGGTCCTATTCTGAGCCAGCAAAAAGGTAACTTATTACTGTTATACTTTCCCCATGTAAAAACGTGATATAATAACACACTTTTAGATGGAAGTATACTTACCTTTCAAATTATTTATTCAACCAGAATAAGACCATCGTCGGCCTCATATTATTTACTCCTACGTCCGATCTAAAACTGTATTTGACATGTGCATAAAAATCTATCATCATATCGGCATTTTAAGGCTAGTAGTACAAGGGGACGGAGAATATCTAGGAATACAACGCAGTATCTACAAAGCTGACATATTTATTTAGTTCATATCATCTTAAATGCTTTTCTAATGATATCATTGTTAAACCAATTAAAACCTGTACCAGTGGAACCGTATTCTGATCAGATCAGATCTGAGTCACGCGTGGCAATGTTATAATTATTTGTTTTTGTATGTTTGTTCGTGGCCGTTCAGCGAATGTGAAGGTCACTTTCTAATGATTCATCGTATGTAATGTTATACGAAATGTTATGAAACGATGTATTGGATGCTAGAAACTCACGAGAACCCACGTGGGTATTTGCACGTATTTCAAGTATTCGTAAGTCCTTGAGTTTCGGACGATCATCGAACTTCTGACACATTTACGAGAAATTTAACTGGTTTAACTTCCTTACCTACTGTTTGAGTCGTCTTGACTTAGCTACGGAAGGAAAACTGTTTTACGGAACTTCGATAACATTGAGATATTATTTTTTATATTAAATTTCTAGGATTTTCTTTGTTTTTAGGGTCTCTCGCCACCACTCAGAGGTGCGAGAGGAAGTGCTAGACTGTGTGTGTAGTGACTAAAATACACCTGTGTTCCTTCAGTTGCCCTTTGCGTTCCAGGGTGACTACTTAAGATTTCAGTCATCATCATTATTTCAGCTGAAAGACGTCCACTGCTGGACATAGGCCTCCCCCAAGTGTTACCACAATGAACGGTCCTGTGCATCTCTCATCCATCGGACTCCCGCAACCGTTACCAAGTCATCGGTCCACCTTCTAGGAGGCCTTCCAACGCTTCATTTTCCGGTACGTGGTCGCCATTCCAGAACCTTTCGGCCCTAACGGCCATCCGTTCTGCGAGCAATGTGCCCTGCCCATTGCCACAGATTTCAGTCACAAGTTGTCAATTTACTAATATCTTCATTATATTCGTGAGAGGTATGAAACCAACAGCCTGGTGTGAAAGTTACAGCATTGTTCAAAAGAGTTAACGCGGTCCTGGGCTGCAAAGAAGAACTGAAGAAACGCAGGTAGGTTTTAGTCAGTAAAAATTTAACACTACCTGTCCCTCCATTCAGAGCCAGAGAAGTTATTAGACAATTTTACACTTCAAAACACAGTTAAGAATGAAAGAAATAAGAATCATCGTCTTCCTGCCCTTGTTCTATCTTATTTGGGGTCGGCGCAACACGTTTTTTTCTTCCATTCTATCCTGTCGCCCGTCATGCTATCACTGACTTCCTTTTCTTTCATATCACTCTTCACACAATCCAACCATCTTTTCTTTGGCCTCCTCTTCACCCTTCCACCTGTATATCTACTCATAACTCTTAGTAACAAGAGGTCAGAATAAGGAAGATAAATGAAATAACGAAGGCGATGTGTTGTGTTTCACCAGTATGCAAGGCCATGAAAATCAATGCAGGCTAAGTGATAAGTTCTGTATCGTAAGTGCAAATTGACACTACGTCAAGGTTGGAGGTACAGAAAATCCCAGAGCTTGCAGACAATCTATTTCTGAACATAAGTCTGGTTTATAGTGTCAATTTAATTGTAATTACACATAATTATTTCCTTAACAATGTCCTTTCACATTTCTATAAACTTTCCAAGTACAACCATAAGGGGTTTTGCGAAGGACATGACCATAAAAGGGTACAAGGAAAACCCAAAGAAAAAGTACCGAAATTATGAAAGAATGTTGAACTGAACTTTCATATCCGCTCAAAAATTGTTCACACACAACATGGAAAATTTGTGTACACACGGCAATATACAGGATGTAATGGTAACAGGTGGTAATATTTCAAATATTGTTTCATTCCATAACAATGTACAACTTTCTTCGAGAGAAATGATCAATGAAAAAAATATTGGACCTCCAATACTAATTTCGCCAAGCTGCTGATAACTTTGTATGAAAAGTCCAAATTTTTTTTTGGAATTTTTCGTCACTTCCTTGGAGATAGTTTTTATTTTCATGAGCAGACTCAGCATCAAAAATATCAGCTCCCATTGTCGTTACACCCTGTATAGAGCTCTACATATCAGTATAAGCAGACCTCGCATTCAATAGGCTTTCTGTAACATTACAGATCAGAATATACTGGAAATGTAAGTCGTGTGTACTATGTGCAAATAATATTAGCCAAATCTTTTTGAGCTATATATGGCATTATGAGTTGCTCTCAAAATATTTTTTATGACTTTTGGGATTCCCTGCTCTGACTAATTTTTGGACATTCTTGAACCCTTAGATTGGGCTCATCTGAACGGTCTGCGGTCGAAAGTCTACATTGACGCAGCCTGCGATGAATCAGGTAAGGTGAAATGTCGCCTTTTACTTATTGCATGTTTAACTAATGATACTTGTTAGAAAGCTCTGCTTGGGAATGCTATGAGTGTTCCTGCCGCATTATCAGACGGGCTAAATGATGTAAGTATCGAGTCGTATTATTAAAACATTGTACTTACTATTACTATAATGATTTGCGCTGATCAAATAATTGTTATATTATCTCATGTATAATTTAGTCACAAAGATGGCCTTTTGTTCTTATTGCTATGATGTCAACTTTTTATGTGTCATTACAGAAAAAAATCGTATTAATTAGGTATATCTTGTCTCTCAGATATCTGATATCTATAATAATTTTTTATTAATAAATAATAATTTTCAAAAACAGTCAAAACTGATTCAGTATTGACTGTTTTTGAAAATTATTATTTAAACCTTTTCTTATCTTCTCCTACATAACATTATAAATATGATAGCTTGTATGTTTGTTAATCAACGGTTGTGTGAATGGGAACGATATTTGGAACACGTGTAGACTGAACCATGACCTTTGTTAAGTCTCCAGATACTTTTTCTCAGAAGTTCGTTCTTATGGGATAATATTAGACGACTATGAGGTCGGAACTGCTGTCATTATAGTAAGTAAAGAAAATCAAATTCTAGTTGACCCTCTCGATATTATATTATTTGAGACAATTATTTATTTTATTAATTTATTCAGTTGAATTATTTATTAAATAATAATGCCTTAGAAACAAAATAATATAATTCGACTTTCCTTATAGCATACTACAATAAACTACAATTTTAGATGCTGTGAATCAGATTTCTCATTATCATTAGCATTGGAATTATGTGAGCTAAACTGTTTAAAGTGCAACACAAACCCATGACGTATATCTGTTCAAAGTTTTCTGAGATAAACTCACCTGTGGGTACAGGCCCTATGCCTTTTTGCTAAGTCATGAAATCTGCGGTCATTCGTGACGTTTTCTCTCCGTCATAGTTATTACGAGTAACTTTAATAGGATATAGAAACCCTATTCCGTGGTTTTAAATATCACGACTAAAATAGGACCTTTCGGTTGGGTGAGCCAGTCACCAGTTCTTGTTAATTGATTTTATTGCCGTATCTTAAGGTCCGGTACAGAGGTTACTTAAGTTTTTGGGTGACGATGACGACAAGAAATGCTTCGTGCGTTATATTTATATATATATTTATCTGCGATCTGGTAGACTATAATCAGTAGCCTGATTCACGTAAAATCGAACAAGTCAAATATCGTTGAAGTTTTATAGTCGTTCGATTGTAGTCCTATCCAAAATCGGTATTCACGTGTTCCTTAATCGGGATTGGATAGAACGACAATTGAACTGACTCGAAACTAAACGATCTATCAACGACTTATTGCCGGTTACCACAGAGTACTTTGTAATATACTGCCAGTTACATAATTATTTATTCTACCAGGATAATGAAATACAGATTTTATTTTTTTGAAATTCTATTTACGGCATAACGAATAAAAAATAGAATTAAAAACGATGTTTATAACCATTTAATGAAAATCGTTACTCATAATATAAATTTCACCTAGAAATTTGCTAAATTGTGGTTTAAAAAGTAAAGTCTATATATATTTAAATATTTGTCTCTGCATTATCTGTCAAAATAATGTCAATCATCAGATTGTCATTTCAAAATCTAGGGGACACATTTTACAAAAATCGTTTTATTACATAATCTTGCTAATCTAATAAGTCCCTACCAAATACAAAAACACCAGTGGTTTAAACTTTCATAAAAGCAAATATATGTATTTAAGTATACCGATACCTGGTAAGTGTACCATTCACTCCTTGATTGTGCTTACTAAGGGTTCTCCCTTAGCATTGTGGACCGAGTAAGTAGTGGAGAAGTGTAAATAAAAGCATCGTGCAGAACTGCCCACATTTGAATTTGAAGGCCGAAGCTGGTCTAGATAATTTAGGGACGCATAATCAGAAGAACTAAGTGCACTTTGCCCATGTCACTGAAGCGTAAGCTGATGGACATATGTATTCTTCCCATTCTGAACTGTGGTGCCAGACTTGGTCTTTGACTAATATCCCAAAGTCCAAATGAAAGGTTTTCCAGCGTGCTATGGAGCGCAGCATACTATGTGTTAAATTAACAGTTCGAAACACAACACTGCGCACCAAAACGCAAATCATTGATGTGTCTCAAAAGGCTGCCCAACATAAATGGGACTGGGCAGGATATGTTTGCCGCTTTTCTAACGAGCTGTTGGCCCGTAAAACGTAGGATTGGTGCCCAAAAACAGCGATGCGGGGCTGCGGCAAACCACGGAAGAAATGGCGGGACGACGGGAGAATTGGAACGAGACAGCAATGCCTTTGCCCAGCAGTGGAACAATACGGGCTAACTATAATAATATGATAATCATAAGAACTCAATTTATTTTTTCAGATTTGATGAACCCATACAACAATTGATTGTACTGTGCTTCCTAAAACAGAATAAAAAAGAAGAAATCTATACATATGATAAATCTGCAGAAGTTTTATTTGGTGCGCGCATCACGTAAAATGTACGAAATCGATGTAGATAACTTTTATACATTAAAATTGTAACTTTGATTTATTACTTAGGTTTTGTTTGACTACAATCGGTTGACTATATCGAAATATATGTATACTACATGCAGGCTTTCAGCTAGTTATTAATAAATTGGTATGCCTGATGCCAGAGACAAGAAAGTTCAAAATTTACTCGTCATTGACTCGTCTATTGATTTGGTAAATGATAAGCAACTGTCTGCATCCGAATAGATTTAGCAGCCGACATAAGCTCAACTTTTATTTGGTTTTTAACTAATAAACTGATTTATTGAATTAATCATTATTTTATTTACACACCCTATACAGTTACTAGAATTTAGTCAATGAGATATGTTATGCATAAACCATAACAAAACCTAGAAAGTGCTCTTACTATGTTTTGAAACTAATTGCAATATAAGGCAAACTATTTCTCGACAATTATCACAGTAAGGTAAATATGTAATATACACTTATTATATTAAATGTTGGTAGCACTCATTATTTAGTATTTTTTACTATCAATACTACTCCGTAAGAGAGCGTACGTGGCCCACCACCACACCGCGCCGCTCCTTTGATGACTACCACTCCACCCATTGACCTTCTTTGGTGTAATTGCTGCAAGGAAGGAAAGGAAGAGGGAAGGAAATGTGAGAATAAACAAATAAATAAATAATAGCATTTTTTTTAAGCATAACATACATAGCATGGTCAGCCTTTTAATGTTCCTACTACTTGGACTCAGGCCTCCTCTCTCTACCTAAATTAAATTCTTTTCATAGGTCCTATGCCTACTACCTGACTATTTTACGTTTATGAGCTCTCCTGTCAAAGGTTTTAAGTCCTTACTAAGTTTTGAAATGGGTCAGCCGATGATATCTTGGACAAAGACTTTAGTCAACGTCAAAAGCATCCCATTTTGAACACCTTAGTCTGTTTGTCTTTGGACAAGGTGGAGGTGTGCCTAACTTGGGCGGAGAACCCCTGTGGTCTCGTGGGGGCGATCGGAATCAACGACCTCTCACGCCGGGCCTTAGTACAACTATGATTCGGAGCGAGGAGGAATAGCAGGCGGTCACCTCCTTCTGCGAAGCAGTAATGCTAGCGAAAGAGGCGGCTGCACGCGTGAAAGAACGGACTCACTCACGCCCCAGCGGCTGGAATCCCGACCCCAATTTCCAGCCACCGTAGGCGTGGGCTTGCGGACGATGAACAATGGGTAGCTCGCCATCAGTAGCCTGATTCACGTAAAATCGAACAAGTCAAATATCGTTGAAGTTTTATAGTCGTTCGATTGTAGTCCTATCCAAAATCGGTATTCACGTGTTCCTTAATCGGGATTGGATAGAACGACAATTGAACTGACTCGAAACTAAACGATCTATCAACGACTTATTGCCGGTTACCACAGAGTACTTTGTAATATACTGCCAGTTACATAATTATTTATTCTACCAGGATAGTGAAATACAGATTTTATTTTTTTGAAATTCTATTTACGGCATAACGAATAAAAAATAGAATTAAAAACGATGTTTATAACCATTTAATGAAAATCGTTACTCATAATATAAATTTCACCTAGAAATTTGCTAAATTGTGGTTTAAAAAGATATATTTAAATATTTGTCTCTGCATTATCTGTCAAAATAATGTCAATCATCAGATTGTCATTTCAAAATGTAGGGGACACTTTTTGCAAAAATTGTTTTATTACATAATCTTGCTAATCTAATAAGTCCCTACCAAATACAAAAACACCAGTGGTTTAAACTTTCATAAAAGCAAATATATGTATTTAAGTATACCGATACCTGGTAAGTGTACCATTCACTCCTTGATTGTGCTTACTAAGGGTTCTCCCTTAGCATTGTGGACCGAGTAAGTAGTGGAGAAGTGTAAATAAAAGCATCGTGCAGAACTGCCCACATTTGAATTTGAAGGCCGAAGCTGGTCTAGATAATTTAGGGACGCATAATCAGAAGAACTAAGTGCACTTTGCCCATGTCACTGAAGCGTAAGCTGATGGACATATGTATTCTTCCCATTCTGAACTGTGGTGCCAGACTTGGTCTTTGACTAATATCCCAAAGTCCAAATTAAAGGTTTTCCAGCGTGCTATGGAGCGCAGCATACTATGTGTTAAATTAACAGACCATGTTCGAAACACAACACTGCGCACCAAAACGCAAATCATTGATGTGTCTCAAAAGGCTGCCCAACATAAATGGGACTGGGCAGGATATGTCTGCCGCTTTTCTAACGAGCTGTTGGCCCGTAAAACGTAGGATTGGTGCCCAAAAACAGCGATGCAGGGCTGCGGCAAACCACGGAAGAAATGGCGGGACGACGGGAGAATTGGAACGAGACAGCAATGAACCGTGATCGTTGGAAAGAAAGGAGGGAGGCCTTTGCCCAGCAGTGGAACAATACGGGCTAACTATAATAATATGATAATCATAAGAACTCAATTTATTTTTTCAGATTTGATGAACCCATACATCAATTGATTGTACTGTGCTTCCTAAAACAAAATAAAAAAGAAAAAATCTATACATATGATAAATCTGCAGAAGTTTTATTTCGTGCGCGCATCACGTAAAATGTATGGAATCGATGTAGATAACTTTTATACATTAAAATTGTAAAGAACTTCGATTTATTACTTAGGTTTTGTTTGACTACAATCGTTTGACTATATCGAAATATATACTACATGCAGGCTTTCAGCTAGTTATTAATAAATTGGTATGCCTGATGCCCGAGACAAGAAAGTTCAAAATTTACTCGTCATTGACTCGTCTATTGATTTGGTAAATGATAAGCAAATGTCTGCATCCAAATAGATTTACCAGCCGACATAAGCTCAACTTTTATTTGGTTTTTAACTAATAAACTGATTTATTGAATTAATCATTATTTTATTTACACACCCTATACAGTTACTAGAATTTAGTCAATGAGATATGCTATGCATAAACCATAACAAAACCTAGAAAGTGCTCTTACTATGTTTTGAAACTAATTGCAATATGAGGCAAACTATTTCTCGACAATTATCACAGTAAGGTAAATATGTAATATACACTTATTATATTAAATGTTGGTAGCACTCATTATTTAGTATTTTTTACTATCAATACTACTCCGTAAGAGAGCGTACGTGGCCCACCACCACACCGCGCCGCTCCTTTGATGACTACAACTCCACCGCGCACATAATGTTACAAAGTAGCATATTCTGAACTAATTGACCTTTGGTGTAATTGCTGCAAGGAAGGAAAGGAAGAGGGAAGGAAATGTGAGAATAAACAAATAAATAAATAATAGCATTTTTTTTAAGCATAACATACATAGCATAGTCAGCCTTTTAATGTTCCTACTGCTTGGACTCAGGCCTCCTCTCTCTACCTAAATTAAATTCTTTTCATAGGTCCTATGCCTACTACCTGACTATTTTACGTTTATGAGCTCTCCTGTCAAAGGTTTTAAGTCCTTACTAAGTTTTGAAATGGGTCAGCCGATGATATCTTGGACAAGGACTTTAGTCAACGTCAAAAGCATCCCATTTTGAACACCTTAGTCTGTTTGTCTTTGGACAAGGTGGAGGTGTGCCTAACTTGGGCGGAGAACCCCTGTGGTCTCGTGGGGGCGATCGGAATCAACGACCTCTCACGCCGGGCCTTAGTACAACTATGATTCGGAGCGAGGAGGAATAGCAGGCGGTCACCTCCTTCTGCGAAGCAGTAATGCTAGCGAAAGAGGCGGCCGCACGCGTGAAAAAACGGACTCACTCACGCCCCAGCGGCTGGAATCCCGACCCCAATTTCCAGCCACCGTAGGCATGGGCTTGCGGACGATGAACAATGGGTAGCTCGCCATCTGGCCGTAACTGTTCGAGTCGTTGACGGTGTGTAGTGTTAAACACGCGCCTCAAGGAGATGTCAGTAAATCCCTGCCCTGGAACGCAAGGCAAATAAAGAACATAGGAGTGGGTTTTAGTCAGTAAAAGTCTGATACGCCCTAGCTCCGCCCAAGAGAGGGAGAAGTCATTGCATGATTTCCGACCTAAAAAAAGTGGTGTCTCGTTTTTCGATATAATTACAATAACTTTGTGTATGTATTGTTCTCATAAATGAGATTTACACGATACTAAAAGTTAGTTTTACCTAACTTTTGTTCAACGACATTTGAACCGCAATATTTGACGTTAAGTCGTTGGCATCCGACCCGATCAAACATCGTTTCTTTACGAGAATACCTTCGAGTCGCTTCGAGTCAACGATTAAATGACGATTGTCTTAGCTGAATACGCGTCAACGACTTTTCGATCGAACGACTTTAGAATCGTTGTCGTTCAAACTCGGTTGATGGATGCGAATACGATAATGGTCTAAACGACTAAGTCGCTACGATATCGTTACGGTTTTGATTACGAGAATCGGGCTTCAGATAGGTTATAGTAGATAGAAGTTTTGGTGCTTTTTTTTAAAGGTGGGAAATCGTCTAATGACTTCTCGCGCTCTAGGGTGGGGCGTGAAAGCGTGTCAGACTACACTACACCTATATTCTTTCAGTTGTCTTATACTTTCTAGGACCACGGGATTCCTTTTTAGGCTTCGGTCCTACTGGGCCGGATGGCTGGGTTTTGCTGACATCATTTTGAGGCGCGCGTGGAACACTACACGTCCTCGATGATTCGGGCTCAGTTCGGGCGGTTACCGGAAGGCCATGGTAAGTTCGGAAGGTTCCTGCACCGGATCCGTACGGAAGAAACGCCCGGGTGTCACTATTGCGTGAACCGCCCGGAGGACACGGTGGAGCACACGGTGGAGGTTTGCCACTAATTGGGAAGAGCAACGCCGTGTCCCCGTAGGGGCGATCGGCGGCGGTGATCTCTCGCGCCGGGCCTTGGTACAGGCCATGGTTTGGAGCGAGGAGCAGTGGCAGGCGGTTGCCTCCTTCTGCGAAGCAGTAATGCTAGCAAAGCAGGCGGCCGATTGCGTGAGGCAACGGTCCTCACGCCCTAACCACCGCCGGGATTCTGATCCCGATTTTCGGCCACCGTAGGCGCAGACTTGCGGACGGTGAGCAATGGGTAGCTCGCCGTCCGACCGTCCGGTAACTATCCTGACCGAGCCTAAGTCATCGCCGGTGCGTACTGTTTCACGCGCGCCTCAAGTAGATGTCAGCAACTGCAGGGGCCCATCAGGGTCGAAGCCTACTGGGGCCAAGGGTCTGATTCTGAAAGGAAGACTCGGCCCTGGTACGAAAAGCAACGATGGAACAGGAGTGGGTTTATAGCCAGTAAAAGTCTGACACTATCTCCCGCTTCGCCCAAGAAAGGGGGATGTCATAAGATGATTTTTCCACCGAAAAAAAAAGTCTGGCAAGCTCTCAAAGAAAATCATCATCTCTGACTGTGGTCAACTCTCCTAACTTAATTCTGTAATAATTATAAAAGTATAAAAATATTTTTTAAGTTTTAAACTATGTCTTTCCCAGTCTTCAAGAGAATTCTCTTATATTTTAACTGTAATTTCCGGCTCAAATAATGATGATAACAATGATCTTATTGGTCGTGTTTATTGTATATTAAAAGTATCACATATTTTTCTATTCATTGGACACTTTATCATATGTTAGTTGCATGTACGTCTTGTAACTAACATATGACAAATACTACTAATATGAAGGCTTCTTTTAACTAGTAACTTCTAAAAAGAGCCAAAATCTTTACGAGTAATTTTTAAACACTAATTAAAACATTATTTAATGCCAAGGGCACGAGGAGTTATTACAAGAAAATAACAATGACAAAAGTATTTATAGAATTTCAATGAACAGAGAAAATAGACTTTTCTTCTATTATTTTCTTTAACTATTATAAGATTATTTCCAGGATCTAGTCAAGAAAGGTCACATGTTTTAAACAACAATAGAACTTCAGTATCACTTTATACAGGGCCAATTTAAATTAGTACTAACTACGAGCTCGGGTATAATTTCAAATAACTACTTTCTTTAAATTATTTTGGTGATTTCTTCTTCTTCATTAAGTAAGTATCAATACCAAGTTTTACTTACTAATTTCATTTGACCCTGTCTATACACTTTTTTTTCAATTACAGTGTAATTACAGTGTAATTGAAAAAAAAGTGTATAGACAGGGTAGATTAAGTAAGTATCAATACCAAGTTTTACTTACTAATTTCATTTGACCCTGTCTATACACTTTTTTTTCAATTACACTGTAAAATAGAAAGATTAAAAGACCAAATATTTTAATTGTTATTTTCGTCTTTTTTTGAGTGGGAAGTCGTTAAACAACTTTTCGTGCCCTAGAGCAGGTCGAGGGTTTCAATTTTTTACTGATTATTATGTCACCTATGTTTGTAATTTTTTTTTCGGTGTTAAAATCATCCAATGAAATCCCCCGCTCTTGGGTGGAGAAAAACCCACCCCTGTTCCTTCGTTGCCTTTCATACCAGGACCGAGTCTCCCTTTCAGAAGCAGACCCTTGGCCCCAGTAGGCTTCGGCCTTCGTGGGTCTCTACGGTTCGCTGAAATCTCCTTGAGGCGCGCGGAAAACAGTACGTGCCTTCGACTCGGTCCGGACGGTAACCGACGACAAGCTACCCATTGCTTGCCGTCCGCAATCCCGCGCCTACGGTGGGTGAAAATCGGGATCGGGTTCCCGGTGGCTGGGGCGTGAGGGCCGCTCCCTTGCGCGTGCACTTGCGGCCTCCTCCTTTGCTAGCATTACTGCTTCGCAGAAGGAGGCGACCGCCTGCCACTCCTCTTCGCTTCGGATCACGGCCTGTACCAAGGCCCGGCGCGAGAGATCATTGCTACCGATCTCCCCCACGAGGACACGGCAGTGCTCTGCCCAAGCGGGGCACACCTCTACCGTGTGCTCCATCGTATCCTCCGGGCGGTCCACACAGTAGTGGCACCCGGGCGTTACTCCCGCACGAATCCGGTGCAGGAACTTCCCGAACTGACTATGTTCGATAAGAACCTGTGTAATGGGGAAGGTGAGGACGCCGTGAGGTCTATGTTCTTTCATTTGCCTTTTGCTCTCTGAGGCCACCGTCTCTTTTGAAAGATCCCGCTGAGTTATTATTCGTGAATTTTTTTCTTCATCACTCAAAGCTTGACTGTTAGAGAATACCCAAGGCATTAACTAAGCTTTTGTGTGCATAAAGTATTGAATAAATGAAAAGTTAGGCACATATTCCAATACCTAATTGGAGTTTTGAGCTTCACAAAACCCAGTGTCAGAAAACTGGTGGTCTTATTCCACATAGAATGATGGGTAAAATCCCGTAAAATAGCCTACGCGAAGTTACAAATCTACATATTTTAAGCGAGGATGTAATACTATTAAATGATCCTAGGTTAGGTATTCAGTTTGTACGCAAGCCTTTTGTTGGTACAGTTAGTCACAAATTACATAAATATTTGTCACCTGGTCTGACTTCATCTCGGATGATTCGCGTGCCATTTTCACGTAGACATTTTCTACCTTGAGATTATTTTTGTTTACTTTAACGCTTATAATAACCGATAGGAGATGAAAATAGTTTTAGAATTTATATTGGATTCTTTTAGGCGATAGATAGCCTTTTGTGCCTTTTGTTTTGTTGTTGTTGTTTTGTTGTCTGTTGTGTGTTTTTGTTTTGTTTTGTGTTGTTTGTTTTGTTTGTTTGTATGTATTCTACTATATTTTAATTCCAATGTATTTTACTGTATTTTAATTTTACTGTATGTGCGAGGTACGAATAAACGTATTTTCTTTCTTTCTTTTTGTCTGAGGTTACTGAATAAAACCCGCCTGTCTACCTTCAAAGAGATTATTCGGAAGAATCACCATGGCGCTTTGCATTTTAAAGCAATGGTGATTCTTACGAATAATCCCGCAGTCCTTGATGAAAGGAGGAGAGGGGTCAAATGGGTTTATTCTAATCAGCAATTACAGTTGGAATAAAAATAAATATTATAATGTTATCAAATCATAGTCAACAAATATATTTTACAATTAATGATAATACATTTAAATCAACAATATAATAAAAATTAATAAAGACTTACAAAACAAAAAATAAACTCCATCAAAAAACTCCTCCATATAGTACTTATGATAACAATAATTATTTCAAATGTATTATAATGCTGTTACTGAAACAGCACAGAAGGGTTGTAAAATTTTACCTGAGCGAACAGCCAGTTATAACAAACAATAAAGCTAGTGTAGCTGGCTGGACAATATGCCCATCTTTTTAGGGTTCCGTAGCCAAATGGCAAAAAACGGAACCCTTATAGATTCGTCATGTGTCTGTCTGTAAGTCCGTATTTCACAGCCACTTTTTTCCGAAACTATAAGAGTTATACTGTTGAAACTTGGTAAGTAGATGTATTCTGTGTATCGCATTAGGATTTCCACAAAAAAGAGAAAAAAAAAAAACAATAAATTTTGGGGTTGTTCCCCATACTTAGTACTGAAACTCAAAATTTTTTTTTCATCAAACAAATACGTGTAGGGTATCTATGGATAGGTCTTCAAAAATGATATTGAGGTTTTTAATATAATTTTTTTATATATTGAATAGTTTGCGCGAGAGACACTTCCAAAGTAGTAAAATGTGTTTCCTCCCCCCGTAACTTCTAAAATAAGAGAATGATAAAACTAAAAAACATATATGATGTACATTACCTTATAAACTTCCACCGAAAATTGGTTTGAACGAGATCTAGTAAGTAGATTTTTCTTTATACGTCATAAATAGTAAACCGCAATTTACCTTTTAAGTTTGTACGGAACCCTCAGTGCGCGAGTCCGACTCGCACTTGCCCAGTTTTTTTTAATCTTTCGACATTATTATGATTGTCTCTTTTGCCATCTTTTATACCATGTTTTTATGCAAATAAATGTTATTCTATTCTGTTATTTGGCAACTGATAAGAAAGTTCATAGTGTTATTCTTTGTGTGTCTATGTTCTCATAGACACACAAAAGTTTGTATGTTTGTTACTTCTTCGCGTTCAAACGGCTGAACGGATTCGTATATACACATCTCCTGGAATACGAACATAGGGTACTTTTTATTTCGGGAAAAGGTATCCTTTTTAGTAAGAAATCATCCAATGACTTCTCCCGATCAAGGGGGGTGTGAGAGGGCGTGTCAGACTTTTACTGACTAAAACCCATTTCGATGTTCCTTCTTTGCCTTGCGCCCCAAGACCACGGGGAACATGTTTCCTTGGTATATTTGAATTTTATGCCGGTCAAGACGCAGGCAGAAGCTGGCTATCAATAATGCACCGGCAAACTGATTTATTTTTACCTCATCATTAGCTCAGTGATACAATCATTAATCATCATTATCGCAATATAATTTATTACCTAACAAATTAACTGGTTTGTAACGGTAACTGACACATATCACAACATGAAGTTTATGTCATAACAACACTACAATAAAGTTGTTACTTTTAATTAAGGAAAATTCGTTAATGTTTTTTCCTCTTTTAATGCGTTTGGTAGACGTCCATATTAAATTTTGTAGAATTTTTTTTCTTCCTGCCCTTCTCCCATATTACTAGGGGTCGGTGCAGCACGTTCTTTTTTCGTCACGCTATCACTAACCTCCTTTTCTTTCATAGCACTCAAGCGCATTTTCCAATCGAAAAAAAAAAATCGTTTAGCAATTGAGGTGTCATTAATTAACATCAACTTTAACATTTTTTTACTTGAGCCTAGTTGCCTCCCACAGTTTCAGCCGCGATCATATTATGTAGCCTATAGCCTTCCTTGATACATGGACTATCAAAAACTGAAATATTTTTTAATTGTAACAATTAGATTTAGAATTTGTCTGCCTAAAAATCTTTAACTGACTGAAAAAACTTTTACTGACTAAAAACCTACTACTCCTATTCCTTCTTTGTCTTCATTCCAGGGCCCCGGGTTTCACTTTCACACTACCTGTGGCCCCAGTAGCCTTCAACCCTGCTGGGCCCCAACGATTTGCTGACATCTCCCTGAGGCGCGCGTGGAACAGTACGCGCCGTCGACGACTTGGGCTTAGTCCGAACGGTTACCGGCGGTCGGACGGCGAGCCACCTATTACTCGCCGTCCTCAAGCCCGTGCCTACGGTGGCCGGAAATCCAGATCGGAATCCCGGCAGCGTTTGGGGCGTGAAGACCGTTGCCTCACGCGATCGGCCGCCTCCTTTGCTAGCATTACTGCTTCGCAGAAGGACTTCACTCCTCCTCGCTCCGGATCATGGCCTTTACCAATGCCTATGTCTTGTGAAACAAATATTTAATATCCAGATATGTTTTTTTTTATCTTAACGACCCTTTTCAACCGCACCTTGAAACACTATCTTTAGTAAAATTTAAATATCCGAAAACGTAATTTATTACGCAATATCGCCAAATATTCTATTTCAGTAGTGTCGTCAAAAAATATCGCGTTACAAACGGGGTTACGGTCTCATTCAGACCGAGATGAATGAATGAATGAGTCAGGTAAACTGAGTCAGCGGCAATGGACTTTGGATCCATCAAAACTAGTAAAGTTTACCTACTGATGATGATACAGCGTTTGTTTTCTGCATCTGATCAAAATCCGAGTTCGAGATCCTGCAGGCAAGCACAAAACGCCAATGCGATAAAGCACTTTAGTAGATTTTTATTTAAAAAATAATTGTAGGCTAGTGTCTGACCGCTATCCCGTCTGATCGTAAGCTGTAGTATATCGTAATATAGATGGAGTTTGAATTAAATGCAGCTGAGTAGCAGTAAGCACCCTTCATATAAATAGTACAGTCCAGTACAGTTCATATAGATAAACAGAGATGCTGGGGCCAATAGAAACTAAACTTTGATTAGGTTTTTCGCAAAAAGTATTAGTTTCTATCCAAGTTTTAAAATTATAATTTATTATTAAAGTACAGTGGTTGTATACTGTCAATTATTACACTTAAATAATGTAAATATATCTACCATTCAAATTTTTATCACTCCTGCCACAAAAAGTACCACTAGACCCAATCAAATTTGAGATTCAATAGGGTCTAGTAGTTTTGAAAAACGTAAAAAAAAACAATAGAAGGTACTAAAGCTGCTTATCTTGCAGATATGTAAACGACCATCATCTTCCTGACCTTGTTCCATGTAACTTGGGGTAAGCAAAAATATGTCAATAAACAAGGAAAATAAAAACATTAAATATATTGACATTGCAATAACACGTGGTGACCCTTATCATTTGTGGCATTCTCTGTAATTGGTATTAAACGTTAAATTCACTGACTTTCCTTACAATTTAATGAATAATTTAAATTGTTGTAAAATTCTTTTAAATCATGTGGTATGTTAGAACTACAAACTTCCTATAATAATGAAGAACTTGCATTCTTTAAACTGTAAAACAGAATTTCTTTTTTTAAAGTAAAACATCAAAATCTGTATGTAGATTACTAATGCTAGTTGTTTTTTTTTTAAGAATATTTTTTCTTTAATAGAAAAGTATACTATCAATGCTGTAACTATGGCAACGCGTTACCTGTGACCGACGTGATAACCAGCTCTTGAATCACACGAGTATTGGAGTTGGTTGGATATATCTCTAAATAATGTGTAATATAAGCACTTGGGCGCCAGTCGTGGCGCCCAAGTGCAGCATATATCAATGCTGTAACTATGGCAACGCGTTACCTGTGACCGACGTGATAACCAGCTCTTGAATCACACGAGTATTGGAGTTGGTTGGATATATCTCTAAATAATGTGTAATATAAGCACTTGGGCGCCAGTCGTGGCGCCCAAGTGCTTATATTACACATTATTACACAATAGTTTCTATTCCAAACGGCTCAAATATTGTACTACTGGGTTTGATATATTTCAGCAGATGCAGCGGCGGTCCCAACACAGCGCGACAAGCTAGGAAGACGAAATGGCGCTAAAACCTCAACACAAGTAGCATCTTCCACTGAAATAAAAATATTCCATCCGGTCTCTTGTTATTCGCGTGAGGATGGGTTTCTAATATAGCCAGACCGCCTGTGACAAGAGCTCGCTGGATGATATTCGACTGCATGACAAGACTTGGTGATCGATACTGTTGAACATTTTTTACACAATGGCAAAGATAAGGAAAACAACAGAAAGCGGCTAAATATAGTGAAGAAGCGAGGTAAAGAGTAGTATATTCGAACAAGGTACTTATGTTAAACGACGGTAGTGCATGAAGCCAGAGACCCGACTTCCACTGCCAGCAGGCGATAGTACATATAGCATTTAGATCTTTCTAAACTACTTCACTTTCGGTCTGAAATCGTCAACCCAAACTGACCAAGCGTGGTGATTAAGCTTATGACAAGTAGCCTTGCATATGGTGCGTTAAAAGGCAACAACCCACATCTCCTCCCATTGAACAGTGATGGCCCAGTGGTAGCAGTCCCGATTTACGAGTTCAAACTTAGCCAGGCGCATTACTTTGTATAATTTATTTCATCACCACTACTCTCAAAACGGGAAAAATATCGTGAAAAAACTGGCATGTTTTGTAACTAAAAATTTGAAGACATGTGACATCCACCATTGAAAGTAACACTATCTATCTGTTAGCTCTTCACATCTTAAGGGCTGAATGGGTTTGGACGAAACTTGGACACTTACTTGGTTACTTGGTACTTGGTTGATTATATACTGGAATAGGTAATAAGATACTTTCAATTCGAGCAAAATGTTCCCTTGACGAAGCGGCTAGCAGAAGCTGGTACTATATACGTATAAAGTAGCATAAAAATGACAGGTTCCGTTTTACCAGTTCAATGATGAGCTCTTGACGCATACTTCTGAAAACATCTTCCATTCATTGAATTCAGTAGTATCCTGAATGAACCAGTGTACTAATAAGTAGTATGGAAAACCCTATCTCACTGTACGATAAACGAAACCGTGCCATAAGGTAGCTCTTTGTAGTCGTCACGGCTGTTTGAACAATTAAACATATGACGTTTATGACGTATGACTAACCGTAGCCAACTACCTACTTTAACAGATTTTAGTGATTTCACTGGGTTTCCCTGATGAAGTCAGTGATTACGTGGATTATGATTTATTTCAGGATTGATTTGAGTAACTTACTGAAGTAAGAGTAAATAATTTATGTTGGTACTTGTGTCCATTCGTAACATACGTATCAAAAAAATTAAACTTAATAAAATATACCCTTTAGGTAATATATATACCAGCACGTAGAGCAAACGCATAAAATTTATCTTCTTTTTATTGAGAATCGACTTGATTAATAATTTCAGACTTACATAGATATTCGTCATCATCGCCATCATTCCAGCCAAAAGTAATTTACCGCTGGACATATATACCTCCCACAAGATAGACCAATGACCTGGTGAGAGTTACGGAAATCTGATGGATGTGAAAAGTATAGGAACGGTTGTTGTGGAAAATAGCAAGGAGTTTTATGAAACCGCTTACTATGAACTGTGATTCTTCAGATTGCCTTCGAATTATAAGTTCAAATAAACTTTATAATTAATTAAAGGATTACGGCCCATTCCCTCTCCTATAGAGGAGGCCTGAGTCCCAGCAGTGGGGGCATTGAAAGGCTGATTATGCCCGACTTATGCTTATACTTTTTACTATTCTAGCACGGGAACTTACAATTAAAACCGTCGGTTATATTATTTCTTTCGCGTTTTATACCTTTGATGTTATTCAATCATTACTATAATATATTACACCCACATTGTAAATAAAAATAAGTTCTTATTAATTAATAAACGTAAGCAAAATTAATGTTAAATTGATTGATTGAATTAATGACTTAATACAAATGCTTTGTTCATAAACATACGTAAACAATATTTCAATTATCTTTTTTCCATTTTCCTCATCGTATTTAATTAAATAGCATTGTTTGATTTCTATTCTTAGTTGTATTTTATTATATAATAATAAATATTTTACTACTAAATAACATCAAAAGAAACAATTCATTATTTCATTCAAAAATAAAAAGTTAAATAAAGATAATAATATTCCACAACTATCACACAACGCCGTCTAGTCCAAGCTAAGCAAAGCTTGTGTTATAAGTGATAAACCTACTTATATATTTTTAAATACATAGGTACATATTATAGATAAATTACGCCCAGATACAGAACAAATAATCGTGTTCTTCACACAAACATTTGTCCTGAGTGGGAATCGAACCCACGACCTCCAGCATAGCAGTTAGGGCCACTAACCACTAGAACAACAGGCCAGTCAAGATGTGTAGACTTTGAATTTATTCCGTCGTTGCCTTGCAACACAGTGGCATTAGATCGAGATCCTAAATTTCATCCTAAGCAACCAGCACTGACGTTGTATTTTGATGAACCATTGACCCACTGCCTTTAAAAGATAAAACTTTGAAGCCGAATACTAGAAAACAGAATGACTAAGAAATATCACTTTTCAGAAGCATCCCATACAACCTTATGAATGAACTTTGGACACCTATATATGTCATTAGTTCTTAACCATAGTTGTACGTCATATATTGTAGTCAATGGTTCATTCAGTTACAGCTAAATATTCCAATGCTTTGTAAAATAAAGTCAATGAAAGATATTCTTATGACTAATAAAATATTTAATCTTTTACAATATTTTTCCATTAGTGGAAATATTCGATATGGAAAGGTGTTTGGGATTACTTTCCGAATTTAATGTAGTTGTAGCCTTTTTAGTACCGTTAAATGAATAGTCTTGTTTATTTTATTTTTAATTTTTGTAAACTAGTGCTTGACTGCGATTCCGCCCGATGGTAAGCTAGATACAATCATTGATTGTGAAGTGCACTAGTTTATTAAAAGCCTATTCACTCTAGGCTTGAAGACACCTAAATTATAATCGGACGGGAAGACCACAGCAGGCAAATTGTTCCAGACGAGGTGAATCGCTTAATCCGGACCGACTCGCCGTAGGTACGTCGGGTTGTCCGATGGTAGAAAGGCGATGGTGTTATCAAGTCATATTGCTTTTAGCTTCACTTTTTTTTTTTAATGATCGACATTTTGACAGTTCAAAAGTGCCAAGTTGCCATCAGGTGAGAGTGTAGTTAATTATAGTGATAAAAATTGAGAGTGTTACACGCGGCCTATAATTAAAAAAAAAAACATGCGTACCATCCGAATGCAAAGAGGAAGAAGCCACTGAAGGGAAAAAGGAAAACTATATTAGGTATTATTTATTGCTTTGCTCTTGCAACATATATGTAATATATGAAACATATGTGTAGTTGGACTTGAGATAAAAAGGCATTCCCTATCAGTTAACCTTTAACCTTTAGGTTACAGAGACTAACTTTGTTGTAGGTGTACTACAATAACAATGAAAATTAATTATGTGACCTCCAATGACATCTCACACTGTAAGGTGGACCGAGACGGCATGTCAGACTTTTACAGACTAAAATCTCACTTGTGTCTTTTAGTCGTCCTTTGTGTTCTAGGACAACGAGTTTCCTTTTCAGAAAATCCTAGCAGTCCTAGCAGGCATCGGCTCTACTGGGCCCTGGGTCAAGGTCTGAACGATTACCAGACGGCCGGACGGCGAGCTATCCATTGATCGTCGTCCGAAGGCCATACCTACCGTGGCTGGTAGTTGGGGTAGGGGACGCGACAGCTGGCGTGGGGATGTACGTTTCCTCACGCGTGCAGCCATCTCCTTCGATAGCAGTACTGCTGCGCAGAAGGAAGTGACTGTCTGTCATTTCCCCTCGCTCCGGACCATGGCCTGCACCAGGGCCTGGCGCGAGATGTCACCGCCACCGATCACCTTCACGAAAACATGGTGGTGCTACGCTCAAGTGGCGTACACCTTCATCGTATGCTCTACCGTGTACTCCAGACGGTCCACACAGTGGACCGTTTCTTCCGCCTGTATTCAGTGCAGGAACCTCCCGAACATACCATGTCCGGTGAGGACCTGCGTCATGCGGAAGGAAAGGACACCGTACGTCTCTCCAGTCACTCCTCAAAGAGCGAACTTACCACCATTATAATGGCGTGTCCTTGAGAACTTTTTGTCATGAACCCACGACAAAAAGTGAATCGCTCAACTACTGCGCCAAAAACAGCCATTACGACATGATTTGAATCACAACGTAGATTGACTACAGTTCTTAGACATGATTTTTGATATAACTATCCTCTACAACCGAAATCTCATAAGAGCAAAAGAAATATAATCTTAACAAGTGATAAAATCCCTATGCGATAATACTGCCTGTTATATGTTCACTCGTTTAATAAATATCTATTTACCCTGTGTTATTTATAAATCAGGTTCCTGCTCTTGCGTAATTAAAGAGTCCTCGAAGCGATTATTTGCGATTGACAATATTTACGTGAATGATAATAACAATGTATTGACAATTGCTTTGCAGCGACATCTATGGCGTCAAATAAGAACTAAACTACAAAATCCTTCGCCCGAAATCATCTGCCGAGCAGTTGCCCACACCAGACATATCATCCGTTTGGTCGGAGGATTCTTCCCTTTTAAATGGAGGTTTGCGGGACTTTTTATCCAGCATACCTCTAAAGCTTCAATCATATAAAGTACGTAATCGATCATTTTACATTGATTGGTGTCGATCACATAAATATTATCAATAGTAATTGATCGTCTCGAGAACCCTTTACTTGACAACCGTCAAGTTTCTTCCCGGTTCTTCTCCATAAGACACAAACAATTGGAACCGTGCACTTCTGACGTTTTATAAGTGCCCATGTAGGCCTACGTAAAATAAAATACATTTTGAATTGAATTGGGAATGATGGAACACGATTCCTATTTTCATTCTTCCCTGTCAACTTAATACAGTTTATTCAAATACTTTAACCATTTTAAAACTTTACCGTAATGGAAAAAAAAATACTTGCTTCAACAACTTCATTTTTACGTGTAATATACCTGAAGTTCGTCATAAAATGCTCTGACGTCCTATGGAAGCTTTACGAAAGAATTCCAGGATCCACCAATTACAAACGGGCAAAGTTTATTAGATCAATGCCATTTAAGTTCGCTTAAAACCATCAATCATCAGAAAAATGACTGGCAAGTGACTAAGGGTCTAAGTTTGTAAACGCAAAATATATGAAATTGTTACAATATTTTCATTAATTGAAAAATATTTCCTCGTATGATTCAATATGGCCTTATGACCTTTAGCTGTAAAATAAACAAGAAACTGACATCTCATGCATAATATAATTATGAGAAATCTATCAATTCACTATTAGTCTAATTAAAACCTCAGATACATAAGGGGACAAAGACCCTAATATCATCTGCAACGCTCTATCTACGTAACGCTACAATGTTGCTCATTATCCTGCAACTGGGCCTCCAACATTTTACAACGTATACACATGAAGCGGGACCTTTTGTTGGACAATTATTTGACAGCGTTACGCGTCATGTTAAGGGACATTTTGCATCTGAGGCTTAAAAACTCATAATTAAAATGACAGTAATTCTCATAAATAAAATAAAAAAGCTTTTTATTCCATGCAACAGCACATACTACAACAGTATTTTTACTTGGAAATATATAGTATATATTCAAAAAAATACTAAGGTTGGTGGACCATGGAAGGCCACTGTAACGAATAAACAGTTTTTACTAGTTTATTTACTGGATAAATGAAAAAAACGTATTATTAAGTAACACTTTGTTTTATTCTGTAACATATAAATTACTTTTTTTTTAATTCTAAATGTAATCATTATTTAATAAACTTAAGTTTCATGAAGCTCTTCCAAATGGCCTTGCAAGGAACACGGCTTTCTGAGTGTTTATGAATTTCTGTAGATTTATAATTTTTACATAGTAACAGACCCTCACAATTCAACAAAATTGATTGTTTGTTGAATTACTACTTCTTTCATACGGAACCTTATGAAAGAAGTAGTATTTCAACAATGTATAATCTCCGTTAGGATTTCTAACCACACACAACATGCATGACAAACCATAGTAACAATGAAAAAGATGACACACTACAGGTTTTACTTCATTCCCATGTGCCTCATGGAAACTTAGTTTTTCCTGGCACTGATATATCGCTGATAGGTACCAAAGAGTTCCGTTCACCACAATATCCGGCTTTTTTACCAATCGATTACTCAAAAATGCTCCATTAGGAATTTTACTTGTGAAGACAGATTCCATAGTATAGGGAAACCCGTCGAACGTAAGATTCCATTCGATTTTACTCACGATGCAAATCTTAATGCATATTATATGAACAATAATGGAGCGTGAGTCACGGCTGTTAGCCGCGACAGCCTTGATATCAATTTATACAGGGTGGCCAACTCGGATGTATATGTCACCGGATAAATGTAAACACCGTAAGATTGTAATAAATCTTGAGTGTAAACTCTTTCGCATTTTAAATACCTGCAATAAATTTCATCCGAATTTGATAATTCGTATTGTTTCTAAGTAGTATTGAAATTAAGTCATTTATAATGTTACGTGCTTTTTAATAAAAAAAGCGATAATTAACCTTTTAATTTATATATTTTTAATATCAAGCGATATATCAGCAATTAAAATAACTCGATACTTTTTCATGATTGAATTATTCAGGCTTAGCCATTTTGTATGGGTACTAATATCTGCTAAATCTTAACTGTTTGTTGCCTAAGAATGTTGTAGCTTTTTGTGTTATTTTTCGTTCAGCCAAATTTGGTAGCCCTAGTGGTCAATTGAATCGTTACCCTAAACATTGGTAAAAAAATTTTGGTTGTTTTTCAGATCAATAAAAAAAAAAAGATTTTTTAAACATAATATGTGAAGTTAATACATTGATCATAGTCCTAAAGACTTGCCGAATGAATTGCATAATTTGATCTGAAATCGAAATGGAGACAAAACAAAGTTGTATACATTTAATTTGGCCACCCTATCGTATTTTTCGTGAGTCCGTCATCGGGGTCGGTAATTTTTTGATCTCTCTCGTTTCCCAGTGCGTTACCGGACTTTGATTTCCTGAAATTCACAGTCATGGCAATTCTTTTCAATATTTCATGTTTGCGGCTTCCGTCAAAGCATTTGCCTAAAGTTTTAATTAATTTTTGTACTTAGTGATACAGACATGATGTATTGTAAGTCAGAAGGAAAAATCGTACTCTCAATGCAAAAACCAACTAAATGCACCAACACTTTTGTATTATTATATTATTATCTTTATTCATTCATTATACATATTAATTAAATTTTTAAATATTCCTTTTTTAACAAAATCATATAGAAAAAAAACCTTTTAAAAATATAAAAAATAGTAGTCCGCCGGTATCGAGACAGGGTCCAAGCTACCGGTGGTTAGGGCTCCAGAGACAGGAACCTCCTCACGATGCGAGCCGTATCGAGGAGTACTGCCGTATCAGGCCCTTGATCCAACCGTGCAATGACAATCGAATATAATATTATTATATTCGATCAAATCTGTAGGTTATTTACTTTTTGTGAAGCTATCTTTGTAAATATAAGTGACGAATCGATAGCTATATTTAACTTAATTTGGGTAAAAAATTGCAAATAGTTGGTTTTTGCAATAAGGGTACGAAATAAGAATTTAAAATAAAATCTATGCAAAGCATTAGGGTATTAATTTTTTGATGTGGGAAATTTACTGTCTAAAACTATACCTGTGTCTTTCAGTCGCCTTTTGCGTTCTAAAACCACGTCTTCCCTTTCAGAGATTCCTCTTGACCCTACTGGGCCCCCACAGTTTTGCTGAAATCTCCATGAAGCACGCGTGGAACACTACGAGCCGTCAATGATTCAGGTTTGATCGGTTTTGCCGCCGGATGGCCGGACGGCGAGCTACCTATTGCTCGTCGCCCGCAAACCGGTTACCAAAGCATAGTGTAGAACCTTTTATCTTAAGCCTAGAATGTTGACTCAAATCAATAAATGTACGCATAATTCTGTATTTCCAAGGCGTCATTATTGCCACGACAACTTTCTATAACATTCACATTTCCACCTTTGTTATTAAAACAATGTAGTAAATATTATGACATAATATAATAAGAAGGAAGGAAAGAAAAGAAATTATTGTTATTTCTATTTTTATACTATTCACGCCATTATCCTTATTTGACAGTGACCTTAGCTATAAATAAATCAGTGATACATTGGATATTAATAACTGAGTTCGATTAGCTGAGTGATATAGAAATATGTATTGATTAAACGACATGCGTTGAATATCTACAAATATATTATCAAGGACAAACAAACTCTCTCATTGTCTTTCTGTTGTGTCTCCAATTACGGTATTCGAAAGGTTAAAAACAAAAATTAACAAAACGTACCTATGCCTATTAATTTCATTTACAAAATTACCAGAGCAATATCAACCGAACCAAAAACCTTAAGGCGTATAGTCCCGTGAACATCTGGCCGGAGTTAAATGCACACATACTCGTACTGCCGCCTGCGCCCCGCATAGAGCACCGCTGGCCTTTAAAACAATTTTCTTTGCGAAATATTGATTGTTTTACTGCTATGTACTGATTGTGACTATTCTGAAGAACACTTAACCAGCAATTTTTTTGGGTAAGCATATCTCTAAGGATCAAAACCGTTTGAAAGGAGTAGGGAAAAAGTTTGCTAAAGTATTAGTTATACGAAAAAAAAAAAACATAAGTATTTTGATAATGTTGTACATGAATTTATAATAAACATATATATTTTTTCAAACCAATTGTTCTAGCCGTTAATGAGGAATAGGCTTTAGAAAGTCAATGTTTTATGGCACTGCTCGGGAGTTAGGGCCTTAAAAAGTCATTTTTTTTTAAATTACCTCATTAGACCCTACATCAAAGAGAAAATTATTCAAAAGATAAAAAGACCAAAACATTTTATAAAATCAATGAAATCCAATTCATTTCAAAAATCGAACCCAAACAACTTTATAAATAAAACTAAAAATTATGTAACGCGACCGCATAATCGTAGTATGCTGTATAATACCAGCGACCTTGGGAAGCGTTCGACGACGTCACACTGTAGCGCGTCATCCACACACGTTTCGCCGGCGTCATTTTCCTCAGAAACGAAACGTCACTAACTACTACACAAGCGCCGCCATCGGGGTTTTACGGTATTAGCCAATTGACCATCATCTTGATTACCAATCCGTCATGCTTGTATACTGAGAAATTATAGAATCCCATTGACTGGACCATCGTGGAATCTTTTTGCTAATTTGACTCATTGATCTTGGTTATAGTGTTCCCATAAACCCCTTTATATACGTTATGATGGGTAAGATTGTTCACTCCGCTCTCTGTTTCATGGAGAATTATTTATTTAAAATTGTTTCTTAGATTATTTTTTCGCTTCATTAGTAGGTGGGTATTTGTAAAATGTAAAACAAAGCACAAGAAAATAAGAAGAGGGTTTTATACTTCAGATCATTAAGTTCACCTCTACTCTAATGAAAAAGCTTTATCGAAAGCTCTTACTTCCTGTACTACACACTTACAGTCATATAAGTCGTACTAAGTTTTTAAATCCAAATATTATAAAAATATTAGATTTGTTTCCAATAAGTGCATAATATATAAAAATATAGAAACGTTTATAAACATTACTAACGACTTTAGCTAAAAGCAAGTTTTATTTTGTGACCGGCTAGCGACATCTAGTTTCGCTTTCCATAAAACAATTGGAAGCACGTAGCGACATCTATTAGCGAGTAGCAGTATTGTAACTTAAGTTTCAAAATTATAACATAATTATTGTTTTAAGTTGATTCATAATTTTTTATGTTGTAATTTGAATAAAATTAAAATGTTGAAGTATGTATATTTTTTTTCTTACTGACAAAAAGTTTTTTGCGACATCTAGCGGCGAATAGTAAAACTATAAATAGCGAACTTCCGACACTGGTTGTGCTTTCGGTGGTGGCAAAATTTAATTTAATTTTAGCATTGACCTACAGAGTACACTACTAGCAGTTGTAACTATAGGTGGGCTTTATAGGTAGACTAATTTCAGTTGTAGGTTATCAAACGTGTAGTTTTTTTTTTATTATTTAATTGTATCTACTAACTATACTTTAGTCTCAGTTAAGAGATTTTGCAGTTAAGATATCTGAAGTTCACTGGCTTAAAAGCCACCTGTTCAACCAGCCAAGTCGATTTAGATTATGAAAACTTTTCATTGTCGGGTCAATAAAAAGCTATAACAGGCTCATCTGCCTGTATTTCTTCTTTACTGAGTCTGTGACACTTCCTTGACATTGGGCGATTTTACCTATGAGTAAATTAATATATTTCAACAATTTTTAATTAGATGAACCTGAACAGCACGTAACAATAGTTTAATGACAGCGGGGCATTGTACAATGACAGCTGGGCAACTTGTTCTCTGCTGTCAGTCTAGACTGACAGCAGATGATGGACGAGATGGATGGATGATGCACCCGACCGGTCTTCAAACGCCCCCGATGTAGTCTTAGGTAGAAGGGTCTTTCTGCCACGATTCTGTGACTATTTTAATTAATATAATTCCGTAAACACTTATAAATCCTACATCATAATATTGTGTAAATGTGTCTACCACATTTGTTGTAATATATATATTTTTTTAACACATTGCTTTTGCAATATTTTTATATTATTAGACCCCAACTACCATGAATTCGTTAGTAATTTATTTTGTTAACGTCTCTTTTATTGATAGTTGTGATTATTTATTTTTCTTGCTTTTTTTTATAAAGCCTCTTTTTTATAATGAGAATGTGAGAACACGAATTCGCGGAGTCTATCCGCGAATTCTTAGATTAGGTACTTCCTATTACGACCCACTTTTTATTATGATTATTTTAATGTACTTATGAGTACAATATTGACTGGTCTACACTGTCCTTACATAATATCTGCTTATACTGTAATAAGGAAATATTGTAAAAATAACAAAAAAAAAAACAAAAGAGTAACCATGGAGTTTCTTGCCGGTTCTTCTCCATAGGAAACGATCAATTTGGAACCGTGCACTGGATTTTGACGCTTTATAAATGCCCAAGTAGGCCTATGTGAAATAAAAACTTGAAAATTTAGAATTTTGAAATGTTAAAAATAGAATTTCAAATATTTTTGTAGTTGTCATTTAGAACACAGATAATTGTTAATTTGTTGGTAATTAACAAATTATTGTGCAAATAATTATTACTATATTATTTATTAATGATATTCTGTTCATAAACACAATTTAAATTTTCATTAAATATTAAAACCTTAAAAATATACGCCTCTTTGCTTTAAAAAAAAAAATCACTGTTGACCGTGACGAAATAGGAACGAAAAAAAGCCCATGGCATGTTGAACCTAATCGTAGTTCGATAACAGCCAGTTTTAGAGGAAGTGTATTGAAAAGGCATATGCTGCGCGATGACCGAAGTTTGACAGTGAATAACGATGGTTAAGTGAGGAAATGATAATACTGAACTCGCAGAACATCCAGATTTTTTGGTAGCCAATCGAAATCAATGATTTTTTAAAACTACTTTCACACAGTTTACATTAAAAAGGCAAAACTTTCTAAATGGGTGTTTGTTTGTTTCTCCTTCATAATCAAACGGATGCCTGGTTTTTGATAAAACTTGGCAATAATATACCTTATACATCCAGTGGCGGATTAGGCATATAGCAAGAGTAGCAAATGCTACAGGCCCTGCGCATTAGGGGGCCTCGCGTGTTCAAGGATCCTTTATTTGAACGCAAAAAAAATCTAGTCTAACTATATCGAAATCCGAATACAGCTGATTATTTCATTGAATATGATAGTCAATCTCTTAGATTTCCCTCATTCATTACCGTACTTTCCACGTACCTTACCCAATCTTAAAATCCACGGGGTTATTGGTGATTAAGATAAGAATGAGAAGTATTTAATAGGTCTACACAGGGACCTCTTTGTTGAATTTGCTACAGGCCCCGCGCTAGCATAATCTGCCACTGTCTACATCAAAATAAAACAATAAAGCGGGAACTTACTAAAATGAGGCTGTTGCTATAATGATATGATGATGATGTGTGCTGTTTAGTTGTGTTTTTGAGGTTTATGACTGTTGATGTGTGCATTGTGTTAATTATATTTTACTTAGATATTGTGATATTCTATTAGATATTGTTTTTATTTAACTTATACTGTGTATTTGAACATTCTTCTGTTTTATCGACAGTGCCTTGTCCCTTTGAAAAATAGTGTAAATAATTTACGTTGGTAATTTTTAAATTTCTCAATTCCCTTTTATTTTGTTTTAAGTGTATTAGTAAATAAAATATGTTATTAGTAAATAAAATACATGCTATTTTCAAAGGCAATTGGGTAATATAATTATATTTTACTTTTTTTTAATTCGCGTGTCAGAGTGGAGGAATTACACCTCCGTTACATTTTTCTGTGCCGATGGACTGTTGTTAGTAGAGAAGAACGTCCCGATGATTTTCCCACCTAAAAAAAAACCTAACTTTTCAGTATATGCTAAAAAGAATTCTTTCATTTTTTGTTCATGAAAAAAAAGCGTCTATTTCTCTCCACCACATGTCTCGCGTCGTATAAGTAAAATCTGCAAATTACCGGATACAATCCATTAAAGTGTGAAATTCGACTTAAAGTAGAAAATATTTCCACTTTACCTAGTTAATGCATATTAAGGATGCTACATCGTTAAATCGCGGAAGACAGTGAGCGATACACTTTATTTCGTTTGACACTACCATTACCTGCCAAGATAACTCGACAGAGCGGAGCTCTTACTTCTATTATAAAAATAACCACGAAGTCTAAAACGAGAGCTCTAACCTAACCTGTCCGTGTTAGGTCAGAGTTCCCGTAATCTGCCCTAAAATATTTTAATTCTTCATGCGAAATGTCATCAAACTTTAGATTATTATTAGAAATTAAATAATTACAATGAATTCGAATGTTTTATTTAAAAAAATAACCTGTTTTATAACTTAACCGTATGCTTGGCCGTTAGTCTGCAGTTAAGGTACCTAGGAAGTCTACAGATTAGATAATCAATATAAGAATAATCATTTAACGGTTCCGACTTATGAGTAGCGGGTTTAAACCCAGCCAGTCGCATTACTTTGTGTAATCATTTAACAATTTTAGTTTGGTATCTACCTAAGGCAAGTCACACCCACACTCTTACTTAGTTAATCATTCGAAACCTTGAATTCATGGTGATTTATTGTGTAATAATGAGTTGCTAACCAAATTGTTCTACGATAATGGTGCTTTTCCCGGTTGATAGGTTTTTTAACATTACAATAGGTCTAATTAACATTTAAACAAGTCATGGCTTATTAAAGTTGGATATTGTCCTGTAATTTGTGTAATATTTTATACTAAACAACAAATAATACTAAAAATAATCTTTTTCTCAATTAAAAAAAAGAAACACTTTAATATACTTACACCAAAATGACTTTACTGCATTCCCGTTTTGCAACAACTGAAGCGTGCGCGAATGACGTGCCATCAATCAAGCTTTATTCGCCAGTCATTTGAAATGATCACGTAAACACCGTATTTTCGATTGATCGTTTTAGGGAGTCTAAACTGAGTCAACAGATTGGGCTGAAAGGTTCTGGAGTGACGACCGCGTACCGGAAGACGCAGCGGTGGAAGGCATCCTACAAGGTGGACCGATGACCTGGTAAACGTTGCGGGAATCTGATAGATGTGAGACGCACTGGACTGTTCATTATTGCGACATTTGGGGAAAGCCTATGTCCAACGGTGGACGTCTTTCGGCTGAAATGATGACGATGAATGATGAGTCAACAGATACTAGATAAGCAAAGGATATGCCAATATAGTCATGGAACAGTACATAACAACAAGTGGAGAAAGTTTTTCATCGCGATCGAGGCGAGATTCGCTCGAGCGTAGGCAAGGGTGTTATGGAGCCGAGTGCTGCAGTGTCAAATTTCCACATGTTTCAAACGAGGTTTTTGACTACACTCACGAAAATATATGGGGTTGACGCACGACTCGTGTGGGTTGCTTAGCAGCCAGCCTGATACGATAAATGTACCTAATAAATTGTGTGTGGACGCGAGCTCGCGCACTTTTCCAAACTAGTGCGGAAAACAGTAAATTAAATAGAAATAGAACAGCCCCCCTAGCCAAGTTATAATCGTATCGTTCGCGCCGATCGCCTCGAGTAGGCCACGCCTCCGATTCCTTTGTTCTGACGTCATCTCAACGCTCAGTCACGTGGTCAGAACAAAGGAATCGGAGGTGTGGCCTACTCGAGGCGTTCGGCGCGAACGAAATGATTGTAACTTGGCTAAGGGGACAGGTGAGCAACACCAGCTGGTACAGCATGTTAACTCTTCAATCATAATTATGCCTGATAATTTGTATGCAAA
The DNA here is from genome assembly GCA_961205895.1 of Mythimna pallens. Classification (NCBI taxonomy): domain Eukaryota; kingdom Metazoa; phylum Arthropoda; class Insecta; order Lepidoptera; family Noctuidae; genus Mythimna; species Mythimna pallens. The sequence continues at coordinate 18,118,395 of OY540834.1, forward strand.
CGCAGACTCGCACACTAATAGATTTCAATATGGTCGGTTATTCATTCCTCACAGAGAGTCTAATTTATGTAGCGTTAGTTCAATATTTGGAGTTCGGCGGACACGAGGAGAGACCTTCAAGTATTTTTCCTGTATTTACATGAATAGGTAGTTAACATTATGATCTTAAAGCTATGTGTCTTTTTTTGGAACAAATTACGATGTTTTATGTAAATATAATAATAATAAATATAATAATGCAGGGGGCAGAATTTCGCAGACCTGGAGTACAAACTGCGGAAAATCAACATTACAAATTCTCAATTTATTTTCATACCACTATTTTCTACAGTAGACACAAATGGCGCATCGAATTAGAATTTTGTTTAATATTAAGACAAACAAACTGTCCTGGCAGTATGGGCGTAAGGAATTTAACTAACGATTTTCTTTCATCCATATGGCTCTAATCAAGCTTGTCGGAATATATTTGGATAGAGAAACGTTTCGTCTGATTTACCTCAGGGTCATTGGCTCGATTTTAGTTTAGCCTTCAACCACGCCTACTGTCTACTTAAAAATATTCGTACAAGAACTGATGACGGACTCGACTAAAGCGAGAACTACATTAGACCGACGCACACGTGTTCCACGGCTAATTTGTATGTAGCAGCGCGTTGCGTGGCATCGCGTGGCGTGGATCTAATGTAGCTCTACAAGTCTAGTTGTCATATAAAATGTAGAAGCCTACTGTATAATTTATGCATAATATTGAAAAATTTTATCTGACTGATTTATTTGCAACAATTTTGCAATTACTTTCATAAAATTACCATAAAAATATGGAAAATATTGAAAGAATTTCGAATAAATTTAAATAGGGACATAACAGTAGATTTTATCTGTAATAAAAAAACTACAATACAAAGAAATAAAATAAAAAAGACTATAAAGTAACTACTATTTAATTACCACTTAATATACCGTCGTCATTTTTTTATTATTTCATATAATATTCAATAAGATAAACTGCCATATAACGTGTAATTTGTTTATCTTACATGGCAATGAAAAACCATTTATCGCAACGCACTTAACACCATTTGCTACATAAACTATATTTGAACAGTTAATCATTAAAGTAATCTCGAAGATATAGATAAGAATATTGTAAAGAGTACCTAGTAGAATACTGTACATAATAACTATTGTATACATACCTACTTATCTATATATAAGCCACCTATTGTACTCTTAGTAAGATAGGTAAGTAACAATAAGCATACTCCTATAGATTCAAGGTAACCTAATCTATGAGTACTTATATGCAATTGTGACATGAAGCTGATTTTTAATGTCGTCAAAGAATGAAACAGGTACCAATAATTATTATTTGACAGATAAACATAATTATGCCTGACACGTGTTCAATGAAGAACATCGATAAGATGGAAAGGCGCTAAAAAGAAGGATGTTGGAGGCAGCATATACTGTGTAGACCGCATTACGTGAAGAAGGGTCCCGATTCCCAGCAGTAAGAGAAAAACAAAGTGAAGATGTACCCGACCCACTTCTTTAAAATTTTTAGCTTAATCACCGTTTTATGTGCCCAATAAATAAAAAAATCTTTTCTAATACCACTTAAGAGAATTCCAACATGTGGAATCTTACTCACTCAACACATGGATGGGCCTGATTCATAAGGCTGTCTCGATATAGATCACACAATAATGAGGCTCTGATTATTAATAAAAATAATAATTTATTAATCAAGACACATTCAGATGATGACATGAAGATACATACAGAGGCCCACGACAGAGATTTTGTTATTACAAAATCCCTTAGCCTATGTTAGTTCTTAATAACTAGTAACGGTCCTGTCGGTCGGTCTTAATAACTGGTTCGATCAGCCAGGCATATATATTGATTGACATTTTAATGTTAATTTTAGATTTAATATATTTATTGTGATTTTGATTTTAATAATAATAATAATTTTAGATTTGATTTATTTATTCTGATTTTAATTTATGATTTTAATAGGTTTATTTATTATGATTTCACTGTTTTTATTTTGGATTCCTGTTTGTTTTAAATGATTTATTTTTTATATATCTACCCGGACAGCTTTAGAGTGCAAGATGCTAAAAGGAAACAAAAATTTTTTTTTTTTTTTGGATGTAAATTCTAATCTGATGTTCTCCGCCCTGGGGCGTATCAGACTCTTAGCCAACTACCTTTAGCCGAGGAGCTGCAGTACTACCCTGTCATATTCAGTGACCGTATAGTGTTGCAACTTCTCTTGAGACACGTGTAGAACATGGCGGCGCGTCTCGGACTTGTGTCTGTTCAGGTGATTGACTTTTCAAGTCTGCAACACTGACTCATGATATCCAACAACAATTTTCAGATTTAGTCGATATCCAATCGTTTTTGGATATATCTCATCCTTTAAAAATTATCTTTTTTTAAGTCACCTACTTATGGTTACATGCGCAATTTAGATAAAACGCAGTGATATTGTTTGCTATCTTTCTTATCTGCATGTATAATAATAATAATAATTAAAGGCTTGTTTGTTATATTTTTACGAACATTAACTCAATTGAACAAAATTACAATACTAAAATTTTTCGTCAAAATTTCATGAATTTTATTTCTTCCTAACAAAGATTCAAAGATTCAAAAGATTCAAAAGCATTTATTTCAAATAAACCATTTACAGGCACTTTTGAAATGTCAAGAAGTCAGTTAGTCAGAAAAAAAAAAATGATGCTAATTGCACATTCCAAAGCGTAGATCTCTATGGAGAAGAATGTGCAAGAAACTCCATGGACACTCTTTTCAATCATGTTTTGTAATTACAAATATCACTGTTACATGTTTCTTGTCGTTATCATGTGAGAACAATGTAAATACAGTAAAAATAAAAACTAAATATAGATATTAAAATAGCAACTGGCAGCTAAGAGATGACCAGTCTCAACTGACAGCGCCCGTTCACGAACATGACGCTAATATTAGCACCACTCAGCTCAACCATTTTGAAGGGAACCGAATGATCCAACACATGCGCCACCATCAGTGAGACATTTAAGTGAGCATGACAAACTTGGAATCAATATTACATTTATTATTATTTTATTATCTAGGTATATATTGCTCAGCAGTAGGATAATATAGGCTAGATATAATAATAATAAAGCTATTTAACACGCTATCCCATTATTAATATTAAAAAGGTAAATGTTTGTGAATGTGTGTGTGTGTGTAACTGTTAATAATTGTTGCTTCTTTACGCTCGACCGGCTGAAAGAAATTCAATGAAAATGGTACAGGAGTAGAATATGTCCTGGAATAGCAAATAGGATACTTTTAATACCGGGAGTATGTACCCTTGGAATATTTTTTTATTATCATGTGGGCGGAGGCCCTGACAGCAAGCTTCAAGGCAGCTAACTCTTTAAGTCCAGGTTTTATTTAACTTAAAAATCATTATTATTCTATTTATTTTCTATTTAAAAATTATAATATAAAAAATAATAGTCACCGGCATCGAGAACAGGGTCCAAGCTACCGGCGGTCAGGGCTCCTGAGAGAGGAATCTCCTAACGATGCGCGCCGTACTGCTTTCTAGATCAGGCCCTTGATCCAGCTGCCTAACGAGAGCCTTCTCAAATGTTGTTCGAGGCTCTTAGCTATTAAGCCATAGGCCGTTACGACTATGGGCACAATGATTGCTCTATTCACTTCCCACATGTCGACCATCTCGCCAGCTAAGTCAAGATACTTAACTCGCTTAGCTTATTATTATTATTTTTCATTGATATAAACTAGCTCTTGACTGTGATCCCACCTGATGGTAAGCAGTGATGCATTCGTTGATAGTAAGGCGTTCTAGATAATTATGATAATTTGCTTACCTCTTAGATGGACATTCTGACTCATTCAAACCTTAATAAAGCCGTTAATAGTTAGGAACTCATACAGACTAGCTCATTAACTTGACTCTACGGTCTACCGTCAGCCATGTACCTATTTGATTGAGGAAAACCAAATGTAAAATAATGAATTGCTTATCACTGACGTAATGTTTGAACTATTCATAAGTTTGAATGAGTGTAGGTAATTACTAAAGATCCGATTGGGTCTCAGATAAATTTCTTCAACATCATTATGGAAAAAATTGGTCCGCTGCTGATGAATACCTCTTTCAAACTTCATCAGATTGTCCGATTCTACGCCTCTTGCACCCAGTAGATTCATCAGATGGTGAGGGTCTCGGGAGTCATTGGCAGGGGCGCCGACCCAGTGGGTACTCGGGGGCTCGAGCACCCATGAGATATTATAGGTTTCATTTTATGTTTTTATCAAACATAATTAGTAATTAAGTACGCAGTATGTTAGTAGGACATTTATTTATTTGTCACACTTCGCCACTTTTTCAAGTCCTCAAATGAGCATGAGCACCCATGAGGTTTTCTAAAAGCCACTGCCCGCCACTGGTCATCGGATCACCTTGTGAAACGCCTCCCAACGCTGTGTTTTTCAGTCTACGGTCGCCCCTCTAGAACCTTTCGAACCTATCGGCGGATCAATCTGCGAGCATTATACTCTGTCCACAGCCACTTAAGTTTGGCATTTCTTTAATCAGATATCGATTACCTTGGTTTCAGTAAAAGAGAAACTAAAGACTGTTAAACAGAGACCAATAACTGTTAAACATACACATTTCTTAATCTTGTTCTCAAAATTTCAAAACTCTCTTAAAAATTTGAGTGCTCTATCAAGTCAACTACAAACATATTGCACTAACCTATCAGGCAAAGACGGTTATTTCTTTGATGACGTAAAAACCCACAAAAATATATAGCAACCGTCAGTTAAAAGCCGTAAAAACCAAGTCTACAGCAATACCTACGTCAACGATTTCGCCGAAACATCTTAGAATAAGGTGTGAATATACTTTAAAATCTTCTAGTTGCTACGGTTGTATCTTTATCTTCCTGCCCTTGTCTCATATGGTTTGGGATCGGTGCAATAGGTTTTTTCTTCCATTATGTCCTGTCACCTGCCATGCTATTACTAACTTCCTTTTCTTTCATATAACTATCACACAATCCATCCACTTACCCCATAATTCGTTATAGACATATCTTCAGACTCATCTCATTATATTTTAAATGTCTTCGGATTATTCCAGAATCCGTTAGTATACAATAAATCTCGTAAAATTATAAATGCTTTTTCTCTCCTAGATATAGTACAAAACTTTAGTGGGTTTTATTGTATTCGAAGTTATATCTTCACAAAATATTGAGAAAATATGACGACCTTTTAAAATTTCAGAATTTAATAATATCTAATACTTTTTTTAGTTTAGTAAAGGTATTCATACTGACTGACCTACCGAGGTTAAAATATTATTCTACTAGCTTTTACCCACAGCTTCACCCGCGTACATAAAATATGTCACTCAGGAATAAAATAGCTTTCTATTGGTGAAAAAAATTTACCAATCGGACCAGTACTTTCAGAGATTACCTCCTACAAACAAAAAAAAAAACAAAATTTACCTCTTTCTACTACTACATTATCATTTGTGTGTTAGTTCGCTAACCTGTATGACTAATAATAGTCGGTCATGCAGTAAGCAGGGCGAAGGGGTGGCACATTTCTTGGAACTCATTTTAAAAGAGCGAGGAAAGTATGAAAATTGTTACAACAGAAGATTGCAGGAGTGTGAATTACCAGGAAAATAACGTAAGGTATCCTGAATTCAGCAGTTTTTAATCCTTTTAACTCTAGAGTACCCTTCATAGGCTCGTGTTTAACCACGTGATGGTAAGCGATGATGCTTGTAGTGTAATTTAACCCAATTTTTTTTATGTCCTATGTATGGGATACATTCCCTCCCCTCACGCGAGGATTATCACTCACTAGACTCCTGAGGGAGGTCGACGCTATTAAGGTCGACCATGGCAAAGGTGGTGTGATGATCTGATCATATTCGCATGGCATAGGTACTTGGCTAGAGATCGTCCCAGATAGAGAGATTTGGAAGGAGAAAGAAGAAGTTTTTGCCCAGCAGTGCCACACAAAATAGGCTATTAAGAAAAATTGGCAAAATAGAGACCCCTGTCCTCCCGTTTTAATGCTAGCCTGCATAATATGGTTAGAAAAATAAATGACTAAAAAATAAACTAAAATTGTTGTAAGAATTTTCTTATCTCTAAGAAAAAACGGAAATGAGTGACATACCTTTACAGACTTTGTAGTGTCACGGAAAATTTACGTAAATAATCACTTCGAATAATCACTAGAGAACAATAAGTAACTATGAGAATCAACTCTTCAAATACATCCTTCCTCTTAAGCGCCAACTTATATATTGAACACAAGGCATATGGTCAGGCGTTTCTAAAAATTCTTCCATTGGCTATTCTGGGAATTCATATCGATGAGTCGATGAGCGTTCCATTGTACATTACATCTTGCACGCGTGTACGCAACGGTAATAATTGCCTGCAGATCTGATTTTCGAAGGCTTGGTCGATACCGATATTAATCGTAGATTTAACGGTGATAAGATTACTTAATATTATCTGAATGAAATAATGCGCCACTTCCACGAGCGCGTGAATTGTCACGAGTCTGCCCTGCTATCTTCGGTCGAGAGCTCTCCTTAATAATTTTTCTTCCATCTAAATATCATCGCTATTCACGATAGATTGCCGCAAGTCTAAAAGAAATTACTGCATAGAGTAGTTTGTATGTTAAAAATGTTTTTCAGCAACCACGTTGCAACTAGGTTGCGTTTTGAAGCAAGAGCGCAGTCTGTAGGTCGAGTCAGGCGACAAGAACGATTTCCTGCAGATCGAGTCATGTGGCAAGATTGCTGCCTGTAACTCGAGTCATGCAGCAAGATTGCTGCCTGTAGGTCGTGTCATGCGGTAAGAACGCTGCTTGTAGGTCATTTCACGCAGCAAGAGCGATACCTGTGGGGTCGTGTCAGGCGGTTTGTCGACGTTTTGTTTATCAATGTCAATCATAATATTGCCGCGAAAGTTCATATAGTTTAATTGTCATAGAATTTTGTGGTAGGATGATAAATGATATTCATTTAGTAAATAGGTTAAAAAAAACTCTTTTACACGTCAATATTTTTTTTTCGTCATTTTAAACTAGATGAGGCCGGACGATAATATTATTACCGTCATTGCTTTGCTCGTAGAGCGAAGGCTATCATGTGATAATGCTGAGAAATCGATAATAACAACATGGGTAATTAATCTGTTAAAGAAATAAAAAACAATACATTATCCTTGTGAGTTTAACTATACTGCAACAGTAATCATTTCATATGTTTGCCGGATTAGGGCGAAGCCGGAAAGGTACCTCATTATTTCAGCTATTACTAACATTGTACTTACGTTTGTGGATAAATGCCTGTTAAGTTTCTTCAATTCATGATTATTGATATAATCCTGTAATTTTATAATGCATGTAATAGTCTCATTGCAGATCAATGACCTCTAGGAGAAGCAATTAGCATTTTCCGTCACGCTGCATGCTTTCCGCGTGTCTATCACAGACTTCTAAATCAAATCAAATCAGCTTCAGGTGCAAAAACAGATTAAAGCTTGGTAATTAATTTATCTCAGTATAAGCCAATGAACATTGTTTTGTTGAATTAAGAATCATAAAAAAACAAATGCATGTTGATACCAGCCAGAGCTGTTAATACAAATAAAATTATTAAACTCGTAAATTTTTGTTGTCTATGGAATATTTTTATGAAGAATAAAAAAATACACTAAAAGACTAACCGTAGTATTCGTCCATAGTCGCTAATTATTATATGAATAGGATATTATAATGATCATATTCAGTTAGAATGACAACAGCCTCGTGAAATTCGTTATTGGTTTTTTTTCTATCTGAAACTTAGAACAAACCAGAGACTGGATTAATGCCGAATTGATGGCAACAGGGTCAGCGTTTATCATTTAGAACTTGAACATTGAATATAATTGAACATTTAGTTTTTTTTTTGTACTTATGTGTGCCTTAGTTGTACTACAGTTGTTACCAACATAGTTTTTAAGTGGTTTTGGTAATACTAACACCATGTGCGCCTTCCATGCCTGAGAATAAAAAAAATAAAAATAAAAAAAATATTTATAACTGGTTTATTTTTCGGTAGGCACGTTTCTCTCTGGGCAGCGCACCTTGTTCGCAGAACACATGGTCAATGAAGTTGAAAGGTTTTGGAATGGGGTTCGCGTAGACGAAGACGCAGCGTTGGAAGGCCTCCTACAAGGTGGACCGATGACCTGGTAAGAGTCACGGGATTCTGAGAGATACGAAACGCTTAGGTACGGTCGTTGTGGCGACACTTGGGGCAGGCCTATGTCCAGTAGTGGACGTCTTTCGCCTGAATGATGATGATGATGAATTGATATGTAGGTAATAATGTAGGTACTATAGATGCTATTGATATGTTAATTGATGATATAGTATGTAAGTTGAATGTTAAACTAAAGGTAGCAGGTCTTTTCCTTGACTTGAGTTCTGCGTTTGATACAGTCGATCATTGTATTCTTCTGGATAAGTTAGAATTCTATGGCATTAGAGGAAATGTGCTGAGTCTGTTTCGATCTTACTTATGTAATAGAACACAATATGTCGAAATTAAGACAATTCCAGAAGATGGGCATGAACAGATATACAAATCGGAAACAGTTGTTATAAATAAAGGTGTACCACAAGGATCTGTTCTAGGCCCTGTTTTCTTTATAATATTTATAAACGATCTCATTTCTTACATGAAAAATATCTCAGATGACACTAAACTCGTAGTTTTTGCTGACGACACTAGTGCTATTATAGCTAGCGACAATATAAAAAACTTAGAAAGGAAAATTAATTTTGTTTTATGTGCTCTTGAGAAATGGTTCACTATGAACGATCTAAAACTCAATGTAAAAAAGACGCAATGTTTACTATTTAAATCGACCGTAAAAAACAACGTTACCGTCAACGTACATTTCTTAGGAAATAAATTAGATATTGTTGACAATGTAAAATTTTTGGGCGTACAAATAGATGCAGTTTTAAATTGGAAGAAGGAATTGGAAGTGGTCACCAACACTATGAGTAGTGCATGCTATGCTCTCAGGAGTCTTAGGGATGAATTAACCATTGCACACCTCAGAATGGTATATTTTGCCCTTATAGAATCTAGGCTTAGGTATAGCATTAAGTTCTGGGGCAATAGCTACCAATACAACATTAATGCTGCTTTCGTTATGCAAAAAAGAGCCATGAGAGCTATGCTTCGCATTGATCAAACGGAATCTTGTAGAGATCACTTCAAAAAACTGCACATTCTCACAGTGCCATGCCTCTATATTCTGGTCCTGCTTAGTCATTTTGTAAAAAATCTTCATAAATTTGAGACAAAAGAACAGAGACATATCAGAATAAAAACGCGAAGAAAGGATCTACCTAATCTCATACAGCCTAAGCTTAATGTCGTTAAACATGCCTCAAGAGTGCAGTCAGTAAATATATACAATAAACTGCCTGTAGAATTTAAAAACGGTATGAATTCAAACGAATTCAAGAGAAAATTAAAGTCATTGTTGTTGGAGAAATGTTATTACAGCATAGAAGAGTTTCTCAAAGATTGTGCCAATAATAATAGTTGAAACTAATTCTGTAAGTTATTATATTTTTATTGACTTCCAACTACGCGTACTTAAATTTTGTCATTACATTTGATTACTAGAATTTTATTGACATTATATTATTTATTATTTTACTTTTTAAATTTTTTTTTTGTGACATTATTTACAGTTTTATTGACATTGTATTATTTATTATTTTACTTTTTACACACAATTGACATTATTTAATTTTTTTTGACATTTAGCTTTTTTATTATTGTATTTAAACTATGTTATTAATGTGATGACAAATAATGTGGAATGTTATTTTATTTTTACCTGGCAAGTTATTGTACCAGCATGTCTATGTAAATTGTTTTTTTTTTCCTTCTTTAATTATTAGCCTGTTTTTTTTTTGAATGTTTTATTATATTGTTAAATTTTCAACCATTCGACACAAATGTAAATTTGTTGATGAAATGAATAAATAAATGAATAAATAAATAAATGATGATATCTCTACCTACTCCTTTCGATTATAAAGGCGTTAAGTTAAGATAGCGTATGTACTATTCATGCTAACCTACTGATGCCTACTGAATTGGAGTTTGACCTTATCTATACTGGGGTAATTATAATAAATTACTCACTGACATACCGATAAATGTATTTAGGTGAAATTGATAAAACAGCGCAATTAAAAAGATAGCCGTTTGCGTGATTTAATAATAAAAGCGTTTGGCTGTACGCACAATAAATGCGTACAGTCAAAGAGTGGAATTCCTTGCCGGAGTCAGTTTCCTGATAGCCACAACTCTGCGGTCTTTAAGTCAAGAATGAATAGGCTACTTCTAGGTAAGTGTGCTCCATCGTCGGCAGTATCGCTTACCATCAGGTGAGATAGTAGTCAAATGCGAGCTTTTTAATAATAAAAATTAAAATCCTTCTCAAAACTATCAAGAATGTTTTGATGCATAATGACTTATTTTTCTACCCAAAATATGACACTACTTAATTATATATGTACAAACATATATAATTAAGTAGTGTGTTGTTATATAATTAAGACTATCAAGTAGTATTTAATTTTATTTGTTTTTTTATTGTTTTAATTTGTTTTTATTACTATAAATTTGTAATAGCATTGCATTGGCGTATTATAGCTGTAAAGGTGTTATCAGTAACATTTTCAATGTTTTTTTTTTTTATAAATCTACATATATAAAAAAAAAATTGTGCAGGTAATAATTACATAAAACTAAGACTTTAACCTTTGACTATTTAACAGTTCATAATGAAGACAGGACATCGTCTGTCGGGTCAGTTAGTAATAAATTAAACATAACAATTATTATTCTTGTATTCTTAGACAAAATCGTGTTTTATGAATTAATTAATACGTAGCTAGTTTTAAATTAGAATTAAAAATAAATTACTGTGGCCATGACGAGATACCTACCTATAATGAATTGAAAATTGGGAAAATCTTTTCTATCTACAACCGATCAATACAGAAAAGTGTAACGGAGGCTTAGGTACCTATTTCGTGCATTGTGTCACACAAATAAAAAAAAAAACTAATTAAGTATTATTATTAAATTGAGAGCCCTTGAATAGTATGTATTTTACAAACAATTTATAGTGTACAATATAATAACGTCTTTAGAGCCATGCTTAAGCTACCCTGGCGGTGTAGTGCGACTGGCATTTTCGTTGAGGACAGAGTTACTGATTTTCGCGGGGTCTTGAGAATACTCAAGGCATCTTTCCTGACTCGACTGACCCGGTGTAAGAATAGGATAGTATCTGAAGTGTTCCATGGTGTGTACCTGCTTAGACGTTGTTAATTTTAATGCTATTCAATGGTCATAATAATAATTTACAATAATTTTATTAATTAATTTATTAATCTTGGATGACATAAACATGTCAGTCCCCCGAAGTTGTCAACCCAGGCCTGACCGTAAATTGGATTTGTTCTTGCCGAATGTTACTCGAACAAACCTCGGACGATCGACGCCGCTGAACCGCATGATGAGAACGTATAATGAAAGTCACTCTCGTACCAATAGCATTGACATCTTCTCCAATACCTTGGCTCAGTTTCGGAAGCATCTTTTGAACCAGCTCTTAGATCAATGACATTATATTATATTACTCACCTATTTAATTTAATTCAGTGTAATTTATTGCCATTTAATGTAATTTTGTGTATTTTTAATGTATTGTAGTATAATTTAATCTGACATCATTTAATTAATAGATACTAATGTAATTTAATTCAATTTGACATAATTTATTTAATTGATTGATTTATAATAATTCCTTATTTTATTGATTCTGTTCTTTTTTATACCTTATTTGTTAAATGTAAGTGCTGTGCACACCTATAAGTGAAGAATTCGTTGTGATACTGTTTATTGTTAAGATTCTTCTTTTGTAAATGTTTTTGCGAACTATTCGTTGGAGTGCCGTAACAAATAAATAAATAAATAAATAAATAAATAAATAAATGTAAGTAATTCAATAATTTATCAATAATTTTATCAATGTTTTAATAATTTATAAAATCTGTAAGTATTTAATTTATTTTATTATGTTATAAGTAACAATTTTATTTTTTAATTCTAAAATATTAATATGGGTTAATTAATGCCTGAAATAAACGATAAATAAATAATAATAAATAGTATAATATTGTAAAGTTAAAGAGATTGTTTGATTGAACACTTTCTCAGGAACTACTAGTTCGAATTTATTTTTTCATATTCGATAACCCATGTATTGAGGAAAGTTATTCGACCAATAGGAGCGAAGCAGTAACCATGGGAACAGCAGGTAGTCATAACTTAAAAGATAACTAAGAAACTTTAAAAAATCTTTTGAATTTTTATTCTGTTTTTTTTTCGAATCGGACAAACGATTGTCGGTAAACAAAAGAACGTCCCGGTGGTGGCCGACATAAGGATATCTTCGTCCTTCAGGAGGATCACTGTTTGCTGAAAATGGAGGTTTGCTGTTTGCTAAAAGTTAATATGTAGGCCAAAATTATTATTATTTATTTAAACTTCATGTACAGTAGTGATACATAGGCGGACTTAATGCAAAAAGGCATTTGGGTTAAAAAAGACAACATCTACCTTTAGAGTACCTACCTATGCGCAAAATAACGGATAAAATCCAATGCGTTGTTCTCCTAGTAAGTGCAAATAGATCTTCGTTAAATTAGCCGTGCACTGTTTTGACCCATATATTCAATATAGATTCCAGTCAGTCGGCACGTTAACAGCTGTTACAGATAAGGAAGCCAAACACTTCATTTTATGCAACATTTACATAGGTACAAACGTGAGAACTTAGTACCGTAGATAAAACGATAATTTATTCATGTATGTACATAATCTGTACATAATTATCAGTAGTACAAACACAAACAAACAAGTTTCTTACCGTGGTCACTTGATTTATTTCGATGCAAACAGTTTACTTTCAAATTATACGCACAATTAAAACTTTTAAACTGGCTTATTGAACTAACATAACAGGGCGTAACGTGTTGCTTCCTTTATGTATTATTCATAGGTCGGATTAGCGATATCGATTTCAAAACACTTAGTATATCAATGTCTAAATCTTACGTGAGTGTTTCAATTTGTAGGTACTTTCACTAATCCTTATCACTGTTGCGTGACACTGATAAGAATTCCATTCACCATATCTGGCTCCACACGGTCGAGGTTAAAAACGATCCTCTCACTTCGCACTTCACAACACTACAATTGTCAAATTAGAAAATAGAACGGCAAAATGTCAAATTCGAAATGTTAAACACTTCGCACGCGAGAAGCGGTTTTTCCGAATCGAAATTTCAAAACACGTCGTCCGCGTTTTGTTATCGCAGCTGAACTAACATAGGCGTATTAATTTTACACTCACACGTCCGTAATCTCAATGACCGACCACAATAGTAGCGAAAAATAGGCGCCAAAACCGGTCTTATTGTCAGTGTTTCTGTTTATACGTTTGTTAAGCAGATTGTTGCGTAATGACGACAAGAAGCGATGAGGGCTTTCGCTCTAATACTACGGGCACGCGGCACACTATACTTCATTTATTTTCGTCTGACCGACTATAGTGAATAAAACACAGGTTCGAACGTTCCGCGGTCGTTAATATACTCCGCGTAGTGCGAAGTAATGATGTTGATACTTGAATGTGTCTCGCGCTGTCATTAACTGAATTATTATTACCCATTATTTACAAAACTATGTATTTTTTTAAAACGTTGCCCTACCCTAGAAATTACTTCTGAATCCTGGGTACGTTAAGAAATTCATGTACTTACACAATACACCCGGACCCGGCAACTATCTGTAGGCCATACAAATATTTAAACTGTACGGGAATCGACACGCAGTGTAACAGCTAGTCGCTTAGCCACTGCTCTTATCGCACTTTACGCAGGTTATATGTTTTTTGTTTGTCACACTAATATAAATGCAAAAGTTTATAAGTATTTCAATGGTACTTGTTAAACGGGTAGGCTAGCACATAATAATATGATACTTTTTATCCTGGAAGTATGTTCCCTTGGAATAATTTTCTGCTATAGCGAGGGTGACGCCACTGACAGCAGCTAGACTTTTCATAATTACCTACCATGTGTCATTTTGTTTGGAATTTTAAAGCTTCTTTTGAATAACAGATGTAGGTTTTACCGTTTGTTTTAAATAAACCTACTGCAAAAAACAACTGTATGCCTATTTTTTATACATAATCAATTTCGTTATATTTGAATTTCGAATTCGAGATAATTGTCAGTTTTTGGAATATCAAACTCTACGTACTAAAGCTATATTTTTTAAAAATCACCTCCGAATACCGTAATTAGAGACACAATAGAAAGAAAATCAGCGAGCGAACGCCGGCGTTCGCCCGGGATTTAATGAATTAAGAAAATTTGAAACTTAAAAATTAACTTAAATACGCATTGCTTAAGTGAATATTTGAGATGGCGGCAATGAATCCAAATTATTTTGAATTAGTTTTTCAAGTTTATCCGACTGACTAAAATTATATAAATTAGTAATAAAAAAAATACATTCCAATAAAGTATCAACGTATTTTATAAATCGGTCTATCATTCTGGTTTTTATTTTTATACTAAGAACTACTGAGTCTGAATCTATAGGTAATATTTAAATGGGGACCGACAGGTTTAGCTCGTTTTTTTAATAAACGTAGTGCATGTGATGGCAACCAAATATCAAACAAGCTTTTTTGCCCACACTTAAACCTAAATGACCCATTTTTTTCATTTTCATTTCATTTGTAGGACAAACCTACTTCAAATATAGATTTGAAAACTGTTCTTACTGCGAAATCGAAACAGTTTGAGGTATCTTAGAAAGTATGATACTTGGCTAACGGCCTAAACATACTCGTAATATTGCGATGCGACATCGCATCGTGAAAAACTGCGAGCACGACGCATCGCAGGAGATTGCGTATTGACTCACATCGTACACCACCTTTAACGACGATGGTTTCTGCTTTGCGGTGTCGTATCGCATCGCATCGTCATTTTATGTGAGAGTCCATACATAGGAAAATATTCACAAACAATTTAAACGTTATACCTCGAACTAAAACATCAAAGTCGAACTACTAATATGCTATGAGTGTATCAAATCGATAACTGTACATTTTCCAGAATTTACTCGTATTACGTCATGTTTTGCACGATAACGATTTAATATGCTTATTTTAAGTCTTGAATTCCTGATACAAGAAATGATTAGCGATACTGAAAAGTCAATTTCTATTTTTAATGTCTCGACGTAGTTGGCACGAAAATATCACATCGGCTAATGTGTGCGTTGAACTCGTAGACTATATTTTTAAATATTACACAACGATGTGTGATGTTAATTCCAGGGAATGTCAACAATGTCAAGAACGTTCAGTGGAACAAAAGATCAAGGTTGCCGTTAACACATGAGCGTACCGACCACACATGTCAAAATCACGTGTCAAAAGTCAATATACACACCACGGTAATCAAAACCTGTATAGTACCAAATTTATGTGTTTTTTGTTCATAATTTTAATAACGATAATTAGGAAATCGTTTTTTCGATAAAACTTATAATGCAATGTAAATAAACTTTAATGTAAGCGCGCCGTTTTTTGTAACGTAGGTGAGAAACCACTCTCACCTACGTTACAAAAAACGGCGGCGACGATTTTGATGCTCATGATTAAATTAAATGAAAAAATATTCCTAAACTTAAATAAATATCTGCTATTTAACATCCTTCACAACCATAAAACGCCCTATTACCTGGACAACGCATAGTCATTCGAGTTAAAGAACACTATCTTTCTATTTCGTCGTAGTTGCTTATAAGTGGGTATTATTATTCAGTATGTATTTTTGCAATATTTATTCTACTATGTGTACGTATATATACATTATAGTATATTTTTATATAGTATATTTCATTGTTACCTGTTTTATTTGCACTTTTCTTTTGTTCCTATCACTTTTACACACACGGTGTCTACATCTCTTTTTTTTTCAATTCTCCTTTCGCAGGTATGCTGGAAGAGATTTCCGTAGAAATAAGCATCACCTATGTATTTATTTTTCTGTTTTCATCTTCTTTTCTTTTATTATATAGGTGTGTACATAAATTGTTAAATAAATAAATAATTAAAAAGAGACAGTTATGTCAAGACAAAAATTATTTTATTGCAATTATTACTCAGAGAAACAAATGTTCATCTTTCACGTTACCTCTTTATAGTAACTATTTCATCAAAACCTTTTAATACCTTTTTTATTATTATTGATAGGCTCGCGGTTGACCACTATCTCACCTGATGGTAAACGCTGATGTGGCTAACGATGGAGCACGCTTGCCTAGAAGCCTAGTAAAGTAACAACAGTAACATGAAAAAAAAAAATACTATCTATTCAACTACGAGTATCTCTGATACAAATATGTGTTAGCAAAAAAATTACACATGAAAATACAGTGTTCGTTACACAGTAACTTTGCGCATTCGTAACACTCTTCTTTGTTCCTTTTATTTCTCTTTAACGGACATACCACGCAACAAACATTCAGGGAGAGAGAGGACCTCTTCCTGAAGGTTATTTTTTAGTATATACGTGAGTAGGCAAAATTTCCGCGTCATGCAACCTGCGACTTAAAGGTCAAGGAAAATCCTTTTCTTCCACAGCCGTTTGCGCACTGATTATTCTCAAACTTGTGGTACATAGGTGAGAGATGTAGGAGCAGTTTTATGGATGCTTGAACATGGCACTTGCGGCGTTTAGAATACATTATGTATATATTTTTATTTGCAAAGGCGGCAAAATTTTCTCACCATATCCACTCTAGAATCTAATAACAAAGTGATTAAAATATATGTGCCAATAGCAAACTAAAATAATAAATTTCATAGTTATTTATTAATTTCATTTTCAGCCATTCAATAATGTTCAAGAAAAGAGAAAGTCAAATGATTTTATTTGATGTGTGAATGATTTATTGAGATTAGACAATTAAACGGCTCTTTTAAATGTCAAAATACATTTTAATTGATAAATAAAATAGAGTTTTCTGAATTTCTTAGTATACGAGTATATATTTACAGAGGTATGTAGTTTAATAGTATGGGGATTAAGGACAATAGGCTGCATTAACATATCAAAAAGTTGTTTATAAAATAAACTATACAAAATCAAGACATGATATTTTTTTTATTATTATTATTGATAGGCTCGCGTTTGACCATATATCAAGTATCAAGACTAGCTGGTCTAAACAGAGGTGATAATAAGACAAAGCAGAGGCCTTACAAGGCTGAATGCAAGGTTGTCGCGAACACAATACAAATGTAGTGTAAAAAAAAACTAATAAGAGGAATTTGCATGTAAGAATCAAATCGATTTGATTGGTGTAACATTCTCGTTTGAATATCGATTGTCATCAGTTTGAATTTCATTTTTAAAACTGGCCTGTCATTTTTAACGTTATTTTTTTATTGTTTGCTAAAAGAGTAAGAGCTCGAGAGGCAAAATTTATAACAGTCACATTGTCGATGTTTAAGGTTAGGTCGAAGCATGGTCGGGTGACCAGTCATTACATAGGTACCGAGACCCCACTCTCATATGTAATCTGAATCTAGAAAATCTGACATTAGTCTTACCAAAGTATATTATTCTGTGGAGGTCAGATAAGCAGTCCCTCTGTGCAAAATACTGATATTCGTTAATCGAACACACGACACACCAGTCGCTCAACCACTGTATCTAAGTCAACAAAATTTTGTTTTAACTAACACGCGTTTGTTAATTAATGGGGAATTTTTAATTTTCGTAATCTATCGGATACGGCTTGCATTACGATAATAAATTAACACTATGGTTATAAATTATTACTTATTGACAATGTTATTTATTAAAAATACACATTTAATGAGCATTTACATTGCATTTGAATCTCTTACGTCAAGCTCGTAGTTGTTTCGCATGACAGGTCAAGTGGGGTATCCAGTTTCTGATCTATTAGGATGTATGTTCCAGGGTAGCGATCGGCCTTAAGTGATCCCCGTCCGATTTCCTGAAATTTCTTACACGCGCTTCGCGTAGAACACGTCGCGTTGTCGACCCGAGCCTGATTCTTGTCGGACGGCGAGCTACCCATTACTCGACGTCAACAATTCCACGCCTATGGTAGCCAAGAGACACCCTGTTACTTCTGATGCCCTCGGCATCTCCTGTAATAGACTGTTTTGATTCCTAAACTTAACTGTAAAGTAACAAAATAAATCTGCTCCGATTCTAAAAAGGAAATGGAATCTTAAGATGGAAAAAGCACTGAAAGGCGGTTTGCTTAGCTCCTATTGATTCACCTGGTGAGCAACGAAGTGAAATAGATATTCTAAAATGTTCGCAACCGAACGCACCGACTGCTAGGCGCTTAGCGGTGTACCACTGCGTTCCAAGATTACTTTTTATATGACTGCCTTAAAGGATATAACCTTTCTAATATCTATGATATTATCCATTAGCTCATAATGATTACCCACAATGATTAAGGACTGCGGCAGTATTTTTTTTAGGAATAAACTAGTGCTTGACTGCGATCCCACCTGGTGGTAAGCAGTGATGCAATCGTTGATATATCACTCTAGCCTTGAAGACATCTAAATTATAATCGGACGGGAAGACCGTAGCAGGCAAATTGTTCGACAGGCCACTTGCTTAGAGCCTGGAGCCTAGTGACTCACTGGTGGTCACTGGACTGGTGAGCAGCAAAGTGAAATGGACGTTCTAAAATATTAGTATATACAATATAAAAAAGAAAAACAAAAACATTCAAAATCTTTTTATTTTACATCGGTTTACATGGGCACATATAAAACGTCAAAAGCTATTGCCCGTTTTGAATTGCTCGTTCCCTATGGAGAAAAACTGGCAAGAAACTCCATGGTTACTCTTTTAAAAAAATGGTTGGTTTTATAATATTTTCACATTAATAGGTATGTAAGGCAGGCTAGTTATTATTGTACCCAGTACCCACAAAAAAATTAATAATAATAAAAAGTGAGTCAAAATATATAGTAATCTAATCACGGAGTCTACAATGTTCTCATATTCATACTATAAAAAACGGCCATATAAAATAAAGTTATTGAAGGTAAGGTATTTAACCACCTTACCTTATCAAAGTCTAAATAATATTTAAAAAATATATTGCAAAAGCAATGTAATAAAAAATAAAAAAATATTAACCGTAACTGGCCGCACTGACCACTTGGCGCCTAGCTTGTATCGATTCTGTCGAAGATCGCGGTTCATCCGACTGTCACATAATGGGTTACCTCATAATGAGGTAACCCATTATATTTTAAACTAGATAGCTTCTGCCAGCGGCTTCGCCCGCGTAAACGTAGGTTTCTCCGTACAAATTTTTGAACCCCCGTTTCATGCCCTTTCGGGGTGAATGTGTGAAAATCCTCTCTTAGTGCTCGCCTACGTCACAAAAGGAAACCTTGTGCAAAATTTCACGTTTCTAGTCTCAGTAGTTTGGGCTGTGCATTGATATGTCAGTCAATCAGTTTCTCCTTTTATTTATATAATATTTATATTTCTTTGGACTTTAGTCTAGGACTAAAACTCATTGAATCAACGTAAACCGCAAAATAAAGGTGATTTTCTATGACACAACGAAGCAATCAAGCACAATAATATAAATATATATATGTACAATGTTCCTCTTACTTTATCAAGAAACATTCTTGTTGTTATTTGCATATTTTCCTTGAACTTTGTTAATGTTATGAGTAACGTGAACTTGAACCTGTCTTTCTAGAAATTATAGATGTTTTTGAATCGTTTTTTTTTGGTTTTTAGAGCAATCGTGGCATTTTAATTAATTATGCTATGGCTTATAAGTAGGATACAATAAACCAAATAAAGTAAAATATAAAATCTAAAAAATCGCATCAGCCGCATGCCCTCTGACAGTTGGGCAAGAGTCTCCACAAAGTAGGTACCTGAAGATGGACGACGCCGCCGAGGTCGACCTGTGTAGAGGTGGCAAGACGACCTAGATGCCTACCGCAAGTACTGGTTCCAGGTGGCTCAAGAAAAGAATACCTTGAAGAAGTTGGGGAGGCCTTTGCCCAGCAGTGAGATATTATAGGCAATTAAAAAAAATCACAATGATATCATAAGGTGAAAGTTTGTTTAATTGTTACTTACTTCTTCGCGCTCGAATGGCTGAACGGATTTAGATAAAAAGCAGACGAGAAGACCATGTCTTTCTTCCATGTACTATTTATCCCGGGAGTTAATTCTATATAGGATGGGAATTGATGTATGAACATTTAAAACACGATTAAAAGAAAAACATGGACACGTTCCACGGACCAGTTCGGAAAAGAAGAACAATAGAATAATGAACTACTGGGAGCAACCTCCCTATTGATACTTTACTTATAAAACCTCGGTTGATTGTTTTTTGAAGTTGGTACTTATTTACTTATTTATCGACTTTCAGGTGAAATAGCTGGTCTTCTACCAGCTAGCTAGTTCTTTATACTTCTTCTTCCGGGTTTTTGTTATGAACAGTCTGAGAGAAGGTATCGGTATGGAGTCTTTATATTTCTTCTTCCGGGTTATTGTTATCAATAGTCTGAGAGAAAGTATCGGTATGGAAGCTTTATACTTCTTCTTCCGGGTTTTTGTTATCAACTGTCTGAGAGAAGGTATCGGTATGGAGTCTTTATACTTTTTCTTCCGGGTTATTGTTATCAATAGTCTGAGAGAAAGTATCGGTATGGAGGCTTTATACTTATTCTTCCGGGTTTTTGTTATCAACTGTCTGAGAGAAGGTATCGGTATGGAGTCTTTATACTTTTTCTTCCGGGTTATTGTTGCCAATAGTCTGAGAGAAAGTATCGGTATGGAGGCTTTATACTTCTTCTTCTGGGTTTTTGTTATCAACAATCTAAAAGAAGGTATCGGTATGGAGTCTTTACTCTTAATGCACAGCGTGCGTTCATTGATTGATCGATGAATTAAACTCTCAAGATTGGTTCTATCTATCATGCGATAAGGCAGTACCTACTTATAGATGAGATTAAAATAATCAAGTACTCATGCACATGTAGATACATAGTTTATTACTGCATTTGCCAACTTATGATAAGCTAACAATTGGAACTTGGAGATAGTGTAGTTTTATATCACCAACCATTTTATTTTTATTCCGGTTTGGTGCATAATTATTATTATTATTATTTTTTAATAACATAAACTAGTGCTTGACTGCGATCTCACCTACCATCTCATGAACGATGCGCCTCATCATGGTCATGATGAGGCGCTCTAATTTATGAGGAGCCTATTCACTCTAGCATTGAAGACACCCAAATACAATGGGACAGAAAGACCGTAGCAGGCAAATTGTTCCACTCTTAAGTCCTACAAATACACAAACAACCAATTAACCATTTTACTATATTTTTTTTTATATTAAAATTTGATACATACATACGATTTCCTATGCTTTCATACTTTAAACAATTCACCACGGTACCCGGTCATAAAACGATCACACACGCGAATTGACCCCCAGGTCATGTAATGAGGTTACGGCATATAGGTTAGGTTAGATTCTAATCGTTCCTCGGACGACCTTCAACGCTGCTTTCCACTAAATGGTCAAGTGCGAGCAGTGAGTTGATGACGTCATCAGTAGTATAAACAGGTGAACTCACGCGATATGAAATTGGTGTTTCCGATGTTTATCATTCTGTTACCTATCAATATTATGAATATAAATGCCAACTAGCGACCCGCCCGGTTTTGCACGAAAACAATTTAATTTTCAATTAAATATCCTGAAAAAAAATCTTTCATACTAATTTTGTTCTAAGTTTATGACAATAACGAAAAACTAATAAAACTAAATAGGTAAACGCTTTAGTTATTGACCTCTATACAGCTATTGGTTATTTCAACTTTGACTTGACGGCCTAAAATAAGTACCTAACTGCCTACTAAAATAGTACATTCACACCTGCTTACTGATTGCAGTTTTAAATCTACTATCTGCTAGGTTATTACTTGTTTTAGGCCGCCAAAGTTAAAATGTTCAATAACTGAAGCGTTGCCCCTAATCTTAAAATACAAGATCAGAAAATTTCACGTTGCTGGCGACTGGAAGTGTGCCTAAATGATTGGTGACTTTGCCACGTTGTATGGCAATACTTAATTAATCTTTGGCCGAGGAGGTAAATGCCAGTCTTGCCACACTAATCAGTTGTCGTTTTACGTGGCCTACCATGATCTCTTAATGCAATTAATTTTACGACCTAAAGTGAACTGTTAAAGGGTGCGATCCCACCTGACGGTAAGCAAGAAAGAGATGATCGATTTTTACAAAATTATTTTTAAACACAGTTTTTTTACAGTGGTAAAGTCATAATTGCTTTTTATTATGCCTAAAAAAAATAAGTGCCAGTTGACTATCTCTAATTATAACTGAATCTTTTTTAATTTGTAACAGTTGATTACTGAAGCGTTAATAAATTTTTAAAGGAACACAGTTGATTGATTAGCTCATTCGATCAACCACCTTTTTATTATTTTCTAATTGTCAGACTTGCAGTCGTGTGATTGATGTCTCGTGATATTAGGGTTGTGGCGACGTTGCGAGATTGTGCAAAACAGTTACCAGTTTGGCTCTGGAACGCAAACTGAAAAATCATTGCTGGTTTTTAGTGAAAATCTGACAGTTCCTCTTATTGCACCAGGAGCGAGAGAACTTATTTGGTAATTTACGACCTTATAAAATGTGGTTATGGTTGACTTCTTAGTAATGCAAATTTTTTTCATGAATTAATTCCTCCTCATAAAAGGTTTTCTAATAGCAAATTTGTAATAGATGTCTTAAGAAGCAGGCTTTAACTAAGCGAAAACCCGTTAATGTGATGAACACAAATATTCATACTACTAACTTGAACATTTATGAAGATTTTGCTACCATGACACTGCTGCCGTTCAAGTTTAGTACCAAGTAAGCATCAGTACGGTGTATGCGTGACTTATGAAAAACTACAAAGTCACCTGAAGTTTGGCAAAACGGCAAAGTTGTAGTTCTATCGTGTTTGGTTCTTTTAGAAATGTCTTACAAGTTTATTTTATTTATGTAACAAGTTAAAGCATATTTTTTTCATCTCCGCTCTTGCTTCTGCGGAGGTGAATCTCTGCAGTTTCGGCATCCGCTAAGATCACTTCGGTCAGGATTGGGACATCCCTAGTCTCTATTAACATAGTTATATATATAATAAACATATTCATATTTACTAAACCAATTCGAAAAAGAATTATTATTTTACTAGTTCCGCATTTCAGTTTTTCGATCGATTTGACACTGTGTCAAGAATTCTCTTTGAACTAAAGAAGTGGTTCTCGATTAGGCCAAGAATAGTTTCTATTAATTCATGATGATGAATAATCTTTGTAGAATATAGCCTTATAAAATGTACTCTTTATTATATTGATTCAAGATCTACTGCAAATGATCGTCAAAACATTATCATCATCATGGTTGTCGCATAGCGATTGCACGTCGCATCGTGACTGTCTACAGGAGCTTGGTCAAGCATTTCCTTATGCTGCCAGTGGCTTAATTGAATTTCTATTTTTTATTAGTTTTGAAGTGAAACTTCTTTACACACGCTTGACTTGGGGAGTAAGCTGGCGAACGCGTGACGTAAGCGTTACGAAAAGTGTGATCGGGCAAGGCGAACGGAAGTTAAGTGGGGGATATAAGCAAGAGACAGCAGTGCGCGCGCACATTTTCTTTCTCTCTTCCTCTCATAGCCAAATATGTATATGTGTATACATGTATATATTGTACACACATATATATATATATACATACAGATGGAGCGAAAGAAGTTTCACTTCAGTCGTGTGGTCATAAGCACACTCGTTTTTTTATTGTTATTATTATTACTTATCTACATTGTGCTCACTTATTAGAAGCGACAAGAAATATGTAACCAAGATTTATGTAACTCATAAAATGATTGGGCACGCCACAATTATGGCCTTCCGCATGACGCAGGTTCTCACCGAACATGGTAAGTTCGGAAAGTTCCGCAGAGCAAAGCAGTATCCTCGTGGGGGCGATCGGCGGCGGCGATCTCTCGCATCGGGCCTTGGTACAGGCCAGGTCCGGAGCGAGGAGGAGTGGCAGGCGGTGGCCTCCTTCTGCGAAGCAGTAATGCTAGCAAAGGAGGCGGCCGATCGCGTGTGGCAACGGTCCTCACGCCTCAACCGCCGCCGGGATTCCGATCCCAATTTCCGGCCACCGTAGGCGCGGGCTTGCGGACGGAGAGCAATGGGTGGCTCGCCGTCCGATCGTCCGGTAACCATCCGGACCGAGCCCAAGTCATCGACGGCGCGTACGGTTCCACGCGCGCCTCAGGGAGATGTCAGCAAATCGTAGGGGCCCAGCAGGGTCGAAGCCTACTGGGGCCATGGGTAGTGTGAAAACGAAACCCGGGGCCCTGGGGCGAAGGCAAGGAAGGAACAGGAGTAGGTTTTTAGTCAGTAAAAATCTGACACTATCTCGCATTTCGCCCAAGAGCGGGATTTGTCACAAAATGATTTTCCCACCTAAAAAAAAAAAAAAAACTTATAAAATGATTTAAAATGCAGTTTCTTGCCATGCAGTTTCTTGCACGTTCTTTTCCATAGAGATCTACGCCTTAGAACGTGCAATTTAGCTTCACTTTTTTTGCCTGTAATTGGTCTTTTTGAAATAAATGTTTCTGATTTCTGCTTACATTCAAATGGTCTAAGACAAAGAATAGATGCTTATCGTACCTTCTTTGTAGTCTGCAAATAACTTCTCCCACTCTGGTTAAAGCAAAGGGAGATGGTATGACCTACTTTTACTGACAAAAACTAACCCGTGTTCCTTCAATAGCTCTTTGCGTTCCAGAGCCGCGGTGACTCTTTCGATTTCTAATCCTAGAGCCCTAACAATCAAATCTAAGTACTTATTTAATCTTAAAGATCTTCCTATATTTTACAACGTTCGAACGTTCGTGTTCTATAAATTAGTCTTCAACTTTATTAATAGAACTTTAATAAAATTACCTATTTATAGGTCACTTTTTGGCAAAGATGCCAGGAAGTATTTTGAGTGTGGTCGACATATTAAATAGAAGATATATTGGTACTTTCATTTCATTGCATACTCTTCACGAACTAGTTTCGGCTACGGTAGATTTCAACAGCATTGATCCAAGTACATATATTTATTTACCTCACATCAAACAAACTGATTAGCATCCGTAGACTCTTAGCAAGGTTCAGTTGAAAACCAGCGTCAGGCAACTTCTACATAGTGGCCTGGTATTATGCTGAACTGGACCTATTTAGCGCAGCCGTGAGACACACAATGTTGATGTATTTTTTAAGTTTTAGTATTTATGTTTCTATATTATAATTGTTATCTCATTGTGTGTACCTGTGTGCCAAATAAACGTGTTTTCTTTCTTTCTAAGAAAATCAATCAATCTTGTCAATTTCTATGACAAGTCGTTTACAGTTCAAGCAGTGCGGCTGTGGAATGCTTTGCCCGTGTCGGTAAGGCAAGCTCAAACACTCACGATTTTTAAAGATATGGTTAAGGATCACTACCTTTCCTCTTGAATGTCGTCATTACGTACATCATTTCTTTGCTTTTTATAATTATATATATATATATGTGTATATTATATATTGTTTGTATTATATGAAATTTATTAGTTTATGTATTGTATATATGTAAATAGTACCCCACGAACTACCTGCGTATCTTTTTTCTCCTTCTCTATCAAATCCATCCTAAGGTTGTCTGTAAAAAATCGCTTTTAGCGATAAGACCGCCCATTGTGACACTATATTAATATTAAGTTCCTAATGTAATTTGCATTTTTGGTGTACAATAAAGAATATATCTATCTATCTATCTATCTAAGTATACATGAGATGTTATTACGCACAAATGTGTGTGTTCACTATCTATGCTGTTACCCTCAAAGTCGGATGGGACGGCATTATGACGCGATCAGACGCAGAACCAAAACAAATAGCTGTACGTGCTCTCTGAGCCACAGGTGCGGGTGGTTCACCACCAACTTTCAATCTCTAGGCAACTCTTGAGAAATGTTTAATTGCAAATCAGAATTATTTTCTATAATATGTACGTATTTAGAAATATTTTAGGATGTTTATCAGTTGTCTAGTACTCATAACACAAGCTCTGCTTAGTTTATTGTGATAGTTATGTGAGAATAATTACACTTTGCCCGATCTTGGAAACAAACCTTACCTGAACCCATTAATGGGTTGTTAAATAATCAAGTAACTTATCTCGTTCTGGGCGGAGCGAGAGGTGGTAACATACTTTTACTGATTCCCTCACTCCGGATCATGCCCTGGACCAGGGCTCGGCGCTAGAGGTCGTCGCCACCGATTGTCTCCACGAGAACACGGTGGTGCTCCGCCAAAGCGGGGCACACCTCCACCGTATCCTTCGGGCAGTCCACACAATGGTAACACCCGGACGCTAGTCCGGTCAAAAACCAATGCATGGATGCTCAATGTCCTTTATCGTACAAACGGCTTTTGAATACTGCTGAACTCCTTGCTCCATTAGTGTAATAAATTGCTGCAAGGCGTTTCGATGTGAATATAAACAAACATATATATAAATAATGACAATTCCTAAACCAGCCTCATCTACACTAATATTATAAAGAGGTAAAGTTTGTTTTTTTTTTGTTTGTAGGAGGTAATCTCTGGAAGTACTGGTCCGATTGCTTAAATTTTTTCACGGATAGATAGCCGTTTTATTTCTGAGTGACATAGGCTATATTTTATGTATGCAGACGAAGCCGCGGGCAATAGCTAGTTGTTTTGCCTATAATATTAAAGTAAATAAATGATCCTTTCGTCCTTAGCAGACAGTTTGGCGGCTCCAAAAATAAAAACAAAAGTAAATAAAGTAAAGATAAAAAGTTAGTAGTCGATTGAATAAATCGAGATTTAAAACTTTTATCGATCGTAATTAAAGTAACAATAGAATTGATTATTAACAACTGCGGTAAAAAACGGGTTCATAGTAGTACCACGACGGTAGTAGTTTCTCAGAAACTGGCCTCACTTTCAACAGTTGGCGTCGACCTGTCTGAGGAACATGGTAACAATGGCATCGTACCTTGTGATTACAGTGAAAGTCGATATTTTGTGAACTGTTCAGTTAATAGGTCGTTTAGAAATAATAAAGGGAGTTTGTTTTATTTACTCAGCTCAAATCGATCAATTGGACTTCGTAACTTATTTAAAGATACCTGTATAAAAGTTTCGCAAATTATATTGTTTTATAATTTCATTGGAAGCACATTGATAAAGCCCGTCTATGTACAGGGAATTTCTATGCTCCACAAGAGAAAAATAGTAAATTTTGATACAAGTGCAGAAAGTTTGTCATTGCGACCGAGGTGGAATCCGCACGAGCCGTAAGCGAATGTGTTTTGGAGCCGAGGGCTGCAGTGATAAATTTGCAAGTGTATGAAACGACTTTTCCTATACACTTACGAAGAAATGAATAAACGGGGGTTGACCGGCGACTCGTGGGGGTCGACGTGCGCTTGGCCTGATACGACAAATGTAATAAAATTGTGGCGGGGAGAGCACGCGCACTTTTCTGCACCAGTGCGGAAAACAGTCTATTGCGTGCCTAAAAGCGGTAGGATAAGAGCGAGTAAGTGTATTAAAAAATCTATTTTCGTCTTTGTAAAAATATTTATCTAAAATACATATATAATAGCTACTTGGTATCGAGACGAAAAAATCGCTACACGTGTAAGTTTTTTCAAAGCACTAGAAATTCACCAGTCTGAATCTGACAGTTAAAATTAGTACAAACATAAATTATTACACTAGCAACTCAAAACCCACATACATTATCTTTTAACAACACTATTATAAAAAACCGGGCAAATGCGAGTCGGACTCGCGCACTGAGGATTCCGTACAAACTTACTTACCCATGACAACAGTTCGATTCCTGAATTGTGTTACGAAGATTTATCCGAATAACAAATTTTTTTTGTGTCGTAACTACAAATTTACTGTTTTCAGATTTTTTCCTATAATTTTGCTATGAGACCTTGCTGCATGCCAAATTTCAGGATTCTAGGTCAACGGAAAGTACCCTATAAATTTTGATACCCTTTGGAGTGTCGAAATACACGTTTTATGCAACATAAACGGCCGTAACTTTTTTTCGTTAACTCAAAAATATAATTTTTTTCACAGCTCCAAGAGACCGCAGACTTGAGTATATGTAGTTTTAATTTCAACTCGATACCTCAGCGCGTTCTCGAGATAAAGGGTCTTGACAGACAGACGGACAACAAAGTGATTTATAAGGGTTCAGTTTTTTTCCTTTTGAGGTACGGAACCCTAAAAACTAGAAACAAAATCTAAACTGAATCATCTTCAGTCTGGCTTTTGTTGGCCAATTGCCAGGGTCAGGTTTTTTTTTTAATTCTTCCAGAACTTTCGTCTATGATCCATTTAAGAACTATTTGTGTCAAATAATGACAACTTTTTTAACCATCCATACCATCTTCCTTATTAACATCATTGCCATTCGTGTTTCATCAATTCTAATGCTTTGCGTTCCTTTACTTGCTTCTTTTTTTGTGCTTCGCTTCTTTGATTCTTGTGAACCTCATCCAGATCTTATCCATGGTTTTTAGTCGATTTTATTACTACTGATGTGTGATTGTTGGTCTTCAGAAACTTCTTTAACCGTTTTAAGGCAACTATTTGTAAGGAAAAAATGTATTTTTACAATAAACCAAGTTAAGTGTTTTTTCAAACTGCAAAATTGAGAATATTTAAAAAACCATTAAAAAAATTTAGGCTCAGTATTTATTTTCACTTGAGCAAGACGTGTTATGTAAGGGCGATTAAATATAAAAGCCAGTGTCCATTGATTTCATAGTCAGCGGTAGTTTAAAACTTCATTAAATTAATATTTTGGTACTTCTTTTAAGCTCTTCTTCATCTTATCTGCAGAGTTTTCGATCCCCAAGATACAGGTACGGCTTGGTTTGGGAGCCAGTGTATACAACATAATTGAAACCCGTAAATAATTACAGACTTATTTAAAGTTAAGATTATGTTAGTTAAATTAAATTACCAATTATTATTTAAATTCCTTAATTTAATTTAAATTTATTATTATTTAATTTATTAAACCCCAAGCAAACGCCGGCGATCGCTCTCTCATTGTCTCTAATTACGGTATTCGAAAGGTTAAATATAGTTTCCATAAAAAAAATATTGGTTCTTGTATACTAAATTTGTCACATAACTGGCACTTTAATTATAACACTACACCGCAAAGCAGCACCGCTTAAGTGGCAGTGGGCAGGGCACATTGCTCGTAGAACGGATGGCCGATGGGGCCGAAAGGTTCTAGAGTGGCGACCGCGCACCGGAAGACGCAGCGTTGGAAGGCCTCCTACAAGGTGGACCGACGACCTGGTGAGCGTCGCGGGAGTGCGGTGGATGCGAGAAGCACAGGATCGGTCATTGTGGCGACGCTTGGGGGAGGCCTATGTCCAGCAGTGGACGTCTTTCGGCTGAAATGATGATGATGTTGATGACACCGCAAAGAATCAAATTATATCGAACGAGTAACTTAGTTAATGATCATGCAAGATTTCGGCTATGTCATAGTTGAGTACAGTAATTTCATTAAGCTCCTAATAATCTTTTTTATTGCCATCAACGCTGACGGAGGTTTTATTTTATAAATTGTGACGTTCAATTAATTACCTTCGTTTTTGTTTTGTTGTGGCGAGTCACGTCTAGTTTTTTTGCTGCAACATAAACGAACGTAGCACGAACTACAAAAGTGTTTGGAGTTACATTTGGTGTGATATTAAACCATTAATTCTATGAATTTTCATTTAGCTGTATTTTAATATTATGTTGCCCCTTTTTTGATTTGGTTCTATCTTAAAACCTACCAATAGACCATCTTCCTTACCTTAAGTGCTTTAGTTTTTTTTGAGGTTGGGTAATCATCACATCATTTTTCTCGCTCGAGGTAGAGCGAGAGGGAGTGTCAGATTTCTACAGACTAAAACCTACCCGTGTTCCTTCTGTTGCTTTTGTGCTTCAAGGCCGCGGTAACTCTTTTAAACAATTCGAAGCCCTGGCTAATTTGTATGTATTTTTTAATCTTTGTACCCTACTTTACTAAAGAACTAAAAATGACACAAAGAGTAAATAAAACAATTAAGCATGGTTAATTTCGTCTGGATACAATCATCCCTGCACATTGCTAAACAGCACCTAATCAACAAATACAGAAAATAACACACAAAGCTGCATCTAATGAGACATCTGTAAAAATTACCAAGCGACATTCTTAACTCTGCGTGACCCCATCCAATTATCTCAAATAATAACGCACAGTAATTTACAAAATGACATTCCAACCGATACGTGTCATTTGTGGACAAAATTACCCCAAGCAATTTGCCCCAGGCTAAGATGAATACTAGTTTATGTGGACTAATGAGGAGAGGAAGCCTTTTTAGCTTAAGGCTACTGTCTCTTGAGCGTGAGACAAAGTATAATTTATAGGATATTTCTGATACAAGCATTAAATGTACCAGTAGGGGTAATACCAAGCGCCGTTGAGCAAGATATCATTATAAAAACTAGGCAAGTGCGAGTCGGACTCGCGCACTAAGGGTTCCGTACAAACTTACATTTGAAAACAGTTCAATTCCCGAATAGAGTTACGATGATTTTTCTGAACCGCAAAAAAAAGGTTTTTTTTTGTAACGTAACTACAAATTTACAATTTTCAGTTTTTATTTTCTATATCTGGGCTATAAGACTTTGCTTTATGCCAAATTTCAGGATTCTAGGTCAATTGGAAATACTCTATGAATTTTGATTGCCTTGAAAGTGTCGAAAAATACGTTTTTTGCGACATAAATGGCCGTATCTTTTTTTTTTCGTTAACACAGAAGTATATTTTTTCACAACTTTAAGGAACCGTAGACTTGAGTATATGAATTTAATTTCAACTCAATGCGTTTACGCGTTTCCACTTGCCTTTCTTGACTTTCGCGTCTTGATAGACAGACAAACAGACAGACTGACAGACAGACGGTCGGACAACAAAGTGATCCTATAAGGGTACCATTTTTCCTTTTGAGGTACGAAATCTTAAAAATGTAGATACCTTCTACATTTTTAGGATTTCGTACCTCAAAAGGAAAAATTCTTCCTTATGCTAGCAAAAATTTAAGAAGGGATTCCAATTGTAATTGCACCAATTGACTCAAAAATTTTGAAATATTCAGAGAAGTCATAGAGCCATAATATCGATATAAAAACTAATGTTATTCAAAAACATTTACAATATTCAAAATCATGAAGTCTGAGAAATTATGGCATTTGCTAACACAGGCATAACAAAATGAAGGAGTTACAAAATTGTACGTCCTGTTTAGCACTCAATTGGATAAACAAATTACTTAGGCTGACTTTTTACCCGTTCTGACCAATTGAGCATAGTCTAACTGATTTGCATAGTCACTAGTCACGCCAATTACCTTGTACAGAGTTCAGATCTAACGTCTTCGTTGATCGACTCGTACCTAATGTTATTTTTCAATATTCTATAATCTGCCGTATCATCATTAATATAACTGAATCATATCCCAGTATTCAGAACCAATGCCAAGACTCTGCCATTTACAAACTAGTTTTCCGTCAGGTGCCAAATTCAAACAGTAAACATTTATTTGTTATTCGATAAATTAATCTCTCACAAAATGTGCACTTGCTGTCTTCAATAATTCACAAACTTCTTATTAATAGAAAGAGCGAGAGATATGTCCTTCTTTATTTCAAAGAGAGCCAAGTCTTCAATAGACTAATGGCTGTAGGGGCAAAAGTCTTATGTCTTATTGCTATTCTCCTAATAGATATGCTAGAAGAAAGTTTTCACCTTTATGCCATACGTCTATAATATAGACTGATCTTTGGATGTATTAGCGCAATTTCAAAGAAACGTCCACCACTGGAATGCGACAGACCGAGTTTCTTAGCTCCTAGGTAGGTACATCATTTGGTCAATCTAATTGTTTACAAATAGTGTACTAACATTTATCTCATCAAAATATGGGAAAAGACTTAAGTTATCAATCATAATTATGTTTTTTTTTTTAAATGAAACAGTTTCTCTACTTATTAACAGAAAGTAAATTATTCTCAGCTTCTCAGACAAAACTACATGTACCAACTAGTATGTATAACCTAAATACATAACCGTTTCACCATTACGACAGTTATACATAACAGAGGTATAATTTAGCAAGCGGCCTTTTTGCTCAAAGGGGTAATTTTGCATGTCATTATGTACGGAATACGTCGCCTGCGCATTGGTCGACGCTGGGGGGCGGCGCAGTTGCAACTATGGCGGCTGAGGTAATTGAATCTTTGATGTGGCATATTTATTTAAATTACTGGTATTTGGTGGCACTTTGGAGGTAAATGGTGCGGTGATACTATGGTGTCACATCGAGGTGTTTATTTCTTGCTAGATAAACGGTCTTGTAAAATAAAAATATACTGTTGCAAATATTTACGTATCCCCCACGTAGTCCTTGACGGGATGTTTTTAAGTAAAGTTCAATGGATGTTTTAATTATTCGCAAATTGATTTGTAATGGATATTGTAATAATTGAAAGAAAAATAAATCCTAAGAAATTGATGTAGTTATTTAAGGTACCTACAAGTGTCTACGCAACTGAATGATATGTGGAATCATTGACAAAGGTGCCATCTTGGTAAAATTGACCTAAGGATTTTATTGTTGCGTTCATTACGTGAGCAAAGCTTGCGGAGAAGGCTGACGGCTGACTCGGTACATTTGCTGCCAAATAGGTACTGTATTAACATTAGAATGTGTTATATCCACATGTTAATTGAAAACAAAGTGACTGTATTCTATATCAAAAACTAAATACTGTCTAAATTTGAAACCGGCTAAACGAGCAAACTGTGCGAAGCTAAAGATATTCACGTGTAGTTTATTTTTGGCACTGCAAATCAAAGTTCTCCATGCTCTCTCTTTCCATTTCTCTCTATTATATAAAGACCAATCTTCATCCCCAGTAGTAACTATACTTAATTATATTTATAATATTTATGTTTTAGATATTTATCGTGTTGGAAAACCATTACATATTTTTTTTTTTAAATTAAAAAATTAAATTAATATTTTTTTTTTTTTAATAAATTAAATTGAATTAGTAATATACAATATAAAGTACAATATAAAGTAATACAGAATATAATAATAATATAATCAATTAATAATATAATAATGAAAATGTAAAATGTAAGCTTAGGTATGGACCAAATACGTCTGAAATAAAATGTTTTTATTTCATTAGATGCATTCTTGGAGTTCTTGTAGGTACCCTCACATGTGGTAGGCTATCGGACTCATTCAACCAAACTGGTCTAGACTGTAACAGAAGTCTAATAAATCACATGTCATATTCGGATGATTAGGTTCTGCTTGCAATCAGAATATGGAAAAGCAAATGCAAAATACATATTGGCAGAGTGCACAACATGACACCACATGACCCAGACTTTTAACTGGAGTGAAGTATAGAAAGTGTTTGCAAGCCCGACCAGCTGGTAGGATCCTACCGCTATTTCAACTTCACCTCATTGTGCTTGTAAACCTTGACAAAGTTAAATGTACAAGTCAAATTATAACAGGTAGACCTATCCGATCATGCTGTTATAGGTAGATAGCCGGAGACAAGACATCTCCGTGAGAACTGGCTGGTGTAGCCACTGCAGCGCTTCAGTAAAAGCTCAGCTAATTATCAGTTACTGCGTAATCGTGTACACAGTTGAGTTCGAGGTAAGTTATACCAAGGCTGCGAGTGCAGTAATACGACGTGCGGCGCGCCATCTTCCGGTTAGAGCGTTAAGGGTTGACCAGACGGATGCAAACTAGCGTTCCAACTTCCAACCAAGGTGACATTGGTTTGTGTTGCGGCTATACGTTCGGTGGTTGGGAATTCGCGCCTTCCAACCAAGGGCATTGAAGGTCATGGTTTACAACTGCTGTCTACACGGATTGAAACTACCAAGGTCACCTTGGTTGGGACGTTGGTTTGCATCTGGTCACCCCCTTAGTGTAGCGCGAGCGCCATATTCCACCATATATTGCTCCGTTAACTCCTTGGCTTGGGGGTGGCTGCGGTGAGAGACTGACCCCAATTTATTGATATTTTTAATTTATTTGGATGTAAATCTAGCAACAATCATTTTACGATTAACAATGCAAACTTTATAATATATTTTTTTACTACTACTACTACTACTTTACTACTACTTGTACTTTTTGATCTACTTTTTTTATATAAGTTAGCTAGTAATGTCATTTTAATTTCAGCGCCATCTAGAGGGGAGTAGCTCAACTTCTTTCTACAGTACAAGTTCATACTCAATAAGGAAATTTAGCTCATATTGTGATACGGTTGATTAAAAAAAGCTAGCACAATAGCATTCCTTTTTGATACCAGCAATGCCATCTGACTAGTTTTTGAAAGACCAGAATACAAGTTTTGTTCCTAAGAACATTAAGTTGTCCCGCTAGATGGCAAAAGTGTAAAAACATCCAAGTATATAGTTTAGTTGATAATAGATGGCGCTGATATAAATAAAACAATTTTCAATTTATATTTTTATTAAATGTAATATAATATTTATTTTTATAAATTTAACCAGAAAATTCTACATTCGCCATAATGTAATCCCCAATCTTATTTTTTGAAACCTGAAAGCAAAGGTTATTACGAGTATCTAAACTTCACAACAACAAAGATGTCCTGAGGATTGTCCTGAGGCGTTCTAGTTTCTCTCACAGTCCCAGAACATACAAACACTTGATAACAAGGACTTCTCTACTCCCAAAAGACCTACAAGAATTGTATTGAAACATAAAACAATGAAACTTTCCTCCCAGCGGTGGTTTTCGCGAAGAAATTGATTTAGTTCTTATTTACTCCATAACTCAAGTTTTTCTAGATTTCAATCTATTTTTGTAATAGAAAAAGTGAAACAGTTCGGGGAAGTTGAAAGCTTGTTTTAAAGTATAAAAATCAGTGGATTCTTTCCAAGGTTCCGTGGTTCCGTGCCTCAGCAAATATGGAACCCTTATAGGATCACTTTGTTACCCGTCTGTTCGTCTGTCAATACCCATTTTTCAGGAACGCGTGAAGTTATGAAACTGAAATTAATATCAAATAGATACAGGTCTGCTACTTTTTTAGAGCAATAAAAAATCAAACTTCTATGTCAACGCAATATAAAGGTAGGCTTCGTATTTGGTGCATATTTTGACGCTCGCCAGGGTAATACAACCTTCAGGGGACTTGCTGTTT
Source organism: Mythimna pallens (assembly GCA_961205895.1). Classification (NCBI taxonomy): domain Eukaryota; kingdom Metazoa; phylum Arthropoda; class Insecta; order Lepidoptera; family Noctuidae; genus Mythimna; species Mythimna pallens. Next base: position 18,154,149 of record OY540834.1, read on the forward strand.
ACCTAGAATCAAGAAGGCAAGCAGCAATGTCGTGTAGCACTAGTTTATGAAACAATCTTAATATTATAAATTTGTAATTAAATCAAAATAATTTCTTTTTTGCGATTCAGATAAATACTCATAGACATAGTAACATTTGTACGAATCCCTCGTTGCGCGAGTCCGATTCGCACTTCTGGTTTTTTAAACATTTTCTCTTCAACTTACTTTGTTTTTTTTTTTTAATTTTTTTTTTTATTATTGATAGTCTCGCGTTTGACCACTATCTCACCTGATGGTAAGCGATGATGTGGCCGACGATGGAGCACGCTTGCCTAGAAGTAACCTATTCACTCTTGACTTAAAGACCCCTTTTCACGTTTAAGTACATATTTAAGGTGTTTGAAAACCACCAAGGATATTTTTTCGGACTCCTTTTGTTAAGCAATGAAATTTTAAACTGTCGCGAAGTAAGTTAACATCGCAACATTAAAACATTCAGGGGTAATGGCCGGAAGCGCTGACTCAGCGGCTGAATATAATTTGCACACGATCGCTCCATACAAAGTTGGAACTTCATTAAGTAATGGACTGGTAACTATTTTGCGCGTAGGTTGATACCTAACAGTGTAGATTTTATTAATGACCTGGTAAGTAATTTGTGAAGTTAGACTAAGATAAAATGTTTATAATCCTGTCCATTTATTTTTCATTACTTGCTTGTTCACTATATCACCTGATAGTAAGCGATGATGTGGCCGACGATGCAGCACACTTGTCCAGAAGTAACTTTTTCACTCTTAACTTAAAGACCCCTAGGTGGTAGTTATCAAGAAACACAGACTCAGGCAGAGAATTCCATTCTTTAGCCGTATGCAAAATAAACAGATTAATGTATTAGCAAAACGCTTTGTAGGATAGGTGGAATGTTCACCACGTACCGGTGGCGTAACGCCGTACGTCTAGTGGTGTTTGGGCTCTTACCTGCTGGGTGGCTCGCCGTCGAGCCATCTGGTAAGGACCAAGCCCCTGTCGTCGACGGCGGTTGGTGTTCCACGCGCGCTTCAAAGAGATGTTAGCAAAACCGTATTGGCCCAGCAGGGTTTATACTCATAGGGCCATGGAGAATTTATGAAAAAGAAACCTGTGGAAAGAACATAGGTGGGTTTTTGGTCTGACAAGCCTGAATGTTCCTACTTTTCTCTATTTTGTATCATAAGTATCGATTAATCGTTTAATTTGAGTAGGTATATACTTACATTATCATTCATCATCATTTCAGCCGAAAGACGTCCACTGCTGGACATAGGCCTCCACCAAGGGTAGACGAGCTACCAGGCACTAGGAGTCATTCTTTGTTTTGCTTATCATTTTAGCCTTCTTTGCCGTAATCGCCACGCTTGACAGGCGGGTTGGCGATCGCAGTGTGGTAGTTATACTGCACAGAGAATGCTGCTACCCATTCTCTGGTATGTCCCATAGTCGCCTCTTATGACACCCACGCGAAGAGATGGTGCCATTCTTTACGTCCGAACACCATACGAACGCGTCCGAACACCATATGGACGATATACTTACATAGATAGGTACAATTCCAACTTGCTTTGCCTTAAAAAAACTGCATCACGACAAAAACTAAGACCTACTGCACACGGACGCGTAGCTTCATAGACGCGTATTCATCATTGTACGCTTTGTGATACGAAACGACGGCACGAGACGTTGCCGCTTCGTTGACATTTCATAGTTTTGTATTTGTAAGCTGTGAGCAGGCGTACACCAAGCGTATCAAAAAGAATACGTGTCTATGAACCAATGCGTCTGTGGACAGTTAGCTTTACCTACAGGTTGAATACCAACCCAACCTTTCTAATAAAGAGCTCACCAAAGATGGTTATCCTGCCTTTGAATGCATAAAGGTGGAATCAGACGGCTTGGACTCGAAAGAATTTTCTCTAGAGTGCGTGTTTCATTTTTCATGGCTTATTGGGAATTATAACAATAGTGAGTGAATGATAGAAATTCTATTCATTTCTTTCACTATGTCGTCAAATGACGTCGTACGTCAAAACCAAGGTATTAGTTATGTGCTACAGAACTGAGATGAAATGGATAAACCAAGTGAACGTTCTCTTTATAATCACACTGTTCACTTTTTTTTCATTCAGAGTGGGAGTGAATGATGCTGAATTCAAAAATTAAACATTGTTGGATCAATTCACTAATGAATTAATTCGCTTCTTTTCTTCCATTCAAATAAGCGAAATATGAATCGTCTGATTCCGCCTTAAGTATGGCACAATGGCCAACCGTCACGGCCCACAGTGCAGTCAGTAATCCCTGTGGACCGCACTTTAATCCTTTTGTGGTGATATCTGGGAACTTCCAGTGCATTCGGCGAAGATGAACCTAGAAATGTTGGTGACGAATGGTGGAAGTTATGACGATTATATTAGTCATGTGTTATCTATAGGGCTAAGAGTGGCTTTAGATTTTAAATAGACGGCTATGCTTGTAAAGAAGAATGCATAAACTACCTACTATTCCCAGTACCTGCCTGCATGAAACTTGAAACAAGAAAGAAAGAAAGAAAAAGAATTTATTTGGTACACAAGGCGGTAACACGAAACAAAAAAAAGAAGCATGAAATACAGTAGCGTACCTCACGGCTGCACCAAAATAGGTTCAGTTTTGCAGGAATGCTGTGAATGTCTTAATGTACCACCACATATTATTTCTGATGACCCTTTTGATATATCATTTACTTAGAAAGAATTGAATATGGTGCTCAGCCATGTCCGGGACTCAACACCTGCTATTGGCGGCGTGCCATACTCTTTTCCCTCCTAGAGAAGAGGCCTGAGTCCCAACAGTGGGAACATTATAAGGCAGACTATGCTATGCTATGCTACGCATACTCTTTTATAACACATTCTGGTGATGAAGCTAAATTGTATTTCCTGGATATAATTAATTTCTGTTATAATCGTGGTTGGATCCCAGATCAATGGAAATTACAAATGGTTATTCATCTGTTGAAACCAGGCAAAAATGTAGATGATCCGAACGGATTTAGACCTATTGCTTTACCTTCAGTATCTAGGACTGAAGGTAAAGCAAATTAATAGAACACCTAATTAAAAACCGACTAGAGTGAATGGTTGAATCCAGAAATTTGCTCCCGAACTATCAATTTGGTTTTTGGAAAGGGCTCAGCACAATGGACAGTGTTGGAGTTCTAGTAGCACATATCCACCTAGCATTCTCTAAAACGAATCCATGATTGCAGCCTTCTTAGATGTTTCCTCTGCATATGATAATGTTCTTCTTCCTGTTCTCAGGCAGAAACTATACCAGCTGAGTATTCCGGTCAAGATGATCGAATGCCTATGTGGACTACTGTCTGCTCTGTCGCTCATTGGTTCTGAGATACCAGAGTGAAGACTTTGACAAAAGGTAGACTTGGAAGGGCATCCCACAAGGCTTTGTCGTCAGTCTACTCCTTTACAACTTGTACACAGTTAACATTGGCACCTGTCTAAATAATAACTCTATTATCTGCAGTATGCTGATGGCTTAGCCCATTATGTGAAAGATCCCTCCATTGCTGACGCTGCATTATCTCTATGCCTCTCTCTGAACTCTTTGAATCATTGGCTTTTAAACCACGGTTTGTCACTATTCGCATCAAAAAGTTCGGCAGTAATCTTTTCCCGGAAAATAACCTTCCCTCTTATATCAGTGACCATTTCAGGGAAAAATATTCCATTGATAAGTAAGGTGAAATTTTTAAGTGTTACTCTTGACTCAAAATTAACAGGTAATTATCACATAAATTCATTAATCTAAAAATGGGAACGCGTCATTTCTATTTTAAAAGTCCTCGACGGTGGCTGGTGGGGTTTGTGTCACCCCTATACCACGAAATTAGTGTACAATGCCATAGTCTACAGTATTTTTTTATTTTATTGGCTGGTAAATTCTTCTTATGACAAATCCCGCTCTTGGGCGAGGCGAGAGATAATGTCAGACTTTTACTGTCTAAAAATCCACTCCTGTTCCTTCTTTGCCTTCGTCCCAGGGCCCCGGGTTTCAATGTTTCACACTTAAAATTTTCTACAATATTGGTATATCTAAAAACTCCCCCTCAGTGAATTCGGCCTTCAATGCGGTGGTAAGCGAGCGATGGAATGGTTTTCAAAAGTTTCACAGAAGCTTCAAAACTCAGTGACTCCAGTTACACTGGCGCGGCAGTATTTTACCGAAGCTCCAGTATCATTTTACAATTTAAATCATTAAACAAATTAACCCATCAGGTGCAACTGTATTACTCGACTAATTTTAAGTCTTCAGTTACTGACCCTTTTCATTTTTTATATTAATATTATAAACTACTTGTTTTTCTAATTTACTTGGACATTGGCAGAATAGTCGACATCGGCTCTATTTGCCATTAACGAAAAATAGAACAGAATAGACATAAGGCGTAGATGGCGGTTGGCGGATGTTATCAGTCACGTAAAATACTATAAAATCTACATTTTGGCATAGAGCTAGTCCATGTTATAGAAGTATTTGCAACATATATAATCAAAAAGACAATTAATTAACTTGTATTCCGATCTTACTCTTTATTGCACAGGGCCATTTTTGACAAGTGTCCAAAATCGCCCTGTGTAATAATGAGTAGGATCCCATCCCTAGTAGGAGTAAGAAACCTTTGTTGCTATTATAGGAATTTTCCTATAATAACACCAAAAGGTTCTTCAAAAACCGTAGCTCTACTGTAAACGCTGGAATACGGTTTTATTTATGTTAAAGGCACTTTAATTAACTAACTTTAATTAATCTCTTCTGGGAAAGCCAAAATTTCAAACTACAGGGAAAGGGAGTTAGTATTTACTTAATTTTCAATTACCTGCCGGACTCAAATTAAGAGATTGTTGGTAACGGCATATCAGTACAGGATGATGTTAATAGCTAATTAACTATTTATTTAATACGGCAGACCACTGATTTATTTATAAACTAGCTTCTGCCAGCGGCTTCGCTCGCATGAAAGGTTTCTTCATACAAACTTTAGACCCCTATTTCATCCCCTTAGGGGCTCGCCTACGTCATAAAGTGAAGCCTTGGGCAAATTTCACGCTCCAAGTCCTAGTAGTTTTGGCTGTGCGTTGATATGTCAGTCAGTCAGTTTCTCTCTTTATATATATAGATAAATGTTTACTACGTAGCAACTTTTACAAGAGGATCCTGTGTATGCAAATCGCTTATAATAAGATTCACAAAAGGTCTAATAAATTATTATAAATAAGAATTTAATACAGACAGTAAACATTTAAAAGTGAAAATATTAATTTAATGTCCTAACTCAAATTAAATTAACATCACATTAATTAAATCATTCTGTTCAAAGAAATACGTTGGCCGACCCGGCTTTGTGCAGAATGGCTTTAGTAGCAAAATTGCGCACGGTTGATTGGCAAGCAATGGGCTCGCCGTCCGGCCGTCCGGTAACCGTCCGGACCGAGCCCAAGTCGTCGACGGCGTGTATTGTCCCACGCGCTCCTCAAGGAGATGTCAGCAAACCGTAGAGGCCCAGCAGGGTCGAAACCTAGTTGGACCATAGGTTGTCCGAAACAGCTGGGGTTCTGTTTCGGACAACCTATGGCCCTAAAACGAAGGCAAAGAAGGAACAGTAGTGAGTTTTAGTCAGTAAAGGTCTAAAACGCCCTCCCGCATCGCTCAAGAGCGGGAGATGTCATTGGATGATTTTCACCTAAAAAAAAAGTACGCTTGATCGATGTAATAGATGATAATGACGAGGTACGTCTGGTCTGGCATTGAAGATTTCCCCTTAACAACCCATGAAATGTCAACAGATAAAGTAGAACCTTCGTTGCTTCAAAGAGTATTATTGGAAGTAATTTAACCGTTCTTCGTAAATACGCATTTACGTAGATAAACCTACCGTATACCATAATTGTTAACTTCAGTGGATAAACGGATGTTAACATAAAGTAACAGTGCTCATAGGGGTATGCCCGTTCTTCATACAAACTTTGCCTCACGGAGACACGTATGGAGACGAATATTGAAAAATAAAGGTATAAGCTTGCTCTGTTACCTGGTTATCCGCACAAATTCATGATCACAGGGCCATCTGGGCGTCTGAGGGGTTGTTTTACTTCCGCACCCAGCTGTGCGCTGACACCTAATGTCCACTATGACCTGCCTTGACCTGTGTTGTACTTAGTGTCGGTGGTGTCCAAGTTGTGACCTTTTTCAAATATTTTTGGGAAAAAATATAACGTGGTATAAAAACTATTGGAATCCATTCAGTTACTGATTCTGATCAAACTGTATTCAGGTTTCGCCTATACTAAAAATAATGTTGTATAATATAAAAATAGCTTCTACCAGTGGTTTCAGCCGCATGACTGTACATTATCCCAAAAGACCAAAAGAATATTCAATATATTTAATTATTTATTTTATTACTACACTTATTACTACACACTACTACTACTACCCCTGCTAAACTACGCCCCCCCCCTCCCTACTACTTACAAGAGACACTTGATATACAGTATCCTATTTGCTATTCCAGAATGTGGTCTACCCGCGTTCCAAATGTCATTCAAATCCGTTCAACTGTTTGAAAGTTAAGGAGTTATAAACACATACACACATATATTATAAACTTTCTCCTTTTTTACTACACACGCCTAGCTAAATTTTTAGTAGTACATAGTTGAACAGACTCAGGCGCGTCAACATGGCTACCAACTTATCGTTTTCTACAATAACTGTCACCAAGGCGTTACCGACTGTAGAAAAAGATTCGAAACGAAACGGTCTTAACTTGGCTAGGCCTGCAGCTGTATTAAAATGGTAGACCAATTTTGCTTCTCCATCGTCTCTGGCCCATTTAGTAATGACACAGGTGAAATTGAATCCTGACTGAAATACTCTAAATATTTTTCTCCGTCCACATTGTAAAACAATATTTACATTCAATTAAATTTTCTCTATTTCAAGAATTCCGTACATTTTATTGGCAATGTATTTTCATTCACGAAAATTCTCGGTTCGTTTATGTCATATTAGATTTGTGCTACGTGAAGACTTATGAATTATTCATAAGTTACATTCAACCTTTTCTTTGTCATGGAATATAATAAAATGGTGGTCTCAAAGTCACACGTGAATGCATATTGTTATATGAAGATACCACGCAAGCGAATTTTCAAATCTTTGCACGTAACACTTGGAAAAGTTACAAAGAAGTCCTTTTTTTAAATGGTTGGTTGACTTTTGCTAGATGAAACTTCGATGTGTCTAATGAACTCACTATTGCGTATAAAATACTACCTTTTGTCAACACCCTATCCCCACGTAATAGTAGAATATTATCCCAAGATATTAAAAAAGAAAATCTAACCTAATCCATAACATGGCCTACCAGTGAGCCAAATTTTATTTAAATCCATTTAGCCGTTCGAGCATGAAGGAGTAACAAACATACATGCATACAATCTTTCACTTTTATTACATTAGTGTGATGCGATGATTTTATCACCTACCTACCCCAATTTCTGAATCTAGAATTCAAAACTGAATTTTTGCTAAACTCTACTTTGACCTTTTAATCTATCTGTTCTTTGTCTTTGAATTCAACTCATAATACTCAACTCTAATTGTAACCCTAAATATTAGGGCTAGTATCAGAATTGAGTATTTATACTTTAATGCTAAAGTTTATAATTATATCAAGTTTATAATTAGTAAATATAAATATATAAGAGGTTAGAGACGCTATGTTTTTCCAAGCACATTATTAGTGATTGGGCGACAATAACTATCTATGTTCTTTCTGGTACTGTTTAAGTATTTTCTTTGTCATATTACAGCTTGTCTGAGACCCTATTTCCTCCTATATACTGTAGAGACCTAGCTCTGGTAGGCCTTGGGTCCGGAATGTGTATTTCAAGAAAGCAAACTCTTCGCGTCGCAGTAATTACTTATATTTCTTTCAGCTTTCAAAAAATCACATTTCAATCAAAAGTCACTACTGAAAACAAAACACAATTTTTTTCCTATCAATTTTCAAACCTACTTTGAAAATGCAAAATCCTTAAAAGTATATTTATCTAGCTAGACCGCTAGCTAATAAGAAAAATAAATCATGCGATCTCCTTTACTGGTTTTTTTTTGTCATACAAAATAGGGCATCAGACAAACTACAGCTGGTCTAAAGCCCTATTTTCTCCTGCATACCAATTATTAGTATTCCTTAACTTCACCAACTTCTATTCCTCTAAGATCCACAATGTTAAAGAGCTCTACAAACAACTGAGTCTCCAAACGCGATGGATAGCCTTGCACCACCTTGCACAAACTCTTGAACCCCTCACGAACTATTCGAGTTTCCTAATGAATCTATTTTTAACATCGCAAAAGGATCGCATCCGTTGAGAGAACCAGTGTCCAGCTTCAAAAACAAATAAAAAGTGCTTGGAATCTTGTGAGTTTAACTGCAAGTGTGGTAATTGTTTTTTAATTATAATGATACAAAGAAAGGGTAATGAACACACTCTTTCATCAGAACGTCTGTCAGTAGTAGGTATAAATAAAATTGAAGTGTCTATATTTAAATAAAAATAAGTGATATTTCAAAATGTCTAAATATATTTTTGGTTTTACTAAGTGCATACGAAAGAATATAATAATAATAATATACTAACAAAAATGATTTTCTTTTTCTATTTTTTCCGACTATCTTTCTGTTTTTTCCGACTAATCTTCGAAGTGACTGAAGCGATTTTCACTGGCAGATAGCTAATGTTACTAATAATAATAGCTATCAGTCAGTGAACGTTTAAATTTACGTCTATCAGTAATTTAGGCTATTATTTATTTTTCCACGGGAACAGGATATCAAACTATGAAATACATCTTTGAAACCGTTAAACAAAATTTGACGGGACTTTCATTGGGATTTCGCTAACATTATAATGTGTAACCTGCCCTCCTAGCCAAGTTGTTATAACTTGGCTAGGAGGGCAGTTTCGTGTCGAATTCCGTTCTCCAATCGGTAACGCTTCGGTGTCAGCAATTGTAGAAAACGATAAGTTGTTAGCCATTTTCACGTGCCTGAGTTGGCCGCTAATTCTACAATGTCGTTCTACAATCTCAAAGGAAGTAGCGTTGAGCATTGTAGAAACGATAACAATACATTCCATCATTTTGAACGATGTGAATTTGGCTACGAATTTTCTATTCGTTTGCTCGGACCACGTGACTTGACGTTGAGATGATGTCAATTCCATACATTTGATTAGTTTTCGACTAGCGTTAACTATTGCAGATTATCAACTTGGCTAGGTTAACTAGGTAACTTGGCTGGCTTTCCGGGTTGGGGGACATCGATAAACAGATTTTGACGGGACTTTTACTAACAGATAGCTTAGATGTGTTATGTTATAAGAACTGATAGTGTGCCCCATGCAAGGAGATTAATGAAATAAATAAACAATAATACAAGTTCTAAATAAATAATACTATCAGAGAAAGGAGAATGCTCTGGCTCCAAAAAAAAACTAGCTCCAGTAAAAAAGAAATTTATCTCAAATTATCGATAATAATAAGTAATCAAATAATAACTGGTTTTGATCATCATCCTTGTTTAAATGGTGTAATTGGCTTCGGCCGTTCTATTTAAATTAAATAAATAAAGGGTTGATTTATTTATTATACTTGCTAACTTATAAAAATTGCTAGTTTTGTTTTTCAGGTGTCGATTTAAAAATATGATTTTTTAATTATTTTTCGATACTTTATTCAAAAACATGATTCGGTGCATTATTTCTGCATCAATTCAATTCAATTCAAAATTATATTTTTTTTCGGTTTTCAAAAAAATGATTTCAGACATAAAATGACCTCCGAGGATTTTTGGAGCCGATTGGTTTTGGACCTATTACATCCCATGAAAGTGACGGATTTACGTGTGCAACGATAGGGCTAACGTATGTCACAATCGTAGGTATGACCGCCGCCCGTGAGAAGGCGCAATCTGTACTTGAATACATAGTTGTTTCTGTGTCAGAGTCCATGGCTTAATTGATGTCGCGTCACTGGTATACAAATGCACGGCATTCAGATACGCATTCAATTTAGACGTTTCATGTCGGACCGCTACCGTACGGTAGCAGTTCGACACCAAACGCCTAAATTGAATGCGCCCTAAGCCTATTGTCTCAGATACTTGCAGTACTTACTTTCTTTATCATAAGGTAATAATAGCCTAAGAACTTTTATCTATTTCTTTTTTTGAACTACAGTGTTAGGAAAAAGTACAACTAGAACATATAAAAAAAAAAATGTTTTGATGAAGGAAATGAAAATTAGCACTTATACGACATTATTGTCGTTTGTGTAATTTTCATTTCCTTCTGTTAAGCCAGATTACAAAGCAATTTTTGTTAAAATAATTATGTTCAAGTTCATATATTATGACATAAGTTAATTTCTTGTTATAGGTGGGAACTGAGTCAATCATTTTTACTAAGTTAATCTTTTTTACCAAGAAAATCTTTTTTACCAAGTCTACCTTTTTTACCCACTCAAGTTTTTACCAAGTCAACCTATATTTAGCAAGTCAATCTTTTTTTACCAAGTCGATAATTTTTACCAAGTCGGACTTTATTTAACAAGTTAATTTTTTTACCTTTTTTACCAACTCGATCTTTTGTACCAAGTTAATCATTTTTTTCAAATCAATCATTTTACCAAGTCAATATTTTTCACCAAGTCATTATTAATTACTGAGTTGAACTTTTTGTTAAGTGTACCATTTTTACTGTCAAACTTATTGGTATGTGTATTTTTTTTCTACTAAATCAAACTTTTTTTCTCTGAACGAATATAAAGTGCATTGTCTAGACTTATTCCCTGGACGATCGCTGAGGCGTAGTATGCTTACAATTCAATACCACAGCCGATACATCAAGCTACAGTGACTGGCATTTTCTTTAATGTTTCTAATATCTTACAAATATTATCAGTGACATCTAATTTAAAATGTATTATTGCTAACGAAAAATTCAATGTAATATGTATCTCGAATCCACTAGAAATAAATTCAATAAAAGATAAAAGATGGCTCGAAAAACTTTTCTTTTTTCAATTACGTTTGGTCAGCATAAATATTGAGTAGATATCAGCTGCTGTATGTTTTACAATATTGCATTAGGCATTATCTCGTTTACAATTTTGATCGGATAGTAATGAATAGCTCTTTTTTAGTCAGCAAATCAACTTGTTTTTTTTTTATCGGCTTTTTTGGTATTATTAGCATGAAAATATGGATGACGAAATAATTTTAATGTTTCTTAACTAATTTTATAAATAACTTAAATATATTTAATAACAACTATTAGATACAAATTCAAATACACTTAAACATATATTCAAATCTATACCTACTTATAATAAACTTTCTAAACATTGAAAATATCAAAAAAATTAATGACCCAAAAATGTGATTAAAAATTTTTTTGTCTCTCTGTTTATCTGTTTGTTCAGGCAATATCATGGGCACCACACTGGGTACTTTTTGTCCCGGAAAAGTATATACAATAAAAAACAAACTTAATTTTGCGGTTCGATCCCTAGACCCAATTACTGTACCAACCGCAAATAATAAGTTTGTCGCAGGTTACGTCACCCACAGTGGAGGTCACTAAGGGGCGCTGCACACGGCTAAGATACTATAATATCTAATATATACTTAAGATACAATATCGCTCGCCATACAATTCAATGGACTATCACACACGACGAAGATAATACGAGTAAATAATCTATATATATAAAAGGAGAAACTGACTAACTGACATATCAACGCACAGCTGAAACTACTGGGACTAGGAACTTGAAATTTTGCACAAGTCTTCCTTTTATGACGTAGGCGAGCATTAAGAAGGGATTTATGGAGAAACCTACCTTCATGCGAGCGAAGCCGCTGGCAGAAGCTAGTACATAAATATAGGCGTCTAAATACTCGCCCACATCGTGAAACGTGCCCCGAAGACTATATAAATAAAATTATAATTATTTTATATTTTTTATTTATTTTTTAATTAACACACGCAATTGTTTTACAGGTAGACCTAAGAGGCTAAGACCTATAGACTAACAGACCCAAGTTATTAAATTTAGTTACATAATGACCGTACTCAGAGACGTCACTCACCAACTGATCACATAATTATGTATATGTTACCGGCAATCTGTATAATTCAGATATTCTATGCAATACCTAGGTAATTTATACCATATAAAACACATACATAACAACATATAATATAGTCGATCAGTCTCAAGCAATGGCTTCGAAAACTAGCACAAGCTATACACACTTAGTGTCACCCTCTGGATTTTGGCGTCATTGGCTACAAGAAAAGATATTCCAAGCGCTGAGAGACGCTATTAAGAGCGGCCAACTCGAGGTACATTTTCATACAACCGCTCTTACGTGATTATGATGTTTTTACATATATTTCTCCAGATATTTGTGTATATACAGATATCTTGTGGAAAATAATTATCTAGGCTTCTATGGAAATCAAAATATAAATTTGTGTTAAATCAATCCATAAAGACTTCTGAAAATCTGCCATTTTACGTGAACTTTGGCCCTGCATAATGTACTCATACATTAAAAATATAAAAAGTACACCCATAGAAGCCTTGCACATTTGATCGAGATTCTGAAAGTAATTTTTTTTCAAAAACTTGTAGGTAAGTGTTTTATAAAAAACACGTATTTCCTGGAACAAGTCTTGTTAAATATTCGAGTTAATCAAAGAAATACCGAATGCTAACAGAGTATTCAGGCGTTATCTGTCTTTTTCGCGTTGCCTCTTTGTCAAACATCGCATTGGATTGCGTTAGATGAAACAACAAGCTTTTAAACCATGCTCGATGTTGACGATAGGCGAGTGGAAAAGGACCCTCTTAAGTATTTCTACAATCACGTGAGAACTTTAAAAGATTTGCGCAGGTTACTACGACTTTGAGCAGCCTCTACCTCGGTCCTGACCGTAGCCTACTGTTTGGGAAGAGTAATTCCAACAATTCTAGTATATTAACCGTCCAAACGGCAATGGAAAGGGCTATGCTCGGAGTTTCCTTGCGTGATCACATCAGAAATGAAGGTATTCGACATAGCTCAAAGAATCGCCAAACTTAAGTTGCAGGTGTGGACCGATGAAGACTCTGCCCTGATATGAAAGGCAACAAAGGAACAGGAGTGGGTTTTTAGTCAGTAAAAGTCTGACACACCCTCTCGCTCCGCCCAAGTGCGGGGATGTCATTGGATGATTTTTACAACGAAACAAAAAAAAAAGGTGTGGACCGATGAGTGATGAGTGAGGGTCGCGAGAATCCGATGGATGCGAGATACACGGAACCGGTCGTTATGGCAACACTTGAGGGAGGCCTATGTCTAACAGTGGACGTGTTTCGACAGAAATGATGATGATGATGATAGTATGTTGTGCGTTAGTATGTAGGTACAACGACATTGTCGATATTGACTTCGATAGAGAACTTAAAACTAAAATGAAGGACTGGCAAATAAACCTAACCGGACAAACAAAACGATAACATTGAATGAAGCGACTTCAAACTAAAAACTATGTCAAACAATTTCAGCTATTTATTTTACTGCTGCACGTGTTTTAACATTTCAAACGGTAAATTTTATCTCCCTTGATACGTTTTAGCTGTTTTCTTACTTTATTTATTTCGAACTTGCTAGTGTCAGCTATTTCACTCGCGTCACTCTTAAAACAACACAATGCCATTTGGTCACAATTTCAAGAAGTTTTCTCCTTAAATTGCTTTTTATAAGATTAGCTATCTACCAGTGATCGTCTCGTCAAAATCGTTCTAGCCGTATTAGAGATTAGTCGGAACATGTCGGTTTGTTCCGGCTAATCAGAGACCGAATTTGACCGATAAACAGAGAAAAAATTAACTAATTTTAATCCCAACGATTAAAAAATTAAAATACTTTCTTAAGAATTAGAAATAACTGTTATTTTTATATTACAAAAAGACACTTTAATTTCATTTATATAGGTATGTACAAATATACAAGTAAATTAAATAGTTGATTTGTTGAAAAACAGATTAAACTTAATTTATGCAATTACTAACGACGCATTCCAGCTTCGCACGGTAGTTACAAATCATTTTCTCACCTATAATGTAGGTGTACCCATATTACACACATAATCCTTCGTCATCATCAGAATCACTCTATCTATAGGTGAAAACCGCAAAAAAAAAACAATGAGTAGTTTATGCGTTTATCGCTTACAGACAGACTGACGCGCTGAGGCTTTTTGTAATACGTATTAGGAAAATTTATTTATTTCCTCCCCCTAAAACTGATCCTCCATAAAATAATATTATAAATAGGATCTACCTATGTAGTTACTTATATTTTTATTATATTTACAATAATGATCGTAACTTGGTAAAGCTCACTCTTTATCTATCCGTTTGTTCCATTTTGGCAAATAATACACAGTTAGTACAGCTAAGGAGTGAAATTTCCTATATCGATAGCTATAATCTAGGGGTCTTTGAGTCAAGAGTAAATAGGTTGCTTCTAGGCAAGCGTGCTCCATCGTCGGCCATATCATCGCTTAGCAACAAGTGAAGTGGTCAAACGCGAGCCTATACACAATAAAAAAAAATAAAAAAAACTACTAAACAGACTGATGAATTCATTATCTTATCGTTAAGAGGCCTTTGTCTACAAACTTAATTAGAAAAGAAAATCTCATTAGCTGATTACTAAATATCAAACTTAAGTGCCAGTGGGAAGAGCACATAACACGAAGAACAAATGGTTGATGGGGCCGAATGGCGACCACGTGCCGGAAAATGCAGCGCTGGAAGGCCTCCCACAAGTTGGACTAACGACCTGGTGACAGAGGGTCGCGGGAATCCGATGGATGTGAGGTATATAAGACCGGTCCTTATAGCGACACTTGGGGGAAGCCATTGTCCAGCAGTGGACGTCTTTCACTGATGATTTTAGAGTAAGTATATGTATATATATATATTTAAGTATATGTGTGCCAAATCATCACCATCATTATTTTCCTGCCATTGTCGCGTTTTATTTGGGGTATGCCAAATAAAAATTTTTAATTTCTTTCTTTCAGCTAATAAATTCCATGTTCTTGTAGTCGAGCCCTTTAGTCCCTTTAGCCCATTAACCAGGTATTTATTCAAATTCCGAGTTGCATTGCTACAACTGAAAAAACTACACAATGTACTACATGCACACTATACGCGTTAATTTGGTTACACTGTCAAAACCTTATCTTGTCAGCATGAATATATTTCCAACCCCAACAACTTGCTCCAAACTAAAATATTACTACAGCAATTTAAGTCCATTTGGCTTTCCACAAGTAACATCAACTTCCCGAAATGGTCACATGTCTTGCACACGTGTTGTGCTACCGTATATCACTCGGCAACTGTTTCTGAAGCTAACTCGCTTACTAAGTGCATTGCAGATGTTACCGAATGTCTTCTAAACGCAGTTCAGTGTTGGCTAACTGCAGTTCTTTGTTTTTCCTTGACTCGTTGGGACATCTATGAGAATACTTTTTTTTTTAAGTTGGGATATCATCCAATGACATCTCACGCCCTGGGCGGGGCGGGAAGGCGTTTCAGACTTTTACTGACTAAAAACCCACTCCTGTTCCTTCTTTGCCTTCGTTCCAGGACCCCGGGGTTCTCTTTCACATTATCCATGGCCCCAGTAGGCTCTGACCCATATTCTCCTTGAGGCGCGCGTGGAACACTACGTGCCGTAGACAACTTGGGTTCGGTCCGGACGGTTACCGGACAGTCGGACGGCGAGCTACTCATTGCTCGCCGTCCGCAAGCCCACGCCTATGGTGGCCGGAAATCGGGATTGGAATCCTGGTGACTGGGACGCAAGGAAACCATTGCCGGACATCATACTTACTGTTTTTTTTTTTTTAATATTCTCGCGTTTGGCCGATTAGACTGTTACACTGGAAACCGACCAAACTAGTTAAGGAAAAGGTTAGGGAGATGATGATCCTTGCGTTTGACCACAATCTCACCTGATGGTAAGCGATGGAACACGCTTGCCTAGAACTAAACTGTTCACTCTTGACTTAAATACCCTTAGATTGTAAAGGTAAGGGATTGTAAGGCCTTAGGTTGTATCCTTTGTTTGTCGGAAACATAGTCTATCACAGGGAATTCTACTCTTCAACTGCATGCAAGATGATGGTTTTGTCAACACGATTTGTGCATATGGGTGGGATATTCACCGTGATGTCTTCATTATGAATGTCATAATCAGCAGTATCATACATATATACATATACTTACTCTAAAATCATCAGTGAAAGACGTCCACTGCTGGACAATGGCTTCCCTCAAGTGTCGCTATAAGGACCGGTCTTATATACCTTGCATGCATCGGATTCCCGCGACCCTCTGTCACCAGGTCGTTAGTCCAATTTGTGGGAGGCCTTCCAGCGCTGCATTTTCCGGCATGTGGTCGCCATTCGGCCCCATCAACCATTTGTTCTTCGTGTTATGTGCTCTGCCCACTGGCACTTAAGTTTGATATTTAGTAATCAGCTAATGAGATTTTCTTTTCTAATTAAGTTTGTAGACAAAGGGCTCTTAACGATAAGATAATGAATTCATCAGTCTGTTTAGTAGTTTTTTTATTGTGTATAGGCTCGGGTTTGACCACTTCACTTGATGGTAAGCGATGATGTGGCTGACGATGGAGCACGCTTGCCTAGAAGCAACCTATTTACTCTTGACTCAAAGACCTCTAGATTATAGCTATCAGGAAACACTAACTCCAGCAGGAAATTTCACTCCTTAGCTGTACTAACTGTGTATTATTTGCCAAAATGGGACAAACGGATAGATAAAGAGTGAGCTTTACCAAGTTACGATCATTATTTTAAATATAATAAAAATATAAGTAACTACATAGATAAATCCTGTTTATATTATTATTTTATGGAGGATCAGTTTTAAGGGGAGGAAATAAATCTTCTTCTTCTTCTTTTCGTGTCGATTTACTCTAACTAAATTTTATCTGACCAGTATTTGGCAACCTCTACGGCACTGTTATTGGCCTCGTATAGATAAAAGAAAATAAATAAAGAAATAAATAAAGGAATAAAAAATAAATATAATAATTTAGGAAATAAATAAATTTTCCTAATACGTATTACAAAAACCCTCAGCGCGTCAGTCTGTCTGTAAGCGATAAACGCATAAACTACTCATTGGATTTTTTTGCGGTTTTCACCAATAGATAGAGTGATTCTGATGATGACGAAGGATTATGTGTGTAATACATGGGTACACCTACATTATAGGTGAGAAAATGATTTGTAACTAATGTGCGAAGCTGGATGCGTCGTTATTAATTGCATAAATTAAGTTTAATCTGTTTATCTACAAATCAACTATTTAATTTACTTGTATGATTTTACATATATAAATATAAATTCAAGTGTCTTTTTGTAATATAAAAATAACATTTATTTCTAATTCTTAAGAAAGTATTTTAATTTTTTAATCGTTGTTGGGATTAAAATTAATGAATATTTTCTCTGTCTTTTGGTCAGATTCGGTCTCTGATTAGCTGGAACAAACTAACATGTACCGATTAATCTCCAATACGGCTAGACCGATTTTGACGAGACGATCCCACCTAAAATAAAAACCCACTCCTGTTCCTTTGTTGCCTTTCATATCAGGGAGAGTCTTCATCGGTCCACACCTGCAACTTAAGTTTGGCGATTCTTTGAGCTATGTCGAATACCTTCATTTCTGATGTGATCACGCAAGGAAACTCCGAGCATAGCCCTTTCCATTGCCGTTTGGACGGTTAATATACTAGAATTGTTGGAATTCCTCTTCCCAAACAGTAGGCTACGGTCAGGACCGAAGTAGAGGCTACTCAAAGTCGTGGTAACCTGCGCAAATCTTTTAAAGTTCTCACGTGATTGTAGAAATCCTTAAGAGGGTCCTTCTCCACTCGCCTATCGTCAACATCGAGCATGGTTTAAAAGCTTGTTGTTTCATCTAACGCAATCCAATGCGATGTTTGACAAAGAGGCAACGCGAAAAAAGAGAGATAACGCCTGAAAACTCTGTTAGCATTCGGTATTTCCTTGATTAACTCGAATATTTCACAAAACTTGTTCCAGGAAATACGTGTTTTTTTTATAAAACCCTTACAAGTTTTTGAAAAAAAATTACGTTATTCAGAATCTCGATCAAATGTGCAAGGCTTCTATGGGTGTACTTTTTATATTTTTAATGTATACATTATGCAGGGCCAAAGTTCACGTAAAATGGCAGATTTTCAGAAGTCTTTCCTGGATTGATTTTACACAAATTTATATTTTGATTTCCATAGAAGCCTAGATAATTAATGTTCACAAGATATCTGTATATACACAAATATCTGGAGAAATATGTGTAAAAACATCATAATCACGTAAGAGCGGTTGTATAGAAGAAAGAAAAACTTTTTATTTGGCGGCGTCTCTCAGCGCTTGGAATATCTTTTCTTGTAACCAATGACGCCGAAATCCAGAGGGTGACACCATCGGCTTATATTCTAGCGATAGACATGCACGTTCATTTAAACTATTTGTCAAAATACTGAAAAGCTCAAACCAAAGTTCGCTGCAGCGCTAGATTTGCATTATGTCGTCTAAATAGCTTTTAGAGATACGTTTTTCACGACCAAAATGTCTTAAGCGCCATGAATTTCGCGACACTTACGCGTTTCGTTCAACATAGTGTAATGACAAGTTATCCATATAGATTTTTGTACCGCAGAAGTGACACAGTGTGAAATTCTGATAGATATTACCACTCTTGGAAATCTTCTAAGGGTCGCCGCATATGGGCCACAGGCCACAACCACAAAACGCCGCCACCGGCATATTTCCTATACAAAGAAATAGAAAGAAAGAAAAACATTTTATTTGGCGGAACAAGGCGCAAATTTAGAACTAAACAAATTAAAAGTGTATTAAGTGAAAGAAATATGCGCCACATCCACGCAAAACGGCCGAACGCTCAGCATAATGCCGTGACCACACGCAAAATGCGATGAGTCTACGGCGCTGGTTTTCAGCGTGGGCCGGTAATGGTATCGACATAAAGACGTCGACACGGTATTGTGTGCTAATAGATTTGAATAACATAGATAAAATAATATAAATAAATTATAGGGAAAAGAAAAAAAGACAATGAATAAATAAAGTGGAAATACGATATCATAATCTATATAAAGTGGCAACATTATGTTGCGTCTGTGCCAAAGGACACGGTTCTGATTTCAGTGTACCTATAGTCTATGGACGCGATGACGAAAAGAATGCCTGAAAAGGATGATGCACAATGATACATGGCATGCTATGACGCTACGCCATTGTTACGAGTGTTTCTACGGAAATGGTAAATGAAATTCAAAATTTCAAAAAGATGCGATGCGAGATCGTTGAATATGTTTGTGTTTTATTGTTTTGTGTTCTAAGAGTTTGCGACGAAATATGCTTCTCATCATTTTATATGGATTTGACACTGCTCGCTTCTTGTGGCCCGTTCTGGCCACTGAAGGCCGATACAAAACACCGTCACAAGCCACTCGCGCATTTAAACCTCGTCTTCGTCAGAGTCTATTATGATGAGCTGACTGCGCGTATGGGTTAAAAAAAGTAGCAGCCACCGGCCACAAGTGGCTGTCGCGCTCTTCAGCTTCCTTTGCGGTCGCTTCTAGCTTCTCGGGCGGCGTTTGAAATATATAAAAATCTCGTTTCACAGTGTTTGTTATTGAACTCCACCGAAACCGCTTGACCAATTTTTGGGGTATATTTGGTAGGTTTGAGAATAGGTCGTAGGCTATTTTTTATACCCGTAAGTGATAAGGGTGGCCCGAAATCATTTATATGGCAAAAAACGTTTACCGTGTCGGCTAGTCTAAATATTATATTTGGTTTTCGCTGTGGTTTCGCTAAAGTACTCTTTCCTTTATGAACCGTCCATTATTCTGAAAAAAAAAAAAAAATTCGTCTGCGGGTTCAACCATAGCACTCAGCATGTAGCTTTCTTTCTAATACTTAAAGAGTTTTAATAATCAAACTACGAAAATATTGCCTCGACATTAAAATAGATTAAAAAACTTCTAATGTGAAGAAAACCTCTCAAAAAAGAGTACAGCAGATGTTAGACTATTATTGGACTGTCAGAAAATACTACTGAACAAAAGATACATTATGACGTTTGGCATTATGAAAATAAATCACGTAGTTCAACCCTAAAATCATCACGTCTAAAATAACACAACATAATTCATAATTGCTCTGAACTAAGACTTGTCAGTTTCAGCCAACAGCGCCCTAGGGGCTGCTTGGCAAAATTATTTGTGCCAAGACTCCTGTAATAGCTTGGCGGATGACGTTTTATGCAATTAGCGCAACGGGACTGGAATTAATTGAATAAGTTGTATGTTAATCTTCATGGTGATGTGTTTAAGGATTTTGATGGTACCTAAAATATGGCGTCAAAAATTCCTCCACATCGCTGTCGGCTGGAAGTGTGCCTAAAAGACTGATGGCGGCATTGCCACGTTGTATGGCAATGCTTAATCTCTGACCGAGGTAAAAGCCAGCCCTTGGGTTACGCGAAGTGTCAAAATGATATTTATTTTACAAATAGAAAACACTTTTACACGTGAAAATTTTAGTCAGTTGAAAAAAAAGGCTTTGAAACATGAAACAACAGGGTTGGAAAACAATAGATTTTTATTTTTTTTTTATTTTATAAAACAAACAGTTCAAACTGTTTTATAGAAGAGTTCTTTTGTTATTTTTTTTTTTTTAGCCTAGGGCATTATTTTAAATTACTTTGACCTATAATGTTTCATTTCTAGACTTGATCTTTTCAAATTCGCCATAGTAAATTAGCTAAATATTTATGTCGTGACCAGATTTTAGAATTGATCACTTCATGATATGGTCAACTAAAACTGGCCATATCGTTTTAACATTAACGCTTCATGACAAGTTAATCCTCGTTTGGTCACATCATTGATGTAGGATTTCTATGATAATAAAAGGTTTAGAGATAGTAGGCCAAATGAGGATTGACATATCATCAAACAATCTGGCCAGTTTTACTTGAACAGTTGAAGTTAATTCTCGTTTGGCCACGAAATATAAAAAAAAACGATCAATTATAGATTAAAGATATGCAACATAAAAAAATGAATAAACAATTAAAATCATCAGTTTAAAAAGCGCCTTTTTGTGGCATGTTTCAAAACTACTCGTAGGTATTATCTTGTCCCAAATAAATCCTCATAGGTATCTTTGTTTGATTGAAAAAATTCCTTCTCACAAAATTCGCAAAAATATGTTTTATTTAATTATATTGCAAATAAAACTTTAAAAATATAGAATAACAATAGCATAAACTCAACTGGTTTTATGTCGAGCTATTTAGACTCCAAAATATGAATTTATTTCCATTTTTTATTCATTCATTCATCATGAAAAGTAGTTTTAATGCTTATTTATTTCTTATTCTTTTTTTTTTTTAAACTTGTTTTAAGCTGTGTTTTTAAACACATGTTTAAAAACATTTGACATGACATCAAACTGTTTTAAAACATCTTGTTTTAATCATGCCTACCCTATGCAACAATCTCCACACCACTCCAAATCACAACACACAAGAACCTCCAAACTGAATATAACAAAAACACAAATGTTCCACGGAACAAAAATATCGTATTTTCGTACAGAGAGAGATAAATGTAGGTATATAAAAGATTTTAGGGATCATTGTAACAGTTGTCGCGTCATATGGCAGGCGGCAGCGACTCGGAAAATGTATGGCGACGAGAATAACATACGGATTCTAAATTCTAAGCTTATCGGGACTCAAGGCTACAATTTTGGCTGTTCAATGTTTTTTTTTTTATTGATTCAGAGATGTTTTGTTGTATTTGGAAGAAGCTCTTGTTTCATTTAGTAGTAGCAAGAGTGTGGTTTCTTACGGTTTTTCTTGTCAATAGGATTCATTTATTTCTAGCAGAACATAATTACACAATATAAAGTGTACGAGTAAATGACTAAAATAAATAAATCGCGTGAGGCAACAGCAACGGTCCTCACGCCCCAACCGCCGCCGGGATTCCGATCCCGATTTCCGGCCACCGTAGGCGCAGGCTTGCGGACGGCGAGCAATGGGTGGCTCGCCGTCCGACCGTCCGGTAACTGTCCGGACCGAGCCCAAGCCGTCGACGGCGCGTATTGTTCCATGCGCGCCTCAGGGTGATGTCAGCAAATCGTTGGGGCCCAGCAGGGTCGAAGCCTACTGGGGCCACGGGTAGTGTGAAAGCGAAGCCCGGGGCCCCGGGATGAAGGCAAAGAGGGAACAGGAGTGGGTTTTTAGTCAGTAAAAGTCTGACACTATCTCTCGCTCCACCCAAGAGCGAGATTTGTCACTAGATGATTTTCCCACCTAAAAAAAAAAAGAGTAAATGACTGCATCAATTAATTATTCTTAATTCTTTATTGTACACAAAAACATACATAGTAAACGGCGATACAGAGAGTTCTAGATGTTGGTTGTGGTTTATTCTACCCAAAAAAAGTAATTTTTTTTCATAGTTATTATTTTTCTACTAATCCCACTGACCTACCTTTTTTAAGGTGGGAAACCACTTTAGAACTTCTCCCTCTGTAGGCTGGAGCGAGAGCGCATGTCAGACTTTTACTGACTAAAACCCCCGCCTGTGTCCTTCAATTGTTAGTACGTTCCAGGGTCAATTCTTCATAATTTCAACCTTCGAGCATCCAAAAAAATACTGCTTCACATTCCTTCTCACCGTACTGGGTTTATGGCTAATTCTTACGTTGTCTCTGCCATAAAACTCTGGAATGTTCTTCCTCTTGACATCAAAAAAGCTGAAAGTAAATTCTCCTTCAAGCGTAAAATTCGGAACTACTACTTGAAGTCCTCTCAACCTTAGTTTGGTCTTCGTCATAATTGTTATTTTTAAATTCTCCTAATTATAATGTATTTATTAGTTTTTAATATTAGCATGTATATGTATTTTATTATTGTAAATTAAGTTAATGATACTACATTCCACTTGATATTTATCTGTTATTTATTTATTGTGCACACCTACCACAGTGTTGTCTCTTTTAACCCAAAGGTTGACTGGTAGAGAATGCCTTGTTGCATTAAGTCCGCCTATGTACCACTACTGTACATGAAGTTTAAATAAATAAATAAATACTTTCGAAAAATCGCGCAAAACGAAAATTATCCTAATTCTTTAATATACTATTCAGGTTTTGCAGTTTTGTATAATGTGTATAACAACATCATCAAATCTGTCAAATTGCGCTAGCTTTTGATATACTTTTTATTAACTTTCGCATAATTTATTTGGTTTCCCACTATCAAAGTATCAATCTGTTTTTAGTATTCAAATCAAGATTATTATATCTAATGACTATGTGGGTCAATAGAACTGTCACCTAAAAAAAAAATTATAAAAGGGAAATGTACAAAACAATTACCGAAGCTAATACAGTACTAAAATAGATATCATACAACAGCAACAATTAGCCTCAAATCGAAATGGGGACAAAATAAAGTTGAATAAATCGGAATTGGTCACCCTATAAATACATTCAAATATAATCCTCAAAGCCCATTGAACAGTGAACACAATCTACAGTACTACACAAACCGGTTAAAACCGGCCAGGACCAGTTCCAAGCGGATCGATTAAGCTCGATTCGGTAATGGATAAGTTCAGTTAGTTGTGGATTGTTATAGAACTTTGTCTGTAGTACCTTCTGATACTCGCTGGAACTATTCTCGGTATTCTGACTTGTAACAATGCTTGATAAACATTCGACTGTAATACTGGTTTTCGGTACATATAGGGCTTGTAGTAAGTAGTTCTAGTTTGGTCTTAGTTGTGAAGGAACTATGTGGTTTGATGGAAACAAAGATAATTAATTAAATAAACTCAGACACAGTCTTTCACCCGTTCACACACTTAGACTCCTCATATTACACTCACACAACACAAAATACATACGTGTCCTAACACATACACAGAATCAACTACACAGTCAGTTTGCCAACTTCTTAACATTCAAATTTTTTTTTAGCCTACTGTGTGTCCCATTGCTGGGCAAAGTCCTCCCCTGGGCAAGTCTCTCCTTCCAAACCTCTCTGTCTAGGGAGGATCTCAAGCCAAGTTTGCCCCGCGAACATGATCAGATCATTACACCACCTTGCGCGGTTCCGCGGGGGTTACCGCGGTCGACCTCTCTCAGGCGTCCAGTGAGTGACAATCCTCGCCCAGCTGAATGTACCTATCCAGGTACATTCAGCTGTTTTTTCCCCATATCTGCTATTTGAGTTATGGAGTGCAGCGTAGTATTTCTAACGCGATCTATTCGCTTAACATCTATTATGCCGCGCTCCATTGCCCTTTGACAAATCTTGAGTTTGGACTTTTGTGGTTGAGTAAGTGACCATAGGATGGGCAGAAGTCAATGAGTTTTCTTTTAAATGTCATCGGAAGGCTACCCTTCGTGTGATTTTTAAAGGCCCAGAAGGTCCTCCAAGCATTTTGGATTCGTCTGTCGAGTTCCTTTTTAATATTTTAATTTAACTTTTTAATTTATTTTGTTTCAATGTTTTTCTTTAGATCACTATATTGTAATTTTTTTTTTACCATACAGTCATAATTGTCGTGAAATTTTAGTCATCTTTTAATAATTATTACTAATTATCGTTTATTTCAGAAATTAAACCATAGAAACAGTATTGAATTAAATTAAATTGCTATACCATAATGGATAAAATTTAAATAGACTCGTAAATTATTGACATAATACTACACCTTTCACTAATCTACACTTTTCACTTTTGTTTTTTATTAATACTCGTTTAACATCGTTTCACAGCTTACCAAATAAACCCCATCGTTTTATCCTCGGTGCTTGTCCTGCCATAAATTGTAGAAACCGACGGGGAATGGACCACGTAGGCTATAGGTTGCCATGCTGACGATAATAATATCTTCTATAGTTCTATCAGATATAATCTTACGTTACTTTATCGTTTACGTGACTTCGTCACGTCGACGTCCTTAGTTTGACTTAGGACCTTGGAAGCTTCCAGAGCATTGAAATGTCGTATATATATAATCATAAACTTAAGTTTTCATAATTACAAAAGTGTCGTTATTGACAACTGAGTTTCAATGGACAAAGTATGGATATGAAAACATCTCATCATCGTCGAAAGATTTTATAAGGCACATGCCCTACCAAATTATCGGACATCGTGATACATTTTGGACTATTTGAGAAAATCATTCCCGCTGAGGGAAAGTCACTCAGTCTTATGATGCGAGTGTGAATGGACCACGTGGTTCATTTCCAGCCTATATTTTGAAGAAGCTAGCCTTCGAACCTTTTGCACAATACATAAAAAGCCTTAACAGAATTAATCGACCTTTCCTTCTCTTTAGAGCTGCCGTTAGAAAACAATTAATTCTGGAACCGGTCCATAAAATAAATTCAACTCTCAATTGTAAATACAAATAGGTATTATTTGCCTTTTAGAGTGTTTTTTACTAGAGATGTGCGAGTTAGCTAGACGGTGCGAGGAAGTGTAGCGGTGTTCTGAAAATGTGTGATTATTACCACCCATGATGCTGTTAAATAGTGTATTACTGAGTAGTGTAGGAAAGCGTAACGAACTCTTTGTACAAATCACGCCTTTTTTTTTATGTGTCCTCTAGCCCTGTTATCACAGCTGTGCTGAGCTAGGTTAGAGAAATGATGTGATCTCATTAGAAGATTTTTTTTCGTCAAGTGCGAGGTTACGGAGGATACGGTACGGATGTGAAAATGTATGATTGTTTCCATCAAAGATGTGCGCGGATCTTTCATGATGTGAGAATTCATGGCGACGCTGTGGAACAGTGTGTAGCTGAGTGATGCGAGGATGCATAGCAGTCTCTTTGTACAAATCACGTGCTTTATTTATATATAAATATATTACTCCGCTAGCCCTTTGACAGCAGAGCTGTGCTAACCCTGGCTGCGAAAATGAAATGATCCTATTGGAGGACTTCTTCTCGCAGCCTGGCTCGCTACCTCGCACTTCTCTGGTGGGAAAGCACCCTTAGGAGGGTGGCAAGAACAAATGTTTATTCATTCGAAGTTGGAGACGTTCTAACTTGAATGCGTAACTTGAACAATTTTATCGGTATGGGTACTTTTCTCGTTAGTACTTTATGCGAGTTTTGGTTAGAAATTGTGAAATTACGATCTGATTGCGTTGATATGGGACGTATTATCTAGAACATATAATATATGTTGAGTATGATGTATATTTCAGTAATAAATGTTGTTTTAAGGCATTTTGATATATATATTCTAATGATAGACAAGCACGTTCATGGAAACTATTTGTCAAAATGCTGAAAAGTTAAAACAAAAGTTCACTGCAGCACTAGATTGGCATTATGTCGTTTAACAAAATTATTCAAACATCATCGCTAGATAGCTAATAGAGGATAATTTTTTCGCGGTGCAATGAATTTCATAGCACTTACGCGTTTCGTTCAACATAGTGTAATGACTTGTTATCCATATAGATTTTTATACCGCAGAAGTGACACAGCTTTTTGCCTATAATATTTCATTACAATAATACTCTATTTTAGATTGTAATAACAGTCTTCGTTTAGTCTGACATTTCTTGATGAGTTTTATCGGGTATCAGTAAAAAAAACGCATGTCGTCATAATTTCAGAACTTTGATAAAAAATCGTTGATATATATTATTTATACAAGAAAAGAAAGTGATATACAAACATAAAAAAATATCGGACTAAAACACCACGTGAAGTCTGTGTTCAGTAAATCCAGTTGTAGGTAAAAACTATTTTTTGTAGGTACGGAGGAAAATCTGTATGTGTTGACAGCTATACTTAAACGACAAACCTACTCTTCAGAAAAACAAAAATATCCAGAACATCCTCGTTCTCATAAAACAGAGCCAAAGTCATAATTTCTACTCACAAACTTCTAGCCTGGTAGCGTACGACCACAATATACAATAGCATTTGTGCTCACAATGGAATAATAAAATAGTGATATCTTTATTTATTGCTAGCTTCTGCCCGCAGCTTCACCCGTGTCATTATTCCTCAAAGAGCTGTTAGCATAATTGACGAGACCAGCTAGGGTCGAAGCCTGCCATAATTACGAGATAGTTTGAAAGAGTTACCGTAGATTATGCACGCTAATGGCAACACGGCCCGCCTGTGTTTTAGAGTCTTTGTTGTGCTGTGTTTTAGAATGTTTGACACTCACTCTCATACCACCCAGAGTGTTTAGAGATTTATTCGCACTGAATCTGGAGCAGTGGTGGCTGAGTGGTAACGGCCCCGATTATTTCAAATAAACAATTTATAGGTACTTTTGAAATGTCAAGAAGTCAGTCAGTCAGAAAAAATTATGCTAATTGCACATTCCAAAGCGTAGATCTCTATGGAGAAGAATGTGCAAGAAACTCCATGGACACTCTTTTCAATCGTGTTTTGCAATTACAAATATTTCTGTTACATGTTTCTTGTCGCTATCATGTGAGAACAATGTCAATAAAGTAACAATAAAAACTAAATATAGATATTGAAATAGCAACTGGCAGCTAAGAGATGACTAGTCTCAACTGACAGCGCCCGTTCACGGACCTGACGCGAATATTAGCACCACTCAGCTCAATCATTTTGAAGGGAACCGCATGATCCAACACACGCGCCACCATCAGTGAGACATTTGAGTGAGCATGACAAACTCTCAACTGTCATGCTCATTTATGTCAAACAAGTCCAATAATAACCTAAAAACCATAAAATAGCTCCATGGTACTTACATTAACAAACTTTGAAAAAAAAAAGCTGCTACATTATACAATACTAAATACAATATTAATTAACAACAATAATATATTACAAAAAAAAAAAAACATTAAAGAATAATAATAATAGTTTCAAAACAAATCAATTTGTACACCCCGGTGGTAGTGGAGCTGGACCAGCATTGAGTCAAGCATTTTTATCTTGAATATAATCCTCCAACTTATAATATGCTTGCCTGCATAGTGTGCGTTTAATACAAGATTTAAATTTCGTTTCATTGAGTTTCAATATTTGTGGAGGTATTTTGTTATAACATTTCAAACAGTACTCCATGAAAGAAGAGGCCACTTTAGCCAGTATGAACTAACATAGATTCATGAATAAATCTGCGGAAGTCTGAAATATATCTATTAAATGGCCACTGCAAATCTAATTTGATATACGCCCCGAAATATTACGGAAATTAAGGAACTTTTATTTTTTTAGCTTTCAACAGAAAACAAATTAGAAATACATATTTCTAGAATATGATTCTTTTCTGTAAATAGTATTTATAAAACATTTTTAAGATATTTTTCTTAACAGAATATAACTACAATGTACTTATAAACAACAAAATAGTGAAAATGTACAAACGCGTATAAAATACTTTTTTCATCGTGGTCAATGGAAAATATTGTCCAGAATGCTGCCGCTCGCAGTATAGCCACACTGAATAGCAATACTAATTCGTTGGGAAAAGCCCTGCCTTTTGTGCTCACGTGTAGAATTATTTTTTTTTATTTTTGATTAATATAAACCAAAGCTTGACTGCGATCCCACCATCCATGATGGTAAGCAGTGATGCAATCATTGATGGTGAGGCGCACTAGTTTCTTAAGAGCCTTTTCACTCTAGCCTTGAAGGCACCTAAATTATAGTTGGACGGGAAGACCGCAGCACGCAAATTGTTCCAGTCCCTCGATGATTGTTAATTATAATCCTAATTATCTGTTTCCTGGTATCCCGAACAACAATCTGGAATAAGTGATACATAAAATGGTTTTCGTATTGTTTAACATACGCCTAAATCATTCAAATCTTAGAAAAATTATTCCATGGTTTTCAATTTATCGATAATGGATCAAACTTATCTTAATTTTAATCAAAAGACGTTCAAAGCTCGTCTTAGACTTTTCAGAAGTGTTGTGACTTCGGCCTAACCAGTGCTGCGCGGTCACTGGACCCCTCAGATACTCACGGCTTTTTCCAGATCATTGGTCCACCTTGTGTTAGGCGTTGCAACTTCCGATGCACATCCGTCCATCGCTGTTCTGTGGGCAGAATCGCCCTACCCAATATAAATTAATGAAACCCCTGTATTTTTAATTCTCTCTTTTACTGACTTCAAAAAAAGGAGAAGGATCTCAATTCGTCACAATCTTTTTTAATTAGTCATTTTTCTTTAGTTAAAAGTTTAATCAACAACATTCCTGACCTATTTGCCAGTTTCTAGTTTCTAAACGTTAATGCCTCTTTTATTTTTTACACGATGCACCTTTTACCAACCTAATGAATACCGCACACCATTTCTACATTTTTATACCAACATAATAAAATATATGCCCCGGAACAAATGCTCAACGTTATGGAGCCTTGTCCTATGACAAAGAGCCGAGATAAGGACGGAAGGCGGCATGACGTATACAAATGCAAGTAGTTAGAGCAACGTCTGGACGCCTTAAGGCGGACCCCTACTACACGGATGTATTTGCATAAGCTGGGAGACTTTAGAAGTGAAATGGGTAAACTGTTTGCAATTGGTATATCTAAAGGACCTAGTCAGTGTGAATAGATTTTGTTTTGATATTTGGCTGGCCTGTTAGTCTAGTGGTTAGTGGTCCTGTTTATGCTGGAGGTCATGGGTTCGATTCCCACCCAGGACAAATGTTTGTGTGATGAGCACGATCATTTGTTCTGTGTCTGGGTGTAATTTATCTATAATATGTATGTATTTACAAATATATGAGTATGTTTATCAGTTGTTTAGTACTCATTACACAAGCTCTGCTAAGCTTTGGACTAGACAGCGTTGTGTCTGTGGTTGTGTGATAGTTGTGGACTATTATTATTTAAAAAAATACAAATATTATCTTACAAACGAGTGTGTACGTGTGATAGTTTGTGTGTGTGTGTGAAAAAGTACCAAACATACATAATGTTTGTTACTTTTTCACGAATAGATTTCGATGAAATTTGGCACACGGTTAGATCATGTCCTGGAATAGCACATAGGACTTTTTATCTTGAGAGTACCTTGTTGTAACCAACAGGGAGAGTTTTTGGGAGAATTTTTTACTTTCACACGGGTGAAGCCGCTAGTATATTCTAGTGATTTAGCATTGTATTGCATGATATTGTAATATGATATACCTACCATTAAAGATTTTTTTTGTAGGGAATCCAGCTTTGCCTAAAACTAAGGGTGTTTATAGTACAGATTTCATCTCGCATGCGGGATTGCTCCGCACGCGTAACCCTCGCAAATGTCCATTTCTTTGTGAAACAAATAGTACAGTTATAACCAATTTAATCTATTTCATCAATGGAAACCTCAAAATATTACGAATTATATTTTCATTTCATTATAATACAACGAAAATAGGTAACGCCTACCAAAAATATACTAGCAAGCTATTTAATACGTATTTTCGTTCGGTTGCGGTTTACAGACCTGGTTCTTTTTGCTATTGATTCCTGGCTGCCTCTAACATATAACCTAGGTTTTATTTCTGGCGAAAAGAAAAAAGTAAATCATGACAATAGTTTGCATTGGCCTTTGTAGGCATAACACATTTGTTTCTTTAACGATTACAAAATTGATTGATGAACAAACTTAACTTTGACATTGTATAACTGTTGTCCCCATAGATTGGCAACAGGTCGCTGTCAGTTTTAATTGCAACTTACCTCATGAGGAAGAAGTCATCTTAATATTTAATTAAGAAAACAGTAGTAGGGGCTACCGTTTGCTTAACAATCGCTCTTATCAAACAGACGACGATCGACGATGTGGATCTCTTCAATTTTCGTCTTACAATTGAAACATCCAATTAGCTTCATTGGTCAAGTAATGGTACTCGTTTAATTTACTTTGGTAACGTCTTTTAATTATTTTTTTCACAACGCCGTCATATTATAGATAAATTACACCCAGACACAGAACAAATGATCGTGCTCACCATACAGACATTTGTCCTGGGTGGGAATCGGACCCACGACCTCCAGCATAGCAGTCAAGGCCAGTAACCATTAGACCAAGATATTTGAATATGAAAAAGTTACCCCACGCTAGAAATTACTCCAGTATTGTGGGTGCGTTCACAAACATTGTCACTCACATAGACAAAATACTCAGTCCAAGATAAACTAGCTGTATGTCATACAAATATTTGCTCCGAGTGGGAATCGAGCCCGCGACCGACACATAACGCAGAAGCCAATCGTTCAACCAATACGCCAAACTTGCCTCCATACATTATATATGACATTTGATTAAAGAGAAATCGTTCTTATCGAAGGCACAGTATTTCAAGTCCACCTATCAGGTAGACCTATGCTTTTGTGGGCACTAGGTAGACCGGTTGATGGGGTAAATATCAATTTAAAAAATGTATCTAAGTTTACTGTAGAAATCAATAAAACTCAGGACATAATGCCGCAGACGATCCTATAAATAAAAGTAAATTATGATTAATATATATTTACATACTTGCTGAAAATTATCATTAACATTCAATATAATTAATGGACCACCAATAAAATTCTCGTACATCACTTTGCTTAAATATAACGACCCAATTTAATACTAATTCAGATAATTAATAAAAAACTGAGAGTAGCTGTTGATTACTGTTTATTGGGAATTAAATATGGATGAAAATAACGCAACACATTATTTATAGATTCATGATCATCTTCTGCAAATGTGCTGATAATTAAACATACTGTCATCATCATCATCATCATTTTAGCCGAAAGACGTCCACTGTTGGACATAGGCCTCCAGGTCATCGGATGCCGATTGGATGACGGATGGCCGTTGGGGCCCAAAGGTTTTGGAATGGCGACCACGTACCGGAAGACGTAGCTTCGCAAGGCCTCCTGTAAGGTGGAAACA
Source organism: Mythimna pallens (assembly GCA_961205895.1). Lineage (NCBI taxonomy): Eukaryota > Metazoa > Arthropoda > Insecta > Lepidoptera > Noctuidae > Mythimna > Mythimna pallens. The sequence goes on from OY540834.1 coordinate 18,186,386, forward strand.
TACTATGGTCAGAGGAAAAAGAGGGAGTGGTGTTTATTGATAAAAGTATGTAAAACTAAAGACAAACTGAGCCCACGTATGCTACGTTTTATGATATCTAGACTCTTCAATTTATAAAAAGAGATGACTTAGAAACTACTTGGTATACGCAAAGCTGGCACATGCGTCCCACGCAACATTAGATCTATCGATGCAGATCGCTGTGAGTGTGCAGACCAATTTTCTGACGTTGCATCACGTTTATGGGGATCGTATAAAAGGGAGCTCGGTGTCCGCTAAGGACTGAGCCCGTGTCGATGGTGCGTAGTGTTTCACGCGCCTGAAAGAGAAAATATCATCAAGATGGACAGGGCTTAGTAGGACCATTGCCTGTTAGGGTCGCGGGATTGTTCGAAAGAGTTATTTATTATATACTTTATTATACATCTTAAATTAACACCGTGAGTGAGTGAGTTACCGTAGCCCTGAAGGGACACTCCCGATTTCTGGCCACCGTAGGTGCAGACTTGCGGACGGCTAGCAATGGGTAGCTCGCCATCCGAACGTCCGGTAACCGTCCAGACCGAGCCCAAGTTCCACGCGCGCCTCAAGAGATGTCAGCAACTGTAGGGGTCCAGCAGCCAAGGGTCTGATTCTGAAAGGAAAACTCGGCCCCGGTACGAAAGACAACGAAGGCACAGGAGTGGGTTTTTAGTCAGTAAAAGTCTGACACTATCTCCCGCTCCGCCCAAAAGCGCGGGATGTCATAAGATGATTTTCCCACCAAAAAAAAAGCCCGGAAGGGACACAGATGGATTTCAGTCAATAAAAGTCTGACACCCCCTCTCGCTCTATTCAGAACGGAAAGAGTTTATGAAATTCCATCTTGAAAAAAAAGCGGCTCATCTGCCACACAATATATGTAATCAGAAATACAAACAAATCATACACATAACACTATCAAATCAATAAGGACAACAACATTAATGAATTAAGTACAAACAAAGCTGTTAACATAGGTAAATAGTGTGACACTTTCATTACCATCGTTACGGGGAATTAATTGAATATAAATTGACGTAAGCTTGTTTGATCATCTGCTGGAACGGGGATAATTTGTTTTGTTCTGCTTCGCGCTCGAAGAGACACCCGAAATTGCCTGTAGTATATAGGCTGCTAATAATGAGTCTTTACAACACTGGTAGGGTTCCGTGTCAAAGAAAAAAAGCAGTGTAAATATTAAGGTATGAGAAATTAATTGAATATAAATTGACGTAAGCAATGTAAGCATGTTTGATCATCTGCTGGGACGGGGATAATTTGTTTTGTTCTGCTTCGCGCTTGAAGAGACATCAGAAATTGTCTTTAGTATGTAGGCTGCTAATAACACCACACCACTCATAGAGTTTCGTGTCAAAGATGAAAGCAGTGTAAATATTAAGCTATGAGAAACAGGTGTAGGCTTGGGCAGAGTACTTCCGTGTCCTCGTGAGGAAAGATCGGCGGCAACGATCTCTCGCGCCGGGCCTTGGTACAGGCCATGGTCCGAAGTGAGGAGGAGTGGCAGGCGGTCGCATCCTTCTGCGAAACAGTAATGCTAGCAAAGGAGGAGCCGCACGTGCACGTGCGAGGGCGCGGCCCTCAGGCCCCAGCCACCGGGATCCCGATTCCGATTTCCGGCCACCGTAGGCGCAGGCTTGCGGACGGCGAGCAATGGGTAGCTGGCCATCCGGCCGTCCGGTAACCGTCCGGACCGAGCTCAAGTCGTCGACGGCGCGTATTGTTCCACGCGCGCCTCAAGGAGATGTCAGCAAACCGTAGGGGCCCAGCAGGGTTGAAGCCTACTGGGGTCAAGGGTCTGCTTCCGAAAGGAAGACTCAGCCCTGGTATGAAAGTCAACGAAGGGACAGGAGTGGGTTTTTAGTCAGTAAAAGTCTGACACGCTTTCTCGCTCTGCCCGAGAGCGAGCATCTCCTGCTCTTGGGCGGAGCGAGAGAGCGTCGAAATCATTAGATAATTTTCCCACCTAAAAAAAAGCTATAAGAAATTGAAGTTTATTTATTTAAATTTTACGTACAATAGTGGTACATAGGTGGCCTTGGACCTTGAAATTCTAAAATAACGCTACTACCAGCGATCATTTTAATTCATTTTAATTTCTTCATTTTGTGTTTTGAAGAAACTACAAAAAAAATATACGTATAGTAGTGAAACCCCCGTTTATTTTTATTTCGCTACAATAGGTGGGTTAATACAACGAGGTATTTTCTACCAGTCAATCTTAGGGTTGAAAAAGAACTAAAATGGGGCAGGTGTGTACAAAACTAAATAACGGGTATCTATATATTTATATCGACTGGCCACTAACCACTCGACCGACACCGAGTGGTTAGTGGCCCTGACTACTATGCCGGAGGTCGTGGGTTGGATATTTATGTCATAAGTCAAATGTTTGTGTGTCATTATCTATAACATGTATGTATTTAGAAATATATAAGTACGTCTAGTACTCATAACACAAGCTCTGCTTAGCTTAGCTAGGAATAGACGGTGTTGTGTGATAGTTGTGGAATATTATTATTATATAAGTATTGACTCACTTACTGACTCATTAACCTCCAGCTTAAATCGTTGGGTCTAGAACACTGAAATTATTCACAGAGGTTCCTTTTATGATATTTACAAAGATTAAGAAAAGATTTTCTAAAATTCACACTTTAAGAAGATGAAACGTAGTTCCTAAGTTTGTAGGAGCAAACTTACTTTTACGCAGGCAGAGCCGCTGGCAGAAGTTAGTTTAAAATAAAATAAATTATCATTACAATTAGGTTCTTATAGTTGGGTAATTAAAAGTTAAGAAGCACTTCATTTTTTCCAGACAACCTTGATGGATTTGGCAGAGAAGAAGAAAAAGATATTATAATAATAATATCATTTATCATAAAATTGCATGGCAAATCGAAAAAAAAAACCACATTGTTTCTTCAATACATTCAAACTGTTCCCTACTGTCAATATTAAGGTTAACTGTCAATCTTTACTACTTCAACTCTTCTAAATAGTTTAAGCTTTTGACAGAACGATACTGTAACTGTCAGATTAGCTACTTCACAATAAAAACACACAACTCTGTACTCTTTGAGTACCAAACGAAGCATACCTTTCACCTGAATCGCTTAATTAATATTAACTTCGATGTCACAGTGCACCTTAATAAAATTTTTAAACCTTTTGTAAACACAAGCCGCGATTTAAATACAGATGAACCTCGGGTACACAATACTTATTAATTGCGGAAAATAAGGTTAAGTAAGTAATAAGGTTCTATATTGATTGATTAAATTCTTCGTGCACACGTCGCTTGGGCTGTTGCATTATATATGATACAGGTCGACGTGGATGAATGACGTTTGTAAGGCGTACGTTCACTGTGTTGTAACATGCAATTGTTTTCTAGGGTTCTTTTTTTATTAGAGAGAAGAGAGAAGTCAATGGAAATCATCCATTGACTTCTCTCGTTCTAAGTGGTGCGCGAGGGCATGTAAGACTTTTACTGTCAAATACCACACACCTGTGTCCTTCAGTTGCCCTTTGCGTTTTAAGACCACGGGTTTCCTTTTCAGAAAACCCCCGCAGGCAGTATTTTCTAAGATAGTCTATTGTTTTTTTTTTGTTAAGAAATTTATCATACGCAATTGCTGAAAAAAACAAGAACGTGCCAAAACCTAAGTTAATAAAAGAGTTTGACAGTATTTTGGGCCAAAGAATACTTTAAAAAAATACTCAACGTCATGTTTGTCTATTTTTGTATATAAAAAAGGTAAAGTCCTGACCCACGAAAAATTCAAAATGTTTTTATATCACATAAGCCTACATGGGCATTTATAAAACATCAGAAGCTATTGCACGGTTCCAATTGGTTTATGGATAAAAACCGGCAAGAAACTCCATGGTTACCCTTTTAAAACAAAATTAGATCTTAAAATATTTCCATGTTACAATATTAATAGATATTTCCATGCAAGGTCAGTGTAGATCAGTCAATACTGTACCTAAAAGCACAATAAAAATAATCATAATAAAAAAGTGAGACGTAATGTTTACAAAATGAAACCGGGGTCTAAAGTTAGTATGTACAATCTACTTTCACGCGGAAATCCTTTTTTTTAGTCTAAAAAAAGGAAAGAGTTAATCATTTTTCATTTTTCTCATCAACAAAAAAACACAAAACAATCATCATCAATCATCATGTTGAAAAACCCATCGGCCTAAAAATCACTAACCCTAAAAATTCAAGTGATTTCCACACCGTTGCGGTTTACTCAAGTCCTTAATTTGATATTAAATATTTAACGCCTTGGCGCAAGGTCTTGCTTACATCTCACTTAAGGGGTCGTTAAGTGTTTTCGAAAGTCGCCATTAGAGTGAAATATGAATTAATGGCAGTGGAGCGACGTTGCGGCGTCATCGGTATACGGCGTCAAGAGGTGTCTGAGGAATAGAGGGTGGGGTGGAGTATGCTTCAAAAGATTTTAGGTGGCGCTTATGATTTTTGCTGACTAATAGCAAGTTGTACAGTTCAGGCTTATTTTAGTAATATTCTATATTCCATTAAAATATCAAAATAGAGCCTTTTCTCTGCTATTTTGGGGTGGCCTAACCAGACGCAGCTGTATTGCAGTATTTTACATGAAGCGGCTACCTGTCTGTCCTTTACAAGCCAGTGATTAGGTAGCAAAACTCGCGTCAGATTTTCTGGTTTCTGATGTCCTGTGTCATCTGTCAAATGTTTATAATTGATAACCGACATCAGATGACTTCTGTATGTAATTAATGGTTACCCATCCGCGAATGATCTCGGTAATCATTGCTTAAGCTGAAAAATTTACCTGTCTGTATTTACTCACACTTAAATTTTCTTGAGTTTCTCAATACACGGCTGTCATAAAGAAATTTAAACATAATTTTCTCATGTTTTATTAGCTTACAAGATTTTGTAAATTGATTATAAGTTTCAGTTTATTAATTGCAATTTAAAAATCTGCTTTTTTAATACGTTTTATGCATTTTCAATTGTTTTTTAAGAAATACTGAAAAATGGATTAATATGGTAAACTGATCAATAAAGTTAAAATAATTATAACAAAAACTGTCATAAAAAAAGAAAAAATAAACACAAGTCGACTCCACCCCACTTTATTGACAAACGGGCATAACCAAGTAAGCTGAGACGGTTGGGTTTATGATTGATTATTACCTATTCTGTAGCCAGAGCTTTCACAAGCCTCATTCAGAGCGGTCGACGCAAGGGCTACCCGTTTCTATATTTGGGAACAAAAGCGTCACTATGAACAAAGAAGAGTATGGGTTTCGGGTTTACAATCCCAATTCGGTGAACCACAATGAGAACCGTAAGAGGGAAATGTTTCAAAGGATTGATGAGAAAGATGGTATTAAAGGTGAGAGTTTATCTTTGTTACATTAGTTGTGTTGTCTTGAGAAATTAATAACGAACAATCACAAGAGAACAAGATTCTTTGTATATATCTGATCTACTTGTAATTTAGCATCTTTGCCTCCTTTTTTATTATTGATAGGCTCGTGTTTGACCACTATCTCACCTGATGGTAAGCCATGATGTGGCCGACGATGGAGCATGCTTGCCAAGAAGTAACCTATTCACTCTTGACTTAAAGACCCCAGACCACTAAGTTGTAGCTATCAGGAAACACAGACTCCGGCGGCCTCCTTAGTTAAAATTCTCTTTTGTGTTCTACGATATTAGTTTATTGCGAGCAAAGTCAAAGTCCGAGTATTTTTTTATTTTTCATAATTGACTGCACAAACATTTTAATTTTGTAGATAATCAAAGTTGTTCAAAGTCAGGAAATTAACAATAAATTCATGAAATTCCGTGGCGATTACGCCGCTTAGTTTAACTTAGTTATTTCAATTAGAAACAAAAAAAATCTCTATACAAAGACCCTATCTTCAAATAAAAAACCCTTTCCTCATAATTTTCCACCACAAAGATAAGTAATAGCCTGCAGCTTAATCATCGTAATAATTCTTTTATTTTTCTTAATTTCATTCTTTCAGAGTACGACGCTAAAGATCTTTATGGGCCGGAGATAACTGATAAGAACGGAGCCCTTCTCGATGCCCACGACAGTTTCTATATCAACACGAAGAGCTTGCTTGTGCTGTTCCAGATTATGGGTGTCATGCCTATCATGAGAGTAGCTAAAAGTAAATAAAAAGATTTTTTTTTAAAATTTTCTTTAGAAAATTATTTCATACAGCATTTAAGTAGTGGAATCTAAAGCGAGATTTTTCCGCTTGTTCCACTAAAATCTCCTAAACCGGTCCTTCATGGGACTACACAACACTCAATGTTCCACATCAATCCCATATGCTGGGGATTGTCTAAGAACTAGTAAATAAGTGCTATTCCTTTGTAGTCCCTTTTAATTAATAAAGCCAGTTAAAAAACTGTTTACATAGGAGATAACAATGATGTAAATTAACTTTTGTTGATTACACGAGCAGATTGACTACTCGAAGACGGATAAAAACCTTGGGGTGATCATGGACTGCCTTTAGAGCTGTTTGCCCTTGAAGACCAAAATTTCCCTTGCCTTGTCTCGGCTCACTCACACAAACATACGCATCGACGAGACTCCTAAGCGTTTCTCGCGGTTCTGTCAGTAGCGAATGCCACTTAGGAGTTTCGTCGATGCGTATGTTTGTGTGAGTGAGCCGTTTCGAACATTTGTAGGTAGTTTCCGTACTGTTCCATATCTATACTGTGCGTATGTACTGTACTCATGTTTGAGCAAATAAATGATTATCTTATATGTTTAACATTTTAAAGAATATAATCTCCAAACTCTGGTGCGTAAAAATATAATTTATCGAAAGAAATATTTATTTCGCTGAAGACCAATAACCAACGCCAACGCGAGTTAGTACAACTACAGAATGGAGGCTGAATATAAAACAAAAGAATTGTAAAACTTTTAAAATATTTTCGGTTTAAAATTTCAAAATGTCGGCATTCATCTTCATCAGAAAGAATGCGGTCGTATAACTTTGTTTTAACTTTAACACATATAAAGTTTTAAAACTTTCCAAAAGAAAATGTGTTGAAATTTTTCAGAATCCAATAACTTTGAAACAATGTTGGGATCGTTAGAGTGCACACTTGTTTTCGCTGAGCCATAAAGCCTTCAAATATAATAAAGTTTGTCCAATGAAACCGTTGAACCAAGCACTTCTATTTGTTGTGTTATATATATATATATGTTTTTATGCAACGTTGTATGTTATTGGAAAAACTTTGAGCTTATACGAAATTAGTTTTAGCATATGCGAAACCCGAAACACGTGTCTAATATTTTAATGTAAAGAATCTATGTAACTTTTTCATGAAAAATTACAAAGTTATAAGCTTGTTATGTTACCTTGTTGTCTGCTCAAATCCATAGTCACCGGGTCATCGGGGTGATTGACGGGTTGTTTTGCTCCCGTATCCAGCTGTGCACTGGCACCTAATGCCCGCTATAACTGACGGCCGTGACCTGTATTATACTTAATGTCGGTGATGTCCAACTTGTGACCTTTTTTTAATATTTTTGGGAAAAAATGTAACATGGTGTAACAATTATTGGAATTCCCATGCGACCCTAACCTTGATTATCATCAGTCGGCAAAAGCTGAACTACTTGCTTGATTGTCCCAGGGCACTGCACAGTCACACGAACATACAGTTTAAATACATTTTATCTGAGAGACAGTGCAATAGGAGTTAAAATTAAAAAAAAATACCGGGCAAGTGTGAGTCGGACTCGCGCACTGAGGGTTCCGTACAAACTTACCTATGAAAACAGTTGAATATCCGAATATTTTTCCAAATCGCAAAAAAAGATTCTTTGTGACGTAACTACAAATTTACAATGTTCAGAATTTTTCTGTACTTTTGCTATGACGGAAAGTACCCTATGAATTTTGATTCCTCTAAAAGTATCGAAATATAAATTTTTTGCAACTTATGCGACTTAACTTAGAAGTTTGATTTTGTCACAGCTTCAAGGGACCGCAGACCTGTGTATGGTTTTAATTTCAACTCAATACGCGTTCCCGAGATAAAGGGTCTTGACAGACAGACGGACAACAAAGTGATCCTATAAAGGTACCGTTTTTCCTTTTGATGTACGGTCCCTAAAAAACAAGAGTTTTACGTAGTCTGGCTGACAACATACGGCATAAAAAATATAATTGGGGGTCTAATACACGTTTGTTGATCACAGATGCGCAAACAACTAAGCGGACCACTTTTAATTGGATATCAAAGGCAACGCTATGGGCATATCTTGTATGGGGCTTGGAATGCATCATAGTCGTGAAAGGTAAGACTGTAAAACGTGAAAAAGATCGCATCATGTATTTGTTTCACTAGCAACTCTCTAGGGTCGAAGCCTACTGGGGCCACGGGTAGTGTGAAAGTGAAACTCGGGACCCTGGGACGAAGGCACAAAGGGACAGGAGTGGGATTTTAGTCAGTAAAAGTCTGGCATAATCTCTCGCTCCGCCCAAGAGCGAGATATGTCATTAGATTATTTTCCAACCAAAAAAAAAAAATTCCAACTCTACTACTAAGTTTAAAATTAATGACCGTTAACATAGTGGTAGAGCCTGAATGAGTCATTGATTTCATCTTTCAATTTAAGTTTATACTTTTGCTAGAATATTCTGTTTCATAATTTCTATTGTTTTATCAAAGAGGGCCAAAAGTCTACAAAGTATTAAGTATGTATAGGTCCCGAGGCTTGAATGTAGCAATCACTTTTAATTGCTCCTAATTTCGACTGGAACTTTGTAAAGCTTTTCAAAAGTCAGGAAACAATTTTCTATAACTGAACTCTCTTTTCAGTCGGCAGAGAGCGCTTAGCGAATTTTCAAAGCAGTGCTAATAAGCGATTTGATGAAGTCATCTATAATATTATATTTCTGAGCATTTTGATCCCGCATTTTCTTCTACCAATTGCGTCATGGAGGCATGGCCCGCAAGTGGCTATATTTAAAAATATGTGGACACATTATCAGGTACGTTCCACAAATTTTAGTATTGTCTATTGATTTTTTTCAGGAAAACGTTGGAGTTCAGTTTTAATTTGGTTAGCCGTCAGTAGTAACAGGACCAATATAAGCTAGCCTGTTGATCTATTGCATATTTGGAATAAAAATACTAGGTTACTTTTATATAGTATAAACACACATGTGAGAGGTCGGACATCCTCATGCCCCAGCCGCCGCGACCCTGACCTAAACATCAGCTATGGTAGGTGCAGGCTTACGAACGACAAGCAATATGTAGCTTGCCGTCTAGCCTTTTGGTAATCGTCCGGACCGCGCCCAAATAGTCAACAACGCCTAGTATTTCACACACTCCTCAAAGAGATCCTACTGGGGTTACGGGTAGTGTGAAAGCGAAGCCCGGGGCTCTGGGATGAAGGTAAAGAAGGAACAGGCGTGGGTTTTTAGTCAGTAAAAGTCTGACACTATATCCCGATCCACCCAAGAGCGGGATTTGTCATTAGATGATTTTCCCACCAAAAAAAAACACTCCTCAAAAAAATGTCAGCAAACCGCAGAGGCCCAGCAAAGCCGATGCCCGCAAGGGCCACTAGGAATTCCTGAAAAGGAAAACCGTAGTTCTAGTAGGCAAAGGATAACTGAAGGACACAGGTGTGGTTTTAGTCATCAAAAGTCTGACATGCCTCCCACTCTACCCTAGAGCGCAAGAAGTCATTGGATGACTACCTAACTCAAAAAAGTACGGATTACCGGTAAACTATATTTCAGTGTCTTCGTTATTGTAGCTCTTAGCTGCCAGTGGCTTATTTAATTTCTATATTTAGAATTAGCTTTTTTTTTGCTTTAAATAAAGTAAACATAAAATCGAATTCTAAATATATGTGCATATATGTGTATTTTGTGAGAATAATGTAAGTACATTGTTCTCACAAAATATTAGCGACAAGAAACATGTATCCGAGATATTTGTAACACATAACATGATTAAAAAGAGTGTCCATGGAGTTTCTGGCACATTTCTCTCCATAGAGATCTACGCTTTGGAATGTTTGTGTCTGACTGACTTCTTAACCATTCAAAAGTGTCTGGAAATAATTTATTTATCATTTATTTCAGGCATTCATTAACCCATAGTAACATTTGTTTTATTTGATATAAATGCTTTGATTTTGATTTATAATGTAATGTAACTATATCTCTATTTACATGACTCTTTCAAAATCAGCTAATACATTTCTGTCACTAAATCTATAGATTAGTCGGCCTATTGTTCAAGACCGATGGGTCAGCCATTTTGTATCCCCATCCATCTTGTAAATAAAGGATTCCCTTGTATTAAGAGCTAGACCAATACAGGTATTAGGTTTCAGTTCTTTCACAATACTTCCATTAGTGGGTCTTAGGGATGTTTCTTAGTAGAAAGTTAGGTAAATAAAGGGTGATTTATTCTTTCTTTTTTTTAGGGTTCCGTACCTCAAAAGGAAAAAACGGAACCCTTATAGGATCACTTTGTTGTCCGTCTGTCTATCTGTCAAGACTCTTTATCTCGGGAATGCGTGGAGGTAACGAATTGAAATTTTAGAGGTCTGCGGTCCCTTGAAACTATGAAAAAATCAAACTTCTGAGCTAACGAAATAGAAAGATACGGCCATTTATGTCGCAAAAAACGTGTATTTCGACTGTCAAGGGAATCAAATTTCATTGGGTACTTTCTGTTGACCTAGAATCCTGAAATTTGGCATGATGCTAGGTCTTATAGCACAACTGTAGGAAAAAATGTGAAAACAGTAAATTTGTAGTTATATCACAAAAAAAACTTGTTTTGCCATTCGGAAAAATCTTCGTAACTCAATAAAAAAAAGGGAAATTAACTGTATTCATAGGTAAATTTGTACGGAACCCTCAGTGCGCGAGTTCAACTCGCACTTGCCCGGTTTATTTAAGTGTTGATAGGCTCTTTTTTTAATGGTACACAAAACTTTAAAAACTCACGATAACATTACAAAAATTTTTAATGAATAAATTTTAAATTCACGTCTATATTATTGGAAATTGGAATCGAATTGAAGTAGGTATTCATTATTTGTAAAGCTCGCGTGTGCCTAACCAAATCATTAAATTTGACCTAGAACCTAACTAGCGCGGAAACAAATGAATAATGGATCCTAAACGATGAATGTGAGGTCGGACGCTGGTAAATATTTTTTTTTTGTAATAAACTACGTATTGCATGTTACGTATCGTTTATAAGAGCTACTAAAATATTCAAAATTTCTAACTATGTCGTTCCACGCAGGTGATTTTATGTATTTTGAAAAGTCCACTTTTAACAACATTTCGTTGCACTAAAAAGTATAGCGACATCTATATCGCCCCATAAGAACTATCCTGCATCGCAGATTTAGAATTTCCACGTGATTAAACCACTACCACCTATGTATCACTACTGTACATGAAGTTTAAATAAGTAAATAAATAAATTAGAACGTATTCAACAGTCCGAAATCAACTACCGGGCAGTGGTCTGGACGCCGGAGCCTGGTTGGCTTAAAAAAAGAGGAGGTTCTCAATTTGGTTTTGTGATTTTTTACCTGACTTTAGGATTTCCATTTGGGAACCAACTTGAAAAATACTTTTTTCAGAGGATTTTCAAACTGGTCCCCTTTTTAAAAAAAATCATTACTGATGATTTGTATTCCTCATGGATTTCCCAAGAGCAATTGAGGGAGCTCGTCAAATGTTAATACGCAAATAATGGTTTTGGCATTTTTATCAAGGAATCAAGTATTGGCATTCTAAAAGTATTACTTGATGAAGTGAAACTGATGATTCCCCGTCCCTTGCTCTAGCTAACCCACGCCACTGACCCTGTAGTCTAAAATCCCCTTTAATAATATCTACGTTTTGTTTGATTCAGCCTGTCCCTTGCTGTCCTCCCCCAACAACGCCCTAAACCGAGGTCCATACCCTATAGTGGGTGCCCTTATCGTATATTCACTTAGTTTTTATAAATTAGTTAAGTAAGCTCTGGCTGGAGGCTTTGATTTTCGAATTAAGGCCCCCAAAGGCAAGTCGGGTTAAGCAGCCGACAACCTCCTAGGTTGACCAACGAGAAGCCACATACAAATCAAAAGAATTAAGCTGTTGAAAAGACCACGGATGGCCAACCGAACTTCACAAACACACAGATATCTCGATTAAGATAGTACAGCAACTATGACGAAACAAATTGAAATAAAAGGTTTTAATGAAAATTGTATCTGCTTCACTCGTAGAACTAATCTAAAGATACAGGTGGATAGTAGGTACCGGAACTACATAAGAGAATAGTGTATCTTAACTGTTTTATTAAAATCGATATAAGATACCATCGAAAAAACCAAGGTAAGGTGCTACCGAAATGATTTAATCATAAAGTCAGAAGGTAGGCACGAGAACTCCATGGTAAAACCAAGTATAATTCTAGCCGTGTTTAGGCTTTTTAGAATCGTCATGAGATGCCCTCTGGCTTTAAGGTACCATGGTTTGATGATGAAGTCGAAAGGTAGACACGGGAACTCCGTAGTAAAACAAAGTATCGTAGTCGTATTTGGGCTTAGTAGAATCTTCATGAGATGCCCTCTGGCTCTAAGTTAACATTGAACTGCATAATTAAACCAGAAGGTAGACACGGCAACTCCATAATATAATAATATTTCTTAGCAGCGTTTCAGCTCATTGGAATTGTTAGGAGATGCGCTCTGACTATAAAATGTTTTAATAGTAATATTTTATAGGTATCATCTCACTTTTAAACTTGCACACTATTTAGCTGTAGCGTTTTGTAGCTAAAAAGCGTAAAATAAAGTTAAAAGTGATTTAACAGGTTTTGTCAGTATTATGGAAGAAGAAAGCGTTGCATCGACTTGCACCTCGTCACCATCATCATTTTAGCCGAATGACATCCACTAGGTACTGCGCATAGACGTCCCCCAAGTGCCGCCACAATGAACGTTTCTATGCGTCTCGTATTCAAAACCAAACATATGACAAAGACAGGAAGACGTTGATAATTTGTATCTAAGATAAGCTATTATGACTGTGTAGGAATCTATATTAACACTATTTTGTTTATTTCTTTCAGCTCAAGTACCTCAAAATCACAGGCACGCCGATAGTATTCCCGAACCTGTATTCTCTCACATGGGGTCTTTGCGTCTTTTCCTGGGGTCTCAGCTTTGCCGTGATCCTGTCGCAACACTACTTGCAGGATGACTTTGAACTGTGGCATTCGTTTGCTTACTATCATATCATTGCCATGTTGGATGGGTTTTGTTCGCTTTGGTAAGAATTTAATAGTATTTGGACTAAAATGGTAAAGATATTTTAAGCTTTACTGGATTGTTGGCTCTCATTCAAGCTCTTTGCGGCTTCTTCTAGAGTCTCAACTTTGCTGTGACCCTATTTCAAAATGATCTGTAGTATGACTTCGAACTATAACACGAGAACAACTCCCGACGAACCTTTTTTACAGTTTGGCAGAATTTTTGTAATGCATAATGTAAGCAAATTTTGAATAAAGTAAATAAAAAAAAAACATTCACTCACTTTTTACTATATCATTGCCTTGTTTGATAAACTTTGCTTGCTCTGGTATGAGTACATATTTAACAGCATAAATAAAGTAGCTGCTTACTTGAATGAAAAAGTTATAATGTTTTTTTTTTTTAATATAATTTACTGGCTGTCCCCGTATAGCGTAATGATTTTTATTTTTATGTATACTACCTCCAACATATTTGGAGCCAATTAAGCCAAATAAGACTCTTTCATACCATTTCTCGCGCTTTTGCCTCTTGCACTTTAATTCTGCATATCTGCACCTTTCTGTCATGCATCTCTTTTCTTTATTATGTGTGGAACTTCCATTTTATGTTTGTCCTGATTTTTATTCTATCTAGGTTTTTATATTGTTTCTACTTTGTATCAGAAAAATAATTTATAGCGTGATATTATATAGCCTTCTATGATAAATGGATTATCTAACACTAAAATAAGTCTTTAAAATCAGGTACATAAACTGCAACGCGTTCGGCACCGCATCTCGAGGCCTGGCGATGAATCTGCACAAGGCGTTGGAAGCTGAACACCCGGCGCTCAAAGTGGCTCAGTACCGACATCTGTGGGTCGATCTCTCTCATATGATGCAACAGTTGGGTACGTGGTTTTATAGTTTCATTCGTTTTGTGCAAAGCTGCCGAAGCTAAAACGATGTAATATCGAATTTATGAAGTGATCTGTCAATGTTTGTGGTTTAGATTTTTGTGATTTGTTAATCTATATATATAAAAGGAGAAACTGATTGACTGACATATCAACGCACAGCTGACACTACTGGGACTAGGAACGTGAAATTCTGCACGAGGCTTTGTTTTATGACGTAGGCGAGCACTAAGAGAGGATTTTACAAAATTTGCCCCCTAAGGGGATGAAATGGGAGTCCAGTTTGTATGTAGAGACCTGCTATTACGCGGGCGAAGGCGCTGGCAGGAGCTTTTTTTTTTATTATTGATAGGCTCGCGTTTTGCCACTATCTCACCTGATGGTAAGCGATGATGTGGCCGACGATGGAGCACGCTTGCCTAGAAGTAACCTATTCACTCTTGACTTAAAGACCCCTAGGTTGATATATATTTGTTAGATAATACCTAGCAAATACCTACCCACGAAATTTGGTAAGACGGTCTCTAATATAAAATTATTTTAGAGACATCTATTTTATGTTTCCATCAGTAAGGTTTTCTGAGGATCTGACAATTAATGGGCGTAAAGGCTTAGTTTCTATATCAGATAGAATATCAACCCGCAACAGCAATAGGTACTAAAGTATAGTATAACCAACATACGGTTTAGTACACTGTCAGTATTATAATTTATCTGTGACTGTTATAAAAATAATCTCGATGAAACACATACTTAGACAAAGCTCTCTTCCAAACAATCAGAACACATACGTGATGCTCGTATCAGTAGCTCCTAAAAGATTCAAAGATTCAAAGCATTTAATTTCAAATAAACCATTTACAGGTACTTTGGAAATGTCAAGAAGTCAGGAACATTCCAAAGCGTAGATCTCTATGGAGAAGAATATGCAAGAATCTCCATGGACACTCTTTTCAATCATGTTATGTATTACAAATATCTCGGTTACATATTTCTTATCGCTACTATCATGAATATATCACAAGATAAAAGACTATCAGCGATCCGTACACAAGTTTAGCAAATTACCCTGTGCTTATTGTTTCATGCCTGTTGGCGTGAATTGCTCTTTTGTTTCAACGACCATGCTAACATCGTAGTTTGTCCTACCGCCAGATTCCATACATTTCGTGTAGCGACGCGCACGGCCATTTTATTCAATGTACAGTTCGTGCTACAATAGAATTGTTTTATTTGTCTTTTAGGTTATTGCTTTTGTTGTTGAACTTTCCTAATACTGATTTTGTTAGCGCTTTTTCGCCCGCGTTAAGATCTAAAAATATCAAGGCATATTATACACGTGATTCAAACAACTACACAACTAGACATATAGATTTTTGTGGGATTTTTCGAAAGATTTACCGTGTCCCTGGAACTCAAAGGGTAACTGAAGTTACACAAGGTTTTAGACGGTAAAAGTCTAACATTCCTTCTCGCTCCACTAGAGTAGAAGATTTTATTCAAGGATTTCTCACTTTTCTGATAAAAAAGAAACAATACGAAATACAGATTTTCAAATTTATAATATCTTAATAAAACACGATAGTAAGAATAATAATATCAACCCGCACTGGGTCCGCGTGGTGGATAATGGCCTATTCCCTCTCCTAGAGAAGAGGCCTGAATCCCAACAGTGGGAACATTATAAAGCCGACTATGCTAAGAATAACAAAGATAAGAAAAGATACTATTTTTGTTGTGACAGTTTCAAAATTGTTTTATATTTATTTAGGGAGAGAAAGGTTTCAAAGTGATGGGAACTGTCGATAATTTCGTAATTAATGGTTCAGGCGGAGCTGTTTAGGGAATTAAATAAGGGTTAAGACTTGAAGGAGACTTCGTCTTTTCTCGCCAAAACAATTAGACGAAAGAAACTTCTCACTTCAAGTACAAGTACCTACTTAAGAACGTAAATATTTTTAGACTCAGACATTGATGGCTCATAAATAACTTTCTAGATGGAGCTTTGTGAGTCAATTTGTATTTTATTAGATCTCTTTGACTAGCAGGCTTTACAGAAAATATGGATAGTCTGTAATCACCACTTGGACCCAGGACTGATTCATAGATGACACTTATATGTCTTCGATTTAGTAAATAACAAAAGAGTTAATAGATTGGACGTATGATACCACAGATTTTTTTTTATGACAGTTATTGTAATAGGAAATGTTCACTAAGTTTTTAAAATAAATAATAAGCATTAAATGTACTTAGCTCTAAGTTATCTTATGTAAAATTCCTTCTAAGCTTAGGTTTATTATTAATTGTAATTTTGTATGTTAAAGCTAGTCAAAGAATATTATTTCTACCATCTCCTGAAGTTTTTTTTAAAATTTATTTTATATATATTGTATCTATTTATGTATTATTTACTTTTATTATTTTTGTATTATATAATTAAATTTAGATGATATTATAGCATATTTTAACTTTTCTAAATTATTTATATACACTGTGTCCACATCTCTCTTATAATTCTTCTGTCACAGATCTGCCGAAAGAAATTTCATTTGATAATGCAGCACCTTTGTGCTCTTTCATCTGTATTAGTTCTTTTCATTTTTAAGTGTTTGTGTGTAAACAAATAAATAAATATTAAAATTACAATAATCTCCTTTTGTTATTCTGCACATATTTAGAATCAGTAATGCCATAGAAAATATTGTAAGCTTCCTGTGAGACAGGCCTCGTCTAGCGCTCTCTTGTTAAATTTTTCGATAAAAACAAAACGTATTGGCGTAACAAACACACTGTAACCTTTCTTATCTTTAATTCATTCAAAATTTTGAATGAATTAAAGATAAGAATTTTATTGATTTTCTAATCTAATAAATGCCGGTTTCCTCACAATTATTATTAGTTATTTCTTATGTTCACAGGCCGTGCCTATTCCAACATGTATGGCATCTATTGCATGGTAATTTTTTTCACCACTACCATATCTCTCTACGGTGCGCTATCAGAAATCTTAGAACATGGTTTGAGCTACAAAGAAATGGGTCTGTTTGTCATCGTGGGGTACTGCATGGCTCTCCTGTTTATTATTTGTAATGAGGCTTATCATGCTTCTAGGAAGGTTGGTACCTACGCATTATACATACTTATAAAATTTTATGATGAGACAGATTGCATGTTTATGTTACCAGCAATATGTATAATTCAGGTATTCTATACATTACCTAGGCAATGTATGAAATATTATGAATGTTATTGTCCATTACATACTTTACCTAGATAATATATACAATTCCTAGGAATTGTGTAGATTACCTGCTGGTCCACCGGTAATGTGTAAAATAATTAGATTTTAGACTATATTTACCAACGTTAACCTTCCTATTTAATGATGGGCATGTTTTCTAATACTCAAAATCAACGGGTTGTAAAAGACGAGAGCAGGGAAAGAATTGACTTAATTTTAGGGCACCCCGATACGTACAGGTTATTTTTTTATAACCACCGGTAAATACGAGCCTTACTATAAATTCGTTAGACAGAAATTGGACCTGATAACTTATTTAAGTGCCAATCATAAATATTTTTGGTACTTACTTCAAACGGATTATACAATATGTAAATACTGTTTCCACGTATATTCGAATACGTGGGTATGTAATGCTTGAAAAAAAATATGTTCACGGTTGATTGTCTAGTCAAAGTTTTACGTTTTCTAGGTTGGTCTTGAGTTCCAAGTCCGTCTTCTCAACGTGAACCTCGGAGCAGTAGACAGAAGCACGCAGCGTGAGGTCGAGATGTTCCTAGTCGCCATCTCCAAGAATCCACCCATCATGAACCTTGACGGCTTCACCAATATCAACCGCGAACTATTCACAGCTGTAAGTTTATGTATATAATAGCATATAATCAACCTTATAATGTTACCACTGCTGGGACTCAGGCTTCCTCTATAGGAGAGGGAATGGGCCGTAATCTACCACGCGGGCCTTGTGCGGGTTGGTGTTTGTCACATTTTTGGTTCTAGGACATGCCGGTTTCACCACGATGTTTTCTTTTATCGTTTTGAGAGCAGTAGTGATAAAATGAATTACACGAAGTAATGCGCCAGGCTGGGTTGGGACCCGCGTTCTACAACTCGTAAGTCGGGGCCGTTACCACTCGGCTACCACTGCTATAAGATGACTTTAAAAAATATGTTTTAAAGTGTGGATATAAGTAAATAGGTAGAAATCAATTAGGTACCTATATACCACATAATTTTAGAAAATCTGATTATATTTTATGTAATAAAACGTAACTAAACGTAACTTGTAAATTGGAGCTACCCACTAGTCCACCACTGCTCTTAGTTAACGTCAGTCACGATAACATCGTTCCAATTTTGTTGTTTTTTATTTTTCCCAGAGATAAGATTCCGGTTAGTGCACTCATAAATCTATACAAATTGAGGTAGTTGTTTAAGTTTTCAAATATATTTAAATATTCTTTATTGCAAAGAAAAATTAATAAATTAACTTTTTAGCCGCCTATGTCGGATATATCCGACAAACACTCATGCGGTCGCGACTGCCCTTGTGTAACATCGGGTACGACTACGTGCTGCGCGGCGACCTCCCTGACGGGGTCTGCGTGGTCTGTTACGCATACGAGACGCTGGTCCTGGTGCAGGGAGGTCGTACCGGGCGGCGGTCAAACTAGCGACACGCGGGGTTGCGACAGTCACGGAGAAGATTCAGCAGTGGGGACTCAAGGTGACACTGCACAAGTCTGAAGACATGTGTTTTCACGGCCCTCGGAACGCGCCATCACCGGGTTCCCAAATAACGGTAGGAGGAGTTCACATCGACGTCGAGCCGACGATGAAGTACCTGGGACTCGTCCTCGACAGCCGGTGCAATTTCAAGGAGCACTTTCGCCTTCTGGCTCCCAAACTGGATTGGACTGGGGCTGTCTTCAAGTGGCTCCTGCCCAACTTAGGGTTCAGACGCCTCCTGTCGAAGGAGGTATCGTTCGATCCATGGCCCTTTATGGATTGGTGGTGCCGTCGCTGCGAAAGTGACCGGTGGCCAAGCTGAACGCATCACAGAGGGCCATGACCATACGAATGGTGCGCAGATACCGCACGGTATCCCGCGAAGCGGCGCGCCTTCTTGCTGGCCTGCCACCATGGGATCTGGAGGCAGCAGTCCTTGCACGCATGCGCACGATTTGCGCTAGGAGATGCGTTTTAATACGTGAATGCGAGTTTAACCCAAAATTTGAGTCTACTTACGGCAAACTCCCACGTGGTCGCGACATTATACAAAAATGCACCACAAATTAAAAGTACCTTCTTCGTTAAAGTACGAAGAAGGTACTTTTAATTTACCCAGAATTTGGGTTTTCTTACAGAAAACCTCCACGTGATCACGACAGTATACAAAAGTGCACAACAAATTAAAAGTTATTATCATTTTATTTATTTATGTACACACAGACACTTAAAAGCGAAAACAATAAATACAGATGGAAGAGCACAATAATGCTGCTTATATCAAATGGAATCCTTCCAGCAGATCTGCGACAGGAGAGTTGGATGAGAGATATATACACAGTGTGTATAAATAAGTTATCTCTCATATAAATAAGACTTCTTCATACAGCATAACTTTCACAAAACCAATACCATACCATAATTTTTATAGGCTTCAAGAAAGTTATGCTGTATGAAGTATTTTTATAGAAAATTGTTTTCATATGCACCAATCCATCAATTTCTAGTAACAGCTGAACAAATTGCAATCTAATAGGTCTACCAATTTTATAGACCTATTATTTAAATAAGCATTGTACTGCAACTCAAACATCGGTTTCGGCGCTAAAACAACAGGTAGTTTAAAACTTTCCTCGTCAAGTAAACATTTATCTGTGGAGGACCACAACGCTGGCTACTTTGGGGTCTACTGTTTTATTTGAAAGTTTAGTGTCAACAAGTTGTATTTGATTGCTGTTGGTCCAAATTGTATCTTGTTAGTCTCTAGCCACAGTGTTTTTTGAACCAAACATAGTGGACATCTGTATTTCATTTTTAAAATGTTACTAATCAATTGGTTTTATATATTACCAATGCATAAGTAGAACCAGTAGAAGTCCCAGGTGTCAAAATGATATATTATGTACCTACCTGAAAAAAACTAAATTGTCTGCCCTAGAAGGAAAATAATTCGTAAAAAATAACTTATACGTAATTGAGCTATTTTTGTATCGGAGGTTTATGAAACAATTCTAGGATCATATTATCCTGTTTTTATTTTATAAAAAATAAAACAGAATGTACATAAAATAATGTATTGTAGAACCCAGTCTTTTTCTTCTACTCATGCATATGTAATTAACAATCTAGTGATTAGTAATACTTATTAAAAGGCAGATGTACATTTTTTGGGTCAAAAAAAAATGCTTACCTTGTTCACTTCTTCAGTTTTTTTTTTCTCTTTTTTATTTCTGCTGATTGCATTTCAATTTTACGATCATTGCCGAAGAATATCATTTCCGTTTCTTTGATGTGTACTATGTAGTTTTACTTTGCTGATTATCTTTGACAAAGCGTCATATTATTGGGTTATTGTAAGATCTTTTACGGAGGTAAAAGACAATCCTGAAATACTTATTACGATTTAAAAGTCAGAGGCTCATTCCACATATTATATTTATGTCTCTCTTTATTATTTCATCCACCACAAAATAAGGTATCAAATATAAACTCCACAATCAAAAACCCGATCAAGATCCATAAAACAAGATAGCTCTATTTATAGAACCGTTAAACTTTATTGGCGAGAGTCGAAATAAATGTAGATATCATCGATAAAGTCCCCGACCCGGAACAAATGCTCTATCCATTCTATATGAGGGTCATTAATTATGTGCCTGTATGGCGCTTAGTTTCCTTACGAGTTAGTTCCTTGTTTGTGGAAATTTGCTAGACTAAAGTTCATATTGTCCACAGTACTAGCTAACTAATGTATGAACTCTAGTCTTGTTAGAAACTGAATATACCTACTCACACGGGCTGACTCCACATTGGTAGTCTTTGGTAGGGTTTGTAGCGACATCTATGGCGCCTCATAAGAACTAAAAAACCGGGCAAGTGCGAGTCTGACTGGCGCACTGAGGGTTCCGTGCAAACTTAACTATGAAAACAGTTCAATTGCCGAATTGAGTTAAGAAGATTTTTCCGAATCGCAAAAAAAGTTTTTGTTTGGTGACGTAACTAAAAATTTACAGTTTTCAGATTTTTTCCTATACTGGTGCTATGAGACCTTGCTTCATGCCAAATTTCAGGATTACAGGTCAACGGGAAGTACCCTATGAATTTTGATTACCTTGAGAGTCTCTAAATATACGTTTTTTGCGACATAAACGGCCGTATCTTTTTTTTTCGTTAACTCAGAAATTGAGTATTAGGTTTTGATTTCAACTCGATACCTCCACGCTTTCCCGAGATAAAGGGTCTTCACAGACAGACGGACGAACAACCAAGTGATCCTATAAGAGCGCTTGTAGACGTCCGTTTTTTTCAACGGATTCGTGGTGGTGTATGGTTTGTAATGAATGTGTGTCCATGCACCGGACATCGGTCCGGCGAACAATTTTATACACCACCGCTAATCCGGTAAAAAACACGGTCCGTTATCCGTTAAAAAAACCGACGTCTACAATCCCTCTTAGGGTATCGTTTTTTCCTTTTGAGGCAAAGAATCCTAAAAAAACCAGTAATTAGAATTCTTAGCGCGATTCGAATATTGCAACAGCCTGAAATCATCTATCGGGCAGTTGCCCGGATCAATCATAGCACATATCTGGTCGGAGGATCCTCCCTGTTGAACCGAAGTAGGTGATTGGAAACGAATAAAATTGAAGAAAGTAAACTGTTTTTTCCGGATAATACTAATCTATATTATATTTCTAATTTACATTACATTTTTTGTCTTTCATATCAAAAACTGAAAAATAAATCTTGATCCCTGTTTTGTTTCTTTTTACTGTACTATTCCACTACTGGGCAAAGTTTTTTCTCTTTACTATATAATTTGACTCTTCCAAACATGAGGAAGAGTGATAGATCTGAGCCTATTGTTTTCTTCGATCAATCTTGGGAGATCGATTAAAACAATAGGATTCTTCAGGAAACCTTCCAAACGTCTTCAAGTCATCATGACTTTGCTAGGCTAAAATGGGAGCCAGAAATAGGCAATGGGCGCATTCGCCGAGAAAGGTGAATAAAATAGGGAATAGATAAGGCTTGTGTACTAACTATACCATGGCCTTTAAAAACCATATTTTTGCGATATTAAAATAATCATGTATTGAAGAATAAAATCTCTTTTTGCAGAACGTCTCCTTTATGTCGACTTACCTGATAGTGCTGATGCAGTTTAAGTTGACGCTGCTTCGACAAAGTGCCAGAAAAACCATCAAATCAGTCATCAAGGCTGTGTTTAACACCTCTACAACTATGTTGGATGATGTTTTGTCTGACGATGATGAGGAGACTTAAAATTTGCCTTGTTCATTCATTAGCCAAGACTATTGATTGTCAATGGTTTTATTTAAGCTACTGTAGTCAGTTAGGCCTACTGTCCACTGGTGCGTATCTTCATAGTCGCATATTTGTCATTATACGCTAGGTGTATGCCTGCTTAAAGCTTACATACAATATTAAGAAACTGTCAACGAAGCGGCAACGTGCCGTCGTGTCGTTGCAGCTTTGTCGACAAAGCTAAGGTTAAAATTCGAGCTTAAATTAGATATGTTCAAATGCTTTTAAAGCGCAATATTCTAGTCAAAATAACCGCTATTTTGGGTACATTGCATTTAGTAATTAATAGATTTAGTTAAACAATAATCTAAAGCGTTTATCATAATAAATATAATTATTTTCATCTCATATTTGTTTAATTATTCGTCCTGTTTTATTATCCATGTCTTTCCCATCTCTTTATGTGTATATTCGCAAAATTTTAAATGATTGTGACCTAATTAGTTTCACTAGCGTGTCCGTACATCGCATGATAACACAAACAATTTGTTAATTACACTTCAAAATTATGAATATGTGTAATTTAATAAAAAAAACATATTCAACGACACACGAGGGAAACTGTCCGAGTAATAATAACACATATAAAATAAAATAATAATTAAAATTATTAGCTCGTGATTTTTTCTTCCAATTACATGTTCTTTAGAAAATTAGAGCCACTGAGAAATAAATACTCCATCATTTCAAATAACTCATCACACTAGTCTTGTAAAAATGAAAAGGATCATAGCAAAGTCCCGACCAAAATTTTGCTGGCGTATAGTAAAATTTGGTCTTAGACATTACTATTAATAGAATCCTCGTATTAAAGATATTCCAGTTTAAAGTTGGGAAAGTTACGAATATTATGTCAAGGTATTATGGATATTTATTTCCATGGAAAAATTTTCTACTTTCATACAGATGAAGCCGCTGAAGCTGGTCTCCTATAATAATACTATTATACAGTTCGGAAAATCTAATAAATAGATTTTAAATAACGAAATTATTCCACAAGGTACAAGGTAGCTTTTCAAACAATTTAGTAAAAAGAAAAGTAACAAAATGTATGAGGACAATTAAAACAAAACGCTGTACTCTTGTTATATAATAAGTAGAGCTAATCAGACTGGCCTGTTGGTCTAGTGGTTAGTCGCCTTGTCTGCTGCTATGCCGGAGGCCTGGGTTCGATTCCCACCCAGGACAAATGTTTGTGTGATGAGCACGACCATTTGTTCTGCATCTGGGTGTAATTTATCTGTAAAAAATGATTCAAACGAAAATGCGGCTCTTTAACTTAAAATAGATACGAAAATACTGCAAAAAGGCAAAACAAAATTGTACACATCCGATTTGACCACTCCATACAAATAGCTGTGTCCATCAACAAACATAAAGTATCCATCTTCATTGTAGTAACCCAAATAAATATCCAAGAAAAAAGTCTCTTTATAATTCAGGTAAGGCTTCAGTCAGATACGGCATCTAGTCTTAGTGGTCAGCGACGCGATTACGCTGCGTAATCATTGCGTACTGTTCATCATTTAGAAGAAACTAACCCTGAGTAAAATAAATCTGCATCCGAAAATAGCAATAAGTAAGTAAGAACACGTAGCAATATTTTCTTTTGATTTCATTGCCGTTGACAGTTTACTGACAAATGCAATCTCTTAAATAACTATGTACTTTTTTTTTTTAAACAATCCTGCAAAATAATAGAGGTTAAAGTATGAAATTGCCTTTCTACGTTCGAACTCATAATATGAAAAAAAAAGTTTTTTTATTAGCTTTCATGGTTATAAGAATTGTGATATTACAGAAAATATAAAACAGAAAGAAACTAATAAATATAAAGTTTATTTGAACTTATAATTCCAAGTCAATCCAAAGATATAACACTTCAAAGCAACCTTTTTTAAAAAACGGCAATTTTATACTTTAACCCCTAATAACTACGATGACTTTGCTATCAAAAACTTTGGTATAATACATACATTACATACATAAACTAACGTTTAATTCCAATGAGAGTTTGCACAAAATACAAAACGCCACTTGCTATGATCGTTATACACTCCCATTGTTTCGTCTAACTTTATACTTGGTATTTATCAAGAACATCACCAACAGGATCTGTGTATGTTCTTCGAGGACGTCCCAACTGCCGTTTCAGTCACACAAAGCAGAATTTTGTAAATATGTTATATCAGTAATTATCATATTCGTCATTTTCGACATAGGCTATATAGGCTAAGAGAAACTAAACACTAAGGTACCGGTAATTTTTGAAAGAGTTACCGTGGCCTTAGACACAAAAGACAACTGAAAGAATACAGGTGGGTTTAGTCCGCAAAAATCTGTGATGTTCTCCCGCTCTAACCAGAGAGAGAGAAGTTATTTGATGATTTCCTCCCTCAAAAATAGGGGAATTTAAGCCTATAGCTTCGACGCTACCTACCACTGACCACCCAAACAGTAGCTACCACTGACTAATTTTTCTTTATCACTTCTCTCACAATACATCCATCTTTTTTTTTTGGTCTCCTCTCTATCCTGATCCATGAAAATCCATAACTCTTTTAGTAACATGCGTTTCATCCCTCCTCTTTACATAACCATACCAAGACCAACAATTCTATAATATTAACTTTTCAGTCACTGGTGCCACTTTCAAACTGCCTCAAATATACTCACTTTCTATTGCTGCATCAGATAATTTTATAAAATTCCGCAAAATAATGTGTTTCTAGTAAAATAAACTTTAACAGCCAAACCACACACATAGGGATCGCCCGTCTAATCTGGCCGTGCCCTAAGGTTGTTTCTAACAAACAACGTAATTTGAAACTATGAATCTTTTTTCTGAGTTAAAGTGAAGGCGGCCATTTGTATTAAGCTTCGACTAAATAAATGGTTTTGACTTTCACCTCTTCTTTGAGCACCAAGGAGAACTTTTATTTTGTTCTCCGTATTTTGAAACTTTATTCAGTTTATTTTTATTAGGCTCCATTTAAACTTGAGAGCTGCTTCAGATGAGTGTACTTAAGATTCATTTATCGGATTTATTTGTTGTGCCCATTTATTTATTTTATTTTTGTACACACAAGGAAATAAAAATACATTATAAATAGGTGTATAAAAGAACTGCTTATTCCTATATAGAAATTATAGTTTTTTTTCTTGCAATCTAGCGAAACAAATATAGACAATATTTGTAAAAACAGGACAAGAAGAGTATGTGCAGTCTTATACTAAAGTATCAAATAAACCTATGTATGTAATATTAATATTATTAAATAGCTATACAACTATATACCTAATATTGTAAATATAACACGTATGTATGTATTGTGTATTCATGGATTGTATTAGGTGTACAAATAAGTTTCCACTGTTTTACAAAAGATGTCTTTATTAAAACGTTACTTTGAAATTGACAGATGTAAAACGTAATATCGTAAGTTTAGAAATCTGGTAAAAATATAACCCTAGAATCTAAGTGACTCTGTATTAGCATCAAATTATTATAATCATGCAAAAAACTTGTTTTTTTGCCGAATAAGTATCATTTGCAGGAACTTTTCATGTATTTCTTTCATTTGAAAAAATCTGTAGTTAAGGAGCGTCTATTTCTTGTTAAGTTGCTGTCGTGCCTTCAAAATTTTAACAGCGATGAGTTTGATGTGGAAGATAACGAATATAGTCGAAGGTATAGGTCTAATCATACGAAGACACGAAATCAGAAACATTATTAAAGGACGCACTACATTTCAAGTGACTCAATTTACAACAGATTTAAAAAACAAGGAAATTGCACTGATTCCAGATGGTGAACGCCAATTTTCACGTATGAAATTCTGTTTGCCAGGCTGTTGCCTTCTTACGCTTGTTACGTTCTTTCTTTGTCAAGAAAGAGTGTTTTGCATCGAACTCTTACTGGTGATGAAAAATGGATCTACTTGGTTAATTTAAAGACAAGAAAATACTTCAACATCGACAGTCAAACCGTAAATTCATGGAAAAAAGCTCATGCTGTGTACATGAAGGTGGTTACCTAATAACAAATAATTTTTTGGTTTGATAAAATAAAACTTTTTACGGGTTTAGTTTTGTAATATAGTAGTTTTGAAAGATTTTCGTTCCTAATTTTTTTTTTAGGTAGGATGTCATCCAATGACATCTCCCGCCCTTGGGCGGAGCGAGTGGGCGTGTCAGACTTTTACTGACTAAAACCCACTCCTAGTTCCTTCGTTGTCTTTCATTCCAGGGTTGGGTTTTCCTTTCAAAAGCAAATCCATGACCCCAGTAAGCTTCGACCCTGCTGGGCCCCTACGGTTTGCTGATACCTCCTTGAGGCGCGCGTGGAACACTACGTGCCTTGGACGACTTGGGCTTGGTCCAGACGGTTACCGGACAGTGAGACCGTGCTTACGGTGGCCAGAAATCGGGATCAGGATCCCGGTGGCTGGGGCGTGAGGGCCGTTGCCTCGCGCATGCAGCCGCCTCCTTTGCTAGC
Source organism: Mythimna pallens (assembly GCA_961205895.1). NCBI lineage: Eukaryota > Metazoa > Arthropoda > Insecta > Lepidoptera > Noctuidae > Mythimna > Mythimna pallens. The sequence continues at coordinate 18,213,742 of OY540834.1, forward strand.
ATTACTGCTTTGCAGAAGGAGGCGACCGCCTGCCACTCCTCCGCGCTCTGGACCATGGCCTGTACCAAGGCCCGGCGAAAAAAGGTCGCTGCTACTGAGCGCCCCCACGAGGAGACGGTGGTGCTGTGCCCAGGCGGGGCACACCTCTACCGTATGCTCCACCATGTCCTCCGGGCGGTCCACACAATGGTTACACCCGGGCGTTTCTTCCGCACGAATCCGGTACAGGAATCTCCCGAACTGACCATGACCTGCGTCATGCGAAAGGTAAGGACGCCGTGTTGACTTTCCAGCCACTCCTCAAAGAGGGGACTTACCGCCATAATTGTGGCGTGCCCAGCACTGGGTTGTGACAGTCGCTTTCGCCTTTCCATCATGAGATTCCGCCGGAACTTTGCCCACCATGCCGCAACTTGGTACGGCAGCAGAGTTCAGCGTTGCATCTCCACGTGCAGATTGTGCATGCGTGTAAGGACTGTTGCCTCCAAATCCCACGGTGGTAAGCCAGCAAGGAGGCTCGCCGCTTTGCGAGTAACCGTGGGGTATCCCCGCACCATGACTCTACTCTTTGGGAACTCGGGGTTGTCGCGTTCCGAGAGCCGTGAAAGCCAGACCTCGGACTTGTGCAGTGATACCTCGGGTCCCAACTGCTGGATCCTCTCCACGACTGTCGCAACCCTGAGTGTCGCTAGTTAGACCGCCACCTGGTACGACTCTCCCTGCGCCAGGAACAGCATGTCATCTGCGTAACAGACCACACCCTACTACCCATCCCTGCGGAACACCGCACTTCACCTCACCGTTTTCACTCTCCCTGGTTACCGGGATAGATGATAACCCTGTCCGTTAGGTAGGCTTCGATTACACGACAGAGGTAGTCAGGCGCCTGGTGCCCTCCTAATGCTACTGCAGGGCAGGGAGTTGAAGGTGTTGGCTTTTTTGGGTTTTCTAAAGACTCCGCCAAGATACACGTTCCCTGGGACACCGCATACCACGTCGTGAGGGCTCACACGCGCATAATGGCGTCCACCATGGAGTGCCCCCTGCGGAAGCCGAACTGGCCGTCCGCAAGATCCGGCCCCACCCGTACCAAGTGCGCGACGAGGCGGTCTGCAATAACTCTTTCAAAGAGCTTGCCCACCTCGTCGAGCAACACGATGGGCCGATACGCGGACGGTGAGTCCGCGGACGGTGAGTACCCTGGCTTTGCGATGAGGACCAGTTTCTCCGTCTTCCAGCGAAGTGGAAACTGGCTGCTCTCCATACATGAACTAAAGAGCCCTCATAGTCGAGGTCCGAGTTCTTCCATGGCCAGAACCCAGGCTTTGCAAGGCAGGCCGTCGGGTCCTGGGGCTGTTTTCTTGCCACTCAGCCTTCCTGCATCCACTCTCATCGCTACTCCACCTCTCGTCTCTCGTCACTTCTTAAGCATTGTCATCGTCGTCGCCATCGTAGTCCGCGTGGCATATGGGAGTGTTCCCCAGTTCTTAGTCTAAGAACATTAGTTTGTTGATCCACATAGAAAAGGTTCTACATAAATTACATGCCATGTCATGTAACATTTCAAGAAAAAGCAGATATTATTGTTTCTTTTCTCTGCACACAATTAAAATCTTCGGTCCTCAAACAATCGTCTTCTAAGGTATCCTTTATATCACTCTGTGTTTATCCACTTCTCCTTTTTTGTCCAGGTGCTATGTCTTTGGAATGCGCTCCCTCTGAAAGTCAAGATTTTCCTTTAAAGTGGAGGCACGTGAAATTGTGTTCAAGAAGTTGGTGGAATCATCACAGCTTTGCTTGGCTGGATTTGTTTTTTCACAATAACATTGCTTATTTATGTATATCTAAGTATGTATTTATTATTGAACTTATTTTTTTTTTCTGTTTGTTTATGTATTAAGTTGCATAATATATGCCATGTTGTTTCTGCACTACCCGAAGGTCGAGTGGTAAAAAATGTCTAGTTCACCTTTTTATAGGGTTATTTACAAGTGCATAAAGTTTTAATAAATAAATAAATATTCAAATTTTGATATCACAGATATGAAAATATGCAACGAATGTACTGAGAATGTGTCCGACGTAGCAAACGCTGACGTCACGTCTACCCTACATGGTTCATTGAACTAAGTGACAAGGCTATCCATTTGACATTGAAAATAATTAATGAAGCTATGTATAATTTTGATTGACTCACAGATCATTCATGATTCATAATTTAAAGAGGGCTTTATTGCTGTAAAAGCGTCTATGATCCATTAGCAACTTTAATAAAAAAAATAATGTAGTGACTGTTTGTTTTAATTATTTTTTTTCATCGAATGTTATTTATTCAAATCAGGCTTAGAATCAGAACCAAAAAAAGTAACCCAAAACAGCCACTTGTGCTAGTATTTTAGATCGGAAGAAGCGATTTTATATCAAAAGACCTGCGAAAGGAGAGATTAAAAGAAATAAGTGTAGAAACAAGTAAACAAGGTTTGTGAAATCTTAAATTAAAGTAGCAAATAACGCATATAATTAAAATATTAATAAATACTTATCTAAGTATATAACCGTATATCATACCAATAATTATAATTATCACATAAGAGAGGAAAGATAGTGCTGATATTTATTTAAAATAAAATATTGAAATGATTATAAAATACTTTTATAACACTTACTGTTCTACTTCGCCAAAACACGATTGTGTCGTCACAAAAATATCTTAACAAAGGTAATTTGTTCAGGTTTCAGCTGAAAGGCGCGAGACACGCAGAGTTTGACGATTAATCAAATGGCCCGTTTTATCAACGTTGCAAACGAGGGTAGGTAAAAAATACTTTGTTTTCGTCGTTATTGAATCATTCTGTACAGTATATATATACACATAAGACACCAGACAACTAAATTACTTGTTATTGTTTATTTCAAAATTGTTGTTTATATATTGCATGACATAACAGCCCTACGCACATATCTTTTTGGGAATATTATCGTGCGTACAGTTAAGGAATGGAACTCCCTGGTAGGTACCATCAAATCACATATTGGTTACCTTCAGGTGAGATGGTCAAATATGGGACTACCAATAGTAAAAAAGAACATTTGCCAGTTATGTTCAAGTCCCATGATTACATGGTCTCCTGGTAGCAAACGCAACAGCAAGGGTGGGCTCCTGGGTTAAATTGCCACGTTGGGTAAAACTTTAAATTTAGGAGTTGGTATAGCACATAGGATACTTTTGGTCTCAGGAGTATGTTCCCTTGGGTTGATTTTCAATCATCACGCGAGCGAAGCCGCTATCATCAGTTAGTAATAAAATATTTCACTATTATAAAAATATGAATATTCTGGTGAGTGCATAATTTTTCTGCATAGTTTACCATTCAATTTACACATTCAATAAATTTGACTAGGTTTTGCATAACAAAGGGTTAACAGATTTATAATGTTCAAAGTTAATTGAAAAGTTTCATTAATGGGTTAAAATAAAAGTGTAAAATGACCCAGCGGCATCAATTCGTTAACCAAAATTAGATTTGCCACTCAATATTTGAAACTTTTGTTCGATTGCAAATTCTGACGGTTTCACTCGGTAAAATATTCGGCTAAAACCAAATTAATTGACTTTCATTTAAAAAACGGTAGCCATTGAATGAGGGTGCCATTTGGTCGCTATACTTATTTCTATTCATCTTTTTTTCCACTTCGAGTTTTGTTTCATTGTTGTTTTCTCCGATCTTTTAATTAATCAATCTGTTGTTTTGTTTCGGATTTTTACAGATCTTTTTATTACTGTTCAATTATGTTTAAACATTATCGTAAATTATGACTGTACCTTATTTTAATGAGTATATTATGTACCATTTTATTTGTTTGACGTTTTTATCAAAACAATTCCCATCTTTGAACTCAGTGACTAATTTATTTAAAATTTAGACGAGTTTTTGATCACTAAATAGATTGTGAATATTTTCAGAGTTACGTTGCGGGAATCCGATCGATACGAGACGCACAGGACCGTTCGTTCTGGCGACACTTGGGGAGGCCTATGTCCAACAGTTGACGTCTTTCGGCTGAAATGTTGATGATGATGACGTCGCAAGAACAAATGAATAATCTTAATTCATTTTAAGCAACTCTTACGAGCAAATCAATACTTTTATGTGTTTTGATTTTAACCAATCCGCTATGATGTCGCAGAACCATAATAAGCCTTATCAACAAACTCGATTGAAAGCGCTGTTTGAAACGAGCAATAATATCGACACTGAAAGTTGGCGAATTGACAGACGACAACATTTGACATTTGGTAGTAATGTCATTCAGTAATAAATGCTAAGTTATTGCTACATACCGAATGTTTTTATTGACGTAATTATAACCTCAAAATCCGAAAGTGTTTTGATTTTTTCAGAATTCTCAAAAGTGTCCGTTGTTTTAATTTAGGTTTAATCGATTAAATACATTATCTAAAACCCAAAGAGTAAATACACCTCCCTGTTGGATCTTAGGCGAGCTATGTATGGACGACGAGCAATGTCTTTTCTACTGCGGTCATTCCATCCGATTAAAAGTTGTGTATCAAGGCTAGAGTGAATAGACTCGTCATAAACTAGAGCTCAGTATAATGCTAGATGACCTTTGCGTCTTAAAATTAACGTCATTGTGCGTCTTAAACTAACATGGTCAAAACCAAAGTCATAACAAATAACAATATAGCACCCACTCTGATCAAGATCGGAGACTCTACACTCAAAGTTGTAGACGATTACGTTTACCTGAAACCGACAATCCAGTTGGGTAGGTCTAACTTTGAGAAAGATCAATTGTCGAATCCGACTCGGCTGGGCAGCGGTCAGGAAACTGCTTGTTATCTTCTCGTCTAACGTACCACAGTATCTCAAGACAAAAGTCTATGACCAGTGCGTGTTGTCAGTTATAACATATGGCAATGAAACGTGGTCGCTTATAATGGGTCCAATCAGAATTTTTACAGTCACCCAAAGGGCAATAGAAAGGACTAGCCTCGGAGTTTCCTTGCGTGATCGCAGCAGGAAAGAAAATATCCACAGGAAAACCAAGGTCGATGACATAGCCCAAAGAATCGCCAAACTTGCACTTGGCAGTAGACAGGCCACATTGCTCGTAGAACGGATGGTCAATGGGCCCGAAAGGTTCTAGAGTGGCGACCGCGCACCGGAAGACGCAGCGTTGGAAGGCCTCCCACAAGGTGGACCGATGGCCTGGTGATAGTCGCGGGAATGCATTAGATGCGAGACGCACAAGACCGTTCGTTGTGGCGACACTTGGGGGAGGCCTATGTCCAACAGTGGACGTCCTTCAACTGAAATGATGATGATGATGAAACTAGAGCGCCTCACCATCAACGTTTGCATCACTGCTTACCATCAGGTAAGATCGCAGTCAAGCACTAGTTTATATTATTTAAAAAAATCCACAATCAACTCAAATACCAATTTAATTCCCATCAATACTTATCTGTCAATTTTGTTCCTAAACCATCATTCTATATTCAAACACTCTTCTAGTTTGTAAAGAGGTGTGCCCACTTACCTTACAGCTATATCCGCACTGCGGTCTATCCGCATCGTTCAAGTCCCTCGGATTTAGTGAATGCTATTCAATATTCCGCTGACGGACTGCCCACTTAGTATACTGCAGTTTATTTTTATTTCTGGCAAGGTTTATGTGTAAGGTACGTAATAACAGGTGACTTTCTGTTTAGCTTTTTAAATTCATAATAGGCGTTTTTGGCAGGACTTTCTCGAGTGAAGTTTAGTGACTGTTTTTATTGATTGCTGCGCAAATTGATTTTTATTGGATATTGTGTTATAAAATTGGTGTAATTTGGAGTATAACTTTATAATATGAGAAATTATTGAAACATAAGCAAACTCGGTAAAATGAAACTGAAAATGTTATTGTAATATTTTTTTTTTTTCCTTTTTTGGCAATTGAGCCGGTTTCGACTATTCTGCCAGTGTCACGTTGGGTATTGTAATATTAGTTAAGCTTGCCGATTGGCTGATAGCTGACATTTGCTGCCAAATCCTGAGATTTCTAAATAATTTCACTTTTTTGGTCTATAAATTTATCAAGAAGAGAATCTTGAAGAGAAGCTTCCTCATCGAAATATTTATTGTTTTCTGCATTATAATAACAAAATATACGAAAATAAGATTCACGTAAACACAAGATGAGTAAAGTATGAAGAGTCAATGACAAAATTTTGACAGTCCTTAAATGCTGCCACATTTATGAACTTTAATAAATGATTCGTTGCCATCTTTCGACGGTCAAAGTTTACATTCGCATTCTAAAAGAAAACAAAGAGACTGTAAACTATATTTAAAACTACATACTTTCTAAACTTGAACAATTATAGAAACCATCCGAAGACCAACCAAAAAACACTGTTAAGTTTAAGTGTTTTTTTTTTATTTCTCTTACAATTTCTGTTTAATTTTGAATGTTTAAATTGCACAGTATGATGTTTATTTTTCACTTTTCACATATAAATTCACATACATGTACAGTGCAAATTTGTCTCTCTTATAGAGATATTCCACTTACCCAGTTTCTCAGATATCCAGGTATAAAGAAATATCTGTATCATTTACAGAGGGTTCCATTAATAGAGGTACGAACATAGGTTATTTCAGTTATGGAGGTGCGATTATTAAATAAAATAACAAGTTAGGGAGGAAATAAAATTATTCTTTAAAATATAGGCTGTGTAAAAGAGGTAAAATACACTCGCTATCTCAATTATAGAGGTAGAACCTTGACTATGATGACAAAATCGAAAGAACGAATCAAGGATATAGAGGTTTGCTTTGTCTCACTAACAGCTAATTCAGTGTTAAAGTGTCGGGATCTCAGCATGAGTTCCAGCTATGAGTTTCTCATTTATCCAGGTCTCACTTAATCGAGTTTTACTGTATATGAAACTTAAATATAATCTATACTAAGTTAAAGGAATAAAATATTGAGGTGTTTTTTAATATATATCTTTTTAAGACCATGTTGACAATTATTGAAAGTTTCGTAAACTATAGGTTTCAGTTGTCTCCAAATGCAACTAAGGCAGGATGTTCCATTTCATTGGGTTCATTTTAAATACCAAAGTGGTCCGAATCAATAACATCTTATGTGTAGTTGTTATTAAACAGAAATTAAAGGTTGAGGAGTGTTTCAAGAGTAGAGTTAGAGTAGAGTTTCGAGAGAGAGAGAGTTTTGAGTTTCGTTGTTAGTTTTAAATTTCTACACATTCCAGTCTTTACTTAAAATAATATCACAGTTATTATTAGTAGATGATATTATGAAGATAAAAGTTTGTGTTTGTTTGGGACTGTGTATTTTGGATTTAGATGAAATTTGGCATAAGGGTAGACCGTATCCTGGAAAAGCATGCTCCGTTGGAACAATTTTCTTCTTTCACGTGGGCCAAGCCACTAGCAGCAGCTGATCTGTCAAAAAACTATCAAGACTTTATCGAAGTCATAATTTTAAGACCTTTTGTAGTCTACTACGTCGCTGTAAAAAACATAAAAATACATAAGACTATCAAGTAACCTCTCGTATTAAACGATCTAGGCAATAACTCAGGCTTAGCTGGCTTGAGAATATAGGGAGGGAGGGTAGCCAGCGGTGAGGGAACCACTTGTTGCTATGGTTACGGCTGTAACAATAACCGAAAAAAAACTTATTCCCAACCGTAAGTGGTCTCAAAAAAGTTTACTTTTCTCTGAAAGCGTAACTGTGTTTGCTAGACTCGTATGATCTGAAGTTATGTTGAAAATTGTCATGCGTACACAGCTGGATGTCATAGAATTATATATTTCATAAATATTTTCTTTTCAAATGCCTTATGATAAGCGCGGTCTGTGACACCCATTTGCCTCGATATTTGCATGTAAATGAATATTTAGGCCTTTTTTGGTGAATTTTATTTTTAGACGATAATGTCTCGATGTTTTGCTTTTGTTTTATAGTCTAAATTTTTCGGGCAGCTATAGAATGCACATTGTCAACACCATTTTTAATTACTTTTAAAAGACTCGCCATTGACTTTAATCCCCAGATAATAAGCAGTGATGTTAACACATACGAAACTGTATCCAAATTTAATTAAAAATTATAATTAGATATGTTACTTTTTACAGTATACAACCAAGAAATTTTAAAACCATGAATGAACCACTTTATATCACGGCTAGCGGTTTCCCCTATGCGACAGTAAAAAAATATCCTAAGGGAAAATACTCCTGGGATAAAAAGTATTTAATTTGCAATTCCAGGATTTGGTCTACTCCTGTATTAACTAAGTTTCATCAACATCTGTGCAGCTGTTCGAGCGTGAAGAAGCAACAAACATACACACTAACTTTCGCCTTTATAATATTACTGCGAAGTGTGAGTAAATATTAATATTGATATAATATTGATTTCATAAAAATGACATATTTTATAAGTATTTTATAGACGTTATTAAAATATTGTCCTTTTCAGCAATATTACAGCCATGAAACAGTTTAAACTTTAGACCATAGTCTAGAGTTTCGCTAAGCGTGAAATGAGCGCATAACTTTTAACAACCCTATAATAGTTGGAGGGAATTTATACCCTATATATATTATACTAGTTCGTTCCGGAACATAGAAGTAGTAAAGTTTACGCGCGTGTAAACTGAGATAAGACAACAAGTTTACTTAAACGTGACACTGGGGTGTACACTGGAAGAGGCGCAGACGACCGATTTTACACGGTCACTTTTTAATTTTTGGCTACGATTTATACGCTCAAGAGTCTCGCGTCTAGTGACAGCGTTTTCGAGAGAATACCAAATATGTCAGAAGTGGCTTAGAGCGTGCCACAAACCACGGCAAAACAGAACAGCGATATTTTTTTGTTTTTTTTTTTTTTAAGGTGGGAAATCATCCAAATGACTTCTCACGCTCTGGGTGGAGCGAGAGGGCGTGTCAGCCGTTTTCTGACTAAAACCACACCTGTATCCTTCAATTACCCTTTGCGTTCTAGGACTACGGGTTTCCCTTTCAGAAATTCTGCGCGATCCTAGCTAGCGGGCATTGGCCCTGCTGGGCCCCTACGGTTTGCTGACATCTCTTTGAGGAGCGCGGTGTGTATATCTTATATGGTACTTATACTTATCTTATACGATGGAAAAAAGGGACAAGTAATCTGGCGAACGCATACAAACGCACGTCAAAATCCAGTTTATAACACACAATTAAGAAAAAGAATGAATCAAGCAAAAACTATACAGATTTAGTTAGCGATAGGGAGGCGAGAGTCGCACCTGTCTTCAAACACGCTTATTATACTATTACTGCTGAACGTATCACTTTCTAATAAAAGCATGAAAGCATGTAGGCGCTTTTGCGAACATGTTCGAAGCACTACAGAATAGTTGTAGCCGCAGAAGTACCCTTCATAAATGAGCTGCTTAATTGAACACGTAAGGCGTTGTATACTCGCATAAAAAGCGTAATTTTCACTCAATTACTGTTATGAGCAAACCTTTGGACCAACATATTGTACCGAACAGCTAACACCCTTCATGGTCATTCAACATCTGTAGTACATGTTGTCCTTATTAATGTATTAGCACAGTGATAACGATTTCAGAGCGGGTGTAACTACTGTTGTCACCAATGACGAGTCGTTCTGTGGTATACGGATCTAGTACTACAGTATATCGTAGGTTCAGTATCGAGTTGAAAAGCTATATAGTGGTAGGTTTCACCATTTTTCTTTCAATTTAATTATATGTGTATTTTTTCTTTTTATAACATTGTTTTTGCATTGTTTTTAAATTGTTAACATGTCATTTGTTGATAGTTTTATTTTTATATATAACCTTTCTTTTAGAGTTGCTGACGAATCAGACACAATATATTCGGACACAGTGACCGAATTGGAAAATTTTTATTCCATTATTTTTTTCACTGACGGATTTAAGGAGGCAACTTTATGTAATAGACTTTATATTATATTTTAAAACGTTTTTTTACTGGCTGTACTAAACAGTGTGTCCGAATCGTTCGTGAAAAAAATATTGAAAATACGAGTAAAATGTGTCGATTCGGACACTGTGTCCCGAATATATTGTGTCCAAATCGTCAGCTTATAAATTATTTTTATTGTGCTATTGGGTACTGAGTTGATCGGAGACACTGTCCTATCAAGTATTATTAGTATATATGAAATATTGTAAAATCGATCATATTTTTTTTCATTACCGGTTCGAAAAAGACCAATTGGACCCTTGAATGATTTAATTTTTTTTTTCATTCTTAGTTAAAAGTCGTTCGTCTGCATAACCAGTGTAGGTTCAAAGTTTAACCGAAGCACGCTTAATTACGGTATCAGCCCAGCGGTGACGGGTGGGATTAAAGTCGCGGAGTCTTTGCTTATGTGACTTTATTGTTGATACAGAGCTCTTCTAATTAGAGGCTACTCGAGGTGACTGGTTTTTTAAAGTCGTGTTACTTTGAAGAAGTTTCCAGACAGTATGAAGAAAAGCGACGTTCATGGATGATGGATGACCTGTCGATTGTGAAAATACCCTCTTTCCTTTGATTGCGAATAAAATTAGGAAGCTAATTTTCGTACTTAAAAGCATTCATATTTAAGTCATTGGGTTTTCAATGGACCAAGGGTGTTTTTTTTATCAAAGATGTGCCAACGTTGCCATGGAAGCATTTGATACCCACCAATCATATTAATATTGGGACTTAGCTTAGTAAAGGTGGAAACAGGATGAACTAAGTTATGTTTTTTATATATTGTGGATGAATGCGTGTTATGGATGATCACGATTGGTGTAGCTGTGTAAGAAAAAAGCCGCAAAAATCGACATGACATTTTTTTTGTGACTTAGTCATGAATTGGAATTTGATTGTTTGGATAAGGTTTTAAATTGATCGGTCACTTGTTGTCGTGTGTGACAGCTGTTATTTTAGGGTTAGAAATGACTGTCGTCTTTTATTAGTAGATAGCGTTAGTTTTGGTATATTTACAATCCATTAATATTTGTTTACGCACGTGTTTTTTTATTTTATTTTACATTTAAAGAGGTGCATTAAGTAGGTAATTCTTGAACTTCATGTGACATTAAACCAAATGTTTCAAATATGTATATTTTTGTAAGGATTGTTCTGGTTGTTTTTATATATGCACAGATTTGAATAAATAGTAAACTGTTTCTGCCGAGGTGGCGCTATATCCGGTCCCCACTATATTACTGTCTTGTACTACGTGGTTCTAGCAGTCAGTTGTCAACCGTGTAATGAGAAAGTCAGGGAAACAAAAAGTGATTTATGTAAACAAAGACAGTTATGTTGAAGTAGCCTTGTAGGGTATAAACGGCCAAGTGCGAGTCGGACTACCGCATGAAGGGTCCGTACCGTCCGAAGCAAAATACGGCAAAAAAAAAATGTTTGTTGTATGGAAAATAAATATTTATTTTATTCTGTTTTTAGTTAGTAATAGTGTCCTGTTTTACCCTTTAGGTACGGAACGCTAAAAACTCGACCCCAAAAATCAACAAAAATATTCGAAACAAATCACTTAGAGCGGTTTAATGCAGTTATTATTGTCAAATCTATGATTGAACTAAAGTAGATTCAACTGTTACACGTCTGTATGACATCTTTACGTAAAAGTTGGTTCTTTTTCTAAACAACTTAGAGGTATGACCGTCACCTGTTACGCTGTATCGAGATTGGAAAACTTTCAGAAACACTTGTATTGTGTTGGAGAAATATCACTTTTTCTCTTCCTTGTGTAGGTACTATTAAACTGTTCATGTGTTAAGATGGTTCGTATCTGTTTGAGACAAGCGGCAGCTTTAGTTTTTATAAAAATCTTTTTTGAAGACGCTTTTTTACTCTTAAAACATTTATTATTTTTATTGAAAGATAATAATTTATCATCTCAAGATAATTCTTTGCATATCTACGTAAAAATGCTATGCATGTTGAATATCAAGTACTTTTAAGGTTAATCCATTATAAATCATTCGAAGAAAAGTTCTTTAAAAATACTTTAGTCTGCTGAAACATTATATTTTTTAATGTGAGTGAAATTGCTTTTTTTGGCGACAGAGCTCAGTTACCACCAAAAATAATATTAAAAGACATCACCACAGTATCGTTTGAAATTGAAAAAATAAATCAAACAAAATTTATGAACCTAAAAAGCTGGAAAAACTTAACAAATTCTTTTCAAAGCAAATATTTTTTTCAATGGGGTAGAACGTAGAAGGGGTCAGTGGGAGTATTGATTACATTAGGACAATTTATTCACTGATAGCTCAGAACTGATGATAGCTGTAGTATCACACACGACGTCGTTGGTACGGTTGGCTCGTTGGCTTGTTCGTGATTGAGCTATTGGCTGCTGCACTACGGGAAATACCACCGCACGGATATAGTACATTTTTATACGAGTGCTGAAAGTTTGTCAATGCGACCGAGGCGGATTTCACACGAGCCGTAGGTGAGTGTGTTATGAAACCGAGGGCTGCAGTGACAAATTTGCACGTGTATCAAACGACTTTTTTCAATACGCTTACGAAGAAATGAATAAACGGGGGTTGACCGGTGACTCGTGGAGGTCGATGCGCGCCCAGCCTGATACGATAAATGTAATAAAATTGTGGCGGGGAAAGCACGCGCACTTTTCTGCACTAGTGCGGAAAACAGTCTATTGCGTGTCTAAAAGCGGTGGGATAAGAGCGGGTTTTCGAGTAAGTGTATTGAAAAAATATTTGTCTATAAATACTTGTTCCAGGTCTGATTTTCTTGTGTATATGAGTTTACATTTTTATGAACGCGCCGACGCCGACGGTACAGGAGTCATTCCTGGTGTGGGGAAATGGTTCATAAAAGAAACACGTTGAGTTCCACGTTACATACACATTTTATACACGCTTCCTGTGGGACAAGTCACGTAAGCGAATGATGTACATGTATAGCCTAAAGCATAATCAGCCTTATAATGTGCCCACTGCTAGAACTCAGGCCTCTTCTCTATGAGAAGGAATGGGCCGTAATACACGCGCGCGCCACGCGGGTTTAGAGTAGGTTGGTGGATATCACATGTTTTCGATTATTTTTTTTCATTTTAGAACATCCTCACGAGGTGTTCCTTCACTGTTTTGAGAGAAGTGGTCATGAAATAAATTCCACAAAGAAATCAGAAATCAGAAACGTTTATTTCAAATAGACCAATTACAGGCACTTTTGAATTGTCAGAATGTCGGTCAGTCAAAAAAAAAAAAAACAAGTGAAGCTAAATTGCACGTTCCAAAGCGTAGATCTCTATGGAGAAGAACGTGCAAGAAAAATGCCAACCTAGGTTTAAACCCACGACGTGAGATTCGTCAGTTACAATGGCCAATGTACAATGAACTACCGCTACTGTACCTCTTTCTATCTCTCTAGTCGATATCTGGCTGTTATCTGGCCTGTTGGTCTAGTCACAAGTAGTTAGTGGCTCTGACTGCTATGCTGGAGGTTGTGGTTTCTATTCACATCCAAGACAAATGTTTGTGTGATGAGCGCGATCATTTTTTCTGTGTCTGGGTGTAATGTATCTATAATATGTATTTAGAAATATATAAGTATGTATACCAGTTGTCTAGTTCTCATAGCAGAGCTTGTTCTGCTTAGTTTGAGACTAGATGCCGTAGTGTGTTAGTTGTGGAATATTATTATTATATTATGTACAGATAGCTACATCAATAGGGTCCCGTCTCACGTTAAAATACCTTAGAAAATGGGTTAACCAGTTGATGACGTTGTCCGTACGTATAAACATAGCTATCCACAAATTATCTATTAAGAGCACGTAACAAATATTAAGTGTGGGCCATTAAGTCAGCCGTGGATTACGTGTGTATTTTGTCTAATAAACGTGATTAGGGATAGATGCTCTTGGGCGATGAAATAGGGACCAGCATTTATATTGCAGATGTTTGTTTATATATTTGAATATTAATTTGAATATCCACTTGTCCAGTCTTTTTGGGTACATTACCAGTCGACAGCGATGTGGAGGAGTTTTTCGACGCCGTACTTTAGATTGCTTTTTTTTAGTACTTTAGGGTTTTTATTTTTATTTTGTAATTTAGTTTTAATTACGTTATTATGTAAAAAAGTAATTAAAAAAAAATGAAATAAGCCACTGGCAGTTAAATATCCACTTTAATTTATATGTTTGAATATTAATTTGACTATCCTTTATTTATTTTATATGTTACTAGCTACTGCTAGCGGATTCACCCACGTGAAATTAGAAAATTACCCCATAGGAACTTACTACCGAGATAAAAATCCTAGAAGCTAATCTAGAACATGGTCTGCCTAAGACCAAATTTCACCTAAATCTGTTCAGCTGTCGGAGCGTAAATAAAATAGATAGATAGATAAATTCTTTATAGTACACCAATAATAAAATTACAATCGGAACTTAAAATTTTTACACACAACCTTTGAATAGTTACCAACATACAAACATACAGTCACAAACTTTTACCTTTATAATATTAGTCTGATTGTATGCATTTTTGTATTGTATGCATTTGTAACCGACAGCCAAGACGGGTTTTTTTAATTATGTCCTATTACTATTAGATTAGATTCAAAGACGTGTGACATCCACCAACCCGCACACCCGCGTGGTGAATTACGGCCCAATCTCTTTCCTAGAGAGAAGGTCTGAGTCCCAGCAGTGGGAACATTAAACGGCTGATTATGCCATTAGATTGGATGTGTGGTGTGACGAGAATGGAATAAAGTGAGAAACGAGTATATTAGGGGAAGTTTGAAAGTGGCGCCAGTGACTGAAAACTTGCAGGGGAATCGTTTGTCTTGGTATGGTCATGTGAAGAGGAGAGATGAAACTCATGTTACTAAAAGAGTTATGAGTATACATGTGGATGGGTGGATAGGATGTGAAGAGTGATATGAAAGAAAAGGAAGTTAGTGATAGCATGACGAGTGACAGGATAGAATGGAATAAAAAAACGTGTTGCGCCGACTCCAAGTAAGACGGGACAAGGGCAGGAAGATGATGATGTCCTAATACTATTATTTCTGATGTGTTTACAGTGACAGCCCCAAATGAGATCCTTTCGTTTAGTTCATTCAAAGGTTGTCCACCCATTTTACACAATTTTTGTAAATTTTGGTTCTGTTTTTTTTTTTTTGTAAATTGTACATAAAGAACACAATAAATATCTTATATCGTATATCTTTTTATTTATTTTATTTTTTGGATGTTATATGTATTTTGTAGGTACCAATTTTCCTTTTACTTCTACACACAGTGTCTACATCTCTATTTTCTCCAACTCTCCTGTCGCAGGTATGCTGGAAGAGATTTCTTTAGAAATAAGCATCACCTTTGTACTATTCTTCTGTTTCCTTCTTCTTTTCTTCTATTTATTATTGTGTGTACATAAATTGTTAAATAAATAAATAAATTAATTAATTGTCTACAGTTTAATTGTATTCGTAGTCGCAGTTTTGATTGAAAACTTATGAATGGCTGAGATAAAAGTTTAATGGGCCTGTAAAAAGATTTTCGCAGTAAAACAACACAGTAAACTTACTACTGGGCAGAAGATTGAAAGAAATGGTACTTTTTCTACGAAAGACAAAAACATATTATTACGCAACATTAAGCTTTTATTTCCCAAAGCAATTGGCAGTAATGAATTTAAGTAGATCCACATTTCATCAGTTTTGATTAATTCCTATGCGTTTGAGGGTTAAGAGCATGAAGAGCATCACTGTGCTCAGTCCAGACTCTGTGCCACTGGAAATTTTCAGATGAAAAATCTAATAACACTTGTAGCGACATCTATATAGCCATATAACAACTAAAGTACAATATTTTATATTGCGGAACTCTACCACGCGATTAAAACATAGGTATCTGAAATCAACTATTAGGCTTCAGGCCTGTGTTGTTGTTGTCAGACACAATACCCATATGGTCGGAGGACCCTCACTTTTCCACGGAAAACAACCCGTTCTGCATAACTGTGTTTAGAGTTATTAAGTGTAACACCAAGAAAAAATACAAATGGAAATTCAGCCACGCTCTACGTGAGTTTGAGTTAGTGGTAGTTATACCACTAACTCAGAACCAATTTTGCGTCACATGTTCTCGTATTTGGTTACAAACGGTCGGCAGTTCTCGAACCATAGCCGCTTCTAATAAAGCCACACACGAGGCCAGGGTTGTCAGTAATCTGTTAAACTCCCGTCGCTGGCAAGGCCCCAACAGTTCGCCTAATCTGCATTGTAATTATCCCGGTAGCCCGCCGTGCAATTTGTCCAGTGGTCGGACTTAGCTTGATCAGTGAACTGTTTGAGTTCTATTCATTTTAATGCTGGATTACGGTGTGTGGACAAATTGTTTTGGAAGACAGGATTCTTTACAGGATCACTTTTTCTTCAAGTCGTCGATGTGTTTGTCATAGCATATATATGGGGGTATATGATTGATCGATTGTGTTTTTCCATGCAGGAGACCTACTATTCCCGGCCGCCATAGGCCCAGCCTTGCGGACGGCAAGTAATGGGTAGTTTACCATCTGACAAGAACCAAGCTCGGCTCGACGACGCGTCATAGTTTTTAATTGGTAAAAGTCTGACTTAATATTTCGCTTCAACCGAAAAAAAAATGTATAAAGTTTAAATTAATATATTATACTATGGGCCTCTGGAATTCTCTTCCATATACATTCAGGACTAGTCCTTCGTCGGAAGTTTTCAGGGCAAGTATTAAGGAACATTTTCTGCCAACATGACCCATAAATATGTATTTTCATAGGTATTTATTTATTGTATATATACACACTAAACATAAAAATAATATATATATTATGTTTATGTTTAGTGTGCTGTACACATATCTGTTTAGTATACTTTTAGTTTCCATTTAGATTTCATTTATGCGTTTAATTTTTTGTTGTATACCTATTTGAAGTTCCTCAAATGCAAAATTTCTTTCTCATTCA
Organism: Mythimna pallens; assembly: GCA_961205895.1. Classification (NCBI taxonomy): domain Eukaryota; kingdom Metazoa; phylum Arthropoda; class Insecta; order Lepidoptera; family Noctuidae; genus Mythimna; species Mythimna pallens. Next base: position 18,230,807 of record OY540834.1, read on the forward strand.
TATGGGTTGCTGTAAAAAAACCCAGTTGTGCCAGTTCACCTATGTACATCAACTGTCATATTTTTATTGTCTGTTTAAAATTGTGTGTACAATAAAGAATAAAGAACAAAAAAAAAACATCAAGTAAATAAAATAAATTCTGACTGTTGTTAACTTACTAACAGAAACCTTATTTTATTTATCTTTCAAACACATAACCTAATAATAGAAGACGTACTTGTACCTACCCTCTAAAAGTTTGAAGTAAAATAATTGATTTCCCAAAGGCTGAGTTTTTTGTTTGCCCAGCAGTCGTTGGGTTGAAAAAACTGACACGACTTTGATACAAAAGTTTCTCAATGAGTTCACATTTGCGGTGTACTTTCGAGAAAAAGTTTTAATAAGTTTTGTTTAGGTATAGCGCATACATTCGATTACTCTGGCGACTAAACGTGCCTATCTAACGCTCGAACTTCAACGCACTTTTTTCCTGAACCGAATTTCCAGTAAATTCCCCTTTATCCCCCTGAATCACACTTGCAAATGTTTTGTTTAAACTCACTGTTTCTTTAAGCTATACACTGGAACACAACAAATAACGGGTCAATTACAAAAACTATTATATCTCCCAAAGTTATGAACATAGATCGGTCATATAAATGATATGTTATAAAAAGATTAGTAATTACAATTTACAGTTACTCTGACAACTTAAAAAACAAATTTTTAAAATTGTAATATTTTTTATTTAAATCCAAACTCAATAAAAGTTCTTAATATGTTTTTTCGCTTATGTTTCAAACCGAGTTGTCTACTGAATACTGTAACTAACTCAAAAAATTGATTATACACAATTTCAGGGATTCTTTACAGTATTCAGTGCAATATCATATCGATAACACCTGAAGAATGTACACAAATAAATACCTTAGTACAAGAAGGAAGGTAGCAGCTTACTAACAGTAGGAGTATCGTTGTCTAAGGTCCAAAAAGGACTTCAGGGATTTCAAGAGACCAGCATGATTACCAGAAGACCAAAACATGGCAGTCCACGATTCACAACTGCACGAGACCGGCGTCCTCACGTTCTGCCTGACGCAGGTTCTCACCAAAAATGACCAGTCCGGGAATTTTTGGTTTCGGATTAAAGCAGAAAAAGTGCTACGAGCAAAGGAAATGACCGCAACCGTGACAAAGAGAACCTTCTCAAGTCCTAACTGCCAGCAGATAGCTGGAAGTAGCAAAGCGATTTATATCTACTATAGGCCTCGGGCTTAGGGATGACGAGCAATGGGTAACTCGACGATCGATGGCGTGTTGTGTGGCACACCACAAAAAAAATGTACAAGAACATGTTTGATGGGTAGTTGAAAATTGTTCTAGGTTTATATTTTCCAATAATTTCAAAATTTGTTTATTTACACATAATGGAAAAAAAGGTATTTAAATGACTAGAAAAACGGTATCATCAAGTATTGATTTGTTTTGAAGAAAAGTTTTTATTGTTTTATTTTGATATCATAAGTTAGAAGCTTTTTTAGTATTTCATTAAAATAAATAGTGTAAATAACTTCTTACGTTATATCTTTTATAGATAAATCTGTCACAATATACTGAACATAATGTCACGAATTCATCTTGCCTATTTAAGACTTTTTATTAGCGACCTTGAAGTTTTTGTGGCCTAGTGTAACTAGTATCTATATCGATCTTTGTTTCACAGTCGACTGAGAATGTTTTACACAAAAAAGAAATGCTAATGTTGGCTATGCTATCCATTTCTTATTGGCATATTAGAAATAAGTATGATACTTTACAATCATGTGTATACTTAAATATTTATTGAAACTGAAACCAATATCTGAATTGATTTATAGGATTTAAATATCTAGTACTAGCTTCTGTCGGTGGCTTTGCCCAGGTGTAAGAAGAAAATATATAATATACCTATGTCACGCAGTGATAAAGTAGCATTATAAGTATTGAAAGAATTTTTAACACCGGACCGTTATTATGAGTTTGTTAATTACTAAATTTAATAAAAAAAATATTCCAAGGGTGTTCCCTTGAAATGATTCGTATCCCTTGTGCTATTCCAAACATGGTCTATTCGTGTACTAAGTTTCATCGAAATTCGTTCAGCCTTTCGAAGAAGTAAGAAACATACACATTCACTCACAAACCTTTTTAATATTAGTGCGATAAATAATAATACAAATCTAACACTTTGTTGTCCCTTCATTAACATCTATTTTAAAATAAATGGAAAAGTTTGTCTTTATTTCATAAACTGTGTTGAAAAAATATAAATGCCTAGATCAAAAAAACTTACACATGAATCACGTCAGGCATCTAAGTTCACTCATTCGTATCACACGAGCTAAAAGTTAGATATATGGGCGCCTTACCTGCCTGAGTTCACAGACGCCCTATAAAGGACGGCTGAGACGTAAACAAATAAATCCCGAATTGTTCAGAACAAACAGTTACCTTCTCAACTTTATGTCGGCCATTATTTCAGACCTTTTCGATTTGCGGAATCATTTTTACGAGTTTTCACGTGCAATTCAGAAATTCCCCTACATTTTCGTGTAACTTGTTTGTCTCATTATCCGTGCGTCGTAAAGTATCAACTGTGTGATATAAAACGTAAAGGTCAACGTGTATTTACGATCGATTATAATTTTATGATGATTTTATTGCCGTGAGGCACTTTTGGTTATGAGTACTGTTGCACGTTTTCGTTATTTTGTAGCTATAATATCAAGTTGTAATAACTAAATAATTTTTATGAGATATATTTTTTTTCAAAAGATAAGTACCCTGCTTGAAATATAATTGATTTTTCTAGTGTTAAATAACTGAAGATATAAAGTAAAACTTCTTAAACTTCAATTTTTCACGTGAGAAAATACTTTCCAGTTAATTTCGAAAACAGAAAGATTTGAGTTACGTTATTGAAATTCCATTAAAATACTTAACATGTTCTGCGTCGTCATATTGCACAAAAAAGACTTTTAAGACTACCGTACCCTAAAAGGAAAAATGGAACCCTTATGGGATCACTTTGTTGTCCGTCTGGCTGTCTGTCAAGACCCTTTATCTCGGGAATGCGTGGAGGTATAGAGTTGAAATTAAAACCATATAGTCAGGTCTGCGGTCTCGTAAAGCTGTAAAAAATCCAACCCTGTGAGTTAAAGAAAAAAAGATACGGCCGTTTATGTCGCAAAAAAACGTATAATACGACATTCACAAGGGAAACAAAATTAAAAAGGTCCCGTTGACCATAAATCCTGAAATTTGGCATAAAACAAGATATTATAGACATAGTAATAAATCTAAAAACAGTAAATTTATTGTTAACTGTCACAAAAATAAATACTTTTTTGCAATTCGGTAAAATCTTCGAGAGTCCATTCGTGAATTGTAGCTTGTACGGAACACTCAGCGCACGAGTCCGACTCGCACTTGCCCAATTTTTTTTATCATCGATAGGCTTGCGCTGGACCTCTATCTCATATGCCGTTTCACTCTTGACTTAAAGACCCCTGGATTGTAGTTACCAGGAAACAGACTCCGGCAGGGAACTCCACTCCTTCGGTATAAGCATAATGAATATGTTCCCAAAACATCATTACTATTATTTGTATGAATAGGAATGCATTACAATAACACGACTCAAAACTGACACAATTACGTCGGTTCCGGCTCACATTAATATTATGTAACAATGGCTAAAGACACGTCATGTCTCAAACCAGCCAGCACAAACATATACTCCCAATATTTTTCTAACAACATCTTAACCCAGGTAGACAAGGCTATGTCTCCGAGAAGGCCTAATTAGATCGACGGAGGCCTCCAATTTGTCCTCCAAAGTAAACACTCGGTGGCCAGACTCATCCCCTCGCCAAGAAATTCAATTAAACCTGGTAACTCAGTTGCATGTCCTTGCTTCGTTGACTATACATACGTATTAAGTGTACGTGGAGCAGTGTGGAATATATGAAGGAGATTGTTCTTAGAGTACGATCAAACTGAGGTAAATGCAAATATTAATTTAGTGTAGAGAAAATTGAATACCGCAGTTCTATTTCTCATATATCACCATACTGTTGCACTTATATATTAGTAAAATGGTATAAGATGATAGAAGTAATTTGGTAAGCAATTACCTACGTACTATTTATATGAATAATATAATATATAATAATATTCCACAACTTTCACACAACGTTATCTAGTCCCAAACTAAACAGAGTTTGTGCTATGCTATGAGTACATATAAAAGTCATACATATTTTAGGTTAATTACACCCAGACAGAGAACAAATGATCGTGTTCATCATCCAAACATTTGTCTTGGGTGAAAATCGAACTCACGACCTCCGGCATAGCAGTCAGGGCCATCAACCACTAGACCAACAGGTCAGTCTGGCGTGGCGATTATGGCAAACCCCCCCCAAAATATCAATTTATTAAATTATAATTGTAGCTGATTATTAACACCTTTTTTGAGGTGGTAAATCATCAAATGACTTTCTTCACTGTATAGTAGAGCCTGAAAGATGAACACTTTAACTGGTTAAAATCAAGCTGTGGCCTTCAGTTGTCCTTTACGTTTCTGGACTGAGCTGAACTAATTGATAGTCAGAGATCGGAATTAGGTAGAGGTGTTGATATTAATACGGATCATCCCGGATTTCTAATGAATAATCCCGTGTGGTCAACAATATTACAAATAAATAATAATAAAAACCTCAGAGATAGATTAGGCAAATAAAACAAACATAATTAATATACATTTTTTTATAAGTGTTTTTCATTGAAAAAGATCTCTCTATGTTAACTGATTCCTCCTCCTCGTCATTAATGCAGGAAGAAGTTTTTTTCTGCTATATTTCTGATAGCGTCATAAAAAAATCTGCTCTAAAAAATAATCTCGGGATTTGAGGCATATCCACTATATTCTTTCGCTATATGAAATCGGTATAAGTACTTAAATAAGTCTGCCTAAATCCGACCTCTATTGATAGTTTACTCAACAGAAAGTGAATCACACTATAGCACCAATATTAAAGAGGCAAAACTTTGTATGTGTGTGTGAACATGCACAATTTTCATTTGTTACTCTTTCATGTGCAAGGGGCTGAAGAGTTTTGATACATAGGAAGACTATATCTTGAAGTACATAGGATACTTTTATCCCTGATGTGTGTGCCCTTGGGATGATTTTCAGTTTTCACATGGTTGAAGCCACTGTCAGAAGCCAGAAAAAAAAACATGTTTTCTTTCTTTTTTTTTCTTCCTATCTCTTTTCTGTTTTCCATATTTCCATTTATTCGTTAAATATTATGTCACTCTCAGTTCTATAATGCGAACATTCCTAGCTCTTGTACGTTTGTCTATTATATAAGCACCTTCCTACATATCATAGTATGTGTATATTATGCTAGTCAATCGCCTGGCACGGTATGAGCTAGGAGCTTAAGTTGATTTGCGGTCAAGCCAAACCGAAGTTGATGCTTGTGTCACTTCGGGAATACCTTGTAGATATGCCTCGAGCACCTAGAATCTTTAGTACTAGCTGCTGTCAGTGGCTTTGCCTGTGTGATAGTAGATAAATATACTCCAAGAAAACGTACTTACGGGGCAAAAAGTATCCTATTTGTTATTCTAGGACACTTTTTTATTATTATTGGTAGATTTGCGCTTGACCACTATATCGCCTGATAGTAAGCGATGATGTGGTCGACGATGGAGCACGCTTGCCTAGAAGTAGCCTATTTCTTCTTGATTTAAAAATCCCGAGTTCGTAGTTATCAGGAAACACACAGACTCCGGTAGGGAGTTCCATTCCTCAGCAGTACGCACTATGAACGTGTTAAAACACAGACGTGGTCTATACGTTTACTAAGTTTCATCCAAATCTATAAGCCTTTTTAGTGAAGAGTATCAAACATACACACATACTTTGTTAGATATTCATAAATACAAACTTTGTTTGCCTCTGTCTGTTTCTCCGCTTAATCCTCCTAAACCACGCAACTAATTAAAAATAAAAATAATTTTATTAACAGAAAGGCAGGTATATCTTATCTATCCTAATTGAAATACAATGTATTAAATAAATTATGTTTTTTTTTGAAAAGATAGAGTAAACGAAGATGTCTGTGCTAATATTAACTGTGTGACAGACATCGGCGCCTTCCTCCTACAGCTTTTAGTATTAGTACAGTATTATAATAAATTATGTTTTGTTCTCCCTAATAGAAATACAATAAACAAGAAAAGCTTGTATATTTAATTTGCGTCAGTGCGAAGCTGGATCGGTCACTATTACAGGCTTAAAACATCGTGAGAAATCATCCAAATGACTTCTCGCGCTCTGGGTGGAGCGGGAGGGCGTGTCAGACTTTTACTGACTAAAACCACACCTGTGTCCTTCAATTACCCTTTGCGTTCTAGGACTACGGGTTTCCCTTTCAGAAATTCTCCGCGGTCCTAGCTAGCGAGCATCGGCCCTGTTGGGCCCCTACGGTTTGCTGACATCTCTTTGAGGAGCGCGAGGATCACTACGCGCTGTCGACGACTGGGCTCGGTCCGGTTAGTTACCGAACAGCCGGAGCGCGAGCTACCCAGTGCTCAACGTCCGCAAAAAATAAAAAAAAGGCTTAAAACATCGTACTGTTCATTATAAACCTTAATTCTTGGAATTATCATCATCATTATTATCATACACATATCATCCATTCCACAGGAAACTTTAGATAAAATAAACTAAATTATACACCAAAATTGTTATAGAAATCTACAATATTGTGGAATGCGGGTATGTTCGAAAGTGTTGCTGTGGCCCCGGAAAGCAAAGGGCAACAGAAGTTACAAGGGTCAAGGGTTTCAGTTGGTGTTTATCAGCCAAAGTCTGCATGTTGTAGGAGAAGTCATATGTTGAAAAAAGAAAAGAAAAAGGTCTACTATAATTTGCAATATTGCTAATTCTATGGTAACAACAACGGCCACAACGCTGAAAATTATATCTATTAGGCAGCCATTCCAGGGACTGATATTTTCATAAAAATAATATCATAAATATAACGAAACTTAATCAGCCTAGAATATTGGCTGTTAGCTACGAATAAAATCAGCCCGTCACGTCACTTTCTGTTTGCGTAGCACCTCTTGCTACGGCGTAGTACTGCGTAGCAGCCTACGTCTCTCTTCTAATAAACGTCATAATTGTGATCATCAATTATATGCTTTGTTATCCGAGTTGGCATCACCCTCTTCAATTTATAAGTACAAGATTTAGGCTCGTGTTGTCTTCATTTACCAATTTATCGACTTTGAAAAATGTTGATTTTCTTAAATTATGAATATTTAACAAAAATTTAATTACGGTCTTGAATGTCTTTCTTCAAGTACGAGTAAAACTAAAGGGTAAAAATATCTATTGCTAAGACTCCAGTGTCCCTCTGTCTGTCTGTGTATCTTATGAACCGTAGTAGCTAGACAGTTGAAATTTTCAAAGATGACGTATTTCGGTTGCCACTATAACAACAAACTAAAAACAGAATAAAATAAATATTTAAGGGGGCTCCCATACAACAAACGTGATTTTATTACCGTTTTTTTGCTTGATATTAATAATAGTTATAATATAGTGTTTAATGTTGTATAGATAATGGTACGGAACCCTTTGTGTGCAAGTCCGATTTTTTTTTATATATATATATCGGTCTTCTTACAAATCCTCTTTTGCAGTCGTATTATTTTATGATAAATTGAGAACGTTTTTAGGTCATTCTTAATTTTTCTAACAAAGAATATTTTCAAGCTGTTTTTTTTATTGTGTACTAAGAACAAAATGTTGATCCATACATTTAATTTTTCAGTCCATAGCCAATAAAGGAATATCTATCGGAATTGGCAGACTAAAGTAACAATGGACCACATCTGTCGCAGAACTGACATTCATTGGAACGGACAGCGTTGAGAATAAAAAGTTAGTACCGAAATCGTTTCATTCAATTGTTACAATCGAAATTGAAGTTTTACAACGCGTATAGTATTGGTTAGACTTTTTAGTTTCGTTGTTTTATTTTTCGGACGGCATTTTCGACTAGAGGTTATAATTATTTTTTATTTGTAATATTGTTGGTCACACGGAATTTTTCATTAGAAATCCCGGGATGATCCATATTAATATCAACAACTCTACCTAATTCCGATCTCTGACTATCAATTAGTTCAGCTCAGTCCAGAAACGTAAAGGGCAACTGAAGGCCACAGCTTGCTTTTAACCAGTAAAAGTCTTACATCTTTCAGGCTACACTCTACAGTGAAGAAAGTCATTTGATAATTTTCCATCTCAAAAAAAGGTGATAATAATCAGCTGCAAAAAGAGCAGCTTATTTCAACTACACTAATAATTTGACTGACCTGTTGGTCTAGTGGTTAGTGGCCCTAACCACTAAGCCGAAAGTCGTGGGTTCGATTCCCACCCAGAACAAATGTTTGTGTGAGCACGATCATTTGTTCTGTGTCTGAGTGTAATTTATCTATAATATGTATGTATTTGGAAATATATAAGTATGTTTATCAGTTGTCTAGTACCCATTTTTTTTTTTTTTTTTTTTCCGGTGGTAAAATCATCTTATGACATCCCCCGCTCTTGGGCGGGGCGGGAGATAGTGTCAGACTTTTACTGACTAAAAACCCACTCCTGTTCCTTCGTTGCCTTTCGTACCAGGGCCGAGTCTTCCTTTCAGAATCAGACCCTTGGCCCCAGTAGGCTTCGACCCTGCTGGGCCCCTACAGTTGCTGACATCTCCTTGAGGCGCGCGTGGAACAGCACGCGCCGTTGACAACTTGGGCTTGGTCCGGACGGTTACCGGACGGTCGGACGGCAAGCCACCCATTGCTCGCCGTCCGCAAGCCCGCGCCTACGGTGGCCGGAAATCGGGATCGGAATCCCGGCGGCGGTTGGGGCGTGAGGACCGCTGCCTCACGCGATCGGCCGCCTCCTTTGCAAGCATTACTGCTTCGCAAAAGGAGGCGACCGCCTGCCACTCCTCCTCGCTCCGGACCATGGCCTGTACCAAAGCCCGGCGCGAGAGATCGCCGCCGCCGATTGCCCCCACGAGGACACGGCGTTGCTCTGCCCAAGCGGGGCACACCTCCACCGTATGCTCCACCGTGTCCTCCGGGCGGTCCACACAGTGGCAACACCCGGGCGTCGCTTCCGCACGAATCCGGTGCAGGAACTTCCCGAACTTACCGTGTCCGGTGAGGACCTGTGTCATGCGGAAGGTAATGACGCCGTGTTGCCTTTCCAGCCACTCCTCAAAGAGGGGACTTACCGCCATAATTACGGCGTGCCCAGTCTAGTACCCATAACACAATAACTGCTTACCTTGAGACTAGACGGCGTTGTGTGATAATTGTGGAATATTATTATATTAATTAATTAAAATATGATCGTTAAGAGTATTGCAACACTGTAATTGGAAAAAAAAATTGTCGGCCGCACTAGTGAAAAAGGATCTTAGTCCAATAATTCAACTTTATTGGAGAAGCAAAAAATACTCCGCGCGCTCCGAATTCGTGTTTGCCCTCGTGTGAACTTTAAACCGCTACCTAAAGAAACACGTGTGATGTTTTTATAGATAAACGAATTATGCTCTTTTTTATTATTGGGTTATTCTTTATTTAAAATTAATAGTTTTTGAGATAATGACTTACACTAACCACAAAATGAATTCCTTGTGGGTATAAAATAAATTGAAATTGAATGAGTGCGGTGGCCGAGTGATAATGGCTCGGACTTACATGTTGTAGGTCGCGGCTTCAAACCCAGCCAGGCGCATTTCTTTGAGTAATTTATTCCATAACCACTGCTCTCAAAACGGTGAAGGAAAACATCGTGAGGAAACCGGCATGTACTAGAATAAAAAAAAAAATCAAAGACATGTGAAAATCATCCAATGACACCCCCTGCTCTTGGGCGGAGCGGGAGATAGTGTCAGGCTTTTACTGACTAAAAACCCACTTCTGTTCCTTCCTTGCCTTCGTCCCAGGGTCCCGGGTTTCACTTTCACACTACCAGATGCCCAAGTAAACTTCGAAACTGCTGGGCACCTACGGTTGCTGACATCTCTTTGAGGCGTGCGTGGAACCGTACGCGCCGTCTACGACTTGGGCTTGGTCCGGACGGTTACCGTACGGTCGGACAGCTAGCTACAGATTGCTCGCCATCAGCCAGTCATCAGCAAGCCCGCGCCTAAGGTGGCCGGAAATCAGGATCGGAATCTCGGCGGCTGGGGCGCAAGGACCATTGCCTTGCGCGTGCACTTGCGGCCTCCTCCATTGCTCCATTTATCTATAATATGTATGTTTTTAGAAATATATATGTATGTTTATCAGTTGTCTAGTAATCATAACACAAGCTCTGCTTAGCTTGAGACTAGACGGCGTTGTGTGATAGTTGTGGAATATTATTATTATTGCTAGCATTACTGCTTTGCAGAAGGAGATGACCGCCTGCTACTCCTCCTCGTTCCGGACCATGGCCTGTACCAAGGCCCGGCGCGAGAGATCGCCGCCGGAATTATATTACGGTTACGGTTTTATCGTTAGGTATCTTGTTGTCTATAATAATATGATTTATATTCTAAAAAAATATTGTAAAGGGTTTCTATTGTAATTGTTAATAAAATTTTATGTATGAAAATAATTATTCGATTGCCAGAATTGTTTTACTGTGGGTTATTTATTGTAGGCTACAGGACAGTTAAAAGAGTTATCGTGGCCCCGTAACACTAAGGGTAACTGAACGGGTGGGATTTAGCCATAAAAAGCCTCCTACTCTCTTTGGGGCTTGGAGGAGGCCCCTAGCCCCACCGACAGTAGAAGTTGCTTGATAATTTTCCATTAAAAAAAACTATTTATTATTAAAAGAAAAGCACATTTTCTATGGGAAACCAAGGAAAAAATGCGTGAAAATATTACAAACATCTTTTTTTAAAGCGAACCGCTCTACTGGAACATCATCATTTCAGCCGATAGACACACAGTGAACACTGCTGGACGTAGACTTCCCCCAAATGTCACCGCAATGACCACGGTCCTGTGCGTCTTGCATCCATCGGATTCACCAGGTCATCGGTTCACCTTGTAGGGGGCCTTCCAATACTGCGTCTTCCGGTACGCGGTCGCCACTCCAGAACCTTTCGGCCCCAACGACCATCTGTTCTGCGAGCAATGTGCCCTGCTCATTGCCTCTTAAGTTTGGTGATTCTTTTTGCTATGTTGGCAACCTTGGTTCTCCTGCGGATATCTTCATTTCTGATTCGATCACGCAAGGAAACTCCGAGCATAGCCCTTTCCATTGCCCTTCGGGTGACTTTCATTTTAAGACACTGTGGTATACCGGTAAATACATGGTAGAAATTCCACTAATACAAACAAAGCATTTCGAAAGTGCCTTCTCATCATGAAGCAATCCTGCCGGCACACCACAGGGGCGTGCTATCTTCTTTTTTTTCGCAATTTTTTATAAACTCTATTTCTAATAAACTTTATAGGTTGCTTCTAGGCAAACATGATGCTATGTCAACCACATCATTAAGTCATCGTTTCCAACAGTTGAGATTGAAGTCAAATGCGAGTTCAGTTAAAAAATTCTAAGTAAGTATAATATGGCTCATTTGCTAGTTACGATATGAAAAAAAAAAATCCCACAGGCGCCGAAGTTTTCAACCAACATCTATACAATATCTAGGCCAAGCGGTACATATTTTTGCATGCCCAAACACGGAGAGTTCACCTAAAGTGGAGGCCAATCGATGGGTGATCAATCAAAATCTCATTTAAACACGTCACTTTGGCGGAACCTTCTATCCATCTTGCGTAATTTTGACTTACACTATGTCGGTACTGTTTGACAAGATGCTAAGGCTATCTGCTAATATATTTGTAATTAAATTCGCTTTCCACTCACTTTTTATTCTGATTTTTTTAATTTAAATTGATGGGGAAAATGGATGGAAAATGTGATAGGACAGAATAAAAAACATGGTTGATTGGCCCCGAGTAACAGTTGTTTGGGGCAGTAACATGATATGGTTTATGCGATTCCTTTGGAATTTGAAAAAACCAGGCAAGTGTGAGTCGGCCTCGCGCACTGAGGGTTCCGTACAAATTTGCCTATGAAAACAGTTCCATTCCCGAATTGAGTTGAAGATTTTTCCAAATCGCAAAAAGTATTTTTAGTGACGTAACTACAAATTTACAGTTTTCAGATATTTCCCTATACTTGTGCTATGAGACCTTGCTTCATGCCTTGTTTCAGGATTCTAGGTCTACGGGAAATACCCTATGAATTTTGATTCCTTTGAGAGTATCGAAATAAACGTTTTTTGAGACATATACGGCCGTGTCTTTTTTATTCGTTAACTTAGAAGTATTTTTTCACAGCTTCAAGGTTTTTAGTCGTTAAAAGTATGACACTATCTCTTATTATTTTACTGCAAAATAATTTGGCAACGTTCCGCCGAGCTCCCCCACGGAGGACACTGCGGTGCCCAGGTCGGGCACACCTCTACCGTATGCTCCACCGTGTCCTCCGGACAGTCCACACAGTGCTGACATTCAGGCGTTTCTTCCGCACGAATCCTGTGCAGGAATCTCCCGAACTGACCATATCTGGTGAGGTCCTGCGTCATGCGGTAGGTAAGTAAAGTCGTTTCAGCCACTCCTCAAAAAGGGGACTTACCGTCATAATTTTGACGTTCCTACCATAATTGTGGCGTGCCCAAACATTTCAAGTTCTCTTAGAATATTTTCAATCCTGATTCGATCACGTAAAAAAACTCCGAGCATCACACCACTATCTTTTGGGTGACTTTAAGCCTACCGATGAGGCCCATTAGGTACAACATAAAAAAATTGTTTATTCTAATGTATGTCATAGTCTATGCCAGTGACAATTTATATCCAGTCCACTTTTAAAATTTTAGGAATCAGAATGTCTTTATTGTGAGCATCAGATGTTAAAACTTAATTATCTATATAACTATATTAGAAGAAAACCTGACTGGCATATCAACGCACAGGCGAAACTACTGGGACTAGGAGTGTAAAATTTTGCACAAGGTTTCCTTTATAACGCATGCGAACAATAAGAGAGGATTTTCCAAAATTCACCCTCTAAGGGGTTGAAATAGGGATCCAAAGTTTGTATGGAGAAATCTACTGTTACGCAGGCGAAGCCGCTGACAGAAACTAGTATATTATAATTCTAATATGTCCTGCCAAACAAGCATACAATAATTACAGATTAAACTAACATACTTTTAAATATTTAGACTGAATTGCGTCAAGAGAAATATAAATGTCAATAAAATAGTTTTTATTTTACACTTTTTAGTTCTGAAACCACTACTAAAAAGTACCCCTCAGCCATACTTAAATACCTTATAGCCAGAGTGCGTCTCATGACAATTCTAATAATACCAAACACGGTTAGATTAAATTAATTTACTACAGAGTTCCGGTGCCAACTTCAGGCTTCATCATCAGATCAGTTCGATATATTCCCCCTATTCTTTCAGTCAGTCATCGACTACACGTATAAATAAAGCAATTTTACTTGTTACAACAGCTCTGCTGTGATCCTATGAGGAGTTCTGTTCTATATCTTCGAAGTTCATGATCAGATAGATCATAACAATATTTTTATGGGACTAACTTGAAAGCAAAACCTTTCAATAAAAAAAAAATAGTTCAAAATCGGTCTACAATTGACCGATAAATCGGTAAACATACAAAAAAAAAACTCTTTCAGCTGAGCATAGAACCTCCTCCTTTTTGAAGTAGGTTAAAAATACATAATAAGGAAGACAATAATTTCCAACATTTCCAATTTCATTCTTTTCTCGCATCTCTGGCCTGTTTCCCTTCAGTCAACATACTTTATTCAGCAGAAAACTTTGCCAATAGTACTTTAAAACTTCGACAAGCTTTGACGAAGACCGTGTGTGATGTAAATTGCGAAACTCACCTGAAATGAAAGGAATGGTTATTAAAAGGGTCTTGGTACTACTGGGGCCTACCATGAGCTCTTAACACGATCCATCACGAACTAAACTGAACTGCTAAAGGGATATCACACTTTCAATATCTATGTTCTTCCCATGCTTTTTTTTTGTGGGAAAATCATCCAATGACACCCCCCGCTCTTGGGCTGAGCGCGAGATAGTATCAGATTAATACTGACTAAAAATCCACTCCTGTTCCTTCTGCCCTTCATACCAGAGCCGAGTCTTCCTTTCAGAATCAGACCTTTGACCCAGCTGGGCCCCTACGGTTGCAGACATCTTGAGGCGCGCGTAGAACGCTACACGCCGTCGACGACTTGGGCTCGGTCCGGATGGTTACCGAACGGTCGGACGGTGAGCTATCTATTGCTCGAAACTCTACCCTACCCTATTCCACCCTACTCTACCCTACTCTATCCTACTCTACCCTACCATACTATACCCTACTCTACCCTACCTTACCCTACTCTAAACTACCCTACGTAGTTACCCACCCTACTCTACCTACCCTACGCTACTTACCTACCCACTCTATAACCTATATTCATACTTTTGAACCCTTATTTTCGTAATAACCTTTTTTTTTATTCACTGCCATGTTTTCTCTTCACCACCCTTGGTTGACTGGTAGAGAATGCCTAAGGCATTAAGTCCGCCTTTGTACTTTTGTGTTGCATGAAGTTTTTATAAATAAATATAGGGGAATAGCTCCATCCTTTTTTTCTTTTTTATGACTTACATTTTAACCCACCATGGTAAGGGCTGTAAAGGCTTTTTATCATGTTCCGATTCAATAACCACTCAATGAATTTGGTTCTTTTGTTAAGTGTTCTTATTGGAAAAATGTTGACTTGAGTTGGCCGATTGTGTCAAAAAAGTCAAATCATTTGGTTTGATTAGTTTCTTTAGACCAAATTGTAGATTAATAGCTACTAGGCAACTATTTGTTCTTTTCTCAGTACCTGGTCTCCATGGAATTTTGTATTATCCTGTACTTTATAAGTAAGGACTTGTTATTGGCAGACTTGTCAGTCTAACTTACTGTTTCTTATCTGTTTTTTTTAGCTGTTAGTCCTCCATATCATTTAAATAAATAAATTCTATAAATAAAGTCTTTTATACAATAAACAGATTCCTGATTTTGGCAAGTGTAATGATTGTTACGCCGTGTCCTCGTGGGGGCGATCGGCGGCGGCGATCTCTCGCGCCGGGCCTTGGTACAGGCCATGGTTCGGAGCGAGGAGGAGTGGCAGGCGGTCGCCTCCTTCTGCGAAGCAGTAATGCTAGCAAAGGAGGCGGCCGATCGCGTGAGGCAAGGGTCCTCACGCCTCAACCGCCGCCGGGATTCCGATCCCGATTTCCGGCCACCGTAGGCGCGGGCTTGCGGACGGCGAGCAATGGGTGGCTCGCCGTCCGATCGTCCGGTAACCATCCGGACCGAGCCTAAGTCGTCGACGGCGCGTACTGTTCCACGCGCGCCTCAGGGAGATGTCAGCAAATCGTAGGGGCCCAGCAGGGTCGAAGCCTACTGGGGCCATGGGTAGTGTGAAAGCGAAACCCGGGGCCCTGGGACGAAGGCAAAGAAGGAACAGGAGTGGGTTTTTAGTCAGTAAAAGTCTGACACTATCTCTCGCTCCGCCCAAGAGCGAGATTTGTCATAAGATGATTTTCCCACCTAAAAAAAAAAAAAAGTGTAATGATTGTTAAAATATCTAATATTATTGTCATTATTCCTCTCGTAATTTACTTGGGATCGGCCATGCCGTCTTCGTTCATACATACTTCATTTTATTAATACCTACTTAAAAAAAACACTACACCGCGCTATAAATTAATCCTGTATCTTGAGTGGGTTTACAAACATTTAAACTCATGTGAGTTCACAATAAGTACACAAGACGCCCAGACCCGTCACAACAGTAGGCCATACAAATATTTGTGCTGGAATCTATCTCTCGATAAACAGCATAGCAAGCCAATCGCTTACGGTGGTAAGTCCCCTCTTTGAGGGTTGGCTGGAGTGGCAACACGGCGTCCTGACATTCCTCATAACGCAGGTCCACCATTGTGTGGAGGACACGGTTTAGCATACGGTGGCGGTGTGCCCCGTTTGGGCAGAGGACCGCCGTGTCCTCGTGGGGGCAATCGGCGACAGCAATCTCCAGTCCAGTCCTGGTTCGGGCTATGGTCCGGAGCGAAGAGGAATGGCAGACTGTCGCCTCCTTCGGCGAAGCAGTAATGCTAGTGAAGGAGGAGGCTGCACGCGGGAGGGAACGTACGTCCACACATCCCAGCCACCAAGATTCCGACCCCAAATACCAGCCACGGTAGCGGGCTTGCAGACGTCGAGCAGTGGGTAGCTCGCTGTGCGGCCGTCTGGTGGTTAACCAAACCGAGCCCAGTTGTCTACAGCGCGTAGTAATCCACGCACTCCTCAAAGAGATGTCAGCAAACCGTAGGGGCCCAGCAGGGCCGATGCCCGCTAGCTAGGACCGCAGGGAATTTGAAAAGGAAACCCGTTGTTGTAGAACGCAAAGAGCAACTGAAGGACACAGGTATAGTTTACGTCAGTAAAAGTCTGACACGCCCTAGCGCTCCACGCAGAGCGGAAGAAGTCAGTGGATTTATTTATTTATTTATTGGTTCACCAACAATTGTTTACACCGGTATTATGCTAAAGGTAAAATGCGATCAAATAGAGTACAATAGTGTAACAATCTTTTATAGGTATACTCCGTATGTTTTAAGGATAATTTGCTGAGATGATATTTATAATGATTTTAGGATGATTTTCACCCTTAAAAAAAAGCCAATCTATCAACCATTGCGCCAGCAAAACCGTCCAATTGCCGAACCCACAAGCAGATCTCAGTAGTCACCCCCTTACAAATCGACATGCACATAAATTAACCCTATTATCAAATTCGAGACTAATGTGTTTACGTAACGTGAGCAAATTAGATGGCTAGATCTACCAATCATGAAGCCAAGCAGTACCTAATGATGACAATACTAATGTTATCATCATAGTCAATCAACATGCACTTTGAAGATTTCGGTTTGCTCTATGATAGACGATATTAAATTGAGTGGCATATTAATAAACGATAGCATCATACTAACATTATTATAAAGTCAAAAGTTTGTATATTTGTTACTTCTTCACACTCTAACGGTTGAACGGATTACGATGAAACTTGTTACACGGATAGACTACGAGTATGTTCGCAGGCAAAAAAAGAAGAAAAAATAATACCATTATAAAAAGGCGAAATTGATTTTTATCAAACAAATCAAACGATCAGTAGGTCTGATTGTAACTTGTAACATAAATCTAATACAAAAACTCATGCCACAGTGTTTGTCATTAAACTCCTCTGAAACAGCTTGACCGATTTTTTATAAAATTGACGAATTTTTGTGTAGGTCTGAAAATAGGTTGCAAGTTATTTTTTATGTAGGATAAAAAAATGGGGGTGGGAACCCTCATGTTTTTCTATTATAATTTATATGGCACAATAACGTTTGCTGGGTCCACTAGTACATATACAATGTTATTTTTAGTATATCCGAAACCTGAATATACTCGTAGTTTGTTCAGGATCTGTAACTGAATCGATTCCAATCATTTTTACACCATGTTATACTTTTTCCCAAAATCTATTAATGCATAATAAATGACAAACAATTTTTTTTTTAAATATATACAACAAATATATATGTCACACCAATAAACCTCTTTTCCTTCACCTCCATCATACCATGCCGACTCTCAAGAACTTCACACCAGCACAAAATTATAAAACCGATTAATTAAAGTACCTAATTTCTTGCATATATTCCCAAGAAATACCAAACTAAAATCACAAGAAATAGCTATTCCGATAGCGTTTGGTAAGCAGATTAGTATTTCAATTACGTACAAGTTGGCCGGTTGCCATTTCACACAAGTTATAAGAGCCGGTTGAGAAATCTTGCTATTATGGCACTTGTGGACTATACGTTACAATGGCTCGGAAACTTGTCATGAGCTACTTACTGTTTTGATATCTTAAGTGGTGTATGTATGGTTCTTTATTGCTTTGAGGTAGTACGTTCTTTTGCTTTACGTCATCATAGTCCGAACAATAAAGGCTGAATTAGACAGAGGACACGGTGGAGCATACGGTGGAGGTATGCCCCGCTTGGGTCCGCCCAGTCTGGCACCACCGTGTCCTCGTGGAGGCAATTGGTGGCAGCGACCTTTCGCGTCGGGCCCTGGTTCAGGCTATGGTCCGGAGCGAGGAGGAATGGCAGGCAGTTGCCTCTTTCTGCGAAGCAGTAATGCTAGCGAAGAAGGAGGCCACACGCGTGAGGGAACGAAGGTTCTCACGCCCTAGCCGCCGTAATTCCGACCCCGACTACCAGCCACAGTAGACGCGGGCTTGCGGACGTCGAGCACTGGGTAGCTCACCGTCCGGCTGTTCGGTAACTAACCGGACCGAGCCCAGTCGTCGACAGCACGTAGTGATCCTCGCGCTCCTCAAAGAGATGTCAGCAAACCGTAGGGGCCCAACAGGGCTGATGCCCGCTAGCTAGGACCGCGGAGAATTTTTGAAAGGAAAACCCGTAGTCCTAGAACGCAAAGGGTAATTGAAGGATACAGGTGTGGTTTTAGTCAGTAAAAGTCTGACACGCCCTCCCGCTCCACCCAGAGCGCGAGAAGTCATTTGGATGATTTCCCACCTTAAAAAAAAAGGTATATAAAATGACCGAGAACAGTGGTGGCCGAGTGGTAACGGCTCCGACTTATGAGGTCGCAGGTTCAAACACAACTAGGAGTATTACTTTGTGTAATTTATTTCATCACCACTGCTCTCAAAACAGTGAAGGAAATCATCGTGAGGAAACCGGCATGTCCTAAAACCAAAAATTCGAAGACATGTGACATCCACCAACACGCACTGCGCCCGCGTGGTGGATTATGGCCCATTTCCTCTCCTAGAGAAGTAGAGAAGAAGTCTAGTGCGAACTTTATAAGGCCGACTTTAGTCTCGACACAGTGGGTTTTTGCAGATTAATTTAGATGCATACCACGAGGAATGGTTTGACACGGTGTGGGAGGAGAACATCTGGAAGGACTTGTGAAGACCTTTGCCCAGCTAGTGCCTAGTCCTAGTCCTAATCACAGTAATCAAAAAAGTATTTGCTTGTGTTGGTATCACCAACCTTTTAGCAAGCTACAAATTGGCATCTGACTACAAACGAAACTGACAACTGTAAAAATAGTTTTTGTTTCCTGGAATACCATTAACGAAATTTCGTGTCATTTCTCATCAAATTTTCGTCTAGGAATTTTACCACAAAATTCCCAGAATAGATTTTCGATTAGCTTATAAGAAAACACAAAGGCACGAACAAAACGGCTGTGTTTATAGCGGTCCTAAACCTATCAAGACACTCAGGAGTTATTATTTTATTAGAAGAAACGAAAGTCATTTAGTATTAGTTCTGAGGCTCAACCACGAGCTCACAACGCGATCCATTTGACGACCTAAACTGAACTGTTAAAGGGATGGAGCTATATAGGGTATATAGCTCCATTCCTCTTTCTAGCTCGCACGACCAACATTTTAACATGTCATGGCCCCTGAATGCAACTTTGAGATTCTGATATTCTCCTAAATCGGCAGGATATAGCATAGACCTGAGTCCCAGCAGTGGGAACATTAAAAGGCTGATTATGATCAGCCTTTTAATGTTCCCACTGCTGGGACTCAGGCCTCCTCTCTAGGAGAGGGAATGGGGCATAATTCACCACGCAGGCCCAGTGCGGGTGGGTGAATATTACATGTCTTAGAATTTTTGATTCTAGGACATGCCGGTTTTCCTCACGATGTTTTCTTTCACCATTTTGAGAGCAGTGGTGAACCGGCGACCTACAACTCGTAAGTCGAGGTCGTTACCATTCGGCCACCTCTCTCCATCATATTCTATTCATGTGCGAAGGTATACAGTGAGATTTCATGCGAGCGCAGGTCCAAAGATATAATCGATACACGGTGTTTTACATCATGTGTCTTAATGATTTTGCATTATAAATATAAAAATTAATCCTGTATCAAGGTTTCATCCTCCCGCCGATCGCCGTCCGGCCGTCCGGTAACCGTCCGGACCGAGTAGAAGTCGTCGACAGTGCGTAAAGTACCACGCGTGCTTCAAAAAGTTGTCAGCAACACCGTAGTGGCCGAACAGAGCCGAAGCCTACAGAGAAACCCGTGGTCCTAGAACGCAAGGCAATTTAAAGGAACATAACATTAAATGATTTCCAACCTCAAAAAAAAGAGTTTGTCTACTGCAAAAACATTTAAACTCACATACACAAGATACCCAGACACACCAGCTAGGACACTCAAAAGAGTTACCGTGGCCCTGGAACACAAAAAGTAACTGACGGAACACAGTTGAGCTGTCAGTAAAAATTTGACACTCCCACTGGTTTCACCTAGAGCGGGAGGAGTTATTTCTATGATTTCCCATTTAAAACCAAAAAAACCGGGCAAGTGCGAGTTGGAATCGCGCACTGAGAGTTCCGTACAAACTTATCTATGAAAATAGTTCAATTCCCGAATTGAGTTACGAAGATTTTTACGAATCGCAATTTTTTTTTTTGTGACGTAACAACATATTTACAGTTTTCAGATTTTTTCCTATACTTGTGCTATGAGACCTTGCTTCATGCCAAATTTCAGGATTCTAGGTAAACGGAAGTACCCTATGAATTTCGATCCCCTTGAGAGTGTCGAAATACACGTTTTTTGCAACATAAACGGTCGTATCTTTTTTTTTCGTTTGATTTTTACACACTTCAAGGGACCACAGACCTAAGTGTATGGTTTTAATTTCAACTTGATACCTCTACGCGTTCCCGAGATAAAGGGTGTTGACAGACAGACAGAAGGACAACAAAGTGATCCTATAAGGGTTCCGTATTTTTTCCTTGAGGTACGGAACCATAAAAACCAAACCCGCAATAACTATCTGCAGGCCATACAAATATTATAATTTGTTCTGCGAAGGAATCGAACCCATTAGCCGTGTCGTCAAACAAGGCAATCGCTTTAATTACCTTTCCTCTGTTCTTGTTTACTTACATATCCATTTACATAATGTAGGTTGTTGTTTGTAAGTATAGAATATCCTAATAAGCTAGTACCTAGTCTTGAATAAAGACTGAAGGAGCCGAGCGGCCGTCTATCAAGCCAGTATCGACGAAGATGGATGAAATGTCTTGTCGCTCCGATCTCTGGTCGGCACCTGAAAGATAAAGAACACGACGAAGATGAACTCGATCGAATTAATACAGATATTCAGACAGATTTTAACTTATTATTTTAATAATATAAACCAGTGCTTGACTACGATCCCACCTGATGGTAAACAGTGATGCAATCGTTGATCGTGAGGTGCACTAGTTTTTTAAGAGTCTATTCACTCTAGCCTTGAATACACTTAAATTATAATCAGAAGCCCACAGCAGGCAAATTGTTCCAGTTCTTCGATGTACGCAAAAAAAAAAAAACAATGACGTGTTTATAGTAAAAAAGAGCCATTATCATCATCACCATTTCTGCCTAAATACTTCCACTGCTGAATATAGGCTTCGCCCAAATGTCACCACAACTACCGGTCCTGTGCGTCTCGCATTCATCGGATTTCCGCGATCTTCACCAGGTCAAAAGACCACCTTGTGGGAGTCTTTCCAATGCTGTATTTTCTAGTACGTGGTCGCTACTCTGGAACTTTTCAGCCCCATCAACCATCTGTTCAACGAGCAATGTGCCCTGCTGACAGCCACTTAAAACTTTAAATGTTAGTATTGAGTTAGACAACAATTGCGTTACCGTTTTAATCACATCGCGTTCAAAGCAAGGCGTCCTCAGAAACGGTTTCTTATTAAAACAATTTATTCAGTGTGGCACAAAAAAAGTTGTTTCGGAAAAGGCTATACAGACAACTTGGCTTGGCCAGAACTAAAATTCAATCGTTAGTAACAAAATTTTGTATTCAAAAATTAAAATTTTTAGTTGTTCTATGCTTGAACTATTCTATATATAAGGTGACTTAATAACTACCATCACCTTTTGATTGAACTAACATTACTATGACAGCAATGATGGTCCAGTAGTAATAGCGCTGACTTAGAAGTCGAACGTCGTGGGTTTAGGCAGGCGTTTTTCTTTGTATCATTTATTTTGTCACCACAGCTTCCAAAACCGTGAAACAAAACATCGGAAAATCCTAGAACTAAAAATTTGAAGATATGGGACTTCCACTAATCCTCACTGGGCCCACGTGGAGGACTACGACTCATTCTCCCCTAAGATAGGAGACCCGAATCCCAGCTGTGGGAATATTATAAGGCTGATTATTATGATTATGCTATATGGTTACTAACACCAGTGCCATATCATATTGCTGTTATATGTTGTTGTTTATTGTTGTCATATTGCTTGCATATCATGTTGTTTAAACTTTCGTTGTTGTTGTTATTGTTAAATTAATTGTTGATATTTAAAGTTCCCTGTTTTATCTCGGTACTCAATTTCCTAAGTTAATACAGAATGAATGTGGCTTAATCCGGATATTTTACTCGTAGTTCAAAGTTTTCACCACAAGTGACCGTAAATTATCTCTCTTAATTACAAATGTTCAGTATCTCTAGGTGAAGCCGAATTCTAATCTTAATATGTATATAGAGATTACATAAGGTCATGTTAGTCTCGGTATATAGACTTAAGACATGCTAACTCAAATGAGGAGAACTGGTAAACCCTTGTTAAATACACACACGTTGTATATATTATGTGGATATGTATTTTATATATTGTACATAGTGATTCATATACGAAGGTTGCATCAATTGACGAGGACCATTGTCTCATAAATCTTATTGTCTATTATTTTGAAATTTAATTTTTTAATATTCCCCTTAGATAGGGATTATCTAAAAATCAACCTTTTATAGGTATTAAATTTCACCGGACTTTGGTACAGGCCATGGTTCGGAGCGAGGAGGAGTGGCAAGCGGTCGCCTCCTTCTGCGAAACAGTAATGCTAGCATAGGAGGCGGCCGCACCAGTCGCCGGGATTCTGATCCCGATTTCCGGCCACCGTAGGTGTGGGCTTGCGGACGGCGAGCAATGGGTAGCACGCCGTCCGGCCGTCCGGTATGCGTCCGGACCGAGCCGAACAAGTCGTCGACGGCACGTGTTTCACGCGCGCCTCAATGAGTTATCAGCAACCATAGGGGCCCAATAGTGTCGAAGCCTACTAGGGCCATGGGTGATGCGAAAGAGAACACCGGGGCCCTGGAACGAGGGCAAAGAAAGAACAGGTGTGGATTTTAGTCAGTAAAAGTCTGACACACCCTCCTGCTCCGCCCAAGAGCAGGGGATGTCATCGGATGATTTTCCCAACGAAAAAAAAATAGGTATTAAATTTATGTCAAATATTTTGTATTGACTTAAAAAAATAATATTAGAACAAACAAAATCACAAGGAAAATACGTAGAAAACCCACAAAAAATGTACAAATGAAAATTCCTCTACAATCAATTCCCTTTTCTTATCAGGGACAGCGGTGTAATTCTACATACCTACCTTGCTATATCGATGTAATATTGTAGGTACGTCCTTTTTTCTCAATTTATTTACGTCCGAGCACAATCCGATTTGCCTGACGCAATCTCGGCGGCAAAGTGTTGCTCATCGCATCGCAGCGATGAACGATGCTCACTTGTTTACTATTGATATTATGAGTCAACAGAATTTTCTTTTTACCATTTATGTACACGCATTATGGTGAAGCTAATATTTTTTTGCGCAAAACGGATTTGGGGCAATTTATTTTGAAAATAAATTGGCATTGGTATGCAAAACACAGACGTGAATCAAATAAAACACTGGAACATACATTTTGGTACTTATTATTAAAAAATAACGCGAACTGAATCAATTCAGTCCACATTACCAAATTGATTGACTCCCTTGCGTCCCCAATATCATTCTCATACATTCTCCACACGTAATGTCTTCGTGATATTCATCCAAACGGCTATTTTGATCGATTCCAATAACATTTCAATCACACACAAATAGCATATCAAAAGCATTTTATCAGGAAATTGCTGAAGAGCTATTACGCAGACAGTAGCAGTTATACGTAAAACTAGGTTGCGCGCCACTCGTAGGGCGGCGGCCGTGGGGGGTAGCGATGGGTGTCGTATCGTAGCAACGAGCAGCATCCCTCTCAGTGCGCTCCCGACGACCGTGCCGATCGCCCGCGCGCCCCTCCCTAACACTCCACTCCGTTCAACTTGAACGAACCTCACTCGAACGTTTCATTCAAATTCAGTGCAGTGACAATCAAAATGTTCATGCTATTCATACTACTGACTGTGTACCTAATAACTCTATGCCATGGTTAAAGTGTTAATTGCAATGGATTTGAGATTATCGGCATAAGATAAGCCTGCCACGGAGTTGACGGACCGTTGTAGGTCTTTTCAACTGCTTCGACAGTTGGTGAGTTTTGTGATTGGATTTTTATCTCTTGCATCGTTTTTGCTCCTTGATTGTCGTGCTCTTTTGTGCTTAGCATCGGCACCTTGTCTACTTACAAAGTAAGATACTGCATATTTTGTTATCGTCTGCAATTATCTAAGTACCTAAGCGTATACGTGTATAAGAAATGCCGTCATTTGTTACGCCCAGTGGAATTAAAATTAATTGCTTCATGTAAGTTACTTTTGCTCCAATATATCTGTTCAAATTAAATTTTCTTCCACACAGCTTATTATAATTCTATTTAATTAAGGTCCTCGTTTTGTAACTAGGTTTGAGGGTTGAATTTCAATATATTTTGTCTTGGTGATATAATCAAAATATATATATTTTTTGAAAATTCTTCGGAGTTAGGAGGGTTTGATTTTTTCTTCTAATTATTTTCAATTTCATTTCCATTTTATCTATGCGCCATGAACGTCTATGTATATGTATATAATGTGCCTTTTGCCATAGTGCGGGTACGATAGAGATGAACTATGATGTATTGACGGATTAATGATATTGTACCGTACGTCAGAGGCTGTTTACAGCATTAAGATAAAATATCAATTTACGAATGCGTGTGAAAATGTATGATAGTATGCTTACCAATATATTTCTCAAGGAGTAGTTTTTTTTTCTTTGTTGATGAACTCGCGTTTGACCATGATCTCAAATGATGGTAAGCGATGATGTGGTTGACGTTGAAGCACGCTTACCTAGAATTAACCTATTCAAGCTTGACTTAAAGACACCTAGGTTGTCATCATCATTGCAGCCGAAAGACGTCCACTGCTGGACATAGGCCTCCTCCAAGTGTTGTCACAATGAACGGTCCTGTGCATCTCACATCCATCAGACTTCCGCAACCGTTACCAAGTTATCGGTCCACCTTGTAGGAGGCCTTCCAACGCTACGTCTTCCAATACGTGGTCGCCATTCCAGAACCATTCGGCCTCAACGGCCATCTGTTCTACGAGCAATAAGCTGAGGTTATAAAATCAGGAATCACAAACTCCCAATTCAAGAACTGACTAAAAAGTCTGGGTTATAGTGTAGCTAGTTTAAACTTCGCAACGCAGCTCTACCTGTTTTACCTATGTTAGTTTTCTGTATTACCTTGTTAATAAACTACGGGTCTGGGTGTCTTGTGCACGTAAATTTACATGATTGTGCAACCACGATGCGTGTTTCGGACAATATTTTTTTTAACCTACATTTAAATAATAATAATAATAAAATTTATTTATTGTTTACAAGGACCAGATTACATAAATGGATACAATAGGCACATATATGAGTAAAATAAGAATCTAGTAAGCGGGTGAAGCACTGTACTCCTAAATAGGCTACAAAACAACCTGAGCTTAAGAGAGACAGGACCGATCCCGATTATACAATATAAATATGGAGGTCTTATATGGCGCAAGGGGCAAGACGACAAATCTACTATTGTAATCTAGAATAATTATTACAGGGGTCGCTCAAAAATTCCAGAATATCTACCCTTTAGGACTTTGATCCCTGAGTTTGTTGCGATGTTTCTTCTTAGGGCATGACGAAAAATTTGTGAGTAAAAGTGTTACATTACTGCATTTATCAATAGTTTCGCGTATAGAATACTATTCTGTTTAAGTTGTAGTATTCTTCAAAATGTCCATGAACGTTGAAAATTTTCTTTGAACAATTCGTTGATCAAAATTTGAACCAAATTATAGACCATACATATATTAATAGACAAAAGATCAATACCATTACAACGTTTTAAGTTTACAAGGGCATCGGATGAGTCATTTGGACAGAACTGTTTATTTTGAACACAATAATTGGAGCTATAACGTTTTCATAGTCAACCAATGTAAACAAAACACTTTCTGCAGAACACTCATAAACTATATAACTATATTACAATAGTTAAAAGGCAACTAAGTATCAGATCCACGCGAAGAATTAAAACTTGGGTATAAAGCCAGAACTTTTTATATAACCTAGTTCCTCTACCCATCCTTATTTATAACGATAGATTTGTGATAAAAAGACAAAGTTTAGGTTTAATTACTTCTCATTTTCACTTCGGGTTGGGTTGGTGATTTCTATTGAATCCAGAGGGAAAATTAAAGAATGTACCCATTTTAATCAGTCTCTGACTGTCAAAAAACACCTTCACAATGTTAAAAACTTTTTGACGGTGATTGTCATTCAGATGAGGTTGCAACTTGATCTTAGAAGCTTTTAAGTAAGAAAATTATTGGTCATTTCTACCTACTGGTCCAATAATCATCATCATTTCGACCGAAACATGCCCACTGTTGAACATAGGCCTTCCTTAATTTGGGGGCCCTCAATGTGTGGGGTCAATGATTAATCATCAAAATTAAATAACCTATATTTGTATATAGTTCTTTCTCTATATTTGATATTTTAAATTATAAATGCTATTGAACTGGTATCTTTAACACAAGTTACTATGTAACTTAGCTAAGATGCCAGTTGCGC
This sequence comes from Mythimna pallens, assembly GCA_961205895.1. Lineage (NCBI taxonomy): Eukaryota > Metazoa > Arthropoda > Insecta > Lepidoptera > Noctuidae > Mythimna > Mythimna pallens. The sequence goes on from OY540834.1 coordinate 18,257,968, forward strand.
TATATTCTGTGTCGAAAGCAATTTTAAATACACCTAAGATATTTTTGCACTAGCTTCTGACGTTTTATAAGTGCCCATGTAGGCCTATGTGAAATAAAAAAATTTTGACTTTGACTTTGACTTTGACTTTGTAATCTCTTATCTGATATTTCTGAGTCTCAATAAAGCATTATTATTATATAGCTCTGCCTCGTAAAATGTGTAGGTACTTCCCACCTCTTTATGAACCACTATTTTTAAATTTACTTTGTTCGCTCTAACACAGACCAGAGCGAACGAAACAAATAATAAATATTCAAATCGGTCTAACCACATTTTATTTTTGACGAGGCTAACGAACAGCAATTGATTTTTATACGCATATAAAAATATATATAAATGAATAGATAGATAAGTATATAATTAATTCTTACCGTAACCTAAAACTGATACAAACACAATAAATTAGTACTATAAAAAGGTTTTAAATCTACAAGTCTCACGATAGCGAACCACAACATGGGTTGTAAAAATTACTCAAATAATAATCCTACCATGTTTTCAAGTCCTATCTACACTTAAACTGAAAAAATATATTACAGCACCTTTTAAACCGCCATCACGCCTACTGATAATGGTATAGTTAATGATCCACCTTGATAGTTTGGACAGAGGGCTGTGTCAGTGGTCACTAACCCTTAGTAGGGGTGACAGAGGTTAATATTTCAGCAGTGGTTGGACGTGAGTTAAATACAGAAATATACAAAGAGCCATATTTTACAATGAAAACTTTGTGTGACGAATCATATTAAAATTCAAAACTAGAATTCAAGGCATTTGATTGCTGTGTTACAAGTAGATATTGAAAATTAAATATTGTTTTTTTATTCAGTACTAGCTTCTGCCAGTGGCTTCGCCCGCGTGAAAATAGGTTTCTCTATACAAACTTCAAATCCCCGTTTTACCCCGTTATTGGTGGAGTTTCGTAAAATCCGTTCTTAGCAGATGTCTACACCCTTTAAGGAACCTACCTAAATTTAATAATAAATTTTAAGTTTGTAGGTGTTATAGTTTCTGAGATTTCGTGATTAATCAGTGCGTGGTATATCGCTTTTAAATATATATAGATTTGATTACTTACACAGCCCTTTGCCAACTTTAGTAAGTATATATTTTTTTATTTGGTAGAGACTAGTGCTTGACTGCGATGCCAGCTGATGGTAAGCATTGATGCAATCGTTGATGGCGAAGCGTACTAGTTTCTTAAGAGCCTATTCACTCTAGCTTTGAAGATATCTAAATTATATTCAGAAGGAAAGACCACAACAGTTAAATTGTTCCAGTCTTTCGATGTGCGCGGTATAAACGATGAGGGGCAACGCTTAGTCCGGATCAAAGAGGTGTCGACAATGAAAGGGTAACTCGCCGTACGTCGGGTTGTCCAATGGTAGAAAGGAGATGGCGGAATCAAGTCATGCAATTCTAGTGGACACTCTCCAAAATGCTTCCTTCCGATATTTGATTGCGGTGTAAAGACGATTAGGTGTTCATCATCATCATCATCATCATCATTTCAGCCGAAAGACGTCCACTGCTGGGCATAGGTCTCCCCCAAGTGTCGCCACAATGAACGGTCCTGTGCGTTACTCATCCATCAGACTCCCGCAACCGTTACCAAGTCACCGGTCCACCTTGTAGGAGGGCTTCCAACGCTACGTCTTCCGGTACGTGGTCGCCATTCTAAAACCTTTCGGCCCCAATGGCCATCCGTTCTGCGAGTAATGTGCCCTGCCCATTGCCACTTAAGTTTGGTGATTCTTCGTGCTATGATTCTTAGGTGTTATCATGAGACATTGGAAATTAAATATTGTTATTTATTCAGTGTTTGATTGCCAACGTAGCCTTTTACCATTTAAAGTAGGTTTTTTTTAAGGTTGGAAATCATCTAATAACTTCTCCTGTTCTAAGGTGGGGCGAGAGGACGTGTCAGACTTTTATTAACTAAAACCACACCTATGGTGGCCGGATATTGGGATCGGGAACCCAGCGGCTGGGGCGTGAGGGTCGCTCCCTGGCGCGTGCACGTGCGGCCTCCTTTACTAGCATTACTACTTCGCAGAAAGAGGCGACCGCCTGCCACTCCTACTCGCTTCGTACCATGGCCTGTACCAAGCGGATGGACTTATTTGATGATTTCTCGGCAAAAAAAGTTATATACTCGTATCATCAACATCATCATCATCATTTCAGTCGAAAGACGTCCACTGTTGGACATAGGCTTCCCCCAAGTATAATAATAAATAAATTTATTTCAGACAAAAAAACAGCATTTACATCATAAAACTATAAACATATAGGGTTATTACAAGGTCACAAATATATAGGAAGGTACTCTGACTCCTAAACTAGGTGTGGGCCTGTAACTTAGGAGTCAGTGATTCTTCGTAGCAAGTAAAGTCATAAGTGTCGCCACAATGAACTGTCCTGTGCGTCTCGCATCCAGCGGATTCCCGTAACCTTTACCAGGTCATCGGTCCACCTTGTAGGAGGTATTCCAACACTGTGTCTTCCGATACACGGTCACCAATACAGAACATTTCGGCCCCAACGGTCGTCCGTTCTGTGAGCAATTTGCCTTGTTTATTGCTATTTAAGTTTGGCGATTCTTCGTGCTATGTCGTCAACCTTGGTTTTCCTGCGGATATCTTCATTCCTGATTCGATCACGCAAGGAAACTTCAAGCATAGCCCTTTCCATGGCCCTTTGGGTGACTTTAAACCTTCTGATGCGGCCCATTGTGAGCGACCACGTTTCATATCTGCTATATTGTTACCTAATGAAAACTATTCACCCCAAAGACGCCAAACTAATTACTTTCATCCCCCATGGGAAATAAGGTTAAAGATTATTTTGAAATGATTCGAATATATCCAACTTTTCCCATGATGTATACATAGTCGATAAAATAAACCACCTCGACCCTCAAGAGAACTAGGAGATGGAGGACTTTTTATCATAATAAATTAATCTATCTAGCCTTTTCCCCGTCTTTATATACAACATTATTTTTAGTATACGCGAAATCTGAACATAGTTTGTTCTGAATCAGTAACTAAACTGATTCCAATAATTTTTACACCACGTAATTTAAAAATGTCACAAGTAGTACACTACCTACACTATGAACAACACAAGTCTCCACAGGTCATAGCGGGTATTATGAGCCAACGCACAGTTGGGTCCGGGACCAAGATAACCCCTCAGTCACCCGGATGGCTCGGTGACCATGTACTTGTGCGGACAACCAGGTAACATAGCTTATAACTGTGAGTTTTCATGACTAGAAAAATTTACCTGCAGCGGTCTTCCCGTCCGATTATAATTCAGGTGTCGTCAAGGCTAGACTAAATGGGTTCTTAATAAACTAGTACGCTTCACCATCAACTATTGCATCACTGCTTACCATCAGGTGGGATCGAAGTCAAGCACTAGTTTATATCAATTAACTTATCCACTTAGCGTTTTTCTAGACTACATTGTAGACCTTATTTCCGATATACACAGACTACTTTAAGAATAACTTCTTTATTTACGTTCTTGGATAAATACCCTACAAATAGAACGCTCAATATTTTATAATCTACGCGGACGCCGGCAATTACTCGGTGTTTAACGGAATGGCGCGAAATCACGTGCGAACGCTAGAATTCGTTTGGATTTTGACCATTAAAAAACTGGGCAATTGCCAGTCCGACTCGTACCCTGAGGGTTCCGTACAAACTTATCTATGTAAATAGTTCAATTTCAAAATGAAGTCTCGGAAGATTTTTCTGAACCACAAAAAGAAATTGTGATGTGACAACAAATTTACAGCTTACAGATTTATTCCTATACTTGAGCTTTAAGACCTTGCTTTATGCCAAATTTCAGGATTCCGGGTCAACGGAAAGTACTTACCCTACGAATTTTGATTTCCTCGAGAGTGTCAAAATGTACATTTTTTGCCACATAAACCGAAGTATCTTTTTTTCTCGCTAACTTACAAGTTTGTTTTTTTTACACTTTTTAAGAGTCCGTAGATCTGAGTATATGGTTTTAATTTCAAATCGATACCTCCAAGTGTTCCCAAGATAAAGGGTCTTGACAGACAGATAGACGGACGGACAACAAAGTGATCCTATATGGGTTCCGTTTTTTCCTTTTGAGGTACGGAACCCTAAAAAACAGACTTTTACTGACAAAAACACACATAATGTTCCTTCAGTTGCCTTTTGCATTCCAGGGCCACGATAGCTCCTTCGAACAATGCCACAGCCCGACTTCTTGACCTTATGCCCCGTTTAAACGTGGGCCCAGATTCGGCCAATCACCATTTAGCCATTGTGTAAACGGGGAATCCCCTTTAAACAATGGCGATTGGCCGAGGCTGGGCCTAAGTGTAAACGCACCATTTAAATGTCTAAACGCGACACGCAGCATAACAGCCAATCGCTCAATCACTGCACCCATCGCGCCGTCAAAGTATACCTGCATCCGTCACATAACATGATTATAATTATCTAATGAACATAAGTACCTGTGCGTGGTAAATAAAGTATTTAATTTAATGCCTGTCAACGCACCTCACATCATTACTTAAAGTGATAAATTAGCTCAACTCGAATGTAAAAAGATATTTTATGTACATGTATACTTTAGTAAGTGTACTTTCATCTAAGTGTGTTTAAAAGTTTTGTTTTGAATTACAAAAGTTTTAATGTTTTATTTGGCCATTTTCGAGAGCAGATTTGCATAGTTTGCTGTAAGTTTATTTTATTTAAACTTTTGAGTTAAAAGGGTTCAAGGATCTGCATCAACGCGTTGTTTTTTTACCAGTTTTGAAATTGGTACTGTGGATTTTTTTTCGGGTGGGAAGATCATCTAATGACATCCCCCGCTCTTAAGCGGAGCGGGAGATAGAGTTAGACTTTTACTAACTAAATACCCACTCCTGTTCCTTCTTTGCTATTTTTCCAGGGCCCGGGGATCTCTTTTGCATCACCCATGGCCCCAGTAGGCTTCGACCCTGCTGGGCTCCTACGGTTACTGACAACTCATTGAGGCGCGCGTGGAACACTATGCGCCGACGACGACTTGAGCTCGGTCCGGACGGTTACCGGACGATCGAACGGCGAGCTACCCATTGTTCGCCGTCCTCAAGCCCGCACCTACGTTGGCCGGAAATCGGGATCGGAATGAAAATGTAATGGATTCAATTCTTTTGTCCTTGAAATGAAAATTATATAAATAGCTGAATTCATCAAATATTAATACTATTCGGTGCGTATCTCAATTGTAGCGTAACAGAAGCAGTGCTTAGGATCACAAACGGAATATTAATGATCTTAGGCATACTGCGCCGCTTACGGGCAATAATAGATCAGTCGGCTGGTTCCATTAATTATTTAGATCACTACAGTCTCAATTTACATCACAGTAATGAAATAGTGGAGGATTGACGGAGAGTCGTCTTTCAACCTTGAAGAAGAAGTTGGTTATAAGTAATACAAGTTTCGAATTACGATTGGTTGGGTTAAACTGTATCAAAGTATACGTTACGGTTCTGTTAAACTTTTATATATATTTTAAAATAAATAGTAAAAATAGAGTAAAAGAGCAAAAATCTCTCCTCTCAACTGTGATAGTTAGCATAGCATAGCATAGGCGGCCTTATAATGTTCCCACTGCCGGGACTCAGGCCTCCTCTCTAGGAGAGGGAATGGGCCGTAATCCACCACGCGGGCCCAGTGCGGTTTGGTGGATGTCACATGTCTTTGAATTTTTGGTTCTAGGACATGCCGGTTTCCTCACGATGTTTTCCTTCACCGTTTTTGAGAGCAGTGGTGATGAAATAAATTACACAAAGTAGCGCCTGGCTGGGTTTGAACCCGCGACCTACAACTCGTAAGTTGGGGCCGTTACCACTCGGCCACCACTGCTCTCATAGTTGCTGCTGTGATAGTTATATATATATATATTTATATCTTATGTATGATTATTTATAGCAGAAGGTATAATTAGTTAAATATAAGTATTTTATTGTTATATTTTACTACGTATTATTTTGTATTATTTGATAGTTTAGATTAAAATTTCACACATTCTTCTTCTCTTGCTTCCTACACACTATTGTCTACATTTCTTTCAATTTCTCCTTTTACAGGTCTGGCTGCTGGAAGAAATATCTTTGGAAATAAGCAGTACCTTTGTACTATTGTCTATTTTATATTGTCCTTTTCTGTTTTTTGTGTGTACATGAATAGTAAAATAAATATTTTTTTATAATTTTCGTTTGAGAAGCAATTTTCAATCGGCACCTGGGCTTTTAGGAACTGGGGCCATGGGTGATGCGAAAGTGACCCCCGGGACCCTGGAAAAAAAATGGCAAAGAAGAAACAGGAGTGGGTTTTATTCAGTAAAAGTCTGACACTATCTCCCGCTCCGCCCAAGAGCGGGGGTTGTCATTAGATGATTTTCCCACCCAAAAAAAAAAAACCTGGGCTTTTAGGAAAAAGAGCAAAGTATGGGATTTTTATCTCGCTGAAACCACCCCGGTGATCACTATAAACACATGAACCCCCTTTGTTAAACTGTTCTTTGGGCAAACCCTTGAGGATAATGTAACTGATAATGGATAATGTGCAGACGAGATTGCAGTGTTTTAGGCCTCGAAGCTATTCCTTTGCTACTGATGCCTCCTTCTCCGAGCGAGATCGACTCCCTCACGATTCTGCTCGGCAGTCTCCTTCTGGAGCATCAAGTTCTCACAAATAGAGGCCAATGCTCAATAGTTTTCTGTGTTTATGAACAAAGCCTACTGCTGGCAGAGAGATGTCTTGCCTGATTCGGGCGACTAATAAACATCACTCAAAGGACGTTCCACGCAGAGCCGAGCTGCCAGGCAGAGCATCGAGCGTTTGCTATGAAAGAAAAAAAAAACAAAAACATATTGCACTAAATAATCCATTCGATCGATTTAGTTGAAACTGAAAAATATTCAGATATGAGTGCAAAATTAAACTTCTTATTAGGCTTTTTTTGTTATTAGTTTAAGATAGATATTCAAACGGTATATAACTTTTTATCAATCCATTTGAATATGTTTCAAGGTAAAACTCGTCTAAAACCTAGGCTAAATAACCGAGAAAAAGCTTGCAAAAAGAGGTTCACAACTCAAAGTATTAAATAAATAAGGAAAGTGGAAAATATCTGAATCGAATTTTATCTCGACCAGGACCACCGTCCGAGACCCTTATTTTGTCCTCATTAAACATCGTTTGGTATCAAAGTAAGCAAAAATAGTATCGACAAAGACTCCTCTCTTCTCAGTCCATGTGTAACCAAACTTTATGGAGGCTGCAAAAAATCCTTAAGTATAAGATATTTTAGTTAGATCAACATTTAGATATCACGACAGGCTCTTTATTGTGACGGCACAATCAAGAGTCTATCGAAACTTCTGGTCGGGAAGGAGGCTTTGTGCTAAGAATCAATAAAATATCTAAAAAGCTGCTTACATTATTGTTTATATTATTGCAAGAAATGAATAGATCGATAGAGCTAGATTCCATTTTTATTTGATTTGATCAGCACGGATTGTCCTACCTGTAATCAGGAACAAAATATACTTATACTAGCTTCTGCCAGTGAAAGTCGATTTCTTCATAAAAACTTTGGAACTCCGTTACATCCCCCTAGGGGGTGAATTTCGGGAAATTCGTTCTTAAAGGATGTCTACATCCTATAAGGAACCTGCCTGCTAAATTTCAAGTTTGCAGGTATTAAGATTAATCAGTGAGTGGTATCTCGCTTTTATGTATGATTAACTTTTTAGCTCTTTTTTTTATTTACAACTAATCAAAGTTGGTTTGGATGTCTTTTTGTTTAATTTTTTTTTTTGCCTTTTTGTATTCATGATGTTAAATGACTAGTTTAGTATATTTAATTTACAATTATTCTTAGTAGTAGTAGCAATTATGGATTTTTCCACAGTTGTGATAGAGTCGATAGATAAGAAAGTCACGTTGTCTAGAACCTAAAGCATATTCACTACAAAGGTGAGATTTTAGTCAGATAATTTTATTAGAAGAATAAACTGGGCAATTAGACATATTTCGTAAAAAAATCTGTCATGACATTTTTATTCTCAGATAAAAGTTATTCAATCTGTCTTGTTTCTTCTCCACCAAGTTGGGGTCGCCTTCCAGTCAAACCTGATACAGCTGGATATCGGTTTTTTACATTGAACGAGTACCTATCTGACCTCAACAACAAAGTGACTGGATAAACCTATGATATTACTTTGCAAGACTTTTTAGGATTCCGTACCTCAAAAGGAAAATTCGGAACCCTTATGGGATCACTTTGTTGTCCGTCTGTCGGTCAAGACACCTTTATCCCCGAAACGCGTGGAATTATCGAGTTGAAATTAAAACCATATACTCAGTTGCCTGATTCACGTAAATCAAACAGGCCAAATATCGTTAAAGTTTTATATTTGTTCGATCAATATTTGACCGAATTTCATTTCACCTAAAACTTCAACTATTATCGTTTCTTTTTATTTATTTCATCGTAGTCTCGTTTTCCACTGTATCAGTTGATCTATTATCAATTCGATTTTTTTTGTTACTCCGACGTTTCATTCGGTTGAAAAACTTTTCACCGATGTTACACTTAGCCGAAATAACATTTGTTCGAAGTATTGTTTCCGAACATTCATTATACCACTGTTTTAATTACCATATTTTCATTTCACCAAAATCCTAGAAATATAATTATTACACTGGCATGATTGAGGCAACAGGAGCTAATTTCAGATAAGATTAACCTAATAGTTTGTTTAATTAATTATTTAATTGTAATGGCACTTCATAATATAGTTAATTATGAACAAAAGTGGTTTTAATTGGACCCAGTAAGAAGCATGCAAACAAAGATGCTTGCTTTAAGCATGCAGCATGCAAGCAGACATGTAGCATGCAAGCAGACATCCAGCATGCAAGAAGGCATGCAACATGCAAGCAGGCATGCTGCATGGAAGCAGGCATGCAACATGCAGCAGGTATGTAGCATGCAAGCAAGCAAGGAAAAAAAAAATTCCTTTATTCTACTCAAATCTATTTGCACAATATACTGGACGTCTCTGTATACCGTCACCGGCCCACGCTGAAAACCAGCGCTGTGGACTCGTCAAATTATGCATGTGGCCACGACATTATACTGACAGTTCGACTGATTTGCGCGGATGTGATACATATTTTCCCTATAGAATGTTTATAATTTGTAAGTTTGTCTTAGGATTGTGTCATTTCCCGCAAATAAATTTGATTTTCTTTCTTTCTATTGAAAAAATCAGCCGTCTTTGGTTTTTTAAGTGACGTACGGGTAGGTACCTCTACCAAACTAAAACCTGGAACAATTCAAAATGTTTACAGCACCGAATTGTTGCCTGGCTGTTTCAAATTTTTAACACAAGTCTACCAATAATGCGACCTTCGCAAAGTTTTGCTACTCGGTGAAGCAGAGAGTCCTTATTGATACAATATTATATCTCTGATACGGGTCTGTTTAATGAGGACGTAGCGAGGGTCTCAGGAGAGAAAATTGGATAAATATTACTTCTTTTTACATTATTTTTCTTATTAAAGATCGGTTTTAGCGATAAATGGTGTTTATTTTGCAAATAGGTTTAAAGAAATACTTTTACACGTCAATTTTTTTTGTCAGTTTAAACTAGATGAGGCCGGCTGCGCTGAGGTAAGTAGCGCGTTGCAATTCATTCATATCTTCTAAGATGATCTTATTAAAAAACCTAGGCTAAATAAAACTACACGAATTTTATAACATATTTGATTTTGATTTCGTTAAGAAGACAATCGAGAAGAAGATCTCGTTCAAAGAAAATACTGTAATTTTTGTGGGATATGAGACCAATGTCCATTGTAATATAAGTTTTATAATAATAATAATAATTGTTTATTATTGGCAACTATTCTTTCTTTAATATTATATTCTTTTACTTATATAAGCTAGTACTTGATTGCGATTCCATCTGGTGGTAAGCAGTGATGCAATCGTTTATGGTAAATTGCACTAGGCCCTAATTGCACTAGGAATTTTTTAAAACATACAAAATTTTTAACACGTTGTAAACAAAATGGAGTAGCAAACACGGACTTCGGAATCTTAAAGTAGTAGGTAAATCTTTGCATTGAAAACTGGTAGACAACATCATCTCCCTAGCATTTTTCCCAACTAGCCTGGGATCAGATTTAGGCCGGATGTGGCTGAAAGGTTCTGGAATGGTGACCCCGTACCGGAAGACACAGCGTTGGTAGGCCTTCCCAAGGTGGACCGATGACCTGGTGAGGATCGCGGGAATCCGACGGATGCGAGACGCATAGGACCGGTCATTATGGCGACACTTGGGGGAGGCCTATGTCCAACAGTGGATGTCTTTCGGCTGACATGATGATGATGATGAATGAAGCTGAATACCCGTGTTTCACATAGAGCGACTACCTATCAGACCTCCATAACCCAATTACTGAACAACACGATACTCCTTGGATAGACTGATGGTCAGACTTTCTGCCATCTGACTACCTGTAACGACTGTCTATCTATGAATGACAACCGGGACAAATAGCTTTACGTGCTTACGGTATCAGCAATGTCCTAGATAAAATTTGAAAAGAGTTAAAACTGGTAGATAACAAAAGCCAATTTTTACCCGACTACGGAGGGTTATGATTTTGACAGGTTATGTATGTATGTATGTGAGTATGTTCATCTGTTCCCTCATAGCTCCTATTCTTCTTATCGGAACTCGACAAATGAGGTATCGTTAGAACCGTCTTGATTATCCAACATACATAGGCTACGTGATGTGTCACAAAAATCGATATGGCGCCCTCTAGCAGAGAAAAAGTAATGTGTTAAAAAATAAAAATAGAGATAAATACGCCGTGTTTGGTATCATTTGAAAAGGCTTCACTTGTAAATTTCCAAAACATTGATCAAATTTGAAGCGACGCCCTCTAGCGGACAAAAAGTCATGTGAAAATTTTACACCAAAATTGTTTAAATAAAATATTTAAAAAAAAACCCAACTTCGACAAAAAAATAACTACTGTTTTAGTTTTTTTACTCTGTTTTTCTTTTTTTACACGTAAACCAAAAATCCACATTTTAAAAGTAGCGTCCTAACATTACACATGTTTAAGTCTTTGCCGACATCCGTTCATGAATGTTTTAGTTACGAAAGTCACCAACCGGTTGGTTGGGATCGAACCAACAACGAATCCAGTTAGGCTGGCCCACTGAATGAATTTACCAGCTGTGTTACCAACTAGCGTTTGGAATACAATGGATGCGCTATAGTGGTGTGTTTGGAATATAATGGATGTGCTATAGTGGTGTGTTTTAGGCTGCGTGATTGTACAAAAGAGTTATCATGGCCCTGGAACCGAAAAAGCCACTTGGGGAACACAGATGGGTTTTTTCAGTATTTTTGTTTTTATGTTGCCCAACAATTTTTTTATCAAGTGGGAAGTCATCCTATGACATCTGCTGCCTTTTTGTTACACTTTAACTGACTAAAACCCACTCCTGTTCCTTCTTTACCTTCATTAGAGGGCCCCGGGGTTCTCTTTCGCATCACCCATGACCTCAGTAGGCTTCGACCCTGCTGGGCCCTTACGGATGCTGACATCTCCTTGAGGCGCGCGTTGAACACTACTCGCCGTCGACGATTTGGGCTCGGTCCGGACGGTTACCGAATGGTCGGACGGCGAGCAATGTGTAGCTCTTGCTTCCACGGACACCGCCGCGACGGACGACACCTCTCGAGCCTAATTTAATAATTACTGTTTGTCCGGGATCGTTGTATTTTTGAAAGCATTGGTTAACGGCAATATACCAGCACTCATAAGATACAGTCCACTTATTTACACCCAACCCCAACATTGGTCAAGAAATCGGCTGAAAATCGGGATCGGAATCCCGGCGGCTGGGGCGTGAGGGCAATTGCCTCGCGCGGGCGGCCGCTTCTTTTGCTAGCATTACTGCTTCGCAAAAGGAGGCGACCGCTTGCCGCTCCTCCCCATTCCAGACTATGGTCTGTACCAAGGCTTGGCGCGAGAGATCGCTGCCGCCGAGCGCCCCACGAGGACACGGCGGTGCTCTGCGAGGACACGGAAGTGTTGTTGCCCCATACTTCCTGTATCGTGAGTGCATTCACAAACAAGTAAGCTTACCATCAGGTGAGATAGTGGTCAAGCGCGAACCTATCAAGAATAAAAAAAATATATATACAATTCACATACACAGACCCGGAAGTGCCCGGAACACCTATCTGTAGGCCATATGTACAAGTATTTGTTCCGTGCGAACGGAATCACTCAATCACTGCGCCGACCGTCCAATCTGACACGCTCTCTCGCTCCACCCAGAGCGTGAGGAGTTATTTAATAATTTACCACGTCAAAAAAAGCCTACACGCGATGTATTTTGTTTCCTATCGGTGCGAAAGCCTGACCACCGATCATTCTATTCTAATAAAGTTTGTACTAAATCAATTACATAACTTGCAGATTAATATGGGTTTTTCTCGATAGTTTTTAGGGTTCGGTCGGCAAAAATGGAACCCTTATATCACTCACTTCGTTGGTCACTTTGTTGTTCGTCTGTCCATCTGTCAAGACTTTTTTTCACGTAGAGGTATGAAGCTGAAATTAACATGAAACTTCTAAGTCAGCTCAATCTAAAGATGGCTGATGGCCAAGAAGGCCGCTTATGCTTCGTTTAAGTGCATATTATGTCACTCGCTAGGAAATCAAAACGTATAAGGGTACTGCCCGTTGACCAAGAATCCTGAAATTTGTCATGAAGCAAGGTGTCATGTCACAAGTATAGGAATAATTCTGAAAACTGTATATTTATAGTTACATTACAAAAAAAAACTTTTACTACGGAACCCTCAGTGTGCAAATCCGACTCGCACTTGCCCTGGTTTTTCCCTTCGAGAAAATCTAGTAATCTAGTTTGGATAAGAAATGTTTCTTAATAAAATTATGTAATAGGGTTGTTGGCGACAGTTGAAGAGTCGTGATGATTAGATTTATAATAATAATAATAAATTCATTTATTTCAGGCTTAAATTATATGTAGTAGTTGTTTAAGTTGTAGTTCCAATATAATCAATGTACAGAAATATTATACTCAAGAATCATTGACAGATAAGATTTTGAAAAGTATAAGGCTGTAGCGACATCTATGGCATCACATAAGAACTAATCCTGCATCGCGCAATTAAAGTTTTCCGCGCGATTAGAACATATAGAACCACCCGAAATCATCTAGCGGGCAGTTGCGCGCCAGTCATAACACCCGTCTGGTCGGAGGATCCTCCCTTTTCAACGGAGGTTTTCGAGACTTTACTCTCTGTTCCACATACTTCCAAAACGCAATCCCAAAAATCTCCTACTATAATATTCCTATGATCTCGCTTCCGTGACCCCCTGGGACTTACCATGACATGTTCAAATATCAGTAGTGCATGCAAGAAAATAGGATGGAGCTATACAGCCTATTGGCTATATCGGAGTTATATTTAACTCCATCCCTTTAACAGTTCAGTTTAAGTCGTAAAATGGATCGCGTTAAGGGCTCGTGGTTGCACTGCTGTTCAACAAGACCCATATTGTGTTTTTCGCACATTGACACAATAAAAGGTTTGTTTGTTAACTCAGAACTCCGTTATTTATAAACCGTTTCGGAAAGTTATTTTTCTACTTGATAAGACGTATACTTTCAGATTTGACAGGAAAGCAAGGTCTGCTTATTGTAGGGTCTGAGGACGAGGCATTATATCGGAGGTTAAAATGTTGCGTCGACTGCTATTGGTAAACGACTGAGATAATTATACATAACAAATAGGTCGTTTAAATGTTGGACAGAATTTAGTCTGAATTTTTGTAAGTGTTTTCAGTAGCAGGAGTGACATCATCACTATGTGATAAAACTGCGTTTAAATAAATTAAAAATTAATGTTGGTGTCACAAGTTTAAAAAAAAAACAGAAATCATTATTTGATAATAATATCAAAAAAAAAACAACATAGGTAGTTTAAGCACTTGTTATGAGAAAATAGTTTAATGAAAACTAGTGTAGGCTCAGTTCTCAAAAAAGGCAGAAATAGCATAATAGTCCAACAATTTTAAAATTCAAAATTCAAAATTCATTTATTGGTGTGATTTTTGGTACATTTTACATGAGATCTTAATAATAAATTATTTAGTTCCTCAAAAATCTACCTTAAAGGTGTACACTCTTTCTCGTAGTTTATTATAAATAAGAATTAATTAACACATTGAAATAATTATAATAAAACACAACATAACTCAATGAATAGAAATTAGAATAACAATGCAATGTCAAAAGTAAATAAATATCAATGTCAATTAACTTACCATAATAAAACAATAATACAATGTCAAAATTAAATAAATATTAATGTCAAGTAACTTACTATACTAAAAATAATATTGCCATGTCAAAATTAAATTAAATCAATATTAAATAGCTTACAATTTATCATTAAGGAATTCGTCAATATTATAATAATAACAATTTACTCTTAAATTGATTAATATTTAAGTCCTTAATTTCATTTGGTAATTTATTAAATATTTTTGGAGCCATACATAGTACGCTTTTGTGCATCAAGGCGGTCTTTGAAGGTCGAATGCATAGTTCATTGTATATATTCTTGTCTGATTATTTTGTAGCGATGTTCAGATGCTTTTCTAAATAGATGCATGTTCTTTTTAACAAATAAAGCAGTCTCAAATATGTACAAGCAAGGTAAAGTCATAATTTTTAACAATACAAAATAAGGCTTGCAGCTATCAGTTATTTGTATACCGGTAATAGCTCTAATGCATCTTTTTTGCGATTTGAACACCATGTCCTTATTGCAGGAGTTACCCCAAAACATGACTCCGTAGCGTAGTATAGAATCGACATATCCATAGTATGCAGTGACCGCCGCTGCTTGGTTGACTACTTTCTTTAGTTTGTACAAAGCGAAAGCGAACTAACTAATTTTTTTAATTAATATTGAAGTATGTTGTTTCCAATTAAGTTGATTGTCAATTGTTAAGCCTAAAAATTTTGTATTAGCAACTTCTTCAATTTTTTCATTATTAAAGATTACATTTAGTTCCGAATTAACTACTTTTTGCCGAAAGTTCATAAGTTTTGTTTTCTTCAAATTATTTTAAAGGATACAAAGAATAACTTCAATATATTATCATAAAGCTAAGACTATGACAATGCTTGATCCTAATTCTTCAAACAACCTTAATGAACCAGGTCAGTATAGACAAAAATAAACCAATGAATCTTTAAACAGCTCCTTCATAAGAAAAGCAAGAGGCATAGGCGAAGCATTTTCCAATTTCCTCTAGACAATCGGAATTCTAAAAGACAAAACAAAACTAGTAGCAACAAAGAACGGAGACATTCGCAAACAAAGCAATTCACAAGGCTTGTCGGAAACTGCTTAGGTCTTGTAAAAGAACTGACGACTGAAACTTACTGCATCACAGTTAATATAGCCATCTCAATTCAAAAACTACTTTGTGAAAATGTTATACAGATATTCTGATACTGGCCAATATAAGAGGTAAAAGGTTTGATCGCTATTCGATTTTCAAACTTTTAAGTTCATAATCTTAGTAGGGATTTATGGATGAGCTGGATTTTTCCTTTGTGACAATTTCCTACTTCAATTTGTTAAACAGTGCGAACTCCACTGTTATAATAATTTAGTCTGTCATCGAAGACAACACAGTATCACTGCAACTAGTAGATACGGTGTTGTCTTACCAAACATTAAGGTATAGTTCCGGGTGTACGAGCCATTATTGTTTTTATAGAGCGACTGTCTGCCAAAAGAAAGTGGAAAAGTGTGTGAGTGTGGAAAGACAGTATAAGGATTTGACTTCAAATTTTTACATAGCTTTAGATATAATATATTATTTCAATGTAGATAGATTATTACACTTTATTGTACATAAAAATTGTTAGTGACTGATATACAAATTCAAAGACAGAGTCCTTACTCACTCATTGACAAATCAACGCCAACCCTTGGACCCAGAACGCTGAAATTTTGCAAGAGGTTCCTTTTTTAATGTACACAAAGAATAAGAAACAGGAGTCCAAAATGTATAAATATTTTTTTTTACGGTGGAAAAATCACCTTATGACATCCCCCGCCCTTGGTCGGGGCGGGAGATAGTGTCAGATGTTTACTGACTAAAAAAAAAACCACTCCTGTTCCTTCGTTTCAAAATGTATATGGAGAAATCTAGTTTCGAACGAAAAGCTAGTACACAATATTGCTAATCCCATCGTAATGAAAAATCCTATGTACCCTTTCAATGGCGACGTTATTACTGACAGCAATATCTACCAATAGGCCTAGCCAAGTTACGACCGTTTCAATTCGATCTCTTTCTGCATAATGCCTCCAATTCCTATGTTTTGACCACGAGACTTAACGTTCAGATGATGTCGCTCCCATACACTTGAAGTTTTTTACTCAACGTTTACGATTGTCCATTATAAACTTGGATAAGCCCTCAGATCACCTTTAAATGGACTGAAGGAGTCTTCGGTAGTGTACTATTTATTTTCAGTTAATTTATTAATTCAATCAGCGTTGGTAATTCATTACAACCTAATCCTAATAACAATAAGTAACCCTATAAAACCAAGAACATTGTTGCACACTACCGCAGTAAATACCGGACCTCAATACCGGACAGATGGTGACTGGAATGCCGGACACATGTTTATAAGGATTGACATATACAATACTAGCTTCTGCAGGTAGCTTCGTGATTGTAGGTTTCTTTATACCAACTTTAGACCCGGTTACATTCCCATAGGGGCTAAATTTTGAAAAATCCTTTCTTAGTGTTCGGCTACGTTATATTTGGAAGCTTTGTGCAAAATTTGATGCTCCTAGTCCCAGCAGTTTCGGCTGTGCGTTGATATGTCACTCAGTCAGCTTCTCTTTTTACATATATAGATGTACGACAATACTGGAAGAGGCCAATTGTTTCGCTCTGCGCAGCGAGTTACTGCAGATAGCATCTCGATGCCGCGGCGCATATTCTCATGAAATCATTTCAGAATACCCTACAATGAGGCGTTAGACGACTTTCAAAACACTACGTTTTTTTATTAGTTAAATTGACGCGGATTGAGTTGCATTTTCAAACAAGAAGGCAACTCGCCTATGTGGCGCCAACTAACGCAATTTTCCGTAAAAACCTCATTTACGCAATACAGTACTAACGACGCCGTTTCGCTGCGTTTAGCTTCGTTACGCTGCGCGGTGTGTTGTCTTTTAACTCTTTGAAATACGTACCTGCTTAGATATTTAGATAAATAAAATGGAAGTATCTGTTTTTAATATCATAATAACATTATTTTGCTAAATGCATGAAATTATATGCGATACCTATAACAAGAATTCAATTTATTTATTGTTTCTATCTATCTGTTTGTTCTTGCTAATGTCCAAAATGGCTGGATCAATTTTGACGGAACTTACAAAGGTAGATGTAATATGAAGGAACTTAGGAGATTTTTATTTCAAAAACGGATTCAAGATTCCTAGAAAGAAAAACGAAAACTTGAAATTGTGACCAAATGTGTGTGTGTTGTGTGTGTATTCGCGACGTTGTCTGCGTCAGACTTGACGACTTTTACGAGTACTAACTAGTATAGTTAATAAAATTCTGTTTTCTACATTGCCTCGCTGTCTTAAAAAAGTCCGCGCAGTGTCGCTTCGGGTTTCGGTGTGAGCTGATCCTAAAGCGAGTCGTAAAGTGTGATGCGAAAGTAGCGACGTTCATTAAACTTGGGTTATTGATACTAAGTAACGTTCGATGGGGACCGGGTTGGGAAGGTTTTTTGGATGTGGAGCAGATAGTTTTTGTTAAATGAGACTTTGATACGCATGATAAATTACCGTCATGCCTACCAAGGCTATGGGGTTGTTCGATAGTGTTAGGGTGTTTTAATATCGTGCGGATTTCATCACGCATGCGGGATTGCACCGCATGCAAAATTTCAAAATGCAAAAAAACCCGTCCCGCGTGTTCCACGCATTACAATAAATACTTGTATGAAATGGACATTTGCGGGGTTTCCGCGTGTGGGGTAATCCCGCATGCGTGATCAAAACTCACAATATTAAAAACACCCTTGCAATAAAAGCAATTGAAGGAATATAGGTGGATTTTATTTGGTAAAAGTTTGACACTCTCTGTCGCTACACCCAGAGTGAAGTAATTAATACTAATAACGGAATACTAATAATGGTTTAATAGCCCAGAGCCTCGACAAACATGTGAGGAGGCTCGTGTTGAGCTGTTGGATCCAAAAGCTTGATATTAGTGTGATGTTAATAGCAACTATTTTATTAGATCAGTTTTATATTTTTGGAATAATAATATTATCATAAGTACTTTTTAATTATGGAAGAAAAAACTCATTGTTGCTAAAATACAAACAAAAAAAGGTTTTTCTTTTAAAGCCAGAAAATCTAGCCATATTTTTGCTTAAAATGAAGGTATGAGAGGGTCCTTTTCCACTTGCCTATCGTCAACATCGAGCATGGTTTAAAAGCTTGTTGATTCATCTAATGCAATCCAACGCGATGTTTGATGAAAAGGTAATGCAAAAAAAGAGAGATAATGTCTGAAAACTCTGTTGGCATTCGGTAATTCCGTAAATTCCGTAAAATAGCAGATTTTCAGAGGTCTTTACTAGATTAGTTTTACAGAAATTTATGTTTTGATTTCTATAGAAGCCTAGATAATATCCACAAGATAGCTGTGTACCTAAAATATCTCATCAAAGATGTGTAATAACATCTAAGAGCGGTTGTAAGAAAATGTACCTCGAAAAGGACGCTCTTTAGAGTTTATTTCAGGATTATAAGCGAAAAATTTTGTTATCATTTATTTATTTAAGTATTATAATGGCAATGGCTATGGAAGTAACAACTGAAATGAAAGTCATATTCAATACGAAAATTATAATACACAAAAATGTTTTTACGAAACATGTACATACAGTCGTTATAAACCGAATACATAACTTTCCCATTCCCGGTTCGTTACTACTCGTAATAAAGAATTGCGCGCGTTAAATTATAATAAATATGTATTTTTTTGCAATAATATTTGACTCACCTTTTTCGGTTGATGTTGCGTTTTGTGAGTAACGTGGTTCAGAAATTGTATTGTATTGTATGTCGGGCGTTATTTTGGTGTGAAATCATCTAATGACTTTTTAAGACGTGTCAGACTTTTATTGACTAAAGCCACATTTCTTGCAGGACGGCTTAGCTCAGCTGCATATGCTGTTAGAAAAATCCACCAATTTACGGATGTTGATACCGCTAGACTAGTCTATTTTAGTTATTTTCATAGTATCATGGCATACGGTATCTTACTATGGGGACGGGCTGCAGACATCGACTTAATTTTAATACTACAAAAAAGAGCTTTTTACAATCTCCGCCAGCGCGATTCTTTAAGGCAACTGTTTAATGATATTAATATCATGATGGTTCGTTGACATTATATCTATGAAAACCTCATATACATTAGAAAAAATGTTTATCTTTTTAGGAAAAGAAGCGATAGACATAATAATTATATTACAAGAAATAGGGACCAGCCAGGATTCAGACTGGTTAACGTAGCCTCTTCTTTCATGGGGTACTGTTTGAAATGTTATAATAAAATACCTCCCCATATATTAGAACTCAATGAATCGAAATTTAAATCTTGTATTAAACGCGCACTATGCAAGCAAGCATATTATAAGTTGGAGGATTATATTCAAGATAAAAATGCTTGGCTCAATGCTGGTCCAGCTCCACTACCACTAGGGTGAACAAATTGATTAGTTTGGAAATTATTATTATTTTTTTATGTTTTTGGAATATGAAAATTATTGTAAAAAAAAAATTGTACTTTGTAGAAGCACTGTATATTGTAAAAGTTTTGCGTAATTTAGAACCTTTTTTTTAAAAGTTTGTAAATGTTAGTACCATAGAGCAATTTATGGTTTTTAGGTTAATATTGGACTTATTTGACATAAATGAGTGTAGCAGTTGAGAGTTTGTCAAGCTCACTCAAATGTCTCACTGATAGTGGCGCGTGAGTTCGATCATTCGGTTCCCTTCAAAATAGTTGAGCAGAGTGGTACTAATATTCGCGTCATGTCCGTGAACGTGTGCTGTAAGTTGAGACTAGTCTTCTCTAAGGTGCCAGTTTCACTATTTTAATATCTATATATAGTTTTTATTTTTACTTCATTTACATTGTTCTCACATGATAGCAGCAACAAGAAACATGTAACCGAGATATTTGTAATACATAAAATTATTGAAAAGAGTTTCCATGGAGTTTCTTGCACATTCTCCTCCATAGAGATATACGCTTCGGAATGTGCAATTAGCATCATTTTTTCTGACTGACTGTCTTCTTGACATTTCAAAAGTTTTTTTTTTTCAAATAAACCATTTACAATAAAATACTTTGAATCTTTGAATCATGAATTATACCTATGTTTCTTCAATTGCGTTCTAGAACGCAAGAAAGGAATAGGTACTCGTATTCCTTTCATACTTTTCCCCACTTTACTTGGCCCTGCTTGGCCCCTCTGGTTTGCTGATATCTCTTTGAGGCTCATGTGGAACACTACGCACTGTCAAAGACTCGTGCTCGGTCTATACGACAAACTCGTGCTATAAAAGCACGAGTTTGTCGTATAGACCGAGCACGAGTAGATGATTGATTGCCAGGCTGGTGTCCGCAACTCCACATCTAAAGCACTTATTTTGCGTACGGGTAAGACAAATGTGTCATTTGATCTACACTAGCTCTTCAAGGAGGGCCGAAAAAAAGCAGAGCCTTGATGTGACTGGCTATTTCGCGTAAAGTACTTAAACTATGCTTGACTGTCAATTTGTGTTTCTTAATTATTGACAATAATTTAAAATTTTGTTATTTCACATAGAGATTGATTAGCTCTATAGTACTAACTGCGTAGCGTCGACCTTAAAAGTGCAAGGACTCGATTTACACCAGTTCACACCTCTAATATGTACGTGTAAACTGCTTCAAAGCAGTTTCCACGTACTGTCTCGGATATTAAATACCTCATATTGGTACGAAATAGTGTGGAGCATGCAAGAAGAAAAGGTGTAAAACATTGCATTTTGGGTTTTATTTCTAAGGTGATTAAGACTGTTTTGTTAGAATAAAAGTACTATATGAGGTATGGTATAATATGAGGTAAGCAAGAAGCTGTCTTATCTTGTTCTTCAAAATAAGAAAACACGGGCTTAGTGTTTAGGACTGAAATTAATTTGGGTAAATTTCTGAAAACTGTTTGACGACGACTCAGTCGTCCAGCTGCGTCTTGCGTGTGAAATGGTCAAGAACCAGCGTGTGCGCGATCAGAACGTGGTCGAGGTGGGGCCGGGCGTATATCAACTTTACATGACAGGAATCAACCTGACGAATTCCTTCGATTCATAAGTCCGTGGTGATGTTATTACACTTCTGCCTCCACCTCCGCATCCGCCTTCGCATCCGCTAAGATGGCCTAAGTTACAACCCTAGTGGACACCCATACGTACTAAACGTTTTAGAAATACATGTATGGTGCGCACAGCTAAGGAAAGGAATTCCCTTACGGACCCTGTGGTTCCTGATAACTACAATCTTGGGGTTTTAAGTCAGAAGTGAATAGGTTAATTCTAAGCAAGCGTCATCCATCGTTGACCACATTTACGCTTGTGAGATGGTAGTCAAACGAGATCCTAACAATATAAATAAAATCAAATAATCTAATATATACTAAAACATCGCGTAAACATTTTTTCTGAGAGTACACTAACATGAAATTCACATCTAAGACACAAAAGTGAATTTCAAATTTAGTCATTTTTTTTTTTATAAACTCATGTAAACATTTTATTTAGGTACATGGCGCAATCCCCCCGACCGTGCAAGTGTACTCCTATCCTGTTGATTTAAACTTCCGTCGGGAGCATGTTCGACATATGTCACAAATTGATATCGGAAATAACAAATCGCTTCCTGCACTTCGTTCGTTCTTCAATTTATTGTCCCTATAAGAGTTTGGGGCTGTAAAGTTTTTTTTAATATATTTTTATTTAGCTTACACTTTCCCACTGCTGGGCAAAAGCCACCTAGAACCAGGCCTTGCGGTAGGCATCTAGGTCATAACGCTACCTCTTCCCAGGTCGACGCCGTCGTCTCCGCGGCGTCATCCTCAGGTACCCACTTTGTGGAGACTCTTGCACAACGGTCAGTGTGCATGCGGCTGATGTGACCCGCCCAATTTCAATTTAGCTTGGCAACCATTTGCACGACAATGACATCTGACCAACATGGCTTGATAAGTGTGGTGTGGTAATTTTTTTATCTGTCGGCACAACCGACGAAGGTCTTATTGCTTCTCATAGCGATAGGTAGCTATTAAAGTACTCTCGTTTAGAACTGAGTCGCCGGACCATAAATCATTGTTATAATCTGTCTCGCTCGCACTTATGGAGCTTATTTGAGCAGGTATAAAAATATTGATACATATTGCATATTTTTATTGCTACTGACTTTTATAGTCCGATGACTCAGCATTGAAAACATACAACATACCTGCTCTAAGTATGTACTTTAGAAAATATTTTTACTTCGGTTTGGGTTCCGTTGGCAATTCAGAAATTTAACTATTCACTTATGTAAGTTTATACACCACTTGACCGCTTTTTATTATTTTTTTGACTTTGCAAAAGCATTTGGCAATCAAAATAGTGTAGATTTTAGAAAGTTCCAGTCTTTGAGACAGGATACAGTCATTTTTTTCATTAGAATGTGGATACAACACATTCCTATGTTTTTTGCAGTATTTGATAGTAACGTGTCAAGCCTTTTCGTCAAGCTTCGTTCAGGTAGTCAATTACAATAAAATCTGAGCATCATTTTACCACGATCGCGATCTGTTTGAATTATTCGAAATATTGCCCAGTTGTAGACTTGAGATACAAAACTACTCCACTTTTACCTCCAATCCATCCATCCGTCAATTTTACATCATCGTGCATCGACGTGTAAAAGTGTTTTTAAAAACCTATTTGTAAAAAAATATCATTATCATTTACGTCAAATTATCTACTAGGCATCCATATCTATTTATTATCTGGGGGTTTATTATTATCTAAACGATCACTTAAAATCACTCGAAAAAAGTCAGAGCTACTAGAAAATCTTAGGACATACTGAACGAACTTTAACAAAACACACAAGTGAAAGACAATGAAAATCTTGAAACAGATAAAGTTTAATATGCTGTTCAAATTACTTTCAGCTAAAGCTGTTATTTTCTAATAAAATTGAGTCGAGCAAAGACTTGCACGCGATCCTATACCGACATAGCTATAGACATTATCTTGTAATGAAGAAAAGCATAACATCATTTTTAAAAGTTTGGTTTGTTAACAAATCTTTCCACTTGATAATAATATTGTACTAGTGACCCGCCCCAGCTTTGCACGTATGTTATATCTTTTTTTATTTTCGGCTTTTTTACTATAATGAGTATCTAGATATTTATATATGTCACTGGAAAATTACAAACACCGTAGGATGGTAAAATATCGCGGGAAATTGTAAACAATTTTTTCTATATAATAAAACACTGGTATGTAGTAAATTAATAAATTTGGATGTGATTTATCGTATATAAAACGATATTTTCATATTATGTCGAGAAATTATAATCTTATAAAGATTTATTACAATCATACGGTGTCTGTAATTAACCGAAAAATAATGCGTTAAATTGTAATCAGTTCGTTATGGTACACAATCTTTCGACAGTTAACAATCTCGCGAGACAGATTATAATCTAACGGTATTTTAAATTTAACGGTGACAAATGTATGAAAATCCGTTTAGGATACGAGGGAGAACTTTGTTTTATAATTTATATAAACAAATATATACAGTACCTAAACGGGTAAAGAGATTAACAGGTAGTAGGTACATATAATACAGTAGTATATTCTACTTCAGCTTTCTGTTATTTAACTTCGTATAAAGTTTGTGTAGCGTTTCATGGTTCAAGAAAGAGTTTCAAAGCTTGAGGCTTTCTTTACTTTTTATGTTCAGCGTTAGTATCGCATATTTTCCTTTCAAATTCATACTTTGTTAAAGTTTTTCGTTTTTGTTAGTTGTATAAAATACATAAGCAGTTTATAACCAGCTACAAAGAAAAATAAATTAATAAGTGAATTTTGCTACAAAAGAACTTGTTATGTGCATATTATGCAGATAACAACCCTTTATTTAAGGCTTCACAATAGGTAATTCTAGGCTGAAACAATATTATTAACAGAAATTATAAAAAGAAGCTTCATAAGCTAAATCAACCACAATGCGGGTCCCGATAAAAGTTAGCGCGATAGACTCAGACAAAGACGTCAGAACGAGCTGGACATCTACAGTAAAAAATGGTTCATCATCATCATCTCATCATCTGCCCTTGTCCCATGTTATTTGGGGTCAGTGCAACACGTTTTTTTCTTCCCTTCTGCCCTGTCACTCGTCATACAATCACTAACTTCCTTTTCTTTCATATCACTCTTCACAAAATCCATCCATCTACACAGACAGACAGTAAAAAATGGTTCATACTAGAACAAAATTTAAAATTCAACGAAATTACCAAATGAAGTTCTATGACAATTAAGTGAGTCACATCATTTATTGAACAAAAAGATTAGCCTATAAGTAAAATCACATAAATAAGATCACTCTCCTCCATACTAAGAAACAACCCTGTATTTTAAGTAACTATGTAACAAACGCTAATTATGTGAAACTATATATTGTTAACGTATTATAGGATTGCCCTTACTTTGGAAGACCAGCGTCGACCAACATTTTTCTGTCTGGCAACAATATTGAAACGAACCTTTTTGGCGCAGCCGTGAGGCGCACAAAATGTTTTTTTTTTTTATTGTCTGTTCACTTCTTAATTTATTTACATTGTGAGATCTTGGTAAGTGTCACCAAATAAATATTATTTCTTCTTCTAAAATTAAGATTTTTTCGGAACTGGGCGTGACAGACTTTTATTGACTAAAACTCACTCGTGTTCTTTCAGTTGCCCTTTGATTTCTAGGGCCACGGTAAGCTAGGATAGGGTAGATAACTGTTCTATTGAGAGGCATAAATCGCTTCCCATAATATCAACGAAGTTAACTTGGTACTTGGTAAGGCTAGAGTAAATAGGCTCTTGATAAACTAGGGCACCCCACCATTAATGTACGGGGGATACAGTGTGGCAAAGCGCACCCTCCGAGCGGAAATAAAGCGGGCCAAGTTGGAGGCCCGCAACGTGTGGCTGGGGACTCTGAACGGAGACCCGTGGGGACGCCCCTACAAGGTGGTGCGAGAAAAACTCCGCGCCTGGGCTCCCCCACTCACGCAGAGTCTCCGGCCCCAGATTGTAGAGGGTGTGGTGAGCACTCTGTTCCCTGCGCGAGGGGAACACTCTCCCCCGCTCATGGCTCCGCCACCAGCGGGGTCTAACGCGGATCACGATGGCGACGACGACGACAATGCTCCAGAGGTGACCGAGGTAGAGATGAGTGTGGCGGTACGAAGGCTGAGTGCCAAGAATACCGCCCCAGGACCCGACGGCTTACCTGGGAAAGCCTGGGTCCTGGCCATGGAGGCACTCGGGTCTCGATCAAGAGGGCTCTTCAGCGCATGCATGGAGAGGAGCCAGTTCCCATTTCGCTGTAAGACGGGGAAACTGGTCCTTATCGCGAAGCCAGGGCGCCCTGCGGACTCTCCGTCCGCGTACCGGCCCATCGTGCTGCTCGACGAAGTGGGCCAGCTCTTTGAAAGAGTAATTGCAGACCGCCTTGTCGCGCATCTATCACGGGTGGGGCCGGATCTGGCGGACGGTCAGTTCGGCTTTCGCAGGAGGCGCTCCACGGTGGACGCCATCATGCACGTACGAGCTCTCACGACGGGGGATGCAGTATCCCAGGGCAGGTGTGTCGTGGTGGTGTCATTGGACATCGCCAACGCCTTCAACTCCCTGCCCCGGAGTAGCATTAGGAGGGCACTCCGGTATCACCGGGTGCCCGACTACCTCTGTCGTGTGATCAAGGCCTACCTGTCGGACAGGTACATCATCTACCCTGGTCACCAGGGAGAGTGGAAACGGCGAGAGATGTCGTGCGGTGTTCCGCAGGGATCGGTACTAGGACCGCCCTTGTGGAACATGGGATACGACTACGTGCTGCGCAGCGACATCCCTGACGGGGTCAGCGTGGTCTGTTACGCAGACGACACGCTGGTCCTGGCGCAGGGAGAGTCGTACCAGGCGGCGGTCGAATTAGCGACAGGCGGGGTTGCGATAGTCGTTGATAGGATCCAGCAGTTGGGACTCGAGGTGGCTCTGCACAA
Organism: Mythimna pallens; assembly: GCA_961205895.1. Lineage (NCBI taxonomy): Eukaryota > Metazoa > Arthropoda > Insecta > Lepidoptera > Noctuidae > Mythimna > Mythimna pallens. The sequence goes on from OY540834.1 coordinate 18,284,595, forward strand.
GTCCGAGCCCATGTGTTTTCACGGTCCCCGGAGCACGCCGCCTCGGCGCTCCCAATTAACGGTAGGAGGAGTTCACATAGGCGTCGGGTCGACGATGAAGTACCTGGGACTCGTCCTCGACAGCCGGTGGAATTTCGAGGAGCACTTCCGACGTCTGGCTCCTAAACTGAATCGGAACGGGGCTGCCCTCAAGCGGCTCCTGCCCATTGCGAAAGCGACCGGCGGCCCAGCTGAACGCGTGTCAGAGGGTCATGGCCATACGTATGGTCCGCACCATACGTATGGCCATGACCCTCTGATACGCGCGGGGTATGCCCGCGGATACCGCACGGTTTCCCGCGAAGCGGTGAGCCTCCTTGCTGGCCAGCCACCATGGGATCTTGCAGCAAAAGGCCTTGCACGCATGCATGATTTGCGCGTGGAGATGCAACGCCGTGGTGAAACTCCGCTGCCGCGACAAGTCACGGCATGGCGGAAAGAGTTCCGGCGGGATCTTATGGCGGAATGGCGACAGCGACTATTGCAACCCAGTGCTGGGCACGCCGTAATTATGGCGGTAAGTACCCTCTTTGAGGAGTGGCTGGAAAGGCAACACGGCGTCATTACCTTCCGCATGACGCAGGTCCTCACCGGACACGGTAAGTTCGGGAAGTTCCTGCACCGGATTCGTGCGGAAGCGACGCCCGGGTGTCGCCACTGTGTGGACCGCCCGGAGGACACGGTGGAGCATACGGTGGAGGTGTGCCCCGCTTGGGCAGAGCAACGCCGTGTCCTCGTGAGGGCAATCGGCGGCGGTGATCTCTCGCGCCGGGCCTTGGTACAGGCCATGGTCCGGAGCGAGGAGGAGTAGCAGGCGGTCGCCTCCTTCTGCGAAGCAGTAATGCTTGCAAAGGAGGCGGCCGATCACGTGAGGCAGCGGTCCTCACGCCCCAACCGCCGCTGGGATTCCGATCCCGATTTCCGGCCACCGTAGGCGCGGGCTTGCGGACGGCGAGCAATGGGTGGCTTGCCGTCCGACCGTCCGGTAACCGTCCGGACCAAGCCCAAGTTGCAACGGCGCGTGCTGTTCCACGCGCGCCTCAAGGAGATGTCAGCAATTGTAGGAGCCCAGCAGGGTCGAAGCCTACTGGGGCCAAGGGTCTGATTCTGAAAGGAAGACTCGGCCCTGGTACGAAAGGCAACGAAGGAATAGGAGTGGGTGCAGTCAAGCCCAGGTTTATATCAATTTTGTTTAAAAGTCCGTTTGACTTAAGAATAATATTTCACAACTTCAATCGAAATACTCGTAATTTATTGCCAACGTATTGTTAAGAGACAACCTACGCAAAACTTTTGAGTGATTAAAAGCAAAATTATTCACAAAACTCTATTTCTAAGTTATTTGTTTGACAGAATACTTTTTATAATTATTGTATTTGAAGTCCTAAATAAACAGAAAAGTTTAAGTCATTTTAATATTACATTTTCCTAGAAATATTTTAGCTAAGTAGAAAGTAATGAATAGCAAAGACTTTTATAATGCCTTGATGAATAGCAGTTAGTAATACCAAATCAATTGGTTTTTTCTTATTACCTGAGGCGAGTGTAATGAATAAAGACGTATAGATGAATAAATGCTACTGTGACCCCAAATTAATTGGAGTCAAGGCCCGGCCAGGTCATTATCATCGATGACCAGTGTTGAATGTAGATTCATGTTTTTATTAGTTAGTTAGGTCATGTTTGTACGAACGCACATTACAGTCTGAAAGCTACCTTTCTTATACTAGTTGATTTTAATAACGTAAAGGTTAAAGGTAAAGGAATTAATAGCCCCTAGTCAAATCTATATAATTTTTTTTTAGTTTTGGAAAATTTCGTTTTTATAACATTAGCGTAATTATTAGGGAGTTTTATAAACGCGATACGTAGGAAAATCCCATAATACGTTGAATATATACTGGTATAATACAATTAGGTACAATTGGGTCATGAACCAAAACTAGACTCTTAGCTTCATACTACCCCCCATTTGGTTGCGACAAAATTCTAAGGAATGTGCTTCCATCACATCGGTTCTAAGAAATGAGTTTACATCACATCGGTTCTAAGAAATGAGCCTACATCAAAAAGGTTCTAAGAAATGTACCTACATCACATCGGTTCTAAGGAATATGCCTACATCAGATCGGTTTTAAGGAATATGCCTACATCACATAAGTTCTAAAAAACGAGCCTACATCACAAAGGTTCTAAGGAACGTGCCTACATCACGTTGGTTCTAAGGAATATGCTTACATCACATCGGTTCTAAGAAATGGGTTTACATCACATTGGTTCTAAGGAATGTGCCTACATCACATCGGTTCTATGGAACGTGCCTACATCACGTCGGTTCTAAGGAATATGCCTACATTACATCGGTTCTAAGAAATGGGTTTACATCACATTTGTTCTAAGGAATGTGCCTACATCACATCGGTTCTATGGAATGTACCTACATAACAAAGGTTCTAAGGAATGTACCTACATCACATAGGTTCTAAGGAATGTGCCTATATCACATCGGTTCTAAGGCATGTGCCTACATCACAAAGGTTCTAAGGAATGTGCCTACATCACAAAGGTTCTAAGGAACGTGCCTACATCACGTCATTGTATAAAAAAGTTACCATAGCCCTGGAACGTAACAGTAAATAGTATTCGTCAAAGAACTCCTCCTGCTCATGGTGGAGCGAAAGGGAGTGTCTGTTTTTTACTGACTAATGTCCGTCTGTGTTCCTTGAGTTGCCTTTTGCATTCCAGGGCTGAGATGAACAATCCGCTACCAAAATATGAAGCTTCCAAATGATTCATCTTTAGCATCGCTCATCTGAATTTGCTTGAACATTGTGGGCATGAATACTTTTCATAAATAATAGCATCTGCACCCTCTGCCGGTGCGGCGTTTCTATGCAATGTGTCTTTCTTTACCGAGAAATCCGTACATCCCCACACACGATCCAACATACAAATAAACTGAGTTCTCTCATTAATATGATAATGAGAGCCCCGGCGTTGCCTACATTCCTAGATCTGTGTGTGAATTTTAATTAAATTCCTCTTAAAAAAACGGCTAAGTGCGAGAAAAACCGGTTAAGGTTCCGTACTACCAAATCTGTTATAGCTTCCAAATTTTCATTTGACAACTCATCAGTCCGATATTGTATGAAAGAAAAAAGTAATTATGACACGTAATTTATGTTTGGCTACTCATAACAATATAGTTCAATAGATACATCCCTTACGCACGAAACGTTTCGGGAACACATCGAGAATACAGCTAAATCCACAATTGACCGAGAAATCAGTGAAAATACATTTAAAAAAACCCTGCCGGAGTCAGGTCACCTTCTTGATAGCTATAACCTAGTCTTAGGTCTTTAAGCAACAATGCTCCGTCGTCGACCGCATCGTTGATTACCATTAGGTAAGGTAGCGGTCAAACGAGAGCCCACCATATAAAAACCCACCAATAAAAAAAAAAAACTTTAAGGCAGACCCGTTTTCACAGTTTGCTAATAGGACCCTAAAAATACTGCAAAAGCGTATGTCGTGCCAATTCAATTCCAAATGAAATTTCGCTTATTTCCTCTTTCTAGAATTTGAAACTCAATTAAAAGGCGGGTAAGTTAAATTGCGTGGTTAATTTTTAGTCTTCCATGTAATATTCAATTACCTACGTCTTCTGAAGTCTGTTACGTAAGTTTTTTCTAGAAAAAAAATGTTTCAAAAACATGTTATAAGATGTTATAGCCTTGAAAATTCGACATCTTTATTTATTCATAAATATATTGTCGTACATAGTATTATAAATATTATTATATTATATTATTAAAAGCAAGCCATTTTGCTGTCTGTGTACCGCTTAAATTTTCTAAACCGTAACAGGAGTAACAGACTTATAGGTGTGTCTCTACAACATACATAAAAGCCTTTATAATATTATACTTTAAAACGTAATGTGATAAGGTCTTCTAATAACAAGTTAATTGCCACTAAACTTGTTTTTCTCTTTCTTTAATTTTATGCTTTTGATGACATTATTATGTGTGGCATATAATTTTGGGCAAGTCTGCTACGGCTTTGCTTTAAACGAGCATCCTAGTAGGTACAACAATTTTAGATGATATCTTCAAGTAAATGTTTTCGAATTTCTTGAAAATGTTAGGCTTTAGGGCGACAATAGTCTTTTTTTGTCAAAAAAGACCAAATATTTCACCTAGCTTTACAGAAAACAGTCAGGTGACGTCGAGTCACGACTTCCATGAACAGCGAAAGCATTTCTCTATTCGTTGTTCATTAACATCGTGGTAGAAGAATTGTACGCAGCATAACGTTAAGCGAACAGACGGAATAACACTAAATAAGTATACGTGCCAAATTTAACAGCTAAAGCCGAAAGTTAACTAAGATAGCCGCTATAGACTGTCAAAGTTAGGGATACTTATTGAATAAATCCTATACGCTGCAGTTATTTGAACCGTACTATTGCAAGTTCGTAGCATGTAGTCGTAGCAATCAGCCGTAGCGCGTGGCGTAGCAAATTCGTAGCACTAGAGTCTACGTTTAGAGCAGCGTGACCATTTAAAGAAAAAGTGATCAAATAAAACTATATGTTGGTAGGACTAAAAAATACTGAAATAAATGCGGAATTATACTGAAATTATTTCTTACTAAAATAAATAAATAAGGGAAATAATTCAAATAAACACACAATGCGCAGTGCAGCTTTGTATGGTGAATAGCGCCAAATCTCTTTGATCATTTTAACACGTCGTGGTAAGGCCCCTGAATGTACTACAAACGATCACTCTGGCTTGAAGTCATTTTGATAGGTAGGTCATAGGTATTGTTAAATGAATTATACTTACTACTACTCTTTTTATTTGAAACTGATCCCATGTAAAGAAAACTTTGGGCACGCCATAATTGTTGCGGTAAGTCCCCTCTCACGGCGTCCTCATTTTCCACATGACGCAGGTTTTCCCCGAACAGGGTCAGTTCGGAAAGTTCCTGGACCGCCATAGAACACGGTGGAGCATTCGGTATAGGTGTGCCTCGCTTCGGCAGGGAACCGCCGTATCCTCGTGGTGGCGATCGGTGGCATCGATCTTTTGCACCGAGCCTTGGTACAGGCCATAGTCCTAAACGAGGAGGAGTGACAGGCGGTCGCCTCCTTTTGCGAAGCAGTAATGCTAGCAAAGGAAAAGGCAGCACGTGCACGCACGAGGGAGCGGCCGTCACGACCCAGCCGCCGGGATCTCGATTCCGATTTCCAGCCACTGCAGGTGCGGGCTTGCGGTCGGCGAGCAATGGGTAGCTCGCCATTCAACCGTCCAGAAACCGTCCGGACCAAGTTCAAGTCGTCGACGACGCGTATTGTTCCACGCGCGCCTCAAGGAGATGTCAGCAAACCGTAGGGGCCCAGCAGGGTCGAAGCCTACTGGGACCACAGGTAGTGTGAAAGTGAAACCCTGAGCCCTGGAACGAAGGCAAAGAAGTGACTGACTAAAATCCCACTCCTGTTCAGGAGTGGGTTTTTAGTCAGTAAAAGTCTGGCACACCCTCTCGCCCCGCCCAAGAACGAGAGATGTAATTGGATGATTTTTCCACCAAAAAAAAAAGTAAAGTAAACTTATAAATTAAACTGTAGTCCTATAAAACTACTTATTAATATACTCTTAAATAATTCAATCATTACGGTTTCAAAAATTACTATGTTATGCCAACAAGATATTGTCACAAATATTAACTATAACCTAAACATTATTACATGAATTTGAGTTATTTGTACCGAAATAATTCAACTGTCGCCCTAATACGCGTGGCTGAGTTGTACATTTTCACAATTTGCATATCATACTCATTTTGTAAGTCATTTGAATAATTGTTTAATGCCAGCCCGTTGTGGGGATGCATTCATTCGGCTATATTCTGATTTATTAGTCGCAAAAACGCTGAATGAAATTTTTAAGCCTATTTTGTAGCGTTTAATCGCGTTGAAACAGCAATGCCAAAAATATGCTGACTCTTTTGTTAATTGTTACCAAGTTTAATGATAAAATAAAATAATAATAAATTGTTGCCATTAAGCCTGATTATAGTCATGCTGGACCGAATCGAGAGCCGTGCAATTATTGTTGATATAACCGGCGCATGACGAGAACTCAGTGAAAACCGAGAAAAATAAGCAAATTAGGTATCTTGACTTGGCTTGAGAGGTATCGACATGTGGAATATTGACTCAGCGTCTTTGCAGTCGATAGTCTGTCAGCCAAAGGCTGCCATAAGCCTCGACGAACTTCTTAGGAGGTCTTGATTCAAAAAATAGCCCTACAGGATACGGCTCCTGTTGTTGGAGGAGGAGGTTTTTTTTCTGGAACCCTTGCCGCCGGTAGCTTGAACCCTGTTCTCAATACCGGTACACTACTTTTCTATTTATATTTTTTTTTAATGTTTAACTGACTGACAACGATTAAGTCTGAATGCTAAAGGATATAAAAATATAATACGAATAAAGTTGAAAAATAATCATATTTTATTCGTGTGTTAATCCGTATCGCACTTGGCCAGTTTTTATTAAGCTGACTTATAATAATGAAATATCAGTATTTCGCCCTAAAGCTGTTCTAGTAGTCATTCAGAACTAAAGTACTTATGTATTTTTAATTAAAATTTCTATGCGAGAGCATAACTATTCCAATCTCAAACTAATTTATATTTAGATGTATGCAATTTTTAATTAGAAACACGTTCGCTATTTAGCATTTAAAACAGCGTAATGCTTAAAATAATGGGACATCAGACACAACAGTATGTATATTTAATGGGCTACTCTAAATTTACATATGATCCTAGCCGCATATCTCATAGGCCCCAGGCCTTTTGGATTCAACACCTAAGCCTTGAAAGTTACACTAAGCCGGTACGGGAAGTGTAACTTTGTTATTTGATATTTATGTATTTTGATGTAGAGGTTTGCTTAGTAAAATTCATTTACTCTAACTTAGTCACAATAGTGTCAGTGGTTTATTATCTTTGAGGTCTTTTATATCAAAATCAGTAACCAGGTAGTACTTCTTACCGACAATTGGACGTGGTTTCTGAAAAACGTTCCAACCCACAATCAGATCAAAATGAAGTTATTAATACCTAAAAAGTCACGTGATTTCTGTTTACTAAATGTCAAACTTTGGTGGTTCTACTGTCATTTTAATAATGAAATCATGATCTAGTTGCCCAACCCACATGTATGGAGAACACAAATAAGTATTATTCTAAAAGAGCCCGAGCTATCTGAAATGATTTTGAAAATCAGATTGACCTTAGTAAAATGGACGTTTCACTAAAACGTTCCAAGCCAAAACAAAAATGTTTCAGAAGAAATGTTTTTGTTTAAAAATAATAAGTGCACTTTCAAAATTGGGTGGAAAACCCATTACCCAGACTATTTAAAGGCATAAAGTCAATGTTTAGTCTTATTCCTGAAGATTGCTTGCCTTTTTATGAAAACCTGCAGGACATGTTAGGACCCGATTAGAGTGAAGGATTTGCTGGTGAAAAAGACTTTGATTTTGAAGATGTTGAGGAAGAACATACATCATAAATAATATTTCCTTACAAAAATATGTCCTTTTTTCTTTTAAATCCTAATTTATTATTATTTTATTTATTATAAATGTCGTTTGAAACATTTTATATAAATATTTTTTTTGTAAAAACCAAAAAACTTCCACAGCAATATTTTTTCTGAATATTTAAAAAAGTAATAACATTAAAAGTCTAAAACAAAACTCAAAACTCAATTATGTCATCTGTAGCATACACAAGCAGCAGTACATAAAATAAATGATTTCATAACGCAACAGGAATAGAGATTTAATAATCGCAATAAGAGAACTTTAATCACAAATATCTCAAAATGTTACATTGGTGTGTTGGAACGTTTTTCAGGAACTACGTCTGCATAAAACATGTGATGGAGGTGTATTTTATCCACTATGTAACGCAATTTAAAAAATAAATAAAAAAATATTATATTATTCAGTTAAACAAACAAAACTTAAAATAAAAGAAAATATGAAACTCAAGAATTTTAAGCGTAAATATGATATTTGCATTATTTTTTGAGGGAATGAGCGATTTCCGGTAAAAAAGAAAACGCGTCTAAGCCCACTTTCCGGGCTCCATAATGAATAGGTACTGAGAAGATTATAGAAACCAGGGAATTTTAAATATTAAATAATTAGGTAGTATCTTCAAGTTAAAAGGAAAACGAATATATGTTTAATTCAATAAAAACATCTAACCAATTAAAACTATAAAATATAAATCACTTTACCTGTGCAATGTGGAAGCTAAACGTCATCAGCCAATAATCAAATGTGAAAGTTACCCTGAAGTGTTGCCCTATTTTTACAATACCCAGGCTAAATTAAACATTATATTTCAGTAAGGAAGTGTGCCAAACTATTGATACATTCAAGACAAACCTAATTTCAGAACCCATTCAAACTATTGCAACAAGAGGATATTCTATGATCAGTTTGTAGATCGCATTGGCTCCGGAGTTGCGATAGGTTATCGACCTAGGACATTGACTGACCTAGATACCCAATCATGAAGGTAAGATTCGTTAGTCATATTCTAAACAGATTGCTTTCAGTTCTCGGCCATAAATGGAACTGTGCTGAACTTTCTAGTGCTCTCATAAATGGAGAATTAAATGTCAGTCGAGTAGGAATGAAACAGTGATAATTGTTTTCATTTCAGTAAGTATGAAGTGGCACATTGCTAAATGTGCAAAGGGTTCTGAAGTGTCGACCGCATACCTGACGTAGTGTTGGGAGGCCTCCCACATGGTGGACTGATGACTTGTTGAGGGTCACGGAAATCCACTGGATGCGAGACGCACAAGAACGCAGTCAATGTATTGACATTTAGGGGTAGCCTAATTTCAGCCAGAGCCGTCTTTCGGCTAGAATTATTATTATATATATATAATAGATTATTTTTTATTTAGTACAGCAAAGTAGCCAATATTAAGAAAGAAAAAAAAAGAGAGAAAGAAAACCAGTTTATTTACGGGAAATGACGCAATCTTAAAACTAACTAACAAACATAATCAATAGATAGAGAAGATATGCGTCACATCCGCGCAAAACGACCAAACGCTCAGCATAAAACTGCGTCCTCACGCATAATGCGATGAGTTCACAGTGCTGGTTTTCAGCGTGGGCCGATGATCATACTAAAATGAGTTAATCCTTTCACTCTGTCTTCTCCAATCTAGGGTAATAAATAACTCTAAAATTGGAATATGATTATTTATTGGTAAAATAGTTCGATTAACAACAATAATCTCTAGATCCTAATTCATTAGAAGGGACTATATTTGAATCAAATTCAATATTGTGAAAATCTGAATATTCATAACATTCAATAAAAAAACTAATTTGTTTCTAAAACCACACACACGTTACCGTTGATTACATTGGCATCAACTATTATCCAGCTGGACCTTATTCATTTATTGATATTAGTCAAACATATGACAACCTCATTCCTATTTATTGAAAACGAAAATTAATCCAGCTTTGCCTTCTATATGAATCGTTTCACCAGCTTCACGATATTACACTTTCATACTAAACATTGCGTCAAACTCCAAATAAAAGTAATAAATCGTAGGGCAATAACAAGATTAATCAACGTCACTGCTCGAGCATCGAGTAGTACCGTGTTATTGCTTCAAGATGAGACAGATATTGGCGGATATAGGGACATGCTATCAAGCTATAAATAGATACACTATTATGCTAGGCTTCGGACACGTTTTCCAAGCAATTGAATCAGTTATGTACGTATAAATGAAAATCGAAACGCTAAGATGACGCGTGAGTAGGTTTCAGTAATTACTATGAATTCGGGTAATATTCGAAGTCGTGTTTATTTAAATTTAGTTATTTCGAAGTGACACTTGAGAACAGGTACATAAAAATACCTTCCTTTTGTAGATGCAAAAAAATAATAATTAAAATCATAAAATGCAGACACGGGAAAGTTACTTTTTGAAAATAACATTAATCGAATGTCGTCCTTCGCGGCTCTGGCTCTCTTCAAATCTCTAACATGTTTAAATATATTTGTTATTTTTGTTTTCTACAGAAGTGAGTTTTTTCTGAGACACCGTGTATTTCCTCGCTTTTCGTTTCCTTCCGTGGGATAATCTGACATGGATACCTTCCCCAGGGGAATACACTAACATTGCATTTCATGTAAACCCTTTGGTTAAATAGATTTCTTTTCAGTACTGATGTACGGTTGGAGCGAGTCTATCTAAGGCACTATCTACCTACCTACACATTTTCTTAGAAGCCTGTGCCTTTACGAGGCTATTGTAGAACCCTTCATACCAACCTGTCTCAAGTCTATTGGTAAAACTTATTCAAGGTTTAAGAATGTATTGTAGAGATCCTCTTTTATTGGTACCTTTTTTATTATTGTTGATAGGCTCGCACTTGACCGTTATATCATTTTGATAAGATGCGACGATGTGCTCGACGACTTAAAAACGACTTGACTTAAAAAGCCTCAGGTTGTAGCTATCAGGAAAAAAGACTACGGTAGGGAATTCCACTCCGTATCTGTAAGCATAATGCATGTGTTCCTAAAACGTTTTGTGCATATATGGAATACACACACAGTTTACGCTCACAATACGTGATACATAGATCGATACACCTCTGTAAGAAAAATTAGAAATAATTGCACATTATAACAATTATAACTATACTAATTCGAGTCCGAAATAAAGAATATTGTCAAATAGATTAAGGACGACTGACAGGCCAATAGCAGCGATGGACTTTTGTAAAACAGTTATTTCGTAGGAATTATTCCTATTCTATTAAACGAATAAGACTTTTTGTTATCTCAAATCCTTATAGTATTATGTAAATTAAAAATCATGCGTAGGTTTTTTTTTCATTCGACCCATTCAGTTTTCTTTTCTACCTCACATCTGTTTGTCTTAAATCTACATGATTTTACTTTTGCGTTGTCTTGAATAAAATTGTACCCTGCGGTATAATCTAAACAGGATAGTCTGACCTTTAGATACATTACATTACGATAGAGATATTCTGATATTCTAGGGTTCTTTGTAGTTCAAGATTTTATCAGGAATATAGTAAAAGGTTTCTGTCGTCAGTGTTCCCCTTATTTGGCCAATTTTCGGAGAGGGGTATAAACGTCAAGTCTGTCTAGTGGATCCTAAAAGGTAGCGGATGCTGGGTTTAGATCTTAGAAACTCTAACTACAAAGACGTTTGAGAACGCTTTGCGCACTAAATTGGTCTTTATAGTAAAGTAAAGGTTCGGTACCTTGGAGGGACCTACCTTTTTACGATTCAGTTAGGATGTGAGATCGATACGCACCTTCTTTTATCAAAAGATGACCTTTTTCAGCTCTTACTCCCGCGTGAACGTCGGAAAATATCCCAAGGGAATATGCTGGAATAAAAAGTATCTTAATCCAGGTTATGGTCTACACGTGAGTGAGGTTTCGTCTAAATCCGTTCAGCAAATATAAAGGCTTTTATATTAATATTATTACTAACTGCCGCCAGCGAGTTCGCCCGCGTAAAATAGGTTTCGCCTCCTGGATCCTTTTAGGCGGTAAAAGGATGAAACAAATCCAAGAGAATCTTAGAAAATACTTTCTTATTCTTTCTATACTTCATAGAAGAAACCTCTGCACAAAATTTCAGCGTTTTAGATCTTAAGATTTGGACTGGGCGTTGATGAGTCGGTGATTGAGTTAGCAATTTATATATACAGAAGTATAGATACCGGCACGGATCTTGAGCACTGACTTCTACAGTTCTACTTGCGCAGAAGCACGCAGATGTGAAATATTGGGTCTTATTAGTGGCATGAAGAGAGATGCGGGGGCGGGGAATGAAATCCTTGTACAGTGATTGGCTCGCCGATATTGTACGATGCGCAAAGCGATCCCCGCTCTTTCACCGAGCGCTCAAGATTCGTGCCGCTATCTGTAGTAAGACAGGAACGGAATTCTTATAAAATATATTTTACGACACAAATTACCTTACCTATATAGTATTTCCAGCGAAAAACCTTGAACAGGGTTAGTGAAATAAAAACAAAATATCCTGGCTTCCAAGCAACACACAAGAAAATCGAACAAAACCTTAAATAGAAAGGCCACTGGTTATTTATTTTTACCAGAAAATGTTTTACTCTAATCATACCATCAATGGAATCTGCCTTATTCGAAATTTTTCCTCTATCAAATTCACTAAACATCTCATTATTTATTGAGCTATTTTATCATTATCTTTCGATAATGATGAGGAAAGAAAGACTTAAGGAAACATTATTCACATTTAGGTAAAAGCGTCTGTGTTGCCGGTTAAAAAAAATAGTGCAGCCTGCCTAATTCAAATTTTGACTGTAATAAGTATCTATATATATAAAATAACTAGTTGACCAGGCCAACTTTGTACCGCCTAAGGATAACGCCATCTGCTGGCATTACCAGAACAGAATAATTCGATTTTTTTTCGTGATTTTTTTCCATTTTTTCTCAACGTTTAAACCTTCCCTGGACTATCTCGAATATTTCAAGACTAAAATTAGCCAAATCTGTTCAGCCGTCTTTGAGTTTTAGTGAGACTAACGAACAGCTATTCATTTTTATATAAATAGATTCAACATACAACTTGAAACTGACCACTTAAATGCAAAAAACTTGAAAATTTAAATTTACTTTGGAGCATCACCCTAAAGTTCTCACAAAGTTACCATTCTTATGTTTTTAGTATATGCTGTTATAGAGACAACAGAAATACATCATCTATGAAAATTTCAACTGTCTAGTTATCATGGTTCATGGGATACAGCCTGGTGACGGACAGACGGACAGTGGAGTCTTAGTAATAGGGTAGAAATTTCAGACTTTATCAGCAGATTTTCAATTCTTTTGTAGTTATAGATTGAATTTAGAATCTGCTAATCACTATTTAAACTAATTATAGGATTTTTTTATAAATGAGTCTATTCATTATTGTTTCAAGTCCATGTCATCGTTATAATTTATATGAAAGGTCTTGGTTATATATATTACCGGCCCAACTCTGCTGCGCCAAGTCACGGACTGAGTTCAAGCGGGATCTCATGGTGGAATGGCGACAGCGACTGTCGCGGCTTGCGGACGGCGAGGAATAGGTAGCTCGTCGCCCGAACGTCCGGTAACTGTCCGGACCGAGCCCAAGTCGTCGGCGGCGCGTAGTGTTCCACGCGCGCCTCAAGGAGATGTCAGCAAATCATCGGGGCCCAGCAAGGTCGAAGCCTACTGGGGCCATGGGTGATGCGATAGAAATATATATCTATAGTTCTTCAGCACATGTATTTGTTACCTACCACCTAATCGGCTTGAACTATTTGGATGACCCTTTACGTGTATATTTGAGTGGGTTCCTGGATGGTTTGAAAATAAAATTAGACCTGGTAGGCGACGCTGCAATCGGGTTCTTTATTTTTTTTCTGACAACATTTGGTCAGGACATCATCTGCCGGAACCACTAGTACCTATTATATATTCAATACAATAATTTCCAGCAAATACCTACAATTAAATATCACTCCCATTGAGTTCTGATATGAACATACGCAATAGCATTTTGACCTTTCAAAGTACCAAAATAAGACAGGTTACCTTGTTATTGGCACAATGCACAATAACATGTTTTTCTGTTTTTCTCAGTAACATATACTATCGCTATTCTAACTGCTATGTTTGTCGTCCTGCCACTCATATAATATCTCTCTGGCTTGTAATCTTACTTTATGTAACAAATGTGAATTTCTTTGTCACACTGATATTATAAAGGCGAAGGTTTGTATGTGAGTGATATGTGAGTGAGTGTGTATATATTTGTAACTCCTTCACGCCTAAAAAGGAGACTTGGATAGAATTTAACATACGGATATACACTTAGGATATTTTTTATTCCGAGGGTATATTCCCATGGGATAATGAACGTTCATGCAAGCAACCCAGTGGCAGAAGCTAATGTTCACGCTTCAACGGCAGCACGGATTTAGATCACATTTGGAACCAAGGTTTAGACGATAGTTTAGTGAATATGCTCTTAATAAACTAGTGCGCCTCACCATCAATGATTGCATCACTGCTTACCATCAGGTGGGATCGCAGTCAAGCACTGGTTTATATCAATTTAAAAATAAAAGATAGCCTAGATATCCATTGGATTTTGTTTGACCTGGTGATTCAAACCTGTGGAAGAACTTTTCGTTATTACACGAGTGAAACGATTGTCATAAGCTAACCTACACTAACAAAGGACTAATGAGCTGAAAGCTTTCAGCTCATGTAAAGAAAAAAAAAGAAGATTTGTTACTTTTTATGCTATGCAATAAAGTACAATGGCTTACAGTCACTCAAAAGGCAATGTAAAGTTCTATGCTCGGAGTTTCCTTGCATTATTGCATCAGGAATGAAGATATCCGCAGGAGATCCAAGGTCGCCGACATAGCCCGAAGAATCGCCAAACTTAAGTGGCAGTGTCGCTCGTAGAACGGATGGTCGATGGGGCCAAAAGGTTCTAGAGTGGCGACCGCGCACTGGAAAACGTAGCGTTGGAAGGCTTCCTACAAGGTGGACCGATGACCCACCAGGTCAGGTCGCTAGAGTCGCAGGAATGCGGTGGATGCGAGACGCACAGGATCGTTCGTTGTGTTGACACTTGGGGGAGGCCTATGTCTAACAGCGGTCGTCTTTCGGCTGAAATCATGATGATGATGATGCGAATAATGTATTCGTTTATTATTCTATCTATGTAAGGACATTATTTTTTGCCCCACTCTGGGTGGATCGAGAGAGAATATCAAAATTTTACTTTCTAAAACCTGTGTTCCTTTAATTGCCCTTTGCATTCCAGAGCCATGGTAATTCTTTCGAACAATCCCGCAACCCTATCATCGCATCGCACAAGCATCGGCCTTATTGGGCCCCGTCCATTTTGCTGACATCTTTGTAAGGCCCACGTGGAACACAACGAGCCGTAAGGAAACCAGTACAGTTCGCAAAAATCACGGACCGCCGTCCTTCCGTCCGCACCGCCGAGGCCCGCCGCGACAATCCCGTCAATGTCCGCCTCGTCCTTTGCCCGAGCCAGCCCGCGCCCCTGACCCTATAGTTTAAATTTCCCCGTTAATAATAATAATATCTTTGATCGATTTAGCCTGTCCGTTGCTGCCCTCCCCCAGCGATACCCAAAGCCGAGGTCCGTACCCCACAGGGGTTGCCCTTAGCGTGTTGTCGCTTAGTTTTTAAGTAAGTTAAGTAAGCCCTGGCTGGAGGCTTTGATTCTAGAACTAAAGCCGCCACAGAAAAGTCTGGTTAAGCAGCCGACAACCTCCTAGGTTTTTTTTTTTTTTTTTTTTTCGCGTGGGAAAATCATCTAATGACAACCCCCGCTCTTGGGCGGAGCGAGAGATAGTGTCAGACTTTTACTGACTAAAAACCCACTCCTGTTCCTTCTTTGCCATTTCTATTTTTCCAGGGCCCCGGGGGTCACTTTCGCATCACCCATGGCCCCAGTAGGCTTCGACCCTGTTTGGCCCCTACGGTTGCTGACATCTCCTTGAGGCGCGCGTGGAACACTACGTGCCGTCGACGACTTGGGCTCGGTCCGGATGGTTACCGGACGATCAGACGGCGAGCCACCCATTGCTCGCCGTCCGCAAGCCCGCGCCTACGGTGGCCGGAAATCGGGATCGGAATCCCGGCGGCGGTTGGGCCGTGAGGACCGTTGCCGTTGCCTCACGCGATCGGCCGCCTCCTTTGCTAGCATTACTGTTCGCAAAAGGAGGCGACCGCCTGCCACTCCTCCTCGCTCCGGACCATGGCCTGTACCAAGGCCCGGCGCGAGAGATCGCTGCCGCCGATCGCCCTCACGAGGACACGGCGGTGCTCTGCCCAAGCGGGGCACACCTCTACCGTGTGCTCCACCGTGTCCTCCGGGCGGTCCACACAATGGTGGCACCCGGGCGTCTCTTCTGCACGGATCCGGTACAGGAACCTCCCGAACTTACCATGCCCGGTGAGGACCTGCGTCATGCGGTAAGTAAGGACGCCGTGAGGTCTTTCCAGCCACAAACTCCTAGGTTGACCTGCGAGTGAAAGAGAGATTGCTACACACACAAAAAAAAATTCTCCGTCAACTCAAATTTCCTGTCCTTACCGAACAGCGAGCAACCTCATTGCTCGCCGAGAACCGCTGCATAATTATGAACAAAACATACAACTTCGCTATCCTGCTATTAAGTTCAGAATTAATTTTAAATCATAGTAGCGGCGTAATTGAAATGCTAAGTAGCAGCTATCTAATTACAGTTGTATTACCTTCGCACGGAGTTGAGAGCTTAATTAAACCAGACGAGTCGCTTACGGCGAGTCTGTGCAGCATGTTATACATGGTTTGAAGCAGGGATGTTATGAAGCTTAACTATAACCAAAACCATCGGATATCCGAAATAAAATAAATAACCGTAGCCGCAACCAAACCGGTATAAAAATTTCGGATAGATTCAGACAAAGGTGGACTCTAAATTACAGGTTAAAACAGGTTTTTGTTTGTTTTTTCCGGCCAAACAAATGATAATCTAGAACCACGGTTTCTAAACTAGGTGAAAATACCCCTGCGGGGATTAAACTGGTATTCTGCGGGGTAAATTACAACATACCAATATGACATAATCTAGCTCACCAGTGCATTGCATGCCCTAGCAGTGTAAACAAAGGACAAGTATGTGCCTCGCTTTAAACCAAACTACCAATCCACACTAGAAAATAAATGTTACATTTAGTAAAGTCTATATAGATTATAACTGTAAAGAGGTCAATGTGATAGTAAGAACTTACTCAAGATGTTTGTGCAATTTGTGCAAATATTTATTGGTAGCATGAGGGAGAGTGGCGGGCTTAATCAGTTTCCCAAGCTAAATCACAGGGTGATAAGATCGAAAAGGTTAGGAACATCGAAGGACTGGAACAATTTGCCTGCTGCGGTCTTCCCGTCCAACTATAATTTAGGTGTCTTCAAGGCTAGAGTGAATAAGCTCTTAATATACTAGTGCGCCTCACCATCAATGATTGCATCTCTGCTTACCATCTGCCTATATAGGTACCACTACTGTACATGAAGATTAAATAAATAAGTGGAATCGCAGTCAAGCACTGGTTTATATCAATTAAAAAAAAAGGAACCACGGATCTCGAATAAAAATTATTTGCATTTTACTTTTATAATTTTGAAATTCTAATATCCGTTCATTTATATATATTCCGTCATTTCATATCCGTATCCGCATCCGGAAACCGGTATAACATTATTCCTTTATCCGTGTCCGTACATCCCTTTATTCCCAGTTTGAAGTGGAAGAGTACAGCGAGTACGTTGAGAGCAAAGTAATTGGGGGGAAAGATATTAAGTATATCAGTGGGGGGAATGTTTATATAAATGGTGTTTTTGTTCCAGTAACGTTCATTACTTAGTTAAAAATTACTTACAGGGGTGATATACGAGTACATACGCTAGTTTTTCACAACTGCAAAATATTTAATCTTGAATTAGTAGCAATAGCAACACAAATGATACCAGAACAGGAGTGGGTTTTTAGTCAGTAAAAGTCTGACACTATCTCCCGCTCCGCCCAAGTGAAAAGCTAAAGGTCCTCCCTTTAGCTTTTCACCGTTAACTACTTAACTTAGCTGCGTTTCATCTATCAGGTTTTCTTGAAAATCATAAGCTGTCCTGACACTCAAGTTAATGAGTGTTTCATCTGTCCCGTGTATATAATTTTTTATCAGCCCGCAGCTCCGACAACGATGCCAACGCGTAAAGTACGTTTAATCTGAAGCCACATGTTTTGGCTTACCCGCCTCAAGATAGGCTACTTACACTGGCTGGAAGCCAAGGGGTTAGTTTTAAATAGACAGCTCAGAAAGTATCAAATGTAATGGAAGTCCGTTGATAGCACAGATTAAATTCTTTACTAGTATCTTATCTTACAGCTGGGGATAGTTCTACCATTGCTTATGTCTTCTAGTATTTTATAAAAGCAATATTATGGTCTAGGAAATTTTGTCAGAGGTAGCGATTGATGAAAATGTATTATACTAGCTTCTGCCCGCGGCTTCGCTCACGGAAATGTAGGTTTCTCCATACAAACTTTGGACCCCCACTTCATCCCCTTAGGGAGTGAATTTTTTAAAATCCTTTCTTAGTGCTCGCCTACGTCATAAAAGGAAGCCTTGTGCAAAATTTCACGCTACTAATCCCATTAGTTTCGGCTGTGCGTTGATATGTCAGTCAGTCAGTTTCCCCTTTTATAGATATAGATAAGGGACCGACCACGTCTACTGCAGGAGACAACAAACTGGGCGTCAGGAGTCATAGATTGGTCCCAGAACACCGTAGGTGCAGGTTTGAGTACAGCGTGCAATAGGTAGCTTGCCGTCCGATAAAGACCAGGCCCAGATAGATGGCGTATTATATTCCACGTATGCCTCAAAGAGATGTCAGCTTTATTGACCCGCTAGGGCCAATGCCTGCTAGGGCTGCAGGACTGTTCGAAAGAGTCTACTGTCCGGCCCTGCAATGCAAAGGGAAACTGAAGGAACACAGGAAGGTTTTACTCAGTAACAGTTTGACACTCCCTCTAGCTTCACCTAGAACTGGAAAAGTTGTCTGATAATTTTTTTGTCGATCCACATGTTTTGAAATTCTGGATAATCCTTATTTCTGATAGTCACTATGTTCACTCACCAATATCTTCATACCAGCTTAATAATCAGCAAAAATGTATAATTATAAGGTAGGTCTAACCTGCTGTCTTTCAAAATTCGCATATACCTATTAGCATAAGCATAATTAGCCTTATACATAATGTTCCCACTGCTGGGACTCAAGCCTCCTCTCTATGTGAGGGAATGGGCCGTAATTCAACACGTGGGTCCAGTTCTGCTGTTTGTCGCTGAGCAATGGCTAGATTTGAACCAGAGCCCTACAACTCGTAAGTTGGGGCTGTTACCAGTGGACCACCACTGATGTACAGTACATATATACAGTCTTAATTTTCTAAAGTTGATATTTAAATACAAAATTTAAAAAAAAAAAAAAACATTTTAAATTTTGCTTTACCTCTGCCCTAGTGAAGCCCAATCAAGAACGAAAAAAAAAAACGAAACACTACTACGAAACCAAAAATGAACGAAAAACTACCAGTAAAACTTACTATAACCAACAAGCGTTTGAACACAATTTGTTTTGAAACTGCAATGTATCACGTAAACAATTTGAAGCGCTAACCGGAATGGAACCCTGCCAACATATTAATGAACCGTTTAATGTAGCTCATTGATCACGAAACTTATTAATGTTGAATTTATTGGGGCTATGTTGGTTTGTGCTGCTTGTTTTTTGGTTAATTAGATTAAGTTTAAATTAAAAAAAATACCTTACAGGTTTTTATCAAAGATGCCGCGACGTCATCTATATGAATTCTTTAATTCTTTATTGTACACTAAAACAACTTGTAAAATAGGTAGATAACAACGTTCATGTACATAGGCGAGCTTAACTCAAAGTTGAGTTTTCTTCCAGCAAACCATTGAGTGATAGAGAGAGATCACAATAGAGGGTAGGATCCAGTGTACAATTTTAAAATTATAAATAATACGAATAAAATAATACATAAATATACCTACATACATAAATACAAACATACTTATATATTATAAACATATAATATAATATATATATATATACCATGTCATCGTGAAAGGAAATGCTCTTTAATTTTCCTCTTGAAGACATCCAGAGAAGGGCTGTCACGTAGGGAGTGTGGGAGGGAGTTCCATAGACGCACCGCAGTGACACAGAAGGAACCATCATAACGGCTGGAAGTGTGAAATGGAGTACGAAGAAGAAGAGAATTGGCAGTGCGACAGGGTTTACCCCTCGGGACGAAATACTCAAAGCGCTCACGAAGGTATAGCGGAGAAATAGGATTGTGTAGGATAGTGTAGAGAAGAGATAGGATATGGGTATCTCGCCGATGCCGAATCGGCAACCACCTCAATCTGGTCCGAAACTCCGACACGTGGTCGTATTTTCGGAGACCAAAAATGAAGCGGATGCACAAGTTCTGCAGTCGCTCAAGTTTGTTTAGGAGAACCTCCGTAGCATCTAGATAACAGACATCCGCATAATCTATGAGCGGTAGAAGAAGAGATTGCGCAAGAGTAACCTTAGTGTGAAATGGTAGGAATTTTTGGAGACGTTTAAGAGACTGAAAAGAGTAAAAGACCCTCCTACTCACGTCAGCAACATGAACCTCCCAAGAGAGGTGAGTGTCCATGCACGCCAAGGTTTTTAGCAGTTTTAGAGTATAATATGGGCACAGAATCATATACTACTGGCGGGAGCGACTGGTGATCCAATAAACTAAGCATATATCTTAGAAGATGTAGATGGCGCTGCCGTCAAGTAAACAGTGTGATCTGACAGCAATTTTATAATTTTCTACAAATAATAGTAAAATAATGATATTTCTTCCAAAACTGTTGTAATATTAAAACATAAAGTACAAACATAGTGTGGAAGTGTTATTTAAACTAAATCTTACCACATTAAAAAGTTAAAAAACTTTCAACAATAAGGTGATTTTACGTAAAAAATATAAACTTAAACACTTAAAACTGTGGAAAAGTGTAAATACAATCAGTGCAGTGTTAAATTCATAATCTGGACCTAACAAAAGTGTAAACAGTGACTAGAAATACGACGAAAAAAAAAAACAAATCAAAACTTAACTGACATTCACCACTACCTTTTTTTTCAAACAAAGGATTGGACTTTGGACTATAATAACATCGGACAACTTACGATATCAGTGTTTAAAGGACCGATCACAAATTTTAGATACATTGGTCAATGACTGATTGACCGAGTGGTTAAAGTATGAGCATTTTAAAGACGACGCACATAAGTGGACCCGAGTTCGAATCCCGTGCAAACTACAAAGATTCGAATTCTTTTTCTGATTCTGAATGTTTTATAGATATTATTTAGTAACGAATTATTAAATTATCTCTGTTGAAGCAATATTAATAGCCGTAATATTCTTTGACAATATAACTTTTCGAAGGAACAGAACGCGCACAGTGTCGGAATCAATAACAGAGGTTGAATCGAGTAACTCGACAATAGATGGCAGCACAAACAGTCTGCCAGATATGTCAGGTGAACAAAACGATGAAGTACAAAAACTAAAACAACAAATAGAGAAACTACAAACAGAATTAAGCATAGCACACGAAGATATAAACAATCTATCTATAGAAAACACGGAACTAAAAAAATCTATTAAGGACATGACAAGTAAACATGAAATTGTAAATAAAGCAACGAAAAAATTAATGAATGATCTACGTACACCGAACAAAACTAAAAAATCTTCAACACCACATCATACTTCCAATAAAAAACAAAAACAAAAATTTTTGGATATCGAGAAGAGAACAATTGAGCTTTCGGATTCACCTTCAAAAATACCTCTTCCACAGTCTGTGTCAGTAAACTGTGAAACCAAGAGTAACCAAAATATCAAATCAGAAAAACATAAACTATGCATTTTAAACAGTAATAAAGCAAATAAAGTTCTAACATTAGCTGAAAAAGCTTTTCCAGACTATAAAATATGCCATTATTTGACACCATACTGTGGAATAATGAAACTCATTACTGACATCGAGATTAAGGTTAAAAATTATACATGGGATGACTACTGCCTAATTTTCATAGGTGAAGAAGACTTTCGGCGCACAAACAATTATTACAACTTAGTTATTAATATACGTGAAACCCTATCAAAAATCCAACATACTAATATCATATTATGTCTACCTACTTTTAAATTTAAACATTCTTTTATGTTCAACTGTAGAATAGAAACATTCAATAATATGCTATTTTTGGACGTGTGTACCCATGAATACGCCTGGTTATTTGATTCTAACTTGGATTTGACATATGACTGTAGTATGTTTTCGCAGAGAAATGGGGCTCTTAATCATTATGGTATGACTAACATGTTTGAAAATTTAAGTAAGACAATTTACTCGAATGTTGGCGAGTGGAACAAAACAAATGACGATTATACTAATAATACTAATAATAATAATAATAATACTTTTCGAGACCACAGAACAACATTTTAGTATTTTATATCAAAACATACAAAGCATTTATAACAAACAACATCTACTAGAGACCTTCATCCATGAAAAACCAATGTATAACGCTATATGTTTATGTGAAACTTGGCTGTCACCAGAAAAATTAAGTAACTTACAGTTTACTGGCTACAAAATTGCTGCATCCTACTGTCGTCGTACTCGAGGAGGTGGCGGTGTATGTATCTTGTTACAAAATCATCTCGAGTATAAGGAAGTTTGTGATATTAGTAATATGTCTGTTGAGTATTGTATAGAGTTATGTGCAATAGAATTACCTAATGAGAATGTAGTTATAGTTACAATTTATTGGAATAGAAGAGAGGAGGAAGTATTTACTCGCCAACTAAAAGAAATGTTGTATTATATTAATAAAAAATATTCAAAATATAATGTAATACTGGGAGGAGATTTAAATATAAATATCTTAGATAGCTGTTTAAAAACTAACTTGTTCTTGGATCTAATGTTGGAACATAAATTCATACAACATATCAAAGTCCCCACACGTATCTCACAGACTACCTCGACATGTTTAGACTTAATTTTTACAAATTTTAAAAATGGATATAATAATACCACCGTAGAAGAATTAGGGTTTTCAGACCACTGTGCAACCATCTTTCACACGAAATTACCTAGTAACAGCAATAAAAAACAACACTGGTTTGTGAAAAAAAGATTATATAATACACAAAATGTTGAAAAATTTAAATCAGAATTAAAAAAACAAAATTGGAATGAAATAATACAACCAAATAAAAATATAAATGAAAACTACATTGCATTTGCTAATACCTTAAATAAAATTTTAAATATATGTATCCCGCTACAGAAGATAAAAATAAAAACAACACTTAAAAAGTATTGGCTTACAAAGGGTATCAAATTATCTTGCAAAAACAAAAGACTACTTAAAATACTTACCACTAAAACAAAAAATCCCATATTATTGAAATATTATAAAAAATACGAAAAAACCCTAAAGCAATCTGTAACGACAGCAAAAAGACTACAATATATAAATAGAATGAAAAAGTCAACAAATAGAGTAAAAACTATGTGGAATTTAATAAACGAAAGAACAAATAAACCAATGGAAAGGGAAAAAAATAATATAAAATTACATAAAAATGATAACTTGATAACAGAACCTAAGCAAATAGCTAATATTTTTAATGACTTTTTTGCTTCTATCGGGAATAATATCTCACCAGCAACAGGAGTCCCTGTGATGTACCCCACAGAAAACTCCATATTTCTCAGCCCTGTTGATCCTCATGAAGTAAATCGAATAATAAAAAATTTAAAAAATAAAAAGAGTTTTGGAGTAGACGAACTTCCCCCATTTCTACTAAAGCAATGTGCAGATGAACTAACCCTACCATTTTATAAACTAATTAACCAATCGTTTGATGAGGGAAGTTTTCCAAATCAACTTAAAAACGCACTCATAAAACCCATACACAAGAAAAATTCTAAAACTGACCCTAGTAACTATCGACCAATCGCGTTGTTACCAACTGCGTCTAAAATCTTTGAAAAGGCTATGTGCAACCGCGTATACTCTTTCTGTGAAAAAAATAAAATATTTGACGACTGCCAGAACGGCTTCCGTAAAAATAGATCTACAACGTTAGCAGTCTACAAATACGTACAAGAGGCTCTATCTATTATTAATAACAAAAAATATGCCGTAGGTATGCTCCTTGATATGTCTAAAGCCTATGATAAAGTACAATTTAAAATCTTATTAGATAAACTTTATGGGATAGGAATACGAGGAAAAGCCCATGAATGGTTTGCATCATACCTGAAGGATAGGATTCAGTTAGTAGAAATAGAATATTTCGATAAAAACTCAAATGAAATAATAAAAATAAGGTCTGACAGAAAAGCAGTTAATGCATCAATCCCCCAAGGGAGTGTTATAGGCTGTTTATTATTCCTTATCTATATTAATGACCTTCCTAAAATTATAAAAAGCCCATGTGTTTTATTCGCGGACGATATATCTCTACTCACATCATGCCAAAATGATGACAATATAAATTGCAAATTAAATTCCCTTCTCTCTACAACTGTAAACTGGATGAATAACCATAATCTAGAAATCAACTTTACAAAAACAAAATTAATTACTTTCCATCCCCATCAAAAACCACCACTAAAATTAAATTTTATGTATAATAATACAAAATTAGAACAAGTAAACGAGTTTACTCTCCTTGGTTTGTCTATAGATACCCATGTAAATTGGAAATCCCATATACAGAAAATAAGAGCAAAATTATCAAAATTTTCATACGCCCTTCGCGAAATAAAAAAAACTACCAACCTGCAAACTGCACTTACTACTTACTATGCATATGCCCAAGCATGGCTTAGCTATGGGGTCATGCTGTGGGGTAACAGTACTGATTCGCAGACCATATTTATTTTGCAAAAAAAGTTAATACGAATAATAACCAATATAGAACAAACAGAAAGTTGTCAACCACACTTCCAAAAACACAAAATACTCACACTTCCCTGTTTATACATCTTAGAGTTATGTAAATTTGTCAGAAAACACCCAGATTTTTACACAAATTGTGAAGAAACACAAAGAAGATACACTTCTCGACACAATAAAAACAAAGTAAACATACCTCGATCCCGATTAAAAATGCACTCAACCAGTCCTTTAGTAATGTCCGCTAAAATTTATAACAAACTGCCAAATGAAATTAGAGAAGTAAGGAAAACAAATATATTTATCAATAAATTGAAAGAATTTCTAGAAGCTAAGTCATACTACTCAGTAAAGGAATTTTTAGATGATAAGTCGATCGGAAAATAATATTTTTCTTTTCTTTGTATTATTATTCACCAAAGATTCTGTAATGACATTTAATAAATATAGTTATTATAATATAGTATGAAAAATAGAAAATTTAATTAAATATAAATTCCCAGATAAATAATAAAATAATTTAATAATAATGACGATGAAAAATAAATAAAAGTACCTGACATAATTTATCAATTCTTACACATGGACATAATAATAATAAATATACATAATTGACTTAAATTAATATATAATTTCATAATGACGACAATAAAAATAAATAAAAAAACCTGACAAAATTTACCTAACTTATTTATACAAACATAATAATAATATACATAAATAAATTAATTTTAATAATAACAATTTACTAATAATGACGATAAAAATAAATAAAATATTTGACATAATCTACAATTACTTATACAATAGACATAATAATAATAATATGCATATACAATCTAATTTAAATATATACATACATAATTTAATAATAAAGATGACAAAACCAAAAATTAAATAATCGGACACAATCTACCGATACTTATACACATACATAATAATATACATCTATTAGATCTACCTACAATTATTAATTCCATGAATTGTTACTTGGCCTTCATCCTCTCTCCTAACTTTGCTGTGCCCGACAGGGTCCATATTGATCTTGACTATATTTTATACCACCTATGTACATAATATGGAATGCAATAAAGTATTGAGTATTGAGTATTGAGTATTGAGTATCTGCCACCAATAATGAGCGCTTGAGATTTAGTTGGATTCAGTAAGAGTCCAAAGGACTTAGCCCACTTGTTGATATTTTCAAGGTCATCATTGATGGCAGCTACAGTCTCAGCGAGTTCACCGACTTTAAAATGACGATATAACTGCAAGTCGTCTGCATAGAGATGATAATTAGAAGTTAGGACCTTAGTGAGAGCGTTTATAAAAACTGAGAAAAGTAGAGGAGAGAGAACGCCACCCTGAGGTACACCCGCAGCCAAATCACACCATTCAGAGGAGTCCTCATCAGATCGAACAGATTGCGAGCGACCCCGAAGATTAGAATTGAACCACTCAATTACTGGTGCAGAGACATTAAGGGAGGAAAGGATTCCTAAGAGGATGTCAAAATCAACAGAGTTGAAAGCACTACTGAAGTCCAATAAAACCAATACGGTTAGACATTTATTTTCCATAGCCAGTCTTATGTCATCAGTTATTTTGATAAGGGTTGTTACCGTGCTATGGCCAGGTCTGAAACCAGATTGGTAGGGACGTAGTAGGCAGGACAGGATAAATAACGAGACAGTTGCTTCTGAACAACACTCTCAAGGACTTTGGAGAGGATTGAGAGGATGGATATTGGTCGAAACTGGGATGGTGAAGTGGGATTTGAAACATTTGGAAGTGGTAAGACGTGAGCCTTCGTCCAAGCAGAAGGAAAGGAGTTAGTGAAGAGAGAAAAATTTATAATGTGAGTTACGATAGGAGCTATTTCACTAAGAATAGGTAGGAACATTTAGAGTTGAAGGCCATCGTCGCCTACCGCCTTGGTAGATATGGATTGGAAACATTTCTTAATATCTAGCTCAGTAATTGAGTGGAAAGAGAAAGAAGTATTATCTGGCAGAGGAAGATTAGCAAGATCATTAAGAGTTGACGATTTAACATCGTCATCGATTGTAACTGGTGACATAGAAAAGTGCGCATTAAGTGCATTGAGGTCCATTTTATCCGGAAAACTCTTACTAGAGGTTTTGCCAATGAATGTCGGTTATCGCGAACGAGAAGCCGGATAAAAAGTAGCTTATATCCTTCCTTGGGGATAAAATCAGTATAGAACTTTACCCGTGAAAGCGAAACAGAGGGACAGAGTTACTTTCATATTTATAATAAGTATAAGTATCGTAACAGTTTTACCGATTTTATTCAGTGCCAACTCCATAGTAAAATAGTACTATCATATACATATGTAAGACAAAGAGTGAAGTCATATTGCATTTACTATGCTCTCCATATGTTAGCTCTAGCTATGATACAATGGTTCATGACCCTTAACAAAGCAATCAGAAGAGTTGTTGACGTTGCAATATACCAAAGGAGCAGTAGGTACAGCATGATGCTTTAGAATCATCGGTCCACGTCTGCGGTGCAATATTAATTATTGGAATTTAGCCATTTTATGTTTCAGCTAAGAAGATTACATTATAATAATTATCATTTTGATTTCGAATTAACAATATTTACCTAAAATCTATATTAGTAGCCATTCACACATTCCAACAATTTCATATATTATTATTATTACATGCAACTCAATTAAATGAAACATGCCAACAAAACAAATAAAAAATTATAGAAATTAATTAATTATTATTAATTACATAAAATTATAATCTTAACGAAAGGTTCTGGGGTGGGACCATGTATCGGAAGACGCAGACGCAACGTTGGATGGGCTCCCACATAGTGGAACGATTTATTTATTAATCTTCATGCAACATAAACTAGAAATTCGGGCTTATTGCCTTAGGCATTCTCCGTTACCGATAACCTGGTGTTGGTCCGAGGTATCCGATGGATGCGAGTTAAACAGGACTGGTCGTTATGGCGACACTTGGGGAGGTTATGTCCAACAGTTTTTTTTTTTGGTACTAGGCCTTTCGTACTAGGGCCGAGTCTTTCTTTCAGAATCAGACCCTTGGCCCCAGTAGGCTTCGACCCTGCTGGGCCCCTACAGTTGCTGACATTTCCTTGAGGCGCGCGTGGAACAGCACGCGCCGTTGACAACTTGGGCTTGGTCCGGACGGTTACCGGACGATCAGACGGCAAGCCACCCATTGTTCGCCGTCCGCAAGCCCGCGCCTACGGTGGCCGGAAATCGGGATCGGAATCCCGGCGGCGGTTGGGGCCTGAGGGCCGCTGCCTCACGCGATCGGCCGCCTCCTTTGCAAGCATTACTGCTTCGCAGAAGGAGACGACCGCCTGCCACTCCTCCTCGCTCCGGACCATGGCCTGTACCAAGGCCCGGCGCGAGAGATCCCCGGCGCTATGTCCAACAGTGGACGTCTTTTGGCTGAAATGATGATGATGTTGAATTATTATCCCAGTTTACTATTTTTTTATTTCTTGTAAGAATTTAACATTCATGAAGCCCCTTATAAAGCATTTAGCACCACAGAATTACTCCAAAAATCTTATTTAGTTCCTCAATTCAAATCACCGTGTTTGTAAGTACTTTACCACTAACATTTCAAAATTAAATTCCTTTGTTAATCTCAAGTATTATTTTAGTACACCCTTGACCTTATCATTCTTGTTAATTCAAACAGTAATTCAATTAACAAACACTCCGTTTAGACTTGTGATTATTTAAGGCGGTCTATAAATCAAGCCTACTATCTAACGCTAAACTTCAGTTTATACAGCTGTGATATATTGGTCTTTGGTTTCAGTGGGTTTGGAATACCTAATTTGTGAGAAGATATGTTTAAGATCATATTTTAAATTTTTTTAATTAAGTATCAAAATATAAAATAAAACCCTCAGTAAATCTTAGCAAATTGGAACGGGTTAATATTTTGTAGCGTAAGTGTTTCGAGACAACCTACTTTTCACAATGAATTACGGTGGGTTAAGTGGTAAAGGACCCTTGGACCTTTTTCTAATGTTAAAGTAATGTACGAAATAAACCCCTCTTTTATTTCCAACCAGAAATTCATCCTACCATTTAAGCACTAAATCAAAATTGGAATTAGGTTAATCAAAGGATAAATAATTTATAAGGCTGACAACAGATGTATTAGAACCCTAACCTAAGGATTTTGCAGACACGTACACTAACTTTGGTTCGTAAACGACCCAAAAAAGGACGTGACGGAAAACGACAATTCAGCGGTGCCAACCCTAGGGGGTGACAATTCAAAAATGCTTCCTCCTTCATTTATTCAAGAAGGTTTTACTTTATGAAAAGAAATAATCTCGTTATCGGTGCGCTAGGAGTGGCTGGAAACATTTTGGGATGCCAGAAAAAAAGTTTTGTTATTTTGACAGCTTTGTAATTGGCGGGATTCTTAGTTATTATTCTTTATTTGTTCGTTTTTTAAAAGTCTGCTTGCTTTTATCCCAAAATCGTTTATTATTAATGTCTTAAAAAAAAATTATGAATGGAGATGAGACATTGTTTTTCTCAATATTTGTGAGTTAGATTAATTAAAGAACACACATTAATTCTTACTGGTTATTTGTTACTCTTTTCACGAATAATTTTATAAATAAAACCACCTCTAAAGTAATAAAACAAAGAAAAAATTATAGAACCAATTACTGCCTAGACCTAACTAATAGCCACCTATAAAACACAAAGCTTAATAAACTTCGGCCTTACCCTCCCAATATTCTCGGAGAAAATACTTCTGAAAGTACTAAACCTATTTACATAGAACCTATGAACGTTACTTTTATGCTCTTACTAATAAACGTTTATGTAACTACCGATACTATTGGCCTAGAAAATTATCTGGCTTATCACAGAAACTTGTGTAAGTAAATTCATTTAGGTTGCGTGGGACAAGATGCTTATTTTTGGTAAGAAGAGTAGCAAAATGAAAATAACAAGAGTTTTCAATATTACGTTCATACCCGCGACTCCACCTTGTGGGAGGCCTTCCAACGCTGCGTTATACGGTGTGCGATCGCCACTCTAGAACCTTTCGGCCCCATCGACCATCCGTTCTACGAGAAATGTGGCCTGATCACTGCCACTTTAGTTTAGCGATTCCTCGGTCTATGTCGGCGACCTTGGTACGTGGTTGGTCGTTTGGTTGGTGGTACATATAAATAAAATCGAAGTGTCTGTAAAAATATTTTTTTTTACTAAATGTATGTTAACCCCTTGGGCACCCCGGGGTATTATTATTACGTAATTGCGCGTTTTTACGTAAATCAACAAAAAAAAATATAAACAAAATAAAAACTTTTTCTGGACTTTTCTAGGAAAAATAAATATAAAGAAACCAAAATTTTTGGCTAAAAAAATCGTACAAACGTATGTACAAAACAACAATTAATCGTTTTTCAAGGTCATTCAAGTTGTACAGTTGGATGTAAAATCGGCGCTCGAAGGGTAATATATTTTATACCCATGACGAAAACTATTTCAAATGTGCAATTGGCTGCTATGCTGTGTGTTGTGGGTTCGATTTCCACATGGAACAAATATTTGTATGGCTTGCAGATTGTTGTTTCAGGTCTAGGTGTCTTGTGTATGTGCATTCACAAGCTTGTGAAATACCCACTATAGAGCCTAGAGTGGGGAAACTCAAACAATAAAACACTGTCAAACGTTAAGCTGTTGAAGTCAATGTTATAAAAGTGACCATTAAATACTATTTGAGTTTTGACGGGACTTGTCCAGTTTGTCCACACACCACAATCATGGCCTGTCCTGCTGCACCGCTTCGCTGCCTCGGGACTAGTGATGAAACTATGCCGTTGAGTTATCGACAGTTTTACTCGATATAGTATCGGTTATTAAGTATCAATAGTTTCACTCGATACAGTATCTGTCGTCAAGTATCGATACTTACTTATTATTAATCCCTATTTGATGTGCTCTGTAATATTTTACATATAACTAGCGGTTCTGGTAGACATTTTCCAGTCCGAAAAAGTGATTTCGTCAAAAAAAAAGGGAACCCGACTACAGCACTACCTACCAGGTCTAATTGTATTTTCGATCCTTCCAGGGTACCCACACAAAAATATGCGCAAAATTTCATCCAAATCTGCCAAGCCACTTACGTGATAAACACTAGTACAAAAGAATTATATATATAGCATGAGCATAGCATAATCAGCCTTTTTAATGTTCCCACTGCTGGGATTCAGGCCATCTCTCTCTAGGAAAGGGAATGGGCCGTAATCGACCACGCGGGCCCAGTGTGGATTTTGGATTTTTATTTTGACCGGCATGTCCTAGATTATATATAAAGATAAATATTATAAACAGTTTTCCAATCCTTTGCTTTATTCCATTACAAGTTATCTTCACTCCCTTTTCTCATTATTCGTAAACAGATTTACATAAACTAAAATGTAAATAATGTAAAGCAACCTGACATTATATTAGGCGCTTGTTTAGCTAGCATCAGCTCATTACAAAAGCCTACTTAAGTAAAGACATTAACCCGAGACTTTATCTCTCAGAAATCGAAGCTCTTTTGTACATTCGCGAGCATCATTATCTAAACTCAACAATAAGCAAAATTTAAAAACGATATTTTTTTTACATTGTGAAATCAAAATTAATGGTATTACAAATACTTATCCAATCTTTCTCTTCTTTACCAATGGTGTCCCCCACTCATTTTATTTTTCGCAAGCCTGCGTGCGTTTGTACCAGTTTGGATGGTACTTGTCCATTACATCCACATATCACAATCATGGCCTACCTTGCTATCCCGCCTTGCTGTTTCGGGTCAACAGTTCTGTGCTATTTAGGCCTACACTCCTACAGCTGGTTGAGCATGCAGATGACAGACATTTTCTGTTCAGAAGGCTTACCATTACATCAGTCTTCCAAGCAAGAAAAAGGGATGGAGCTATATAGGGTATATAGATTTATGTACTGTGTGTTATTTTTAACTGTACTGATTGTCTTAATCTGTAGTCTGTCACTGTACTTATTGAAATAAAATAAAAATAAATATAAAATAAAAATAGCTCCATACCTCTTTCTTGCTCGAACAGCTGACATTTTGACACGTCATGGCACGGCTTCAGTTTTATTTAAGTTGGACAGACTGTTGGAAGAAAGAAAGGAACCTTAGCTGGAAACAATGTTCAATCATATCACCATCATCATCATCATTTGATCTGAAATATCACTGCAAGATATTTCTTACCCCCCCCCCAAGTATCGTCACATTGACCGGTCTTGTGAGTCTCACGTCCATCGGTTCACCTTGTGAGAGGCCTTTCAACGTCTTCCAGTACGTGGTCGCCACCTCAGAAACTTTCGGCCCATCGACCACAACACAAACGTATATCTAATTAATATAAGAAAAAAATCATCTGAATAACATGCCGGATTTTTTTGTAGCAAAAGAAGTGGACTCGGCAAATATTAAGCGGTGTACAGCTTAGCTACAATGCTGGTTAACGTTGATTTACAGCGCTTCACTGTTTTCTTTTTCTATTTTGTGTTTCGAACATGTTCCATTAACTTAATTATGTACAAAATAAATAGATTTGATCTCAAAGGTAGTTTTTTAACAAGGGTTTATGTTTTGAATTATATAAGTGATGTACGTACAGTGGGGATGAAAAAAAACTCCTAACAGCAATATTTGATACTTATATTTTTGGTAACTCCTGATCCATGGTCTATCACAAAACTGAATTACTCAAATAATTCAATTATTTTCCTATCAAAATCAAATCCTATTCTTTTGCTGAACCCTTCTTCTTCTTATTTGCATAAGAAGGGACAAAGCTTCTACTAGTGGCTTAGGACTCGTGAAATTAGAAATATGATATTTTAGGACATAACCTTTGACATTTATGTCAAATTTCATTTAAATCTGTTCAGCCGTTCAAGGGTTAAGAAGTAACAACATACAAATAAACGTACTCACAAACTTTCACCTTTACAGTATAATTTAGTGTGCTGCTTAATAACCAAGCCTTTATGTGCATACGTTAAATTTTTCATGCATTCTCCCAAGAAATCACAGTACACATTAATGTTCTCGACTGTACAACTGCAACTGGATTCCACCACTTTGTTAATTAATATAGAAGCCGGCAGTTGGGAATTGCATCATTTTAATAATTTTAACACCGTTATGTTAATTTGTTAACATGTAATTAATGTAGGTACGGTAATGTTCCAAACGTTACATTTCACTGTTTAGTATTTAAACAATGTGATGACACAAAACTAATAATGTACATATGTTACTGGAACCTTCTGCCTCGTGACTGCTGAGCGTGGGGTTCTAGGGTCAATTACCGGGTGGGTCAAAAATACTATTGAGTATTTTCCATTACGAAGGCCTGGATAAATTGAAAGTTGATGGTGAAAAGCAAGTAAAGCCGTTGGCTCTACCCTTAATCTTTTCGCAGCAGTGTTGGATTGCCGTCCTATCGGAGATCAGACTATAAGAGTGAGGGAACAGAGAGCGGTCCTATATTTGCACACTTACTTGTGTACTATTATATCTTCTGCGTATTTGACTGATTTCTGTTGAGATTGGCCACCGTGATCGAAATTTGAAAAAAAATACCCTAATGTGAAAAATTGTCGTATTCAAAATTTGTTTTGCGAAAAAGGAGATAAAAAAAAATGGTTTTAACTACATTATCACACTAGTGCGTTATGGTTATCGAAATGTCAAAGTTTGGTAACAAGTGCCATTACATACCTAAGTGCAGAGCAATAAGATAAATTATGGTGTTATGATTTATTATAAGTAGTTAGTCTATAAGGTATTTATGATATGGGTACATGTTGCCTAAAATAAATTTATTATTTAACATATCTTGAGGTGCTTGAGGAGTGGAGAGGTATACCACAGCTATCAGGACAATCATGGAAGTACGGTCAAGATCCCTACCAGCACCTTACTGGATTATACATCTTTCTTCCGAGTACATTTGCTCTTGCGAATCTCCACTCAAACCAGCCAATAAAGACAAGAGAGAGGTGGGAGCTTTGTTCCTCGTCAGTATTCACAACGGTCGGCCAATAAAGGCAAGCCGGAGACGAAGAACAAAAAATCTCCCGGGAGATCGGGTCCGTGGGGTCGCTATTGCCCAACAGTTCGCCACAAAACTGCCCTGCGGAATATATCTCTCTTAGTCTGGCCTCTCACCCTAGGTATGTTACGGCATAGCAAACTCTACCGATACAGACCTAGGATTTTCTGAAGCACGCAAGCCCAACCACGACGTCAACGTAGAGATACGGCGATGGGGTTATTATTATTATTATAAGAGTCACTTTTTGAGCAAGTGTGTTGAAAACAAAATAACCGCATCAACGTTTAAACGAGTAGCCTTATCTACAGTTTGCAACTACCATTAAAGCTCTAAAAAACTAACGTCATAAAAAATAGTATCGTTCCTTTAACGAAATTACCCTCCTTATCTAGATAGTTCTATAAAAAAGGGGATAACACAGGCCCTTAGCCTTTCATTACACAGGCGATAAAGAAGAGCCAAACATTGTCCTGAATCTCATCAATGTTTTAAGTTTTTTAGATCTAAGGATCTGTCTCTAGAAGTCTAGGCCAAGTGAAATCGGCTATAATGGTTGTGGAGGGATTGATCACGTGACATTCAGGTAGTGCCTCATGACCTCTTTTTAGGATTCCGTAACTGAAAAGGAATAAACGGAACCCTTATAGGATCACTTTGTTGTTCGTCTATCTGTCTGTTTGTCTGTCAAGAACCTTTACCTCGGGAACGCGTGGAGGTTGAAATTAAAACCATATACTCTGATCTGATCTGATCCCTTGAAACTGTGAAAAAATCTAATTTCTGAATTAACGAAAAACAAAGATACGGCCGTTTATGGAGTAAAAAACTTGTATTTCGACACTCTCAAGGGAATAAAAATTCATAAGATACTTCCCGTTGACCTAAAATCCTGAAATTTGGTCTCATAGTACAAGTAAAGGAAAAAAATCTGAAAACTGTAAATTTGTCATCAATCAATCAGTCTCTCCAACGGTGCCAGATTGACTATCGGTACATCGAAGTGCTGAAGTGTTTGTACGAAAACGCCACAATGTCAGTCCGACTTCAGGACCAGACCTCGAAACCTATCCTTCTGCAGCGGGGCGTGAGGCAGGGAGATGTCATCTCTCCGAAACTGTTCACGGCTGCAATGGAGGATGTCTTCAAGGTTCTGGACTGGAGTGGACTAGGCATTAATGTCAATGGCGAGTACATCACTCACCTTCGGTTTGCCGATGATATAGTAGTCATGGCTGAAACTACGGAGGAGCTCAGTACAATGCTCGATGACCTTAGTAGAGCTTCCAAAAGAGTGGGTCTTAAAATGAACATGGATAAAACCAAAGTCATGGTAAATAACCATGTAGCACCCACTCCGATCAAGATCGGAGACTCTGCACTCGAAGTTGTAGACGATTACGTTTACCTGGGACAGACAATCCAGTTGGGTAGGTCTAACTTTGAGAAAGAGGTCAATCGTCGAATCCGACTCGGCTGGGCAGCGTTCGGGAAGCTGCGCGGTATCTTCTCGTCCAACATACCACAGTGTCTCAAGACGAAAGTCTATGACCAGTGCGTGTTGCCAGTGATGACATATGGCTCTGAAACATGGTCGCTTACAATGGGCCTCATCAGAAGGCTTACAGTCACCCAAAGAGCAATGGAAAGGGCTATGCTCGGAGTTTCCTTGCGTGATCGCATAAAGAATGAAGATATCCGCAGGAGAACCAAGGTCGCCGACATAGCCCGAAGAATCGCCAAACTTAAGTGGCAGTGGGCAGGGCACATTGCTCGTAGAACGGATGGCCGATGGGGCCGAAAGGTTCTAGAGTGGCGACCGCGCACCGGAAGACGCAGCGTTGGAAGGCCTCCCACAAGGTGGACCGACGACCTGGTGAGGGTCGCGGGAGTGCGGTGGATGCGAGAAGCACAGGATCGGTCATTGTGGCGACGCTTGGGGGAGGCCTATGTCCAACAGTGGACGTCTTTCGGCTGAAATGATGATGATGATGATGATGATGTAAATTTGTAGTTACGTCACAAAAAAAAACTTTTTTGCGATTCGTTACCCATTTCGGGAATTGAATTGTTTCCATATGTAAGTTTGTACGGAACCTTCAGTGCGCGAATCCGACTCGCACTTGCCCTGTTTTTTAGAGTGCCGTACCCAAAGGGTAAAAACGGGATACTATTACTAAGACTCCACTGTCCGTCTGTCCGTCACTAGACTGTATCTCATGAACAGTTAAAACTAGACAGTTGTAATTTTCACAAATGATGTATTTTTGTTGCCGCTATACTAAAAACAGAATAAATAATAATATTAAGACCCCACGACTTTCACACAACGCCATCTAGTCCCAAACTAAGCAGAGCTTGTACAAAACACAAAAAAAAATGAAAATGAAAAAATTAATCAAGTGAATAAAATAAATAATAAGTGGGGCTCCCATACAAAAAACTTATTTTTTTTGCTGTTTTTTGCTTGATATTAAAAATGGAAACCACAATTGTAGTATTCACAGAATACCTAGTTAATATACAGTAACTAGTTAGCATTTAGGTTAAAACTATGAATATCATACCATACTAACGTTTTAAAATGCAGTTTTAAAGTGCACGTTGCGCATTATGGTCACTTTTGAACTGTTACGACCATACCAAGTAACTACCACTTAAACTTTTGTACGTTTTGCAAGGAAAAATTGTATGGCTTCTGTTTATCGAAAGCAATGAAATTTATACCGTATAAGCATAACATACTTAGTAAGTACCAATAAAATAACAGAAAACGACGGCATAGAAGATACAAGTGAAAAAATTTTTTGTTTTGTATGTTGTTATATAGGAGGGTGGAGCGAGAAGTCAAAGTCAAAGTCAAAAATTTTTTATTTCACATAGGCCTACATGGGCACTTATAAAACGTCAGAAGCTAGTGCACGGTTCCAAATCGGTCGTTTCCTATGGAGAAGAACCGGCAAGAAACTCCATGGTTACTCTTTTAAAAAAATTATTGTTTACAATATTTTCATATTACAGTATTAATAGACATTATGTAAGAACAGTGTAGACCAGTCGATATTGTTGCACAATAAAAATAATCATATTTAAAAAAATAACTGAGTCGTAATAGGAAGTAACCTAAGAATTCGCGAAGTCTACGGTGTTCTCACATTCACATTAAAAAAAAAAAGAAGCTATATAAAAAAAATCAAGAACAATAAGTAATTACAATTATCAATAAATGACATGTCAGCAGAGAGAGAGTACGTGTTGGACTCTTACTCACTAAAACCCACCTATTTTCCTTAAGTTGCCCTTTGTGTACTAGAACTAAGGGTTTCGTTTGCAGATATTCCCCATGGT
The DNA here is from genome assembly GCA_961205895.1 of Mythimna pallens. Classification (NCBI taxonomy): domain Eukaryota; kingdom Metazoa; phylum Arthropoda; class Insecta; order Lepidoptera; family Noctuidae; genus Mythimna; species Mythimna pallens. Next base: position 18,321,910 of record OY540834.1, read on the forward strand.
CTTAACGTGAGGTGAATATGGTGACATGAGATTTGCTTCATGAAGGATTGGGACACAGATAGCGTGAGAACTAGAAAGTGTCAGTAGGCTACTCACACTTTCTAGTTCTCCCTTTGCCAGATTGGTATATATTGAACACTAGCTTCTGCCCGCGGTTTCGCCCGAAGTAGGTTTATCCATACAAACTTTGGCACCCCGCTTCACCCCTTTAGGGACTGAGTTTTGGAAAATCCTTTCTAAATGCCTGCCCACGTCATAAAAGAAAACTTTGGGCAAAATTTCACACTTCTAGTTTCAGTAGTTTTGGCTGCGCATTGATATGTCAGTCAGTCAGTTTCTCCTTTTATATATACAGATAATTTACCCCCCCGAGTCAATGGTGCATCGTATTTCACACGCGTCATAAAATCATATTAGCAAAATTTATGGGGAACACAGGTGGATTTTAGTCAGTAATGCTTGCAAAGGAGGCGGCCACAGGCATGAAAGAACTCCCATAACGCCCCAGCCGCTGGAATTTTGATCCCGATTTCCAGCCACAACACAGCGAGCAATGGGTAGCTCGCCGTTCGGCCATCCGGGCCGAGCCCAAGTAGTCGTCTCGAGTAGTGTTCCACGCGCACCTCAAGGAAATGTCAATCAACCGTAGGGGCCCCGCAGGGTCGAAGCCTAATGGGGTCATGGGTTGTGCGAAAGTGAACCCCGGGGCCCTGGAATAAAGGCAAAGAAGAAATAGGAGTGGGTTTTAGTCAGTAAAACTCGCTTCACCGAGAACGGGGGGAGTTGTTTGACTATTTCCCACCAAAAACTTAAAATAAAAGAAACATACTTACAATGGGTTTCATTCGAAGACTGAAAAAAAGTCCAATGGTTATGGAGAGGGCTACTTTTTATCTGGTTATGACTTTGAAAAAAGTCCAATGGTTATGGAGAGGGCTACTTTTTATCTGGTTATGACTTTGCGTCCGCATTAATTGGTATTTACGCGGACAAAGCTGCTGGCAGAAGCTAGTGCCGTATTAATCATAATATAAGATCTAAATGCACATCGTGGTTTAACTAGCGATAAAATCAGGTTGCAAGAACTCTCTGGGGTCAAATATAAAATGTATCTAAGTGCATGCTCATATCAGATTAATCTTCCTATTTCAGATAAGTACTTGTAAATTGAACGAGATATAATATATCCAAAATGTGGATACTAATAAAAAGTTTATTTTTAGGGTTCCGTACCTCAAAAGGAAAAAAACGGAACACTTATAGGATCACTTTGTTGTCTGTCCGTCCATCTGTCTGTCTGTCGAGATTCATTATCTCGGGAACGCGTGGAGGTCTGCTGTCTCAAGTCTGCGTTCCCTTAAAGCTGTGAAAAAATCAAACATCTGAGTTAACTGAAAAAAAGATACGGCCGTTTATGTCGCAAAAAACGTGTGCGTGTAGAGTATTGAACACTCTCAAGAGAATCAAAATTCTTAGGGTACTTTCCGTTGATCTAGAATCCTGAAATTTCGTATGAAGCAAAGTCTCATAACACAAGTATAGGGAAAAATCTGAAAACTGTTAATTTGTAGTTAAGTTAAAAAAAAAATACTTTTTTTGCGATTCGAAAAAATCTTCGTAACTCAATTCGGGAATTGAACTGTTTTCATAAGTAACTTTGTACGGAACCCTCAGTGCGTGGGTCCAACTCGCACTTGCCCAGTTTCTTTTATTTTGACGTCTGAAATCATCTACGTTAAATATTTGTAGAAAAGAAGGATAACACAGGCCCCTTAGCGTTTCATTACACGGGCGATAAAGACGACCTAAACCTTTGTCCTAAATCTCTTCAATGTTTAAAGTTTTTTAGATTAGAATCTTAGGCTCTAGATAAAGTGAATTCGAAGAAAACAGTTGTCGAAGAATTGATTTCGTGACGTTCAGGTGACGAAATATCGACCTCTTTTATTTGAAGTCAGGAAAGTCTTGAACGACTTTGCTCCCTCTAGGGTGGAATGTGAGAGCATGTAAGACTTACTGACTAAAACGCATCTGTATCCTCCAGTTGCCCTTTGCATTCTAGAGCCACGGTCACTCTTTCAAACATTTCCACAGCCCTTGCAGGCATCGGTCCTACTGACCCCTTCAATTTTACTGACAGATCTTTAAAGCGCGTGTGGAACTCTACGCGCCCTCGACTCGAGCCTGATCCTTACCGGACAGCCGAACAGCGAGCTAACTATTGCTCGTCGTTCGCAAGCCCGCGGCCACGGTTACCAGGAATCGCCCTGCGTCTCCCGATGCCTGGGGACTTTCCTTCAGCGACGACTTGGACTTGATAATTTCCGTTCCCTCACGGTTGCGGCCATATCCTTTGTTTGCATTACTGCTTTGCAGAAGGAGGTGACCGCTTCCCATTCCCTCTCGCTCCAGATCATGGCCAGAACCACAGCCGGACATGAGAGGTCACCGCCGCCGATGACCTCCACGAGTACTCGATACTTATAAAGAGTAAGAGCTTATTACTTAAATTATCAAGTATATCTTTTTCTTTTCGTTTACTCCTCTGGTCAAGGTTATGTTCGTTCTGAAGAACTTAGAAAAAGTCGCTGACGAGCTACTACTAGTTGTATTTATCTGATAGAATATCTCCTGGTCTGCTTTTTCCCGTCTGCTTTCTCCACTGCAACCACTTTTTCTTATCTGGTGACCTGGTTGTCTCCTGACAATATGGCTAAATTATTTAGTTACCCGTTAGTATCCAATCGTGAAGTCTGTTTTATTGAATACAAGCTTCTGCCAGCGGCTTCGCTCGCGTGATAGTAAATTTCTTCATACAAAATTCCAACCCCCGTTTTATCACCTTAGTTTCGCAAAATCCGTTCTTAGCGGATGTCTACACTCTATAAGGACCCTACTTGCCTACTAAATTTTAAGTTTGTAGGTGTTATAGTTTCTGAGATTTCGTGATTAAGCAGTGAGTGATTTCGCTTTTATATAATAATAATAATAATATTTTGCATAGACACAACCTTGTAGCCAGGATTATCCATCAGCAACTTGCTTTGAAATACTCTCTTGTGGAATCAGAAGTGCCGTACTACAGGTATGAGCACGACCCAGTTCTTGATAATGGTCATATCACTTTGTACTGGGATCGGTCCATCATCACTGACAGGACTATTGTAGCCAATAAGCCTGATGTAGTGGTGGTGGACCGAAGCGAGAGGCGTGCAATGATTGTTGACATATCCGTTCCGCATGACGAGAACCTCGTGAAAGCCGAGAAAGATAAACAAATCAAGTATATTGACTTGGCTCGCGAGTTTGTCGACATGTGGGATGTGGACTCGGCGATCATTGTACCGATAGTCGTGTCAGCCAATGGCTTAATAGCCAAGAGCCTCGACCAACACCTTAGGAGGCTCGCGTTAGGCGGCTGGATCAAGGGCTTGATTCAGAAAGTGGTACTCCTGGACACGGCTCGTATTGTTAGGAGGTTCCTTTCTCTGGAGCCCTGACCGCCGGTAACTTGGACCCTGTTCCCGATACCGGTGGGACACTATTTTTTATATTTTTAAATGTTTTTTTTATTTTTTATTGAAATATTTAAAAATATAATTTATATGTACATAAACAAGTGAATAAACGATAATAATATACTTTATTTCAGATATAGAAAATCCATAATGTGTTAGTAACAGAAATACATAGATTACAGACTATATAGATGATTATATAGATTTATTTAAACAACACAAAACTTAGTTGCACGGTTGGCGCATGTGCTGAGCTATCGGTTGCTATGCTGCATGTTTTGATTCCTGAACGGAACAAATATGCGTATGGCCTACAGATAGTTGTTCCGGGTCTGTATATGTGTGGACGCTGGAAACCTCACCATACAGTAAAAAATCCTAGAGAGAGAAGATTAAAAAAAAAATACACACGTAAACTTTTACCTGTAGAACTCATACTAGAATATTCATTTAACTATTTACACTCTAGTCTACTTTAAAGCTAACGGAAGATATATTTACCAATCTCATTAAGTAAAACGTGAATTATGAATATTCTCTACATCTAAGCTGAAAATCCAAAGCGAGCTCACCAAAATTACTTTACCGATACTAGTACAAAGCCGGTCATTAGATTCATTTAGTGCCGAAAATATTTGAAACGAAATTCCGACAAAGAATTTAAAACAACAAAGTGCTTGTTATTCAAGTTCCGTAGTTTGTTTTCTTTTTGTAATTACGTTTTGTGTTTGTTTTACTGAAATTGTAAAAGGTAAAAATAATGGGTTGTTTCTAGCCAGCAATAATGAACTGTTATTTTACTGTTCTCCGTACAAAATATGCATGATTTCAGGCTCTCGCAGAAAAGCGCGACACGACAGTGTCAATTTTTATTATTGAAATAGTTCTATATAGGTACGTTGAAGACTATTTATGAGAAAGCAATACGAAGACGTTTTTTCATAAATAATCTTCCGAAATTGTGTTCAAAAATAGTGTTACCCTGTCTTTTTTTGTAGGTGTCTCTGAATTTCACGTTTTAAAAAAACTTACTTGGAACTTGTCCCCAACCCCACGGAACGGTGCCGCCACCATTACACGACAGGACGGAGTGCCGTAGTACGGTGCCGTGAACTGTGAGCCGCTCTAACTAACGACTGGTTTCTCGATGTTTCACTAGAACGTAGAGTTATTTATATTAAACACTCTCTTTTGAACTTTCAACAAACAATAGATGACGTTTCTTTAGCAAATATAGCTCTAATCTTAAATTATATTATATATTATTATATTATAAATACATTGATAGCGATTCACGGCTCGACGTCGTGCCGTGTTAGGGTTGTGGCGCTACGACATTTTACCATGATGATGTACTAACGCAGCTCTATGCAAAGACGTAACGAAATTTCTTTTGCATATCAGCACGTGTAAAATAAAACCGTACCCTGAAAACCGTTATCAAGCCAAATACAAACTTTTTGTTACAAACTTATATTAGTACCCTATATTATTCCAATCGTAGGTATATTAACGTTGGAAATGAATCAGTGAATTGACAAATCGGGACATAATTGATAATTTTCATTTCTGCATTAATTTACTATCAAACACGGCGGTCTTATCGCTGTTAGCGATAAAACCGCCATTGTACCCATACATTAAGTTAGTTTGTAAGTTTTTGTTACTATTTTGGTGTACAATAAAGTTTTATTCTATTCTATACATTTGCATAAATTTTTATCAGTTTATTCGGTTATTTTTGAGCGTAAATCATCAATAACTTGAATTTACATTATTTATATTTTTATTATTTATAATATTTACGTTATTCAGGTTTGCTGAACACCTACCTCTGCAAGTACTCATATTTATTAAACAAATGTTACCATTATAGTATATGGAGGTCAACGGAAAATCGAGTCTCAACTCATGTCTAGCCAACACCTCAATGCCTAGTCCACGACATGTCCACCTAGCTATAGACGTACTTACATAATTCGTCGTGTCGGCATTCAAGGCACGTGCCTGCCAGCCTACGCTTCGCTTCACTAGTCTGGCATTTGTCGGTGCGAAGCCTCCACTACCCGACTAACTATTGTTCGTTCTTGTGGTCTTCGGTTGAAGTCCATTAAGGTTGTAGTGACATACTTGCTAGGTATGGTTGCCAGTTTAAAAAACTAGAGTACCTAAATTAGATTTGAGAAAGGGTCGGTCAATCGAGAGTACAGTCTAGAAAAAGAGTAGCCTAAAGTAGCTAAAGTGTCTAACTTTTTGTGAAACCTACATCTCGTTGTTTTTTTAATAATTTACGACTACTAAACGGTTTCAACGAAATCATGGTTTTATTTTACAGGAACTTTGCCATAATATAACTGATAGGTAAAATAAAAATTCCTTCAATTCAATTCAATTCAATTCATTTATTAATTTTGTGAACAAAGGGTACAATAATCTTATAATATATGTTTGGTCCATCCAATGTTCCGCCGAAAGGCATACAAAATAGCGATGGTAATGTCAATATATGTATAACTACTATCAAAATGAAATTAATTCTAAATACAAGGTCCGCAAATGATAATTCACAAAAAAATAGAACAGTATAAAAATCATGCAAAAAATTAAAAAAACAAAAAACGTAAAAGCAATGTCAGCAATACTAGAGTTGTCAAAACTAAATCAATTAAAATATTACAAAATGTCAAAATATACTTTAAATAAAAAAAATAATACAATGTCAGCAAAAAAATTAAATTATCACAAGAACATTAAAAACAAATGTCAGCTATACTACAGCTGTCAAAATAATTACAAAATGTCAAAATATATAAAAAAATTAAAACAATGTCAGTAAAAAAAAAAAATATGACTATCGAAATTTACTCAATTATACAAAATTGTCAAAACTAAATCAAATTGTATGAAGTTGCTATGTCAAAATTTGTCATTAAGGTATTCATCGACAGAGTAATATACCTTGTTATTAAATAATTTAAAAAGCTGACGTTTAAAATCATTTATATTGTTAGCTGATACAATATGACTTGGTAGCTTGTTGTTTAGCTTGGGAGCCATTGCATATATGCTTTTATGGAGAAATTTGGTCTTTGTGAAAACCAAGTGCAGTTTATTTGAGCGTCGTCCTTCAGAGACGGAATGGCACGGTTTTATTCAAAGTCGAGAGTTACAATAAATAGGAATATTTTAGTATACTCTATTAAGTTTATAGTATATAAAGTACGTCTCCACAAAATGTAGAACAATCCTTTATGTTAGAGCACGGTTGGCAATCCTCTTGCTACGCCAAGATAATTATCAAGTGTATTTTGTATTTATGCAAACTAAAACGTTTGCAAGGTTTGTAATAGATTCCACAATATCTATTTTTTATTTTAATTATACAAATTGGTGCTTGACTGCGATCCTACCTAATGGTAGGATGTAATCTTTGGTGGTGAAGCGCACTAGTTTATTAAGATGTTATTCACTATAGCCTTTAAGATGCCACTGCTGGACTGGCCTCCCCCAAGACTAGCCATATATACTTCTCGCACCTTGTGACCCTCACCAGGGCATTAGGTGTATTAGATAGTTGGTAAAAATATCTACTTAAGGTACTAAGTAGTTCTGAGAAACCAGAAAAAGAAATTCTTTCGTTACAAAGTCGACTGTCACGAGAAAATGTAATTGTTTGTACAGAAAATTGTATATAATATTGACTTTTATCATATTTTGGTATAAATAATAATGAGTTCAAAGTTATTTACGTAATTCTCAGAAGATTTCAAAATACATTGTAATCCGAAGCCATTAAATATTTATGTTGCCAGTGAAAGTTAACTAACACGTGTAAAATTTGAGAAAAACTAGGTCAACATTTTGTTTCACATCCTTCCAACATGTTTTATGAGGGCGCGTCTATGTGTGTGTGCAACAGGGATGAAAATGTACCTGTGAGCGTTCATCTGGTCCGTGGGTGTACCTACTTAATACGCGTGGGTGTTTGCAACAAAAAAAAAACACGATATTCCTCTTCACTGTACGGAGGTGTTTACAGGACAAACAATTACTACGATTTGTGCGCCACGTGGAAAGGAAATGAGATGAAATGTAGGTGGTTGTGTACAAGACGAATATTGATGAAGTGATAAAAAGCGGATAGTGAAAACTCTCTTGAAGTTATGAACTTGTTATGAATATAATATATATAATGTTATTATTTAACTAGATACAGCAGGGAACAAAACATATAATATGTTGTTACTTATAACAGAATATAACTACATTTAATTTAATCATTTATTCCTGATCTCTCAATTTTTGATAATTTGACGGGCAACATAGTGATCCTATAAGAGTTAGTCCTTGCACGCATGCACGATTTGTGCGTGGAGATGCAAGGCCGGGGCGAAACTCCGCTGCCGCGACAAGTTGCGGCATAGTGGACAGAGTTCCGGCTGGATCTCATGGTGGAAGCGACTGTCGCGACCCAATGCTGGGCACGCCATAACTTTGGCGGTAAGTACCCTCTTTGAGACGTGGCTGGAAAGACCTCACGGCGTCCTTACCTTCCGCATGACGCAGGTCCTTACCGGACATGGTAAGTTCGGGAGGTTCCTGCACCGGATTCGTGCGGACGAAACGCCCGGGTGTTACCATTGTGTGGACCGCCCGGAGGACACGGTGAAGCACACGGTGGAGGTGTACTCTGCCTGGGCAGAGCAACGCCGTGTCCTCGTGGGGGCGATTCCGATTCTGATTTCCGGCCACCGTAGGCGCGGGCTTGCGGACGGCGAGTAGTGGGTAGCTTATCGTCCGACCATCCAGTAACCGTCCTGAATAGGTTTTTAGTCAGTAATAGTCTAAAACTATCTCCCACTCTGGCCAAGAGCGGGGGATGTGATTAAATAATAATAATAATATTCCACAACTATCACACAACGCCGTCTAGTCCCAAGCTAAGCAGAGCTTGTGTTATGGGTACTAGACAACTGATAAACATACTTATATATTTCTAAATACATACATATATAGACACAGAACAAATGATCGTGCTCATCACACAAACATTTGTCCTGGGTGGGAATCGAACCCACGACCTTCAGCATAGCAGTCAGGGCCACTAACCACTAGACCAACAGGCCAGTCAAATGATTTTCCCACCGAAAAAAAAATCCTAGAAGGGTTCCGTTTTTTCTTTTTGAGGTACAGAACCCTAAAAATTACTTAAGATATAACCTCCAACCTCAGAACACAATTATTATAATGAATCAAAAAATATATTCCTCTATTGAAGTAGCCAACCACATTTCTAGCGCAATAGCTATTACACAAATAGCCACCACCGTGGATGAGCCACTAACTATATGGAAAATTAGCGCTGACCGTACCGCCCGCAGGGAATACTGCGCGCTACGAGTACATTGCAGCTTTAATTACTATCTCAATTGTGTTATACAAACATAAGAGAAGCTGGAAGCTAAATAATAACAGTCGCATGAGTAAAGCAACGGTTGCCGACGTCAGTATAGGGATGGGTAAACATCCATTACAAACGCCTCGGGAAATTTGACAAGCCGTTGGCAACGGCTGTCACTTGTAGATCTTTGACAGTTGTCACAGATATTCAGAAGCTAAGCATTTTCTTATTGACATAGTCTAGTGCTTGACTGAGTTTCGACCTGATGGTGAGCAGTGATGTCACGTGACCAGTCTCGAAATTGTGTTATATTACCCAGTTATTAAATAGTGGAGGTCATAGGGCCACGGTCGCATTCCCGCGGACTGAGTGATCCTGTAAGGGTTCCATTTTTTTCCTTTTGAGGTACAGAATCCTAAAAAACGAATGATAACAAAATAGGGGGATTCAATTTGGTGTTGGAATTACGTATCTATCTACTCCATTCAAAATTTAATGACCACACTGGATAGGCTAGGGATCAGATAATTCTGTACGTTAAGTGAGGAATGTGACACATCGCGCGTGGTGGAGGGGAAAAAGCCGCCATTTTTCTATGTTTCTTAAACAAAGCCAGCAATGTAAGCGCTCCTAATAGATAGTGCCGCAGTTTGACCGTCATTTGTTACAAGGTTGGCTAAATAAAGATTGTTTGTTCCGATAATGTGGTGTCCGCTTATGTTCGGTTATTGACGTGAAGGTAAATAATCCTTAGTTGAGTAGGTGTCTGAAATGGAAGGGTGAAGGTTGTTTATTGATCTAAAAATAATACGGTAATCGGAGCCAGTTTAAAAGTCTGTGTATTTATGTTCATAGATACAGAGGCATATTGGCATATATTATATATGTACGGTGACACCATACACTAATAATGCACTATTGCTTATTCGTGAAGTTATACCTCTTTTCACTAATTTATATATTAGTCGAGCATTCAGTAGATGACTAGCGGTCATCGCGTGTGCTTCCTCGCTCCTTTGTATTTCTAAACTTTTGGTCCGTATAATATATCTAAATAGAAACAAATAATAAATAATGGTGAATAATAAATAGGCAGCAATATCATTGTAACACTTCCCAAACTTCTACAATATAGTTGCTGGGAAGTCAGTTACGCTTTCTTCTCAGCTAAAACACTAGGACGTGGTAACGAACGCGCGCTTCGAGGGACAGTTTTAATGTAGAACTTTGCGGTTCAAAAAGTGCTGGCTTTCAACCTAACTTAAACTTTAATTTTGATATCAACATTTGCCACTTACCAAATTACTCAATTAAGATATGAGACCCATTTCTTTTTTTGGTCGGGAATCACGTAGACTGCTCTGGGTGGAGAGGGAGTTTTTCACGACCCACCTGTGTTCCAGCAGTTACCCCTTGTGTTCCGGAGCCGCAGCTCCTTCAAACTAGTTCAATTTTAAGAAAATATTAATACACCTACACGTGTAAAGCCCATAAGTGATTAATTTTTCGCATCGCTCGTCTGAATTTGTGTTGTTGTTATCTTCGATGAACATTCCCAGTACCTATTAATAATATTACTGACAATACAACATACTTTTTCATTAATTTACGTTTCGTGCCGAGTATAACATAATACTTTGTGTTTAGGAATATTTTGGAATAAATATGATAATGTATTACAGACAGAAATTACCGATGCGTCAGAAAATAAACGCAAGTCGAGTAATGCGATTGGCTGTATACTAGCTGATGCCTGCGGCTCCGCTCTCGTCCAATTTATACATACCACCTTTAAGAGGATTCACCTCCCATACTATATAAAATATATAAAATAAACTTGATAACATTTTACCAAGTTTATTTTTCAAGTATTTTTTTTATAGATTCTCCCTATTTCTTTTCTGTTGAAACTGTTTTAAAGAGAATGAAACAAAAAAAAACATCCAAATCGATCAAGCCGTTTTTGAGTTTTAGAGAGACTAACTAATAGCAATTAATTTTTATACAATCACATATAAATTGCTATTAGAATAATAAATTCAATCAATTGCAGTAGCTAAAGTGCGTTTAACCATATTCTACAATAATTTGACAATCATTTTTTTGTTTCAGAAACTTTGCCAGCATGTGACAGAAACATAATCTCAAAATCATTGCTGTGAATATTTTTCACATGCAACACGCTACTTACATAGTGGGCATCCCTCCTATATGTACAAAACGTTTTGGGAACACATTTATTGTGTGTAGAGCTAAGGAATTGAATTCAATGCTGGAGTCTGTGTTTCCTTATAGTTTCTACCTAAAGGTCTTTAAATCACAAGTGAATAGGTTACTTCCAAGCAAGCCTGCTCCATTGTAAAGTACATCATCAAACGAAAACCCAATCCATCCATTCCTTGTCAAACGCAAACCTATCTCTTATAAAAAAGTTATTTTTTCTTACATTTTAGTGTAATTTAAAGTTGAAAATGTGTGCAGATATTGCGAAAAATAGCAATTTTAAATGACAATACAAAAGAAGACCTTTCCTAATTAGCTCAGCTCCGGCGCTCATGACTTATGTCACAGATTATAGAGGAGGCAGAGGATTTATAGAATATCACTCTCAAGGCACTCTCAATTCAATCTAATGATACCTCATTTGTCAAAATTCAACAATTCTTTTAGAGGGCGTGTCAAAGAAAATAGAATAGCTCAAACTTTATTATTTTTTTATTTTGAATTTTTCATAAAATTAAAAATATGGGTACAATGGTGGTTTTATCGCTGACAGCGATATCTACCCGACAACATTAGGTTGGACTATAATAACTTAAACTAAAAAAGAGGGTAAAAAAGTAATTGTTAATAAAACCAAATTTTACATTTAGAATACATGGATATTTTTTTATAATAACTAAATCTAGTCCTGACTCATTACCGCCCAGCCCAAATTCTTGTACTTAGAACATTGAAATTTTGCACAATGGTTCCTTTTATGATGTTCACAAAGAATAAGGAGGAATTTTCCAAAATTCACCCCCTATAGGGATCAGCAAACAGTAGGGGCCCAGCAGGGCCGATGCCCGCTAGCTAGGTCCGCGTAGAATTTCTGAAAGGGAAACCCGTAGTCCTAGAACGCAAAGGGTAATTGAAGGATACAGGTGTGGTTTTAGTCAGTAAAAGTCTGACACGCGCTTCCGCCCCACCCAGAGCGCGAGAAGTCATTTGGATGATTTCCCACCTTAAAAAAAAAATGGATCAAACGGGAGTCCAAAGTTTGTATGGAGAAATGTACTTTTATGCGGGTTAAGCCGCTGGCAGAAGCTAGTAGGTAAATATACTCATTATATATGTGTAAATAAAAGGAAGAATTAAATAGAAGAAAGCAAAAAAAGAAAAGAATAAAGACGGGTTAGTGATAAAAGAAATAAAATTAGGTAGAACCAGAACACTATTTGAAAGAAAGAAATGTTGTCTTTGACAAGAAAATATGCTAGCCAAATACATAATTCAAAATAAAATGCCATATTACCTTGCACATTTGCAACATTTCCACGTACGAAGGTACACCTAAAGCAAAATAATTGGGCACACCTCTGAGACTGCCGACCTCTTAATGGGTCGGTGGTAACGTTACTTAACTTACTCATTATTGCTGAGCGCTGTACGGTCAGCATCGAAATTAAATTGCCAGTGACTTCGTGAAACATACCTTGGAGACTAGGCTGCGCTGTAACTGACTGTATTATAGTTATAATTTTTTTAAGCCTGGGGTTGGAAGATAACATGGCTATTTATTAAAAAGCGATCCATTATTAAAGTTAATTTTCCTTTGCTAAGTGCTCTATACTAGGTACTGTGATCCCGTCTTTTATGGTTCGTTCACAAATATATAAGTTTATATACTATCAATCAAACAAATTTTGTTCCGTGCGGGATTGAATCCACGACACGCAGGTAGCCTATCGATCAAGCGACGCATTTCGCTTAGATGTGTCGACATCTAAGCGAAATGTTATGGATTGATTATTTTAAGCCGTGTAAGGACTTCGTGTCAAAATAAAAATGAAATGGAAACGACCTTATATGTCAATGTTAAGATAAATTAGGAGACAAAATATTTGTCCAACATGACGCGCAACGCTCAATTTAAGTGACGCTGGTAAGTTTCCCAGTGTCCTGAAACTGGTCCCCTAACATTTTACTTTGATTTGGTTCCCTAATCTATTAGAGGGTTAAACAGCATTAAAATAAAGAAGCGTTAAATACCTGCAAACAAAATGAAACTATGACAAAAAAACATTTAAAATAGATAAGAACCACATATTGTTAAAAAACTTTAATGAAAACAAACTTTTATAAAATTGACTGCCATTACATATTGGATTTATTGTGATATATTTTTTTTGTCAATAAACCCTTTCTATTGATACACATATCATGAGGGTGCAAAATTAACAACAACAATAGAACTATGTACAAAAAATAACTAGTCTGCCATCTTTAGGAGTCCACCATATTGAATTTAGAATAACGTGCTTAATTATGCATGCATTGTCATGCAAACTGAACATGGTTGCAAAATTTTGGCTCAAACAGTTCGAGGTAAAGGTTTTAATGATTTGACCTATACAAATGTACATACAAACATTGCAAGTAAACTTGTAAAAACCATAATGCGGTTTATGGTAGTAGGAACAGACGAACATAATACATACTAAGATCTCTAACGTCCAAGCACTTTATGTACGTGGACTTAAAATGTCTTGCTGTAAACATACTTGGTTGTTACGAATACAATGTAACAAGTTTCTCGAGAATTTCTTTAATTTGTCGGTCTTAAATATTAGCCACATATGGTCTACGTAGTAGGTACTCATAGCTAGTACCTACTTTATTTCTGTATCTACATAATAGTAACTAAGAGCACATTATGGTGGTCTAAGGGTAAAAAACTAAAACAATGTTTCGTCACAATATCACTTTTTGACTCTAATATACTAAAAATATTACTATAAAAGTAGCAAAAGTGTATAAGTATGTATATATCCTATTACTAAACCCTTACGTCCTACTCTTCGTAGAACCGTCCTTGGTGCTAATTCTCCCATCCACAGTCTACGTAAATTATTGAACAGCTGCAGTGATCTTTTCAATGACTCTCTTTCTTTCCTTCCTTTCATGTCACGTCACGTTTCTCTGACTCACATAGTTATTATATATAAATCATTATAATGTTTAAGCTTGCATGATAACTTAGTTTTAATTTCAAATAATAAGCATTAATTATGTTTGGTGATTACCTTCGTTCAAAGTAGGTATCAGCTAACAATAAAGTAACGCATGTTGTAGGTAACCACAATACTGTAAGGTATTGATATACTAGTCTATACGTTTATTAGATATATCTCATATCTTTGGATACATGTAGTCAATTGTTGGTGAGCCAAATAAATAATATAAAATATCGCTTCTTTGCTTTGACAACTTGATAAGTCCCACAAATAATATATAATTATTATTGGACTTATCACATTGTCAAAGCAAGAAAGCAATATAGTATACTAGCTTCTGTCAGCGGCTTCGCCCGCGTGAAAGTAGGTTTCTCCATACAAACTTTGGACCCCCGTTTCACCCCCTTATTGGATGAATTTCGAAAAATCCGTTCTTAGCGAATGTCTACACCTTATAAGAAACCTACTTGCCAAATTTTAAGTTTGTAGGTGTTATAGTTTCTGAGATTTCGTGATTAATCAATGAGTGGTATTTCGCTTTTATATATATAGATATAATTTTAAAGGCTCGTGTTTGACCATTGTCTCCCCTGCCCCCCTAGGCAAGATAAGATTGTTTCGTTTGCGTCGAACGCCTCGTGTAGGCCACGCCTCCAATTTCTTTGTTCTGACCACGTGACTGAGCGTTGAGATGCATTCGCGACATTCGACATAAACGAAACGATAGCAACTTGGTTAGGGGGGCTGGACTAACCCTAAGTACGTTTGTTAGGTACTCGAAAAATTAGACATACGGGTAGATCACATCCTGAAATAGTACTTACATTCACACTCTTAATCCCAACATTATATCTCTTGGGATAATTTTCTACTTTCACTCAGGCAAAGTCACTGACAGAAGCTAGTTTATAACACACGAAAAAAGGTTCAGTTGAAAATTAGCGTCAAGCAACTACTACGTTGTTGCCTGATTTTGCTGAACTGGCCCTAATATACAATGTTAGTGTTGTTGATATTTTTTATTTTTAAGTTTTTACATTGTGTATCTGTGTACTGAATATACGTGTTTTCTTCCTTTTTCTTTTTTTTTCTTTAGTCTTAGTCATAGTAGTTTATTGGTAAGGGATTCTTACAAGTTATTTACAGAATGTTACATTATGCTTAGTCAACAAATGGTTACATACAATGTCAAACAATAAAAGAAAACACAAGAAAAAAAAAATAGAATACAAATCACAAATAAAAAGAAATCATAATGAAAGTCTCAATAATATTCAGTCCAAATTAATATTCAATCGTCAAAGTAAAATTAAATTAAATCATAAATTCGTCAAAAGAATAAAAAGCTTGCTCGATAAGCTATTGTTTCAAACAATCTTTGAATTTCCCTATAGTCGAGGCACCAGAAATAGCTGCAGGCAGTTGGTTATAAACTGTCGGGCCTATAACATGGACGTTAAATAGACATTTCTTATTAACTTAACTACGGTAGATACTTGGTAAAAGCTAACATTCTACATGAATTAAACTTTAAATTTTCAGATACAACCCCAGTGATCATTGGTCGTTCTTACTCTTAGTTCTCTCTGTAGCGGTATTACATGACTAATTTTTGTGACATTTTTTTTAAGGGCCAACGCTGCGTTAAGCAGGCGCCCGCGCGCGTTTTGGTGGCTTGGCGGGTGTATCGTGTACAGCGGTCCCCGTTGCGGAAACCGGATTATTACGTTACAGTGTCGCTAGTTCAACTTTAACGGTGTGCATGTAGCCGTGTCGATGGATAACTTTAATGTGTTATGACGTAGCAAAACGGGCACGGGGCGCGGGTGTCCGCGACGGAGCACTTTTGTATGGGACCGCGCGGGTGCCCTCGTAACGAAGCGTTCGGCCTTTAAGACACACTCCAATGATCATTGGTCGTTTCTGGTTTTAGTTTCTGAACTATCTATAGGGGTGTCACATGACATTTTTATAATGAGATTTCAACGAAAGCGACAAGTTATAAATCTGTCTCTTTGTTCCCTGTAGACCTTAAATCCACACGTGCGAGTACAAAAACATCTCAAATAAATTCAGCTATCACGAATAAGAGCAATCTCTGAAGCTATTTAAGTTCGTGCGTTCTACACTTGGTTTTCAGCAGACGTCGAGACGCGCTTCCGTGCGCAATGTATTTCATGGCCAATTACTTGCAAGGTTTCTTTGTTTCCTCACGTGAAAGATTAAGTATCAGAACAACGCACGTTCTATGAAAACCTTTTGGAATAATCTTAGATGAATTGATTCTTACTTTCTTAGAATATCTTCTTTTATTTATATGAACCTTTTCGCAGTTTCCCGATTTTAGGAACTTTTGAAAGGCGATTGTGAAGTGTGTTTTAACAATTTTTTATCGCGAATTATGAACGTATGCCTGCTGGGCCCCTACGGTTTGCTGACATTTCCCTGAGGCGCGCGTGGAACAGTACGCGCCGTCGATGACTTGGGCTCGATCCGGACGGTTACCCGACGGTCGGATGGCGAGCTACCCATTGCTCGCCGTCCGCAAGCCCGCGCGTACGGTGGCCGGAAATCGGGATCGGAATCCCGGCAACGCCTGGGGCGTGAGGACCAGGAGGAGGCATTACTGCTTCGTAGAAAGTGGTGACCTTTTGTCACTCCTTCTCGCTTCGGACCATGGCCTGTACCAAGGTCCGGGGCGAGATATCGCTGCCACTGATCGTCCCTACGAGGACAAGCTGGTGCTCTGCCCTAGCGGGGCACACCTCTACCGTGTGATCCACCGTGTCCTCCGGGCAGACCACACAGTGGTGGCACCCGGGCATCGCTTCCACACAAATCCGGTGTAGGAACTTCCCAAACTGACTTTGTTTTAGTGAGAACCTGCATCACACAGAAGGTGAGGACGCCGTGAAGTCTTACCAGCCACGCCTCAAAGAGGGGACTTACCGCCATAATTATGGCTTGCCCAGCACTGAGTCGCGACAGTCGCTGTCGCCATTTCACCGTGAGATCCCGCCGGAGCTCTGTCCACCATACCGCGACTTGTTGTGGAAGCGGAGTTTCTCCCCGGAAGGAACGCGAATGTGTTCTAGTCGGTCACTTGAAGTCCAAAACTACCTCTGGCTCCGGAGGAGTGATTATTGATGATTTCCCATTGTAAAAGATTATTAACTGGACGTCAAAAATAACTCTAACTTAATAAAACTTGAAAGCTACGAAAAAAAGTCACTGTTGGAGACAAAGTAACGTAACCCTGCGGTTGACTTTCCAACTAAAAGTTAAATTAAAAACCTGTCTTTTATCCACTAAACACACCACAATTTTCAAGCTTTCCTTTCACTAAAAATGTTAAACTGTTTACCATAATTTACTATCTAAAAACAACTCTGTGAGCTTAATAAAAATTCTTTGAAAACTTGCAAGATCGGTATTTTTTATCCGCCTCCCTGGTAGCCAAGTGGGCGAATTTTAAAAATGTATGTGGCATCACGTAGCTTGAGTTTTGGAGCCTAATTAGCCCGGTTTAAAGCATATAGATAAGGGAACTTGTGTTTTCGTCGTTGCAAACTGACGTCATGCAGAAATGAATAAAGTTTGTAAAAGGCTTTTTGTGCAGTAAAGGGATGTTTGCAGTTTCAATACGTTCCTTATTGTACCATTGTCGTTTTGTTTTTCGATTGGATTCGTGAATTCTTCTCATTGTTGAACATTGTGACTCGTGTAATTGGATTTGTATTCGGATTATATTCGCCTTTTGCCGCATAGGTAATTACTTTTACCTTTTGTATTTTTTTTATTAAATTCTTAGCTTGATGGGTATCTTTGGTCGTGATTTTCGAAATCTGTATCTATGTTATATACTAAGTTCCCAGAGATGTCAGACATAACTTATTTTCACATGGATGAAACCTTACGTTCTCAGTAGCGGTTCATGTGCTTTAAATACCTGTGTACTTGTGGAGCTCCTCCTTAGGGCCTTGAATTTAAGTTAAGTTACTCTTGTTTTTAGTTCCCTTTCTCCCCTTGTATCAGCCCAGGAGCTCCAAGGAGGAGCTCCACAAGCACACAGGTATTGAAAGCACATGAGACGCTACTGAGAACCTAAGGTTTCATCCATGTGAAAATAAGTTATGTCAGACAGCTCTGGGATTTTGGTCTATTACCGTTAGAATACGGAATACGTAAATATGCGCATTAACTAAGTAATATTATTAACTTTATTTATAAAATATAAAACGATAGTAATAGCAACAAAAAAATATTTTAAGTGATTTTCGTCGTCATTGACTTCGCCTGACACTAAATCAGTACCATTAAAATGTAGTGATTTTCCTTAATTCTAAACTTAGAACTTAACAACTCTCAAAATAAAATAACGGTTACTTACACATTGGTACTATACTTACTACACACACTACGCTCCAAAGTAGGCCACAAAACTCAAATTTTAATTATTTATTTAATAATGTTTATAAACACATTTAACAGGAAGGAAAATACAGTATTATAAAATTTTTACAAAGGTACTGCTTATTTCTAAAAGAAATAAAAAAAATCGTATGTTTCCTACATTTTGTAGGTCAGAGTCAAGTTGTGTGTCGATTAAAATATGATTGCCGGCTGAGAAAAAGTATTTATCCACCGAATTAAAATCGTCAATACAACCCTCTCTATTCGTCTTACTCTATTGAATTACTTTGCCATGAAATAGCCATTTATTCAATAAATATCTGTCGCGAGCCTAATACAAGCGCAGTATATTGACCGAAGCATTCCCACGTCCTTGCGGGTAACCAGACTTAAATCGGATATTAGACTGCGGCCGTGGTTAGCCGACAAGCCAGCCCGTCATGATCCTTTGGCACCGGGCCAGACAAGCAAGATTTGATTTCCACACATTCGCTGTTTGTTAGGTACATTTCTGATACGATTCCTTGTTCGATATTGTGAGAATAGAAGGGTAATGTAAATAATGGAGTCGGTAGACCATAGTTTAATCTAAGATGGTCTACAGATTTTGGGTAATTGCAAACACCGTCTGTTTGTAATAGGTAAATCACGTAATATATTATTAATTCTTTATTTTTAATAAGACTCGGATACATTCTAAATTATCATTAGGTAACATTCATTATAAGTGTTGTTTCTTTCTTTTTTTGTTAAAAGAAAAACCATTATCCGATATTAGGAATTACTTTTATATGGTAGGTACATTCATAAACATTCAAATACACTTTTACAAGATAACCACACTCATATCAACTTTACAGTAGTCTTCTTCTTCTTTTTTTTCGATATCACTCTTGACAGAGTGGTCGTGGTCATCACTTCAGGTGTTGGTGGCAAGCTTTACAACACGCCGCCACTCCTCTCTGATGGCCACCTTCCTCGTGCATTCGTGCAGTGATGATGAGCCAGTAGTTCACAGTAAAATATTTGTTCCGCATGGGAATCGAAACCACGACACGAAATCTGGAATCGATTCGCTTAACCATTGCATCAACCGTGTCGTTACGAAACTATATTTTCATAATATATAGTACCCCGTTTAGTAGTAGTTTACCCTCTCGCATATTTACAATCTTACGGTGTTTGTAATTATCTGATGACATAAACAAAACTATTCATAGTTCCAAAACGATAGAAATAAACATTGATAGAGGTCTTAGGTACGAGTAATTATGTATTTTTTTTTTTAGGTTGGCTAAGTCCCATTATGTTTCAGCAATTCATGATGAACTTTTATAGAATAAATCAATAGATATATTAAAACCTGTTTTTTTTTTTTAATTTGACTATTTCCACGAATCTTCGGTTTGCTGACGACATAGTAGTCACGGCTGAGACTACGGAGAGCTCAGCACAATGCTCAATGACCTCAGTAGAGCTTCTGAAAGAGTGGGTCTTAAAATGAACATGGACAAAACTAAAGTCATGATAAACAACCATGTAGCACCCACTCCTATCAAGATTGGAGACTCTATACTCGAAGTTGTGGACGATTACGTCTATCTTGGACAGACAGTCCAGTTGGGTAGATCTAATTTCGAGAAAGAGGTCAACCGTGGAATCCGACTCGGCTGGGCAGCGTTCGGGAAGCTGCGCGGTATCTTTTCATCCAATATACCACAGTGTCTCAAGACGAAAGTCTATGACCAGTGCGTGTTGCCAGTGATGATATATTATGGTTCAGAAACGTGGTCGCTCACAATGGGCCTCATCAGAAGGATCAAAGTCACCCAAAGGGCAATGGAAAGGGCTATGCTCTGAATTTCCTTGCGTGATCGAATCAGAAATGAAGATATCCGTAGGAGAACCAAGGTTGCCGACATAGCACGAAGAATCGTCAAACCAAAGTGGCAATGGGCAGAGCACATTGCTCGCAGAACAGATGGCCGTTGGGGCCGAAAGGTTCTGGAGTGGCGACCGCGTACCGGAAGACGCAGTGTTGGAAGGCCCCCTACAAGGTTGACCGATGACCTGGTGAAGATTGCGGGAATCCGATCGATGCGAGACGCACAGGACCGTTCGTTGTGGCGACATTTAGGGGAGGCCTATGGCCAGCAGTGGACGTCTATCGGTTGAAATGATGATAATTATTTCAACGAATGCGGACAAACACTAAGTTAATCAACTTAAAGTGAATAATAACCAACAGGCAGTTTGACTATCCTACTAACACACAGTTAACTAATGTAGCTTATTTCATGTTTACAGGTAATTACTATCCACAAGGGATGCTACGTCATGTAGACTCGATTATGGTGAGTGAATATTTATGTTGAAATATTACTTTTGTAGAACAAAATAAAATAGATTCAGTTATTTAAGTAAAACATCATACAATTTGGCGTTTTTGTCCGAATATACTTTTCTACAAAAGTTTACCTTTTGCTTATTTAGAATTTTCTAAGGCTGGGATTCAAAATTGAGTATTATTTGCTAAAAACGTCTCAAACCCTACTTTAAAGTAAAATTTTGAGAAATACTCAACTTTAAATGCTCAATTCAGAAAGTGGGGATCAATGTCTTTAGAAAAAGAAGAACTTAAGTCTTTGAAGAGATTTAATGTCTACCTTATTTATACTTAATATCATTTTGTATACTAAAAAAAAAACAGTCTTTGCAAAATACGATTTTTTAACTCTGATACTCGTATGTGGTAAAATTAATCTAATGAACCCGTAATGTCTCACTGCTAGACAAAAACCTTTCTGGCCGGTTTGTACATACCTATTATGTCTGTCTTGGGACATTACGGGCCAATGGTTTTAGCTGACAGCTCATCTGACATTAAGCAGACATGTATCTAGTATTAATTTATAATATGTATGTATTTAGAAATATTTAAGTGTGTTTATCAGTTGTCTAGTGACTCATAACACAAGCTCTGCTTAGCTTGAGACTAGACGGCGTTGTGTGAATATTATATTAGCATAACATAAAGCATAATCAGCCTTTTTAATGTTCCCACTGCTGGGACTCAGGCCTCCTATCTAGCAGAGGGAATGGGCCGTAATCCACCAAGCGGGCCCAGCGCGGGTTGGTGAATGTCACATGTCTTCGAATTTTTTGGTTCTAGACATGCCGGTTTCCTCACGATGTATTATTATATTACATTATTATTATATTAAGTCCTTCCGATCCCACTGATGAAAAAGTATTTTAAGTAATAATATTTGTTTTACAATTTCATACATACAAAACATAGAAAAATAAATAAATCACCAAGATTTTCCTACCGTAATGTAACGGCAGTCTCACTTCGAAGACTATATTTTTAGCCAAACATAATTTAGGTTGGCTTAATTTGGTCTAGATTTAGGTAATCAATCTAACACCCACCTAACATACCTACATATCGTTTATTAACTTCCACAAGGCTAACAAAGAGTATTATAAGGTGGATAAAAATTTATCCATATTTTGCAACGTCACCCTATTTTATGAAAATATTGATTAGGTATATAAACTTAATAAAAAGTGTCTAGCTTTTATTAGATAAGTTTTGGAAATTCAATAAAAACGTGCAAAACATGCTTCAATCTATATTAGCAAATTCGATCAACAATCTTTACGAACTTTTCCATCTTATTTCGTTTACTCAGCTCCTCACTATCTAAACAAAACGATCCAAACTTTCGAAATTCCATAAAATATAAAAAATAATTTACGAAAATCGAACCTAGATATCTATAAAGATACCGTTACAACTCTCAAAGCAGATTCACCGATAGATAAGTAAGAAATAAAGAATACAAAAATATTCATGGTCACCCCCGGCCGATAGCATCAACTTTGTGAGGCACAATACCAAGGAACTACGGTCAAACAGATAGGCGACGAAGTTTATCGGGGGCATTCGTCCAAAGAGTGAATTGCTGACCGCTTTGGACTCCGTCTCCGTCGTCTGCGTAGAATTCGCTAATGTAATTTATTAGGGTACCAATAAAACCGTCGCTATCACAATTTATAACCATTGTCTGTAACCCGAAGTTCGTTTACTTAGTTCCATAGCTATTGCGAGGCCGTGAAAACATTTATTAAGTGCTACGATTATGTTGGCAATTGAATTAGTTGTGACAAATGAGGGTAAAGTTTTTAATAAGAGAAAGAGTGGCAAGTTTGAAATATTATTTCATCAACATCGATCAGCAGTCTACAACTTGATCACTTTAGGAGTTTGTTTTTTAGGTGGAAAATTATTCAATGACTTCTTCAGCTCTAGGGCAGAGCGGATGGGTGTGTCAGAGTTTTATTGATTATAACCACACCTATGTTCCTTCCAGTTTTTCATGGTTTCAGTTTCGGAAGTATCACTTTAAGGTGATAGACGTTTTTCAAATTTAAGGTTGTTCAATGCCTTTTAACAATTGTGGCGCACGACCAGTTTTTTTTTTACTTCTGATCACACTTAAGACAACAGATCGAAAATAAGCTCCAAACTCAACATTGTCGGATTCATTTTAAACGTTGAATCTTTTCCTTCAAAGTCAGCTATATAGGCCACATTCAAAATATCGATATAATTAATAAAGCTACGTAAGTTACGACTAATCAACTTCAGACAATTTATCGTAACTTTTGCTCATGAAACTTTCACTTGATGTTTTAGCTTCGCCGCTTAGTCTAAAAACTTTTTCAGGAATTGTATATCCCATTTTTACTAAAATATTTGCGATATAAAATATATGTTTTGGAAAGATATTTTTGCAAGGACACTGAATTTTCTGGGAGTATCTAAAGAGAGTTGATAAAATAAGAAGATGGCGCTAATTCCAGTCGACGCTGGAATAGGTCTTAATTTTAGCTTATCAGCGTTTGCAGCGAAGCATTTCGACACCTCGAATAAGTGGATTTTTGGGACCAAGCTCCGCTTGCTAAAGCAATGTTGTTGCTAAGACAAAGGCAAGCTTTACAATTTAGTGACCTTTTAAAGTACATTAGTACCACTGGTATATTAAAAACCTGCCAAGTGCGAGTCGGACACGCACTCGAAGGGTTCCGTACCGTATCTATACAACATCATGTTTGTGGTATAGGACTTAAATATTTATTTTATTCTATTTTTAGTATTTGTTGTTAAAGCGGCAACAAAAATACTTCATTTGTGAAAATTTTAACTGTCTAGCTATCACGATTCATGAGATTACAGCCTGGTAACAGACAAACGGACAGTGGAGTCTTAGTGATAGGGTCCGTTTTTACCCTTTGGGTACTAAACCCCAAAAATGTTGGGTTGAAATAAATAGCTATTTGAAATACCACTTATAACGATCCCAACAGAGGTCAACACAATTCTATCAATGACATTATTAAGTTCTACGTTTAAAAGTCACCCGAGTCGAGTATATAGGTATTGTGACTAACAGTATGTGAAAAAAAAATGGACCAAGAATTTTAGAGCAAGAGATTGCCTTTCATAAAAATACTAGCAATCGACCCTGGATTTTCACGGGTGCATATAATATACATGCCGTTCTCGATTATTGTTATTTGTATTAATGAAAATGTTTAAGAGAAATTAGTGAATAAACTGACAGACGCAGAAAGTGACCTTGCTATATACGATATAAATTTTTTTTTGAAAAGAATTTATTGTACACTTTTCTTACATTTCATTTAACATTTCTCAAATTTTGCCATGAGCCATATTCTTTTAAAGTGTGAATGGACTAAAGAATAAGGTTTCATCAAAAAATACGTGTTCATCCGTCTTCTAAAACTACGCCCCAACAGTTACGGAGTAATAGAAACACAATACAGACCCTACGAAGTTTAATATCATTTAATTTGCCGATTTTCATTTTGTTTCTCCTAGAATAAAGTATTTCATCTAAATACCAGACTCCATTTACGAAGTAGAAACATGGTTCTGCATAAGCTTTTCTAAAAAATAAATTGATAAAAGAACCCTGAATTCATACGTAGGCTTTTTTAAGACCTAAAACGATTTGTCATATCGGAAATTTATTGGTAAAAAGCGTAGGAAGGGATGCGTGGACCCGCCAATGGTTAGAGAACGGCTTCAACAACTTATTTTGATGCTAGAAATATGTTTCAGGGTAAATATGTATATGAGAAATAAATTCAAAGGGTAAATTTTCATTAACTTGAAACCAGAAAGGTGATTTATTTTTTCTGCGGAACTTTAGAAACCACATCTTCATCATAAACTGTCAAAATAAAAAAATAAAAATGTGAGATTTTGACATTGATTGTTTGTAAAAAAAATTGCGACTTGTATGTTAACGTTTTACAAAAAGGAAGTATATAAGGATCGCAGAAGGTGCGGTTCATGACGCAGGTTCTCACCGAGCATGGTCAGTTCGGGAAGTTCCTGCGGAAGTAACGTCCGGGTGTCACCACTGTGTGGACCGCCAGAAGGACACGGTGGAGCATACGGTAATGGTGTGAACCGCTTAGGCAGAACAGCACCGTGTCTCGTGGCGGCGATCGCCGGGCCTTGGTATAGACTATGGTCCGAAGCGAGAAGGAATGACAAGTGGTCATCTCCCTTTGCGAAGCAGTAATGCTAACAAAGGAGGAGGCTGCACGTGCACGCGCGAGGAGACGGCCCTCACGCCCCAGCCGCCGGGATCCCGATCCCGATTTCCAGTCACCGTAGGCGCGGGCTTGCGGACAGCGAGTAATGGGCAGCTACTAAAACTCGGCCCTGGTATGAAAGGCAATAAGAAACAGGAGTGGGTTTTTTAGTCAGTAAAAGTCTGACACACCCTTTCGCTCCGCACAAGAGCGTGAAAAGGAGGTGCGGTTTAAACAGTGTAACTTTATGTATGTGTGTATGATGGTCAATTGAAGTACGAAAATTGGCCTACCAGTCAAAGTATTTTTTTTATATTGCCTAACTAAAGATATGCAAAATAAGTATTCTACGCTTGTATCAAAGGACCAAAACTAAACAATGCAACCTCTAGGAGTGCTTAAAGACGATACTGCGCTTTACTCAAACTTATTTATTGCAGGGTTTTTTGCTGTATAGATATTTAAAAATATCCCAAAATAAAAACAGTAAGAAAGAAAATTCATCACATTCAACAAAATACCGATGGACTAAAATTGAAACCAGGGTACAATCAATAACCACAATAGAGAAAATACCAGTACCATTGAAAGTAGAGGAAGGTTCCCCTTGAATGATTGTACCTACACAATATGCTATGGGTGAAATGTGAAACGCTATTGATATCGGTATGTAGGTATAAACGTAGAGGAATTGAGTGGGACTTTTAAATCAGGCTGAAAAGGAAATTCAGTCAGAAAATTGTAAGAAAGACAAAGCGAACTGCATCTTCTTTATCTTTTCTGAATTTCAACTGACTCACTCCCGTCAGTCTTGCAATATCGCCCACGGCGCTATGAACTGCTAAAATGAATGTCAGCTATTAGCCGCACAGTCGCTTTGAAATATACAAAATTGCATTTGAGTTGCTCAAACCATTCTTCTATATCTAAAATCTTCGGTAGCAAACGTCTTCACACGGAGACATGGGTCTCCGATAAGAGTCAGCCCTTGATACCAACTTTCAAATAAATCTTCTTCGGTCCCTTCGAATCGAGTGTCGTTGGACGATTGGCTGATATTAAATTATTGTCTAAATGGTGAAATTATTAAGGACAGTGCTAAAAATAGATCGTCGTAAACAACGTCTTGAACATAGCAAAACCTAAGTGCCCTGAAGACTCAGCGCGAACGTGGAGTGCCCAAGTAATAGGATACGAGTAGGCAGAAAGAGAAAGTACTAAAAATAAATTTATGGTTGAGTGTTTTTTTTTAAGGTGGGATATCATCAAAATGACTTCTCGCGCTCTGGCTGGAGCCTCCCGCTCCACGCGTGTAAGACTTTTACTGACTAAAACCACACCTGTATCCTTCAATTACCCTATGCCTAGGACTACGGGTTTCCCTTTCAGAAATTCTCCGCGGTCCTAGCTAGCGGGCATCGGCCTTGCTGGGCCCCTACGGTTTGCTGACATCTCTTTGAGGAGCGCGAGGATAACTACGCGCTGTCGACGACTAGGCTCGGTCCGGTTAGTTACCGAACTGCCAGACGGCGAGCTATCCAGTGCTCGACGTCCGCAAGTCCGCGTCTACCGTGGCTGGTAGTCGGGGTCGGAATTACGGCGGCTAGGGCGTGAGGTGCGTTCCTTCACGCGTGCAGCCTCCTCCTTCGCTAGCATTACTGCTTCGCAGAAGGAGGCGACCGCCTGCCATTCCTCCTCGCTCTGGACCATAGCCTGAACCAGGGCCCGACGCGAAAGCTCTTTGCCACCAATTGCCTCCACGAGTACACGGCGGTGCTCCGCCCAAGCGGGGCTCACTTACACCGTATGCTCCACCGTGTCTCTGGGTGGTCCGCACAATAATGACGGCCGGGCGTTACTTCCGCCTAAATCCGGTGCAGGAACCTCCCGAACTTGCCATGCCCGGTGAGGACCTGCGTTATGCAGAAGGTGAGGATGCCGTGTTGCCGCTCCAGCCACTCCTCAAAGAGGAGACTTACCGCCATAATTAAGATTGAGTGTACGATTAATGTAATGTTCTGAGGGCCATCTGACCTTCGTTTTTGTAGCTGGAAGCTATCTCGTAAACCGATATAATATTATAAAAATGTATTATCTGTAATGTAAAAATATAAAGTTTGCAAATATGCATATCTATCAGAGATCAGAAACTAAATTTCAAAAAGACCATTTACAGGCCATTTCTGAATTGTCAAAATGTCGGTCAATCGTATATCTCTATGAAGAAGAACGTGTAAGAAACTCCATGGACACACTTTTAAATCAGATTATGAGTTACACAAATCTTGGATAAATATTTCTTGTCGCTTCTATTGTGTGAGCACAATATAGATAAATAATGAAAAAAAATTAATAAAAAATAGACATTGAAATAAGCCACTGGCAGCTAAGAGATGACCAGTCTCAACTTACGATACCCATTCACGAGCATGACGCTATAAGTATAAGGTCTATAAGTATACTGTGACTGGCCTGTTGGTCTAGTGGTTAGTGTCCCTGACTGCTATGCCGGAGGTCGTGGGTTCGATTCCCACCCAGTAATTTGTGTGATGAGCACGATCATTTGTTCTGTGTCTGGGTGTAATTTATCCATATAAGTATGTATTTATAAATATATAAGTATGTTTATCAGTTGTCTAGTACCCATAACACAAGCTCTGCTTAGCTTAGGACTAGACGGTGTTGTGTGATAGTTGTGGAATATTATTATTTTATACGATATAATCAATAGTCGATCGATTCACGTAGGGCACAAGTATTGCTTCACTATCACTACATAGTATGAAACAAAGTCGCTTCCCACTGTCTGTCCCTATTTACGCTTAGATCTTTAAAACTACGCAACGGATTTTGATGCACTTTTTTTTTAATAGATGGAGTAATTCAAGAGAAAGGTTTGTATCTAAAATACATGCTCAATAAAGTAGAGAAACACTGGTAATATTAGAAGTTTCTAATGTGATGTCGTAAATAAACACAATTTTTGCGTTTACATTGCAAACGCTGGCTGAACCTTACGAGATAGACCAAAAAAAT
The DNA here is from genome assembly GCA_961205895.1 of Mythimna pallens. NCBI lineage: Eukaryota > Metazoa > Arthropoda > Insecta > Lepidoptera > Noctuidae > Mythimna > Mythimna pallens. The sequence goes on from OY540834.1 coordinate 18,350,133, forward strand.
TTAGGTAGCACATTATTTGGTTCTATCTCGTATTGTACTCCTTAAAAAGGTGTCCGCGATGGTATATGTATATGTCTATCTCTTAAGGATAATCCACAATAACCATTTTTTATCCTTTGTTTTTTACGAGAAATAATGGCTTATTTACGAAGCGATTTTAAGCAATACAGCATTAATCCTTATCCAATTAAGTACCTTAAATACATTGTGCATTTGCTATAGATTGATATGCCTCTTTACATCATGTAATTTTAATGAATATTTTCGAAGATATTACAGATTTAAATGCACATATCAGCATTGCACCCGTGCGAAGCCGGGGTGGGTCGCTAGTTTCGGATATTATAATACATGTGCGTCCTCAAGGACCTTAAAATTGGATTGAATATCCGCGCTACCCTTTACAATGTTCCATAGTAGTTTGGAGGTAGACGGAACAGAGAGTAAAGTCCCGCAATCCTCCGTTGAAAAGGGAGGATCCTCCGACCAGACGGGTGTTATGTCTGGTGGGCTACTACTGCCCGATAGATGATTTCGGGCTGTTCTATATGTTCTAAACGCGCGGAGAACTTTGATTGCGCGATGCAGGATTAGTTCTTATGTGCCGCCATAGATGTCGCTACATCACTCCCCTCCGGAGATCGGAGATCGATGGTTCTTGATGCTTCTTGATGCGTGCCAGGCCAGTGGTAGGTTGGTTCCAGTGGGTTGGAAACGGATACCGCATAGTTCTCGGTGAGTCGGAACTGTCTGCGGTGATGCCCCAGTGAGTCGGGGTGTTGCTGTCCCAGTGAGTCGGGATGATGCCCCAGTGAGTCGGGGTGATGATGTCCCAGTGAGTCGGGATGATGCTGCAGGCTCCAGTGAGTCGGAGTAGTGCTGCTAGCTCCAGTGAGTCGGAGCGGTGCTGTGCGATGTAGTGGCTTGACTGCTTGCGTCGACCAGGAGAGGTTCTTCATAGCTCTTCATGTGACTGGCCGAAGGTGCGGTGTGATTAGCCAAGGTTGCTGATGAGGCTGAGGGTGATGACCAGGTATACCCAGGTAGGCATGCTGGTGGTCAGGATACCCTTTAAAGCCGTGGGTGCTGGCTGTATGGCTCGCTGCTCGAAAGCTTGAGGAAGTGATGATGACGTCACGAAGTAGTGGCTGCACGAAGGCTGCGCTGACGTTCTTTGTCGAGGGTCACCAGTTTAGAGGTAAGCGGAACAGAGAGTAAAGTCCCGCAAACCTCCGTTGAAAAGGGAGGTTCCTCCGACCAGACGGGTGTTATGTCTGGTGGGCTACTACTGCCCGATAGATGATTTCGGGCTGTTCTATATGTTCTAAACGCGCGGAGAACTTTGATTGCGCGATGCAGGATTAGTTCTTATGTGCCGCCATAGATGTCGCTACCGTAGTGTCAACCTACCTTCTATATCAAATTGAGGACTTACTTTCGGTACAGAAACGTTATTAAATTTGTAAGGCGACCTTGAACTGGGTATAACACAATATCTATTAGCGTAATATGTTTAATTGTGTACCCAGCGAAGTGTACAGACAGTATTAAAATTAATATTATAGCTAGAGCAGATATATATGGGTATATACCTGCTGTTATTAACTAACGTATATTTGCCTATCCGCGTTATATTTAAATGTTCATTAGGTATATTACGAGTATATTCTGTACCTTGGTAGTCTTGAATTCGTTGATTCTGAATTAGATTTTTTCATTCCGATTAAATCCATACTAATATTATAAATGTGAAAGTAAGTCTATCTGTTTGTCTATCTGTTAAGCTTTCACGGTTAAACTACTGAACCGATTTTGAAGAAATTTTGTACGGTGAAAGCTTGAACACTAAGAATAGACATAGGCTACTTTTTATCCGTCTTCAACTTCGACTTCGCATCTACAATAACCAACATTCACGCAAATGAAGACGCTGGCAGAAGCTAGTATCTTACACCTTATAATATATTATTAGTGCTCGTAGAACATGACAAGGTTATATTTAAATTATAAGAAATTGCAGATACAATGTAAAACGTACTTACATATATTGGAATAAAGGTCATAATTGTGTTGAACACATTATATTGCTTTAGATACCGGTTCTGAATAAACGCTGATTATAATTTATCTCGATGCCAATATAAACTAGATTACTTTCACGTCTAAAGACGGCAAGTGACCGTTCGTTTTGGCTACGATTTCCAGGTTTCCGTGGTGTAGCGGTTATCACATCTGCCTAACACGCAGAAGGCCCCCGGTTCGATCCCGGGCGGAAACATAGTTTTTGTCATTTAAATCTTTTTTTTTTCTTTTGTTTATTTTTAACGGTTTGTATTGTAGGAAAAATTATGATTTTAATGGTCTACATATTTGTACATACCAATTTATGTTCCAACGCAGCAGTTAAAATTCTTAACTTATTTTAATGAATAAGATGTCTATCGATTTGTTATGATGGTCAGTTAAGTTTCAGCTATATTTTTTTTAAATATTATTAATGCCAGCGACTTCACCTGCGAGAAAGTAGAATACTGTCCCAAGGGAACATATTCTCGGGATAAAAAGTGCTATTTCAGGACATGGTCTACTCGTGCGCTAAATTTCATCAAAATCCGTTCAGCCGTTCGAGTGCGCAGAAATAGCAAACATGCATACTCACAAACTTTCACCTTTATATTATTAGCGTGATTTCTCTTAAGTATTAAATTTTTCTTTTGCTGCTTTCGTAAAACGAGTAGCAACAATTAGCGGTAGATATAAATATAAGTATATAGCTTTATCAGTCAGTAACTAAGTGAAAACAGCTGCACGGGTCGATCTTTAAGGTAAGGCAACACTTTCTGAAGTCGGCATGTGGATCATCTGTTATAACAAACCAAGATTCCTCCGTGCCTCGGTAAGCTCGTTAAGCCTTTGGGCTCAACTGTCATTCGAAGATCTTTGACAGTTGTGACGGATATTTAGAAGACAGAAAATCTGGCGCCTGTCTTGCTAAGGGGTACTGTTACAGTATACTGGCTCGTGGAGTTCAGATAACCAGTTACTTCATGTAAAATACTAGTACTCATCAGATACTAGAAGCCGACCCCAAAACAGTTCGAAAAAGGCAGGCAAATTGATTGAAACATTTGATAACTTCATTCTATGAAAAACAGAACCGCATCTAAATCTGTTCGCCTTTTTAAGAGCTGCAGCAACGGACCACAGAAAAATACACTGACACACAAATTGCGGAAAAACTTATAACACCCCTCTTTTGCGTCGAAGGTAAAAAAAATAATGGACAGTATACGACTCAGTTTCATAGCTGACTTTATTCACACGTATATTATTCAGAAAAAACAATTTCCCTCACGAACCCTTATTTATCGTCGTCAGAAAGAAGACAAAACACTAAGCCAAAAGCCGACAACAGAATCTCAACGATCCCTATAAAATGCTTAATTAAAGTCATAAGGTCCTTTCATTACATCTGACCCGAAAGTGATATAAAAGTTATTGTATGAAGAATACAATAGTACCGGGAATTAACTCGGACATTAATATCACCGCCGTGGCGACCTCAATATCATGTGGATGACGCATTATGACACGAGCTAGATAGGAACAGAAAGCCTGATGTAGTTTAGTAGGTGTAATAAGGTTTGATAATAGATGTATCTATCAATGATCTACTCTTATACCAAATTGTATCCACATGCGTTTAGACATGCGTTTAGACGTTAGAGCGTGATGGAGAAACAAACATACACAATACATAAATTCAAACTTTGGCCTTTATAATATTAGAACCCCCAATTTCTACACTACGTTGATTATATTATTATTTGTTCAAGTCTAATATAGGCTTCAAACAAAATTTTTTTTAAATTGTTGTAAACCAGAGCTTGACTGCGATCCCACCTAATGTAAGCAGTGATGCAATCATTGATGATGAGGCGCACTAGTTTATTAAGAGCCTATGCACTCTAGCCTTGAAGACACCTAAATTATAGTTGGACGGGAAGACCGCAGCAGGTAAATTGTACATAATCAATAGACTTTGGTGAGTAAGTGAGGTTGAGTATCCCAACCAATAAAATCATAAATCATAAGAATCGAAGCTTCATCAACAAGTCACATGGAGTTAATTATTCAAGAAACCAACCTACTGCTACCACAGCAGACAAGTTCATTAAAGTCTCCGTCTTTTTCTTTTTATTAGATTGCCGGTGCGGACTTATGAAGTGAGCCTTTTGTATTTCCATTCCATGTTATTATGATGTATGTTCGTATCTTCTTTGTATGTAATAACATCGTGTAGGGTATTGTCTTTCAGTAAGAATGGTGCTATTAATAAATCTAGTGACGGTAATTTTGTCTTTTTCTACATCTGGCTATGGTTCCAGATTGCTTTGTTATTGTGACTATTCATACCTTTATTGCTGGTTTACTTCGCCCATGATTTAGGCACCTATACCTAATATTATATTTCATTCACTGATTCATAATTACTAATAGATTAATAATAATTATAAACCTTCATTTTGGTAGAAAAATATATATATATATGTACGCCATATTATGGCTGGATATGCTGGAATCAATATTTATTTATTTACAAGCACTTTTTCAACATATACGTAGGATGTCCGAGGCTTTGTATAGCATAGCATAGCATACTCGGCCTTTTAATGTTCCCACTGTTGGAACTCAGGCCTCCTCTCTAGGAGAGGGAATGGGCCGTAATCCACCACGCGGGCCCAGTGCGGGTTGGTGGATGTCACATGTCTTCGATTTTTTGGTTCTAGGACATGCCGGTTTCCTCACGATGTTTTCCTTCACCGTTTTGAGAGCAGTGGTGATGAAATAAATTACACAAAGTAATGCGCCTGGCTGGGTTTGAACCCGCGTCCTACAACTCGTAAGTCGGGGCCGTTACCACTCGGCCACCACTGCTCATGAGGCTTTGTATATATAATGGAAACTTACAAACTAAAAATACATTTATTAAAACAATAATAATCTAATAACATATACATTGTAACATCTATTGTACCATATTCTTACAAAAAAACATTTTTGATTTGATTTGATTTAATAATGACACTAATATTACAAAAATGCATTTTGTATGTATTTGTGTGTACGTGTATTATTTATTTCACCTTTACGCTCAAACGTCTGAATGGATTTGGACTAAATTTGGAATAAGACATAGAATTATTTTTATACCAGTAGTATGATCCCTTGGTATAATTTTCTACATTCACTCGGGCAAACCTGCTCGCAAAAACTAGGGTGGCTTATAAACTAAATAAAATACTGTATTGTCTCTAACTGATTGCTTGTCGATATTAAAATTTTACAGCATCATTTTAATAAATCAACCCATCGCAGATTAGACCTTCTGAATAGTGCCACAAGACCCAAATCATATTCTAAATGGAAAATCTTTTTCTGTTTCACAGATTACAATCAATTCAATATCCAAACAGAAGTGATTCTAATCTCCCATCCAATTGAACTAAGTGTACAATAACATCTGTTCGGTCCCCGGAAATATCTCTAACCCAAATAAACTTGCCAAAGGTTACTACTACTGGCCCAATTCCCATTAACCGGAAAAACACTCCATTAACTTTCTCAATAACAGGGGAAGAACCCAAATGAACAAAAACACTTCAAAAGCAGCCGGGTGTTAATTTAAAGATGCCATTTTGGCGCAAAATGGAAAGAGCAAACGAAGAAATTAGGTCCAATCATAAGGAAGGAATAAATATTACTAAGGCGGAAAAAATCGAGGAATGAATATGTTTCTCACATTTTTGCATTGATTTCTTATTCGTAATAAGCTTATTTTTTCTCTAGAAATAAAAAAATATTGGATATGGAACTGAAAGAAGATAATTTTAACTTTATTTTTATTTAATATATTCTTCTCAGTGCTGGACAAGCTTCCCTCAAATTCTTCCAGATATTCTTTTGTCGAGCCAACTCGAACTATCCCTTGCGGTAGGCGTCCAGGTCGTCTCGCCTCCTCAACTAGTATATTTTTTTTTACAGTGCATCGAAATCAAACTTATATAGCTTTATATTGTGCACTGAATCCTACCCTCGAATGTGATCTGCCTCTCAAAGGTTTGCCAGGAGATTTTTTTTTTTTTTTACGAATCGAACGATTGATAGATACGAATGAAAAAAGATTCATAATAATAATAATCATTTTATTTCAGGAAATTATTCCCATATTATAAATTACAAATTACATAGAATTATATAACTCAATTATAAATTAAAAAAAAAATATACATTAAAAACATTGCATCAAAATAAAATTAAGTTAAATTAAAATTATTAAAATTAAAAAATTAAATCTCATGCTGAGTCACTGACTCATTGCTGAGTTAAGCTCGCCTTTGCACTTGAACTGTCTGTATCACCGAGTACTATGTAAGTTTAATCAGAATGTAGTCGTTCAATTCTGCTCTCTGCATCACCCTATGAAGTGTCTGACTAGTAGCGAATGAAAGAAGAAGGCGAATTGTTGCCAACAATGAAAATAAGAAAGAAAACACAAGCACAACAGGAATAAAAAAAATGAATATATACCACTATTTTTTAATTAGTACCAAAAAAAAAATGGGGCTCTATCCGTACCCGTTACTGATCATATTTTTGTACGAAAATTTGTCATAATTGGTAAATTCATAATAGAATCAATCATTCATAACAATTGCTACTAGAAAGTGCTACGCGCAGTGTTTTTCCATTTTGATCGTCATTTATTCATTCATAAGCAATAGCCTATACAAAATTTCTATAAATTGGGTGACATTTTGGGATATAAACAAAACGCTAATAAGCTATTTGCTGTTTATGAATATTATTTATTGGGACTTTATTAATAATAAAAAGACCTTTTCTAATAAGCCCTTTAAGTAGTTGTAGTAATTAAAAATTAGTGGTGTATTAAGCTAATTTAGATTAAACAATAATGTTTTTTTAAGGTTCCGTACCTCAAAAGGAAAAAACGGAACCCTTATATGATCACTTTGTTGTCCGTCTGTCTGTCTGTCTATCTGTCTGCCTGTCTGTCTGTCAAGACCCTTTATCTCGGGAACGCGTAGAGGTATTGAGTTGAAAAAACCATATAGTTAAGTCTGAGGTCCCTCGAAGCTGTAAAAAAATCAAACTTTTGAGATAACGAACAAAAAAGATACGGGCGCTTATGTTGCAAATAACGTATATTTCGACACTCTCAAGAGAATTAAAATTCATAGAGTACTTTCCGTTGATCTAGAATCCTGAAATTTGGCATGAAGCAAGGTCAAATAGCACAAGTTTAGGGAAAAATCTGAAAACTGCAAATTTGTAGAAACGTCACAAAAAAAACTTTTTTAAAATCTTCGTAACTCAAATAGGGGAATAAACTCTTTTGATAGGTATGTTTGTCCGGAACCTTCAGTGCGCGAGCCCAACTCGCACTTGCCCAGTTTTTCTTCAATTAGACTTAGAAAAACGTTATTGATATGCTGGTAAAAATTCTTTGCATACCGTACTTTTCAAATAACATTTGACAAATATGTCTTTGACGTTCCTATTTTAATTTGAATCGTATTTTAAATTGACTTCTCATTAATGGGTCATTCACTTTACAGACATAACCTTTCTCAACCTCACAAATTTCTAAATGAACGGTGTAGCTAACCTTTTACTGTTTCTATTAAATTAGAAACACAATTAAAAAGTTTTAACGAATATAGCATGTTCCTTTTAAGCAGATATCGAGAATACGGTTAGAGTGCTCCCCACTTTAAGTTAGGTACATAGAATGGATGAGATGAAAATGTTCGATAATTTTATGAGCAACTTTCATTGCATGGCTATCATACATATTCATACATGTAAATGTACGGCCTCAGTTTGTTTGGTGGGTGAATATTTTAAAGGATATATGGGTCTTGAAATAACTGAAGTATATCTACCTACCTACAGATAGGTACGAGAGTTGCAGCTCGCGGCTCTCTGTCGTATTTTATTCACAACTAGCTTTTGTCCGCGGCTTCACCCGCGTACTTAAAATATAGCCTATATCGTTCAGGAATAAAAAAGCTTTCTATCGGTGAAACAATTTTAGAAATCGGACTAGTACTTCCAGAGATTACCTCCTACAAACAAAAAGACAAACTTTACCTCTTTATAATATTAGTGTAGAAGTGTAGATATTTTTTTTTTGTTGTCAAGATGTTAAGTCCAGCAGTATATTTATTTATCTGTGAATGATATGAGCATTAGCATAAGCATAATCAGCCTTATAATGTTCCCACTGCTGGAAAGCAGGCCTCCTTTCTAGGAGAGGGGATAGGAGCCCAGTGCGGATTGCCGGATATCACATTTCTTCCAAATTTTTGATTCTAGGACATGCCAGTTTCCTCAGGATATTTTAAAAGTAATGCGCCTGGTTAAGTTTGAACCCGCAACATAAAACTTGAAAGTCAGGGCCATTACCACAGGGACACCATTACTTTGAATGATAAAAATCAATACATTAGTTGAAAGATAAAGTGAGAAATGTATTTGTTTACGAATTTATGCAATGTCTCACCATACAAAAAAAAAAATAAGAACAAGCATATTGTAGTTTCGTTATGTTTGTAGGAAACTTAAAACGTGCGACTACAATTACTGCTTCACGGATATATACCACACTACACATTAAATTCTTCTGCATAAACTTCAAACAAAACAAATGTGTTAAATATAGAAGAAAATCCTGAGGTAAAAGAAGTCATTAATATATTATGTATCAATGCAGGCTTTAGATAAGCGCACGAATGATAATCCTGCGTACCATGACAAACGAATATTTTTGAAGATTCCGACATACGGAGAGTTTCCTTCAGATGTTTAATAATGTAAACAAAGGGAATTTCGCCTTTCAAAGATCGACCAAGCCGATGTCACAGATCAGTTTACAAAAGGGTTTTAAAGTCAGCCAAAAGAGCATCAAACGCTTAACATAATGAGGAGCTTTGCACACACCAAATATTGTAACATCAAATATGTTCCTTGCTCCTTGTTGAGTATTTTTGTGAGAACTTATACAGAAAGGGCAATAAATAGGATTAATTATTCCAGCGTTTTTTATGGTGGGAAAACATCCAATGACTTCTCGCGAGTTAGACTTTTGTTGACTAAAACCACACCTATGTCCTTGAGTATATAAGGATTTCCAGTATTTTTCGGCACCACAACATACGAAAAAGACAGGCATATTTCTTATTTATTAACTGGTGCCCACGACTTCGCATCGACAGACTCGTAAAACTGCACAATGTCATTTGGTTCAAATAACAAGAAGTTTTTCTTTTTTACGCGGGTACCCTAATTTTTTTTTCTTAAATAAAAACTTGTGTGTGTTTACTTCTTTTAACTTCAGCTAGGTACTAGTAAAAGTTCCGTGGACATATATCTTGCCGTTTCAGAGATTAGATGGAACAAACAGACAGACCAACAGCTGCCTGTTAATCTGTCTGTTTGTTCCATAAACCAAAACTGTTATAGATATCGGATATACTTTCCTATCCATTAATTAAAAAAATGCTATTTTGAAATTACAAACAGACACTTCAATTTTATTTTCAACACACTTTCTCAGAAAGTGACTCTTATTGCACTGCACTTAGGTATATGATGGCACTCGTTACCATACTGTGACAATTTGATTACCATTACGCACTAGTGCTATAATGTAGTTAAAAACTTTTTGCTCAACCTCTTTGTTCGCAAAACAAATTTTGAATTCGAATAAAATTCCCAATTATTGAGTTCATTAGTATATAAATTAGTTTTTTACTTACTTATTTTATCCAATTTACCTTGTACAAACGATTTATTTAATAAAAAAACATTTAGTAAATAAATCGTACATTCAAATTTTGTTTTTTTTTTGTGGTCTATGGCCGCCATTTTAAAATGCGAGCGGTTTTTGGCGTGATATTTTTTTATTCCAGAGAAGTTCATCAATTAAATAAAATTAAATACTACAAAATTATGAGAAAATGTTAATCCGTATTCTATTATCACTACGAAAGACATTGTCGTAAAAACTTTTCATGCAAGAAAACATAAACGTAAGACTAAGCAGTATGATCAAAATACCTTAGCCTTCCTCTAGAGGTAAATAACAGATTTTTACCGCCATGTCACAGAAAATTTTACTAGTTTTACTGTTGTTTTCTTCACAAGTGTATTGAAAAACGTCATATGACACATGTGAGTAATTAATGATTACGGTTCTTGGCTCTCTTAAGACCCTCGCCACGGCTCGGGTCTAAATACCGCCTCGACGGTAATCACTAACATTACACACTTGTATCATAATGTACTATTACATGTTACATATGTGTAGAACCCAGCCGCCTCCGGTATTCCGATCCCGATTTTCGTCCATCGTAGGCGCGAGCTTGTAGACGGCGAGCAATGGGTGGTTCACCATCCGATTGTCCGGTAACCGTCCGGGACCGACCCCAAGTCGTTGACGGCGCGTACTGATCACGCGCGCCTCAAGGAGATGTCAGCAAATCGTAGGGCAGGCTTCGAAACCGAAAGCCCGAAGCCTACAGCAGCCAAGGCTCTGCTTCTGAAAGGAAGACTCGGCCCTGGTATGAAAGGCAAAGAAGGAACAGGAGTGGGTTTTGAGTAAGTAAAAGTCTGACACATCCTCGCGCCCCGCCCAAGATCGAGAGATGTCATTTGATGATGAATGGATGGATGATTTTCCCACCCAAAACCTATGTAGAAAAGATTTCACAACTAAGCTACTTTAATACACGAACTAAAAATGCATAACAAGCAACTACATAAAATTAAATCATCTTCTCCTCTAACAAGACGGAGACACCAATCATTAAAAGTTACCACACATCGAGATGAAGTTTACTAAACTTAACCTATGTAATTCACTCCACCAGTTAGAAAATGAAGTTTTTCTACCGGCTACTTGCCCTAGTAGGTACTGGGAAAGTTCTAGAATTACTTTCTGAACTGTTACTGGAGTTAGAAAGTGTTCTTAATAGAGCTGTAATGGGGATGAGGCAGAATGGCTATCTTAGGTATTAGATGAGGTTTTAAAATGTTATCATAGAAAGTGCAGTTAGTGTAAGTTTGGCTTCTCTTAAGCTTGACATTTTTTATGACAGCACAGTCGACGCAATGGTTGAACAATTGGCTTTTATATTGAGTGTCGCAGGTTCGAATCCTGCACGCAACAAGTATTTGTATGGTCTGTAGCTATTCCAGGTCTGGGGGTCTTTTTTTTAGGTAGGAAAATCATCTTATGTCAATTCCCGCTCTTGTGGGGCGCGGGAGATAGTGTCAGACTATTACTAACTAAAAACCCACTCCTGTTCCTTCGTTGCCTTCGTCTCAGGGTCCCGGGTTTTGTTTTTACACTAGCAATGGTCCCAGTAGGCTTCGACCCTGCTGGGCCCCTACGATTTGCTGACATCTCCTTGAGGCGCGCGTCGAACAATACGCGCCGTCGACGCCTTGTGCTCGGTTCGGACGGTTACCGGATGGCCCGCATGCCCACGCCTACGGTGGCCGGAGGTCTGGGGGTCCCGAGTTTACATGTTTGTAAACGCACCCACAGTGAAACCTAGTATGCAGTTATTCCTAGTATGAGGCAAAGTTTTCACAAAGAACACAACAACATATTTCGATAGGATCTAACTATTACAAATATTTTGGTACTTTTTGGCAATCTAAATTAATGGTAGATCGAATGTCACATTATCCATTATATTATAAAATGGTTTTAAGCTGGATTATAAAAAGATGTATAGTTATTATTTTTTTAGGTTTAACTATCATTCAAAATCAGGCTCTCAAAATGGGCATTAGTGTCGTAGTTTGTCACACCCTGTTTGAATACTAAAACTATAATTACAAAATAAAAAAAACTAAAACATAATTTAAGCAAACCGTCTGAGCAAGCAAGCGAAAAAACAGTAATAACTCTAGGAGCTACGAGACGTCTACGAAACTAATTATTCGTAGCTGCTTCGAGTAAGAACCCCGCAGACAGGCGCGACGCATAACGACTTCGGTCTTAGTGGTGAGCGGCGCGGCGAGTTGGGCAGGCATCGACACGCGTGCGAGCGGTGCTATGAGCGGTGTCTCGAGGCGTGCTTCAAACATTTTCACACTTTTGATCTTTCCGCTCGCCACCCCATGCTTAGCTTCCGCTGACAGGGGCAACAACATGAACGGGGCGTAAGCCTCAGGGCAACAACGGTGCGACAACGTTTATCTTAAACAGAAACTTTAGAACGATTTACACGAAAATGGACCGTTGTCTCGTAGTCATATTGTCGCAATACACCTGTCTGCGGGAACCTTAATGCTACCATCTTTGAGCCACGATGTTGACTTTTAATAACGTTCCCCATCGTGACCTATCACAAAGGTCAATAGCGGACTAATTCAAAAACTTTATTCAAGCGTTGAGCATATTTAAGCAATTTTTGAATAACTTCGTTTTAATTAAAGTTGAAGGTGCAGAAGCTATATTATGGAATGAATTAACCTTATTTATGTGACTGTGTGAAAGTTCAAAGTAAAACTTTTTTTATAATTGATAAGATTATATATCTATCAATTATAAAAAAAGTATCTATAAGTATAATCAATATATCGTTGATAGTAAATGATGATGTGGTCGACAATAGAGCACGTTTGCCAAGATGTAACCTATTCACCTCTTTTTTTAAGTGGGAAAATCATATAATGACAAATCTCGCTCTTGGGCGGAGCGCGAGATAGTGTCAGACTTTTACTGGTTAAAACCCACTCCTGTTCCATCTTTGCCTTCATGCCGTTGCCCCGTTTTTCGCTTTCACACTACCCGTGGCAACCTATTCAGCCTTGACTTAAAGCAGAAGAAGAATCTCTCCTTTCTACCATCGGAAAACCCGACGCATGGCGAGTATGCACCCTTACGTTGTTGAAACTTCACCGGTCTGGACTAAACGTTTCGTTTCTTCGTTTATACCACGTACATCGACGGACTAGAACAATTTGCCTGCTGCGGTCTTCCCGTCCAACTATAATTTAGGTGTGTTCAAGGCTAGAGTGAATAGGCTCTTAATAAACTAGTGCGCCTCACCATCAATGATTGCATCACTGCTTACCATCAGGTGGGAATAATTGCTGTCAAGCAATATCAATTAAAAAAAAGAAGACTCCAACAGTGAATTCCACTCAGCTGTGCGCACAATGAATGTGTTCTCAAAACGTTGGGTGGTATGTCCACCATGTACTGGTGGTGCATCGCCGTACATCTGGTGGTCCGATGATGGAAAAAGCTAGCTCGGCAGAATTATGTTATGCAACTATAAATATAATGTTATGTAACTATAAATTCATTTTTATTACGGGGACCTACATTGTACGAGGTGGCAAATAATTAATTACCCAATTTTGTTTTTGTATTACTTTATTACTTTTTTGGGACCTGTATTTTTTTTTCTATTAAGTGAAAAAGATGATACCGGTCAAATGGCTGCTACCAGTGTCGATACACATTTTTACCCGTTTTGACTGTTACTTTTATTTTAGTAGGTCGAGTCTGAAAGAAAGAAAAACAGTTTATTTACGCAAAATGACGCAATTTTAAAACTAGCTAACAAACATAATCAAAAGATAGGGAAGATATGCGTCAAATCCGCGCAAAACGGCCGAACGCTCAGCATAAAGCTGCGGCCTCACGCATATTGCGATAAGCTCACAGCTCTGACATAAAGACACGAATAAAAGAACGGTGCAGTTTATAAAAAGATGTAGATAGAAAAAGGAGATTAAAATACAGATTAATTATAAATAAATTAAAAAAAAAATAAGGTTGCAAATACATTTATATCAAGACAGTTACGTAAACTTACTGTGAGTTCTACAGTATTCAACCGTAGAACAGCCTTGATACAAATTAAATCAGCCTCACTGGTTTCTCATTCCACTTTTAAAATCTCTTCACAAAACCGCTCATGTAACACATTTGATACATAATTACTGTATAATTACTTTGCACAGCTCATACTGAAGATGACGGTTACAAATCTAACTTAATTAAGAGACGCTGCCAAAAACTAAAAGGTTTGCGAATGAACGAACGAAGAACTGACTTCTTAATAACTGAGCAGTTACGTGAATGGCTGATAAAGGATCGTTCCTTTTTATTCGTTCAGCTAAAGCTTCCTTTTATGTGGTGTTGAAAGAAAAAGACAGTGTCAGACGGTCGGTATTATGTGTGAATTTCAAAGACTTTGGATGAGTTGTTTTTACGCTTAAGGTGTAAGACGTCTTATTTTAAAACTTAATTCACATTTTGTGACAGAAAATAAACTGAGTATTATTTGCAAACTGATATATTTGAAGAGGTCTAAAGAAAATATGTTTACGAGTACAATAGATAAGAAAAACAAAAACAACATTGTACTGTGAGGACATCTGTCTCCAACATTGAAAGCTGTTGCTTTTGTAGCTAATCGTCGGCCGACTCGCATACCTACACGTCTAGGGCTGCGGGATTATTTAGCACCGACTGCGCTTTGAGTTAGGAAAACCACTTCTTTGGTCTGAGGGCCAAAACTGCGTTTCGCGGTCGCCCGCGTGGTTTCATACAAAAGTGCTCCGTCGCGGCGCGCCGCGCGGGCACCCGACGTGGGAAGCCGCGCCCAGCACCCGTTTTGCTACATAATAATGCATTAAACTTCTCCGTCGACACGACTACATGCACACCGTTAAATTTAAAGTAGCGACACTGCGCAGGTAATAATCACGGTACGGGAACCGTCACACACGACACACGCGCAACGTCACGCGACTGTTGCCCGTCGCGGGCGCACGCTTAATGCAGCGTCGGCCCTAATATGATTGACTGATCTTGCTTTTACAAATAATTTCGCACCATTAAAAAATTAAGCCACTTGTAACTTGACACGATCATTATGCGCGGTTTGCCCGAAGACAGGCTCACCATATAGGGATCGGTGTGAGTACACGATTTGATGTATAATACTGATCTTTATTAGCTAACCATTACAGACTATATTAGTACTACTTACACATATGAACATAGTTTTATGACACCCACAATACAACCACAAGTAGGAAAGTACAGGGCAATTGAAGAAACACAGGTCAGATTTAGTAAGAGTCTAGCACTCTCTCTCACTCCACCCAGAGCAGTAAGAGGTTATTGATGTTTTTCTCCCAAAAAAAAACAGACATTTATAACTTCTTAATAATTTTGCTGTGTTTGCTATGCCAGTATCAGTTCCACCAAAAGCTGTGAGACACATACATACCTGTGGAAACTCATATGGTTATACTACTAAGGGTTCATCAGTCCATCAGTGTTCCGTCAGTCACTTGATGGATGGTTTTTTTGCCAACGTGCAATATGAAGGAAGTCTTACGAAAAATATACCAAAGAATTAAGTCCTACGAATCAATACTCAGAACATATACGGAAGACTAATGATACTGGTAGGAAATTATTTTTCATTCCACATACAAAATTGAATTCAAATTTCAAAACCTTCGAGCTCTACGTCTATTTGAAAACAGTTTGTCATAGCGGACAATAGAAAAATAAAGTACAGAACACATGACACGGCAAAAGTGTGGAAAGGTGTGATACGATTAGTACTGTTGCATGTCATTCTATGCGACACTACTTTTGTGCTCTTTCCCTAATCGGGGATCTATAGAAAAGATTTGAATATTTTTAGGTGAGGTACATTTGCAGATGTCTTTAAAGGTGCCGCGTAAACCTGTATTACAAAGTTCTCACTTGAATATTACAAAGGTGTTTGTATGTACGTGTGTGTATATATGTTTTTACATACACACACACACACAGTTACGCTAGTGAAGGAGACGGCCGTACGCGTGAGGGAACCAATATCTTCACGTCCCAGCCGTCGTGCCCTCACACTCCACCTAGAGCGCAAGTGGGCACGTCATAATTATGGCGGTAAGCCCCCTGTTTGAGGAATGGCTGGAAAGGCAACACGGCGTAAGGACGCCGTGTTGCCTTTCCAGCCATTCCTCCACCTTCCGCATGACGCAGGTCCTCACCGGACATGGTAAGTTCGGGAGGTTCCTGCACCGGATTCATGCGGAAGAAACGCCCGGGTGCCACCATTTTGTGGACCGCCCGGAGGACACGGTGGAGCACACGGTAGAGGTGTGCCCTGCTTGGGCAGAGCAACGCCGTGTCCTCGTGGGGGCGATCGGCGGCGGCGATCTCTCGCGCCGGGCTTTGGTACAGGCCATGGTCCGGAGCGAGGAGGAGTGGCAGGCGGTCGCCTCCTTCTGCGAAGCAGTAATGCTAGCAAAGGAGGCGGCCGATCGCGTGAGGCAACGGCAACGGTCCTCACGCCCCAATCGCCGCCGGGATTCCGATCCCGATTTCCGGCCATCGTAGGCGCAGGCTTGCGGACGGCGAGCAATGGATGGCTCGCCGTCCGACCATCCGGTAACCGTCCGGACCGAGCCCAAGTCGACGACGGCGCGTGCTGTTCCACGCGCGCCTCAAGGAGATGTCAGCAACTGTAGGGGCCTAGCAGGGTCGAAGCCTACTGGGGCCAAGGGTCTGATTCTGAAAGGAAGACTCGGCCCTGGTACGAAAGGCAACGAAGGAACAGGAGTGGGTTTTTAGTCAGTAAAAGTCTGACACTATCTCCCGCCCCGCCCAAGGGCGGGGGATGTCATAAGATGATTTTCCCAGCGAAAAAAAAAAAACCTAGAGCGCAAGAAGTTATTGGATTTCCCACCTTAAGGGGATGCAACTCGACATACATTTTCACTGTTTTTCATACAACTGCTCTTACATGATTATGTCATTATTACACCTTTTTCATTCTGAAACTGATATTTTGGAAACACAGTATCTTGTAGATATTATCTAGGCTTCTATTGAAATCAATTTATAAAGGAGATGTTTCATTTTCGGCCATCAGATGTACATTTATCGAAAAAGAGGAAAAAATACCACAAATGAGGGAAAAATATTCTCTGGTGAATTTGAGCCTGATTTGTTGTGTACAAAAAAAAATAGTTTTTCAATTATTGCCAAGTTTTAATCAACATGGCGTCTCGTTTGCTTGCAGACTTCATTCGTTCTGAAATTATGTCTCATCTAATCAATGATACGTAGAAAATAATTAAAAAATGTGTGCATTCTTGTAGTGTTAAAAATAAATTACTATTATTCTCATATACATATTTTTGAGTAAACATAATTAAATGTGCCCATTTCATCGTTACAAAAATCTTTAGTCTCCATTTTTGAAGTGTGTTTCTAAACGAATTCAAAATAACCGCCCGAACGCACAAAGTGACTTTTGTCCCTTTTTATTTAAGAAATGATTCAAAGATTTGATCGTGCTTTGATGAACCACTTTTGTCTTATATTCTGTTAGAAAGATCTGATCTTAGACTAATTATGAGTTTAGTACTGATAAACAAAAACAAAACAATTCTATAGGTTAAGTAAACGCCATCTCTACGACCTATCATGGCTGTCATAACTCTTAGGACAAACGTCAAATATTTTTATTTTGTACATAAAAACCATTTGATATTATGAAAAAAATGTTACTTTATTCTATTCAGGGGTAAGTTTCCCAGCTTCGCTAAAATGTCCATGTTATGGCCGGAGCCCCATACAAAAATGAAACATCTCCTTCGTGTAAAACTAATCCAGTAAAGACCTCCGAAAATATGCTAATTTGCATGAAATTTGACAGTTCATAATTTACTAAAAAAATTAAAAAAGTCAAAAAATCATAACAGTAGAAGTCTTGCAAATTTAATCAAGGTTCTGAATTACGACAATTAAAAAAAAATATTTCCTAGAACAAGTTTTGTAAAATATTCGAGAAAGTCACGGTATAACCGAATGCTAAAAGAGTTTTCAGGCGTTATCTCTCTTTTTTCGCGTTCCCTTTTCGTCAAACATCGCGCGCGATTGCGTTAGATAAAGTAACAAGCTTTTAAACCATGCTCGATGTTGACGATATGCGAGTGAAAAAGGACTCTCTTAAAAAAAGCTGTGCACGCATAATTAATGTATTTCAGGTGGCTAGCTTAGTTACAGTCGGTTACATACGTATACAGTATATTTGTTCCATTTTTCTTCAACACCCCAGACAAAGAAAATAACTCCAAAGTCAAACCTGTCACCCAATACACTGACATCAGTCTGAAATTTATTCCTCCTTTGTTACAGCCGCACCTATAATGGTAAGGCGCGCCGTTATTAATACAGGCTTAAATGGAAGGTCCATCACTTGGCTGTCACCTATTGAATTTCGAAGGGACATTAAAGGCGAATTAGTGTGACCGCAGGCAGTAGTTGAGGGGCAGTTGTCAAGGTGATCACGCCTTGATATAATAATGATCTACATGCATAAAATTTTTCTGTACATGTGTTTGTCACCTAACTCTTCTTAAACGGCTTGACCGATTTGAATGAAATTTTGTGTATATTTGAGTAGGTGGATGGTTTGAAAATACAATTGCACCCAAATAAAAAACGTGGCTGTCTATTAGGATACCAGGAGATCCATACTACAGGTTTTAAATAGTATGGGCTCCTGTCTCTCATCCTGTCCCCAGGAGAAAAATAATGAAATATTATTAATAAAATGTCTATATGCATCTCAAGGCCCTGGAGTCCTGGACCTTTGGAAGGCGTACGAAAGTCCGAAACCGACTTGTGGAGGTCCTTTAGAAAGCTCTCATGGAAAGTGGTAGAAATTTAACTCAATACGTGCTAGATACGAGATAATTCGTAGTGCAGCGCCTATTACTATATATTCATAAATTTTGTTGAGCTTTAACTTTACTAAAAACTGGGGCTCTTTAATTGACCTTTTTGTCTAAGTCTAAGTGATTTGTATTCTACTATGTTAGATGCAGTTTATCTCATAGCTGATCGAATATACATATAACGATATACAGGAAAAAAAAAAAATCGCCCGCGTAATAGTAGAAATTATCCCAAGGTAACATACTCCCGAGATAAAGAATATCCTATGTACTATTTCAGGACAAAATATATCCGTGTACCAAGTTTCATGTAAATCCATTCAGATGTTCGAGGGTAAAGAAGTAATTAACATTCCCACACACACTCACAAACATTCGCATTTATAATATTAAGGTAGAACTACACTGCGCACACGTGTGCCACGTACGCCAATCTAGGCACGTCGGTCTCCATACATTCCACATGGAAACTAGACGTGTAGAGCTTCACTAGATCCGCGCCACGCTACGTCGTTCTACGTACAAATCAGGCGTGGTCCACGTGTGCGTCGATCAATGTAGTTCTAGCTTTAGCGTGATTCTGGCGTTGAAAGACCTAATACCCTTTCTGCTAGTTAGTTTAATATGAAATGGTCACCTAATAGAAAGTAATATTCAAACCTTTTACTGTGCAGACCACCAAGCAAATTCTACGGAACATTGAACAGATTCTAAAAGCATTCGAAGATTGAAAGTAAAGGGAAAAGTTAAGTTACGTTTGCATATCCATTGGAGTAGGATCGTCGGATGAAATCTTTGCACAGACTATTGGTAAGATGAAATAATGCCAAAAGTCTAGATAGACAAATTTAATAAGATTTTTTTATGGACATGACCTCACACTACGTCGGATGCTATTACAATTTTTGTTTCTTTTTGGTACAAATCAACAAATAACTTACCTACTTAACCTAAGCTTCTGAGCCACTTCACCTATCTGTATTTTGGAGCGGAATAACTTTTTTACGTGTTAAATCATCAAATGACTTTTCCCACTCTGGATGGAGCGCAAGGGAGTATCAAACTTATACTGACTAAACTCCACAGTGTTCCGTCAGTTCTCTTTTGTATTCTAGGGCCGCGGCGACACTTTCGAACAATACCGCAACCCAAAGTAATGAATGCTAAGGTTTTTGCCATAAAAAAAAACTTTTTACAAAAAAAATACGACAAAAAATCACTAAAAAGTGTCGGTGTTAAATAAAGAAGAGACAAAACTATTATATAAACACTAACTTCTTCGACACTCCTCAGTACGCGAGTCTGACTCACACTTGTCCAGCTGTTTTAGTTACGGTATCTCCACCAAAAAGTACCCCTCACCCAAACTTAAATACCTTATAGCCAGAGTGCATCTCATGACAATTCTAATAATCCCAAACACGGTTAAATTCTATTAATTTATTACGGAGTTCCTACCTTCCGGCTTCATCATCAGATCAGTTCGATATATCCCTTCCCCCTCTTTTTTCAATCATCGGCTACACGTATGAATAAAGCAATTTTACTTCTTACGACAGTTCTGCTGTGATCCTATGAGGAGTTCTGTTTCATATCTTCGAAGTTCATGATAGAATTATAACAATATTTCTATGGGACTAACCTAGAAGCATACCCATTCTATCAAAAAAATAATTTTCAAAATTGGTTCATAATTGACCGAGAAATCGGTGAACATACCTACATAATATTTAAATAAACTACAAGACGTGTGTTTCCAACATAACCAGAGAAAGAGTTGTAATAATGTGATAATTAAGTGCGTAAAAGCGGTCGTATGGAAATATATCACAAGATGGGCGCTCTTAAAAGCCGCTAACTAAACTCACGAAAGCTATTCTAATTCCCTTTTCCGTAAGTACCAACAGCTAAAAAGAAAATAAATATGCAAATATGCACCAACATTGGCATAGTTACGAGTAGGTAGAAATGCTAAATAAGCTCCGTTCTGCAGAAAACCGATAATATTGGAAACCAGATAATGGTACGGCCATTCACCAATGAATCAAACAGATAGGTAGGTCAGTATTTCATTTTATGAAATTAATATACATTTTGTAATAATATTTTAATCTCTATTCTAGTGTTTTTCTTATAAAATTGCTTCTCTGTCAATCTTTGGGACAATGTATGTTTAATCTAAAAACAAGTTACATGCTAACTTAACAAGTAGCTCAGTCCCGCGAAAAACTGGACAAGTGCGAGTCGGACTCGCGCACTGAGGATTCCGTACAAACTTACCTATGTAAATAGTTCAATTCCCAAATTGAGTCTCGAAGATTTTTGCCGAATCGCAAAAAAGTTTTTTTCGTGACTTAACAACAAACTTACTGTTTTCAGATTTATTCCTACACCTGTGTTACAACTGAAATAATTGTTATAAGACCTTGCTTGATGCCAAATTTCAGGATTCTGGGTCAACGGGAAGTACGATGAATTTTAATTCCCTTGAGAGTGACGAAACATACGGTTTTTGCGACATTAAAGGCCGTATCTTTTTTTTTCGTTAAATTGGAAGTTTGTATTTTTCACAGGTTCAAGGGACCGTAGATTTGAGTATATGGTTTTAATTTCAACTTGATACCTCTACGCGTGCCCAAGATAAAAGGTCTTGACAGACAGACAGACGGACAACAAAGTGATCCTATAAGGGTTCCGTTTTTTCTTTTGAGGTACGGAACCCAAAAAAAGCAGAATTGATTACTTTATACTAGCATGTTGCTTCATCATCTCCCAAGCCTTTTCCCAAATAGCTTGACATCAGCTTCCAGTCTTACGAGATGTGACTGAATACCCGTGTTTTACATGGCGACCCAGTTACTGAGCAAAACGATACTCCTTGGACAGACTGATAGTCAGAATTTCTGGCACCTGACTACCTATAACGATTGTCAAAGATCTACAAATGACAACAAGGAGCAAGCGTATTGTGTGCTTTCCGATGCATGGTGTGTCAGTAATGTCCTCAACAACAACACAACACAACACAGTATTCCACAACTTTCACGCATCTGGTCCCAAACTAAGCAGAGCTTGTGGTATGAGTATACGACAAGCGTGTGTATGTATGAATATAGTACAAAAAACTAAAAAAAATAAAAAGTATTTTTAAGTTACACCCAGACACAGAACAAATGATCGTGCTCATCACAGAAACATTTGTCTTGGGTGAGATTCGAAACCACGACCTCCAACATAGCAGTTAGGACCACTAGACCAACAGTCCAGTCAAAAATATGCTTTACTAGTCTGTTGCTTATGATATATGGTCATAACAATATGGAGGTTTCTCCTGTTTCATACAGCACTAGTATTTTACAGTCATTGTTTTAGTAAAACTATGCCTGTTGCTATCTATAAAGTAACAGGTACGTGACATTATTATTAATTCCTATGGTAATTTTCACAACGACTGAACGTTTTAAAACCATTTATTTCCTCTATAATTTAATACCATTTATATAGATTAAAGTTTCTTTATTAGCATAACCCGCGATGCTGTCAGATTAACCTAATGGTAAAGATTTCACGTGCAGCATGCAAAACTGAAGCCATAGTAGTGTGAACCTATTATGCTAAGTCGAGGACACGACTCAAATAGAAATAGAAATCTATTGAAGCAATTACACGTCGTTTTATTACCATAATAATAACGTTGTTCAGGCAGGGGCCATAGTCTTAACATAGTTCCATGTTACCAGTCCACTTAAGACTCCAAAAACCATAGCCCTATTATCATTGTTCTCCGTATGTCGCAATAGTTTTTCAACAACCGGGGGTTGTCCTTGGGTGCACTAGCATACAGGGAGCCGGACGCTCGGTGCCATCACTGCACCGACTGTCGGGAGGACACGGCGCAACACACACTGGCAGAGTGTGCCGCATGGGAGGAGCAGCGCCGTGTCCATGTATCTGAAGTGGGGCCCGGCTTGTCGCTGCCGGCCGTCGTTCGTTCGATGGTCGGAGGCGTCGAGTCGTGGGATGCGGTGATCTCCTTCTGTGAAGCCGTAATTTCGCAGAAGGAGGCTGCGGAGAGGGAGAGAGAGGCCGTGGCCACTCTTCCGTGCCGCAGCAGGCGAACCGGGCGTCGGCGGAGGGCAGACAACGCCCTCTTCCAGCCCCCATAAAGAGGTCCGGAGGGATGGTGGACTCGGGGTCGTCCGCCGTCCCCCATCCAGCAAGACCCGAGGCGGCGGCGCGTAGTGTTCCACGCGCGCCCCTATTGGACGTCGCGGGGGGAGAACACCTCACACTCCCCGCGGGCTTGAGGTGGCCCGCGTAGGCGGGCCGGCACTAGCCGGGGATCATGGATGGCGCATCAGCTCCCACAATCCCCGGTCCAAGTGTGGGAGGGAACACCGAGGTGGTTTTTAGTCAGTAAGAGTCTGACAGACCCCTTCGTCTGCCCCAGGCGAAGGACATCCATAAGGATTTTCCACCCGGCAACAAAAAAAAAAAAAAAAAAAATGGGTGCACTAGCATAGCGCGTACAGAGATAATCGTCGGTTGGTATCATGTTCCATTATAATTATTTAAAGGGCCTCTGCGAGTTGGCTTCGGCTCCTCGTACGCCTTCCAAAGGTCCAGGACCCCAGGGTGCTGAGATAAATAAACAAAAAAAAAAACATAAAATTAATAATAAAATTAAAAAAAAGCATATATATAATTAAATAATTTTTTTTTATAATTATTTGCTGATTAGTCATGCAACCTCATTGCTGATCTTCTCTCTTCTCGACATCATTATTCCTTCAGTACTAAACATCCTTACCATATACAAAGCGTTATGCGGTAGGTAATACGCGGTTTGGACTGCTCGGCACATGCTGCCTCCCACAGCCCTTTTAATTGTATTCTTACAAAAAATGTAAAATAACTTCGATATTTAGTTTTGTTTCGGAGTTACCAGAAACATACTTAAACTTAAACACAGAGAAAGATTACACATTATATTTTGGAGCCTGGGTCATCCGGGTCCGTAGGAGCATACCCGAAGCAAGTCCCTACACGTGGTCCCGAGGTGGAGCTAATCAGGTGACACTAACTGGTGGTGGACCGGTGGCTTGCGACGACGCACTGAGGAAAGTCGTACCGCCAAGTGGCCTGGTTCCGGTATGATGCCCAGTGTAACCAGTCTAGAGGAGTTGGGTCGATATAGTTGTTCCAACGCAAGCAGACCAACCTGGCTCGTGCTGATAAGGACGTATATGGAGACTAGTCGTGGAGGGTAGCGGGATCTGAGGCACGGTGCGCCGCTGGCCTCACATGAAGTAATGTGCTAGCCACACATGAAAGGCTGCCCACCAAATGTCGAAAAATCCCGGAATGCACCATCGTGCTGGTTGGCGACCAGACGAGAGGGCCCAATGGATATTCCCCTGGGGGCTCGGGCGTCCCTGCAGCCTCCAGACTAGTCCCTTAATGATAGACTCAGATCTGAAGTCCGTCCGACGTGTCGTATCTTTGATACCCAGGGTTTACCTTGGAGTACAACTTCAAACCACACGCGGGTGTGTGTATGTACTCCCGGGACGACATCTGCTATCGGCTTCTCTGTAACCTTGAAAACATTTTCAACGTTTTGGGCTTTGGTCGACACAGACCTATATAAAATAATCTACGCTTTTGTCTACCGCTCGTACAGTGGAGATCAGGAGACGTCCGGGCTCACACAGCATCTGATTGAGGCGGTGGATACGGCTCAGCAACGGTGCCCTTCCGCCCAATTGGTGTTACTGGGAGACTTCAATGGCTACCACCTACCAGAGTAGCTTTTCCCATACCAGTGCACAGATCATGCTGGTAAAGAGATGTGAAAGCTAGCGCACACAGCTAATTGATTAGACCTTCTGCTGATAACAGATCCAGACCGCTACTTAGTGTACGTGTCCGTACGTTAGTCCGTGTCTGTCTACTCCCGCCCGGCCCCAAAGGCTAGAGCCTAGAGGCACCCGGTTGGTTTGGAGATACAGGTCAGCAGATTGGGATGGCATGCTTTCTTTCTTCACATGTTATACTTGGCAGCTCACTTGCTTTTCTTCGAAGAATGCGACGTCGTACGCAGATGCAGACGGATGTGTTGGGTACTACATTCCATTTTCTGACGTAGCAATGTCTGACCAAGCTTGACCATGATTTAGCACCGAATGTGTTCGCGCCGATGCAATTAAACCCACGGTATATCGAGCTTGGACCGACGCTCGTATTCAAAAAGCAAGTGACGTGACTCTTAAGAAGAAAGCCTTTAACAGGGCTGCCAAGTCCAGCAAAAAGGTGTTGCGGAGGTCTCAGTTTGACCATATTAGTCGAATAGGGAACAAACTTGCTTCATACCCCGCTGGTAGTCAGCGCATGCATGGAGAGGGGCCAGTTCCCACTTCGCTGGAAGACGGGAAAACTGGTCCTCATCGCGAAGCCGGGGCGCCCTGCAGACTCTCCGTCCGCGTACCGGCCCATTGTGCTGCTTGACGAGGTGGGGAAGCTCTTTGAAAGAGTAATTGCAGACTGCCTCGTCGCGCACCTAACACGGGTGGGGCCGGATCTGGCGGACGGCCAGTTCGGCTTTCGCAGGAGGCGGTCCACGGTGGACGCCATCATGTGCGTGCGAGCTCTCACGACGGGGGATCCAGTGACCCAGGGCAGGTGTGTCGTGGCGGTGTCTCTGGACATCGCCAACGCCTTCAACTCCCTGCCTTGGAGCAGCATTAGGAGGGCACTCCGGTATCACCGGACGCCCGACTACCTCTGTCGTGTGGTGGAGGCGTACCTGTCAGACAGGTACATTATCTGCCCTGGTCACCAGGGAGAGTGGGAACGTCGAGAGATGTCGTGCGGTGTTCCGCAGGGATCGGTACTAGGGCCGCCCTTGTGGAACATCGGATACGACTACGTGCTGCGCGGCGACCTCCCTGACGGGGTCAGCGTGGTCTGCTACGCAGATGACACGCTGGTCCTGGGGCGGGGAGAGTCGTACCCGACCGAATCGACGATGATGTACCTGGGACTCGTTCTCGACAGCCGATGGGATTTCGAGGAGCACTTCCGACGTCTGGCTCCCAAACTAAATCGGACTGGGGCTGCCCTCGGGCGACTCCTGCCCAACCTGGGGGGTCCAGACGCCTCCTGCCGAAGGCTCTACGAGGGAATCGTTCGGTCCATGGCCCTTTATGGCGCACCGGTATGGGCGCCGGCGCTGCGGATGCAGCGGATGCGGCTGAACGCATGCCAGTGGGTCATGGCCATACGGATGGTGCGAGGATACCGGAAGATTTCCCGCGAAGTGGCGAAACTCCTTGCCTGCCAGCCACTATGGGATCTGGAAGCAACAGGCCTTGCTCTCATGCACGATCTCCGCATGGAGATGCAACGCCGGGGCGAAACTCCGCTGCCGCGACAAGTCGCAGCATGGCGGACGGAGTTCCGGCGGGTTCTCATGGAAAAATGGCGACAGCGACTGTCGCGACCCAGTGCTGGGCACGCCACAATTATGGCGATAAGTCCCCTCTTTGAGGCGTGGTTGGAAAGACCTCACGGCGTCCTCACCTTCCGCATGACGCAGGTTCTCACCGAACACGGGAAGTTCGGGAAGTTCTTGCACCGAATTCGTGCGGAAGCGACGCCCGGGTGTCACCACTGTGTGGGCCGCCCGATGGACACGGTGGAGCACACGGTGGAGGTGTGTCGCGCTTGGGAAGAGCAACGCCGTGTCCTCGTGGGGGCGATCGGCGGCGGCGATCTCTCGCGCCGGGCCTTGGTATAGGCCATGGTCCGGAGTGAGGAGGAGTGGCAGGCGGTCGCCTCCTTCTGCGAAGCAGTAATGCTAGCAAAGGAGGCGGCCGATCGCGTGAGGCAACGACAACGGTCCTCACGCCCCAACCGCCGCCGGGATTCCGATCCCGATTTCCGGCCACCGTAAGCGCAGGCTTGCGGACGGCGAACAATGGTTGGCTCGCCGTCCGACCGTCCGGTAACCGTTCGGACCGAGCCCAAGTCGTCGACGGCGCGTATTGTTTCAAGCATGCCTCAGGGTGATGTCAGCAATCGTAGGGGCCCAGCAGGGCGAAGCCTACTGGGGCCATGGGTAGTGTGAAAACGAAACCCGGGGCCCTAGGACGAAGGCAACGAAGGAACAGGAGTGGGTTTTTAGTCAGTAAAAGTCTGACACTATCTCCCGCACCGCCCAAGAGCGAGATTTGTCATTAGATGATTTTCCCACCTTAAAAAAAAAACCGCTGGTAGTAAAGCGTTTCGGTCCCTGGCTAAGTCGGTTGAATCGAACTTCTGTCGTCCCTCATTTCCGCCACGCTGGCCCACACCGCTGAGAAGAAAGCAATTATTTGCCTCTTTTTTGCGGAATCTTCGCGTCTAAGTTCCGGTGACGCGCGTCCCCCTATTTTTCCTGATGGGTGCCTGATTTCCCTGCCAGAGTCTGTGCTTGGCTGTATCCTAGGGGTCTTTAACTCAAGAGTGTTAAGTCGAGTTTGAGTGTATATTTGTTACTTCTGTACGCTCAAAGGATTTTATTGACATTTGGCACAAGCAGGAGTAGACTATGTCCTGGATTAGCATGAAATGTTACTTTTTATCCCAGGAGTAAGTTCCCTTGAAACAGTTTTTTAATTTCACACGGGCAAAACCACTGGCATAAGCTAAAATTCAAATGAAAGAGTAATTAAATAATAAAAATCTGTTGTAAAACAGATTGCTTTCCTAATTTTAGAACACGTATGTTACAAGTACAACGACATATTGTCATTTCAGGCGATGAGATTGCAGAGTTAACGAATAAATTGAAACTTTTGCCTTGTACCAGACTCGTTTGAAAACGGACGGCTGAAATAAACTCTTCAACGCAGTCCTTTTTAGGGTCTAGGTGACGAATTCTAGACTACTAAAAAGGACCTTAATGTCCCAATAGCTTTCGTAAAACCCCTTTTACGACTGCCTTTTTTGTTTAAAATTAATGTTTTAACGCTGTATATTAAGTTAATTACCCTAAGCAAGGGTTAAATGATAAATGTTGTGCTTTAGAAAACACGTCGTGCGAAAGGAATTAAAGGCCTTTGGTGTCAGCTATAAAGAAAAAAATTCGTCTCTGAGATGTAGAGCGAGGAAACTTACAGTGAAGACAAGGTAATTAGAAATTGCAGCGTTGGCGGTGGAACAGATAACAGTAATTTATTTTAGACCGAAATAAGTTTATTTCATTATAGCAAACGTGTAAAATAATTATAATTATTGGAATTAGAAGATAAAACAGTTTCCATATTTGAAGAAACGGCCGGCGAGCAATGGGTGGCACGCCGTCCGACCGTCCGGTAACTGTCCGGACCGAGCCCAAGTCATCGACGGCGCGTATTGTTCCACGCGTGCCTCAGGGTGATGTCAGCAAATCGTAGGGGCCCAGCAGGGTCGAAGCCTACTGGGGCCACGGGTAGTGTGAAAGCGAAGCCCGGGGCCCCGGGATGAAGGCAAAGAGGGAATAGGAGTAGGCTTTTAGTCAGTAAAAGTCTGACACTATCTCTCGCTCCACCCATGGGCGAGAGATGTCGTTAGATGATTTCCCACCTAAAAAAAAAGAAGTAATTTAAAAGTGGCACCATTGACTGAAAAGATTAAAAGGAATCGCTTGTCTTGTCTTCGCATGACTTTACGTAATGTGAAGAAAGGATGAAACGACTAAAAGAGTTATGATTTATTATTGGGATAGATGGAGAGGGAAAGGGAGGTAAAAGAAAAGATGAATGGATTATGTGCGTGGTGATATGAAAGAAAAGGGAGTCAGTGATAGTGTGACTGTTGACAGGACAGAAGGTTAGAAAAAAATATTGTTCTAACTACAAGTAACATGAAATAATGGCAGGAAGATGATGACTGCACCTTTTTGAAATAAGTTTCACGCAAATGGAATGCTGCAGCAGTGCTTAGACATTTTAATGTAGAAATCTAAAACAGATTTCTGGAACTTCCTTTTTAAACATTATTCTTTCCACAATGTGGATATTATTTAAATGGAAATTTGATTTCCATCCTGCATTTTACTGAAAACGATAAATTTTTAGAGTAACATAAAATTTTATTGCATTAACGGAATATAAACTCTGAAGATCGTTATAGGTGGGTTATCTTACCTTAACCTTGAGCTGGTATTATTAACTTGGATATATGGATATATCCAAAAAGTATAGTAGTAATTTAACTATGTATATTCATTATATCATATTATGATGATTTTTCAGCCGAAAGATGTTGGAGGCCTCTCCCAAGTTTCACCACACCGATCGGTCCAGTGCGTCACGCATCCATCAGATTCCCTCAACAGGTTATCAGTTCATGGGAGGCCTACCAAAGCTGCGTCTTCCAGTCGCAGTCGCCACTCTACAAGTTTTCGGCCCCATTGACCGTCAGTTCTGCGAGCAATATGTCCACTGCCACTTAAGTTTGGTGATTCTTCGGGCTATGTCGTTACATGTATTAAAAAAAAAAAAAAACAATTCGAAGTTTATAAAACTAGGTTCATTTTCTCAGGAATTTTGGTGGGATGATTCTGTTTGAGTTTGATTCAGTAAATTTACTATTTTGTAGCGTATTGAATGTATTTACTGCTAACGTCTGACAATGGTGAATTAGCGTCACCATTGTCAGACGTTAGCAGTAATGCCAATGAGATTTTTTTTATTTATTTGTTTACTATACCTAAATGTACTAACAACAGACAAAGGAATATTAAATAATGTAACAAACTGTTATCAAGGAAGTCCACAATTTCCTAACTCTGTATTTTCTGGCGACGGGATGAAATATTGACGCGGCGCGGTGTCGTCGAATATTTCATTAGCGCTCGTTACATCTTCCTCTATATATAAATATACATAGATTATGTACGTCTTCCTATCTCCAGCTTTTGGCGGCATTACTACGTCTTTCATTTTGATGTAATTTCAGTAATAACGCTTCGTTAATTTAATTGAAACGATAATTAAATATCGGATTTTCAAAATAATTTTACTGACGGTACTATTTTAGCTGAGCTTTGATTCATTAATGACTAAAGATGATGAAGACTGACGGCTAGAAAATTGAAGATGACAGAATAAGTATCAAACTCATGCTGCGATTTTAATCGAAAGAGACATTGCGACCCTGGAACACAAAGGGGAACTGAAGAATCACATTAGGGTTTTGGTCAATAAATTCAGACACTCCCTCGCTCTCCACCAAAGTGGGATGGGAGTGAGTAATTATTGAATAATCACTAACCCAAAAAAAAAATAAAGATCAAATTCGTAACCCTGTCGGAATATTACGTCATTACGTCATCAAAAACAATCTAAAATCCGGAAATATTCCAATACTCGTAAATCAGGAAAAGAGAAATAATATTTTATAGAGTAAATAAAATAAATACAATACCAAAATTGTCTAGCACGAAACCTCACTTTCCATCGCCCAACCACAAAGAAACCCAAAAAATTTAACACTGCCATAAAAAGCGACTCTGTAAGTACTAACTCACCACTATACTTCAATAAAAACAAATTTGGGCTAAAAGTAATAAAAACAGATAAAAGGGTACTAACGAATATATTGAAAAAGTTAGTTGCTAGGATCTTGATACGGGGTCTATCGAGATTCTCGGCACGTGCGCCTACAAGATTCAGTTAGATGGCAAATGAAGGCTCGATGTAATCTCCAATCGATGGTGTGAAATTACTAGAGTACGGTGTCGATTGAAAATGTATTGTCAGCAGCTGCAACAAATTTGAATTTTGTTTGGAACCTCTAATCTTCAATTTTAAGATAAAGATGACACTTTTCCTTTGATTATTGGATGACGTATTTTGTACAAGGGAAGTTACTCTTGGGGTTTTTGAAAAGAGAGTTGGTTCGTTGTCGTTGACGCCGTTTGTCTATAAAGCAGCTTATATTGATGTGACTTGGTCGACGAATTTGGTCTCTTTTTTTCTGAACCTTTGAACCTAATTAATGGATCAGAAAATGTTTTATTATATTTCATCCGGTACAAAATTATATAGATACCATCACAAATGATAGTCATCATCATCATCATCATCATCATTTCAGCCGATTAACGTCCACTGCTGGACATAGGCCTCCCCCAAATGTCGCCACAATGAACGGTCCTGTGCGTCTCGCATCCATCGGATTCCCGCAACCTTCACCAGGTCATCGGTCCACCTTGTAGGGGACCTTTCAACACTGCGTCTTCCAGTACGCGGTCGCCACTCCAGAACCT
Organism: Mythimna pallens; assembly: GCA_961205895.1. Taxonomy (NCBI): domain Eukaryota; kingdom Metazoa; phylum Arthropoda; class Insecta; order Lepidoptera; family Noctuidae; genus Mythimna; species Mythimna pallens. Next base: position 18,381,250 of record OY540834.1, read on the forward strand.
TTCGGCCCCAACGGCCGTCTGTTCTGCGAGCAATGTGCCCTGCCCATTAAGTTTGGCGATTCTTCGTTCTTTGTCGGGAACCTTTGTTCTCCTGCGGATATCTTCATTTCTGAATCGATCACGCAAGGAAACTCTAAATGATAGTAGTTTGTGGAAATTTCCAGCTGGTTCTAATAACACAATATTATTACACTGCTCATCACGATCCCTATCCTATCATTTAAAACCAACCTCGACAAAATAATCACGCGAACATTATAATTATTGCTACCATTATTTTGCATACAAAAACATTTAATGTGGCAGAATTATTTGTTATTATAAACAGGCTGTTATTTCTACGCATAATATAAAAATTCTCTGCAAAATATTCTTATTTAAAATACCTCATAACAAAAGGCAGTAAAATTCGCATGGCTCGTGTGTTTAAAAGCGACCCTAATGTAAATTATCTAATTAAGTAGCGACATGGCTTCATATGTAAACACAAGACATTAAAATACTGGACGAAATAAAGAGTGATGGGCCTGTCACTAGGGGTGGCATGCAAAAATGGGAGACAGTAATAATAATTATGATATACTAGCAGCTGTCAGCAGGTTTACTCGCTATTTGTAACATGATTTAGAAAAGTATCCATGGAGTTTCCTGCAGATTCTTCTCCATAGAGATATATGCTTTGGAAAGTGCAATTGCATCAATTTTCTGACTAACTTCTTGACAATTCAAAAGTGCATGTTAATCTTACATACTCCTCATTTTGTTATCCATAAAGGTACCTTATATTATTTTTTATTTGCCTTCTCATCTTAGAACGGTAATGGCCTATTGCTAATGATCCGGACTTACAAAATGTACGTCGTTAGTTCAAACCCAAGCAGGTGCTTTACTTTTCGAAATTTATGTCATCTCCACAGTTGACAAAACGGTGAAGGAAAACATGATGAGTTGACCAGCATGTCTTAGAATCAAAAGTTCAAAGACATGTGACATCCACCAATTCACACTGGGCCAGCATAGTAGTTTACGGCCCATTTGCTCTCCTAGAATGAAGGCAGTAATGAGTCCCAGCAGTGCAAAAATTCATCTAGTAAACAAAACGGTGAAGGAAAACATCCTGAGGAAACCAGTATGTCTTAGAATCAAAAGTTCAAAGATATGTGACATCCACCAATTCACACTGGGCCAGCATGGTAGTTTACGGCCCATTTGCTCTCCTAGAATGAAGGCCGTAATGAGTCCCAGCAGTGCAAAAATTCATCTAGTAAACAAAACGGTGAAGGAAAACATCCTGAGGAAACCAGCATGTCTTAGAATCAAAAGTTCAAAGATATGTGACATCCACCAATTCACACTGGGCCAGCATGGTAGTTTACGGCCCATTTGCTCTCCTAGAATGAAGGCCGCAATGAGTCCCAGCAGTGCAAACATTCATCTCGATAGTTAACAAAATGGTGAAGAAAAACATCGTGAGGAAATCAGCATGTTTTAGAATAAAAAAATCGAGTAAGGCTGATTATGGTATTATGCATCTTCTTAACCCATAATTCTTTATAGATTATTTATTTATTTATTTAAACTTCATGTACAGTGGTGGTACATAGGCGGACTTAATGCCACAAGGCATTCTCTACCAGTCAACCATTGGGTTAAAAAGACAACACTGTGGTAAGTGTACACAATAAATAAATAACAGATATTTGAAATAGAATGTAGTATCGTTAAATTAAGTGGCTTATAATAATCAAATACGTATATATCCTAATATAATAAATACCTACTATGATAAATATGAAATCATTGTAATTAAGAGAACTTAAAATATAACAATTATGACGAAGATCGAACTAAGGTTAAGAGGACTTCAAGTAGTAGTTCTGAATTATCTTAGTAGTTAGTTGTTTTATCTACCCATAGCAACTTTCACACAATTTACCTATCCATTTCTTTGATTTTGTACCACTCTTAAATCCCCTTCCACGTTCATAAAAACATTCCTCACAGCAATTTACTCATTCCTATGCAACACTTCAATTTTTCAGGCATCAATGCCACTTCGTTATTATATTATTGTTGATGTTACATACTGAATTAGTTTTCCTGAGGATGGTAAATCATCATATACTTCATTACATAACTTCTCTTCTTCTTCTTTTTAGTGTACCTCAAAAGGAAAAAAGGATCCCTTATAGGATCACTTTGTTGTCCGTCCGTCCGTCTGTATGTCTGTCTGTCTGTCTGTCAAAACCCTTTATCTCGAAAACTCGTAGAGGCAAAATTAAAATTAAAACCATATACTCAGGTCTGCGATCTCTTGAAGCTGTAAAAATTAAAACTTCTGCATTAACGAAAAAAAAAGATACAGCCGTTTATGTTGCAAAAAACGTATATTTCGATACTCTCAAGGGAATCAAAATTCATAATGTACTTCCCGTTGATCCAGAATCCTGAAATTTGGCATGAAGCAAGGTCTTATAGCACAAGTATAGGAAAAAAATCTAAAAACAGTTAATTTGTAGTTACGTCACAAAAAAAAAACTGTTTTTGCGATTCGGAAAAATCTTCGTAACTCAATTTGGAAATTGAACTATTTTCATAGGTAAGTTAATTTGTACGGAACCCTCAGTGCGCGAGTCTGACTCGGACTTGCCCAGTTTTTTTCTTCTTTTTATTTATTTTAAGCTCCTATTGTAATATTTATTTTTAGTGTACAATTAAAAGTATATCTACCTATCTATCTTTCTATCTAGAAGAAGTGTTAGACTTACTGATTAATAGTTTAATTATCCATTCTTTAGAAGGTTTCTCTTCCTTCAGTTGCCCTTCCAGAGCATTAGTATTTCTTTCAAACAATACCTTGGCAATACAAAAACGTGTAAAAAGACAATTCAAATAAAACAAATAAGAATGTTGATGATGACATCCATATATAGCAAAAAGCCATTAAATCCGCACTTGAAACAGCTTCATTAAATATTGCGGAAGCTCTTAAACGAGCTAAGATTCACTTAGCTCACCAAAATGAATCAGCTGATTAATTTAAATACTGTTAATATAAATTCACTTTAGGAAGCGCGCTAATTGGCCACTGAAACTGAAAGTATTCAAGTATCTTCAACTTTAATGTTCGTTTTTATTCAACAAGTTAAGTTCTTTTATTTGGACGAGTTTTTCATGACAGTTACGCGTTTTGGTCTAATTAGGTCAGTTTAATCGGAATAATTCATTGTCAGTGGTGTTTGTAAAAAGTCGATTGTTATGTCTTAGTTTTATCTTTAAATCTAACATTTTATCCATGTATTAACGTTATATCACACTAATTATCGTTTCATAAATCAGAAACGTTTATTTCAAATCATCATCATCATTTCAGCCGAAAGATGTGCACTGTTGGATATAGGCCTCCCCCATGCGTCGCCACAAAGACCGATCCTTTGCGTCGTATTATTTCAAATAAACCAATTGAATTGTCAAAATATCGGTCCGTCAAAAAAAAAGTGAAGCTAAATTGCACGTTTTGTATGTTTATGTGTTTTTGAGAATCATCCATTTACTTCTCACGATCTATGGTGGAAGCGGAAGTGTATTTCTTCAGGTACTCAGTGCTCGTAGTCCGCAAGCCGTCGCCATATTTGTGTGTATGATGATATAACCTTCTATGTTTATTACTCCTTCACGCTCAAACGCCTGAACGCATTTGTATGAGATTTGGTACACGTATGGATAGACCATGTCTTGATCTACCACATGGGGTCCTTTTATCCCGGGTTGTTGACTGATAGTTGCTTTGGGATAATATTTTACTGTCACGCGATAAATCAAACGAAACAAAAAGTTACAGTGAAAGTGAAAATAAATCTTCATAATTAGATTAAAAACATTTCAATCTTTCAGCGAAAATAACTTTACAGTCTCTGTAATTGAATCCCACCAGATTATTCGCAGAAAGAAAATTTTAACACAGCTTTTGAGACAGCTAAATCTGTAAAGGCCGTTTGGTCAAAGCGTGTCAATGTAACTAAACTTGTGAAAATCCGGTGGTTTCGCAGATTCGCCATTCACTTCGCCTTCCACAGTCGAGCTCTAATTAACTTTGTATAAATTGGAAGAAATGTTTTTCTTTAGATTCTTTTAAATCGGAGGCTTCTGAGTTTTATGTTGATTCGCATTTTTTGAATTTTAGAAGGATAATGAGGATTGTTCCTGGAACATGGTCATTATAATTCCTTTAATTTAGATACCTTTATCTAATGATTAAGAGAAGTATACCAACTACACCTAATTTCTATCCCCAATCCTACATTAAACCAAGTTTCAACAATAAGCAACAATGGCGTAAATATTTGAGCTGTTTGGCTGAAACCCCATGCCCCGCTTTGATAATTGTTTAATTCTTGAATTTAGGTTTTAATATAAATATTATAAACAGAAAAATATAATAAATGAACCCCCGCTCGGACCCCATAACCCCAGTCCATGGGGTCCGAGCGCTCATCGAGTCGTTCGGGATATCAGCAAACAGCTGTTTGACACTTCGCGTGACCAGAGGGCTGGGCTTTTCTTCGGTCAATGAATCAGCATTGCCATCCAGCGTAGCAATGCAGCCAGCGTTTTGGGCACTTTTCTCATTGACATCGTTGTGGACGAATGTGATGCCCTAAGAGTTCTTTTTCTACCCGTTTGACCATATTATTATTTTCAGTTTGTTTAAATTATTATTAAGTTACAACTTGATAATTATGTTTTATTTTTGGCATTGAAAATCTAGAAAAAACTTCTTCCGCTCTCGGTAGAGTGAACAAAAATATCAGACTTTTACTGACTAAAACCTGTCCATAATATTCCTTTCATTGTCGTTTCAGTACCACGGTGAGTCTTTCGTATAATACCGGTAACAAAATATGATTAATTGAAAAAGGAAACAAAAAAACAAATTCCAGTAAAACTAATGCCTCTTTTTATAGTCCCTACAGAATTAGATAACTGTTGATAGTAGATGTATATTTAATAACTGACTATAAAGTTAGTTAACCGCACCAATTTACTGCATAGAAACTTCAAAGTAATAACGTCACACGTTGCATTGTACATTCCTATTATAATCTTGACATAGTATCTCAACAAGTTTACGAGTCAACCGAGGCTCTAAATCGTGAGCTATTCACGCGAGTCTCGCGGCCAAAACTACTGCAAAACAATCTTGATAACATATCTACACGAAAGGAATGTCGCTTATGCTCGTAAACTGTCACTAATCCACGACCGAGAAAATCTCTATCTAGAATTGACCAACAATTTACAACCAACCTTTTATCTACCTGGAGCATCTTTATATATTTTGTTAGTAAAGTACATTCATCATCATCATCATCATAATTTCTGTCAAAAGATGTCCGCTGTTGCACATAGGCTTCCCTCAAATGTCGCCATAACGACCGGTCTTTTGCGTCTCGTGTCCATCAGATTCCCACAACTCTTACCAGGACATTGATCTATCTTGTGGGAGGCCTTCCAACGCTGTGTCTTCCGGTGCGTGGTCGCCACTTTAGAACTTTTCGACCCCAAGCATAGGTCGGTCCAAGGGTCGGGGTAGGTCCAAGGATAAGCAACACTTGCCGAAGTCTATCTGTGAATGGGTTACCATCTTTTTTTTATGATTGATTACTCTGTGCCTCGGAAAACACGTGGGCCGTTTCCTGTTGGCTACAATCCAGGAATCTTTAAGTCAAGAGTGAATAGGTTACTTCTAGGTAAGCGCGCTCCATCATCGACCGCATCTTCGCTTTCCATCAGGTGAGATAGCGGTCAAGCGCGAACCTACTAAGAATTAAAAAAAAAACCGTTCGTACCTGTCATCATTTGTTAATCTATATTTGAGTCTTTATGCTCAAAAGCCAATCTTACCAAAGGGTGTTACCTAACTACTAGGTATGGAGGTAAGGTAGGCAGTTAGACTGGAAGTCGAAACCTAAATGGGAGAGAGCTTGGTGGATGATGAGGTAGTAGAAGTACATTTTAGACTTACGAGCTAAGTAACTGAAGAAATTATTTGTCCCAGCTATACAAAGGCCTCCCTTTTATCCAACAGTGGGACAAAATATTTTCCTCTTTTTTTTCTTCTTTCTTCTCTCTTATTCCCTCTTCCGTCCTTTTCTACTAGTCCTTCTGTAAGATTCGAGGTCATACCGCCATCAACGCTTAGTTTTCTGGTGGTTCTTTTCACCCATTTCTCATCTAGGATTTAGCAGACATGACCACCCAAATCCCACTTAGGCTTAAAAGCTTTCTGAGTAACGTCTATAATGAAAATTTTAGTGCGCCGCATTGTGTTACATGCTCCAAAATGTGAACCCACGTTATACTCTATAGCTTACAAAAATTTGAGTTTATACTGATGTTAAAATGTCCAAGGCCAGATTTGTGCGCCGTATGTGAATATGGGGTGAACGGACTGGTCCATAACTGCTCACTTAAAATACACTATGAGATTTCCTTCTTCCAATCTTTCAACGTCCAATAATTCCTCTAAGAACTTAGTCCAAGAAATAAACTGATAAACAACTTATAACCAAGCAATTTATAATCTTGCAGAATGAATGGAACATTCCCCGGTTGAAGACGAAGCAGATCTGAAGCTTAGATAATAGGTATTTGTACATTAATCTTCGGGACTGGGCAAATCCTTTAAGACTTCCGATCGGCTCGATTCGCGGCCGACCGCTGCATCGATAAATCCAGATTAGAATTCTTTGTCCCTGCCCGCAATGAAGTTGATATCTGTTTTTAATTTATTGGCTTCTTTCTCTTAAGATTTCAATATTGTTGGTTCACTTTTTTCTGCGGTTTTGTTGAGTATGAAATGCATCGGTCCACCTTCCAACGCTACGTCTTCTGGTACGTGGTTGCCATTCCAGAACCTTTCGGCCCCAACGGCCATCCTTTCAGGAAGCAATGTGCCCTGCTCACTGCCACTTAAGTTTGGCGATTTTCGGGCTATGTCTGTAACCTTGGTTCTCTTGCGGGTATCTTCATTTCTGACGCGATCACGCAAGGAAACTCCGAGCATAGCCCTTTACATTGCCCTTTGAGTGAAATGATGATGATGATATTATCATATATGAACCGATTATGATGATTTTGGAGAATATATATTTTTTTTTACCAAATCCGTTCTTATCGCCATTTATTTATTTATTTAAAAATTTATGAACATAGTTAACATAGAACAAAGGTACAGAAGCTAAGACATTAAGTCTAAGCTTCTGTATCTTTATGTATTCCTTATTTTCTGTAGCTTTAGGTATTCTCTACCAGTCCACCTTTCATCTTCTCACAACTATGTTGGGGTCAGTTTCCAGTCCAACTAGATGCCGCTGAATACCCATATCTTACATGTAGCGACTGCCTATCATAACTCCATATTCCAGTTACTGTACAACACGGTACTCCATGGATAGACTGATGGTCAGACTTTCTGGCGTCTGACTACCTATAACGATTGTCAAAGATTTGTGAATGACAACCGGGATCAACGGCTTTACGTGCTTTCCGAGGCACTGGGTGTCAATAATGTTCTAATCCAATCTCTTATAAAAATATATTTTCCATTTTCATACAACAAACTAGAAGATAACCGCAGGAGAACCAAGGTTACAGACATAGCCCGAAGAATCGTCAAACTTAAGTGGCAGTGTGCAGGGCACATTGCTCGCAGAACATATGGTCGATGGGGACGAAAGGTTCTGAAATGGCGACCACGTACCAGAAGACGCAGCGTTGAAAGGCCTCCCACAAGGTGGACCGATGACCTGGTGAGGGTCGCGGGAATCCGATGGATGCGAGACGCACAGGGCCGGTCATTATGGCGACATTAGGGGGAGGCCTAAGTCCAACAGTGGACGTCTTCCGGCTGAAATGATGATCATGGTGATGATGACAACTAACAAATGATGTAGACAGTCTTTATAAATGCAATTCACTGAATATATGGTAGCACTCTCTTAAAATAGCATTGACTAAATACAATGTAAGTCCACAGTCAAACATTCCATCAACACGTTACTCTACCTACGACTCATTTATAGAACAGCCATAACAACTGTCACAGCACACAAAGAAGACAACACACATACACATTTTAACAACTATCTACACAGTTCCAAATGCAATAAACAAACGGAAACGATGTATCTCGATTTTTATACCGATTTCTTAGTTCGAAACTGTAGTTTGAACAGCATCGATCTTAGAATCGGTTCAGTTACATCGCTCGGGATATTTTAGCTTAGTAATCGATTTGTGTTAGTGTTTTATCGTTTCGGTATGTACAGATTTTTGTTTTGATTCTATAAATAAACTTTGTTGTGATGAGTTTGCCTTGATGTTTGGAATAACTGAATTGTATTTATTCACGTCTTTCAACAGAAATTCCAAACCAAACAAAACAGTTTTGATAAGTTATTGAGGTTTGTTTTTACAGTTTATTAAAGTGTGGTAGACAATAGTTTTCTAAAAGTTAGTGAGATGTATCTTGTCTTGCTCCGGTACGACTTATTTTCTATTCCAATCATTTCTGTCTCCTATCTCGCTATTAAACTATGAGTGACGCGAAAAAACAAACCACCCATATTTAAAAAAATCATCATCATTTCAGCCGAAAGACGTTCACTGTTGCTCGTAGGCTAAGTGTGGCAATAACGACCGGTCCTGTGCGTCTCGCATTAATTTAATTCCCCACGACCCTCACCAGGTCATCGGTATACCTTGTGGGAAGCCTTCTAACGCTGCGTCTTCCGGTACGTAATTGCCACTCTATATAACCTTTTATCTCTATCGACCACCTGTTCTGTGAGCAATGTGCCCTGCCCACTGCCACTTAAGTTTTCTTCATATTTGATGTTACCATGCAAGGAACCTCCCAGCATTGCCCTTTTGATGACTTTTAGCCTTATGATGAGGCCCACTGTTATTTATAAAATGCCTTAACGAATTCACAGAAAGCGCAACCTAGGATTCTCAATTTTAATCTTCAGTAATATATTGTAAACATGTGTTGTTATTCATGTTATTCAAGCTTCGCTACCTTGCTTCAGTTCTCCGTCGTTTTATTCAAAAATGTTTGTGTGCCAATCCATTGGTAAGTTCAGAGATATCGGAGCACAAGACTCGTAAAATATGGAATATCTTCAGAATATTTCAGTTTTATACACTATGAATTGACGCTTCCAGTTGTAACGCTGAAGAATCTATGAATTTGTTACAGTGAGACTGGAATATTCCTACCGACTCATTTATGTGATGGTCGCAAAGCTATTGGATGCAATTTGCAGGTTGAACTATTTGAATTTTGATTTGTCTATTTTGGCTTTTAAAGTACGTAAGTGTGGATTTTTTGTTGCAATAGTAGTCCTTGACTTGAAGAACTTAATTGGTCAAATAATCAGCAAAGTGAAGATATGTGCTATCTCCAGCTATCTTTAAACTGTATAAACACTAATTAGCAGAGCATTTTCTGGATTTCTCTCAATGGAACGAGACCACATCATTGTCTTAAATCTATCAAGTTTATGTCGGTAGATTTTTCTTAGGAACAGAAGTAGGTATATTTAAACACACATCGTACCCTATATGTATGTATGTATATTTGTGTCCAATAATATTCAGTTTCGTTACAATGTTGATTTCAGTACGGCTATAAAGGAGCTTCTGAATAAACGAGTTCCATTTCACTTTGATGATCCAAGTACTTCTTGAAGGATTTGAAGTAAAGTTATTCCTATTTTAGAATTTATACAGTGATTGATTGGGATTATGCAGGGATTGAGAACATTGGTATTTTTTTTGTGTTTTTTTATTTGTTAGAGTTACCTTAAGTTCGAAAATTTGTATTGGAAAACTATAAGAAGGCATTTCAAGTTACATATAATCGTATTTAGCCATTTAATGTACCTACTGCTGGGACTCAGATCTCTTCTGTTGGAAAGGAAAAATTAGCTCTAATACACCATGCAGACCCAATTGGTGCACGTTATATGTCTTCGAATTTTAGGTACGTACCAGTACTTGCCACTTTCCTCACGATGTTTCCTTCACCGTTTAGAAAGCAGTGCTTATGAAATCAATTAGACAAAATAAAACACCTGCCTGGGTTCACAACGTATAACTTGTGAATCGGGGTCATATTAGTTTTTCCAAAATTCCAACAATGCATCACGTATAATTTTCATGAAAAACATACAAAATATTTTTATACAAATTCTACATCAGGCTAACCCTGTCAAATCGGCCACGTTTAAAATGGGCTACGTTTTAAATTTTGTCACACAAGTTTTCGTTTTGAAAGCTTTTCATATTTTGTCTGACAAGTGACAGTTAATTTGAGCCCAAGACCTTGCAGCGACATCAATCACGCGGGCCGTGCAATGCGGTCCAGATTACATTTTGTAACCTTACTCGCATTACTCCATAACGTATTTTGCCCGACAAATTTTGCCCAACGTATTTTGCCCGTACTCTTGTTGATTTCCCAGATTGAGACGTGTTTTTAAATATTTTAAACACGTTCAGTATTTATACTTCGTTACTGGTATTGGTCACAAATTGGATACAAGAAAATACGCGGTGCATGGTAATATTTTACTTTTAACTGGCATTGTTTTTTGTAAAAATTAAATAATTATTGCTTTAGCACACGGCTTCGCTGGGCTAGTAAGTGTTTTTTCGTCCCAAGGGAACTAACGGGATAAAAAAAATGATACCTTTATCAAGACTATTCTTCTATCTTATTATGGCCCAGTCCGATAAGGAAAAAGCCCGGTTTGACGCGCGTTGTTGTGTTCCACACGCGTTTCAAAGGGATGACAGAATATTTGTTTTAGTCAGTACTAGCTTTAGCCTGCGGCTTCGCTTTCGTCAACTGACTACTATATTCTACTCTATCCTACCCAACTCTACCCTACTCGATAAAAAGTATCCTCCATCTCCTGTTTCTTAGCTACCTCCTCACCAATTTTCAGCCAAATCGGTTCAGCCTTTCTTGAGTTATAAATAGTGTAACTAACACGTCTTTCTTTAATATACATAAACTAGCACTTTGCCCGCGACTACGTCCGCGCACATCGCGTTTGGACTTCAACCCTTTAAAAACACTTCCAAACTTAAAGAGTAGATTAGAAAAGTTTATCACAATTTAATGAGATAAGGTTTTTATAAGCTTTCTTTATAAACAACATTCCTCGTAGTTCTAGAGGGCGCTGCCAGAATCACCAGACTGCAACGTGAGCTCACGCACGAGCATGCCACGTAGAACTGCCCGTGCGAGAAACAGGGTTGGCGCAGGTCAACTCCAGCAAATTTAAGGGTTTGGCCCTGTGATTTATTTATTGTCATCGCAAAGCAAACTTTCAAAGGAAACTGTAGTCTTTTGAATTCAAAAGGAAGATCGTTCGGGATTAATGGAATACGCGGTATGAACACTGTTTCTCCCTGAGCAGACCCGGTTAAAATAATAACCTCAACAATATTGCGATGCAATGCTTTTACTTGCATCCTAGTACCATTACATAACTTCGGAGGCTTCAAGTTCCTAAGCAACATCACGAGTGTGCCCATACGCAGTGCAAGTTTATGGTATGGAAGGCCGGCTGGATTAATAGTGTTCAGAAACTCAACTGGATAGTGGACTGCTTCGTCTGCATTTACCACCGTGTCTATTGAACTATACTCTATAGGCGTCAATATAGCTCTTTCGAAATTTTTTTAATCGTCTCTTCGACTGTATTTACTACCGCGCATAATTTTTCAGGTATAACTATAACCCCATCTAATTCTTGGTACTTGCCGTTTCATAATTGGAGTAAAAGGTCTGAAAATTCTCCTGCAGAGACGTCTCCTCTGAGATGTACTCTCATATTTTTCGTTAATTCAAGAATTTTAGTATAGGGCCATAAGTGAGATCTATTAATGCATATTTTCATTTCATCCACTCGTGTCCCTTTTGGTATCGTTTTGCTCTCCTCTCACTCCTGCCAGCAATACTGTCATACCACCCATTCAGTCGTCGTTGCTTCGTATGTCCTGTAAACTTCTATTTAATGCTTCAATAGCTCTTTTGTGCGCCATTGTGCTTTCGTCCCAAACTATTATTTTTGATTTACGTAACAATTGGGCAAGATTACTTTGCTTGGAAATGTTGCACATTGGCGTCTCTACATTTGATAAATTAAGGGGCAATTTCAAAGCAGGGTGTGCAGTTCGACCACCTTCCATTAACTAATAATGTGCGGCAATCCCAGAAGACGCGACCGCCAAAGCGATTCCGCAAGTACTTCTTACTTTTGCTAAAATTAAATTGATAAGATATGTTTTACCAGTCCCACCTGGTGCACCTAAAAAGAACATTTGAACTGGAAACAATTTTTCTTTAATTTTTTCCACTGAGGGTTGCACATGAAGGTGACAAATAAGTCTGGGCGACCATAATGACGTACATAAGTCATAGTGACCTGAGTTCGCTCGTGCATGTATCTCGGCCCACCGGTGAAAAAGGACGGTAATACCACTATTTGACCCAGCTGATGAGCGTCAACATCTTGTCTACCGATGGCGTCCTTAAGGTGGATATAGCTATCGGAGCGTAACTTTGCCTGATTATTTCTAATGAAATTCAGTCTCTCAGTTTTTGCGCACTAATCTACCAAATATCGACTAAAATGAGCATCAAAGTGAAGATGGTAATTTTCCTAATTTTCTCTGACCATGATGTAGTATGAATAAAAGCTCGATGCTGACACTGTCTTTTTCTGAAGTAATTTTGTTTCCGGGTCTCGCTGTGGAATAGCAATTGAATAACCGTCTTCTCCGTGTCTGAACATTACAGGATATTGCAAAGCATCGTATGAGCGATGTATTTCACTAATTATATCGCGACGCTCAAACTGTTGATCTAATAACACCAAAGCAACTTAATGCATTTGTGTGGTGGTTGTTTTTCGGCATGTATAACTAACTTGAAAGTTTTACAGGAGGAAGGAATTCTGTCAATGGTACTCTTCATATCCCTGATATAAGGATTGACTTAATGCAACATTTTTTGCAGTTGTTTTATTAAATTTGGTTTTAATTGCGGGAAATTGCAGCATCTTAAATTTGCTTCTCTTTCATCTTCGGCCACGATAAATTTGTAAAAACTGAGCTGTTTGACTGGGTTCTGACAATAAACTGCCAATTAAACTTGATAAACTTGTCCCTTGTACTTTGAAGGTTGGCATATATCCATCTCCACCAACTTGTTTCCCACCAAACGACGTCATTTGGAAACAATTTTTGTATTTACGAATGTTCGAAATAAAATATTTGTGATCAGAATGGAGATCCATTATCAAACTGTAAAAGGGTTCGGGAGGTGAACTCAATAATTTGAGTTAAACTTTACCGCTGCTGCAACACATCTCAGGAGTTTCGTCCTTCCATTTAAACGCATTACACCAACAACATTAATGATTCATATCATCAATTGAAACTACATTATCAAATTCGTAATTTATTTCAGGTTTATACATTCCTAAAAGATACTTAATCTTCCATGGCCGTGTAACAACACGCATATTGAAGCGGGACTGCGCTGGTCTGTGTACTTCAGGATGCGCTTGCTGGTAATTTTTAGCGGCTATTTTTCATTTGGCATTTCGGTGTGTTTTTTTTGATAATTGCATACAGCTTTCCGGTGTGCTAAAGAATTATTTTCTGAGTATATTTTCTGAGCTCGTCTAACTTGAATCTTCCTTGTTTTGTCTGTATATCTGGTCCTCTTTTTTGTGATGCCGTCATGGACTGTAAAGGAATGTCCGTAGAAATGACTGAATATGAATCAAGCAATTTAGTGACACAATATCAGGTACTTCATCATATTTCGTTTTCTTCACATTTATGTTTTCCTCGTCAGAATTAACAACGCCTGTAGGATTAAGTTCTTCATATGAAAAGTAGGCATCGAAATGACCATTTGAAAGATTTTGTGTAAAGCGAAGACGTTTTATCGGGTAACCTGGAGTACTTGCATTTACATACAATTTACCGTTACGATAAACTTCGAAAATACCATACCAACTAAATCTTACATCCAGTTACTTATCTTAATTTTATAATTATTCAAAATGTTACGTAAGACTGTTTAAAAATATTGTTTTGTAATTAACTTTATGTTTTCGTTTGTACCAATTTGTGTCAGTAGATGTCGTTGTACGTATATAAATCACCTAATTGATACGTTAACATAGGATTAGGTTAACACAATGGAAAAAGAATAAGATATTTTATACAAATATGGATGATAACATTTCACCAATACAGGGATGAATGTTGTATTTTTGTTTGAGAAAGTATTATATTAAATTATTTTTTTTACCCACATTTTTGAGTAAAATAAACCACTGTGTAAAATCTTTCCGTAAAATAAATAGTCACTATTTGCTCTGTTAGAGCTTGTTTTTCTAATTTCTAACACCGAGTTGCGAGTAAATTAGGATGCGCAGTAAGACTTCAAAAATCCTGAACACGATAAAGAACACTTGACTCGACCCTAAACCGTAATTTGAGGGTACTTTTGGAAAACGACTAATGCGTATCTTTATTATTTATTTAAAAGTGTATTCGTGCAAAGTTTCAAGTTTATTAACCCAAGAAATAAGATTCTCCCATACAAACTTTAACACCCCCTAAATCTTGCACTGGGGGGTTGTACTGAAAAAAAATTATCGTAAACTTTATAACTAATTTAGGTTAATATTTGTACTAAGTTTTGAGTTAATTGGCCAACGAAAAAAAAAATTGCTTACATACAACATCCCCCCTTTTTACCCCCTTAGGGGCTGAATTTCGGAAAATCCTTTCTTAGTGCTCGCCTACGTTATAAAAGGAAGCCTTGTGCAAAATTTCACGCTCCTAGTCCCAGTAGTTTCGGCTGTGCGTTGATATGTCAGTCAGTCAGTTTCTCCTTTTATATATATAGATAGATAAGTTTGACACTCTTTATCGATCTAATCAGAGCGTAAGAAGTTAGGTGATGATTTCATACTCTTGAAAAAATGGTTATGGCTTACCCTTAATCTAAATTTTATCCAAACTTTAGATTTTGAGGCGTTATTGGTAAAGCAATAGGCTCGTAGGATTAGCCAGGATAGAATTCAAATATTTTAATTATCAACTTGTCTATGGTGTATGTCCAACAGTGGACATCTTTCGGCTGAAATGATGATGACGATGATGATGAAGCATCGACTTTAAGTACATAGAACTGCATTCCAAATCAACAATCACGCTTATTGTAACCACAATATTAATTATCCACATAGTGAACAGAACTTGACCGCGTACCACTCAACATTATTACCCGATCGATATGGAACGGGTGTTGTATCGACAATGACTATACAGCGGTCTCATCTTGTGGTGACATTCAGGTCCATTGTACCACCCCATATCAACTGAAGATAATTTACCCCCAATAATGGCAATGTAATCAGGTACCCCGATCGGATTCCGTATTACTTGTATTGTGGTTAGCCAGTGGTAGGGTTGAGTTGAAATTGAAATTGCTTTGTTTCGCTATATTTTGGTAATGGATTCCGATATTTAAAATTTCGTTGTATTGATAAATGAAAGCTTTTTTGAGCGTTCTATAAAACTATTTCAATGAAATTGAAATTGATAGAGTAGGTTAGAATTAATGATGAGTAGATAGTTCAAAATTGATCGTGGTAGTTCTACACAATAGTTATAGTCAGCGAAATATCAAATTTTAATTATATTCTTTTCAACCTTCAACGTTCCAACAACGTAGTAGTGATAGAAGCGTTTATTCTATTTCTTTTAAGAATATTCAAGTCCTAACAAAGAAAATCCTTGAGACGGCAACATAGTCAGTTCTGACAGTGAATTAATAGTCTACTTGGACATTCAAGGGTTAATATAGGCGATAAGTAATTACGGTCAGGTTATCATTAGGGCTTGCAATAAATTGCTGGTTGAGATTTGACCCCCATAAAGAAGGTTGGCTGGGGTCCCGAAAATATTACAGACATCCTTTACTGTCAGGTTATGGAAACGTGTAGTTCGCGAACTTGACAAATTATTTCAAAAATGTGGTTTAATTAGTTAAGTGGCGTTTACCTCAGTGTGGTTTTATGGAACCAGTTGCCAGCTTGCCTTGTTATTTTAAATGATTCATTGTTTTAATTGGAAAGTGTGATGTTCGTTTTACTCAATTATAGAAAGGAAGCTTTTTTTAGGTGGCAAAGTCATCTAATTACAAATCTCGCTCTTGGGCGGAGCAGGAGATAGTGTCAGACTTTTACTGACTAAAAACTCACTCCTTTTCCTTTTTTGCCTTCGTCCCAGGGCCCCGGGTTTCACTTTCATATTACCCGTGGCTCCAGTAGGCTTCGACCCTGCTGGGCCCCTACGATTTGCTGACATCTCCTTGAGGCGCGCGTGGAACAATACGCGCCGTCGACGACTTGGGCTCGGTCCGGACGGCTACCAGACGGACAATGAGCGACCCACTGCACGCTGTCCGCAAGCCCGCGCCTACGGTGGCCGGTAATCCGGATCGGAATCCCGGCGGCTGGGGCGAGAGGACCGTTGACTCGCGCGGTCGGCCTCCTCCTTTGCTAGCATTACTGCTTCGCAGAAGGAAACGACCACCTACCACTCGTCCTCGCTCCGGACTATGGCCTGTACCAAGGCCCGGCGCAAGAGATCACTGCCACCGCGAGGACACTGCGGTGCTCTGCCCAAGCGGGGCACACCGCTACCATATGCTCCACCGTGTCCTCCGGGCGGTCCACGCAATGGTGGCATCCGGGCGTTTCTTCCGCACAAATCCGATGCAAGATCTTCCCGAACTTACCACGTCCGGAGAGGACCTGCGTCATGCGGAAGATAGACAGAATTTTGACATACAAAATGGCATCATTATTTTCAGTTTAATAGCTCGTAGGCGTTTTTCGGTGTAAATTTACCAGTTCTTGTTTTCTAGTAACCTACTGTTAAATAATTTATTATTGTTACTTAAAGCCTGTATTATTATACCACTCCTAAGCTAAGGCCTCTCTTTATTCCTTCTATTGTTTCCGGCTCTTAGTCACTTCTTGCTAATTCCTGAGGAAGACATTAACTCTACCGTCAACCTATTTCGCGATTTCAGGATTTTTCTCGCACATTTTCGCGCCCGCTTTTGCGATTGTTCGCGCATCAATATTGTGTTTTACATGCCCGCCACTTAATTGGCATTTGCACATGTCTAACCTAGTCCCATTTAAACTGGGCAGTCTTTTGGGCTACTTTAACTATCTGTGCTTTAGTGCGTAGTATAATAACTTTTTTTACGTGTTATATCATCAAATGTCTTTTCGTGCTCTGGGTGGAGCTTAAGAGAGTGTCAAACTTTTACTGACTAAAACCCACAGTGTTCCTTCAGTTGTCCTTTGAGTTCCAAGACCACGGAACTCTTTAGAACAATCCTGCAGTCCTATCAGGCCGTATTGTAACCAGAGGCCCTATGATGACCTAAACTGAACTTTTAAAGAGATGAAGATATAAAGGGCGTATAGCTCCATTCCTCTTTTTCACTCTCACGCTTGACATTTTAACACGTCATGGTAAGGCCCCTGTAATTACAACAACATTGTATTTCAAAATCACTTGTACCGCGTAAGCTACGAAGATAATTTAGTGCAGTTGTACTCATAAGAATCAAATTACTCTTTAGCGTTTCCTTGACCTCGTCGTGTGTCACCCTAAATCTCACCTTCTGTGAGAAAAGTTACTAAGTCTATCCTTAAAGTTTCCCACAAAATAACAATTCTTATCTAGAGCCCCGTCAAAATAAGTGGTTATTTTTCTAACATTTTAAAGCAAAGCTAGTAAATCACGCGTGAGTCAATGTGGTGAGCGGTGGCTACTCAATAAATCCCCGTCGTTTGTGCTACACGTTTAACTACAGAGACATGGCTTTTAGTGCTTATACGAAAAATTGGAAACTTAAAATCAACACTTGCACCTGTGGGAAAAAAATAGAAATACAGAAGTGTTTTTACCAATTGAAGTGTTTGTCTCGTACCTTTGGTTTTAATAATACAAGTGAAGTTAAACGAGCCTGCCCTGATAAGAGTGCTATTCTAATATACAATGAATGATTAAATTTGGTTAAGTGATCTTCCTGCGGTAGGTGACATTGTGGACGGGTGCAGATCAACCTGTACCGATACACTCTAAGAAGAGTGTCGTCAGTTAAGAACAGTCTAAGCTGTGCACAAGATCCGAAAAGAGTCGTTAACTACAAAGGGGCAGTGTAAAATCTCCCTCTATCTGTAGTTCGCTTTCATTTTGGATTTTGGAATTGTTTTCAGTTTCAAGAGACACACTATTGGAATCACCTTGGTGTGCGGTGGGAGGTTTTCCGTGCTGATCGGCATTAAGATCACGCTACGTTATCAATATACATTTTTTTTTAATAGTCCTAAAGTATTATAGCTTGCCCTTATGTTCTAAATTGACCACATTTTGCCGCAACTAATTTGAGTGTAGTGGAGGAAATTTCTTCCAAAATGACTGTAAAATGTGAGTGTTACAGCAACCCGTGTTACTGGAACAATATCAATTTTAAACTTAACTGGCGTGTGTTATTTATTAATAATACTCGCTACTATTCCCCGTACCTACTGTATAACATACTTTGTTATTTCTGTAAGCGCACGTTACAACCACTTTTCATCTTGATTAAGATAGGGGAGCGCTCAAGAGTCACCTTTCACAAGCCTTTGTGTGGTCGCCCGGTGGTTAGACGCAAGCACAATATATTATCAAGAACGCTTTACGTAATATAATAATAAAGCTGTTTTATTTTCATACCTTATTTCTTTCGAATATTATTAGTAGTACCTATTAGTAGGTTCATTTAAGATTTTTATTTTAAGTATAGTGGTTCATTTTTTTTTTGCTATATGTCCTCGTAAGTAATTGTTTAGGAAAAACGTTAGTTCTGCAAAAATCTATAGTTCAGTTGTGATTTTTTTTGGTCGTTAAAATATTGTTCCTGTGAAATAAGCTACGGGAAATATTATTCATTTGTTTGTTTCTTCCCTAGAAGACATATTTAAATGTGTTGCTAGCACCCGCTAACATCATCCTTATATTTTTAGAAACCATCTTTATACTCCCAATTTAAATTTAAATAAACAAGCAATTCATTTCCAACTCAACTGTATGTATTTTTTTTAATTGAATTGAAACAGAACGTATGACATTTTTAAACTCGTTACTATTCATATTAGTGTTTCATTTTACACATCACAGTGAAGATTGAAAATAGATATTTTTTATATATTTTGGTTTAATGCAAAAGTATAAAGTATATTTACCAAAATTAAAGTAGGTAATAACGTTATTATAAAGTATGATTGGCAGCCTTATATACAACCCTACCAACCTACTAACTTATGTTCTAGTTAGTTATTCTCGTCCATCGCGATATTGCATTGTGTCGTTATCTGTCCCGGGTGATAACTGCGCCCATTGTGTGGGGTCACAAATCGCCATTGTTATCCAAGCCAACCGACTGTGAGGTTGGTGGATGCTCACACCTGTAGGTAGATAAATGGAAAATTAACATAGTGTATGGTCCATTTTATTTTTTTTAGGTTTTCGTACCTCAAAAGGGAAAAACGGAACTCTTATAGGATCAATTTGTTGTCCGTCTGTCTGTCTGTCTGTCAAGACCCTTATCTCGGGAACGCGTGAAAGTATCGAGTTGAAATTAAAACCAAATACTCAAGTCTGCAGTCCCTTCAAGCTGTGAAAATATCAAACTTCTGAGTTTACGAAAAAAAAAGATACGGACATTTATGTCGCAAAAAACGTATATTTCGACACTCTCAAGTAAATTCATAAGGTAATCTCGTTGAACTAGAATACTGAAATTTGGCAAAAAGCAAGGTCTTATTGCAAAAGGATAGAAAAATATCTGAAAACTGAAAATTGGTAGTTACGTCAAAAAACGTCAAAAAAACCTTTTTGCGATTCGGAAAAAATCTTCGTAACTCAATTCGAGAATTGAACTGTTTTTATATGTAAGTTTGTACGGAACCCTTAGTGCGCGAGTCCGACTCGCACTTGCCAGTTTTTTTGGTTTCTTTCTGTTTGTGCATTTAGCCAGTGTCAATTTTAAAAACTTTACAGTTTAAGACACAAAATACAGTCAGTTTGTGTGCATTATAATGCTGCTAACACATTCTTATGTTTTTGGTGTATTGGGCAGTAAATATTGAAACTGCCTCTCATTCTCGGTAAGCTTCGCTGCGGTAATCAACACTGGGTATATCTACTAGGAATAACAAAATTCGAAATTGAGCTTCATTTTACCAACATCTCACTTGTTTCAATGATTCAACATATTGTCCAGTTGTGTAGAATACATCACTTTTACATCATAATATCAATAAAATAAAATAATTAATTTACCAATAATTAAAACAGTCACTGAACTTCACTGAAATAAAAAAATCCTGCCAAAATGCTGTTGAATTGAATTTAGTAGTATGTAGTGGAGCATTCTAAAAAAAACATGCAACCTTATAAGTATGCATATTTTTTCTTAAAATGGGCTGGCTGTGAGTTTGTTCGAATGACTAATTCATAACCATTTACCTCTACTATACTATACCTGGACAGGTATAACTTTATACAGATGTATAAAGTTATTGAAAGTATAGCACAGTCCAACCATATTATACCTTGAGGCATACAAATCACAAGCTTTATTATTATAATAAAGGCCTGGAATCCAAAGGGCAACTGAAGGTACACGCGTAAGTTTTAGTCAGTACAAGTCTGACACTCTTTGGCTTCACCTAGAGCATGAAAAGTTATTTGATGAACCAGATAAGAAGAGTTTTTTTTTTATTGATGCCTGTAGCTGGTTGTGGATCGAAAACTAAACTAAGTTAGATTTAACTCACATGAGGTAATAGAAAATTTGTATAACCTATGTTTTTTTCGGTTGGAAAATCATCCAATGACATCCGCCGCTCTTGGGCGGAGCGCGAGATAGTGTCAGACTTTTACTGACTAAAAACCCACTCCTGTTCCCCCAACCTCTTCCTGAGTCTTCCTTTCAGAAGCAGACCCTTGGCCCCAGTCGGCTTCGACCTTGCTGGGCCCTACGGTTTGCTGACATCTCTCCTTGAGGCGCGCGTGGAACAGTACGCGCCGTCAACGACTTGGGCTCTTTCGCATGAGGGCCATTGCCTCACGCGTGCGGCCTCCTCCTTTGCTATCATTACTGCTTCGCAGAAGGAATGGCCACCTGCCACTCCTCCTCACTTCGGACCATGGTCTGTACCAAGCCCTGCACGAGAGAAAGCTGCCACCGATCGCCCCCACAAGGACATGGCGGTGCTCTGCCCAAGCGGAGCACACCTCTACCGTGTGCTCCACCGTGGTATATACTATGTCAGAAAACAGAACCAAGATTACAATAAAATACTGACTTGAGCTTCAATTGCCGATTTTACCAAAGACAAAACCAGTATTGTTTAGAACTTTTGAAAGCTCCAAAGAGATTCAGTCTTCAGAATCACCGACTAGTATTTTACGACACAAAAAGTTGGAAACTCATAAATTCTTCTGGCAGCAGCGATAACAAAAATTATACAATGTTCAAAGAGCCATAATACTAATTTTGTTACTCAGAACAACTTAAAATATGCGCAAACAGTATCATAACAACGCGCCAAAACAAGTAGAATTACGATGAAAAGCCACTTCGGTAAGATAATCAAATTCATTTTTCTTTTTACTGCCAAAAATTTTTATATCGGCAACACCTGACTTTCTTTTTTATTCGTTCTTGAATCATGATCGTAACCTAACTTCAGTTTTCTGCGAAGTTTTAGGCCTTGTTATAAAATTCATAAATAATGCTACTAATAGCGTTATTTATGAATTTTACTTTATGTTCTTATAATTTGTTCTCGCAAATGGATTTTTGTTCTTTCAGCCTCAATTACTGAAACTTGTACAAAGTTTTGAGTTCTTAGTTCAAACTTGGCATCGTATTTTCCAATTTGCACGAATCTAAATAAAATTATGGAAAAGGCAAAATCTGTTTCCATAATATTAAAAGAACATCCGTACTGCTGCACTCATTATTTAAAGATCATCCGTACCACTGCACTCATTATTAAAAGAGCATCCGTACCACTGCACTCATTATTAAAAGAGCGTCCGTACCACTGCACTCATTATTTAAAGAGCATCCGTACCACTGCACTCATTATTAAAAGAGCGTCCGTACCACTGTGCTCATTATTAAAAGAGCATCCGTACCACTGCATTCATTATCATGTTTTTTTTTTACGTGGAAACCCATCATATGACTTCTCTTGCTCCGGCTTGAACGGGGGGAGTGTCAAAGTTTTACTCAGTGTTACTTTAATAAATTGCCTTTGTGCAAATACTACGATAACTTCTTCGAACAACACACAGACCTGCAGGATTGACTTGGGTCTTGACAGGATAATATTTTCACAAACGCATCAGTTTAAAAAAAACTGCTGTGGCAGACAAAAAGTGACTTCATAAATCGTTACATTTTTTTGTAGCCGTAACTCTAAAACTATTAATTCAGTTATAAATATTTAGTACATCCTAAAAATTATCGGATACTTCCCCTTTCGTACACCGAGCTCGTCACCCCAACCCTCAATATGCGACCTTCGTCTGACGTTAAGCGCTAGAGTGACCGTAAACCCTCCCATAGATCCTTTGAATGTGAAACGGTGAATATTTTATTCATGAACACCTGAAATTCTTCAAACAAATACTGAAGGCTTGACAGTTCCACGTTTGCCATAGCTGATAAAAAACTTTTTATAAAACTGGGTAGGAGTTAAGCTCTAGTTAGGTACTAGAAGAAAAGAAAATAATTCACCACATTTTTTTAAATTTACTTTTTACGCAACTTCAAACCCCTTCGCTATTGACGTAGATAAAATCTTTCTTCAAAAGATAAAGAGTGTGTACTTATAAATTGAATGAAAGAGTTCTATTTTATGTACCATACTACAATGAAAAGTACAAAGGCACAGTTACCATTCTCTAAATATTGTCTGCATACATTCTCTGAATTTAATGCATTCAACATTTCCTGAATTCAAAGCATTCAGTCATGGACAAAAGCATGTACCATGTATAACGAATAAATTGAAGCCCAGACAATACAAAAAAAAAACATGTAGGTACACCAAATTCTGTTAACAAAAAGTCGAAAATCCACTTACGCCTCACACAAACAACTAACTCTATATGATCACCGTTACCGAACCTCCATTGAAATTCGATCCATTTGTTTGCTAACCCTGCAAAGCTTTTAATCTTTAACATTCTCAGTGCCATGTGGTCCGCCGGCCGCCCACATAAATTATGTTATTGCAATCCAATATTATTTATTATAACTTATCTCCGCATGCCATGTGGGCAGCCGGCGTTTTAAATGCATTTACTTATCTAGCAAGCCAAATACAAAAAAAAAAACAGTATAAATTTGTAGGATCACAGCGGCTGACCTGCTGGTCGGCTGGCGGGATACGGCGTGACCTATGTTCACGGTGTATCCCGCCAGTGGCCCACATGGCTTGCTACAATAGTTAGTTCAATTGTAGTTTTAAAATAAATGTGACCCGCGCGCCGCCCACATGTCCATGTATACATAAGCATTTTCTAGAGAAGCAGTTCTCTAGAAAATGCTTATATATACATGGCGCCTATGCATGGCGCTAAGAGTGTAAATTTTATTTTAATTCCATTGACAAAATGTTTTCAATTTCTGCCTACGTGTATATAAAACTCGTGGATATAAAACTGTGTGTTTGTTTTAGTAGTTTTCATAGCTTGTAGCTAAAAACTGTTGGTGACGTGTGTTGGGTACAAAAGCGAATGCTGTTGACTCAAATGTTACGTGGTTTAGTGTGTGTAGAACAATGGAACTGCCGTTTCCAATTATTTTGTGTGCAAAGCAATTGTTGTACTAGTTCACACTATTAACTAACCGAAGCAGGGAGTTTACAAAAAAATATTGTAAGATCACATTAGGTTTATTCGTATTAATATAAGTTAATAATTATATTATATATGAGATCAGTTAGATTGGAGACAAGTAATATCATTTATTTTTTCAGGAAAGTTCAATTATATTTCATCATTATTTATTACGTACTAAAATACGTCTTTCGTCTCCCTCTTTTGTTTTTTCTCACATATATCACCATAAATTACTTATTCCTTTCACATTTCGTATCTTTCAAACTTTGTTCTCTTTCACTCAATAGCGCTTCATACTTTATTACGTTCCAATCCACTCATCTACCCTAACTCTCCTTACGTTACGTTCCTACATATAGTTATACATTACAATTACATTCACACGAAAACCGACTGGAGCAACCAGCAAAAATGTCATTCCCTTTTTCAAAAGAGCAAAATGTTCCGGAATTAACCACGTGTCATTTGCATACCAATCTCGTTCAGTTTGATCTTTTTGACAATCGTTATCGCGAATAGATATCCCTTGTCAAAAACCAAAGATACTGGGGGTTAGCAAATGACTTTTCTATTAGCGTTCCCGCCAAACGCTAAGTTCAAAATGTATACATTTACCTGTCACGTCAGTTGTCACGTGACTTCTCTGCAGGCAATGTCATTGATATGCATGTCTAAGAATGCTAGTGTAACAGGGAACTAACTGACTCATCAAAAATCTGGAGATTGACTTCACTGCTGACTGATTGACCAGTCAAAGAGTATCAATATGTTACCAGCAAATTATCAGTCTCGTGTCTCCTTCCATTAGTCAGCTCTCAGGTACCATTATTCCTAACATTCAATTAATAAACGACCATTGATTGATGTATCTTTTTCCTAACTGAACGGTCCATTTATCATAAATAAAAGAACATCATTTATCAAGGTTCTATCACAAATTACTCCCAAAATTGGACTTGCTTGCTCTTCATTTATAAATTCGTCTGAATTTGTAAAGAGATGCCTAAGTTTGATAAGTGGTTTCATTTAAAACTTTAAAGGTCATTTTTGGGTCTGTATATAGTTCGGTTTTCATAATTTAGTGATATCATTGTCTGTATGTCGCCGTCGTCGGATTTTATTTGAACAACCTTCTCTATTGGATAATATGCCATTGTATAGTGTAGGTAAAATGTGATCAATATTGTTAATTTTTACGTATGGGGCTCAGGTAATATTGTCATTATTAAATTTAAATATCATATCAAGGCTGCTCACATTAACGGTATTTAGTATAAACAAAACCATTATGAGGCTATACTGGCTGTGCTACAGTTCTATGATAAAATGAGCAATGAAGATGAAATTATCTTAAACAGTGATGAAATATATACGTCACTTAAAATTTTTAAGAATTACGTTGACTCAGTACCGCACGATGAGTATCTAAGATTAGACTAAAAGATATCGTCTTCATACTTTCAACTGACAAACGTCGAATGTTAGACGTTAGTCTCTCTAAATATCGCCACAAAGACTGGTATGTCTCAAATCCATCGGATTCCCGCAATCCTCACCAGGTCATCGGTCCACCATATGGGAGGACTTCCAACGCTGCATCCTTCTGACACGCAGTAGTGGCTATTCTGGAACCTAACGGCCTCATCGGCAATCTATTCTGCGACCAAACAAATATATATGCCTTTTAAATAAACTACCATCATCATTATTTTACTCTTATCCCAATTTATTTATGGCGAAACATTAAACCTATCCTTACCATGTTTCCAACTTACACCTTTCAGCTTAACTTGATCCAGGCAAGTAAACAATTCATATATCCGAATGTTGAACATTACAAAACAAGTCACAATGATAAATGTACCTAATTTGGACCCACACGTAAAAGCTTAACCGTAAATAGCTTAAATACGAGGTAGATATTATCATTACACAATCTGGCATTAACTGTTTGAAAGGTGAGTTGTCTCACTTGAACGAAGATTTCAATTACATAAACGATATAGGTAATCCATTCCTTCAATAACTTTCCACGTACATCTTGGGACTACTGGAACAATTTGCCTGCTGAGGTCTTCTCGTCCGATTTTATAATTTAGGTATCTTGAAGCCTAGACTGAATAGGCTCTTAATAAACTAGTGCGCATCAACGATTGCATAACTGCTTACCATCAAGTAGGATCGCAATCAAGTACTAAAGTTGTCAAAAAATAAAAGGCCCGTTTTAACATTTGTATTTTGACTACCTAGCGGCTTGCCCAGTGTAGTTTAGCTACTACTAAAATAGCTAAAATAACTACTACTACACCGGACCCCTAATTATTATTTTATTGTTTCTTTCAGTTTCGTTCCAAGTTACATTCAAGGGTTTTTCTCAAATGTCAAAACGGGCCTTTTATGTTTTGACGAGTTAAGTTTATATCTTTAAAAAAAAAGTCGGCGAAAAAGCTCAAAACTTTTTGACCTAAGACTTTTTAGTAAGAATATATGATCTCAATGGCTGGCGAGGCACAATAAATTGATGGATGTACGCAACTATAAGGGAGGGCACCCACAAGCAACAGCAACTTATTTTTGTCCCTGTCGCACTTTCATACAAACTCGTAACTTGATGTGAAAAATAAATTAGTTGTTAAGATAAAAGTTGCTCATATGCGCTATCTCTAATAATGATAATATATTTTTAGTTACAGGGAATTTCTAAACCCCAAGGGTCAAAAACAAAACTGCGATGCTACATCACATCGTAAAAATCTGCAAGCTAGCACGATGCATCGCTAGAATTTGACATTGTATAGTTACCTAAACTCAAGCATTGCCGTAAGAAATTGTATCGCAACAATTCGTATCGCAGATTCCTGCGATGTGACGTCGTATCGCAACGCATGTTTAAGTACGAGTAGGCACACTTTAGAATGACACCTTGTACGATCGTTTCATACTTTTGCTTCGTCCACATTCCTGCACATACATGTATGTAGGCACGGCACGTTAAGAGTATTATGACAGACAAAGAAATAAAAAGGTATATACTACCAAATGTCAGATGAAACGCAAAGAAAAATGACAGATTTGAAGCATGATTACGTGAAAGAGATGAAAGTTTGAAAGGTACATGGTGTGAAAGAGATACGCAATGTATGATTACGATGTAAGAGAACACGAACTGATATACGTCGAAAGAAGAACAAGACGTTATTTATTTTTAGTTGTTACTTTCCCATTGCTGGACAAAGACCTCCCCCAAGTACTTCCAGACGTTCTTCTCCAGCGCCGTCACAAGCTAGAATTCGTGGTATTCGTCTAAATCGTCACGCCACAGGCTTCGACAGCACTTCCTTCTGCAAGGACCCACTGTGTGTCAACTCTTGCCCGGCGGTTACTATGCTTGCAGCTAACATGACCCGCCTAACCATATTTGAGCCTGACTCATAGGCATATAATAAGTGAAAAAACTAAAATTCAATTTTACTGAAGAAATTTATTTGCATCTAACCAATCCAAAATAATGTATTCAGGCGAACTGACCATTCTGAAAGAATATCTGAACACTTCAATGTGTTCAAAATCAGGATTTTGAGTGCCTTCAGACTTATCTAAAGCTTTTGTTTACTGACAAATTTATTTTGACAAAAAAATGCGAAACATAATTCTAGTTATCAACATGACTTAAAATATTATTATAAAAACAAACTAAATGTTACTATTATTATGACAATACTACACAAAACACGTCATCACTTCATAAATAATAAAATCGTTAGTAAACAAAAGATTAAACAAATGATAAAAACAAAACAATTCGATACTGTGTACTCGGTAATTTGTTCGTAAAATCGAATGGCTTTGAATCGATATCTAATTACGAACACACGCGAGGAGAGACGGGCACAACGGCACACTCGTTATTCGTGTTCATAGATGTGTAAATGTATGCGATAATGACGGGTTGTTTCTGTAAATTTTTATTCAATATGACTTGTATAGCTTATCTTTTTTGTTTTATAGGTATATAAAGCCGTCTACTAGTAGAAAAGCTTAAAGATAAACTTATCTTCTTTGAGGGTGTTTTTTACTTTGTTTGGGTTTTGTAGGATTTAGTGCTAAAATTTGCTGCTAGAAATAGGCTAAGCAAATTTTAGCTTTTTCTTTGTAGGAAATCATCAAATGACTACTCCCGTTCTGATTGGAGCTAGAAGTCCAACCCTCCCGGTGGGAGTTTTACTGACTAATGCCGACCTGTGTTCCTTTAGTTGCCTTTTGCGTTCCAGGTCCACGGTAACTTATCGAATAATCTGGCAACCATAGCAGGTACTGGCCCTAGCGAGCATTGTTAATATGCGGCGTGAAGGAGAGGACACCCTTAAGGGGACACGAGGATGTCCTTTCCCTCACATTTTCCACCACCTCTATCGCTCGCTTTACTGCTGCAGAAAGCGGTGACTACCTCCCATTCCCTCTCATTCTGTACCATAGCCTTAACCAGAACTGGACTTGAGAGGTCACCAACCAATGCCAGAGGTGATTGGTTGATTGGTGACCTCTCACATCCGGCCCTATTCTCATAGAGATGAAAATAGGGTACTTCTCCACCCACAAGTGCAGGCTTTTATCGTAAGCTACATTGTGTCTTCAGGGTGATCCGCACAATGGTAACACCTAGGCGTTTCTTGCCACCGAATCTGAAACATGGACAATGAGACCCTGCAACAGCCGGAAAGTGAGGATACCGTAGCACCTCTCTAACTACTCCTGAAAAAAGGAACTTATAGCCATGATTATGGCGTGCCCAAGAACATTTTAGCTGATGTTGCCTGTTGGCAATTTAAATAGTTTTTATCTATGAGCATTAGCAACTTTTAGCGTCCTATAAAGTTGTAGAGTGAGAAGTGTTGAAGTGTTGATATTAATGACTGACATCTGTTCACGTGAACGGCTTGCTTTATTGTGTACCCTCACACTAAAGGAAGTATATTGTCTTAGTCTCTATGGCTAACTTAACTTACAAATAAATAACGGAAAGACCGCAGCAGGTAAATATTCCAATCCTTCGATGTACGTGGTATCAACAACTAGGCAAAACGCTTAGTAAAACCATAGAGGTATCAACTACGTGAAGCCGTACATCGGCTTGTCCGATGGTAGAAAGGTGATGGCGGAATCAAGTCATGTAATTCCTGCGCACACTCTCCAAAATGCATTCTGTAAACTCTACGCTTAGGGTGTTTTTAATATCGTGCGGTGTGGATCATGCATGCGGGATTGCCCCGCACGCGCAACCCCCGCAAATGTCCATTTCATACAAGTATTTATTGTAATGCATAAATGCAAATTATTTTGCATTTGGAAAATTCTGTGTGCGGAGCAATCCCGCATGCGTGATGAAATCCACACGATATTAAAAACACCCGTTCCAGGTTCTATAGATTGGTCTTAACCAAATCTTAATCACATATTCGCCAAAAATATTTACTACGACTTACACACACACCACATAGCGTCTATTTTTTGTAATTAAAATGTAATCTTAACTACTTCAATATTTACTATCCATTTTACCAGCCGCCAACGTATAGTTATAATTCCACCAAACTATTACTTACATTTCGCATCAGTAAACAAGATATAATTATTCACAAAGCAATAAGGTTAACAGCGCGATCATGGCTCGAGCTCATGAATTTTCATCTCACGTTAATCTGCATGCATCTTCGCTATTACCCATTTACAATATCAGCTTCAGTTCTTGATAATTAACGTTTGAGCCAATTTAAATCAACAGGATGTTACTACAAGCCTTTCAGGGGAATCTTGTTTGTTTTAATAGGAGAAATTTACTTAGCAACGTGTTAGGAGCGATGATATCAGTTTGTGTTATTTGGTCATTGAATGAATGAATGATGAATGAATACTTTATGTTTATCTTTCTGGGAAGACTGTAAATCGGATAACCAATATCAGAGGGTAAGCAGTTACCCACTAACTGAGTTTTAGAGGTCAGATTCAACACGTTGGAAGAGACTTGGCATGATGATGCCTGCTCAAAAAACAAAACGTTTAAACTTTATGTACAGTAGGTTGTACATAGGTGGATTTAGCGCAACAAGACATTTTCTATCAGTTGATTTTTTGGTTAAGAAATACTACACTCTGGCAGCTGAGGAACAATAAATCAATAAGATTGTTTTTGTGAAATGAGAAAAAGAAAATTGTTCCTGCTTAAAGTTAACCTTTTCCTTAATTTCTGTTATAAGACTTGTATGAGTAATTTTTTTAACTTTTCCAAACCTGGCCCTATCGATCTTCTATACTATGATATTTTAAACACTTCCAGAAAAATAAAAAGTTAGCCAAAAATCCGCGTGAATACAAAAAAAAAGATAATAAATATCACATGATTATAACCATTGTGTAAAACAGTGTTCACACCAGCTTTGACAATCAGCCGAGCGGAACCGCCCAATGAGTCCTTTGTCGTGTATATATTCTCCATGTACACAAGACTGTACCACGCTAACATTTTCCAATATAAGGTGACTCTTCATCGTACAGAAAGAATTTTCGAAACGCGGTCGAGTTATACTGGAAATGTGGTTTGATGTGACGTGTGTACATTGAAACACTTTTTGTCAAATTGACACGAGTGAAAGTAAAATGGAATCTTTCATTTGTACTCGTATCGTCAACGATTCGAGCGATGTGTGTTATTGAACGCAATATGAATCATACGGTTTTTGTTTCTTCGTTTTACGGTTTTTAATTGAAGACGTGAAGGAACAGATTGGAATTTATCATACCTTTTCTATCAAGGTTGTTATTATCGTCATTATTTCAGCTGAAAGACTTCTACTATTGCACAAAGGCCTCTCTCAAGGTTCACCACAACGACCGATCATGTGCGTCTCGCATCCATCAGATTCCTGCAACCCTCATCTCATCCTCAGAAGCCTTCCAATGCTGTGTCTTCTGGTACATACACGGTTGCCACTCTAGAACCTTTCGGCCTCATTAACTATCTGTTTTGCGAACAATGAGCTCAACCCACAGCCAGTTTAGTTTGACAATTCTTTGGGCTATGTCGGTAACATTGGTTCTCCTGCAAATTCTCTGTCTTTGCCTCTAATTTGATCACTCAAGGAAACTCCGAGCATAGCCCAAACCAAACTGGCTTGGTTTGGGCTTCAAGTTTGTGGATGTGAAACAAAAGCTGAGTAGGTTCACAACTCCTTGCCAAAGGCTTCACAAAGGTCATCTTTTCAATAACTCCAACCAATTAAGTTTTTCATATAAAACTTATAGTTTCTGTTTCTGACTTGGAAAGATAGACAGAATTTTTGTGCGATGTGCCCACCTCTTAAAGAAGACTACCTCAAGGAGAATTCTCCTTTTATAAATTGTTCTCTTCATAAAATATCGTACAAGTTTCCTCGCTTTTCTATTTATCTAAAGGCTCATTCTTTATACAACCGTAGACGTGTGTTTCCCGACAGTTAGTTAGGGGCTCCCACATCCATTTTAGTTTCATTGAAATACCACCACCTGAGACAAAAGAATATCGCTATTTTTCCAAAACAAAAGTGTCAGTTTCCATTCAGTTTCCTCGGTGAAACAATGAATGATAGCACAAACGAAAGTTTCAAGGCAGTTATCTTAAAAAACTCGTCAAATACTCTTAAAATATATCTATTGTGACGGGTTCTGGCGAAATATTTATGCAAAATTGAACTCTATTGTCTTGAATCTAGGATGCAATGTGGAATGTGGTACTGATAGTAGTAGTTGCATTTATTTGATGGAGACAGCAAAGCATTTGCTGCAAGCGTAGTGTTATTACATCTAGTAAATTTAATTTTACTTTAAGTCTGCATTGGTAGCAATTCGTTTTAAACCACAAACAATGTAGATTGCTTCTGTAATCTCGTTTAATATAAATCCTAGAAACTGACGTCATTTGCTTAAGTTGTGTTTAAGTATTTCATTACCATCGTCTTCAATCATAACTTTAAAGGTCAGATTCTTTTAGACATTTATTCATTATTCAGATTTTAAGCCACAGCTGAGACTCAAAAAGTGAAATTCTATGAATGAAATTTTTTTTCAAAAAGTTCAAACCGATTTTTTTTTTTTACTTTTGATAGAGAAACCGTGGTCCTGAAACGCATTACTGGCTACTAAAGAACACAAGGGGTTTAGTCAAAGTCTGACGCGCTCTCTCGCTCCACCCTAAAGTGGGAGAAGTCATTGGATGATTTCCAACCGCAACGCGGCAGGCAACTGTTTATAAAGAACTTTTTTTTTTCATCATAATTAAATTCAGTTTAATTAAGATTTCAAACAAAATCTATTCCAATTCTTTTATCTCATAATAAGATTGAGTCTTGATTTCTTAAATTTTTATTAGTCAAATTTATTGATTGAGTTAACAAATAATAAAAGAACAAAAAGTAAAATTTTAGTAGTAATAATGTAAAATTTAAAAAACTAATTAAACAACATGATAAATATAAATCAAATATTGTTTGATAAACTGTAGTCATTTTCACTCGACGCAAAAATATGAATAATCACTTTAGTATTGACAATTTACGAGCAGATATGTGACATAAAATATTCTATAATTTGATACAGTTTTTGATTTTTTATTGGCAATCATCTAAAGTAAAATTACAAATAGGTATCCGATTGTTGGGAACTATATTTTAAATAAAATTTAGGTTCATCTTTTAAATGTTGTCTGAATAGGAAAAAGAAAAAAAATCCCCTCAACTTTTCCCTGTGTGGCATTCTAGTGGTGCAAAAAATTTTAAAATTGTTTCAGTAGTTTTTTAATTTATCCATTAGAAACAAAAATACAAACATACAGTCGTATAGAACGATACTAAAGATATCGTAGAATACAATAATATTGTTGAGTTCATACCCGAGCTTTTTATTCCAAAGCCCCATTTATACAAAATAAATGATCAACATTATCCTAATAGGGCAATGCACTCAACAAGGAAAGCAAGCGGCAATTTATATACCAACGCTAGGAAGACGTGCATGATATCCGAGGCACAAAATGTAGGCACATTTTTTATTTTATTAAAATGCTAAAAGGATCATAAGTAACTCGAGTTAAATTTACCATGCGGAACTGAATAACTCAATTATCATAAATATGAAAATGATCTTTGTGACGGAAATTATTTGGTGTTGTCTGTAAGTTTTTTCTTTACAATTTGATATTTTTATTTGCATAATAGTGTTCCCCGATCAAAGGGGCGGAAAAAAACACAAGCAGCTGCGTCATACAATGTTTATTATAGTGTTTATATTTCATGTATTTATATCCAAGTAATGATACGCCGTGTCCTCGTGGGGGCGATCGGCGGCGGCGACCTCTTGCGTCGAGCCTTGGTACAGGCCATGGTCCGGAGCGAAGAGGAGTGGCAGGCGGTCGCTTCCTTCTGCAAAGCAGTGATGCTAGCAAAGGAGGCGGCCGATCGCGTGAGGCAACGGACCTCACGCCCAAACCGCCGCCGAGATTCCGACCCCGATTTCCAGCCACCGTAGGCGCGGGCTTGCGGACGGCGAGCAATGGGTAGTCCACCGTCCGACCGTCCGTTAACCGTCCGGACCGAGCCCAAGTCGTCGACGGCGCGTATTGTTCCACGCGCGCCTCAGGGAGGTGTCAGCAAATCGTAGGGGCCCAGCAGGGTCGAAGCCTACTGGGGCCATGGGTAGTGTGAAAACGAAACCCGGGGCCCTGGGACGAAGGCAACGAAGGAACAGGAATGGGTTTTTAGTCAGTAAAAGTCTGACACTATCTCCGGGGGATGTCATAAGATGATTTACCCACCGAAAAAAGAAAAAAAAACCAAGTAATGATAAAATTCAAATTTTTACGTCTGGTATTTAGATGATGGAACCCTAGTAGGTGACGTACTAGGAACTGTTTTAAAAGATTTCCAATTCCTGAAGGGACAATTTCAATCTTTCCTTGACCTCAACCATTTCAAATGTGAAATTTTAACACTAAATGTTCACTGCACCTCCTAGGTTCCTTAATTTTGAAACACAGTTTTTCTTTATTCATTGACGATAAAATTAAACGTTTCGACGATATTTCAGATAGAGTTTCAAAAATTAACTTACTTTTAGCTTTCACCCTCATTCAAAATTGTTCAAACTATTCGACCGTATGGACCGAGCCCTAGTCATCGAGGGCGCGTAGTGTTCCATTCACGCCTCAAAGGGATGTCAGCAAACTGTAGAGGTCCAGCAGGACCGAAGCCTACTGGGGCCATGGATCGACTTCTGAAAAGGTTACCCGCGGTTTTGAGACGCAAAAGGTAACTGAAAACATAGTTATGGTTTTAGCCAGTAAAAGTCTGACACGCCCTTCTGATCCGCTCTAGGGCGGAAGAGTTCATTAGATGATTTCTACTCTGAAAAAAACTTGGGAATCCAATGACATTTCCCGCTCTTAGGTGGTGCGAACGGGTTTTTTTTTTAAGGTGTGAAATCATCTAATGACAAATCCTGCTCTTGGGTGGAGCGAGAGATAGTGTCAGACTTTTACTGACTAAAAACCCACTCCTGTTCCCTCTTTGCCTTCATCCCGGGGCCCCGGGCTTCGCTTTCACACTACCTTGTGGTGTGTTAGATTTTACTGACTAAAAACCCACTCCTGTTCCCTCTTTGCCTTCATCCCGGGGCCCCGGGCTTCGCTTTCACACTACCTTGTGGTGTGTTAGATTTTACTGACAAAAAACCCACTCCTGTTTCTTCTTTGCCTTTCATACTAGGGACGGGTTTTCCTTTCAGAAGCGAACCCATGAAATTCAATTAGTGATTCGAATAGAAAATTGCTGAGTGAGCGCTATGTTAAGGTATGGTCTCCGAGGCTGTATGATCTTCCGAAGTTATTTGATGATTCCTCACCCAAAAAGAAACCGGAATGTATATAAAATATGTATACATTCAAATATGACTCAAACAAATGCTAATAAAAATAATGGTCTCCGGCTTGAAAGTTGTGATATGTCAACGAACCTACTAGAAACACAAGTTTTTGCATATATCATATAAACTGTGTAATGGTGTAATGACGTTACAAGTTTATAGTAAACGTTTTGGCCTTCTATAAGGTGGACTGATGACCTGGTGAGGGTTGCGGTAATCCGATGGGTGCGAGACGCACAGGACCGTTCATTGTTGCGACACTTGGGGGAGCCTATGTCCAACAGTGGACGTCTTTCGGCTAAAATGATGATAGTGATGATATAAATTGTGTAATGACGTTACAAGTTGATAGTAAAAGTTTTTTTTTTGGATTACTGAAATAAAAGCTAGTTTTAAAAATGGTGGTTTTACTTATAAATTAATTTTAAATTTTTAGTTAAAGTCCTCCATACTGATTTTTTTATGAGTGATGGCACTTTATTTTTATTTTGAGTTGTTCACAGCAAGCCTTTTTACTTGATGCTCAAATTGTAGAAGTCCATCAACAATAACTAGTCGATCATCTTTGGTGTTCTACCATGTTGGATTTAGAATCACGTCTCATAGCTAGCCATACATCCAAACTAAACGTGTGTACAAAATTTTAGCTTAATCGGTTGAAGATTTATGCTTCAAAATTAAGTTGTAAGATTCCACCCAAACACATACAGCGAGTAAGTTGTAAAATAGAAATCTTTCTTTTTCTATTCACTGTTGACTAGACAGTCTTAAACATTACTCTAATTTAAATGACAAATCCATATTCTAAGGTCCCGAACTTCTAATGTCATCAAAATCGCACTATTTCAACACGTAGATAACATTGAATCTTACTCGCAGCGCTCGCAGGAAACTCCAACTGAATTTGCGAAGTTAAATTGAAAGTGAACGTTCGGCCCGGACGATTGATGAGTGGCCCATTCGAGTTTGCACTTCGATGTTCACGTCTACTCATATTTATCTTCTTGGTTTAATGTTATTGGAGTGTTTTATTTGATTTTATTTAAGATATTGACTTATTTAGGATATTTAAAAAAGGCCGAAACATGCTGATATTTTGAATTACTTCAAGTTTTAACATCGCAAACTAAAATTGATGGTGTACATTTGGGCCGGCAGATTGATGAGTGGGGGCCATTCATGTTCGCACTTCGCTGTTCACGTCTACACAAATTGGCCAATTTTCTTATATTTATAGATGTTTTTTAGTGGTAAAAATCTGTTATGTGTAAATTATTGAAAGTCAGTGATTAGTGGGCCGTTCAAGTTTGCTCTTCGATGTTCACTTTTGCATGTCCATGCCGTGCTAGATTAATGTCATTGGAGTCTGTTTATAGATTCTTATATAATACTATGACTTTTTCCAAAGATAAAAGTAAACAGACAAATT
Organism: Mythimna pallens; assembly: GCA_961205895.1. NCBI lineage: Eukaryota > Metazoa > Arthropoda > Insecta > Lepidoptera > Noctuidae > Mythimna > Mythimna pallens. The sequence goes on from OY540834.1 coordinate 18,417,722, forward strand.
TTGATGTGTTAAATTCAAAAGTCGTAAAGCTATGAAATGACTCATCAGGACGATTGGCGCATTTTAATGTTCATATCTAAACATCCATACCTTATTGGGCTTATAAATTATTGGAGTATGTTTGACGATTTGTGAAAAACAAGGAAGTGATGAAGAGACTTTGAAACTGTGAAGTTATTATTGACAATGCGTCTGGGCGGAACGATTGACGAGCGGGCTATTCACGTTTTAACACTCATCCACAAATTTGAGTCTTCAATCTTGGTGTCATGCAAGGAGATATTCATGATTCAGATAAGTTAATATATATTATATAAAAATTATATACCTATTACTCGGGCAACACAAGACCGAAATACGGCCAGTTTACAAAATGATTACATTATTAGATTATTTGTGGCATGAAATATTTAATATTAATTATCATTAAAACTTGAGCCTTCACTTATAACTCGGGCCAAAACTAAATGGTACATATTCATCGCAATTTAAATATTAATGAAAATATATGGGCAAGAAAACTTCGTTTTGCATATTAATTACGGTTGCTGAATATAATATGCAACTAAAACTAGAGAAATAACAGCCAGTTCAACAGGGCTTTTTCTTTATAATTATTTATTTAAACTCAACACTTATATTCCCCTGTTATTTGCGAAGGAAGTCTTATAAGTTTTGTAACTCTATTTTGAGTTTTTAATCATATTTTGCTTCCAGCTACTGCAAATTTAGTCTTCAGGAAATATTTTCAGTGTTTTTGATACCGTCGTGCTTTAAGCAAGCTTTTTTCAATTTTAAGTTGAAATTAAGCTTTTTTTGAAGTGGGATATCATCAAATGACTTCTCGCTTTTTAGGATAGAGTGAGAGGGAGTATCAGACTTTTACTGACTACAATCCTTCATTTATCCTTTGTGTTGTAGGGCCACGGTAATTCTTTCAAACGTTCCCGCCGTATCTGAAATTAACATTGACATTATCATCATCATCCCGATTTTGCATACTGCTGGTTCTTTCTTTTGCTTTTTTTTATAATTATTAATTAGGCATATTTTTATATATTATTATTGATAAGGCCTTACTTACGCTAAATTCTGCAAGTGGCTACCATACCGTAGTCTCACCAATCAGTCACTCCACCCACCAATCAGAATGTATGGCAGCTCTCTGGCATGCCAGCTACTTGTATATTTTTGTGCTAGCCACAGACATGAGTATCACCACCTATAGCCTCTTTTTGACCACTATCTTATCTGATGGTAAGCGATGATAAGGCCCAGGATAGAGCACGCTCGTCTAAAATTATTTCTAGGCAAGCCTATTTACTGTTGACTTAGTTAGCCAATCCCTTCGTTCCTGTACCACTCTCATCCAGGATCCACCTGCGATGGATGCTACTATCAATTAAATATTTTAATAGTAACAAGTGCTAATGAATACAAGTGTGCTACACCATTAAATATTTACATTGCCGATATTTAGAACACGAACGATAGAACGTATTACATTGTACTAGCTTATTCTGTACCACTCTTGGACAAAGGCCACTCTTTTCAGCTTTTCGGAGAGCCTTCTTCTTCTTCTTCCTGCTCTTATCCCATATTAATTGAGGTCGCCGCAACACGTTTTTTTCTTCCATTCTTTCCTGTCACCCGTCAAACTATCACTAACCCCCTTTTCTTTCATATCACTTCTCACACGATCCATCTATCTTTTCTTTGGCCCTCTCCCTCTTCATCCATCTACATGTATACTCAGAACTCTTTTAGTAATATGCGCTTCATCCCTACTCTTTACATGACCACACCAAGACAACCGATTTCCTTTAAACTTTTTAGACACTAGCGCCGCTTTCAAATTTCCTATAATATACTCATTTCTCACTTTTTCCATTCGAGAAGGTTTATCAGAATTGCATAAATTAATTCCACCAAGCCCGTTCCATCATCGAACCACCAGACGTGCAATGGTGCGCCACTGGTATATGGTGATCATCCCACCCATTCACACCGCAACGTTTGGTCCCCTCACACATTCACTCGAACACACTGCCTCCTAAGAAACAAGATCCTCCTAGTTTAGGAGTCAGGGTTCATGACTATTATGTTACAGTTTTTTGGCACTTTACATTTGTGTCAAACTTGTATTTCTGCTAATAAAAATATTAATATTATTCATTGTGTGTAAAACAAAGGAAGGGAATTCACTGACAGTCTGTAAACACATTTCCTATGGGTCTTTAAGTTAAGAGTGAATATGTTACTTCCAGGTAAGCATGCTTTATCACCGCTTTCCATCAGGTGAGCTAGTGGTCAAGCGCAAGACTACCAATAATAACAAAAAAGGTTCCACGGATTTGCACTTTCATATTTCAGTTTTGATAGAAATTTTACCTTCTAATTAATATCCAACGCTTTTACACTATAATATAATTATGTTCAAAAATTGGTGTAATCGGTACCAAATTAAAACACACAACAGCGTTCTGAATATGAGTTAGTGCTCAACCCAGACCCAGTTACAAATATTCAGTTAGTAAACACAAACAACGTCATAACTAAAAACTTTTTTTAATCAATAAACACGTCAGGTGGAGAGTGGAATCGTCATAGTTAGTCTAAGAGCTTCCCATATATCATCGACACTCGCACTTTATTTGCCGTAAAGGGTTAACTCACATTGAGATGCGAAGCGATGCGATCGTGCAGCGTTTTTTCTAATGTTGCAACTCTTTCACTGAATTTTTACTTTATTATGTAGAAATTATAGTTTCATATTGTATTGCTATTTTAAAAAGTGCGTACAACGTCGGTCGTCATATCTCCAGTTGTATATAGACAATATAAAAGACAACTGGAAGAACACAGGTGAGTTTTTAGTTATTTATTTAACAATTCATTACACAACAAGAAGAAAGAAAAATAGATAAAGTAATATATAATAATATAATATAATATTCCACAACTATCACACAACGCCATCTAGTCCCGAGCTAAGCAGAGCTTGTGTTATGGGTACTAACTGATAAATATACTTATATATTCCTAAATACATACATATATAGATAAATTACACCCAGACACAGAACAAATGATCGTGTTCATCACACAAACATTTGTCCTGGGTGGGAATCGAACCCACGACCTCCGGCATAGCAGTCAGGGCCACTAACCACTAGACCAACAGGCCAGTCGAAAGTGGTGCTTATATCTAACAAAATCTCTTCCAGCATACCTACGAAAGGAGAGCTGGAAAAAAAGAGGTGATGCAGACACCGTGTGAAAATGATAGGGAAATAAGTACAAATAAAACAGGTAATAGGATATACATCTGACAATCCCTCTCACTTCACCTGCAGGGGGAGAAGTTATTTGATGCATTTCACACCCCAAAAAAAAAACATGACGCCGTAGCCTACAACAGCAATAATTTATGCGGTGAGGCAAAGCAACTAACATCTTCGAGCATCATTACGTCGCATCGCATCTCGGTGTGAACCGTCCCTTATTTGTAACTCAAAATATACGAAGTGTTTGCGGCAAACAAATATGGTTTCCGCGCTCTCTCAGGAATATTGCTGAAGTTTTTTCTGTAATTAACTTTACCGTTCGAGTGCCTTGGGTTTTATACGATCGTAGTATGTTTTTTTATCTTAGATATTATGTAAATTAAGTGCAATTATTGAGTCAATGTTATACCCAAGGGTACGAAATTGCGTGTTATGTTAAGTACCAAGAAATTAGCGTTCTGCGTTATTTTCTTTTATTTATAAAAACATAAACCACAAGCTTTTTCCAGCTACTCAGATGGAAGAAGCTTGTGTGTGCTTTCGTTAGATAAGGGAAACCGTGTAGGTATTCTTTTTTATGATTAAAAAATTATTTATTAGTTATAAAAAGTGAATTAATGGATCTAATAATATAGAGCTCTGTCTGTGAAAGAATTTTCGTAATGAGGTCAGTATTTAATTTTACCTATTAAAATATATTAGTTATTTAGATAACTTGATATGCCTAAATTGTTAGGACACTGAATTGCATTCAGTCTGGTCTTCCTGTTATGTAATACATGTAACCGCAGGAGACGCGACGGGCATCAGGAGTCGAAGGGTGAATGATCAATGTGTAGCTTGCCGTCTGGTAAGGACCAAGCCCCAGCCGACAGCGCGTTTAATTTCACGTGCGCCTCACAGAGTGGTAAGCAAACTGGTTCATTAACAAAGATTTGTATTAACTTGAAAAGAAACGTCACGCTTGTTTACTTTGAAGACAGTTGTTGAAAAAAACTGCAGTACAATTTGTTCAGGCTCTTAAATATAGTTGTTCTATCCCACGAGGGTAGTTTGGCCGTGATTCTGTGTATAAATTCATGTACATATTGTTACTGTGTACACAAGCCATTTTCTATGACAAGTGTTTCGAATTTACACACATAGAAAAAAAGTGTAGGGACGTGACGTGATCTTACACATACACTTGGATGTGTATCCAAGCACAACCCACCTTCGTGAGAAACAAAACTACAGCATGAAACTAGAATAATGCACACCCTTATACACCTCAATTAGAAAATTAAGTCACAATCATAATTCATGCATTGAAATTTTACTTAAATGCACTTAGGCAGTGTTATTCTGTTTAAGTTATTCTAACTGAAAATAATATTATAAGGATTAATACACCACATAGGTAGCGCATCGGTATAATTGGTGTCTATGCACGCATACATAAACACGCTAGTGACACAATCAAAATTCAAGAATTTATCGAAAACAATTGGTAATATTTGTATCCTAAAATAATCGAGAATTATTGAAGGATAAAAATATTACCAATTGTTATATTAAAATTAGAAAATTACATATTGCAACAAAAAACAAACCGCTGCTACCGAATCAGTTGCCGAAACTGAACATATTAAAGCATAGTATAAGAACTTCACACTCTCTCCCAAAACTTGTGAATACTCGCAGTATACTTCGAGCTCCATTCACAGCCTTAAAATACTGCATGGAGTATGCTCCGAGCAAAATTTTTCTTTTTTCTAAGAGATGAAATATGGCCGGTATGTTTCGTAACTATTCTTACGAAACCGCAGCGGTGAATCATGCTTAATGCTAAACTATTATTGCAACGGAATTTTAAAGTGTACTTCCTAGACCTGACTTGTAAACGATGTTTAAAAGAAAAGAAACCAATTATAATGTAAGCAATTTTTTTTTCGGTGGGAAAATCACCAATGACATCCACGCTGTTGGGTGGAGCGGAAGACGTTGTCAGACTTTTACTGACTAAAAACCCACTCCTGTTCCTTCGTTACCTTTCGTACGGGGGCCGAGTCTTCCTTTCAGAATATATACATTATATATTAAGGAAGACTCGGCCCCCGTTCTCTGTCTGAAAGGAAGCTGTTAGGATCAGATAATTGGGTAAGTACTTATCTTACATTTGTCGACTAGCTTCTGCAAGCAGCTTCGCCCGCGTGAAAGTAGGTTTCTTCATACAAACTTTGAACCCCCGTTTCATCCCTTTAGGAAAATCCTCTCTTAGTGCTCGCCTACATTATAAAAGGAAACCTTGGGCAAAATTTTACGCTCCTAGTTCCAGTAGTTTCGGCTGTGCGTTGATAGGTCAGTCAGTCAGTTTCTCCTTTTATATATGACTAGCTTCAGCCAGCGGCTTTTCCCGCATGAAAAAAAGGTTTCTTTATACAAATTTTGAACCTGCGTTTGATCCCTTAGGGAGTGAATTTTGGAAAATCCTCTCTTAGTGCTCGCCTACGTTATGAAAGGAAACCATGTGCAAAATTTCACACTCCTAGTCAGTCAGTTTCTCCTTTTATATATATAGATAATCAGCATTATCAGCCAGTTTCTCTTTTTTTTTCTCAACCATTTGAATCTGGGTTGGCGTTTGCGCGAGCCGAACAGATCAAAGTTCCGACCGCCGAGACGCAGTGCGCTTTTCTCTGTCGGTAGCCGTGTGAACAACAACTAGTCTAGGAACTGTCTCACGGCTCGTTGTGAAGTGAATATCTAAAGCTTATATCATAATAAATCAAATGCGTGGTCTAGAATAGTTTGTTTATCGCTCGTTACCTACTCATCGCGCACAAAATAAGGTCTCTCGAAAAGACTTAAACTGTAATTGGCATCCTGAGCCGACCTATTTACTATTCGGTTTTCACATTTAGCCATGGTTGGCCATTGTACGTGGTCTGTCGTGGCCTGCATTCCAACCAGCCCATCTATATGTATATAAGTAGCTTAGGCTTCTTAATTTATCCAGATCATCTATGAAGGTATCATATGGTTCATATTCGTATATCAGTGACGCACATGCTCAGGAGCACATAGGACAGCGTCATCAACAGGTTACCTCCTTTTCTAAGGTATTAAAGTGAGAGTGGTACCCATTAATGCAGCTGTCTGTACCTACTTGTTTTGAATGAGAGGTTTTGTATCTTCAATTAAATAGATGTGTATTGAATGAGCAAAAAAAACTGGGTGATGTTACGTTACCGTGTAAAAAGATAAATATTCCATTACGCCTTTTTTCATAACACACAAAATCAGGAACACATAACATACAACCAAATCGACATTAATGCAATATTCCACTCCATCTACATCATCGTCATAAACACAGGCGGCTTCCAACTGAATAGCAAAGCAGGTCTAATTTCAGTCCGTGGTACCAATTAGTCCCTAATAAATGGGCTCGGGAGTATGGAGGTCGAAATAGACGCCGCCATTGGCTGTCCTAATTGTAATGCATGGGTGGACAAGACCTGGTTTCGAGGAGCAAGTATAGAGTAGGTAGGTGGGTAATTGAGATGGCTGTGTGGACTGAAGTGGTATTAGTGTCTGTTTCTGATGTTTAGGAAAGTTAACGTCTATTTTTGTTTGAAATCAAAATGTTAAGACGTTAATTTTTTTGGTTTTCAATTCTTAACATCTGTCACGTTAGTCATATAACGTGACAGATGTTAAGAATTGAAATGTTTGTAAAGCGAAATAAAATTTGTAGGTCGTGAGATTTTAAAGATCCCAAGCGATTGTTACAGAGTACTTAAGTGGTGGTGAGAGCCATTATTTGATAAAATTTCTACCATAATCCCAACTCATTTTGACAATTTATTTTGTGTTGCGTATAAACAGGCTGGCTGAAGTGGGAGTGGACTGGCTACGCCGAACGACGACTTAGGAAGGACACAAGAAAGAGTGGTGTGATGATCTGTTCATGTTCGTGGGCCAAACTTGGCTAAGGATTGAGATGTTGGACGAGAAAAGCTTGAAGCCTTTGCTTAGCAGTAGAACACAATGTAGGATAACAACAAAAAATGTGTTGCATTCATGAAGTTTAAATAAATAAATAAGTTTTGTATAGACAGATGCTAGCTGCTATACCCAATGAAAAGGCACGATTGGCGCAGTGGTTGAGCAACTGGCACTGCAGTTTCGTGCGGGAGTCGCGGGTTCGATTCCCGCACGAAACAAATATGTGTATGGTCTACAACTAGTTGTTCCAGGTCTGGGTGTCTTGTGTATGTGAATTTACATGTTTGTGAATGCACATACGGTACAGGAGTAGTTCCTAGAGTGTGGCCATGTTTTTTCATTTTCAAAAACAAGAAATAAATTGTTGTATTTCCAATATTTTATTTGTCTTGATAACAAAAAATATTACAAAAATAAGTTTAAATGGTAAATAAAAATACCGATTTATTTCAAAATCTTTAACAATAGTTAAGCTCAAAATTCTGCAGGAACTTTTAAATGCGATAGCAGGATAAAATTACAAAACAAAAGATTTTCTTCCCTCATTGTCTTCAAGTTTGGCATACTTTGTACCTCTATTGTTGAAAGAAAGTTTATGTCGTCTTGTTGCATTGTAATCACTGAGATTATAGCAGATAAGCTGTGCCCGCGACTTTGTGTCGATAAAGAAAATTAAATAAAATTCAAGCTAGACATAAATATTGGAGATTATATAAACACTACCTTTAAGAACTACTACCTCTAAAACTGAGTTTCTTCTTCGTCCTAATTATCATATTTTGAATTCTATTGTTAGGATTCAAAAGTAGAATTGTCATTAATTTTGTTTTATGCATTTAGTTCACATCAACTCGATAGATGGTGTTGCACATTTTTGACCGTCCGCTGAATGGCGGTGTTAAGATTTTCCGCGGTTTCATGACTCCCTTATATATTGTAAATAAAATTACTCGTTCTGAGTTTGGCGTTTGATTCACATCGTAAATGCCTTGAAGGCTCCTCAGATGTTTTAGGGAATTTGTACACTCATTATAATGTTTGTTATTTGTACTTCTATTTATAGTTTATTATTTTAGCATATACTTAAGTGTATGTTATTATTATAAGTAGGTACTACCTCTTTCGGGGACCAAATCCTAATTATAATAGTAATTTATAATAATAGTAAATCTTTAATTCGAGCAAAACTGATATAGTGTTAGTAACAATAATCTTAAAACTAAGTGTTAGTAAATAAAATTATGGCACGGCAGATATAAATTTCAGCAGTGAATCATGCATGGACAGTCCACTCTGTCAGCTATCATATGCCATCTGTATAAAACGAGGTTCAGACATCGATATAAGCAACAACATATCTCGGTTCTCGATAACGTTCATCCATACTTTATTCTAGAAGAGGTAAACGTATGTTGCAAAAACAGTGTATTTGTTAGTTCTCAAGCTGTCGGAGAACCTGAGTTGCAAGCAGTTTCGTCTTTCCGTAGCACTTTGATGCAAGCTGGATGGATTTCGTACTCTGAAATAAATATTCTTTGCACATGTGAAATGTTTAGTAGAGGAAACGTAAACGGCTTTCGAATATAAGTTTAGGACTGAATTATTTAACTCGATACTTTATTTTGAAATAAGCCTTCAAACCGCCTACATCGGATCATCATCATCATAATTTTTGACTAGCTTGTTGGTCTAGTTGTCAGTGGCCCTGACTGCTATGCCGGAGGTCGTAGGTTCGATTTCCACCCAGGAAAAATGTTTGTGTGATGAGCACGATCATTTGTTGTGTCTGGATGTAATTTATCTATTATATAATAATTGCTATTTATTCTCTCTTCACAAAGCTGAAGTTAATTTGGACAAGACAATGTCTCAGCCGTATTCCACCATTTATCATTATATGTATGTATTTAAAAATATATAAGTATGTTTATCAGTTGTCTAGTACTCATATTACAAGCTCTGCTTAGTTTGGGACTAGACGGCGTTGTGTGAAAGTTGTGGAAACCAAAAATCACAAACGTTTATTTCAAATAGACCAATTACAGGCACTTTTGAATTGTCAAAATGTCAGTCAAAAAAAAATTCAAGTGAAGCTAATTTGCAATATTTGTGGAATATTATATTATTATAATTATCATCATTTCAGTCGAAAGACGTCCACTGTTGGACATAGGCCTCCCCCAAATGTCGCCATAATGACCGGCCCGTCTACTTCGGATATATTCAACAAACGCTCTCGCGTTTATTTCGCCAGGGTCAGTCACAGATCATGTGTTTGCGACCAAATACTCCAACTCGTCATCTTTTCTGTCATTTATGGATTGAAGAGCTAAACGAGATGAAGTAATTATTCGCAAATATACAAATACATGATCCTGGCGAATAAGACACGAAAAGACTCGAATGCAAGCGGTTAAAGGGCATCAGACTGGATGGCCGTTACGGCCAATGCCTGCCAGGGTTTTTGTTGAGGTGGGAAATCATCTCATTACTCTTTCCTCTCTAGGGTGGAGCGCTATGACGTGTCAGACTTTTACGAACTAAAATCATACTTATGTTCCTTCAGTTGCCATTTGCGTTCTAGGACAATAAGTATCTTTTTCATAAGTTTTCCCATGGCCCTAGCAAGCGTCGGCCCTGCCAGGGATGCGAGATTGAAATTGATTGATTGATTTGAAAGAATTACCGCCTCTTTGGAACCCAAAGGGCAACTGAAAGAACATAGGTCAGTTTTAATCAGTAAAAATATGTTACTCCTTCTTGCTTCGTCCAGAATGGGAGATTTTACATGATGACACCTCAAAAAAGCCTATTATAAGCCAAGATCTTTGGTAGCAAATCTAGGCAGTATTTGTGTATTTACAATTACTTCAGTTTTTAACTTTGGTGATAGGTACTTACTAGAAAAAATTATTGCGTATATATATTTACTATATTATTTGGCTAATGAAGTCATCTCGTTACATAAGTTCTTGTATGTAATATACTTCTCAAGAATCTCTCTTATCATAACTCACTCACATTTCTACAACAGCCCTCCTAACCAAGTTACAACCGTTTCGTTTCGATTCTCTTGCGTCGAACGCCTCGAGTAGGCCACGCCTTCGATTCCTTTGTACTGACGTCATCTCAACGCTCAGTCACGTGGTCACAACAAAGGGATCTTGGCTAGGGGGGCTGATGTTACAAGTGAGAATGGAGAAAACTTAAACACATATTGAAATATCTAAATTGTCTTCGAAACTGCTCGTGAAGCGAAAAGTTTTTATATCACTTTGAAGTTGGTCTATAGTTTTAGGTTTATATAGTTTTACCTTTACCTGTGTGTGTATTTCTATTCAAAGGTGCCCTTTTCCAATCAATCACTTCGGCAACTTGGCAACTCTACGCATTCACAGCAATTAATTAATTAACACTTTTGGCAACAATTTCCAGTATCTTAATATCTTTTTTTTTCAATTTCATGATCCAGTGGTTAAAGGCCTGCCTCTTTTGCATGAACTTGCGGGTTTGAAACCGGACAAGTGCTAATGTGAATTTTTCTGAAATACTGTTCTTAGTTTATCTAGAACATTACTGAAACCCCGTGCCTCAAAAAGCTACATGTTTTCCGTTGGCCGTTACCAGAAAGTCTGACCATCAGTCTAGCCAAGGAGTATCGTGTCGCTTAGTAACTGTGTTGTGTAGGTCTGATAGGCAGTCGCTCCAAGTTAAACACGGGTACCTATTCAGCCACATCGGCCCCCTAGCCAAGTTACAACCGTTTTTTTTTCTTTTTTCGTCGATCACCTCGAGTAGGCCACGCCTCTGATTCCTTTGTTCTGAAGTCATCTCAACACTCAGTCACGTGATCAGAACAAGGGAATAGTAGGCGTGGCTGACTAGAGGCGATCAACAAAAAGAGAATCGAAACGAAAAGGTTGTAACTTGGCTAGGGGGGCTGGTTAGACAAGAAGCCAACCCCAAGCTAGTTGAGAAAAAAGCTAGGGAGATGATGAAGTTTGTAATAATAATATTCACACAACACCTTCAAGTCCCAAGCTAAGCAGAGCTTGTGTTATGAGTACTAGACAACTGATAAACATACTTATAAATTTCTAAATACACACATATTATAGATAAATTACACCCAGACACAGAACAAATGGTCGTGCTCATCACACAAACATTTGTCCTGGGTAGGATTCGAACCCACGACCTCCAGCAAAGCAGTTTGGGCCATTAACCACTAGACCAACAGGCCAGTCCAAATTACAAAATACAATATATAAAAAAAAAATATGTACAAAAGTGGGCTTACTTGTCGTAGGCATTCTCTACAAGTCAAAAGAAACTTTCTAGGTATCTTAAATTGCTATTGGAAAACAATTTCAACTCAGTGAGTGACATATTTAATAAGAGGTTGAAATATTGTCATAGAGGAAGGACACTTTTTACCCTGCAAAAGAAATTGGTTAGGATTCTAGTAAACATTGAGCAAAGTGACAGTTGCAAACCGTTCTTTCTAAAACATAACATTTTAACCATTCCTTGTATATTCTAGAAACATGCAAATTTGTACGGAAACATCAAGAATTTTACTCAAAACGCGAAGACATTCAGACGCGCTATCTACTCAGACACCGATCAAGGCTAAACTTGCCAAGTTCTCGAGTGAAAATACATTTTACAAGCCCCTATGTTATGTCCATTAAAGTATGTTATAAACTACCCGCAGAAATAAAAAAGAAGAGAAAATTAATTTATTTCCAAAAAAGCTTAGACTGTTTTTACTAACTAAATGCTATTACTCGGTAAACGAATACCTAAATGATAGATTCATAAAGTCATAACTTAAGTACGCTCTCAATTTTACATTGTATTTAATTCATTATTATTATTGATTCTCTCAAATAGACACATAAATAATGACATAATTTAATTTAATAATAATGGCGATAAAAAAAAACTGACATAACTAACCTATTCATATACACTGACATAATAATAATATATTTACAAAATTTGACTTAAATAAAATTATAGTTAAATAATAATGACGATAAAATAAATAAAATACTACACATACACATATGGACACATATGGATTGCAATAAACTATTGAGTATTGAGTATAGAGGTTGAAAAATTATAAAATTTATAATCATTTTTAGGGTTCCCATAAGGGTTCTGTTATTTCCTCAAAAAGAAAATACGGAACCCTTATAGGATAACTTTGTTGTCCGTATGTCAAGACCCTTTATCTCGGAAACGCGTGGAGGTAATTCAGGTCTACAGTTCCTTGAAGCTGTGAAAAAATCAAACTTGTAAGTTAACGAAAAAAAGATATTGCCATTTATGTCGCAAAAAACGTATATTTCGATACTCTCAAGGGAATCTAAATTCATAGGGTACTTCCCGTTGATCCAGAATACTGAAATTTGGCATAAAACAAGGTCTTATAGTACAAATATAGGAATAAATCAGAAAACAGTAAATTTATGGTTATAACACAAAAAAAATTACTGTTCGGAAAAATATTCAAGACTCCATTCGGGAATTGAACTATTTACATAAGTTAGTTTGTAAGGAACCCTCAGTGCATGAGTCAGACTCGCACTTGCCCAAGTTTTTTTTTAATGTATCTAACAACGGAAACAATTTATCATATGCCATGTTAAATAATTCAGACTTTAATAATATGGTGCAAATATAATTATATAAATGCAGGTCAATTTTTTTTTTTTTTAATTTCTATAAACTAGTGCTTGAATGCGATCCCACCTGACGGTAAGTAGTAATGCAATCGTAGATGGTGAGGCGCACTAATTTATTGAGTGCCTATTCACTCCAGCCTTGAAGAGACCTAAATTATAATCGGACGGGAAAACCGCAGCAGGCAAATTATTCCAGTCCCTCGATGTACCCACGCGGTATAAACGACGAGGCGAAACGCTTGGTACGGACCGTCAACAACGTAAGGGTGAATACTCGTCGTTCGTCGGCTTGTCCGATGGTAGAAATGAGATGGTGGAATCAAGTCATGCAATTCCTGCGCACACTCTCCGAAATGCATCCTGTAAAACACCGAAAGGCTGGCCTACGCCTGTGCTCATATTAATCATATTATGACTAAATGTTATGGATAATTTCTATTAAGACCGAAATTGTTCCAACACTTATTGTGAAAGAATTAATTTAATTTGATTTAATTCACATAGACCATTTATTTTATTATGCTTTTTAAGCTTCACTTCAGCTGTACCCTCAAAGTGATCTAAGTTTCTTCCTACTAATAATTAACTTTTCCCATTTTTATCTTATTTTTCTATTTTGTCTGAAAGTTTTTTGTTTATGTCTTTACCCCGCACCAGGAGTGACTACCTACTGTAACGTAGATGCGTTCACAAATTCACAAATAGAAGTTCAATGTATAGTCTTGGCAATAAATGAGGTTCAGAGTAAATAAACCGCAGCATCAAAATGTCGCTCACACCAAAATATTTCCAACGCAACGCAATCTCCTGCTCCAAGTATACATTATATACGTACCTGATAACAGTATACCAGGATTCTAATTTTAAAGTCCAATTACTTCCCTTGCGACGACAGGCTGCGTACCACAGAGCTAGTAAGTCATTTGTGGAGGACTTCGTGAATAAAAATAACAAACGTACAAATCAATCTTCCCCTAGGCGATGGGAGTCACAGGGCGATTACTTGCGTAAGACGAGTAATGGGTAACTCGCCGTCCGGTAAGGATCGAGCCCGAGTTGTAGCGGACGCGTAATGTTCCACGCGCGCCTCAAAGGGATGTCAACAAAACCGTAGGAGCCCAGTAGGGCCAATGCACGCTAGAAAGGTATAAGGAATTTCTAAAAGAAAACTCGTGGTCCTAGAACGCAAGAGCAACTGAAGGACACAGGTGTGGTTTTAGTCAGTAAAAATCTGACACGACCTCTCGCTCCACCCTAGAATGGAAAAATGTCATTGGATGTTTTCCCACCCCAAATAATAAATGGTCAAACCGAGGATTTATAAATGTATAAACCGAGGATCCTTTGTTATTCGGAAAGAATTAAAGTTGTCGAGGGTCAACAATTTCTACAGAAAAACGAAGACACTCACTGACACGATAACTTTTGAAGTAAAAACTTCTTTAAGCGCGCTTAGCTCTTTTTTTATTATAATTGATAGACTAACCATTAAGACGTCCACTGCTGGACATAGGCCTCCCCCAAGTGTCGCCACAACAAACGGTCCTGTGCGTCTCGCATCTATCGCACGATACTCTCACCGGGTCATCGGTCGACCTTGTGGTAGGCCTTTCCACGCTATGTCTTCCGATGCTCAGTCACCCCTCCAGAGCCTTTTGGCGTCATCGACTATCTGTTCTACGGGCAATGTGCCCTGCCCACTGCCACTTAAGTACTTACTTCGTTCGGGTAACGAACGATTTCGTATATGTACAATTGTACAATCGGCCCTCGAGGGTTTACCTAGCCTTGACAAAGTTTTTTTTTTTATTATTCTTGATAAGTTCACGCTTGACCACTATCTCATCTGATGGAAAGTGTCGATGCGGTCGACGATGGAGCGCGCTTACTACTATCGTGTGGTCTTAAGCATACACTGTTTTTTTTTCCTGGAAAGTTGTGACGATGTCGCATACAGCTGTGACTGCTAAGCTATATTACATCTATGTATAGTCTAGTATAAAATTTTAATCTAATATTTACGTTATTAATTTGCAGTACACCACAGACTGCCCCCTTTTTCTATTTCAAGTTCTTACATTCCATCCTAAGGTTGTCTGGGAGATATCGCTGTCAGCGATAAGACCGCCTTTGTACCCATAGATTTAAGTTAGTGTAAAAGTTTTGTTACTATTTTGGTGTACAATAAAGTATATTCTATTCTATTCCGTACTCTATGCTGCGTACCACAGCTGCTTACAAAGTTTAAAACATAACCGATTCGGGAACAATTCTTGTGAGCGTTGCACATGACACTTAATTTCTTCGTCGCCTTAAGCTCTGTGCCTTGAATTTAATGAAAAGGTACGGTTATGTTTGTTTGCCAATTACTGTATTTGGATATCACCTACTTACCTAGTTAACTACTTGTTTGGCATGAACAAACTCAACTGCCATAATTGAGAGTTCGTCATACTTACTTATACTTGTCGCTGATTATGGCACGTATGGCAAGTCCGTGATAACACCTGTCATACTGTATGGATCAGAATGTTGGGCTGTAAAAAAGACGGATGAAAACAGATTGCATGTAGTGGAGATGAGAATGTTGAGATGGATGTGTAGTGTGACGAGAATGGATAAAGTGAGAAATGAGTATATAACAAAAGTGGCGACAGTGAATGAAAAGTTGAAGGGGAATCATTTGTCTCTCCTCTATATTATCATGTAAAGAGGAGAGATGAAACGCATGTTACTAAAAGAGTTATGAGTATACATGTGGACGGGTGGAGAGAAGTAGGGAGGCCAAAGAAAAGATGGATGGATTGTGTGAACAGTAAAATGAAAGAAAAGGAAGTTAGTGATAGCATGACGGTTGACAGGATAGAATGAAAGAAAAAAACGTGATGCACCGACGCCAAATAAGATGGGACGGGCAGGAAGATGATGATATATGTGTGTGTGTACACAGGTAATTTTTACTTCCCTGGAACGGCTGAACGAATTTGGATGATACTTGGTTCACAGAATATGTCCTGGAATAGCACACAGGATAATATTCATCCCGGGAGTACATTCCCTTTAGACAACTTTCCACTTTCACGCGGGCAAAGCCACTGGCTGCAGCTAGTAGTACATAAAGGCACTATGTACACAACAATGTTCCAAGAAGTAATTGCTACGCTGACCTTCTTATATCCAAGTCCCTTAACTAATTCCCCAGGATTTTCTTACCTCTGATTACAAACGAGCAAGTCTTTGTACCTTTACAATAGAATCTTTTGTGTGTAACTTACATTTTGTATGCATGTCGTCTCAAGTCGGAGATGCAGTTTAAAAGCGATTTGATCGAGTTCCCTCTTCTCTAGCCATTTTGTAGTGTGTCAACGACGGAAATCGCTTCAGCACTTTAAATTGTAAAAGCTTTACTGCCGAGAGATTGTCGGTGAATTTCCGTTTTCTTTTAGTAACATGAAATATAGAATAGAGGCGCGTATTTCAAGCGTGTTGATGCTTATATTGTCCCCTGTAGTCTTGAAAATCGGAGAGAATATTTTTTAAATATATACACGTATATTTAACATTATTTAATTTTGAACAACTATTTCACAATGTCATCTAGTCGCAAACTACGCAGAGCTTGTGCTATGAATACTAGAAAACTTATAAAGATATTTATATGTTTCTAAATACAAACATATTATAGAAAAATTACACCCAGACACAGAACAAATGATCGTGCTCATAACACAAACATTTGTCTTGGGTGAGAATCGACCGCACGGCCTCCGGTATAGCAGTCAGGGCCACTAACCACTAGCCCAACAGGCCAGTCATTTTACTGGGAGATTTGAGTTGTTGTTGCGAAAAGGGGCGGTGGTCTTACAAAGCTAAGCAAACTGGTGACAGCAAAGCCTTTGACAACGATGTTACTGTTAACTTTGACTGGCCAGGGAATTAAAACTGATAAGCTTGAAGGGGTTTGTTGTTCGCAATAAAGTGAATTGGTTAGTAGGTGCTCCAATAAGAGTATTAGTGCCCAAAGTCTGTCATAAATATAATTCAACCTATAAATCACACTTCACCACTTCACACTAAAATTATAAAGGTAAAAGTTTGTGAGTTTGTATGTTGGTTATTTCTCCACGCTCGAACAGCTGAGCGAATTTGGATGGTATTTGACACACGGGTACACCATGTCCCAGAATAGCGTATACGATACTTTTTATCCCGGGTGTATATTGTCTTGAGACAGTTTTCTACTTCCACGCGGGCACCCTAGCCTAGGATTTCAAGCCACCGTGGGCACGGCGCGTATTGTTTCACGCGCGCCTCAAGGTAATGTCAGCAAACCGTTGGGGCCCAGCAGAGTTAAAGCCTACTGGGGCCAAGGGTCTGCTTCTGAAAGGAAGACTCGGCCCTGGTATGAAAGGCAACGAAGGAACAGGAGTGGGTTTTTAGTCATTAAAAGTCTGACACGCTCTCCCACTCCACCCAAGAGCGTGGGACGTCATTGGATGATTTTCCGAAGTCCAAAAAAAAACCTCCATGCGGGCAAAGCCAAGCAGCAGAAGGAAGTAAATATACAATCATATTGAACTGCGACTATTTTTTTTCTGGTCTAAAATATTTCTAATAAAAAATTTACTCATAATTTTAAGGAATTATATTAAAAAAATACTATATACATACTTATGAAATACTCAACTATTATTATATACACACTAAAACAAACAAAAATGCTCATGTGAAATAGCCTGCTTTTTAATAATACCTACTGACTATTATCTAACATTTTAATACCTGTATGTGTGTACGTCGTCTCCATATTTTTCCTTGCGTAGGTACCAGGCGTTCAGGACCAAGGAGAGCCACTAAGTGCATTGAAACTATAAATAATACATGCGCGTTGAGAGATTGCAAGCCAATCGTTTTCCCCGCCATAGTATAGCCAGTTAACCTCTATCGCATTGAGGTGTGAAGTCAACAGATTTAATTATAGGTACTTTGGTTTTGCCAGCTCTCAAAAAACCACACGACTGATTTCTTGTTACCTCCGACATAGCCCAAAGAATGGCCAAATATAAGTGGCAATGGGCAGGCCACGTTGTTCGTAGAACATTGTTGAACAGGTTGTCATTGGGGCCGAAAGGTACCAGAAGATACAGCGTTGAAAGGCCACTCACGAGGTAGACCGACGACTTGGTGAGGGTCGTGGGATTCCGATGGTTGCAAGACGCACATAACCGTTCGTTGCGGCGACGAACGTCTTTCAGCTGCAATAATGATAGTGATAATGATAAAGTTTTGGTAGTGATACCATTATTGATCTCGATATAACGAAACTAGTTTGTCGTTAACGTCAAAATCTATTGTTCATTTAATTTTAGAAAAATAATAAAAAGCATCTATAAACATCCTAGCTACACGCTGTCATTAAAAATAATATTTATAACCGCCAGGTGACTGTGTGTAAAGCCAGGTGTACACTGGACAAAACATTTCTAATTTAGATGCATGGCAAGAGCCGGAACTTGATCAACCTGATAGATATTATTTGGGAATCTATAAGTCAAGAGTGAATAGACTTGAAGGCAAGTGTACTCTATCCTCGACCGCATTAGCGCTTACCATAGGTGAGATAGTGGTTAAATGCCTATCAATCTAGTCTATCTTTTTGAATGTTAACAGTTCTTATTGGCATGCGCCTCGACCAATAGGAAGCCGTCAGTAATGGCGGTAAATTTGAATTACGGCAAACATTCTGGATTGGAAAAAAAATAGCCAACTGCGCGAACCATGCATATATGCATGAAAACCGTTTAACGTCCAAATAAATCCGAAATAGCATCCCCATCGTACTTACAGACTCACCATCAGTGAGTCCACAGTTCAACACCATGACTGTAACAACCGATTTCCTCCGTGTGTGAACACATAGATGCAAAGTTTACGAGTACCTAGATGTATCCTCATTTGTTATAGTGTTGCGTCATCCTTTGTTGTCACGGGTTATAGTGGGTCGAGCTGTTATTACTGAGCACAATTGTGCTCTTTGAACGCAAAATGCCACTTGAGCTGTGAAAGGTACGCAGCGCAGTGTTGATATCATGCGAAGAGCTTATTTTAAAATGGATATTATTTATAGTACTGTTTTATTATTCTCTCTAACCTTTTCCCAACTAAAATAGGGTCGGCTTCGGCGTAATATCTGTGTTGTACATGAAGTGACTGCCGATCAAACCTCCACAACCCAGATACTGGGCAATACAATACTAGTTGGACTTTCTGGCATCTGACTACCTGTCATGGCTGTCAAAGATATACGAATGACAACCGAGGCTTTTTCAGTACAGTCAAGTCGGGTAAATAGAAACTCAGGGGTGAATAGAATCAAAACTTCAAAGGGTAATTTCACGATATTTGAATATTTTTTTCAGCATTTAACTATATCAATTTATTAATGAATTGTTATTCTAAAAAGTCGATGCTTTGTTAGAAGCCGATAATATGGTATCAAAGTGAAAAACCCAAACCAAAGTTTTGTTTCTATTCATCCCGTTTTACGGTAATGTCCTAAATAAACTTAGAAAAGTACCTACATATTATGAATTAACAATATAGTTCTAATAAAATATGGCTGTTTTATTCTTAATCCCTGAGGAGGTTGTAGCTAAGTAATAAAAGCCGTACGGAAGGATTTTCATGTTTTGTTTCTGCACCACCCTAAGCTCGACTGGTAGAAAATGCCTAAGGCATAAGTCCGCCTTTGTACAGTGTTTATTACTAGTGCATAAAGTTTTAATAAATAAATATTCATAAGCAACCTTAGTCCGAAGATGGGTGACCTTCTTAACATACCAAGATACCTTCATGTCTCGGAAAGCACGTTAAGCCTTTGGTTTCATATATAATTTGAAGATCTTATTTCACATCGGGAAGCATATAAGCGGATTGATTCATCATCATCATCATCATTTCAGTCGAAAGACGTCCACTGTTGGACATAGGCCTCCCCCAAATGTCGCCACAATGACCAGTCCTGTGCGTCTCACATCCATAGACCTTCACCAGGTCATCGGTCCACCTTGAGGGAGGCCTTCCAACGCAGCGATTGAAGCAGATTGATTGTATTATTTTAATCCCTTATGCAAACAGTTATGAGACTAAAGATATTCTATATTTTTGTCAACGACTAAATTCGACTCTTCCTTTTAGGAGCTACCTAAAAGGAAAAGTCAGAATCAGTCCGATTATCTACTTCTCTGAAAGGACAATAGTTCAGATTGAAGAATACTTTTATAACAGAAACTTTACAGTATATAATCTGGCAGAAAAATATTTTCAGCTAATTTTAAAAATTCAGACAGATATTAGAAAAGTCGGGGATGAACTTTGTATTATCGTTCATGTAGTATGAGTTAGACGGGTTTTGTAACACTAACGTTATAACACCGATAATTTTTATATATGTGTGTCTGTATTCGTGTGTGCATGTTGGGTTTGGTACTCCTTCACCCTTAAACGGCTGAACGGGCTTAGATAAAATGACACGTGAGTATACCATATTCTATAATATAGGAAACCTACGCTTTATCTTTTTTTATAATATTTTCTAAAACACGGATAAAACCACTGTAAGAAGAATTATTTTTACATTACAATGTAAAGGTATGTTTTGGGCCAATACGCCTAATAATCGAAAGCCTGGTTCTTCAATTACAATACAATGCTACAAAAGTCCTTTAATCTAGATTTGAATCAAATCTAGATTTAACAAACAGTCGCAGATTGTTGTTCTTATATCTGATACATGAAACCCTTGTAACCTGACCCTAGTGGCCTCTGTCTTGTAATACCTCGGGGGCTAATTGGTGTTATCCAAACTGAGCAGAGAACTACACAGCTCAATATATATCTACATGTGAATGCAACTGAAAAGTGTTATTTTACGGTAACAAACACTGGCAACTGGCAGACAAATGTGTAACAAAAAAGATAATGAATAAAAGAAAATATTTTTTTAACCCACAACGTCTGTATGTAGGAAGCCGTAATGGAAAAAGAAATAGAAACCTCTCGATGCCAATGACATAAAAACATATCATTAATATTACAAGCCTGAGAAAATCCGCCGAGACTACCATTACCATTTCCGTTCTTAATGTCCGTCTTTTGAGGAAAGAACCACACAGATTTGAGTAAACCTGCCTAGTCAGTGCAAGCATTTTTCAGTACCTACTCGTGTAGCTCAACTCAGGGTTACTAAGGAGCTCAACAACTCAACGAACCAAAGAAAGAACGATTGAGCAGGCCGCATAGTGTACTCAAAATACAAGTAATATAAATAAATAATACAAACGTTAAAATTACTGAAAAGGAAAAATAATCCACATAGTTTTGAAAATAATAAAATAAACACAGAATAGTAAAAAAGACTAGATAGAGAATAGAATAAAATTTAATGAATCAAATACGGTACCAAATTTTATTTTATTTATTTTAATTGAAAAGTGTTTCTATAGTGTACATGAGTTTTTAGGTTACAAATTGTAAGTTTTGACATGGGTTTGACAGGATAATTATTGACATGATCACTATTGACATTTCTGATTATTATTTTTATTAGTTTTCATTTTTATATTGACATTTTTAATTCAACAATACATATTTAATGGAATGGAAATCTGTACAATAACTGCATGATTTTAATCAATAATTAATTTAATTACAAGTACTATATTTTATATTTGCACGCCGAAATTAAAGGCAGAATAAGAGATCAATTTTATTTATGTTGTCAACTTTCTGTGCCTTATTTACGCAAATAAATGATTTATTATTATTATAATAAAAAAACCCCAACCAACAAGTACACATAAAACTATTATAACATAACCCTTTATAAACTAATACATAATACAACAAAGCCGATTACATTGACGATCCGATATACAAATATAATACGGGCACAGTATATCGGAGATAAGTCTTCAATCTCGTCCAGATGGACTCACGTTTTGCGTATTCAGGCATTTTGTATTGTGATTGATTGTACCTTCGGTTCCTAAAAAATTATTTTCTTGTGTGAATAATCTTATGAAAGGGTTTATTGATATAATGATTGGATATTTTTATTCACTGGGTCGACATAATACTGAATGGTGTTTACATTTAATTCGGTTCGCTAGGTTTTATCTGACCTTTCTAACAATTTAACCGTAGAACCGTTGTTCATAGTTCGAAGTAGGCGTCTTTTTTAAATGATTATCCATCATATATCAACTAAAACATCTGTCATGTTGGACATGCGCGTCCTTCAGTAATCAACTGTGGTGACGTACACCAAGTCATCAATGTTGTGAGAGGCTTACCAGCGAGAGAGGAGGAGAGTACTTAGTACGAGTAGTTTTTCAGTATGTAGTCAGTCAAAACCTTTTAGCACCATTGTCTGCAGCCTTTGTTATAACGACTTACTTGTAAATATATACAATCTTATTTTAAATATATGCGAATCAGTAACTGAATCGATTCCAATCATTTTTACACCATGTTATATTTTTTTTTAATCCCTTTTGTAGTCTGGGTAGCCCGGTGATCGTGTATTTGTGCGGCCAACCCTGGTACCATAACAAGCTTATAATTTCGTGATTTTTCATCGTACAGTCATGAAATTTTGTACCTATACACCTTTTTCGGGTTTCGCATATACTAAAACTAATGTTTTAATACAGTTTTTTTTTTTTGTTATGTGGGAAATCATCAAATAATTCTTCCCGATCTGGCTGGAGTGAGTGTCAGACTAATACTGACTATAACCCACCTGTGTTCCTTCAGTTGCCCTTTACATCCGCAGACTCATAGTAAGTGAACTGGAGCTACTGCAGCCGTGGGTTTCTATATAATTGCTACTCAATTGTGTGTATCTGTGTGCCAAATAAACGTGTCTTCTTTCTTCTTCTTTACATTCCAGGACCGCGATAAATCTTTGGTATAATTCTGCAAACCCCATAGTTTTTTTTTTTATCGGGTGAGAAAATCATCTTATGACAAATCCCGCTCTTGAGTGGAGCGAGAGATAGTGCCAGACTTTTACTGACTAAAAACCCACTCCTGTTCCTTCGTTGCCTTCGTCCCAGGGCCCCCGACCCTGCTGGGCCTCTACGATTTGCTGACATCTCCTTGAAGCGCGCGTGGAACAGTATGCGCCGTCGACGACTTGGGCTCGGTCTGGACAGTTACCGGACGGTCGGACGGCGGGCCACCCATTGCTCACCGTCCGCAAGCCCGCGCCTACGGTGGCCGGAAATCGGGATCGGAATTCCGGCGGCGGTTGGGGCGTGAGGACAGTTGCCTCACGCGATCGGCCGCCTCCTTTGCTAGCATTACTGCTTCGCAGAAGGAGGCGACCGCCTGCCACTCCTCCTCGCTCCGGACCATGGCCTGTACCAAGGCCCAGCGCGAGAGATCGCCGCCGCCGATCGCCCCCACGAGGACACGGCGTTGCTCTGCCCAAGCGGGGCACACCTCCACCGCGTGCAAACCCCATAGTAAGAATAAAGTCTACCACAGTGTTGTCTTTTTTATCCCAAAGGTTGACTGGTAGAGAATACCTTATTGCATTAAGTCCACCTATGTACCACAACCGTATATGAATTCAATTGAAGCCAATCTTATCCAAAACAAACAATCTATCACAAACTAGCTGACCCAGCGAACTTCGTACCGCCTCATAGTTAGGATAAAGCCATCTACTGGCATTATGAGAACAGCATAATTCATTTTATAATGACATTTTAATTAGAGATGGCGTTGTATTCGGTTTTTTTTTCGTTGTTTTTTCCATTTTTCTCACCGTTTAAACCTTCCCTGGACTATCACGAATATTTCAAGACCAAAATTAGCCAAATCGGTCCAGCCGTTCTCGAGTTTTAGCGAGACTAACGAACAGCTATTTATTTTTATGTTTATAGATATAGATAGATTTGTTACTCAATCTCAACAAAACTCTGAAAAACTTCTCATCAGAAGCTTACGTTTCCGTTTTTAAAGTCATGAATAACAAGGAGACTGTCAAACCAAAAACACCCCTAATCATGTTATTAAAACTTCGGACTTCTTAGCGTTACTTAACAAAAAGTCGTCGGTTCCGACTCGCGCGTCGATTCGATAAGCTTGACTGTAATTGGTTCACTGAAACATGGCGAGATAGAAGTTCTCACGACACAGACAAGTGGGAAATCATCTAATAAAATCTCCCGCCCATCCGTGTCAGACTATTACTGACTTATACCCACTCCTGTTCTTTCTTTGCCTTCGTTCCAGGGACCCGGGGTTCTCTTTCGCTTCTAGAGTGAATAGGCTCTTAATAAACTAGTACGCCTCACCATCAGGTGAGATCGCAGTCAAGCACTATAAGTTTATATCAATAAAAAAAAATGTTTTGCTAGTGTGAGTCACTGCTTTCAATAAGAATTCTCTTCACATCATCTTCGGTTTCCGTAGGCGCGGGCTTGCGGACGGTGAGCAGTTGGTGGCTCGCAGTCCGATCGTCCGGTAACCGTCCGGACCGAGCCCAAGTCGTCGACGGTGCGTAGTGTTCCACGCGCGCCTCAAGGAGATGTCAGCAACCGTAGAGGCCCAGCAGGGTTGAAGCCTACTGGGGCCATGGGTGATGCGAAAGAGATCCCCAGGGCCCTGGAAAAATGGCAAAGAAGAAACAGGAGTGGGTTTTTAGTCAGTAAAAGTCTGACACTATCTCCCGTTTCGCCCAAGAGCGGGAGATGTCATTAGATGAATTACCAATCCGAAAAAAAAAAATCGTTCTTAGTTTAATCTGTAGTGTTATCGTCTGGCATTTGATAGGGCCCATTTGGCCTTTCTATATATGTGTTATCCTAAAACACATAATACCAGAAAAGTACTCAAACAATGGAAGCTGCGTGGATTGTCCTCGCAGTTTCCATCCTCCACCTCTATCTGAAATAATTCAAATCCTCGTGTTAACAAGACTGACTAGTTGGGCGTCGATCCCTCTCTCTGCAATTGGGCGCACGTCGAGAGGCGTCGCTTGACACACATCCGCGAAACAACCTTGTACCTGAACTATACGAGATAATGGCTCTACAAGCACTAGGGGATAACTTTCAGACTGTTGTCTAACTAGCGGGGTTGCTTTTAGAATTTTTTGTCAAATATGGTTCAATGTTTTTGTTACTACATCTTCTCCTAAACGATTACAATCAACTCATAGAACTTTCTACTCGTTATTTGTGTAAGAAGTGCGAATAAACCGACATAATAATTTCGGGAATAAGACTTTTTTACCGTTTTACGTGAAAAATCGCTTGGTCAATATTTACTATTTACTACGGTATTGTGGGTTTACCTAAGGGTAGGGTGAACTAGTGTCGTGTAGTTGTCTTTCTAGCCACTCCTTAAAGAGGGGACTTACCGCCATAATTATGGCGTGCCTGACTAAAAACACTCCTGTGTCCTTCAGTTGCGCTTTGCATTCTATGACTACGAGTTTCCTATTGAGAAAATGCCCGCAACCAACCAACGCGTACCTACCAACTATGTGTTAGATTTGTCGTTTGACTCCAACAAGAACATTTGCCCAATTAGAGAGGTCACGTAAGACACGTTGGTCAACTTCTCAATCCCTGAGGTGAGCTAATGTCTTTAATATGCCAAACAAGATGTTAACAAAAAGTACCCAGTTCCGACTTCCAGTCGATTCTCCACAACTTCTTCTTGTAATTGGACGAGTGTGGCTCGAGACTTCCAAAGTTGCTTGACACAGATCCCGAGGTACCGGATACATACTAATGTACATGTATATACTTAAACAAGTATGTGGAAGTAAAAGCAAAGAACTATTGGGAATGAACGTAAATAAACAAAGGATTTTCTCACAATAGTGGCATGAAGATTGAAGAAAGATTGACAATTGGTTCCTAATAAAATGGTTTAAAACGAATTGAAGAGCAGTAGTTGCTGAGTGGTTACGGCCCCGACTTACGAGTTGTAGGTTGCGGGTTCAAACCCAGCCAAGCGCATTACTTTGTGTTATTTATTTCATCACCACTGCTCTCAAAACGGTGAAGAAAAACATCGTGAAGAAACCGACATGTCCTAGAACCAAAATTTCGAAGACGTGTGACATACACCAACCCGCACTCGCCCGTGTGGTGGATTACGGCCTATTCCCTCTTCTAGAGAGGAAGCCTGAGTCCCAACAGTGGGAACATTATAAGGCCGACTATGGTAAAATAAAAATACGTTTACTTCGAAACTTGCCATATCAAGTTAGCAACAATTTAAACTTAGAACTAGTGTTAGTAACATAAAAAACAAAAACAAATAGGCACTTAATCTAAGCTGAGTGAGACCCACCGAACCTAGGGAATGTCTATTTGACCGCGTGCAGTCGTAACCACCGCCCCAAGATCGGAGAGTCCCACCTGTCAGCCAGCTATGCTATGCTAAATGTTTTAAAAAGATGTACGTAGATACATGTAGGTATAAGATAAATAAATTTGAAAACCTAAGCTTAATCCTGTAATCGCTTATGTCGATTTAATCCGACAAATATTTTCGTGTCCATTTCGCTATGGTTGTATATTTACGACCAAATACAACACCTAGTCAGCTCTTCTGTAATCTACGAGTGACACTAGGGATTGAAGAGTTAGACGAGATTGAGTATTTTGTCGTAAATATACGACCCTGGCAAAATGTATACGAAAATATTGGTCGGATTTATCTTAAGCAATTATAGGGTTAAGCAAAAACTGAAATATTGGCAATGAATTTAAAATCTAAAGTCTTTTATTGTGATACATTTTTTTTGTGTGGAATCATTAAATAACTTCTAAAATAATAACGAATGTCAGATTACTATTGACATAAACAAAACTATGATCCTTCAATTGCCTTTTGCGTTCCAGGGGCACGGTAACATATACAAACAATCCCCTAGGCTCCTGATGCCTCGAACGTTAAATCTCACTTAACTTGGCATGTACCTAAGTTCACCTAACCGTCCCCAAACCAATACTAGGTGCCTGTTAATTGGTAACACCAATTTCAGTCTACATTCTGGGTTGCAGTTCAGAATAGATCGTTATGTCAATCAGTGAACGGAAGCTGATATCTGGGCAATGTCTTCAGGGTGAAGTGATGCGATGTGATGTGAAATACGTCAGTCTGGTTTTAACGTGAAATATACATCCGACGATAAATAGAATGACAGATATGGCACTGTTGTATACAGAGGGGATTGTTGCTTGAATTATTACGAAGGGAAATGTGAATTTGACACATTCGCATAACTTGCTTTTGCTAATGGCATTTCCCGCGTGATAGAATAAAATTAACCTAAGAGAACATCCTGAGAGCTTAGCCAAGTTGATAATCTACAACCTTTAACGCTAGTAAAAAACTTCAAATATATGGGAATGACGTCATCTCAACGCTCAGTCACGTGGTAGAACAAAGGATTCGGAGGCGTTGCCGACTCGAGGCGATCGACGAAAGAGAATCGAAACAAAACGGTCGTAACTTGGCTAGGCCTGCTGGAATAAAAACTGCCCTGTGTACAAAAAGCAAGGCATTGTTAAATCATATGCCAAATTTCAACCAAATCCGCTTGAGAGTGAAGGAGTAACAAACATACACACACATATACATACAAACTTTTTTTCTTTTTTCTGTATAATACTAGCTGTAGCCTACGGTTTATTCACGTGAAAGTAGAAAATTGTTCCAATTGAACATAATCATTCACATGCTATTCCAGGACGTGATCTACCTGTGGGAAAAGTTTCATCCAAATTCATTCAGCCGTTCAATTGTAAAGAAGTAACAAACATACACTTTCACAAACTTTCGCCTTTATAATATTAGAGTTTTTTCTTTAGTTGGGAAAATCATCCAGTGACATCTCTCTTGGGCGGAGCGCAAAGGTGTATCAGACTTTTACTGACTTGAAACCCACTCCTGTTCTTTCTTTGCCTTTCATACCAGGGCAGGGTTTTTTTTAACCCATGCCCCAGTAGGCTTCAACCCTGCTGGGCCCCTACGGTGATAACAATGTAATCAACCTATATTATTCTCACGCCTAAGATACAATCCTAATTTCATGACCTCCATCTATTGCGATGGGTCAGTGTGGTTTAGTGGATGTATCATGTCTTTAAATTCTCGACTCCGCCTTCATCATTTTGAGAACAGCGGTAATGAAAAACCATAAAAGAACAAGCTACTTCAAAGAAATAGAGCCGCTGTAGCCATAAGGTAAAGCCACGACTTGCGCGTTGTAGGTCATAGGTTCGAACCCAAGTTACGGAATCGATCGAAAGAGTAACCATAGCCGTGCAACGTAAAAGGTAACTAAAGGTACACAAGCGAGTTGTCAGTAATAGTCTGACACTTTATCAGCATCAGAAATCATATCATTATTTCCCATCAATACAAAAATGTTTGAACACAAGTGGGCTGTCTACTTTGTGGCATATTTAATTGATTGGAATCCAAAAGAAGTGTACAGGGATCCTCACGCCAAACTTAAGAGGCAGTGGGCAGAGCACATTGCTCGCGAATCAGATGGTCGATGGGGGCGGAAGGTACTAGCGTGGTGACTAACGTGGTGCGCACTAGAAGACGCAGCGTTGGAAGGCCTCTCACAATGTGAACAAATGACCTGGTGAAGGTCGCGAGAAACAGATGATTGTGGTGGCTCTTGGAGGAGGCCTATATCCAGCAGTAGACGTCTTGCAAAATAAATAAATATTATGGCTGAAATGATTATGATGATGATCTGCACGACCGTCAATGTATTAAATATATTCGCTACAAAACCTAACCTGCAATAAAATTCTGCTAACAAAATCGATAAAAGTACAATAAACAAAAAAGCTTAATTCACCAAAAGCCAATTTATTTTCGATACCAATTTCGGATCAGCAAACAAAAAAAAAGCTTCAATCGAAACTTTTTCTGTAAATATAGAACTCGTACACATGCAACACCAACATTAGTTTTAACAATATTTCCTAGAATAAACTAATAGTTGTACGTTGCAGTTTTATTTCTAGTTTTTATATTGTTATATTATTTTAATTAGCACAATATGCTCGTGGAAAAGGTAATTGCTTTATTAGTTCGCTCTAAAGGAGTCTTTATGGTTTGGTTAACGCCATTTTTAACAATATTTATTTGAATGACGCTAGGTTTAGAACGATACTTTGTACTTAGGCTGAGTACCCCCTTCAAACGAAGAGACGAGAGAGAGGAGCGAAGTAGAGATTTTCCAATATTAACTGATGGAAATGCATAAAATCTCCGCTCCGCGTCAATGGACCTCTCCATTGATTGATTTGCGAATTAATTTGTAGTGTTTCGACAACATGTTTGTTTTCCGCTACATTTCACGTATTTGAGCTGATCTCCCGACACCGCCTGCTCAAATTACTTGAAGCGTGAACTCGTCTTAGATCCGTACAGTACGTAATTCTACTCTGCACTCTCTCGCTCCGCTCCGCAGCCTCGCTTTGCGTCAATGGACAGGCAGCCTCATATTTATAAGGGAGTTTTTAAACATCACAGAATCATTTTTGAAAACTATTTTAAACCTAATAATATTAACCGTGACACGATGATTTAAATAACAAATGGTGGGTAACGCTAGTAAACTTTTCCTCGCCAAAATAAAAAATAAAAATTATCAAACTTTTAATAAAAACTTTTTTATAAAAATTCCAAGCCACTGAAGCCTGTCTGTAGTCGGTACCCTATCAAAAGACTCACTGATCCCGAAATAGCTCAGCATAAGTTCCACGTCGTTGGATCAGAGCTGAACAGAGCAATAAGGCATTAACCGCAAAGGTTATATGCAATAACGAGCGTCGGATCGACCGCCGAGAGTTACCGAAGTGGCCCGAACGTGATTGACACCGATACTGACTTCATCTGGTTTGAACTGCTTCTGAAGTAAAAAATTTGTATTGATGAATAGCAGTTCGGCGAGGTTTATTTATTGGGGTTGATCGGGCGTAAAATTTTCACTAAATTCCTCTGAAAAATAGAAATACCTTTTGGTTCATATCAACGTGATTTCTACAGGACATTTTTCTTTTATTTATTAAGGCAAACCCATCTATCAGTCATGCTAATGAGAACAAATAACAAAATCACGGCATAAAATTAATTATTTTGTTTTCTTTGTTTCAGGTTTCATAAAGTCTACAAATGAGCTCCTGTTACCTTGAGTGTAAGTAAAACAATCATTTGTATTAATGTAAAAAGAAAAAAATATTTTCTACGTCTAAAAGATCTTATTTACTTTAAATAAAAGCACTTGTCGTAAGTCTAAAAGTTGAGACAAGTTAGTAATTTCTCTTTATGAAAGTACATGTTTCTTTTTAAAATTGGATTCGCAAATGTAAAAAAAAATAAAAATATATGTTTTTTTGCTAGTCGTTCGAATCGCATTTGTCATTGACAGTTTAGATTATCATGTGTCCATTTTTAACGACATATTGTCATGTTATCGTATTTTTTGTTACAAAAAGAAAAACCTTTCAACATTTGTAATAAAACTACTATTTTAATATAATATTAAAACTACCTTTTCCAAATGACTTTCTAATTCAAATTCTATACATACTGGAGTGAAACAAATAGAAATAGATTTAGAAGTATTTACTTCTAAATAATATCTCATACACACACACACACACATTTCTAAATAATATCTTTTTAAGTTTAAAAATATATTATGTTGCCGTTTTGTGGGGCTTAGTTTATAATTTTACTTACCATTTTGGAGTAAGATAAATAAATAATTTAAAAAATACAGTTCAATAATATTATGTAAATCTAAATTAATTTCCGCAACAGAATGAAAAAAAAAAATATCTACATTATTAAAGTTTGCTAAAAACTTTATTTTTATCGTCAAACAAAGGAGAGGAGACGCGAATGTCATGCTATCTCATAAATAATGTATGGCGAATATTTAAATAGTTTAGTCGAACCGCTAGTATTTAATTATGGACAAAAGAAAATACAATTTCAAAGTCGACTGCATTTTCTTTTATTTACTTTTTAATAGAGTTTTTAAGCGAAACGTTAATGGATTTTGGAATTGAAAAGACGTTAAAGCCAAGATTTCTTTTGTAATTTAAGTAAATGTTTTTCTAATAGATGATAAGGATATTACTTTTATTATCATTGTATGTGCCAGTTTATGTTTCAGTGTTCTATAATGATCGCTTTCATGGTTTTTTTTTGGCGGGAAAATCATCTTATGACATCGCTTTTGGGCGGTTCGGGAGACAGTGTCAGACTTTTACTGACTAAAAACCCACTCCTGTTCCTTCGTTGCCTTTCGAAAAAGGGCCGAGTCTTCCTTTCAGAATCAGACCCTTGGCCCCAGTAGGCTTCAACTCTGCTGGGCCCCTACGGTTTGCTGATATCTTCTTGAGGCGCGCGTGGAACAGTACGCGCCGTCGACGACTTGGGCTCGGTCCGGACGGTTACCGGACGGTCGGACAGCGAGCTACCAATTGATCGCTTTTATGGGATGAAAAAAATATCAGGCCTTACCACGATCTCTTAACGCGATCCATTTGACGACCTAAACTGAACTGATAAAGGTACGGAGCCATATAGGATCTATAGCTCCATCCCTCTTTTTCGCTGGCATGCCTGAAATATTAACAAGTCATGGTAAGGCTCCAGATCCCATATAGCAAACGTTATTTAATGAGAATGCCGGTTTGTACATGGAATACCGTGCCTGTGGTTGGTAAAACTCATACAGTTATACTCGGTGTTCCGTGCACAAGCCGGCCTACCCAGACAAAACTGTAGAGATGCTTGTGCGTGTGGTAGACCTAAAAGTACAATGATAAATGATATTTATATTGCAAATAGTTTTGAAAAAACACTTTTCACGTCAATTTTTTTTTTCGTTTTTTTTATACTAGATGAGTAAGTACCCTGTTTCTTAGCTGACTACCCTGAGAAGAAACACCGAAACAAACTCAGGGGTCAAAGTCTCTTTTAAAGTCCTCAACATAGTCCTTTATAGTGTAAAAAGCCTTTTGGCAAAGTTTTCGCTTTACAAACGATTTGAATTTATTAAGGCTTAGTTGTTGATACATTAGCATCTAAATGAGTCCTCTATTTTTTGAGCCTGGTTGCAGGAACTACCAATATTACCGTCATACAGAGAAACCAGAAAAAAGTTTCTGATAATATAAACATATTAACGTTTATGCTTTAGCACATCTCCGAGCAACATATCATTAAAACGTTGTCAACCCAACGTACATATAAAATAAACCCAAATTTTACAGACGCTTTATTAAAATCGCTCCTCATACTAATATCACTCACAACCCACATGAACTTAATCGTTCCATACTTTTTAATCTCTACTTTTATAAGGGTAAGCCATAAATTCAAGGGGAACAAGGGTTTACCCTGTGTGCCCTGTGCACAAAATCCATTGTGTAGCAGATCGTAATTAAGCCAGTAACATTTGGTGCTCGCTCCTTATATTAATTTTAATTAAAACTCCTAAAACGTTTTGTCTTCGGGTAAAGAATGGAATTGGGACTTAACGAGGGTAACTCGAGAACTAGGTAGGATATTTTTTTCAAAGTCAATTAGTATGCGCGTTTAGTGAGCTTTTCGAAAGAATCATGAGGAAAATGGCCGTCATTAATTTTAAGAAAGTTGTGTTATGAGACGTTGTTAAAATTTTGAGGCTGTGCACACTGGGCATTATTATGGTTCATCGCCAGTGTGCATAGCCTTAAATTTTTTAACAACTTCTCATTACATAACTTTCCCAACCAGTCTGCCTACAATAGGCAAGCCAAAATCATAGAGTTAAGCCCCATCTTTGAGGAGTAGCTGGAAAGCCGTCACAGTGTCCTCACCTTCCGCATGGTGCAGGTCCTCTCCAGACATGGTAAGTTCGGGAGTTTCCTGCGCCGGATTCAGATGAAAGAATCCGGTGACATCCGTCAGTATTGTGTAGACCATCTGGAGGATACGGTGGAGTATACGGTCGAGGTGTACCCCGCTTGGGCAAAGCACCAACGTCCAACCGCCGCCACGCGCCGTTCCTTAAATAGATGTCAGCAAACCGTAGGGAACGTAGGATCCTCCCTACGTTCCCTACGGTTTGCTGACATCTGGTAACTAGCAAAGGTAACTGAAGGACACAGGTGTGATTTTAGTCAGTAAATCTGACACGCCCTCGCGCTCCACCCTAGGACGGCAGAAGTCATTGAATGATTTCCCAACTTTAAGAAAAAAGATTACTTTTATCAAATTGTACTAAGAAAGGAATTATTACTGTTTCAAGGTGTGATCAAAGTCAAATATAAACAAAGCGAGAAAGATTTAATCAAAAATATTTCGCGTAATATCAAAATCTCGAAATATTGTAAACAAGACCTTTATAATTTACAACTACAATTTCAAACACATTAACTAAAGTCCCGCATTGTCCATTCCAACTACCATACCAACAATATATTCTGTATCAACAATTTTACACTCCGAAGTGTTATAATAGCCCAGATTTCAACCGCTGTCCACCGCGAACGTAATGAAAATCACCTCTAATACCTTAGTAATTGAATCAAAATTCTCGTTTCACCAGAAGGCCGGTATATAGGTAATGAAATCAAATAACTTTAGTTGGATCCACGTCCCGAGGGATACCTTTATCTTTACATAGAGGACTGCTCTCCATAATTTTCTACAATTCACTATCTTTTGCGAAGATTTACGATCCTCTATTTTTTTTTCTACCTTATCTTTTACGGTGAATAAAGATGGTTCCTTGCTCTGCTGTATGTATAATAATAAAGAATATCTCTTGCATTATGCAGACAGGAGTTTATTTAGGACACGTAGATCAGGGAATATATGAAAAATAACGTGTGACAGGTTTATTTCATACGCGACTTACGCTGTGAGAAAAACGTTTTATCCAGCAAAGTTACTTTCCCAGCGACAGTTGGGTATGCATAAATCTTGATAGATTAACATGAAAATTTTGTCTCGTATAAAAATCTAGACAAGCCCATGTACAAAGACCTTTTTCTACTTAATTATACGTATGTAGCTATGCTCATTGTAAAATAGCTTTGCAACTATCAATACAGCTTAGCGATGGTTTTTTTGCTCCTTACAATTTGGATTATTATAGTAATAGATGTTCCATAAAAAGATTATTATGAGACCAATTCCAACTCACTTGATTTGTGTAGTTACAGTAACTTTAAAAAAGTTCCGACTTCTTTTTTGGGTTGAAAAATCATCACATAACTTGTAATAACGTAGATATGCTCTATCTAAGTTCTGTAGTAATCCGCATATAGCGTAGCATAGTCAGCCTTATAATGTTCTCACTGCTGGGCCGCAGAGCTCCTCTCTAGGAGAGGGAATAACGTAATCCACCACGCGGGCCCAGTGCGGATTGCTGGATGTCACATGTTTTCGCGCGTATAAGTCTTTTTATTATTATCTCCGATCACTACACTACTTTCAAACAAAAAAATACTCAACAAAGTCCTCTTTTCACAGAATACTTTTGATATCTCTTAGCAGTCCAGACCGAGACCACAAAGCTTATGCACGAACGTAAACTTTAAATCCTGTACTTTGCTGCTTGTGGTTTTACTGCTCAGCTGCATTTAAAACAAGGTTGCGTTATTGTATTGTCTTGTAAATCATTTTTTAGGAATGGACAGAATTGAATAAAAAGATCGCTAGATAGCGCTGAACTCAACGTTTTTAGTTTCTTTTGTTTTTAGCGTATGGATGAAAAGTACTTGCTAATATCGGATATTCCACTTTATTGTGCTTAGTCAAATGATTGTCTTTAAATCTTCCTTATTCTAATTGTCCATGTCTCTAAATAGTACTTAAGTATAACGCTATAGTTAAATGATTATAAGCCACGACCAAACAGTAACTCTAATATTAAAGTCCACCTATAGGCTTCTCACAAGCGTCAACACGTCGACCAATACTTTTCGACTCCAGCAAACTACCACAACCTTCACTAAGTCATCGGTCCATATGGCCCGATCGACCATACGTTAAATACGCCAGTAATATTCCTGCCAATAGCCTATTAAGTATAACAATTCATCGGACTGTATCGGTTGCCTTATAAGTTCTATGGATCATTCATTTTTAATTCTATTACAAAGGGAAACTCCGAGTAGGTCTCTCCTTACCTTTCAGATGACTTCAAATGAGTTCCATTATGGGGAGAGTGTTTATATAGTGTTTGTGCAACAAACTAGGATTGCAAACATGACTGCTCAGAGAATATTTTACGTGGCTCCCAGACTATATCATAAATCTAGGAAGATAGCTGTTTTAATGTTCAACGATAAAATTAAATAAAGTATAGCCTAGCATAGCAAAATCAGCCTTATAATGTTCCCACTGCCGGGACTCAAGCCTCTTTTCTAATAGAGGGAATGGGCTGTAATCCACCATGTGGGCTCTGTGCAGGTTGGTGGATATAGAAAGAAAGAAAGAAAAATATTTGTTTTTATATATCACATGTCTTCAAATGTTTGGTTTTAGGACTTGCCGGTTTGCTCACGATGTTTTTCTTCACCGTTTTGAGAGCAGTGAAGATGAAATAAATTACACAAAGTAATGCTCCTGGCTGGATTAGAATCTGCGACCTACAACTTTGAAGTCGGGACCGTATAATAATAATAAAATTACTTTATTTCAATTACACTTAAACTTGCTTTTAACATCTTATTTGCCATGTGCAGCATGTAACGAGAATAAAACTCATTAAAAAGTCATTTTCAATTTGGATAGTTTAAAACGAAAACTGAAAACTGAAGCAATTTAAATGCTTCCCATTTTAAAGAATTAACTTACGTCATAATGAAATGAATTCAATTTGTAGTCGGTATTTAAATGTTCTGATTCCTTTTAAAATTTATTTTCCTTTGTACCGGATTTTACTGAGTGCTCAGAGGAAGGAATCATTCATAATTTGTTGCGCTGTTTATTGATGAATTTGTCATCCCGAGAGTGATGTTTTCCTTTTTACAGTAATTTGATGAAAATTCTTTGTTGCCCCAAATATTTTCTTCGTTGTTTCAAAGCTTAGAGTTGAATATGTTCACACATCAATTGCGACACTTAAAGGAGAAGGGGGCTTCTGGGCCCAGCTGCCAGTTAACTAGTTGAAATGTGTATTAAAAAACCGTTACATTGTTTTAAAGGAAATCACAAAGTATGGTACCATGTTTCTACCCAGGAAGCGAGAAAACTTAAATTAAGTTAATGAAAGTAAATAATCAATTAAATAATTCCTGAATGACTACTAATCGATTATGAATAAATCGGTAAAATATGAGAATATGTATGAAAATCGAGTGACAAGGGCATATCAAGCTTTTGTGGAATCGATTGAATAGATTCATAGGTTTTTTTTTCTTCTAGCAACACTTAAGCCTGACATCCGTCAGTCACTGACTGACAGATGAACTCGTTCGTTTTCTTTCGTTCTAAGTGCGCACGTGTTTTCCTAGTTTTATTGTTTAACCCCACGACCTCGGCTTTGCAAATTAAAACGGACTATTTGACGGATCTTGCTACTCTAAAAAGACAAAGTATTTCGTAAATAACATAAAAAACTACAATGTTATAATATAACCTCACTTTTACTATAATTCATATGACTTCGTTCCTGGATAGCATTTCACCAAATTTTCAGTGAGACCTTTTTGTTATGTCTTCTTAAATATAAAGCTAGTTTGATTCAGTTAACACCTGGGCCCAGGAATCTATGGAGTTAAAAATTTAAAAATCAACATTTTGCAATTCATTATTCAGAAAAGCAATTTGCCTGCTGCGGTCTTCCCGTCCAATTATAATTTAGGTGTCTTCAAGGCTAGAGTAGTACATTACTGCATACCATCAGGTTTTTTTTTTTTTTAAGGTGGGAAATCATCCTAATGACTTCTCGCGCTCTGGGTGGAGCGCGAGGGCGTGAGGGCGTGTCAGACTTTTACTGACTAAAACCACACCTGTATCCTTCAATTACCCTTTGCGTACTAGGACTACGGGTTGCCCTTTCGGAAATTCTCCGCGGTCCTAGCTAGCGGGCATCGGCCCCACTGGGCCCCTACGGTTTGCTGACATCTCTTTGAGGAGCGCGAGGATCACTACGCGCTGTTAACGACTGGGCTCGGTGCGGTTAATTACCGAACAGCCGGACGGCGAGCTACCCAGTGCTCGACGTCCGCAAGCCCGCGTCTACCGTGGCTGGTAGTCGGGGTCGGAATTACGTCGGCTAGGGCGTGAGGACCTTCGTTCCCTCACGCGTGCAGCCTCCTCCTTCGCTAACATTACTGCTTCGCAGAAGGAGGCGACCGCCTGCCATTCCTCCTCGCTCCGGACCATAGCCTGAACCAAGGCCCGACGTGAAAGGTCGCTGCCGCCTATTGCCTCCACGAGGACACGGCGGTGCTCCGCCCAAGCGGGGCACACCTCCACTGTATGCTCCACCGTGTCCTCTGGGTGGTCCGCACAATGATGGCACCCGGGCGTTGCTTCCGCCTGAATCCGATGCAGGAACCTCCCGAACTTGCCATGTCCGGTGAGGACCTGCGTCATGCGGAAGGTGAGGACGCCGTGTTGACGCTCCAGCCACTCCTCAAAGAGGGGACTTACCGCCATAATTGTAGCGTGCCCATGCATACCATCAGGTGGGATTGCAGTCAAGCATTAGTTTACGTCAATTAAAAAAAAGTTCAAACCACAAAAAAAAATGGACATTGTTTGTGATGTTCACTAAACCAACAAAATAGCAGCGCTCAAACATTTGTCAGTTCAAATTTCATAACAGTGAATCTAACATCGCTGCTCTCTCCAAAACCTTCCAATATAACTGGAGCAACCACCAAATATACGACCACAGTCACACAAATATATACAAAATATACTGTATAGTCCCTGTATACTCACAGTTTATGTTGGTCGTAATTCTCAGGCGCCGTCAATTGTTTCGCCGCGTCGAATTGTGAACATTAACATAGAAAGCAGGAAAGTTTGCAGAGCGCTATGAGTAGTACATAGTTCTTATTTGAAGAGTTGAGACAGTGTGAGATATTATAATTTAGGAGTAAGGTTGTAACAAGTTCAATGAAGTTTGAAATTATGCTCGTCTCAGAGTACAACTCTGCCGTCTTGTGTTATTAAAATTAGAGTAATGTTATCCTATTATAAGCCTGACGTAATAACTGGTTAATCATTTTGTTGTACTGCTTAAGAGGGTCTTTTTTCACTCGCCTATCGTCAACATCGAGCATGATTTATAAGCTTGTTACTTCATCTAACGCAATCCAATGCGATGTTTGACGAAAAGGCAACGCAAAAAAGAGAGAGATAATGCCTGAAAACTCTGTTAGCATTCGGTTATTCCGTGATTTACTCGAATATTTTACAAAACTTGTTCTATGAAATAAGTGTTTTTTTTAAACTCTTAAAAGTTTTTGAAAAAAAAATGATCGTCGATCAAAATCTTAATTAAACTTTCAAGGCTTCTATTGTTATACTTTTTTGACTTTTTCAATTTTAGAGTAAATTATGAAGTGTCAAAGTTCATACAAAATAGCAGATTTTTAGAGGTCTTTACTAGATTAATTTTACACAAATTTATAAATTAATTTCCATAGAAACCTAGATAATATTCACAAGATACTGAGTTTCCAAAATATCTAATAAAAATGTATAATAACGTTATAATCGCGTAAGAGCGGTTGTATGAAAAACAGTGAAAATGTATGTCGAGTTGCATGGGCGCCAGCGCTGCGGAAGCAGCCGGCGGGATTCCGATCCCGATTTCCGGCTACCATAGGCACGGGCATGCGGACGGCGAGCAACGGGTAGCCCGCCGTCCGACCGTCAGGTAACCGTCCGGACCGAGCCCAACTCGTCGACGGCGCGTATTGTTCCACGCGCACCTCAGGGAGATGTCAGCAAATCGTAGGGGCCCAGCCGGGTCGAAGCTTACTGAGGACTGTCACAAGATGATTTTACCACCGAAAAAAAAAAAAAAATTGTCGAGTTGCTTGCCCTTAATATGTTACTTTTGTGTACCCGTGCACACAAAACTAGCTCTGATAAACAATTTTTTTTACTAGTAAATTTGTATGATAGGACTAACACAAGGCACGTTACACCGCTTTTAGAAAATATAACTTCCTTCACCCCTTGAAATCTGATTACGCCGTAATCGTGAGCCATTATAAACAACACACACTACAACTCCACTGCACCACGTTTGTATAACAAACTCCCAATTAAAATATCACAAAATTTAAATAACCACAATTTCGGAAAAAGTGTACTAAACTGGCTCAGTAAATTAGAGTACGAACAGATATAAAATCCAGTCACCAGTAACCCAAACAAATAAAAGGACTGTACTTTGAAGACATCCACACACACAAACACAACATAATTCTTAAGATCTCATACAAAAAAACACACCATCATGAGTAACCATTTTATTATTGTTATACTATGATTATTAATATTATTTGGAATCTTTATCATGATATTTTTTTTTATATACTGTCACATTTTATTACTTTTTTAATTTTTTGGCATTGTTTCCTATAGGGAATATACATATTACAAATTGTAATATGTATATTCCCTATAGGAACTGCCTTCTGAGATACAGGTTCACTACCTAGTTCAGGAGGCATAGCATTTATGTAATTAGTGATACTTGTTTGCAATTAAAATGATTATTTTTATTATCTTTTATGATGAAACCAACCTTGAAAAAACATGGCTGCGATAGATATAAATGGTGTATGTCGTATTCTATTCTGTCTTGCTTCATCATTTCAGCTGAGAGACGTTCACTGTTGGACATAGGCCTCCCCTGAGTGTTACCACAACGACCAGTTCTAAGAGTCTCGTATCCATCGGATTCCCGCTACCTTCTCTAGATCATTAGTCGATGCTGTGGGAGGCCTACCAACGCTGCATCTTCTATAAAAGCAAGCAGTTGCCACTTTTCGGCCAGACCACCTGTTCAGTGAGCAATGTGCCCTGCCCACTGCCACTTAAGTTTGGCAAATTTTTGGGCTACGTTGGTAACTTTATTCTTACCGAACCCCCAATGAAAGTCACCCAAAGGGTAGGCAATGAAAAGAGCTATGATCGAAGTTTCATTGCTTAATCGAATCTGTCTTGCTTACTTCATAAATATTCTCCCGCTCTGAGAGTAGCAAAAAGGAAGTGTCAGACTTTTGCTGAATAAAACCGACCCCTGTTCGAACAATCCCACTGCTCTGGGATACTTATATCTTATAGCATGTTTAATATTCTATAATAGAAACAGAACAAACAAATTTAGAAACGACATGTTTAAAGTGCCATAATGGTGCAATTATCTCAAGAATATGTTGACAATTAAACACAATTATAAGATGCTGCGATAAGGAACAGTTATCTTGACAAACAGTTACGATGGGGGACTTAATTTTACTTTATTGTAGAATAAAGTTTTGTGTAGTTAAGTCGTAGCTGTTTGTTCATCGACAGGAGCTCCAGGTTTATTGTACTTTCGATATTAATGTTGTTGGATTTTTAATTATACTACCGGTCCTGGCAGACGTTGTACTGCTCGTTGTCGAATAAAAAAATAAGAACCCGTTTGCAGCACCATCTATCCAATGTATTTTCAAATCTTCCAGAGCACCACTCAAATATACACACAAAATTGAAATCCTTTCAGCCGTTCGAGCTTTTGAAGAAGTAACAAACATATCCATACACACGCACACACACACACCATCACATACACTCAAAAACTTTCGCCATAATATTAGTGTGATCAGCAGTTTCGCCTGCGTGATGGTATAAAATTATCCCAAGGGAACATACTTCCGAGATATAATTATCCCATAGGAACATACTCCCAAGATAAAATGATCCCAAGGAAACATACTCCCAAGATAAAATTGTCCCATCTAAACATACTCCCGAGATAAAATTATCCCAAGGGAACTTACTCCCGAGATAAAATTATCCCAAGGGAACATACTCCCGAGATAAAATTAACCCAAGGGAACATACTCATCATTACTGCTCTCAAAACGGTGAAGGAAAACATCGTTAGAAAACCGGCATGTCCTAGAACCAAAAATTCGAAGATATGTGATATTCACCAACCCGAACTGGGCCCGCGTGGTGGATTACGGCCCATTCCCTCACCTAGAGAGGAGGCCTGAGTATCAGCAGTAGGAACATTAAAAGGCTGATTATGCTATGCTATGCTGTGTAAACATACTCCCGAGATAAAGTCATCCTATGTGCTATTTCAGGACATGGTCTACCTATGTTCCATCCAAATCCGTTTTGACGTTCGACCATAAATAAGTAACAAACGCACACATGCTTACAAACTTTCACCTTTATAATATTAGTGTGATATTTAGGAAGAAGTTAATAAGAACGTTTTTAAATAATGTTCAGTAATGTAAATGAAATGACAACTTATTAGCCAACCGTGTAATTTATGTTAACACTTTAAATCAGTAAGAGTTCTGATAAATCAACAAATTAAACTCACAGCCAAACATATATCTTCTGTATTTCTTCGCCAACTCTCACAATTAACCCTTCACCATCAATCAAGCAACTTTAATTGCCAGTGATTTGCCAAAGTACGCCATTATTCCAGCGACTTGGAAACTCTCTGCGCTATGGTCTGGCCCGAAGTGGTCATCAAATGTTCATTTCACAGGTTATTACGAGCCATCCTTTCGTTTGCGCGACAGTGACGCATGGTCTAATTTATATACTCACAATATTATCTATGCGGATCAAAACAACTTTAACCCGACTTAATAGAGCTTGATTTTGTCTGTTTCGTTAGTAGTAAGAGTTTATACGCCGCTCTCAGTGAGCCCATTGTCCCGCAGATATAAAACTGCGCCAGGCTAGTCGAGTGAGTTCTTCACGCCCTGATTTATGTTAAGCCACACATATGTGGATAATTTCATTTTTTCGGATAAAGGGCTCATAAAATGCAGGACAGTTAGCTCTCCAGTATGTTGAAAATCAACAACATTCCATAAATTATGAATGTCTACGGCGTAGCAAATCAATTTTAAAAGGTCTACGCCGTAGTCGATGTAGCTACGAGCGTAGTACCGCGTAGAGCCTCGCGTCTCCAATTGGGAGTAGTTTCATTATTGAGTTTTGTTTCATTTTTATAAACATTTAAATGCTACGAATTGATTATTATAGGCTTGAATTCACTCAGGATATTGTTATTAAAAAATCGGTACTGACATCCATAATATTATTTTGAAAAAAAAAAAATAGAATTGCACGTATTCTATAATACATTTTTGCAATATAATTTAAATATTTAGGTATGTATGTATTTATTTAAGTCAGCCACGGTAGAACATATTCTGGAATAGGGCATAGCATAGTTTTAATCCCGGGTATATACATATTCCTTTAGGAGAATTTTCTAAGTATAATAGATATATACTTTCATGTGGTGAAACCACTGGCAGCGGCAGTTAGAAATATGTGAAGAAACCCTTTATTTTTGCAGCTTGTTATATCATCATGTAACCAAAGCTTATAACAATTCGTGCGGAAGTAACGCCTGGGTATCACCTCTGTGTGGACCACCCGGAGGACACGGTGGAGCATAAGGTAGAGGTGTGCCCCGCTTGGGCAGAGCACCACCGTGTCATCGTGGGGGCATTCGGTGGCAGCGATCGCCCTGGTACAGGCCATGGTCCGAAGCGAGGAAGAGTGGCAGGCGGCCGCTTCCTTCTGCGAAGCAGTAATGCTAGCAAAGGAGG
This sequence comes from Mythimna pallens, assembly GCA_961205895.1. NCBI lineage: Eukaryota > Metazoa > Arthropoda > Insecta > Lepidoptera > Noctuidae > Mythimna > Mythimna pallens. Next base: position 18,460,595 of record OY540834.1, read on the forward strand.
AGGGCGCACGTGCACGCGCGAGGGAGTGGCCCTCACGCCCAGCTGCCAGGATCCCAATCCCGATTTCCAGCCACCGCAGGCGCGGGCTTGTGGATGGCGAGCAATGGGTAGCTCGCCGTCCGACCGTCCGGTAACCGTCCGGACCAAGCCCAAGTCATCAACGGCACATAGTGTTCTGCACGCCTCAAGGATATGTCAGCAAACCGGGTTTTTAATCATTAAAAGTCTGACATATCCTTTCGCTTTGCCAAGAGCGAGAGATATCGTTGGATGATTTTCCCAACTAAACCAAAAAGCTTGTAACAAAAAACAGAACTATTTTTAATAGAGTTTGCCTCATTCAGAATACACCACTACTGCATTACAATCGACTATCTAAATTGAGAAATTAGGTTGAGAGCATATTTAGCGGCTATTTAAAAATTTAATTCGGGTCAGATATTTACCATTTCTACCGGAAAATGCGGATGCCTACACAATTTATGTATAATATAATAGCCTAATATTGTTCTCACTGCTGAGACGCAGGCCTCCGCTCTAGGAGACGGAATGGGCCGTAATCCACCACGCGGGCCCAGTGCGGTTTGGTGAATGTCAAATGTCTTCGAATTTTTGGTTCTAAGACATGCCGGTTTCCTTACGATGTTTTCCTTCACCGTTTTGAAATCAGTGGTGATGAAATAAATTACACAAAGTAATGCGCCTGGCTGGGTTTTAACCCGCGACCGTTACCACTCGGCCACCACTGCTCTCATACAATTTATGTAATTGAAATATTTTCATCAGCCCAACACTGTAAATTGTATTTTAGGCGGTTTTTTTTATTTTGATGACAAGCTATCGGATAGCATTGCTCGTAGAGCGAATGGTCGATGGGGCCGACATGTTCTAAAATGACGACCGCGCACCGGAAAACGCAGCGTTGGAAGGCCTTCCACAAGGTGGATCGACGACCTGGTGAGATTCACAGGAATGCGGTGGATGCGAGACGCACAGGATTGATCGTTGTGGGGACGCTTGGCCTTTGTCCAACAGTGGACGTCTTTCGGCTGAAATGATGTTGATGATATCAGATAATGCTCAGCACAGCAGCAGACTTACTATGACGTAAAAATGTCAGTCGTATTCGAAATTTCTCAGTATCCTTTTTTGTTGTCGGAAATCATCAAATGACTCCTTTCGCTCTAGGTAGGACGAAGGGGAGTATCAAGTGAGTAATGCGTTGAATACGCACGTGGGACGCATTTTGAATTTTTTTGCCTACGGAGCAAACCCACATGCGTGATGATTTCCGCATGATATTAAAAACACTCTTACCCTTTGCGTTCCAGGGCCGCACTAACTCTTTCTAACAATCCTGTTACGCCTCGATATCAGTCTGGAGTCTGGAATTCTATACGTTTATTAGCCGTAAGCTTGCACCTTAATAGCTAAATTATAGCGCTGTCTTCTTCCTAATCATTCATGAAATACATGCGTAAAAATTAGTTTAATTTTGGCTTCCTTCTTTCTTTATTAAAAAAAAAAAACGGGGTTCAGGGCTTTTCTATTATTTAATTTGAATAATGTATTTCTACTGGACTATATTCCCATGAGAATAGCCAAAACAAACATCAGACATCTCTATGACGTCACACTGTACGAAACAGTTGATCATCACGTTTCGATAAACCTCGATTTATTTGCACTCCCACGGGTAAAATAAACACCCACACAATAACAATATTTTTGCATTCGCATAGCTTCCAACTGGAGTAATACAGAAACGTATGTTATATAAATATGGAACCTCATGGGTAAAATCTACAAGTCCGTGATAAGGCCTGTCATACTGTATGGATCAGAGTGTTGGGCTGTGAAAAAGACGGAAGAAAGAAGATTGAACGTAGCGGGAGATGAGAATGTTAAGAAGGATGTGTGGTGTGACGAGAATGGATAAAGTGAGAAATGAGTATATTAGAGGAAGTTTGAAAGTGGCGCCAGAGACTGAAAAGTTGAAAGGGAATCGTTTGTCTTGGTATGGTCATGTAAAGAGAAGGGATGAAACACATGTTACTAAAAGAGTTATGAGTTTACATGTGGATGGATGGAGAGGGAGAGGGAGACCAAAGAAAAGATGGATGAATTGTGAGGGAAGTGATATGAAAGAAAAGGGAGTTATTGATAACGTGACGAGTGACGACCGATGGAACCTTATGGTATCGTTCTCCTATCATTATCCGTATTTATTTGGGGTTGACGAAGCATATGTCTTTACATAAGTTTTTATTCAACTTGCAATGTATGTTTGCTTAGGTTAAATATTGATAATAAATTTTATAGCAGTAAAATTAAAAAGTGTCAATATTGCATACTATGAGGATCAGGGATAATGAAAAGGCTTATTCGCGCATCAGTATACGAATAATTTCTACAAAATAATATTTAGGTATATCTGAATTAGGTGTCAAAATAATATTTATGTCTGAATTAGGGTCCCAGCAGGGCTGAACTTTTTTGAAAGATTTTTTTGAAGAATGACCCGCACGCTTTTTGCACGAGATTTTTGAAAGAATTTTTTGAAGAAAGAACCGCACGCTTTGTCCACGAGATTTTTGAAAGATATACCATGACCCTGGAACGCAAAGGACAATTGAAGGACCCAGGTTGCTTTTAGTCAATCAAAGTCTGACACGCCCTCTTGCTCCACAATAGAGCGGGATAAGGTATTTGATGAAATACCATTTCAAAAAAAAATCATTACAGTTAGCATTTATCTCGACAAAGATAAGATTATTTTACTCGTATTGTTAATCATTAAGTATATAAAATATGGTATACACACAGGGGGGGCGGGTGTATGGTGGCACAGGATCGGTCATTGTAGCGATGCTTGGGGGAGGCCTATGTCCAACAGTGGATGCATTTTGGCTGAAATGATGATGATGATGATATATGGTATTCAACAAGATCTATTACTTCTCTCTGCAAGCACAAGTATGCTATAGAAACTTAAACTTAATCAACTTTTATTATTAGAAATAATTTAAAAATATTTTGTCTTAGACATTACTAATCTTCTTATTGAAGATATTTCAGTTTAAAGTTGGTATATTATGTCAATATTATTTACGTACTCCTAATGAATTGTAAAAATCAATAAAAGCACATTTGTTTGTCAATTTTTACTTTTTCTTTTAAGCATCGAAGCTAACTCGAAACTATAGTGTCGATAACTTAAATTGCCACTAACGCAAAGAGATGAAACTCCTTCGACATTGAAAAAATAATAAATTTAATGTGCTATCAACAGCAATACCCTTGTCTTTAGTGTGTTATAAAATGGTATAGTACAAACAATCAGCAAAAACCTGATCCTATTTAACTTTCTCTACGATGACTGCTATAAAAATCTTTCGAACGAAAGAATGGTTCTAAGAACACAAAAGATTCAAACAGTCGATACAATAGATAACAAAGAAAGAACTGGCGCGAGAAATGTAAACAGACAAGGTCGAGATTTGCGATTTTCCTCAGATTTCCTTATTGGCGCCCAACGTAGCTATAAATAATAAAACTCTGACGAACGGACAGAACGCCACACTAACAAGGACTAATTCAGCCCGTCACCGGCTACTAACAAGACTAACAATCGTCCTTTCTTTGTTCACAGATTCCCGGCTTCTTCTCTAACGCTTACTTTATTGGAAAACTTAACAAAAAGTTCCTACTGTTAAACTAATTACTTTTCATTCGCCTCCACAGTGCTGTGTTTAATAGTCGATGAAATTCCAAACTAATTTCTCAAACTTTGAAGATTGAGACAAACGTAAATATTGAAGAGCAGTTTAGTAGACGTTTAGTACTCGACCGCTCGTTATGGATGCCCTCTGAATGATTAAAGCAGTCTAAATATCTGTTGAGAACCCTCAAAACCGCCGCTGAAACATTAGTGCTAACTTCTAACATCTAATGGAATTTCATCGACACTAAAGTACGGATAACAGTGAAATAATATCAACGAGAGTGTTCAGTGAAAAGTGAAATGCATGTGAGTGTTCGGATTGTGTGCTTAAGGGTGCGGTTTCACTAGTACAGCGGGAGCGTTTTGAGTAAAGCTGGGTGGGGAACGCCACGGCGTCGTCGGTGGAGGGTCGCGGTGCGGGCGGGGCGGAAGATCCCGCGCCCTCGCCCGCGCCCGATGCGGAGGCCCCAGTGCGACGAAGACGCCACCGCCCACTCTATCGCCGCCTCTTCCACTATGTCCGCACAGCGTGGACCGGCGTCAAGTTTGCATTAGGTATGATTGTCTGTCTAACCTCTAAAATTTAACAATATCAACTCATTACCTACGTTTAGTATCGCTAAGTTTTGTTTTTTTTTTTATATATTTACAGCTAAATCTAGTATCATATCTACGGAATAATAGTCGACTCATGTTTATATTCATATTATTCATTTACTAATTTGTTGACATAGGCAACATTAAGGTCTTAAATAACAACTTTTAATACTATGTTAGCTAATGATAGCATATCAATACTTATATCATAATTGGATTAATTAATTATTATAACAAAATGTCAAATCAATTATTAATTACTACAGTTTATCTGGCTCACGCCAAAAATGCGTGTTGCGGTCGGAATCTTATTCTGATAACTATCAGGATGTGTTTTTATATCTTATCCTGATATGTTGCTATAATTAAATAAACATGGAAAGCGTAACAAACCGTATTTTCTGTAGTGAATTTTCTCGTACTTGTGTCGCTAGATCTTACTTAGTAGCGAGGAAATTGGCTCGGCGTGAGTCATTACATCACATTATAAACAAAATCAAACAATAAACTTTGCAATGTAATTAAACTAGTTCGCGGAATAGAGTGCATAGTCGTGTGCTATGCAATTTAAACTACGCGAAACAATTTAATATAATACTTCAATTTTCTACGAAACTTCCTTCCTTCCAGAAATCGTTACTGAAACCCGAATTTTGACGAAGCATATTCGGGGAACCTCGTAATTACCTACGCCAGTTTGTAAAACATAGACTTGCATAGGTACAGTCACCAGCATAAATACGTTACACTTACGCAAATTCCAAAGGCATTTTTTTTTAACACCATAAGGGCCCGTTAATACGTAATCGCAAAATTAATGCCACAAACCACCAAATGCCGACTAGCTCCTACGATAGGTTGAAAAACAGAAGATGAAAATCTATTTTGAATCACACTAATAATAGTTAAAAAGCGTTTTTTTTTTAAATACATAAATGTATGTTTGTATGGCTATGTGTGTATGTTGATTCGATTTGGATTAATCTAGGCACATGGGTAGATTATTGTAGGATATACTTTTTATTCCTGTAGTATATTCCTTTGGGATAATTTTGCTAATTTTGCATGAATATTATTATATATTATATAATATTTGCGTTCATTTACGCTCGTAATTGTACAAAACTGCCTCTGAACAAAAGTTGTTTGAGCCGACGTAATATAGAGACAAAGCTCAGCATTTAGTCGAATTTTCTCGAAATAAATTTTCAACTTTACACTTGGCCGAGTATTCGTAAGGTCGTGACGAACATTAGCTTAAGAATCGGCGGCGTCTTTGATGTTTGAAATGTACCCTCCCTTTTTGCTTCTACTACACGCTTGAGAATAATGACGAATAAGTTTTTGAGGAGCTCGAACTTATAGGACCCTTATAGGACCTTCTGAATGGATGTATTTGACACCCTACCGGAGTTATATATTGAGAACTTCTTCTTAGTAAAATATTGGTTTTCCTGTATAATATTATTGGTATAACAAAATTTGAGGATGACCATTTTAGTTTGAAACATGATCTTAATATCGTAAATTCAACGAAAAAAAATGCTCTACTATTTATTTTTAAGGATCAAAATTTAAATTTATTAATATATAATACATCTTGACTATTAAATATTATAACTTAATAGGTATTAAAACAAACTGAAAATAATATATGTAAAAACGGGTAGAAAAAGAATTCATAGAGCATTAAAAAATTTGTCCACATCGATGTCAATGGGAAAAGTGCCCAGAACGCTGGCAGCATTGCCACGCTGGACGGCAATGCTGATTCGTTGACCAAAGAAAAGTCCAGCCCTCTGGTCACGCGAAGCGTCATAGGCGTAGACTAAAGAGAACTAAACCCTTTGAGTTAGTGTTTAAAGTTAGTGAATAATAGTGATCATTGCTGTGCTATGCATATAACACATGAACAAAGTGTTTTTATATCAGGCTCTAAGAAAGTGCTATGGACTACTATAAAAGTGCTGTAGGACGATAACACTTCTTTTTTTTTACCAAAACCTATAACGTATAATATTAAGTCAGAGTTAAATTACTTATTAGTCTTTTAGGCTAGATTGTAATCAATTATTAAGAAATTTGTTCTAATAATAAACAAAAACAAACATAATGCCAGAATAATACAAACAGACTTGAATAAAAAATATCTTCAAAATAATCTCCTTATTATTTTTCGAAAACCTTAATCTAAATACGGTTTAGTAATTTGAAAATTTCTTACGTACGTAAATACGAGACGGTAGACCTCAAAACGATATTTATTATCAGGTTAGGAGTCGTGAGGAGAATTTATTATGCGTACATAATCCAACGTGTTAAATGTCCCGCGAAGGTAGATAGCACTTCTCAAGTGACACATAAACTAACAACAGGGAAACGTTACATGTTTGCTATGGTTAGAAATAGGTAAAGTAAAATTTATAGTAGTCTCTTTCCTAGCGAAGCATAATAAGGAAATAACTCGCGCAACAGAAAATGTCTTTGACGGGCAGTCGGTGAGCTACCTAATGCTCATGGTCCGCTAACACGCGCTTACAGTGGTCGGGAATCGCACTATGACTCCCGATTCCCCGGGCGTCTCCTGTGGCAGTGGCTGGGGCGTAAGGATGGCCCTTCCCTCACGTTCGTGGCCATCTCCTTCGCTAGCATTACTGATTCGCAGAAGGAGGCAACGCATGCGGGATTGGGCAGCACGCGTAACCCCCACAAATGTCCATTTCATACAAGTATTTATTGTAAAGCATGGAATACGCACGCGGGACGCGTTTTTTGCATTATTTATTTATTAAATAAACACACTATCTTTGCAGGCTAAACCCAATACAATCGTGGTTCCCAAATACATAAAAATAATTGAAAAATCCAAAACAACAACTCTATTACAATATATACTACTAACAATAAAAATAAAAGAAGTAAATAAAAAAAAATAACCTTAACCTACATGTAAATAAAACTAACCGTCCAGACCGAGCCCAAGTCGTCAACGGTGCGTACTGTTCCACGCGCGCCAAGGCGATGTTAGTAAACCGTAGGGGCCCAGCATGGTCGAAGCCTATTGGGGCCAAAGGTTTGCTTCTGAAAGGAAGACTCGACAATAGTACGAAAGGCAACGAAGAAACAGGAGTGGGTTTTTAGTCAGTAAAAGTCTGACACACCCTCCTGCTCCGCCCAAGAGTGGGTAATGTCATTGAATGATTTTCCCACCTACAAAAAAAAATATGACAATAAAATTATGAAATTTTCTGCATGCGGGACAATTCCGCATGCGTGATGAAATCCGCACGATATTAAAAACAGACTTAACTGGAATAATGGATACCCGTGTACGCTCCAATTAGAAAATAAGTTATAATCATAATTCAAGCAATGAAATTTTACTTAAATACGCTTAGGTATGCATTGTTTTTTTTTCTAAGAAATTAGTTATCCTAATTGCAGAAAAATAATATGGAAATTGTCGTACAACACTGGTAGCGCATCAGTATTGGTAACTACGCACGCAAACACCAAAAATCTAGCGATGAATACAATTTATTTATCCTAAAATACCTATTTTTAAAATAACCACTTATGGAATATGTGTTTATTATGTTATTAAGGTTCTGTTTGAACCATCTCAATAACACATAACCATTAAAATGCCAAACTCACTTATACGAATACAATTTTATTCGTGTGATAAAATTAAGATATCTCAACGGCTCCTTACGATCGGATCCCTTGTTATCGCAGACCCGCCCTTTATTATACAAGGCACAATAACCCGGTACATACTTTTATACGAAATAAACTCACTAAAATACGTTCCTATAGAAAATTGTGAGACAGGAAAGTACAAAAACATTTTTCTTGGTTATGAAAAGTCTATACATCTTGTTTTTTCTTTGTCGGTCGGTAAACGGTATACATTTACTCGTTGGGATCGATACAATTACTTTTAAAGGTCAGATGATGTTACAAATATATTTTTCAGTGAACCGTTTTGAAAAAAAAACATTTCTTTACTCTGTAATATAATGTTGTGGTTTTACAATCAACGCGTTGACAAAGCATTATTAAAAATCGTGTTGTTCCATTGACGCATTGCATCAGTATAAGTATGGGAACTTTTAGGCATCCATACATCAACAGGTACGTTAAAAGACATTATATCAATCAATCAATCAAAAACATTTTAAGTGACAAGAAATATGTAATAAAGATTTATGTAACTCATAATATGATTTAAAAGAGTGTCCATGGAGTTTCTTGCATGTTTCTCTCCATAGAGATCTACGCTTTGGAACGTGCAATTAAGCTTCACTTTTTTTAACTGACTGTCATTTTGTCAATCAAAAGTGCCTATAATTTGTCTATTTGAAATAAACGTTTCTGATTTTTTTAAATAACCCATTTACAGCCACTTTTGAGTTGTCAAAATGTCAGTCAATCAAAAAAAGTGAAGCTAAATTGTACATTCCAAAGCAAAATCTCAAAACCATAACTAATAGTATCAAAATCGAGGAAGTTGATGAATTTAATCTCTTAAGTATCACCCTGAACTGTCATTCATATAGAAAAAATTAAGCTAAAATTATCTTCATTTACATATGGCCTTAGTATCCTCAAAGTAAACAAAAAGCTGAGTGCGCTTTATCTGAATACTATGCATATGCTTATGCATGGCTCCATTATAGAATCATCATGTGTGGACATAGTACAGACGCTAATGACTTATTTATTGCCCAAAAAATTGCCTCCGCATAATATTTAATGTAAAACCTAGAAATAGCTGCAGACCACAATTCATAAAAGAAAAAAAAATAACATTACCATTAATCTACATATTGGAAATAGCCTCTTTCATTGGAAAACAATTACACATGTTTAACTTTGAAAAGAATGCGCGCCGTAAAGATTAATTAGTTCTGCCGGTGCCTAGACTTGAAATGTATAAAAAAAGTCGTAGCCTTTCAATCAAAAAAATCCTCCTTTTTGAAGTCGGTTAACAAATAAATCTTAACACATGGCTTGTACCTGGAAACGACAGTGTCGCCACCTGTTACGTTTTTCATGAAGTAATAACGTAGGTCGTAGACGGCACACATCGAACGCCAAGCGATTAGACCGATAACAGTTATTGGCCTCCGCGGTCGTATCGCGTTATTATTGTACGTGGTCCAAAGTATACGGAGTACTTCGTCTTAGTTTGGGCAAAGTCGTTTACTCCGTGGGCAGAAGTACTTTAGGTAAATGATTCGTGTGTGGGTACTGTAATAAATGCCCTTCATAAATAATTTTCTTTGAGAAAGTAGGATACTTATTACCTGTAGTAAATTACTAAATATGTTTTTCTTCGCTTTCTTTGCACTCTTGTCTTCGACCTCTTGCCCCAATATGTTTTTATTGTAATTTCAATTTCCGTGTAAGAAGTAAATGAAGCTCTTCGTCTTTTCATCTCACACACAGTCAAATTCCTCATGACTTCCAGCTGTTTTGATCCAAGGCTAGTGTTGACCATAGGTTCTTAATTGTGTGGAATTTGTCAGACTTTTAGTAACTAAAACCTAGGCGTGTTTCTTCAGCTGCCCTGAGCGTATCGAACAATCATCTGCCCTGGCAGGCGTCGGCGCTCACGGGCACGGGCATGATTGACGATTGAATGATTGAATTAATTTTTGACTGGCCTGTTAGTCTAGTAGTTGCTGCTAAACTGGAGGTCATGGGTTCGATTCCCACACAGGACAAATGTTTGTGTGATGAGCACGATCATGTGTTCTGTGTCTGGGAGTAATTTATCTATAATATGTATGTATTTAGAAATACATAAGTATGTTTATCAGTTGTCTAGTACTCATAGCACAAGCTCATGGCGTTGTGTGAAAGTGGCGGAATATAATTATTATTAATATAATGATATCTATTTAAGGCGTATGGTGAACACAACGCGCTGTCAATCCGAACCTGGTCCTTATTATGTATAAGTCGTCCTGCCCTCTTCTATGTGGTCTATCATAGCACCTGCTGGCTATAACAGGGTCTTACATAGTTGTTATTTTATACCACAGCCCAGTCCCACATTAATTGAGAATGCCCACAAAAGCAAACAGGCAACTTAAAAGGAAACTAAAAAAATCAAATTCGGATTAAGGGCGGAATTCACCAATAAAACTAATCGCTTTTTAACGTTTGGCTCGCATAATCGCGTTTAGCCGCTGTCACTAATGTCATTTATCTGTATTTTTCTTTTGTTGTTTTTTACAAGTGACACTAGTGACAGCGGCTAAACGCGATTATGCGAGTCAAACGTTAAAATGCGATTAGTTTTATTGGTGAATTCCACCCTTAGTAATCCATACATAATGTACTACTGAAACGATTAACTTTATGCGTATACTTACAACAACTACCATAAAGCGGGCTTACAGAATATCGGTATTACTCGAAGCATTAAAATAACTCTATATTCGGCAAACGTAGCGCTTTCATCATTGTTACATTAGGCCCTCATAACCATAAAAAAGTATAGGTGAAATAGTAAACGCAGTAGGCCTTACTAGCTCATAATTTTCAATGTTATTGGCTGTTATATTAATAATAATATACTGTGAAACGTTGTGGAGTTAATCAAGGGGATTTTCGGGTATTATGGGCAATTGGGTCGAGGTAGTTATATGGAAACGATTCTCTCATAGACGGAAGCCACAAAACGCTGCCAACGGGATCTAAAAAAGAAAATTATCCTAAGGAAACATACTCCCAAGATAAAAAATGAAATCCCATGATGTGCTATTCCAGAATATGATCTAAACGTGTACCAAGTTTCGTCCAAACCCGTACAGCCGTTCGAACGTGAAGAAGTAACAAACACATACACGAACAGATTAACTTTTGCCTTGATAATATTAGAGTGATTTTAAAATTTTGTATGAAATATCATCGAATAACTTCCACCGCTCTGGGTGAAGCGAGAGAGAGTGTCAGACATTACTGACCTGAATGACTAAAACCAACCAGTGTTCTATCAGTTGCCCTTTGTGTACCACCGCCGCGGTGACTCTTTCGAACAATCTCGCAGCTGTTTAATATTCGAACGAGGTTGGGTAGAAGGTAATATCATCCATAGTGTGCAAGTCTTACCTTTTTTTTTACGTGCAAAATAATTGAATAACTTCTCCCACTCTAGGTGGAGCGAGAGACGTTATAAAAGTAAAAGTCCCATAACACCCTAGTATGGGAATTTTAGTAGCTAAAAACCCATATTGTTCCTTCAGTTGTCCTTTATTGCGAGGGACGGTAACTCCTTCAAACACTTCGCAGTACCTACAGTTCTACTGACTCCTACAGTTTTGCTGTCATCCCGCGCCTATGCTTGCCAGTAGTCGTTCTGCGTGTGCCGACGCCAGGGGCATCTCCGACGGGACCATCTCTCTTACCTAGATACCTACGAATCAACTTCTAACATCCATTTCATGTTGCCAAAACACCGAAAGAAAAATTCGAAAAACAGAACATTTTTTTTTTAATCCTCGTTTACCTGAAGCATAAAAAAATAATTTTGTTAACAAAACACCCTTTTTTTAATGTTGTTAACAAAAAATCTTTTTTTTATGCTTCAAAGAGTTGCAAATATTTTATTGTCACTATCGAAAACAGCACAAAGTTTCAAAGGCCTAGCGGATACACAGAGTAACAAAATATCTAGGTTACCTTCGAAGCATCTAAGTGATTACTAGATTCACTCGGCTAACCTGAATCAGTCCTAGAATATTGGGTTTCCCCTTAATAGATTGAGTTTGATAAAAATCATTTTCACGCTTTTATTTCGGATTTCAAAAATCTAGAAGGGAATACATATTTTGCTTGGCTTTGAGTGTTCTACGAAAATATATTTCATGGTTTATTTTACATTTTATGTTATCAATAGTTTACGCTTATTGCGTAAACTAGAGGTTTGTATCGCACATACTAACATCTTTGAGGAGTAGCTGGAAAGACAACACGGCGTCCTTACCTTCTTCCGCATGACGCAGGTTCTCACCGGACATGGTCAGTTCGAGAGATTCCTCACCGGGCTCGTGCGGAAGAAACGCCCGGGTGTCAACATTGTGTGGACCACCCGGAGAACACGTTGGAGCCTACGGTGGAGGTGTGCCCCGCTTGGGCAGAGCAACGCCGTGTCCTCGTGGGGGCGCTCGGCGGCAGCGATTTCTCGCGCCGGGCCTTGGTACAGGCCATGGTCCGGAGCGGAGAGAAGTAGCAGGCAGTCGCCCTCTTCTGCAAAGCAGTAATGCTAGCAAAGGAGGCGGCCGCACGCACGAGACAATGGCACTCGCACCCCAGCCGCCAGGATACTGATCCCGATTTCCGGCCACCATAGGCGCGGGCTTGCGGACGTCGAGCAATGGGTAACTCGCCGTCCGACCGTCCTGTAACCGTTTGGACTGAGCCCAAGTCGTTGACGGCATGTAGTTTTCCACGCGCGCGTCAAGAAAATGTCAGCAACCGTAGGGTCCCAGCAGGGTCGAAGCCTACTGAGGCCATGGGTGATGTGAAAGAGAACCCCGGGGCCTTGGAACAAAAGCTTGGAAGGAACAGGGGTGGCTTTTAGTCAATAAAAGCCTCCCGCCCCGCCCAAGGGCGTTGACGATTTCCCATACTTGTTTTTGAGGATGTCAAATCATCAAATAACTTCTCCCTCTCGGGGTGGATTTGAGAGGAAATGTCAGACTTACTGACTAAAACCCACCCTTGTCCCCTGACTTAACCTTTGCGTTCCAGAATAGCAGTGGCTTTTTCGAACCATCTCGTAGCTTACTCTACTTGTAATTTTACATACTTACATTATGCAAAGGTCAAGGCATCTTAACGCCACTTATCAAATAGACTAACAGTCCACCCAATACCACTAATAGTACACCCAATAATATTTTCGATTAAACACAGAATCATTATTATCAAAAGCAGATAACATTCAAATAATTCAATAAATTATTACAGAATAGTATCAAGTTAAAACGTTCAATAAACCCGAGGACTATAAATTTTTTCGATATTTCGATGACAAATGTCAATGACGTAGTTACGTCAACGAACTGCAATATGTTATTTCACTCTATGTTTCATATTTCTGCGGTACACCAATAATATGGAAATATTTATGAATACGTAACCACTGTGCAACTATCAATTTCATGAAATGTTAGCGTTTGAAACGTTAACAGCTGTGACATTGATAGCAAGCATGATATTTGAAGTCGTAACGTTGAAAGACTGTAGTGGCATAGACTGTAACCATGTATTCGAACTCTAGAAAGGTTTGCTTTTTTTTTAGAATGTTCCCTCCGATCGAATTTGAAGTCTTAGTCCGATGAGATGCTAATACGATACGACCAGAGATCAAGCGCTGGACAAACGGCTTTACGTGGTTTCCAAGGAATGAGGGTGTCACCCACCAACTTGCAAACTTCGGGCAGCTACAGACTAATATTCCTAATGAAAACACCCAATACCACCTTTTACCCGACCTGGGAATTACACCCACGCGAGACACGAGACCAACAGAGCAGTTAAATTGTTTTGTAAAGGATCTCTACCAGATCTCACCCGACTTATTTTTTTGCACTATTAGAAAGTGACACTATTGCCGTGTGCCGGAAACACACACTTTTTATTCCAGACTAGCTTCTGCCAGCGGCTTCGCCCACTTGACGGTAAATTTCTCAATACAAACTTTGGAACCCCATTACATTCCCTTCTGCAGTGAATTTTTCAATTGTAGAAAACCCTCTCTTAGTGCTCGCCTACGTCATAAAGAAGCTTTGTGCAATATTTCACACTCCTAGGCTGTAGTTTTGGCCGTGCGTTGATATGTCAGTCAGTCAGTTTCTCCTTTTATATATATATTGATAGATAACGCTGAGAGAAAAATGTAGTCGAAAATTTCACTTTACCTAATCAAAAGTTTAGAAGCGTTTTAGAATATAAGTTTTAATACGTGTTGTGACCCTCGGGGCTTCTGAACTACCTAAAGGGTTTTATATCAGGCAAATTGTTTTGTATCAATCGCGAACAAACAAAACTTTATTCGATTAAATTTTATGTATTGTACGTTAGATCATCCTCTCTCTACCCTTTAACCAACTAGCTGGGGGTCGGTTTCCAGTTTAATCGGACCTCCACAAACCGAGCAACATGAGACTCCTTGGATAGACTGATGTTCAGACTTTCTGGCGTCTGACTACCAGTAATAACTGTCGCATGACAACCGAGACCAATGGCTTTACGTACCTTCCAAAGCACGAGGTGTCAGAAAGAAAGAAAGAAAGAAAATATTTATTTGAGACTTGCACAGGACAAACAACGATAAAATAAAAAGTAACTACTTAGTCTATACATACTTAACTTTAAAATAATAATAGAAAATAATATTAAAAATAAAAGACCAGTGCGAGGCCAAAAAGGCTCCTATCTCAGCATATGCTGCGATATTGTACTAAAAAGTAAAAATAACGCAGCGCTGGTATTCTGATAGGGCCTGGTGACAGGTGACAGGTGTCAGGGATGTCTTATACAAGTATATTATGAATTGTAAAATTGCCATTGGCACTTATCGGGTTTCACAAGCACATGCTTAAGAGGCAACCTATCGATATCTACAGATGTTAAAAATTTTGTAATATCGTGAGATAACAATAATAAATATGTAATGTATTAGAGCAAACATTTATCTTAGAAACACGTAAACGACGGCTTCTTCCAGTTATTGTTATATTTCATCAATGCTACGAAGAACAAGAATCAATATTTTCCTTCTGCTCTTAGAAAGTTGTTTGTTTTTCTGAATAGAATTACAATATGTTTAGTTCATGTCTACATAGACAAAAAAAAACATTTGGAATACATTTTGTAATTTTTACTTTCTGAAAGCAAAAACATAGACAGCAAATAAGTTGGCCTTTTATAATTTCCACGTGTATCAAATGACGTTTTTCAATAAACTTGAAATAAATAAACGGGAGCTGCCCCGTGACTCGTGCGGGTTGCTGGCGACCAGCTTGATACAAAAATTGTGACGGGGGTGTGTTGGCTCACTTTTCCGCTCTAGTGCGAAAAACAGCAAATTGCGTGCCGAAAAACGGTAGAGGTAAAACCCATTCGTATTTCTTCAGTTGCTTTTAAACAATCTGGCAGCTCTAGAATAATATCCTCTATTACTAATAAGAAGTAATAAGAACAGGTAAACATCCTTTCCGTAACAGCGGGGGATACTTAATTTACAAACTTTATTAAACTTCGTGCCTTTGAAAACTTTTCCTAAGTTTTGGTCAGTGATAAATTGCTTTCATACACCAGCAATATTGTCATTGTCGGGTAATTTACATCGAAAGTCTTACGGAGGACGAAATTAAGAAATTTGTAAGTGCCCAACATACAAGTGTCCTTTAAAGCGGGCTCTTAATAATAATTAATAGAGAGGAATTAAAGTGCCTTAATTGGCTTTCCACGTAGCGTCGCTAATAAGGTTCATTCTAAAGAAATCGCACATTTTTTTGGGGATAAAATTCACTCTAATATTATGAAAATAAATGTTGGTTTGTACGTGTGTGTTACTCCTTCACGCTTCAAACAGCTGAAAGGATTTTATTATTATTTTTTTCTGTTAGACCATGCCCTGAAATAGCACAGAAGATACTATTCATCTCGAGAGTATGTTCCCTTGGGATAATACTCTAGTTTCCACAGCAGCAGCAGACGACGAGCAATGGGTAGATCGCCGGTCGCCCGTCCGGTAAGGACCGAGCCCGAGTTGTAGACGGCGCGTAGTATTCCACGCGTGCCTCAAAGAGATATCAGCAGAACCTTAAGGACCCGGTAAGGCATTCCATGTCATTACGGGAAATTCCGAAAAAGGAAATCTGTGGTTCTAGAACTCAAAGAACAACTAAAAAACACAGATGTGATTTTATTTATTTATATATACTTTATTGCATACCAAGATTACAAATTTACAAATTGAAATTATAATACAAAAGAAACATACAATTGGCGGCCTTATCGCACTCGGTGATTTGCTCCAGGCAACTCAGAATGGATAGAAATTGCCTGGACACAAAATGGGGTTACACTTGGTGCAAATATAAATGTGTAAAATGAATGTGTGTAAATGTGATTTCAGTCAGTAAAAGTCTGACACGCCCTCTCCGTCATAAAATAAGCGGTAGTGTAGTTTTCAATCGAAATAATATTCAAAAAGGGATTGATATTTCCAGAGATTGCCTTCTACAAACAAACCATTTTAACTCTCTGCGTTCGTTAAGAGATTAACGCAAAACTGCAGCTATAAAATTCACTTTTGCTGTCTATGTTGCATAGGCGATGCTTTAGCCAAGCTGTACCAACAAAATACCTATAGGCTTTTTCTACGTATTATATACATTTAGCAAACTTTGTGCAGTCCTATTTTCCTTGTTGGTGATAAACAACCTATATTTATAGGTATGTAAACTGTTTACATCCTTCCCTCGATTTTTGAATAAAGCATTTAAAGTTGAATGTTTCTCAAACTCTACTTTAAGCCTAAAAACTTGTCATTCCTGTTGGTGTTAAATAAGAAACAAACAATACCGAGAAACATCGACTTCCGAAATTAAAGTTATTTTGATAGCTTTACTGTTTTTATGATTAGTGAAGTCTGTTTTTTTTTGTTATAAGTTTTGTTTCATATTAAAATGAATAAACACTTAGATGAACTCTTGGGATTAGAGTTTTTGGCAGGATTTTTCCAAGTGAAGTTCAGTGGCTGTTTTTAATTAATTGGAGATCGATTCCTAGTGGATATTGTGATGTAAAATTAGAGTAGTTTTGTATCTCAAGTATCTACACAGCTAGACAATATGTGGAATCATAGAAACAGGTGCAATTTTGGTAAAATTGAGAAGAAGAGAAGACTGATTTGCTGCCAAATACTGCAAAAACAGTACAAATCAGCCAAACCAAAAAAAAAATTGCTATAGTGTATACTTAGTATCTAACACTTAATACTCTATTTCTTTTCAAAAAAAAAAACAACGCAACTGGACATAATAAAAGTTCCTTTATTACAGTCGTTATTAAAACTGTTTTTTGACCAAAACCAACGGCGTGTGAGCACTAATGGATGTCAGTTCCACAGCTCTGCAAACAGATAAGCAGTTTGCCGCACTAAACTACGATTTACGTTTTGCCCGATTCAGCAAACTATAAAAATGTTACTCGAATAGCAAAATAATATTGCACAAAATCTGAAGACTCGTTTCGAAAATCAAAGTTTCAAATTCTATCCTCGATTAATTTTTACAGTAATGTCTGTCCTGAATCTCCTGAAAGCACTGTACTAAAATTAAAGAGACTTTGCTTTAAGAAATAATTTCAAAGTAATGGTCGAAAATGGTTGAACATTTCGCTTTAAGGTTGCTACATCAGAGAAACCTCAGTGGGTCGTTAGGAATCAGTTCATTTTCACGAAGAAAGCTCTCTAAAGTATTCTACGGTAGGTACGCAAATTGTTCATTTACGAATTCTGTGTCGGTCCCTTTCAATTGGCAGACGATTCCAATGGAAAAAGTGCCTTTATCGCAACCCTCGAATCTTCAGAGAAACGAAAGTTATTAAAAGCTGGTGAATTTTTTCATCAATTCTATCAATTTATCGAAATTCCCTTTCAAAGCACTCGTGTTTAATTGAGTTTTACAGCGATAACTCATTAGTGTTATTTGAACCGTATTTTTCATTAGTCATCAGATGAATATCCAATAGGCATTAATGTACCGGAACCAATCAAATTGACGTGTAATGCAAAACGATCGCAAACATGACGTTCCCTATAACTTAATAAGTATACACAACAAATGTGGTTTTATTGTGTTGGTGTATTGGCCAAATAACTGTCGGATATTCTATTGCATCGTGTTCTCTGAATGTCTGATGCGCTCTAATTACGCCAACTATGCAGACGTTGCGAGTTGTGTGCATCCATCACGTCAACAAGCTGCTTCCACAAACATTTGCCAATCCGTTAACAGATCAATTACCTCAACGTCAAACTGTTTCAATATTCTGAATCATTCAGACTCGTTTAAACACATGTAGATGCTTGGACACATAAACAGCATTACCGAACATTATCTGGGACCGACGCGTTCCAGGCAAATCGTGATAGATACTGTTTAAACTTGGTACACAGAAATAGACATCTATTTTCGTTGACACATAATTGAAGGCGTTGCATGACAATCAGACTAAATTATAATTGGAACGCATCGAAATTGTCTCTTCATAAACCCTGGCAGGTGACCAAACACGCGTCAGTTTAGTTCTAAACTTTAGCTGCTATCGAACAAACCCTCTAAAAAGACGTAGCTAACAGAGAATTTAGTGAATAGCCGTTTAAGTAATCGATTAGTTATGTCTCATATCGATGTGCAACGAATATGTTTCGTGTTAGTGGATATTGTAATGGTTTCATAGTGGCAAATTGAAACTAAGCCAAGTGTCGCAGAGAAGCAAGTTCAGCCGTGCAAATCACATGCGTCATAACTATAAGTACTTTCAGTATCATTGTGTGTCGCGTAAACAAAACACACTGTACACTATACGTATTCGTCGCGCTTCATAAAATACAAGCACGGAGCTGAAAGAGTGGAAGCGAAGTAGCGAAGTCAGCGCGAGGCCGTTGAACGTTGAAACCCAAACACGTAAAAATGTAGTCGGCAAAGAGCGCGATAGCAAAAAACACGAACAAACGAGCGTCGAAGTCAGTGTTACAGTAGTAAATGAAGTGAAAATTATGAAGTCTAGCTTGAAGAATAAACGTTCGGGTAAAACGGGTAAGGGCAAACACAGCAAGAAAAGGGTTCGGTTCTCCGACAGCGAGCCGGCTCCGGCGGCTGGGATCACCCTGTGCGAACGGTTCGGCCGCTTTTTTCATTTCCTTTGGAAGTACACGAGGGGATCTGTGGAAAATGTTCTAAGTAAGTTTCCCTCTTGTTTAACGCCCACCTTTTATAATATCCTGTTTTTGTGGCTCTTCTTTCGATGTTATTCTATTTGTATGAAACTGTTTTATTTGATGTTGGTTTGTTGTAGTTACTATCATTGACAAAAATCACAAAAAATACCTTTTTTCTATTTTTTAGCCAGATCTATTTTTAAGCGGCGAAGAAAATATATGTTAATCTTGGTTATAATTTCGAGAAATTAGTTATCTTCGGTTTAAAAAAAAAAACTTGATTCAAGCAACCAAAAAAAAAGGAAAAAAAGTTAATAACAAAATAATTAATCGAATTTTAAGGCAAACAATCAATATTTTATAAATAAACCCATGTTTGAGTAAATCGATAAAATGCTATATTTTGTAACAAGTTGCTAGCAAAAAGATATATCATCGCATATCTTTTTCTTTGCTATACCAGAAGTCATACAGTGAACGCGCTTCAGGTCACGATCACTGAATTTGGGACCTCTAATCATAACTATAATATTGGTATTTACAGAAGTAAAATGGTAATTATTACTAATAAGTAAGCCAATACTGTCATAGTACAAAGTCATCAGTCATTCAAGATAAAAAGCAAGGTAACTTAAATAATACTGAACCCCAAAAAGAATGGAACAACTCGATTACAACTCGCAGTCACGATACCAATAAAATTTTGATGAAACATTCGAGCTATTGAAAATGCCATATTCCCGCGTTGATCAACAATTTGGGACGAAACTCTATGGAATAACTTTAACAGACCAAGTTTCACTCTTTGCCGCTTTAATGAAATTCTCGATTAGAGAAATTGATTAGTTTAGGTTCAACGAATAAATATCACGCTAATATTACAAAGGCGAAAGTTTGTGAATGTGTGTGTGTGTGTGTATTTGTTTGTTACTTCTTCACTCTTGAACGGCGAACGAAATCCGATGAAATTTGGCACACGGGTCAGCCATGTTTTGGAATATCACATAAAGCGTTTTGGGAACACATTCGTTATGCGTTTGCGTTTCCTGATAGCTACAACCTAGGGGTCTTTAAGTCAAGACTGAATATGTTTCTTCTTGGCAAGCGTGCTCCATCGTCGGCCACATCATCGCTTACAATCAGGTGAGATAGTGGTCAAACGCGAGCCTATCAATAATAATAAAAAAAAACGTAACATACTTTTTATCCCGGAAGTTTTGTTTTTGGGTCCCTAAAGTATAAAACAAAGTCGCTTTTCATGGCTGTCTGTGTATCCGCTAATTTCTCCTAAACCACTAAAAGAAATTCGATTAAATTTCCACTAATGAAAAGAGCAATAACCGTGAGGGCTTGTAATTGGCTAGCTGTCTGATTGTTTTTCTTTTTAATCTGTTTTTTTTTAATGCTTTATATCTTCCAAGCTGTAATAAATAAATAAGGCTTTTGCATCCATTCAAAAACAGGGCGGGTCACTAGAGTGCTCTTAATATTACAAGTAGGCCATTGCCCGTGTTCTATTGGATTAATACATAATAGGTAAACAGGAATCCTTATGATAGACATCTAGCTCAAGGCTTGGTATGGATTTTCAATCTCTACAATGTTTATTATGATAAAAACAATTTATGCATAAGTAGCATATTTCATCTTTTTTTTTTATTATTGATAGGCTCGCGTTTGACCACTATCTCACCTGATGGTAAGCGATGATGTGGCCGAAGATGGAGCACGCTTGCCTAGAAGTAACCTATTCACTCTTGACTTAAAGACCCCATCTTATAGGCTTTTTAATATTTTCAACAAGTTTTCAATGAAAATCTTTTTTTTCATAGCAAGCTTTATAGCGCTGTATATACCCAAATAATTAATACTCATCAAGACCATTCCAAAACGATGGCCACCTTCCAGTTCCATCATCAGATCAGCTCCATGTCATAATAATTTTGCATTGTCATCTGAATTACACATGCATGCAAAATTTCAGCTCAATCGGGGACCGGGAAGTGGATCAGATTTAATTTGCAAGATTTGATTACAGACAAACAAACATCACAGAAAAATAAATGTTTCCAGTTTCGTTAGAAGCATTACAAACTTTTATTGTAGCTTGCTTACATAACTTATGGTGCAAGTACAAAACAACCCCTCAGCAGTCGCCTGGATGGCCCGGTGACTATGTATTTTTGCTGACATAACAAGCTTTGTGATTTTTCATGATACAGTTATGAAATTTTGCACATAGATTCTTTACATAAAAATACTAAACACGTGTTTCGGATTTCGCATATACTAAAACTAATGTTGTATAATGAATTTACCAACTAACAAGACAGACTGACAATGATACGATAATTCACCGTCCATAATTCTCTTTTTATGTATCCCGATAGCAAGACTGGACGTGGAGCAATGACAGAATAGAGCGATCTGTTTCCATCGATACTGTAACCAAATGCATGATTTATTTCAGTAAAACGTTTTTACCTGTAACTTAACGTGCCTCAACATCACAAATATATACGCCATTAATATCCCTAAACATCGTTGAAAGAACCCAAAAATACTGACCTTACCCTCATTCTACTCAAACGGGACTTATACCTATTTTTGCGAAAGTACATAATTTATTAGGGAACGTATCCGAATATACGAATTATCCGAATACCCTGTCTCATTTTTCACGTCACGCAAATTGAGTCGTTCCAACTCCCCTGAGTGTGTGCCCGACGTAAATTACAACGTTCTATTACATCTCGGCTGATGTGTGTCTATGCCTTAAGCGTAGGCATATAAACACGCACGTGACGTCATTACTTATCGGCCAGTAAAAGTGATGAAGGCTCGAATAAACACTAATTGTAAAGATGGCTTTACATGAAACTGAGTCTAAGATACTGAAATTTTGGCAGTTATTTATTTTCTTCACAGATATCTTATAGGTTTTTTTTTTTTTTTTTTGGGTTTTAATTTTTGTAAATACATAATACAAAAACAAAAGCCAAAATAAAAGAACTTAACCAAATAGAATATCTTATTTTAAAACGAAAATAACATGCCATAATTATAAAGTTTATTTGTAATTATAATTCCAAGTCTATCTGAAGATATCAGAGTGCAAAATGTACAGTTTCCTAAAACGAATATTTCATAAATACCTATTAGCCTACTTGGGTAGATCAACCCGATATTTCTTCGGACCGACTAAGGACGGCGCCGCCGCGCCGTTAGCGTGACGCGGCGCGGTGTCTGAGTCCATGTGATCGTGTTGCTCATACGGTGCCGAACCATGTTGAACCGTACGCTACCGTGTTGTGTACCAACATCGCAAAACCTTTTGGTTGAAAACAGAGCGTGAAATTTTAGACGACGCAGTACTTGAATAAGACGGAGTCGTGGTATGAAGCAGCACCGTATCGTGCATCGGCTTAGCTTCGTATAACACGATACGGTAACATGCCACAATCAGGTGCCACGCTGTGCCGTGGTAAAGTGAATCCTCAACTTTTGCCCATAAGATTCTTTTGACTTTAGAGCGAAGACAGACCACCAGCTTCAACAAACACATTCAAAACTTCCCACATACATGAAACATAAATAAAATTAACAATTATCTCTCAGCTTGTATAATCACTCCTTTACTTCTATTGCCCAGCCCCTGGGGAGTTGCACAAAATGCTACAAAGGAAATTGCCCCGGCTTCCAATTGTTCAGCGGTAGAGTTACTAGCCTTTCCAAGCTCAACTGAACAAGTTATTTTCTTAGCAAGAGTCCGTTTCTTTTAGGACAAAATTGGTTTAAGTAATTGGTGATAAGGTATTGTATTGTTTTTTTTTTATTGAAAGTAAACGTACTGTCCCAACAAGATCCTTGAATTATTCTTGTACAAAAAGTAGCCAATTTTACTCAATAAGGCAATGTTTAAAAAAAAAACAGAGCAAGTGCGAGTCGGACTCGCGCACTAAGGGTTCCGCACAAACTTAGTTATAAAAAAGTTCGATTCCCGAATTGAGTCTCGAAAATTTTTCCGAATTGTAAAAATAGTTTTTTTTTTGTAACGTAACTACAAATTTACAGTTTTCAGATATATTCCTATATCTGTACTATAAGACCTTGCTTAATGCCAAATTTCAGGATTGTGGGTGAATATGAAGTACCCTATGAATTTTGATACCTTTGAGAGTGTTGAAATGTACGTTTTTTGCAACATAAACGGCCGTATCTTTTTTTCCGCTAGCTTGGAAGTTTGATTTTTTCACAGTTTCAAGGGACCGCAGACTTGAGTATACGGTTTTAATTTCAACTTGGTGCCTCTACGTGTTTCAGAGATAAAGGGTCTTGACAGACAGACAGACAAACGGACGGACAACGAAGTGATCCTATAAGGGTCCCGTTTTTCTTTTGAGGTACGGAACCCTAAAAAGCATATGAAAATACTAGCTTCTGCCAACAGCTTCGTCCGCATGTCAGTAGATAATACATGCCTATGTCACTCAGTGATGTAGCATTCTAGTGGTGAAAGAATTTTAAAAATATGTTTAGTATTTATTCATTCAAACAAAAATACAAAAATGCAAATCTTTCCTCTATAAAATATTATTATTAATTATTATTTTATTAGTATGGATTAGTTTAGGTACCTAATCGCACAGTCTAAAGGCAGAACCTCATGATTGCATAACCACTTCATGTAGTTGCCATAAAGATGTAAATACTCATATCATCATTTCCCATTCCTGGCTGCGATCCGATGTAGTCAGCCGAATAAAACTTTCGTCCTTATAGATGTTAAGACTCGTGTATATGGTACAGATTGTAAGCCTCAGTAATTAGTAGGTAAAAGGATCCGTGGAAATATGCTATGCGTGTTATCATAGGTCAGGAACCAGTGATTCATTTATATCTTTTCTTATAATTCTACTTACAATGAAATCCATACCTACTCATTTTGTGATTGTGTCTCTGTTTTTTTTTTTTTGTTATTTTTCATGTTCTTTTTTTCCTTAAGAAATTATCAAATGACTCCTCCCGCTCAGCCCCCCTAGCCAAGTTACGACCGTTTCGTTTCGATTCTCTTGCGTCGAACGCCTCGAGTAGGCCACGCCTCCGATTCCTTTGTTCTGACCACGTGACTGAGCGTTGAGATGACATCCGAACAAAGGAATCAGAGGCGTGGCCTACTTGAGGCCTTCGACGCAAGAGAGATAAAATAAAAAAAATATTGGGTAGAGCAACTTGCCCTACCCAATATTTTACGACGCGTCCACGTGTTGACATGTTGTTGGACAATTTGAAAGCGTCGCGCGTCATGTTGGGCGTCATTTTGTCCCCTGGTGTTTTGGGGTTTTTAAACGATCCTGAAACGTTCCTTGCATGGTTATGGTATGGTACGGTGTAATAAACAAACTCCTTAAGCCGCTTAAACTTATAAAATTCAACATAGCCAAGGACTTGGAAAAATACACATGATACTTTTTCAACCAACAATGCGAGCAAAGCGGTGAACACAAATTACAACGTTACTCATAATTTACTCAACAAAACTATTATTTCTTAACTAAATGACGGAGTGTGAAAGGTGTTAATTTATAGAACAGTACTTCTAAATTAGCAGAGCATAATGACGGTGCTAAATCATTTTTACTTCGCCTAGAGGCATTACGAAGAATTTATTACAACGAATGTCTGTTCTGCGCTGTTTTCGCGAATTTAGAAAATTATTTACCTAATTGTTTTTTAACGTATTAGAAAGACGTTGTTTTTTGTTTTTGTAATATTTTTCTGACCATATACCTGTTTAGTCTGAAAATTGCACTAGTGACCGAAAAGAAATCGGTAGTCATGGTATATTTGGTCGTGTGATGCAGAGGAATAAAGAAATTCATTTCCATTTTTTATGTGAATGCGAGTACTATGTGGATTGTTTTTTTTTTTTTTTGTCTATAAAGGCTGCAGAAAATACTCCCAAATCTTCTTTCTATATTTTTCGTCAAGACTATGTGTGTGTTTAGGCTTGTAATTAGCGATTTGATAATATTACAATGTTTATATCATTTTTTCTATTTGTATGTAAGCCTTCTGTAAAATAAAATACATTAATTAATTAAATAAATAAGTCATTAAGCTCCTTAGTAGTCTTTGGCGGCTCCTTAGTAGCCAGCGTAAGCATAAGTATTTGTAAAGCTCACTATACAAATACTGATGGTTAAACTGGCTGGACCAGTCCACTCAAATCTGTGTGGTTCTTTCCTCAAAAGACCATCTCAAACACTTATCTGCACGGTTCTCATACAATTTAACCATTACATGTTTACTGTATGGACTTTAAAAGAGACCAAGGCTTGAATCCTAAGTTTGTTTCGGTGTTTCTTCTCAGGGTAGTGAGCTAGGAAACACTGGTCTCATCTAGTTTAAATTGACGAAAAAAAAGCGGGTAAAAGTGTTTTTAAAATCTATTTACAAAATAAATATCATGTATATGATAAATACAGAACTTTCATGTTAGAAGAACGAAGACACAAGGTGCCTATGTATATTTTGCTTCCTTGTTAGGTAACCTTTCCTAACTATATTGGAGTCGCTTCGTCGAAGAAAATGGGACTAAATATCAATATTTCTCAGATAGGTCAACTACCCTTTTTTTTTTTTTTTTTTTTTAAGGTGGGAAATCATCCAAATGACTTCTCGCGCTCTGGGTGGAGCGCGAGGGCGTGTCAGACTTTTACTGACTAAAACCACACCTGTGTCCTTCAATTACCCTTTGCGTTCTAGGACTACGGGTTTCCCTTTCAGAAATTCTCCGCGGTCCTAGCTAGCGAGCATCGGCCCTGTTGGGCCCCTACGGTTTGCTGACATCTCTTTGAGGAGCGCGAGGATCACTACGCGCTGTCGACGACTGGGCTCGGTCCGGTTAGTTACCGAACAGCCGGACGGCGAGCTACCCAGTGCTCAACGTCCGCAAGCCCGCGTCTACCGTGGCTGGTAGTCGGGGTCGGAATTACGGCGGCTAGGGAGGTCAACTACCCTTACCTTCAGACACAACCCAATTACTGACCAATCATTCTAAGAATGAACCGTTTGGGGGATTTTCGGACCTTGACTATCAATAATGACGGTTATAGGTATTATTAAATTATATTAATCTATAATTATTTAGAGGAGAGGGAGTATTTTTAATTTTCTTTTCGCAGGTATGCTGGAAGAGATTTCCATAGAAATAAGCATCACCTATGTACATATTTTTCTGTTTCCGTCTTCTTTTCTTTTATTATATAAGTGTGTACATGAATTGTAAAATAAAATGAATCATCATCATCTTCCTGCCCTTGTCCCGTCTTATTTGGGGTCGGCACAACATGTTTTTTTCTTCCATTCTGCCCTGTCACTCGTCATGCTATCACTAACTTCCTTTTCTTTCATATCACTCTTCACACAATCCATCCATCTTTTCTTTGGTCTCCCTCCTTGTAAAATAAAATTAATAAATACTAAATAGCATAATCAGCCTTTTAATTTTCCCACTGCTGGGATTCAGGCCTCTTCTCTAGGAGAGGGAATTGGCCGTAATCTACCACGCGGGCCCAGTGCATGTTAGTGAATGTCACATGTCTTCGAATTTTTTGGTTCTAGGACATGCCGATTTCCTCACGATGTTTTCCTTTACCGTTAAATTATATTATTACAGCCAAATAACAAGATGTACATTTTTTATAAGCTGGCGCTTGACCGCTATCTGACAAAGCGACGCTGTGGTCGAAAATGGATCGTTTACCTAGAAGTAACCTATTCACTCTTGACTTAAAAATCTCCAGATTGTATATTGTTACGACGGTTCTGCTGTGATCCTATGAGAAGTTCCATATCTTCGAAGTTCATGATCAGATCAATCTAACAATATTTCTATGAGACCAATTCGGAAGCATAACACTTCAATAAAAAAAAAAATTCAAAATCGGTCCACAATTGACCGAAAAATCGGTGAACATAAATAAAAAAAAAAGTTCAAAGTAGAACCTCTTGCTTTTTGAAGTCGGTTAAAAATAAAACAAAGATGCATTTCGTAATGCTGGTAGATGACTTGAAGCTGAACCCAACGTAGTTGGGTAAAAGCGAGGCAAATGGTGATGATAGCATCTGAAAAATCTCTCTCACTCACTCTCTCTCTCTCTCTCTCTCTCTCTTTCTGTCTCTCTCTGTTTTCTACAATTTCTATCTCAACGTGGAAGGAAGATATACATATAATGATATAATGGAAGATCACGAAAGCTGCAGAATTATTCGAAATTAAAAAAATATTTAATGATTTCCTACCTAAAAAAACGGTGCACACTTATCAGTCACGTGGTACGTGTACGTGTCAAAATATGTAGTTCCTTACAGTTACGTCACGACCGGCGAGATTCAGTCATTCAAGTAAAATGACTGACGTTCATCTCCCGCCTAGGCGCGATTTACAATGGCCTATATGGAAAGCACTAAATCGGTTGCGGGTAGGCTGCTGCAAACACAACCTGGCAAAATGGGGTTTTATAGACCCGTCGGATACTCGATGTGAGTGCGGTGCTCCTGTTCAAAACATGAGCCACACATTAGAATGCCCCAAGTGCCCATACACCCGCACTTTGGAGGATTTGATGAGTACCGCCGATGCTGCTGTTAATAGCCGCCTATCGGGCCCAAACAGTCTGACGAGTATACCATCAAATCAAAAAAAAAGAAGAAGACTGACATGTCAATTTGTAGTGCACCTTCAGTGCCGGATCAGCCATGTAGCAAGAGTAGCAAATGCTGCTAAATTCTAACCATTTTCAGATTTTTCATAAATACAATGTAGACAACTTATAAGGACAACTTAAAGAAGCCGCGGACCCTTATTTAACCATGGGTGGTTAAATGAGGGACCAGGTTAAAGAAGTCTCATTTACAAAAATGTTGGGGGCCTGCTGGTAGATTTAACTACAGGCCTCACACTGCGCTGGCTTAATCCGACACTACGCACTAAGAATAAAAGCAAGCAACGTAAACAATCCCACCTGTATGCTACGTATCAGAATTGATGCTCGCTATCACCAGTTACAACAAAGGGGTTTAATCACTGTGTATTAACACAAATGAGGTGATCGCTACATGTGTGTGTACCAGTTTATCCCTTCACTGAATTTCATTGTTACTTGCAAATGGGAACTGATAACCTATATTATAGGCACTTGTTTTAAATTGACAGTTTGCCTGCTGCAGTCTTCCTATCCGATTATAATTTAGTTGTCTTCAAGGGTAGAGTAAATAGGCTCTTAATAAACAGGTGCGCTTACCGGTGGGTTTGCAGTCAGTACTGGGGCTTGTAGCACTAGTTTATATCATTAAAATATAATTTTTTAATCAGTTTTAGCCTAAAATTTCTCACAGCTGGGCAAAAAAAAAAGGCCTCTTCCAAATCCTTCCAGGTATTCATTCTTGAGTGTCTTTTAACCAGCTCTTGCGGTAGGCAGCTCCAGGTCGTCTCGCCTCTTCTTCCCAGGTCAGCCTCGATAGCGTCTTGCATCCTCAGGCACCCACTTTTTGGAGACTCTTGCTCAGCGGTCAATGTGCATGTAGCTGACGTGGCCCGCGGAATAATGTGTTAATAGTTAAGAAAAGATAGAAGACTATTCGAGCGAGCAATTAAAAGCAAAAAAAAAAATTGGCCATAGAAAGAATATGGACTACATTGCGTTGGCGTGAGTAACATTGGATAGAAAAATGATGATAATTCTGCGAGCAATTCTCGCTGAGAGCAAATTTCAAACGCAATCTAGTTTTCTTTAAAGGAAAGCGAAGACAAGCTAAATCGTATTAATATGTTGACAGCCAGTATTCGCTTTATAGTTAAACGTGTTGGGATTCTACAAAATTTCATACATTTCGTGAAGGTTTTCTGTCACATCGCAACAGTAAATGCATTGTGTGATGAAATTGTTTACGCGCCAAAACACGTACGAAGATTTTCGCGCGCTGCCCACCGACTATTCAACGAAATGTTTGAAATTACGACGTCTACGGGCGTAGTGTGTTCACTAGAGAGCATAAAAACTATCCATGTTAACGTAGGACATACTTATTTTATTTTCAGTCAAAGTCATATAATTAACGTCACGATATAACTAAAATGTGGTGACACTACAGACTACCCTTAGTTGTAATAGTATACAAAACAGAACACCGCAAGGCGTACTGATTTTTTTTTGTATAAGTCTTAGGCGTGTACTGGAACACGGTCATGCAAGCGTCAATCAATTCAATCAATCATGAATGATGTTTGATCCGGAATTTTATCATGCAAACGTCAATCATCGCATTAGACAGTAGGTTTTTTGTCAATTTAAATATTTGACCGTGGCAAAACTGACAGCAAAACCTATCGTAAAATGGACGTTACTCTCCACGGACGCGTAGCTTCATAAAAGCGTATTCGTATTATACGCTTGATGTACGCCTGCGTGAAGGTTACTTAAAAAACTATGAAACTGTTGACGAAGCTGCAACGACACGACTGCTCGACGTTGCCGCTTCGTCGACGTGAATTGAATTGTAAAACGTGTGTATTAATATTGAATCGAATAACGTTATAGTGATTAATGTTATTTTTATTCATTTGAATTGGTGCAAACCTGTCATATTTAGTACTGATGACCGCAAGAATGTATGAAAAGGTTTTTTTTTTTAGTTGAGAAATCATCCAATGACATCTCTCGCCCTTGGGCGGAACGAGAGGGCGTGTTAGACTTTTACTGACTAAAGTGTTCCTTCGGTGCCTTGCATTCGGGGCCGGGTTTTACTTTCAGAAGCAAACCCATGGCTTCAATAGAATTCGACCCTGCAGGCCTCCTATGGTTTTCTAAAATCTCCTTGAGGCGCGCATGAAACACTACGCACCGTCGACGATTTTGGCTCGGCTCGAACGGTTACCGGACGGTCGGACGGCGAGCTACCCATTGCTCACCATCCGCAAGGTAAGGAGAAGGTGTAAAGTTAGGAGAAGATGTAAGGAACTACACGGTCGCTTTTATTGGGCTCTACACAAGTCTGAAGTAAACTCGGTGGCGTACATGTCAGACGAAACACGTGACAATAAAACGAACAACGAACGTACAACTGAAGACTTTATCTGTACAATTATGGACGATGTTATTATGACAAATAACTGGCGGAGACCATATAATATAACGTTAATATTGAATCGAATAACGTTTTGGTGATTTATTTATTAATTTACTATATTAAATACTATATTATTATTATACAACGCGATACATAAAATAAAGATACTAGAAACGAAAACACATACAGCGCGGCCTTATTGCATGCCGCGATCTCTTCCAGGCAACCTTAAATGGACTGTAATTGTAAGGACATAAAATGGTAATTTCCAATGGTAATTTCCTCAGAACTTAACTTATTTTAATGCTGTGCATCAACGATGCTACGGCATAAGTTAACGGGATACGGCACCATAAAGTTTAAATCAAATTAGGCCAAGACTTGTACGTTAAAAGACCGGATAGTTGGTTCGCTAGTTGTTTTTATTATCTTGTCAACTACACTACTTTATTTTTATTAAATAATCTAGAGAACTAGCTTAATTTATCTAACAGAATCTTTGGCATTCATCCTTTACTTACGTCATTGTAGAAACATACAAAATCTACTTTATCTTTGAAATTTAGTTTCTGCACTTAATCCTTGATGTACCATCATGGGTTGTCCGGTAGGAAACCCCGGGGTCCTGAAACGCAAGACAAAGAAGGACACAATATAAGAGTGGGTTTTAGTCAATAAAAGTCTGACACACACTCTTGCTCCGCCCTAGAGCGAGAGAAATCATTGAATGATTACCCAAACAAAAAAGGCTTTTGGCCGTCATGGCCTATAATATGACGGTCCACTATTGTACGTGGGCCATGACGGCCATCATTTGGCGGGCTTTATTCCATATAGCCTACCTCTCTCCAAAAGCAGATTTGGCCTCCATGCTTATTCAGGTCGTCTTTGTGATAATTCGATGATATAAGCTATGATTAGTTTCGGACTAGATGGCGTTGTGTGAAAGCTGTGGAATATTATTATTGTTATTATATTCCTGTTGAAATTGAGCTTACAAACTATTTCCTACGTACTTACATTAACTTATTTCGATACGGAAGTAATTTCGTCGCAACAGCCGAACTGTTAATGCCTATTATCGTAACGTTTCCTGACACAAATCGGGCCCTTCCAATTTCCCGTCTTTGATATCAAAGGAAATCGAAATACCGCTATCATCTGGGTATTCAAATGGTATTATAGTGTCACGATTAACAAAATAACTTTGAAGAGACAAAAATATTTAAAAAAACACCGACTTCCGAAAAAGTTATTTTTAAATTAAAGTTTTTTATTCAAAACAATAAAAATAAATGGCGTGCAAAGTTGTTGCTAAAGCCTCCTTCAGCTCCAACTTTGCACGCCATTTGACAAGTGTAGATCCTCATCTACACTTGTCATTTGCTGCCTATGGTTTAAAGAAGAGAGAGATGATTATTTTATCTGTTTCAAAGAAACCAGAAATCTACGTCTGTTAAATAATCGAACAAAATTCCCCTGTAAGATAAGCCCGTAATCGTCAAATCCTCATCCATCATCATCATCATTATTATTTCAGCCAAAAGACGCCCACTGTTGGACATAGGACTCCCCCAAGCGTCGCCACCAGTCCTGTGCGTCTCACAACCATCGGATTCCCGCGATCCTCACCAGGTCATCGGTCCACCTTGTGGGAAGCATTCCAACGCTGCGTCTTCCGGTACATGGTCGCCATTCCAGAAATTTTCGTCCCCATCGACCATCTGTTCTGCGAGCAATGTGCCCTGCCCACTGCCACTTAAGTTTGGCGATTGTTCGGGCTGTGTCTGTCTTGGTTCTCCTGCGGATATCTTCATTTCTGATGTGATCACGCAATGAAACTCCGAGCATAGCCCTTTCCATTAACCTTTGAGTGACTTTAAGCTTTCTGATGAGACCCACTGTAAGCGACCACGTTTCGGAGCCATTTGTCATCACTGGCAACACGCACTGATCCGAGAGAGATGAGACGATGAGATTTAACCAAATCTCATGAAATATGTCAATTAACTACCCTAGAAAACCAAAAAGCTGCTTTCGGTACCTCGGGTCACTCGTCCAAGGGGATGGTTAGGTAGACCGGGACGTAACACATCGGATCAACGCAGGATGGATGAAATGGCGACAGGCCACGGGAACAACTTGTGACCCACGGATGCCCCTCAAGTTGAAGGGTAAAATCTACAAGTCCGTGATAAGGCCTGTCATACTGTATGGATCAGAATGTTGGGCTGTGAAAAAGACGGATGAAAAAAGATTGCACGTAGCGGAGATGAGAATGTTAATGTGTGGTGTGACGAGAATGGATAAAGTAAGAAATGAGTATATTCGGGGAAGTTTTAAAGTGGCGCCAGTGACTGAGAAGTTGAAAGGGAATCGTTTGTCTTGGTATGGTCATGTGAAGAGGAGGAATGAAACGCATGTTACTAAAAGAGTTATGAGTTTACATGTGGATGGATGGAGAGGGAGAGGGAGACCAAAGAAAAGATGGATAGATTGTGTGAAGAGTGATATAAAAGAAAAGAAAGTTAGTGATAGTATGACGAGTGACAGGGCAGAATGGAAGAAGAAAACGTGTTGCGCCGACCCCAAATAACATGGGACAAGGGCAGGAAGATGATGATGATGATGAGAAAACCAAAAAGCGGTAACTTAATCAAATAAAGTTTTAAGAGGACAGGGACCTTGCAAAAACATTAACACAATCTCATATTTTTAATTAAATATTTTGAGATAAGTACCGCTTTTTGGCTTCCGATACCGAACAGATAGTTCAAACCCACGAAGTCTTTCTTTTACGAAGCGAGCCGAGTTAAAAGCGGTATCGTCGGTAAGTGCCTCTCTAGAGCCGTATAGAGCTGTTACCCGTCGTTGTAAGAACTGAGGTACTATTACTTATTTTGTGCTGAGACGTACGACTCGGAAGTGAGGGAATCAACCTAGTTACGGAAATGGAGTATGGAATGGACTAGATGTGCCAACAGCTTTAGTCGTTCTATAAAAATTTCCATCTATAAGGACATTAGCCGGAAATGCGGGATTATTTGAAAGAATAACTGTGGCCCTGGAACGCAAAGGGCAACAGTACGTAGTCAGTTTCACTCCACCCAGAGCGGGAGCTGGTTTTTTATTTTCCACCCAAAAAAAAAGGGGGTTAGTCTATTGCTTTTAACTGGGCATAAAATCAGACTACCACCTACTTAGGTGAGAAAAGCAGATAAAAAAGCAAGATAACACTTGGTTAGCTACACTAATATATAAAGAGGTAGTTTGTTTTTTTTTTTTGTAGGAGAATCTCTGTAAGTACTGGTCCGATTGCGAAATTTTTTTCAATCGGACAAAGACATGTAGGCGACTCCTAATAAATTAGCTGTCACAGTCATCCAAACGACTTCAAGTTTTTCACAAAAAAACTGATATATAATAATATTATATTTAGAATTAAACTAAATGAAGAAGAGATGTCGATGTCACAAAGGTAAAATCATTTATCAAAACCAAACACAATATTCTCGTAATACCGTAAATGGTACGGTATAAAACAAATAATTATGGTCATGCCTAACCCATTTAGAACAATACCGTATTCGCTAAATTCCCTCCTAAAATAGACAAAGCTTAATCCCAAATCCGACCATTACTGACTACATTGAATTCCCATCGAAAATGCGGTTAGAATTAGCCGTTGGTCGATAAAACCCGGCACGGAGTGTTTGACAACAGTAAGCTGGCCTATTACGGACTCATTGGTCGGATGACGTCACGAACAGAAATCCTTTATGACAATGACATGTGACGTTGTAGTATGCATGGAATTACTAAGTACTATAATATTTATAGTAATATACTAGCTTCTGCCAGCGACTTCGCCCGCTTGCCCGTGTGAAAGTAGGTTTCTCTTTACAAACATTACACTCCCGTATCATCCCGGGGCTGAATGGAAAAAAATCCTTGCTTGCTTGCTTAAGTCATAAAAAACCCTGTTGCAAAATTTCACGCTCCTACACCTAGCAGTTTCGGCAGGGCGTCAATATGTCAGTCAGTCAGTTTCTCCTTTTACACAAACGTTTGTATAGATATAGATTTCCCTTACAATTTTTTTTTGTTTTGCCTTAACACGGTTTCTGCATATAGCCAAATTTAGAAAGTATTTAGTTTTCACAGTCATTTTGCACTCAGGTATGTAATCAGTGCTCCGAATGTTCAATTAAGGATGATATCGATGTTTGTGTAATTTGTCACTGTCAGTTTCTGCAGCACGATAAGTGTGGATTACGTGACGTGTGTCTTATCTCTTGTCACGTCAGTAGATAGGCTAAGAGGTCGGTTAGCAGGCGGAATTATAACATGGAAAGGAGTGGTGGCCTACCGGTAATACGGTAATGCTCCGACTTTAGATTGTGGGTTCAAGTCCAAGTTTTGCTCTCTTGTCCTAGAGTATATCCAAAGGATAAACCCTAATTTTTATTACAATCTAATTTTTGTATACTGAAAATAATTTAAATATATCCTAAACTAATTAATTTGTCTTTACTAAGAATGTCTCCAATAGCACTTTTCTTAACGTCTCTACTAATGCGAATACACTTCGGTCTTTATTAGCTATCTAGTAATGTAGCACAAGTGCTCCCACTTGTGTTACATTACACTATTATTTGTTATTAAACACATACTCGAACGGTTTTGTTCTTTTTAGTCTTCTTACAATTTTTGTGTGGTCGAGAAGCTGGTTTGCCTCGATGTTCACATACTGGTGAAGTTCCTTTTCATGGGTTTCTGCACATTTTTAATCACTTTATTTATGGACTCAAGTTTTAGGTCCCAATAGATATCGTTTGTAGTTGAACTAAAGTGGCGGTCGACCTTCAATGTGCAGTTACAGATTTTCGGGTCTCAATCAAAGTGCGGTATAGCGGGGGGCTGCACGTAATCATAGCAACGACGGCCATTTTTAAGCGACTTCAAAATTCGATTGTGTTTTTTTATGTGTGTGTGTGCAATTTTTTTTTCTCTTAAACAATATGCTTCCAGATTGGTCCCATTTTTATTCAAAATCCAGTTCTGATGATGGGATTTATGACGAATCGAGGGACCTCCTCAAATATTATAGGCAACCATATAGTGATTTTGGTATTTTTATCGAGATCTTAAGCATTTAAAGTCAAAAAGTAACATTTGGT
The DNA here is from genome assembly GCA_961205895.1 of Mythimna pallens. NCBI lineage: Eukaryota > Metazoa > Arthropoda > Insecta > Lepidoptera > Noctuidae > Mythimna > Mythimna pallens. The sequence continues at coordinate 18,496,203 of OY540834.1, forward strand.
GAAGTGGAACTGTTGAAGAAGACCAGAAATGACCAATGGAACTTCACCCTCACATAGATATCACAATGAAGATAGTTAAGCGACTATGACAATACAAATAAATAAATGGTTCTAAATAGTTATGTTGAAAATGTTATCAATGAAGTGACCTGATGATGATTATGGAGCAGGAAGAAAGGCACTGGAACTCTGTAATTAATCAATGTATCCTAGCCGTGTTTGGGCTTATTAGAATTGTCATGAGATGCACTTTGGCTATAAGTTACTATCGAACTGATCTAATGATGGAGCCGGAAGGTGGAAGGTAGACAGGAACTTCATAATAAAACAACGTAACCTAGCAGTGTTTGTGTGTGTGTTGTATGTGGGTTAATTGGAATTTTCATGAGAAATAGGCACTCCGGTTATAAGTATCGCAACTAAATTGTGTAAAATAGTTTTTTTTTTAGTGAATAAAACACTATAAGGAACAAAATAACTTTAATTGTGGAAGTCGGTATTAAAAAAGAAGCAACAAATACCGTGAAACACCGACTTCCAAAATTAAAATTATTTTGATCCTTCTTGTGTTTTTTTCAGTGAAGTTGGTTATTTTATTTTTTTGTAAAATGTTTTTAGTTCAACTTATTTGCCGCGTACAACAAGCACTTTACTTTGTGTAATTAATTTCGTGACCGCTTTTCTAGAAATAACAGAAACTATGGAAATATCTTTCAAACAAAAACTAAAAAATCTGTCATCTACCAATTCACACAGGATCCGGCTATTGAATAACGGACCATCTCATAGAGAGGAGGACCGTATTCCAGCAGCAGGAACATTTATGGCTAATTATACCTGTACTCATAATATCACAACTGAAAATTATTGGCAGTCGATATTTTTCAGTAACATGTAAAAATCCCATTCATATTTATTTATTTACTAGCTGACCCGGCGAACTTCGTTTCTCACCGTTTAAACCTTCCCTGGACTATCACGAATATTTCAAGACCAAAATTAGCCAAATTGGTCCAACCGTTCTCGAGTTTTAGCGAGACTAACGAACAGCTATTCATTTTTTTATATATAGATATATATAGTTTATTGTATACCAAGATTACAAATTTACAAATTGAAACATTATAATACAAAAAAAAAAACACAATTGGAGGCCTTACCGCACTCGTATCGCATACCTACTACTCAGCCAATTTTCCATACACTACACACGTTACAAAGCTTATAATCAACAACTTTTAATTGCCTCTTTCAGCAATTCTGAGAAATAAAGCCATATCAAATACATCGCAGTGACGGACCGGACCCAAACGAATTTATTGACAAACAAAAAATCAGGAAATGAAAATTCAAAGCTGCTAAAGCTATTCATCATTTCTGCGTAATCTACTTCTGACTGATGCGGGATTGTTCGATTCGTTAATCTATAGAGTGGAAAATGAATTTCAGCTTGATATTGCGAACAAAATTTAAAACGTGTAATAACGAAGAGATTAATTAATTTGGTCATTTCCGAAATGACGTTTTAGAGCATAATCTATAAGGGGAAACTGACTGACTGACATATCAACGCACAGCCGAAACTACTGGGATTAGGAGCGTGAAATTTAACGCAAGGTTTCCTTTTATGACGTAGGCGAGCACTAAGAAAGGATTTCCCATAATTCACTCCCTAAGGAGATGAAGCAGGGGCCCAAAGTTTGGAGAAACCTACATTTACACGAGTACCGTGGGCAGAAGCTAGTATTAAATATTCTAAGCACTACCGTGCATTTTAAAGCTTCTATAAATACAATCTTTCATCACAAAAAATCACATCAGATCATAATTCGTCATTATTACTGATTTCCCCAACTTCTATTTATTGCCACCAAAACTATTCCTCCAAAATCCCAGCTAATAGAATCTGTTAGTTACTAATATATCAAAGTTACACTTTAGTAAGAGAACAAGTCTAAAAGTTAACACGAAAATAGATTTACTGCCCATTAACATACGGTTTAATTTATACTTCAGACTAGAGCTACACCGTACAATACACCTCATCAATCATATTCCGCACACCGAATGTAAATTCAAACCTAAACAGTATGCAAATAAGGTTTGTTTCCCAAATGGCGGGACAGTTTACCTCTAAATAACATGCATTCTCACAAATTACATATTAGCTCATTGTGACACAAAATAGTCATTATTCATGCAGATTTGCGTCCAAGGTATAAGCGATTCTGTTTGTTAGATGGCTGAAATAAAATAATATATTTGGCTTCATTACTTCTTGGTCCTTAGATGTAAAGCTTCAGCATGAGTCTTAAAAAGATTCTGAGGAGTGGTCATTCATGTACAAGAACCTTGTTTTAAATAGAATTGGGTCACTTTACCTAACCCTTTCCCGACTATTTTGCGGTAGGCTTCTAGACGGGAAGCCAATCGCTGCTGAACCAGCGTTTTACACCAGTATTTTACATAAAGATACTATCTGTCTTTTTTTCGGTGGTAAAATCATCCAATGACATCCCCCGTTCTTGGACGGAGCGTGAGATAGTGTCAGACTTTCACTGACTAGAAACCCACTCCTGTTCCTTCTTTGCCTTCGTTCCCCGGGGTTCTCTTTCGCATCACCCATGGCCTCAGTAGGCTTCGACCCTGCCTGTCTGACTTACACGATATCCCACGGCAAATTTTTTGGCTTCTGAATACTCGTAACAACTGTCAAAGGTCTAACAATGACAGCCATGACCAACGGCTTTCCGAGGCATGAAGGAATCTTGGTATCCCATCCACATACCGACCACAGCAAGCGTTGCTTAACCTTTGAGATTGACCCTAGCAGCTGTTATAATATTAGCTATGAGCTCTTAATTTTTACCGGAATTCTGTAAACTATAGCACTTATACTTTCTTTTAATATTACGTCGAAAAGTCAGCTCTGCATGGCATTAACCTGCCATGTTATATACGCTATAATTCTGTCTCACAGCTTGCCTTATACCAACTTGCATCGTTACTCTCAAAAAGTAACCATGGCCCTGGAACGCATTGGGCAACTGAAGAGTCACAGGTAGTTTTAAACAGTAAAAGTCTAACACTCGGTTATCTAGAGTGGGAGATGCCTTTGATGAATACCACCAAAAAAAAATTGTTATGCCCCAGTCATCCAATAAAGCGCTTTTAAATGTAACAGATTTGAAACAAAGATCCTGATAACAATAATTTAAAGATTAACCTTGAGGCTTATTTCAACTGCCATTATAATAATTTCGAAGACGATTGAAGCAAAATAAACAAACGATCGTAAAACATCTAAGTTCTTTAACAATAAACAAATTTGAACATAAAGCACGTTTCACTCAAAATGATAAAGAGAAGTGGACGATAATAACACTGTCCAAACAGAAAATTTAAAAGAAAAATTACGGAACATAAAAAAATTAAAACAGAAATCTAAAAACAACAGTTTTAACCTCCATATCTTTATGATGTGTCAGTTTCACATAGTAATTGATTAGCTTCATACAATTATATATCTGTCGGATCGATCTGGTTTATTTTATTCTTGCACACAACAAGGTCATCTTTTGAACTATATGGTATTTTTATTATTGCTTCTGTTTTGTGTATCTTTAATGGTTTAACTGTCTTTAGTATGGTGGTTCACCTTTTTTGTTTTATCCTGCTTTTTAAACGGCTTCAAAAAAGAGGATGTTCTCGATTCAGCTGTGTTTTCTTACTTGTTTATTATGCCTATACCTTGGTTCATCGTATGTGGTTAGTTAGCCTATTAGTCTATTATGTCCCACTGTCGGACAAAAGCATCCAACTCCCTTTTCCATACACGTCTGCCCCCAGCCATTGCAGGTATGTGGTGTATGGAAAAAAATAAATTGTAAATTAAAATGTCATTTATTTCTACTGTGTGTAATTTTGAGTCACTTCAAAATGCATACCTAAATATAGGGAAATATTAATCTGCTTCAAATGTTTCCAAGAACATTACATACGAAGTCATACCACAAGGAAAACAAAAATGAAAAATACTTCACCGTCGTAAATTGTATATCATACAATTTACGACATCACGTACCCCACTAACGAGAATCTCATCCCAACCTTATCAAAACACAAGAGAATCGTAATTTGTGTCGTCATAAACCCTCATTTGATTGTTCCCGTCAATACGAGGTCTCGTAAAGTCGTCTTTTGTTAATGAACCTGATCTCTGCCGGCTGTCTGGGTAAGAATAGACTTTGTTTACCACATCGTTCATTGTATATATTGAACGTTACTCTCATCTGTCAGTGATGGGTCTTAAATTTATCAGCCGCTAATATGCTTATGTATTCTGAAGGTCTGGAGGTGTGTGCATGATTTAATATAAAAGCGGTGAAAAATTATAATACAAGAGAGAGTGGTTTTTTTTTTAGGTGTGAAAATCATCTAATGACAAATCCGGCTCTTGAGCGGAGCGTGAGATAGTGTCAGACTGTTACTGACTAAAAACCCACTCCTGTTTCTTCTTTGCCTTTATCCCGGGGCCCCGGGCTTCGCTTTCACACTACTTGTGAACAAGAGAGAGTGGTAAGGATTTAAAATTGAAGGGTGATTCAGAAATATTATTTCATGAACATAAATGGCGTTTTCTTTCCACGTGTCTTTTTATTTTTATTCTAAACTAAAAATGCACGAAAAATTTAACAAATTACTATATTTTAGAAATATAAACAATCCACTAAGCGTTTACTAATGATTTATGAGGATAGCGAAACAAAGGCATAATTCAGAAACTTCGGTGTAAATGACGTCATTCAAACATAATATACTTCCGAACTTCAACGCCAATAAACACAGCACGACACGACTTTGGCATAGATTCGGTAATCGCAGTTATAGCACCGAATTATTACTAGAACCGTTAGTATTTCGTCTCCACACATTCCTCTGTTCGATATAAAGTCTTTAGAATCCGCGCGTAGACTGACTGTTACTGATATGCATTTACGCGCAGTGTATTCCGGGCTCCCGAAACAAAAGGTGTTCAGTGCGCAGTGTTGTGCGAAAATAAAGCAGAATAGCTTCTAAAACCATCAACATAAAGTGCAAATCAAAATGTCGGTGAATATTGATATGGAGAACTTTTCTGCAAAGAAGAATCTGAGGCGTCGCACGTTGAACACTATCAAATCGGCTGTGACGGCGCTCAAACAAATCGCTAGTGAGTGCTCCCAAATTCTATTATTTGGTTACAACACTTTTGGAAATCCAGTGTTATTTTTCTCGCAATGTCCTTTTTCTGGAGCATTGATATAAAAACCAGCAATATTTTAGTAAGCGGGACAGGTTCGATTGATTGCTCAAATTGATATCTCGACTTCAAATATCTTATATTTATAACTCATACTGTTGTGAATAGACGGTCATGTAATATACTGGCTGAATAATATTGTTATCAGTAAATGTCGATGCCGGCTCATCAATATTAATGGACTCATTATCATAGTGTGAAATGTTGTGAATGTTTAAATTACATACGTTATTATTTTAAAGCTATTTTATGATGAAAACTTTCACAATTTTACTCCTTCGTTTACCAGAAAATTAATATTTCAACATTTTCTCAACTTTATAAGTATTTACTCAGCGCCTGGTAGTCGGAACCTATTATTTTCCTGTACGTTTATTTAAATTCTAATAACGCAAATTCAATATTTACACATAATCGTGATAACTTTGGAGGGTGAAAATAAATTTGGGAGACCATTAGAGTCGCGGCTTACTTTTCATAACACTTGGTAAAGTGCGCGGTAACAATTCGTGGAGTATTTGCGAGACGTCAGCTTTTATAATGAAGGTGTCATTCAGGGGCTCAGAAAACCCATTGTGTTTGTCAACTCGCGCCCAAACAGTCTCGTCACTCTCCGGGAAACTCTCAAGCGCCTTGTTTGTCAGCACCAGCGATCGTTTGTTGTAGACAGAAAACACTTCACGATTCGTTACGTTTTATCTTCAAATCTTTTGTTACACCTGGTTTTCAGTAACTAGGCCAATCTTGACGTTTATAAATTAACCGCGGCTTACCATTGTCTTTTCACATTGATTTGATGTTACACAGACCGTTTCTACTGAATTATAGAATTAATTTGCATAAATAAACCCTGTTTGCTAAAAGCTTCCTTCGAATGCTGATGCATAATTTAATATAGCCCTTATCCTTGAATTCTGGCAGATGGGCATGACATGTAACTTGGTAAGTTATAGAGAATTTATGATTTGGAATACTTGTAACCTAGTTACAGCTGTCGGGAATGGAGTTTCAAGTAATCACAAGTGTGTAAACTGGGTTGTGATTTAGCTAAAGCAAAGTTTGTTTGTCAAATACTGGCGCCCAGCGCGTTAATGCACAGATTGAATTATAAACACGCTTACAAGCTTTAATTATATAAATATTCATGTGTATTTCGTTACTTTTGCGACATATGTTTGTCCACAAGAAGTTGCAAAATTTTGAATTTTGATAATCCTTTAAATATTCCTAAATTATCCTTCAACTTTCCATAAGTTGATTTCCTCAACAAAAGGTTGTTTGAACTACCTACACCAAAGGGTAAGGCAGTATCAGGATAATCGGTGTAATTATGGAGTTTTAAGTAACTGTGATTAAATTAATATACTGTAACAAAAACTTGATAGTCAAGATTGAAAATAAAATTTACAAACATTGTAGCTTGTAACTGACCTTTTTCATCTCCTTGTCACATTTACGAGTACCTAATATGAGTTTTCAAAGTAAAAAGGTATTAAAACTAATTGTTAGTTATTCATTGTGTGCACAGCTGAGGAATGGAATTCCCTGCCGGAATCTGTGTTTCGCGGTAGCTACAACCTAGGGGTCTTTAAGTCAAGTGTGAATAGGTTACTTCTAGGTAAGTGTGCTCCATCGTCGCTAGAGTGGTCAAGCGCGAGCATATCAAAAGTCAAAAAAAAGGTTAATCCATTCCCTTTCCACACTTCACATCTATTCTATGAATACTTTACCTTCAACTTTCATTTTGTGTCTACTCCGGAATATTATCGTTGAAACTCATAAATAGTCCGAAGTTTCCCCTTTCCTGCCAATACGGGTCGAGGCCTGCCTTTATTTGGCGCGTTTCCTGCCCGCCATCTTTTCAATGTGAAGGCCAGTCCACCTTAGGCCTCCCCCGCGTCCCGCGTCCCGCGATCCGCGTGCGTGTGACCGCACGAGAGCCGCGCGCTGGGCTCGCGTTACTCACACGCTCGAGGAACGCGAGGAACGCGTGTGGGGGGAGACCCTAAGGTCTCTCACAGGGCATGCGCACATAGATCTAAATCTTTGTGCAGGGACAAAAGACTACATATTTTCTTTCATTATTTTAGTTCAACGGTACACAAAAGTAAAATATGATGTCTGAATTTTAGCTCCATTTTCATGAGTATTTCTTGTATTCTTTTTAAAAATAAGTGCTGATATTGCGACGCTCCTGACACGTTCTAGCATGATAAAAAAGGAAAAGTCTATTCAGACAGAGGGTATTGCGTCCCAACTCAGACTTTTAAATCTAAAATGTTCAAAAGTGAAGTTGCAATATTAGCAAATCGATAAGCTTGTATGGCGAAGAGAAAATAAAGATGTATTTCTGAATATTCGAAGTTATACACCTGCTTGATTTTCATTTTTTTTGCGGTTTCGTAACCAAAAGGTAAAAACGAGACCCTATTGCTAAAACTTCAATATCCGCCTGTCTGTCACCAGCATCTACTTCCAGTCTTCTCATGAACTGTGACAAAAACAAAAACTAAAAACGAAATAATGTTTGTTTGCTACTTTTAAGATTTCGTCATTTCGCGCTAATAAACAATTTTTCTTTCTTTCTTTCTTCTTATTCTTTCTTTCAAATAAAAAATGTTGTCTAGATAGTGGTACAGAACCTTTCGTGCGCGAGTCCAACTCGCACTTAGCCGGTTTTTTTAAGGTGAGGTAACTACCATCTAGCACTTTGGAAACATGAGTATGGAACGTTACAGTAGCATGTTCAGCAATAGGCAGCCATTGCAGACCATCTCTACCTCCAATCTCACATATTACTTTTTTATGTTATAAACTAATGCTTGACTGCGATCCCACCTGATAGTAAGTAGTAATGCAATCGTTGATGGTGAGGCGCATTAGTTTATTAAGAGCCTATTCACTCTAGCCTTGAAGACACCTAAATTATAATCGGACGGGAAGACCGCAGCAGGAAAGTAAAAATAACTTTAATACTTAAGTTTATTGTACTTCAGACTTTTCCTATTTGGAGGGAAATCAACAATTAACTCTTTCTGAGTAGAGCGAGAGATTGAGTGAAGTGTCAGACTTTTCCTGACCAGAACCCACCAGTTTCCTTTTAGTTCCCCTTTACGTTCCAGGGCCACAGTAACTCTCTCGAATAATCCCGCAGCCCTAATAGACATCAGCCCCAGGTGCCAACTCGAACGCAACGCGTCATCGACTCAGGCTTGATCTTTACCGGACGATACGCATTACTCGCCGTCCGCAAGCCCGTGCCTATAGTGGCCGGGAATCCCTCTGAGACTCCTAACGATTGATTTGAAACGTTGGATTTTTGTTATTCTAAATAGTCTCATACCCAACCCACACGGCGTAATTACAGTAAAATTTACTGATATATCATTATCATCATCATTTCAGCCGATAGACGTCCACTGCTCGACATAGGCCTCCCCCAAATGTCGTCACAATGACCGGTCCTGTGCGTCTCGCATCCATCGGATTCCCGCAACCTTCTTTACCGTACGTGGTCGCCACTCCAGAATCTTTCGGCCCCAACGGCCATCTGTTCTACGAGCAATGTGCCCTGCCCATTGCCACTTAAGATTAGCGATTCTTCGGGCTATATCGGCGACCTTGGTTTTCCTGCGGATCTGCTCACTGTCCAATTTTCTAATCGCTATTCATCAGGTCAACGTATTTTAAGCACCAACACTGTGAATCATTATCGCTTTATGCCGCATTGGAATGGTGGATCAACTCGCATTCATGCATAAATAGCGTTGATCGTAATGAGGTAACCATAAAATTGAGTGTTACGAAAACCATTTTACGTTGTTGAGTCAAGAATATTGCCCTAAATAAAGGTGTATAGTTGTGAGCAGCTAAATAAATACAAGACTGCTGTATAGCCAGTTTCTTTGCGTGATCGAATCAGGAATGAGGATATCCGCAGTAGATCCAAGGTTACCGACATAGCACGAAGAATCGACAAACTTAAGTGGCAATGGGCAGAGCACATTGCTCGCAGAACGGATGGCCGTTGGGACCGAGGGGTTCTGGAATGGCGACCACGTTCCGGAAGACGTAGCGTTGGAAGGCCTCCTACAAGGTGGACCGATGACCTGGTAAGGGTTACGGGAATCCGATGGATGCGAGACGCACGGGACCGTTCATTGTGGTGACACTTGGGGGAGGCTTATGTCCAACAGTGGACATCTTTCGGCTGAAATGATGATGATGATGTATAGGCCAAAAACAATTTTTTTCTCCAGTTTTTTGCATTTCCAGTATATCAAGTTGTATGGTGATCAAAGTATGATTTGAGACCATAACCATCAGTCCGTTCAACCATACATTCTATTCTTACTTTATTATTTATGTTTATACAATTAAAATTAACAAAAAATAGAACCAGCTTTCACAAAAAAAAAACATCCAATGATTTCTACCACTCTAGAGCGGAGCGTGTCAGGCTTTTTCTGACTAAAACTGGTTTTAGTCAGTAAAAGCCTGACACGCTCCACGCTCGCATGCTGAAGTCTGGACTTATGTTCCTTCTTTTCCTAGCTTTCCAGGACCCCGTGGTTCCCTTTTAGAAGTCAACACGTGGCCCCAGTAGGCTTCGGCCTGACGACTAGGTTTTGGTTCAGACGGTTACCGGACGGCTGGACGGTGAGCTAAAAATGATGTGACTGGAAATCGGGGTCAGGTTCCCGGCAGCTGGGGCGCGAGGACGTCTGTTCCCTCAAGCGTGCGTCCGCCTCCTTCGCTAGCATTATTGTTTCGCAGAAGGAGGTGCCCACCTGCTATTCCTCCTCACTTCGGACCATGACCTGTACCGAGGCACGGCGCGAGAGGTTGTCGCCGCCGATCACCCCGACGAGGACTAGAGAGTACCTCACCCAAGCGGGGCAAACCTTCACCGTATGCTCCACCGTGTCCTTACGGAAATGATTAACGCTACGCTTAAAAAGTCATCAATATTCCAAACGGCCACCATTATAACGAAAGACTTGACCCAATTCCCTTAAATCGTCTCCAATAAAGAATTCGTTTTACAATAATAAGTGTCTTTGCTCCCAATACATACAATTTGTAAGCAAAGCAAAAATCCGCCGGAAGTACCCACGGAATTTCAATGACAGAAATCCTGTTCAAGAGGATTACTAGTACTCTATAAAAGGAACAACTTTCACTGGGAGCGCGATTTCTCACAAAGTATTTGACTTTCAATCCTTAATGCGATCCTAAAATATTTTCATTAACACTGAATAAAAATGTGTTCCCATCCAATGAGATTTAAATATTTTAGCGCTTGTGTCTTCATTGTCATATTGATGTATTGTTTTTTCTGTCATTTCCCTATTGAGATTTTTCACTTTGTTGCAATTGTTTAAACAAAGTTTATACAAAGTTTTACTTTGTGAAAACCAATCTGCTGAGCATTTTGCTAGATATGTTGGGATCGGTTTTCGGTTATCAGTATTTTACATAGAGCGACTGCCTGTATGACCTCCACAACCCAGCAAATGAGTAGCACATTATAACATTCCTAAAGTGTTAAAAACAATTGCTCTAATATTAGGTCTTTACCTATGAAATTGGAGATTTGTATGATAATTTTAAAATATAAAAATTTTGGTAATTTTTTTATTTCAGCTAATCAAAGTACTGGCCCAAATTATCTATACAATTTTGCCATTTTGATGGCAGTTTGTTTATCCCTTTACTGTAGAAGTCTGCCGGACGGGAGGCGATGAAGTCAGCGAAAGCGTTTTGTACTGCATCACGGGTGTTGAATTTTTTCCCACTTAAAAAATATTCAAAATTTTGAAAAAAGTAAAAATCTGTTGGGGCAAGGTCCGGTGAGTACGGTGGGTGACGGAGAGCTTTCAGCTGTAACTCTTGTAGCTTTGCGATGGTCTGTCGTGAAGTGTGAGCTCGCGCGTTGTCGTGAAGAAGCAATGGGGAAGAGCGATTGACTAGTCTTGGTTGTTGAATTGCGAGCTTCTCCATCATTGTTTGCAATTTTTGGGAATAGACATCTGCCGTCACTATTGTGCCACTCGGTAAGAAGCTGTGATGTACAAGTCCGGCACTGGTCCACCAGACAGTCACCATCATCTTCCTATGAGTAATTTTTTTTTAGCGCACTGATTAGGTGCTGTACCCAGGTCCACCCACTGAGACGAACGCTTACGGTTGTCGTACAAGATCCACTTTTCATCGCAGTTAACAATTCGATTAAGAATTCCCTCGTTTCTATGCCGATTCAGTAGTGCTATGCATGCATCTACACGTAAATCTCGCTGTCGGTCGCTTAGTTCGTGTGGCGTGTGGTAACTCCAAGGCCCGCAGTAAGCTCAGCCGTAGATTGAGATGGATCCGCTTCCACTATCGCCTTCAATTCGTCGTTGTCGACAATAGTTACCGGCCGACCGCGAGGCTCGTTCTTCAACTCAAAATTTCCAGATTTAAAACGATTGAACCAATAATGGACTGTGTTTATGCAAGCAGTGTTATGCCCGTACACGTCGTTAATGTTTCGTGTTGTTTGCGCAGCGGTATTTCCACGTAGGAACTCATATTCGAAAATTGTACGAATTTTCAGTTTATCCATAGCGCCAAAAACTACCACAATGTCACAAAAACAAAAAACTATCTAAAAACAAATGACTGAAATAGAAATTAAATTAACACGTCTTTCGAATAAAATTTATTTGAATTTCGAATTGCGCGCCAATCCACAGATAATTAATTCTGAAAATGCTGGTTATAGAATCTCTAATTACATAGGTAAAGACCTATTATTTGTGAGTAACAATAATGTCTTTTGTAATGTTATTGAATTTTGTACAAGTTTTTTCTTTTAAATGTTGGGACTCAGGCCTTCTCTCTAGGAGAGGGAATGAGTCGTAATTCACCACGCGGGCTCAGTGCGGGTTGATGGATGTCACATTTCTTCGAATTTTTGGTTCTAGGACATGCCAGTTTCCTCACGATGTTTTCTTTCACCGTTTTGAGAGCAGTGGTGATGAAATTGAACTTCACAAAGTAATGCGTCCGGCTGGGTTTGAACCGGCGACCTATAACTCATAAGTCGGGCCCATTATCACTCAGCCACCGCTGCTCACTTGGCCACCATTGCACAATTTTTTTATCTGGTTTATGTGGTACCTAATATAATTTAATTGAATTCCATAACGGCAAACCTATCTAAAAGAATACAATTATTATAAAGCAATAAATTACAAATTCATCTTTCTACCTTTATCCCGTGTTATTTGAAATCGGCACAACACGTTTTTCCTTCCATTCTGTCCTATCACCCGTCACGCTATCACTAACTCCCTTTTCTTTCATATCACTCCTCACACAATCCTTTCAATAAATTATTTACAAATGACGATGTTTATTCATTTATTTTAATTTAATTTATCATCGTAGTACTATCGCCATCATAAACTTATTTAGTCTGTCAGTTGTTAAAATATTCAGCTATCCGAGCATGCAATATACCGTGCAGTGGTTTGTGCCTGAATATTCTAGGTTCTCAGCAACATTATTATTTCTTACTTGGTCAAGATAATGATGTGGTACACGTATCTCTGTTATTCCACTATATTGTACAGTCAGAGGTCATAAATGCAGTGACACTTTATCAACACTAGAGACAGTACCAAGCATTTCATGTAAAAGGTTGGTGATATATGGCTACTTTTTTATTATAATTAGGCTTGCGCTTGACCACTATCTCATCTACCCCCCTAGCCAAGTTACAACCGTTTCGTTTCGATTCTCTTTTCGTTGATCGCCTCGAGTCGGCCACGCCTCCTATTTCTTTGTTCTGACCACGTGACTGAGCGTTGAGATGACGTCAGAACAAAGGAATCGGAGGCATGGCCGACGAAACGAAACGGTTGTAACTTGGCTAGGAGGGCTGATGGTAAGCGATAATGTGATCGACAGTGAAGAAGAAGTAACCCATTCTCTTTTAACTTAAAGACCCCCCGGTTGTAGCTATCAGGAAAGACAGACTCAGGTAGGGAATTCCACTCCTTAGCTGTACACTGAAAGTGATCACAAAACGTTTGATGCGAATGGCTGGTAAGTCCACTACGTACCGATGGCGCAACGCCATACATGTAGTAGTCCGATGTTTGATCATGCTTGGTGGAATTAAACTATGCAATTCCGACGTACACTCCCCAAAAATACAAAACGGACAGGTTCAACAGCAACTCTGCGTCTATGCTCAAGATTTTGAAATTTAAAACTTTTAATCTATAAGTAGCTACTTTAGATTCTATAATGTAGATTAAATCAGATGGGAACTATTGAACCTCTTGTGTAGAAACATTTTGGGTATTTTAGCATCCCTCGTACGACCACTAGACGTACGGCATTATGCCACCGTTATAAGGTGGGCATCCCACCCATATACACAAAAACTTTTGAGAACACATTCATGGTGCGTGCAGCTAAGGAGTGGAATTCCCTGCCGGAGTCCGTGTTTCTTGATAGCTTAAACCTAAAGGTCATTAAGTCAAGAGTGAATAGGTTACTTTGAGGCAAGCGTGCTTCATCGTCCACAACATCATCATAATAAAAAAAATACTTTGATACAGTTCTACTGCACTTTAGTCTGTTGCCGCTGACTGTACATACGAACCTCAGACTTGGTTGGCGCCAAGAGAACTTTCGTATAATTGTTAGAGAAACACATTACTCGTGCACATTAAACAATTCTCTTCTCGTACAAGTTACAACGCTAGAGAAACATTTTGTTGTTTCACTCCACCGTTAATTTCATGATTCAGAAGTTACAAATGTATACACGAGTAAGTTGGTATGTGTTTGTTCGCTCAGGCTGTCTTTATGGTTCCGTTTCCGAAAAGTGCCATTGGGACAAAATTACTAAGGCTCCACTATCCGTCCGTTCGTCTATCAGTGGGCTGTATCTCATAAACTGTAAGAAATAGAGAGTTGAAATTTTCACAAAATGTGTATTTCTGTTGCCGCTACAACAACGAATAATAAAGGTAAAAATTAAAGGAGATTCCCATATTAAAAAAGTTATTTTATCGGCGTTGTTTGAAAAGATTATTCTGAATGATTCGTCCATTTTTTATCGTCATTCAACCATAACAAAAGAAAACATAATAGCATTATTTTTTAACATTCTTTTAAAACCTCACTTAAATCACTGAAAATAATTCCAAAACGAACTCATTTATTTTACAAATAAGTAAACCATTTTGGAATTAACCTACATCAAGACAGCGTTCCAATTTCGATCCACCGCTTGGATTATATATATCGTTCAGGATTTCATTTGTGGTTGACATTCACCGAGAATAATCTAGATAAATACTGCCTTATTCCTTTAGGGATAAGTCGTTAAACATAAATTATACGGACGTACGTTATGTGAGGGACAAAAACCTTAAAAGAAGAAAAAAAACATATTTTCTTACTTCCAGTATTAATATAATTGAGCGCCTTGTTCGTAAATAATAGGAGTTATTCGGGTATGCTTTAGTTTTTTGTATGAATCCTTATTTCTGATTCCAAGAATATATCTAAATAAATTGTGTCACTCAGCTCTTTGGCAAGGGTTGAAACGTAGTGTTTATCTAATGTAAAAAAAATGTACAATAAATTTTCTATATTTATGTGTATTTATCTAGCTTTTGCCCACAACTATGTTCGCATGAATGTCGGTTATAGCGAACGCGCCAAAAAGCCAAAATGGCTCCTATCTCAGCATATGCAACGATATTTAAAAAAAAACTCTCTGCTGGTATTATAATCCCCTAATCGCTTTTTACGGACTAAGGCGACTGGAAAATCTATCAGCCTTTTGTCATTTGATTCTTCAAAACTGTAACCTTCACAGAACACAAATTCTTTCTACTCAAAATATATTTGTAAACTAACAACTCTGACCTCGTACGAGCTCGTGTAAAATTAAAATTCACAAAAACTCGCTTACATTCTCGTTCGCATCTTTCTTTTTGTCTAGTTTTTAATCTAACATCCTCTTCTACCCATTGCTACCGAAAAACGAGTCACAGTTTCATCCGCGAACTTGTAGGCCAATTAAAAACCAGACGGTCTCGTTCGAGGACACTCAGGGGCCAATTTTCGAACGCCTGGCACTTATTTTTTCGCTTTACACGGTCCACGGACAACCATTTCAACTACGGATGAGTGAAGCTTGACGTTAGGAATTTTAAGCTATTTTCGGCTTGACCGCTTTGAAGACCTTTAACGAGCCACTGATTCGGTGGAATGGGGGTTCCAGCGGTAGGCTGTAGCCTGCCACTAGTTTGAATTCAAACTTTTTCTCTGAAAACTGTTTCGTAATTTTTTTTTTTTTTTTCTATTCCATAGCTGTGGCCCAAAGTTGTATATAAAGTTCGTGCCCAGAAACAGTGAGACAGGGTAGCAGCAGACCACAAAAAATACGGACGAACTGGACAGATTTCGCCAGAAATGGAAGGAGGAAGCGTGCAAGTCCACGCTTCCTCCTTCCATTTCTGGTGAAATCTGTAAAAAATGGAAAAACAGGGGGGAGGCTTTAATCCGCAAATAAAAACATAACAAACAAACAGTACAAAAGCCATCCACGGTTGTACCCACTCAAGATCTCGTGTATATAATTACGCAGTTCACGCAGAATTAATTGCTTGGCCTTCCTTCAACTGAAGGATTAGCCTCCGTTGCGTGTTCACAAATAACAAATCAGACGCACCTGTACACAAGCCACCTTACGAATAAGGAGAGAAGAAGGCCCTCCATTAATTTTCACCCGCTTTACTTAAATCACCTCGAATTACGGATTATTTAGGCGTTTATAGCTTACAACTGCGCTCTCCTCTCCCGGGAATCGATTCGAGCCATGTTCCTTCAGATAACATTTAATTTGGCTTACAATAACGCCGATCGAATTAGCTTTTGACCTGATTGGTCAAACGTTATTATCTATTATAAGTATTCGGTTATAAGAAACCTACCTCTTTAAGGTTTCTTTTACGTTGCTCAGCTAAAGGATCTTTCTTTTGATCTCGAATTTCTACATGTTATAACGAATAGAAAGGCAAAGCAGTGTAGGCTTATATTTTCCTATATCATAATTTTGCTTGTATTTACGATTGTCGCTAATTCGAGAAATATGCGCATAATTGTGCGTTCTTTGTTTTTTGTCGAGTGTAGGCGGCTGATCCATTAAATCTCCTTCGAGTCTGCTGGAATGTAAACGCAATTAAAATTGTAGTTACACGTTTAGAGTCAGCCGTTAGGTATTTATCCAATGTTTCTATAGATATATCTCTATAGCAGTTTCAGAATATTCCAAACACTAGAGTAACAACAATACTAACGCAAATAACAATCAAAACGGACATGCAACCAACCGCTAACCAATCAAATATACAGATCTCAACTGATTTCCATTCTGCATAATCGAAGGAGACAGGAATGGACGGCGGACCGGATGATACTGAATTTTACAAGGTATCAGGCAAGCAATCACGTAACAATTTTGGTTAATATATGAACCTGTTGAATTTCTCACGAATACCTCGCAAACTTGATAAGTCGTAAAGATCCTCACGAAATATAATTTTTCGGATACTCTCCGAAGTGACGCGAGATTAATAAGATAAGCATGCTTAGAATGGTTAGAAACGCTCTTTAAAAATATATGAGGTAAGGAGTGAAACGCTCCATAATGGGCATAACAGACGAAGGCAAAAGGCTACTGTACTCAAATGGGATTGGGCATGCACAGAGATTGCAGGGCAAGAGTCGCGCAGAAAGTGCTGGCGAGGTGATCTAGACACATACCACGAAGACTACCTTGAGACGGGTGCGGGAGAAGAATGTATAGCAGGACTTGGGGGACGCCTCTGTCAAGTAGTGGAAGAATAATGGCTAGAAAAAAAACTGGGCAAGTACGAGCCGGACTCGCGCACTGCGGTTTCCTTACAAATTTAGCTACGTACATAAATATATAGTTCAATTCCCGAATGGAGTCTCAAAGATTTTTCCGAAATGCATACAATTTTTTTTTTTTGTGACTTTTGTAATGAATATTTGTTACATATTTACGATTTTCAATTTTATTCCTATATCTGTGCTATAAGACCTTGCTTTATTTCTGAGTCAACGGGAAGTACCCTATGAATTTTGATTCCCTTGAGAGTGTCGAAATATACGTTTTTTACGACATAAATGGCCGTATCTTTTTTTTTCGTTGATTTTTCCACAGCTTCAATGGACCGTAGATCTCAGTACAAGGTTTTAATTTCAACTAGATACCTCCTCGCGTTCCCGAGATAAAAGGTCTTGACAGACTGACAAACAGACAGACGGACAACAATGTGATCCTATTAGGGTTCCATTTTTTCCTTTTCAGGTACGGAACCCTAAAAAGGAATACAAATTATTTCCCTCAGGGCTGCAGGATTTTTCGACAGAGTTACCGTGGCTCTGGAGCTCGAAGAACAACTGAAGGATATAGGGGTGGATTTTAGTAAGCAAAAGTCTGACAGTTCCTCTCGCTTCATTCAGAGTGGATAACTCTTTCTAACGATCCGCAGCCCTATCAGGCATCGGTCCTAACTGGCCCCGTCATTTTTGCTGACATAGTTTTGAGGCGTGCGTGAAACACAACGCGCTATCGACCTGGAATTAGTCCTTGCCGGACGGCTGGACGGTCAAAGTCAAAAGTTTTTATTTCACATAGGCCTACATGGGCACTTATAAAACGTGTAAAGCTCGTGCACGGTTCCAAATTGGTCGTTTCCTATGGAAAAGAACCGGCACGGTGAGCTAACTATTGCTCGCTCTCCGCAAGCCCGTTTCTTCACCTAACAGCTGAATTTCGAAACTTGGGCCAGTCTTTTTTGGAAAACCCAGTTACATTTCAAAATTTTGGCACAGCCACTCCATTTGGCAAACGACCTAGATAGTCCACTGAAACTTTGGATTTCCATGAATACGTTGCACGAATGGAACATGAGACAATGAAAGTCACCAGATTGGATTCCCGAAACTAGGCCAATAATTGTAAAGGCTTTAGATTTGTTCCGAAGCTGGGATGTTCGGCATATCACGTGAGGAGGAAGCGTATTCTTCTCGTAATAGAATTGAATTTCGTCTCTTATCTACACCTATAACTTGTTTTTCGTGTCTGTCTGTGAGGCTGCGTTGTTCATTTAAGTTTAGTCACGTAGTTACTGAACGGATTTTGTTGCGATTAACACCATAATTTAGAGAATTTATTCCGAAAGGTCTATGAAGTGAGGACATCAATATTCATCTAAATTATAATAATGAAATCGGCTATTTTGTCAAGTCGTAAGAACTGTGCGGGACAGGGGCGAGACCCATTAATTAAAGGAAGATTAGGGCAAAAGCCACGGTCGTGGGTTTCAACCTAGGCAGGCACTTTATTTGCCTATTTATTCCATCAACACCGCTCTCAAAATGGTAAAGGAAAACATCGTGAGAAAACGGATGTCCTTGAACCAAAATTTTCGATGATATGTGACGACCCGCATTGGAACCGTGTGGTGAATTAGGGTCCATTTCCTCTCCTAGAGAGAAGGCCTTTTTTTAGGAGGGAAAATCATCTAATGACAAATCTCGCTCTTGGGCGGAGTGGGAGATAGTGTCAGACTTTTACTGACTAAAAACCCACTCCTGTTCCTTCGTTCCCAGGGCCCCGGGTTTCGTTTTCACACTACCCAAGGCCCCAGTAGGCTGAGACCCTCCTGGGCCCCTACGATTTGCTGACCTCTCCCTAAGGCGTGCGTGGAACAGTACGCGCCGACTTGGGCTCGGTTACCGGACGGTCGGACGGCGGGCTACCATTGATTGCCGTCCGCAAGCCCGCAGAGAGAAAGCCTGAATCCCAACAGTGGAAAGATTATAAAGCTGATTATATGCTATGCTAAGGCAAAAGAAAAACAATGTCTCCTTCCCGCATTTGTTTCAAGTAAATGTGTGCCGAATCTTCCGTTGCTCGGCCGCATTTCGTATGAATGGAAAAGAAAAAACTTAAAAAAACGCATTGCTCGTTTCTTTAGCTTTGTTTTTTCAAGAAAGAAGTTGCTTGACTATTCCTTCAAAGGATTATACATCATGTTGTTTTTTGCATTATACCTGCCAAAAAATATACACCAAATAGGTATATAATTATAACCTTTTTTCGAAGTCGGAAAACGTCAAATAACTTCTCTCGCTCTAGGCGGAACTAAAAGGGCGTTTAAGATTTTTTCAGACTTATATTTACCTGTGTTCCTTCAGTTGCACTTTGCGTTCCAGGACCATAGTATCCCTTTTGAGAAATTCAGTTTTTTGATGTGTGAGAACAATGTTAATAAAATCAAATTTACAAAGACTAAAATAATGCAGTGGCTGCTCCGTTCCATAAAAAGATGGTTAGGTACCTTATCTCCTGCTTATTTTAAAAAGGATAACCTAACTTCACACTTTTAAAATAATGATATCCCCATGTTTTTCATAAGTCACTATCTAAAATGGATCCCAAAAGAAAACAACCTTATCGTTTCGCGAAATTTCAGTCATTTTCCCCGCTCCCCATTTTTCATGGGTAATTACCCATGTGACGTCATAAGTGATTGATAACATCCCCTGATTAATATTTTATGTAATGTAATAAAATGAAATTTCTTATACATATAAGCCTTTTCATGTAGGATAAAGATTGCGGTGTTAATATAAAAAGCTTTAACCTTTACGTAATTGATTCCTTTTATATATTCTGAATTGAGTTTAAGGCTTTTTTAGGTCTATTCATCGTTTTTCCGGCGGGATCTCATGGTGGAATGGCGTTCGGTGAGAACCTGCGTCATGCGGAAAGTGAGGACGCCGTGAGGTCTTTCCAACCACGCCTCAAAGAGGAGACTTACCGCCAGTTGTTGTACAGTCGTGATTTTACACATTGGTCTTTAGGATTCATCGATGTATTGATAAGTATTTTATTTATATTTACTCCCAAAAAGATCGCCATAGTACATTTTGATGCAAGTGGAGAAAGATGGTCGCTGCAACCGAGGCTGTCGTAGGCGAAGGTGTTATGTAGCCGAGGCCTTGGCCGACACTTGGGAGAGGCCTATATCCAGCAGTGGACGTCTTTCGGCTGAAATACATATATGAATATTCTTTTTGGTGGCATTATGTACCCGCAACTGCGAAAACAAAAAATTACATATTTTAACTTAATTCTAAAATAAATATACGTACCTGATTTTTTATAGGGATAAGCGACACTTACCTTTTGCCATTTATATCTTCATATATTTCACTTTACTGACAACGTTAAACTACACATCATAATCTGATCGAGAATATATATAAGTATATTATTTTTTTCCAAATACCCGAAGTCAATCACTTTTTGTTAATATAATATTTTTCGCTGGTTTGCTACTGGTCTGCCGCGCTCAGCCGCCAAATGCATAGTAAATGTAACTGGCACTATATTGACGGTGCGGTGGTTGCTCGATACCGATTAATTTTTAATCGTAATATACAAATAGAGCTACTCAAAGTTTGATTGAAGTTGGCGATATTTATTCTTATTACATACCTACACATCTAACACTAAACATCTATTTATGATTTAACATTTTGTATACATTAATATCTAATATATAAAATTCTCGTGTCACAGTTTTCGTTGCCATACTCCTCCGAAACGGCTTGACCGATTTTGATGAAATTTTTTGTGCTTATCCGGTATCTATGAGAATCGGCCAACATCTATTTTTCATCCCCCTAAATGTTAGGGGTAGTCCACCCCTAAAATTTTTTTTTATTTATATGGCAAAACAACGTTTGCCGGGTCAGCTAGTATGCATATATATATTTATTTATTTAATTCCCAAATAAAAAACTGATTTTCATCCGTACCTACACTCTAAGGAACTGCTTCGTAGTTGTGTAGCATTATGCTGAACTGGACCTATTTGACGTAGCCGTGAGACATATTGTTATTGTTAATTTTTATTTCTCCTTTTTTTATGTTTAATTTTAATTTGTTAATCAATTATTTGTTGATTAATGTATCATGGTATGCCAAATAAACATATTTTCTTTCTTCTTCTTTCTAAATGATGATGATGTATTACTATTACTACATAGTATAAAACAAAATTGCTTCCCTCTGTCTGGCCCTATGTATGCTTTGATCTTTCAAACTACGCAACAGATTTTGATGCGGTTTTTTTTTAATAGATAGAGTGATTCGAGAGGAAGGTTTATATGTATACCGAATGCATGCATAATATAGTAGAGAAACACCGATAATTTTAGAGGTTTCTAATGCAAAACATTAGACATTATGGCTATATTTAGTATCAGCATTGCACCCGTGCGAAGCCGGGGCGGGTTGCTAGTTGAAAATAAATTAAAAGACACCCCACGACTCTGCGTACCTTCATTGAAGTTATGTTACGTGCGTTAAGATACTAAGCTTATAAAAAGGTTAGTAATTTTTAACTGTAATTAACAACAAGCTACTTAATTATAATATTTCCGTAAAAAATTAAATCGTCGGTAAAACAGCAAGTCACATGAACTAATTAGCTTCTTAATAACAACTTCCTTTACGTTTTCCTGTAAGTAATTCGTAATTTAAATGTAGTATTCTTTTACATTTCTGTTAATTATTTATTTCTTTACTGCTGATAGGTTTGTGTTTGATCTACGGGAACGTTTGCAAGAGTTAATGTGTCCCCAGAACGCTAAAGGTAAATGAAGGAACAAAGGAACATCGTGGGTTTTAGTCAGGAAAAATCTGACATGGGTGGAGCAAATTCCACCTTAAAGCGAGAAAAGTCAATCGTGACGTCATGCATCATGACGATGTGATGGTGGTTGGTGTATAAAAAAACTGGGCAAGTTCAAGTCGGACTCGCGCACTGAGGGTTCCCTAAAAACTTACCTATGTAAATAGCTCAATTCCCAAATGCGAGTCTCGAAGATTTTTCCGAATCATTTTTATTATGACCAAATGATTTATTCCTATACCTGTGCTATAAGGACCTTGCTTTATGACAAATTTCAGGATTCTGGGTCAACGGGAAGTACCCTTTGAATTGTGATTCCCTTGAGAGTATCGAAATATTATCGTTTATACATAAACGGCCGTATCTTCGACTTTTTTTCTCGAAAAAAATTTTTTTATTCGCTCCTCGAAAAATCTTCGAGACTCCATTCGGGGATTGAACTATTTACATAAGTGTTTGTACGGAACCCTCAGGCCGCGAGTCTGACTCGCACTTGGCCAGTGTTTTTAAACTTGTAATTAATAATAATAATCATTTGAATTATAAAATAGGACACATTGAATTAAATAATTATTTTCATACTGTAATTTAACTGTTTACATTTACCTACATGCATACAAAAACCAAAACTAAAATACACTTGGGCATCAAAACATATACCTATTTTGTTTAAAGTGATGTTATTATTTTTAAGGACACAGGACAAAATTTAACAGTAATCCAACTTGTTTTATACTTCACTGTTACGAGTTATAAAGTACAAATATGCTTGCTTCCACTCTGTAATATTAAAAAGTTATGTTTAAGAAGCAAGAATATACCTAGCAAAATTGGAGTAGAGTCAATTTCCCGGTGTCTTTACACGAATGTCTTACAAAATAGTGTAGTCGGTGTTTTCGGCAACTTTGTTTTAAACATTCTCCAAGCAGGTATCTACGTAAGCGTATTTGGTTCTAAGCAAGTTTCAAAACTGTATAGAAATGGGTTACCTAACAGTTGTATCTTTTACTACAATGTTGCAGTAGATAGCTAAATTTTGTTAGTAAATGCTAACAATTGCTGATATTTGCTTACTTATACCTACTTAAAGCAGTGTAATTTTAATAAATGGAACAGACAGGAATTGAATTATGATGGAATCGAATTAAGGAGATAGCTATTCTCCATCTGCTTAGGTAATTAACTAAATGTGAAAAACAATCTTGACATGACTTTTATCTAAAAATGTTTACAATTTGTTATTAACTTATACCGATGTTTGGTAATGAACCAAATTTAAATAATCTTTGTATGTCTTTGATATGTCTTTTATACGACTTTTTTAATAAAAAGACATCAAGATTGTTTACGTTTAGTTAACTACCTAATCAAATAGAGTCTGGGTTTTTTTAGTGAATGTTGACATTTGCTGATATGTGCCTTATACCTACATATAGTAGTGTAATTATTTCCAGTCATTAATAAAAATAATAATTAAAAAAAAATGATAAATTTAGAACTAACTTAGGTACATTATTGAAATACACTAACTAATCTTAGTAAATATGTAGCTACATATTTACTGAAACTAGTTTTACGAGGTAACCTTTGTTTAAAAGAGACAGTTGCGATCTTCTATCGTGTTGTTGTATTAAACCCCAGTTTTTGCGACTCCCCTCGTAGGCTACTTCGCAGGCACACCATATTTTCAAGGGTTATCTCTTAGAATATCCATAAAAATAACTTATGGCACTCTGTGTTATAATTTATTCTTAACCGTAGGGGCTCAGCAGAGTCGAAGCCTACTGGAGCCATGGGTGATGTGAAAGAGAACCCTGGGGTCCTGGAACGATGGCAAAGAAGAAACAGGACTGGGTTTTTAGTCAGTAAAAGTCTGACACTATCTCTCGCTCCACCCAAGAGCGCGATTTGTCATTAGATGATATTCAGACCAAAAAAAAATAATTAAATGGCACTCTGTGTTAGTGATACTTTTAAAGAGCACATCTTTCTATCTCTCTCTAACATTAGTTTAGATAGCCTAAATCAGTCTCACGGACCTACTGTTGTTTTTGGTTTATATTCGAGCTCAAATATACAATGCCTACGAGTTTGTATACTTTAGGCGATAGTTAATTAAACATGTATATACATTACTTGCGCTAAGCAAATATCTACAATGCGTTACTGGAGCAATAACGCAATAGTCTGGAATTAAACTTTCGTGTTACTATTGTAGGTATTTACTCGTATTAAGATGTTAGCCGTTGAAATTAATTACAGACTAAAAATATATGTCTGGAAGAAAACTAGCTTCTGCCAGCGGCGTCGTCCGCGTGAATGTCGGTTATTGCGGATGAAAAGTCGAAGACGAAGTTAGATAAAAAGTAGCCTAAGTCTATTCCTTATGGTTCAAGTTTAGTCCGTAACCCATTTAAACTTGATTAACATGGTATTCCATTATCTTTCATTTACACTACATTTTATTTTATTTTGTGATAAGCCTTTCTTAATAAAACTGTAAACGTACTCGGAAATGTTAATTTTATTATTAACGGACTATGGACACTTGGGCAGTATTTTAAAAAAATAATGAAAATGCGTTCATTGGCATATTAACTTAGTGAAACAAAAAAAAAACTGGGCAAGTGCGAGTCGGACTCGCGCACTGAGGGTTCCGTACAAACTTGAAAAGTAAATTGCGGTTTACGATTTATGACGTATTAGAAACAAACTACTTACTAGATCTCATTTAAACCAATTTTCGGTGGAAGTTTGCATGGTAATGTACATCATATATTTTTTTTAGTTTTATCATTCTCTTATTTTAGAAGTTACAGGGGGGACACACATTTTACCACTTTGGAAGTGTCTCTCGCACAAACTATTCAGTATAGAAAAAAATTACCTTAGAAACATCAATATCATTTTTAGAGACCCATCCATAGATACGCACACGTATGGGTTTGATGAAAATTTTTTTTTGAGTTTCAGTTCTAAGTATGGGCAACCACCAAAATTTTTTTTTCTATTTTTGTGGGAATTCTTAATGCGGTTCACAGAACACATCTACTTACCAAGTTTCAACAATATAGTCCTTATAGTTTCGGGAAAAAATGGCTGTGATATACGGACGGACAGACAGACAGACATGACGAATCTATAAGGGTTCCGTATTTTGCCATTTGGCTAAGCTTTTTTGTCTATAAAACCTTTGGTTCAACATAATGTCAGAAGATAACACCTGACGCTGATTTCCGACTGCAGCCTACAAATACCATGAAACTTTAAAATAATTATCTTAAAGCCTCGCTATAATGACTTTTCTAGAAAACGAATTAAAATCCTTAATCATGAGGCAAAATAGCAAGTATAATCAGGAGAACCCACAGCTATCGATAACAGGAGACGATCCCTACGTATATTTTCATGTTGCACAACCGTTGCACGCTACTGGCTCAGAGGGCTTAGCGACACAATACAGACGGCTCGCTATCTCAAATATATTGCTGAACACAGCCGTGTTTTCAATTACAGAGAACTCTACTTGCAGGAACTGCAAAGGTTTAGGTTAAAATGTTATTTGATTAGTTTTTATTTGTTTATCCGATTGCATGACAGCAAAGATGGTTATTTTTTTTAGCGACTTATTGAACTTTACAATCTCTTTTTCTCTCTGATTGGTTTATTTTTAAGGAGAAAAAATGATGACGTCACAACTTATTTTTTTGAGGTGAAAAAATAATCAAAGAACTTCTCCCTCTCTGGGTAGAGCATGTGGCAGAATTTAAAACTAAAACTAAAGCCTGTATCTTTATTGTGCTGTTTAATCTACTACGTCATATGTGGTATATTATGTAGTATCTACGAATATGTAGGGGTTAGACAGCGCATACAATACACACACTGTAATAGCGTAAGCTTATAAATATGTAACCGCAAGGCGCGCGCCACACACTCGTTGCCTGTACATCATAGTGTCAATATAATATCAATGCAGTCCAGTGACCACCTCTTTTATTTATCTCCGATTACCACATCACCTAAAGTGGTGACCCCGCGAAAAAGTGAACAAGTGCAACCTTCAAATAATTTAATCTTACCATTTTTATAAGTTTACGTATACACCACTAATTTTTAATTAAGAAAAGGACTTGTTATTATTTAAGTAAAGTCTCAATATATAGATAATAAGCGTTTGTTTATATCACAAAATATCACTCAGTTTATGAAAATATTGTACAGGCTTTGATTATGAATGGATGAATGGCGATTAAAATGGATAAACACTGCGTGTAGCATTTTCTTGTTATGAATATTAATTCAATTATGAATTTACAATTTTGGGATTTCGTTTTTTTTTTTACTTTTGACTACACAACTATAATCGGTAACAGGTATAGATAGCTCCATAGTGGTGTATATGTTATTTGTCGGATTACAAGGTATTCCTTTTCAAAATAGGTCCAGACTACAAGGGTTCGGTGAACGTACTGTACCAGAGCCCCCACGGTACTCTATAGCCCAACTAATTTGATAATCCGACACTGCCTTGCAAAAAGACTGTTGGACTGTCGATGTCGCGGGCAAATTGTTTATTTATAATAACTTTACTTACTAAAACTCACCTCTGTTCCTTCCTGGGAGGTCCAGACGCCTCCTGCCGGAGGCTCTACGTGGGAATTGTTCGGTCCATGGCCCTTTATGGTGCACCAGTATGGGCGCCAGCGCTGCGGAAGCAGCCGGCGGCCCGGCTGAACGCGTGCCAGAGGGTCATGGCCATACGGATGGTGCGAGGATACCGACCGATTTCCCGCGAAGCGGCGAGCCTCCTTGCTTGCCAGCCACCATGGGATCTGGAGGCAACAGACCTTGCTCACATGCACGATCTGCGCATGGAGATGCAACGCCGGGGCGAAACTCCGCTGCCGCGACAAATCGCAGCATGGCGGACAGAGCTCCGGCGGGTTCTCATGGCTAAATGGCGGCAGCGACTGTCGCGACCCAGTGCTGGGCACGCCACAATTATGGCGGTAAGTCCCCTCTTTGAGGCGTGGTTGGAAAGACCTCACGGCGTCCTCATCTACCATATGACGCAGGTTCTCACCGAACACGGTAAGTTCGGGAAGTTCCTGCACCGGATTCGTGCGGAAGCGACGCCCGGGTGTCGCCACTGTGTGGACCGCCCGGAGGACACGGTGGAGCATACGGTGGAGGTGTGCCCCGCTTGGGCAGAGCAACGCCGTGTCCTCGTGGGGGCGATCGGCGGCGGCGATCTCTCGCGTCGGGCCTTGGTACAGGCCATGGTCCGTAACGAGGAGGAGTGGCAGGCGGTCGCTTCCTTCTGCGAAGCAGTAATGCTAGCAAAGGAGGCGGCCGATCGCGTGAGGCAACGGTCCTCACGCCCAAATCGCCGCCGGGATTCCGATCCCGATTTCCGGCCACCGTAGGCGCGGGCTTGCGGACGGCGAGCAATGGGTAGCCCGCCGTCCGACCGTCCGGTAACCGTCCGGACGTCCGGTAACCGTCCGGACCGAGTCCAAGTCGTCGACGGCGCGTATTGCTCTACGCGCGCCTCAGGGAGATGTCAGCAAATCGTAGGGGCCCAGCAGGGTCGAAGCCTACTGGGGCCATGGGTAGTGTGAAAGCGAAACCCGGGGTCCTGGGACGAAGGCAACGAAGGAACAGGAGTGGGTTTTTAGTCAGTAAAAGTCTGACGCCCAAGGGCGGGGGATGTCATAAGATGATTTTCCCACCGAAAAAAAAAAAAAACCTCTGTTCCTTCAGTTGCCCTTTGCATTCCAAGGCCGGTGGTAACTCTTTCGAACAATACCGCAGCCCTGACCCCCTTGCCAAGTTACGATGATTGAACGTTGAGATGACGTCAGAACGAAAGAATCGGAGGCGTGGCCTACTCGAGGCAATCGACGAAAAGAGTACCGAAACGAAACGGTCGTAACTTGGCTAGGGTGGCTGGTAAGCAAATTGAAAACAGCTGCAAATTACCTGTTAGATCAAAAAACAATCAATTTCAATGTAAAATTCGTACGATCAACAAGAACGAACTTATGAAAGCTTCGCTCCAAACAATAGAGCTACTGTCCTAAATATATTGCTTCGACCGCCATGTTCTCAATTACATAGAATCCTGTTTAAAGTGTTCAAACGTTACGGAGCTTCGGTATTTTCAGGCGAATGTTAATAGTTAGTGAGTCAATTAATGGAATAATTTTGTGAAGAGTACTTTTAGGATTTCGATGGGAATTTTTGGTATTGATAATTTAATCATAGCACAAAAGATCTAGAAGGGTCGAAGTGCTCTGGTTTAGGGCCAGCCCCACAATAAGATAAAAGAAAGAAAGAAAGAAAGAAAAGAAAGAAAAACATTTAAGAAGATAAGAAGATGATAGTTTAATCACTCGATTTTGTAATTTTGTGGTTTGTATGGGTATGATTACTAATTACTATCTTGTTTTTGATCTTCGTATAGTTACCATGAAAACGAATGCAGCTTAGAAACAGATATACCTACATAGATGTTTTTTTATCTATACAAACATTACTTTTAGTATATGCGAAACCCGGAACACGTGTCTAGTATTTTCATTTAAACAATCTATGTACAAAATTTCACAACTGTATCATAAGAAATCACAAAGTTATAAGCTTGTAATGTTACCTGGTTGTCCGCAAAAATACATGGTCACCAATCCGGTCGACTGAAGGGTTGTTTTGTTCCCGCTCCCAGCTGTACGCTGGCGCCAAATACCCGCTGTGTCCTGCCGTGATCTGTGTTGTACTTAGTGTCGGTGGTGCCGAACCTGTGATCTTTTTTAAATATTTTTGGGAAAAATATAACATGGTGTAAAATGATTGGAATCGAGTCAGTTACTGATTCTGAACCAACTATATTCAGATCACTGACAGAAGCTAATATCAGTATAGTAATAAGTTTTAGTCAGACTTTTCCTGACTATACCTGACAGTATAGGAGCCAGGACACTAGAAACTATAACACCTACAAACTTAAAATTTGGCAGGTAGGTTCCTTATAGGGTGTAGACATCCGATAAGAACGGATTGTACGAAACTCCACCCCTAAGGGGATGTAACGGAGGTCCAAAGTTTGTATGGAGAAACCGACTTTCATGCGGGCGAAGCCGCTGATAGAAGCTAGTAAATACATTAAATTGCGACCAAGATACCGAATGGCGAGGTTTACACAGTTATATCAGAAACAAAGTTAATAATGGTTTGTAATTAAATCCTTTCACTAATTCACTTATTTGATCAAGTGCCATTAATAATGTAACAAAGCATATAATTTTATGTTATGAAATATGTATTACACGTTAGTGCATAATTATGAATATTTAATTTTATTAATACGGTTTCGGATAATAGTTACAGTAGTTAATTAAGTTCTTGAATATGGTTAGTTGGCTTATGAGTTTTATAACATATAGGTACCTACCTATGTAAATAAATCGAGTACGTACGTACAAAAACACAATAATTCGTTCTTATCCCATCCGCGGCCAATTGAAACGCCACAGGCGTCGGGAGTCAATTGGCGAGGCCACCCCTGGCCACCACGTGCGGGCCTGCACATGACGAGCAATAGGTAGCTCGCTGTCCGGCCTTTCGGTAAGGACTGAGTGTGATGGCGCTTAGTGCTTCACGCGCGCTTCAAAGAGATGAGTGCAAAACCGTACAACCACTACGGAAAGGGCAACTGAAGGATACACGTAGTTTTTGGTTAGTAAAAGTCTGACACGCCCTTTTGCTCCAGTCTAGAGTGGAAATAATCATTTAATGATGTCCCACAGCAAAAAAAAAAAGGCCACAAACCGCCTCCAGATTAATTGTTACAAGTAGTTATTGTTTACTTGTGTTCATTTTGCTGCTTACCCTTTTTTCTGACTGACTGACTTCTTGAAATTTCAAAAGTGCCTGTAATGGTTTATTTGAAATAAAAATGCTTTGAATCTTGAATCTTACCGCCTGTCTTCCAATAGGTACGGTCTCCTCCACAAAAATATTTTCTTCCGTAATGGATCGGGGGATCATCCTGGTCGAGTTTCATCATCAATTGTTTTTCTTCCCAAACGTCCAACGAAATATTTTATGGTGGAATATTAAGGAGTTGTTCAGTGTCTTCCCCTCTTTTGATAATGGTGTAATCAAAGCCCGATACATTGATTTTTTATCGAATAATCAATTTTAATAAAGAATAGGTCTTTGTAAGAAAATTAATATTTAATCTTTATTTTTTTGTGAGTAAGTAACAAAAAGTTGCATAAAAAAGCAAGTTTTTTCTCTAATAATATAAGAACATTTAGGCTGAAAAT
Source organism: Mythimna pallens (assembly GCA_961205895.1). Taxonomy (NCBI): domain Eukaryota; kingdom Metazoa; phylum Arthropoda; class Insecta; order Lepidoptera; family Noctuidae; genus Mythimna; species Mythimna pallens. The sequence goes on from OY540834.1 coordinate 18,526,646, forward strand.
TTTTCAATCTTATTATGTAACTTTGGCCCTAGAACGAGGGCAACTGATGGTCAAGAGTGGGTTTTAGTCTGTAAAAGTGTGACACACGCTCTTGCCCTACCCTGGAAACTGCGAAGAAGCTAGCTCCATGCTAGAGAAGGAGGCGGCCGCAAGCATGAAGGCACGGCCCTCACGCCCCAGCTGCCGAGATCCCGATCCCGATTTCCAGCCACCGTAGGCGTAGGCTTGCGGACGGCGAGCAATGGGTAGCTCGCCATCCGGCCGTCCGATAACCGTCCGGACCGAGCTCGAGTCGTCGACGGCGCGTAGAGTTCAACGCGCGCCTCAAATAGATGTCAGCAAACTAGGAGCCCAGCAGGGTCGAAGCCTTCTGGGACCATGGGTCGTGCGAAAGTGAACACCGGGGCCCTGGTACGAAGGCAAAGAAGGAGTGGGTTTTAGAGCAGTAAAAGTCTGACACGAAAGAGGGCGAAGTCATTGGTTGATTTACCACCGAAAAAAACCCTAGAGCGGGAGAGGTAATATGAGGATGATTTCCCACCAAAAAAAACACTACATAACTATCAGACACAATTCTTGAAATGGTGATTGCTCTCTTATACACATTCCCATTATTGAAAATTTAGTCTGGAAGTTTTAACAAAAAATTCCAACTTCAATATAAATGTATGTACAAAATAATTTAAACATAAATATTTACAAAAGCATTTCATTTAAAAAAAGTCTTACTCTTATTACCAGCCTTCAATCCCTGTGGCCGGTGCTATAAATAAGTCGACCCAACAAATTCACACTAACCTACAGGAGACCGTTATACCGTTTTTATAAACATCTGTTATACAACGGAATTATTAAACGGTCCCCACTTGACACCGGAGAACAATGGCACAGGTCAAAGTTTGCCAAACAACCGGTGCGCGTGGAAATACTACCGCAGTATTGCCAGACCTAACTTCCTATACAAGAACAAAGATTACCACCCTAATATGAAGTCTTAAAATCATCATGAATCCGGTGTCAGTAAGAAATGGAGTTATTACAAGACTAATATCACTATCCCTTTTTAACACTGGAATTGTAATGATTTTAAAACGTCATGGACTGTTTTTACCAAAAAAATAAGCTTTTAAAATAAAATGTAAATTTAAAGAATACTTCTTTATGTACAATATGGTATATATTTATTGTTTTCTTCACTATCACAGCAAGCTGATGACAGAGCTATGAAAAGAAATCAAGATACGTCCAGACAAATCTTTTAATGTATGTATTCTTTATGTTTGTTATAACAATACGGGTAACTTTAGAATGCAGCAAAGGTTCCAATTTCAAACCAATGAGCATCTGATTCGAGATTCGAATTCAATCACTCGTGTCGCGTTCGTATTTTATTTTTTTAATCCGGCCGTGACTTATTGGCGTTGGCAACACAACCGGTAGTAGGGACGTGAAAGATTGTCGCAACTTTGCTCGGGCTCCCCAGTCAATATTTGTAAGTGAATTCGTTCACCGGCTCCATTGTAAATAATATATCGCTTGTTATTACTTGCGAACTTTATTAAATTTTTAAAGGGATCGCTTTAATTTGTCAATTTTATTTTAAAAGTTTTTTAATGAGAATATATATATAAATACCAAAATATGGCAAAATTACCAATACAATAAATTAAACTTAATTTGGAATATATTTTACCGTCAAGAAATAATAAGAATTGATTCGTAGGCAAAAGGAGTGGTGGTAAACCAATCCTTACAGTTGGATAAAAATAAACTCTTTTACATAAACTCGCGTTCAATATCATGTCACATTTCCACCAAACAGAAACCTCAAAATTACTGCCATAGATACAATCGCGTCAGCCAAACTGTGGTTATCCCTCAACATTATACAAAAGCTTGAGAGATTCTCATCCCATTCGCGACATTTAAATGAACCCACGATGGCTCTATCGGCTTTTTACACGTCATCAGTTTTCGAGTGGAGCACCCTTCATTTTCCCTTGAATGAAGATTTTTCCAAAGCGCACACTGGCCCCGCCCATCGCCTATATCTGTCGACAAAGCGATTCGTTTCACTAAAAATTGCCCGCCATTTTAAATGAGTTGGCGTTTATTTACGAACTGTTTCAGCTTTAAAATATATAAAAGGGTGATAAATTGGTAATTAAAGAGCGTGGACTTTAATTTGTAGTCCCGGTTTGTAAAACCTGTTTAATAACGAGTTACAGAAAAAGGATTTTGCTTATTTGCTTTCGGGCATTAAAACGGAAAGTTATGGTACTACAGGAAAAGCATACAGATGCGTACAAATAATATTTGCTACGTAACTAATAAATTTGCATGTTAATCTGAGTAATTTTATCAATAAATTCCAATTATAATGGGATTTGCCTGCTTATTGTTGACATGATTAAAACTTTTATTGCTTTTTGTTAATTTTATTGGCCCCGACTTCGAGCAATTTAATTTTGGAAGAATTTTACAAAAAAGAAAATATCGTAGGTATATAAATAATATCGGGTCCTCATAATTATGTACACGACAGAAATAATCAACCAAATTGATGGAGCCATTCTCAATTGATGCTCCATCACACGTGGTAATTGATTTATAGATATTTATTTTTGTGTCTTAATTAACTCTGAATTAAGGATATAATTACTTTGTACTTTACAGTTACAAAATAACTCTAGATAATTAGCATTACGTACCTACCGTTAATTATAATCATTGCAGCGAATATATGAATATACGCATAATAAGCAAGTACCTAACAGTGGTTTAATTAAACTAACGGTGACAAATAAAACAAGTAAACAATTAACCAACTCCGCCATTTACTCATTAGTCGTACCTACAGGAGAAATATTGAATTAAACAGAAGTTTCAACAAATTGGGGTTAAATTGTAGTAGAAATATGTTACCGTCTGGAGTCTTTACTATTATATTTTAAGTATAAAGTTTCAATTTAAGGTATAATTATTTGGTACACACAGATATAACATACTATTTACGCATTTGAAAGAAACCTTACTATAATTATTAATAACAACTGATATTTCTGGTTGATGACCTGGTCGCGGAAATCCAATCTATAATCTATAATACACATAAAACATAATATAATATACAATCTATAATATAATCGCACAGAACCGGTCTTTATGGCATCACCGGGGGAGGCTTATGTCCAACAATGGACGTCATCGGCTGAAACCATGGTAATGATGAATGATGAGATGTCAGCAAATCGTAGGGGCCCAGCAGGGTCGAAGCCTACTGGGGCCACGGGTAGTGTAAAAGTGAATGCCGGGGCCCTGACGAAGAAAGGAACAGAAGTGGGTAGTAGGCCAGTAAAAGTCAGACACTATCTCCCGCTCCGTCCAAGAACGGGATTTGTCATAAGAAAATTTTCCCACCCAATAAAAAAACACCCCCAAATTTCCAATAATTTTGTCACCTTTTTTGATATAATAATGGCGTCTTAGATTAATTTGCGACTTGAATTTGAACGTTTCATAAGCACGAAAAGCATCCTTCTCATTAGAATTAAAATCTGGTTACAAAGTATTCTTTGTAAAGGTATCAATGGCCAACCAGAATTTTCATTAGTTAGAAGTTTCACTCTAGTTAAACAAAAATCCAAATACAATAAATGTCTTTCAGGAAATCGTCGCGTACATTCCACTTAACCCTATTGTTCCACGCCGCTTACACCCAATACCAGTAATTGCACTAGAAGCTCCAATTGTTTCTCATCTAATTGAACAAAAGGGAGAAACGGCCACAGCAGAACATTTATTCTACAAACCCACTGGTTTTCCTTCCTCGAGCGAGGAAGGGATATTTTATCGAACAGGAGAGTTATATGGCTGTACCTACCTGTAACTTATGTTCGGGTTTAACCGTTCAGCAAATATATTGAGTGTTGATACATTTACTAATGGCCGTACTAAATAAACTCTGCGATTCCATTCCTATAAATATTGAACTAAGCTGCTAGAACAGAGTTCGGTTCGAGTAGTTTTTCTAATTGAATTCTTTGAACGGATGTTTATTTTGATAATGGGAATTGTGTAAACGTTTTATAAATTACAAATTGAGGCGCGGGTTATAACAATACGTCTGCAAACGACTGGAACGTTTTAAATAACGATGTTTATTTTTAAAATTCACCTAACACACTAATATTATAAAGGCTAAAGTTTGTATTTACGTATGTGTATGTTGGTTACTCTTTCACGTTTAAACGGCTGAAGGGATTCGGATGAAATTTGGCACACGGGTAAACCACATTGGGCTTGCGGATGCCGAGCAATGAGTAGATCGCCGTCCGGACCGACCCCAAGACGTGGACGTAGTGTTCCACGTGCACTTCAAAGAGATGTCAGCAAAATCGCAGGAGCCCAGCATGGACGAGGCCTACTGGGGCCATGGGTTGACTTCCGAAAGGGAAAGCGGGGTCCTGGAACGCAAGGCAAAAAAGGAACATAGGTACATGTGGGTTTAAGTCAGTCAAAGTCTGATACGCTCTCGCGCTCCGACCTAGTGCGAGAAAAGTCATTGTATGATTTCCCATCATCGTCATCATCTTCCTGCCCTTGTTCCGTCTTATTTGGGGTCGGAGCAACACGTTTGTTTCTCCCATTCTATCCTGTCAACCGTCATGCTATCACTAACTTCCTTTTCTTTCAAATCACTCTTCACAAAATCCATCCATCTTTTCTTTGACATGTGGATGGGAGGAGAGGGAGAGCCCTCTCCTCCCATCCACATGTATACTCATAACTCTTTTAGTAACATGCGTTTCATCTCTCCACTTTAAATGACCATACCAAGACAGACGATTCTTCTTCAACTTTTCATTCACTGACGCCACTTTCAAACTCCCTCTAATATTCTCATTTTTCTCTTTATCCATTCTCGTCACACCACACATCCATCTCAACATTCTCATTTCCGCTATATGCAATCTTTTTTCATCCGTCTTTTTCACAGCCCAACATTCTGATCCATACAGTATGACAGGTCATATCACGGACTTGTCGCGAGGCAATGATTCGGATCCCGGTTTCCGGCCACCGTAGGCGCAGGCTTGCGGACGGTGAGTAATGGGTAGCTCGCCGTCCGACTATCCGGTAACCGTCCGGACCGAGCCTAAGTCATCGGCGCGTAGTACTCCACGCGCACCTCAAGGAGTTATCAGCAACCGTAGGGCCCAGCTGGGTCGAAGCCTACTAGGGCCAAGGGTCTGATTCTGAAAGGAAGACTCGGCCCTAGTATGAAAGGCAGTGAAAGAACAGGAGTGAGTTTTTAGTCAGTAAAAGTGTGACATTATCTCTCACTCCGCCCAAGAGCGGGGTTTCCTAGTTTCACGCAGACGAAGCCGATGGCATAAGCTATACATATTTATTATGGCCGATTTATAAAAGAAACAACCTAGTTTTTCATGCTTTCATTAATTCTACCAGTATCGTTGCATACTAAATTACTTCCAACCATTTTATCAACATATTTACATAATCAAAACATCAATATTGCTGCACCGTGTCAGCTAACGACTTTGAAACTATTCCAGCGCCATTTTGTCGTTGCGCGATGACATAAACTTGATGTCATTGTTGTTGTAGATTTACAACATTGCATGCGATGCAAGCATCTTCGCGGGACCTACTATGTCGTTGTATTGTCAGGATTAAGTTTGACTTTATGGACGGTATGGTACACGTACATGTAGAATGGTTTGTTATACAGTACTAGCTACAAATGGTTTGTTATACAATACTAGGTTTCTCCACACAAACTTTGGACCCCCGTATCATCCTCTTAGGGGGTGAATATTGGTAAATCCTCTCTAAATGTTCGCCTACGTCATAAAAGGAAACCTTGTGCAAAATTTCATGGTCCTAGTCCCTGCAGTTTCGTCTGTGCGTTGATATGTCAGTCAGTCAGTTTCTCCTTTTATATATATAGATAGATTTTGTAGAGGTACAACTATTTGACGTTCCTTTCAACTTCATTTTTTATTCATAAATGTAATAACTAAGATGATAATGATGTAGTATGTTGTATATAAGTATGTTTATCAGTTGTCTAGTACCCACAACACAAACTCTGCTTAGCTTGGGACTAGACGGCGTTGTGTGGTAGTTGTAAAAATAAATAAATAATAATATCATGAATATTCACTAAGTATTGAGTTTCTACGAGTTTATGGGCAGCGTCTTCATAAAGAACGATGTAATCGCACACAAAGTAATGTATCGATAGGTGTTTTGTACAAAACGTCAAATAAAACTATCGAAGCCGATTTAATGAGCAGAACTACTGCGAAACCAACGTTTCAGCATTCTAATGCGCTCAATACAACTAGTAGGTATTACATGTTCATTTTTTCAGGTGGGAAATCATCAAATGACTTCTCTCGCTCTAAGGTGGAGTGAAAGGGTGTGTCAGACTTTTACTAGTAAAAACCCACCTATGTTCCTTCAGTTATCCATTGCGTCCTTTGCGAGCATATCGGCCATACTAGCCCCCTTCAATTTTGTTGACATTCGAACACAACGAGCTGTCGAATCAGGCTTTGTCCTTGCCAGACAGCCGTACGGCGAGCTACTAGGGATTTGGTTATTCAAGATTCCATGACAGTGGCGTTAGGTTTTTCGTAGCAGCGTGCATTCGTTGTGAAGAGTATCCTATCAGTAAACATACGGGGACGTGTTATTCGATATTACAGTTTTCTGAATCATGTTATTCGAGATCGCATGACTACGGCGTTAAGTTTTTCGTGATAACGTACATTTTTTAGATAAGTGTTTCGGATAAGTAAACTTACGGGCTTACGGGAACGTGTTATTCGATGTTACATATTTCGGAATTATGTAACACACTCCAATAATACCTATATAATAATAATATTCCACTTTTCACATAACGCCATCTACTCCCAAACTAAGCAGAGCTTGTGGTAAAAATACTAGACAACTGATAAACATAATTATATATTTCTAAATATAGACATATTATAGATAAACAACTTTTCTTTACAAGTCCCGCCTTCACACCCAGATCATATTGAAATAATTATTTGAATTCAATTAAGGAAAATTGCGAATTTATTGTAACGCCGACTCCTCCGGACATTCCAATTTTCCGTGGCTAAAGGCGTTTTCTCCCCTTTGATATTTTTTGCTATAATTAAAATTATCTTGAAGAGGGTATTTCCAACATTAGCAACACGTAAGTTACCGAGTAATTAAAAATTATGTAGACAGGGACGTATCTTTTATCTTTTTTGTTAGTCTTTTGTAAAGTTAAGAGTGATTAAGTGCCGAAGTTTGGCTGTAAAAATACTGTAAAGTTATATTATTGGGGGTGAGACTAGGGGTAGGATTACCGCTTAAAGCTGCAGTTATAACGCGTTGTACAACGGTTACACAACCAATTACAGTAACTAAAAAAAAACAATTAAAATTATAAACCACTTGTACATCACACTCTCTCACAGTACTGCTGACATGCCAATAGAATCATCTTCCATTCCCTCCCCGAGAGAAAAGGCCTAAGTCCCAGTAGTGGGAACAATATCTACATGGCCGATTATGTTTGGTTTTTACTGATATCGACCCTTTTTAGGTAGAACATCGTTAGTGACAAATTGCATTTTTAGCAGTACCTAATGACATTTCCTTGAGGCGCCCGTGGAACAGTACGCGCCGTCGACGACTTGGGCTCGGTCCTCTGGACCGGTTACCGGATGGTCGGACGGCGAGCAACCCATTTCTCGCTATCCGCAAGCCCGCGCCTACGGTGTCCGGTAATCGGTATCAGGTTTCCGGCGGCGTTCTCTCGCGCGAGCACGTGCGGCCCCTACCTTTTCTAGCATAGCCTGTACCAAAGCCTGGCGCGAGAGATCGTTGCCGCCAATCACCCCCACAAGGACACGGCGGTGCTCTGCTCTAGAGGGGCACACCTCTATCGTATGCTCCACCGTGTCCTCCGGGCGGTCCAAACAGAGGTGACGCCCGGGCGTTACTTCCGCACGAATACGGTGCAGGAACTTCCCAAACTGACCATGCCGGGTGAGAACCTGCGTCATACTGAAGGTGAGAACGCCATGAGGTCATTCCAGCCGCTCCCCAAAGAGAGAAGTTACCGTCATAATTATGACGTGCCCAGCAATGATTCACATGCCTTCATATCAACATAAAACAGTTAATACATAGATTGGTTTCTTATATTAATTCCTTATTTCACTTAATGCAGTAAATTCACCTCTATATTTTTTCTTTCACCATTCTCTTACGAAAACAGGTAGACTTATTTTAGCACTCCCGCGGGGAGGCAGTTATCACCCCATCTCCAACTTTATCTCATAACCAGCAGTACATAACTTCGATACGAAACCTTTATTACGGAACCCAGAACAGTATTAAAACGAACCATATTTGGATCGTTGGAAACTTCTGGCAAACAATAAAAGGGCAAATTGTGACAGGGTCAACATTTTCCTTCAATTTTTCTTTATTATTTTCGTCCTCTTCTGTGAAAGTTAAAAAAAAAACTGTGCAAACTCCTCAGTTCAACTTTCAAATTCTTTTTTATTTTTATGAGTTCGAGGATCATCCCTCAGACTCATAAAAAATGTTACTTGAAGTGGCAAAATTTGAGCACTTTGGAAACCACTTATTGTGGAACAGAATAAAGTTAGCTGAAAAAAATAACAGATGCTGAATATGGTCCGTTGTATTGGATGTTGAATTTGGGTACATATTTTTTTTTTGTTATGAGCCTGTACTGTCCCACTGTAAGATAAAGGCCTTATACCAATGGAATAGGGTCCAAGCTACCAATAGTCAGGGCTCCTGGGTGAGGAATTTCCTAACAATACGCGCCGTTTTCAGGATTACTAGTTTCTGGATTAAGCCCTTGATCCAACTACAACTTATTCATGTGTTTTGTAGGCTATTAACCCTAATGGCCAAGAGCCTCAACGAACATCTGACCAGGTCAGTTCCGTCATTGTGCCGATAGCCGCACCTTTTCGGCTATTGGCACAAAGACTGTAGTATCCATCTCCTTAATGTTATATTATAATTATTTATTTGAGTCTGTCTATTATCCTGAATAATAAAATAGGATAACAAACTCTCAAGAGGCACAACCATATAGTTGATAATCCCTACCTAAGCATCGACATTTTAAAACAGATTTCCTTCTAAGAAAACTCATTTTAAACAAAAAGTGGTTTCATTAATGTAAAGCTTAACTACAGAGCAACTTGCATTAGTGTTCACATTATTCTTCTAAAATACAAAATAGTTTCTATTTAAATCATTAATAAAGAATGTTTTGCCTCGAACAGAAAGTAAAATGCGCTTTTATTTTCTGGAGAGTTTACAAAGTATTTAGTCCCAGATATTCTGAGATACTTAAGCTGGATCGCAATGTGTTAATTGTAGGATCTGAAACGGTACCCAACCGGAAAATGTTAGGACCTAAAGTTACACAAATGCCAAAGCCTACACAATGTACAGAGGGATGTCTTGTTCGGGACAGTTAAGATTTACATTCTTGAACTAAATATTCGTGTTTAAGTAAATATCGAGCAGTGATGGCACAGTGGTAACGGCTTCGACCTACGAGTTATAGGTCGCGGGTTCAAATACAGCGAGGCGCATTACTTTGTGTAATTTATTTCATCACCACTGCTCTCGAAACGGTGAAGGAAAACATCAGGCATGTAATAGAACCCAAAATTTGAAGAAATTATGTGATGTCCACCAACCCGCACTGAGCCCGCGTGGTGGATTATAGTCCATTCTCTGTCCTAGAGAGGTCGCCTGAGTCCCAGCAGTGGGAACATTTATAAGGCTGATTACACTATATGATAAGTAAATTTTACACCATTTATTTAGAATATTAAGGACTGATGAAAAGAATTTTGAACTAAAAGAGACTACACCTCACGACACAAGGAATCCTAGTCCATACTAGAATTCCCTGTGCCATGGGGAGTGATCTCTTTCAGTCCCAGTCAAAATACATTTATGCAGTTAAATGCAATTAAAACTCTAGACCCCATGGCCTAGAGTGTTTGGTTGCATAAATGTATTTTCATGACACAATAAATAAATTATATTATTTTTATAATCTTCAAGGTTCTGGACTGGAGTAGACTAGGCATTAATGTCAATGGCGAGTACATCACTCACCTTCGGTTTGCCGATGATATAGTAGTCATGGCTGAAACTACGGAGGAGCTCAGTACAATGCTCGATGACCTCAGTAGAGCTTCCAAAAGAGTGGGTCTTAAAATGAACATGGATAAAACCAAAGTCATGGTAAATAACCATGTAGCACCCACTCCGATCAAGATCGGAGACTCTGCACTCGAAGTTGTAGACGATTACGTTTACCTGGGACAAACAATCCAGTTGGGTAGGTCTTTGTCGAACTTTGTAACTTTGAGAAAGAGGTCAATCGTCGAATCCGACTCGGCTGGGCAGCGTTCGGGAAGCTGCGCGGTATCTTCTCGTCCAACATACTACAGTGTCTCAAGACGAAAGTCTATGACCAGTGCGTGTTGCCAGTGATGACATATGGCTCTGAAACATGGTCTCTTACAATGGGCCTCATCAGAAGGCTTACAGTCACCCAAAGAGCAATGGAAAGGGCTATGCTCGGAGCTTCCTTGCGTGATCGCATAAAGAATGAAGATATCCGCAGGAGAACCAAGGTCGCCGACATAGCCCGAAGAATCGCCAAACTTAAGTGGCAGTGGGCAGGGCACATTGCTCGTAGAACGGATGGCCGATGGGGCCGAAAGGTTTTGGAGTGGCGACCGCGCACCGGAAGACGCAGCGTTGGAAGGCCTCCCACAAGGTGGACCGACGACCTGGTGAGGGTCGCGGGAGTGCGGTGGATGCAAGAAGCACAGGATCTGTCATTGTGGCGACGCTTGGGGGAGGCCTATGTCCAACAGTGGACGTCTTTCGGCTGAAATGATGAATGATGATGATTTTTATAATACGTACCTACGTATATATGTATAATGTACCTACTTTGTGACTATTTTTGACACCCACGTTATGTATACTTATCACAGTAGAAAATTATAATAAATTAACATACGTATCTAAATTCAGAAAGTCTTTTATTATTTATTTACTTTATATTTTACGCAAACAGACGTTCCGGGCAAAGGCGGGCTGAATCAAAACCTGTCAACTACATATCTACAAAGTTTTTGTCATCTACAAAATAAAATAAAAAAACACTATTGTTTTATTTTCATTTTATTTTGTAGATGACAAAAACTTTTTATACTGTTATAAAAACCATGTGTATTGTGTTTGTGTACTGTTATAAAAATACTAAAAACCCGCTCTTTTTTTTAGGTGGAAAATCGATCTAACGTTTTCTCCTCCTCGAAGGGGAAGCGAAAAGGCGTGTTAGACTTTTACTTACTAATAACCCACTCCTGTTCCGTCTTTGCCTTCGTTCCAGGGTCCCAGGGCACACTTACGCACACGCCCTGGGTCGGTACGGGCGCAAAAACTACAAACCTTCCTCGTTTAGCCTTCTTTCTACCAGTAGAATCCGAATCTTAATTCGTTGCGTTGTTTAGGTATTAGTGGATAAACAGACAGACAAACTCAGGAAGCGACCTTTTGCCTTTTTGCCACATCATCGGTTCACCTTATTTTATACGATGTACCTAACTGACCCGATAAACATTGTTTTCCTACATAAATTATTTTGGGCCACCCTTATCACCTACGGATATAAAAAATAGCCTACCACCTATTCATAGACCTACCAGATTCATATGTATTACATAATAAAATTCATAAAATAATCGGTCAAGCCGTTACGGAATAGTTCGATAACAAAGATTAATAAATAATATATTTCTAATTAATAATTTCAGAAATTCAATTGAAAACATAGAAGTTACTACAGACAGTCCAACAAAAAATATGGGTTCGTAATATTTACGGTCTAATAGGCATGTCATTTTCAAAAAATATTTTTTGTTAGAAATCATTTTATGGTCCATCCACACTTCACCGCAACGACCGGTCTATGACAGGTCCAGGTGAATTATCTGCGCGCTCGTACAAACCTTCAATTGTCGGTCGAGTCCAACGTGGTACGTATGTTGTGGCATTTATACCTGTCACTATCAGACTCTCTACCACGGTGAAATGTGACACGACCCTTATCGGAATCGCCTTTATCGGATTGACGAAGTAGACATATTTCTATTCTTCACGATTTGTAAGTCAGATACGAAAATAGATCTGGTGTTTTTAAATTATAAGATGAGGCTTCGGTTTTTGCTGTACTTACGTATGAATCTGGCTAGTGTTCGGCTTCAAGTCTAGCCGGCTACAACTGTATACATACCAGTAGCACTTCAGGGAGTCCTTGGAGTTTCTTGGACTTTATTCTCCATAGCCATCGCTTTGGAACGCAACTACTGAAGGATACAGGTGGGTTTTACTCAGTGAAAACCTGACACTGCATGAGTCTTGCTCCACCCTAGACTGGGAAGTAATTTTTTTTAAATAATAATTATCCACAACTTTCACACAACGCCATCTAGTCCCAAACTAAGCAGAACTTGTGTTATAACTACTTGACAACTGATTAACATACTTATATATTTCTAAATACATACATACATATTATAGACTAGCTTCTGTAAGCGGCGAGAAAATGGGTTTCTCCATACAAATTTTGGACCCCGTTTCATCCCCTTAAGAGGTGAATTTTGGAAAATCCTCACTTAGTGCTCGCTTTGGTCTTAGAAGAAAACGTTGTGTAATAATTCACACTCCTAGTCCCAGTAGTTTCGGCTGTGCGTTAATATGTCAGTTAATTTCGCTTTATATACATATGGATAAATTACACCTAGATACAGAACAAAATATGATCGTGCTCACCACACAAACATTTGTCTTGAGTGGGAATTGAAGCCACGACCTCCGGCATGGCAGTCAGGCCACCGACCACTTTTTTTTTTTTTTTTTAAGGTGGGAAATCATCCGAATGACTTCTCGCGCTCTGGGCGGAGCGCGAGGGCGTGTCAGACTTTTACTGACTAAAACCACACCTGTGTCCTTCAATTACCCTTTTCGTTCTAGGACTACGGGTTTCCCTTTCAGAAATTCTCCGCGGTCCTAGCTAGCGAGCATCGGCCCTGTTGGGCCCCTACGGTTTGCTGACATCTCTTTGAGGAGCGCGAGGATCACTACGCGCTGTCGACGATTGGGCTCGGTCCGGTTAGTTACCGAACAGCCGGACGGCGAGCTACCCAGTGCTCAACGTCCGCAAGCCCGCGTCTACCGTGGCTGGTAGTCGGGGTCGGAATTACGGCGGCTAGGGCGTGAGGACCTTCGTTCCCTCACGCGTGCAGCCTCCTCCTTCGCTAGCATTACTGCTTCGCAGAAGGAGGCGACTGCCTGCCATTCCTCCTCGCTCCGGACCATAGCCTGAACCAGGGCCCGACGCGAAAGGTCGCTGCCACCAATTCCCTCCACGAGGACACGGCGGTGCTCCGCCCAAGCGGGGCACACCTCCACCGTATGCTCCACCGTGTCCTCTGGGTGGTCCGCACAATGATGACACCCGGGCGTTGCTTCCGCCAGAATCCGATGCAGGAACTTCCCAAACTGGCCATGCCCGGTGAGGACCTGCGTCATGCGGAAGGTGAGGACGCCGTGTTGTCGCTCCAGCCACTCCTCAAAGAGGGGACTTACCGCCATAATTGTAGTGTGCCCAGCACTGGGTTGCGACAGTCGTCGTTGCCATTCCACCATGAGATCCCGCCGGAACTCTGTCCGCCATGCCGCGACTTGACGCGGCAGCGGAGTTTCGCCCCGGCGTTGCATCTCCACGCGCAAATCGTGCATGCATGCAAGGACTGTTGCTTCCAAATCCCATGGTGGCAGGCCAGCAAGGAGGCTCGCCGCTTCGCGGGAAATCGTGCGGTATCCCCGCACCATCCGGATGGCCATGACCCTCTGGCAAGCGTTCAGCATGGCCGCTGGTCGCTTTTGCAGCGACGGCGCCCACACCGGCGCCCCGTAAAGGGCCATGGACCGAACAATTCCCGCGTAGAGCCTCCGGCAGGAGGCGTCTGGACCCCCAAGGTTGGGCAGGAGCCGCTTTAGGGCAGCCGCGGTCCGTTCCAGTTTGGGAGTCAGACGTCGAAAGTGCTCCACAAAGTTCCACCGACTGTCGAGGACAAGTCCCAGGTACTTCATCGTCGACCCGACGTCGATGCGAACCCCTCCTACCGTTATTTGGGAACCCGGTGGTGGCGCGTTCCGAGGGCCATGAAAACACATGGCCTCGGATTTGTGCAGTGCCACTTCGAGTCCCAACTCTTGGATCCTGTCCACGACTGTCGCAACCCCGCGTGTCGCTAGTTCGGCCGCCGCCTGGTGCGACTCCCCCTGCGCCAGGACCAGCGTGTCGTCTGCGTAACAGACAACGCTAACCCCGTCGGGGAGGTCGCCGCGCAACACGTAATCGTACCCGATGTTCCACAAGGGCGGTCCTAGTACCGACCCCTGCGGAACACCGCACGACATCTCTCGCCGTCTCCACTCTCCCTCGTGACCAGGGTAGATGATAAACCTGTCCTTCAGGTAGGCCTCGATCAAACGACGGAGGTATTCGGGCACCCGATGATACCGGAGTGCCCTCCTAATGCTACTCCAGGGCAGGGAGTTAAAGGCGTTGGTGATGTCCAAGGACACCACCACCTCGACCTTGCCCCGGGACACCGCATTCCCCGTCGTGAGGGCTCGCACACGCATGATGGCGTCCACCGTGGAGCGCCCTCTGCGGTAGCCGAACTGGCTGTCCGAAAGATCCGGCCCCACCCGCGCTAAATGCGCGACGAGGCGGTCTGCAATTACTCTTTCAAAGAGCTTGCCCACCTCGTCGAGCAGCACTATGGGCCGGTATGCGGACGGAGAGTCCGCAGGGCGCCCCGGCTTCGCGATAAGGACCAGTTTCCCAGTCTTCCAACGAAGTGGGAACTGGCCCCTCTCCAAACATGCGCTCAACAGCCCTCTTAGTCGAGGCCCGAGTTCCTCCATGGCCAGGACCCATGCTTTCCCAGGCAAGCCATCGGGTCCTGGGGCGGTATTTTTAGCGTTTAGCCTTCGTACCGCCACACTCATCTCTACCTCGGTCACCTCCGGAGTTTCGTCGTCATCGCCGTCGTGGTCCGCGTCGGACACCGCGAGAGGCGGAGCCGTTGGCGAGGAGGAATGCTCCTCCCTCAAAGGGAACAGAGCGTTCACTACACCCTCTACGAGCTGAGGCCGGAGACTCTGTGTCAGCGGGGGAGCCCAGGCGCGGAGCTTATCCCGCACCATTTTGTAGGGGCGTCCCCATGGGTCTCCGTTCAGAGTCCCCAACCATACGTCGCGGGCCTCTAGTTTGGCTCGCCGTATCTCCGCTCGGAGGGTGCGCTTCGCCACCCTGTATCCCTCGTACAGCTCCGCCTCTATGGCGCCGCATCCGGAGGGCGAATGCGGCGCCTGCGGTGTCTTGTGTCTGGCGCCGTGCGGCAACGCATGCCTTGCGCAGTTCCGCAATCTCCGGTGACCACCAGTACACCTGACGCCAGGCACGTCCTGGCCGAACTCGGGGCATTGCCACGTCGCATATTTCCGACATGGCCTCCCGGAACCACTCCGCCTCGGCATCTATGTCGATAGGCCTGTCCGGTGCTAACGCCCAGGCCTGTACGATAGCGGCTTCCAGGAGGAGCTCCCGGTCCAGCTGTTTTAGTGCCCACCGCGGGCCACATGGGTTCTGTCGGACCGGCGCGGTAAAGGTCTGGGCGGAGACGTCGAACCGGATGTACCGGTGGTCTGAGTACGTCTCCACCCCCTCCATGACGCGCCAGTCAATGACGCGCGGAGACAGAGCGGGGCTTGCGAACGATATGTTCACCACGGACTCGCCCTGCATCCGCACGCACGTGGGGACAGAACCCCGGTTTAGGACGACCAGGCCTGACTCCAGGGCCCAGTCCTCCACCATCCGGCCCCGTGTATCTGTGTACCGGGAACCCCAAGCCAAGTTCTTGGCGTTGAAGTCCCCACAAACAACCACAGGGAGGGATTGAAACCCGGCGACGACGATGTTCAGCTCCATAAGGGAGTTGTGGAGATCGGCGAGAGTTCGGTTCGGGGAGAGGTATACACCTACCACTGCGATGTCCCCGAACCGTGCTGCCACGCAACCTCGTCCCCTCTTGACACCCTCTAGGGACGGGGTACCGGCGGCGGCCGACGAAGTCAATGTCACCGAGCCGTTCAGATCCTGCACCCAGCCAGCCCTGGGTGGGACATAGTACGGCTCAGTGACCACGGCGATGTTGATCGACCACTGCGCCATGCTCTGGAGCAACAGATCCTGAGCGGGGGCGCAGTGGTTGATATTCGCCTGGAGGAGACGTAATGGAGCAATTATTGGCAGTCCATTACAGTCTCCTCCCGAGCCCCCTGTGAGGGCTCTGCCGCGGCAGTTACGGCGGTGGCTGTGGTGGCGGCAGCGGCGGCTGCGGCGGTGACGGCGGTGGTGGGGGAGGGCCTCTTGCCCTTACCCCTGGCTTTGGCGGGGGGAACGCAGTTTCTGCTCCCACCCCGATGGTCGGCTGGCTTGCCAGCCGCTGCACACACATAACAGTGAGGTGCAGCGTTACAGGTTACGGCCTTGTGGCCAGGCCGACCGCACTGGAAGCAGTGATCGCTTCTATCCACCTCCGAGGTGCAGTGAACCCCCGCATGGTGGCCCACTTGGCAACGGAAGCACCTCAGAGGTTTGGGCTCCAGCAGCTTCACCTCCGCTGAAACCCAGCCCACCAGGAGCCTTCGACCCTCCCCAGTTATGGCCTTGGCCGCCGACACGGGGCAGCTCACTGTGACGGTTCGCATGCCCGTGTTGTCGGCACGGATAGTACCTGCCCGCACCTGGTCGCCAGGACATTTCGTGGGCCTGGATACTCGGGCCACCTCCGCGTCTAGGGACGCTCGTATTTTTTCAGCCAGAGCGTCCGCGGTGGGGCCGCTGTCCGCACCAGGGACTTCCAGCATACGGCCTCCGGTCGCGGAGGCCACCGACCACTAGACCAACAGACCGTCGTCAATCGTTGAATTTCCCATCTCAATAAAGAAAAAAAATGTCATCCTCAGTACCCTCTATGTATATCTATCATACATTGGTATACAGAAAGTCTATAGATATTCCATTAAATGTTTTCTCGTAAATCGTACAAACAAAGAAAGGGAAACACGTCTGATGGGAGAGGAAAATGTGATAAGTCACGTTGTACCACAAAAAGGGCGCCTGTTCCACATACGGAACTTATGAAGTATTGCCGCAATGTTTTATATGTTGGCGGTCAAGTTTATTTATGTGGAGGGATATGAAAAGACATATACAAACATCACACAAATATAAGATATTTATATAAAACGGTTGATTTATATTTTTAATTACCAAAAATAAAATTAAAAAAAACAACTATCAGACTAGCCTACCTTATCTTTTATTTATATACTTATTAATCACAGAAATAATGACACATTATTTAAAAGAAACCATCAACTACGACAATACATAACAATCAAAGGAGATGAACCACATAAACTCAATAACTTAGGGTCACTGCACACGGGCCACCGGCCACAAGTGGCTGTCGCGCGCTTCTGCTTCCTTTGTGGCCGCTTCTAGCCTCTCGTGGCGGCATTTGTGGCTATGCAATTATGTGGAAGTTACTTCCAGTTTTATCGGACCCACCTTTTTTTAGGTTACAAATCGTAAAATGACCTCTCTCGCTCTAGAGTGGAGCGAGAGGGCGTGTCAGGCTTATACTAACTAAAACCCACCTGTGTCCTTTAGTTGCTCTATACGTTCCACGACAACGGTAAATATTTAAAAAAAATGCTGTGGCCCTAGCGGACATCGGCCTTCCTGAACCCTGGTTTTGCTAACATCTTTTTGAGGCATGCGTGGAACACTACGCGCTGTCGACGATTCGGTAAGACAGCGAGTTACCCATTGGTCGTCGTCTGCAAGCCCGTGCCTACGATAGCCGGGGATCACCCTGTGACTCCCGTCATGTTTTACGGTTGTGGCCCTCTCCTCCACTAGCAGTGCTGCTTCTGGAGGAAATGATCGCTTTCTGTTCCCCTTTGCTCCGGATTATCGGATACCATTTTCATTTATAATAAACGTTACCCCACATTAGGATTTACTCCTGTATCGTGTCACAAACATATAAACTTACATACACAAAACACCCTGACCAGGAACAACTACCTGTAGGCCAAACAAATACTAGTTTCGTGCGGAAATTGAACCCGTGACACGCAGCGTAGCAGCCAACCGCTCACGCTAACCGTGCCGTTAAAACCAAGCAATGTATTTTTTTAAACATTTCAAATTAACTCCTAACCCATTCGGCCCAAGAAAATGTATTCGTTAAAATTCAATACTTGGAATAATAAAAATGCCAATCATTTTCCAGACGCAATAAGCAAATCGCTACAGTTTGCTTCTGCAAACGTCATTCAACGTTTATTGTAGAAAATGCACGGATTTTGTAATCAATATTTATGAAATTCAGATTTAGATGCGAAAACAGGAAAAGATTTGAAACCATTTATTTAACAATTTGTATTATTACCTACCAATCTTCAAATCTCAATTAATCAAATGGAATCCAATTTTAAATCTCATAATATCCAATTTTTTTTACCTGTCTTTAAAAATAGATATAATCTCATCATCATTGTTGGATATAGACCTTCCCCTAGTGTCGCCATAGCCACCGGTCCTGTCCGTCCGTGTTAGTCTCGCATCCTATGGATTCCCACAACGGTCATTGGTCCACCTCGTGAGAGGCCTGCCAACGCTGCTTCCTCCAGCACTCCAGAACCTTTTGTCCCCATCGACCATCTGTTCTGCGAGCAAAGTGCCCTGCATATTGCCACTTAAGTTTGGCGATTCTCGGGCTCTGTCAATAAAATCTACTTTAAAGCTTTGATATTTTTTTGATACAGTTTTATAGCAAGTCTTCTGCAATAAAAATATTCGAGACATTTTTTTTTTCGATTAATATAGACTGACATGACGCCACCAAACAATTAACTCGAGTGACACTGACGCGGTCATAAGCTTTTAATTACCTCTGAAAAATTCAAAGGTACTCCACTCAACTTATGGTATATTGGTTTAAACATTTTTATAACATAATAATTATGTAATTTGAATTATTACTGACTTGATATGCACAAAGATAGAAAGATTTTAGGCTAAGCTCAAATATTTTTACATAGGTAACCAGTCAACTTGTATTTTATTTCATCATCACTAAAGAAAGGTCAAGGATCACGATACATACATTAGGGGGTAAAATTTCCCCCAACTTACGCACTACACTCAGGCCTCTGATACATTAGCCCCCCTAGCCAAGATACAACCGTTTCGTTTCGAATCTCTTTTCATTGATCGCCTCGAATCGGCCACGCCTCCTGTTCCTTTGTTCAGACCACGTGTTTGAGCGTTGAGATGACGTCATAAGGGCTAGAGTACAGAATCCCCTAACACGCCACGCAACGCTTAACGCTACGTGACGCTGGAACGTTGTCCAGTGTCCCACCACTTGCCCCCAACATTTTACAAAGCATTCACAAGACACGGGATATGTTTTGTTGGACAATTTGACAGTGTTGCGCGTATGTTGAGGGATATTTTGTCCCCTAGTGTATCTGAGGCTTTAAAATAAAGTTATGAAATGGTTAAGAACTAAAGTGAAACATCTACGGAATTAGCGTTAGACTCTATAAATTTATTTGGCAAATCGTTCCTGTTCCCTTATAAAGAAGAAAGCAAAGTCCAAGAAAGCTACTGCTTTTTAATGGCCCTGTAGCTGTGGGAGTCAGCTGTGTCAGAATCAGCCATGTGTTCAGGTGTATAAGAAGGATGTAAGGTTCATGGATTCCGGAGGATACACGTTTAGCTCAGAATAGTCATCTAAAATTAAGTCTGTTGATTCTGGTAAGATATGGCCTACTGCAGGGGCACCGACTCCGTGGGTGCTTGGGGGCTCGAGCACCCATGGGAAATAAACAGTGGGTGCCGAGCACCCTTGAGAATAGACATCAAGAAACAGATCAGTGATCGCCTTTCAGGGATGGGCATTTTTTCATTACCCGACGACCTGTTTAGAGCGCCGGTGAAGACGCAAGCGTCGCAGGTTCTATTCTCGCACCAACACAAATGTTTGTTGATAAAACAAATATTTGTGTTGGGTCTGGGTGTTTGTGGTACTTTCGTTGTTTCTATAGTACAAGAGTAAGTGATGTTGTCTCAATTTATTATTATTACGCATTATAAGTACATTGTATGTAAGTAGGACGTTTATTTATTTGTCGATCGATCAGTGTGCATTGCTCTTCTAACACTTAGTCACTTTTTGGAGTCATCAAATGAGCATGAGCACCTATGAGATTTTCTAAAAACCTGCGCCCCTGGCCTACTGTCCACGGCACGACAATGACGAAGACGGCGACGTTGCCGCTTCGCGACAGAGTTTCATAGTTTTCTACGTAAGCTGCGAGCAGGCGTACACCGAGCATATAATGACAAATACGTGTTTATGAAGCTACGCGTCCATGTACAGTAAGCCTAACTGTAATTGCCAATGGTTACAAAATTGAATGTCAGGGTATTGGTAATGAAAATATTAATATTGAGAGTAGTGTTAACCACTCACACTTTGTTTCTCTTTTTGTATTTCAAAATTAAGACTGCATTAAAATGTAAGTCTATATAATGAATATGAAAAAAACTACTACAAAAACATTCTTCCTTTTTACGTTGAAGTTTCATTACACGGATACTATCTTAGTTAAGAATTTTCAAACATTGTCTAGTAGTGAGCAAGACTGCTTCTAGAAAAAGTGAGTAAAGTAGTAAATTTTCTGCTCTATAACGTAGACACGGAGCGAAACTAGATGAAAAAGGGAAAAACAGAACTAACGTGAACCGTAAAATTTTACTTTCTCGCTATCTTTATAAAGCTAATAATTTCATATTTTAATCATACTTTCTACGTATGAAATGTATGAATCGGTAACTATTGTTAAATTAACCCTGCTATAATGTATTTGTTATAGATATACTTTATTGTAGATACAATATGATTCCGGGATCTCTCCCAGACAACTTGGAACGGACAGTAACTGTCAGAACATGAATACAAAAATACAAAAAACATAAAAAAATATTTATTAATAATATAATAGATACACAGATACATACATGACATAGGCTATAAAATACAGGTTACAATAGTAGGCTGTACCTACATTTATTAATTTATTTAAGTATAAAGTATATCTTCATCCTTGCTATTTTTTTAAGAATAAATACTTATCTCTTAATAAACTGGTGCGCCTCACCATCAACGATTGCATCACTGCTTACCATCAGGTGTGATCAGAGTCAAGCACTAGTTTATATCAAATAAAAAAAATCTATTTATAAATAACAATAACTATACGAAATGTCACATAATCCTGACAACATTACACTTCGACCCAAAATAATTCACCCATCACCAATTCAAACCTCTTCAACACTTGAATTGAATGTGGTCATTTGGTCAGTGATTAATGAGTTTGGATCACAAACATTTGGTCTATTGATTCTGTACAGGTCACTGGCGTGCATGATTGATTAACCTACATATATCAATGTTTCTTATTTTCATTGTTATCCGGATAATATTTCACCGTTGGTGGACGATTTTCCCGGAGGGTGTAAGTGATGTTCCGTTGACTGATGTAGCTAATAATTCACGCTACGTGCCGTTTGTGTGAAAGGATGTGTTTTTTATTTTAAAAAAAAATATTTAAATTTTTTGCAATGCATGGCAGAATCTAAACTACTAGAAATTTTTAGACGGTGTGTACTTTCAGTAGGACATTGCGGCAATAAATATACTTTACAGATTCGAACGGCTTTGGAACGTATTCCTGCAGTTTGAAACAATGACCTTTCCGTGTTTCAGAGTGAACTAGTGAACTTTACTAGTACCAATATTCCCACACAGTTTGAGCAATTAACCTTTCCACTGCTAATTGGTTTATTGAACTCACTGTAACATAATTATCATCTAATTCATGTTTTCAACCTACCTTTAGGTAGTACATACCCCTATCCTCTTGAATTACTGTCTGTATTTTCTATACCTACTGTGTTAACAATATGTATTCGATTTAGACTAACATGCAGCCTATCCCCTAATACTAACGCATTGCTATATTTCCCAGGTCTCACAGCGCAGTCAGAAAGTAAGCTCCAGAATTCGAACTAAGCATGTATTTGTAGATTTTCAACCATCTACTCGAACTTTACTTCACACCAAACATCTGAGACTCCATTATTTAGTAATATTTCACACATACCTTGATTGTAGTTTTAATAGTACTAACAGACAGTAGAACACATTACCCCAAATTGCTGTTTCTAATACACTTACTTGCAAATCGATAGTGCCGTCGTGTTTTACACACCCAAAACATATGTGTCCCATTATTTTGGCACCATGTGTATCGTCCTTTTATTAGCACGTAGCACGAAATTTTTCTCTTCCTATTTGCTATAAAAGTCCTATTTATATGACGTAAAATATCGATGTGCAACTAAGCATGATTTAGCAAATCAAAGAATTATAGTAACTTAGATATTCTGAAACACATCTTATTTTATCGTACTTTTTTTAAATTTCGATTTACGTGTTGATTTGAGCAATAATGCCTTATACAATAAGTATTATTGTAAAAATCGATTTTACCATTTTATCTTTAGCCAACATAACATAGTTTTTATAACCCTTTTTGACCTTTGCCCTTCAGATCCACCTACTGTTATAGCATGAAGTAGTTCCGACAACATTCCGATACATTACATTCAATATTTTATACTTAGTACTGGCTAGTCATGTTTGTGACATACCTAAATATTGTGATTTGTACTAGTTACGTAGTTTCAGACCTCAACGAACGAGTATAATATGCGAATGGTAAGTGTACGCTATTGTGCGTAAGTATTTAATTAATCGAATGTAGTAAGCTAATTCGGAAAATATTTTCGAACGGCTAGCTAATTGAAATTGGAACAGCGTGTCAAAAAAGTACAATAGTCTCTCCTCTACACACGCGTGCACTGAAAGTGGAGACACAATCTAGTCTCACATTTATCTATACTTATAAAACTTACCAAAATAAAAATAAAGCATGCCTATGTTCGCATTGGTAAATAAACAAACCAGAAAAAATTTCTTCTTTATCACTTCATAAAGGAGTAGGGTCATATAGACAGCATTTTGAAAAAAAATTGTCTACAAATTTAAAACTTTGCGACACAACTGCTGTTGAAGCAGAATTTTCTCGAGAATTTTTTACCTCCTTCAAGTTGTAAAATCAAACCCCTCATCCCTTTCCACTTGAAGGTCAAGAAGTTCATAAGAACAGCTCCGAATAACGATCCTGAATTCTGTCGGAGACAAATTAAACTTCACTAAGTAACATTGAATTACATTATGTAGAAACGGTTGACATTTCCTCAGATTATTGTAGGGTTTACTTTAATTTTATGACTAAAACTTTCAGACGAATTGAACGAACCTTTATTCTCGAATATCTAAGCTCTTGTCCCTATTTAGGTCCTCAACTGCCTAAATAAATGAAATCATAATTATTACTAGCGAGGAGATAGATATACTCTTCATTGTACAAAAAAAAAAACACAGTAGGAACTTAAAATTAAAATAAAAAAAAATGTAAAAATGGTGGTGTAAAAATGGGCGGTCTTATCGCTAAAAGTATTTTTTTTAAAGACAATCTTTGGATAGATTTGAAAGAGAAGGAAAATAAAGAAAATAAAATTCAAAGTACTCAGTCAATATTTTGGTAAAAATGTGTAGTCTTTATTGAGTCTCGTATCATAATGAAAGAAAATTGTACAGAAATATAGAATTTAAAACTCAGCGAAGTCTTGTATAAATAAAGCAATTTCGCATTCTTTCTAAACTCGGCTACTTATAAAAAGGAAATTGCACGTCGTCGTTTGTTGTCCAAGTAAAAAATATCAAACAGAGTGCTTTCTGCGTCTTCATTATGACCTCTAAGCAGCAGAGCGTTGACGAGAATGTACGCTCAACAACAGTTTATTAAGTAAGTTCTCCTCACTTTACTCGATGCGTAACAAAAGTATCATAATCCCAAAAACATTATGAAATATTCACATTTTTCCTCCGACTTTGTTAAAGCGGTCTCCTCTTCTTTCTGTCGTGAATTTTCCTTATGATATTTTTTTTTCCAAAACTTTTCCATACTTACGCAACAATTCAAGCTTTAAAAAACGTATTTGTAAAGATTTTGTTTTATAATAAGTTCATTGCAGATTCTTTTTAGGTTCTTAATGATTTATTTTACTCGCGCGTAATTAGTAATTATTCTTGGAAAAATTTGAATGTTAAATGAACGATTATTAGAATAGAATAAACTTAGACTAAAAATGTAGAAATCGAATATAATATAAAAATAGAATACACCAAACTATTAACAAAAGGTTTTAAATCAGGTTATACAGGTTTAAATTTAAAAAGTTTTTTTTTTAGCCTTGCAAAAAAATTATCTTTCTTAGACAAGATTGTCTTAAAAGTACAAGATAGACGACTTCTCTCAGAAATACTTCTATTCACATCAAGTTATGTTTTATAAATAGTAACAAGAAATACCAACTCCAAACATAAATATAAAACCACTTAGTCCAAAACATAGACCTTGTATATGAATACATGTTTCTAATTTTGAAAGTAATTATGTGTTTCGATAAGCTATCTAGATTTTCGAAACACATAATTACAGAGAGGGTAAAACCCTAATCCTAACAAAGTAAAGAAAATGAATAAAACAAAACTATTACCATTCTTTAATCTTTAATTTATTATTTAAATTCACAATATAAATCAGACAAGAAACTACTACTAAACCAAAATTAAATCTCAAACTTTCTGCTATATAACATTAAACCTAATTTCAATTAACACACTATTCTGTTAAAACCATAGAAATTATGGCGTACCACCCCCATATCATCACAATTATGGCTGTGTCACGTATTATATTAGCCAACTGAGTAGCTTGAGAGCAAAACGGTGGCCTCTCTAGAGGACACAGAGGAAATGTCAACGACATGAGTGGGGATTAAGCTCTTGGACTGGCCAGTGTTTACGATGTAAGGTTGGTACAGGCGGCCTGTGATTAGCAGCGTATTCATAGGCTTACCACGGCAACTGAGCAGTTAAACCTAGGATGTTCTACAGATAGGTCTTTGAGGAACGTGCTTATATCTTTATGTTATGTTATGGTTATGTTTATTAACTGAATACCCTAGATTGTGTTTAGTAATGAAGTGAAAATGATACCTAAAATGTAATATTATTTTCAATACTTTTACTCGAAAACCCTTTCTTATACCTACCGCTTTTAAAAGGCAAATTACTGTTTTTCGCACTAGTGTGGAGAAGTGCGCGTGCTTGCACCCGCCATAATTTTATTGCTTTTATCGTATCAGTCTGGCTGCTAGGAGACCCGAGTCACGCGTCAATCAATGTTTATTTGTCCGTATATTTTGTCTTCGTAAGTGTATTGGAAAACGTCATTTTTTTTCGCACTAGTGCGGAAAATTGCGCGTGCTGTCACCGCTACAATTTTGACGTATCAGGCAGGGCGCTAAGCGACCCCCACGAGTCGCGCATCAACCCCGGTTTATTTGTCCGTGTATTTTGCCTTCGTCAATGTATTGAAAAACGACGTTTGAAACACGTGCAAATTTGTCACTGCAGCCCTCGGCTCCATAACATAAAAAAGAATGCCGCCTCGGTCGCTATGACCAACTTTCTCAACTTGTACCAAAATGTATTATTTTCTATTATTCATATGACGTGCTTTTCAGTTTATCTCTAGGGCCAAAGCCTGTAATTTTATGAAACGTCCTTCAGCCGCAATCGATTTTGTTACCTCCCTATTTTTGAATCCGTCATTCACACCCCACTTCACTTCTAGTCGTTTCGAAGGGTGACCCAAAACCATGCGCAATAAAGGTTGTAAAATAAAACCGCCCCGAATAAATTCACATTCATGAGATGATAATAACACAATCGTGCGATTCCAATTACGACGCCATTGATTTTCTGTTGCTCTGGTACATGAATATCAGGCCGAAGCAATTAGATAAAGCTGGGTTGGAGTGAAGCAGTCGTATTTAATTTTTTATTTTATGTCTGGCTTTTACTTGTTTATTATTTTAACTTTGAAGTGTTTTATGCTAATAGAGTGTACAGTATACATATAACACAGTGATATTTTATTAAAAAAAAAAAACGCTCAGCGTTATGTAAATGGTAGAATATTTCAGTAGGTTAGGCCCATTTTATATCAGAGTATCTCGAGTTTCAATAAATATAATAATAATAAACCATAAACATAGGAAAGTAAAGGTATAAGGTTGACTGGTAGAGAATGCATTGTTGCATTAAGTCCGCCTATGTACCACTACTGTACATGAAGTTTAAATAAATAAATAAATATAACCTTAATTTTATGTTGCTATAGTTTCCCACGAACTAAGGGTTGTCCACATTAGCTAGTAATCAATATAATCATGAAGAAGAGTTTTTTCTGCTAGTAAGTTGCATTTAAATTAGTCCTTGAACTTAACATCTTTGAAGTTCCTTTCCCATTACGAAAATCTTTTCATCTCAATGAAAATTTTAAAACATGGCGTGTAAGCACGGTGAATTAAGGCTGAAGCACCATCGGCATCGTCCGGTTACTGGCAATGTAAGCAGTCCTCCACAAAGGATACTTCCCATCAAGTGTCCACTTTATGACGTAGGGCCAAGCTTTCATGATATTTTCACTCTTAATGTTTTGGACATTTAAGATTATGAATTTTTATATGACATAACATTATCTATATTATGCACTTCTATAGCAGTATTTTTCAATCTGTTGGTCGTGGCCCCCAGATGGGTCACAGAGTCTTGATTAGGGGGTCACGTTCGTAAGTCAGGTAAAAGTGACAAGTGAGGCTTACTGTTCCTACGCTACCAAAACTACGATTCAGTAAAAAAACTGTGCTAGTTTATGTTTCGACACTTTTTCTGATTTTGTTTATTTTTTACACGCAAATTGCGTGCGATTTGAAATATATTTGCAAGAGCGCAAAGCGCCCGTCCGCTCACCGGAATGTTTTTGTCTTAAGGGGTCGCCGCTATTTATCTATTTAAAAAAAGTTTTTCTTTTTTTTTTAATACGTGACGTATTAAAAAAAAAAGAAAAACTTTGCTCTAAAGGGTGTGTCCTAACAGAAGCACATTCACATTTTGGCAGTCACATAAAAACTCTAAGGCTCTATGAGCCTATTAAAATCAACTGGGTTTAAATTAATAATTCCTAGAGAGCACTGAACGGTTGGCCTGACATAGACCTGCCGGAGTCTGTGTTTCCTGATAGCTACAACCTAGGGGTCTTTAAGTCAAGAGTGAATAGGTTACTCCTAGGCAAGCGTGCTCCATCGTCGGCCACATCATGGCTTACCATCAGGTGAGGCAGTGGTCAATCGCGAGCCTACCAATAACAAAAATAAAATAAAAAAGTTGAGACTTGTTGTCATGCTCATGTTGAAGGAGATCTCTCATGCATAAAATACAAGGCAAAAATAAAATACAAGTGGGTATGAAATATTTAATTACTTATCTAATTTGAAAAAAGAATATTTAACTAAATTCGTTTTTTGTTTTGACATTTTCTCGCTAGCAGAGTTTTAATTTTCCTCATGCCTAATAGAAAAATAAAGCCAGTGAGGAGAAATATGGACATAACCCTGCCAATGGAAATGAGGTTAATTAAGATAATTATGTAAAATAACTTTTTTATGTTTCATTTTATATTAGGTAGTAATTTATTCCCTCAAAAAGGATCGTAAGTTTTTCAAATGTAATTTTTACTTCATTTTAAAGGAATATAAACAGAATTAAAAAAAAAATACTCAATGTTATATTCAATTAAAACTAATGCTTTTGCACGCCAATTTGTTATATATTTTGAAATTGTGATAACAACTTTGAATGCTTTAAGTTCACGAAATATGAAGAAATTTAAACTTGAGAGTCACGTTATAACTTCTAATACTCATACGTACCTACTTCTAAGTTGAGTTACACGAATACCAAAAAATGATTGCACTGACTGGACAGGTCTATTCAAATCTTTGGACAGGTCTATTCAAGACCATCTCAAACACTAATCTGTATAGTCCTTATATGATTTGACCATTTCATGTTTACTATATGGAGTTTAAAAGAGACTTTGACCTCTGAATTTGTTTCGGTGTTTCTTCTCAGGGTAGTCTGCTAGAAACACTGGCCTCAGCAGGTTTAAATTGACTTATAAACGTGTTATTCATAACCTATTTGCAAAATAATTGTCATTTACTAGAAACCTGTAACTAAAAGGTATAACGTTGAGTAGTTTCTATTATTTTATTTTTATGTCCAATATGTGCAGAATATACGCAATACTTTGTTTCATATTAATCACTACTGGTTTGCAAAACAAATATCATGCAAATATTTTTTGTACGAAATATGTCAGTACAAAATAAACGTGTGTACTGTCATTGATTGAAACTAAAATATTCATGAAAGGATTTACTTTTGCGACTAAAGCTTCATATGAAAATATACGTAGAAATATATTTTTGAAATTTAATTGACACTGAGTGACTATAATAGCTGTTATTTTGGAATGAATAAATTAAATTTCATAAGTATTTCGTAATGCGTATGAACCAAGTAACAAAATACTTATTAAAATTATTTATACCAAAAACCATTTAAATATGAAATGTAAGTGTTTTGTTTTAAACATTTAATGAACTTTAAATTTTATTACAAGTACTTTGATAATTATATATTATTTAAAATTCGGTATAAACAATGAGTCTCAAATAACAGTGATGTTGTCCTTACCTTGAGTTAATGAAGAACATAAAAAAAGACTTGCCCATTCCATTTAACGTTTATTCTAACTCGTTAAACTTCTATATAGCAGCTATTCTGATTCGACGAAAATAAAAACAAGAGTATTAAAGACTATCAAATTCAACCGTTAACAAAATAACGCCAATAGCAGCTATTTTCGTATTTCCTAAAGATCGAAAAAACACTGAATAAAACTGATTAGAGATAATTCCAGACACAGTTTTGTATTATTTTCTAAATTGTTCGATTAGCATAAAATTGCTACGCGATGTCATTTTAGATTATGGATGAAATCAAATAGGTACTACTGCAGATATTTACTTAAATACTAACAAATAAGTAATTTTTTTTAATAAAAGAAGAATTAAAAAAAGAAACATCTTTATTCTTCTTTTTTTATGTATTCTGATTGTTAGCTCAACAAAAGTAGAAATAAAGTAAAGGCGCAGAAAACAGCTAAAACTTTTTCATTATCTCTAAAATAAAAACCAAGGGTACATTTAAGTCAAGAGTGAATAGGTTGCTTCTAGGCAAGCGTGCTCCATCGTCGGCCACATCATTGCTTACCATCAGGTGAGACAGTGGTCAAACGCGAGCCTATTAATAATAAAAAAAAACATAAAATTTTAAGACGCGCCACATATCGAGCTCGTTCAATAAATTCAGAGTACCTAACATGCAAAAATGATTTATAGAATCCTTAACCAGAAGAAATCATAAATCAAATAGATTTTTCGAAGAACTCACAATACAAGACATTAAATTGTAGATGAATAAAAATAAACATGTATTGTTATGAGGTTGAAATCATAAAAGAATGCGTTCTTGAGGCCACGTCATTCGGTAAAAACACAAAAATTGCAAGCATTGTGTCGGCGGGTCTCTCTTTCTTTTGTATGCAGTCCGACAGAGACCCACTTTACGACTTGTCCCGAGCTTAACCGAACAAACTCGAAGAGCACAGCGGGGGTTAATTTTCCCGATGGCGCCAACAATCTCGATCGTCGCCTTCTGTTGCACCCATTCCGGATATTTTCCTGCGACTTTTCAAACTTGCTCTTTATAAATCTTTGTCGAGTCCGACTTTCAAACAACTTATTCTGGAGTAGTTTTGTAAAAATAGAAATATCGGGGTAAGTAGTAGGTATGTGAGTTTTTTCAAATTGTATGGGTTTTTATTGATAAATATTGTTTTCTTGGAAAATTACCTTAATAGGTTAGTCATTTTGTAACAAGCGGGTAAATTTTGTATTTACAGCTAAGGCGAAATGCACACCAAAATCGAAATCAATTTGGAACCGCTAAACTGCGATGACAATTGCCCACCTGCATCAAAACAGAGTTTTGTAGCATACTTATTAAAAATAATCAGTGAAACTATTGATATAATACAACATATTAAGTAACAATTTATTCTGAAAAAAAGCTCGCGGTGAAACAAATAGTAATAAATAAAGCATGTTCCTTAAATGGAAAAACGGAAACGAATAAAAATAAAGTAAAAGTTCATGTAACCGAGCATTAACAGCAAACAAACAAACAAATAAATTAAATCACAGCAATTATCACAATAATGTTCCAATAAATCACATAAAAAATCTAATTTACCCTTGCTACAACCCAGCTCCTTTTCGCCTCATTTATACTGCTCAAATGACCGTAAAATTCATTGCTCAATACTTTTCAACCATAAAGGATAAATTGGTGGGTCAAAGCGTAAACTGGACAGGCGTGAAACAGAATAGGGCCGCGCCACTGTGAGCTGCACTGAGTTGATAAATAATCCTACTTCGGGAACTTCATACCATTCGTCTTTCTAGATGAAGTTCCCACAGTAATTGTCGACTAATGATCGGGACTTATCCCTTTTAGTTTTAACTTTTAAACTCGGAATCAAAATACCATATATTTTCAAGTTGGCAAACTAATGTCGTCGTTATTTATGGTCTATTTTCCTGTCTTCACTAGTTTCTTATCAGACAGGAAGCGATGTAGATTTATTGATAGCCATAACTTGGCGGTTTGTACTTAGAAAGATATAAATTGTTGTCAGTATTGTGGTCTTGTTGTTACTGAGCTTACTGATTTGCAATAGTATATTTTGATAAAGTGGAGAAAGTTTGTCATTGGGACCGAGGCGAAATTCGCCCGAGTTGTAGGCAATGCTGCTATGGAGCCGTGTCCTACAGTGGCTTTTCACGTGTATCAAACGACGTTTTTCAATACACTTACGAAGATATAAATAAACAGGGGTTGATGCGCGACTCATAGGGGTCGCTTAGCGCCCAGTCTGCCAGCCAGTAATAAATTGTAGCGGGTGAGGTCGCGCACTTTTCAGCACTAGTGCAAAACACAGTAAAATGCGTGCCTAAAAGCTGGTTTTTTCGAGTAAGTGTATTGAAAAACATTTAAACCTGTTGTTGTCTTGTATTTGATGGGAATAAAACTAACGACAAAGTCTTAAAAATATATTTCAAGATAAGCAACGCAGTTCTCGTAAAAATATTGTTAGAGGTAACTTTAAAGATTAGCTATAAAAATAAAATGGCTCCGGATAGTCATATGTATCTGCGGACAGTGCAGTTACCGTATCTTTGAGATAAACACAGAAAGTAAAGCACAGCTTCAAGGACTTTGTAGATTTGCGCTTTGTACAGAAGTATGTCGTGTATTTCATACATATACTTCTGTATTTATTATTCTCCAAACCCAAATAATACATATCTATTAGATAGGTACGACTCTTTATTGCATACCATAAAATAGAAGATTGTTACATTAGAGGTGAAAGTAACTTATTTAATCCCGAGAAGGAGTTTGGCGCCCGAGTGTAGCGAGGGACTAAATAAGTCTTTAACCTTGTAAACAATATGCTTTTTATTATAAATACAAGCAAAGTAAGAAAAAAAATCGAGTCATCGTATGACTTTAGGTATCTTTCTTTTGATTGAGGCGGTAAAAGGTTTTCCACTACTGATTTAGCCTGTTCTTTTATGAATCAGGCGTTAAATTCATATCTGAATCGGATGATCTTATCGTGTTGATACAAATCTTATAGAGCAGATATTTTTTACACAAAACACAAACAAATGAAGATCGGATTCCCGCTTTCCCGCCCATTTTGTTTTTTTTTCTCTGGCCGAATTTTTTTTCCCCCAATTTATATTATTTTAAACAATTTGTTGAAAGTAAATTGTAAAAAAGCCATTTAAAAAATATATTCTTTAATTAATCTTTATGTTATTTATTGTATTTAATTGTACATCTTGCTGTAATTGAGTGGTTGTATAGAAAGTTGGGACATGATTAAAAAGAAATGTGAAAATAGAACTAATCTCTTTCTTAATAATTTGACAGCTGTCAGTTGAAAGCGATGCTCCCTAGGGCTGAAAAGTATTATTTTCAACCCGCTCCTCAGGTAACTTTAGATCTGCTTTCCGAGTATGAGTAATAAAAAATGCAGTAGGATCTTCAAATTAATAATAGCGCACATTCATTTTGCGTACAGCTAAAGAGTGGAATTCCCTGCCGGAGTCTGTTTTTCCTGGTAGCTACAACCTGGGGTCTTTAAGTTAAAAGTGAATAGGTAACTTCTAGGCAAGTGTGCTTCATCGTCGACCACATCATCGCTTACCATCAGGTGATATAATGGTCAAACGCGAACCAGTCCGTAATAAAAAAACTTTGTTAAAGTTCGACTGCACTTCAGTCCGCTGCCGCTGACTGTACATACGAACCTCAGACTTGGTTAACGCTAGAGAAACATTTTGTTGTTTCACTCCACCGTTTTTTCTTCCATCCTGTTCTGTCGACCGTCATGCTATCACTGACTCTCTTCTCTTCCATATTATTTGGGTCATTCTATTCTACAGCCAAAAAAGTGTGCATATAATATATTAATTAATCGAAAGGAATTCAGAGTTTCATTCATAGCTCTTTTGATAGAAATCTACCTCAAGTATAATAGATTAGACCACATTATGGAATACAACAACAAATAAATATTAAAAAACAAATTTTCTACGGCTTCCGTCATGTTCTTTTATCTGTGTAATTTACACACCGTTGACTTAAGACGTACTAAAAAAATACAATTAGTGAACGAAAATTACTTATCTATCCTTTAGTAGCTTTCAAATATAGTCCTATTTCTGTTGTATAAAGCAAATTAAATTCAGTAAATTGTATTCGTCACCGCTCTTGATTCTACTTTTGTTACAAAATCATCGTCAATTCTGTTATGTAGTAGAAATGAGAAAGAAGTATCTATCAATATTGGTTTAGTTTGGTTAATTTTTATAATATTGTAACACCACGTAGCTGTCTTTCGCAAGCCGGCTTCAAATTAGAAAAAGTTCGTCTTTGTTTTTTGTGAAAAATTATTTTGATTGGTGTTTTCGTGGTGTAAAACTTCGCACATCACATCTGTTTTAGCTGAACTAAGGTAAGACATATTAATGAAATCATAAAACTGCTTAGCATGTATGTATTATCATGTCAGTATTGTAATTGAGTGCAGAAGCAAGTCTGAACTTGAACAGTAAAAAAATATGGCCGCAAATATTAAAGTTCGTCATTTCTGTGATCATCACATCTGTTATCAGTGTGATAACAGATGTGATGTAAGACCACCGAAGTGACGAAATTTTAGTTTTATAGCAATTTAATTTCTTTACACTCACTAATAAACTAAATTTAAAACAAAATGAAACAGGATACTTTAATATGTCCTTATATTAAATAATACGCCACTCTGAAGCATTTAAGTTTATATATCTTTTTTTATTTTAGTTATATCTAAGTACAACATGGCACCTCGTACATGGCGAGCATCCAAAAAGGCCAACAGGTTAGAGGTAAAAAAACTTCAGAAACGTAGGGAGCAAGTGAAAATTGCAATGAGACAACATCAACAGAAGTTAACAGAACAACAGCTAGAAGAGAGAAGAAGGAAAGACAGAGAAAGGTACCAACAGAAAAAGGAAAATGAACAGGTAAAAACTATTAATCAATTTACTCCACGTACTCAGAAAATAATTAGAAAACAGTGGAAAGAAAGGTCTAAAAGATATCGAGACAATAAAAAGCATTGCAACGCATTCATCAACAGACTGAAAATTTTATTGAGAATGATACCCCACCCGGCAGTCCCGTTACGTCCACATCTAGATCAAGAGCCGAATCTGGTAGAAAAATAGCTAAAAAGAATAGAAGGCATCTAAAGCTGGAGAACAAGGACCAAAAAAAAAATTGCGTCTATTAGAAAATAGAGTAAAAAAGTATAAAATGCGTTATAACAGAGCTAATGAAGGACAAAAAGTGGGTCAAATTACGTCCAATACATGTAAAAAAAAAACGTAGAGTAAATAAGGTGAAACAACAGATTATAGAATTTTTAGAAAATGATGAAAGTACCAGATTGACAGCAGAAACCAAAAAAACGATTACAAGAAAAAAAATTAAAAAGCAAATACGCTTGTTAAACGATTCACTGCTCAATTTATATGCAAAATTCAAATCTACAATAAACCGTAAAACTTCTTATTCCCTATTCTGTCGCTATCGCTCTTTTTGGATAATATCTCCTAACGCAAAACAGCGAGACACATGTATAGACGGAGACATAGGTATTCATCACGCAAACATGGAACTAATTACTACGGCATTAAAAACTTGTAACGTAATTAATGAAAATACCCCTGTAAGCCTCAAATATCCCTCCATACTGCAGGATTATACCACTTTGGAGAGAATGATTCGATAATTACTCCATTTTGTACTATTTCTGAAAACCTAAGACATGATCCAGTTTTCATATGTAATCATTTAATTCCAATTTTAGATATTATTAAAACCTTACATCCAAACTTAAAGACTATGCACTTTGTAAGAGATGGATCTTCTTCCCAGTATCGTAATAAATCCATGTTTTTATAATGGCTAATTTTATTGCCGTATATTTAAATGTTCAGAACTTAATCTGGCATTATAATGAAGCTGGACATGGCAAAGATTCACCGGACGGTATTGGTGCAACAGTTAAATGAACGGCAGACCAATCTGTAGCTAGGGGCAAGGATGTAGCAAATTTCCAGCAACTGATTCAGTGTTTGGAAGAAAATTGTAATGGTGTACAAATTATACCTATGGATGAAGACAATGTTATAATAATAGAAAATTTATTGGCAAAAAGCTTGACACCGGCATTTAAAGGCACTCTTAATGTTCATCAAGTGACGTGGAATAAAGACAGCCCCGGTCTTTTGCATGCACGAAAACTTAGCTGCATCGAATGTCGCCCAGATCAAATTTGTTCTCATTATGAAATGGGCGTGATTAGTACAGAGTATAGTCAAATCTCTTCTGATCGAAGCCATGTCCTTGCTATTCCCCGATCACACCATCAAGCTGATCAAGAAATATCCGAGGAGCCTGGTCCATCGGGACTTCTTTCACATACTGAAAATGAATCTCCAGCACGCTGCGTAGATACTGACGATGAAGATTTAGTTACGGTCTCAATTCCAAGAAAACGAAGCCGTAACTTTTATTTCAAATCTATCAATGATTCTTCATATAAAGAGAATTCAAACGAAGAAATTAAGAAGAAACAATTAATTGATCAGGTGTTTAGTGAAGCTTCGGATTGTACAAAAACAAGTCGTATTAATATTTTCGCATCTGATTCGTCTGATGAAGACATATTTTAAAATCATGATAGTGAGAGCTAAGTCTGATTATATAATCCTAAGTATTAAAAAGTTGTACCTGATTAGTAATTATTCCAAGCAAGTATGACTTTACATTTATGGATCTCAAATTAGCTAGTTATTTGTTAGAAGGTGACGATGAAGACGTCACTTCTGTGATTATATTTTAAGATTTTTTTTCGGTGTCTTCTTGTTGTGTTCAAGAATAATTATATTTTGGTTTAATTGATAACGATGTATTATAACAATTATCGTTCATAACAAATTCTTGGTTATTTGTAAACCAGAATTATTTAGAATATCATCATTTCTGTTACATATTGAGTCACATCTGTTATCGTCTTTTTTTATTTTATGTCAATTTTCTCGTAATTAAAACATAAATTACCTCTGTTACTAATTATTTTGTTGATTATTTATGTTACTAAACACAGTAAATCTAATAAGCATATGAAAATCGATCTTTTATTTTTTTTTAATTATTTTTCCCTAAATGTAGAATGACCCATTTATTCCGTACACAATCCATCCATCTTGGCTCCATATCCATCCAAATGTATATGTCGCAGGGATATAATAAAAACAAAGATTTGGTCAATTTCCTAAGTGATTTGATCAAATCACGCAGGATGTTAAAATATCAACACTATTTTATGATTTCCCTGAACAAATACCAGAACTAGTTCTGTGAAATGAAAAAAAAAAATCTATGATATTGCAAATGGTTATTTGTAATTACATACATAATTAGGTGTAGTATGATGTAACATTGATCTCAAAACTCAGGGTCCTGGAACCCTAGAAAAAGGAGAAATCCCACCTATTTACATGACCGTATCAAGACAAACAATTCCCTTTCAAATTTTCAGTTACTGACGCTACTTACAAACTTCCTCTAATATACTAATGTCTCCATTTTTGTCACTCCACACATCCATCTCAATATTTTCGTCTCCACTACATGCAATCTTTATTTTCATCTGTCTTTAAGAATATACCATAATAATACCTATAATAACGATAATCATCTCTAAGCTTCTCGAATAATACATAATAAGGAAAAGTCAGGGCTTACCTACTAAATATTTGTCCATTACGATTCTCTAAGATAAAATATTGTGGAATTCCTGAAATACCGACCAAGACATACCGGTTGTCCTTTGACGAGGATCGGGCTGTTGTGAGGCAAACTCATCTATTTTTATTATACCCGCAATATTTACGAAAGCGGAAAAAACATGATGGCGGACAAAAAAAATAGGTCAGCGGACGAAACATAGTCTACTTATTTTAGATTGTTAAAGTAATGTATTGGAACATTGGGAATAGTTGACTGGCATTATCTATCAGTATCCGACGAGTATTTCATGAATTAAGCGTAAAAATAATACTTCAACTCTATTGTATTTAAAACTGGTTAAAGACGGTCTCAGTGTCAGGACTGTTATTCATAATACACCACGTATATAGTACACAGAGGATCTGATTCAAAGGACGTGCCAACCAAAAGGTTGCTGAATGTGCTGCACCAGCGCTCGACGATAACCACTTCATCAAAATGGCTGTTTTCTAAAACCGTTTTTTACTACTGATGAAACCTGTCCGGGTATCTAGGTATATGGTAAGAAACAACGAATCAGCTAGACGTATTGTAAAACACTTAGTTACAGGTATGATGTATGATGTTTCAAAGACAGCTAGGATGGTTATGCTACCTTTGGCACAGCTAGCAAAGAGACAACTTATTTCTATAGATCACGGAATCGTGGATACGTCATCAGACATGTAAATGGTTTTCGTAGAAAAAACAAAGACATCACATATTTACAGAAGAATATTCATCTAAAGGATTACATGTATGAATATCTATGGAAGAACAAAACCTACGTTCATGGCCAACAGTCCTCTTTATATTATGTTAAGTTCTTTGAATATGAATTTTTAGGTTCGTTTGTGGAGTTGGTACATGACACTCAAACCTCATGATAAAAAAAAATCTATACAAACAGATAACTGTTTACTGAGTTAAGTGTTTGTTGAGCTAAGTTGAGTAGCACTGTATGCTTAATACAGCATATGAATGCTAAATTTTCTTTCATCGAGTAGCAAATATTTGTACAGCCAACAATATTTCTATTGTACCTACCATACGGAAAAATAGAAACCTATTTGCTTACAGATGTAGTCGTATTTTTTTACTTTCTAAAATAAAACGGTAAATTATAGCATTATTTTATGTATTTTTACCAGTTAACAAAGATACAAATTTACATTATGTGACAGCAGTTCATGTTACTTGATATTCATTTAAAAGGACACCATTTTCCAGTTTCTCCAAATATCGCCAAACTTTTTTGCATTTTTTATATATCTACCATACCAATTAAAATTACTTCTGGGTTAAAATAATGTATAGAATATAAACCTTATTCAGAAGTTCACGTTTACAGCTTGTACCACATTTATTGGCGCTAAAAGTACTACAAAATCATTTATGTAAAACAAAATACCTATTTCATTTTATGAAACAAAAGATAAATATATTTTCACATAAATGTTCAATTGTGGCTTTCAGGCGATACATTAATATGAATGGTTACAAAAAACGTGTCATAAATTACTCCACTTAGTCGACGTAATGAGTTCTTTCACGCCCACAGTAATATGAACAAAACACGCACTTTTAATAATTAATGGACGATAAAAAATAATACGTCTGGCTTACTATCGTAGTAAACTTTATTCCCTAATTCTTAAGCCAAATATTTAAACTGTTCTAATCTATATATATACATATATAAAAGGAGAAACTGACTGACTGACAGATCAACGCGTAGCCAAAACTACTGGAACCAGGAGCGTGAAATTTTGCACTCAGGTTTCCTTTTATGACGTAAGCGAGCACAAATTTATCAAATTTCACCCCATAGGGAGATGAAACGGGAATCACAACAAAGTTTGTATGGAGTAACCCAGTTTCATGCTGGCAAAGCCGCTGACAGAAGCCAGTTTCAAGCTTAAGTTGAAAATATTTTGTAAATATTTACAATCAGAATGAGAAAAACAAAACAACAAACACAAAATTAACAATATTTCTCGCACAGGTAATATTAATTCACAATAATACATTTAAATAACGCTTTGTAATAAGTATTCCATTGCTTTATCTCATTAAGTGGCTCGAAAATCTTAAGCGCTTACCATAAGCTCGTTTCGTAAGAATAATTTTCATTTAAAAATAGGGCTTCCAAAAACAAATGGCTTGGACAAATGTTCTTGGTCCGTTCACACAGCACTTCCGACGCTAAGATTGCGGTTTCGCAATTTACCATTTGAATCTCGCTGCGAAGTGGCACGGAGGACAATTTATGCGGCTTGCTGTGTATTTTCGTTTTATTTTTAATGATATATATTGTAACCTATTTACAGCATTTTTTCGACTGTCGTGTGACACGATACACTACAGTGGCACACACAAAAGGAAACGACTCGTGTCCTTGACTGAGATTCCACCTGATGGTAAGCAGGGATGTAATCACTGATAGTGAGGCGCACTACTTAAAATAACTTCTGCCAGCGACTTTGCGTGAAAGTAGACTATTATCTCCAGAGAAAATACTCACGGCATAAAAAGTATGATGTATCCTATGTGCTGCTCTAGGGTATGGTCTACCCTTGAGCCTAATTTCATCTAAATGCATCTAACCATTTGAGCGTGGAGGAGTAACAAACACACGCAG
This sequence comes from Mythimna pallens, assembly GCA_961205895.1. Taxonomy (NCBI): domain Eukaryota; kingdom Metazoa; phylum Arthropoda; class Insecta; order Lepidoptera; family Noctuidae; genus Mythimna; species Mythimna pallens. Next base: position 18,566,252 of record OY540834.1, read on the forward strand.
TCACAAAATAAAAGCTTTCGCTCTTTTTAAAATTAGTATAACGAATATCGAAACCTTGAAGGAATTATACATATCACTTTCAAACATGGAGTAAATATTTCATAGTCAGAAACATAATCTTTCATATCCCATCAAAAATTGTACCCAAATTTACAGTAAAATACATCCATCTTTCACCCAAACAAGCAGAATCAAGAGTGCCACGAACGTTTAACCTAAAATACGTAAACGCTCGCAAAAGTCAGCAAAATTAATTCAGATTTCACGGCAACAAAATGAATCCGTTCGCAGTCGCTCGTACGAATTCGTACCTATTCGTACGCCACGTCTAAATTATAACGCGGTGGTTATCGCCTCACAAAAGCCTCTCCGCATTGTTCCACTTCCGTGGGTTCCGCGCTCGCTCCGTTCCGCTTCCGATCGACGCGTCCGCAATTCAACACTACCTTCTCACTCTAGCATACAATAATAATATATACCTGTCTCTGTCACGCGCGAGTGGTTTTGATCGTTATAGCGTTATAGTTGACTGGCTAAATAAAGCACTATTAGAAATAGTTTAAGTCTTTGAACAATAGCTTGGCTGAAAAACTGAAAACGTTTGTTTCACTCCGCTATAAAAAATTCAACTACTATTTTTATGCGATTCAAAAACCACAGTTTTCCACGAGATAAAGCTTGCACAAAATGTTATTAATACCTGGAATTTTCTAGCTAGTCCATGAGAATGAACTACTTATCATCCTGAGCAAGTAGTTTCTCATTTGTGGAAAATGCAAGAGAGCAAAGTTTTCAACGTAACTCGAGGACGTAAGAGTTTCACACTGAAGTTTTGTATATTATTATGATATCTCATGACCAACCACTAACTCCACGTTAATCATACCTACTTTCAGTGGTTATGAAACTTTTAAATGCCATTTTGTAGAGTTTAAAGTACAGGTACCTACGATTTTAAAATTTGTTTTTTTTTTATTTATCCCTAGCTAACCCGGCGAACTTCGTACCGCCTAACAGTTAATGAATGTAGTATATCTTTCGATATAGTCAACCGATTGCGATGAAACAAAACCTAAGTAGTATATCAAGTTACACACAATTTTAATGTAAGTATAAAAGTTATCTACATCGATTTCGTACATTTTACGTGATGCGCGCACAACTAAAAACTTCTACTTCTTCTTCTTATTATAATAAATCTGGTATGTTGTATGGCATTTATTTAGATGATTAACAATTAAAATACACAGACATGTAAAATAAATAAACTGTTTTTTAACTTCTTTATTAATTTACTGTAAGAAACACTTATTTCTCAATCACTACATACTATTTTCATATTAATAATAAAAACCCTTTCCTAATTAAAACTAACTAAAACGCCTAAAATGTGACGTTGAAAAACTATATATAATAATATATATATATAATACTAAATCCGCATCACTGTCGACGGTAAAGTGCCCACAAGACTGGCAGCCTGGTAATGCCGCCAGTCTTTTATCCTCAGTGCTAGCCTTTACGCGAAGTGTCAACAAGGCATTTAGAAACTGGATTAACTGAACGATATGAACTATATACAAACATCCAATTTGTTAATGTCTTCTATTATTGAATTCTATCACCTTTACAGAGAAGATTCAAAGTCCAAAATAAAACAATACGGCATGCCAAACCTTGAAATAAATTGCCACTTTAAAAACGTTCACTTCACAAAAGAACACTATAGATATATGGGATACTTACAACCACTCAAATATAGATTATAGGCCAACTTGCCTAGAAACATGACAAGTTGAGTCCAAACACCCGTCTCACTACTGAAACACTCAGCCTTACTATGTTTTATTCAAGAGTCGAGGACTGAGTGCCAAAGCCGACAAGTCGGAGGTTTATTCCCGATAGTGAGGGACAGTGGAACACGTCACCCCGACGTAGCCTTATCGCCATCGGGACGCGTGGGAAACACACGCCGAATTGACGTACGTGTCCCGATTTGAAATTTTCAGCGGACAGAGAAGGAAAACGAACGAACAGTCGAAAATAATTGGAGGAGAATTTGCAGGTTATACATATACGATTTTTGTAGGAAAAAGTGTCTAATACGAGATTTGTAAAGGGATTTCAGTTCACGTATCTCTGTATGATTAAGGATAATATTTATCAACCATGTTATGTAATAAATTTGCTGGAATAATATATTTTAATACACTATTACTGATGGTAAATGTCCAAAATTTTCTCACGTTCCACAGAACTTTTTACCTACAAAAAATATGAACCAGACAAAATTTAGTACATACTCATCTTTGCTAACTAAATTACTTTTTCAGAAAGAAGTGTCGTTAGTTCTTATATCATCAACATTAGGTACTCGTAAGTCCCGTTAGAAGTGAGCTCGGTAGCTAGGCCGCCTAACTTCTGAAAGTACTAAAAAAACGAGACTACCTAGAGTATAGAAGGTTTTTAATTTTTATGCCGTCTTAGAAAAAGTATGGTCGTATTTTTGAATACGCAAAATAAGCAGGGTTATTTTGTTTGTTAACGTAAATAAACAACTCAATTTTAACGGTATTTATAAAAGTACTGTAATCTATTTTTTTCCCTTACTTTTCAGCAGCCAAATGCTACTCCTTAGGCTAAAATGAGACAAGCAATTTTGCAAAACATAGATCCTTAGTTCAGCTTTTAATTAAAATGATTAATGAGGAACCGTCAGACCGACTACTCTCTTTTAAAACGTTGAATGATTTAGATACTGAGCTCAAATCACTGTAACCTAAATTGATGCTATACAAAAAATCTGTTGGTACTAAAGTTCCCACAGGAAATAAAGTGCGTAGAACAAATCACGGGCATCGTATCGCCTTCATCAGAGTGGCTAAATGTTTTATTCAGCCAACGCTGAGCCGCTAAAGAACTATCAGCGCTAAGTTACGTAGACAGTCCACAGACACAAAAATATCACTACTCACAAGTTGTCTATGATATCAAAACTTAGTGAGTCGTAAAGGCGATGTTTGTGAACGTTTAGTTCCTTCAAACTGACTTACAGTATGAGCCTTAATATAGTTTCTATAATAAAATCGAAAAAGTATAAATAGTGCTTAATATGAGCTCCTTGTGAAATTTCTACAATTTTTTTCAGAACTAAACCTTATTCCTCATAACTGGCACAATCCTACAATGATACTACCCAGTAATATAGAATTGAAAAAAGAAAACTAAAAATAACTTTTGGCTATTCCTAGAGCGGGACTCAGCTTTGAAACCGGACTATTTTGTCGATAGTAATATAGTTGGACGAATATATTTTCGTAAAGGATTTATGTTGGGTCGAACAACTTGTGACCTCCCATATTTCACTATTTCCTTTTACAATGAGACTAGATTTATTGTACTAGAGTTCAGTTATTTAGTCAATTTGGAACACCGACATTTAATAATATGAAGAAGGAAGCTTTAACAAACCTGGATAATGAGCGCCCTCCTACCATGACGTCCAATCATCATAATTCCGAAGTAAGAAAGGAATAGTATTATTCATCCTGTAAACCTCCATCTCTCTCTCACACTAAAAATAATAATGATTTTAAGACATCATAATAAGCACTGAAATCACAATCACATTGTGTGCAAGCATGGCGACTATTTCTTATTCTCGGTGCGAAGCAAATGCTTTGATTTTAGAAGGTAACAAATCCGTGAAATTTTCTGCTCTTTAAATTTTCTCACTGCTGGGGTACTGGCCTCCTCAGTGGCCTAATGTAGGAGTGGCCGAGTGGGCTGTAATCCCACGTGAGTCCAGTGTGTATTGGTAGTGGTAGGTGTGAATATCTTCATTTTGTTAGTTCTAGGACATGCCAGCTTCTTCCTCATGTTTTCTTTCACCGTTTTGTGAGCAGAGGTGATTAAATAATTACACGAAACAAAGCATACGCTTACCTTTTTTTTGAAGTTGGGATTTCATCAAATAACATCTACCGCTCTGGGTGGAGTGAGACCGAATGTCACACTTTTACTGACTAAAATCCACCCGTATTCCTTCAGTTGCTCTTTGCATTCCATGGCCGCGGTAACTCGTTCAAATAAACCCGCAACCCAGCACCTACCTGCCTAACAGGCCCACATTACCACTTTAATAATTAATTGAATTTAAGCCGACATCATCGTTTAGGTATCGTCTTTGACCTCCTTAGTAGTCCTGATTTGAACCACACAAATGCTTTTAGGTACTGACTGAACCAATTCACTCAAATCTGTGTGATTCTTTCCTTCAAAAGATCATGTCAGACACTAATCGGCATGGTACTTATGTGGTTGCCATTACATGTTTGCTGTATGGACTGACTTTGACCTCTGAATTTATTTAGGTGCTTCTTCACAGAGCAGTCAGGCAGAAAACACCGGTAAAATTTACGAAATTATTGACGTGTCTTTAAAACCTATTTGCAAAATCAATCATATTTATCATTTATATTCACAATCGAACCAAGTTTCAAGCATTATTAAGAATGAAACTTCTCAATCCTTTCTCGTCTATGACATGAGTGTGAGCAACAAGCTGGATAAGAAAGGATTTGCCAACGTCCCAGCACCGAGGATATTAAATTCTTCTAGAAAATGCGTAATGCATGCGATGGGTTATATCATTTATATTAAAAAGTGATTACTATCTTGTAAAATAGGGGATGATAATGTAGTTTGTAGTTTGATGAGAATGTGATAATATTGTAAGGGAAATGAACTGTGCCCTTATATATCTAAGCGGTTGTTCCTAATTTACTTTCGACGAATACGTAACTACCTGGGTGCTGAAAATATTTGTAGTACATTGTAAGGAAATAAATAAAACACACTACGATGAAAGTAACAATTGCTTTTTTTATGTGGGAAACCATTTAATGACTACTCTCGCTCTTAGGCGGAGCGTGAAGGCATATCAGACTTTTACTGACTAAAAAACAATACTGTGTTCCTTCTTTGCCTTCATTCCTGGTGGTTACGGGGTTCTTTTTCGCACAACCCATAGAAGTAACAATTGTTTGAATATCAGACCCATACTGAGAATTAAACCATCTCCAATCATCAATACGAAACAAAACCAATCAATAAAACAAAAGACTACACTCCATCAAATTATATTCACAAAACAAAAGAAACCAGACAATTTATTATTTCAATACGCGCCCTATTACTCAAATTGTAAGTGAAAAATCTGTTCGTTCATTTGTCTTGATAGATTGCAGCAAATCTTCTTCTTCAAGGTAGAATCGGTTTATTGAAAGAGGAAAATCGATTCGAAAATAGAGATGGCAATGAAACAGCAAATATTTGAGATGGTGTGACGTATCGGGCACGGCTAATGGAGCCGGTAAATGTAAACATATCTCTAGTTTTTGCGTGCTTGTTTGTTGGTATGAGAAACGATGAGTACACCGGTATGTGTGTCTATGTTAAATAGTAGTAGAAACGATTCTTTGAGAAGGGATTTACCAAGTGTTTTAATGATGCATGATTTTATATGCGTGATTAGCTCATGTTTGCCCTTAGCCCTTGAAATATACCCAGCAAAGAAGAAAACTTAACAAAATTCTCAAATGAGAATGAACTTATCCAAATTATACCTGACTAACCTATACCAAGCTAAATGTCACGGTAAAATGTTTCACATCGAGCCCAAAACTGCGGCATTACAGACTTGATACAAGGAATTATATCAACACGTAATAGAAATAAGGCTTTATTATTTTTTTAATACAATATTTTATTTTTGTAAGACTACTGTATTGTACATTAATAACTTAAAGGGTAATTCGGCTATAACAACACAAATAAGAAAATGCATGCAAAAAACAATACTTTCTTGTAATATTTATTAGCGTTTAAGTCTATCAGTGTAGTCGTGACCATGGCGTGCTGGACACATTTTGCTTTGTGTATATAACTGAGATGGTTAAAAAGTTAACTACATAACTGCGAGTGTTTACAACCTAAATACTTACATAAGTATAAACTAATTTAAATACACTTAGGCGTCAAAGTACTTCTTCACATCGCTGTCTTCTGGAAATGATAGATACACACCCAGAAAACTGGCAGCATTGCCATTCAGTATGGCTCTTTGTACGGGAATTATGGACGTAGGAAAAAAAGCTGTCAGACTAAAATGGGATTGGGCGGGTCACATCAGCCGCATGCACTCTGACCGGTGGGCAAGAGTCTCCACAAAGTGGGTACATACCTGAAGATGGATGACGCCGCCGAGGTTGACCTGGGAAGATGTGGCGAGACGACCTAGATGCCTACCGCAAGGACTGGTTCGAGGTGGGTCGAGAAAAGAATACCTGGAAGAAGTTGGGGGAGGCCTTTGCCCAGCAGTGGAACAGCATATAAAAAAAAATGGCTGTTTGGGTAAACAACCATAAATCTTCAATTAATTTCACGACATGACACAAACACACTGTCAAAACTACAACCTACTTACGCTTGTAAATCAAATATGGCCACCATTTTCATGTACACAAATATTGTATTCAGAGATCGTAACATCACAAATACAGAGCAGAGTGTAGCGTGTCGCACCCTTTCCGATATTATTGAATTTTGCCATCGCAGTCCATCCCCCGGTTTATCGCATCTACATGTTATATTTCTATGGTAGGCCAGTATTGAGAAACAATGTTTTGCGCCTCATCTGATTCTGCGAAATTCGCTTCTTTTGTTATTTGTAAGTAATTATTATAAATAATGACAAGTACCTACACTGTTTGTCTATTATAAATCTGAATAAAATTGTTAATTCATTTTGGCTTTCTCTTGACTATCAAAAGAAAAAAAACATGCTAGAGAGAAAGCAAAAAAGTCTTTTCAAATTAATTATTTAAATCATCGTTTTCCGTCAGGTGAGATAATCCTCAAGTGCGAACCCATCAATAATAAACAATTTGCACGTTTGACCAATTTCATCAGCTGATAAGTGATAATGTGGTCTGATAAGTGACAATGAACCCTTTTGTCTTGAAGATTATCTCGGTACCAGGACTGCTAAGGCTGGGGATATGTTCAAAAGAGTTTACCATGGCCCTAGAACTCAAGAACACAAAGAGAAACTGAAAGACACAGGTGGTTCTGACACGTCCTCTCGCAAAAAAAGGTATATGTATACTTATATTATGAAACCCAGACACACACTTTTTATTAAAATCAATAAAAAACAGATTATAAAAATTGCATTCAACCACTGAATGATATTAAATAGCTATTATATTTATGAAACTGAAATAAAATAATATTTAAATGAGTATTAAAATTATTCCACTAATTACAAACGGGTAGGTTCACATATACGGTGCTTTTCATTTCATGATTGCGTTTCATAAATTATAGGTTTCGTGATTTCACAGTTTCACACGGTGCAAACACGTCGCTTTTCGTTTGGCTTAATCACTATATTTCATACCAAGTTCGGAATATAAAATTATTCTCATTTTCTTTTTGATAAAATACTCGTTTTTGTTTAACAAATGGTCTATTGAAAATCACTATTTTGGTGATTGTGTTGTCAATGGAACATTAAAAATTAAATCTGAAATTCTGTTATATTCTTTTCGAGAATTTTTAAGTTTTACCAAAACCCTTAAAGTCACTTTTTTCAAAATCTTCACGTTTTCCTACTACTACTTCATACACAATTGAAGTACATGCCAATAAAAACAGAGCAAGCAATCCTTTTTATGTATCGTCTTTTTTATCGCGTCGTTAAATAAAATGATATTTTATTTCAAGATTTCGAAAATTCCAAAAGATAAATTTTTCACCATAAAAGCGATAGCCACTAATGCATTAACTAATAGCCCCCTACCTCTTTTCAATAACCATTAGGTTACCTTTTACCACACATCAAATAACTGAGGTGTATAAAAAGCTCATGAATGGGCATCGAATAAAAAACGGCAGATAAAAAAGCCGTGCTCTTTCACATGGATGCTGCCGATGCAACCCGTTGCGCCGCGTCCAACCCGTTCGTGAAATAAATCGGAACCGTACAAATGTAACGAACGTGTACCATAGAGCAGGTAATTTTTTTTCTGTCTTTTTATTTTGTTTTTTCGTTTTTTTTTTCTTTATGAATATTTGGTATCCGGGAGAATTGACCTATGTTTAAGCCTATGCTTACGTGGGTATTTTTGTTTAATAACCTTCTTTTTGAAGTCGGTTAAAAATTGTCTTTATTTAAAGTATATTTATTCATTTTTATCTCTAAGTATACCCGACACCCGGATGACTAAAGGCTAAGAACTCACGGAGCGGTTTTCACTCGCGCCCGCCGCGGTAGAGGAAACAGCTATTTTATTTCAAAACTCACGAGACCTCAGATTTACGCGGTTACGCAGCCGCCACGGTTGCGATTTTCGCACGCAAACCTGGCGGGCGACTATCGCAAGACATGTGGTTGCAAGAGGGTGGTGAAATGATCGGTGCCCAGTCGCCCGGCTCACCCGCCATCCGACCGCAGAGCATGTGGGCGCAAACCGCCGAGGCTTCGGGCGGCCGCGGCCGCGACGTTCTCTACGCAAACAACCGCGCACACCGCTAGCGTGAAACGCGTCGTGAAATTTGCTTTAATTTTTTACATATACATCTGCATTATACAGAAGCTGCGGGGCCGCAATCGCAGCGGGCGCGGGTGAAAACCGCTTCGTGAGTTCTTAGCCAGACACGAAAATGAAAGCGATAATTCAGTATCTATACGATGTCAGATTTAAGTATCTTCTTTTTAAGAATCTTTACTTTAGACTATCAACGACTTTAATACGTTTCGTTTCGTTGTTGTTACGTTCTCTACCGAACGATAGCATCAAATTCAAAATCATTTTATTTCACATAGACCTACCAACAGGGGCACTTATAAAACATCAAAAGCTGGTACCCGGTTAAACTCCATGGTCCAAAATCACCTATTGCACATGCTTTAGATAAATCTCTCTTGTCTTAATCATTTCCTTTAAACTTAATGCTGTGTACATAATATATCCGATACTCAAACGAGTGGAAAGTATGTGCGCAGGCATTTAATATCGTAAGAAAATATCCTTAAAGTGGCAAACAATAGGCAATAATCTTTAACGGGCTGCCTTCATGATCGTTATGCACGAGCGTACGCAGTCTGCCATTACCATAATGGTTTGAGCTTTAGGGTCAGTTCACACCGTGACATAACGCGAGCACTTTTTAAGATAGCGATATCTTGTTAACCTTATTTTCACTTCACATTTAGCGGCTTCAGTGGCAAATATTTACCATGATGCCCTAGTGGCTAAGGCACCCTCCACACCCCACACCTCTCATACATGTGATCGCGGGTTCGAAACCGGTCAAGTACCATTTTTACGATTCATTTGTACTTTTCTTAATTTATCTAGAACATTACTGACACCCCGTGCCTTGGAAAGCATGTAAAGCCGTTGGTCCCTGTTGACATTTGTAGATCTTTGACAGTTGTTTCAGGTAATCAGACGCTAGAAAGTCTAATCATCAGTCTAACCAAGGAGTATCATGTTGTCCAGTAACTTGGTTGTGGAAATCTGTTGGGCAGTTGCTCCATGTAAAACACACGTGTTCAGCCGACTGGTTAGACTGGAAGCCGTCCCCATAGCAGTTAGGAAAAAGGGAGATGATGAGTGGCAGACTTTTACCAACTAAAACCCACTGCTGTTCCTCCAGTCGCCCTCTGCGTTCCAAGGCCGCGGTGAATTTTTCTATCGATCTCGCAGCCTTGGCAGACATTGACTCTAACGGGTCCCGACAATTATGGTGACATCTGATTAAGACACGTGTCGATCCGCGTCTTGTTCTTGTTAGACGGCGAGCTACCAATTGCTCGCAGTCCGCACATCCACGCCTACTGTGGCTGAAAATTGCCCTAAAACTCTCAACACTCAAAGCGTCTCCTGCGACGGTCAGAGCGTGAGGACTGCTCCATCTTCCGCTTCCTGCAACCTTCTTCGCTTACATTACTGCTTTGCAATAGGGGGTGACTGTTTCTCATACCCTCTTGCTCTGTACCGTTACCTGACGTGGTTAAACCCTTAAATTATGACTTCTCGTCAATCGTTTTTGCTGATAGAATTTTACTTTGTCTAGAAGCCAAGGTTTACATAGCATAGCATAGCATAGTCAGCCTTATAATGTTCCCACTGTTGGGACTCAGGCCTCCTCTCTAGGAGAGGGAATGGGCCATAATCCACCACGCGGGCCCAGTGCGGTTTGGTGGATGTCACATGTCTTTGAATTTTTGGTTTTTGGACATACCAGTTTCCTCACGATGTTTTCCTTCACCGTTTTGAGAGCAGTGGTGATGAAATAAATTACACAAAGTAATGCGCCTGGTTGGGTTTTGAACCCGCGACTTACAACTCGTAAGTCTGGGCCGTTACCACTTGGCCACCACTGCTCTCCTCGGCCACCACTGCTCTCAGGTTTACACACTGCACCGCAATTGATACCTTTTGTTATCTATACTAATATTATTAAGAGAAAAGATTTTTATTTTTGTTCGTAAAGAATAAACTCAAAAACTGTTTATTGTGATATTGGCAATGTATTTTCTACTTTCACGCGAGTGAACCCACAAGTAATAAATAAATTATAAGTTTCCGCTATATGAAAAATTAGTTGCAGCATCAATTCGCGTCACGCCTAGTTCTAGCTCTATGTAGACTGACCCTTAGTACCAAGAAAAGGATTAGGTAAGAAATAAGAGCGATAATTTAATGTTATGGTAAAAGTGGTACGTCTATGTCATGAATAAACATGGCTGTTAAGCAGGAACTACATTAGACCGACGCACACGTTGGCCACGCTTGATTTGTACGTAGAGTCGCCTCGTGTGGCGGGGATCTAATGTAGCTCTACAAGTGTAGTTGCCATATAAACTGTATGGAGATCGACGCGCCTAGATCGGCGTACGTGGCCCACCTTTATTTACAGTGGGTGCGTTTAGGAAGCAAATCTCATGTGCAAAACGAAAGAAAACCGGTTCAGTCGTAAAAATATTTTCTCGTCCACGAAATGAACTCATGACTGGTTCAGTGAATGTTCACTCGATATGGCAGCGAGGAAAACGGTTTTATTTTATTATTGCTTTTTTCTATTAAACACTTAGTGTGTTATTGCTATGAAAATTTCTTTCGTATTGAGAACATTCAAGGTATTTAAAATAGCGTTGAGAAAAAGATATTAAGATCCACAAACAGACAAGTTATTAGCCTGCCGGGTTCCAACCGGTTGCGTTTCAAAGAATAATCGGAATTGTATAGTTTAATTCTGCCAAGCTCATTTTTCAGACTATATTGGACGTAAGGTACATGGTAAACATTCCATCCGTACGCGCAAAACGTTTTGGGAACACATTCATTGAGCCAGGAGTGGAATTCTATTCCGAAATCTGTGTTTCCTAATAGTTATTACCTGGTGGTCTTTACGGCAAGGACTTAAAGAGACCCCCTAAATGACAAAAAACCCTTCTACTTCTCCCAGGTGTAGGAAGTCGCAAGGTGATTGCCACCGTAGACGCGGGCTTGCGGACGGCGATCAATGGGTAGCTCGCCGTCCGGCCGTCCAGTAAGAATCTAGCCCGAGTCGTTGACAGCGCGTAGTGTTCCGCTGCCGCAAGAAAGAGAAGCAGATACCGTGGTCTTGGCCGCAAAACGCAACTGATGGACACAGATGGGTTTTAGTCAGCGAAAGTGACACTTTCTCTCGCTACCTAAAAAAACCATCTACTGCTGCATATCTTAACCCTAACATACATACATAGTAGTTACAATTTAAACTTTAACACCGCCGCCGTAAACACAAAGTTAAAATTATATTAGATAATAAAATAAACAGGTTACAAGTAATCTCACATAGTTTATAGCTAGCTATAAAGGTTGAGTACTAAATTACAATACTGCAGTTTACACCTACGTTAATTATGTAAGTCAGTAACTACATAATATACAATGTATTGAGTAGGAACATCTATTCTAGGTTTAGGGTTCCGTACATCAAAAGGAAAAAACGGAACCCACTTTGTTGTCCGTCCGTCTGTCTGTCTGTCTGTCTGTCGGTTTTCAATTGTCGCATGCGGAGCAATTCTGCATGCGGTTCTGCTTTTCGATATTACGCCCCGCATCCCGCATGCGTATTCCACGCATTACAATAAATACTTGTATGAAAAGGACATTTGCATGGGGTACGCGTGCGGAGCAATCCCGCACGCGTGATGAAAACCACACGATATTAAAAACACCCTTAGTTTCACAGTTTTTTTTTAGCCGTTTAAGTGTTAGGAGTAACAAACAGACATACTAACTTTTGCTTTTATAATAATATATAATAAAATGACTATATCGACGTGACGAAGTGCCAGTAACTCCTAACTGCCGAAGTAAAATATTTCCTAAAACTGTAAATCTTTTAATTTCATAAGAAGTAAAAAAGTTATTTATTGAGAATAATAATAACTTCTGTTTTATTATGCAGTATTAATACATTTTATGGTAGAAAAAAAGTTATTAAAAGTGTTAGGAGCCCAAAAAAGTTAGGAGGTAATAAATACCATAAATTGACACAATGGTTTATTTAGGAGGTGTTTCTACAATTTAATTTGATGCAGAATAGTTGCAACTAAATATCCGCTACGGAGATTTCACTAAAACATGATTGATGGCAACGCAAACGCACATTTAAATTATAAGAAAAAAAAAGTAATTTTCTCGAAAAATGACAGTTAGAAGGTCACTTTCTTATCTTAATTTTTTTAGGGGGGAAAATTATCTAATAACAAATCCCACTCTTGAGCGGAGCGAGAGATAGTGTCAAACTTTTACTGACTAAAAACCCACTCCTGTTCATTCTTTGCCTTTATCCCGGGGCCCCGGGCGTCGCTATTACACTACTCGTGGATCTTTATTTGGATCTCACTTTCACATTATATTATCGTCATTAAAGTCGATATGTGAAAGTGAGATTCAAATAAAGTATTGATATCCGCCATGTTGGCGATCCAAAATCAATAAATAAAGAACCTGTCATGTAGTGCATAAAGAACCTGTCTTTATTTATTGTAGGTACTGGTTTTGGATCGCGATTTCAAAGCCGCTAAAATAAACAAGTTTCAATACGGAAAACAACTCGATATCCTACAGCAAAGCGTCCAAACAAACGAGATACGTGCAGATGCATTCAAATTATCAAATACACAGCTATCTTCAGCTGCGGTGCCGAAGTCCCCAAACAGGGCGTGTTGAATTAAGGTACATGCATCAGGACTACAAATATAGGCTTGCAATAAGGCTGTGTTTCAATTTGTAGACCCGTTTATGGAGTAGGTTAATGTCGGATGCTGTTTCAGGTTGGTCTGCATAAGTTTATTGTGGGGGATAAGTCAAATGAAAAGCAGACAGTCGCAATACATATACTTGGTAATTAAAATGTACAAAATATAGTTTAAAATTTAAGGAATGGCATAAAATTGCTTAATGGTTGTGACGTAACCCATATCCGTGATTAATAATGATAATATTCGAATACGTTTTTGTGATTGTCATAAAAAAAGCACAAGTACGAATCGAATACGTAGAAGTCTACTAATGGCATTATAAATAAAAAATAAACCTAAACACGTGTAGCGCCTACGCAGACTCAGTTTGCTACGCCGAACGCTGCCAAGCCTTGACTACGGCGTAGGCGGCACTGCGCTACGAGCGTAGATGTAGCGAACTTTATAATTCAGTCATTGGAAGATTTATTACAACTTATTAACTTATGTAAATTTCTACGGAAAATTATTGTTTGCTTGCTTTAAGAAAATAACACAGGAAATCCTACAGTAGGGTATACCCCCATTCTAGAATTCCCTGGCAATAGCCCGGACCAGATACAACCATTTGGTCGGAGGTTTGCGGGACTTTGCACCCTGTTTCGCACACCTCTAAATATTTAAATGAAAAATATGTATTTCCTTGGTATAATAAATTATTATGATTATTTTAACTAACAAGATTTTACTTTAGCAAAGCTTCTGCTTTTACAAATGTATAAGTACAAAGTATAGGAAACCTTTGTAGACAAAATTATTCATACGCCTCTATAAATAATAACATATTTTGCGCTAAATAGTTTACCTACACAACCCACTAACACTGCGTTCCGTATATCATCCTATAATGGCCAAAACATGGTCGGCACACGTCATCAAATTCTCCTCTAGCTGGCTAACGACAAAGGACAATGGCCAGCAAATAGCTAGAGTAATTTGCTTCGGCCACAGTCGACGATCTTGGGCGACAACTTCTAAAAGATTATAGGCTAACGTAGGAAGTTCGTACGTTACGTTATAAGTTGACAGTGTAGTTTGTTTGCCGGAAAAAAAATCTTCAAACTTATAGGACTTTTTGAAGTGAAACTTCTTTACGCACGCTTGACTTGGGGAGTAAGCTGGCGAACGCGTGACGTAAGCGTTACGAAAAGTGTGATCGGGCAAGGCGAACGGAAGTTAAGTGGGGGATATAAGCAAGAGACAGCAGTGCGCGCGCACATTTTCTTTCTCTCTTCCTCTCATAGCCAAATACGTTCCGTATATCTGTATGTATATCCGTATATCCGATGTATCCAATAATGAAAATGATGAATAAAAATAGAAGATCTATGCAAAAATATTAATTTACCAATGAAACCATGAAATAAATTTAAATATTTGTAGAAAATTAATATATGTATATGTGTATACATGTATATATTGTACACACATATATATATATATACATACAGATGGAGCGAAAGAAGTTTCACTTCAGTCGTGTGGTCATAAGCACACTCGTTTTTTTATTCAATACAATGGTCACGAGTAATAAGATACACACATCGTCACACCTTCTATCTATAGTAACTTCTGCCATTCAATAGATATGTGTACGACAATTAGTTCTAAATTGCGTATTTGATAGTTAGGCAACGAAGAACTATTTATTTTATTTTATTTGATTTATTATTATTATTATTTTTTGTTAATATTTTATTTAATTTGATTTTATTATCGATTTAATTTTTATTATTATTATTTATTTATTTTTGGTTATTATTTTATTTTATTTTTACTTCAATTATTATTATACTTTTTCTTTACCATCATTTATTGTACAATGGCTGCTGAATGATATATTTTGCTTATTTTATTTGGTTGTTGCTACTAAGGATCACTGACTCCTAAGCCACAGGGACATACACCTAGTATAGGAGTCAGGGCGTTAAGAAATGACTTTAATTATTATAAGCTTTTGTCTAACCAATGTTTACGAATTTTGTAATGTAGGCTTATGGTGAAAATAAATTATTATTATTATTTGTCGTTCAACCGAAAGACGTTCACTCCTGAATATAGGTCTGCCTCAATTTCGCCTCTACGACCGGTCCTGTGCATCTCCCATCGGATTCCCGCAATTCTCACCAGGTCACCGGCCCACCTTTTGTGAGGTCTTCCAATGCTGTGTCTTCCGGTATGCCGTCGTCACTCTTAAACCTTCCTTTCAAGATCCGAGGTCACAATTAAATTAAAAATCGAGCAAAGTCTCAAGAACATCCCCTTAAGCCGCCATTAAAATCAGTTTATCTGGTACATTATTCAGGCGAGGTAAGGACTTGGCACTAATTAAATTGGATGCGTTAGACGGAAAGCCTTTGACTTCTCTTTGTGAGCTTGCACAAGTAAATAAACAGAAGTTTTCACTTGCAAGGATTTTCATTAAAAATAGATTAATTTGTTCAACAGATGTTGCTAAATAAATTAAATTCTTAAAAATAACAATAGGTAATGAACCAAATACATAATAACAACGTATTCAACCTTATAATGATCCCACCACGAGTGTAGCCAGAGGGGGTTTTTGGGGTTCAAAATGATATTCTAAATTTAATTTGAGCCCGACAAACAATCTTTTATTAATATGGATAATTTGAATTTTTATACATAAATATAAAAGTAATTTTTAGCAAATTTTTTGTTTTATTTTCCTGAACCTCCCCGATATTAGCTCTTGGCTACGCCCATGGTTCCCACTGCTGGGATTCAGGCCTCTAGTAGAGGAAATGGGCCATAATTCAACACGCGGGGCCCAGTGCGGGTTGGTAACCAAATAATATTAATGCTTAATGTGGTAATGCTTAAAAACGTAGGTATTTCATTCTTGACTTGCTGTTGTTTATACTCGTAATTTTATAAGTGCTCTGGGAAAACTTCCGAAAGTAAACAATTTCTACTTTTGGACAAACATTTTTTATTAGATCGGAAATCATCTAAGACATCTCCCGCCCTTGGGAGGGCGTGAGGGCGTGTCAGACTTTTACTGACTAAAACCCACTTCTGTTCCTTCTTTGCGTTCATTCCAGGGCCCCGGGGTTCTCTTTCGTGCAACCGATGGCCCCAGTAGGCTTTGACACTGCTGGACCCCTACGATTTTGCTGACATCTCCTTGAGGCGCGCGTGGAACACTACATGCCGTCAACGACTTGGGTTTAGTCCGGACGGTTACTGGACGGTCGGACGGCGAGCTACCCATTGATCGCCGCCCGAAGCCGGAAATTAGGATCGGGCCGGGGCGTGAGGGTCGTTCCCTCGCGCGTGCGGCCGCCTCCTTTGCTAGCATTAATGCTTCGCAAAAGGAGACCACCGCCTGCCACTCCACCTCGCTCCGGACCATGGCCTGTACCAAGGCCCGGACTTTTGGACCAACCTTGGACTTTCACACTTATATTATCAAGGCAAAAGTTTGTAAGTGTGTGTGTTGGTTTATTACTGCTTCACGCTCGAAGAGCTGAAAGAATATGGATAATTTTTTTTACACGGGTAGACCATGTCTTGGAATAGCACCTAGGATACTTGTTATCCCAGGAGTATGTTTCCTTGGGATAATTTTCTACTGTCACGCAGGAAAAGACGCTGACAGCAGCTAGTAATTAATATTGGTAAGTCTGAATTCCTCCAATATTCATTCAGCAAGCGTGGTGATTAATATTGGTTAGTCTGAATTCCTCCAATACTCATTCAGCAAGCGTGGTGATTAATATTGGTTAGTCTAAATTCCTCCAATACTCATTCAGCAAGCGTGGTGATTAATATTGGTTAGTCTGAATTCCTCCAATACTCATTCAGCAAGCGTGGTGATTAATATTGGTTAGTCTGAATTCCTCCAATACTCATTCAGCAAGCGTGGTGATTAATATTGGTAAGTCTGAGTTCCTCCAATAATCATTCACAAGCGTGGTAATTAATATTGGTAAGTCAGAATTCCTCCAATACTCATATAGCAAGCGTGGTGATTAATACGATTGATACTGTACGAGAAGAGGCCTTCGTTCAGCAGTAAAACGGTTGAGAGTTTTTTTTTTTGATGAGAAACCTGAAGTAACTTTGCTTGCTCTGGGTGGAGCGACAGACAGGGAGTGTCAGACTATTTCTGACTCAAACCCACCCATATTCCTTCGCCCTACCCTTTACCATTTGTATTCCAGCGCCGCACTAACTCTTTCGAACAATGCTGCAGCCCTATCAAATACAGGCTGGTTTTATTAACTTTGAAACTGTAAAATTTCGTATTTCGAATGTCGGTAACACGTGTTGTAAACATTTCATTTTAATTTAGGTGTATGACGGACTTGGGTTTTATTAGACGTATAATTTCATTTCAAAGCTCTCAAACAAATTTCCTATGGGACTCGAGATAATATTAGAGTAGATCACAAATATTTATACCACCAAACATGTCCTCTGAGACATAACAAAGTTACGCCATTTTTCATTTTGTTAACCATTTTAGGGTTGCTTTTTTCACAAGTTTATTTTCAACTTGAATTTTCTTCCAAATTTATTTTATTTTCTCTGTCTTGTTACCACGCAATGGTTTTTAATAAGATTTTCGCTGATAGATAAAACGCAAAATCAGGAAGTTTTTTATACATCTCGCAGCCGTATCGTATAATACGCCGTTTTACATATTGGCGCACCGGATTGAAAAACGCCGCCGTTATGTAATGCAGCTACCTCACATTCAGCCGGATTATGGTGGCGATACATTCTACAAAGCGACTTCCAATATTAAACTGTTTTCTCAGTCATCATCATCATTATCATCTTCCTGCCCTTGTCCCGTTTTATTTGGGGTCGGCGCAACACGTTCTTTTCTTTCATTATGTTTTCTCAGTATAGCATGAAACAAAAATAACACGGTTATTGTCGCAACAGATAAACAGACATCAAGGAAATAAACTTGAAATACAGACAAACCACGCGTATCAAACAGAGGTCTTCATTCAAATATCAAATAGCTTGAATATAATAAAACTATAAGCAAGTTGAAGTACCCGCATTGTTTAAGTTGGCGCTTTGTGCAAGTTGGTTCCCTGTGCGATAACTCCATACTTTGCGCACTAGTGCCGGAGAACTAAAGTCTTGCACGCTTCGATATGTGTAACTTGCGTGGGATTATTAATGTGGAGATCGTGTTTTGTTTAATGGGTTAAAGTTGGCTTTATGAACTTCTACGTTCAAAATGGAGTCACAAGATTAAAAAGTTATATGGTATCGAATATATTTCGTTGGATTCATGACTAATATATAACACGACTAGCTTCGGCCCGCGGCTTCGCCTGCGTGAAAGTAGGTTTTTTCATATAAACTTTGGATCGCCGGTTCATACCCTTAAATTTTGAAAAATCCTCTCTTAACCTACGTCTTAAAAGGAAACCTTATGCAGAATTTCACGATCCTAGTCCTAGTAGTTTCGGCTGTGCGTTGATATGTCAGTCAGTCAGTTTCTCCTTTTATATATATATTACTTTCTACAGCCGATATTTGAAAGTAATTATTTCCAAAGAACCCATTCTGGGATAAATTACAATATTTTCTTTTGGCGGCCATCGACAAAAATTAGTCCTTTTAAAGCGCACGTGCAACGCATTATATTTTTACTGTGGCATCAAAATCAAAAACTATTTAGGTTTGGAAATATATCAAGTAAGAAGTAAATCGACGACGACGGGAAACAATTTCATTTAAAGATCTTTGTATATCCTTATTCCTGAATTCATTACCGACATTACATTCTTCAATGTTTTATTTCGACGTAAAAAATATAATTGTTAATAAACCTTTTGACTATTACTCTATTCCCAATATTAATCAACAAATATTAGGTATAATTAGTTACAGTACACAATACAGAAGCATACCTAATCGATGCGCTAATATCAATGAAAGCTACATAATAGCATCACACTCCTAATTAATACACCTACATAGTACGCATGTGTGCGTTGATAAGCAACTAAGGCATTCCACAGACGAAGCAACTTTAGTATACGCAACTACCAACTATTTAAGTTTTCGTTATCAGTAGCCAGTTAGAGCCACTAAAACGACCAATTCGCCTATAGTTAGTAGTGTAGTAGCACTGCGAGGGCCGGGAAGAAAGTGAAGTCGATCGATCGTTGTAGTTATCGGTTTTTTTTTTTACTGGAATGATTTTAAAATTGAATTTGGAACAATATTAATAATAAGTGACATTGTGGATTTCTTATAAATACTACTGAATTTTTTATTTATTTTTTCATTGAATTTATCCTATTGGTTTTTTTTATTTGGAATTTGGATTTTTATTTTGTGTGATTTGGTTGATCTTTTTATATATAATTGTTTTTTAATTTTTGGGACATGTGAAATTTATTTTATACTAAGTTATTAAAAATCCTATTTTTTATTATTCACAATATTTTTGTTTATTAGAATTTTGTAGTATGTTGTATGTTTTTTCTTCTTTGACCATCACTGCAATCGTTTATTTTTATACTTTTTTTACAACACTATCCATTCTTATGAAATTAAATGACTTATAGTTGCCAAAACCAGGAACTGAACATAAGCATAAATTTGTCAGGTGCTAATTGCAGCTATTAGAACTATATTTTATCATTAATTTACGATAACCAAAACTGTTATCGATTGCTTAAACTCATCATAAACGGTTCAATCTGAATTTCCTGTCAAATTAACTTGGAGATCAAACTTGCGTCGTATGCTAAGCCCCTAAGAACGTCGCACAATGTTTAATTAAAATCCGAGCAGAATAAAGTAAGCGAGCTTATGATGTCAGGAGACGTGAACCTTGTTATTATTGACCTATATAATTGGCTAGGTGGCTGGAACAAATTAAAAGGCTGCGTTGAATGTTAAACTTGATAAGGCTATTTACCGAAGTGCAGAAAAGAGTTAAGGATACACACAGTTTGTGAGTAGGTACAGTCAACAAACGAATAAGTAACCAAGGTTATCTGACGAGATATGAATAAAATTTTATTTTATTTTGAGTTATTTATTATTTACTATGAATTAAATTAAGTTTCATTCCATCGGTTTCCATGAAAATGTCAACTATATCTGAAACCCCACCATCTGTGTTCCCACGTTGTCGTCGTGGTGGGGCTTGCGTGTCTCTGTGATCTTGAGGGCTATGCCGGTAGAGCTACTCATGCCGGAAGGCCTCAAGTGAGGGACCAGACCAAGAGGAACACACACAGGCGGAGTCCAGACGGACCGCCACGGAGGGTGCACTGTCCAGAAGCATCGGCACCAACAGCTGTTGGTGTTTTTGCACAGTGGTTCTGGGAGAGTGGGTTCGCCTCAGGTACGCGTCTGCTTATCAGACGTGACCAAGATGGCGAACGTGGTTATTGGGGACCCCACCCCACAAAAAAGGCAAAGCTGAGTTCAGCACACCATGGACGCGACTCAAAAAAAATTATTACCCCAGGAGGGTACCGCCTGCACCGCAGGAGGAGAATCCCTCCCCGAGCAGAGCTCGGCTGCCCCTCGTATTCTGGGGGGGGCAAAGAGCGCGTCAGGTCCCCAAGGGACCTGTTACCGTCCTTCGTGGACGCAAGGAGCCAGGGTGGCTCACCCACCGGTAGCGTGGAGTCCCTGGGACCCGTTCCCAGCACGTCCGCTGCGCCGGTGGGTACTACAGAGGCCAGCAGGTGCTTCGGCCTTAGAGAGGTGAGTGAAGACGCGGCGTCGGACTCAAATGCCGCGTCTTCGCTCAACTCGGAGAGAATGGAGGTAGATGAGGCCACCTCCAGGAAGAAGAGGAACAACCAATTCATCAAACGCCCCATATCCGGAGACGGTCGGAGGACATCCTCCGACGATGAGCGTGGAGCTTCTGCCCGCAAAATTATTTAAACGAGCGACTCACTAAAAGTAATAAACAACTTTTTTATCGGGTGCGTGAGGCTGGGGGTCGTCTTGGGTGGAGATACACTTGGACAAAGTTCGGTCGTATACTTGCCAAGCAAGGTGACGGGAAGCCTACTTACTGCATCCGCACTGAGGAGGATTTCGCTCGTATTTTTGGCCGTGAAATGTCTGAGGAGAAGAATGTTTAGTTTCGTGGTTAGAGATATATTTGATTTAAGCTATCTAATTTTAAATCTTAATCAAATTCAATTTGTTTTTTGTGATTTTTTATTTTTTGCTTACTTTAAGTTAAGTTTGCTCTGTGTGAGGTCGGAACTGTTCTTATCTCAGTGCTTAGTGGTTTATTTCTGGGGCCCAGTATTTCAAACAACAACAATATATGTACACAACTTATTCATAAAATTTCTACTTATTACTTGTCACTGTCCGATGCTTAAAATACCTTTTAAATTACAACTATTATTTATTTTATATAATTTATTTACTAATTATTTACTAATACCATGTATTTACATTATAAACTATTCTATATTTTACATACCACATTACATACATACACACATTACAATACATCTTACACTTTCTACACATATATTATGTAAACTTCCCTGCTATAAAAATGACTAAGACCAAAAACTTAAAAATTGGTTTGTTTAACGCGGGGTCTCTGGGGTCACGTCATGATGAGTTCCTTGTGGCTATGGAGAACATTGGAGTTGATATTATGGCCATAAATGAGACCTGGCTCAAGCCTGGACAAGAGGGTCGTGCACCCTGCGTCCCAGGGTACCGCCTGCGCCACGTGCCGCGTCCGCGCTCAGTGCGCGGCGGCCGCGGGGGCGGCGTGGGCTTTTATGTCCGTCGCGGTGTGCGCGCGCGTGCCGTGCCGCACCCGCCTGCGCCGCAGGTCGAGCAGATGTGGCTCCGGATGAACGTCAACTCCCATTCTGTTATCGTCGGCACTGCATACAGACCACCGTGGCTCGACATCAATGTTTTCCTGGATGCTATTACCGATTCTCTTTCCTCTTTTGGGAGCGCGGATAAGATTGTTTTGTTAGGTGATTTCAATATTAACTTACTAAGTCATTCGGATAATAAAACCAAACTTTTTAAAATTTTTTTGATGTGCTGTAAACTGGATCAAATTGTATCAGAGCCAACTCATTTTACAGACCACAGTGAGACACTAATCGATGTCATATGCACTGATGCCCGGGTGCGAGAGGTCTCTGTATCACACATACCAGAGCTCGGCCAACATGCAGTGATATCTGCTGAATTGAATTTTAAGCTAGTCAAACCTTCCCCGCGCTGGGTCACTTTCCGGCCCCTTAAAGACATATTGCTTGATCAGTTTAACAGGGACCTTAACAGGATGGACTGGGAATATATAGAAAGTCTGGAGGATGTTAATTCTATGGTGGAAACTTTTAATAAGTATATTTTGAATTTATTTGACTTACATGCTCCCCTTAAAAGGGTTCTCATCAAGGATAAGTCCCCTCCATGGATAACTGATACTGTCAAAGACATGATGAAGCTGCGCGACAAAAGCCATAATAAAGCCAAAGCTACTAAAACATCACATCATATTGAGTCCTATAAACAGCTTAAATACCTTGTCAGGGCAGCCTTGGAGAGTGAAAAGCGAGCATATTTTAATACATGTATAAATAAAAACATCAAGAAACCTAAGAAGCTATGGAGTCATATCAAATCCTCTATAGCTATCTCTAAAACACTAGAGCACAGTTTACCGCATTTCTGTAGTGATCCCGAAAAAATTAATGCACACTTTTTGGATGTACCAGGTAGTGGTATGGTCGCAGCTGCCGACTTGGATTACTTTGAAAAACACAGATTCAGTAATACTAATTTCCAGCTGGAGCCCGTTCAGGAGGATGTGGTGCTAAGTTTACTGCGTAGTTTAAAGTCCAATGCTGAAAGTTGTGACAATATCTCGCTTGAGATGTTGATGATGACTCTTCCTCGTTCCCTTGCAGCTATAACAGCGATCATCAACCGTTCCATCTCCTCCTCCTCTTTTCCGGATCTGTGGAAATTGGCAATAGTTAGACCAATCCCTAAAATATCTAATCCCACGAGCGTGAAAGAACTTCGCCCTATTAGCCTACTACCATGTCTTTCCAAGGTCCTAGAGAAGGTTGTCTCCAACCAGCTCCGAGCATATCTCGAGGAGAACAATATATTGCCGCTCGCTCAATCTGGTTTTCGTAAGGGACATAGTACAGCCACGGCCTTACTTGATGTGGTTGGTAATATCCTTGAAGGCAAAGATAAGGGAATGGGTGCCATACTTGTCCTACTGGATTTCTCACGTGCTTTTGACTCAATCAATACGTCGCTTCTCCTTTCTAAGCTGTCTTACTACGGATGTCAGCCTGAGACGGTTCAGTGGTTTGAAAGCTACTTGACTCACCGTTCTCAGTTTGTCCAGGTGACAAGTGAAAGTGATGGACACATTGAGTCCTCTAGTCCAAAGTGCGTGAGCAGAGGTGTGCCCCAGGGTTCGATCCTAGGCCCCCTTCTTTTCATTCTATACAGTGCTGACATCACCAACTGCCTGCTTAACACCAAGTTTCACCTTTATGCGGATGATTTGCAGATGTATCTGTCTTTTCATCCTCAGCAGACTGTTGACACTGTAAAAAAAGCGAATGAGGATTTAGATAGGATCACAGCCTGGTCTATGAGTAACTCACTGGTTTTGAACCCGGGCAAGTCCAAATATTTAATTATAGGTTCAAGATATTTTTTAAATAAAGTAGGCCACAGTAATTTGGATGTGAGGATCGATGGTTGTCCCATAGAGAGGGTGCAGGAAGCCCGTAATCTTGGAGTAGTATTTGATGAGCACTTGCATTTTGAGACTCATATTACAGAAGCTGTGCGCAATTGTTTCTATCGTCTCAAGCTTCTATACCGTGTACGTCCCTACTTAAGTGTGGATATGCGTATCATGCTTTGTGAGTCACTTGTTTTATCCAAGCTGAATTACGCTGACACTGTGTATGGGGCGTGCATTCTTGGTAGAAGCAATAAGTTAATCCAGCGAGTACAAAATGCATGTGCTAGGTTTTGTTTTAATGTCCCTCCAAGATCTCACATAACACCATTTTTAAATAGGGGTAATCTGATGAGAATGTCAGATCGCAGAAAACTTCATCTAGCTACCCTACTCTTTGGCACAATTCTCACAAAAAGACCTACATATCTTTATAATACATTGACTTGGTCACGTGATGTAAACAAAGTTAAAACAAGAGCATCCTCTTACCTTCTATTGACCTTGACCCATAAAACTGCTGCATTTCGTGGAAGCTTCAAACACGCTGCTAGTAAGGTGTGGAATAACTTGCCACCCCCTATTCGTGCTTTGAAGACAGTTGGTGCTTTTAGTTATAAGTACAAACAGCATTTATTACGCAACCAAAAGGAAACCACCAGATAATCTAACCAGAGTTCTGCACAGTTTGCATTGGTGACATTGTAGCTCGGCTAGTTTAGCATCTTTTTTCTGGCGTCCAATATAACACACATTACACTTCACATTCATACACTATAACATTTCTGGAACACACGAATCGCTTTTGTTTGAGACGTATTTATGTACTAATACTTGTTATAAATTTGTTTGATAAAGATCGACCTACTTTTTCTTCTGTCAGTCGATAGATCGTACCACAGAATATTAATTATCCATAGATTACACTCTCCGTGAACCATGCGTTCGCGTTCGTTCGTTTGTCTATAGGTTTGACAAATGATTTTGGAGCGCGGCGTCAGACGTCTGTCTATGGTTCATTATTTATTGCATTTTATAAATGTTATATATTATTTTTATTATTATATATTTATTATTTTTCCAATTTTGTTTTATCAATGTTTGTGTTTATTGTTTTGTTTCGATACTTATATAGTTTTATTTAACCTCCGTGAGTGTGAACGTGGCATCACCGCGGGCCCTAACAGAATACCAGCGCTGCGTTATTTATCGTTTTAAATATCGCAGCATATGCTGAGTTAGGCGCCTTTTTGACCTTGCACAGATCAGACAATAATTTTTATTTTATATTTTTTATTTTATTTTTTATTTTTATTTTACTCCCAATGTATTCTACTGTTTTTTAATTTTACTGTATGTGTGAGGTACGAATAAACGTTTTTTCTTTCTTTCTTTCTTTCAAAATTTCCACTGCTGGTCGGGGTGCAGGCCGAAAAGGAAAAGGGAGAAGGCCCACCGCTGAGGAGGCGACCCAGCGGTCCTCGAAGATTGCCAGGGAGGGGCGCTATCCCGGGGCAAGCAGTGCCCAGGCCAGCCCCTCAGAGCCGGAACCTACTGGCAGTGAGCCAGAAGGCATGGAAGAGGCGCTGGCCCAATTCAAAGGGATCGTCACAGCCGCCATAGATGGAGTCGCCATAAAGAGGAAGGGGGTCTCCAAGAAGAGGTCGATCCCCCAGGCCACGACCTCAATTATAGAGGCACTGGGGATTGTCTTGGAGCCTCTCAGAAGATCCCTCTCCAAGAGTATTGAGCGGCTCGAAGCGGACCTTGCCGGTCTCCGAGGCACTGGCCCCGAGATGGCGCCGAAAGGGGGGTGCAAGCAGGGGCAGTCCCAGCACCTGCCTCAGCCGGAGAGCGAGGTTCTGGCCCTGCTGCAGCAAGAGCTGGGTGCCTTCCGCCAGCAGCAGCAGGAGCAGCAGCAGCAATTCCAGGAGCGGGTCCAGCGGCAGTTCTCTGTCCTGGAGGGCATCGTCCTGCGCCCCCCGCTCGCGGCCTCCAGCCAGAAGAGGGCGGCGTCGTATGCCGCCGCTGTCGCAGCCACGGCTGCTGCGCCCAAGGCGGGCCCGTCGGGGCAAGTCGGGCAAGGGGCTGTGGCATCGGAGCCTGTGAGGCCAGCCCCCGCGGCCAAGCAGCAGCAGCGGCGGGAGAGGCCTGCTCCTTCCCTGAAGGGCAGGGCGTTGCCTGCCGCTAAACCAGCAGGACCTCCTGCCGCGGCGGCAACAAGGCCGCGCCTGCCGCCTTCCCAGCCCGAAGAACCCTCGGCTGGCGCCGATTGGACGGTTGTTGGCGCCAAGAGGAGTGCGGGCAAGGCGGCTAGGGCGGCCAAAAAGCGCGCGAGGCAGCAAGAGCGCAGGAAGCGAGCCATGGCGGCCAGACTTCGCGCCCCGACTTCCGAGGCTGTAGTCATCACGCTACAGCCAGAGGCGGTAAAGAGGGGCGTGACGTATGACGCCGTCATGGCAAAGGCGAAGCAGGCGGTGTTGCCCCATCTTGGCGAACTCGGAGCCTCTGGGGGCTTCCGCATGAGGCGCACCGCAACCGGCGCCCGAATACTGGAGGTCCCTGGTGCGGATAGTGTCTCTGCCGCGGACGCCCTGGCTGATAGGATCAGGGTGTCCCTAGATGTCGAGGAGGTCCGAGTGTCCAGTCCCACCAAGTGCATAGACATGCGCATCATGGGCCTGGACGACTCCGTCAGGGTGGACGAGGTGGTGGCCGCCATCGTCGGTGCGGGAGGGTGCAACGCCGATCAGGTGCGGGCGGGCACCATCCGCGCTGACAGCACGGGCATGCGAGCCGTAACGGTGAGCTGCCCCGTGTCGGCGGCCAAGTCCATCACGGGTGAGGGCCGAAGGCTATTGGTGGGCTGGGTTTCCGCCCAGGTGAAGATGCTGGAGCCCAGACCTCTGCGGTGCTACCGCTGCCACGTGGGGCACCACGTGGGGGCCTACTGCACCACGGAGGTGGACCGCAGTGATCGCTGCTACCAGTGCGGTCAGGCCGGTCACAAGGCCGTCGAATGCCATGCGCCGCCGCACTGCTACGCATGTGCGGCGGCAGGCAAGCCGGCCGACCATCGGGCTGGAAGCAGGTCCTGCGACCCCCCCGCCAAGGCCAAGGGAAAAGCCATGAGGCCCATCCCCGCTGATGTCCTCACCGTCGCAGCCGCCTCCTTGGCTGCCGTCGCTGTCACCGCCGCACCCGCCGTGGCAGGGCCCTCACGGGGGGCTCGGGAGGAGACTTTAATGGACTGTCAATAACGGCTCCATTGCGTCTCCTCCAGGCGAACATCAACCACTGCGCCCCCGCTCAGGATCTGTTGCTCCAGAGCATGGCGCAGTGGTCGATCAATATCGCCGTGGTCTCCGAGCCGTACTATGTCCTGCCCAGGGGAGACTGGGTGCGGGACCTGGACGGCTCGGTGACCCTAATTTCGTCGGCCGCCGCCGGTACCCCGACCCTCGAGGCAGTCACGAGGGGACGGGGTTGCGTGGCAGCACGGTTCGGGGACATTGTAGTGGTAGGCGTCTACCTGTCCCCGAACAGATCTCTCGGCGATCTTCACATTTCTCTAATGGAGCTAAAAGCCGTCGTCGCTGGGTTTGGTTCCCTCCCCGTGGTCGTGTGCGGGGACTTCAATGCCAAGAACTTGGCGTGGGGTTCCCGGTTCACGAACCAGCGGGGTCGGATGGTGGAGGACTGGGCTCTGGAGACAGGCCTGGTCGTCCTAAACCGGGGTTCTGTCCCCACGTGTGTGCGGATGCGGGGTGACTCAGTGGTGGACATCTCGTTCGCCAGCCCCGCTCTGTCGCCGCGTGTCGTCGACTGGCGCGTTATGGAGGGGGTGGAGACGTACTCAGACCACCGGTACATCCGGTTTGACGTCTCCGCCCAAACCTCGACCGCGCCGGTCCGACAGAGCCCTTGTGGTCCGCGGTGGGCGCTGAGGCAGATGGACCGGGAGCTCCTCCTGGAAGCCGCGATGGTACAGGCCTGGGTGCAAGCACCGGACAGGCCTGTCGACATCGACGTCGAAGCAGAGTGGTTCCGGGAGGCCTTGTCGCAAATCTGCGACGTGGCAATGCCCCGAGTCCATCCAGGATGCGCTCGGCGCCAGGTATACTGGTGGTCGCCGGAGATTGCGGCACTGCGCAACGCGTGCAATGCCGCGCGACGCCGGTATGCCAGATACCGCAGGCGCCGCATCCGTCCACCGGATGCGGAGGCCAGAGAGGCGGAGCTGTACGAGGGATACAGAGAGGCGCACCCTCCGAGCAGAGATAAGGCGGGCCAAACTCGAGGCCCGCAACGTATGGCTGGGGACTCAGAACGGGGACCCATGGGGACGCCCCTACAAGGTGGTGCGGGACAAGCTCCGCCCCTGGGCTCCCCCACTAACGCAGAGTCTCCGGCCTCAGCTTGTGGAGGGTGTGGTGAGCACTCTGTTCCCCACGCGAGGGGAACACTCTCCCCCGCCCATGGCTCCGCCACGACGACGACGACAACGCTCCAGAGGTGACCGAGGTAGAGATGAGAGTGGCGGTACGAAGGCTGAGTGCCAAAAATACCGCCCCAGGACCCGACGGCTTGCCTGGGAAGGCCTGGGTCCTGGCCATGGAGGCTCTCGGGCCTCGACTAAGAGGGCTCTTCAGCGCATGCATGGAGAGGGGCCAGTTCCCACTTCGCTGGAAGACTGGGAAACTGGTCCTCATCGCGAAGCCGGGGCGCCCTGCGGACTCTCCGTCCGCGTATCGGCCCATTGTGTTGCTCGACGAGGTGGGCAAGCTCTTTGAAAGAGTAATTGCAGACCGCCTCGTCGCGCACCTAACACGGGTGGGGCCGGATCTGGCGGACGGCCAGTTTGGTTTTCGCAGGAGGCGCTCTACGGTGGACGCCATCATGCGCGTGCAAGCCCTCACGACTGGGGATGCGGTGGCCCAGGGCAGGTGTGTCGTGGCGGTGTCTCTGGACATCGCCAACGCTTTCAACTCCCTGCCTTGGAGTAGCATTAGGAGGGCACTCCGGTAACTCCGGACGCCCGACTACCTCTGTCGTGTGGTCGAGGCGTACCTGTCGGACAGGTACATCATCTACCCTGGTCACCAGGGAGAGTGGGAACGCCGGGAGATGTCGTGCGGTGTTCCGCAGGGATCGGTACTAGGGCCGCCCTTGTGGAACATCGGATACGACTACGTGCTGCGCGGCGACCTCCCTGACGGGGTCAGCGTGGTCTGCTACGCCGACGACACGCTGGTCCTAGCACGGGGAGAGTCGTACCAGGCGGCGGTCGAACTAGCGACACGCGGGGTCGCGACAGTCGTGGGCAGGATCCAGGAGTTGGGACTCGAGGTGGCATTGCACAAGTCCGAGGCCATGTGCTTTCACGGCCCTCGGAACGCGCCACCACCGGGTTCCCAACTAACGGTAGGAGGAGTCCACATCGGCGTCGGGTCGACGATGAAGTACCTGGGACTCGTTCTCGACAGCCGATGGGATTTCGAGGAGCACTTCCGACGTCTGGCTCCCAAACTGAATCGGACTGGGGCTGCCCTGGGGCGGCTCCTGCCCAATCTGGGAGGTCCAGACGCCTCCTGCCGTAGGCTCTACGCAGGAATCGTTCGGTCCATGGCCCTTTATGGCGCACCGATATGGGCGCCGGCGCTGCGGAAGCAGCCGGCGGCCCGGCTGAACGCATGCCAGAGGGTCATGGCCATACGGATGGTGCGAGGTTACCGGACGATTTCCCGCGAAGCGGCGAGCCTCCTTGCCTGCCAGCCACCATGGGATCTGGAAGCAACAGTCCTTGCTCTCATGCACGAACTGCGCATGGAGATGCAACGCCGGGGCGAAACTCCGCTGCCGCGACAGGTCGCAGCATGGCGGACGGAGTTCCGGCGGGTTCTCATGGAAAAATGGCGACAGCGACTGTCGCGACCCAGTGCTGGGCACGCCACAATTATGGCGGTAAGTCCCCTCTTTGAGGCGTGGTTGGAAAGACCTCACGGCGTCCTCACCTTCCGCATGACGCAGGTTCTCACCGAACACGGTAAGTTCGGGAAGTTCCTGCACCGGATTCGTGCAGAAGCGACGCCCGGGTGTCGCCACTGTGTGGACCGCCCGGAGGACACGGTGGAGCACACGGTGGAGGTGTGCCCCGCTTGGGCAGAGCAACGCCGTGTCCTCGTGGGGGCGATCGGCGGCGGCGATCTCTCGCGCCGGGCCTTGGTACAGGCCATGGTCCGGAGCGAGGAAGAGTGGCAGGCGGTCGCCTCCTTTTGCGAAGCAGTAATGCTAGCAAAGGAGGCGGCCGATCGCGTGAGGCAACGGTCCTCACGCCCCAACCGCCGCCGGGATTCTGATCCCGATTTCCGGCCACCGTAGGCGCGGGCTTGCGGACGGCGAGCAATGGGTGGCTCGCCGTCCGATCGTCTGGTAGCCGTCCGGACCAAGCCCAAGTCGTCGACGGCGCGTACTGTTCCACGCGCGCCTCAAGGAGATGTCAGCAAATCGTAGGGGCCCAACGGGGTCGAAGCCTACTGGGGCCACGGGTAGTGTGAAAGTGAAACCCGGGGCCCTGGGACGAGGGCAAGGAGGGAACAGGAGTGGGTTTTTAGTCAGTAAAAGTCTGACACTATTTCTCGCTCCGCCCAAGAGCGGGATTTGTCATAAGATGATTTTCCCACCTTCTTCTTCTTCTTCGGCTTCTTTGCCTTTCATACCAGGGCCGGGTTTTAGGAGCATAAAAGGGAGGATCGTCCGACCAGACGGGTTTCGTGTCTGGTCTGGGTAGCTGCTCGATAGTTGCTTTGGGACCTTTACCGTTGCATATCGACGCTTGAAAAGTAAAAAATATTTTTTTTCTAAAATTTTAACTTTAAATCACTCTCCTGTAAAGTTTATTTAATGTCGCTTGGTAATTTCTGCCTTTCAAGCGTTGATAAACAACGGTAAAGGTCCCTAATCAACTATCGAGCCTTTACCTAGATCAGACACGACACCCGTCTGGTCGGAGGATCTTCCCTTTTCAACGGGGCTATGTAGGATGTATCGTATACCTTTAAAAGATCGAGGAAAGAACCGAAAAACAAGAACCATCTTAGCGTTAATTCCTCATTCCTAGATCCTTCAGGATTACTGGCATTCATGAAGGATCGAGGAATGAGGAAGGAGGGGGCTATCTACAAACTCCCAATACCCCCAGCCGCGTCTGTCACTTAACCAACTTTGTATTTAATAACCCGTTGATAAAACAAAACATTAATTGTGAATGTCAACATAATATTGTATCTGTTAATACCACGGCTTGCTTCATCAGCGTCTAATTAAACAATGGTTTTATCGTTCACGCCTCACGCTTTGTTCGTTTTCCTGTTAAGCTCGTTATTTACTTTGACGTTTCTGATAGTTTCAAATAAAGGCGCATTCTAAATTACAGATTACAACAGGTTTTAGTTGGTTTTACCTGGCCAAATAAATCTAGAAGAAATGAAAATTAAAAAACTAAAAGACTAATAATAAAAATTAAATCTTGCTATTTGTATTTTACTTTTATCACAAAAAAATATATATATATATATATATTTTAAAATTCTGATATTCCGAAACGGAACGAAAACGAAATGAAATTTAATTTCATATCCGTGATCGTATCTGAAACTGGTATAATTATAATAATATACTAATTATATCCGTCATCCCAGGTTTGAGATACATGATGATGACAATGTCAAAATTTACGATCATTTCATTGTACTTAACCAATGAGGAAACTTTTGAGATGATGTCAAATAGAATTAGAAGCAGAAATGCTGCACCGTCCGTCACTTTATACGTATGTAGATAATTATATTTCCTCTAGTTTGTTTTTGTTGTTATTTCCATTTATAACTTTGACCTTAAATTTATTTTTTATTTATTTTATTCAAATCTATTGGTACGCAATACCGTTGCCGACGTCTTTTAGTCGATAACGTCACCGGCCCACGCTAAAAACCAGCGCTGTGGACTAGTCGCATTATGCTGAGCGTACGGCAGTTTCGCTCGGACGTGGCGCATATTTTTTTTGTCATAGAAAATGTTTGCAATATGTTAGTCTTAAGTTTACGCCTTTTCCGGCAAATAAGAAGTTTTTCTTTCTTTCTTTCAAAGAAGTTGAAATAAGCACAGCAGGGTGAAAAATTGGCGTCAAAGATCTGTCAGCAAAATGGACGGAGCTCACTAGAGCCGATGTCTGCCAGGGGTGCGGAACTGTTCGAAAGAGTTACCTTAGCCCTGGAACGCAAAGGTCAAATGAAGGAACACAGTTGGGTTTCAGTCAGTGACGCTCTCTTCGCCCGAAGCAGGAGGGTAAAAGAAAGAAAAAGAACGGGTGACGAATTAGTACACACAAGACAAGTTCAAACAAACGCTCAAATGGCTGAACAGATTTAGATGAAACATGGTACACGAATAAACCGTATCCTAGAATAGGATATAGTATACTATTCCTTAACCTTACCTTAAGAGCGTCCTTTTCGAGGTACATTTTCATACAACCGCTCTTACGTGATTATGATGTTATTACACATCTTTCTCTAGACATTTTGGAAACAGAGCTATCTTGTGGATATTATCTAGGCTTCTATAGAAATCTAAACATAAATTTGTGTAAAACTAATCTAGTAAAGACCTCTGCTATTCTATGTGAACTTTGGCCCCCCATAATGTTCTCTTAAATTAAAAATATAAAAAAAGTACATCAATAGAAGCCTTGCATATTTAATTGAGATTCTAAATGACGACAATTTTTCTGAATAATTTTTAATAGTTTTAAAAAAACACGTTCCTGGAACAAGTTTTGTGAAATATTCGAGTAGATCACGGAATTACCGAATTCCAACAGAGTTTTTAGGCGTTATCCCTCTTTTTTGCATTGCCTCTTCATCAAACATCGCGTTGGATCGCGTTAGATGAAGCAACAAGCTTTTAAACCATGCTCAATATTGACGATAGGTGAGTGGAAAAGGAGGGTTCTTAAGATAATTTTCGACTTTCACATGAGCGATGCCGTTGAAAGACATAAATAAACTCTTTTTCTTTCTTTCTTTTTCTTTCTTTCAGACGTTAGTATTTAGTAAAACAATGCAAGGTATAATAGAGATCAATTACGAAGCCGCATACATTGATTAAGTATACCTATATAGTATATATATAGTACATATATTATGATGTTGTGTGCCAATGTTCATAAATCATTTGTGTTTGAGACTAAGACCCACAAAATTCACTTTAAAATAAATTTACTGCGAAAAATTTCAGCAACAAATTCTTTAAACAAGTTTATTTTGTAGCAAATCAAATCAAGTTTCAAAATTCTATTTGAAATGTGAGACATAGAAAGAGAAATG
Organism: Mythimna pallens; assembly: GCA_961205895.1. NCBI lineage: Eukaryota > Metazoa > Arthropoda > Insecta > Lepidoptera > Noctuidae > Mythimna > Mythimna pallens. The sequence continues at coordinate 18,599,739 of OY540834.1, forward strand.
TAACATCAGAGATTTCATCTCTTTGAATAAACAACAAAATATCAGATCAAACAACGAGGTAGGTTGAACATGACTCAGTAAAAGCAAAAATATCACAAAGCAATTTTAACTGTAAATCACAACTGTTTCTATTTTATCGCTGAGGACTCCGACAATGGCTGAAACTTCTTCGTCTTAGTCCATAACTGAGAACATTAAAGGGAATTTCTAGACATTTAGACAATTTAACAGCTTTGTTATCTGGGCAATGATTCTAGCTGTCTTCACTGTAAATCTCTTCGTCTTGAAATAATTCTATCTGAGAATAGCGAATAGAATGGATTAACAGAAATAGTTTGAGGTTATTTTCTTACCCACAATTTATTTTTCAATGTTATGTCATATTGTGTGGAGGTGTTTTTTTTATTTGGGTATCTTTCTTTCTTTTCTTTCAATGTCTTCTCGCGCTTTAGGGCGGAGCGAGAGGGCGTGTCAAATTTTTACTGACTAAAACCCACTCCTATGTTACTTCTTTGCCTTACGTTCCAAGACCTCAGGTTTCCCTTTCGGAAGCCAACACATGGTCCCGGTAGGCTTCGGCCTTGCTGTGCGCCTTTGAACGGTTTTGCTGACTTATCTTTGAGGCGCGCGTGAACACTACGCACCGTTGATGACTCAAGCTCGGACCAGACGGTTACTGAACGGCCGGACGGTTAGCTGAGGTGGTGAGATATTAAAGGGGGTCGTAGAGTTCATATAACGACTTGCTCCGAGTTCAGATGCATTTGGTTAGACTGAAAGCCGTCCCTAAATCACACACACACATTTTCTTTTTACTTATGAACAGAAGATTTCATAGGATACCCTAAAAAGAAATAAGAAACCAAAAATACAAGGATACATAGGGAACTTCATTAGGTAAGTACAATATATAACCAAAAAAATATCGTTTGCCAAAAATTTTCATATCGGTAACGAAGGTCCGAATAACGCATAAAAACCCAAATATACCACCAAGGGTTTTAATAAAAACCGGATGCGTACCTTGGGCTTGTTTATAGTACAGCTATACATAAACTAGGTAAAGTTATTTAATCCTAATGAAGGACCCTGAAAAAAAAAAGAAAAAGTTTCGTATGTACATAGGTTTTGATATTATTTATTTACAAGCACTTGTACAACGTTACAGAGGATGTCCAAATCGTTGTACAGTAGAAACTTACTAACTAGAAAAATACATTTAATAAAAACAATAATAACCTAATAACAAATCCATACACATAGATGAAAAAAAACTAACATATAAGTTAGAAATAAAAAAGAAGGATTATTATTATTGATTGGATTCAAGACTCAAAGCATTTATTTAAAATAAACTATTTACAGGATTTGTCTAGAAGTCAGTCAGTCAGACAGAAAAATTATGCTGATTGCACATCCCAAAGCGTAGATCTCTATGGAGAAGAATATGCAAGAAACTCCATGGACACTCTTTTCAATCATGTTATGTTTTTGTTTTTTACAAACCAGGTTAAATTTTTCTTGTCACTACTTATATGGATTATTCTTTCTTTGACCTACGACCTGTTAAGGGTTGGGAATCCGATGGAAGCGAGACGTACAGGACTAGTCATTGCGGTGGTCCACTCCGTGGTCCACTGACCGTCTGTATGTCACCAAGCTGTATCTCATGAACCGTGATAGCTAGACAGGTGGTTATTTCTGTTGCCGCTATAACAACAAATACTAAAAACCGAATAAAATAAATATTTAAGTGGGGCTTGATATTATTAACGGCAACAGGCAGACGTTTGAAATATACACAGAATATTTAGATGTATATTCACTTTAAAAATAAATAATTAAAATAAAATAAATATTTAAGGAGCTTCCTAAACAACATACGTGATTTTTTTGCATAGATACAATGGTACAGAACCCTTCATGCGCGAGTCCAACTTGCACTTGACCGGTATTTTTATTACTGTTGATAGGCTCGCTTTTGACTACTATACTATTTCATCTAATGACAAGCGATCATGTGGTCGATGGTTGTAGTAATTTTCTTATATTTTCGCGTTAGAGAGAACGAGTAAATATTTTTGTTGAAAAAATAATTTCCTAAACCTATACGATGCCTATTAAGATTTCCGTGTGAAAATTGGAGTTGAACTGACGATATAATAGTTTAAAAAACTAAAAAACACGCTTTTAGCCGTATTCCTGACAGCAAACCCTTTCATTTGATACCCATATCATGGGGGTGCATTTCAAATAGCCTGTCCGCCATATTGGATTTAAGTCACGTGACTATTTTTTCGTTTTCCTGACAGCAAACCCTTTCATTTGATACCCATATCATGGGGGTGGATTTCAAACAGCCAGCCCGCCATCTTGGGGAGGCCGCCATATTGGATTTGTAATGACGTTTCTTAGCTAGTCATATATTGTCATCAGAACTCAGAGCGTGTGCAAAATTTCATCCTAATCGAAAACCGGGAATTGGGTCAAATTAAGATTCCAAGATTTACATACATAGTTACAAGTAAATCTAATAAAAGCGTGTTAAAAAGGAGAAACAAAAAAAGTTTCTCTTCCAATTTCAAATATTTAAAGTACACTTTTTCCCTCCACGTTCCAAAGCTATGAGGCGACCTATACATGTATCGTATAGAAATAAGTCACTGTAACAAGCTCCTCAAATTGCTTGCAGCGCACACAAATCTGTGTATTTCCTTGCTCCAACGTTCGGCCGCCGTAAGACGTGAACAAAATCTAACATGAACAGATTTGTTTCAAATCTCTCTGGATTTTATTTGGCAGCTCGGTATTGCATACGCTCGATGTGCTATGAGCATAGAATTATGGGATTTTTAAACTTGGAATATTTTATATGGATGGATTGTAAGTGTTCTGGATCTTTTTGGTCATCATGTATATTTCAGCATCTCTCATCAGCATCGAGTATCTTGTCTAGGCTGTAGGTAATGTCAATTTTTGCCTACTTGTATCACTGCATGCACTTTTGTAATTCGAACACTAATTTATTTCGAGGCAGGAATTGTAGCGCACCGTATTATTTTTAGAAGTGTCCACGCTGGCCTACGTGAAATAAAATTCAGCCCCGTTGTACATACAACTTGAATGACCTTGAAAAATGCTTAATATTGTCGTTTTATGCAAACGTTTGTACGAAATTTTTGGTTTCTATATCTTTCAATTACGTAATAATAATACCCCGGGGCGGCCGAAGGATTAACAAATGTAAAATTTATTTATTTTATTAAAACATAATTATATTCAAGCGTCTCCTTACACCTCAACATTGTCATTACACTTTAAAGCGGTACGTTTAGCCACTTCATAAAATAACCAGTAAGTAACACGTCCAAAACCTTCCATTAAATATGCATCACTTGCTCTCAGAGGTAGCTCATTATAGTAAATTGACGTCTCTTTATAAGGCCTCTAAAGGTTAATTTACTTCATACTGACTTTATGTAGGACTAGCATTTTCTTAAATTCCCATAGAAAACGTAAAACCCTTTTTACGGGTAGAAAATAACCCATGGGACTGTAGAGATTCTTCCTCACTTCTATAGACATATTTGTCTTGGTATGATCATATAAAAAGGAGATCTGTGCTTTTCACATAACCATGCCAAGACAAACGCACGTTACTAAAAGAGTTAAGAATGAACCTTCTCCCTTTCGAAACGGATAGATAGATAGAGATAGATATAAAGAAGAGAGGAGAAGACTAAAAAAAGATGAATGGATTGTCTGAGTAGTGATATGAAAGAAAAGGGAGTCAGTGATAGCGTGACGGTTGACAGGATAGAATGGAAGAAAAAAACGTCATGCGCCGACACCATGTAAAATAGGACAATGACAGGAAGATGAGATGGATAGTTAAAGCCATAATTATATATATATTATAATTTTTCGCCTTTAAAAATAACCATTCCTACATGTTTTATTTCCAAAAATTTTCCAGGAATCTCGTCAGGTGTTTGAATACTTTATGAAGTAGGAATAAAAGGTGTACTTAACCCACCTTAGCCTGTTAATCACGTTTGCTATAAAGCCGAAATTTCACGCTTGTTAACGCGGTGTAAACAAGAGAATCGCTTCATAACTGTAAAGGAAAGCTGTCTGTATTATTTTAGGGAAAGGTGCGAAGTTAAACATTTGTATTTTCGTATCAAAGTATCATCATCTCTCTAGCCTTTTTCCCAACTAGCTTTTTTTTTAGGTGGGAAAATCATCCAATGACATCCCCCGTTCTTGGGCGGAGCGGGAGTGTGTGTCAGACTTTTACTGACTAATAACCCACACCTTTTCCTTCGTTGCCTTTCATACCAGGGCCGAGTCTTCCTTTCAGAAGCAGACCCTTGGCCCTAGTAGGCTTTGACCCTACTGGACCCTTACGGTTTGCTGACATCTCCTTGTGGCGCGCGTGGGCCAGTACGCTCCGTCAACGACTTGAGCTCGGTCTGGACGGTTACCGGACGGTCAGACGGCGAGCTACCCATTGTTCCCCGTCGGCAAGCCCGTGCCTACGGTGACCAGAAATCCAGATCGAGATCCCGATCCCGCGAGAGGCGTGAGGGCCGCTCCCTCGCGTGTGCACGTGCGCCCTTCTCGCTTCGTAACATGGCCTGTACCAAGGCCCGGCGCGAGAGATCGTTGCCGCTGATCTCCCCCACGAGGACATGGCGGTGCTCTGCCCAACCGGGGCACACCTCTACTGTGTGCTCCACCGTGTCCTCCGTGTGGTCCACACAGTGGTGGCACCCGGGCGTTACTTCCGCACGAATCCGGTGCGGGAACTTCCCGAACTGACCATGTTCAGTGAGAACCTGTGTCATGGTCACATCAAGGTGAGGACGCCGTGAGATCTTTCCAGCCACTCCTCAAAAAAAGGACTGCCATAATTATGGTGTGCCCATCCCAACTAACTTGGGATCGGCTTCCAGTCCTGATGCGACTGAATACCCGTCTTTTACTTGGAGCGACTGGCTATCAGAGTTCCACAACCCAGTTACTGGGCAACATGTAACGACTGTCAAAGTTCTACAAATGATAACCGGGACCAACGGCTTTTACATGCTTTCCGAGGCATGGGGTGTCAGTAATGTCCTAAATAAACTTAGAAAAGTACCAAAATATAACTTTCTAGTAGTATTTTCTAGTATAGTATTATTTTCTAATATCTAAATCTAAGGCGTCACATAAGAACTAATCCTGCATCGCGCAATCAAAGTTCTCCGCGCGATTGGAACTTATAGAACAGCCCGAAATCATCATCGGGCAGCTGCCCACCAGACATAACATCCCGACTGGCCGGAGGATCCTCCCTTGTCAACGGAGGTTTGCGGGGCTTAACTCTCTGTTCCGCATACCTCCAAAAATATTTCTACAGCCATACATACCGATAAAGTCTTTAAAGTGAATTTTGTACAATCTGTAGTAAGCGAGAATGTTTTCCCAGTTGACGGCCTTTTTTGCTGATTGAGCTAGCTCTATTCTTTCTCCTGCTTGGTATGTAGCACAGCGTACAGCGACCTTATAATGTTACTACTCCTGGGATACTAGCCTCCACTCTTGGAGAGGGTTGGGCCGTAATCCACCAATCGGGCCCAGTGCGGGTCAATAAATGTCACATGTCCTTGAATGTTTTCTTCAAGGACATACCGGTTTCCTCTCGATGTCTTCTTCTCTGTTTTGAGAGTAGAGGCGACGAAATAATTATACAAAGAAAAGTGCCTGCCTGGGTTTGAACCCGCGATGTAAGTAAACTCACAAGTCGGGGCTATTATCATTGGTCCACCACTGCTCAATAGGCCACCACGGTTCAATGGGCCACCACAGTTCAATGGACCACCACGGTTCAATGGGCCTCCACTGCTCCATGGGCCACTACTGCTCAATGAGCCACTACTGCTCAATGAGCCACTACTGCTCCATATGTAGGAATTTGGAAATTTAATTATTCATTTCGTCGCAGGGTCCAAAACTTTTTAATAGTTTCGCCGAGAATTATCGTGTTTCATTGGCCCGCGCCACTGTTAATTCTCGATTTCAGGAGTTAGAGTGATTAGAATTAATGTGACTGGTGAATATGTCGCAGTAAGAAAGCTTTTACTCAATGCTGCAACCTAATCTAATTAGCCTGCATTATCTTCTTCTCCTATTTGCACATAATTCTGTTTTTCTTGGGTCAGCGGCCATTCGATAGAAATTCTATAGTACATAAAAATACAATTTTGTTTTCCTCCAAAGAAACCACAGACAAATGTTTATAAATGATTCAAAATTAACGAAAACTTTAATTTTAAACAGTAAATTCAAAAAAGAAAATTGAACTTAAAAATATATTCTGCTAAAAGCTCGTAAACGACAAAAGAAATCTAAGTTTAAAAGAAAATAGAAAATGTTTACAACAAACAAACCTTTTTTCCAGTCGAGTTATCGAGACTTAATTACTTTTGCAAACAATCCTTAATAGGTGCTGAACAATAGTCTATTATTATATTTTATTTACGTTGTATTAGCTTTCAGCGATTTAGATCTATATCAAATAAATCTCCAAAATATGAATGAAATTAATGGATTTATTTTAAACGCCCCGTTTGCAGGTAGAAAATTATGCCATGGGATCATAATCCTGGAATAAAAATCCTTTGTCTTATTCTTATTTGCAACATAGTCTATCCGTGTTCCAAATTTTATACAAATCCGTTCAACTGTTTGAGTGCGAAAGAGTAACTAACATACACATACGTGCATACAAACTATCACCTTCATAATATTTTTTTTTTAATCTTTATTTAAGAGTTTTTTCGCTTATGCGAATTATGACACTCTGTTGGTATAAACTTCAATATTTTAAGCTTTAAACTTTGGTTGCAATTAAAGTTTTTTTTTCTAAACATAATAGCATAATCAGATTTTTAAGGTTCCCACTGTTGGGACTCAGGCCTCCTCTCTAGGAGAGGGAATAGGCCGTAATCCACCACGCGAGATTGCTGATTGGTGCGGATTGCTGAATGTCACACATCTTCGAATTTTTGGTTCTAGGACAGGCCGGTTTCCTCACGATGTTTTCCATCACCGTTTTGAGAGCAGTGGTGATGAAATAAATTACACAAAGTAATGTGCCCGGCTAGTGTTGAACCCATAAGTTGTTGAACTCATAAGTTGGGGCCATTACCACTCTGCCATCACTGCTCTCATTTTTTTTCTTACTCCATATTTAATTCTTACCTTACTTCTTACCTTACTGTTACAAAAGAGGTCAACTACCTAAAGAACGAAGTAAGCAAATCTCACAAAATTAAATTTTAAGTACTTCAACTTTAATGTATAGGTCCAATCAGGTTTCCTCATTATCTTTATTAATCCGAGTATCCAGCCGGCCTTCCGTTCAATTGGTTTTATCAGTTTCTATAAACATCAAATGTATCCGAACTTAATTCGTTCTTTGTTTACGGAAGAATATTGTTTTTGTTGTTGCAAGTTGCTCATTTTAGTTAAAAAGGGAAAATAAACAAAAAACATTTTCAAAAGTTTATGTATTAACTTTTGAAAATATATATTTTTGTCGCCACTGCAGCTCGACAGGACAATATTGTCGAATAAACCAATTATTTTTAAATTAAATTTATAAATTAAGCAATGGCACTTTGACGCAGATGTGACGCATATTTTCCCAACATAATACGTACATTTTTATTTGGTATGCGTCATAACTGGCAAAATTTGCCTGCATCGGTCTTCCCATTCGATTATAATTTGGAAGTCTTTAAAGCTAGAGGAAAACCCGGCCCTGGTCTGAAAGGCAAAGAAGGAACAAGAGTGGGTTTTTAGTTAGTCCAAGAGCAAGAGATGTAATTGGATGATTTTCACAACCAAGAAAAAAAAAGCAAGTCGATGGCAAAACTATTTCAATTCTTTGCCTGGCCCAGTATTCGGCCACGGCAAATACCATGCTGGATCAAGCACTAGATTAGTATATCATGTAATAAAAAAATAACCTCTTAACTTTCTGTATTTAAAAAAAAAACATTTTTGTAAAAGCTTTCAAGGACACCAATAAAGAAGGCAGTAAAAGCCATTTAATCCGCCATCAAACAGATATTAACTGATCAATCTTCGATGTAAATCCTTCATTTTCCCGTCTAATAACTATCAAGCAGGTTTATAAAAACAGCCGCTGTGCAATAATCGTGAGCGATCGCACGAAGACGGATGGAAGAAGTTACCCTCGTCACCGATGACGTCACGGGCCAAGCTTGAGTCTCCGCGGTTCTGGACTATTTAATTTAATTTGGGCACGGATCAATTTGTAACTGCCAAATGCGTGTTATAGTAAATTGGAGTTTTTAGTTAGGATTAGTTTTGTTTATTAGACCTTTTACGACGTTTGAGGAAGTGGGGCATCATGCTAGGGATGTATAAAAGATTTTCGGTGACATGTTGAGAAAACTTAGTTAGGTAATTTATTAACAAGCTACAGGGTGGTAGCATAACATTTTTTTTAGCACGAGAGATTGCAGGTCAATTTGACACTGTATCACTTATTTTCTTACTTAGTGTACATTTAATATATTTATGTATCTATATCAGTATTTCCAATCTCAAGGTTTTCTGACGAGCAATGAAGCACAGTATAATAAACGGATCGACAACAAAACACAACACTGCGCTTCAAAACCCAGGATAGTTATTGTGGCTCAAAAGACTGTCCAACTGAAATGAGACTGGGCAGGACATATCAGCCGCACGCTCAACCAACTATGAGTCACTCTGGAACTATGAGGTACTCTGTGTACTAACCCAGGGACAGTGAGATGGGATCGTGACACTCAACAGACCACAAAACCGAGATGACGGGACGAACAGAACCAATTTCGCCCGAACTAGAAGGATGAAGAGCGGTTTCGTGACATATGGAAGTAATGGAGGCAGGCTTTTGCCAACAAGAGGGACAGAACCAGATAGCGATAAAAATTGTATTAAGTATTATCATCATTTAGTACCCTAGTGCAGCCTTCAGCTGTAACAAAAGTTCTAGTTTAAGGCAATGGCGTATGAAAAAGGAATCCAGTGAATTATTATTATTTATTATATTTATTTTCTGTCCAGGCAAGCCCTACCCATTACAGGTTGCCTGAAGGAAATCAACAAAGGCAGACAATTTTTATGTTTTTAGTGTAAGGTTTACTTTAAAAGTATATATAAATATATATATAAATAGGTCCGCAACACTGCCAGCGTTGATAGGAACCATACCAGTCATAATCTTATTCATCAGAAGGACGAAAAACAGGTTCACCGACATTTAGATGAGAACATTAATTCCTTATAACACGCTCAAGTAATAAGTCCATTTATATTCTGAAGCTAAATTATTCCATAAAGGAAAGCAATTATAAGCCAAAGTAATGCAAAAACAATTACAATGTATTTTCGGCTCATTGAGTTCTATTTATTGCTTGAATAAGTCCTAATGCTTTTGTTTTAGGAAGCCTTATTGTCACGTTTTCTCGAAGAAACGGTTCATTAACGGTCGTCAATGCTTGTAAATCTTTTCGCCTTATAGCAAGGGACATCGGACTTCTTAAAATCGTAACAAAAACGAAACATGGTAAATTGTAAGTCTGTTAGTAGGTATAGGTAGTATATTCTATCTCAAAGTCAAAGTCAAAGTCAAAATTTTTTTATTTCACATAGGCCTACATGGGCACTTATAAAACGTCAGAAGCTAGTGCACGGTTCCAAATTGGTCGTTTCCTATGGAGAAGAACCGGCAAGAAACTCCATGGTTACTCTTTTAAAAAAATTATTGTTTACAATATTTTCATATTACAGTATTAATAGACATTATGTAAGAACAGTGTAGACCAGTCGATATTGTTGTACAATAAAAATAATCATATAAAAAAAAAAAAGTGAGTCGTAATAGGAAGTAACCTAAGAATTCGCGAAGTCCACGGTGTTCTCACATTCACATTAAAAAAAAAAAGAAGCTATATAAAAAAAAAAAGAACAATAAGTAATTACAATTATCAATAAATGACATGTCAACAAAAAGAAAATTACTAACGAATTTAATCTGTGGTAACTAGGCAAAAATAGCAATTCACAACCTAACGTATAATCAAAACGTTGTTGCATTATGTTTTTATTTTTACTTTGAAAAATCGAGCACAAACCATTATTAAAAACTAGGCATTTATTATTGAGTGGGGTGCCTTGTGTATGCTTACATGCTTTGAAAGCACCCACAATAGAGGAGTAATTCTCAGTGTGCGAGACTTTTATTTTTACAAAACAGACAACAAACAGAAACAACAATATATATTTCTTGGTTCCTAAAGCTTAATAAAAAGCCAAGGGCATTTTAACAACGTTATCAGGTAACACAATGGTGGGTATTCTGAGAAACTGTAGGCTGTGTTTTCTGGAAATACATACTAGCTTTCATTTACGTAGAAGGCCAATTTTCTACCTTCTATGAAATAGAATATAACTACTCGTCTTATTTAATGAATACAAATGATATAGGTATTCATAATTATTTGAAAAAAATTACCAGCATTCTGTGGTAACAATTTTGTATTGTTACCACAGAATTGATAGTCCTAAAAACACATGGGCACATGTCAGAAATAAATAGCAGGATGAAGTCATTTTGATCGTATAATAAAATCGTTTAGCAAAATCGAAAATTAATTCTAAATTCAAAAAGGTCGTATAAAAATTCGACAGTGTCAAATTATTCACAAGCGGCGTGTGCGGCCACCCATTCTCCCCTATGTCGCATGATGTTAATCCTGTTAGCCAAAAGGAGGTATTCCCCTCACGTCCTACACATTTTGGTTATACGTGAGCCCCAAACGAGACCTATATGCAAGGCTGGTAGGATTGTAATTGATATTGGCGTTTCGATCTGAGTTGCTGAACAAATACGGTGTATCTGTGTAATTGAGCTTACGTGCGTATGAGTGGGACGGTGAATCTAGTACTGTAATGGAGTATTTGTGGTTTTAATGGTCAATTTTTAATACAAGGGAATTGATATTGAATTATTTTATAAAGGTCAGAGTAAATATTTCTTTTCAACGCGATCTACACGTAGGTAACTATGCTGTCAGCACACTGTATAATTTACAAAAGGTTCATAAAAAATTACAAAAATCTTGTTTTCTAATTGTTCGTAAAAAAAACAGGTGGCCACAGATTTCATCCACTGAGTTTGACAACCGTATGCCGTAATGGTGCGGCCAATAAATAATTTTTAAAGATAATTAGATATAATCGAACTACTACTTTAAACGCACCATGAGCTATTTTGCTATATAAAACGTTGAACAGGTGGCAAGTATTGTTATGAATGTGTGGAAATTATTGACTTGTTTTTAATTTGAGAAAACGCAGACTAGTCTTAAGAGTTATTTTCGTACCGTGCGATATACAATAAGTAATTAATCAACGGGGCAATGAGCGAATATTCTGAAATATTCACCGTTCATCTACATAATACCTATATGTACTTGCAAATCACTTATACTTTCTTTTATGCCATCTATCTTTCTTCGCTGTACCTTTAAGGTAGCACTCAGAAAACCTTTTCAACAGCAAACTTATATTGATTTCAAAAGCTATATCCACGTTTGTGATCTTGCACAAACAAATAGAACTTTAGCCAACAACAATGACATTATATTTCACGCTTCGCCTCATAAAACGCAACGATCAAGAACTTTCGTCGCGCTATAAGCCCGAGTTCAGCGGTACACAAACATCGCTCATTTTTCTCTCAGTTACCTCCTCACTCGCTGAATTGCGCACGTGTTTTGATGAGGCGCGGGTAATTCTGAGCTGCCTTCTAATCCATTTGGAACGCATTTCCACGATGGAAGAAGCAGTATAATGAATCGACTTTTGTTATGGGAATGCTGATATATATATACTTCCGTCCTGCTACACAGCCACAGCCTAAAATTAAATTAGTTTTTTTTTTTAAATATTTTATAAATACTAGAAGAGATACTATTTTATTTATTTTTATTTTATTTTAACAAGTACAGTGACAGACTACAGACTAAGGCAATCAGCACAGTTAAGACATCATACAGTACATATATCTGACTGGCCTGTTGGTCTAGTGGTTAGTGGCCCTGACTGCTATGCCGGAGGTCATGGGTTCAATTTCCACCCAGGACAAATGTTTGTGTGATGAGCACAATCATTTGTTCTGAGTCTGGGTGTAATTTATCTATAATATGTATGTATTTAGAAATATTTAAGTATGTTTATCAGTTGTCTCATAACACAAGCTCTGCTTAGCTTGAGATTAGACGGCGTTGTGTGAACTTAGTTGTGTTGTGTGAACATTACATTACTACATCTGAAGTCCAATTATTACTGTACACAGCATTCAATGTTTAATATGCTATTGCCCTTTTTAATCGACTCCAAAAAATTATATAGTTATCAATTCAGTTGTATTTTTTTATGTATATGCTTCCAGATTGGTCCCATTTTTTTCAAAATCCAGTTCTCATGAGGAATCAAGGGAACTCCTCAAATATTATAGGAACTTTTAGTTTTCATCGAGAACTTAAGCATTTTACAGTCAAAGAGTTTGGAACTTCCTACTCACATAGATAGAAATAAATAAATAAATAGATATCACAGTGAAGAAAGATAGTTAAGCGACTATGACAATACAAATAAATTAATGGTTCTGAATAGTTATGTTGAAAATGGTATCATCGTAGTGACTTGATGATGATGATGATGATGGAGCCAGAAGATAGGCACTGGAACTCAATAATAAACAATGTCCTAGCCGTGTTTGGGCTTATTAGAATTGTCATAAGATGCACTTAGGCTATCTGTCTGTGGGTCATTCAGTTTCCTTCAAAATGGTTGAGCTGAGTGGGGCTGATGCACGTCATGCTCGTGAACGGGCGCTGTCAGTTGAGACTGGTCACCTCTTGGCTGCCAGTGGCTTAATTCAATTTAATTATTTTTTCATTACTTATCTACATTGTGCTCACATAATAGAAGCAACAAGAAATAGGTAACCAAGATTCATGTAACTCATAATATGATTTAAAAAAGTGTTTATAGATTTTCTTGCACGTTCTTCTCCATAGAGATTTACGCTTTGGAACGTGCAATTTTGCTTTACTTTTTTTTGACTGATGACCTTTTGACAATTCAAAAGTGCCTGTAATTGGTCTATTTGAAATAAACGTTTCTGATTTCCGTCATATGGATGAAGTAAATGTTGATATTTCTCCACCGCTGTTATGCGATGTATCAAGATTTTAAAAGACAGATGACAGTAGATAAAAGACTTAATATACATCTCTTCAATGTTAGAAAAATTGAAGAGATGTATATTAAGTTAAAAGGTAAAATGTCCTTGATCTCGTAAACACGAACAAAATAAAACAAGGGTTGCTTAGCTTTAGTAAACAAGTATAATTTGCTAGCATTAACACCAGTTCATTGCACTCTATACATAAATAAGGAGTTTCTTAATTAAAACATCTTTTCAAAAATAGCCTTTATTAAATATATTAATTATTTCTCTGAAACTTACTCATACAAAATAGACTTAATGCATATTCTACCAGTCAACTTTTGGGATTCAGAAAAAATAGCAGTACTCAAAATATCACTATTCTTATGTTGAAATAATCGTATTTAACTTATCGAAGTTAATATTTATTTAAATACAAAAAATCTTTTTGCTTGTGATTGCAAGGAATAAAACAAGAACAAACAAACATAATAAACTAAATATCTGAAGACCAGTCTAATATTTCATATTAGACCTGATGTAACCTGATGCTTCCTTAGATGGCGTTGGGATCGAAATAGATCGTATTATGGTTTCATTACGGAGCAAACCATATACTATGCGTTCCAAATAATAATAGGAAAGTCAATAACCTCTATCTATCAAATTTTGATTGAAAAGTACGGTTTGCAAAGAAAACTTATTTGTGTATTAATAACGGTTTTTTTTTTGCTTTGTATAACTGAGTCTTAGTTAAATCTAGGTGAAGTAAAAACGTTATTGTTTAATCTAAATTAACTAAATATATTATTTAAGTGATAATTAGTTTAAAAAAAACTATTTTCTTTCTTATTTTTATTGTTAGGAATAATTCGCCTTCTTCTACCGTTAGCCATTACTCAGACACTTCACACAGTGACGCAGAGATTAGCAAAATTTAAGAACTGTATCTGATTAAACGTTTTTTGTTCAAAATATCTTGTTTTGCTCACCCTACCCTATTTTTTGATTTGACAGCTATGACGTCACAACATGGCGTAAAGATCGATCCTATTCTTATTTGGATCGCATTATACATACAGTTGATTTCATTTGGAAACCACGATTCCTTGTGAATACATTGTCCCAAAGAAACAGCTTGCGCGTGTCATTGGGTGTTCTCGCCTTCTGTCCTTGGAATCCTGTTCATGACCAATTCTACTAATTACGGCGCCGTGCTATAAAAATGTCACCGGAACACGATGCAAATGTGATTAAGCTAGAAAATTAAATACTTCTAACTTTAATATTCGATCTCATTTGCGTCATAATCATAATCATAATCATTTATTTGTTAGAGCATAGTAGGTATGTACATTACATGGTCTTAGGTTTAAACATTTAGTCTCGGCACGTTCTGCCACATGGGCGTACAAATATTAAAAAGGTTACATTAAATTTGTATAGTTAACATAATTGAAATTAAAAATGTCAGTCCAATAAAATCATATAAATAATAATTAAATTAATATGTCAAAGAGTCATTTAAGTAGTCATTTAAATTATAATAACATTTATTACACAAAAATTGTTTAATTTTTTTCTTAAAACCAGTCAAATCCATCTCCCTAATAGATTTTGGAATTTTATTATAAATTTGCGGAGCTTGCGTCGCGTCGCGATATCATTCCATTCTAGTCAAGTTCTTGCCACCTGGCAGGCAAGATTGTTTACAATTACGAAAATAAACATGTTTCTATGTTATTCAACTTATATAGTTACAATTCAAATGTCATAAATAAAATGGTACGTTACTTGCTCATAATCTGAAAAACAAAATAAATTATTCTCAAAGAAATTCCTCATCTTTTCTTCAAGAAGAACATACCTTCTTACAGTTAAGTACTTTCTATTTTCTTTAAATAAATGCAATATTTAAACGAAGCACTCTGGATTTCATTAAATTTTTAATTTACTTTTCAGTTTTATTAATAGACTGGTGGAATAGTGTTCTTAAATGTTGTTTGAACAGAGTTTTTAGGGTTCTGTACCTCATTCGGCAAAAATGAAACTGTTAGGTATAGGATCACTTTATTGTCTGTCTGTCCGTCTGTAAAAACCCTTGTTTTCAAGAACGTGTTGAGGTTTTATGCTGAAATTAATATCAAATACTCAGGTCTGCTATTCTACAGAACAGTGAAAAATAAAACTTCTACGAGTAAATCAGCGCAATCTAAAGATATGGCCGTTTATACTCCATTTAGGAGCATATTTTGTCACTCGCAAGGAAATTGAGAAAAAAAATAGAGTACTTCTCGTTTACCTAAAATCCCCATATTTGGCATGAAGTAAAGGAAAAATAAAAAAGCTGTAAAAGACATTGCTCTGCGCCTATACATTGTTGGCCCTGGAGCCAAGAGCATCGGAAAATTTGTTTATTGCATTCTCTATCATTAGTGAACTCCTATAGGATTTAATTTTTATATCTAGCGGCAGAATACATATATTTTAAAAAAAGTATCACATTTTGATCAAACCGTAATAACAAGTATTAGGTAGGATTTTTCATGGCTCCGAGTGATTTTTAAGAAACTGAAAAACAATATCATAACACATTTAGATATTTTTTGTGCCTTGCTGGATAATTAAATATATATATTCTAACTACCTATTTAAAATCAAGTATGACCTTATTTATAAGGTATACTTATTATGTTTTTTAAAATACACTTTTAGTAAAACAAAATCAATCGATCGATTAAAAGTACAATCGATCGATTACAATAGTTTGAGCATTTCTAATTCATTATCGACACGACATAACACTAAGCGTAGGTGGCGGTTGGCGGATGTTATTAACTAATGTAAAAGTCCGTGTAACGGAAGTATTTGCAACTTATGTAATAAAAAAGACAATTATTTATCGTGTATTGCGATACTTTTTATTGCAAAGGGCCTATTTGACATTTACCTTTATAGTTATATTACAAAATAATTACTTTTTTGCGATTCAAAAAAAATGTCAAGACTCAATTCGGGAACCGAACTGTCTACAAAAAAACACATAATAGTTATCATTTTCAAAAAGGTATGCGTAAAAATCTACGATTACAACTTCTCTAAATAACGAAGACGATTTAACGACGAAGAAACATTGATTGAGACAACTTTTTCCATTTAGTCTAAAATTCACTTTTCAATACGCAATAACCATACAGCAGGGAATCACTCTATCAAAACAGTTGAAAGGCCATCCATCAATAAACAAAACAGAGTAAACACAATATTCTCTCATCTACCACAGGTCTTACCTACTTACATCTACAGTTATCTAGCTCCCAAGATTTCGACGCAATACAAATTCAAAAACACGCAGCTCACTTCAGTAAATTGAACGCCAACATTTCTAGCGCAAGCAAATTCAATCAAAATGCAGAATGTTCTAATGTACAGTACTAACTTGGGCTCTGGCTTCTAAAGCCTGCAATCTTCCATTCATGCATGCAAGCGTTGGAACCGGGGGTGTCTTGTGAGCGTGCGTCCAATCTGTGTATGCTGGCTTCCGTTCAGCCGTGGTTCTAAGACTTGTAGTCTAAACAGATTATTAAAATTAATTGTTATTTTACTATGTTGAGCACATTGGATTAAGAAGACTTCCTAGCTGAACTAAAAAAGATCGTATTTTCTGTAACTGAGATGTTTTTCTTCTGAGAGCTTTCTAAATTTATATGTCGGTAAACATATATCTACTTATATAATGGCAATTAAGCTACTGTGATAATTGAACGTAAAGTTAATTGCAACATAATATGTAGATAATTCATAAAGTGAATGAGGTTCATAAAGGAAAATAATGGTAATATAAATAAAATATGATAAAAAAAACTTCATCATTTTCCTGCCCTTGTACCATTTTATTAGAGGTATAGGATAATACTGTAATACATTTTTTTATTTATTTATCATTTATACAAAAGAATATTGGATTATTCATAATAAATAGCAACCAAAAATCACTAAGGTTGAAACTTTTAAGGTAAGATAAACATAAAATGTTTACTAATTTTCTCCAACTCCAACATTATTTTGTAGACATTGTAACAAAAGCTAACCGTGTCACGTTCGCTAGTTTGTCTATTCGTTCATTCAACACGAATCTGCACTCATCATTTCATGCCAGTGTCTCTATCGTAGCCCTACTACGTGATCACATTTCGACGATTTGACAAATTGAGCCTGAAAAAAACAAAAAAAGCTTTTTACTGACAATTGTGATAAGAAATAATTTAGCGTCTTAAGTACCTACTCCTGATTTGTACCATAACGCCACTCAAAAGGTTAGACAGAGATAGAGAGGTAGACAGTTAAGTAAAATTCCATTATAGTAGAAAGTCAAGTATTAACATCATCGGAGCATGAATTTGGACTTCGGGCTGATACTAAGAAATTTCAGATACAAAAATCCCAATAACTCCTTGCTTTGAAATTGGAACTAACACCTCTTACTCGTCAGTAGCATTTGCCACCAATAAATCAGTAATCAGAATTGACTGACAAATATATCACATGAATTGTCAGCTATCATTGCCTCTTATCCTTTTAAACGAAATTCGGCATCGCGGCAGATCAAGATAAAGGTGGCGAGATGTACTTGATTCTAACCGGAGAGACTAGCCCGCAATGGCAGAACATAGAAAACAGACGTGTGTGGAAAACGGAGAGGCAGGCATTCGCTCACCAATGGGCCATAATGGGCTAATTAGTTAGAATTATATAGAAATGAATATGCCTCGAAATGATAGGTACCTCGATCTTAGACAACAACATTATCTCGAAATAGAAGTCGATCATTTCGAATCGAGAACCAATCGTAAGGTCTGCGGTACATCTCCGCAGAGCAAGCCGACTTTGCTTCAATATTCATTTGCATTCAACATTCGAGCTCTTTCCGTGACGTAAGACAATGGGGCGTGCTACCCCCAACCAAGTAACCGGTGTTACCTGCAACGCCTATCACATGTTCGTGGATTGCATAGGAATTGGCAGAGTTAACTCGATTAAAATAGATATTGGCCGGACGTAACCAACGAGCATCAGACGAAAGGTGGACCAAAATCACCGCTAACTGGTACCCTACGGGCAGAAAGCGCAGACAAGGCTGACCACAAAAGAGATGGAGTGACGACATTATAAAAACAGCAGTAAAAACATGGAGCAGAGTGGCCCGAGAAAAATCAATTTGGAAACGACTGGAGGAGGCTTTTACCGCTGTAATTATGTAATATTAAAAATAAAGTTACAAAAAAATAAAAATAAAAGTTACAAAAACGACTCTGAAGATAATTAAAAGATACTCAAAAATTCAACTGTCAAGTAAGGAACAAAAAAAAAGTAGAAGGAAAATGAAGCTATTTTTATTTTTTATTTTATTTATTTAACTTGATTGAATTTGTAGATGACATATAGAAAGGATTAAAAAGAATAAATACATTTTGATGTTTAGATAGCTTATTACGTTACTTCCGCGACTTCGTCAACGAGAAAGTGTCTTAACTTAGACATAAGATTATCCAGGTGCTGGTTTACCCGAGTACCTGCGGGATTGTTCAAAAGAACTACCATGGTCCTGAACCGCAAAGCAGAATGAACACACGTGTGTTTCAGTCAGTAAAAGTCTGACACTCCCTCTTCTTTACCCAAAACGGGAGTTATTTAATCATTTTCCACCTTAAAGATTAAGAAATATCCAAACTTTCACATTTCGTTTGCGTGATAGTAAAAAAATATATCATGGGAGCAAACTCCTGGGATAAAAAGTATCCTATGTGCTATTCTAAGAAAAGGTCTACTCGTGTGCCAAATTTCATCCAAATCCGTTCAGCCGTTCGAGCTTGAACAAGTAACAAACATACACACACTCACAAAATTTCGTCTTCATAATATGAGTATTATTAGTGTGATTAGAAGAATAGAAAACTCTATAAAACAAACTTCTGTTCAGCAGAGATGATAATATTGTGATAGGCTCTTAATAAACTAGAGCGCCTCACCATCAACGATTGCATCACTGCTTACCATCAGGTAGGATCGCAGTCAAGCACTGGTTTATACCGTTATACCGAATAAAAAAAAATGTAAATGAAAGGCTTCTGATTGAATTATACTGTTATTCTATTGTATGAAGCACTTTCTAATACATTTTATATATAAAATTACGTCTAGATTTTTATTGACATGTATCTACATTGTTTTTTTCATCTATCAATCCTAAACTTTTTAAAACATAAACCTTAAAAGGATAACATGCCAGTTTGCAAGTTAGTTATATTAGTGTGGCCTCCATGCTCGTCACAATATACAGGCATAAAAAAGACGTACGGAAAAAGCTCAATGAATTCTTAAAGCCCTGGGTTACCTGCTTTATAAATCCGTAAACATAAGCAACCTCGGGGCAGAAAATAATACTTTAATATTACTTAAATATATACACTCTGTATGAAAAGGGTCGGATGCAACTAATTAACTCTTGACAAAATGAAAAGCAGTAAGCTTCTTAATAGGACTTTGCGACTCAAATCCCCTTTGCTGAAATATTCACACATTTTACTTTATAAAAATGGATGATATTCTTTCAACGTTGATATATCTTTTGCATAATATTGTACAGGCGAAAATTTGTATGTACGTGTGTGTTGTTGTTACTCCTTCACGTTAAAACGGCTGAACGTAATTGGATGAAATTTGGCACACTGGTTGAACACATTCTAAAATACTACATCACATCTTTATCCCAGTAGTAATTATGTTTACTTGAACAACGTTCGCTGACAGAAGTCATCTACACTTCTTCGCTAATATTATAAAAAGGTAAAGTTTGTTTTTATGTTTTTTTTTTTGTTTGTAGAAGGTAATATCTGAAAGTACTGGTGCGATTGCGAAATTTTTTTCACCGATAGAAAGCTGCTTTAGTCTTGAGTGACAGACTATATATTGTAGACTATATTTTATGTATGCAGACGAAGCCGCGGGCAAAAGCTAGTAGTATATAAAATAGATATACCGATATAGCATCTATCCGCCTATGTACCACTACTGTACATGAAGTTTAAATAAAAAAATAAATATAAACCACGAGAGTGATTCCTAAAAACCTAAAGCTGTATTTTTACATTTTCAAATAAACACCTGGTGTAAACTAAAAATTCGTCGGTGGGTTCAAATAAAACTAGTAAACTACTGCACATAAGGTGTTTAAAATACTTTTTACATGACTACGGCAAAGCCAAAAGGAGAGTTAGGATTTTTAACTCTCGTTTTTATAGGTATAATTGTTCCCTCTATCTCCTAAACTACATATTATAATTTAACAAATAAGGTATGGTTAGAAACATCTTGATTTTATGATAGTTCCAGCATCTAAAAGTGACAAAGTCATGAATAAAAGTTTGCCTTTTTGGATATCCAAATGAAAGCGTTAAATTAGCATATTTCAAAAATATAAATATTAAAAGTATTTACTGTCGCTTTTTTTTTGTTTTCACTCGCTGACTGCGTATAGTTTTATATTATTTATAGCACTTATGTGTATGTTGATGAGTACAACTAATATTATAGTGGTGTCCTATTTCATTGGTTTAAAAAAACAAATCCATGTAATTTAAATGTAAACTACAAGAAAGTCTCGGTACGTAAATTATGTAAATGTTTTCCAGCTCACCCTGTATTAACTAATGGAATCCTGATAACATGAAAATGGCTTACCCTAATGAACCTTTGAATAAATTGACCATAAGACCTGTAGGGTATAATAATTTCACAAAAATAAACCTACGCCAGAAGGAATAGGTATTTTTTGTAGCCTTAATTAATTAACAGCCGCAGTTAAAATAATCGTTGCCTGCAACATGCTTTGTATATTAACAAATAACTGCGAATTTAAGTTTTACCTTGATTGGATTTTTTTCAGCAGAATAAAACAGCACAGTAGAAAAAAAAACTGTCATTCTATTTTTGTAATTTACTTTTGGTTGGTAGTTACGCGAATTACTTTTGGTTGGTTATGATATGTTATATGTTATGTCTGAGTTTGGTTCCGCACTTAGTCCTATGTAGACCTTTGTACGTGGGCCACGGCGGCCATAACCTTAGGTGGGCTTATTCCAACCAGTCCACCTCGCTCCGAAAACAGATTAGGCCTCTCAGGGTTTTTCAAGGCATTACTAAAGTGAATTCGGGGAGCCTAAGGTTCGTGTGCGTATTTCAGTGACACCAGTGCAGTCTAGGAGCACATGTGCAATTGTATCCTCCCCCTCCAAGCATGCTCTGCACAGAGGTCTGCGATGCCTATTGTGTGGAGGTGTTTGTTCAGTGTGCAGTGTCTGGTGATTAAGAAGAAAGAAAGAAAAAACGTTTATTTGTACCTCACACATACAGTAAAATAATTGGTGGTATTGATTGATTGGTATTTATCCTTTTGCTTAGTATTTCTGTACAATGCCTGTGCGTAATACGACAGGACAGGGTCTAAAGCGCGTATTACACCACTCGATATTCAGATAGTCGTAGTCTATGTAGCGTCACACAAGAAAAAGAGCAACTTACGCCAATGTCGTGTAAAGGAATGAAACAGAACGATGAGATAAATATATAAACATAGACTAAGACTGTCTAAATATCGAGTGGTGTAATAGGCGCTTAACTGTGTGCCAAGTTTATACAGTCGCTTGAATTTGAGAGAAAATATACATACACACACTCACGAATATTCACCTTTTAAAAAATATTAGTGTGCTAAATAGTTCAATGGTGAGATCCGAAGAAACAAACCTAGAGGTATTATTCTCTTCATAGTAGTGCACTCTTGACAGAGTGGTCGTTGTCATGTCTCGGTCGAGTCCTGCGCCACCGCCTCCCCGCGATACGACGCCATGCAGCTCTGTGTTTGGCGGCTTAGAAGGTGCCATACAAATATCAATATTCTATTATCAGTAAACAGTTCCTATTGCTATTGTATCGAATATATCAATAAACATATACACAGCTTCCCAATCACCGCTCAACGTTAGCGGTGTATCACGCAGGATTGCGTCTCCGGTCAAGTCGTGAGACATGTCATCCGTCTTGAATTCATTAAGTATTCAACAGCACAGACTATGAACTGGGACACAACGGTTAGCACAGTTCATCTTGAGAGACGATTAGAGCCGTTGAAAGACAAAAGGGAGCATTCGGACTCAAATTCAAAGCATTTGTTTCAATTAAACTCTTAACCAGATTTAAAAGACTGTCCATGTAGTTTACACGTACTCTACATAGAGATCTTTTTTTAGGTGGGAAATCATCCAATGACATCTCGCGCTCTTTGGTGAAGCTGGAGGGCATTTCAGACTTTTACTGACTAAAACTGTTCCGGGGCCTTTTAGCCCTGCAGAACCCATGGTCCCAGTAGGCTTCGACCCTGCTGGGCCACTACAGTTTACTGACATCTTTTTGAGGAGCGCGTGGAAACACTATGCGCCGTCGATGTCTCGAGCTCAGTCCTAACGGTTACCAGACGGCCATATGGCGAGCTACGTATTACTCGCCGTCCACAAGGGCACGCCTACGCTCCATAGAGATCTATACTTTGGAACGTGTAATTTAGTTTCACGTTTTTTTTTTTTGACTGACCGATATTTTGACAATATGAAAGTTCCTGTAAATGGTGTATTTGAAATAAACGTTTCTGATTTTCTGAAAACGATTTGCAGGCAGGTCAGTTAGAAAGATGAAGAAATTCACTGTCATATATCTTTTTAATTGATATAAACCAGTGCTTGACTACGATCCCACCCTATGGTAAGCAGTGATGTAATCATTGATGGTGAGGCGCACTAGTTTAATAAGAGCCTAATTCACTCTAGTCTTGAAGACACCTAATTATAGTTGGACGGGAAAACTGCAGCAGGCAAATTATTCCAGTCCTTCGATGTACGTGGTACAAACGACGAAGTGAAACGCTTAATACCTACTATCATATTCAAATTCGGCTTCATTTGTAAAATTCGCTAACCTTACGTTTAATTTTGAATTCTTCACATTTCAAGTTCGAATTAAGAACCTTTAAATCAATGTTTAAATTAATCATGTAATTTATTTATTTACAAATAAGGTTAGTAAATGAAAAACATTTCGAAGCAGTGAGTTTAAAAGTTTTACTAAAAATGCAATTTTCGTGGATAGACCCAATACCCATGACTCGAGTAAAGTTTTTTGTTTATTAATTTGTCTACTATTTGAGCTTTGTGTTGTATTATACCAGGAGTATGTAGATTAATTGTCCATATTACCATATTACTAACGAGTTTGGATTTCACTACGTGGATATCAATATACAAATTTGGCACGGCATTTGCACAAACAGAGTCAGTTCAATTTACAAGATATGTAAGTCCAACTAAACATAAAAAATAGATAAACTTTTTAATTATTGCTATCAGAAAATCAAATAAGTTTTTTTTATTTGTTTGAAACAAACCTCAGTCTCCCCAAAAAATAGCGACATTTAACAAATCTATCAAATTCTTTCAACCATAAGTTATTCATGTCGACTCGCCTAAAAAAATGCCACTTACAAAAAAGATTGCAAAGACTAAAGGCGAAATTCACCAATAAAACTAATCGCGTTTTAACGTTTGGCTCGCATAATCGCGTTAAGCCGCTGTCACTAGTGTCGCTTGTCTGTATTTTTATTTTGTTGTATTTTTACAAGTGACACTAGTGACAGCGGCTAAACGCGATTTTGCGAGCCAAACGTTAAAACGCGATTAGTTTTATTGGTGAATTCCGCCCTTAGGCTTACGCTGGTTAATCGAAGGTTACGCCACACTTGTTGCAAGCACTGTTAACACTCTATATTATTGCTGAGCTACATTTTATCGCACATTACAATTGATTTACTGATTTACATTTAACCTTAATAGTCTCAATTTCCTCCTATCAAACCGCCACACTTAACATTTTCTACATAACTAGCTTTTGCCAGCGGCTTTGCCTGCGTGAAAATAGAAAATATAGGCTTATGATACTCAGTGATAAAGTAGCTTTCTATTGGTGAAAGAATTTTGAAAATCGCTTCAGTATTTTATTCACAACAAAAAAATTATCAGTTAATTTTAATTTTTAATCAGTTAATCCTTACACGAAACGGTGTAAAGAATCTTCTTTACACTGTTTCGTGTAACAACGATATAATTATTAAAATTATAACTTAACCAATGTTTTCCCGCTCCAAAAAAGTAACAACTGTTGCCAGTGATAAAAAGAAACCAAAAACTAAGGGTAACGACACACTTGTTGCAAGCACTGTTATCGCTCTATATTATTGCTGATTTACATTTTACTGTGCGCTATTAAGCTGAGGGATTTGCATAATGGCCGCCACGCTTATTAACGGGTGATTGCGGATTATTGAATATAATTGACGCATTCACTGCGAGACTATTATATTATTCTGAATGCAATCTTGGATTGTTATGGGATTTGAACACGCGTTTTGTTTGTTTTGGTTCGGAGACATCAATTTGAAATGTAAAACAAAAAAATAGAAGCTAATAAATGAATGTATAAACCTCTTCAATTTGCGAAAGATTTTACGTGTGTTGTATAATTTAAACTATTCCTGCTTTAATTTTCATATCCTTGTTTATCATCTGGTTCACCTTGTACATGTTATCATTTTTTGTATACTTATTGACAAAATATCTCTACTTCCAAGAGTATATAATTATTTGCGTAAATTCCAAAATTTTTGTGTAAAATCGTCATCATCATCTTCCTGACCTTGTCCCATAAATACACGAATTGTATTTTCGGTCATTTGAATGGTGTACATAATGAAGAGTTGGGTCATTAAATAAAAATAATTAACATTAGTAATATAAGTTTTCAATCAGTATTTTCAAAATCATACAAAATCGCTATAAAAATGATATAATAATTAACTTTAAACATAGTCTCAACTGACTAGACTGTACAAATTGAAAGTGTTGCGACATCTATGGCGTCACAAAAGAACTAATCCTCCACAACTGAACAATTGCCTCTAAATACTAACTAGTATTTTTTAAAACTAACCTAACAGAAAAGCCTTGGAAAAAAAGTATCAGCGATCTCAGAGTAGATCACCAAAACAAATGCTCGTAGGTAAATTCAGATCATGAACCTTAGCAGCCTACTTATACTTCCCTGTGGGCTAAGTTCAAGAGAAGTCACCAACTTCCGCAATAGCAGCCAACTTGAGAGCCATTCACTCTGCAGTTTGTGTTCAACCCGTGTTTTGAAGAAACCTGTAGCAATCCAATTTTATTATACACCAAGGAATATTTTTTTGGAGTTCGTAAAATATGAAGTCGTGTAAAAGTTTCTGTTTGTTTAGAAACTTGGTCATAATTATGTGAATTTAATGGCGTTAATTTTTTTATTATTATTATTGATAGGCTCGCGTTTGACCACTATCTCACCTGATGGTAAGCGATGAAGTGGCCGACGATGGAGCACGCTTGCCTAGAAGTAACCTATTCACTCTTGACTTAAAGACCCCTAGGTTGTAGCTATCAGGGAACACAGACTCCGGCAGGGAATTACACTCCTTAGCTGTACGGATAGTAAAGTGTTCCCAAAACGCTTTATACGTATGGGTGGGATGTCTACCATGTACCGATGGCGCAACACCGTACGTCTAGTGGTCCGATGATGGAACGGACTTGTTAATTTTAAATAAGAGTGTTTTTTGAAAATTACTCTTATGTGAGGCTATTCAGAAACACACATTCAGCATTGTCAAACTAATGCTGACTCATCCTTCACAAATCAAAAAATATCTGCCTATACATTTTCACATTCAGACCTCGAAAACTCGCCATCAGCAATACCAACGTAAATAATAAAAAAATCACACAGTATGACAACATAAGAGCATGAGAATTAAAAAAAAGTAAACACAATAACTTTTCGAGAACGCGTATCACGAGAATGTAAATCTGGAGCGCGTGGCCATGAATATTTTCATTATTTTCACCGAAACAACGAGAGGGAGGCATAATTTTATTAGATGGTACTGTAGCGCGGACAATTTGGTAACAGGTACCTACATTTTTGTCTATGGGCTCGATTTTTTATTTATGTGTTTTTCAACGCTTTTTATCGGACTTTTTTAACGGAATTTGTTAGCTACATAATAGGGTGGATCGAAAATAGCCAACAAGTCTCAATAAAATTAAAGCAAAACATTGAAATTTTCTTAATCATGAAGCATTCCAATTTCAAGTTTAGTGAATCACGTTGATTAAACGTAAATCATGACATTTTTCGATCTGAATAGTGATCCGTGCACCAACTACAAGAAAATGAACAGCCATTTCAATATTTAGTCTTGATAATACTGAAAAATGCTTTATTATTTTTTACGAATAGCATTGCCAAAACTAAAAACGCTGCTTTTCGTGCAATTTTTACACAAACAGATGTGAATCCCGACTTATTGAGGCTTAGATGTATTTTCAGATTTTACATGTTTGAAATGACAGATCGTTCAGCTAAACTAATTGCCTGGCTGGGTATGATAGTCCCAGTGGTTGACCTACGTTTCCTTTAAGCACAACTTTAAGCATGTGAAAGCAGCGATAGAAGCGACAAGAAATATCTATCTATCCATGGAGTTTCTTGCACGTTCTTCTCCATAGAGATCTACGCTTTGGAACGTGCAACTTAGCCTCACTTTTTTTGACAGACCGACACTTTGAAGTGCGTGTAAGACCATTTACAGGCACTTCTACTTAGTTGAAATAAACGTTTCTGATTTCTGCAGCTACGCCGATGTAAGAAATGAATGTTCTCGCTTTTTTCATCATAAAAACTTTGAATATTCGAAGATGCTCAATTAGTTGGTAAGTGTTTAAAAAAATATCCAAAGCAACAGTTAAATGACACAAACTTGTTTTATGTTTCACCACACTTTGGTTAAAGTTGGTACCTACTTTATTTATAATTATTTTTTTAAAAGAAAAATATGATTAAAACGTATAATGTTGCCCTTTTTACTTTACTTTCGACCACAGTGAAAGCTGGAGTCTCTTATGATTGTAACAGGAAAAAAAAACAATTTATTTCTCCTCATACCGCTAGGGAAAACAGCGGAGATACTTTGACAAGTTTATTATTTTTTACCTACTCGAAATGTTATAAAAAGCTCGGAGCTATAAAACCCTGATAAGATTTCCTGGAAGGCGATTTTTCTTGAATACCTGTTG
This sequence comes from Mythimna pallens, assembly GCA_961205895.1. NCBI lineage: Eukaryota > Metazoa > Arthropoda > Insecta > Lepidoptera > Noctuidae > Mythimna > Mythimna pallens. Next base: position 18,627,309 of record OY540834.1, read on the forward strand.
GTTGGTATTCTGTGTTGGTAGGTATAAATATTTTGTAAGGAAGCTGTATTGCCAGGGTAATTTTTTTCGTAACCTTTGTACCCCAATTTCCATTATGGATATCAAATTTTACTATCTTTGCTATTTTCCTTTATTAAAGGTTGTGACGTCGTAGTAAGCCGATCTTGGAGCTTACAGCTTAGAAGTACGAACCGATAATATTTCATTCATTCTATCGGATCTTTTCTCAATCGTGGAGGATTGTTGGTATTAAAGGTTTCATTTAAGATCATAGCTAACCTAGTCTTCTCCAAATTATGTTGAAGTCTGCTTCCAATATAACCAAATGAAGCTAAACTAGCTTCTGCCAATGGCTTCACCCGCGTGAAAGTAGGTTTCTCCATACAAATGTAACTCTGTGCAAAATTTCAGCGTTCTAAATCCAAGGGTTTGGTCTGAGCGATGATGAGTTAGTGGGTGAGTCAGGACTTCGCGTTTTTGTATATACAGATGAAGCACTGACTATGCTACCAATCGAAACATACTGGACCGATCTTTATGGCGATACTTGGGGGACTTATGCCCAATAGTGAACGTTTTGCAGCTGAAATGATGATGACTGACTTATCCAACCCTCACATAACCCTTGGCAAGTTTGTTTGCCATTTATGTTGCTTGTATTTGTCTGAACAATGTACGTTTAATAAAAAAAAACTGAGCAAGTGTGAGTCGGACTCGCGAATTGTGCTGATCAAAGTGAATAAAACATTTATATAACTGAAGCTTGAAGTTTATGATTCATCACAGAATGGAGGCTCTAAGATTTTTCCGAATCGCCAAAAAAGTATTTTTTTTTGTGACGTACATATTTACTGGTTTTTAGATTTTTTCCTATATATTTGCTATAAGACCTTCATAGTCATAGTCATAGTCGGCCTTTTAATGTTCCCACTGTTGGGACTCAGGCCTCCTCTCTAGGAGAGGGAATGGGCCGTAATCCACCACGCGGGCCCAGTGCGGATTGGTGGATGTCACATGTCTTCGAAATTTTGGTTCTAGGACATGCCGGTTTCCTCACGATGTTTTCCTTCACCGTTTTGAGAGCAGTGGTGATAAACTAAATTACACAAAGTAATGCGCCTGGCTGGGTTTGAACCCGCGACCTACAACTCGTAAGTCGGGGCCATTACCACTCGGCCACCACTGCTCAAGACCTTGCTTTATACTAAATATCAGGATTCTGGGTCAACGGAATGATTGAATTTTGATTCCTTTGCGAGTGTTGAAATATACGTTTTTTGCGACATAAATGACCGTATTTTTTTTTTTCGTTTAGTGAGATGTTTGATTTTTTCACAGCTTCAAGGGTCTAGAGATCTGAATATATGATATATTTTAATTTCAACTCGATACCTCCACGCGTTCCTAAGATAAAGGGTCTTGACAGACGGACAGACAGACACCCGTACACAAACATGATGCATGACTGCACCATTCCGCTCAGCCATTTTGAAGGGAACTAAATGATCCATGATGTTCGAGTATTCAACACATCATGGCGTAGAAAATGGATAATACACCATGTCAGTCACGTTTCCATCGGTCAAAGAGGGTCAAATCGTAAAACAGTTTACGGCTTTTTCTCAGTTCCCTCCAGGGCAGGATCGAGCCGGTAAAGTAAACGTCAATAGCCCCCGAAAGCCAAATTAGAATTTTAACTTTCAACACGGTCACACGGTCATATGAATATGGCAATGTTTTTATTTGTTCGGACAATTTTAGTTTTGATTTTTAAGTCACAGTTTCTATTGCAGCATTTTCTATTTGTGTTTGTTCATTGGTTCCGTTACGGAACACAGAAATCGCTTTCCCGTACGACGACGGTGTGCTTAAAAGGAAAAGTAAATGATAGAGTATTCATTATAGCAGCAAGGTAATTCGAGAATAGTAATATAGTGTTTTTTATGGTGGGAAATCCAATGACTTCTTTCGCTCTTGGGCGGAGCAAAAGAGCGTGCCAGACTTTTACGTACAAAATCCACTCCTGTTCCTATTTTGCCTTTGTTCTAGGGCCCCATGCTTCACTTTCACTAAACCCATGACCCCAGTAGGCTTCGACCCTGCTGGGCCCCTACGATTTTCTGACATTTCCTTGAGGCGCGCGTGGAACACTACGCGCAGTTAACTATTCAGGACCGGTCCGGACGGTTACCGAACGACCGGACGGCGTGCTACCCATTGCTCGCCGTCCGCATGCCTACGCCTACGGAGGCTGGAAATCGGGTTCGGGATCGAACAGCGGCTGGGGCGTGAGAGCCACGCCATAGCGCTCGCGGCTGCTGCCTTCGCTAGCATTACTACTTTGCAGAAGGAAGCGACCGCGTGCCATTCCTCCTCGCTCCGGGCCATTACCTGTACCAGACCCCAGCTTAAGTAATATGATGGTGTGTTCACCGTATTGAATCGTTACGCTTCACAAATCAACTGCACTTTTAGTTATGCGATTGACCATCATCGTCACCATCATCATTTCAGCCGAAAGACGTCTATTGGACATTTTTCGTCCCCTATTGGATATAGGGCTCCCTTGAGTATATCACTACAACGAACGGTTCTGTGCGTCTCGCATCGATTGACCATTGTCAATTAATTCAACCACTTACTTTGACTATCCTACAATGCTTTATGTTCCAGAACATAAAACATCGGCCCTTGTCGACTAAACATCCTCAACCTTTAAGTAATTAATATTATGAATAACCAACAACTCATAAAAAAAAATCTTATTCCCAACGTACGACAAAACGTACTAATTTCCCTCACCTGCCCCAAATTTTCCAGCAGCGACTTCTAACACACGTCGCCGAAAATCAAGGCTGGCTCCACAATCCACATTAGGATGGTTTAATCAAAGCTTTTAATTTCCCAGTCGGTTGTCGTCACGGTGACACCGAGACAGGTGGCGACAGGTTGACATGTCCCTCAGGCCGCTTGGAAATGGGACCAACGGGACGTTGGAAATGAATATTGGGGAACCTGAAAGTAGCTTTTATAGGGGATATGTATGGGAGATTGGCATACTTTCATCTTGAAGCATGGACAAGTGAGATGCCCAAACGCATTTTCAGACTTCATGGCAACTATAATGGGCGATGGAGTAGGAATAACTATTTTAAACTGTCGTTTAATTAATCTGTGTTTAACCCCCTGTTGTATGTGACAAATTCCTAAGCGCCCATATGCTGCTGCTGCTGTCATCGAAAATTCATTTAACCAATCATAGCAATTTCTGTGAGCTTGACAATTTGACACATTAGGTAATTTTGCGATATTATTCGTTCGAGTAGGTAACTGAAAGTTAGCGATAATAGTACATTTTGATACATGTGGAGAAAGTCTGTCATTGCCACCCAGGCAGAATTTACCCGAGCCGCAGTCGAGAGTTTTATGGAACCGGTTTGTGTCAAATTTTCACGTGTATCAAATGACGTATCAATACACTTACGAAGAAATAAAGCGGGGGTTTGACGCGCGACTCGTGGGGGGTCGCTTAGCGCCCAGCCTGATCCGATAAATACAATAAATTGTGGCGGGGCCGAACTCGACTTTTCCGTACTATTGCGGAAAACGGTTAATTTCGTGCCTAAAAGTGGTAAGGATAAGAACGGATTTTTGAGTAGTGTAAAGAGGTGACCAGACGATTGCAAACTAGCGTTTTTTTGTTTTTTTGCCTTGCTTTATGTGTTTGGTTTGTATTGCGGCAACATAGATGTAAAACGCGCCAACACATTCGGTGGTCATGAAAACGCGTCTCCCAACCAAGGGCGTTGAAGGTCATGGATTAAAACTGCTGTTTACACGGATTGTAACTAGCAAGGTAACCTTGTTTGGAACGTTAGTTTGCAACCGTCTGGTCACCCTTTAAGTGTATTGAAGAAAAATATATTAATAAAGAACGTTAGTTGATTTGTTAATCATTGTTCCATTCGGTTGGAACTTCTCTTATTCATACTATAGGTCACTGTTCTCATACCTAGCTCTCACGAGTACCTGTGTCTGTACCCATGTGGATGTGGAGTTAGGTTTTCAGTGCTAATTGGGTCGGCGCCGAGTACCTACCTTCAGCTGAATCTACGCTTTTCTGTTCGGTGGAATTCTGTTTTTGTTATGTATGTAGGTTTTAATTGTTGAAGGATTCCGATTTCGCTATCGAAAAGCATTTAATTTAATATGTATGTACTTTGAGTAGTCCATGAACTTCATCACACAATTTATTTTTCATCACGCGTCACGCGGACGAAGCAGCTAGTTTGTGTAACTTGTGTGGAGCGAGAGGGAGTGTTACTTTTACTACAACGCCACCTGTGTTCCTGCAGTTGCCCTTTGCGTTCTAGGACTGCGGTAACTCTTTCAAGCAATCCCGCAGCTCATCCTTAGCCTTACATACATATTATAAAACAAAGTCCGCCACCACGTCTGTCTATTTATCCGCAGTAAACTTAAAAATTACTGAACGAATTTTCATGAGATTTTCACCAATAGACAGTGATTTATGAGAAAGGTTTAAACATAAATGTGTCTGTGAAGTCAATAATATGGAAGCTTGATAAGGAATGCACGAGCTAAGTGAAAAGTGACACATGTCACTTTGACAGAATTCGGGCTGACGTTTGCACGAACCGAGCAGTTAAAGGTGCCGTCCGCAGAGGTGCGGTGCTCTATCCTCTGTCGGCAGCCATGCGAACAACGTCTAGTCTCGGGGACTGTCTCACGGCTCGTTGTGTGAAGTGAATACATTGCATCATAATAAATCAGTTGTGTGATCTGGAATAGTTTGTGTTTTACTCGTTACCCAGTCATCGCCCGCAAAACAGAGTCCCTGGACTGAACTTTCCGCATATGCATATTATAGTAGAGAGAAGCCGAGAATTTCAAAGATTTTTAACACCCATGCCGAGGCGTGTCATTAGTTTATACTAACCGTAAATACTGTTTTTTATACTGCTGCTACCCTATAATAAACCGCTCTGAAGGAAAAACATTCACGACTAGTTCTGATGAGACAGCCACAAGCTAATAATTTCCTCCGTTAACTTCTGTAATAAAAACGAATGAAATACGTAATTTCATTGACTTTAATAGTGAAGCTAACCGCCACCTTTTATGGGGCAATCATTTGTTCTACTGTGGTTTTATACTGTACCATAACTATGCAGAGACGGAGGAGCAAGCTAAGTAAAGTGACATCGAAAGAGTTGCTATTACATCATGCATATAATAGCAACTCTTACATGCATGATGTAATAATGCAAGCTGCTATTACTCTTATTAACTTGCAAACTAACAAGATATATAATTATTTATTTATTAAAACTTTATGCACTAATAATAAACACTGTAGATGCAATGGCAGACTTAACCCTTAGGCATTTTCTACCAGTCGAACTTAGGGTGGTTTTTTAGGTAGGAAAATCATCTAAATGACAAATCGTGCTCTTGGGCAGAGCGAGAGATAGTGTCAGATTTTTACTGAGTAAAACCCCACTCCTGTCCCTTTTTTGCCTTCGTCCCAGAGCCCCGGGTTTCACTTTCACACTACCCGAAGGTGCAGAAACATAACACAATAACATAATTATCTTGCTAGTTTGCAAGGTTAAGCACACTTTAAACACTTACGGAGGTCGGTCTTTAGATGGGCGACCATCTTAACTTATCGAGATTCATTCGCATCTCAAAAGGCACGTTGAACCGTATGTCCCTGTCATTTGTAGATCTTTGACAGTCGTTACATATAGCCAGAAGCTGGGAAAACTGACACCAGTCTTGCCAAGCGGTAACGTGTTACCCAAATACTGGGTTGTGGTGGTCAGATAGGCAGTCATCATTTCAGCCGATAAACGTCCAATGCTGGACATAGACCTCCCCCCAATTGTCTCCACAATGAACGGTCCTGTGCGTCTCGCATCCATCGGATTCCCGCAACTCTCACCATGTCATCGGTCCACCTTGTAAGGGGCTTTCCAACACTGCGTCTTCCAGTACGTGGTCGCAACTCCAGAACCTTTCGGCCCTAACGGCCATCTGTTCTGCGGGCAATGTGTCCTGCCCACTGCCACTTAAGTTTGGCGATTCTTCGGGCTATGTCTGTAACCTTGGTTCTCCTGTGGATATCTAAATTCTGATTCGATCACGCAAGAAAAGTCCGAGCATAGCCCTTTCCAATGCCCCTTAGATAGGCAGCCGCTACATGTAAAATTCTGATATACAGTTGCATCCGATTTGATTGGCAGCCGACACCATCACAGCCGTGAAAAGGCTGAGCAGATTGATTCTATAACTATGCAGAAATTAGTATCAAGATACATGCATAATAGAGTTATTAAAAAAATATAAAGTAGTAAATTTTTCCTTACAAACGCAACACACATAAAACCTACGTCTTATCATGAGCTCTTCGGGTTTATAGTAGGTATTACAGTTTCCATGAATACATAAAGTATAGGTACTGACTGTAATTTTTTAGTATTTTGATATTTGACATTTAAACTCATTCAGTATCAATATATTTTTATATATTTTTTAGAATACCTATTATTTGCACGCCCAATTGACGGTAGAATATGGAGGGACTCAATATAATTATATGAAAACATATACAATATATCAATTATACATGTTTGCAAATAAATAAATGATTAATGACATAAAGACGGAATTAAAAACACAGCACAATTTCACAATTCATGGTGGAATGGCGACAGCGACTGTCGCAACCTAGTGCTGGGCACGCCACAATTATGGCGGTATGTCCCCTCTTTGAGGTGTGGCTGGAAAGACGACATGGCGTCCTTACTTTCCACATGACGCAGGTCCTCACCGGACATGGTCAGTTCGGGAGATTCCTGGACCGGATTCGTTCGGAAGAAACGGCCGGATGTCATCATTGTGTGGACCGCCTGGAGGACACGGTGGAGTATACGGTAGAGATGTGCCCCGCCTGGACAGAGCACCACCGTGTCCTCGTGTGGGCGCTCGGTGGCAACGATCTCTCGCGCCGGGCCTCCGGCCATCCGGAGCGAGGAAGAGTGGCAGGCGGTCGCCTCCTTCTGCGAAGCAGTAATGCTAGCAAAGGAGGTGGCCGAACGCGCGAGTGAACGGCTCTCACGCTCCAGCCGCCGGGATCCCGATCCCGATTTCCAGCCACGGTAGGCACTGGCTTGCGGACGGCGAGCAATGGGTAGTTCGCCGTCCGGCCGTCCAGTAACCGTCCGGACCGAGCCCAAGTTGTCGACGGCGCGTAGAATTCCACGCGTGCTTCAAGAAGTTGCCAGCAAAACCGTAGGGGACCAGCAGGGTCGAAGCCTACTGTGGCCATGGATAATGCGAAAGAGAACCCCGGGGCCCTGGAACGAAGGCAAAGAATGAACAGAAGTGGGTTTTTAGTCAGTTAAAGTCTGACACTATCTCCCGCTCCACCCAAGTGTGGGGAACATTCCCCGCACTTGGGTGGACACATTGAATGATATTCCTACCGAAAAAAAAAGCACAATTGACAATTGGCGATAACGTACTGTCATGTGGTCAATCCCTTAAGTATGTATACTTTAGACTTTGGCAATCATTATGGCTGCGTTAATATCATTTAATTTAACTGCTTTAAATACTATGTTTCAAAAATACCACCTGAACAACAATAAAAACAAAAAAAAAAATTGCCGGATACTCCAATTCGAAAATCGAATAAACACAATAGGCGGACACTCGGTTGTCATTAATATGCTCAAAAGTATCCCAACTTTATCGGGCACATTTTCACGCCCCAAATAACCGCATACGTTTATACTTTGACTGCCCTTTATTTCTATCACAGGTAATATAAGTTATTTCCACATTCACGGGGCTCTTTCCGGACATGTAAACCTGAATGCTTGGCAGGCATTTGGGATTGGGACGTCAAATTTAATGCGGATTTTATTGTCACCGTGATGCGTCACCTATTGACACTTTCGACCCTTTAAATAATATAGCCTTTTTTGTGTAATGAAGAACTCTTTTTTTATCTCCTACCATTATTTCAAAATTGTATTTAAATTAATTACGATAAACATAAAACCATTAATTCGCTCTTCAATTTATTAGACCAGAAATTTACAAAAAAAGAAAACCCATTTTGGCTTTCAAGGGATTTTCAACATTAATTTGTTCCTTTCTTGAATGATTGATAGAATTTATTTTAAAAACATCGTTTTTTAGGTAATTGACAGCCTATTTGGCCAGTCTGTCTGGAAGTGACAAAGCTAAGAGTCCCTCGTTGACATTCTTGTATATTGAATGACATATATTATTTTTTGAGAAAAAAAACAAGTGCAAAACAAAACCATGAAGTCATGATTAATTTTTAAATGTTTATTTATTGCAAGCCGTTTCACCATGTTGCAGATTAACTAAAATCCTTTTATAAAAAAGCTTTGTTTAATTCCCATTGAGATTTTTCCTTGTGAATTTCAAGAATATAAAACTAACATAGTTATAAACAACGTGTGTGTTGTCAAAATAAAGTGAAAACTGTCTGTGGGCACATCACAAGTTTTATAGCATCCATAAAATGGCCTAGTTTCGAAAGTTGTCGTAAATACAACCGTTTACGATCGAACCGAAAAGGGAATTAGATCTATGAACGATACTTCACCTTCGAGTATAAACCTGGCTGGAAAATTCTGGAGACGAGACATAAAAACGAGTAAATTGAATCGTTTTTAAAACTTATTACTGTAAAATATTGTCAACTCGTCGCATCGTAGTGTAGCATCGAATCGTGGATGCTGTTCGTATTTCAAAATACTACCTAGTTTGAATTTTATGTGGTATTCGATTTTTCTGCAACTTTTTTTTTGTCCATTTCGTGTGAAAGTTTGATTCAAAAAGTTATATCTAAAAATAGTTTAGGTATGGTGATTCCGGTAGTATTATGAATCAAGATGAACTCATTTATCTGATTCAATGTTGATCATTCAAATAAAAATAAAGTCTTTAAATCTATAAAATTAATTTGTCAGTACAACGATTTATTTTTTATAGTATACTTAAACTCAAACTATAAAACCTACAAAAAATTTCGTTCTTGCGTTAATATACTTAATTCTTCTAAAGCTCATAATATCCTCTTCTTTATTCATACATGGCAACACTAAAACTATCATACAGCATGTTTATTCCAATAAAACAAGTAACATTGCAAGCTCTGTGTAATTTTGGCAACACAGTAAACTTTCTTTATCGTTTATGGTAGCAGTAGCTGGCTGAACGCAATACCTAAGTGACTTTGCCTTTCAACTGACCTCTACATCATGCTTTTTTATTAGGGTTCCGTATTACTAAGCTTCCGCTGCCCGTCCGTCTGTCTCCTTATTAGTGAGCCGTAAATCACGAACCGTAACAAGTACCTAACTAGTAAGTTAATTTTTTATGATTTAGTGGTTATGCCAGTATTCTATAACGAAATAAATCCAATTACCCTAAATTCTTCAGAAAAGTCCTAAAAACCTGGCAGTTTTTTACATTTTCTTTGCCTAAATCATTATTGTACACTAAGTATTTAGCTTATTTCAGAACCAAGAAGGTTTCATATTTTCTGGAAACATAAGCTGCGGCGACAAATTTATTATTTCCCCAACCTTGCTTCGGCAATTTCTTTAAAAATGTAAAATATTTTTAAAGCGCTTGGAAAAAGCTTGCATTTATTTAGTTACACGGAAAAGTCTAGTAAATTCTGACATCAACTAATTTTTAGAAAACTGGGTATTTCGATAGTACTCGTACATATCTATCGTAAAGCAAAGGCAGAAAGTGTGTATGTCCCTATAATTAAATATATTCTACTAGCTTCTGCCAGCGGCTTCGCCCGCGTGAATATAGGTTTCTCCATACAAACTTCCAACCCCCGTTTTACCCCCTTAGAGGGGAGTTTCATAAAATCCGGATCCGGAGGTCTACACCCTATAAGTAACCTACCTGACAAATTTTAAGTTTGTAGGTGTTATAGTTTCTGAGATTTCGTGATTAATCAGTGAGTGGTATTTCGCTTTTATATATATATAGATTTATCTATGTAATTATTTGAAATCTTTCGAGCTTTTCATATTTTAAAGTAGGTAACACTATTGGGCTCTATTAAGAACGACATTTATCAGCGATGGCGACTATCTCAGACGACCACCACGACGACTGAAACTCATAATGCGAGGGTTTGATCACTTGAAATTTCGGTAGCGTATGTCAATCCCATAGATTTTGCACTTTTCGTCGTTCATCATCGCTGATGAATATATTTTTACATGACTGCGCGACGCACATGATAATGTGTACCTACATCAGCCTAAATATGCATGAGTTGCAGGATTATTCGAAAGGGTTACCGTAGCCTTCACAAAGAGCAATTGTAGAAACACAAGTTGGTTTTAGTCAGTAAAACATGGGACCCTCTCGCTCTACCCAGAGTGGAAGGATTTATTTGATGATTTCCAACAGAAAAAGCTCAAACTTCCTAGACAGAGCCAATGTTATCCAAAAATTCTTGGCAACGCACATTCAATCAATTACAATATCAAATGCCGCACACACACAGACAGGCAGACCGCTCTATCACATTAAAATTATGAAGGCAAAAGTTTGTACAGCACTTATGTATGTATATGTGTGTTACCCTTTCACGCTCAAATAGCTATATAGGATTTCGATGAAATCTTGCACACATGTAGACCATGCACTGGCATAGAACATACCTATAATACGCTTTATCCCGGGAGTAAGTTCCCTTAGGATAATTTTTCTACACAAAATAAAATCAGCTCAAGTAGCCATATCTAATCAGCTCAATCAAAGTCAAGTTCAATGCCAAAAGTCGATCCAAACTGCTTGACACAAATACCTTTCCAATTCATTGACCTAGACATAAACTGAAAGGAAAACGTCCACAAAAATCGGCATACTTGGCAACGCTAATCAGGGTACTATCGGGTACTCGAGTACAATGTCAAGGGCCCAGCCAGACTCGTCGACACGCGATCGCGTGAGTCGCGCCAACTTTATCGCGTCGCGTCAATGCGAACGGCGCCTTAACCAGCGCTTGTAACAGACGGGTGTTCAGACTTTGAATAAAGTTGTTTTTGCGACTGCAGTTGTATTTTGAATAGGTTTTGTTAAAGTGAAACATTAAACTTTGGAGACTTATGCGATTTTGGTCAGCCTTTTTTGGTATAGCACAGCAAAATCAACCTTATAAGGTTCCCACGGCTGAGACTCAAGCCTCTTCTTTAGAAGGAATTAACAGTAACAGACCACGCGGACCCAGTGCGTGTTGGTATAGCATTATAGCATCATAGCATTTCCATTGAAGTCAGTTCAAAGAAAACTTGTAGATCTTTGACACAGGGGCTCGGGAAGCACAAGTATGGCATCGATCCTCAATCAGTCACCTTGCAATGCTACTGGACCGTACCAACCTTACAACATTCTACTCTATTATCTTGTCTCACTATTCCTCTCTACAAAACCAAAAGCACGTACACCCGTAACTTAAGTAATAAGTAACGGAGCGTGTAGCCCCGGCGCTTGTACTGCGACACGCTACCTAGTTACTTCAGTGGGTAAACAGTTCCCCGGCTCTTTGACTACTTGACTTCCAGCCAACTAGCTCGGATAATAAAGATAATTTGAAAATGGGACAGGGGCAGTTACGAAATTAAGGGGTAATAAAGTGGTTGGTGAGTTATTTTGTGCTTGACGTTCACAAGGTGGACAGATGACCTGGTGGGATCTGCTGAATAAGAGAAGTATAGAATCGGATTGTATCGCAAAACTTGGGCGAGGCCTATGTACAGTAATGGATGTCTTTCGGCTGAATGTGTGATGATGATTCAATTTTTTCTAAACTAATATTGACGCGGCGGCGATAATGCTTGCCTATAAGTATTACCATATTCACACTTAATTTAAAGACTCCTATGTTTTAGCTATCAGGAAACAGACTCCGGAACGGAATTCCACTCTTTAGCTGTACCTAAGCACAATTAACGTGTTCCCAAAACGTTTTGTGCGAATTAGTGGGATGTTCACCATGTACCGGTGGCGCATTACCGTACGTTTAGTGGTCCGATAACAGTAGTGCATAGGTGCAATTAAAAAAAAAAGTTTCTAATGCATGTCAATTTTTGAGATTGTCGACTGCTTAACCGGGCTTTCTTGTAGCGGCTTTAGTGAATTAAAGCTTCTAACTAGATAAATAAGACTTAAAAACTGTAAGCTATCACGACGTGTGATTCGCTCATTTATTTGGCGCTAATGTTCTCCGACTTCTGCTTTCCTTTGGTGCGTTCCTGTATAGGATGATTAATCGTACCTTGCATTAGGTTAAGTTTATAAATTTCAGTAGAAGTTTGGCGTGTGATCTAGGTACCAAAGATCAGTAAAAAACGTTTGATAGCTACACAATACACCTCAGGCCGAAAACTGTCAAGTTTTCGGTCCACACCTACTGGTACTATGGCAATTACGTTAAGATGGGTCATAAACTAACCGATATCTCACTCGTTCAATTCCATACTCTGCCTTACAATGTCCCTACTGCTGGGACTCAGGCCTTCTTTCTATGAGAGGGAGGGGGTTATAATCCACAACGCGGGAAGTCACATGACACCAAATTGTTGGTTCTAGGACTAGCCGATTTCCTCACGATTTTATCCTTCACCGTTTTGAGGGCTGTGATGATTAAATAAATTACACAAAGTACCTTTACTTTGCTGCCTGGGATTGAACCCACTACGTACAACTCGTAAGTCAGACATTACTCAAAAAATTAATGCGTTGGATGGGTAAATTTTTGGGTAGTTTTAATTAGTTTGTGATGGACGTTGTCGAACCTGAATTAGTATTTAAGTAATAATTATTTATGTCAAGTAAAGGACATGTCATTTTAGGGTTCTGTACTTCAAAAGGAAAAAATACGGAACCCTTATAGGATCACTTTGTTTGTCTGTCTGTCAAGACCCTTTATCTCGGTAACGCGTGGAGGTATCGAGTTGAAATTAAAGCATATACTGAAGTCTGCGGTCCCTTGAAGTTGTGAAAAAATCAAACTTCTGAGTTAACAAATAAAAAAGATACGGCCATTTATGTCGCAGATAACGCATATTTATCGAAATATGCGTTTTTTGCGACTCTCAAAGGAATCAAAATTCATAGGGTACTTTATGTTGACTTAGAATCCTAAAAAAAATTGGCATAAAGCAAGGTCTTATAGCACAAGTATAAGAATAAATCTGAAAACAGTAAATTTGTTATTACCTACGTCACAAAAAATACTTTTTTGCAATTCGGAAAAATCTTTGAGACTCCATTCGGGAATTGTAGTTTATACGGAACCCTCAGAGTGCGAGTCCGACTCTCACTTGCCTATTTTTTTTTATTGGGATCTAGCTTCTGCCAGCGGCTGCATCCGCGTTAAAGTAGATTTCTCCATACAAACTTTGGACCCCCGTTTCATTGCTTTAGGGGGCGAATTTTGGAAAATCCTCTTTTAGTAAAGAAAAGAAAAGAAAGTCGAGACTCAAGAAAGGGTAAAACGAAGTAAGTCGTCAAATGAAGTAAAACTGTGAACTTATTGAGCGTCAGCTTAAAATTACACTGAAGTTAAATCCGGCTTATGTCTCGACGGCAAAGCCGCTTGAAGCGACTTTAATCTGTTATTTTAACATGCCGATAGTAAATACGATTCAATTTTATTAAGTCCGTCTCGTCGAAAATAATAACAGAAAAGCTTTTTGTAAATTAAATATCGGGAATCCAACGGATGCGACGCACAGGACCGGTCGTTATCGCGACCACTTGGGGTCTATGTCTAACAGTGGACGTCTATCAGCTGAAATGATGATGATGATGATGATGAAATTAATTTTTCCGGGGAAATTGACAATTACACTATACGGTGCGGTTTCATAGACATCAAGACATGATAACTCTATGATGGGTGTAAAGTGTACAACATATTTTCCCAAACTGTGGTCCGCGGAACACTTTCGATCCGTAAGACTAAAAGTAAGGTCCATGAACGAATTGACATTTCATCATTATTAACAACTCAAGAATAATATTGATGCATTGATCAATGACAATACTCATTACTTTTGTTTTTAAAGAATCTTATAGTGGGGCTGGCCCTAAACCAGAGCACTTCGGCCCTACCATACTCTACCCTACCCTAGTCTACTCTAACCTCCTCTACCCTTTTTTTTTTTTTTTTTTTTGTTGCCGGGGTGGAAAATCCTCATGGATGTCCTTCGCCTGGGGCAGACGAAGGGGTCTGTCAGACTCTTACTGACTAAAAACCACCTCGGTGTTCCCTCCCACACTTGGACCGGGGATTGTGGGAGCTGATGCGCCATCCATGATCCTCGGCTAGTGCCGGCCCGCCTACGCGGGCCACCTCAAGCCCGCGGGGAGTGTGAGGTGTCCTCCCCCCGCGACGTCCAATAGGGGCGCGCGTGGAACACTACGCGCCGCCGCCTCGGGTCTTGCTGGATGGGGGACGGCGGACGACCCCGAGTCCACCATCCCTCCGGACCTCTTTATGGGGGCTGGAAGAGGGCGTTGTCTGCCCTCCGCCGACGCCCGGTTCGCCTGCTGCGGCACGGAAGAGTGGCCACGGCCTCTCTCTCCCTCTCCGCAGCCTCCTTCTGCGAAATTACGGCTTCACAGAAGGAGATCACCGCATCCCACGACTCGACGCCTCCGACCATCGAACGAACGACGGCCGGCAGCGACAAGTCGGGGCCCACTTCAGATACAAGGACACGGCGCTGCTCCTCCCATGCGGCACACTCTGCCAGTGTGTGTTGCGCCGTGTCCTCCCGACAGTCGGTGCAGTGATGGTGAACCTCCTCTACCCTACCCTAGCTACCTAACGCTTTTAAAGAATAAGTTTTGAACTTGAATAAGGTTCAACGGTACTTCACACCGGGACGCTTCTAATGTTATACAAAGCACAAATCCGATCGTGTATGGAGTACTGCAGTCACATATGAGCTGGTGCTGCAAAATGCCATCTAGCATTTTTGACTCAGTAGAAAGGCGTGCGAAGAGGCTAATTGGATCCAGATTCGGTTAAGTCCAGTCTACAAAGCCTCGAGCACAGACGCAGGATAGCCAGATTGCATTTTGGAGGGTTTGTGCGGGAATTGCGTGACTTGATTTCGCCATCTCCTTTCTACCATCGGACAGCCCGACGTACGGCGGGTATTCACCTTACGTTGTTGAAACTTCAATGGTTCGGAGAGCGTTTCGCTTCGTCGTTTATACCGCGTACATCGAAGGACTGGAACAATTTACCTGCTACGGTCTTCATGTCCAACTATAATTTTGGTGTCTTCAAGGCTAGAGTGAATAGGCTCTTAAAAAACTAGTGCGCCTAACCATCAATGATTGCATCACTGCTTACCATCAGGTGGGATCGCAGTCAAGCACTGGTTTATAACAATAAAAAAAAAATTTAATCTATTATTTATTCATTGTTCGAGTACGCTGTGATACTACAGTCTTGTAGTATTACTTATTCTGTGCTACAGTTAGTCTTTTTTAACCAAGAGGTTAAATGGTAGAGAATACCTGGTTGGATTAAGTCCGCCTATGTATGTATGTATACAGTAGTGGTATACTGTACATAAAGATTTTTTTCTAGCTTTATTGTCCCTCAGCCTGCTGGGCTAAGACCTCCCCCAAGTCCTTCCAGACTTTCTACTCCCGCGCCGTCTCAAACCAGTCTTCGCGGTACACGTCTAGATCATGTCGCCACCTCTTTCTAGGCCGGCCTCAACAGCGCTTTCTCTCTGCAGGAACCCACTACGTGATGACGCTTGCCTAGCGGTCTTTAGCATAGCATAGTTGGCCTTATAATGTTCCCACTGTTGGGACTCAGGCCTCATCTCTAGGAGAGGGAATGGGCTGTCTGCTGATGTGTGTGATGGTATCCACCACGCGGGCCCAGTGCGGGTTGGTAGACGTCACATATCTTCTTTCAGTGGTGATGAAATAAATTACACAAAGTAATGCGCCTGGCTGGGTTTGAACCCGCGACCTACAACTCGTAAGTCGGGGCCGCCACTGCTCTGCCAGAGGTCTTTATTAATGCGTAAATAAACAAATACAATAAGTCACAAAGTCATACACTTACTCACTAAGTCCTTACAACAAGCTTCGATAAACCAAATGTCCTCACACCGAGTTACACAAAAAATATCGGCAAAGTACCGAAAACAAGCGCCAATCGTTCAGAGGTTAATCTAACGAGAATTGTTGAGACATCGTAAAGCTATTGTGATGATTTTTCCATTATCTTCGTCAATATATATTTTCCTTATGAGCGGAATGCCGGGAAGTGGAGACTGGGAAACGGAAGAATGGGAAAGCGATGTGCAGAAGTGGAAACGAGACGATGTGCACACCAGTCGTAATTGTTAATTTACACACATAATAAAAAAGTTTAGAGCGTCTTTCGTATGTAAACATAAAACAAACAACGTATCTACTAAAACACTAATATCGATTCAAAATTTTCCACATTAAGACTAACACTACACCACGTCCCACTACATTTCCAGAGTTATGACTCTGCATTACCTACACTAAAGGCCTACACGCCCATGAGACCATAGCAACCGATTTGTACGCAACTTCTCACTTTACTGTCGTCCCTTCTAAACTGCCTCTTCAATACTCATTTATTTTCGATCTGTCGCTGTCTATTATTATAAATAAATTAAGAAATATTCGTTTCCAAGAAAAGAGGCTATTCAACAAAACAATTCCGTTCTCCCAGAATTTACGTGCGTGCCAAAATCAACAAATCATTCTCACAAACGTCGATCTTTAATAGTAACATGAAAAGGTAACATATAAATAATAAGTAGGAAAAACAAAACCTTCGCGCAGATAGAGGAATATAAATAATGAGAGAATCGCTGTTGGGGGAATTACCCCTCTGCTGCAAATAAAGATAAATTGATTTCTGCGTAGAACGTATTTCTACCTTGAGCGTCCACCCTTACCAACGTACCTTTCAGCGCATATTTTCCCCCTTTTCTTACCCATGTTAAGTCGGGAAAACGATTTGTCAAACACTTCTGGCAACAGTTCATATTTCGAATTTATGATTTTTTGTTTAAGTTTCAATTTATCTAAAACTGCACTAAGTTTGTAACACATTTAAAACTATCTGAGGGACATTTTCTATATTTAACTGACTAAGAAAGGAGATTGTCCAATCAGTACTTCGGAGTTTTTGACGGGATTTTTTTGAGTGAAGTTCAGTGGCGGTTTTAATTATTCGCAAATCGATTCCTAGTGGATATTCTGATGTAAAATTAGTGTAGTTTTTGTTTCTCAATCGCCTAAACAATGGGACAAAATGTAGAAGTCATTGAAACAGCCGTGATCTCGGTAAAATGGAGCTGTGAATTCAAGTAGTAAGTATCCTGCCGAGAAGTATGACTTGATATATTTACTGCGCAAAGTAACTCAGTAACTGTAAAAACTAAATATTTTAAAACTGGCTTAAATCGTGCGAAATTAAAACAAAAAGAAGTATTTTATTTTTTGTTTGTTACCTCATTTAGCCTCATTTTAATAAACATTCGCAGTTGCGTGTCAATCTCGAATCTGTCAAAAACCACCATTAACTTCCCTACATCTTGACTCGACATTAAGCTTGAATTGGAACTGTTGCTCATAATTCCTGATATAAATTAACGTAAAATAGGAAACAGTAGGATTTTCCTGGAAGCTTTTAGCATAACACTTGCTTAGTGTTGCTTGGTTTATCGGTTTGAGGCTAGGTTTAGTAGTTTGAAATTATGACTTTACTTAGGTTTCAAGTTTGAAGCTGTACTTTTTTGTAATTTTGAACTTAAATAAATAAAAATCTGCAATTGTTATAAAAATCTTTAAACATGTTAATACAGTTTTTAACGAACCACGTACACGTATTTAGGTCATTAATTATAAATCATAGAAATATTTCTTATTGAAGTTTTCTACGAATTTACTGAAGTTTCTCTTTACCCATTTATCATCATTATTTCTACCTGAGTGAGTTGAACCAATGAACTGTTTAAATTTATTGAAAACTTGACAAAAGAGGTTTTAAGCAAGCTCTGGCCACAAACAAATTTAATCACGCGAATGACAGAAAAAAACAGGGGCGCCGTTCCTTTTTTGAAAAAACGTTGAATTCAAAACAAAACTTCCAAAAACAAAATACCTAATAAACTCCGCAATTGTCCCATTTCCTAAAAAAAACTTTTTACTTTTGGCTTTTAAACGAAAAGTTTGTATACTAGCGAGACGCCCCAGCTTTGCACGGTTAGCACCAGTATATGTCTACAGCCTGGTGAGTGTGATGACTTATGTTGGGTGGTTAAGTGAAGGCGGTCATGTGAAGAAATTTTAGCAGATAGAAAAAAAGAAAGAAAGAAAGAAAAAACGTTTATTCGTACCTCACACATACAGTAAAATTAAAATAAAACATTAGAATACAATAGGTAAGATAGGTAAGTACAATGTAATTTAGTCTGATATATTGCAGCCTTCATGAGAGAGCGCTAGGCACCAAGCGCGAAGATCGGTTCATTATGAATATTTCACATCAAAAATAAACTTTTTACTAAAAAAAGAAATAACCTTCACTACAAAAAAAAACAAAACACTGAAAATGATCAAAATAACTTTAATTTCGGAATTCGGTGTTTCTGGTATTGTTTGCTTGTTATTTAACTAACACCGACTTTATTTCACACTTTTTAGTTGTGATACACAAGCCAGAGTACCTTTTTCTCATGACAATTCGAATTAATCCAAACACTGTTGGGATACATTATTTTATAATGAAGTTCCTATCCACCTCCCTGCTCCATCATCAGGTCAGTTCGATAGTACCTTATAGCCAAAGTGCATCTTATGACAATTCTAATAAGCTCAAACACGGCTAGGTTACTTTGATTAATTACGGAGTTCCAGTGCCTACCTTCCAGCTCCATCATCATCATCAGTTCACTTCGATGATACCATTTTCAACATAATAAAACTTCTTCACTGCTAAGTAAGTTACCTGCCAATTTTTTGCTTGCGTTGTTTTCATTTTGTGATACCTTCTAAAATATTCATGCCAATTAAATGGAGTAAACGGCAATATTGCCCTAAATTAAACACTCAAGATTATTAAACATACTTATTTAGATATGGGTTAATATTATTTGGGACAACATTTTAAAAAAAAATGTTACAAATTTGGTTATTATGAGTCAACCTATGTTATAGACGTATATACCATGTGTATATCTCTTAAGGTACTACGGACTTTATTTAGAAATCTTTAACGGATTCTTTAAACCATAAATATTTTCACGTATTTTGAACTTTTTGTGCGCCATCGTGGAAGATTTCAAAACGCAAGAAAAATAATTACGTGTTTGTGGACGCCCATGAACGCCTAAATGCCATGAATGTCTAAAAAAAATATTTAAAAATTCATTAAAGAGCATCCTTTTCCCCGTTGCTCAGGTACAATCTAAAAGTTTGTAACCACAGTAAAATCTGTCACAACTCAACAGAAAACGTGGTAATAGAGGTCATAATTCTAAATCCAAACGATTTAATTCCCAGCAACTTTCGTTGAGCCTGGCTTTAGTCCAAAAAATATTGTCGATTGAACTAATGCCCTAGAGAGAATATAGACAAAACGTATTTGGAAGATATTTTCTGTGGTGCTTTGGGGCATATTATACCGTCTGATGCCAAATTCTCTACCTCTTGCCAGCCAGTTATTGGTTCAATTTGACGTCTGATGCAAGATTTCTCAAACTTTTAAAAGTTGTATTGATCGTAGCGTGATTTTGTATAGCCTATTACTTTTTTCGTTAAATGGGATCTCCATATATATATATCATGGCCAGATCATAGAAATTGATCACTTCATGATATGGCCAAATAAAACTGGCCAGATCGTATAAACTTTAACATTTGATGATATGTCAATCCTCGTTTGGCCAATTGATGTAGGATTTCGATGATAATAAAGGTCTAAAGAAAATAGTCTAAACGAAGATTGAAATAAAATCAAACTTTAACGTTTAAAACGATCTGGCCAGTTTTACTTGGCCATTTCATGAAGTAATCAATTTATATGATCTGGCCACGACATATATATAAGTATCGATAAGTATAAAATGGCGTTTTAAAATATTACTACGTTGTTGGAAATAAGCAATTCTCTTATTATAATGATCCTGTAATGTCACACAGAAGGGCAAGGGCCTCCCTTCCGTTCATCCACGCGGTCTCTTTCATATCAAAAGACAACTCAGTGAATTTTAATCACCCGCTTAGAATTACGCTAAGATGCTCTCATAATTTAAAACTCAGTTTAGCCTTATGTGGCATTCAACATGGCTGCCGCGCTCAAAACCGCCTGTTAAGTGTTTAGTGTGACGTGATAAGTTAGATCATTGGTTCCCAAACTGTGGACTGCAAGAGCTAAAGTATTATGAACAAGGTTTAAAAATTCAAACTTTTCGAATTAAAACTAACATTGACCTAAGCTGATTTTAGATTTAACTAGTGACTTACCCCGACTTTGCACGGAAGCAAATCATATAATCTCCTCGTTTACTGTGCTTTCTATTAGTGGAAACCACATCAAAATCCATTGCGTGATATAGGAAGAGTTGCCTACTGTTCACGGACGCGTAGCTCCATAGACGCGTATTTGTCATCATACGCTTGGTGTACGCCTGCACAGCTTACATACAAAACTATGAAACTCTATCGACAAAGCGGCAACGACACGGTTGCGCGACGTTACTATGAAGCTACGCGTATGAACGCGTTTTTGTTTATGTCCATGGGGACAGTAGACCTTAATGAATAAACAAAAATATAGAAGAAAAGATAAAGAAGATGGGTTATGCTACAAATTTTTGAATGTAAGGTGTAAGTTTATATTCATATTAACAGGTAAAAAAAAACATTCTAGACATCTTATCCCTACTAACAACAAAATAAGCAACGTGGTCTCAAGTCATAAAAGTTTGGGAACCACTGGTTTGATTATACCGGATTATTCACCTATCGTTTGAGCGCTTATATGACAACAATGTCATGTTATGCTTGGACTACATTAATCTGGCTTCGACGAAGTTTCGACTTGTCAAGCGTCGGTTTCCAAGTGAAGCTTATAGTCGGAAACCGATAATGTACGTACAGCATTAACAGCTGGATAATAATATACTAACTATGACCAAGCAACAGCTTTACCCGCCTGAAACTTAAAAATTATCTCGCAAAGATCGTATCTACTCCAGTGACAAAACTATCGTATGTCCAGATTTATGCCACGATCTACGCGTGTCCCAAATTTCATACAAAGTGTTCGTTCGTAGCTGCACACAATTATGCAAGTAGCTTGAATACCATAGTGACATACACAAATCTAACTAAGAAATAATAACAAAAAAAAACCAATCACTAACTAAACCAACATGTAAGCTTTGGCAAAAAATCCAACCCTATTTTAATCTCTAATCTAAAATGCGTAACTCTATCTGACTTTTAATTACAGACATCACCAATCACACATTAACAGTCAATGAATGTAGCGCAAATATCATCCCCCAATGTTCATTGATTGTTAAAAGTCGTGGAAGCGTATAATTAACCACGGATACATTTCTGTGATACAGACCCTGCAGAACCGAAGGGTTCGGAAACAAAGGAATGAAAACAATTAACAAAATGATTCCCTTTCTCTCTGAGTAAATCAATATTTGTCTTTTAAACCACCCTGTAGAAATAAGTGAAGCGACACACTAGCGCGGTGTATAACCAACATTCTACAAAAATAAACGCTCAGGAAATTTTGAATTTTATTTCTGGTATTTTCACTAAATGCTTAAACGACTATCTTTAGAATATACTTTCGTATTTGGCGTTGCAGGGTGAGGTGAACTGTATACTTTTCGTATTTGATATAAAAAAAAAATCCCTGAAAAAAAAACTTTTGCCCGGAATTTTGCCCTCATAAAAAGAGAATTTTAAACCCCAAGGGAACTTACTACTGGGAAGCAAGGTATTTCTATTTCCACATCCAGGACATTGTTTACCATTGAGCCAAGTTTCACTAAATCCGTTCAGCTGTTACGACTGAAACAGTCAGACAGACACTTGCTAGTTTTGCATTTATGTAATAATATTTGTATGGATTTATGTATTTATTATTTACAGTTTTTACATATAAAAAAAACACTTAATAAATATATCTATATACACTAAATAAAAAAATCCTTAAAACCTTTTACTTAGTTTGTATGGATTACAGCTTTGATGTTTTTTTTTTTTAATTTTATTGATACGTTGATGGAGCGTTGGAGCACACCATTATAAATAACTAGCTTCTGCCAGCGACTTCGCCTGCGTGAAAGTAGATAATATATAGCGTATGTGCCTCAGTAATCAGGTAAACTACTGGTGAAAGTTTCTTTTTAAAAAGGTTTAGTAGCTTTTTAATTTATTAATTACAAACAAAACTACAAAAATCCAAATCTTTCTTCTTTGTAACATTAATATAGATAGATAACCTTTTTGTAACGTACCTACTTACATGAGATAACATTTAATCTAGCTTTCCAAAACGTCACCTACATGCGGTGTTTCGTGCCACCGGTCTGTAGCCTGACGTCCAACAGATGGTACTATAACGCACTAGTACGACTGGTTTTGTGATCACACTTGAACCAACCTCCTTGCTTGGTAGTGTTTAGGCACTGTTTGGTGGAGTTATGGAATCTGGCTTCAATTCTAAAGTTTTTGGTTGAATGCTAATTTCATAGACTTCTTTTTAAAAGCACTATTCACCTCTATCTACATTGCCTTCAAATTACTAAATCAACTAAAATTAACGATCGTCTGAGTTATACAATCTTAGGCATTAGTTATTTTCTATGTAAGCCACTTTCGGGGTGGTTACATAAAAAGATTGTCCTACAATACCGATCTCGCTTCGCTCGCTCTTGGACTGAGGATATTTAATTGGCATTGTAAAAATGACGAATTAGTCTATTAGAGGCTATCTCATTTTCCGGTTGCTTAGTTATAAAATGAGAAGTTTGATCATGCGGTCAATAAAGAAATGTGTAGCTTTACTTATAATTCCTCTTTTGTGTTTAATTTCCTCTTTGCTGACTAAAACTTATTTAGATACAACTAACAGTAGTGTTGGTATAATACACAATATTTACAAAGTGTACAAATATAATTTACTCCGCAGAGTGAAATCACAAAAATAAGCGTAGGTAATGGTTATTTATAATTAATTTCTCAGTTACTTACAAACTGAACATCTCCATTAAAAAATTAAGGCCACAAAAAAAACTGTCAAAAAAGTACGAATATACGAAAAATAAAGTAACGTTCCATTATTAAAATTTTATTCAACGTCGTGGGTAAAGCCTCTTGCATAACGCAACGAAACGCATGTTGAAGCCGATTTCCTTGCGCCATGCGGTCGGAAATTGTTGCCCGACTTCACTGGACTGCACTGAATAAAAGATTCGCCATAATTAGTGCACATGCACCTTTTTGTTTTTGTATTTTAGTTAGGGTTTGTAGGTAAGGCTATTGTTAGAAAATGGTAAATGTTTTTTTAAATATGTATAATAATTAATATTTTATAATGAGTTTTTGCGATGTAATTTTAAGTTGGTCTTCAAGGTACGATGTTTATTACGCTACAAGAAAATAAGTACTATTCAATTGAGACGCAGGCCTTTCTATGGTACTATAAAAACTAATGTGGTTAGCTTCCATCCCTTATCGTCAGTAAATATTGAACGTAACCACAAACATTTTCTGGCATGTATTTCTAATAAGAGAAGTTAGTTCATAAACTATAACTTAATATAATTAACGCTCATTTTAAAGCTAGAGCGATTAATAAACTAGTACCCTTCGCCATCAACGATTGTATCATCTGGTTTTTTTTTCGGTGGGTTAATCATCTTATGACATCCCCCGCTCTTGGGTGGGGCGGGAGATAGTGTCAGACTTTTACTGACTAAAAACCCACTCCTGTTCCTTCGTTGCCTTTTGTACCAGGGCCGAGTCTTTCTTTCAGAATCAGACCCTCGGCCCCAGTAGGCTTCGACCCTGATAGGCCCCTATAGTTGCTGATATCTCCTTGAAGCGCGCGTGAAACAGTACGCGCCATCGACGACTTGGGCTCGGTCCGGACGGTTACTGGACGGTCGGACGGCGAGCTTCCCATTGCTGACCGTCCGCAAGCCCGCGCCTACGATCACTGCCATCTGGTGGGATCGCAGTCGAGCACTAGTATATATCATTTAAAAAAAAAATCAGGCACTGTGTTTAAAAGTTACTAATAACTAGACTAAATTAAGAAAAGTAGATTGAGTTTTCCATTTCATTAGCCTTTCATTTCACTTAAAAAGACAAACATCAGAAAACATTAAGCTCCGTCAAAGTTCCTTTTAAAATTCTGTTCTACAATACACGCTTACATTACCAGCCTCTGAAAAGGCGCAGACAAAGGCTTTAAGATATTCCGATACCATTCAACAGGGTCGTCGCGATACAATATCCTGGCTTAAAGGAGCTTATCCACCAGAGGCCTTACTGTAACATGTCAATGCCATCAAGATTCTGTAGTGAAAAAGGGATAGTGCTACACGACTTGTATAAATCCATCTCTCGTTCACACAGAAACCACAATGATTTTAGCATTCCATACTAAGGCTCCAGAGATGTACGAGGTAATTAAGCGGTGTGTGATCAAAATCAAATCCACCAATGGGATCACTTCATTTTTTTGTTTGGTAGATACGTAAGTGAGAAAACATGTGCAAGGAATGTCTTTGAGGACTATCTTCGCAAGGCTGGAAAGAGAAGACAAGCATTCTCGCTCCACTCTTTTTAAAGCTTCGCTACGTACCCTTGCACCGCACAAATCCTCGCTCAGCTTAAGTGAGAATAACTCCACATATTTTCATAGCATCGCTACACATCTTTCCACCATTGCCTAGCTATCTCACACATGTCTGGTAGAAAAGCAACCTAAAGCTTATTTACTTCGCCCCAACACACACACTGCACGTGACAACCCTGTGTGTAATTAGTAATTAACACGTACTTCCTCGGCTTTTTCCTACCCTCATTTCTTGTGAGGCTGTGCTAGTAAATTAATAGGCATTATTTAGCATTTTCACGCTAGTTTTTCTTAACAATAGCGAAGTTGGTTGTGTTTTGTTTGGCCAATGGTGTATACGTGTCTTCATGAAAAAGAGATTTGTGTACAGTACAGATATAGAATAACCTCTTATGGAGGAGGAAACTAGAATATAATCTGAACGGAAATACATAATAATGGAGCAATAAACTCTAAGCCGCACAGTGTGCCAACCATACTATTCCTTGAAATAATAAAAATCGCTCAGATTTACATCAAAGACTAGCTTCGGACAGTCAAAGTCTCAGGAACAGCAAACCCTTAGATCACAACTTTATTCCGAAGCACTAACAAGTTATCTAATGCCTTTCAAGCGGATTCAGCAACAGTATACAATTATAACTTTCAGCTAAAGATATCTAAGCTATCAGTTTAGAGTTTCTAAATCCAGCGCTGCAGCGCTGTAAAGCCAAACTTCCTAGACTGGATTGATCGCGAAAGACTGCGCCGAAATTGAATTTCGTCCAAATCTCAATATCGCATAATCGGCTCAGGCAAACGTGGCGGTGTGAATGCAATCTCGATGCCACTCAACTTAGACTTACTACTTCATATGTCTACCACCTACCTCTAAGTAGAAAGATATATAACTATGTGAACCCGTAAATAATAATTATGTTTTCTTTGAAATATGCTTTATCTTTTCTCGTTTTGGCACGGATAAGATGATGAAAAGAGTACATATCACAGTAAAATTATTAGGAAACCAGTCGGGGCTGTGAATTGATGATACTCACTCATTCACTCACTCACTACCCTGGGTAGCTTGTACCAACCTCACATTGTAGTATCACATATTTAAAACATCAAAATATCCGTGCTCACTCAAAGAAAGCGCCCAAATTTTCAGCAAATAATACCAGAAATCTACTAACAACTTATTTAGAAGCAACTTATCATATTGTCGCAAGGCTTATTAACTACCACAGTATAATAGGCTCGCTGCCAACTTCAATGATAAATGGAAATCCTCATAACGACGTATGAAAAGCTTTCGACGTATTCGTAGTTCCCAACTATTGTGTCTGGCTCGTGTCCACATGCGCCCACTGTGCAAAATTTCCGTTCCACGCCAAGCAAAAGCAATTTCCTTGGACTGTTTGT
The DNA here is from genome assembly GCA_961205895.1 of Mythimna pallens. Lineage (NCBI taxonomy): Eukaryota > Metazoa > Arthropoda > Insecta > Lepidoptera > Noctuidae > Mythimna > Mythimna pallens. The sequence continues at coordinate 18,653,731 of OY540834.1, forward strand.
TCTCTATCTATCACGTTTCTTGCCGTGTGGTGACAAAGCCGGCTTTGTTCTCAGGTACCAGTGTCGTATGCCAGTGAATTATCGGGACATGTTTTATGTGGAAGCGTTTAAACACCGGTAAACGGAATCGGACATAAAAAATAACATGCTGTAGTTTTAAAGCAATTGAAATTTACTTTCTGATCATAGACAAACATTCACACAAACATGATACAGGTAACATCTATAATGATGTAATTACGCTTGCAAACTTCAGCCTAGTAAATAAATGGCATAAACTTTGCAATACAATTACTCCATTCGTATCTACGTTGTACTTTGAGTACAACGTTGATAGTATTACACTTTCCAAAATTCAATTACCAAATAATAAACAAGGGAAACAAAATGTAGCTTTGAATATACTTACGCTACATAAATCCTCTGAACTCTAAATACTAGATAAAAAAAATTACAAAATAATTAGTTAGAAAATCCATTTATAAGTTTTTTATTTCGAGTGAAATAAGTCATCCATAAATCTAGCTCAAAAGACGTTTTCACTCATTCGATAAAAGCGCGGAAAATCTTTGAAAAACCATTGAAAAATGACGCGAAAAGTTTGCACAATGCAAGAGACCGACGGCGACACGTCGAGATCAAACCAGAGACATTATTCACCGAGATATAAAATGTCAAGTTGAATTTACCACAGACTACGAATCGTTAATTATTCTCTTTAGTCTTTAGTGAATAGTGGTGTGCGATTATGGAATATTTGTTTGGCTAATTAATTACTAATCTACTAGTTACGTGATAGTAACATTAAACTACATATTTATATATATACTATCTTCTATCTCATTTGAGATTATGTAGATTCTTGGATTAATACTAAATAGATATGTACATAACTATACCAAAAATTATGATAGATCTGACCTGTTCCGAAGAAGTCAGAAACATTTTCACATAGGTTTTAGGCCCAAACTTGGTACCGATAGCAAACGCTTGACTTTTGCAAACTCCATCGTTTTTAACCGCAAACATTTTCGCATAGCTTTTAGGTATCTGCTCTTAGTTGTAAATAATAAAGGTGCCTGAATAGATTCATGATACAAAGCAGATGCAAAATAACAAATACCTACAAACATTTATAAATTGCTCTCTCAAACAAAACAATCGATCTTGTTATACTCTAATAGTACATAAACCATTCTGTAATAGTAACACAATGCGTTTAATTCTCAAAGGAACGTTGGCTGTCTAAACTGACCCATTCCATTTCACTATTCCGTTACGATAGACTAAATTCGTAGGGTTGGGCCCGACAGATATTTATGGGATCTTCAATTGATCTATTTCGAGGTTGTTATCATTTAATCTAAGAAACTCGCCCTTCAGCACTCCGAATTGGCGAGATATAAATCCTAAATCATAATTCATTCAGTTAAATTCACTTGTTCATTTTTACTTATTCTGGAAATTATCCGGTGGGAAATGTTTTTAATCTAAACAATGCAGATTTTATTATGATTGAAATCTATAAAAAGAAACAGGCTTGCGGACGGCGAGCAATGGGTGGCTCGCCGTCCGATCGTCCGGTAACCGTCCGAACCGAGCCCAAGTCGTCGACGGGGCATAGTGTTCCACGCCCGCCTCAAGATGTAAGCAACCGTAGGGGCCCAGCAGGGTCGAGGCCTACTGGGACCATGGGTGATGCGAAAATGATCCCCGGGGCCCTAGAAAAATGGTAAAGAAGGAACAGGAGTGGGTTTTCGCTCCGCCCAAGTGCGGGGGATGTCATTAGATGATTTTAAAACCCGAAAAAAAAATACAACTAAACCTTATATACTGAGCAAGTTCTATAATTAGGCATGTAGCGACATCTATGTCACCTTATAGGAAGTAAGCTTCAAAATCTTGTATCAAAGCTCTTTGCGCGATTAGAACATAGGTACACAAAAGCCCAAAATTAAAAGTTGGGTAGTTGTGCGTACCTACTTCGTGTACGTACCAGACGTCCAGACATTTCCCCCAATTCTGGTCGGAGGATCCTCCCTTTTCAATGGAGGTTTGCGGGGCTTAAATATGATTCTACAACATTTCTAAAACATTCGTTTCGCCGTTAAATGATTCACTGTCAGAACGATTCACTTTTCACTTTTTCACCAATAGAACTTCTATCTTCTATTCTCTATTCTATTTCTATTCTATTTGTTCTCTTGATTAGTTATCGACGTTATCGAAGTTATCGACAGAACGATTCACTTTTGAAAATTTCATCGATAGAACCTTTCACCGGCAAATGATTCGCCGACACATCTGTTCGTCTGCCCCTGGGGTAAAAACACAGGTATTCGACATGTAGACCTGTTTCCGTATTGTTTACTTCCTGAATCAAGTTGTGAAGACATAACTTAAAGTTATATACAAAACTTGTGGAAAACTAGCCAAAAAAATGACAAAGACTAATTTGATTAAAAGTCAATACATGTATCATACATGTTATGTTATGGTTATACATACGTTTTGAAAGGTTAAATGACATATATTTACAAATGAAAATATTTTTTATTATTAAAAATTTACCTACACAATATTACTAAAACTAAAACACAACAAATCAACTATGATTAACAAAGCTAAAGCCCATAGAACACATTATTTTGTATTAATTAAATGAGAAATATGAGCCCAGCCATTTAAGTACGTTTTTATGTCCATAATGATTGACCAACATTTCTAACAAATGCTGAGTAATCTTTTAGGGTACCAACAGATTTGAAACAGGTGTCATTCGAAGTGACTAGTTGAAACTCAAGAAAATTCTAATAAGCCCAAGTACGGCCAGGACACATTATTTTTTATGACATTCCGGTGACCAGCTATTGTTGATGTTTATTTTACAAATTGACACTATTTACGTAATTTATTTTTATAGGAGTTCCCTCAATTCCTCATGAATCCTGTAATCAGAACTAAATTTCGATAAATAGACCAATTTCAAATAAAAAAAGTCTTTCCCAAACCGATTATATTATAATGACGGAGATCTCTGATGTAACAAACAAAAAAATACAACTGAATTTGAAACCTTTTTTTTAAAGAAGGTCAAACAGCATTTTGTCTTCCGTATAGCAGATTCAAAGGCTATATACTTATGATGATTAAATTACAGTACCTATTGACAATTAATCAATATTGTAATTTAAACAACAACGTAAGCCTATTTGACTAAAACAACAAAAGGAAAGCTTACTCGAAACAGAATTCATAATTACATTTAAATCGCTACCAAGATAGATTCGCGAATCAATTGAGAACAGACACGAGTACCCTCCCGAAAACTTTCACAATCGCGCCTGCTCGTAATATTTCACAGCGCTCCGAAACACTGATAGGCCCAAACTTGGTACCGATAGCAAACACCTGACTTTTGCCAACTTCATCGTTTTTAACCGCAAACTGTTCTTTCCGAGAATTGAAATACCCTCCCTCAATAACGAGACGCAATGCGGTAGCCGTTGGATACAGAGAGGCTCGGACGCTCAATATTCGAAAAATCCTCTCTGATGAAACAAAGACACAGGTTGCGAGAACATTTTGTAAGAGTTACCGTAGCCCTAGAACGAAAAAGGCAAGTATAAGAACATATGTGGGTTTTAGTCAGTAAAAGTTTGATATGCTCCACCCTAAAGCGGGAGAAGTCATTTGTTGATTTCCTGCCTCAAAAAAAAGGTACGCACAGTTGCGCCATCAATAGAAATTCTTATTCATGGCGAAATGCATTTTATTGTTATTATCATTATTTTTCTTTATACTCCATTAATTAGAGTAATTGTAAATTTTAATAATAAAATGATTGTATAATGTATTGATCGAGTAATTTTATTAAGTAATTGAATGATTTGTTGATGGAATAATTGAATTCTTTTGATAACTAACTCCCTTTTTTTTTATTAACTTAATGACTGGAAAATTGAATGATTTGTACAAATGGTTACTAGTACCTGTTTGCTAAAATTGGAAATGTAATAGAGCCCTGGCACCCATAACACAAGTTTACTCTTAGTTTGGGTGCCAGAGGCCGATAATCTGTGATTTACTATGTAATTTTAATAGAAAGATGCCGCATCGTGATATTCCTAATTTGCGTAAAATTGTACTTTTGGAAATAAATTATTATTATTGTTATGTTTAGTTCTTTAAAGTTCTTCCCGTATTATTCCTACAGCGAATTGTTTGTAAAAAAAAAAAACACGTTTTTAGCCAACTGCCAGTGAAGTTGGGTGTTTACTAACTTTTATTAGGATAGTTGATGCTGCGAGTGCATAAAATAATTTCGTGTAAACTCTTCGCAGGTTAGGGTGTTTTAATATCGTGCGGTTTTGATCACGCATGTGGGAATAACCGCGTAAAATGGACATTTGCGGGGTAACCCAAGCAAATGTCCATACAAGTATTTATTGTAATGCGTTGAATATGCACGCGGAGCGCGTTTTTTTGCATTATGAAATTTTCTGTACGCGGAGCAAACCCGCATGCGTGACGAAATCCGCATGATATTAAAAAGACCCTTAGCATTCGTGTGGGTCGGTAGCAAAGCAAAATGTGATAAAGCATTCGTTATGTAACGTTAGGTACAATTTATGTCTTAGATAATCTCCATCAGCCAGTAAATGTTTGCATCCTGAAAAAGTGTCTATAGTACTAGTACTAGTTTCAGTTTACGTACTCCAAAAATTCGTGAACATGAAAACCCTTTTCACACAAACTTACATAAACCTCCATATTTTCTTACGCACTGACGCATCGCTACATAAAATTTATTGCAACTTCATAATTTAGAAAGTGCGACGGCTCGCGGCAGCCGTTGTACGCAAGTCATTTACGAGCATTTTCACGGTATCTGAAGTGTCAAGCGTACGTAGTTGATATTCATGATGGCGGTTGGCACGCCACGCACGTACCCACGACATAATCTGGAGTTCCCGACGCTAGGCCCGATAATATCGAGGCATATGAAGCCACAGATTGCCGCCGTTCAATTTCGTCGTGTTCCTTACGCATATTTTTTACGATTCCTCGGAACTATTCCGTTGTATCATCGAGATATATGAGTCAGTTTGTGAGATTTATGCGGTAACTTGATATAGTCTTTTGAGTATGGTTTCGATGCAAATATCTCGTATGTTTGAAGGAGAATGAATCTCTTTTTTCCTCAAGTTTTATTAAAATGTTAGACGCGTGGTTTTCAATGATACCTACAAGCGTTGTCAGAGCCTCATATATGCGCAATTAGAAACGTGTACCGTGTTTCATTATACTAAGAGCTCATAAGTTGTGCTGCACCCTCCACGTTATGTTAATGTTCTGAACTTTACCTGCATCGTGTGAATGAGAAACTGTAACATGGCCTCGTTGAAGTTGAAACAACAAGTTTACACTTACAAGATTTAATTACCTGGTTTCTAAAAGCAAATTACAAGCTCTTGTATTCGAGAATATTAGTATAGGGAGGGATAATACCGCCTCATAGTAAAAAAAATTAGCAACCCACCGAAATCTTAGAAATTCTCAGTTTACTCTGTTATAATATGCTGCATGTATTAAATAGCTAAATCTTTCCCATGAATTTGTCTATTGGAAAAACAGCATTCAAATTCGTTCAGGAGTGTTTCGAGATTATTGCGAACAGACAGACGCGATAAGGGACTTTGTTTTATTATATGGAAAGACTAGCATCTGCCCGCAGCTCCGGTCGCGTAAACGTAGGTTTCTCCATACAAATTTTAGACCCCCACTTCATCCCCTCAGGGAGTGAATTTTGGAAAATCCTTTCTTAGTGCTCGCCTACGTCATAAAAGGAAACCTTGTGCAAAATTTCAAGCTCCTAGTCTCAGTAGTTTCGGCTGTGCGTTGATATGTCAGTCAGTTTCTACTTTTATACATATAGATAAGGATAAATAATAAAAATCATATCTATCCCTTATTCCAATTTATTTGGGGTCTTCGAATCTTCTATGTACATATTAGTCATCATCTCACTGGTCACCCCCTTTCTAGACATATCACATTTATAGTTCAATCAATAGTCAATTAGCATAACAGTCTATGTAAAACAAATTAAAATTCAGATACAAGTACCTGAATTATCTACAAATTGTTCTACTTATTTACTGCATAGATATTATTTCCTGAATAAATAATCGGAATAGCTAAATAACTTTATAAACGTACCTATAATCCTGAATTAAAATTCCTATCCTAATCCGATATCCAAAGGTTGGGGATGGCACCTTTAATAGAAATGGGTGTAAAATTAAATTTCGTTAGCGCGACAGGATTCGTTGGTCCTCGGGAAAATTGCCTAATTTTAGATTCTGTCCACCCTGTTTACTTAATTTAATATTCTAATCACAAAAGTAATGTTACGTTGTTTCTACTGCTTGTTGGTTTTGGACGTGAGATGAAGTGATTGTTTTTATGATTCGACGCAAGTATATGTACACGTACACCTAAGTGCAAATATAAAGCTCATACAAACGCTTTTTCTTTTAAGTTTTTTTTTTCTATTATCACCTACAGCAACATTTTTTCCCACATCCATAGAATATTCTTCTAGTCTGTATATTTTCTTAAATAAAATAATCATTGTTTGCCTCGCAATCTCAAGTTCTCAAAGACTGTTGATGTAACAAAGTCATGGAATCATTAAGTACTTGGTTATTATATTTTCCTTTGAAGTTAGGAGATTGATACATTATTTATGAGCATAAGTAGGTAGGTATTTACATGATTATTCATATGTTATGAATGTTATGATGAGTATATATGAGTATATATAGCATAATTGTGCAGCTTATAGTAAATCTCATGTTGTCTATTCAGCTTATAGCAATAGGTATATTCAGCTTCCGGTTAGACTGAGAAAGTAGATCAAAGAAGAAAAAGTTCACACTAAACTACTTCGGTAAGCATTCAGCAAATGATGATGGCACATACCTACCTACTATGCATCTTTATATATCATGGCGGACAGAGTTCCGGCGCGGCGGGATCTCATGGTGGAATGGCGACAGCGACTATCGCAACCCAGTGCTAGGCACGCCATAAGCACACGCGATAAGTCCCCTCTTTGAGGAGTGGCTGGAAAAGCAACACGGCGTCCATACCTTCCACATGACGCAGGTCCTCACCGGACATGGTAAGTTCGGAAAGTTCCTGCACCGGATCCGTGTGGAAGAAACGCCCGGGTGTCACAATTGCGTGGACCGCCCGGAGGACACAGTGGAGCACACGGTGGAAGTGTGCCCCGCTTGGGAAGAGCAACGCTGTGTCCTCGTGGGGGCGATCGGCGGCGGTGATCTCTCGCGTCGGGCCTTGGTATAACCCAAGGTCCGGAGCGAGGAGGAGTGGCAGGCGGTCCTCACGCCCCAACCGCCGCCCCTCTTTGAAGAGCAGCTGGAAAGACCTCACGGCGTCCTCAACTTCCGCATAACGCAGGTTCTCACCGAACATCGTCAATTCATGCGGAATCAACGCCCGGCTGTCACCACTGTGCGGACCGACCGGAGGACACGGTGGAGCACAAGGTAGAGGTGGGCTCCGCTTGAGCAGAGCACCGCCACCGCCGTGCCTCGTGGGGGAGATAGATAATAATGAAAAAAATATACCTCACCGATCTATTTTCTTCAAGCCTTTCTTATTTTGAGAAACAGTTGAAATTGACAGAATAAAAATTCCGTTAACCCAAGATTTAAATATCTGTCAAAACCAGACGTGTATATTGGTAACCGATATATCAATTTATTTCCTGCACAAAATGGCCGAACGTGACGCTACGTGTCACGTTCCAATACCGCAAGAAACGGGACGAGAACAATGCATAAATTCTACAATAATTTGAATGTCGATCAAAATAAATCTATTTTTTGTTCCATCTTTTTTTTAATAAGATTTATTGGCGTGCGTTCATTATCAGAACTGAAAACGCAAACTTATTTTTACAAATGAAATACAGAAGTACTTGGGGTAGGTACTTACTTATCCCATGCAATTTCTACTAACCATTTCAGAAATGTTTATTAACAGTACCCGCTATCTGTATAACCTACCCCCCAAAATATAGAAATAAAACTGTTATTATGTAAAGCTTTGGGTGTCAATCAACTGGCTTAGCCTTGAATCTCAATGTAATACTAGATTTGACAGAGTTTAATTTAAAATCTGTCAATGTTAAAATGAGTTTCTAAACTTAGCGTCGTCCATCAATTATCTAACATTTCAATGAGACGAAACCAACGGAATTCTTTTTAATTCAAGATTTTTCAAAACTATTTAAATATGGAAACACATTAAAGTAAGCACTCATACAAAATATATAACGCCCACAACTTTATGCGTCATAATGATGAAGCATAAAGTTCGGGATTGCCCGGAAAAATAAACAAAACTGCTTTTCACAGTCACGAAACCTACACATGTACATGATATGCACTTTTCATACGCATTAATGATGATGGCACATCATTAAAAAAGGTTTAAATCATCCACAGTGCGTTTACATTCACACGTCATACCAGTGACGTCAAGAAATGGGACCGCAACTCCGCAAGGATCGCAATAAATTGCTCGTTTCATCCCTAATTGCAAGGGAAATGGAATGCGAATTCCAGATGAATTAGGAGCTCAGCAATTAGTCTTAAGACACACCGATTACTGACGATTTCTTGCTGACAAATTTCAAAATACGTGGTGGAAAGTTAGATGATAGACGCAGGTGTTAGACAAGAGAATTAGTTATGAACCTTGAATGAGTTTCAGTTAGTTTTTCTTTGTTTGAAGTTTAAATTGAAATAATTGGATTAAACAATTTATGTATTTAGTTTTCATTTGTCTTGATTTGAATTTGCATATTTAACCGTCTTCAAAAAAGAAAGAGGTTCTCAATTCGGTTGTGTATATTCCGAACTTTCGACTACCGAACGTAAAGTTATTTTGATCGTTTTAGTATTTTTAGGGTTCCGGAAGGAAAAAGCGGAACTCTTATGGGATCACTCTGATCATCCCAGCAGACAGACGGACAACTATCTGTCTGCTGGCTGTCAAGACCCTTTATCTCGGGAACGCGTGAAGGTATTGGGTTGATTAATTTCAACCCGATACCTTCACGCGTCACGAACCATATACTCAGGTCTGCGGTCCCTTGCAGCTGTGAAAAAATCAAACTTCTAAGGTAACGAAAAAAAGAGATACGGCCGTTATACACAAAAAAAAAAACGAATATTTTGACACTCAAAGGAATCAAAATTCATAGGGTACTTTCCGTTGACCCAGAATTCTGAAATTTGGCATAAAACAAGGTCTTATAGCACCAGTATTGGAATAAATCTGAAAACAATAAATTTTTGTTACGTCAAAAAAAAATTTTTTTATGCAATTCAGAAAAATCTTCGAAACTCCATTCGGAAATTGAACTATTTACTAGGTTTTTTTTTGTAGTGTGGTCGGTTATTTAATTTATGTAAAAAGTTTTTTCTTTATCAAATTATAATTTCAATGAAATTACAATCAGTCTTCCTAATCTTTTTTCAACCATAATGGGATCGGCTTTCAGTCTAATCGAATGAAACGCAAATTACATTCATTTATTGAACAGAATGCATTATTTACTCTTTCTTTACATAGTAAAATGCTGGTTATTCAAGTTTTGAAATAGGCCTCATATTAAAAATATTTTACTCGGTGGTAGTGCTAGTACGGTCTTCAAAGGGTAATTGGCCGGACTTGCGTCGAGACTAGTCCGGACTAACGGTCTAAACGAGGCACAAGAAGTCGAGAGCCCTTTACACATGAACTAATTAGTACGCAACTAGAACTGCGTAATATCTTAACTAGAACTTTCGACATGTTTATATATTAGGTAGAGTTTAACTTTTAATTAAAAGATAATCTTTGAGGGAGTGATATAGTACTCCTAAATGCTCAGATCATAACTATGTTATGAAAAATAAAAACCTATTGCGATATTAGGGTTGATTTTATTGTTAAAGTCATATTTACGAGGCATGCCTTTTAAGTTTTGTCGTTTGAAGAAAAAAACGCAACTAGAACCTTATAGTACTTTTTATTGTTTTTCAAAGTATTCACCACGTAGCTTAATACACTTTTTCATTCGCTCAAACCAGTTATTATAACATTTATTCCACTCTAAAGTGGGGGTGTTCAAAATGGCTGGTTTGAAAGCGTCGACTGCTTCTTTACCGGACTGGAAACTTTGACCAAGATGACTTTTCTTAATTTTAGGAAATGTAAAGAAATCGTTAGGACTGAAGTCAGGACTGTATGGAGGATAGTCAAGAATTTCTACTTTTTCCTGCTACAAATACCTACTCGATCGTTTGACGAACGCTGTGTGAGCTTGCGTTGACGTGGTGCAGGATGATGCGTCGCTTTGAGTTAGATTTTCGAAGTTCGGCGATGACTTGTGGTAAAAAAACTGTGGCCGCACTCAGCGTTAACCGTTCTACGATCTTCAAATGCAATAGTCGCAACATGGCCGGTTTTTCCAACGAACGTGGCCACCATCTTCTGAAGTGCTTCGAGAACGAACCACTTTAGTCGGCTTTGTCTCGTCTTAGAAGACCCAGATTGTAGATTGTTGTTTGGAATCAGGATCGTAGGCATAGATCCAAGATTCGTCACCACTGATGTTGTCGTAGACGTGATTTGACTCTCCTCGGTTGAACCTTTGCAGATTTTTCTTACACCATCTGACGCGGGCCGCCTTGTGATCGTCGGTGCGGTATCCAACGGCAAACTAGCTTTCTCACACCAAGCGTAGTGTGTCCCTGAGATGCCTAATAGAGCCTCTATCTCTCGAGACGTCACAAGACGATCATTGCGATGCAACCTTGTCGATATATTATATGACACAATTGTTTATTTTGATTTGTTGTCCCTTTTTCGATTTAAAAATTTGAAATAAGAAAAAAAAGCGCTTGTTTTCATCGTACCTAAATCTAGCTACGAGTACATACATAAGTACCTAAATTACTTTAAATTTTATGACTTTGTAGCTATTCTATTGTACCTCCCTAATTTATGCCCGGACAATATAATTTTATGAGTCCGCTCAATATTTTACGATGTTCTTAAGATGTTGATCAACTTAAAATCAAAACCATAAAATAATATAGAAAACAAATAAGTTTGCTTTTTTATAAAGACCTAGAAAAAGTGGCATTTCTTATGTTGTGCCCAGAACTGTAATAAGACGGGAGGTCCGCGCTTACCCGCTTTTTGTTGCAACGACTATTAGCCGAACACGTCATGCTTGGTGGGCGGGCTCCTCTCCATCAACTTGCAAAAATTTTTAAAACCACTTTTGTCACCTGGATACGTACTTATCTTCTTTTTGTCTCAAAGCAATTTTAAGAAAAAAAATATTGATAGTTTGTGCGTGGTTATAACAATATAGAATGTAATTAGTACCTAAACTTATACGATATTTAAGTGTAATTGTACCTACTTAGCTAGTCAATATTGTACACAAGTAATCTGTGGAAACGTCGTGAATTGTACATTTACCTATACGTCACTTCATATTTTATTGTAATACATAATGTACGTTTGTTTGTTTTTCCAAAAAAAAAAAAAAAAAAATTAGAAAAAGCCGCTTATAATCTTAGTGACAGAAATTATACCTAGAAATAAGAAGTATTTATTACTTCAACATATTCTAACCACACAAACGCACATTCACACACACTCATATACACTACGCATATAATATACCTACTAATACTACCTTTTTACTTAAAATAAAACATATTGTTTATTTATTTATTTATTTATTTATTTATTTATTTATTTATTAAATACTCCATGCACAAACGTACAGCGGCGGATTTAATGCCTTAGGCATTTTCTACCAGTCAACCTTAGGGTGACGCAGAGATAAATAGTGGTAGGTGCAATAAAAGAGAGAGGAAAAGCGAAAAGGTACAAGAAAAGATATACTGATAAACCATAAATATTATACAATTATACAATACATATACAAATTAATAAACTATCTACATATATATCTACACTAATAAAGTCAAACAATTAGTTCAAATCGACAATTAGAAAACATTAACGCTGTGATGACACTACTGCCAACTTCTTACGAATCAGCTCGCGAACTTTGGTTCTGAATGTTAATCGATTTGTTGCCATCCTAATCTCTCGGGGGAGTGCATTCCACAAAGAAATAGCTTGAACAAAGAAAGAAAAGTGAAGAAAGTCAGTACGATTGTTGTCTTCATATTTTACTAAGTACATTGACAGCGCGTTAGTACACAATCTAGGTTATGTAAAAGTTAAGGGGTGGACACCTGGTGTCCTGAAACACAGGCTTAGAGCCTAGCTTAGGCACCAGTCTCCTACAATATATTGTAATAACTGATTTGTTTTTGTATTAAAATTTTTGATGAATACTGTATATTGTAGTGAGAAAATAAAATATTATTATTATTATATTCCACTTAAGACGATTGTCTTAGGCTAAGACAATCGTCAAAAGAGAAGTAAATGCCACTAACCTAAACGCGTTCGTTCGTAAGCCTTTGACATATATTTTATAGATACTTACATTGCCTACAATCAGTGACGGATTAACCCTTAATCAAATTAAGCAATTGCTTAGGGCATCACGTCTGAGGGGGCACCAGAAGAAGCACAAAAAAATCCGTCCTTAGGGCATCACGTCTCACTCTCATGTCCCCAAAAACCACACCAAAAAAAGTTCTAGGACTAATTTGAAAATTCATGGGCTTTAAGTTGACATAGAGTCCGACCTAGAGTCATAACTCTGCTCCCGCTTGCCCACTCGCTGCCCGCTAGTGCATTTGGCAATTCAAATGCACCGGAATTGCGATCAGCCAATCACAAACCACCCCTATCCCGCGGCCCCCCTGCAAATCTGTGTCAATCAAATGTTTTGTTTTTTGAGTAATTGTGCCGGCCGACTTCTATGCATACATAATAATAGGGGTTAAAGTAGGAAATTGCCGTGTTATTGTCATAGGTACTTCGAATTGACATAAACCTTAATGGTTTGTGATTTTTGAGTGAAACTTTTTTCACATAGTACCTATAAAGTTATTCTTATAAAAAAAATAAAATAAAAATAAACTAACCGACTACACTAAAAAAGAACTAAAAGAATCAAAATAACTTTAATTTCGAAGTATGTGTTTCTCGGTATTTTTTGTTTCTTATTTAACACCGATTTTCGAATTATTATTTTTTTAAGTTTAGTTGTGATACACTTATAACCAGAGTGCCTATTCTCATAACAATTTCAATTAACTCAAACACTGCTAGGTAATTTTTTAGGTTGTTTTTTTATGAAGTTCCTGTGTCTTCCTTCTATATTCCGGCTCTATCATCCGATCAGTTCGGTACTCGTCGTACCTTATAGCCAAAGTGCATCTCATGACAATTCTAATAAGCCCAAACACGGCTAGGATACATTGATTAGGTTATTACGGAGTTCCTGTGCTTACCTTCCTCATCAGATCAGTTCGATAGTACCTTATAGCCAAAGTGCATCTCATGACAATTCCAGTAAGCCCAAACACGGCGAGATTACATTGATTAATTACGGAGTTCCAGTGCCTACCTTCCGGCTCCATCATCATCATCAGTTCACTTTGATGATACCATTTTCAAAATTTTTGTCACACACATTTTCATAGTCGCTTAACTATCTTCATTGTGATATCTATGAGTATGAAGTTCCGTTGGCCATTTCTGGTCTTCTTCATCAGTTTCACTTCATCAAATGTTACTATTTGACTGTAAATGCTTAAGTCCTCGATGAAAATACCAAAATAACTATATGATTGCCTATAATATTTGAGGAGTACTCTCGATTCCTCATGGATTCATTATGAAAACTGGATTCCGAAAAAAATGGGACCAATCTGGAAGCATATCCTCTAAGGGGAAAAAAAAATTCTGATCGTTCCATAAACGACGGAGTTCTGAGGTAACGAACATAAAAAAATACAATCGGATTGATAACCTCCTCCTTTTTTGGTAGTCGGTTAAAAAATGTGCAATATTCGATTATCTACTTTCAGTTGTTTTTTATTCAGCTTAGACAAGAAAGATGGATACTTCGAAAATTCGAGTGATTTTTGAATGCGAGTTCCGACGGGGAACTAACGTGGCAGAAACAGCTCGCAATATCAATGTTGCGTTTACAGAGGGGACTGCTAATGAACGCATCGTGCGATTTTGGTTTAAACGCTTTCGTGATGGAAACTTTGTTTTTAAGAACTAACCACGTGGAAGACCGTCCACACTGGTGAATAATAATGAATTAAAAGATATGGTGAAAGCCGATCAGAGCTAAACTACCCAGAGGCACCCATTTTTTATATGAGATTTGACTGATCTGCAGAAGAGAAAAGCGTGTTGAAACTTGTGTTGCCTTGCTGAATCGATACAGAAATGAAGTAATATTGGATCTTGTGACATGTGATGAAAAGTGGATTCTTTACGATAACCGTAAGTGAAAAATGCAAGGGTTGACCCCAGGTCAAACGCTGCAACAGTGTCCAAAAGCAAAGCATACCAATAAAAAGGTAATGATAACTGTTTAGTGGTCTCAGCATGGTGTTGTTCACTATAGCTTTTTCCGATTTGGTGTGAAATACTCCGAACAATGATAGCAAAACTAGCAGTGAAACAGCCCCAACTCATGAACCAATCTTCACCATTATTGCTCCATGATAACGCGAGACCTCATACAGCACGAGAAATCATTATAACTCTACAGGAAATGCAATTAGAAACCATTCCTCACCCCCCTTATTCGCCAGACTTTGCTCCAACGGACTACCATTTTTTTCATGATTTTGGACACTTTTCTACTTGATAAAAAATTTTCTTCTCAGGAGGCAGTACAAAATGCTTTCACACAGTTGTCGAATTCAGATCACCAGATTTCTATCGCAAAGGCATAAATGTATAGATAATAACGTATAAATATGTTAAATGAAAAAAAAAACCGATTTCAATTTTTCAGTACAAATCGGCAATTTCACACTTTAACCCCTAATAAATATGCTTTGGTTTTTATTGTTGTCGCACCTACTTCTCTTCTAAGATACGTTACATCTCATTACCTTATATTACAAAAACTAATGTTTTTAGGCGGTAAAGGTTTAAAGACCGATTCTAGTTGACATACGGATAGGGGGGCCCACAAGCGTAGATTGCTTAGGGCATCAAGTAGCCTTAATCCGTCACTGCCTACAATGCTACAGTTAGTCAGTACAGTGTGCCTAGAATATAGCAGCACGAGGTGGCACTAGTAGCAAAGGAAAAAGCAACTATATCTATCAAATACAATACGCTGCAATTTAGTTCTCTATTTTGCCAACTGCTAAGATATACTGAACAAACTGTAGCTCTAGCATTGCCAACTTTTGCTTCTGATTAACATATTAATTACACTTGCATATTAGTGGGTTGTAGTTTAATTCCGTTTGCTTCGAAAGGTCGCCAAGTATAATTATTAATTTACTTAAATAGGTACTACTTTGTTGCTTATGTATATATTCTCATCAATTTTATTTCTGGTTAGAAGTTTTAGTAAAGTAGTTCGGGTATTATCTACATTTTAATCTACACTTAATATTATAAATAAAGAGGAAAGTTTGTTTTTTTGTTTGTAGGAGGTAATCACTGAAAGTACTGGTCCGATTGCAAAAATTTTTTCACCGATATAAAGCTGGTTTATTTCTGAGTGACATAGGCTATATTTTATGTGTGCGGGCGAAGCCACGGGCAAAAGCTAGTATAAGTATAAAAAAGCTAGTGTAGGCATGTTATTTCAAGCAAACAATACCGGAAACACCGACTTCCGAAAATAAAGTTATTTTGATCCTTTTAGTGTTTTGTTTTTTGTAATGAAGTCGGTTATTTTTATTTTATTTTTGTAATTTTTTTTTCACACTGTTTACTTGTGATACACTTATAGCCATACTATGGCTCTTTTTTCTCATGACAATTCGAATGAACCCAAACACTGCGTTAGCGGATACGTTATTTTATTATGAAGTTCAAATCCACCACCCGGCTCGATTATCAGGTCAGTTCGATAGTACCTTATATCCAAAGTGCATCTCATGTCGATTGTAATAGACCCAAGCACGGCTAGGTTACATTGATTAATTAAGGAGTTCCAGTGCCTATCTTCCTGCTCCATCATCATCATCAGATCACTTCGATGATACCATTTTCAACATAACTATTCAGAACCATTTATTTATTTGTATTGTCGTAGTTACTTAACTATCTTCATTGTGTTAACTATGTGAGGGTGAAGTTTCATTGGCCATTTCTGGTCTTTGTCATTAGTCAAATCAAATGTTACTTTTTGACTGTAAATACTTAAGTTCTCGATGAAAATATCAAAATCACTTATAGTTGCCTAGAATATTTGAGGAGTTCCCTCGATTCCTCATGGATCCCATTATCAGAACTGGATATTGAAAAAATGGGACCTATCTGGAAGCATATCCTTTTAGGGGAAAAAACATTTAGCAATTCGGTACATTAACGATGGAGTTCTGTTCTGAGGTAACAAACATAAAAAAAAGTCGGTTAAAAATATAACCGAATTGAGAACCTCCTTCTTTTTTTTAAGTCGGTTAAAAATGAAACCTTATTTCCCTTTGTCACGTCATCACGCGTGAACGGCTGGACCAATTTCGCTAATCCTTTTTTTGTTGTGTTTGTTATTGCTAGGAAAAGGTTCTTATTAAAAAAAAATAAGAAAGTTGTGCAGAAAATAAGATTTTTCAGAAAACTACGACGTCTATTTAATCTTAACGCGTTTGATAGTAAGACAGGACAACGTCTGTCGGGTTAGCTAGGTTTATATTATAAAAGTATATTTATTTATTTAAACCTCATGTATAGTAGTGGTACATAGGCGGACTTAATGCAACAAGGCATTCACTACCAGATATCTCTTTAGGATATAAGGATATATCTCTTTCTTACATAAAAGTAATCTATAAATCAAGAGTGAATAGGTTAATTCTAGGTAAGCGCGCTCCATCGTTGACCGCATCATCGCTTTCCACCAGGTGAGATAACGGTCAAGCGAGAACCTATCAACAATAAAAAAAAAAAGCTGACAAAGGAGTAGCAAGTTCGAAGTCAAACGCTTTGGCGTTTGTCTTGAGCTTGTTTGTTGTCTTTGGTATTTAATTATACGGATCATAATTTCCGGTTCGTACATTCATGTAAGCTTGCTCATCTAATTCTTGTAGGGAGAAATTAATGTTACAGCAAGAAATAATCAGTACCACCTTGATTCGTACAAAAACATTGTAAACCTAATCGATGACAACATATAACATTATTCAACACACAATTTACACTCATGGGGAATGTTAATCCAAAAAAAAAAACAATTCCAAATTCAATTTCTCAGCGTCCTTGCATCACATCACTATAGATTTTATCCGACAAACAAAGTCATTGTTCGGCCTTCAATGTAAAGTCAGGCACAGATAAAATAATACTAACGCCGGGTGTGCCGATAGGGCACCGATACGATGGCTTTCATCAGATACATCTCTTAGCGGATGAGCCGAACAACCGATCGACGAACCGTTACGTTTTAAGTGCAGCTCCGGAGATCGGAGTTTCATTCGTTTGTTTTTTTTTTTTTTTGTTAAAGATAGTGCTCTAGGTTTTATGTGCGTTCCGCTTTTGTTACGATAGTAACCTTACGTCTGTATTATCTGAACTCGCGAGCACAGACATATTTTTCTAGGAATGTTTGTATGTAAAATAGGGGTCGACCATACTCACCAGTCAAAAAAGTGTTACAAACAACCCCTAATAGAGTTGTTTGAAACACTTTTTTGACTAAACTTTTGACGTAAAACCTCTATAGGTTTCACCGAATACATGGGTATTCTCAATAAAATCTCTGTTTTCCGAAAAACAGGGGTAGATCTAAAAAAGACGTACCCAACAAAAATAAATAAAAAATCACTTACCTAACAGCGCCCGCCATTTTGTTTGTTTTTTAAAGATATAGGCTACAAGCTGTGCTGATGTATTAGATACACAGACCAACACTTGAAAATCATTACCCTCTTTCTGTGGCATAAGGGTAAAGTTCCCTAAAATTCATAATCATTTTATTAGAAATATAAGCTCTCTGCTAGCATCTACATTCTACGTTCCCTACCACCTATAACCAATCAGTCTTCTAAGCGAGAGTAAAAGTGCATCTTCTGGGCTCACTCGATCCATCGTAGACCTCATCCCAGTCCATCAACCGAGGTCGAGGTCGAAAGACACGAAAATATAAAGGAAATTTGCAAAACGCTGTCCCAAGAACCCTGAACACCTTGCGTATCTATGCGAAAACCTTGATAAACCAATCCACTTCGTCCATCACAATCTAACCGGCACATTTCCATTACATTTCCAGATTCGGAACTCGAGGAGCTGGGTGAGCAGTTGCCGCGGTACCGTCCGGACTCTATAGCGGCACTGCGACGGATGACGCGCTTCACGGAACCCGAGCTCAAGCGCTTGTATCGCGGCTTCAAGGCAGAGTGTCCCACCGGAGTCGTCAAAGAAGAAACCTTCAAGTTAATTTACTCACAGTTCTTTCCGCAAGGAGGTGAGTTGTTTGGTTTGAGAAAGGTGAGGTTGAAACTCTGAAACCCTACCGCTCTTAACGCGATACATTTGACGACCTAAACCAAACTGTTATAGGGATGGAGCTATAAAGGGTGTATAGCTCCATCCCCTTTCTCGCTACCATGACTACCATTTTAACACGTTATGGTAGGAGTTCTTCAAAGAATATGTAGGTAAGTAACGACAGATCTTTATTAGTAGGACATCAATATGGTGTAATATTCTTCGAAGCACCCAATGTTCCCGAAAAGTATTACATGCCAGACCGACAGAAATAAATTCACGAAAGGTAAGAGACAAATACAGTCTACAACTAGACGGTATCGTATGAAGACAACAAAAACCAAAATATTTAAAATGTTTAGTCAAAATAAAAGTTACTCAGCTACGCTATGGTTTCTGTTGGTTATGGAAACGAAATAAAACATTAATCCTCGTACACTACAACTACTATAGTATGGTGCGGGTGACAGCTGTCAGATTCATACGATTCATACAATGTAGCGACCTATCCTTTTCTCTCATTTTAAAGATGCACATTTTTGTACTGCTGTCATTCTACCCATGCTATGTAAAAAAGACTTAGTTTTCATCCCAAAAAGGTACCTAAATTAAGCAAGTTTTCGAAAACAACACGATCAATAAAGTTCTGTATCAAGAAATCTACAAAAGGATTTCAATCGGAAAAGCCCCCAAAGTTTGGAGGCCACTTTCAAGTTTCTTGTATTTAAAGTTGTTCACAAGGTAAAGTATTAATGCTTAGCAAATCGATACACATGGTACGATTTCAGGTAATTTGCGACAGTTTGTAACTAAGTAGTACTTTTCCTTTAATGTAAATGTAAGTAATTACCAAGGCAGCAATCTGATCATCACTAAGGAAGTTATGATGACTGCAAGATCTTAACACACAGGATATGTGCCATTATAATCGGTTTTTTAAAGTCTGTCTAATTAATCTATTGACAAAACTAGTAAAGTAATTCACTATTAATATTTCCTTTACTCAATAACCAGCAATATCTTATCATGCAATAAACATATAGGTAAGATTAAAAGAAATACGTTGTGACCACAGATCAACCGTCAAAACATAATTTAAATCAGGCTTCCAAAGACCGATACAATGAAAACAGTACTCCTAGACTAAACCCTAGTTCTACATAATTATATCAATAAATAGGTACTTAGGTACCAAGGTTTCCAAATAAACTTCCAACCACCACCTTCCCAAATAAACCACATTTCTCCAATAGGTAAACATTTCTACAGTAAAACAGGAGAGGAAGCAAGGCAAACATCAATACATCTTCACATACATACGTAGATAGAAAAAAAAAAGGTAACCACGTTCAATAAACAATAGGAAAAGTGTATCGTTTTATTTACCTCCACTCCACCCTTTTTCCGAGTTTTCCCGAGGCTTAACGAGAGTGCACGAACGCGGAAGACATACCTATTGTATGATCAACGGGATCCATCTGAAGGTAAGTGTTTGAGCTCTAACACTTGTACTTAATTAAGAAGGTTGAGGTGATAAATTTATTTGCTCCATTTTTAAAACTGAAGCTTTGTAGTATTTAATCTTTGACGTTCTACCAAAAAATAACAGAGCATATCCTTCGTAGAAAAACCATAAACAACTAAGTTGAATCAATGTTTTTAAATTTTATTTTATTTTAGTGCTCAATGCCTTTATGGTCTATTTTACTGCCACCAGAGAAGCATAAATGCCCTATACGTGGAGCGTTACTATCCGGATCCTGTGAAACACCAAAATATACCTACAGTCATACAGATTTGCACTAATACATGAAGATAAATTTAATTGTACTCCTAGGTAAACCAGAAATTCAGCATATCTCACATCTAGATACCTACACAATCATTAGAACAACCTAGTTTATCACACTTAAAACTGCCTTTACGGTATTTCCGTGAGGGTTCACGAAAAGAATGCTAATAAAGTACACCGACCGTAGTAAAGGAATAAAATAGGGACATGAAAAACGCATCACATAATCATATAATCCCATCAAGTTGAGTGGTCTGGATACTGCTTTACATCCGTGCAAATTGTCCGCGAGGCCCTAAGTTCACGAACTCAGGACCCTTGACAAATGAAAACATATTTTAGGACGACAGGAGGAAAGTACAATTTGCAATGTTTCATAGCACGTATACAAAAGAAATTGTATAGCAGCGTATATGATTCTGAACGTGGCTAAATTGGGAGAGGTTGTGTTTGAATATATTTGTGTAACCGTTGGTATATTGGGTTTTGACTAAGCATCCCTTTTTTGTGGGAAATGATTAATTAACTTCCGCTCGGGGTGGAGCTAGAAGAAATGTCTGACTTCTGTTGCTCTTTGCGTTCTAGGGCCAAGGTAACTCTTTAGAATACTCCCGCAACGACTAAGTGAATATGCGGGAGTGGGATCTGAGCACACGTTGTAATTCCCTATGTCATAGATTAAAATCATGTACAAAATACCTTTTAATGCAACAACATAAATTTAACATTCAGGGTGCGACGTTGCGGTCCAATAAAGAAAAAAGTATTTTTGATATACCTACATAATATTTTGAGCAATATCTGAAATTGCACTCTCAACTGCACGAATGCTTCGCTATGGATAATGGGCTCGGATTCGAAATAAATACCGATCCGTACTCGGTTTTAAACGATAACGCTACAGCAATATTGCTGAAAACGCAACTTATACCTGTAAACTATTTCCAATATCGTAATACAAAATCTACTGAATAAAATATATCAATATACCAATCATCATAAAACATCTGTGACGAAAATTTCAATTATCATTAAAAGAAAGCTCATTCAGTCTTGGCACTTGGCCCAAATAGGCCTCGAGATAAAACAGACAGGCGCCCTACTAATCCATTCTTATTTCAAACAATCTTCGATAAGAAGAAGACTTCTAACAAACTGTTATGAAAAAAAATCCATTCGAAGTTAACTGATCAAAACCTCCTAATGTTTAACAATCAACTCCAAATTGTCTCTGAATATAGGTAATCAAATAGTAATAGCGGCAATAAGTGGGTTCGACCAAAGACTACAGAGGATAGTCAATAAACCCGAGAAAAAAGTCAATCGACATACCACGTAAGCGGTTATTGGCTTACAAGTTGAATAGCTGATTGCATTGCAGGCTTTTGCATTTTTAATTAGGACTGCCGGGTATTATGCGGAGAATTTAAATTTCTAACAACTAGAACTTGTAAAAATAATCTCGTTATTCGTACTTCTTTATCATGATTTAACACGCACGATTTAAGACGTGTAATTAGTTACAGACTTACAAAAAATACTTTTACATCAGCCCAGTTTCTGTACGAATTCTTATTTTATATTTTTTCACATTTAATTGAGCCGATAGGTTCTCGCAATCGCAGTCGGAATCGCAATTTATTAGCAGTCGACGTATAACGTTTTCATCTTTCTTTCACACATTCCATCCATCGTTTTTTGGCTTAACCTTCCTGTTAATTAATCACGATTTTATCCACTTTAATAAATTAAACCTTACGTCAGGATATTTTCCTCATTGCTCAATATCAAAGGCCCATATACCCAACCGTAGTAGTATCTACAACCGATTTCCACGACATACCGAAGCCACTTTCAAACTTCCTGTCGTAATAATTTCTTATGCAAATCTTTGACGTAAGACAGAAAAGTGCCACATATCCTAGCATCCGCTGATAGGCCCAGTAAGTACTCCATTTAAATCACATTTCACAAAGCTTTTCCCATATTACTGGCTATACCTAGTCTAATAGAAGGGCTCATCAAAGAAATCCTCCGTCTACATTGTTTAAAAACGCAAACCACAGAACCCAATAACAACCAAATTTGGCCAACATTGGCGTCACATATCCAAGCACACGTCCACACTCCACAGCAAATATGCATATCATTACGATATAATGTTAAAAGCACAAGTGCTTTAACTGCAGTTCCGAGCACTCGTAGCGAGCAGCGAGTGCTTTCAGTGCAGTTAACAAGTGCCCACTGCACCCCAATGGCGGGCGTGCAGAACAACAATCACCTATTGTATGTGCAGGCAGAATGGGGAAACAATTTGCGTCATTCTACCTTCTTTTTATTCACCATTTTGCAGAGTTCTGTTACGTAGGTAGGTCTGTGGTGGTTTGGCTTAACGGATGACCAGACGATTGCAAACCAACGTCCCAAGCAAGGTGACCTTGCTAGTTTCAATCCGTGTAGACAGCAGTTGTAATCGATGACCTTCAACAGCCTTTGTTGGGAAGGCGCATTTTCCCACCGAACGTGTTGGCGCGTAGTTTACATCCATTAGCCGCAACACAAACCAAACACATAAACCAAGGTCACCATGGTTGGAACGCTAGTTTGCAACCGTCTGGCAACCCTTTACACTATACATTTTTTTGTTCATAGCAGGAACCCGCGCCTTTGTCTACGTCAGAGTCCTTAAACCGCATAATACCATTTGGTCACAATTTAAAGAAGTTTTGTTTATTGAGCCGAACCCTCTTTTTTCGAAAATAAAATTGCCCGTCAAAATCAGTCTAGCCATTTTGGATATTTGTCGGAATAAACAGACAGAAAATGTAAAAAAAATGCATTCTTGTTATAGGTATTGAATATACATTCATATTCAATTAGTAAAAATAATACTTTGATATTACAAACAAATTTTTCAATTTTATTGATATGTATAGATAGATAAAGTTTTTCAAAGATAAAACTGCGTACTCTAAAATCAAATTAATGAAGACTAAAATCCAGCCCCAATTTATTGTAGGTACATGTAAAAAATATACGTAGGTAATCAAAAATTTTTTTTTTCTGAAACACGAGCAAACTTAAAATGCGATATTTTAACTTTAAAATAATTAGATTATGGGATTATACCTTCTAACTCGAATCCTTGTATGATGATTAAATACGCCATTAATTTACTCTAATCCACTACAAAAAGGAGGGGTTTAAGAATGCAAAAAGAGCACCTAAAGGACACAGATGGGTTTTAGTCAGTAAAAGTCTGGTACGCCCTCTCGTGCCACCCTTGAGCGCGAGAAGTAATTGGATGAATCCCATCTCGAAAAAAAAAAAGCGTTCGACAAGCTTTTTTTCGTGTAACGAGGTTTTTAGGCGAATATAAAACATTGGAATTCATTCGAAAACATCTATTTTTGTTAGGTTTCTCTGTAAACAGGTAAATAAGTAGGTACCTACCGTCAGACGGGGTGAATAGGAATAAAACTTTGGTTAGTTTTTCACTTTAGTATATATTTATATTATTGATTTTTATCAAAGCATCCGTTTTTATTACAATTAATGAATAAACAGGAGTACATAAATGCTGAGAAAAATTGTTAATTAACACGAAGAACCCCTTCAAACTTTTGTTCCTATTCACCCCGCGTTCCTATTCACCCAATTTGACTGTAAGTAGAGAAAATAGTTACAAACGTAGATAAATTGGACAAACTCTTAATATTATTATAGGTCTGAGGTTTAGACGTGGGTTAGGTTAGGTTCGGTTATTATTATAAGGATTCAGACTAGAGCCAAACTCAATCACAACTATCCACCTCAACTATAAATTACACAAAGCTAATATTTGTCCGTCGGTCTGTCTACCCTAAAAGCTTGTAAGTAACTCAGTTATTTCTGTGAACTCCAACTAGGAAATCCATAGCAGAAAACTCGCAGATATCTATCTTAGGGCTGATTTTTCAATAGCAAATTTTTAACTCAGGAATGAAAACAACGCTTTCACAGCGTTTATTTAGAAGCTTCGCCTACAAAAATGTAGCTTCTCCATACAAACTTTAGACCCCGTTGCATCCCGTTAAATGAATTTTGGAAAATCATTAATGCTCGCCTACGTCATAAAAGGAAGCGTTATACAACATTTTTCGCACTAGTGCGAAATAGACCACTGTACGTGCCTAAAAGCTTTTTAATTCATTAAACCCCATGTATTCGCTCTTACATTGTCTTTCTATTGTGTCTCTAATTAAGGTATTCGAAAGGAAACTAAAATAACTACCTACAGTAAGTTATACATACGTACTAAATTAAATTGCATCCATAACACAATAATAGCTTTTAAACCTTCACAAGACGAATAATTTTATTTTTAATTCGTCCACAATAAAATGACCACCAAAATATTTTATTCAAATAAAGACACGTAGCAAACTTTATTTTGGCAAAAAATGCCCTTGCTGGCAATAACTCCCAACTGGCTCCACCTACCAAAGCTTTTATCAGTCCTGGACAACACCCACAAATCTGCGATTTCATGGCACATAGGTCCGTTTCGGAAATAACAATTATCGCCCATAAAACACACGTGTGAAATAAAAACGGGTTACCTGCAGGTAGGTCGGCAAAGTTGTACCTACATGGTACAACTTTGCCTGACATTAACTTTAACATTAACTGACTAAAAGCTAAAGAAAAGCACTTTAGAAGTAAAATTTAAAATGTATATTATTACATATCTTCTCATTGAATACCATGAAATAAAATCGATAAAAAAAAACTATTTTCATTAAATTATATTATCCTATTCGCAATGCAGATTATCGAATTACGTAAAGTATTTAAATATTATAGTACAAAAGTGTGTGCGCGAACACAGGTGTACTCTCTGTTCCTCTCTCATAGTCCGATGGGACGGCATACCATGCGACACGACCGGGGAGAGATCAAGCGCAGGATCAACGGCTTTACGTATTTTCCGAGGCACGGGAGTATCAATTTCCCCACCTTCTAAACTACGTGCTACGGACTGAGTAATTCTTAACGGAAAAGCCCAATAGCGCATTATACCCGACTTGGGAGTTGAACTCCATGTGTCATGAATCTTCACGCTCAACCAACGAGGCGGTTCATTATATACGAGTAAGTCATCATAGCTTAGATGAGGTTTTTCTCAGTTTTTTTGCCTACACCATGCGAAAATTCCATCAGTTATAATTCCGAATTCTCAAGTAAGTACGCTCACAAAACTCGGTCCCGTAGGTAACTTGCAGTAGTATGAAAACGGAATCCCCATTACTAAGACCAGCTCAACGGTCCGTCTGAGGGCGTATAAAAAAAAATTAAGGGGCCCTACACGACAAAAAATATTGTATTTTTTATTCAAACGTACTTTTGGTTTTTCGTACTTATATAAAAGTATAATACTTTGCACGAGTATAGTGCTAAGTGCTAACACTAAAGTGTAACGATTACTATTAAAAACCGGTTAAGTGCGAGTCGGACTCTCGCTACCCACTAAGACTCCATAATAGGTACCGCATTTTCAATATATTTTCAGTCGCAAAACCGGTACGGTACTTGCCAAGTTGCCATCATGTCAGTTTGAAGATAATAATGAACTGAACGAATTTATTTAATTTGTTTACTCAAGATCCAAAAGTCAACGACAGAAATATCTCTAAAACGAAAATATTTAAATGTATACTTCGCTGTTTTATTTCATCAGGATAAAATCTCATGACCATGTTTCCCATTAATTATTATTAAATTACGTAAAAAGATAGTTAGGGAAGATACAAAAAACACCAAAATAAGTTAAGTTTTGTCAATTTTTTTTTTATAAAAGCAAAGGTATATGTGAAAACCACTCTGTTACAGACGTAAAACGGAACGTAATATCGACATCGCACAGCACTAGAGGTTTCCGTATGACGTCATCTACCGACTTTGTACAACACTAGTAGCGGAAGCGGCTTTGTTCAGTTGGCAATACCATCGAAGTCAATTGATTTTCTATTTATAGCCTTCTAGAATGTTCTGAATATTTTTCTGGGCTCGGTTTTAAATATTTTCATTGAAATAATAATTATAAAAAAATCTAAACAAGCTTCATGATTTGACTACTAGTAATACTGTTAATATAGACGACCGTGTTTATGCAAAAATTTAAGTATTTATGATCTCACAACATGTCAATCACATTAATCGTTCCTGATTATTTTAGTACATAATTACACCATTTTTTTTTTAAATATATTCTATAAAAAAAAAATTGGGCGTCATTGCGCAGAAACGCGCCATTTCGCCGCCGTTAAGCTACTGCGCATGTGTTGGCCAACCTGCGTTGCTTCCTCCAAGCCACGACCGGACGCCATTACCACGCCATCGGACTGAGAATCTGTCACTTGTGCGTTTTTCGTTTGATAATCATTAGATTTTCTACGAAGTCGTTATTTCTGTGTTAATAGTACCTTTCATAAATAAATACCAAAATGTCTGACGAGAAAAAGGTGTGTATTATACTATATTATCAGTGTAGTTACGACAAGTCGAAAACAGTGCTTCACCGACATGGCGTTATTAGCAAAATGTGGTTACCTACCTGATAGAAGTGAGAGAGAAGTGTTTTACCAATGTGTTTTTGGAGATGATATTTTTATCGTTACAATATCTGTTTTTCAGGGAGAAAGCGAACACATCAACTTGAAAGTATTAGGACAAGACAATGCTATTGTGCAGTTCAAAATCAAAAAACACACACCCCTGAGGAAGCTAATGAATGCCTATTGTGACCGAGCGGTAAGTCCACCCTTTTTTCTAAGCTGTTATTAAAGATTCAACTAAAAATATAGCCGCCACAAAGGCTAATCAATTAGAACAGAAATGGCATGCATATAAGCACAATGAAGGTATGTAGGCATACTGCTTAGTCTGGCGGGCCCCTATGTCCGGCGATTTGAAAAAGAAAGCGATGTTAACAAATATGTTTCACTGAAACGTTATTTTAAGCTTATGGGATCCATATGTATCAGATATTAAATAAGTTTTTCCCACAATAAGCACAGTTTCATGTTTATACTTGTAGATTTTGAGATAACATAGGTTATATCTCAGGCACCTACCCTGTATTCTAAAGAGCTGTAATAATTTTTTGATAACATATTTAAACAAATGAAAGTAATTCCTGTGTAAACACTTTCATATAAGATCATTGACCTTGTTGTTAGGGTAGGTTTGCAGAAAATTTATTTCATTGATTTACTCATAATTGTACCAATAGTACAAGTATAGTGTAAAATCAAATAAGAATACAGTAGTTAGGACACAGCGAATCCTTTTTGTGCCTTTTATGATTGATGCCTCACCAAGGAGGAGAATGTGACACTTCAGCATGATATGTGTAGGAAAGTTAAACTGAAACTGGCCTGTACTTGTGGAACACATAAATAATTCACCTATTACTAAATGGATTTTTTGGTAATAAGCATAGATCGGAATCTTAGGTGCTATTACTATCAAAAATATGGATTTGACTTAAAACGTTTATATTGTTTTAAGACTGTAACAGTACTAATCTTGCGTCAATGTGATTTATAGCTACTAGTTTTAAATATCAAAAAACATTGATGATAAATACTGTATTAAATGGAAAAGCATCACAAGTGCGATTTTAGGTCATCCATATTTTTGATAGTAATAACACCCAAGATTCCGATCTATGGTAATGAGGGGCTTATATTTAAATATTTTTCGCTCATAACATAATTTCAGATCTTTTAAATACTGTCAATCAACTAATCTGCTCCTGCTATACTTATGTACCCAATTTAAGTACAATACTTACTTCACACTTTAAATTGTTTATTATAACTCTATTTGTAGACCTTAGCATTGATTTATTAGTTCAGACTTCATCCAGTGCCTTTGTATTGACTTGTTTACAATTGTGACACAGAATAGCAACATTCAGAAGGTCTATTCAGAATAAAATACATATGTTTCTCATCTACTGACCATTAATTGGTAACTAGCTTTTGAAAGGTTTCATACAAACTTCGGAACCCCGTTTTATACCAAATTTTGTAAAATCCTCCCTTAGTGCTTGCCTATGTCATAAAAGTAAACCACATGCGAAATTTTATGCTCCTAGTCGGGCTTTGCGTTAATATGTCAGTTTCTTCTTTTATATATATAGATTAGTAGGCTTAAAGGATTTGGCAATGTAAAGCAAATCTTTGATACAATGAATTGTGCAGAGTTGACCTTTGGAACTAGGTATTTACTAGTAAAACTAATATTTCATAATATTGTGCAATTCCCATATTTATTATATGAGTAAGCTTTCTTTTATATAAAAGCCTTAATTTAACTTTTCAGGGTCTATCAATGCAAGTAGTGCGGTTCAGATTCGACGGACAGCCAATTAATGAAAATGATACACCAACATCACTGGAGATGGAAGAAGGTGACACAATAGAGGTTTATCAGCAGCAGACGGGTGGCTCGCCTCTAGTGTAAACTTATCTTAAGGAACTGTCCATTTCCCATGGGAAGAACGCTATGGTGAACCCATCTCAACTTTAACTTTAAGTTAATTTTAAATAAAAATGATGCAAGTATAACAATGTAATATTTTGAGATACACAATTGCATAGCCGAGCTTTGTATACCTTAGCATTGTGTATCTTAAAACAGTAGTACTGTATACTCTATTTAATTAAGGAGAAATTTGAGGTAAACCAAATGTTCTAGGTAACTTCAATAATTATTCCATTGTGATAATTTTTTTAGTTGACACATTTTTTTCAGATCAGCTCCTAATTTTTTAAGTGCGCCAAAAAAAATGACACTTGCAAGCTGTATGTGGTATAATTTATTGGACGTAGGTCCAACCCAATTGTCGAGTCTGTAACCACTAATGTAATATCTGAAATAAATAAATTAAATTTAAAACTGTCCAGACTTTTACTTAAATTTGTAAACTTTATACCTACTGCTGTGATGTTTATTCGTTATTATTTTACATTTAGCACAAATAACATAATAGGTACCTATTGGCTAGGAAATACTGTGAGCTAAGCGGCAGACGAGATTACTTGGGCTTTTAAATAATCACATACTAGGTACTTTTTTGACGCCCACACCACCTTTGCGCGGGTTTCAAAAATCTTTGAAATTTGGTTTTTCTCTAATACGTACGTATTGTTCACCTGATCCTTCCTCGTATATCGTTCCAAGTCTTGATGAAAACCGTATTAAAATCCGTTTCACCATTTCGAACTTATCGCAAACAGAAAATTTATAGGGTGTTTTTTTTTTTAATATGTAAGTAAGAATTCAATTCAATACCTACTCTGAATCAACAATTTCCACCTACCTTCAAAGTTCTAAGAACTCTTCCAACTAAAACCCTACGCACCTACATGCCAATGATTCATAGATGACTCAGTATAGTTAAAGGTTATATCTATCCGACTACATAGCTAGAATTATCAAAACTAATTTGTACGTAAGCTGAGTGCGAAAAAAAGTTAGCCTACTTGTCAAGTAGATAAACATTTTCCAAGCACCTGAAATTCTGATTACAGTAGTAAGTATTTACAAGGCCACTAATGTGTGGGACAAGCTGGAGCGAAGAAGTAACATACCAAGACTAGTGGTCCTGCAATCCACCAAATTATTTCCAGACTATGGCAACTACTTTAAACTAGTAAGTAGGCAGCTCCATTTAAATAAATCGTGTCAAGAACCGAAATCTTCGATATACTTATTGATTAGCTAATCTGTTACATTGAGGTAGGTATTGTTAGTCGTACCTATTTAGCAATGGTTGTAATGTGAACTTTATCACACACTCCCAATACCTAGTTATTGAAGGAAACCTTGGTATTTACCTACATTAATTTTCAATGACTTCGTTTGTTGTTTACTCTAATCATAGATCAAATGATCAGGTCTATCTGTTTTTATCTTCCAGCAAACACCGCTCAGTACGCGCACTTCGTTTTCAACACATTGGACCAAGACAGAAGCGGCCTGTTAAGTTTTGAAGTAAGCAACCATGTTATAATAATCCCCACAGGACATGACTAAAGTATCTATCCTAGAAAATACCTAAGTAGATCGTTTCGTTTCGCCTACATGGTTCAAGTTAACTTGAACCAGCACAATAAGAAGCCATTAAAATGCCTAACTTCTACGAAGAGTCAAAGCTTCTTTTACTGTAGCTCATAGGTACTGATACTTAATTTGCTCTAATAACACTAAACAGCCATCACGCATGAGGTCTTATTTTTAACCGACTTAAAAAAAAAAGGAGGTTCTTAATAATTATTCACGATGGGTGTTTTGTCATTCCTTTAGGTATCTTAAGATGTCCAACGGCCTTTGCAAACTCAAAGATCGATCTGATCGATAAGCTTATTTTGATGTCCTCTATATAGACATAACCAAGAGTCTACTACATTCATTGATTCTCATCAGAGCGCCCTTTGGGCACGCTACAATTATGACGGTAAGTCCTCTCTTTGAGGAGTGGTTGGAACGGCAACACGGCGTCCTCACCTTCCGCATGATGCAGGTCCTCACCGGACATGGCAAGTTCGAGAGGTTCCTGCATCTTATTCAGCCGGAGGAAACGCCCGGGTGTCATCATTGTGTGGACCGCCCGGAGGACAAGGTGGAGCATACGGTGGAGGTGTGCCCCGCTTGGGCGGAGCACCGTCGTGTTCTCGTGGAGGCAATTGGCGGCTGCGACCTCTCGCGTCAGGCCCTGGTTCGGGCTATGCTCCGAAGCGAGAAGGAATGGCGGGCGGTGGCCTCCTTCTGCGAAGCAATAATGCTAGTGAAGGAGGAGGCCGCACGCGTGAGGGAACGAATGTCCTCACGCCCCAGCCGCCGAGATTCTGACCCCGACTACCAGCCACAGTAGATGGGGGCTTACGGACGTCGAGCAATGGGTAGCTTGCCGTTCGGCAGTCCGATAATTGATCGGACCAAGCCCAGTCGTCAACAGCGCGTAGGGATCCACGCGCTCCTCAAGGAGATGTCAGCAAACCATAGGGGCCCAGCCGGGCCGATGCCCGCTAGTTAAGGACCGCGGAGAATTTCTGAAAAGGAAAGCCGTAGTCCTAGAACGCAAAGGGCAACTAAAGGTCACAGGTGTGGTTTTAGTCAGTAAAAGCACGCCCTTCCGCTCCGCCCAGAACGAGAGAAGTAATTTGATGATTTCCGCACTTACAAAAAAATCAGGCCGCCCCGCCCTTCGGAGTTGTGAATACTTACCAGTCTGTAACAAACCCCTGGATACCGCTGGAAATAAGCTTACAGTAGAAATAACATCTTTCTATTTCCAGGAGTTTGTAACCGGCTTATCAATATTATCCAGAGGAACCTTAGAAGAGAAGCTGCGATGGACGTTTTCACTATATGATATTAACGGCGATGGATGCGTCACTAAGGAAGAAATGACGGAGATTGTCACCGCTATATACGACCTTATGGGGAAAATAGTAGAACCCACGTTTGAAGATGATGTGATACGGGAGAAGGTTGAAAGACTGTTTCAGGTTAGTGTTTCATTTAATTATTACATGTTTGCCTTATCCACAAAGTAAGCGACAATAACACAACAGTTTTTTTTTATTATTGTTTATTGTTAAGGTGAATGTTCCGCTGGCCTGTTCACACATTTTTCGTTCGCGTTATATTCCGTACATAGACACGTTTTACTCAAAACGAATCACTTTATCACTTTTCTACAATGAAATAGTTTCGCATGTGACTTTTTGGTAAATAATTTGGATTAAGTATATATTGAGAAAAACAGTCTCGAAAACCAGACAAAAAGGGGTTTTTATCCACACGGATACGTCAACCCCATTGTAGCCTAACGGTTACCGCGCGAACTTTGGAACAATAGTTCGGTTCGTTTGTGGCTTACTCAAAAGTAAGCACATCCAATCGTTTCTAAAAAAAATATACTGCTGGCTGCTTCATTGTTTCCTAAAATAAATTAATATGATGCATTGATAGATATTTGTAAATGTAATCATACACCCATCTATTTTTATTTTGTTACCACAGCAAAGCTACTGATTAAGGAATACAGAATATCATCATCATTATTTTCATTTTTGTTCAGCCGGAAGACGTCCACTGTTGGACATGGGCCTCCTCCAAGTGTCGCCATAACAAACGGTCCTATGCGTCTCGCCAAACTTAAGTAGCAGTGGGCAGGGCACATTGCTCGCAGAACAGATTGCCGTTGGGACCGAAAGGTTCTGAAGTGGCGACCGCGTACCGGAAGACGCAGCGTTGTTGGAAGCCGTCCTACAAATTGGACCGATGATCTTGTGAGGGTTGTGGGTTATTGGATGCGAGACGCACAGAACCGTTCTTCGATATTATACTTGGGTATCATTATCATTACGTTGTTTGCATTTTATACAAAAATGCCAAAATTACATATTTTTCAGAAAATGGATTTGAATCGTGACGGCGTTCTGACTCTGGACGAGTTCCTCGACTGCTGCCTGCGCGACGAAGACATCTCCAGATCGATGGGCGTGTTCGACAGCAACTTCTGACGTCCTGCGGCCGGCGCGCGCGCATCAACGTGCCGTGTTCCCTGACAGTACCCTCATTCACCGCCTACGTCATTTTGTACCTAGAGTCTGCAATCCTGAATCAGCCAATCAATACAAAGAATTGAAATGAAAATAGATAGGAAAACGAATATTGGTAGTACAGTACTATATACCACTTGGTGTCATAGATCTTTTCGTTACCATCTAAATACTTATCCTCCTAAACTGTCAGACCAATTAAAAATGACGTAGAAAGATACGCAATTGTATCTTGTGACGGGTGAATTACGATATTATTGTAAAAAGAAATGCCTTATTTATAAGAAGCTTTAGCGAAGAGAACGTGGAATCATTGTAATGATATTTTATAAATGGCACCAGTTGCTATGTAATATGAAAGGAATAACTTGTGTTTTGTATGTAGGTAGGTATAACATCAACAAGGAAAGATGTGAGGCTTATTTTGTACTAATAATTATATTAGGATCTTTACTAATTTAGTATAATTAAGTGTCCAGTTAAGAACTTGTCATAATTCCACATAATTATAGTTTTATCGTAAATTCTAGCGGTATCGCTGCCTTTCATGGGCACTTTGTTAGACCCTCGCTAGTTTTACTTATGTATAACTGGCTTATAATTGTAACATTCCCACAACCGGTCTCACTACGCCTTCTGAACGCAACTTTATTTTTACGAACCTTCTTGGTATTTGCACTAGAGTACTTGTACCTTTCTTCTTGTATAGCTAAACGTTTTAAACCGAATTGTTCTTATGTTTTAATAGATCTATTCTATATCTACACAAGATGTTCTAGTTTGATGAATGCATTTTACCTTTAGTCGAAATTCTAAGATATCTATAAAAATATAGTCTTTTATCTAAAGATTTTCTGTATTCAAAATGGTAGTTTTATCTAAATATCACTGATAATAATTAATTCTAAAACTACATAATATTTTAAACCTGTTCAACTAGATTATAGAAAATTTCTCCTTATACCTGGATCAATCGTAAGAATATAATATAAATAATTCGTAAAATACGACTTGCCATCCAAAATAAATTAAGTACCTATATATTTTCGGTCGTGTCAAATCGGCTTACGAATCGTGAATGCTTAAAAAAAATTCATACAACCGAGATAGCTACATAGATGGCCCGTAAAATTCCATGGCTGAAAGCTTCTCATCTCCACCCAAGCAATTGAGGACAAAAGGTTGACCAGAATAATGATACCTCCCAAAAATTGCTTGAAAAATGTCGCATGCATGTGATAACATCGAATAGATATTAAAGGTACTTTCTATCCTAAATCAATGCCTGTATCGAGCTGGCACTCCTTTAACCAGACCTTCACTTCTCAAAATGACTAAACACTTATTTTCCTTCACTTTGAATTGTTCCGGCCATTTTTCATAGTATTTAGCGTAAATGTTTCCTTTTTAAGATATTTTATAGTATCGAGTATGCATACCGATTAAGTACCTAATCAAAGTCACGCTGATGAATAGAAAATAATAATAAAAAAATATCTTCCAGTTGAATGGTCACCTTATAATCTCCAATAGGTACTAGGTAAGTATCTCATTTCTCTAAAGAGAGATGGCCTAAGA
Source organism: Mythimna pallens (assembly GCA_961205895.1). Classification (NCBI taxonomy): domain Eukaryota; kingdom Metazoa; phylum Arthropoda; class Insecta; order Lepidoptera; family Noctuidae; genus Mythimna; species Mythimna pallens. Next base: position 18,688,441 of record OY540834.1, read on the forward strand.
TATGCCGTAGATAATTGTAACCAAATTGAACTAAATAAAATTCATAACAAAAAGAACATAAAGAAACACTGCCATAAAATAACTTCATAATTATCTTACTACCCTCCTTAAACCAAACCGATGAACTTTCAGCAAATAATTATCCACTTCTTTTATTTAAATGGACAATAATTTGACTAATCATAATGACCTATTTTTTTAACCCACGACTGCCTTTATGGTATCCAATAAAATTATCTACGCAAGTAAAAAAAATATTTCTCATTGTCTCTGTCGCTAAAGAAAATAAAGATATTTTCTAAAACTTACCAGGAATGTAAATATACCTTGTACATACCGATAATATAGATTTTAAACGTGTATATTTTCATAGTAAATGTTAAATGGAACCAAATAACTAGATGGCATTAATTAACATCGTGTTTTAATATAGAAAAAAAAATACACGCAAATAATAACAGCACTATTATGTATTTATAAATAATATGTAATGTGATTAAAAAGTGATGAAAATAATAATAAATCTAAATGGTGTTAAGAGTTTTATGTATTATATTTAATATGAAATGGATACCTACACGAATAGACGACCGCATTGTGCTTGAAACGTTTTAGCTAAGGTCATCAGATTCACGTGAAAATATTTTCATGTACAATTTAAACATTATTTTATTGGTCGAGCTTACATAGATAAGGTTTATGTGTGTCTTCCCAAATTAAACCGTTACGTTCAAACTATCTTACGATCATGTTGATAAGCACCTATACCCATAAAATGATAATACCGTTGAAGAGATATTTATTACATACCTACATAAATAAAACCATCACGCCTGTAACCCAAAGGGTTAGACAGATATTGCTACTACTACTAATTATTTTTAGTTTTAAAGAAAACGATGATATATATTATTATACTTATAGGATTAAAACACATTCTTATGATGAAATTAGACGTTGTTACTTAGATAAAAATAAATCTATCTGCGACCTGTTTTTTTTTTAAGAATTTTGTTTCATTAACTGTACCTACCTACCAATTGTAAAGTTTAGTTTTAAATTATTTTAAATATAATGTATGTATAACAGACATAATATAAATTATCTTAGTGCCAAAATGACCCTTATGAGAGTGCAGCCTTTGGTTAGAAAGTCGTGTCCTATTGTTTGTTTTCTGTTTTTAATTCCTGTGTAAAAGGTTGCACCCGTTAATTAATCAGAGTGCCTAGTGTGAGATTTTTTTACCTTAACGCGATGGACACGTTAATGACGTTCGGCACTCCGATTGGCCCGCTCCAAGCTCTTAATCAATCACAGCCAAACACGGCTAACGTTTCGAACGCGTTAACGTAAAAACAAGTCGCACTCCGTGCTCAGAGCGTTTTTAATAGGCCTATTAGGATGGTAAAAATTAATATCGATTTTGTCTTAAGGTCCATGTACTAGTCTAAAATTTACAGGTACTTGATGTTAGTTACTTTAGGAATAGATTCTGTTTTGTCCCATAGGACTTAAATCTTACATTGCATTCAATGTCATATCCAAGCTTTTGCAGTGTTTAATTTTAGAAAATACTTCGACTTCCTTTTGCGTATTCGTTCTTCTAAATATCCACGAAAAATGAAGTACATATCAATCATTTGTAGTTTTCTGCTATGTCCATCGAAGAACCTACTACTACACATTATTTTAGCAATTAATCAGTGTATTTATTTGATGTTGTAATTGTTGATGATCCAACATCCATGTAATAGTACATTACAGCATGGACGTAATGATTGAATATGTTTAGGAATGAAATCTGTAAATTAGATATTTGAATATTGAATTGTTTATTTACAAATTGTACCTATGTGTATTTTATAGAAAAATAAATAAATGCAATTAAACTGCGTTTTATTCATATTCGTAACCTACACGCGTCGTCGAATGAGTAGCGTAGTCCGTAGATAACCACCTACTAAGTTCAAGTGGTGCAATAAACGAGTGTCGTCACACGGTCACAGAATAAAGTTTACAAGTAGTAGCGTCGGTAAATAAAGTCGGAGCTGGAATCATTTAGGCGTGTTTGGTAAGTTTTGAATTTTACTCCACTCAGTACTTGTTTTGTTTTCGCGAACTCTTACGTCCGAGCCACGCGACGGCGAGCAATGGGTAGCTCGCCATCTGATAAGGATTAGGCCCATGTCGACGGTGCGTTGTGTTCCACGAGCACCTAGTGATCGGCCACACTGGCAGCGCGGTGCGGATAGCGGCGCGGGAGCGGAAAGCCGGAAACGCGCGCGATTTGCGAGGCCACACTGGCAGCGCGGTGCGGGCAGCAGCGCGTAGCACCATCTAGGTTTTTCGCTAGGGGAACTAAAAAATGTACGTACGTCAGTAGTACGTCGCTGCCAGTCAGTTATATTTAACATGACTGACCTGTTGGTCTAGTTGTCAGTGGCCCTGACTGCTATGCCGGAGGTCGTGTGTTCGATTCCCACCCAGAACAAATGTTTATGCGATGAGCATGATCATTTGTTCTGTACCAGGGTGTAATTTATCTTTTATATGTATGTATGTAGAAATATATACTATATGTAGTATGTTTATCAGTTGTCTAGTACTCATAGCACAAGCTTTGCTTAGTTTGGGATGACCTCCCTTTGCTTAAATGGGTGAGATTTTTTGGTTATTCTTTGAAAGACAGGATTTTCTGTAACAATAACAATATTACTTCTAGCATGGCTCGAACTAGTTTGAGAACCACGCTCCCGCGCGAATTGCCGCTTGCCGCCCGCTCACACACTGTGGCCATAGGCGTGGGAAAAGTGTCATCTTTGCGATTGGAACATTTGCATCTGTATCACTAAATTCTTCCGAAACAGTAATATGTATCATTTGGAACATCGGCTCAAAAGATACAAACGGAACATTTGAAACATCAGCTCACAAGATATAAATGGAACATTTGGAACATCGGCTCAAAAGATACAAACTGAACATTTGAAACAACGGCTCACAAGACACAAACGGAACATTTGGAACAACAGCTCAAAAGATACAAACACAGACACTAAATGTTATGAATCGTGATTTGTTATGTTGCTCCATATACACCAACACTTTTATTTTATTGATTTTGGATTTGAGAATAATTTAAAGCAGATGTTTTTAGATCAGTTCATTAAAATTTATACTATTTACGTTTTAATTTGGATTTTAAAGACTGCAGGTCACTAGCAAAGAGTGTTTCAGTGTTTCAAATGATGCATTTAAAACATTACTACTGTTCCGAAACAATGAGTCGGTAGGCGTGTGCGAGTTGCACACGCCTAGCAGCGATCTCACGCGTTTACCGAAACTTTCTAGCGAGGAAAATAACAACAACATTATTCCAGTCTCTCGATGTACGCGGTATAAACGACGAGGCGAAACGCTTGGTCCGGACCGTAGAGGTTTCAACAACGTAAGGGTCGATACTCACCGTTCGTCGGCTTGTCCGACGGTTGAAATGAGATAGTGGAATCCCGAATCAAGTCATGCAATTCCTGCGCACACTTTCCAAAATGCATCCTGTAAAACACCGAAAGGCTGGCCACCCTACGCCTGTGCTCAAGGCTTTTGTAGATTGGACTTAACCAGCGGGGCTATTGCGTAACTCTGTCGACAGTTCAAGTGATGATCACTTGTTAACAATGTACAACTACTACTTGTTAACATTGAACTGTCAAACAGTTTCGTATTGCCTATCTTCAGTGACCCTGCAGTGACGTCATTAGCCACTGGTGCCTTTGATAGCCACCGTAACACGTTTTGACAGATGTTATTGTATCGATACTTTTAAAATTGCGATTGTGTAAGAGCTTTTGAAGCTGTATAATAGTCAATAAAATTTTAGAGTGGTCACAATAGGCACCGTAAATTTTTATAATTCACCACATTTCCATCGTAGTTTGTTAGTCACTTGTGTGATACGTAATACCAATTTTATGAAATTGTCAGTTGACAACTAAGTTTAGTGTACGCGTACCTTTGCAAGTACGCAGAATTTCCTAGCAGCTATCTTGGCCTTGGACTCAATGAACCGCCCAAAGTTAAGGTCTGAGGAAATTTCAATTCCAAAAATAATAATAATATCTTTTTACTTTAATATATCGCAGGATCAAACTTTCAACGTTGCAGGTATATATTTGAGCGTCGAGTGTTTTTCACGTGGTCAATTATATGTCGCTCTTTCAAAAGTAACATCGGAAGAAAACATGTTTGTATTGTTTATTGACAAAAAAGCTGTGAACGTGTACCTATACAAAGGCATTCTGTAGTATATTTAATATTCAGCATTGCACCCGTGCGAAGCCGGGGCGGGTCGCTAGTTGTTTATAAATTTTAATATTATTATATTAGGATACATTCGAAGGTATGAAAAGTAACAAAATATAGGTACGCATGAACAGATATTCTACTGTTACTTCACTAGGAATTATTCCTATACTGTTAGTGCGTCCACAGCATATACACACAAGATAATGAGACCCAGAACGACTAGGTATCTGTAACCACACAAATATTTGTTCCGTTCAGGGAATCGAAACCGCGATAACCAGCGCAGCAGCCCATCAGTCAACCACAGCACCAACAGCGCCATCGAAACTGTTATGACGCCAATGGCAGCCTTATTCATGTTCTATTGGTCTTTCACACTTAGAAATATTTAGGAAAACACTTTGTACAAAATCTTTATTTAAAAAAATGTGACAAGGGCATAATCAAAAAGCAAAGTCACATAAAAACAGTCCCGAACAAAATTGATTCAAGAATATTTTCGAACAAAACAATAATCTCTCTCTAATATGGCAAAAGTTTACATTTAGAGTAAGTAAATATATTTGATCCAGGAATTTCAAGCACTAAACTAATTTTGAAACTTATAGACTACTAAAATTATTGTGCTTTACTTTTGAGCGAAATGTTTTTAATAAATGATCATAAAATGAGCAACGTCTGTTATACAGTTAAATTTGTAGGTATCTAGATTTTTAAATCTTCAAACTATTTTTCAGTAATTTAATACAATTATTATTCTAATTTTGAGGCACTTGTGCTAAACTTATGTTTAAGAGCATTCACTCGAAATTACGCGCTATTTGGCCTGAAACCTTGATTTCCAAACCCGTTTATATCCATTAATGATTTATTGTACAAACATGTGATTTACCAAAAATATTATTAAATATTCTTGTCTAAATAGTTAAGTAGGATTTTATTTAAATTAATAGCACGTTTGTGAACTATATTCACATATGTAAATAGAGTTTTTTTAATTTTACTTTCAGAGCTAATTTCGAAGCTTGGCAACTTCTACAGTTCTAATAGAATTTATAAACAAAAAATACAAACCAATAACTAGAATCCTTAACAAAATAGTTATAGAAAAAAAAATCATTGATTTAGTTTACTAATTAAGAAAATTAAAATAAAAACAATGTCAAATTAATAAGAAATTATGGTAAATAAAATGATCATTAGCAGTGATTTAACTTCCTTCTATCATCATAATAATAGCATAATGTAAGAGGACACTTTTTTCAAAATATACAATTTAAAATTTGAATTAAAATAGCTTTATCAATTTTTAACAAATATTTAAAAAGGACCATAAATATCGGCGCACGAACGTCGCAAAGCCAGTCGCCCAACAATATTCATCATAACGCTCACGCGCCGAGATTTGTGATATTTATTAAAAATTGACTAAAGCTATTTTAATTCAAATTTTGTAAAGTACGTTTTGAAACACATTATAATGATAAAATGAAGTTAGTCTTTTTGTATAACTATTTTGTTAAGAATTCTAGTAACTGTTTTGTATTTTTTGTTTCTTAATTCTATTAGAACTGTAGAAGTTGTCAAGCTTCGAAATTGACTCTGAAAGTAAAATTTAAAAAACTCTATTTATATATGTGAATATAGTTCACAAACGTGCTATTAATTTAAATAAAATCCTACTTAAGTATTTAGACAAGAATATTTCCTAATGTTATTGGTAAGTCACATGTTTGTACAATAAATCATTAATGGATATAAACGGGTTTGAAAATAATGGTTTTTTGGCCAAATAGCGCGTAATTTCGAGTGAACGCTCTTAAGGCCGAATACTTCTACTGGATATACACACAACTTAAAACAGTAACCCTACAAGAAAAAATACTATTGTTGAAAATACGAAATGCATTTCTAATATGTAATAGAAATAGACAATGTATAATTTTGAGTAGAATACATAATCTCTGAATTGGTCCTCACGGTTTTAAAATTTAGACAGATTTGTACTTAGTATGTATTTTATGTCTTAATCTGAGTTATCAATATATTAAAATTTGTCATGTAAATTAGTTACAAGAAATCTTAATTATAAGAATCAACTATGTTAACAATACCTATTTTATTACGTAGAATAAAATGCACACATGCAGGGAGAAACAATAAACACATGATCAATTTAATTCAAAACATACCAATATTTTCAAGGATTTATGAGTAAATGCCTTTGTCTTACTTTTCTAAAAATCTACTTGAAATCACACAATTTCGAATAATGTCATTACCATACTATCAAAATACGACTTGTATAAGTCAATATTAAAAAAAATATACCAAAAATTAATTTTAATAAAGTTAAAAATAAAGAGAGCTAAATTAAGTATTTGAATTTTGTACGGTGGTTTCGTAAAGTAGTTTTTAATCTCAAACCCTAACCTAATAAAAATATCAATACACAAGTCTTAAAAATTTCATTAAAATAATTATCATCACACAGAGATCTCGAAAATATTGTGTCAATTGCATTTAAAATGTGATGCAGTGTTTGAAATACATAAAATAATTATTTACACATATTAAATTCTATACTTCGTAGTAATCTAAAATACATATTATAATTTTATATAAAAAAAATTAAATCTACAGTACTCTGTAATAAATGTGTTCTGAATTTTTTAAGATCTTTTATTTTTGAGTCAATTATATTCATGTTCTTTTAAGCATGCAACTTATAGATTCTTCATCAGCAACAAGAATTGCCTTAGTTTTTATAGGATAAAGATAATCTAAGATAAAGAGATCTATCTATTGGCAAAAATGGTTTGATAGAATAGAAACTACAGAAGTTTCGGTAAAAGTACTGAAGGTACTCTTTTACAGTATCTTTGCCAGGCTGCGCCATAGCGCCACTTGCATCTGTCATGGTCCCGCCATGCACGGTGCATCAGCACAAGAATCGTCAAGATTGCAGGTGCAGCAGCCATATATTGTCCAGAGATAATACCAGGTAGAGCCAGGGCAACGTGAATCAGTATGTCACCTGCATAGTTCGGATGACGTAAGACCCCCCATAGATTGGAGACCAGTAGCTTCTTTCCATGGAATGTCGGCATGGAGTCTAAGTCTGAAAATACGAAAATACATGTTAAAACCTATTCTGAAAATCATTTACATTTGTTTAGTAGAGTGTACAGTAGAACTATCTGTTATATTTAGATTTTTGAAACTTTATCTCAAACATTTATATAATATAATTTGACACCTATAATATTAAATTAGTGTTACTACAGGTTACAATGGTACAGTAAATGTTTATTATTACTCAAAACTATACTCCACCACTTAAGCATTTACAAAAAATAAAGCATAATTAGTAGTACAATAAAATAAACAGCATACATGATAGAGTTACTTACTTGCCAAGCTCAGATGTAGAGGATCTTTCCTGAACTCGTATTTAATATTGTTACTAACAAGCATTATGAAGAATCCCAGCACAAATAGTACACAAGCAGAGATTAAGGTGTTAGTAGACAGAACTAAGTCTGTGTCTGCCACATATTTAGATATTGTTGTGAAGTAGAACGGGTATAGTGCACTTGAGACGGTCTGGAGGTACCCTACCCCTTCCGATTGCCAGAAAAATGTTGCTGTGATCCTGTACTCCTTCATAATAAAGTTCAGAATATAAACTATCTGCATTGTAGAGAATATTATAACTGTTGGTTTCCACTGCATACTGTTCACCAACTGTTTTAAGTTTTCCAAAGAGAAATCATTCTTCTCTGACAGTTTGATTTGAAGTCCCTGTGTAAAGACTAGTGTGAGAAGTACCAGCTGAAACAGAATAGTATAAATTACTATTTCAATGAATAATTTATATCTTCTTTTACACATACATAGTATAATTTATAATATGAGTGGCATTGATTCTATTTTCCTGTATAATTACTAGTTGTAAAAGTTGATAAGCTCACTCCAATGAGTGAATACCTACAATATTATTATCGTTACAAAAATAGAATTTATATGCTAATGGGCAAAATAATTTTGGCAAACTAAAAAAACATAAAAATGCATGTAGTGTTATTTGAGTGACTTATAATTATAATAACAGCACATTTGAAAATTATTACATAGGTAATTTATACTTACAGAGCTAATATTGGAGATTCTTGACAGCCAAAGTTTGATGTCCAGCTTATTGATAAATGGATGAATTTCCCTGCCCATGAAGAAATCATACAAGGTATATCCAGTGTTCCCATACTGATTCAACTCTTCTTTATCCAAGCCATTACTCTTTACATACAAAATAATGCTTAGTACTATGGCAAAAATATATGATACAACTGCAAGTCGCAAGTAATCATTCAATAAATTCTCTTTATCAATAATTTGGAAGAAATCCATTAGGAAGAGAAAGTTCACAGTTACTATACTGGAGAAAAATGCATTGAAGCAGTGTGTCAAGCCAGACTCATCCATACGATCAGATCTGGTACCAAATATTGGTAATATAGCAAAGATGGCTTGTATGATGCATTGGACAAGAATAAAGGCAAATGATTGTAAACTAAAGAACACTTGCATAGAGTTATATGCAGACAGATCTAAAAGTGATTTAGGAGAGCAAGAATTATTACAAGAAATTAGAATAGAGAATACTGAGAAGGGTATCAGGAGTGCTAAGCTCAGAGACCCAATTCTTCCACCAAACTCCCATTTGCTTGCAACTTGAGTTAAGCTATTGATACTATTTCGAAGGGGAGTTGCTAACTTTCTAGTCGCAGACTTTGATTTCATCCGATGGTATTCTTCTTCAGAATTTTCCTCATCTGAGTATGCTTCTAACGATTTACTGACAGATTTGCTTATTGATTTGCTTTGGCTTAGAGATTTGCTGATACTTCGTCTAATGTCTGGGACATTGTCAACAAACTCTCGCAACCTACTGGACCTGCGAGGCGCGACCTCCTCGACAGATCTCCTATTTCTTAGCCCGTATATGTCGCCAGATTCCAGGCCATTTACTTTATCAAGAGAAAATTCACTCTCCGTAATACTTGACGTCAGATCTTTAAGGGAGTATTCTATGCGTTTAGACCGGGTCCGGCGGTAAACTTCGAGTTTAGATGATAAATCATCAAGTTTGACCGCTACGGCTACTTCAGAATCGATGGGGGGTCGTTTTGCCGGAGATTTGGGTGCACTGGGAACCTCTGTTTGAGTGGTTTCCTTAGTAGTTCTCGAAGGTGACTTGCGTGCAGGAAACTTAGAGGCTGGTTTTCTGCTGGGCGATTTCCGTGCAGGAGATTTACGGCCAGACGATCGCGTCGGGGGTGGCGTTTTCCTGGACGGCGGAGGCGAACTTTTCCGCGTTCTGGCGGGAGAACGCGTCGGCGAAACACCTTTACGTGTTCTCGAAGGACTCACTTCTATAACGCTTGTTCTTATCCGACCGCTTCTAGTCGACATTCTGTAATTAATACCACAACATTTTAAGTGCTACTTAATTTTTTTGTCGAGTCTAAAATTATCACAAAACCACACGCGATGATATTTACTTGTCACAATAATATAGTCTTCATCTATTCACAACTTGCTTATTCCGAGAAGAATACTTCTTTTTATCACACCAGTTTATGTAACACCAATATTTTTAAACAAAAATCACAAAAGCGAGACGAAAAATAAGCAACATAAACACGATGAATGAACGCAACACATAACTGGAGAGAAGAGGAAGCCAAGCTCCAACGAACGACGACGCCAGAATGAATTTAAAAACGCCTTCTGTGATTGGCTGAAAGTAGTTGTTGCTGCTCTCTTCCACGTGACAAACGGCTTTTCCATATAGGAGAGACAGAGACCGACTTTTGGCTATGTTGGCCAACCTAACCTTCATTAAAGTTATAACCGATATATTCCGAAATATATGTCATGTTTTATAACATCACTACGCGATTTTCAGCAATAGACAATTGCTGTCTATTGCAGACATCAGTTTTAGTCGAGTTTTTGCAATTCAAATGCACAGACTACTTAGATTCAAGAGTGCTCATGATGCAATACTTAATTACCATTGTTTGAAAAGCATTAAAACGTAAGCATATATATGATTATTTTTGCTATCAGGGCAGCGCTAATTACGAGTGTATATTTAGTATTTTGGCGGAATATCTTTGAGTGAAGTTCAGTGGCCGTTTTAATTATTCGCAAATTGATTCCTAGTACCCAGTAGAATCAATTTACTACATACAACACAACAAAACTACACCAACTAAAGGTGGTGGGTTGGTGTAGTTATTGGCGCAACTAGACAATATGTAGAATCAATAAAACAGGCGCGATCTCGGTAAAATGGAGCTAAGGATTTTGTTGTAGTGTTGACTACCTCAACGAAGTTTGCCGAGAAGTTTAACTAGATATATTTATAGCATAAACATTAGAATATGTCCATCCATATTCTAATAGTAAACAAATGGTATGGTCCACCATTCATACAAACTTTGGCCACGGTATAGCAACAGTGGACATAAAATATATTAAGACAACTTCAATTCATAGTTTATGTAATAATAAACCTGTTACAGCTATTACAGGTTTATCTAAAAGTTGGAGGAAATGAGTTAAATCAGTTTTAATTTTTATATTGCTAGAGTCAAAATGGCGGCTGTAGCACAGCAAAATAAACAAACATTTATTTATTCACTTGGTTAATCATTTTCTTCGTCGTTTAAAATTAGAACAACATCATGTATGTGACTTCTAAGTATTAGCATAGTTATTCATCAACAAGTATCATTCAACATCAAAATCTATAGTATTTTATTTACTTACATATTTTTATTTTTGTTACCAAGTATTGGTACAAATTAAATAGTTCTTACCTGCCGTGGATAAACCCATTCTTGTATCACAGATCACAGATTTCAGCAACTTCCAAAAAATGTTGTCTCATTTGTGTAATATTTAAAGCACAATTAAAATAGCGTTGGCTTCTGCGGGTCGAAATATGGTTCATACGAGTCGGTTTCCATCTTTTGGACGCTGGAGTTATTCAAAGAAGTAGAAACAGAATCCATAGGCAGGCTGGGGTCGTTGGGAAAAGCGAGTGCAGAGTTCATTATGAAAGCGAATAGTAATAATAGCAAATAGTCACAAACTGAAACAAATAGTCACAATTCAAATGCTACGCGGCAAAATGTGACACTTTTTGCCGCCACTTTTCGCCCCATTTGGGTAGGCTAAGGTCTTAAGACCATACAGCCATTGAACTTCACTCAAGAAATCCCGTCAAAAACACCCAAACATTTGCATTTTTATCAATGGACCAAATGCATATTATTGTTATAATAAATGATGCTAAAAAAAAAATGATGTTCTGGTCGATTATTAAAATGAACATTCTATGCAATCTTTATTTTTATTATTCTGCCTAAAGGACTTTGTATCCATGGTCAAGAAATAATCGAAAAAAAAAAAACTCCAAAATGGTTGCAGGAACCAAGGAAACACTGAATAAACGAATATACTTATTGTTTAATATTATTTTTCCGAACTTTAACTGACGTGATATTATTTATAATTATTTCTAGTAATTATTAAGATTTTAAGTATAAATAATAATCTTGTCCACGGCATTGAAAACCTCTGGCCGTATCTGGTCCAGCCCCTTTAAATAACTATTTATACGTAGCTTAAAGAACTTAGCATCCAAGCCAAAAAATAACAAAAAAATAAATAGAGATAGAAAATTATAGAAACTTCAATAAACTCCTGCTGTCAAATGTTGATGGAAAAGTACGGTTTGCAAAAAAACTTATTATGAATCAATAACTTTTTTATTTAACAAAGTCTTCGTTAGATCAAAGTGATGCCGAGATACTAAATGTATTGAAGAACTAGATTCAGAATTTTATCATAAATGCATAACAATGCTAATTTTCATTTAAAACAACAGTTGTTGAAATAAATAAAACCTCTATTAATCCATGTTTTATTTCATAGGGGAAGCATCAATGATCATGGTGATGACGATTATGACCACTCAAACAGTGACACAGACAGATGAGCGGAATTGAATAACTTAATTCTGATTAAAAATTCTTCATTCATGATTCGTAAATAAATGTTAAGTATTTAAAAAATATCGCTTTGCTACCCAATTTATTTGATTTGACAACTATGACTTTACAACATGGCGCTAAGTCCTATTCTATTCTTATTTGAGACGCTAGGTTGATTTTTACGACTATACCGATTCCTTTTGGCAACAATCAATTCAGTATTAAATAAAAAGGATTATAATTACAATAAGTGATTTTTATTTGATCGATATAAACCTTAAACTATTTACCTATTATGACTAGCAATAGCAAAATATCTTCATAGAATTTCTGCAACTTTGATTTCTTGCATCGCGAATCATCGGCATTCATATTATAAAACTAGGCATTAAAAACGGGACTGTTGACGCTTTCGTCGTTGTAATGTATTATGCCGAGTGTCAGTATGCGTTTGTGGCAGTGATGTTGAACGTTTTCGCAAATTCAGCGATGCCAATGCCTGATTCAGCCTTGCACCGTTATGAGACGAGAGAGGTATGTTAGAGCTAGACGTTATGTTTAAATGATTATGTCTTTGACGTCTTAGGTACTTTCTGTTTAATAACATAGCTAGTTGTCGAGTCACCTCGTCAGGATCCATAATATCCACTAACAGCGATATTAAAATTATAATTGGATTACAATGATTCTTTCGCAAAAGTGTTAAAACTTTTCAACAGAGATATCTTGAACTAAATACCAGCGGTTAGCCACACTGGTAGGGCAGTCCACGCAAATTAGAAGTAAGACGTTAGCAATTCATCAAATCTAAGAGGATCTACTTCTGGTCCATGTCGTTCAACAGGAATACCGGCCTTGTTGATAATATATTTTGTGAAGTTCGATGTTATCACATTACCTCGCTTAGGGGTGCTAATGGAATGTGTGTGCTAAAACAAAAAAAAAAACATTTTGTTTCAGCATTTAAGATAATAAGTATAAGATGAGCCGATTTCTTAACTACTTGGCGTAGACCCACAAGGTGGACCGATGACCTGGTGAGGGTCTTGAGAATCCAATGAATGCGAGACTCACAGGACCAATCATTATGGTGATACTTGGAGGAGGCCTATGTCCAACAGTGGACGTTTTTCGACTGAAATAATGAAGCAGGCGTTGGCTTACAGGTATACTTTTGAAAACAATATCGTTAAAAGAAAAATAATATGTTGAGGTTTTCACCTTCAAAAATTTCCACACATCATTTGCTCCCTCTCCATTAACTTCTACTTTAGCAAATATGTCGAATTTAACATTATTTTTCTCCGCATGTGAAGCCATTTCTTCCTCAGAAACAGGTTCCTCTCCGAACTGATGGCATGGGAAAGCCAATATTCGTAATTCTTAAAAATAATAGACAATGCAGTTATTATGATTACTGGATGATTATGATAACTAAAAAATTAAGTTAATACTACAATGGTAATTGTCCTGACTGTGATGTTTGTTGACCTCTATATAAAAACTAGCTTCTGCCAGCGGCTCCGCCCGCGTGGAAATAGGTTTCTTCATACAAACTTTACACCTCCGTTTCATACCCTTAGGAGGTGAATTTGGAAAAATCTTTTCTTATTTAAAACCACTGTGCATTTGGCCTGGGCGTAGATGAGTGAGTGAGTCAGGAGTTTGCCTTTGCATCCACGATCATTACCAGTAACCATACAGCCAAATTCACATAATCCTACGCTCTTGAAACGCCGTTGGTCCACAAGTGAATTTAACAGTCGATTTTAATAAAACCAGGTGGTCTTAAGGTAGGCTATCCAGCCTATGCGGTCAAACAGCAGTAGAACCTTTACTGCAAAGACTACAATAGTATAGTATACTGGGCAAAACATCGTCATCGTGGCTGTTTAGTAAGAGTGGTCCCTTACTGTCTCCATACTGATCCATTAATTTGTTAAAATGCTTGTAATTTTGTTCAGTAAATGTCGAATTTGTGGTAATGTTAACAATTACGCAAATAAAACCCTTATAGCTTTCTAACTTTACAAGGTCACCCTTTAAGTTTCGCACAGTAAATTCATGAATGGACTTGGCTCTGTTGTAGTCAGGATTGTTTATCTCAGTGTCCATGATGATCTTAAATAGGTTATGATGAATAAATGTGATGATATTCAAGTCATTTTTTGAACACTAGATTTTTTTTAACAATTTTGAAGTTTATTTCAAATTCTTTAACGTTATGGCTTCATCGAATTTAATGAACATCCGATCAAATTTTTAAGTTGGTCTTCTAGATTTTTTTTATTGACATTTTGTAGTTTTTTTTAAGCATCGATAAGACCACGTCTAGACAAGATGTAGGTGTGCGCAAAGAGTATAATGATGGATGTGTATGACAGGCGAGGCGGACTTATGAATAAAAGTCTGCATTTACACATTCGGGCGAGTGGCGAGGCGAATAACGAGCACGCATGTGTAAAGTGTGTAAACAGCTATTCGCCTCGCACACTTTGTAAGTTTAAGATACAACGTGTTGTTTTTGATATCCCTTAACTCAAGGTTTATATTCTATAAGGAAAAATAATACTAACTAAAAGTCCTAAAATATTACCATATAAAAACTTTAATGCTAGTTTCACTTTACACCACAACCATTCTTTTATAACACAGTGTCTATCTCACAAGATTTAAGATTGTAAACCGTTGAAAGGTTGTGAATCCTAACATACTGCTTACAATTTAACACATTATTTTT
The DNA here is from genome assembly GCA_961205895.1 of Mythimna pallens. NCBI lineage: Eukaryota > Metazoa > Arthropoda > Insecta > Lepidoptera > Noctuidae > Mythimna > Mythimna pallens. The sequence goes on from OY540834.1 coordinate 18,703,555, forward strand.
CAGCAGATTATTTAATCATTCGAAATGAAACTGTTAAATTGTCAACTATCCGAAGGCTGTTCCTGATTGGTCGGTTTTACAATAGGCCGTTCTGTGTCCATAGATTATGGAATCAAATCAATAAAATAAATGCCCTTCAAGAATGTGAGATATAGAGGGAAGAAGTATAGCTTCAAGAATTGTGGCATCCAGTATGGAAACACTTGCCACTCTTTTCTCTGCTCCACTCCTCAGCGTGCAGGTATAGCTGAGAATTAACTGTATGGGTTTCAACCGCGCGGTCATGATATAAAAAGAAAAACTATGCGAAGATTTTGTAAAAAATTCTAAAAGTCGATTCCAAAAACCATAAAGTCATAGTTTTAAAGTTATAAACTACAAACAAACTTAAGCCAAAGGTGAGTCTCCCAGCCAGTGTGGTAAAACCCCTTTTGGAAACGGATGACAGTGAAATGAAGCTTGATGCTGAAAAACTGTGTACCAGTGACTCCCCCAGTTCCTCCCTTATGCGCAGGTTGATAAGGTTATTAAGTAGTTGACCAAAGGGAAGTCACCAGGGCATGATGGTCTCAGCATTGAGCATCTTCAGCATGCGGGTGTTCATCTACCCAGTATCCTATCCATGTTGTTTACTTTCTGTCTTCGTCATAACTACCTACCAGACGATCTCATGAAAACCACAGCATACAAAAATCCTATTTTGATTAGTTTTACAGCTCCTGAAATATAAAACTAGGATTTTTTGTAGTATTTTTACAAGTTTCGACAAATTCGAATCTAAGTTTTACATAAAACTTCAGACGTCTGCAATGCTTTTTCAGCAGGATAACAGCGATAATATCTTTTTCATCGTTTCGATGGCGCGACCATGGGGTTTTAGTCGTACAGCTCCTAAAATATAAACCTACGTTTTTTTCTACTTATAATTTTACAAATTAGATCTGTTATTTAGGTACCTAAATTTCAGGTCTCTGCAACGCTAGTTTTAAAGATCTCCGTGGCCGTGCGGTAAGGTCCGACCGAGATCTCGGTCTCGGTCTCGGTTCCAGTCATTCTCGGCTAAAAATCAGGCCGAGATTCTCGGTCTCGTTCTCGGCCTGATTTACGCCGAGAATCTCGGCCATGGCCGAGACTTCTTGAGGTCCAACAAATCATTTACTTTCCCTAGATTTAGAGCTTATCGCTCCATCTACCGACGGATGGGCGAATTAGGTGCAGGTTTGATGTTACTCGCGTTTCTGTTTACGATTGCTGATTGGCTAATGGCTTTCATATCTCATTTGTTTTTTACATGTATGTCAATTTATTGTCAATATTTGGAATAGTGATTTAAATAAACATAATTCACGGATTGTTATTTGACAAGAATTATTGTTAATAGATAAGTGGAAAAGTTGCGTGCGAATTGAATTGGTTTGGTTTATGTGAGTTTAAATTAATTGGTAAGTAGGTATCTAGTGTTATTTCATTTCTTCCTGTTTTACTTGTTGTGTTGTTGTAATTAGCGGAATGGTATCATTATTTCATATTTACATCTGCCGATCGGCATTATTTAATAATTATATGAAATACATGCGCAGCTTTTTTAAAGACGAAAAAGTAATTTTAAACACGTCGCGCGTCGATCGTGCGTTTACCTATGTACCTATTCGGTGCCATGCGACACTTGAGAGTTTATTATACGAAAAATGAAATGAAAATGTTATTGTTCCTGATTAACAATGCCTAAAATTAATCCAATTTGGGATTATTTTGTTAGAAATTCAACTATGACACAACCATCTAATAAGTATCGTATAATAAATTAGTATCGCTAGGAAGCACGTTACCTTAATTACAGTCCATCAAAGGGTTAAAATTACATCTATCAAAATATCATTCCTACGAAAATGAAGAATTTTTGAAGAAATTAGAAGAAAATAAGCGAGAAACAGAAACAAAAGTTAAGTTTATAAATGACAATATTAACAAAAAGATTCAACCTACTATAGAGAAAGCTCTTACTATCCATACATCAACAGCTCCATGGCCAGATGACCATCTTATTGTTAAGCGTATTGATAAAACAATTATGGATTACATATTAGTGGACATGCAACCGTATACTACAGTGTCAGGAGAAGCGCCATGTCTCGGTCTCGGTCTCGGTCTCGGCCGAGAATTTATTTTATTCTCGTTCTCGGTCTCGGTCTCGGCCGAGACAAAAAAACAAGGTTCGGTCGGACCTTACCGTGCGGTTCTCCGCGTTTCAATGGTACGGCCACATTCAAACCTTTATAATTTTTAAACCGTAACTTTGACAAATTCATGGTTTTGAAATCGACTTTTACAAATATTTACAAAATCTTAGCATATTTTTTTTATTAATTTACGCCATGGCCGTGCGGTTGAAACGCATACGAATTAACTTGCCTATGTCCACTAGACCTAACTACCTATGTTGATTGAGTAACCGTCGCAGAAGCATGTTTGAATTTTCCACAATAACCTTACGGCATAATTTTTACGGCTTGTAACTTGGTGTGTACGGGGCTTTATTTTGTACATTTAGGTAGGTAGGTAAAGATATGCTGGGTTACCATGACGTTTAAAGTAAGATTGTTTTACTCTATTCCATTGTGGGTAAGAGATGGCGCTAGACAACCTGTGTAGCTCTGTCTCTTACCCACCCTGAAATAAGAATGAAACAATCTTACTTTGAACGTCATGGTAATCCAGAGACATAGTAGGTAATGTACCTACCTACCTGTGACACGAATACACGATTCGAAGTGAACGTCTGAAACGTGTTGTATTAAAAAAACGGCTTTTTTTTCAATTTTATTCAACTTGTTACCAGTACTTATTGAGAGACTCAACCAAGTGTAATGGATCAACATTAGGTCCATGACGCTCTACGGGCACACCATCTTTGTTAATGATGAATTTTGTGAAGTTCCATTTGATGAAACTGCCTAGAGTGCCGCCCTGCTTATGCTGTAAAAGAAAATAAAGACAATGTAGGTGCACATACAGCGAAAACATTTTTTTTTGTAGGTTGGACGTCACCTAATGACATCTCCTGCCCTTGGGCAGAGCGGGAGGGCGTGTCAGACTTTTACTGACTAAAACCCACTCCTGTTCCTTCTTTGCCTTCGATCCAGGGCCCCGGAGCTCTTTTTCGCACAATTCATGACCCCAGTAGGCTTCGACGCTGCTGGGCTACCCTACGGTTTTGCTGAGATCTACTTGAGGCGCACGTGGAACACTACGCGTCGTCGACGAATTAGGCTCGGTCCAGACGATTAACAGACGTTCGGACAGCGAGCTACCCATTACTCGCCATCCGCAAGCCCGCGCCTATAGTGGCTAGAAATGACCATGGCCTGTACCAAGGCCCAGCGCGAGAGATCGCCGCCGCCGATCGCCCCCACGAGGACACGGCGTTGCTCTGCCCAAGCGGGGCTCACCTCCACCGTGTCCTCCGAGGTACCATATCAGAGAAGCATCATACCGAACCTAGCATTTTCGAGGGGAGGTCCTAAAATTCAAGCTCGCATTTTTCTGTGACTAAGTTTGTTCTGCAGTCTGTTCTGATATAGTACATTTTGATACAAGTGTAGAAAGTTTGTCATTGCGACCGAGGCGGAATTCACACGAGCCGTAGGCGAGTGTGTTATGGAGCCGAGGGCTACAAATTTGCACGTGTCTCAAACGACTTTTTTCAATAGGTACACTTACGAAGAAATGAATAAACGGGGGTTGACCGACGACTTGCGGGGCTCGACGCGCGCCCAGTCTGATACGATAAATGTAATAACATTGTGGTGGGGGAGAGCACGCGCTATTTCTGCACTAGTGCGGAAAGCAGTCTATTGCGTGCCTAAAAGCGGTGGGATAAGAGCGGGTTTTCGAGTCAGTGTATTGAAAAAGTTATTTCTGTCACAGTACAAATGGACAAAAAAAAACTACCTATTTATGGTAGGCGTGGTGCTGTTGAAGATGCATCCCCCTTTGGGCTGCGGGTAGATGTTTGAAAGTGTTACCTTAGCACTAGAAAGAATGGAAGCAGTCATTGGATGATTTCTCACCTTATGAAAACCATAGCACTGGAACGCAAAAACGCAAAAGTCCGACACGCCCCTCTCGTTCCAACCAGAGCAGGAGAAGTTATTTCATTATTTCGCATCTCAAAAAGCCCCTTTGTAAATAATTCTGCCGGCACCGATGCTCACAAGCTTGTATAATTGGTGGGTAGGTACGTAGGTACCTACCTACTTATTAAGTATCCAATCATCAGAAGCCAATGTCAGTAGCATAGCAAGACGAAGAAAAAGGCCTCGTTGACGAGCCTTTGTTACGCGTCTGAATTAGTTCACGCTACGCCTCTGCCAATCTTGCAGTAAAAGATCTAAATTAAACCTACTTACATACCTAACTATAGAAAATTACCTTTAGGAACTTCCACAAAGGACTGGCATTTTTCCCGTTCACATTAATCTTCTCAAAGAGATCAAACTTTACTCTCCGATCTGTGAGAGAGCAGACAATCTCCTCGGGGTTGCCTGGCTCTTGACCAGCGAACTGATTGCAGGGGAAAGCTAGAATACGCAGACCTAAAATTGGTACCGACTATTTCAAGAAAGATAGGTATTCAATCTTTGTTAACACTTTCGCTAATCTTAATTTATCATGATTTTGTTGTGAGAGCTAGACGGAGCTATGTACAGCACTATTTCCTTTTTTTTTGGGATGTCTTTCCCAAAAAATGGTATAATAAAAAAAAGCAAGGCCGACGAGTGCAACTCTTCATAAACCCTTTTGCAAAATGCAAAAAAAATGTAAACGAATTTGGCGATATTTACCGCCGCTAACCCATTTAAGTATCCACTATATAGCGGCTAACTAGCAAATATAGGATACACGAGAGCGTGCACAGGACGTACTACGGACCTAGTAGGCAGCTACTACAAAAGCAGTCAAAATATCTAGAATTAACTATATACCTTTCTCTTCAGCATATTTGTCATACATTTCGTTCAATTGCTGGTAATTTTTTGCGGTCAAACCGCATTGGGAAGCCACATTCACAACGATACAAACATGACCTTTATACTTATCCAGTTTCACATCTTCACCCTTTATGTTTTTCACTGTGAATTCGTGAATCGATGTCGCAGATTTGTAATCAGCTCTGGAAACCGCACAATTTACTAGACTAGTAACAAAAAGGTAACTTATGCCTAGGGCGATTTTTTTAGAAGCACCGGTCAACGGGGCGTTTGATAAAAGCGGTGTGCGAAGGCCTGAATAGACCATGTTTTGGTTACGACGGCCTATCTCAACGGTAAGTCTGCTACTCGCCGCAAGACTAGTAATTTACGCAGGAGACGTTTAAGTCCCACAGGTGCACTCTGAGGTACCTGTATCTGATTCGATATGAGGACTCTGCTAAAGGACCGCAACATGACTATATGGCGTGCTTTAAGAGCCACCGTCAAAATCTGTAAAAGTTCAATGTCATGATTAGTTTCATGACATATTTTAATTATTTTAATATTCTCACGTTTCTGTTTGGTTCTCAAGGCACATGGTTATCGAATGAACAATTCTTTAAAAGAACTCTGAAAACGTTTGATTAAGTATAATTATTGTTTACCTTGATCTACACTACCATCCAAATATTTGGAAACAGCCAAGCAGAGAAAAAATTATATTTAATTTACTGCCTGGCTGTTTCAAAATTTTTGTTTCTTTTTACAATTGTCAATTTTCATTGTATTGATCTTAAACTAAAAATTATACAACCATTACATATAAGAAAGCAATCGATGAATCGATCGATTAAGTCATAAAACACGTGTTTCGTCAAAATTAAGGAATTTGTTAAAATGGGATTCGTAAAGTTTTGTGCAAACAATCATAAAGGTCATAAAATTTAATTTCATTGATGATTGTTTAAAAACTAAAAACAGATGTGTTTCCAAACTTTTGGACGGAAGTGTAAAGTGGTCTTCCTGTTGACAACCAATTTAATGACATGTAGTTTTTTTTTAATCAGTTTAGAAATTACTGTAAAAATCTATGGTGTTAACCGTTTTGAAACTGTTAGAATTAGGGATGGATAACTAGTCCATATTTCAATAACTTAGTTAGTCGATTATTCATGGTTGAGTAGCCAACACTATACTTTTTGGTAGCCAACTAGAGAACCGGCTATTTCAGTTATTCGAATTAAGACTCACCAGCGCATGTAACGTTACTAACTGCTTCTAGCTATTATTAACTTCATTTTTAGGGTTCCGTACCTCAAAAGGAAAAAACAGAACCCTTATAGGATCACTTTGTTGTCCGACTCCCTGTCTGTCAAGACCCTTTATCTCGTGAACGCGTGCAGGTATCGAGTTGAAATGAAAACCATATACTCAAGCCTGCGATCTCTTGAAGCTGTGAAAAACTCAAACTTCCGAGTTAACGAAAAAAAAGATACGGCCATTTATAAGACTGTCTGAATATCGAGTAGTGTATTATGCGCTGTGTGCGTGCGTTACATATGTTTTATTCAAATTCGATGTGCCTTGCCTTGACGTTTACCACAATGCTTGCAGTAAATAAAAAGTAATAATACTTCTTTTTCTTTACTGCAAGCATCCTAGGGTTGTACCGCGAGATGCCATATTTATGGCAAACAAAAACCTTAAAGATTATTTGAATAAAGAATTACTTTCACAGGGTTTTAAAGAGGATTAAGGGTTAAGTTCCAAAGAAGAAGAAAAAAAAAACGGTTAAGTTTTTTGGGAATTCAACTTTTATTCGAAGTACAAAACTTTCGATGAAAAAGTGGCCTTAACGACATTTAAAAATAAATTAAAATCTACCTTCACTAATAATATATTTCATAGAGGTTTTTTTTGTTTGTAGGAGGTACCTTAACTCTGAAAGCACTGGTCCGATTGCTACATTTTTTTAGTAGAAAGGGGCTTATCCTGACTGACGTGGCTATATTTTATGTACGCGGGCAAAAGCTAGTAACCTCGTCCGCTGGCCACATCATGATCTGGGCAAGTCAAATCAATGAACACTCTGCGTTTAACGATATGAACGACTACACGTATGATTATTTCATGATATGGCCAAACATGGCTAATCGTATCGTAAAATAGTTACATTAACCACCGTTAGAGGCGCTGATGTTGTTTTGCTTTTGGTTTGTTTGTTCGTTTGGCGGACAGTTATTCCTGTGGTTATTCTGATAAAACTGTTAGTATTATTGTGCCGATTGATGATAATGATATAGTGAAATGTCATTACGATAAAAAAATACTTGAATTTTACAAGCCCGCTACGACGACTCGTTGATTTGTAAACCAGTCCGATATTCTTACTAGCCAATAGCCAGCTATCGTATTGACGAACATTGCCTTGGCTATTAACCATCTCTACTTTCCAGTCAATTTAGTATTGAGGAATACAGTCACTGCAAAGGACTGTAAGGCTGTGGTCACACGGCACACGATAGCTTACGACTATCGAAGCACCGAAGCACGATTCCAGAAAAGTCCGTTATTAGGTACTTACATGACTATCGCATCTTCTTATTCTATGATGCAATCCTTTCAGATTCAGAGAAATTTTTAATTTTTGCGTCTATTAATTTCGTAAATTTTTTATTGCTATAAAATAGCTTTCAGTAGTAAAATAACTGTAAAAGGACTGCCACTATATGAGCCACATAAAAGTTCAACACTAGCGACCTCCTCAGCTTCGCACAGGTGTTACAAATTACCTACCGATTATTTTCTTCATGAATCACTCTGTCTATTGGTGAAAATCGCAAACAGACAGACGCAATGGGAGACTTTGTTTTACAATATGTATAAAGAATAATGAAATTACTGTTGGTGCATGTAGGGCCTACAAAACATACTTAGGCCGGAATTCACCAATAAAAATAATCGCATTTTAACGTTTGACTCGCATAATAGCGTTTAGCCGCTGTCACTAGTGTCACTTGTCTGTATTTTTCTTTTGTTGCATTTTTACAAGTGACACTAGTGACAGCGGCTTAACGCGATTATGCGAGTCAAACGTTAAAACGCGATTAGTTTTATTGGTGGAATCCGCCCTTAGGGAGAAATAAAAACTACTCTTGAAAATATTATTATGTTTATCACAAAAAAATAACAATAATTCTTAACAACTACATCATATGTCATATCACACAGTACATTTCCAGTTTTTTTTTTTAAATTAATTTTATGTTTTGCTAATTCACTTTAATAATTAATTATTCGATAATTAATTTTAAAAGTTAATCTTTCGACGAGCCAGCTCCAAAATAAAAATCGAGAAAATACTGTGTACGTACTTCCAAGATGCATAGTAAAAGTGATGTGCATGATAAAATAGACAATTTATTTAACAAAGTTAAATGCTCAGTTGCTACAGTACACTATTTACTGCTAAACCACCTGTCAAAAAAATCTATAAAGAAAAATAAAATGCGAAATCGTTTTTTTCATTGGAGTGATCACCAGTACTTCTCAAGGGACTTGACCAAGTCCAATGGGTCAACGTTGGGGCCATGACGCTCAACGGGCACACCATCTTTATCAACGATGAATTTTGTGAAGTTCCATTTGACGAAACTGCCCAGGGTACCGCCCTGCTTGTGCTGTGAAAAAAATAGGAATTATTGATTGGCGCAGTGATTAGTGTTTAAGTTGGCTATGTCACATGACACATTTTGTGTCAAAAGTGGCTTGACACATTTTTGGCGTGTTCATAAACGCAGAAACACACCACTTTATATGAACACGCCACTATATTATGTTACCTACTATAGAAACTTTTTTTTATTCTTCTTTTATCACGCGATCAGTCCAATGACTATAAGCAGATGTGTTGCCACATTGAATCAGGTCCCCATCGAGATTAATTCGTTGTATCCAGAAGCTCATTGCAGGCTATCTAGGATAATTGATCAATTCAAATTTTATTTTTTTAATTATAATGTTGCCGTACACTAGGAATTACTCCTGTATTGTGGGTGCGCTCACTAACATGTACCAGGCCACTCAGAAAGTTTTGCGAAAAAAAGTTTATTTATTTAGCGATTTATGTAGGTACACACACAAAATAAAAGATTAGAAGAAGGAAACAGAAAAATAGGCAAGGCAATAGGTAAGTTTTTATGTATAGGGCACTGGCCACTTGTAATTATTCTGAAAACTTTGGTCATTTAAAAGTAAAAATATAAAATACCATTGTTCGAATTTTGAATTTCCCTCCACACTTTTTCGAGAGCCAAATCAAATTATCGTGTCTCTTCTAAAAATGGATCTGCATCGAGAACATTTTTGTGCGATGATTTTCTACGCCTAAATCCTGATGAGGCATTTTTGATCGACTTCAAATTACTTTTATTTTTTTTATGTTTCAAAAGCAACCATCTACCGCTGGTATAGCGTGTTCAAGCGCGGTCGCCTTACTTTAGGGGATGAACAAAGGAATGGTCGTCCTACGAGGGCTGTCACGGAAGTGGCAGTAAAAAAAATCAAGAATACAGGCGAATTACATACGAAGAGATTCAGCATACACTGCAGATTGGTTCGGGAAGCGTTCACAAGATTCTACACGAGCACCTTCGCGTGAGGAGGATAATTTGCCGCTGGGTGCTGCACAACCTCACCGAAGCTCAGAAGAAGCAGGCCCAAGTGGAGTGGTGCCGTGATATGATTCAAAAATTTGAAGCAGACTCGTCTCGGCGCATTGTCGTAAACGTGCTGAGACGAGTCTGCTTCAAATATTTTCAAATTTTGTGACAGGTGACGAATCCTGGATTTTATCAATACGATCCAGAACCAAAGCGTCAGTCGACAGTTTGGCTGTTTCAAAACGAACCAACGCCAACGAAAGTGAAGCGATCGAGAAGCGCAGGGAAAATCGCAAGCCGTGGAAGAGGTGTCTGCGGCAGACTGGAAAAGATGTTTCGAAAATTGGTTCAGATGCAAACTGTAATATTATTATTATTCATTTTAATTTCAAATCATTAGCAGCCTATTTCAAGTAGGTGTTATCTTTTTGTAGTAGCAGTATCTTAGCAAATCTTATCCTACGATAAAAAAGTTAGATATAATAATAATACGATTTATTCCAGCCACACAACTATAAAGTCAATGGAAAAATCCGTGAGAAATACGGCCTACATAAATTCCATTTCACACAATTACCTACTAGCAATAACCATTCTAAGCCCATTTCCACAAAACTCTGAATAATAGAACAGGTATATATTGATTTTCTCCTTATCACAAATAGATTATTCAAGGTTGCCCTTCAATATGTCTGTGGTTTTGCCACATACATTATGCTGGATACTAATTGTGATAATAACTTGTTAACATTACTCAGCAATTTTTGTTACTAACATGCATGCAAGGTTTTTTTAGAGAACATATTTTGTTCTTGCACCTATGAGGTTTTGATAAAAGGTGCGAAATCATCTAATGAATTCTCTCGCTCTAGGGCGGAGCGAAAGGGCATGTCAGACTTTTACTGACTATAACCACATCTATGTTACTTCAGTTCCCTTTGCGTTCCCAAGGACAATGGGTAACATTTTCAGAAGTTGACCCATGACCTTAGTAGGCTTCAGCCCTGCTGGACCCTTATGGTTTTGCTGACATCTCTTTGAGGTGCGCGTGTAACACGAGCCATCGACAATTCTGGCTCGGTCCGGGAGGTTACCGCCGGCCGAACGGCAAGCTACTCATTGCTTGTCGTCCGCAAGCCCATGCCTACACGCACGGTGGCTGGTAGTCGGAGTCGGGTTCTCGGCGGCTGGTACTTGAGCATGTCCGTTGCCTCATACGTGCGGCCGTCTCCTTTGCTAGCATTACTACTTCGCAGAAGGAAGCGACTGCCGCCCAGTCCCCCTCGCTCCTGATCATGTTGTACACATAATACTGTAAGTACTCAATCAGATTCTAACTTTGATTGTTATCAGTAAAATGTCAATAATATTCATTATCATGTTATAGTAAAGAAAATAATATAAGATTTAGATTAGAATTCAGTTTGGTTTCATAGCAAAACCAAACTGTGGAATGTTGTGTGTGATTTACAGATAATTTCAGTTTCAATTTTCAGATAATGCTACAAACTACGAGACAGAACGGATGACTTAAAAAAATTCACTGTCATTAACACGCATCGAGGATTGTTCCGTTATAATAATAATATTCCACAACTATCACACAACGCCGTCTAGTCCCAAGCTAAGCAGAGCTTGTGTTATGAGTACTAGACAACTGATAAACATATATTTCTAAATACATACATATTTTAGATAAATTACACCCAGACACAGAACAAATTAATGATCGTGCTCATCACACAGCAGCAGCACATAGCAGTCAGGGCCACTAACCACTAGACCAACAGGCCAGTCGTTATAATTGATAAGTTTATAGATTATTATCAAACGTAGGTATAGTCTAACCAATTATAACGATTATTATATTTTTTGACTACACTCGCATGTGATTTCTGTAGTCTCTCCAACGGTGCCAGATTGACTATCGGTACATCGAAATGCTGAAGTGTTCGTACTAAGACCTCGAAGCCTATCCTCCTGCAGCGGGGTGTGAGGCAGGGAGACGTCATTTCTCCGAAACTGTTCACGGCCGCAATGGAGGATGTCTTCAAGGTTATGGACTGAAGTGGACTAGGCATTAATGTCAATGGCGAGTACATCACTCACCTTCGGTTTGCCTACGACATAGTAGTCATGGCTGAGATTACAGAGAAGCTCAGCACAATGCTCAATGACCTCTAGTCTCTAATGAGTAAAGCTACACTGCGGCAGGTTATACAGAAGACTGAGGAGTATAATCAGCCTCTCTGCTTAGCCTTTGTGGACTACGAGAAAGCCTTTGATTCGATCGAGACCTGATCTGTACTGCAGTCTCTCCAACGGTGCCAGATTGACTATCGGTACTTCGAGGTGCTGAAGTATTTGTACAAAAACGCCACCATGTCAGTCCGACCTCAGGACCAGACCTCGAAACCTATCTTCTTGCAGCGGGGTGTGACGTAGGGAGACGTAATTTCTCCGAAACTGTTCACGGCCGCTATGGAAGATATTTCCAAGGTTCTGGAATGGAGTTCTAGGCATTAATGTCAATGGCGAGTACAACACTCACCTTTGGTTTTCCGACGACATAGTAGTCATGGCTGGGCTCAATACAATGGCTTGGTGGCCTCTAGAAGTTTCCGAAAGAGTGGGACTTAAAATTAACATAGACCAAACCAAAGTCATGTTTAACCCACTCCTATCAAGATCGGAGACTCTTCACTCGAAGTTGTGGACGACTACGTTTACCTGGGACAGAAAGTCCAGTTGGGTAGGTCTAACTTTGAGAAAGAGGTCAATAGCCGAATGGGAGCGTTCGGGAAACTGCGAAGTACCTTCTCGTCCAATATACCACTGTCTCAAGACGAAAGTCTATGAACCAGTGCATGTTGCCAGTGATGACATATGGCTCCGAAACGTGGTTGCTCACAATGGGCTTCATCAGAAGACTTAAAGTCACTCAAAGGGCAATGAAAAGGGCTATGCTCGGAGTTTCCTTGCGTGATCGAATCAAGAATGAAGATATCCGCAGAAGAACCAAGGTTGCAAACATAGCACGAAGAATCGCCAAACTAAAGTGGCAATGGGCAGAGCATATTGCTCGCAGAACAGATTGCCGTTGGTGCCCTTACGGCACCAACGGCAATCTGTGTGTTCTGGAGTGGCGACCGCGTGCCGAAAGACGCAACATTGGAAGGCCTCCTATATGGTGGATCTATGACCTGGTAAAGGTTGCGGGAATCCGATGGATGCGAAACGCACAGGATCGTTAATTGTGGCGACACTTGGGGGAGGCCTATGTCCTTTCTGTTGAAATGATGTAATTAAGTATTGATTATTTTGTTAAAATTTCAAAGCTTGGAAAGGCATGTTATTTCATAGTAAACAAACTGACAACCAACATAATGTTCATGTTAAAAAACATGCTTCAAACAAATAGATTTTTACCATTTATGAAAATTTTTGTTTCTAGGATATGCCAGTTTCCTCATGAATTTTTGTTTCTAGAATATGCCAGGTTGGTCACAAATTTTTGGTTCTAAGATATGCCAGCGACCTCACAAATTTTTGTGTTTTACATAAACCTGAAGGCCTTCAAATTCAAAAATTTTCACATAATACAAAGTACAGCTAAGATATGCACATAAATATTTACTTACTGAGGATATTTTAAGAAATTGAAATTGTAAATAAGCAGGGTTTATTGACTACCAAAATAGCAATTCAGATGCACTGGTCCATCTCATTTACAATTTTAATTGTTGTTTTACCTCTGCCCCACAAATGTAGGCAAACTGGGTAACAAACTAGAAGGCATGCATTAGTTTGTAAGAAGGCCAACATACAGTGGTAGCTCATATTCACTCTGAAATATAAAATAATATACAGAACCTTTACCTTCAGGAACTTCCACAGAGGACTGGCATTGTCTCCATTCACATCAACCTTCTCGAACAGATCAAACTTCACTTTCCTGTCTTTTGCAAAGCAGACAATCTCCTCAGGGTTACCTGGCTCCTGACCGGCGAACTGATTGCATGGGAATGCGAGAATACGTAGACCTAAAAAAAGACACATTTGCTATAGCTAGAAATAATTTACAGGTATGACCATGATCAATTTACAGGTATGATCTCTCTTCTTACAAATCTCGCTAAACTTTATGATTACTCTGCACTGGAGGCAAGTATATTGACACTCATATTAACTAATCAGCCAATACAGGACGTGCGCGGGCGATTGCAGGGGCGCGCGGGTCTAGGTATCGCTACAGACTGGCCAAAAAGTTGACGAGAATCATAGATTACTTATCAGAATAACCTACCTTTCTCCTCGGCATATTTCTCGTACATTTCATTTAATTGCTTGTAATTATTCGCGGTAAGACCGCATTGTGAAGCCACATTCACAATAATGCAAACATGACCTTTATACACATCCAGCTTCACATCTTCACCCTTTATGTTCTTCACTGTGAATTCGTGGATTGATGTCGCAGACTTGTAATCAGGATTAGCACTCATTTTCCTAGAAACAGCGAGATTTACAAGTAAAATTATGAAATCACAGAACGGAACCGACTTTGCTCAATTGTGTTTTTTTTCATAGTCTGACAGATTAAGTGATGTATAATGTACACAAAACGAATGAGGCCGGTCTTAGGATACATCACCGATTGCATAACACATGTTTATTCTGTTGAAATAATGAATTTATCATTGATATAACTTTTTTGACTTACACTGCACTTAATTGAGCTCGAGATAAACAAATAACGTTCCCGACGATAGGTGCGACAACCTTAGAAATCGCTCTAAAACCGATTGTCATGTTCGCTACAAAAAGTTTCCATATAAATGTGTTTTACGTTCGTAAACATCAATTATTTCTTTTCCATGATGCAATCGGGTATGAAATTGCACAACACTCATTAAAAAAATAGAGTATTTATAGTTACATCTTTCATGAGTTTAAATACTTCTCACAAGTACTCTTAAAATTCTTGTTTATATTCGATTTCACCAGTATATAGAATAGATACGGTGTGCTTATTCTGAATTTATTACATGTTTCGAACGCTACTGATTATGTCATTCGCATTGCGTTCGAAAATGTTTTTATTTTACCCTCGGAAAAACCGTCATTCAAATGGAAGTACAGGATTTTACATTATAGTTGTAATATGTTTCTGATTCTGCATTTATTTTAAAATTATTCAATAAAGTGCGTTACTAGTTGAGTAAAATACAATATAGTCGTTGAAAACTGTTTTCTTAAATACACTTCGTCAAGAGACAAACTATTTGTTTGATGATTCGGATTGTTCCTGCTACAGAGAGTACAAACGTCAAGCAGACATTTCCTTCCCATAATTTCTTCTTTACAAATCATCTTCTGTGGTCTGTGCACAAATCATAAATAAAATACTACAGTGTGAGTTTTTACGAGCTAGAAATAGTTTATCCAGCATAATAAAATCGAATAATGATGGCGTTTTTGGTGACTAACGTGCGTAGATGCGTTTGCCTGAAAAGCTTCAGTACCCCCAATATTATCCAAACCACATCATACCATGCTAATGTAAGTACATAAGCAATGTCAAGGATTATCGATTTCGCCAATGAACTACGCAGTTTCAAGAATAACCTTGACTGATGGATATTGACCTTGACTGATGGAATACCGAGGGATGTTTTCTTACAACTCATTAGGACTTTGTGATTTGAATCTAGTGCAGACCAGTATCAGTATAATAACCTTTATCGATTATTTATTTTTAATTTGTTTACATATAAATGAGTCTCGATAAGTGCACTACCAAAACTTAGTTGTAAGCTAAACTGCTCTATTAATCGTTAATATTCTTTTTAAATGTAGAAATTATGTAAATTACATCTTTTAAAATACAAAGTGTACACAATTAATTCCAACTGTACTTACAAATACTAACATTTCTGGTAAAACCAAATTTATATGAATTCATTAACAGTTTATGATAAGCCGGTACTTTACATTGAAACTTGTTTAAATTTTAGGTCATTGATCACTATGAGAACCCACGTAATGTTGGTTCTCTCGACAAGAAGGACAAAAATGTTGGCACAGGACTTGTTGGTGCCCCTGCTTGCGGTGACGTAATGAAGCTGCAGATCAGGGTTGATGATGACGGAAAGATCATTGATGCGAAGTTCAAGACTTTTGGATGTGGCTCTGCCATAGCCTCCAGCTCATTAGCCACAGAGTGGGTGAAGGGAAAGACTGTAGACGAAGCTTTGAAGCTGAAGAACACAGATATTGCTAAAGAGTTATCATTGCCGCCAGTCAAGCTGCATTGCTCTAGTAAGTTCATAAATAATTTTTGTATCTGTTTTACCATAGCTTTTTTTTTTTTTTTTTTTTCGGGTGGAAAAATCATCTAATGACAACCCCCGCTGTTGGGCGGAGCGGGAGATAGTGTCAGACTTTTACTGACTAAAAACCCACTCCTGTTCCTTCTTTGCCATTTTTATTTTTCCAGGGCCCCGGGGGTCACTTTCGCATCACCCATGGCCCCAGTAGGCTTCGACCCTGTTGGGCCCCTAAGGTTGCTGACATCTCCTTGAGGCGCGCGTGGAACACTACGCGCCGTCGACGACTTGGGCTCGGTCCGGATGGTTACCGGACGATCGGACGGCGAGCCACCCATTGCTCGCCGTCCGCAAGCCCGCGCCTACGGTGGCCGGAAATCGGGATCGGAATCCCGGCGGCGGTTGGGGCGTGAGGACCGTTGCCGTTGCCTCACGCGATCGGCCGCCTCCTTTGCTAGCATTACTGCTTCGCAGAAGGAGGCGACCGCCTGCCACTCCTCCTCGCTCCGGACCATGGCCTGTACCAAGGCCCGGCGCGAGAGATCGCTGCCGCCGATCGCCCTCACGAGGACACGGCGGTGCTCTGCCCAAGCGGGGCACACCTCTACCGTGTGCTCCACCGTGTCCTCCGGGCGGTCCACACAATGGTGGCACCCGGGTGTCTCTTCTGCACGGATCCGGTACAGGAACCTCCCGAACTTACCATGCCCGGTGAGGACCTGCGTCATGCGGTAAGTAAGGACGCCGTGAGGTCTTTCCAGCCACTCCTCAAAGAGGGGACTTATCGCCATAATTAAGGCGTGCCCAGCACTGGGTTGCGACAGTCGCCGTCGCCATTCCACCATGAGATCCCGCCGGAAGTTTTTCCGCCATGCCGCTACTTGGCGCGGCAGCGGAGTTTCGCCCCGGCGTTGCATCTCCATGCGCAGATCATGCATGCGTGCAAGGTCTTTTGCCTGCAATTCCCACGGTGGTTTTACCATAGCTGAATTCCATTGCAGTAGGACAATGTACTATGCATTCCAAATAAGAATAGGATCGATTTTTACGCCATGTTGTGACGTCATATTCGTAATTAGGTAGGGTGAGCGAATAACACTTCACAGATTATATTCTATTTTAGTTTTTCTCTGGTATCTGGTATATTGTGACTACCTGAACACTATGATCACAAGATTCTATATTTACATTTCAAGTTCTGTTATTCTTGATTTATCAGCAGCAATGATGGCTATCAATATTTTTTTAAGAACTTATTTTTTTTTAAAGGTCGTCCAATGACTTCTCCCACTCCGTCCAGAGCGAGAGAAGTGCGTATCAAAGGCATGTCAGACTACTGACTAAAACCACACCTGTGTCGTTTAATTATCCTTTGCGTTCTAGAACTATTCCTTTTCACAAATTCCTCGGCAGTCCGGCCGAGCACCGGACGGCGATCTACCCATTGCTCCACGTCCGCAAGCCCGCGTCTACTGTGGCTGGTAGACGGGGTTTTTTTTTTTTTTTTTCGGTGGGAAAATCATCTTATGACATCCCCCGCCCTTTGGTAGTCGGGGTTAGAATCTCGGCGGCTGGGACGTGAAGACATTCGTTCCCTCATGCGTGCCTCGCCCCTCTATCCTCGCTAGCATTATTGCTTCGCAAAAGAAGGCCACCGCCTGCCAATCCTCTTTGCTCCGGACCATAGCCCAGCGCGAAAGGTCGCTGCCGCCATTTGCCTCCACAAGGACACGGCGGTGCTCCGCCCAAGCAGGGCACACCTCCACTGTATGCTCCACCGTGTCCTCCAGGCGGTCCACACAATGATGATACCCGGGCGTTTCGTCCGATTCCTGCATCGGACGAAACGTCCTCCCGAACTTGCCATGTCCAGTGAGGACCTGCGTCATGCGGAAGGTGAGGACGCCGTGTTGCAGCTCCAGCCACTCCTTTGAGGAGACTTACTCACTTACCGCCATAATTGTGGCGTGCCCAGCATTGAGTGGAGAGAGTAATGGTGGCCGAGTGCTGACGGCCCCGACTTATGAGTTCTAGGTCGCGGGTTCAAACTCAGCACATCTCATTACTTTGTGTAATTTATTTCATCACCACTGCTCTCAAAACGGTGAAGGAAAATATCGTGAGGAAACCGGCATGTCCTAGAACCAAAAATTCGAAGACATTTGAAATCCACCAACCCGCACTGGGCCGCGTGGTGGATTACGGCCCATTCCCTCCTAGAGAGGAGGCCTGAGTCCCAACAGTGGGAACATTATAAGGCCGACTATGCTATGCTATGCAGCGCTGGGTTGCGACAGTCGCTGTTGCTATACCATCATGAGATTCCGCCGAGTTTAAAGGTCTGCATTCATGTGCATGTTTATATTGAAATATTTTTAGATTATTGATAAATTATGACATTGTATTTTGTTATCTCACCCCAACAAGTGGTTTAGATAAGGCTATGTAAACAGATTAAAGCATTATTTTCTCCTACAATTTAAACAGCAGATGTCTTTTGTTTCACTTTTAGGTGTAGGTAGTGTGATTATGAGCCAAGATTTGATTGCCAATTTAAAATAAACATTTTCAATTTCTTTATTTCTAGTGCTTGCTGAAGATGCCATAAAAGCAGCCCTGTCAGACTACAGGATCAAACAACAATCAGGAGAAAAGCAGTAAAGAGAACCTTGGAAGGCATTGGGAACAGATCTGTGATTTAGGGAATGTGAAGAGGCGGGACTAGTAACTATTACATTATAAGAAATAATTGTGGTTACTTGAAGAAAAAGGACCTGTATTGAATTTTTTCCATTGATTTTATCTGTATTGAAAATTGTTTGAATTAGTTAGTGCTGTATTTCATAGGTTTTTGGACTTTGATCTTGTAAGCACTAATTTAACACCTTATTAAAAATTAAGTGTTTTAGTAGATGTCCTGAATAGTTGTAGTGATGTTGTCAAAAATAGTTGTTTACTTAGAAGAAAAAGGACCTGTATTGAATTTTTCCATTGATTTTATCTGTACTGAAAATTGTTTGAATCAATTAGTGTTGTATTTCATAGGTTTTTGGACTTTGATCTTGTATGCACTAATATAACACCTTGATATTAAAAATTAAATGTTTTAGTTTATGTCCTGAATAGTTTAGTGATGTTGTCAAAAATAGTTGTTAAAATAAATCTGGTTATGAATTATATCTGGTTTATTATTTTTATCCAAAATTGAAAGTAAAATATTACTCCGTATACAGGTCAGTTATTCTAATTTGGTACCTAATTGATTAATTTTTAGGGTTCCGTACCTCAAAAGGAAAAAACGGAACCCTTATAGGATCACTTTGTCCTCTCTGTCCCTGAGACCCTTTAGGGTCTAGACAGACAGACGGACAACAAGGCGTCGGTCAGTGTTCGCGTGTCGTTTGATCTGGCAAGTTTTAGTTGGCCATATCATGAAGTGATAAATTTCTATGATCTGGTCACGACATGGGCATCGACGCACAAAATTAGTAGTGCATCGGTATTGTTATCACACACGCACACAATATGCTAGTGACGTAATCAAGGTTTTATCAAAATGTGTAATTTTTTTATGTGACTCAGATTGGCTGGACAAATCTTCAAAATAGCTTGTATTTAACTAGGTCACTTTATGTGACGGCTAAACACCCTTATTTCAGAATTTGTGACGCTACAGAATCTTAGATAATCGATCGAAAACGTGTCCAGCCATCTTGAAAAACCACTTTTCGCTGGTCTCTCAATCTCGGTAACGGAAGTGATTTTGACGACTTTTTGCATATCAACGGGCGTCACATAAATTTGTGACGGGCACCGAGCTAAAAGTTTTGTGATAAGTACAGTGGTTTAGTAGAAAAATGCAAAAATTTGTGTCCAGCCATCTTGAATTTACGTATAAAACTTATGGCTGGCACTTCCGAATCTCAATAACGAGGGCGTTTTCAAATATGGTTCCTTTACTAATACTTGGTGACGCAATGTGTGACAGTAATAACGTTTGATTTATGGTGTCACATGTAAGGGTTTACGAGAAATCAATAAAAACTTAATGTCCAGCCAACCTGAGTTCAAGATGGCTGGACACATGTATCTCCACTGCCTGATGATCTACGACCTTCGAAATGTGTTCAAAATGTTGTGACGGGGACGATAATGATAACCTGAAATTGTGACGGAGAAACTTTGTGTAGTTTCAAAGATATTGACCATTTAAATTTTTCCATACAAACACTGCAGTAGGGTAACCAATATTGTAGGTTTTATGTAGGACAAGTATACTTTAATGGACGAAAATCCGTGTATTGGTGATACTAATACGAACAACTGTAGATATTTAAATCAATAGAAGACAAAAATGTAGAAGTGAGGAAGGGGGGGGGGGGGTGTAATTTTTAAATGTTATTGATTATTTACGTGCAGATATCTATTCTTTTTAGTAGGTATATATTATGTCAGGAGAACTAAACTAATGCTCTGAAGGTATTTAAATGAAAAAATAATGTTTGCTGTAAATAAAATCACATATTTTTTTAATGCATGATTATTTTATAGCCTATTTTAAAAATAGTTGAAATCGATTCACTAATTTCAAGAATGTTGTATGGCAATATTAAACGGTCGGGAAATATGTAAAACTGTGTTGAAGTTGGTATCTGCGTTTACCAATGAAGTAGTAGGTAGGTACGTAGTTTACACGGCAATGCCAAATGGACCTCAAGGTTAAACCTATTTAATTTATGAATAAGTCATACAATATTTACAGCTCCAGTATTTCTGGTAGTGTTTAATGATCATTATTCATGTGTGTCGGATTAGTCCGACGAGTGTTTTCGTTTCCTCTTCGCCAGGGACGCGAGTTTGTGATTGGGTATCCCATCTAGTTTAGCTTTTTAATCCTCATAGGTGACAGAAGAGCTGACGAGATGAAGTATTTGGTCGTGGATGTGTGACCCAGGCGGAATAAACGTGAGAGTATTATTTTGTCGGATATATCCGACGTAAAGAGCAGTGGTGGCCGAGTGGTAACGGCCCCGACTTACGAGTCGTAGGTTCAAACCTAGCCAGGCGCATTACCACAGTATAGATATATGGAACAGTACGGAAACTACCTACAAATGTTCGAAACGGCTCATTCACACAAACATACGCATCGACGAGACTCCTAAGCGGCACTCGCTACCGACAGGACCGCGAGAAACGCTTAGGAGTCTCGGAGTTTCGAATATTTGTAGGTAGTTTCCGTACTGTTCCATATATCTATACTGTGGCATTACTTTGTGCAATTTATTTTATTACCACTGCTCTCAAAACGGTGAAGGAAAACACCGTGAGGAAACCGGCATGTCCTAGAATAAAAAATTCGAAGACGTGTGACATCCACCAACCCGCACATTCCCTCTTCTAGAGAGGAGGCCTGTGTCCCAACAGTGGGAACATTATAAGGCCGACCTATACAATATCTGACGTAGGCGGTTAATGTCGAGGAATGCCATAAAATAAAACCAAAATCTTCTCTAAAAGTATGTATTTCAGCAAACACATTACAATTAGTTATGTACTAATCAAAGTATAAACAGTTGTATATAATTAAATGCTACGTGTTAAAATTAAGTCACTATTCCTAACTTCTGTAATGCTAGTTGCGCGGCATCGGCTTTCGCTTGCTTCTTGTTAGCGCTAGCTACTGCTGGCTGATATTCTGTTCCAGCTACTTTTACCTGTAGGAAAACATTTTTGGGTTTTAATATTTTGGAATTCGTTTAACAGAATACAGGTATATATTGCATATAACAAAATTTATTCGACGTAGGCAATAGACAACAACTCAAAATAATAAAAAAGAAAGAGTACCTACAGAAATACAATACAGGTGGTTTTTTTTTTAGGTGGGAAAATCATCTTATCACAAATCCCGCTCTTGGGCGGAGCGAGGGATCAGGCTTTTACTGACTAAAACCCACTCCTGTTCCTTCTTTGCCTTCATCCCGGGGCCCTGGGCTTCGCTTTCACACTACCTGTGGAATACAGGTGGTGGTAACAATTTCAAATGCTTTCGCTGTATTTGAATTTTAAGTCATACAAATATTTCAATTACATGGCACCTATAAATGTCATGAAAACACGACTTTTCCACATGGGTTTATGAAGAAACAAGATCACTGTTTTTGCATTTTTTACGGATATGCACGCACTGTGCATATTTTCTTCATCATCTCGTCTGCCTGCATGTTCGTGATAATATCAAAAACTATTGAACGGATTTTTCATGCGACATTGAAAGGTTTAGGTGTATAATGCATGCATATAGTAGTACAGAAAAGCCAGCACCCAGTGCGAATTTGGGGTTGCCAGTATAATTTCTATGAGTATGTCTGATGAGTAAAGGTGGAATTATCAGTAGGTATTGCAATTATGTTCTGCCCAAAATAATCATGGTTCAATATTATTTTTATTAAAATGATTCCATGAGTCACTGTTGTTTTCGTTATGAGGACTTGAAAAACATTGATAGCCAGACGTGATAGATAACAATGCAAACTTTAGACTACGTGTGTAATGAATGACTTATAATGATGATGCAGATAAAAAATTAGTAATTCCAAAGTCGAAAACACTTAATGACGTAATACCACTCCTTGATATGGAGTGGTAACTAGCTGTAAGCAAGACGTCGGCCAAAATACAAATAATACCACAGAACATAGAACATCGCCTCGACAGCGGCTTAAACACCACAACTATATTTCTGGCCATTTTCCCCACCTCGGCGGTATATGCTAAGTCCCTTTCCCCCCAGTTTTCTGGTTTTAAATCATTATTTGCAAACAGAAAGGTAAGAAAGTCTTTGATACGCCTCTTGCCGCGTGAAGCCAAGAGTGCGTACATACCTACAATCACAAGTAAAAAAAAAACAAGAAAAAAAAATCTCTTTAAAAACATATTGTTACAGGAACTTATATAATTTATAAAAACAAATCTTTATTTTCTGATATCGCCTACGAGAAGTAAACCTAAGTTCTGCCCAATGTCCCCAAATCAAGCGTCTGAAGACACAACTCTCCTCGTCCCTGAACGGGACACGTAGTATGGATATGTTCCAATAGCGCTGAAGTTATGCCTGTCATACATAAGCAGTGACATACTATTGTCAAGGGCCGTCAATTTCTTTGAGTAAGCAGTGACTTTCACAGACCTACTTGGTCTGCATGGTAAGATTTTTAGCAGCTGATTGTTTAAAAGACCGTCCGTGGCTCTGGACAGCAAAGGACAAAAAAAGGAACATAGGTGGAGTTTAGTCAGTAAAAGTCTGATACTCCCTCTTTTTATACCCAGGGCGGGAATACATTAAAATGTTCATGACATTCCAAAAAAAGAAACAAAAGTAAGTTTTGACAATGCCGTGGAGCAGTGCCCAATGTGACGCCGCGTTGCTCTGTGATGAATAGTTTGGCCGTCATCCAATGATTGACGATACTTTCACGCCGAGAATTTCTCGCGTAATCGCGTGTTATACGCATATAAATAAACTTATAAAATAGAAAAATCAATAAAAACTATCAACGTACGCAGACCTTGAACAGGAAGTTTTTCTTGTGATCGGGACCACATTCGAAACATAGGTTATATTCAGGTGGACCTAGTTTTTGTTTGGAACAATATTCCCCCAGTAATGATACTGGGTGCTTGCCGCCAGCGACGAGCGGTGCGGGGCCGCGGATGCGACCGGGCCGCTGTGGTTTCATCTGAAAATTAATGGTAAGTTATGAGATGAGAAAATGGTAAGTTAGAAGGGCACAATCTTCAGACTGCAGTTGATCCACATTTATTAGAGACACCGTAATTATGGAGGTGTCATATTGTCGGTTTTATATTCTAAAGCAATCGTCATCATGGCTCAGCCTCGTTCTTGCATCAAAAAGGTACTGGAGACTGAGGATCAAAAATAGTAAGGGAAAAAAAGTTCATGTTTGATAAAGAGAAATGAGTTTTCAAAGTAAGCATAATATGTACAGACAGCAGCATCAATTGGATACCCCTCTCATATTAAAATAGCTAAGAAAAGGGGGGGAGGGGTAATCATTTGATGACATTATCCGTACCACTGATAGCTGATAGAATATAATTTATAGCAAAAACTCAATACCTTTCTTAATGTTACACTATGATTTTGCAGTATCATTCAGAAGCAAGAAGTAATCAAAAAACATTAACTCATAGTTACTGGAAAAAAAAGAATAAAATAACTACCAGTGTGGTCTTTTTAACCCAAAAGTTGACTGATAAAATATTCCTTGTTACATTAAATCTGCTGTGCCAATATTGTACAAGAAATTTAAATTATTAGAAAGAAAAGATTTTTTACTTACACCTCTACTGCGTCTACTGCTACTGACCTCTTCCTTGGCCTGTAGTCCCCTAGTGTCCAGCTTGACTTCCAGGAGTAAGGGCTGGAGCGTCCCCGTGCCTTCCTTACCCAACCCTTGGCCAGGGGTCCAGCCCATTTTCTGGAGCAAGTGCATGCCCATTCCGCCCTCAACGGGCGCGGCGCGCACTAGTTGGTCCTACACATTTTAGAACAAGTTAGAGAATGTATTAACTGTGCAAAAATATCTATTTTGTTTTGGTAGTAAATATTTTTTAATTTTGCAAGGGATTTTCTTTTATAACATGAAGGAAAAGAGAATATAGATGAAAATATAAGATCAGAAACAGATAGTTTTAAAATAGAGACTGAAAGCAAAACACTAGTTTGAGTAAACATTTTATCAACTTGTTCGATCAAATCCATATTCTGTAATGACAAGTAATTTCATGTCATTATGCGATTCTCCACTCATTATGTACAACAAATAAAGTTCATTTTTGTTTGAGTAACATTGCACCCATTCCCGTATTATACTTACCTCTTTGAATACATTGTAAGGTTAGCACCTATCATCGAAGACATCGAAGTGCACGCATCTCCTTATGACTTAAAAGCTGCAACAAATATTCATGAATTCCCCATATCGGCCATGCTTTTCTTTGAGCCATCAGACGCACGATATTTTAATGATAGCAACACTGCATTTGCAAACGTCAAAAAACACAATTGTGTTGAAACAGTTGCTAATGCATTGCAATTATTTCGCGAGACTTATTTTATTTCTTAGTGTATTATTGTGCAAAACTTCGCACATAGCTTTGCACAAAATGTTTGGGGTTGGCCTTAAGCTGTTTTCGAAAAATTTGAAGATAGCTCAAAGAATCGATGGGCTTTAGACTGACTAGAAAATATTTTATCCATTACTTGTGTTTTGTTCCTAAAAATGTCCGCGACCCAACAACGATTATGTTATTTATATTTACAGTCAAGGGCATAAACTGAATATAATGTGGATGATAGTGTCATAATTTTTAAAAGGAAAAAGAAATCTTACAAAAAAATAAAATAAAATAAATGAAGATCGTGTTTGTATTTTCAGAATGACTCTTTTCATTTTTAAGTCGAAGTATACTATTTCAATAAATACTGAAAAATAATATTAACGAACAAAAGGATAATATGAAATAAATAAGTCAGTCAACAAAGGGGAAAACTGAATATCTGTACGCAATCTTTGGTAATGATGATTGACATGCCAAGGGGAAGTGGCATGGGAATTACCATCACATTAGAAGACCAGTGCGGTGTAACGAGCGAACTGCACAGTTCCCTCGTCACACGAACAAGTTTTGTTACGAATATGATGGTTGCAGCAACAAATATTGAACGATACATAGTGAAATTACACATTAATAAAATAATTTAAAGTGTTATATACTACTTGCTATTTGAAACATGATAAATAAATGTGATGCAATATTCTAGATACAATTTGCATTCAAAGTTGTGTGAGGCCAGTCATTAAAATATTATTAGCACTTGAAAAGATAGTAAATACGAATAAAATAGGTATAATTACTTAAAATATAAAGGTATTATATAAAAGACATAATATAATATATTTCAAGATTTAGAATAATTTGAAGCAGATTCGATTAACTTTTAGAGTTTTCAACGACATTTGACCTCGCATGATGCCCCTTAGGTTTATTAGAGACAGCGCTAAGCCGAACACCGTAAATTCATAAGCAGTAGGCTCCATATATCTTGTCTTTTTTTGAGTTTGGTATAACAAGATGGGTGTTAAAGGGTTATTCTGCTAATACTGTTTTCTACTTTCTGGAATAACTTTTAGTTCCGACGTCCCATAATATTGGTAGTGTAAAAACAGTGCATATTAAAATTCAGGATTGTCAAGCATTTCCAAAGCTTTAGTTCATATAAACAAATTACATACGCGTAAAAACTGTGCTACAATATTGCTTCGTTTACAAAGAAAGTGATAAAAAGACATAACAGTAAAAAATAAGTTGCTGCAACCATCACAGTGATATTGAAAAAGGTCAGAAAGTATAATACGAGTAGTATTATAAGTTCTGACCGCACGGTCGAACGCGCTGTGACCGGCGATCCCGACTGGCGAGGCAATCAGCTGAAAGAAAAGTTATTGCCACACTATTAAGGTATTGAACGAAACCGCTGGCTCACTGACTGTCACTATTGGCAGGCTGTATTGTGTTCAATTTTGTAATATTAATTTTAAATATATTTTTAGTAATAAATAACCCAACCTAAGAGTAGTTTAAACTAAAATGGAATTGTCGTTAGCTCTAGCAGTGTGCAAAACTTTCAATTAAAATGTTAGACTTTCTTATTGAATAATAATCTGTAGAAAAGGTCACCACATTATGGGCGCCCACATCAATTGATCTTTGATCAGTACTTGTGATTGACGTCGATTGATCCATTCTATGAACCATCAAACTTGTTCACCGGGTGCGCGGGCGCGTGGCAGCATTTTGAGTATATTTTGTTTTTAGTGTATGGAAAAATTATCCGTGGAAATCGGACAATCCATTTTATTGAACTTAGTAAAATTATTGCCGCAAAATCCACTTAACTCTGCAAATCCATACTAACATTTGAATCTGACTATAGTCCTTCGGTAGTCGAATGTTAGTAGCTCTAATACACTAAAACCCGGATCGTAACTTTCACCGTAATTGCTAAATGAGAATACCTATATCTTACCAGAAACGCCTACTTAACTGCAGTGTTAACCATTTCCATCAATATAAAGACTTAATTGGAAATAAATATGACTTCCATTGTTAAAAACACTAAAATTAGTACTGTTTCAATATCTACTTAACTTACTAAGTTGATATGCCTACATTACCCCATATTATAGTACAAGATCAAACACAATGCATGGTACACAATAAGACAGCTGAGCACTATTTACTAGGTTTCGTTTGATACTTTAACGCATATTTTATGGTTCACCCTTAGGAGCGTATTGTTCTTTCATAATCACAAGCCACAAAATTTTGATTTACATACTTACGAACGTAGAAAAAAATTATATATATTGAACTATAATATCGATATTTTAGAGTAGATTATTAGAACTTACGCCAATTTGCTTTCTTTACATATTTTATCGACCGTTAGTACAATTTGTGACTGAGAAATAAGGTAACCCAAGCTTTCGTGTTTTTAATGAACATTCTCACTATCCCGTGCCTACAGAATAATGAGAATGTTTTGAAAAATCGTTTAGATAATTGACGATTGTATCAAATCAGCCCATTCAAAAGCTTTTAAATTTCTGTAGGCCTCAACTTTAAGCAAGATGCAAGAAACGACAAAAGATTGAGTCTTTGCAGTGTGGTGTGCGGGTGAAATACGCCAAACGCATAAAATAACGCATTTTCGCAATTCGTAGTTTCAAAATTAAACTCAAATATCCAATTAATTAGTGAAAAAGAAAGAACAATTTCTACGAAGTCATATAAAAGGGCAGCAAAAATATATCGCAGTTTGAATTATAAATGTGTACCTTTTTGGCCCAAGCTTGTGTACCGCTAGCCAGTTCCCTTGGCGTCAATATTTGGGCACCCGTTGAGCCGGTAAATTGACCCAGAGATGATTCACTCACTGAGCTTGCTGACCAACCAAACTGTGAAAAAATTACCTACATTAGGGAAATAAGGTATTAATAAAATAAAATAAAGGTACAGAAAAATTATATATGTTATTTATGTAGCCATACCAGAGATTTAACACAACATTAGATCACACATGTTCTCAGCATATTGTTGGCTCACGCTGGACTATTATCGGCACTTTCTCACCTAATGGTAAGCGATTATGAAGCCCATTTGCCTATTCACTCTTGACCTAAAAGATCCCCAGATTGTTGCTATCAGGACGCACAAACTCCGGCAGTTTTCCACTTCTTAGCTATAAGCACAATGAAAGTTCTCCCAAAACGTTTTGTTCATGGGTCAGCTGTCCACCATGCAGCGGTGGTGCATCGCCGTAGATCTAGTGTTCCGTTGAGCGAACTAAAGTTATGGCAGAATTAAATTATGTAATTCACTTTTCCTAAAATGATACCGATAGGCTAACTTCGCGTCAATACTTAAAACATTGGAGCCTTGACTTGACAATTGCATGATGATTTCGATGATCCTCGAGGCTAGTTTCTTTTTTTATAATTGGTATAAACCAGTCAGCGATCCCACCTGATGGTAAGCAGTGATGCAATCATTGATGGTGAGGCGCAGTAGTTTATTAAGAGCCTATTAATAAACTAATTGACTTAAGCGCATCAAGCTTATATCTGGCAGATCAGTCCCAAAGATGACGATGATAATGATGCTTACGAGAGATTTTTACTTAATTTTTGTGACATGACGTCCGTTAAAAGGTTTTACTTCCTCTTATAGGAACTGTATGGCTACGGCCTCAAAGAGAGCCTTCATTCGACACATAAAAAAAGAAAAACAAGTTTTCAATGAAAATCATTTTCTTTTATAGCAAGCTTTTATAGCGCGGTATATATTTATA
Organism: Mythimna pallens; assembly: GCA_961205895.1. Taxonomy (NCBI): domain Eukaryota; kingdom Metazoa; phylum Arthropoda; class Insecta; order Lepidoptera; family Noctuidae; genus Mythimna; species Mythimna pallens. The sequence goes on from OY540834.1 coordinate 18,732,458, forward strand.
TACTAGTCAAGACTATTCCAAAAAGCTCAAACACGATAGGGTTATCTGAGTTCCTATGGCCTACCTTCCGGTTCCATCATCAGATCAGCTCCATGTCATAATAATTTTGCATTGTCAACTGATTAACACATGCATGCGAAATTTCAGCTCAATCCATAACCGGGAAGTGGATCAAATTTAATTTGCAAGATTTGATTAAAGACATACAAACATCGGGACAGGTGCAACTAAATAAAAGCTTGTAAAAAGGATATGATTACGTAAAGTGTTAAAACGTCAAACTTACTCCATGTGTAGTATACAGTTCACTTTCCTCTTGTTCCTTTCTAATCAAAGACAGTTTCTGCGATACGATCGTCGCTACATCTTGCTGTAAAAGAAAATCAGTAGTGTCTTAAGTAAAAGCGAGGGTTACATTTACAATCAACTTGATAAATATACTCTTTACTATCAGATTAATATTATAAAGGAGAAAGTTTGTACGCGTGTGTATGTTTGTTATTCCTTTACCCTTAAACAGCTGTAAGTGTCTAACCACACTATGCCGAAGGTACGCGACCGAAGTTCTTGAAGACCGAAATTACTGAATACGTCGGAACGTAAAATCAGCCGCGGTGCTTCGGTGGCGTACCTACGGCATAGTGTGTTTAGACACTTAGGATTTGAACGAAATTTTGGATTATTAGGATGTAGGATCCTTTTTATTCCGAGAGTAATTTGCTACTTCCAAGCGTGCGAAGTCTCTGATTGAAGCTATAAATTTACAAAAATTACATAGTGCGTCATTTTGACTGGCCTGTTGGTCTAGTGGTTAGTGGCCCTGACTGCTATGCCGGAGGTCGTGGGTTCGATTCCCACCCAGGACAAATGTTTGTGTGATAAGCACAATCATTTGTTCTGTGTCTGGGTGTAATCTATATATATAAAAGGAGAAACTGACTGACTGACATATCAATGCACAGCCAAAACTACTGGGACTATGAGCATGAAATTTTGTACAAGTTTTCCTTTCATAACGTAGACGAGCACTAAGAGAGGATTTTCCAAAATTCAACCCCTAAGTCGAGGAAATTGGGTTCAAAGTCTGTATTGAGAAACCTATTTTCACGCGTGTGAAGCCGCGGGCGGAAGCTAGTTTATCTATAACTAGCTTTTGCCCGCGGCTTCGTTCCTTCAACTGACTACTCTATTCTGATCTACCCAACTAAAATTTTTTAAACTTTTTTCTTTCATAAGATCCTTCTCCTGATAATAACAAACACAACAAAAAAAAATAATTGTGAAATCGGTCCAGCCGTTCACGCGTGATGGCGTGACCAAGGGAAATATGGATTCATTTTTATATAGTTGTGGAACACAAAAAAAATCTTTTAAAAACAACCTTGTAGCTTAACTGGGAAAATTCGTGATTACGAAGTACCATAAACAAACCGAACCAACGATCATCTTCGACACACTCATTAATCTTTTAACCGCCTATGTTGGACGGATATATCCGACAAACACTTTCACGTTCATTCCGCCAGGGTCGCACATCCACGACCCCGAAATACTCCATCTCGTCAGCTCTTCTATCACCTATCGGGATTGAAGAACTAAACGAGACGGAGTACCCAGTCGCAAACACACGACTTTGGCGAATAGGACGCGAAAATACTACAAATTTTTTAGAAGATTAGAATTAATATAATTATAAGATTTGTATAGGTAAGAAAGCAGTAACTTACAATTTGCACCATCTTTTGTGCATCAACCCCTGGGGGGTAAGCTTGTGGTCCAGGTGCTGGCAATGCAGGTATCACAGGCACGGAGTTCAGCTCTGAGAAAACGAATGTCAACACTTTATTCCTCAAAGGCATGATGTTTAAAATACTCAGTAGGAGAGCAGTAGCGGTTAAATTAAACTAGGTATGTAATTATTATGTACTAAATGAGGACGAAAGCAATTATTTTCTTAGTAAATAGCATTGTATATAGCATGGAGTTTTATTTTTATTTCCAGTATTCTCATAAGGTGTGAACTCACGGCTTCCCGAAGTAAAACTCTTCATGTAAGCCGGCGGACTTGATGATCTTTCAGATATTCTAAAACAAAAAGACAGAATTAAATATTTATTTATTAATCTATATATATAAAAGGAGAAACTGACTGACTGACATATCAACACACAGCCGAAACTACTGGGACTAGGTGCGTGAAATTTTGCACAAGCTTTCCTTTTATGACGTAGGCGAGCACTAAGAAAGGATTTTCCAAAATTCACTCCCTAAGGTGATGAAGTGGGCTCCAAAGTTTGTATGGAGAAACCTACGTTTACGCGAGCGAAGCCGCGGGCAGAAGCTAGTCTATATATATAAAAGGAGAAACTGACTGACTGACATATCAACCCACAGCTGAAACTACTGGGCCCAGGAGCGTGAAATTTTGCACAAGGCTTCCTTTTATTATGTAGGCGAGCACCTAAGAAAGGATTTAACAAAATTCAGCCCCTAACGGGATGAAATAGATCCCATTTTCAAAGTTTGTATGGAGAAACCTACTATCACGCGGGCGAAGCCGCGGGCAGAACCTAGTTGTGTATATACAAACACTAAAAAGCGAAAACATCCAATACAGATAAAAGACATGTGTGCTGCTTATTTAAAAAAAAAAAATCCTACAGACCCACAACAGGAGTCATGTAAAAGATGTATAAGTACTAGGATGAGTTTCTGTATAGAGTATTTGGAGTATTTTGAGATCTCAAATCTAAGTTTTGACAGGTTTTCAGGTTCAAGTAGTTTGAAAAATTAAACGATTAAATCAGAAATTGGGGGACAGTGTCTAAAAATAATTTAGATCATAGATCATAGCAAGTTTAAAAACTTGCTATGACCTATTGTATGTTGTCCTTGCTAATAATACTAAAAACAGTTATTACATTGTTTTTATACTGATAAAGTAAACACTTACTTGGCAATTTCTGTGCATGTGTTAGTTGTAGTGACAGCAGGTGTGCTGGTTTTCGTTTTAGTGCTGCTTGAGCTCACTTTTGCGACTTGCTGCAATTAAATAAGGAAGTTAGAAAAAATACAATCTTGTTTAATTTATTTAATGACCGAATAAACAGAGGGAAACTATGAATTACCTAATATAATTATAATTTAGCGTGATTTGAGGCCTTAGACTGGAAACAATGATGTTCTTGTTAGGAAACCTACACTCAGCATTGGGTGAACATGGTTGAAAATAACATGTATAATGTATAATCGAAAATAGGCTCTAGCCTATTTTCGACCATGTTCACACAATGACGAAGTTTTGCATAAAGGCCTATGTGCGACAGTGGACGTCTTGCGGCTGAATTTTTATATTTTTATTATTTTAAACCTTAAGCCCAATTGTATGGAAAAAACCACCTTTTCCTTGTTCCATTTTTGTTGGCCTATTAAAATCTCTAGTAATTGCTACAGGTAGAAGAACAACTTCCTCCTCTTTCTGGGTCTCTATGGTTGAATGCTAGTGCAAAAACATGTATACTCTAACTTACCATATCTTTCTTAGGTGGTGAGACAGGCACCCATTCCGATGCCTTCTCTCTGTGTTGAGAACCCGAAGATACGGGGAACTGAAGTCTTAGTTCTTCCTTATTGGCAACCGGCAGGGGATTCGTCTTTATGGGCAGTGGTGCTCCTCCCTGAAAAAGAGTAAAGTGTCATCGAAATTGTGGAAGGCCCTATTTTAAGGGCTACCTAAGCTAGGTTAAATGACCCTTAACATTAATTTCGTATTCACTGAGCATTAAGGGATATTAAAATACTTCGGTGGCTCTTTAAGTTTAGGGACTTATCAAAGTAACGGAACAATTTCACGCGTTTTTTTTTTAAATTTAATCCATCAATTTAAAATTGATGGAATAAATTAAAAACAGAATGTTGATGCTATGGAAAAACAAAGACTTAATAGATTGACTATTTGATATAGAGAGTTTTATTAGTAGACTATTTTTTAAGGCCACGTATTACGTTTTAAAACATAACGATAAAAAACATTTCATCATCTACGAACTAATATAAGGAAACCATCGGCAGTCGTGCCGCCAAATTAATATGTTCTTATTAATATTATTTCTTTTAAAACACAAATTAGTGTTTATTTCTTTTTTATTTATCGGATCAGTAAACCCTTTATAGACGTACTTACTTTTATTATTTTTCTTGACACTAACTACCCACAAATACAACGACTTCCATACGGTTCGTTGTGCGTGGCGGGTAAATGTTCAATTAATCAGAATTTATTTGGAGAGAGTGTGAAAGCCTTTTTCTGCTACACAACTCTATTATAGCTATCGTAGAATTTACTTCTTTCATAAATTATAATTTCAATTAAAATCACGTAAATCTTCTATTAAGCTGTTTTCACCATTTATTGAATGCTGACTACTAGTCAAGATTAAAAATGTATAAAAAAGCTGACCCAGCAAACGTTGTTCTGCCGTAAAAATTATTTAAAAAATAGTGTAATGGGATAGGAGGGTAATCAACAACGTACGACCTATTTTCCGACCTACCAAATACACAAAAAAAAAAACAAGAATCGGTCCAGACGTTTCGGAGGAGTTCGACAACAAACACTATGACACGAAATTTTTGTATATTAGAAGATTGACCAACGAAATAAATGAAATTGTCGAACAGTCTTGGTTCAATATTGTTGAAAAGATATTGCACTATTATTTCACAACATTGTATTGTCGGTTTGGCTGCCTATTGCATTATAAGTCTGATTAACTTTTATGAATAATTGGCGTGATGACTCGAGTTGATTAACGCTTGGCTGAATTCGTTACATTTACGTTACCTTAACGTCTGTAAGTAAAATATAGTGATTTCTGTAATGTGTGTGATTTCTGTGTACAATGAATAAATGCTGAAAAGAACGCGCACAAGAAAAATAAGCGCATCTAAAAGTGTGCAACTGCAGTCATAAAACGTGAGAGTAGAACTGTCAATTCAAACGGGCGAGGGCCAGTAGGGTCGTGGAGCTGGAACGCAAAGGGCAACTGAAGGAACATAGCTAGTCTGATACTCCTCGCTCCGCCAGGAGCGAAAGAGATTATTTAATGATAAGCCTACTGTGGCCATGGGTTGGTTTCCGATAGGGAAACCCAGGGTCCTCGAACGCAAGGCAAAGAAGGTATATATGAGTAGGTTTTAGTCAGTAAAAGTCTGACACGCCCTTACGCCCCGTCCCAGACCGTGAGAAGTCATTGGATGACTTCCCAAACAAAAAAAAGGTGGTGATTTAAATTGCACTCTATAGGTGTCTCGTTCTCACGGTTTATAACGGCGCCAAACGCAAACGTTTTTAGGTTTAGTATAGTTGAGGAAAACTCACTCTTATGTTCATAACAATAGGCGCTTTTTCTTTGACGAGGAAGGGATGGTGGAAAGCGAGCGTATCTTCGTTCTCGCTCATATCTTCGTCGTTTGAAGATACAGATGATAGCTCACCAAGAGCCTCCTTCTTTGATAAATGTTTGCAGAAGTCTGTTAATTCGTCCACCGATTTACCTGTAAATATAAGTAAAAATATGTTATTTTATAGAGAAATCATGAGATATTTTTATTTGCACCATATCCAGTACTCACAAAGTCTGTAAAAAATTACCAAGTAGTAAAATAAGGCATAAAAAAATTGCCTATCTCCCTTACGGGATTGTTTGAGAAAGTTACAATAGGTAATTGCAGGAACAAGGTGGATTTTAGACAGTAAAAGTCTGACATTCCTCGCTCCACCCAAAGTAGGAAAAGTTTTTGATGATTTCCCAATTCAAAAAAATAAACTCTAATCTTACTTACTTAAATGTTAAGTTTTGTTTCAACAATTTAATGGCAATATTAATATGGAAATACCATTGGTAATCGTTAATATTTGTTGCGTCTTAAATTTTTTACAGTAAGTACAATGCATTCCAAATAAGAATAAAATCGATTGCCATGTTGTGACGTCACGTAATACTGTCAAATCGAAAGAAATTGGGCAAAATTGAAGAACTCAGAGATGAGTAAAATTGAAGAACTGGATTCTGATTAAACTTTTTTCGTTCACAGTTTGTAAATTAAATTTTAAAAATTTCTTGTTTTGCTCACCCTATTCATTCTTCAATTTGACAGTATGACGTGACGTCACAACATGGCAATCCATCCTATTCTTATTTGAAACGCATTGTAATGTATCTTTTATGAAGATAGAATCAATCTATAAAGATAAATAGATTTGATTGAATCACTCGAACTTCTTCAGCACACCGCCACAAGAACATCGACTTTTTGATCTAACATAGGTACATAATATCTGCTACCTACATATAACACAACTTACCTCCAGACTGTATAGCTGCCATCACTTGGTTCCTAGTGTGCGGCGGTAGCGCGGCTGCGCCCGCCGGCACCGCGCCGTTCTTGAGCATGTTGATGGCATTCCTCCGAGCCACTTCTAGCAGTCGCTTTTTCTCGCTGTCTGCTAGTTTTACGCCGGTTGGTGACCTTGAAGATAACAGGACGGCATGAAAACTATCCAAATAGCATTAAGTCTTCTGTACTGTGGGACATCTATCCATTTCCCAATATTTTTTTTTGTTCAATTTTGCTCTAGACGAGGAGCTAACCTAACCTAACCTAACCTAACGCACCCAGAATACAGGAGCTATTCCTGTATTCTGGGTGCGTTTACAAACGGAAACGGCATCTAGCCAGATACCAGTATTTTACATGCAGTGACTGAATATCTAAGCACCACAACCCAGTAACTGGGAAACGCAATAGGTATACCTACTACTCTCGCCAGTTCTGGCTCAATATTGTGTAGTATAATCAAGTTCATAGTATTATTAAAGGAAAACCATAATTTACGCATTAACTATTTAATCACGTAAGGTTTAACAATTTCAGTTTGTGATTAAGCAATTGTTATTCATGTGTAGCGAAGTAATTTATCAGGTTAACTGATTACAGCAATTTTATAACTATATCAATTCACTACTCCGTAAAGGTGCTAAAAGCTTGACAATGTCGCAAAAAATATACTATTTATTATACAATACATAATATATAATAAAATACATATAATACAAACAATATAAAATATATGATATATATATATATATAAATGAAAGCAGAGAAATAATGTACATAATGACGTTTAAGAGGAGAGGTAGTGATCCTTATGTCAGTGTTTGTGCTTGCATTAATGACACGGGCATTCCACAGCTGCACTGCTTGAACCGCAAACGACTTGTCATAGAAATTGGCGAAGTGGCTTGGCATCTCCAGCCTCAAGTTTTCCGATGACATAGATATCTAGTATGTGTCTCATGAAGGAATTTGAACCATTCTTTAAAAGAAGCGGGGGTTTTAGGATTGAACAGAACACTATAGAGCAGAGACAAGATGTGTGCGTTTCGGCGAAGACGTATTGGAAGCCGCTTGAGTTTGGTACGAAAATCGGATATGTGATCAAGATCATACTTGTGCAAGCCAAATATAAATTGTATGCAAATATTTTCAAGTCGCTCAAGTTTATCTAGTAGTAAATTTATCTAAAGTAATGTGTTTTCATATCATCACATTTTATTTTACCCATATTGTTTTTGAGGGATTTTATACTGATACCTACTCTTGATAATGTGAGATGATAATAAGATGGATGTGTGGTGTGACGGGAATGGATAAAGTGAGAAATGAGTATATTAGGGGAAGTTTGAAAGTGGCGCCAGTGACTGAACAGTTGAAAGGGAATCGTTTATTTATTTATTTAATTAAACAGAACGGCCGAAGCCAATTACACCATTTAAACACATACAGAAATAAATAAAACAATAGTTAAAAATTAAAAACAGACAAGTCAGAAGTCACGCAGGACTTTTAAGGGGACCTATTTAATAAATATTACACATTTTATTTAGTCAGCTTGTCTTCGCTGACACCTTCCTGAACCAACGTCATATATATATTTTTTTATTGTTATAATTTAGTGCTTGACTATGATTCAACCTAATGGTTCTTTTCTTTATATTATTGATAGGTTCACGCTTGACCATTATCTTACCATTTGTCTTGGTATGGTCATGTGAAGAGGAGGGATGAAACGCATGTTATTAAAAGAGTTATAAGTTTACATATGGATGGATGGAGAGGGAGACCAAAGAAAAGATGGATGGATTGTGTGAAGAGTGATATGAAAGAAAAGGAAGTTAGTGATAGTATGACGAGTGACAGGGCAAAATGGTAGAAAAAAACGTGTTGCGTCGACCCCAAATAACACGGGACAAGGGCAGGAAGATGATGACGATGATCTACTCTTGATAAAAAAACTAAAATATGCCACAGTTTATAATACCGCCGAACATCATATTCTACAAAATGGTATAATTCCACATACCTAGATCTTCTTCCTCTTCCTGCATGTCTAGGTGACAGCCGCCTCACCCCGCGATCACGATGCCGCGACCTCGACCTCGACGCCCGCCGTCTGGAGCGCGACCTTGACCTCCTTCGAGACCTCGAGGTCGATCTGTGACGCGTGCGGCTACTATGACGAGTCTTAGAACTTGATCGGTGGTGGCGCTTTCGTGATGCTGATGATGAGCGTCTGGATTTACTTCCTGACCTGTTATTAAGGAAAATAGTGATTTTATTCTTAGTGGGTAGAACAGATTGTTATATCTGATTTTATGGATAGATATTATGAAGATAGGGTAGTTGGTACTGCGCGACTGTTCGAAAGAGTTACCTTGGTACAGGAACACAAAGAGCAACTAAATGAACACAGGTGGGTTTTAGTCAAGTCTGCCACAGGGAGTGTCACACTTTTACTGACTTTCGCTCCACCCAGAGAGAGGAATTAAGTATTTGATGATTACACACCTAAACTAAAGGGCAGTACTAGTAAGTTAAGGCACATTATACAGAAGGCAAAATAAACATACCTCTTAGGAGATTTGCTTCGCTCCTTCCGCGACGTTTTTGATGAGCTTTCAGACTTTTTGCTTTTCTTAGCAGCAATTTTAGCATCTTCCAATAAGTCACTCCTAAAGAAAGAAAAATTTTAAATACAAATCTCACAATAAACCAAAAGATGTACATAACCAAATAATTTCTAAATCATGTTAAACACTTAAATATAAATGGTAAAGTGCAAAAATCTGAAATTTTTCGAGAAAATTATAATATTAATATAGAAACAACACCTAAATAAACCAATGTTTCAATTTATAGTACTACGGGTAGCGGCGGTATTTTTTTTTAATTTTTCTTTTACCAAGTACCCAATAGGTAAAAGAAACAATAAAATAAAATAGGTGTACATTTATAAAAAAAAAAAAACGCTTACGCAAAGCGATCCCCACTCTTTCGGCAAGTGCTCAAGATCCGTGCCGATGCCTGTACCTCCTAAGATTTTTAGCACAGGATATTTTTGACTTTGACAATTAAGAGCTATTGGCACTTCACCGTTGATATGAGATGCTGACAATAATGATTGTAGATTTATTAACAAAGCCATACACTACAAACTGAGTAACATCCTCATAAATCTGACTGTACAGAAAGAGATAAAATTACTTTATGGCCACTACTTCTCTTCTTTTTTCACATATGTTATGGTTACATACATACATACAGACATAGCAGATCAGAATTTCATAAACAAAACAAATATTGGCTGCACAATGTCTCTCAAACTTTTCTGACCATTTACCCTTTACAGCTGGATGAGGAATGCTCAGTTCAGTCTCTGTTGAAAAATAGCATGGATGATATTTTTGACTGAGTTATAAAAATGGTATAGAAAAACCTATGGACAGAAGCACCACACCACTGAAATGTATATGCTCAGATGGGTGAGAGGGTGAGAGACACTCAAAGATAAGGTACACAATGAACCAGTTGCTCCATTACTATCAAAATATCTGAATCAAGACATAGATGGTATGGATACATCATGTAAATGCCCTGTGATTATGTTGTAAAAAAGTGCATATAAGCAGGTTAAGGAAAGACCTCAAAACACCTGGATGACAAATGTTCACATGGACATAAATAGTGCAATATTGTGAACACAATTTAGTTAATTTTTTTTTTTTTTAAATTCTAGCCTATATTGCGTCCCGCAGCTGGGTAAACTCTACTGGAAACTTCTCTGACGTAAGAGATCTCTTATTGTTATATTTTGAAATTGATTGACTAAATTGATATTGTTATACCACCTTCGCCAACCTTAACCTTCCTCAGGAAATATAATATTGATTTTTTACTTTTAAAGAAGTATGTCATTCTGTATTTGCAATGGTTTTATTAGTAGTAATAAGATAACTTGACAGAGAAAGGAATTCAGCCATAAGAGCTACTGAAGTGGAGATTGGCAGGTCATATGCTATGGATTCCCCAAACAAATGGAGCAAAACTTGACAGAATGGTACCATAGAAACGTTATAAGAAATAAAGGTCGACCACGCAAAAGATGGGAGGACAAACTTAAACTTAAAGCAGGTCCAAACTGGCGAAGAGTTGCAAAGGGGAGAAGTTAGAGGAGGCCTTTGCCAAAAGGCACACTACAACACAACTCTGGGCCATTTTATAACCCAAATGATATATAAAATCAACATCATATTAAAATAAACACAGTTAATGGGCTTTACTTACACTTTCATTTCATCTTCAGCCTGTTTCTTGAGACCTCCAGGGTCTGAAGTTTTAGGGAAATGTGAGTTACATACAATTTCTTTCTCAGTACTACTAGAGGAGTCTGTATATTCTCCTTCTTCATATTTCTCTGCTTTCTTTCTAGCCTCTTCTTCTGCTTTCTTCACAGTTTCCTCAAACACAGCACTGAATTTAAGGTTCTTTATTTGAATTTTACCCTTAGATTTATCACTTTCTGAACTATATACTTCAGCTTTTGCTTCCGCTTTCTTACTGTCTAGTTTTTGCCTTAAGTCTATGGTCCTATTATTACAGTCCGGTGGCAAGGGAATAGGATGAGGAGGTGACAAAGAGTTATCTTCTATTTTGATTGTTACCAGATTCTTTATATCTCTTTCTATTTTAACCTCTTTGGTTTTCACTTCTTCTAATTTAATTTCCTTCTCGTTTTTTATTTTAATGTGGTCATTTTCAGGTTTTACTCGAACAGGCGTCAACGGGTACGGGTATGAAGGCGACCGGCTCTCTCTAGAACGTTTTTTAGTCTTACTTTTTTTTCGTTTCTTTCGTTTGTGGGAGTACTCGCTACCCTCGGAGCTGACACTGCTAGTGCTTCGGCTACGTTTCTTCTTTTCTTTTTTATGTTTCTTCTTACTTTTTTTAGATTTCTTTGAGGAAACTTCTTCAATTTTAGGAGGATCAGCATTAAAAGCACTAAATAGTTCTGATAGAATTTCACTTGACGACTTTTTGGAATCATCTTTTTTACGTTCAGGAGTAGTCTTCTCTCTCTTGATTAATTGTTCAATTTTATCTATTAAGCTCGTCATTGCAATAACTAATTAGACTTAACAGTTTTCAGTCATAACAATATTCACAATCACAAGATTTAACAAACACAAAATCAAACATTCATCGCCATGATGGGTTTTATTTTTATGACATTCCACCATTTGACAGTTAGGGTTAGGGTTAACAATGTGCAATATAGCAACAGCACGTTTTAGTTTTTTCGCTGGCAACTAATGCTGTTAACTAGTTGAGTATCGAAGTGCGTGTGTTCTGTGATACGGTGTTGTTTAGACGCATTTTTGCACTAGGTAATTAGTTAATCACATCGTAATCTATTGTGCACTAAACGGTCGGTGGCCTGGTCGAACCGGTTATCGCTCACGCGAATCTACACCTTATGCATAATGAGTACCTATAATTATGCGACAATCATAACGAAGAAACAATTAACACAATTATTATGAAAGTCGAAGAAACTACATAAAACAATCAAAGATTTTTTTTCAGTGATAAAATCATCCAATGACATCCCGCGCCCTTGGACGGAGCGAGAGGGTGTGTCAGACATTTACTGACTAAAAACCCAGGAGTGGGTTTTTAGGTTTTAGGGTTCCTTCGTTGCCTTTCATACCAGGGCCGAGTCTTCCTTTCAGAACCTGCAGTGCTATTCTGTAAATGGTAAATCATTTCGAAAGTCATTTCGCAAATCATCTCGAAAGTCACACTCACTTCGCTTCTCATCTCGCCTGTACAAGTTTCGTTATTCTTATGTCAAGATCAAGGCCAAGTGTTCCGAGAACAGAAGAAGAGTTCCGAGAACCCAAGTGACATTGCTCTATGGTAGTAGTGCAGTGCTGAATTGTGTCTTGTTATGATTTACATCGACTCACTTTATTTAAGAATACGAAACTTTAATTTCACATGATTTCACTGCGGATTCAGAAGTGATTTCGCAAATAAACTTTTCAGAATAGCAATGCAGACCCTTGTCATTGATCAAGTAGTTAGGGTATAATTAGGTAAGTATATAATGTTGTGAATGTAAGACGTCTACTATGAAGAGACAGAGAAGCAACCCGTTGGACCGAAAGTGGGACATGGAGCCAGGGGCTACAGTAGATTTTCAGTTAACTTACTATTAGCATACCTACATATCTAAAGCTATACATACTCACTTATTCAGTCTTATAATTTTCGCACTGCAGGGAGTCGGGCCTCCACTCTAAGAGAGAGAATGGCCCGTAAACCTTCACGCGTGCCCAGTTTTGTGGATGTCAATGTCTTCAATTTTTTTTTGGTTGTTGGACATGTCGGTTTCCTAACCAGGTTTCCCTTCACTCTTTTGAGAGCAGTGGAAGCAAATTATTACTCAAAATAAAGTCCCTGCCTGCCTAACCTACGACGTAGTTAGCTTGAAAGCGATGTGATATCTTTCTGGCGTAGATACGAGGTATACTTGTGTATCTAGAAGCACTTACCTACATATAGGTACTTAGTATCTTTTTTTTAGGGTTACGTTCCTCAAAAGGAAAAAACGGAACCCTTATAGGACCACTTTGTTGTCCGTCTGTCTGTCTGTCAAGACCCTTTATCTCGGGTACCCGTGAAGGTGTCGAGTTGAAATTAAAACCATATACTCAAGTCTGCGGTCCCTTGAAGCTGAGAAAAAATCAAACTTCTGAGTTAACGGAAAAAAAAGATTTATGTCGCAAAAAACGTATATTTCGACACTCTCAAGGGAACCTAAATTCATAGGGTACTTCCCGTTGACCTAGAATCCTGGGCATGAAGCAAGGTCTCATAGCACAAGTATAGGAAAACATCTGAAAACTGTAAATTTGTAGTTACGCCACCAAAAAAAACTTTTTTAGCGATTCTTCCATTCCAGGGTGGGACGAGAGGGCGTACCAGCCAGACTTTTACTGACTAAAACCAACCTGTGTCCTAATGTCCCCAACATTTGCCCTTGTGTGTTTGAAAGAGTGATCGTGGTCAAAAAACGCACTCTAGTGCCACGGTCATTCTTACAAACTGGTACATTCTTAACCACTAAAAGGGGAAGGTGTAGAATAAAACATGTCGCTTTAGGTTTAGTTTTTATTGTTTTCTCAATACCTTTGCAAGGTTGGTTAGTGATAAACTGATAAATAATACAGAATGGATACTACATTCTTTATAATTTTCTGCACTATTGAATTACACTGCGCTTTTCTTGATAACTGCAGCATAGGACGGACTTGTCCTTTTAGTTTAGGTAAATGTATTTTAATTAGGTACTTAAGTAAGGTAAGGGAGTGTTCAGAGAAAATGTCTTACAATTAATAATTTCAAGAAATCTCGATCTACTTATTCGACATGTACCTACATGTTAGTAGGGAAGCTTTTAGCATGATTGCATGGTATGAGTGTACATTTTCAGATAAACAGCTGTACATTTTACAATTGACTGTTACATACCATCTGTTTATGAGAAAATTATCAATACATATAATATCATTTTTTTTTATCCTATCATCCATTTGAATAGGTTTGACACAAACAAAGACAAGCACAATTCTATAATAAATAATCATTACAATAAAATGCACGAATAATAATACACAATAAATAATTTGGCAATTAATTTCAGAATTTAATAATCGGAAGCTCCAATTATTGAGCAATAGGTACTTAACTTTACAATTTCAGGCCTTTGCCAATCATTTTCTTTAAATCACTGCTACATTTAAAAAAAGGAGGCAAGTGCATTTTCTGACCTATGTAAACAGCAAAATAAATAGGGATTAGGTTTAATAATTTTATCTATTATTTATTTAAAACGATTCCATTTTACACTGCCCGCTTTTTTCATAGGAGTTGTCCATAATACTTATTATAATGCCTTAGGAAGACAGAATAAATACTACAAATTGGCCAAATTAATAAAAATATTCAAAAAGCAATAAATATTATCATATCACACAATAATATCCGTAATTATATAAGTACTTAATAAATCGATGATTAACTTAATGATTCTAATTAATATTCAGGTATACATAAGAATAGCAAACGTTTTTTTTTTAGATACGTCGATACAATCGTAAAATACATTCCCGTATTAAAATACCTACCTATCTACGTTTTCGTATCAAATTTTAAATGATTTTCCATGTACTTGATTTATTAAAAACCTTGTTTGCTATAAAAACTAATAATATATTATAATAACTAACTGAAAACTAGTCACAGTTTATTTTTATTTTTTTATTTTACGCTACATTTATGAAAATATCTAGACAACAAGTTTATTTATTGTTTATGATTTGTCATTTTGCAATCACATTTTTTAACTTAAATTATTATAAATTAAAATAAATTTTCATTTCCCCCATTGCTTACAGATCCGCTTGTTCATTTACGTAATGAAATTAAAATGATCGATTTTTTACGTTTAATTTTTTTATTTTTGCGTATTTTTAATATTCATCGCGTTTCTCGCTTTAAAAGGTGCTAAAATTTCTCGAATTGTGCAAACTGGGTGCAACGTCGGCAACCTTTCTTTCTCATGTACTTTTATATATTTTCAAGCACGTCAATGTTAAACGCTAACATTTTTTTTATCACACAGATAATAACGGGTCCCAAAAATTTTATAAACCATGAGACAGAACAGTTTCCGCTCGATCAACGAGTGGTAATGAAGCGTTCGCCTAATGAGTAGAGTAACCAGCTTCACAAGTACTTTCAAGAGCCCCGATAACATTTATACGATACTCAGGCCCACGTCAAATGGTATTTGATTCACTGATATCCGTATCCTACTAATATCTATACTAAATATAATTTATAATACAAGGAATGTTGAAAGTGATAATCTCAAACATTAGCAAGGCAACGTCTGGATTATCTGGTCAGCCCGTTGCGATAGAACTAAATGGTAAGTAGAGCATTCAGGTTCATTTGGTTTTATTGTCAGTACTCCGATGGTATCAGCGAAACAGATGCCGTTGAATGGCGAGGTATACCGATCATTAAATGCCAGGGTTCCAGGTACCTACTGGTGAACGCTAGTATTGTTGAGATCAGTAACTAGGCTAACGTCAGAGAACGCAGCTAACGGCTACAGCTCTCGAATCTGACTGGAAGCGTGATGAGGCATCAGCTATATACGTATCAAAATGTAGGCTGACTTGTATGTAACGCCCAACAAGAAAGCCATTCGTTGTCAATATCAAGAAGTAGATACTAGGAGATTAAAAACGCTAACGGCAGAAAAATATCGCAGAGGCCCTATGTATAGAAGTCTAAGAGCGCTTGTACAGGACGCCAGCCTCCAGGAGCCCTCCGGTCTGGTTTCCATTCAGGCACGCGCTGCCTCAGCCGGTACAAGCGCCACAACGGAGCTAACACCTGTCGTAACGACTCGGGTCGGACCGAGAGCACTAGCCGCCATCTTAAAGCTACTACTAGAATTTTCTAGACGATCAAAGATCGCAAGCTAAATTGATTTTATTCAAAAGTCTTAAAAAAATAAAATCTGCTAGTGATCAACTTTAACGCGTTAGCGGGGACGCAAAACGGCGCGCACCGTTCGGAAACGTTTCTCGAAGCCGAGCTTCATGTACAGAGATCGGGACGCGTCGTTTTCCGGACGAATGACGACGAAGGGTTTGTAGCCGCGGGCGGCGACTTCTTTGGTGAGACGGCGGGCCAGGTAGATGCCGTATCCTTTCCTGCGGAATTCGGGTCTAGTTTGCATGGAAAACATGGCTCCGTAGTAAGACTGGACCATCCAGGCGGCTAGCTTCCCTTCGACGAAGATGCCGTAGGCGGGCAGTTCGGCGACCAGTTTCTCGAAGACTTCGCGGCATTCTATGTCGCTCGCCGGGTACAGGTCGTGAACTGCCTTCATGTGCTCTGGCTGCAAGCGAACTAACTCCACGTCCGATGGCAATCTGCAAACAATTTTCAATGGTTTTAGAATCTTGTAAAATAAGGTGGCCTAGCGTAACCTTACGCTAACGAGCATCAGAATTCCAATGTGAGCAATGATGGAATCATATTTGAAAAAAGTCTAGACAACAAGGTTCTAATTTTTGAGCTTGTATAACGGTATAAGTACCATCATTATATTAAACGTTCACATTTCCTTACCCCTCAGTACTATCATCTTCCGGTGGGTTATCACAGACGTATACGTCTCCAGTAATCTTGTCATGCGCCTCATAGTGCCGGTGCTCGAAGCGGTTCACAATAGCCTCGTGAGTGAAGTTCAGGTACAGCGGCTGAGTCAGGTCTAGGAGTATCTCCTCTGACGTCAGTAGGTCCACCAGCTCGGCACGCTCCGAGGGACAGAACACTGTCACGCTTTCGTATGTTGTTTTGTTCGGCTGGAATCAGTGCAAAAGTTGAAATTAAAGTCAAATCCATACATAGAATTATGTATAATCATAAGATCATGTTTTGTGAGGAGAAATAAACGAAATTATTATTATTATTATACTACATATGGCACATATAGGGATAATGTCATGGTACATGATGTTAATTATAAAATCTATTAATATTTGTGTTGCTGGGAATACAAATATTGTTCACTTTTTCATTAAAAACAATGTAAATAAAACTCAGGTGGAAAAAGTAAATGAATTACTTTTTAATTAAAAATGTCACTGGGGGTTTACTACTCGTATTTTTTAATGATATAAATCAGTGCTTGACTGTGATCCCACCTGATGGTGAGCAGTGATGAAATCATTGATGGTGAATAGCACTAGTTTATTAAGAGCCTGTTCACTCTAGCTTTGAAGACATCTAAATAATAATCGGACGGGAAGACCGCAGCAGGCAAGTTGTTCCAAACCTTCGATGTACGCAGTGTAAACGACGAGGCGAAACACATAGTCCGGACCGTAAAAATGTTTTGTTTATAAATTCAATTTTTTCCTTTATAAGTAAATTAGTTCTATAACGGCTTATTTTAAGAGTTAGTGTATTTGGTTATATTGAGGAACTGTCGAAAAATATTACAATCATAACACGTTTATAAGGGTTCCGTGCATCGATATATATGTACAAGTCGATGGTTCCGTGTAACATAATTTCTATCCGAATTGTTTTCGTGAAGTCCCGTATAATCAACCCCGTTAATTGATTTTAATGGTCTCACAGATACTACTCGTATTATAATCTTCTCGGGGACATTTTATTTTGTATTCCTAAAAATATGGCGATGCCATGGTTCTAATGCAAACCGTTTAGAAATCAAGTAGTTTAATAATGGTATTGTAATGATTGTCAAAAAGTCAGCTAGAAAAATATGGCGATTTTTCATTGAAGACATACAATGAAAAATCGCCATTTTTTTCTAGCTATCAAAATCAATATTATTTTCAAATGCAACTTATTAAATAACCTATTTTCAAGAAGCGAGTAAAAAATTAGAATTAAACCATAGTATACTTTAGCGAAAATATACGTTTGCCAAGCGAAAGCATCTTATTATTCTAGGAGCCTGTAGAAATTAATTTAATAAAGAAAATTAATTAAGACGCATGACGCAGGTCCTCACCGGATATAGTAAGTTCGGGAGGTTCCTGCACCGGATTCGTGCGGAAGACTCGCCCGGGTGTCACCATTGTGTGGATCGCCCGGTGGACACGGTGAAGCGTACGGTAGAGGTGTGCCCCGCTTGGGCAGAGTCCCACCGTGTCGTAGTGGGGGCTATCGGCGGCAACGACCTCTCGCGCCGGGTCTTGGTACAGGCCATACTCTGGAGCGAGGAGGAATGGCAGGCGGTCGCCTCCTTCTGCGAAGCAGTAATGCTAGCAAAGGAGGCAGCCGTCACGCCCTAGCCGCCGGGATCCCGATCCCGGTTTCTAGCCACCGTAGGCGTAGGCTTGCGGACGGCGAGAAATGGGTAGCACGCTGTCCGCCCTCTCGCTCCACCCAAGAACGAGAGAAGTCATTAGATGATTTCCCGGACGAAGGCTATCCAATGAATCGATTCTTTGGATTTCGATCCAAATCGATTTAAAAATCAATCTCCAGGAAGAATCCACCCATAAAGAAAGCCACCCATAAAAAAAAATTAAACCACTTGGTTAGGTTTTTGTGCTACATTATATCTTGTGTAAGAACGAAATTCGTATCCAAAAACTACACATCATTTAGGTCATCAAGGTAATTAGATAAAACTAGGTCGCATTTGGATTACTAAAAGCTCCTGAATTCAATTGGAGAGCACGTTTCAATAACTGCGCCTGACGTTCGTTCCTATGATGTGTCTACCCTATTCACTGGCAAAACCTACGACTCATCGTTCGTCTGACAGATTTAAAAGCGATTTACATAAAAAGTCTGTCGTTAAAGAAGAAAGAGCCTATTTTACGTGTCATGGTATATTTCATACAGACGTCCGAGAGCAGTTGAAACTGAATAAATAGCGTTAAACTACAAAATTGTCTTTTTATAAAAAAAAAAAACAACTTTTAGACATAAGCATCATGCGTATGCGTGTCAAGTTTCGTTAAAACAAAATTTACTTATTCAGATGGAAGAATAAAAAAGATTTTTTTTATATTAAATATATTTTTTTACATTTAATAATTATTGTTATGTAATATTATTTTTATATTTTGGACTTGATAATTTTGAATAAAACGTTGCGTAAGAAATAAAAAGTTGTTAAGTAGTCTGAAATAATATTGCTACGTGGGCTCCGACTCGCTACGGCGATGAGATCTTTGATGATTTTTATTTATTTTTCCTTGTGGAGTTTGTGTCCCACAGTTGGGCAAAGGCCTCCACTTTTTCCTTTCAAACCTCTCTGTCAAGCACAAGCCGAAATAAACTGATGAATATACCTCCCTACATAACAACTTAATCCATAATTACTTAGGTATCAAAATAAAATAGGTACATTTATTTGACACACTATCACAAATTATTCTATCATACAAATATGCTAAGTGTCTGCGCAGTTGCCAGGTGGATTTAGGTAAGTTTGGAGTTTGGAGCACAAGTAACCTTCATTTTACGAAATTTCTGTCTGGCCAGTGAGGCAATCAAACGCGTATTGTGTCTAAAATTAGGACTGTCTGGAAAAGGTCAGGATCTAGACTAGGTCAGATCTCGAAGATATTTTACGTATAGGTTAGCTTATACTTAATTGGTTGCCTGTGGCTATTTTTGTACAATATTTTGTACTAAAATGAAATCTTTTTTGGAAACAGCATCAAAATTGGTTATTAAATGAAGCAGCAATTAGCATTTTAAATATTAGTCGGGAATATCTCGCTATCTTTTTTGAGCACACGTAACTTAATGACGTTGACGTCACATTTCAGTATGTGCATCATTATACTGTTATTTGACAGTTTCCCCTTTCACCAGATTTTAAAAAGTTTCTAACTCGATTAATATATGAATTTGAAAATTTCTTTCTATTTTCGATTTTGGATAAAGTTACTTTTTGATACTAATAACTTGTACTGTTTCTTATGCTGTGCTAATAATTTAAAAAATTCAGTCAAGTACCCAATCGCATAGTTCGCGTATTAATATGTTTTTTTTCTATCTATTTAATCACTTGTCTTAAGAAACATAGCTTTTATGGCTGATATAAAACGCCCCCTACCTAATACTGGCAATTAATGGCGTAGAAAGATAAGAAAGAACATTTTTCACTTTTATTTCTTTCGTTTTCTCTGGAGTAGCAGGAATCCAGGCCTTAAAGTTGCCGAGTTTTCAAAGACTTGTGATGATTTGCTTGTGTGCTCTCATATCTATTTTTTTGGGGTCAGCTCAACATGTCTTTATTTTCTATACTTGCTGTGCCGTCAAATGACGACTAATAGACAATTAGCCGTCATTTGGCCGCACGGCTGCTGGATTGCGAGTCGCGTGTTTGATTCCCGCACGTAATAAATAATTGTATGACCTACAGATAGTTTAGTGGTAGTCCCGGATCTGGGTGTCTTGTGTATGTAAGTTTATATGTTTGTGAACGCACCGACAAAATAGAAGTAGGTAATTCTTAGTGATAAAAAAAAAATACAAAACTATAGTTGCCAGCTTTCTAGACATAGTTATCATCTTTTACACACTGTCGTTTCTCAGGCCTTTCCCTACTCTTTATATAAGTTTCATGATGCGCCTTCCGATATAATACCTAATGTGATTAAAACTAAATAACGTGTTACATAATCTACTTACGTTACGTTTCATAATAGTTTCAAATGCTGTGGGTCGTCATTAGTAGTGAAGGCGTGACAACAACGGGCTAAGTTACAAATTACATTTTCTACGAACCTAGCCATGTTCGAGAGTGATATGAAAATACCTAGATATCGAGTTCTCGTTAGTGCAGGTAAAAGGTACCTATGTAAGGCTCTGTGAAAGGGGAAACCCGTTTCCCCAATTCATTGAGGATGTTCTTTGAATCGTTAGTACCTATTTAAACGGTTGCCTGCTCTCTATTCAGTGTCACAGACTTATTTTTAGTGACCGACAGAAATATGATTTGCAGCCGAAGCCGAAACCAAAACTGAATGTTCTGCTTCTCTTTCAGTTTCGGCCGTAACCAAAACGTGTTTTTTTTAATTGATATAAACTAGTGCTTGACTGCGATCCTGATGGTAAGCAGTTATGTAATCGTTGATGGTGAAGCGCACTGGTTTATATTCACTCTAGCCTTGAAGACAACTAAATTATAATTAGACGGGAACACCGCTGCAGGCAAATTGATCTAATTGATTAAAAGAGAAACTGACAAGTAATAAAAATAATATTTCGATATATTTATTCATAACTTAAATTTTAGTTAATAATTAAATTTGCTACGTAGTTTGTTAAACCAATAAAACAAAAAAAAATGGCGACAATAAAAAAAAAAGTGAAAGAGGAAAAAGAATATTCATAACTATATTTCGATATATTTAAGCTTAATTATATAAAAATACTAAATAAATGAATAAATCGACAATTACCAACAAATTATAACATAAATAGACCATCGAGACAGTAAATTTTTAGGTCTCTAGGTATAGCGAAACCAGTTTTTTTTGGCCGAAACTGCCGAAACCGAATCTTCGGTCGGTCTCTTGTTATTTTATACTTATTTTATTAGTTTTTCACTAGCCGATTCTGCTTATTTTTTATAACGGTGGATTTCACGATTCCTTCGTCATCATAAATCAAGCCTTTTCCGTAAAAATATCGTAAGGGACAATTCTCATTATTTATAGAAAAGGATTTATCTTTTCTAATTCAACTCTCGGACTGTGGGATCCAAGTGCTCACAAATTATATATAAAGAAGGTCTTTAAAAGACCTCTCAAAATGTTTTGTTGACACTTCGCATGACCCAAGAGCTGGCTTTTAAAATACCTTTGACGAAGGATTGGCAATGCCGCCAGTCTTTTGGGCACATTAGCAGTCGACAACAATACAATGCGTTCCAAATAAGAATAGGATCGATTGCCATGTTGTGACGTCACGTACTATCAAATTGAAGAATCAAAATGGTGAGCAAAACAAAAAAAAATTAAAAAAAATGTTGTTGCGAACTGTGATCGAAAAAAGTTTAATCAGAATTCAGTTCTTCAATTTTGCTCATCTCTGAGTTCTTCAATTTTGCCCAATTTCTTGCAATTTGACAGTATGACATGACGTCACAACATGGCAATCGATCCTATTCTTATTTGGAACGCATTGTACGTAGAAGTTGGTCGACGTTTTAATTACTTACTATTTTTTTTGTTTTAGTGTCAATTACCTAGTGAGTGAAGTTATAAGTATGTAGCAATTGTTAAATTAAGATTATCCATTACATTTACACATGTATTTATGAGGTTATCTTTTTAAAAATTGCATGAATTCTTATTTATGCAGCTATTATCATCATCAATTAAGAAATTAAACCTTCCTTTCCTGTAAAAAGCGCAAAACTTCCCTTACGACGTTTTTTCTGAAAAGCTTCGAAACGGTTGAAAATGAAAATCTGACTCAGTTTTGCCATGGAGTGTCGTGTAACCCAGTTACTGGATTGTGGAGATCAGATAGACCGTTACTCTCTGAAAACTACTGGAAGCGGCCCCCATTTGAAGAAAGGGACCAGGCAGACTGAATAGCATCTAATTTCTCCAAAGTTCTAAGAGATACCTACCCGTATGTGAAGATGATTTTTTAGGTCTAGAATTCAGTCTAGATAGGCTTCAAGGATTATCGTCTACGCCTGAGCACTTTATGTAATTAAGTGGGCAATAAGAAGGGCACATAAGCCGGGCTCGGCTGGCGGCCCCGATGGCTTTTTGAAGTAGGCGTTTGTTTAATGAAGGGAGATCTATAAATACGTGTAGGTTAGTTAATACAGCAGAATGCGATATGGTTTGATTTACTAATTCAAAATTGATTAGTGACATGTCAAGTGTAATGAAACGTTTTCAGCTGGGAAATCATTAAATAATTTCACTCGCTCTGGGTTTTTTTTTTTTTTTTTTTTTTCGGTGGGATAATCACTTATTACATCCCCCGCCCTTGGGCGAAGCGGGAGATAGTGTCAGACTTTTACTGACTAAAAACCCACTCCTGTTCCTTCGTTGCCTTTCGTACCAGGGCCGAGTCTTCCTTTCAGAATCAGACCCTTGGACCCAGTAGGCTTCGACCCTGCTGGGCCCCTACATTTGCTGACATCTCCTTGAGGCGCGCGAGCGAGGGGGGGCGTGTTTCTCCAGTTGCTCTTTGCAATCCAGGGCCATGGTGCCTATTTTCCATTTTTAAAACTTTATTTTAATGTATTACTTTATTTAAGTACCTACCCGATTTACGTCCGAAGCATCATAATCTCAGATTGCAGTTGAAAACCAGCGTCAGGCAGCAATTGTTTATATTTAGTATTTGTGATTAACTAAAATAGTGTGCTTCACGGCTGTAACAAAATAGGTCCATACTTTGGCGCAGACGTGAGGGCGAGACATACTTTTATTTATTTTTTTGCTTATTTTTTTGTATCGCTTATACGTAACTAGTGTTCGTGTGCCTTGTGTTGAGCCAAATAAATACATTTTCCTTCAAACATTCTCGCAGTAAGTTTACACAAACAAACATATCACTTCAGAAACATCAGAAATTATGTGGACGGTTCAAATTAGTCGTTCGACTACCCGGTTAGTTACTCCTATAAAAGTAATCGGTTTTTACCATGTTTTCATTTTATAGTATTAGCTGTATACAACATGTAACACATCATATTAAATGCACATCCTGAAAGTAGTATGTTTAGAATCGGCTATTGAATCGATTTCAGCTATTTTTAAATTAGGTATTTAAATCCTAAAAATGATCTTTTTTGATAAATATTGATTACGGAACTTGCGGGTTTATGGTACAATTAGGATAATTACCTAATTTCTTAAAAAAAATACTACCTAAGTATACATAACATAGTGGGCCTTACAATGTTCCCACTGCTGGGACTCAGGCCTCCTCTCTAGGAGAGGGAACGGCCCGTAATCCACCACGCGGGCCCAGTGCGGGTTGGTGGATGTCACATGTCTTCGAATTTTTGGTTCAAGGACATGTTTCCTCACGATGTTTTCCTTCACAGTTTTACCTAAGTACATTTAAGATTATTTATTCTGTGAATTAAGTAAAATTTCAGTGCTTTAATTATGATCGTAACTTGATTATCTGATTGGGGTGTATAAGTGTTTGCATTATTCGAATTACATGTTGTATATGAACGTTTACGAGAGCTCTAAATAATATGTCACTTCGGGTATAATATGAGGTTTTGTTTGAGTAGATTAATATTTTACTCTTCGTATAGAAGAGTCACAGATAACTTAAAAAGTTATCTGTGACATTTAAATTCGAATGATGAGATACGCTAATGACCAAGATCACAGAAACTTTATTCACGAGTTGAATTTGAAACTTTCTCAGGGGACAATTTTATCCTCTGAGAAAGTTTTCGTAATCATTTTACATCACACTCAATTTACAAAGGCGAAATTTTGTACGTGTTGTGAGTATATGTGTGTTCCTCAAACATGCCTAAACAGTTGCAACTTTAAAATAATATAGCTCAGATATATAATAGAATACCAAATAAGAATTACATAATACCAGTTTTGATCGAACTTGGTCTCAGTACTTATTTCGTACTATAACTTATTTTATAGTACGAAATAAGTACTAAGACCAAGTTGGCAAAACTGCTAACGGAAGCTAATAATTTAAGATAGCAAGTAAGTGTAGCTTTAGTCTCAGATATCAGAAACTAACTTTTTTTTTTACTTTTAAACAAAAAAATTGGGCTTCGAAGATACTCAGATTTAGGCATTTCCAGTACCTTCTATTTCTGACTTTTATAATATAGGTGCTAGCTGACTCGGCAAATGTTGTTCTTCCATTTACCTAAATTAATTATCAAAAAAAAGGGGGGTGGAGGGGTAAGAGGGTAAAAAATTACGATCTAGTTTTAGATACACAAAAAAACAATTTAAAATCGGTCCAAACCGTTTCGAAGGAGTTTGATAAGAAACATTGAGACACGAGATTTTTATACTTACATTAGATATAGATACACCGTAAAATCGGCTAACTTAATTCTCACTCGTGAAAATTTTATATCCGGGTTAACTAAGTAACCTAATTAAGTGATTTTACTTTGGCAACATTATATTTAGCTGCTGGTTCGTGCATTTGTAAGGAAAGCTGACATTTTCTAGGCAAAGGAACACTTGAGAAGAGCTCTTGTGGCCGCTTACGTCATAAGATAAGTGATGTTGTGTAGGCAAAGTTTGAAATGACGCCAAGTTAAATGTCATTGTTAGAGGAGAGCATAATCTGCTAGGGCTGCGGATTGTTCAAAAGAGTTACTGTGGCCTTTGCAAAGGGCTTTTGAAAGGATACTGTGGGTTTAGGCAGTAAAAGTTTGACACTTCCTCTCGCTTCACCTAGAGCGCGAGGAATCATATAAGCTTTAGATGCACTGGTGTAGTTAACGAAGGGCTGGATGGAGGGTAATCCGTTACCCCCAAGCTCGGGGGGGGGGCAAAACCTGACTAACAAACCTGATATTGAACTAGCGAAAAATTCTCCTACCTTTGAAATCTAAATAAAATAGTGTAACACTAGTTTAATCATTACAACTCGTTTTAGTAGTCTGATAGTCCCACCCACGATTTTTCCACACAGAGCAGAAGTTATTAGAAGATTTTTCACGTAAAAATAAGATTTTTTCGTTGCCCCAGGGCATTTGGTCACCTAGCTACGCCATTGCTCAGATGCACTATCGGACAAAATATTTCCCAAGATGACGCGCAACGCTTTCAAATTGTTCAACAACATATCCTAGGTCACGAGAATACTTAAAAAAATATTGGGGGGCAAGTAGCGGGACATTGAGCAACGTAGTAGCGTCACATAGATTCAGCGTTGCGTCATGTTTGAGGATTAAAAAAAAAAATGATATAGATATAAGCACAGGTTGCTTGACTGCGATCCCACCTGATGGTAGTGATGCAATCATTGATAGTGAGACGACTAGCTTATTAAGAGCCTATTCAGTCTAGCCTTGAAGGCACCTAAATTATAGTTGGACGGGAAGACCGCAGCAGGCAAATTGTTCCAGTCCTTCGATGTACGCGGTATAAACAAACAGTGATTTCTTCTGATTCCGAATATGATTTAACTTAATTTCGTAAAAAAATGTTAGTTGTGCCCTTTTTAATTACGACGGCAGAATAACTCTAAGCATATTGAGATTTTGACCCAATTCTCTTCGGTACGCAATGAAAATTGTAATCGAGAAGAAATAAGTCGTTACGTTCACAATTTTTGTGGTATTGTTGTCGAAATTAGTCAATTTGTTGCGAGGAAAATTTTTTTAATTTATTTATTTGAATAACAGTTTATTAAGTTAAATTGCTAAACGATAAGCCGGGGCTTCATAAGGCTTTGGTAAATTATTTTTTCTGGCCTCAATTCTTGATTGGTAGCAAGGACTTGGTTTAGAAATATTTACTTTGTTGCGCTTGGGAAGATTATTTAGTTTGTTTATTTAATTTTCAAGCAACACAAAGGTACACACGCGATCTTCATAGGTATTCTCTACCAGCCAAGCTACGGTAATGTACAGATAATATGGCACACAAAAAAATAAAATATTATTTTTAAACAAAACAAGAGCAGGAGGTTTAGTATCCATCTATAATTTATTATAACCAAGTCGGTACTCTTATTTACAGAAAAAAATTAAGCCTGTGACCACCGTAACCTATCATTTCAGTCGAAAGAACGAAGAATCGCCAAACTAAAGTGGCAATGGGCAGGGCACATTGCTTGCAGAACGGATGGCCGTTGGGGCCGAAAGGTTCTGGAATGGTGACTACGTACCGGAAGACGTAGCGTTAGAACGCCTCCTACAAGGTGGACCGATGACTTGGTAACGGTTGTGGGAGTCTGATGGATGCGAGACGCACAGGACCGTTCATTGTGGCAACACTTGGAGGAGGCCTATTTCCAGCAGTGGACATCTTTCGGCCGTAACCTATAAAGCTAGGAATTTCAAAACTACATACTTCCGCATTTTTTACAGTTGTCAGTTCTCTCACGGATTCCTAGACAGCATAGTTAAATAATGCAGCGGAGCTGTAAACATCAGTGACATGACTCGTTAACTCGCTGTGGAATAAACCCCTAAGGCATGATGGTAGCCGATAGATTTAAAATGCTCTCTGCATTCAAATCGAGAAGTGTGCTAAGACTGGAGAAAATTGACGAACAAAATCATAAAATACTAGCTGATCCGTGTCAAATTGCTGAGCATCAAACATTTTTGGAGCAAAATAAAAAATATTAAACAAATACATGCCTATGTCCTTGAGTGACATAGGCATGTATTTGTTACAAATACATGCCTATGTCCTTGAGTGACATAGGCATGTATTTGTTTAATAATGTAGCTTTTTACTGTTGGAAGAATTTTCAAAATCGGTTCAGTAGTTCCTTCCTACAAATAAACTGGCGAATTTACAAACTTAGCCCCTTTATAATATTATTGTAGAAACAGGCTTATGAGTTATAAGTCTCGCGTAACTCGCAGTTTTGCTTTGCTGATGAAAGCCGTCTCGTTACTCAAGAGAAATAAATGCGTGACCGTTCATCTGAAAATGTAGCCTTGCAAAAGTCGCTTGGCTGAGCGTAGATAACGTCTTACAGCGATACCCAGTATTTGTACATTAGTTTGATAGACTTGTTTTCTTCTTATTATAGTTTATGGTATTCAAGTGGTGGGCGCCATTTTTGGGCACTGGGCAATAGACAAATGATTATGCTCTTCACACAAACATTTGTCCTGGGTGGAAATCGAAACCTCCGGCATAGCAGTCAGGGCCACTAACCACTGGACCAACAGGCCAGTCAAATACGATGACGATGATGATGTATGTCTAATATTTTAAGTTTCCCATTGTTAAATATAGTTTTAGTTCGGTTTTTATGGTGAGTACGCATTAAATAGTGTCAATCACTATCATAACATTAACGCGTATCTTCTTTTATCACTTTTTTTTTACTAGTTTCACTGATCAAAAACTGCGAGAGTGGAAAAAATATTACAGTAATAACCAATTTAATCTATTTTATTCATGGAAACCTCTAAATAATACGTATTATATTTTTATTTAATTATAATATAACGAAAATAGGTAACGCCTGACAAAAATATACTAGCAATGCTTCTATACTTATCTTCCTATTGGCCTCTAACATATAACCTAGGTTTCATTTCTGGCGAAAAGAAAAAAGTAAATCATGCCAATAGTTTGCATTGGCCTTTGTGAGTGTGTGTGTATGTTTGTAACTCCTTCACACTGAAAAGCTGAAGGGATCTGGATGAAATTTGGCACACTGATAGCCCTTGTCCTGATACAGCACAAAGGATAATTTTATCCCGGGAGTATGTTGTATGTTATTGTGAGAATGGATGCATACATGTTTGTAACTCTTTCACACAAAAACTTCAGAGTAGATTTCGATAAAACTTTACAGTAATGTACTTTATAAATTATATTAACATATAAGCTATAATTTATAGTTAATGGCGGGAAGTAGTAATTCCAAGCGGGCGAAATCGCTGACAGAACGTTGTGTTTTTATAAACCGGTTTACAATAGCGTGTTCTTAAAAGTGAGCCTTTTATGCTTTCTAATATTGTGTTACTAAAAAACTCGCAAACGTCACGTTCCAAACTCATTTCCTGAGCCGTTTTATGGGTTTAAATAGAAACAACCCTTAACCTTTTCGTTAAGTAATGACATTTCGTTTGTATAGCCCTGATGTTTTGGTGGAATAATGTAGTACACTGGTTTTATCACTTCTACTTTTGTTAGTTTCATGTTTCTTGAGATAATTGTTGTAATATTTAATTTTGATGCTTTTTTTGAGGAAAGTATTTCAATTGAGCTTCAGCATTAAATTTCTAACGCTAAAAATAGAACACTGTCTTTGCTATCGCGTAGTCGAGTGAAAAGAAAAAAGAATTAAGGCCGTTGGGTTGGTAGCCCTCTTTCGAACCTTTTTTGAATTTAGGGTATCTGATGGTCCGATTTCATTGATTGATGAGGGCTTTCTCGCCCGAAGATCTAGAATATTTTTATTAGAATTAATGTGCTTTCAACCGTCATCGTAACTCCTTTGTAATTACCTCTATCTATAATATGTGTAGGTATAGCAGTATTATACGTAATCTCTACCTTAATCTTTGCAGTGCCTACTTCTATTCTATTCAGTATAATAGAATAAAGAACTTTTTAAGCCTTTGAGGTGGGAAATCATCCCACTCTAGGTGGAGCTAAAAGGAGTGTCAGACTTTTGCTGACTAAAACCCACCTGCTCACCTTCAGTTGCCCTTTGTGATCTAAGGCTACGGTAAATCTTTTCAACAATCCTGCAGCCTTAGCAGGAACAATAAAGAGTCTAACATCTTAAAATATAAGCCCAAGATTACGTAAATTGATATTTCTTGAGCAGCGAAGAAAATAAGATGCTTGGCCATTTCAGTACCCACTTCAACTTTAATCTCTAAAAGCTAGTGCTGAGGCTCAAAAGGTCACTTTTGAATAATTTTATGGCCTACATTAAATTGTTCCAAAGCTTGACGTAAAGCGGACGAGAGTAGTTTCTGGTTTCAATTTTAGTTCCTGTTGTGCCAAGAATAATGGAATTCTTCAAGGTAAAACCATAATATAATTAGCCTTATAATGTTTCCACTGCTGGGACTCATGCCTCCTCTCTAGGAAAAGCAAGACCAAAACTAGCTACATTTTAGACAATTGGGAAATTGACGATTTTTAACCGACTTGGAAAAAAGGAGGGGATTCTCATAAAATTTCTGAAGATTTGATTAAAAGCTACGGAAATGGATCTTTAGTCTTGCAAAAAAAAAGTAAAAAAATTTCGTCAGAAAGTAATTTATGGCGATTGTACAATTTTTGATGTCCGAAGTCTGTACAGCAGAAAAAGTCACCGCGGCTCTGAAATGCCTGGCAACCGAAGGAACACGAGTGGTTTTATTCCGATTTTTAACTCCGATACTCCCTCTCGATCCATTTAGAGCGGGATAAGTTATTTGATGATATGCCACCATCAAAAAAATAAAAGCTAAAAATTATCCGAAGTAGCAAAGTTCTACCAATATTGTAAATGTGAAAGTGGTTTCAGTGTTATGTTAATGTTTCAATGAAGCCTCATCGGTAGAACAAAATTGGCATGGGAATATGGATTTTGATTAACGTGGTATTACGATACGATATGTATTTTTTTAGGAATTTCACCACGGCGGAGCCACTGAAAAAGAAATTGAAAATAACTATTTTCTTACCGTACTAGTACAGCCGGGGAAGTGCAGACAAATAGGGTCCTCGGGCCAATTCTTCGCTACATAAAAATTGAAGTCCCAAACCTTGTTGTTTAGATATGTTTGAATCGTTTGATGAAACTAGAAAAAGAGAAAATACATATATTATTTTAATATCGATCTAGCTTTTTTGAAGTTATTTTTGGAATTAATTTGATGTTTTCAGTCCCTGCTTTGGTAGGACCGACACGATTTTTCATCACATTGATTTCAAACGATACTTATATAAGTAATTAGGCATCACTTTTATGAATTCCCATTAAAAAAAAAACATTTGAACACAACAAATAAGTATAAATAAGAATCTAACACCAAAAATTAATGGAATTTTTTTTCTTTCTAAATTCTAAGCCGTTTGAAGTAAAATCTCATTAAAAGTTACCTTTAAAGATTCAGGCATATACTGCACTAAGATATCGGCCACAGCTGGGAGCTCTTCTTCTGAAACCAATCGAAAGTTTTTCCCTTCGGGCACGATTTCCATCTCTGAAACAAACGTTGAAACAGTTTTCATTACGCTCAGGTATAAATGGCGGGAAAATGGAAAAGCGCTTGTGTGACAAATATGGGACGTCTGGCAACGGTAGCTGTGTAAACTGCCTGCATGTTTTCTTTGGTTACGGCTTTATTTGCATGAAGGTTGCCCTTATTTTACTTTACTTATGGGTTGAACCAGTTGAACTGACAACATTCTATCAATAAGTAAGTAATCACTTATTTTCTAAAAAAGATGATAGCCTATAAGTAAGATCAGCGTTGATACTAGAAAAAAATATTGTCAGCAATGATTTTTAGTGCAGGATTGCTCGAAAGAGTTACCGTAGCCTTGAAACGTAAAGGATAACTGAAGGGACACAGGTGGGTTTTAGTCTGACGCTCCTTCTCGCTCCACTCAGAGCGAAATATCTACAAATAAATCTGAAATACATCATAGTAGTATATATGGTCTAGGACAAACACATCAAAGCGCTAAGATTATGTCACTCATTTCTACGTAATCGTTATGACTATTTGTTTCCTACAATCCTATGTCACGTTCCTTACGTAATATATACCTACTCCTGTCTTTATTCCATTCCTAAGGTTAAACATCGGCCCGCGTAACTACTTCCATCGTAACTTCGTAAGTTAATCAGCCGTCATTCCTAGAGTTTCTAAGAATTGTAAATTGTTAACAAGCCTTTTACGGTATCGGTATCCAGTCAGAAGTCAATAATGTAGTACTGCATGCAATGTGACGTTTTCACTTAACGATTTATTCATATAAGCGCGCTATTGCCAAGTCAACCATATTTTTTCTAACAGCCGCGTACCTAATATGGGACGCGGTTGAAACGCGAGAGTTCAAACACCTCCATTACTGTATTTTTTAGTTACTAACGTTATTGTGTATTAGATTGTTACCTAAAGGAGGTTGTTACCTTTGAACTCGTGTTATCACAATAGAAATCTTGTAAAAGCGAATTATATCTAAGAAAATAATATGGTTACGAAGGTTGTAACGTTTGTGAACGAAATAGCTAGACACGCTAAGGCTACAACGTTCATTCGTTTTACTATTATTTTGTTCTTGTGATAAAGAAAAACAGCCACGTATTTTCCTTCTAGTGGCTATCACTCCCTGCAAGAAAGACATTCGTAGCGATAAAGGAAATGACCGAGCTTGCTACGAGCGCTACGCGGCTACGAAGTGCTACGAACGAGCTACGAGCTCCGGAAAACAGGCCTTCATAAGAAAAAACCCATATACCAAGTAAATATACGACAGCTTTTAGCCTAAGGGGCAAAGTCGTGACACGACCTCATAAAGCAATTTCTAATATAAAATATAGAAAACAGAAACACTGCAACAGCCGAGATTCTAAAAGATAAAATCTTGGAGAGAAAAGTGCAGCGCGAGTAAAATTCATGCCAAGGTACCGCCGAGTGTCGTTGGAAGTGGATTACTGAATGTCATCTAGATTTTATATTTTTAAACTGTTTATTTTGTTTTAGTTTGTTGTAAAGTATTTTCTCATATTTTCGTGTGATTTGAAGTTTTATTTTTGTGGACTTTTACAGAAAGAAAGCACTTTTGATTTGTTTATAGTTAAGTTTTTTTTTCATAGTCAAAAGGTCCATATAAATATAGGAAGTGATTGTTTTTATGTAAAATAAAATGTGACAACGACAAAGTCACATTTTATTTTCACTCCGCTCCAAATAATAGCAGTTTTTTGCCGGCCAAAACATTAAATTGGGGTAAACCTTTTGAGTACCGTAATTAGAGACACAATAGAAAGACAATGATAGAGCGAACGCCGGCGTTCGCTTGGGGTTTAATGAATGATGATCTTACTCATTTTATGCAGTATGATTTTTTTCTAATTAACTTAACAACCATTCGTATTTAGACATAGGCAACAATTACAAAAAAAAAACAACATCAACAAATACCATAGACGAGGTCACATCTGTCATAGAATCTTGCATGTTGCACGAAACTAAAAGCACGTTTGATGTTCCACGTTCAAATAAATGTATGGCGGTTTTCGTGACGGTTGGCGGGTTATTCTGAACGTTTTGTATGCGGGCACCTAAATGAAGTGCAATTTGCTAACGTTGAGTTTATACGTTAAACTTGTTTCTGACTTTCGTGACCTTGTTATGCAGTTTTAATTCAGTTGAAAATAAAATTACCAGCGGTATTCAAGAGTGTTGTACTGAAAGAAAAAGTCTAGAATTTCTTGGGATGGTTATGTGGTGAGGAAGGATGAAACGCATGTGGCTAAAAGAGTTATGAGTTTACATGTGGATAGATGGAAAGGGAAAGGAAGGCCAAAGAAAAGATGGATGGATTGTGTGAGAAGTGATATGAAAAAAAAGGGAGTTAGTAATAGCGTGACGAGTGACAGGACAGAATGGAAGAAAAAAATCGTCTTTCGCCGACCCCAAATAAAATGGGACAAGGGCAGGAAGATGATGATGATGCATAGCGGAACTATGGTAGACACGAGACTTAGTAATAAAGTATCTAACTTTTCGTAATGTCTATTCGTAGGAACCCGTCAAAAAATATTAAACTGGTTTTGTTTACTAAAAAATGTGTAAGATCGCTATAGATGGCGATTCAAGACGGCTTTATGTCTTCGTTTCCGTTTTTGAAATTAAGAGTGTCAATAAATGTAAGAGGATCAATGACTGCTACTGGTAATTTTTCGAGTTGCGAATTCTCCCGGATGGAGTGACTGGGCGTGTCAGACTTTTACTGACTAAAACCTACCTATGTTCCTTCATTTGCCATTTGCGTTCTAGAGCCCCGGTAACTCTTTCAAACGTCCCCGCAGCCCTAGCATCCATAAATGATCGTGTATATGTAGCGGGCCGGAGTCCACCAGCTGGTTGATGGCAATCACCCTTAAGATCACCTCTTTCTTCTCAGCTTCTTCCATTTCAGCTGAAAGACGTCCACTTTTGGACATAGGTCTCCCGCATCCCCGACCGGTCCTGTTCGTCTCACATCCATCGGATTCCCACGACCCTCACTAGGTCATCGGTCCACCTAGTTGGAGGCCTTCCAACCCTGCGTTTTCCAGTCCGTGCCTCGATCCGGTGTTTTATTTCTCGGGTATATATACCAGGTGTGACATTACGTTATGTATTTTGATATAATAGCAACGGAATATTAACAACCGCCTATCTGAAATTCGTGTGTGTCTGGTTTCCTCTCGGTCCTTTGTTATGCAAATAAAGTCATTTGTATTTGTATAAACCCTTGGAATAAAACCTTTTACAGCCTTTACATGGGAAGAAGGGGTTTGAGTATTTAGAGAATATTCAAGTTTATTATTTTAGTAAAATGTAATTTAACTATTCCTACTGATGATTGGTTCGGGTGGGGTCCTCCATGTATTTTATTGGGTGTACCTAAAATAAAAATTTTTAGTTACAAAATTCTATGTTATTTCCACATGTTTTTATTTGTTTTGTTATAAAAACTTTGTGTGACATTTTAGGATTCCGTCACGCAGAAAAAGTTTTACAGCGCGAGCATCACCCTTTTTACTATCTATACTAATATTATAAACCTGGAGAGTTTCTTTGTTTGTTTGGTTGGTTGAACAAGCTAATCTCAGGAACCACTACTCCGATTTGATAAATTCTTTAGTATTAGATAGTCCATTTTTCGAGGAAGATTAAAAACTATATAACATTATGCTATGATCAATAGGAGCGGAGTATCGATGAAAAATGTTGCGAAAACGGGACAAAAAACATTCCTTTTGAGAGCTTTCGTTGCAGGCGCTGCGTAAACGGTTAAAGTTACTTAAAAATAATGTATTACAAAATTATTTATCTTTGAAAGTTCTAAAAAAAAGTCCGCAACAGCATATGTCTAACTTTTAATATTGGCTCACAATAACCTTTTTTGTAATCAAATTTGTTCTGAAATAATACATTATTTGCGAAGGAGTTTTTATAAACATATAATATAAATCCTTATCCAAATAAATACAATATTCATTCTAAGTATTTAATTTTGAACACAATTACCCTTTACATCATTTCATTTCAATAAATATCTTAGGAGATATCATAATTTTAAAATAACGCTGCAATATAATAATGATTCGCGAATGCTGCTTGGCAGATGAATGGACCGCAGACTTTTCAAAAAGGTTTGTATGCTTGAATCGTGTAAAAATGGTCCTTTGGGAAAAGTTTTACAAGATTTCAGTATAATCATATGGTATGAACTATTCATAGAGCCCAATAAAAGCTGTAAGAAAATCATGGGTGAAATCACTTTCAAATTGCCAGTGATGGTTAGGGGGACTAGATCTGACATTGTGAAGTCTTACTTAAAAACTTTCCCGCTATGAAAGTTCGTCCTAACCCTTAAATTATCTACTAATATGAGTACACATTTGAGCGGAGATAGTACAAATTCTTCTTTAAAGTTACTTTTAATAAGAAACGGGAAAGTATCTTATTGTGTTCTATTTGTGCTTGCTGTGCCACGTGCGCCCTTTTTAGGGATCCCGTACCCAAAGGGTAAAACGGGACCCTATTACTAAGACTCCGCTGTCCGTCCGTCTGTCTGTCATCAGGCTGTATCTTATAAACCATGGTATTTAGACAGTTGAAATTTTCACAGATGAGGTATTTCTGTTGCTGCTATAACGGGCAAAAAAATCACGTTTGATACGTGATTTTTTTTGCCGTTTTTTGCTACGGACAGTACGAAACCCTTCGTGCGCGAGTCCGACTTGCACTTGGCCGGTTTTTGAACCTTTAAAGCGATACTGGTCTTTTAAGGATAAAGTTTAAAATTATTTCGCTCTAAAAGTGCTCGCAGCGTCGCTGTCGGCCATTTCGGTATAAATCGGCCCTGAGGCCCAGTCTAAACTTATCTCAGATGAGTGACAGTTTCTGATCAGTTACCCTCTAGAAGCTTTTACATAATAATAGACGCCACAATACCGGATGTTCTAAGTTAACAAGCTATCAATATTATGCAAGTTTTCATAGAAACCTGTTATCATTATCTGTTAGATTGCTAACTTAGTTAAAGTGGCATTTTTAGAGTTTGTTTTGACGGAAAACGGCGAAAATACATCGTTTCTGGCTTGTATGAGTTTGGATAGCTTAAAATATGAGTTGTACAGGGGCGCCTCCGTTGGTGCTCGGGGGCTCGAGCACCCATGAGAAATAAACAGTGGGTGCTGAGCACCACTGAGAATAGACATCAAGAAACAGATCAGTAATCGCCTTTTAGGGATTGGCGTTTTTCATTACCCGACGACCCGTTTAGCACAGTGGTTTAGAGCGCCGGTTTAGACGCAAGGGTAGCGGGGTCGATTCCCGCACGAAAACAAATGTTTGTTGATGAAACAGATATTTGTGTTGGGTCTGGATGTTTGTGGTACCTTCGTTGTTCCTGGTTTCCATAGTACAAGGGAAAACCTTAGTTTCGGCCCAGGATAATGTATGTGATGTTGTCTCAATTTATTACTTATTAACGATACGGGCTACGGATGCCAGTTACTGATCCGTATCCGTTATCAAAATGTCGATTATTGCGCCGGTTGAGACGCAAGGGTCGCGAGTTCGATTCCCGCACCAACACAAATGTTTGTTGATGAAAAATATTTGTGTTGACTCTGGGTGTTTGTGGTACCTTCGTTTTTCCGCAGTATGTAAGTAGGACATTTATTTATTTGTCGGTCGATCACTGTTCATTTCTTTTCTCACACTTCACCACTTTTTCGAGTCATCAAATGAGCAGAACACCAATGAGGTTTTCTAAAAGCCGGCGCTCCTGACTGTTACAAGTGGCGAGAGTATAATTTTAATTGAAGGTTAATAATTAATCGGTACATTAGAAGTAAAATTGACCAACCAAAATATATTGACTAAAACAAAAGAGAAAGTGCTGATAAGGCATCAATAACTTCTAGATAAACACAAAACTTAAATATGATATTCCTATCAAATTAGGTAGGTATAGACGTCTAACTTCAGTACAAAAACCTTCTTAGCGAAGTCTTATAAAACTTTCTACAAAGCCAAAAACATTCAGAAGCCATTCAAAGTCAGCCAGTAGAAGAAACGTGAAAGGAGTTTAGAAATATTTCTTTTGAATTTGGAGTCTAATTGTTTGTTACCCCGTACCGTTACATTTATTCATAAAAGGTCAAACCGGGAAACGTGAATCGCTGTGGAAAAAACCACTAAAGACCGAGTCAGACTTTCCTATCCATTGTTCCGTACCTTAGTGGGATTAAAAATCCAAAGAAAAAAAAAATTATGAAATAAAGACAAGTAATATAAATATCATAAATGCTATAATTTCTGATGAATAAATCTAAATAACTTAAAGCCAAAATTCAAATTAAAAAGGAAAACAATTACAATATAATAAAAAATACTCAAAACTGAAAAATTACAAATTACTTTTTCGGAAGTCGGTGTTTCTAGTTCTGTTTCTTCATGATGTCAATATCCTGCTTTAACAGTTCCTTTAGAAAATCGCGATGCCAGAGATTGTTAATGGCTCTGGCCCTTTACAATTTCGCATAGAATGACGTCCTCAAGATCGTCGTTACTTCTAGTATAGTATAAAGGCCGCCTACTTTCAGTAACAGTTGTTTATGAATTTAATTATGTTTAATTCATATCCATCCATCGGTTTCCATGAAAACTTCAACTATATCTGACGACCCTGGTTACTTATCTCCTTTGTTGACTGTGATAAATGATATTTATTTTGCAAGTAGGTTTTTTAAAAACACTTTTACGCGTCAAAAATATGTCATAATAATATGTCTAACGTACCGCGTATTACAAGAGGCATTTTTAAAAAAAAATATAAATGTCATCGCATTTTTGGTACGGAACCCTAAAATTTCAAACACAGAGATTGTAAAAAGCCACGTGAGAATGGGGTATTAAAAACTTTACCGTAGGACGAACGTAATTCTTCGCATGTATTGATTTCTAGGAGACAGGGGTCGTTTCGTGTTATTATAAGGTTTTACGGGTAATAACTGGCATTTTGCGTTTAATGGGAATATGCAGACTTTATGGAGTGTTTGGGTTTATGTGAAAGTCACCTTTTGCTTGAAATTCAGGTCAAACGATTGAAATTATGGCCTTAAATCCAGATAAGTAGGTTTACTACATTTTAAACACCTTATTAGAAAATTGTTTATATATTTTTTAAGTCTATTTTAAGTATTTTAATCACTAAGGGGTTTGTTTACGAAAAATGTGTGAAATAATATTATTAAGGGAAAGACAGTTGTTTATAAGGTAAGGCACAAGCTCAAGCTTCTTGTAGTGGCGTAGGCTTTATGCAGACCAGTAACTACGTTTCAATCAGCTTTTTTTTAAAATGATATAAACCTGCGATCCCACCTGATGGTAAGCAGTGATGCAATCATTGATGGTGAATCGCACTAGTTTATTAATGACTTGACGACATGGTTTAGCGATTGGCTGCTATACTGCGTGTCGTGGGTTCAATTCCCGTATGGAACGAATATTTGTATGGCTTACATATAGTTGTTCCGGGTCTGGGTGTCTTGTGTGATTTTACATGTTTGTGAATGCACCCGCGATACAGGAGTAAAAAATTCTATTCGATGTAATAATTTTATTAATTTTTTTACCACTAATTCAATATAATTTACATTTTGGCTATGAAACTATGCCATAATATCAATGTATAAACTTTATTTTTTATACATTGATATTATCCTCCTTGGTAATAGATTAGCATAAGTAAACATTTTAAATAAAAAATTGCAAAAACTAACTAAAAATATGAATTATGAAAAATAATTATTGAATCCAATCAAGTTAGCACTTTGGAAAGTTATCTGCAAAGCAACGATTAGCAGATCCATGCACAACATTAGTTAGTGGGACGAATACTACAAATCTTGGAACATATCCCGTTCGCCCCTCTAAAATCATTAGTTGTACGATCGGGAACAAAAATATTATTTTTGTAAATTCCTATACGTCCTTCTCTAAACAACCAGTCTGAAATCATCTGTTAGGACCATTGATTAGTGACATAAAAATAAAATATATGGACATTCGTCCCAAGGACAAGTTTGCGATGATCAGGAATAAAATAAACGAATTCCAGGGGACAATGACGTGGTAAAATGTCGGTCTTGCAAGCGAGAAAGAGGGATGGAGCTATACGCCCTATATAGCTCCATCTCTTTAACAGTTTAGTTTAGGTCGTAAAATGGATCGCGTTAAGAGCTCGAGTGATACCACTACTCTTCGTTCCAAAATGGGGGCAAACGGGAATACACAGCACTGAGGGGTCTATAGACCCTTAAAAGCGTTGTTTAACCTTGCAGATCGGCCCAGGGGGCTCTTTATTATTTAGCCACGAGCCCAGTTACCTATCGCTTATTACCTACATGTTAGCGGGTTTCTTTAATATTAATTGCTATGTCCCCTGTTTATCTCTCCGCCACAGGGATTATTTTTAATGAATGTCGCTAATTAGGAAGACATTTTGTATTTTGGACACTTTTAGGGTAAGGCTGAGTCGTAAGGAGGCTTTTTGCCATCACAGGATTATTGGTTAAGAAAGAGCTTTTTCCATGAGAGACTAATTTTTGTTGGAGTGGGCCTTCTTATAAAGCATAATTATAAAGGTAGGTCTACCCTAGAGGAGCCGAGCACGAGCGGATCACGAGCCTAACTCAAATTCGTGTAGTGTCGCTCGTACTTGGCTCCTCTAGAGTCGGTCCACACTACATGAATTTGAGCTTGGCTCGTGTTCCGCTCGATTGATTTGCGCTCAGTGGCTTACGGCACAAAATAGGTACGAAAACTAGGCCAGATGAATGAGACATTCTCTCAGTTTCAAAGAATTACCCACAATAAGGTAAAATAGCTAAGTTTACTACGAACCTAGTACATGATAAAACAAGGCACACTAAAGGTGTTTTGATTATCTTTATAAAATCTTTAGTATTACCATTTACTTTGCTTTTTGGCATTTTATTTAATCATATGACGACGGAGCCTTTATAATTTTGTCTGTGCGTCGGTTCAGATCGTTTTATTCGAAGACTATTATTGCACTATGTATATTAGTGAAATTAGTATACGAGGTACCTTATTCTCTTTATAATAATATTAGGTACATATTTTGGTACAGTGATAACCCCAAATCTATCTCCTTTCCTTCATTTTATCCCAAGGTTGTTTGTAAGAGAAATTATTGCCCTGAGCGCTAACCGCCCTTTGTAGAATTGTTTGTCTTGTTCACATGATGTGGTGGTAGGAATACAATAAAGTATACAGTTATATATAATAAAAATCAATATCCACTTACACCTACGGTATGTCATAAATAGACTGTCTTAGTTACCTCTCGTTTTTCCTTATAGAAATCAGTAATCAATGCTTATTAATGTCGAAAATAACTACTGGAGAGATAAATATTATATTACATTACCTTAATAATAATACTCATAAACATTTCCTCAATGATGACGTCATTCAGTTAATGTTATCTTATACTTACACCTACTTAATTGTTTGTTCGCCAGACCAATTAAGTTATTTATGAAAATCTGTTTCTAAATTAATTTTGGAAGCGAGACGCAAGAATTTTCCTAAAATTACTTTCTACGCAAGTTACTTGTTACTAAATTAAACGTTCATGAATTTGCAAGTTTTTAGCAGAAAGTTGAAACCACTAAAGTGTAAATGATGTAAAATCCAGATGGTAGATATTAATTTTATCAATTTGCAATTATAAAAAGCACACTATAGCGGGGTGGGGGTGATGACTTAACACTTTTTAAAATTTAAAACCAGTATGATGCGCTTGATAAATAATGGGTTTATTGTTACGCCAGGAATATAGCTTTACAGGTTAAACAATTATTTAAAAAAGCAAACCATGTGGCCAAGAGGTATTTGAGCATAGAGTTCAAATGTGCTGATTATGTTAATGTGCTCAAATATACTGACGTTTGGTGCGAAATTATTTCTAAAACACCAATTAAAACCTCATCCAATACTTTTTGTTACAAGTAACACAGTGTTTACTTGTAACAAAAAGTCGCCTAATTAGCACGTCGCGCGTCACATAGAAAAGCTGCTCGCAATTAAATTTGCAATTTAAAGCAGGTGCTCCACACCCCTGCAGTTGGCAGGAAGGGGTGGTCGAATGCAGCGGGCGTTTCAAGGACACACGTGCAACGTTTCCGCACGTTCCGTCCTGCCTAGGGTTGTCAGACGTTGGGATTCGGTCGTGGACGAGGTTAAATGAACAAAAAGGTTCCCCTATGCACGGGAATAAAAATAATAAGTATATTTGTACTTTTTGTTGTATTTAAGTTCAAAATCGCAGAGACATATTATGCTAAAAACCATAAAAGCCATTAATGGCTTATATATGGCCAGTGAGTTCTGAATACATTTAAATTACCTAAGTTAATTAGTAAGTATTACGTTTAAAGATGGTAGTAATTAAGTATAACAAACTAAACTATGTCAATATGTGTAATTTGCAAAAATGCTTTTTTAATTCACTTTTATATCTTTTTTGGATTTTGTATAACATAAAAACTACAACACAGTACATAGCAAATAGAAACAGTAAGTTGTACAGGCAAGTCAAAATTAGTGTCCAACTCTCGAGCTCCTAAATTAGATAGGTTTTGCGGCTTCTTTACTTATTTATAATATAACCGTGACATTTCTTGTTATTAATATCTAGTTGTTGTTAAGACAGCAAATGTAGTGAATAAATGTGACTGTGTTTGTGTGTCGGGGTCGTGTGTATGTGGAGTGAAAGTGTATGAGCATCCCACTTCATAGGAGATTTTATTAATTTATGAGTTTAATTGTCTATATGATTTCTGTTTCGTCATAAGTTAAGGGTTAGAGCCATTTACTTAATTCATTTTTAATTTTGTGCGCGTTACAAGTTTGATACGACGTCCGTGAAGTTTGAAGTATTTCAATTCAGTGCAGTTTTTCAGAAGGTATTTGGGTGAAATTATCTGTCAAATAATGTGTTTGACACTCAGGTCATCTGATAAAAAATGATGAAAGAATTGTAAGTAAGTACAGTTTTTTTTAATAACAAGTAAAATTCGTTCGAAAAACAGCAAAAAGAAATTTACAAAATTACGCTACTGACTCACTCTACATAATATTTTTCCATAGATCTGGTAGCCCTAACTCAGGCATATGTAAAGCATGACGGTGTAAATTCATTATTAATTACGTTAGTATTCAAAGTGTACCTGGCTGCACCTAATGGTGAGTTACCTTGGTGTTTATAATATTTATCAAATGTTTTTATATGACGCACAGTATTTGCATAACACTAAGGTACCTACTTAATTGCATTAACGATGTTTTATGATGTAATAATTTTAAGGCTGCATCTGTAGGACGAAAAAAAAAACAAATGTTTCCCTTAAAATAGGTACCATTTTCTTTTTCAGGATTAAGTTGAATCATTGAAAAATTAATACTTATACTTTTTTTTAATGATATAAACTAGTGCTTGACTGCGATCCCACCTAATCGTAAGCAGTGATGCTATCGTTGATGACAAATCGCACTAGTTTATTAAGAGCCTATTCACTCTAGCCTTGAAAACACCTAGATTATATATATAATCGGACGGAAAGACCGCTGCAGGAAAATTGTTCCAATTCATCGATATAGGTACGCGGTATAAACGACGAGGTGAAATAAAAACTTAAATAATAATAAAAAAATTGAAAATTAGGAATCCTCTTAATATTTCGATTAATCAAAAAAAAAAATTGATATTTCGACATCGTGTGTATCTTTACATTTATGGTGAAATAATACAGTAATGCCCTTGATTGTTCCAAATTACAAACAGTATCCAACGTTGTATCCTTGTACCATATAAAATACTAATTTCGGATCTCACATACGGGAGAGTTTTAATTTAATACGTTTCCCAGCTTTTCCTCCGGGAACACTGCCTAAATAAGCTGAATGCCCATATTACTGAGCGAAATTCGTTTTATGAATATTCATAATTATTTAGAAGGCAAATATGCTGAAAATAACTGCGTTTACTTGTACATTTGTTATTTCTCTAATTATTTCCGCCGCAATTGAAACCCGAGTGTTTCGGTGTTTGTAGTTGTTTGTTATAAGATAAGTAAGAATTTAAATCTTACTTTTCAACATGCACACACAACAGACAACTAAAACAAAATTCATGCAAAATCACATGTGCCCCTCTTTCGAACAATCACACAATAGAAATGAAGCTTGCCATTGCATTGATAGCAAGATTCTAAAGAAACACTAATATTATTTACCGAAATATTGTTGATCAAATACGAAATACCTACCTGAAATTCTAATGTTTTTTGCGCACTACAGTTTTGCAGTATTAAGTCTCTCTGTACTACTAAATATAACTAGATACTCTTTATACACGAGAGTTCCAGACACATCAAAAGTTACAGTCACTTTCAGGATTCCGAATCAGACAGATAACGATTCTCTGAATGACGTATGAGCTAAAACCCGACAAATAAGATGTATGAACGTCTTTATTCTGTAAGGCTGTCAAGACACAGATAATCGAATATTTATGACCTGAGAAAACATTAATATCTTTTTAATGTTTCACAAATATTCTCCTTGTTATTCAGATGAAAAGCAGTGGTAGCATAGTGGTTACGGCTCCATCTTACCAGTTGTAAGTCGCGGGTTCAAACCCAGCTAGGCGCATTACTTTGTGTAATTTAGGTAGTTCATCACCACTGCTCTCGAAACGGTGAAAGAAAAAATCGTGAGGCAATGTGAACGTCAGAATGGCCGGTCAACAGTCGTATTTAGCTTTGAAATTGTGCTAAAAACTTATTTATCAATTGCTTCTATTTGCTTACCGTGATGAGAGAATTAATTGCTTATTTCATAAGGTCAGAATGGCTGTTCAACAGTCGTAACTGTCGTAACTGTTGACCTGATGTTCACGAGGAAATTGGTATGTTCTAGAATAAAAAATTCGATTCGACATGTGACATCCACCAACCCTCCCTAGAGAAGAGGCACATTCCCTCTCCTAGAGAAGAGGCCTGATTCCTAGTAGTGAGAATATTATAAGGCTGATAATTCTTATGCCATTTTAGACTCACTTGATAAAACTAACCTAAATATTCGTTCTAACGTTCAATATTTTAGCACCGATCACACAACACGTCAAGCTTAAAAAAGTTAGCTTTTATTTTTGAGCTGAAAATTGCTGGCGTTTTCAAAGCCTCGCCTGTGAGCAGTCAATATTCTACCCGCGGCCATTTAAATATTGCTTTAGCACGTCACTTGGCCAGGTATCGTAATGAACGAATGGTAATAAGCCAACAGAACTATACTTTTCTGCTTGTGAAGGGTTAACATTTTTCTGAAGTTAATTGGGTACTAAACTATAGAGCTTTAGACCCTATTTAAATGAACAAAGATGCTTTCAGTGCTTTTTTTTAAATAACAATAATTTTACTCAATATAAAAATCTAGACTTATAATTAGAAGACAAATATGAAACGGTTGGCTGCCCTTCTGACACGATACAAAAACACCCGACAGACACATTTATTTTTTAGATGTAGGTATAAACAAAATCGCCTGCTAATTAAGTCTACATCGACCTAGATCACAGAACACAAATTGGATTAGAATGGATACAATGCTTGTGAGAAAAAATGACTAAAATTTTAGCCCTGTGTTTTTTGACCGAGTCTGTATTTCATCATCATTTCAGTAGAAAGACGTCCACTGTTGGACACAGGCAGTGTCACCACAACGAACAGTCCTGTGTACCTCGCATCCATCAGGTTGCCACTATCCTACCAGGTAATCGGTTTACCTTGTGGGAGGACTTCCAATGCTACGTCTTCCGGTGCGCGGTCGCCACTCCAGAATCTATCTGCCTTATCGA
Organism: Mythimna pallens; assembly: GCA_961205895.1. Lineage (NCBI taxonomy): Eukaryota > Metazoa > Arthropoda > Insecta > Lepidoptera > Noctuidae > Mythimna > Mythimna pallens. The sequence continues at coordinate 18,777,307 of OY540834.1, forward strand.
TCATCTGTTCTGCGGGCAATGTGCCCTGCCCACTGCCACTTCAGACAAACTGAATCCTAATATGAGATCTAGGGCTGCTTATTGTAGTAAATGTTGTTTGTTAAAAATATATCTTTATATGTATGTATAATATATGTAGAGGAGTGGTGGCCAAGTGGTAATGGCCCCGACTTACGAGTTGTAGGTCGCGGATTCAAACCCAGTCAGGCGCATTACTTTGTGTAATTTATTTCATCACCACTGCTCTCAAAATGTTGAAGGAAAACATCGTGAGGAAACCGGCATGTCCTAGAACCAAAAAATTCGAAGACATGTGACATTCACCAACCCGCACTGGGCCCGCGTGGTGGTGGCCGCGATTACGGCCCATTGCCTCTCCTAGAGAGGCCTTAGTCCCAGCAGTGGAAACATTAAAAGGCTGATTATGCTATTATGTATGTATAATTCATTTGTACACAAGTACTTTTGTCAACTTACTCCTCCTAAACGGATGAACCGATTTGGATGAAACTTTGTGTGTATATTTATGCGAGTCCTTGGATGATTCGAAAATACTAATCAACCAACATACAATTTTATTATCTGACGAGTCAGCTTTCGGGCAGGACAACGTCTACCGGGATCGCTAGTATTGTGTAAAGAAATGTAGTTGAAATGTGTTTTAATAATTTTATAAAATAAAAAGAAACTCCTCCACTTACCGTCCTGGGTAGCTACATACGCGCTTACCTACATTTCTGAATCTTCTGTTATTTTGATTGACACAACAAGTTTTCGGTACGGAACGGTATACCTATAAGTTCTTTGCTTACAACAGCAAAACTTACAACCGATATCTCTTTGACAGATATGTCCGAAAATGTGGGCACATTCACGTCACGGCGGGCTGTCAAATACATATGTATCATTTCGCCACACGTGAGTCAGCCTATAGTTACCTACCTACGAGTGTTCCTTTCTGAGCGTGTTACCTACACGAGGCGTAGAAAGCAAGTATAATATTCTTTTCTTTTTTGGGGACGAACATTTTTAATTACATTAGATAGTTTTGCATAATTGCACTATTTTAAACGATGACTGACACCATATCTTTTTTTTTCTTTTTTCAAATGTATGATTTGGTGAATTTGTTAAATGAATATACTATTAAAAAGTGTATTTTTCTTAGGAACCCTAATTTATTGATGTCTTTTCGTTAGAGGTTTAGTCACGTGGCTTCAGCGATAGGTATTTTGTAGAAACGCACATTCGTTGTTAAATGTTTCGAATTCATTCACAACCTTCGTATTCACCGTGGATTGATAAGTGTTTTATTACCAGGGAGGACTTAACCATATTACTAAGGCTTCGTTCGGGTCATATGCCTCTCAATAAATTCGGTTTTATGATGAAAAGTTAACTTCACCTATTTGCAGTACATGTAACGAAGACGAGGACTCATATCATATTTTAATGAGATGTGTCCGAAATCAATCGCTCAGAACACAAATTAGCGCGGTCAATATCAATTTATCAAATCCTATTTCAGATAAAATAATCCCTATCATTCATATGGTTAAGTTCGCTCTGAAAAACCCACCCAACACCTAACTGTATTTTTAACTGTTATATTTGAATACCGTATGTTATAATTTTATGCACGGTAAAAAAAAAAAAATGTTTTGAATTGGTGAATTTGAGATTTGGTTATTCGAGATCGCATGGCTACGGCGCGGCGTGATGTTTTTCTTGGTAGTTTGCATTCGTTGTTACGTTTCAGTAAACTTACGGGGACGTGTAATTCGATGTTACACTTTTCTAAGTCATGTATCACACTCAGATTTTTCTGTATACGATGAAACAATCTTGCAAGTTACGATACTTGATAAACAAACTTACGGTATAAACCAAAACCGAAGCTTCAGTATTTATAAATTTTATAATAAGACTGCATAACCGGAACTGCGATCGACATACTAAAAACTGAACTAAGATTAAAGTTTAATCTTAGTTATTTGTAGTTCGGCTCTTTTCATAAAGCACAAAGCATACTTCAAGAGGGAGGCAAATTGAAATCTTTTTCATCCAGGTAGCTTTAATTCTTTCTTCAAATTTCAACCTAGTTCGAGATTCAATTAAAGAATTAAACTGGGTAGCAGTCCAGGTAGAAAGCGGATTTATATCTACCGGATTAATGTTTCTACCTCGATTGGGAGTTGAGAAGTTGGTACCTACGTTAGCTGAATTATTACTCCGTTCTGTGGTTAGGGACAAGTATTGGGATGTCGCCTTTGTCTCGAAAGGCGGTGTAAACCCGCTACTTGAACTTGGGCCTTCAGACTATAAGTATAAAGAATCTTGTTGGAATCTTTTCGAAGGCTCTTGTTCTTTTTGTGTAGAGTAGGTACGGTAGATACGTCGATATGGTTACCGAAAATAGGTCTGACGCAAAAATGTGAAATAAGTTTTGATATCGTTCTAAACCAATTTTTTTTTCGGGTGGGAAAATCATCTAATGACATCCCTCGATCTTGGGCGGAGCGGAAGATATTGTCAGACTTTTACTGACTAAAAACCAACTCCTATTCCTGCTTTGCCATTTTTCCACCCGGGGATCTCTTTCGCATCACCCATGGAAAGAAAAAAAAAGAAAGAAAGATAAACTTTTTATTTGGCGGAACAAAGCGCAAATTTAGAACTTATTTTAGATTATAAGCATATTATGTAAAAGAAATATGCGCCACATCCGCGCAAAACGGTCGAACGCTCTGCATAATGCCGTGACCACACGCAAAATACATGCACACGCACACACACACGCATGGCTCCAGTAGGCTTCGACCCTGCTGGGCCCCTACGGTTGCTGACATCTTCTTGAGGCGCGCGTGGAACAGTACGCGCCGTCGACGACTTGTGCTCGGTCCGGACGGTTACCGGACGATCGGACGGTGAGCTACCCATTCATTCATTCATTGTTTGTCCTATATTTTTGTTTATGTGGTGTGCAATAAAAAATATAATAAATAATAAAACTTAACTATCTAAATAAAAAAAAAACTTATATCATAAATCTAAAATTTGGAGCACACATATCAATATATTCTATAAAATCAAAGTTTCTATTAGATGACAATGCAACGAGCATGTTTCAAACACAATGTTTCGGATAGAAATTTAAAATCAGTTTGGAGTAAGTTTGGAGTTTTTAGACATTGCGAGACCTCTAGTGGTGCGCGAACCTATTCTAAACATAGGTAGCCGCTTATTGCATGTTTCAAGAATTGGTAGCATCGATATATATATAGGTACCTACTACGCACAAGATTAATCGTTCCGAACACACTTCAATCAACTCAGATGTAGTGTAATCCATACACCTTGAGCATTACACTACGTTGAACGAAACGCGTAAGTGCCACGAAATTCATGGCGCTTAAGACATTTTGGTCGCGAAAAACGTATCCTCTAAAAGTTATCTTAGCACTGCGCTGTATGTTTTAATAGTTCTATTAAACGGCGTAATGCCAATGTAGCGCCGCAGCCGCCGTTTTCTTTTAACTTTTCAGTATTTTAACAAATATTTTCCATGAACGTGCTTGTCTATCTCTAGAATATAAGTCGATGAATTTGAATTTGATGATTGGTAGAATTAATATTACAGATCCATTTAAACGTTCCTGTTAATTACTCTATCAAAGTTATAAATCTGATGAATGACTTGTTACTCGCTAATGAAGGTTTCCCATCAATCACGGTCGCGTATCGATGCGGATGTGTCAACTTGATCAGCATCCAGAGGGACCCTTATGAGGATAAGCCTATGAACCAACATACTTACATGTAAGGAAGGATAGCTTTACTTTTGTCAAGGTACTAATTTTTGAAGTGAAAACTTCTTTAGCGGCGTTGAGCACTTTTTCTGTAATGGGTATGAAATCTTAAACTCGCGTCAGGACACGTGACCTGATCGAAAAAGCGTAAGACGGGAGATAAACTTTTTAATGTAAAATAATTGTAATAGTTTTAAAGTGTTAAATTTTTAATGTAATATAAATTGTCATGTTTGTGTACGATAGCGCAATAAATGAATATTGTATTCTACCACATAAATGATAGTACTTTTATACTGATAAAGCAATTGGTGCAAAATTATTCCCTAACCATTCCAAAATATCAAACATGCTCAACGTTAATAATCAAGTTTTCACTTCTGCCGGCACTCCCGGAGTGCAACCCGTCTTTTTTTTTTTAACTTTATCCCATATTATATCAATTATCCTGTAGTGTGGACGGTCACAAATATCGCTGAAAGATGACATAACTCAAAAAGAGATTGATTACATAAAATATTAGAATTATGCGGTACAGAATTAATAAATTTATGGCACACAGTGTTCCACGCGCGCCTTAAAAAGTTGTCAGCAAAACCGAAGGCGTCCAGCGCAGGGCTGATGCCCGCTAGTGCCACGGGCATTTCTGATTAGGAAACCTAAGGTCCTAAAATACACAAAGGGCAACTGAAGGACACAGGTGTGGTTTTAGTCAGTAAAAGTCTTACACGCCCTCCCGCCCCACTAACTAGAGCAAGAGACGTCATTGGATGATATCCCACAAAAAAAATGGGCGATTATGTCTTGTAGCATTTAAAGAACTCTGTGACCGTATAAAATGACTTTTTAGGGTACCGTACCGAACACGTGAAGTGGTAAATCATGAGATAAATTTTCCCGCTCTGGGTGGAGTGAGAGCGGGTGTCAGACTTTTATTTATTACTAGGTCCCGCCCGTGTTCCTTTACTTGACCTTTGCGTTCTAGGGCAGACGGTAACCCTTTGGGACAATTCCGCAAAACGTATAAAACCTTTTACGTTACAATTAACATACAAAATAGAACGGTCGAGACAATAAGGGTGGTTGAATACCTACCTACTTGAGAATCAGAGCCACGAGTATGTCAGTCAAACAAAGAAAATTGCGAGCTTAATTTGTTCGGTTTGAATCATATCTTATTTATCTTAAATGGAGGAACATCTTCGTTGGAAATTGTTCTACCTTTCCTTTTTTACATTTATCACGTGTTTATCTTAACAACCTTACTTTGTACGCAAGTCAAATTATGTTTGGCTTTCTTTGATTTATAATAGGATAATGTACTTAATTATATTCGAGCGTCATATCTTTGGGTTATATCACATTTAATGCTAGATTTTGCTTGAGTGTTAGATTTTGTTTTTAAATACTTACTCTAAAAGATTTTTATCATTAGATCTTATTACCCGACTGCAAGAAGGGTGTTTTTCGTGCGTAACTTGTATGTATGGATGTATGAATGTATGTAATATTCTTTATTACCTCATATCTTCCAAACCGCTGAACGTATTTACATAATTAGCATATCGTTAGATTCGTCTGGTTAACCCAAGTGTTCTTAGATAGGTGATGTTGAAAAAAAATCAGCATAACGACTGTGAGACGCTTTAGATTAGAGTACCTAAAAAAAAATTTTTTTTTTGGGTATTGCAATATGGATATCAAATTCAAGAGCTCATCATGAGGATTCCAAAATGGTATATCATGACCATATTAAAAAAAAAATATTCTATAAGAAATATGTAATTCATTTTTTTGCTAACTTGTTGGGTTAGGTTAGGTTACTCGCAACTTCGTTACTCTCCTTTTTTGGGGCAATCGTGTAAAAAAAATGTTATCTATTCCAGAGATATCAACCCCCCTGGAAATTAAATCCCGTTCCCGCGGGAAAATGAAAAGTAGCCTAAGTTACTCCTTGTAACATCAACTATCCTAGTACCAACCGTCAGTTGAGCACGCCATAATCATTGCGGTAAGTCCCCTCTTTGAATAATAGCTGGAGAGGCGTCACGGCGTCTACACCTTCCGCATGACGCAGGCCCTTAACGGAGATGGTAAGTTCGGAAGGTTCCTGCACCGGATTCAGGCGAAAGAAAATGCTCGGGGATGTCGCCATAGTGCGGATCACCCGAAGGGCACTGTGGAGCTGACGGTGGAAGTGAGCCGTGACCTCATGGGGGCAATCGGTGGTGGTGACATCTCACGCGTCTATGAGGGGGAATGGGTGGCGGCCACCTCCTTCTGCGAAGTAGTAATGCTAGTGATGGAGACAGCCGCACGCGTAAGGGAATGGATATCCTCATGCCAAAACCGCTGAGACCCCCAACTACCAGCTACCGCAGGCGCGGGTTTTTGGACGATGTGCAATGTGTAGCTCGCAGTCTGGCCGCCCGGTTATTGTTCGAACCGAGCCGATTTTCGATAACGCGTCTTGTACTACATCTTTCTTAAAGAGATGTCAACAAAACCGTTGTGGCCCAGCAGGGCCGATGCCTACTAGGGCCTTGGGAGGACTTCTGAAAAGATAACCCGTGGTCCTAGAACGCAAAGAGTAACTGAAGGATCCTACGTGTGGTTTTACTAAGTAAAAGTCTGACACGCTCTTCCTCTCCGGTCTAGAGCGAGAAAAGTCATTAGATGATTACCCACATGTAAAAAAAAGCTTTCCTTCAGTGAAAGTCCCGTCAAAATCGTTTCAGCCCTTTCGAAGATGTTCTCTCCCGGTAATCAGGATGTGGTGATTTGGAAAACCGCCGGAATTAAGTCCCGTTTCCGCGAGAATATAAAAAGTAGCTAAAGGTCTTAAAATAATCCAGACTAAAATCATCCCATCTAATGCGTCCCGACTGTTGCAGTCAATATGTTCCGTATTGGAATTTATTATTTGATTCATTTAAATTGGTTTTTACTCTACTGGACTGAACTTGGTTTTTTCTCTATCTAAAGTTATTTTTTACGCAGTCGATTTTTTTATTTATTTTAACTTTATGTACAGTTGTGGTACATATGTGTATTTAATGCAACAAGGCATACATCAATGGAATATATATCAATAATCTTTTTATCCCTTCGCCCTATTTAGGCAGGTTAAGATCTTAACCGTGGAGTTTCTTGCCGTCTTCTCGTCTTTCGTCTTCTCCATAGGAAACGACAAATTTGGAACCGTGCACTAGCGTCTGACGTTTTTAAAGTGCCCGCAGTTTTTTATCTTTTTTGAGTTACATTAGAATGAAGGTGTATTCTAAAGTTTTTGTAATATTTGCTAGCAAATGTATCGAGCCAGTCTTCTCGGCAAGCTTCGCTAAGGAACACTACAATAAAATTCTCAGCTTCATTTTGCCTAGTTGGTGCCTGTTTCAATGATTCTACATATTGTCCAGTTGCGTAGACACTTGAGATAAAAAACTACGCCAATTTAACACCACAATGTGTTATTCACTAGGAATCAATTTACGAATATATAAGTTCAGTGACTGTTTTAACAGTCACTGAACTTCGAAATCGAAAAAATCCTGCCAAAATTCAATAAATAATCGCAAATAAAATAAGTGCGACATTATGCTAGCTCTCCAAAAAGTTCTCCTATCCTTATTGATTATAAAAAATTAAATTTATCCTTATTGATTGTAAATATAAAAATACATGCAGATATTGAAAAAAAATCAAATGAAAGCCATTTGGTTCAGAAAAGAATAAATTATGAAAAAAACACTAATGGCATTGTCTTTTTTTGTTTTGCGTTTATGGTTAATTTCTGACATTCAAACTATCGGTAAAACTTTTTATCCATATTTTAATTTAAAAAACTACGGGCAGCTCAAATTGAAAAATAAATAAATAAGAAAACGGTTTATCATAAAAAAAAGAAATAAATTAAAAATAAAACTTTAAGGCTATATATGTATATAAATATAAACGACTGGCCAGTCGTTAGAAAATTGTTTCATGAAATTATTTAAAGAGGTTGCAATAAAATGTTATAATAAGAAAAGAGATCGATTATGGTTATGATTTCTTATAAAGTTTTTTAGCTAGTTCTCGATTGATTCACGCCTCGTTCTGACCTGCAAATCATGTGATATTTCATTCAAAAGTAGAAACTAATGTGTTAAATTCCCTACACGCGACCAAATAGCAGCCATAGCAAGTTAGCAACGGCTTCGCGTGTGAAAAGCGTCAACGTCGGGCGACCTTGAATCTGAGGGAGTACTGCAGTAGCCGACGCGACGATCGATGGATTACTTATTTTAATCTTTTAACAATCCTATTTGTTGGCCAGTCACAACTAATTGAAATAATGATAAGCAAATATTAAAATTCTTCTGTCAGCGGCTGAGGCTGAAAATTAAAATGTATCCATGTGGTAAGTATTTCAGGATATTGTGGTCTACCCTAAAATCCAAATCCGCTAAGATGTTTGTTGGAATGAGTAACTAACATACAAACCCACTCATACAGTAGGTACTTATACAGATTTTTGCCTTTTATAGTGTAGGTATTAGTACTAAAGTGTGAATTATGATATTATCACGTGCTAGTTACAAAATAGATAGACAAAAAACTGAAATGAAAACCTAAGTTGTGATACGAAAATTAAAATCTCATTTTCCCTTAATTATTTCGTTTTTCTTCTGTTTTTGAAAAAAAAAAAATTAATTTATGCTTAGTTTGTAGATACAGTCTCTATGTTACGTAAAATATAAAACCTAAATATTATTTAGAAAAACTATTTACCATTAAGACCGTAAACAAATTTAAATGTAACGTTTATACAAGCCATTCTAAAATTAAAACTTTCAGCTGCGTTAGTCATGAATAATTGTACATCGGAATGATTGTTTATAATCAACGAATGAATACTAAATAAGTAATCTCCATTGTAATAAATTACTGTTCAGGACTCATGTATACGGTATTTTGGCAGCTGACCAATAAAATATCTATATAATTTATTTATTTATTAATACTTGCAATTAATGATGTATGTAAATAAGTGATTCAGCTTAATACAAAGACATGCCTGAGGTATTACATTAGTTGTAAAAATAATTTTATTTATACTAATATTATAATTACTAGTAGGTATTTACATATTTAAAAAGTACATAACTAAGTAATAAAAAAAAATATATATATATTATAGACGAAAAATTTGAAAGTTTACATCTAGGGGGTAATCTCTGAAAGGACTTATTCTGAAAATTCTTTCACTAGTATAAAGCTACTTTATCACTGAGTGACATAGTTTATAATATATTTTCTATTTTCACACGGGCGAAGCAGTCATAAATAAAAATCACAAAAACTACTTCAGGTAATTGTGTATTTATACATATATTATTTATTTATATTTTTATTTATTTAGACTAATAAAGTAGTATTTAAGAGGGTCGTACCCGGTCCGTCTATTGTCAACGAGAGCATGGTTAAAAAGCTTGTAGTATCATCCAATCGCAATGTGAAATAAAGAGGCATCGGGAAAAAAGAAAGATAGCGCTAATCTCAATTTAATGTGCAAGGATTGCATAAATATATATTTTTTTACTTTTTTATTTTTCGGCAACATTATGAAATTCATGTGAAACTTGTGCCAAATAGCATATTTTTAGAGACTTTTACTGAATTAGTTTTACACCAATTTATGTTTTGTTTTCAATAGAAACCTAGATAAAAAACAACAAGATATCTGTGTTTCTAAAATATCCAGAGAAAGATGTGTAATGATGTCATATCACGTAGGAGTGGTTGTACGAGAAGTATTACGGTCGCTCTTAATAAAAAGCACTAGGAGTTCATCATTGGCAGAAAGTTTTGTAGTCCAAATAAGGTGAATAGGTAGATGTGCTACAATAATACCGTTTGTGACTATACAAACTTTTCAGGCATGAATCGTGTGGTCTTTTAATGTCAACAGTGCGACTGTGATTTTATTTCTTTCAGGAAACATTTTCGAGGCTTCAAAAGAGTGGAAAGAATTCAAATAATAGACAAGTGGACTTGTAGTTGCGAATCTGATACAATTCATGCTCTTCAAAGCCAAACAATAGACGAAGTAGGTCAGTTTGTACTGACGTAGTACAGAACTGAAGTACAGTAGTTCGAGTAAGTAGACTATTGTGTCTACTCTTGGACAACCATCAAAATATCACGCTTGTTTTCCTTAGAAGGGTTTACAGGAATGTGTAGTGACTAAACAAACTTTTTTTTTTGTTGATAGAGTCGCGCTTGACCGCTACCTATCTCACCAGCTAAGTTACGACCGTTTCGTTTCGATTCTCTTGCGTCGAACGCCTCGAGTTGGCCACGCCTCCGATTCCTTTGTTGTTGTTGACACAAACGGGCAACTGGCGTTTGTTCCGCACAAATCCGGTGCAGGAACCCGCCCGAATATACCATGTCCGGTGAGGACCTGCATCATGCGGAAGGTAAGGACGCCGTGAGGTCTTTCCAGCCACTCCTCAAAGAGGGAACTTACCGCTATAAATGTAGCGGGGGCACATCAGGTGGATCATTTCAAAGACCCCTTTATTTCAAATAAACCATTTACTGGCACTTTTCAATTGAGAAGAAGTCAGTCAGTCAGAAGAATTACGCTAGTTGCAAGCATTTGAAGTTGAGTATTTCTCAAACTCTAGCCTGAAAACATATCAAAGTTTGACATTAAAGCATGGTTTGATACGTTCTTAGTTGAAAATGTTCAATTCATAAACCCACCCACGGGCATAGGTAGAAGCAATATTTGTGTTTTAAATATTCTCAGACTCAAAAATAAACTTTTATGGAATTCCGTTCGATCACTTGAAATAAACACAACCCAGATGCACATGTTTTTAACTTGGTGTCACGATACAACTTGAAACCATACTTAAGTCTTAAATATGAAACGGCAACGTTTAAAACGCTCTCGTATTTAATTCCGGCTTTCCGGATTCGGCTTTACGAGGGCTTTCCTGTGCCTCATTATAACAACATCTTGGCATTGTCGCCTCAAAACGTATCTAGGTTAACACCGCTAAGTATTCAAGTGGAAAGTTTTTTTTTTCTATCGCTTCCGCTTTTCAGCGCTCTTTAAATTGTGAGATAGACTATTTTTGTTCTATTAGGAACTAGTGTCGGAACTTTCAGTTGCGGCAAAAAAACGAGTTTCGGTTTAGTTTGGCTGATCGAATCCATATTTGAAAGGTTTCGTGCTGCGACCGGATATGGTATGTTGCACCTTATTTATTAGTAAGTACCTAATTTTGTTGTAACTGAAATATCAGAGACTGAATGATTAATATGATATTAAATATGTAACCTAAATAAAAATAAAGGGAAACTGACTGATTAATATTGTCAATTTTTTCTACCACAAAAATATAACCATAACTATTTAAGGAAGCTTCGGTTTCGGCCATGAAAACTAGTTTTGGTTGGACACATATATAACTCTTTGTGAACCTTGGCTGCATAGTAAAATATAGGCTAGGAGAATAGTACAGTACCAACGTAGCTCTTAGGTAGTGTTAGTAAGAACGGATGCAAAATAATAATTGTGAGAATGAAGATTGATTTGCCACTTGACCGTTACGGCTTATGCCAACAGCGATAAGGAGACAAGTGGTAAATTAATGCAAAAATATTACACCCAGCGATTATTCAGCTTCACAAAGACAGGACAGGTGACATCACGGAGTGACATGTATGATTTAATAATTTAATGGCGCTGCTGACATCCATGACAGTTGTTGCAGACTGCGTCATCTGTGTTGACAATGCAGATTTCCATCATGTTTTCAAAAGATTATATTTATCTCACACAGTTAATTAGCTAATGTTATATTATAGTACATTTTGATACAAGTGGAGAACATTTGTCATTGCGACCGAGGCGGAATTCGCTCGAACCGTAGGTCCTTCTGTTATGGAGCCTAGTGCTGCAGTGACAAATTTCCACGTGTATCAAACGACGCTTCACGAAGATAAAAATAAATGGTGGTTGACGCGCGACTCGGGGGGTCCCTATTTATCGTATCAGGCTGGGCACTACCCAGCCTGATACGATAAATACAATCAATTATTGTCGGGGGCAAGTTCACTCACTTTTCTGCACGAGTGCTAAAACAGTAATTTTATGCTTAAAAGTGACAGGGATACGAGTAAGAGCGGGTTTTCGAGTAAGTGTATTGAAAAATATATTTCTAAAGGGTCACGTACGCCGATCTAGGCGTGTCGGTCTCCATATATTACATTACATTTTATATGGAAACTAGGCTTGTAGAGCTACATTAGATCCACGCCACGCGACGCCACGCAACACGTCGCTACGTACAAATCAGGCGTCATCCACGTGTGCGTCGGTCTAGTGTAGTTCTGGCTTTACGATATTAACAACAATGTTTGCGTGATCCCTTGTTTAGCGTGTAGACTAAGTTCGGCACGATTTAATGGCGTTTCTTTAGCTTTCATCACGATACTTAAATTATGAGAAACGAATAATGGATGATGGAAATTAATATTAAGTATGCCCTTGGCCAAAATACGCGAATATGTAAGCAAAGCTTGAATGAAAATGTCGCCGATAATCCAGAAGCACCCTCATATCGATTCGTTTTCGTACCAAGTTATGATTGAGTCGCTAAATCGAGGTTGAATAAATATGCATGTAGGTTTTACTATGCTCTGAATATATTCTGACAAACAAAGAAGCCGGGTTACGTGAAAGCTCCGCTCAATGTATATTTTTATGAAAATAATGTTAATCACTGAACTGAAATGCTTGGTTCATCGAGTCGCATACTTTAAGTTCCGAGTGAATATTAATATATTTTTGGAGCCTTAAATCTTGTAGTGTGGAGTTATCTAGATAGGTGTTAAGAGCTACCCCTAGTTACCCCTAGTTTAACTATGGTACCAACTTCGATACTAATAGGTATGTATATTTAAGATTAGCTTTGATTATTATTGTGTATTATTCCATATAACAAGGTGGACCCGTAGGACCCAAGGTGGTTCCATACAACAATTCCATAAGGTGGACCGACGACCTGAAGAGAGATGCGAGACGCACAGGAGCGGTCGTTGCGGCGTCGTTTGGGGGAGGCCTATGTCCAACAGTGGACGTCTTACGGCTGAAATGATGATGATGATTCCATATAAAAATTGTTAAAAATGGATATTAATATACTTGATCGATCTGGAAGATTTGAATATTTTGGAAACGTCTCGGTGATCTTACAGACATTGTTATCATGGAAATTCTTAGGTTAGATTATGTTAGAAACACCACACTGCGCTCCATAACTCAAGTAGCAGATGTCGGGGAAAGTACAGTTAAGCTGAAGTGGGAGTGGGCTGGCCACGTCGCATGAACGCACCTGGACAGATGCCAGAGATCGCCCTTGCCTTTGCTTAGTAGTGGGACACAAAATAGGCTTTTAAAAAAAACATTTAGTTGTCGTACGTACGTCAAATTAAGGATTTGACGTATCATCATTATAACAGGATAATCCGATCCTACGTGGGGGTGAAGTTTGCTATTGCTAATGGCGCTTTATAGTTTCTTTTTAGGTATTCCGCCATAACCACAATGTCCTATTCATAATTTTCTAAATTCATAATAAGTGTTTTGTTTTGTTTAGGTGTAGATTACTCCCTCTCGTTCCACCCAGTGAGACAAGAATTATTTGATGCCTTTTCACATAAAAAATGCTATACGAGCTGAACTTAAAGCTTAGTTCGACGTAGTGTCACAAAGAGTAACCAGAGACAAAATTATCGTAAAAAAATAAAACATTCCAAATTCAAACTTTTACCTTTCAGCGCTTTCATCGTATGAGTTGGGAGGATAAGGTCGGATTGCTCATTAACGTTATATCAAAGCACCAAAGGATTGTCGAAGTCAAAGACTTCCGAATTCGCGGATGACTTACATATATCAAGATATGAACGGTGTGGTCTTGTGATATCAAGTAAGAATTATGTCGATCAAATACTTAGACAAGGCATTAGAATACAGCGAGTGTAAATAGTTATAATGATTTGTTAATGACAAATGAAATGAAATTAAAATACTATATTTAAATTCAAGTTAAAATTATTAATAAAATCACTAATTTAATATTTAGTAATCATTTTATCCTTAACTATATTTATTTTAGTAATAATACGAGTATATTTAAGAGAATTACTACGGAAATATTTAAAACTCCCTATATCTATGCATATCATTCACCAAATATGAACTCATCGATACGTAAATACCGTTGTCTAGTATTTATTTTATAAATTTCATAATCACAAGGTGACGTACATTTATTTGTATCTATATAGAAAAATAATACCAACAAATTAATTTTACTAAGTATCTATATAATGGAAATCATAAGTTTTTAAAAAAAAAAAAATTTATTATTGATAGGTGCGCGTTTGACCTCTATCTCTAGTGTTTAAATAAATATAACTGTCCCGGTCGTACGTAGTCTCTCTGTTTTCTTATATTACTCTAATAGGAAATTGGGCTAGCGAACTTTAGTCACTGAGACTGAACTGTAGATCACTGAGTAACCTAGCTAGGACGGCAGGACATTCTTAGTTTACAAAAAAGGCCATATATCATGTAACTGTTATAGACTGTATTGCACTTTGTGAAATAAATATATTAATACTAACGGTTCCGGCAGACATTGTTCTGCACGAAAGCTTGATTTATTTAGAACAAAAAAAAAAATTTGCAGTGCCACCTACCTATCAACCACGGGTCCAATTGTATTTTCAAATCATCATTCGACGACCCACTCAAATATACACACAAAGTTTCATCAAAATTGGTCCAGGCTTTTAAGAGGATTTGGGTGACAAACACACGTACAGAAGAATTATATGTATAAAGATAATTGGAACCGTTGCGTTACTATTTTGAATCATTCGCATTACCTATACCTAGAAGACCGTTAATAGTCGTATATATTTAAGATCCACGTGTACGAGTGGATTGCTAAAAATACTCATGAATGCATGTAGCTGCAGTTATTGTTTTAATCACACACATTCATGTTACTCGGAAACTATTAGCACTAACTATATCTATCGAAGTTTCAAAGGTAATGTTTTCATTTATTGGTAATGTTTTCATTTATTGGTTTAGTGGTTACCCAGCAATTGTCTACACAATACATTTACGTTAAGGTAAGTCGAAATATTATTCTTCACGCGTGCTAAGCCGCTAGCATTGCAAAAAGTAAAAGTAAATAGTTGCAAAAAATTTTGTGTAAATAAATATTTCATTAATAAGTAATTTATACACACAGTTTTTATTATATACCCAATATACATTAGTAGATAATGGACAGAAATACCCAGCAGTAAATTGCAAAACGCAAATAGCAAAAAATAAATAAAAAAGAAAACGAAAAATATACTGTGCCAATCCTTCCTAAGCCAGATTCTCCTCCGATTTCTGATTTAAGTAATTGAAGTTTAATATTTCTCAAATTCTACTTCAGTCTGAAAACCGGTCAAAATTTTGCATTTAAGTAGGATTTCAAATACTTAATTTAGAAACTGGCCCTAAGGAACTGTCATATAGTATGAACGGCCTAACATAAACTTGGAAATGATCAAAAGTATCCCGTGCCTAAGCGAATGTACATGCTTTGCTTAGCTTCGAACAATTATGGCAAATCAAATTGGAAATCTTAAAATTATTAGGTAATTATTAGTGGCTATCAATGTTTAGCAGTGAACTTACCTACTGCTGGACTAAAAATCCTTCACGAGTGGTGATTTTTGTATTTTCAGGTGTCGCTACCAACTTACTGGTTGGAATATTGTGATCACGATCAGAACTGATCTTACAGACACGACAAGAAAAGTGCAACTAATAGTTAGTCAATGAGGTCTATCCTTATAATCCACGTGTACTTACCTATGTACACCAATTCATGGAATACAAATACGAGTACCTCATTGTTTTAATTAATATAAATGAATGACTCATATTGCAGTCACCAGATTTCCATTGATGCCGTATGGAAAATGGAGTATATTTCCAATCAAAACTAGTGCCTACGCATTTTCGTACGCGTTTTGAGGTTCAGCACATTTCAAGTCACCGCGAATACAACCTCACATGGTCAACTAGCTTTTTTTTTTGGAAGTGGGAAAAGATCCAATGACTACTCCCGCTCTAGGGTGGGGCGACGTGTCAGACTTTTACTAACTAAAACACACCTTGTTCTGAAGTTGTTCTATACGTTCTAGAGTCACGGGTTTCCTTTTCAGAAATTCCCCGGGGCCCTATATGCATAACTAGCTAAGCCAATTAATAAATCAATTACAAGGAGTCGAAGTTAATTAGTTACGATTGTACTTAGACTTTACTTGGAACCTCGATTTTGTATATTTAAATCAATTTACCTAAATGATAATAATTAATAAACACGTGTAAAGAGTTGAATGCTAGGCTATTCGAGGAAGCGATGCATGTACGAGTATTATAGCTTCTCAGATGTTTTAATCAATATATCACGGGTCTTATTTCAGTGACCAGATATGTTCATTACATCGTATTATTGGGATATAATATGTAAAAAAAATATCCTGAACTACTTTAATGGAGAAATATGTATATTCCAGTTTTTTTTTCGTAGTCAAGAAGGATTCTTTTTTTTTACATCAATATAATTAAGATATGTTAAAATAATATTCCGAAATTCTTTATTTAAATTTTCTTTAAATCAAGAAAATTAGTAGCCATTTGTGTCTGTGCATATAAAGTGGTGTTTCCCTAAAAAATTTGAGAACCATTTCTATGTAATATAGAATACGCAAGTCTTTGATTATCCAGTCATTATTTATTTGGCAGGTTTTCATCTTTTGTGCGTCTTTAATTGTTAAGAGCAGCCAACTCGACATACATTTTTCCTGTTTTTCATACAACCACTCTTACGCGATTATGATGTTATTACACATTTTTCATTAGACATTTTGGAAACATAGATAACTTGTGTAATATCCACATCATTTAGGATTCTATTGAAATCAATATATAAATTTGAGTAAAACTAATTCAGTAAGAACCTCTGAAAATCTGCTATTTGACATAAACTTTGACCTTTCATAGTGTACTCAAAAATTATAAAAGTCATAATAATATGAAAATAGAATCCTTGCAAATTTAATCAAGATTCTGAATGACGAAAATTTATTCCATAAACTTTTATATTTAAGAAAAAAAACAGGTATATCCTGGAACAACTTTTGTGAAATATTCGAGTAAATGACTGAATTAAAGAGTGCCAGCAGAGCTTTCTAGTATTATCTCTCTGTTTTCGCATTGCCTTTTTATTAAACATTGCGTTGGATGAACCGACAAGCTTTTAAACCATTCTCAAGTTGACGAAAGACGACAGGGGCCCTCTTAAGAACTTTAGATAGATATTAATAATTAATAATAATATAGTATTATTATTATAAGATACGTCAGTTTCACCTGAATAATAACGAGGGTATTGAATTTTGCTCATCTCGTATGCATAAGTCATAACTCAAAGAGATATGCACAATAGAAAATATTATGCGATATGAAGCAGGTACTGCATAATATTTCAATTGACAAGAAAATTCCTTTGACCCGATTTACTTTGACGCCTTTGCCAAGTTCTGTGAGAATGCGAGACGACTTTTCAGTTTATAACATTCTTACATTTATACCGCGAAATATGAGAATATTCCGCATTTAAAATTGAATTCGATTAAAAAGCTCAAAGGTGGTGTTTGGTCTGATGTAATTTTAACGAAATGGTTAACCCGAAGCAAGGTCCGAACCACAAACTTTCACGAACATACACGAGTAAAACTTGGTGTTCGGACTTCTTGATTCAAAAAATTTACAGTGCGGTTCCACCAAATTTCTTAGGGCTCTCACTCCATTCTTGACAGTGGCAATAAAGATAGGTACGTTAAATAGGGAAAGGTGAATTTAGGAGTTCTGGGTTTTGTTGAAGATTTTACAGCTGAAAAGTATAATATTCGTTCGAGTTTAGGTGGCTTTTGTTAGGAGAAGTGATACTTGAGTGAAGATCGATGGCTACACTGAATGGGAGTCATCTCTACAATAGCTTAGTTTTTTTGTGATGGTTCAGCAGAATTTACCCGATACAAGGCCATAGCGTTGGATTTTAATATAGTAGTAATAATAGTAAATTCTTTATTTTAAGTATCAACGAAACACATATGCTATATATCAACAAATACTGTAGCAACGATTTACCATACAATAGTCCAGCCTATCAGTAATCATGCTCAGACATTTTAGCTTTATGTTGCCTTTTCTTCGTCTGAAGTCATTTGAGCCTACCTATACAAGTATGTCTAGTTAGGTATAGATTTAGTAGGTAGTCCGCTGTCTAACGATATTTTTGGATTTATAAATGGGATTTTGATTGCGTAGTTCTTGACGCGGCACGAAAGCTAGTCAAACGTCTAAACAAGCGACACGAAAACTGGTCAATAAACAATATTTGCTAGTAGATTTAACCTAATTAAAACTAACTTACAAAATAAAAGCCCTAAAGAACTAAAAAAGCAATCTAAAGTACGGCGTCGAAAAACTCCTCCGCATCGCTGTCGACTGGTAATGTACCCAAAAGACTAACGGCATTGCCATTGCTAGTAATAAATCAATCTGTTTGCTGAAACCATTACAGTAATTTTTTATAATTTAATTAATTTAAAGCTAGTGATTATAGTAACGCTAGCGGCTGCTAGCACCTTTACCCGTACGAAAGTAGAAAATTTTTCCGTTCCAAGGAAACATACTCCGGGATAAAAGGTATCCTATGTGCTATTACAGGACATTGTCTACCTGTGTGCCAAATTTCATCTAAATTCGTTTAGCTATTCGAGCATGAAATTTTGAACACAGATAGAGCATGCCCAGAAATAGGTCATTAGTCTTTTTATCACTGGAGTATGTTCTCTTGCGTTAATTTTCGACTTTTAAGAGGACGATTAAGACCAGCATTGAAATAATAAACGTACACACACACTCACAAACTTACACGTCTATTAGTGTGATATTTTCAAAACAATACCACTTACCAAAAATGTGGAGTACTTTTGGCATTACTAAATTAGCATTTGATATTCAGTGCCCCATTTTTGGAGTAAATAAAAAGTGTTATATCGTTGAAAGAGCTTTTCATATTTCCACTGCAGACAAGACATTAGTTAGATTCCAGCCACAGTAACGTAAGACAAATGATATGGAAATATAGGGCCATTTCATCTTTTCTACCACCATTAAACTCGCCGATTTCAACTGAGGTGCTTTTTTTTTGAAAGTACTGTGAGACTATTACGATGAACGAAAGACTTTTTTATTATTTATAAGGACTGTAGCATGATTATTGTTTATGAAAATAAATACAAATGTTAGCCTATTCGTACCTATTTGGATCGACTTAACCAACTTCAAAAACGGAGAAGTTTCTCGAGTAAATGTTTTTGTTGAATCATGTTTAGAGATATCTTTGATAATTTTTTTTGAAAGAAGTATATTTGACCCATTCAATTTTGGTGAAAATCTGATGAAGAAATTCGGAGATAAACCATAGAACTCTTCAATAAATGATAGTAAATCTTCCGGGATTGTTCAAATCGCATAAGTGTGTTTGTTGTTAACACCATTTCATAACAAAATATGACGTCAATGCGCTTTGAAGGGATACCACAGTGTGGAAAGTTCACATTGGCATACTCTCATTTCGCCAATTGTGTTCAAATTCCATGAAATTTGAATGGAAGGAATCATCAAAACCAATCCAGGGGTCAGTCAGGGGTTTTGATGATTCCTTCTATGTTGCGCTCTGTGGCAGTCCTATTACTCATATATCATTTGCCTATCCTAAAGCAATGAGTTGATTGAGTATTAAAAAATAATAATTATGGGTATTTTGTCATTCCTATAGATACCGTACCAAGTTACCAGAGAACTTACACAGCTGTGGTACAACTAAAACTAAATATAAGTTATTTTGCAATTTATTTGTCGTTTTTTACCAATTTTTTTAATGAAATTAAAATCAAGATACAAAAACCACGGGATAAAAAGAAGCTTTTACATTTTATTAAGTCTTCCCTTTAGAATGTTGATGTAGGTTTATTCAGAGTTATGTCTATAAGACCAGTAAAAACCGTTACCTCGGTAATGCGGCATAAAACATTAACATACTATTTTCAACTAAAGCGCTCCCAAACTTCGTAACTCATGGTTTTAGACAAGATAAGTACTTAGGGGTGTAAATTATTTATTTGTTATATGGTTTATGTACACAAAAGTACAGAGGCGGACTTACTGCCTTAGGCATTCTCTACCAGTCAACCTTGGGGTGATGCATAGGGAAAAATATTAATTGGTGCAATCAAAGAGAGATAGAAGGCGAATATAAGAACTGATATAATTATAAACTATATATATAACTATGAATATATATACCATATAATATGTAACTTAACTTTTAAATTATAATTTTTTCGAAGTATAGTGTTAAAGACACTGGAGAAAATTGATATATTAGCAATTTTCTCTTGGAATAACATTAACAATGAGTTGCGATATGCAAATGCTAGTAGGGTGGGGTGCGAAATGCTACTAGTCAGAGTGACGAACGGTATCGTTTGTTTTTTTTGGACTATTTGTTTATGTCCTTCACAACCCCTCGCTACTTGCGAGTATCATAAAGGGAGACTAAGGGACAATGTCCATATCACATATAGTAACGTTACCAATTACTTTCAAATTGGTAATAATATATGGTTTGCAATTGGAAATCTTCTAACGGTTTTCAAGTTGAAAATCAATACAAGTTGTAACAAGTCCAATTGGAAATCATGAAAAATTATAACAATATAATTATAACTGGTTAAATATTCTGATCACACTAGCAGATCTGACCGACACACGAGAATAAGTGCAACTAACTGCTATACAGTTAGGTATATCTCTTATATCAACTAATATGAAACACTTTGGAGGAATTCATACTTCTCTACGTAATAGTAATATTTGGTCTTGTAATTCAGTGATTTTCTTGGATAATGTTAGGTATACTTAAACCCCTATTTTTTATTAGTACAAAAAACTGATCGTACGAGTATTTATGTAGTCAAAAGTGAAAAAAACTAAATAATAAAATTGTCCACGAAAATTTGTCATAATTAGTAAATTCGTAATTGAATCAATTATTCACAACAATTGCTACTAGAAAATACTACGCGCAGTGTTTTTCCATTGTTTTTCATTCATAATCAATAGCCTGTACAATATTTCCATAAATTGAGTGACATTTTGGGACTATTTATTGAGACTTTCCTTATTTATTTATTTATTATTAAGGTAAAACCAACAGCTTCTGTGTACAGCATTTTACAGGTAAGGGTAACAATTGGCCTAAGTCCTACACAGTCGCCAATTACAGGTCAACCAGCATTCACAAAATAAGGAGTGATATAAGTAAATTTAAATTGCAATTAAACAAAAACAGAACAAATTATCAACACTAATACATGAACAAGATCAAAATCATATATTGCTAAGAATAAGAAAGGCAACAAAACAACTAGCATTAATCGAAATATCAAATAATTTAAATAACACAAATAATCAATTAAAGTAAACAAAAGAAAAACAATCATGGCAATTGAATCAAAATTAATAATCAAATTATCAGAGCAGTCAAAAAAACATACATAAGAAAATCAACATAATCATCAAACTAATCTGAACAATTGGAATACTTAAAATAGTCAGTATTAGTAAAAAAAGTCAAAGTAATCTACAGTCAAAATATCAAAGTAATTATAAATTAATTTAAATTATAAGTCAAAGTAAGCAAAATAATTATAACAATCAGAATAATTAATTAAAGTAGTCAAAATAATCAAACAATCAAAGCAAATAAAGTAATTATAAATTAAATTAATAATCAATAAATCAACATGAACTAAACTAAATCAAAATTTTCAAAAGATTCAAATAATAATAATAATAACAAGATCTTTTCTAATAAGTGTTTGTACTAATTAAAAACTAGTGGTGTATAATGCTAGATTAGCTATCATGTCTCTTGCCCTGGTCAATGGTAGATGATTAGCCCGAATTACAACACAAAAAATATTCAAATCGGGATCACACATGGTTTTTTTTTATATCTTTCGTCCGAAGAAAACTTTTTATTAATAAAAGTATGTATAAGGAAATTCGTATTTTTATGTATGCGTTTTAGAGTATCTCAGATACTATACATAATTTTAACATATATTCATTTGGTTTCTTTCTGCATCTCTGGAAAAAATCTGATAATTTAAATCTTTTTCATATCCATAAAACTTAACTATCAACAAACGAGATTGTGCACAATAAATATCTGCTTCTTACCGCATAATATTTCAATTTACAAAAAAAGTCGTTTGACCCGATTTACTTGGACTACATTGCCAAGTCTTATGTGATTGCGAAATGGTTTTTGGGTTCATAAAATTCGTACATCCATATCGTCAAGTACGAGAATATTCCAAATTTAAATTAAAAAGCTCAAAGATGGCGTGTGATCTGATGAAACGGGCTACCCGAAATAAGGTCCGGTCCACAAACTTTTGGGAACGTATACAAACTATGAGTTCCTAATTCAAAAGAATCAAAGTGCGGTTACGACTACTTTCTTAGGGCGCTCACTCCATACTTAACATTGACAATAAATAAATGTTTAATAGAAAAGGAATCTGATTGGCGTTTTTAGGGTTTTATTGCAGATTTTACGGTTGAGAAATAAAATGTTCGATCTCGATAGCCTGGTTTTTGTGGCGGCTTTGCAACGTACAAGGACAATAGCGTTGGATTTCAGATTAATGTCGTCTGCTCTTCTTTTCAACTCAGGTCATTTGACACAAACTAGAACCTATATGTCAAGTTGGGTGTAGATTTTGTGGTTGTCTGTTGTCTGACGATCTTTTTGTTTGTATAAATGAGATTGCGTAGTTATTGATGTGGCACGACAGTCAAATATGGAAAAATTATTTATGGTATGTATTTTTTAATCAATTTAATAATGAGTTGACCGCAATATAGTAATTCATTATCGTTTGATTAAGTTAAAGCTAGTGGTTATACTGAATGACAAATTTAAATCAATATTAGAGAATATAATTTGGATATATCAAAGTAGAGAATTTCTGGTACAGAATTTTATATCCAGTGCCCCATTTTCTGGGTCAAAATAAAGTACTATATTGTTAACATTTACACTGCTT